>CM050510.1:74145628-79143128 GCA_027563665.1 Antrozous pallidus | reverse complement strand
TTTTCTTTGAGTACTTTGCTGCACTGTCTTCTGGCTTGCATTATTTCCAAAGCAAAGTTTGTTGTTATTCTTACCTCCATTAGTTAATGCAGCAATTTTCAACATTTTTATTTTTATCTCTAGGCACACATAAATTAATTACTAAAATTCTGTGGCACACCAAAAAAGATATATTTTATTTTTGCTGATTGGACAAAAAAATAGGTATAATTTTGATTCATTCACACCAGTTGGCAGCTGTGTTGGTTGTTGCCATCTTTTTAAATTTGAGAGTTTAAGGAAAAGAGGTCAGTGCCCCTGACTAAATAGTCAGGTATTGCAAGTTTTAAACATTCTTGTAGCACACCAATGTGCTGCAGCATATTTGTTGAAAATCTCTGACTTAATTGGTACAGAGTGTTTTTCTAAGGTGATGAAAGAGTTTTGACACAAGAGAGAGGTGGTGGTTAGCCAACATTGTGAATACACTAAATGCCATTTAATTGTATCCTTTAAAACGACAAATTACCTGTTATGTGAATTTCACCTCAAATTAAAAGGCCTATATTGAGATTCTATTTTGGTCTTGCATGTTGATGAAGATACATTGTTTTTATTACACGCTACATTATTGAGGCTGTGCGGAAACAGGCTCTCTAATCCATGGTGGTAGGAATATAAATTAATAACTTTTGTGGATGGCAATATGTCATTTGTCAAAACTAAAATGTCCATACTTTTGACTTAATGATTCTATTTCTAGACTGTCTACTACAGATCTATATATTTTATTCAAGGTGATTCATTGCAGTAGGCTAATAAATTATGGGCTAGTTATGTAGTTGTATAAAAGAATATAAGGAGGCTTTTTATGTATTTTTATAAGAACATGTACACTGCAGAGAATTTGTGTAGTATGATACTGTGTGTATAATAAAGGCAGAAGCCTATATTTTTGTTTCTGTATGCATAAGGTATCTTTTTTGAAGAATATAGAGAAAGCTCATAATATTGGTTGCAAGTAGATGGAATTAGAATGCCTAGGAGATTAGATAGTGAAGGGAAGATTTTTCACTGTATGCCCTTTTATTTTTATGTATGTGTTTGTGATATGTATGTGAACATACCTATTATGTATTTAAAATTACTAAAATTTTAAATTTAAAAATGAAAGAGGAGCAGTAAACAGCCAGTTCTCTCCAAGAGTGATTTAAAAGCCGCCTCAGTTCACTGATGGTTGTTACGTCCTCTCCATGGCTCCAACGTTTGTGACTTAGCTTAGGAAAAGCATCCTGAGACTTAGAATAGTGTTCTTTGTACATGCACACCTAAAGAGTCCATAGCTCAATGCTTTTGATATAGTTGAAATTCATGTGTTGGTTAAATTTATTATTTTTATATTTGTGGAATTTTACATGATTTTGTTTGATCTTCAAGACAACCCTGTGAGTGGCCTTTTATTTGCATGTCACATTTTCTATGTTTTCAAGTAAGAATGTATAATTTTGACTAACTATTTTAATTTTAAGAGATTTGTTCCATATTTTTTAAGTTGTAAAATGATAACATAATGAGTTTATTGGATAGGAGATTAGAAGAGATGATCTATCAGGTTCTTTTCAACTCTGAAAGGATGGGTGAATGAATGAATACACTTTAGAAGTACATGAGGGTCAAGAATAGTTGGTTTATGCATTTTGGGCGCTTCTTTTATTTTATAAATATATTTTATTGATTTTTCACAGAGTGGAAGGGAGAGGGATAGAAAGTCAGAATCATCAATGAGAGAGAGAGACATCGATCAGCCGCCTCTTGCACGCCCCTACTGGGGATGTGCCCGCAGCCAAGGTACATGCCCTTGCCGGAATCGAACCCGGGACTCTTCAGTCCGCAGTCCGACGCTCTATCCAAACCGGTCTGGGCATGGGCGCTTCTTTTAAATCAACCCCTGTCCCTTCCCCTCTCCCCCCAAACATGCTACATTTGGCTCATCAGATCGTCTATATTATTAAGCTATATTAATATTAAGCTATTAAAAACTGATTCAGTTATTAATGCCAATGACATTTTATTTTTTAAATATATTTTTATTGACTTGATAGAGGGCGGGAGAGAGAGAGAGCGAGAGAGCGAGAGAGCGAGAGAGAGAGAGAGAGAGAGAGAGAGAGAGAGAGAGAGAGAGAAGCATCAATAGTGAAAGAGAATCATTGATTGGCTGCCTCCTGTATGCCCCCTACTGGGGATCGAGTCCGCAATCCCGACATGTGTTCTTAACCAGAATCTAACCTGGGACCTTTCAGTCCACAGGCTGATGCTCTATCCAGTGAGCCAAACCAGCTAGGGCAATGACATTTTAATTAACAACATAGTTTTTGAGAACTGTTTTCAAACAGCCCAGTGGATTTGTCAAACAAATCCATATAGAAAAAAAAAAAATCCATATAGCTAGATGAATGAGAAATTTATGCATCACCTCATAATTTTTCTTTGTGTTTTCTCCTATTTTTTTGCTTTTCTGATTATTGAATTTCACTTCACACAGTGCTTTGAAAAATTAAAAAAAAACGATAAATCTGAAACTGTTATCAAGGATTTCAGTTCTTGGTGTAGTGTCTTTTAATGGCAGTGTGCATAGGTAAGGAGTAAGGAAATAAAGGAGATACAGGGATACAGCAATCTGAAGTAAAAGGTCTGAAACATTTTCTCATTATTTTTTGTTGTCAGGAAATATCAAAGAACAAGTGAATAATGAATGAATGACTGTGCTACTCTTAATGTATATGTAAGCAAAAAACTTCTATTATAAGATAGTCTTGGCTACTTTTTAGGTGGAAAAATGTGAATTTATATCCATTTACATTCTTTTTATTTACATGTGATGTTCTTCTGCTTCATTCTAACTCCCTACTCACTCCCACAGGGTTGAAAATGCTTGCACCAAGCTTGTCCAGGCATCCCAGATGCTTCAGTCAGACCCGTACTCAGTGCCTGCTCGAGATTATCTGATTGATGGGTCGAGGGGGATTCTCTCCGGCACATCAGACCTGCTCCTCACCTTCGATGAGGCTGAGGTAGGCAATCTGAGGCCCATGCAGATCTCTGAAGACTAGCCTCAAAGATAATAATGGAGGATTGATGATTGTTTAGAATGAGAAAATATTGAATAGCTACACATCTGAACTACTGTTGTTTTCTACTTAATTGTTCACTCAGTTGACTGCTCTGAAATACATTTCCAGGTTCGTAAAATTATTAGAGTTTGCAAAGGAATTTTGGAATACCTTACAGTGGCAGAGGTGGTAGAAACTATGGAAGATTTGGTCACTTACACAAAGAACCTTGGACCAGGTTAGTCGTATTCAGTTTTTATATTAACATTTTTATGGCTTGTCCATGTTTGATCAAGAGGAAAAGGCACTGCACCCTATTTTTTGCAGAAGATAGGTCATGATGCATTAGGCTTTTAGGTGTCTGTGCTTCGTTGTTGGAGTAATGCTATGCTTCTATTGAGTAGATATCATTGCCTCTGAAAGCTGAATCTGCTTTCTACAAGTCCTGGCCCTGTCTAATGAATTAAACTAGACATTGCAGATGTTGCTGGAGAATGCAGGAAATACTTTTCTAGGGCTGTAATGCTTAAGGCCACCCTGAACCCTGACTTCTCGATTCCACACTACACAGCATTCCTTCACTGTCTGCCAGCTGGTCTGCAGCTCTTTATGACCTCTTAGCTTGCTCATTAGTCCGCCTACTATTATGGATTCATGCCTTAGCCCAAGAATGCATAATGTAATCAGACCTAGAAGGAGAGAAGAGCTACTGTGGCTAAATCTCATTCTGAAATGACTGTTTAGTCATCTGAGAATTGAATATCCAAAATACACGAACCAGCTTTTGATGTTTTGGACATATAACATGAACTTGAAGGTTCTTGGAATGTGAATGAGACCAATGACAAGACACATCTGATGTTTAACTTGTCAGTATTAAAGATCATATACTACCTTATAAAATTCCTGCATCTTATGTTAAATGATTTTTAAATTTGATTTTAGGGAGCGATGGAGGGAGAGGGAGAAGAGAGGGAGAGGGAGACAGAGAAACATTGATGTGAGACCAAAACATCGATGGGCTGCCTCCTGTACTGACCTGGGATTGAGCCCACAACCCAGGCGTGTGTCCTGACTGGGAATCAGACTGGCAATCTTTAGTTGTGCACGACGATACCCAACCAACTGAGCCACACTGGCCAGGGCTATTGAATGACTTTTAACAGTATTTTCGTGAGGTTGCGGTGCAGTCATTCTGAGAGCTTATGGCAGTTAAAAATTTCTCTGGACCGTCATTGGAAAGATCACCAGGAGATGGCTTTAGTCCTCTTTTAACTTTCTCACAGTACTAGAAAAAGGCTTATTTCTTCAAATGAAATCTTATGCAAAATCCCAACATATAAAAGACAAAAATGGAGCTACCCTGGATGAAGAAGGGGCTACCCCGTCTTTTCCACCCCACCGTTTCCATTTTCCTTTGGTACCCCTTAAAAAGCTGTGAAACTATTTAAGAAATCTTGAAAACAACTTGAAAAATCAAAGCTTAGAGTCACATCACCTTCGAGTAATACGTGAAGTCAACAGAAAGTGCTAACAGGCTGATTCCAAAATACCAGATGCCTTCAAACGCTGTCATCACTAATATTATTTTTATAATTTTTGTATTTCTAATTTAAAAAGTAGTACATTCTTATTTTGGACAAATTGGAAAGTACAGTAAAACATAAAGATGAAAACAAAACACATTATTATAATTCTTAAGATTTTTTTCAGTCACTAGATTCTTAGTACCAGGCTCACATGAGATTCTTACCTCCATGGACACATTGGGCAAATACTAGTTCATGGTGTGAAACCTGCAGACATGGTAGCCAGGCAAACTGGTGACTTTATTTTTTACAAATATGTACTTATTCACTTGAATGCCTTTTTATACTTATAAATGTATTTATGCGAAACGTGAAAATTACGTCACATTTAGTTTTATATTTAATAAGTTATCTTTAATGAAAAACATAAAGTTGCATTAAGTTAGAACTTTCTAACTTATATAACTAAAAAATTCTCTACCATAAATGCTAGCATTCAGCTGTAGTGTCTGTTGTTTAAATAAGTGAGCTTTCATAGTAATTTGTAGTGGACTTAGGCTCAGAAAGCCAGACTCTGGGTTGTTTCACTACTCACCCTGCTCATTCCTCACGCCCAGGAATGACTAAAATGGCCAAGATGATTGACGAGAGGCAGCAGGAACTGACGCACCAGGAGCACCGAGCGATGCTGGTGAACTCAATGAACACCGTGAAAGAGTTGCTGCCAGTTCTCATTTCAGGTATTTTCTGCCTATACTTTATCTTATGGGGAAAAAGTTTAACTTGTTCTAGACTTTGATGTTTGTTTTCTTTTGCTGCTTATTTGCATGTCCTTCTGCATGGGTAGGAATGAGACCAGATGGATTGGTATTACTTGAAGGCTGCAGCTGATTATTCATCTTCTCCAATGCTCTTCTTTTCTTCCCTTGTTTGAAAGTGCCCTTTCTGTTGCAGTTCTGTTCTTCTGAAGCTCTTTTTCTGGGAGGTCGAATCTGCTCTAGAAACTCCAGTCTTGGACGTTTGGATTTTGACATCTTTATTTGTATTACAATAAAGCAGCTAGGAGATGGGTTGGATATTATAGAGTACTACAGTATCTGACAAGAAAGTAAACCAAGAGCCTTTTCATTGTTGGTTAACTCAGGTTTTTTGTTTTGTTTTTAACTGAAAGAATTTAACTTTTCTTTACATTATAGAGCTGGTGGTCTGTGCCACCGGGGGCCGCCTTCCATTGGGCAGAGCCCAGAGATGCAACATGGGGACTGCTCTCTAAACTGGCCCCGGGGAGCTGCACTGGCCAAGCAGCTAGCCTGTAGCAGGCCTCATGGTTATGTAAGTTATCTTAGTCAAATGGTGGGTTAGTTAGTTTAACTCTCAGAGAGCAGCTTTATTTAACATTTTTTATGAGGCATGCCACGGTGGCCCCAGGCTACTGCCTGGCATTTCAGGTAGAAGCTGAAAAGGAGATGCGAGTGTAAGATTGAGAAAGCCCTTACGTGAACTAGAAAACAAACCTCTGTAATTAGAGTCTTCTAATCTCCACGGAGATATGTTTTTGAAGCCAATCACTGTTTGATGTGGCAGAAAGGTTGTTGGGAAGAGGATTTCTAAACTGGGTAACTCAATAAAGTGTTGATTAGTCTTTGTTTTTACAATTTTAATTATTTTTTGGGAGGAAATTCTTTTTCTCCACTGCTTCATATTATTATTATTTCTTCTTCGCTGTTGGGGGTTAGAAAGTCTCTGCTACATGTTGAGAGAAATCCTGGAAGATAAATTGAACACTTTGGGAACTCCCATTAGGATTGGCAGCAGCAGCATTCTCTGGTTACAGTTTTAACTGTTTTCATCTTGTTCCATTAAGTTTATGTTTGCTAGGGACAGTGTTAGGGCTGGGATACCAGCTGATTTAGAAGGATATTTATTGGGTATTTTGTGATTGTAGGTCATCAGCATATGCAGGTTAAATTAGTTCCCTGATCATGTTGTGCTGATGTTTTGTACCTTCAGTTTTCATTACAGTAAAGGTTGTGATATTGGAACTTTATTGGCAGATTTGCAGTGTTTGTTTTCTCTCCTCCCCCTCCCCCCTTTTTAAAAGATTTTAGAAGCCCAAAACATGGGTTCAAGGTGTGGAACATTTTGTGTGAATATTGTCGTACAGCAAAATTCAATTCCAACCTTAGTTTCTGATCTTTCGTTTTTTTTTTTTTTTTTTTTTTACAGCTATGAAGATTTTTGTAACAACTAAAAACTCAAAAAGCCAAGGAATAGAAGAAGCTTTGAAAAATCGCATCTACACTGTAGAAAAGATGAGTGCCGAAATTAATGAGATCATTCGTGTGTTACAGCTCACTTCTTGGGACGAAGACGCCTGGGCCAGCAAGGCGAGTTTTACTGGAGGAGAAATGAGCAAAAGCCAAATGCTCCCCTCCGGGGGGTTTGATTGTCTCACATTTTATCTTGTAACTATGTGTACCCTAAGACTATTCAGATATTATGAAAGTAATTTCTTCTTCCCTTTTGTCTCATGGGTTACTTGCTGCTTTTGTAAATTCCCTTTGTGCCTCGATAGAACTATCATTAGGCATGTGGGGTGAATGTTGGTTGAAGGCTGAAATATGTTGCTTTTCCTTCAGGCTAGAGTCCCAGGGATTAGTTTGGTGGAGGAATTCTGGTATGGTGTGTGCTCCCCAGGGTGGGAGCCCTGCCTTTTATGTGGGTGGTTGTTGCTAGGTAACTAAGAGACTTAATATATCTATGGCTGGTTTTTATGGAAAACTTTTCCTAAACCAACCTTTGACCCAGAGAAATCTACAGAGAAAACTTGGCATTTCTAGGTGTGTGCCTTTATCATTCCATTTTTTCCTCAAGAAAGCTTAATTAAAATATTAGTTTTCACATTTGTCAGTTAGTGTGAGGGGTCCTTTCACTCTTTAGAATTTAGTCTAGAATTTCTTCTTGGACTCCAAAAGGGTTGGTGGGATCCCTCCAGAGCTGAGCAGCAGTAGTTTTGTGTGGTTGCTGTTCTGGTCTGTTTCTCCCCATCCAGTGACTATTTTGAGGGAACAGAAATATTTGGGTTTAAACTTTCCTTGTAGGAACCCAAGAAACACACTGTCTCCAGCACCCAGCTTATGCACGTGTGACCCAGATGTAGTCTCCAGGGCCACCTAGCGGGCTGGTAGCCCACTAAGAGGGGACTTTGTAGTATGACTTCCATTTGGTGCTCAGTGGGGCTATTTGACCTCAGGTCACCTATGAGGTAAGGTCGAAACGGGGGCCTCAAACTAGAAAGTTTGCAGAAGAAACTAGTCAGCTTATCTGAGTTACGGATTTGTTAATAGAGGCATGAAGTTCTTGAACAAGTTCTAAGACTGTATTTTAAGTTTGTATGGTAAAATCATTTTAATTTTACTTAATTTTGTTTTTGCATATTTGACAGCTTTCACTTCCCTGTTATGACTTCCTTATGCATCTTTTTTGTTTTCTTGTTTGTTTTATTCTTTTTTCTCACGTTTAGAAGGTAAGCTTTTTGTTGCCCTCTAGTTTTCTTTCTTTTGTTTTTTTCCACTTAAAAGCGGAAAAGCATGTCTGAGGGTGTTTGTGCTGTGTGCCATGCCTTATTCTGTGTGCCGGTGTGTAACACTGCGCTCGAAAATGCGGCAGATTGGGATTTAATATGGGACTCAAGGCTGTGCTGGGCAGATTGACTCGAGCTCATCTTGAGCAATGTCTTTGGGGAAAGCAAAAGAAGACACCGAGGGCCTGTGTTTTAGTGAGTGTTTTCATTCTTTGAGAACTGTTCTGGTTTAGACATTCCCACTGACTTCATTTGAAGGGCAGGTTTCCCCATGTAGCTGGTTGACCCTTACGTTACCGTTGACCCTGATCTTAGGAAACTTCCAGCTGATGTCATCTCTATCATCAGTCTCCTTTGCAGGCTCTGGAATTTTGTTTTTGGAGATGTGCCATTATGGTGTCAAGCCATAATGAAAATGGGTAGGCTAGAGAGTTTAGATGGAGCATCTGTCCTTCACAATAAACCTCTTCTTCAAAATCAACAGAGAAAAGTAAGGTGTATCTAAATTTTTTCCTTCAGTCCATGGCTCACTGCATGTTCTACTGTCCGATCTTTGAATCAGCCATCATTCTCCATGATCTCGAGATCCCTTAACCTAATCTCTTCCCTTATTCTCTCAGCTTTGCTTCCAGCAGATGAGAAATAGTTAAAAGGAGGAGCAGGAATTGTAGCCTTAACGCTTATCTGTTTTCAGAGGGGAAGAGCCATCCATCATTTAGTAAATAAGTGTTACTGAACTTTATTTTGTTTGAGAGTTGAGAGCTACTTTTTTTTTTTTTTTTTTTTTGGTAAGTGCTCAGTTGAGTGTTTCAGGATGAGGATTAGACACTTGGGGGATGGGATATACGAGGGCAATGGACCTGGGTCCACCGTGTACTGCCTCGCAGCTGCCTCAGTTTTATTGCTCTGGAAGGAACCGGGCTGTTAGGATGCTGCAAAACCAGCAGACTGAAAGAAAATAAATAAAATTAGTTTAGCCTAAGGGGCCCCATGTACATAATGACATCAGAATGAGAAATAAATGTTTATTTTTAATTTCATTTTGTCTTTGTTATACATTTACCTGGTTCAAAAATCAAAATGCTATAAAATGATTTATATGACAAATCTCACTCCTAACCCCATTCCCATCCACCCTACCTCCTCTTTCCCCATAAGAGTAATTTTTATTAGTTACAAGAGTACTTAGGAAAAAGAAATTTTACATTGAAAATGCAAGTTGGGAACTTGGGTTTTGGGTATGTTTCTGTTTTGGTAGTATTAGTATCTTACATCGCTCTGCTGTAGACAGTGGATTAATCAGACCTATTGTCTGTCTGTGACCCCTGGCTTCCCATTCTGTTTAATACATATGGCATCTTTTACCTCCTCTCGCCCCTACCAATAAAGAATTAACTTTGTCTTACCATACTTGTTTCATGCTTCCCTATTGGTGCAGCTTTCTCCTGGAAAGTGATGGTTCCTCTAGAAAAGTGGGGGAAGAAAGTAAGTGGAAAAAATTCTTGGTAAAAGTACATCTTGCTGAATAAGTTAAGACTTTAAAGAGGCAATACAATAGCTAATCATTTTACTTCCATACCTATATTAAAAAGGCCGATTGACAAACTTAAAAATACCTAGACTTTAAATACTTAATTTTATTGTTGTTTTTATTTTTAAAAATTGTATTTTTATTGACTTTAGAGAGAGAGAGAAAGGGAGAGGGAGAGAGAGAGAAATATCAAAGAGAGAGATACGTTGATCAGCTGCCTCCTACATCTCCCTCATTGGGGATTAATCCTGCAACCTGGGCGTGTGCCCTGTTGAACTGAACTGGAGACCTCTTGTTGCATGGGACAGTGCCCAACCAGCTGGGCCACACTGGCAGGCGCAAAATACTTCATTTCATTTTGAGAGCAAAATTTTCTCCTCTTTAAATCAACAATCATCTGATAAGTGAGCATTAAAAATTAGTTTAGCATTTTTCCAGGGAATACATTTTATGAAACAAAAGAATTTATGAGTTAAACAATTCTAATTCAACCTCATTAGCAATCTATATATATGTTTTTGTATTTTTATTACTTGTATCTTGATGCATGCTGAGAGTCAAGAGGAAATGAGAACAAATTTTAAAACCTTTTTATTGCTAAGAATTTTTGAACCCACATAGGTACTCCCGCAACTACGCCTTGGGTCATTAGATACTATTACTCAGAATTAGTTCCCGTGGCGAGTCTCCTCCCACGGGGGGCCTAGGCTAGTGGTGGTTGGAATGACTCAGACGTCTGATCTTCCAAAGAAGGAAAACTGGTGAAAACATGCAATCATCTAATACTTGCCCTTACTGCAGACCATTGGGATTTAAGGGTTGATCTTTATTTCGTTTTTTAAAAAAATAAGGCTGCATGTGAGCTTTTTATGAGGCTTATAGTGTTTTATTTTAGGATCTATAAAAAAAGATTTATCTCTTGGAGTTAGAGATCAATAGTTAATACAGGTTTTTATGCTATTTTATCCCCTCTCTGTGAACAGGAGAAAACCCCAAAATGTTAAAGGAATTCAGTTTCCCTTCTGATCCAAGTGGTCTCTAGTTGGCACTTCTGACTGTATGCTCAGAGACGGCAAAGAGCTTTAGAGCTGGGGAGGTACCAGTAGTCTTAGAAACGGGAAACTCAAACCTATGAGGATAACTTGCTTGAACTCTCAGGGCTGAACAGCCTCCTGCCATTGCTTAATGAAGTTTGTAAGATATTGTTCGACTGCCCACTCTCTTCTTTCCAGAAACAACTCTGAGTAAGAAAAGTAGGATAAGGAGGTGTTCATGGAAAAAAGCGAGAGTAGGTTGGGCAGTCAAAGAGAAGGGATCCTTAGTCCCATATTTACAGCTTTCAAGAGTCTGTGATTGCAGACCTTACCTTCCTACCACGGTTTCTCTTGATTGTCTATGAAAGGAACTCAGTGGTTCTTGGTATTATTCTGTGTTACTTAGTTCTAACTTGACATTACATTTTAGGATGGTTTCAGTTCCTGAGAATGTATGCAAGAAGGAGTTCTTTTAGGTTGTTCTTCCACCTCTTGGTTTGTGGGAGGAGTGCCAAGGCACTGTGGTTTTTCCTTTAAAACATGAACTCATAAGAGTTTTACAGTAAAAGGGACCGTGGTGGGAGGGACCAGCTGTTGCTGAAGCTACGTGACCAGATCTGGCCATTTGCACTCTTAAGAAAAAAGAACCAAGGAACTCAGAGAAGTGATCGGTGAAGACTTTTCTTTTTCCCAAATTTGAGATTTTATAGAGACAATACTCAAATGAAGGTGTCATTTTTTTCTTTTCTGTGTCATACCCAGATTGTATCCTGGATACTTAGATTTACATGACAAGATCTAACTGAAGGGTTATGATTATTTCCATCCTTTATAAATAAATCTTCTTAAAAATATTTTTATTGATTTCAGAGAGGAAGGGAGAGGGAGAGAGAGATAGGAACATCAATGATGAGAGAGAATCATTGATTGGCTGCCTCCTTCACGCCCCCCACTGGGGATTGAGCCCATAACCCTTCAGTCTGCAGGCCAACGCTCTATCTACTGAGCCAAAGAAGCTACAGCTATAAATATATCTTAATAATTACTTACAGTCCCAGTTGCTCAGTGAATTTGCTTATATCACATCCAGTGTTAACATACTTATGTTGCTTAAGACAGAATTCTGTCAATCCCACAATAAACACCGCCTTTCAAAAGCAATATGTATGAGATTCTGGGGGATTTGAATATTTGTTCCCACAGACATTTTTGTTTTTAATAGATATGGCATTAAAATGTATTGTGTTTAAAATGATGATTTAAAATTTGCCCTATTCTAGAAAGAATTTAAGGTAGCCCTTTTAGTGACTGTTTTAAATCTATAAATTGTCCAAAATTCATGCTACTAAAAATTTTGGTGACTAATTGAAATCTCCATTTTAAAAATGCAGCTTCATTCTAAATTTGCTGTTGATTCTTTTTAGGGGAAATGAGCATCTCTTAATTTTAATTAAAAATTTTTTTATTGACTTGAGAGGGAGAGAGAGAGAGAAAGAGAGAGAGAGAGAGAGAGGAAAAGAGAGAGAGAGAGGAGAGACAGAAACACCAACGATGAGAGAGAATCATTGATTGGCTATCTCCTGCATGCCCTCTGGGCATCAAGCCCTAAACTCAGGCACGTGCCCTGATGGCAAATGGAGCTGTGACTTTCCGGTGTATAGGTTGATGCTCAACCACTGAGCCACATCTGCCAGGCTTAACTTTAACTTCTTGATGTCATATCTCCCACTCAGGAGAAGATTACTCACTTCCTGAGAATTAAAGTCTTTTCTTGAAGTATGATAGTCACTCACACTTTATTAGGGAGAGGGGAAAAAAGCAATGATATTTTAGGATAATAGAGCAAGTCCAACTTTTTCCATTGTGTTTGAAATCATTTTTGGGCAGTGGAGAATAGAAGCAGCCTTTCAGGTTAGTGAGAGTTATTAATTTGAGTCTAGAGCTTATTGCCTGGGCAGTACTAACCAAAGTCAAAATCGACAAGGCAAAGATTGCTGAGTGTTATAGAAGGTTAGAGGATTCTTTGGCAACTCTCTTTGTTAAAAGAAAAAAAGTCTTGAGTTTCATATAATAGAAAATAATGACATTTGATGTTGATCAACCTGAGATCAAATTGGATTTCTAGGATGGAAGAGCCCCTGTTTCTCAATTTGTAAAATTAAATTACATTTAAATTTGAGGTTCTGTGAAGTAATGAGGGAAAAATGCCTCCAGCAACCTCGCATGCAGGAACTGCTCAGTTAAAGTTTTTCCTAACTAGTGTCCTTTAAATGCTAGATAGACACTAAAAAGTTTTTCTGATCATAGTTTTCTCTTGAATTTAGATTTTAAAAATGCGATAAATACTATTTTCACTGAAAATATGTGGACAAATGGTTATTAATAGATTTAAAATTAGTTATTTTTACATGGATGCAATATCTCTTCTTCAGAGTGTGCACATACTTTCTAGGTGAGAGCCTTTATTTATTTACTTTTTAATCTGTCTCTAGACAAAGTCCTATCTAGCTCTAAGATTAGGAGATGCCTGAAATACTCTTTGAAAAGATATTGATTTGGGCCACACTAATTTGAAATTAAGCTAATGTGACCTATGTCTTACTTCTGAAGGCAGGTTTGCTGCACAGGTGGAAGAATGAGATACAGGAGGAGCAGGCATTTAAACCATTTGAGAAGCAAAGCACTTTAAAAATGCCACCTGTCTACGTGTACTAATCACAAATGGATATTTTGAAAACAGATCCTCTTACCACTCTCGCTCTTATTGGTAGATAGCTACCATAATTCCATATAAGTTGATAATAAAACAAATTTATTTTCATTTTTTCCAGTAATTTAGTTCACTGCTCTGTAGTTATGGCTGAGAATTTGCTCTGAGAGCCAATGTTGCAACAGGAGAACAATCTGTATCTGTTTCAGTGGGGGAAGCAGGTAATCCAAAGCTGAGAGTGCTACAATTTGAATAGGCATTTAGGAAAAGCTGGGATCAGGCTCCTGACCTTTTAAGCCTATGAGTGCTCCCAGCCCTTATTTGTGCTAGTGCCCTGTCTTGTTTGAATTGGAAGTGGGAGCGGGGAGATGCTCCTGGTGCCCCCGTGTGGAAAACAGATGGTACAACACCTTTAAGAACCCAAGTTTTGCCAGACTGAAAATTGAAGTTAGGGATATGTGGTATTGCCTAGAATTTCAGAGGTTAATTCTGTGGTTTGGTGAATGAGCAAAAGAGAGATAGGCTGTCTTTTAAAGTGTAAGAGACTTGAGAGATGGTTAGTCTGTCAATTGTGAGAATGGGTACATGGGTATTGGTTATAGTGTTCTGTGCATTTTTCTATATTTTAAATATATTTTATTGATTTCTTACAGAGAGGAAGGGAGAGGGATAGAAAGTCAGAAACATTGATGAGAGAGAAACATCGATCAGCTGCCTCTTGCACATTCCCTACCGGGATTGTGCCCGCAGCCAAGGTACATGCCCTTGACCGGAATCGAACCTGGGACCTTCCAGTCCGCAGGCTGACGCTCTGTCCACTGAGCCAAACCGGTTTCGGCCATTTTTCTATATTTTAAAAACGTTATTGAAATATATGTATATTTTCTAAGTGACTAGCCTGTTGTTTCACCTTCTCATGCTGTATCCTAAGCGATCTTATGCTAATTTTGTTAGTCATTGTGAGTCGTGTTGTAAACATCCACTGAGACCCACTTAATTTATCCTGCTTTTCTTCCAGGTCAGGGATGTAAGGGAGCTAAGGATGAGGAGCGGCAGGGAAGGCTGGAAAAAATGCTTCTTTCTTGCATTACATTTAGTGGTTTATTTGTGGAATTAAAACTAAATTGCTTGGTTCACATTTTCATTTATTTTCCAACCAGTAATTCCAATTATTTTAGATTAATTTAATATAGTAAAACATTACCCAGTATGTGTGTATTTCAAAACAAGATGCACAAGGATTGTGATTTGTGGCACCACATGCTGATGAAGCTTCCCCTAAGCTGGCGCGGGAGGGCCTTGGCAGGGCCGCAGTAGGTGAATGCTGCCTAGTGGAAAGGCTGAGGCTGAGGCATGTGACAACAGGGCTTGTTCCTGCTGAAGACATTAAGCATCTTTTGGCTTGAGCTATCTTACCAGTTTTCACAGTTTAGCACTAGGGAGATCAGCAAACAGTAGAATTAACTGAAGAGTTGCATGCAAGGCGCTGCATTTGGACAGAAATAAGCGTTATGTGTGATGAGAGTATTTTTAAGGCTTTGTAGGACTACCTTACCTCTAGTGTATGTTCATGCTGTCACTTCTCTGTCTCACTTTGTACCGCAGTATCTCATTTTTTGCAAATGAAATAATTGTGGTATTTCTCTTCGGAAGGACACTGAAGCCATGAAGAGAGCATTGGCCTCCATAGATTCCAAACTGAACCAGGCCAAAGGTTGGCTCCGTGACCCCAGTGCCTCTGCAGGTAACCCTCTGGCTGTACTTTTCAATTAGATACAAGAAAAAGCTAAAAAGCAAGCAGACAAAAGAAAGTAATCTTACGAGAATCTCAGAACCCTGAGATAACTACTGCAACATTTAGGGGCATATACCATTCAATTAGTTTTGACTAGGTCTTAGGAGAATGGAGGACATAGACTAATCAGCTCTTACGGGGAATAACCTGAGCTGAACTGGGCATTCTTTGCAAAATTCTTGATTCACCACTTCCCTGAATCAGAAAGATAATTATTTTGAATAAAAATTCTCCTCTTTTTATTCCCTTTGGGCATATTTATGTCAACAAAGTACTTAATTAAACAGATTAAATAATGATGCCACTAAGAATTGGAAACCAAAGTTAGCTTATATAAAGATAAGCCCCAAATAGTTTACTGAGCTAGGCTTTATGGATTTTCTCATCTAATATTTATTTAGTTTTAGATAAACATTTGAATGAATGTGAAAAGCCTAATGGAGGCTAGAGGTACTGAGTACAATTAAATTGTTAGAGCCTATTTTCATCATCCATATTCTTACCACAAGCTTATTACCTCCAGATGGCTATGGTTCCAAGTATCTTTTCTAGCAGTATCTGTGGTTATAAGGGCAGTGCTTGGCTATCAGATGTATTGTCTTCTGTTCGTCTTGTCATGTGAAAGTATCTGTTCCTTCATGAGTGAAATGACTTGTAAAGCACGCTCTCTAAATAATTAATGTGTTAACCATGTAGATATTGAATATCTCTTTATTTTAGGGGATGCTGGTGAGCAGGCGATCAGGCAGATCTTAGACGAAGCTGGAAAAGTCGGTGAGCTCTGTGCAGGCAAAGAGCGCAGAGAGATCCTGGGCACCTGCAAAATGCTAGGGCAGATGGCTGACCAAGTGGCCGACTTCCGAGCCAGGTACAGTCCCGCACTCGGCAGAGCGGTAGCCGGTCACGGATAGGACGTCACTCTGGGCGGAATGACTCAGAAGCAAGTCTGTTAATTTTACTGTGTTGTCTTTGGCCAGTAAAGTGGTCATCATACTCTATTAATTCTTTGGAGAGTGACATGAACTTTTCCTTCTTTAGCTTGGTCATTTCTAGGCTTTTTAAGTTTCTGTTTAATCATTTGGTTTCTTAATTCTTTCACCCAGCTCTAGTCTTAGTTCTTAGAACTTTTTCTCCTACCAATTAAATATATATAGTTTGCTATTAAGAAAACTCAGTATAATATGTATAGGTTTTTTTGGGGGGAACTCATTCATAGAGTTAATGAAGTTATGAAAGATCCTAATTTTTATGGAATTTTATAGTATGAATAAATTTGGGAAAAATTTAAGTAACATGAGAAACTAGTATAAAAAAAGAAACTAGTATAGATGAAGTTTAATTTTGCTTCAAGAATGTCATGAAATATCTTTTAAAAATATTTTTTAATGATTTCAGAGAGGAAGGGAGAGGGAGAGAGCGATAGAAACATGCATGCCCCTCACTGGGTATTGAGCCCTCAACCCAGGCATATGCCCTGCCTAGGAATCGAACCATGACCTCCTGATTCATAGGTCAAGCTGTCATGAAATATCTTGAGATAATTGGACCTCAGAAACACTCTTTGGCATATAGCACACCATTACACCCGGTCTTAAATATCCTATATAATAAAAGAGAAACATGCAAATTTGACTGTACCTTTGCTCCTGATTGGCTATGCTACCAGCCAATCAGGAGTGGGGGCGGGGCCCCGGGGGTGGAGATGAAACATGGTGGCAGCAAACGCCCAGCCCCCGGGCGCTGTGAGCGGAAGTGGCGGTGAGCGCCTAGCCTCGGGGCCTGGTGGTTGCAGGCAGCCAGGGCTGAGCTGAGCAGGGTGATGGCTGGGGGTGAGCCATCAGTTGGACATCCCCTGAGGGCTCCCAGTATGTGAGAGGGGGCAGGTTGGGTTGAGGGACCACCCACCCCCAGTGCACGAATTTCGTGCACTGGGCCTCTAGTATTAATATAATAGACTTAAGACTACAGTTCTTGCCGAGACCAGTTTGGCTCAGCGGATAGAGCGTTGGACTGCGGACTGAAGGGTCCTGGGTTCTATTCCGGCAAGGGCATGTACCTTGGCTGCAGGCACATCCCCAGTAGGGGGCTTGCAAGAGGCGGCTGATTGATGTCTCTCTCTCATCGATGTTTCTGACTTTCTATCCCTCTCCCTTCCACTCTGTAAAAAATCAATAAAATATATTAAAAAAAAAAAGAATACAGTTCTTAACCTTTTTATGGACCAATATCATTTTTATAATCCAATGAAAGCCATTAATCTCTACCTAAAAACTGTGTGTAAACAATATTACATATACTTTCCAGAGGTTCATTGATCCAGTGTGGCCCTGGAAGCTCCAGGGGCTTCGAGTTAAGAGTCTTGACCTTGAAGGGGGGTGAGGGAAGGAACAGCATGAATAAACGGTATCTCATTGAACTCAGTGAGCCTTTTTCTCCTGCTGTGAAGCAGTCTCCCCTGTCATGAGCATTACAAGAACTTTACAGAAAGGACAAAAGAAGTTCTGTCCCCATTCGGAGAAATGCCAGCGCATTTGATGAAATTTTGGCTCTTCTGATATCTCACTGTTGGCTCTTTGTCTGCAGCCATTTCACAGTGTGGTAGACAGTTTTCACTTGGAATTCTCAAGTACACAGTTGTATGTGCTCAGAGAAAGATGAATTTGAGCAAGAGAATGAGATAATTTCTCTATGGGATCAACCATTAATCTGTTATAGGCCCAGTTCACTGTGGAGCCTACAATATCTTTTCATAATGAAAGACTAGAAAGCCATCTCCCTGTCATTCTTTCTTAAGTATGACTCACTATTTAACATTTTAATGGATGAAGCTCAGTAAGTTTCCTCAATGATATTCTCTGATTCAGTCACCTAAGGCTTCTAGGTGGTAGGTATATACTTTTCCCCCATGGGACTCAATAAACTTTTACTTGTTTATTTTTGTTAATCCTCACCCGAGCATATTTTTCCATTGATTTTTAGAGAGAGTGGAAGGGAGGGGAAAAGACACACACAGAGAGAAACATCAATGTGAAAGAGACACATCATTTGGTTGCCTCCCACAGGATCCCTGGCAGGGCCGGGGATCAAGCCTGCAATCAAGGTACATGCCCTTGACTGGAAGTGAACGTGGGGCCCTTCAGTCCATGGGCCAGTGCTCTATCCACTGAGCCAAACTGACCAAGGCTCACCTTTTCATTTTTAATGAAAAAATATATGGCCCATAAGTATTTTTACTTTTTCAAAGTTGGACTCATACCAGAAAGGTTTCTCATCATCAATTACTAGATTTGAAGAAAAAAAGCAAATTAAATCATGACCAATATATTTCCTAAAAGTCTTTCACTCCTCTGCCATGTAAATAGAAGCATCAGGTATAAATACAAGTAAAAGGTATAAATGCCTTTTATATATATACCTTGCAACAAATATTGAGTTGATACTTAAAGTATAGGTATAGATGGAAAATAAAGATAAATTTATAAAAAGGCTAGAAAAATGAGTGGTGGATTCGTACTATTATTAAGGGAAGCAAATATGTTTTGGAGTTTATCCTAAAATCAGAAACTCAGGTTAGGACAATGAATCATCCCATTCTACCAAATGACAAATGTGTGACCCTGTCACTCAGCTTACCAGTCTGGGTAGATTACAAAACCTGAGCTGGTAAAAGGAAGGAAAGTTTTACTTTGTTATGAGTTGAAAAGTGTCTTCCAAGGGAAAAGAAGTTTCTACTAACTCACATAATTTTTTTTGGGGGGGGCAGTAGTATCATATCACTTCTTAGTGAAATAGCAAAATTAGTTCTTTAGAAATTTGCTGGAAACAGTGGTTTCTCATCATCATAAGCTTTTACCCCTAATTGTTTTGGGTATTTATAGATTGCATTGGAGATTATCATTAGGTTCATTATAATAAAAATGACAGTTCAATAATATTAATAGTTATACATGTATATTGCTTTATTATCAGAATGTTTTCAAATATATCTTTTTGCTTGAAGCTACATTGTTTGATAAGCAGGGCACCCCTCATTTTCTAAGTTAGAAAACAGAAGCCCTAGAAGGTTAGACATCACAGAGAAGGTTCCACAGGTACCAGGAGGCAGGATGTGAACACAGTTCTCTTTGGCCCCAGGATGGTGTGCTCTCAGTAACACTATGCATGCTGCCTCCGGAAACAGTTTTAATGTGTGCTTGCCCATAAATAAGACAATCTAATGCACTGTTTATTTCCAAAGCACACATTACTATGGTAACAAAACCCTCCATAGCAATAAGATCGCAGGCACATTTTCCCCCTGAAGTTTAGAGTTGATTATGTAATCCCCACCAAGAAGAGAGTCATCATTATCAAAATCTGCAGGCCTGGTCTTTAAAATGGTTATGCAGCTCCACAAAGCTCATGTGTATTTTTAAAAACAAAGGAGAAAGTAGATGGTTCGGGTTTATTGCTGGTTTTGTTTGTCTCTATGTTTTCTTGTGCTGTCTCAGATTTACTGCAGAAAAGGAAAAAGACCAGCATGTTAGCAGAAATGACATGTCCTGTGTTTTTAGTGACATTTTGCTGTTAAGGATATGAGAGGGTGCGATGACAGCATCTGTCTGTTTTGAGTAGAGGACAAGGGGCCTCGCCCGTGGCCATGCAGAAAGCCCAGCAGGTGTCTCAGGGTCTGGACGTGCTCACAGCCAAAGTGGAGAACGCAGCCCGCAAACTGGAGGCCATGACAAACTCAAAGCAGAGCATTGCCAAGAAGATCGATGCTGCTCAGGTAGTAGTGACGATTTTTAAGAGGGGTGGGAAATAAAAGAGAAAGAAATGTACCGTAAATATCCTCTATCTTACCCTCTCCTCTTCCCTCCCTCTCTCTCAATTACTGTGGGTGGATAATGGATGTTTGTAAGTGATGATTAATTTCCAGCAGTTACCAATGATAACACCTCTCCTACTAACACAGGTTTAGACTGATATTTATATTTTGATAAACATCTTACTTTTGAATACTTGGATTAGTTAATAGTAAGCACTCTGAATACCAAGAGAATCCTAGTCCCTGGTATAGATTACAGTGTATTAAAACTGTTCCTCTCAGAATTTGCAGCTATATTTGGTTATAGCAATATTAAGGGTTAAAGTTTTCGGATACTACTGTACTGTAAAAAGATTGCATTTCATAGAGAAACACAAGTGTTTGAGAAACCAAAGAATTAATAAGGTGTGACTAATTCAAAGATGAGATAAAGCTTGTAAGGATATTTTATTCTAATGGCAAAGGGTAAATTATTTTTTAAAAGATGAGGGATTGATTTGATTTTACCTGAGCTAAGAATGTGTGTAAAGCAATTATGATCAGCATTTCAAAAACCATTACTGGTGTGCCTTGTGATTGCTGGTGAAATATTTCTGATGCATGGTAAGTGTGCTGTGATGTGGTTTTTGAGTGGGTCACGGTATGCTTCTTTTCCACGTCTGTGTGTGTAGAACTGGCTGGCAGATCCAAACGGTGGACCAGAAGGAGAAGAACAGATTCGAGGGGCTTTGGCTGAAGCTCGAAAAATAGCAGAGTTATGTGATGATCCTAAAGAGAGAGATGACATTCTACGTTCTCTTGGAGAAATAGCTGCTCTGACTTCTAAATTAGCAGACTTACGAAGACAGTATGTATTTAATTGTTTAAATTGCCCTTTAATCACTCTCCTTTTCCCCTAAGCACATACACAATGCTCTTCACTGTGCTCTCGTTGATTCTGTTACGTGACTAAGTTAGATATTACTCTGTTCTTTCATTGACACCATTGAAGTTTAATGACTTATTGCTGATCACATAGTTTTAAATTGATTAAGGATGGTAAGAACTCCTTTTTTGAGATCTGTATTTTCCATAAGGTAAGACTTTTTCTGCTATATCCTGTTTGTGACATATCTGTTTCCTGGGTATTTGAGGAAATTGGTGCCTGGGACTATGCCCAAGCAACTGAACCACCTAGCCAGGGTAATGGCACCTACTTTGATTAGATAAGAAGAAGGGTTGCTTTTTTCCTTTTAATAGATATTTTACTCTCTTAAAAATAAAGCCTGTAGCACATGCTAAAAAAACAGATGTAGCGTCAAAAGTATATGTTGCTTTTTCCTTTGTCAGCCCTCCAGCCACTTCCCCAGGGATAAGTGTAGTCAAGTATCTTGTGAGATTCTGTTTTTCATGCTGCATTTCCTGCTCTTCCCTGGGAGCATGCCTAACCCTTTCCCAGTGAGAGGTGTTTTAGCATTTTCTCAGGTCTCACACTGACTAAGGGGCACTGTTGGCTGAGAAAGCAAACTCTTACCTAGGATCATGAAGTAGGAAGTGGGTGGGAGCAGGGTAGGCATACTTTAGGTAGGAGGTTGCGATAGAGATAAATTGGGATAACAGCTGAAATTTGATTGTATATCAAACGGTCATTTGAGGATCTCTGCTTTAGACCCAAGTTTTGAATTATTTAGGTTAGGAAAATGCATAATTTGACATTTGTAAATATAATGTTTATACAGTTAGGTCAATGGTCATTAAAATTAGCCCATTGTTTACATTCATTGGATTTTAAAATATTCAAAATTGGAGACACTATTCTTAGCACCCTAACACAAGTCCATATACATACATAGTAGACACTCATTAGTATTTCTTAGTAATAAGGAGAGAATTAATGGTAATGGTGATATAATAGATTATTACTATGTTATGCACATCATATATATGTGCACGTATACACACACATACACACATACACGTACATACAATGTGCCTTTATAGGTATAGCCTATTGCTCCTAGGCTACAAGAGTATACAGCATATTACTATACAAAACAACATGATATTAAATTAAGCACAAGAGGAAATGATACGATCAAGAGATGCAGTAAATACGAGATGTATGAGGCTGCTGCCAGTGAAACAAGGCTTACTGTTCTATAGCAAACTTTTTTTAATGCTTTTTAAAAAATAACTACTACTAGTTCTACTATTTCAGCTACTACTACACAACAAATATGGCTACTTGGGCCCACCTAGTTCTTTAGGGAACTAGTTTTTCAGGGATGACAGGCTGAAGGGACAGCTAATGCAGTGACGATTGATTGAGCTCAGCTTACCAATGGGTGTTCTTGATTGAGTTAACTGATCCAAAGTTATATTTAATGTCTTAACTGGAACAAAACTATCTGAATTTAGATGATTAATTTCTTATTTAAGGGCCAAGTAGATAAACCATTCTTCTTTCAAACCAAGTTCATAATTGTTAGCAATTTGACATCTCATTAGCATTTGTATCAGCAATTATGTCATCTCAGTGTAAATAGTGTCTGTGTGGACAGAAAGGCTGTTTTTTCTCTGCAGGGGGAAAGGAGATTCCCCAGAGGCCCGAGCACTGGCCAAGCAGGTGGCCACTGCCCTGCAGAACTTGCAGTCCAAAACCAATAGGACTGTGGCCAATAGCAGACCCGCCAAAGCAGCAGTCCACCTTGAGGGCAAGATTGAGCAAGCACAGCGGTGGATTGATAACCCCACAGTGGACGACCGGGGAGTCGGTAAGGCATCAGTGCACTTAACCATCTTCAGACTGGGCTCCGTGGAAATAGGCAAGTTGTTGAAGGAGATCCTCTATCATCTGTAATTAAGTGCAGAAGAGCCTCTCAGTCACTAGTGAGTCATTCTGCAGTAACTCCATTTCCAATGTAGCTGATAAGATGTCTGTGATTTAATCAAGAAGCATTAGTGAATAAGTGATTTTGCTGTGGGCAAATAGAAAGGTCCTCAGGTTGGAATTGCAGTTTTGAACTAATTATTTTCAGTCTATGTACTTCCATTTTATCATATTTCTTTTATAAGAGTTCTTAGAAAGTACCCAGTTAAATATAATTTTTGGAAATAGTAATAGACACTTAACTACCAAGGTTATTTTCAGCTAGGAGGGCTTCTTTATCATATAATCACTAGTAAAATTAATAACCTAAAATTTTCACTTCTGGGAGATTTATGGATTTATAAGAATTTAGGTCATTTTATGACAACAAGCCCCGCTGAAGCTCAAAGAGCTGTTTACTTCATTTGCTGTATTCATTGGATAAAAAGACAAACTTTTAAATCGGTGATTCCAGCGTTGGGAAATCAGGCAGATATATAATTTACTGGTGAAAGAATAAATTGGTTAATAGCATACTTCCTGAATGACAATCTGGTATTATGTGTCAAGAGCTTCAAAGAAGTTCATACCCATTGACTCAGCAATCAGACTTCTAGGAATTTACTCTAATTAGAGATGTTTCTAAGGAGTTACATACAAGAATGAATATATATATATATATATATATATATATATATATATAGAGAGAGAGAGAGAGAGAGAGAGAGAGAGAGAGAAAGTAAATGTTGAATAATAAATAAATGGTCAGCTAAGTATGGTTAGTATTATAAAATATTACATAGATTTTAGATCATGATTTTTGAAGAATACTTAATGATGTGGACACTGCTCATGTTAAATAAAAAGAAGCAGGGAATAAAAGTTAATGTATAGTTTGACTTCTGTTTTGTAAAGGAGAAATGTATGTGAATGTGTATATGCAGAGGAACACGTAATGCATTGAAAAGACCAGAAGAAGCCGAAGCCGGTTTGGCTCAGTGGATAGAGCGTCGGCCTGTGGACTGAAAGGTTCCAGGTTCGATTCCGGTAAAGGGCATGTGCCTTGGCTGCAGGCACATCCCCAGTAGAGGGTGTGCAGGAGGCAGCTGATCGATGTTTCTGACTTTCTATCCCTCTCCCTTCCTCTCTGTGAAAAACCCATAAAATATATTTAAAAAAAGAGAAAAGACCAGAAGACAATGTTCAAATATCTCAATCAGTGAGTAATGGGATTATGAGTGGTTTATCTATTATTTATAGATAATTTCTGTATTTCCCCATTTTTTCCCATTTTTAGAGGGGAAAACTCACTAAACATTATTATTAAAAAAATAAGCAACTTGCCAGATGGCACTGCAGGTGCCCTCGCAGTCTTTGTGAGTTTCAGTGTTTTTCTCTTGGTCCAGGTCAGGCTGCCATCCGAGGGCTCGTGGCCGAAGGGCATCGTCTGGCTAATGTCATGATGGGGCCGTATCGCCAAGATCTTCTCGCAAAGTGTGACAGAGTGGACCAGCTGACCGCCCAGCTGGCTGACCTGGCTGCCAGAGGGGAAGGGGAAAGTCCCCAGGCAAGAGCGCTGGCATCGCAGCTACAAGACTCCTTAAAGGTAGAACTGAGGAACACAAAGCATCCCTTTTCTTATTAAAAAAACTGGGGAAGGAGAATTTTAAAATACATAATTCTTTAGTCTAGGGAAGTTGAAAGAGTGTGGCCAAGGAAGTAAAGAAATTCAGAGCTTATTAGGAAATAGCTCACCAGTTGCTTTGCGCAATGGCAGTATCGTAGCTAATGAGGTATATCTGAGGCACCATTATTGCTCATTAAAAAGCTCACCAGTGGGTGACAGCAACTAAAGTTGTGTTTACTGTTTTACTCAGTCGAGAGCTATTTTGTAATATTTGCTTTATCCATGTGTCACCTGTGCTTCTCAGTCAATATTTATCTTCAAATGGACTCCTTTTTTAAACAAGTAAATTTATTTAAAAGAAAACTTTCTAATAATCTTGAAATCATGAGCTTGATGAGCTAATTATGTTTTCTCTAATATTCTTTTAAGTAAAAAGTGTTTTTTATTGATTTTAGAGAGAGAGAAAGGTGCGGGGGGAGAGAGAAACGTCGATGAAAGAGAAACGTCTCTTGGCTGACTCCTGCACGCCCCCTACTGGAGACCCAGCCCACAGTCTGGGCATGCTCCCTGAAGGGAAACTGAATGAGTGATCTCTTGGTGCATGAGACAGCACTCAACCCACTGAGCAACACTGGCCAAACTTCTCTAATTTTCTTTAAACGAAACACATAATTATTAAAATAAAAACATTATTTTATATCACATTTAAAATTATCTCAGGTATCATCAGCCAGTACATGCCACCCACCTTGAGAAACTGGGGTGATTGAGACTCTCTGGGTAAATATAAAAAACTTAGATTGGACTGAGTGTGATAGCTGTGTGAAAAGAGCATTTGATGACTTCTGAGATTTCTATTCTTTAGAAACGGATACATGCTTTGGTTATCAAATATTTCTAGAAACTCAATAGAAAAGTGTATGAAAAAATTCCCATTCTTGATTTCTTTCCTCTTAATGTAAGAAAATGCTTAGAAATTTGACACTGCCTCCACAAATCAATCTTTATAGTTACCGCGGTCCTTATCAGGCCCCTGCAACGTTGGGAATGATGAGGAATTCTCTCTCCCAGGCATTGTTTAGGCTCAACCCCATAATTCTCAGGTTCATTTCTTAGAGGCCACCAAGAAAGGAAGTAAGGTTTCTTGATTGGGTAGACAGTCTCTAGGAAACTGTGGGCCAAGTTTTACCTCTTCTACTACATGCTAATTGTTCAGAGGGCAGGATTCATATCTTATACATGTTTCATGCTAGCTCAGTATAGTTGATACCCAACAGATATTTATTGAATAAAAGACTAAATGAGTGAATGAATGTGTCAGTGAAATGAAGACATTGGCAGATGTGCTATTTAGATATTTTTGGAAATTTTAATTTGTAAACAATTTTAATTTTAAGGATTTGAAAGCCCAGATGCAAGAGGCCATGACTCAAGAGGTGTCAGATGTTTTCAGCGACACCACAACTCCCATCAAGCTGTTGGCTGTGGCGGCCACTGCACCTCCTGATGCACCCAATAGGGAAGAGGTGAGTATTTAAACTCTTCCATTTCTTCTGTTGCGCGTGCGCACACACACACACACACCCTTATTGATGATTTGTTTGTAAAGGTAAAATGTGTTTATATTGTACATCAGGTTGGGATACTGTGGGTGGGTGAAAGGTGGAAGGATAGAAGAGGGAAGGCACTGCCATCTCTTCTTAGTCACCAAGTGTATCAGTTAAGAATGTCTATAGGACATGTCTTTAGTTGTAAGTAGAAGAAAACCCGATCATCAGAGATGCAAACAAATGGGTTTTTATTTTCATCACACAAAAAGAGGCATGGAGATGGAGAAGAGAAACCAAGATGGCAGCATAGGTAAACACCTAAACTGCTGCCTCACACAATAATTAAAAAAATAAAACTAAAAGACAAAACGGACATCATCCAGAACCACAGGAAAGCCAACTGACTGAAAATTTTACAACTAAAAGGAAAGAGAAAAGCACATGGACAATCAGAGGAGTGCAAAGCCTGAGGTACGGAAACATGCACATGGAGAGGACGGGGCGGCCGAGTGCCTGGCTGGCGTGCTCTAGTGGGAAGGAGACAAAAGCTCCAGACTGCGCTGAACCACAGTTCTGACTGCACTGAACCCCCGTTCTGGGCGAGACCATGGGGACCCAGGCTCATACGGGGGTGGTGAGGGAGGGAATCTGGATTTGTAAGGCAGAATCTCGGAAGTGGCGAAAGGCAGGGATCCGGAGGCACGTGTGCAAGTGCACACAGAGGACTGACAAATCCCCAGGCTGCACTGAACCCCAGTTCCAACTACACTGAACCCCAGGCTCAGGTGAGACCCTGGGGACCCAGGCCCATATGGGGGCAATCTGGACGGTAAGGCAGAAACTTGGGAATGGCAAAAGGCAGAGGTCTTGAGGCATGCCCTCGAATGCACGCAGAGAGGACGGACTGTTGAGTGTGCCGCTGGCTCCCTCTAGCGGGAAGGAGACAAAAGCTCCAGACGGTGCTGAATCCCAGTTCCGACTGTACTGAACCCCAGTTCTGGGCGAGAATCTGGGATTCCAGATTCATTGGGGAAGAGACTGGACTGTTTGGCAGGGGATGAAGCTTGAGGGCTCCTTTCTCTCAGGCAATGCTTGCAGCGATTGCTTGGGGACAACAGGACTCAGGAACCTTGTGGGGTGGGGCTGACTGGAAGCCAAGGCTGTCGGCTCCACCCTGAAACTCCTCCCCATCCAACCTGAGCACAGAGGCTTTTGCAATTTTGCAAGTCTTGTCACATAATGCTGTCTCCCAGCGTAGACACAGCTGGTCTTCACAGCCAATTGGCCTGGAGGTCAATTCCTCCCAGTGATACCAACAACAATCAAGACTTAACTACAACAAGGTTGTACACACAGTCCACAAAGGGGTGCACCAAGAGTGTCCACCTTAGGTAACAGGGGAGACCAAGACACCTAGCACACAAAGCTACCCTCCCAACTCAGGGATGCAGCAAAAATGCAGAGACAAAGAAACAGATCACAAACTAAAGAAATGGAGGAAAACAAATGACAGGATATAGAGTTCAAAACCACAGTTACAGGGTTTTTCAAGATGTTTCTAGAAAAGGCTGATAAATTCAATGAGACCCTCAAGGATATGAAAAAGGACCAACTAGAAATTAAACATACATTGACTGAAATAAAAAATATTATACAGAGACCCAACAGCAAACTAGAGTAATGCAAGAATCAAGTCAAAGATTTGAAATACCAAGAGGCAAAAAACACTCAACTGGAAAAGCAAAAAGAAAAAGGAATCCAAAAATTTGAAGATAGTATAAGAAGCCTCTGGAACAACTTCAAACGTACCAACATCAGAATTATGGGGGTGCCAGAAGAAGAGAGAGAGCAAGATACTGAAAACCTGTTTGAAGAAATAATGACTGAGCCGAAACCGGTTTGGCTCAGTGGATAGAGCGTCGGCCTACAAACTGAGAGGTCCTGGGTTCGATTCCGGTCAGGGGCATGTACTTTGGTTGTGGGCACATCCTCAGTGGGGGGTGTGCAGGAGGCAGCTGATCGATGTTTCTCTCTCATCGATGTTTCTGACTTTCTATCCCTCTCCCTTCCTCTCTGTAAAAAATCAATAAAAAATATATTTTGTTTTTAAAAAAGAAAGAAAGAATGACTGAAAACTTCCCCCATCTGGTGAAAGAAATAGACCTACAAGTCCAGGAAGTGCACAGAACCCCAAACAAAAGATATCCAAAGAGGACCACACCAAGACACATCATCATTAAAATGCCAAGAGCAAAAGACAAAGAGAGAATATTAAAAACAGCAAGAGAAAAACACTTAATTACTTACAGGGAAGCACCCATACAATTGTCAGCTGATTTCTCAATAGAAACTATGCAGGCCAGATGGGAGTGGCAAGAAATATTCAAAGTGATGAAAGAGCTTTACAGATAAGAAGAAGCTAAAGGAGTTCATCAACACCAAACCAGTATTATATGAAATTCTGAAAGGTATTCTTTAAGAAGAGGAAGAAGAAAAAGGAGGAAAAGATGGCTGCTTTAAACTAGAGCATGGATGGAACTGGAGAACATTATGCTAAGTGAAGTAAGCCAGTCAAAGAAAGATGAGTATCACATGATCTCACTCATTTATGGAATATAACGAACAACATAAACTGATGAACAAAAACAGATCCAGAGAGAGAAGCATTGACTGTCAAACCTCAGAGGGAAGGTGGGGGAGGGTGGGGGTAAAGGAAAGAGATCAACCGAAGGACTTGTATGCATGCATATAAGCCTAACCAATGGACACAGACACCAGGGGGGTGAGGGCATAAGTGGGAAGGGGGAGGTTGGAAGGGGTAATGGGGGATGAGGACACATAAGTAATACCTTAATCAATAAAGAAATTATTTAAAAAAAAGAGGCATGGAGGTAGATAGCATTGGTATTGATTCAGCAGATTGATATCATGAAAGCAGGCATCTCTGTGATTTCCTTGGGTCTTTTCTTCATGGTGTGAGATTGCTGTTGCAACCCTAGTCATCATGTCCAAGGCAGTAAGAAATGAGGGATGGGAGTACTCCTGTCACAACCGCTCCTTTCTTAAGGTCAACACAGAAATCAGGGCGACCTTTTAGATAATTTTATGCCATTCTTATACTCAAACCTTTCTGATGACTCTTCCCTGACCCAGAATGAGGCCAAAGTCCTTAAAACAGTAAAGTCAGGGATGTGCTGATGAACTAGTTCTCCAGAAAAAAGCCCCCAAGACCAAAAGCCCTGATTTGTAATGTTTGTTGTTTCCATGATGTAAATACATCATGGTTGTTGCAATGGGAAGTCACTGAAAGCACCATTGGGGAGAGATGGGCACATGGTTCTGGTGAGCTGGTGTGAGCCTCAGCACACCACTGCTGGTCCCCCTTCTACTCCGACCTTAGGTGGTACCACTCTTCTGCTTCATGCTCTTCTGTCGACATTGACGGCCTTGCATTGTATTCCAGTGTTCCTTGTTTACATTTACATGATGTAGGCTTGGGGCCTTTGTATTTGTTCTCTCATCTGCCTACATAGAGAACTACATGTATTATTAATTCATTTTTTTTCAGCTCTCCTCTGGATCATCACCTTCGATAGCAACTCCACTTCCATTCCCAGGGATTTCCTAATCTTCATATCCTACTTTTCTTCTTATCAGCATTTGACATATTTACCTTATTTTTTGTTTGTCTATCTTCCTCACATTAGCATGAAATTCCATATGGGAAGGGACTGTGTTTTGTTATTACTTTACTAGAAGCCTGGTGCACGAAATTTCTGCACAGGAGATGGGGGATGTCCCTCAGCCCAGCCTGCACCATCTCCAATCTGGGACCCCTTGAGGGATGTCTGACTGCCCATTTAGGATCAGGCCTACATGGGCAGTCAGACATCCCTCTCACAATCCAGGACTGCTGACTCCAAACTGCTCACCTGCCTGCCTCCCTGATTGTCCCTAACTGCTTCTGCCTGCCAGCCTGATCACCCCCTAACCACTACCCTGCCAGCCTAATTGATGTCTAACTACTCCCCTGCCAGCCTGTTTGCCCCCAACTTCCCTCCTCTGCCAGCCTGGTCATCCCTAACTTCCCTCCCTTGCAGGCTTGATTGCCCCCAACTGCCCTCCCTTGCAAGCCTGGTCCCTCCCAACTGCCTTCCCCTGCTGGCCTGATCACCTACAACTGCCCTTCCTTGCAGGCTTGGAACCTCCCAATGGCTCTCCCCTGCTGGCCATCTTGTGGTGCCCATCTTGTGTTCACATGGGTGCAGGATCTTTGACCACATGGGGTCAGCCCTCTTATCTATTGGAGTGATGGTTAATCTGCAAATTACTCTTTTATTAGATAGGATAGAGGTTTGGTGCATGGGTGGGGGCCAGCTGGTTTGCCCTGAAGAGTGTCCCAGATCAGGGTGGGAGTTCCCTTGGGGCTAAGGGCGGCCTGGGCGAGGGGCCTGTGGTGGTTTGCAGGCCAGCCATGCCCCCCAGCGACCCAAGCGGAGGCCCTGGGATCTGGGATTAATTTATGTTCTACAATTGAAAGTTTGTAGCCTGGAGTGGAGCCAAGCCTTCTGTTTGCTTCGTGGCAATAGCCATTTCTGTTTGGGTTTATTTAAATTCTATAATTGAAACTTTGTAGCCTAGAGTGGAGGCCTAGGCACTAGGGCTGCAGAAGCTTGGCTTCCTCCATCGCCCAGGAACCATAGCCTCTGCTCTCTCCATCTCCATGGCTGCCGCCATTTCTGTTGGGATATATATCTTCTATAATTGAAATTTCGTAGCATTGAGAGGAGGCCTAGGCTGGCCAGGGCAGGCAGAAAGCTTGGCTTCCTCCATTGCCAGGGAAACTCAAGCCTCCCTCCTGCTCTCAGTGGCCACAGCCATCTTGGTTGGGATTTATTTGCTCCTGGTTTGCTGGTGGGCTTGGCTTGTGGGCATGGCTTGATCAGAGTTATGGTAAATTTGCATATTACTCTTTTATTAGATAGGATTCTTAGTTTTTAGAACCATGTATGGCACAGAGTTGGGAATGACTGACTGACTGAATGAATGAAATAAAGGCTTTTTTAGGAATCTTCCAGGACACTTTTGCTTATCTCTTATTGGCTAGAACTGTCACATGGCTACCCCAGATGCAAATGAATCTAGGAAAGCAAGTATTTGGTTCTAGCACCTAGTATTACCAGCAAAGGAAAAGGTGTTAGGTCAGGCACCCAAGACAATGCAGAACTGGTGGGTGAATGTTTGTGTTATTTGTGAATGATGCCCATTTTTTTTCTTCAGGCTAGGTTACTGGACGTTTATAAAGCTCATGTTCTCCTTAGACGGATGATTTATTATTATTTTTATTTCAGCATCTCTGAGTTTTATGCTAGTAGATCCAACTACTGTTCCTGCTGGTCCTCTCTACCTAGATGTTTCAGAGGTACCTCAGCACATTATCCTTCTGTTCTCTCTCAGAAATTTGTGAGTCACCATTGACTGTTTCCTTCCCTTCATCTTCTCACATCAGTAAACGAAGACAAGCTATTTTGATTTCACAAGTATTTCTTGAATTCTTTCCATTTTCCACTCATGTTGCCATAGCTCTAGTTCTGAACCTGTCCCCTGCTGCTGTGCGACTGACTGCTCAGTTCTGGGTGGTCTTCCTGGAACCACTCACTAGGCCACCAGTAACATAGAAATGCACATCTGACCCTGATATTTTCCTGCTTAAACCCTCAGTGGACCTTCCCTTTCACAGAGGAGAAGCCCGAGCACTATGATCCATATATCTATTTTCTACCAACCCCTGCCTCACAGACCGTGCCCCAGCAATGCCTGATCGCTTATGACTTCCTGAATTCTCAGACCTTTCTTCCTTCGACGTCTTTGTTCTTAGTCTCTGCCTAATTATCTCCTTATTTTTTTCAGTTAATTCCTATTTATCTTTTATCCCATTATCCTTTACTTCATGGATAGACTAAATGTGTTTCCTTTTGCTTCCATGATATCAGTGCTTAGCTTTATAATTGCACATGGCACACACACTCTATTACCAATATTTGCTTATGGGCCTTTTTTACCCCATTGGGATATGAGCTACTTGAGATGCAGAAATTTTGTTTTATTTGTCTTTGTATCTTCAGCACCTATTCTAGTGTTTGGCACATAGTGTGTGCTGGATAAATTTTGATTGAGTGACAAGAAAAGCAAGTGAAGCAGTCAGTTTAATCAGAGAGAGCAGCAGACATGGGCTGAGGTCGAGATGATCAGCCAACGTTGGCAGAGGCCCTGTAGATCCAGGGTATGGGAGACCAGCCAAGGAAAGAAACAAGGACTGAGGCCAGGTGAAGGAGACTAGGAGATTGGAGATTTAGGTAGAGATTTTGAGCATTAAATAGTAAGAACTCAGGTAGTCATGTCCATACAAGAGGCCAGAATGGCAAGAGACTTGAATGGGTAAACCCAGAGTGCTGGCAATGAGATTGGAGCCTGCTAGTGAACCAGGAGGCCTGTAGCTTGCCTGCCAGAACCAGAGCTGCTCTCCAAGTGTGGGCAGGCAGACCCCGGGGAAGGCAAAGACGAGGACGAATCTGCTAGACAAATTCTGACATGCCCTGTGCAGTGTAAACCTGACCAATGACAGAAGATCCTTTGTCATTTTATCGAAGTTAAATCATCCCCTTCGTAGTATGCAATCTTGCATAATATCTGTGTCAGAATAAGAGTTGACTTTTTTTAAAATGTGAGAGCTGAAAGAACAATTCGGTAGATTGTTTTGCACTTGGGATAATGAAAGCCAGCGTCCTTACCCCTGGGTCAGGCCTGATTGTGAGCCAGCTATCGTTTTCCTGAGGAGGCCAGGGCAGAGTTTTTACAACATTAATGGTAACTGATCTAGGAGGGATGCTGGCCTGAGGTGCTGGAGCTCGGTGTAAGATTCTGTGGATCTTCTTGCCTTTTAATATACTCACCAACCTGCCCTGGAGTGGGCTTGTTTGTCTTCTTCAAACGAGGACAAGCCTTTTGAGAACGGGGGATTATTTAAATCTTTACATTCTGTGAACCCCTTATTACAGACGACAGAGCCAAATATTCTGTGTGTACTTGGTAAGCACTGGCTGAACCGGAGTTCACGCGTGTGTGATGTAGCGAGGCCAGGACTTGGCCTTGACTATCGTGTTGCTCACTAGGGTGTGATGTCATCTCTGAAGTCTTTGCTCGACTAGTTGCTGCCTTTACTTAAAGAGAGACTCTTTGTTAGGCCGCCAGACCCATTTTATTTAAACATTTTATTAATGTCTTTGTTTATTCCTCAAGGTGTTTGACGAGAGGGCAGCTAACTTTGAGAACCATTCAGGAAGGCTTGGTGCCACGGCTGAGAAGGCAGCTGCTGTTGGAACTGCTAATAAGTCAGCGGTGGAAGGCATCCAGGCTTCAGTGAAGACAGCGCGGGAACTCACGCCCCAGGTTGAGTTTTGCTCCCTTTTCATCATTCCAGTCTCACCTCACAGTACTCAGTAATGAAAGTTAATTACAGGACAGTTTCCATACATTTTGAGCACTTACTGTAAAATGTTATGAAGAAAACACATACCCACAATATCACAATTGTTTTTGTATTATTTGAATTTTTTACAATGAAATAGATTAGTTTTGAAATTAGAAAATATTAATAAAGGTCCCCTCCTCCTTTCCCTATACACTCATTCACACTTAAGGAAATATTCATATAATCTTGGGAGCTTACTTTGTTTTGATTTTAGAGCTTATGCCTTTTCTTATATCCCTTGGAGGGTTGAAAAAAACAACTCATTTGTATCCATAACTTGTTTTCTTTTTTTCTATTTAATCATATAACCAAGATAGAGCTAGTATGCTGTAAGCAGTATACTGGACAAGTGGGAGCAAAAAAAAAAACAAATTGGACAGGTAGTCAGTGTTCTTGAAAATATCAGTTCAGCATCATTTAGCGTGCTGGTTGTGTATTTTTTCTTCTAAGCAAATTATAGAAAACTCATTACTAGTTTTTCATTCGTTTACTCAGCAGACACTTGCTGAGTGCCTCTGATGCATTAGGAGGTGGGCTGGGCTTTGGTGGGAGCTTATAGGAAGAAATGGGGAAATGAGCATGTCTTTTCATCGTTCAACTTTGCCCAAATGACATGTTAACAAGTTTCATTCTCTTGAAAAGTCACACTTCTCCACCTTTTAAAAAACCTTCATAAAATATGAACATCTAATTTTCTTTAAAAACTTCCATGAGATATGGAATATAAAGCATAATAGGTTTTCTGTATAAAAATAAGATATCTAAAAAAGAGAAACAGAAAACTAGACTTAAGACACCAACTGTGGACTTTGGAGCAAGGATTTTGGAGACAGATCTGGATGTGGAATCTTCTGTGACCTTGAGTTTCCTCATCTGGAAAATGGAGATAATTCCTTCCTAATGGGTTGTCCCGAGGGCTAAGAGATGAGTGTGCAGCCTGTAACTGACCGCATCCTCAGTAACCGTTAGTCCCTTCCCCCAGTGCCATCAGTGACCACGTGGGGGCTCTTGAGCCAGTCACTGAAGTTTTCTGAGTCTTGGCTGTTGCTATTATAAAATGAGAAAGTACCTGCCCTGCCTCTAGCACGAGGTTGTGAGGATTTAGAAGATAATATTTGTGAAAGCTCTTTGTAGACTGTAGATAGTTTTTGTAAATATTCACTTAATGAGTTTTGAGTAGTGTTTAGTATCTTTTTCTTTCTTTTTAAAAAATGCTTTTATTTATTTGTTTACAACTTTTTAAAATTGGATTTTTAGGAAGAGAGGAAGAGAGAGGGAGATAAAAACATCAATGAAACAGAAACGTCAACATCAGCTGGCTGCCTCCTGCATGCCCCCTGGTGGGGACTGAGCACGAAACCAGACGTGTGCCTGCCCAGGAACCAGTTACTCTGGGTGCATGGTCACGCTCAGTGATGTAGCCACGTGGCTGGGCAGTATCTTTTCCAATGGTGCTTTGGATGATGAAGACTTGACACCAAGGGCTTAATAGCACTTTTGTGTATATTCTGAGGTATCAACTGAACACCCATTTACTTTGTCACTTTTTAAATGTCTTAAAGTCCGGCTGTGACCGGAAAACCTTTTGCCTGGGGAGCTATTGTGAGACTAACGTGTTCAGTCTGAAGAGACCTCCCGATTTTTGGCTTTATAGCGCCACCTGCAGGGAGAGAGGAGAAGGCTCCGCCGCGGGCCCGGATTGGAGCGGAAAGGTGCTCCGGTGTTTAAAGATGGTTTTGTCATTGCCAGGTTGTCTCTGCTGCTCGCATCCTACTCAGGAATCCTGGAAACCAAGCCGCTTACGAACATTTTGAGACCATGAAGAACCAGTGGATCGATAATGTTGAAAAAATGACAGGTAGGGTTGTGTGCAGAGTGCTTGTCTAATCCGTGGAGCGAGTCCTGAGAAACCTGAGCGGGACCGGTTGTGTTTCTCAGCTGTCATTGGATGAAGGGACGGTCATGTGCTCTCGGTGTACTTGGCCCTGATTAAGGCTGCGCAGCGGCGGCTTCCATTCAAGCCTTGCAACTTTGTCTGAAGAGAGACTCTTTGAGTCCCTTTTATTTTCATGCCGCCCTCCCGGTGTGATGTGTATTGTTACAGCTCCTATCTTCCCTTTGAATAGTGTCTTTGCTCAGTCTGAGCCAGAGTTTGGTTTCAGAGGCCGGGAGGCGGTGTTTGTGGGTACAGTGAGTGTCCCTGTCATTGTCAGTGGGCTCACATTTCAAGGAACCACAATAGCTACCATTTAATACAACTTGTCTCAGAGTTTCCTCCAACTTATCAACTACGTCGTTAAAAAAAAAAAAAAGAAGAAGACAGCAACACCTACAGACCTGTGCCTGTGCAGTGGAAGTGGCACCTCGGAGTCTTCTTCACTCACTCAGTGGAGGGAGGGAGGGAGAGGAGGGAAGAGACGGCTGTAGGCTCCCTGCCGCCCTGCAGAGCCGGCTGTGCCCGGGTCCAGGCCCGCAGCAGCCAGAGATGAAAGTGGAGCTGCTGAGGAGCCTGAAGAGAGGTAACAGACCCGAGACGCAGGCTGCGCGGGTTATTGGAGTCCTCCCGTGGCTCAGCTGGGCCACCACACGCTGCCAACAAGCAACAGATGGCTGGGGAGTAAGATGGGAGGGAGAAAATGTTAGACAGAGATAATGTGGTGAAGGTTTCCAACGCAATCCTTGTTTCCTCCCGAAGCCGTCGCAGTTCTGCTCGTCTGTGGCAGACAGAGGTGGCCAGGGACCCCTGTTGTGTGAATGCCGTGAGTCTGGGTGGCCTCCTGAGCCACATCTTTGTGGGGGTTTTTTACTGTGGTATTCACCTGGAAGCTTTGGATTGTGTAAGAAGGACTTTGAGCTGAAGGAGAGGATTCTGGGTATTGTGCTTTCACACAAGAAACTTAGACAACAGGGTTTTGGAGTCTCCTTTCTTCAAAATAGAAACTAAGTTGTATTTCTGTTCTCTTGACAGGGCTGGTGGACGAAGCCATCGATACCAAATCTCTTTTGGATGCTTCCGAAGAAGCCATTAAAAAAGACCTGGACAAGTGCAAAGTGGCCATGGCCAACATTCAGCCTCAGATGCTGGTCGCTGGGGCAACCAGCATTGCTCGGCGGGCCAACAGGATCCTGCTGGTGGCGAAGAGGGAGGTGGAGAACTCTGAGGACCCCAAGTTCCGAGAGGCTGTGAAAGCCGCCTCCGACGAACTGAGCAAAACCATCTCCCCGATGGTGATGGACGCGAAGGCTGTGGCTGGAAACATTTCTGACCCCGGTAAGCAGGGTGCGGTGCGGCTCGCTCGGCTGGGAGGTTAGTCGGGAAGCTGACAGGTGGTGAGAGGATTGGGAACCCCCCTCCCATCACATACAAAGTCTGGGAGCAACACCTACAGATTCTTAGCTTGAGAATGCTGGATTAATCCTTTCCTGTCTACAACAATACTGGACAGGATACTTTCTACAAGATTGGTAGGTTTTTTCTGTAAGCTAGTTTCTCTGGACCAACTTCCTTGCACTTGATAATGTTGCCTGACTAACATAGCGCCTGGCTCTGTTTAGTCATTATTTTGGAAATTTCTCAAAAGATACATGATCAACAATCTACCAACTCTTTAGCTTATGTAACTGGCATCGTTTCTCTTTGCTTTTCTTAAAGTGCTTTTTCTCTGTAAAATGTTCTCTATTTCTGTCAAATCTGGAGGGCTTACTTTGTTTGACCTTTGGTTCTCCTGGTTCTACACCAAGAAAATCGGGGTTTTCTTTTGTTGAATTATATATTTTCATCACTCTTACTAATGGTAAGTTTTACCACTCCTTTGCTTGGAAACATCTGAATTCCTTTCTGTTCCGAGCATCCAATGTTTCCATCCTTGTCTGAGTAGAATGTAGTCATCCCTAGCCCAGGCCAAATCCTGCTAGCATCCTCAACCCAAAGTCACTAGGACATGCTCGGTTTCCTAAGGGAGTTTCTAATAGATTCCTGAATTCCAGGTAACCAGACACAGTTAGTAGTAGCAGCTCAACATAGGGGTTAACTGGCTGAATGCCAAGTGCAGCAAAGGAGCAGGGAGAAAGGTGAGAAGTGTTGCCGGGAATGTATGCTCAATCTGACTCTTATCTCCCCTTGTCTGAGTGGGGCAGACTTATCTCCTAAGAGAAGTGAGGAGCACCAGCTGAGCCCAGTGTTCACGCCCAGGAATGTCCCGAGTGCTTGTTAGTTGTACGGGCAAAAAGGCGTCCTGAGCTCTACAGGGCTGCGAGGTCCAGGGCGGCCGCCTTGCCTCACCTCCCTTCCCCTCAGTCACTGCCTGCAGGGCGCGCTGGCAGCTTGACATCCAGCTTTTGTTCATGGAAACCAGTTCTGCTGCTGGACTGACAGTGCTCCCGGGCACCGCCCTGTCCAGCTGAGAGTGAGGGCGTCTTGTGTTTAGGCCTGCAAAAGAGCTTCCTGGACTCGGGATATCGGATCCTGGGAGCGGTGGCCAAGGTCAGAGAAGCCTTCCAACCCCAAGAGCCTGACTTCCCACCTCCTCCGCCAGACCTTGAGCAGCTCCGAGTAAGTTACCTCAGAGATGGGAGGTTGAGCAGCAGGGTGTGGGGTGCAGCGAGAGAAAGGCAGATTGTGTTCTGGAGCCTCATCACCAGGGGCCTTCGTTTAGCCTTTGCTAATCTTAGAGGCACCACTTGATTGTCACTGCTAAGTCCAGCGGAGTCCTAACCCAGCGCTCCGGCCTGGCGTGCGCGGGTGGGCGGGACTCTGGGAGTTGGCCTGCTGCGAAGCGGAGTGGCGGGGAGTCATGGGAGCCAGGGAGCTGGCTTGGTAAGTGTGGGTGTGACGAGTGAGGAGTTTGTGGCCAGTTAGTGGGGTGGGGAAATAGTCTGCCCCGCTTTGGGTGAGGTTTTAGGTGTTCCCAGTTGATAACGGCTAAACTGAGGTGGTTACAATCTTATGTAGGATCTTCTTGCCTGTACTTGACATTTTTAGTAACAAAAGCAATACAGTCCTTTTAATATTAAAAAGGTTTGACCCTCCCCTCAACTATAATTTAAAATCTTTTCATGTCTCCCAAAGTACAATGAAGTTATTCTTCTGTAGGTAAATGATTGAGGAGGACGTTAGCTGGGTATTATCTTGTAGATACAAATTCTAAAATCAGAAATAGTGACTATTTTTAGACACTTACTCTGATAGTATTGAAAATAGCTTGACTTTGGGAATAGCTTATCAAGGCATTAATTTGATTTACTTTTGCATAGTTGATGTCAGTAAAAGATGTAGTTTTCTAAGTGGGTTGAGAACAGAATTGGGGCCCGGGGCCCATAAGTGAGGAATCGTGCTTCCCTGGCCTCCGGTGCTTCATTTATTCCTTCCAGCTGGGCTGTTGGTGATTAGGCCAGGGATGGCTATTCTGGGATGGCTTTTTAAAATTCTTATTTTTTATTGATTTCAGAGAGAAAGGGAGAGGGAGAGAGAGAGAAACATCAATGATGAGAGAGAATCATTGATCGGCTGCCTCCTGCACGCCCCCTACTGGGGATCGAGCCCACAACCTGGGCGTGTGCCTGACTGGGAATGGAACCATGACCTCCTGGTTCCTAGGCAGATGCTCAACCGCTGAGCCGCACCGGCCCGGCTGGGGTGGCTTCTGATGTGACCGATAGAGTCATGACATTTAGAATCAAGAGGTCGTTTGGTCTGGCTGCCCCAAATTATCCAAGGAGAAGTTACTTGCCTATGCAGCTTCCCCTCACCAGAGTCAGGGCTAGCTCTTAGATCTTCCTTGGGAATCCTTAGTCTGTGCTCACCTCCCTGGGATATGTCCAAAATCCCCACCTGCTAGAGTCCGTGGAGGAAAAAGAAAGAAAATGTGCTTCTGTTGCGATGGAAGCAGGTGGTCACTGCGCTCAGTGTGGGTGGTCTTATGTGGAATGCATGTGGGTGGCTTTTCTGGGGATGCTTTTTAGAGGAAAGGAAAGAATTCTAGGGGGGAGTAGCTCCTAGGGCTTTACTTACAGCCTGGTAATTCTTTCCTAGCTGACAGATGAGTTTGCTCCTCCCAAACCGCCCCTGCCTGAGGGGGAGGTCCCGCCGCCCAGGCCCCCGCCACCGGAGGAGAAGGATGAAGAGTTCCCCGAGCAGAAAGCCGGGGAGGTGCTCAACCAGCCAATGATGATGGCTGCCCGGCAGCTCCACGATGAAGCTCGCAAATGGTCCAGCAAGGTAAGAGGTGAGGCTTTTCTTGTTGAGAAAGGGTGAAGACCCACACACAACGTCCAGAAGAGAGTCTGTTTGGAAGGTCCCCTCTCTGTTTTGGTTCCTGTTGTTGCCGTAGTGTGATCCTCTTCTTCACTGTGCTGTACTGAGACGTTCCTGGTGCTTGACGGTTTCTCCTTCCAGCAGCAAAGTGAGAGGGGGCTGCCGTGGGTGAGAAGACAGTACTGTGCATTAGGGTGTCAGGCGCCTCACCCTGGGTATGTGGTATGCGGTGTCTTTTAAAAATTGCTTTTCTATCCTGGGATTGCGGAATGCTTTAGATGCTCTTGCTAATTACCATCTCTCCAAACATGAAACTGTCTCCTGTGGGCTCTGCTACAGCTGGATGCAATGTTGACATTTTCCCTGTTCTTCCATAGAAGCAAGCAGATTGTGTCTTAGGAACCATGTCCCTTTCTCAGAATCCTCTCACCCCACAACTCAAGACAGCTCCAGGCTAATTCCAGCTCAACAAACATGAAAGTGCCCATATTAATGTGGTTGGTGGAAATGTGGATATTTACAGCAGTCATGCCCGTGAATAACTTATGCCTCTTTCCCCCTAAGTGATGAAAAGTGAGCGGTAGCTTTTCTAGATAAGAGCTAAACATTGTTTGAACCTTGCAGTGAATCGTAGTCCTAACTCAGTTCTTAACTGTCCCTAACATGACCCTCGATCTTTATTCCACCATCCGTTTGCCTTGTTCTTTTCACACCCTCAGCAGCCTCAAGTTCTCGTACTGAACGGCGTTCCCCGGGTCGACATGCAGCAGATCTTGTTGTTTTTTTTTTTTTAGGCTGTTTTTTTAACTATATTTTTCTGAACTGTTGTCTCTGAGCCCAGGTTCTAAGAAGGAATGACCTGCTGGTGTTGGACTGGCCGGTGGCATTATTTGTAATTGTATCTCTGCATCTGGGGCGTGTACAGCCCTGGGACTGCTCACGGGGTGTCAGTCCACATGGTGGGGGTGGTGGGGGTAGGGGGGATGGAGCGACAATGGAGGTTGATTTTACTCAAAGCTTTTAAAGCGAATTTAAATTACATTGCATTAAACCCGGATACATTGTGCAACAGAACACAAAGTATGCATGAATTGTGAAGACGAAGATAAAACTTGGGGGCAAACAGCACTGGCTGTCACCTGTACTGTGCTTTGCCATTTGTGGCCAGAAGTCCTGAGGTCTGGCTGTCTCCGCAGGTTTGGAGCATCAGGAGATGCCTGGCTTTGAGCTATGTGAAGTCAGGAGCTGCTTGAACCATGAGTGTTTGGGGGGGTGGTATGTGTTTGTGTGTCTTTATCTGTGTTTGTTCCCTTTAGGACTCTAAGCCCCAGAGCAGTGAGCTGGCATGGGGATGGGTGCGGGTGGAGACCGAGTTTAGGTGACAGGATTTAGATGGTATCTGTGTCCACGTTTGTCCCGAATCCTCCAACTTTGTCATCACCTATGAGACAGGTTTCCTGTGCAGGATAAGACTTAGGAGTGATAGCAACCACACATAAAACTCCACACAGACTCCTTCTTCCTCTCGTGAGAGATGTCTGATGCAATGAATCTGCGCTCACTGTTTTTCATGTAAGTGGTTCTGCCTGGTTGAGGCAATTTCTTTTCTTCCCCCCAACCTATTGTCAGCTTCGGATCTTTCAAACTCCTCCCCTGGCCCTCAGAATCCCTGTCCCTGGTGGTAAATTCATCCTCTCCCTGCCCTGGCTTCTGTTCTCTATGGGCACCTATGGTGGGCTCCTCTGGGCTCAGCCTGGTCAGTTGCCAAGTCCATGTATTGCCTTATCTGTGAAATATGTAAACTGAGTGTGGAGTGAGAAGACAAGCCTATCTAGCAACAGGAGAGATAGGCTGTACCCCAAAACCAGCTCTCTGAGTCAGGGCCACAGCGGACCATGTGAGGATGTGGGAGCATTGCCTCTGAAGACCTCGAGGAGAGGGAGAGAGCTGGTCTGAAGGGTGGGCTTCCCCTGTGATGGAAGGCTGGGCCAGTTGTCTCTGAACAGTAGGGAACTTGATGAGTCCTTTTCACTCACCACTGTGTTTGTTTTCTTGCCTCTTTCCTGGCTTGCTATCCATTGCCTCCAATGTATAATTAAAAAACATGATTTTATTGATTTTTAGAGAGAGAGGAAGGGAGATAGAAAAATCATTGGTCAGCTGCCTCCTGCGCGCCCCCTACTGGGGATGGTGCCCGCAACTCAGGCACGCACCACCAGGGACAGGGAAACCAACCAGCAACTTCTTGGTTCATGGGTTGATGTTTAACCACTGAGCAATACAGGCCAGGCTGTTGTATCACTTTTCATTCTGGGACCTTTACCTCCTGAAGGAAATATTAATTCGCATCCCGCAGCTGCAGAGCTGGTCCCAGTCACTTCCTGTGTCCTGGAAGATGTACAACATCAATCATACGGGCCAGCAGGCTGTTCCCTTCACTCTGCTCAAAGCCAGTTGTGTGACTGAATTTACTTTTTCTCTTTGGATTCCTTTTAAAAGCAATGAGCTATTGTTTAGTTGTTAGGTTCCCCGAAAATATTGTGACTTGAGAATTATTCTTGGCAAGTTTAATTTCAGTAGTAAGTTATACAAAAGGGATGCTACCTGCTTTTGTGGTGTAACTATTTCTCTGGAAATCCTTTGCCTCTGGGGTGAGTCTCCTTCCTTCACTCATGTGAACAGGGGGCCGGCCTGGTGCTGGAGGCAGGGATTCTTCTTCCGCCGAGTGTGGTTCACCTGCCTCCTGTGGAACATGGGTTTCCTCTCCCGTCCCAGAAAGCTTTGGTCACTAAACCAGCAGCAGCCAGTTCCCCAAGTCCTGCTGCTCTTACTAACCCTGTCCCTGTTTCTCACCCTTCCTGCCATCGACAAAGCCGGGGCCCCCAGCCGCTGAGGTAGGTACAGGTGTTGTAGCTGAGGCAGACGCGGCTGATGCTGTTGGGTTCCCTGTCCTCCCTGACATGGAAGACGATTATGAACCTGAGCTGCTGTTAATGCCATCCAATCAGCCGGTCAACCAGCCCATTCTGGCCGCGGCTCAGTCATTGCATCGGGAAGCTACCAAGTGGTCTAGTAAGGTACTGGTTAGCACCCCCGGCTGGGGCTGCTCTCTATGCATTCGGCCATGTGCAGCCTTGACACATTGCATCACTCGTGATCTGTGCGGGTCCTGTGAGTCTGGGCAGGGCCAGCATCTGTCTGTCTGCACCTTGTTGTTAGGACTGGCCTCACAAGTTTGATAGGTCTGGTAATGCCAGGTTAAGAGGCTTGCCTTTATGCTGAGGGCAAGAGAGAGCTGGGGTCACTTTTTGAAAGGATTTCTTTTTTTACCAACCTCGTGCCCCTATGGGAAGCTTAAAGCCCTTGGGCAGCCATGGATGCGCCTCTCAATGACTTCCAGGTCAGGAATATTGTAGACCATTAAGAGGTCACCTGGCCCGACGGTTGAGCTTTGCATGTCTCCCCCTCCCCCCACTGACCTCTCGCTGATGCACTGGTGGCTCAGCAGTGCTGGTCCCGGTGAGAAGCAGCTTCATTATGGCAGCTCCCTGGGAGGGCTGCTTGCTGCCCTGCACTTGGCTGAGTGGCTGCTCTGGCCTTAATGGGAGCTCACAGGGAAAGGGGCGTTGTTGACCGCTTGACCAGGTTTCAGTGGGAAGGGCCGGAGTGGGAAGAGAGAGCGCTCAAGGCTGCAGGACCGGCAGCAACAGAGCTTTGGAGACTGAACCGAAGCTACTGTGGGGGGTGGCGGTGGGGACGATCACTTTTTTCCTCCTTGAAGGTGGCATGTTGCAAGAAAGGATTTGAAGAGTAATGGGTAGTAACTAACCCTGGCACTGCACTGTCTTCTAACAAGGTCATGAAGTCTCAGAATGACCCCAGGTTTGCACTGGAAGAGGTGGGCCCGGCAGCCGTGTCTGACACGTTGTCCTGGACCTCACGCACCTGTGTTCCGGCCTCCGGGTCGGCCTGAGGCGTTGGGCCTCAGCGCTCCGCCCGGCCTGGTTTGGGATGCCTCACTGATCGCAGAAGATGGAAAAGCGTGAGGGGAAAAATGAGGAGGGCCTGGCCTTTCGGGTAGTTTGAACAATGCAGTTGTTATTTTTGGTTGTTATTAGCCAAAAGAGAGCCTTTTGAGGACACATAAAATAAATTGGTTACACAGTTCTTTATTGACCCGTAAGGGTTTTAATGAACCAAAATGCCAAATCTGAGATAAACTGCTGTTAGTTGGAATGGGATTCCATTTACAGTTCGACTCATGATTTAATTTTCCTGATGACTCATATAGCATCTTCTTCGCTGAAGTTTTCTTTAGTTTCAGCTATCTGTCTGAGGGGATGGAAGAATTGATTATTGCCAATATGTTCCTGCAGGCTAACAGGGCCAGCAAGAGGCAGAAGAGGGAGAGTAAGATCAGTCTAGGTCACAAAATAACATTTTTTTCATCGTGGCCGATAATGGTTACTGGGTTTTAAATTCTGGTTTGGCAGAGACAGCCCTTGGCTGCTCTTGGTAATAAGGGCGAGGATGAGTTCAGCAACCAGAATGGCTCTTCTGTATTTTTCCCCTCAGGCCAGTTCTACTGCTTCTCTCAGTGGAAAGGGAATGCCTGTTTAACCAACCTTGCATCCCGTCCCCATTTCACTGACATGATTAACCTGGAGATGCCGAAGTGCTTGCCTGGTGTATGCCTGGGATGCACACAGGGCCCTTTCAGACCAATTCCCAGTTCTTCCTTTTCCCAGGTCATCTCTCTCCCACTCTCTCAAGAGTGCTAGGGTGAGTGCCCTGGTTTGCTCTCCTCTGTCTCTCCGGTGCTGTCCATGCCCCTGTGAACAGTCTCTTTACCCTCTTCTCACTTTCCAGAGGACTGCTGGAGCAGCAGGCTCCCTTCTCTCCTCTCCGTGCTCCTACTTCCTTCCGTCATGTGGCCAGAGTGTGGGCTGAGCTCACCCTGTATATTTGCCTCTCTCTAGGGCAATGACATCATTGCAGCAGCCAAGCGCATGGCTCTGCTGATGGCTGAGATGTCTCGGCTGGTAAGAGGGGGCAGTGGTACCAAGCGGGCATTGATCCAATGTGCCAAGGACATCGCCAAGGCCTCAGATGAGGTGACTCGGTTGGCCAAGGAGGTTGCCAAGCAATGCACAGATAAGCGGATTAGAACCAACCTCTTACAGGTACTCAGGAATGTGTGTGTGTGTGTGTGTGTGTGTGTGTGTGTGTGCCTGTGGTGTGTGTGTTGGCATCAGGGTGGTGGGACGTGGGAGGGAAAAAAGCAGGAAAGAGAAAAGTGGGTGAAGGAGGAGGAGGCACGTCGAGTGGAAAGATGCAGCAGAAAGGGGAAATACACATGTGTGTTTGGGAAAGGCAGATTCAGGGAAGTTTATTTCCTAATCGAATGAAAGAATCTCAATGCTTCCGTTTGTGGACAAGGGGACTGTACTGATCTTTAGAAGGAAGCAGGTGGAATCCTGCTGCCAATTTATTGAGTGCCTTCTGCACACCAGCCACTGGGAATACAAAGGTGAATAAGTTCTGTCCTCAGGGAACTTGCAGGTAAGAAAAACACTAACTAAACATTTGTTTTCAGGTGTGTGAGCGAATCCCAACCATAAGCACCCAGCTCAAAATCCTGTCCACAGTGAAGGCCACCATGCTGGGCCGGACCAACATCAGTGACGAGGAGTCTGAGCAGGTACATGCCGCTGCTTCTGGCTTCTGGCTTCTGGCCAGCAGCGTCTGTGTCACTTCATAGCAATCTAATTCTGCCTTGGAGAGATTTTACCTGTGAATTGAGCACTCAGTACATGGGGCGGAGTCTTCACTTCCCTCTGAAGGGCTTCCGTGTTGAAGAGACGCATCAGAAATTTGGGAAGTAAAGCAAAGCTCTTTTGTGGCTTTGGTCATTTTACAGGTGGGAGATGGAGGCCTAGGAGGGTTCAGCGTCTGAATCGTGGCAGTGAGGACTGGACTCACTCTTTTCCTCCCTGGCTCTACTGAGCCTCCAGTGCCTGTCCACTCTGGCCCCACCGTAACCTTCTGGCCTGAGAGCGTCTGCTGCTGGCTCCCTGGGGATCAGCACCCGGAGGACGCCCAGGGGGGGCTTGCCAGGGGTCCCTGCCGACCCTGGGATGACAGCTCAGAGGAGGCGCTTTCTTTGATAGACTGAAATTAAGGATGGCAGGAGAGGTCCCTTCAGCCATGCTTCTTGTTTGTATCTTGGCAACCACTTCTTGGAGTCCTCCTTCCTGCCCCCTGGAAATGTGGCCCAGGTCCTTCAGAAAGTCCCCAGACGAGCGCCTTTTCCTTCCTGTATTTCTTCTCTAGTAGGCTGTTGTGAGCCAGAGCCCCAGCTCCTTATGGCAGAGAGCACGTAATTGTTGAACTCAGGCAAGCTCACCATACACTGGGTGTGTAGGTGGGGCTGAATTAGGCACGCTATCGGGGAGTTTCAAAAACAGACACAAGCCCTCCCCTTGGGGAACTCGCAGCTTGGGAGACGGTCTTTGACCTCTAGGCCAGGAGCTGAGGCTGGGGAAACGTCAGATGAGACAGTGCCAGGGTTCTGCTTTCTCTACGGTGCCGTAATCCCAGTCCCTCCCCCCACCCCCTCCTCTCCCACCCATGGAACGGGATCCTCACCCCTAGCTTCCATGTACTCTAGGTAGGTGTAGGCACTGGGCTGTTTCCTCTCATGTGGCCTCTTCTGCCCCAAGAAAAGGAAGGTGAAAAACCAGGGAAGGATAAGGGTCAGAATTTCAGACTTACTTAAATAACCAACAAAAATGTGTTTTGGGAATATCTACTGTGTTCTATTAAGTAGTCCAATAAAGAAAGACAGAAACTGGGTGAGGTAGTAAAACTCAGGTCTGCAAGCTTATCCTGTTGTGCGAGATTGGTTGGCAAGTCTCCGGCCACTCTGGGCCTTCGCCTCTTCGTTGACCAAGTGAAAAGAGCAACTTTCAGGAATTGTAGCCTATTTTAGTTATGTCTCTCAGAGCGCACAAACTCTCTGCATGCACAAATTTTGCAGATGTGAGCATTTTTAATTAAATTGCATGTTCTGTGGCTCAAAAATAGTTAAGAATAAAAAAATTAGTTCTCTGACTTGCTGTAGTAGAGTACCAGTGTGATTGACCCCAGTCCTGTAAGTTTATGTAGAAGATGTACTTAGATTTTCATGGATTTGTAAGGTGGTTGGTTTAATTATTTTCATTCATTAATTAAGTACTTATGAAATACCTCTTATGTGACAGGCACTGTCCTAACACAGAAGTACAGCCATGAGCAAGACTGACACAACTTTCTGCCCTCACCGAACTTAACTTTTAGATAAAACAACCTGGGTAAAACGTGTAGTACATCAGTTAGTGATAATGGGTTCCAGGGAGAAAAATGAAGAAAGAATTGGAGGACGAGGACTGTTGAGAGTTGAGAAGGTGATTTAAAATGTGAGCAGGGAAAGCCTCAGTAGGGTGACAATCAGGTGGCGCTGAAGGAGCCGAGGGTGAGCCGTGGGAGACCTGGAAGAGCATTTCAGGTGGAGGGCACAGCGAGAGCTGGAGGTGGGAGCTGGTTGGAAGATCAGGAAGGAGTATACACTAGAGGCCTTTGCAGGGTATAGTGCACAGTGATGGGCCAGTTTTGGAGTCCTTTTGGTGACCCAGCTAAATCACCAGTGATGTGACCAGTACGGGGCATGTCAGGAGCAGGTCAGGGAAATGGCAGTCCACTCCTGGCTTACGCAGGCCCGGAGGCAGGGCTGCTGTGTCAGGCACTGAATGATGGAGTGTTCCTCTTCCCTTGCAGGCGACGGAGATGCTGGTTCACAATGCCCAGAACCTCATGCAGTCTGTGAAGGAGACTGTTCGAGAGGCAGAAGCAGCTTCAATCAAAATTCGAACGGATGCTGGATTTACACTGCGCTGGGTTAGAAAGACTCCCTGGTACCAGTAGGCACCTGCTGGAACCCGGTTGGCACCGAAACCCCTACTAAACAGTGTGAAAATGATCTGAGCTCCAGGAGCCACCCAGAATTGCTGGGGGGTTGAAAGCCACCTCCTGGCCTGATGTAACAGAAAGGAACGGGGCCTCTTTACAGTAGAAAGCATTTATTCTCTTGTCATGGATACTCTGAATGTGTCTGCATCCTCAAACAGTTATACTCCTGCACATGCTCCCAATAGGCAGACTGGGTTCTAGCCCAGGGACTTCACATAAGCTCAGAATCCAAGCGTGAACACTAGCCAGACACCCTGTTGTCTTTGTTCCCAGGGTACAGTGCCCTGTCTGCTTCCTTTCCTTGCTCCCTAGTCCTCTGCCAGGCTCCCGAGACCCAGGGCCCAGGCAAGTCAGTTAAGGAATCACTGCGCCTCCAAAATTTGTTTTGGGCTTTCCATGTTGCTGCTGACCTGCCTGTGTTCCCTGGCTGCCTCCTGGACCCTTCAGAAGTGAGCCTCACTGCTGTAGGGGAAGCTGGCCTCTGGGGGAGCCTCAGTAAAGGGGTTCACTTCCTACCCCTCCACAATTTAATCCTTCTAGTTTCCCACAGTATAAAACCAAAACTGTCTATCGGGAGGAAGTCACAGAATCGATTGTCTTCTCCGTGCTCCTGTGCTAGGGAAACCGCACATCCACATCCTCCGCGACGGCCAGCCACGGTAGCCACCTGTGTCCTGGTGCTCTCTGCTGCTGGAGGGGCAGAGGTGCCGGGAGTCGCTCTGCCCATCGTCCCAGCGGGGCTACTCCCAGGCGCTTCATGCTTTGTCACTGCCGGCAGAGGTCTGTGCTGAGGCCTTATCATTCATTCTTAACTCTTATTCTCTCTGAGCTGAAATGCTGCATTTAATTTTTAACCAAATCATGTCTCCTATCCTTGCTTTTATATTCTTGCCCCACATCCTGCCTAAACAAGATTTTTAAAGATATGTTTGTTCTTCTATAATTTTGAAAAGATCCTGTTTATCCTTTTGAAATTCAGTCCTAAGAATTGGTGCTTGCCCCCAGGAGTGTTTAATGGACAGGCAGTCCTGTCTGAAGGACACTTCTTACCCAAGGGAGAGCGGTACTTGTAGACTGGAATTCTGGCGATGTTGGGGATGAATCAATGGGAAATAGTCCTCAGTAATTCCTATCTCCCTCAACCAACTACAACCAAGCCCCTCGCATCCTCTCCCCCTCCCAAGTCCTACTGTTGAAGAGAATAATAGTAAAGTATTAAATCATCACCATAAGTTTCCTATTAGCAAATGAGAGAAGAGTTTTTCCTCTTGCTTTATCACTGCTGTCTGAGCATCCCCAGCACACGAAAGGATCTTGCTCCCCAAAGCCAGAACTGGGTGAGTAGAGGAGGAAGAACCCTTGCCTGAATGCCCTTCCTCCAACATGGTAGATCCCAACATGGAATGTGTAAGACTTGGTACTGTACACTCAGGCTTCCTCTATTTCCTATTAACTGATGAAGATTATTTTCAAGGCCCTCAGCATATTTGGATAGTTGCTTACCTGATATAAATGCAATATTAATGCCTTTAAAGTATGAATCTATGCCAAAGATCACCTTTTGTTTTACTAAAGATTACCTAGAGGAAATAAAACATTTTCAGTTCTTCCAGTGTTTTGAGACACTGGTTTACCATTTATGCCGATGTGCTTTTTCTCTAATGTCAGTGCTCAAGACACAGTGAAGCAAATTTTAAAAAAAAGCCCTGAATGATTAGACATCACCACTAAAACTACGTTTATAAGCTAGGATTTGTTATATGCAAATATTTTCTGCCTTTTCTTTTGTTCTGTTTAAAATAATAAAGTGCATTTGTATAAATAATGCTTTAAATGATATTTTAGCAAGAAGCTTTAGGTCATGTTTCTCCTTTGTTTTGAAAAACTGCCAGTGGAACTAATTAATCCTCAGGCCTAATGTGCTGTAAGTAGTAGAAACTCAGCAGTATGTTTACTTCACAAAGATCTGTGCAATGAAGGACACCTTTGGGGATTATATACTAGAAGGAGCAAAAGTGACAGAGGTTAACAAAAGGAGGAAAGCAGCAGGTGATGTGGACCGTCCTCCGGTTGGAGTAGTCTGCTTCATTTTAGATGATTCTAGCCATCCATGGAGGCTATCACTATCTCCTAAGGAGCTAGAGCTGTTACTTGTGCATGTCTATCTGCCATATTCCAAGCCCAGGATAGAACAAGAGGGTTTGCAGGAACCCACAGAGGCTATGAGGCATATTCCTGCTGGAGGAAGCACTGATTAAGAGTAGCAGCAGGTTCTTGGAGCAGAGCTGGGCCATCACTATTTTTGCCTGATTTGGTAGGTCTGAAAGGGGTAAATATCATTAAAAGCCTATAGTTAGTGTTACTTCAACTTAGAAAAGTTACTGAGTAGGGAGGTAGATTCTAGCCTGCTTGAGTCCACAGGAAATGTCCAAAGCTACTGAATTAGTTCAGTAGTATCTGAAAACAGTATTCATGGTCTCATTTTTGCAGTTCATCCTGTGTTCATTGGTGCTGGCTTCCTTCTGTATTATAGTGTAGTCCTTTTCTCAAATCAAAATACCCTGAGGGCAGTGCGACAAATGTCTTCTAAAGGCTCTTGTCTAGTGCCACTTAAGGAACAAACCCATCACATGAATTCCCTTTGAGTAAAAGGATGGTGACTCCCTTACGCAGAAAATAAGCATCTACTAATTTAACAATTTAGAAAACAGAGCCATTTTGGGATCAGCTAGAATTCTGTGCTTAAAAAATGGTCCAATACTATTAAGTACTACTGAACCTTTGTTATTAGTACAAGATGGTAGGGAGCAGCAGCTTTGATCAGTATGTGGCCAAAAGGGTGACGTGTAGAGAACGTCTACATGACAGTTACACACTGAGATTAGGAGAGGACCAATGGAAGTGCTTTTGAGCCACCTTCTCACCGGGGGTGACAGAACAAAGTCTCATCAGGCTGTGCTTGCTCTGACACTAGGACATGCCCCTTTGAGAATGCCCAATCAACAGTCAAGCTAAAAAGTCAATTTGTTGCTTTCATTTTTTTATTGACATTATAGCCAGAGCTGGAGGACAGATTTACTGGTTCAATCAAATCAATAAATACAATAATTTAATTGTAAAAGGATATAGTCTATTTGAAAGTTTTATCAGAAATTGCTAGAGGCAAGGGACTCTTGGCATACAGTCTGCTTGTATATAAGAGGAGACAGCACAGAAAGAAAACTGGACACCGGGTACAGATGGCTGATTAGAGATTCAGCTGAAAGAAAGCAAATGAACTGATTGTTCTTTGGAGGTATAACTTTGTAAAACACTAAAAATAAAAAGTAGTTGAACTGGGTAGCCAACATTAAGCAAAGGGAATCAATATTTGGCAACTTCTTGATTTTAGCTGCCAAGCTGGTGATAGCTACCTGGGAAATTCTTTTATTTTTTCTGTTAATCCTCACCTGAGGTTATTTTCTCCATTGATTATTAGAGTAAAAGGGAAGGGGAGAGGTGGAGAGGGAGGAAGGGAGGGAGGGAGGGAGGAGACAGGGGGGTAGGGTGGGGGGGAGAAACACTGATTGGTTCCCTCCTGCAACTGCCCTGGTGGGGACAGGGATTGAACCTGCAATCTTCTGATGCTTGGGCTGACGCTCTAACCAACTGAGTAACACCAGTCTGGGCTACTCTAGAAATTTCAGAGTTGCAAAAAGTGACTTCTCCTATTAGATGAAAGGTAGACTGGCTGCCCTAAGCGGGCAAAGGTAAGAATGCTGCTGTATATTGGCCTCCCTGCACCAGCACCAAACACTAGTCCTTGACAGCAGAATGGGATGAGTATCAAGGCTATCTTTAGCATAAAGGAAAGGGAGTTATAAACTGAGAAGAATGAAAAGAATGGAGTCATGAGAAGAAATCTAATAGCATAAATAAGGACAAGAAGGAACATATGAAGAACAAGCACTTGTATCTTAACTTTTAGACTTTCTCCATTCTTCATGTCTAATGAGGCAAAATAACTGGGCAAGGACTACTGAGCCAGTGAAGTTGAGTGGAATAGAACTGTAGTCTGGCAGCCGACCATGATGACCACACGGTTTAATCAATGTTACTGAGGATTTTCTTTCTGCCTCACTATGTTCTTCTACGTGATTTGTCAGTACAGCAGAGACATGTAAGTGCTCCAGTGACAATTACAATAGTTTCAGGACAGAAGCTATTGAGTGTAGTTTTGAGAAACACAATATGAAAAGGAGTTCCCCTTGAAGACAAGGACACAGGCAAATGCAACCCCTTAAAAACAACACATTGACGCAGACAACAGTATGGTGATTTCCAGAGGGAAAGGGAGGTGGGGGAAGGAAGAAGCTTTAGAGGGGATAAATGGTGAAGGAAGGAGACGTGACTTGGGGTGATGAACACAGAATACAATATACAATATACAGTTGATGTAATTATAGAATTGTACACCTGAAACCTATATAAATTTCTTAACCAATGTCACTTCAATAAATTCAATAAAAAAGTAAAAACAACAATAAAACAGATGAAAGACCATAGTGAGGCAGACATATTTTCCTCTTGCTGAACTATAGCATGAGGCCTTTAGGCTAACGATGGTTTAATTGGTGTTGGATGAGCTTTATAAAACATGAAGATGGCAAAGGTTCATTTACATCTTATTTTACTACTTTAACTTATTTAAAATCTCAAACACTTGTGCTTGCAATAACTTCCCTAAAAGCAGTAGTGTTCCCTTTATTACCTTAATAAAGCATTTGCCCCTTTTATACAAATGATTTTTACTGTGCTAACAGCTGAACCAATGGTGCAAAACTGAGATGGTACTTACTGCAGCAAGGTCTCTGTAAATCAAAATCTGCGCTTTATATAGAAATCTTATTTATAAAAAAGACAATACCAAGTACAGTGAGAATGGAGCTGGAGCAGCAGCTCCTTGCCAGGCATGTGGAGGTGGCTTCTGCTACAGTGCTTGCTTAATGGCACAAGTGAAAAGCTGAATAAGGCAAACACTTGAAGAGACAGTTTTTTTTGTAAACTTCTTGGGGTGGAGGGAATTTCCTCTTGGGACGGACGCTGATTTGGGACGGCTAAGACGGGGTGTGATATTTGGCTGCACTGACACATCACATTTCAAAGTAAGACAGCTGCTGACAGATCGGTTCACTTGTTTTAAGAGCAGTCACCGCTGTAGCTTTCTGCCTTTACTGTTACAATGTGCGACCTCCAGCTGGTGCCCCATGGAGAAAACCACTCCCCAAATCTTCCTAAGTGAAAAGATACAAAACAAGCTAGGCTATTAAAAAATTACCTTAGCTTAAAGCTCCTTAAGAACCCTACATGGATCACTAAGCGACTCTGTTAGCAGCGTGTATCTCATACTAATGCTTTAACTAGAATAAGTATTCCCACCCACTTGGTACCTCATAGTAATAATCTATAACGACACTTAGAAAACAAACAGATCTTGAGGGATTTTGGCCTCTTCTCATGTCCTCACTTGGAACTTTCCAGCTTTTGTGACGTATTTGACTCCTTTAAATGGCTTATATTTCTCCCCATACATGTCCAAGCGATTTACTTTTAAGCCTGTGTCAAAAAGAATAGATAGGGAATACAATATTTTTTTTAACAGTGAGCACTACATAGTAAAAATCTGACATTAACCAGTGTCCCTTACACCATTTGGAAACAATATCCCTTCTACCATATACAAATTACAGCATTGTGGGGGTATTATTTTAGTTTATAGATTCCCTTGTGGGAAAGGAGTGTCTTTTAAGGTTAAGTTTACTTTCTGAATGTGTAACTCCTTTGGTGCTTGAATCAGGGTTGTGGTAAAGAAAAACTGTGAAATAGGTGCTCTCTAAAATCCTGTCCCTGAGAGGTTGGTCCCATAACAATGTGAAAAGTAAACCGGAGCTATTGCTCTTTCCAGAGAGGGAGTATTACCCTTCTAAGCTCCTAGTAGTTGACCTCAGCAGAATTCAATTATTCTTAAACACAAATAAAATTCATTCTTACCTGAAATAGCAAGCTGCTGGATCTTGAACTGTATGTTGAGACTTGGATTTTCTTCTGGCTTGGGTGCTCCAGACTGTAAATTTACCAGTCCTTTAAGACTTGGGAGCTTTTGTGGAGTAATTTTCCCCACATCCCATGTTAGTACCTTAAAAAGACATGAAAAACAAACAATCTGAACCTTTTAATAAAGATAAATGTTCAAAGACACCATAAACTTTTATACAGAATGAAGCAGTGTCTTGGAAACGAGACCTGGAACCTTCACTGAGTTCTCCACTAACCAGTTCTGTGAGTCTAAATGGAGAGTCAATAGAGAACCAACATTAGTTGAACATTTACTTTTGGATATAGCACTGTGCTTAGCACTACCTGTATCTTATCTTCTAGAAGCCTGTGATGTAGATTTTGTCTTTGTACAAAAGAGGCAATTAAGGCTCCGAGGTAAAATGATTGCTCAAGGTCACACAGCTAGATAGCAACAAGGCTGGGATTTGAACCTAAGACTATCAGATTTCAAATGCTTTTTTTTTTTTTTTATATCACATTCACTTTTCTGTCTGAGCCTCAAGTTTATTTTTGTGTAAAATGTGAAGACTGACCTAAACTGGTATTTTAAGCTTTTAGGTGTGGAACCCTTTGTTCAAATAAAATCTTCAACATGGAGGCTCAGTAATAAATGAAAAGAGAAGCTGGGTTTGTGAAGGGCCAGGCATCTGAAGCCCCTTTTCACTTCTCAAGCCTGTGTGGTTCTTAGGACTGGATTAGATGATCTTTAATATTCTATGATTTCATTTAAAAACATGCCTTTTTGCCTGGCCGGTGTGGCTCAGTTGGTTGAATGTTGTCCCATGCACCAGGTCACCAGTTCAATTCCTGGTCAGGGCACATGCCCAGTTGTGGGCTTGATCTTGAACAGGTGTACAGGAGGCAACTGGTTGATATTTGTTTCTCTCCCATTGATGTTTCTATCTCTCTCTGTGAAATCAATTAAAACATATTTAAAATAAAAAACATGCCTTTTCATTTACCAGGCAGTCCAATGACTCTGCTGTTGAAAATAATATTTTTTACCCAACCAGGAAGCTGAGAGAAAACCCTCTGCTAGAGGCACATTTATGTAGGGTGAGGACGCTGTTTTCCTAGCCAACACCCTCTGTGGAAATGTATAAAACAATGCTTAAAAAAAAAAAAAAGAGCAAGAGAAAGATATAAATGAACAATTTCTACAGTAAATGTATCAATAGCCTATATATCTTCTTATAGCCATACAATGTTTTTCTCTTTTTAAAAAGTTTTATATCTTCTTCCTCATTAGAGAATGAGTGCCTGGATTATCAATGGATGAGAAAAGGTGTGCACACTCTGAAGGGGGACAGAATGAGTCTCTGTTCTGTTCTACTAAGCAGCAGATAGATGCAGTATTTTCTTCATAGCCACTGGCAAAAGCACACACAGTATGCTCTCTCTGTTTTATTAGGAACTTTAGTTTTAATCAAGACTCTGAAATCTTTCCTCTAGTCCCTACCCCAAATCACAAAATAAAGATTGCAGAAACAGGCTCACTCTTGATTTGAGGTGGTTATACCTTGGTAACCGGATCAAATGTATAGCTGCCTTGTGTCGGTGTTAGATTCATATTCAGCACAACTTTTGGCATGTGAACTGTCACTGTGATTCCTTCAATAGTTTTCCCCATATTCTGCTTTGGTCCAATTGTAATATCAAATCTGCCACAAGAACTGTTCTCCTTAAAGCTGATGCTATGTTTCACATACACTGGTATTGCCACTAGACTAGAAAGATAAAGACACAAAAGCACAAACCGACGTAATTAATGGAATGAGACAGCTCAGGAAGTGACCTCAAAACCTCAGTCCAGAGTATCCTACCCTGCCTCTTAAGTTCATTACAAGACCTTATACCCCTAAAAGTGAGGATTCTGTATCTGCATTGGGGGTGGGGTGGTGGTGAGTATAGCACATTGTTCTGGTACCACTAAGCTAGGAATTACACAATTTCTGAGAGTAAGTATACAAATCGAGACAGAAATTTGAAGTTAATTATAGTATAAACAATTGGGACAAATAGCCCTAGTTTATAGAAATGAATTAAGATAATTTATAATTATGCAAACTAATAAAGCAGTTTGTATGTGGGAAGAGCCAAGAAACAATTCAAATATCTCTGCTTTTGAATTCTGTCCTGAATAACTAAATTTCTGATATTTTCAAGGGACAAACTAGCTACAGCCCACAATAAATCATTCAAACCTCAGTGCAAAAAATAAATAAATAAATTGAAGATAAACCTCAGTGCATAGAAGAGTGACTAGGAGTCAGTTGGGGAATGTCCTGTGAGTTATAGATAGGTTTGTCTCCTGTCAGCCATGATGTGTATAGATCATAGTAAAATTATGTCACGGGTTCATGGTTTTGCTTAAGTTATACAGTCCCAAATGCTTGCTCTCAGGTACATATTTTACTATAATCTCATTTACTACTCCTCTACTCTTAAATTCAAGGAGCACTGCTTATTTTAGACATATTTTCACCAGTTCTTCTTGGTTCTGATGAACCATGGCTAAAGCAGCAATAATGAACTCAAGAAACCAGTATCAAAATGAAAAGGAAAAGTCAGTTCTATTCAGCATATCCTATCTAATAAAAAAGTAATATGCAAATTGCTCATTACTCCAACACAAAGATGGCCACCCCCATGTGGACACAAGATGGCTGCCACAAGATGGCCAGCAGGGAAGGGCAGTTATGGGCAATCAGGCCAGCAGGGGAGAGCAGTTGGGGGTGATTATCCACGAGGGGAGGGCAGTTGGAGGAACCAGGCCTGCAAGGGAGGGAAGTTGGGGGTGAACAGGCCTGCAGGGGAGGGCAGTTGGAGGCGACCAGTCTAGCAGGGAGGGCAGTTAGGGGTGACCAGGCCAGCAGGGGAGCAGTTAGGTGTAGATCAGGCTGGCAGGGGAGTGGTTAGGGGGTGATCAGGCTGGCAGGCAGAAGCAGTTAGGGGCAATCAGGCAGGCAGGTGAGCTGTTGAGAGCCAGCAGTCTCCCAGATTGGAGAGGGTGCAGGCTGGCCTGAGGGCCACCCCCCCACCCTGTGCACAAATTTCATGCACTGGGTCTCTAGTTGATATATGATGGCGGTATCTGGTTGATCAACATACTTTTGTGAGCTGACCCGATATGATATGAGTCGGAAATTTCCATCTGGAGGAATAAATGACAAAACTCTTTCAGATTCCCAACGCTTGAACCGGATGCAGGGGTGGAAGCTGACATCATCTAGAAGCCGAGGGTTCTGCCAGGAAAACAGAACACAGCCACAATATTCAGAGCATAAGGAACATGGCAACTCTATTCAGATATTATGAGAAATTAATATTCTCCCTGAAGATAAAGCAGTCATGTAAGAGTTTGTTATTATGACCACATCATAAGCATAGTTTTATACTGGTCTAAAGTTTAAAAGTATTTTATATACATTATTTTACTTGAATCTGAACTATGAAGTAGAAAATCCAAGTAGTTTCATTTCTATTTTATAGATGAAAAAACTGAGATTCAAAAAACTCAAGGTCAGGACAAGTTAGTGGCAGAGATAAAAGTGGAACTCAGTTTTCTTGATTATTCTTAGTGGTGTGTCATGCTGAGTCGAAAATGATGCAAAAGATTAATGCCCTTTCATACCAGCAAAACAAATAATTCAGTAAAATTTATGCTGTAGAATTACAGAAGCCAGCTAGCCATTTAAGCTACTTCTAGCACACCTAGGCAAAGACCTCTCCTCAGCCTTTCCAAAAGGCCATGCTCATCATGTAAGCTAGTGTCTTGGTAAGCTGTGCTAGGATTATTTCTGAGATAATCTTTTACAATCTAAGATACAAGAGTGTCTCAGTGTCATTTCATTTAGTACTGCATATGTATTAGGCATATAAGGTGCTATAGAACAGGTGAACAAAACCTACCATGACCCCCCCCAAAACAAACACAAAAACCAAAAAACAAGCAACCAAAAGGAAAAAAAAAACCTACCATGAAAGAAAGGGAAAGGTCAGGCATTCCGGATAACTTAATGCAAGCATCGATGACCCCCTGAATTTCTGCAAAGACCGTAGATCCTGAAGAAAGAGAGAAGGAAGGAAGGAAGGAAGGAAGGAAGGAAGGAAGGAAGGAAGGAAGGGAGGGAGGGAGGGAGGGAGGGAGGGAGGGAAGGAGAGAGAGAGAGAGAGAGAGAGAGAGAGAGAGAGAGAGAGAGAAGGAAGGAAGGAGAGAGAGAGAAGGGAGGAAGGAAAGAGAGAGAGAGAGAGGGAAGGAAGGAAGGAAGGAAGGGAAGGAAGGAAAGAGAGAGAGAGAGAGGGAAGGAAGGAAGGAAGGAAGGAAGGAAGGAAAGGAAAGGAAAGGAAAGAAGGAAGGAAAGGAAAGAAGGAAGGAAAGGAAGAAAGAAAGAAAGGAAAGAAAGAAAAAGAAAGGAAGAAAGGGAAGAAAAAAAGTGAGTCTGCATTTTTATGAGTTATCACTGTATTGAAGTAATGGAGATACTTCCTGGATGTCAGACATACTGAACCTTTGCACATCTACTATCAGGTCAGTGGACAGAGATTCATTATATTCACCTTCTTCACTGAGTGCCATGGCCCTCACCTAATACAGGTGGGAATATGATAATTCTAAGGAAAATCAAACCTGTCTAAATCTCTATAGTCAAACTTGTAAAATTGCTGGATAAGAAGTTAAAGTATTTCTAACAGAATTTTAAAATGAGACAAGTTTCTCATGAAATGGACTAAGCTTTTAACTTTTAAGAAATAGGAGCCATTATTCTGCAATACAGCTATTTTCTGTATGATGGGATTTTATAATGAAAAGGGCACTCATTAAAGAAAAGATACTGGCTTTTTTAAAATTCACAATAATTCAGTTTCACACCAACTAGCTGTGCTACCTTGAGCAGCTTACTTAACCCTTCTGAACTTCAGTTTCCTTACGTATAAAATCTGAGGGTTGGAGATGTTTAAGATATTTTTGATCTAATAGAGCAATGTTTTGTCTGGGATCTTTACTAGAAATACTGCATCAAAAATAATAGTACAAAGTATGGTGTATGGTAGAAGTACAATAAATCTTAGAATAAATAAATGGCAATAGGAGAGGTGATCTCAAGTAGTGGTTATGAAAATTACATGTAACCTGAGCAAAATAAATTAAATCGTTAGTCTTCCCACTGAAACTACACTGCCAAAGGACTTCAATGTTCTCTTCAGCTTATGTCAGATGAACTGTTTTTTCCCCAAATAAGACCACATGCACACAATTACCTGATTTATCTATAATTGCATCTATTTCTTCAACGACATCAAAATAGGCTTCATTATTTGTGTACTTTACTCCTGCCCGGCGCCATGGGATGTTGGACAGTTGCCCAGTGGGGAGTGTGTCCCCAACATTACTACTACCTAGAAACCAGAAAAGGAAAAGCAAAGCTAATGCATAAAATGGTCATCAGAAAAGCTATTAAGAGGAAAAAAAAAAAAGAATATTTTAGCTGCTTCTTTAATATGTTTTTTTTTTTAATTGAAGTTGTGGATGGTTTCTAGAATTGTTGGAGACATATTCACACCAACATGATCAAATTTCTAGAAGACAGAAATAGGCCATGTGGTCCTCTATCTGCCTAACCAGGTTAAATTCATTTACTTATCTTTTGCTTCCTGTGTGTTAACAGTAACCTAACCTAATTCCAGTGGCTCAACAACAGAATCTCATCCTGCTGCCACTGATGAAAAAAGAGGATGGTTGTTTCAAAACCTTCTGTTGATAAAATGTCTCCACTGAGAATACAGGGTGATAACTAGGTCCTTTGGTATTCAGCTTGGATTCTACGAGATGCTGCCAAGCAGGCCTCAGTGGAGTAACTGCAATGAAGAACATACTCTGGCCTTCTTCCATTTTAAGGTCAGCACACCCATCTGGTTAGAGCATGGGTAAATGTCCAATATTTGGCTAATTTCCTTGTAAACTGACATAGGTTTGAAAATAAATTTGGTTGTTCTAAACATATATCCTTGTGCTTTTAAATAGTTACCAATATGGTTAATTTACATTTCCAATTCAAATGTAGTACATGCTTAACAATAACAACACCTTTCATTATGACTACATTTAAAAAATCTTATACTGTAATTTGTATATTTTAATTTTAATTTTTGTTCCTAGTTCCCTCTTGTCCAGAGTATAAATTTTAGGAAGGAGCACAGACATGACAACTTATCTTTCCTTGCACTTCTCCTGACGTTCAGCCTTGTACAAGGGATGAAAAAGAGCGATGGAATGAATGGTGTCTGATAGGTCTCTCTCACCCACTTTAGTGCACTTGGAGAGGCATTTACAATGGTGGACAGTAGAGTTGGAATGGCACATAACATTTCATAGAAATCTTTCTCTAGAAGACTTTCATTCTTTTCCAAAAGAATGTACCTAATTTCTAGTCCTACTAAAGAATTAAGTCAAAATTGGAAATTTATAACGAAAGTACAAGGCCCACAATGCATGAGATACCACAAATAGACTTCATTTCTTGTCTTTCTGTTTTAACACATCTTTTGCATGTATAAATGAGCTGCCAAAGGGAGCAGTTGCATGTATAAACAAAGACCTGGAGGAGACAGTATATACTTTGTAATAGCGAGTCTCACATTTTCTATACTTTAATAATTGTAGGGTAGCAGCATATGCCAGCTTTATAACACTACTTTTATTCTTTTCTGGCTTTATTGAGTTACTAGAGGCCCGGTGCATGAAATTCGTGCACGGGGGTGGGGGCTGTCCCTCAGCCCAGCCTGCACCCTCTTCCAATCTGGGACCATCCCTCCCACAATCCAGGACTGCTGACTCCAAACTGCTCACCTGCCTGCCAGCCTAATCACCCCCTAACCATTCCCCTGCCAGCCTGTTTGCCCCTAACTGCCTTCCCCTGCGGGCCTGGTCACTGCCCTCCCCTGCAGGCTTGATCACCCCTAACTGCCCTCTCTTGCAGGCCTGGTCCCTCCCAACTGCCGTCCCCTGTAGGCCTGATCCCCCCAACAGTCCTCCCTGGCAGGCCTGGTTACCCCTAACTGTCCTTCTCTACAGGTGTGGTCCCCCCCAACTGCTCTCCCCTGCAGGCCCAGGTCCCCCACAACTGCCTTTCCCTGCAGGCCCAGTCACCCCCAACTTCCCTCCTCTGCTGGCCTGGTCACCCCTAACTGCCCTCCCCTGCAGGCTTGATCACTCCCAACTGCCCTTCCCTGCTGGCCATCTTGTGGCAGCCATCTTGTGTCCACATGGGGGAAGCCATCTTGTGTTGGAGTGATTGTCAATTTGCATAATACTATTTTATTAGATAGGATAACTGACATATAAGATGTTAATTTAAGGTATACGATATAATGATCTATGAGAATATATTGCAAAATAATTACCACAGTATGTTTCATTAACATCCATCATGACATTTGCTTCTTTAGGATTAACTGTGATAATTTAGCCTTATTATTTAGTATTAAATAATAGTAATAATATTATTATGGTTTTATAGAGTAATAACCAAGAAGTTCTTTATAATTTAAGACCCAGCAAAATAAATAGATTTTTAAATATGAAAGGAAATAGACATCCATTTAAAATTCATCACTAACTTTAATTCTGGCCAAATTGGAATATCTTAAGAATCTGCCAGTTCATAAGAAATGATGTTGAGTTGTTTATAAAGTTTTAGTTGCTCAATTCCTAATAAAGTGTATTTTCACCTCACCTGTAATCGAGTTGACGACAGAACGGAGAATTGTTGGTGGTTTAATCAGTTCTTTTAAAATGTTAGATTCAGTAGCCAGTGGAAATCCATTGTCTAACATTTCTTCCAAGAGCTCATACACTATGACCACATTATCCTTAATTGCAGCCTCTGAACACTCACCGAAGTAGTCCTGATAAAATACCATGGAAGGAATGAAGAAAGGCTTGCTAAATACTTTTTGTTCTGAAGGGTAAATTTAGTTGCATAATTTAATGAATGTAAAACACAGGGGGGGAAAACCCTTTGATAATTCTATATAATATTTTCTTAAATTTCTGGTTTGAATTGAATTTCTCTTACATATTATGCCAGGAAGTACAGTGAAGCATTAAACCAGAATGTGAATTATAAACTCCCCTTGTCCTGATTATGTACCCCAAAACACACAGATTAAAGTATTTGGCATATTCAGCAAAATAAAAGAAAAAAAATAAAATCTGAGTATCAGATTTCAAGACCAATAAAAATCTTGGGACCACTCAGAGAACTGTGTGTGGAAAGCACTATTGTTTCCTGATGACATAATTTATAATACCTATAAAAAAATCAGGCTTCCATGCCAATGAGAGTTTCCTGTTCTTCTAAAACAGTGAATGGAGCAGCCATGTGTGCTACTGTATATCCTACATAAAAGGGTTTATGCTTAGTTGAAGAGAGAGAGAGAGGGGTCAGTAGAACAGACAACACAACAAAAGCTGGATAGTTAAAAAATATAATAATGTGTCCCCCCTCTAACTATCTCGGGTAAATTTAAGTTCAAAGATCTAATGAATAACCAACCTGAAAAGTGTCAGCAACTCGATGTAGGAACTCAATTACAAAGAGGGGTGGCACTTCAGTCTGTATGACAGACACAAAGAAGAGCTTATCTCTATAGATACTGATGAGGTAGTGATGAGGTGTTGAAATGACAGGTGGTACATTTTCAACATCAGCAGCTTTCTCTTGAGCTTCAAAGAAATAATCACATACAGATTGGCTCACAACACTCTTCCAGTGCTTCTCTAGAAATATGTCACCGGAACAGTTTATGAGAAATAGACTGTGGATCATTTTCTGGGGGGAAAAAAGTTTAAATTTAGTATACATCAAAGGTATCTTTATATTATCTTGACACCAAACCTAGGAAAGGCAATACAAGAAACCTCAGACCATTATCATTTAAGAACATGGAAGCAAAACTTCTAAACAAAATACCAGCAACTGAATCCAGCACCATAAAAAAAATATTATATACCTTGATCAAGTGCGATTTGTTCCAAGAATGCACAGATGATTTCAGCATATGAAAATCAACACAACACACAATATTCATAAAATAAAAGACAAAAAATATAATCACTTTAAGAAACAGAAAATAATTTGGCAAAATCCAACACTGTTTTATGATTAAAAACACATAGCAAACTAGTATTTGCTAAGTGAAATAAGCCACTCAGAAAAAGATAAGTATCACATGATCTCATTCATATGTGGAATCTGATGAACAAAACTGATGAATAAAATAGATCCAGAAACATAGAAGCATGGAACAGACTGATACATTTTAGAGGGAGGAGAGTGATTGACTGGGAAAGTTATATTGCATAACCCATGGACACAGACAATAGAGTGGTGAAGGCCTGGGAGGGACAGGTATGGGGTGGAGGGAGTCAATGGAGAGAAAAAAAAAACACCCACAAACAAAGGGGACATCTGTAATATTTTCAACAATAAAAACAAATCAACACACACACACACACACACACACACACAGAGCAAACTAGGAATAGTAAGAAACTTTCTCAACCTGATGAAAAGCATCTATGAAAATTCCATATCTAACACCATATTTAATTGCTAAAGACCAAAAGCTTTCCCCTTAATATCAACAACAATGATGCTCACTCTTACCACTTCTAATCAACATTGTACCGGAGGTTCTTTCTACCCAGGGCAATTAGGTAAGAAAATGAAAACAGAAGACTTCCAATTTGGAAAGGAAGTAAAACTAACAACAACAACAACAACAACAACAACAACAACACACACACACACACACACGCCCTATTAGATAGAATAAATGAATTCAGCCAGGTTACAGGACACAATATAAATTAATATAAAAAATCAACTGTGCTGCTACATGTTAACCTATTCTGGACATTTCATATAAATGTTTGTTTGGCTTCTTTTCCTCAGTATAATGTTCTCAAGCTTCATCCATGTTGTAGCACATATTAATAGTTCATTCCTTTTCATGACTGAATAATATTCCATTGTTTGTTTATTTATTATTTATCCATTCATCAGTTGATAAAATACTATTTATAAGAGTGTGAAAAAGACCAAAGTACTTAGAGCTAAATTTAATAAAAAAAAGTGCAAACTTGTATCCTGAACACCATAAAACACTGTTGAAAGAAATTAAAAAGACCTAAAAAATGGCAAGGGCACATACCTGGATTGCGGCTCGATCCCCAGTAGGGGATGTGCAGGAGGCAGCCAATTAATGATTCTCTCACATCATTGATGTTTCTCTCTCTCCCTCTCCCTCCCTTTCTGAAATCAATAAAAATGTACTTTTAAAAAAGAAAAAATTTGGAGGAGTCATACTTTCTGATTTTAAAACTTACTACAAAGGTACTATGTGCTATTGGCACAGGACAAGGTGGGGACTATAGATCAATGGAATAGAATTGAGAGTTCTGAAATTAATCCTTAAATATATAGTCAATTGGTGTTTTCAAAAAATATTTTATTGATTTTTTTTACAGAGAGGAAGGGAGAGGGAGAGAGAGTTAGAAACATTGATGAGAGAGAAACATTCATCAGCTGCCTCCTACACACCCCCTACTGGGGATGTGCCCGCAACCAAGGTACATGTCCTTGACCAGAATCGAACCTGGGGCCCTTGAGTCCTAAGGCCAATATTCTAGCCACTGAGCCAAACTGATTAAGGCTGGTCAATTGGTTTTTGACAGCAGTGCCAAAGCCATTCAACTGGGGGAGAGAACAGTCTTTTCAAAAAATGATGCTGTGACAACTAGACTTTCATATGCAAAGAATGAAGTTGGTTTCTATCTCACAATATACAAAAATTAACACAAAATATATGGAACACCTAAATACAAGAGGAAAAGGTATAAAACTCTTAGAAAAAAAAAGTATGTATAAATCTTCATGACCCTGGATTAGATAATGTTTTTTTTTAGATATGACACCAAAAGCACAAGATAACCTGGACTTATATCAGAATTAACATCATACCTTAAGTATCAGACCCACATCCAATTGAATCTTGAGCTCTTATTCTTATCTGCTTCTTGGAGAGTAATTATTAGAAACATAAAATACCTCCAATAGGATTTCCTGCAATGATGTACATGTCCTGTATCTGTGCTGTCCAATACAGTATGAAAATCAAATGTGACTACTGAACACCTGAAATTTGGCTAATGCAACTGATGTACTGAGTTTTAATTTTAATTAATTTAAATTATATGTAGTTAGTGGTTACCATATTGGACTTGGCAGCAAATGTGCTGTTTGAACTTATAATTAAGAGAAATAGTTGAAGGGTATGCTTCTTGTATAGTTAGAAGCCAAAAGGTGTTCTAATAAATTATTTAGAGCAGAAATTATATTTAAAGGAGCTGACATATGTTCTCTTCTTCAACCATTTATCTTACAGAAAGAATAGTTCACATGTATCTGTGGTACTCCATTTCTTCAATACACGCTAATGAAGACTGCTGTTCTTGAAACAACTGACTTTGAAGTTTTATTTTTAGAGGCCAGATTTCTACTCCTCTTTTTAAGCTGGTGAAAAATTCTTTCCAGGAAAAGTTTCCACCAAAGTTGTTTTCATTGGCAGTAGTTCAGGTCTCAGAAGAATACAGTATGTTAAACTGGCCATCTGGATTTATTGTTATCCTTAGTGCTGAGATGAAAGCATAACACTTCGTAGCTTTCATTAGTGCTTAGCTTAAAAACACATCTTAACCTTCTACTATACAAAAAGAGAGCTTATTTCTTCTATCCATATAATGACCAAGGGCCTAATGTATATAATAATTAAATATCACGTGCAGCCTGTTTCTTCAGCTTACTCTTTTAGTAGCTGCTCTTACTTCTTATATTATTTTTAAAACCCCCCTGGGAAAGCTATACACACCACCACTACCACAACTATCTTTTTGTTCTTAGTGAAATTGAGCCAGAAAACAGAAGTCTATCAGTTATTTTAAAGCCACTTGAGAAACTGTCTTCAGAGGCAGTTCCATCAGAGCTTTACTATAGCTTAAATACTTCATAAATTCCCTTTACCAAATGTTGAACATATCCTGATGATACATAAGCAGTGCAATTACAATAATCAAAATATCCTTGGAAGAGAAAAAAGAAAATGTATTCCCTCTGTATAGAACAGAATAAAGGCATGGAAGGCAAGAGAGACATACCAAGGTGAGAGAATGAGACCAGAAGAATCTGGCTTACCTGATTCTCAGCCAATATTTTGACCATTTATACACTCAACAAGTAGTTTTAAATGTTTTCTATATTAAACAATGAGGATATAGGGGTAAACAAAATACAGTCCCTGGACTTGAGTTTAGAGTTCAACAAAGAAGGCAAAAAACTCAAAACAGTAGGATGTAAATCCTATTATGACAGGGGAAATAGTGTCCTATAGAAATTTGCAAGGCTTTATGGTGAGAAAGAAGACAAGATAAAGAAATCCAATAAAATTTAGCAACTTTAGAAGGTGAGGGGAATGGTGAGATGAAATATGCAAAGATGGGTTCACTTTATCAGGGCAATGTAAAATCATTTTTATGGTTTTATGCAGGAGACTCATACAATCCCATTTACAGTTTTAGGAAGATTGCACTGTGGCAACTGCATAAAAGGGAAACTAGATATTGAGACCAGTTGAGAGATGAGTTATGTGGTGGCTTAAACTAGAATGTTGACAGTAGGGATATAGTAGAATAAAAAGAGAAACATTTTGAGCAAAGACTGGGGAGGGAGAAGGGAGTATGAGAGGGAAAATGAGGCATTTAACCCTAGTTCTGTGTGATAAGACCCAATTATGGTTATATTTGATCAAATAGATGTGGAAGATATATGTCCCAAGAGAAGCCGAGTTGGAAGTAGATTTGTTTAATAATCATTATTTTTTGTTAATGGGAATTTTAATTATAAGGAGGAGAAAACTACAAAGAGAGAGTGTGAACTGAAGAGTCTGTGAAAGGAACTCCAACATTTGAGTAGCAGCTGGGTCAAGGAAATGTGCCTAAAAAAAGAATATTTGGATGCGCTCTCCCTCCTGGGAATAAGCCAGCACTTTCTCCTCCCTCTTCTTCTTCCCCCAAAGGGCATTCATCTCCTAAACTCTAAGGGTCCCTATGAGACTTGCAACCAGAAGAGCAATGGGCGGTGGCACCTCATCCCGGGCTATTTTCCTGAACCTGTCTCCAAAGCCCCCTGACTTCCATATAAGCTGGTGTCAGTTCCGCCTGGGCTCACTTCTTTCCCATAACTGTTCTGTGAGCCAAAGCAGACTCCCTAGCCTCTCTCCTGTTGCTTCCTCTATCCGAAGACCCTCCTTGCTTCACTGTCCCATTTTAAAAAACACGCTCTTAAAAATAAAAGATTTGGCTGAAAAAAGGGTAAGAAAAAAGCAGAGAAGGTGATGATTTTTTTAAAAAAAATGTATTTTATTGATTTTGTACAGAGAGGAAGGGAGAGGGAGAGAGTTAGAAACATTGATGAGAGAGAATCAGCTGCTTCCTGCACACCCGCTACTGGGGATGTGCCAGCAATCAAGGTACAAGCCTTGGACCGGAATCAAACCGGGATCAAATCTGGGACCCTGGAATCCACAGGCCGATGCTCTATTCACTGAGCCAAACCGGTTAGGGTGAAGATAATGGTTTTTAGTAACCATAGTGTGTTAGCGTGTTTACAGAAGAATGGTGTTTTTTGTTTTTTTTTTAAAATATATTTTATTGATTTTTTACAGAGCGGAAGGGAGAGGGATAGAAAGTCAGAAACATCGATGAGAGAGACATCGATCAGCTGCCTCTTGCACGCCCCCTACTGGGGATGTGCCCGCAGCCAAGGTACATGCCCTTGCCGGAACCCGGGACCCTTCAGTCCGCAGTCCGACGCTCTATCCACTGAGCCAAACCGGTCTCGGCAGAAGAATGGTGTTTTAAACATTGTAAATGGCACCAACAGTTTAAGCTACAAGAACTGAAAGTGTTAAGTTTCTCAACTTTCTTTTCATTATTACCTGCTAAAGGAGCCTTTTCAGACTCCCCTTCTATCATACCCCTACCCTGGAAAATTTCAAAACCACAAGTATATACTGTATATTTCCTTATGTACTGTTGGTGTATCTATGCTTTATAAAAGGAATATGATTTTTTTCTTGTCCCTACTGAGAATATATAATTTACCACAGAGAGGACGTTGATGATCTAATTAAAAGCAGTTTCAGTGATAATTTAATGGAAAACTGGAAACCAGATATACTGTAGTGGGCTGAGAAATGAGAAATAAGTAGCAGGAAGTGGGAAAAACAGAGATAAGGAGAGTAGAAGACACATTCAAGAACTCTAGTTGTGAAGGAAATGAAAAGACAGGAAAAGAAATGGGTGTTGTTCATAAAGTTAAGGAAGAATATTTTTAAATAGGAAAGAAAAGATATGAGCAGAGGGGGATGATGATGTAGTGTAGAAAATAGCTAAAAAAAAAAAAGGAGACAACACTAAAGGTAGAAGAGGATGGTATTGAGGTGAAAGGATTTGTTTTCCTAAGGAGAAGATACATTTTTTCCCTCGTTAAACAAAAGGAAAGAAGGTTTATATATTTGGCTGCAGGCAGAAGATGGCTTTTATTTTCTCACTGTAACAGGAAGGTAATTTGCTGATGGAGAGAGAATTCCTCATCTTTACAAATACCATTTCCTACCCATGAATTGAGATACTACTGAGCATCTTACTAGTATCTAATCTGCAGCGTACTCCAATAGTATGTTGCATGCTTAGAAACAGTGTAAAAATCCCAAGATTCAATATGAAAAAGCTAATCTTATTGCAAAGAGAGCTTTCCTACTAAAGGTATGTTAAGTTTTGGATAATTCTTCATTCACCTCATTTCTCCACTTTTCCTATGGTTTCAATGGAAAGTATCCTCCTTTTTTCCCAGAAGGAATCCTTCCGTTTGTAATTTTGAATCTTTAATGTTATCCATTGGTTACTGGCTTTCTGCACCAAAGATAATGGTGCAGTTGGGTCATGAAAATGGTGCCTAAAAAAAAATTTTTTTTGGACGTATTCCTAATAACAAACCAACCTCAAGCTTTTTGGAACCTTGTCAACCTCAATAAGCGTTTGCTTCCTGCTCCAAGTGAAGGATTACGTCCACACTAGCTGGCTCTCCATTCAGTAACTGACTCTGTTAAAGCATCTCTGCCAAACGGCCCAATAACTTCCTAGTCATCAAATCCAACAACCTAGTCTCTGACTCCCACGTAGTCCTTTAACCCTTGCAGCGTTTCAAGTCACCTATAACATTCCCCCAAACAGAACAAATACTTCTTACCCTGTTATATGAACCTTCACCTGTTTTGTTCTCACCTTGAACGTTTCCTCCCCGCTTACTTCTCATGCTTTCTTCTTGTTATCCTTCTACCATCTCTACCTACACCACTGTTTCAAACTCGATATATCCCAAGTTCCACAGAATTCCACCTCCTCATGAGAGGGCTCCTGATTTTATCCTGGCATCACCTTCTTTAATCACGTACGCTATAAGTTTCAGCTTCAGCTCAAGCCAAATCTCTAAGTGCCACCAGCCACATTAGCCATCACTCTTCTATACTCAATGCTACCTCCTCAGTTTAGGTCCCCACCACCTCTCTTCAGAACTGCAACCCCGCCTCACGGTAACGCCTGCACCAGCCTCCTCCAGGCGCCACCCACCCTAACAGGATGTGCGCTCCCGTCAGTCACGGGTTTTGTTCTCCTAAGCAGAAGTCTGGGGCTGAGGTCCAAGTCGTCGGTACTCCAGTTCACTGTGGGTAACAAGACCTTCTTCCCGCGCCAGAGAACGGAGAGGGACCCCAATGAGCCTGAACCTCTCGGGCCTGGAGCCTGAGAGCACAAGGCTGCCGGTGCGCCGCTCCCTTCCGGCCCGGCTGGCAAAGAAGCTCGGAAGGCCAGGAGGGGGATCGCGGCCCCGGTCCACAGCGCGAGAGACGCTCCCGCAGCTCAAGATATTTATTCAGCCTACACCCCAGTTTTCCAGCTGTCCCCAGAACGCAGACTCCCCGCCCCTCACACTCACCCCGACACCTGGGCCTGTCAGTGATTCTGCGCCGGGTCCTCTCCGCAGCCGGACTGAGGCAGCGGAGGAGGGCCGTGAGGGCCCCGCCGTTGGAGTGCCCAGTAGATTGCCTGAATAACAACTTCAAAGAGACCAACTAGGTCTAGGGATTTGGAAAGGTTAAATAAGCGGGAAGATGTTGAATGAGGAGAAATATATCTCTTGAGTTTTAGGGTTCAGATATTTTAGATTCCCGAGAATTCAGAAGAATGAGGGAGTTTCGCGTTTCTGGACTCAGGCGCTCATCCGCAACCTAACACAATCTGAGGGGCAGGGCGGGCTGGCCCCCTACGAGGAGGGGCGGGATCAGGAAGGGGCGGTATTAGCCAATGGGGGGAGCTGAGGGGGTAGAGCCAATGACTGCGGGCGGGAGAGGCGTGAACTGGGAGGAGTCGAGAAGGAGGGGTTTGTAAAAACGGAGGCGGTGTTACGGGGAGGGGGAGGCACTAGTGCACCGAAGAGGAGGGGCGCACGCTGGATCCTAAGTGGGGTGGGAGCGCGAAGATGGCCGCGGCAGAGGAGCCGAAACCCAAAAAGCTGAAGGTGGAGGCGCCGCGAGCGCTGAGGTGAGCGCTCCTTGCGTAGGGCGGAGGGTGACGGCGCCGGGCTCAAACCGGGGTCTACGGGTGGTGGCCTTGCTGCCGGCATGGGGCCAACGTGTAGATGCCGCTCTTCGGGGTGCAGCCCGCATGGCCGCGACCTCTCTCCGGGTGCCCGCCCCGTTTGGCGGAGTCGCCTCCTTCTCTGGGAGCGGCTCCAGTCGCCCTTGGCCAATCAGAGCGCCAGCAGGGGAGCCGAGCCGGCGGCGGGCAGGCTGCGGGCGCCACGTGGGAGCCCTACCGGCTGGGCTGCCAAGAGTCTGGAGGATCGAACCGGACCAGAGCGAAGTCACCTGCCGCCACCTCCTCTTTCCCGGCGTGTGACGTGGAGGGTCCCAGCGAGTGCTCTGCCTTGGGGCAGAGCCAGAATGGGATTTTTCGTAAAGGGAGACTTTCCTTTTCTTACACACTCTGGATGCTGGCACTTTTGCAGATAAGACTGGGTCCAGGGACCCAGACCCAGCCTCCGAGGCGTGGTTGCGGGGTGAGGGCGGGGGGTTGGAGCGGCAATTAAGTGAACGGTTAGGAAAGACTGGTTTTCCTTTTTTTTCTTTGCATTTGTTAGCTTCAGTGAGGACAATACTGGGCATAACACCTGCTTAACATGTGAATGATGTTGCAACTTTTACTTATAAAAATTGTTTGTTAAATGTTCCTTCGTATAAAGTGCAGTGTGCAAAGTCCTTGATGATTTTGAAATGTTCATTGGAAGGCATTGATTTTACTAACTAAAAACAAACATATCAGATTGACTTAAAACTATTGGGACATTCCTCATTATGAAAGACAAATCTCATTTCTTCTAACATCATTTACTTCTAAAAGAACGGATCATTCTTAGGTCACGTACTGGCCCAAATCGCTGCCAGTGCCTTTAAATGTTTTTCTACTACCTTTAAAGAGTTAGTCCCTACCCTGTTTGAAGAAAAGAAACTTTAAAAAAATCAGGATATTCTTTTTTTAAGCTTTCAAACTACAGCGTAAAGCAGCGATTTTCAACTGGTGTGCTGCAAAGATTTAAAACATGCAATACCTGACTATTTAGTCAGGGGCTCTGATCTCTTTTTCCCTATTTTAAGGTTAAAAAAAAATTGAACCTGTAAAAAATGTTTGTGAGTTTATTTGAGCCAAACTGTTGACATGCTGGGAAGCAGAACCTCAACGAATTGAGATAATGCTCCAGAGAATGGTGGGTTACATTTGTATTTATACATTGCAATTAAAGGAGGGACATAGGTTGGTTACATGAAATTCATTGGTGACAGATTAAGGAGATGGGATAAAACAAGGGGGTGTGTGGGGTGTGTGTGTGTGTGGGGGGGGGGAAACCCCCTGGGATTGGACAAAAGTAAAATGATGGACACATACTTAGGTGGGTGCAGGAACAATCAACATGATGAAGGTGCCCACCACATTTGGTTGTGCCCCAGGGCTTCCAGAAAAAGGGACGTTACAAGTTACCCAGACATTTCAAGGGTATGTTATCATAGATGCAAAAAGACAGACAGGCTCAGTTAAGGTAAAGGTTGACCCTGTCAGTGAAGACACCGGCCTAGGATGTAACTGCCCACCACAACTGCTTGTAGTTAAAGTTTAATTTCAGACCCTCCTTTGTGGTTCCCTTAGGTCTCTGAGTTTGCAAGACCCCCATGCAGGCCTCCCCTGAGCTGTCAGGTCAGCACGTGGCCCCTTTCGTCCACACCTAACATTGTCAAATTAAAAAATGACAACAGCCAACACAACAATAGCCATCTGGATGTGAATGAATCAAATTTATACTTTTTTTTCCCTTTTTGGTGTGCTGCAGAATTTTAGTAATTAGTTTATGTGTGCCATGAGGTGAAAAAAAGATGAAATTCTCTGGAGTGAAGAAAGTAAGGGCTTTTGAATCCTACCTACCTTGCTTGGTTCAAGGCATGTGCTTTCCCTATGTGGTCCATTACTATTGTCTTAAAAGGCACATCCTCCACAAATTTTCCTTTTTCCAAAGTGGAAGTCAGATGCAACTTTTCTCTACTATCCTACTAAACATACTGCCTTTAGATTTTCCCTTATGTGCATCATTTTCAAAGTGCTTTCCTATTTTAAAGATGGGGAAATTGATGCCAAATGAAATAGTTAAGGAACCGAAATACGAACCCAGAGCATGTGGAGTGCAAGTTCATTGTTGTTTGACTCTACTGTACCACCCAAGGTGCTTATGCATCATTAAAACTAATGATAAACAATGTTTAAGACGTAAATATGTTTGTCCTAGGCACTGTTTCAATATTTTACCTATTTTTACTCATTCAGTCTGAAACAATACTTCAAGGTAGAAAACCGTAATTATCCCCATTTTACCGAGAAGGAAGCAAGCATAGAGAAGTTAAGTAATTTATCAAGTCATCTATCTAATAAGTGATGGGGTTGAGATTTTAATCCCGGTAGTCTGATTCCAAATCTGTACTCTCAGTTATCATGCTATGCTTATTAACTTCAAGCAGTTTATCTGAAAACCCTAATTGTTAACTCAGTTTTTGTTTTTCTATTATTTTTGCTCCTTTTTGTTGTTGTTAGCGAACATAACTTTTTATGTTGTTGAAATAGGTGGGCATATGATACAAAATAATTCTTAAATATATATAATATATTGTGTCATTAGTGTCTATTTCAAATTTGTAAAAGTCCTTAGGCAACTAAAGTTCATTTTATACACTGTTTACTTAGTGCCACATGTAGACTTGAAGTTAAAATATTTGACACTTGAGTATTGGGACACATTTCTTAATTTTGGATGAAGACCTTTTGGGATCTGCTGCTCCTACTTTCATTATATTAGTTTGGCTTTAAGTATCAAAGAGTGATAAAGCATTGAGTGACTAGGCTGCATGAATTATCTATGATGACTTGTTTGACAGTTCAGGATCTAGTTACCAGTTTCGGTGGACTTTCAAGGAGAATGATTTATAAAGTTTAAGCATAATAGTTTAATGTGTAGATCGGTCATTGGGGAACAAATAAATTTATGAGATATATTTGTAGAAATCAGAGAAAAAGGATTTAGGCCTTTGTGAAAATTTCAGTTAGCTCTGGAATAATAGGGATTTTCAACCAGAGGACATTTGACAATGTATGGAGTCATTTTTGCTGGGAGGTGCTACTGGCACCTAGTGAGTGGAGTTCCAGGATGATGTTGAACACCCTATAGTGCACAGAGAACTCCCTATAACAAAGAATTATCCAGCCCAAATTGACAATAGTGCTGAAACAGAAAAAAACTTTGCCCTGGGGAGAACGTCTGACAAGTGTAGCCTTTATTTTTCTAAGCTGGGTTGCTTTTCAGGTTGTAGCAGCTACTGAAGTTGCAAAGAAATAAGCATTCTAACATGATTTCACATTGGGTTTGGGGGACAAATGGGATCATTAATTGAATGGCAGACAGTATACGAGGTACTTTATACTATCTTGTTTAATTGTTCCAGCAACCTGTGAGGTAGGAGTAATGATCCCCATATTACAGCTGAGGTATTTAGGGCTGAAAGAAGTTGAGAAACATTTTTGGGAATTGCTCTTAGATGGAGATGATCCACCAATATTACCTATATTTAGGTCTTCTTAGTTTTCTTTTCTCTACTTTTGGAAATCTCATCCAAGTTCACTTCTTTAGCGGTCACCTCTAAGAGGATACAGTTTCTTCCAAGGCTTATTCAGCACATACCAAGTCTGTTCTTTGAATCAGTATTTCAAGTGACTGCTATTTTTATCATGGCATTAAACATTAGGGACCTATATATAGAGAAGTAAGACCCAGGTTCCATCCTCCTGATGGAAATGAGTGGGGTTTGGGAAAATGGTACCTGAGGATTCTGAAGGATGACAAAGAGTTAACCAGGTGTGAAGTAGGGTGGCTAGCTTTGTAGGAAAGTTTGTTTGGAGGTAGAAATGGGAGAGAGCTGCCCCTTGGGAAACTATGGATAATTTGGTCTGACTTGTAGCAGAAGGTGTATGGAGACCTGACATTGTACTGGATGCTTTCACATGTGTGAATATCCTTTGGCTCTCAGACCAATTTTACTATTTGCTGAATATCTTCTGAGTGTCTTGCTGACACTTCAAAGTCATAGATGTCAAACTAAATTAATCTGTTGTCCTATATCTTCACCTTCATCCATTGTTCCTGCATCTATTAATGGCACCATTAACTTGTCTTTCTCTTGAAGTTTGGAACCTAGATACTTGATTCATTTTCTAGTCACACAGAACTATCTAAGTCTTCTTTAGTAATCCTATCTAAAAATCCTATCTAATAAGGAGGGAATATGCTAATTGACTGTCACTCCCTCAAAGATGTTGGTGCCCACTGCACAAGATGGCGGCACCCAGTCCCCTGAGCCCTGCCCCACGCTTGCCTCTGAAGTCCCCCAGTCCCCTCTGCCAGGGCAAGCCCTAGGCATAGGCAAGCCTCGGCTGGTGGCTGTCCAGCCACCCAGGGCCGCCTGAGACTCAGGTAATTAGGGCTGGCTGAGGCTTGCACTGCTGGCAGTGGCAGCAGCAGAGGTGTGATGGGGCACCACCTTTCCCTGATTGCTGGGTCACCTCCCGCTCCTGAGGGCTCCCGGACTGTGAGAGGGGGCAGGCTGGCTGAGGGACACCCCTGCCTCCAGTGCATGAATTTTCATGCACCTGGCCTCTAGTGTCTCATAAACATCTTTCCTTTTCAATTTCTGCTGCCACAACTGAAGTTTAGACTTCATCTTGCTTGGACTTTGTATTGGCTTCCTAACTAGTCTCTCTACTTCTAATCTCAAGTTCTGCCTAATCTATTTCAGACATAGCTTTACTTATTCTTCATAGCAAATATTTGTAAGCTCTGAAGATGATGTTAGGGAGGATTCAGTTGTAGGAGCCCACATCATAACTTTCTCTGATATTAACAATTAAAGATTATTCTAGGTCCGTGGTCAGCAAACTGTGGCTCTCGAGCCACATGAGGCTCTTTGGCCCCTTGAGTGTGGCTCTCCCACAAAATTCCACGGCCTGGGTGAGTCTGTTTTGAAGAAGTGGCGTTTAGAAGAAGTTTAAGTTTAAAAAATTTGGCTCTCAAATTTCAATCATTGTACTGTTGATATTTGGCTCTGTTGACTAATGAGTTTGCCAACCACTGTTCTAGGTCATGACTTGATAATATTAATAAGGAATCAGATTACAAATCTCTAATCTGCAAATATCCAGCTGAATTCTTGCTTGTTAATCATTTCACTTCCATTGACTTATTTAATCCCATTAAAGGATTTTTTTTCTGGGCATTATATGCTACATCATGGTGGGTGCAGGATTGCCAAAGGAAAGCTTACAAGGATGGCCCTGGATGTCTAAGGGCGAGAATGAAGTGCTTGGAGCCCAGGGAAAATGGAAGGCCTCTAGGAAAAAGAGAGATGTTGGGAACTGTTTCTGCCCTGGCTGGTTTGACTCAGTCGGCCTGCAGACTGAAGGGACCTAGGTTCGATTCCAGTTTAGGGCACATGCCCCTGTTTCGGGCTCGAACTCCAGTAGGGGGCATGTATGATTCTCTCTCATCATTGATGTTTCTGTCTCTCCCTCTCCCTTCCTTTCTGAAATCAATAAGAATATATATATATATTTTTAAAAGAATACTTTTTCTGATTTTAGGTCTGGGCCTAGGCTAAATAAAACATGAGGCTGATAATGCTCCTTTTTACCTGGCCTATGGCTTTACTTCCCTTTTCATCAATTAAAATCCTGTCTGTGTGCAAACTGTTCATAGTCAAGTAGGAGAAAAAAGAATCAAAATTATAAAGAGCATTGTGGTCAGGATGGAAACCAGCAGAGCAGTGGTTTAGAGCATGTCTTTGGAATCTGATATCTGGTTTGACTCTTGGTTCTTTCTTACTAACTGGTAATTTTAGGAAGCTTGCTTGCTGACTCCATGCCTCTGTTTTTTCACCTATGAAAGGGATATAATAATAGTACCTACCTCGAAAGATTGTTGAGAGGATTTCATGAGAAAAATGATTATAAAATTGGCACATAGTAAGACTTCATACAAAATACTTCAGGAGACTTTTTCCACTTTCCTATTAACTGTTATTATTATGGAACTGTTTATTCTGCTTTTGGCTCCCCTCTCTGCTCCAGATGCAGCAGTTATAAACTCAAAAGGAAAAAGAAAAGATGTAGATATTCTCAAGAACAGGTAAATATCTTCAGGAATTGAAATGGAAAGGAAATTTACAGTTAGAGGCTGGTAGAAATAACTCTGTGCAGAGGAACTGGAGTTAGATATTCTGGATAAAACTGGGTTTTGGGCTGGGGCTGAATGAAAAAAGGCTGAAGTCTTTCGCGTCCAGCTGTTGCTTTAAAAAGTTGTGGACCTGAGGTGGTGACACGGTGGCTGAGCTGCCAGAGGGCTCGGAGTTGGGAACTGTAACATCTCCACTGTCACCTAGTACAACAGCACCGAGCTTGGAGATAGCGGGTCTGGAAGAGGGAGGGGTAGCTTACTTCAGGAGAAAGAAAAGGAAAGTTTGAGCTTGCAAAACATGAGGAAGACCATTATTTAGACAATACACATAAACACCAAGAGATAAATTCACTCAAAATCTAACCAAATTACTAGAGCAATTTCAAAATGACTTTAAGTATTTTAAATATCTTTAGAAAGATGAAAGAAGTAATAGCTATTAAACAACATGTTATGAATAAAAAATAGGTAGATATGAAGTAACTGAAATTTAAAAAAAGTAAGGTGATTAAACTTCAGACCAAATATATTTGAAGGGAAAATTAGCAAATTGAAAGATAGTACTGAATAATTCACCCAGATGTAGCACAAAGGATTAAAGAGAAATTAAGAGATGTGAACGTAAATTGAGAGGCTCCCACTTAATTTAACTGTGGATTCCAAAAAGAGGAAATAGTGGAGAGGACATATCTGAAGAGATGATGACAGAATTGAAAGTAATGAAAGAACAAAGCCTTCATGTTGAAAGGGTATTCTAAGTATATAGGAAGATAAAAACAAAAAATCCACACTAAAACTATAGGGATTTCAATCATAATTATTATATTAATGCCTATAAAAGGAATCTGAAAATTTGGACACCAAAAATTTAATAGTAGTTGCTCTAAATGGAAAGATTGTGGTTACTTTTATTTTCTTGTGTGTTATCCAATTTTTCTACACTGAATGTATATATTAGGACACTTGATTTTAAGCTGGAGAAACTTGATATGCACTGAATACATAATTTGGCTAAGGATTGAGTGGCTAAATATCACAGTTAAAGAATGTACCTCTGAGATACTAAGTAAATCTGGAACACTGTAAAATAAGTATTCTGATTTGTTATAGGTTGTAATCTTTTCATTTATAGGTCTGAAATTCCAAAAGCTCTGGAAATTGGAAGTTTTAAAAAAAGTGTGAAGTGAATTAATTTGGTAGCAAAACTTGATAAAAGGCTCTTTGTAGTATTTGACACAAATATATATGTTTTGCTATAGAAATATTAGTCTGTTAATGACATGCAGCATGAAATGCACTGGGGAAGTTTACAAAAAATTCAATATGTGCATATTACCTTCTTAAAATCAGTAAATTTCTGAATCCCATAAAATTCTAGTCCCCAAACACATTTTGTACCAATAATTCAACAAAAGGATTGTGGACCTTTATTAAAAATTTAAATAGCTTTTAAAAATTTGATATTTTGCAGGAACAATAATTTTTCATCAGAGTTAGTTGCTGGATTTTTCCTACAGTTCCCTTTAGGCACTTCTGTGATACTAAATAGATGCTTATTTCAAAGAGCTTTTCTGGCTAACTTGATCATAGTGCCTGTAGGGGTATGTCATTGAATTATTAGGGTTATCTTCCTCTATAATAGTAACTGACTAAGGTAAGAAGTTTTTCTCTAACTTTTGGACTTGAAGATTTGGAAGGTTTATTTCACTGAAGTGATCTCATAAACTGAAGTTTCACATAGTGTTTGAGATACATTTTAAATATTTTCCAAAGCAGATTTAAAGTTGTTGCTCACAGCCGAGACCGTTTTGGCTCAGTGGATAGAGCGTTGGACTTTGGACTGAAGGGCCCCGGGTTCGATTCCGGCAAGGGCATGTACCTTGGCTGCGGGCACATCCCCAGTAGGGGGCATGCAAGAGGCAGCTGATCGATGTCTCTCTCATCGGTGTTTCCGACTTTCTATCTCTCTCCCTTCCGCTCTGTAAAAAATCAATAAAATATATTTAAAAAAAAATTAAAGTTGTTGCTCACAGATGTTTTATTTTTGATGTTTTTGTTTGTACCTTTTTGTACTTGTAGCTTCACACAATTGCTCTAAAAAAATGTGTTGATCTAGAAAACAGTGTAATTAGCTTTCAGCATAAGAACATCTGAATTTCTAGTTACATTTTTGTTTTCATTGATTTCCTGCATTATAATTCCAGCATATTTTCTAGGATAGAATAAGAAAATATATGTACAACAATTATCATGTAAGAAATTCTTACTTTCTCAAGGTATATCAGCAAGCCACATTTAGGTTTTAGTAAGCCCTGTTATTTTTCAATGTTATTTATATATATATAGGATGATAGATATGAAGGTAACCCATGTGATTATTAATCACTTATAAAATTAGGGATTATCACTGAAGTGGTTGTTTTCTAGAGGTGGAGGTGGTGCATCACTAGTAGAACCATTTCTGAGTCTCTAAGAGACTCAATTACTAGCATAACTGGGAAGTCCAGCCACATATTACTCATTCTAGAAGTACATATATTGCCTCTATTGCCCTCTGGCATTAGATTTATTTCACCCACAGGCCATCCCAAAGTAACAAGGAGGATGGCATTTCTCAACCCCAGGCTAAAACTCTCACGAGCACAATAGAAGAGACTTTTTATGTCCAGGTATCAGTTTTGAGAATACTCTGGTCCCATGTACCAACCATTGAAGCAATTACTGTGTCAGGAGTGGGGGTTTCAGTCAGACTTAGATATATTGTCACTGCTCATCCCGTGTGTGTGCGCGTGGCCTGTATGTGGGTGTGGGTGTTGGTGTATGTGTGAGCCAGTGGATATTATATATGTGGGGGAGTGGATAGATGTTGAGGGTGCACTCTAATCACCAACTCCACTGACACCAGGACTTTACGGAGTGAGGGAGGCGGTGTCATTCCCTCAGCAAGAGAAAAGTCCATTACAGCATGTATAGGAAATGTTTATGATAACAAACAATTTTTCCACTCAAACCCTCATTCCTCAAGGTCCAGCCTAAGTCTGTCTTTTCTAAAAAACTTTCCTTATCATCTAGTTTGGAAATGGCTTCTACTCTGACTGTATTTTATACTTTGCATTATTGCTACATACAATATTTGCATGTATTTATCTCAATTTTACTGCTGCTTAAAGCCAAAAAAACAGTTGAATAACTCTTAGTGCCTCAAGTAATTATTTTATTGCAACATAATAGGCTCTGAATTTTTGTTACAAGTATGAATTCTTAACTCTTTAAAGCTGTTTTAAAGGAAAAAAAAGATGTTTTAAGGTTGTTTGTAGTACTCATTGATGCAAAAAGATTTCATGTATTAGCTGTAAATTTGTTTAAGTTTTTATTCATTGATTTTAGAGAGAGTAAGGGAGAAATGTCAGTTTGTTCCATTTGTTTATGCATTTATTGGTTGATTTTTGTATGTGCTCTGACTGGGTATCAAACCTGCAATCTTAGTGTATATGGATGCTGCTCTAACCAACTGAGCTACCCAGCCAGGGCCTAGCTGTAAATTCTTATCAATTCATAAGAATTGACAGAATCTTATCTGAAAATACTTAAAGTTCTTGGACCTTTCATTTTTCTTTCATTTTTTAAAAAAATATTTTATTGATTTTTTTTTTTTTTTTATAGAGAGGAAGGGAGAGAGATAGAAAGTTAGAAACATCGATCAGCTGCCTCCTGCACACCTCCTACTGGGGATGTGCCCGCAACCAAGGTACATGCCCTTGACCGGAATCGAACCCCGGACCCCTCAGTCCGCAGGCTGACGCTCTATCCACTGAGCCAAACCCGTTTCAGCCGACCTTTCATTTTTTTTTTTTGTTATGTGGAGTGTTTGTGCAAAATAAATCCAGTACTGAAGGATGGTAGAGGCAAAAGATACACTTCTAGGTTATATTTCTGTTCTTATAAAATGACTTCTCTGTTTTACTTTATACTATAGTGAGCCTTGCCTATAATAACCATTTCTTGCATTTGTGTTCTCCAACAGCAAGAGTTCAACCATTTGGCACCAGCAAGCCAAACACTAAATACCAGGAACTCCAGTGGAGAAATACTGGCTATTTTATCATGAATGGTGCTACACAGGAGAACTGGGGCCTAATGCTGAAAAGCCCAAACTCCCACTTGTAGGTTACAGGCTATATAGGGCACATCACAAGACACTGTAGATTAAGAGTTTCAGGTCATACTGGGAGCTGATTGGTCAGTGGTAAGGTATTCTTCAGGTCTTGACAGTTCTGAGGTCTGCTCCAGTGTCCTGTCTGGTTTCATGGGAAAGTAGCCAGGGGTTCATTCCACATTAGGGCTCTGGAGGCGAAACAACTTAGGTCAAAATGTTATCTTTAGCCTTCCAGAGAAGTCCAGACTTTGTGACCCTTGGTCTGGTCCAGGGCACTGTTTGCTGCTGCCTTGGGGGTTGCTGATTATCTAGGGAAAAGGCTAGGTCTTGGAGGGGTATTTAGAGAGAAATGATTTCTAAAGCCAGGTTTTAAAGCTAAATTTAATCAAAGTTATAAGGATCCTTGGTTTAATTTGTCTATGGTAAAGTTCCCTCAGGATAGGTATACATGAACAGTAATATTTTATTAAGGCCTGTGGTCAGTATTTTTCCTTTTTTTATAAAAATATAATAGAATTGCTTATTTGGTGGGGAAATTTTCTTAGTTTACAGAGATCTCCGTGACATATCAGAATAATGAATCTTTTTCTTCTGAGTTAGCAAGTTTTTAATTAGTAAGACTATTTGATATGTAATTAGAACTCCAAAAACATTGAAAGTTAGCATTACTGGTCTTAATTTTGTAACACTGTACTATGTAAACAATGAGTAATGCTACAAAATGGTCTTTAAATAAATTTGTTTCTGTCCACTCACCCAAAAGAGGTCACTTGAAAACAAAATATAGCAAAAGAATAAAATTCAGATGGGTTAGGTTTTCTTGAATTCCTTTATGTTTGATATAGCAACATAAACTTTTTTTTTTCTCTGAGCCCTAGAGCTGAACTTTGAAAGATCATGTAATTTTTGACTCAACGAATTGAAATACAAGAAAATGATCTCCTTTAAAAATAAACAGTTCAAATGTTTTATCTTTGAAGTTAACCACATTAGAGATTTGAACATTTTCCTGTTTTATAGCCACGATTGAGAAAGTCTTAGGTTCCTCCTAAAATAGAGTTTTTCAGAAATTGTTTTTCCTGGGCAGAGCTGAGATTTAGTTGTCATTTTGAGTTTTGAGTTTTGTTGAGGATTACAGCTGTTAAGCTGTAGAAGTGATGCAGATTTACACCCTTGGTTCTTTCTCTGTTTTCACACACTCAGTATGAACTGATTATATTACATTTTGGCATGTGTTAGCATGTTGATACACATTAAAGTATGTTGACAAAATTTTACTTTGTCTTGTTTATTTTACTTAGCAGAACTGGATTGTTTAGTTTTGAAATACTACAATAAAACAGTTACATTATAAAATTCAGTAAGTAGTACTAAATTGTATTAAAAATAGTATTTTAGAAAAAACAACTTGTCTCTTTTTGGTGGGGAGGATAGGTTCTTCTCTACATGGTAGAGACTTCTTTGGGTGTGTTCATTCCTTGTTTGAACATCATAAGGGTGCTCTGTAGAGAAATATATAAATTTCTAGACTTACGCTCACAGATCTTAGAATTGGGAGTTACATTTGCCTAGCCTCCTACATTATACAGGGATCCCTTTAGTGCTCTTCCCCAATTTGTGTAACATTCCTCTAGAATCAGCACAAATAAGGGAGGAGGAGTACATTTTCCCATTAACGGAAAAAACCCCCACATACCCCACACACATATCTAACTAACATCTTTGATCTCACAGAGGCAGAAAAGCACTGAACAGACTGTCAAATTACAGCAGGAAGGCTGGGGAGTGTTGGGGAGGGAGGGAAATAGATCAACCAAAGGACTTGTATGCATGCATATAAGCACACCAATGGACACAAGATATGGCGGGGGTAGGGGGGAGGGGATCAGTGGGATGAGGGCATGCAACAGAGGTTAGGGGAGGCTGGGGGAAGGTCAATGGGGTGAAAAAAAGGAGATATGTACTAATAATATATGTAATACTTTAAACAAAAAAAATTCAAGATCTTTGATCTCATTTTTATGTGAAGCTTAAATAAACTACATTCCTGAGAGAATTGTTCATATCCTGCTAACAGATTAGACTTGTTAGTTACATTCAGAGCTTTTTAAATGATTTCTTGTTGGCCAAGATGTTGCTTCTTTATATATACTCTCCTAGCTGTTCCCTTTGAGGAGCTATTTTGGTATTTCCAATGACAGTGAATGCTGGTGGGAGTAGGGGTAGGAGCAGAGATGGGAGGAGATGGCTAAGAGTGTAAATTCACAGGTAGGGTGGGACCTCCTAGAGCTGAGGTGTCCTGCAAATCATGGAGTTAGGGGTGTGAAAACAATAGCAAATCTCAGTATCAGCCAGATGTGGTTTTCATATGGTAGTTCATAATTTTACAACTTTATGTGATTTTTGAAAACTCTTTGGACATGTTTTAGACTCTAGATTGGATTAATGCTTGATTGGATACTAAAAATCAGAGTCTAATATGTACATTGTATGATTGAGAGGCGTGAAGGCCATTGAGGTTAAGGGATATCAGTCAGATAATAGTTACTTAAAGCTATTAGATATCTGAGGTGAGATTTGATCCCAAGTGTATAACTTCGCATTGTACTATGCTCTGGAATAAGAAAAGAAGTGTCAGTTCTATTTATTTTTATTAAAGAGTAGAGGCCCAGTACACAGTAGGGTCCCTCAACCTTGCCTATGGGGATCAGTGGACCTCCACGTTGCAGCAGCCAGCCTTACCTGCCAGCTCGTCCAGCTCTGGGCTCCAGAAGGTTGTCTGTGGATCCTGCACAGCACAAAGCACAAGCCATAATAGTACGTGAAGCTTCCTGCCAGCCAGGAGCCTGAGCCCCAGGCACAGTGCTGCTTCCGCTCATCCTGGCTCCCCTGTAGCTTCTGCTGCTACTCTACTGGTCCCAGCCCAGATGGGGAGAAGGTGCGAAGGGGGAGTGGGAGAGGCTCACACTACTGCAGCCGCGCTCGCCAGCTGTGAGCCCAGCGTCTGCTGCCCTTTGGTCAGCTGAGCAGTGCTCCTGCTGTGGGAGTGCACAGACCACCGGGGGCAGCTCCTGCATCGAGTGTCTGGTGGTCAGTGCGTATCATAGCTACCACCTGGTCGTCCAGCTGCTTAGGCTTTTATATATGTATAGATAAGAATAACACATTTAATGAACATGTCAAGCACTTTAATTACTTTTTCTTATTGATCCTCACAGGCCAGCTTTACCAAAGGAAATATACCCAGGGTGGTTGAGTCTCTGAGTAGAGAGCTCCTATATCACACACTGGACCTCTGACTCCCGTTTCTTGCTGTTTATATTACAGATCCAAGTTGAGAACTTGTCAAAGTGAATTTTGTACATGTTAGATAAGCACACTATTTAAAGAAAATCTGTGGGAATGTGTTTAGTAGTCATGTTTAGAGTTTTTTCTTTCATATTCTTGTATTCACACACACGTAGTTTTCTCTCCTAAGAATAAATATTTCCTTGTGGAATATATTTAATGGTATGTTTGGCAAATAGGTTAGTTCATTCAACTTGAACTTTGAGCAGATTGTGTTTTCTAATTAAAAGCCTTGGGCAACCGACCTAGCTGGTTTGGCTCAGTGGATAAAGCGTCAGCCTGTGGACAGAAGGATCCCAGGTTTGATTCCAGTCAAGGGTAGTACCTCGCTCAGAGGCTCCTCGGGGCGCGTGGAGGAGGCACCCAGTCCATGCATTTCTCTTACAGTAATATTTCTCTCTGTCTTTCCCTCTTCTACGCTCTCGGAAAATCAAAGGAAAAATATCATTTGATCCTTGGGTGAGGATTAAAATGAAAAAAAGCCTTGAGCAACCGATTTTGCTTATATTTAAGAGTTAAAATGTTCCAGTTAAGAGTATAATTTCTAATAAGCTTTAATTTACTTTGGAGATTTTGTACTTTTCCCTGATATTGATACCTTGAACCTTAAGACTTTAGCATTATAATAATAGAGGCCCAGTGCACGAAATTCATGCATGTGGGGGGCGGGAAGGGGGTGTCCCTCAGCCCAGCCTGCACCCTCTCCAATCTGGGACCCCTCGAGGGATGTCCGACTGCCCGTTTAGGCCCGATCCTGGTAGGGATCAGGCAGTTGGACATCCTTCTCACAATCCAGGATTGCTGGCTCCAAACTGCTTGCCTGCCTGCCTCCCTGATTGCCCCTAACCACTTTGGCCTGCCAGCCTAATCACCCCCTAACCACTACCCGGACAGCCTAATTGATGTCTAACTGCTCCCCTACCAGCCTGTTTGCCCCCAACTTCGCTCCTCTCCTGGCCTGGTCACCTCTAACTGCCCTCCCCTGCAGGCTTGATCGCCCCCAACTGCCCTCCCTTGCAGGCCTGGTCCCTCCCAACTGCTCTCCCCTCCGAGCCTGATGCCCACAACTGCCCTCCCTTGCAGGCCTGGAACCTTCCACTGTCCTCCCCTGCTGGTCATCTTGTGGTGGCCATCTTGTGTCCACATGGGGCAGGATCTTTGACCACATGGGGGCAGTCCTCTCCTCTTGTGTGTTGGAGTGATGGTCAATCTGCTTATTACTCTTTTATTAGATAGGATAGAGGCCTTGCTGCATAGGTGGGGACTGGCTGGTTTGCCCTGAAGGATGTCCTGGATCAGGGTGGGTGTTCCCTTGGGGTGTGGGGTGGCCTGGGCAAGGGGCCTATGGTGGTTTGCAGAACTTGAGTCCCCCTGTGACCCAAGCGGAGGCCCTGGGATCTGGGATTAATTTATGTTCTACAATTGAAACTTTGTAGCCTAGAGCGGAGCCAAGCCTTCTGCTCGCTTTATGGCGACAGCCATTTCTGTTTGAAACCTTGTAGCCTAGAGTGGAGGCCTAGGCTAGGGCTGCAGAAGTTTGGCTTCTTCCATCGCCCTGGCAACCCTAGCCTCTTCTCTCTCCAGCCCCGTGGCTGCCGCCATTTCTGTTGGGATTATGTATCTTCTGTTATTGAAACTTTATAACATTGAGTGGAGGCCTAGGCCAGCAACCATAGGTGGAAAGCTTGGCTTCCTCCATTGCCAGGGAAACCCAAGCCTCCCTCCTGCTCTCAGTGGTAGCAGCCATCTTGGTTGGGATTTATTTGTATAATTTGCTCCTGATTGGTTGGTAGGCATGGTTGTGGACATGACTTGATTGGAGGTATGGTCAATTTGCATATTACTCTTTTATTAGATAGGATATGAGATAACCATTACTATTCAGGGAGTTTAATGTGCCCAAAATTACACAGTTAAAGGACAGAGAGAGGAGTCAAACCTGAATCTGTCTTATTTTAAGGTTTGAAGTAATTAGCTGCAATGCTCAGGTATTGTATAAAAACAGCAACAGGAATCAACAGTGATTTGTATGATTAAAAAATTTAAGTAGGTCCTTTATTTCAGAAAACATTCCTATCTTATACATGACACAAATTACTAATGATCTTCTAAACTATTAGTAATTGAAAATCCTACAAAAATGTTCTGCCAGATCTCAGATGGCAGAAATGAGAATTTTTTAAATTAAAAATAATCTATTGTCACAATTAGCTTGGACCTCATACAAGAGTTTTTAAAAAATATATTTTTTACTGATTTTTTACAGAGAGGAGGGGAGAAGGATAGAGAATTAGAAATATTGATGAGAGAGAAACATCAAATCAGCTGCTTCCTGCCCACCTCCTACTGGGTATGTGCCCACAACCAAGGTACATGCCCTTGACTGGAATCAAACCTGGGGCTCTTGAGTCCCCAGGCTGATGCTCTATCCACTGAGCCAAACTGGCTAGGGTCAAAAGTTTTTTAAAAGTAACCTTTCTTTTTTTTAAAAGAAATGATGAAATATTCAGTTAGCCTACTCTTAAGAAATAGGACTATAGCATTTTATTAAATTCATCTGATACAGGTATCCCCTGCTTTTTAAAAGTTTGTTTTGTACCACTTTACTTTTATGAAAGATCACATTAGTGTCTGATTTTTGCTAACTGAAAGAAATCCAAAGCGGATTTTACTTTTACCAAAAAAGGTGAAAAACAGCAGTAGCATTCAGAGTGTGTTTTGCAGTGAGCTGTTAAAGAGGCAGCGTGCGCTCTGCGCAGAGAGAGTGGCCCTGTCAGTCTCCTTCCCAGAAACTACCCTCAGCGTCTTTGAGTCCTGTGTGTGCACATCCGTGTTTTCTCTTCATCTCTTTCGTACATCCTTTAGCAAGATGTGCCCTAAAGGAATTGCTTCATCCTTTTAGTCCGTTTCAGCTTATGAGAAGTTTCATAGAAACACTCTACCTTTTGGATAGCAGGGAAACCTGTATAAAAACCTTACTTTTATAAAGTTTGGTAATCACAGGAAAAAGGAAGTAGGGGGAGAGAATTACAGATTTGTGAACAGGAAGGGGGAGGTAAAAGGAAGTGGTGAAAAGGAAAAGACTCAATTCCTCTTAGCTATTTCTGATTTCTATATAACTATCAATTTCAGGACATCTCCGCTTTTCAGCTTTTTACTCAGCTCTGAGGTGTGTATGTGAATTTGTGAGAAACTTGTTACTGTGAACTGTAATTCCTGTGGACTGTTAGCATGGTACAAGAGAAGAGGTTAGGTTAGGAATCAGGCCACCTGTGTCCTTTTAAGTTTAGATATATGTATGTATGCACTTGTGATTAGTATAGACTAAAGTGCTTTCCAAACTACATTATGAATCGATTTTGGGTGTGGCACAACTGTTATTTTGTAAAAAGAAAATAGAATAGGAAATATCAGTGCATTACAAATGGTGAGGGCAAGAATTGCTTTGTGAGACATTGTTTCAGTTATGTAATGTATAGAGTATTGGATTACAATGAAAAAGTATTTTTCATAGTAATTTTAGCTTTCTATCACAAAATTTAGTGGCTTCAAATAACCATTTTATTAAAGTTCATAATTTGTGGGCTAGGAATTCAGACATGGCTTGACCAGTTTATTCTTCTCCATGAGATGTTGACTAGGACCACTTGGAGGTATTTAGCTGACAACAGGGTTTGGTGTGGAGGGGTCAAGTTGTCTTTACTCACTTGTCTGGTGCTTTGGGGAAGATGGCTGAAAGCTTGGTTCAACTTGCCAAGAAGTTTGAGGGCCTCTCCACGTGGTTGCTGGTAGTTGGACTTCTTATATGGCAACCCAAAGCGCCAAGAGACCAAAACAGGAATTGGCTGAACTCTTAAATTCTAGCCTGCAATCTGGCATAGCATCATTTCCACTATGCCTTATTGGTCAAAGGAGTAATAGGCTAGCCTACATTCAAGGGGAGGGGACATGGACTCTTGTCTCTAAGAAATTGTGACCATTTTTTAATTCCACAATTAGGATAAAATAATTCTGAAAGAGATGACTGAATTATATATCAAACATTTAATTCTTTAATTAGTCTTTGAAAGATGATTACTTTTTTGAAAATACTCAAGGATATGTTTTACTAATTCTAGAGAGAGGGGAAGGAGGAGAGAAGGGGAGGGGAGGAAACATAGATACAGGAGATAAACATCTATTGGTTGTCTCTTATGTGCCTGCACCCCCAGTGCGGGGATCAAACCCACAATCTAGGTATGTGCCCTGACTAGTAATCAAACCTGCAACCTTTTGGTGCATGGGCCTGAGCCATACCAGCCAGGGAGAAATATGATTACTTTTAATAATTCCCTTCTCATTGGAAAAGTGTCTGGTTTTTTAATTGCATTTATTGGGGACACTGGTTAACAAAAATATACAGGTTTCATTTAGGTGCACAGTTGTATAACACATCATCTGTAAAATGTCCATTTCTAGTTTCAAAGTTAAGAGTTTAAGGTTTAAAAATTTCTATGGAGTATTCTGTGGAGTGTTAAGTTCACTACTTAATGCTACCTAGAAAGTTTATATGGTATACAAAAGGAGCTACCTTCTTAAGATGTCTCAAGATTATATTTGGATATAATTGCTCTCTTCACATACAAGCAAGCTGAGACTTATGTTTATGTTGAAATTTGAAAGAGTAAGAAATTTGCTCCCACCTCCCATCTTGCCCTTCAGTAAAGAAAACAAAAACATAAGTTTTTGTTGAAAGTTCTCATCACAAGAAAAACAGTTTTGTAACTATGTATGGTGACAGGTGTTAATAGACTTACTGTGATGATCATTTTGCAAAGTATGCAAATACTGAATCATTATATTGTACATCTGAAAATACATAATGTGATATATTAATTTACTTCAGTTGAAAAAAAGAATTCATCCACTCTAAGAAAACGCATGTTTTGCAATGCATTGTACCATAGCTGACATGCTTTTAGAAGAGGGTTATTCCCTGTGAAAGAACCACAAGGATTAAAAAAACACTGCCAATTTCAGAATATCTGCCCATATATGGAATATTAATAGCAATCTCTTAAGAAGTAAGCAAAAAAGATGTATCCTGTCATCCACTGTGGCTATTTAGAATCCCAAAACTTAAAGCAGTTATCTCAGTTTAACCTCTGGGTTTCCTTGGATTGTTTGTTTGACCAGCTGTGCTGCTGAGTAATTCGCCTTTGCCTATGTTTGCAGCAAATGTTCTATTTGTTAGATTAACCACATTCATCTTAAATGTTCCTCTATCCCAAGGTGTTTTTCCCCCCCTTACATAGGAATGAAGATACTCAAGATTTCTTTCAAAATATTTAAGGAGGAAATGTGAACAAATGATAACTTAGAATGAAATTCCTTAGGTTTAAATGCTAGCATTTTATTTTATTTTATTTTATTTTATTTATTTTATTTTATTTATTTTATTTTATTTTATTTTATCTTATTTACTTATTTATTTATTTATTTATTTATTTATTTATTTATTTATTTTTAAAACAGTGTCCCAGAACCCAAGATAGGAGAGTGTTTTATTTTATTTTTTTTATTTTATATTTTTTAAATATTTTATTGATTTTTTTACAGGGCAGAAGGGAGAGGGATAGAAAGTCAGAAACATCGATGAGAGAGACATCGATCAGCTGCCTCTTGCACGCCCCCTACTGGGGATGTGCCTGCAGCCAAGGTACATGCCCTTGCCGGAATCGAACCCGGGACCTTTCAGTCCGCAGTCTGACGCTCTATCCACTGAGCCAAACCGGTCTCGGCTAAATGCTAGCATTTTAAAATAAATATTAAAACTTACCCAAAGTAAAATGGGAATGGGTGAACGTAAGTATATTTTAAATTTATAAAGAGGGATTGTGAAGGTAAATATCCCAACTTCTAGCAATATGAGGTTGCAGGCTGGAGTGAGGGCCACCCTCCCCATGCACGAATTTCATGCACTGGGCCTCTAGTACTATATAATAAAAGGCTAGTATGCAAATTGACTGAACAGCAGAATGACTGATCACTATGATGCACACTGACCACCAGGGGGAAGATGCTCAATGCTGGAACTGTGCCCTGGTGGTATGTTCCCACAGGGGGGGTGCTGCTCAGCCCGAACCCCTGAGTTGGGTGCAGCAGCGGTGGTGGGAGCCTCTCCTGGCTCTGCAGCAGCACTAGGGATGGCCTAAGCCAGCAGTTGGACATCCCCCAAGGCCTCCTGGACTATGAGAGGACTCAGGCTGGGTTGAGGGACTCCCCTACATTCCCTGATTGCATGAATTTTGTGCACCGGGCCTCTAGCATGGAAATAAAAGAATCAGTTTCTGAAATTATTTCATGGTGCTTCCACTAATCAGAAAGCTGTCACTAAATCATTACATCTCAGTGGGTGGAAGCATAGTGTGGAATTTGGATATTTATAAAATTCTCAGATTTACATCAAGCTATTTTGGACTTACTCTAGTTCTACTGTGTATAAGGGTAATTAGCCACAGTTCTGGAGTCAGACTACTAGACTTTAGGTTTCTGTTCTGTAATGTATGGCTTTGCAAGTTATTTAAGTTCTCTGAGCTTTAATTTCTTCATCTATAAAATGGTGATAATAAAATATCTCCTGATAGGGTTGAAAATGCAAATGTGGTAGTACCAGAAAGATATATATATATAGCATGCTGTCTGGCACATATTAGGCACCCAGTAAATCTGACCCTTTTTACTTATATTTGTACCTGCTAGCATCTGACAGCTGAGATAGAATAGTTTGCTTCTTAGGGTGTTGTTCAAATGAAACTGCATATACGTTCTGGACACTCATTTTTAATATATTAGAAAACTGCAGGCATGCCCTAGCCAGGTAGCTCAATTGAGGGTCATCCTGATAAACTATGATTCCAGGTTTGAACTCTGGTCAGAGCACATACAAGAATAAACTCAAGTGCATAAGTAAGTGGAACAACAAATCAGGGTTTCTCTCTCCCTCTTCCTCTCTAAAATCAATAATAATAATAATAATAATAATAATAATAATAATAATAAAACAGCAGTTACTATAAAGAAAAAAACAAAAAACGAGAAAGAAAAACCTGTTTCACAGTGTCTACCGCCATCCCTAACTTCTCTCAGAACTCCAGTCTGTTCTGAGGTTCTCTGTTGCCTTCTCCATTTATTGCAGTAAATAGCAGCACTATTTACCCAATTTAGTCCAAAATCTAGGAGTTACTCTTGATTCCTTTCCTTTCTTAGTCTCCTATTTCATCAGCAGATCCTGTCATTCTACCTCCAAATGTCCATCTATTTCTATCACTCTCTTCATGATTCAAACAGGAGTGCTTGTCATTTGTCTTATTACAACAGGCTTCTAATTCAGTCTTTCTGCTTTCATGCTCCTGTATTCCATTCTTCATACTATAACCAGGGTGATCTTTTAAAACAAAATTATATCATCTCCTCCCTCTGTTTAAAACTTAATTATGGTGGATTCTTGTCATGCTTATAATAAAATCAAAATTTCTTAGGCTTGTAACAGGTAAGATGATCTACTTCTTGCCCTGACCACAAACCTTTCTTCTCTCCCTTGCCCTTTTTCACACTTACCATTTTAGTGCTATCTTTTAGGAATGCCTTTGTCCTACCTGGCTCTTGTCATTTAGTTCTCTCTTGCTGGAGGCCTTCCCTGACTACCCAATCTAAAGGAGAATTTCTCTACTGGTTTTTCCCTGCATAGCACTAATGATCATTTGGTGTTCTTATTTGTTTGATTATTCATTTACTAGTGGCCCAGTGCATAAAATTCATCCACACTAAAAGGGAATTAATTAGAGGAAATATTTTAATATTGCTCTTTTCCTTTTCTCTATAATAGAAGTGTTAGAGATGAAAGAAAATTAATAAAATGTATATGAAAATCTCCATTCCTGTCAGAGTCTGGGACATGCTGCGGGACCGAGTCAAGTCTCCACCCACCCGTGTTCACTTTGAAATCGCGCAAGATCCAGACTTGGCTAGCCCACCTTCATGAATCCCCGCAGGGCAGGGGCCACAGCCTCAGGTCCCCGGGCCCGGCACTGGGTGGGGGGCGCAACCACAGGTCCCCCATCATGTCCTATTGGCAGGGAGCACAGCCTTAGGTCCCCTGGCCAGGTGCCAGGTCAGAGGGTGCAGCCTCAGGTCCCCTGGCCCAGCCTCATGTCCCTTGGCCCTGGCACCAGGGCAGGGGGTGCAGCCTTAGGATCTCCAGCTTGGCCTCAGGTCGCCCAGTGCTGAGGTGGGGGATGTGGCCTCAGTTGTCCCGTCAAGCCCCTCCGGGGTGGGGGTGCAGCCTCAGGTCCCCTGACCCAGTGCAGGAGCAAAGGGCGCAGCCTTAGGTCCCCTTGCCTGGCCTCGGGTCCCCTGTCCTGATGCCAGGGGACCTGGTGCCACAGAGACGCCAAAGCCACTGCCCATGCCCCGGTGATGCTGCCGCCGCCTATGCCTTGGCCCCGCGTCACTAGTGCTTCAGCCCCGCCTCCTGCCTCATGCTGCTCGGCCCCGCTTCCCACTCCTGATTGGCTGACAGTGTAGCAAAGGTATGGTCAAATTTGCATACTATTTTATTAGATAGGATATCCCTTCACTAGAATGTATATTCTATAAGGGCAGTACATATATATCTCTATCTCTATATCTTTATCTCTGTCTATATATATTATTGATTTCAGAGGGGAAAAGAAGAAGAAAAAAAGAAACATCAATGATGAGAGTTACTGATTGGCTGCTACTGGGGGGTCGAGTCTGCAACTTGGGCATGTGTCCTGAAGGGGAAATTGAACCGAGACCTCCTGGTTCATAGGTCAACATTCAACCACTAAGCCACACCAGCTGAGATGTTTTTTATTATATATTTTATTGATTTTTTTACAGAGAGGAAGGGAGAGGGATAGCGAGTTAGAAACATCAATCAGCTGCCTCCTGCACACCCCCTACTGGGTATGTGCCCACAACCAAGGTACATGCCCTTGATCGGAATCAAACCTGGGACCCTTCAGTCTGCAGGCTGACGCTCTATCCACTGAGCCAAACTGGTTAGGGCTGCTTTTTTTTTTTTTTTAATCCTCACCTGAGGTTATGTTTTTTGTTGATTTTTAGAGAGAGGAAAGGAGAGGGAGAGAGGGGGAGAGAGAAAGTAGAAGAGAAAGACAACATCGATGTGAGAGAGAAACATCAGTTGTTTGCCTCCTGTATGTACCCCTACCAGAGGGATCCATCCTGAAACCTTTTGGTACAAAGGAAGACACTCCAACCAACTGAGCCATCCAGCCAGGCAGAACATGCTCTTGATTGTTGTTGAGTATCTCTCTAGTGTCTTTCAGGAGTAGGGCAGGTGCTCATTAAATACTTGTTGAGTGAATGATTCCTAAAAGCTCATTTGTGAGGTACCATAGATCAGCCCTGTGTTGAAGTAAAAAGAAGAAAAGCTTTTGTATAGAAAACATACTTCATGAGATTGCCAACAATATTTTGAGAAAGAAGAGGGAGGAGAGAGAGAGAAACATGGATGTGAGAACAAGACATCTATTGATTACCTCACACACACTACCTACAGGGACAGAACCAGCAACCTTTCCATTGCGCACGATGACACCCAACCAACTGAGCCGCACTGGCCAGGGCCCTTCATACTTTTTTTTATGTTAAAATGTCCTTTTGTAAAATGATAGTGATATTCAGTTTATAGTTTAAAAATATGTTCGTGGCAGCATGAATAATTGGGAAGCACTGTTGTCCTGTCTTTTAGATGGAGGTCCTTGAATTTCAGTAGGTCTTTAATTTGTAGTTCACTGCAATTAAAGAAGTACTGTGTAGGTGTTCCTGGGAGGGAGTTTTGCTAAGAATTTTTACTAAATATAAAGTTCAGTCAATCAAATGTTATATTCTTCAAATTCCCCTGGGAAATAAATTATCAGGTTTTATTTAAAGATAACATTCTGTTTGAATATATAATGTTAAAGTGAAATGTGACATAAGTATCCACAGATACTAATTAAAGAAGTAAAAATAGTAGACCTCTAATAATGTCTTTTTGGGAAAAGAGTTAATACATTGAGCAGTGTTTCTGTGAATAACCTTATCCATAATAAAAGCTAACTAAAATTGCATATATTTTATTACCTTAGAACTGATCAACTTTAAAAAGAACCCAATTTATATTAAGATATGGGTGAACTTTTTTTTTCTTTCATTGTCCAGTAAAACTGAAAGGGACTTGAGATGTCACCTTTACAAACTCCCTGTGCTTCAGATAAGGAGACCCATTGTCAAAGGCATAATGTTTTTGAGAGTTTCAAGATTAGAATTTCTATCTCCTTATTCCCAGGCACTTGAAATTCACATTGTTACATACTACTTATTTTAGGGAGCTAAGTCTTAAGAAATTTCCCTTTTTGGAGTATGATTTAGATTCCCCCCCCCCCCCCCCCCCCCCAATCTGGAATCGTTTAACGAGCCTACTTCTTACACGCATAATTATCCTATCTATTAAAAGAGTAATATGCAAATTGACTGCACCTCCACCACAATAGCCAATCAGGAGTAAATATGCAAATAAACCCAACCAAGATGACTGCAGCCAGGGAAAGCAGGAGGGAGGCTTGGATTTCCCTGGCAATGGAGGGAGCCAAGCTTTCTGCCTGCCCTTGCTGGCCCAGGCCTCCACTCAATGCTGCCAAGTTTCAATGATAGCAGTTAAATAAATCCTCAAAAAAATGGTGGCAGCCACTGGAGCTGGAGAGAGCAGGAGGATAGGGTTGTCCCCGGCGATAGAGGAAACCAAGCTCCCTGCCACCCTTGCCAGCCTAAGCCTCCACTCATTGCTACAAAGTTTCAATGATAGAAGATAAATAAAACCCAACAGAAATGGCTGCTGCCACTGAGTGAGCAGAAGGCTTGGCTCCACTCCAGGCTACAAAGTTTCAATTGTAGAACATAAATAAATCCCAGATACCAGAGCCTCTGCTTGGGTTGCCGGGGGCGTGGCCAGTCTGCAAACCACCACAGGCGCCTCGCCCAGGCTGCCCCACACCCCAGAGACACCCCCACCCTGATCTGGGATACCTTTCAGGGCAAAGCAGATGGCCCCCACCCATGCATCATGCCTCTATCTAATAAAAGTAATATGCAGATTGACCATCACTCAAACACACAAGATGGCTGCCCCATGTGGATACAGGATGGCCACCACAAGATGGCCAGCAGGGAAGGGCACTTGGGAGGGACCAGGCCTACAAGGGAGGGCAGTTGAGGGCAATCAAGCCTGCAGGGGAGCTCAGTTAGGGGTGACCAGGCTGGCAGAGGAAGGAAGTTGGGGGTGACTGGGCTTGAAGGGAAGGTCAGTTGTGGGGAACGCAGGCCTGCAGGGGAGAGCAGTTGGGGAAAACCAGGCCTGCAGGGGGAGAGCAGTTGTGGGGAGGGGTATGTGACTAGGCCTGCAGGGGAGGGCAGTTAAGGGCAAACAGGCTGGCAGCAGGGGAGCAGTTAAACATCAATCGGGCTGGGAGAGGAGTGGCTAGGGGGTGATCAGGCTGGCAGGCAGAAGCAGGGGCAATCAGGAAGTCAGGCAGGTGAGAAATTTGGAGCCAGCAGTCCTGAATTATGACAGGGATGTCCTACGTCCTTTAAGCCTTATCCCAGTGGGGTCGGGCCTAAAGAGGCAGTCAGACATCCCTCGAGTGGTCACAGATTGGAGAAGGTACAGGCCAGGCTGAGGGACACCCCCTCCCCACACACACACCATGCACGAATTTCGTGCACTGGGCCCCTAGTAAAAGAGTAAGAACTGACAAAAATATTTTCTTAATATGTAGAGGTGGTTTGTTTATGGGGTTCTTTTTTTTTTTCCCCTCCACTTCTGGCAGAACTCTTGGCAGGGAGGGAAAGGAAGGAGTAAAGATAACCCTGAGGTGGGGATGGTTCCACTCCCAACCCCAGAATATGGTCTGTGTGGGCCAGGCAGACACGTGGCTGGAGGGACGGGGTGGGCAGCAGCCATTGGCCAGCAGAGATGAAGCTGAACAAGTTCAGAGCGTGCCTAAAAGCTGGGGAAGGCGGGCCCAGGAGGCTGCCCTGCACCGTGTGCATTGCTCATACCTGCTGGCCACTGTCCCCCACTCTGGGCTTCGAAAGAGACGGGGTTCACTGGATGCTGGCTGGGCTGAACCCCTTTACTCAGCGGCAGACCCCTGGTCTAGAGTTCAGTACCCCGTGCTTTCTGTCTTTTAAATAATTATGAAAAGTGTCCCCCAAAACAAAACACAAGTAGGAAATGGGGCTGGTTAGGAGAAAAGGCAACCAATCGCATGCTTCCGGGCTGGGCGCAGTAGTGGGCCAGGGCCCAGGAGGCAGACCCAACGGCTCCACTGCCCAGTGGAGTTCAGGCGTCTTGCTTCCAGACAGTGGGGAGAGGAGATGGCTTCAGGAAGTGCCCTGTGGGTATCAGCCATCTCTCTCTGTCTTGGCAACCAAAAAGCAACAGGCATAGGACCCAGGAGTATTTTTTAAAATGATAAAAGATGTCAGGACATGAAAGCGGTGACTCTTGGGCCTGGGTGGTCCAGCAGGGGCTGTGGCAAGGGCACTCCAGGGTGGGGGCTGCAAGGCCACTTGGTCCTCCCGCCTGGTCTCACTGGTGGTGGCGGTGGTGGTGGTGGCGGTGGTGATGGTGGCCGTGGTGGTGGCGGTGGTGGCCGTGGTGGTGGCGGTGGTGGTGGCCGTGGCGGTGGCCGTGGCCGTGGCCGTGGTGGCGGTGGTGGCCGTGGTGGTGGCCGTGGTGGTGGCCGTGGTGGTGGCCGTGGCGGTGGCCGTGGTGGTGGCTGTGGTGGTGGGCCGTGGCGGTGGTGGCAGTGGTGGCCGTGGTGGTGGTGGCTGTGGCGGTGGCCGTGGTGGTGGTGGTGGCCGTGGCGGTGGTGGTGGCCGTGGCGGTGGTGGTGGCCGTGGCCGTGGTGGTGGCAGCGGCGGAGAAACCACTTGTGCTCTAAGTGTGCAGCGAGGGCCACGCCCTCAGAGGTGTGTGTTCTTGTAGAAAGTGCAGCAGCGTGACCATAGTGCTCGCCGGACTCAGGGCAGCAGATGCTGTGTCTCTCGTTGGGGTGAATCGGGAGCTAGTAAGGTTTTCCGGTTCGAATCAGCTGGGAGATAAGAAAGTTTGTGTGAAAAAAGTGCATGTTCTCATCCAGGAAGCTGTGCAGGATGAGCAGGTGGTTGGGCTCGTTGGGCAGCTTCCCCACGTGCAGGGCCAGGGAGCCTGCCTCATAGCCAAGTTGGTTGTTCTCCGCAACGTCCATATAACGATCCGTGTACCCTGGGTCATAGACCATCCAGACTGTGACCAGGGCACCTGCGATGGCCACCATGAATACTTGAGGCTTGTGGATCAGCCCCATGAGCGAGAGGAAGCCTCCACAGGACCAGCCGTGTATGGCCACCCGGCTCAGGCCGATGGAGCCATACTTCTGGGACACAAACTGCAGGCCCTCAACCTGGTCCTCAGTCTCCACCTGCCCATTTGGTTTTTCAGGGCCCTTCAAACCGAAGACCTCTGACATGAGCCCCTGCCATCAATCACAACCACAGCATAGCCTAGTGACACCAGCATGTTGAGCTGCAAATACTTGATTCCCTTGAAGGAGTATATTACCTGGGGGCCTCCGTACACGAAGAGGACAGTGGGTGCTTCTTCCCTGGCTGCACAGCATGCGGCTTGCAGATGCTGTAGAGCCACACATCAGACCACGGGTGGAAGCCAAAGATTTCCGGGAGCACATAATGGGGTGGAGGGGGCAGCTGGCTGCCATCATCATGCTGGCCCAGAACTGGGGCTGCTTGTGTAGAGGGTCATCATTGGGCCGGTCAGCTTGTAGACATGCACGCAGGGTGGTGTGCTCACACTGCTGTAGTGGCTGATGAACATGTTGAAATTCTGGCTCAGGGAGCAGCTGTGGGAGAAGCAAGGCCTGGTGAGACGCACAATCTCACTGGCCCATTCGTAGCTGACCACATAGAGGTGGTGCTCCAGGGGTGTGTCCTTTGTGTCTTGGAAACACCAGCTTCCTCTCCTCGTTGACCCAGATCTTAGAGCCGTGCCTGGCCAAAACCTCCCATTCACCGCTGGTCAGCACCATCTCCTCCTCGACAGGGCACTTAAATTCATCTTCCCCGGGGCTGAAGGGCTCACTGCAGTCGTGCTCATTAGGCTGTAACACGGTGGTGACCTTGTACAAGTGGCAGAAGCTGGTCTTGCTTTCGTTGGCGCGGATGAAGCAGAGCTTGTCCTCACCCTCTGATCGGGGGAAGGGGTAGATGTCATGAACATTGATCCACACGTTGGTGATCCTCTTATACCGCGTCCGGCTGAACATTACTGGGCACGGTTCTGGCGAAGGCCTCCCGCTGCTCCTCATTCTCGGTGGTGGGGATGAACAGGGCTGGGGGCGGGAGGACGAGCTGGAGCTGCTGCTGGGGCCGATCCAGGAGCATGGCCCCGGCCGTCTTGGGTCCACCCCGCTGGGGCGATGTATTCGGCATTGGGGAAGAGCATGCTGAAGGGCTGCACCAGCTCCTTTTCTTGTGTCGAGACAATCTTCCCTTGACTGTCAGTCTGAAACACTAGCTTCAAGGCTATCTTTGGATTCTTGCTACCTATCCGGGGGTATGGGTACGAGTCTGTCTTCCTTTCTCCTAGTGCAGGAGAGGGCACATGAATGACCTCCACCTCGGACCTATTGACTTCCTCACAGGATTCACAGTGTCTTGTGGCCTCCTGAACCTTCCCAGGAGGCTGTGGGTGTGACACCACCAGTAGCCGGTGAAGAGGTCGAATTCTTCCTGGATGACGAAGGTGGCCAGGCCTGCAGATCTGGGATCCTCGAGAATGTTGATAAGCCCCTGTGGCAGAAAGTTAGCTGCTGCTCTTTGCCTGTCTCAATGTTGGCCACCCACAGGTCACTGTTGTTGGTGAAGGAAAAGAGGGCGGGGTTGGCAGGGCAGATCTTGGGGTCCATAGGAGGCCCAGAACACTGGGCCTTGATTCCAATGGCTTCATGGAGACACCGTGAAGCCATTCTTGCCCCATCCCGACAGTGCAAGAGGCTGCTCTCGCTGAAGTCACAGGAGGTGATGCCGAAGACGCCCAGGCGCTCCCGCTCCCGCAGCAGCTCCTCGCGAGGGTAGATCCGTGGTGTGGGGTGGCCTGGAAATGGCCCCTTATCTGCTTCCAATCCTGGAGCCACAAAGCCTCTTTCCGACCTTCCTGGGATCCATCTCCGGGTAGAGGAGGGAGTGCTCTCGGCTGCCATAAGGCACCCCTAGTGGAGGCGGTGGCAGTGGGGGCTTGACTCCTCCGCAGTCTTCTGCACAAACTGCCGGTGGCGAGGAGCCTTGTTGACGATCGGGCCCGAGGTCTTGCGGCTGCCGCGGATGATGTTGCGGAGCCTCCCCACGAGTGGTTCTGCCCCCGGAAGTGGGTTGCTGGGTCTTTCAACTCGACCGTGTCTCCTGGTTCGGACTTCGGCGCCCCAGTGGCCATCCTCTCCGCCCCTCAGAATTCAGCGAGAAGCTCCTCCAGCTTCTGTGTTTGAGTTGTCCAGGCGTGGCTTAACGTCCGCTTTAACCGCTCGGCTGACCAGGAAGGGGGGAGCCTGAACACGGTCTGAAGTCGAAGGGACTCCTGGTTTGGTTGGCACCCAACAACCTTCTCAACAAGCTGGGTCCCAGGACACCAGACAGGTGCCCAGAAACGTCTGAAGGGCCCAGAAGCCTCCATTCCAGCTGCAGGTGCGGGGCACAAGACCAAGGCTGGGGGCGGCGGGCTGGCCGGGTCGTCTCAGACTCACGGCTCCGTGCCCGGGACTGCAGCCACGGAAGTGTGATTTAGATTGTTTTAAAATATTATTTCAATCCGTATTTTAATTCACATGAAATGAGGTATATTTTTAAATGCCACGCAGGAAAGACATTCCACATTCAGTGTTGCGACAGTCGGCCTCTGAAAGGCTGTGTGAAGCTATAAAGTGGCATTTATGCTTTTAACTTTTGTCAAATTAAGATTTAAAATTAACAAAAAAATAGATATTTTATTTTTGTTATTCCTTCTTAAAGAATCTTTAAACATGAAAGATGAGACATTTATAAAGGAAGTCTAATTCCTCTAAAGATGATAGTTTTGAAGGTTTTGATTAAAGTGTTTTAATAAAAAGCATGAATAATTTTTGCAGTTTAAAATCATTTCATAAAGATAAAGTTTAAGAGTAATCACAAAAATTTATGCTCATAAAAGCAACATTTAGTGAAAAATTTATAAGCTCGATCAATATAAATAAAGTAAAAATTAGACATAATTTCAGTTTCTGGAGAAACCAATAACAACATTTTGGTGTGTTTCTTATCAATCTTTTTTGTGTGCAATTATCATATGCAATTTTTTTCTTTTAACAAAGTCAAGACCATTCTCTATATTCCTTTTATTTAGCTTTTTTGCATTTAACATTATATCATGAGCATTTTTGTACATTCTTAAAAAGTTTATGGAAAGATTTTATAATAGCTCCATAACATTCTCATGTAATTTATTTAACCATTGTTCTACTTTTGGTTATTTAGATAATAATTTTTTTTTACTATTAATACTGAAATGATTAACTGGTTTTACCTATCTTTGTTCACATTGTTCTATTTTAATTATAATAGTTGCCTAAAATGGAATTAATGGCATATTGCTGAGAGGTTTCTTATAATGCACTAATTTAAACTCCCAGTAATAATATTTGAAAACTAGAGGCCTGATGCATGAAATTTGTGCAAGAGCAGGCCTGCCTTCCCCCAGCTGCCGGCACTGGCTTCCCTGGCAGCTCTGGCTTCGTCCAGAAGGTTGTCCAGAAAGACATCTAGAAGGACATCCCGTCTAATTAGCATATTACTCTTTTATTATTATAGATGCTGTTTTATTGCACCCTTAACAACAAATTGGCTGTAACAAATAGGACTTTGTTATTATTTGGAGGCTTGAAGCATTTGTTGAAAAGATTAGTATGGTGGGTCCACCTATTTGTTATGCTATTCAGAGGCATTTAACTTTTTTTTTTTTTTAAGTACTTTTTTTACTGATTTCAGAGAGGAAGAGAGAGGGGGGTAGAGAAAGATAGAAACATCAATGATGAAAGAAAATCACTGATCTGCTGTCTCTTGCATGCTCCATCCACCCTTGGGATGGAGCCGCAACCAGACATGTGTCTTGACTGGGAATCGAACCATGACCTTCTAGTTCATAGGTCGACGCTCTGTCCTGAGTGACACTGGCTGGGTTAGAGGCAAGTATTTAACTGTTGAAATTAGCAATCTTTGTCTTTAGAGCAGCAGACTAACCATACAATTACATAAAGTAGAATGTTTACTTGTCTTCCCAAGAGCAAACTATTATCTTTGGGTCACACTTATCCTGGTTCAACTATTTAAATTGTAAAAAAGTTAATGATGGATAAAACTTTCAATTGACTGCTTTTCCCTAAAGTATAGAGAATATGGTTGAAATAAATTCCTTAAAAAATTGATCAAAAGAGTTTAAATAGTAGTTGCTCAGTAGCTGTTTTTTTTTTTTTTTTTTTGTGTGTGTGTGTGTGTGTGTGTGTGTGTGTGTGTGTGTTTGGAAAGACTGGTTGGTAGAGAGGATAGGGAAAGATTAGAAAAAGAACATTATTGAGGAAAGATTTTATAATAGCTCCATAACAAAAGTGCTATGTATAAAAAGAACTTCTGTCTTTACCTGGAAAAAAATGTCAAGAACAATTAATTACACATGAGCCTGTTTCCTGAAAAAACATTTTTATACCTGTACCTGTCAAAATAAACTGGTACCAAAATACATTTTTAAATAATATTTTGCAAGTTGTGTTGATTATGTAAAAAATCACTTACAGTTTTAAGTTAAATGTGAAGTAACACTTAACAAAAATAAATTGGTTTTTCGGACAGCTGGAGTGGCTGAGCTGTTTGTGCCTCATGCTGTGTGCATTGACAGATTGCCGATTCTGTTCTGGGTCAGGGCCTATACCTGGGTTCAGTCCCTGGTTGCGGCATGTGCAGAAGGCAACAGATGGATGATTCATATTTTCTCTCTCATTTCTTCCTCTCTAACCATTTCCTCAGGTGAGCATTAAAAAAAAACAAGTTGAAAAAAGTTTTTTAAAACTTTGAATGTGATATGGCTTTAATCTGATTAAATATTTGAATATTGCAGGCCCTTGTCTTCTTTTAATGACATAGAATTTAGTATGTTTGTTAAAAAATAAAGTTTTTAAAAAATATATATTTTATTGATTTTTCACAGAGAGGAAGGGAGAGGGATAGGAAGTCAGAAACATTGATGAGAGAGAAACATCGATCAGCTGCCTCCTGCACACCCCCTGCTGGGGATGTGCCCGCAGCCACGGTACATGCCCTTGACCGGAATCGAACCCTGGACCTTTCAGTCCACAGGCCGATGCTCTATCCACTGAGCCAAACCGGTTTCGGCTAAAAAATAAAGTTTTAAGTCTAGCTGTTTTGTTACAAAAAAATTTATTGTTAAAAATAAAAAATGGGAGTTATAAAATATGTTAGACATGAGCAAAGTCCATTTTATTTTTTACAGGGCCAAGTTCATGTTAGCTTTCAAGTTATGCTTCCCAGAAATGTAATTTTAACTAATGTGATAATAAGAAAATAATCAACCATGTGCCAACGGCTCTATTAGACACTTTATCAGAATTAAGTTTTAATATTCGCAATGCCCTGAACAGCATGGGGAGACTGAAGATAAAGTTCCAAAGCCAGTCTAAGATCGTATAGCCAGTAGGAAGTCACGCAGGGGTTACAAACCACACGTCTTGTTATCTTTACAACTTCGCTACTTATCAGGATCCACAGAAAAGAAGCAAATGATGAGATCTGGGTACATAAAGAATTGCAAAATCTTGGGTGTACATAAAGAATTGCAAAATCTTGGCCACAGAGACCTTCTGCGTCAAACCCTTATTTTAACAAGATCCTGCATATGATGAGTATGCATGTTAAAGTCTGAGAAGCACCATACTATATCCCCTATTAAAAGCATGTTGAAGTTTTGAAATCCTTTCTAAGGATTATTCTTGGTTTTACTTTTAGTTCCATGGGTTATCAACATTTTCCACACCAGGGGGAGGGAAACTGTTGAATTAGTCAGTGTCTCCACCACTACAAATTGCTAGCCTTTTTTTTTTATTCAGATCCTGTGGAAATCCAGAGGAACAATTGACTAATTCTGTTTGTGGACATTTGGTCAAAGTCTCATTAGCCAAATATAGCTGTGTTTTTAACAGCCATTCCTCCTGGGCCTAGCGTGGCAGATTTATAGTCCATGGCTTCATTCTGGGTAGGCATTTCCAAAATTAAAGAGAAATGCTTAAAGCATTTTTGAAAGACACTTAAAATCTTTTGGAATGTTTCATATTTTAGATGATTAGCAGACCATCTATAAACTGGTATCGCTACTAATTCCATTTTAAGAACTCCATTATTTGGTCACAGGGGCAATGATAGGGAAAAAAAGCAAGGCTAATTTAGACAGTAGAACAGCACTTCACAGTAGAAATTTAATGCAAGATGCATATAATTTTAAATTTTCGAGTAGCCACATTAAAAAAGTAAAAAGAAAAAAGAAATTGTTTAATCTTAGTAATATATTTTATTTAACCCAACATAGCAAAATATTATATCAACATGTAGTCAATATAAAAATTATTAGTATTTTACATATATTTTTGTACTGTCATGAAAAAATATGGTATGTATTTTATATTTATAATTGTCTCAGTTTGAGAAATTTTCAGTTGAAAAGTGAAATGTAGTCCAGGGAAAACCAAATTGTGTTTAATGGGAAAATACTTCACATTGCTTTGGTTTTAAAATGTAAACTAATTAAAATTAAAAAGAATTAAAAATTCAGGTCTTCTGGTTACACATACGGCACATTTCAATATCACTTGTTGACTTGTGTTTCTAATGTAACTAATTTCAGACCTATGGAATCGATCACCATCCTAATGGTCAGTGAATGAATGCCACTGGGGGTTGGAGTCTGTTAACATGAATATTATTGGAGAATAAAGAGGGAATCAAGAAAAGCGAGTTAGGTCATAAAGCGTCTACAGATATCCCTGCGCCCTGCCCGCCGTCCTTCCCGCAGTTGGAGTTAATTTAACCTGTCTTTTACTGGTGGCTCAGAATCAGTTTTAATTAACCCTTTATCCCCACTGATTGTAAGGTGAGGGCCAGCAGTTGGGGTCTTTCCACTTTTCCTGTGGCCGCAGAGGGCTGCACACCGACCAGAAGAGTGGGGTGATCCGACAGTTGAGTGAGGCGGCTGGGTGTCAGTAGGCCTGTTGGTGGGAAGGTTCTGAACTGTGTGGACCTGCATCTCCAGGGGCGGTTGCTAAAAATGCCAGTGTCCAGGCCGCACCCTCCTCGATTCTAGTCACGAAGCTGAGAGTCCTGGGCACTTACTTACATATTAAAAAAGCAGTTCTAATTATTTAAGTCCAGGAACGTTTGGGGACCATCGTACTCAGCAGCTGGCACTCCCAGGCTGCGAGTTCGAATGTAACCTGCGGTGCGGCCGCCTGGCCTCGGTCCCCGGCCGGGCTCTCCGGGGCGCTGCTTCCCCTGCAGCGGGGTCTGCGGGCTGGCGGCCGGCCCGCAGAGCTCCGGCCAGGTCCGCTGAGCGACCCGCGCCCGCCCAGGTAGCCGGCGGCCATGTGACTGATAACACCGGTGGCCTTTCGGGCAGCCATTTTTGAGGCGGGCACCCGACCTCCCGTCCCGTTAGCTGGGAGTGGGGGAAATGCTGTTCCCGGGGCTCAAGATGGCCCCGGCGCCCGCGTGCCAGCCCGCGTGCCAACCGAGCGCCGACGGGCGGGCTCCGGCCGCGCGGGCAGCTCCGGGCAGTCGGGGCGCCGGGCCCCTGTGCGGCCGCGGCCCGGGGCGGGGCGTCCCCGGCGGGCGCGGCCAATCAGCGCGCGGGCCCGGCGGGCGGGGGCCGCGGGGGGGTGTGAGGACGCGCGGCGGTCGCCGAGCGCCTGAGCCCGAGCAGTTGCTGTGGTACCTGCTGCCGCCGCTGCTGGCGCGGACGCGGAGCATCGGACGCGGGCGCTGCGCGGGGGGCTGGAAGGTGAAGCCATGACGTCCGTCAGGTACGGAGCGGGCCGAGCCGCTCGCCTGCGGGGTGTCGGGACCCCGGCTGCCGGAAGACCGTCGCTCCTCCGCTCGGGGGTCCCGAGCCTCCCGGGGCCGCTGGTGCCCCTCGGCTTGGAGGTCCTCTGCACTTTTCATTTGGGCATTTCTGCTTTCCTCACAAGTTTTGGGGGTCGGTGGCACTTGGCGGGATCTGTGAACAGCCGCCCCCTGGCGTGACCCCCGCCCGGATAACGCGGTTTGAGGCTTGCCTGTGTGTGTAGCGACTTTCCCACGAGAAAACGTGGCTCGCCCCCCGCCCCTCCCCCCGAGGACGCGCGGCGTGCTCCGGTGGGTCCATTCCTGCATGTCATGCCTCTGACAGAACTTCATCATGGCCTTGAGCAGACCTGCAAAGTTGGCCCTTCTCTGGGGCAGGTAGATTGCCCCCAAGGGATGAAATTGCGCGTCCCTGGCATGTTTGCTTACGCCCGGAATTCGCACTCTGGGGACGGCACCAGCTGTTTGCAGGTGAGCGCGCTCTGAGACAGTGGGCACCCGACCAGAGCGGTAACCACATCTCCCCAGTTGCTCTTGCAGAGTTTTGAAGGCTCTTTGTTAATGGCGATGGGATCGTGGGCCTGCGTGTATCTTTGACTGAATATTTAGCTTATGCTAATGCAACTATTTCTAGAAAGAGATAAATTGCGTTATTTACTCAGTGTTCTGACCCCCCTCTTTAAAAGTAAACCCTGGCCTTCACTGTCCCAGAGAAAGGGAAGGAGGCCCCAGCACAAAAGCGAAGAGAACACGTTAGTTTTTTTTGTCTGAGCTTCCAGCGCCTCCGTCCTGGCCATTGACCAGTTTCTCGTTGCTTGTTTTGACTACACAAATTTAAGAGATGACTTGAGAACCTAACTCTCAGGTAAGATAAGGATAACATTCAACTGTGCTCAACTCAGATACAGTTTCTTGTCCTTAAATTGCATAGTTCGGAACTAACATAGGCAAAGAGTATTTCATTATGCAGGAGGAGAAATTCAGGTGCTGAAACATGGAGACTCTGGGGAGAGGTTTTACAGTCCAGGTAAGTCCAGGTTACAATGCTAATAACATTTTAGGATGAATTAAAGTGCTGTCAAAGCAGATTAATTTCCCCTTTCCACTGCCACTCCCAGTATCAGAAACTGCTCTTCATTAGGTTGTGGGTCAGTTACTTTCTGTATTCAGAATCATTTCTAAAGTGGACTAAATTTTAATTGACCATTGTCTTCCTGGCTACTCTTAATTGGAGAAATTCCCAAATATAAAGCTTCTGCTGCTTGGCAAGGGGCAACAGGCTGCACCTTTTAATGAAGGGTTTAATGGTGGTTGTGTTCAAAAGACTGATTTAAAGGTTGATACCAGCCTTATTTGACTTATGAAAGGATAGGCAACTGCTAATAACGTTACATTTATGCTGTTTCTTCATATGTTTGTCTGCATTTTACATAGTGTTGATCTATAGTGACATGACTTAAAGATTTTTTAAATGTTATCCAAAACAGCTGCCACATTTTACAACCGAGGAAACAGACCAAGAATAGTTGAGTGCCGTGTGCAAAATCAGTTAGTGGCAGAGTTAGGACTTGAATCCAAATGTCCTAACTCCTCATGATGCCTTTATAGAAACAATATATTATTTACATTTTCTGAAAAAGCTGCTTCCATGGACAAAAATTATAAAGTATTGTGAGAGACAACTGTAATACCTCTTTTCTTTCCTCTAGTCTTCTATAAGGAGCTTGATGATTTAAGCTCAGGGTAGGCAGGGAGATTACTGAAGTTGAAGCAACTGTGTGTGTGGTGACAGTTTTGAATGAGTTGATAATCCCTGCCAGTTCCCAGTGAGAAGTGCATTTAATGCAGTTATGTCATACCTTAGTTTTCACACCATGTTAAACATGTTCCCATTTTATGTCCAGTCTAATTAGCCCTGCTTTTACTGGTAAGGAGAGTGAACTAGGTCACAGGTTATCAAAATCTAACTTCATGTTCAGTGTTCTTTTTCACAACACACTTAAAAATAATTGTTGCTAAATATGTGGCAGAATATAGAACTGGAAACCATTGAGGACCAGTGCTCAAGAAACCTGGGTTCTGGTTGAGAGCCTTTTCTTGCATTACTGTTTTTTCTCTCTTTTTCCTCTCCTCTGGACATTTGTTTAATGATGTACTCAGTGATGGCGGCATTCATATGTATCCCACAGTGTTCTTGAGTAGGTATGCAAGTGCTTTTAAATTTTAAGGTATTTTATAAATGCCTTGTTAAAAGCAATTCGAGCTCTTAGAAATGGTGTCATCTGAAAAGAAATGTTTAAATCTTAAATTTTTAAACATGAAGGACACTTACCTAATTCCCTGATTTTACAGTTGAAGAAACTGAAGCCAAAATTTGTCTACATTTATACAAAATAATTGCATACATCTAACTAGAACCCAGATATCTAGACACTTGGTTCAGTGCGCTTTCTAGGATAGCACTCAACTATTAGGAATTCCTAAAAAGTGATTTAAAGCAAAAGATATATATATATATATATTTTAAACTTAGATCTTTGAGTGAATTTCACTGAAGATGCTATCTCTTTGAACTTTTATTTGTATTCTACTTGATTACTGACAAAGAGTCCAAATTTACAGTCTTTAAAACCAGTTATTGAATAATAACTTTTATCATTTGTTATCAGACCCCACTGGTCTTAATTTGGGGAATGATAGAACATATTTGATAAATTGATGCTTTTGTCATTTTTAATTGGCCCCGTAGGAAAGTTGATACTTGAGTTAAATTCAGGAGACAGGAAAATATAGAATGAGAGGATAGAAGAGAATTTTAGCGATCATTTTACTCTGTGTACTGGACCTTGATATTTCCTAGTTAGGCAGTGGTAGAGCTTAAGATAGAATTTAGGCCATTTATAATTGAAGGTCAGATAAAGAGTTTCCCAGACAAGGAAAAGCTACCACCAAACCATTATTACATGAAATGTTGAAGAAGAAATAAAAGATCAAAAATATGAACAATAAAGTGGCAATACATGCATATCTACCAATAATTGAATCTAAAAATCAAACTAACTGAACAAGGAATCTAATGAACAAAATAAACTGATGAATAAAATAGAGGCACAGAAACATATGGAACATGGAATGTCCGAGGGAAGGGGGAGGGAAACCAGGAAGAGATTAACCAAAGCATTTATATGCATACATGTATTACCAGTGGACACAGACAATAGGGTGGTGAAGACCTGGGGTGGGGTTGGAACCAGGTGGAGGGAGGCAATGGGGAAATTGGGAACATCTGTAATATTCTCAACCATAAAGGTTTTTTTTAAAAAAGCTCTTAGCTCTTCTGACTCCGACTTTATGTACTTTTTACTGAGCAACATTATTTGAAAACACCCCTATGAATATTGCCTTCCCCCCCAACATTGGTGTCTAGTCTGGTTTGGGGCATTGCTTACAGCTTGAATTTGTGCCAGGTAAGTCTTGGAAAATGAGGTAGGGAGACAGGGCGAGTGTTTGCTCTAGAGCTGAGGAGCCCTATTCGTTAGCCCACCCAGACAGGTCAGATTTGGTCAAAGACTATTCTGGGACTCGGCATTTCTGTGTTCTACACGATGATTCTGAATCCATTTCTGTGGGTTGGCCTACATTGGAAAATTTCTGTGGGATGTGGGTGGGGTCCTGGGGAATTTTTCTCCTAACACTCAAGGCTTTGAGGTGCATCCAACAAGATCTGCCAAGCCACTGAGATGGAGAACATTCATATGAAGACTAAAATTTGGTTAAGATTGAAACTGCCTTACTTTGTTGAGCTGTTTGTGTAGTGCCTTTAAAACAGAATTTTCAAACTCATTTCAGAACTTGAGTCTTTTATAAGAAATTAAAATTTCAATTGCTGCACAAACTTTTATGTATGGAACTTCTTAGTGAGGCAAATGAACTTTTAAAATAAAATGAAATTGTTTTATTTATGAAATACTGTATTTTGAACAACTAAAACAGGAATCCTCTTACAGAACTGTGCAATGTTGTCAGTAGTTAATGCTCATATTTATAAATAGGTCATCTTTGTTTGAAAAGCATACAAGGTTTTCTAACTCCAAATCTTCCCAGCCACAGTATTGCTACATTAAGTAGGACTGTCAAAGATAAAACAGAATCAAAATGATTGTCTACCAGTGGGTGGCAAACTGAGGCTCGAGAGCTACATGCGGCTCTTTGGCCCCTTGAGTGTGGCTCTTCCACAAAATACCATGGCCTGGGCAAATCTATTTTGAAGAAGTGGTGTTAGAAGAAGTTTAAGTTTAAACAATTTGGCTCTCACAAGGAATTTCAATTGTTGTACTGTTGATCTTTGGCTCTGTTGACTAATGAGTTTGCCGACCATTGGATTAGACTGAATGTTAACCCTTTCCTGTAACATTAGTTAATAATAATATCTCTTTACCTCTTCATACTTACTTGTTTTAAATTGTTATTAAAAATATTGTAATACCCTTCTAGGTAGTGAAGAGTTTAAACCATTGATGATACTTTCTAAATACCCCATGAGGCCTATACTAGTAACTATATACTTGATTACCTTATGGAAAATTACTTCTGTGCCTGTGAATGGCATACTCAGTAAACAGATTGTGTTTGGTTTGGGGGTGATGTGCATTAGAAATATTTATCTGAAGTAATTGATTATTGTGATTGTTAAGCAACTTTTATTTATCTGAAATGCTTAACAAAAAATACTCTTGACTTTTTAATTTTTTTTTTACTAGCAATAGTATGTCATTTTATTTTTCTCCTCTTGAATTTTAACATTTTTATGGCCATGTTAGATATTTTTCTAGTATGAGTCACATTACTGCACAATATCTGGTCTTTATTCTGTGGAATGACTTTTCTTTCCTCTGGTCAAATCCTGTAAGTTATAACATTGCTTAGTTAATGGAACACTCTGGTGGTTTCAGGCATTTAGCTTATTGGTCCTGTGATCAGTTACTAATATTCTAATGATCAATTTTTAGCAGAACCAATATCCAGGTGTATCTGACCAGATTCAGAATTGGGTCTGTCCTGATAACCTTCAGCCTTTAATCTCCTCCCCAGATGTGAAAACTGGCATGGTCCTTGGAACAGCGGAAGTGTTTACTAATAAAAAAACAACACTGTAATAAACCATAAGCATGAATTCTTATTTTCAAATAGCAAAGCTAGCTTATAAATAGGATCACCATATGTCCCAGTTTACCCAGGACAATCCGGAATCATACCTGTTATCCTGGCATAATTATAAATGGCTCTTTCTTTACTTTAAAAAATGTCCTGTTTGGATAATAAATTATCTACTCACGTATTTACTAGTATATACTATAATCATTTTGTTATAGTAGATTTTGGTTGTTGAAATTTTATTTGGAATAGGACCATAAGACAAATATATATATATATATATATATATATATATATATACATACACATATATACATACACACACACACACACATACACACACATATATATACATATGTATTTATATGTAATATGCACATATACACATATAATCCTATCTAATAAAAGAGTAACATGCAAATTGACCGTACCTCCACTATGCTACCAGCCAATCAGGAGCAGGGGGTAGGACCAAGGGGCAGGGCTGAGCAGTGTGAGGGCTGGGCCCTGGGGGTGCAGATGAAGCAGTGGCAGTGGTGAGCGCCCAGCCCCCGGCTGCTGAGCGTGGAAGTGGCCGGGGGGCGGGGGTGGCAGCAGGGAGCGCCCTGGGTGCTGAATGCAGAAGCGGCGGTGAGCACCCAGCCCCTGGGGCTGAGTGGTCACAGGCAGCTGGGGCTGAGCTGAGCAGGGAGATGGCTGGGTGCCCAACGCTGGGGGTGAGCCATCAATTGGACATCCCCTAATGGCTCCCAGTATGTGAGAGGGGACAGGTTGGGCTGAGGGACCACCCATCCCCAGTGCACGAATTTTGTGCACCAGGGCACTAGTCTATACTAATAAAAGGGTAATATGCTAATTAGACCTGATAGACCAGACATCTTCAGGACGTCCTCCCGACAAAGCCACGGTGGTGGGGGCCAAGGCAGAGGTGGTTAGGGGTGATCAGGCTGGCAGGGGAGAGCAGTAAGGGGTGATCAGGCCGGCGGGTAACGGTGGTTAGGGGCAATCAGACCGAAAGGGGAGAGTCTTTAGGGGCATCAGGCAGGCAGGCAGGGTCGGTTAGAGGCGATCAGGCCCTAATCTGTGGGATTGGGCCTAAACCACGCAGTCGGACATCTCCCGAGGGGTCCTGGATTGGAGAGGGTGCAGGCCAGGCTGAGGTACACCCTCCCTTATTCCCCTCCCCGTGCATGAATTTCGTGCACCGGGCCTCTAGTTTTATATATATATATATATATATATATATTTGGCCATTTTACTGTATTAAGAGAGTTCTGAGTGTCTAAATGTAGTATCCTAATATATAAAAACTCAGGGTCCATAACGACCAACCGAAGGCTCGAACTGAACACCAGAAGTCAGCCCTGCAGTCAACCCAGCACTGACTGCCAAGGGGGCTGAGGATCAAGCCCAGAGAGAGTCCAAAAGAGAGAGGCAGGGTCTGATCCGCAGCCTCTGTGGCAGCAGTTGATCAGCTATTGCCTCTCTTTCTCTCCAGGCTTCGCCAGTAGCCATGCCTCTGTTTCTCTCGAAGCCTCTGAAGAGGCTGCTGATCAGGCCCAGAGATAGGCCTGGAGACACTGGCTGGCATAGAAATGGACCAATCAGAACCAAATCTAAGTGAACTGGGATAAGCCATTGGCTGTCTAGGAGGCGGAGCTTTTGACACTGACAGGCATAGAAACCAACCAGTCAGAACCAAAACTGGGTGAACTGTGAGGAGCCAATGGCTGCCTCGGAGGCGGAGCTTTTGATGCTGATTGGCATAGAAACTGACCAATCAGAACCAAATTGGCTGGCAGAGGGGAGCAGCTGGGGGCCCAGATCAGACCTGCAGGGGAGGGCAGTTGGGGGTGAGATAAGGCCAGCAGGGGAGGGCAGTTATGGGTGATCAAGCAGGCAGAGGCATTTGGGGGCGAGATCAGGCCAGCAAGGGAGAGCAGAGCAGTTGGGGGTGAGATCAGGCCGGTAGGGGAAGGCTGTTGAGGGTGAGATCAGGCCAGCAGGGGAGAGCAGTTGGGGTGAGATCAGGCCGGCAGGGGAGGGCAGTTAGGTGCAGTCAGACAGGCAGGCAGGTGAGCAGTTCGGAGCCAGCAGTCCCAGATTGCAAGAGGAATGTCCGACTGCTGGTTCAGGCCCGATCCCGTAAGGGTCCCCAATTGGACAGGGTGCAGGCTGGGCTGAGGGAAACCCCACCCCCCTTGCACAAATTTTGTATACCTGGCCACTAGTATTGAATAAGAAAGCACGTGGTTTGAAGTTAGGAATCATTTATTTGTCTTCTGACCTTTGGCAGGTTATAAAACTTTTCTGAACTTTTTATTTCTGTTAAATGGAGATAATAGCAATACTTAACCCAGTGGTCGGCAAATTCATTAGTCAGCAGAGCCAAATATCAACAATACAAAGATTGAAACTTCTTTTGAGAGCCAAATTTTTTAAACTTAAATTCTTTTAATGCCAATTCTTCAAAATAGACTCGCCCAGGCCGTGGTATATTGTGGAAGAGCCATTCTCAAGGGGCCAAAGAGCCATATGTGGCTCGCAAACTGCTGTTTGCCAACCACTGACCTAACCAATAGAATTATTGTAAAGATTTAAAGGTGATAACACATAAAAATGTTTTATAGCTGCAAATTCCTATGTAATGGTGAGTCATTTTTATGCCATACCTGTGCTCCTGAAAATTGAATTTAAATTGAATAATTTTATCTAGTTAAGGGGAACTTGCTATTTAACAGAGACTAAACAGAATTTTAAAAGTGTTTTACTGTAATGAGGAGTAGGGATAATAGTAGCTGGAGATATATGTGTAGTTAAGAGGTGCTGAATTTCAACATATTTGTATGCTGAGAGGAGTGTTCCTTTAGAAAGCAAAAAAGTAGGTGATGCTGGACAGAGGAATGAAATCATTTCATTGAGTATGCAAGAAGGCATAGGATCTAGAATACAATGGAAAGATTGGCCTTGCATAATCTAAGGAACACAAATATGTCCCTAGTCTTTTCACTTAAATTATGCTGTTGGCTTTTTTTTTTTATATGTGTAATAGTGAAATCACGGACTTTGAAAAAAAATTTTGTGTAGATACCACCTAGGTTAGCATACAAAACATGTTCATCTCTCCAGAAAATTCTCTCCTGCCTCTTTTTAATTTATCCCACTCCCTGTCCCACCGAGCAACCATTTTCTTTTTTCTTTTTTTAATCTTTATTGTTGAAACTATTATATATGTCCCCCTTTATTTCCCATTGACCCCTTCTAGGCCTCCCCAATTTCCTCCCTCTACCCCAGGCTTTCACCATCCTATTGTCTTGTCACATGTCTTCATTTCTCCTGGATATATGCTTAGGACTGGAATTACTGGGTCAAATGGTAATATTATGCTTCCTTTTTTGAGGAATTGATGCTGCATCATTTTACATTTACAGTAGCAGTGTGTGAGGAATACATTTTTGCCTATACTTGTTATTGTCTGCCATTCTTTGCTGAGTGAGAGATTCTCTGTGCATGTTGAGGCATATCTTCAACACTCATTCTGGCTTACAACTCTTTCTTAGCCTGCATTTCATGCTTGTGCAAGGCCTCCTGCTCAGAAGTTATTGACTAGGGCTTTTTCTGGGCTTGATCATGCCTGGGCACATATACATGGCATTCTAGATAATCGAAATCTTTTATGGCCACCTCATGTCCCCACCAAGAAGAGGGAGTTATTAGTATGATGGTTGTTGATGAGAGAGAAGAATCACATATGAAGCTGAGGTTTCTGGATTTAAAAAGAGAATGATTAGTATAAGAGTTAAGAACACTCATTATCTTATTTATTCTAGCACCATAAGTATAACTAAACATTTCTATTGTTCAGAGGGCCAATCAACATTAATATATCAATAGATAAGCATTTTTTTCCTCCAGGACTTTTACTCTAATATTTATGTCAGTGCACAAAATTTGTTAGGTGTCCACAAAAGTAATACAATATAGGTTTATGTTGGTTGGAATCCTGAATTATGAGATTTTAAAAATTATACTGCCTGTCTGCAAAAAAAAAAAAAAAAGTTATTGAGAATCTTTTATGCTAGTATATATTCCAGGAAAAAGGCACTACTAAGATTTGCAACAAAAATAGTAAACCCAGTATAGATCAGTCATAGTTTTTGACCATAGTAGATCCCATGTTATTCACATCTAGTAAAAAAAAAACAAAACAAAAAACTTACTTTGATAGTGCCTTCATCATTTAAGAAGGGTAATGCATAACTTATTTACTGGCCTGGACTCTATATGTGCTTGCATTTAAGTAACTAGCTATTTTAAAGAACTAGTGTTTTTAGTAGAGTTCATTTGTCATATTACAGTGAAGTCATATATAGTAGTTTGTCAATTATGTACAATGATGGAGAGGAAAACATGACATGAGTAGTTTAAAATCATTTACTTTGATAACTTATTGAGTAGTTTTTACTTAACTGGCTGTATGGAGATACCTTTTATGCGCTACTTTAAGTTCCAGTATTTATACCTCTTAGCCACTGCTGCTGCAATAGGGTCTACAGAAACTCGAACCATTGCAGCTTGACAGCATCTCTCTTGCAATGCAGGACAGTAGTTAATCTATAAATCCTCTCCTTTTATCCTTTAGACAGGAAGCTTTGAGTCACATTTCATATGGTTTATTGAAAAGATTGAGCATTAATCACCTAACAATATATATTTCTTATTGTAAAGTATACCTCAGCAAGGTATGGGGTTACATAGGGAAATGAGCTTCCATGTCCTTGGCTCCTCCGGGACTTGCTCCATGCTCTCTAAAAACTTTTAGTAGTTGGGTGTCTTAGTAGTTAGAGTTAATTATTATGTCTATTGAGTATAAAACTTTGTTGTAAGAGATCTTTAAAAAATCATTAAAATTAATTAGATTAAATCATTGACTGTTGAGTATTAGGACAAAAATCACATGATCTGGTTTCTTGTTATATTTTATTTCATCCAATTCAAGTCATCGTGCTTTCTATATGGATTTGTGAAGTTGTTGTCTTACATGTAATAGGAAAGTAAAAGGTTTAATAAACTAGTATGTTTATTTTTCCATGATGAGGTAAAGATATTTATATTTGGGTGCATTTTACACATCACCTCACTTTCAGAATTATTTCTAACGTGCTTGTGGATTTTTTTTTTTTTTAGTGAAAATATTCTCTTTGGAATGGGAAATCCTCTTCTCGATATCACTGCTGTAGTGGATAAGGATTTCCTTGATAAGTAAGTATTAAACTCTTCATATGTACTGTGTGAAACATCTAAATCGAAACTGATGTAAACCTTATAGAATTGAATTTACTGAGTAACACTTTCAATTAAAGAAAAACTCAGGTAATTTAAACCTGTTTGCAGGTATATTATCATTATTTATTGAGTACTGGACCACAATTTTCCTTGGGAAAACTTGGTTCATTTGTTCATTCCTTTTGCTATTTTCATTTAAACTTTAGTTTTTTATGCTTTTCAAGGAAATATATATGATTTATTTAATGATTTAATTCCAAATTTTCAAAATTAAAAAATTCCCCAAATTTAAAAAATTTATGTCAGTGGAGCAGTGCACCCCAAAACAGCAGAATATACATTGTTTTTAAGAGCACAGTGAACATTTTCTAGGATAGACTACATGTTAACATACAAAAAAAGTCTCAATAAATTTAAGAAGATTGAAATATCAAGCATCTTCTTTGATGAAAAGGGTTTGAAATGAAAGTCAATCACAAGGAAAAAACTGAAAAACACAAAGACATGGAGACTAAGTAACATGTTATTAAACAATAAATGGGATAACAACGAGATCAAAGAAGAATCAAAAGCTACCTTGAAACATGAAAATGAGGACACAACAACCCAAACCACTGGAATACCTGCCCACCCCCACCTCCCCACACTCCGCCTCCCCGGTCCCTTTCCCCTGGTAACCACTGCACTGCTGTCTGTCCAGAGTTTCAATTTTATATCCCACATATGAGTGAAGTCATATGGTTCTTAGTTTTTCTGACTGATTTCACTTAGCGTAATATTCTCAAGGTCCATCCATGTTGCTGCAAATAGTAGTATTTTGTCTTTTCTTATGGCTGAATAATATTCCATTATCACATTTTTTTGTTGTTATTCCTCACCTGAGAATATTTTCCCATTGATTTTAGAGAGTATAAGGGAGAGGAGAGACACACAGAGAGAAACATTGGTGTGAGAAAGACACATACATTGGTTGCCTCCCACATGAGCAGGGCTGGGGATCAAGCCTGCAACTGAAGTACGTGCCCATTTGACCGCAATCGAATCGGGAGCCTTCAGTTTGAGGGCTGATGCTCTATTTATGGAGCTGAACCCGCCGAGACTATACCCATTTTCTTTATCCAACCCTCTATTGAAGGATACTTTGGTTGGCCCCACGTCTTGACCTCCATGAGTAATGCTACAACGAATTTAGAGGTGCATATACCTTTGTGAATACATGTTTTTTAGTTTTTTTGTGTGTGGTTTTTTTAAACTTCACCTGAGGGCTATGTTTTCATTGATTTTTAGAGAGAGAGGAAGGAAGAGAAAGAAAATCATCGATTGTTGCCTCCCATACGCACCTGACGGGATTAAACCTGCTGTCTTTTGGTGAACAGAACGACGCTCCAACCAACTGAGCCACCGGGCCAGGGCCATGTTTTTGTGTTTTTTAGTAGATATTCAGAAGAGGGTTGCTGGGTCATAAAGTAACTCTATTAATTTTTTGAAGAAACCAGACTGTTTCCCGTAGTGGCTGTACCAGTTTACATTCCCATCAGCAGTGAATGGGGGTTCCCTTTTCTCCACACCCTCTGCAACACTTGTTATTACTTGCCTTATTGATAACTAGTAGCCCTGTGCATGAATCCGTGTGCCAGTAGGTCGCTGCCGCCTCCTGTAGCTCCTCCCGCCTCCCTCCACCCCTCCCTCCTCATAGCTTGCTGACCTGCTCCCTCCTGTAGCTCTCTGCCACCTGATAGTAGCTTACAGTTCGCTGCCCCACTCTCCTGCAGATCTGTTATCCGGTCATTACACGGTTGGTCATTACGCCTCAGGCCATAACAGATAATTAGCATATTCCTCTCATTATATAGGATAGCTATTCTAACAGGTGTAAGGTGGTATCTCATTATAGTTTTGATTTGTATTTCCCTAATAGCTAATGAAGTTGATCATTTTTTCATATATCTGTTGGCCGTTTGTATGTCTTCTTGGGAGATATGTCTGTTCAGGTCCTATGTCCATTTCAATTGGGTTGTTTGGTGTTGAGTTTTATGAGTTCTTTATATATTTTGGATATTAAACCTTAAAAATTAAATACCATATAAAAATAGAAAAAGTACAAAATTTGAAATATTATGCTATGTAACTAGTGTTACTTTTTTGATAAAATATTATGATGTGTAACTAGTGTTACTATTTTATTTTATGCTTAGAGGCATATCTTAGCTTATGTAACCTAGAGATGTATGTTTGTGTTTATGAGATAATACTATGTTTAGTCTTAGGTAATTTGTTTTCACTCTACACTATGTTTTGGATATTTGTTTTTAAAAGTTCATGCAAATGTGATAAAAATGATTATGATCTGGCAGCTGTGGGCTAACACTACTGGGCACTTAAATAGTTTCTTTGTTTTATTAGTTGCTAATCCTGAAATGGCCAACTGAAATTCTGGGTATTTTTTTTTTGAGGGGGGGAATATTTTTAACTTTTAACCATGGTTTTTACATTTATTACTTAGAGATTAAAAAGCAAGCTTTTGCATCCTATTTATAAAAGGTAGATACTTTCCTTAAATTTCTAACATTTCTTCCAGAATATATTTGAAAATGTTTCCTATTATTTCAAAAAACCATGTTTAGCTTACTTTCCAGGCCATGTTTAGATAATGTTTTGCATTTAAACATTGTGATTTATCCAGGAATGGTTTGCTAGGTTCTATAAAAAATGAATTAAATATATACTTATTAATTTCTTACACTATGAGAATGAGTTAACTTATCAAAATCCTTCTGATAAAATATTTATTGTTTTGATTCTTTTTTAAAAATGTATTTGGCATTTCAGATAGAAAATTATCAATATAACACTAGTATTAGTTTAAAAGTAAACTAGTACTAAAGGTTTTTAAAGGAAAAATGTTGGTCCTTTGCTGCATCTTCTACCTCTGCTCTTGCATTTATCCCATTCCCCATAAGTGCTGTTTTTCCAGAAGAAACCATTTTAAATTTCTATTAGCTATTTTTTCCTGGTATCCATCTATCCTATCTAAAAAAAGAGTAATATGCAAATTGAACATCACTCCAACACACAAGATGGCTGCCCCCATGTGGTCAAAGATGGCCAGCAAGGGAGAGCAGTTGTGGGCGATCAGGCCAGCAGGGGAGGGCCGTTGGGAGGTTCCAGGCCTGCAAGGGAGGGCAGTTGGGGGTGATCAAGCCTGCAGGGGAGAGCAGTTGGGGGGGACCAGGCCTGCAGGGGAGGGCAGTTTTGGGGGACCAAGCCTGCAGGGGAGGGCAGTTAGGGGTGATCAGGCTGGCAGGGGAGGGCAGTTAGAGGCAATCAGGCTGGCAGGGGAGCAGTTAGATATCAATCAGGCTGGCAGGGGAGCGGTTAGGGATCAGGCTGGCAGGCAGAAGTGGTTAGGAGCAATCAGGAAGGCAGGCAAGCGAGCAGTTGGAAACCAGCAGTCTTGGATTATAAGAGGGATGTCCAACTGTCCATTTAGACCCAATCCTCGAGGGGTTCCAGATTGGAGAGGGTGCAGGCTGGGCTAAGGGACACCCCCCACCCCCGTGCATGAATTTTGTGTACTGGGCCTCTAGTCTCTAAATATTAGACATATTGCTATGGTGTGATTGGAGAGGCAAAGGATAAAGTTCCTTTAATGTAAGGAAAGGATACAATAACATATTTCCATTAGGATGACTTCCAGATGAGAGGACAAAAGAGCACTTCATGTGGAAGGACACACGTGGTCTTCAAATCTCTATGGGATAAGATCACCTAAATTTGGAAATGGTAGAGATAATTCCCTCTGACCTTCTTTCCTTTTGCCATTCTTACAAGGATTTTTATATTCTCTTGATGGTTTTTGAGTTTCCGATTACTTACCTTCTTACTGACCAGGTTCCAGTAACTGGTAAAAACCTCTGATCATTTCTGAATGTTTGCTGTGAGATTAGGTGAACTGAAGGTTAATTTTCCATGTCTACCATCTACCTCACATTCTTAAACTCAGGGGCAGTCTGAGTACACTATGTAGGTTTTTCTTTGTCAATTTTAGATGATTATATATTGACTGCCTATTTTGATACCTAAAGATTTAGCCCTTTTTCACCTACCATTTCCTCTTCTTCATCTTTGCCATACACACACACACACACACACACACACACGCGCGCGCTAATATGCTGTGTCCGACCGTCTGACTGGTCGCTGGGATGCACACTGACAATGAGGGGGCAGATGCTCAACATAGGAGCTGCCGAGCTGCAGTGACTTGGCAGTGGCGGTTCTCGGGTGACACACCCTGAAACCAGAGAGAGGGAGCCTGATTCCTCTTAGGGCCGCGTGATTCTGCCTTCAGTTGTGTGTTATGTTGTTGCTGGGACACTGTTGGCACCGAATCTGGTTTACTGCACACTTGCATTGGCTTTCCACACCCTGTATAACAGCAACTTTGCAGAGTGCCCTCTCACACTGTGGGACTCCTAGGAGGATGTCAGAGAGCCATTTTTGCCCCAATTCCTGTAGGCCAGACCAAGGGACTCCATCTGCCGGAGGAACCCCTCTCCGGAGATGCCAGGGAGGGGCTGCAGGAGGTTGGCTCCAGAGTGTTTGGTCCATCTCATCCAGTCCCGTCTCACTGGCCATTAATTAATTTCCTTTCGGTGTGCACGAAACTGTGCACTGGGTCAATAGTATTACTTATTACATTAAAAGAAGTCATCACTTGTGAATGAAATTGTGGACTGTGATTACTTATATAGATTTTTGTTTTCCTTACAGTTACTTACTGCATCCTCTGTTCATTTGCACCATTTTTTATATGGGTTCAAATTTTCAAGCCACTCTTTAAATCTGTCATCTGCCTTTCCTTTTCATCCCCTTCTTTGTTCCTTAAAATCAGCAAGTCTATCAACCTCTTTTCCTCAGATGACCTCCCTCCTAGGGTTCTCTGTCTTTGTTCTCTAAACTGAACTGTTTGTGCTGTAAGACTTACATCAGTCTTCCTAGAACTTTATTTTGACTTTCTCCTGTTTGGATCTCTTGTTTCCTGCATTTCATGTCTTCTTTACTGGTTTCTTGTTTATGTGTGTAGTATATCCTTTAGTAGTTTCCTAAGATAAAGAGCGCATGAGTATATATGGCACATCTCCCCTCCATCCCCCAACACACACACCTTATTGTAGAGTTTTCTTTGAAGGCTTGTGTTGTTTTCTGCCAGCATGGAACATATCTTGTCACTTTATATATCGCCAGTTTTTTGTTTTGTTTTTTCTCTGTAGAAGCTTTTAATATCTTTTTTTTGGTCCTTGCTATTAGTAAATTATTATGTAACATTTTGTTCTTGTGTTATGAGTATAGTTTTTCCCCCTTGTCTGTCTAGGCATATTAATTAGAGATAGTTTTATTGGTTTGTCAAGGTTTTTCTTCTGTTTCCTGCTTTATCTCTTTTCTGTGAATTGTTTTTTTCCCCTGATTATTTATTGTGGTCTTCTTCACAATGGAGACTTTCCTCCAATATTTAAGGTGACCTTTGACTTGTCACATGTAAGACTAAAACATTAAAAAGTTCATTCCACTTAGCTGGTTTGGCTCAGTGGATAGAGAATCAGCCTGAGGACTGAAGGGTCCCAGGTTCGATTCTGGTCAAGGGCACATGCCCAGGTTTCAGGCTCGATCCCCAGTCGGGGGCTTGCAGGAGGCAGCTGATTAACGATTCTCTCTCATTGATGTTTCTATCTCTCCCTCTCCTTCCTCTCTAAAATAAATAAAAATATATTTTTAAAAAGTTCATTCCATTTATCTGCGTTAGAATAAGATAAAGTTTAAGAGGATATGTTTTAAACTCTAACAGTCATGAGAGGGTAGGGTGGCTAGAGTGGGTACTTCTATTTCCACATTTTGTAATATTTAAGATTTTTGTAACAATCCTGAATTGCTTTAATAAATTTTAAAAATGCCTTAGTAAAGTTATCACCTATTGTGTAATAATAATTATCTATTGCTGAGTAACACATTAACCCAAAACTTGGCTGCTTAAAATAAACATTTAGTATCTCCCACAGTTTCTGATGATCAGAAAGTCGAATGTGGCAGAGCTGAGTGGTTCTGGTTTAGGGTCTCTAACTAAGTTGCAGCAGTCTGTGGCCAGGGTGTGGTGATCATTCCAAGGCTCATCCGTGGCTGATGGGTTTGCTTTCGAGCTCACTCAGCCTGTTTGTTGGCTGACCTCAGTTTCTCAATAATTCCTGGACTGAGGTCCTCGTTTTTTTTTTTTTTTTTTTTTTTTTTTTTTTTTTTTTTTTTTTTTTTATCTCCGTGGCTCCTCTGTGTCCTAAAAACATGACAGCTGTTTGCTGCATTGCCAGTCATTTGAGAGAGTGAAAGAGTAATTTTTTCTAGATAGAAGCTGCAGTTATTTTTATAACCAAATCTTGGAGGTGACATGCCATTATTTTTGCCATAGGCTTGTTACTGTTCATACCCTGTATGATGAGGGAGGGCAGTACTCAGAAACGGAGGCAGGGGTCTTTGGGGGCCGTAGGACAGATGTGATAGCCAACCTCCAAGAGAGCTCCCAGTGACCCCCTCCAGGTGCCCTCCTCCCACATTACGCCAGGGCTGATGGGATAACTGACAAATGGCAGAAGTGAGGGTATGCTACTTTAGAGGTTTGGTTGTAAAAGACTGTCTGGGTGTTCTTTTACTTGTTCATTCTTTCATTTGTCCGTATACTCCCTCCTTCTGTTTCTTTCTCTGATCTTTATCACTTCTTTTGTGTTACTCATTCTGGCAGAAGCTAACTGCCAGTCTTGAGGACATTCAGGCTCTTCTCCATAGAGGCTGGAGGCTGGAGATCACAAGCCTCTGGCCTGCAGCCAATGAGGAACCAAGACTTGCCAATAACTATGATAGAAGTGCATTCTCAATCCTCTGTTAAGCCCTAAGATGATTGCAGCAACCTCATGAGAGACTATGAGCCAGAAAATTCAGTTAAGGCACTCCTGAGTTCTTGGCCATCAGATACTGTGAGATAATGACTATTTGTTAACTTCCTAAGATATGGATGAATTTTTTACAGTGCCAAAGAAACATCCTTGCATGAATTAAAAGTGGGTTGTTTTTTCTCAAAACACACATCCACCCATCCCATCCATACCTCTCAATATCTCGTTGGAAGGTTGATATGAATGGGTTGGGCTCATTTAGTAATGGGGATTGATTGTGGCTCATTTAGTAATGGGGATTGATTGTGGCTCATTTAGTAATGGGGATTGATTGTGGCGTGGTTACACTAAAAGCCCGTTGTGTGTGTGTGTGTGTGTGTGTGTGTGTGTGTGTGTGTGTGTGAGTGTGTGTGTGTGTGTGTGAGTGTGTGTGTGTGTGTGTGTGTGTGTGAGTGTGTGTGTGTGTGTGTGTGTGTGTGTGTGTGTGTGTGTGAGTGTGTGTGTGTGATGACCCCTGATATTAGTGTCTGGAAGTTTATTCTCTAAGTCTTTAATTTCCTTATAGAAAAGTCTTCCAGTTTCCTTTCTGAAGGTATTTTGAAGAATAAAGCCTGGCTGTTTTAGCATTCGAGCTGGTCAGGAAAAGGGGGCTAGAGGTACCATAATTAAATTGGCAGTTTCATCTCTCTCTCCCTATTTCTCCTGTTATCCCTTAGTTCAGAAATCTTCAGTTTGGTTTCTTAAGAGAATAACCCTCATTTATCTTAGGAATTGTAAGTTGTGATGGTGAGATGTATGCAGTTCCCCGACTTTTAGCTCCATGTCTTATCTGTTATTTTATAACTGAAGCTTTACAATAATTCTTAGAGTTTGATAGGGCAAGTTCTTACACTTTCAATAGTTTTCTTAGTTATTTTTTTATACATAAATTTTAGAATGAGCTTGTCAAATTCTACAAAAATTCTTTCTATAATATTGTTTAGAATTGTACTGCATTTGTAGATTAATTTAGAAAAGTGAGATTTTTATGAATTTTTAAAGTGTATATATATATATTCATTATTTTAGGTATTCTTTTATGTATCTCATTAACAGATAAGTGCTAAGTACATTAAACAAAATGGTTAGTTTTAAAAATATATATCTTCTATAGTGATTATTGCTAAATTTGTTAACTGCAGAAATTATAAAAACAAATGTTTGAGAAAAATTCAAATCACATACAAGTGATTAAAGTAAAAACAAAATCTGAGATTACTCTATCATCTCTAGTTTTGTACACTAGAACTTTCTGTGATGATAGAAATGTGTATTATACTGTTTAATATGGTAACATAACTAGTAGTCACATTTAGCTTTGAATATTTGCAATATGGTTTTGCAACTGATGAATTGAATTTAGATTTTTTAAAATTTTAAGTAATTTAAACTTAGTCATATGAGATTAGTGATTACTATCAAATAGGGTAGCTTAGGTCTTATTCTGTAATTTTATTGTCTTCATAGATATACATTTTTTAGTGGTTTATTCGAGGTATTATACTATAAAAATGAAATTGTTGCTATTGTGAGTACAATATTTGTGAATATTTTTCAGATTATTGCTGGTATTTGGAAATAATACTGAATTTTGAATATTTGCTATAACTTACTTGTGACCTGCATGCATTAAAAGAAAGATGGTTGTGGGCTATTATGATTCTCTCTTATAGAATACTAGAGTCTTACAGTTTGAAATAAACTGATATTTGATTTTGAATCTTTACATTATTTCACATATTAAATGGTTGGTCTTGAGTTGCTCTGAGGCATCTCCTCCTGTATGCAACATGACCGGGCATGAAATAGGTACGTGCTCTGATCAGGAATAAAACCTGAGACCTTCTGGTGCAACAGACAATGCTCCAACCAACTGAGCCACACCACCTAGGGAACATGGATTCATTTTTAACAGTTTATTTAAGCTTAATACAGATTTTTTTTGGAGAGCCTGCTTTGTGATCAGCATGTTCCCAAATACTGGAAATACAGTGTTGAGTAAATTTCTTGCCTTTAGCATCTAGTAATCTAATCGATGAGACAAAAATAGAAAGAAGTCACTTTATTACTGTGGCATTATAGAATAGAGGTTAATTATGAGTGTTCTCTGGAGTCACTTGACTATGTGTGACCTTGGCTATGTTTCTTAATCTGGAAGCTCAGTTTCCTTTTGAGTAAATTAGGAATATTATAATATGAGGAATGAATGAGATAATTTATGGATTTGCCATATGTTAGCTAATATTATTTGGCTGCTGAGGAGTTGGAATGTTTCTCATGTCCTTGTTATGGGTAGTAGGTTTAAGTAGGGGGTTGACATGGTTGGATTCACATTTAGAATTTTATAAATCACGTCTGAAATAGGTCAGTGGATTTGAGGAGATAGGTTAAAGAAAGCTGTAGTGATAGACCTGTAGAATAGAATGGTTGGGAGAAAGTTCAGTAATATTTAGTGTTATAAAGATAAGACTTAATTATTGATTTAATGATGAGAGGAAAGGAACTAGAGATGATACCTCAACTTTGGCTTTTAGTGTCTGAGTAGATGGTGATATTTCAACTGAGGGAATATGAGTGGAGGACATGTTAAAGGAGATAGAGAAGTTGAGGTCAGTTTTGTTCATGCATGAGATGAATATATGATACGTAGGTGGGCATATTTAGATTTTTGATTTATGTTTCAGGTAGATGGAGAATTTGACAAGAGAATAGATAAGAAATAGACAAGAAATAAACAGTATATTTGTACTTTTACACAATGTCATTCAATAATGTTAGCTATTATTCCCATCATCATCATCATCGTCGTCGTCATCGTCATCGTCGTCATCATCATTTAGTTGGTATTGAAAGCAACCAACAGAGAGCCTTTCTGGAGAAAGAGTATGAAGTAAAAGGAGAAGTGAAGTGGAGGATAGAACATTCAGTAGATGGATAGATGACGAAGAACTATGGGAAGAATTGGAGAAGAAATAGTGAGCTATTAGCAGAACTAATACAGGGTCTCACGAAGTATAGTGAGTATGACAAGAGTAGTTAATAGTATCAGATGTAATATGATTAACAATGTAAGGACTACAAGAGTTCAGTAGAAATAAATAAAAAAACAAGTGTTGGTGAGGAAATGGAAAAAAGAGAACCCTTGTGCACTGTTGGTAGAAGAGCAAATTGGTGCAGACATTATGGAAAAAGAGTATGGAAGTTCCTCAAAAATAAAAAATAGAACTATTCACTTCTGAGTCTATATCCAAGGTAATCCAAAACAATTTGAAAAGGTAAGTACATCCCTTGCAGCATTATTTATAATAGCAGAAACATGAAAGCAGTCAAAGTGCCCATCAATAGATGAGTGGGTAAAGATGTGGTACAAACATACAATGGAATAGTACTTGGCCATAAAAAAGAATGAAATCTTATCATTTGTGACAGCATGGATGGACCTGGAGAGCATTTTGCTAAGTGAAATAAGTCAGAGAGAGAGAAAAAAACATCATATGATTGCACTTATATGTGGATTGGAAAGAATAAAATAAATAACCAAAACATAAATAGACTGATAGGTTCAGAGAACAAACTGAGAGTTGCCAGATGGGAGACGTATTGGGGTGGTCTGGGTAAAAAGGGTGAAGGGATAAAGATGTACAACTTGGCACTTACAAAATAGTCACAGGGATGTAAAGTACAGCAAAGGGAATACAGTCAGTAATATAATAACGATGTATGGTGCCAGGTGTTTACTAGAATTAGGGAAATCACTGATTAATTAAGTTATATAATTAGGTAACCACTATGTTGTACATTTGAAACTAATATAAAATGACATTGAATGTCAACTGTAATTAAAACTCAAATAAACTAAGTTAAAAATAGAAAAAAACAAAGTCCAATGGATTTGACAATAGGATGTCAGTATTGACCTCAGCTACGTAAATCACAGTAAAATATGGGGACAGAAGCCAGATTAAAATGTATCTAAATTTGCATTTACCTAATTGCTAGTGAGGTTGGACATTGTTTCCTATATCTGTTGGCTGTTCTCATGTCTTATTGTGAGAGGTGTCTGTTCAGGTCCTCTGTCCATTTTTTGATTTGGTTGGTTGTTTGGTGTTGAGTTTTATGAGTTCTTTATGTATTTCAGATATTAAACCTTTGTCAGAGCTACTGTTTGCAAATATCATCTCCTGTTTGGTTGGCTGCCTTTGTTTTGTTGTCAGTTTCTTTCACTGTGCAGAAGTTTTTTAGTTTGATAGAGTCCCATTCATTTATTTTTGCCTTTATTTCCCTTGCCTTTGGGGTCAAGCTCATAAAATGTTCTCTACAATCAAGGTCCATAAGTTAGGTACCTATGTTTTCTCCTCTCTGACTTTTTGTTTCGGGTCTTATACTTTGATCCATTTTGAATTAATTTTTGTACCTGGGGACAAACTGTAATCCAGTTTCTCTCTTTTGCATGTGGTTTTCCAGTTTTCCCAGCCCCATTTATTGAAGAGACTATCTTTACTTCATTGTGTGTTTCTGAATCCTTTGTCAGAAATGATCTGCCTATATACATGCACTCTATTTTGTTCCACTGAACCATGTGTCTGTTTCTGCCAATACTATGCTGTTTTGATTATCATAGTTCTGTAGTATCATTTGATGTCAGGTAGTATGATACCTCCAGTTTCATTTTTTTTCCCTCAGAATTGCTTTGGCTGTTTGGGGTCTTTTGTGGTTCTATTTAAATCTGATGATTTCTTGTTCTATTTCTTTAAAAAATGACATTGGGATTTTAATGGGCATTGCATTAAATCTGTATATTGCTTTCGGTAATGTGATTCTTCCAATCCATAAATACGGGATATTTTTTCATTTTGTTGTGTCTTTTTCAATCTCTTTTAATAATACTTTGTTATTTTTTGTACATAGGTTTGTTCACATTCTTTGTTAAATTTATTCTTTTGGTTGCAATTGCAAAAGGAAATTTCAAGATATCACCCACACCTGTTAGAGTGGCTTTTATAAACAAGACAGCAATATCAAGTGTTGGAGAGGTTGTGTAGAAAGGGAACCCTCATTCACTGCTGGTGGGAATGTAGACAGGTACAACCACTATGGAAAACAGTCTAGCAATTCCTGAAAAAAGACTAGAGCCACCATATGATTAGCAATCCCTCTCCTGGGTTTATACCCTAAAAACTCAAAAACATGTATTTGCAGATATATGCACCCCTGTGTTCATTGCAGCAGCATTTATGGTAGCCAGAACATGAAAATAACCCAAGTGTCCTGTGATAGAGGACTGGATAAAGAAGAGGTTCACTTGCACAATGGAATGCTACTCAGCCATAATAAAGGATGAAATACTGCCATTGGCAACAACATTAATGGACCTTGAGAGTACTATGCTAAGTGAAATAAGTCAGTCAGAAAAAGCTAAGAACCATACGATGTCACTCATATCCTATCTAATCAAAGAGTAATATACAAATTGACTGTACCTCCAATCAAGCCAGGCCCACAGCCATACCCACCAGCCAATCAGGAGCAAATTATGCAAATAAACCCCAACCAAGATGGCTGCTGCCACTGAGAGCAGTAGGGAGGATTGGGTTTCCCTCGGCAACAGAGGAAGCCAAGCTTTCTGCCTGCCGTTGCCAGCCTAGGCCTCCACTCAATGCTACAAAGTTTCAATTATAGAAGATACATAATCCCAACAGAAATGGCGGCAGCCATAGAGCTGGAGAGAAGAGGCTAGGGTTGCTGGGGTGATAGAGGAAGCCAAACTTCTGCAGCCCTAGCCTAGGCCTCCACTCTAGGCTACAAAGTTTCAAACAGAAATGGCTGTCGCCATGGATCAAGCAGGAGGCTTGGCTCTGCTCCAGGCTACAAACTTTCAATTATAGAACATAAGTTAATCCCAGATCCCAGGCCCTCTGCTTGGGCCGCTGGGGGGCGTGGCCAGCCTGCAAACCACTATAGGCCCCTCGCCCAGGCTGTCCGACACCCCAAGGGAACACCTACCCTGATCTGGGACACCCTTCAAGGCAAACCAGCTGGGCCCCACCCATGCACCAGGCCTCTATCCTATTTAATAAAAGAGTAATACGCAGATTGACCATCACTCCAACACTCAAGAGGGCTGCCCCCATGTGGATACAAAATGGCTACCACAAGATGGCCAGCAAGGGAGGGCAGTTGTGGGCCATCAGGCCAGCAGGGGTGGGCAGTTAGGGGTGACCAGGCCAGCAGAGGAGGGGAGTTGGGGGCAAACAGGTGACAGGGGAGCAATTAGACATCAATTAGGCTGGCAGGCAGAAGCTGTTAGGGGCAATCAGGGAGGCAGGCAGGTGAGCAGTCCTGGATTAGGGCAGTTGGACATTCCTCTAGGGGTCCCAGATTGGAGAGGGTGCAGCCTGGGCTGAGGGACATCCCCTGCCTCCGGTGCATGAATTTCATGCACTGGGCCTCTTGTAGGGATATAAAACAGAAACTCGTGAATACAAACAGCATTGTGGTTGCCAGAGGAAAGGGGTTGGAAGAGGAGGTCTTACTATATGATGACAAGAGAAGATTTGACTTTGGGTGGTGGGCACATGGTGGAATATACAGATTTTGTAACATAGAAACCCACACCTAAAACCTCTATGATTATATTAACCAATGTCACTCCAGTAAATTAAATTAAAAATATATTTAGAAATAAATGAGAAGTGTCATATAAAGTGTAATGATTCTCTTGATGTGGTCCAAGAGCCAAACAGTGACATATCACACCTACCAAGTTTTTAAAAAAATTTTTAATGAAAATATGTGGCTAGTCATTTTGGAGTAATTATCAACTTAAAAAAATAATACCATAAGGAAAGAGGAATTTAAGAATACAAGGAATATAACTCTTATTTTGTTTAGGTTTAAATCTAGTTTAACTATTTTTATTCCCAGCTTTCTCTAATTGCGTTTTAATCCTCATCTAGTTTACTAATGAGAATTTAAAATATTATTTTCATAATCCTTTTGCTATTATTTTTGTTCTAACCCTGAGGTTTACTCTTAATCTGTTTCTTTATAAACCTCTTAAGTTTTAGCTTCGTTGGAAACATTGTGGTGATTAACAGTTTTGAACTCCCTTTTCTTCCTCTTTGTGTTTAATCAACTTTTATTTTTTAATTGCAAAAGCCAATTAAACATGTTTAAAATTTTACCATATATATGCTGTCAACCTAATTGATTCTGCCAAATTACATAGAATTTTGCAGAACACAGGATTCTTGGGACTACGTGTTAATGTTTGTAGGTTTCTAGGAATTTTTGTTTAATTCTCTGAAGGCAATTTTAGTTGCAGGTATTTATGGAATAATTTTTTTCACCCTATTGTGTAGCAAGTTCTGTAAAAGCAGAACCTGTGTGACATGGGGTAGGGCATTTCACTTATGACTGGACTGTTTCTGGACTCTATAATCTCTATAAGGACCTCCAGGCCTGAAATTCTGTTACATTATTCTCCAGGGGAAAAACACTTTTGAATAAGTAGTGTTTGTTTCAGTTTCTTATAAAAGGCCCAAACTTTATTTTATTATACTATTAATGTCTGAGCATATCATAATAGTAACTTATAATGTATTAATGCACTTTATATATGTTTTATAATATTACATTGTAAACCTAAATAACAATAGCATTTTCCCATTGCCTGTGCTGGGAACGCCATTACTGGATTTTATTCTTTTTTACTTTAAGTATGTCTTCCATAGCAGCCCAGGCAAGTTTAAGGTACTCCTCTTTGTCCTCTTCTCTCTTCTCCTCTCTCTTCCCCTCCTCCCTTCTCTCTCTTTTTCCTACATAACTTGTCACCTGTTGCTGTCAATATCTATAATAATCTATAATAATAAAAGCATAATATGCTAATTAGACTGGATGACCTTCTAGACGAAGCCGGAGCTGTGAGAGATGCCCGGGTCCTGGGTGACAGAGTGAAGCTTGGTGCCAGCAGCCGGAGGAAGGAAGGCCTTCTCTTGCATGAATTTCTAGTTTATTTAATAATATATTTAAATTAAATTTAAGTTTTTATACAAGGAAAGGTTTGAACTAATCTTTGAAGGCTTATATATTTATCTATAAAGTTAAGTAAAACTATATCCAGATGAGTATCTGCTGATGGGAGAGTATGCGTTTTCCTTCTGGTAAATTCAGACAGAAAAAAGTTTGAGAGCTACTACTATCCCTTTTTGCTGTCTCTCTCTCTCTTTCTCTTTCTTTTTGATTTTTTTACAGAGAGGAAGGGAAAGGGATAGAGAGTTAGAAACATCGATGAGAGAGAAACATCAATCAGCTGCCTCCTGAACACTCCTCACTGGATATGCCTGCAACCAAGGTACATGCTCTTGACTGGAATCGAACCTGGGACCCTTCAGTCCACAGACCAACACTCTGTCCACTAAGCCAAACTGGTTAGGGCTGTGTCTGATTTTTTGAGGGAGTATGCTCATGTTTGAATCAAAGAAATAGAAATAAAAGCAGAACATCTATCTAATCATGTGTTTAGGAAACAAAGCTCAACTTAAAAATAGGGTATGATTTGTATCATTCTGGGAAAGACATGATAGAAAATTGAGATATACTTTTCTGCTTTCTAATAAGTTTAATTTTCTCTTTGAAGTTTATGAATATAAACCACTGAATGATCAGAGAGTATGTTAAAGTGATACAGAGATTCAAAAGGCTCTATACTGTTCTGCCAACCATCAGTAAGGTTGGCATAATAGGACATACTAAATGAAAATGAAAACTATGTCTCATTATAAACCCACATTTAAACATTTAAATGTATATTTCAATGAAAAACAGCTCCATTTCATTACTAAGGATTATGGTCCTGATGTTATATTTACCTTTACATTTGTAATTATAATTTACTAGTGGCCCGATGCATGAAATTCATGCACATTAAAAGGGAATTAATTAGAGGAAATATTTTAATATTGCTCTTTTCCCTTTCTCTATAATAGAATTCTCAGAGATGAAAGAAAATTAATAAAATGTGCCTAAAACGGTTTGGCTCAGTGGACAGAGCATCAGCCTGCAGACTGAAAGGTCCCAGGTTCGATTCAGATCAAGGACATGTACCTTGGTTGTGGACACATCCCCAGTAGGGGTGTGTAGGAGGCAGCTGATCGATGTTTCTCTTTCATTGATGTTTCTGACTTTCTATTCCTCTCAATAAAATATATTTTTTTGAAAAAAGAAAATTAATAAAATGTATATGAAAATCTCCATTTCTTTCAGAGTCTGGGGCATGCTGTGGGACCCAGAGTCAAGTCTCCGCTCACCCATGTTCACCTTGAAATTGTGCAAGACCCAGACTCGGCCAGCCCCACCCCCATGAAGCCCCACAGGGCAGGGAGCACAGCCTCAAGTCCCTCGGCCCAGCACTAGGTGGGGGGGGGGGGGCGCAGCCTCAGGTCCCCCATCAAGTCCTATTGGCAGGGAGCATGGCCTCAGGTCCCCCAACACAGCCTTAGGTCCCCTGGCCAGGAGCCAGGCCAGAGGGTGCAGCCTCAGGTCTCCTGGCCCAGCCTCATGTCCCTTGGCCCTGGCACCAGGGCAGGGGTTACATACAGCCTTATGATCTCCAGCTTGGCCTCCGGTCGCCCAGTGATGAGATGGGGGATGTGGCCTCAGGTGTCCTGTCAAGCCCCTCCAGGCAGGGGATGCAGCCTCAGGTCCCCTGGCCCAATGCAGGAGCAAAGGGCACAGCCTTAGGTCCCCTGGCCTGGCCTCAGGTCCGCCATTCCTATGCCAGGGGACCTGGTGCTACGCCGATGCCGCCTCCTGTGCCTTGGACCTGTTCCCCCTCAGCCCCGCCCCCTGCCTCATGCCGTGTGCCTCGGCTCCACCCCCTGCTCCTGATTGGCTGGTAGCGTAGCGAAGATATGGTCAAATTTGCATATTTCTCTTTTATTATATAGGATAGTCTGCCTACTTTCAAAATGAACTTTAAGCAGTTGTTTTAGTTTATAGCATAACTTTACAATTGTAGGTGTGAACTATTTCTGGTGTACATTTTTAAATGTGTTTGATCAAGTTTTTATTCCCTTACAAATAACCATCTGTAAATATGGAGTTTATTTGTATGAGCTTTGGACATGTATTTAAGTTGCCTGGAAGAATAAATCACCTCTCTCTAATAGTGCCTTTTTTTCTGATTTTCAAACTAAATAAATATTTCTTTTTTAAAATTAGAATATTATTCTCTAAGGCAGCAATATAGAACAAACAAACATACAGGATTTGGTCTTGCTCAAAGAAAGATCTTGCCTTTGCTCTGCGCTTCTGAGAGATAATCTATATCATACATATAGAAGTATCAGTAGTGTGACCAGTTATATATGAATTAGGGTGAGGCTTTGGGTCATGTGGTGTCAATCAACCTGGCTACCTAGTTAAACCACTTGAGCAAGCAATTGATTAATCATGCTGAGGTAATGAAGCCCCAATAAAAACTCTGGACACTGACTGAAGTGCAGTGAGCTTCCCTGGTTGGCAATGCCATATTATCACGTATCAGCAGCATGTCATGTTGATGCCAAGAGAGTAATGCATCGTGGAAGCTTTCTATTTGGAACCATCCCACACACTGTCCTGAATGAGTCTCTTTCCTTCGCTGATTTTGATTTGTATCCTTTCCTCGTAACCAGTAATCAGGAGTATAATAGCTTTCAGTGAGTTCTGTGAGTTCTTCCAGTGAATTGTTGAACCTGAGGGTGGTTTTGGGAAGCACCTGAACTCTTAGATGGTGTTAGAAGTGAGAACAGTCTTGAGTACTGTGTCTTCAAACCTTGCCATTGTATATACAGGCTAGATTTCTATGTGTGCAAGAGTCAAGGTAGAGATAAAGAAAATAAAATTGAGAAAAACCCAGCAAAGATGAAGAAGAATAAAGGTAAGTGGAATCTGATGGGAAGGTTACCTGGTTTGGGATAGGGAGAAATCAGATCAGGGAAATAAATACTATAGGAAGAGGGACTACTTGTTTGAAGTTAGAGACCTAATTTGCCTAGAGAATAGTTCAAAATGTATCTTGAAAATTCACTGTTGAGGACTTGGAGATGTACTGTGTGAATTAGGAGAATAAAATCTTCCTTTTGGTAATTTGATCAAAATCAGGCTATCCTTGCCTGCTTCTTGCCTCTGTGGATCGATCCTTTGTCCAGCCTGCTTTCACTGTTCCCTTCACCTTCTTATCCTGAAACTTTAAGTTGGAAGGCTGTTTACGGGGAAGAAGCAGCAAAGGGAGATAAGATGGGGAAGGGGATAGTTGGGGAACAGATAAAAGATGTTCTTTTTTTGACTGTTTTAGGAAGGAGACATTACTTCCTCTTTTGTATGAATAATATATACTTCATTTTTTTTGAAACAATCACACTGTGAATAGTTATTTTATTCTGATGCATTGCTTTATTGAATTGTGAGGTCGTTAAGCCAGACATGTTTGCTATTTCTCACTAGCCAGCTAAAGAAAGAAAGAAATATTGACCGAATTCCTATTGTATATGTACCAATCACTTTGATGAAACATAGATACTGTCAAATCCACTGGTTTCAAACTTTTTAACTTAAGTAAAAATGTTTTGATAAAGAAGTACTTTCTCATTAAGTTAATAATTATGACTTTTTTATTGTAATGTTAAGTAAAACTGACAAATTACTCTTTTAGTGGACTTTAAAATAACGTAGTGGTGTGATACCTATTTCCAAAAATACATGAATAATTTTTTTTTGAAATTTAACAAAACCTTTCTTAAATTATTGGGGTGACACTGTATTAAATAAAAAAGCTCTTTAACATTTAAATTTTACATTTTTTTCTGTTTAAATTTGTATTTATGTTATGATTTTCTTCACCAGATTTTATCCTCATGTAATGCATTTTTATGTAGGAATTATATTTTCATGTTTATATTATGAAAATAATATATGCATTAAAGCCTTTATGCATATTGATCACTCTGCCAAGTCTCTTCACTAAAAATAGGTATGTAGATTGAATTTTAAAAATATCTCCTAGTCATTCAATTATAATTAGCATGTAGTTAGTAAAACAACATATATATTAAAATGTTAAGTGATTGTGAAACAGAAGAAAATGAAGTTATGGGAAATGCGTCTTTTGATGATATGGGTAAAGCTAATCTTTATTTTTAGTTAACCTTTTGTGGATAAATAGTACACATTGCTGCAATAAGACAATGTTCAGCATCATTTTGTTTCCCTTTTTTCATTTAGAGGTGTAAGTGCTAAGAAAAAAGTTGACATAATTTGGATGGTAATAGATTTTTGTTTCATCTTTATCACTCAATTATTTGAACTCTATCATAAAAATTATTTATCAGTTGGTAATTTGATTAGGTTCATATTCAATTTTTGTTGGAAGCAAAGAATTAGAAACCACCTGACTTGGTCATTTATTAGAGTAATTAGAAACATGCAATTTTGGGAACTATACCAAAATTGGCTTTATTAAGGCTTTTTAAATAACTAGTAATTATGTCTATTGATTTTTTTCTTATAGTTGTATGCTAACCTTAACAGTTCAGGAGGTGATGGTAAAAGTTAAATATTGTTAATTTCAATATGCCATTGTCAAAAGGATTCTTTTTTGGATAAAATGTTTTTATCAAGTACCTTAAATTTATTTTAGTTAAAGCCATTCATTCAGTTTAAGGTCTTGGAACAAAATTGTTCTTCATTGTCAAATAAATCAGATTTATTTTCATGATAGAAAAGGTCTGGCCTCATTTTTCAGTTCAGATTAAAGACTTGATTTGTGTTTCTGTGACAACCATCTTTTTATACTTAATCCTCGATAGATAAGTGGAAGAGCTAGGAGCCTTTTTTAAGTTTATTTCTTGGAAGAAATAAGGTGATACTGTCTTTCCTATTTCTTATTGTAAACTGTCATATTGTTGTTTAATAGGACTCTTTCTGAAAAGTAATATGTTCTCTGCTGATGAATATGGGATGAAAGAGAGGAACTGTTTAAATGAAAATTGCAACCAACTTCTGCCCCATTCCATTATGTGTCTGCAAATAGAACACGCTATCACAGTTCCCCTTTTATAATTTCTGGCTTCATTCTACATAGAAATAATGTATAAAACAGGAAGTTTGTAGTCAGTTTGTGATATTAAAGAAGGCTTTGTGGATAAAGTAAGAATCATTTCTAGCTTAGTGCTTCAGAGATTTTTACATGCTACCCACTGCAATATATTTCTATCTATTCAGGGTAGATGATAGATAGGATATTCTTTTTATTAATTGATAAAAGCACTGTGAACGGGGAGGCAAGAAAGGAGAGTCCACATGGTCACTCCACTCGGACCTCTGATCCATTGTCAGGCAGATTAGCTTAAGGAAAGGAAGGAATACAAGTGGAAAATCAGAACCTGGGAATTGCTGTCCATTGTTTTTTTTAACCTAGTTCAGTGGTGTGCTCTTTAGAAATTTTGTTACCTTCAGCAGTAATTTGAAAGATCCCTGTTCTAATATTTATCTAATCTATAATAATAAAAGCATAATATGCTAATTAGACCACATATTACGGACGACTTTCCTGACCAAGCTGGGGCTAAGAGGGAGGCCCAGGTCCCAGATGCTTGCTGGCGGCCAGAGGGGAGCCCGGGTTCTGGGTGCCTGCCAGTGGCCGGAGGGAGGAGGGGAGCCTGGGTTCCCGGTGCCAGAAGGAAGCCAGTGCCAGCAGCCTGGGGAAGGAGGGCCTACTCTGGCACGAATTTCGTGTATCGGGCCTCTAGTTTATAGATAAGGAATTTGAGATGTAAAGGGGTGAAATAATTGCTTATAGTCATTAAGCAACTAAATGGTTCAATCAGGAACTTCAAAACTTTTTCTCCTGTGTCACACTACCAGGTACATAGTCTGGCATACAGTAGATGTTACTATGTGTTTAATGAATGAATAATTGTGTATTTAAAAATATGTTTTACTGAATTTTCATAGAGAGAAGAGACAAGAGGGAGTGAGAGAGAGAGGAAGAAACATCAATGGGAGAGAAACATTGATAGCTGCCTCCTGCACACCCCCTGTAGGGGATTGAGCTCACACCGTGGGCATGTGCCCTGACAAGGAATTGAACCAGCAGCCTCTTGGTGCATGAAATGATGTTCAGCCAACAGAGCACACTGGCTAGGCCGAATAACTGCATATTTTTAATGAACTCTTAAATACTTACCATTCTAGTAGCTTCTTGAATTTGACCTGCTAGATGAGTCACTACAGATGATTCACTACAGAAGAATAGTGAAGATATCTTGTGTTGTCAAAGCACAGTCAAGTTGATCTCTTCAATTTCTGTGGTGTGTGTGGATTTGACTAATTGAACAGTAAAGAATTTGGGCATTTTTCATATTTTACAGATTAAAATAGATCTGTAACAGTGTGGTAGTACTTTTTTGATAGGCGTCAACTATTGGTTCTATAGTTAGATGTCTGTTACTCAGACATACTTGTATGTTTGTATGACCAATATATTTTTGTTCTTTGTTACAGGTATTCTCTTAAAGCAAATGACCAAATCTTGGCTGAAGACAAGCACAAGGAACTGTAAGTGCATAAAACTGGAGATTGTACATAGCTTGCCCTGTCAATGGAGTAGATATACATACATAATCTGATTTTTAAAATTATATGAAATATAAAGATATAATTAATACCATGAGTTTAATCTTCATAGGATTAGGATATTTATACCAAGTAAGGTTAACAGGAAATAATTGTTCCTTGTATGCACATTAAAATATGTACTATTGTATTTCATAATTGGAAAATAGGTTATTTCATATTCCTTCCCTAGGTAAAATATTAAATTGTCACTGTTAATTTTTGGCTCTTACTTAATTGACTACCCCTCCTCATGCTTATGATAGAGAAATATATTTTTCCTTTTGTTGCCTTATGAAAAAATACCAAGTTCTTATTTAACATAGGTAAAAGCACTTTAAAAGGTTGGAAATGTGAATAAAAATTTTTTTCTTTTTAAATATTTAATGTTCTTAGGGTTCCATCTTTCAGATAAAAATAACTGTATAAGTGATTCTGGGATTTCTCCATCCCTATTTTTTCTGTCCTACAGTGGTATTTTAAAAATTACTACTTCACAGGAACTGTGAAGTTTTTAATTAAAAATTACTAATTTGGCAGTTCTTTAAATTCACCATATCTTAACCTTTTTAGTATCATAAGACTGTCCAGAGTAAAGCTAAAAATATTTTGTATGTTTCAATTTTCTAGCTTGTCTGCCTACCCCCCTTCCTCCATTGTGCTATAAGAAAGTTTTGATAATCTTGTTCTGCAACTACCTCACCTCAAATAATACTATAGAATTAAGAATTTGAGGAATTAGAGGCTAACTACAGATTGTTTCCATATAATACTGTGGTCCTACCTTTTTCATGGGGATACATTACTAGACCTGCAGTGGATGCCTGAAATCATAGATAGTACCAAATGCTATACATACTATTTTTTCACACACTCATGTGTGTGTGCGCGTGCGCGTACACACACACACACACACACACACACATACACACTCTTATGGTGAAGTTTAATTTATAAATGATACACAATAAGGTTAAAAATAAAAACTAATAAAATAGAATAGTTATGACAACATAATAAAAGTTTTGAGGTTATGAGTAGTGAGGTTTCTATCTCATTGTGCTATACTCACCTTTCTAATGATGATGATGATGTATGAGATGCTTATGTGATGAGATGATATGAGGTGAATGACGTAGGCATTGTGATATAACAGTAGGCTACTATAAGGTTTACTTGAACACAGGCACTGTGATACCGTGACGGTGGATCTGATAACCCAGAGAGCTACTAAATGACTGATGGGTGGGTAGATCTACAGCTTGTATACATTGGGCCAAGGGATGACTCACATTCTGAGTGGGATGGGGCTGGATAGCATGAGATTTTATTATATTACTCAGAATGGCACTAAATATAAAACTTATGAATTGCTTATCTGGAATTTCTATTTCTGGAAAAATAACTTAATGAAAGAAATTCTAAATTCACTAAATTTTAAAGTGTTAATGTACATATCTATTACAAAATGAACTTTTTCAATTTTATAGTCATAATTGTGAACTAAGTAAGCAAATATAATGTATGTCTAAAGGTTGAAAGAGCACAATTTTATTTGTTATTATTTCCTTAATTCTTATTCGAGGACATTTAAAAAAAATTGATCTTAGAATGAGAGGGAGAGGGAGAAAGAGAGGGAAACATGGATCACTTGCCCCCCGTAAGCACCCTGACCAGGGATTGAACCTGCAACTTAGGTATGGGCCCTGACCAGGAATCCACCTGCAACCTTTAAAAAAAAATCTTTATTGTTTAGACTATCACAGTTGTTCCTTCTTTTTGGTGAACTCTTGGCTGTACTCTCACTTGAAAATTTTAGGATTTCATAGTTGTTTTAATTGGTTATATCTAGATTATAAATCTTCCGAAAGGTTTGCTTCAGTTTTTTTTTTTGTTTAAAAGTATTTACCCTGTCATAAAGGACAAGAACTCATTACAAGAGATAACTTTAGAATTCAGCTAGGTCTTATATTCATGTGTGTGTGTGTGTGTATATATATATATATATATATATATATATATAATATGTAAATGAAAAATATTTCTCATTAGTGGTAAATCTTAAAAGCTTTTGAAGAAATTTGTGGTGCCTTGTCCTTAGCATTAGCAAAAACTTAGTTTATGTATGAGTTTTGCCATGGACTAAATGTATCTGTTAGGATTCAGTTCTGCTATGAGTATTAAGAAATAAGGAATTTATTATAGGAACTAAATCTTTTTCAATTGGAAAAATTAGAGAAGTAAAGGCCCAAAAAGGATCAGAGAAAACTCATCACTTTTGGTATAGGTTCATGAATTGGAGATTATAAGAAGCAACTAGGCATGTCTGCAGGAACTGTGAAGGGGATGGGTGAGTTGGTTGTTGGCTCTTTGGGTTTTCAGTGACGTCTGGTGATAGGCCCTAGGCCTGGTTGGAAAGATGTGTTGGAGGTAGAGTGGGATAAGTAGGACAAACTGCCCATCCCTTTTCGTCTGTCTTTCACTGCCTTTGTTTTTATTTTTATTTTATCTTAAATGTATTTTTTTATTGTCTTTCTCTACTTTTGACCATTAACTACCTTTGTAGTGAAATGGCAGCTGCTTTACTTGCAACTTCCAAATTGTATACAACTTTCTCCTATGGTTAATCCTAAAACCAAACTATATGGTTTAGTTTAATAACTTAATCTGAATTTAATGTCCTTATTTGTAAAATGGTGCTACTTCTATTTTATTTCATTACGGAAAGATTAGATGAAATTAGTTTAATAACTTAATCTGAATTTAATGTCCTTATTTGTAAAATGGTGATACTTCTATTTTATTTCATTACGGAAAGATTAGATGAAATTATATATATGAAAAAGTTTTGAACTATAAAGAATCATGTAAAGCTTCGTTGTGATGTTTGTGAGTATGATGATATTTATAAAAACCTCTTGAACTGTCTTCTGCTCTTGGAGAAGATGTCTTTCTTTTTTTTTTAAATTTTTTAAATTTACAATATAACTTATATTTAATAGTAGTACATATGTTTTCCTTTTTTTCCCCCCAATATCCTCCCACCAGCCTCCCTTACCCCCCAGCACATGTCCCCACCTGCCCCCCTCCCCGCCCCAGTGTCTCATTCATTGGTTATGCTCATATGTATGCATACAAGTCCTTCGGTTGATCTCCCCCAGCATCCGCCTCCCATCCACTCCAGCCTTCCCCCTGTAGCTTGACATCCTGTTCAAGGCCACCCTGCCTCTATATCAGTCACTCCCCCCTGTTTCTTTTCTTCAAAAATATCTTGCCTCTGCATACTAGAAACAAACGTATAAGAGCAAAAAATGTTTGAGTGTCAGTTTCAATGTCCAACTGTTCTGAGTCCCAGTTTCAGTGTCAAATAGTTCTTCATGTGTACATGTCAGCATTGGTATCCAGATGGTGGACACATCGTGGCAATGCAAGATCCATCCTCTCTGGTATGGTCCTGGGCCGCCTGCAGCCACCTAGCATGGCAAGGTGTCGTCAGCGTCCGCCATCTCTGGACCGTCCTCGTGGCTGGAACAGACCCATCAGTTCCTCACTGTCTCAGGAACCCACATGGTCTTGGAGATGTTCTCTGCAAACACACAAACACATTCTCAACCAAAAGTTAACAAAGGGATCCTCTCTGCAAAATAGACTTGGGATTCTTTTTATTTTTGCCTAAATGATTTTCCTTTGGCTTATTTTGACACCATGTGTGATTTTTCATGGGTGTCCTGCAGTTGGTTTTACAAATGGAATTTACTTTTCTGGAGTCAGAATTTTCTAGATGTATTTTACTTATAGGATATTTTTCCTTACATGATATTACCCCACTGTCCCCCCCTTTTTTTGGTTAATGGGGGCTTTTGGAAATTTTATCTTGCAGTCTTGGTAATTTAAAATTTTAATTTTGCACACAAATATTACTGCTTTAGGTTCTTTGGATGTTAGGCAATTTTACAGTGAGATGAACTACTAATAGATAGTTTAGTTAATGTTTTAGGAAAAGCTTTTTTCCAGTACACTTAGATTTTCTTGAGTATTCACTTATTTCACTTGGCTAATTTTAATACTCAAGCAGAAATCTTAGTTTACCCTGTAAATACTTGTGGAAAGGAATATTTGCATTTTTGAGTAGGTCCTCAGAATTCCTTGTAATAAATTAAATTTAGATATAGGGCAGCTATTGCTGGCTGAGTCTCTGTCTGCCACCTGGGTCCCAGTGTGAGTTGTGCGTGGGAGGCGAAGCAGCCGTGGGGGTAGGAGACCTCCCTCAGGAGGGGTGAGAATTAAGCCTCTGCAAGGTTTGTGGGTGAGGGTCTGTGCCCCACCTCTGTTGACCTTTTAGTTCTCTCCTGTTGGCCCCTCTGCGACTGTGCCTATCTTAGGTTGTTCCTTCCCTGAGGAATCTTACCCGTCTCTGGCTAACCAGCCATCCTCCGGGGCCAAACAGGGTAATGTGAGGTTCAGTTCTGTCTCCTTTGTAGTCTATGCCCCCGTGGCCTCCACGTCCAGCACCTGCCTTGGGGTCCCCTCGCCTGCTGGCGGGGTCCCGGTACTGATCACATATCTCGGGTGACCAGGTTTCTGGAGAAGATGTCTTTCAAATATCATTGTGAGTTTACATTAGTGCTTTGCTATTTTATTATCCACTTAGCAAATGATTTATTTAATTAGCTATTTCTCTTTTAGTTAACTCACTAATCCATGTGGGTATAGTGTGAGTTTCTAGCATTCAATTCTTTAGAAACAAAACTGGGTAATGGTCTTATTTGCCCTCTACCTCTTTGATTTTGTCAGGGAGTGGGAAGGGTAAGGTGTTTCCTGGAACTTTATTCAGAGCTTTGCAGTCCATGTGTAATTCATTGATTTTTTTTTTTTGCAGTGATCAATTTACTTGACAGTATTTCATTATGGGATATCTATGGGGTGAATACTAGGTGGGATGAATATGGAACAGAGAACAGAAACTGCTGTTGTGTTGACTTATTTTTCTCCTGGGTCTAAAACAAACACGAATATTTGAAGACTGAAACTATGATAGATATCTACCTGAAAAATAAAGTAAGGGTATGCCAACACCGTCCACATAACCTTAAAGATTAAATTAGACTTTTGGAGGATTATAGTATCTGTTAACAATTAATATAATTCTTAAAAATACTTTCTCTACTGAATACTAATTATTGATTTTTTGGGGAAAGTATTGAGCAATTAAATAATACTTATGTATTAAAGAACAAGAGAAGAGGACATTATTTTAATTACTTTCATGCTCTAATTTAATTTTCACAACAACTTTTTAAGCTAGATATACATTTCCATTTTATGGAAAAACAGGCTTGGAAAGATTAAGTTGTGTAGGAAACGATAGACTGTGATTTGATTTTAGATCTTTTTTGATGCTTTTTACTTTAAGTTCAGTGACTTTGGAAAGAATATTTTTTTACATTTTTGGAGGAATGATATTATTTAAAACAAATATACCTACTTCACAAAGTGTTTGAAGGTCTTTATATGCATATTACATTTTATAAATTTTAATATGGTTTATTAGAACTATACCCTAGTTTGTAGGTAATACTGTGTTTTAATGGCTAAGGTAAAATCTCTGAGCTCACGTTGATGAATAGAAATCCAGTATTTCCAACAGGCTAGGTCTTTTCTTGAAGTTCTGTGTTATAAATTTATTCTTTATGGTGCTAGCTCCCTCTGTAGAACTTGATTAAGATTGCAACCTGACTTGTTCAGTTATTTAGCAAAGTGATTGAAACATTATCTAGAATAGATTTTTAAATTTTCTTTTTTCTTTCTTTCTTTTTTTTTTTTTTACCCACAGGCTCGGGGATGAGCCCTCTCCCCTCCTGTAACAACACATTAAGTAAAATGTGGAGGCCAGGAGCCTGAACTCCTCCCTGTCACCTAACTAGTGCTGGGTGGGAGTGAGGAGCTGCCTTCCTCTCTGTCCCTCATAGAGGTCCTGCTGCTCTCCAGGGATCCAGGTCAGCAGCCCCCTGCTGTCTGAGTGGAGAAGGAAGCTAGGAAGGTGATCACTGAGGGTTTTCTTTTCTTTTCTTTTTTTTAATCTTTATTGTTCAGTTTATTAATTACATTGTTTCCCCTTTTTATCCCCCTATAGCTCCCCTCCACCCTGTACCTATCTCACCCTCCACCCTCACCTCCCCCTCCCCACTGTCCTCTCCCATTGTTGCTAGATTTTTGTCCAGTCTCTTGCTGCACTTCCCACAACCCTTTTCTCCCCAAGAATTGTCAGTCCATTCCCTCTCTATGTCCATATCTCTGTTATATTCACCAGTCTATCCTGTTCAACAGCCTATCAATTCACTTGATTTTTATGTTCATTTGTTGATAGATGTGTATTTGTTGTTCATAATTTTCATCTTTACCTTTTTCTTCTTCCTCTTCTTAAAGAATATCTTTCAGCATTTCATATAATGTTGGTTTGGTGGTGATGAACTCCTTTAGCTTTTTCTTATCTGCGAAGCACTTCATCTGACCTTCAATTCTGAATGATAGCTTTGCTGGATAGAGTAATCTTGGTTGTAGATTCTTGCTGTTCATCACTTTGAATATTTCTTGCCACTCCCGTCTGGCCTGCATGGTTTCTGTTGAGAAATCCACTGACAATCGTATGGGTGCTCCCTTATAGGTAACCAACTGTTTCTCTCTTGCTGCTTTTAATATTCTCTCTTTGTCTTTTGCTCTTGGCATTTTAATTATGATGTGCCTTGGTGTGGTCCTCTTAGGGTTCCTATAGGGTTCGGTGCACTTCTTGGACTCCTAAGTCAATTTCTTTCACCAGGTGTGGGAAGTTTTCAGTCACTATTTCTTCAAATAGGTTTTCATTGTCTTGGCCTCTTGCTTTTTCTGGCACCCCTATAATTCGGATGTTGGTATGCTTGAGGTTGTCCCAGAGGCCCCTTACACTATCTTCAATTTTTTTAATTCTTTTTGTTTCTTGTTTTTTCAGCTGAGTGGATTTTACCTCTTTGTATTTCAAATCTTTAACTTGGTTCTTGGGGTGCTCCAGAGCACTTTTAGGTCTTTGTATAATATTTTTTGTTTCAGTCAGTGTATGCTTAATTTCTGGTTGGTCCTTTTTCATATCCTTGAGAGTCTCCTTTATATCCTTGAGGGTCTCTTTCATTTCCTTGTAGGACTCATTCATTTCCACGTTGGTCTTGATCATTTCTTTGCAGCTCTCGTTTATATCCTTGAGGGTGTTGTTCATTTTCTTGTAGGACTCATTCATTTCCTTTGTGGTCTTGCTTATTTCCTTATAGGCCTCGATCTTTTGTTGGAGCCTCTTGAAAAACCCTATAACCGTGGTTTTGAATTCCATGTCCAGTCGTTTTTTTTCCTCCATTTCTTTCACATCTGATTTCTTTCCATGTTGCTGCATGGTGGCTGCTTCCCTGAGTTGGTCAATTAGCTTTGTGTGGTAGACTTCCTACTAGGGATAGTGGCTCAGCCTCCCCGTTACCTGAGATGGATATGGGCTGCACAGTCTTGCTGAAGTTAAGCTCAGTTAATCGTTGTTAGCACTTGGAGGGTTGACCTCCAGGCCAATTGTCTGTGAAGCTCAGCTGTGCTCAGGTTGGGTGGGCGGAGTCTCCGGGCCAAGCAGACAGCGTTAGCTCTGCCCTGTGCGGCCCCGGGGACTCTGTGCAGGGGGCAGTGGCTGCCAGCACCTCTGAGAGATAGCCGCTGCGGAGCTCCACCGGCTGCCGGGGAATTCAGACTTTCCCAAAATGAGTCTGCATGCGCAATTTCTCACCCAGGGTCATAAAACAAAGCAGTCTGACGGTTTTCTGATTGAGAGGCAAGTCGCGGTGCGCTCTCTGCGCCGTCACGCAGCCGAGCTGTTCGCACAAGCTGCCTTCTCCCCAAGCCGGGAGACCCGGCAGCACCCGAGCTTTGGCGTGTCCTCCCACTGTCCAGTTTTCACCCCGTGTGATAGTGGGTTCTCTGGACTTCGCCCAGAGCTTGAGAATCAGTCCAGTGGGACGCCTTTGTCTCCCCGTTCGAGAAAACTGGCCGGTTTTCAGCCGCCCACGTGCGCTCCAAACCTCTCTTCGCGCGAATCTTTCAACTCTGTTCACCGCCGCTCCTCCGAGTCACAGTGTCTTATCTTCACTTTTATTTGTGGAATTTTCACTTGGCGAGCTTTCTGGTGATTCTGGAAGGTGTTTGTTCTTTCGTTAAGTTGTAGTATTAAAATTGCTGATTATGACGGCAAGATAGGTGTTTTACCTTTGCCGCCATCTTAATTCTCCTAAATTTTCTTTTAAATTTTACTTTAATGTCTTAGTCACTTCCAAGTGTTTTTCTTATGAAAATATTATCTCTATAAAAATTTTTCACTTTGTACATACTTAATTTTAATAGCATATATGGAGTTAGACTTTAAACATTCCTACTACTTTAATGCTTTATTTGGGAATTCCAGGGAGACTTGTGATTTCTAGGTCTGTAAGTCTGTGTTGGGTAAGAGTACAGGAAGTAGCAAAAAGCCTGATGGAAAATTTTGGAGAAAAATATCTTCTTGCCGGAGTGGGGATGGTTACTTCTTTTACCATTATTTTATCTCTGTTCTTTCTCAAACTATTTTATATTTAAACTAGAGGCCCAGTGCATGAAATTTGTGCACTAGGGAAGGGTAACTCAGCCAGCCTGTGCCCTCTTGCACTCTGGGAGCCCTCAGAGTATGTCTGACTGACAGCTTAGGCTAGCCCTCTGCAGAGCCATCAGTCAGACACCCTTACCACCAACACACAGATGGGAAAGGCTCCTGCCACCACTGCTGTGCTTGCCAGCTGTGAGCCTGGCTCAGAGCTTCTGGCTGAGCTATGCTCTGCACTGACCACCAAGGAACAGCTTCTGCATTGAGCATCTGCCCCTGGTGGTCAGTGCACATCATAGCAACTGGTCACTCCACCTTTTCCTCAATTTGCATATTAGCCTTTTATTATATAGGATATTAAATTGTATAATTAGCTCTTCAAAGATGTTTTCCCTACTAGAATGAGGGCAGAGAAAATGTGATAAGGCTTCTAAGATGGAGTTTAGAAACATGGGCAAGCTCATGTCAACATAAAACTATGGACTACGTACATAACATAACAATGAGGATAAGCAAGAATTAGGATTATGCATGAATAAGCTTTTAAACAATTTTGTAGGATAATTATCTTTAGCCCTTTGTTAATACCAAACATTTATTATTCTGTTAAGGTATGATATAGTTTACATAAGCACTGGCATGCATTATGGTGATACAAAGAATAAGGATGATTCTTAGTCTTTTTATATTTGTTGACTTTTATACGTGAGAATTGTTTGAAAGAATGTGTTTGAACCAGTTTTATTAATATAACACATTCATCCTTTGTTATTTTTAAAACAAATATTATCCTCTTGAAGTAGTAATATTGTTTCCCTATATCAGTAAAATGTTTACGTCAATGCATAAGTATTTTGTTTTGGGGGTTCTTATAGTTTTATCTTTTAACCATTTACCTTTTCACAATCTTTCAGGATAACTAGCTCATCTTCCATTAGTCTAGGAAGAAATCTGGAGTGGACTTCCTTTACATTGTTATTGGCTACTTAATTCTATGTCATTTTGAATTTGGTTTAACCTATGTGTCACATGGATAGTAGTGCTTTCTAGTGTTAGTACTTCCTTTGTTATTTAAAGTTTTTTTATGTTAACTTAAAAATTAGCCTCAACTTATTAATAATGAATTTAAAACACTTATTTAATATAAAACTATAAAAATAAAAACATGTTTGCCACTTAAAATTTCTCAAATACAAATTGACATCATGTGCTTTCTGATAAAGGACAGACTGTCACGTGTTTTATTCCTACAAAAAAAAAAAAAAAAAAAGCATGAGTCTGATTGTTACACATCAGAGTCTGATTGGAAACATCAGAAAATCCCAAATTCAATGAAGCAGCTGGCCTGTACACTTTAAAAGAGTCACTGTTGTGAAATATAAAGACAGTATTTTTTTTTAAGATTAAGAGAAACCAAAGAAAATAACAGCTAAATGTAATCCTGAGGTGAAGGGTGTATTATGAAGGACATTGCTGGCAAAATTGAATATGGACTATACATTAGGTAATAGTATTGTTGCACTGTTAAATATCCTGAATTGATAAATGTACTGTGGTCATGAAGTGGTCTTATTTTTAGGAAATAGCACTCAGGTGTTTAGAGGTAAGTGGTGTTAATGTCTGGAACATATTCAAATGGTTCAGCAATAACTAAGTGTAATAATAAATAATATCCTAAATAATAAAAGGCAATATGCAAATTGACCTAACTGTAGAACTACTGGTCGCTATTATGCACACTGACCACCAGGGGGCAGACACTCAACGCAGAAGCTGCCCCCTGGTGGTAAGTGTTTCTCCCACAGAGGGAGTGCTGCTCACAGCTGGCAAGCACAGTGGCGTTGGTGGGAGCCTTCTGTGCCTCGGCAGCAGCACTAACCATGTCTGCCAGCCTGAGCACGCTCCCTGCAGGTGGCGGTTGCACATCCTCCAGAGGGCTGGGCTCTGGTATGTATATGAGGAGAGAGATAAGTCAACTTGTATTGTCATACTAACTATTAAGTAAATTTAGGTGAAGAGTATATATGGATTATTTGTATAATTCTTACAATATCTTTGTAAGTTTTAAATAATTTCAAAATAAATTAACTATTAGTCTTTCTGTTAAATTTGTTTGTTTACATTGTTCTTTAGATTTTACATATAAGTGAAAGCATATGGTCAGTTTTTTTATATCTGAGTTATCTCTTCATAAATATAATAAAATTTCAATACAGATTCCTTTAAGAAAATCAGCTAGACTCCTAAGTTATAATTCATTGCCTCTTTTATTATTCCTTAAATATTACCAACTTAAGTTATTTATTTATTTATTTTTAAGCAGAGAACAAAAGACAATTTTCTCCAACATTTGGGTGCATTGATTATAAGTGCTTCTAATTCTAGCAGCCTGCTAGTGTTGGTGATAAATTTGGGATAATGTCTATGACTGCCCTCTTATCGGGGTCTGAATCTGTGAGAATTTTGGGTTAATTAGAATTTTTTTTAACATTAAAATTTTTTTTTTAAATCCTCACCTGAGGATATTTTTTCTATTGATTTTTAGAGAAAGTAGAAGAGAGGGAAATATGGAAAGCAATATCGATGTGAGAGAAACACATTGATTGGTTGCCTCCTGCACATGCCCAGGCCGGAGAGGAGCCTGCAACTGAAGTACATGCCCTTGATCAAAACTGAACCTGGGACCCTCTGGTCTGCAGTCCAATGCCATATCCACTGAACCAAACTTGCTGGAGCAGAACTTTTTTGTTTTTTAAAAATATGTAGTAGATGAGGGCATAAACTTTCAGAACTAGTTCTTTCTAAAGTTAGGAGATTTATATACTACTTGATTATGATGCCTCTTTGTAAGTTACAGACACCCAAAATGACAGTCTGTAAATGGAAACCTTTATTTAGCACAATAAATATGGAGGTGAGGGCTGGTTAATTGATTGGTTAATTCAGTGCTTCAGGAACATCATCAGGGAACCCAGGGTCCTTTATGTTTTTCTGCTTCCCATTCCCATTGACTTTTAGGCTGAAACTTTTCATGGTTACAAATGGCTATTGCTGTTCTTAGAGCTCTTATATAGTTGAGAATACCTAGTGACTCACAGGAAGATCTTGTGGTCTTTTTTTAAGAGCAAGAAGTGCTTTCTCAGAATTACCCCAGCAGGTATTTCCTTAATTTATCATTGGCTTCCATTGCATCATATTTTCATTCCTAAACTAGGGACTGGCAAAGAAAATAGAATTACCATGATTTCTAATCAAGCGCCATTCCATGGGCTAAGGCACAAAGCCTTTTATTCTAATAACTGAAGAATTTGGAGTTCCTTTGGAAAAGGGAAATGGCTGTTGGTTTGGGAACCAACAGTGTAATACAAAGTTTAAAATAAAGCATTTTATTTTGTTTTAAACATTGTAAGTTTTGTCAGATTTCTCTGGATATGGATATGGATATGGATCAGGGCCATATCTGCAAACTGACTGAGTGAGAGACGTCCTAAAACTATCTTCTGGGGTAATCTTTATTCCTTATTACTGTGCACATTGAAGAAAATTTTAAAATTTTTAATTAAAAATTTGAAATTTAAACTCATTCACTGATAGTAACCAAGTTATAAAAATGTGTGAAATTGAGTGAATATTTTTTAAAGCATGGAAGATTTTTGTTATCTTTAGATTTGAAATGGGATATACATACTTATGTAGCCCCTTGGGAAATATTACTTCCTTTTTTCTTGATGTAATTTTCAGCTCCTCTTTGATTTCATCCTTAGCAACACAGCAGGGCACTTTTTAAAATAAAATTTTTTACTGTCTCTAAACCAGGGAAGGTTGAAAAATACATTCCAAAAAATTGTATGCAGTATAAACAGCTGCTTTGGTTACTGTTTTGGTATTTAAGAGGAGATGCTGCATATTTTTAGGGGATCACAATGAGGAAGCTGGTCACATTTCTACTGCCTCCTGGAAACGTTATGATACAGTCATGTTCAACATAATGATAATGAAGTTTCCATCAATGATGGACCACATGCATGATGATGGTCATCTATATATATTAAAGGCTAATATGCTAAGTGTCCCTCCCACGATCTGACCAGTCGCTATGATGTGCACTGACCACTAGGGGGCACATGCTCAACACAGGAGCTGTTGAGCTGCAGTGATTTGGCAGAGGCGGTTTTTGGGTGACGCACCCCAAAACCAGAGAGGAGGGAGCCCGATTCCTCATGGGGCTGTGGGATTCCATCTTTGACCATGGGTTATGTTGTTGCTGGGGCACTGTTGGCTCCAAATCTGGTCTATTGCACACTTGCTTTTTGCGTTCCACACCCTGTATGACAGCAACTTTGCAGAGTACCCTCTTGCAGGCTAGGCCAAGGGACCCCACCTGCCAAAGGGATCCCGCTCACTCTGTCACACTGCCGCCCCACGTGTGGCCGACTGGGGAGGGACCAAGGGAGTTGGCTCCAGGCTGTGTCTGGCCCATCTTGCCTAGTCCCACCCCACCGGCCACCTTCTAATTTCCTTTCAATGTGCACAAATCCATGCAATGGTTCACTAGTAATATTATAATGGAGCTGAAAATTTTCTATTGCAGCCATCTTAACATTGCAGCACAACACATGTGTTGTGGTGATGCTGGTGCTAAAAAAAACCCACTATGTTACCAGTCTTATAAAGGTACTAGAGGCCTGGTGCATGAAGTTTGTGCACTGGGGAGGGGGGTCTCTTAGCCCCCTCTCACATACTGGGAGCCCTCAGGGGATTTCGACTGATGGCTTAGGCCCACTCCCTGTTGGAGGGGTCTGTCCTCCCTTTGTGGGAGGCGACCTGGCTGATCAGGGGAAGTCAGGGAAGGCATCAGCCCCATCACCCCTCTCCTGCAGCCACTGCCAGTCCCGCAGCCACCAAGGCATTTTAATCAACATGGACTCTAGTCCCTCCACCATGGAAAATTGACAACTTTCTTTAGGCATTTTCAAGATGTGCCTTTCATAAGATATGACATTTCTTTCTTTATTTTTCTTTTTATCCTCACCTGAGGATATGTTTCCATTGATTTTTTTTTCCCCTTCCCTCTGATTCCAGGCTCGGCCTATTCCCAAACCTACAGCCTCCACCCCAGGCTTTAGGCTTGGGAAGCAGGCACCCCCCCCCCCCGCCCCTCTGATCCCAGGCTTGGCCCCAGGCTTTAGGCTTGGGAAGCAGGCACCCCCCACCCCTCTGATCCCAGGCTTGGCCCCAGGCTTTAGGCTTGGGAAGCGGTTACCCACCCCCACCCCCGCCCCTTGGATCCCAGGCTCGGCTCCTTCCCAAACCTACAGCCTCCACCCCAGGCTTTAGGCTTGGGAGGCAGGTACCCCTGTCCCCCAAGCCTAAAGCCTCCGTGGGATGGCTGGCTGGGAGTGACCTGGGTGCCCAGGAGGTTCCCAGGACCTAGGTGTGTATGCAGATTAACTGTCATCTTTATTGGGTTAATTTGCATACTCTGATTGGCTGTGGGCACAGCAGAGGTATGGTCAGTTTGCATATTTATTATTAGGAAAGATAGCACACATTGCCCTAGCCAGGTTGGCTCAATGGATAGAGCATAGGCCTATGGACTGAAGGGTCCCAGGTTTGATTCCAGTCAAGGGCACATGCCCGAGTTGTGGGCTCGATCTCCAGTGGGGCACATGTAGGAGGCAGCTGATCAATGATTTTCTCTCATCAGTGATGTTTCTCTCTCTCTCCCTCTCCCTTTCTGAAATAAAAAAAATAAAGGTATAGCACATACAACTATGCATAGTAATTAATACTTGATAAGATAGTAACTATGTTACTGGTTTGTAGTATATTTATTAGACTATACCTTTTCATTATTTTATAGCATATTCTTTTTACTTATAAAAAAGCCTATTGTAAAACACTGTTGTGTTACACATATTGTGTTTACTACATCTCTTGACTACGTCACTTATTGTATGTGAATGTGAGTGATGTGTCTGTGAGTGCTGATATGAAGGCAGATGAAGAATTTTTGGAAACTGTAGATAAGCATATCAGTAAGCACATACTCCCAGTCTACTATAGGAGCAATTAGAGGTTATGGATGACTCAGTTCCTCTTTCAAAGTGTCCTCTTGAGTTGTTAGGTCAGTGAAATGGAAAAGTACTGGTGTTAGGTTAATAAAATGCCTTTCAAGATTTTGCTTATTATTGATAATGCTCCCAGACATCCTCCTTTTCATGGTTATCTTCATCCCAATATCAGAGTGGTGTTTTCTGCCTCCAGGCACCACCTCTTTGATACAACCAATGGATCAGGCATTATAGAAGCTTTTAAGGCCTATTACCTGAGGGAGACCTTTGCCCAGGCTATTACTGCAATTGAGGAAGAAACTGAATTCAATTCCTGAATTCAATTCCTGAATTCCATTCCATCCATGACTGTATACAGAACCTTGCTTGGGTTTGGGATGATGTCACCAAGCAGTGTATGAATGGCAGGTGGAAGAAGACACTCAAGAGGTTTGTCCCTATCTTCAAGTGTTTTGCCGAGGATGAGTGGTTGCAGAAATCAACAAGGCTTTGGTTGAGATGGCAAACAACTCTAGTTGATGAGGATGACATTGGGTACCTCCTAGAGGTGGCTCCAGAGGAACTAAATAATGAGTTATTGGAACAGGAGTGATAGCTGAACAAGAGGCAAGAGGAAAGGAAACAGGAGAAGGAAAAGAAGAATAACCCTAAAAAAATATTCACAGTGAATGGTTTAGTAGAGGTTCTTATAGATTTGAAGAAGCTGCTTAAAAAGTTGGAAGTACGGATCCCAACACTGAAAGGTTTTCAGTAATAGAGATATGCTTATGGCACATTCTCTGCTTATAAACAAATCTATGATGAAAAAAGAAACATAGACACAGATAATAGTGTGGTAGAAGGCCTAAGATGGGGTAGGAACTCAGTAGAGGGGGGAAATGGGAGGTATCTGTAATACTTTCAACAATAAAAATAACCCACCATCCAAAAGAAACGAATCAAGCAAACCACCATGGACGTGTTTCTGAAAGGAGTGACACTTCTTCAAGAAGAGCCTGGCAGGTCCTAAGGAGGTGCCCCGGGAGCAGGCATTGTTATAGGAGAGCTCCGTGCACGTCACTGCCCCAAACACCTTCCAGCGGCACAAGATGTGGAGGTGAAGAGTGACACCGATGACATGTGTAGGCCTAGGCTGACGTGTGTGTCTTAGTTTTTACATATTTTTATTGACATCACACAGGAAGGGAGAGGAAGAGAGAGAGAGAGAAACATCAGTGATGAGAGAGAATCATTGATGGGCTTCCTTCTGCATGCCCCCTACTGGAGATCGAACCTGCAACCTGGGCATGTGCCCTTGAGCAGAATCGAACCTGCAACTGGGTTTAAAAGGTAAAACATAAGCAATTATATAATCAATCATAGTTAATATAATTATTAATTATAATTACTGTAAATATTAATCAAAATTAATATGTAATCAATAATGTAATTAATAATTATAATTATAAAAATAGACAAGATGTTATAGAATAAGGATACAAATAAAGATATTTTTGTATAGTTCTATAATGTATTTGTGTTTTAACCTAAATGTTTTACAAAATTGAAACATTTTAAAAAATTTAGTTTATAAAGTAAAAAAGTTATTGTAACCTAAGGTTAACTTTTGAAGAAAGAAAAAAATATATTTTTTAATAAATTTAGTAGCCTAAGAGTGTTTGTGGCGGTGTATGGTAATGTTTTAAATTCACTCACCACACACTCAATGATTCATCCAGAGCAACTTCCAGTCCTGCAAGCTCCATTCATGGTACCAGTAAGTGTCCTGTATAGTACCATTTCTTACCTTTTATACCATACTAGAGGCCCGGTGCACGAAATCTGTACATGGGGTGGGAGTGGGGGTCCCCCTCAGTCCATTCTGTACCCTCTCCAATCTGGGACATCCCTCTTATAATCAGTGACTACTGGCTCCTAACTGCTCACCTGCCTGATTGCCCCTAACTGCCCCTCCTCTGCTGGCTTGGTCACCCCAACTGCCACCCACTGCCAGCCTGGTCACCCCCAACTGCTCCCTCCCGCAAGCCTGGTTGCCGCTCACTGTTCCTCTTGCTGGCCTGGTTGCCCCAACTGGGGCCCGCGCCCCCCCCGCCAGCCTGGTCGCCCCTTGCAACCTGCTGCTTAGGTGTTTGGTCACCCCTCATTAACCTCCCTGCTGGCCTGGTTGCCCCACACAGCCTGTTTGGCTGTCCATTCGGTTGTGATGGTCACTTAGGCTTTTATATATATAGATAGATGTTTATCGTACTTTTTAATGTTTAGATATACTTACCACTGTTATAACTGCCTACAGTATTCAGTATAGTAACATGCTGTACAGGTTTGTAGCCTAGGAGCAACAGGCTGTACCATATAGCCTGAGTGTGTAATGGGCTATATCAGTGGTCGGCAAACTCATTAGTCAACAGAGCCAAATATCAACAGTACAACGATTAAAATTTCTTTTGAGAGCCAAATTTTTTAAACTTAAACTTCTTCTAATGCCACTTCTTCAAAATAGACTCACCCAGGTTGTGGTATTTTGTGGAAGAGCTACACTCAAGGGGCCAAAGAGCCAGCCGCATGTGGCTCGTGAGCCGCAGTTTGCTGTCCACTGGGCTATACCATCTAGGTTTGTGAATATATACTCTGTGATGTTTGCACAGTGATGAAATTGTTCAGTGACACATTTCTCTGAATGTATCCATTTTAAACGATGCATTGGCTGTATTGTTGTATTTTGGTTTAAAGTCTTCAATAGTTGGGGGAATTTTATTTCAGACTGTTATAAATTATTACTCAGCTACTTGTTTGGGATTATTTTACTCAGTCACTCAATAACCGTAGCATTAGCTCCTCATAAAATGAAAATATTATCTCCTATGCAAAAAGTTATAGATTAGCAATAGATGAAAGAGATGATTATGGGTCCAATTCACCTTGAAGAAAGAATAAAAGTAGAATTGAGTAATCTCTGGAAAAAGTAAGATGAAATGTTAAATTCTACTACTCAGTATGTTAAATATCCTATATAATAAAAGAGAAACATGCAAATTTGACCGTACCTTCGCTCCTGATTGGCTATGCTATCAGCCAGTCAGGAGTGGGGGTGGGGCCAAGTGGCATGAGGGCTGGGCCCGGGGATGGAGATGAAACAGCAGTGGCGGTGAGCGCCCAGCCCCCAGGCGCTGTAAGGGGAAGCGGCCCCGGGGCCGGGTAGTCGCAGGCAGCTGGGGCTGAGCTGAGCAGGGTGATGGCTGGGGGTAAGCCATCAGTTGGACATCCCCTGAGGGCTTCCATTATGTGAGAGGGGGCAGGTTGGGTTGAGGGACCCCCCCCCAGTGCACGAATTTTGTGCACTGGGCCACTAGTTGTTTAATATTTGTAGGCTAGTATATAATTAAAATATTCTATTTAGTTATCTTTGAATCGTATTATAATAGCCCAACCAAAAAAATTAAATTTGTCTTACACATGAAGTTTCTAAATATAATTTTCATAATATTTGTATATGTTTATGCTTTTCATTTATCTGCAAAGCTTTTTTGTTAATATGTAAGACCTAGAAAATAAGAGTATTAATACAGCAATTCCTTAAATATTGTAGTAGTGTTTAATTTAAAATATTCCTTAAAAATGGGTAATTTTTAGCCTCTCTTCAGTACTTCCATATTGTTTTTAACTGTTATTATCTCTTGCATCTTTCGTATTTGTTTTCCTTGTTCATTCTAATTATACCCTCAGGCATTAGCATAGTCTAAATTTATTGTGTTTTTTTTCTATAGGAAATCTCACATATTTAAAAATGATTAAACATCATTTAGGGATAGGAAACTGTCATTAGTATTCCTAGTAATTAGTAGACCCTTAAATTTGTTGATCCACTTGAGAACTTAATTTTACTGTCTTTCATTATAAATGAGGGGACTTTTGTTGTTCTGACTGAAATTTGTGATCTATAAAAAGTATGTTCTAAAATTATATAAGCATTTTCATAATTGTTTTAACTGGGAAATATGATAGCTACATTGTAAGCTACAGAGAAAATGGGTTTATATCTTTGTTTTGCTTGCTTTCCATTGTATACATAGTGTAACATAGTATGTGTTTTAACCAGTAGTTATTGAAAAAAATATAATTTTAATTATAATTTTAGAAAAAAGGGCATAAAAATAAACTTTTTGTTGGCTTCAGTATTTTGATCCTGCTCTTCTTTTTCATTTCACCTTTAAGAATCTGATAAAAATAAATAACCGTACCTTATTTCTGATTTCGTCATCAGCTTATGTTCCTTTTCACTTGTCCCATGTTTAGCTCATAAAATTATGGCCCAAATTATGTTTTTATCATTATCAAACACACTATTAGCATTCAGAAAGCTTTTATTGTTAATAAACCTTGGGATCAGTCTTGCTAATCATGATTGATGATTTAGACACAACTATTTGAAGCAAAATCAGCCCTAATAAAAACATGAATAACAGATATTATCTTTTGTGAAGATTATGTTCGCATCTCATCCTCTTCATTGAACAGTATTTATAGTATATAAAAATGTTATTTTTGTATTAACAATTCACACTTTTTAAAGCTAAGACCACAAGGTTAAATACTGAAGAGATTTTATCCTTAATGGCATTACAAAAATGGTTAACATCACTGTAATAAAAAAATAAAACAATGTCTGCAACTTTGGTTCAGTTTTCAAATATATAGTTGGTTGCTAATCAAGATAGTTTTCATTATTCATTCATTCTACTTATAATAATTCCCTATTATGTAGTTTTTCAAAGAAATACTAGTAGGGTAAATGTAGAATATTATTTTATAACTAAGATTATACCCACCAGGTGGTGCTATTTTACCTGTTTTGTCTGTGAAAATAAGGAGGATAAATGAATGTAGAATTTTTAAAAAGCATATGAAACATCTTATATTTTGGGGCCATACTATTTAGAGGAGCTCAGTGGAAAGAAATATTCAAATATAAGCTTATTTGCAGTACTGTTATATTTATCTTAATAAAGATATTTACCTTAAAGAATATTACTGGAGTTAATGTGGCAGAGAACCTTCTATTTAGTTTACAAATATTAAACAGATATCTGTTTTAAGATTGACATAATACAAAGCCTGTTAACTATCTTAGCTTTATATGCATGAAAAATGTAATTATTCATAAAAGTGGTGTGTATTAACCAAAATTTATGTTTCAGTTTTCTTCAGATTTTTAAATAAACAATGCTAACATATTCTCAGACGTAGTGTTATTTACTAATTAAAAGGAAACAGTTTGATTATTTTATGTGTTCTTGAATATTTCCTAAATAAAGGAGAAAAAGTTCATTTAAATACTGCAGTTGAATGACCATCCATTATATAAAATATCTAGCTAATGAAATATATTTTTTCAGTGAAGTATGAAAGGTTCAGTCAGAGTTGCTAAGATTTTAATGTACTTACTTTTTTTATCTTATTATCACTCTCAGTTGTGTCTGAGTATGAGATTGAAAAACAAATGTATTTAGGTACTGTTAAAATTATTTGCCAGAGTCACTGTTGATTCTGCCAACAATGATATTATTGCTATGTGCACAATCAGAGGTTAAACTTGAATTTATTCCTTACATTTGAATTTTTCCTCGAATTACTTTGAATTCAGTTAATGAAATATATCTTTATAGACAAATATATACAGACTTTGTAAATGAATATTTTAATCATAATCATATTAACATTATCCTCATGATGCCCTTTAGATTATGAGTGACCATATTGCTTTATTATAACTTATTTCATGGTATTCGTCTTTTTTTTTAACTTTGTATTATAGTTTTGTAGTATATATCAAGTCTCTTCTTGTGAGAGTAAAAAGTTCTTCCCACTTTGCACTTAGCATAGTACTTTACATTAGTAGATGATCTGTATGTATTTGTTACATAAAAGAGTAATTTTTGTCATGCAAAGGATTGTTACTAGTGTTATAATACAAAGGAAATTACTTAGCCTTTTCTACTTGTAGGAATTTTTAGAGTAACAGAGTATTCTACATTGTTTTTGTCTTATGCTTCTTTCTGAAATGGCTTTTTATAGTTGGTTTTAAAAAGACCATCTCAGTGAAATCTCTTAGAATCATAATAGTGGAGCATTATTCCTGGTGAAGATAAGTCTATTTTCAGTTTTTTTATCGTTAAAAATATCTTGTCATCTGTGTGGTTTCATGTGGATATTGAGAATTAGAGATGGTCTAGTCCTGCAGGGCTCAGAGTGTGGGTCAGGGCCTCTTTGGTGGAGGACTGAGGGTGGGTTTGTGACCTTTTCGGGGGGTCCAAGAGGTCAGAGCTATTTTAAATTGATAATGAAACATTGTTCGCCCTTCTTTTCATTCTCTCCCGAATGTACACGGTACCATAGGTTATATGACACGTGACACTGTTTGACTACCTGAGCATATGATAATCTCGCTGTTTTCTATTAAGCAAGACATAAAGAGATTTGCAAAAATCATAAAACAATGTGACTCTTACCAGTAATTATTTTTTTTAGCTTGGAAATACAGTTATTTTTCTAAAATGTAATTTATGTTGACATTTAATGGCTCTATTATTTAAAAATAATAAACATTTAAAATATTATGTTTTAATTTCTAATATGGCAACCAGGGATAGATATAAAAGCTCTTTGAAGTACTCAGCACTTTTTTAAGTGTAAAGAGGTCCTGAGATCAAAGCATTTGAGAACTTCTAATCCTAATTCTTTATCTTCATTCTGAGGCCTAGAGAGAGGTTAAGTGGGTTAGTAAAGTACATTCAGCCAGTTTTTGGTTTAGCTGATAACTTATAGCACTGACATCTGACTGCTTTGGTTTTTTACTAGTGTTACACTTTTTAGATATTCTCTACCCTAGTACCAACTCTGAGCTCCTTAAACTGTCTTTTAGTTTCATATTTTAGTTATATGAAATCTATGAGTACATTGAAAATATTAACCTGATTTTTCAGCTACAAAAAAGTGTTTTTCTTTTTAAAAAACACTCACATAAATTGTCTAGTATAACCTTGCTATAAAGTAAGCACTTTCTACAGGAAAAGAGAATTGATACATGAATAGTGTAGCCAGAGGGCATCTTATATTTTAGGGACTTTTTTTTTTTTTTACTGTCTTCTCTACTTTTATTTTTTCCTCCCTCATCAACAATAAAACATTGGTTACAAGCTTTTCTGGACAATTATGGCAGTCTGCTCATAGAAGAAAAGGGTAGTCTACTCTTAGGTTTCAAAAATTAAGAGGATAATAGTTCCATATTACTCTTTTACTGGATATGCATTCTCACGTTGAAACTCATGGTTGGTAGGATGGATGCTAAAACATTCATTCCCTCCTTTTTATAATTATTGAAGGAATTTAAAACTGTGTCATGGAGCGACATTGAAAACCCAACTAGTTTTAACTTGAACAAAGAAGATCAGGATATATATGATAGCCCTCTTCACTTAAGGGCTTCCTTCATATGGGAATGAAATTAGATCTATTGATTGACTGAATCATCAAGGATAGAAGGGTAGGTGGATGACAAAGACTAAATACTTATAGCTCAATAAAGGAAAACTTTCTAGTAGTAAAGAAAAAAATAGAATCAGCTTGTTTTGGAGGTATGAGTTCCCTTTATCAAAGAAGTGTTAAAGTGTGTATCAGATTACTTGGTGGGGATGTTAGGAAATGAATCAAGGAGATATGGTTAATTAGGCTAGATGACCTTTAAGATTCTTTCTATTATATGTCTAGATATACTTGTTGAAAATAACTTGTTTTAATGCTAAGACTTTATTTTTAAAGGGCAATGGTTTAGCAGAGATATTTCACTTTTATATCAAGTAATCAATGAACCTGAAGACTTTATGGATCTGTGGTTTGCCATGAATAGTATAATTGATTCTCCAAGAAGGAGTGTGTGTTTTGTTGGTTCCTTTTCCTGCAAATCATTTGAAGTGATGACAGATTGGCAGTAGAACTTTGAAGAGAAGGGGATGATACACATCAGTAAGGAAAGTATATTTTGAAATTGTACATTGAATAGATGATATTTTTAACAGTATTTGCAGAGAAGAGGAGGGGAGGATCTAGCCTAATGTTTTAAACTCTTGTTTCTTGGCATGTGAGAGGCAAATACATGTTCTTCTTCTTATTATTAGAAGTAAATGGCTTATAGCAAAATACTTGGATTTATTTTCATTTGCTAGTGGGTGTTTTTTTCTGTGTCTATGCATGGATATATCACTTATATTCTTAGAGAATTGAATTTGAGCTCTTATAATGTCTTATTGTGTGTACACACACATACACTCACTGAGTATTATTTGTTCATATGTTTATTGAAGGCATGACATAGGAGTTAAATTAAATCACTTAAGGGGTTAGGTAGGAAATGAGCCAAGTTGAAGCAATAGATATGATTAATACATAGATCATATTTCTCTTCAAAATAAGATTCCTGGCCCTATAGACTCTTGCCATCAGATACACAGTGTAAATAAGATTGCTGTATGTAGTAATTCAACCAGAGAACTGAAAGAAAGGGCTTCCTGGATAACCAATTATTAGGCAAAATTAACTGATTGTCCCATTCTTCAAGTATGCTGATGTTTCAGTTAGAAATTATTTTAGGTTCTTATTCATTTAACTAAAATATTTATTAATATTCTACTCTGTAAGGCCCTACTGTAGGCATTGGGCTCAGAGTGGCACACAGTAATTTCCTTTCACTCATAGAGTTTACGGTCTAATGGCAAAGACAGATTTGAGGATTAAATTTCTTATTCAGTACTTATTTCTAGTAAAATGTAAAGTAAAAAAGCTTAGAACTTGGAGTCTAGTAACTCGAGTTCTGTTTTTGTCACTGTTCATTCAGTTAATGCTTAAAATTAAATGTTTGTTATATATACTGCACCAGAAATAAAGATTTTTTTCAAAAGTGGACTTTCTTTTATTTGTTTTTATTACTTTGTTAATCTTCACCTGAGGATATGGAGACTATATATATGTGTGTGTGTGTGTGTGTGTGTGTGTGTGTGTGTAAGAGTGGAAGGGAGAGGGAGAGATAGAAACATTGATGTGAGAGGCAAACATTGATTGGTTGGTTGTCTTCTGTACACACTCCTACCAGGGCTGGGAAACCTGCAACTGAGGTTCATGCTCTTGACCGGAATCGAACCCAGGACCCTTTAGTCTGTGGGCTGATGCTCTATCTACTGAATCAATCTTCCTAGGGCAAAATGTAGAGATTTGTAAGGACATAATCCTGCCCTGAAAAAATTCAATCTTTCTAGGATTACAGGCAGGCAATAATAGCTGTCATACATGTGATAATTGCTATGATAGAATCTATACTAATAAAAGGGTAATATGCTAATTAGACTGGGGACCTTTTAGATGTCCTTCCGGACAAAACCTTGGTGGCAGGGCCGAGGCAGAGGCGGTTAGGGGCGATCAGGCCAGGAGGGGAGGGCAGTTGGGGGAGAGCAGGCTGGCGGGAGGGGGCAGTTGGGGGCAAGCAGACTGGCAGGGAGAGCAGTTGGGGCTCAGCAGGCCAGCAAAGGGGGCAGTTGGGGTTTATCAGGTCAGAGGGGGGGCAGTTTGGGGCAAGCAGGCCTGCAGGGGCGGGGGGAGCATTTGGTGGTGATCAGGCCAGCAGGGGGAGGACAGTTGGGGGTGAGCAGGCTGGTAGGCAGAGTGGTTAGGGGCGGTCAAGCAGGCAGGCAGGTGAGCGGTTAGGAGCCAGTGGTCCCAGATTGTGAGGGGGATGTCCAACTGCCAGTTTAGGATTGGACCTAAACTGGCACTCAGACATCCCTAGAGGGGTCCCAGATTGGTGAGGGTGCAGGCCTGGCTGAGGAACACCCACCCGCCCCATGCACAAATTTCATGCACCGGGCCACTAGTTAGCTATAAAATCCTACAGGAGCAGTAAATTCCTGTAGCTGTGAGGGATGTAAGAAACTATCTCAAAGAGCTGATATTTAAGCTAGTCCTTGAAGGATGTGAAAAATTATTTGGGAACAGAGTAATGAACATGAAAAAAGGAGGAGTTACTTAATTCTATGCCCCCCAAAGAGAGATCTTCCTGAACACAGAGAAGCATGAGTGAATAAGGTGTATTTGGAGAATGATGAGGTATTATTATATGGGTTGGTTAAAACACTACACATGTCATAGCAGGAGAGGTAGGAGAAGAAGCTATATGTATAGGTTGGAGCCAAGTTGTCAGAGGTCTTATATACTAGGTTGAAGTTATTGGGTTTTTATATAGGAGGTCCTTGGGACCTGTGGAACATTTTTAAGCAGGCAAACATAGTCTTCATTTTACAAAGATATTTGATAGAATACAGGATTAAGTGGAGAGATGTTGAGGCTGAAGGTAAGGTATTTTAGTTTGAAAATTCTTCATAAAAGGTAATCAATAAATTAGTGAGGATCTCTTATAATAATAAAGTAGTAGTGACTATAGAATACAGGGGATTCAAAATATAATTCAGAGGATTTAAAAAATCCTCACTAGAGTTTATGTTTATTGCTTTGAGAGATGTGAGAGAAACATTGATTGGTGGCCTTTTGTGAGCACTCTGAATGGGATTGAACCTACAACCTAGCCAGGGCAAATTGACAGGATTTAGTGACTGAGCCAAACTGCCTAGGGCAGAAATGTAGAGATTACATACAAAATCCAGAAGATTTTGAAGTGTTTTTTTTGGAATCTGTATATATAAATGGTGATGCTATTGACTTTGAAAGGAAAAGCAACATTATTAGGGGAAATAATGAATTTGGTTTTGTGATGTTGAGTTTGAAGGAGTAAATCTAAAGGAATATTGGAGACATTTATGTTGAAAGTGGAGGAAAGAAGAATTAGGACAGATAGCTGTTATGTGTGTCATTAAATCTCTTAAATTCTTAGCTTATTATTTATAAAATATGGGAGGTGGAATCAATTTTTCTGGTTTTGAAATGTTTTAGTTATCACAAATTCTAAATTAGTGCCAAAACCATAATAATTATGGCTATCCTATCTAATAAAAAAGCAATATGCAAATTGACCATACCTTCACTACACCAAATAAGCCACACCCACAAGCCAATCAGGAGCAATATGCAAATTAACACCCAACCAAGATGGCTGCTGCCCAAGGCTGGGGCCGGGGCAGAGCCAGCCAGCGATCAGCAATTGGCCCTATGGCAGGGTGATCGCTGGGTTTCCAAGGCTGGGGCCGGGGAGCAGAGCTAGCCAGTGATCAGTGATCGGCCCCAATGGGCCTCATGGCAGGGTGATCGCTGGGTTCCCAAGGCCAGAAAAAGCCCTTGGGCAGGCCAGGGCCAGGGCAGAGCCGGCCAGCCATGGGCCCCATCGCAGGGCAATTGTTGGCTGGGGTCCCCTGGCTGGGGGTGAGCCATCATTAGGACATCTCCTGAGGGCTCCCAGTATGTGTGAAGGGACAGGTTGGGCTGAGGGACCACCCACCCCCAGTGCAGGAATTTTGTGCACTGGGCTCCTAGTTATAGAATAATAGTATTTAGATTTATTGAGTTGAATTTTATGTACTACTTCTTATGAAGCATTTTGTGTCATCATCCTATTTAATTCTCATAACAGCATGAGTTAAGTATTATTACTATCCAGATTTTCAGAAGAAAGGGTATCTTATCCAAGATTTTACAGCAAATAAGTGGCAGGAGGCAAATTCAAATCCAGGTCAACCTGACTTTAAAAGCCAGGCTGTTCACTACTGTGCTCTGTGCCTGTCTTATAGAACATGAGAGCTGTAATGGATCTAAAGACATTATTTGCACTGTCTTATAATGTCTCTAAATGTGTGTTGTGAGTTAATTAACTTAATGTCAAGCTTAACTATCCAATTTACTTAGTAACAAGCTTACACTCCCTCCCCCAAAAGCTTACTCCCCCAGCAGTCATTCATTATTGCTATTATCCTTGTTGCAGATACTTCGTGTGTGGTGTGTGTGTGTGTGTGGGGGGGGGGGAGGGGTGTGTGTGTGTGTGTGTGTGTGTGTGTGTGAGAGAGAGAGAGAGAGAGAGAGAGAGAGAGATAGAGAGAGATTACCCTTCTATCATGTGGCTTGTGTAAAATCCCCATCAGTCTAGGCCCGTGGTTGATAAACTGTGGCTCGAGAGCCACATGCGGCTCTTTGGCTCCTTGAGTGTGACTCTTCCACAAAATACCACGGCGTAGGTGAGTCTATTTTGAAGAAGTGGCGATAGAAGAAGTTTAAATTTAAAAAATTTGGCTCTCAAAAGAAATTTCAATTGTTGTACTATTGACTATTGTTGCCTGTTGACTAATGAGTTTGCTGACCACTGATTTAGTCCAATCACGGTTCAGTTTTTTGTAATAGTAATTAGTTACAACATGGGCATATGGCTTGTATCTGGCCAATGAGACATGTAGGGAGATTTAATGAGGGACTTCGAGGAAAGGGTTGGTTTTAATTTTTCAATTTCTGGATGTTACCTGTTTTAATGGGTGCTATTTTGTAGCCATATAAGGGCTAGCAGACTATAAAATAAAATACTGTATGGCAGAGTAAGAAGATGACAAGAATGGATCTAATTATCATGTTGAGCTGCCAAATTAATCAATCCTAAGTTACTCAATTATAGTGTCAATGTACCTATATAATTGGGGTAGGAGCTAGAGATGATCATGTTCTAGAAAATAGATGCTATATTTTAAAGTAGCAAAGTGTCATTGAGGAAATAAGTCTGGTTATATTGACAGTTTCTTTTAAGTTAGGGTAGGAAATAGAGATAGCTTTACTTTGTAGTCCGTTAAATTAAGTTTCAAGTCTTCACTTACAAAGACTCTTCCAAGACCCTGGGAGGATCTCAAGTAATGTGTTTACAAAGTTATAGTTGTGTTTTGTGTCTTTTTTTGTTTTTGTTTTGTAAAAGTTGCAAAAGTTAGATATTTTAAACAGTTAAAACTGTTGTTCCTTTTCACTTTGACTTTCTATTAAACCCTCATGTTGGGTGACATTAGAGTGACTGGAGCCATTTTGGAATCTGGTTAAGGGCAAGTTTAGTAAGGGATGCATTTAGATGGAATATGTGGCTTGTAGTTGTTTCTATGTAGTTATTTTTGGTGATGGAAATAGCACCAGGTGTTAGACTTGTGGAGTCAGACCCGACCTTGGTTCAGCAACCTTAGTACTTAGTATTTGAGTTCTGGCTAAGAAAGAATTCAGAGGTAAGTCTCAAACTAAAGAGCAACTTTATTTAGATAGTCATAGAAGTAGAAGAAGTGAGCTGTAGAAGGAATGGGCTTAGGAAACAAGTTGCAGAGGCAAAAGAAGCCCTTGGAGCTTAAGAGAAAAGCTTGAGAGAGAAAAGGAAAACAAGCCTGGGGGAACAGGGTGGGAAAAGTTGCAGTTGTGCTCCAAGAAGAGAGTTGAGCTGAATCCTCTGCCTAAGGGCTTGTAAGTATGGGGATTTTAGGGCAGGTCCCTGGAGAGGATATTAAATTAACAGCATATTCATAGCTTTTCAGGTGTTTCTTTTCAGGGTAATGGTCTCCATTGATTGATCAGCTTCAGATCAGGTGGTCATTAGTCAATACAACTGGTTCTGATGTCAGGAATGGTGTCACTTGTCTAGTTTTGCTGGTTTTCTGGGCCTGGAGCTGAAATATGACTGAAGCCTAAATGTATTTGATGTTGTTAGAGAGTGGGAATTTTTTGAGGCCATTCCAGAGAGGCTGTGGATTAGGCCCCATATAGAGTTATCAGTGCTGACACCAGGCCAGGCCTTGAGATACGGTTTCATGGCCCCTTCTTAGCACATAGGCCTTGCAAAATAGAACACTGTCAGCTTTCTGAAGAACAGGATGACCCTGTTAATAACATGGTCATCAATGGCATGATTCTGATGTTATTGGAAAAAACTATTTTATCTTGGGTGGCTTGTTCAGCAAAAACAGAATGTGGTTAATGTGCTTAAAAGTGGTCTTGCACAAAGGATTGGGCTCTGGTCTCCCTGCTTGGAGAATGGCAGAGCAGTCACCGGGCTGGCTAATAAAGGCTCCCTAAATTTTAATTTGGTCTGGGCTCCAGTGGTCATTCACTCGCGTCCGCTACACAGCAGTGTGGGTCAGAACATTATTTTCTTGGTGACTTAATGATTAAGGGCTGTTCTCTGCCTTCCTTATTTGTTCCCTATCTAAGGGGGTCTAACCCACATGATTTGCGACATGCCAGGGGGTGAAAGGTCAGGAGAGGTTCCAAACTGCATGACCAGTGATATGCTGGGAGAGACAAGATCACATTATGGGTGAGGTCCCAGTTTTGCCCATTGCTAGGCACCAGAGAGGGGCATCATATTTAATGTGCTATGACCTTATGTACCTGGCCCATTGTCCTTGCTCTTTTTATGCCTGCATAACTGCCTACCACAGTTATGACTAGTCATTCTGACATAGATATGAATTCTAAGAATAAGCCTGCTGTTCACTGTGTCAGTGATTTTGTGATATATAGATGCAGCTCATATATTAAAGAAACTTGATATGGTTTTCCTAAATGTGACAACATTCCTAAGAATGTACATGATCTTATCGGTAATAAGTTGCAAAACTTATATAAACTTTTCTAAACTATTAATAGTAAAAATTGATCAAACACATTAGCAGAACCATTGAATTATCTTTATATTCTCTTAATATTATAAAATTGTTATAAGGAGGCATCAGAAGTATGCAGCCAGAAATATAAGAGCAGTATTGAGGTTGGTCAAGCAGTTGATAAAGCTAAATAAATATTTGCTTCATACCTAATTTTGTATTCTGTTCCTGAGAGTTCCGTAAATTGTAAAAGATTCTGGCCCACAAAACCTGAATCAATTCCTCATAAGGAATAAATGCTATGATTTCTTTTTGTATGAGTATTGACATAGGTAAGTCAAATGATAGTGAAACATGTACCATGTTTCATGTTATGGTAGAAGAAGGTAGAAATAAAAAGTTTGAAATGAACAGGAGGAATTGGAGGGTTTTAGCAGTACAGAGGGCTTAAGTGATAATATCTTCCCTTAACACTTTTATCAGATTATTTCTTTTACATAGCTGTAGTAGTCTTGACTCTAGTTCCTTCATTAATGTTTTTCAGAAATTTGAATGGGAAAGATTTGATAAGGGGGAAGAAGTGTCAGCCAGTGAAGAACAGACAGAATCACCCCCTGTTGAATAATAAGGAAATTAGACTGGTTTCTGTCCTGGGTTCCTTATACAGAATTTCCCAAGTGATGGAAGTATCTTTGTTATTTATGAACTGTTTGGATCATAGGTACCAGGAGTATCATTGTGCTAAAGGGGTAACTGTTGGTGGACCCTTGATAGCTTCGAGAGGGCCTGGTCACCCAAGAAGATCAAATTATGTGATTAGAGGGTTGCAATTTGGAGCAGCTCAACTTCTGGGAAGTAGGCTTGGAGATTAGAGTTCTGTCAATCATTGTAATGAAACCCCAATAAAAATTCTGGACACGGGAGCTCAGTAGGAGTGTGTCTTGCTCTGATTCCACAAGCAGAGAGCATGGAAGTTCTGTGTTCAGACCTCACCTTACTTGTCTCTTCATTTGGCTGTTCTTGAGTTTTATACTTTATAATAAAACCATAAGCACAGCATTTTCCTGAGTTATGTTAGACATTGTAGTGAATTATTGAACCTGAGATGGGTAATGGAAACGCCCATATTTGTAAGCAGTCAGTGAGAAGTGTGGGTGGTATCTGATGTGACAAAGTCATGCTTGTGGGTCTGTGCTAACTCCTGTTTGTTAGAGCCAGAATTGAATTGCAGTACACTAGTTGGGTTTCGAAGGGAATATCCCTAGAAAGACAAGTTTTAAAATTAAGTGCTGAATTGTTGAACACAATCTAGGACATGGTAGTTTGCAGTGCTAAAAACAAAAACATGAACAACGCATATTTGAGATGATAGATATTCGGCTTCATTCATAAGAGATGGATCATTTAATTTTTTGGCCTTCTATGTGTTGCAGTGTTTCATTATCAGGAAATGTTAGTTACCCATTTACATGTTGGAATTGAATTTGCATACACTAGAAAGTCCAAAATAACAATGACATAAATAAGATAGAACTTTATTTTTATATTTATTTTATATTTTTTATCAAAGGGAAAAGATAGAAAGATAGAAACAGCATTGATGAGAGAGAATCATTGATTGGCTTCCTCCTGCACTCCCCCTACTGGGGATTGAGCTTGCAACCTGGGCATGTGCCCTTGACCAGTATCAAACCCAGTATCCTTCAGTCTGCAGGCCAACACTCTATCTACTGAGCCAAACCAGCAAGGGAAAAACTTTATTTTCTTTTCATGTACAAGTTAGGAAGTAGATAGTCCAGGTTGTGTAACAGCTTTACAGGCATTGGGAATCCAAGATCTATTTTCTCTATGCTGGCTTCCCTTTTTCAGGGTCATTTATAGTGACTGTTACTTCAAAACATGTTAGGTCTTGCACTAGGTCCTGTCCTTGGAGCAGTCTATAAAACAGACCCAGTGCCCGACCTTATGGAGTTTACAGTGCGTGAAGAAGCAGCTTGTAAAATTGAAGGTTTGCTTGGCATCAAATACTAGCTTCTCTGAGGAAGGGGGGGAGGCAGCTGAGGAAAAGGATGCTTTCTGAATAGACTAGAAGGGAAGTAATGATAATTATGATGAATATAATCAGAGAATTGTGAGTGGATTTAAACAAGTAGCAGTAAGATAATCATACAGTATGCTAAAGGGAATAAAACAATCTATGTATGATACAGAGCTTTCCGATTCCTGTATGCTCTTTCTGGATCTCGTCCTCCCAAATCCCCTACAGAGTTAACCATTTTCCTGAATATAGGTCCCTCTCCCCAAATTTTAAAACTTTTTTATCTGTATAGTTTTACCATAAATGTGTTACTCACTTTTGCTTGCTTTTAACCTGTATAAAGTTGTATATTTTCTATGATTTATGCTTCTTGATATGTGTGATTGTAGTTAATCGATTTTCATTGTTGAGTAACCTTCATTCTATTGCATGAGTATACATCACTTTATTTTTCTATTCAGTTGTTGGACATTTACGCCATTTCCAGGTGTTTTGTGATTATGAACATTCTTACATGTGCCTCCTGTTGTACATATGCAAATGCTTACTTAGGGTAATGCTTATTAAAATACTGTCAATACCACCTCATAGCAATAAATACATTTTACATTGCAAGTACACACACATACACACAACACACACACACATTAATGTCTTTTGGCATCATTGGGATGTTTCTGACACATTAAATATAACGTTATTTGTTCTCTGTAGTTTCACATTTATTTCTTTAAAAGTAGTGACATAATCAATTAAATATGTCTATTGTGTTCCCCAGTTTCAACAGTATTTGCCAGGTGAGATTTTGATTCGCTTGAATAAAAAAGAATATCTTGCCCGGCAGGGTGGCTTAGTTGGCTGGAGCCTTGTCTCATACACCAGAAGGGATTTGGGTTTGATCCCTGGTCAGGGTGTGTATAAGAGGCAACTGATTGATGTTTCTCTCTGTCTCCTCCTTCCTCTCTCTTTCAAATCAATAAAAACATATGCCTGGGTGAGGATTAAAAAAAAAGTTATCTTATTCTTTCATTTCATACTATCCTGTCTAGTATTTTCTTATTCAACAAACAGTAAATGCACTTTAATATTGTATTTGTTTTGTGTGTGGGTAGTGTTAGCTCCAATCTCTGAACAAAATATTTTAGAAAGTCGACTGTTCACTGAGTATTCTTTCATTACATTAGCAGCTTTTATTACATTTTACTCCTGGGAGTTGGTGGAATTTCTGTGCTAAAGCTTTATTATATAAAAAAGTGATTTTAACCAACTCTTTGTTTTAGTAGACTTCTAATTTTTCAGAATAATTCTTCTCTTTTCCAGTCATATTTGCTACTCCATCATTTATAATACCTATAAAATTTTTAGTTTAATTATTGCTTAGAAATGCACTTTATAATTATATAAGTGTATTTAAACCAGTTCTATGAGAGGTTAAAGTTTCTAAAATACAAGAATGTTAAGTTGTCTTTCCACATGTATCTGACATAAATGAAAATAATTTCTATCAAGTTGGGTCATGAAACTTATGCCTGACTAAAACTGAGAAATGCTTTCTTGCTCTTCTGCTAGAGTATAGATTTTACATACTAGTAATAGTGTATCATTACTGAAAGATAAAGCTTTTAATTTATTAGTGCTTTTATTTTCAAAAATATTCTCAAGAAAATAAATTCTCTGTCTCCATAATGCTCAAAGAAAATGTTCAGTGGCTGTGTGAGTCATTTTCATTTGCCATGAGTAAGGCAACTTAATGATAACAAGGACTTAAAGAAAAAAAAAACAAAACTCCACCACTCATAAGTCACAGACAACAGTATGGTGATTACCAGAGAGGCAAGGGGAGGTAGAAACGGGTAAGAAGGACAAATAATAATAGAAGGAGACTTGACTTGGGGTGGTGAACACACAATACAGTGTACAGATGATATATTATAGAATTGTACACCTGAACACTATATAAACTTATTAACCAATGTCAACCCAATAAATTCAATAAAAAATTTAAAAAGGACTAAGAATTGAGCTAACTTTGTATTTTTTCTTGTTCTGAAAATATTTTTAGGAATGGAGAGCATGGCGTTTTTCCAAGTCTTTTTACTTTTGAAGGTTTTAATCTTTCATTTTCAAAATACCACTACACTGTTGTAGTACCGAGTTACCTCAAAATTTTAAAAACGGAACTGCCTTATGATTCAGTAATTCCAAATATGGGAATATATGTGAACACTATTTTGAGTTTGCATCCCTATGTTCTTTGCAGAGTTATTTACAGTAGCCACATTTTGGAAGCAGCCCAAGTGCCCGTCAATAGATGAGTGGGTTAAAAAGCTGTGGCACATTTATAGTGGATACTGCTCAGCTATAAAAGAGAAGGAAAGCTTACCTTTTGCAATAGCATTGATGGACAGGGAGAGTATTATGCCAAGTGAAATAAGCCAGTTAGAGAAAATCAAGTACCATATGGTTTCCACCATATATGGAATCTAATGAACAAAATGAACTAACAAAGTGGAGATATACTCATGAATACAGAGAACAGACTGACAGCTATCAGAAGGATAGGGGTTCAAGGCTGGGTGAGATTGGTGAACAAATTAAACGAAAGAAGACTCATGGACAGAGACAACAGTTTGGTGAGTGGCAGAGGGAAGGGAGAATGGGGGAGGGAGAAGAGGGTGAAGGAGGGATAAATGGTGATGGCAGGAGATTTGACTTAGGGTGGTAAGGTGGTAAAACACAATACAATATGCAGGTAATGTATTGTAGAATTGTATACCTGAAACCTATGTAATTTTATTAACCAATGTCACCCCAATGATTTAAAAATACACACAAAAGCAATGCCACTACAGATACTTGGGGTTTATAATTTTTATTAAATTTTTGCATAGTATTTTCAGTATTTACCCTTTTAGATCCAGTAACTGAATTTGAATATGCCTCTTTATTTTTTTACTCTCTCACTTAAAAAAAGATAAATTTATTTAATGTCAATTTGCTTTTCTTTAATGTTAAATTGTTGTGAACTTGAAAAATGTTATTCTGTAATGTACTTCAGAAGAAGATTTTTTAAAAAGCAAAACAGTTGACACAATGGATAATAGTTGTTTCAAACATTTTATAACTACAATGAATTATGCTAATATAAAATTACAATGTATAGTATTAACCCTTCTAGTATAGTGATGGTAAAAGTGAACTATCAAAAAATTAGATAAGACATCTGTGGGCAAAATATTAAACAACTTATGTTTGTCTGGTATGTATATTGATGACAACATCTCCACTAATATTTCCCTGATGTCATTCCTAGAACTTCTCACAGCTGCTGGCATTCAGTAAATCTTACTGGAATAAATAAAAGTCTGCAGAATGGAAGAAGTTGAAATGAGTTAAATGTCATATAACTAAGTTTATCACAATTGCTACCAACAAACTGACTTTAGCATTTAGATACTAAAAGTAACTCACTGAAAAAACTTATTTTTTGGTGTGTGTGCTTCTCTCTTTTTATTTTTATTATGATGATGAAAAACATAACAGACAGTTTTCTATCATCCCCCCCCCATTTTAGTTCACATTCAGTATTATTCTGTATTAGTTTCAGGTGCACACATAGTGGTTAGACAGTCATATAATTTACAGAGTGGTGCCTCTAATATTTTGGGAGTGGCCGGAGAGAGGTCAGTGAAAGAAAAAAAAATATTGTAATAGCTTACTTTTTTAAAAAAAAAAGTCTTGATTGTATTATGTATGTTCCCCCCCCCCCACCTCCCCATTTTCTCTTTCCTTTCCCCTCCCCGCAAGCCTTCACCATCCTCTGTCTGTCTGTGGATTATGCATATGTGCATATGAATTCATTGGTTGATCTCTCCCTCTCTCCCCCAATCCTCCCTTGCCTTGCCTCTGGGGTTTGACAGGCTGTTTGATGCTTCTATGTCTCTGGGTCTATTTTACTTCCTCAATTTGTGTTGTTAATTAGATTTCACATATGTGTGAGGTCATGTGATACTTATTTTTCTCTGACTGGCTTATTTTGCTTAGCATAATGCTTTCTAGGTCCATCCCTGTTCTTTTTTACAGCTGTGTAGTATTCCATTGCATAGATGTACCACAGTTGTTTTTTATATATATTTTTCTTTATTGATTAAGGTATTATATATGTGTCTTTATCCCCCCATTGTGCCCCCCATGCCCCCGCTCATGCCTTCACCCCCCTGGTGTCTGTGAACATTGGTTAGGCTTACATACATGCATACAGGTCCTTTGGTTGATCTCCCCCACTTACTGCCTGCCCCCACCTTCCACCTTCCCTCTGAGGTTTGGTGGTCTGATCGATGCGTCTCTGTCTCTGAATCTGTTTTTGTTCATCAGTTTATGTTGTTCATTATATTCCATAAATGAGTGAGATCATGTGATATTTATTTTTCTCTGACTGGCTTATTTTGTTTAGCATAATGCTCTCCAGTTCCATCCATGCTGTTGCAAATAGTAAGCATTCCTTCTTTTTTACCACAGTGTAGTATTCCATTGTGTAGATGTAACACAGTATTTTAATCCACTCATCTGCTGTTTGGAAACATTTAGACTGTTTCCAAATCTTAGCTATTGTAAATTAGGCTGCTATGAGCATAGGGGTGCATATATTCTTTCTGGTGGGTGTTTCCTAGAAGTGAGATCACTGGGTCAAATGGTAAGTCCATTTTTAATTTTTGAGGAAACTCTAAACTGTTTTCCACACAGTCTGCATTTCCATCAGCAGTGCACCAAAGTTCCCTTTTCTCCATATCCTCCCCAACACTTGACATTTGTTGATTTGCTGCTGATAACCTTTCTAATAGGTGTGAAGTGATATCTCATTGTTGTTTTTATTTGTATCTCTTGGATGAGCAGTGACTTTGAGCACTTTTTCATATGCCTTTTGGCCTTCCGTATGTCCATTTTGGAGAAGTGCCTATTTAGGTCCTTTGAGAAAACTTTATTTTATTACAGATATCCCCCATTTTCCTCCCTTTATGCCCCTCCACCCATCTCCATCCAAGGCCTTTGCCTGTTATTGTCTGTGTCCATGGGCTATGGCTAATTTGCATTTCTAAAGCCTGTCTCATTTTTCATCCATCCTGTCGAGCTCCCTACCATCTGGCAACCATTGAAATGTTCCCTGTGTCTATGAGTTTGTTTCTGTGCTGCTTGTTCATTTATTTTGAATTGTTGATATATATGTATTGAATGCGATTTTATTGTGCGTATTTTTTATATTTTTTCCTCATCCTCTTCCTCTTCCTATCCCTCTCCTCTTTTTTCTTCTTCAAGAATGCTCTTTAACATTTCATGTAATACTGTATTGGTGGTGGTGCACTCCTTTAGCTTTTTCTTTTATGGGGAGCTTTTTATCTGACCTTCGGTTCTAAATAACAGCTTTGCTGGGTAGAATAATCTTGGTTGTAGGCCCTTACTTTTCATCATTTTGAATATTTCTTGCCATTCTCTTCTGACCTGTAAAGTTTCGGTTGTGAAATCAGCTGACAGTCATTGAGGGCTCCCTTGTAGTTACTAACTGATTTTCATTTGCTGCTTTTAAGATTCTCTCTTTGTCTTTAACCTTTGGCATTTTCATTATGATATGTCTTGGTGTGGGCCTCTTTGGGTTCCTCCTGTTTGGTATTCTCTATGTTCCTGGACTTGTATGTCTATTTCTTTCACCAAGTAAGAAGTTTTCTGTCATTACTTTTTCAAGAAGGTTTTCAATTTCTTGTTTCCTTTCTTTCTATTCTGGCATCCCCATTGTACAAATGTTGGTGTGCTTGCCGTTGTCCCAGAGGCTCCTTTCCCTAGCTTCATATGTTTGGATTTATTTTTTTTTTCCTTCTGATTGGGTGTTTTTTTGCTTCCTCATATTCCAAATTGCTGATTCAATTCTCAGTACCCTCTATGCTATTGTTGATTTCCTGTAAATTATTCTTTATTTCAGTTAGTGTATCCTTCATCTGACAAGCCCGTTTTTATATTCTCACTAAGTTCCTTGAAATACTTGATAAGTTCCTTAAGCATCCTTATGACCATTGTTTTGAACTCTGTAGCTGGTAGTTTCATTGCTTCCATTTCATTCAGTTCTTTTTCTAGAGATTTCTCCTATTCTTTCTTTTGTGACATGTTTCTTTATCTTTGCATTTTGGCAGTTTCCCTGTGTTTGTTTCTATGTATTAGATACATTGGTATATTTTCAGGACTTGGAAGAGTGGCCTTGTGTAATAGGTGTCTTCTAGGGCGCAGTGGCCCAGCCTCCTCAGTTACTTGAGCTGAGTGCTCCAGGTGTGCCCTGTGTGAATTGTGTGCACAGCCCTATTGTAGGTCAGCCTTGATTGTTATTGGAGTCACTGGGAGGGATTGACCCCCAGGCCAATGGGTTAGGAGGATCAGCTGTGACTACAGTGGAAGAACTGCTGGAGTTTTGGTGCTCACCAAGTTTGCCCCTTGTGTTGCTTGTGGAGGTGGTGCTATTGTAATCTGGCATGGTGGAAGCTGACCACCAGGTGCACTGCCTCTGGAGCCTCCTGGGAGGTGCAAAGTCAGTGCTGCTATTTGTGTTGGGCTTGGAGGTGCCAGGAGAGGCCAAACTGAACCAAGTTGGGCTGCCGCTAGTACTGGGCCTGGGGATTCTTATTGAGAGGCACAGGCACACCGAGTCCAGCTGCTGCTCATTTGAGAGCTTTTAGGAAAGGTTGAAACATGAAGCAAGAGAAACTAGTTGTATGGAAAAGCCACTGGTTGAGCCTACAGATAGGGTGGGGTGAAAAGTGTGAGCCAGGTTGACTCCGTGGTGGGGAGGGCTCAGCAAAGGAACAATGGCGTCTGCCAACACTTCTGTCTGGAAGAAAGCCCCTCCAGCTCTTGCCCTAATGCCAGACAGTTCAGTTCCTTCCTGAATGTCCCAGGTTCCTTTCAAGCTGCTGCCCCCGCACTGGAGCTCAGAGGGAATGAGTCAGTGTGCAGGTCTTTAAAGAGGAATTGCCTGGCTCTCTGCTTGCCTCCATGTTACTCAGCCACAATCTTCACTGGTTTTGATAGCCAGAAGCTATGGAACCTGGGGAGCCTGGTGTGGAGCTGGCACCTCTCGCTCTTCAGGGAAACACAGCCAAGATATCCCTCCTGATTTTAAACTGCTACACATGGGTATAGGACCAGCTTTTTCCATGATTCTGCCCTGTGACTCTTCCCCTCCTATCAGTCTCAATGTGCTTCATCTTTAATTCCCTAGTTGTAGGACTTCCTTTAGCTAGATTTCAGGTGATTCTGAAATATGGTTGTTTTATATTTTAGTTGTAACTTTGATGTGGTTGGGGGAGGCGGCAAGTGCTGCATTTACCTATGTTGCCATCTGCCCGATCACCCACAAGTGCCCTCCCTTGCAGGGCCTGGAACCTCCAATGGCCCTCCCCTGATGGCCATCTTGTAGTGGCCATCTTGTGTCCACATGGGGGCAGGATCTTTGACCACATGGAGGCAGCCCTCTTGTGTGTTGGAGTGATGGTCAATCTGCAAATTACTCTTTTATTAGATAGGATAGAGGCCTGGTGCATAGGTGGGGGTCAGCTGGTTTGCCCTGAAGAGTGTCCCAGATCAGGGTGGGGGTTCCCTTGGGGTGAGGGGCAGCCTGGGTGAGGGGCCTGAGGAAGTTTGCAGGCAGCCCCCCAGCGACCCAAGCGGAGGTCCTGGGATCTGGGATTAATCTATTTCTACAATTGAAACTTTGTAGCCTGGAGCAGAGCCAAGCCTTCTGCTCGCTCCGGGGCAGCAGCCATTTCTGTTTGAAACGTAGCCTAGAGTAGAGGCCTAAGCCAGCAACTGCAGACTGAAAGCTTGGCTTCCTCTGTTGCCAGGAAAACCCAAGCCTCTGTTCTCTCCAGCTCAGTGGCTGCTGCCATTTCTGTATCTCTTATAATTGGAACTTTGTAACATTGAGTGGAGGCCTTAGGAGGCAGAAAGCTTGGCTTGCTCTGTTGCCGGGGAAACCCAAGCCTTCCTCCTGTGCCCAGTGGCAGCAGCCATCTTGGTTGGGGTTTATTTCCATAATCTGCTCCTGATTGGCTGGTGGGTGTGGCTGTGGATGTGGCTTGTGGTTGTGGCAAAGGTACGATCAAATTTGCATATTACTCTTTTATTAGATAGGATATATTTTTATTGATTTCAGAGAGGAAAGGAGACAGAGAAAAATAGAAACATCAATGATAAGAGAAAACCATTGATTGGCTGCCTCCTGCACACCTCACACTGGGGATTGAGCCCACAACCCAGGCATGTGCCCTGACCAGTAATTGAACTGTTGCCTCTGGTTAATAGGCTGACACTCAACCACTGAGCCACACTGGCTGGGCATACTACTTTATTTTAACACCCTTCATTTGGCACTTTATTTTTCTGGACGTTTGTTTATTTGCCACTGAATGTCTGGTGCTAGGATTTCAGAGGTGAGACAGCTTCTGCTTTTGAGAACTCATAGTGGGCAGCTAATGAATAGTCATGGTGGAGATGTGGAAGCAGTTTTGAGGGAGTGAAAAATTCTTTGGGTCAGCAAAAAGCGTCATATTGGAAATGGACTTAAGCTGCTGATAAAGGAAGAGTAAGATTTCATCAAGTGGAAGTGGCAGAGAAAGCATTCTGATGTGGACGCGAAAAAGGACGGAAGCCTGAAAGCAGTTTATTTATTAGTTTTATCTCCCTGGAGCATTTTGTAAAGTTGTATTGAGTATTCTGAAATGACAGAAGAGCAGGTAAGGGATCATTTCATAGAGGGTGATACTAAAGAGAGAAGATTTTAATCATGATGCATTCCAGTTTGCAGGTTTGATATTATCCTAGCTATACTTTTGGCAGATTTGGCATGAGGTGATTCTTTTGATATGGTATCGAATTAATAGGAAAATAAATTTGGAATGTTAGTTGTCTTTATAGAACTCAATGAATATTATCTAGCCTTTCTTTATAACTTACTTGGTGAAGATGTTAGTCTTAGAAAAAATAATAGTTTTTGAATTTTTTTTCATTTTCAATTACACTTTACTCTCAATATTATTTTGTATTGATTTCACAAGTACAGCTTGGTGTGTTTTTGAAAATTTTAAAGATTTAAACTTTTTCAAGGTTTAACTTTCTCAAATAATTGGGCAGAAATGAAATCTGGTTTCCTGGGCTGTAGCGTTTTATTTCCAGTGCAAAGATTGTCCAGGGCTGTCTTTGCATCTGCTATGATGACTGGCAGAAATTGAGATGCTGATTTTTAGATACTGAAATGAACAGATATGGAGAAGAGCCTTTGGATGACCCATGAACATATAGCATAAGTAAGAAAAGATCTTATTACTTTAAGCCACTGAGATTTTGCAGTTGTTATAGGGACTTTACCTGACCTGCATTCATTGATGCAACCAGTATATCAGAACAGTTTTAGCTTAGAAATAAAATGATTTTAGAAGGAATTGTTGTACAAGTATAAAAATTTATAGAAAAACATTACCTAATTTAGAGATACTGAAACCACAATAATTATGTGCGTAGTAAAGTTTTCATACCATATATACATTATGAAATGAGTTATTGCAAGTATCTATAAGAAAGTCATTTTGAAAGAGATTAAAATTACCCTTTCTTTTCTTGTTAACATAAATACAGTTACTGGGACATTAGTCCATCACAAAACTGGGTAAAAGTTGAAGACAACTTAACTTCATTTTCATTAGTCACTGAATTTAATCTTACAGTGATATTTTCTTTAAGTATTTACCTAATATGGAACCTAAGTGGTTTATTTGTACTTGGATAGTGAAAGTTCCAAAATAACTACATGTACATTTAAAAATAAGTAGTGTGGTGATATTAATACTTATCCGAAAATATGAGTTACTGTAGCAGTTCATAATTTATTGATATCAATAAGTATTTAATATCATTATTATCTAACACCATTAGAAAAATTATATCAATATAAGTACTTTGATTTTATGATAAGACATTCTTATGGTGTTTTATAATCATAGTTACTTATGGATAAATAAAAATTATACTACAAATATACAAACCAATATATGCTTAAGATTATTATCGTTTACTTATAGTGAATTAGATTTCCACACTAAGTAATCCCTATTTATTTAGGTAATAAATTTAAACTCTAGAAAAAAATGCAGTGTAACTTGTACTGTAAATAAACTATTAGCAATGAGTATCACAGTGAGAGCTGGTAGTATATGAATTATTCACTGCAAACTTATTTTCTATGTATCATTAGCATGTAAGATAATGAACCTAATTACCATGGCTTTAAACTCAGGGGAGTTAGCAATTTATGTGTAGAACCTTCTGGGCTGCAGTTACCACTCACAAGGGTACTGAGAGAACTAAAGACATTACTTCTTTACTCAGCTTTGTTGCTGAGATATTCTTCTCCTTACTTGCTTCTTTGTTGGTTAGTTTGTTTCTTATTATTTTTTTATTTTTAGTGTTAAGACTTAATGGAATTTTCTTTTCCTTGAATATCTTTTAAAGGAGTTATGAGGTATATTTAGTATTTTAATGAGTTATTTTTAGTGTAATTTAGTGTTATAGGTAGACAAAATGTTATTGGGAAGCATTTTTTTATTTACTCACATGAATTATCATCAACTGTTATAGTATATTACCATAAATAGTGTAATTATTTGAAAAATCTTGGTTAAAAGGTTAATAATTTTCTCCTCTTAAAGGATCTAGACTAAATGATTTACTTTCAAAGTACTTGGTATTAGCATATGGCCCTTTCTAATTCATAATATTGCATCATTGTTCTTAATATAAGGTTTTGATTAACTTCTTGCTTCTCTAGTATCTGTAATAAGCTATTCTAATTAAAGTTGGTAAATCTACAACTGCTTCAATTATATTCTAATCAATTATGCACTAATTTAATTCCACTTAAGCAAGGTATAGTACATCATTAATGGGTTTCAGACTTAATACAACAGATTTAGAAATAATCAAAATTTGAAGCATTTTATTTAGCTGGGGAAAAAGTGAAGGATCATAATGTCAAGTAATTCACATATCAACTCTGGTAAACTAAGAGTTCCATCTCTTTAAAAATGAAGGGATGCATCTGCCATTTAGGTACATTGTTGAGTACTGTAGGCTGAGATGGTGACTAAATAATCTATAATAATAAAAGGATAATAAGCTAACTAGACCAGACATCCTTCTGGATGACCTTTCAGACAAAGCTGAGGCTGCGAGGGAAATCAGTCCTGGGTACCTGCCAGCAGCCAGGGGAAGGAAGGCCTATTCTTGCATGAATTTCATGCATCAGGCTTCCAGTATCCTATCCTATATAATAAAGAGGGAATATGCTAATTGACCATCACTCCATCACAAAGATGGCTGCACCCACAGCTGAGGCCAAGTTCCTTTAAGGAGCCTTAACAAGCTATCAGCAGGGACCTGAGGCTACACCCTCCCCTGCCCCCATGGGCCTTGACAGGGGCCTCAGGCCATACCTCCTACCCATCAGGGCTTGACGGGATCTCAAGCCTTGCCCCCTGCCCTGGCACCAGGCTGGGGGACCTTAGGCCGTGACCCCCGATCCAGTGCCAAGCCAGGAGGCCTGAGGCCATGTCTCCTGCCTGGCAGGGCTTGACGGGGGCCCTCAAGGTGTGCTTCTGTCCTGGTGCTGGCTAGGGGATCTCAGGCTGATCCCCCCACCCCAGTGCCACGTTGGGGTCCTCAGGCCACATCTCCCACCCCAGCACCAGGCCAGGGGACCTGAGGATACACCCCCTGCCTGGCAGGGCTTGACAGGGGACCTCAGGCTGTGCTCTCCACTCAGCAGGGCTTTATGGGGGACCTGAGGTTGTGCCCCCCTCCTGGTGCCAGGCTGGGGGACCTGAGGCTGCACCCTACCCCCTCTCCGCTACCTGGTGGGACTTGATGGGGGACCTCAGGCTGTGTCCCCACCTGGTGGGGCTTGATGGGGGATCTTAAGGCATCCCCCCCCCCCGCACCCCCACCCCATCTGGGGGACTCAGGCCATGCCCTCCATCCTGGCGCTGGGCCAGGGGACCTGAGGCTATACCCCTCTGCCGGGTGGGGCTTGACAAGGGTGGGACTGGCCAGGTCTGGATGTAGCCCAATGGGTGGGGCGAGTCTGGATCTCATGTGATTTTGAGGTGGACAGGGACTTGACTCTGGGTCCCCCTTTTAATGTGCACGAATTTCGTGTACTGGGCTACTAGTCTTGATATATAAATGTAATAGTATCATATTCTACCTTTTTCTTAAATATTTACCTTTTTTAATGTTAAAAACAAAATTTCTATAGCATGGTTGTTTAATAAATATCATAAGGACATACCTAAATTCATTGCTTTTCAACCTTTTTCTTGTCATGGTCCACACAAAATATTTAGTAGTAGTTTGTTTTGAACATGGAAGCACATGTTCAAGTGCATTTCCCCAGAATTATGTTAAAGAAATAGATTATTACATATAATTAAATTGAAAAATTTTAGTAAAGTGGTCTTTTGTTATGATTTTATTTTTGTTGATGGGTGTTCCACAAAATTAAGAATTTTGAATTATGAACTCAATGTTATAGTTTTTCCCAACTAACTTTGAATTTAATGATTTAGATTACATTTCATTATTCTCTTTTAATTCATATGATTATATCATTGGGAATACTGCCCTACTTGCTTCAGAATAATTTAGTATTTTTTGTATTTCTTTATAATATTCTAGATGAGGGTTTTTCTATGTTTTGAAGACTGTTAAATGCATTTTACCCTTTTGTGAGAGTGTTATTTTGGTAACAAGTTTCAGGGTACCCCATGGACCTGTGATCCATTATATCTAAGGGACCCTTTTTAAAAACTTTAAGGTAATGTATGCACATGATTAGAAATCAAATAGAACAGATGGACTTATAATGGAAAGCAAGAGAAATCCTGCCCCATATTTATTTCCCTTTGCCACTCCCCTAAAGGTGCTCACTTTTAAAAACAAAAATTATTTTTATTGCTTTCAGAGAGAAAGGGAGAGGGAAAGAGAGAGAGATACATCAGCGATGAGAGAGACTCATCGATTGGCTGCCTCCTGCACTGGGATCAAGCCTGCAACCTGGGCATGAGCCTTCAGTCAGTCAGCAGGCTGACACGCCGTCCACTGAGCCAAACCAGCCAGGGCAGGTGCTCACGTTTAATTCTGATCTGAATGCTTACTGTGGTTATCTCTACTAGGGTCGTAGGATTGTTATTTTTTGATATTTCTGTGATTCTATCCTGTATAATAAAAGAGAAACATGTAAATTTGACTGTACTTTCACTATACTACCAGCCAATCAGGAGCTGGGGTGTGTGTGGCCCCAGTGCAGGACGGGAGGCTGGCGGGGGTGTGTGGCCTCGGTGAAGGACTGAAGTCACCCCTCCAGAGGCTACCCAAGGTCTTATTTCAGCCCTGATGTTGGGCTGCTTCCCCGACCATAAGTTCCCAACATACTTCCAGCCAGAATTAAAGGGGGCTTCTTTTGTTTTTAAGGCATTGCCATATCCAGTGCCTGCCAGGCCTCTGTGAAAGCACTACTCCTTAGGTTCAGGGTGCTGGGGGCTGAAGCAGAGAGGCTGTGAAGCCCAGCTCACCCAGGATGCTGGCCCCGCATCACCTCCTCCCAATTATCCTGGTCCAGCCTTCTCTATGCATACCTGCTCATGGAGAGCGTGAGGTGGTCGTGGCAGCTGGACGGGAGGCTGGCCAGGGGCGTGGCCACGGCGTGTGGGAGGGAGGCCTGCACCCTCCCCCAATCCAGAGGGGCTTGACAGGGGACCTCAGGGCACCAGGCCAGGGGACCTGAGACCATGTCCTCCACCCAGTGGGGCTTGACAGGAGACCTCAAAGTATACTTCCCATCCTGTTGCTGGGCTAGGAGACCTCCGGCTGCTTTTCCTGCCTGGCAGGGCTTGACAGGGAAGCACAAGCCACGCCCCCTACCTGGCAGGGCTTGACAGGGAACCTCAAGGTGTGCTTCCTGCCCTGGCTGGGCTAGGGTACCTCAGGCTGCTCCCCCCGCCCCAGCTCCAGCTGGGGGAACCTCAGGCCGTGCTTCCCACCTGTTATGGCTTGACGGGACTGCAGGCCACATCCCCAACCCCGGCAGGGCTTGACAGGGGACCTCAAGCCACACCCCCACCCTGGCACCAGGCTGGGGGACCTCAGACCATACTCTCTGCCCCAGCACCAGATCAGGGGACCTGAGGCTGTGCCCCTCCTTCCTGGCTGGGCTTGACAGGGGACCTCAGCCTGTGCCCCCCACCCAGCAGGGCTTCACAGGGGACCCGAGCCTGCGCCCCCGTGCCAATGAGTATTGATGGGGTACCTGAGGCTGCGCCTCCCTCCCGGTGCTGGGCCGAGCTCCTCTGCCTGGTGGGGCTTGATGGGGGACCTCAGGCCAAGCCCCCTACCCAGTGGGGCTTGACAGGGGATCTCAGGTCGTGACTTGATGGGGGACCTCAGGCCATGCCCCCCATCCTGGTGCTGGGCCAGGGGACCCGAGGACACTCCCTGCCCTGTGGGTCTTGACAAGGGTGGGACTGGCCAGGTCTGGATCTACCCCAATGTGGGGGGGGGTGGTGGTGGTGGGGAGGTGGCTGGGTCTGGGTCTCACATGATTTTGAGGCACACGTGAGTGAGTGGGGACTTGACTCTGGCTCTCGTAGTGTGTCCCAGACTCTGACAGGAGGAAGGTTTTCATATACATTTTACTAATTATCTTTAGTCTCTGATACTTCTATTATAGAGAAAGAGCAAATAGCAATATTAAATTACTTCTTCTAATTAATACCCCTTTAATGTGCACGAATTTCATGCATCGGGCCACTAGTCTAATAATAAAAGCGTAATATGCTAATTATACCAGACATCCTTCTGAGTGACCTTCCGAATGACCTTCCGGATGAAGCTGGGGCTGCGAGGGAAGCCCTGGTCCCAGGTGCCAGAGGGAAGCGGCTGCCAGCAGTCAGGAGAAGGAAGGCCTACTCTTGCACGAATTTCGTACATTGGCCTCTAGTGTCCTACAATTAGATGAATCTTCATTTCACACAACCTTTACCTTTTCTTCACCCTTCCTAGTTTTGATTACTGTTTTAGTTCCAAAATTGCTTACTTTGTTTTTTTCAAATAATAAAGGGAAACATATATTTTATGTTTTATTACCTGTGTTCCCTGCCCTCTTCTCAGTTCTCTAGAAGCAACTACTTTCAATACTATTAGCTTCTACCTTCTGATACCACCTTATTTGTAAATAATATGCTTATTCAATTTTTCTTGATTAAACAACTTTACATTTATCTATTGACTTTTTATGGTAATTTTGGATTCATATTATATATGTACCTCTTGAGTTTTGAAAAGTTATATAATAATTTTGGTTAAATTTATAAACAATCTATACTCAATATTTAATATAATGATGATTTAAGTATTGAAAGTCAATGCATTAATTACATAAATTAAAAAAAAAATTTGTGTCCTCCCTCCCATGTTATCAATGCCTTGCTTATTCATTGCTTACTTTCTTATGTGTTAAATTGCTATTTTCCCCTCTGTTTGAATGGATCTCTCAGATACTGTTCATTAATTTTTTTCAAGTCCTTAAATATAGGTCCAAAAGCTTAATTAATTATTTTTGTCCTGGAAACTTCTGTCCCTCCTCCCTCTGTTCAGTCTCTGTTTTGAACTCTCCATAGCTCTGATCTTGTGACTTCTCTTTATTGCTCTTTTGTTAGGTAATTTGCTTTTTTTGCTTGTTTTCCTTCTTAGTTTTTCCCCTTGCTTTTCTGAAGAATATCCTCCAGATTCCTGAAAAAGAATGGGTGGAAAATAAACTTTGAATACCTAAAAGTCTACTTACACTTTAGATTGGTATTTCAACTAGGTGTGGAACTGTTAAGTTGAAAATACTTTTTCCTAAAAAATGTGAAGTGTTTGCTTCATTAGTAGATAGTGCTGCCCATGAGAAAGAAGACTAATGTGCTGATTTTGAATTTTTTTATGTGACCTATTTTTTTTCTTTTGGAAACTCTTAGAAAGGTTCTTTTCCTTACTCCCGTTATTCTGAATTATCTTTATGTGATTTTTCTTAGTATGGCTCTTATTTTCATTTTGTTGAGTATGTTTTTGGCACTTATAATCTGAAGTGTACTGTTTTGATAATCTTCTCTATATAATTTTCTCTTTCTATCTAAAACTGGGAATTATTTTTATTAACCATTTTCATATTAATGAACACTTTGAATTTTGCTTGTTTTTCACTACTGAAATTTCTCACTTTTACCATCTTTTTACATATACTTTTATAAAATTGTATCGGAATGAAAAGGAATACACATTTTAATTTTTGACAGTTGCCAAATTGTCTTTCATAAAAGTTGTATTAGTTTCCGTATTTTCTGGCGTATAAGACGACTGGAACTGATAATGGTAGGAGGAAGATAACAAACAATAGTGAGAGAGCAAGTGCCGGGCAAATCCCTGGCGAGTTAGCGACACCCATCATAACTGCAAGCTACAGTATTTTTACACCTGGCGTATAAGATGAGCCCCGACTTTTGAGAAGATTTTCCTGGGTTAAAAAATCGTCTTATATGCCGGAAAATACAGTACTTCCGATAGGGTATAATAGTGTTTATTTATATAAGTTACCAATGTGATGTGGAAATGTGACATTTAGCAGTTCTAATGTTCTTTCTTTCCCCTGATTATTGCTGAGGTTGAAAACATTTGATTGCACTTCAATTTCATTTGATTGCACTTCACTTTGTTGCGTTTCACAGATATTGCTTTTTTTTTTTTTTTTTAACAAATTGAAGATTTGTGACAACCCTGTGTTGAGCAAGTATGTCAGCAGCATTTTCTCACTTTGTCTCTGTGTTACATTTGGTAATTCTTCTAATATTTCAGACTTTTCCATTATGTTGCATTTGTTATCATGATCTGCCGTTAGATCTTTGATATAACTGGTGTAATTGCTTTGGAGTATTACAAACTCCACCCTTATATGACAGAAAACAATCAATAAATGTTGCATGTATTCTGACTGCTCCACCAATTGGCCATTTGCTCTGCTTCTACCCCTCTCCTCTGGCCTCCCTCTCTGAGATACAACAGAAAAATTATGCTAGTTAAAAATGGCATCTAAGTGTTAAAGGAAAAGTCACATGTCTCTCACTTTAAATAAAACTCTAGAAGTGATTATGCTTATTGAGAAAGGCATATCAAAAGCTGAGATAGGCCAAAAGCTAGGCTTCTTGAGGCATATAGTCAAGTTGTGAATATAAAGTAAAAGTTCTTGTAGGAAATTAAAAATGCTACTCCATTGAGCACATGAGAGATAGGCAAGTGAAACAGCCTTATTGCTGATAAGGATCAAGTTTCAGTGGTCTAGATAGATCAAAACCACCCCTCATTCCCTTAAACCATAGCCTAATCCAGAGCAAGGCCTTTTCAACTTTCTTCAGTTCTCTGAAAGCTGAGAGGTGTGGAAGCTGCCATAGAGAAATTTGAAGCTCGCAGAATTTGTTTTGAGGTTTAAGAAAAGAAGCCATCCCCTAACAAAAATGTGCCAATATGAAGCAGCAAGTGCTGATATAGAAGCTGCAGCAAGTTATCTAGATCTAGATAATTCAGGTAGCTGCACTAAACAACAGAATTTCTATGTAGATGAACAGCCTCCCTCACATTGGAAAAAGATGCCATCTAGAGCTTTTCATAGTTTGAGAGAAGTCAAGGTCTGGCTTCAAAGCTTCAAAGGACAGGCTGACTCTCTTGTTAGGAGCTGATGAAACTGGTGATTTTAACTTGAAGCCAGTGCTCATTTACCATTCTGAAAATCCTTGGGTCCTTCAGAATTATGCTGAGTCTACTCTGCCTGGGTTCTAAAAATGGAACAAAGCTTGGGATGACAGCATAACTGTTTACAATACATTTTACTGAATATTATAAAGCCCATTATTGAGACCTACTACCTAACCCCCTCCCCCCCCAAAAAAAACACAACAACAACATTCCTTTCTAAATATGACTGCTCATTAACAATGCACCTGGTCACTCAGGAGTTCTGATGGGTATGTAAAATGAGATTAATGTAATTTTTTTCTTAAAAAATATTTTTATTCATTTTAGAGTGAGAGGAAGGGAGAGGGAGAGAGATAGGAATATTGATGAGAGGGGAACTGATCAACTGACTCCCACATAGTCTCGCCTCCCCCCTCCTCCCAGGGATTGAGCCTGCAACCCAGGCATGTGCCCTGACCAGGAATCATGGGTCTGTGCTCAACCACTGAGCAACACAGGCTTGGGGGTTAATGTTATTTTCATCATGCAAATACAATGCCCATTCTAAACCCCATGGATTAAAGGAGTAAATTTAATTTTCAAGCCTTGTTGCTTACGAAATACATTTTATAAGGATATAACTGCCATAGATAGTGATTTCTCTGATGAATCTAGGCCAGTGGTGGGCAACTCATTAGTTAACAGAGCCAAATATCAACAGAACAACGATTGAAATTTCTTTTCAGAGCCAAATTTTTTAAACATAAATTTCTTCTAACGCCACTTCAAAATAGACATGCCCAGGCCGTGATATTTTGTGGAAGAGCCACACTCAAGGGGCCAAAGAGGCTCATGTGGCTCACGAGCCGTGGTTTATCAACCACTGATCTAGGCTGTTACAGAAATTACCAGGCAACAGGAGAACACACAGTTGGTACTCCGAAGATTCAGGAAAAATTCTTTATTTGCAGATGCACTAGTGTGGTGACTCTGGAGTCATTCTCCAAAGCCCAAGTGACGAATATGGAGGAAGCTTTCTTCTATCCTCTCCCCAAATATGGACCAAGCTTCCAGACTTTCTGCGGGCTTTGCAGTCCCCCGTGGGTGGGGTGACACCCGAAGGCCTGGCCTTGGTGGCGCCAGCACTGCCAACCCCCTCTGGAGGTTGTATATGGTTCATGGCCTCTGTAAAATGGGAGTATTTCAGGAAACAGGTTCTGCAAGGTTGGACAAGCTTTACAGATAAGAATGCTGCTTAATTATACTAGCAAGAATGAGCATCAGAATACTGGTTATTGGTACAGATTCAGATTGCCTCCCCCCACACCCCATTGTCTTATATTCCCTGTCTGGCAAAGTAAGTTGAAAACTTCTGGAAAGGATTTACCATTCTAGATGCCATTCTAGGTGGATTTACCATTATGGACATTTGTGATTCACGGAGAAAGGTCAAAATATCAACATTTATTGAAGTTTGAAAATGTGTTTCTAAACGTCAGGATGACTGAGTGGTTCCAGATATCAGTGGTGGAGGTAACTGCAGATGTGGTGGAAATAGCAACAGAACTCAAATTAGGAGTGGATCCTAAAGATGTTACCTAATTGCTGCAATCTCTTGATAAAATTTTCATAGTCGAGGAGTTGCTTTTTATGAATTAGCAAAGCACATGATTTCTTGAGATGGAATCTGCTTCTAGTGACAGTGCTGTACAGATTGTTGAAATGTCAAGAAAGATTTAGGATATTACATATATGTAGTTGATAAAGCAGCAGCTGGCTTTGAGGGGATTGACTCCAATTTTGATAGAACTTATGCTGTGGGTAAATAATAAAACAGCAACTTGTAAAATCATTCATGAAAGGAATTATTTGATGCAGCAAACTTCATTGTTGTCTTATTTTAAGAAATTGCCACCCCAACCTTCAGCAACCACTAGTTAGCAATACAGCACTGAGGCAAGACCCTTCACCAGCAAAAAGATTATGACTCGCTGAAGGCTCAGATGGTGGTTAACATTTACCAATAAAGTATACACTGAGTGGCCAGATTATTGTGACCACCTGACATTTGTAGGCAAATTAGCCGTACACTGCATCATATGGGATATGTCAGCCGAAGGCCTGTTCGAACACCTTTGCTGTCTGCAGTTACCAAAATGAAACGTCTCCAATTCTCACAGGAACACAAGGATTGGACAGTCGAGCATTGGAAAAAAGTCATGTGTTCCAATAAATCCCCTTTCCAGTTGCATCATGCAGATGGCAGAGTGAGAATTTCGCAGAAACATCATGGAAGCATGCACCCCACATACATGAGTACAACCCTTCAAGCTGGGGGCAGTGTTATGGTTTGGGGCATGTTTTACTGGCATGATTTGGGCCCTTTAATTCATGTGAAACAGCATCAGAATAGCACAACATACCTAAGAATCGCTGCTGATCAAGCTCATCCTATCATGTTATGGCGTATCCCAATGGAGATGGCTTCTTCCAACAAGACAGTGTGCCATGCCACGGTGCCCGTATTGTGCAGGAGTGGTTTCAAGAACATGAGGGAGACTTTACCTTGCTTCGGTGGCTCCAACAATCACCAGATTTCAATCTAATTGAACATTTGTGGGATGGAGTTAAAAGAGCCATCAGGCAGTTGGTTCCACAACCATCAGATCTCACAGACCTGGACAGTGCTATTCATAGGGCATGGTGTCAGATTCCTCACAACACCTTTCAACATCTCGTGGAGTCAATGCCAAGAAGATCGCTGCAGTCTTGAAGGCAAAGGTGGCCCAAGGAAGTACTGATGGGGTGGTCATAATAGTCTGGCCACTCAGTGTATATTTTTTATATAATGCTATTGCATACTTAATAGACTATAGTATAAACATAACTTTTACATGCAATGGGAAACTAAAAAATTTGTGTGACTCCTTGACTGCAGTGATCTCGAACTGAACCCTTACATCTCTAAAGGTATGCTTGTATTGGCCATTTGTGTTCATATATTTTGAAATGGCTCCTTTTGTACTCATTGTACAGGTAGAACTTTTTGACCATTTTCTCCTACATTCTTACTTTGATATTGGTCTTTACAATCTCAGCGTTCTAATGGGGAGAGGCAGCATGAGAATCAGTACAAGGGGCAAGGGAATGATCTCTGTTCCTGTTGGCTGAGAATGTCTGGCCTGAACCATTCACTTCAAGCCTTTCTCCTGGCTTGTCCTTTTCAGACAGGATTGTTCTCATGCATAAGTGCACCAACCGAATGGAGCACTGAGAGAAAACCTTGCCATAAGACATGAGATGTTAACCTCAAAATCAGGTTTTGACTTTCACGTTATTGTTGTTTTCTCAGAGAGAGGGAGGATTGGGTGCATAAGGCAGTGGGAGGGAGAAGCTTTGAGATTCTATTACTTGAACTTCAAATTCTGGTGTGACACTCCAACATCAAATTAGAATTGCTTTTTTGAGAACGTTTGTTTCTAGTTTTTGTATTATTTTCTCTTACCAAGTCATGAAGGATAGATAACAAACCAACATGGGATACATTTGATACTGATAATAAATAGGTAGTTTCGTTCATTGATTATTCATGTATTCATTCATACTGTGTTAGTCTTTGTGGACACAGTAGTGACACCACACTTGCTCTCCTGGAACTTACAGTCCCACAGATTGGTATGAGTCTAGTTGACAAACCATGTATTTATGCTTTTCAACAACTTCAGAAAAACTCTTTTGAATCAAAGACAGGCTTTTGAAAAATGGAATGTGATATTTGCTTGTTTCTATTTTTATAAATACATTTATTAGCTTTTGATTTTAAAAGTAAGAGAGAGCAGAATGTCTTGACAGAAAGACCTAACACACCATTCTTAAGAGTCCTTCAATTGTTGCAAAACATAAACATTTAAAGAAGATTAAGTGTTATTTAAAACATATGTTATAATTGACCTCATGGCTAAATGGCCTGGTTCAGGAATCCATGAATTATTCCAAGGGAAATTCTTAGATAGCATAAAGTTTTTTGTTTTACTTTTTTTTTCATGCTGAAATACTTGATTTCCACAAATACTTCACAGGGGAATTGAATAAGAAGTCAAAAAGTCGTAAGAAAAAGAGAAACTTTTCCTTTTTACTGCTTTCACTAGGAAGTAGAATGCATTTTTAGTGGCTTGCTATGCTTTATCATGAAAATTCAGTTGGATAATTTAGGCCTTTACAAATTTGATTTCATTCTGTTTAGTGATGGATATTAGTAAACTGAATGAGCTGAGGGAAATTAAATAATAAAAGGAACTCTCAATCTTTCAAGTAGTTGTGTTTTACAGTTTGTGGCATGAATTTTCTTGTTTTTATATTTTCCTTATGAAATTTACACATGTAAATATGTATACACATAAATATTCATAATCAATATGAAGAATTGATTTGTAGGTTCTGAAACATTGTGTAAATGCTGTTTTACTGTGTCTCCATGTTGTTGTTTTTTGGTGCAGTGTTAAATTTTTTGAGATTTATATGTGCTAACTTATTTTTTATGTATGTACATAAATTTTCTACTGAATAGCACTGTATGAATATGTCACAATTTATTCTTATAAGTTTTTCATTATTAGAAACATTACACAATTGAAGTTCTTATAGTTATCTGTTTATGCATATGTGAAAGATACTCTAGGGCTGTTCTGTTCAACACACTAGCTACTGGCCACATGTGGGTATTTAAATTTAAATTAATTAAAAATAATGAAATTAATTGAATTCCATGCTTGCACTAACCACATGTAACTAGTGGATAATGTATTGGGTATTGTAGAATGAGAATCTTTTTATTATTTTAGAAAGCTTTTTAGGACAATGCTGCCTGGGATTTGTGCCTGTGTGTGGAATTGTTGGTCATGCACATCCTACACTTATTGCTGAATTGTTTTTGCCAGCAATATCTGAGCATTTCCTTTTTCAATTGTCTTGCTAAGAATTGATATCAATAGAAATTTTAACTTATTTCTGTTTTAATAGGTGTGAAACATGTCATTGTGGTTTTAGCTTGCACTTTAAAAATGTCTGAAGTTTGGTATATATTTTTATATGTTTACTAGAGGCCTAATGCATGAAATTTGTGCAAGAGTAGGCCTTCCTTCCTTTCCCGGGCTGCCAGCAGTTTGGCACCGGGACCTGGGCTTCCCTCTGGCCGCCAGCGGGCACCTGAGACCTGGGCTTCCCTCGCAGCCCCAGCTTCTTTAGGAAGGTTGTCCGATTAGCATATTACGCTTTTATTATTATTTGAGATTTGCATAAAGGCTCCTCTTTTATAATTGTGTTTGAGTATTGTTGCTCATTTTTTAATTGGAATAGTTAGAATTACTAATTTATAGAAGTTATAGTTTATGGATACTAATTCTTCGGTTGTATTTGTTGCATATATCTGTGTCCTCTGTGTGATTTATATTTAATTTATAGTGTCTTTTGCTTCATACACATTTTTAAAAATTTGAAGGAATCCAATTTATCAATCTTCTTGTTTATGCTTTATGGTCTTAATGCATTGTTTAAGAAATTCCTTCCTACCCCAGGGTCAAAGAGTTTCCTATATGTGCTCTATAGAGTTCTATCTTTCACTCAATTGAATATAACATTTGTGTATGCTGTGAGGTAGAATTTGAGATTTAATTTCTTTGCATACAGATAGCCTGCAATGTTTTGAACAGTTCACTGTTGTATATTGAGTTTTCTGTATATCTGTGGGCCTATTTCTGTGCTTTAATTGTTCCATTGGTCTGTTTAGCCCTATACCGTTGTTTCAATCATATACCAGTTTCTTTAAAAAAAAAAAAAGCAATGATAGTTAGGTTTAAGTCCTACCTCCAAATTAACTTAACTGATGATAAGGTAAAGGAATGTAATTCATAATGAAACATACTAGAGAATGATAGTAGTACACCAAGCAGAAGTGAGCAAGAGCATTTTTTTTTTCTGTGATGGTATTTGAGGAAATCTTGGCTTAATTTTTGAAAAGTGGGAAAAAAGGATGATGATAGCTTTTGAAAGTCAGACACTTTCAAAAGGTGGATTGAGACTAAAACTTTTAAATCTAATGTTCACTTTAATGGTTTTTGTTTTCTTCTGAGATACAACTGAATCACTACCAATTTTATAAATTGGTTTTGTGGTTTGGCCATTGTATGAAAAGAAGAATTATTAGTAGTAATTCTTGTACGAGTAGTAATTAAGCAAGTGGATATTGGAATTGCACTGCTTGCCCAATGATCTGTGATTTGGGGCTTGTGAGTGGGATACTCATTACCCATCCATAGCAGTAACACAAAGTGCTTGCTACATAAAGCACTAGGTATCCGGCAAAAATCAAGAGCATAGGTGTTCCTAAAGTAACTAGATGGTTGTTGAGAGAGGGATGAGAGGAGATGTAGGGCAATATGTATGTACATATGAATAATAAGGAAATGGATTTTGGAAGAATTAGACAGAACAATGGAAAAACTAGCCTGTGTTCATTCAGCAGCAAAAGGAAATGGAAGACAGTGTGTCAGATAGTGACCAGTTTAGAACACTAGGTGGTGCCATTAGCCTAGACTGCTTATTTGATATCTGCAGGCTGAGTAGCCAGCCGTAGGGTAGAAAGAAAAAGGCAGGCATAAATAAAAGGATTGGTTAGGAATTGCTTGTGTATTAAAGTAAGAAAGGTTTGGGTTATTTTATTGAGTATATTTCAAAATAATATTGTAGGTCTTGATGTTTTCTCTTCGTCAATTTTTGAAAAATTTTCTGTTTTAAAGCAGTTTGTTAAACAAAATGTTTTAAAACTATTTCTGATTTAAAAATGAAAAAATATATAAAATCTATTTAGAATTTATATTAAAACAAGATAACTGAAGTTTTCATGTTAAATGATGCAGTCAGAAGGAACACATTTTAATAAGCTATAGTGGCCTTATCTCAGATCAGTGAATAACTCCATTAAACTTTCTGAAATACTGAAAATAGTCCCTTGATTCCTATTAATTTTTTTTTTTTAGATTCCAGATTGAGAATAATTAAGTACATGTGATTTGATTTTGGGAGATGATTCATGCTGTTGAAATTTTACTGATGGGTGCATTGAATAAGTGACAGAAATCCCCAACTCAAACTAACTTAATAAGCAAAATGGATATTATTGGGTCATATAATTAAAAAGATCATGGTGTGGCCCTGACCTTTGTTGTTTAATGGTTAGAGCATTGGCCGCAGACTGTAGGGTTGTAGGTTTGATTCCCAGCCAAGAGCATGTACTTCAGTTACAGGTTCATCTCTGGCCCCTATTGGGGCATGTGAGGGAGGCAACCAGTGGACTTATCTCTTTCATGTTGTTTTATCTCTCTCTCTCCCTCCTCCTCCTCCCCCTCCTCCTCCTCCTCCCCCTCCTCCTCCCCCCCCCCCCCCGTTTTTGTCTCTTTCTAAAAAATTAATGGGAAAATATTCTTAGGTGAGGACTTTTTTTAAAAAAAGAAAGGTCATGGTATGGCTGATTGTAGGTGATGGTTGATCCAGTGGCTCAAATGTTACTTGGACCCTTTTCAAGTCTTAACCCAGTTTCTCTTAGTATTGGCCCCTTTTGCAAATAGGTTCTCCTCTCCTGGAGGTAGGGTAGCTGTCAGCAGCTATAGGCTTATATCCTTCTCACTTTTTCGCATCTGTTCTAGTGGCTCAAAGAAAAGTTGTGATATTAGATCATATATTAGGTCTGTTTGGCTTGGCTCGGGCTATACCGTACACCCTATCCCTGTAATTAGAGTTAGCACTGCTGGAAATTTATGGATTAAGAGTTTTGGAGGGGTGGTTCCCCAAAAGCAAATTCATTATGGAAATAAAGAATGGTTGTAAAATGACAGTCATTTCTTTAAGAAAGTTATCTTAACACTGTTTAGGTTTCTTTGATTTTATATCACTAAAATTTGTTTTTACTTTAATTTCATCTCTGCTAATTATTGGTTGTGTAATTCTCAGAATTCATTTTCTCATTGGCAAAAGTGAGAGCATGACACCTATTGATATAGTATTATGCTAATGAAATAAGATAATGTATGTCAAATACCTAGTATAGTGCCTGAGATAAATTAGATACTAGAGGCCTGTTGCACGAAACTGGTGCACTGAGAGGAGGGGTGTCTCTTAGCTCAGCCTGCACCTTCTCCAATGTGGGACATCCCTCTCACAATCCGGGACTGCTGGCTCCCAACCGCTTGCCTGCCTGCATGCCTGATTGCACCTAACTGCTTCTGCCTGCCAGCCTGATTGCCCCTAACCATTCCCCTGCCAGTCTGATCTATGCCTAACTGCTTCCATGCCAGCCCAGTTGCCCCCAGACCTGCTGGCCTGGTCACCCCCAACTGCCTTCCCCTGCTAGCCCGGTCGCCCCCAATTGCCCTCCCTTGTTTGCCTGGTCATCCCCAGTTGCCCTTCCCTGCTGGCCTGGTCACTCCAACTGCCCTTGCCTGTAGACCTGGTTGCCCTCAACTGCCCTCTACTACTGGCCTGGTCACCCCCAACTGCCCTCCCCCACTGACCTGGTCCCCCCAACTGCCCTCCCCTGCAGGCCTGGTCACCCCTAACTGACCTCCCATGCAGGCCTGGTCTCCCCCAACTGCCCTCCTTCCCTTGCAGGCCCAATCTACCCCAACTGCCCTCCCCTGCTGGCTAGCTTGTGGTGGCCATCTTGTGTGAGGGTGTGATGGTCAATTTGCATATTACCTCTTTGTTGTATAGGATTCCAGAAATGTTAGCTTGCCTCTGAGCATGGGTATTATTAGCAAGACACTTTTGCATTTTATCAAACTTGCTGTATGTCCTATTAGTTTATAATCTCTGAATATGACAAATGTAATAGCTTTATAATTTTTAATTATTAATTAAATTTATTGATTATCACTTTAATTGCTTAAAATGAAAGTTGATACTGTCCTATTCATGATGTACCTGGATTTTTTTTTACTTGTACTGAATGTGTGGGTTTAGCTCATGCAAAGTTTTTATAATTAATCTATGCTGCAAATTATAAATTATATTTAAAGACAGAAATAAATATAATGAAATTATGATAAATGGTTTTATTGCTTAAAGGAAATAATAAAAACTGCTTCATATGTTTGAAGAATAGAAAGAAGTTGGCAGGAAGAAAGAAAGATGAATGATTAAGTATGGTTTAAACTTGTTTTTTAATTAAAGTGCTTCATTGCTGTGTATAATATTCTGAAATGTATTTTAAATGTAACATTAATTTTCCAATTACCATTCATCTTTATTAAAAAATATTGCTTATATTTATCAAAATTTTTCACCAACTATAAGGCTATAAAATCCATTTAGTTGAGTGTAATCTCTAGAAAAGAACCTCTATAATGATTTTTAAACTATTTGAACATTAGGTAGTTGGTAATCCACATTTCCAATAACTAGCAAATCACATGAAACTCTTGATAGTGATGGAATTAATTATTTTCCTTATAAAATAGCATAGTGATTTAGTATATCATTATTTGATTTAAAGCATGAGTAGATATGGCTAGCAACAAGCTATGATATATTGGTATCTTTTATTCAAAATTGATAAATATAAGTATAAAATATAACAAGTTTTTTTTGTTTTTAATCATTTTTTTTACTCTATAAAATTTTATAAACAAAAATAAATCTACATCAAGCCAAAGGATGTTGTAAACTGATTTGGCCCATCATTTTATTGTTGGTTATTGTATCGATTATTCTGTACTATGTTTGCTTTGTTTGTGTTTTAATTGCAATCTATTTATTTATTGCAATTTTTTTAAAGAATATTGTATTATGTAGGTGTAAAAGCATTAAGAATATGAAATGCTGATAAGGAGAAAGGCATTAACCTGAGCGTGATTAAAAGTAGAGCAATGTTTTTTAAAATTCAAAATATTGAAAAATTAATATTCAGTAACAGGAATTATTTTGAAGACAAAACCAATGATTGAATATATGTATTGTGCCTCTGCCTCAGAGAGCCATTGCTTACTGGATTACACCTATGTATATTTACCACATAAAAGATTAAAATGGAGACATTTGAAAATATTTATTAACACATTTAAAGATAATTGCAGCCAAGACCGGTTTGGCTCAGTGGATAGAGCGTCGGACTGCGGACTGAAGGGTCCCGGGTTCGATTCCGGCAAGGGCATGTACCTTGGCTGCGGGCACATCCCCAGTATGGGGCATGCAAGAGGCAGCTGATCGATGTCTCTCTCTCATCGATGTTTCTGACTTTCTATCCCTCTCCCTTCTGCTCTGTAAAAAATCAATAAAATAAATAAAAAAAAAAAAAGATAATTGCAGTAAATATATGTTCGCATAAGTAAAAAAATAAATGTATTTATCAAACCAAAAATATAGTAAAAAGAGCGGTATTATTTTACCTTTTGGCAAATCTTTTTAATAGCTGATCTGATAGAAGGCAGTCAGAGTCTCATCTGCTTCTGCATTAAACCTGTTGCAATGTATTGTTCTGATTAAATATACAAATGTAGTATGGCCTCACACTTATGCATACATTAGAGCATGTATACCTAGTAGGAGCACAGTAGAGGTACCACGGACAAATTTAGTTAATCTCTGAAAACATATATGTTAATATCCTAGATCTATTACCATAAAAATGCTCAAAACAAAACAAATGTACAAGCATCCATTCAATTAGTCACCAGAGTGATGTCATCACATGTTATATAATCTCTGGAAAACTTTGCTGTACAGTTATGCAAGAATAACATTGTAAAAGGCACAAGAGTTTTAATCTGTGAATTCCCTGAAGAAACTTTAAGGATCTTTGTGATCTATAGACCATGCTTTGAGGATTGCTAGTCTACACAATTGAACACTGGTAGAAAGTCTTTTGAATTTATAGCAGAATCTGAGCATCAATATCAGATATCTGTTTACCTTATATTAAAAGACCAAGAGTTAGAGTCATTGAAGTCTAAATCAATGTTTTGGCATTGTTGATAAGACTTCTCACAGTCATAGATAGTTCTGCATGGTTAAGGTCCTTTAAATCTACATAATTCCCAAGTAACTAGCAGGTTGGATAACATAGCTGCTAAAGTTTCTTATAAATTGTGCAAAGATCATCAAGAAGAGAAAATGCTCTCTCATAACCAATTTTTAATGTAGATAAAATGAAAACATTTGGAGAAAGAATACCGATGGAGTACATGTACCAGCAAGTTAGGAATAGAGAATAGCAATATAATCTAATATTCAATAGGACTGTGTATATAGGGACTAGTCACATTAGATTAAGGAACAAATGAAACGTAACCAACTTATAAATAGTGGCTTTGTACTGATAATTTTTCTTAGTATAACATATATTTATCCCACCATCAAGTTTAGAGGTTTTTGATACATTCAAATTAGCAGTTCAAGTGAGGTATGGAGAGAGGACAGACCTTGATTAATAACTTGCAGTAATTTTCATTTTGAATGTTGGAAATTTTAGCTCTAATGTTATGTATAAAGCACTTTAGCCATTTATGTTTTCATGCTTAGATATTAAAACAATTATTAGTTTTTAATTATTATTTAGGTATGTTTTAAGGCAATTTTTTGTTTCATAATCATTTTATTAAATACTAGAGGCCCGGTGCACGAAATTCATGCACAGGAAGGGGGTCACCTCAATATGGCCTACACTCCCTCCAATCTGGGACCTCTGGCTCCAAACCACTCACCTGCCTGCCAGCCTGATCCCCCTAACTGCTCTCCCCTGACAGCCTATTTGCCTGAACTGCTCTCCCCTGCTGGCCTGGTCCCTCTAACTGCTCTCCCCTGCTTGCCTGATTGCCTCTAACCTCCTTTGCCTTGGCTCCGCCAACATGGCTTTGTCCGGAAGGATGTCCAGAAGGACATCTGGAAGATCGTCCTGAAGATGTTCAGTCTAATTAGCATATTACTCTTTTTTTTAGTATAGATGCCACCTTGTCCTAAAAATGCAGGTTGTTCCCAGGTTTTCATATCATGGGAGCCTACAGTAGCATCCTGGGTTCAGAGCAAGGCTTACACACCTGTGCTTTATCTCAGCAGATGTGATTCCGAGAAGAAGACTCTTGGATGTACCTTGAACATTTCTATCGAATTTGCCAAATCATCCTCCAAAAATGTTGCACCACTTTAAACTCCCACCAGCAACCATGCGTGTTCCCTCCATCCCACTTTGATGCCAAATATCATTGATTTCTCCCTAGAACAATGATGGGCAACCTTTTGAGCTTGGTGTGTCAAAATTCGCCAAAAAAAACCAAGCATAACTCGGGTGGTGTGTCACTTCAAGAAGAAAACCATACTTCTCTATATGCGGCCGCATGTCATCGAAAATGGCTACGCGTGTCAGTGCTGACACGTGTGTGATAGGTTCGCCATCACGGCCCTAAAAGCTTCTCTTCCGTCAGCTGGGACTACTTGGTACTTGAGCCAACCCCATTGTTCATCTGGGGACTTGATTTCCCGAGATAGAATTATGGAGGTGGAGAAATAGCTTTCCTCTACCTTTCTGAGTTCTTAGTGGAGGCCCTTGTAATGAAAGATCACCAAGAGAAAAACAAAAGTTCATTAACATGTACATATGGAGATCCCAGGGAAAAATGAGTAAATCCCCAAGGTGGCTTAGAATGCAGATTTAAATATCTTCTTTCTAGGGAAAGGGGACAGGAATATAGGCCTCATAGAGGAGAGTAAATGATATTTAGGAAAGATGAATGGGGTGGAGAGAAATAGTTTGTAACAAAGTTTGGGTGTGATATCAACTTCTACTCTCCTGTCCTGTGACAGGAGTCAGTCTTCTCTGCCTGATGACACTTCTCCCATAAAGGAGACCTATGACATTTAAGCTCCTCTAGGGGGGTCTGATTTTAGGGAGATCAGGAGACTTCAGTGAAATCCTCTGCATGAATTTGCTGTTTTTCAAGCATCTGCAGCTCAAGATCATCAGTATAACAACACAGCATATGTTGGGGTGGCATGTTCTCTGACCTTCAGAATAAACCCAACAAAAGCTTGTTTCCTCCCTGAGATGATTTGCCACTGTAGCTTTTTCCCTGCAGACGGGATTCTGACCAGACCTTCCTGGGAGTGATCATAACATGACCCTGTGTTTGTAGAAAGGTGTGGGCCACAGCACTAAGTAATCCAGGGACAGTTTTCTCAGCTTGTGGAAAGGGGGATAACATTATGATAGTTTATCTATCTTTCCAAAGGTTTGTGGCCCCAATCCACATCCCTCAGCAACCCAAGCTGTCTAGGTCCGGCCTCCCCTGCTGGGTCTGGGCGCCCCTGCTGGGTCTGGGGCTGCGATCCAGACCCCCTGCTGGGTCTAGGGTTGTGATCTGAACCCCTGGCCGGGTCTGGGGCTGCGATCTGGACCCCGGGCCGGGTCTGGGGCTGCGATCTGAACCCCTGGCCGGGTCTGGGGCTGCTATCTGGATCCCAGGCTGGGTTTGGGACTGCGATCCGGTCCCCGGCTGGGTCTGGGGCTGTGATCCAGACCCCGGGCTGTCCCTACTGGGTCTGGGGCTTCGATCTGGACCCCGGCCACCCGGAGCCCCTGCTGGGTCTGGGGCTGCGATCAGGACCCCCAGCTGGGCCTGGGACTGCGATACGGACGGATTCCCAGCTGCCCCTGTTGGGTCTGGGGCTGCGATCAGGACCCCGGCCGCCCGAAGCACAGCCATAGTGGCGGTTCAGGCAGCCGGAGGGCCGGATCCCCTGCTGGGTCTGGGGCTGCCATCTGGACCCTCGGCCGCCGAGATCCCCGGCTGGGTCTGAGGCTGCAATCCGACCCCAGCTGCCCCTGCTGGATCTGGGGCTGCCTGAAGCACCACCATGGCCAGGCCGTCCCCCATCTTGGTTTGGATTTATTTGCTCCTGATTGCCTGGTGGGCATGGCTGGTGGGTATAGCGGAGGTACAGTCAATTTGCGTGTTTCTCTTTTATTAGTGTAGACTACAATTACAATACTAGTATTATTGACTATATTTCCTCTGCTGTACTTTATATCTCCATGACTATTCGTTTACTACCAATCTGTACTTCTCAATTCCTTTACCTTTTTTTTACCTAGTTCCCTAATCCCCTTCTCCTCTGGCAACCATTATTCTGTGCTCTGTATCTAAGTTTGTCTCTATTTTGTTTATTTTTCTTTAGATTAACATATATGTGAAATCATATGATATTCATCTTTCTCTCACTGACATATTTTACTTAGCACAATACCCTCTAGGTCTGTCCAGGCTGTTGCAAATTGTAAGGTTTCATTCCTTTTTGTTTTTTTTAAGAGCTAAGTAATATTCCATTGTATATATGTACCACAGCTTTTTTATTCACTTGTCTATTGATGGGCACTTGGGTTGCTTCCATATCTTGGCTATTGTAAATTATGCTGCAATAAACATAGGGGTCCATGTATCCTCTTGAATTAGTGTTTTAGGTTTCTTCAGATAAATTCTCAGAACTGGAATTCTGGGTCATCAGGCACTTCCAAATTGGCAGCAGCAATCGATTTACATTTTCACCAACAGTGCATGAGGGTTCTCTTTTTTCCACATCCTTGCCAATACTTGTTTGTTGATTTATTGATGGAAGTAATTCTGACAGATCTGAGGTGATATCTCTTTGTGGTTTTAATTTGCATTTTTCTGATGATTAGTGATGTTGAGCATCTTTTTATGTCTATTGACCATCTGTATGTCCTGTTTGGAGAAGTTTCTATTGAGGTCCCTTGCCCATTTTTAAATTGGATTGTAGGTTTTTTGGATGTTGAGTTATATGAGTTCTTTAAAAATTAGGGTATTAACCCTTCACTGAATGTATCATTGACAAATATCTCCTCCCATTCAGTGAGCTGTCTTTTCATTTTGTTAATGTGCCAACATATTTTAGTTTGATGTAATCCATTGTATTTGTTTTTTGTTTGTTTCCCTAAGGGAATTTTGTTTTAAATATATCATTTGTTTTTCTTTCTAATAGTGTTTATCAGAATTATAATTATCTGGTATAACTAAGACAGTTGGTATTGTCATATTAGCTTAAAGTTCTCTTTATAAGTCCAGCAAAAAAAACATTTTTTTTAAGTAGAAACCAACTATACTGCAAATTCATTGATGTTAAATTATTTGCTGAAATTTAATATGCAGGGAAGCCTTAATTATTCAGAATATACTTACGCTATGATGTGTAGATGATTTGTTTACTGTCTTTAATGTGACTCAGTCAAAATATGTATAGGTATTTGTTATCTAGAAAGTATTGCTAATATCTTTTGCAGTTCTGGATGTTACATATAAAATTATTTTCCTTGGATGTAAAAAAGTTTTCCATTTTTCTTTTTCATTTCTTCAGTTTCTATGAAAAATGCAGATACAATCTTTTTATGATATAAGGGGAGTGGAACAAACGTTATGAAACAGCATTAGTTACTGGAAAAGTGTTTGCTTATCAGCATTTACATAATTTCCTAAAAGCAAACAACAGATTAAATAGGAGGAGAGATGATTGATTCTGACATTGACACTTTGAGTATAATTCTTACCTCATGTAAGAGCATTCTTGCGCACAATGCTTCCATGGCACTGTTCTGCTTATACCTACCTTGGGACCTTTGTATATGTTGTTTTCTCTTTCTGGAATGTTCTTGCAGTTCTTTTGGACTTCTTTCCATTCTCAGTTCAAATGACACTTCTCAGAGCACTTACCGATCTGTATCTGCAGTGACACTGTGTCCTTGTTTATTGTCTGCCTACTCTAACTGGACTGATAGCTGCTTGAAGGCCGGAGCTTTGTCTTTTAACTTCAGTATCCAGCTCCTAGGAATGGGCTGGCACACAGTAGGACTTTAAATATTGCTGTATGAAGGAATGTTATATTTATTTATTTATTTGATGGAAGTCTTCCTTTTTTTTCCCCCAGCTTTTTTTCCCCCACATTTTTTAAATCTTTATTGTTCAGTTTATTAATTACATTGTTCCCTTTTTTCCCCCCCTATAGTTCCCCTCCACCTGGTACCCATCCCACCCTCCGCCCTCACCCCACACCACTGTCCTCTCCTATAGCTGCATGATTTTTGTCCAGTCTCTTGCTGCACTTCCGACACCTCCTTTCTCCCCAAGAGTTGTCAGTCCATTCCCTCTCTATGTCCGTGATTCTGTTACATTCACCAGTTTATCCTGTTCATCAGCTTATTAATTCACTTGATTTTTAGATTCATTTGTTGATAGATGTGTATTTGTTGTTCCTAACTTACACTTTTATCTTTTTCTTCTTCCTCTTCTTAAAGAATATCTTTCAGCATTTCATATAATATTGGTTTGGTGGTGATGAACTCCTTTAGCTTTTTCTTATCTGCGAAGCACGTTATCTGGCCTTCAATTCTGAATGATAGCTTTGCTGGGTAGAGTAATCTTGGTTGTAGATTCTTGCTGTTCATCACTTTGAATATTTCTTGCCACTCCCGTCTGGCCTGCATCGTTTCTGTTGAGAAATCCGCTGACAGTCGTATGGGTGCTCCCTTATAGGTAACCAACTGTTTTTCTCTTGCTGCTTTTAATATTCTCTCTTTGTCTTTTGCTCTTGGCATTTTAATTATGAAGTGCCTTGGTGTGATCCTCTTAGGGTTCCTATATATTGGGGTTCGGTGTGCTTCTTGGACTCCTAAGTCAATTTCTTTCACCAGGTGTGGGAAGTTTTCAGTCACTATTTCTTCAAATAGGTTTTCATTGTCTTGCTCTCTCTCTTTATCTGGCACCCCTATAATTCGGATGTTGGTATACTTGAGGTTGTCCCAGAGGCCCCTTACACTATCTTCAATTTTTTGGATTCTTTTGACTTCTTGCTTTTCTGGCTGAGTGGATTTTGCTTGTTTGTATTTCAAATATTTAACTTGGTTCTTGGGGTGCTCCAGAGCACTTTTAGGTCTTTGTATAATATTTTTTATTTCAGTTAGTGTATGCTTAATTTCTGGTTGGTCCTTTTTCATATCCATGAGAGTCTCCTTTATATCCTTGAGGGTCTCCTTCATTTCCTTGTAGGACTCCTTCATTGCCACGTTGGTCTTGATCATTTCCTTGCAGGTCTTGTTCATATTCTTGAGGGTCTCGTTCATTTCCTTGTAGGTCTCGCTTATTTCCTTATAGGCCTCGACCTTTTGTTGGAGCCTCTTGAGAAGCCCTATAACCGTGGTTTTGAATTCCATGTCCAGTTGGTTTTTTTCCTCCATTTCTTTCACATCTGATCTCTTTCCATGTCTCTGCATGGTGGCTGCTTCCCTGAGTTGGTCAATTAGCTTTGTGTGGTAGACTTCCTACTAGGGACAGTGGCTCAACCTCCCCAGTTACCTGAGGTGGATATGGGTTGCACAGTCTTGCTGAAGTTAAGCTCAGGTTAATTGTTGTTAGCACTTGGAGGGGTTGCCCTCCAGGCCAATTGTCTGTGAAGCTCAGCTGTGCTCAGGTTGGATGGGCGGAGTCTCTGGGCCAAGCAGACAGCGTTAGCTCCACCCTATTCGGCCCCAGGGACTCTGTGCCGGGAGCAATGGCCACCAGCACCTCTGAGAGAGAGCCGCTGCCAAGCTCTACCGGCTGCCGGGGAATTCAGACTCTCCCCAAATGGCTCTGCACACCCAATGTCTCACCCAGGGTCGTAAAACAAAGCAGACTGACGGTTTTCCGAATGAGAGAGCAAGTCGCAGAGCACTCTCTGTGCGGTCACGCAGCTGAGCTGTTTGAGCAAGCTGCCTTCTCCACAAGCCAGCAGACCCGGCAGCGCCCGAGCTTTGGAGTGCCCTCCCATGGTCCAGTTTTCACCCTGTATGATAGTGGGTTCCCTGGACTTCGCCCAAAGCTGGAGAATCAGTCCAGTGGGACGTCTTTGTCTCCCCGTTCGAGAAAGCTGGCCGGTTTTCAGCCGCCCGCCCTCTCCGCTGGCGCTCTCTCTAAACCTCTCTCTGTCAGAATGTTTCAACGCTGTCAGCTGCCGCTCCTCCGAGTCACAGTGTCTTATCTTCACTTTTATTTGTGGAATTTTAACTCGGCCAACTTTCTGGTGATTCTGGAAGGTGTTTGTTCTTTCGTTAAGTTGTAGTATTAAAATTGTTGAGTATGACGGCAAGATAGGTGTTTTACCTATGCCGCCATCTTAGTTCTCCAGTCAGGAATGTTATATTTAAATAGTGTCTCATGAAATCACAAAAATATGCTTCATTTTATAATCCTGATTATAACTAAAAAGATAATATTATAAATGCTTAATGTTATAGCCCTCAACTAGTGATATTTTACTGCTCCTTGTGTTTAATTCCAATCGAGTTTGGTAGAAAAGTCTACTACTTACAGAGATTTGCAGCTCGATCATTTTGTTAATTATTCCTATGTAATTACTTATTTTATACAGTCTTAGCCCGCAGTTTACAAATAAACTGATGTTAGTAGGGCTTCCTGTTGCTCTGAGTGAGACTTCTACCCGTGTCCAACTTTAGTCTGTCCATGGTCTAGATTATACCTCTTGTGATGCCTTCACAGTGTTGATCCTCTCTGCTACAAATGACTGGCCTTTTGCCTTAAGCAAGCACAGTGGTGTAATTTAAAAAAGTACAAAGTACAAAAGAGGAGAGGATTTTAGAATGGATGAAACAGGCCTGTAAGTGAAAGTGTGATAGTTATAAGGTTATGCAGCCCAGATCCTCCTTCAAGGAAAAATTACAGCCCAGCTGTGGGGAGGAACTTAATCAGAAAGCTTTCAGCTGTCAGCACCTTCAAGGTTGGCCTCTGCTTCGGAGAATCTCCTTGCCTAAGGTCCCACCCTTCCCAGGAAGCTCTCATCTTGTAGTCCACCAAGATGGAGGTATAATGGCAGCCATTTTGTTTATGCCTGAGACGAACTCGGACAAGTAATGTGCCTCCAGAGATCCCTTCCAGGTTGCCTGAGGCTTTGTGAGGCAGCCTGTATCATAATTTGCCTTCCTGCTTCCCCCCGCTATCTTCTGTAGGGGCTGATCTTGTGTCTCAAATTGTTTCAGTGATAGTGATTTCAATGATTTCAATGATTTTGATCAACATTCAAGTCAAAGCTCTATTGATTTGGAAGCATTCTCTCTCCAGTGACACAGCAATTAACACCGTGACAAAGGCCCCTGGAGCTGGTACTAATTTACTGCTGCAATAGCTCTTGCTTGGAAACATAGAAAAAAGTGACGGCTCATGTTAAATGAGTAGAGATGTCAAGAGCTGTATGGTGGATAGTGGAGCCAGGGGTCAGAGGCTCAGAGAAGTGAGCGTGTCAGAATGGCTCTACTGTATATGACCCTGTTTATCAGTAATGTGATGAGGAAATGCGATAGTGAGGGCACCAGCATCATAGAGGAGTCTCAATAATGACTACTTACTGTAGATAGGGGCTGATGGTTGAAGATGCATTTATAGAACTGGACTCTATGGTAGCAAGGTGGCTGATAGAACTGTGGAATAGTAAAGGCTCAGGAACAGCACTTATCTGTCAAGCACGGAGGGTATACCGTGTTAGTTTTTTGTTGCTGCTGAATAAATTGCCATAAATTTGGCAGCTTAAAACTATAGTTTATTATCTCATAGTTCTGCTAGTCAGAAGTCGGTACAGTATGTCTCACTCAGCTGGTTTTCTGCTTCAGGATTCAAGAAACTGAAATCAAAACATTGGTAGCACTGCATTACTCTGGGGAGGAGGGTCCTAAGTACAAATCCTACTCTCATTCAAGTTGGCTGAATTCAGTTGGAGTTGTAGGGTATGGTCCCTGTGTGCTTGCTTTTGATTACATGAGTGTGTTTTAAACAGATATGTGTTGTGCCTTTACTTTCTATTTTATAGTTTTGCTCTTATTTCCTTTCCTTTTACTTCTTTGGGTTCTCTATTGTTCTTTTTCTGATATCTTAATATGAACACTTAGCTCACTCATTTATAGGTTTGTTTTTCTTTTCTAATATTTGCAATGGAAGACTACATTTTTCTCAAAACACTTTTTGTGTTATAACATCAAGAGTTTAATAGGTAGTGTTTTAATTGTCATTCATTTCTAAGTATTTAAAATTTTACTTTAGATTTCTTTTTGAGCCATTATTTGGAAATTGTTTTAAAATTTGAAATATGGGTTTTTAAAGAGTTATCTGTATGTAAATTTAATTGCACAATGTGGCTAGAGAACAAGTTCCAGATGATACTTGTACTTAGAAAAAATTGAAATTATGTATCAGTATATAGCTATTTTTGTAACATTTTTATATGTACTTGATAAGAATATACATTCTCTAATTATTAGATGAAGATGCCCATATTTTCCATATGTCATATGATTCACACAAGATCTGGCTTGTTAATTATTTCTTGAGTATACTTTTTGTTTACTTGTATGCTAGATGTGATGCTAGCTAGATTTATCAGTTTCAATTTCAGATTTATTTATTTTTGCTTAATATTTTTGAGATTATTTTATTAGGTACACATACTTTTTAAATTACTATGTATACTGACTTATATCCTTATATAGTGAACTTTTTAATCTTATTTAATACCTTTTTATTTTAAAATAGATTTTTATTGATTTCAGAGAGGAAGGGAGAGGGAGAGAGAGAAACATCAATAATGAGAGAGAATCATTGATCAAGTGCTTCCAGCACACCCTCCACATAGGATCTAGCCAGCAACCCAGGCATGCGCCCTTGCCTGGAATTGAACCTAGATCCATAGGCCAACACTCTATCCACTGAGTCAACCAGCTAGGGCTTATTTGATATCTTATTTATTTATTTATTTATTTATTAAAAATATATTTTGTTGATTTTTTACAGAGAGGAAGGGAGAGGGATAGGAAGTCAGAAACATCGATGAGAGAGAAACATCGATCAACTGCCTCTTACACACCCACTACTGGGGATGTGCCCACAGCCAAGGTACATGCCCTTGATTGGAATCGAACCTGGGACCTTTCAGTCCACAGGCCAACACTCTATCCACTGAGCCAAACAAGTTTTGGCGATATCTTATTTTAAAGTTTATTCTATACGAGAGGCCTGTGGCAGGGAGATTCCTGCAAGAATAGGGCTTCAGGAAGCCTATTCCTGCAATAATAGGCCTTACTGCGGCCCGAGCAAAGCATAGAAGGGAGCAAAGCCCACCAAGGCAGGCTTCCTTCCCATCTCTGCTGCCCCTCCTGCTTCCCTCCAGTCTCTGCCGCCCTGTCTGCTTCTCCAAAGCTTCGCTCCCTTCTTGCAGCACTTGGCTTCCTTCTATGCTGTCTTCAATCTTTGCTGTGCACCTGCATATGCAAATTAACGGCCATTTTGTTGGGTTAATTTGCATACTCTAGCTGGTGGGTGTAGCAGAGAGATGGTCAATTTGCATGTTTCTTTTAGTAATGTAGATAATAAAGAGATAATATGCAAATTGGCCATCACTCCAACACACAAGATGGCCATCCCATGTGGACACAAGATGGCTGGCAGGGGAGGACAGTTGTGGACATCAGGCCAGCAGGGGATGACAGTCTGATAATAATTACTTCTTTCTTCTCATTAACATTTGAAAAGTATACCCTTTTTCTCCTTTCACTTTAGAACATTAGATGTATTTATGCTTTCAATATATCTTTTATAATAATTATTGCTGGGATTTTTAATTTTAAAATCTTTCTCATTTAGAATAATTGTGATTTAAATAATTTGTTCTACTTTGCTCTTTTGTTCTCCTTTCTTGCTTTAAAAAAAAAGGGTTTTTTGCCCACAGCCTCATCAATAGAGTTGTTAAACTTGTGTGTGTGTGTTTTGCCAGTTTGATCACTAAATAATAATGTTTCAGCCTATCTCTAATTTGTATGTATTATTTTTTTAATAAGTGAAGTTGAGGTTCTTTTAAAAACATTTGCTTGCCCGGCCAGCATTGCTCAGTGATTGAGCATCTACCTATGAACAAGGCGATCACGGTTCGCTTCCCTGTCAGGACACGTGCCTGGGTTGTGGGCTTGATCCCCGGCGTGGGATGTGCAGGAGGCAGCTGACCAGTGATTCTCTCTCATCACTGATGTCTCTCTCTCTTTCTTTCTCTCTCCTCTCCTTCCTCTCTGAAATAAATATAAAATAAAAATTTAACGCCCCCAAAACATTTGCTTTTTTAAAAAAGTACAAATCATTTGAAAAAAGAAAACTAAAAAAATCTGCTTTTTCTCTTTCTATGAAATACCTGTTCCTATCTTAGTCTTCTGTTCATACATCCTTTTTTGGGCAGAATGATGTTATTTTTAGTGATTTGGGGGAAGCTTTTTGTACATTAGGAACATATGCCCTTTTATATATGAGTTGTAAACATTTTTGCAAGAGTATAATTTTGATGTTTTTTGTAATTTCTTTTTTTATTATATAACTAGAGGCCCAGTGCATGAAATTCGTGCACAGGGGGCAGGGGATGTCCCTCAGTCCAGCCTGCACCATCTCTAATCTGGGACCCCTCGAGGGATGTCCGACTGCCCGTTTAGGCCCGATCCTACCGGGATCGGGCCTAAATAGGCAGTGGGACATTCTCTCACAATCCAGGACTGCTGGCTCCAAACTGCTCACCTGCCTACCTTCCTGATTACCCCTAATTGCTTCTGCCTGCCAGCCTGATCACCCCCTAACCACTACCCTGCCAGCTAACTGGTGCCTAACTGCTGCCCTGCCAAATTGTTTGCCTCCAACTTCCCTCCTCTGCCAGCCTGGTCACCCCTAACTGCCCTCCCCTGCAGACTTGATTGCTCCCAACTGCCCTCCCTTGCAGGCCTGGAACCTCTCGACAGCCCTCCCCTGCTGGCCATCTTGTGGTGGCCATCTTGTGTCCACATGGGGGCAGGATCTTTGACCACATGGAGGCATCCCTCTTGTGTGTTGGAGTGATGGGCAATCTGCATATTACTATTTTATTAGATAGGATAGAGGCCTGGTGCATGGGTGGGGGCCAGATGGTTTGCCCTGAAGCGTGTCCTAGATCTGAGTTGGGGTTCCCTTGGGGCGTGGGGTGGCCTGGGCCATGCCCCCAGTGACCCAAGCAGAGACCCTGGGATCTGGGATTAATTTATGTTCTACAATTAAAACTTTGTAGCATGGAGCAGAGCCAAGCCTTCTGCTGGCTCTGTGGCAGTGCTATAATTGAAACTTTATTGCCTAGAATGGAGGCCTAAGCGCTAAGGCTACAGAAGCTTGGCTTCCTTCATCACCTGGGCAACCTGAGCCTCTGCTCTCTCTAGCTCTGTGGTTGCCACCATTTCTGTTGGGATTATGTATCCTCTATAATTGAAACTTTATAACATTGAGTGGAGGCCTTTGCCGGCAATGGCATGTGGAAAGCTTGGCTTCCTCCGTTGCTGGGGAAACCTAAGCCTCTCTCCTGTTCTCAGTGGCTGCAGCCATCTTGGTTGGGGTTTATTTGCATAATTTGCTCCTGACTGGCTGATGGGCATGGCTGTGGGCATGGCTTAATCAGAGGTGCAGTCAATTAGCATATTACTCTTTTATGAGATAGGATAGAATTTATTATTTCTTTAAAGACTTCAAAATTCAGGTTTTTACTGTTAAACATTTGATCCATTTATAATTTATCCTCATACACAGTATGGGATGTAGATTCCACAGTATTTTTTGTAACTGGTTATTCATTTATTCCTCCCACCTTCAAAAATATGTTTTTATAGGTTCTTTTTAGTGAATTTCCACCACTGTGTCCTCTTGCCATACTTTTAAAATATTTTTTTATTGTTTAAAATATTACAAATAGTAGTACATATGTTTCCTTCTCCCCCACCCCCATTGACCTCCCCCCCCCCAGCCTCCCCTACCCCAAAGCACATGCCCTTACCTCCCATCTCCCCCCAGTGTCTTGTATTCATTGGTTATGCTTATATGCATGCATACAAGTCCTTCGGTTGATCTCTTATAGCCCCCACCTCCCACCCTCGCCTGCCTTCCCACTGTAGTTTGACAGTCAGTTCAATGCTTCTTTGCCTCTGTATCTATTTCGCCCCCCCCCCCCATTTCTTTTCTTTAAAAAAAAAATCTTGCATCTGCATCCTAGAAATAAACATATAAGAACAAAAATATGTTTGAGTTTCAGTTTCATTGTCCAATAGTTCTGAGTCCCAGTTTCAGTGTCAAATAGTTCCTTATGTGTACATGTCAGCAGTGGTGTCTGGATGGTGGAGAAATGGTGGCAGTGCACGTTCTACCCTCTGTGGTTTGGTCTTGGGCAACCTGCAACGACGCACAGCTTCTGATTGCTAGCATGGCAAGGTATCGTCAGCGTCTTCCATCAATGGACTCTTTTCGTGGTTGGAACAGCTCTGTCAGTTCCTCTTTTTTAAAAAAATATATATTTTATTGATTTTTTACAGAGAGGAAGGGAGAGGATTAGAAAGTCAGAAACATCGTTCAGCTGCCTTTTGCACACCCCCTACTGGGGATGTGCCTGCAGCCAAGGTACATGCCCTTGACCGGAATCAAACCCGGGACCTTTCAGTCCACAGGCTGAAGCTCTATCCATTGAGCCAAACTGGTTTCGGCTGTCAGTTCCTCTTTGTTGCAGGAATCCATACGGAGTTGTTTTCTGAAAATATACAAATATATTCAGCAAATTAGACTTGGGATTCTTTTTATTTTTGCCCAAATGATTTTCCTTTGGCTTATTTTGACACCGTATGTGTTTTTCATGGGTATCCTGCTGTTAGCATTAAAATGGAAATTAATTTTCTGAAGTAAAAATTTTCTAAATGTAATTTACTTACAGGATATTTTTCCTTACATGATATTACTCCACTTTCCCTCCCCCCCCCCTTATTTTTTATTAATGGAGGCTTTTGGAAATTTTGTTTTATTTATTTTATTTTATTTTTAAATACCAACTTGGTTTATTGGGTAAAAACAGTGGTAAAATGGACATAAATCCAAGTTAGAACAGGACATTTTCACATCCTCCCCCAACTCAAAAATGTACTTTCCATCATCTGGGGTTAAGAGGTTAAGCTCTGGCTCTCTAAAACTCCCCACTCTTCACCTGCGCTGGAAGGAAGGCTTGCAGTAGAACCCATGAGAGGAGGAAGCCAGACGCAACCTCAACCCTGATTACTCCTTCATCCCTAGAAGTCTCTGAGCTAGAGGGAAGCAGGGAAGGGATAAGGAGGCCAGAAGGGCTGGGACTGGCTTCTAGGGCCCATTGCCCTAGTTGTTCTAGAGATAGCTATCCTTGTCCCATCCAATCCCAAATAGGTACCACTGTCAGTCCTTAGGAGGGAGAAGAAAGGAAATATATGGTTTGAGAACCAGATGTGGTCTCCAAACAGTCCCCCAGCTTTGGTAAAACCACTGAAGATGATGGGTCCAGAGCTGGGGAACCCACACTTCTTTCCTCCCACCCAAGTAAGAGGTAAAAGGGAATTCCTTGGGGGTACAGCAAGCCCAGCTGCTCTTATATCTCCACATCGCTTTCCTTGTCGTTGTCATGGTCTCCATCATAGAACTCATTGGGTGCCTCTGGCCTGCTGTAGCTCTCCTCAGGATCCCTCTCCTCTGCATCAGCCTCATCAGTCCTGTCATAGGTCAGGTCTGCGGGCACATCGTGAATCTGGACACTAGGTGCATGGTTCAGCATCTTCAGATTTTCAAAGATTTTCAAAGATTGTCTGGTGGATCTGGCCCAGATACTGGCGAGAGTTCTGATTCTCGATGCGGGTGCTGACATCTGGATGGAGCGTGAAGTCTGGGGCAAAGTACTCAAAGCATTCACTATAGGGAAGCTCTTCATTAATGGCCTCTTCTGCTAGCAGCGATGCCTCATACGTCCAGCACCGGGCAACATTTCGGACAGTATAACCACCACCACCTAGCACCAGGAGAGGAATATTGAAGCTCTTGACATATTCGACACATTCCCCATGTCCTGGAATGCTGAGGTTGAAGCAGCCCAATCGATCACAGCCCAGGGAGTCAGCTCCACGCTGAAGAACAATGCATGTGGGTTGGTAGAAGTCCACCATCTGGTTGATAACCGGCTGGAAAAGGTGCTTGTAACTTTGGTCATCAATGCCATCCCGCAGGGGTACATTGAGACAGTAGTAGCGGCCACTCTCTGCTCCAACTTCATACGTGTCACCTGTTCTGGGAAAAAAGTAGTTTCCGTGTTTGTGGAAGGACACTGCCATGACCCGGTCAGTGAGGTAGAAGGCTTCCTGGACCCCGTCACCATGGTGGATGTCAATTTCAATGTAGAGCACCCGAGGATGGTACTTGAGCAGCTCCAGGATGCAAATCACAATGTCACTGACATAGCAGAAGCCAGAAGCCTCAAACTTCTTGGCATGGTGCAGACCTCCAGCCCAGTTAATGGCAGTATCACAGATCTTGTTGTTCAGCTGGGTTGCTCCTTGCAGAGATGCGCCTGTGTAACGGGAACAGAACTCAAAGAGCCCGGGAAACACTAGGTAGTCATCGCCCACGTTGAAGGCATTAAGGCTCTTGGTGAAGCCTTGCATATTGGTGGGGCTCACTCTCTGCAGGAAGTCAATGTAGTCCTCAGAGTGGAAGCGGCACATGCCATGCGGGGAGGCCTGGTATGGCTTGAAGACGATCATCTTCTTATAGAGACCATAAGGCGGAACCAGACTATGGGTCGGTGCCAAGCGGTGAGGCTTCAGAGGGTGCCCATCCCTGTGTGGAAGTTGCCCACGTCCGGGTTGTAGAAAGAGGCCACGGTTTTGGCCCTGGTGCCTGGGGGCCAGGTCCGCGCCACAGCCGCCCGCCCGGCTGCCAGCCCTGTCTCCCCGGCTTTTGGAAATTTTATATTGCAATCTTGGTAACTTTAAATTTTAAATTTTGGACAAAAATATGACTGCTTTAGGTTCTTTGCATGTTAGGCAATTTTACAATGAGATGAACTACTAATAGAAATTCTATTTAGTGTTTTAGGAACAGCTTTTTGTCCAATACACTTAAATTTTCTTGAGTGTTCATTTATTTCAATTGGCCAAATTTAAATTAATCTGAAAATTTGATTACTGTTTACTGTCAAATTTAATACTTAAACAATAATCTTAGTTTACCCTGCAAATATTAGTGGAAAGGATTATTTGTATTCTTGAGTAGGCCCTGAGCATTCCTGTGCTAGACTGGAATTAGATATAGGGCAGCTGTTGCTGGCCGAATCTCTGTCTGAAACCTGGGTCCCAATCTGAGCTGTGTGTGGGAGGTGAAGCAGCCATGGGGGCAGGAGACCTCCCTCAGAAGGAGTGAGAGTTCAGGTCCCTCTCTTGCCATATTTTTTACTTGCTCTTCCTACTGCATGGCAACTACTCTTGACAGAGCTTACAATCTACATTTACAGTTGTTCCATATTTTCCTTATTAATTTGCAATGTCTGCTGAGTATATTTGTTTCTGAATTTTACTGAAAATTAAGTGATATTTTCATTTCCCTTAATTTTTGCATGGTTTCCAATAGAAGGAAGAAAGTGTGTCATGAACATTAGAAGTTTTAGTCACAAGTTTCAAACTGAGTGTTGGGAGCATTTTGAATTAAACCATGACTTCATTTTCCTTATTCTCTGTATAGAATATTTAGAGTTGCTCAGATTTGAGTGATCTATTCCTATCTTGGGGTACTGGCTATGGTAAAAGCAATTTACTTAAAGCAGACATTTTGGGTGCAGAGCTATCCAAGTCTCAGTAGTGTGTTTCATTTAGTTTTTGTCAAAATTGCCTTTGCATTTTCAAGCTCCATTGTCTGCTAGCTTTCAGTGTTGCTGTGTGAGATCTGGTGCAATTCTGATTCTTGATTTGTTGTTTTAAACATTTATTTTTCTACAAAACTTTTAGTCTCTTCATCCTGGTAATGATTTTGCATGAGTCTCTTTTGATCCATTTTGCTGTACACACTGGTAGGGAATTCTTTTGATATGGTTTGTGTCCTTCAGTTCTGAGAACTTTCCTTAAATTGTGTATTTGATTTTTTTCTTATTTTCTCTTCTCTTTCTATTTTTTGGTGGGGAACTCCAATTATTTAGATGTTGGACATCTTATATTGATCCATCTTAGATTTTTTTCTCTTCTACTTTTATACTTTTTTAAAAAAAAGTTTTTTTTCTACTGTCATTTGTAATTTTAAGGGGGTCTTTTTTATTCCAATACTCCTTTTAGTAGCATTCTTTCTTGATATAGAATCTTCTTTCATGTTTCTGAGGATAAAAATAATAAGATAGATATTTGTTTCTCAAGCTGTTTTCCTGATGCGTGTCTTACTGTCCTCCAAGTTGTCATTTTAAATTATGGGGGTTTTTGGTCTCTTTCATAATAGAGATTTTCTTTAAAAGTCTGGCAGCATTTGCCTCTGCTTATTTTTAAGAATGGGAAATTGAAAAACAATAATTGCCTGGGTAGGAGTTGTCAGCTGTTTGTGTCACTATTAAATGATCTTACTGGGCTTTTTGCAACAGTATTCCATGTTGATATCATTACATTGTTTCTTAGGCTAGATCAATTATGTAGTTAGGTTTCTTTTCCAACTTTCTGGATTTTGGAGCCAAAAAGAAGAAAATTGGAGGTCTCAAAGTTTAATGTGTCAACTTTCAGTTAATCTTTATGTTTTCAATATGTTTTTCCAACTCTCTTTTTATTTTCTCTAGAAAATGGACCTTTGGTTTTCTGCCTGGATGAGAATGAAGGATATTTGTTGTGATGTGGAGACTGTAGGGCAGGGTCTAGAAGTCTAGCTGCTTCTTTTTATTTTTAAAAATATTTTAATCTTTATTGTTCAGTTTATTAATTACATTGTCTCTCCCCCCCCCCCCATAGCTCCCCTCCACCCGGTACCCATCCCACCCTCTGCCCTTACCGCCCCCCCACTGTCCTCACCCATAGGTGTATAATTTTTGTCCAGTCTCTTGCTGCACCTCCCACACCCCTTTTCTCCCCAAGAATTGTCAGTCCATTCCATCTCTATACCCATGATTCTGTTGTATTCACCAGTTTATCCTATTCATCAGATTTTTAATTCACTTGATTTTTATATTCATTTGTTGATAGATGTGTATTTGTTGTTCATAATTTTTATTTTTACCTTTTCCTTCTTTCTCTTCTTAAAGAATATCTTTCAGCATTCATATAATATTGGTTTGGCGGTGATGAACTCCTTTAGCTTTTTCTTATCTGCGAAGCACTTCATCAGACTTTCAATTCTGAATGATAGCTTTGCTGGGTAGAGTAATCTTGGTTGTAGATTCTTGCTATTCATCACTTTGAATATTTCTTGCCACTCCTGTCTGGCCTGCATAGTTTCTGTTGAGAAATATGCTGACAATCGTATGGGTGCTCCCTTATGGGTAACCAACTGTTTCTCTCTTGCTGCTTTTAATATTCTCTCTTTGTCTTTTGCTCTTGGCATTTTAATTATGATGTGTCTTGGTGTGGTCCTCTTTGGATTCCTATAGTTTGGGGCTCTGTGCGCTTCTTGGAAGTTTTTGGTCACTATTTCTTCAAATAGGTTTTCATTATCTTGCTCTCTCTCTTTTTCTGGCACCCCTATAATTCGGACGTTGGTATGCTTGAGGTTGTCCCAGAGGCCCCTTGCACTATCCTCAGTTTTCTGGATTCTTTTGGTTTCTTGCTTTTTCAGCTGAGTGGATTTTGTCTCTTTGTATTTCAAATCTTTGACTTGGTTCTTGTGGTCCTCTAGACTGCTTTTAGGTCTTTGTATAATATTTTTTATTTCAGCCAGTGTATGCTTAATTTCTAGCTGGTCCTTTTTCATATCCTCGAGGGGTCTCCTTCATATCTTCAAGGGTCTCGTTCATATCCTCGAAGGTCTCATTCATTTCCTCATAGGTCTCGTTCATTTCCTTGTAGGTCTTGTTCATTTCCTTGAAGGTTTCATTAAGTTCTTCGGCCTTTTCTAGGAGCCTCTTGAAAAACCTAATAACTGTGGTTTTGAATTCTCTGTCCAGTCATTTTTTTCCCTCCATTTCTTTCACATCTGATTTCTTTCCATATCTCTGCCTTGTGGCTGCTACCCTGAGTTGGTTGATTAGCCTCCCCAGTTACCTGAGGTGGATACTCTGGGTGCAGCCCTTTATGGGTTGCACAGTCCTGTTGAAGTTAAGCCTAGTTATTGATGTTAGCACTAGGAGGATTTGACCTCCAGGCCAATTGGCTGTGAGGATCAGCTGGGCTCAAGTTGGATGGGTGGAGTCTCTGGGCTTAGCAGGCAGCCTTGATTTCCCTCAGCTCCGCCCTTTGCGGCACCTGGGTCTCTGTGCCTGGTGATAATGCCTGCACGCACCTCTGAGAGAAAGCTGCCGCCGAACTCTATCCACTGCTGGACAATTCAGCCTCTCCCCAAATGAGTCTGCACACCCAAAGTCTCACCCAGGGTTGTAAGACAATGCATTTTGATGGTTTCCCGAATGAGAGAGCAAGTCATGAGTCCTCTCTGCACGCTCACGCACTTCCGCAGTTCCCAAGTTTATGCTCCCTCTCCACAAGCTCGTAGTCCTCTGCAGCGCCCGAGTTTCAGCGTGCTTCCTTACTGTCCAGTTTCACCCCGTATGAGTGTGGGTTCCCAGGACCTCGCTCGGAACTGGGGAATCAGTGCAGTGGGATGCCTTTGTCTCCCTCCCTGTTCGAGAAAACCAGCCGGGTTTGCAGCTGCCCACCCTCTCTGCTTGCGCGCGCCTGGCTCCAAACCTCTGTCTCTGTGCGTATCCTCAACTCAGCCCTCCACCGCTCCTCTGAGTCACAGTGTCCTGTCTTTACTTTTATTTGTGGAATTTTCACTCAGCCAGCTTTCCGGTGATTCTCGATGATGTTTGTTCTGTCTTTAATTTGTAGTTTTGAAATTGTTGTGTGGGGCAGCAAGATAGGTTTTTACCTTTGCCGCCATCTTGGTTCCTCCAGTCCTAGCTGCTCCTTTTTAAAAAATATATACATATTTTTATTGTAGACAATATTATACCAGTAGATGTCCCTTATTTCTAACTGCTGCTTAAATAAACTTTTATGCCCTACTTTTACTCTCAGTCCTAGAGATTCCTAATACCAACCAGTGTGGTGTCTTTGGGAATATAATTAGTTGCTTCCCAACTTTCTCCTACCATTCTCCACTGCTTTTTAGGATTTAACTTTCTTGAGTCTGTTGAGCTAATCATTACTCCGCATTCTGCTTTCCAGTATCCAAATTTTTGTCACTCTTATTTTCTTTATTTTTTCTGTTATTTTTTTTCTTTGATAGTAGTTTTAGTGGGATACAAGAGGAATCAGAAGTTCATAAAGTCAAGTTCAAATCCCTTGATTTTTACTGAAAGTCTGAGACATAGTTTGAATTATTGCTTTTATATTATTTGTGTATCTTTATTTAGATGGTAAATTATTACATTCTACAATTATATTTTCTGGTGAGATATTCGGTTGATCAGAATTGAGATATTAAGGGTTACAAAAAGAGTTTGCCACATTGGTACATATAATGTTCATTTGAAGGATGTAAAGAAATTTATGACTTGTGAATTTTTATAAGCAATGCATGAAAATTGTTTTGATTTGATGCTTTACTTTTGATACAGTTGACTTTATACTTTATTATTTTATTTAAAGTTTTACATATGTCTCCTTTTCTCCCAATTGTGCCCTCCTCCCCCAAAGTTTTACATATGTCTCCTTTTTCCCCAATTGACCCCCCTCCCCCGAGCCATCCCCACTCAGGGCAAGCCCCCACCACTCCTGTGCCTGTGTCTATTGGTTATGTTAGTATTATACTTTATTTTTTTAAATCACCCAGGTGCTTTATGAGAAGCTGGATTTTTCTTCACTTTCATAGGCTGAATCTAAGCCAATCAATGATACTTAATTCCCTTTGCCAGTGATTGATTTAGTAATGTGTTCAATAACACTAAGAAGTTTGACAGTCTGACTTCTAATCTTAGTCTTAAGATTAGATAAAGTGAAACTTTATTGCAGGTATTTCAAACTGTTAAGGAACAAAAGTCATCACAATAAGGATGGCACAGGGGAAACCTGGAAAGAAGTTAGGCCCCCCGGTGATGTTGAGTCATAAATTAACTAATCCTCAAGCTGCTGTAGCTCTGGATGTTTTGTTACATGACATAATAACTCCTTTGTCATAGAAAACCAGTCAACATCACCATTACTTGTAGCTAGTTAAAAAAAAAATCCTAAGTAAATAAACATGCCAAGGCTCAAATTTCATAAATATTAAATTAAAGGTGAAAACTGCAGGTTTTTGAAAAGTGATTCTTGTTTTTCACTGAAATCAGCTGAATTGGAAATTTATATCATTTTTAAATTTTTATTCTTGTCTTTGACCATGATTTGTGTGGACCTGACATTTTAGTTGTTTAGTTAAACTGGTAATTTTAATTTTTTGTTTTGGTATAATTCAGGTTGAACTGACATTTTAATAAATCTGGCTCCTAGGACTGATTAAAGCAACAGCTTATTTGTTGAAATCTGTACATTTTCTTCATGAAATTGGCTTTTAAAAAATCTGTGGCCTGTCTTGCCAAAGCTTTTGAAGCATATGTTTTTGATATGGTGTTACATTTTTAATTAATATTTTAGATGCAAAGGTGACAGTTTAAAAGGTTGTTTTGTTAGTGGTTTATCCTTAAAAGCAAAGGGCATTTGGTTTTATTTTACAATAGAATTTAATCTTACATGTTTTTTGTTAAAGTAATGTTAACCAAAAAATCTCTTACTGAACTATTTGTGGTGAGCTTTTTAAGGATGTTTAAGATTTCACATGCAGTTTAACTGATCACAGATGAAGTTGTAAATTAATACCTCATGAGCGTATTTGACTGCAGGGCATTGTTTGTGAATCAAAACTGCTTTGTTCTGTAAACTGTGAAAGAGGTTTAAGCATATGGATTAAAATTGCATGGTGTTACCAATGTACTTATGAAAAGACACTGTAGTTGGATCATTTAAAATGTACTAAAATATTATGAATAGCCATCAACTATAATAATTCCCTTAAGCTTTTAAAGGTTGTAAGATTTATCCCTTTGTTGGATTTAATCACCTTAATAAGAAACTGTTTTCTTATTTTTAAAGTTTTATGTAGTAATAAGAACAGTCATTGATACAGTATGGTTATGAGAACAGATAAAGTTTCCCAGAAAACATGTATTTTTACAGAAGTGTTCACAGTTGTGTCAAATATATACATAAGCTTTTTTCTTGTTTTACTTTGTCGCTCTCTTACTAGAACCTAAAGAATGAATAATTGTTCATTGGTGTCGTCTAGTAAATGATTATATAAAATTTACATTGTTTAGTGTAAAATCAGATTATTTTTCTGTTATTTTTGTTTTACAATATATGAAAGTCACCTGGTGTAGAATGTACTCTTATATTATATGTGAGAATTATCTATTGAAACAAAATACCAGATAATAGCTAGGTAAGTCTTGTTCTGGAAGACAATAAATTAGAGGAAGCCAAAGCAAGCTTTAGTTAACTTACTCCATGAAATGAATAATAGATCATGCTGAAGAAAAGGTTGTTGGGAAGCTTTTTGAATGTCACCCTTTTAAACCTCTTCGCATTCTTTGAAAACTTTGGTACCTGTTTTACAAATATTACATTTTCTATCTTCTTAGTTCTCATGTAGATGACATTTCCAGCACCAGTTTTCACACTCCCTTAAACTCCTCTATTTAACTACTTTTTCTCCATTCCACTTGAGCAATCCTCTTCTCTCATATTCTGAACCTAGTTCCTGCCCAGAACTACTTTAAAGAAAAAATCTGTATCAGCTTCCTGTTTAGCTCCTTCCTATTTTCACAGTACTTTCTTTTTTCTTTATCTAGCCTGAGTGGCATGGTCAGATATGTCACTATATTTTACCATTACTTTCAATTCTCTTTTCTTTTTGACCCTGCCAATTTTCCAAATCTGGGTCAGTTTAAGTGTGTGCCTTGCTTCATGACTTTTTATCACAGTTAACTTTGTCATATTAGACATTTTCAGGCATCTTTGATCCTGCTCCTTACATCTTCATACACCTCCTCCAGCTTTTATTACCATTTGAAATGGCTCTCCAGTCTCATCGTTCTTTGCTTACATGTTTGTTGCCTGAATCATCATCTTTTGCGTTAAGTACTGCAGCCCTCTCTTAATCAGGCTCCATTTCTCCAGTGATTCTCTCCACCTTTTTCTATCCCAACCACACTAGAGGGATTGGATCCTCATCTACCGCCGTCCCCGCCCCGCCTTCCCTTCCCCCCTGTTATGTAAGAGCAGTTCCCTTCAGTAGTATTTCTCAATTGATGTGGCAGATCTTCAGGGTCTCTGTGTAGCATGTCTTTGGTTTTGAAAACACCCCAAATGATTCTTTTTCTTCTTTCTAAAGTCCTAAAGGGTCTATTGCAGGACTTCCTCAGTTCCATCTCTATAGTGCTATAGGAGTCATCTTTCTGAAGTGTGCATTCATTCACTTGACAAATGTATAGTCACTTATTTTTTGCCATGGAGTAAGAAAGATGAATGCTAAGGTATTTGCCTTTGAGAAAAATATTAATGACGCAGTACATCTATCATTTACTGGAACTTTTATTAAGTGCTAAGTACTTCCTGTAATTTTCCTTATAGTAGTTCTTCAGTGTGGATACTGTTAGTCCCTGTACAGATGAGTAAAGTGGGTCCCAGAGAATTCTGAATTGTTCACATAGCTAGTAATTTAATGTGATATGTTACGAAAAATACTTGAAAAGGCACTTCTGAGAGCGTAGATGAGAGATATCTTAGTTTGAGATTAAAAGATTGACAGTTAAGATAGGCTTCACAGAAGATGATGCCTTAAACTGAATATTTAAAGACAAACTATGAAGTTATACACATGTAGGCAGCTTGTTTGTGTGCAGCATGGTTATACTTGTGGATAGCCTTTGCAAAACATGTGCAGAGATGTGAGAGAGAATTTTATGGGACCACCAAAATATTACTGAAGCACATAGTGTGTGAGTTGGGTCACTGAGAGTTATTTTAGTAGATATAAAGGCACTAAACCAGGTTGTATTATATACATGTATATCCTGTTAAGAAGTTTAGATTTTTTTCAGTAGGTGATGGAAATGATTTTCAGTAGGAGAGCTAATTGATTAGAGGTGTAGATAAGTGGTCAGCAAACTCATTAGTCAACAGAGCCAAATATCAACAGTACAACGATTGAAATTTCTTTTCAGAAACAGATTTTTTAAACTTAAACTTCTTCTAAAGCTACTTCTTCAAAATAGACTCACCCAGGCTGTGGTATTTTGTGGAAGAGCCACACTCAAGGGGCCAAAGAGCTGCATGTGGCTCGCGAGCCGCAGTTTGCCGACCACGGGTGTAGATGATGGAGTAAAGCCATTTTATAAATGACCTGTTAGCCCAAATCAGAAATGAGGCCCTGAAATGTGTCAATGAAATTGAAGGGGAAAGAGGTGGAACTCAAGGCTATTGGGATGTGGAATCAACTAGACTTAGTGGTGTAAAAAGTGAATGAGAGAAATAATTTTTCAGGTTACTCAGCTGGGGAGAGTGGATGTATCAATCTGAGATAAAATATATTAATAATGATGTAGTACATAATGTAGGACATTATTAAGGCTTTAGTAGGTTCTGAATAAATCTACCTAAGCTGCTGCTTAAATTGTCTCCCAGGTTTATATTGAAATGTGTTGTTTAAACATCTTGACCAATTGTGGGCATTGAGACTTCAATTTATCAAGCCTTAATTGAAGGGCCCACTTACATTCTGGTTCCTGAGAGGAGGTACAGTAGAAGTTCTAGAACTTACCCATCTAGTTGAACTTTTTAGTTTAAATAGCTTCTGAACTTCCAGTTTTCATATTTTCCAGCACTAAAAACAAACTTTTACTAGAGATCCTGTAAATCTGTATTGTGGCTTTAAAAAAAAAGTGACCATGATATATAAAAATGAACATTTAAAACTTTATTATAGATTCAATCACCTTAAAGTTTTTTAAAATTTTGCCTAAATTTATAAACTATTAAAGTAGTATAGTGAAGTTGAGCTGTAGGTTCCCTCCAAAATGTATGCACACTTGAATAGTGATAACTCACTTAATTTTCACTCCTTTTCAGGTTTAACTGATTTGAAGTAACGGGTGAACCCAGACTAAGCTTTGAACAAAGAAAATTTATCCTAAAGTGCCACTAAACTTTCTCTTATGGAGATACATAAAAGATAAAATTTATGGTACAAAAGTGGCAACATGGATGAATTGAGGATGCACAAATGCTGAACGAATGATTTTTGCTGTTTTAGATTCTGTTGTTTCATGTTATCAGCAGTGCTGGACCAAAACAGTCATCAGTTTGAAAACCGACATTGGCAAAAAAATTATTCATTTCTGTAGATTCTTTTAAGTTTTAAAAATTAACTGTGTGTTAATCACTGATTTTATATTTTATAATTATTCAAAGTGGGTATACATTTTTTGGGGATACTCTATTTAATATAGTAGAAAATAGGATCTAAAATGGGTAATGTTTCTTTTTTAAAATCCAGGGAAGTTATTTTGTTTTAAATTATTGAATAGGTTATTTATGAAAAGTAAGTTATGTTTTATAAGCATGTATTGCAACTGATTTAGGGGAGGATGGGTACTTTGAAAATTTGTCAGTAGGCTGGAAATGAAAATATCAGAGTGAAGCAAACACGCACTTGATTATTGAATTGAAGCATAATAATGTTGTAGCATAAAGCCTGGATTAAGCCAATTTATTGCAATTCAAACACTACACACACACACACTCACACACACACACACACACCTATGTAAACAAACATACATTCACTGAACTCTTTCTTATGGATGCTTCCTTAAACTGCATATCATTTTTCTTATGGTTCTTGCTTTGCATATTGTAGATGTTTGTTGAATTGAACTAAACAAACATTTTACCTCTCAAAAATATATGAAGATTAAGCTTAAGTAAACATGTCTTATGAACCATGATGTTTAAAATTATTTAAAATGTACACTTATTTAAAAAGTATCATTATTCTTATTGATTGATGAGACAATACATTACAATAAAATGAAAATACAAAGATCACTCAGTAATTCCATTATGAATAGAATACTCCTGTTATCATTTCTTGATCATTTCCAACTAATTTTTCTGTTAAAAGTGGCCTTACAGCCTGGCTGGTGTGGCTCCGTGGCACATGCCCAGGTTGCAGGCTCAATCCCCAGTAAGGGGTGTGCAAGAGGCAGCCAATGGATGATTCTCTCTCATCATTAATGTTTCTGTCTCTATCACCCTCTCCCTTTCTCTCCCTCTTTCTCTGAAATTAAGAAAAAATATTTTTAAAAAGGTACATTTTTAAAAGAGATGAGTACTTCAGGAAAGTTGCTATCAGTTTACTTAAGTTGGTACCTTTCAAAAAAGTTGGCTCTGAAGTGGTCTCCTATAGTAAATCTTATTTTGATGACTTTTAAAAGCCTCCTCTTTCCTGAAAATAAAGGAAAGAATATTCTCCTTTGTGGAAAAAGGAGAGAAGATAGAATATATTATGTCATAGTACACCCAAAGTTGATGTATGTTTGTAGATAGATACACAATTGGTAGTATACACTTTCTTAAAATATTTTTACACTCAAGATTCTTGGTTACATGTGACAGGAAACCTAAATAGCACTGCTCAGACTAAAAAAGAAATTTAGTAACTCAAGTCTCTAAACTGTATAGTACACACATACAAGTATGGGTATAGTTGGGCCTTAGGGATGACTAAATCAAAAGACTCAAAAACTGTCAGGTTTTCTTTCTTAAGGTCTTTCCTTTGTCTGTCTCTGAGAGTTATCTTTAGTTCGTCAGACTCCATTTTTATTCTTCCTTTTTTTTACTTTGACTTACTGTGCCTGTGATGGTCTTGTGCTAGCTTTTCTTCTTGCTCATTTGAAAAACTATTAGTACTGTTGATTAACTAGTAATTTTAGAAGATTTTATTTTATTTATATGCATAATAAATATCCAGAAAAAAGTCTGGTTTAACATTTTTATAAAATTTACCATGTATTTCATTGTTTTCCTTATATGAATAATCTCAGATGAAACAACCATGATGTGACTTGATTCTCATTTGTGTAATGGCTGAGAACAATTTTACATTTTACACAAGGTACCAATAGATACATTTTAATACTGGTGACCAGTATTTGTATTTCATAAAATGCATATATGAAAGAGATTAGTGTTTTACCTAGAGAATGAAAAAAAACTAATTTTATGTGATTTACAAAGTTTTCCTCATTTTTGCTGAATGCTTTTAAAAAACACTTTACATTGTTCCAGGTTTTTTTTTTTTTTTCTTGCTGATCACTGGATGTGCTAAATTTGTTTTGTTAAGGTGACCCTTTAAGATTGTTCTTATAGACTAAGAGAGACACTGAATTTTCTAATATTGTAGAAGAGGTTATATTTAGCTGTTGGTATTTCAAGTTGTAACACTTCATTCTACTGTGCCTTTAGTTAATGAATCATCTGGAGAAAATGGGCTGCATCTTGCTTTTAGGAAGAGTGTAGCAAATAATAAGTTAAACGCTGTGGGAGATTTTCTGCCAAATAAACTTAAAATGGAAAATGTTTTGTAATACATTTTATTGCCCATATGTAAAATATATGCTACAGGATATAGAAGCATTGTGCTTGTTATTATCTTCAGTTGATAAAAACAAATAATAATACTGATGTCAGATGTAACAAAAAGAAAGCATTTTCTATTAAAGCATTCTGTCAATTTTTATGTGTTATAGACAAGTGGGAAGCCAGGGTAAGCTTTATCAAATTCTCTTATATACAGTTACAGAAGAATGGTCAACTCTTAATGATAATTGTCAGTAACAGGGATAAGTATTGTGAGCATTAAAGTATTGATTTTAAAGAAATCAATATTACATCTGCTTAATTTTTTTCTCCAATATTTGTGGTAAAATATACTTAATATAAAATTTCCCATGCTGACCATTTAAAAAAAAATTTTAAAAAGCCACTTGTGTGGCTCAGCGGTTGAGTGCTGACCTATGAACCAGGAGGTCACGGTTCCATTCCCAGTCTGGCACATGCTTGTGTTGGGGCCTGATCCCCAGTGTCAAGTGTGTAGGAGGCAACTGATCAATGACTCTCTCTGATTACTGATGTTTCCATCTCCCTCTTCCTCCTCTCTGAAATCAATTATAAAAATATTTTTTAAAAAAATTGAAGACCTACTTGGCTTTATTTCATGAATTGAGCAGAATGCCTCTAGTAACTAGAAGAGAACTCCCCCATCTTCACCACTTTTAAGTGTATATTTCAGTGGTATTAAATACATACATACTAGTAGTTCTGTGCAACCATTACTGTCATCCATCTCATAACTCTTTTCGTCATGTACAACTGAATCTCTACACCCATTAAACAGTAGCTCTTCTTCAGCCCATGGAACCACCACACTACTTTTTTTTTTTAATCTATGATTTTGACTATGTAACTCATAAAAGTAGAATTATGGCATTTGTTTTACTTTTGTGACTGACTTGTTAATTAGCATAATATCCTCAAAATTCATCTGTGTTGTAACATATTTCAGAATTACCTTTCTTTTTAAAATTGAATAATATTCCTCTGTATACGTATACCACATTTTGCATATGCATTCATCCATCTATGAGTTGCTTCCATATTTTAGCAATTGTCAATAATGCTGCTGTGAATATGGATGTGCAGATACCTCTTGTAGACCCTGATTGCAGTTTCTTAGAGCAGTGGTCGGCAAACTCATTCGTCAACAGAAACAAATATCAACTGTAAAATGATTGAAATTTCTTTTGAGAGCCAAAATTTTTAAACGTAAACTATATAAGTAGGAATACTGTTATTAACTTAATTAGGGTACTCCTAAGCTGGTCTTTGCTAAAAACGTCTCAGTCTGATTGAGGTACGTTTGCTGAGGTTGACCCCTTCTAAGTCTCCCATCCACACTCATTTTGTTTACTTGTTTCATCTGTCTCCTTTCCTTCATCCGCTCTGTATGTCCAAACCATCTCAGCATACCTTTCTCAATCCTCGACACTACATCTTCTTTCACTTCACAGCATTCCCTCAAATTAACTTAATGAACTTTCAAGTTTTAAATCTTACTTAAACTATAGGTACATTGAATAAAACTTGATATCATATTTAATAACGATATTATTTATTGATAAAATTAAATTCCTTGCAATTTACCTTATAATATCCATAAAATTAAAGCATGACAATGACTGACAATCAGTAATGTGAACAATGGCCTTGCATCTCCTTGGAAAGCTTGGGTAAGTCAGGTTTGTTATGTTGTGGTTTTTTTTGTTTGTTTTTTCAGTGTTCTTTAAGATTTTTTAAAATATATTTTAATCTTTATTGTTCAGTTTATTAATTACATTGTTCCCCTTTTTTTCCCTTAAAGCTCCCCTCCACCCGGTACCCATCCCACCCTCTGTCCTTATCTCCCCTCCCACTGTCCTCTCCCATAGGTATATGATTTTTGTCCAGTCTTTTGCTGCACCTCCCACACCCCTTTTGTCCCCAAGAATTGTCAGTCCATTCCATCTCTATACCCATGATTCTGTTATATTCACCAGTTTATCCTGTTCATCAGATTTTTAATTCATTTGTTGATAGATGTGTATTTGTTGTTCATAATTTATATTTTTATCTTTTTATTCTTTCTCTTCTTAAAGAATACCGTTCAGCATTTCATATAATATTGGTTTGGTGGTGATGAACTCCTTTACCTTTTTCTTATATGTGAAGCACTTTGTCTGACCTTCAATTCTGAATGATAGCTTTGCTGGATAGAGTAATCTTGGTTGTAGATTCTTGCTATTCATCACTTTGAATATTTCTTGCCACTCCTGTCTGGCCTGCATAGTTTCTGTTGAGAAATCCGCTGACAGTCGTATGGGTGCTCCCTTATAGGTGACCAACTGTTTTTCTCTTGCTGTTTTTAATATTCTCTCTTTGTCTTTTGCTCTTGGCATTTTAATTATGATGTGTCTTGGTGTGGTTCTCTTTGGATTCCTATAATTTGGGGTTCTGTGCGCTTCTTGGACTTTTTAACTCAATCTCTTTCACCAGGTTGGGGAAATTTTTGATCACTATTTCTTCAAATAGGTTTTCATTGTCTGCTCTCTCTCTTTTTCTGGCACCCCTATATAATTCGGATGTTGGTATGCTTGAGGTTGTCTCAGAGGCCCCTTACACTATCTTCAATTTTTTGGATTTTTTTGGTTTCTTGCTTTTTCAGCTGAGTGGATTTTACCTCCTTGTATTTCAAATCTTTAACTTGTTTCTTGGGGTGCTCCAGAGCACTTTTTGGTCTTTGTATAATATTTTTTATTTCAGTCAGTGTATGCTTAATTTCTGGTTGGTCCTTTTTCATATCCTTGAGAGTCTCCTTTATATCCTTGAGAGTCTCCTTCATTTCCACGTTGGTCTTGATCATTTCCTTGCAGGTCTCGTTCATTTCCTTGTAGGTCTCCCTTATTTCCTTATAGGCCTCGACCTTTTGTTGGAGCCTCTTGAAAAACCCTATAACCATGGTTTTGAATTCCATGTCCAGTCGTTTTTTTCCCCTCCATTTCTTTCACATCTGATTTCTTTCCATGTCTCTGCATGGTGGCTGCTTCCCTGAGTTGGTCAACTAGCTTTGTGTGGTAGACTTCCTACTAGGGACAGTGGCTCAACCTCCCCAGTTACCTGAGGTGGATATGGGTTGCACAGTCTTGCTGAAGTTAAGCTCAGGTTAATTGTTGTTAGCACTTGGAGGGGTTGACCTCCAGGCCAATTGTCTGTGAAGCTTAGCTGTGCTCAGGTTGGATGGGTGGAGTCTCCGGGCCAAGCAGACAGCGTTAGCTCCACCCTATGCAGCCCCAGGGACTCTGTGCCGGGGGCAATGGCCGCCAGCACCTCTGAGAGAGAGCCGCTGCCAAGCTCCACCGGCTACCGGGGAATTCAGACTCTCCCCAAATGGCTCTGCACACCCAATGTCTCACCCAGGGTCATAAAACAAAGCAGACTGACGGTTTTCCGAATGAGAGAGCAAGTCGCAGAGCGCTCTCTGCACTGTCACGCAGCCGAGCTGTTCGCGCAAGCTGTCTTCTCCACAAGCCGGGAGACCCCTGCAGCACCCGAGCTTCGGCGTGCCCTCCCACTGTCCAGTTTCTGCCCCGTGTGATAGTGGGTTCCCTGGACTTCCCCCAAAGCTGGAGAATCAGTCCAGTGGGACGCCTTTGTCTCCCCGTTCGAGAAAACTGGCTGGTTTTCAGCCGCCCGCCCTTTCCGCTGGCGCGCGCTCCAAACCTCTCTCCGCGCGAATCTTTCAACGCTGTCCGCCGCCGCTCCTCCGAGTCACAGTGTCTTATTTTCACTTTTATTTGTGGAATTTTCACTCAGTGAGCTTTCTGGTGATTCTGGAAGGTGTTTGTTCTTTCGTTAAGTTGTAGTTTTAAACTTGTTGAGTATGACAGTAAGATAGGTGTTTTACCTATGCTTCCACCTTGGTTCTCCATCCTGTTATGTTGTTTTTAATTTTAGGCACGATTCCAGGTTCTCATCATTAACACAACTTCTCAGTTTACTCTTGATAAGTTTCATGCTTGGAAATTATTGTTCACATAAATATGTAGACCTAAATAAGGAAGGAACAGTAAATGCTAGATTTTTCAGTTGATTTTATGAGTAGGAATACTATTCCAGGTGTTAAAAAAATCAACATATTTTCCTTTTCCAGGTCTTTCAAAGCAGACCACTTGTGCTGTGAACTAAGTTCACATTTGTTTTTCTCCAGTATTTCTATATCAGCACAAAGATCTTCAAATTTCGAGCTCTACAATTCTTTGTTTTTTAAATCCAGCAATTGCATTTCAAAGTTTCCAATGTCAATATTAAAGGGAGAAAAATTTAATTCTGTTACAGTAGCATTAAGAGATTTTTTTTACAAAGGCTAACGTCGCTTTGCTGTTTCTGAATTTCTGAAACCTGTTGAGAAAAGCTTCCCTCATATTTAAAAGTGTTATTTTGAAATAGCAAATGTCAATATCAGAATTATTTTCTTGACAATATTTCAACAGGCTTGTTAAGTTAATCAAAGTTTCTCTTTCGAAATCTTGAGCAAAAAGATATAATTTGTTTAGAATGAAATAACTTCTAACATAGAAAAAAATGTGTTTCCTTTCTCCTATAGTTTACTATTAAGCTGATTTAGATGAGACATAACATCTACTATGAAATAAAACTTTTGGATCCACTTATTGTTCATTAGTTCTGGATAGTGAACACCCTTCTCAAGGAGAAATGCTTTAATTTCTGTTAATAAGGAAGGGAAACGTTTCAAAACCTTTCCTCTTGATAACCAATGTACCTTGTTATGCAGCAGAATATCTGCATACTCACTCTCCATTTCAACTAAAAATTCTTTAAATTGGCGTTGATTAAGAGCTTTAGCTATAATGGAGTTGATAATGTTAATCACCAATTTCATAACTTTGCAAATTTCTTCTGGAAATGTCTGTGCACAAAGCGCTTCTTGATGAATGATGCAATAGTAAGTATCTCATGATTAATTTTTTCTTTCAAAATAGCAACAAACCTGTTTCTTATGCCAGTCATACTTTTCGCCCCGTCTGTTGAAATTGAGACAGTTTTATCGAGTGGAATATGATGTTTTTCAATGCACTCAGTTACTGCATTTGCTATATCCTCTCCGCGTGTTTGACCTTCGAATGGCAATAATCCTAAAAGCTCTTCTTTAGGACCTTTAGATGAAATAAATTGTACAAAAAGTGAAACTTGTGCTGTATCATTTATGTCACAAGACTGGCCAACTGCTATTGATAAAGCTGAAACCAGTTTAAGATCTTTGACTTGCTGGTTTGTTATATTCAAAGACATTTTGACTGTTCTATCTTTCACTGTTTTAGCAGACAATGTTAACTCTTTCATTTTTTCAGAATATCTGCTTTGATTTTAAAATCCCGAAATAGCTCTTCGGATGCATTTATAAAGCAATTTTTTATGTACTCGCTGTCTGTATATGGTTTTCCTCTCTTAGCAATCTCTTGACTAACCACAAAACTTGCAATATTAACATTGTTGGAAGATTGCACCCAGTAATTAAATACAGAATTTGATTTTTTTTTTGAATCTTCTGAAGTTCTCAACTGCTTTCTTCCTTGCATCACTGACAGGATGTTTAGTACTAAATGACACATGTTTAGTTATAAAGTGTCTCTCCAAATTTGATTTCTTGTTATGCGCCAATTTTTCCTGACAAACAAGATAGGTCAAAAGGCCATTTAAGTTTTGAATAACGCGAAAGTCTCAGTCCATTCAACTTAAAATTCACAGTTTTCGTCTTCTGTTTTTCTTTGCTTTTTCTTTGTAGCCATGTCAAACAGGGCACCTAAAAAAATAGTTTCATTTTATAATAATAAAGCTACCAACACAAAATAATTACAATTCTTAAATTGATGACAAAAACACCTGTAGGATTTGCAGCTGGTTGGAAAAATACGGGTAACTTTATGCTTCGAGTAAGTACTCGTACTTTTGTCACCCACGGGCTATTTGCAGATGCCACTAGCACTAACCACTGCACACCAAGACTGCGGACTGCCCACCTCACTCAACTCGCGCATTAATCGCTAATCGCGTGCACACCTCCCCCGCTCGGCGTATCCCGCGGCCCACCTGTGCCTCGTTTCCCTGGCCCAACCGACCGACCGACACCCCCACTTCCAACGCCACTTCTTCAAAATAGACTTGCCCAGGCCGAAAACCAACTTCTGAGCATAGGCCACAAAGTTTCAGTTGCACTGTACGTGCGTGCTCACACGTGGTGTTTTGTGGCAGAGCCACACTTAAGGGGCCAAAGATCTGCATGTGGCTTGTGAGCCAGTTTGCTGACCACTGCTTTAGAGTATGTACCACAAAATGGAATTGCTACATCATATGGTAATTCTATTTTTATTTTTTTGTGGAACTACTATAATGTTTTATGGTGGCTTTACCATTTTATATTCCTATCAACCATACACAAAAGTCCCAATTTTCCCATAGCTTTGGCATCACTAATTATTTATTTTTTACTAGAGGCCCCGTGCGTGAAATTCGTAAATTCGTGCACGGGGGCGGAGGAATGTCCCTTAGCCCAGCCTGCACCCTCTCCAATCTGGGACCCTTCGAGGGATGTCTAACTGCCCGTTTAGGCCCGATCCCAAGAGGATCCCAGGAGGATCGGGCCTAAACGGGCAGTTGGACATCTTTCTCACATTCCAGGACTGCTGGCTCCAAACTGCTTACCTGCCTGCCTCCCTGATTGCCCCTAACAGCTTCTGCCTGCCAGCCTAACCACTACCCTGCCAGCTAATTCATGTCTAACTGCTCCCCTGCCAGCCTGTTTGTATGTAGATAATGTATTCAGCACCATATGTTGAAAAGACTATTGAATGGTTTTGGCATTAATGTCACAAATCTTTTGAGTATTCATGTGAATATTCATTTCTGGCTTCTTCTTTTAAGTCTGTCTTTATGCCAGTGCATACTGTTTTGACTATCGTAGCTTTGTAGTAAGTTTTGAAATCAGGAAGTATAAGTCCTCAGCTTTGTTCTTTTTTCTTCTTCTTCTTTTTAGTTTGTTTTGGCTATTTGGGTCCCTTGAAATGTCATATGAATTTTAAGACGGGTTTTTCTATTTCTGCAAAAAAAAAAAAAAGTCATTGGGATTTTGATAATATGCTAAATTTTATGATGTTCTTTGTTACTGAGTATATAATTTAGTATGAAAGCTTTACAATATTAGAAATGTTTTGATCCACAGTGAAGGATCTGTTGATATCAAATGGGGACTCTGAGAAACTATACAACAGAAGCAACTCTCTTCCATTCCTCTCATATCTAACAAAAGCTCATGGATTAACCTATATAATTTAGAAAGGAGAAAATCTTTACCCACAACTTAATTTGTACTTAGCTTGAACATCCATTCACTTGCTATATGATGTCTTCATTAGTATTGTAAGTAATAATATTTACTGAGCTGTTGCTGGTGACTCTTCCCTTTAACTTCTAAGAACTTGCACAGTATAATGTCCTCATCAATGAAATTGAGACCCATGTTTTATTCTCTTTTGTTTCTACTTGTACCCCTGACCAGTGAGGTATGAAAATAGCAGTGGGAATTATTTTTATTAGGAAAAATGAATTCTGACTTGTGCAGCATCTCCCTTTATTATTCTGAAAAACTTATCTTTCTAACTTGGACTGACCAAAGTTAGAAAGGATCCAATGTTGTGGAAGGGTGTGGGGGAAACCACTTGGCCACTGTAATAGGGAGTGTGGATGGAGAAGAGCGTGGGAAGGGAAGAAGAAAGAGCATAGAGGATACATTAGGATGTACTCTAATGTTTGTGTTAGGGTGAAGGGGCCTGTATATGGGGGCCAGCAGCATCCTGCCCTTGCACCAGTGGATAAGAACAGGAAGGCAGACTGACCTAATATCAGTCTAAGAGGAAAGGTTGCAGTCCAAGAAACCTAATATATTTTTTCAATTAATTTTTTGTTATCTTTGTCCTTGTTTCAAACAAACAAACAAAAAATTGTAGAAATTATTTGAGAGTTGGCAAAAGATGTGGGAGATACCAATTCTAATCTTGGCTATTTTTTAATATTATAATACCAGAGGCCCAGTGCACAAAATTCAGGCACTGGAGGTGGGGGATGTTCCTCAGCCCAGCCTACACCCTCTCCAATCTGGGACACCTCGAGGGATGTCCAACTGCCCATTTAGGCCTGGAATCACAATCCAGGATTGCTGGCTCCAAACTGCTCACCTACTTGCATCCCTGATTGCCCCTCATTGCTTCTGCCTGCCAGCCTGATCACACGCTAACCACTACCCTGCCAGCTAATTGATGTCTAACCGCTCCCCTGCCAGCCTGTTTGCCCCCAACTTCCCTCCTCCACTGGCCTGGTCACCCCTAACTGCCCTCCCCTGCAGGCTTGTTCACCCCCAACTGCCCTCCCTTGCAGGCCTGGTTCCTCCCAACTGCCCTCCCCTGCTGGCCTGATCGCCCACAACTGCCCCCCCCCCCGCAGGCCTGGAATCTCCCAATGGACCTCCTCTGATGGCCATCTTTTGTTGGCCATTTGTGTCCACATGAGGGCAGGATCTTTGACCACATGGGGGCAGCCCTCTTGTGTGTTGGAGTGATGGTCAATCTGCAATTTACTCTTTTATTAGCTAGGATAGATGCTTGGTGCAAGGGTGGGGGCCAGCTGGTTTGCCCTGAAGAGTGTGCCGGATCAGGGTGTGGGTTCCCTTGTGGCATGGGACAGCCTGGGCGAGAGGCCTATGGTGGTTTGTAGGCCAGCCATGCCCCCTCAAGCGGAGGCCCTGGGACCTGGGATTAATTTATGTTCTACAATTGAAACTTTGTAGCCTGGAATGGAGCCAAGTCTTCTGCTTGCTCCATAGTGACAGCCATGTCTGTTTGTGTTTATTTAAATTCTATAATTGAAACTTTGTAGCCTAGAAGGTGGGCCTAAGTGCTAGAGCTGAGAAGCTTGGCTTCCTTCATTGCCCAGGCAACCCTAGTCTTCAGCTCCATTGGCTGCTGCCATTTCTGTTGGGAAAATTATCTTCTATAATTGAAGTTTTGTAGCATTGAGTGGAGGCCTAGGTGGGCAAGGGCAGGCTGAAAGCTTGGCTTCCTCCATTGCCAGGGAAACCCAAGCTTCCCTCCTGCTCTCGGTGGCTGCAGCCATCTTTGTTGCAGTTTATTTGCTCCTGATTGGCTGGTGAGCATGGCTTGTGAGCATGGCTTGATTGGAGGTATGGTCAATTTGCACATTACTCTTTTATTAGATAGGATATCACAGTGATTGCAAACTAATTTTCTCATCTACACAATATTTTCCTCCTTACTTGTAGAAATGAGATGCAGTAACATGAAATAAAGAAAAGTGTATCATACTGAAAAAAATGGGACATTTTGAAGTCTTAAGAGTTCAAATTTTTGATGCAAGATGTCTTTTTGAAATAAACTTGTCAGGTCTTCCTTGGGCACAGAAGACTATCATTAGCGCCATGAACTCTGGAATTTTTTCCTTTTTCTCAAATTTATTTATTACCTACCTACCTACCTACTTACCTATCATCTACCTACCTATCTAGAATTATTGTGAGCTTTGTGTTAACTGCTATTCCAAGATACCAGCCCTTTACTAGTTTTATTCATTTACAAAGATCATGGTAAGTGAGGTCTGGTGCATGCATTCGTGCAGAGATGGGGTCCTTTGGGGTGGCCTACGGAGATGGGGCCCCAACTCGAACCCCCAGCCTCGCAGCCCGTAGCCCCGCCTAGCATCCCGCAATCCCACCTGGCACCTTGCCTTGGCCTAGCACTGCCCCCTTACCTCCATTCCGCTGTGGGGCGATTGATTGGGGCCGGGCCCCCACCCTCGACCTGGCTCCCTCAGTGCCTGGGAGCTGGGTGGCAGTCTGCCCCCCGCCGCCGCCTCTGGTCGCCATATGCAGGGTGAATGGCGGGGCGATTGGGCTCCTGCTCGCACTCGCCTTGACCTGGTGCCGCCTGCTCACCTGCTCTACCGTCCCGCTGCAGTCCTGCTCTCTTCAGGGCTCATCAGGCTGGCAGCGCCTCCATTGCCAGTTGCTGGTGCGATTGTCGCTGATGCCCGCTGTGTTCCATGCCACCCCCTGGTGGTCAGCACTTGTCATAGTGAGCAGCTGAACTTCAGGTTGAACTCCTTGTCAAACCACCGCCCAAGGGGACAATTTGCATATTAGGCTTTTATTATATAGGAGGATACTGGGAGGGGAATTTGAGCTTTTTGGTCTTGCCTTAATAATGCCTGTATTTTGGTTCTCCCTGCACATGGCAGTGAGGGTATAGGCCAGTTTCTGCCATGGGAAGATGACACTTGTTGTGAAGTCTTTATCTTTTCTGCAGGTCTCAGAGAATCATTTCTTTGCAGTGAAGTAGAGTGTGTCCTAACTCTGTGTCTTTAATCATAGAAATTTTGGAATATTGGAGAGTCTGTTATGTTTGAGAAATTGATTAAATGATCTCTTTATTTAGTATTTATTTAATGAATGTGCTTATATTTTTGATATCCTAAACTCAGAATCTCCATAACTAAACTCTTAATCTATTCCCCAAAATTTGCTACATCTGCAGCCTGCTCTGTTTCACTTGACGACAACTTTACCCTTCTGGGTTGTTCAGGCTAAAACAACCTCAGAGTTTTTTTTTATTCTTCCCCTTTTGTCATAGCACATGTTCAGTCTTTCAGGCATCTTACTGAACCGCCTTTGAAACATATCCTGAATTCAATAATTTCTTATCTATACTGCTACACTCCTCTGCTCCCTGCTTTGTGCCTTTGCCTGCATCATTACAGAAGTCTTTTAACTAGTTTCTCTTTTCCCACCTGTTGTATTCTTTTTTTTAAACCATCATCCGAGGATATGGTTTTATTGATTTTAGGGAGGGAGGGAAAGATAGAGGGAGGAAAACACACACACACACACACACACACACACACACACACACACAGAGAGAGAGAGAGAGAGAGAGAGAGAGAGAGAGAGAGAGAGAGAGGGAGGGAGGGAGGGAAAGAGAGAGAGAGAGAGAGAGAAAACACACACACACACACACACAGAGAGAGAGAGAGAGAGGGAGGGAGGGAGGGAGGGAAAGAGAGAGAGAGAGAGAGAGAGAGAGAGAGAGAGAGAGAGAGAGAGAGAGATGGATGAGTGGCCTCCCATATGCGCCCCAACCAGGAATGGAACCTGCAGTCCTGATATGTGCTCTGAGCAGGAATTGAACCCGAGACCCTTCTGTGCGTGGGACATCGCTTCAACTAACTGAGCAACACAAGCCTATATTATATTCTTAGCACAGCAGGCAGGCTGACTTTTTAAAAACAAGTTGATTATGACTGATAAAAATAAGTAAGGTATAGATATAGTAAAGAAAGGAAATATTTGCAGGTGGAATGATTGTATTATTGTAAATCTCAAAAAGAGTATCAAGTGAAAAATAATTAGAAACAAGAACATTTACTTACTTGGTGGGAAGTTATAGATGATAGAGCCAATGTATTTTTTATACTTTTCTTTGTACAAAGAGTCACAAGTGATAAATCAATAGCAGTGTAAACAGAATACAACCATATATCTAGAGACTAGTACAAGTGAGGTTTATTCCAAAATGAAAGTATAGTTTAGAATTAGGGAGTCTATTAATATGATTTAGCATGCTTTCCCCACAACTGCTTCCCAGAGGGTTTCTATAGTTTGCTTAGCAACTCCAGACTAGCTATACTAATAAACTCTCCTATCTGGAGCTGAACCACACTTTCTCAAATGAGGTCCGATCTTTCATAAGTTTTTCCTTCCTGGGGTACTCTTTAGTCAGTCTTAGAAAACCATATGGAGCTTTCTTATATCTTACAGATATTCTTTTATCACAGTTAATAATTCTTATATGTTAAATTTCTCCTATTTAACTTGCTGTGTGGTTTTAATTTTCTGCTTGGACCTAGACTAATGTACCATATTAATAGATTTTTTTGATAAATTCTATATGATTATTTTCATATATACTAAAAATGCATTTACAAAATTCAACATTCTTCTTTTTTTAACTTTTTATGAATTGAAGTATAACCATAGAAAAGTATGCAAATCATAAGTGTACAGCTGAAAGAATTACCTCAAAGTAAACATACTTGTTTAACCACCATCCAGTTCTAGAAATAGAACTTGGCCAACAGCCCAGAAGTACTCTTGGGCCCCCTTCTTCCCAAAAGGACCCACTGTCTTGAATTACAACACCAGTGATTAGCTTTGCAGTTTTTGAACTTTAAATAAATGAAATCATAAGTGTGTATTTTTTGTCTTTGGCTTCTCTGGCTCATCTTTGTTTGTGTTACTTATCCACATTATTGCATGTAGTAGTGCTTTGTTCTTTTTTGTGTCCTATTGCATGGTATAGATCTATCTCAATTCACTTTTATATTATACTGTTGATGGATATTTGGGTCATTTCTAGTTTAACCTTATTACAAATAATCATAATAATGAACATTCTTGCATGTGTCTTTTGGTGATTATGTGCACACAGTTCTGTTGGAGTTATAGGTAGGAATGGAAATACTGGGTTATTGGGCATGCTTGTCTTAAATTTTATTAGATACTGTCAAAAAATTTCCAAAGTTTTGTATTCCCATCAGTAGGGCTGAGAATTTCAGTTGTTCCACTGGTTGTATTCAGTTCCATAGATATATATATATATATATATATATATATATATATATATATTTTTTTTTAGAGAAAGGGTGGGAGGGAGAAGGTGTGAAGAGAGTGCAAAAGCAAGAGTGAGAGAGAGAGATATTAATGTGAGAGAGATCCAGGCTAGGGATTGAGCCTCAACTGAAGTACATGCGCTTGACCAGGAATTGAACTCATGGCCCTTTGGTCCCCCAGGCCAATCCTCTATCCACTAAAAAAAACCAGCTAGAGCTATATATATGTATATGTGTGTGTGTGTGTGTGTGTATATATATATATATATATATATATATATATATATATATTTAATTGCATGTTTAAAATTTTTTCCCATTTTTCAATTGGATACTTAATTTTTGATCAATTTATAATAATTCTGTATATATTCAAGCTATGATCCATTTTGATTAATAAATGCCTTCTCTGACACAGAATTCTTTTTTCACTTTCTTAATGGTATATTTTAGGAGTAGATGTTCATTTTAATGTGAATACCCTTTTTGCTGCACCTATCTTCTTTTACTCTTTGGATAATTTTGTCTATGGTTGGTGTTATTTCCTTCTTAAATGTTTGATAGAATTCACTAATAATGCTATCTAGACCTGGAGGTTTCTTTGTGAAAGTATTTCATTAAAAATAGTTAAAAGGTCTGGCCAGACTGGCTCAGTTGGTGCAGTGTTGTCCTGTGCACCCAAAGGTGTTGGTTCTATTCTGATCAGGGCCCATACAAATTATAGTCTGTAGTCAAACCTTCCCCATCACTCGTTTTTGTATAGTCCATAAGCTAAGAATGGATTTGTATTTTTTAAAAAATATTTTATTGATTTATTACAGAGAGAAAGGGAGAGGGATAGAAAGTCAGAAACATCGAGGAGAGAGAAACATCGATCAGCTGCCTCTTGCACACCCCCTACTGGGGATGTGCCCGCAGCCAAGGTACATGCCTTGACCGGAATTGAACCCGGGACCTTTCAGTCTGCAGGCTGACGCTCTATCCACTGAGCCAAACCGGTTTCGGCGGTTTTTGTATTTTTTAATGATTGGTAAAAAAATAACAAAACAAAAAAAAATTCCATGGCATGTAAGTTATACTAAACTTTAATTTCATTGTTTGTAATTAAAGTTTATTAGAATAAACTCGTGCCTGTTAACTATGTATTATCTATGGCTGCTTTCCCACTGTGGCAGTGTTTAGTAATTGCTTCATTCACACTGTTGTGTGACACACTACACATATCAGTAATGCAGTTGTAATTCAATAATGTTTCAAGTGTTGCATATATTGCTGTGCCATAACACTTGATTATTTTTAAAAATATATTTTATTGATTATTTTTACAGAGAGGAAGGGAGAGGGATAGAGAGAAACATCGATGAGAGAGAAACATCCATTAGCTGCCTCCTGTACACCTCCTACTGGGGATGTGCCCGCAACCAAGGTACATGCCCTTGACCAGAATCAAACCTGAGACCTTTCAGTCTGCAGGCTGATACTCTGTCCACTGAGCCAAACCGGTCAGTGCAAGACTTTAGATTTTATTACTAATCTATACCCATTGTGTCAATACAGAAAAGGGGACTTTGAGTCTCATAGTTTTAAGGGAGAGTGGACTGTGGATTATTTTATTAAGTTAGATGTTACAACATTTGGCTTATTATGCTCTATTAAAAGAATACAATAATTGCCATTACCAAGCTAAGCACTTGTAGTATTCCAAATTCACAAACAGCAACTCTCATAAAAATTAGAAAATTTAAAATATCCTATCTCATCACAGCAGAAGTCTTTTCTCAAGCACAAAAAAGTGAAAATGAGGCTGCACCCAAAGTGAGGTTTGGGGTGGCCCATTTGTTAGCCCAAAGATAGCCTTTTACCAGTGGTGAGTTATACTGTAGTAACTGAAGAAATGTGTTCAGACAATAAATTTGTGTAAGACTATTAGCTTTTAAGAATCGAGAACATTGCTAGCAATAGCAGTAGTCAATTAAAGAAATAATGACTTTGAGTGATTTTCCTTGGCTCTTGATGAGTCTACAGATATTTGTGAAAATGTACATTTTAAGCATATGATTATTGTATTATTGCAATTAAAAATTATAGGAAACATTTGTATCTGTTACTTGTTATTCAACTGGTAATATAAACCGTGAGCTTCATTTGACCTCATGAAGAGATAGTTCCCTACGTTTTTATCAGAGATTTGAACTATTTGGCTTGCTCTATCACTTATCTGTTTGATTATTACAATTTTTTTGAGCTCATAGTTAATGTTCAAATTTTTCTAGACAAAAAATAAAAAGCTCCAATAAGAACTCTTTTTAAACATTGAATGACTTTGAAAATGACCTTTTGTTCCTGTCTTTGTGTTGTTTCTTAATGATATAATTAATAGCGTTTCCTAATTGGGAGGCAGAACAGCAGTTATATGTGAAATGCACACTATGCTAGTCACTTGACAGCAACTAAAGGTAGTTTGAATCTCCAGTAATATCAAACTACTTTATATATGTCTTATTCTGTCAGAAGTTAAAACAGAAGTGCTATCTCCATTCCCACATACATTTGTAACAGATATATATTCCAGGCTGAAACTACAGTCCCAGCAGTATTTTTCAGACCCTCATGGAATTCTGCAATAATACTGGACCCATCCCGATCGGGGTTGGGGATCAAACATTTGAGGATCAAGCATTTGAAGATCAAGTATGCAACTGAGATGCATTGCCCTTGACTGTAATTGAACCTGGGACCCATACAGTCCTTGGGCTGGTGCTCTAACGACTAAGCAAAACTGGGTAGGGCCCTAGTGTTTATTTTTGAAGTTTCTTTTAATAGTGCATTTTTGTCTCTTGGCCTTTTGTCCTGAATTATAGTTTCTTTTTTTAAAGTGTGTTTATATTCAGTGGGATTAAAAACACACCTACTTTTAGAGCAGATTTATCATCTACCCTTCAGGCTGTTCTTTAACATGGAGCTCTTAAAAATGAATATCTAAAGATATTTCCCAGATGTTTTAAACTTTAGTACACTTGTGGTTTTCTTTAGTGTAATCTCTGTTGGTAGTATTCAGAAGATGAAAAGAAAACATCTCTGCAGTATCTAAACACTTTTCATATTGATTTCAATGTCTTCTGCTGCAAAGACATACATAAGATAAAACTTTTATACTGACGAATTTTAAAAATACTTGCTTTTAAAAGATATTTTTATAGCTGTAGCATTTGATTAATTGCTTACTGGGTTGGGCAATAGATTTTATTCATAACTTATTAAAGTAGAGATAGAGAGTGTTTTGCACCAAGTATTTTCCTAAATATTGGGAAGTTTGAACATAAAATTTTAAAGATGTCAACCATTTGGTTTTTCATAAGAGGATAGCTGAATCGAATATTCTCTGCAAAATCAGCAACTAAGTTATCCCTCTACAATTATAAAAATAGTTGGTAACATTTGAGTGTATGTTGTCTTCAAAACACTGGCATAATTCTTACAACAGAGTGGTATTGTCTTGTGAAAGATCAGTTATTAAATGAAAGTGAAATAGTACACTACACATACACAGACAAAAATGCACGCACACTTACATCCTTTTTCCTTGTCTTGAGCCTATTGTAAGGGAAGCATTTAGGAGCACTTCGTCTGATCTCAGTTGTTAAGAAACAATTTGATTTTGTTTTTGTTTTTTTACCATGTAATATCATATCTAAGTGTTAACCTAAAATTTATATCTTATAGCTGAGTTTCTAATAACTATATTCTATGTTCTTATTTTTTTGAGTTCTTTTGCCTTTGCTTTTTACCTAGTGTTCAGTAGGTATCTGGGACATAGGCAAAATCCCAATTCATGTCAAAATTTTTTTAAAGATATTTGAGAAAAACTAAGGATATCTTAGAAAATAAAAACTCAGAAAACCTAATCTCAAATAATTTAAATTACTTGTCCCATGTCAGATGAAACTATTCGATGAACATGAAATTAGTCAGGTCTGTCTTGACACCATTAAGAAATGCTTTCTACTCTGATGGCTTATAATATAAAATCATATTTTGATGATATTAATATCAAATTTGTCTTATGTGTCCTTAGTAAGGAATTTGGCGATGCTGCATATTCCTTCCGTCCTTCCTGAAATCTCATTTTCTCCTGGTTCTCCTTTTTTTGTAGGTGGGTGTTTGTTTTCCTTTCTTTCTGCTAGAGCTTTTTCTTCTTACATGTTGATATTCTATCCAATTCCACTCTTTGGGTTCTTCTCATTGGTCTGGGCATGGATTTCTTTGGGCTTATTTTATTTGGGGTTTCTGACCTTCTTAAGCCTGTAGAAGTGTGTTTAATCAAATTTGTATGAAAACATAATTTCAAAAATTTTTTTGCATTTCATTTTCTTTTTTTCTGGTACTATAGTAACATAAATGTTAGATCTTCTACAGTTATTCCATAAATGTCTAAGTCTTTGTTCATTTTTTTGAAAATCAATTTTGCCTGTGATGTTCATACCATACTAAAACATTTTTATTGATCCGTCTTCAGGTATACTGAGTCTTAATTCTGTCTTCTCCTTTTTCTACTGAGCCTATCTAGTGAGTTTTAAAATTTCATTCACTCTATTTTTATTTGGTCTTCTCCGTATCTTCTATTTTTTTTGCTGATTCTTTCTCTTCCCCCCCCCCCCCAGATATTTCAAGAGTCCTAGTACTTTATGATTCCCAGAGTTCTTTCTCATTTTTGGTCCTCTAGCCAGAGAAATGGCACTTTATTTTCCCAGTTCTGCCATAGATTTCCATGTCTGAGCCCATGTCTGGCTAAGTAGTGGGAAGATACAGAGACAATAGTCTAAATTTAAACTTATTCAGTGAATTCTTAAATTCATATTAAATTGTTCCATTCTAGATATTTATTTTATTCTTTTTACTAGAGGCACAAAATTCATGCACGGGGCACAGGGGATGTCCCTTAGCCCAGCCTGCACCCTCTTCAATATAGGGCCCCTCTCCAATCTAGGACCCCTACCGGGATCAGGCCTAAATGGGCAGTTGGACATTTTTCTCACAATCCAGGACTGCTGGCTCCAAACTGCTCACATGCCTGCCTCCGATTGCACCTAACCGCTTCTGCCTGCCAGCTTGATCACCTGCAAACCACTACCCTGCCAGCCTAATTGATGTCTAAATGCTCCCCTGCCAGCCTGTTTGCCCCAACTTCCCTCCTCTGCCAGCCTGGTCAGCCCTAACTGCCCTCTCCTGCAGGCCTGATCACCCACAACTGTCCTCCCTTGCAGGGCCTGGAACCTCCCAACGGCCCTCCCCTGCTGGCCATCTTGTGGTGGCCATCTTGTGTCCACATGGAGGAAGGATCTTTGACCACATGGGGGCAACCCTCTTGTGTGTTGGAGTGATGGTCAATCTGCAAATTACTTTTTTATTAGATAGAGGCCTGGTGCATGGGCGGGGGTCAGCTGGTTTGCCCTGAAGACTGTCCCAGATCAGGGAGGGGGTTCCCTTGGGGTGAGAGGCGGCCTGGGCGATCGGCCTGTGGAGGTTTGCAGGCTGGCCACGCCCTCCAGCTACCCAAGCAGAGGCTCTGGGATCTGGGATGAATTTATGTCTACAATTGAAACTTTGTAGCCTGGAGCGGAGCCAAGCCTTCTGCTCGCTCTGTGGCAACAGCCATTTTTGTTTGAAACTTTGTAGTATAGAGTGGAGGCCTAGGCTGGCAATGGCAGGCAGAAAGCTTGGCTTCCTCTGTTGCCAGGGAAACCCAAGCCTCTGTTCTCTCTAGCTCAGTGGCTGCTGCTATTTCTGTATCTTTTATAATTGAAACTTTGTAGCATTGAGTGGAGGCCTAGGCTGAAAACAGCAGGTGGAAAGTTTGGCTTGCTCTGTTGCCGGGGAAACCCAAGCCTTCCTCCTGCTCTCAGTGGCGGCAGCCATTTGTTTGGGGTTTATTTGCATAATCTCCTGATTGGCTGGTTGGCATGGCTGTGGGCGTGGCTTGTGGGTGTAGCGAAGGTACAGTCAAATTTGCATATTACTCTTTTATTAGATAGGATTATAATTTCGACTCTGTTGAAATTCTTCATTGATGAATGCTTTCCTTTGTTTCCTTAAAAATATTACTTATAATTATTTTGAGAAACCTTTATTTCCAGTGTCTGAATCAAAGCTGAAACAATTTCTTTTGGTTCCCCTCCCCCGCTTTTTGTCTAATTATTTTGCCTCTTTGCATAACTATCAGTTGTTTTGCTTGCCGGACACTGTTTATTTAAGAACTGTAGATTCTTCAGATTTTACCTTCTACTAGAGTGTTCACTCTTTTCTTTATGAGGCAAGTAATCAAGGATTAAGGTTGGTCAAATTTGATGTTCAGTTTTGATAGACTTCCTACTGTTTGTTTCTAGAATGTGAACCTCTAGGACTTTTAATTGAGACCATCATGTCTTGGTCTCATCAGCTCTGAAACAGTCCACCAAAACAAGGGCACCAGTACTGCTCCAAGAGCTTACAGCTTAGTTCTTTATCCTCCTGCCCTGTCCACCTTCAAATTTGGCAAATATCTCAAGTGGGAGATTGACCTTTTGTTAGTATAGGCCCTCCTTTTCCAATTTTATCACTTTAGTACTTTGTAATGGCTGAAAGCTCTACTTTTTTTTTTTTTTTAACCTTGGTCTCCACCCCCATTCTAGTATTCTGCTAAGATCAAAATCTGAATTTTCAGCTTCTAGATGTAATCAGTATAGATATATGTCCTCTCTGAGTCCTAAGGGTAAAGTGTCCATGTATCTTTTTCATTTTTAATCTCCAATTCTCCTAGGGCTTTCATTGCTTCCCTGTTATGTCTTTAGTTCCTTTTCTCTTGGTCTTTCTTTTGTAATAAGCACTGCCTGAGTGGTAGAACTTTCTGCGTTTCAGGTGATTTTGGTTAACTTTCTTAGCTTTCTATCCACTTTTAGAATTGAGCAAATGTGTTTATTGGGCAAACCATATTTCAAATGTTTGCAATCCCTGATATGTCAAATTTTGTCTCTCTAACTCCATAAATTTGGACAGGTCAAAAAAACAGTTGCCAGTTCTGGCCTTCTTTCTGAACAGTTCTCACTTCCCTGGGAATGTATTTATTTGGTCCTTGTTGCATCCACAGCTCCTTTTTATGTTTATGATTATAATGTACATGACTTTTCTAGTTCTTATCAGCAGGAATTCTGGCTGTGTCCCTCTGTATGCTACTCAGTATCAGAAATACCATATGTTATGTTTTGAGAAGATATTTAAAAGTTTGACTGTGTTTGATAGTGATTTATTTTTAAGTTTGGTAGAGGAAAAATAATTGTTGCTTGAATATATTTTCTGCATATCTGTTAGCATATGTTTCTAGAATTTTTCTGTGATCAGAGAAACTAAGGCCCCATTACAAACCATGGATTCTGTGACAGAATTAACAGCTGAATCAAACCAATATAGAAGGAAGGAGGTATAAGAAGTTTTGGAACTGACGTTGGATCTACAGATGGCACGTTAGGTTTACCAGAAGACTACATAGCTCCTTTTGAAAATCCCTGTCCTGCAATATTTTTCTTCTCCTTACGTATGGCTTTTTCTTGTATGTTTAAATATATATGTCAAACAATTTTTTTTATTTAATGAAAATTGTAAGTTGGTTTAATAAAATTTTGTTGTGTGCTTTTATAATGGATAGAAACCTAATGCACATATCATGCATCTGAGTTTAGGTATAATTCATTTTATTTTAATAATCTACTAGAGACCCAGTGCATGAATTCGTGCACGAGTGGGGCTTTTGAGGCCTATGGAGACCGGGCATGTTGGGGGAGGGCCTGCAGGAGGTTGGCCAGCCATGGGAAGTTGGCTATGGGAGCACACTGACCACTCAGGCAACTCCTGCATTGAGCATCTGCCCCTTGGTGGTCAGTGCGCATCATAATGACTGGTTGACTGATTGTTCCAGTTGTTTTGTCATAATGGTCGCTTAGGCTTTTATATATGTAGATACTTATATACAAAGTGCTTGTCAACAGTATTTTTTGTCTCATGCAAAAACTTTGTTCATCTTCAGTGTTATGAATGGGAGTACTTAAACCTTTTAGTCATTTTAGAATTGAATAAGGAGTTATCTACATGCTTCAAACTGCTTTCTTATCAAAGAAAATGAAGTTAGAGGTTGGAGAAATACCTTTAAATTACAACCCTTATGAACTAATAGCTTAACCTCAGTTTTGAATGACTGTTACTTTTTCCATCTTTTAAAAATATGCTTAAATGTAAACACATGTGGGAAATGTTCTTTTGGCTTTTATCAAACTGACATTTAAGTGATTTTTTTTTATTTTTTTTTGCTTTACTAAACATTTGTGGTAAAAGATTTCAAAGCTTTGAATCTTACAATTTGCCTATGGATGCCCCACCGCACCCCCGTGTTATTATATTAGCATTTGGTCTTAATAAGTATAACCTGTTTAGAATTAACTGATGTTTTTTCATTTATTATTTGTTTAGATAAGTTCAGGAAAGAACTTCATCAAAAACACGACTTGGCAGTTATGAATGTGTTCTTAAGGGAGTTAACTTTTTTTTTTTTTTTAGTTTTACTTTAAAAATTTTACTTATGTCTTATCCCTCATATATCTTCCTTTATGAAATGTTCAAAATTGGTGTTGTTTGTTTCTGTGCTGTGGTAATGTTAGCGCAATGTGAGATACTCTTTATCTATTGATATATGCTGAACTCCCCAAGACTGGAATAAGAAAGATTTTTAGTTAATGTGAAATTGGGAAGCAATTGCCCTAAGACTAAACTAGAGGATGGTTTTGCATACATTTTCCTGTTCATAATTTTTCTTACATCTTATTTATAAGGACTTTTTGATATAAGAATTATTGGTGCTAAGTTACAGAGTATAATAATAAAATTTTTCTCATTTCAACTAGTATTTACTTAATATCAGATAACTAGAAAAATTACCATCATATTTTAAAGAGCTATTTCTGTTCTTTAATTTTCTCTCTCCCTTTTCCTTTTTTTATTAACTTTTTATCTTTCTGCTTTTTAGAATGCTTTTTCTGAATGCATCTTAAAAATGATTAATCAACAACTCTCTTTTATTAAAAAGTAATTTGTTTAGCTTCAGGCCATAAGTTTTTATTCTAAATGTTCTTATATTTATTGTATATGTTTTTAACATTTTCTTAATTATTGGTTGGATCTTTTTTAATATGTACCAAGTCTGCCACTTGCTAAAGAGAAACTCATCTGAATTCACTTAAACTGGGCTTGGAAATTAAAATATGAATTTCCTCAACATTCTTGAAACAAAGGACACAAATATAATCACACATTACCTGTACCATTAAAATTGCTAGGAGACAGACTATACTAAGAATTCAAATTTCTTATAAGTAGAGGAAGAAATATCATATTCCAATAAAACTCTTACTGCTTCTGTATGTTTGTACCTTAGGAGAGTAGAGGCGAATGGAAGGCTTAAGAGACTGTGAAAAAGAAGGGAGACATGGAGAGTGTAGTTCAAGATCAGACATAATCACTCCTGAAAAGAAAGAGTCTAATGCACAGTCCCATACTTGTGTTTGGACGTAGGACAGGATCAGGAAGCCCTCTTTTCAGTATGCCCTGATTTTTGCCCTGTAAGGAGCTTGTCCAGTAGGAGCCCTGAACTTTGTCCTGTACTTAAGAGCAAGGGATCTCGCTAGAAGAGAGATACATAATGGAAAAGGAGGTGACAAGGAATGAGGTAAGACAGTAGCTTTGGATTGTGTTGGATTAATTGAACGTATCAGTAGTAACCTATGGCCTGAAGCTAAATGATTTCATAGACATAAACTTTATCTTCTGAGACCATTTTCACGGAAGTATTACAAAGAAAAAAGTGTATTATATATGCAACATATCCCAAAATGATTTGGAATAACTAAGTATTTATTATCTATAGAGAAAGGAAAAACCTGCAAAAATTGGTGAATCTTGGCAAAAAATGTACAGGTGTTCTCTTATTCTTGAAGCCTTTACATACTTCGAAACTAATTCAAAATCCAAGGTTTAAAAATGGATCACAAAAATTCAAAATTTGTATCTTTACTTAGAAAATTGGGATAATTGTTTTTATCATTAGGATTATTTTTAGTTTCAAATATGGTCTATGTATGTCTCTGTGTGTCCATATTTATGTCTTTGTGTAGGTAGAGATATGCATATGTATATACATAAATGTGGAGAGAGAGAGGTAGTTTTTTGGAATTTCCTTAATTGATTACCTAGATAGTGTGTGTGTGTGTGTGTGTGTGTGTTTAATAAAGTAGATATATTGAGCTATAATCTATATAGAGGGAAATTTATTTTTTTATGTGTAAAATGTATGAGTTTGCACAGGTCTATACAGTTTGTGTAACCAGCACCAAAATAGAATATTTCCATTGTCCCTCAAATTCACATTTAAAAAAATATATTTTATTGATTTTTTTATTTTTTATTTTTGCAGAGATGAAGGGAGAGGGATAGAGAGTTAGAAACCTCAATGAGAGAGAAACATCAGTCAGCTGCCTCCTGCTTGCCCCCTCCTGGGGATGTACCTGCAACCACGATATGTGTCCTTGACTGGAATTGAACCTGGGACCTTTCAGTCCGAAGGCCGACACTCTACCCACTGAGCCAAACCAGTTAGGGCTTACATTTCTTTATAGTCAGTTTCTTCTCTACCCTCAGCTGCTGGCAATCACTACTCTGATTTTTATCCCTGTAGCTTACCTTACTCAGAATGTCAAATGAATGGGATCATATTTTATGTAGCCCTTTTATGTCTGGCATTCTTTAACATAATCTAATATTTCTATGATTCAGTCATGTTCTTGAATGTATTCGTTGTTTCTTTTCATTGCTTAATAGTATTCCTTGTATGAATGTACTACAGTTTGTTTATCCATTCACTAATTGAGGACTATGGGTTGTTTGCAGTGTTTGGTGATTATAAATAAGGCTTTTATAACCTATCATGTGCCTGAGTTGTCTGATAACTACATGTTTAATTTTTAAAGAAATTGCCAAATTATTTTCTAAAGAGGCTATACCATTTTTCATTTTTATTTTATGAGCATCCTTTTTAGCATTTAGTATTGTCAGTTTTTTAAGTCATTCTAATGGATACATCTCCTTATGGTTTTAATTTGGATTTCCCTAATTAATAATGATGTTAAAAATCTATGCTTATTTGCCATCTCTATCTTTTCTTTGCTACTATTAATTTTGCCCAATTTTTTATTTTGGGAGTTTTTGATAATATTCTGGATAGTAAACCTTCTCAAAGTTAATAATTATAGTAAAAAGTATTTCTATAACAAGTCTATTTCAAAAATAGTCGATCAATTATGTGTAAGTCAGAAATTATGAACAGTGCGTTAGTATCCGTCATCACTGAGTCACTGTGACTATTCAGACTGTGTATCACAGGATGTCAGACTTGTCAGTGTCTCACATTTACATAACTTTGCCATTTGTCTTGCTGATTTATGGGTAATTCATGTAAGGTTTAAAAATGTACTTTGGATTAAATTATTTAACCAAAAACCAAATGAAGATAGGAATTCAAAATGCTCTAGATTTTAAAACCTTAAAATCTTACAAATTGAACTAAACCATACTTGGCCCCAGATTTTGGGAGTAAGACTTTGTTTTTCACTCAGATCCTTATGTGTGGACCTCAGTCAGTGGAACTGAGTCCTGTGATTATTTTTCTAAGGTATGGTAACTATACACGGTTATATTAGCATCTTCCAACAAATATTGTTTTTTTCTTTTTATTGAATTTATTGGGTGACTGTGGTTAACAATATCATACAGGTTTCAGGTGCACAATTCCATAATACATCTGCACACTGTATTGTGTGTTCACCACAGTCAGGTCTCCTTCCATCACCATTTATCTCCCCTATTCCTCCTTCTACTCCCCCCCATGTCCCTCCCCCAGGCAATTACCACACTTGTCTGTGTCCATGAGTTTTTTGTCTCATTTTAATTTTTTTTACTCAACCCTTCTACCTCTGCACTGAGTCCCCCCACCCCCACCCTGGACATTGGTCAGCTTGCTTGCTCTCTATGAGTCTGTCTCTGTTTTGCTTGTTAGTTCATTTTGTTCATTAGATTCCACACATGAGTGAAATCATATGGTACTTGTCTTTCTCTGACTGCCTTATTTCACTTAGCATAATGCTTTCCAGATCCATCCATGCAGTTGCAAAGGGTAAGATTTCCTTCTTTTTTACCACTCAGTAGTATCCCAGTATGCAAATGCACCACAGCTTTCTTATCCACTTCTCTATTGATGGACACTTGAACTGCTTCCAAATCATGGCTATTGTAAATAATGCTGCAATGAGCATAGGGGCACATATATTCTTTCAGATTAGTGTTTGTTTGGATAAACGCCCAGAAGTAGAATCATTGGGTCATAAGACAGTTCTATTTTTAATTTCTTGAGGTAAACTCTGTACTGCTTTCTACAGTAGCTGCACCAATCTGCATTCCCACCAACAGTGCACAAGAGTTCCCTTTTCTCCCCATCCTTGTCAATACTTGTTGTTTGTTGATTTAATGATGATAGCCATTCTGATAGATGTGAGGTGATATGTCATTGTGGTTTTAATTTGCATATCTCAGACTAGTGACACAGCAATTTTTTCATATGTCTGTTGGCCATCTATATGTCCTCTTTGGAGAAGTGTCTATCCATTGCACAACTTTTATTGGATTATTTGGGAGGGTATTTATTTATTTTTTTTTTTGGTGTTGAGTTATATAACTTCCTTATAAATTTTGGATATTAAGCCCTTATCAGATATATCAGTGAATTTATTCTCCCATTCAGTGGGTTGTCTTTTGATTTTGTTTATGGTTTCCTTTCCTGTGCAAAACTTTTTAGCTTAATGTCGTTCATTTGTACATTTATTTTTAATTTATTATTATTATTATTATCATTATTATTATTATTATTATTATTATTTTGCCTGAAGCTGTATAACAGAAAAAATAACCCTGGTCAGTCAGGTAGCTCAGTTGGATAGAGTATTGTCCTGATATGCCAAGGCTGTGGGTTTGATCTCTAATCAGGGCACATACAAGAAGCAACCAATGAATGCATAAGTAAGTAAAATAACAAATCGATGTTTCTCCCCTCTCTCTGCTCTCTCTCTCTCTCTCTCTCTCTCTCTCTCTCTCTCTCTCCCCCCCCCCCCACTTCCTTCACTCCCTCTCATCAACCAGTAAAACTTTTGCTATGAGAAATGTCTGAGGTTTTAGTGCCTATGTTCTCTTTTAGGGATTTTATGGTTTTGAGTCCAACATTTAAGTCTTTAATCTATTTTGAGTTTTTGTGTAGTAAGAAGGTGGTCTGTTATCTATCCAATTTTCCCAGCACCATTTACTGAATAGACTGTCTTTACCCCCTTGTGTGTTTTTCCTCCATTGTCAAATATTGACCATAAAGGCATGGGTTTATTTCTGGGCTCTCTATTCTGTTCCATTGGTGTATATATTTTTAAAAATTTATTGTATTTATTGGGGTGACTGGTTAATAAAATTATCATCTGTATATTGTATTGTGTGTTTACTACCTCCAGTAAAGTCTCCTTCCACCACAATTTATCCCCTCTTCTATGTCTGTTTTTATGCCAGTACCATGCTGTTTCGATTACTATGGCCTTGTATAGATTGTTATCAGGTAGCATAATTCCTCCAACTTTGTTCTTATTTCTCAAGATTGTTGTTGCTATTCGTGATCTTTTGTGGTTCCATATAAAATTTAAAAAATATATACTCTTAATAATTCTGTGAAATATGCCTTGGTATCTTGATAAAGATTGCATTGAATCTATAGCTTGCTTTGGATAGCATGAACATTTTAATGATTTCAGTTTTTTCTACCTGTGAACTTGGTATATGCTTTCACTTTATTGTATCTTCTTTGATTTTTTTCTTCAGTGTTTTATAATTTTCTGAGTGTAGGTCTTTTATGTTCTTGTTTAAATTTATTTTAGGCATTTTATTCCTTTTTGAAGCAATTCAAACAAATTGAATACCAAGAAATTCTGAATTAAATTCCAGTGACACTTATTTTTATTTAAAAGTTATCCTTAATAAAATTGGTTTCATTTTTAAGGGGGGAATAAATGTGATAGAGAGAAACTTGATTTGGTGTTGTAAACACAACACAGTATACAGATTATGTATTGTAGAATTGTATACCTGAAACCTGTATAATTTTATTAACCAACTAGAGGCCTGGTGCATGAAATTCGTGCACGGGGTTGGGGGCGGGTTGTCCCTCAGCCCAGCCTTACCTTCTCCAATCTGGGACCCCTTGAAGGAAGTCGGACATCCTTCTCACAATCCAGGACTGCTGGCTCCCAACTGCTCGCCTGCCTGCCTTCCTGATTGCCCCTAACTGCTTTCTGCCTACCAGCCTGATCACCCCCTAACAACTCCCCTGCCAGCCTGATTGATGTCTAACTGCTCCCCTGCCAGCCTGTTTGCCCCCAACTTCCCTCCTCTGCCGACCTGGTCACTCCTAACTTCTCTCCCCTGCAGGTTTGATAACCCACAACTGTCCTCCCTTGCAGGCCTGGTCCCTCCCTACTGCTCTCCCTTGATGGCCTTCTTGTGATGGCCATCTTGTGTCCACATGGGGGCAGAATCTTTGACCACATGAGAGCAGCCATCTTGTGTGTTGGAGTGATGGTCAATCTGCATATTACTCTTTTATTAGATAGGATAGAGGCCTGGTGCATGGGTGGGGGTCAGCTGGTTTGCCCTGAAGAGTGTCCCGGATCAGGGTGGGGCTTCCCTTGGGGCATGGGGCAGCCTGGGTGAGGGGCCTGTGGTGGTTTGCAGGCTGGCCACGCCCCCCAGTGACCCAAGTGAGGCCCAGGGATCTGGGATTAATTTATGTTCTACAATTGAAACTTTGTAGCCTGGAGTGGAGCCAAGTCTTCTGCTGGCTCTGTGGCAGCAGCCATTTCTGTTGGGACATTTACTTTCTATAATTGAAACATTGTAGCCTGAGTGGAGGCGTAGGCCGGCCACAGCTACAGAAGCTTGGGTTCTTCCATCGCCCAGGCAACCCTAGCCTCTGCTCTCTCCAACTCCATGGCTGCCGCCATTTCTGTTGGGATTATGTATCTTCTATAATTGAAACTTTGTAGCATTGAGTGGAGGCCTAGGCCAGCAAGTGCAGGCGGAAAGCTTGGCTTCCTCCATTGCCAGGGCAACCCAAGTCTCCCTCCTGCTCTCAGTGGCCACAGCGATCTTGGTTGGGGTTTATTTGCTCCTGATTGGCTGGTGGGTGTGTCTTGTGGGCTTGGCTTGATCAGAGGTATGGTCAATTTGCATATTACTCTTATTAGCTAGGATGTCACTCCAGTGAATTCAATTAAAAATTTCCATATTTGATCATTTGATCTGATACCTTTTCTTGTGCACAGTACCACTCTGAGGAGGTTACTGTGTTTCCAGAGATTTAATACTAAATAAAATCAAAGACTAGTATTTAGTCACTGTTTACCTACCACATTAGTATTTGAAACTTTCTCCACTTTCCTGAGTTTTACTTTTCTTATCAAAAGCAAAGCATAAATATCTATATAGATAGATAGATAGATAGCCATCATATTAATTGTCAGGAATTCTAAATTGTTGTTAGGTATTTAGTAATATGTGATATGAGAGTGGAAAGCATTACTTAGAATTTAAATTCCCCTGTGTACTATCAGATAAATATTAAAACTTTTTTAGAAATATACAGTATATTATTTTTTTTGCTTTTTCCCATAAGATTAGTCTGCTAGAAATTCTGAATTAAACCCCAGTGATATTCTTTTATTTAAAAGTTAACCTTAATGAAAATGCTTTCACTATAAATTGAAATAAGCACATGATTGAATTATAGAAAATTTAAGGGAACAAATCTTGCCTCATTGCAATAAATTCCCTAAGCGGAAATTATTTTTGGTGCTTTTATAAAATAAATATATTTTTAATGTTAGAGAGGGAGAGAGAGAAACATCAATGATGACAAAGAACCATGGACTGGCTACCTCCTGCATAGGGATCGAGCCTGCAGTACAGGCATGTGCCCCTGATTGGATCAAACCCAGGCCACTGCTCTGTCCACTGAGCCAAACCAGATAGGGCTGGAAATGTTTTTGGTTTGTCATTCAACCATTTAGGATTTTTCTTTGTTGCATATAATTTTTCTTCTATCCTGTATCTCCTTTTCAAACACCATCCAACTAGTCATCCGAACTACAAACCTCAGAATTGTCATTCCTCTGCCATTTGCAGTTATTTATCACATGCTAATGTCTTTAACATCAGAGATTATTCCTTAGCTTGATCACTTTTCTCCAGCCGTTAGCTCAGTATCTGATCTTTGGTATGAGCTATTCTAGTCAGGTGATCTACCTCTTTTTTATTATTATTTTTAATTTCTTTATATAAATATAGTTGGTGTACGATATTATGTTTGTTTTATTAATTTCAGGTTTACAGTAGTGAATTGACATATTTCCTTCTTTATTCCACCGTGTTTTCCAAATAGTACTATCATCATTTAAAAACAAACAAACCAGCTGCCTTTCCCACTAGTAGTAAACAGATTTTAATAATTCCTAGTTGTCTACTGAATAATGTCTAAATTCATTAGCCTGGCAGAGAGAATAACCTATCTTTTCTTTGTCAGTTTTTGCTACTTTTATTTTGACCTACATTTTAGTCTGTTTAACCTGTTTCTGTGAATATGTCATGTCCTTTTTATTTACCCTCCTGAATAACTTTTCCTTTTTATCTGTCAAATTTCAGTGCCAGATGTTAAATTTGCCTTGCCTGTTTCATTCCAGAATCACTTACTTTTCTGCTTTGTGTTTTTTGTTTGATTTTGTTCTATATATATTGTTCTTTTTAAATAATTACATGGAAAGTTGCTGTGTTCTTCCATTATAAAATGAAGTATACTTTAAAATGTTTTTATTACAAAACAGTTTATGTGCCTATTACACAGACAATCAATAAATTTATGTAAGATTCATAATTGCTTCTAATTTGGAGCTAACGACTGTTAACACCGTGGTTGTAATCTTTCTGGTACTTTTTGGTATACATGTATACTAGGTAATTTTGTTTGCAATATAATATGTATATTGTAATTTTGTTGCATTGCATTGTGTAAATATTTTCATAACTTAAGATTTCTAAATTGAAATATATGGAAAATACCTATCAATAGTAGATACAGGTCTAAGACACTTAAAAAATTTAACTTTTTAGTTAAAACAATAATAACACAGTGAAAATTAATCATACTGAAAATTAAACACTTCTCTTTGAAAACTTTCAGTTTTGGGAAATGGATTTTCCAGGCCATTCATCAGGATTTATCAGGTCACTATTTTTTTCTCTATGCAATTAAGATTACAATCCTTATCTCTGCACTAAGGCAAGAAGAGGGGAGAAAAATGGTCATTATCCACAAATAATAATTATGTCTATACTGTAAAAAGAAAGAAAACATTATAATTAATTAGAGGTGTTATGAACTTGGCTAAATCAAATTTTGATATAAATAATTATATTTCTAAATACCAGTAATAAATAAAAAATCTGTTTAAACAGTATTAAAACATAGGAAGTATGTAGCAGTAACTCTAGTAATAAAAGATATATAGGGTTTATGCCAAGAGTACAAAACTTATTAGAGATATTAAATAAGTAATTAAATATACTGTAATCATGTATTGGATAATTCATTATTGAAAATATATCACTTCTGTGTTTGTGTGTATATGTGTGTGTGTGTGTGTAACTAGTGCAATCCTGTACAAAATTTTTTTAGAGATTGATGTTTAGTTTGTGTGGAGATGCAAAAGAACCAAAAACAGTCATAGCATTCATGAAGAGCAAGGTGAAGGCACTTCTCCTTTTAATAAGACTTAAAGCAATAATAGTAAGACAAAATGGAGTTTATGCAGTGGTAGACATACAGATTTAGAGTCTATCTAAAGTAAAGAATGGTCTATCTGTCTATTGGTGGTGGTTACATAGGTGTTCACTTTATAAATACACTGGAGGCCCCAGTGCACAGATTTCTATTTGTGTACTGGTGGGGTCCCTGTGCCTGGCCTGTACCCTCTCGCAATTCGGGACCCCTTAGGGGTGTTGAGCTGGTTTTGACTTGATCCTCTCGGGCCAGGCTGAGGGACCCCACCAGTGCATGAATCTGTGCACCAGGCCTCTAGTATGCATACAAGATCTTTGGTTAATCTCTTCCCACCCTCCCTTTCCCTCTGAGATTCATCAGTCTGTTTCATGTTTCCATGCCTGTGGTTTCTGTTCCTGTGTTGAGTGTCTGCCTCCTGGTGGTCAGAGTGCATCATAACTACCAGCTAGCCAGTCAGCCGGTCAACCAGTACCTTAGGCTTTTACACACACACACACACACACACACACACACACACACACACACACACACGCTAGAGGCCCATTGCAGGAAGGTTCCTGCAATAGGGCTTCCTGCGGTGGTCTCCGCTGCCCTGCCTGCTTTCCTCCTTCTCCCATGCCCCACCTGCTTCCTTCCCTTCTGCTGCGCTTGGCTTCTTCTACGCTGTCTTCAGTCTTTGGATATGCAAATTAAGCACCATCTTGGTTGGGTTAATTCACTCCTGATTGGCTGGTAGGTGTGGCTTGTGAGTGTAGTGGAGATACAGTCAATTTGCATGTTTCTCTTTTATTAGATAGGCTATATATATACTACATGATGACATTTGGTCAGCAGTGTACTGCATTTATGACAGTGTTACCATCTATACTAATAAAAAGGGAATATGCAAATTGGCCACAACACCCTCACAGTAACAGTCGAACAGCAGGCTGCAATGGAGCGGCCAGGTAGGCAGGGGGGTTAGCAAGGGACGACCAAATGACTGACCAGGAGGCTGCGTGGGACGACCAGGCCAGCAGTGGGGGTAGCAAGGGATGACCAAACGACTGATCAGACTATTTGGGGTGACCAGGCTGGCAGGGGGATAGTTAGGGTTGACCAGGCTGGCAGGCAGAGGTGGTTAGGGGTGATCAGGCTAGCACGGAAGGCAGTTAGGAGAGATCCAGCAGGCAGGCAGGCAGGTGAGCAGTTAGGAGCCAGCAGTCCTGGATTGTAAGGGGGATATTCCAGATTAGAGAGGGTCCAGGCTGGGTTGAATCCCCCCCCCTCCCCCCGTGCACAAATTTTGTACACCGGGCCTCTAGTAAGATTATAATGGAGCTGAATTTCCTGTAAGAAATGGGAGAATATGCCATTCAGGAGAATTTTTTTCCCTCTGAAAGGAGAAATAATCAATAGAGTTTAGCAATAGATTCCTTCATACTAATAGCACCACAGTCTGAATGCAGATTCCATCCCAATCTGTGAGCTACTGACCTCTTTCTGCAGAGATGCTGGTCCCACAGTGGAGAATCCTTTCTTGCCTCTTCTAGATTTTGGTGGGTGTTGGCTTACTTGGTTTAGTGACCACATCACTCTATCTCTGCCTTCATCTTCACTTGCCCTTCTACTCTGTGTCTTCTCTTCTGTCTATTATAACAAGATTTGTCATTGGATTATAGGCCTACCCAAGGTAAGAGAGGGAGGATCTTATCTCAAGATTCTTAATTATATCTGTAAAGACTCTTTTTCTAAATGAGGTTACATCCACAGGTTGTGGGAGCACATATCTTTTTGGAGACCACCATTCAACCCACTACAAATGTGATCCAAAACTTCGGAGGAATTAGCTTTTGAAAGTGGAAGGACCTCAAATGAACCTAGCAATTGATCACCCTATGTTTACTTTGTCCATTCTCCCCTTTTCTCCTCCAATCTCTTATGTTACTCTTAGCTGTTACCTAGTTAATATAGTAATTAGAGGAGAACTTTCTATGATTACCCAAACCATCCACCTATATGTATCTGTGTCCTATGTACTTTGCTTTTCTACTGTTATTACATTAGTACTATTAGTGGTAGATAAATATGGCTGTCAAAGTTCTGAGCAGGTTTGCTAATTGTGTTCATTGGTATCTCAGGTTTTACAGATGGAATCCCAAGGCAAATGGAATATGGGACTGGCTATAACTCAATTTTCTCTACCCCAAACCTAACCATCTTTGAACTATCTTTTTTTATATACGCACTAGAGGCCCGGTGCATGAAATTTGTGCAAGGGGGTGTCGGGGGGAGGGCAGAGATCCTGGTAGAATTGTGCCTAAATGGCAGTCGGGATATCCTTCTCACAATCCAGGACTGCTAGCTCCAAACTGCTCACCTGCCTGCTTCCCTGATTGCCCCTAACTGCTTCTGCCTGCCAGCCTGATCACCCCCTAACCACTACCCTGCCAGCCTAATTGATGTGTAACTGCTCCCCTGCCAGCCTGTTTGCCCCCAACTTCCCTCCTCTGCTGGCCTGGTCACCCTTAACTGCCCTCCCCTGCAGGCTTGATCACCCACAACTGCCCTCCCCTGCAGGCCTGGAACCTCCCACTGTCCTCCCCTGCTGGCCATCTTGTGGTGGTCATCTTGTGTCCACATGAGGGCAGCCTTCTTGTGTGTTGGAGTGATGGTCAATCTGCATATTACTTTTATTAGATAGGGTAGATGCCTGGTGCATTTGGTGGGGACTGGCTGGTTTGCCCTGAAAGGTGCCCTGAATCATGGTGGGGGTTCCCTTGGGGTGTGGGGCAGCCTGGGCCTATGGTGATTTGGAGGCTGGCCACACCCCCCAACAACCCAAGTGAAGGCCCTGGGATTAATTTATGTTCTATAATTGAAACTTTGTAGCTTGGAGCAGAGTCAAGCCTTCTGTTCGCTCCGTGGTGACAGCCATTTCTGTTTAAAACTTTGTAGCCTAGAGTGGAGGCCTAGGCTACGGCTACAGAAGTTTGGCTTCCTCCATTGCCCCAGAAACCCTAAACCTCTTCTCTCTTCAGCTCTGTGGCAGCCATCATTTTTGTTGGGATTATGTATCTTCTATAATTGAAACTTTGTAGCATTGAATGGAGGCCTAAGCCAGCAAGGGCAGGCAGAAAGCTTGGCTTCCTCCATTGCCAGGGAAACCCAAGCCTCTCTCCTGCTCTCTGTGGTGGCAGCCATCTTAGTTGGGATTTATTTGCATAATTTGCTCCTGATTGGCTGGTGGGCGTGGTTATGGTCATGGCTTGATCAGAGGTATGGTCAATTTGCATATTACTCTTTTATTAGATAGGATATTTTAAAGTTCTGTAAAATGTTACACTTGAATAGCAGGACCTACTATACTTTAAGTTTTGAAAATATTTTCAAGACTGAAATCTTCCTTGAATATTCTCACATCCTAGAGACATGTAGTAGGTCATAATGACTTGTGATCCACTTTAGTAAATGCCATCTGATGTGACCCTTATTCCAGTCAGTGTCCACAGTCCCCTGGCTGAGGGTGTGTAATAAGAGGGGTGTACATGGATCATCTTGTATGAAAAGTTACATGCATATTGACTGTGTATTTATTTTTCCTGAGGAGAAGTTAGCTTTTTTCAGATTCCAAAATAATGACATATCAAAGCTTAGGTCATCTCTCTCTGTGCCTTTATTCTTCAGATATAGAAATTGTCACCAAGCAACTTGTCTATAGTCATATGATCCAATGTGGTTTCCTGATTCTTTAAATTATAATCCTTATTCCTCATGATGTCTAAAGCTTTTCAAACTTATTAGAATATACATTTATAAGGACTTTAGAAAGCAACACTTAATGTAGGAAAATATGCATTGCTTATAATTATGAATTTTTATTTCTAACTTTAGTTTAATAATGGAAAGCCTATATATTTTAAATTTTTATAGTTGTACATTATATAATAAGTTTCTTAAGTTTAGGTAATAGCAAAGTTTTTTGTACAATATTTTAATTTATTTATGCATCATAATTATATAATTAAAAATTTCACTAATTGCAATTTAATGCACTTCTACTCAGAAATTTGCATTGTGACAACTGACATATGCTAACTTACTTTTTCTATTGTGGTTTCCTTGCAGGTTTAATGAACTTGTAAAAAAATTCAAAGTTGAATATCATGCTGGTGGTTCTACCCAGAATTCAATTAAAGTGGCCCAGGTTGGTTAATTCTTTTTAAAGTTTTAAAGAAATGGATTCAAAATTATTCTAGACTTTTGGTCATTGCAAAATTGTTCCAGTCTGCATTTTGTTGCTGTAGAATAGTTCTGTTAGTTCTGAATTAGGATTTTAGCAGTCATTTTCCATTTAATCAACAAAAGTTATTTTAATTGTTATTTCTTTGGTTATTGGTAAGTTTACACATCTTTAATGTGTTTATTGTCTATTTACACTTTTTCTTAACTGTCAAATTCTTTTGACTATTATTTTTTAAATGTTCATGTTATTGGTTTGTAGAAATTCCTCATTTGATAGCTTTTTATCCTAAAATTAAAAGTATACTTTAACCATTCTAGTGGCTTTTATTGTGCTGAAGTGTTTAGTTTTTTTAATATTATTAAACTTTATGGCTTCTGCATTTCATATAGTGCTTAGAAAGGACATTTCTACTTAGTTAGCTCAGGTTAACAGAAAAAGGATAATGTATTAGTTTGCTCAGGCTGCCATAATGAAATACCATGGAGTGGATGGCATAAAGGAGAAATTTATATTCTTATAGTTCTAGAGGTTTAAGTCCAAGATCAGAGTTCCAGCAGGGCTGGTTTTTGGAGAAGTCTCCTTCCTGCCTTGTAGCTGGCTGCCTTCTTACTATGTTTTCATATGACCTTTCTTCTTCGCCACATGGAGACAGCCATCTCTTATGTTTCTTCCTCTTATGTAGACACCAGTCCTATTGATAAGGGCCCTACCCCCAGGACCTCATTTAAATTAATTATTGCCTGAAAGGCGCTATCTCCAAAGAAGTCACTGGTTTAGGGCTTCAACATATGAATTTTAGGGTGGGGACTCAATTCTGTCCATAACAGATACCTTTTTTAAAGCCTCAGTCTACTAAAACACATTCTATTACCTCTTCATTTGTTCCTCTTCCTAGATCTGGGAGAATGTTAGCTGTCCACTAATGAGTTCTCTCCTTATTAGAGCATTTTCATCAATCTTATCTTTCCAAAGTTTATTGCTTACATAATTAATATCATGACCTCATTGTTTTTCTGACTGATATTGTTCTCATTAATAAAATAATCATTGTCCAACTGTTATTATTTTACAATTTTCATAATACTTCATGTTCATTGTAACAATGTACTCTAGTAATGCTTTATTTATTCCTATCTTTAGCAAGGAAATAAAGGGAATTCAAAGTTTTGAGTGGTTCATCCAATATTTTTACCTTATTAGTGATATTTTTGTAGTTGAACTAATTGCCAGACTAGCAGTCTTTCTTTTATATCATAGGGAGAGCAATTAGGAACATTTTTGTACATATTGGCTCAGCTGATCTGAACTGAATTGCTCAGATCAGCTGAGCCAATATGTACAAAAAATGTTCCTTTTGTTTTTCCTTTTTCTCCCTTTATTCCTTGTCATTTAATAAATTTCTACTGTGTGCCAGGTAGTCTGTTAGATGTTGGTGATACAAAAGTTAATAATCTGCTTGGCCCACACTGTTGAAGCTTTTATTGTAGTGAAAATGTACTTGGGGAAGCGGGTGTTGGGGTGGGGAGAGAGAATTATAAACTATTAAGTATAATATAATGTTGTGGGAGCAACCCTCTTTATCCCTAGGAGACAAACAAGCAAATTTATAGGAACCAGAATAAAAATATATCAGTAGCCACCTAGTATATATGTGATTTATTCAGTTTCTAGAAACTTGAAGGCAAAGCTGTTTATCTTCCTAGATTCACCTCCAATGTGATGTTCTGTTCCTAGTTGAATCACAGTAATTCCCATTTTCTCATAGACTTTTTATCTCATGTCCTAGATTTTAGGAAGTTTTACATTTGAAGTAGGAAAACAGTAATAAACTGAATAGCAGTGTTTCTCTACCCAACTTGAACCCCACTCCCCACTATAAGACTGGTTTATCAGTCTGTTTCCTAAGATATTTTTTCCCCAAAGTTTTTGTGGAACCTTTCAGAGATTGTCACAAGGAGACAAGGGTAATGCCAGGTTTGTTCTAGATTTTTTTGTCTTTAAAGGCAGAGCAGTTCTCCTTTTTTTCTGTTTTGTGTATTAGCTTTTAAAAGTTTTACTGCCCACCACATACCCATTAGGATCATTTCTATCTCATAAACATAAAATACCAAGTGTTGGCAAGGATGTAGAGAAATTGGGGACCTGTATATTGTTTTTGGGAATGTAAAATTGTGTAGCCACTATGGAAAATAGTGTGGGCATTTCTCAGACAATTATAAATAGAATTACTGTCTGATCCAGTGATTCCACTTCTGAGTATATTATGGATTGAATGTTGTAGCCCTAACACCCAATATGATGATATTTGGAGATGGGGCCTTTGAGAGGTTATTATGGCTAAACGAGATCATGACGGTCCCCTTATAAGAAGAGACACCACAAAGCTAGCTCTCTCTTTGTATCTCTCCCTCTCCCCCTTTTCCTCCCTTCCTCTCTGCCACATGAGGACAGAGTGTTCTCACTAGGATCTGAACCAACTACACCTTGATCTTGGATTTCTCAACCTCCAGAACGCTGAGAAATAAATCTTCTATTTAGCTTTACGTGATCCAAATTGTGATATTTTGTTATGGCAGCCTGAGCAGACTAAGATAGGTTACATATTCAAAAGAATTAAAAGAAGCATTATTCACAGTCGCCCAAAATATCCTTCTTTGGATGAATGAATAAACAAAATGTGTGTGTGTATGTACATATATGTATGTATATATAGACACAATGGAATATTATTCAGCATTAGAAAGGGAAAAAAAAATCTGACATACTACAGACCTGTAAGAACCTTCAAGACATTAATGCTAAGTGAAATAAACTAGTCTTGAAGTACTTAGAGTGGTCAAATTCATAGAGCTGGAAGGTAGAATGTGGTTACCAGAGGTGGCAGGAGGGGAAATGCAAAGTTACTGCCTAATGGGTAGAGTTTCAGTTTTACAAGATGAAAAGGGTTCTAGAAATGGATAGTAGTGATGGTTGTAAACAATGTGATTATACTTAATGCTACTGTACTCGTATAATTAAACATGATTAAAAAGGTACATTTTGTGTTATATCTGCTTAAGCACAATTAAAAATAAAAAATAGATTCTAGAAATGCTTCAGCAGGGAATGATATCATCCTGATGCATTTATAGATTTCATTTGCTTATTCAGCAATCAGCAAGGCAACATAATGAGAGTATGGACTTGATCTTGGGATCATGAGAGTTTATTAGAACTAGGTTTATGTTCAGTCTTGGTCCACTTTACTGGTTGATCAATTTATTCAACTTTTGGGGGCCTTTCATATGTAAATATGGGGTTAAAAGCTTACCTCAGATGAATGTTGTATGGATTAATGAGATAATGTTAAAAAAAATCACAGTACTTTTTAAAAGAAGTTTGGAAATCATTAAGGTTGAAGGTCACCACGCCCCTCCCCCATCCCCACCCCCATTTTTTCTCTCAGTTTTCTTTACTTTAGCAAAACTACATTTACCCATTCATGAATAGTACAACCACCAGGTTTGTGGCTGTCATCCACCTAAAAATATTTATTTCAATCTAGCCCTCAATTGAACATCTTGTTTAGCTTTTCAGTCCTTCCAATATTTTGAGAGTACTTTTCCTTTCCATCTGATTGATGAGCCAACTTAATAATTGCCAAATTGTAATTTATGACTAGGATAACCACACAGTTTGAAAAATATTCTTTTAGAAGCAGAATTTCTCAGATTTTCATTGGCAGTTATTAACAGGAAGAACTGATTCCGTTGTGGGTAAAGCAGATTGAGCATCTATGTTTTAGTCATTGTGTTAGATAATAACTGGTAACCTAAGCTGACCTCTCTAAATTTTGAGTAAGATCTGAAAAAAGTATTTAGAGCCTTAGAAGTAACAATCCTAAAATAGTCTTGGTTGTATCTAATGTGGTGAATGAATGAGGACATTGAAATTGGTTTAAAGCTGCCTAAAAAGTCTAGGCAAATACAATACAAAGGAGCTGACAGGGACAGCCTGGTTTTGTTAATGTTAGTATGTTTGATTGAATATTTTGAGGTCATTCTCTTCTTTTCTTATTCATTTGAATTATCCTTCACCCCAGAAAACAACTGGATTACAGCTTTCCATTTTCTCTATTACTCTAGATTATTGAAGAAGCAAATATTGGACAAAAATATTAGTGCAATAGAAGTATACTAGTTGAGTGAGTGTCTGTGAACTGTATATCTAAAACAGAATAAGATCCATAAGAAGATAAGAATTCAGTCATCATTCAAGTTTTCACATGTCATTTAATTCTATAAATTTTGTTTTTATATACCATGTGTAATGTGTTTTCTGTAATATGTATTTTGAAAATATTAAATTCTTATAGAAAGATAAGAAAAAAATAGGATGGATGAAATTGATAGGAAATGGGTAGCTTATAAGAATTAGGCAAAACTCACAGGATATTATAAATATAGATAATAAATAAACAGCTAGTTTGGAAAACAAGCAAACTTGACAATATGTGTTAAATATTAATTGCAAGTAAGTTTGTAACCTTTAAGACTGCTAAAAACAGCATAAAGAAAAACTGTGTTGTAACAAACAGGGTTATTATTCATAGATAGAACAGAATGGAAAGACCATATCATGATCAGGTACCACTGGGCTGACAGTTATAGCACTTTCAAATAGATCCCTCATTAGGGACAGTATGTTCTAATTCTGGCCCCACATGCCCTGTACCCAGGAGAGGAAATTAAAACCATGACTATTCAGCTTGCTGTTTACCAAGCTTTAACATCCTTGCTTTTGAATCTCTCCCAGAAAGCAAGTGAGTACACTTCTTTGTTCCTAAGTACTAGTTATGTGCCCCCTTCCTTATATTGTGACCCTATTTTCATAACCACACCATCATTATCAGGAAAAGTTGATGAGATGGAGAAGAGGCAGGATATTTGAACATCCAGGTAGCATGGTCCTTATAGTACTTGATTGCATCCTAAAGTATTAACTTACTCAGCTCTTTCCTTCGCTTCTTGCTGTGTTTTAAGTTGATAAATCTGTGATTTCATATCTTAATTTGGGTGGTAGGTCCTTTTTGTTCTGTGACCTCTAGGATAGCTTGCTTGCTTATGCACATGGAGGCTAACAGTGCTTCCAGGTAATTCCCCCAGGGTCAGACAGGTTTCTCCTTGTTCAGTAGTTTAACAATAACTTACATGGTGGCTATGGAAAAATATGCAGAGACATTGAAAGGGAACATTATTTGAAAAAGTCATCATCTTTATGAAATATGAACTGAAAGTAATATGGAAAGTAAAGGTCAACACTTTTTATAATGCAGAGCCAATTCTTTCAGATCTTACCAACAATCATACTTTGATATTTAAGTTATGTGGCAAATCATGTCAGCAAGAAACTGTTCCCATTAGCTTGTAGATATTTTGTTTTGTTAAATAATATTCTTGAAGATTTTAATGAAACCACAGGCAACATAAAATAAAATATTGTAAGTAAGTATCACATCCAAATACAATTCTAGACTTTTTTCATCTGCATATGTGACAGAGTACAAATTTAAATTTTGGCAGATTCCATTCAGTGTAAACTTAATGAAACAAAAAGCTATTATCTGCTAAATATCCTGCACACCTTGTATACCACATTGCGGAAAGAGGGTGTGATCTGCTTACCTGTGATATTGATGCTTTCCTAGTGAACGTTTTTGTTACTTTTCAGTTTTACCAAAATGTATAGATGTGTACTTAATGTGATTTTTTACTTTAAAGATATGGAGGGAGATAGCCTGCTTGGGCGTGTGTCTAAATGATGGCTAATTTGTTGCTGGACTTAGATAAGTTGTCCTCAGTAAAATATTTTTTAAATGTGAGACAAGAAGAATGTCTTTGTCTCATTCAGTAATATATTAAAGATGAAAATGGAGAAAAAAGATTACAGTAAAACAAATTTGTATGCCATTTCTTCTAAAGTGTTGATGACATATATACAACAACAAGTGATTCATTTTTGTGTGTAATATGATTGCTTTATAACTTAAGTATGGGAAAAGGTCAACACAAAAGGGTAGACAAGTTAAATAAGACTTTCTCAATTTTTTAATTAAAATTGTAACTTATTTTGACAGCACAAGTTGAAATTACTAAGATGCTTTCGAGTGTTTTGAAATAATGTTTATTTTAGAGATGGATAGCATATATAATGAATTTATAAACAAAATTTATAAACATGATTGATAGAAAATTGGATACCAAAACAACTATTTAGATTCAAGTTAGATGGTTATGTTGTAGAGCTGGAAACTAATTCTTATAGATCTAAAAAACAGCTGTTGCTAGTAAGTAAAATCCTAAGTAGTCTATGCTTAAATGCTTTGGTTGGAACAATATTTAGCTTGATGTCATCACATTTGGAGTAACAGCAAGAATGTAGACTTGATAAGAGCAGAGCTGTAAGTAAAAATGAAATGTACATTTAACTATATTGTTTTACCACACATAAAAGAAGGATCTCCTAATGGGTCTAATCCTAATGGTAATAGTTCAGAGAAGTAGTTTTGAAAAAAGAACACAATGACTAAAAATATTATATTATTTCAAGGTATGAAAAGAAAAATGTTATTTTTTAATCCAATTGTACATACTCTTCTTTTCAAAAATTTTACACTTATATATGTTAAGAATGCACATATGGCCTATAAAATTTAAATATCCAGTAAAGAGTTAGGAAAAGTTCAAATAAGTTGCTGCATGTATTGTAACAAAAGGAACATTAATAACAATGGTTATATTTTCTCATATTTATTTAATTAGTCCTACTTTTCATTATTAATAATTATCACTTCAACTATTTCTATTGTTTTGTTCAAATAATAGCATTTATCTAACAGAAAAATAAATAATACAGAATCTATATATATAAAAAAAAGCCTAAGCAACAGTTATAACCAGTCGCTGTGACGATGCACTGACCACCAGGGGGCAGGCGCTCAATGCAGGAGCTGTCCCCTGGTGGTCAGTGTGCTCCCACAGCCAACCTCCCACATCTCTCCCCCCCGACTGGCCCCTATAGGCCCCAATCGAAACTGGACGAGACAGCCCCAATCATCTTCAATCACCAGCCAGGCCAAGGGACCCCACCCATGCATGAATTCGTGCACTGGGCCTCTAGTAATATATAATTTCAAATAAGTATGTATTGGTTTGATTGGGCTGTCACAGTAGACCACAGACAAATTCCTTAAGCAAGAGGAATTTGTTTTTTGACAGTTTTGGAGGCTAGAATCCCAAGATCAAGGTGTCAGCAGCTTTGGTTCTTTTCAAAGTCCTCTTCCCTTGCTACTTCTTCACATTGTTTTTTCCTGTGCAGACCCCTGGTGTTGCTTTGTGTGTACTTATCTATTAACTAGAGGCCTGGCGAACAAAATTAGTACACGGGGTGGGGGAGGGGTCCCCTCAGCTCAGCCTGCACCTTCTCCAATCTGGGACCCTTTGGGGGATGTCCAACCAGCAGTCGGACATGTCGGACATCTCTCTCACAATCCGGGATCGCTGGCTCCTAACCACTCACCTGCCTGCCTGCCTGGCCTGATTGCCTCCAACTGCCTCTGCCTGCCTTCCTGATTGCCCGTAACTGCTCTCCTTTGCTGGCCTGATTGCCCCTAACTGCCTCTGCCTAGGCCTGGCCAGTGATCAGATTACCCACTTCCTGGCCTCCTGCCTCCTCCTTCCCTTGCTCCCTCAGCACCCTGTCGCCACTGCTGGTTGCCTGCCATGTTCTGCGCCTCGCCCCTGGTGGTCAGTGCACATCACAGTGAGCAATCAGTTTCCCAGTGGAACTCCCAGGAGGTCAATTTGCATATTAGCCTTTTATTATATAAGACTAGATGCCCAGTGCACGAAATCCGTGCACGGGAGACAGGGGATGCTCCTCAGCCCAGCCTGAACACTCTCTAATCTGGGATCCCTCGAGGAATGTCCAACTGCCTGTATAGTCCCGATCCCGGTAGGATTGGGCCTAAACAGGCAGTCAGACATTTTTCTCACAATCCAGGACTGCTGGCTCCAAACTGCTTGCCTGCCTGCCTCCCTGATTGTCCCTAAACGCTTCTGCCTGTCAGCCTGATCACCCCCTAACCACTACCCTGCCAGCCTAATTGCCCCTAACTTCCCTCCTCTGCCGGCCTGGTCACCCATAACTGCTCTCCCCTACAGGTTTGATCATCCCCAACTACCTTCCCTTGCAGGCCTGGAATCTCCCAATGGCCCTCCCCTGCTGGCCATCTTATAGTTGCCATCTTGTGTCCACATGGGGGCAGGATCTTTGACCACATGGGGGCAGCCCTCTTGTGTGTTGGAGTGATAGTCAATCTGCTTATTACTCTTTTATTAGATAGGATAGAGGCTTGGTGCATGGGCGGCAGCCATGGAGCTGGAGAGAACAGAGGCTAGAGTTGCCTGGGCGATGGAGGAAGCCAAGCTTCTGTGGCCCTAGCACCTAGGCCTCCACTCCAAGCTACTAAGTTTCAATTATAGAATTTAAATAAATCCAAACAGAAATGGCTGTCACCACGAAGCAAGCAGAAGGCTTGGCTCTGCTCCAGGCTACAAAGTTTCAATTGGAGAACATAAATTAATCCCAGGGCCTCCACTTGGGTCGCTGGGGTGTGTGGCTGGCCTGCAAACCACCACAGGCCCCTTGCCCAGGCTGCTCCATGCCACAAGGGAACCCCCACGCTGATCTGGGACACCCTTCAGGGAAAACCAGCTGGCCCCCACCCATGCACCAGGCCTCTATCCTATCTAATAAAAGAGTAATAAGCAGATTGACCATCACTCCAACACATGAGATGGCTGCCCCCATGTGGTCAAAGATCCTGCTCCCATGTGGACACATTTTTGTCTCATTTGAAAGGTATTTGGCTTGATACCATAAAACTCCTAGAAGACATAGGCAGTAAAATCTCAAACATTTATCACAACAGTATGTTTTCTGATTTATTTCCCCGGGCAAGGGAAACAAGAGAAAAAATAAATAAATGGGGCTACATTAAACTAAAAAGGTTTTTCACAGCAAAGGAAACTATGAACAAAATGAAAAGACCACTCACTGAATGGGAGAACATAGTGGTATCCCCGTCCTGATAAGGGATTAATATCCAAAATGTATAATGAACTCATACAACTCAATATCCCCTCCCAAATAAACCCACAAAATAATCCAATTAAAAAATGGGCAAAGGATCTAAACACACATTTCTTCAAAGAGAGCATACAGATGGTCAGTAGACATGTGAAAAGATGCTCGGTGACACTAATCAATAGAAAAATACAAATTAACAATGAGATATCACCTCATACCTGTCAGAATGGCTATCATCAATAAATCAACAAACAGGTGTTGGCAAGGATGCAGAGAAAAGGGAACCCTCATGCACTGTTGGTGGGAGTGCAGATTGGTGCAGGCACTGTGGAAAACAGTATGGAGATTCCTGAAGAAATTAAAGATGAACTGCCTTAAGACCCAGTAATTCTACTTCTGAGTATGTATCTGAAAGAACCCAAACACTAATTTGAAAGAATGTAATGCATCCTATGTTCATTGCAGTGTTATTTAAAATAGTCAAGATATGGAAACAATCCAAGCACCCATCAATAGACAAATAGAGAATTTTAATACTGGCCTTTGATTGAAAGTATATGCTCCAAAAATAGGGAAGAATTATTCTAATCCTGGTATTTCCACAACTTATATTAAGAATTGGTGTTAAGCCCAGCTGGCGTGTCTCAGAGGTTGAGCATCAACCTATGAATCAGGAGGTGACAATTCGATTCCCAGTCAGGGCAATGCCCAGGTTGTGGGCTTGATCTCTAGCGGGGGGCATGCAGGAGGCAGATGATCAATGATTCTTTTTCTTTATTGATGTTTCTATCTCTCTCCCTCTCCCTTCCTCTCTGAAATAAAAATACATTAAAAAAAAAAAGAATCAGTGTTGAAGTGTTAAGTGTATGAAGATGGCATTCTATTCCTGTAAATATGAGCATTTACAATAATATATTTCCTTAAATAAGATTGCTTTCCAGTTCTGTAACAATAATATTTATTCATATTTATTGACAACTAGGAGTTTAAATTTTATGTAACATTTGTCAAATTAAAAATCCTCTCAAATCAAATGAAATGTTCATCAGGTAGATTAACATAATTAGTATAGGAAACTAATATTTGAGAAATTGCAGATATTTAAATATATTGGGTAACCATAAAGTAATATCTTTGTGAAGCATTTATGTAAATGTGTCATGTACCTTAAATAATGAAAAATTTTAAAACTTTAAGTATATAGACTAGTACTTCTTTAAATTATTTTAAACGGGTCATTTTCCCTTCTCAGACCTCATAGAAGCAATCCTACCCGGAGGAAAATTTTACTAAATGTGAAAGATAATAGTCACTAATAATATAGCCAGTGTTGCAGTTTTTAAAAAGCAGTTACTATCAATTCTTAACCATTTCCTTTAGGCCCCTAAGGGATGAATCTTAATTTAATAGCAGCACTGGCTACAAGAATTGTACAGGACTTGGGACAATGTACAAGGCTTCTGATTTGACAGAGCTTATACTTTTGGAGATACTGTGTAGTAGGCAGAGAAGTAAACTTTGCTCTTGGACTCTGACACTTAAATCTGACATATAAGAAGTGGTGGCAGATTAACACTTTACCATCACTTTGGAATCAGTAGGATTCCTTAAATGTTTGAATTATTTTAATTGTTAAATAAAGCACATTACAAAATTGAAAAATAAAGGGGAAAATAATAATAATCTCATTTTTGTTTTCTTCCAGTAGTGTTTGAGTAAATGTGCATATTTACATAGTTTTAGAATTTTATTTTTATTTATTTAAATTTGTTGGGGTGACATTGATTAATAAGATTATATAGGTTTCAAGTGTACATTTTAAAATATATATTCTGTATATTGCATTGTGTGCCCACCACCCAAAGTCAAATCATCTTCCATCACCATATATTTGGCCCCTTTTACTACCTCCCACATTCTTCTCTCTGGTAACTACCACACTGTTGTCTGTGTCCATGAGTTTCAGTTTTATATCCCACATATAAATGAAATCATATGGTTCTTAGCTTTTTCTGACTTATTTTGCTTAGCACAATTTCCTGCAGGTCCATCCATGTCCCAAATGGTATTATTTCATCTTTTCTTATAGCTGAGTAGTATTCCACTGCATATATGTACCACATCTTTAATCATTTATCAAAGGACACTTTGGTAGTTTCCATGTCTTGGTAACTGTGAATAATACTGAATGAACATGGGTGGGGGGGCATATATCTTCACAAATAAATGTTCTTAAATTTTTTGGGTTAATACCTGGAAAAGGGAGGGATTCCTGGGTCATACGATAACTCTATTCTTAATTTTTTTGAGGAACCACCATCCTGTTTTCCATGGTGGCTATACCAGTTTACATTCCCACCGTGAATGAGATTTCCTTTTTTCCCACAACCTCTCCAACACTGCTTATTATTTGTCTTGTTGATAATAGCCATTCTAAGAGGTGTGAGGTGATATCTCATTGTAGCTGTGATTTGCATTTCCCTAATTGTTAGTGAAGTTGAGCACATTTTTATAGATCTGTTGGCTTTCTTGGGGGAAGTGTTTGTTCAGGTCCTCTGTCCATTATTTTATTGGGTTTTTTATTTGTTTATTTCTAAATATTTTGTTCTTTTTGTTCCAATTGTAAAAGGAATTTTTTCATTTCTTTTTCTGAAATTTCATTATTAGTTTATATGAAATTGTGGATTTTTTCTTTGTTGATTTTGTTTCCTGCAACTTTACTGTATTTCTTTATTGTTTCTAATAGTTTTTCTATATAAAAATGATGTCATCTGTAAAACGTAACAATTTTACTTCATTCCCAATTTGGTTGCCTTTTATTTCTTTCTCTTGCCTAATAGCTCTAGCTATGACTCCTCGTACTACTAGTATGTTGAATAAGAGTGGTGAGAATGGATATCCTTGTCTTTTTCCTGATTTTAGAAGAAAAACTTTCAGTTTTTTCACCATTGAGTATCATATTAGTTGAGGGTTTGTCATATATGACCTTTATTATGTTGAAGTACTTTCATTCTATATCTATTTTATTGAGTGTTTTAACCATAAATGGGTGTTTTATCTTATCAACATAGAACTTTATGTGTTTGGGGGAGAAAACATTTTGTTGTTGTTATTTTTTTTTTTTAAGTAAATTCAGTTTGCATCATGTAGTTTTACAGATCCACCAAAACATAGTCTTAGGGAAAATAATGTAAAAATAGTATTTAAAATAAAGAAAAATGGAATAAGGATAGTATATTTCTTGAGCACCTGAGTGTGAGTGTTCAGTTCTGGGAATCATATATTTTAGAATATATGACTTTGGGCAACTTTGTTTAGTTTTTCCTGTGCATCAGTTTACTCTTTTGTGCACTGTACTTGTGAGAGTGTGAGGGTAAAGTGTAAAATAAAGATATGAATAGTATGCACAAGTAGGTAAAGTGCTGGCTGGCACATAAAAGTGTTATGATGATGTTATTGGATTTCAGTGTGATAGTTATTATCATTAAAAATTATGCGATTTAATTTCTTAGTGTTTTAATGAAATTTTTATATGAAATAGGTGACACACATTGATAAATCACATTGGCCAATTCCAGTTTAAAAATAGTCCTGAATCTGGACTCCCAAACACTTCTAAAGTTATTTTTAGTTGTATATTTATGAAATTGCTGCTCTGCCTACTGTGACTTCTCAGAAGCACAGTATTATGGTTGGATTTTAGATGTCAGTATATGGTCATTTTGTGCTGTCATTTCATACAATTTAAACCTCCCAGTACTTTTCATCATCCTTTTGATTAAAGATGAAAGTATGTCTACCACAGAATTAAGTGAATCTTATGATTTAATATTATAAAAATATTTTTATTTTTCAAATGTAACATACACATTTTAATTAAAGTTCCACAAGTTCTTTAACAATTTCTTCATTTAAAAGGTGGTGTCTGATTTTCCTGCTCCTAAAAATGGGTCAAACTTAGAGACTTGCTTCTAACAAATAGAATGTGTGGCAATGATGGTGTGCTGTTTCTGAGGCTAGATCATAAAAGGCATTGTTGCTTCCATAGTTTTCTTTTGGAACACCATAATGGGAATGTCTACTGCTGTGTCATAAGGACAGTCAACCAAGGGAGAGTCCCACGTGTGGAAGAACTAAAGCTTCCCATCATGCCAGCTCCCACAATGCTAGCCATGTGAAGGAACCAGCTTCAGTCAGATGTTCCTCTGAATTGGAGGCCTGGCCAACTTACTCACTGCAACCTAACCTGGCCCATAAAATCTGCCAGATTATGGTTCTTATTTAAACTCACTATGTTTGGCAGGAACAGATAATCAATATGCACTAAATCCAGAATTTTCAACATACCAGAGAGTGTATAGTGAAAAGTTGGGATTTTTTCCTGTGCTTATATTCCACTTACCCAGTTTCTTTTTTTTAATTTAAATTTTTTATTGTTGACACTATTGCAGATGTCCCTCATGTTTTTCCCCTTTGCCCAACTCTACCCAGCCCCTTCCCACCATCTCCACCCCTGGCCCTCACCACACTATTGTCTGTGTTCATGCTCTATGCATGTATATTCTTTAGCCCATCCCTTCAGCTTCCTTTATCCAGTCCTTCTTACCTCCTTTCCCTCTGACATTTGTCAGTCTCTTCCATGTATCCATGCCTCTGATACTATTTTGTTCATCAGTTTATTTTGTTTATTAGATTCCTCATATTAGTGAAATCATATGGTATTTATTTGTCTTTCTCTGATGGGCTTATTTGCTTATATCCATGCTTATTTCATATCCATGTTGTTGCAAAGGGACAGAATTCCTTTTTTATAGTGCTTATGGTATAAATATACCACAGTTTTTTATTCACTCATCTACTGATGGGCACTTGCACTATTTCTAGATCTTGGCTATTATAAATAATTTGGCTGTGAACATAGGAGTACATATATTTTTTTCTGATTTGCCAAGTTCATTTTATTAGATGTGATTCCTGTAATGAGTTTCTTGTGCATGCTTTCAAAGATACTCTATCCCTTTACAACTGTGAGTGTGCGCGCGCGCGCGTGTGTGTGTGGGGGGGTAGGTGTTAGAGGTCCGGTGCACGAAATTCATGCATGGCAGGTGGGGGGTATCCCTCAGCCCAGCCTGCACCCTCTCCAATTTGGGACCCTCAAGGGATGTCTGTCTGACTTCCCGTTTAGGCCCGATCACAATCCAGGACTGCTGGCTCCCAACTGCTCGCCCGCCTGCCTTCCTGATTGCCCCTAACTGCTTCTGCCAGCCTGATCACCCCTTAACCTCTCTCCTGCAAGCCTGATTGATGCCTAACTGCTTCCCTGCCAGCCTGTTTGCCCCTAACTGCCCTCCACTGCAGGCCTGGTCACCCCCAACTACACTCCCCTGCAGGCCTGGATCCTCCACAACTGCCCTTACCTGCAGGCCCGGTCGCCCTCAACTTCCCTCCTCTACTGGCCTGGTCATCCTCATCTGCCCTCCCCTGCAGGCTTGATCATCCCCACTTCCCCTCCCTTGAAGGCCTGGTCCCTCCCTACTGCCCTTCCCTGCTGGCCATCTTGTGGTGATCATCTTGTGTCTACATGGGGGCAGGATCTTTGATCACATGGGGCTAGCCATCTCTTGTGTTTTAGTGATGGTCAATCTGCATATTACTCCTTTATTAGATAGGATAGAGGCCTAATGCATGGGTGGGGCCAGCTGGTTTTCCCTGAAGGGTGTCCCAGATCAGGATGGGGGTTCCCTTGGGCTATGGGGCAGCCTGGGCGAGGGGTCTGTGATGGTTGCAGGACAGCCACACACCCCAGCGACCCAAGCAGAGGCCCTGGTATCTGGGATTTATTTATCTTCTCCAATTGAAACTTTGTAGCCTAGAGTGGAGCCATGCCTTCTGCTTGCTCAATGGTGGCAGCCATTTCTGTTGGGATTTATGTAACTTCTATAATTGAAACTTTGTAGCCTTAAGCAGAGCCTGGGCTTGCCAGGGTGTATGGAAAGCTTGGCTTCCTCCATCACCAGGGAAACCCAAGCCTCTCTCCTGCTCTCTCTGTAGCTGCAGCCATCTTGGTTGGGATTAATTTGCATACTTGCTCCTGATTGGCTGGTGGGCATGGCTTACAGGTGTGGCTTGTGGGTGTAGCAGAGGTGCTGTCAATTTGCATATTACTCTTATTAGATTGGGTGTGTGTCTATGTATATTAATATATGTTTTGTGTATACATATGTTATCTTTTACCACAGTTTTATATCTTGTATTTCTTTTTGTTAATATTACATCATGGAGATTGTTCCATATCAATACAGAATTAATTTGGCTAATTCTTTTTCATGGTTTTAATAGTTTATTCTATGGCAATATTATTTGTTTAATGAGTCCCCTATTTTTGGACATTTAGACGACTTACAAAGTTGTTTCAGTGATTATTTTAATATACATGTTATTTTCTCTCTGTGTAAATATATCTTTTTAATTTAATACTACAAATAGAATTGCTGGCTCAAGGAGCACAGGCATAGCAAATTTTTATAGATGTTGCCAAATTTGTTCACATAAACATTTTACCAATTTTTATTTCCACCAGAACTAAATGAATGCAGTTGCTTTAATATATTCTCACTGATTTAGATATTCAATGTTCTTTATCAATATGACATGTAAGAAATAATGTCTCATTTAAAGTTTACATTTACATTTCTCTGGATGAAATGGAATTACTGGGATTAAATGAACTATTTTCCAATAGAAGTAAATTGCCAAATTAACTGAAAAGAGATAGATCTGAATGAGATAATGTCATACAAGAAATAGAGCATCTCATCAAAGGGCTTCTTCTCCACAAGAATAATAGTTCTAGATGACTGTACTGGGAAAATACGCCAAATCTATGAGGAGCAGATAATTCTAAGATAATTCTGTACCACTCAGCAGCATAGAAGAATAAAAGCTTCTTCTTCTTCTTCTTTTTTTTTTTTCAATGTGGTCTCATTGATACCATAACCCATCAAGGATAGCAGAAATAAAAAAATATATAAGAAAACATAAAACAAAAAGGGAAAGTATAGAATAATACCATTCAGAACTATTGTAAAAATCCCAGATAAAATATTTGAAATTAGAACCTAGTAACACTTTAATAATAATTATTGACAGAGTTGGGAAGTACAGTTAATTCTGAGAATGCAAGGATGGTTCAGTATTTATAAAATCTATTATTTTGGTTAACTACCAATAAAACAAGAGAGGAATAGCATCTTCACTGGAGATGAAAAACAACAACATTGATTCATGATAGTGTATGTATATATGCTTCTTTTAACATGATAGAACCTATTTCCCCAATGCCAGCATCATATTTTATTGACAAAATATGGAAATAAAATAACATTTTCTTTGTTGATTCTGTTGTGGAAAATCTCAATAGAACGAAGCGAAAACTGTGATAAACAAAGAAACCATTAGCTGGCTTTTAAATAAAAATATTGAGGCACTTAAATTAATAGACTAACTATAAACCTCATTTACATTAAAAAATAAAATACCTTTTGGACAGATAATTGTTTTTATTTCTGTTTTCTGTAATCTCTGCCTTCCACCCACATTTATATTTTCTGTTTCTATTTAAACTTTATCTTCCTCTTGTTTTTATTTTTCTGTTGTCTTTCTCCATCCTCCCATTATCATGTAATTTTATATATTCATTGTTTTCAGCTATCTTAATAATAATAGTACCAGAAACAAAGATCACAACATTTCAATGAATACAGAAAAATATAGCTAATGTAACATATTAATATTGTAGTTTAAATTGGAAGGTACAAAAATAAGCTACTTTTTAATTTACTGGGGCTTTACCCAGATGCAGGAAAATGCCTAAAACTTAATTTTATATACTACAATGTGTTTTAAGCATATAAGAATCATGCTTCTAGATTTAAAACCCACTCTTGATTTTTTTCACAATATGATACTCTTAAATAAATAGAGTAGTAAATTATTATACAAGTCATTTTACTTCAGTTGAAATAGCAAGACCAGCACAATTTAATTATTTCCCAGAAGAATAACAAAATAAAAATCTTGGCAATTCTGTATAATGTTAACTTATATTTTGATCTCTTTAACTTCAAATTATTTGTTGCCATTAGCTGGGTCATATTTTTTGTTTTACTTTGATAGAAATTTTGCTAATGTAAAAATCCCAGTACATATGATTAGTAATACTATAGTTTATCAAGCAGATGTTCTATTAAAAATTATTGATAACAAATAAGATGAGGGGTATGTGTAGTTATGAAAGGACCTCCTAACATGATTATATATCTTTTTATTTAAGTACAATGTATACTCATGTTGCTTCTATCACCAATTTTTTTTTAATGGCATAGCACAAAGAACTGTATTATGATGGGGAGACTATGAAAAGGTAAATTTATGGTTAGTTTCCAGATCTGTTTTAGAGTTTATTGCCATCTGGTCTCTTTGGAGACTATTATAATTATCCATGGGAATGTTTTCAGCACACACAAAAAAGCATGGTTTGTGTATTGGCAGAAAGAAAAAATACCAGTGGTTTAAACCATATGTAGTTTTCTTAGAGTTAGGCAAGGGAAATGAACTGAAGAACTAATTGAGAATCAACAGTAGTGATGTGGTTTTTCTCCATTTTGTCAGAATCTGCTCATAATGAACAAAATACGGCACAACAAGAAAAACTGAGGGTAATAGAAATCCCTCCATTTGGCATGTTTTATCTTCATTTTAATCAGATAAATCTTGGTGTGAATCTGAGAAACAGAATGAGAAATATATGTCAAGTTTTGAGGACTTTTAAAGACAAAAATATATTTTTATTAAAATAATTCTAGAGTTGGACATTAGAAGAATATAGACATTAAATAATTTTACGTGTGTCATGGACTTATTTATATTGCTCTTAAGAAGTAGAAGCAGTTCACAATGTTTCTTAAGCTTAAGCTTATTTAATAGTAAAAGGATATAGACAAATATCTTTTCACTTTCCATCCTAAGAATTGGGGAAAGGTCTATAAAAAATGAGATGACACATAAAAAATTGAAATCATCTATTTTTATTCAGCTGTTTTAAAAGCAAAATGCCTGGCAGGCTGGGAGTATACAGGAAATTTAAATTTGTGATTGAGAATAAGAAATGCATTTGTGGTTTAAAAAGAAATACCAGCATGTCACATTAAAGTTATGGTATATACAGTATTGTAAAGTTAGCAGGAAAATGTATTACATCAGGGGATATGTTGCACTTCAGAGAGCTAGTGTGGGGATGGGAATGAAGAATAACCCTGTGGAAGGCATGAGCATTAATAATCCAGTCAGAGAGGAAGAATTTTGCTGTCTCCCATGTAACATAAAACAGATGTTACATTCTATTAAAAACCTTCTTAACTAAAATGAATGTTTACATCACTGGTCAATGGGAGAAATCCGAACAATGGCAATTTAATGATTTTGAAAATTTATTCTGTTTGTCATTTAATATTGGTATTAGGGAGGGCGAAGGGAAGCTTGCCAATTTTTATTGTAGTTTTTGATATCTTAATTTAGAAAACTGAAAGGCAACAGTAAACTATTAATTTTTATTTATTATGTTTTACAAATTTAATGTTTTCTTTTTCAAAAGTTGTAAAAAGAAAAACCTCACAAACAAAATGCTATTTAGAAATTGTGAGTCCTGGTTTAAGTATATTTTAAAGTATAATTAGTTAACTTTAAACGAATGCTAAAAACATTGTTAGGTGATTGGCAACTGAAAGTACTAGTAGATATATGCAGAAAGGGCCACTGGGGATATTAACACAAGGTCCTAAATACCTTTTCTTTTTCTTTTTTAACAATTGATTTCAGAGAGGGAGAAAGAGATAGAAACATCAATGATGAGAGAGGTCCATTGGCTGCCTCCTGCAATACCCCATATTGAGGATTTAGCTCCCAATGCATGTACCCTGACCAGGGATCTCCTGGTTCAAAGGTATGACCGCTGAGCCAAACTGGGCAGACTCTTTTTCTTTTAAGATTTACTCTTTTCAGTATTTTTCCCATTAAAAGATTTAAGTATAATTTACGTACAGTTAAATTGACCCTTTGAATGTATAGTTCTGTAAGATATGACATCTAACCAATAGTAGAAACAAGCTAGAATAGTTCCATCACCCTAAACCTTGCCCACACCGCTTTGGCATCAGCCTTTCCCCGACCTTAGCTCCTAGCCATCACTGCTGTGTTTTTGTTGGCAGAGATGGTCCTTCTTGCTTGGCGTGCCAAGACTGCAAGGCTTCTTTCTGACTGTTCTTTTTCCTGGGACCTTTCCACGTGTTATTTATATAGCTTAAGATATGAGGTAATTGCCACTTCCGAGGTAAAAAGCGCACTTTGTTACTGTTTGCTATAAAATTTGTGGGTTCCCCAAGTTTGATGTTCCTCACCTGGCAACATAAAGCCAGTGCATACATAGCATCTAAGTGAACCGCATCATCGCACTCCATAGGACATGGGGCAAAGGGGACTGTTACAAATATGCGTACGTTCTTGTGCCTTTGCCATGAGTAATAAACTCTTTGACCCAGGAGTCTCATATCTTCTATCCACATCCATGAATTAGTAACAGACTTTTTTGTTAGTTTTTAAACAGAGTAATATCAAATTCCATATGTTCTAGTTTTCTGTCTTTTCTTGTGGTTCACATTGAGGAATCTAGCACCTAGCCAAAAATCTATGTATAATTTATTTTTTATTTTTTTAGGTCCAAAGGTTTACTGGGTGGGCTTTATGTGGGAAAGGTGTCTTCTCTACACCAGGCTTGGTGCAAAGCCAAGGCATTTCAGTCTCTGAAGGGAGTTGCAGTCAGCCCCCCTGGCCAGCCATGCTTTTACTAAACACATGTATATTCCTAGCCTAAGCACCTTCATTTGAAGGCTTTTTTATCTGGGGCTTTCACTGAGGTCTTTTCAGATGTCAGGACTTTGTTGGGTAAGTGAGGGGGAACTTTGAAAACATCTTTCTCTTCTGTGAATTAGTACTCAGTAGTTTTCCATTGTAGCTCTGTCCCTTCTATCTTCCTATGGATCCATGGTGAAAAAACGTCAATTTTTTTGTTGTTGTTGGGGGCTTCCTTGGTGGTGAAATAATCCCTACATCTGTGCTGATCCGCCTGATCTTTGACTGTTGTGTGGGTCCTTGAGGGAAAATGGAACTTTGAGATGACCCTTTTCTAGTTTAGTCTCTTTCTCATGCTGCCTCAGTTATGTGTTGACTGTTACTATCATTTTGGCCTGTGTTTTTTAAAAAATAGATTTTAGATGGAGGGAGGGGAGGAAAAAGAAAGATGTAGAGAGAGAGAAGGAGAGAGAGAGAGAGAGAGAGAGAGAGAGAGAGAGAGAGAGAGAGAGAGAGAGAAGGAGAGAGAGAGGAGAGAGAGAGGGAATGTGCCCGACTGAGAATTGAACCTGTAACCTTTCTGGTGTACGGACGGATGATGCTACAACTAGCTGAGCAACCTGGCCAGAGCCAGTGTATAGCTTTTTAATCTGGCTTTTTTATTTTATTTTTTAGTTGCCATAAATAAATATGAGATTCACCCTTTTTGTTGTGTATCAGTCAGTAGATTGTTCATTTCACGGCTGAGTAATATTTCATCATATTGATGTAATGCGCCTGTGTATATCCATCAACAGTGGAGGAATATTTGGAATATCTAGTTTACGCTATTATGAATAAAGCTGCTATAAATGTTTGTGGGTAAGTTTTTGTATGAAAATACATTTTTATTTCACTATAGTAGGGATTGATGGTTCATATGATCAGTGAGTATTTAACCTCACAAGAAACTGCCAACTGTTTGCTACATTTTACATTCCCACCAGTAGTTAAGTGAGAGTGTTAGTAGTTCTACATTCTTGTTAACACTTGGTATTATCAGATTTTGTTATTTATCCATTACAATCGGGGTAGAGTTGTATCTCATTATTTTAATTTACACTTTCCTAATGATGTTGAGTGTTGGGTGATTTGGGGTTGTTTGTTTTGCTATTTGTAGCTCTTCTTTGGAGAATTGTTTGTGGTTCTTTGAAAAAATTGAGTTGTTAATTTTCATATTATTCAGTTTTGAGAATTCTTTATATATTCTGGATACAAGTCTTTTATCAGACTTGTGATTTGTACATATTTTCCCCTACTCTGTTCTTTTCTTATCTTTTCATTTTCTTAATATCTTCCAGTGAGCAGACGTTCTTAAAAATTTGTTTGTTTTTATTGATTATGCTTTTAGGTGATACCCCAAAACTCTTTGCCTAATCTAAGGTCAGAAAGATTTTATACTGTATTTTCTCTAGAGATTTATTGTTTTACTTTTTATATTTTGAGTTAATTTTTGTATATGTAGGGTGAGGTATGGAATAAGGTCTCCCGTCCCACTTTGTCTTTGCATATCTAATTATCCCAGCTAGTTATCTTTCCTGAAGTCTTAAATTGCTTTATTTGCCTTTGTACTTTTTTCAAAAATCAATTATATGGTTGTATTTCTGTACTCTGTGTTCTGTTCCATTGATTTGTATGCTGTTTCTCCAATATCATGCTGTCCTGATTATTGCAGCTGTATAGTAACCCTTGATGTGTTTGTTTCTTTGTGGTCTTTATAATCATGTTAAATTGAATCTGGAAGTGAAATTATTACATTTTACAGATTAGAAAAATGTTTACATTTATAATCATACACATCTATACATTTTCATAATTGAATTTTGATGTAATGTACATGTTAGAAATTATGTATCAATATGGAGGAAAGTGCTCTTAATTTACAGTTGAGTTTTGAAATAGTAACTAATGTAGGAAAAGTGAGTAGGTGGAAAAAGGAAAGCTTAGATATTTTATTGTCACTACATTTTTCTTTTAAATATTTTTATTTTAATGAGACTCTTGTGGTAGGTGGTTTAAATTATATAGGTCTTCACAGGAGAACCTAGAGCAGTGATGGGCAATCTTTTGAGCTTGGTGTGTCAAAATTCACAAAAAAACCAAGCATAACTCTGGTGGTGTGTCACTTCAAGAAAAAAACCATAATTTTGTGATATCTATAGTTTAACAAAAATGTATAATTGTACTATATAACTGTATTTAATAAACCAAAAACTAATTATTTAACTTACCTGCTTAGTGACTTATTTGTTCATTTGTTAGTCAGTTTCTTTTATTGGTCTTGATATTATTTAACTTGTGTGGGATGCTGTGAACTAAGATAAGTGAGGGGGAGGGGAAATTCTTTAACTAACCTGCCTATTAGTGACTTTTTTGTTGCTGAATTTCATTGGCTAAACCTTCAATTGAAGGTTGGTATTTTGTACACTTCAAGCCCAAGCAAGCGCTACTAACTTCATCTGTCAGTCTGTTTCTTTTGTTGGTTTTGATATTATTTACCACTGAGAATAAGGTCTCACAAAAGTATGTAGAGGGAAGAATTGTGAGTAAAGCCATTACTATATTTTTCAGGATGCTAAAAGTGTATGGTAATTGGTTCCAGGCATGCCAAATCTCCTGTTTGTAGTGCCACTCCTCTTGATTCTCCAAGCGGCACCTTTCCAGATTTTCAAGCTTTGACCTCAAGTCGACAAACACCTGAGCCCAGATGCTGTCTTGAAATTCTGCAAGTTGCATCTCCAAATCATCAATTTGCATCCATTGGAAAACATTTAATTCCAAACTACTATAGACTACTACATCAGGATACTTAATTATTTTTGGTCTGTTCTAGGCTTCTAAATTGATTAAATCTATCACTGAACTGGTCAAGTAATGAGTCTAAAACAAGCTGGTACTTTATATGCAAGGGTTCCATTTCATTTTGTACAGCTGCACTGGCCTTCTCAAGATACTTTGTTACTCGAGGAAAATACTTATAAGTTTTAGTTTCTACATCTCACTTGAAAATTTTGTTTAATTTCAAAAGCTTTTATGTATCCAAACATAACATCAATACTTTTGCCAAAACCTTGTAACTTTAAGTTCAGTTCATTAATTTGAACAGAGAGATCTATAAAAAATATCAGGGTGTTGAACCATTTTTCATCATTGAGCTGAGATAAGTTTCTCAGATCCTTATCCTCAAGAAATACCTTATTTTTTTCAAAGCGCTCCACAAAGCGCTCAAGAACTTTGCCTCGGCTCAGCCATCTTACATTATTGTACGTCAGCAGTCCACTGTAGGTGGAATCAATCTCCAGTAAAAGTGCAGAAAATTCTCGCTTGGGAAGGGGGCAAGCAGCTATTAAATTAACTATTTTTATAACAACTGACATTAAGTTGTTTAAGTCAGTGAATCCTACCTTGGCACACAAAACCTCCTGATGGGTAATACAATAAAAAGGCATAATTGGATATCTAATAGCTTCCGTAAACAATTTGACAAATCCGACTTTTTCTCCCACCATGTTTGGTGCCCCATCTGTTGTCACTGACACAACTTTAGAGATATCAATGCTTAGGTCATGGAATGTTTGTATAACAACCTTACATATTTCACTTCCTGATGTACTTGTTGGTACTGATACTTACTTTATCAACTCTTTTCTCATTGTGAGACCATCAGAATACCAACCAATAATGGCCAACTGAGCATGTGATGTGACATCAGTAGTTTCATCAAGAGAGATCGAAAAATATTTACAATTGCTTATGTCTCTCTAAATTGATGTTGTACGTTTGTGTTCAGTCTCATTATTTGGTCTTTTATGATATTTCTACTGAGTGGTAACTCAGATATTGATAATTGCATCTATATTCTGCATATCGTGAAATAGAACTGGTGCACATCTTAGGAGAGTTTCTTTAATAAATTCTCCCTCACTGAGTGCTTTTCCATGCTGAGCTGTAGAGTGAGCAATGCTCACCCTTGCAGATGTTAAATTTGTAGAGCCTTTTATAAATTTAAGGATGGAATTAGATTGGCTCTTAAAAAGGTGTAGCTCCCTGGAAATGTATTCCTTCCTTTCATCCTCACTTTTTTCAAGAGCTGGGAATGATTAGTTTCAAAATGTCTATTTATATTCCACGTTCTGCTTACTACCGTTTCAGTACATAGAACGCAAAATGATCTGCCATTTTTTTTCTATAATCCCATACATCTAGGTCCCTGTTTTTTGAAAGGGTCAGCTACTGTTACTACCACTTCCTTTACTTACCTTAGTTTTTTATTTTTGGGGTTCTCCATTAGGGGGGCAGTGACAGAAGATAGAATTATAGATAGCCTGTTAGCCCTGCAGGCAATTAGGGGTTAACTAGCCTAACTGACCACAAGATGCACATGTAACTGTCTTTTAGGAAAGGACAGGGTTAATAAGCAGAAATAAGGGTTAATAAGGATGCACAACAGTAATAGTAGTGAAATGGATTCTGCACTATGCTGCAAAATGACCTTCCTTATATAAATTAAGATGGCTCCTGCTATTTCTAATGGCAGGAAATGGCATCCATAACACAGGCCCTCACCTCTCCCAGCCTCCCCCTCACTTATCTCGGTAATGATGGTCAATTAGAAATCCATGATACCCCAGAACAGTAGATTGGATGACAGTTGCTGTGGTTATGTGGTTGCTGGTAATGGCGATCACAGGGCCCCCAGAGATGCGTCCCCCACAGCATTCTGCTGCTCCCTGCTCCGCCGGCTGGAAGTGAGGTCAAAGATCCCCTAAGAGCCTAACTGGAAGTCCCAGAACTAGACACTCTGTGGCAGAGTTCTATTGTTTTGTCCTACAGACCTCTGGCACAGAGTGTCTACACTACACTACAGCAAATGTTTCATCCTCGGCTACTGCACTTGGCCGTGCGGTAGCCGAGAATGAAACGTCCTTCTCGGCATGTGGCCCTATAGTTCCCTGTATGCGACCGCATGTGGCCGCATGTCATCGAAAATGGCTACATGTGTCAGTGCTGACACGCGTGTCATAGGTTCGCCATCACGGACCTGGAGCAAGAATTTTAGAACAAAAGCCTATTTCGGAGATGTAGGTAACACAGGCAAGGATGGCAGGAGGTAATTCAGTGAAGACAGTGAAGCTAATAGAATTTAAGTTACTACCATGATAAGTTCCTGGAGACTAATTAATCTTTTGGGAAAATTTTGAAAAGAATCAGTATCCAATTAGTCTCAGAATTAACTCAGCATAAGTGTGAATTTATTTCCTGTTATTGGTTGTGGATTGCAGTTCAGTGCTCAGGTTGACATAGCAGGTTTCAGCAGTTCAGAGGAAAAGCCCTCAGGCTTAGGAAGATATTAGCTGTTGGTCTAGAGACATACACACATTGAACCAGACTGTCAAACCTCAGAGGGAAGGCAGTGGAGAGTGAAGAGGGGGAAGAGATCAACCAATCCTATATAATAAAAGGGAAACATGCAAATGTGACCATATCTTTGCTCCTGATTGGCTATGCTACCAGCCAATCAGGAGCGGGGGCGGGGCCAAGTGGCAAGAGCGCTGGGCCCCGGGAGTGGAGATGAAAGGGCGATGGCAGTGAGCACCCAGCCCCCGGGCACTGTGCAGGGAAGAGGTGGCAGCAGCAGAGGAGGTGGTGGCGGCAGGGAGCGCCCGGCCCCCGGGGCCAGGTGGTCGCAGGTAGCCAGGGCTGAGCTGAGCAAGGTGATGGCTGAGGGTGAGCCATCAGTGGACATCCCCTGAGGGCTCCCAGTATGTGAGAGGGGGAGGTTGGGTTGAGGGACCACCCACCCCCAGTGCACGAATTTCATGCACCGGGCCCCTAGTGAACGCATATGTGTATATGCATAACCCATAGACACAAATACTAGGGTGTTTGAAGGCTTGGGGGAGAGGGGTTGGGAGTGAACAATGGGGGAAAAAAAGGGACATGTAATATTTCAACAATAAAGTTTTATTTTTAAAAAAGATACTAGCTGATGGAAGTAATCTGGAGCAAAGGGAGAAATGGTTAGGCCCACAGGATATGGGAGGGGCACTGACATCTGATGCTCTATGACTTTTAACTGCCTTTCTTGGATAATCACAAGTAACTTTAATCAAATGTACACTTGAAACCTATATAATCTTAACCAATAAGTTTAATACAAAGTTATTCCAGCTATATTTTCTAAATAAATCAGATTATATTTTCTATAATTATGCTTATCTCTACTTTTTATTTATAAAACTTCTTTAACTTTTTGTATATTTATCCCTTTGTCATGCTACTTAATTACCTAGATGAGCTTACTAACTGCACACTTGTAAATATTATTGGATATTCATTCTTCTTTAGATAATGTGTTTTAAAATGTTAAATAATAAAAGAAGATATATAAGATGGCACATAAGCCTATAAGCCATTTTCATTATCTTTACCCATAAGAGAGGTGAAAATTAAAATCACAAGAAAACACTGTGCATGTATTTGAACAACTAAAATTTGAAAATGCTGACAATAGCAAGTGCTGGTGAGAATATGGTATGACTGGATTTCTCATACATCACTGGTGAGAATGTAAAATGACACAGCAGCTCTGAAAAATAGTTTGGCTTTTCTCATAACATACATTTTTATATGACTCAGCAATCATATTTCTGAATGCTTATTACAGAGAAATTAATACTTAAGTTTGTGCAAAAACATGCTACACAAATATTTATAACAGCTTTAAGATTGCTCTAAATGGGTCAATGCTCTAACCATTGAGAAACAACAGCCTGGGCATGATTTTTTTTTTTTTAATAATAAGAAAGGACTTAAAAAACTAATTGCATGAAAATAAATTTTTAAACAATTTCCCCTCTTCACAGAATTCCAGGATTACAAATATAAATAAAATAATTCTATTTTTAAAATGATTAACTTTGTAAACTAAATTAGAGGACACTTCTGATTTCTTCAGAATTCTGTTCTATAAATTGCTGTTTTTGGTGGTCATCCATTTCATTGGCATAAACAATCTCTTCTGCCTATAATGTCCTTCTCCTTCATTTGACCAATTAGTGCTCATTTTGTATGTCTCAGCTTAAAAGTCACTTTCTTAGGACGGCCTTACTTCTGACACTCCTCTTTTCCCCAAATCTGGGTTTTGGTGCAACTCTGATTTGCTACATAGGGTTGGATTTCGTTTATAGATGTATAAAATGACCAAATAATGGGCAAGTTAATAACACAACTGAAGCAGTAGCATTTGGTATATAAAACTTCAAAATACATCCTAAATCTTAAATGTACAATAAATTATTCAAAACATGAGACCACCCAACTTATTCTAGTGATATTTAACAGTGATGTATTTGTAACTGGTAAAAGAAGAATCACTCCCTAGGTACAAGATCAATTGCTGTTCATTTTATTCACCTGAAGATAAATCACTTTCACAGATTTTTGCAGACTTCTCCTTTTCCTGAAAAAATGATTTATTAAAGTGGAGTTTTCTTTACTATATCAATGCTGGCCTATTCCTTTCATTTATAATATATCTTCTATATTGAAGGAAGCCAGAGGGCAAAAGAGTAGTTTTGTCTCCTTTTTATTTCATTGTTATTTTTAAATCAGTTGATGAAATTCCTTTCCGTTTTGAAGGGCCATTTTTCTCTTATGTATGAGGGAATTTAAACTATTTGAGCTGGTATTAGTGTGTTCTATTAATATAAATTGTCTTTAGTTTGATTTTAAAATACATATTGATTTATATGAATTTTGTATAATTTTAAGATTCAACTCAGGATTCAACTCTATTGACCAGAAAAATAGTGTTTTTGGTGGATGTGAGGGGAAGGAAGGTACAGAATACTGGCTAAAAATCTAAGAAATTGTTTTCAGTGTTTCATCATCTGTCTGCATTTTGTATCATTTATATAATGTGAGAAAATCTCAGTTTCTCTATATTTCTATATCCTTTTCTACATTTTGAGTAGTGTGACAGTTTTCATTTTTATACCTAGAGGTTTCATTTTTAAAATATTTTCTAAACCAGGTTTCAAATGATGTATTTTGGGAAGTCTGAATGTAACTACCCAAAACTCTAAACAAATAGATCTTTTATGAAAAGGAGGGCATATATACCATTTGCTCTGATAAAATGAATAGAATTCTGGATTGTTCTGGAAAATCTAGGATCTATAGTTTCAGCATATACATATATTATCTGAATACACAGAGCAGAGGATCAGAGTAATCAAGAAATAGAAATAGAAATTCAGTAAGAATATATATAAAATTGGCAAACAGTGGGTGAAAACTGAGGAATAGTTGCTATTTGTGGGAGAATAGTTTTCCAAACCATACACTTTCTTATTGTTTTAATCATATGTATAACTTGCTGTGTAGTACCAATTTTAAATAAGTAATTTTGAAAAAATAAAATGGTTGGCAAGTTTATATAGGAGCAGTCTATTTAATGAATATTTAATTACTGTACAATTACAAAATATAATTATACCAGGAACAGTATGACATATAGAACATTTAACCTTGTCTTTCAAATATTTTGTAAAAGAAACTTCCACAAATTACTTCCCTAAGAAATTTCTACACTAATAATTGAGAAACATGCAAATTAATGTGCTTCTGTTATGCCCACAAGCCACGTCCACCAGCCAATCAGGAGCGAGTTTGTAAATTAGCCCAATCAAGATGGCGGTGGCCATGGAGCTGGAGTGAGCAGGAGGCTTGGGTTGCCCCAGTGATGGCAGAAGCCAAGCTTCCTGCCACCCTGGCTGGCCCTGGCCTCCACTCAAGGCTATAAAGCTTCAATTATAGAAGATAAATAAATCCCAACAAAAATGGCAGTGGCTATAGAGCTGGAGCAAGGAGGAGGCTTGGGTTGCCCCTGGTGATGGAGGAAGCCAAGGTTCCCACCTGCCCTGGCCATCCCTAGCCTCTGCTCAAGGCTACAAAGTTTCAATTATAGAAGATAAACAAATCCCAGATACTTGCTTCCAGCCAGCCCTGGCCCCCCCACCCCCCACCCCCAAGGAGGCTCTGAAAAAAGAAAATAAGGAGGGGTTGGGAGCTTGGGATGCTGGGGGTGATCAGGCCAGGATTGGATGGCAGTTGTGGGTGATCAGGCTAGTGGGGGCGGGGACATTGGGGGTAAGCAGACCAGCAAGGGGGGCAGTTGGCAGAGAGCAGGCTGTCAGTGAAGGTCAGTTGGAGGTGATCAAGACAGTGGGGGAACAGTTTGGAGTGAGCAAGCCAGCAGGAGGGCAGTTGGGGGCAAGCAGGCCAGTGGGGAGGACAGGTAGGGGTGAGCAGGCAAGGGTGAGCAGACTAGCAGGGTGGCAGTTAGGGGTGAGCAGGCTTGCACAGGGGGCAGTTGGGGGTGATCAGGCTGGTGGGCGGCAGTTGGGGGTGATCAGGCTGACGGGGGGCATTTAGGGGTTCACAGGCCAGCGGCAGGGGGCAGTTGGGGGTGAGCAGGCCAGCAGGCAGAGTTGGTTAGGGGCAATCAGGCAGGCAGGCAAGCAGGCAGGTGAGCGGCTGGAGCAAGCAGTCCTGGATTGTGAGAGGGATGTCCAACTGCCAGTTTAGACCTGATCCCTATATCTGGCAGTTGGCCATCCTTCAAGAGGTCCCAGATTGGAGAGAGTGAGGCCGGGCTGAGGAATGAATTTCGTGCTACTGGCCGCTAGTTTCTTAATAACTGTTAAGACTAATTCTGTTCACTAGCTATAGACCCTCTAACCCATGCCCATTCTGGATCTCTTGCAGTTTCTTCTGAGTTTAGAATCAGCTTGTTAATTTCTACAAAGAATACAGCTTGGATTCTGATACAGATTAATATAGGTAGTGTTATCCATGTTAACAGTGTTAGGTCTAATACTATCTAATAAAAGAGCCATGTGCAAATTGACTGTACCTTTGCTCCACTCACAAGCCACACCCACAAGCCAATTAGAGCGAGTATGCAAATCAATCCAACCAAGATGGTGGTTAATTTGCATACCCCCACGCAGAAGACGGCGTAGAAGGAAGCCAAGCACTGCAGAAGGGAGCAAAGCTGTGGAGAAGGAAGCAAGTGGGGCGGGGGAGAAGGGAGGGAGCAAGGCAGAGGAGACAGGAGCAAGCAAGGTAATGGAGAAGGGAACGAGGCAGCAGAGACGGGAAGGAGCTTTGCTCAGGCTGCAGGAAGCTCTATTCTTTTTTTTAAAATTATTGTTTTATTGTTTAAAGTATTACAAATAGTAGTACATATGTTTCCTTTTTTCCCCCCTCCCATTGACCTCCCCCTGGCCTCCCCTACCCCCAAGACAAGCCCTCATCTGCCTCCCCTCTACCCCCCACCCTCAGTGTCTTGTGTCCATTGGTTATGCTTATATGCATGCATACAAGTCCTTCGGTTGATCTCTTACAGCCCCCACCCCCCATCCTTGCCTGCCTTCCCACTGTACTTTGACAATCTATTCAGTGCTTCTTTGCCTCTATCTATTTTTCCGCCATTTCTTTTCTTTAAAAAAATCTTGCATCTACATATTAGAAATAAACATATAAGAACAAAAAATGTTTGAGTCTCAGTTTCAATGTCCAACAGTTCTGAGTCCCAGTTTCAATGTCAAATAGTTCCTTATGTGTACATGTCAGCAGTGGTATCTGGATGGTGGACAAATGGTGGCAATGCAGGTTCCACCCTCTGTGGTTTGGTCCTGGGCCACCTGCAGCGACACACAGCTGCTGACTGTGCATGGCAAGGTGTCGTCAGTGTCTTCCATCTCTGGACTGTTTTCGTGGTTAGAACAGACCTGTCAGTTCCTCTTTGTTGCAGGAATCCATATGGAAGGAGCTTTGCTCAGGCTGCAGGAAGCTCTATTCTTGCAGGAATCTTCCTGCAACAGGTCTCTAGTAATCTATAAACATGAGATATAGTTTTCATTTATTTAGATCTTTAAATTTTTCAACAATGTCTTATAGTTCTCAGAATATATGTTTTTTCATGTTAAAAATATATTCCCAGTTATTTTTTCTTTTTGAGGTTATTGTAAATTAAAAATTTTTTTTAATTTTACTTTTGGATTGTTCATAGTAAGTGTATAGAGAGATACAGTTGATTTTTAAACTATTGATTTTGTATGTTATAGCATCTCAAACTCACTTAGATGTAATGTTTTTCAGTGGTTTATTTAGGATTTTCTATATATAAAACAGGTCATCTTCAAATAAAGGTAGTTTTACTTATTTCCCCCCCCAATTTGAATGATTTTATTTATTTAATTTTTCTTGCTTAATTGCCTTAACTAACATCTCTAGTATAATGTTGAAAAGAAATGATAAGAGTAGACATCCTTGTCTTATTCTTGTTTTTCATCTGAGAGTGAAAGCTTCCAATTATTCACCATCATATTTACTATGGGTTTTTCATATATGTCTTTTATTAGATTGAGGAAGTTTTTTTCTGTTCCTAGTTTATTGACTGTTTTAATTTGAAACTATGTTTTGGCCTTATGCTTTTTTCTGCATCTGTTGTAATTTTGTTCTATTCAATTGATATATTAAATTTATTGATTATGAGATTTAAACCATCCTTTTATTACTGGGATAAATCTCACAAGTCATGGTACTTATTCTTTTTATATGTTGCTAGATTAGTTTTTGTTAGTATTTTATTGAGGATTTTCGCATAATATTCATAAGAGATATTGGTCTAGAGTTGTCTTGTGATTTCTGTCTCTGGTTTTGATATGGAAATACTGGCCTCATTAAGTGGGTTGGAATGTGTTCCTTTTTCTACTTTTGGGAAGAATTTGTGGATAACTTGTATTAATTTCTCTTTAAATGTTTGTTAGAATTCAGTGGTGAAACCACCTGAGTCTGGGCTTTTCTTTATGGGTAACAATCTCTTCACTTGTTGAACAGGTCTGTTCAGATTACCTATTTATTCTTGTGTCCCCAGTAGTTTGTCATTCTAGGATTTTTTTTCCCATTTCATCTAACTTATCTATATGTTTATTGTATCTATTTAAATATTAATATGGGCTCTTCAGCTCACTTGAGGTTATTTGCATGACATATCTCATCCACTCTTTTACTTTCAATCTATTTGTAACTTTTAATCTAAAATGTGTCTCCTCAAGACAAACATAAATGTCTTTTATGTATTATTAGAACTTTTCATGTAAAAATGTGAAATTTGTCCTATTATCCTAGTAGGGGCCCAGTGCACAAAATTTGTGCACTGGGGTGAATGATCCCTCAGCCTAACCTGCTCCCTCACACATACTGGGAGCCCTCAGGGGATGTCCTACTGACCCCTCATCCTGCAATGGGACTGATGGCTGGCTCTGCCCTGGCTGCCTTGCCCCTGCCCTCCCCTCGGCCCTGGCCTTAGCCCCAGCCACAGACAATGGCCTGGCAACCACCCAGCCCCGGGGGGCCCCCTGTGCTCACCAGACGCCTCAGCCCACCCCCCAGCCCCAGGGCACCCCGCACTCAGTGGCCCCGCCTCCCACCTCGCCCGCGCCTTGCACACTCGCCAGCCACCTGGCACATGCCTCAGCCCCGTCCCCCACCTTACGTGCTTGCCTGCCGCCTGGACCCCAGCCACTGGGGAACGCCTGGCCCGGCCCCCACTTCCGTGCTCACTGGCTGCCTCATGCCCCCCCCCCCCGCTCCTGCTCCTGCCGCCTCAGCCCCGCCCCCATTCCTGATTGGCTGGTGGGCATGGCTGATGGGCGTGGCTGGTGGTATAGCAAAAGTATGGTCAATTTGCATATTACTCTTTTATTAGATAGGATTTGTATGGGATCATTGTATTCCATAAAACTCATGTAGTCATTATGTAAATTCCAGCTTGTGTTTAGTAAGATCTTTGAGAAAATCAGTTGAATACGCTTAGGTTTTATTTGCATTCAAAATTTTGTTACCTAATGAGTCAAAAGTTCATGTTTACTTCCCTTATTTTTATACCATGGTACATATTATGAAAACAAGTAAAAATAATGATTTCTAGTTCTAGAATACTTGTTTTTAATTTAATAATGGATGTAGTAGTTACATTTTATAAGGTAATTTTCTGGCATGGGGAAATAAGTATTAAATATGCATTAACTTTAAATAATTAGGTTTTTCTCTGAGGTTAACATTTTATATTGTTTATTGCCATATAGGATTGCATGCCATTAATGATATTGATAAGTGTTTTACAATATAATACATTGTAATTATAATATATGAGGTGAGCCTCATCCAATGTAATTGACTAATTAGCTTATAATTAATATATGCTAGTCTAAATTTTCACTGATTTTCAGTTTCTAATGAGTCTGACTTTTGAGTTGTTTCTTATATATTTTTTATAATAAAACTTTTTAAAAGCGGGAAGACAATACTAAAATAACTTAAATGTAAAGTTAAAGTTTTTCATAATGTAAAAAAGAGAAATTTTGGTTTTGAAATGTTCACTTTACTTGATTGTGTGCAGAGTTCTATGGGGACTTAAAAAATGTTTTTCTGATTTACAAAGGGGCAAAAGCGCCATAGAACAAAATTAAAGTTTTAAAAATGCTTTAAGCCCCTGCCAGTGGTTAGCATATTTGCCCCAAAGGGTCCTGGATCCCATTCCTGGTCCAGGGCATATCCCTGGGTTGCAGGTTTGATGCCTGTCCCTGCCCTGTCAGGCATGTGCTGGCAGCAACCAATTGATGTATCTTTCACTTTGATGTTTCTTTCCCTCTCTTCCGCTTTTCCTTATCCTTTCCCTCCCTCCTTTCCTTTGTTTATATGATTAAAAAAATATATTCTCAGGTGAGGATTAACAATAAAATATGCTTTAAATCCTTCTTTCTGTAAGAACGATTTCTTTCTTTCTTTCTTTCTTTCTTTCTTTCTTTCTTTCTTTCTTTCTTTCTTTCTTTCTTTCTTTCTTTCTTTCTTCTTTCTTTCTGAAAACACCCCCTTAGAAAACAATCTTTTAAAATATGTATTTTACAAATTGGGGTATAAATTGTAATAAACGCAACTAAACCTTTATATTTGGTTAGCTTCTCTACTGAATGCTAGAGTTGACCAGCAGTCTCACACAGGAGCAGGAAAAAATGAGCTCATCATTCTTTTGAGCATCTGGAATAAGTTCCAGCCAGAGGCAAGATAGTAATTTTTACCTCCTTATCACTAGAACAAATTCTATGCTGCCCTGAATGGAATCACATGCATAGTCTCATTAACTCTCATAGAAATATTCCAGTATCTGTGTGTTTTTTTTTTTCTGGAAAAATTGCATCTTTATGAAGCCTCTAACCAATTTCTTTATAAATGGTAAGAAACTCTTTCTGCCTTTAGAATGCCTGGCTTTTATTTGTTTCTGTATATCCCTGGGAGTTTAATTGCTGGGTCATTGGCAAATCTACATTTAACTTTATAAGGAACCCCAAACTGGTTTCCACAGTGACTACACTTATTTACGTTTTACCCAGCAATGTAGGAGAGAGGGTTAAATTTTTTGCTTATCTTTGCCAACTCTTTCCTTCCTTCCTTTTTTTCTTTTTTTAAATATGGCCTACTTGCTAGGTATAAAGTAGTATTTCATTGTACTTTTGATTTGTATTTCCCTACTGAAGAATGATATTGAACATCTTTTTAAATGCTAGGTCATTTGTATATTTTCTTCGATGAAATGTCATTTCAGCTTATTTAACCATTTTTTAATTTGGTTATTAGTCTTTCTGTTTTTAACCCAGAAATGTATTTTAAATGATTGGATCCAGGATTTTGCTTAATTTAATGGTTATTGAAGCAGAGCCACATTTTTACCTTTGAAGTTCTCTATTATTAGTCTCATTACTTATAATTATGTGAATATTATCAGCAACTCTGGGCTCTCTATAGCTAAAAAGCAGTGTCATTTTGAAAATATTTGTACTAAACTATACAGTACTTTATGAAATATTTAACTTCGAATATTTCCACTTTATTCTTTATACTCCAATTTACAATTACAAAAAAAAGTTGAATTTTTTTTAATTGATTAACTAGCTGTCATTGGTTAATGCTGAAGTAATTGCTAGTATTTGTTTTCTCTGTTGTTTACTTTTTTCTCTCCTTAAAAAATATTGCTTGCTAGAATTTCACAAACATTTGCTGGGTTAATGTGTCAGTTGTAAATTAGATATGAAAGTGTTTCTGATAAACTTTTTCTTTGAGACTAAAGGGATACCAGCTAGCAATCAACATTTTTAGATATTTCAAACGTAGAGAACCAGACTTAAGTTTGATATTAAATCAATGTGCTATGGCCCTAGCCAGTTTGGCTCAGTGGATAGATAGAGCATCAGCCTGTGACTGAAATTCATACACGGGAGGGGGTGTGTGGGAGGAGAAGTGTCCCTCCTTCCAGCCTGTACCCTCTCCAGTCTGGGATCCCTCTCACAATCCAGGACTGCTGGCTCTCAACTGCTCACCTGCCTGCCTTCCTGATTGCCCCTAACCGCTTCTGCCTGCCAGCCTGATCACCTCCTAACCATTCCCCTGCCAGCCTGATTGATGCCTAATTGCTCCCCTGCAGCCCTGGTCACCCCTAACTGCCCTCCCCTGCAGGCTTGATTGCCCACAAATGCTCCCCCTTGCAGACCTGGTTCCTCCCAACTGCCTTCCCCAGCTGGCCGTCTTGTGGTGGCCATCTTGTGTCCACAAGGGGGCATCTATCTTGTGTGTTGGAGTGATGGTCAATCTGCATATTACTCTTTTATTAGATAGGATAGAGGCCTGGTACACAGGTAGGGGTTGGCTGGTTTGCCCTGAAGGGTGTCCCAGATCAGGGTGGGGGTTCCCTTGGGGCATGGGGCGGCCTGGGTGACAGGCCTGTGGTGGTTTTCAGGCTGGCCACACACACCCCGGTGACCCAAGTGAAGGCCCTGGTATCTGGGATTTATTTTTCTTTTACGTTTGAAAATTTAGACTAGCTTATATTAATTACAAGCTAATAAAAATTTGAAACTTTGTAAACTGGAGTGGAGCCAACCCTTCTGCTCTTTGTGGCAGCAGTCATTTCTTTTGGAATTTATTTACCTTCTATAATTCAAACTTTGTAGCCTTAAGCAGAGGCCTGGGACAGCCAGGGCAGGTGGAAAGCTTGGCTTTCTCCATCTCTGGGTGCAACTCAAGCCTCCTGCTCTCTCCAGCTCTGTGGCTGCCGACATTATCTTCTATAATTGAAACTTTGTAGCATTGAGTGGAGGCCTGAGCCTGCAAGGGCAGGCAGAAAGCTTGGCTTCCTCCATTGCCGGGGAAACCCAAGCCTCCCTCCTGCTCTCTGTGGCCTGCAGCCATCTTGGTTGGGTTTATTTGCATATTTGCTCCTGATTGGCTGATGAGCATGGCTGGGGTGTGTGGTTTGTGGGTGTACTAGAGGTACCTTCAATTTGCATATTACTCTTTTATTAGATAGATATACAGTGTGTATATATATATGTATATGTATGTGTGTGTATGTAGATATATGTATACATATATGTTATTTTCTGTATATGTCCTGTAGATTTTTTTTTTAAATAGAAATTCTGCAAGAAAGGCAAAAAAAATTTGCTTTGGAAAATACGAAACTGCATAAGTGTTTTATCCTATCTATTACATTGTATATTCTATAAATTCTAATTGGTAAACCCAATTGTACTAGGCTATGCATTGAGAAAATGTAAGCTGATGATAAGTACAGCAATTACTATCTGTAAATATGAAGAGTTAAGCAGCAGTTGAAATCTTAAATGGTTATCAAAAAATACTTTAAAAAGTCTTGGCATAGAAACTCTAAAGCTGGCATTTTTAAACTGTGATTCATGAATTATAAGCTGGAATGGAGAGAGGGTACATTATCTCAAAAGAATTCAAAACTTAAAAAATAATAAAGAACATTGATTAAAAATGTTGATAAAGGCCTCAGGGAACCCCACTACATATAAAATTGATCCTCATTATTTGTAGATTCTGTATTTGCAAGTTCACCTACCCTTGTAAATCCAAAATCAGTACTCAGGGCATTTTTTGCAATTATTCTCAGACATACGAAGAGCAGCAGAAAAGTTTGAGGTGCCTAATGTGCAGATTACCATCTGCGGTCAAACAAGGCAAAACTCTGCCTTCTTGTTTCAGCTGTTTTATAATATAAGCAGGTGTCCTTTTGGTGGTATTTAGTACCATGTATTTTGTATTTTGTGCCTGCTGGGGCCCTCAAGCACAGTGTTGAAATGCTGTCTAGTGCTCCTACATGGAGCAACATACATAAAACAAAGTTATGAATTGATATTGATTGGTTGACAAAAATCTAACCAATGGATTACAGGAACTTTACCCTGTATTTTTCTTAGGAACAGTGGTTCAGTGTTCACAAATTCAATGTTCATGGCAACTTTGTGTAAAACAAATACCATGATAACGAGAATCAGCTGTAATGGGTGAGAGCCAGAGAAACCAATTCAGTTGACCTTTTGAAGTCTTTCTATTTAAACTTAATATTTCTTAATTTATATTTTTGTAAACATATACTTACATTAAAATAGGCTATGCATCTTTTATCTCTTAATATCACACCAGATGCTTCTAACATAACCGTGATAGATGCTGTTGATGTACGTGTTATTCATATTTACACTTTCTAGCTCTGCCAGAATTCACTGGTCTACTTAACAGTTCTGCCTGAAATGTTGTTATTGCTTATCATACAGTATATTAGAATATAACATTTATGGGATATTGATACCATTAAGACTGAGCTTAGCCATTTTATCTAAAGGCCTACTAATTCATAATAGATGAAAATTTAGAAGCAGGTCTTTTTCTTATAAATATGAGCTGTATATTTGCATACTTGACTGTATTCATTGAATCAAATTCTATTTTTTTGCTAGAGGCCTGGTGCACGAAATTCATGGATGGGGATGCGGGGGGCGAGGGGGTGCCCCTCATCCCAGCCTGCACCCTGTCCAATCTGGGATCCTTCTCACAATCCTGGAATGCTGGCTCCCAACTGCCTCTGCCTCTGCCTGATCGCCCCTAATTGCTTTTGCCTGCCAGCCTGATCATCCCTAACCACTCCACTGCCAGCCTGATCAGCACCTATCTGCTCCTAGGCTATCCTGATGGCCACTAGCTGCCCTCCCCTGCCACTCTGATCACCCCTAACTGTCCTCCCCTGCAGGCCTGGTTTCCCCCATTGCCCTCTTCTGCTTACTTGGTCACCCCGAACTGTCCACACTGCCCGCCCGTGCCAGTCATCTTATGGTGGCCATCTTGTCCCCACATGGGGACATCTATCTTTGACCACATGGGGATGGCCATCTTGTGTCTTGGAGTGATGGTCAATTTGCATATTAGTCTTTTATTATATAGGATTATTCAAAACTAAAGGAACTTGAGGTTCCCTCTTTCTAACAAGATGGAATAACAAATATTAGATTTACTCTCCTATCTCAAAACCACATGATCATTTCTATAGATACAGAAAAGGCATTTGACACAATCCAACAATACCTTATTAAATAAGGTATTGCATATGTATCCTTAACTCCCCATTGTCCCCCCTCTTCCCAGTTTGTACCCTCGTAGTGTCTGTGTCCATTGGTTATGTTTATACGGGTATGCATGCATACAAGTCCTTTGGTTGATTTCTTCCCCTGTCCACTCACCCTCCCCTGCTTTCCCTCTGAGGTTTGACAGTCTGATCGATGCTTCTCTGTCTCTGGATCTGATTTTGTTAATCAGTTTATGTTCATTATATTCCACAAATGAGTGAGGTCATGTGATATTTATCTTTCCCCAACTGACTTATTTTGCTTAGCACAGTGGTCAGCAAACTGCAGCTCACGAGCCACATGCAGCTCTTTGGCTCCTTCCACAAATTACCATGTGCAGGCTGCACGTACAGTGTGATTGAAACTTTGTGGCCCATGTGCAGAAGTCTGTTTTCGGCTCTCAAAAGAAATTTCAGTCGTTGTACTGTTGATATTTGGCTCTGTTGACTAATGAGTTTGCTGACCACTGGCTTATCATAATGCTTTCCAGGTCCATCCATGCTGTTGCAAATGGTAGAAGTTCCTTTTTACAGTAGCATAGTATTCCATTTTGTAGATATACCAGTTTTTTAATCCACTCATCTACTGATGGGCACTTAGGCTATTTCCAAATCTTAGCTATTTGGAATTGTGCTGCTATGAAAATAGCATATATCCTTTCTGATTGGTGTTTCTAGTTTCTTGGGATATTTTCCTAGAAGTGGAATCACTGGGTCAACTGGGAGTTCCATTTTTAGTTTTTTGAGGAAACTCCATACTGTTCTCCACAGTCATTGCACCAGTCTGCAATCCCACCAGCAGTGCCCAAGGGCTCCTTTTTCTTCACATCCTTGCCAGCACTTGTCATTTGTTGATTTGTTGATGATAGTCATCCTGACAGGTGTGAGATGGTACCTCATTGTCATTTTGATTTGCATCTCTTGGATGATTAGTGACTTTGAGCACAACCTCCACTTCTTATAAATTGCTCTGTAACCTAGCAACAGCGGGGAACCTCCTCAATCTGATAAATAACATTTATGAAGAACAAATGATAACATGCTTATTGTTGAAATATTGTAAACGGATAAAATTAAAGCACAGTATAACATAGCTCTTTTCATCTTTGTTAAAATTTTAAAAATATTTTTATAGATGTTAAAGTAACTTTTATTGTGACTTATTCCTCAACTGGAAAGTAAGGAATAATTTAACTATAGTGGTCTGTCATTCTCGTAACTTAGCTATCATCCTAGCTTAGGTTTGTTGAACTTCCTTTTCAACCATACTCTGTGATGTGTACATGCTGTACATAATTATACCTTATAGTTATAGAAATGAAATCTAGAAACCTAATATTCTACTCTTATCCTTTGTAATCTTTTCCTGACTTTTCTCATTATTTTAGTTCCTGTATTTCATAAAATTCTCTTAGTCCTTGTACCTCCAACCTTTACTACTGCCAGTTTTGCCATTTCTCTGTTCTTATTGAATTTGATGCACTTAAAATTTTCTCTCAATTTTGTGTCCTTTTATTTCACAATGCCACCAATTCTAGATCAGTCTAATTAACCATCCATCACTTTTATACTTTGGATATTGAGACTGTTAGATGAAAATCATAATATTATATGGATGCATCCTGTTATAAATTCCTGGTCTCCAAGCCCTCACTTAGCATTCCTGTAATATTTTTAGAAGTGGTAAGATTTCTTTCTAGAAATTCTTTTTAAGATTGATGTAAGTCTTTTAAAATAATAACTTGTTATCCATCTACTTGGAGGTACCCATTTACAAAATAGAAATATATTCTAGAAAGTTAAAAAATATAATTGATAGGTGAAAATTAATATTTTCTAGAATATTTTACACTGCTTGTTTATGTAAATGTGTTCTTTTATTTGTCAGCGAGATGAATAGCAATAAACTATGTCAAATAAATTTTGCAGCAAAAATATTACCTTATGAAACAGAAGACTTTTCTGATATGAGGGACAAAACTTCAAAATGTAAAAGCAATTTCATGATTTTGGTAATTGTATTATCTATATAATCTTGCCATTCAGTGTGTGTGTGTGTGTGTGTGTGTGTGTGTGTGTGTGTGTATGTGTGTGTGTGTATGAGACCCAGTGCCTGAATTCATGCATGGGTGGGATCCGGCCAGCCTGGACAGGGGGAGGGGACATGGGTGGTTGGCCGGCCTGCCTGCTGGTTGAACTCCTAGTCTAGTGGACAGTTTGCATATTAGCCTTTTATTATATAGGATATACACTGAGTGGCCAGATTATTCTGCATTAAGAGATTATAATAATCTAGCCACTCAGTGTATATAAAAGCCTAACTGACCATCGCAACCCAATGGACGACTGAACATGCTGTGTGGGGCAACCAGGCCGGTAGGTGGGTTAGTGAGGGACAGCCAAACAATCAAACAGCAGGCTGTGTGGGCCAACCAAGATGGCAAGAGGGTAGTTGGGGGTGACCAGGCTGGCAGGAGGCAGTAAGGGTTGACCAGACCAGCAGAGGGGAGTCATTGAAGGGCAACCAGGCTGGCAGGAGGACAGTTGGTGGTGACCTGGTCAGTAAAAGATGACCAGGCCAGCAGGGGAGGCCGTTGGAGGTGAGCAGGCTGGTGGGAGAAGCGCAGTTTGGGGTAACCAGGCCAGCAGGGCGACAGTTAGAGACAATCAGGCAGGCAGGCAGGTGAGCAGTTAGGCTGGGTGGAGGTGGGCAAAGTGGGGATTGGGATATCTGTAATACTGTCAACCATAAAAATAAAGTTAAAAAATAACTTTTTATTTGGAATAATTTATAGAAAAATTTCAAAGGTAGTACAGAATTCCCATATAATACTCATCCAATTTTTCCCAAGTGTTAGTTTATTAATTAAAAAATCATTTTCAGAGTGCATTTAGAAGCATTTATTAAATTCTTCATGCTAACTCTATTTAAACACAAGTTTTACCATTTATCAATTTTAGTACTTTTCACTTTTGCTTTTATTTTGGAAATTATTTGACTATAGAAATTGAATAAATGGAATTATATGTTTTCTTTGGGAAATCACGTCACAAAGTAACTATCTTATTAGTATACTGATTTACATAAAACATACTTAAAGCTTATATGAAAACTAATTTTTTCTAGCATTTATATTTTTGTTATCAAAATTTATTAGATTTTATACATATTTATTGAGTTCGTCTATATGCAAGGAATATTTTTCTAGGCATTGTAAGGGACTTATCATGTCTGCATCCACAATATTTTCAGTTTCTATTCCAATTCTCATTTTCCTTTGTATTTGTTCAAATTTTTCAGACTCTCTTGTATTACTTTATCCTAACCTTAGCAAGTGACCTCATATTCTTCTCTGTAAGTATAAAGGAAATTATCAGATATCAAGTACTTGAAACATGTTTATGTAGTTTTGCCTTTTTAACTCCATTCCATTTTTTCTTTTCTTTAGAACTTTAAATTTGTTGTCATTCCCCACCTTCCCTTCACTGTTAGATGTCTAGACAAAGTAGACTATATTCATTATTACCAGTGCTATACTTTCCACTTATTTATTCACTAACTGCCACGTGGGACCTCATCTTTATTTCTCTTTGAAAATATTTTTTTTTTGCAAAAGACATTAATAAAATAATTGCCAGATCCAATGGCCATTTAAAAATCTGGGTCCTAATTGGTCCAATTATAGATTGTTTCATTTTTCTATTATTTCCTCAATTTTGAAACCTCCATTAGCTTTCAGGATAGATAGCACTTTTTCTTTGTTTTTGTTAACTTTTTGAAAGGTTATCCTTTCTCTGTACCCTTTACTGGCTTATCTTTCTCTGTCAATTTCTCATTGTTGTTTCTAATTTCATAAGTTTTGAAGATTAAATACATAAAAATGCAAAAAGGTGGGTGAAAGATATCATAAAAAAAGATGAAATGGAAGAAAATATCTGCAAGATATATCAAAGAGTTAATCTCTCTATTATATAAACAGACTTGACATCATTAAGAAGAAAATGAAAACCCAACTAAAAAAGTAGACAAGGGATATGATGAGTAATGATTTACCATATGACCCATCAATTCTAGGCATATAGCCCAAGAGAAATGAAAACATATGTTTACATAAAAAACTTGCACATGAATGTTCATAGCAGTATTGTTCATAATAGCAAAAAAGTGGAAACAACCCAAATGTCTATCAACTGCTGAATGGATAAACAAATGTAGAGTATTTATATGATAGAATTTTGGCAATAAAAAGAAATGAAGTACTGATTCATGCCACAATATGGATAAACCTTGAAAACATTATACAAAGTGAAAGAAACCTCTCACAAAAGTCCACATATTTTATGATTCCATCTCTGTGAAATGTCCTGAAATAGGCATCTTTATAGCTGCAGAAAACACATTAGTGGTTGCTTAGGGCTTGTGGCGATAGGGGTTTTGGGGTATGATGGCTAGTGATGAGAGGGGTTCTTTTTGTAGTGTTGAAAATGTTCTAAAATTGATGTGGTGATGCTTGCACACTCTGAGTATATATTAAATGCCATTGAATTGCAGACTTTAAATGTGAAATATATGGTATGTGAATTGTATCTCAACAAAGCTGTTATGTTATAAAATATATATACACTGATTTCTTTAATTCTTTGAGTGGATCTTTAACCCATATGTGAATTTTACTATAATACATTGGTCATTTTGCAAACTTTTTGTTCATTAATTTATGCAGATCTTGCAAATGTAAAATTTTATATCACCACTAATCTTGAAAATAATCTTTTATGTATTGGGGATCTCATCATGATGGATAAGAGTTTTACACAATTATAATTTTCATTTGAAAGCTCAAATTTTATTATTAGCAATAAATCTTGTCAGTTATTTTTGTAAGTGACAGGCTTACTTTTTCATTTTCAATAAAATGTCTGCCAAATACCCAAGTATGAATAATTGTCATTTGTCTGTCAGTCATTTTTTAAAATAAAAATAGTTTTTAATAAAAAAGCAGTTCATATAAAAACTCAAATGCACAAGTACTTTCCCTCAGGAAACCATTGTGTTTCTTCATACTTCCCATTTCCCTACACAGGGTATTTAAAAGGTGTGTATTTAAGTGTTAATATTTAATAAAAAATCAATGATTTTTGCTGCTTAAAAAATTCTAAGGTTGGCATCTTTTTAATTTGAAAGCAAATGTCAACATAGTGAAAAATGCTAATGACATCTTAATATTATTGTGAAAATTAACTTGACTTTGTGGATCCTCTGAGAAGTTCTCAGGGCCTTCCCCGAGTCTGCAGACCTTTCTGTGAGAATAGCTCAGTGCTTTTTCTCTATTCATGACCTCTTTCTGGAGCTACGAACTTGTATTTCCAGTGTTTCAGTAGATATATCTGAAGATTTATCCTAAAAATTCCATATGTTCAAACTCAACTCACTGTTCTCTGGCTTTTTGCATTGTGCTTGCTTCTATGTTCTTAAATTATCTTTCTCTCTTAATGACATAGCTATCCATTAGTCATCCAATTTCATCATACTCAGACTAACCTACACTCTCCCTCACCTAGGTATGCCCAGTTCTTGTCCTTTTTGCTTCAAAAAATGTTTTCTTGCATGTTTCCTCCTTTCCTCAAAATTCTTAAGGTTGAGATCCTTTTCTCTTTTTTTCCTGTGATACCACCGGGGCTTTGACATTGGTCTTCCTGTGTTCTGTCCTGGTCCTCTTCTTTTTGTAAGAAGTGTTTTCCAATAACTATTAAATGTCTTGGAATTGACCCCACTTGCAAACTAACAAATTAGTCCTGCCACAGTTTTATAGGTGTTGATAGAAGACAAGAACCTACTGCGTTGGAGATGAAGGAATTTTTTTACTCGAGCACAACAGACAGCATGAGTTTCACATTCCCAATGGTTCTGTTTGCTTCGCCATCACTCAAGAGCAACATGGAAGTTGTTGCAGGCGGAAGCTGTGCTCACAGAGTTTGCATCATAGTTGATGAATCCTGAACTTAGAAAACCTCAATCTTTAAAGGTGGTTAATTGGAAACCTGCCTAACCTTTTCAATGAGATAAAGCCAGTATTTTTAACTAAGGATGTTTGTTATATAAATATCCTTTAAAAAAGAAAACAAAATCTGATAAAGACCCACAGAGACATCTTAGAACCATGGCAGATTTCCTCCCACTAATTTGTTTTCTGAACATTTGTGTCAAAATTATCTTTGTAAAATGCATTTTATCATGTAACTCTCTGATCCCAGCCTGATTTTCAGTATTATAGATTACTGTTCCTTCATTGAATATGCTATTATGGCCTGCATGTTTTACTGATTCCCTGAGTAAGGCCAGGGACCTGGCATCCCTCTGTTTTTGCACTGCACATTTATCTGTGTATAATTTACTTCTATTTTTCTTGTTCTCAGCCTGCTAAAATATTTAACCTTCAAGAACTAGCCTATTGGTCTTTTTCTCTTTGACTTTTTCATAACTCCCCAAACTTCCTGATGCTCTCAGAATATTTTGTATTTATCTCTATTATAATACTTATTGAATTTGAATTGTTTCCATGCTGCCTCCTACACTACACTGTGAACTCCTCAAGGTCTTATTCAAGATTGTATCCCTCACAGAGTATTTTAGATGTTAAGAACTTAATAGACGTATGTTGGATTAACAAGTATATAATTTTATGGTGGGTACCTAGTAACATTTTATTTTGATGACATTGTAAATTGAGCCATTGATAAGATTATCCTTGAACTTTCTGAATATAAATCTTTTTTTCCTAAAATAATTCTATACATTTTAGTTATCTGATGCTATTGTGTAATTATTTTATGTTACTATGCAGAAAATAAATGTTTATTGTCCATTGCTATTACTTCATTGTAAGAATAGATACAGGTGGGCTAAGTATGGGCCCATCAGATAAATATTTGTCTAGGAAATTGTCCTTTGAGTCACCTGGCCTCACCATCCAGCACTCAGGACTATGATATAGTTGTTACCAGTTACTTACACTTTGTGGATAGGCAAGCTCAAAGCTAAAGTCTCTAACTAGAGTCCATTAGGAGGGGCTAGAATGCCACAAGCGCCTCAGCAGTACGAAGAGAATGACAGAGGGAGTTTTTTTGAAAGACCTTATGCCATCCTCACTGTGAACAGTAAATAGCATCAACAGCAGCTTTCTTAATACAGATTTGAAAGCCATTAAAGATTGCTTTTGTATTGGCAAAGTGCTGCTGATTTTCTTTAATAGGGACAGCCCTCTAAGTATTTTAAATTCTTGTATTCTTTACTTACATTAAAGGAGTATATGCATGATTGCCTATATCTATGGACTTGGCTCTATGAAGCATCAGCATCATTGTGACAACCTTGCCCACCTTTTTTTTAGATTTTTGAGAGTGCTTTGATCCATTAAGGATACTGACTTTCCCCAACCCCCCGCCATATGCTCAACTTCTTTTTCCTGTATAGCAAGTTATCTTAAGTTTATATCTAATTACAACTATGAATGCTTCCTTTATATTATTTCGCATTCATGTCATGGTTAGAAAATCTGTTTTAAAGTTATTAAAATGAGAAGCTGAATTTTCTACCTTTCTGAGTGGTTTATTTTTACATTTTTGGTTAAAGTATGAGGGGAAAGAATACTCCCCTCAATGGCTATATACATCCCAATACACTCTATTCAATAATTCCCTCTTTTGTCATCTCAATGAAGTGTCACCTGTATTCTATACTGTATTGCCATTATTACTTGGGTCTGTATTTGAACTCTACTTCTGTTGATTTCATAATACCTGGTAGTAAATCCTTCACTATCTCCCATCATTATTCATCTTTTTCAAAATGTATTTTTCTATTCTCCTCTCAGGTTTAAGGATCATATTGATGTTTTCAAAATATCACATTGGAGTTTATAGATTCATTGAGAAATAATATTTTCAAGATAATTTTTAGGGTAAATGTCTTCTTTTTGTCTTACATCAAAATTCTAATTTTCCACTTTGTTTATGCATGTGTATTTAAATTTTTTATTGTACAAAATTTCAAGTCTACATAGAAGTAGAAAAAATAGTATAATGACCCCATGTACTAATGATCTAGCTTAAATAATTATCAATATTTTGCCAAACTTTTTTTACCGCTTTCTCTCATGAGGGAAATACCAGATATCTTGTCATTTCATCTATAAAACCTTCAAATTAACTCTTCAGGAATGACACTTTTAAAAAATCCCACTGCCATACTATTACCTTATATATTAATTTCTTAATGTTATTTAATATTGAATTCATATTTAAATTTTCATAATTTAAAAAATATCCATTTGTGATAGCATCAGATAACTAATGTATAGGTTTATTTGAATCAAGATCTAAACAAGAATTCAAACTTTGCATTTATGCCTTATATTTTTTACTTAGCACTTATCCTGCTTCCCCCTTTTAAAAGTGTCATTGACTATTTTAAAGAGAGAAACTAGGTTATTTGTATTATTTGTTTGGATTTGATCGTTTGCTTTATATTTAATATTTGCTTAAACTGTCTAATAAAAGAAGGTTAAAATCTGGAAATAATTTTAGGATATAGCTACTGGACAAGAAATTTTTTTTCTTCTACCCTTTTAGGTTCTTTGGCTGGTCTAATAAATGGTCAAAAAAAATAAGAGTAACACAAGCTAGATTAACAGAAGAAAAACGAATTTTTAATTCCACCTATAGAGGAGCCCTATAAAAATGACACCCACTGGCAAGTTGGGCATTTGAGGCTTATGTGCCATATGAGCTAAGGAATGGGATAGGGGTCTGGGGCCTAAAGGGAAGGTGGGTAATTCACAGTAAGAAGTACAGATGTTTGGTAATTAGATATTTGCCCAGCCATACAGATAGGTTATTCAGATAAAAGCTAACTCTGATAATAGTTCCCTTCCTGCATCAGGCCCCCTATCTAAATTCTTGTAGGTTGTGGTAGGGATAGGTAAATTTTTTTCTTGATTTGTATGAGTCTTGATTGTCTTCTGCCTAAACTAATCTACATGCCCAAGAGGCACCTTTCTGGTGGTACATTTTATTACCCTTCAGAGCTAATAGCTTTTTTAAAGGACTGGATGTGTGTGGGTTGAATAATACTTTCCTAACATGTCTCCTTATTGCTTCTTTAATCTACAGTATAAACATATCTTTCTGTACAGTAATAAAAGTGATCCTTATTTAAATTCAATAATTGCACTTGTTTAAAACCCTTCAGTAGCATCCTATTGCACCCTGAATAAAAGTTATTCTGTTTACCATAGCCAACAAGGTATGCATAATCGGGGACCAGCATACTTTCCCAAACTTACTCTCTATCTTCCTCACCATGCTCTAGCTATACCAATTTTCCCATTTTTTAAATACGCCAACCCTCTCAGAATCTTTGTACTTGGCTCTTCTTTCTTTTTTCTTCAACCCCAAAGCTCGTTCTTTGCATGAATTGCTCATTTGCATATTTTTGTCCGTTAAATATCCTTAGGTCTATTCAAATTAGGCTCTGTTTTTGTCCCTCTTTACTCCCATTGTCTTCAGCCATTTGTATTTTTCTTCATTGTGCTTCTTACAATTATTTTATTTTTCTGTTTCATGTTTCTGTTTTGTTTGCTTTGCATTTTGTTTTGTGTGGAATCTCCATTAGATAGAGATCATGGGTGACTTGTTCAAGACTGTGTTTCAGTGCTAGCATGATTTCTGGTCCATAGAACTATTCATTAAATACACTTATTATTGGATTGGCTGGACAAAAACTAATGACCAAAAATAAATTAATGAACAAAAAAAATTTACATTATCTGCTGAGTAGCAGAGCTGGACATTACATCTTACTTAGATTTCAGTTAAATCTTATTATTTTTATATTCTTCCTTAATCAGTCATTGCATATTGCTTATTTATAAGATGGCCATAAGTGATTTTTTATCACCAGAAAGAATATTTTCTTATTGAAATCATTCAGCTATCAACATTCTTATTTTTAGAAGGTAACCTATATTCATATAGTTATACTACCTGTCATGGAAATATGTCAAAGAAACGTGAAGGTCTAAAGATGTCCCCTATCCACACTTTGTTTTTCTCTTAAAGATATTACCCTAAAGGAAGAAAGGGGAAAAAAGAGAAATCTATGTTGTGAGTTAAGATTTACCACAGTTAAGTGTTTAAGAAAGGGTTCTGTTACTATGACAACAGAACAAGGATTTTAAGTGGAAATTTTTCATCATAATATTTTGTAGCATCCCTATTCTCTTGGTATAAAATTATTTTTTGTCAAATTAAAAGAATTCTGAAACCTCTGTTAAAATTATTTTTGAATGTTTCTATTATATATTTTTCAAGTAATTTATTTTAACTATAATTATACCAAAAGAATATACTTTCATAGATCTGTCATATAGAAGTTAAGTGTTTGATTTGACAGTAAACATTACTTTTCTAATATGTTCTAGATCTTTGCTTAAATGGTAAATAAAATGGCAAATAGTTTAATATATTGGGAGTTTTTGACAATAGAAAACAACCTGTCATTTTATAGATTCCTTTGCCCTAAATGCTTTCTAACTCCAGTAGAGGAAGGCTGTTAAGCTTTAAGTTCTCTGTCATATTTGCTGGCTTTTATAGTAGAAAAGAACAGCAGTGAGCAATGATGATGGAAAATAATGGCAGGTAGACTTAAAACATCATAAAGCACAGACGATTGTATGTAATGCCTTGAATTGAATCCTTTTTTCAATGAAATGATCGGCCATATGTGCCACCCTTATGGGCCCTGTAAGAAGAGGAGAAGAAATGTGCCCTAATGCTAACTGTGCATGAAATTGCAGTGTTAGGAGATATTGACCAGATGTTTCAATCTCAACAAATAGCTTGTTATGTGACTGAGTGAAAATATCTTGGCTGCTTTGATCACATACACCTTGAAGGAAGGGCTAATTTAATAGACGCTGTCATAGTTTATCATTGTCAATAAACTTTGACTTGACCTTTGCCTTATATTTTTGATGTTGTTTCTGATATGTGTCTATGGACAGATGTTTACTGCCTTTAAGGAATTTTGCTTTTTATAACACATATGCTAAAAACAGTAAGGGAGGAGGATTTTTTCCTCAAATTTTCTCTTGTTCTTTTGTATTTAATTGGCATACTTCTTTGTAGATTTTGTAGAATTTCTGAAAAATGCATCTGAATGACATTCTTACTTCTGAAGACCCACTTTCTTACTATCTTCGCCTCTCTGTCCCAGTTTTATTTGGCCACAATAACTTATATGATGATTATTTTCTTATTTTATATTTTGTGTGTTTTTTTAATAGCTTGAATTGATGGATCTCTTAGAAAATCATCTTAATTTTTTGACTTTTGCAATTAAGGACAATGATACCTAGAGAAACGAAGTTACTTATACATGGCCACACAGTTATTCTTTTCCAAGCTGGCTGTATGTCTGATATTTGATGATACTTCTTCCAATATGATTTTCCTTACTTCCTTTTCTTTCCTCTTATCTGGCATAATGATTGAGAATCCTAAACATGCAAATTGACTGTGCCTCCACTACACTACCAGCCAATCAGGAGCAGGGGCTGGGGCCGAGGGGCGGGGCCCCAGGGATGGAGATGAAGCAGCAGCAGTGGCGGCCAGGGCACGGAAGCGGTGGTGAGTGCCCAGCCCCTGGGGCTGGGTGGTCACAGGCAGCTGGGGCTGAGCTGAGCAGGGAGATGGCTGAGTGCCCTCTGACGAGGCTTTAGACCTTGGGCAGTCTGGGGGTGAGCCATCAGTTGGACATCCCCTAAGGGCTCCCAGTATGTGAGAGGGGGCAGGTTAGGCTGAGGGACCACCACCCCCACCAATGCACAAATTTTGTGCACCGGGCCGCTAGTTTACTTTGTAACATCATACAAAGTTGAGCTCTGGCACTGCCTTACTTTGTTCACCTGTGAAATTAGAGTAGTGAGTATCTCATGTTTGATGGTCTAGATTAACTGAGATAGTAGTACATAAAGGACTAGCATAATGCCCAAATTATAGTACTTGCTAATTTAGCTCCTAACTCATCTTCTGCTAAGTATAGTGTTACTTCGCTGAACCTTTTATTTATATTTAGTTTTAGCACAATTTTTTTCCCTCAAGTTGTCAGGGGGTAATATCTGGAATATAATGAAAAAATTATAAAATAATTTTAGAACTGGTTTTGAAATTGTGATAAACATATGGATTAATAATATGTCCTCTAAACAAGAGCAGCCATTGCTATAATCTCCTTTAAATTGAAGTTGCTTGAGGGTGTAGGAAAGGCAAGTTTTCCTTGATCCTCTTAATATCTCTGGTTGGGTCTGAAAATTAAACTGACAAAGCATACACATTTATTTAATGTAAGTTTTATGCAACACAGGAGCCTTCATAAAGAAATGCAGATTCAAAGAAGCAGTTTGACTTGAGTATTTTTATGCTAGGTTTGATGAAGAGTGGGAAGTCTTGTAGGAGCATGATAGGTCAGAGTATGAGTCACCTAGAGTAAAACTGAGTAAACTTTGTTAGGATTCTCTCATGTCCCTTTGTCTGTGAGATGAAGATATTCTCTTCCTGTAGGTATGGGGGCGCACTTCCCACAGGAGGATTTTATGGGCTGCTTCAAGGGGAGGTCAGAATGCCTTTCTGCTTCTGAATTTCCTCAGTTTTTGTTTGTTTGTTTGTTTTTGGCCATTGTGCTATAATTTGGAATAGTGTGCCCTGATCCCCATTAGTGTATTTCTATATATATTACAGCATTTCATTATGTAAGACAATTTAACTATTTTAAATAATGTGAAAATGATATATATTGAACTCTAATTCTAAAAACGTTTTCTAAAATGTTGTTTTCTTTAAAAAATATGATCAGATTTCTCCTTAAGAAAACTCCTTGTATTCCAACCTAAAGGAATTTTTTTTTTTTTTTTTTTTTTTTTTGCATAGCAAGAAACTAAAAGTTAAATTAGGCATTATTATTTTTTTTTTAATCTTGGGAGAGCATAGAAGAAGGATGTATACTATCCATTTTTTTTTTTTTTTAGATATAGAAATCATGTTGCTTAAAGGTTTCTGGATTGAATAAAAGCCTAAAGCATATTTGGGTGCTAAGCCAATTTTTATCACCTAGTTTTGGAGACCTTTGGAAGTATATCTAGTCTACTTATTGTAGATAGCTAAGAAACTAATTGCATAACAATTTCATATAATACAAGTTGTTGCGTTTTAAAAACCTAACTTACACAGCATTTTTTAATTTAGATAAATACTTTTGGTTTTATTGGTTAATTTGGTGCAATCCTATATATCCTGTTAATCTGTTTAAAAGGAAAAAGACTTCCTCCTTGGCTATATTTGTGTTCTCCCTATATATTCCTTTCCCCCTTTGGTGTGGGTGCCTTAGTCCCTTTTAGGAATCTGGTGAAATCTATGAATCCTCTCCTTGGAAAAGCACATCAGAATTTCTTTATAATTCCAGGGAATTCAGGGATTCATTCCCCTGCTTCCGCCCACACATACCTTGACCTGATCGTGGCCCATGGCTCTCAGGCAGCATACAAATCTTCTTAGAAGATAAAATTCAAACTCTGTAGTATTCTAAGTATTTAAGTTTGCCTTAGAAATAATAATAAAATAGTGTTTTTGATATCCACAGAATAATTGCACTAGTGGTAATTATAACAATAGTTAAAATATATTCTGTGCCAACTTTATGCCAGGTTCTATACTAAGCCTTTAACTTGGGTCATTGGTTATATCATTAATATCTCTGAGTGCAATATATTCAGTAAGGCATTTATTGTATGTTTTAGAAAATACTATATTTTTAGAATACAGATTTAAGGAAGAGATTATAGCATTTTGACGCTTTTCTTATTCACTTCATTCATTGCATATATAAGGTACCAAAATCCTGTTTGGAATAGTGAATTTACTTTCAATTCTTTAATTCCAATAACCTCATTTTTTTTCTGAGCCTCTTTGTCATCCTTTTTCCCCTGAAAATTAACTATCTCACACAAGATCTACCAGGTCTCTTAATTTCTACAATTTTCAGCATGGCCACAGTTTCACATATATTCCTTAGGCCACTCCCCAAAGTCTGTGTGCTACTCTCATGTGCTGATATATATATCATACATCCTGGGAGTAGATTAGATCAGATCCAAAAAAATTGTGTAGGATAAGAAGAGCAGGTATTCCTTGCATCCAGGCCTATAGAACACTAAGGGATCAGGAGAAGAAAAGAAGCCTGCAAAAGAAATAGAGAAATGCTGCTCTATTTATTCTTTACTACAATAATATTCCACAAATGGTAGATAATCAGAAAATATTTATGCAATGAGTTTAATGAAGTTACACTACAACATAATTTATATTTTAGTGCCCATACTCTAAACATCATCCATACTCTTTAACAGATACTTTGCATACATTATCTTATTCAATTCTTACAATAATTCTATAAGAAATATATAATCTCTAATAGAGTATGTAATTTACCATCACAGGACTAGATGAACTATATGTTTCTTAGTTTAAAGTTTATCTCCCCACCCCACCCCTACTAGACCAAAGTTTTCCAAAATCTCTTTTGAAAATTAGATGTGAACAGGTATTTAACAATAAAAATAACAAAAGAACCATTGTTGGTATAATAGTAGGAATCATGGGAACCAATTTTTATTAATAGTATGTTTGCCAACAGGGGAAATGGAGCAGTTTTGGCAGGAAAGGAGTATAGCATACTAGTTATTGAGGAAGAATGGATTCTTAAAAATATTTATAAAAATCTTTGTGTTTCACCCTGTCTCACTTGTGAGCACAGCAATCCTCTGAAAGAACCAATCCTTTAAGCTGTGTGATAGATGCTATTTTCCTAACCAACTACTTCACTTTCGATTTCCTAACCACCCTTTGCAATCTGTTGCTGTTATTACCCAGTTTTGACATTTAATCTCTTTTAGTTGTGCTCTAGTTTTCCTGAATCGCCTCATTGGATTTCTGATATAAAATATCTTACTTTTGGCTTATCTTGCTATTATTTTAGTATCTAGGTACCATTCTTCAGCATTCTATTATGAATTGAATTAAAGTATATAGCATTGCTTTAGAAGTGACTATCTCTTGAGCATCATTGTCAATTATATTGTTCTAAATATTGCATTTAGGTGACAAAGAGGAAATTCATCTGGAAGGTGAAGTTAATATTATTAAAAGTCTTTCCACATGTGGTTAAAGACTCTTGATGTGAAGCTTAATATGATATTTACTTAGCCTCCATTTAATTTCAGCTATAAATCTTTCTGTTTTCATTCTTTCTTTCTAATATATTCTTATTGATTTCAGAGAGGAAGGGAGAGGGAGAGATAGAAACAATTATGAGAGAGAATCATTGATTGGTTGCCTCCTGCATGCCCCCTACTGGGAAATGAGCCTTGCAACACAGGCAGGTGCCCTTGCCTGGAATTGAACCCTGGACCCTTTAGTCTGCAGGCTGACGCTCTGTCCACTGAGCCAAACCAGCCAGGCCTCTTCCTGCTTTCTTAATGAGGTCTCATCTCTGATCATCTGACTCCTTTACTCAAAACCCTCATTTGTGCCCTTCTACATACAGAATGCTGCCTAATTTCTTAAAATGGCATTTAATAATCTGGCCTACATCTACTTTTCACATTAGTCTGGTCCCTCCCACATTGTGCTCTGTCATTATACTCCTAATAGTCCTTTATTTTTCCTTTCATTGTTTTTGGTTAACATTATACTCTTTTATTCCTCAACTGTGTGCGTAAGACCCCTTGGGTGCTTTAGCAAATCCACATTGAGTCTGCAGATCATTTCAAATTTCTAGGGAAACAGGTGACATCTATTAGGTTCAACATTTGAACCACTAACTCCAGATATTTGTTTTAACATTGCATTGCTACTTTCCTTTTGGTGGTATCAGATACTTTGGAAAACTGGGGTTTGGGAAGTTTCTATGGTTAAAAAAACAAGTACTCTTCAAAAATCATTGTGACACAGCAAATGAGAGTGGTGCTGACAATTCTGATTCCATGTTTTGAGAATTTTACAGTGCACAATAGGCTCTCAATTATTAGGAAATAAATACTAAGTGGTTTGGAACTATTTACTAAATAGAATTTATTTTACCTTAGGAACACCATCCTAAAATTCCCAACAGGAAAGGAGGCATGTGCTCTGTGTGTGCCTCTACTTCGAGTTCACAGCCATTTTTGAAAGTTACGCCCATCCTTCAGAGACTAGTTGATAATGTCACCCATTTTTTGATGCCTTTTCTGATCTCCCTTCGTTTATATTTAATTTCCCTCCTGAGTGTTTCCTGGTGGTACTCTGCCTTTACTATTGCCTTTAATATTGAATTCAACTATATTCATGTATTTATTTAAAGTCATCAATTATAGCTGTCGTTTTCTTATTCATTAGTTAGGTGTAGTTATAGTATAACGAGAGCCCTTTCATTCTTTGGATAAAAGTGACCTAGCTATAATAGGCATCATTTACTGATCTAAAATACATGTCTTGTTAGTCTATTTCTAATTCTTAAAACATGCTCCCAGGATCATAGGTCGTATTACCAACATTATATTTGAAGAAATTGAGATTTATCAATGTCAGTTTCCAGAACACTGACCCACTTCCTAACATTCAGCTATTCTACTTCCTTTTTTCTTTTAGTGTTGATTATAGAATCCGCTTTTTGGTACCTTCAGAAATCCTATTGAGGTTCTGATGAGTATTGCAGTGAATCTGAATAAATTTGGGGAGAATTGCTATTAAGAATATTGAGTTTTCTAATTCATGCACATAATATTACTTTATACAGTTGGTGGTTGGTGGGGTTTTTTTAGAGTTGGTTTTTTTTTTTTTTTTGGTAGTGTTCTATATATGGGTCTTACACATATTTTTTTAATTGGTCCCATTATGTTTCATTTTTGATGCTATTTTAAATGACATTGTTTTCCTAATTTTAATTTTCAACTATTCCTTGATAGTATATCGAATTACATTAGATTTGTGTACAGTGAATCTTAAATACTGAGACTTTGATAAAGTCACTTTTTTTTCCACAATTTCTTTATTGATTAAGGTATTACATATGTATCCTTATCCCTCTATTAAACAACCCCCCTTTCCCTCCCCCCACTCATGCCCTCACCTCCCTGGTGTTCATGTCCATTGGTTAGGCTTATATTCATGCATCCAAGTCCTTTGGTTGATCTCTCCTCCTTCCCCCCTCCCTCCTGTACCTTCTTCCTGAGGTCCAGCATTCTGGTCAATGCTTCTCTGCCTCTGGGTCTGTCCCAGTTCATCAGTTTATGTTGTTCATTATATTCCACAAATGAGTGAGATTATGTGGTATTTGTCTTTCTCTTACTGGCTTATTTCACTCAGCATAATGCTTACCAGTTCCATCCATGCTGTTGCAAATGGTAAGAACTCCCTTTTTTTTTACTGCAGCGTAGTATTCCATTGTGTAGATATACCACAGTTTTTTTAATCTGATCATCTGCTGATGGGCACTTAAGCTGTTTCCAAATCTTAGCTATGGTGAATTGTGCTGCAATGAACATAGGGGTGCATAAATCCTTTCTGATTCGTGCTTCTAGTTTCTTTTCTTTTCTTTTCTTTTCTTTTGCTCTGAAGCTCAGAGATAATGTTTCAAAGGCTCAGTTTTATTTTGTTTTTTTTAGATCTTTATTGTTCAGTTTATTAATTACATTGTTTCCCTTTTCCCCCCCTATAGCTTCCCTCCACCCAGTACCCAGTACTCTGCCCTCACCTCCCCCACACTGTCCTCTCCCATAGGTGCATGATTTTTGTCCAGTCTCTCTTTTTTCTAAATATATATTTTATTGATTTTTTACAGAGAGGAAAGGAGAGGGATAGAAAGTCAGAAACATCGATGAGAGAGAAACATCAATCAGCTGCATCTTGCACACTCCCTACCGGGATTGTGCCCGCAGCCAAGGTACATGCCCTTGACCGGAATTGAACCTGGGACCTTCCAGTCCGTAGGCCGACGCTCTATCCACTGAGCCAAACCGGTTTCGGCTATCCAGTCTCTTGCTGCACCTCCCACACCCCTTTTTCTTCCCAAGAATTGTCAGTCCATTCTCTCTCTATGCCCATGACTCTGTTATATTCACCAGTTTATCCTGTTCATCAGATTATTAATTCACTTGATTTTTAGGTTCATTTGTTGATAGATGTGTATTTGTTGTTCATAATTTATATTTTTACCTTTTTATTCTTCCTCTTCTTATAGAATATCTTTCAGCAATTCATATAATATTGGTTTGGTGGTGATGAATTACTTTAGCTTTTTCTTTTTTTTTTTTTAAATTTTTTTTATTGTTCAGTTTATTAATTACATTGTTTCCCCTTTTTTTATCCCCCTATATCTTCCCTCCACCCTGTACCTATCCCACCCTCCGCCCTCACCTCCCCCTCCCCAATGTTCTCTCCCATTGTTGCAAGATTTTTGTCCAATCTCTTGCTGTACTTCCAACAACACTTTTCTCCCCAAGAATTGTCAGTCCATTCCCTCTCTATGTCCATGTTTCTGTTATATTCACCAGTTTATCTTGTTCATCAGCCTATCAGTTCACTTGATTTTTATGTTCATTTGTTGATAGATGTGTATTTGTTGTTCATAATTTATATTTTTACCTTTTTCTTCTTCCTCTTCTTAAAGAATATCTTTCAGCATTTCATATAATACTGGTTTGGTGGTGATGAACTCCTTTAGCTTTTTCTTATCTGCGAAGCACTTTATCTGATCCTCAATTCTGAATGCTAGCTTTGCTGGATAGAGTAATCTTGGTTGTAGATTCTTGCTCTTCATTATTTTGAATATTTCTTGCCACTCGCATCTGGCCTGCATCGTTTCTGTTGAGAAATCCACTGACAATCGTATGGGTGCTCCCCTGTAGGTAACCAACTGTTTTTCTCTTGCTGCTTTTAATATTCTCTCTTTATCTTTTGCTCTTGGCATTTTAATTATGATATGTCTTGGTGTGGTCCTCTTTAGATTCCTATATTTTGGGGTTCTGTGTACTTCTTGGGCTTTTAAGTCAGTTTCTTTCACCAGGTGGGGAAAGTTTTCAGTCACTATTTCTTCAAGTAGGTTTTCATTAACTTGCTCTCTCTCTTTTTCTGGCACCCCAATAATTCGGATGTTGGCTTGCTTGAGGTTGTCCCAGAGGCCCCTTATGCTATCTTCAATTATCTGAATTCTTTTTGTTTCTTGCTTTTCCAGCTGAGTGGATTTTGGTTCTTTGTATTTCAAATCTTTGACTTGGTTCTTGTGGCCCTCTGGACTGCTTTTAGGACTTTGTGTAATATTTTTTATTTCAGTCTGTGTATGCTTGATTTCTAGTTGGTCCTTTTTTTTTTATCCGTGAGGGTCTGGTTTGTATCCTCAGAGGTCTTGTTCATTTCCTTGAGGGTCTCATTCATTTCCTTGAGGTTCTCATTCATTTCCTTGTAATTCTCATTCATTTGCTGGTTGGTCTTGTTTATTTCCTGGTAATTCTCATTAAGTTGATCGGCCTTTTGTAGGAGCCTCTTGAAAAGCCTTATAACCGTGGTTTTGAACTCTATGTCTTGTCGTCTTTTCTCCTCCATTTCTTTCACACCTGATTTCTTTCCATGTCTCTGCATGGTGGCTGCTTTATGTGGTGGCTATCCTCAAAGGGACAGTGGCTCAGTCTCCCCAGTTACCTGAGGTGGGTACTCTTACTGCAATCCTTTATGGGTTGTATTCAGTGTTTTTGAATTTAAACCCAGCTTTTTGTTGTTAGCCCTAGGAGGGTTTGACCTCCAGGCCAATTGTCTGTGAAGCTCAGCTGTGCTCAGGTTGGGTGGGCGGAGTCTCCGGGCCAAGCAGACAGCGTTAGCTCCGCCCTATGCAGCCCCAGGGGCTCTGTGCCGGGGGCAATGGCTGCCAGCACCTCTGAGAGAGAGCTGCTGTGGAGCTCCACCGGCTGCCGGGGAATTCAGACTCTCCCCAAATGACTTTGCATGCGCAATGTCTCACCCAGAGTCATAAAACAAAGCAGACTGACGGTTTTCCGAATGAGAGGCAAGTCGCGGTGCGCTCCCTGCGCCGTCACGTAGCCGAGCTGTTCGCTCCAGCTGCCGTCTCCACAAGCCGGCAGACCCGGCAGCACCCGAGCTTCGGCGTGCCCTCCCACTGTCCAGTTTTCACCCCGTATGATAGTGGGTTCCCTGGACTTCGCCCAGAGCTGGAGAATCAGTCAGTGGGACGTCTTTGTCTCCCCGTTCGAGAAAACTGGCCGGTTTCCAGCCGCCCGCCCTCTCCGCGGCGTGCACTCCAAACCTCTCTCTGTGCGCGAATCTTTCAACGCTGTTCGCCGCCGCACCTCCGAGTCACAGTGTCTTATCTTCACTTTTATTTGTGGAATTTTCACTCGGCAAGCGTTCTGGTGATTCTGGAAGGTGTTTGTTCCTTCGTTAAGTTGTAGTATTAAAATTGCTGATTATGACGGCAAGATAGGTGTTTCACCTTTGCCGCCATCTTAGTTCTCCTAGCTTTTTCTTATCTGCGAAGCACTTTATCTGACCTTCAATTCTGAATGATAGCTTTTCTGGGTAGAGTAATCTTGGTTGTAGATTCTTGCTATTCATCGCTTTGAATATTTCTTGCCACTCCCATCTGGCCTGCATCGTTTCTGTTGAGAAATTCGCTGACAATCGTATGGGTGCTCCCTTATAGGTTACTAACTGTTTTTCTCTTGCTGCTTTTAATATTCTCTCTTTTTCTTTTGCCCTTGGCATTTTAATTATGACATGTCTTGGTGTGGTTCTCTTTAGATTCCTATATTTTGGGGTTCTGTGCACTTCTTGGGCTTTTAAGTCAATTTCTTTCACCAGGTGGGAGAACTTTTCAATCACTATTTCTTCAAATAGGTTTTCATTATCTTGCTCTCTCTCTTTTTCTGGCACCCATATAATTCGGATGTTGGTATGCTTGAAGTTGTCCCATAGGCCCCTTACACTATCTTCAATTTTTTGGATTCTTTTTGCTTCTTGGTTTTCAGGCTGAGTGGATTTTGCTTCTTAGTATTTCAAATCTTTGACTTGGTTCTTGTGGTCCTCTGGACTGCTTTTAGGTCTTTGTATAATATTTTTTATTTCAGTCAGTATATGCTGAATTTCTAGTTGGTCCTTTTTCATATCCTCGTAGGTCTTGTTCATTTCCTCATAAGTCTCATTCATTTCCTTATAGGTCTTGGCCTTTTCTAGGAGCCTCTTGAAAAACTTTATAACCGTGATTTTGAACACTATGTCTAGTTGTCTTTTTTCCTCCATTTCTTTCACATCTGATTTCTTTCCATGTCTCTGCATTGTGGCTGCTTTCCTGAGTTGGTAAATTAGCTTTGTGTAGTAGATGTCCTCCAAGGGACAGTGGCTCAGCCTCCCCAGTTACCTGGGGTGGATACTCTTGCTGCAGCCCTTTATGGGTTCTACAATATTGTTAACGTTATGGGTTCTACAATATTGTTAAAGTTAAGCCCAGCTTATTGTTGTTAGCACTAGGAGGGTTTGACCTCCAGGCCAATTGGCTATGAGGGTGAGCTGTGTTCAGGTTGGATGGGTGGAGTCTCCCAGTTGAGCAGGCAGCATCAGCTCTGCCTTATGCGGCACCTGGGTCTCTGTGCCGGGTGGTAAAGGCTGCACGCACCTCCGAGAGAAATCCGCCACCGATCTCCACCCTATGCCAGACAACTCAGCCTCTCCCCAAATGAGTCCGCACCCCCAAAGTCTCACCCAGGGTTGCACCACAATGCAGTCGGTGGTCTCCTAAACGAGGGAGCAAGTCACGAGTCCTCTCTGTGTGGTCGCGCACTTCTGTTCCCAAGTTTACACGCAAACTGCTGTTCCAAGTTCACGCGCACTCTCCACGAGCTTGCAGACGTCTGCCGCACCGAGCTTCAGGATGCTTTCCCACTGCCCAGTTCTACCCCATATGAGTGTGGGCTCCCCGGACCTTGCCCGGATCTGGGGAATCAGTGCACTGGGACACCGCCGCCCTCCCTGTTTGAGAAAACCAGCTGGGTTTGTAGCCGCCCGCCCTCTCTGCTGGCGAACGCGCAGGACTCCAAACCTCTCTCCGACCGTATCTTCAACGCTGCGCTCTGCCGCTCCTCTGAGTCACAGTGTCCTATCTTTACTTTTATTTGTGGAATTTTCACTCAGCCAGCTTTCCAGTGATTCTGGATGATGTTTGTTCTGTTGTTAAGTTGTAGTTTTGGATTTGTTGTGTGGGGCAGCAAGATAGGTGTTTACCTATGCCGCCATCTTGGTTCCTCTCTCCCGTGCTTCTAGTTTCTTGGGATATATTCCTAAAAGTGGGATCACTGGGTCAAAAAGTAGTTCCATTTTAGGTTTTTGAGGAAACTCCATACTGTTCTCCACAGTGGCTGCACCAGTCTGCATTCCCACCAGCAGTACAAAAGAGTTCCTTTTTCTCCGCCTCCTCGTCAATACTTGTCCTTCATTGATTTGTTGGTAATAGCCATTCTGACAGGAGTGAGATGATACCTCATCGTTGTTTTTATTTGCATCTCTCGGATAATTAGTGACTTTGAGCATGTTTTCATATGTCTCTTAGCCTTCCTTCTTTCCTCCTTCGAAAAGTGTCTATTTATGTCTATTGTCCATTTTTTTATTGGATAGTTTATCTTCCTTTCGTTAAGTTGTATGAGTTCCCTGCAAATGTTGGAGATTAAACCCTTGTCTGTGATGACATTGGCAAATATGTTTTCTCATGCAATGGGATTTCTTGTTGTTTTGTTGATGGTTTCTTTTGCTGTGCATATGTCTGAGATTTTTCTGCCCCTGGATTCCTCTAGTATTTTTATGGTTTCCCTTCTTATGTTTAAGTCTTTGATCCATTTTGAGTCTATTTTTGTGTATGGTGTAAGTGATGGTCTAGTTACATTTTTTGCATGTATCTGTCCAATTTTCCCATCACCATTTGCTGAAGAGATTATCTTGACTCCATTTTATGTTCATGCCTCCTTTGTCAAATATTTATTGGGCGTAGTCGTTTGGGTCCAATTCTGCCATTTAATGGGGATTGCATTGAATCTGTAGATTGCTTTGGGTAGTATGGACATTTTGATGATGTTGATTCTACCAATCCATGAACACAGTATGTTCTTTGATCTATTTATGTCTTCCTCTATCTCTTTTTTCAGTGTCCTGTAGTTTTTCTCCTCTATCTCTTTTTTCAGTGTCCTGTAGTTTTTTGCATACAGGTCTTTTACCTCCTTAGTTAAGTTTATTCCTAAACTTCCTAATAAATTTTTTTATGGAGTCTTTCGGGTTTTTTATGTACAATATCATGTTATCTGCAAATAAGGATAGCTTTGCTTCTTCTTTTCCAATTTGGATGCCTTTTATTTCTTCTTCTTGTCTGATCGCAATGCCTAGTACTTTCTGTACTATGTCGAACAGGAGTGGTGAGAGTGGGCATCCCTGTCTTGTTACTGTTCTTAGGCGAATGGTTTCAGTTTTTGTCCATTGAGTATGGTGTTGGCTGAGGGTTTTTCATATATAGGTTTTATTATGTTGAGGTATGATCCTTCTATTCCCACCTTGTTGAGTGTTTTGATCAAGAAGGGGTGTTGGATTTTTTCAAATGCTTTTTCTGCATCAATTGATATGACTATGTGATTTTTATTTCTCAATTTGTTTATGTGATGTATTACATTTATTGATTTTCGGATTTTGAACCATCCTTGCATCCCTAGAACAAATCCTACTTGGTCATGGTGTATAGTCTTTCTGATGTACTGCTGGATCCAATTTGCTAGAATTTTGTTGAGGATTTTGGCATTTATATTCATGAGGGATATTGGCCTATAATTCTCTTTCATTGTATTGTCTTTATCTGGTTTTGGTATTAGGGTGATGCTGGCTTCATAGGATGAGCTAGGGAGTGTTCCTTCCTCTTGAATTTTTTGGAATAGTCTGAGGAGGATAATTTTTAGTTCTTCCTTGAATGTTTCGTAAAACTCCCCAGTGAAGCTGTCTGGCCCCGGGCTTTTGTTTGCTGGGAGCTTTTTGATGACTGCTTCAATTTCTTCTACAGTTATCGGCCTATTGAGATTTTTAGAGTCTTCCCTATCGAGTTTTGGAATTTTATATTTTTCTAGGAATATGTCCATTTCTTCTAGGTTGTCTAGTTTGTTTGAGTAGAGTTGTTCATAGTATTTTTTAACAATCGTTTGTATTTATGTGGGGTCTGTTGTTATTTCGCCTCTCTCATTTCTGGTTTTGTTTATTTGATTCCTCTCTCTTTGCTTCTTGGTGAGCCTGGCTAGAGATTCTTCAATCTTATTTATCCTTTCAAAGAACCAGCTCTTGGTTTCATTGTTCTTTTGTATTGGTTTTGTTTGTTTGTGTTTTTGTTTTTGTCTCTATGTCATTTATTTCTGCTCTGATCTTTATTATCTCCTTCCTTCTGCTCACTCTGGGCTTTTTTTGATGCTCTCTTTCTAATTCTTTGAGTTGTAGAGTTAGTTTATTTACTACCGTTTTTTCCTGATTTTTGAAGTAGGCTTGTAGAGCTATAAATTTTCTTTTTAAGACTTCTTTCATTGTGTCCCATAGATTTTGGATTGTTGTGTTTTTGGTGTCATTAGTTTCCAGGATGCTTTTAATTTCTTCTTTGATCTCATTGATAATCCAATCATTGTTTAATAGCATGCTATTCAGTTTCCAAGTGTTTGAGATTTTTGGATTGTTTTTATTGTAATTTATTTCTAATTTTATGGCATTGTGGTCTGAAAAGATGCTTGGTATGATTTCAATCTTCTTGAATTTTGGAAGACTTTGCTTGTGACCCAATATGTGGTCTATTTTTTAATATGTCCCATATGCACTTGAGAAGAACGTATATTCCATGGCTTTTGGGTGAAATGTTCTGAAGATGTCAGTTAAGTCCATCTGTTCTAGTGAATCATTTAGGATTGCTGTGTCTTTGCTGATTTTTTGTCTAGAGGATTTATCCAGTGATGTCAGTGGTGTATTAAAGTCCCCTACAATGATTGTATTGTTGTCGATCTCTCCCTTGATATCTTCTAAGAGTTTTGTTATATATTTGGGTGCTCCTGCATTGGGTGCATATATGTTTATCAGGGTTATATCTTCTTGTTGTATCGATCCCTTTAGTATTATAAAGTGGCCTTCCTTATCTCTTGTTATGGCATTTACTTTAGGGTCTATTTTGTCAGATATAAGTATTGCTACCCCAGCTTTCTTTTCATTTCCATTTGCCTGAAATTTCCACCCCCTTACTTTCAATCTGTGTGAATCTCTTGTTCTGAGGTGGGTCTCTTGTAGACAGCATATATATGGGTTGTGTTTTTTTATCCATTCAGCTACACGGTGTCTTTTGATTGGGGCATTTAGTCCATTTACGTTTAAAGTTATTACTGAAAGGTATTTGTTTGTAGTCATATCTATTTTTGTGTCTGCGTGTCTTCTTACCTGTTTATTTCTTCTTTTTACAGTAGTCCCTTTAGCATTTCTTGCATTGCTGGTTTGGTGGTGATAAACTCCCTTAGCCTCTTTTTGTCTGTGAAGCTCCTGATTTCCCCTTCAATTTTGATTGATAGTCTTGCTGGATAGAGTATTCTTGGATTCAGTCCTTTGCTTTGCAACACTTTATATACCTCCTTCCAATCCATTCTAGCCTGATGTGTTTCTGTTGAGAAATCATTTGATAATCTGATGGGGGTTCCTTTGTAGGTAACTCTCTGTCTCTCTCTTGCTGCCTTTAAGATTCTCTCTTTGTCATTGATATTTGCCATTGAAATTATGACGTGTCTTGGTGTGGGTCTTTTGGGGTTGATCCTGCTTGGGACTCTTTGTACTTGTGTAACTCTTTTCTTCCCCATATCTGGGAAGTTTTCGGTCATTATTTCTTCAAATAGATTTTTCTAATCCTTGGTGCTTTTCTTGTAATTTATTTTGTAATTTATTTATTCCTTCTGGCAGCCCTATTATATGTATGTTACTTCATTTGAAGTTGTCCAAAAGCTCCCTTAGGCTTTCCTCCTGTTTTTTAATTTTTTTCTCCAATTGCTGTTCAGTTTGAGCTTATTTCTGTACCTGATCCTCCAACTCGCTAATTCGGTCCTCTGCTTCTTCTAGTCTATTATTGAAACTTTCCATGGTGTTTTTTATTGTAGCTATATCATTTTTCATTTCTTCCTGATTCTTGCTTAGGTTGTTGATTTTCTCATCCATCTGATGTATAAATTCCACAACCATTACTCTGAAATCTTTTTCGGTCATGGTGCAAGCTTCAGTTTCACTAATTTCCTTTCTTTGCGACTCCTCATTTTCTTTCTTCTGGGTATTGTGTCACCTCCCCATTCTGACTGTTACCAAAAGGTTCAAACTTTGAGTTGTGTGGACCTGGGCTGTGTGCCGTGGGAACTTCACACCACCTGGGTATCACTGAAGTGCTCCGACACTAGGGCGTGTGGGTGCTGTGGGTTGGTGGGATCCAGGCTTTCCCAGGGTCAGTGTTCCCAGTGTTCTGTGTGGTCTCGTGTGCACACCTAGAATCAGGGACCCTTCCTGCACCACGCTCTTGGCGTGTGTTGAAAATGGTACCAGGAGTCCAAGTTTCCCTGTGTCTGCACCAAGAATCGAGTATCAGAGTCTGTTGCCTTGTGAGCTTTCTCGTTGAGGGTCAGGGTCCCTGTGTGTGCATGTACCAAGATTTGGAGTCACTGGCTCTTAGTGTGGATGTGCTGTGAGTCAGGGATTCCAGGCACATAAGGTAAGACACAGAGTCAAGTCAGTGGTGCTCAGTGCTGCCTCTTGCTGGGAGAATTTGGGTCTTGATCCATGGGGGACTGGGTTGCACAATAGCTCTGTGGTGTGCCTGCACTGTGGAAGACTGACTTCTGTGAGTGTTTGCCCTGTAACCAGGTCAGGTGGCACTGATGCCCTGTGGGTTTGATCACCAGTTGCGATTGCGTCATTGCAGGAGGCCACCTCCAGTCTCTCAAATTCTCTTAGCAGTACTGAGGCCCCTGACCAAGCTTTCAGGCTCCACGGCCCTATTCCCTGTCTGGGAGTTTCGGCCACAGGCATGTGCACGAGCGCAGAGTGTGTTCCCAAGCCCAAGACCCCCTGGGGTAGCTGGGAAAGTGAGTTTTCAAGTTCCAATTACTGTCTGGGCACTTCGGCCACAGGTGTGCGTGCACACATGGAGCATTCTCCCAAGTCCAAGCTCCCCTGGGATATCTGGGAAAGTGACTTTTCAAGCTCCAAGCTCCAATTACTGTCTGAGCGCTTCAGCCACAGGTGTGTGCTCACACAGGGAGCGTTCTCCCAAGCCCAAGTTCCCCTGGGGTACCTGGGAAAGCGAGTTTTTAAACTCTAAGCCTGCGGTTCCCAATAGGGACTAGGGGGGTTGTGGCTGAAGCGAGGGGCGGGTCTGTAGGTTACTATGGAGGATCGCGATAGGCTCCTTGACTCACAGAAATCTGCGGCTGGGAGGTCTGGACTCCTGTTGTCTGTTGGTCGGAAGCTGTGGCTGTAATTCTCTGTCCCCAGTGGCTGCAGGTCCCTGACTTGCGTCTGAGATGTGATTGATTGAGGGCAGGGTCCAGTCCCGGCAGTTCCGCTTCTCAAGATGGCGTGGTCTCTGCCACCATGGTGGCTAGCCTCCCGGGAGCGTCCACGGTGTTCGCCGGGCTCCGCCGTCCGGGAATGCCCGGTTTGGCAGCCCCTTGGAGGACCTGCAGAGTCTAACTGTCCCTAGTTCATACTCACACACGCACCGCACCTGCTACACCCTCCTCTATGGGTCCCTCACTCTCTCACTCTCTCCCTCCCTACCTTCCTACCTTCCTGCCCGTCGCCATCTTCCCACTCAAAGTCACTTTTAATCCTAGGGAATTTATGTATATTCTTATGATTTCATTAAACATGTACAGATTGGTGTCCTGCCAAAGCCTCGAGAGCTACTTCATATGGATTTCAGCTCATTCCTCTCTGAGACTCTTTCCGTTTCGCCTCTTCAGGCTTTCCTTAAACACTTTACCTCAGTTCCCTCATTTCAGTGAGAAGGCCAGGCTCCGGGTGGCTTCTTCCGCCCTTCACCATAGTCTGAAAATTGCCTCCTGGCAGAGAGTCTGCATGATGTCAGGGCTCACCTTGTTTTCTGTCAGAATCACAGTCCTGCCCCGTCTAGTGTCTGAAAATTCTATAGTTGTTTTCTTTTGGTTTTGTTTTTTAAGTATACACAACACAAGAGTAATTCTGGGCCTTCTTACCCCCTCAGGGTTTGGGTAGAAATTAAAGATGGGTGTTTAAGGATGTACTATACATACTTAAACAAAGAGAGGCTGGGCAATTTATTTTGGCTAAAAGAAGATTTCATCTCTTTCCTGGAGAATTTGAAAATGTGGTTGTGTCTTTGTATTATAGTCACTGTCATTTTCCTCTAGTAGACATGCATTCAGTGTTATTGAATGGTCGAAAACAGATTGCTTATGTGTTGATAACACATTATGTTGGAGGTAATGTTAGAGATGTACTAAAATTTTAACAGAACTACTAGCAGATCTATCTATATAAAAGCCTAAGTGACCATCACAGTCGAACAGACGACCAAGCAGGCTGGCGGGGGAGGGGGGGAGGCAATAAGGGGCAACCAAATGACCAAACAGTAGGCTGCGTGGGGCGACCAGGCTGGCATGGGGTTAACCGGGCCAGTCAGGGTGAGCCAGTTGGAGGTGATCAGGCCGGCAGGCAGAGGCAGTTAGGGGTGGTCAGGCTGGCAGGGGGTCAATTAGGGGCGACCAAGCTGGCAGTTGGGGGGCCAGTGAGGGGTGATCAGGCCAGCAGGCAGAGGTGGTTAGGGATGATCATGCTGGCAGGGCAGGGGGGCAGTTAAGGGTGATCAGTCAGGCAGAGAGGTGAGCAGTTAAAAACCAGTGGTCCAGGATTGTAAAAGGGATGTCTGACTGCTGGTTTAGGCCCAATCCCGGATTGGAGAGGTTGCAGGCTGAACTGAGGAGAACCACCTCTCCCCAAGCATGAATTTCATGCACAGGGCCTCTACTCAATTTATAAACTTTCAAAAAAGATTTTTTAATTTTTCAAATTTCTTGATAACCTTCTTACTTTCTCAGGTAGGTTATTAAGTGATTTGAAGCCATGAGTATGACTTCTACTTCTTTTGTGTGTCTTTTTCGGCTTACTAAACTCTTATTTTAAATTGACTAACTTTTGAATAGAAATCACTGATCAAGAGTAAAGGTCTCACATTTTTGTCAGTGTCTTAAATATGCTGATATCAAAAATAGCCTAAGTATTTTAGACTTTCTACATGAACAAAAGTAATGTGTAGAACAAGACATATTCTTGGCGCTATATTTGTACTTTTCATATGTTTGGTTTAAAGTATTAATTCTCAACAACCTTATGAGATGTATTTATATATATTTTTTAAATTTACAGATGATGAAAATGAGGCATAGAAATGCCTAAGTGACATTCTTACTCATACAGCTAGTAAGTGGCAGAGGCAAGATTTGGATTGAGGCTGTCTCAGTATAGATGCTGGGCTTTTAATGATATTGCTATGCTACTTCTATTGGGAATCACTATTATTTTTCTGTATCAAGCCAGCATTGCCCTAAGGTCTTTATGACTTTAGATTCTGAGTTCTTAACCACTGTGCTCTATTTCTCTCCCCAGAAGTAGTATAATAAGATTTTTTGTGTGATTGTTATATCAAATTTGTTGTTATAAATTGTAGTACAGGATTGAAATTTCATTCATAACAGCCACAGTTTCTAATAAAGTATCTCTTTTATGCCACTATCTATAACAGAATACTGAACTATGGTGTACCATTTTCTGACACATTAAAATTATTTATGTTCCTGTTTTTCAGTGGATGATTCAGAAGCCACACAAAGCAGCAACATTTTTTGGATGCATTGGGATAGATAAATTTGGGGAGATCCTGAAGAGAAAAGCTGCCGAAGCACATGTGGATGCTCATTACTATGAGCAGAATGAGCAGCCAACAGGAACTTGTGCTGCATGCATCACTGGTGGCAACAGGTCAGTGTAATTCCCAGGGAAGCTTATACTAATTGGCTATTTCAATACTGATAAAATCTGAATTCCATTCTAATTTTGGAATTTAGATCTCACATTTATAATTGCTTTTAATGTTCAATAAACTCTTCCTTATATCATTTTTTTTTTAAAATTGCCATTGTTGAACCTGCTATTGTCTTTATGTGGTATAGTGGAATGAAGTTTTTGAGATTATCTAATCTAGTATCTACTTCTTATAATTAGGATCAGAGAAGAAAAATATTCATTGTTTGATAGCTAGCTTTTTGCTAAACTGGTATTAGAAAGAAATGTTCTCTTTCCATATCTCAAGTTTGGAATATTGGACTACATACTTACATGTATACATTAGTATGTATTTTTAACATATACAATGCTATGTTATATCCAGTCTCATATGAATTAGATCACCTAACGCAGTGGTTCTCAACCTTTCTAATGCCGTGACCCTTTAATGCCGTTCCTCATGTTGTGGTGACCCCCAACCATAAAATTATTTTCGATGCTACTTCATAATTGTAATTTTGGTACTGTTAATGAGTCGTAATGTAAATTTCTGTGTTTCCCGATCGTCTTAGGCTCTACAGCAGCAGTTCTCATCCTGTGGCTCATGATCCCCAGGTTGAGAACTGCTAGCAGCATTGCCTAAGACGATCGGAAAACACAGAAATTTACATTACGATTCATTAACAGTAGCAAAATTACAATTATGAAGTAGCAACGAAAATAATTTTATGGTTGGGGGTCACCACAAGACGAGGAACGGTATTAAAGGGTTGTAGCATTAGAAAGGTTGAGAACCACTGAAAGCATTTTGGCAAATAGTCATTCATCCATATTAAACACCTTTAGTCATGGGTAATGTACCACTCAAGAAACAACCCATTGCATTTCTGTACAATTTTACTTACAAAAACTTCTTCTTTAAGTGAAATTTGAATATGTCCTTCAAGGCCTTCCATGCATTGATTGTATTTGTGCCTTTTGCAACTACATGGAGGTTTTCTTTCAGTACATTCATACATTGCTAACAGTATTGTTACCATAATACTCATCAGCATGGGCTTTTTTTCTCCTTTTCCAGTGAAAAATAAAATAATTTTTCTAACTGTTATATTCTTAGAATCACCAAAGCTGATTTTTTTTAAAAATAGTGATTCATTGGATATTTTACACTCCTTATAGCTAGAAGTATGCAGTCTTTTCTCTTCCATTTCTTGTCTTCCTTCCTTTCCCATCTTTTTTATTTGCCTCTTTTTCTTCCTTTATTTCTTCTCTCTCTTCCCTGTGTTCAAGTCCCCTTTCTTAGTTCCTTTCATTTTTGCTCACTCTTTGACCTTTAGAAAATGTATGTTGAGAATCTGACACTATTGTGGCAGTGATCATTAAATACTAAAATATAACTTTCAAAAATAGAGTGCCAACATCTTCCAAACCTTTCTTACAACTTTATTTTTTATGTATAAAAGAGTTATGATTTTAACTTATGAATAAACCACTATTGTTCAAACATATTTAAAATATACTTATTTAAACCTTTCGTCTTCTTAGTTTTTCTAAAACCAACATTAATATGCAGGTGCAAATTTTTCCCATTAGACAGAAATGAGTTAAGTTTTGCCTCATACCACTCAAGCTAGAGAAAAATTGATAAATTATTTTTGTATGCTAAAGAGCAGTATGATAACATTAGGTTTTCCAGATGTTAACAGCTTAATTTATATACTAATATTATGGTTATGATGCTCAATATTGTGCAAATAATTTTGGAAATTTGAAACTGAGGGAAACTCTGCCTAATTCATTATCCAAATTGTGGAACCTAACATATTTGGATAAATTGTTTTAGATAAGGGTGGTAACTCTTAGTACCACTATCCAAAACTCAGGAATCAAAGAGTTTAGATAATGCAATAGTTTCTTAATCCAGGTTCTCCTTTTCCAAATGCTGAGCCAAACACATTTGGATAGTAAGAATACTTGTATTTTTCTTTTGGGGAAACTATGTAGTTTCCTATCAAAGAGTAGTTTTATTATCAAATTAGAATTTAGTACTGATACCCCAAGTGTTTGCTTTTATTTAGTAACCATTTTAGTCACAGTTTTGCTAAAGTCATAATTAATTAAATATTCTGTATAAATCAGGACTAATTATTTTGATTTTGTAATATAGTTATTTGCATATAAATATATTAATGCATATTACTCTTATTTTCATCTAATTGATCATAAACAGAAGTATCCTCAGTAGTCAATTGGCATATAAACAGAAATATGTTTTGGAAGAATATTGATTTACTTTTTCCTTAACAAGAGAAACCAATCATAATACCACAGTCTTAAGTAATGAGATGATATTTTATTTGTAAGGATTTTTGTACCATAACTACTATTGATTACAAAACTGGAAAACTGCTGGGCTGGTGTGGCTCATTGGTTGAGCATCAACCTATGAACCAGGAGGTCACAGTTTGATTCTCTATCAGGGCGCATGCCCAGGTTTCGGGCTCTACCCCCAGTTGGGAGTTGCTGGAAGCAGCTGATAGTGATTCTCTCTCATCATGATGTTTCGGTCTCTCGCTTCCTCACCCTTCCTTTCTGAAGTCTGTTAATACACACACACACACACACACACACACACACGTTTGTAAATTCATAAAGAAAAAGGTGAAAAACTGTCAAGTTATTTTCTAAATTCTGAAGAGGAAAAATATTGTTTTATTATTATTTTTAAAATATATTTTATTGATTTTTCACAGAGAGGAAGAGAGAGGGATAGAAAGTCAGAAACATCGATGAGAGAGAAACATCGATCAGCTGCCTCTTGCACACCCCCTACTGGGGTTGTGCCCGCAGCCACGGTACATGCCCTTGACTGGAATCGAACCTGGGACCTTTCAGTCTGTAGGCCTACGCTCTATCCACTGAGCCAAACTGGCTTCGGCAGGAAAAATATTTTTATTAATTCACTAGAGGTCCAGTGCACAAAATTTGTGCATTGTAGAGGGGGGTCCTTCAGCCCAGCCTGCACCCTCTAATCCAGGACCCCTCGGAGGATGTCCATCTGGGATCAGGCCTAAACCAGCAGTTGGACATCCCTCTCACAATTCGGGACCACTGGCTCCTAACTGCTCACCTGCCTGCCTGCATGATTGCCCCTAACCACCTTTGCCTGCCAGCCTAATTGCCCCCAACTGCCCTCTCCTACCAGCCTGATTACCCCCTAAATGCTCTCTCCTACCTACCGGCTTTATCACCCTCTAACTGCTTGCTCCCCCGCACCAGCCTGATCTAACCCCTCACTGCTTGCTCCCCCACCAGCCTGGTCATCCCTAACTGCTTGCTCCCCTGCTGACCTGATCATCCCCAACTGCCCTCCCCTGTCAGCCTGATCGCCCCTAATTGCTTGTTCTCCCACACCAGCCTGATCTCACCCCTAATCGCTTGTTCCCCCATGCCAACCTGATTGTGCTCCTAACTGCTTGCTCCCCCTGGCTAGCCTGATTGCCCCCTAACTGCTTGCTCCCCCTGGCTAGCCTGATCCCACCCTTAACTGCTTGCTCCCCCACCAGCCCGATTGCCCTTAAGTGCTTGCTTCCCTGCTGGCCTGATTACCCCCAACTGCTCTCCCCTGCTAGCCTGATTGCCCCTAACAGCTTGCTCCCCTTACAGCCTGATTGCCCCTAACTGCCTCTGCCTTGGCCCCTGCCATTGTGGCCTTGTCCGGAAGGAAGTGATGTCCGGAAGATGTCCAGTCGACCCAGTCTAATTAGCATATTACCCTTTTATTAGTATAGATATGTAATGTAAATAATTATTAAATTGTTGAGCAATAATAAAAAGCTCTAGGAGGCACTTGTAGCAATATTTTAAATGTAGTATCCTGCTTAGATTTTTTTCTACTGCAAAACTGGACCAGGATGTTTCAACTGTAGAAACTAATTTAAATTTTTCCAGTCCTTAACATTTAATGCTTGGCAAATTAATTTCACATAGTAAACATAGTCTTTATATGTATTTTGTAAAATTAATCTCATACTTGGCTTTTAAAGCATTAGGTTAAAGAAGAAATATATAGAAGTTTTTATTTGAATATTTTTATGCATAATGGCATTATAGCTTTATTGCATAACTGCATTTTGAACTATTAAAATGTAGAAAGTAGATAATCTTAGCATTTAAATATCAAAAAGAAACTTAAATATCAGTTTCTCAAAATACCAGGTGATATTTAGACCAAGGATTAATATCTCTTTATCTCACAGGCAACACAGAAGTCTCAAGAGTTCTCAAAACAAAATTAATTTTATTTACATTTATTAAAATCAATATACAGTTTTGAAGAATTAAAATATAAAACAATTTGCAAAATTGTGTACTTCTATACAGTTAATTAACTGACAAGTTTGCAATAAAAAGAATAAATTATATATTTGGGGCAAAAAAACTTACTTGCTTTTTGTTGTTGTTTTAGGTCCCTTGTAGCTAATCTTGCTGCTGCCAATTGTTATAAAAAAGAAAAACATCTTGATATGGATAAAAATTGGATGTTAGTAGAAAAGGCAAGAGTTTATTATATAGCAGTAAGTACTTTACCTAATTCAAATTTCTGGTATAAGTTATAGTTGTTAGCTGATGTAAATTTTTAAATAATTGTCTTTTGCTTATCCTGCAAATGACCCATCTCAAAGCATATGTTCACTATTAAACATGCATAATAGTAATATGATAATTCTATGGTAACATAATTTGTATTATTTACCTTCAAGTCTACTCTTTTGGGATACATTGTACATAAATATTTCTTAACTAAGTATCAAATTCCTGTAAAATCTAAGGTCTTTTGAGGTAATTTTCTGAATTTACATTTTTTATTTTTAGCTCCTTCTGAATAATGCATACATTGTATGGGGAAATACTAGCATTCTAAATATTCACTGCAAACAGTTTGAGCTTATTTACCTAAAAAATCCTAATTGCTATTTATTCTATAGTAATTACCATGATACCTTTTAATTTAATATTTCAGAAACATTGATTGTGACAAATGTCTTGAATCTGGGCAGCATGTAATTTGAATTATTTAAGTCTTCTGGCATGAAAGTAATTGGTTAGGAATTTATTTCTAAGATAAGACTGGTGTAAAAATCCTCCTGGATTAATCACCCCATGAATATCTTGTTTTTATATAATCTGAGTTAAATGTGGCTGACCAAAAATAAGTAGATATCTTTGAAAAATTAAAAGTATCTCAAGCATATAATATATGATTTTGATATAACAACTTCTGCCACTCACTATCTGACCTGTGAAACTGCTGGTAACACGTGTAAAAAATTGATTATCTAATAGGAACGTGCTTATTGAAAATATAATTATTTCTTTCAGTCTAGTGTTAATGTCTCCTACAGCATGTTTATGTACACTGTTGTAGGCTTTACAAGATTGTTATTGATTCCTCTGTATAGCAAACCCTACCCCTTTATAAATATCAAATAAATGCTTACATTGAGAGGATTATGTAGAGAAAAGACATTTTACCTCTTCTGCCACTGTATGAGAAAAACATTTCAAAACTAAAAAGTTTTCTCTCTTGATCATCTTCTATTTCATTTTATTTTGTAAAATGTTCTCTTTTTTGTTGTTGTTAATGTCTTGGTAGCATATTTTTGTCGTGAAGCTTTTTAGGGAGATTTATTAAGTATTTCAAACCATCTTACATTTGAAAGTCTGATTTTCAAAGAGCATATGATTTAAATTTTGACATTAATAATGTTATTTATATTGACTGTGATACATGACAATATTTATGATGGAAAAGGTATTTTTAACTGATAGTTACAATTGTCTCTATTTAAATATATAGTAATTGGACCCCAGATCATGAACTAACTTGGAAACAACTCATGTGTTAACAGTTATGCACATATAAGCTATATAGCCAAGTTGGAGTGAATGGGGAATTTTTATAGCAACATGGACCCAACTTCCAAACAACTCATAGTTTCAGGAATTATGTACTATAATGCATCTAGCCAACTTTGGGTGAATGGAATTAACTATTAACTATTTATACAAGTGTTATTTTGTATAAAGTATGAAGTGATTAGTTTTGGGCAAGTTAATGAAGAAAATAAAATTATTCTTGAAACGTGTAGTATATTAGCCAGAAACAAATATCAGAATGTGTTATGGTTGATATCTCTGATGATAGCTGTTAACCTTTAGCATCTATTTAAACAATTTCATAAAAAGAATGCTCTTTTAGCATCAGCCTGTGGACTGAAAGATCCCAGGTTCGATTCCGGTTAAGGGCGTGTACCTTGATTACGTGCCCATCCCCAGTAGGGGGTGTGTAAGAGGCAGCTGATCGATGTTTCTCTCTCATCGATATTTCTGACTTTCTGTCCCTCTCCCTTCCTCTCTGTAAAAAATCAATAAAATATATATATATTTAAAAAGAATGCTCTTTTACATTGCCAGGTAAATCTATAAATTTCTCATAGTTTGTCTATTTTAAAATACTTCTGAAAATAGTAGACACATATTGGATGGCTGGGATGATGCTTTACTGTTGGTGGATGTTCAACAAATATTTGTTAACAACTAAGAGCACAATTTTTATTAAAATTTGTGAAATATCTTCTGAAATATAATGTTATTTCCTTATAGACTTCTTTTAAATCTTTAATTCCTGTTGAGTGCAGAGCATCCAGTCTAGTCTTTTCTTAGCATATTTTCAAAATGAAATTTTAGATTGAGTAAGTATGCTAGTAGCTATACTTAATCAAATCAGATGGACTCCTTCCTACTTTCAGGTTCCATAGAATCAGCAGTTTTCTCACATCATCATTTTAAACTACTGAGGTTTTAACAAGTTGAAATTCTAGGAGCCCTTTAATTACAAAAAGTTCTTGATCTAAGGAAGCAACTCAATATGTCTATTCAACAAGTTTCCAAAGTTAAGACATGTGTCTACATTATATAAAACTAGAGTCCCTGTGCATGAAATTCATGCACTCGGGGGGAAGGGTTTCTCAGCCAGGCCTGTGCCTTTTCACAGTCTGAGACCCCTCAGGGGATATCTGCTTGCCAGCAGTCAGACATCCCTCTTGCATTCTGGGGCCCTTGCAATCCAGTACCCCTTACTCCTTACTGTCCACCTGCAGTGAACGCGGGAAAAGCTCCACCATTGCCGCTAAGCTTGCCAGCCATGAGCCCAGCTCCTCGCTGAGTGGCCCTCCCCTTGAGGGAGCACACTGACCACCAGGGGGCAGCTCCTGCATTGAGCATCTTCCCCCTGATGGTCAGTGCGCATCATAGCAACTAGTTCTGACGTTCAGTTGATTTGCATATTAGGGTTTTATTATATAAGAGGATAAATCAGATCTGCATATTCAGCAATTCGTCTTCTTCCCAGGCTTCCAAAAATTAGTAGTGAGCACTAAGGAAATTCAAAACCTTAATAATTTTCTTTGTCACATGATGTAGTGAAGCTAAAATGCAGAGTTCACATAAAAAACTTGCCTGACTTAGAAAAAAAAAACAAAACTGAAATGGAATATGCTCCATTCAACATTTTCCTTTGGTTTAAAATAAAGGGTTGGTATCTTTTTTTAAAAATCTTTATAACAACTACCCTATTATGGCATATAAACTCAGTTTCTTTCATGTTTCAACCAAATTTCTTTTTGGTTGGTGATTAAGGATTATTGGTTATGTGATAGCTAATTACATTTTTGAAAATATAAATCTCAAGATTCTCTTCACCTTAACAGCAGATTGGCATATGTGTATTTCTTCTCTTCCAGCAAATATTTCTTACAATATCCCCTTAAGACTATGATATTTAGGAAAGTTTTATGAACAAGATAGGAAATTAGAAACATTAATTTTTCTAAACTATATATATCCTTGTTAAGGCAATATTTATGTTCTATGAAAAATAAGAAAATTAGCCCTGGTTGGTGTGGCTCAGTTAGTTGTGCACTGAAAGGTTGCCAATTTGATTCTCGGTCAGGGCATGTTCCCAGGTATTGGGCTCACACCCTGGTAGGGGTAATGCAGGAGGTAGCTGATTGATGTTTCATTCTCACCTCGATGTTTCATGTTTCTCTCTCTCCTTCTCCCTTCCTCTCTTTCTAAGAAACAATAAAAATCTTAAACAAACAAAAATATTAGCACTGTGTTTCAGTCTGCCTTTTGATTTGGAGTAGTTATAATTTTATCTTTGCATTTTCTGTTTTTAAACATTTGCATTCTTTTCTATAACCATAATTTTTACAGCTTCAATTCTACATTTAAATGAGTTAAATGCTTTCCAACTAATTACCCATATTTCTTTATTGTTTATTTTTATTACCCTCAATTAGCTGCATTTTATCATCAGTTTTACCCCAAGGAAGGACTCAGAGGTCCTGTGTTCTTGAGTTTTAATTTACTCATGTCCCTTAGTCCAGTCTGCATGCACCCTCTCCAATCTTGGACACCTCAAGGGATGTCCGATGCCTGTTTAGGCCCGATCCTGTCAGGATCGGGCCTAAACGGGCAGTTGGACATCCTTCTCACAATCCAGGACTGCTGGCTCCAAACTGCTCACCTGCCTGCTTCCGTGATTGCCCCTAACAGCTTCTGCCTGCCAGCCTGATCATCCACTAACCACTACCCTGCCAGCCTAATTGATGTCTAACTGCTTCCCTGCCAGCCTGTTTGCCCCCCAACTTCCTTCCTCTGACAGCCTGGTCACCCCTAACTGCCCTCCCCTGCAGGCTTGATCGCCCCCAACTGCCCTCCCTTGCAGGGCTTGAAACCTTCCAACAGCTCTCCCCTGCTGGCAATCTTGTGGTGGTCATCTTGTATCCACATGGGGGCAGGATCTTTGACCACATGGGGGCAGCCCTCTTATGTGTTGGAGTGATGGTCAATCTGCTTATTACTCTTTTATTAGATAGGATAGAGGCCTGATGCATGAGTGGGGGCCAGTTGGTTTGCCCTGAAGAGTGTCCCAGATCAGGGTGGGGGTTCTCTTGGGGTGAGGGGCAGCCTGGGCAGGGGGCCTATGGAGTTTTGCAGGCCAGCCATGCCCTCCAGCGACCCAAGTGGAGGCCCTGGGTTCTAGGATTAATCTATGTCTACAATTGAAACTTTGTAGCCTGGAGCAGAGCCACGACTTCTACTTGCTCCGGGGTGGCAGCCATTTCTGTTTGAAACTTATTAGAGTGGAGGCCTAGGCCTGCAACAGCAGGCTGAAAGCTTGGCTTGCTCTGTTACCAGGAAAATTCAAGCCTTCCTCCTGCTCTCAGTGGTGGCAGCCATCTTGGTTGGGGTGTATTTGCACAATCTGCTCCTGATTGGCTGGTGGGTGTGGCTGTGGGCATGGCTTGTGGGTATGGAAAAAGAACGGTCAAATTTGCATATTACTATTTTATTAGATAGGAAGTTTCCTTATAAGTTTCAACTACACTGTAAAGCACAAATTAGTTTGCAAGTTTAGGCTTACTATAGGAAGAACTTTAAACTTTGGGGATTAATCAGATATTTAAGAAATAGGTTTCATAAAAGCTTTCAGTATTTTGTGACTTATTTTGCATAAACTAAGTCAGCTGTATGTATGTCCTTATTCATTGAAAAATTAATTACTACACACCTGAAACCTTTATAATTTTATTAACCAATGTCACCCCAGTGAATTCAATAAAAAGGTAAAATAAGCCGAAACCAGTTTGGCTCAGTGAATAGAGCATTGGCCTGCAGACTCAAGGGTCCCGGCTTTGATTCTGGTCAAGGGCATGTACCTTGGTTGCAGGCACATCCCCAGTAGGGGGTGTGCAGGAGGCAGCTGACTGATGTTTGTCTCTCATCAATGTTTCTGACTTTCTATCCCTCTCCCTTCCTCTATGTAAATAATCAATAAAATATATATTTTAAAAAAGGTAAAATAAAATAAAATTTCTTTATTTGAGACTTTTCCATTTTACTATAGATTTCTAGTGCTATGTAAATTTTTCTATAAGCATGGATTTGGCTGCCTCCCACAAATTTTGACATTTCATTTTCATTCAGCTTGTAATACTTTCTATTTCCTCTTGCTTTTTTCTTTTAAGTTTGTTGTTTATTTTCTCCCTCCTATGAAACAGTTCTCTCAGACTACTTGTATTTTGAAACTCTATTATTAAGTGCATAAAGGTGTAGGATTGGTTGTTTGGCCCATTACCATTTATTTATTCCTGGTAATAGATTTTGTCCAAAATTTACTCTGTGTAAAACACAGGTATTAATACAGCCAGCTCAGCTTTCTTTTGACTGTAAATGAAACAATAGTGAATTATAGTTTGTCAATAATTATCTGAGTTATGCGACTTGGAGTTTGAAATTTCCTTTGGCACTTATGCTTGTTTCCTTCTTTCTGTGATTTTTTCCAGCTTCCAAGGTTTATTATAGGTCTTCTTTTTCTCTGTCGTTTTTATTTTGTAATTCCATCTTGGTTTTATCTCTCTTCAGCCTAGAATCTTACCATTTTGGGGAATATAGTTTTTGTGAGGGTATGGTTTTCAAGTATTACTAATGTTTGCTTCTGGGATCAAGAAAGGTAGGATTGCTGAAACCGGTTTGGCTCAGTGGAAAGAGCGTCAGCCTGCAGACTGAAACCTGCACAGCCTACAGCCTGCACAACCCTCCACCCCCACCCCAGTGGGGGTTGTGCAGGAGGCAGCTGGTCGATGTTTCTCTCATCGATGTATCTGACTTTCTATCCTTCTCCCTTCCTCTCTGTAAAAAAAACAATAAAATATATATTTTTTTAAAAAAAAAAGAAAGATAGGATTATAGTCAGGGGTACAGGAAATATAATTTGGAGAAGTATAAAAGTTTAAGAAGAAAGGAATAGAGTTCATATTTGGATAAAAATGAATGCTTGTTTATAAAAGACAGTTAGTAATCAGTAATAATTATTTGGATTTTCTATCTCTTACTCTGCTCTGGTTGGGTTTTCTACTAAAATTCTTATTGACACCATGAATAATAATTTTTATTAGAATTGTTACTTAGACTCAGTTACAATATCTTTATCAGTAATCTGAAAGCAATAACTAAAGTCCTTAAAATGAAGTGACATGATAAACTAAGAATTCTAATCTAAGAAATCACATATTTGAAATTTTACATGTTAAGGAAGTAAAATGTTGAATAACAAATTGTATCATGAGATATACAACTACTCTTTTTTTTTAGGATTTGTTTACCATTTCACAATATTTACAAAAAGCTATGCTTAGAGCCCAGCTGGGTTGCTTACTTTTTTGGAGCATCCTGTACATCAAAAAGGTTGTGGGTTAGATTCTCGGTCAGGGCGCCTACCTAGGTGTGGGCTCAATCCCAGTCAGGGTGGGTATAGGAGGCAACTGATAGATCTCTCTCTCTCTCTCTCTCTCTCTCTCTCTCTCTCTCTCTGTCTCTCCCCCTCTCCCTCTAATTCCCTTTCTCCGCCCCCCCCCTCCATCTCCCTCCCTGCCACTTTCCTCACTCCACACCACCCTCTCCCTCTAAAATCAATAAACATATCCTCAGGTAAGGATAAAAATATGCTCCTGGCTAATGTGACTCAACGGTTGAGCATTTACCTATAAACCAGGAGATCACAGTTTGATTTCCTGGTCAGGGCACATGCCCGGGTTTGCAGGCTTAATCCCCAGTAGGGGGCATACAGGAGGCAGCCAATCAATTGTTCTGTCTCTTCATTGATGTTTCTATCTCTCTCCCTCTCCCTTTCTCTCTGAAATTACTAAAAGTATATCTAATAAATGAAAAAATATATGCTTACATAAAACTTTATTAGAAATTATAAAAGATTCTTTTCATTATGCTAAAAAATAATGTGTCATCTGGCATTTATACCTTTGTCATGAAAAGATTTTAAAGGCTTATAATGAAAGTGAATGAATTTTTCTTACAATGTTAACCTAATAGAAATTTGGAATAATATAAAAGGAAATGAAAGAGCCAGGACAGGTTTGGCTCAGTGGATAGAGCGTCGGTCTGTGGACTGAGGGGTCCCAGGTTCGATTCCAGTCAGGGGCATGTACCTAGTGAGGGGTCTGCAGGAGGCAGCTCATCGATGTTTCTCTCTCATCAATGCTTCTGATTTTCTATCCCTCTCCCTTCCTCTTTGTAAAAAATCAATAAAACATACTTAAAAACATAAAAAGAAAAGAAAATGAAAGATAGCAATGACTATACCATTTTCTTCTTCTTACTCTTTTTAAAGAATACCTTTCAGCATTTCATATAATACTGGTTTGGGGGTGATAAACTCCTTTAGCTTTTTCTTATCACTGAAGCAATTTATCTGCCCTTCAATTCTGAATGACAGCTTTGCTGGGTAAAGTAATCTTGGTTGTAGTTTCTTGCTATTCATCACTTTGAATATTTCTTTTTTTATCTTTATTGTTCAGTTTATTAATTACATTGTTCCCCCTTTTTTATCCCCCTATAGCTCCCCTCCACCCTGTACCCATCCCACCCTCGGCCCTCACCTCCCCCTCCCCACTGTCCTCTCCCATTGTTGCAAGATTTTTGTACAGTCTCTTGCTGTACTTCCCACACCCCTTTTCCCCCAAGAACTGTCAGTCCATTCCCTCTCTATGTCCGTGATTCTGTTACATTCACCAGTTTATCCTGTTCATCAGATTATTAATTCCCTTGATTTTTGTATTCATTTGTTGATGGATGTGTATTTGTTGTTCATAATTTACACTTTTATCTTTTTCTTCTTCCTCTTCTTAAAGAATATCTTTCAGCATTTCATATAATATTGGTTTGGTGGTGATGAACTCCTTTAGCTTTTTCTTATCTGCGAAGCACTTTATCTGACCTTCCATTCTGAATGATAGTTTTGCTGGATAGAGTAATCTTGGTTGTAGATTCTTGCTATTCATCACTTTGAATATTTCTTGCCACTCCCATCTGGCCTGCGTAGTTTCTGTTGAGAAATCCGCTGACAATCGTATGGGTGCTCCCTTATAGGTAACTAACTGATTTTCTCTTGCTGCTTTTAATATTCTCTCTTTATCTTGTGCTCTTGACATTTTAATTATGATGTGTCTTGGTGTGGTCCTCTTTAGATTCCTATATTTTGGGGTTCTGTGTACTTCTTGGGCTTTTAAGTCACTATCTTTCACCAGGTGGGGAAAGTTTTCCGTCACTATTTCTTCAAGTAAGTTTTCATTATCTTGCTCTCTCTCTTTTTCTGGCACCCCTATAATTCGGATGTTGGTATGCTTGAAGTTGTCCCAGAGGCCCCTTACACTATCTTCAATTATCTGGATTCTTTTTGTTTCTTGTTTTTTCGGCCAAGTGGATTTTGCTTCTTTGTATTTCAAATCTTTGACTTGGTTCTTATGGTCCTCTGGACTGCTTTTAGGACTTTGTGTAACATTTTTTATTTCAGTCAGTGTATGCTTGATTTCTAGTTGATCATTTTTCATATCCTTGAGGGTTTCGTTCATATCCTCGTAGGTCTTGTTCATTTCTTTGTAGGTCTCTTGCATTTCCTCGTAGCTCTTGTTCATTTCCTCGTTGGTCTTGTTCATTTCCTCATAGGTCTTGTTCATTTCCTTGTAGTTCTCATTAAGTTCATTGGCCTTTTCTAGGAGCCTCTTGAAAAGCCTTATAACCGTGGTTTTGAACTCTATGTCTAGTCGTCTGTTTTCCTCCATTTCTTTCACACCTGATTTCTTTCCATGTCTCTGTATGGTGGCTGCTATTCTGAGTTGGTCGATTAGCTTTATGTGGTAGATGTCCTCTAAGGGACAGTGGCTCAGCCTCCCCAGTTACCTGAGGTGGATACTGTTACTGGAATCCTTTATAGGTTGTACAGTATTTTTGAATTTAAGCCCAGCTAATTGTTGTTAGCCTTAGGAGGGCTTGACCTCCAGGCCAATTGGCTGTGCAGGGAAACTGTGTTCAGGTTGGATGGGCGGAGTCTCTGAACTGAGCAGGCAGCGTCAGCATCAGTTACGCCCTTTGTGGCGTGCAGGTGTCTGTGTTGGATGGTAATGGCTGCAGGCACCTCCAAGAGAAAGCCGCTGCTGGTCTCCACCCATTGCCAGACAACTCTGCCTCTCCCCAAATAAGTCTGCACACCCAATGTCTCGCCCAGGGTTGTAAAACAAAGCAGTCCGGTGGTCTCCCGATCCAGGGAGCAAGTCTCGGGGAAGCAAGTCGTGCGTCTGTGCTGTCGCTCACTTTACGCGCAAAACTGCTGTTCCAAGCTACGCGCACTCTCCTCAGAGTCGGAGACCTCTGCCGTGCCCGGCTTTTAGGGTGTGTACCCCGGTCCTTGGACCTCACCTGGCACTGGGGAATCTGTGCAGTGGGACATCTCCGCCCTCCCCGTTGGGGAAATCCAGCCGTGATTGCTGCTGCCCGCCCTACAGCCCACATTCGCCCCATGGCTCTGAACCTCTGACTCCATGCGTATCTTCAAGGCTGTGCTCCGCTGCTCTTCTGAGTCTCAGTGTCCCTCCTTTACTTTTATTTGTGGAATTTTCACTCAGCCAGATTTCCAGTTGTTCTGGATGATGTTTGTTTTGTTGTTATGTTGTAGTTTTGGAATTGTTGCCCGGGGCAGCACAATAGGTGTTTACCTATGCCGCCATCTTGATTCTCTCTCCATTTTGAATATTTCTTGCCCCTGTTGTCTGGCCTGCATAGTTTCTGTTGAGAAATCAGCTGACAATCGTATGGGTGCTCCCTTGTAGGTAACTAACAGGTCTTCTCTTGCTGCTTTTAATATTCTTTCTTCATCTTTTGCTCTTGGCATTTTAATTATGTGTCTTGGTGTGGTCCTCTTTGGATTCCTTTTGTTTGGGATTCTGTGTGCTTCCTGGACTTTTAAGGCTATTTCTTTCATCAGGTGGGGGAAGTTTTCAGTTATTTATTCAGATAGGTTTTCAGTATCTTGCTCTCTCTCTTTTTCTGGCACCCCCATAATTCAGATGTTGGTGTGCTTGAAAATGTCCCAGAGGCTCCTTACACTATCTTCAAATTTTTGGATTCTTTTTTCTTTTTGCTTTTCCGGTTGAGTAATTTTTGCTTCTTTGTATTTCAAATTTTGACTTGATTCTTGCGATACTCTAGTCTGCTGTTAGATGTCTGTATAATATTTTTTATTTCAGTCAGTGTATGCTTAATTTCTAGTTGGTCTTTTTCATATCCTTGAGGGTCTCGCTATATTTATCAACCTTTTCTAGAAAATTATTTAAAAACCTTATAACCTTGGTTTTGAACTCTATATCCAGTTGTTTGCTTTCCTCCGTTTCATTTGTGATCTGATTCTTTCTCTCCCCATTGTTGCTGCTTCCCTGAGTTGATAGAGTGGTTTTGTGTGCTAGGTGTCCTATAGGGCCCAGTGGCTCAGCCTCCCCAGTTACCTGAGGTGGACACTGTTGGTGCACCCCTTTGTGAGCTGTGTGCACAGTCTTGTTGTAGTTAATCCTTGATTATTGTTGGTATCACCAGGAGGAATTGACCTCCAGGCCAATTGGCTGTGAGGATCAACTGTGTCTACACTGGGAGAACTTCTGTACTGGAGACACCCTTCTGAGTCAAGACTTGCAAAAGCCTCTGTGCTCAGCGTGGATGGGGAAGAGTCTCAGGGTGGAGCAGACATCATTGGTTTCCCATCAGCCCTGCCCTAATAGGCCCCTGTGTCTCAGAATCCCGGGGTCATCGCTGCAAGCACCTCTGAGAGAAAGCCGCCCTCAAGTCTTGCCCTTTGCCAGACAGTTCAGTTTCTCCCCGAATGAGTTTGGGTCCCCACAGTCTCGCCTGAAACTGGAGCTCAGTGCAGTCAGGAGCATTTGTCTCCCTCCCACTTGAGAAAGCCAGCCACGTATTCAGTTTCCCATCCTCTCCTCACCTTGGTACCTCTGCCTTCCGCACCTCCTCTGAGTCTCATGTGTTTTTCTCCTTCCTTCTAGTTGTAGAATTTCCACTCAGCCAGCCTTCCTATGGTTCTGGATGGTGTCTGTTTTGTCTTTTAGTTGTAGTTTTGAAATTGTTGTGCGAGGCAGCAGTTTAGGTGTTTACCTATCCTGCCATCTTGGTTTCCTATATATATTTGAGATTTTTTTCATCCCTCCCAGTCAACCTTTTTTTTATTTGAAGGAATCTTATTAACATACTAGAACACTGTTGAACAAAGATTTGTGCAAGAATGGGCCTTCCTTCCCCTGGCTGCCAGCACTGCCTTCTCTCTGGCCTGGAGTCACCTTTCTGCCTTCTGACACTTCCCAGAGGCCCGCAGGGCTGTGGCCGTGAGGAACACCTGGGTTGGCGCCTGTGTGTGCAGATTAAACCCCACCTTTGTTTGGTCACCCCTCCTTGTCTGATGGGTGTCACGAAGATACGGTCAGTTTGCCTCTTACTCGTTTATTAGTGTAGATGGACAATTTACAAACCGTGTTGCCTTAAACCTCATTTGACCATAGAAAAAGCCCTCGCTATGTCAATCTTTAAAGTTGTGCTACTATAATGAATACTAGTGGCCCGGTGCACAGGTTTCTACACCAGGAATTCAAAGGAAATTAATTAGAACGTGGCCAGCAGGGCGAGACTGGGTGAGATGGGCTGGACACGCCCTGGAGCTAACCTCCTGCGGTCCTTCCCCAGCCAGCCGAACTTGGGGAGGTGCTGTAGCTCAAAGGGCATCTGTGGAGTGAGCAGGGTCCCTCCGGCAGATGGAGTCCTTTGGCCTGGCCACCATGGATCAGGCCAAAACTGGCTCTCCAACATCCCCCGAAGGGGTCACAGAGTGGGATTGGGCACTCTGCAAAGTTGCTGCTGCTAGGTAGCTCCTGCATTGAGCGTGTTTTCCCTGGTGGTCAGTGCACATCATACCTATCAGCCGGTCAGCTGGTCAGCCATTCACTTAGCCTTTTATATGGATTTAAGTGATGGATTTTTAAAATATAAACTATTTTATGAATGACAGTTGATTTAAGATGTTGCAGTTCTTTATAAAACATTTAGATAGAATTCAAAGCAATTTTTGGAATTTCTTAATCTTTAATATTCTGAATTTATTAGATAAGGAGGAGGTAATGGTTGAACTTCTTCTGACTTTCCATTTTATCCTTGTTCTAAATTCAATTTTTGAACTCTTGTGTATTGGAATTCCCATTATATTGGTCAACTCCTTGATCACCATTTGACTTTTTCCTGGTATTTTTTGCTCAAATTTTTGACCATCCTGTTCTGACTGCTTCATTTAACGATTACTTGTAAATTGGTAAGCCTTCATGAAAATGTCCTTGCAGGTGACCTTAACTATTACATTTATAAATTCAAAAAATAAAATGAGAAGAAATATATAATTTTTTCTATATATTTGGAGAATTTTATGTTTGTGTGTAATTCCTGACATTTACTGTATATAAGTCTTGATCATGCATGAGTTTAGAATTTTGTGTGCCAATTTGACACCCCTTTAAGTAAAGCCCAAAACTATGTGAGAAATACATCTTTCTTTAACTCGGATATAATATAGAGAGATATAAGAAAAAGACTGTTAATTATATTTCCCCTTAAATGTTAGTGTTAGAATTCAATTTTCAACTCTAGAAAATTATCCATATGTTATTAATATTGTTAGTTACACAAATGAATATTGTTCTTCTTCCTTTACAATAACAATCTTTGTTGCTAAAAATTTCTTTAAATGAGAGTGTGATTATAGAAAATCTATTTGTATTCATTTCTAATTTGCCTAGAATTGTTTCTCCCCCCACCACAGGTTAAATTCTAACAGTATCATTTTTTAGTGATACTAATATTCAGTGATTTTTATAGTTAAATATTTTATTCAAGTTGAGTAATTCCTATATTTCTGTAATTTTTCTTAAGTCTTATTTTTGGCAGCTATCTAAAGTAAAGCTCTCTTCTAAAACGGGAGAAATATATGGAATATTAAAGTAAGGTTATTTTTAGGTAAGCAGCATAATCTTTTTACTAACTCAGTAGGAGTAAGATAGCATTGGTTAAAGAAGCTTTGAGCTTTAAAGATAAAGATTGGAAGTTTTTGTGTTTAGACTTGCGGCATTATAATGAAGCCTTGGAATTTTATGTGAAGTTGGAAACCACACTATGTGCTAATTGCCTTAGAATTCTAAGAAAATAAACATATGTGTAGCACTTAGTTGTTAAGACAGTAGGCCCGTATACAGAGCCCAAATGAATTAACAAACCATCTACTGAAATGTTTTCACTTCATTTACGTTATTTATATATTTCAGACCATACAGCAGTTACTTTGGAAAATGAAATGTTTACTAAATCTCTTCAATAAACATGATTAAGAGAGGGATAATTTATAAATATTTTGACAGCAATGTACATTTTTACATTCTAGTTGTCATATCTTTGAAATTGTATATAAACTGGACATAAACATTCTAGTATCTGCAGAAGTGTATCTATTTTCCAACATTTTACCATACACATTATAGAATCTCTACAGTTTAATATGGTGTAACCCATATGTTCTGTTGTCCCTATCCTTCTAAATAAGTAAAATGGGATTTAATCTTTTTATAACATCTTATTGTGATGTCTGTATACCATGAAGGTCACGTGTTTAAAATGCACAATTTAGTGTTTCTCTTATCTTTTGAAAATAGCTTCTGGCAGCTATAGGGAACCTTTTAGATGTGTAGGACATATATTATTATTTTCACTGACATTGTCCTAATATAATTAGGAACATTAGTAAATTCTTAATAGTTGAAGTCACTCTGAAAGATAGATTGCTGCTTTTACAAATTACATTCCTCTTGTCTTCTATACATACTTCTGGCACAAGTTTCTCTTTGATTGTGAGAACTCTTAAATACTTTTCTCTGTAACTCCCATCTTCCCTTATAATACCCTCACCCTACTTTTTTGCCTAACCTTCCAACCCTGTTAACCTCTGCTGTGCTGACTAGTCATAGTCATTTTGTATATTTATTTTTCTAACTATTCCTTTCTTTCTTCATTTTATAAAGAGTTTAAAATCACTTTGTATTATTATATTACTGTTATAGGAAGTGCCAATCAAATAAAATACAAAATTTAGAATAACCCACCAAAATTTTTGTTTTTCCCCCAGAAAGATACACATGTAATAAAGTAAAAGAATACCACATTCCCTTATTCATCCCTCAAAAATAATTATTTTTATACATATGTAGCTCCTTGTAACATTAACATTTATTTGGCAGCTATAATAGAATAAATTGAATTTAAAATATCATTTTACTTGCAAGTGTCAACTAGCATTTCTCAGGTATGTTGATATGCTTAGTGCAGTGGTTTTTAATCTTTTCTGAGTTTTATGCCTTCCTCGCCCCCAGATTTATTTACATATAAATTTTTCATGTAATTTTTCCACGTTCGTATATTTTAAAAGGATTTTTGCTTATTCGTGGACCAGGTCAAGCACCTGTGGCGTGCAGCCCTGCCTGGTTTGGCTCCGCGTTGGCTCAGCTTTGGCCTGCACACTGAGGGTCTCAGGTTTGATTCCGGCCAAGGCACATCCCCAGTGGCAGGTGTGCAGGAGGCGGGGTATGTTTCTCTCTCATGGATGTTCCTAACTCTCTATCCCTCTCCCTCTCTGTAAAACAATCAGTGAAATACATACTTTTTTAAAAATCAACAGCCAAACTCCAGTAGTTTAGAAAAAGAAAAAAAAACTGTCATGTAGTAAAGAGCAAATCAAACGGATCTATAATTCCAGTTATAGTTCCATATTAGAAACTGTGGAATTTATGAAAATCCATATTGGATTTTTAATACTTTTATGATTCTGAATGTACACTTGCTTTCTCATATCAACCAAGAATTGGTTTTTGTAAAAATGTATTAAAGTGGGAAATCAGACGCAATGGAAAAATGATGTGGTTTAGTGCCAATATCTATAAAAATGATCTGAATATCTTTAATTCATTTTATCTCTTCTAAAAATATGTGTATTTTAACTACTTGAACGTAACCAATGATCTTTTAATACTTAGTGCTCCTTTATAAATATCTCCTAATGTCGTTTTTATTTCAGTTTGTCAAAGTAGTCATTGTGATGTGTTCAGGTAGACTGTAACATTTTCACTTATTAAAATGAGCTGAATTGGGGCTATACTTTGTGAGAAATTTTTTATACAATATGTAGACATTAGTAAGAATCGGCATGTCCACTGATTTATTAATTTCACAGATGCTTCCATAATACTTACTGTACTCTTGGGTATATTAAATTATCATATCCTGACAGCAATCCTGAAACATGCCAGTCTTAAAAAGCCATATTCCTGAGAACTAAAGCAAGGTATCAATGAACCGTATCTGACATGCCATGTTAATTTCCATAACTATCATCACTGGGAATGGTAGTATTTCTAAGGCATGGAGAATCTTGATAAATCTACCAAGTAAAAAGTAGAAAAATATCTACTTTATCACTAAGTTTCCAATCATGAAGTCTGATTTTTTTTAATCTCAATGGAATCATTTTAGAAATGATGATAAGTACCCCCCCTTATGGATTATAAAATAGTTATTTAAATGTACAGTACATCGCAACAGATTATTTTGAATTCTGTTTTCCTCATGTCTAGTGTTGTGAATGAAAACCTCATTCTGCCATCTCATAGAATGATTACATATGCACATGATTTTTGCCTTAACTAGAAAAGAAACAGCTGACAGATACATAGGTTAATTTGCTTTTTAAAATTGCAGCTAAATGTTCTATGATTCTTTTATGCGTTTGGGGCTATTTTGTAGAGAATGAATTTGTCAGGCAACATTTGAAGGACATTGGCCTTTTGTACCCTTTCCTAAATAAACTTAAACAGAAACCTGTCAACTCAAGAATAAAATATTTCTATGTAAATTCTCACCTGCAAATTATTGATAATGGAAGGAGCACCTTTTTAATCCTTATATCCTCTTTCCCCTCAACACAGCTTTTAGATTGTAGATAAACTTCCCAGCTCAATAATTAACTGAGCTCAGTCATTGCACCCCATCTCATGTGATTTTTTCTTTCAGTGGAATACATTATTAGAGCACTCACACAGCCAGTCTAGCTGCAGCAGCCCAGGCAGCAACAGCAGTGCCATTTTTCACAAAGAAAATGTTGAACAGGAGCCAAATGTTTGGTGGCAGTCTGTTGCTAGGAAATCAAGGTCCTGAGGCGATTAATGACAAAGCAAGCAATAACAAGAAGGCAGAATTACAGATTTAAAAGAGAAAAAAGTGGTTGGTGTTATAATTACCCAAAGAAATCCGCACTCATTAAATTGGCTGTTTTTATGATTGACTTTAATTGGAGGTTAGCTCAGATATTTAGCTCCTTTCCCACCCCTTTAAACACACACAGGCACATAATCTGTAGAACTGCAGACTTGTTTTTCTAAGCATTGAGAGGAGCTTGCCCTGTAATTTGATCCCCACTGACAGATGCATTTTCTATGCTGCCATTTTGAATTAACCTATTGTAGAACAATTTTCTTCAGCCCTGTTGAATAAAACATCCAGTCTGATTACCTCGATGGATTTGAGAGTAAAAGAATGTACTTCTTTTTGAAGTAGATTGTTTGCATGGACTCTACTGATTTTGAACTTTGCCAATAAGCACAATCATTTGTAATAAATTTTCAAAGAAATTTGTGGGGAGAAGGTAATTAGAGTCACCCTTTTAATAGTTTAATGTTTGGGCACCTGCATCAAAACAGTATTATTCTTATAAGACAATGTTATTTTTTTCTGAATCTTCATTTAGACTTGATATTTTTAGAAATAGAATCTTATTGTAAGATGCTTTAAAGTGACCATTCTTCCTCCCCACCTACAGGACTTAATACGACTCAAAGCACCCTGTTGTAAAAATATTTTTAATGTATAAAATATTAAACTAAAATTACTTTAAAGTTTGCCAGTTTAATCAATCTTCTATGTGATTTTTCAAGAAAAATATTACTTTATTTGATTTTCTAGGGTTTGATAAACATATTTACCAAAAAAGCATTGATTCAGCTTTCCTGTACAATACCAGAGGGAGCATCACAGTTTATTTACCCTTTCAGAAGACTTAAGAATAAAGTTACATAATGCATTGCTCTCCAGATTTCTAATCAAACCTCGGAACAAAAGAGCTAAGCACATTCTATCTGACAATACGCACACACTGCTAATCAGATGCCAATGCCAAGCTGTCTGCTTTGTTAAATACTTAGCTTCCTAGAGGCAGGAAGACAGCTGCTATAAGTATGATGAAATTTGGTAGTTCAATTTATTTTTACTACCCTTGGGCTACAAAGATACTGTTAATTTAGACCACCCCAATTGGTACACTTTAGGGAGTTTTTAAAAGAGTTTGTAATTAAAATGATAAAACATCATTATTACATTGAAGACCTTCTGTAAGTTTTACATTTGGCAGATACCTACTGAGATAACCCCAGCATGTAATTTACAATGATGTAATGGTTATAATTGCATTTTAGACAAAAAAAAGAGGAACTATAGGAGACAAGTGCTTCTTTTAGAAGAGTTTTGAGATCTGCTTCTGTTTTATTTAAATCTACTTCTATCCCAGAATTGCCTACCTATAATTGATTGGAGCAGCCATAAACATTAAGATATTATCCTAATAGTTTTTAAAATGTTATCAATGTAGACACTGCCACCAGGGGGAGAAAGCTAAACTAAAAGTCCTTAACTGCTGGTAATACTTCCACCAAGTAATTTTGCTGTTTAGACCTATAGTGAAGTTAGGACACTGCCTTTGGGGACATGATTCTCAAATTGTTTGTGAAATCTGTACAGACTTAACACACTATTTAAATGTAAATAAAATGAAAACTTCCAGACCTTTTGTTCTGTTGTTTTTAAGAGAGAGTGCAAATAAGCAACCAAATTTTATTCTTCTCTGATCTGTCATCAATTTGAGGAGCTACCCTTCTGAAAATAAATGCTTTAGATCTATGATACTGGGCAGCTAACATAGCTTAGCTGTTAATCACAGTTGATATAGCATGTAAAGATAGTTTTGTAGTTTATTGTCACAACAATGTAGTTTTGTTTTTTAATACTTCTTTAGTAAACCATTAAAAATTAAATCTAAACATTTTTGTGAAGAAAGCTTGCAGGTTCCTTCCTTGGAGAATCTTTATATGATAAAAATAGGTGTTTTCAGAGAGGGGTGTTACCAGACAAACAAGGCGCGGGGAGGGGGGGTCGGCTAGGATAAACCCTGTCCTAGCTGGTTTGGCTCAGTGGATAGAGCGTCAGCCTGAGGACTGAAGGGTCCCGAGTTCGATTCCAGTCAAGGGCACGTACTTTGGTTGCAGACTCAATCCCCAGCCCTGGTCAGGTCATGTGTGGGAAGCAACCAATTGATGTGTTTCTTTCTCATCAATGTTTCTCTCTTCATTCTCCCACTCTCTCTTTAAAAAAAAAAATAAATAAAGGAAAAATAAAAATACATAAAATGTACCCTGTGGTGGGTACTGGATTACATTTGGAGATAATATAAACTTATATTTAGTTTAATATGTATAAATGGATAGATGCAGAAATAATTACAGATATATCTGTATACATGGATTAGTAGCCATACATCTTATTTTCTGTCTCTGTCCACTAAGAATGCTTAGAACCAGTGATGCCCTAGTAGATACAAACACACCCAGGACTTAGATCTGGATTTGTAAATATCATTCTCCAGTTAAAAGATCCCGGGTTCCTTGGAGAAATGTCTGATTTTATGACTGGGGCAATAAAAACACAACATGGGCATGAAATATCTTGTGTTCTTCACCCAAACCAATAGACTCAATCTAATTATAAGGAAAACATCAGACAAATCCAAACTAATGGACATTCTACAAAATACCTAACAAATATGCCTCAGAACTATGCCCAGGTCAAGAAAAGCAAGGAAAGACTGGTCTCTGACAGGAAGAGACCAGGAAGACATGGCAACTAAATGTCAAGTGGTTTCCTGGGTTGGATCCAGAACAAAAAAAGGACATTGGTTTAAAAATAGGTGAAATCCGAATTAAGTCTGGACTTCAGTGAATAGCAGTGCACCAAGATTGCTTCCTTAGCTTGGATATATGTACCATGCTAACATAAAATGTTAAAATTAGGGCAAACTGGGGAGGGGTATATGGAAACTCTTATCATCATGTTTGGATTATTTTGTTTTTCTTTCTGTAATTCCAGAAGTATTCCCAAATAATAACTTTATTTAAAAATAAAATACCTATGTACCTACCACCCATATTAAGAAACAGAACATTAGCAATATCTTTGAATGTCTGTGTGTTCCTGTGATCCCATGTTTCTCTCTACCCCAAAGGCAACCATTTACTTTAATTTTATGGTTATTCTGTGCTTGTCTTTATAGCTTTACCACAAATGTATCCTTAATCATTCTACCACATCTCTTCACCTATTACATAGTTTCCTACCTTTGTCTTTTTTCCTATATTCTGGATAATCTCTACAGATCTACCTTCTGATGCTTCTAATTACGTGTTTAGCAGCGTCTAATATTTTATCTGCCTATTGAGTTTTAATATCTATTACTTTAGCTTTCATTTTTATTTTTGCTCTCAAATCTTATTTCATTATTTTGATAAACTCTTATTTACAACCCTTTTATTTCGTTAAATACGCTAAACTTATTTTCTGTTTTGTGCCTTGTCAAGTATTTAAGACTTTTGCAGTTCATATTTTAATGTCTGTTGTTTTTCTAGCTCTTACTCCAGCTGCATTATCTTTGTGTGTGAGCTCATTTTCATTATTTCTTATAATTTCCGAGGCTATGATGGATTTCCAAAGAAAGGATTTACATTTGAAACTGCCAAAAGCCTGGGGATACAGTCAACCTAGGAACACAGTGAAATAAATTTTAGACTTAAAGTTTTGTGACCTGCATAGGTAGCATGAGTTTCAGATCCATAAACTTTCATGAAGATGGGCTTGTAGTTAAATTTTCAGGGAAGATATTTTTACTTCTACCAGCATCAAGTTTGAAACCGGCAAATTTTCTTGCTAATTCTTTCTCCAGCATAATTCTATTCCACTCTTACCCTAAGTATGTAGTTCTTCAGAATCCCAGTTTTATGTGGAGATCTCCAATAAGACTCCCTATCAGTATACCCAGGGTTTCTCTCAACCTTGGGCTCAGTGATGTGCTGTTCAATACTTTAAAATTGACTCTCAAGAGAACGGGGGCAAAAAAAAGTCCCGACTTGTAATATTTTCCAGTTTCATATTATGGCTGTTTCCAGCCTACCAACATGAAGTCACTGAACATTAATTTGGGGAAAGATGTATGTAGTTGGCTTTTCACAAATCAGCTCTAGCGAACCACTCCCTGCTCTGAACATGGCTGTGAAAACTGAGGCTCGATTCATAGGGTTGGCATATCCCGGAAAGACACGTGAGTGTCTGCCTACCTCTCCGTATTTCCATTTTTACCTTGTTTTAACCGTCTAAGTATTCTGTCAGCCCAATACTAGATTTCAAAACAGAAAAAGATTATTTTGTTTCCTTTTTATTTTAACTCATCATTTGTCATTTTCAGCAAAAGGACAGTATGTATCATGGTATCTAAGTTAGTTTCACTGCCAGAAATAGAATCCCTCCTTATGGTTTACAAATACACATAATTTTATTTTATTTTTTATTGTAAACAGGATATATGATGATTACATTAAACTTGAGAAATATAAAAAGGTCAGAGAAGAATATTAAATCCTCATTTTTGTGCATATGTGTATCTTCGAGTTTTCTTATAATTTGTATCATATTCTTACTATTTCATAATACAGTTTTTGTTTCTTAATATTTAATGTTTGCTCAAGTAATTAAATATTTCTCATAATACCCCCACCTAAATATACATGAAAGTAAAGGTAAAAATCTGCACAGATTGGAATTATAGTTTATCCAGGAATCCAGTTCTTGTGGCGTATAAAAATAATTTTGTTAATATTTTTATTGCAGCATTATTAATAATTGCAAAGTATTAGAAATTATATAAATAACCAGTCATAGGAATTTTGTTTAAGAAACAGATCTGGAGTGATTTCTAGGAGATAATATTTTAAAAAGAAAGCACAAAAGAGCATATATAATGCTACTTTTTATGAAATTACAGGGGAAAACAAAACACCTATGCAGGAAGGATAAAGTAGAAAACAATGAAATCAGTAATCTACACAGGTTAGAAAAGAATGTGGGATGGATGAGATACGAGAAGACATGACACTTCTCAGAATTTATTTTTTGGGATACTGTTTTGAATTTTGATAGCATGTTAATATCCTATTTATTTAAAAGGTTAAATAAAAACAGTACCAGTAGGGTAAGGGACTTAAAACTGTAAGCAGGCTGAAGCAAATGAACTTTATTGTCAAGAGTAAAAAATAAAATACTACAACTACACTGAAAATAAAAAAGAAGTGAAGGAAAAAAGGAAGACTAATTCAAGTAATTTATGAACACACTGTTGGACTGGACTGTTTGGGCCAGAGTAGGAGAGGAAGAAAGTGTTACAAATTCTGAAGTCTTTTAATTGGTTTATTTACTTTCGTGGAATGGGAAAACTATATTGAACAAATGACTAGTGGGTTGATATTGTTAGGAACCCTTGTTCTCACTGTGGAAAAAAGGGTATATAAATATAGAAAGAGAGGAGACAGGAAAAAGCACTGTGGGGATGGATTGGGTTAGAGGTATCTGTGTAAATATATATGTTTACGTGTTTCAGTATATGTGTGTATGTGTGAATATTAATGCATATATATTTTAGCTCTACTGCCAAATGAGCAACGAAGCAGTCACTTAGATAGTAATGCCACAGCTAGTATTATTCCCCACTCTGTGAGTTTACCAGGGATGCCATGACAAATAACCATAAACTTAAATTCCAGCATAGTTCAGGAGTTCAGAAGTTAAAAATGAAGGTGTTGGCAAGATTGGTTAATTCTTGGAGGGGCAGAGGGAGAATCTGTTCTATGCCTCTCTCCTAACTTGTGTTGCCTGTAATCCTTTGTCTTTCTTGTCTTATGGCAGTATAACTCTTATATCTGCTTCCATTGTCCTATGACATTCTCCCTGTGTGTCTGAGCCCAAATTTCTCCTTATAAGACCACCAATAATTGGACTAGAGCCCACCCTACTCCAGTGTGATCTCATCTTGAATACATCTGCAAACACCTCAATTCCAAATAAACCTGCGTTCAGGCATACCTGAGCATAAGCCTTAAACATACCTTTTTGAGAAACAGAATTCAGCCTGCAACACCCAGTAAAAGGAACCAGAATTCCTCATTAAAATGGCTGGCTCCAGGTGTAGGGCCAAGTAGAAACAAGATGGACATCTTGTAATGTCACAAATGAAGTACTCAAAGCAATAATAGGCCGTTTATACCTTCATTGATGGTGAGAATTTTGATCACCAGATCAGGTGTTGTCTAACTTCTCCACTGCGTTACTGCTGTATCTCTTCTCTACATGGGAGCTCACTTGAGGCGTTTCCCCTATCCAAATCTGGAACAGTTTGAGCTTTGAAATAATTAAATACAACAATGAATTATAGACCATTACGGGAAAAAAAAAGTACTTTATGAAACTATACCAATAATAGATGGAGAGATAAGAGAAGATATCTGGCTTACAGTAGAATGCCAAAGGCTGATTGGCAAATGTGGAAGTTATAAAAACAAAGAAAAACATTTTGCAGTTACTAGGGTAGGTCTGGGAAAAATCATCAATGGATACAACATCTAAGAAGACATGTTGATGAGGAATGGGCTATTTGCATAGTCTCCCCATGAAATGTTAATCAGTTGTAGAGAAGAGATACAGCAGTAATGCAGTGGAGAAGTTAGACAACACCTGACCTGGTGATCAAAATTCTCACCATCAATGAAGGTCAGAGGGCCCTTTGTGCTTCCTAATGAGGTTTCTGAGAAGGACACAGCACTACCTATGAAGTATTCTGACTCAGAATGTATAATTTCACTTAGTCACAGGGAAATAGTAGAAAAATATACATATACGTAGAGCAAGGCAGTACTAGCAAACAAAAATAATAAAGCACATGAGTAGAAAACTTTAACAGGAAAATCTGTGTAAAGGATGTCTATATATGGATGTTACCTGCACTATTTTTATTTTGGAGGCTTTTTGTACATTTGAAATTATTTCTTACTAAAATTTTACTTAAATTGTCCTTTAATTGTAAAGGAAAAAAATGAGTAGAAAACAATCTTAAAGTGGACTCCGTCTAAGTGACTGTAATTCAAAATATGCAGTTGGGAAAATGATTTTGCATTCATTGTGAAATGTCTTATTATGTTGCCTTTATGTTTCTATAGCATTAAATTATCTTACTTAGAGTCACCTTGAGATATAACACAAGATAGCAGTTTAATATGTAGTTTACACATTATACATAGTTAACATACATTTAGTTAACAGTTATATGTAGTTTTTAAATGTATAGTTAATACATAGTTATAACTTGCAACAACAAATCTTAATTCTTTCAGTTAATTCTGAACAATTTTTATTTTATTTTATTTTTTTATATATTTTATTGATTTTTTACAGAGAGGAAAGGAGAGGGATAGAAAGTCAGAAACATCAATAAGATAGAAACATCGATCAGCTGCCTCTCGCACACCTCCTACTGGGGATGTGCCCGCAGCCAAGATACATGTCCTTGACCGGAATCAAACCTGGGACCTTTCAGTCCGCAGGCTGATGCTCTATCCACTGAGCCAAACCAGTTTCAGCCTGAACAATTTTTATATGCATGTAAAAGAATTATTTGAAGATACCTGCAAAATCTTTACACAAGTCACATTATTACTACAATCCATAAGTGTAGTAGAAGTAGGGAAGGAGAGATTAAAAATATATCCATCAGCTTTTCTGATCACTTTGAATGTAATATTAACAGTTTTTAAGTCAAAAAAAAAAAGGTTTCATGAAACGGGAAGAAAAAGGAGGATAAGGAAAACTGGCTAATACAGAGAAAAATTTTTGTGGTTAACCATAATACAAATACAAAAAGAAAGTTTGATTAGTGGTGTTCTCAAACTTAGAGATTTATAAGAGTGACTTTATTAGTACACTAAATGCAAGTACATCTTTCAGGGGCATTCATTTGTTCATTCAACAAATATTAAGAGCTTATCACGTGCCAGAGAGTGTTTTAGGCATTCAATATATAGCTGTGAATAAAAGAGTAATATGCAAATTGACCATGCCTCCGATCAAGCCATGCCCACCAGCCAATCAGGAGCAAATAAACCCCAACCAAGATGGCTATGGCCACTGAGAGCAGGAGGGAGACTTGGGTTTCCCTGGCAATGGAGGAAGCCAAGCTTTCTGCCTGCCCTTGCCAGCCTAGGCCTCCATTCAGTGCTACAAAGTTTCAATTACCCTATCTAATAAAAGAGTAATATGGGAATTAACCATCACTCCACTGCAAAAATGGTCGCGCCCAGTCCTCTTAGCCCCACCGGAGTCCCCCAGTCTGTCCAGTGGAGGCAGCCTGGGTGTCCAGCTGAGAGGCACCAGTGCCCAGCGTGATCCCTGGCTAGCAGGGCAGCACACCCCTGCCACACGATCTTCTGGCCAGGTTGGGGTGCGCACCCGCCTGCAGCAGCACGATCTTTGGCCAGGCTGAGATGGAGCCCGGGCTGGGGTCTCATCCTGGCAGGGGCCCGCACCCCCGTGGCACAATCCCTGGCCAGGCTGAGGCTGCAGCCCAGGCTGGGTCTCAGCCTGGCTGAGGTGTGATACCCTTCCAGTGGTGGCAGCCTGGAGTCTCAAGCACTGCGTCACACCAGCCATATGGAGGAATCTTAAATGTTCCTTTTTAAAAATATATATATTGTATTGATTTTTTACAGAGGGAAAGGGATAGAGAGCTTGAAACATCTAAGAGAGAGAAACATCGATCAGGTGCCTCCTGCACAGTCCCCACTGGGTATGTGCCCCCAACCAAGGTATATGCCCTTGACCGGAATCGAACCTGTGACTCTTGAGTCTGCAGGCCGACACTCTATCCACTGAGCCAAACAGGGCTGTCCAATATGCTAAAGAAAAAACCCTATCTAATAAAGAGGGAATATGCAGGGGAGGGCACTTGAGAGTGACCAGGTTGTCAGGGGAGGGCAGTTGGGAATGATCAAGCTGGCAGGCAGACGCAGTTAGGGGCAATGAGGCAGGCAGGTGAGCAGTTGGGAGCCAGCAGTCCTAGATTGCGAAAGGGACAGGCAGTTGGACATCCCCTGAGGGGTCCCAGATTGGAGAGGGTGCAGGTTGGGCTGAGGGGACCCCCCTCCCCCGTGCATGAATTTTGTGCACCGGGCCTCTAGTATGTTATAATAGACAATATAACGGCAATATTCTCTGAGAAATTATTACTAATAATAGATAACATGTATCACTCTGTACCACACACCATTCTAAAGTTTTTATATATGTTAATTTACCTCAAATAATCTTATGAGCATGGGTCCTGTTATTACCTCCATTTCACAGATGAAGAAACAGAACCCAGAGGTGTTCACTAAAGTCTCACAGTTACTAAGTGGCCAGTCTAGGATTTGAAACCCTCAGGTTGGCTCCTGTGTCCAAACGTTTTTAAAAAAATTAATTAAAATTTAGTTTGAGATCATTGAAATTCACATGCAGTTGTAAGAAATAATACAGAGAAATCTCATTTACCATTTATGTCATTTCCCCCATAGGTAACCTCTTACAATATCACCACCATTATACTGGCATTAATATAATCCAGATACCAAATATATCCATCTCAAGAATCCCTCACTGTCTTAGTTCAGCAACTATAACAAGACCCTAGACTGGGTGGCTTAAACAGAAGAAATCCATTTCTCATTCCGGAGGCAGATCAGGCTGGCAGCATGCTTAAATTCTGATGAGTATCTTCTTCCTCATGTGCAGGTGACCACTTTCTGGCTGTCATATTACATCGTGGAGAGAAAGGATCATCTCTCTTATATTTTCATTAAGGGCACTAAGCCCCTCCATGAGGGCTTCACCTTCATGACCTAATTAACTTCATAGTCCCCCCCCCCCTCACCCCTCCAAAAACATCAAACTGGGAATTAGGGCTTCAGCCAATGGATTTGGGTGGGAGACACACAAACGTTCGGTCCATAGCACCCTTTATGGCCACATCAGTCCCTCCCCTTCTGCCCCAGTGCTCCTGCTTCATCCCTGATAACCACTAATGTGTCCTCTGTTTATGTACTTTTGTCATTTCAAGAATGTTGTATGTATAATCATACACTGTTGCCATCTTTTGAGACTGCCTGTTTTCACTCAGCATAACCCTCTGGAGAGTCATCCAGATTGGTGCATGTATCAATAGTCCATTATTTTTTATTGATAAATGGTATTCCACGGTATGGTTGTGCCACAGTTTAATTATTCACTCTTCGAAGTACATGTATGTTGTTTTTTTAGTTTGAGGCTACAAATAAGTTGCTATGAACATTTGTTTATTTTCATTTTTTTCTGAGCTACTTCTAAGCTTTACCCATCACACGCTGTCATCTCTCAATAAATAGAATAAGGAATGCCTTTCTGGTGAGGTGACATTGAGAAGAGGTGTGAAGGAGCTAAGGGGAAAGGCCATTGAGCTGTTTAGGGAAAACATATTTCAAGCAGAGGGACCAAGTGCCGTGGCCTGGAGTGTTTGTGACACAGCAAGGAGAACAGGGTTGAGTTCTGAAAGGAAGCTGTGAGTCAGATCTATAAGACATGTACATTTAAATCCCCTCCCCCCCAAAAGTGAGATAGGCATTGAAGAGTTTGGGTAAAGGAGCAGCATATTCATTATATTTTAAAATCACTGTAGCTGTTCTATTGAACATAGTCTTGAGCAAGGGAGAACAATTAGGAGGCTTGTTACAATAGTCTGTACAATGCATGATGTTGCTCACACTAGTGGTGGAGGTATTCAGAATGGGTCAGATTCTGGATATGTTTTGAAGTTTGTCACAAAATTTTGGGGTGGATTGATTATTGGATATGAAAGGAGAGGAGGCAAGGATGATTCAATTGACCAAGTTAAAATGATATATAAAAAATAGTGAGTCGCCTTATTCATTTATAGTAGGAAATGTAGTTATTATGTAAATGCAAATGTTTGTATCTGCTTAATCTGCACATTCTCTATGTATAAACAAATTTGTGTTGGAAGCTTAAATAGTTGTGGTGACATGGAGTCAAAATAATGATACTTGAATAAATACATTTTTAATATATTTGTTTTCATTTTTAAATATGATAAATTTATCTCATCAATAGGGACTTGAAAAATTAGTCCATTGACCAAAGGCATCCTGAGTTCTTCTTTAATAGGTAGCATTAACAACTGCCTTTGTCCCTCTTTCATAACCTATCAACACTAACACACTCCTAATTTCAACATATTTTCTCTAGATTTGTTAATATATTCAAACAGATCACATTGCATATCTTATCTTACTTTGTTGTTTCATGGTTGACTAAAAGGCAGTATTAATATTCCTTATGCCCATATTATACTGGGATGTATTGCTTCCTTGTACTGGCAACAGTGATAAATATTGTAGATAATATTTTTTTACTTGGATAAATATAGCACTGCTATTAGTATTATTGAAACGTTTTTTAGTGGTATATCACTTATCCACTAAATTGTCTATGACAGTAGTAAATCTTAAAATATTTAATTTAAAACTCTTTAAATTTTATTCTTTCAGATATATATGTAGCTATATAGAAATTTTTCAAATTCATAGTCTTCATCAATTCTATGAATATAATTTAGTTTTACTTAATGCCTAGAGATCAATCATCTACAATATCTATTTTGGGGCTGTGCATGTGTCTATTCTATGGTACATTTATTTGCTTTTATTTAAGTGGCTTGAAACTGCTGTATATTTTTTAGTACATATAGATACTTTGTAATAATTTTATCACCTCTAGATATGTAAATGTATCATTTTCTTATTTCTAACTTTTTAGGATATGAAAAATCTAGGTAACATTTTTAGAAGAAAAGAGTAAATAAATTGAGTTCTAAATATTTAGGCATTGGACTATCCTGGGACCTTTTCAGCTGGTTGACTCTCTTTTTAAATTGATTTTTTTAGAGATGGAGGGATGGAGAGAGAAAAAGTGAGGGGGGGAAGAGAGAAATATCAATTTGTTGTTCCACTTGTTTATGCATTCATTGGTTGTTTCATGTATATACCCTGTCCAGGAATTAAACCTGCAGCCTTGACATAGTAGGATGATGCTCTAACTGAGCCAGGACCCTGTTTCTCTTTTATACTCAGCATTCCTGACATTTCCTTTCTATAAGGTTACTCAGCTATAGCTCCATGTATCTTTCAGTTGAAACTCCTTTGGTTCAGTGCAAGCAAACTCTGTCCACTCATTAGCAGCAACCTGACATAGATTTATTCTGCTGATGAGAAAATTAGCAAAATGGATCATTTGTAAGAGTTTATTACTGCAAACAGTGCATCAGAAATGTCATAGTCTCATTTCATTAAGAAATTTACATACACATCAGATTTTAGAGTGCTCATTCATGATGAAAGTCTACTTACACACTGTTTGTGTTTGAAAACATTCAATAGCCAGCCTTGAATTTAAAAAATTTAATTAAATGCTTAAAGAATTACAAGTGTTCCTTTCCTTAGCTCTAATGCTAACCAAAGTGCTTTTCTAAACTGCTGAGAATGGACTGAAAAATTCTGCTGAGGGCTGTAGATACTTATCTGCCTAATTGAGCCATCATTTGTTGACATGAGAAAGACCATGTGACCTGCTTTAATGCATTTCTCAGTAACAGCAGGAGGTTAGAGTGTAGTTCATCCAAGAGTAAAACCAGCAGCAATATTATTAGGCATGTGAAAATAGCATTGATTATGGAATGGTTTTTGTAAAAGAAAAGTAGTAATATAAAAGCATCTATATATATAAAGAGGTAATATCCTGATTGATCCTAATGGTGTCCCGTTACGACCGAGCAACAGGCTGCACGTGCACAGAAGCTGGTGGGCGGAGACGGGTGCTGGGACTTCTGCCCCCAGCAGAGGCACACGCAGGTCTGCCCAGCACTGACAGCACTCTGCCGCAGAGGCGAGACCGCTCTCCAGAGGCACATGCAGGCAGGAGCTGGTGGGTGGGGACACAGATAGGGGGACTGCTCGAGGCGCCAGGGCACAGCTTGAGCAGGCCCAGAGCAGACACAGATATTTTTTCGTGATGAAGAGACTGCGAGTCCGTGTTGATGAAAACACCTTGGCGGCTGTGGCAGCCAGCAGTGGCAGCAGCAGTGGGGTGCTGGGGATGATGCCTTCCCCTGATTAGCCCGGTCACCTCCTGCAGAGGGAGGCCAGACTGAGGATTAGGGGAGCAGGCCTAAGCTGTAAGTAGAATATCCCCTGAAGGCTCCTGGACTGTGAGAGGGGGCAGACTGCACTGAGGGACCTTCCCCCACCCCCCATCCCGGTGCAAAAATTTTGTGCACCAGGCCTCTAGTAATCATATAAACAATATAGGGAGTGACTTTATTTTAAAAATTATTTTGAATCAAAATATTTTATTTAAATTAGTCATTCAATAATTTTATTGATGTTTATAGTTGCTAGGCATGTTTCATGTTTAGGTAACTGTTGACTTATCAAAATTGATTAGTATAAGCGGTAAAATTTGAAATGGATACTATGTCATGGAGTGCTAAAGCAATGTAGTATTATTGACAGTTTTTGAGTAGGTAGAAAAGTAATATGATCAAAACTGTTCTGGCCTGGGGTGAGAGAGATTAGTTACTGGGACATTAATTAGGAAAGTGTTAATTTAGTCTAGGTCAAGGTAAGAGAACCTTAACAAAGAAACCAGTAAGAAATCAGGAGAGGAATATAAGAGTCTTTGGAAAGGAACATGTGTGGCAGACAAAAACAAGTTAGAGGTTGCCATCTTGGATGACTTGAGAAAAATCATTCCAGGAGAAGAAATTGTTGTTTAGATACACAATGAGTTTGATTTAGGACATGTTGAAATAGAAATGCAACTGAAATACCCATAGGTAATCTAAAATGCAATTATAGTTCTTGGGAAGTGAGTCAGAGCTAAAGGTACAAATTTCTAAGTCAGCATATGATGGGTTTGGTAAAGCTTCTATAGTATTGAGATTACCAAGGAGAAAAAACATACAAAGATTTCCAAAAGCAACATTTGGGGAATGCTTCCTAAATGGTAGAGGGAGAAATTAAAATCAAGAGAGGAGACAGAGGATGGTTCTGAAAGGTAATAGTTCATCACTGAGTGAACCAGCTAGTAGACTTGTATATATCTCCTATGACGGTTAAAACAAAGCACTACAGCAAAATGTAGTCTGGAAAACATTTGATCCCAGTCTTCAATAGCTTAAATACTGAAATCTAGAGTTAAATATTTAGAAACTTTTTATCAAGTTGACATTGCTTCCTCATTGAACAGGGAATAGACAATTTCAAATGTTGGAAAACACTTGTGGTGAGTTTCTTGTGGTACAATTTGTAAACAAGTTTTGGAAACATAGTACTGTATATGGGTACATGTTGAACTGTGTTAAAAAAAAAAAAACAAAAACTTGTCCTTCATGACAGAAAATTGAAGATCTATACCAAAGAGATGGTGATAGTAGGCAGATTACACAGAGTTCAAGAATGTTGGGCCTGGCTGGTTACTAACACTGGTTGAGTGTCAGCCTATGAACCAGGAGGTCATGGTTTAATGCCCAGCCAGGGCATATGCCCTCGTTGCAGCCTCGATCCCTAGTATGGAGCATGCAAGAGGCAGCCAATCAATGATTCTCCCTCATAATTGATGTTTCTATCTCTTTCTCCCTCTCTAAAATCAATAATATTAATAAAAGTGTTGGGTGAGAGAAAAGGTTTATTTAAAAACATAAGAAATTTAAGTTTATATATTGGCTGAAGAATATATGATAGAACAGAAGAGTCTGATGATATAGTATGAAAAATGATAACTAATGGAAGGAATAAGATCAAAGGCATATAGATAAAGGCTTTTATCCTTGGGGGGAAAGATTTGCTTAATAATTTATGTCTCGTTTTTACTAGATAGCATGTAATTTGATCCTCATAGGAATCCAGTGAGCTAGGTGAAGTATAATTAATCCATGTAAGGGAATGAAGTTAAAAAAAAAAAGCATTTTATTTCTGATCACATAGTTAAGAAAATCTAAATATTTTGATGCCTTGTCCTATACTCTAATTATCATGTCTGAAAATAAAGACAGAAAAGATATTTGAAGAAATAATGGTTGAAAACTTCCCAAAGTAATGAAAAACAAGAATCTATACATCTCATAATCTCACAGAATGCTAACTAGAATAAATGTAAAAACATATCAAGTCAAAATGTAGAAAATCAGAAATAAATAGGATATCATGAAAGCAGGAAGGAATAAAAAGTCATTACATAATAGGGAGCACCAATAAGATTTTTTTGCTAATTTCTCATCAGAATCAAAGGGGATCAGAGGGCAGTGGGATGACACATTTAAAGTGCTGAAAGAAAAAAAAAAGAACAAATAATCTTCTATCTAACAGAAATATCTCAAAAGTGAAAGTGAAATATTTTCCTAGACAAACAATTCTAAGATAATCTGTTAACAGATCTGCCTTACAAAAAGTACATCCCCAAGGGCTCCCAGACTATGAGACAGCACAGGCCAGGCTGAGGGGGGACCCCTTCCCCCCCAAGTGCACGAATTTTGTGCACCAAGCCTCTAGTGTTAAATAATAGGTTAATATAATAAATTTAATAAATATATATTTTCTCTCTATTCTCTAAAAGACATAAAATTAGTTAACATAGTACATATAAAAATGTATTGGTGGGTTTGTAACATACGTATAGATCCAATATGTATAATAATAGAATAAGAGAGAGGAGGCAATAGAGCTATATTAGAATAACATTTACATATTTTACTGGAAATAAGTTTATGTGAGTCTGAAGTAGATTATTATAAATGAGCTGTATATTGTACACCTTAGGACAGCCAATGAGAAATTAACTAAAAGTTATAGTTTAAAATATAGTTTACTAACTTATGCAAATATGTTCAACTGATTTGTACAAGAGGTACAAAAGAATACAGTGGAGAAAGGATACCATTTTCAAATTGTTGCTTCAGGAATTGGACATCCATGAGTCAAAAAATGAACTCTGACATAAACCCCATACAAAAATCAAATCAAAAGCGATCCAGGATTAAATGTACAGTGCACACTATAAATTTTTAGGGAAAAAATCATGGAAGAAAATATTTTGGATTTATGCCAGGACCGGTTTGGCTCAGTGGATAGAGCATCGGACTGCGGACTGAAGGGTCCCGGGTTCGATTCCGGTCAAGGGCATGTACCTTGGCTGCGGGCACATCCCCGGTGGGGGGTGTGCAAGAGGCAGCTGATCGATGTCTCTCTCTCATCGATGTTTCTGACTTTCTATCCCTCTCCCTTCTGCTCTGTAAAAAATCAATAAAATATATTAAAAAAAAAAAAAGAAAAGAAAATATTTTGGATTTAGAGCTAAGCAGTTTCTAATCTACATTGTACTAGAGGTTCTAACCATAGAAATTAACCAAGAAAAAAGAAAGGCAACTAGATTAGAAAGGAAGAAGTAAAACTGCTATCTATGTAAAAGTCTATCTTCTATAGACTGTGTCCCTGCAAATTCATATGTTGAAATCTGATCCTTAATGTTTTGGTACTTGGAGTAGGGTTTTGGTAGATGATTGGGTCTTGAGAGTAGAACTCTCACAAGTGGGATCTGTGCTCATAAAAAAAAAAGAGAGAGAGAGAGACTCCAGAGATTCCTTGCCCCTTCTACAATATAAGGACCCAGGGGAAGATGGACATCTATGAAACCAGAAGTGGGCCCCTCACCAAACACTGGATCTTGGTCTTCCTAGTCTCCAGACTGTGAGAAATAAATTCTTGTTGTTTACAAATCACCCATTCTGTGGTATTTTTGTTATAGCAGCCTAAGTAGACCAAAACACTATACTTGCAGTTAAAATTTTGAATATAGAAAATCTTAAAGCATCCACTAAGAATCAAATGAAAGAAGAGAAATGATCAATGTAAGTACAGCAACTAATAAAATAGAATATGAGAGATTTCAATTTAAAACCTTGCTTTTTAAAAATATTAAGCTAACAAAGTGCTTGTAAGATTTATCAAGTAAAAAGAAGACATACTAGCATTATTAGAAATGAAAAGGATGTTTACTCAGTAAATAATTCTAGGAAGAAATATGGGCCAATAAATTTAAAAGTTTAGCCCTGACTGGTTTGGCTCAGTGGATAGAGCGTTGGCCTGCGGACTGAGGGGTCCCGGGTTCGATTCCGGTCAAAGGCATGTACCTGGGCTGTGGGCACATCTCCAGTGGAGGGTGTGCAGGGGCAGCTGATCAGTGTTTCTTTCTTATCAGTATTTCTGACTTTCTATCCCTCTTCCTTCCTCTCTGTGAAAAATCAATAAAATATTTTAAAAAATAAATAAAATTTTAAAAATAAAAATTTGATACATTCTGAATATTCACATTTAATTCATTCATTATTGTCATAGTTGATCTTAGCCGTAGTCATGGTTATAAAAATCATTCATAGGGTGATGATTTCCAAATGTACTTTTTTAGAGTACATATCTTTTCTGATCTTCAAATGTAACGTTCAGCTGGTTACTTGATTATATGCACAAAAATGTTTTGATGTACATTGTCGATCCTATTTCTCCCTCATGTCTACCACATCTGTGTATATGGGATCACTGAAGTGTTTGGCTCTGGAATCTCTGGCCAAATTCTGGGAGATCCTTGATTATTTCTTTTCCTTCAGTAAGTCTCTAGATTTACAGTATATCTGGAATCAGTTTATTCTTCGCTTATAATCAATTACAATTCTACTTAAGATTATTATTATTATTATTATTATTATTATTATTACTACTACTACTACAACTAGAAGGCCCAGTGCATGGATTTGTGCACCGATGGGGGGGGGGGTCCCCTCAGCCTGGCCTCTTGCAATCCAGGACCGCTCGGATTGACTGAAACTGGTAGTCTGATATCCTCTGAGGGATGTAGTAGTGTGCAAAGTCGCAGGCAACCAGGGAGGAACCTGTGTTCATGCCACTCCTGCTCATCCCGGCCTGCTGCGCATGCTGCCACAGAGCGGGGAGAGGCGGGAGGGGCTCACGCTGCTGCAGCTGCACTTGCCAGCCATGAGCTCAGCACCTGGCACACATCAGTCAGCTGAGCGGTGCACCTGCTGTGGAAGCGCACTGACCATCAGGGGGCAGCTCCTGCATCGAGTGTCTCCCCCATGATGGTCAGTGTGTGTCATAGTGACCTGTCATTCGGTCACTTAGGCTTTTATATATATAGATTATTATTTTAATCCTCACCATGGCTGTGTTTCCATAAAATTTAGAGAAAGAGAGGAAGAGAAAGAAACATTAATGTGAGAGAGAAACATTGATCTGTTCCCTCCTGCATGTACCCAGACTAGGGATCAAACCTGCAAACTGGTTATGTGCCATGACCAGGAATCAAATCCATGACCCTTTAGTGCACAGGACAATGCTCCAACCAACTAAGTCACACTTGGCAAGGGCTTATGTTATTATTTTACTCCTGGCCTACTGCAATAACTTGTCTCCTTACTTTTACTTTTTAACTCTTTCCAAGCCATTCTCACCAGAATAATCATAGTGAACTTTTTTTCTTTAATTCTCACCTCAGGAGTGAGGATATTTTATCCATTTGAGAGAGAGTAGACAGCTGAGAGGATAGTAAAAGAGACAGAAGAGAGAGAAATATTGAAAGAGAAACATAAATGTGACAGAGACACATCGATTAGTTGCCTCCCACACATGCCCCATCTGGGGGCGAGGATTGGACCTGCAACCCAGATTCGTGTCCTTGACTGGGAATTGAACACATGACTCTCTGGTGTGCAAGCTAACACTCTAACCATTGAGACACACCAGCTAGGGAAGAGGTGACCTTTTATTTCTTTTTAAAAAATATTTATTGTTGAGCATATTACACATGTCCCCTTTTATCCCCCTTCCACTCAGATCCCGCCTCATCCTTGGCCTTTCCCTTCCTATTGTCTGTGTCCATGGGTAATACATAGATGCATATAAGTTCTTTGATTAATCTCTTAGGACTCCCCCCTCCCAAGTTCCCTGTGAAATTCATCATCCTGTTCCATGTTTCAATGCCTCTGGTTCTATTTTATTCATCAGTTTATTTTGTTCATTAGATTCCTTGTTTGTTTACTTTGATTTTTAGATTAAATTGTTAATAGATAGTATTTATTGTCATTTTATTGTCTATATTTTTATCTTTTTTCTTCTTCTTAAATAAGGCCTTTTAATATTTTATGTTATACTGGTTTGGAAGTGTTGAACTCCTTTAGCTTTTTTCTTGTCTGGGAAGCTCTTCATCTGACCTTCCAATTCTAAATGATAATTTTGCTGGGTATAATCTTGGTGGTAGGTACTTGTTTGTTGTCACTTTAAATATTTCTTACAACTTCCTACTGGCCTGCAAAGTTTCTGTTGAGAAATCAGCTGACAGTGGTGTGGACATTCCCTTAAAGGTAACTAATTGCTTTTCTCTTGCTGCTTTTATTATTCTCTCTTTCTTTAACATTTGGCATTTTAATTATGATATGTCTTGGTATGATCCTCTGTGGGTTCATTTTGTTTGGGATTCTCTGTGCTTCCTGAACTTGTATGTCTATTTCTTTCACCAGGTATGGGAAGCTTTCTATCATTATTTTTTCAAAAAGTTTTTCAATTTCTTGCTCCCTCGCTTCTTCTGGCACCATCATGATGGGAATGTTGCTACTCTTGAAGTTGTCCCAGAGGCTCCTTTCACTGTTTTCATTTTTTTTTTGGTCTTATTTTTCTTCTTGCTGTTTTGATTGGGTGTTTTTTGCTTCCATATTACAAATCCCTAATTTGATTTTCAGTATTGTGTACTGTTGATTCTCTGTAAGTTATTCTTCTTTTCAGTTAATGTGTTCTTCATTCCTGACTGGTCCTTTTTTATGTTGATGTCCTCACTAACTTCCTCAAAGTTCTCAATATGTTCCTTGAAGTTTTTACTAAGTTTCTTGAAGTTCTCGTTAAGTTCCTTGAGCATTTTTATAACCATTGTTTTGAGCTCTGTATTTGGTAGTTTGCTTGCTTCCATTTGATTTTATTATTTTTCGGGAGATTTCTTCCATTCTTTCATTTGATACATGTTTCTTTATCTCTGCACTTTGGCTTCTTCCCTGTGTTTGTTTCTGTGTATTAGGTAGAGCTGCGTTCAGTGATTCAGCCTCCCAGTCTCTTGAACTGGGCTCTCTACATGTGTCCCCTGTGTGGGCTGTGTTTGTTGTCCTATTGTAGTTGAGCCTTGATTGCTGTTGCCATCATTGGGAGAGATTGATTCTTCCAGGCCAATTGGCTGTGAAGACCAGGTTAGAGTGGAAGAGATGCTGTGCAGAGTTGCCCCTATAAGCAGGGCTTGCTTCAGTGGTACTTTGATGCTCACCAAGTATGACCCTTGAGCGTGGCAGTGGTCAGGTTGTAAACTGGTGTGGTCGGAAACTGACTGCCAGGTGCACTAGCTCTGCGGCTTCCCAGGAGGTGCAAAGTCAGCTACTGCCTGTGCACTGCCTGGCTACAGAGCAATTCATAGATGGCAGCTACTTGTGTTGGATTTGGTGGTGCCCAGGAGAGACCCAGCTGTTAACCAAGGCAGGCTGCTGCTGCTACCAGGCCTGGAGCCATTTATCCAGTGGCTCATGCTGAGCCAGCTATTGCTTGTTTGAGAGATTTTAGAAAAATCTGGAGCCTGAGCCAGGACAGGCCATTCACATGGAAAAACACTGGAAACAGCTTGGGTGGGGCTGCAAATCAGGTGGGCTGGAGTGAGGTGGGGTCTCAGGGAATCACCAGGGCAGGATGAACTGTGTGGACCAGGTTGATGGAGACTCAGATGTGGTGCCTACCTGAGGGCTCTTTGGGGAGGTCTCAGCAAAGGAGCAGTGATCGTGGCCACCACTTTTGCCTGGGAGACAGCTTCCCCCCAGTTCTTGCCCTGATGCCAGATAATTCAGTTCCTCCCTATATGTCCCTGAATCTTTTCAAGCTGCTGCTGCCCAGTGCTACAGCTCAGAGGGAATGTGTCTGTGTCAGTCTGTGCATGGGCCCTATAACAGGAACTGCCTGCAACTCCAACAGCCTCCTTGTCACTCAGCCTCTATCCCCACTGGTTTTTACAGTCTGAATGTATGGGGACTTCTCTTGATGGCATTGGAACGCTGGGCTGAGGGGTCTGGTGTGGGACTGCGACCCCTTGCTTCTCATGGGGGATCTCTGCAACCAAGACATCCCTGCCGGTTACAAAATGGCACATGTGGGTGTCGGAGCAGCCCACCCTGAGTCTTTACCCCTCCTACCAGTTTCAATAAGCTTTCTTCTTTAATTCCCCAGTTGTAGGATTTCCATTCAGCCTGATTACAGGTGGTTCTGAATGCTGGTTATTCGGTAGTTTAGTTATAATCTTGAGGTGATCATGGGAGGAGCTGAGTGAGTATGGCATTTATATACACTGCCATCTTGACCCTCCTCTCAGGAGTGACCTTTAAAATGCACGTCAGCATACAGTACTTTGGTATTTCAATCCCTTGCAAAACTGCCACTTGCTCCTATAATAAAGTCCACACTTCAGGTACAGCTTTCTGGTCACCTATCTAAAATTGCTTCTCTTGCTTTTCCATGTGCTAGTGTCATTGTATACCTCTAGCCCATTCCCAAGCTGTCATTTAATCATGCTTGCTGCCTTTATTGAGTTATCTCAAATGGTAATTACCTTTTCTAATTCCTCCTAGAATGCTATTTGAGAAAGTCCTTGCCTGTTTTAAAACCATATTATCTCTAGTAATTAGCATAGTGTCTAGTATTTAATGAATGCTCAGTTATGCATCTGTAGAATCTACTTTTTTGTGAACTCCATAGTGCTGATCACATTGTAAATGGCCAGGTATATATAAACTGATAGATGCTGTATTTCCCTTGATTTTCTTTATTGTGTTCTTAGTGGGCCTATTTCCTCATGTCTCCTTTCTCTTTTAGATCATATAATGATTATATTTTATTGGCTTTATCTTCAATTATGTGAACATGTTCAAATGCATATCTGTAGCCAGCATGCTTTCTTTTCCCCCTCATTATGTGTCTCCTGTATAAAAATTATCATCTTCATATCATGATCACCTTTGGAAAAACTTTTATATATTCCAAATATTGCCTCATTTAAAAAAATTGAGAGGGAGGAGTTAGGTCTGACTACCCAATTGGATATAAACTGGATTTGCTGTCTTGGTACGCATTCCGAACCAAAATTTAATTCTAGACCTTGGGGTCAGCATTTTTCCAAATGTGTTAAACTGTAATCCTTTCTAAAATGTTATATGTAAAATAATGAGCAATTTGTATGTACTAAAAGCTCAAAAAGTTATTACTTTAGCTTTTACCAAAATGACTTAAAGAAAGTGTATCAAAAGGGATTATAGAAAGAACAGATTTATAGTAACTGTCTGATATAGGAACAAAATCCTCATGTTCAACTGAAACAGACTTGCCGTAGGCTTTCTAGAGCATAATGCCCTTACCAAGTAGCTTTCAACAGCTTTTTCAGGAAGCAATATTTTCCTTCAGTAAAGGGGTCACTGTACTGTTTTTCCTTTTTACTTCTCCTGTCTTATCTTTTGAGTTCAGGAAGTACTTTAAATTTACAGGCAGCTTTGAAGGCATGAAGTAAGTTCAGCCCCAGAAGTATTTCTTGTTTTGGCATTAATCTAATTCCATGAAAGTAGAGCTGATTTTTCATCTGTGCAGTAGATAAAATGCCTAGAGCAGCCGACCATTATTCTGGGTTATCATGATAAAGAGGCTTAGTTTTGACACGAAAGAGTTTATCAGCCTAACCAATGGAAGATTTCATTCTTTTTGTTGAAAGATATATTAATGGATTATAATCTGTCTTGGCTTCCAAAAGGAAATTCGCCTTCATATTGAAAATGTTTACTTAAGTCAGTAAATAACGGTTTCTTGAATATAAAATGTGTGATAGACAATAAGTCAAATAAACATACTAGGGACATCACATAAAATTAAATCACTAATGTTAAACCATTTTTTGTTTAATGCTCCAATTAATGCCTGAAACTGAAATAATAACACATTTACTTTCATGTAAGCATATATTTTTGTTATTGCTTTATGTTATTAGGTCATATAAACTCTAATGCTGACTTGTAGAAATAATTTTCTCATAACAATATATTTCTTTTAATAGTCATATCAAAGTTATTTGGGCTTTTTTTGTAGGCTTATTTTGAATATAATAATATATGCCAACGAGTGGTGCAGTGCACAAATTTGTGCACCTTGAACTGTGGGCAGTGAGGCTGCAGTTGGCATGGGGTGGGTCTCAGTCCATCCTCTGAGCCCCTGCCCGACCCCTCCTGCCACAGCCCCTTGTCCCATCTGCTGGCAGCCCCACTCCTGCTGCCGTTGATCACACACGCTGACAATGCAGAGTGATTGGGGCCTGTGCCAGCTGCTGCCTCAATTGCTCCTCAGAAACAGGGGGCAGTAGAGTAGCTCTCAGAGGTGAATGAGGCCAGCAGCTGCTGCTCACACCACTGACAGCACAGAGCGATCGGGACCAGCGCCGGGTATCGGCAGTGGGTGCGAGCAGGACCAGCACCGGCAGCAGGTGCGACTTTCTGGTCACCTACTTCAAAGCTGAGCACAATTACCATATGACCCAGAGACTTGCGCCGATGACAGCTACTGGCGCCCTACCTTGGTCTAGTGCCCCCGCTCACCTATTCCACCATCCCACCATGACCTGTGCCCGCCATGTTCCATGCTCTGCCACCTGCTGCTGATGTCCTCCATGTTCCATGCACGCCCCCTGGTGGTCAGCACACATCATAGTGACCAGTTGTTTGATTATTCATTTGTTCCCTTGTTAGGTTGTTCCACCATTTGGTCTATTTGCATTTTAGGGTTTTATATGTATAGATAATATATAATTCAAAAGATACAAGTCATCTTTTTCCCATCTCTGTCATCTAGTTCCCCACCAAGCTAAGACTTTGAGATTAATTCCAGTAGCTTGGTATAGGTTAAAGAATTTTTTTATTTGAAAATTGATTTACATTGGACCTACACATTGTGGACGGATCACGAAAATTCGCGTGTTTTCTGTTCTAAGGCTCGTGGCCAATCATTTATCTGGCCACTGGGTAAAGCTAGCAATTAAACTATTTGTCTGCAATGTATTAACAATGTTTTCTTGAGTAGTAACATTTTAATACATGCTTAGTGCTTGCTAATACATTGCATAGTTGGTCCCATCAATAGGCCTTTGAGTTAAATTTTGTTATCCAGTCATGTTGAAAACTGCAGAAACTAAAGCTCAAAGAGGTTAAATAATTTGCTAAATGTCACCTAACTCAAGTGATAGATTTACGACTGGAACTCAGGCACTCATTAGGAGTTCATCCAGTAAACATTCATTCTTCAGTTTTGCTTCTTATATTTAAGAGAAATAAAGACTTCATTAATTACATACTTCACAGTTAATGAGAAAATTAAGCTTTACCATATCTAGTTTTATGTTTACTTTGTTTCAAATAATTGAACTACCTATTCATGTTCCTATACCAAAGCAAAGACATTGCATTATTATAGATAATGAATATTTTAAAACTTAGATCATCTGAACTTGAAAAATATCTGGCCTAGCCGAGACCGGTTTGGCTCAGTGGATAGAGCGTCAGACTGCGGACTGCGGGGTCCCGGGTTCGATTCCGGCAAGGGCATGTACCTTGGCTGCGGGCACATCCCCAGTAGGGGGCGTGCAAGAGGCAGCTGATCGATGTCTCTCTCTCATCGATGTTTCTGACTTTCTATCCCTCTCCCTTCCGCTCTGTAAAAAATCAATAAAATATATTTTAAAAAAAAGAAAGAAAAATATCTGGCCTAAGTAAAAGCATACTGATTACTAAATTTAGAATTATGGAAACCTGGAGTTTTGTAATGGTTTTACTAGTTCAAAGCATATTTGTATATGATCATCATTTTTCAAAAGGGGATTGAATACAATCTGTCCCATTCTATCAGAGAAGGAGATTTGTGAAGGTAATATGATATCAGATGTTAAATTTATTAATTTATCATTCATTTAGCATACCTAATGTGTGTATCATATTAATTAATGTGATAGGTACAAATCTAAAGAAAACATGGGTGCTGTCTTTATTGAAATGCCAACCTTCTAGGAAGAATAAGATCTATTGCAATATAAATTAGAGTGATAAGTGCTTAGCATTGTGAGGTTTTCCTCAGCTAAGATGTCAAAGTTAACAAGTTAATTGTAATTTCATCACAGTTAATCTTATAGCTTTAAAACCCACGACCTTATATCCACTTTCTGAAAATGCTTACATACACATATACACAAAACAGAGGTGTTAATAAGCACTTGAAAAAATGTTTAACATCATTAGCCATCAGAGAAATGCAAATCAAAATCACAATGAAATTCAACTTCACACTCACCAGGTTGGCTATAATCAAAAGACAGATAACAAGTATTGACAAGGATATGAATAAAGTGGAACCCGCGTGCATGCTGATGGGAATGTTAGCAGCTACTCAAAAGGCTGAGCACAATTACCATATGACCCAGCAGTTTCACTCCTGGGTATATGTATAACAAATGAAAGCCTGAGTCTGTACAAAAATTTGTACATGAATGTTCATAACAGCATTATTCATAGCAAAAATGTAGAAACAACTCAAATGTCTACCAACTGATAAATGGATAAATAAAGCTTATTATATCAATACAATGGAATGTTATTCAGCAATAAAGATGATGGAGTACTGATACATGTCACAACATGGATAAACCTCGAAAACATGCTAAACAAATGAAGCCATTTACAAAGGGTGACATATTGTCTAATACCATTTATGTGAAAAGTCCAGAATAATTAATACACAGAGACAGAAGTTATAGTGGTAGTTGCCTAAGGATGCAATTTTCTTTATTTTGGCGGCGGGCGGGGGTAGGGGGGAGACTAATGGATATAAGGTTTCTTTGGGGAATTAGGAAGGTGTTATGATATTGATGATGGTGATGATTGCACATCTCTGAATATATAATACTAAAAACCTCTGACTCGTGCACCTTGAATGTGTGCATTGTTTAGCATGTGAATTAGATCTCAATAAAGCTATTAAAAAGACAGATGGTGTTATAGGACTTATATTTATTTGTAGTATTAAAGCCATAAATTTATAGAGAAACACCTTGAAGAAATGTATATGAAAGTATTATTATTGCTGTTTTATTTATTATTAGGGCCCGGTGCATGAAATTCGTGCACTGGGGGGGGGGGTCCCTCAACCCAACCTGCCCCCTCTCACATACTGGGAGCCCTCAGGGGATGTCCAACTGATGGCTCACCCCCAGCCTGCCCAAGGGCTTTAGGCCTTGGGCACCCAGCCGTCGCCCTGCTCAGCTCAGCCATGGCTGCCTGTGACCACCCGGCCCTGGGGGCTGAGTGCTTGCTGTCACTTCCGCTCACAGCCTGGGTGCTGGGCACTCCCTGCCACCACCACCACCACTGTTGCTGCCCCCCGGACCTGGAGCTCGCACCACTTGGCCCTGCCCCCACTCCTGATTGGCTGGTAGCATAGCCAATCAGGAGCCAAGGTACGGTTAAATTTGCATGTTTCTCTTTTATTATATAGGACTAATGGCCCGGTGCACAAAATTCGTGCACGGGGGATAGGGGGTGTCCCTCAGCCTGACCTGCACCCTCTCCAATCTGTGACCCCTTGGGGGATGTCCGACTGCCGGTTTAGGCTCACAGGGATCAGGCCTAAACTGGCAGTTGGACATCCCTTTCACAATCCAGGACTGCTGGCTCCTAACCACTTGCCTGCCAACCTGATTGACCCTAACCACTCTTCCTGCCAACCTGGTTGCCCCCAACTGCCCCCCCTCCAGTCTGATCACCTCTAACTGCCCCCTCCCCCTGCCAGCCTTATCACCATCAACTACCCCCTTTGCTGGCCTGCTTGCCCCCAACTGCCCTCCCCTGACAGCCTGATTGCCCCTAACAGCCTCTGCCTCAGCCCTGCCACCATGGCTTTATCCAGAAGGTCTCCCAGTCTAATTAGCATATTACCCTTTTATTAGTATAGATTTTCATCAAACTGGTTTTGTTAGTGTATGCATTCCACTGTAGCCCCTATTGGTTAAACACATTACAGTATTTAGGGTGAAACTCAAACGGGAATCCAATGAGGAAGAGTCTGTATCAGAATGTCAGAGATAATCTATCCCTTGCCTCTCCATGCAGGTATCTGTAAGTTATTACCTATTAATGTGATCATCTTTTTGGCACTTCATCAGTCCTTTGCCAGTCCGTCTATGTGAACAAAATGAGCGATATGCCCAAAGTTTATTTGTAATTTAGTTATTTGGAGCTTAAGACATACTTCCCTATGTACAAATTAGCCCTATGTACAAATGTTGTTTAATTTCCTATAATATTCTATAAATGCTTAACACTTCATGTTGCCAAGTTGAAGCATTAATTAAGTAGAAAGCAGTGGACTTTAATGAAAGAGGAGGAAGCAAGCAAGGTCTCTTTCCTGAGGATAAATCCTGGCCTGAGGTTTTGTACTTTTAATGGTCATATTTGTCTTTTTTGTGATAATCTCATGCTTGGGAGTTAGTAGACTTGTTCATCTTCTGTTTAATCCTGATCATACAGCTGATGAAACTCTAAAAACTAAAATCTTTAAGTTATTCTCTAGCTTTCCCTGTTAAAAAAGAAATGGTTCTCGCTTTCTGGAATATTTTGAAGTGTTTATTAAAAGAGGTAGCAAAGGATGGAGGAAATATACTGTTAGGCAGCTTTTCCATCTTGGAACAGCTCTCCTATGACTGTAGGATAAACATATGATTTATAATATGAAAAAAACGAAGGTTTGGTCTCTAAAAGAAGCCATTCCTTTTAAGTAGAGAATTAAGGAGGAAATCCTTTTTCTTCAGCATCCAGCAGTGAGTTCAGGGGTGATAGTCATTAATATCTAGATGCATTACTTTTCATAAAAATATGATTTTTTTCTTGTAATGGTTCATTTGTCTGACTGGTTTATTTCCCACCAGAAATCATGAAATCCATTTCTTGTGACAGTATGATAGTTTTCACAACATCTGATTATAGTGGCACATAAAGAAGATTAAAGATAGAGGCTAGAAAAGAAGTATAAGAAGACATTGAGAATAAACATACTAGTAGAATTTATTTTTTAAATCTTATAATCACAAATATAGAAAAATAAATGCAAACGATGGGTTGTAAATAGTTTGTTCAATATTCTCCTAAAGAGTTAAGTTATTAGATGAACATTTAGTTTTTACACACCCATAAATTTTTCCAAAAAATGTTTTCTTCCTATTCTAGCATGAACCTTAAGGATGTTGTGCACAACTTCTGTTAAAAGACTTTTGTTAAAATCAGTTGCCCTTAGCTTGCCACATTTTGAGTGATTAGTGATTAATAAGTAAATAACAAGTGTGAATATCATTCATATATCTACAGCTAATTTCTTTAGTAACACCTTACATTTTATTTTTCATTCCTCAGATGAAGAGTTTTCCATATTACAACTAAATGGCAAATATATTATTTTTATTTAATAAAATAAAAATAAAGTGCTGCCAATAGTATTAATAATTCTTATATTTGCTTATAACATCTTTTCATACCATTTTTATATATTTATGTTTATACTCTACTTTTTAGATGCCTTTGAGCAAAAGAATGTGATTGAAATGTAAAGAAGCTACTTGGAATGTCGATAATATCATGTGTCTTCGTATGTTTACACCTGCTTGAAGGATAGAGTAAATCATTTTCTGAGAACCCCACAGCTATACAGCTAGTTCCACCTCTGATCTGCTCTGAAGCATTTAACCTCTCTTAACCTTGGTTTCCTTATTTAGAGGAAGTGGCTGTTGAGCCTTACCTAAATCATAAAGTGAGTGCAAGTAATTGTTTACTGCGAAGTCTAAGAAAGGGTAATGGAAAATGTCAAGTATAAATGAAAGAGTTATAACTGCTCTCCTCTCTCTAAGGAATTGCAATTCACTCATTGAACTTTTATCATTTTTAAAACTTATACCTTTTTTTTTACTTCTACCGTTTTTTATAAAACAGGTGATTTAAATGTAAATACATAAATGAATATGTATAGTGTTTTGATTTGTTATTTCAGTAGCAATTTTGAATTAATTGAAGCATACACCTGAAACTTTTTTTTATTATGTTTAAGTAGTAGGTTAGCTAAAAATCCAGTAAATTTGAGAATAGATTTTGTCAGGTGAATGCTAAAATGGATGTTATGTACTTGAAAGGGCTTAAACTTTTTCTTATATACTGATTCAAGACTGATAAATCTCCTTATTCATTCTAATCACTTGAACTAGGCAGGGGGTGTGTGTGGTGGAAAGAATAGACAATTGTAAATTTCTGTCATTAACTACATTTGCTCTAGTTTATATATTGATTTTGTAAGCCAGAGTATATATGAAAGCATCCCATTTCCTCACTTATTTTCATTGAGGAAACTTTGGGTTTTTGTATTCTAATGATTTCCTGAAATCAAATCTTCTATCCTTCCAGTAATAATTTCTATCAAACAATCGTCATTATATTCATGCTGACTATTAAATTAGCATCTATTCCATATGTATATTTACTTAAACATCCCTTTAGAAGAGGGTAGATCGTCTACAAACTACTCCAGATAGCATAGTGCTGAATTAAGGTAATTCTTAAGCTCTGACTAATATCCTATTACTGTGTCAATTGCAAGCCTTAGTTCCCTCATCTGTAAAATAGGAATTAATGATAGTACTTACCTTTAAGGGTTGTAAAATGTCAATAAAAAAGAATTAAATAGCTCAGCCAGGTGTTGTTCAGTGGTTGAGCATCAACCTAGGAATCCAGAGGTCACTGGTTCGATTTCCGGTCAGGGCATATGTCCAGGTTGCGGGCTCGATCCCCAGTGAGGGGCATGCAGGAGGTGGTCAGATTCTCTCTCATCATTGATGCTTCTATCTCTCTCTCCCTCTCCCTTTCTCTCTGAAATCAATAAAAGTGTATTTTTAAAAATTCAAATAGTCCTGGCCAGGTGGCTCAGTTGGTTACGGGTTTGATTACCAGTCAGGCACATGCTAAGGTGGTGGGTTTGATCTACAGTCAGGGTACGAAGCAATCAATGTTTCTCTCTCATATCGAAAGAGAGAGAAACTCTTTCTTTCCCCCTTTCTCTGGAATTAGTGAACATAAACTCCAGTGAGTACTGAAGAATGAATGAATGAATGAATGTGCTTAATTTAGTGGTCTAACACATAACAAATGTAAATATAAAATGATCTAACTTAGACCTTAATACAATTTTCTAATACATGGTAAGTGTTCAAAGTAAATGATTCACTGTACTTTTAAGGAATAATTTTCTTCCATGAATCTATAGTGCAGAAGAGAAAAGTTGGGGCTTTAGAGTTAGATAAGCTTGTGTTCAAATTCTGATTCTGTCACCTATTAGTTATGTGACCTTGGACAACTCTATGCCTTATTTTTCCTCTCTGGAAATAGAAATAATAATGTTTACTTCATTGTGTTATAAGGTTAAATGAGCAACATATATGTAATGTCTGGCATATGATAAATATTACATGGCACCACCTCCTCTATATATTTTCTCAGCCTCTTGCCTTGCCTCAAGACATTAGCAACTTTTGCATAAAACCATATCCTCTTTTTCTTTGTGATACTCCCCAAAGCCTAGTGAGTGCTCTGTTCACAAAGAAAACAAAGTATACTGTATGTTGACAGACTGTTGAGAACTCCTTTTCAGTTTTTCTTTATAACTAGGCCACTTTAATTGAAGGCTGAAGTTGAAGCCAAGAGTTGTTAAAATCTCTATTCAAGTTTATACATGTTATCACATTCACCCCAATTCAAACTTGTGTATACACCTACTTTATATAATCACATACATTAATATATATTAACTTCCATAATTGATAAAATGTCCATTTTCCCAATTGTAAAGCAGGGGCACACATTCTCTGAAAATGTATTGGTATAATAATTATATAATTAAAATAATTGTAGATTCCACCAGAAAAAGGAGACCAATAAGTGAGATAAATAGAAACAGAGAGAGTGATATTAAGAAAGAGTTTAAGAGAGAGATTGAGATTTCAAGGAATTGGCCTACATCGTTGTGCAAAATGGCTAAGCAGTCCAAAAACCAAAGGGCATGAAACCAGAAAGGGGAGCTCACCAGCAGGCTCGAACTCCACAGGCACGGGCCGAAGCTATCTCCCACAGATAGAATTTATTCAGTCAAGGAGCACTTGACTATGGTTTTAAGGCTTTCCAACTGATTCAATGTGGCCCTCCCCAATTATCCTATGCTAGAGGCCCAGTGTACAAAATTTGTGAACTGTGGCGGGGGGAAGGGGGGTGTCCCACAGTCCAGCCTACACCCTCTTCAATCTGGGATCCCTCTCACAATCTGGAACTGTGGGCTTCCAACCACTCGCTTGCCTTTCTGATTGCCCCTAACCACTTCTGCCTACCAGCCTGATCACCCTCTAACCACTCCCCTGCCAGCCTGATTAACACCTAACTGCTCCCTTGTCAGTCCAATCGTCCCAAACTGCCCTCCCCTGCTGGCCTGATCTCCCACAACTACCCTCCCTGCCAGCCATCTCGTGTCAGCCATTTCGTGACCACATGGGGTGGCCATCTTGTGTGAGGGTGTGATCGTCAATTTGCATATTACCTATTTATTATATGGGATAATAAAACCCTAATATGAATGACTGGTTGTTATGACATGCACTGACCACCAGGGGAAGACGTTCAATGCAGGAGTTGCCTCCTGTGGTCACTGCACTCCCACAAGGGGAGAGCCACTCAGCCAGAAGCCAGGCTCACAGCTGGCAAGCACAGTGGCGGTGGCAGGAGCCTCTCCTGCCTGTGCTGCAGGCAGGTGGTAAGGATCGAGGGATCCCAGACTGTGAGAGCCCTGGACTGTGAGAGGGATATCTGACTGCTAAGTTAGGTCTATTCCCTGGGGGTGGGGGTGGGGAGGGAGTGGGCCTAAGCTGCCAAGTGGACATCCCCCAAGGGGTCCTGGACTGCAAGAGGTTGCAGGCCAGGCTGAGGTACCCTCTCTCCCCCAAAGGCATGAATGTCATGCACTGGGCCTCTAGTCCAGAATACTTCTTTACTGGATGTCAACTGATTGAGACCTTTACCTACTTCTTGAAAATATCTTCAGAGCAACATCTAATAAATTAGTGCTTGACCGAGTAACGAATCTGTTAGCCTAGCCAAGTTGTCATGTCAAAACATTATCACGGAGGATAAATTTTTGTGAAAGAGATAGCAACTTTGAAGTATTTGTTCTTTATTTTTACATGTGTTGAAACTTTTAACTTTTAATTTTTTAAATAATCTTTTATGTGCCTAGTATCCTACTAAGAGTTGAAAGGAAATAGAGGTTTGTCAACTTTTTTCAAATCTTAATATCTTAGAGTTCAAACACTGCCTGAAATTATTGTAAGGATTGATAGAACTTGAATTATAAATATGATTTATATTGACAGAAATGGAGTGATCTGTTCCAGTGTATGATTAAGTATAGATTGAGGCATGGATATGTATGGTGACGAAGAGGTTAAAAAAATAATAATATGAAGACTACTAGACTCTGAGCTTTCCAAAAGGTGTTATTTTATTATTTATCCTTGCATCCCATGGCCTGGCACAGTATCTGGGAAAAAAAATAAGTGTTTAACAACCACTTATTGTTTAAGTGATTAAAAACAAAATTTAAATCTATCTGTGTTATAGTGTGATCCATAATATACATCCAGATCTGATCATATTTGGAGGTTTGTAATGCATCTCTTTTGAGACTAAGAGAAACCAAAATATTTGAACTATCTTACCTAATAATAGACAAACATGTAAATTGACCATAACTCTGCTATGCCAATCAGGGGTGATATGCAAATTAACCCAACAAGGATGGAGGTTAATTTGCATACACAGGTGCCGAGTGATGGGTCGGGATGCTTGCGTCATTGCCATGGTTTCGTCGTTGCCATGGTTTCGTCATTGCCCCACTTCGGGTTTCTGAGGGCTCTGAGCAGTGTGGGAAGGCAGGGCCTGAGCGGAAAGGGGCTGGGCCAGAGTGGAAAGGCAGTGCCGGCAACCAGGGAAAGGAAAGCCCATTCTAGCACGAATCTTCATGCACTGGGCTTCTAATATCATATAATTGAACAAGGAATAGTAAATGATTTTTTCAGTATTCTTGCTTTTATGTATTTAAAATTTATGTTTAGTTTTTTTATATTAAAGCATTATAAATTTTTCTGGTTTGCTACCCTTTTTTTTCTCTCTCCCCCCCCCCCCACCTTTTTTTTTTTCCATTAATTTTTTTAGAGAGACTAGAAGGAAGAGAGGGAGGGGGAGATAAAGAGGAACATCAATGTGAAAGAGACACATCGATTGGTTGCCTCCTGCACATGCCCATCTGGGGCTCATGATCAGACCTGCAGCCCAGGTATATGCCCTTAACCTGGAATCAAACCTTCGACCCTTCTTTGGTACACAGGCCAGCACTCTAACCAATTAGTAACACCAGCCAGGGCTGGTTTGGTATCCTTCAGTGAACAAGACATCTTTATAGTTTTTCTGTGGAACAAGGCAAAGCAACTGAATATAAAAGAAAATTGCTGCCATTTTATCCTACAGAGTACAAATATCTGATGGTTTTTAGTGATTTTATTACTAGAAAAACAAGCATTGCTTTATTGTTTATTTTAGTCAGTAAAGTTGTCTCCAAACTATGTAACAGAATGCAAAGCAGTGTATTTACTTTTCTACATTTTCCAAAAGAGACAATAAAAGCAGTGTTCCAGTGGAACATTTTTCTGAGTTTTTTTGAGGGGAGTACTGGTAGCTTTTATCACATGACTAGAGGGCCCAGTGCACAACATTCCTGCACTGTGGGGGGGGGGTGGTTTCCTTCAGTCCAGCCTGTACCCTCTCGCAGTCCAGGACCCCTCAGCATTCATCCCCTGAGGGGTCCTTAGTGCTGTTGTGGAGGTGGGAGAGGCTCCCGCCACTGCTGCTGTGCTCACCAGCCGTGAGCCTGGCTTCTGATTGAGTGGTGCTCCCCCTGTGGGAGTGCACTGACCACCAGGCAGCAGCTCCTGCATTGAGTGTCTACCCATTGGTGGTTAGAGTACATCATAGTGACCGGTCGTTCCACTGTTTAGTCTATTTGCATATTAGGGTTTTATTATATAGGATTATAAATATAGTGAAAAATATTAAGCTGAAATATAATTGTTGTTCCTTGAAATGGGACTAAACATTTTGAAATTAAACCTATTTTTCTGAGGTGACATCCAGATTTTCAAGTTCATTTTTATCAGGTGGAATCCACTTTTCCTGCAATTAAGTGAAAAGGGAATGTGGGGGTGGAAGAGCTAATATAATAGCAAAGCTAGTACATTGACTATTTGAGTATTTTATTCCATCTGTCAAAGTTTATCTGGGATTAAGGATTTGGCACAACTGGATGTAGTTTTTTTTTTTCTCGAAAAAGAAGTAAATTATAGAACAGAACTGTCCTTAAAAATGAGTAAAATGTCAGAAAGATGGAAAGGGGAAAAGGAATAGTAATTTAACTCAATGGTGAAAATAATGATTATATTAATGACTATTCACTTACTTTTTTCTGTCTTTGGTACTTTCTCAAAAGGAGCTTGTAAGAACGTGATCAGAACCAATATACTGATTAATCATTTTAATGCCTGTTTTGTTTGTTCATGGTGAGCCAGTTACAACTAATTGCTTAGTGTAGATGTGATGTGTCACACAAAAATTAAGCAACATATAATCAGGCATGATTAAAAGAAAGATAAATCTTACCTTGAACAAATAATCATTATTTTAGTAAATTTCAACGAATAGACTTGTTGACAGGAAAACATGAAAGATATTTTAGACAAATTTAAAAATTTCAAATTAACCTATAATTATCTGCATTTGGAACATGTCATTAGCTAGAATGTGAAAATAGGTATTCATTCTATTTATCAGCAGCTTCTAAAGTACTGAATTTATGATATAAAAGCTTTGTAATGCTGAACTCTTCAGAATTATTAATGATTTGCTATTTCTTACAGAATTTTTAAGTCAGTTCATAATTGATAAACTCATAAATGTGATGGGAAGAAATGAGGTTAGACACACAAACTTTATTTTTATTGCAACATTATAAAAACATGAATTTATAAATATATATGAAAACACAGTCCTTTGGATATATGTCAGGAAATTTATAAATGAGAGTTTAATATTTTTACAGAACAGTAATAATAATTCTACTCAGGTGTTTTCTAGAACAGTCTCTCATGGCAAGTTGATTCTGAGAGGACATTTTTATGTTAATTCTAGTTTATGTTATGACTGGCCACAGTTTTAATATGTACATTTGATTTTAACTGCGATATGCTATATCTTTAGTGATTATAATTGAATAGCTCTTAAATAAAAAATCCATTTTGAACAAGTAATAACAAATTTCTGGTTTGCTTTTTGCCATAGATCATGAAGAACTTTATCCAATTTTTAAGGTTACTAAAACTTCTGAAATTTTCAAAAATGATAGTGGTAATATCCTCATAAAGAAGAAAGCGTCTAGCCTAGCCGACATGGCTCAGCTGTTGAGTGTTGACCTATGAATCAGGAGGTCACAGTTCAATACCTTGTCAGGGCACATGACGGGGTTGTGGGCTCAAACCTCAGTGGAGGGCGTGCAGGAGGCAGCCGATCAATGATTCTCTCTCATCATTGATGTTTCTGTCTTTCTCTCCCTCTCCTTTTCTCTTTGAAATCAATAAAAATACATATTTTTTTTAAAAGAAGTGTCTAGGGTTTATGATAAATAAAAATTAGAAAAAACTTATAAGCCTCGAATTTTAGAGATGTTCATAAATAGATACTTAATAAGATTAATTTTCAAATTGTCTTCATTTTGCCATTATTTTACTTTTATTAATTGTACTACCATATGGACACATGATTAGTCTCATGATAATAGAGATATGTTTAAATAAAATTTAAGCAATCTTATAAATCTTACTGCAAATCATACAAATGAGATGATTTCTTAAAGGGTCAAAAAGTCATTACATTTTAAAACACCTGGTACCATTCAGATATTTCATTGAAATTTTTTTAAACAAAGAAGTCTAATAAGCAAATAGTTAATTTGTTCAAAATTTAAGATACAGTTCTATAGGACTAAGAACGTGCATCTCATCTCTTTGACCATGGCTCTAATTACCTCAGTTTGGACTGATCAATATTTTATCTTTTTTCTACTGTGCAAACATGTTACTTTGACTTTTTCTCTTTCTCTTCCTTTCGGATAATTTACAACCACGTGAGAATGGTTTATTTTGTTTGTTCTCTCTGGCTACAGGCCAGGGGTCTCTTATTAGTATAATGCAGTTCATTGATGTGAATTTGTTGATCTCCTGGGTAGTTTTTCACAAATTTAAGGCAATTAAAAGCATTTATGTGGCATTTCAGTTGAAGTTATTAGTGGTCTTTCAGTGATTTTGCTTTTAAAAATTACTTCATCATTTTATGGTTATTTCCTTTCCTTCTCATTTCTCTCCTGTCCCAACCTACAAAATCCTAGAAAAAGGGAATAAAACAACCATTTCATTGATTAATTTCATAAAAAATAACTTATAAACTTGTAATTTAATAACTTAATATTTTAATTAACAAAATTTTTAAAGGACTAATGAAATTTGGGGGTTTGTTTTTATAATACCTGTTTGTTTTAAGCTTACAGATATTCATAATAGAAGCCATAATGAATTTATAGAACAAGGACAAGAGTTAAATCTAAAAATTAGTAATTGCTATAAAACTTAACATACACACATATATTAGATTTTTTAATTTTAATGCAGAACTCTTTCTAAATTGGAGCTTTATTAATATCTTAAAATTTTCTCATACCTGGCATATGCCCCCATATGGATCTTTCTTTAGCACATCAGAAATACATATGTTATTTTTAATATTTTTTATTGATTTTTCACAGAGAGGAAGGGAGAGGGATAGAAAGTCAAAGAAATACATATGTTAAATAAAGACCTTCTAAGTCTTAGAAATGCTATAACATTGATTATATAAAAAATATTTTGTTTCATTTATATATATTGGGAATCATTGGTACCATTTCTTTATTCTTTACCCATTTTAAAATTGTGTATTTGAGTTGTTTGCCTGGTGTTTGTCAATGGCATAGTTTCTATTACAGTACTTGATTCAATTTGCTTCATTAGTGTACTTAATTATTGTGAAGAAAAACCATCAGTAGATTACATTTGTGGTAACTGGAAAACAATTTGAAAACAATTGGCAATAAGTTTATGGAATGCCATTCATTTATAGAAAATCTTGATGTTTTATACTTTTTATTTTTAAATATTTGTGAAAATTATAAGTATTTATTAGGAACTTCATGCTATGTAAAGGCAAGAATATATCACATTAGTTAAGAGGAAATATCTTGGAATTGAACTATCAGGATATAAATCCCAAGTTTTATTACTTATTAGCTGTGTGATCTTGAGCAAGTTAAATTCTAACTTCACTATCTTCATCGGCAAAATGCGGATAATAATACCTATCTTGTAAGAATAAAACGAGCTAATATATGTAAGTTGCTAACAAAGTCTGTAGCCCACAAGAAACATTCATCAAACGTTTGCTAAGGAGATATTTTCATTATTTCACAGACTCTATGTTAAATTTTATATATGTTTATTCCAAAATTAAGTCAAATGTCAGAGAGAAATTGAATCCCAATAAAAAATATACATAAAAGAAATAACACATTTAACAAGTAGTTTATTTGGTTCTTTATAGAGACAGTTCTTTATAGTTCTTTGGACTAGAACTTTGTATAATGCGACCTCAGAATTTTGAAAAGGTAGTTAACTCTTGCATTTATGATTGAGTTATAGTGAGTAAATAGCACCTGCCTGTTCCTTGGCTGTTTAGGAACACCTTAGGGCAGCAGTTTTCAACTGGTGTGCCACAAGAATTTTTAAAACATGTACTACCTGACTGTTTAGTCAGGGATACTAACCTTTCTTCCCTTGGATTTTCAAATTAAAAAATGACAACAGCAAATACAACAATAGCCATCCAGTGTGTCAAAATCACACCTATTTTTTTTTTTTTGGTCAAATTAGAAAAAAAAATGTATGTTTTGGTGTATCACAGAATTTTAGTAATTACTTTGTGTGCCATGAGATGGAAAAGTTTGAAAATCACTGCCTTAGAAAGTTGACACATTATTATTTATACAAGAAGTAAAATAATTGAATTCAAATGATATGAACAGAAGCTCTAGGTTTGATTTTTGTGATTCATATGTGACTTTTATTCATGTAACATAGGAAATATGTAACTTTATTTTTGAAAAATATTGCTTCATCTAAATTAAATGAGTATTTCTGAGTGATTTTTATTCTTGTCCATTGCAATGAGTGGCTCTGAGATGCACAAAACTATCCTCTGCCTCATCCTCTAAGCAAATCTTTAAAGGAGAATTTAATTTAAAAATATTTTTAAGTCCAAAAACGGCCTTTTCTTATGTAGTTTCTACTTACCTCTCTCACCTGTCTCTATATGGTGTTCTTTGTGCTCCGATCACATGGGATTTTTAGGTTTTATTCTCTGCTGAGTCAATGCTTTCATTTTCTACCTTTCTTTACCTAGTTATCACTATAGTTCTACCAGATCTTGTCTCAATCACCACTTCCTGATTTGGTCAGTTCCATTTAAAATATTTTTTATCTTAAATCCATGTGGCATTTACAGTTTCAACAACAAATATTAAATGAGTTCATACTATATGCTAGATGTCAGATATACCACAGGAACAGAAATCCTTGTTTTTAAGAAACTGTCATCCTAGAGAGACAGGGGAATGGGGAGAGCATAATAAACAATCCTATCTAATAAAAGAGTAATATTCAAATTGACCATCACCCCAACACACAAGATGTCTGCCCCATGGACACAAGATGGCCAGCAGGGGAGGGCCATTGGGAGGTTCCAGGCCAGCAGGGGATGGCAGACGGGAGGGACCAGGCCTTCAGGTAAGGGCAGTTAGGGGGGACCCAGGCCTCCAGAGGAGAGTAGTTCAGCGGTGCCAGGCCTGCAGAGGGCAGTTAGGGGCAAGCAGGTTGGTAGGGGAGCAGTTAGGTATCAGTCAGGCTGGCAGGGGAGTAGTTAGGGGGAGATCATGCTGGCAGGCAGAAGGCAGGCAGGTGAGCAGTTGGAAGCCAGTAGTCCTGGATTGTGAGAGGGGTCCCAGATTGGAGAGGGTGCAGGCTGGGCTGAGGGACACACCCCACCACGTGCACAGATTTTGTGCACCAGGCCTATAGTCCTATATAATAAAGCATAATATGCAAATCTACTGAAGAGCTGAGCAGTGGAATGACCATTCGGCCAACCATCTGGGACCATACTATGACACCAACTGGCGCCAGGCCAGCCAAGGTAATTGCAATGCAGTTGTTCAGGGTCCCATCCATCGCCCCATGATTACCCCACAGAGGGAGGCCCAGGCCACCGACCAGTGGGCTGCGGTGGGTTGGTGGGGCCTCCCTCTGCAAGGGAAGGAAGGCCGGGTCCCAGGTGCTGGAGAGAAGCTAATGCCAGCAGCCAGAGGAAGGAAAGCCTACTCTTGCACAAATTTTGTACATCGGGCCTCTAGTTATATGTATAGTTCATATAATCAGGTGGCAGTAAGCACTTTATAGAATAAACCAGAGACATAGGTAAGAGCTTGACTGGCAGGGATTGGGGGTACTCTCTTTTATTTTATTTTTTTATTTTTATTTTTTATCTTTTATTGTTCAGTTTATTAATTACATTGTTCCCCCTTTTTTATCCCCCTATAGCTCCCCTCCACCCTGTACCCATCCCACCCTCCACTCTCACCTCCCCCTCCCCACTGTCCTCTCCCATTGCTGCAAGATTTTTGTCCAGTCTCTTGCTGTACTTCCCAGACCCCTTTTCTCCCCAAGAATTGTCAGTCCATTCCCTCTCTATGTCCATGATTCTGTTATATTTACCAGTTTATCCTGTTCATCAGATTATTAATTCACTTGGTTTTTGTATTCATTTGTTGATAGATGTGTATTTGTTGTTCATAATTTATATTTTTACCTTTTTCTTCTTCCTCTTCTTAAAGAATATCTTTCAGCATTTTGTATAATATTGGTTTGGGGGTGATGAACTCCTTTAGCTTTTTCTTATCTGCGAAGCACTTCATCTGACCTTCAATTCTGAATGATAGCTTTGCTGGATAGAGTAATCTTGGTTGTAGATTCTTGCTGTTCATCACTTTGAATATTTCTTGCCACTCCCATCTGGCCTGCATCGTTTCTGTTGAGAAATCCGCTGACAATCGTATGGGTGCTCCCTTATAGGTAACCAACTGTTTCTCTCTTGCTGCTTTTAATATTCTCTCTTTGTCTTTTGCTCTTGGCATTTTAATTATGATGTGCCTTGGTGTGGTCCTCTTAGGTTTCCTATATATTCGGGTTCGGTGCGCTTCTTGGACTCCTAAGTCAATTTCTTTCACCAGGTGTGGGAAGTTTTCGGTCACTATTTCTTCAAATAGGTTTTCATTGTCTTGCTCTCTCTCTTTTTCTGGCATCCCTACAATTCGGATGTTGGTATGCTTGAGGTTGTCCCAGAGGCCCCTTACACTATCTTCAATATTTTAGATTCTTTTGGTTTCTTGCTTTTTCAGCTGAGTGGATTTTACCTCTTTGTATTTCAAATCTTTAACTTGGTTCTGGTGGTGCTCTAGAGTACTTTTAGGTCTTTGTATAATATTTTTTATTTCAGTCAGTGTATGCTTAATTTCTGGTTGGTCCTTTTTCATATTCTTGAGAGTCTCCTTCATATCCTTGCAGGTCTCGTTCATTTCCTTGTAGGACTCATTCATTTCCACGTTGGTCTTGATCATTTTCTTGCAGGTCTCATTCATGTCCTTGAGGGTCTCATTCATTTCCTTGTAGGTCTTGCTTATTTCCTTATAGGTCTCGACGTTTTCTAGGAGCCTCTTGAAAAGCCTTATAACCGTGGTTTTGAACTCTATGTCTAGTCGTCTTTTTTCCTCCATTTCTTTCACACCTGATTTCTTTCCATGTCTCTGCATGGTGGCTGCTTTATGTGGTAGATGTCCTCTAAGGGTCAGTGGCTCAGCCTCCCCAGTTACCTGAGGTGGGTACTCTTACTGCACTCCTTTATGGGTTGTACAGTATTTTTGAATTTAAACCCAGCTTGTTGTTGTTAGCCCTAAGAGGATTTGACCTCCAGGCCAATTGGCTGAAGGGAGACTGTGTTCAAGTTGGATGGGCGGAGTCTCTGAGCTGAGCAGGCAGCCTCAGCGTCAGCTAGGTCCAATGCGATTCTCGCACAAGGGTCTCTGTTGGGTGGTAATGGCTGCAGACACCTCCAAGAGAAAGCCGCTAGTCTCTACCCCTTGCCAGACAACTCTGCCTCTCCCCAAATGAGTCTGCACACCCAAAGTCTCGCCCAAGGTTGTAAAACAAAGCAGTCCGGTGGTCTCCGGGACCAGGGGGCAAGTCGCCAGGGAGCAAGTCGTGCGTCTGTGCTGTCGCACACTTTTCGCGCGAAAACTGATTTTCCAAGCAACCCGGTTTCTCCTCAGACTAGGAGACCTCTGCCGCGCCCAGCTTCCAGGGTGTGTACCCCGGACCTCGTACCTCGCCTGTCGCTGGGGAATCTGTGCAGTGGGACGTCTCCGCCCTCCCCGTTGGAGAAATCCAGCCGGGGTTACTGCTCCGCCCTACAGGCCACGCGCGCGCATGCGCGGCAGTTCCTAACCTCTGGCTCCAGGCGTGTCTTCAAGGCTGCGCTCTGCCGCTCTTCTGAGTCTCAGTGTCCCACCTTTACTTTTATTTGTGGAGTTTTCACTCAGCCAGCTGTCCGGTGATTCTGGGTGATGTTTGTTTTGTTGTTTTGTTGTAGTTTTTGAATTGTTGCGCGGGGCAGAACAATAGGTGTTTACCTATGCCGCCATCTTGGTTGCTCCTCTGGGGGTACTCTCTTTTAAACAGGGTACTCTTGGAAGGTCCCTTTAAGGAAAGTATTTTTGACAGAGAAATTATTTCAGGGATAAATCATGTACTAGTATATATCTGAAATACCACTGTTCCAGGCAGATGAAACAGAGAATGTAGCACGCTTGATGTTTAGAGGAGGGGAATGTTTTGTGGTCCTAAAACAGTGGTTAACATATAACATTGGCCTAGAGCAGTGGTCGGCAAACTCATTATCAACAGGGTCAAATATCAACAGTACAATGACTGAAATTTCTTTTGAGAGCCAAAATTTTTTAACTTCTTCTACCGCCACTTCTTCAAAATAGACTTGCCCAGGCCATGGTATTTTGTGGAAGAGCCACACTCAAGGGGCCAAAGAGATCAAGCCACAGTTTGCCGACCACTGGCCTAGAGCATTGTTGTTGTTTTTTAAACAAACAAACAAACAAACAAACTATTGCTCTTCTTTTGATTGTCCTAAGCCCCTGCTTTTCAAACTAGCTTAAAAAATATCAGGGATATATCACATCTTGGATGTAAAATTGTGCAAAGTAATTATTAAAGTTTTACCTGAAAACAGTTTAATTCAGAAGTCCCATGGTTCTTTAAAATGGATGACCAATACATTTTAACTTGATTTATCCCCAGGCCCCTGGTATTTCCACCGCCACCACATCCCAGTTTTGAAATGACTGCCCTTTTCTGCCATTCAGGAATGGATACTCTGACAACTGTTCCAAAGAAAGTTGTGTTATCATTCAGTTAGGCTTTGGACATTTTATTATTGTCTTATACTCCTCTAAGGTGAAGCAGATCCAGTTTGGTGTATATATCTGTCCTACCAGCCCCCATTTGTCTCAGCTCCCCCAAATAAACACAAGTAAATAGCTTTTTTTTCCATACTGCTTTCAGAAATACTCATCTACCTTTACCTTTATGTGCTGCCCACAGACAACCTAGTGGTTCTTCTCTAACTGCAGAGTTCTTTTGATCAGTTAAGACTTAATGTGGGAATTAAAAGAGTTTCTTTTTTCTCTTTAAACATATGCATATGTACTCTACCTTAACATGTTTTATAAAGCAATTTTTCTCAAATTATGTTCAATGGGAAAAGAGTTTCATATCCAAATTGTCTGGAAAATGTAAGGATAGGGAATAATCGAACAGATTTTTTTTACAGTGGGACAAAACTTTTTCACAGGAATTCTTTTTATATCGGAAAGAACTGAACACAGTTTGGAAAACAGTAGTACAAAAAGATGTGCTCTTTGCAGTCAAAAGTCAAACATTTTCACTACTAAAATAAGGCACACATGAAATCTGCAAGGTTTTTTATTTGTGCCTTCCCTCTGTGCAGTTGTCCCTTCAGGGTGATATGATGTGATGTGGATATACTTTTAATCCTTTTATTCTAAGAATTATGAACAGCTTTAAAAACACTTAAAATAAAACTGTAGTGATTAGTCCTGGTAGTTTCCACTTTACTGAGATTGTCTTTGTCAGAAATTATGTCATCACAATGGACTGTTAGCCAGGAAGTTCTGTCTAGCAGATGAACAAATTAGGAGTAGTGAGTTTCTAATAAAAGACACTATTGTAATATTGAGATATTACTGATGGGGCTGCCAATTTTCTGTCTTTAAATTTACAGAGCATGTTCTGTGATTAAAGTAAGGAATACTTAGAGTAAGTCCTTAGAGTAAACCAACTATAAACTTGAGAAACCAGAAATAGAAAATGATATTTCCTTTTAACAATGCCATTTAACTTCCCAATTTTTCTTGGTTCAGCTGCCAGACACTTGTTCCTTTGTTTCAAAAACTATTTGCAGAACACACATGCGCGCACACACACACACCCACACACACACACACACACACTAAACTTTACTCAGCTAACATCTGATTTTATCTGCACATTGATTTCATTAAAAAATTTTTCACTGTCTTAGTCTGAATGGTTTATGTAGCCCTCTATTATTGTCAGAACAGAGACTTTGATTTTTTATTTTGGGAATAAATTCCTGACAATACTATTTACACTTCATGTAATAGTTTCCTTCCTATTTAAAATGAGGAATATTTCATATACATTTCAGAGTAATTCCCATTGCAGTAGCATAATGCCTTGCAAACATGTATTCCCTTTATGGCTGTTGTACAGCTTTATATATCCAATATAATGAATGATGATTTGGGACTCATACATTGTCTAAGCCAGTAGCGTCCCACAGGTTGAGAACTGCTAGCAGAGTCACCTAAGACCATTGGATAACACAGATATTTTCATTACAATCCATAACAACTTACTCAAATTACAATTATGAAGTAGCAATGAAAATAATTTTATGGTTGGGGGTCACCACAACATCAGGAACAGTATTAAAGGGTGGCAGCATTAGAAAGGTTGAGAACCACTGGTAAGCTAAATATACCTCTACTGTTGTTTCATCTACTTTTTTAGCTATTTGAAGTTACTAGTCTTCATTATTCTTTATAATTAATAGTAACTTCAGTATGTATTATCTTCTGTAGTAAACATAGAAATGTTTCTGTAATAGTTCTCCCCAAATCTTAGCTTCCTCACTAATAATAAAATATGTTATCTTTACTTGGGTTTTATTGTACAATAATTACAGCATTTTCTTATGCTATGTCATAGCCTGTTAACTAAAAATAAATGGGTACTTAGAATGGAAAATGAAATTATTCTGTTACTTGAAATAGTTTAACTTAGGCTTTATTACAGGTTGCATATGGTATCTGTTAGAACTTTAAACCTATCTTGGTTGTTGAATTATTATGTGGAATAATGGTTGCATTTGAAAGTTCTTGATGTTAAAAGGATATGTCTGTTTTAAATCTTATACAAATACATTGCACGTTTTGAGAACAGACTAATCTCTCTGTAGTGTGTCTTTTTTATTTGTTTGTTGTATTTTTATACCTAAACTCCAAGTCCTAAGCATCAACAAATTTAAAACATTTCTTAGGATTGTATTATGATATCATTAATATATTTCTTAAATTAGATAAAGTTTGTCTAAATTTTCTTTTAATTCTCACCCAGGGATATGTTTTTTAAGTTGATTTTTAATAAGAGAGGAAGGCCTTTGTACCTGAAACTATAATGTACCTAAACTCTAATTTAAATTTTTTAAAAATATATTATTAAAAGCAAGAGAGAGCGAGAGGAAGGGAGAGAAGAAAGAGAAACATTAATGTAAGAAGAAACATCCCTCAGCTGCCTCCTGTAGGTGCCCTGACAGGGGATGGGACCTGAAACCTACGTATGTGCCTGACTGGGAAATGAACCCACAAACTTTTGCTGCAGAGGATGACATCCAACCAACTGTGCCACCTGGCCAAGGGAAAGTCTGTCTAAATTATTAACCTCTTGTTGGAAACATGAAAAATGTTTTTAACAATTATGAAAATTTAGAAGTTATACAGCATTATTAAGAAAAATCTTTTTTATTATGGGACTCTCAGGAAAAATAAAACTTTTTGAATAGTACATATGAAGAGTTTTTCTAAAATTCTATAGATCAATCTATAGAGTTTAAGAAAATAAAGTTTTGGAAAAGTGTAGAGAGATCACATTTTCTCTTAACACTACCAATTTTTCTGAAAATAATTCAGTAAATATGTATTTCATATCTAAATTCAAAAATCTAAATCATTTTGTATTTTGGCCACCAAGGAGCGTGTTATAGTTTAGTCATTCTTGAGTCATACACTTCAGAATGAATGAACAAGATAGTTTCTTGCCATTCATAAATGTAACTTTCATGGTATGATTCAAATTTGCTATGATCTTAGGCAGCAGTCTAGTCAGCCATCTAACATTCAAATATTTAGTGTGTTTCTACAGCTTACAAAATAGTAGTTGCCCTTCTGAAATAATAAGAATTATTTGTTTTGAAAAATTATTTTTAAGCCCTGACTGGTGTGACTGAGTGGTTAGAACATCGGTCTATGCACCAAAGGGTGGTAGGTTCCATTCCTGGTTAAAGGACCATACCTAGGTTGAAGGTTTGATTCCTGGCCTGGGTAGTCTGGGGTGAGTGTCAGAGGCAACCAATCAATGTATCTTTCTCACATTGATGTTTCTCTCTATATCCCTTTCTCTCTCCCTCTCTTCCTTCCACTCTCTCTAAAATAAAAATCAAGGGGAAAAAATTCCTAAGCTGATGATTAACAAAACAAAACAAAAAAATTTTAGTTGCCTTTAAATGAGAATAGGAAACTAAAACTGATTAACTTTAAGCTTAGAGATACACATAAAAGAAAGATGATTCCCACATAAAATTTAGAATAAAAACAAGTTTTTATTAGCATATGCATATTTTATGGATTTAAGGATTTGTGATAGTCTCCAAGCTGTCTTTTTTAATTCTAACACAATGAAGACTCAAAATTCATCAAATATGAAAAATTTGAATAAAAAGTCTTTAGAAATCTATATCTAATGTGATCATTTTATCTTTGTTTTTTTTTTTTAAGCAAAGAATCTCTACTATTTACTCATATTTGCTAGTCTTTTGAAGGTTTTCAGTTATATCAGTATATTTTTCCTCCCTCTCCTCACTCCTCACCCCCCGCCATGGTTATTAGAAGCCTGAAAGCAAATTTCTGTTGTGCAGTTTATAGCATATATTTAAGGTTTACTCTGTTTTCTTCTTTACCACTAACTTTTAATCCTGGACTAGTCCTTTTTACATCCTTCTAAACCACCTTAATCCTTAAGGAATTAAGCAAAGTATAAATAAAATACTAATAAAACTCAATGAAATGTTCTTGGAAAGAAATTATATTGTGTTGAGAACATACTGTATAGATCCTAAATATATTTTAAGAGAAAAATCATATGCAAAACTTCCTAAAAGGATGTTTGCTAAACTTAAAACGACTATTGCTATTATGATTAATCTGAATTGGAGTATTCTTGTAGACAACCAAAGATTCTTGTACACATGTGTTACTTGGATGCTTCCAAAATTATATATGTAAAGTATTTTTACTAATGAACAATGACTGAAGAAAAATTTTAGGAATATATATAAACTATATTTTATACATAACACTTGTTTTATATCCTTTGTGTTGTAATTTTGGGAAATTTTCATCTTCGAAAGAACAGTATGTGAATGTGCATCTGTAAAATAATAATCTACAAACAGTTTAGGGTATATTATTAAAAGAATTTTACTGTATATTCATACCCATCGACATTGAAAGACTATTTCATGAACTTTTAATCGTTTTTATGAAAAGATGCAGAAGCATAAGTTCAACCTTTAAATAAGTACTTATATTTAAAATGTCTTATATGCTTAATTAATTCCTATTAAAGGTCTAATAAGTGCCTGGTACATTTCTAGGCACTGAAAATATAGCAGTGACCAACAAAATTTAAAAAAAATTGCTTACATTTTAGTAGGTAAAGACTTTAAACAAAAAATACAATATTCTAGATAATAAGGGTGGAGAAAAATAAAGCAGAAAAGGAGATGAGGAAAACTGGGGCCTGAAAAGAGGGGTTATACTTTCTTTTATTTTTTTTTATTGTTCAGTTTATTAATTACATTGTTTCCCCTTTTTATCCCCCTATAGCTTCCCTCCACCCTGTACCTATCCCACCCTCCGCCCTCACCTCCCCCTCCCCACTGTCCTCTCCCATTGTTGCTAGATTTTTGTCCAGTCTCTTGCTGCACTTCCCACAACCCTTTTCTCCCCAAGAATTGTCAGTCCATTCCCTCTCTATGTCCATGTCTCTGTTATATTCACCAGTCTATCCTGTTCAACAGCCTATCAATTCACTTGATTTTTATGTTCATTTGTTGATAGATGTGTATTTGTTGTTCATAATTTTCATCTTTACCTTTTTCTTCTTCCTCTTCTTAAAGAATATCTTTCAGCATTTCATATAATGTTGGTTTGGTGATGATGAACTCCTTTAGCTTTTTCTTATCTGTGAAGCACTTCATCTGACCTTCAATTCTGAATGATATCTTTGCTGGATAGAGTAATCTTGGTTGTAGATTCTTGCTGTTCATCACTTTGAATATTTCTTGCCACTCCCGTCTGGCCTGCATCGTTTCTGTTGAGAAATCCACTGACAGTCGTATGGGTGCTCCCTTATAGGTAACCAACTGTTTCTCTCTTGCTGCTTTTAATATTCTCTCTTTGTCTTTTGCTCTTGGCATTTTAATTATGATGTGCCTCGGTGTGGTCCTCTTAGGGTTCCTATATATTGGGGTTCGGTGCACTTCTTGGACTCCTAAGTCAATTTCTTTCACCAGGTGTGGGAAGTTTTCAGTCACTATTTCTTCAAATAGGTTTTCATTGTCTTGGCCTCTCTCTTTTTCTGGCACCCCTATAATTCGGATGTTGGTTTGCTTGAGGTTGTCCCAGAGGCCCCTTACACTATCTCCAATTTTTTGGATTCTTTTGGTTTCTTGCTTTTTCAGCTGAGTGGATTTTACCTCTTTGTATTTCAAATCTTTAACTTGGTTCTTGGGGTGCTCCAGGGCACTTTCAGGTCTTTGTATAATATTTTTTGTTTCAGTCAGTGTATGCTTAATTTCTGGTTGGTCCTTTTTCATATTCTTGAGAGTCTGCTTTATATCCTTGAGGGTTTCTTTCATTTCCACGTTGGTCTTGATCATTTCTTTGCAGCTCTCGTTTATATCCTGGAGGGTGTTGTTCATTTTCTTGTAGGACTCATTCATTTCCTTTGTGGTCTTGCTTATTTCCTTATAGGCCTCGATCTTTTGTTGGAGCCTCTTAAAAAACCCTATAACCGTGGTTCTGAATTCCATGTCCAGTCGTTTTTTTTCCTCCATTTCTTTCACATCTGATTTCTTTCCATGTTGCTGCATGGTGGCTGCTTCCCTGAGTTGGTCAATTACCTTTGTGTGGTAGACTTCCTACTAGGGATAGTGGCTCAGCCTCCCGGTTACCTGAGGTGGATATGGGCTGCACAGACTTGCTGAAGTTAAGCTCAGTTAATCGTTGTTAGCACTTGGAGGGTTGACCTCCAGGCCAATTGTCTGTGAAGCTCAGCTGTGCTCAGGTTGGGTGGGCGGAGTCTCCGGGCCAAGCCAACAGCGTTAGCTCCGCCCTATGCTGCCCCAGGGACTCTGTGCTGGGGGTAATGGCCGCCAGCACCTCTGAGAGAGAGCCGCTGCGGAGCTCCACCGGCTGCCGGTTGCCAGGGAATTCAGACTTTCCCAAAATGAGTCTGCATGCGCAATGTCTCACCCAGGGTCGTAAAACAAAGCAGTCTGACGGTTTTCCGAATGAGAGGCAAGTCGCGGTGCGCTCTCTGCGCCGTCAGGCAGCCGCGCTGTTCACAGGAGAGCTGCCTTCTCCACAAGCCGGGAGACCCGGCAGCACCCGAGCTTCGGCGTGCCCTCCCACTGTCCAGTTTTCACCCCGTGTGATAGTGGGTTCTCTGGACTTCGCCCAGAGCTGGAGAATCAGTCCAGTGGGACGCCTTTGTCTCCCCATTGGAGAAAACTGGCCGGTTTTCAGCCGCCCGCCCTCTCCCCGGCGCGCACTTCAAACCTCTCTCTGGGTGCGAATCTTTCAACGCTGTTCGCCGCCGCTCCTCCGAGTCACAGTGTCTTATCTTCACTTTTATTTGTGGAATTTTCACTCAGCGAGCATTCTGGTGATTCTGGAAGGTGTTTGTTCTTTCGTTAAGTTGTAGTATTAAAATTGCTGATTATGCAGGCAAGATAGGTGTTTTGCCTTTGCCACCATCTTAGTTCCTTCTATACTTTCAAATTGGATCATTAAGTAGTATTTTAAGTAAAATGTGAAGAAGTTAAAGGAAACAGAGATTAAGGAGTAAAACAATCTAAATACATAGAATAGGCAGTAGGTATAATGGTTATTGCTGGCAGCATAGCATATTTAAGAAACAGGGAGGCTGACAGGGCCAGAATGGAGTGAACAGTGGGAAAAGTAGTAGAAAATATGTTTATAGTGAGAAAGAGCTGAGAGGCATATTACATAAGACTTTACAGGTCATTGTGAATACTATTTTTTCTTTTTTTAATCATTCTTTTAATTTTCAATTATAGTTGGCATATCCTATCTAATAAAAAAGTAATATGCAAATTTGACCGTACCTTTGCCACGCTCATAAGCCACAGCCACGCCCGCCAGCCAATCAGGAGCAAATTATGCAAATAAACCCCAACCAAGATGGCTGCCACCACTGAGAGCAGGAGGAAGGCTTGGGTTTCCCCAGCAACAGAGGAAGCCAAGCTTTCCGCCTGCCTAGGCCTCCACTCAATGTTACAAAGTTTCAATTATAAAAGATATAGAAATGGCGGCAGCCACTGAGCTGGAGAGAACAGAGGCTTGGGTTTCCCTGGCAACAGAGGAAGCCAAGCTTTCAGCCTTCCAGTTGCTGGCCTACACCTCCACTCTAGGCTACAAAGTTTCAAACAGAAATGGCTGCTGCCCCAGAGCTAGCAGAAGTCTTGGCTCTGCTCCAGGCTACAAAGTTTCAATTGTAAACATAGATTAATCCCAGATACCAGGGCCTCCGCTTGGATCACTGGGGGGCATGGCTGGCCTGCAAACCTCCACTGGCCTCTCACCCCAAGGGAACTCCCACCCTGATCTGGGACACTCTCCAGGGCAAACCAGCTGGCCCCCACCCATGCACTTGGCCTCTATCCTATCTAATAAAAGAGTAATTTGCAGATTGACTATCACCATCACTCCAACACACAAGAGGGCTGCCTCCATGTGGTCAAAGATCCTGCCCCCATGTGGACACAACATGGCACCCAAGATGGCCATCAGGGGAGGGCCGTTGGAGGGACCAGGCCCTGCAGGACAGGGCAGTTGTGGGCAATCAGACCAGCAGGGGAGGGCAGTTGGGAGGGACCAGCTGGCAGAGGAAGGAAGTTGGGGGCAAATAGGCTGGCAGGGGAGCAGTTTGGAGCCAGCAGTCCTGGATTGTGAGAAGGATGTCGACTGCCCATTTAGGCCCGATCCTACCAGGACCGGGCCTAAATGGGCAATGGGACATCCCTTGAGGGGTCCCAGATTGGAGAGGGTGCAGGCTGAACTAAGGGACATCCCCCGCCCCATGCATGAATTTCATGCACCAGGCCTCTAGTATTATTATATTAGCTTCAAGTGTACACCCCAGTGATTAGACATTAAATAATTTACTAAATATCATCTGGATGTATCTCACACCCATATAACACCATGCATAATTATTAGAATATTATTACTATACTAGAAGTCCAGTGCACAAAATTTGTGCACAGGTAGGTTCCATAGGCCTACCAGTGATCAGGTCCGATAGAGGCCCTTCAGTTGATGTGGGGCCTTCCTTCCCCAGCTACAAGGATTGGTCTCCCAGTCAAGCTCCCCTGGGGACAATTTGCATATTAGGCTTTTATATGTGTGTGTGTGTGTGTGTGTGTGTGTGTGTGTGTGTGTGTGTGTATACACAGCATTGGGAATATATATATATATTCCCAATGCTGTGCTTTACATACCCTTGACCATTCTGGATCAACCAATTTGTACTTCTTTATCGCTTCACCTTTTTATACTAATTTCCCCAAACCTCCTCCCATCTGGCAATCATCAAAATGTTCTCAGTATCTATGACTGTTTCTGTTCTGCTTGTTCATTTATCTTGTTTTTTAGATTAAATTGTTGATAAGTATGTATGTATTGTCATTTTATTGTTCAGATTTTTTATCTTTTATCTTTTTCTTAAAGAAGACCCTTAAACATTTCATATAATTCTGATTTGGGTGGTGATGTACTCCTTTAGCTTTTTATTTTATTTTTATTTTTATTTTTTATCTGGGAAGTTCTTTACCTGTCCTTTGATTCTGAATAATAGCTTTGCTTTGCTGGGTAGAGTAATCTTGGTTGTAGGTCCTTGCTTTTTCATCATTTTGAATATTTCTTACCAATCCTTTCTGCCTGCAAAGTTTCTGTTGAGAAGTCAGCTGACAGTCTTATGGAGCTCCCTTGTAGATAAATTTTTCTCTGCTGCTTTTAAGATTCTCTTTGTCTTTGACCTTTTATACTTTAATTATCCTATGTCTTCGTGTAAGCCCCTTTGAGTTCTTTTGTTTTGGACTATTTTTTACCTTGAATGAAAGAAAAAGCTATCTGTAGAGGGGAAATGCAACAAAACATTGTAGTAGGGTTATTCTAGCTGCTATGTGAACAAGGAACTTATTGGCTGAAAGACAGAAGTAGGGAGATCAATTTGGAGACCACTGCAGTTATTCAGGTGAGAGATATGGTGGCTTGGACTGGCTTATTGGCAGTGGAAACAGTGTAAAGCATTCATCTTTTGAACATAATTTGTAGGTAGATATAATAGAATTTGCTGTTGAATTGGAAGTAAGGTATGAGAGAAAGAAATGAGTCAAGGATGGAACTTCCACTAACTGAGATGGGGAAAACGGGGAGAATCTGGTCTAGTTTTATATAAATTATGGGTAGTGTTAGTCTCCTAGCCCAGTATCCTATGGCTAATATAGTCTCTTGTCCATAGTGAGTAAGTGGTAGGTATGATTGACTTAATTTAATATTTCTCTTTGAGCTTAATTTAGATTTAGGTATTAATAAACTTCTATGTTTATAATGAATGGATTTCTTTTTAAGTTAACTGATTTCATTGTTTTATGGATTACAAAGCACATTAATGAAAACACAACTTGAAGTTCTTATTAGCATTACAAAAAATAAGCATATATAATGTTTTTTGTCTCACTAATGTACTTGTGCACCATCCCCCTACTTGGCAAACTTGTTTGAAAGTATAGTGTTACACATTAGGTCATGGGTATACCAGAGCACATGTGTTCAATACAGTTCATAAATGGAAGCAGCTGGTTTCCTGTGCCTTTATGAGATGGTAAGAACACAGCTGAGATCTTCAAACTTCAGATTCACTGGATTCCCTTTCTATCTTGTTTAATCATGCTGTGATTTCAATTAGTACAAATGTGTGACAAGTTACCTTAGTGGCTTAAAATTTTATTTTGTTTTAATAGTTGAAATGCTAAACCTGGTTAATGTTCTTTCCTCCTGCCCTGTCCCAACTCACCCATCCTACCTCTTAAAAAAGAACATTGCCCCTTTGGTCTCAGTTTTACACTTGATTCTGAAAAGGCCTTGCCAAGGGGAAAAAAGTTATCATCTCAAAGGGAAAAGCTGAATTCATACACAGGAACTGCAGGATTACTTTGGTGTTTTACTAGTCCCCTGTAACACTCGCAAGTCCCATAAATACCTAATGGAAAAACAGCAGAAAATGAGATCTGCAGCAGCCTTTTGAGATCGAATTTATGTTGCTGAATAGTTTTTTGAGGCTCAGTGTAAAGGTCAAAAGCAAGTAGATAGATTAAAGTTGCTGATTTTTGCAAACTTAAGGCCACATTTAAAGGTTTCTCTCTATATTAGAAAAATTTCAAGATAAATGGCTTTGCTTCATTAGTTGAAATGTCATGTCTTTATTTTATATCTGTTATATGAGGCATTTAGTGATTTAGTAGTATTTACATGCACTAAGTAAAATTCTCAATCTAATTTAATAATTCCAGATAAAGAAATTATAAATTTAAGATCTTCCCAATAACCACAGGTGTTAACATGAAGTTATGCATTATTTAGATCTCCAGGAATTTCCCTGTATTTTTGATTTTACAGTCCAGATTGCCAGTCATTATTACTTAGAATCCAAAAGAATGAGATAAAAACTTTGCTTATTATATTTAACTAGAGGCCCAGCACGCAATTGAAGTCACACAAGGAAGCGTCCTGCCTCCCACCATGCGAGGAGGCACCCTGCGGGCGGCCAGTACCCATGCCTGACTCATGCAGCTCTAGCACCACGGGAGTCTGCTTTGGGGTGGCCCGAGCCGGCACTCGGGCAGGCCCCCATCTCTGTCTCAGACTCCACTCCAGGCCTCACCTGCATGTGCAACTTCCTCCTGTCCAGTCATGACCTGTTACAGAGTTCTGGCCTAATTTGCATGTTACCTCTTTTTTTATATAGATGCTGCATTATAAGAAATAAACATGTGGTTGAATTAATGTGTATGTATATATTTTTAATTATTAATTTTAGATATTTTTGGAAAACATAGACAGGAAGGATATAAATCATTATTTTCTCTTTTATAAGTATACTAGTGGCCCAGTGCATGAAATTTGTGCACTCCGGCGGGGGGGTGGTGGTCTCCCAGCCTGGCCTGTGCCCTGTCACAGTGCAGGAGTCACACAATCCATCGCCCCAAAGGGGTAGGCCCCGCCCACCCATCTGGGGCTCCTCAATGGATTGCCCCAAAGATGTAGGCCAGAGCCGGGGTCCCACCTCCACGCTGTGCAGTGGCCTCTACTGGGCCCCACAGAGGTTTCCAGACTGTCAGCACAGGCACATGGAGGCCTCTGCCAGGCCCTACCTCCAGGCCAGGCTACTCGGAGGCCTGCAGACCCTGGTGGAGCCGTACAGAGGCCTCCACTGGGCCCCAAGACCCCTGGTCACAGATTGTGATGATGTGACATAAGTCCCCAATGCTGCAAGTTCCTACCCACCCGTGCCTGCTGTGCATGCAGCCTGCTGATCTGTCGTTATGTGTGAGGGCATCCCAATTGCATATCACCCTTTTATTAGTATAGATAATACCATTATTGATTTGGCCACATAATTAGTCACCTCGTGAAATAATTATTTTATCTATTAAAGTATTTTAATGAAAGTAAATGACCTCAAGGAAAAGACAGCAGCATCTGGTAGCATTAAAATAAAATTCATGGATGCTTTTACTTGTCCTTTTACTTTCTGAATAATCTTCTAGCATGTGCTGCTAGTGGAGATCTAGCAAAGAAACTGTGAGTTACTAGGGTATTTAAGACTTAGTGCAGTGAAAAAAAATGAACTGCCATTTCTAGACACCTCTATCTTGAGTTAATATTATATAAAACCAAAAATGTTAGCATGAAGTTATGGATTATTTAGATCTCTAGGAATTTCCTTGTATCTTTGATTTTATAGTCCAGATTGCTAGTCATTAATACTTACTTAGAATCCTAAAGAATGAGATTAAAAACTTATTATATTTTATGCTGCATTGTAATAAAAATTTTCATGGAACTTACCCAGATAATTTTATATTACATTAGTAATATATTCAATCTATTTAATGGTAATTGAGAATTAGTAGTAAAACTTAATTTTTATCTCTAGAAAAGTGGGATTATGGACAACTTTTCCCTTCCTATTTTATGTTTTTCTTTATTTGAATTATTTATGACAAATATTTCATAACAAATATTTCATATTAATTTTCATTTTACATTTTTGTTTAAAACTATATGTTAAACATTAACTGATTTGTATTGCCCCAGATTCACAATTTATATAAAGTTACTGAGTTTGCAATCTCAATTCATTTACATTTAATATACCATCTTTATGGAACTAGATATAGGTCACATATCTCAGCCACGGACAGCCAGTTCTCAAATTCAGGTACCCCATCTTTTTCCTTTTTACCACATTTTCTCATTATTTCTTACTACACTATATAGGCAATTTCCTCCTCTTAAATTTTTGTATTTTATTACACTGTTAAAGTACAACTATACTTCTCTTCTCAACTGCCCTTTTCCATTTAGTACAGTTTCTACTCAAGGGTCCCAAGTGGTCAATGATTCTGATGGGGGAGAGGGAGAAGGTGGTGTTGTAGCTAGTGGTAGTAAAAGGCCCTTAGGAAAGTAGTTAGAGGTACAGTTATGACTCTTAACAGAAGCCTTCTCTCACTTTTGCCATAAGACAAAGGCTGTGCCTTAAAGGACTAATTGCTATTCCCATACTTGAGGCCACTCTTTAGGGACATCTTTGGACTATTTTTGATGTTGAGGTGAAGAATGCAAAAAAAAAAAAAAAAAGAACCAAAAGGTTCTTTTTAGTTGAATGTAAATGCTGTTATCTTCAATTACATTTTAAACAATCTTTCTAATCTATTTTATAACTAACTTAAGAACATCATGATGTTACATAGATTTACAGTTTAAAAAATTTTTTTTGTAAATTCTGGACTTTTATATTTCTTAAGCAGTTTTAGGTGCACAACAAAATTAAGAGGAAACTACAGAGATATATTTCTATTTACTACCTGCCCCACACATGTATAGCTTTCCCCATTATGAAAAGCCCCCCACCAGAGTGATTTGTTGGTTACAATTGATTAACCTACATTGACAAATCATAATCACCAAAATTCAATAGTTTATTTTAGGATTCACCTTTGGTGTTACATTCGATGAGCCCTAGTGTCTTGTTTTCAGAAAGTGGTTTTGATCAAATATATAACAGTATAGTATCATACAGAGTATTTTCACTGCCCCCAAAACCCTGTGTTTATTGTTATTCTACTAATTTATTTTGTAGCTTTCATTATTTCTCCAATTATTTTGCTTACTTTACCCAATCCTGACCTCTACAGTGACTTTATTTTTAGTTTACATTTTTCCTTTGAACCCGGCTATGTCATATTTCATCTTCTGTTAATATCTTTAATCATATCTTCTCCATGCTTTTGTATCTCTGATTAATGGGGAATCTTTGCATCATTAAATTTGTCTATGTATTTAGTTATAAGTTTTATATGCTCTTTATTTCTGTTAAATGTTTTTCATGTGTCATTTATTTCAACAGTTTATTTTTTTCATTGGTCCAACTATAGATGTTAAGCTGATTCCTTTTTTATTTCTTCTGTTTGAATAAGGTGTGTTTTTCTAAGCCAGCTATTTTACAGGAGGTTCAAATAAGAAGCGTTTAGGGATGTGTTAGCAAACATTTTTCTTATACACACATACTAGTTTATTTAGTGCACTGACTATTGTACAAATAGAAAAATGTGTTTTATTACTACTATCCTTAAGTGCTTAATATTATATTTTCTTTTCATTAAGCCTTGATGACATGTAGGAAAATTTTGCCATAATTTTTAGTGTTATAAAGCTATTAAGGGAATATGCTTATTTTTTATTATGAAAATTCTAAGTCTAACGTCAAAAATATTGGTCTTACATCATATTTATAAAGTGAAAATTTTAATGTCGCTAAAAATGCCAGTTCTCCTTACAATGAGCCATAGAGTCAATGCCATTCCAGTTAAAATGCAAATCAGATTTTGGCAAACTTTGCCATGTTTCCATGGAACAGTAAAAAGCCAAGAATAATCAAGATATTTCTGAAGAAGCACAAAAAGGGGCATGGGACATATCCAACCATATATCAAAACATGTTACAGTTTTGTAATTTGGACAGTGTATTATTGGCACAGTGGTACACCATTGAAATAGGATAGAGAGGAGAAAGACCCTTCATATAAAGTATCTTATTTATGAAAGAGTTGCATTGAGAAAATGGTTGGTTATTCAATAAATGGTGTTGGGTCCAGCCGGCATGGCTCAGTGGTTGAGCATCTACCTATGAACCAGGAGTCATGGATTCAATTCCCGGTCAGGGCACATGCCTGGGTTGTGGGCTCGATCCCCAGTAGAGGCCGTGCAGGAGGCAGCCGATCAATGATTCTCTCTCATCATTGATGTTTCTATCTCTTTCTCCCTCTCCTTTCTTTCTGAAATCAATAAAAATATATTTAAAAAATAAATAAATAAATGGTGTTGGGATAATGATTTTTTCAGAATAAAAAAATAAATTATTGTTTTAAATTATACTACATGCATTTAAAAATTATCAAGTGGATTATAGATCTAAATATTTAAGTTAAAATAATGGAGCTTGCCCTAACCAGTTTGGCTCAGTGGATAGAAGATTGGCCTGTGAACTGAAAGGTCCCAGGTTCGATTCCAGTCAAGGGCATGTACCTTGGTCGCAGGCACATTCCCAGTAGAAGGTGTGCAGGAGGCAGCTGATCAATGTTTCTCTCATCGATGTTTCTAACTCTCTATCTCTCTCCTCTCTGTAAAAAAAAAAAAAAAAAAAAAAATCAATAAAATATATTTTAAAAAATAAAATAACGGAGCTTACAGAAGGTAACACTGATGAATGTCTGTATGACTTCAAGGGTCAGAAATGATTTCTTGAGCAGGACCCAAATAGCATGAGGGAAAGGACTATTTTAAAGTTTTAACAATTTTAAATGCTTCCCAAGATTAGGATTAACACCTCTTATGTACTTTGGAAAACACTATTGCATTGTTTCTTCAAGCTGAAGATGTAGGAATTCTAAAAAACCCAGAAAGTTTTGTTATTTTTGGACATTAATTGTTTCTAATATCTAGAACTTTGTCTCATGAATCATGCTCAAGGCCTCTATCCAGAAAATTATAAACAGATTGAGAGAACTTTAAGAAATTTTAAAGAAACATATATATTTTTAATGTCTGTGGATCAGTAGACTCCATCAATACTATACAGATTTGATCTTTCAGTTCTCAAACTGGTCTGTAGAATTCAGTGTAATTCTAGTAAAAATTTCCTAACAAGTAGGGGTGTGTTTGTGGTTAGATTGACAAACTGATCCTTAAATGTTTTTTAAAATTCAAGGGATAAATAGTATCCAAGACCTTTTTAAAGATAAACAATTTATTTAAAGACAAACAATTTAAAGATAATTTATTACTATACCTTTATACTATACAAGCAATTAAGTTCTTAATTGCTGTGCCAAAATCATTAATATTCTTTAACATAATATAGATAAGTATAGAAAAGGATTAGCTATTAATTAAGTTCTTAATTGCTTGTATAGGAATAAAGATATAATTGGTGTGACGATAAGTATGAAAAAGAATAGAAAATCCAAAAACACCAACAAATATAGTCTTCCATTTTGATTAGTGTTTTAAGTTAATGATATAGGTTTTAAATGTGCTGTTTTCAATAAATGTTTAAAGCTTTATCATACATATATGTATGTTCTTTAATCAGAGACATAGTACTGTGGATTATTGCTTTGAGGTCAGATCCAAATTTAAGTCCCAGGTCAGTCATGTACTTACTAGCTATTTGTCTGAAGGCAGTTATTTAACCATTCCATTTCTTATTTCCTTTATCTGTTACATGAAATAATTTTGATGACAATTAGAAATACAAGTTTAATCTGCTAGCACTGCATTATCCCAACACCATTTCAATATGAATTCCTATTTCAGAATGGCTTCCTAACCAAGACGAGTTTGGTTTTCAATGACCCCTATGTCTTGTTTTTGGAAAGTGGTTTTGTAAACATTATGATAGCATTATGAAAAATTAAAAGCCCTCAAAATCATTAATATTCTTTAAAATAATATAGATAAGCATAGAAAAGGATTAGTTATAAATATTTTCTAACAAGTCCTTTTATATTAATTAAGCTAAATGATTAGAACCTAATTATTATGCATGCTAAAGATTATATTTGCTATTAAGTATTTTGCTCTTATGTAGATTAATGTTTCAATTTAGGAAGGAATGTTAGCTAAAAAAATAGTAGCACTTATTAGATTTTTTAATATGAAAAACTTTTACGTAATTAAAATTATTTTAGCCCTAAAATCAGCATTCATTTTATTTATTTTTTAAATCATTTCTATTTTTCAATTACAGTTGGCATACAGTATTTTATTAGTTTCAGGTATATACTCCTGTGATTAGACATTATTTAGTAACTTACTAAATAATCATCCCAATAAATCTCTCACCTATCTGACACCACACATTGTTATTAGATTGTTATTGACTGTGTTGCCTATGCTGTACTTTACATCCCCATGACTTATCTATAACTACCCATTTGTACTTCTTAGTCCCCTCACCGTTTTCACCCACCCAACCCAACCCTCTCACATCTGGCAACCATCAAAATGTTCTCTGGCCCTGGCCAAGTGACTCCATTGGTTGGAGTGTCATTCCAAACACTAAAGGGTTTCAGGTCCAATTCCAAGTCGGGGCACATACCTAGTTTGGGGTCCAATCCCTGGTCAGGATGTTTATGGGAAGCAACCAATTGATGTTTCTCTCTCACATTGATGTTTCTTTCTTTCTCTCTCTTTCGGTGTCTCCCTTCTTCTCTCTCTAAAAAAGGAAGGAAAGAAAATTTTCTCTGTATCTAAGAGTTTCTTCTTGTTTGTTGTTTTTTTTAGATTCAATTGTTGATTGATAAGTACTCATTACAATTTTATTGTTCATATTTTTTATTTTTTCTTTAAAAGTGTGTGTGTGTGTGTGTGTGTGTGTGTGTGTGTGTGTGTGTGTATATATATGTATATATATATATATATATATATATATATATATATATAATTCAGAGAAGGAGGGAAATGGAGAGAGAGAAACATCAGTGATGAGAAAGAATCATTAATCAGTTGCCTCCTGCACACCCCCTATTGGGGATTGAGCCTGAAACCCAAGCCTGAATTGAACCCAGGACCTGAATTGAACCCAGGACCCTTAAGCCCACAGGCCAATGCTCTATTCACTGAAACAAATCTGTTAGAGCTCTTTTTCTTCTCAAAGGAGACCCTTTAACATCCTAATATATAAAAAGCCAGGGGCCATCACAACTGAAACAACCAGGCTACGTGGAGCAACCAAGTCGGCAGAGGGGTTAGTAAGGTGCGACCAGGCCATCAGGCAGAGGCGGTTAGGGGTCATTAGGCTGGCAGGCAGATGAGCAGTTAGGAGCCAGCAGTTCCGGGTTGTGAGAGGGATGTCCAACTATCAGTTTAGGCCTTATATCGAGGATTGGGCCTAAACCAGTAGTCGGATATCCCCCAAGGGGTCCTGGATTGGAGAGGGGGCAGGCTGGGCTGAGGGAACCTCTGCCCCCTGTGCACGAATTTCATGCAACAGGCCTCTACTCTTTATATATAAAAGCCTAAGCAACCATCTGACCAATAGCTATGATGTGCAATGACCACCAGGAGTCAGATGCTCAACACAGGTAAATGCCCATAAGTTGTCAGTTACTTCCAAATTTAGGGTAAAGTGAGATGAAAGAAGTGAGACAGATACAAAGAGAAAGTGACGTAATATTGGCAGAAGAGAGGAGGCAGCTCGATTCTGGTGTGCTTCACTGGAGAACTGCCCTCTTGCAATCCAGGACCCCTTGGGGGATGTTGGAGAGCCAGTTTTAGCCCAATCCCTGCAGGCCAGGCCAACAGACCCCACTAGTGCACAAATCCGTATAATACTGATTTGGGGATGATGAACTTTAGCTTTTTCTTGTCTGGGAAGCTCTTTATCTGTCCTTCAATTCTAAATGATAGCTTTGCTGGATCGAGTAATTTTGGTTATGGGTCCTTGCTTTTTCATCATTTTAAATATTTCTTGCCAGAATTTCTGTTGAGAAGTCAGCTGACAGTCTTATGGGAACTCCCTTGTAGGTAACTAAGTGCTTTTTTCTTACTGCTTTTAAGATTCTCTCTTTGTCTTTAAAGTTTGCTTTTTAAATATGATGTGTTTTGTATGGGCCTCTTTCGGTCCATCTTGTTTGGGATACTCTGTGCTTCCTGGACTTGTAATTTCTCTTTTCTTCACCAAATTAAGGAAGTTTTCTGTCATTTTCAAATAGGTGTTTGTATTTTACTTTCTTCTCCTTCCTGTATCCCCATGATGCTAATGTTGGTATGTTTGAAGTTAATCCTTATACTTTGAGTTTTCTTTTTGCTGTTCTAATTGGGTGTTTTTTTTGCTTCCTTATATTCTAAATCGCTGACTTGATTCTCACCTTTATCTACTCTACTGTTCATACCCTGTAAATTATTCTTCCTTTCAGTTAGTGTATCCTTCATTTCTGACTAATCCTTTTATATGATGATGATGAGGTTCTCACTAATTCATTGAGTATCCTTATAAACTACTTTTTCATTTTTTTGTTTGATATCTTCTCATATATCTAATAATGCTGGTTGTCCATTTATATTTAGGAGTGATGCATTAAATACCTGATTAGACTATACTCAAGATATTTGAGTAAAAGACAACTTCTTTATTATAGTGGAAATAATTTGTATGCTTTCTGCAGGGCTATTTAGCTTCTCCTGAAGAGATTGGACCCTCCAATTTTCTGCTTGGGTGAATTTAAGTCTGAGTGCTAGTAAGGAAAGTGGTTAGATTTTCACATAAGTACGTCAGCCTATTTTCAATCTAGCACTTGATTTTGAACCCTATCCTCCTTTAGGCTGAGTGTCCCTGAGTTTGAACCCTTTCCAGTTCTTCTAGCCTACCGTCTCTCCATTATCCTGCAGAGGTAAGAGGAAGGTTATTTGTCTGGCTATCTAGTTGTGAGTAGACTCTGAAAGTTCAACTCTTCATCATCTTCCCTAATTTTCAGCCGTACTTATACCTGGTTTTACCATTTTCTGAACTTCCCAGGGTTATTGGATGAGTCAGCTTGTTCCTTGTTGGAATCTCCTTCTGTAGGCATTTATGCTTCAACTTTTTCACTCTGCTGCTCTCGTTACCAGTTCTCCATGTACTTTCATACTATATAATTCAAGATAGTCAATATCTTCTAGTTTTATTTATAAATAAGTTTGCTTTAATTTCTCATTCTCTATGTTGTTTTGAGGTAATTTTTGAGAAGAATATGTGCAAAAGTATCTATATTCCGGCATCAGAATTACTGTCTTAAAACAAATTCCATATCTTTATATTATCTCTCATTAAAACCTCTCAAGAAGAATAGCTGTAATAAATCACTTTTTTCTTAACCTTTGACTTTTAAATAATCTAACCCATTTAACTACGATTTTAGGAACCAATAGTATTTTATGTTTTTAGACAGGTGATATTCTATTTGATGAGGACAAAAGTATGGCATTACATTTAGCAGCATCTCTAGAGTAAAACAATAGCTTGCTATTAACATTTGGCCAAAAATTAAAATTCATCCCATTTCCATATACATTTATTAATCACCCATTATTTGCCAGAAACCATGATATTTCTTGCTCATTGAGCATGTGTTGTTCCACTTATTTATGCATTCATTAGTTGATCCTTACATGTGCCCTGTCTGGGGATCCTGCAATTTGTCATTCTAGGATGATGCTCTATCCATCTGAGCTACTGGCCAGGGTGAGAAATGGATTTTTTTAATGTTTATTATCAGTAAATTTGTCTAGGTCACCTATATAAAGTAGAATTTTGTTTTTAAATTAAAAACAAATGTTTTTGTGTGTTTATTGGGGAAGTTTTTTATTTTTGTATTCATGTTTATCTTTATGCTTACAACTTTTTTAATGTTCTTTTCTAAGATTCTGTTATTTTATTTAATCTTTTAGTATCTGGTTTATCTGTATTGGTTGATATCCTTTAACTCTCATCTGTTATATTTATATAACAACTTTAAGTTTATTCTATTTCCTTTTTCCTCTCTCTTTCCTTTTTTCCCTTTTTCAGTTACATTATTTCTATTTTGCACCACCAAATAAAATTTATACTTTTTTCATTTTTATATTTATTTTACTCTGATGTACAGGTAGATATTTTTAAATGTTTATCATTTTTAAACTCCTCCTCTAATAGATTCATCAGGAAGACTGGTGGGTACAAAATTTCCTAAATTCTTTGTGTTGAAAACTATTTTTAAAGGACAACTTGCCTAGATATAAAAATCCTTGAGTGACTCTCATTGAGTTTTTAAAATTTTTTCTGCTCCAGTGTTACATTGCTTTGTAGGTTGTTTTTGGAAAATTCTGACACCAGTTTAATTATTTTACCTTTATAAGTTATTTGATTGTTGTACCTGGATGCCTCGAGAATTTTATCTTTTTTCTTGAAATCTAACCGGTTTTCTCCAATATATTTCTAGCTTGCCATTGAATGTCAATTTTCTTGGATATCTAAATTCAGTTTTCTTTTTTATCTAGGTTTTCTGATATTATAATCCTATATAATTAATCCTAATATGCAAATCAACCGAATAGTGGAATGACTGGTTTCTATGATGCACACTGACCACCAGGGGGCATATGCTTGATGCAGGAGCTGCCCCCTAGTGGTCAGTGCGCTCCCACGGAAGGGGCACCACTCAACCAGAAGCTGGGCTCACAACTAACGAGTGCAGCAGTGGTGGTGGAAGCAGGCCTGAGCTGGCAGGCAGACACTCTCCCAGAGGTCCGGTCTGAGGGACACCCTCTACACCCCCACCCTAGTCCCCACCCCTGGTGCATGAATGTCGTGCAGTGGACCTCTAGTTTTAAATATTATTTGTTTCCTTTTATTATTCTTTTAGGAACTAAAAAAATATTAATGTTTTTGCTACTTTCCCTGTCTTCTATTTCTGTTATTTTTTTTTTCTGGCACTTTTTACTTCCTTACTCCTTTCTTGGCATTGTGTTTTAGTTTCCTGCCTTTCTTTAGTGTCTCATATTGCATTTTCAGTTGAGTTTGTTAATTCCATGGGTACCCTATAATTTATTCTCGCTGATGTGATTTTATCTTTGCCTTTTTTTCTTTTTCCTGAGTTCAGTCAGGTCTCTTTGTTGTTTTGTTTACCTGGTTTTAAGTTTTTGAATTGCAGATTCATGGTGGGTTGTCCTATCTTAAGATGCTTGCTTGAGTATATTTAATTCTATTTTTGGTGCTGTCTTATTTTTACTTTGCTTCATGGTTGGTTTTCCTGTGTGTTTTCTCCAGTTGACATATTAATCTTAATTGCTGATGTTTTACAGCTTCCATTAAGCTTTTTCTTGTTCAGGGTGTGTGTGTGTGTGTGTGTGTGTGTGTGTGTGTGTGTGTGTGTGTGTGTGCGCGCGCGCGCTTATTTGTTCTATGGTGCTTTAAATGATTCCTAGTGTAACAACAGTTCCCTCTTCCATTATTATTTCAAAGTGCAGATGATTTAGTGGATTTGTTTTCGGGGGGTGGGAATAGGGATTGTGAATTCTCCAATTTGTGCTTTTTCAGCATCCTGAAAATTTCCCCTTTTGATTATTTTCCTCTTCGTGATTCAATTGCCAAAAGGACCTTTTCTTTTTTTTCTTTTTTTCTTTTTTGCTTTTTTTTTTCCCTTAGGAAGTATGCATTTCAAAGCGTGCCACTTCAAATTTGTATACGTTTAGGTTCTGCTGATCTACCTGGATACCTACTTAATATTTTCATATTTAGGATGAATAGCATCTATATGACAGTGGTTTTAGATTGATCTTAGTTAAATCCTGTTATCAGCTTCCTTCTCTTTTTCCAACAGTTTTTCTGAAAACTACCTTCGCTACATGATGGAGTGGTGGTGGGGCATGAATATAAGAGATTTTGCAATAGAATTTGTTGATTTTTCTTTTTTTATTTTTAGTTATTTTGGAGGTTGGGCATTATTTTTGTCTCCAGATTGTGCAAAGGGCAGGGTGTTTTTATAGATTATTTTTCCATCCTTGTTCTATATTGTTTTGGAGGAAGACAGGACTTAGGTGGCAACCATTGCTTCAACAACCTGGCATTCTTCAAATTAACTTTTATTAACTTTATACTTCATCCCTTCTTCTACTTCTCTCTCCACTCTAACAAGACTTCTTCATTCAAAAAATATTTAAAATACTTTCTTGTTTTATGTCAGGCATTATTCTAGGGATACAAAAATAAACCAAACAGATGTTCTTGCCCTTATAGATATTACATTCTAGTAGTAGAGAGAAATAATAAGTAAGTAAATGAATGAATAATACAGTATTAGGTAATGATGAATGCAATGTTTAAAAATAAATAAATAAAGCCAGATAAAAATGGCATGGGTAAGGAGGTTATAGTACTACCTAGAATTGTTAAGATCTCTTTAAATAAGTGTTATTTGAGCAAATTGTTTTATAGAATAGTAATATACATCTCTTTGTATTAGTGTTTACCTCACATGAATCAGAAAGGTTTTACCACTAATCAGATTTCCATGATAAATAAATTGATTAATTATAAAACCTTTATAATAAGACTAGAGGCCTGAAAATTTGTGCAAGAGTAGGCCTTCCTTCCCCTGGCTGTCAGCACTTTCCCTCTGGCACCCGGAACCTGGGCTTCCTTCCTCTGGCTGCCTGCAGGCACCCAGAATCCAGCTGGCTTCCTTCTGGCCCTAGCTTGGTCAGGAAGGACATCCGGAAGACGTCTGGTCTAATTATCACATTACTCTTTTATTATTATAGATGGGTGGCATGATATTATGGAACATGTACCAAGTGAAAAGACTCTCATAGAAAGTACATACTCAAGTTGTCTCCTATTCAACTTTTCTCACTCTACTTTAAAGAATTTATATTGATAGAGGGTCATTTGAGGAACATACAGTCTATCATTTTCTCTAACTCTACCTCTGAGGCTTGGCCATCACAGAGCTACTTACTTCGCCTTTATCCCACCTGCATTACTTTTACTGAATTGGTTTGATATCAATGTATTAGTTTTTCATTGAAGAATGCTACAATATATAAATAGTAAATAGATTGAACTTGCTATTGAGAAGTTATTGAGGACAGCATAGTGTATATCAGTGTTCAACATTTTAAGTACCATATGAGAAGTATATTTTAGAACCAAATGTTTCTCATATGAAAGTGGTATTTTTCATCTCTTCAAGAATGAAACCCATGTAATGGGATGTCTTTTTGCTTTGGCTATCAAAGAAGTTAGAACAAATTCAGAGCTAATTCAAGACCCCTATGTTTTTTTGTTCCCAAAACTTAACCTATTGTAAGTTATATTCTTCCTGATCTTTTCTTTCCTTTTTTTTTGGTTGTCTCATTAATTGGGGAACATTGCAGGGTGTGTATAAACAGATAAGCAGACGTGCAAGTCGGTGAGCTGGAATTCTAATGCCTCCTCAAAGCATTAGTTGTATGACCTTGGGCAAGTAGAGCAACCTCTCTGAACTTTAATTTCTTCATCTGCAAAATGTGCTATTAGATCACAGTTGTAACTGCAATACCCTGTTATCACGGGAAATAACGCAGAAACCCAATCTAGAAACCAATAATAGCGAATGGCTGTGTACAGGCCAATGCCATGGTTGCAGGGAAACTAATTCTACTCAAGCCTGTCAAACTTGGGCAGCAAAGTTTTACGTTTATAGTGCCCCTCTCCCCTTTGCCATCTTCATAAAGATTTTGAATTTTCCTGTGTTGAATAAAAGTCGTAAGGATAATGAATGGATATTTCATTATTCTAGATCAGTGGTTTTCATATTTTAACATGCATCACAATCATCTGGAAGGGTTGTGAAAACACAGATTGCTGTGTCCCACCCACAATGTCTGATTCTGTAGTTTTGGGATGGAACCAAAAATTTTCATTTTTAGCAAGTTCCCAGGGATATTCTAGGTGCTGATTCAGGAATTACACTTTTTAAAACTATAGCCCGATACAATGTTAACAATGCAGTTTGGTCAGTTTTCTTATTTTAAAATTATATAAATTGTAACTTCATATTCAGAAGATAATGTCTAAGTTTTATATGTGATATCTGAAAAATATAATTAATATACAAAGCCTCCAATGTCTAAAGGTTTCATATCTATTGTCAAAGGGTATCTTTTTTTACTCCTTATGCTATTGTTGTGAGCAGATAGATAGATGCTAATCCAGCAACAATCAGGGTTGGCTTCAGCAATAAAGAAATTAGTCAAGTGTACAAGCATTCCTTTTCTTTTTGAAGTGCTGGCAGCACCTAAGAAGAAAATGTCAAGGTCAATATAAGTGCATTTACTGACAGTTTAGCTCTTTTCTCTGACACAGAAAATGGTTTGAAATTTGGATTTTTATCAAATACAAAACATTGACCTCCTAGAATGTTAAAGCCAAAGCTTTCAGTTCAGTCATTTTCCACTATTGGAAAGTGATAGAGGCCTAATGCACGAAATTCGTGCAAGAGGAGGCCTTCCTTCCCCCAGCTGCCAGCACCAGCTTCCCTCAGGACCCAGGACTCAGGCTTCCCTCTGGCTGCCAGCAGGCACCCAGGACCCAGGCTTCCTTTGCAGCCCCACTTCATCTGGGAAGGTCCTCAGGAAAAACATCTGGTCTAATTAGCATATTGCACTTTCTTTATTATAGACTAGAGGTCCAGTGTACAAAGTTTGTGCACTTGGGGAGTCCCTCAGCTTGGCCTGAGCCCTCTTGCAGTTTGGGAGCCCCCAGATCGATGCCCCGCAGAGGGAGGCCCTGCCCACCATACCGGAGCTCTGTGATTGGTGGCGGCCAGCACAGAGGGAGGTCTACCCACCCTGCCCAGCTCTGTGGTCCATGCTGCACAGAGGGAGGCCCTGCCCACTGGGCCGGGACTCTGTGATGGGCCCTCCCAGCTGTGGCAGCTTGCCTCAGCCCTCGCAGCCCCGGCTTTCTCTGAAAGGATGTCCAGTCTATTCAATCTATTAGCATATTACCCTTTTATTAGTATAGATACTTTCATTAAAATACACAATGCAAACTTCAGAAAGCCATAACAATTACTCAGAAAAATAGTTGCATTTTGTCATTCTTGAACTCAGATTTAAAACAGCTGTATCCAGCAGTAGTGGGAAGAAGTCACTTTTTTGCATTCCATTAGTTAACTATTTACAATCACATCAAGATAAATATGGCAAAAAAGAACAACCATCTCCGTGTAGGTTCTTAAAGAGCACTTGTGACCCCTATTACTTTGTTTCAGAGCCTGACCTATGTATTTCATAAACTTTTTTATGTTAGTTAGAATTTTGTATTTTTAAAGTTTTTACTGAAACCTCATTGAGTCGGTTATATGTATCAGGAGGTGTAGTTAGTTGCATTTCTGGCTCACGAAGATTTATCAATTTCCTGAGGAAAGGGATTCCCTCCTCAGACTATTCCTTCAACTCTATTTTAAAGTAAACTTTTGATACGTGCATGTTTATGTTATGTATTGTTTTTATAAATATTACACACAAAAAAAATCAAGTTTCAAAGTAAGCCAGCTGCCCATAACCAGATAGATGAATAAATACATTATGATATATCCATGCAATGGGATATTATTTGATCATAAAAAAATATATACCACAGGTTACAAGGTGAATGAACTTCAAAAATTTATGCTAAGTAAAAGAAGCCACACATAAAAGATTACACAATGTATCATTCCAATAATGTGAAATATCCAAAATAGGTAAATCTATAGAAACAGAAAAGAGATTGGTGGTTGCCTGGGGCTATGAGAAATGCGGAGTAACGTTTTAATGGGTATGTGTTTTCTCTTTGGGGTGGTGAAAATGTTTTGAAACAAGATAGAACTAATTGTTGCACAATATATGAATGTGTTAAATGACATTTTTTTTCTCTCTTTAAAATGGTTAATTCTACATTATGGGACTTTCATTTCAATTTTAAAAAATGAGTTAATTTAAAACCTAACTGAATTCTAGGATTTTTGAGATGAAAGGGCCTTTCAAAATCATCCATCCAATCTCCTATCTATTTTTCTTTTAGAGAGAGGAAGGGGAGAGGGATGGAGATAGAAACATCAATCCCGTGTTGGCGATCAAGCCGGCAGTCCGGGCCTGTGCCTTAACTGGGAATGGAACTGGTGACTGCGTCGGTTCAGGGTGGATGCTCAACCACTGAGCCACACCAGTTAAACTCCTGTCTGTTTTTCATAAATGAAGAAACTGAAGCTCATCAAGATTAAATGTATCATTCACATTTCAAAGTAGTTTGTCTAAAATCTAAATCAGAATTTGAATATCCAAATTTCTATCCCAGTCATTTTTTAAACTGTCACATGCTCTCCTATCTAATAAAAAGGTGATATGCAAATTAACCACCACTCTGCTACACCCACAAGCCATGCCCATCAGCCAATAAGGAGCAAGTATGCAAATTAACCTAACCAAAATGGCTGTGGCTACAGAGCAATCAGGAGGCTTGGGTTTCCCTGATAATGGAGGAAGCCAAGCTTTCTACATACCCTGGCCAGCCTATGCCTCCATTCAAGGCTACAAAGTTTCAAATATAGAAGATAAATAAATCCCAACAAAAATGACAGCAGCCATGGAGCTACAGAGAGCAGGAGGCTTGAGTTGCCTCTGGTGACGGAGGAAGCCAAGCTTCCTCCACTCAAGGCTACAAAGTTTCAATTGTAGAAGATAAATAAATCCCAGATACCAGGGCCTCCACTCGGGTTGCTAGGGGGCATGGCCAGCCTCCAAACCACCATAGGCCCCTTGCCCAGGCCGTCCCACCCTGATCTAGGACGCCCTTCAGGGCAAACCAGCTGGCCGCCACCTGTGCACTAGGCCTCTATCCTATCTAATAAAAATGTAATATGCAAATTGATCATCACTCCAACAGACAAGATGGCGGCCCCCATGTGGACACAAGATGGCCAGCAGGGAGGGCAGTTGGGAGGGACCAGGCCTGCAAGGGAGGGTGGTTGTGGGCAATCAGGCCAGCATGGGAGGGCATTTGGGAGGGATCAGGCCTGCAAGGAGGGCCGTTGGGGGCAATCAGGCCTGTAGGGGAGGGCAGTTAGGGATGATCAGACTGGCAGAGGAAGGAAGTTGGGGGCGACCGGGCCTGCAGGGAAGTGCATTTGAAGGGGACCCAGGCCTGCAGGGGAGAGCAGTTAGGGGTGACCAGGCCTGCAGGGGAGGGCAGTTAAGGGCAAACAGGCTGGCAGGATAGCAGTTAGGCATCAATCAAGCTGACATGGGAGTGGTTAGGGGGTGATCAGGCTGGCAGGCAGAAGTAGTTAGGGGCAATCAGGAAGGCAGGCAGGCGAGCATTTGGGAGCCAGCAGTCCTGGATTGTGAGAAGGATGTCCCAGATTGAAGAGGGTGCAGGATGGGCTGAGAAACTCCCCCCCCCCATGCACAAATTTTGTACACTGGGCCTCTAATTTTTAATATTTTAGGGAGACATGATACTCCAATTAATATTTTTAAAATTGTCTTAAAGAAAATTGCTTAGCACATTTGACATTTTTTTGTTTCTTCCAACGGACAAGAACACTCAGGGTATAAAAGTTAAATAAATGATTCTGTCCTGCTCATGGAAGCTAGAGGATCTGTTTCAACAGTTGTCTTCAGAGGTATCTAGGAAGAAGTATTGAATGGGATTGATGGGTGAAGATGGGGAGCAGCAACAGTTAAAACAAAAAAATATAGTGCCCTCTGGAAATAGGTTAACTAAACTAGAGGCCTGGTGCACAAAATCGTGCACAGGGGTGGGGGGATGTCCCTTAGTCCAGCCTGCACCCTCTCCAATCTGGGACCCCTCGAGGGATGTCCGACTGCCCATTTAGGCCAGATCCTACCAGACATCCTTCTCACAATCCAGGACTGCTGGCTCCAAACTGCTCACCTGCCTGCCTCCCTGATTGCCCCTAACCACTTCTGCCTGCCAGCCCGATCACCCCCTAACCACCACTACCTTGCCAGCCTAATTGATGTCTAACTGCTCCCCTGCCAGCGTGTTTACCCCCAACTTCCCTCCTCTGCCAGCCTAGTCATCCCTAACTGCCCTCCCTTGTAGGCTTGATCGCCCCCAACTGCCCTCCCTTGCAGGCCTGGTCCCTCCCCACTGCCCTCCCCTGCTGGCCTGATTGCCCACAACTGCCCTCCCTTGCAGGGCCTGGAACCTCCCAACAGCCCTCCCCTGCTGGCCATCTTGTGGTGGCCATCTTGTATCCATATGGGAGCAGGATCGTTCACCACATGGGGGCAGCCCTCTTGTGTGTTGGAGTGATGGTCAATCTGCATATTAATCTTTTATTAGATAGGATAGAGGCTTGGTGCATGGGTGGGGGCCAGCTGGTTTGCTCTGAAGAGTGTCCCAGATCAGGGTGGGGGTTCCCTTGGGGAGGGGCCTGGGCGAGGGGCCTATGGTGGTTTGCAGGCTGGCCACGCACCCCCAGTGACCCAAGCAGAGGCCCTGGGATCTGGGATGAATTTATGTCTACAATTGAAACTTTGTAGCCTGGAGCGGAGCCAAGTCTTCTGCTTGCTCCAGGGCGGCAGCCATTTCTGTTTGAAACTTTGTAGCCTAGAGTGGAGGCCTAGGCTGGCAATGGCAGGCAGAAAGCTTGGCTTCCTTCATTGCCAGGGAAACCCAAGCCTCTGTTCTCTCCAGCTCAGTGGCTGCCACCGTTTCTGTATCTTTTATAATTGAAACTTTGTAGCATTGAGTGGAGGCTCAGGCCAGCAACGGCAGGTGGAAAGCTTGGCTTCCTCTGGTGCTGGGGAAACCCAAGCCTTCCTCCTGTTCTCAGTGGCGGCAGCCATCTTGGTTGGGGTTTATTTGCATAATCTGCTCCTGACTGGCTGGTGGGCGTGGCTTGTGGGTGTGGTGAAGGTGCGGTCAAATTTGCATATTACTCTTTTATTAGATAGGATTTAAGGGACTTGTATTGATTTAGTGCTAGTCACAGAAAATAGATGTGTCATTTCAAGAGAAGACATTAGGAAAGTAATTATATAGTTTCCTTCTGAGTCTAAACCCACATTAACTTTACATTTCTCCGTGCTCTTTATAATTAAGAGGAAGCTAACTTTCCATACCATCTTACATTGGATTTTCTGTTAATATTCTTTCCAACATTCTTTTTGTCTGAGTGATTGTTTTCATTTCCACTTGGTAGTGTGTACCCTCTTCGGTACCTTTAATTGAGAGCTCAGCAGAGTATGTCCAGTGGCCAGATGTGGCTTACCGCCTTTTCTTGTGAATAAAGCTTTAATGGGTACAACCAAGCTGTTTCTGTAGCTGCTACAAGTGCTGTCAAAGCAGAGTTGAGTAGTTGCAGTATAGACCATATGTCCCACAAACCTAAAATAGTTGCTTTCAGGACTTGAACAGAAAACATTTGCCAACCCTTGCTCTTGTTGACTAAGTGGAAGGTGAAGAACAGATTCTAGAGGCGTAAATATCACCAGCAAAGGACAGGATATAGGCAGATAAAAGACCTGTCTGTACAAGTAGACTAGCTAGAAGTCCTGTGTAGTTAGAGTAAGTTTCATGAAGGTCATGACTCATCAGAGGTAATATAGGAAAGATCAATTACTGTCAGATTTAGAGGGTTTTTAATGCCATGCCAAGATCTTTAGATGGATTGTTTAGGAAATGAGACGTTTAATGTTTTTGAGTAGAGGAGCTTTGCCAAAACAGGAAACTGTTGCAATGGTGTTTACAAAGTAATGATGGGAAATTAATACTAATGTTGTATTAATAGGAAAGATGGCAGAGTTGCAAGTTACTATAGAGTTAAAATTGATAGGACATTAGACATTGGATTTGGAGATAAAGATAGTAGTTCTTAGATTCAAACTTCATTGAACAGAAAAATTAAAATTACTTAAACATATTTGGGAGGTAAGGAGCTTGTTTTTATGGAAAGTTTAAGTTACTACAGAGGGATTATAGCACTACATAGGATCGGAAACAAATGAAAATTGAATGCTAGGTACTAGTCAGGGCCCATCTCTTTATGAAATCCTCTCCCCTCTGCTCTCCAAGTTGCCACTCTCATACTCAGATTTACTTCTGCTTTCTCAACTAGATCCACAGGTCCCAAACTGTACTGAGACACCGGGGCACTACACTAAACTCAGAAGAGTGCTATAGAATATTATATCTCAGAGTGATGCATCATTTCAACATTAAATTGCAATGCATTCCTTTGGGTTGCTGTCCTATCTTTGCGAATGGTTGCTGAGAGAGGGAAGGGAAGGGAAGGGAAGGGAAGGGAAGGGAAGGGAAGGGAAGGGAAGGGAAGGGAAGGGAAGGGAAGGGAAGGGAAGGGAAGGGAGAAGAAAGGAGGGGAGGGGAGGAGATTAGAATGGAAGAGAAGGGAGGGAAGAAAGAAAAGAAAGATAAGGTCCTAGTTGGGCAGCTTAGGTAGATCATCGTCCCTATATGCCAAGGTTGTGGTTTTGATCCACTGTCAGGGCACATACAAGAATCAATCAATATTAAGATTTTTTTTTTAAAAAAGAACTAATAAATGCATAAATAAAGTGGAACAACAAATCAATGTCTCTCTCCCTTTCTAAAAATTTAATCAATTTACAAAAACAAAACAAACAAAAAAACATCACAAGGCTCCTGTGAAGCAGATTGGAACAGGAAATAGGATTGCACTGTTTAATTCAAATCCAAAGCTTGAAGATTTGTGCAATGCCTGTTAGCACATCTCATTATTAAATATTGTGGTTATTTTTTAATGAAATTTTTTTGATTACGTGTATTATTTTTTTAAAACGTATTAAATTGTTAAGGTTATAGTACTACTGATTTGCTTGGACCTGACAGAAAACAGAGCTTTTCAGTATTTCTTAGAGACCAGAATAAATTACTTGTACACTAAGTGTGCTGAGACCTGAGAAAGTGTCAGAGCCTATGAACTAGAGAGTTGTCCAACTCTAACATGACACTCTTCCTTTAGCCTGTGAAAATGCAGCAGTTCTATTGTTTTAATAGCATTTTAGTTACATGGGAATATACTAGTCTGAATACAAATTTAACTAGATTTTTGAAAATGATTGGTACACTGTAGACTGTGCTTTTGTGGTATAGCAAACATTAAAATAAGGAGTCTTGTCCTGAAGGTTACAATCAAGTTAGGGACTTAAGACAAATATAAGTTGCTTATATTATTAAGTAAAATGAAATAAATACTTGTGATTATTCATGGCATAATGTTACATATTATGAGGAATGAGTATATCTATTGGTGGGAATGCAGTAAGTCTTTGTGGGATGCAAGTTAGATTTTAAATAGGCCTTGATGGAAGTAAAATTCCAACAAGTAAAAGTAGTGGATATTTCAGATACATAGAACAACATAAAGACTCAGAAGATTTATGTTGGGAGAACCAAATCATTCTATATGATTGAAGCAAGGACATATGCTGTGGAGTAATAGAGGTTACAGCTGGTTTACTATGTAAGTTAGAATATTGTGGAGAGCTTTGAATGCTAGGGTGTGAGTCATTTGGATTTAATTTACTAGGAAAAGAAGAGTGATTAGGGTGATTAATCTGTCAGCAGGATATAGGATGATTAAATAAAGGAGAGAGAGAGGAGGCAGGGAGAGCTTTTGTAAAGGGAATGATGGATTTTGTTTTATGTATTTGTATTTCAAAGGAAATACCAAACTGTATATTGAAGTTAAAGAACATCATTCAGTTCAGCATTGTAACTAACAGCTGTAACATAAAACTCACCATTCATGAAAAAAAAAAAACCTTTCTAATTCTCTTGATATTATTACAGAAAGAAATATAAAATTTTAATATGTGCGGAGTTTATATAATATCCCAGGCACTGCATTAAGCACTCATTAATTTCTGATAACGACCTTGAATAGGTATTATTGTCCCCATTTTTCAGATGGAAACAGTGAGACCTAGAAAAGTGAAGTAGCCCAAAATCACATAGTTAATAAGTAGTCAGGTTGGCAAAACTTTAAAAAATAAGTATATTGTTTTGTTAAACTCTTCGGTGCTGAGAATTAAGTGAAATCCTTCTCAAATCTTTTCATATTACTATAATTTGTGTTAGACATGGCTCCTCTTTTGTTATTTTCATATTCTTTTTTTAGAGAGGAGAAGAGAAGGAGAGAAAGAGAAACACCTATGATAAGAGAGTCACTAATCGGCTGCCTCCCTCATGCCCTCACTCTAGGGATTAAGATCGAAACCCGGGCATGTGACCTTGACCGGAATCCAGCCTGGGACCCTTCAGGCCACAGGCCGACGCTCTGTTCCTTGAGCCAGACCAGCCAGGGATTCATAACATTCTTGATCTCTGATACCATTTCTCTCCCCACCATGGGTATGCTCCTGTGTTTGATAGTGAGTCCTATATCCTTGAAAAATGTATCTTGTTAAGAATATCCACTATGTAGGTTGTCCAATCTAATGTATACATTTCTAATTTATTGCTTTTAATCTCTAGAATAGTGTACATTCACCACATTTTCCTTATATTTTCCCCTAGAAATGGACTTCAAGGGTACCTCACACTCCCTTTAACTTTCAGCAAAGCTATGATAAATATGCTCCTGTGTGTCCTACCTTCTTTCCATTTTGTCTTGCTGCTTTAAGGGGGTTATTTCAGATGGGAGAAAAGCTGACTTCTACATTCATGGTATAGTTAAGACTGCAAGTATGTTAGTACTTAAAAAGGTTAAAATATAGGTGAAATGAGTGATTTCCTTGATGCTTCCAAAAGCAGCCACATAGGCAGGAAGTGAATTATTCTATTCCATTGATGCATTACATTCCATCAGTGGTGACACAAGCATTATAGCATCACTAGTATCTTTGTTCTGGGGTTTTTTTCTTGTGATTCTATTGCTGTCATTGAAATGAAGTAGTACATATCATATAACATCGTAATTGTAAATGACTTATACATTATCTAAATGGTTGTCAAAGTCAGTATTTTCCTTACAAGCAAATAAAGACTATGTTTTTGTCATAATTCATATTTTTCCACTCCTGCAAAAAAAATACATTTTACATTCTCTGGGAGATTTACGAAATATGTTGACCCATTAAGAAGAAGAATAACATGCTATGTGGCAGTGTATTTGTTATTTTTTGACTTCTAATTTATTCATTTTCTCAACCTCATTCTCTGAGTGGTGTTACTACAGCACCTTCATTATGGCATGGAAAACAGACTAATTATGTTCTTCCGAACAGACAACAGTGGTGTGTCTGAGACACGGCATCCGGTGCTTTCAGCACTCCCTCATCAGTGCTAGTCTAGGTTTGGTGGGGCTCTCTGGGTGTCCAAATATTTTTTTGCTACCACACATTCGTCTTTATTTTCACTTTCGCATCTATGAAAGTAATTTGTATTTACCAAAGTAAGTAATTTCATATTTAGTTTGTTCCTTTTTCAGCCATCTATCTTCTTGAAGAATGTATACTTTCTCCCATTAGTTTATCTGCTCTTCTCACTGTTTATGCATATCTCTTATTTGTGTAAAGATTTTTTTAAGTGAACCAAATAGTTTTACCTTTAAGCAATTTTTATCAGAAGAATAATTAAACATTGCTAAAATTTGAAAAATAAAAAATATTTAAATTATCCATAATTTTTAAACTCAAATTTAACCATTTTTACTTTTGGTGCATTCTCTTCTAATTTTTTTCCTATTGATTTGATGTAGTTTATAACAATATGTTGTATATACTATTTATATATCTTAAGTTTCATTTAACATTGTGTAGCATAAATATTTTCTAGTCTGCAACTTAGTTTTAATAATCAATACTTTTAATATCTTCAAAATATTCTCTTGAGCAACCAATGGAAATATAATAGAAGCCATGTATGCAATTACAAATTTGCTAGTAGCCTAAAAAAAGTTAAAAGAAACTGGTAAAATTAATAATGTGAATAGTATATTTTATTTAACTTACTATATCTGAAATATTTCTCATTTCAACAAGTAATCATAAAATTATTACATTTTTAACATTTTTTAAATCATAGTAAGTCTTTGAAATTGTGTCTGTCTTACATTTATAACACAGACAATTCACTCACTAAATTGACAATGATCAAAAAATGAAATGTAGTCCTACCAAAAAATAAAATTATGTTTAACAAGAAAAACATTTTGCATTGCTTCCATTTTTTAATTTAAATAAATTTCGTTTCACAATCATACTAGCCACATTGTATGTGCTTTATTAGCTACATGTGGTTCCTTATATTTAAAGTAAAGTTAAATAAAATTTGAAGTTCAGGTCTTCAGCACTAGCAACATTTTAAATGATCAGTAGTTAGATTTAGAGTAGGTTTATATGCCAGTCCTTACTTGACTATTTATTCTTCCATCATTGAATATTTATATTGTTCCCAGATTTTCAGTGAAATAAATAGTATGTTGATACATTCATAAATGTATGTTTTCCCATATTTTGGATTATTTCCTTAAGGTAGACAGATTCTCAGAATTTGTTTATGGTTTCTCATATGTATTTTCAAATTATTTTCTGAAAAAGCAATGTCAGTTGCACTCCCACCGGTAATATTAAGTTATTAAGTTCACAAACCTTTCTACCATGTTGTTTCTCAAAATGCTAGAAAGGAATATTTGTCTATTTATTTGTGTATTTTCCTTTCTCTTTTAATGAAATATTTTTTTCATGTTTTTGGTTTATCTGTTGGAGTCCTAATATTTGTTTAATTTTTAATCTACTTTTAAAGTTCTTTATAGGCTAAAGATCTTAACCCTTTGGTATGTTTACTGTAGTCATTTTTCCTGGTTTTTTGTTTGCTCCCCCACTCCCACTTGGGACTTGGAAGACAACCCACTGAAGGTTTTAGTTTTTGTATAGTAAATCTTTAGATAACTGTCCCTCCCTAGGCTTGAAAGTCATTCCCACTCCAGAAGTTTGATATTTACTTCCGTTTTATTACAGATTGTCTTTGTTTTTAAAAAAGAAAAAGAAAACTCTTTAATCAAACTGAATTTATGTGGTTCTGTATTCTCAAGGAAAGAAACCAAATTACAAGTTCTTAACCTTCAGTCAAATCCAATGCTTACCCATTATTTATAGATGAGCCTTAAGGGATTACTGACCCACTCCTACTACCACTGCATGTAAAATTTTATACATATGTGTGTCTACATAGACCCAAATAGGTTAAAATTTACTGGTCTGTGTGTTTCAAAATAATTATTTATTTCTGTCCTGTTTTATTCTGATTAGAGTATTTTTCTAAACAAAAGACTCCCCCCCCCCCCCCATATCACTGTGTATTCACAATTGATCATTTTAAGGCATGGTTACTCTACTAGTTTTATTTCGTTTTTGAATTTATATTCTTATACTTTCAAGCTGATAAATATTTAAAATTTACATAGGTGTTTATGTACACACACATATACATCTATTCCTCAGATAATTGTTAATGGAAATAGTGAAGAGTTTGTACTGTTAAGGACAACTAAATTGAACCCTAAATGATCACAGAATTAAGGTAAATACTGGTGAAGAGCAAAATGATTATTCCTCTCCTATTCTTTTAGTATATTAAACAGCTTGATTTCTTCCATTCTCCCTGATAAATCCTTAGAGTGGTTGAATAACAAATCTATGTATTTCAGATTTTTAAGCATTAGTCTAGCTCTGGACTAAATGGTTCTTTGCTTCTGCCTTAGTCTTTCTCCATCCCTCCTACTCTTGGCTTTTTGTTTTGTTTTCTATGTCAATGGGTAAAATTGTCTCGCTTCATTCTCAATTTTGATTAACATTATTCAACTTCTAAGTGCTAGAATTCACTCTGCTTTTAGTTGCTTATAGGAACAAAGAGTAGCAAGGTTAACTTTTAGACTGAAATCCCTAATTTTAAAAGTCACAAGATTTTCTTGATTATGTAGAATATTTTTCTAAACTATAGCCATATAAACTATTGACCTATTTTTACTGCAAATCTGACACTTGGGGGGAAAATTTTATGGTACTGTTTTTATTTTCAGTGATACTATAGTTTGGAACATGTGGCTTAGCAAAGGATATAAATCTGGGAAGAAAAATTATGGTTGGCATCAATTTTAAGTCTTTGCACTCTAACAGGGCACAAATCCGAAATTGTTTAAATACTAAATATTTACTTAAAGAAAAACAAGAGACCATTCAAAATGGAATTAATTTAAATTGTGAATTTGCCTCATTTAAAATCTTATAGTTTTTGTATATTCTTTATAAAATTTACAAAATGGAAGTTATACTATCCACATCACAATAATCTTATGTTGCATTTTAAAGTAAAATACACATACAACATGCACACATTTGGAATGAGGCCAAATTTAGACTCCAGGGGCATACTGTTCTGTACCGTAAATTACAATCAGATGTATTTTAGCACAGATCAAATTTTCGGTCTGAAGTTGGTGAGAAGCCTAATTATTTGACCAGGTTACTATTTATGTAGACCATTCTATGGCTGTCTGTGGTTAATCCACAGCTGGCAGAGAGCTAGCTCTGGGAGGTTTTTATTTCATGCTGGAACAGTTTGGGAAGAGATGGGGGAAGGGAGACTTTAAACTCTCCTCATTAAATGAAAGACTAAAAAGCAAGTACATACATATTACTATGGAGACAAGATGCTATATAAACTGTTCCTTTTAATTCTCCAAGCGATAGAAATAGCAATGCAAACAGTTTGGGTGCTCATAGTTTGCAAATGACATGGTAGTTGGTTTAAAAAGTAAGAGGAAAACACTTAAAATATAATGTTACCTAAGACAAAGACTTGTTATCTTTTAGTACAATTGGTTATTGGTAAGAATTAATGGATTTTTTTAATGATAAAAAATGTTATGTTATTTTGATAGGAAAATATTTTATTAGAAATTTAATAACAATACTCTAAAATAATAAAAGAGCATTATAATAATATCTCATTGATAAATCCAAGTACACATGATTCCTGTAACAAAATTAATTTTTAGTATTCATTTAATATTCAATTTTAAAATTGGAAGTAATAGAAAAACATCTTTTTAGGACTATATCCATATTACTAGAAAAATACAACCTTTCAAGACTCAATCAGGAAAAATCAGAAAACCTGAATAGGCTGATAACTACTGTTGAAATTGAAGCAGGAATAAAAAAAAATAAGAAAAACTTCCAGCAAACAAAAGCCCGGGTACTAAAATTTCACGGGGGAGTTTTACCAAATATTCAAAGAACTTGAATATTCTCCTCAAACTATTCCAAAAAATTTAAGAAGAAGGAACACTTTCAAACTCTCTGAGGCGAGCATTAGTCTAATTCTAAAACCAGATAATGACATGACCAAGAAAGAGCTCTACAGCCAGTATCACCGATGAACATAGATGCTAAATTCCTCAACAAAATTTGAGCAAATCAGATCCAGCAATACATTAAAAAGATCAAACATCATGACCAAGTGGGATTTATTCCAGGGATGCAATATTTACAGATCAATAAATGTGACACAGCACATAAATAGATTGTAAGACAAAAATCACATGATCATATCAGTGCAGAACAAAGAACTTAACAAAATCCAACACTCTTTTTTGATAAAAATTATCAGCAAAGTGGGAATAGAGGGATCAAATCTAAACATAATAAAGGCCATATATGACAAACTTATAGCCAACATCACACTCAGTGGACAAAAACTAAAACCATTTCCACTAAGAACAGGAACAATTCAGAGATGCCCTCTGTCACCACTCTTGTTCAACGTAGTTCTGGAATTCCTGGCCATAGCAATCAGACAAAAAGAAGAAATAAAAGGCATCTAAATTGGGAAGGAAGAAGTAAACTCATTATTTTCAGATGACATAGAAAATCCTAACGATTCTAACAAAAAACTAGTAGTCTTAATAAATGAATTCGTAAATGTATCAGGATACAAAATTAACACCCAAAAAATCCATAGTCTTTTTATACAATAGTGTACTCTCAGAAAGAGAAACTTTAAAAAAAAATCCAATTTTCCAATGCAACAAAAAATAAACTTAACCAAGGAGGTAAAAGATCTATACTCTGAAAACTACATGATGTTGAAAAAAGAGATAGAGGAAGATATAAACAAGTGGAAGAATGTGCCATGTTCATGGATTGATAGAATCAACATCATCAAAATGTCCATATTACCCAATGCAATCTACAGATTCAATGCAATCCCTATTAAAATACCAATAGCATAGTTCACAGACCTAGAACAAATACTCCAAAAATTTATATGGAATTTTTTTAAAAGACCCCCAATAACTTCAGCAATCTTGAGAAAGAAAAACAAAGTTGGAGTAATCACAACACCAGATACCATGTTATACTACAAAGCCACTGTGCTCAAAACAACCTGGTACTGGCACAAGAACATGCATATAGATCAGTGGAACGCAACTGAAGAGAACCCTGAAGTCAACTCAAGTCACTATGCTCAATATTCGACAAAGGAGGCAAGAATATACATTGGAGCAGAGACAGTCTCTTCAATAAATGGCATTGGGAAAATTGGACAGGTACACCAACTTACACCATTCATAAGAATAAACTCAAAATGGATAAAAGACTTAACAAAATATGTGAAACCATAAAAGTCCTAGAAGAAAAATCTCAGACATTGCTCATATCAACATGTTTACTGATACTTCTCTTAGGACAATAGAAACTAAGGCGAATATAAACAAATGAGACTGCATTAAAATAAAAAGCCTCTGCACTCCCCCCCCCAAAAAAAAACCAACAACACATCAACAAAATGACAAGAGAGCCCACTACATGGGAGAACATATTTGCCAATGATGGATCCAATAAGGGGTTAATCTCCAAAAAAATACTGGGAACTCATACAACTTAGCAAAAGGAAGATAATCCAACTTAAAAAATGAGAAAGTACCTAAATTGATACTTCCCCAAAGTGAACATACAGAAGCCAAGAGACATATGAAAAAATGCTCAAATTCCTAATCATCTGAGAGATGCAAATCAAAATGACAATGAGATATCACCTCACACCTATCAGAAAGGCTTTCATCAACAAATCAACAAATGACAAGTGTTGACGATGTTGTGGAGAAAAGGAAACCCTATTATATTGCTGGTGGGAATGCAGACTGGTGCAGCCACTGTGGAGAACAGTATGGAGTTTCCTCAAAAAATTAAAAATGGAACTGCCATTTGACCCAGTGATCTCATTTCTAGGAATATATCCTAAGAAACCTGAAACACTCATCAGAAAGTATGTTTGCACCCCTCTATTCATGGCAGTGCAATTTACAGTAGCTAAGACTTGGAAACAGCTGAAGTGCCCAGCAGCAGATGAGTGGATAAAAAACTATGGTACATTTATACAATGGAATACTACACAGCAATAAAAAAAGAAAAACTCTTACCATTTGTAACAACATGGATTGCCCTGAAGAGTATTATGTTGAGCGAAATAAGCCAGCCAGAGAGATAAATAACATATGATCTCACTCATATGTGGAATCTATTGAGCCAAATAAACTGATGATCAGACACAGAAACATGAACAGACTGTTGAACCTCAGAGGGAAGGCAGGGGAAGGTGGGTGGGTGGGAAGAGACCAACCAATGAACTTGTTTGCATGTATGCATAACCTTATGACACAGACAATGGGGTGGTGAGGGCCTGGGAGAAGGGGGACCGGAGCAGACTGGAAGAGGTTAATGGGGACAAAAGGAGAGCTTATAATACTTTAAACAATAAAGATTTTAAAAATAAAATACAAAAAAAAATATTTTTAACTTTCTAAAGTTGGCATGATAGAAGAGCTTAGTCCCTTAGTTGTAAATGAATATTTCAATAGTTTTGTTGGTAATTTTAAAAATAAGTTTCTTTCACATTTTCTAGGTTACTCTTCAATTTATAAGCTGCTCTTCTCCCCTTCCAGCTCCCTTTGCCCTCACTTCCTCTGGCTTCTTGCTCTAATTATTCTCCCCCTCTTGCTTCTTCATTCTTTTTCTCCACTAGGTCCTTCTCATTGAAGAGCAAAAATGCTTAAACTTGGTTTATTTTATAAAAAACAACTCTCCCACCTCCTACCCCCACTAAAAATATATTTCTGCTCTTTTCTTCTCTATTGTCTGTTCAAACGAGGAGCATTATCTTCGCAGTCATTTGACTCCAACTAAGCTCCATCACATATAAACTATGACCTGAGAGACATTCCTTAACTTTCTTTATTCATAAAATGAAAATAGTAATAGTAGCTACCTTGTGGATTTAATGTAAGGAAAAAAATGATAATAACTGAGTCATTATACATAAAGATTTTAGTATAGAACACAAGAATTCAGTAAATTTCAGGTGATTTTATATTATTCACCGATAAATCTCCAAAATAATTTATAATCCTTACTCTTTACTTTCTCATTCCTTCTTTAACAAGTATCTCTTTTTTCCTTCATAGCATAAGTACATTCTCCTAACCATCAAATCCTGTGGCTTTTGCTCAGTCCTTTCTTTCTCTACCCATTAGTAGCATTGCATGTCTTTAACTCTCTTGTAGAGGTTTATCTGTTTGATTTCTCTTTCATCACTTTTACTGTCCTCATTTGTCTCTTTTTTTCTCCCTTTACTGTCCTCTTGTTCTCTCCTCTACTATTTTCTTTATCCCCTAATTTTTGTTCTTCATTCTGTCCTTTGTCCTCTTCTTTTTCTCCATTCTCTTCCTTGTTGATGACAACCCGCTTTTGCTGTCACGTTCTTCCAGAGCCTTTCTCCTGAGTCCAACTTTCTCATATGTAACAGGGGGTCTCTTAACACCACAAAAGAGGGTATAAACACAACTAACACTATTTCCATCTAAGCCAGGTCTTATTCTGGACATGTTTATTTCTATTAATGGTAGATCCCTGTTCAAAATCTCAATCATCTTCTGACTTTTTCTCTGTCCTTTATATCTTAAACAATTGGAAGTCCAGAATATTCCCAGGATGATTACCTTTTGAAGAACTAAATGTAGCTTTGATTGACTGTTGCTAAATTGTTGCTATCCACATTAACATTTCTTTAAATTTTCTTATAAGTTTGTTATTTCATTTTTTCAAGGGAAACTTTATGATCCTTTCCCACCCCATGTAACAGACTCATAATCTGCCCCTCAAGGCCCTTTGTGTGGTTCACCTCGCTGGCCTCTCCAGCTTTATCATCTATTGCCCATTATTTATTCCTCCACATAAACCAATTTCCTATATAAGCATCCATGCCTTTGCTTATGCTTTCTTCATCTAAAATGCATAGATATATTTTAAACATTTTTACTAATGTGTCAGACATAGATATATAGCATTTTAAAATATAACTTTCCTGACATGAAATTTTAATTAAAATTTTTAAAATTCACATCTTCAGTTAAAAAATCAGTTTAGATATTCATAAAGTAATAGACTATGATCTTAATAAGCTAACTTAATTTTTAAATAAATACCATGTTACTTTTACAAGAATATGAACTATCTCTAAGAAGTTTGAGGGATCCAATCTGCCTTCATTACTGTTTCTCTGATTTAAATGTAATTATTGCCTTGAATGAGACCTTTCAAATATTTTTTGTTTTTTCTTTTTCTTTTTTAAAATATATTTTATTGATTTTTTACAGAGCAGAAGGGAGAGGGATAGAAAGTCAGAAATATCGATGAGAGAGAGACATCGATCAGCTGCCTCTTGCACACCCCCTACCAGGGATGTGCCCGCAGCCAAGGTACATGCCCTTGCCGGAATCGAACCCAGGACTCTTCAGTCCGCAGTCCGACGCTCTATCCACTGAGCCAAAACGGTCTCGGCTCAAATATTTTTTCTTATGTACATTTCCAGAATTCTTTTAGTGTTGAGTATACAAATCTAATAAGAAGTAAGTAATGTTATACTCTGACATAATGGCACATATCAAACATATAGTACTCATATGATAAACTTTTCTCCTAATCAAATGCTGCTGTTTTCTGCCTTGTCTTTTATAATTGTACTAAAGGCTCACTGCATGATATTTGTGCACCAAGGGGGTGGTCCCCTCAGCCCAGCCAACACCCTCTCTAGTCCCGGACCCCTTGGGGGATATCGATTGCCGGTTTAGGCCCCATCCCTGGGATCAGGCCTAAACCGGTAGTTGGACATCCCTCTCATAATCCAGCTCTGCTGGCTCCTAACTGCTTGCCTGCTTGCCTTCCTGGTCGACCCTAACTGCACCCCTGCTGTCCTAGTCACCCTTAACTGCCCCCCCCAACAACCTGGTTGCCCCTCAATGCTCCCCCTGCTGACCTGGTTGCCCCCAACTGCCTCCCTGCCAGCCTGGTCACCCCTAAATGCCCTACCACTGTTACTGGGTGACAAATCCCCAGTGCCAGCCAGGCTGGTCACCCCTAACTGCTTCCCCCTCCCGCTGGCCTGGTCACCCCCAAATGCTCCCCCCTGCCAGTCTGGTCACCCCATGTGGCCTGCTGTTTATAGTCATTTGGTTGTCCCACACTAACCCCCCTACCGGCTGGTCGCCCCACGTAGCCTGCAGTTTGATCATCTGTCCAGTTGTTTCTTTCGTGGCGGCCCCTGGCTTTTTGTATATTAGGATGTTAAAGTATATATTATATATTGTATTTTGTATAGGCTTTTTTAATTCTCACTGGGAGTGCCTCGGGAGATTGCATTTCTAATTTTTCCTTCTTTTTTTCTTTATCCAGGGCTTTTTTCTTACTGTTTCACCAGAGTCGGTGTTAAAAGTGGCTCAGCATGCTTCTGCGAATAACAGAATTTTCACTCTGAACCTGTCTGCACCATTTATTAGTCAATTCTACAAGGAATCGCTGATGAAAGTTATGCCTTATGTTGACATTCTTTTTGGAAATGAGACAGTGAGTTACTCTTTTTTCTTTTTTAAAGTGCCTGTGTTTTTGGTTTCTGGTTTATGTATAAGTTTAGAAATTATATAAAGAAAAACCAAAACATTTACATACATATATTTGAAAAATTATACAATAGAACTGCCTAATTTTGTTACACTAATTCAGTATTTCCAGTATTTCTTTCAGTATATGTTAATTTTTAAATAGTAAAAATATTATTTTTAAAAGGGTAGGTTATTGAAGTTTATCATTTACATATAGTAAAATTCACTCTTTTTACCAAGAATATACTTTAATTCTAAATGAGTGGAAAATTATATATATATGATTTTTTTTTCTCATTTACATTTAGAGCTTTTGTCTAACCTGTATACTTTAAAAATCCAAGAAATACAGCACGGGGGGGGGGGGGGGACCTGAGGGGGGAGTTGGGAAGGTAATGGGGGGATGAGGACAAATATGTAATACCTTAATCAATAAAGAAATTTAAAAATAAATAAATAAATAAAATCCAAGAAATAGGGAAAAAAGAGAGCCTTAGTGTATCTTCATGTGACCTGGGCAGTATTACTTAAATTTCATGAATATTGGGGTCTTCATATGTATGTAAAGTAAACGTGTTGTATTAATTATACCAGAAGTTTATTCTGATTCTAATTCTAATTCCATGGTTCTAACATAGTTTGGGTGTATTCACTGATTTTGTATCTAAATGAGATAACTGTGTTGTCTTCCTAGAATAACATCAAATTTAACCTGGAAATAATTTATGAAATCAACCTGGGTGATTTCTAGTAAGAATATGGTATGAATATCTTTAAAAGCACTAACAAGTCAAAGGAAATGCTACATTGTTGAGGATTTAGAAAGTAACATAATGGCAAGAAGTAGTGGTAAAAGCCTTGGATTCCTAGGTATCTGCTAGAAGTCTCATTTGACTAAAATCTATCTTTTAGATTTTCCTTGTTGCCAGTTTTACTTTCTGAAGGGTACAGGAAAGCTAATCCAGCCCTTAAAATAACATGAGAGAATTGGTCATCAATATAGTAGTCTGAGAATTTGGGGAGAAATTGATTCTCTGAGTTCTGTTTTATTTTATTTTATTGATTTCAGAGAGAAAGGGAGAGTAAGAGAGAAACATCAATGATGAGAAAGAAACATTAATTGGCTGCCTCCTGCACGCCCCCTATTGGGGATCGAGCTGGCAATCCCAGGCATGTGCCCTTGACCAGAATCAAACCTGGGTCCCTTTGGTCTGCAGGCCGACGCTGTATCCATTAAGCTAGACCAGGTAGGGCACACTCTGAGTTCTTTATAGTCAGAAAAGATCAGACTGGCAATACTTAAATAGATGATCTAGACTTTAAGAACCTTTTAAAAAGGTAAATATGATTCCAAAGAATCAGACTTCAGAGGGAAAGACAACTTGAGAGGATTGAAAACCATCAAAAATTCAACTCTGACTTTATAATATTAAATGACCTTAATTAGGAAGAAAATGGGAGGAGCCTTAAGAAAACATTACAGAGCACACATAAAACTTTAGTAAGAGCTTCCATTTATTAAACATGGGTTAAAAAAAGAAAGAAAGAAAAGATAGAAAGCATTTCTAGAATCAGGAAACAATGCTAAAAGTTGACAGAGATACACAAGAATAGAAAAGAATAGAAGCCCCAATATGATTAGGTTTGCATAAAATGCTGATGATATAAAAATGGTCTTCATTTAATAAATAAAAAAATGACTCGAAATGCACAGGCATCAACAGAAAAAGTAATTGGAGTTCATCAAAATTAAAATGTTTGTGCATGAGAGGACATTTTTCTTTTTATGTCTATATATTTTTATTTATTTCAGAAGGGAAGGGAGAGGGAGAGAAAAAGAGAAAAACATCAATGGTGAGAAGGAATCATTCATCAGCTTCCTCCTGCATGCACCCTACTGGGGATTGAGCCCATCACCCAGGCATTTGTCCTGACCATGACCTCCTAGTTCATAGGTGATAATGCTGAACCACTGAGCCATACCAGCTGGGCAAAGGACACTTTCAAAAAAAGTGAAAAAGACAATCCATGGAATGGAAGGAAAGACTTATAAATAATACATCTGATAAGGAATTAATATCCAGAACATGTATCTTAACAAGAAAACGATCAACCCAATTCAAAAATGATCAAAGAACTTAGTAAACATTTCTCCAAAGAAGATATCTAGTAAGCACATAAAATATGCTCACCTCACTAATCATTAGAGATATGTATATGAAAGTCAAAATAAGATACCACTTGGCATCCAGGAGGATGACTAATATCAAAAATATGGAAAAATAAATGTTGGCAGGTTGTGTAGAAATTAGAACCCTTGTGCACTGATGGTGGGAATTAAAAGGCTGCAGTTACTGTGGAAAACAAGTTAGTGGTTCCTCAAAAAGTTAAACATAGATTTATTCCATCTGATCCAACAAGTCCACTTCTACTTCATACCCCAAAAACCTGAAAGCCGGGGTTCAAATACTTGCACACCAATGTTTATGGCAGCATTATTCACAATAGCCAAAAGTTAAAAACAATACGAATTCCTCATTAGAGGAATAAACAAAACTTGGTGTATATATAGTTGATTCTTGAACAACATGGGTTTGACCTGTGCAGGTCCATTTATACACAGGGTTTTGTTTTGTTTTTTAATAAATATGAATAGTGCTGCAAATGTATTTTGTCTTCCTTATGACTTTCTTAATAGCATTTTCTTTTCTCTAGCTTCATTGATTGTAAGAATGCAGTATGTAAAACATAATATACAGAATATGTGTTAATCAACATATATAACAGTTGATAACAGAATCAACTATTTATGTTATCCATAAAGCTTCTGGTCAACAATAGGCTATTAGTAGTTAAGTTTTGGGGAAGTAAGAAGTTACACAAAAATTTTTTTAAAAAATATTTCATTTATTTTTTACAGAGCAGAAGAGAGAGGGATAGGATAGAAAGTCAGAAACATCGATGAGAAAGAAACATCGATCAGCTGCCTCTTGCACGCCCCCTACTGGGGATGTGCCCGCAGCCAAGGTACATGCCCTTTACCGAAATCGAACCGGGGACCCTTCAGTCCGCAGTCCGATGCTCTATCCACTGAGCCAAACCGGTTTCGGCTACACAAAAATTTTATTTTCAACTGCATGGGCATCTGGTGCCCCTACTCCCATGTTGTCAAGAGTCACTGTACATATAATGGAATAAATTATTTAGGCTTAAAAAGGAATGTAATTACAATACATGTTATAGCATGAAAAAACCTTGAAAACATTAAGTGAAATAAGCCATAAACAAATAAATAACTATTGGATTTTCCTATGGCAATTCTACTTAGAAGTGGTACCTAGAATAGTCAAATTCATACAGACAAACAATAGTTTCTAGGCACTGGGGTAAAGAGGATGACAGAAGTTCTAGAAATGGATAGTAGTGATGACTGCAGAACACTGTAAATGTACTTATGTACTGAATTTAATACTTAAAATGGTAAAACTATATATTTATATTAATGTGGTGTGTGTGTGTATATATATATATATATATATATATATATACACACCACATTTTAAAAATGGTAAAACTATATATTTATATTAATGTGGTATATATATACACACACACCACATTTAAAAAATGATTGATTCTACAAACCAGAAAAGTTAAAGTTTGACTGGAACTTAGTATAGATGTGTTAGAACTCATTTTTCCCTACCCAAAAGAGAAAGTGGTAAAATTATAAGCTGCTACATGGCTACAAGTCATGTATGTTTAATTTTTTGATGTGATTAGTATTCATATGAATTCATTTCAACAGATACATAGTGCTTATTTTGGCAGACCAATAAACAGTGAGTGTATAATATATTTGAGACAATCTGTCATAATATGGATTATAGAATAATAAATATTGGATATAGGGCAATTAGATATATTTGATATTTTGTTGAACCGTTTCAGGAATCCTGCTGATAAATAGATTTTTAGTAATATGCCTCAAGGTTTACCCGAAGCTTTCATTTGGATAAAGTTCTATTTACAGATAGTGCAGATTCAGAGAATGCAAATAACGCCCCACTTTAACAAATATCAGTTGGTTAAATGTCAAAATGAGACTTAAAATTTTTAATAGACTGGAAATACCTGTAGAGTGATGAAATTTAATAAAGATAAATAAAAATATTACTATATTTTATTATAAAAAGCAAGTATAGTATTGTGAGCTTTAACCTCATCTTTAATCATTCTTCACCTTGAATACTTTACTAATAATGAACTATCCTCAGTTCTCCTGGGGGAAAAGGAATATTTTATTTCTAAAATACAATGAGGTGTAAAGTATATCAGGGATTACATATAGGATTGTTTACTCTTTTTCACCTCTCCTCAATCCACCCACCCCCATCAAATCCATTGTGCTTCGTGTAAATTTTCAAAATGTCAATATTTAGCTAAAACCAAATACAGTTGGCTTTTATTTTCTCTTTTTTTAATCCTCACCCAAGGATGTTTTTTTCATTTAGTAGTAGTAGTAGTAGTAGTAGTAGTAGTAGTAGTAGTAGCATTATTTTAGCGAGGGGAGAGAAAAACATCTATGTGAGAGAGACACATCATTTGGTTGCCTCCCACACTCACCCCAACCAGGACCAAGGATCAAGCCTGTGACCCTGTGGTGCATGGGCTGATGCTCTGTTCCACTGAGCCACACTGGCGAGGGTGGCTTATTTTCTGCCTGTTGCCACCTTCCTTTTTTTAGAGGGTATTAATTATTAATGATACTTTAAAACTCTTTTGATAACCTTAATATTTTAAAAATGCCTTGTCCACCAAGGCTCTCTCTTTATAGGTAATGAAGAACAGGTAATGTGAGACAAGAAATAAATGAGGTGAGCACTATGATTACCCTATCTTACTGTTTAGAGTGAATTTCCAGGCCATACTGCATAGAGGGGAACCTTCTTGGGTATCTCTTTGGAATTGACGACATAACAAAGAATTAAAAGAGAACTACCTTAGCAGGTGTTGATCAGTGGTTAGAGCATCAGCCCAGGTCAAGGGTACATACCTGTGTTGCAGGTTTGATTCTCAAAGCCAGTAGGGGCCGTGCGGGAGTCAATTAATGACATAGTTTAAGAAATCTAACAGCTAAACAGCCAGAGTTTGGCCGAACCGGTTTGGCTCAGTGGATAGAACGCCAGCCTGCGGACCGAAAGGTCCCAGGTTCGATTCCGGTCAAGGGTATGTACCGTGGCTGTGGGCACATCCCCAGCAGGGGGTGTGCAAGAGGCAGCTGATCGATGTTTCTCTCCCATCGATGTTTCTGACTTTCTATCCCCCTCCCTTCCTCTCTGTGAAAAATCAATAAAATATATTTTTTTAAAAATAAACAGCCAGAGTTTAGAAACCAGATAGGAAACAGCTGGAGAGAGAGAGCAAGCGCACAGATTTTCAGAGTCCCGCCCAAATTATCAGTTCATTACTTGTCAGCATGTATTTGAGAGGAAACTGGTGAAGATTGGGAAAAGAGCCACCTGAAAAGATGAGAGGGAGTAATCCTCAGAGTGTACATAGGGCCTGTAACCATTCTTGTTTCGCCAGAGTGGATAACCTCAAAATGAGGCCCCAGACAAAGTACTAGTACTCAGAAAACTTCAGAGGCAAAATTAGTCTGGAGCAGTGGTTGACAAACTCATTAGTCATCAGAGCCAAATATCAACAGTACAACGATTGAAATTTCTTTTGAGAGCCAATTTTTTAAAACTTAAACTTCTTCTAACACCACTTCTTCAAAACAGACTTGCCCAGGCCATGGTATTTTGTGGAAGAGCCACACTCAAGGGGCCAAAGAGCTGCATGTGGCTCGCAAGCCGCGGTTTGTCGACCACTGGTCTAGAGTAGAAGATACGTAGTCTCGCCTAACAATATTTTTCTATGTAATTGACAGCCCTTATGTAATGGACAAATTCCTTGAAAGACATAAAGTACCAAAGCACACTCACAAAGAAATAGAAATAGGGCTATTTGGATTATCTATCAAAAAATGAATTTTTAGTTAAAACCATTCCCACAAAGAAAACTCAAGGGCCAGATTACTTCAATGTTGAATTCTACCATTTACTTAAGGAAGAAATAACACCACTTCTATATGAGTTATCCCACAAAATTGAATAGGAAAAAACATTGCCCAAAACAAAGAATTAAAAGAGAACTACCTTAGCAGGTGTTGATCAGTGGTTAGAGCATTAGCCCAGGGTCAAGGGTACATACCTGTGCTGCAGGTTTGATTCTCAGCGCCAGTAGGGGCCGTGCAGGAGTCAACCAGTCAATCTAATCAATGTCCCTCTCTCTCTGTTTCTCTCTCTCTCCTTCCCTTCCACTCTATAAAAATCAGTGGAAAAAATATCCTTGGGTGAGGATTAACAAACACACACATACAAAAAAAAAAAAAAAAAACAACAACAACAAACTACTGACCCATATCCCTCATAAATACAGATACAAAAATTCTTAAGATAGTTTTAGCAGATCAAGCCCAACAATATATAAAAAGAATAATTCATCATGACCAGAAATGCAGGGTTGGCTAAACATTTAAAAATCAATTATTATAATTCTTCTTAGTAAAACTAAAGAAAGAAAAACATGCTCAGCCTAATAGACACAGAAAAAATAACAAAACCCAATATCTATTCAGAGTGATAAAAGCCCTCAGAATACTAGGAATAGAAGAGAACTTGTTTAACTCTAATAAAAAAAACATGCACAAAAATTGTACAGCTAACATTTTACCGAATGATGAAAGACTGAATAGTTTCGTCTAAGATCAGGAACAAAGCAAGGATGTTCACTTTCTTCAGCATTGTACAGTGCTAATAAGGTATGAAAAACATACAGTTTAGGAAAAAGTAAAAATTTATCAAACACCATGATAGTCTGTAAAATATCCTATGGAATCTACAAAAAGCTACTAGAACTAGAAGTGATTTTAGCAAGGTTGTCCACAAAAACTGTTATGTAATCTGCACAGCATTTCTGTGGCTGGTTTTCTAAGGCATGTAAAGGTTCAGCGTGACTCGGAGAGAGCACTCAGTCTTTGTTAGGCGGCTTCGGTAGTGCTACAGGAGTGTTGACTCCTCTCTTAATTAAGTTCCACTTAACTGACTTGCTTAGATAACATGCCGTCCCCATTTGCTTGATAAATATACAGGTGGGGTCAGGGGAGTAAAGGAAAACTCGTTGCTACTAGGTTATTCTCTGGCATACACCACCTTACTTTTCTTCCTATAAAATTGTTTATCAAGAGTCAATTTATTTGTTCCTCAGCCTTTTTATGCAATCTGTCTTCCTTATGTAATTATTTAAGTATTATGTAATCTGATAAAATGTGAGTGCAAATAGAATGAAAATTAGTTTAGAGAATTAAGTTTGGAAAATAAAACTCAATAAATTCATATTGTTTTTTTTTAAGTTGCACTTGAATTAGATGTGAGTATAAAAGTATAAAAGATTAAAGAAAGAAAAAAGCTGTAACTGTCTACACTCATGGAGGGCTTCATCTCTTTAAGTTTTTATTCTACTGAAATGAATTCACAAACTATGAATTATGGATTTGGTTCTACAAGAAGACACACACTAAAAGTCTTGAACTTGCTTTAAATATTAGCAGATGATATATGTTTATATATTAATAAATGTTTAGACACTTTCCCTTAATTTAATCAATTTGCTGATTTATTAGCCTGTTCCTGTGCCTTCAGTTTCCTCATGTGTAAAGTGAGGGATTTGTATAAAAATACTAGATGACCTTTCAAATTTTTTCTTATAGTTTAAAAATGATTAAAAGCAAAAATTCATTTTCTCACCTATTGCATTATTCAGTAAAACTAACCAATTTTATTATAAGTCAACAAAGTCCTTGTTCTAAAGCCTAAAATAATGTATGGCCTAACATATTAATTTTTTTCATTGTTAGTGTTAGAGACTCAACTGTAGTGCCTTTCAAGCTAGATTTTTCCCATCTCTCACTCCCACTATTTTTTTTCACTGATTTGTCCAGGGTAAAGGATATTCTTTTCTAAAGAATATTGGAAAATATTTGATGGGGCACATCCTAAGACAAAATAGAATATCATTTCCATAGGAATATTATTCCTGCATTAGTGTGATAAAAAAATTACTAAATGATGTGATTTACTTTTTTCTTTTTTTAATTCTGATAAAAATACATGATATACCACTTGTCAGTGTACAATTCAGTGGCATTAACCATACTTACAATGTCTTACAACCATCACCATTATCCATTTTCAGAATTTTTTCATTATCCCAAACTGAAGCTCTGTATATATCTATAATAATAAAAGCATAACATGCTAATTAGACCCAGTGTCCTTCTGGATGAAGCTGGGGCTGCGAGGGTTGAGGCAGCTGCCGCGGTTGCCTTGGGCCAACACAAGCCAACACAGCTGCGAGGACTGAGCACCTTGCGCAGATTTTGTGCATCAGGCCTCTACTCCTATATGATAAAAAGCTAATAAGCAAATTGTCCCCTTGGGAGTTCGAACAACCGGGAGTTCAACCGCTTGCTATGACGTGTGCTGACCACCAGGGTGGGGTGCAGAACAAAGGAAGGGTCCAGCTGACAGCTGGCAGCCAGGGGATGGAAGGCCCCGAACAGTCCTGATTGCCAGCCAAGCCTAGGAACCCTACCCATGCACAGATTTTCTGCACCAGGCCTCTAGTTCAACAATAATTTCCCATTCCCCACCCTCATGGTGTTCCTGATTACCACTACCATACTTCATTGTCTGTCTCTATAAATTTGCCTATTGTAGGTACCTCATATAAGTAGTGTCATACAATAGTTGTCTGTGTCTGGCTTATTTCACTTAACATAATGTTTTCAAGGTTCTTGGTAACCTGTTACATTGCATTTTGTACTTTTAAACTGCACATCTGAATTTGTTGCTTGGCTTATTAAGGTTGTTTTGAAACTACTTTAGTGTATAAATTATTTAGATGTTACATTTTATTTTTAATTTGTTTTTGACATCTCCAACGTTTACCACACTTCATTCAGCCATATCCATTTTCTAGCTAGACTCACATGTAATCAGCTTAATAAAGGACATTATACATACAGGTAATTATAGCTATTGATGCCTGCTAATGCAAGCTGCTTTGTAGTCATTACCTGGCAATACATCCTAAAGAACTTGGTTATTCTTCTTGTTTTTCATTTTTATTAAATTAAATTTTTTGAATAGCATCATCTTGCAAATGGTTCTTAAGAGTAATACATTTCAAGGTTCCATAATCGCTAGATAATTAACCTGCCAGGATTAAGTACACTCAACTTTGCCAGAATGCTTAACTCTCAAATAAGGTCAATTATCTCATGATAATAACTGCTTTGTCTAGAGTTACCACTTAATTCCACAGTGAAACGTCACATCACCAGTACAATGCACTTTAAGATAATTTAAATAATAAAATACTGCTTGAAAATTAGGTAGAAGGATTCAGTTTAATTATTTCATACAGATTCAGAATGATACGTTTTAGATAAAACTCCCCCTCATGGACCTAGTATTTTGAGTCTCTCAGATGATTTCTATTTATAAAGATTACATGTTGCTCTGTTTCATTGGTCATTTTGCTGGCAATATTCCCACATTATACATCTTCTTGCAGGGAAATCAGTTTTAAACCTATTGACCCTACAAATGATTCAGTATGTTAAAAATCTCTAGTACATTCCAGGAATATTGAAATTCCTGCTTCCTTCCTAAGTGATGTTTTAATTGTTTGAAAATATTTATTTTTATCAATGAATGAATTACAAAACAATGAACAAATTCTGCAGTTTGTTTTTGTGGTCATTTTTGCTATTGTTGAGGACCACGATGTATAGCCAAAAACAGGAATGCTACTTGAAACATCAGGGCATTTTGAAAGAAACATAAAATTGACTTTAGGTATTTGAATCTATGTTTTCTAAACCTGAATAACAGCTCTCTCTCCTTATATGTAAACCCTAATCATCTTTTTAAAAAATATATATTTTTTTATTGATTTCCGAGAAGAAGGGAGAGAGAGAGAGAGAAACATCAGTGATGAGAGAGAATTATTGATTGGCTGCCTCCTGCACGCCCCCTAGTGGGGACGGAGCCCACACCTGGCATGAGCCCTGACTGGGAAAGGCACCTGACCTCCTGATTGGCAGTCAGCCACCGAGCCACACTGGCTGGTCCCTAAGCACTTTGTACAAACCCACGTGGGATAGGTTAGCTTTTTCTTCTTTTATATGCTTTTCTGGGAGGGAAGAGGCTTAACTGACATTTGTTGTTTACTAGTATACTGTTAAGTTCATTTTAGTCTTTCTAATAGACATTGATTATTTTCTAAAAGACAGTATGAAAATTAATAATTTAAAAATAGAAATAATGCTTCTAATTATAAATAACCATTGATAATCTTACCTGAAATAGTTTGTCAGTTTTTGTACATTTGTGTAATGGAAATCATTTGCTATTTCAATATGAAAAATCTGTGTAAATCTTTAAATTATATATGCCAAATATGGAAAAGTCCTGTACATACATATATCTTCAATTCAGATATTCTCTCTTTAGTTAGGAGAGTTTCTATTCTTTGTAAGTTATTATATTTAATTTTTGGAAATACTTTTTTCTCAAGTCTATACATATTTTATCCTCAGAGAAATTCTTTGAATTTCTGCATCCTTTTGTCAAACTTAATTCCTTGAGATACATGATTTCCAAACATTGTTAGAAAGCTAGGATCTGTCACTAGACCCATATTCTGTCAGTAGAGATGGTCTTTTTTTTCCACTGTATTGATACCATTGTAATTAGCTAATCTATATACTAAAAACCTAAGCAACCAGTATGACGGAGCGACCAGACTACTGGTCGCTATGATGCACATTGATCTCTAGGGGGCAGACGCTCAATGCAGGAGCTGCCCCCTGGTGGTCAGTGCGCTCCCACAGAGAGAACGAAGCTCAGCTAGAAGCTGGGCTCACAGCTGGTGAGCCCATTGGCAGTGGCGAAAGCCACTGCTGTCTCCATGCCAGAATTTTATGAGTGCCATAGTTGAGCAGTGAGCTGAGCAGTACACTGGGTGGTAAGGAGCAGCGAGCAAGCAGGCAGTGAGGAGCGAGGGGTCTCGGACTGCGAGAGGGTACAGGCAGGGCTGAGGGACCCCTCCTTCCCCCATCCACAAATTTTGTGCATCGGACCTCTCATTATTAATAATAGGAAAGGGGCAAAAGAGGAGGCCAGACATTATAAACATGGTCATTTGGGCAGCTTCAACGGGAAGCTGCAATTCCACAGTCCCCAGCTCCATTCCCTGCAGATTACTGGGGAAGGGCCTGAACAAAGGGGAGGTGGTTGCTTGGGCAGTGAGTGAAGTTGGGGTAAGGGAAGTTGCCTGTCAGTAAAACCTTGGAACAAAGATCATTGTCCAGAGGGAGTGGGCCAGTGCAAGCTGCCTCATGGAGCCCACCTGCAGTGGACTGATGGACTAAGACTGGGAACACAAACTAAACTAGCCTGATACTGGGTTGACTGTGCCCCAACATGGAGCAAAAACTCTGGGCAATAACTTTAATTCTAGTCCTTTTGAAATCACAGATACACTTCCTCCATGGTGGGACAGAGGGAAATGGGACGTTGGAAACTCAGGGGTTTAATTCCATAGAAATAAAGCTTTCTACAACAACTCATCCTCCATGCAAGTGTCAGAAAATTATTTTTCTTGGGACATCACAAGAAGCTCACTCCCGCCAGCAACCAGTGGTGGCGAGGAGAGTTCCCTACTGATAACAGCATGAAGATCTTCCCAACGTGAATGTGGGGCATAGGGCCCTGTCTAAAATGGCAATTCCTTTAAAAAAAAAAAAAGTGCCTTGTTTCTTTCATTGGAAAATGGACATCACCTTCCTGATCCTGTTCATACAGTGGTCCTTTCCATTTTCTCTTCCTTTGCTATAAGCAGTAAGAGAAGTATGTAATATAGACAACAGTCTTTTCAGAGATGATACATAACCTCTCCAAAAAAATAAAAATAAAAACTTTGGCACTCTTTTGAAATTCTGGCATATTTATATTATCTGCTGAGGATAATGAAATTTCAGTTAAGACAGGTCAATGGCATCATCAGATTGCTGTTTACCTCCTGGATTCAACTTTCTCCTTAGGATATTTCTTGATATTTCTGATATACTTTACTTATCAGAGAGAGGGAGAGGAAAGGAAGGAGAGAGAGGGAGGGAGGGAAAGAGAGGGAGAGAGGGAGAGAGAGGGAGGGAGGGAGGGAGAGAGAGAGAGAAAGAGAGAGAGAGAGAGATTCACTGTAGCACAAGGGAAGCTAGTCAAGTCAATGCAATATTGTAAAGATGTGCTATGGGAAGGATTCTTAAAGAGCCAAAGGCTATTTAACTATATGCTTTGCATCTCCCTTACTTTCTATTAACTCTCTCTTTCCCTCTTTTCTCTTCTAATCCTCACCAACATACCCTTTCTCTCTTACTCCCTTCATGTCCCTCCCCTTACCAACACTAAAGATGAAAGGTTTTTAAATCATCCCCAAATTACCAGCCATGATTGCTAAAAAGCCCTGTAATTTTAAATGATTTAAATTGCTAGGGAGATAATCCTTTGTTATGCAATAATGCCTTTTCATATTATTCAGTATTTCAATTAATCTTTTTTTATTTGATTGTTTCAGTTACTGTGCTACAAATCTGTGACTATTTTAGTGTAATTTGTCTAGCCTGATATGATATAAAACTAATGAGTTAATATTTAAAGTTCTTAATGCCCTTAAAAATGTTCTTAATATTGAAATTATTTTATGAACTTGACTAAAACCTGTACATTTATATAATTCTGGAAGGAGCATTGGTCTATATTTAGAAAATCTGGGTTTTGACTCAGCTCAATTTTTTTCTTTGTTTTTCATCTTTGACATTGGAGGAAATTTGGCAAAATTTATATAGATTCTGTAGATTAGCTAATAGTATTTATCAATAAGTAATTTCTTGGCTTAGATGATTCTATAATAATAACTGAACAATTCCTCAGTTTTTCTGTGTCTTTTATAAGTAAACACTTTGGAAGAGTACTGCCCAGTTATTTTGTAGAATGTCCTTCAGTGTAGAATTGATTGATATTTCCTCATAATTAATGTTGTGTTGGCAGGAATACTTATAAAAGCTGTTGTGTCTTTCTTCATCTATCAAGATTTCAATTTACTGGTGATATGATTAACTTTGATCACTGGGTTGAGATGTTGACCCAGTTCATGCATTTTAAAGGTACTATCTTTTCCTTTGTAATTTAATAATTAAGTATCCTGTGGGGATGTAATAATTTTGTTCTTTCATGATATTTTTACCCATATTTTTAGCATCTATTGATGATTCTTGCCTCCAGTAATTAATGTGTTATTTGCCAAATGGTGATTTTTCTATTTCCATCATTTCTTCTGTGTTTATTAATTGGAAGTCTCTGTGAGGAAGAGCTGTCTCTGGCTCACATTCCTTTATTTTCGTTAGCACGAATTAGCAGCAAACTGTATATCTTAAATCCCTTCTTTGTAACATGAACTGTAGCATTATAGGTTCTTTTTGCACCTTAGGGTTTTTTTTTTTCTTCTTAAATTGGAAATCATTCCATAAAAGTTCATAGAAATCTTCCTCATTTTTTTTATATCTGCATTGTACCACATTTGTGAATGTAATATAGTTTATTCAGTTACTCTCCTGAATATGGACATTTAAGTTATTTCCAGTTATCACCTTTTCTGAGTTAGGAGAATATCATGAAGTATGGCATCTGAGCCTTATTCATCTACATTGGTCCTGGTTTCAACTATGGACAATAGATTTCCAAATTTTTATCATTTCCACTCAGCCTCTTAAGAGTTAATCGTACAGATGCATATTAATGCTTTGTCTGTATATTAGACATAGTACTCTTTAGTATGATATGGTTATTAAAGTCATGGGACCTCTGATCTGTTAGCCAATTAAGCTGTGTAGCAATGACAAGTCCATTTAACTTGTCTAGCCCTAAATTTTCTCATCTGAAAAGTGGTAATAGGCATACTCTGGTTTGTTAGTATTAAGTAAAATATGTGAATATGATTTCAGAAACACAAAGGCTTTATAAAATTAAGGCAGTGATACAATTACTACAATTTTCATTTACTTTTCTCTCTGTTATAATACAAAGCAAGTAAAATAGAATCTATATGATTTTGAGCACAGACATAAGTATAAAAAAATAAATGTTCTTCACAATTTCGTATTACCCAAATTGTGTGCTTTGATAAACTAGTCAATATAAAAACAAAATTATTGGGTGATAGATTTTTAAAAGAATACAACTGAAAGTTTATTTTATCTTTTTCATTTTAGTTTAAGGTACTGTCTTAGAGATTTAATGTCCTTTAATTTGACAATTTATTTATAGTGCATATATGTTGTCAGGCACAGTGCTTTGCACTAGGTATTCTAAAATTGCTAAGAATGTTAACATTGCTTTTATATAGTCAGTTACTTATCACAGTCTCTTTCCTCTCAATTTTTTCCAAAATAGGAATTTCTAATGTGTTTTCACATGTGGAGTTCAAATCCATACTAGGTATCCCAGCAAATGTGAATAATTTTAAGGGCCTCAATTTTGTGGGCCCTTAAACAAACCCAGGGACTTGGTTTCTACCAAAAGCATTTTGTAAGCCCTCTTCCTCTTTGGCTTCAATACATAGTGTAGAGAAGGAAGACTAAGGGACTTAGCTCTCTATTATCAAAATTTGTATCTAAGAAACAGAAGACTTAAATCTGTCAACTTTTTCTATATTCAAAGATGATCAAAATTTATTTTTAATCCCTTATTCTTGCAAGGGTATTCTAATGTTCATTTCTGCTCATAGGATTTGCATTATTTTCAAGGTCAAATATATAGAGAGTTCCCATTATTTTTGTTTTATTGTTAAACTACTATTCCTTTGAGCTCTAATGAATAATTAATATTGAAGCAATGTATGATTTCAGTAATTGACCTGAACAAAATTATTAAACATGGAGACATTGGTTAATAGAGTGGATAATAATAATAGTTATTTATTCAAATTAAGATGTAGTTTTTAATTTGATAAATAGAGTTATTTTATTACAGCATCAAGCCAACTTGGATTGATAGTTTTTAGAAAATTAATTCCTTACAACATGAGGAAATATACATTCTCTTTCTCTCAACATAGTATTAATTCAGAAATGACCTCTTCAATTCCTACCTTTTCTAGGCGGAATACTCTGAATTCAAAACTCCATTTACTTAATAATTAACTTCACATTTTTTATCCTGAAGTCAGTGTTTATATTTCTTATGTGGGACCCAGAAATGTAACACAGGAATACCACAAAATTAGCAAAACTTTTTCTTATTTTTGGGGACATTTAGATAGCTACAAAATGGGTAAAAAAGATGGAAACCTACCAAGCAATGTTATCAAAACTAAATGGTACTTGGTGCTAATTTTTAAATAACAAATGAAAGTGGAAGAATTATGAGACTGGGTTGTGTTTAAAATGTGATTTTAATGTGTTGATTTACTGGGCAGCAAGGGCATCGGAAGGCCTTTCCCAGAAATATTCTCGCCTCTGTTCCTTTAGGTACGCTCACTTAGATGTATACTAGTATGACCTGAGCTTAGGATTTTCATTTCTTTTCCATTTTTCTTTAAACAATCAGGTAAATATCCCAAAATTGTCACTGATTTCATTATCAAATTCCCTATACTCTCTGTTTACTAGGTCATGTGAGAAAGGTTGCTCAGAACTAGATCAAGTTAAAGCCTTTAAAAATTACCTATATTAGAAGACAATAGAATGTCTTCAATAAAAAGGTAGAAAAGTAGAAGGGTAGATGGACAAACTGATTTGATTACTTACCTATGGTACCTCTAAATCTTAGGAAAGTAACTGAAAATGTATTTAGTATTCTAATTCAGTGAGTTGTAACCATTTTTTTTTATCTCATGTCACATATAAACTAATTACTAAAACCTTTGGTGCACCAAAAAATGTGTTATATTTTTGTCAGACTGACAAAAAAAATAGATATAATTTTGATTGATTTAAAAAAATAAAAATAGGAATAAAACAACATGGTAGTAATTACCTATTCCTTCTTGTTCCAAAGTTACTTTTTTAAAAAGTCAGGAGTCTGCTCTTGTATATAAAGATTTCTGTTACCAAGAATTAACCAATCAGAGACAATTTTATTATGCGATGTGACCAGTAAGGTGCAACTTTTCTTATATAATTTATGGTTCAAGACTGGACTTTCATACCAGACAGCTATTGTGTTTGTTGTGGTCATTTTTTATTTGACAATTTAGGGGGAAAGAAGTCATTGCTCCTCACTAAATAGTTATTGCATGTTTTAAAAATGCTTGAGGCACACCAGTTGAAAATCACTATTTTAATTTATTTTATAATGATCATTTAATAAAATGTTAAAAATAATTTATCTTGGAGGTTATAAATATGGGATATCAAAATAGGTTATTAGATAAATTAATGAGTCATGGATTATATATTTCAAAGTACCTTTAAGTGATTTAAAAAATTTGAGCAGCTATAGTAATAATAATGTGTGCTCATTATAGAAAATAAAAAATAAACATCAAAGAAAACATTAAAATCAACATTTGTTATATCATCCAACGTTAACTAAAAACAAAAAAACTATTTTGTTTTCTGGCAGTGTTTTTTCTATACATAGTTTTAATTCTTTATTTTGAAATGATTTCCAATTCAGAGAAGAGTCATAAGAACAGTACAATTACATTTCTTCCCAATGCTTTGAGCACTCTCTCTCTCTCACACTCCTCCCCCTCCCTTCTTTTTGTCCTCCCTCCCATATATATATACTTAGCCATAGTATATATTCAGGGTTTTTTAGTTCTCTCAAGAATGTCCTTTCTAGCTCTGGACAGTGTGGCTTAGTTGGTTGAGCATCGCCCCATCCACCGAGAGAGGTCACTGGTTCAATTACTGATCTGGGCACATGCCTGGGTTGCACCTGGGTTGTGAGCTCGATTCCCAGTGGGAGGCAAGCAGGAGGCAGCCAATCAATGTTTCTCTCTCTCTCTCCATAAAAAAAGCATGAAAAAAATCTTAAACAAAAAAAAAAGAATGTCTTAACAACCTATTTTGTTTTTCTACTCCAAGGTCCAATCCAGGATCATACATTGCCTTTACTTGTCATAGCTGTTTCCTTTCATCTGCAACAGTTCCTTGGTCTTTCTCTTTCGTGACAATGGCATTTTTAAAGAATATAGTTATATCCTTTTCCCCACTCACTATTATATTTTTAGCATTTTCCAGTGTCATTAGTTGGTCTTCCAATTATCATTTTCGGTGGCTATACACCATCATTAATTTTCATCATTTTTCTATTGTTGAAGATTTTTACTATTTCCCATTTTTCCAGTATTACAATTACAGTAAATAAACCTTCATTTTAATTTGAATTCCTCAATCCATATACCAAGTATTGGCTAAGTGTTTACAACATAGAGCAACAAAAGTCCTTCTGAAGACAGGCCTGACCAGGTTGCTCACTTGGGTAGAGCTTCAACCCCATATGCCAAGGTTGCAGATTCAATAAGGAGCAGGTCAAGGCACATACCAAAATTAACCAATGAATGCATAAATAAGTGGAAAATAAATAAATGTTTCTCCCTCCTTCCTCCTCCCCTCCCTTCCTACCTTCCTCTCTCTATTAAATAAATAAATAAATAAATAAATAAATAAATAATTTTACTGAAGACAATAATTAAGTTTGATCTCTAATTCTGAATATAATTAGAATGGAAATTTGGAAAGGGGGAAAATTACCAGATAATGAGATTAACAATTTTAACAAATAGAAATACAGAATGTCCATTTAAATTTGAATTTCAGAATGGACATGTAGTATTCATACACTAAAAATTATTCATTGCACATCTGAAATTCAAGTTTAACTGGGCATCTTATCTTGTATTTTATCTGGCAATCCTACCAAATTGAGTGTTCAGGATAGCATAGGAGAGGTGATGGAAGGGAGTAAAAATGATGTCTTACACAGAAGGAATGGCTTGATTATGCTACTGAAACAAGAATGAATCTAGTTTGTGTGAGTATGCGCCATAAGGATAAAGACTTTGTGTCTTATTTGCTGCTCTGTCCCCAACCCCTTAAATGGTGCCTTATTACTACATATGTAGACACTCAGTAATTATTTTCTAAATAAATAAATGAATTTGCACTATGAGTAAAACCAAGTCTTTTGGAACAAATGTTACCTCTTACAACTAAGTAGAAAAATATCAAATTTCCGTGAGCCTGAAAAACTAGGCAAAAGATTTGGACTTTCTGCCTTCCTTTATTTATTTATCCTATCTAATAAAAGAGTAATATACAAATTGACCATCACTCCAACACAAGATGGCTGCCACAATATGGCCAGCAGGGGAAGACAGTTGGGAGGTACCAGGCCTGCAAGGGAGGGCAGTTAGGGCTGATCAAGCCTGCAGGGGAGGGCAGTTAGGGGTGACCAGGCCGGCAGAGGACGAAAGTTGGGGGTGACAGGGCCTGCAGGGGAAGGGCAGTTGGGGGTGACCAGACCTCCAGGGGAGGGCAGTTAGGGACAAACAGGCTGGCAGGGGAACAGTTAGGCATCAATCAGGCTGGCAGGGTAGTGCTTAGGGGTGAACAGGCTGGCAGGCAGAAGCAGTTAGGGGCAATCAGGAAGGCAGTCAGGTGAGCATTTGGGAGCCTGCAGTCCTGGACTGTAAGAGAGATGTCTGACTATCCAGGCCTAAACGGGCAGTTGGACATCCCTTGAGGGGTCCCAGATTGGAGAGGGGGCAGGCTGGGCTGAGGGACACACACACCTGTGCATGAATTTCGTGCACCAGGCCTCTAGTTTCATAATAATTCATTCTGTCTATGTGTAAGATGTTGAGAATACTTTAGTGAAAAAAAGCAGACATGGCCCCTACCTTCACGAATTTTAGTGTCTCGTGACAGATATTATTTAATTAAGACAGTCATTAATTTATCATAACAAAATGGTAAGTAATATTATAAAGGGAAAGTACTTTGTCCTGAAATCATATAAAATATATAATAATAAAAGCATAATATACTAATTAGATCAGACAGCTGAATGAACTTCAGGATAAAGCCACCACAGTGAGGGCCAAGGCAGGGGCAGTTAGGAGCAATCAGGCAGGCAGGCAGTCAAGCAATTAGGGATGATCAGGCAGGCAGGCAGGCAGGCAGGCAGGCAGGCGAGCAGGTAAGAACCAGTGGTCCGGATTGCAAGAAGGATGTCTGACTGCTGGTTTAGGCTTGATTCCTGCAGACATTACCCAAGAGGTCCCAGATTGTGAGGGCTGCGGGCTCACAATGAGTGAAGGTATAATCTTCAAAACCAGACTACATGAGGATAGGGTTATGTTGTGTCTTGACAGATAGATCCAATTTCTTCTATGAAGTCTCCATTCATTCACCAATTCCCCCCTGTGTTTATAGAAACTTGTTTCTTATACAGCATTGGTTTTTATTTTTTAATAGAGTCCTGATGCACTAATTTGTTCATGGATGAGGTCCAGCCGGCCCGTCACGATTGGGCTTGGCTAGCCAAAGGGAGGGGACATGGGATGTTGGCCAGCCATCCCTGCCTCCAATCAGGAGGAGGCAATCGTGGGTGGGGTTGGCCCAGGGGAGGGGCCACGTGCAGTTGGTAGGCTGGCCCTGCCCCCCAATCATCAGGGTGCTGATGGGGGAGCCACCCAGGAAGGGTGGCCATAGGTGTTTGGCAAGTCAGCCTCACCCCTGATCATGGTGGGGGCCAAACAAGAGTGGGGCCAGCCCCACCTCCAATCTGGGTGAGGGTATGGTTGGGGTGGAGCGGATCATCCAGGGGTCGTGGGTGATTGCTGGCCAGTCCTGTCCCCTGGTCAAACTGTGGCCAAACTCCTGGTCAAGTGGACAATTTGCATATTAGCCTTTTATTAAATAGGATGTGGGTGATTTCATTTATGTAATAGATTATATAGTGTTTGAGAAAGGAGAGATTAGGGTAGAGTGTTTAGATTTACTTTTCTCCCCTGTAGTTTCATGGATAAAATAGGCATAAATAATTTATGTGTTGTCTCATTGAAATTATAATGGAGCTTTTGATAGCTGTAAAAATGCCATGTACATTTAAGAGACTGTTTCTGGATTCTTTGAGCATCTTGAAGAAGTTTATGATGTGTAGTTGTCATTCTTAGATTATAGACCTTGAATGGCTATTTTAGGTCAAGGATAAATGTCCAGTGATTTGCAGTCAGTGAGCCCTGATAACCATTGTCACATAATAACTTCAGTCAAGAGTGGCTTTTGAATCTGCTCTCAATTATTGAAAATCTGACTACTGCTTACACCTCACTGGCTTCCTTCTAGTTCATCATGCTATTGCCACTTGCCTGGTTTATTGCAATAGTTTCATAATTGCTCTTCCCCCTGGTGTTGCCCCCTTGCAGCAACAAGATATTGGAGATATTAGAGGTTTTTGAGCAGTAGTGGTAGTATTACTAGATCCATGCTTTGATAGCTACCTTGTGTGTTATTAGATTTGAATAGGGGCATAGTAAATGTGGGTTGACTTGGTATAATAGGTAGTAGAGAATCAGGATAGTCCAGCAATCAGTTCTTAAAGAATTCATTTCTTGACTACTGGCCCAGTGCACAATTCGTGAACATTGAAAGGAAATTAATTAGAAGAAATATTTTAATATTGCTATTTGCTCTTTGTCTATAATACAAGTGTCAACCAAATTCACGATCAACAATTACGTATCGCAACACATGTGTGCAATTGGCACCAGCAAGAGGTTTATATGTATTGTTCATGCGCGAGCCAACTTAGCTTTTTATAGATATAGCATAAACTTGCTTAATTAGACCTGCTTTCTGATTTAGCTAAACTTTTTTCAGCCCAGTGAAGCACCCTAACTTCTCTTTCAGGTCATTTTCAGCATCACAGCAGTAAATATCAACATGAAGCAGATTATTATTATAAATCATGCACGTAGAACAAAGGGTTAAATATTTAACTGTAGCAGTGTTTGACTATATTCTGCGTAGTGAGAAAACCTGAAGTCATTTTCAAGGTCCACCATTTCTTACTTCTTTTCAGTTTCTAAGTTTTCTAAATCTCATTTTTCCAGCTAATTGAAAGATAATAGGATTCTACCGAGTCTCCTATTTACCTACTCCAGGACTTCTGTTAGGATCAAATGAAATGAGACATGGGAAAATGATTCACAGACATTTGGTTAAAGTGTTAAATGTTTGCACCTGGCTATAAAGCAGGTTGTGTTTTTGGGCTGAAGAAACTCTCAGGAAGCTAGTTGCTAGGGAGAGAAAGCTGGGAATTGCTACATGATGTCATTACCTACTGCCCACAACCACCGTTTCTGGACTGGGCTGGGCTATGGGATGAATTTTGTGCCATGTGGTCTTGACAGTGTTGGCTGCAATTTGGTGGGCTGTCACTCTGGGGTGGAGGCAGGGCCTGTGTCCCACTTGGGGGAAGCTGAGTGTTGTTTTGTGGGCACTAGGTCCATAGTACCATTTATTGTTAAATGGCCTGTCACTAGGGAGAGGAAGCCAGGCGTTGCTACGTGACATCATTATCCGGTGCCCACAGTCACCATTTCCAGACTGGGATAGACTGTGGACTGCATTTTGCACCACGGGGTCTTGGCAACATTACCTGCGATTTGGTGAGCTGTTGTTCTGGGCTGGTGGAGGGGCCTGTCCAGAACCGCTGTGCTGTTTCTCTGAAAATGGCCAGTGCATATCACGCCAGCTTCTGCTTTGAGCGTCTGCCCCATGGTGGTCAGTGCACGTCATAGCGACCAGTCGGACGTTCAGACACTTAGAATATTAGCCTTTTATTATATAGATAGTTAAATAATACAGGATGACCAATGTTTGTATTTATATTTATACCATTTTACTTATTAATGTCCATTTGAATCTTTAGTTTATAATCTATATATAAGTAAACTTTTCAATATATCACAGCAGTCTTATATCCTATCTAATAAAAGAGTGATATGCAAATTGACCAAATCTCTGCTACACCCATAAGCCATGCCCACCTGCCAATCAGGAGCAAGTATGCAAATAACCCCCAACCAACATGGCTGTGGCCACTGAGAGCAGGAGGGAGGATTGGGTTTCCCCAGCAATGGAGGAAGCCAAGCTTTCCACCTATCCTTGCTGGCCGAGGCCTCCACTCAATGCTACAAAGTTCCAATTATAGAAGATACATAAATTCAACAGAAATGGCGGCAGCCATGGAGCTGGAGAGAGCAGAGGCTAGGGTTGCCCTGGCGATGAGGGAACCCAGGGTTCTGCAGCTCTGGTCAGCCTAGGCCTCCACTCTAGGCTACAAAGTTTCAATTATAGAAGGTAAATAAACCCAAACAGAAATGGCTGTTGCCACAGAGCAAGCAGAAGACTTGGCTCCGCTCCAGGCTACAAATTTTCAATTGTAGAACATAAATAAATCTCAGATTCCAGGCTTCCACTTGGGTCGTGGGGGGCGGGGGCATGGCCAGTCTGTAAACCACCACAGGTCCCTCACCCAGGCTGCCCCACGCCCAAGGTAACCCCCACCCTGATCCAGGACACCCTTCAGGGCAAACCAGCTGGCCCCCGCCCATGCACCAGGCCTCTATTTTATCTAATAAAAGAGTAATATGCAGATTGACCGTAACTCCAATACACAAGATGGCTGCCCACATGTGGTCAAAGATCCGGTCCCCATGTGGACACAAGTTGGCCACCACAAGATGGCCAGCACAGGAGGGCAATTAGGAGGGCCCAGGCCTGCAAGGGAGAGCAGTTGTCGTCTCACACTGACCAGAATTCAACTACTCACTTCCATGAGTGACACATTCAAGAGGCAGACTCTGTGAGCACCAAAGCCCCACTGAAGCAAGTCCGGCCCCATAGGCGTGTCTCCAGTACAGCAGTTCTTTCACTCCATCAGGGAAGCAGCAAAATGCAGAGACAAAGAAACATGTCACGGATAAAAGAAATGGAGTTCAGGACCACATTTATAAGGTTACTCAAGAATCTTCTAAAAACTGCCAAGGAACTTGATGAGACCTTCAAGGACCTTAATGAGATTGCCAAGAAAATGGAAAAGGACCAGTCAGAAATTAAGTGTATGCTGACTGAAATAAAGAATATACAGAAATTCAACAGTAGATCAAAGGACTCCAAGAATCAAACCAAAGATCTGAAATATGAGGATACAAAAAACACCCAACCAGAAAAACAAAAAGAATCCAAAAATATGAAGATAGTGTAAGTAGCCTCTGGGACAACTTTAAGCATACCAACATCTGAATTATTGGGGTGCCAGAAGAAGAGAGAGAGCAAAATATTGAAAATCTATTAGAAGAAATAATGACAGAAAACTTGCCTTACCTGGTGAAAGAAATAGCCTTACAAGTTCAGGAAGCGCAGAGAACCCCAAACAAGAGGAATCCAAAGAGGACCACACCAAGACTCATCATAATTAAAATGCCAAGGGCAAAAGACAAGGAGAGAATCTTGAAAGCAGCAAGAGAAAAACAATTGGTTACCTATAAGGGTGTACCCATACGACTATCAGCGGATTTCTCAACAGAAACTATTCAGGCCAGATGGGAGTGGCAAGAAATATTCAAAGTGATGAACAGCAAGAACCTACAACCAAGATTACTCTACCCAGCAAAGCTATCATTCAGAATTGAAGGCCAGATAAAGAACTTCACAAACAAAAAAAAAGTTAAAGGAGTTTATCACCATCAAACCTGGATTATATGAAATGCTAAAGGGTATTCTTTAAGAAGAGGAAGAAGAAGAAAAAGGTAAAGATAAAAACTATGAACAACAAAATGACTACAAATACATACCTACCAACAAGTGATTGTCTAACTGCTCTGCTATACCCCTGAAACTTAATACAAAATAATATTGAATGTAAAATGTAAGTGAAAAATAAAAATTTAAAAAAAAATGATGAGACATTCAGCAGGGAAGGTTCATGGAAGGAAATATGGCTATGCATATTTTTCTGTACTATAACAAGTTATGTATGACCATTTTTAAAAAGAAAAATAAATCCTGCTTCTCTGTTTTTGATAAAGTGAGAAAACGGAGTTTTACTTAATGCGATTTCACATGTTTATATATGGCATAAGAATTATGAAAATATTTTCTAAACAAATTAATTAAACATCCTCTATTGGAAAGAGTGACTCCTGAAAAAAAAGCTGATTAAAACAAAGCTGAATTCCCTTTGTAGCCTCTTATACTCTCTTCTCTTACTCTCTCTTATAGTAAAATGGGAACTGTGTTGTTCAGCCCATGGAAGGGTAATGATACATTGATGTACTCTCTCTTTTTCTTTTCTTTTGTCCTTTTTTCTCTGCTTTGATTATGAAATATTTAACATGCTTCAAAATATTTGTAGTACCTGTATGTTACAAAGCAGATGCCTCAGCTTCCCTCCTATTGGAGTATTTAAAGCTCTGCAGAGCCAATACCTGTTCTGACTTTTGTATTTTTATTTCTTTGTATTATGTGTGTGTGTGTGTGTGTGTATTTCTTGCATATGTACATACACTGACTGGCCAGATTATTATGATCTTTGAATGCATAATAATCTGGCCACTCAGTGTATATCCTATATAATATCCTGTATAGTAAAAGGATAATATGCAAATTGTCCCCTCGACCAGGAGTTTGACCACCAGACAGGCCAGCCAACTGCCCATGTCCTCTCCCCCTGGCTAGGCTGGCCGGACCCCAACCATGCACAAATTCGTGCACCAGACCTCATACACACACACACACACACACACACACACACACACTGAGTAGCCAGATTATTATGCATTTAGAGATCATAATAATCTGGCCACTCATATATTTTTTTTTCATACAATATACTGTTTGCTCTTTCTTTAAAGGTATGCTATAATTTGATATGTAGTCATCCTGAGTTTTGTCCTTTTCATTCAATATTACTGTATGTAACCAAAGTTTATTAATTTGTAACTACCTAATAAAAGAGTAACATGCTAATTGACCATACCTTTGAGACACCCACCAGCCAACCAGGAGTGATTATGCAAATTAACCCAACAAAGATGGCGGTTTAATTTGCATACTCAGGCACTGAGTGGCTGGGGACGAGGTGGGATGCTTGCGTTGTCGCCATGGTGACACTGCAGGCATTCCACACCACCCCAGCCGCTCCAGGCCTCTGGCAGCATAGAAAGGCGGAAAGGTGGCTCTGGCCAGAGCCAAGGTGCTGCTGGCAGCCAGGGGAAGGAAGGCCCATTCTTGCACGAATCTTCATGCATTGGGCCTCTTATTGTTATATAATCTGTTGTTGAATTTTTTTGGTCTGTTTTTCTTTGCCCTTTTCTTCATCCTTTGACCACAACTATAGCAGTAAATAAATCAGCAAAATCATCAGTGGCTTCACATTCATGGAACATTTGACAGAATTTAAATTATGACTCAGAAATATAGATACTATTGAAATCCCTTCTATTTCTACAAGCATAGTAAACTATGTGATTTGCATTCTTAGAGTATGAATTCTTTCGTTACAATGACAGCTACAAGGTAAAAAGTTTTAGCACACTAAAATGAAACGTATCTTGGAGACATTCTTGGTGTCTGAAGATAAGCATGCTCCATATGTTGCCACTGACCCAGTAAATTTGAAAAATATTCCTATTCCTAAAATTGCACAAAATATGAATTAGTCTTTTTGTAAACAAATTTGTTTTCTTTCCAGATTAGTTTCTATATGAATAGTTGTATGTATAAAATATATTGATTATAAATATTACCTGCTCTATTTAACATGTAACTTTCCTCCAGGTTTCTTTTTTGTTTGTTTGTTTTTTGTTTTGTTTTGTTTTTTTGTTTTTTGTTTTTGTTTTTGTTTTTTATCTTTATTTTTCAATTTATTAATTACATTGTTCCCCCTTTTTTATCCCCCTATAGCTCCCCTCCACCTTGTACCCATCCCACCCTCCGCCCTCACCTCCCCCCTCCACTGTCCTCTCCCACTGTTGCATGATTTTTGTCCAGTCTCTTGATGCACTTCCCACACCCCCTTTCTCCCCAAGAATTGTCAGTCCATTCCCTCTCTATGTCCATGATTCTGTTATATTCACCAGTTTATCCTATTCATCAGATTATTAATTCACTTGATTTTTAGGTTCATTTGTTGATAGATGTGTATTTGTTGTTCATAATTTATATTTTTACCTTTTTCTTCTTCCTCTTCTTAAAGAATATCTTTCAGCATTTCATATAATATTGGTTTGGGGGTGATGAACTCCTTTAGCTTTTTCTTATCAACGAAGCATTTTATCTGACCTTCAATTCTGAATGATAGCTTTGCTGGATAGAGTAATCTTGGTTGTAGATTCTTGCTATTATCACTTTGAATATTTCTTGCCATTCCCATCTGGCCTGCATCGTTTCTGTTGAGAAATCCGCTGAAAATCGTATGGGTGCTCCCTTATAGGTAACTAACTGTTTTTCTCTTGCTGCTTTTTAATATTCTCTCTTTATCTTTTGCTTTTGGCATTTTAATTATGATATGTCTTAGTGTGGTCCTCTTTAGATTCCTATATTTTGGGGTTCTGTGTACTTCTTGGGCTTTTAAGTCAGTTTCTTTCACCAGGTGGGGGAAGTTTTCAGTCACTATTTCTTCAAGTAGGTTTTCATTACCTTGCTCTCTCTCTTTTTCTGGCACCCCATAATTCAGATGTTGGTATGCTTGAGGTTGTCCCAGAGGCCCCTTACACTATCTTCAATTATCTGGATTCTTTTTGTTTCTTGCTTTTCCAGCCGAGTGGATTTTGCTTCTTTGTATTTCAAATCTTTGACTTGGTTCTTGCAACCCTCTGGACTGCTTTTAGGACTTTATGTAATATTTTTTATTTCAGTCAGTGTATTCTTAATTTCTAGTTGGTCCTTTTTCATATCCTTGAGGGTCTCGTTCATATCCTCATAGGTCTTGTTCATTTCCTTGTGGTCTCATTCATTTCCTCGTAGGTCTTGTTCATTTCCTCATTGGTCTTGTTCATTTCCTCATAGGTCTTGTTCATTTCCTCATAGTTCTCATTAAGTTCATCGGCCTTTTCTAGGAGCCTCTTGAAAATCCTAATTACTGTGGTTTTGAACTCTATGTCTAGTCATCTGTTTTCCTCCATTTCTTTCACATCTGATTTCTTTCCATGTCTCTCCATTGTGGCTGATTTCCTGAGTTGGACGATTAGCTTTGTGTGGTAGATGTCCTCTAAGGGACAGTGGCTCAGCCTCCCCAGTTACCTGAGGTGGATACTCTTACTGGAGTCCTTTATGGGTTGTACAGTATTGTTAGAGTTAAGCCCAGCTAATTGTTGTTAGCACTAGGAGGGTTTGACCTCCAAGCCAATTGGGTGTGAAGGTGAGCTGTGTTCAGGTTGGATGGGCGGAGTCTCCACGTTGAGCACGCAGCATCAGCTACATCCTATGTTGCGCACGGGTCTCTGTTGGGTGGTAACAGCTGCTCACCTCCAAGAGAAAGCTGCTACTGGTCTCCACCCACCGCCAGACAACTCTGCCTCTCCCCAAATGAGTCTACACATCCAAAGTCTCGCCCAGGGTTGTAAAACAAAGCAGTCCGGTGGTCTCCCAAGCGAGGACCAAGTCACATGTCCTCTCTGTGCTGTCGTGCACTTTACGTGCAAACTGCTGTTCCAAGCTACGCGCACTCTCCTCAAACTCGGAGACCTCTGCTGCGCCCGGCTTTTAGCGTGTGTACCCCGGACCTCAGACCTCGGCTGGCACTGGGGAATCTGTGTAGTGGGATGTCTCCGCCCTCCCCGTAGAAATTCAGCCGGGATTGCTGCTGCCCGCCCTACAGCCCGTGCGCGCACACGGCTCTCTACGGGCGTATCTTCAAGGCTGCACTCCACTGCTCTTCTGAGTCTCAGTGTCCCACCTTTACTTTTATTTGTGGAATTTTCACTCAGCCAGCTTTCCGGTGATTCTGGATAATGTTTGTTTTGTTGTTATGTTGTAGTTTTGGAATTGTTTTGCAGGGCACACAATAGGTGTTTACCTATGCCACCATCTTGGTTCCTCCTCCTCCTCCAGCTTTCAATAAAATGATACTATATCTTCTAAATTAGTTATTACAATAAAAAAAACTTTCCAGTTCAAAGTTAATAGCAAGTTATAAGATACTAGAGAACCGATGCACAAAGATTCATGCAGAATGGGCCTTCCTTCCCCCAGCTGTTGATACCCAGCTTCCCTCTAGCACCCGCGACCTGGACTGCCGGCACCAGCTTTCCTCCGGCACCCAGTCTTCCATCCGGGACCTAGTCTTCCCTCCTCTGGGCACCGGCAGACACCCAGGAACTGGGCTTTTCTCCCTCTGGCCATCCACAGGCACCCAGGACCCAGGCCGGTTTCCCCTGTGCCAGCCACAGGCACCTGGGACCACGTGTTAGGATTTCTATTCTTAAATGGCATCCTATAGAAAGTTTAAAATGTAATATACAATAATCTAGTATTAAGATACTAGAGGCCTGGTGCACAAATTCATGTATGGGTGGGGTCCCTTGGCCGAGCTGACAATCAGGGCCATCTTGCCCAGTCCTCATCAGGGCCTACTAGGTTGGCAGGCCCGGATAGGAACTGCAGGAGGTTGGCTGTGGAAGCGCATTGACCACCAGGGAGCAGTTCCTGTATTGAGTGTCTGCCCCCTGGTGGTCAGTATGCATCTTAATGACTGGTTGTTTAATTGTTCGGTCGCTTAGGCTTTTATATATATGGATAGGACCATCAGAGGCTGATCTAAAAATAATTAAGGACAATCAAGTCTTGGAAGGATCTTGTTTCTCAGTTGCTCTGGTCAGAAAGCACCTCGAAAACTAAAATAACTGATGCCAAATCAGAAATTTCTCCCCCTAAATCACCTAAAAATATGCCTGAATTTGTTCTAAAAGCAGACTTAAACCTTAGGGAAGATAGGCAGATCATTTTTCTGTTGACCAAAGCAGAGACTCCAGTCATCCTTATATCACATAAGAACTTCATATATTTTTTTAGAAATCTAGATATATAATAACTATAGGTTTTGTGCACAGGTGGGGTCCCTCAGCCTGGCCAGCAATCGGGGTGATCAGAGCAGGCCAGCCAAGTTGTGTGTGGGGGGAAGGGAACAGCAGGAGATTGGCTGGCTGTGGGAGTGTACTGACCACCAAGGGGCAGCTACTGCATTGAGCATCTGCCCCCTGGTGGTCAGTGCGTTTCATAGCTACTGTCCAATTGTAACTGTCCCTCAGGCTTTTAGCTACACTGATAAAAAAAGAAAGATGCAAATTGACCATACCTTTGTGACACCCACTAGCCAATCAGGAGTGAGTATGCAAATTAACCCAACAAAGATGGTGGGTTGATTTGCATACGCCGGTGCTGAGCAGCTAGGGCAGGACACTTGCATTGTTGCCATGGCGATGATGCATTTATGCCACACTGCCCTAGCCACTCCGGGCCTCTGGGCAGCATAGGAAGGCGAAAAGATGGCTCTGGACTAGAGTGAAGGCAGTGCCAGCAGCCAGGGGAAGGAAGGCCCATTCTTGCATGAATCTTCAAGCATAGGGCCTCTAGTATATATAGATTACTATTATTTCCTATGAAAGTTATTTTCAACCATTTTTATCTCATGGCACACGTAAAGTAATTGCTAAAATTCTGTGACTTACCAGAACATGTATCCTTTTTTTCCCCCCCATCTGACAAAAAATAGATACAGTTGACATTGGACAGCAATTGTTGTATTGACTGTAGTCATTTTTCTTATTTGACAATCTAAAGGAAAAGAGGTCAGTGCCCCTAATTACATAGTCAGGTATTGCATGTTTTAAAAATTCTTATGCACACAGGTTGAAAATCACTGCTCTGTGAAATAACTGAGATGAAAGACAATATTCATTTGTTATCTTGAATTGGGAAGGCAGTATGAGGAGTGAAGATTTATTCACCTCATTTTTAAAAAATAGAAGGCGTAGAATTTTATTCTAATAAGTCCACACAAGGAAATTTAAGTTTCTGCAGCTCCAGGACAGCAATTACATACATATTGACAACTATACATGTTTTACATGCCCATTTGCTCTCCTCTTCACTACTGAAATGTAGTTACCATAGCAATGAACACATCACATGGTTCCTGTGCCAGTTCTAAAATGGAGAACAGCAATATGCCATATGAGCTGTGCTTATTTTTTACATAAGGACTGCATATACATCTTGAGGCTATTTCATACCCTTCTCAGTGCAGATAGCTGATCATTGATTTTAAAAATCTTCAAAGTAAAAAGCAATTGGCAGGAGTATAATTCAAGTCCCCAGCCTCTCATGTACTGTATTGTGTGCATTCTTAGCCACTGAGCTAAAAGAACAGCTTCACTAGCTTTGACCAGCAGGGACTCTGCTATTGTATATTTAACCAGATATCTTCTATTGGAAAATCAGTACCAGTCAGGAGATTTGGCAGGAGGGCATATATAACATTCATTAAAACATTTCCTCAGTCTTATCGACTGATTCTTAACCAATGTTAGTTTTTCTCCTACTGTCTTCTTCTATGTATCAACTTAAAAATATATAGGAGTCTGCTTTAGAATTTGAGTAGAGAGGATGCCAGGCACAGCGGGAGGGATGCTATTAGTTCCTTTTAGAACCATTATTGCTCTGTAGGATTTAAGTGTAGGTTACACAGCACTGTATCTATAGAAAAGGACTTCAAATTTCTGTGACTGATGCTGTCAGGTCCCTACTTTTGCTTCATCTTGCATTCTTCAGAGTATGTCGTAAACTGTGAGACCACAAGAAATAAAATAGGAGCTCAGTCAGTCCAAGTACTATGACATATTAGAAAATGGTGCTACTCTATACTACTAGCATGTATACCATAAGAAAAATAAAGTCATTTTCAGTTGCCAGCTATACTATACCTATTGTCACTGGAGCTACATACAGATAAAATATCTAAATATTAACTATAGTATAGAAATAGCTATGCTATAAAACAGGGTGAGAACCTTTTTTTCTGCCAAGGGCCATTTAGATATTTATACCAACCTTAACTAAACATAATTCACTTAATATAAATTTATGTTGCTATGAAAAAAACTCTTGGACTTATTGAATTTCGAGTCCTGCCTGCAGTTGCCTTGGCTGACAGGATCAGACCAAATGATTTCTTATCCCTGCTATAGATAGTGGAGGAATCCTGTGCTTTATTTCTTCATTACCTTCTATTCTTGATTCAAGTTTATAAAAGGTGAAGCATAGGTCTTCAAATATAAATTAGTAAATTTAAGACACTAAATAAGTATAGATAGATAGATAGATAGATAGATAGATAGATAGACAGATAGATATTTGACTGGCTACTACTCATGGGCTTACATGTTGACTTACAATATTTGTGTTTGCCTTCTCATGCCCTTTATAATTTGAAAACTGCATACTATAGTATTACAAAGTAGAATAAATAACTAGAGATGCTATTTCTATCTTGTACTTAAACCTAATTTTTTTTCTTGGACATTGGTTAAAAATTGGACATTACAAAAACAGATAATGCAAGAAAAAAATCCTATAAATAAAAGTGTGATATGCAAATTGATCAAACAGTGGAATGACCGGTCACTATGGTGCACTCTGACCACCAGGGGGCAGACACTCAACGCAGGAGCTGCTCCCCGGGTGGTCAGTGTGCTCCCACAGGAGGAGCTCTGCTCAACCTGAAGCCTTGAGCCAGGCAGTGCTTAGGATGTCCGACTGCCAGCTTAGGCCTGCTCCCAGCTGTGCTGTTGTTGTGATAAATAATGCTATAGTCAGTATATGTCTATGTACTTCTGTGTACATTTTCTATAAACTCAATCTCTAGAACTGGAGCTGCTGATTCTTAGAAAATTATTATTTTGATTTTGATATATTTTGCCAGTTGCTCTCCCAGGCTTTCCTATGAAGTCTTATTTCCAATACAAATGTTTTCATTCTTTGCCGAAATAATAAATTTTAAATATTTCATTGTTTTAATTTGCATTTCTATATTTATTGTGGAAGTTCACATATTTTAATGTTTACAAACCTTTTGTATTTTTATTTTCTGTTTTTCTCCTTAATTTTTGTGTCCCTTTTTTTTTTTTTTTTTTTTGGAGGGAGGGTGGTTTTGGTTTTTTTCCTACTATGTCTTATGGGATTTTTTATTTGTTTTTTTGTTCATAGGGAAATAAACCCCTGAGTTTTTAAAAATTGTTTTTGTTTTTCGATTACAATTGATTAGTTTCAGGTTTACAATTGGTTCGATTACAATTGATTAGTTTCAGGTTTACAACTCAGTGATTATATACCTCCTCCCCCATGAAGTGATCACCCGACAAGTCCAGTACCCATCTGGGACCATACATAATTATTACATTCTTATTGACTACACTAGAGGTCTGGTGTATGAAATTCGTGCATGGGGGAGGAGGGTTGTCCCTCACCCAGCCTACACCCTCTCCAATCTGGGACCCCTTGAGGGATGTTTAACTGCCCATTTAGGCCCAATCCCAGGATCAGGCCTAAACAGGCAGTCAGACATCCTTCTCACAATCCAGGACTGCTAACTCCAAAATGCTCACCTGCCTACCTTCCTGATTGTCCCTAACCACTTCTGCCTGCCAGCCTGATTGATGTCTAACTGCTCCCCTGCCAGCCTGTTTGCCCCTAACTGCCCCCCCTGCAGGCCTGGTCACCCCAAACTGCCCTCCCCTGCAGGCTTGATTGCCCCCAACTGCCCTCCCCTGCTGGCCATCTTGTGTCCACATGGGGGCAACCACCTTTGACCACATGGGGATAGTTATCTTGTGTGTTGGAGTGATGGTCAATTTGCATATTACTCTTTTATTAGATAGGATTCCCTATGACTATTTTGTAACTACCAATTTTTGCTTCTTAATTCCTTCACCTTTTTCACCCAGTTCCCTAAACCCCTTCCCATCTGGCAATTGTCAAAATGTTCTCTGAAACTATGAGTCTGTTTCTTTTTTTGTTTATTTATTTTCTTCTCTTGATTCCACATATGAGTGAAATCACGTGGTATTTGTCTTTCTCTGTCTAACTTACTTCACTCAATACAATACCTTTGAGAACCATTCATGTTGTCATCATTGGCAAGATTTCATTCTTTCTTATGACCAAGTAATATTTCATTATATATTTATACTAGTGGCCCGGTGCACAAAATTCATGCACGGAGGGGGGTTCCCTCAGCCCAGCCTGCACCCTCTCCAGTCAGGGACCCCTTCAGGGATGTCTGATTGTTGGCAGTCAGAGATGTCTGACTGTTGGCAGTCAGACATCCCTCTCGCAAGCTAGGAACACTGGCTCCTAACTGTTCATGGCCTGCCTGACTGATTGCCCCTGCCCCGAAATGCTCCCCTGCTGGCCTGATTGTCCCTAACTGCCTCTGCCTTGCCCCACACCTGGACCCAGGCTTAGATCAAAGATAACAAACTATGCCCCCTGGGCTAAATCTGGCTTTCTGCCTATTTTTGGTCAATGAAGGAAAAAAAGAATATTATTTTGTGACATGAAAATTATATGAAATTCAAATTTTAGTGACCATAAAGTTTTGTTGGGACACAGCCATCCCATTCCTTTGGGCTTTGCATACTAGAACTGCAGAAGTTGAGTATTCGAGGCAATGTGTAGCCCACAAAAATTGAGCCTCACTCTGGCTCCTTACGGCAATGACATTTGGCCCCTGCCCTAGATCAATTCTGGGGTGTTATTATGTGAAATGTGCATACTGTAAAATATAGGCTTATAAAATGAAAACATTTTACTTCAATGTTCATAGTCATTTTAAAAGGCTCTTTTATTTGTAGCAAATTCAATTTTCATGGGATTTGTAGAGCCCAATGCTGGGAAGTGGACGCTGCGCGCAGGTGGTCCCGGTGCTCTGCGCGGCGACCGCTCCAGCCTCAGGGCAGGGCCCAGGCTGGGCAGGGGAGCCCAAAGCCAGGCTCCGCGCGGCTCTCGCAGTAGTAGCTGTGGCTCTGGCGGCTGTGGGGGGTGCAGCATCCTCCGGCGAGGGCCTTTCTTGGTGGTGGCCGCAGGACCTCTCTCCTGCAGTCCAGGGTCACCCGTCCCAGAAGCCCAGCAGCACAGCCCTAGTCCCCTTTCTTCCCTGCCCCCCATCAGTCTCCTCGCTTCCTTCAGCCGCCCCCCTCCCTGCCGCCTCTGCTGTTCCTCCAGTGGGCTGGCCCACCTGCCCCAAAGGGAAGCCGTGAGGCCAGCGGGTCCTGGACTGAGCTCGCGGGGCGCAGGGTCTGGGGGCCCTGTGCCCCCATCCCCCACCTGGACTCAGTGCGCCAGGATCCGGAGCGACTGGTGCTGGTTCTGCGGCGGCAGGAAAGGAGATGGCAGCAGCTCGCCATGGGTAAGAGGCATCGGCCTGGGGACCTGTCACCACATGCTGGCAGTCCCGGCTGGCCTGCAGCACCCCGTGGAGCGGACTGCCACTTGGCTCACAGCCCCGCCTTGCACTTGGCTCTCATTACCCAAGGTGCCCCGGGCACTCATTTGCATGTGATTCAGTCACCATAACTGTAAGGAGGGCCAGCCCTTAAGTACCGTGCGAGCAGAGCTTATAGCATGGTAGTTGCTTTCACGGCACTGCGGCCATGCCCCTGCCGGCCTCGCCCCCTGTGTGCTGGCCACGCCCTGGCCACACCCCTGTCTGCTGGTCATGACCCCCTGCTCCTGACTGTCTGGTAGTGTAGCGGAGGTATGGTCAGTTTGCATGTTACTCTTTTAGTAGATAGGATGTATGTACACCACATCTTCATTATCCATTCATTTATTGCTGGACACATAGGTTGCTTCCATATCTTGGATATGTGAGAGGAACTGAATTGTCTGGCTTCAGGGTAATGGCTGGGTGCAGCTTTCTCTGCCAACACAGAGGCCATTGCTAAGCCCTCCCTCCACAGAGCAGCAGGCAAGCATCATATCTGAATCTCCATCAAGCTGGCTAACATTGCATCCCTGCCCTGGTGATTCTCTGAGACCCAACTCCATCCAGTTTTCAGGCCCACCCAAGCCACTTTCAGAATATACCATCTGCTACATTATGGGTCAACTGCATGTCCAATCTACGAATGCAATAATATATGCAATAATGATATCAGACCAAATTCTCTAGAATGGTTAGCAGTTACTAGTTTGAATATTGCCGTAAAGTAAAAGCAACATGTAAAGTAAAAAGCTACATGTAACAAACAAGAAATTTGTCCTTTTCTGAAGTTTAATTAATTTAGTCTTTTATGTATCTTTATATTTACTAATGATTTTGTAGTATATTTATACACACACACACACACTAATAAAAGAGAAAAATGTTAATTGACCGTACCTCTACTATGCCCACAGCCGATCAGGAGTGATATACAAATTAACCCAGCAAAGATGGTGGGTAAATTTGCATACGCAGGTGTCAGGGGCAGTGCTCTATGCCTCCAGTGGGACCGAAGGGGACCTGGGCAGGTGGCAGTTGGCAGCGCCCTAAGCCACCAGCCGGGTCTAAGCCGCCCACCACCCTGCTGTCTGCCTAGGTCCAAGCTGCCCCATAATCATGGGTGAAGAGGCCAGGCCCAATGGAGACCCGCCACTGGGATCAAGGGCAAACCGGAGAGGCAGAGCCGAGACCTACAGTAGCAATCACAGGGCAAACTGGACAGGCAAAGCCGAGACCCATGGTCGTGATCACGGGGAGAATAGGCTAGGCAGAGACCCTCCATCCAGGGTGAACAGGACAGGTAGAGCAGCCCTGCAATCTCAGGTGAAGAAGCTGCTCTGCTGACCAACCTGCACTAGGGACCTGTTTGGGCGTGTGGTGCGGAGTCCAGGGCCTCTAGCCTGCAGCCACGGGAAGTCTCCCTCTCCCCAGAGTTAGGAGCACCAGCCCTTCTACCCAGCTGCCTGGTCCTGACTGCAAGGGGGGAGGGAGTAAGTTTCTGCAGGCTGGGGTTTGATTCCCATGCATTAGCAGTAGGAGACCAGTGCCTTTGTTATTGCTGTGTGTCCAGGTGTTAATTGGACAAATGCCCTGCAGTCCCAGTGGCCAGCTTAGGGAAAACTTTTAGGAGGAGAATTCTGTCTGGGTTTCCTCAAATCCCCTCAACCCCTACTCACCCCTCTGTAAAGGCACAGAACAAATAAGGACCTTAAATAAAAATCAGAGGTCTCCAGCAACAGTGGGCCTCTCTCATCACAGTCATTTGGACTCGATGGCCTTTGAGTATTTATTTAGGCACCATGGCAGAGAAACACAAGCTTAGGTCATGACCTCTGCCCTTAAAAAATTCACAATCTTCTTAGAGCGAGGGATGATAAAAGCGCAGTAATAACATCAGAGTGTAAGGCAACATTAGAGAGGAATAGATGCAATTGCTAGGATGATTTTCCAATAATTAGTACAAAGAGTATGTGCTATGAATTAAATTTTAAAAATATGTGTAGAAGTAGCTGCTTCATGAGTATGGCATCCTTTCCCATAAGGGGAAGCTGAGTTCCATGTGAACTGTGTACTATGCTATGATATCTAAGGCACAGGACAACGGAGGCTCTGAGTGTACTATGCTTTGATATTTGGAGTCATTCTTTATTGTTCAATGTAATTTATTTCTGTGTGCCTCAGTTTTATAATAGTTAAATTACTAGAATAATACATCTTGCTATAAAATATTACTAGAAGATCAAATGATCAGGTGACATTTATTGTTATTTTCTATAAATGCATACAATATCTGGTATGCTAAAGTGATAGGTATTATAGAAATATTCAGATAGAGAGACCTACAGGCTTGATTACAAGTGAGGCTTACTATCACAACCTAAATTTATTGCTTAAAAAAAAAAAAAAGCAGGGAGCCAACTAGAAACTGAACCAAATATAAGCCCTTGAAAGGCAAATATAAATTGGACAAGCTTTGCTATTACAAGAGCAAGAAGAAAAAATTCAGATGCAAGAATGAAAAACTCATTGCATCCACTCTAAGTAGCTGTTAAAAAAAAAGAATGGTATACTGTGAAAATACTTAATATGGATTGTAAAGACATTTGTTCAAAGAGGATTTCTTAGAGTAGGTGATATTTAAGTTAATTTTTTTAAATTTGAAGAAGTTAGCTAGATAAGAAAAAAGTGTAGGGGTCCTGAATTGCAGAGGGTGCAGGCAGGGCTGAGGGAACATCCTTCCCTCCTCCCCCGGCTCTGTGCACCAATTTTGTGCACTGGGCCTCTAGTGTATGTGTGTGTGTATGTAAGTTATGGTATTGTTATGGTATTTCTAAGTTATGGTATTGTTATGGTATTTCTAAGTTATGGTATTGTTATGAAAAATGTAGTTACTAGAATTCCATATAGAACAAAAAAAAATCCTTTAGATAAAAGCCAAATCACAATTTTCCTCATTATGGTCTCCCCAAAAAATATATACATACTCTTTGAATAATTATAAAGACAGTGTTTATTAAAAGATATTTCATTTTTAAAATTGAGCTATCAGCTGTTAAAGTGTGCATACATTTGGGGGAACACCCTGTATAAACTATTCTACAAATTATCAAATCAACAACTGCTCGTTGGGTACTTGTTTTATTGCTAAGCTCTTACAAGAAAAAGAGAAAAGTGCTAGAATGGTAGTGTGTTTTTTAAAGGTACAAATTATAAGCCTGTCTTCAAAGAGCTTGAGATCTAGCTTGGAATACACTGAATGGCCAGATTATTATGACCACCTGATGTTTGTAGGCAAATTATCTGTACACTGCATCATATGGGATATGAAGGCCGAAGGCCTGTTCAAACACCTTTGCTGTCTGCAGTTACCAAAATAAAACGTCTCCAATTCTCACAGGAACACAAGGATTGGACAGTCAAGCATTGGAAAAAAGTCATGTGGTCCAATAAATTACATTTCCAGTTGCACCATGCAGATGTCAGAGTGAGAATTTGGTGGAAACAGCATGAAAGCATGTACCCCATATGTATGAGGACAGCCCTTCAGGCTGGTGGGGGCAGTATTATGGTTTGAGGCATGTTTTCCTGGCATGATTTGGGCCATTTAATTCATGTGGAACAACGTCTGAATAGCACAACATACCTAAGTATCACTGCTGATCAAGTTCATCCTATCATGTTGATGGCGTATCCCAATGGAGATGGCTTCTTCCAACAAGACAAAGCACCATGCTACGGTGCCCGTATTGTGCAAGAGTGGTTCCAAGAACATGAGGGAGACTTTACTTTACTTAGGTGGCCCCAACAATCACCAGATCTCAATCCAATGGAACATTTGTGGGACAAAGTTAAAAGAGCCATTAGGCAGCTGGTTCCACAACCATAAAATCTCACAGAACTGGACAGTGCTATTCATCAGGCATGGTGTCAAATTCTTTGCATCACCTTTCAACATCTCGTGGAGTCAATGCCAAAAAGAATCGCTGCAGTATTGAAGGCAAAAGGTGGCCCAATGACATACTGATGTGGTGGTCATAATAATCTGGCCACTCAGTGTACATGGTATGAGTACATGAACAATTGAAAAATAAAATAAATGATAGTTACCTAATGATGTACGAAGACTCCCTCCCAAAACCAAAACAAAACAGAACCAGAAAGTGTCAGTCGCTTCTGCAGCAGTATCATCTGCTAAGGAAATGTTACTGGTAGGGAAGCTTTAGCTGTAATCATTTCTAGAATGTTAAATGAAGACATCATTTATTTAAAAAAATTGAATGTGGCTATTTTACAAGTAGGAAAAATCACGTAAGAGTTTGTGAATTTGTCTGCCAGAATATACTTATTTTCTTATTTATTCCACTATTTTTGCTAGTTATTTCTTTTTGTTGAAACTTATTAAAGTAGAATCACCTTCTGGAAATTTTAGCATACTAAATGTTGTCAAATATTAATACACAGTGTTACTAAGCTCCAGATCCTTTCCTTACCTCAGTTTTGCATAGGGAAGGAAAGAGAGTGCGAAGACATTGAGTCTGAGGTCACGGGAGAAGGTGAACAGTATAAATGTGGGGATAGGGCATCAAAGGTAACCTTTGTACACTGCAGAGTTTCATCTGAATATAGACTTTATCTGCCTAATACACATGTGCCTCCTCACACCCACTCACTTCATTGAAATTTATGGAAACAGGTAACATTTTAAGATGTTCACTGTTTATAGCTTATATGACATCATATAAAGTTAAACAGAGAAGCAAAACCAAGGAATTGGCTTATATGGTTCAGTCAGGAAGAGATGATCATGAGCAGGCTGAAATACTATGGACATAAGCTGTAGAGTCTCTCAGGTCAGAGAAAGCCTGAGTTCTCTTTTCAAGGGCTCACCTAATTAAATCGGGCCCACCCTGAATAATATACCTTTTGTTTACTTTAGAGTCAACCTGTCAGGAACTCTAATTACATCTGCAAATTTCCACACTGCAGCAACTAGGTTAGTACTTTATTGAATAACTGAGGAAGATAGTTCATCCACACAATCGCTAGGGTAAACAACCAATAGTCCACAGTATAGTCATTGTGTTAGATGATTTCCCCAGCTGTAGGCTAATATAAGTGTTCTGAACATGTTTAAGGTAGGCTAAACTGTGATGTCATGTATATTAGTGCATTTTTTACTTACAATATTTTCAATTTATATCGGATTTATCTGGACAAGGTTTATCTAACAAATTTTTCTGGATAACTGGCCAAGCCATCATGAAGGATTGGGGGAGAGGTGAAAAAGGTTAAGGGATTAAGAAGCACAAATTGGTAGTTACAGAATAGTCACAGAGATATAAATTACAGCATATGGGGTAAGGTGGATACTTGAAAAATTAGGGAACCACTCTGTAAAGTATATGGTTGTCTAAGAACTATGCTATACATCTGAAACTGATGGCAGAATAATATTGAATGTAAATTGAAAAACTAAAAACAAACATCATAACCATTTAGAAATAATTTAAAAAGTAATTCTTAACTCTAATTCACACAAAAAAAACTTTCCCCTACACAGGGTAACCCCACAAATCATTTTCAGCTAATGGAATCATTCCAGTAACCTACTCACACTAGAAAATAAGGTTTGTCACTGGCCCTGAAATAGGGTTTAGAATGAGAGGGGTCTCCTTAAGGGACCATCTGAATCTGTTCCTTCATTTTATGGGTCCAAAACCTGAAGCCCAGAAGGTTGTGAAGTTTATTTTTGTTTGTGTTTTATATAGTAAAAGGAAAACCCTCAATTAGGAACGCATTTTTATTGACTTAGTCTTTCACCTGAGGCCCTATAAGTTTAATCTAAGAAAGTAGGTAGAAAGCTAAAAGTACTCCATTTTTAATTCAATTAAACTAGTTGCCATTTTATACTGCTATTATATATGAGAGATCTGACTATGTAAAAATGTTTCTATATCCAAAAAAATACTTAAGATATAAAACTGAAAATCTGGATATTTAATGAACTTCGAAGAGCTGGCTTTATGAGAATGAATTTTGTCCTCCTTGGGGGGTTCAAAACATGTTCTAAGAGGTCTCATAAGGATTAGTGACATAGTTTTACTATTCCTCCATTGCTTTGCCTCCCAACTTTACCTTGTAATTTTTTCATGATGGATCCCTAGAGTTTACTCTCTGGTATAGGCTAGAGTTAGATTTAAGTGAAATTTGGTTGTAAGGTTTTTGTGCTTAATTATTTATATTTGGTGCTCTTGAGAATTTGCACAACCTTCTCTCCAGTAAAGGTCCCTAAAAACTGTTTATTATTTAAATACCCACTGTGTGTCAAGCACTTCTCTTGATACAATGATGAGCAAAATTGTCTAGTAGGAAAGTGAGAGACGGAAACACTATCTTTAATTGTGGGGAGTGTAAGGATATTATTCATTCTTATTTCTTTGTGGCCCCCTGCCTGATACATAGTAGATGCTTAATAAGTGTTTTTTGAATAAAGAAGGCAGATCTGGCACTTTTAAAGAAATATGGACTTATAAAAATATATGTCAGAAGGACACTTGGTACAGAACTAGATTAACTGGGGATGGATTCAGGGACTTGAATATATTGAAATGGGTGCAAAGACACTTTCACTGATTAGTATTTGTTTTTTGTTTGTTTGTTTTGTTTATAGATAACCTTATTTTCCTTGTTCCTGACCTTTAACCTCTGTTTGAAATTAGTGCATCAGTTTGGAATTGCCAGTGACCAAGTGAATATGGCATATCTATAAAACAATAGAGAAAATGAGGTCCTTATTATGTTGTTGCATCACTAATTCAAGCTTTCAGCTACATGCCAGAATATAAATTAGACCCCTTATCAAATGTGGCACATAAAATTTTAGGATCCTTTTTAGTATAGTGCATGTGTTTTCAATAAATGCCTGCTTTGGCAAGAAATTAAGTCAGAGTTCTTTGTGTCAAGTACACTTGCATTATATTTTATGCTCTCTAACTTTGAAACTGTCTTTGTGAACCAGGTTAAGGGAAAATTAAATTTGGTTTCTGGGTATGCTTTTACATTTAAGAAATACCTTTTTGTTGTTATTGTTGTTATATTGTAGGTAATCGTTTTATTTTGTTTTTTCACTTAGAACACAATTCAGGATCCAACTGTTCTTTAGCCATACTGTCCTATTTTCCGTCTTAAAAACCATTGAAGTCTTTCCTGCGCCCTTAGCCTCTTTGCACATGGTCTTTCTTCTGCCTTGACCTATCTTGTATTTCTCCTTTTATTTATATTATTCACCAGCTAACTCTTATTCATTAAGTCTCAATATCATTGTCTCAGAGGTTCCTTCTTTATCCACATCACCAAATTTCAGTAAGATCCTTCTTAGTCTTTTCTGTATTACCAGTATCTAACATAGTCCTTGGCACATAATAGGTGCTTACTAAGAGAAAGGATAGTTTACTATATTGAGCACTTAGTATGTTCTAGTCACTATAAAATGCCCTCAAGGAACTTCTTAAGTCTAATTTTCAAAGGGCCATGTTATTTTGTAAATGGTTTCATAGTTTCACTTTAAGGGGGAACTAGCAAGTTTGAATTAAATAAGTATGAAAGATAAGAATGTATTTTTTTATATAAGTGCACGTATACATATATCTGTATGTGGCAGTTGCAAAGTGAAGTGAATATTTTCTTGTGGTTGCTTTCAAGAAATCTTGAAAGCCACTACAACAGCATAATAATTTCCTAACAATATGTGTAGAAAACAACCTGTTTCACTTATTGACTTCTCCCAGCATCTCTCTGCTATCTGCATCTTTGACTTTTAACAGTTCTTTGCTTAAAGTCAAAAGCCAGAATCTCAGAAAGACCATTTAAATTTAATGAGCCCATCAGGATTCAGAGGAAACCACTTGAAAAAAAGAAAACACTGTACAGATGGTCCCCGACTTATGGTGATTTGACTTACGATTTTTTTACTTTATGATAGTACAAAAGCAATATGCATTCAGTGGAAACCATACTTTGAATTTTGATTTTTTTTTCCCCCTGGGTTAGTGATATGCTGTACGATATTCTCTTGGGGTGTTGGGCAGCAGCAGCAAGTCCCACTCACAGGCAGCCGTGTGATTACAAGGCTAAACAACCAGTGTTGTATGAAAGGAGAGAAGGTTAGCACTCCCCTTGACAAGGATGGAAGAGGCTCTTGGACCTAACAACACGCATATGGTTAAGGCATTGCCACCTACTTCGTGGCATCTAACCACTGTTGTTTCGGCAGCTGTGCATGGCTGCAGGCGGCCCAGGACCAAACCAGAGAGGATGGATCTTGCATTGCCACGATGTGTCCACCATCTGGATACCATTGCTGACATGTACATATGAAGAACTATTTGACATTGAAACTAGGACTCAGAACAGTTGGACATTGAAACTGACACTCAAACATTTTTTGTTCTTATATGTTTGTTTCTAGTATGCAGAGGCAAGATATTTTTGAAGAAAAGAAACAGGGGGGAGTGATTGATATAGAGGCAGGGTGGCCTTGAACAGGCTGACAAGCTACAAGGGGAAGGCTGGGGTGGATGGGAGGTGGATGCTGGGGGAGATCAACCAAAGGACTTGTATGCATCCATATGAGCATAACCAGTGAATGAAAGACACTGGGGCGGGGAGGGGGGGCAGGTGGGGACATGTGCTGGGGTGTAAGGGAGGCTGGGGGGAGGATTTTGAGGGGGAAAGGAAAACATGTACTACTATTAAATATAAGTTATACTGTAAATAAAAGACATTAAAAAAAAGGCTAAACAACCAATACTCTACAGCAAGCATTTCAAACTCAAAGGCTAACATGGGCCAAATAAACACGGTTTAAGTTTATGTGGGCTGCAAAAAAAACACAAGCTTCAATTTCATAGAAACATAGGTTTATTTTGAAAAGCATAATATAAAATAGAACAAGAGCAATGATAAAATTAATGTTTTCTTACATATTGTTATATTGGCTGGGCCACAAAAATATTCATCATGGGCCACATGTGGAGAGTTTGACATGTTTGCTCTACAGTATAGTCATTGTGTTAGATGATTTTGCCCAACTGTGGGCTAATATAAGTGTTCTAGAGCACGTATGAGGTAGGCTAGGCTAAGCTATGATGTTCGGTAGTATAGGTGTATTAAATGTATTTTCTTTAAAAAAAAAGTCTCCATGGAGTGACATTGGGTAATAAATTTATATAGGTTTCAAGTGTACAATTCTATAATTGTATAGTGAATTGTATGCCCACTACCCAAAGTCTCACATCTCTTTCTGCCCCCATATATTTAATCCCCTTTACCCTTTACCACTTTCCCTATCCCCCTTTCTCTCTGGTAACCACCATAGTGTTGTCTGTGTCTATGAGTGTTTGTCTTATTTGTTCCTTTCAGTTTTATATCCCACATATGAGTGAAATCATACAGTTCTTGACTTTTTACATCTGACTTGTTTCATTTAGCATGATATTCTCAAGAGCCATCCATATTGTCACAAATGGCAGTATTTCATCTTTTCTTATAGCTAAATACTATTCCATTGTATATATATGTATGTAAATACATTTCCTTTATTCAATCATCTACCAAAGACATTTCAGTTCTTTCCATATCTTGGCCACTGTGAATAATATTGCAATTAACATAGAGATACAAATATCTTCACTAGTGAATCCTCCCAAACATTCAAAGAAGATTTCATGCCTTTCCTTCTCAAACTCTTCCAATAGCCAAAACTGATTTGGCTCAGTGGATAGAGCATCGGCCTGCGAACTGAAGGGTCCCAGGTTCAATTCTGGTTAAGGGCACGTACCTTGGCTGCGGGCACATCCCTAGTTGGGGTGTGCAAGAGGCAGCTGATCAATGTTTCTCTCTCATCAATGTTTCTAACTCTCTTTTCCTCTCTATAAAAAAAAAATCTAAACATTAAAAAAAAAACAACTCTTCCAATAAATTGAAGAAGCAATACTTCCTAACATTTTATGAGATCAATTACTCTGATATTAAAATCTGATAAGGATAGCACAAAAATAAAAACTCTGATGAACACAAATGCAAAAATCCTAAACAAAATCCATTTTCAACACTTAAATATTTTCAATTAAGGATGGCTTTATCGGGACGTTACCCCATTGTAAGGTGAGGAGCATCTGTATTATATTCTACCCTTAATTTTCAAAACCTGAAAACCTTCTCAGACCCAGGAAAACTAGTGGTATTTCATCTGTTCTCTGATAGTCCTTGTGCCCCAGTCCTATGATTTTCTTAGTACCCTGTAATACATTTTACTTTTATGCTTTTACTCTTTTTCTTCCTAAGATGCTCTTTCAAGGTCCAACATAGAAATCCTTTTTCTCTAACAAACTTCTCCAGACTAATCTAATCACATTTTTTTAAATTCTGAATTTTCTCACCATTTTGGAATATATTTCTCAACTTTTATATACTGTCTTATCATGTATGTGGTCATATGTACATTATCCTGTATTGGAAGTAGGCTTTTGTGTGTGTGTTTGTTATGTTCTTATTCCTTAATTTCATATGTGCCCCATCCATAAAAATCACTCTACTCTTATTTTCCTTAAATTAGATGAAATACACTTTTTAAACCTCTTTCTCAAATTAAATATGTCATTATTATGGTACTTTTCTTTACCTCACCAGGGTTCTTATGCAAAATAATGCAGTCAGGGAATTTATTCTTCCCAATACTTTATGTCCAAATTGGCTCTGCTGCTTCCTGTGGCTTGAGAATCTTGACCAAGGCTCATAACTTCCTGTATTGCATATTTTCTGTTGTTGCTTTAAGGTTGATTTTTTATGCTTTTCCTTCCTATTCTGTGCCCAAGTATCCTAAGAAAGTTGCTAAGTATTAGAAGCATGGAGAGAAAAAAGTATATAAACCTTGGGAGGCCCCATATGATTTTTAAAATCCGGTTCTAAAGCCCTGGGAGCCAGGAGGTTGGGTGAAAGTAAGAATGGGAGAGTTAGAGCCTAGAAAGTCAAATCCTGGTTCTTAGAATCCAGCCTAGACACAGTACTCCCGAAATATTACTGTGTCCTTAACATGTGCTTGTTGAGTTGATGAAATAATGTTGGCATAACTGTTACCTAACAACTAAATGAGATATTTAAAGATTTTAACAATTCAAAATTCCTGCCTACAATACTGGCAATTTTTAAACAAGTGTATTATCAAGAAAAAGCATAAACCTTGTTTTAGCAAGAGAACAATGTAATCAAATTCTGTTTTTCAGATTAATGAATATGATTAAAATTTAGATGGAATAAAAATTTTAGAAGGCAGTTAAGTAAAATCCAAGTTGGATGTGAAATAAAGGCCAATTTGTTATTTTAAGTCATGTGGTGCATATTTCCATATGTTCTAAAATTCCTTACGAACTTGGCACAAAGTTCTGCTGAAATAACTTCTGTCTTTTAAATGATAGGTGCCTTATCTTTTATTATACTATTAATTCAAAATCCGTCATGTAAGAAAATGCATAATGTAAAAGATACATTCATAAGCATTTGTCTCCTAGCTTTAGCCACAGAATCATTACTGCAAGTACCTTCACTTTCAGCCTAGTTCTGTATCCTTCCTCTCTTTGACCTCCTGGCCTCCTTCTGTCTTTATTTTCTCATTTTCATTTTAACCACAATCACTTCTCTATCAGATGGTTCTTGTTTCTACTTCTGAATACATTTAAATACCATTTATAAAATCATAAATTTTTATTGAATTTATGTTTAAACCTAATGGGATTCAGCAGTAGTTTGAAACTGCAACATATTTATTAAAAGGGGGTTTTAATACCAGTGATGATTCACATTTTCCAACCTCCATATTTTACAATTTGTTTTTCTTGGCAAGGGCTTGTTTTAAGTATCCATGAATAAGGCAAAAGGTTTCTTGAATTTTGGCTTCTAGAAAGAAGGTATGAATCTTTTCCTGTCTTCTAAAACGTTACTTTACCTTTTACAGAAACATACAGGCAGCAGAAAATAATAATCTACTCACTGATTTTAGGCCAGTCATTTCTTTATAGAATCTTTGCATTTTTTTCTTAAGGAGCTCTCCCTAATAGGCTGTCTGTGGTTGTTAAGGTCTTCCCAAAAAATCTTTTTTTTACGGTCACTGAATTTTAGAGTAGAAAGACTTATGAAAATGAAATAAGCCTCATTTCGAGTTAGGAATCTGAGAGAGTTTGTGTCTTGCCCAAAATCACACTAAAACTGAAATCCGAGTTTCTTGATTCCAAGTCCAGGACTCCTTTTTATTTTATTATTTTATGGACTATGGAAAGCAAGCTGATGGTTTGCCTAAAGTTTGTTTCTATCTTAGAACTTATCATTTGTATAGTACTTGGTTCTTTGAATTAAATTATTTTATCACCTGTTTTTGAACAGGTATCTAAGAATCTTCTGTCTTCCTTTATAAATCCAGTCTGCATATTAATTTAGAAATTAATATTTCTAGAGCGTATCCTGATTATGATGCTTCCTTGCTCAAAAAAAACTCAATATCTCTCACCCCCTTTAGTTAAATGAGTTAAAATCAGTCTCCTACCTTCTGGAAGAATAAATCTACCTTTCAAATCTTAGTGATTTTCATTCCTCTGCATAAGATATAAACCTTATGATCCAGCCAAATTGGACCAATTGTTCTCAGGACACACCTCCCATTTTCCATACCTCTGTGTCCTTTATGTATACCTTCACCTAAAATTTTATATATCTTTTTCAATGTATAACAAATTTCACTTTCACCATGAAATATTTTTTGTTTTTTACTTTCAATTGCAACATCTTGTACCCTGACTTTAATCTTTGTTTTCATTTAATTCTTATTTTTTTTATTAATCAGATGAGTCAAGCAGAGTGCCATATAACTGTGGAAATGGATTGTATCCAATATATTCATTGGTTGTTAAAATTCTTGAAAAAGATAGAAGACAACTATTGCTACTTCCTTTAATAGATTTTCAAAAATCTGCCCAGATCATCACAACCAAGAGAAATCCTGCAACTATCGTGCGTGTCCAGAACTCAACAGTGTCTGACTAGTGTTATCACAGTGACCACAATTTAGGCCACAATTTGTACCTATGGAGTACAAAATGCATATATTTTGCTTTGGGAATACTAGTGAGAGTGCATATTTTTCTTAAACAATTACACAGAAAATAATGCCATTTCCTGTGGCAGTTATATTTTCAGATGTTGTGCCTGATAACACTCAGCAGTTTAGGGTATACATAAGAAACTTTAGATAGACTTAACACTATTGGCATTGTATATGTATCCTATATCATTTTCTTCTCCAGGATATACCATTACTTTCTTGAGACTCTCGACTTTCTTTGCCAATCTATCAAAATAAAAATAGATTACTATCACCTATTAATTAGCTGGGGATAATGTGAATGTAGCAGAGTAAAGAGAAGTTACTGATTACTGAAAAATCTCAATGATAACAAAACCACTATGAAGTGTTGGTTGTCCAGATGAAGGTTGTTAACCATGGTAACATTGTAGTGAGTTATTTTGTTTGGGAGTGGAGATGGGAAGCATAGAGCACTCCCCTGCATTAACCCACTCCTGTATCCATGCTCCTTGCCTTCTGTCCTGCCACCGGGTTCTACCAGGTTGGTGAGCGCATCTCATGCCCCCATTGTGTCTAAACCGTCTCTACTCTGACTAATCAAGTGGCTTTTCTTGTTGATGAGATGCAGTGCATGTTAATTAGAGAAGTAACTCCTTCCTCTTACAACAAGTTTGTCAGAAGTGTTACCACTGCTCCTGACTTCTATTTCCATGGGGTTCCCAAGATAACTCAGGTCATGTCTTGGTTACACATAATACATGAGATTAACCTATTGTATATCAACTCTTTTTTTTTTTCAATAAGAAAATTTAGTAGTGAATCTTGAGTTACCCATGTGATGGTGTCTACAGTGTTGTGTACTGCCAGTGGGGGGAAAAATGCACATAGAGTACATTGGATATATATTAGCATTTATTTGCTAGAAGCAAAAAAAGAAGCTGTTATTTTAAAGTTGTGAAAGGACTATACTGGTTATTACTGGTTACAGGCTCATTTAGACTTATGTGTCTATCCCACATGCAGTAAATTTTCTAATTATTTTGCATGTCAGCAAAGTAAAATAGTAGTATGTCATAAAATTGCTCTTTGTTGATAACTTACCAAATCCTCAGAGTCAGGATTTCCTGTTTAATTGGTATGTAAGGTGTTGTTTTATGGTATTTGTTTAGTTATTTTTTGTTTGTTTTTACTATTCTTGCTACTTCTATTGTAAAGCTTTTGGCACTTACCCTTGTTATTGTGCTATATTCTATTGCTTGGTATCCAGTTTTGCCAGTCATGTCTGGACAGTATATATATATCTTTGAAAATATAATTTTTAAAAATTCAGAGTAAAATGTTCTTCCAGGAAAATGATTTCCATGATTATTTGTGTGATACTTGGAAATGAGACAAATGCCAAAATTCTTTATGGTAACTTCCCAAAGCATAAATATTCTCACAGAATACATCAGGCCAGCAGTGTACTAACTTTTTAGCCAAATGTTAGATCTCATTCTTGAAAAACCTCAATACACACATATATAAAGATCTTTTACCTTTTTAAATAAAATCCTTTTCAGTTAATTATTTTAACAAATTCATAAGAACATGTATTTAATTCATACTATTGTGAGACACAGTTCTAGAAAACTTAATTCTCAAGAAACTCAGAATCTTAGGAAGAAAGTAGACCAGGCAAATAAATCATAATGCATTGTAAGAAGTAGCATAGTAGAGCACTAAGTTAGGTGACTCTAATCCCAAAAATAAAGTATGAACCACAAGAAATCAAATCATTGTTCATCTAATGCAGCGGTATTTCTTCTTTGCTTAATGAGAGTGTTTTGTCCTTATCATTTGGTAGATCAACCAGGATTTATCATCTTCTGTACAGAGAAATATGTTAGATCCTTTGAGGATACAATGTGGGAAAAAAAGTGTTTCTGCACTAAGAATTTATCATCTAGTAGTAGATATAAGCTGTCTATACAAGTAACTACATGTTCATAATTGTGATAAGAGAAACTCTTCTGTAATGCAGAAAGCCACTTCTGGAGGCAGGGAAAGGAGAGATCATGAACAACTCAAGAAGGCTTTCGTTAAGCAGAGGATGGCTGAACAAACCCGGGCGGGACTGGTAGGATTTTGACAAGGGAGGTTGAAGGATATTGTAATTCATTTAGTGCCTACCATGTGCAAGGCAGCAGGAAGGCAAAAACCCTGGGGCATGTTCAGAGAATAGTAAATATTCTAGCTTGAGCGGTATCTCATACATGTATCTATAAATATAAAAGCCTAGCCCGGCCGACGTGGCTCAGTAGTTGAGTATCAACCTATGAACCAAGACGTCACGGATTCGATTCTGGTCAGGACACATGCCTGGGTTGCAGGCTTGATCCCCAGTGTGTGGCATCCAGGGGGCAGCCAATCAATGATTCTCTCTCATCATTGATGTTTCCATCTCTCTCTCCCTCTCCCTCTCCCTTCCTCTCTGAAACCAATAAAAACATATTTAAAACAAAAAAAGCCTAAGTGACCTTTGGGCCATTCAATCAGTAGTTATAATGCACACTGACCAGCAGGGGACAGACACTCAACACAGGAGCTACTGAGCTGTGGCAACTTGGCAACTGCGCTTCTCGGGTGACACACCCAGAACCAGAGAGAAGGGAGCCCAGTTCCAGGGTGCATCACCCGAGAACCACCCTCTCACCATCCAGGACCCCTCAGAGGATGTTGGAGAGCCAGTTTTGGCCTGATCCCCACAGGCCAGCCCAAAGGTCCCCACGGGTGCACAAATCCATGCACCCAGCCTCTAGTAAGAAAATAGTAAAAGATCAGGCTCAAAGGAAAAGTAGGGGTACATTGTGGTGGACCTTTTAAAGTCAGTCTATGGAACTGCAACTTTTATAAGGAAGCAGTATGTAGCTTTTTGAGCAGAAGCTAAACAGAGTTGATATTTAGGAAGATGAATCTAATGATTATGTACAAGGCTACTTTCAAACTGAGTGCAGCTGGTACTAGAGACTGGTTAAGAGACTAGAGCAGTGATTGAGGCAACAGGTAGTACAGGACAGACCTAGGTATGTGTTGGTAAGAATGGAAATAAGACTGTCAATGTTATAGGCCTTCTGCTTATAAAATGTGCTTGGCAGAACTTGGAAGCTGTCTACTGCATTTTAAAAAAGAAAGTGTCAAAGGCACTCTGGACGTGAAGCCAAATATCTGATGATGACATCAAATGAAAGGAGTAAAGGAAATTACCCCAAAAAGTGTAAAGGGAAAAGATTGGAAAGTTGATAACTGAATTTCTAGGGAAACACTATATTTAGGGTACTTAACAAACAGGAAGATAAACAACAGGAAGGTGAAAGAGAAAGGGAAAGAAGATATGCAATTGAAAAGTAGAGAGGAGAGTTTCTAGGAAGGTGGAAAAATTTGAACTCTGGAACATCAATAAAGTCTAATTTCTCACCTATTAAATTATCTGTTGGAATTGGAAGTTCCAAATGAGAGAGCTTGCCGTGCAGGAGTTAGTAAAATTGACCAAAGAGCTAAAGGATGAAAAATACTTACTCAGGAAATGGAGAATGATTGGCAATGCAAATAAATTGGGAGAGGGATTGAAATTGAACCTCTGAAAGAATAGAAGGAAATGAAAACTCATATTTATATTTTAAAATAATTATTTTTAAATTTAACAATATGCAGATATCCTTCTCTCCTATAAACGAGATCAATCCTATTTAAAAAGGTCAAGAAGAAAGGCTGAGATTGGTAACCAATGAAATAACAATTTCTGATTTGGATTTAAGTATAAGCTAACTTGTGATACTATGTACAGTAAGTCAAAATTGTTGTTAACAAAATCCCATTTGTTAGCCCAGTCCCTTTATAATGTTCAGTACAATAAAAACGCCAGTATTGATTACTCCCTCTGTGCTTCATTACCTTCAGTTCCCAAAATGTTGATAACCAAACTTATCTTTTGTCATGAAGACTACAAAACACCTAAAGACAAGCACTAGGACTGACTGGATAATTTGTTATCTTAGATTCTAACAAGAGGTTTAAGAGATAGAAAGATAGACGTTTCTTGGAGGTGATTGGCTCTATTATCAAATGCAGTATGAGCTTTTCAGAAGTATTCGGTATATTTTCAAATTTATCTCTCTCTCATGCAGAAAGGGGAGGTGAATCATGCTTTCAGTTTAACATTTATTGAGTACCTACCTGCTATATGCTCTGTTGGGTGTTTTCTGTCATTCTCTGTGATTTTTTTTTCAATAGTCTTACTTGTACATTTGGCTGATTTCTTTTTCATTGGCATTAGATTTTTTTTTAATTTCTTTGTAGTTTCATTGTTTTTGTTTGTTTCTTAAGAACCTGTGTTGATTGTGACTTCCATAACTATTCTTGCTACTTCCTTTCCAGTGGATATTTTGAAATTTTAAGTTTGTCTGTATTGGACTTGTTTCTAAATCAGCAGCATTATAACACTCTCTGTTCATAGTTATGTGAGTCAACTGGCAAGAAGGAAGAAAATAATACTGGTTACTGGTGATGTTTGCAAAGTGAGATGTGTTATATGTATATCCATAGTCTAAAATTCTGACCTGGGGAGAAAATACCCTTTTCTTCCACTAGAGGTAGGAGACTAAATGCTTCTGTTTTTACTATATTTTGTTATATTAATAAATCACAATGTAGACCTATAAGTTCCTTTTCTAATTTTATTCAGAAATATTTTGGACTATAAATGGTACTAGGATTTCCAATTATATTTCCTCTTCTCAAAAGAACCAGAGACTCAAGAAATAGGGGAGCTTTTATGATAGGTTCTGAAGTTAGAGTCAGAACACTAGAAACCAGTGATTTCTTTTTAGCATCTGTCTTACTCTGCTATATTTCACACCTTATTGTCCATGCCACTTTGCTCACAGCAGTTTTTTTAAAGCAAAGCAATGTTTGTTCATTTTTGTATTTTACATATTGTTTTCATTTTTTTAACCTTATTTTTTAAGAGTTAATTTTGCAAAACTTCCAGAACTAGAATAAGTTAGGGCCATGAGAGTGGCCCCAGAAAATAGGATTCATAGTGTCAGTGATTAGCACACCCTAACAAATTGGGAAGCACTACACATGAAATATTGAAAATGTAAAGGATGTTGCTGCACATTTGAACTGAGAAAGGAATTATTAAAAAGGCACTTAACAAGAATGCTGATTTTTCTCCCCTACCTGAAATCTTCCCTTCCTCTTTTTGTCTTAATGTTTGGCACTGATCAGTAATGCTCTTCTCATTGTCTCACATAAACATCTATCTAAACTAATATGAATTAGTTCTTTATCATGTCTTTTATTAATGTAAATGATTTGGGTGGGGGGGTTTTGCCAGGAAATGAAGAACGTATGACCCATCAAATGATACGTATTTTACTTACCTTAAGACTAGCAGGTTGGAGGGAGCCTACAATCCATAGCACCTTTAGTTCTTCGTTGGTAACTCCATACAAAAGGAAAAAAGTTTGTTTTGAAACTTATGAACATTCTACTAATAGCATAACACAGAAGTTAACATCTTACCATTAGTTTTAAACTTTCTCTGTGAAAGTCCAGTAATATTACCTCTGTTGAATATCCAGTTCAACATAGACAACATGTAAATGAATGAGCCTTGCTGTGTTCCAGTAGAACTTTATTTGTAAAACCAGGCAGTGAGCTGAATTTGTCCTATAGCTGCTGACCCTAGGCATAATGAATTTATCATATTGTAGTAGAGCTTTCTGTTGGTGAAAATAAGGACAAAAAAAAAGTAAGATTTTATTAGCTATCTAGAGTTTTCTAGTTGGTAAGACAAAAGACAAGGAAATGTCAACAATATAGGATTTGTACAGTAAAAGAGGGTTTAGAACTGAGTAGAGTTATTCTTCAGAGGGTTTCAAATATAGATTCCTGGTAAAGTAGAATGTTTATGATTTAGTGTAGCAGCTATGAATAAAGGAACTGTATTTTTTATCCAATAAGAAATAAAAAGCAATGTATAGAATGCTTAAGATAAATTGTCAGTATTTCTTGTTTTTGGCCTGTTAAGCTTTTTTAAGCAATAGAGGTTTTTTAAATGTGCCAGGATACTTTCGGATCTCTACTTTAAGACAGATTCACACTGAACTTCTGCTAGAAGTAATGAAGATGGACCAGATTTATCCTACTTCCTTAAACAGTATAAAACCAGACAAAACATATAAAATAGCGAATTTCTGACATTAGACAATAGATAGCACAGGACAGTGATCCCTGAGAGGAGGTAAACAGGTTCGGTTGGACCACTGTACAACCCAGTGTCCAACTGAATTGAAACAAAGTTAAAACAAATGAAGGAGGTCCTGAAAGAACAAAGCAGAACTGACCGTCCTCCATCTTGTAGAGCTGGGTCCTCAGCCTGACCCCCCTCCCCCTACTGGGAGTGACCACAGGAATGCCGGAAATGTCCTGACTCCCCCAACCACCACCAGAGCGGACCAATGAAGCTCCGGGAACGCAGCTAAGGTCCTAATAAGGCTAGACCACAGGATGCTCCCTATGCGTCGCTGTTGACCAATCAGGAAATAGTAGGGGATGGCTCAAACTCAGAATGTGTTGGTCACTTTCTGACCGTTGTGCTGTAAGACCCTGCTGAAAAACCCTGAAATAAAACCCTGACCAAAGTGACCAATCTCTGTAATCCACGTCACTTACCTAAGCCCACCCAAATGACTAGCCCTATATAACCTGTGTTCTCCTGGGGCTTGCGCTCTCTCGTCCCGCTGCTGCGTCGGTAAGGAGGCTGGGGGAGCCAAGCCAAGGCTTGAATAAAGACTCTTTGCTTTTACATTGGATGTGGCTCCCTGATGGTCTCTGGGGATCTTGAAATCTGGACATAACAGTCCAGTAAAGAATTATTTTTTAAAAAATTGAAGAAGGCCAAGATGGCTATAATTTGCAAGAGAGAGTACCAGAGAAGATACAAAGCACACACACTAGATAACCTGGAGAGGATTCCCTAGACTCTTCACCTGAATACTGATCAACACATGTCTGTGAAGAAACTATTGAAGGCTAAGGTTAAAACCACAAGAAAGAAGCAGGCAGGACAGCCCCCAAACTCACACAAGGCTGATAATAGTTTGTATCCCCAATAACTAGAGTGGAAAAACCTCTAATAAATGGGACATTTTATTTAGTACTCAAAAAGATACTATCAGCAGGGGTACCAGAATAGCTCTCGATTAAGGTAGGATCTCATCTCACACAACAAAGCTTAAAAATAGCCTGCAAAGAATCAAACTTTCAGGTAACCTCACTGAATTTCAGGATAAATCTCAAAAATATAAGAAATAAAAAAAGGAAATTTTAAAAAATCTAGTACCCAAAAACATAAGATTTGTGAAGTCTAGCATCCAGTCAAAAGTTATCAGGCATTCAAGGAGTCAGTAAATACAACCCATATGAGAAAAAAACAATCAATAGAAATATATTTTAAATGACACAGGTGTTAGATTTGACAAGGATTAGCATTTCTAAGCAGATTATGTATGTCAAGAAAGTAAATGCATAAGCCAGTTAAGGAAAAATATGAAAAACAAACAAACAAAAACCCTTCAACTTTTAGAGATTAAATATGTGCTGGATGAGTTTAGACACTAAAGAAGGAAAAATAGTAATAAGGAGAAACCAAGATGGCAGCATAAGAAAACACCTATACTGCTTCCTCACACAACAATTTCAAAACTACAACTAAAAAACAAAACAGACATCATCCAGAACCACCAGAGAGCTGGTTGAGTGGAAATTCCACAACTAGAAGGAAAGAGAAAAGGACACTGAGACACAGCGGACCTGCAGGAGGCAGAGGTGCTGAGATGTGCACGCGGAAAGGACTAGCAACTGAGTGTGCAGCTGGCTTTCTCAAGCAGGAGGGAGACAAAAGATCCCGACTGCCCTGAACTCCAATTCGGGCAAGACTCTGGGGGACCCAGAATCATACGGGGTGAAATTGGACTGTCATGAGAGAGAAAAGCACGCTGAGAGTCATAGGAGGTGCAGACGGCAGAGATGCCGAGACGTGGAAACAGAGGTACGGAGACGAGGAAACGCATGTGGGAAAATGGTGGGCAGCTGAATATGCGGCTGGTTTTCTCAAATGGGGAGGGAGACAAAGGCTCCCCACTGTGATAAACTCTAGTTCCAGGTGAGACTTGGGGAACTCAGACTCATACAGGGTGAAACTGGACTGTTAAGAGGAAGCACACTGAGAATCTGGGGAGCTGCAGAGGTGCACCAGCTCACGGAGAGGGCACGCAGCTGTGTGTGTAGCTGGCTCTCTCGTTCAGGAGAAAAACAAAACCTCCCAACTGCATTATACTCCAGTTCCAGGTGAGATAGAAACGACACTGTCTGGCAGGGTGCAAAGCTCGAGGGCAGCTTTCTCTCAGAGGTATGTGCAGCCATTGCCGTGGGACAAGGAGACCCAGAAGCCACTTAAGATGGGGCTGACAGGAAACCAAGGCTGCTTGTTTAGCCCTGAGACTCTGCCCCATCCAAGCTGAGCACAGAAGCTCTCCCAGCATAGACACAGCTGATCCTCACAGCCAATGGGCCTGGAAGTCAACCCCTCCCAGTAATACTAACAGCAATTTAGGTTTAACTACAACAAGACAGTGCAGCCCATAAAGGACTGCACCAAGAGTGTCCACCTCAGGTAACTGGGGAGGCTGAGCCACTGTCCCCTACAGGACACCTACCACATAAAGCTACTCAACCAACTGAGGAAGTAGTGAAAATGCAGAGAAAAGAAAACAGATCACAATTGAAAGAAATGGAGGAAAACAAATGACTGGATATAGAGTTCAAAACCATGGTTATACGGTTTTTCAAGAGGTTCCTAGAAAAGGCCGATAAATTTAACGAGACCCTCGAGGATATGAAAAAGGCCCAACTAGAAATTGAGCATACACTGACTGAAATAAAAAATATTATACAGAGACCCAACAGCAGACTTGAGGAACACAAGAATCAAATCAAAGATTTGAAGTAAAAGAAGCAAAAAAAAAAAAAAAAAAAAACCACTCAGCCAGAAAAGAAAAAAGAAAAAAGGATCCAAAAAATTGAAGATAGTGTAAGGAGCCTCTGGAACAACCTCAAGCATACCAACATCCAAATTATTGGAGTGTCAAAAAAGAGAGAGAGCAAGATAATGAAAACCTATTTGAAGAAATAGTGACCGAAAATTTCCCATACCTGGTGAAAGAAATAGACTTAAAAGTCCAGGAAGCACACAGAATCCCAAACAAAAGGAATCCACAAAGAGGACCACACCAAGACACATCATAATTAAAATGCCAAGAGCAAAAGACAAAGAGAGAATATTAAAAGCAGCAAGAGAAAAACAGTTAGTTACCTACAAGGGTGTACCCATACGATTGTCTGCTGATTTCTCAACAGAAACTATGCAGGCCAGACAGGAGTGGCAAGAAATATTCAAAGTGATTAATAGCAAGAACCTACAACCAAAATTACCCAGCAAAGCTATCATTCAGAATTGAAGGTCAGATAAAGTGCTTCGCAGATAAGAAAAAACTAAAGGAGTTCATCACCACCAAACCAATATTATATGAAATGCTGAAAGATATTCTTTAAGAAAAGGAAGAAGAAGAAAAAGATAGAGATAAAAATTATGAACAACAAATATATGTCTATCAACAAGTGAATGTAAAAATCAAGTGAATTAAAAACCTGATGAACAGAATAAACTGATGAATATAATAGAATCAGGGGCATAGAAAAGGAGTGGACTGACAATTCTCGGAGGGAGGGGGGTTAAGGAGAGGTATGGGAGGTGCAGGAGGAGACTGGACAAAAATCGTACACCTTTGGATAAGGACAGTGGCGGGGGGGGTAAAGGCAGAGGTGGAGTGGGTACAGGGTGGAGGGGAGCTATGGGGGGAGGCGAACAATTGTAATAATCTGAACAATAAAGATTTATTAAATTTAAAAAATAATAAGTTATCTTGACAACAAAGCAGTAAAAGCTATTTAAAATTAAGCATTGAGGGGAAAAACCAGTAAACAATAGGACAGCTTCAAGTGGCCTAATACACATATGTGGAGTTTAGGGATGGGGCAGGGAGAACACAAAAATATTTAAAAGTTGATATCAGGCTGAAGCCGGTTTGGCTCAGTGGATAGAGCGTCGGCCTGTGGAGTGAAGGGTCTCGGATTCAGTTCCGCTCAGGGAAATGTGCCTTACTTTCGGGCATGTCCCCAGTAGGGGGTGTGCAGGAGGCAGCTCATCGATGTTTCTCTCTCATCAATGTTTCTAACTTTCCCTCTCCCTTCCTCTCTGTAAAAAAATCGATAAAATATATTTACAAAAATAAAAAATAAAAGTTGATATCAGCTGCAACTGTTCCAAATTTGATAAAATCTATAAACCCACAAATTCAGATGCTCAATAAACACAAGCAGAAGAAACAAGAAAAAAACTGTATTAAGGAACATCATCAACTTGTATAAAATCAGTGATAAAGAAAAAAATCTTTAAAGCACATTTATATAGGGAAACAAAGAAAAGAATGACAGCAGTTTTTTCATCTAAAACAATGCAAGGTAGAACACTGAAAGAAAAAAAGAACTATCAACCTATGATTCTATACCCAGAAAAAAGTGCCTTTCAAAACTGAAAATGATATAAAGACTTTTTTAGACATATAAAAGCTGAAAGAGTTCATCAGTAGCTGACCAGCATAGATCATTAAAAAAAATCTCAGTTTCAAATACTAGTTATAATAATTACTTGCTCTATGGTCTTGGACATACTTTAATTTCCCTGGACCTTTAGATTTTCATCTGAATTTAGAAAAGTACCTATTTTATGGGATTTTTATGATCAATAAAATCAAATGAGTTAAAGAATATAATTGACATTTGTTGAGTGCCTCATGTGTGCCAAGCACATTATTTCATTATAAATTGAAATAAAATATCTAATAAGAGCCCTGCTACCCTGAGAATGTTCTTATGCTGTCATCTCACTTCTCTTTCTTCAGTAACTGAGAAACTTGTGTTGTTCTAGAAGTTAGCCCAAATAGCTAATCAATCAAATTTTGATAGAGCACTTATCCTAACTTTGTTTTTCTTCTGTAACCACCATTAAATATGGTTAAAAGTGGGAATGAACAAGTCTTCAGCTAATAAATCACTTTATGAAAGGGTTAAGTATATTCTAAACTAAACCAATTTTTGCTTGTTTGGCTGCTAATGTTTTTTCCAGTCACGTTTATTGAGGTGTAATTTATATACTGTCTATCTTATTGTTATAGTAAACCTATTGGATATGATCCATGAGTGTCTTTATAGCTTATACATTGTCCCACAGATTTTTTTGGCACTCAATAAATGCTAAATAATATTTCTATTCAGCATTCTGCAGACGGGAAGCATATGGTAATAAATGTCACAGCACAGGTTGAAAATCTCCAAACCCTGTATGTTATATTCCTTGGAAAAGCCAGTACAGATATTTTTATGAATGAAATTTATTTTTTAAAGTAGTCTTTATTTACTTTATTTACAAGCTAAAACTTTTTCTCATCAAAATAGTTCGATACTAGTAGTCTCCTGAAAAAGTATATAAATAATTTTGTAAATAGCATAAAGAAAAGGTAATTCATAGTCTGAAGGACAGCATGAGGACATATTTATAGGTTTAAGCAATATGTCTTCTATGATATATTGTATGAAAAGAAATAAACAGCAGGTAGTTCTTTATGATTAAATATCAGCCTGAGTTAGAGGTATATCACAGCTATAGCTGTTGCAGACCTTATAATGGTATTAGATTTTGACTCAATAATATTATTTCTCACCCAGGGATTCTAGCACTACTCAGATATCTTATTCTGCTCTCAGTAAGGTAATCATTGCTTTGGCATAACGAAACACTTTGTAAATTGAAACTAAACTTGATGCCAACAAAGGAATTTCACACAAAAGATAACATATCCCAGTTTATGTATATTGATGAGATGTTTATCCAAAGCCCTTTAGATAATATATCTGTAAATATTTTTTTCATATTTTGCTCACCCTGTGATTGATCTGCTGGCCATGCTTGCTTTGATTTAATTTTTATTAAGTGTTGTGTGTTTTTTAAGAATTAACATCTAGATGAGAAAAATATCTGAATTTGGCCATGTTCCTTAGGCTCCTCATATAGAAATGTGGATAGCGAATCCAGGCACAGCTCAGCCTCTGACTCGAAGTCTCTTAGAAGGCTGTAACCACGAGCTCAGCCAGGGCTGTGGTAGTATTGTTGCTGGGAGAGGATTCACATCCAAACCCATTCACGGAGCTATATTTTCACTGTTGTTAGCCATGGGCCTCTCCAGAGGGGTACTCACAACATGACAGCTTATTTCCCTTAGAGTGAGTTGAGAGAGTATGTGAGCAAGAGGGTGGTTGAACAAGATATTCCATCACTTTTGTCATATATTTGTTAGAAGCAAATCACTAGGTCCAGCCTACACTCAAGGCGAGGGAACTGTACGAGGATCTGAATGCAGTCGTCAGGGGTCACTGGGGGCTAATTTGGAGACTGCCTACTAGGCCTATGATCTACAAACAGGACAAACCTTTGAATGCACTCTGGATGCTCTGGAACTCCTTTGTTTACCCAGAGATCTTACCAAGAACTTGAATTCATTAGGCATAATATTTTTAGTTTCACATTAAGTATTTTAATTATTCCTAGAACAATACAATGAAATAGGTATTGTTGGCCTTGATTTCATTGATATACTGATATCCTGAGTGACTTGCTCAAGATTACCTCACAGATGAATTGTAAAGTTCATTGTCGTCTTTATTGTAGGTCTTCTGATTCTAAACCATTCTGTACTCTTTCCACCTGCCTGTAACTTCCTCCTGACCAGTACTATCTTGCACTTAAAGCCATTCAAAAAGAGCATCATACATCTCAATGTGTGTACAAACATATAAATTTTATGTTATAGAGATATTTTTATACATAAACTTATATGGAGAGAGACAGATAACATTCTTAAACTCTCATATATACCACATCATTTAGGATTTACAGTGTTGCTTCAAATTCTTTGAAATTATTCAGTCAAAGTCTAATACCATTATAATGTCTGCAGTTGTAGCAGAGGTATACCTGTAAGATAATAGTATCTGTTGGACAAAAACTCTGTTTAGGGGGTTAAAAACTTGTTAGGAGGAGAGATGAACAAAGTAAAACAGCAGCACTGTTTTCATGGCTCCGTTCTCCATTGGGTTTTTCCAAAGTTCTGGACTTGTATGGCTTGAGAGAGGATCATAGGGATTCCCAGTGAATTTTCTGTTCCTTCTTGTGTTGGAGAAAAAGTAGTTTATTTTATATGAATAGGTTGCTTTCTGCAGATAGAAGTTATCTTTTTTTGGTCCTAAGTGAGACCCTTTTCCCTTTTTATTTCAGTCCATGAAGTTTTGGCCTAATTCTCAGGACTCCTGATGTCTAAGATTAAAAAGTAGAGTGATGCCCTGGCCAGTGTGGCTCAGTTGGTTCAGCGTCATCCCATGCACCAGGAGGTCTCCAGTTCAATTCCTGGTCAGAGCACAACCTGGGATAGGGCCTTAATCCCCAGTAGGGGGCATGCAGGAAAAGGCAGCCAATCTATGTTTCTCCCTCATCAATGTTTTTATCTCTCCCTCTCCCTTCCTCTCTCTGAAATCAATAAAAAAATATTTTTTAAAAATAACTAGTAACCAATAATTGGAATTGAAATAAGAATATGGATAGGGGGAGAACCAAGATGGCGGCATAGGTAAAACACCTATCTTACCGCCATACACAGCAATTTTAAAACTACAGCTAAACGAAAGAACAAACACCATCCAGAATCACCGGAAAGCTGGCTGAGTGAAAATTCCACAAATAAAAGTGAAGATAAGACACTGTGACTCGGAGCAGCAGCTGAGGACAGCGTTGAAGATACACACGGAGAGAGGTTTGGAGGAGCGCGTGTCAGCGGATAGGGCGGGCGGCTGAAAACCGGCCAGTTTTCTCGAACAGGGGAGACAAAGACGTCCCACTGGACTGATTCTCCAGCTCTGGGCAAAGTCCAGGGAACCCACTATCATACGGGGTGAAAACTGGACAGTGGGAGGGCACGCCGAGGCTCGGGTGCTACAGGGGTCTGCCGGCTTGTGGAGAAGGTGAGCTTGTGTGGAGTGCGCATGAGCTTGGGAACAGCGCAGCTGCCTGACTGCGCAGAGAGCACTCGTAACTTGCTCTTTCATTCGGGAAACCGTCAGACTGCTTTATTTTACAACTCTGGGTGAGACGTTGGGTGTGCAGACTCATTTGGGGAGAGACTCATTTGCTGGAGTTGGGCAGCGACTCTCTCTCAGAGGTGCTGGCGGCCATTGCCCCCGGCACAGAGTCCTTGGGGCCACATAGGGAGGAGCTAATGCTGTCTGCTTGGCCCGGAGACTCCACCCATCCAACCTGAGCACAGCTGAACTGCACAGACAATTGGCCTGGAGGTCAACCCCTCCAAGTGCTAACAACAATTAACCTGAGCTTAACTTCAGCAAGACTGTGCAACCCATACCCACCTCAGGTAACTGGGGAGGCTGAGCCACTGTCCCTTGTAGGATGTCTACCACACAAAGCTAATTGACCAACTCAGGGAAGCAGCCACCATGCATAGATATGGAAAGAAATCAGATGTGAAAGAAATGGAGGAAAAAAAACGACTGGACATGGAATTCAAAACCTCGGTTATAGGGCTTCTCAAGAGGCTCCTACAAAAGGTCGAGACCTATAAGGAAATAAGCAAGACCTACAAGGAAATGAATGAGACCTGCAAGGAAATGATTAAGACCAACATGGAAATGAATGAGTCCTACAAGGAAATGAACGAGACCTACAAGGATATGAACAAGAATCTCAAGGATATGAAAAAGGACCAACCAGAAATTAAGCATACACTGACTGAAATAAAAAATAGCATACAAAGACCTAAAAGTACTCTAGAGTACCCCAAGAACCAAGTTAAAGATATGAAATACAAAGAGGTAAAATCCACTCAGCTGAAAAAGCAAGAAACCAAAACAATCCAAAAAATTGAAGATAGTGTAAGGGGCCTCTGGGACAACCTCAAGCATACCAACATCCGAATTATAGGGGTGCCAGAAAAAGAGAGAGAGCAAGACAATGAAAGCCTATTTGAAGAAATAGTGACCGAAAACTTCCCACACCTGGTGAAAGAAATAGACTTAGGAGTCCAAGAAGTGCACCAAACCCCAATATATAGGAACCCTAAGAGGACCACACCAAGGCACATCATAATTAAAATGCCAAGAGCAAAAGACAAAGAGAGAATATTAAAAGCAGCAAGAGAAAAACAGTTAGTTACCTATAAGGCAGCACCCATACGATTGTCAGCGTATTTCTCAACAGAAACGATGCAGGCCAGATGGGAGTGGCAAGAAATATTCAAAGTGATGAATAGCAAGAATCTACAACCAAGATTACTCTATCCAGCCAAGCTATCATGCAGAATTGAAGGTCAGATAAAATGCTTCGCAGATAAGAAAAAGCTAAAGGAGTTCATCACCCCCAAACCAATATTATACAAAATGCTGAAAGATATTCTTTAAGAAGAGGAAGAAGAAAAAGATAAAAGTGTAAATTATGAACAACAAATACACATCTATTAACAAATGAATCTAAAAATCAAGTGAATTAATAAGCTGATGAACAGGATAAACTGGTGAATGTAATAGAATCACGGACATAGAGAGGGAATGGACTGACAATTCTTGAGGAGAAAAGGGGTGTGGGAAGTGCAGCAAGAGACTGGACAAAAATCATGCAACTATGGGAGAGGACAGTGGAGGGGGGGTGAGGGCAGAGGGTGGGATGGGTACCAGGTGGAGGGGAACTATAGGGTGACAAAAAAAGGGAACAATGTAATTAATAAATTGAACAATAAAGATTAAAAAAAAGAACAAGATTATTCAAAAGTCAGGGAAGGGATTACCTCCAGGAGAAAGAGAGGAGTTACATTTGGGGAGAGGCCATAGGGTCTGCCTCTTGTGTTTGAGCTAGTTAGTAATTAAGCATATATTCACTTTCTAATTTTTCCCTAAACTGTACAAATAATTTTCTACTCTGTTCTGTATGTATGATATTTTTTCCAATAAATATTGAAAAAGGAAGAAAAAGAATATGGATATTATAGCTTTATATTGATTATAAATAATTATACTTTATATATTAAAACTGGTTTTTTACTGAGCAGAAGGGAGAGAGATAGAAAGTCAGAAACATCGATGAGAGAAAGACATCAATCAGCTGCAAATTTGGATATAGTCAGACAAAATGCAGAGAAAATAGTTTTCAATCAAATGCAGTAGCTCCCCCTTATCTGAGGGGAATATGTTCCATGCCTGAAACCATGAATAATACCAAATACGTCTCTCTCTTTCTCTCTCTCTCTCTCTCCCCCCGCAAATATATGTATAACATACTTATATACTATGTACATATACACTGAGCAGCCAGATTATTATGATCTCTGAACACATAATAATCTGGCCATTCAGTGTGTCTCTGTGTGTGTGTGTGTGTGTGTGTGTGTGTTTTAGGGCCTGGTGCATGAATTCATGCATAGGTGGGTTCCAGCCAGCCTGGCCAGGGGGAAGGACATGGGCAGTTGGCCAACCTACCTACTGGTCAAACTCCTGGTTGAGGGGTCAATTTGCATATTAGCCTTTTATTATATAGTAGGGGTTCAGTGCACAAAATTCGTGCACTGGGGATGGGTGATCCCTCAGCCCAACCTGCCACCTCACATATACTGGGAGCCCTCATGGGATGTCCTACTGACTGGGCACCCAGCCATCGACCTGCTCTGCTCAGCTCCAGCCTTAGCCCCGACCACCCGGGGGCCATGCAGTCGCCACTGGGCACCTCAGCTCCAGTCACAGGCAGATGGGGCTAAGGCCTGGACCAGAGCTGAGGCGCCTGGCAGTGAGTGCACAGCTCCCAGGGGTTGAGCCAAGGCGGCGGCGGCCACTTCAGCTCTGCCCCCAGAGCCCCGTGGCCACCTTGGCTCCGCCCCCGGGGACTGTGCACTTGCCGCTGGGCTCCTCAGCTCCGGTCCAGGCCTTAGCCCCGTCTGCCTGCGACTGCCTGGCCCCAGGAGCCGCATGGTTGCCGCTGGCCACTTCGGCTCTGCCCCTGGAGCTCCGTGGTCGCTGCCCCCACCTTGGCTCTGCCCCTGGGGGCCACCCCATCTCTGCCCCTTCTGGCCTTAGCAACGGCTGGCTCCACCCCAGCTCCTGATTGGCTGGTGGGTGTGGCCTGTGAGCATAGCAGAGGTATGGTCAATTCGCATATTACTCTTTTATTAGATAGGAGAATATACACTGAGTGGCCAGATTATTATGCGTTCAGAGATCATAATAATCTGGCCACTTAATGTATACTATGTTTATATATATATACAGTATATACACTGTTTTTCCCTATACATACATACCGTGATTAATTTATAAACTAGTCACAGTAAGAGATTAATAAGAACTAATAATAAAATAGAACAGTTTAATAATATTACTATAATGAAAGTTATATGAATGTAGCATTGAGTAAAATAAGGCTAACTTGAATATAAGTACCATGATAATGATTCGATTTGATAACTGAGAAAGCTATCAAGCCCCAGCCAGTGCTCAGTTGGTTGGAGTGTCATCTGGTACACCAAAAAGGTTGCAGGTTTGATTTCCCGGTCAGAGCACATACCTAGGTTGGGGGTTAAGTCCTAGCAGGGGTGAATACAGGAAGCAGCTGATTGATGTTTCTCTCTCTTTCTTCCTCTCTCTTAAAAAAAAATCAATAAACATATCCTCGGGTGGGGATTGAAAAAAAAAAAGAAGGGTGTACACTGTGGATAAGCTGGGCAAAGAGATGATTCAAGTCTGGACGAGATGGAGCAGGACAGTGCAAGATAGTGTCATGCTACTCAGAACATCCCTCAGTTTTAAACGAATGCATTATTTAGTTCTGGAGGTTTCCATTTAATATTTCCGGGCCATATGTAATGGAAACTGTAAAAAGCTACACCGTGGATAAGGAGGGACTACTATAAAGGAGATAGTTGTCTTTCATACATACACACAAACAAGCACTTGAGTTTCTCCTTTCTTTCCTGCATAATCTGAGGATTATGATATTTAATAGTGGCTTGCTAATCCCTTTAAATCATTCTTAATGTAAGTATTCCATAGTTTCCATTAACCATGAATTTTAGGTGTTTTTTTAACCTCCACTCAAAAAACTGTGTTTGGTTGTTGTTTCACTGGAACCCTTTTAGTCTGGTCAGTGAAGCAGCAAGCCTACTGCAAATCCTAATAGCATGGTGTAGATGAGCGTCTCAGACTTTAATTATGTGTCATTTTATTCATAACACTCAATTCCAGGAAGGAAAAAATGACTTTGTTGTTGTAAAAGACATATGATGTGAGTATCATTCATCGTAAACCAAAAATGATACTGTATTATAGCATAGACAACAATGGGAACTGATTCTGAAAATGTAACCTGTCTGAGAAGCTGAATAATAGTGAAAGTTATCAAAATGGAAAGAAGTGTTAATGTGAAATGCAGCCTTCTCAGAAATACTCTTTCCTGGCCTGTTTGATTTTGCTTTTGTTGCTTGTCATGCATGAATGAAAGTGCTATACTCTCAGGGGGAGCAGGAAAGCCTCTGTGTCGGTTGTTTATTTCCTTAATCCCTCCTCCTTTGTGATTTCTGATGTCAGATCTAAAATGGAAAGCCTGTAAATATAATGATTATCACATGGATAATCACCTGCATTAGGAACCGCCTTGCTTCTCTATTCTAACCTTCGCTGTTCTCCACACGACACATCCCCTCTGCGGTTGGATTTTAACCTGACTGCTTCATTAGGTTTGTGAAACTCAGTACGTGGCGTCCTGGGGCAGCACAGATGGGGACTTGCTTGTTTTCTTTTCTCACTCTTACTGCAAAGGCACACTACAAAGTCCTTTTCAATTTAGTGTGATCAGTTCACTTAGAATTACTCTTCATATTTGGAATGGGCCTTACTCTTCTCCCGCTTCTGCCCACGTACTCTTCCATGTCCCTTTCTTCCTTGCTTTCTGACCTAATGCCTTTTCTTTCTGTCCCTCCATGCAGTGAATTGAACACTAAAATTCTGCTTAAAATACTTACTGGGGCAAACTACTCCCTATGTTGTGTTATTTGTTTTGCTGACAGGAAAATAATAAATGTTCCATCAATGTATCTGCAAACACCTTCAGATAGAGGTTGGTTGTGGTGGGAAAGTCGGGGGTGAGGTGAGCCATCTGCTTTCTCTAATGGAGTGACTGGGGCACCCGTCCAAGATCAAAGGAAGGTGAGAGGAAGTCAGGAGATAAGATCTTTTTAAGTCAGAGAGCAAGTGCTTTAGCTGCTCAGTGACAGGGCACAGTTCTGCAAATCTGTGTGCGGGGACGTTAAGATAGAAAGTTGAGTTAACTTTTCTTCAGCATGTCCTTCCTCAGTCAGAAATATGTTGACACTTGGAATAGTTTACAGATGGGAAAGTGTCCTAGTGCCTGGTTCCCTTAAAGAATAGTGATCTGACATTTATATGTGTGTCTTGCAATTAGTCAGTTCTACTATACCATAACAGATCACACTTAATTGCTTCTTAGGTTTATATGAGTAAATTTGGACATTAAAAGAGCAACTTAACTACCATATGTGAACTTCGAGTTTTTGTGTCTTAATGCAATTTTAGTCATACAGATTTTTCATATTAATTTTTGTCTCATAGGCCTTTGGGGTTCTTTCATGCCTCTGAAAGTTGTATATAAATATTTCTATCAGAGCTTTTCGGATATCCTTTTCTAAGTTTTTATTTATTTATTGCATTTAGAGAAAGAAATCTATTTGTTGTTCCACTTATCCATGAATTCATTGATTGATTCTAGAATATGCCCTGACTGGGGATGGAGGGGTGGAACCTACAACCTTAGTATATTGGGATGACACTCAAACCAACTGAGCTACCCAGCTAGGTCTCAGTTATCATTTTCATATAAGAGTTAGCTTGGTGCTCTGGCTAGTGTGGCTCAGTGCTTAGAGTGTCAGCCTGCTCACCAAATGGTCATGGGTCCGATTCCCAGTAAGGGCATGTACCTACCTGGGTTGCGGTTTGCTCCCCACCCCGAGTTGGGACATATGCAGGAGGAAATCAGTACATATATCTCTCTCATATTTGATGTTTCCCTACCTCCTTCCTTACCTCCCTCCCTCTGTCTCTGAATAGCAATGGAAAAAGTATCCTCAGATGAAGATTTAAAAAAAAAGAAGAAGAATTAGCTTAGTTAATTCTTGGATTGGACAACTTGGAAAAATACTACATTGATATCTTTTGAACCTTATCTTTTCCTTTGACATCTAGGTCAGCAAATATTATTGACTATGTTGTCTACAAAATTCTATCATCTACGTACATGACTGAAGCTAAGTGGATCACCCTGTGCTTCTCTAGTGAACAGTCTCAGGAGTTGTGCTTTCAGCTTGTCACTTTATATCAACTTTGGTGTTCTCCTTTAATCGTCCATTTCAACCTTTTTAAACCCTCAAAATGGTTCTTTAAATTTATATTTTATTAGTATATGGGACCATCCGTGCATACATACTTTTCCCCCAGTGTTTTCTTTAACATGTAGATAGGACCCAAATCTGTGCCCGAGACTTTGACTGTACTTTCTGCCTTACATGGTTTGGTGCAGCGTCGTTTCAGTTGAGTTGGATCTGCTCACAACTTGGACTCAAATCCCATCCTTCTATTAATATCTCTTGGCAGAGATAATTTTGGAGGAATGTAAGTTAAGATGTAGAGGCTCTTGACAGTTGTCTGCAGTTTTTTTTATTTTCAAGAGGGAAGTAGAGTTGAACAGTGATATTGCCTCCATTTTCTGTACTAGTCCTAACATTACACACACAAAGCAGAGGAGAGAAAGGGAGAGGATTTGGTTGCATAGATGTGTTTTTTGTCATTTGATACCCTGTTGCAACAGCATTAGGATGTATAATAATGTTCATCAGATTGTATCCTAAAGATGTTTAATTTTAGAAAAACATTGTGTATTTTAATTACATATTTTTGAATTCAACTTTTGTTATCCTGTCATCTTACATCAAAGTAAAATAGGGGTTTATTTGGAGTTTTTTTTGTAATTTTCAAACAGTCAAAAAAGTAAAAATACTTAATATATCTAGATATAATAATATGTTGCCATTTTGCTTCACTTTAATATTTTTAAGAATTCTAAAGTAAATTATTTGTATCATGCCATTTTATCCCTAAATACTTTAGGACTAACTGCTAAAAATTAGGGATATTTTCCTTATCAAAATGGATAACTCTTAATTTTATCTAATTCTTAAAATATTTAAATTTCTCCAGTTGTCCCCAAAAAGTCTTTTATACCTGGTTTATTATAAAGTGCGAGGTAATGAAGAAGTAATCCATTTCAAAGTGGATTATTTCTTCATTACCTCATATAGTATTCTTGGTCGTTTTCCCCCTCTCACTTTATCAAGAAATCGACTTATTATAAAGACTAAGCTCCTCATCCTATAAAATGTCCTACCTATGGATTTGTCTATTTGTTTTCTCAGTATATCATTGAACTTATTCTCTTATTCCCTGCATTTCCTATAGACAGCAAGCTATGTAATTAAAGTCTTGATTAATTCATTTTAGAATTTTTCATCAGGAAACTGTATAGGTGATGCTGAATACTTCATGCTGTCTCATAACAGAATATTGGTGACCCCACTATTAATGATAAGTGATATGATCAATCACTAGGTTAAGGACAGCTTGTTCCTTCCATTATAAATTTATAGTTTGCTCCCCGTGATCAACACATAATCTGTGACATTTTAATTCCATGAAATACCCGGTTCCCCATCATCCTTTCACCTAATGAATTTAGCATCCATTGATGATCCTTGCCTGAATAAATTTCATTAGAGATTGCAAAATGGTGATTTCTCTTAATCGACACATTTATAAGCAGACATTCTTCTCTACAGAAGAGCTTTCTGAAAGATATTGTTTTAATTAAAAACATAAGTGCCAGGCATGTTCCAGAGTTTTCAAATAATTGTCTTTCTTTGTTGGGGTCAAAACACCTGAACTCACTGTGACAGCTACAGTAAAAACATTCACTACATCTTCTTTATTCCAACTTGTGAAGTGTGTTGACATAATGTTGCCCTTTTTTTTATGCCAAGTGAAAAAGAAATCTTTTTTGGTGTAAGAATAAAAATTGAACTATGTGGGTATATTGAGATAATTGTGTAAAAAGAAGACTGAATGAGTTTCAAAATGGATTATTTCTTCATTACCTCGCACTTTATAATTAACTGTTCTTTTTTTTTTTATTTCAGGAAGCTGCCACTTTTGCTAGAGAGCAAGGCTTTGAGGTGAGTTAACCCACAATTGCACACTAAACAGATCCTAAAGGTTTTTTCTAGCTGATAATGAAGTTCTTTTGGACAGTGATTGATGTGCTATTATACTCTCAGAGCCTCTCAGCAGTTGCCATGGAAACTTGGCAGTCGTCATGGTTTCTTTGTTCTGCCAGCACAGTGTTATGACGCACTCTGCTAGGTCTGCACCCAACATTGCCTACAGATGTTATTTATTGAATTTTGAAAAGCCTCTTGGGAAGCCAAGAGGTTGGGCACGGATTCAAGCTGCCTCTGCAGATATGGGGCCTGTCAGCTTGTTCAGTTAAAAAGCTACCTCATTAGCTGCATTACATTTCATAAGGATTCACTGCTAAAGTAGTGGTGGAGCAAGACTAAATAGTGAAATATAATGCCGTTTAAATAATTTCAGCCCTACCCCATGTAGATGATCATTATGCAAATTCATTCCCAAAAGATTGTACTTAACAGTTGTTAGGAACTGATTAATTTAAATCCTGCTCATATAAACTTCCTGTTTGAATCTTTTTTCTGCTTCTATCTTTTTTTGGGGGTGGGGGACGGGGCACTGGGGATAGCTTTAAAACACATATACATTTTTTTGAAACTAAGTATCGATAATTATCTTTAATTTTCAAGACCTGATTCTGTTATCCTGACATAAGTATTATTCTGTCAAGGTTCAGAATGTGTTTTTTGTTGGCAAAATTAAGATAACAGACAAGACCATGTTTTTATCTATAGACTATCCATTTTCTAATCGAATGTTAGAAAACACTGAACCCAGGTTAATTGACAGAATTAACTGAGTTTATGAGTTGTATGGTTATCATATTTATTGAGCCAGAACTATGTAGAATGCTGTATTCTATACCACAGCTTGAAATGTTGCACAGTAGTATAATTTTCAAAAATCTAATCTGACTAGAGTTGGCGTATAGAAACTATTTACATACCCAGTATTGTTACCATCTAAAGAAGCTATAAGTGTTGACTGGCTATATTAGTAAGTTCACTTTGAACTCTTTAGAGAAAGGTGTGTGGATTTATGAAGAAACTGTTATTTAAATGTAGTAAAGGCAGACTCATTATTGAGCAACAAAGTAATACATGAGCATGTTGTCCATATCAGAGGACTTGGCAACGACCCTGCTTTCTCTTCTTGGAGGAAGACAGTGAGCATGTCGTATCAGTAGTCTATTCTCAAGATTCTGTGAAAAAACTGTATCAGAGTAGGAAACTTCACCTTATGATACCTGATTGTTGGGAACTCTGATAGTTTATTGCGAATTTGCTTTTTTTCGTTGTGCTATATGTATTCTCACGAATATAGGGATTGAGTCACATATAGAAGAAAGAATTACGATTTCCAAGTATTTATTTATCTCATTTAAACTTTGCTTTGTAATTCTCCAAACTGGCAGTTTATATAAAATACTAAATGTAATCAGGGAATATTCAATTTAAAAGTCAAATGTTTTAATCATGAGAATATAAGTCCGTGTTTTCAGTCATGTTTTAAAGTTTCACTGATGTTAAATTTTAATAGTAATTAATGTTAATTCTCTTGTTGCATCAAAATTCTCCACAATGCAAGCTTGTGGAACATAAATTTGTATCTTATTTTCTGTACTAACATAAAAATAATTATTTTGACTCTAGAAAATAAACAATTTTGTAGATGCTTACAAAGATAATATCCTATCTAATAAAGAGGGATATGCTAATTGGCCATCACACCCTCACAAATATGGCAGTGTCCAGTCCCCTCAACCCTGCTGGGGTGGCAGGCATGGCACGGCCAGGCCCGCCTGGCCGCTCAGCACACCTGCCTCTGGAGTCCCCCAGTCCCCTCAGCCCCCCAGCCACCCAACTGCCCAGGGCTGGCACAGGCAAGCCTTGGATGGCAGGTTCCCAGCCACCTACGGCCGCCTGAGGCTCAGGTAACCGGGGCTAACCAAGGCTTGTGCTGCTGGCAGTGGCAGCAGCAGAGTTGTGGAGGTGTCGCCTTCCCCTAAGGGCTCCCAGACTGTGAGAGGGGCAGGCCAGGCTGAGGGACCCCCCCCCCACCAATACATGAATTTTCATGCACTGGGTCTCTAGTGTTACATAACAAATGATTGCAATTCTTTAGTACCTAGATCATAATTTTTTAAATAGTTTATAAAGACTAATTCATACTTTTATTGCCCCCTTAAACTATATGCTTTGAATATGCCTATTTTAAATTCAATCCTAGCAACAAACTATTTTCTACTAACCAGCACCACATTAACCTTTCCATTACTTTTTACTTTGATTCTATAATCTTTGTTGCCATAAATGTGCCGTAATATAAACCAAGTGATGACGGTAATAATATACCTCATTACATCTAACACAGTAAAACTGCTCTGGTGGTGATGTTGACAGTGACATGTTAGATGAAGCACAGTCTTGATGTGTCCCTTCATGGGTTCTCTAAAATATTATAAGCTTTGCAGAATATATTAGAGCCATGAGTAGAAAAACCTCAAGTAAGTATTGTCAATAAAATGTAATCCATGTATTGGATGCTATATAGAGAAATTCAATGATTTTTAAATGCCATTATTATGTTTTTGGTTCATTACACAGTAATATGAAAACATAGGTTTAAAACTTGGTATTTTTATTTTATTTTATTTTATTTTTAAACTTGGTATTTTTAGACTCAAACAAAAATAACTTTATTTTAACAGTTTACTGTCTATGGGAGTATGTCAGTGCTCTCAGAAATCGTGTGACACACTAGACAAAGTCTGCATTTTGTCACTCCCAGCTTAAATTTTACCTCTAAATTTGGGGCATGAATGAGAGGAGATAACTGAAAAGATTAAAAAGAAAGGAAAGGTGACCATTTTTTTCTTCCCACCAGCTCTGCTGCCTACCCTCATTTTCTATTATAAATCCTAATCAGTTCCACTGAGTATTGCCACTGGTGATCTGTCTGCCAACTGATCAACCCAAATGCCTCTAAAAATAACCAGTGTTTATTCATCAGGAAGTATTCTCACTGGCATTGTTTATGATATTCTGGTTAGCTTCTCTACAAATTTTAGATAATCTTTCTTAAAAAAAAAAAAAAAAACCCTTAAGATGAGTTGGGCATTTTTCAGTAAGAAGAGCCGGCACAGGAGAATGAGATAAAAAACTGAAGCTGGACAGAGCACAAAGCAGAAGAGAGGGGAATATGTATGTATGATAGAGAGATTGCACAGTGCCTGATTTAAATGACAGACCTGCTAAGAATTTAAAATGACAATTCTTGAGGTAAAATGTTTCCCCAGGCTTTTATTATTCTGGAAAATCAGTTCAGACTGCAATGTGTTTTTAAACTTACCTTACCTTGAGCTAAACTGATTAAAGGTTTGTATTTTTAGAACCTACATAGAAATAAGATACTTAAAAGCACATTTCATTATAAAGCCTTTTAAAAGCTGTATTGGAAATTGGGATTTAAATTAAATAAAGTGAAAAAAAATCTCCAGAACCTAAATACAACTGTTTTTTTAGTTTTGTTCTCTGTACAACAGAGTATATGTGCCAAATGATAAACAGAATTCATGCCTTCTCTACTTGATCACTTATTTATTTTTACTCAAGGCAACACATTTTCATTTCCTTGTTTTATATGTCTAAGATATAATACTTCCGATTGTTGAGAAAACAAAGCAATTATTTTCCCTTTTCCAACTTTCCCCACAGCCCCTGACTCTACCTGGAGGATCCCAGCCATACTTGCAGGCTTTCTCTGACCAGTAGTGACTGTTGTCTTATACCACTAGGAGAGAAAAGTATTGAGCTGTGCTATCCACTACAGCATCCGCTAGGCACATGTGGCTATTTAAATTAAATTAATTAAAATTTAAAATTCAGTTCCTTAGTCTCACTGCACGTATTTTGAGTGAGACTACCATATTGGACAGTGTAAATATAAACCATATATAACATCACAGAGAGTTCTGTTGATCAGCACTAGATAAATAAGTCCACACAGAGTATTCAGGAGGTCTTGATTCTCAAAGAATTCAAGATTTTTCTCAGGTTCCTGTGTTCCTCACAAATATAAAGAACACAGTGAATATCACCCAGAGTATCTGGAAATAAGACACTAAGTCAAGCACTACTGGCTAAAGAGTATAGGGCTGCTTTCCTAGGTGACTGAATCCTATAAGAGGACAGTTTGAAAGCAGATTAAGGGAAAGAGATAAGATGATCTTCTAATTCTCCTTACTTAATCATTTACTTATTTATCAAATATTTACTGAGCACTAGATATGTGCCTAACACTTTGATAAACCCTGAAGGACAAAATAGAAATGACCAGAGAGTGTTTTGTGAAGGAGAACATGGGAGAGAGATGGTCATAGAATAGCTCTCAGAGAAAGTAAAACTTGAAAAATATAATTATAGAGCCATGACATAAAAAAAAAGCAAAACAAACAGGGAAACAAATTTCAAACAGAGGGAAGAAGAGTACAAAAATTCTCAAACAAGAAAGAGCAGAATGTACTTTTGCATTCCAAGAACTGACAGAAGGTCAGTGTCACCGAACAGAGTGAGAAGAAAGGGAGTCTGAGATAGACTGGAGGGTGGCAATTATGTGAATACCGTAGTTATTACAGGAGCTTCTCTTTGGAATACAAAACAGAATATGATATGATTAAGTGAGGCAAACTGAGGGGACACCACAATTGGCATTCTGTAGGAATAGGTAGATCGTGATAGTACTGTTTAACATTTGTATTACCAGCTTATTAAAAACAAGAAGCCCAGTGCACAAAATCGATGCATGGGGGGTGGGAGGGATGTCCCTTAGCCCAGCCTGCACCCTCTCCAATCTGAGACCCCTCGAGGGATGTCTGACTGCCCGTTTAGGCCCGATCAGACATCCGGACAGTCAGACATTTTTCTCACAATCCAGGACTCCTGGCTCCAAACTGCTCACCTGCCTGCCTCCCTGATTGCTCCCTAAACGCTTCTGCCTGCCAGCCTGATCATCCCCTAACCACTACCCTGCCAACCTAATTGATGTCTAACTGCTCCCCTGCCAGCCTGTTTGCCCCCAACTTCCCTCCTCTGCCAGCCTAGTCATCCCTAATTGCCCTCCCCTGCAGGCTTGATGGCCCCCAACTGCCCTCCCTTTCAGGGCCTGGAACCTCCCAACGGCCCTCCCCTGCTGGCCATCTTGTGGTGGCCATCTTGTGTCCACATGAGGGCAGGATCGTTCACCCCATGGGAGCAACCTTCTTGTGTTGGAATGAGGCTCAATCTGCAAATTACTCTATTATTAGATAGGATAGAGTCCTGGTGCATGGGTGGGGGCCAGCTGGTTTGCCCTGAAGAGTGTCCCAGATCAGGGTGGGGCGAGGGGCGGCCTGGGCAAGGGGCCTGTGGAGGTTTGCAGGCTGGCCATGCCCCCCAGTGACCCAAGTGGAGGCCCTGGGATCTGGGATTAATCTATGTCTACAATTGAAACTTTGTAGCCTGGACCGAAGCCAAGCCTTCTGCTCGCTCATGGCAGCAGCCATTTCTGTTTGAAACTTTGTAGCCTAGAGTGGAGGCCTAGGCTGGCAAAATCAGGCGGAAAGCTTGACTTCCTCCATTGCCAGGAAAACTCAAGCCTCTGTTCTCTCCAGCCGTCATTTCTGTGTCTTTTATAATTGAAACTTTGTAGCATTGAGTGGAGGTCTAGGCTGGCAATGGCAGGCAGAAAGTTTGGCTTCCTCTGTTGCCAGGGGAACCCAAGCCTTTCTCCTGCTCTCAGTGGCGGCATCCATCTTGGTTGGGGTTTATTTGCATAATCTGCTCCTGATTGGATGGTGGGCATGGCTTGTGGCTGTAGCAAAGGTATGGTCAAATTTGCATATTACTCTTTTATTAGATAGGATAGAATGAAGGTAGCATATTCTTTCACTTGGAAGACAATGCTAAATTTTTTAAATATATTTTTATTGATTTCAGAGAGAAAGAGAGAGGGACATAAAGATAGAAATGTTAATGATGAGAGAGAATTATTGTTTGGCTGTCTCCTGCATGCCCCACACTGGGGATGGAGCTCACAACTTGGACATATGCCCTGACCAGGAATCGAACAGTGATCTGGTTCATAGGTCATTGCTCAACCACTGAGCCATACCAGCTGGGCAGTGCTAAGTTTAAACTGTTAACATAATCACTAGTGAAGATGGGAGCATAATTTAACTGCCACGCAGCCAAAACAGAAACCATCCCCACATGCCACAATATTTTGAATTTAATTTAAAAAATCTATTTGCGGGGAGAACCAAGATGGCGGCATAGGTAAAACACCTATCTTGCCGTCATACTCAGCAATTTTAATACTACAGCTTAAGGAAGGAACAAACACCTTCCAGAATCACCAGAAAGCTCACAGAGTGAGGATTCCACAAATAAAAGTGAAGATAGGACACTGTGACTCGGAGGAGTGGCGGCGAACAGTGTTGAAAGATTCGCGCGGAGAGAGGTTTGGAGCGCGCGCCACGGAGAGGGCGGGCGGCTGAAAACCGGCCAGTTTTCTAGAACGGGAGACAAATACGTCCCACTGGACTGATTCTCCAGCTCTGGGCGAAGTCCAGAGAACCCACTATCACACGGGGTGAAGACTGGACGGTGGGAGGGCACGCCGAAGCTCGGGTGCTGCCGGGTCTGCCGGCTTGTGGAGAAGGCAGCTTGCGCGAACAGCTCAGCTGCGTGACGGTGCAGAGAGCGCTCTGCGACTTGTCTCTCATTCGGAAAACCGTCAGACTGCTTTGTTTTATGACCCTGGGTGAGACGTTGGGTGTGCAGACTCATTTTGGGAGAGTCTGAATTCCCCGACAGCCAGTGGAGCTCGGCAGCGGCTCTCTCTCAGAGGTGCTGGCGGCCATTGCCCCCGGAACAGAGTCCCTGGGGCTGCATAGGGCGGAGCTAACGCTGTCTGCTTGGCCCGGAGACTCCGCCCATCCAACCTGAGCATAGCTGAGCTTCACAGACAATTGGCCTAGAGGTCAACCCCTCCAAGTGCTAACAACGATTAACTGAGCTTAACTTCAGCAAGACTGTGCAACCCATATCCACCTCAGGTAACTGGGGGAGGCTGAGCCACTGTCCCTAGTAGGAAGTCTACCACACAAAGCTAATTGACCAACTCAGGGAAGCAGCCACCATGCAGAGACATGGAAAGAAATCAGATGTGAAAGAAATGGAGGGAAAAAACGATTGGACATGGAATTCAAAACCACGGTTATAGGGTTTTTCAAGAGGCTCCAACAAAAGGTCGAGGCCTATAAGGAAATAAGCAAGACCACAAAGGAAATGATCAAGACCAACGTGCAAATGAATGAGTCATACAAGGAAATGAACAAGACCCTCAAGGATATAAACGAGACCTGCAAGGAAATGATTAAGACCAACGTGGAAATGAATGAGTCCTACAAGGAAATGAAGGAGACCCTCAAGGATATAAAGGAGACTCTCAAGGATATGAAAAAGGACCAACCAGAAATTAAGCATACACTGACTGAAATAAAAAATAGTATACAAAGACCTAAAAGTGCTCTGGAGCACCCCAAGAACCAAGTTAAAGATTTGAAATACAAAGAGGGAAAATCCACTCAGCTGAAAAAGCAAGAATCCAAAAGAATCCAAAAAATTGAAGATAGTGTAAGGAGCCTCTGGGACAACCTCAAGCATACCAACATCCGAATTATAGGGGTGCCAGAAAAAGAGAGAGACCAAGACAATGAAAACCTATTTGAAGAAATAGTGACTGAAAACTTCCCATACCTGGTGAAAGAAATAGACTTAGGAGTCCAAGAAGTGCACCGAACCCCAATATATAAGAACCCTAAGAGGACCACACCAAGGCACATCATAATTAAAATGCCAACAGCAAAAGACAAAGAGAGAATAATAAAAGCAGCAAGAGAGAAACAGTTGGTTACCTATAAGGGAGCACCCATACGATTATCAGCGGATTTCTCAACAGAAACGATGCAGGCCAGACGGAGTGGCAAGAAATATTCAAAGTGATGAACCGCAAGAATCTACAACCAAGATTACTCTATCCAGCAAAGCTATCATTCAGAATTGAAGGTCAGATGAAGTGCTTCGCAGATAAGAAAAGCTAAAGGAGTTCATCACCACCAAACCAACATTATATGAAATGCTGAAGGATATTCTTTAAGAAGAGGAAGAAGAAAAAGATAAAACTGTAAATTAGGAACAACAAATACACATCTATCAACAAATGAACATAAAAATCAGGTGAATTGATAGGCTGATGAACAGGATAGACTGGTGAATATAACAGGGACATGGACATAGAGAGGGAATGGACTGACAATTCTTGGGGAGAAAAGGGTTGTGGGAAGTGCAGCAAGAGACTGGACAAAAATCTTGCAACAATGGGAGAGGACAGTGGGGAGGGGGAAGGATGGTGGAGGGTGGGATAGGTACAGGGTGGAGGGGAGCTATAGGGGGATAAAAAGGGGAAACAATGTAATTAATAAACTGAACAATAAAGATTAAAAAAAATTTTAAAAATCTATTTGCAATCTTACCTAATAATAGATAAACATGTAAATTGACCATACCTCCAGTATACTCATAGCCAATCAGAGTGAGTATGCAAATTAACCCAACAAAAATGGCAGTTAATTTGCATACACAGGCACCCAGCACCTGTGTCCCAGGAACATCCTGGCACCTGGGTCACTGAGAGGTAAGCCATCAGAGCCTAGGGGACAGGGATGGAGCCAATGATCCATTGATCACAGGGCACTAGGGGTCCCCTAGCCAAGGTCCTGTACCCAAGGCCGAAAGCCTCGGCCAGGGCTGGGGCAGAGCCTGCGATCAGCGGATCACAGGGTGCTGGGGATCCCCTGGTCGAGGTCCCCTCCCCAAGGCTGAAAGTGAGCCGTCAATAGGATATCCCCTGAGGGCTCCTAGTATGTGAGAGGGGGCAGGTTGGGCTGAAGGACCACCCAACCCCAGTGCACGCATTTTGTGCATTGGGCCTCTGGTGAATATTATAAAAATAAATATATTACTCATAGTTCGGATGTTCTTGAATATTTTCAGCTGAAAATTCTCATGAAAAATTATTCTAAAGTTGGACTGCTACTTAGGGAAAACATTTTCTTTCTTTCTTTTTATGCTTATAGCATGTGGGGAAGGTCCTCAGCTTGCATATATAGATGCTTATGGTGTACATCGGATTAACATTTATAAAATGCTTCAGCCCTATTCACTGGTTTGGCTCAGTAAATAGAGCGTCAGCCTGTGGACTAAAGGGTTCTGGGTTCAGTTCCGAAAAAGGGCACATACCTGGGTTGTGGACTCATTTCCTAGTAGGGGGCATGCAGGAGGCAGCCAATCAGTGATTCCCTTTCATCACTGATGTCTCTCTCTCTCCCTCTCCCTTTCTGAAATCAATTTTAAAAATCTTTTTAAAAATCCTTCATAGTGTATAAAACCTTTTCCAACATTTCATTAATACATTTAACATTCACACACACCTCTGAAGATAGGTAGGGCATGTATTGCCATATCAATTTAACAGATACAAAATAGGCTACATGAATTATATAAGGTGACATGGTTAATACATAATGGGTTCGGAACCAGAGCTCAGCTCTACCATATAAACTATACATCTTTCTCACATTCTAATGATTTAGAAGAGGAGATTAGATTTCTAAATGATCTTGAAAAATAAGAAATATCTTGAAATTCAAAAGGGGAAGGTAGTAGAGGGAACTGATGAAAGAAAGTGAAGAGATTAGCCAAAGAACACACAGTATATGCATAACCTATAGACACAGACAGCAATGTGGTGGTGGTCAAAGAGAAGTGGAGATGGCGGCTGGGTGGAGGTAGACAAAAGGATGGTAGGAATGGGGACATCTGTTTCAACAATAAAAAGATAAAAGAAAGGAGTTATTTGCAAACCAATAAAAAAAGGAAATTTACTAGGGTAAAATACAAGCCAGAATAACTAAGAAAAAATACCAAACTTACATATAAGATCAGCAATAATTTGTGAATGTGGCAGAAAAATGATTTAAGATGAACATGTTATATATTTTTGTGATAATAAAAGGCACATTGCTTAAATTCATATAAGTAGAATAATCTGTGGCTAACTTGGAGTAGTGATTAGGAGTGTGATCCCTGGAGTCTCACTTTGTAAATGCTCAACCTAGCTCCGCCACTTAGCATCATGACCTTAAGAAATTACTTAACCTCTGTGACTCAGTTTCTTCATCTGTAGGAATAGTATCTACTGCCCAAAGTAGTTAAGATTTAATGAGTACTTTAGAGCTACATACATGGCTTTCGGTTTCAACGTCTGTAAAATGAGGATACAGTAACACCACTGCCTAGAGAAGTTAAGATTTAATAAGCACTTTTGGAACTACACACATGGCTCATAGTTCAATTGTAATAGCTTTCTTTTACTTCTCCTCCCCTCTTTCCTTTTTTTCTTTCCTTATTAGAGAACATAATTGAATTCTCACTACTCAAAATCTTGAAGCCCTTTTTGGAGATTTGGAGGGCAACCACAGGATGTGATAGTTTGGGAGAGTATTAAAATGATTGTTATTAGGAGAAAGTAATTAATATTTAAATACTTAGCATGTGCAAAATGTTGCATTAACCTCTTTCACCTTATCCTCTTTCATCCTCACAACAGTTATTTTTAACTCTTTATTTTGAAATAATTTTAGGCTTAGAAAACTTACAAAAATAGTAGTTGCCAGAAACTTTTTATTCAGCTTCTCCTAATCTTAATATCTTACATAACCAAAGCATAGTGATCAAATCCAGAAGATTAACATTGGTATACTACCAATAACCAAATTTCAGTCTTTATTCTGATTTCACCAATTTCTCCTCTAACTTCCTCTTTTTGTTCCAGAATCTAATCCAGGATTGCACATTGCATTAATTATCATGTCTCTTAGTCTCCTTTTTTCTGTGACAATTTCTAAGTCTTTCCTTGTTCATGATTTTGATACTTGTGAAGAGTACTTGTCACTCATTTTGTAGAAAGTCCCCCAATTTGGGTTGTCTGACATTTTTACATAATTAAGTAGATGTTATGAATGTTTTCCAGAAATATCACAAAAGTGATGGGCCCTTCTCAGTGCATCGTATCAGGGACGCACATGATGTCCCTATGTTTTATGGTGATATTCACTTTGATCACTGTGTTAAGGTGGTGTTTGCAGTGTATCCTCTTTAAAGTTACTATTATCCCATTGTAGTTAATAAATATCTTGAGGGCAATATTTTGGAATTATGCAAATATCCTATTTTGCCCCCTAATTTTAGCATTGCTAAATTTGATCACCAGGGTAAACTTAGTCTGTCAGTTTCTTCCACTGTAACATAACTATTTTTCCTTTTGTAATGAATAAATATCTTAAGGGGAGATATTATGAGACTATGCAAATATCCTGATTGTCTCCAAATTTTTACCCACCAACTGTAGCATACTTCTCTCCCAACATCTTCTGCCATAAATATTTCCTTACTATGTACGTGAGGAGATGTAGCCTCAGAGGGGTTTACTTACCTGCTCAAAGTGCACAAATCCAGGTGTGTCATACTCTAAATCCCTTGTAATTTCATCATTCTGTTAAGATATGTTAGCCCACATATAAGGGAAAATAATTTTCTTGCTGTGATAGCAAAATTAGAAATAGGTAGCTTTGGAAAGACAAAATTAAGGTTTTAAGAAAAGTTTTTATACTAGATGGGGAGGAACGCCTGAGGGCAAAGCAATGGCTCCTCCAGGCCTAGTGAGAAGTTTAGCTTTGGTGCTCACTGCCAGCCATCCCAGAGCAACAAAGGGGTTTTGTATGAACTGTGCATGTGGGTAAAAATAAAGTGTAACCATCTGTAAAGATTTATGTTTTCTATTTGGAAAGTTCACTTCAATCTTGAATTGCCAGTTTTATAGGGTTTAATTTGAGACAAAAGAAAGGTTTCTTTAAAACTCATGGACACAAACAGTATGGTGAGTGCCAGAGGGAAGCGGGGGAGGATGTGGAAGAGGGTAAAGGGGGTTAAATGATGATGGAAGGAGACTCGACTTGGGGTGGTAAGCATACCATACAGTACACATCTGATGTATTGTAGAAGTATATATCTGAAACCTATATAATTGTATTAACCAATAAATTCAATTTTAAAAATAATAAATAAATAAAAGGTTTCTTTAAGTTAGTAAAGCTCCATAAATTTTTTTTTTCCTACAGGGTTGGGTAGAAGACAATTGTATAATCTCTTTCTTAACTTATTCCTTACACCACCTTGAAGAAAGACCTCTATATAAAAAACATCCAGACATGCATAAGATGCTGCTCCAAAGATGATAAAATGAATCTATTCCTGGAGTGTTTGCCTTTTATCTTTATTAAATATGAACTGTATTCAATCATAAGCAAAAAACCCTATAGTAGTAAAATATATGTGTGGCAAGGTGATTGGGAGAATATATGTGAGTCACTTTAATTAAATGTATACATTTATTTGAGAGAGTGAAGACATTGTTATATGGCATTTTTTGGTCTTTTCAACTGTTACTAGTTATTTATAATAGTCTTTCCCCAAAACTGGGGGAATTTCTTTTCTCATCTTATCTGAGTTCAAGCTTAGTTCTGTTCTAAAATAAGCAACCAGAAGTGAAATAGTCAGCATATTTGAAAGGTCAGCAGCATTATTATACCTCAAGTGGCTCCTCTTTTCAGAAACAACCGTCTTCTGGTGTTATCATGTTAGGTACATACATCATATATCATCTGGAATTTCTTAAGTACTTAGTGAACAAACAGCATATAGTTATTCCACTAAAGACTGCCATACCTTTAAAAATGTCATGGTTTCTGATGTTGTTTATAACCATTATGATTTGTCTGCCTTGCTTACCTAAATGTTTCCATCCTGTATATCCTAATTAATTTCCTTACGCAAAGAAAATATCTTTTCCTTCTGGTTATGTTTCTCTCTCCGTAACTGAAACTTTGCATAGTGATAGGAGTACAAACCAACAAACGCAAGCCATGGACTGTTTCAGAGGCTCACTGAATTCAGACATGGATTTTGAAATTATCTGAAGTTGTTGAAAGCATGATTCTAAAAATCCTATCTATAGCTTAAGAGTTAGGTTTCAGGTCAGGAACACTGAAGATATGAAACTTCCTCTGGCAGTGTGGCTCAGTGATAGAGCGTCAGCCTAACAAGGGTCATGGGTTTGATTTCCAGCAGAGGGCACATGCTTGGGTTGCAGGTTTGATCCTGCCCCAGTCCCAGTTTCTCTCTCTCTCTCTCTCTCTCTCTCTCTCTCTCTCTCTCTCTCTCTCTCATTCTCTCCCTCCCTCCCTCCCTCAACCCTTCCCTTTCACTCCATAAAAAAAAAAATTCAGTGGAAAATACATCCTCAGGTGAAGATTAACACACACACAAAAAAAAAAGGTATAAAACTTCATTCATGGCCTGTGTGATATGAAAAATAGCATCAGGGTTTCTAGAATTTGTAATTTTTTAAACTTTTTAAAAGAAATTCAAGTCTGTAGGAAACAGCACTTCTCATTTTAATTCTTTGAAAACTTTAGCATTATAGTAATTGTATTATTTCCATAGCATAAACATGCTCTGTACACCCCTATAATAGTTTAATATTCTTTCTACAAATTTTATTGGAAACTTGAACATTGACTGGATATTTGCTGATATTAAGGGGTTAGTGTTTATTTTTTAAACTAGTGGCCTGGTACGTGAAATTCATGCACGGTGGGGATTCCCTCAGCCTAACCTGAACCCTCTCCAATCAGGGACCCCTTGGTGGATGCCAGCAGTTGAACATCCTTTTGCAATCTGGGACTACTGCTCACCTGCCTGCCTGATTGCCCCTAACCCCTCTGCCTGCCCACCTGATTGCCCCTAACTGCCTTTGCCAACCTGATCACCCCTAAGGGTCTTCCCCTGCCAGCCTGATCTTGCCCCCTACGGCCCTCCCCTGTCAGCCTGCTCTCGCCCTCAACTGCCAGCCTGATTTCACTCCCAACTGCCCTCCCCTGCAGGCCTGATCTCTCCCCCAGCTGCCTTCCTCTGCCAGCCAGTTTGGTTCTGATTGTCTGTTACTATGCCAGTCAGCATCAAAAGCTCTGTCTCCTAGGCAGCCATTGGTTCCTCACACTCCACCCAGATTTGGTTCTCATTGGTTGGTTTCTATGACAGTCAGCGCTGGGCCTATCAATGGGGCCTGATCAGAAAGGCGGGGCTGATCAGCAGCCCTGGTGGAGGCCTAGAGAGAAATGGAAGCGCAGCTGCTAGCCAGACTGGGAGAGAAAGAGAGAGGCAAATGCTGATCAAAAGGTGCCAAAGAGCCAATGCCTCAATCCCTGCTTCTCTCTTCAGGCCTCTCTCTCTGGCCCTGATTCACAGCCCCCTCAGCAGTCAGTGCTGAGGCAGGGCACCTGCAGCAGAAGCAGTCAGTGGTGGGTTGCCATGGCAACCCAGCTGACTGCAGGACTTACTTCTGGTTGGTCAAGCCTCAGTTGTTACTATTCCTTACAACCCAAGGTTTTTATATGTTAGGATATGATAATTGTTTTGTAGTTATGTTTAAGTTATCTTACAGAGATACATACTAAAACATTTACAGATGACATATAGTCTCTGGAATTTGCTTGAGAATAATATGAAAGGCAGGTAGATAAAAGTATAAATGAATAAATTTTGAATGTCTACAATTTGATGGTGGGCTCCTTGGAGGTTATTATACTATTACTAGAGGCCGGATGCACAAAGATTCGTGCAAGAAAGGGCCTTCTTTCCCCAGGCTGCAGGCACCACCTTCGCTGCGGCCAGAGCCACCTTTCCGCCTTCCCACGCTGCCCAGAGGCCCCTAGTGGCTGGGGTGGTGTGGAACGCCGGCCCCGCCCTGCCCCAGGCCTCTTGGCACTCCTGATTGATTGGCTGGTGGGTGTTGTAAATGTATGGTCAGTTTGCATCTTACTCTTTTATTTATTTATTTTTTATCCTCACATTATTTATTTATTTATTTTTATTTACAATATAACTTATATTTAATAGTAGTACATATGTTTTCCTTTTTCCCCCCAATATCTTCCCCCCAGCCTCCCTTACCCCTCAGCACATGTCCCCACCTGTCCCCCTCCCCGCCCCAGTGTCTTTCATTCATTGGTTATGCTCATATGCATGCATACAAGTCCTTCGATTGATCTCCCCCAGCATCTGCCTCCCATCCACCCCAGCCTTCCCCCTGTAGCTTGTCAGCCTGTTCAAGGCCACCCTGCCTCTATATCAATCATTCCCCCATGTTTCTTTTCTTCAAAAATATCTTGCCTCTGCATACTAGAAACAAACATATAAGAACAAAAAATGTTTGAGTGTCAGTTTCAATGTCCAACTGTTCTGAGTCCCAGTTTCAATGTCAAATAGTTCTTCATGTGTACATGTCAGCAATGGTATCTAGAAGGTGGACACATTGTGGCCATGCAAGATCCATCCTCTCTGGTATGGTCCTGGGCCGCCTGCAGCCACGCATAGCTGCTGACTGCTAGCATGGCAAGGTGTCATCAGCGTCCCTCATTTCTGGACCATCCTCATGGCTGGAACAGACCCGTCAGTTCCTCACTGTCGCAGGAACCCACATAGTCTTGGAGTTGTTCTCTGCAAACACACAAACACACTCTCGACCAAAAATTAACAAAGGGATCCTCTCTGCAAAATAGACTTGGAATTCTTTTTATTTTTGCCTAAATGATTTTCCTTTGGCTTATTTTGACACCATGTGTGTTTTTTCATGGGTGTCTTGCTGTTGGCTATACAAATGGAAGTTACTTTTCTGGAGTAAGAATTTTCTAGATGTATTTTACTTACAGGATATTTTTCCTTACATGATATTATCCCACTATCCCCCCCCCTTTTTGTTGATTAATAGGAGCTTTTGGAAATTTTATATTGCAGTCTTGGTAATTTTAAATGTTAAATTTTGCATAAAAATATGACTGCTTTAGGTTCTTTGGATGTTAGGCAATTTTACAGTGAGATGAACTACTAATAGATATTTTAGTTAATGTTTTAGGAAAAGCTTTTTGTCCAGTACACTTAGATTTTCTTGAGAAGTCACTTATTTCACTTGGCCAATTTAAATTAATCTGAAAACTTGATTACTATTTTACTGTCAATTTTAATACTCAAGCAGAAATCTTAGTTTACCCTGTAAATGTTAGTGGAAAGGAGTATTTGCATTTTTTAGTAGGTCCTGAGCATTCCTGGTAATAGACTGAATTTAGATATAGAGCAGCTATTGCTGGCCGAGTCTCTGTCTGCCACCTGGGTCCCCGTATGAGTTATGTATGGGAGACGAAGCAGCCGTGGGGGCAGGAGACCTCCCTCAGGAGGGGTGAGAATTCAAGCCCCTGCAAGGTCTGTGTGTGAGGGTCTGTGCCCCACCTCTGTTGACCTTTAGTTCTCTCCTGTTGGCCCCTCTGTGACTGTGCCTGTCTTAGGTTGTCCCTTCCCTGAGGAATCTTACCCGTCTCTGGCTAACCAGCCATCCTCTGGGGCCAAACAGGGTGATGTGAGGTTCAGTTCTGTCTCCTTTGTATTCTATGCCCCTGTGGCCTCCACGCCCAGCACCTGCCTTGGGGGTCCCCTTGCCTGCTGGAGAGGTCCCAGTATTGATCACATATCTCAGGGGACCCAGGTTCTTCTCCAGAGAGGGCCCAGCTCACACCATTGGTCAAGAGACAGATCCATGGTGCCAGCCACCCAGAGACTTCAGCCACAACTTGAACTGAAAGCTCAGGCATCAGCTGTGTATTTGGATAGTAAGAAGAGGGTCCCTCTTGGCAAAAAGGGCAAGAGGGGCCAATATAGAATGCTCGGATGCCTTCCCAGTGCCTTAATTCCTCCTGAAAGGGATTAATTCCTTTCCTATCCTTTTTTAAATTGCTGCCCAACATTCAAAGAATTAGTTTGTAAGCTTATTTGGGATAATTGTATAAGATGCTGTTGTCAAATATCAAAAATTATAATGACATTGTAGAATAATATCATGTAAGGGTATTATGGTGTCACAGGAGGTTAAGGAGGGCCTAGCCTAAGCACTGGTGTCCATAGGAGATGACAAGCTCTAGGCCATGTCAATTCAATCTCAAACTAGCTGCCAATTTTTTTTATAACTTTATATAAACTTTGTCAGGGATGTAAAAACACAAATTACTTACCTTAGCTCAAGAGTTCAAATATATTGACTTTCCCCCTAACTCCCACCACCTGCCACTTACCCTGAGGGTTGACATTCTGATGGACCTTTCTCAGTCTCTGGATCCATTCTTGTTCATCAGTCTATGTCGTTCATTATATTCCTCAAATGAGTGAGATCATGTGATATTTATCTTTCTCTGCCTGGCTAATTTCACTTAGCATAATGCTCTCCAATTCCATCCATGTTATTACAAGTGATAGGAGCTCCTTCTTTTTTACCGCAGCATAGTATTCCATTGTGTAAATGTACCACAGTTTTCTGATCCATTCATCTGCTGATGGGCACTTAGGCTGATTCCAAATCTTAGCTATGGTGAATTGTGCTGCTGTGAACATAGGGGTGCATATATCCTTTCTAATTCGCATTTTTAGTTTCTTGGGGCATCTGACTCTTTTATTAGTGTAGATGTTTACTTTTGTATGTGGTTAAAATTTTAAATGATAACTCATAATAGATGTTTAAGTATCTTAAATCCTTAATCTATTAAGAAAGCTTTGTCTTACTGTACTGGATCTGAGAATTTTTTTTCTCCTTTTGATCAACAGACTGAAGATATTAAAGAGATAGCCAGAAAGACCCAAGCTCTGCCAAAGGTGAACTCGAAGAGGCAGCGAGTTGTGATTTTCACCCAAGGGAGTGATGACACTATCATGGCTACAGGTACATGTGCAAACGGTGTGAGAAAACCATTATTATGGAGATTAATCATTCATAACGAAAGTCTGTATCCTTTCTAACATAATTAATTCAAAGCATGCAAACTGTGAGAAAACCAGTATTATGGAGCTTAATCATTTATAACAAAATTTACATTCTTTCTATTATATTTAATTCAAAACACAGTCTTCTTTTTACCACCTTAACTCATTTTGCTTACACACACACACACACACACACACACACACACTCTTCTGGCAATCATCAATATGTTCTCTGCTTCTTTGTGTTTGGGTGTTTTTAGATTCCACATGCAAGTGAGATCATACCCTATCTGTCTTTCTCTGACTGATTTCACTTAGCATAATGCCTTCAAGGTTCATCCATATCATTGCAAATGGAACGATTGCCTTCCTTTTTATGGCTGGATGTTATTTTAATGTATAAATGTATAAAGAAAATGTGTAAGTATATATACATTTTCTTTGTCCCTACATACATCAAACGGACCACTTAAGTTGCTTCTATGTCTTGGCTAATTGTAAAAAATGGTGCAGTGAACAGGAGGGTACAGATATCATTCCGAGTTAGTGTTTTCATTTTCTTCAAATAAATGCCCAGAAATGTAATTGCTGGATCATATGATAGTTCTATTTTTAATTTTTTGAGGAAACTCCACACTGTTTTTCATAGTTGCTACACTAATTTACATTTCCATCAACAGTGCACAAGGATTTCTTTTTCTTCATCTATTTCCTTGCCAACACATATTTCTTGTCTTTTTTATATTAGTCACTCTAGCAGGTGTGAGGTGATCTCATTTTGGTTTTCATTTGCATTTCTCTGATGATTAATGATGTTGAGCATCTTTTCATATATACCTGTTGGCCATGTGTATATATGTCTTTTATGGGAAAATACTCAAATCTTTCAGATTGTTTTTGTTTGACTTTTTTGTTTGGTTTTATGTTTGGTTTTTGTTGAGTTCTATAAGGTATATATAGTGGATATTAGCTCCTTACCAGATAAGTGATTTGCAAATATTTTCTCCATTACATAGGTTGCCTCTTCATTTTGTTCATGGTTTCTTTTGTTGCATAGAAGTCTTTTTTGCTTGTTTGTTTGATTGTGATTTTAGTTTGATGTAATCCCACTTATTCATTTTGCTTTTGTGGACTTTGTTTTTGGTGCCAAATCCAAAAAATTGTCACCAAACCAGTGTCAAGGAACTTATCCTCTTTCCTTCTAAGAGTTTAATGGTTTCAGGTCTTACTTTCAAGTCTTTCATCTTTTGAGGTGATTTTTGTTTATGTTGTAAGGTGATGATGCACTTTCATTCTTTTGCATGTGACTGCCAATTTTCCAAACCATTTATTGAAGAGATTATTGTTTCTTCATGTATGTATGTTCATGGTTCTTTTGTGATAAATTAATTGATCACATATAACCGGGTTTATTTCTAGGCTTTCTATTCTATTCCATTGACCTGTGTGTCTCTGTTTTTATACTAGTATCATATTGTTTTGATTACTGTATCTTTGTAATATAGTTTGAAATCAAGAAGTGTGATGCCTCCAGCCTTGTTCTTCTTTCTCAAGGTTGCTTTGGCTGTTCTTGATCTTTTGTGGTTCCATATGAAATTTAGGATTTTTTGCTCTATTTCTGTGAAAATGTACCTTACATAGTTTTTTTAATAATTTTAATAAATATATATGTACCTTCTATCTCAATAGAAAATTATTTTCAAGAAAATAATTTAAGAAAAATCAGTTGAGTAAATCTACCTTGATTTTTTTACTGTGATATTTTGGAGATATTGTCAATCTAGAAATCTTTTCTGAAAAATACACATTTTAATTACCAAATACCTGTGCTCCAATAACATAAATGTATCTAACTATGAACAAATATAACCCAGATATAAGTTACTTCATCAGCTTTAAACTTAAAACTCCACTTCTGTTTTTACACAGTCATCTATTTTCATAGAAATAGGAATTTTATCTAGTCAACAAACATTTTATCAAATAAAATGATTAATATTGGCCTACCTGGTTTGGCTCAGTAGATAGAGTGTCAGCCTGTGGACTAAAGGGTCCCGGTTTCGATTTTAGTCGAGGGCACATGCCTGGGTTGTGGGCTCGATCTCCAGTAGGGAGTGTGCAGAAGGCATTCGATCAATGATTCTCATCACTAATGTCTCTCTCTCTCTCTCTCTCTCCCCCTTCCTCTCTGAAATCAATAAAAGTATATATTTTTTAAAAAGAGTTGTGGTAGCTTACACAATTTAAAAAATGATTAATATTGTCAATATGATGCTACCTACTATTAAAGCCAAAATACAGACCTTTTTATTTTGTCTGAACCATTAAGAGTAAAATCAATCAGTTAATTAGTAGTTATTATAAACAGAAGCAATTATTACCTTTGTGTTTATTCAGTACTCTACTGAACACTAAAACTTAAGATATGTGTCCTAAAGATTTAACTCAGAAATAAAATTAATACACATCAATATATGAATACAAGAAACTGTAATTACACTTGTTACTTATTGGTAAAAATTATATGTGCTTTTAATGATCTCAAGAAGGAAATCAATAAATCCTCGATAAAGATTTTATAGTGGCTATGAAGTAAATTTTTGTTGAACTAAATAAATATGCCTGAAAAGATAGAAAAATAAATTATTGTCAAATTTTGGGGAGTAGGAACCCTAGAATTAATTCATTTCAACTTTCTTATTTTAGAATTGTCAAAAGCAAGATTCAGATATTTATTTCAAAATAATGCAGTACACATAAATAATGAAGTGACGTTATAGATGAAGTGAAATTTGCCATGAGTCAATAATTGCAAAAGATGGGTGGTGGCTATATGGGGGTGCTCATTGTGCAATTACATCCACTTGTATATACACTTAAAATTTTTCATAATTAAAAGTATAAAATACAGAAAAGCAGAAAATTAATTTTTCAATCAAAAATCAAATATATAGTATTAAGTGATTTATTTTCCCCAGATGCATTCATATCCTTGCTAAGCCTTGAATTTTAGGAAGTGTTTAAGAAAGGAGGGCAATCTAGTCAAAGAGGATCATGTAAGCAAAGATACCACATACAGTATAATCTTTTATTGTTGTGACAGGAAAAGCCATGTTGTTGATTTGTACAAGAGAGAAAATAAAAGTCATGAAAGATACCCCTGCATTGATAATAACTGAATTGCTGTCTTTTTATAGTATGTGGCCTATTCCTGTCTTAGCAGTAAACACCATTTGGAAAAGTGAAAAGCATACCAACTTTCTTACCTCATAAGAATTGTCATACTGCCTTCAGATTCATAAAATGCTATTTGGTTGCTCTTTATAGAGACATTTATTTTAAGGCTTTATTCCAGAGATACATATTGTATAAGTGTCTTGTGAATTAGCACAAATTTCCAAAAATTGAAATCTTTAAAATTAGCATCCTCTTCCTGTGACTGAATTTGTCAACTCAATTTGTTTCTTATTAAATATATTAAACCTTCTTAGGAATGCTTACCAGCAGGAATTTATTTGAGGCCAGACACTGGTAATCTTTGCTGCTTCTACTATATGAAAATGAACTTAAATTAGAGGGTGTACTATATCTGCAATGCATGATAAATACAAGATGGATAGAGAATCTGTTCAGTGGTGTCAGCTACAAAAGCAAACATGATAAATGTTAATGCAGTTTTGAGCCCTGGGATAAGCTATTCAGTGCACAAGCGTAGTTGAATCTCTTTGCTATGCTGTTATTCATGGCAGCCAAATAAATGTCAATAATAAAAGAGAATTAAAGATTTTCATTTCCCAGAGGCAATCCTCTAATACGGCTTGATCTTTCATTTCATTTGTAATTCGTTCTCATGTCAGGATGCAATCATTCGCCAGGCTCTGGGTGTCATGTTAAGTCATTTAATAATGATTAAGAACATAAAAATGCTTGGCCGGTGGGGCAATCCGCAGAAGAGATGCCAATTTGTTATTGTTTTTCTTCCTTTCCTCTTGAATATGGATCAGCTTTTCCTACCTCCTAGCATTAAAATACTAATGGAAGATGGGGAGGGACAGTAGTTCTTTAATTTACCATAAATGACATTCCAGAATGGCTAACACACTTATTATAACACTAATTAGGAGTCATTGTTTCTTAAACTTCACACTGTAGACTATTTTTAAATAATCACTGCTAAGTTTGTGGCATTTAGCAATGATATAACAAAATCAGGTTCCTTGGTATTTAATTCTAGAGACTTTTCTCCTTTTGCAATATGGTGGCTATAAACCACTTTCTCTTACTTTATAAAGGTAATTCTTTAAATTCCTCTACTCTAAGTTGCCTTGAATCTAGTACTTTTTCTGGCAACCTTTATTACAGTTGGGTATCCATCCAGCCCAGTGGTTTTGTCACGTATCAGTCATTGTTTCATTGCTCACAGGCTAATTGAGTTCCAAGTTTTGGGAAAGAGGGTGCGGGGAGGAGGAGGTGAAGGGGACACTGAAAAGTAATAACAGTAAGAAGTTGGAAATGAAAGACAGGAAAGAAAAGATGATTCTGTTCATTTTTGTCCTTTAATAAACGTTGAATGAACTTGTTAGATATGATGGAAGTCAGGTCAAGGAAATCATGTCTGTATCTATAAACTTTAGAAAAATTAAGACTACAGATTTTCATTGCCTACCGGACAACAAGTACTAATGAGGTCTTTCTATATTAACATCTTACTATATTAAGGATTGTACTGAAAAAATGAATATTTATATATACACATACATAAACACATGTGTACATGTAAGTGTTTGTAGAAAGTATAAATTTCTCCAAGTTCCTGTACTAAATATATCACTAAAAATTGGGAAAAACAGTAAGACTTTTATTCTAAGTTAAAAATAATGCATTTCATACAGTGGCCTTATGTAGCCATGAAATGGGTCCACTGAAGAATAAATTACAGGCTGTTCTAAATACTTTCAGAATTCTTTCTAGGCTGTTTGAGTTGTAATATTGCTCAAAGGGAGAAAATAGATTAGGTCAGAGGTTTTCAACTGGAAGACTTGGTGCTACCATATCAGAATCACATAGTGGGCTCTTGATAAATACAGTCCTGCCTTCTTAAAAATACCTTCCCCTCAACCTGATATGTCTCTGTGAGGAGTATTTGAATACACATCCTTAAGAAAGAGGTATGAGAAAGGGAGTGGAGAAGGATGGAGTCTAGGGGAAGGGGGGTGGAGTGTAGGGTTATTTATTTGTTGAGAAAGCTCACTTATGTAATTTAGCAATGCTGCCTATCCTGCATCTGTCACTGAAAAACCATTGCATTAGGTGATCTGATAATGTTGCCTCAAGTTCTGTGATCCTGTGGTATGATGGAAACAGAACATTTTAGCAGTTAAGCATCTATTAGTTCAATAAGTCAGGCCTTGCTGGAGGGGGTTAATGGGGGGGAAAGGGGGGCGTATTTATACTTTCAACAATAAAGACTTATTTTTTAAAAAAATAAGTCAGGCCTTGGTGAATGCTTCTCTTTCTCAATCGATCACAAAGTACCAAGGACCCATTCCCCAATGACAAGTAATCTACATATTGCTTGACATAGTCTCCTGCCCTGGAAGAGTAAGCTGTAAGATAATGTAAGATAATCACCTCATAGTGCCATTAGTGATTGCATTATAACTAAGTGAAATTACTTGTCTTCATGTTATTACCTCCTTAAAGAAACTTGCCATCCTATTTGCTAGTTAAGTTTTCATGTTCTTTGAAAACACTCATGCTCTGTAAGGTAAGGTCAGCTGTGATTTGCAGTTCCGGTAGCACAGAAAGTGGAATAGGGAAACGCCAGCTCTAAAGGAAAACAGCCTCAGCCGCTGGAAGAATGATGTCAGCACATCATCACAATTCCTACTGCTACAGACTATTATTATAAATCATTTTGAAAATGTTTTCTCTACTATAACCAGACCAGCTTGAAATGATGATCTTGTTGGCATAAGCTGGTGATGGTGTGGATAGAACACATTAAATAGCAATCTTTCAGAATGTCCATGTATGGCATTCATAGAAAAAAGTTCCTACCAGCTGAGATTTTAAAGAATATAGATTTCTTAACTATGAATATAAACATCTAAGTTATTAACTTCTATTCCATTTTTAGATTGTTATAACTGCAAAAGACAAAGTTCTTTCATTAACCAAGGGATCGAAAATAATTTAGAACAACATACACAGGACTGTCACATTCCTAACAAAATATTTGTGGGCCTTGGTTTGTATGGTGTAGTAATCTCAGACCTGTCAAGAAATGAGACTTCTTTCAACTCCCACCTTTGCTAGAAAGCTAAGTGGAAGACAGCCTACGCTAGGCAAATGTTAGCATTTATTTCGGAAAGGACCTTTAATTCTGATATTGAAGTATAGATTACATATAGTAAAATTCACATATATTTTACTAAATAACAATGAACAACCACCATAATCAAAATGTAGAACATCTTGTATAATATGTCTTTTGGATTTTTTATGTATATAATAAAATCTGTGAATAATGGCAATTTGGTCGCTTCTTTCCCAATCCTTTCCTTTTTTTCCTCTTTTCTTTTCTTGTTTTTTTTTTTCTTTTTTTTTTTTTTTTTACTACACTAAGTAGCACAGTAGGCTCACTGAATATGAGGACAGTTGAAATGGCCATAGTCTGTAATTTTTCTTCTGCCTAAGTAACTTCCTTTAGTATTACATGTAGGGTGGGAATTCTCTTGATTTTTGTTTCTTTAAAAATGTCTTTATTTTGCCTTTAGGTGAGTATAGAACTCTACATTGAGAGCTATATTCTTAAAGATGATCTTTCATTATCTTTTGGATTCTCTTATTTTTATTAAGAAGTCCACTGTTAGTCTTATTTTTGCTCTTTTGAATATATTATTTTCATTTTCTCTGGCTGGTTTTGAGAATTTTTCTTCGACTTTCACTCTGTATTTGGTTCTTGTTTTTCTTGTATTTATCCTGCTAGAGTTAATTTTTTTACTGCCTTATTTACTTTTCAAGTTTACCGTTGATGCTCTTACCAATTTTAGAAACTTTTCAGCTGTTAATCTCTTTAGATACTGCATGCTCTTTTTCCAATTGAGGTACCGATTACATATGTTTTATGCCTTTTTATTTTGTGTCCCAAATGTCTTTTATACTCCTTCCTGTACTTTTCATCCTTTCAAACTTCAGCTTGTATATTTTGCACTCACCTACCAGTTAGTTGACAACTCCTTTCTTTCTGCTTTGTCTAATCTGCATTTCAACACATCTGTGAGTTTTTTATTTCAGTAATCACATTTTTTATTTTCTAAATTATTTCTTTTTTATTAATCCCAGTTCTATAGTATAATTCTCTAGCTTGTCATTTATTTTCTTTGACCACAGTAATAATAAATTGCATGTCCAAAAATTAAAAGCCTCAGTCATCTATGGGTCCATTTCTTTTGTCTTTTCTTTTGGGCTTATTTCTAGGTCTGCCTGATAATTTTTCATCAAATGCTACACATTGTTCATAATAAATTACATTGTTTCTGCTGGTGATGTTGTCTTCCTGTAGAAGGCAGTTATTGTGACCAGTGTGGCTTAGTTGATTGAGCATCATTGCATATACCAGAAGGTCACCAGTTTGATTTCTAGTCAGGGCACATGCCTGAGTTCAGGTTTGATCCCCAATGTTGGGGGGAGTAGGGGCAGCCAATTGGTGTTTTTCTCTCACAATGATGTTTCTCTATCTGTCCCTCTTCCTTCCACCTCTCTAAAATCAATAAAAACATATTTTAACTAAAAAGAAGGCAGCTATATAAAGACAGATCAACTCAAGCTTGGATTGCACTTTTGAAAGGCTCAGTCTACTTCTAATTTATCCCCAATCCTATATGTTAGCTCTCCTGAAATCCTAGTGTATGGTTTAGGATCCCTACTCTTTGGTGGATTCTGTTTGGTACCATCGAATTGCGAGAAATACTACTCTGCCTTTTAGATGTCTTCTGTTTTATGTCTTGTCCTCTTATCCTGCTTCCTTACAAATCTGGCAAATAGCTCAAAGGAAAAAACCGCAGAGTGACAGGTTTATTCTAGTGTGTTAGAACTTTAGGATCATGACATCTTAATTCTGACTGCCTTGGCAGCTCCAAATTCCAATTTTTGTCTCTGGAAATTGCCAAAAGTTCTGATGACTTCTCTGCCTCTTAGTAAGTCCCCATTGTCTACTCTAAATCCTCAACCTTTCACCCAGCACCAAGAATTCACAAAAAAATACCCTGAGGGGATTTTCTTTTCTCTCAGGGATCTTGTCCCATCCAGTCCTAGCTATCTTGACAGCTCTCTCATACCTTCAATTAATTTTTAAAATATTATTTTGCAGATTTTCTAGTTTATGGTGTAGGTTGGTCTGTTACAAGCTATGGCATTATTACCTAAATTATAACTGTTGTTTATTATAAAATAATATGTGGCCCAAGAAAGTTAAGTGGGCTCATCTCTTTATTATATTATATATAGCTGATTTAGCAATACTAACTTCTATATACTAATTTGAGAACTGCTGGGTTAGATAAATTCTCCAATACCCAAAGTTAGAGACAAAAAGGCTGGGTTAAAACCCAACTTCTTGAATCCCAGTCTGATTTGTTCTATACCATGCTGCCTTATTTACTTACAATAGTAGTTCTCAATGTTGTAAGGAACAATTTTCCCCTTCACTTTTGGTTGTCACAACAGGGTAGATGTGGGGGAATTCCACTTGCTTCTGGTGGACAGAAGCCAGAGATGCCACTACACATCAGATAATGCACAAGACAGCCACCAACAGTGAAGAATTTTATGATTCAAACTAGAGGCCCAGTGCACGAGTTTGTGCACAGGTGGGGTCCCTCAACCTGGCTGGCGATCTGGGTCATCAGGGCTGTCTCACCCAGATAATTACACACAAGATAACTACTCAGCAAAGGTATCATGTAGAATCGAATGAAAGATAAAAGAGCATCCTAGACAAGGAAAGGGTTCATCACCACCAAACCAGTATTACAAGAAATTTAAAGGGACTTCTTAAAAAGAAGAAAAAAGGTTTTGAAAATATGAATAATAAAGCGGCTATAACTACCTACATATCAATAATTATTTTAAATGTAAATGGATTGAATGATCAAATCAAAAGACATACAATAGCTGAATGGATAAGAAAACAAGACCTATACATATGCTGTTTACAGGAGACCCACTTCAAATTGAAAGACACACAGACTGAAAGTAAAGGGATGGAAGAGATATTTCATGCAGACTGGAACAAAAACAAGCTGGGGTAGCAATACTTATTTCAGACAAAATAGACTTTAAGATAGAGTAGGACACTGCACAGTCATAAAGAGATCAGTCCACCAAGAAGATATAACCCTTGTAAACTTTATGTACCCAACATAGGAGCACCTAAATATATAAAGCAAATATTGATAAAGGGTGAGACTAATAGTCATAGTAAGAGATTTAAACCCCATGGACATCAGTGGATCTTCCAGCCAGAAAATCAACAAAGACACTGACTTAAAATGACACACTAGATTAGCTGGATTTAACTGATATCTTTAGAGCATTTCATCCAAAAGCAGCAGAATATACAGTCTTTTCAAGTGCACATGAAAAATTTTCTGGGATAGATCACATGTTAGACCACAAAAGAAGTCTCAATAAATTTAAGAAGATTAAATTCATATCAAGCATCAAGAAAAACAAACTGAAAAACACATGGAGACTATATAATGTTACTGAACAATGAGGTCAAGGAAGAAATCAAAAGATACCTTGAGACAAATGAAAATGAGAACACAACAACCTAACAGTGAAAAGCAGTCCTAAGAGAGAAATTCGTGGCAACACAGGCCTACTTAAGAAACAAGAAAAATCTCGAAAAAATATTCTCACCTTACATCTACAGGAACTAGAAAAACATACAAAGCCCACGTGAGTAGGAGGAAGGAAATAATAAAGATTAGAGAAAAATAAAATATAATTTTAAAAATATAAAAGATCAATAAAATCAAAAGCTAGTTTTTGAAACAATAAAGAAGATTGTTAAACCATTACCACACTTATAACAAAAAAAGAGGACCCAAATAAATAAAATCAGAAATTAAAGGGGAGAAGTAACAACTGACACCACAGAAATACAAAGGATTATAAGAAAATATTACAAATAGGTTTTGCCAGCAATTTGGACAAACTTGAAGAAATGGAAAAATTCCTAGAAACATACAATCTTCCAAGACTGAATCAAGAAGAAACAGGAAATCTGGACAGATATTAAGCAATAATCAAAAAGCTCCCAACAAACAAAAGTCCTGGACCACATGGCTGCATGGGTGAATTTTACCAAACATTCAGATAACTAACACCCATTCTTCTCATACTATTCCAAAAATTTCAAGAGGAGGGAAGACTCCCAAACTCTCATTTCACAAGGCCAACATTATCCTAATTCCAAAACCAGATAAAGACACTACAAAAAGCCCAGCCCTTGTGACTCAATGCTTGAACATCAACCAGGGAACCAGGAGATCACCATTTGATTCCATTCAGGGCACAAGCCTAGGTTGCAGGCTCAATCCCTAGTAGGAGGCATGCAGGAGATGCCAATCAGTGATGTTTCTCTCTCATCGCTGTTTTTGTCTCTCTATTCCTCTCCCTCTCGCTTTAAAAATAAATTAAAAATTGAAAATACAAGACACTACAGAGAAAGAAAATTATAGGTCAATATTCCTGATGAACACAGATACTAAAATCCTCAACAAAATATTAGCAAACCAAATCCAGCAATACATTACAGAGATCATATACCATGATCAAGTTGGATTTATTCTGGGGGTGCAAGATAGGTGCAATATTTGCAGGTCAATTAACGTGAAACACCACATAAACAAAATGAAAGCTGAAAATCATATAAACATATCAATAGATGCATAAAAACCATATGACAAAATCCAGCACCATTTATGATTTTTAAAAAGAACGCTCTCAGCAAAGTGGGTATAGAGGGAACATATCACAACATAGTAAGGGCCACATATGACAAACCCAAAGCAACATCATACTTGAAAAGGAAAAATGAAAAGCATTTTTCTTAAGATCAGAATTAAAGGATGTCCGCTTTCACCACTCTTATTCAACATAGCACTGGAAGTCCTAGCCACAGCAACCAGACAAGAAGAAATAAATGGCATTCAAACTGGAAAGGAAGATGTCAAACTGTTATTAGATGCAGATTACATGACACTATACAAGAATCCTAGAGATTCCACCAAAAAACTACTAGAACTGATAAATGAATTCAGTAAAGTAGGAGGATAGAGGTAAACATTTAGAAATCAGTTGAATTTTTATATACAAAAAGTGAACTGTCAGAAAGAGAAACTAAGAAAACAATCCCATTTGCAATTACTACATTAAAAAACTGAAATACCTAGAAATAAATTTAATCGAGAATGTAAAAGTACTCAGAAAATTATAAGACACTGAAGAAAGAAAATAAAGAAGACACAAATAAATAGAAGGATGGGAAGAATTAGCATTGTTAAAAGGTCCATACTACACAAAACATCTATAGATTCAACATAATTCCTATCAAGATACCAAAGACATATTTCACAGAACTAGAACAAATATTTCCCAAAAATGTATATGGAACCACTAAAAAAACTGAATAGCAGTCTTGAGAAAGGAGAACAAAGTTAGAAGAATCATGCTACCTGATATCAAATTACATTACAAGGCCATAGTAATAAAAACAGCATGGTTCTGGGGGGGAAAAAAACAGACATATAGATCAACAGAACAGAATCAAGAACCCAGTATTAAACCCATGCCTATATAAACAATATTTGACAAAAGAGGCATGAACATACATTGATGTAAAGATAGTCCCTTCACTATATGGTTTTGGAAAAATTAGACAGATACATGCAAAAAAAAATGAAACTAGACCACCTTCCTACACCATATACAAAAATAAAGTCTAAATGGATTAAAAACTTTAAATGTAAGATTTAAGTGGCTATCATCAATAAATCAATAAACAATTATTGGAAAGGATGTGGAGTAAAGGAACCATCATGTACTGTTTGTGGGAATGCAAATTGGTGCAGCCACTATGGAAAAGAGTATGGAGTAACCTCAAAAAATTAAAAATGGAACTGACTTATGACCCAGCGACTCTACTTCAGGGCATATATCTGAAGAAACTCATAATGCTAAAACAAAAGAATAGATGTTCATTGCAGTATTATCTACAATAGCCAAGATATGCAAGCAACTCAAGTGTTTATCACCATAAAAAAGTGGTGATATACTATGTGTGTGTATGTGTGTGTGTGTGTGTGTGTGTGTGTATCAAACTGTATAATATATTATATTATGTAGTAATAATGTAATATTCCTTTGTGTGTATACGTAAACAAGGGAATATTGCTCGACCATAAAAATATGAAATCTTATTACTTGTAACAGTATGGATAGACCTATTATTCTAAGTGAAATAAATCAGAGAAAGACAAATATGATTTCACTTATATGTGGGATCTAAAGAGCAACATAAGCAAACATACTAAATAGAACAAACTCATAGATACAGAGAACAGACTGATGGTGGCCAGAGGGGAGAGGGTCAGGAAACTCAGTGAAAAACATGAAGGGATTAAGTAGTACAACTTAGTAGTCACAAAGTAGTCACAAGGATATAAAGTACAACATAGGGAATATAGTCAATAATCTATATGTATAAAAGCCTAAGTGACCTTTACAACTGGAATGACTGGTTGACCAGTCACTATGACATGCACTGACCACCAGGGGGCAGACACTCCATGAAGGAACTGCCCCCTTGCTGGTTAGTGCACTTCCACAGGGGAAGCACTGCTCAGCCAGAAGCCGGGCTCACAGCTAGCAAACACAGCTACAGTGGTGGGAATCTTTCCCAGCTCCACTGCAGTGCTACCAAGCAGCAGTGGCAGGCACAGTAGGCCAGGATGTGCATGAGCAGCACAAACCAGGTTGAGATCCTCCCTGGCCACTTGCCACTTGGCCTACTGCTACATCTCCCAAAGGGTCCCAGATTGTGAGAGAGTGCAGGCCAGGCTGAGGCCCTCCACCCCCTGTTCGTGAATCTGTGCATCAGGCTTCCAGTCTATCCTATCTAATAAAAGAGTAATCCAGAAATTGACCGTACCTCCACTATACCCACAAGCCACGCCCACCAGCCAATCAGGAGCGAATATGCAAATACATCCCAAACATGGTTGTGGCCACTGAGAGCAGGAGGGAGGCTTGGGTTTCCCCAGTGATGGAGGAACCCAAGCTTTCCACCTGCCCTTGCCAACTTAGGCCTCCACTCAGTGCTACAAAGTTTCAATTATACAAGATACATAAATCCCAACAGAAATGGTGGCAGCCATGGAGCTGGAGAGAGCAGAGGGTAGGGTTGCCCCTGGCGATGGAGGAAGCCAAGGTTCTGCAGCCCTGGCTGACTCAGGCCTCCACTCCAGGCTACAAAGTTTCAATTATAGAAGGTAAATAAATTCCAACAGAACTGACTGCCGCCATGGAGTGAGCAGAAGGCTTGACTCCGCTCCAGGCTACAAAGTTTCAATTGTAGAAGATAAATAAATCCCAGATACCAGGGCCTCCACTTGGGTCACTGGGGGGCATGCCTGGCCTTTAAACCACCACAGGCCCCTTTCCCAGGCTGCCCTATGCCCCAAGGAAACCCCCACCCAGATCAGGGACACCCTTGAAGGCAAACCAGCTGGCCCCCACCCATGTAGCAGGCCTCTATCCTATCTAATAAAAGAGTAATATGCAGATTGACCATTACTTCAACACATGATGGCTGCTCCCATGTAGTCAAAGATCCTGCCCCCATGTGGACACAAGATGGCCACCACAAGATGGCCAGCAGGGGAGGGCAATTGGGAGGGACCAGACCTGCAAGGGAGGGCAATGTGGGTGATCAGGCCAGCGGGGGAGGGCATTTGGGGGCAAACAGGCTGGCAGGGGAGCAGTTAGACATCAATCAGGCTGGCAGGGGAGTGGTTAGGGGTGATCAGTCTGGCAGGCAGAAGCAGTTAGGGGCAATAAAGAAGGCAGGCAGGTGAGTAGTTGGGAGCCAACTGTCCTGGATTGTGAGAGGGGTGTCCAACTGCCCATTTAAGCCCAATCCCAAGTAGTCAGACATCCCTCAAGGGGTCCCAGATTGGAGAGGGTGCAGACTGGGCTGAAGGACCCCTCTCCCCTGTGCATGAATTTCATGCACCGGGCCTCTATTCCTATCTAATAAAAGAGTAATATGCAAATTGACCATACCTTCAATCAAGCCACGCCCACAAGCCAATCAGGAGCAAATAAATGCCAATCAAGATGGTGGGCTGGGGCCCCCACCACCCGAATCCTGGCCATGGTGGTGCTTTGGGCGGCGGGGGTCCCGGTCGCAGCCCCAGACCCAGCAGGGGATCCAGCCCCCTGCCACCCAAAGCCTGGCCATGGCAAACCTGGGACCTCCACTTGGGTCGCTGGGGGCTATGGGTGGCCTGCAAACCACCACAGGCCCCTTGCCCAGGCTGCCCTATGCCCCAAGAGAACCCCCACCCAGATCAGGGATGGGGTGGGGGGTGGATTGAAGACAAAAACCTGCAGGCCTGGCACTCAGCAGCCACAAGGCCTGAGGCGGAGGCGCTTGGGTTGCTGAGGGGTGTGGGTTGGGGCAGTAGAGACACAAACCCACAAGAAACCTGTGGAAAGGGAGATAGACTATCATAACTTTATCCCCCTTTTCACAAGATGAGAAAACTGCCCCTGGATTACTTAGTGCTGTGGCCCACACCTTTCTACAAACACAGGGTCATGTTATGATCACTCCCAGGAAGGTCTGGTCAGAATACCGTCTCCAGGGAATAATGCTACTGTGGCAAATCATCTAAGAGAGGAAACAAGCTTTTGTTGGGTTTATTCTGAAGGTCAGAGAACATGCCACCCCAACATATGCTGTGTTGTAATACTGATGATCTTGAGCTGTAGATGCTTGAAAAACAGCAAATGCATGCAGAGGATTTCACTGAAGTCTCCTGATGCCCCTAAAATCAGACTCCCTAGAGGAGCTTAAATGTCATAGGTCCCCATGACGGGAGAAGTGTCATCAGGCAGAGAAGACTGACTCCTGTCACAGGACAGGAGAGTAGAAGTTGACATCACACCCAAACTTTGTTACAAACTATTTCTCCCCACCCCATTCATCTTTCCTAAATATCACTTACTCTCCTCTAAGAGTCCTATATCTCCCGTCCCCTTTCCCTAGGAAGAAGGTATTTAAATCTGTATTCTAAGCCACCTTGGGGAGTTATTCATTTTTCCCTGGGATCTCCCACATATACACAAGGTACACATGTTAATGAACTTCTGTTTTTCTCTTGGCAATCTGTCTTTCATTACAAGGGCCTCCACTAAGAACTCAGAAAGCTAGAGGAAAGCTATTTTTCCTCCTCCATAATTCTATCTCAGGAAATCAAGTCCCCAGCTGAACAATGAGGTGACTCAGGAACCAAGCAGTCTTGGCTGATGGGAGCAAAGCTTCTAGGGAGAAATCATTGATATTGGCATCAAAGTGGGATGGAGGGCACATACATGGTTGCTGGTGGGAGTTTAAAGTGGTTCAACATTTTTGGAGGATGATTTGGCAAATTCGATAGAAATGTTCAAGGTACATCCGAGAGTCTTCTAGGAATCCAATCTTCTGAGATAAAGCACAAGCGCATAAGCCTTGCTCAGAACCCAGGATGCTACTGTGGGCTCCCCTTCCACGATAGGAAAACCTGGGAACAACTTGCATTTTTAAGACAAAAATGGCATCTACACTAATAAAAGGTAATATGCTAATTAAACTGAACATCTTTTGGATGTCCTTCCGCACATCCTTCCTGACAAAGCCATGTTGGTGGGGCCAAGGCAGAGGTTAGAGGCAATCAGGCAGGCAGGGAAGAGCAGTTAGGGGGACCAGGCCAGCAGGGGAGAGCAGTTAGGCCAAATAGGCTGTCAGGGGAGAGCAATTAGGGGGATCAGGGTGGCCGGCAGGTGAGAGGTTAGGAGCCAGAGGTCCCAGATTGGAGAGAGTGTAGGCCAAGCTGAGGCGACCCCCTTCCCGTGCATGAATTGCATGCACCAGGCCTCTAATGTATATATAAAAGCCTAAGTGACCAGTTGACTAGTCGCTATGATGAGCATTGACCACCAGGGCACAGACACTTACCACAGGAGCTGCCCCCTTGGTGGTCAGAGTGCTCCCACAGTGGGAGCGCCATTCAGCTGACTGATGGCCCCAGACACCGTTCTCACGGCTGGCAAGCACAGCTGTGGTGGCACAAGCCTCTCCCATGGACACTTCCCCCAATCAGGACCTGGACTGGGATCAGGGCCAGCATCAGGACTGACTGGGCGCGAGCCCACAGCTGCTTCTCGGTCATGCGCACACCGGTATCACCCTAGGATGGGCACACAGAAACCACAGCAGAGTGGCGCTAACCTACCAAGTAGCAGCAGCAGACACAGCAGGGCCAGGATGAATGGGAACAGCGTGGCGCCTGGCCCAGGCTCTGGCTCCTCCCTGGCCTACTGCCGCTTTGTGCACTACTATATCCCTCAGGGGACGTTGGACTCTTGGTTTTGGTCTGATATCCACAGGCCATGCTGAGGGACCCCACCAGTGCACGAATCCATGCACCAGGCTTCTGGTATTGTTATAACCATGTACAGTGCCAGGTGGGAACTTGAAATACTGGGGTGAATACTCTGTAAAGTATATGATTGTCTAACCACTATGCTGTATACCTAAAAGTAATATAAAATAGTATTTAATGTAAACTGTAACTGGGGAAAAATTAAAAAGAAAATGTAATACAAATGGATATTTAAGTGATATATTACCAAATGGTTTCCAGAATAATTATTGTTTGTGTATAGTGAGTTTTTCTTCTGAAATTTAATCAGGACTCCAAAATTTTCTTTTCAGAGCATTACAACTTGGAGGTAACATTTTACTTTGGCTGAAATACTGCATGCAATTTTTCAGCTCTCGTATAAAATGTTTGCAAGTGTAGCAGAAAAGTCTGGTTCAGATAACTGAACAGCAAAAATTTCCTTGGTTAAAAGGAATAAAGGATTGCACTTTTGAATATTAAAATCTGTACTTAAGTGAGGACATACCTTTGCCTTACTCCTTTTAAGCCTTAGCCAAGTTGATTTATCCTCATTAAACTTCTTTAAAAGCTCACAGCATTTTTGATTCATTGATTTTTTAATTAGCCCAGTAGAAGCCAGCATTCCTAAGGATTCCCCCAACCCACCCCTTTGTTTAATCTTGGTCCATAAACTTAATCCAGATTTTCTCAACTCCTGTTAACCTATTTTAATATGTTTAGAACTTTTCTGGCTTAATAATTGTACCCTTTGCCATCTATGCCATCTATTTATCTTAATAAATTTTCCTATACTCATAATTACTTCATTTAGTTCTAGAACTTTACCCCTTCCCCATCTATAACAAAAGGGAATTTTTTAAAATGTTTTGTGAATAGAATTCAAAAGATACAACAATTAGCTGTTGAGCTGTCTGGTACGTGTGAAGAAGTAAGCAATTTTTTTGTTATTAGGATGATCATAAAACTTTTTATCAAAATCCAAATACTTTTGAGAGTGAAAGGGTCGCCATTAATTACATTAGGACTCTCCTGTGCAAACAAATCTATATGGTCATGCTAATCATCATACATATTTAAACAAGCATATTTGCTAAAATGTGTTCCTGCATTGGTTCAGGTTTTGAACTGTTATTTCTAACAGTTCTTCCATCTCAAAGATTCTTGATCACATTCTAAGAATATGCCAGGTAATATTGAAGTTGAAGAAGTCTGAGAATCTCTACTCTCAAGCAGGACAAGTTGGAGAGTAAGACACTGATAAATAAAACAGTTAACAGTACAAATGAATTCAAATCAGTATGGTTTTATTGAGTGCCATGTGTCAAGAATCCTATCTAATAAAAGAAAAACATGCAAATTGACCATACCTTTGCTATGCTACCAGCCAATAGGATCAATATGCAAATTAACCCCAAGCAAGATGGTGGGCAGGCCCCCTCCACCCTAAGCCGGCCATGGCAGTGCTGCGAGCAGCAGGGTCCTGATCACAGCTCCAGCCCCAGCAGGTACTTTTGGGATGATAATTTCTAACTGAGTTATGCCAACCAAAAAGTTTCTGGGTATTGACCTCTTATATAGTTTCAATAGTTCACAAGCCAAAATTGTGATAAATTAGATTATAATGAATTAGATTAATGGTCTAGGAAGGAGGCATAATAATTTGGTTAAATAGGTAAGTCAGGAAAGCAGGGACTGGAAAAACAAAACAAAGCAGGTGAGGCAGATGTTGAGATAAGATGTTCTGGATACAGGTGTTGGTAGCAAAAATTTAGATGCACCAATGGGAATTTTAATTAGAATGATAAAAAGCTGATGAAAAAGAAGGTAATCAATTACTTATCTCATGTGTAGGGATTCAGGACCTATTATTTCCAGGCACTGGGTAAGGTACAGTATACATGATAGTTTCTATATTCAAGGAATTCACAGTATATGAAATACAGATGTAAAGAAATAGTCATAGTTTGTTGTGATAGAGAAGAAAACAAGATGGTGGCTGTAATAGAGAAGAAAACAAGATGGCGGCATAGGTAAACACCTAAACTGCTGTCTCGTACAACAATATCAAAACTACAACTAAAAGACAAAACGGACACCATCTAGAACCACAGGAAAGCTGGCTGAGTGGAAATTCTACAACTAGAAGAAAAAAGGAAAGCACATTGAGAATCAGAGGAGCTGCAAAAGGCTGAGGTACAGAGACACAGAAGGGCAGCTGAGTGCACGGCTGGCTTTCTAAAGTGGGAGGAGACAGAGGCTCCTGACTGCACTGGTCTCCAGTCCCCAGCGAGATGCTGGGAAACCAGACTCATCTGGGGGGAATCTGGACTGTCGGGAAAGGGGAAAGCACACTAAGACTCAGGAGCTGCGGGAACAACTCTCTTTCAACAAAATGGACAACCTAGATGAAATGGACATATTCTTAGAAAAATACAAGCTTCCAAAACTCAATCAGGAAGAATAAAAAAACCTGAATAGGATGATAACTATTGATGAAATTGAAGTAGTAATAAAAAATCTTCCAGCAAACAAAAGCCCTGGTCTGGATGGTTTTACAGGGGAGTTCTACCAAACATTCAAATAATTAAAGTCTATCTTCCATAGTCTACTCCACAGACATTCTTGAGGAAGGCACACTTCTAAGCTCTTTCTGGCATTACCCTAATTCCAAAACCACATAAAGACACTACAAAGAAAGAGAACTACAGCCCAGTTTCCCTCCCTGATGAACATAGATGCTAAAATCATCAACAAAATTGTAGCAAATCAGATCCAGCATTTCATTAGAAAGATCATACACCATGACCAAGTGGGATTTATTCTGGGGATGCAAGGATGTACAATATCCACAAATCAATAAACATGATACATCACATAAACAAATTGAGAGACAAAAATCACATATTATTTGATGCAGAAAAGGCATTTGAAAAAATCCAACACCCTTTCCTGATTTAAAAAAAAAAAAAAACTCTCAGCAAAGTGGCAATAGAAGGATCATGCCTCAACAAAAACTGAAACCATTTCCTCTAAGAACAGGAACAAGACAGGGATGCCCACTTTCACCACTCCTGTTTAACATAGTACTGGAAGTGCTAGCCATAGCAATCAGACAAGAAGAAATAAAAGGCATCCAAATTGGGAAGGAAGAAGTAAACTCTCATTATTCACAGATGACATAGAAAACCCTAAAGATTCTATTAAAAAAAACTACTAGATTTATAATAGCTAAGATTTGGAAATAGCCTAAGTGCCCATCTGCAGATGAGTGAATTAAAAAACTGTGGTACATATACACAATGGAATACTACGGTGCTATAAAAGGAAGGAACTTTTACCATTTGCAACAGCATAGATGCACCTGGTGAGCATTATGCTAAGTGAAATAAGCCAGTCGGAGAAAGATAAATATCACATGATCTCACTCATATGTAGGATATAATGAACAACGTTAACTGATGAACAAAAATAGATACAGAGACTAAGAAACACTGATCAGACCCTCCAACCTCAGAGAGAAATGGGGGGAGAGGGGATTAGAGATCAACCAAAGGACTTATATGCATGCATGTTAGTATAACCAATGTACATAGACATGGGGGCAAAGGAGGACTGTCCTGGGGAATGGGAGTGGCAAGGGGGTGGGTCAATCGAGGAAAAATGGAGACATATGTAATACAATAAATAATAATAACAAAATAAAATAAAAAGAAAGTTTAGTAGGATTTAGTGACTATTAAGGAGACAAATATGACCCTAAGGTTTTTAATTTAAGTGACTAGAATAATACCAAGAAATGGAAATTAAGTATTATGAATTATATTGTATATCAACTATAATTAAACAATTAAAATTATTATTAAAATAATTATATATTCTACGTTTCATCTGAGTGCACATAAAATACCTAAGAGATCTTTTGTGTATTTGTGAAGAATAATAACATTAAATGTGTTTCATTGAAGTTCTAAATATCAAATGTTTATTATAGGCTCTTAAAGTCAGCCAGCAACCTAGAATGGCCATTGACAAAGTTTTCTCAAAGTTACAAACTGTAAAAGAACTAAATATCACCTGAATGAATTTTTTTCTTAACACAGAACAAAAATTTTCAGATACATATAACTGAAGGAGAATCAGAATTGCTATGAATGTTCCAAATATTTGGTTCTAAATAACCAAATTAATTCCTCTTTTATTTGTTTTAAAATACTGTTGTTTCAAGAACTGCCAATTATCAGCTAATGCTGGAAGTCTGTAATTATGTGTTAATATATGACAAGGCTAGCAATCTCCACAGAAGACTGGCATGTAGCAGAATGTTTGAAGCTACTATTGATCCAATGCATCTAGTTCAGAAATGTTCCTAGAAACCTTCTGTTTTTCAAATTACATATCCATTTATGGAGACAAAGCCCACTAAGGACAGGCAGTGTTACTTGAATCATTACAGAGTAATTGGTTAGAAGTCCAAGTCAAAGTTTGATAGTGTGGATCCAGATGAGCAGTTGCCTGGGCACTGAGAGGCAGGGAAAGGTGGGAGTTTATGAAGAAGCACAGGAAATTTTTAGAAGTGGTGGATATCTTCATTATCTTGATTGTGGTGATAGCTTCATAGGTGTATACACATTCAAATTTATCAAATTGTAGACTTTAAATACATGCAGGTGATTGTGTGCCAATCATGCCTCAATAGAACTAGCAATAAAAGAAGTGAATTTAATCTTAGAATGGTCAGATATGGTGTCTTGAGTCCTGCACTGTTACCCATATTAAAGAGTTAGCCATCTAAAAAATGTACATACAATCACCTGAAGTAATCTAGGCTACCTGAGCTATGATGAATTGAATGTAGTGGTTTTTAATTATTGTTTTAAAGAAATACACTTTATTAAGATACAGATTTGTGTATGTGTGTTTGTGATTCTGGATGATTATTTTTCTCGAGAGTTGATATCTATGGACTGGACATTAATCTAGCTTATAAGCAGCTTTTAGAATATCAATACCACATTAGTTTGAATATTTTTTCCTTGTGAAAGATACAGAAAGATCAATGTCTCAACTGCTCCAGGTCATAATAAATGATTTAATAAAATTATTTTAACCTTTGTACACTTTTGCTTTTATTAATAAACTTTTCTTTTAAAATCAGACTATTTATGGCTTTCTGACAGTGTCATCTTGCCTGTGGTTGAGACTAGTGTGAACTCTAATTTTTAAAGAGTAATTCTATAGGTAGAACCTAGAAAGATTAGAAGACATCTGAACTTTTACTTAAAAATTTATATTGGTGTATGTAATATAGGAGAATCTTCTTTAAAAATTTCTATTTGATGCCCTTATAGTATTGTTAGAGTATAAATACGAGGTGGTCTTTATACCCTTTTATATACTAACTAGAGGTCCGATGCACAAAATTCACTCAAGGGGCTTGACCCTCTCAGCTGTGGCTTCATCCAGAAGGTCGTCTAGCCAAAGCCGGTGTGGCTCAGAAGGTCATCTGAAAGGATGTCCAGAAACTTGTTTGGCTGTCTGGTCTAATTAGCATATTATGCTTTTATTATTATAGACTACAGGCCCAGTGCATGAAAATCATGCATGGGGGTGGGGGTCCCTCAGCCTGGCTCGCACCCTCTCGCAATCTCTCCTGTGGGATCAGGCCTTAAACTGGCGGTCAGACATCCCTCTTGCAATCCAGGACCACTGGCTCCTAAACACTCACCTGCCTGTCAGCCTGATCGCCCCTAACCCCTCTGCCTGCCAGCCTGATCGTTCCTATCTTTCCTCCCCTGCTGGCCTGATTGCTCCTAACTGCCCTCCCTGCCAGCTTGATTGCCCCTAACTGCCTCTGACTTGGCCTCTGCCATCATTTGTCCAGAAGGAAGGCAGGACAACAGGAAGGTGTCTGGTCGACCTGGTTTAATTAGCATATTACCCTGTTATTAGTATAAATTTCACTTCATGGAATTTAATCTAAATAATCAAAATATGGGAGGGAATACATGTAAAGATATTCATGTCATGTTTATGTATAAAAATAAAAATTTAAAGCAACCATAATATAATGAGTAAAGTATGTTACTTACCATCTATAGTAATATAAGCGTAATATGCTAATTAGATCAGACATCCTTCCATATGTCCTTCCTTCCAGCTGCCGCGGTAGCAGGTGGAGGCCAAGGCAGTGGCAGCTGCGGCGGTGGCAAGGGCCAAGGCCCTTGCATGAATTTCATGCATCGGGCCTCTAGTTACAAATATTGCAGCAATTTGAGACAATACTTATGTATTACATTAGATGAAAAATAAACCTACATCATGGGTTTATTTATTATGTGAGACTTCAGTACTTAAACTTGAAAATGTTTCTATAAGTATTAAAAATCAGAATATAAAGGTGTCTACCATTACAATAAAAATAACAGGAGTGATTAAGTTGGAGGATAAAATGATAAATACTATGTTTTCCATCTCTTACTTAAATATTTTAATTATCAATTTTAAAATAACATAGTCCTTTTAATTAAGAGTACAAATTTAGCTGCCCTAAAGTAGCATAGACTAGTAGTAGCTCAAGCTCTGGGGTTTCATTAGTATAGTGATGACTTAATTAACAAATCCTCTATGAACAAAACCACTTTCCCTGAGACTGGCTTGGTGCAGCAGGCATGAGGGAAGGATCAATTTTCTCTGAGCTAGATTGGTGGCAGCAAGGACTAATGAGGCAGGGCCTTGGAAGTGGCTCTCTCTCAGATCCAACCCCTCAGGGGTTGGCTGTAGCTGATGCTGAGGGCGCTGCTGCACTCCTGGGACCTACACAGCCTGGTTACCCAGGTGTTGAAAAAACAATTTCTGTGCCAAGACCATATGTGGCTTTTAAGAGACTCGGCAGGACTCTTGCTTGAGGCAGAGCATTCCTAGTGTGGAATGAGCAGCTAGAAAATAGCAGAGGGAATCCCATGTGCTAGGAAGTTTCCACTTGTCTTCTGTGTGCTCAGTGTACTGTTTTTCCGTTCTCTGAGCTTCATTTTATTCAACTGTAAAATGAAAGGACTGACTAGAAAATGTCTAATGTATCTTTCAGTTCTAATGGACTATATGTCCGGATCGAGTCAGCAGCCTTCCTGTATATAGCCAAATAGTAAATAGTTGCAGCTTTGCAAGACGTGCATTTCAGTCTCAACTGCTCAACTCTGCCTCTGTAGTGTGAAAGCATCCATATGTAACAATGTGGAAATAAATGGGCTGACTGTGTTCCAGTACAACTTTATTTACAAAAATAGGCGGCCACCTAGATTTGGCCCACAGGCCATAGTTGAACAAACCCTGGTCTAGATATTGATGTAATACAAATATCAAAGAATTCTTTATGGGGATAGGATATAAACCTTATTTAAAATAGGGACCATTCTCTCAGACTTTTTTTTAAAGATTACATTGCTAGAGCCCCAATGCAGGGAATTGGTGCAAGGGGCTTGGCCCTCACAGCCCCTTGCAGCCTCTGCCGATCCTCACAGCCCCGGCTTTGTTGTTTTGCTGTTTGGTCTAATTAGCATAGAAGCTCTTTAATATATAGGATATTTTAATGTCAGGGTTTATCCCCAGCCACCATACCATTGTAGTAAATTCTCTGCAATAGACAAACCCTGTGCCTTTCAATTAAGGAGGAAAATGGTGTCTAAAACACTTGTGACTTTTATGTCTTCAAAACTGAACCTAGCCGAGACCGGTTTGGCTCAGTGGACAGAGCGTCGGACTGCGGACTGAAGGGTCCCGGGTTCGATTCCGGTCAAGGGCATGTATGTTGGCTGCGGGCACATCCCCAGTAGGGGGCGTGCAAGAGGCAGCTGATCGATGTTTCTCTCTCATCAATGTTTCTGACTTTCTATCCCTCTCCCTTCCGCTCTGTAAAAAAATCAATAAAATATATATATTTTTAAAAACTGAACCTAGTAAGAGTGAAGGTCGGTGGCTTATTAACTTGTTTCTGATAAAATAGGCTAAATTATGCCATTTATGGTGGTATGTGGGCTGCAGAGTGTGTGTGTGTGTGTGTGTGTGTGTGTGTGTGTGTGTGTGTGTGTGTGTATTTTCTCCAAAAAGGTTTAACTGCCATGCTAGGCAGGCTTCAGATTTCCATCTATCTTGGTATCTAGGTCTTCAGTTACCAGGATTCTAATGTGGAAATCAGTCTGGCTTCATTTTGGAGACCCTTGTTAGTTCGCCCATGTCAGGTCTCAGCTGGTCTACTTTACTTTGTCTAGTGTGTTCATTCATTAATTCATTTTCTTTTTTGCTCAATCCCTCCACCATCACCCAATCAGAGCTGTCTGCCTGCTCTCTAGGAGTCTGTCTCTATTTTGCTTGTTAGTTCAGTTTGTTTGTCTAATGCATTTATATCAAACGTTACTTTTATTTTCCATAACAACAAAGCAATCATAGATTGGGATAATTAATCTGGGATTATTATTGCATAAAAGGATCAGCACAGCGGCACTTTATCTGCCTAGAAAGGTCTAAAATATTCTTCTTGGCCAGCTTTCTTTCATATAAGCACAGTTTGGTATCTTTACTTTCTAAGCTGCAGAGCATTAACTCTGATTGGCTTATACCATTAAAGACATCTGTGCATATAGTAGAACTGACATATTCTTGCACTTACAGCTTGTCCAGAGTGAATATGTCAACCATCCCAGCATGGTGACTGCTACGGGGCCCTTTAATGCAACAATTTTCAAACTGTGGACCTATTGGAAGTCTCCAAGACTTTCAAGGTGTCCCTTCTGTGAAGTCAAACTATTTCATAATAACACTAAGACTTATTTGCCTTTTAGATTCTCTATTTCCGGAGAGTTTTCCAGAGACTTTATAATGTGTGATATAGCAACAGATTGAATACTGAAGCAATTATGATACTCAGGCTGTCTTTTTAAACCAGACATTAAAGTGATCACTAAAAATGTAAATGTCACTCTTCACTAGTATTTTTATTTAGAATATATCATTACTTTTCATAAACTATGTTAAAATGTAATAGATCTATTAATAAATATTTTAAGTTCTCTGTTTTAATTTCTAATAAAGTAAATATTGGTAAATATAAGTCAAATAAATAAAAGCTATTTGGGATCCTCATTTTTAAGAGTATTACAGGGACCCTAGCTGGCTTGGCTAAGTGGATATTTAAATTTGAGCCTGTGGACTGAAAGGTCCCCGAGTTCGATTCTAGCCGGGGACACATGCCTGGGTTGCGGGCTTGATCCCCAGTGCGAGGTATGCAGAGGGCGGCCGATCAATTATTCTCTCTGATCATTGATGTTACTATCTCCCTCTCTTTCTCCCTTCCTCTCTGAAATCAATAAAGAAATATATATATATATATATATTTTTTTAAGATTATTACAGGGGCCCAAAATGTTTGAGAATCCATGTTGTAATGTAATATCCTTAGTTGCAATGCTGTGATCACATGATTCTAGCATCCTCAACTTATTCCCATATATAAAATATCCAATGAAATTCTCCTACTCAGATATAACAATTTAGTGATTGTCTTCCAGACATCATTCTCCTGATTGCTTGTATGCATACATTATATAATATTACATATGTGGGATCTTACTATACTTTCCCAAACTTTTCTTATGAGATACTTCAGTTTAATTTTTCTCCCTGTTAACTCTTAATTCCAATAAAATCCTAAGGATAGGGATAATTTTATCTCAGTCCCACCTCAATTCAAGAATCCTCTCTAAAACATTCACTACCAGCTGATCTATTTATTTCAGTTTTATAAATCCTAAACTGTCAGAAAGCTTTTCCTTCTGTTGAACAGGAACTTTCCTTCTTGTAACTTCCATCCTTTGGTCCTCATCCCACTTCAGGAACGATGTAAAATATATGTCTCCATCTTTACCGCGCTTCACTGTGGATATTTTCTTCTGACCGATCTGCCAGTTCGCTAATTCTTCTCTAAACTGTATGTTTTTGTTAAACTTATACATTGAATTCTTTTTAATTTCCATTGAAACCTATTGAGTTCTTAATTCCAATTTTTCATTTTCTATCGTTTTTAGTTCTCTACTGTAATTCTGTTTTATTTTTAACTCTTGATCAGTAAGATAGTTATTTCAAAGTTTCTCTTTGATAAGTTCAATATCTGGAACCACTTTGGGCTACTTTCTGTTGTGTAATTTCTGCTGGTTTTAATTTCTTGCTTGCCTCCTTATGTTACTTTATTGCGAGCATACATTGTATTTGTAAAATTCCTTCTAAAAATAACTTGAAGCATAAGATGAATCATGTTTGCTTTTGGGAAGCACAGGAATACTGCCAGACTAGTCATCTTGATTTGAGTTTAGGAATTTAGATGATTGGAAGGCAAGTCATAGTCCATTGCCTAGGCCTATATATAGATGTCCTGTTCACTCTTAAGTCTGGGTGCAGCTTTTGGGTCCCGGCCTCAGAAGAGGAAGTTTTACCAGGGCATCTGTCTTGACGGGCTCTGGTTCCCAGTGTTGTCCTCCCAGTAGCATCAAACACCAGACTCACCCCTCTGGTTTTCATCATCTGTTATATCCTATCCTGGTAATTCTTTAATCTTTTGTTAGGCCTCAAATGCCTCAAGCACATTTTTTAAAGCTACATTTTGTCCAGATGTTCTGATTGGTCTTAATGAGACAGTTGGTCTAAATTACCTACTCTGCCATTATCAGAAGCCCCTAGAACGTACTTAAAACTCATATTAATATTTCTTTGTCCTTCTAGGTTGCTCAGAAAGCTGTTTAGGAACAGGGATAATCGCGACCAGGGCATCCTCATCGGCACATTTTATCATGTGTACCACCTTGATCAGAGGCTCTTTAAGAGCACTTCTTGAACGTTTAATATCATATGTTGGTTCAAACAAGTTGAAGGCATTCTCAAATTTAAATAAGCAATTATTCTATAGCCTTTATCTCATACTTTTGAATTCTGTTAGGATTAAAAATCATAATGTTGCCCCTTTTTATATTTATTAACCAGGTTAGGCTAAACCTAATAAATAACCCTCAAAATCTTCATGATTTTCGAGAATAAATATGTATTCTTCACTCACATTCCTGTTCTTCGCTGTGTTTGCAGAGGCACTACTTCCTGTTTTCTTCATTGTAGGACCAACACTGAAGGGCAGCCCCAGTCAGGAGCATGCTCATTGTAAAAAGGGAAAAGACAAGATGAAAGAACTACACGATAGCTCTTACAGCTGTTGCATCACTTCCTGTCACATTTCCTTAGCTGAAGTCAAGTCACATGGCCAAGCCTGATATTAATCAGAAAAGCAGTACAGTCCTTATTAACAGGTTATAGTTTTCCCATAGGAAGGAGGGACAGAGAATACAGTGTACGAGGGGCTCCATTTTCCTTAAGTTTATTATACTGTAATCTTGAACTGAAACAATACTCAAAATGAAAGGTCTCGTTGTAATGTAGGATTTAAACCAACTTAAAAAAAAAAAATCAAGACAAACTTTGTTTAAACCTGAATCAAGCTTAGGAATAGGGTGTGTTAAAAAACATTAATTCTGTATATGTGCAGTTTCATTTGTTCTTTTTTTAAATTCCTTTATTCTATCTTATTTGTTTTGGGGGGAGTTAAATCTTTTTTGGGGGGTGTTTTTAATTTAACAAATCTTTATTGTTCAAATTATTACAATGGTTCCTCTCTTTTTTTCCCCATAGCTCCCCTCCAACCGGTTCCCACCACACCCTCTGTCCTTACCTCCCCCCGCCCCACTGTCCTCATCCATAGGTGTATACTTTTTGTCCAGTCTCTTCCCGCATCCCTACACCTCTTTCCCCAAAAAATTGTCAGTCCACTCACTTTCTATGCCCCTGATTCTATTATACTCACCAGTTTATTCTGTTCATCAGATTTTTAATTCATCTGATTTTTAGATTCATTTGTTGATAGATATGTATTTGTTGTTCATAATTTTTATCTTTACCTTTTTCTTCTTCTTCCGCTTCTTAAATAATACCTTTCAGCATTTCATATAATACTGGTTTGGTGTTAATGAACTCCTTTAGCTTTTTCTTATCTGTGAAGCTCTTTATCTGCCCTTCAATTCTGAATGATAGCTTTGCTGGATAGAGTAATCTTGGTTGTAGATTCTTGCTATTCATCACTTTGAATATTTCTTGCCACTCCTGTCTGGCCTGCATCGTTTCTGTTGAGAAATCAGCTGACAATCGTATGGGTGCTCCCTTGTAGGTAACTGTTTTTTTCTTGCTGCTTTTAATATTCTTTGTCTTTTGCTCTTGGCATTTTAATTATGATGTGGATTTCTTTTGTTTGGGGTTCTGTACATTTCCTGGACTTGTAAGTCTATTTCTTTCACCAGGTTGGGGAAGTTTTCTGTCATTATTTCTTCAAGTAGGCTTTCAGTATCTTGCTCTCTTCTTCTGGCATCCCCATAATTCGGATGTTGGTACTCTTAAAGTTGTCCCTGAGGCTTCTTATACTTTCTTCAAATTTTTGGATTCTTTTTTCTTTTTGCTTTTCTGGTTGAGTGTTTTTGGCCTCTTCGTGTTTCAAATCTTTGACTTGATTCTTGCGTTCCTCTAGTCTGCTACTTGGACTCTGTATAATATTTTTTATTTTAGTCAGTGTATGTTTAATTTCTGGTTGGTCCTTTTTCATATCCTTGAGGGTCTCACTAAATTTATTGGCCTTTTCTAGGAACCTCTTGAAAAACCGTATAATCGTGGTTTTGAACTCTATATCCAGTCATTTGTTTTTCTCCATTTCTTTCATTTGTAATTTGGTTTTTTGTCTTCGCATTTTCGCTGCTTCCCTGAGTTAGTAGGGTAGCTTTGTGTGCTAGGTGTCCTCATGGCCCAATGTCTTGGCCTCCCCAGTTACCTAAGGTAGACACTCTTAGTGCACCCCTTTGTGGGCTGTGCACAGTCTTGTTATAGTTAAGCCTTGATTGTTGTTGGTATTACTGGGAGGAATTGATCTCCAGGCCAATTGGCTGTCAGGATCAGCTGTGTCTATGCCAGGAAAGCTTCTGTGCTGGAGAGAGCCTTATGGGACAAGACTTGCAAAATTGCAAAAGCCTCTGTGCTCAGCTTGGATGGGGCGGAGTCTCAGGGCTGAGCAGAAAGCCTTGGCTTCCCATCAGCCATGCCCTAAGAGGCCCCTGGGTCTCGGTGTCCCTCAGTAACCACTGCAAGCACCTCTGAGAGAGAGCCGCCCTCGAGTTTTGCCCGCTGCCAGACAGTCCAGTTTCTCCCCCAATGAATCTGGAAGCCCAGATTCTCGCCCGGAACTGGAGTTCAGCGCAGTCAGAACGGGTTCAGCTCAGTAGGGGAATTTTGTCTCCTTCCCGCTAGAGAAAGCCAGTGGCACACTCAATAGTCAGTCCTCTCTGTGTGCACTTGTGCACACGCCTCCAGACCTCTGCCTTTCACGGCTCCCCTGAGTTTCTGCCTGACAGCCCAGATTCCCCTCTTCCTCGTATGGGCCTGGGTCCCCAGGGTCTCACCCAGAACTAGAATTCAGTGCAGTCAGAACTGGGGTTCAGCGCAGTCAGGAGCTTTTTTTCTTCTTCCCACTAGAGAAAGCCATCCAGGCACTCTGCCGCCCATCTTTTCCACATCTATCTCCGTACCTCAGCCTTTTGTAGCTCCTCTGAGTCTCCCATTTGCTTTTCTCTTTCCTTATAGTTGTAGAATTTCCACTCATCCAGCTTTCCTGTGGTTCTGGATGATGTCCATTTTGTCTTTTAGTCGTAGTTTTGAAATTGTGCGAGATAGCAGTTTAGGTATTTACCTATGCTGTGCCATCTTTGTTTCGCTGATGAGTTAAATCTTTAATATTGACTCTTAGTTGTTATAGGTCAGCCCAATTGTGTTTCCTGTTTTATATTATACCTCCATTAGCATTAGCTTTTGAAGGATATTTAAAGGTGTGACTGTTTTTTAAGTTACATTCTTCCCATTTATTTGCAGTTCTCCTAACTTTTTAATTATCCACCCACTAAAAATACATTTGTGATATCTTATCCTTTCATTCATCACATGCCCATCAGTTCTATACTTGACCTGGCCAGCATGGCTCCGTGGTTGATCATGGACCTATGAACCAGGAGGTTACAGTTCAATTCCCTGTCAAGGCACATGTCCAGATTGCCTTTCCATCCCCTGTGACAGGCATGCAGGAGGCAGCTGATTGAGTATTCTCTTTCATCATTGACGTTTTTATCTCTCTTCCCTCTCCCTTCCTCTCAGAAATCAATGAAAATATATTTTAAAACAATAATAACTTTTTTAAATCTCTAACTTCAAAGATTCTCCATTCTCCCTTATAGGTATGGTATTTTTCTCCTATTACTGTTTAAAATGTTTAAGAAATGAACTGGGATTTTCTTCAGTTTTTCATACATCAGAGCTATTCCTACTATTCTTATTTAGGGTCTCATATGATAAATTTTTTCATGAGTAATGTATAATATTGAGCATTACTGAAGACTTTATTATTTCTAACTCTAAAATATATTTTATAATAATGAGATGAAAATCAAGTTTTATGAAAGGGAGAAAGATGTTTCTCCAAATATAATTCCTGTGTTAAAAGACTACAAGTGCTATCATTTTGTGATCCCAAGAATGATGTCTGCTTTCTTTGTACTAAATCTAATAGTAATTGATTCTAGAGAAGATCACAGCTTTAGAAATGCATTGACGAATATCTTGTTTGATGAGACAAAAGCTTTAATAAGTATGCCCCCACCTGAGTGTTTAATTTCAAAATATTGTTTGTCTAATACCCTGTTGTGGACACAACGGAACAAGAACTTTTGGAAGCAGTTGGCTGTCCAATAATGGCAAATTTCAAGGCTATGCAAATTGTGCCAGTTCAGCCCAGCTCTTTTCTCTATTATCATATCAATTGAGTCAGTTCATAGTAGACAAAGCAAGGTTATGGGAACCACCTAGAGCATCATGCACCATTTAACATCAATGCAGCATACAGGAACATCTGCAACTTAGTCTTATTAACAGAGGATAGAATGGAAGGCAGTAAACAGCTTTCTTCATCATTTAATTGCAAAATAGTATTTCCTAATGTTTGCATTGTTTATCAACAGGAACTTCATCAATAATTGTATAATTATGGTTACCCTCATGCATCTTGTCATTTATTATAGAGAGGTCTGAATTTAATCTGAATTTGAACACATGATGCAAAACTAATCATATTAAGTCCCCTGAAATGTAAGTTGTATAATTCAGATACTTTGTGTAGTCGGAGAATGGCAGTTGGTGATTCCTCAGTTCCTGGGGATTAAGATAACAGGGAAAAGACTAAAAGGCAATGAAAAAGGAGAGGAAGCCACTGGTTAGAGTCAAACACACACCCACTGGACATGAGCGTCGGTTATGTTCTTTAAAATCAGTCATGAGTGATTACATGTTTGCTTTAGGCCAAAATTGGGCTAAATTAAAATAGGATTACTATGCTGAGATCTTCCCCCTCAGTCTCTATATTTAAAGGAAGAAAATGGCAGAAAACTGTAAGTATAGTGAGGAGGGGGGAAAGCTATGGTGGCCAAAGTTAGAAATTCCAAATGCAGAGGAGAAACTTGACATGTCTGCTCAGTTTTTACCTCTGTTGCTTTTGAAGCCTAACAGTGCTGGTGCTCCTGCCTGTGTTAGCATTGACAGTGCACAGCCAGCTCAGTCTCAGGCTCTGTGGCAGCAGAGTTTGTTTTGGCACACAGTGCAAAATATCCAAGAAAAATGAAGGGAAATAACATAAGCTCAGTAAGAGATATAGGTGTGGTCAGGGGGAATTGCCTCACAATAGAGCAGGAAAACGAAAATGTGAAAAATAATGGGTGCATTTTAAGACAGTAGGAAACGGGCTGATCTGAAAAGTTCCTCTCTTTTAAACATGAAAATTATATATTGTGACTGAAATCCATTTTATATTTAAGGAAAATGTAAGCCCTATTCATGACATTGCATTTGAAACAATTTTATTGGTGATTAGGTTTCCTGCTCCCTCCACCCAAAAAAATATTAAAAACGCTAAATTGAACTGGGTTGTTTCTTCCCAATTGATCAACATAGTAATGTTCTTAAAAAACAAAACAAAAAAAAACTCCAAAATTCGAATATTTCCCCCATGATTACTCTATATTTACACGTTTTTTGCCAGTTCATTTTTCTTTAAATTCTTTATTGTTTAAAATATTACATATGTCTTCTTGTTCCCCCATTGACCTACCTCCCTGTATTTATGCTTTTAATAATTCTCCATGGATTTTCTAGCAGCAAATTTTCTTACCTTCTCAGATTTTTATTTTGTTATTTTTATTTTATTGTTTAAAGTATTACAAATGGTAGTATATGTTTCATTTTTTCCCCATTGACCTCCCCCCACACACACATGCCCCCCTGCCCAGTGTCTTGTATCCATTGGTTATGCTTATATGCATGCATACAAGTCCTTTATTGGATCTCTAAACCCCCCCCCACCCCCGCCTTGACAGTCTATTTGATGCTTCTTTGCTTCTGTATCTATTTTATAATGTTCTTTATATTCCACAATGAGTGAGATCATGTGGTATTTATTTTTCACTTAGCATAATGCTCCTCAGTTCCATCCATGCTGTTGCAAATGGTAAGAATTCCCCCCCCCCTTTTTTTTTTACAGCAACGTAGTATTCCATTCTGTAAATATACCAGTTTTCTAATCCATTCATCTACTGATGGGAATTTAGGCTATTTCCAAATTTTAGCTATTGTACGTTGTGCTGCTATGAACATAGGGGTGCATATATACTTTCTGATTGGTGTTTCTGTTTTCATGGGATATATTTCTAGAAGTGGGATTACTGGATCAAATGGCAGTTCCATTTTTAATTTCTTTAGAAATCGCCGTAATCTCCACAGTGGCTGCACCATCCGCATTCCCACCAGCAGTGAAGCAGGATTCCTTTTTCTCCACATCCTCGCCAGCTCTTGTCTTCTGTTGATTTACTGATGACAGCCATTCTGGCAGGTGTGAGATGGTACCTCACTGTTGTTTTGATTGACATTCTTGGGTGATTAGTGACTCTGAGCATGTTTTCATGTATCTCTTGGCTTTCTGTATGTCCTCTTTCGAAAAGTGTCTATTTAGGTCCGTTGCCCATTTTTTTATTGGATTGTTTATCTTCCTTTTGTCAGATTTTTAAAATATCATAGGAAGAAAAAAAGCTGCTATAATAAAATATTCACATAATAGAGGAAGATAGAGAGTTTTGCTCCCTGTTTAGTGATTTTTGTGTATAATGAACATAGCAGAAACTTTAACATGCTAGTCAACATATCATTTCCTCTTTCTGAGGGATGCTAAGAACTTGTTAGAGGTAAGAGTTTGAGCTGTAATTATTCATTATGCTAAAGACCCTTTTTTAAAAGAAATAATTATAGCCTCTACTTAAAACTTGAAAAACTCCTAGCTCTGTGCAGAGTGAGGTATAAGCATATATATGCCTCTCACCTGAATCTCAGAGAGCACATTTTTCTAGGCTAGCTAGGGCTTTGCAATAAATGGGCAGTACCAATTCCGATACTTATACACCTTTCCATTAAAGAATTTATTTCCAAACATTATTCAGGAACCTTTTCTAGGAGCTATTTATCAAAACTGCTATGATAATAACTTTGTCCTAATGAGTCTCAGTCTCTGTTTAGGGAGTAATCGATAAACTACAAATTAATGTTCCATAATTCACATTACAATGCACATGTAATTATTTTGAGATGAGGCAAACATTATGCATTTAATTTACAGCTAAAATTAAGTAAACTCATTTGATGCTAATTTGAGCCTTAAAGGATCATAGGTTTGTGTATTTAATTATCAAAGTACAATCAACAACCAAGTTTTTTTTAATATATTTTATTGATTTTCTACAGAGAGGAAGGGAAGAGGGACAGAAAGTCAGAAACATCGATGAGAGAGAAACATCTGTCAGCTGCTTCCTGCACATCCCCTACTAGGGATGTGCCCGCAACCAAGGTACATGCCCTTGACCAGAATCGAACCTGGGACCCTTCAGTCTGTCCGCAGGCCGACGCTCTTTCCACCGGTTAGGGCAACATCCAACTTCTTAAAAGCTTTTCTGTTTTGAGTTCAACACTGACCTGTGGCCATACTATAATTTTTCCTTCTTATATCTTCAATAAATAAAAATGCATTGTGAATTGTGGAGAATCTACTTCATGAGTTAGTTTTTGGTAATTATAATTCTCCGCTGGGGGGGCGGGGGAAAAATGGGCCTAGGAATGCAGAAGTTCTATCTCTGACAAAACTGTCCATCAGAAATGAAGGAGAAATTAAGACATTTCCAGCTAAACAAAGGCTAAAGGAATTCATTGCAAGTAAATGGACCTGCCCTCTGAGGGCAGGAACCTTTTCTAGGAGCTATTTCCATGAGAAATGCTCATAGAAATCATTCAGGATGAAATGAAAGGACACTAGACAGTAACTCAAAACCATTTGAAGAGATAAAGAACTCCCGTAAAGGTAACTACATAGGTAAATGTAATAGCCAATATTAATGTATTTTTTGTTTCAAACCCCTCTTTTTGTCATACATGATTTAAAAGATAAATACATTAGGGAATAATTATAAGTATATGTTAATGGGCACACATATATTAAGATGTAATTTGTAACAACATAAGAGAGAAGGAGCTGTGGGAGCAGAGTTTTTGAATTCTATTAAGCTAAGTTGGTATCAATTCCAACTAGATTTTTATAGACTTAGAATGTTAATTGTAATCCTCAGGGTAACCATACAGAATTTCTATTTTGTTAAAATAGCATGTAAAAAATAGTTTACCAGAAAATATACTTGAGTGCTAGCTTAGGAGTCTTTTAAATTCTACTGACAGTCCCTAAGTATTTATTAAGTACCTAATTTAACGGGTTTTCTGCTAGATTTCAATAATTATCCCCACCTTTTCCCACTATGTAAATGTATAATCAAGAAAAAAGAGTTATCTGATGTTTAGTCCAAGACTTCCTAGCCTTGGAATATGCTAGATAAAATATTCACATTTTCATATTTCTCAGCCATATAATGCTCTAAAGAAAGTGAAAGTTTGTGCTCATCACTTTCCCTGAAGGCATGAAAGATGTTTCTGTGCTCAGGCCTTTAACCAAGACGCCTGATGTAAGGATTAGAAGGCACCTAAGAGGTCCAGTATATGTTGTCTTCACCCTCCAAGTATTCAGGGTATTACTATTAATGTCAGAAAATGTGAGCATAACCTTCAAATGCTCAAAATCTAGGCTTTAGAAATGAGCCTACCAGATTATGGGTTTGGTTTTTTCTCTTTACACATCAGTAGCCACTATGGTAAAATAAAAAGTAATTGCTGATACTTATATATTATAGCTCACATAGAATATTTAGTTATGTTATCTGAAATGAAGTTTTTAAAATAGATTTTAATGGGAATAATTAGCACAGTTTGTCAATACATTAAAAATACAGACTTTTCTTCTTCTTTTTTCATTACTTTGTGTTTTCAAATAATTAACCAGCACAGCACAAATCTCTTCTGTCCAGATGTAGCCATTGTCAAAACTTCACATAACTTACAATTAATGACACCAGCCTTGCTGCCCCGACATCAATGGCCTGATCAGTTTGTATATTGCCTCTGGGTCATCTGAGGAAGTATAAATAGTATTGTGGTCTATGAATAGGTTAAGTCTAGCAGGTGCCATTTACATAGACTTGAATGTATTCTCTGAAGCTATGCAATGTGATATTGTTCCTAAATTGAATTATCTCCCATCTTCTTCTGGTCTCATAAACAAAGATACAGATTCTTGTATTGTTTGGTGGAAGAACTATTAGTAGTTCAACATAACTAGCAAAGTGTAAGACTTGACTCCTAATGAGCTATTCTCTCTGAGGGTGGGAAAGAGTTGGGGGTTTGAGAATTATTTAAAATGCTACTTTGGGGAGAGAAATGGAAGCACCACTTAGGAATCATTAGTAGGACCAATTCTGAGAGGAATTAGCAGTAATTGGCACAATATTAGATGACAAAGACAAGTCTTTACAATTTCTCTGAGACAAGTCTTTATAATTTCTTTACAATATTGTGCCATTCTTCTTAATCTCTGGATCGGCCTAAGTATGATCTTTAAATTATTCCTGCAACTTTGTAAAAACTTAATGTTGCAACTTCTATTCATATAGAATGAGGATGAGGAATAGCTTTAAAAGCAATGTAAAATATTGTACTTGAGAAGTGTTTTTAAACAGGCAATTAATCATACATTTACACATTTTCATCTACTTATAGGTGCAAAAGATATTAGCAAATGACTGAAGAAAAGTGTTCTGCTTAAATGGATAAAATGGTTACTTACTGGATTTTATCACTGTACTCCAAGTAGTCAAGTGATTTGTGAATCCAGTTTAGTTTCTTGGACAATAATTAGTACTCACAATTTTTATCTGTGTTTGTCAGGGCACCCATTGAAATTAACTCTATACTTTGGGGAAATTTAATTTTATTGTACAGTATAAAATGCTTAAAAAATCTTTTTCCTTTAGTATAAAACCATGACATTACCTTGAGGCATTATCACCCCTCCAAACCACTAAACATCAGTGATATTTCAGCAGTGCTTTCTTGCTCTAAAAGTTTTTTCTAATCTGTAAAGAGAAACAAGAAGACATTGTCCCCCTGGTAGTTAATACAACTTTTCCTTTGTAAGCTTCGTTAATGTTTGCCACTGTCACTATCAACAATTCAAACAGAAATCTTACTGAAAGTCTACAATTACATGTAGTAGTGGCAGAGTTTCTTCTTTGATAACAAAAGCATCTTTGTATATCTATTTTGAAAATCTCTACTGCTATACTCAGAAGGAAATACATGATTATAAGAAGGGGTACACTTAGAATACCAATAATGTCTAGTATCCTACAACGGTAGTGATTAGGACTAAATCATAAAAATGTCAAGAAAGCTGTTTATCTTTGGTCTCAGTTGTTTCTATAATCAGGATGCATTGATCCACATTATCTAACAAACTAGAGGCCCAGTGCACAAAATTCATGCAAGGGGATGGGGGGGAGGGTGTCCCTCAGCCAAGCCTGCACCATCTCCAATCTGGGACTGCTGGCTCCCAACTGCTCACCTACTTGCCTTCCTGATTGTCCCTAACTCCTTCTGCCTGCCAGCCTAATCACCCCCTAAGCACTCCCCTGCCAGCCTGATTGATGTCTAACTGCTCCCCTGCCAGCCTGTTTACCCCCAATTTCCCTCCTCTGCTGGCCTGGTCACCCCTAACTGCTCTCCCCTGCAGCCTTGATTGCCCCCAACTGCCTTCCCTTGCAGGCCTGGTCCCTCCCAACTGCCCTCCCCTGCAGGCCTGGTCCCTCCCAAATGCCCTCCCCTGCTGGCCATCTTGTATCCACATGGGGGCAGAATCTTTGACCACATGGGGATAGCTGTCTTATGTATTGGAGTGGTGGTCAATCTGCATATTACTCTTTTATTAGATAGGATAAGAGGCCTGGTGCATGGGTGGGGCCAGCTGGTTTGGCCTGAAGGGTGTCCTGGATCAGGATGGGGGTTCCCTTGGGGCGTGGGGTGGCCTGGGCGAGGGGCCTGTGGTAGTTTGCAGGCCAGCCACGCAACCCAAGTGGAGACCCTGGTATCTGGGATTTATTTATCTTCCACAATTGAAACTTTGTAGCCTGCAGTGCTCACTCTGTGGCTGCAGCCATTTATGTTGGAATTCATTTACCTTCTATAATTGAAACTTTGTAGCCTGGAGTAGAGGCCTAGGCCAGCAAGGGCAGGTGGAAAGCTTGGCTTCCTCCATTGCCAGGGAAACCCAAGCCTCCCTCCTGCTCTCAGTGGTGGCAGCCATCTTGATTTGGGGTTTATTTGCATATTTTCTCCTGATTGGCTGGTAGGTGTGGCTTTTGGGTGTAGTGGGGGTATGGTCAATTTGCATATTACTCTTTTATTAGATGGGATGCCTCTTTCTATTCTCCCAGTCCTTAAGAAACTCTAATCCTATCTAATGAAAGAGTAATGTGCAAATTTGACCATACCTTTGCCTCACGCACAGCCACGCCTACCAGCCAATCAGGAGCAAATTGTGCAAATAAACCCCAACCAAGATGGCTGCCGCCACTAAGAGCAGGAGGAAGGCTTGGGTTTCCCCGGCAACAGAGGAAGCCAAGCTTTCCACCTGCCTAGGCCTCCACTCAATGTTACAAAGTTTCAATTATAAATGATACAGAAATGGCAGCAGCCACTGAGCTGGAGAGAACAGAGGCTTGGGTTTCCCTGGCAATGGAGGAAGCCAAGCTTGCAGTCTGCTGTTGCTGGTCTAGGCCTCCACTCTAGGCTACAGTGTTTCAAACAGAAATGGCTGCCACCCCAGAGCAAGCAGAAGGCTTGGTTCCGCTCTAGGCTACAAAGTTTCCATTGTAGACATAGATTAATCCCAGATCCCAGGGCCTCCTCTTGGGTTGCTAGAGGGCATGGCTGGCCTGCAAACCTCCACAGGCCCCTCAGCCAGGCCGCCCCTCACCCCAGGGGAACCCCCACCCTGATTTGGGACACTCTTCAGGGCAAACCAGCTGGCCTCCACCCATGCTCCAGGCCTCTATCCTATCTAATAAAAGAGTAATTTGCAGATTGACCATCACTCCAACACACAAGAGGGATGCCCCCATGTGGTCAAAGATCCTGCCCCCATGTGGACACAAGATGGCCATCACAAGATGGCCAGCAGGGGAGGGCCATTGGAGGTTCCAGGCCCTGCAAGGGAGGGCAGTTGTGGGTTATCAGGCTAGCAGGGGAGGGAAGTTGGAAGGGACCAGGCCTGCAAGGGAGGGCAGTTGGGGGAGAGCAAGCCTGCAGGGGAGGGCAGTTAGGGGTGACCAGGCCAGCAGAAGAGGGAAGTTGGGGGCAAATAGGCTGCCAGGGGATCAGTTAGACATCAATTAGGCTGGCAGGGTAGTGGTTAGGGGGTGATCAGGCTGGCAGGCAGAAGCGGTTAGGGGCAATCAGGGAGGCAGGCAGGTGAGCAGTTTGGAGCCAGCGGTCCTGGATTGTAAGAAGGATGTCCAATTGCCCGTCGGACATCCCTCGAGGGGGTCCCAGATTGGAGAGGGTGCAGGCTGGGCTAAGGGACATCCCCCGTCCCCCATGCACGAATTTTGTGCACTGGGCCTCTAGTCTCTCTATAAGAAAGGGTCATACACCTATAAATATTAGTTGCACTTAAATATGGTGTCCTCATGAGATGAACCCACCTTTGTCACTACTAGTAGACCCATTTGATTGCCTTGGTTTGCTCCAGTCTGAGGATTAACTCAAAGTCCCCTATCAGAAAGCAGGATCTCAACCTAGATTCATTGAGTCAGAAAAGTGTCTTCATTTCTGAATGATAGAAAGCAACTTGCTTGAAGGCAACAATCAAATCATATTTTCATTATTTCTACATGGCTTGAGTAGTGTTAGATCTGGAAAGGTTTTTTTAGGGTAATTTGTGCAAGATTGAATTTATTTATTGGTGAAGAAACAGCATACTACCCTCTGATTTTCAAGTAGTTGTATGATTTCCTTTCATACAAAGATTTATAAACTAGATTTAATCCTAATAACTTTAAAAAGCTGAATGAAAGAGGGTAGAGGAATTAACCAAAAAACACATGTACATGATACAGAGACAGAGACAACAGTGTGGTGATAGCCTGATAGCCAGAGGAAAAGGGAGGTTAGGGGGTAAAGTGGAGGAGAGAAGTGGGGACGGAAAGAGACTTTGCTTAGGGCAGTGGTCAGCAAACTGCGGCTCACGAGCCGCCTTTTGCCGCTCTGTTGACTAATGAGTTTGCCAACTACTGGGATATGGGCTTAATCACAAGGAACAACAGACTGTAATTACTGGAATCGAGAATCTAGGTCAGTGGTCAGCAAACTCATTAGTCAACAGAGCGGCAAACCATGGCTCGCAAGCCCCATGTGGCTCATGAGCTGCAGTTTGCCGACCACTGGCTTGGGGTAATGGGCACATGGTACAGTGTGCAGATGAGGTTTTATTGAGTTGTACATTTGAAACCTGTATGGTTTTGCAAACGAAATGTAACCCCAATAAACAGTTTTTTATTTTAAAAAGTGGGATTATTAACAATATATTTAGTTTACTTGGTTTACAGAACTAACCTATAGAAGTATGTTATAGTTATACAACAGTTATTCAAGATTATTTTGAAACTATATAGTGAGTTATACTGATAGATGAAACAGAGGCCAGTCATAAGGAACTTGAAATCCAATAGGAATAATCATTCAGTAATAATAAATGTTTTTTGAGCACCTACTATGTAGAAGGTACAGAGCTAAGAGATGGGAATAAAATTAAGTCATGATTCGTAACCACAAGGAGCTTGTTCTTCAGTAGAGAAAATCCTTGCACATAAATAATTATTAAGTGTAGTAAGTATTTTCTTAGAGGTATGTGAAGGCTATAAATGATGGCATAGAAGAGGAACGAAGCAGTTATGCTTCTAACAGAACTCCAAGAGGTCAGGCACCACATCCAGAAAGACAAGACTTCCCTGGGATTTGGTAACTTAAATAGTGAAAGACAATTTGAACAGTAAACTCGGTATGTACACAGGCATAAAAAAAACTTGAAAAATTATTAGTATGACAAGAGAACAGTTACAGGTCAGGAAATTGCAAAAGATGAGGTTTAAACAGTAGGCTAGATTCATGCCTTGGAATTAAAACTTCAATAGAGAACTCTCCAAGGGAATAACGTAATTAGGTTTGTATGCATGAAAATCAGTCTATTCATTCAGTAAATATTTACTGAGCACCTGTAATGAGCCACGCATAGTTCTGGGTGGTAGATATCATCAAATTGCCTTTCACATAGCCCCTCTTACCTAAGTAGCTATGTTTTGTGCCATGACCCCTAGCTCTTTTCCTGGCATAACCAATTGGATCAAAGATATGCACTCAACAGGGTTAGATAATCCATAGATAGCCAGTGACCTATGTGCTAAGCCAGCAGAAGAAACTAGTTTTTATAGACATGAGAACGGAGCAAATGCATAGGAAGAAACAGAGAACAGGTTGAAATGAACTGCTTTGTATAAGATTAAAGTGATATGCTTTATTTAGTGAACCTATTAAAGATCTCAGAAGCCTCTCAAAGAATAACTATGTACCAAACAAAGGGGAAATAAGGTTTTAGTGCAGTAATGCCATCTGTCATTGTTTTCTTGGTTAGTTTTCTATGAAAAATATTTTCATATTCAAAACCAACACTCATTTATTCTCTTACGTATGTAAATTCAGCACTGAAGACTTTAACTGACATTTACTTGAAACATTTGTGGAAAATTAGAAGAAAACATGAACAAACTAAAAGACATTATTGCAAATGAGAATAGTGCTCAAGGTCAAAACCATGCCTTTAGAAGCAGCAGTTTTAAGTGAGACATGAATTCCTGTTCCCAAAAGTTTTATTTTAAGGTTAATAATACTCATGTGCATGTATTCATTAAATGCTTACTCTGTGCCAATTTTGCTCTAAGTGCTTTAAGTGCATTAACTGATTTAATGCTCACAAAAAAAAAAAAAAAAAAAAACCCTGGGAGATAATTACTGTTATTGTCCCTGTTTCACACATAAGAAAATTAAGGCACAGAGGGTTTAACTTGGTTACGAGCAAGTAAATGTGAATTGACTAGTAATGGGAATATGAACCGAAGCAGTCTAGTCCATATTCTTAACAACAATGTTATACTGCCTCTGTTCTCTGTGGAGCATTTATCTACTCAATTTAGTCAAATTTAGTTATCAGTACAGGGCTAGGGAAGGGAATTTAAATGTCAGTTAACTGCTGTATTCTGCTTAATCAAAATCTTTTTTTTTTTCATGATCACCTTTTTTAAGAAAACTAGTAGCTAGAAATTCCAACATTGCTGCAATGGCAGCTTTGGAATCACATTTTACTTCTTTTCTCATTTTTTTTGTTCCAAAGTCCTACTTTGCCAAGGGGCGCTGGCCCGTTGACAACCTCTGTGAGCTTCGATGTCTTCATTCATAAAATCAGGTCAATAATACCTAATCCAAGATTACTCTACCCAGCAAAGCTATCATTCAGAATTGAAGGTCAGATAAAGTGCTTCACAGATAAGAAAAAGCTAAAGGAGTTCATCACCGACAAACCAATACTATATGAAATGCTGAAAGGTATTGTTTAAGAAGAGGAAGAAGAAAAAGGTAAAAACATACATTATGAACAACAAATACACATCTACCAACAAATGAATCTAAAAATCAAGGGAATTAACAATCTCATGAACAGAATAAACTGGGGACTAGAACAGAATCATGGACATAGGGAATGGACTGACAATTCTTGGTGAGAAAAGGGGTGTGAGTAGTGCAGCAAGAGACTGGACAAAAATCATGCAACTATGGGAGAGGACAGTAGGGGGGAGGTGAGGGCGGCGAGTGGAGTGGGTAGAGGGGAGCTATAGAGGGAAAATGTAATTAATAAACTGAACAATAAAGATAAAAAAATAATAATACCTAATTCATGGGATTGCAGTGAGAATGCATGAGATAAAGTACATAAAACACTTGGTGCAGTACCTGGGGGCACAGTAAGCATTTGAATTTTACTCAAAAATTATAGTTGCATCCCATTGCCTGACATATCAAATCAAACTTTTGTCTGGCTTTCAAAGTCTCTCTAGCATGGCTAGACCCACACAAATTGTGTTATTTCTTGCCTTCCTGACATATAAACTTTCCTCTTTTTCTGTGCCTCCTGGGATATACATACCTTTCCTGGCCTCTTCACTAGCCACAGCTTCAATACCAGGCTTACGTTCAGTTTTCTCCATGAAACTATTTTCATTTAATTAAATTCACATTGTTCTTTTCCTTCTTTGAACTCCTGTTGCAACTATAAGGAGTATTACCTTGTATGAAACTTCACAAATTCTTTCACACATGCTAGATTTCTTTTATCAGCTAGATTCTAAGTTCATAGAGAAGGATCATATCTTCATATTTCTCCTGTATATTCCCCCAAAGGATCTAACAGACTATAAAGAGCTCATGGCAAGTATTCAATAATATTATCATCATTGCCTGATTGAAGAAAATAAGCTCTTAAAAACACCTTATAAATTTTATAGGGCTTTATGTTTGACAGAGTGCTTTCGTAACATTGTTAATACTTGATCCAAATAAAAGTCACAGAAAATAACTGAAGCAAGTGTAATGCTCGTTTTCTAAGTAGTGAAACTGAGTTTAGGTTAGTGTGTGACAACAAGATCTCCCTAAAAGTAGCATCATTCACTCCACTCCCCATCCTTAGCACTCAGTCCATTTTCTATAAGACTTCCAGAACAAGCTTTTTAAATTAAAGATGTGTTTGTATCACTCCCCAGTTAAAACCTTCCAATGGTGCCCCGGCTGGTATGGCTCAGTCGATAGAGCATCAGCCTGCGGACTGAAGGGTCCCGGGTTCGATTCCCCATTGAGGGCACATGCCCAGTTTGGGGCTCCATCCCCAGTAGGTGGTGCAGGAGGCAGCCAATCAGTGATTGTCTGTCATCACTGATGTTTCTATCTCTGTCTCCTCTCCCTTCCTCTCTGAAACCAATAAAAAATATATTTAAAAACAATAAACAAAAAACCTTCCAATGGTTTCACATTTTACTTGGGATGAAATTCCATCAAAACCCACCTCCCCGTCCCCTCCACCACCCCTCATACACATTGATCTCCTCACATTCACTCCACTCTGGGCCTTCTTAACCTTAAACAGGCTAAGCACCCCAAGCTTGTTGCTAGCCCAGGGCCTCTCCACTTGATATTCTAGCCCTGGATCTTCACACGGCTGTCCTTGCTATGGCTCTTCACACGGCTCTCCTTGCTATGGCTCTTCACACGGCTCTCCTTGCTATGGCAGTCTTAATTCAAACATCACCTCCTCAAGGAGGAAGTAAAACCCATCTAAATTATTAACTGTTTCCCTCTGTCATACTTCACCATATCATTGTGTTTCATTTTCATTGTGGCATTTATTATTATCTCAGATTATCTTGTTCAGTTTTTTGTTACTTGTACATTGGCTTTCCTCACTAGAATGTAAGTCCCATGAGAACAGGCGTTTGTGAGGGTTTTTTTTTGTCCTATTCCTATCTGTATTCCAAGTCTCCAATAGAGTGCTTGACACATGATAAGCTCTTAAGTATTTGTTAAATAAGTAGTTGAGCCAAAAGCAGACTAAAATCATGAGTCTTTTGAGTCCTAATCCAGTGTACTTGCCACCGTTCCATTTATCCTGCCTTTCATGAAAGCACTTATGCCTTTGGAACCACAATAAGAACTGATGTTCAGAATAATGACATTAACTGTGCTGTAGGATTCTCTATTATCAAAGAAAATTTTCATTCCATTCAATAAACTAAACTAATTAAAGTAGTATAAAGTGGTATATGATTATATTAATACATTTACAAAGATTTCCAACTAAAAAGACTTTCTGCTATTTCTTTAGTTAACCAAAAAATTAAATTAACCCAGAGCTCTTCATTCCCAACAGCCCTTGTTAATTAGGATTGTTCTATAAATTGCTATTGTTAGCAGATTTGTCATTTGTTTAACTCCCCTGTTTATTAGGCCAGTCTGAGTAGGGTGTCTTTGCTCACATCCTAGTATGTGTATCCTAGTGAAAAGCAAAGCATTTCCTGAACTCTCATATTTCCCCTCTTCTTTGACACTGGCATATTTCATGCTGTTGGTTTAACAACTTGGTTTTCTTGTGTCAGTTCCCTACATAAAGTAGGAATTATGTTATTGACTTGGGTATTAAGTAAAATAATTAAATTTAGGGTCTATTTAAAATAAAAGCATTAGTACTTTGGAACATTGTGATAACAGAAGATTGAAAACAACCTAAAAGGTCATCAATAAAGGAATGCAGCATAAAAAATTAGGGCATTCTCTGTTTACCAACACAAATCTCCAAATGATAAAATGTGCTCCCATACCACCTGCATATTACACTTTTTTTTAAGGAGAAACAATAAGAATGATTTGCTTGTATATGCATAGAGAAATCCTGAAAGGAGATACAGGAAAGCAATAACAGTGATAACCTAATTGGAAAGTAGTAGGACTATCAACTGGGTGAAAGGGAGACAAGAGCTGAGAGAGAGTTTTTTATAGCATACCTTTTTATATATTTGTATTTTTGAACTATATGTATATATTATATATTTACAAGGTTAAATTAAAAACAAACTAGCACAACTAAAAATATTTGATTCTAGACTGGATTCTGTACAGGTTTTAAAAATATCCTATCTAATAAAAGGGTGATATGCAAATTGACCGTACTTCTGCTCAAGCCACACCCATCAGCCAATCAGGAACAAATTAACCCAACCAAGATGGCAGTCAATTTGCATATCCATGCACAGCAGAAGACCATGTAGAAGGAAGCCAAGCACTGCAGAAGGGAGTAAAGCTGCAGAGAAGTAAGCAAGTGGGGTGAGGGAGAAGGGAAGGAGCAAGGCAGGGGAGACAGATGCGAGCAAGGCAACAGAGATGGGAGCGAGACAGCAGAGACAGGAGTGAACAAGGCAGCGGAGACAGGAGAGAGCAAGGTAGTGGAGAAGGGAGCGAGGCAACAGAGACAAGAGAGAGCTTTGCTCAGGCCGCAGGAAGCTCTATTCTTGCAGGAATCTTCCTGCAACGGGTCTTTAGTGTGTGTGTGTGTGTGTGTGTGTGTGTGTGTGTGTGTGTGTGTGTGTGTATATATAAAAGCCTAAGTGACCGTCAACCATCTGACCCATAGCTATGACACAGACTGACCACCAGGGGGCAGATGCTCGATGTAGGAACTGCTGAGCTGCAGTGACTTGGCAGCTGCAGTTCTCAGGTGACACACCCCAGAATCAGAGAGGTGGGAGCATGATTCCAGATGCATCACTGGGAACCGCCCTCTCGCAATCCGTGACCCTTTGGGGAATGTCAGCGCTGATTTCGGGCTGATCCCCACAGGCCAGGCCGAGGAACCCCACCAGTGCACGAATCTGTGCATCAAGCCTCTGGTTTTTATATAAAGACAATTAACAAATTGGAATATGGAGTATAGATTAGATAAAATAACAATAGTTAAGTTTTTTAATTTAGCAACTATATCATGATTACCTAAAAGAATATCTTTATTCTTAGGAAATACAAACTGAATTATTAAGAAATCACGTGTATAATATATGCAACTTATTATACTCAAATGGCTTGAAAGAATAAATAATAATATATACATAGATATTGGAGGAACATTAATAAATGTGGGGAATTGCTCAAAACTCGTAAATTTAGATAAATGTTATGGAGTAGTTCTACATATTTTTCTCAGTACTCTTCTGATAGTTTATAATGATCTCCAAATAAAAGAATAATAGAGAATAATAGAAAACAAGCAAACAAAAACATTAGTATTCTGGAAATTACCTCAGTATAAGGAATGGCCAAGATGCAGGAGCTTCTTTAAAGAATCTTAAGAGTTCTGGTTTTTACTCAGTTGTGGTTTTCATGTTCTGGTGAAATTCTTGCCATAATTTTTCTGTCTTCCATGCCTGGTGGCAGTGGCAGAGGTGGTGACTGCAGTCTCCCTTAAGGTTAGAAACACCGGCCTACCAGCCTCTCATCCTGCTATGTATCCTCTTCAGTTATAACTTCCCTTCAATTTAGAGGTGACATCAACAAAACAATAACAACACAAAGCATTTTAAAATACCCTGAACTAAATTTCCTAAGGATTTTAATTATCATGAGGTTGTATTCCACAGTGCTAAAACATATACGGTAGTTAATTTAGGAGGGATAAGGCTACAGAAACATTCAATCTAGCTCTTTGGCACTGAGCAACTGAGTTTTCTATTTTATTTTTATTTAAATATTGTCATTTGTATGAACTAACCATCTCTACTATAATTGGCATAGCATTACAGATGTGTGAGGATGTTTTGATTCTAGCCAGTCTAGCCTCTTAAGGCATTAGAAGTGGAGCTTATGTCGTAGTCAAGTGAAAAGTAAATTATCTGTTTGTATAAACTGTCTGGAAAATATTTGAATTCTACTATTTTGTATTTTAAATAAGCTGAATAGCATTTGATCCCTGAGGGTCTTATCTAATAAATGACACCAAACAAACCTGAATTGTTAGTGTTTGTTTCCTCTCTGATTGGGGAAGCTCATGATTCATTATGCCCAAATCTTTTTCTTCTCACTTTACAAAAAAAGTTTGGTTAGAATTGGAAAACAATGGCTCTTACTTATCTTAATCTCTTAGGTAGAAGTTCTTCATCAGAACTGTCATTTTTCTATAATTAGGACAAAAAGATAATTTTGCTACTTGGTCCCACAGCTATTCCAGGCCCATTTAATACCTTAGAAACTAAGTCCTAATAAGATACCTGGGCCTCATTGACTGACTAATGCCCATTCCTATCAGTGTGTCATTAAGATTTAGTGAGGTACTTAATGTGCTTATATAGTAAATTGTCTAGAAGGCTATGGAATAGGTCATGCTCATGAATACTATTCAGTTAATTGTGTGAGGTTCCATTTTAATAGCCCTGTAAACCCACTCACCACATTTCAAAAAATCAAAATGTACCAAAAATATAATTGAATTTAAATATTATTGAACATTTGCCTGGCTGGCATGGCTCAGTGGTTGAGTATCAACCTATGAACCAGCAGGTCACGATTCGATTTGCAGTCGGAGCACATCCTGCTTTGTGGGCTTGATCCCCAGTGTGGGGCATGTAAGAGGCAACCAATCAATGATTCTCTCTCATCATTAATGTTTCCATCTCTTTCCCTCTCTCTTCCTCTCTGAAATCAATAGAAATATATTTTAAAGTATATTATTGAACATTGTTTAATCCTTTTTTAATTATTTAGAGCGCATTTTAGGGTCTTGCAAATGTCCATGGTCATTATTTTGAAAGTTCTCATAGCTCTCAAGATACAGAATAATAGAGACTGGACTGTGTCTATACTGATTTAGGATATCTCTTTTATATTTTTGACATTCTTATATGAACTTGTATTAATAAAGGAAGAAAATAATTCTACTTTACATTTCAGGAAATTGAACTTCTTATGGTCTGTCAAGATAAAGCATATCAAGGATCTTCACATACATCCAGGAAAACCGTGTAGTAAAACTGCACTCGTTTAGAATATTCAGTGGTTAAGACCAAGAAGTCATGATTCTAAAGAACAAAGTTCAAAATAATCTCTTTTGTGAATTAGGTTCTATTCAGAAGGAAGAATAAAGCAATAACTTTTTCAAACAAACAACTCGAGGAATTACATCTAATTGTGGCTTACTTACCATTTATATATAATTATTTTCAAATCTGTAACCCAGTAATTAATTCTTATATTACCTAAAATGTTTTATAGACATGTTATATTATTGTGTAATACAACCCTATTATAAGTGGTAATGATGTTATTAACTTAGCTTGTTTTACTTATTTAGTGCTTGTTTGTTCTTAGTTTATAGTTGTTAATTCCCTTTATAGTATGACTTGTACTTGGAAGTAATAAAACCAGATTTCTTTATAAATATTTATGGTACAGACCTTTTCCTAAATCAGATTACAGCCCTTTCCTAGTTATTTCCAATAAAGTCTGCTTACATCTTTTTTTCTCCCTGTGTAACAGTATGTCCTGCATGCTCCCTAGAAATTTTAATCCTAGGTAACTATGCCTTAACTTCCAATTAATCAGAATCTTGTTAACTGCCATGTAGGTCTGGTGTTACAGCATGTGGAAAGTTAGTTACTCAGAGTTTAAGTGGGTGCTTCTGGTTGGAGTCTTCTTAGCACCTACAGCCAAGTGGTCAAAAGGGCTCACTGAGTAAATGAGCCCTTCTTGACTATCAGTCTTTCCAGAGGAGCTTTTTTGCATTTTTCAAATCTCTGCTTATTTGTTGTTGAAAGTATTTTTTAGCTGCAGGTACCAGAAGGCAGACAGAACATGGTGTTTAAGTTCTTTATTAAGATCTTAAGATTCTCAAGATCTCCTTTTCTCTTCTCTCTTGATTTTAGTTGAGTCTGAAGTTTACAAGTCTTTGACCACATTGTCCCCATAAGGGATGCAAATTTGTGATTTCAGAAGTTCCAGTTCCCAATAAAGAGCACTATACAATCTTTTGCAGTTGTCCTCTGGGCCAGATTTCATCACAAATACCTTCATTCCATTGTCACGTGTCAAGTGTAAAGTACTGTATTAGGTTCCTCTGTAGTCAGACAATCAGCCCTGGTCCAGACTGCTGTGAGACGAGAGCCCATTGTGTACTGGTGGCTCAGTCGGTTGGATCATCGTTCTATACACCAAACGGCTGTGGGTTCGATTTTGGTCAGGGTACACACCCATGGTGCAGGTTTGATCCCCAGTCAGAGCACATACAGGAGGCAACTGATTGATATCTCTCTTATGTCAATGTTTCTCTCTCCCTCTCTCTCTAAAACATATCCTTGGATGAAGATTAAAAAAAGAGAGAAAGGAACCCATTGAGTTGTTCTGCCCATACATTCAATGGCAGCTTTCCCTTTTGCTAGTTGACATATAGTTTAAAGGAAATAGTGACTCCTTATTAAAGTGTAACCAGGTTAGGTTATTGAAATAAGTTAAAAAAAATCAGTAATCCTTGACGTTGGCATGAAGTATTATAATAGAATAATAGTTATATTTTTATTGTGCCATTGCGATTTTCTATAAACACCCAAGAGAAATTTTATTTCTGTTTTTTAAATTTGTAGCCCTTTACTGTTTCCAGGATTTTACTTCCCAGAATGCAGTCAAGCCTGAAGCTCTATTAGAGATCCATTATCTAGTCCTTATAAATCCTTCCTTTAGCTTATCGTTTCTGTTCAGGTATTTGCACTGTCCATAAAGGTACTGTTACCATGTACAGTCATTCCCCCAAAAATGAACTACCTAGGTATAACTCTTAACAAAAATCCATCTGTATGCTAAAAATTACCCAAAAAGCCTTGCTTACAGATGCCTTTGGACCTTGGTTCCCGAGGGCTCACATACACCCTGGAGCTCGTGTCTCTTTGAAAGATGAATGAGGAAGGGGCTTCAGCTTTAATGGGTGAGTTTGTATATTGAGTATCACAAAGAGAAGTCAGTCTGCCTTTCTCTGGGTCTAATTGCAGAAAGTGAAGTCACTGCTTTTGCTGTCTTGGATCAGGACCAGGAAGAAATTATTGATACCAATGGAGCCGGAGATGCATTTGTTGGAGGTACCGACTCATTTATTTTATACTTATAAGTTAAACATTTCCTTAACCCTTGTCTCTACCAGATAGCCAAGATTTATGAATTTAATAGCTTTCAATTTCTTCTTTGAAATAATTAACTCCTAATGTTCTTTCCATATGCTACTATCATTGTAAGTATTAAGAAGGTATTTTACTACAGGGAATATAAGTATTTTTGACTTAAAGATAATTTACTATTGTGCTATCCCCTAGTCATTTTCACAAGATAAATTGTGTCTGTCAGAACACTGCACAAACAAGCTGTATCAAGTACAGTATATATTGTATTCATAGCCCTTTGGGCTTAAATGTTAACACGTTTTTTAAAACAAATTGTGATCAATATTAAACAGTATGCTGCTAATAACTAAGGATTATATTATTTGGTTAACATGTGTTTCTTACACAAGAGTTGGATGTTTATTTTACTAGGAAGAGTTAAATTTTTGTCTGATTCAGGCTTAGCAAGAACTGGGACCATTTATAAGGATCATATTTTTAAAATGAGTACTCAAAAACAAGAACAAGATAATTAGGAGATTCTTGGCTTCATTATACTTTGATTGATCTAAAATCTGGTTCAAAGGTTCTTTTGATACATCTAAACTCCTTCAAGTATAGTTAAGCTAAGTCAGTGGTTGGCAAACTGTGGCTCGAGAGCCGCGGTTTGCCGCTCTGTTGACTAAAGAGTTTGCCGAGCACTGAGCTAAGTTATGGTGTATGTAAAGCTGCATCAAGTACAGTATGTATTGTATTCATTGCCCTTTGGGCTTAAATGTTAACACATTGCTGTTCACCCACCAGAGGCCCTCCTGATCTCTGTTTACTTCTCATCTTATCAAGCATGACAAGGAAAAAAAAAAAGGCAAATGGATCTGACCATTGTCCTTCTTTCCTTGGAAAATAATTTGAATCATGGTAAACATTTAAGATTGTGTGGTGGTTTTAACTTAGCATTGTTCAAAATACATATATATTTATTTATATGTGTACATATTTTAATGGTCTTTTCTAGCACCATAAATTTTTCATATTTTCTTCTTTGAAACTATCATGCTTAGTCTTAAATGAGCTGTTAACCATTAAACTGGTAGCATGCCCCATGCTCTTTTCTTCACTCTGAAAGGCTTCATCATTGATTAGAGTATTCTGCAGCTATCTTTTTCTATTCCACACTGCTTCAGAGCTCTGGCTCCGTGTACGCTAAAAATAGCTCATCCAGAACTGGGCCAACTTCTGTAACACATTAAGGAAACACTATTGATTTCCTGGTTAAAAATTGCTTAAAACAGGAATCTTACTACAGAAACTTTTAAACTTATCTCCATGTAGCCTTTTTAAGTAAAATATTGAAAACTTTAAGTGTCCTATATTTTTATATTTAGAAGGACATATGAGGACAGCACCTGCCTCTGATCGTGGGGCTCTGGGCTACCTGGCTCCGCATCACCAGCTTCCCTCCCAGACCCCTGGCTACCTGTGGTGCTTCCAGGATTAGGGAAGAGCAGAGGCTTTTTGAAGGAGAGAGAAGTCATTTTAGGATATGGATGTAGGAACAGCTAGCTCCCCATTTGTATTGTGCTTAAGGTGATGCATGGATTACCTCAGCAAAGCACTTGGGTTCTTTATTGCAGGATCTTCAGCCTATTTTTTATCTTACTCTACTTGCCTAGCTTCATTATACATTTACTGCCCCAGTATAGTGAGATAAACAAAGAGGGGTGTGGAACTTTTTGTAAAGGACCACATAGGAAAATTTTTAGGCTTTGCAAGCCATATACAGGCTCCATTGCATAGTTTTCTTGTTCTGTTAACTTGATTACTTATTTTCTGTTTTACTTTTTATTTTTACACGAAAATGTGAAAACCTTCCTTAGCTGTACAAAAACAGGCCACAGGGGGAAAAAAAATAAAGAAAAAGAAAAAAAAAAAACAGGCCACAGGCTAGATTTGGCCTTCAGTGTATAGTTTGCTAATCCCTTTTTAAAGACATGACAGCTTCCTCACTCTATTCACTTTCATCATACCTTGGATCCAAACCCTGGACTTCACTGCACATGGTTGAAGTCAGGATAGACAAAGAAGGCTGGAATGAGGCAGGACTCTACTGCAGGTACCTCAGTCAGGGAGCCATCTTTCTCACTTTAACTCTGATCAGTTCCCATGATAACGAGATCTTAGAAGACTGAGTCATGCGATGAGATGAATATGCTGTCACTTTAGGAATGGAATACTTAGTCAACATGTTCAGCACATTCTATGAAAGTCAAACTGTATAGTAATAGCAACAGAAAATTTTTATAGCATCTATGAGCCAATTGATAGATACCTTAAGCACTTTACCTATATTAACTCCTATAATGTTCATAAAAGCTCCTGGCAGCTCATTTTATTGATGAGAAAACTGAGACATATAGGGTTTAGATAACTTGCCTACAGTCTTATAGCTTGAAAGTAGCAGAACCAGGATTCAAACCAGGCATTCGGGCCCCAGAGGCAGTGCTCTTACTCACTGCACTGAACTGCTTCTCTGGACTTTTAGGGAAATCTCATTAGGACTGAGAACCACAGACCAACCCTATTATAGAAGCTGGTTTTGTCAGAGATAAACTTCCTCTCATCTGAATAGATGACTTCACTTATTAAACAGGAGCTTTTGTTTTCTGACGGGATTCTCAGGACTGTAGGGTAAGATTGTTGCAAAAAAAAGAAAGACAGGAGAAAAGGTAGGGAATCGAAAGACTATAGTCCCTGGTGAGTTTGAACCGGAAGTTTTGCTAAGCAATAGAATTGATTGCACTACCGAGGTCCAGAAAGCCAGATCATAAACTTGCTTGGTCAGCATGGAATCTGAATACAGGAAGTTATATGAATCATCTGTTTAGTAGCACCAGGCCAATACATCCATCTTACAATAAAGGAGGTATTGTTTCTTTAAAATACAGAAAAATCCATTGACTAAAAACCCTACTCCCATCTCTACACCAAGGAACTCCTTTCTGCTAGGATTTGAAATAATCCTGTGGAAGCATACTCCTCTACCTTGCAGATGAATGGAGAGGCAATTACAACTTTTACATTTACTGTGTAGTTCTTTTTTGTTTTGTTGCCTCATTATTAATATACTAGAGGCCCAGTGCACAAAATTCATGGACAGATAGGATCTGCTGGCCAACATTCAGGGCTGATCAGGTTCCTTACCTCCACCTTCCCTCACTTCCTCAGCGCCCCGCCGCTGTCCTCCATGTTTCTGTGCTGACCCCTGGTGGTCAGAACACATCATAGCGAGCGAGCAAATTCCTGGTTGAACTCCCGAGGGGGACACTGCATATTAGCCTTTTATATATATAGATAGATCTCCTTTCTGAGTGACACATTCTATCTTTAGATAGTTATATATGCCTTCTATTACTTTCAATTTTTGCTGGCTTAAGAGTGTTTCTGCCTTTTGTGATTTTGCATAACTATATATCAGTCCCAAATTTAAGTTCTTGGATAAAGCATCCCCTCACCTACCTTGTGCTAATTACATATCTCAGTTCCAGAATACCATGTGTTCCTATTAGCCACATAAAACATATATGGCTACATCATATGTTTTTATGTATAATTTAAAAATGAATACCTCAAATGTATACAAGTTAAATTCATAGTTCCATCTTAAGGGTTTAGTGTCAGTGACAAATCCTTCAGCCTCTACAAGCATACCTCCTTGTTCTATCTATCTGGGGTTCTTAAGCACTTTGTCACATTTGCCCTTTATTTGTCACTAGCCAGCCCTCATGGAACTACCCTTTTCACATTCTCCCTCAACAGCCCAAGTGCTACGATGGTACCCTTGGAAATGGAGACAATTCTATAATCTCTTAAGTATGATTTCCTAATTTCCCAGGTCAGGAGGAAACTTCTTCCTGTTGTCCTGCTGTGCTTAGTCACAGGGGGTCTGCCCTTTCATTTGGAACCCTCTTTGTCACTGCCATAGTAACAAATGGAAACATTGAGAACATTTTATGATGGGCACTGTCATTGTTCCTGATGAAATCTCTTCCCCTGTGTCTTCCCAGTAAAAGAAACTGAGGGGGAAAATCATAATGAGTACCATGAAAGGAGACCTAACAATATATTTCCAGTAGGCTGTCAATATGAGCCTATATTAATCTAATATGATTTAGTCGAATATTTTATGGCAGTTGTAGGAATATGGTCTAGACCTATAAATCATCTTTAGACTACAAATGAGTATATGTTTGGCAGGAAAATAGATATAACTCTCAGACAAATGACTAGAGACCTTACCTAAGGACCAACATTCTTAGGATTAAAAAAGCTTCACTAGCCCCGCTAGTATGTTCAGTGGTTGAGCATCAATCTGTGAACCAGGAGGTCATGGTTTGATTCTCGGTTAGGGCACATGGCCAGACTGCAGACTCGATCCCCAGTACCAGGCATGCGGGAGGCTGTTTCTCACTCTCTCCTCTCCCTTCCTCTCTGAAATCAATAGAAATATCTAGGTTTTTTTTAAGCTTCATTAAATGTAGTTAAGAGCCCTACATAGCTTAGTTTAGAACTGTTTAGTATTTTGAAGAATGGTAAGGTAACTGTGCTGCCTCTAATACGTTTTATTTTTAAATTTCTCATAACTTAAAGATATTACCTACAATATGCAAATGACTCTTAAAGCCACTTAGCAATCACAATGTAAATAATTATTTGATTTCCCATCTAATAGAAGGGAGCGCTAATTTCACTTTCTAATTAATGTTCAGAAAAGAATTTTGGTTAAAAAATAAAAAGATTTAAGTTTCTAGAACAGGGATGCTATTTCCTTTTCATGTAGCACCTGCCTATACTTCTGACAGCCATAGAGAATCGTTAAATTATCTTCATATTTCCTATTCTCACTTTGTTTGTTCCCAAACACTTTTAGCTTACTTTCCCATTCTTTGTAATTGCTGCTTCATTGTGCTATGCAATGAAGTGGTGCAGAATTCTTATGATTTTTTTCTGCCTTTGCTATTAGACTCAGAAGACTAGAAAATTGCTTGCTGAGTATTAAATATATCATTTCTCATACTTCTTTGCTTAAAAAACCAAATTCTTGACATGACCCACTGTATGCAGATAGCTGAGATTAGATCTGCACACTCCTACCCTACCCAGAGTAACAATAACCTTTCATCATTTAACTTTAGTAGGACATCTTAGTGTTTTATATCTTAAGCAGTGCTTTTCCTTAAAACCATCAAATGAAGTATAGAAGTGGATTGGCCATTAGGAATACAAAATTTACCACAGACAGTAGCTCAACTTCATGCAAGGGGAAAGGAAATAGAGGTTCACGCCTTGCACAGTCATAGGACACTTTATGACGTGCTACTCTAGCGTAACACATTCAGAGACTTAGATAAGCTGACGTTGGATGAGAACCACATTTCAAGAACCCTGCAAGAGTACTTAAGCCCAGGTTAGTTAAAGAGGCACAGTTTGCTCCCAAGCCATGACAGAAAAGAGAAATAACATTGGTTCACCTGGAAGACAGGATGATTTTAGGGTGAAGTCTGGAATATCTCACAAGAATGAAATGTTCTCTCAAAGATCTAGTACCCTGGGTGGCAGTTATACACAGGTAATGGAATTCAAAGGACTTTATCTTCTGGAGATATGGATAAGACGGAAACAGTAAGTTATCAGACCCTCAAGCTCAAATATGAACCTTATGTTCCTATATTTGAATATAATTGAGAAAGTTTATTCTAAGAAAACAATATTGATATTTATAAAATTTTATTTATCTTCAAAGGGCCAGAGGAGATGTCATAAGCAAAATTCCTGAAGTTAACTTTCTTAGACATGACACAATATGTGTGTATCAGTTTTCTGGCCTAGAAAATTTTAAGTCAAATGGAACTAATTGGAATCCAATAGTGATCCCCGTTGCTATTACATGGACTGAGTCCGTTTTACCTACCATATCTGTGTGATTCATATAACATGTATCAGTTAGCTTTTGCTGCATATCAGCACCCCAAAACCTTAATCTAAAACAACTCTATTTCACTTCACAAATCTGGGATTGGTGTCTGGGCCTAGGCTCAGCTGGACAGTTCCTCTGGCAAGTAATTTCCCCAAGGTCACAGTGAAAGCCAGGATTCAAACTCAAAAGTTTGACCCACTAATCATTTTGTTATACTGCATTCCATTACTATGTTGAAATAGCCGACGTGGTTTTTTAAACACTGGTCTGTAGACTGGTACCAATCTCTGACATAACACATTTAATCAATCATTAATAGCAAAATGAACATAGGTAGCAGTATAGTAAGTTTTCATAAAGCTAAATATATTCAAGTTTAATCTTGTCTAAGTGATGTTTAAATTTGTCATAGTATATCTTTATTGGCTTTGTAATTCATGTAATCAAAAAATAAAATCACATGTTGGTAATGCTGATGTATATAGCCTGGCCAACCTTGGGACCTAGCAGAGTCTTAGCCATGATAAATAGTCATTAGAAACAATTCTCAAAACTATATCAATATTTGTATGAGATGGAACTTCTGATGTTTACTATCTGGCTGCTTACTATCAACAGAGGTCTAAATAAGACAAATGAAAATTAGCAACATGATTACTGAATTCATAGCTAGTCTCACTTCAGATATCTGAATTCCCAAATCTGAGGCATAAATACAGGCTCTTAATTTATTTTGTCTTTAATTAGACAGCTATCATTGACATTTTATAGAGTTAAGATGCGTATATTTTGTTTCCAGCCCATGAAATAGATGACAAATTGAAATCAGTTTCTGTCATCAAATGCTCTCCAAATTTTAGAACGACTCTGCTGTCAGGAGTTGTCAGTTGATAAAATACAGGTTTTTGAATTAAGGTAAATATTTACATAATTTGTTATCTTGCTAATGACTTAGGATATAAATAAGCTCACATAAATAAGCTTATTTTCATCTCCTTTATCCAGCAGCTATGGCTTTGTATCGATGGGTCTTTAACATATTGCTTAAAATGTTAGTACTGAAAGTATTTTTAAAGATCATATTTTCAGGATTTTATGTTTTCAGTAATGAAACTATGTTTAAATGAAGTCGTATCTGAATCAGCATGAAATGAGATTAAACAAATCCCCATTTGGCCGTATCCACATTTTATTTGGTGGTTCATGAAGCACCTCCTAGGATGGGTTAATGTTAGGTATGAAACCACGCTCTGTTCAAAAGTCCCCATTTGATGGGTGAGGAAAGCGAGGCCCAGAGAATGAGAGTCAATGGCAAAGATTCCACAGGAGAAGCCAGACCTCCTGGCTCTTTAACCCATGAGCCAGTAACTACACATGTTCATAACCCAAATGAAGGTTGTCAGGTAAGCAGTCTTTTAGATAGGCCTCTTGGAATTACATAGGTCAAGAGTCAATATCCCAAATGGAGAGAGCCTTTGATGTAGTTTTTCTTGACATGTGGGTATCCAAGATGTTTGATTTAACAATAAACAGAAGCACATGCTAAAATTTTATTTTGGGAACCACATCAAGAGATCACACATTAAGTATAAAATTAGAATGCTAACCTAATCTTGTACATTTTTGTTCCATGAGGAGGAGTGATCTTTAAAGCAGTATTTTGAAAGGAGCTGGGGTTTGAAAGGGCACCTTAACTCTGAGAGTAAAACCATGCTTAGTGATACTCTTCAAGAGCTCTTTCCTGAATTAGGGGCATTTACTAGTAAAAGATTCTTTGATTTTTTAAAAATTCAAATGCAATGCCAAGTTAATAGAATTTGACAGGTTTCCATTTTCAACCCCAGAAAGAGGAAATAAGTTATCCTCATACTCCTCGCACTGAGCACTTGCCCATACATCATACCGTATGGCTCAGTTGCTCATTTTGTGTGGGAGGTGTGTCGGGCTGAGCTATTATTGTAGAGGAACCTTTGCTCTGAGTTGACTTCCTGTCCGTGTCAGTCACTGCACCATCTGACACCACTTAGGCTTTGGTTTCCATTATGAGATGCCTGCTGGCTCAGACCTTACCCTGGCAGGCACAGGAGCTTTTTAAGTTACCTCAGAGTTTAATGTTTGTTGATTTCCTTTTTCCAGAAAAATCTGTGTTGTTTAACATATGGGTTTTGAGTTGTTACTTGAAATTCATGACTTGTTGGTAGTTAATATGAAACAAAACTAAGTTTTACTAACTAGACTACACAGAAAGTGAAAAACAAGTTTACATCTGAGAACTTTTCCGCAGGAGGAGTGGGGGAGACCATTACTTTGTCACATCTGGGTAGTCTAAGCTAACCAAATTGAAGTGGGAATTTCCTGCCAGATGTTAATTCTTTGAGCAACCTGTGAACATCTAAAAGAAGGTATATGAGTTCTTATTTGGTAGAGCTACAGACACCATGGAGGTTTGCTCCTAATAGGTAGCAGGTATTTTTATGTACTACCACTAGTCAGGAGGCTGTGCAGCCCGTCTGAAGCTAACACTGTATGCACTTGTAAAATGCTTAAGTGTGGAAGGCAAATTTGGAAGATAAAACATCAGGTCTCACAGGTATTGTAGCAAGAGTGAACACTGCATTAAAATGACCTCCCATTGTAGATGACACAATGTTTTGTTTCATTAATAAAAGCAGATAAGATTGAACCACCACAAGCATTCCAGATAACTTGAATAAGATCATTTTATAAAGCAGTGAAGACCAACATAAGCCTCTAAATATGAAGGAATAGAATCTGAAATGAAGGAAACATAGTAAGTATTTATACCAGCTTCCTGTTCAGGATGCACATGGGAATTAGGAAGCAAAAATTTCACTCAGGCCGAGACCGGTTTGGCTCAGTGGATGGAGCGTCGGCCTGTGGACTGAAGGGTCCCGGGTTCGATTCCGGCAAGGGCATGTACCTTGGCTGCGGGCGCATCCCCAGTAGGGGGCGTGCAAGAGGCAGCTGATCGATGTCTCTCTCATCGATGTTTCTGACTTTCTATCCCTCTCCCTTCTGCTCTGTAAAAAAATCATAAAATATATTTTAAAAAAAATTTCACTCAGAAGAATTATGCACAAAAAGTAGAAATGCTTTATCCAGTGAAACAAGAAACATTTTTAAGAGGATAAAGGCTTTGCACATGATCTCACTATTTTTGTCATCCTCTGTGAGGGAAAATATTGACATTTACCAGACTGTTTGCTCCAGCTCTCTGGTCTCCTGCAGTTTATTTTTATAACAACCTTATCGATGGGCCTCTTACCCAGCTCTCCAGGTTTAACTGAGTTGAGTCGATTTGTTACCACAGCTTCAAGTAGCTGTTACAGAACAAGCAAGACATCCTAATAAAGCTGTAAACGTGTTTACTCAAACAGAGTATTGATTTTACTTGGTGAGGGAGAAGCCGGTGGTTAGCAGTGTCAGGGTAGATGAATTTCGCTGCAGTGTTTCACTGTCATCTGTCAAGGTTGTGAAACACTAACTAAAGCCATCAGGGATAATTAGAAGTACCAGAAATTTAGCCCCTAAAATCAGTTAACTACTTGAGAGTTTTGTAGCTTAATTAGCTTTTATTAAAAATATCCTCTAGTAAAAATAGTCAAGCACTTTTAATGGTGCTTTCAGGTAGAACAAGGTTTCAAGGTTGTGACTTGTTAAATATATGAATTCATTGGTAAAGGCTTTTCAGACTTTCTCACTTCAGTAATTAGGTTAAACACTAAGACACAATATGAAGAGACAGTGATCTTGTACTCATACCAGCAGCAGTACATGATTTTTCTGAAAAATCAGTTTTGGGGACATAGTAAAGCAATTATAAAATATTTAAAACACATCTTTATAGAAAACACATCTTTATAGAAAACATATTATAAATGGCTAGAAAAACGTCATGTTTGAAAATAAAATCACTCGCCCATGATGATGAATGCAAAACTGATAATTTATTAAAAATAAGTTTGATCATTATATTTAAAATTAGCCTTCTCATATCTTCTCAAAGTTGTTAAGTAAAATCTAGGACTAAAATCAAGGATATAATGTTGTAAACAATCATTTATTCAGTGCCTTACAGTAAACTTCTTTTTCTTTTAATATATTTTATTAATTTTTTTACAGAGAGGAAGGGAGAGGGACAGAAAGTCAGAAACATCAATGAGAGAGAAACATTGATCAGCTGCCTCCTGCACACACCCCCACTGGGGATGTGCCCGCAATCAAGGCACATGCCCCTGACCGGAATCGAACCTGGGACTCCTAGGTCCACAGGTCGATGCTCTACCCACTGACCCAAACCGGTTTCGGCATCTTCTTTTGGCTTCTTGCACTGCTCCAGCCTGCCTCAATGACTAATAAAAATAATGATATCTAAGGGATGACCAGTTCTACAGCCTACGAGTAACAGACTCTGTAAAAAAAGGACAGTGAAAGATATTAGAGGGTTTTCTTTGCCTTTCAAATGCCATGTAAGCCAAGCAGGTTGTAAAATTTTGTTACCTAAAAGGGGATCATCAGAGCTCTTTTAATTTTTCAGCAAGTAAAGGAGGAAATTTTTTCACAGTAGTATGTGGATATTTATATTAAAGTATTCAAAGACAGTCAGAGGTAAAAGAAAGGATATGGATATATTACTATAATACTAGAGGCCCAGTGCACAGATTCGTGCACCAGTGGGGTCCCTTGGCTTGACCTGCTCCCTCTCACAATCCGGGACCCCTTAGAGGATGTCAGAGAGCCAGTTTCAGCCCAATTCCCACTGGCCAGGCTGAGGGACCCACTGGTACATGAATCCGGGCACTGGGTCCGTATGCATATAAGATCTTTGGTTAATCTCTTCCTACCCTCCCCCTTTCCCTCTGAGATTCAACAGTCTGTTCCATGTTTCCATGCCTGTGCATTGAGCATCTGCCCCCTGGTGGTCAGTGCACATCATATCTACCGGTCAAACAGTTGAACGGTCACTTAGGCTTTTATATTTAGAGATATCATGCTATTTTTATATGCACATTTCAAAATCCACACAATACACTAATTTATTTTGTTCTATTAAATTTTCTTAAATATGTGAAGGAGCTGCTGACATGGAAGGCAGGGTAAGTATAGTAGGGTAGCCATGCTTTGGCTTTAAGGGACTTTTCATCTGATTCCTTTGGTCAAAAGGACCAGAAACCCGTTCCATCTAGCTTATAAGGATTTTTTGTTTTTAAGGAAGCACAAAGCATTAAGGGAGACAGTGGTTAAGACACTGGATCAAAGTCCTGGGTTTGAGCCTGGTACTATCATTAACTAGTTGTTGAACTATGGACAATTTACTTGACATCTCTAAGCCTCAGTTTCCTCACCTATAACAATGAGGACGCCTATCCCATGTGACTCTAGTTGATCGTCAGCTCATGAACCAGAAAGTCACAACTCGATTCCCAGTCAGGGCACATGCCCAGGTTGTGGACTCATCCCCAGTAGGGGGCATGCAGGAGGCAGCTAATCACGATTCTCTCTCATTATTGATGTTTCTATACCACTCTCTCTCTCCCTTCCTCTCTCCGAAATCAATAAAAACATTTTTAAGTGAAAATGAGAGTAATGAGTACCTATCTCATTTGGGTTATTATGAAAGTTGAATGAAATAATGTTTCATAGTAAGGATTCATTAAGTATTAACTATTATAAAAGGGATCTCAACAGCCAAACTAAACACGTTTTCACTGGAGACTGATGTTAATTTCAGATTGGAGTCAGTTCCAGAGACCTTACCAGCAGATATTCATGGGTTTTCACTCCAGTACTTACACATTAATGTTACTCAGCTGCATTGTATGTTTGCTTCTTCCTACTTCACAATCAGCTTCCTGGTCTTTGCTTTCTGTTCTGACTCCCCAAAGGGAATACTAGACTAGCTTAATTGAGAAGTAGGATACTGGAAGAACCTTAAGTTGTTTGCTCTTTGGTCAGATCCCTCCCTTGGCCCTATCAGAAGTAAAGGTTGATTTATAGGACAAACACATCTACTGACTCCTCAGCAATACTGGAGGTGAAGTAATTATTTTTCAAAAGGGTAATTAATGGCTGGGCTCTATAAACATGTGTGTTTTCATGCCATGTCTATGCCCTTTTTAAATGTTCCCTGAGGCATGACATAATACGCAGAACATCAAACATCCTATGTCTCAAGCTAGAAACCTGGGAGTCATTCTTGATGGCTTCCTTTCCCTCTGTTCAATCTTCAGAGAGTTCTTTTGACTTCATTTTAAAGATATACTTACATCTTATCTCAAATTCGTCCACTTTCTTGCCAGGATTTTAGCTCAGGTCTGTTTTCTACTTTCTACAAAACTTCTGAACCGAACTCCATACTTCACTCTCCCTTGAACTATTTCATTTCTATACTGTAGCCAAAATAATCATTTTAGGAAGAAACTGAATTATTTCAAACACACACACACACACACACACACACCCCTCCATAACCCCCCCTTGCTTACAAACTTTCAGTGGCTTATAGTTGCACTTAGACTAAAAACCTAAACTCTGATTATGACCTAAGAGGATCTATATGACCTTCTATTCCTTCAAGTACATTTCATGCCACTCTCACCTTTGCTTGCATCTTCTGGCTATACTGATTTTTTTACTCAGGCCTTAGATACTTTTACAGTCAGAGTTCCCTTTACCTAGAATGTCCTCCCTCTACTCTTCACATGGCTATCTCTCCTAGTCTCAACTTAAAAGTCACCTCTTCTCTAATCATCCTAAATAACATGTATCCTTTCACTGTTATTCTTTACTGCTACATACAATCTTTTTCCTTAATAGCACTTAATACTTTCTGAAATTATCTTACTTATTATATTAACTAGAGGCCCAGTGCACAAAATTCATGCACAGGGTGGGGGGTGTCCCTCAGCCCAGCCTTTACCCTCTCCAATCTGGGACCCCTAGAGGGATGTCCAACTGGCAGTTTAGGCCCGATCCCGGACTGGTGGCTCCCAACTGCTCGCCTGCCTGCCTTCCTGATTGCTCCTAACTGCTTCTACATGCCAGCCTGATCACCCCCATAATTCTGATGTGGTACACTTGAGGTTGTCCCAGAGGCTCCTTACACTATCTTCAAATTTTGGGATTCTTTTTGCTTTTTGCTTTTCAGTTTGAGTGTTTTTTGTTTCTTTGTATTTCAAATCTTTGACTTAATTTTTGCGGTCCTCTAGTCTGCTATTAGGTCTCTATATAATATTTTTTATTCCAGTCAGTGTATGTTTAATTTCTAGTTAGTCCTTTTTCATATCCTCGAGGGTCTCACTAAATTTATTAGCCTTTTCTAGGAACCTCTTGAAAAATGTATAACCATGGATTTACACTCTATATCCAGGCATTTGCTTTCCTCCATTTCTTTCATTTGTGATCTGTTTCTTTGTCTCCGCATTTTCGCTGCTTCCCTGAGTTGGTAGGGTAGCTTTGTGTGCTAGGTGTCCTATAGGGCCCAGTAGCTCAGCCTCCCCAGTTACCTGCAGTGGACACTCTTGGTGCACCCCTTTGTGGACTGTGTGCACAGCCTTGTTGTAGTTAAGTCTTGATTGTTGTTTGTATCATTGGAAGGAATTAACCTCCAGGCCAATTGACTGTGAGGATCAGCTGTGTCTACACTGGGAGAACTTCTGTGATGGAGACACCCTACTGAGACAAGACTTGCAAAATTTCAAAAGCCTCTCTACTCAGGGCAGAGCAGACAGTCTTGGCTTCCCTTCAGCCCTGCCCTATGAGGCCCCTGGGTCTCAGCGTCTTTTGGTAATCACTGCAAGCACCTCTGAGAGAAAGCCACCCTTGAGTTTCACCTGCTCCAGACAGTCCAGTTTCTCCCCAAATGAGTCTGGATTCCCAGAGTCTTGCCCAGGACTGGAGTTCAGCACAGTCAGGAGCTTCAGACTCCTCCCAGTTGAGAAAGCCGGCCACGCACTCAGCAGTTAGTCCTCTCTGTGCTTCATGCCTCCAGACCTCTGCCTCCCACAGCTCCCCTGAGTCTCAGTGTGCTTGTCTCTTTTCCTGGCAGTCCAGATCCCCCCCCCCCCCCCGAAGTAGTCTGGGTTCCCAGAGTCTTGCCTGGGACTGGAGTTCAGTGCTGTTGGGAGCTTCTGTCTCCCTCCCACTTGAGAAAGCCAGCCATGCATTCAGCTGCCAGTCCTCTCCACGCACCTCTGTACCTCAGCATTTTGCAGCTCCTCTAAGTCTCAGTGTGCTTTTCTCTTTATTTCTAATTATAGAATCTCCACTCAGCCAACTTGCCTATGGTTCTGGATGGTGTCTGTTTTGTCTTTTAGTTGTAGTTTTGAAATTGTTGTGTGAGGCAGCAGTTTAGGTGTTTACCTATGCCACCATCTTGGTTTCTCTCTCAATCAGATGGATTCAATATCTTCAGAATATTTCACCCCAAAGCAGTAGAATATACATTCTTTTCAAGTGCACATGAACATTTTATATAATAGACCACATATTCATACACAAAACAAATCTCAATAAATTTAAGATGATTGCAATCTTATCAAGCATCTTCAGTGACCATAATGGTGTAAATGGAAATCAGTCACAAGATAAAAACTGCAAAACACACAAAGAAATGGATGATGAATAACATGTTATTGACAATGAGATCAAGGAAGAAATGAAAAGATACCTTGAAACAAGTATAAATGAAAGCAGAGAAACCCAAAAAATCTGTGGGACCTAGCACAGGCAGTCCTAAGAGGGAAATTCATAGCCTTACTGGCCTACCTCAAACAACAAAATCAAAAATAAACAAATCTAACTTCACACTTTAAGGAACTGATAAAAACAATAGTCAAAGCCCAAAGTGAGTACAAGTAAGGAAATAATGAAGATCAGAGTAGAAATAAAACAAGGGGAGTCTAAAGAAAACAATACAAAGAATCAATGAAACTAAGAGCTGGTTCTTTGAAAACATAAATAAGACTGACAAACCATACTCATCAAGAAAAAAAAGAGAGAAGATCCAAATAAATCAGAAATGAGGAGGAACCATGATGGCGTCATAGGTAAACACCTATACTGCTGCCCCGTACAACAATTTCAAAACTAAAACTAAAAGACAAAACGGACATCATCCAGAACCACCAGAGGGCTGGCTGAATGGAAATTCCACAAATAGAAGGAAAGATAAAAGGACACTGAGACTTAGGGGAGCTGCAGAGGGCAGAGTTGTGGAAACACCCAGAGTCAAGAGGTGCAGAGCCGTGGATGAGGGGATAAGGTGGGCGGCTGAATACCCGGCTGGTTTTCTCGAATGGGGAGAGAGACAAAAGTGTCCCACTGTACTGAGCCCCAGTTCCGGGCGAGTCTCAGGGAACTCATACGGGGTGAAACTGGACAGTAAGGAGGAAGCACGCTGAAACTCAGGAACTGCAGAGGCGTGTGAGCTCTCGGAGAGAAGGCGTGGCTGGCTCTGTCGTTTGGGAGGAAAAAATAAAAATAAACCTGCCGGACTGCTTTGTTTTCCCATTCCGGGTGAGTCTTTGGGTGTCCAGACTCATTTGGGAAGAAACTAGACTGTCCAGCAGTGGGCAGAACTCCAGGCAGCTTTCTCTCAGAGGTGTGTGCAACTGTTGCCATGGGGCACAGAGACCGGGGAGCTGTTTAGTGCAGGACTGACGGAAACCAAGGCTGCCTGCTCAGCCTGTAGGCTCTGCCCCATCCAAGCTGAGCACAGAGGTGCTCACAGCATAAACACAGCTGATTCTCACAGCCAGTTGGCCCGGAGGTCAAACCCTCCCAGCGATACCAACAATAATCTAGGTTTAACTACAAGACTGTGCAACCCATAAAGGGCTGCACCAAGAGTATCCACCTCAGGTAACTGGGGAGGCTGAGCCACTGTCCCCTAGAGAACATCTACCACACAAAGCTATTGGACCAACTGAGGGAAGCAGCCAAAATGCAAAGACAAGGAAACAAATCACATTTGAAAGAAATGGAGGGAAAAAAACGACTGGACATAGAATTCAAAACCACGGTTATAAGGTTTTTCAAGAGGTTCCTAGAAAAGGCCAATAAATTTAATAAGACCTTTGAGGATATGAGCGAGACTCTGGAGATATGAAAAAGGACCAACTAGAAATTAAGCATACACTGACTGAAATAAAATATATTATACAGAGACCTAAAAGCAGGCTAGAGGACCGTAAGAATCAAGTCAAAGATTTGAAAAACAAAGAAGCAAAAATCACTCAGTCGGAAAAGCAAGAAGAAAAAAGAATTTTAAAAATTGAAGATAGTGTAAGGAGCCTCTGGGACAACCTCAAGCATACCAAGATCCGAATTATGGGGGTGCCAGAAAAAGAGAGAGAGCAAGATACTCAATGCCTATTTGAAGAAATAGTGATCAGAAACTTCCCCACCTGGTGAAAGAAATTGACTTAAAAGTCCAGGAAGTGCACTGAACCCCAAACAAAAGGAATCCAAAGAGGACCACACCAAGACACATCATAATTAAAATGCCAAGAGCAAAAGATAAAGAGAGAATATTAAAAGCAGCAAGAGAAAAAACAGGTAGTTACCTACAAGGGAGCACCCATACGATTGTCAGCTGATTTCTCAACAGAACGATGCAGGCCAGATGGGAGTGGCAAAAAATATTCAAAGTGATGAATAAGAAGAATCTACAACCAAGATTACTCTACCCAGCAAAGCTATCATGCAGAATTGAAGGGCAGATAAAGTGCTTCGCAGATAAGAAAAAGCTAAAGGAGTTCATCACCATCAAACCAGTATATATGAAATGCTGAAAGGTATTCTTTAAGAAGAGGAAGAAGATGAAAAAGGCAAGGATAAAAATTATGAACAACAAATACACATCTGTCAACAAATGAATCTAAAAATCAAGTGAATTAAAAATCTGATGATCAGAATAAACTGGTGAATATAATAGAATCAGGGGCATAGAAAAGGAATGGCCTGACAATTCTCAGGGGGAAGGGGATTTGGGAGATGCAGGAAGAGACTGGACAAAAATCATACACCTATGGATGAGGACAGTGCAGGGGAGGTAAGGGCTGAAGGTGGAATGGGTACTGAGGGAGGGGAGCTGGGGGGGGGGGAGGAGAAGAACATTGTAATAATCTGAACAATAAAGATTTATTAAATTTTAAAAAAGAAAAAAATCAGAAATGAAAGAGAACAATTGACACCAAAGAAATACAAAGGATTACAAGAAAATATTACATCATACATAAGAATAAGTTCAAAATGGATTAAAGGCTTAAATATTAGACTCAAAACCATAAAGAATCCTAGAAGAAAACATAGGCAGTAAAATCTCAGACATTTCTCATAGCAATATTTTTTCCTGAAATAGCACCTCAGACAAGAGAAAAAAATAAACAAATGGGATTATATCAAACTAAAATTTTTGGGCACAACAAAGAAACCATCAGTAAAAGACTGAATGGGGGAACATATTCGCTAATACATCTGTTAAGGCTTACTATCCAAAATTTAGTAGGAACTTATGAAATTCAACACACACACAAACAATCCAATTAAGAAATGGGCAAAGGACCTGAACACCTATATAGACATGTCTTCAAAGAGGACATACAGATGACCAATAGACATGAAATGATGTTCAACATTACTAATCATCAGAAAAATACAAATTAAAACACAATGAGATATCACCTCACACCTCTCAGAATGGCTATAATCAATAACTCAACAAACAAGCGCTGGCCAGAGTGGTGGGAATGCAGACTGGTACAGCCACTGTAGAAAGCATTATGGAGTTACCTCAAAAAATTAAAAATGGAACTTCCTTTTTACCCAGTGTTTCCGCTTCTGGGAATATTTCCAAAGAAACCCAGAACACTAATTTGAAAGAATGTATGCACCCCTGTATTTATTGGAGCATTCCAGGTTTTGGAAGCAGTTCAAGTGCCTATCAGTAGAAGAGTGGATAAGAAAGCTTTGGTACATTTACACAATGCAATACTATTCAGCCATAAAAAAGAAGGAAATCTTACTCTGTGATAGCATAGATGTACTTTGGACAGTATTATGCTAAGTGAAATAAGCCAGTCAGAGAAAGACAAGTACATATGTTTTCACTTACCTGTAGGTCTGATGAACAAAATAAACTAACAAAGTGGAAACAGACTCATGGATACCAAGAACACACTGGCAACTGTCAGAAGGGAGGGAATCAAGGGCTGGGTCAGAAGAGTGAAGGGATTAAGCAAAGAAAAATAATAACGATGGATGGGGGATGAAGAAGAAGAGAAAGAAGGGATAAATGAAGACTTGACTTTGAGGGGTAAACACACAATACAATATACAGATGATGTATTGTAGAATTGTATACCTAAAACCTGTATAAATTGAATTAGCCAATGTCACCAATAAATTTGATTAAAATAATAATGATACATTTGATTTGCCATAATGCCCAGTGTAAAATCCAGTGCATCAAACAACAGCACCTTTGCCCTGTCCTGTCTAGAACTTCTACTGCTCTTCCTCCACTGACCGGTGGGATGACGTGAAGCAACTGGAAGCTCTGGTGAAGAGCACGTGATGTGAACTGAGCCTGGGACATACTGTTTCTTCTCCCACACAGTTTCCTAAGCTTTAAGCCACAGAATTGCTCTTAAGTTTTTAACTTTGATCAGCACCCATGTCAAATCACTAAGTCTGCTTATTCTCTTTGCTAAACTTATTATCTGTCACCTAGAACAGTGGTCAGCGAACTGCGGTTTGCCACTCTGTTGACTAATGAGTTTGCTGACCACTGGCATAGGGGCTTGCTTAATCACAAGGAACAACAACAGCCTGTAATTAAAGTACTGATGTAACTTTCTCTTAAAAAACTATAAAATCCTCAAGGTCAAACACTATCTTTTATCTATCTTTGAATCCTTTGATGTCTATTTAGCGCAGCACCTAGTGATGGCAGGCATTCAATAGCTGTTGGTTCATTGAATAAATTAAAGTACTTAGCATTCTAGGTTTGGTTTTGTTTCTTCATTTGCTACTTAAAATAAAAATCAAGTATAGGAGTGACAGTGGCATGAGTCTAGTAAATACAAATTAGTCAGATTTTTAATTTATATCTTATTTTATTACCTAAAGTAGCTGCAGGTAATAAAAAATGCAGCTTTTAAGTTGACTGTTTCATATGCCTTGTGGCAGCATGTAGCTGGTAACAATTGGTATAAAATGTATATAGCAGGCCAGTCTTAGCACATAAATCATCACTAAAGTGTAGATATCTAAGAAAGATGGAAAAATGAACAAAGAACTAAAAAAATCAAATTGACCCAGAAATTACTGAGAGCAAATTTATTAGAGGGAGCAGGACAGCAGGAATATCTAATTCAGTACTGTTAGTTGCTGCAAAATATTATATCCGGCTTGCTTTAATTACATGGCAATGCCTCTGAGAACAAAGGTAATTATGTGATAACTTATGTTACTACTCACACATTATCACTTAATAACCATGTAATTAACTTGTCACCACTATAACAGTGTATAGTTTGATATTACTCAAGTATAAAGAACATTGATAACTTAAATGAATGATCTGGGATGGGGCAAGGACTAGAGGCAGTAGGGAAATCACAGTATTCCAGCCATCGGGAATGCCAGTGACTCATTAGATCATGGAGCCACTCTGCCAGGAGCCGAGCCAGAGCCATGGAGAACACCAACAGAGGCGGAGCTGAGTCATGTAGCTCTCTGAAGACAACCAAATAACTTCACCAAGCAGTGGAACAGATACGTCACTTGGGGATATGATGCCTTTTTTTTTTAATCCACACCCACAAGGATATGTTTTTATCAATTTTAGAGAGAGGAAGGGAGGAGAGAGTTTGTATGTGTGGTCTATGTGGTGAGGAGGTGCAGCACAGGAACTCTCAGTCATTGCTGGTGGGAATGCAAAATGGTCCAGCTACTTTGGAAAACAGTTTGGCAGTTTCTTAGAAAACGCTCTTACCCAAATGAGTTGAAAACTTATGTCCACATAAAAACCTTCATAGAGCAGCTTTTCCTGATTGACAAAATTTGACCACGATGTCTTTCAATAGGTGACTGATTGAACACACTAGTACATCCATGCAGTGAAATATTTTTCAGCCACAAAAAGAAAGGAACTATCATCAAGCCGTGAAAAGACACAGTGCAGCCCAGCTGACGCGGGTCGGTGGTTGAGCATCAGCCTGTGTGCAGGAAGGTCATGCCGTAGTTTGACTCCCAGCCAGAGCACATGCCTGGTCCCCAGTAGGGGCCTTCAGGAGGCAGCCAATCAATGATTCTCTCTCGTTGATGTTTCTATCTCTCCCTCCTTCTTTCTTTCTTCTTTCCTCTCTGAAATCAATAAAAATATATTTTAAAAAAAGACATAATGGGAATGTACACACACAGTGCTGTATGAAAGAAACCAATCTGAAAAGGCTACAAACATATTATTCCAACCATCAGTGGTTGTCAAAAGGCTCAGGGTAAGAGGGAGGGATGAATAGGTGGAGTATAGGGGAGGGAAACTGTTCTGTATGATATTGTAAAGGTGGATAACAGATTATTATACTATAATTTTCAAATCCTATATAATGGACAACACAAAGAGTGAACCTTGATGTAAACAGTGGACTTCAGTTAACAATGAATCAATATTAGCTTATCAATTATAACAAATGTGCCACACTAATGCAAGATGTTAATGATAGAGGAAACAAGGATGGAGGACGAAAGACTATATGGGAACTCTATACTTTCTATTCAATTTTTCTGTAAGTCCAAAATTGCTCCAAAAAATAGTCTATTAATTTTTTAAAAGCCAAAGTGGAAAAACCTTTCTTCTACTAATTTCTTCAGTTTGTGTTGGAGCCCTATATTTCCCAGCTTTGTCATTATAGGTACTATGGCTTAGATCTGTGTCCTATGTTTTTACCAAAAAGTTAGTTTCATTGATATCACATAATAGACACTCTTAAGTATACTGATCCTTTTTGCTTAATTCTGTTAGGAATTCTCCCGGCGATCTCTGCTAGAAAAGCATTGGTCCTTGGATTTCCATTCCACAGAAGCAGACTGATTTATTTGGCAAATAGCTGCTATAGATGAAGCCTTCACGTGGGGAAGACTGTGCTAACGCTCCCTCAAGAACTCTCTAATATGATGCTTCTAATATTGCCTGTGTTCCCCTAAGCTTGGGAGTAGAAAAAGTAGTGAAGATCTTTATGACCTTGAGTAATCTTTTAAAAGACTGACCAGTTTCATGTAGTTACACTAGTATTTATACTGATTTTACTTGGTGGAAGGCTCTGTTCCCAGGTGTTTACAATTATTAATGAGCTATAAAGGAATGAGTGGAAACTACGGGAACAAAACATCACTTATGCCCTGAACGGTTTGGCTCAGTGGATATAGTGTCGGCCTATGGACTGTAAGGTCCCAGGTTCGATTCCAAACAAGGGCCTTGTACCTTGGTTTCGGGCACATCCCCAGTAGGAGGCGTGCAGGAGGCAGCTGATCGATGTTTCTCTCTCATGGATGTTTCTAACTCTATCCCTCTCCCTTTCTCTCTGTAAAAAAAAAAAGTCAATAAAATATATATATCTTTTAAAAATCACTTAGCTGAAATTTTTGAATGAGTTATTCTTAACCATTTTTCTAAACAGTCAAATGTCCCAACATTATTTCTTAAAATAATGCTTATTGGCTTTTTCATTATAAAAGTAAAGTATTTATTGTAGAATATTTAGGAAATTTAAAAAAATGAAAATCATTTCTGAAATCTGGAAATAATAAAATTGTGAGGTTTTTTATACACCAAAATTTTTGTTTTTTTTACTATTTTGAATAAACATGTATCTAAAACGTATTGCATGGACCTGACCAAAGACTAAACGTGGAAGGAAACACATGCAGGAATTTAATAGAGACAGGGTTTGAAATCTTGGATACAGGAGCACACTGTACTATTTGTGCAACTCTTCAATATATCTAAAATTATTTTAAAATAATAGGAACAGGGTGAACTAATTAGATGTGGCAGTGGAACAAAAATACAAATGAAGGTTGATCACTATTAATCATCATCTCAAATTCTAGATAATTAAATGATCATAAATAAACTAAAAGAAAATATAGGCTGATACTTATCTCATGCTATTCAAGACCTTTCTCAGTCTAAATTCAATGGAAATTTATTTTTAAAAACGTAAATATATCACCCATCAACCTATGAACCAAGGAGATCACAGTTCGATTCCCAGTCAGGCCAGTATGCTCCGGTTGCAGGCTCCATCTAAAGGGGGAAGCAGCTGGTCAATGACGTTTCTATATATCTCTCCCTCTCCCTTTCTCTCAGCAATCAATAAAAATATTTTTAAAATACAGGGGGAAGGCTGGGGTGGATGGGAGGCAGATGCTGGGGGAGATCAACTGAAGGACTTGTATGCATGCATATGAGCATAACCAATGAATGAAAGACACTGGGGCGGGGAGGGTGGCAGGTGGGGACATGTGCTGGGGGGTAAGGGAGGCTGGGGGGAGGATATTGGGGGGGGAAACATATGTACTATTATTAAATATAAGTTATATTGTAAATTTTAAAAAAAGAGAGAAAAATATATTTTCAAAATAAATAAAAGGCAAGTGACATATTAAGGGAAAATATTTCAACATATATATTCTTTATTTCCTTCTAAAAGTCTTACGGTTTTGCCACTCATCATTCCTTGATATATCTGAAATTTTATTTTTAATATGAAATGAGGTAATTTTACTTTTTTAAGTCAAAACTAGTTGCCTAAACACGATTTTCTAATAAACCATCCTTTCCCTAAGCTAACTCAGTTGTAGCCCAGTTTTCCATATTTTTATAAGTAATGTTTTGGGACTATCTCTCTTTTTTTTTCCTTTCTTTCTTTTAAATCTATACCTATTTATCTACATGCCAATACTACACTGTTGTTTTATGATGTGTTGGATCTGGTAAGGCAAGTCTTTCCTATCTTGTTTTTCTTGAGTAGGAGTGTTAGACTATTCTTGATCCTTTGCTTTTTTATATAGATTTTAGAATCAACTTATCAAGTTCCCCAAAACCTTGTTGAGATTTTTATTTGAATTGCATTAGTGAATCTTTTACCCAAGAACTTGGTATATCTCTCTATTTACTTAGGTCCTTTAGATAGTCTTTCAGTAAGGTTTTATAATCCTCTTCATCAGAGACTGTCATAACTGTTGCTTATGTATCTTTTTTTCAAATTACTTTCCTTTTAATGTTGCTGTTATACACGTCTGTATATTAAAAATATATGTGAATAAGTTTGTATATTTCTCTTGTATCTTTCCAAACTCTCCAATAATGCACCATGCAAAGTCCAACAATGAATAGATTCATTTGAGTTTCCTAAATATAATCCTCCTAACTAAAAATGGCAAGTTTTCTTCTTTCTTTATACTTCTGAATTTTTTTTTATTTTAGTCTAGTTTCATTGCTCTCATTAGGATCCCATGCTGTATTCAATATCATTGATTATTCTTTGTAATAGACTCTGTGTTTTATTTACTTCTTAATTCTATTGGTTTTAACACTTCTGATGCTAGGTATTTCTTTTGCAATCAGAAAGAGAGTTTTCCCCTTGCTTTCTTAAACATAAACTAAATAGGCTCTTAGTAAAGGCCCAGGAGGTCAGCGTAGATGTAATGTGCATGACCATGAAAGCTGCCATTGCTTCAGGTCTCGTATGTGACATATTGCTCTATTTCACAGTGTTAGTTTCCTATGAGCTTTAAATTACACACTTAAAATCCATTTTACAACACACGTACATGTGTACAGATTGCCAGGTAAACAAAGTCCTGTACTGCCAAAATATATAATGACTTAGATTTAGCATAAAATGAGACTTTAAAAGTATATATATATAGGCTTTAAAATGTTTGACTCTATACATATATATTGTGGTGCACTCTATATTAAAGTTCTTTGGAAACTACATAAGAAATAAAGACTTAGTCACTGGTGTATACTTATGACAGTATCATTGGGAAGACAATTTTGAGAACAACAAGATGCTAACAATTATAAAAAGTAAATCATTAAAACTTCATTCTTCCAAGTTCAAAAGTCAGTGCGGCACAGCTTTCTCATTTGATGAAACCAGAAAAGCTGTCATCCTTTTGCTGTGAGTGTTGAATAAACACAATGGAGCCTAAAAAGTTTTTAGCTCCAGCCACCATGAAAACTTTCCATTAAGTAACTATATATGGAAAAGGAAAAATTGTCTTACAGATTTCTTCATTTCCTTCTAAAATATCCCTAGCTCTTAAGTGTCTCCATTAAGGTTTCCTTCCTGAAAATATTTCTCAGTTCTCTGTAAATAACAGTAAGAAAATTCTAGACATTATGTTTATTCCACAGTACTATATGGTATGGGCAACTTAAGTTAGAAAATCCCATTGCCTTATGCTCTCTGTAACCATTCCACCTTCTATGTAGTTTGTGGAAACTAGTTTAGCAGTTCCTCCTCTGCCTCTCTGCACAGTTTAAATATATGTTTTAGGCCTCATCTCAAACACTGGATTTAGTTATGCTAAAATCAGTCACTCTCTTTAATATCAGTAAAAGAAAAACCCTTTTTGCTCTTATACGTTTGTTTTCAGTATGCAGAGGCAAGATATTTTTGAAGAAAAGAAACAGGGGAGAGTGATTGATATAGAGGCAGGATGGCCTCGAACAGGCTGTCAAGCTACAGGGGGAAGGCTGGAGTGGAGGGGAGGCAGATGCTGGGGGAGATCAACCGAAGGACTTGTATGCATGCATATGAGCATAACCAATGAATGAAAGACTCTGGGGTGGGGAGGGAGGCAGGTGGGGACATGTGCTGGGGGGTAGGGGAGGCTGGGGGGAGGATATTGAGGGGGGAGGAAAACATATGTACTACTATTAAATATAAGTTATATTGTAAATAAAATTAAAAAAATAAATAAAATAAATAAAAAGGAAAAAAAGAAAAACCCAAATGAACTTAACAGAAGGTAATAATAAGCTGTACCAATTGTTAATTGACAGAGGTTTATTCTAAGAATTCTGGACCTGTAATTATTCCAAGATTCAAAGTTAGTCAACACAGCCCTAAGAATCAAATTTAGTGCCAGTGAGAAGACTTCATACATTTATGCCTCATCAACTAGAGACCTAAGGTCCTTGACATGGTCTTAGGTTGGGAAAAGTCTGAGGCCCTATGATAAGCCAATCTATAAAAGAATCAGAGAGAAGTTAGAGGTCACAGAGAGAAGGATCCTAAGTAGAAAGGCATGACCAGCTAGTGTGACTCAGGGGCTGAGCATTGACCTATGAACCAGAAGGTCAGGTTCGATTCCCAGTCAGGGCACACGCCTGCGTTGCAGGCTTGATCCCCAGTGTGGGGCATGCAGGAGGCAACCAGTCAATGATTCTCTCTCATCATTGATGTTTCTCTCTCACTCTCCCTCACTTCCTCTCTGAAATCAATAAAAAATATTTTTTGAAAGGCAACAACAACTGCCTCAGCATATGAGTTCTAGATTTGGAAACCTGTCTTGATGTTTCTTATTCTCCTATGTATGCTTCCTGTTCCTGTTCTCTTGGCTGTGTTGAAAGGCATCTATGCAGAGCTTTATCCTTCATTTTTAAGGTGATGTACCAACAAGGACTATAAGATACTGGCACCAGCAAAAAGGACTCCTAAAAAATGTTTTCATATTGAGCATACCTGCCAAGTCAGTTATTTAAGATTTTGCCTCTTGCATTCTTGGTTGGCCCAAAATCTTTACTAAAAAAGACAAACTTTTAAAAAGTATACCTGCAAGCCACCTTTATTTCCAATGGTGTTTGCCAACTATACTTTTTATAATTCACCACAGTGAATGAAAGAAGTATGATTAAGCACTTTGTTTACTTGCTGGTATATATAAATTTATATGTATTAACATATTGTCATTATTCTTTCTTACCTAAAAAAAAATACTTTGGAATAAAATCCCCAAAATGCAAAGTACTTTAAAAAATGGGTAGTAAACCAAAAATCCTATTTAAAAAATAACTAGAAGAACAACAAATTCACAGAAAGAGATTGGTTATTTAAACATATAAAAATATGTGCAACCCTAGCTGGTTTGGCTCAGCGGATAGACCACCAGCCTATGGACTCAAGGGTCCCAGGTTCAATTCTGGTCAAGGGCACATGCCTAATTGCGGGCTGGAACCCCAGTAGGAGGCATGCAAGAGGCAGCCAGTCAAAGATTCTCTCTCATCACTGGTGTTTCTATCTCTCCCTCTCCCTTCTTCCCTCTTAAATAATAAATAAATAAATATGTTCAACCTCACCCATAATAAGAGAAATACAAATTAAATTTATATTGAAGTATCATTTCTAACCCATCAGGTTGGCAAAAATTCAAATGCTTGCCAAGGCACTTGGTTGGTGTGGTTATACAGAAGCAGACACACTTAAACATTATTGGTGGGAGTACAAAATGGTTTGACTCCTATGAAATGGAATTTGGCAATATTTAACAAAACTGCTTATATATTTAACCTTCAGCCTGGAAATTCTGCTCATAGAAATGTGCCCCCAAAGATTTATACCCAGCAACACAAAAATACATAGGCAAAAGGTTAGTCATTGTAGCATTATTTGAAATTATAAAGCATTGGAAACTATATGGACATCCACACATAGGAAAAGGGTGAGTAAACTGGTGTGTCCATACAGTCAGGTTCTGTATGGATGTCAAAAAGAATGGAGGAGATCTCTGTGATGGATACACAGTGATTTCCAGGAGATATGTTTTAAATATATTTTTATGGATTTGAGAGAGAGATAGAAACATCAATGATGAGAGAGAATCATTGATTGGCTGCCTCCTGCATGCCCCCTACTGGGGATCCATGCAACCCAGGCGTGTGCACTGACCAGGAATTGAACTGTGACCCATTAGTTCATAGGTCAAAACTCAACCACTGAGCCACACCTTCAAGGTTTCAGGAGATGTTTTTACGGGAGAGAAGCATAGTGCAAAAATTATATATACAGTGCTACCTCCTTCTGTGTAAAGAAAGAAGAGGAAATAAAAACATGCACATATATTGCTTACCTTTGGGACAAGAAACAGGAAAACAAACCAGAAAATAGCGAAATTGGGACATGAGGGTATAGGGTAAAAGGAAGTAATACTTCTCTGAATATATCTTTCGTAGAAATTTACTTTTAGAAGCATGTTAATATTCTAGATACTTTTTTAAAAATTAATTTAACAAGGATAGAGGGGGGAGTACTTAAACTGAAAGTAAACCAAAACCCAACATTTTTTCAACCTTAAATAAAATGAGCCACCCCAACATGGGGTGGAAACGAGAATTAATCTAAGTAGCTTACTCAAGACACTAGTTGAATACATAGGAAATAGCAAACCAAATCAACTCTTTTTATTATATTTGTTTTTTTTAGAATTAGGATAAAGCAATTTTAGGTGTGTTAAAACTGAGCAAATAAGTAAATGTGTGGACTTTTTAGGAGCTAAAATTTTCACTGTAGAAGAAATTTAGTAATGACAATGGAATGGGGGAGTTAAGAAAGGATCCTGTGGGAATGGATTGGAATTGGAAGTATTGTTGTCAACTAACTTTTAAATTAGGTCAGTGTATACACATACACATATGTACACTCTAATGTATATGAGTATGTGTATCTGTGCATGTGTATGTCCTAGCTCTATTTGCTCACGGGGTACAGAATCAAAGCATTCACCTACCACCAACATCTGATCTCTAATATCATTCCACCCAAATAGGAACCAAGTATTTTTGGAGAAAATGGCTGAATCCAGGGTAGGGTAAAGTATATATAACATTGTGCCAGAAAGTAAGAAGTGTTCACAAATAGTGCAAAGGCATGTCCGAGGACTCCAGAACCAGCGTGAAGGTTGATAAAGGTTTTGCTCCCGATAGCAAAAATGGACATTTTTTCATTTTAATCTTTATTGTTCAGTTTATTAATTACAATGATCCCCCTTTTCCCCCCTATACCTCCCCTCCACCCGGTACCCATCCCACCCTCTGCCCTTACCTCCCCCCAACTATCCTCTCCCATTGTTGCATGATTTTTGTCCAGTCTCTTGTTGCACCTCCCACATTCCTTTTCTCCCCAAGAATTATCAGTCCATTCCCTCTCTATGCCCATGATTCTGTTATATTTACCAGTTTATCCTGTTCATCAGATTTTTAATTCACTTGATTTTTAGATTCATTTGTTGGTAGATGTGTTTGTTCTTCATATTTTATTTTTACCTTCTTCTTCTCCTCCTCCTCCTCCTCCTCCTCCTCCTCCTCCTCCTCCTCCTCCTCCTCCTCCTCCTCCCCCTCCTCCTCCTCCTCCTTCTTCTTCTTCTTCTTCCTCTTCTTCTTAAAGAATACCTTTTAGCATTTCATATATACTGATTTGGCGGTGACAAACTCCTTTAGCTTTTTCTTATCTGCAAAGCATTTTATCTGACCTTCAATTCTGAATGATAGCTTTGCTGGATAGAGTAATCTTGGTTGTAGATTCTTGCTATTCATCACTTTGAATATTTATTTCCACTCCCTTCTGGTCTGTATAGTTTCTGTTGAGAAATCTGCTGACAATCATATGGGTGCTCCCTTATAGGTAACTAGCTGTTTTTCTCTTGCTGCTTTTAATATTCTCTATTTGTCTTTTCTCTTGGCATTTTAAGTATCTTGGTGTGGTCCTCTTTGGATTCCTATAGTTTGGAGTTCTGTGTGCTTCTTGGGCTTTTAAGTCAATTTCTTTCACCAGGTGGGGGAAGTTTTCGGTCACTATTTCTTCAAATATGTTTTCATTATCTTGCTCTCTCTCTCTTTTTCTAGCACCCCTATAATTTGGATGTTGGTATGCTTGAGGTTGTCACAGAGGTTCCTTACACTATCTTCAATTTTTTGGATTCTTTTGACTTCTTGCTTTTCTGGCTGAGTGGATTTTGCTTCTTTGCAAATCTTTGACTTGATTCCTGCAGTCCTCTAGACTGCTTTTGGGTCTTTGTATAATATTTTTTATTTCAGTCAGTGTATGCTTAATTTCTAGTTGGTCCTTTTTCATATCTCCGAGGGTCTTGTTCATATCCTCGAGGGTCTTGTTCATATCCTCGAAGGTCTCATTAAGTTCATTAGCCTTTTCTATTAGCCTCTTAAAAAAACTTATAACCGTGGTTTTGAACTCTATGTCCAGTCATTTTTTTTCCTCCATTTCTTTCACATCTGATTTCTTTCCATGTCTCTGCATTGTGGCTGCTTTCCTGAATTGGTCGATTAGCTTTGTGTGGTAGATGTCCTCTAGGGGACAGTGGCTCAGCCTCCCCAGTTACCTGAGGTGGATACTCTTGGTGCAGTCCTTTATGGGTTGCACAGTCTTGTTGTGTTTAAGTCAGATTATTGTTGTTAGCACTAGGAGGGTTTGACCTCTATGCTGTGAGAGCCGTTGTGCTCAGGTTGGGTAGGCGGAATCTCCGGGCTGAGCAGGCAGCCTTGATTTCCCATCAGCTCTGCCCTGTGCGGCACCTGGGTCTCTGTGCCTGGCAGTAATGGCCGCACACACCTCTGAGAGAAAGCTGCCGCTGAGCTCTACCCACGGCTGGACAATTCAGCCTCTCCCCAAATGAGTCTGGACACCCAAAGTCTCACCCAGGGTTATAAAACAATGCAGTCCAGTGATTTCCCTTCTTTTTGTTTTTTTCTCCCGAACGAGAGAGCAAGTCATGAGTCCTCTCTGTGCGCTCATGCACTTTTGCAGTTCCCAAGTTTATGTGCCCTCTCTGCAAGCTCACGGACCTCTGCAGCGCCTGAGTTTCAGCGTGCTTCCTTACTGTCCAGTTTCACCCCATAAGAGTGTGGGTTACCCAGACCTCACCTGGAACAGGGGAATCAGTGCAGTGGGACGCCTTTGTCGCCCTCCCCCATTCGAGAAAACCAGCTGGGTATCCAGCCGCCTCCCCTATCCGCTCACACACACATGGCTCCAAACCTCTGACTCCGTGCGTATCTGTAACTCTGCCCTCTATAGCTCCTTTGAGTCAGTGTCCTATCTGTACTTTTATTTGTGGAATTTCCACTCAGCCAGCTTTCCGGTGATTCTGGATGATGTCATTTAGTTGTAGTTTTGAAATGGTTGTGTGGGGCAGCAGGATAGGTGTTTACCTATGCCACCATCTTGGTTCCTCTCCTCTATCAAAAACTGGAACATTTTGAGCACCAGATTAATTAAAGACTGTAATGAATTATATACCATTGATGAAAAAAAGAATTTGTACCTGCTCCTTGATAAATTAATAGATTAAAACTAATCAATGTGAGCCGGGGTAAGCTCTTACACATAGTAGGTAGCCAAAAGGCTGATAAATGTGAAAGGTTTTTTCCTGGAGTTGGAAAATCACTGCAGTAATAAGTTGCTTCTGTTAAGAATCATGAATGGTACTAAATCTGGGATTGGGTGGCGACTTTTGATGATGAACAGAATATTTGCATAGTCTCAAAGTATCAACAGACTGCTAGTTATATGCAAGGGAAAAAATAACTATAGAATGGAGAAATAAAACAACTCCATCATCAAGTGATCAAAATTAACATCATCAGTAAACAGCAGCTGGATACAGCCTACCTCTAAATATGATGTCTTGAAAACATAATTTTTCCAGTTTCGGAATCTGTGCCTTCTTATTGATAGTGGAATGCATAATCTGAATTTAATCAAGAGGAAATATCAGACAAACCCAAAATGAGAATCACTCTATTAAATAGGAGATGACTGTATTCTTCAAAAATGTCCCTGTCACAAAAGTGAAAGAATGAGGAAATGTTCAAGATTTAAAAAGATGAAAAATATGATAAATCCTGGACTACATTCTATCCTGGAAGGAAAAAGTGCTCTAACGGACATGACTGGTCATTTGCAATATGGACAGCAGATGAGATATCAGCACTGTGACAGTGTCAGACACTAAAGACTGGTTATGTAAGAGAATAACCTGCTCAGGAAAGACACACTGATGTATTTAAAGGTAAAGAGACATGATAAATGCAACCTGCTCTCAATAGTTAAAGGAGCTATAGAAAGAGAATATTTGTGCACAAAAGGAGTAATGTGTTAATAATAAGAACGTCTAGATAAAAGACATGTGGGTGCTTTTTGTATTTTTATTCTTGCAACTTTTCTCTGAATTTGAAATATTTCCAAATAAAGTGTTTTTAACACTTTAGATCAGCTAAAAATAAAAAATGTAAACTTAAAAAATTATGCTGGGAAACATTATGCTAAATGAAATAAGCCAGACACAAAAGGACAAGTATGGTATGGTCCTACTCATATGCAGTCCTTACAATAGACAAGCTCATAGAGCTAGGAAGGAGAAGAGCAGTTACCAGAAGGCAGAGGAGAGGGGAAGAGAGTTATTGCTTAATGAGGGTAACATTTCTGTTGGAGTGAAGAAAAGTTCTGGGAATGGATAGAGGTGATAGTTACACAACACTGAAAAATATACTTAATGGTATGACCTGTACACTTTAAGTGGTAATTTTTAAGTTATTTATATTTTACACAATAAAAATTATCTAGGGGATGTTTATTCATATTATAAGAGGTGCTCTATGAGTCTTTAAATATGTTTCCTTTGTTTAAACTATTTTACACAACTTTTATATCCACATCAGCTATAAGTTCACTTATAATTGATTATATATAACATCTGTAGTTCATCTCAGTTGGTTTTTAAAAATAGGTTATTGAAAAACTGATATTCCGTTAGGACAAAGGTCTTAGCTTTTCTCTGCATCCAGGTTTCCACTTGTCAAAGCCAATGCCTCTGCAGAGTCCTCCACATCGTCCTCAGCTAGCTGCTCTCTGAGCAAGAGGATGCTGTGCTTATGCTTCACAAAAATATTTCATCAACATGAGCGTCTCTCTTTCTCACAAGGATTATTCCAGGAGGAATGAGGAAAACAGATGTTGCTTATAAGGCTCCTAATAGACGTGTTTCCATTGTAAGCTGATCTGACTCTGAATCTGGCCTCTGCTGCATTTGCTGTGGTGGGCTGAGCATGTAGCCTCAGTTTGGCTGAAAGTGAATACTGACCTTTGTTACCTGAACACTCAATGATAAAACACTCTTACTAAACCTCTTGAGAGGTGACTTCACATTCTAAGCACATGTCTTCAAAACACATCACTCCGTTTACTAAGTTAATTTTATCCTTTGGTTGGGAATACTTATTTTATCTGATACAGAGCATTTCCCAAATCTAATGGGAAAGCCTGTGTGGTCAGCATGGCAGAGGAGAAAGGATATAAATCTCACATAATGCTCTCTACAGGTCATTGTACCACAGCTTCCCAGTTAACCTTCATCCGCCCCCACCCCAGATGCCGGGCCTGGGTGGGAGTCCTGGAAGTCTGGCTAGAAACAGTTTCTCATTACCATCTGTTCCGAGGGTCTGAGCCCGCTCCAGCAGCTCAGGTTTCCCCCGGAGGGGAAGGAGGCCCGGCCGGCCCAATACGATGTAGCTTTTTGGAACTACAACACTCATTTTCTTTTTTATGGCAGGATAATTGACATACAGAAACGGCACATATGTAATGTGTACAATTTTACAAATGCTGACATATGTGTACTCCTGTGAACCCGTCACTATGGACACAGCCATTATATCCACCTTCTTTTGTGACCCTGCCCTCTTGTCCTTCTTGCTCCCATTTGGATTGTTTCCAGTTTGGGGCTATTACAAATAAAGCTGTAGCATTTATTTACTATTATTTGTGTGGATATATGTTTTCATTTACCTTGGGTTAAATACCCAGTAATAGAATAACTGGGTCATATGATAGATGTATGTTTAACTTTTTAAGACACTAACAAATGGTATCTTATCATGTTATATTCCAATAATCAGTATATTAGTGTTCCAGTTGATCCACACCCTTGTCAGCACTTGGAATGGTCAGTCTTTATTAATTTTAGTCATTCTGGAGAGGAACTAAGATGGCGGCAAAGGTAAAACACCTATCTTGCCGTCATAATCAGTAATTTTAATACTACAACTTAACGAAAGAACAAACACCTTCCAGAATCACCAGAAAGCCCGCCGAGTGAAAATTCCACAAATAAAAGTGAAAATAAGACACTGTGACTCGGAGGAGCAGTGGCGAACAGCGTTGAAAGATTCGCGCGGAGAGAGGTTTGGAGTGTGCGCCGCAGAGAGGGCGGGCGGCTGAAAACCGGCCAGTTTTCTCGAACGGGGAGACAAAGGCGTCCCACTGGACTGATTCTCCAGCTCTGGGCGAAGTCCAGAGAACCCACTATCATACGGGGTGAAAACTGGACAGTGGGAGGGCACGCCGAAACTCGGGTGCTGCCGGGTCTCCCGGCTTGTGGAGAAGGCAGCTTGCGTGCGAACAGCTTGGCTGTGTGACGGCACAGAGAACGCACCGCGACTTGTCTCTCATTCAGAAAATCGTCAGACTGCTTTGTTTTATGACCCTGGGTGAGACATTGCACATGCAGACTCATTTTGGGAAAGTCTGAATTCCCAGGCAGCTGGTGGAGCTCGGCAGCAGCTCTCTCTCAGAGGTGCTGGCAGCCATTGCCCCCAGCACAGAGTCCCCGGGGCAGCATAGGGCGGAGCTAACGCTGTCTGCTTGGCCCGGAGACTCCGCCCACCCAACCTGAGCACAGCTGAGCTTCACAGACAATTGGCCTGGAGGTCAACCCTCCAAGTGCTAACAACGATTAACTGAGCTTAACTTCAGCAAGACTGTGCAGCCCATATCCACCTCAGATAACCGGGGAGGCTGAACCACTATCCCTAGTAGGAAGTCTACCACACAAAGCTAATTGACCAACTCAGGGAAGCAGCCACCATGCAGAGACATGGAAAGAAATCAGATGTGAAAGAAATAGAGGAAAAAAAACGACTGGACATGGAATTCAGAACCACGGTTATAGGGTTTTTCAAGAGGCTCCAACAAAAGATCGAGGCCTATAAGGAAATAAGCAAGACCACAAAGGAATGAGTCCTACAAGAAAATGAACAAGACCCTCAAGGATATAAACGAGAGCTGCAAAGAAATGATCAAGACCAACATGGAAATGAATGAGTCCTACAAGGAAATGAAAGAGACCCTCAAGGATATAAAGGAGACTCTCAAGGATATGAAAAAGGACCAACCAGAAATTAAGCATACACTGACTGAAACAAAAAATATTATACAAAGACCTAAAAGTGCTCTGGAGCACCCCAAGAACCAAGTTAAAGATTTGAAATACAAAGAGATAAAATCCACTCAGCTGAAAAAGCAAGAAACCAAAAGAATCCAAAAAATTGAAGATAGTGTAAGAGACCTCTGGGACAACCTCAAGCATACCAACATCCGAATTATAGGGGTGCCAGAAAAAGAGAGAGAGCAAGACAATGAAAACCTATTTGAAGAAATAGTGACTGAAAACTTCCCACACCTGGTGAAAGAAATAGACTTCGGAGTCCTAGAAGCGCACCAAACCCCAATGTATAGGAACTCTAAGAGGACCACACCAAGGCACATCATAATTAAAATGCCAAGAGCAAAAGACAAAGAGAGAATATTAAAAGCAGCAAGAGAAAAACAGTTACCTATAAGGGAGCACCCATACGATTGTCAGCGGATTTCTCAACAGAAACTATGCAGGCCAGACGGGAGTGGCAAGAAATATTCAAAGTGATGAATAGCAAGAATCTACAACCAAGATTACTCTATCCAGCAAAGCTATCATTCAGAATTGAAGGTCAGATAAAGTGCTTTGCAGATAAGAAAAAGCTAAAGGAGTTCATCACCACCAAACCAATATTATATGAAATGCTGAAAGATATTCTTTAAGAAGAGGAAGAAGAAAAAGATAAAAGTGTAAATTATGAATAACAAATACACATCTATCAACAAATGAATCTAAAAAGCAAGTGAATTAAGCTGATCAACAGGATAAACTGGTGAATGTAACAGAATCACGGACATAGAGAGGGAATGGACTGACAATTCTTGGGAAGAAAAGGGGTGTGGGAAGTGCAGCAAGAGACTGGGCAAAAATCATGCAACTATGGGAGAGGACAGTGGAGGGGGGTGAGGGTGGAGGGTGGTATGGGTACCAGCAGGAGGGGAAAAAAGGGGAATAATGTAATTAATAAACTGAACAATAAAGATAATTTTTAAAAAAATAATTTTAAAAAATCAATTGACCATATCTGGACTCTATGAGATCAGTTTCACTAATCTATCTAGCTTTGTGCCAATACCATAGTGTCTCCATTATCTTAGTTCTATACATTTTTTAATTAAGTAGTCTTCTTTTTAAAATTTTTATTTTAATTAAGCTAAGTCCTTTGCATTTCCACATAAATTTTAGAATCAACTTATCCGTTTCTATAAGAAAATCCTGCTGGAATTTTTATTGGCATTTTGAATCGATAGAAAAATTTCTGCAGAGCTGATAACAATATTCAGTTCTCTGATCTATGAGCACTCTGTATCTCTTTAATTATTTAGATTTCTTTTATTTCTCCCAGCATGTTTTGTCATTTGCAGTATGCAAGTTTTACACCACTGTTTTTAGATTTATCCCTAGATTTTTCACACATTTGATGGTATGGTAAATAGTATTTTAATATCATTTTCTAGTTGTTCATTGCTAGCATAGACAATTGCTGTATATGCATACATTACTAGTATGGCAATTCAATTGGTTTTTACTAGTATATAATGATCTTGTATCCTGCAACTTGACCAAACTCAGTAATTCTAGTAACTTTTTTCTAGATCTTTTTTTCCCATAAGATCTTCTACATAGGATTTTTCCAATTTTTAAATTAAATTTATTGGGCTGACATTAACATATAGATTTCAGGTGTGGGTTTCTATGTTATAAGATTTGTATATTACACTGTGTGCCAGCCACCCAAAGTCAAATCTCCCCGTTACCATACTAGGACTCCCTTTTGCCCCTTCCACCCCCATCTTTCTGGCAACTACCACACTGCTGTTTGTGTTCACAAGTTTAGGTTTATATCCCACATATAAGTAAAATCATACAGTTCTTCACTTTTTCTGACATTTCACTTAGCATAATATTCTCAAGGTCCATCCATGTTGTTGTAAATGGCATTTACTATTTCATCCTTTCTCATGGCTGAGTAGCATTCCATTGTGTATAGGTACCACATCTTCTTTATCCTTCAATCTTGATATTATTGACAATATAGGATATTTAGCAGCATCTCTGGACTCTAAATGCCAATAGCACTCCCACCCTAGCTATAATAAACAAAACTGTCTCCAAACATGGCCCCATGGCCCCTGGGGGGCAAAACTGCCTACAATTGAGAACCATAGAACTAGATAATTTTGCCATCTGCATGTAAAGACTTTTACTTCTTTTTCAATCTGGATGCCTTTTATCTATTTCTTTTGCTTGCCTGTTGCACTGGCTAGAGTCTCAAGCACAGTGTTTAAGAACAGACATCCTTGCCTCATTCTTCATCCTAAGGGGAAAGCATTGAGTCATCAACTTTAAGAACTATATTAACTGGAAGTTTTTCATAAGTGCCCTTTATCAGGTCGAGGAAATTTCCTTCTATTCCTGGTTTGCTGAAAGTTTTTATTAGCAGTGGATGTTAAGTTTTGTCAAATGCTTTTTCTGTGTCACTAAGATGATATTATGGCTTTCGTAGTTATTATGGTAAATTATATTGATTTTTTTGAATGTTAAACAAACTTGCATTCTGAGAATAAATCCACCTGATCATAATTTATTATCTTTTTAGATATACTGTTAGGTTGGATTTGCTAACATTTTCTTCAGAATATTTGCATCATTTCTGAATATGTTATCAGAATAATTCTGGCTTATGAAATGAATTGGATATATTCCCTCCAGTATACAGTATTTGTATAATATTGATATTATTTTTTTCCTTAAATAGTTGTGACACAATTTGGACCTGGAACTTTCTTTATGGGAAACTACAAAATCGATGTATTTTTCCTTATTATCCTTTTAGGTATAGATTCAATAGTGATAACACCCTATTCCTAATATTGGTGGTTTATGTCTTGTCTCTTTTTTTCCTGACCAGTCTGCCTAGATATTTAATTACGTCCCATTTGGGCTCCTACTTCCATCTTCTCGATTCGGTGAGACTGTGAGCTCTGCCTGGTGGTTCTCCTTGTGTCTGGCCTGGAACTCCAGGCCATGAGCTGGAGCTGGAGCTGGAGCTGGAGCTGTTTACGGCTTTCCTTGTATGTCCTTTCGTGGAACATTTGTGGCTGATGTGCAATATTTGAAAAACTTTTTTTCATGTACATTGTCTTTATCTTTATCTTTATGTTTTTCTGGAGAAAGGAAAATCTGGTTCCTTTCATTTCATTGGGTCATAAGCAGAAGTCCTCAAAACTGTTTTCTACTTTATTCTATTTATTTTGTTTCAGCTGGTACTTAACTATAGAAATTATCTTGCTCATGCTTTGGGGATGAAAGGGAGATTAGGGTCCTTCCTAACTTTTCAGCTCTCAAATTTGTACTTGGAGAGACATCCAGACGATGGGATCTTGTCCAAAACAATATGCTAGGAATAACAGCACAGGAAACCCAGAGAAGCAGGGAGAAGGATGAATAACTAATAACGCCTCAGCTATAAAGACCCAAGAAAACATTATTTGGCCAGTATTTCTTACAGCCACCTCAAAGCTAAAGGAAAGAGTGAATGTTTAGGCTTAGAAAGTTAGTTGTCGTGTCCTGCCTTGAGCTCTCTAGAGGAAATATCGGGGCAGCTCACGGCGTCTGGCTGAAGAAGGGTGTAGGTGCAGACTGTTTCTCTGGTCTGACCCAGTGGCATTCCGACGCTGGTGCCTGGTGCTCACGGTCTGCCCCTTTGTCTGTGTTTCAGGTTTCCTGTCTCAACTGGTCTGTGACAAGCCGCTGACTGAGTGCATCCGTGCTGGCCACTATGCAGCAAGCGTCATCATTAGGCGGACTGGCTGCACCTTTCCCGAGAAGCCAGACTTCCACTGAAGAAGCGCAGGAAACCCAGGCCCAGGGGGTGCAGACACTGCCCGGCTGCTTCCTGAGAATTCCCAGCGTAACACAGAAGTGATCTGCTATCTTTTCCTATATAATAATGGTCAATCTTAATTCAGAATGTGTAGTAATGCTCCGTAGAATCTTTATTCTCTCAACAAACTCAAAAATGATGTTTATTTCCATAGTGTGATAGTGTCACTTAAATGTCAATTAAACAGGAATATAACATTTCAGTAGAAACTTTTCTTTTACTTTCAATTACTTTGTAAATTCATGTGTATTTAGCAAATTGATCAGGTTTTTTTACATTTCTGCTTTGAATGCAGATGCAATTTAATATAATAGATATTTTTAAAGGAATTAGCCCTAACACATCAATCTTTAGCTTTTTATACAAGTATATTTAATTTAGGGATATGTGTGTAGGTTTGTGTGTGTGTGTGTGTACACACACATTCATACATATATGTACCACATATACACACAATAAACAGCCAAATAAGGTACAGAAATATTTACCTTGCCAAGTTATGCCAAATCATCTCTTCAGTGTATAATCAAATATATTATAAACTTTGGATAATTAAATAACTTGCCAAATTATAAATTATAATATTCAAATCATAATCTTATATTTACATATGGTACTCTGTAATTTGATACAAATAAAAGCTTGTGATATGGGAATTTTTTCTGTCTTTGCTCTGTGCTCAACAAACTAACAAAGAAAGATCATTTTTTAATACTGAACCCTGAAGTGATATTGAATTTGTTACTGGAGATAGAAGAACAATATAACACATTAAAAAATAATAATGTTGGAAACAAAAACATCACTGTTTTAAGGAAGATGGAATGATACAATAGAACCTCAGGAGTCAGACTTACCTTTCCATGATTTTGGGAAAATTACTCAGCATCTTTGAGCTTCAATTTATTTTCTGTAAAATGGGATAATAGCATCAATGTACAAGGTGATTTGAGAGAGAAAACCAAGTATAAAATACTTGATACAATGCCTAATAAGTGCTTAATAACTACTTACTATTTTTATTATAATGATTGTTGTTGAAGAAGAAAAAGATAATATTTATAAAACTGAATTAAGTCATAGAATGGGGTTCAAATTTTTGTTTTACATTTAGGTAAACTTTAAGGAACCCTATGCTTGCTTGTCCTTTTGGAGTATTATTGAGATAATTCATGTACCATAAAATTTTCCATTTTAAAGGATGCAAATCAGTGGTTTTAGTATATTCACAAAATTGTGCAGCCATCACTGTATCTAAACCAAGAACATTTTCATCACCCCAAGAGAGAAACCCTGTACATCCCAATTCATCCCATTCCCACCCCCTGGCAACTACTAGTCTATTATCTGCCTGTGTACATTTGCCTGTTTGGGAAATTCATAAAAGTGGAGTCGCATAATGTGTGTGTTTTTTGTGTGTGTGTGTCTGGCTTCTTTCGCTTAGCATGTTTTGAAAGTTTATCCAGTTTGTAGCAGTACTTCATTTTTCTTCTTTTTGCCTAATAATATTCCATTGTATGGATATACGATATCTTGTTTATTCATTTATAAGTTGATAGAAATTTGGGTTAACACTTTTTGCCTATTATGAATATTTTTTTTCAATTTTGAGGGGTGTATACTTAAGAATAGAGTTGTTTGGTCACATGATAACCTTATGTTTAAATTTTTGAGAAACTGTCAAACTTTTTTCCATTTTCACCAGCAAGGTTTGAAGGTTCCAGTTTCTGTCTTTGCCAGTCTCAATAGTACCTGTTTGACTATAGCCATCTTAGTGAGTGTGAAGTGATATCTCATTGTGGTTTTGATTTGCATTTCCCTAATGACTAATGACATAGAGCATCTTTTCGTGTGCTTTTTGGCCATTTATATTTTCTTTTGGAGAAATGTCTATTCAGATGCCTTGCCCATTTTTTGTGTGATTTATCCTTCTATTATTGAGTTGTAAACACCCTTTACATATTGTAGACATGTCTTTTATTAGATAGGTCTAGAGGCCCTATGCAGGAAATTCATGCAAGAATAGGTCTTTGCAGCCCTGGCTGCCTCAGCCCTCACAGCCCCAGCTTCGTCCGGAAGGATGTCAGGACAGTCCTTCCACTGTTTGGCCATTCAGTCAATTTGCATGTTATATTATTATTATAGATTATTTACAAATATTTATTTCCATTCTGTGGGTTGTGTTTTTACTCTCTTGATAGTGTCCTTTGAAGCACAAATGTTTTGATTTGTTTGAAGTTCAATTTATCTTTTTTTTTTTTTTGTCAACTGGGCTTATGGTTTCATATCTAAGAAATCATTGCCTTATCCAAGGTCACACAAAAAATCCTATGTTGTCTTCTACGTGTTTTTGCTCTTACATTTAAGTCTTTGGTCCATTTTTAGTTAACTTTGTATGTATGTAAACTAAGAATCTTACATGGGAATGTTCAGTTGTCCCTGTACCCTACTGTAACGTTTATTTTCTCCACTATTGAAATGTCCTGGCACCACTGTAAAAATGAACTCATCATAAATATACAGTTTTGCTTCTGGACTTTTGGTTCTACCCCTCTGACCTACATGTCTACTTTGGGCCAGTCCAGACCATCCTGATTACTGTAGCTTTGACCGGTGTTGAAATCAGGAAGTGTGAGTCCTCTAATTTTGTCTCATGGAAAAATGAGTTCAAGCCTTTGCTGGTTTGGCTCAGTGAATAGGGTGTCGGTCTAGGGACCAAAGGGTGTCCAGGTTTGAATCCCGTCAAGGGCACGTACATCGGTTACAGGCTCCTCCCTGGCCCGGGCCCTGGTTGGGGCTCAGGCAGGAGGCAACCAATGGATGTGTTTCTCTCACATCTGTATTTCTCCCTCTTTCTCTCTCTCTAAAATTCAATGGGAAAACATCCCAGGGTGAGGATTAAAAAAAAAAATTTTAGTTCACGTTCGAGGGTATCTTAATTATATTAAAACTACTACAGAATGTATTTCTCTTAGATAACTAGGAGGGACACTGATAAACCTTTTCCAACTTTTATTTTTATTTTTTTAAGAGAAAATATCTTACCCCAAGACTATTGATTAAGTACCTCTCACCAACTAGTCACTCAAATAGTCACTATTTTTAGAAGTCCAAATAACCTTGGCTAGAAGCTATTATTGTTACCCCATTTGGGGGAGCAAGCATTGTAATTTTTCACTTTCAAGCCAGAGGTGGATAATATAAAGATTGTTTTGGACACACACAAGCCTGCAAGGGAAGCATGTGTCTGGCTGATAGTCTAAAAATACTGCCAGTGTTGAAATAAAATTAAGTTCATTTAATAATATTTCCACTGGATAAAATAGGTTTAAAATGTTAACATCTTTTATGATTCAGTAGCAAATCTGTGTTCAAGGTCTTGGCTTTGTGTCCCCTTGGACAAGCTCCTGAACTGCTCTGAGTCTTGGTTTTCTCAACTGGAAAACAAATCGAACCCCAGTGATCTATGAGGGAATGTTAAAAAAAAGTATGAATACAAACAGTTTGTGTGAATAGTAAAATAAATTTAAATATGACATACGTTGATATTTTACGAAGGCACCAAAGCAACCTAATAGGAGGAGGTGTTTTCAATAGACAATGCTATTTAACAGCTTGATAGCTATGCAGGGGGTGGAGGATAAATTAGACATGGGTCTGGCCATAACATAAAAGCTAAACTATTATGCTTCTAGAATAAAGCATAGGAAAATATTTTCACAGCTTGGGGGTAGGCAAAAGTTTCTTAGGAGTTTGATACACCAATCATAAAAGAAAAAAATATTGATGAATGGAACTCCAAAACAACAAGCCACCGTCCAGGATAGCATACAACGCACGCCTGTTAAGGAGCTGGTGTCCAGAATGTACAGCAAATTCTCTGTTGTTGACGGCTTCCTGAAAACTGCTACACTAACCAGTTTTACCACAGTTCACCTGAACTGTGCACAGACATGTGCCTTAGGAACCTCACTGTCACTTACATGTCAGGCTATGGCAACATTGTTAGTGTGGCAGTTTCCAAGAACCTATCAACAACGTTAAGTTAGAACTTACTGTATTAAAAACTCTTACAACTCAATGATGAAAAGACAAGCAAATGACCTTACAAAGGAAAATATATGAATGGCCAATAAGCACGTGATCAAGTATTCAACACCAAGTATTCAACTTCATCACAGAGAAGTGGGATGTTACTGTCCCAGAATGACTGAGATAAGTGACAACACCACGTGTTAGAGAGGATGTGAAGCAACGTTGCTAGTGGACATGTAAGAGGGAACAAGCTTTGGAAGGAGGCCTGAAAGTTTTTTATAAGATTAAGCCCTCTATTCTTTGATCCAGCCATTCCACTCCTGATATTCACCCAAAAGAAATGAAAGCACATGCCCCCTGAAAGACCTGTATTAGACTATTCATAGCAGTGCTCTTCATTGTTGCCAAAAACTAGAAACAGTGCCGCTAACAGTAGGAATATAGATTAAAACTGCGGTGCAATCAAACAATTGAATAATACTCAGCAAAAGAAAGAAATTACCAATGAAATTATCTCAAAAACATTTTACTGAAAGAAGCCAGATATATGAAGTTCTAGAACAGACAAAACCAACCTATAGTGAAAGAAATCAGAACAAGGGTTGGCTGTGTGGGAGAAGGGAGAAGTGGAAACTGACCAGAAGGGAAATGGGACTCCCTGAGTTGATGGTGATGTTCCAGCCACAGTAGGGCTTACACAGATGTAAGAATTTGTCAAAACTTGGGAACTATTTCACTCAAATTGCATATTTTTTAATCTGATGCACACATAGTTGAAGTCTAAGGAAATAATTGAATTCTAGTTAATGATATGCACACTGGTAAAGTATATGGCTTAAATTTATAGTGAAATGCATCAAAAAATGAACTGAAAGATGAGTAGATAAGACAAATAGAGCAAAATGTTAATTGTAGAAAGGTAGTCAATAAATGAATGTTTGCTACATAATACTTTTCAACATTTCTGTATGGTTGTTTTCCCAATGTTGGAAAAATATGAAGTACTTAATTAGAAAAACCTATTAAACTTGACTAATAGCATCTCACAAAGAAAATAAAACCGTAGATAACAAAACCATATATATTATTTACTGCAACATGACTCTGTCCATGAGTTCCATCACAAAACTAGCCAGCCTTGTGCTGCCACAGGGTTTCTTGGGGCCACCACATCGCCAAGCTCCTGTCAGCATGGGACACGTTCTCCTCTCCCCCTAATCTATCTGGAAATTGGAACATTCCTGAAACACCCCTGCAAACACCAACCAGAGGCCTCCCAATCCAGACCCCTGAACTCACTCACCACGGGAAAACTTCAATTGTCAAATCCAATAACCCGTTTTCAGTCATTACCCAACCTCATCTTTCTCAGCATCTGAAACTTCTCATTACCTTGACTTTGACACTTCTCATCCATCTTGCCTCCTTTGCAACCTCTTTGGTTTAGGAACACCTCTGTCCTCCTCCGTTGACACTACACCACAAGCCTTTTGTCTCTCTATATGCTCCCCCTGGGTGACCAATTTGACTTCCATGAATTCATCTCTTACTTGATGACTCTCAAACCTGTTCCTGCCCCTGATTCCTCCCGATGTTTAGGCTTGAAACTCGCAGGTCAGCCCTGGGGACATTCCGCCCACGGATTGTCGAAACAGAACTCGCCTTCTGTTGAACACCCAGGTCCAGTCTATTCCTCCTTTTTCTATCTCCATTGATAGAAATAATTCTTTCTGACTTTACCCATTTCTTACCCACACAGCTAATTCATCACGTTCTCTCAGTTCTCTCTTAAATCTCTCCTGCCTCTTCATAACCGTCAGGTATAATTGAAACCTTCATCACGTCTGATTTCCCCAACTCCAGTCCTTCTCCTTCATGAGGCAGTCCCCCTCAGCATGTGATGCCTTGCTAAAGTAAGAAACACAATCAGTTCCCTGGTCTTTCAATTCCTCAACCATCCACTCCCAAAGAGCCTTTCCAGTGCCATATTCCTTATAACTCTGCACTCGGGCCTAAACAAACCTAACTGAAAACCGTGTGCATGCCTCTGTCTGGAGAACTTTTCCTCCTACAACTACTCATGTTTCAATATTCAGTTCAAAGTCAAAGCCCTTTAAAAATTTTTCTCTCAGCTTCCCAGGAAGTTAGTTGCTGCTCCATCCTTTTCTCTCTCAAAATAATTGCATATTTCGTCATTGCAATTTATACAATCAGAATGTATCACATAATAAAATGTTTTATTATTTTAAGTTAACAATCACTCATTTATTTCAGCCCTTTGTATTCTGCATGTCTCTATCAAAATAAATATATGTTTCTATGGGGGGGAAAAAGAATATCACATAATTGTTTATTGGGGTATATGCCTTCTCTTAGGAGAAGCGGAATGAATGCTTAATGCAGTCCTTTCACACTCCTCCGGTTCTCTGAAGCGAGTCAGACTTACGAAGGGCCTTGACCAAGAATCTTAGCTGCCACAACAGCTATAATTGCTCATATTGTCTGAACTCTTCCTTCTCCATTCTTGGAAGTCAGTCCCCTAAGTGGACAAGTGAAAAGGGTACCCAGGCTGCCACAGCTGGGTCACTTACAAACCATCTGTGATCACATAATCTACATGAAAATAAATGCAATGTGATCATATGATATGGTGTAAGCTTTTATCCTTTGAGACTTTGATCCTTTTTCAACTCAGAAAAGCTATAGTGTAGGGCAGTGGTCAGCAAACATGTGGCTCGCAAGCCGCAGTTTGCCGCTCTGTTGACTAATGAGTTTGCCAACCACTGGGATAGGGGCTTAATCACAAGGAACAACAGACTGTAATTATTGGAATCGAGAGTCTAGGTCAGTTGTCGGCAAACTTATTAGTCAACAGAGTGGCAAACTGTGGCTCGTGAGCTGCAGTTTGCCGACCACTAGTGTAGGGGACCTGAAATTTGAGGATTGAGTGTTTAATCCCTGAACTAACCCTCTCAATAGGGAAAATGACTCCACTGCTCTGAGCTTCAGTTCCTCCTCTTTAACATGACTTGTGCTTGGCCTGTATGGCTCAGTTGTTGAATGAACACCTATGAACCAGGAGGTCACGGTTTGACTACCAGTCAGGGCTCATGCCAGGGTTGTGCACTCAACCCCCAGTGGGGAGCATGCAGGAGGCAGCCATTCAGTGATTCTCATCATTGATGTTTCTATCACTCTCTCCCTCTCCCAACCTCTCTGAAATTAATAATAATTTTAAAAAATGATTTGGCATGCCCTGGACGGTGTTATTAGGTGGTTAGAGTATTGTCCTGAGCACCAAAGAGTCGAGAATTTGATTGCTGGTCAAAAGGCTGGTACTCAGGTTGCATAATCCATCCCCTGACCTGGTGTCTCTCTCTCTTTTCTCTCTCTCTCTACTTCTCCCTCTCTCTCTCTCTCTTCACTCTCTCTGTCTCTTTCTGCCTCTCCCTGGCCCTCTTTCCCTCCTTCCCTTCCACTCTCTCTTTTAAAAAGCAATGGAATAAACATCCCGGGGTGAGGGTTAATAAATAAATAAATGGAATCACTTGGAGTGACAGCTCTGTAAAGGCCCAGCACAGCGGCCCTGGCCTGGGCGTGCAGCTGGCGAGAGCATCGTCCTGAAAGACCAAGGCTTTAGGCTCCATCTCCTGCCAGGGCACATACAAAAGTCAAGCAATGAATACATAAATAAGTGGAATAACAAAATTCCAGATGTTTCTCTCTCCCCCCTTCCTCTCTCTCTAAAATCAACAAATTTTTTAAAAGACTAGTACAACGTGTAAATATGCATCAGTCATTCATTTACTCAACAAATACTCACTGACTGCTTATAAGTGTCAAGTAAGGGCCACAGAAAGGTACTTAGCACTCAATAAAATGTGAGTTTCTTTTCTTGCAAGTGTGCTTTGGACTTTCTGATGTTTTTGGTATTATGTATAGGGCTGTTTCCTCTCCCACCCTCTTCTCCCTGAGCCAACATAATTTTTCTCTGAGTTTCTCCTGTAAGGACTGCTAAGTAGCATACAGTGATGGTTAACAGCCTGGGTTTTAAAGTCAGACTTTCAAGGTTTCAGTCCTGGCTATGCAACTTTTTAGCTGTGAAACATTGGGTCAGTTATTTAACTTCTGGCTTCTTTGCTTTTGCATTTTTAAAGCACAAGAATACCTGCTCCATTAGGTTGTTGTAAAGAATAAAAGTGCTAATATATGTAAATCTTAAAATGTTGCCTGCCATTAAGTAAAGTGCTTGAGAAGTGGTGGTTATTATTTGATATTTACAGCTAGTTCATAGAGTACTTAACCTTGCCATGAAAATCAATTCTAGAGAATTCCAGAGGAAACCAAGATGGCAGCATAGGTAAACACCTAGGCTTTTGCCCCACACAACAATTTTGAGAATACAACTTAGGGACAAAACGGACATTGTCCAGAACCACAGGAAGGCTGGCTGACTGAAAGCTCTGAAACTAGAGGGACATAGAAGAGCACACGGATAATCAGGGCCTCTGCAAAGCCCAAGTAAGGTAGGAGTCTCGCGTGCACGCAGAGCCGTATAGGATGGGGTGTCTGAACGCCTGGCAGGATGCTCTAGTGGAAAGGAGACAAAAACTCCAGGCTGTGCTGAACCCAGTTCGGTTTGCACTCAGAACCGGGGGGACCCAGGCCTTTACGGGGAGAACCTGGAAGGCAGGCAGAATGCCAGGGGAAGAGCCAAAAGCAGAGCTCCTGAGGCGTGCACACGAGTGTGCGGAGAGGGGACAAACTGGACGACTGGTGGTGTCCACAGCGCTGTGAGGCCAGAATCTTGGGGGAACAGCCAGAGGCAGAGCTCCGGGGGTGCGCACGAGTGCTCACAGTGAGGGCGATCTGTTGACTGTGTGGCTGGCGTCTGGTGAAGGGAGAAAGGAGTTCTGACTGCACGAAACCCAGGTGCCAGACGAAAATCTGAGATTCCAGATTCATTGGGGGATGGAAGGTCTGGTGACAGGTGAAACTCGAGGGCACATTTCTCACAGAGGTGCTTGCAGCGATTGCCTGCAGACGCTAGTGGGGCAGGGCTGACTAGAAGCCAAGCCTGTCGGCTCCACCCTGAAACTCCACCCCACCCAGAAACTCCACCCCATCCAAGCTGAGCACAGAGACTTTGGCAAATTTGCAAGTCCTGTCGCATAAGGCTGTCTCCCAGCTGATCCTCATGGCCAGTTGGCATGGAGGTCAATTCCTCCCATTGATACCATCAACAATCAAGACTTATCTGCAACAAGGCTGTACACACAGTCCACAAAGGGGTGCACCAAGAGTGTCCACCTGAGGTAACAGGGGAAGCTGAGATACCTATCACACAAAGCTACCCTATCAACTCAGGGAAGCAGTGAAATGGGGAAAGAAAGAAACAGATTGCAAACGAAAGAAATGGAGGAAAACAAAGAACTGGATATAGAGTTCAAAAACCACGGTTATAAGGTTTTTCAAGAGGTTCCTAGAAAAGGCCAATAAGTTTAGTGAGACCCTCGAGGACATGAACGAGACCCTTGAGGATATGAAAAAGGACCAATTAGAAATTAAACATACACTGACTGAAATAAAAAACATTTTACAGAAACCCAACAGCAGACTAGAGGAACGCAAGAATCAAGTCAAAGATTTGAAATACCAAGGGGCCAAAAACACTCAACGGAAAAAAAAAGAAAAAAAAAAAAAAGGAATCCAAAAGTTAGAGGATAGTGTAAGAAGCGTCTGGGACAACTTCAAGTGTACCAACATCAGAATTATGGGGGTGCCAGAAGAAGAGAGAGAGCAAGATACTGAAAACATATTTGAAAAAATAATGACTGAAAACTTACTCCATCTGGTGAAAGAAATAGATTTACAAGTTCAGGAAGCGCACAGAACCCCAAACAAAAGGAATCCAAAGAGGACCACACTAAGACACATCATAATTAAAATGCCAAGAGCAAAAGACAAAGAGAGAATATTAAAAGCAGCAAGAGAAAAACAGTTACTTACCTATAAGGGAGCACCCATACGATTGTCAGCGGATTTCTCAACAGAACCTAAGCAGGCCATACAGGAGTGGCAAGAAATATTCAAAGTGATGAATAGCAAGAATCTACAACCAAGATTACTCTATCCAGCAAAGCTATCATTCAGAATTGAAGGTCAGATAAAGTGCTTCGCAGATAAGAAGAAACTAAAGGAGTTCATCAACACCAAACCAGTATTATATGAAATGCTGAAAGGTATTACTTAAGAAGAGGAAGAAGAAGCAAAAGAAGGAAAGGGTGGCTGCTTCAAACTAGAGGATGGATGGAACTGGAGAACATTATTCCAAGTGAAATAAGCCAGTCAAAGAAAGATAAGTATCATATGAACTCACTCATTTTGGAATATAATGAACAGCATAAACTGTTGAACAAAAACAGATCCAGGGACAGAGAAGCATTGACTGTCAAAGCTCAGAGGAATGGTAGGGGAGGGTGAGGGTAAAGGGAAGAGATAAACCAAAGAACTTATATGCACGCATATAAGCCTAATCAATGGGCACAGACACCAGGGGGGTAAAGGCATAAGTGGTGATGGGGGGAGGGGGGATTTGAAGGGGTAATGGGTGATGAGGACATATATGTAATACCTTAATCAATAAATAAATTTAAAAAAAGAAAATCAATTCTAGCCAAAGTACAAGAAAACCATTAGATCAAAGACTTCATTTATATTCATTTAAATAATCTAGTGGAAAGGAGACAAAAACTCCAGGCTGTGCTGAACCCAGTTCGGTTTGCACTCAGAACCGGGGGGACCCAGGCCTTTACGGGGAGAACCTGGAAGGCAGGCAGAATGCCAGGGGAAGAGCCAAAAGCAGAGCTTTTTTTTTTTTTTTGAGAGAGAGAGAGAGAGACTTGCATTTTCCAGTAAGGTATCTACTAACCCCCTGTGGCTACTGAGTACTTAAAATGTGGCTAATTGGAAGAATAGTATTGTAACTATAAAGTAAACCAGCTTTTAAAGATTTACAGGAAAGAGATTAGTGAAAATTACAAAGTAAGGAACACCAAAGTGTGCCCCTCTAAAAAAGCAACTGAAAACTGGCAACATCTGTGAGAACCAACTTTTTCAGAACTCTTGTCAATAATCAAAAGCTTGAAGCCACTTGGGAAGCATTTTTTTTTAAGAGAAACAACTGCATCTTGATGAGATTAGTGAATTTTGTAACACTTTAACTTACCCTAATGCCATCCCCACACTCCAAGGAATGCAAGCAACAAGAAAGCATGGCCCATACTTAGAGGAAAAAAGAGCAACAATTAGTTCTAGTTTCTAAAAAAGAGCAACTGTCCATGAGGAAGCTGAGGCATTGGACTTACTAGACAAAGACTATAAATCAGCCATTTTAAGTATGTTCAACAGCTAATTGAAAACATGTCTAAAGAACTAAGGGACTCTAGAAAAATAAAAAAAAGAATGAATTCCTGGGCATGTACAACAGTATGGGGATTGCTGGAGTGGGTGGGGAGGGCAGGAGGTGAAGGATATGGGGGGAAATTGTGATGGACAGAGACTTGACTTGGCATGGTGAACACACAATACAGTGTGCAGGTGATGAGTTGCAGAATCATGCATGTGAAACCTATATAATTTTGTTAACCAGTGTCACCCCAATAAATTCAATTTTTTTAAAAAAGAACTAAGGAAAAGCATTTTTCTTTAACAAATAGAGGATATCAATAAAAAATATATCTTAAAAAACAGATACACTGGAATTGAAAATTATATTAACTCAAATGAAAATATTGATTAAAGGGGATAAGCAGCAGATTTGAACCAGCAGAAGAAAGAATATGAGACTATGAAAATAGATCTATAGAGATTATCTAATCTGAGGAACAGGAAAAATAAGAATGAAGACAAATGAATAGAGCCTAAGAGAGCTTTGTGATGCCATCAAGCATACCAATATACACACAAGAGAAATTCCAGAAGGAGAGAAGAGAAAGAAGCAAAAAAATTATGTAAGTAAATAATTGCTGAGAATGGCCCAAATTTGATGATAAATATTAATTTACACATCCAATAAGATCAACAAACCCCAAGTAGGATAATCTCAAAGAGATTCAGATTGAAACACATTAATTCAAACCCTCAAAAGACAAAGAATCTGAAAGCAGCAAGAGAGAAGCAACTTGTAACCTACAAGGACTCCTCAATGAGATTACCAGCCTATTTCTGGTCAACAAAAAACAAGTCATGGGCTGGGAGAAAATATTTGCAAAAAGTACATCTGATAGGAGAAACCAAGATGGCAACATAGGTAAACACCTAAACTACTGCCTCACACAACAATTTCAAAACTATAACTAAAAGACAAAACAGACATCATCCACAACCACAGGAAAACTGGCTGAGTGGAAATTCTACAACTAGAAGGAAAGAGAAAAGCACACAGACACTCAGAGGAGCTGCAAAAGGCTGAGGTACAGAGACACGTGCACGGAGAGGACAGGTGGCTGAATGCCTGACTGGCTTTCTCTAGCGGGAGGGAGATGGAAGCTCTCAACTATGCTGAACTCCAGTTCCAACTGCACTGAACCCCAGTTCCGGGTGAGAACCTGGGGACCCAGGCTCATACGGAGGGAATCTGGACTGTCAGGTAGAAACTCAGGAGCCGCGAAAGACAGAGGTTTGGAGGCACGTGCAAGTGCAAACAGAGAGGACTGACTACTGAGTGTGCCCCTGGCTTTCTCTAGCTGGGGGGAAACGGAAGACTCAGCAGTTCCAGGTGAGAATCTGGGAATCCAGATTCATTGGGGGAGAAACTGGACTGTCTGGCAGCGCGCAAAACTTGAGGGCACCTTTCTCTCAGAGGTGCTTACAGTGATTACAAAGGACACTGAGACCCAGGGGCCTCATAGGGCAGGGCTGACAGGAAGCCAAGACTGTCTGCTCAGCCCTGAGACTCAGCCCCATCCAAGCTGAGCACAGACGCTTTTGCAATTTTGCAATTCTTGTCTCATAAGGCTGTCTCCAGCACAGAAGTTGTTCCAGGATAGACACAGCTGATCGTCACAGCCAACTGGCCTGGAGGTCAATTCCTCCCAGTGATACCAACTATAAACAAGACTTAACTACAACAAGGCTGTACACACAGCCCACAAAAGGATGCACCAAGAGTGTCCACCTCAGGTTACTGGGGAGGCTAAGCCACTGGGCCCTATAGAACACCTAGCATGTAAAGCTACCCTACCAACTCAGGGAAGCAGCAAAAATGCGAAGACAAAGAAACAGATCAAAAATGAAAGAAATGGAGGAAAACAAATGACTGGATATAAAGTTCAAAACTACAGTTATAAGATTTTTCAAGAATTTCCTAGAAAAGGCCGATAAATTTAGCAAGACCCTCAAGGATATGAAAAAGAACCAACTAGAAATTAAACTTACACTGACTGAAATAAAAAATATTACACAGAGACCCAACAGCAGACTAGAGGAATGCAAGAATAACGTCAGCCCTGACCAGTTTAGCTTAGTGGATAGAGCGTCAGCCTGGGGACTGAAGGGTCCCATATTCGATTCCAGTCAGGGGCATGTACCTTGGTTGCGGGCACATCCCCAGTAGAGGTGTGCAGAAGGCAGCTGATCAATGTTTCTCACTCTCTATCCCTCTTCCTTCCACCCTGTAAAAAATCAATAAAATATATATATTTTTGAAAAGAATCAAGTAAAAGATTTGAAATACAAAGAAGCAAAAAATACTCAACTGGAAAAGCAAAAAAAAAAAAATCGAAAAATTTGAAGATAGTGTAAGGAGCCTCTGGGACAACCTCAAGCATACCAAGATCTGAATTATGGGGGTGCCAGAAAAAGAAAGAGACCAAGATACTGAAAACCTACTTGAAGAAATAGTGACCGAAAACTTCCCCCACCAGGTGAAAGAAATAGACTTACAAGTCCAAGAAGTGTACAGAATCCCAACAAAAGGAATCCAAAGAGGACCACACCAAGACACACCCTATCTAATAAAAGATTAATATGCAAATTGATCGTACCTCCACTACGCTATCAGCCAATCAGGGCAGGGGTGGGGCGGGGTGTGGCCAGGGCGTGGCCAGCACACAGGGGGCAAGGCCGGCAGGGGCATGTCCACAGTGCAGTGAAAGCAACCACCACGCTATAAGCTCTGCCCACATGGTACCTAACTTATGGTGACTGAATCACATGCAAATGAGTGCCCGGGGTCCCTGCATGCCCCCCAGCACAGCACCCACGATGGGAGTTGGGGGGCTGCCGCCAGTCTCTGGGGTGTGCAGAGATTCTAGTGGCCACCACCAGGTGGAGAAAATTCACAGTGCTCCTGGTTCGTGCAGGGTATCAGGAGCACCAGGAATTCTGGGAAATGTAGTTTTGAGCTCTGTGCTGAACATGTTGGGGCTGTGACCTGGGTTTAGGCGAAACTTCAATTAAAGCTGTGAACTCTCTGTAGAAGAGAGTTTGAAGTACTGAGTGTGGAACGCGGAAGTGCCCGGGCAGGGGGGGTGGCGGGAAGTGCCCCGTGGCCCCTGCGCTGTGTGCAGAGGCGGCGGGACGGGGGCAGCGGCGAGGAGTGTCCCATGGCCCCCGCTCGCAGAGGCGGCAGGGGGGGCCGGGCCTCTGGGCGCTGTGCACAGAAGTGGCAGTGAGCACCCAGCCCCTGGGGCCAGGTGGTCACAGGCAGCTGGAGCTGAGCTGAGCAGGGAGATGGCTGGGTGCCCAAAGCCTAAAGCCTCGCTAGAGGGGCAGGCTGGGGGTGAGCCATCAGTTGGACATCCCCTAAGGGCTCCCAATATGTGAGAAGGGGCAGGTTGGGCTGGGGACCACCCACCCCCACCACACGAATTTCGTGCACCAGGCCCCTAGTTATAATTAAAATGCCAAGAGCAAAAGACAAAGAGAGAATATTAAAAGCAGAAAGAGAAAAATTACCTACAAGGGAGCACCCATATGATTGTCAGCTGATTTCTCAACAGAAACTATGCAGGCCAGATGGGAATGGCAAGAAATATTCAAAGTGATGAATAATAAGAACCTACAACCAAGATTACTCTATCCAGCAAAGCTATTGTTCAGAATTGAAGGGCAGATAAAGAGCTTCACAGATAAGAAAAAGCTAAAAGAGTTCATCAGTACCAAACCAGTATTATATGAAATGCTGAAAGGTGTTCTTTAAGAAGAGGAAGAAGACGAAAAAGGTAAAGATACAAATTATGAACAACAAATACATTATCAATAGGTGAATCTAAAAATCAAGTGAATTAAAAATATGATGAACAGAATAAACTGTTGAATATAATAGAATCAAGGGCATAGAAAGAGAGAGGATTGACAATTCTCAGGGGAAAGGGGTAGGGGTGCAGGAAAAGACTGGACAAAAATTATACACCTATAGATGAGGACAGTGGCGGGGAGGTAAGGGCAGAGGGTGGGGTGGGAGCCAGGTAGAGGGGAGCTATGCGGTCAAGGGGGGGGGAAAGGAACAATTGTAATAATCTGAACAATATTTATTAAAATAAAAAAATAAAATAAAATAAATAGGGATCTTCTGAGATTTAAAAAAATAAATACACCTGATAAAATATTGTCATAAAAAATATACACAGATATCTCAACACTTGACAATAAGAAAAAATTTGATTTTTTGAAATGGGCCAAAGACATGAACACACACTTCACCAAAGAAGCTATACAATTGAAAAAATAATTGTATGCTCAATGTTATATGTCATTAGAGAATTTCCAAGTTAAAACAATAACTTCACATCTGTTACAATAGCCAAAATTTAGAACATAAAATGCTGGTGAGGATACGGAACAACAGGAACTTTTATTGCTGATGGGAATGCAAAATAGTACAGCCATTTGGAAGATAGTTTAGCAGTTTCGTAGAAGACTAAACAAACTCTTATAGTGTAATTCAACAATCACACTCCTTTTATTTACACAAAGGTGTTGCAAACTTATATCCATACAGACAGATGTTTATACCAGCTTTGTTTATAACTAGTGGCCCGGTGCACAAAATTCATGCACTGGGGGGGGGGGGGGGATTGGGGCATGTGTCCCTTAGCCTGGCCTGCATCCTCTCTAATCTGGGACCCCTGTGGGATCGGGCCTAAACTGGCAGTCGGATAACCCCTCACAATCTGGGACTACTGGCTCCTAACTGCTCACCTGCCTGTCTGCTTGATTACCCTAACCACTCTGCCTGCTGGCCTGCTTGTCCCCAACTGCAACCCCCTGCCAACTTGATCACCCCCAAATGCCATCCTTTCCTGGCCTGATCACCTATAACTGCCTCTTCCTCGGCCCCACTACCATTGCTTTGTCCGGAAGGGCATCTGGAATGTCTCATGGTCTAATTAGCATATTACCCTTTTATTAATATAGATAAGATATTACATATTGCCATAACTATAACACATCTACCAACATTACCTATGAGAATGCATACTTCATGAGATAGGAAGGCATCTAATACATTATATTGTATATGTTGTAAGTAGTAGGAAATACAGTATTTGTAGCAATAATAGACACCCTGTGCCTTCTCTTCCTGATCTGGGAATGGTTCCCAGGTCTTTGAACATTTCCTGGCCCCTAATGATTTTTTGTTTTTTGGGGGGGGGGGTTTTGCCAATCAGTGTAACTTTATTTACTGTTCATTGCACATAATTTGAGGTCTTTAATTTCTAACCACCAAAGATTCAAAGGACTATTTTTTTCATGAATTTTAACGTTAACATTAGTGAATTCATGTATTCATATGTTTTTATTGTTAACATCTGAATTATTCACATTGTCATAGATCCTGAACTCATAAGCGTGGACCATGCACAGGCTGGCAGCAAGCCAGGAAGCCACTCTGCAAGCAAACAGATACTCTATATAAGGAGAAAAGTCATAGCATAACATTTAATGTCCGACTTTAATTCATATACTATTGGGGACTCAACTGCTTGGTTGGTGTTGGGGTTGATTATTGGGAGGATTATTCCTGAAACAATTAAGGAAAGGGGGGCTCAATCTTTCTTCTTGGCTGCTTGCTCTTCCCCAGCACATTCATCTCTTTGGGTAGCTTCTTGGGCAGCTTCTCCTTCACCTTCTCCTCAGCTTCTTGGGCCCCATGCAGCAGCAAAACGGCCAGCAGAGGACACAAGGGACCATCCCTCGCCTCCCGTGCCTCGGCCCCGCCCCCCACTCCTGATTAGCTGGTAGCGTAGCAAAGGTACAGTCACATTTGTATTTTACTCTTTCATTAGATAGGACTAGAGACCCAGTGCATAAAATCCCACTTGCAACCCAGGACCAGTTGGGGGATGACCAAAGGCCTAGACCTGCAGTTTGACATCCCCTGAGGGACATAGTAGTATACTGAGTGGCAGGCGGCCAGGGAGGAGCCCCATTCAGGGCCATGCACCACTCGCACTCAACCCAGCCTGCTGCCGTAGAGTCAGGAGAGGCTCCTGACACCATGACAGCTGAACTCACCAGCCATGAGCCTGGCTTCTGGCTGAGTAACACTCCCTGTGAGGGATGCTCTGACCACCAGGGGGAAGTTCCTGCATTGAGCTTCTGCCCCCCTGACAGTCAGTGCACATCATAGTGACCAGTCGTTCTGGTTGTTCTGCTGTAATGGTTGCTTAAGCTTTTATTATACAGGCTAGAGGCCCGGTGCATGAATTTGTGCTCCAGTGGAATCCCTCAGAGTGGCCTGCAGGATTGGGTTAAAACTGGCTTTCCAACATCCCCAGAGGGGTCCTAGATTGTGAGAGGGCTCAGGCCAGGCCGAGGGGCCCCACCAGTGCACAGTCAGGGCCAGGGAGGAACATGAGAGGTTGGCCAGCTGAGGAGGGAACACAGGAGGGCTCCAGGGCATGTCGGGGTCGTCTCACTCAGTCCCGATTGGCCAGACTTCACCAGCAAGCTAACCTACCAGTTGGAGCGTCTGACCCTCGGTAGCCAGTGCACATCATAGCAATTGGCCAACCGGTCTACTATCTGCCCCCTGGTGGTCAGTGCATGTTATAGCGAGCAATTGAGTGGCCTTAGAATATCATTAGCATATTACACTTTGATTGGTTGAACAGCCGACTGGTCGACCAGACACTCGGCATATTAGGCTTTTATTTATATAAGATTGCCAAAACTTGAAAACAACCAAGATGTCCTTCATAGTTAAATGGGAAAATAAACTGTGGTACATCTAGGTAATGGAATATTATTCAGCACTAAAAAGAAACATGTTATCAAGCCATAAAAAGACATGAAGGAATTTAAATGCATATTACTTAGTGAAAGAAATAAATCTGAAAAGGCTGTATACCATATTATTTTAAACTAGGGGCCCAGTGCATGAAATTCGTGCACTGGGGGTGGGTGGTCCCTCAACCCAACCTGCCCCCTCTCACATACTGGGAGCCCTCAGGGGATGTCCAACTGATGGCTCACCCCCGGCCTGCCCAATGCCTAAAGCCTCTGTCAAGGCTCTAGGCCTTGGGCACCCAGCCCTCACTGTGCTCAGCTCAGCCCCAGCTGCCTGCGACCACCTGGCCCTGGGGATGAAGCGCTCCCTGCCGCTGCCACCACCACTGCTGCTGCCGCCGCATCACAGCGCCCAGGGACTGAGCACTCGCCGCCACCGCCGTTTCATCTCCACCCCTGGGGCCCAGCGCTTGTGCCACTTGACCCCGCCCCTGCTCCTGATTGGCTGGTGGCATAGCCAATCAGGAGGAAAGATACGGTCAAATTTGCATGTTTCTCTTTTATTATAGAGGATATATAACATTCTGGAAAAGGAAAAACTATGGAAACAGTAAAAAATTCAGTGGTTGCCAATGAAGTGGGCTTCACTCATGAGTTCCATCAACCTTGAAAGAAATCTAGTATAGAAGCGCTCCATTCCAAAGACAGGGTGGCCCTGGCCAGTATGCTAAGTGGTCAGAGCATCCACTTGCACACCAGAGGTTCACAGGTTTGATTCCTGGTCAGCAGCATGTATCTGAGTTGCAGGTTCAATCCCCAGTCCCAGTCAGGGTGCATGCAGGAGGCAACTACTTGATGTGTCTCACTGACACTGATGTTTCTCTGATTCCTTCCCGCTCCCTCCCTTTCACTCTGTCTAAAAATCAATGGGAAAAATATCCTCAGGTGAGGATTAACAACAACAACAAAAAATACATAGGGTTGCTGAATGGATTTAAAAACAAGCCTGCATGAGACTCACTTCAGGTCAAAAGACACACACAGATTGAAAGTAAATGGATGGATGGAAAAAGATATTCCAGGAAAATTGAAGTGAAAAGAAAAAGCTGGGATAGCAATACTTATAACAAGAGACAAAGAAAGACACAGCAGTTCCACTTCTGGATGCTTACCTGGAGAAAACAAAACACTAAATCAAAGAGATATGCACCTCTATGTTCATTGCGTTACTAACAATAGCCATGATATGTAATCAACCTAGTGTCCACTGATAGATGAATGGATAAAGAAGTGGTACACACACACACACATACACACACAATGGAATATTAGTCATGAAAAAAATGGAAACTTGACATTTGTGAAAACATGGACAAATCGAGAGGATATTATTATGCTAAGTGAAATAAGTCCAAAAAAGACAAATACTGTATCATTTCACTTATATGTAGAATCTATAAAACTAAACATCTGAACAAACAAAACAAGACAAATAGTCATAGATACAGAAAACCAACTGAAGTTGCCAGATGGTTGGGCAGTAGGAAGATGGCCAAAAATATGAAGGGGATTAAGAAACACAAACTTATAAATAAGTAATGGGGATATAAATTACAGCACAAGGAATATAGTCAATATTATCACAGTAACTCTTGTATGGTAACAGATGGTGACTTCTCATGATGACCACTTTTTAAGGTCTATAAATGTCAAGTCATATGTGATACTCCTGAAACTAATAAAATATTACTAGTGGCCCAATACACAAAATTTGTGCACATTAAAAAGGGATTAATTAGAGGAAATAATTTAATATTGCTACTTGCCCTTTCTCTATAATAGACGTGTCAGAGATGAAAGAAAATTAGTAAATGTATATGAAAACCTTCCTCCTGTCAGAGTCTGAAGCACACCATAGGACCCAGAGTCAAGTCCCCGCCCACCCACATGCACCTCAAAATCACATGAGGCCTTGGGCCAGGATGGGGGGGTATGGCCTGAAGTCCCCCAGCTCAGACCAGGGCAGGGAGTATGCCTTGAGGTCCTCCATCAAGAACCTCTGGGTGGGGGGCATCACCTGAGGTTCCCCATCAAGCCCTGCCAGGCGGAGGGTGCAACCTCAGGTCCCCCAGCCAAGCACTGGGAGGGGGCGCAGCCTCAGGTCCGACATCAAGCCCCCCCAGCAGGGGGGTACAACCTTAGGCCCCCATCAAGCCTGAATTCCCCTGACCCAGCATTGGGGGTGCACCTTGAGGTCCCCTGTCAAGTCCAACCTGGTGGGGGGTGCAGCCTGAGGTCCCCTAGTCCAGCACCAGGACAGGAAGCACACCTTGAGGTCCCCTGTCAAGCCCCGCCGGGCAGGGAGAATGGCCTCAGGTCCCCTGGCCTGGCTCTGGGGAAGGGGTGCAGCCTGAGGTCCCCCAGCCTGATGCCAGGGTTGGGGGCATGGCATAAGGTCCCCTGTCAAGCCCTGCTGGGTGGGGGATGCAGCCTGAGGTCGCCTATCAAGTCCCACGGCGGGGGGTGGGGGGGGGAGAGTTCAGGGGAGGGGGTAGCCTCAGGTCCCTGCTGATTGCTTGTTAAGGCTCTTTATGGGAACTTGGCCTCAGCTGAGGGTGCAGCCATCTTTGTGATGAAGTGATGGTCAATTAGCGTACTCCCTCTTTATTAGATAGGATATGTCAACTATACTTTTAAAAAGTTTTATATTCCAGAATGGGGGAAAAGTATAGTAACCTATCTAATAAAAAAGTAATATGCAAATTTGCCGTACCTCCGATCAGGTCACACCCATGAGCCAATCAGGAGCAAATTATGCAAATAAACCCCAACCAAGATGGCTGCAGCCACTGAAAGCAGAAGGGAGGATTGGGTTTCCCTGGCAACAGAGGAAGCCAAGCTTTTGCCTGACATTGCCAGCCTAGGCCTCCACTCAGTGCTACAAAGTTTCAATTATAGAAGATATATTCCAACAGAAATGGCAGCAGACACAGAGCTTGGAGGAAGCCAAGCTTCTGTAGCCCTTGCACCAAGGCCTCCACTCTAGGCTACAAAGTTTCAATTGTAGACATAAATTAATCCCAGATCCCAGGGCCTCCACTTGAGTCGCTGGGGGGTATGGCCAGCCTGCAAACCACCACAGGCCTCTCACCCAAGCCACCCCACATCACAAGAGAACCACCACCCTGATCTGGAACACCCTTCCGGGCAAACCAGCTGGCCCCCACCCATGCACCTGGCATCTATACTATATAATAAAAGAGTAATAGGCAGATTGACCATCACTCCAACACACAAGATAGCTGCTCCCATGTGGTCAATGATCCTGCCCCCATGTGGATACAAGATGGCCACCACAAGATGGCCAGCAGGGGAGGGCCGTTGGGAGGTTCCAGGCCTGCAAGGGAGGGCAGTTGGAAACTATCAAGCCTGCAGGGGAGGGCAGTTAGGGGTGACCAGCCCGGCAGAGGAGGGAAGTTGGGGGCAAACAGGCTGGCAGGGGAGCAGTTAGACATCAATTAGGCTGGCAGGGTAGTGGTTAGGGGGTGATCAGGCTGACAGGCAGAAGCAGTTAGGGGCAATCAGGGAGGCAGGCAGGGGAGCAGTTTGGAGCCAGCAGTCCTGGATTCTAAGAAGGATGTCCAACTGCCTGTTTAGGCCCAGTCTTGATAGGATCGGGCCTAAATGGGCAGTCGGACATCCCTCTAGGGGTCCCAGATTGGAGAGGGTGCAGGCTGGGCTGAGGGACATCCCTCACCACCCCCCCCCATGCACAAATTTCATGCACCGGGCCTCTGGTAGTAAATAAATCAGAAATGTAGTCATTTATTATCATTAGCAAGTATTATGTACTATACATAACTGAATGTGCTGCACTTTTATACGAGTGGCAGCACTGTAGGTTCATTACACCAGCATCACCACAAACATGTGAGGCATGCTTGTGTGATGACATTAGGAGGCCTATGACATCACCTGGCAATAGGACTTTTTCAGCCTCATTAAAATATTATGGGACCACCACCCTACATGTGTTCTGTTGTTGACCAAAAGGCATTATGTGGTACATCACTGTAGTGACTTTAACAAGGTTGAAGGATTTAAGATCAACATACAAAAATTAATTTTATTCCTATATTCTAACAGTAAAAATTAGAAATCAAAATTAATAATAAAATATTAAAATTAATAAAATGCCATTTGTATAAAGCATTAAAATATCAAATACTTGGGGATAAAATGTGACAAAAAATATGTGAAAGTTCTTTACACTGGAAATTCAAAAACAATGCTGAGAGAAATTTTAAAATATATTAGATAAATAGCTATACCTTCTTTGTGGGTCAGAAGACAACAATGTTAAAATATATGTGGTCCCTGGAAGGAAACCAAGATGGCGGCATAGGTAAACACCTAGACTGCTGCCCACACAACAATTTCAAGAATACAACTAAAGGACAAAACGGACATCATCCAGAATGACAGGAAAGCTGGCTGACTGGAAATTCTGAAACTAGAGGGACACAAAAGAGCACACGGATAATCAGAGCCGCTGCAAAGCCTAACGTATGGAGAGTCACGTGCTTGCAGAGCCAGAGGGGATGGGGCGTCTGAACACCTGGCAGGGGTGCTGTGGCAGAAAGGAGACAAAAACTCCAGGCTGCACTGAACCTGGTTCAGATTACACTTGAAACCCAGGGGACCCAGGCCCTTACAGGGGGAATCTGGACTGTGAGGCGGAATCTCAGGGGATCAGCATAAGGCAGAGCTCCGGAAGCGTGCACACAATGTGCACAGAAAGGACGGACTGCGTTATCTGGTGGGAGAGAGATGGGAGTCCCGGGCGGCACTGTGAGGTGGAGCCTCATGGGAACAGCCAAGGACAGAGCTCCGGAGACATGCGAGCAAGTGCGTGCAATGAGGGTGAGTGTTGACTGGGCCGCAGGCATGGTCTGGTGGAAGGGAGAAAGGAGTTCCGACTGCACAGAACCCAGGTGCCAGGCGAAAATCTGGGATTCCAGATTCATTGGGGGAGAGACTGGACGGTCTGCCAGCAGGCGAATCTCGAGGGTGCTTTTCTCGCAGAGGTGCTTGCAGCAATTGCCTGCAGACGCTAGGACCTAGTGACCTTGTGGGGCAGGGCTGACTGGAAGCCAAGCCTGTCGGCTCCACCCTGAAACTCCACCCCATCCAAGCTGAGCACAGAGACTTTGGCAAATTTGCAAGTCTTGTCGCATAAGGCTGTCTCCTAGCATAGACACAGCTGATCCTCACGGCCAGTTGGCATGGAGGTCAATTCCTCTCAGTGATACCATCAACAATCAAGACTTATCTGCAACAAGGCTGTACACAGTCCACAAGGGATGCCCCAAGAGTGTCCACTTTAGATAACAGGGGAAGCTGAGATACCTAGCACACAAAGCTACCCTACCAACTCAGGGAAGCAGTGTAAATGCAGAGAGAAAGAAAAAAACGAAAGAAATGAGGAAAACAAACGACTGGATATAGAGTTCAAAACCACGGTTATAAGGTTTTTCAAGAGGTTCCTAGAAAAGGCCAATAAGTTTAGTGAGACCCCCGAGGTCATGAGCAAGACCCTCGAGGATATGAAAAAGGACCAACTAGAAATTAAACATACACTGACTAAAATAAAAAATATTTTACAGAAACCTAACAGCAGACTAGAGGAATGCAAGAATCAAGTCAAAGATTTGAAATACCAAGAGGCCAAAAACACTCAACTAGAAAATAAAAAATAAAAAAGAATCCAAAAATTAGAGAATAGTGTAAGAAGCCTCTGGGACAACTTCAAGTGTACCAACATCAGAATTATGGGGGTGCAAGAAAAAGAAAGAGAGCAAGATTCTGAAAACCTATTTGAAGAAATAATACTGAAAACTTCCTCCACCTGGTGAAAGAAACAGACTTACAAGTCCAGGAAGCGTACAGAACCCCAAACAAAAGAAATTCAAAGAGGACCACACCAAGATACATCATAATTAAAATGCCAAGAGCAAAAGACAAAAAGAGAGAATATTAAAAGCAGCAAGAGAAAAACAGTTAATTACCTATTAGAAAGCACCCATACGACTGTCAGCGGATTTCTCAACAGAAATTATGCAGGCCAGATGAGAGTGGCAAGAAATTTTCAAAGTGATGAATAACAAGAACCTACAACCAAGATTACTCTATCCAGCAAAGCTATCATTCAGAATTGAAGGTCAGATAAAGAGCTTCACAGATAAGAAGAAGCTAAAGGAGTTCATCACCACCAAACCAGTATTATAGGAAATGCTGAAAGGTATTCTTTAAGAAGAGGAAGAAGAAGCAAAAGGAGGAAAAGATGGCTGCTTCAAAGGAGAGCATGGATGGAACTGGAGAGCATTAGGCTAAGTGAAATAAGCCAGTCAAAGAAAGATAAGTATCACATGATCTCACTCATTTATGGAATATAATGAAAACAAACTGATGAACAAAAACAGATCCAGAGACAGAAAAGCATTGACTGTCAAATCTCAGAGGATGGTAAGAGAGCATGAGGGTAAGGGGAAAAGATCAACCAAAGGACTTGTATGCATGCATATAAGCCTAACCAGGGGGGTGAGGGCATAAGTGGTTTCGGGGGGAGGGAGATTGGAAGGAGTAATGGGTGATGAGGACACTTATGTAATACCTTAATCAATAAAGAAATTTTAAAATTTTATATATATATTCGTGGCCCGGTGCACAAAATTCGTGCATGGGGGAGGGGGGAGAGGGGAAGGGGGATTCCCTCATCCCAGCCTGCACCCTCTCCAATCTGGGACCCCTCAGGCCTCTGGCTCCTAACCACTCACCTGCCTGCCAGCCTGATCCCCCTGACTGCTCTCTCCTGACAGTCTGTTTGCCCTAACTGCTCTCCTCTGCTGGCCTGGTCCCCCTAACTGCTCTCCCCTGCTTGGCTCTAACCTCCTCTGCCTTGGCCCCGCCAACATGGCTTTGTTGGGAAGGATGTCTAGAAGGACATCTGGAAGGTCGCCAGGAAGATGTTCAGTCTAATTAGCATATTACCCTTTTATTAGCATAGATGCTACCTTCTTGTCCTAAAAATGCAGGTTGTTCCCAGGTTTTCCTATCGTGGAAGGGGAGCCCCCAGTAGCATCCTGGGTTCTGAGCAGGGCTTAAGTGCTTGTGCTTTATCTCAGCAGATGCGATTCCTAGAAGACTCTTGGATATACCTTGAACATTTCTATGGAATTTGCCAAGTCATCCTCCAAAAATGTCAAACCACTTTAAACTCCCACCATCAACCATGCGTGTGCCCTCTATCCCACTTTGATGCCAATATCATTGATTTCTCCCTAGAAGCTTCCCTCCTGTCAGCTGGGACTGCTTGGTTCCTGAGTCACCTCATTGTTCAGCTGGGGACTTGATTTCCCGAGATAGAATTATGGAGGAAGAAAAATCGTTTTCCTCGGCCTTTCTGAGTTCTTAGTGGAGGCCCTTGTAATGAAAGACAGATCGCCAAGAGAAAAACAAAAGTTCATTAACATGTGTACCTCATGTATATGTGGAAGATCTCAGGGAAAAATGAATAACTCCCCAAGCTGGCTTAGAATGCAGATTTAAATACCTTCTTCCTAGGGAAAGGGAACAGGAGATGTAGGCCTCCTAGAGGAGAGTAAATGATTTTTAGGAAAGATGAATGGGGGTGGAGAGAAATAGTTTGTAACAAAGTTTGGGTGTTATGTCCTGTGACAGGAGTCAGTCTTCTCTGCTTGATGACACTTCTCCCATCAAGGGAACCTATGACATTTAAGCTCCTTTAGTGGGGGGTCAAATTTTAAACAGATCGGGAGACTTCAGTGAAATCCTCTGCATGCACTTGCAGTTTTTCAAGAATCTGCAGCTCAAGATCATCAATATAACAATAAAGCATATGTTGGGGGTGGCATGTTCTCCGACCTTCAGCATAAACCCAACAAAAGCTTGTTTCCTCTCTGAGATGATTTGCCACAGTAGGTTATTCCCTGGAGACGGCATTCTGGGAGTGGTCATAACATACCCTGTGTTTGTAGAAAGGTGTGGGCCACATCACTAAATAATCCAGGGACAGTTTTCTCATCTTGAGGAAAGGGAGATCAAGTTATAATAGTTTATCTCCCTTTCCACAGGTTTCTTGTGGGTTTGTGTCTCAGCTGCCCCCGCCCGCTGCGCCACCCCCGCCAGCAGCCCCAGCACCTACGCATGGGGCCTTGGGGCTGCTGGCTGCCAGGTTTTCGGGTTTGTATCTCCAGTCCACCCCCCTCCCACCCCCCAGCCCCAGGTCTGTGGTGGTGGGGCTTGAGGCTGCTGAGTGCTGGCCTCCCTGCTGGTTTGTGTCTCAGATCCAGCCCCTCGCAGCCCCAGCACCCCCATGGAGGAGCTTGCAGCTGCTGGGTGCCAGCCTCCCTGCTGCTTTGTATCTCTAATCTGGGGGCCGCTGGGTGCTGGCCTCCATGCAGGTTTATGTCTCCAATTCGGCCTTTGCAGCTCCAGCACCTGGGTGGCAGAGCTTGTGGGTGCTGGGTACCGGCCTCCTGTGGGTTTGTGTCTCTGATCCAGGGGCTCTTGAGTGCCAGCCTCCCAGCAGGTTTGTACCCGCATGTGCCCCACCCGCCAAGCCCCCTGCCAGCCCAAGGCTTAAAGCCCCCACCCCGGCTCGGCCCGCCCCACCCTGCCACTTCCATGTCCCCCCCCCCTCAGTACTTCAAACTCACTCCTACAGTGGGTCTATCAAGAGAACTACACTTCCCAGAATTCCTGGTGCCCACGCTACCCTGCACGAACCAAGAGCACCGTGAATTTTCTCCACCCTGTAGTGGCCACTGGGGTCTCCGCACACCCCAGAGACTGGCAGTAGCCCCCCCACTCCCATTGTGGGTGCTGGGCTGGGGGCATGCAGGGACCCCGGGCACTCATTTGCACGGGATTCAGGTACCATAAGCTTAAGGAGGGCCGGCCCTTAAGTATCGTGTGGGCCACCCTTATAGGGTGGTGGTTGCTTTCACTGCACTGCAGCCACACCCCTGCCAGCCTTGCCCCCTGTGTGCTGTCCATGCCCCTGCCTGCCCCACCCTCTGCTCTGCCCCACCCTCTGCTCTGCCCCACCCTCTGCTCTGCTCCGCCCCCTGCTATGCCCCCTGTTCCACCCCCTGTTCCAATTGGCTGGAAGCATAGCCAATTAGGAGCCAAGGTACGGTCACATTTGCATGTTACTCTTTTATTAGTCCCAAATGGGTCTATAGATGCCATGCGATCCGAATGAAAACACTAGTGGTGAAGACTGACAAGCTGATTCTAAAATTTCTATGGAAGGTTTACATTATCTGATTCAAGGCATACTATAAAGCCACAGTAATTAAAACAATGTGGCATTGGATATAGAGGAACCAAGATGGCGGCATAGGTAAACACCTATCTTGCTGCCATACACAGCAAGTTTAAAACTACAACTTAACAAAAGAACAGACACCATCCAGAATCACCAGAAAGCTGGCTGAGTGAAAATTCCACAAATAAAAGTGAAGATAGGACACTGTGACTCAGAGGAGCGGCAGTGGACAGCACTGAAGATACGCACAGAGAGAGGTTTGGAGCAGTGTGCATGCCAGTGGATAGGGTGGGCGGCTGAAAACCTGGCCAGTTTTCTCGAACAGGGGAGACAAAGACCTCCCACTGCACTGATTCCCCAGCTCCGGGCGAAGTCCAGGGAACCCACAATCATATGGGGTAAATACTGGACAGTGGGAAGGCATGCTGAAACTCGGGCACTGCAAGGGTCTGCAAGCTTGTGGAGAGGGCAAGCTTGTGCAGAGGGCACATGAACTTGGGAACAGCACAGCTGCGTGACCACGCAGAGAGGACTCATGACTTACTCTCCCGTTTGGGAAACCCCTAGACTGATTGTTTTACGACCCTGGGTGAAACGTTGGGTGTGCAGACTCATTTGGGGAGAGGCTGAATTCTCCGGCAGCGGGTGGAGCTCGGCAGCAGTTCTTTCTCAGAGGTGATGGCAGCCATTGCCACCTGGCACACAGTCCCTGGGGCCGCATAGGGCGGAGCTGACACTGCCTGCTTGGCCCGGAGACTTCGCCCATCCAATCTGAGCACAGCTGAACCTCACAGCCAATTGGCCTGGAGGTCAAACCCTCCTAGTGCTAACAACGATTAATCTAGGCTTAACTTCAACAAGACTGTGCAACTCATATTCACCTCAGGTAACTGGGGAGGCTGAGCCACTGTCCCTTAGAGGACATCTACCACACAAAGCTAATCGGCCAACTCAGGAAAGCAGCCACCATGCAGAGACATGAAAAGAAATCAGATGTGAAAGAAATGGAGGAAGAAAAACGACTGGATATAGAATTCAAAACCACGGTTATAAGGCTTTTCAAGAGGCTCCTAGAAAAGGCCGAGACCTACAAGGAAATAAACAAGACATATGAGGAAATGAACAAGATCTATGAGGAAATGAACAAGACCTACAAGGAAATGAATGAGACCTACAAGGAAATGAACAAGACCTACAAGGATATGAACGAGACCCTCAAGGATATGAAAAAGGACCAACTAGAAATCAAGCATACACTGACTGAAATAAAAAATATTATACAAAGACCTAAAAGTTCTCTAGAGGACTGCAAGAACCAAGTTAAAGATTTGAAATACAAAGAGGTAAAATCCACTCAGCTGGAAAAGCAAGAAACCAAAAGAATCCAAAAAATTGAAGATAGTGTAAGGGGCCTTTGGTACAACTTCAAGCATACCAATATCCGAATTATAGGGGTGCCAGAAAAAGAGAGAGAGCAAGATAATGAAAACCTATTTGAAGAAGTAGTGACCAAAAACTTCCCACACCTGGTGAAAAAAAATTGACTTAGTCCAATAAGCGCACCGAACCCCAATATATAGGAACCCTAAGAGGACCACACCAAGGCACATCATAATTAAAATGCCAAGAGCAAAAGACAAAGAGAGAATATTAAAAACAGCAAGAGAAAAACAGTTAGTTACCTATAAGGGAGCACCCATACGAATGTCAGCGGATTTCTCAACAGAAACGATGCAGGCCAGACAGGAGTGGCAAGAAATATTCAAAGTGATGAATAGCAAGAATCTACAACCAAGATTACTCTATCCAGCAAAGCTATCATTCGGAATTGAAGGTCAGATAAAGTGCTTCGCAGATAAGAAAAAGCTAAAGGAGTTCATCACCACCAAACTAATATTATATGAAATGCTGAAAGGTATTATTTAAGAACAGGAAGAAGAAAAAGATAAAAATATAAATTATGAACAACAAATACACATCAATCAACAAATGAATCTAAAAATCAAGTGAATTAATAATCTGATGAACAGGATAAACTGGTGAATATAACAGAATCATGGACATAGAGAGGGAATGGATTGACAATTCTTGAGGAGAAAAGGGGTGTGGGAAGTACAGCAAGAGACTGGACAAAAATCATGCAACTATGGGAGAGGACAGTGTGGGGGAGGTGAGGGCAGAGGGTGGGATGGGTACCGAGTGGAGGGGAGCTATAGGGGGGAAAAACGGGGGAACAGTGTAATTAATAAACTGAACAATAAAGATTTATATATATATATATACACACACAGTGATATAAAAAATAAAAAAATAAAATAAAACAATGTGGCATTGACATACAGATAGATAAGCGGAACTAGCATGTCCAGAAATCGATCCATATATATATTTAGACAAGAGTTTCTTTTTTTAAAAAATCTTAATTGTTGAGCCAATGCCAGTTTGGTTCAGTGGATAGAGCATAGGCCTGCGGACTGAAAGGTCCCAGGTTCGATTCTGGCCAAGGGCATGTACTGTGGCTTGCAGGCACATCCCCAGTAGGGGGTGTGCAGGGGGCAGCTGATTGATGTTTCTCTCTCATTGATGTTTCTGACTTTCTATCCCTCTCTCTTCCTCTCTGTGAGAAATCAATAAAATAAAATAAAAAAATCTTAATTGTTGAAAGTATTACATATGTCCCCTTCTCCCCCCATTGACTTCTTCCACCCTGCCCCGACCTCAGGCCTTCACCACCCTATTGTCTTTGTCCACGGTTATGCACATATGCATACAAGTTCTTTGGTTGATTTCTTGCCACCACCCGCAGGCTGTTCCATACTTCTATGTCTCTGGATCTTTTTTTTTTTTAATATATTTTATTGATTTTTCACAGAGAGGAAGAGAGAGGGATAGAAAGTCAGAAACATCGATCAGCTGCCTCTTGCACACCCCCTACTGGGGATGTGCCCGCAGCCAAGGTACATGCCGTTGACCAGAATCGAACCTGGGACCTTTCAGTCCGCAGACCGATGCTCTATCCACTGAGCCAAACCAGCTTCGGCTCTGGATCTATTTTTGTTCATCATTTTACTTTGTTCAGTAGATTTGAAATATGAGCAACATCATGTGATACTTAACTTTCTCTACTGGCTTATTTCGCTTAGCATAATACCCTCCGTGCTGTTGTAAATAATAAGTTCTTTCTTTTTATAGCTGTGTAGTATTGCATTGTGTAGATGTGCCACAGCTTTTTCCCCGACTCATCTGCTGATTGGCACTTGGGTTGTTTCCAAATCTTAGCTATTGTAAATTGTGCTGCTATGAACATAGGGGTTCATATATTCATTCTGATTGGAATTTCTGATTTCTTAGGATATATTCCTAGATGTGAGATCACTGGTCAAATGGGAGTTTCATTTTTAGTTTTTTTAGGAAACTCCATACTGTTCTCCACAGTGGCTGCACCAGTCTGCATTCCCACCAGCAGTGTAGTAAGGTTTACCATACTTTTCTCCACAGATAAGTGATTCTTTAACAGCTTTGTAAAATTTAATTTACAAACCATACAATTCACCCATTTAAAATATACAATTCAGAATTGGGAGATGGTGGCATAGGTCAGTGGTCGGCAAACTGTGGCTCACGAGCTGCAGTTTGCCACTCTGCTAACTAATGAGTTTGCTGACCACTGGCATAAATGCCTATACTTGCCACCTCCCACAACCTCATCAAAATTACAACTAAAATACAGAACAACCATCACCCAGGATCACCTGAAAGCTGACTGAATGGAAGGCCGACAACTAGAGATGGAAAGAAGAAAGCACACTGAGACTGGCATGGAACAGCACAAGTGTGAAACGGGCTGGCCAGGCAACCACATGCAGCTTTTTTCATTGGGAGGGAGATTGTCTCTGCAGAGGCCTCCCAGTAGAGCAAGGGGTCCCAGACCCTCACCGGACCCCCAGCCCAGTTCCCAGAGCTGGGAAGAGAAGTCCCCTTAACTTGGGGTTGTAAAAACCAGTGGGGATCAGGACTGAGTGACAAGGAGGCTGCTGAAACCCCAGGTGTTCCTCTTAAAGGCTCGGGCACAAACTTACAAGATCCTCTTGTTCCGAGCTCCAGTGCCGGAGGACCCACACACGTATGGGGAGGAACTGGACTGTCTGGCATCAGGGCAAGAACTTGGGGTGGCTTTCTCCGAGATGGGGGTTTTCACAAGGGTCATTGTCCCTATGCTGGGACCTCCCCTGTCGCAGGACTGACTGGCAGCCAGATCTGTGTCTCAATGAGTCTGGAGCACGTGGCTTCCCTGAGACCCCGCCCCATTCAATTTGCAGTTCCATGCAACCTGTTTACAGCAGCTTTCCCATATTAATGGCCTGCCCTGGCTTCAGCTTTTGCTGAAATCTCTCAAAAAACTGCAGATGGTGACAGCATGTCCCAAACCTATCAATAAAAATCCCAAGACCCAGCACTAGCACCAGCCTGCCTTACTTTACACCTGGGCTTCACCTCCTGCACAGCAGCTCTCCCATGTTAGTCACATCTGGTCCTCACAGCCAATTGGCCTGGAGATCAACTCCTCCCAGAAATGTCAACAGCAAGACAGTGCATACAGCCCACACAGAGATTCACCTAGAGCGCCCAGCTCAGATGACTGGAGAGGCTGGGCCTCTGGGCCCTATAAGGTACCTACTACACAAGGCACCACTCTACCAATTCCAGGAGACATACCAGCTCTACCTAATACATAGAAACAAACACAGGAAAGCAGCCAAAATGTGGTGACAAAGAAACATATTACAAATGAAAGAAATAGAAGCAAAAAAACTACTGAATATAGAGTTCAAAACCATGTTTATAAGGTTACTCAAGGATCTTCATAAAACTTTCAAGGATCACCAAAACCGGTCTGGCTCAGTGGATAGAGTGTGGGCCTGCATACTGAAAGGTCCCAGGTTCGATTCTGGTCAAGGGCATGTACCTTGGCTGCGGGCACATCCCCAGTAGGGGGTGTGCAAGAGGCAGCTGATTGATGTTTCTCTCTCGTCGATGTTTCTGACTCTCTATCTCTTTCCCTTCCTCTCTGTAAAAAAATCAATAAAATATATATTTAAAAAAACTTTCAAGGATCTTAGTGAGAATGTTAAAGACATGAAAAGGGACCAGTTAGCCGAAACCGGTTTGGCTCAGTGGATAGAGCGTCGGCCTTCAGACTGAAAGGTCCTAGGTTCGATTCCAGTCAAGGGCATGTACCTTGGTTGTGGGCACATCCCCAATAGGGGGTGTGCAAGAGGCAGCTAATTAATGTTTCTCTCTCATTGATGATGTTTCTGACTTTCTATCCCTCTTCCTTCCTCTCTGTAAAAAATCAACAAAAAAATTTTTTTTAGAAAAGAAAATGGACCAGTCAGATATTAAGTATACACTAATTGAAATAAAGAATAATTTACAGGAATTCCATAGTGAGGATTCTGAGAATCAAATCGATGATTTGGAATATGAGGAAGCACAAAACACCCAAACAGAAGAGCAAAAAGAAAAAGGAATCCAAAAATATGAAGATAGTGTAAGGAACCTCTGGAACAACTTCAAATGTTCCAACATTCCCATTTGGGAATGCCAGAAAGAGATGAGAGAAAGATATTGAAAAACTATTTGAAGAAATAATGACAGAAAACTTCCCCTAACTGATGAAAGAAATATATTTACAAGTCCAGGAAGCACAGAGTCCCAAACAATAGGAACCCAAAGAGACCATGCTAAGATACATCATAATTAAAATGCCAAGGAGAAGAGGGGGGGGAGGAGGAGAAATAAAAATATATAAACAATAAAATGGCAACAAAAACATATCTATCAATGATTGAGTCTAAAAATCAAAACAAATAAGAAATCTAATGAACAAAATAAACTTGTGAATAAAAATAGAATCAGAAGCATGGAAGCATGGAACAGACTAAAGAATCTCAGAGGGAAGCGGGGAAAGAGGGTGGAAACAGATTAACCACAGATCTTATCTATGGACACAGACAACAGGGTGGTGAAGGCCTGGGGTGGGGTAGGAACCAGGTGAAGGAGGCAAATGGGGGTGGGGAGATATCTATGATACTCTCAACAATAAAGATTTTTTAAAATTACAGCTGGAAGGCTGGGAAGGTAAGAGACCAACTGAAAGACTTGTATGCATGCATATAAGCATAACCAATGGATGCAAGATACTGGGGCGGGGGGGGGGGGTATGGGAGGCCAGGGGAAAGTCAATGGGAAATAAAAGGAGACATATGTACTACTCTATGTAATACTTTAAAGCTTGAGAACCGCTAGCAGGATTGCCTAAGATAATCGGAAAACACAGATATTTACATTATGATTCATAACAGTAGCAAAATTACACTTATGAAGTAGCAACGAAAATAATTTTATGGTTGGGGTCACCACAACATGAGGAACTGTATTAAAAGGTCATGGCATTAGCAAGGTTGAGAACCACTGCTTTAAGTAATAAAATAAAAAATTTTTTTAAAGAAAAAAATGTTTAAAGAGGAAAAAAATGAAAATTAATACAAAGGCTATTGGAAAGAGTTTTAAGTGCCTTTTGTGCTTGAAGGTTTTTAGTCAGGAAAGACAAGGGTAAGGATGTTTAAATTTAAAAATTGGGCCAAGCCAGGTGTGGCTCAGTGGTTGAGTGTCAACTCAGGAACCAAGAGGTCACCTGTTTAAATTCTGGTCAGGGCACACTGATGATTCCCTCTCAGCACTGATGTTTTTTTCTCTCTCTCTCCCCCTCTCCCTTCCTTTCTAAAATCAATAAAAATATATTTATTTTAGAAAAATTAGAAGACACATTAAGGAACATAAACAAAAACATCATGAGGAGGATTATATCACAGAACCAGGGCTTTGGTCAGCCCTGAGACTGGACTGTGCAGCAGGCATGGAACTGGCCTGATAGACTTAGCTTCCATTGTACAAATTTGGAAAGAAGCAGAGGAAGAAGAGTAGAAGTGGGAGACACTGACTCTTATTGTGTCGGATGTCGGGGGTTCCTATGAGAAAGGAACAGCAATGATGCTGCTGTTGCCCCCCACCCCACCCCCACTTCATGTCACTGGAGTTTTATACCCACCTCATCCAAAGCCACTCAGTCACGCCTGCCCCAAAGCATCAGTCCCGTCTTATACTGGCCAAGAGCACGGAACAGGTCTGGGATGAAGGTGTGCTGCCTAGAAAAAAAGCCAGGCCTTTCAAAGTGAACATACATGGCTGCTATTTCACACGAGAGGGAATAGGACCAAAAAAAGAAATTCATTCCGGAGAAGAACCAAGATGGCGGCATAGGTAAACACCTATCTTGCTGCCCCACACAACAATTTCAAAACTACAACTTAATGACAGAACGAACATCATCCAGAATCATCGGAAAGCTGACTGAGTGTAAATTCCACAAATAAAAGTAAAGATAGAACACTATAACTCAGAGGAGGGGTGGAGGACAGAGTTGAGGATATGCGCAGTGTCAGAGTTTTGGAGCCATGCACGTGTGAGCGGATAGGGCGGGCGGTTGGATACCCGGCTGGTTTTCTCGAATGGGGAGGGAGACAAAGGCATCCCACTGCACTGATTCCCTAGTTCCGGGCGAAGTCCGGGGAACCCACACTCATATGGGGTGAAACTGGACAGTAAGGAAGCATGCTGAAACTCGGGCGCTGCAGAGTTCTGCGAGCTTACAGAGAGGGTGCGTAAACTTGGGAACTGCAGAAGCACACGAGCACACAGAGAGGACTCATGACTTGCTCTCTTGATCGGGAGGAAAAAAAAGAAAGAAGGGAAATCACTGGACTGCATTGTTTTACAACCCTGGGTGAGACTTTGGGTGTGCAAACTCATTTGGGGAGAGGCTGAATTGTCTGGCAGCAGGTAGAGCTCGGTGGCAGCTTTCTCTCAGAGGTGCATGCAGCCATTACCACCAGGCACAGAGACCCAGGTGCCTCAGAGGGTGGAGCTGACAGGAAATCAAGGCTGCCTGCTCAGTCCAGAGACTCCACCCATCCAACCTGACCACAGCTGATCCTCCCAGCCAATTGGCCTGGAGGTCAAACCCTCCTAGTGCTAACAACAATAAGCTAGGCTTAACTTCAATAAGACTGTGCAACCTATAAAGGGCTGCACCAAGAATATCCACCTCAGGTAACTGGCGAGGCTGAGCCACTGCCTCTTAGAAGACATCTACCACACAAAGCTAATCGACCAACTCAGGGAAGCAGCCAAAATGCAGAGACATGGAAAGAAATCACATGTGAAAGAAATAGAGGAAAAAAACCGACTGGACACAGAGTTCAAAATCACAGTTATAAGGTTTTTCAAGAGGCTTCTAGAAAAGGCTGATGAACTTAATGAGACCTTCAAGGATATGAACGAGACCCTCGAGGATATGAACAAGACCCTCGGAGATATGAAAAAGGACCAACTAGAAATTAAGCATACACTGACTGAAATAAAAAATATTATACAAACACCCAAAAGCAGTCTAGAGGACCGCAAGAATCAAGTCAAAGATTTGAAATACAAAGAAGCAAAATCCACTCAGCCAGAAAAGCAAGAAGTCAAAAGAATCCAAAAAATTGAAGATAGTGTAAGGAGTCTTTGGGACAACCTCAGGCATACCAACATCCGAATTATAGGGGTGCCAGAAAAGAAAGAGAGCAAGATAAGAAAACCTATTTGAAGAAATAGTGACCTAAAACTTCCCCCACCAGGTGAAAGAAATTGACTTAAAAGTCAAGAAGCACACAGAACCCCAAACTATAGGAATCCAAAGAGGACCACACCAAGACACATCATAATTAAAATGACAAGAGCAAAAGACAAAGAGAGAATATTAAAAGCAGCAAGAGAAAAACAGTTAGTTACCTACAAGGAAGCACCTATACAATTGTCAGAAAATTTCTCAACAGAAACTATGCAGGCCAGACGGTAGTAGCAAGAAATATTCAAAGTGATGAATAGCAAGAATCTACAACCAAGATTACTCTATCCAGCAAAGCTATCATTCAGAATTGAAGGTCAGATAAAGTGCTTTGCAGATAAGAAAAAGCTAAAGGAGTTCATCACCACCAAACCAATATTATGTGAATTGCTGAAAGGTATTCTTTAAGAAGAGGAAGAAGAAAAAGGTAAAAATAAAAATTATGAACAACAAATACATATCTATCAACAAATGAATATAAAAATCAAGTGAATTAAAAATCTGATGAACAGCATAAACTGGTGAATATAACAGAATCATGGGCATAGAGAGGGAATGGACTGACAATTCTTGGGAAGAAAAGGAATGTGGGAGGTGCAGACTGGACAAAAATCATACACCTATGGAAGAGGACAGTTGGGGAGAGGTAAGAGCAGAGGGTGGGATGGGTACTGGGTGGAGGGGAGCTGTAGGGGTAAAAGAGGGGACAATGTAATTAATAAACTGAACAATAAAGGTTAAAATATTTTTTAAAAGAAATTCATTCCTTGTCATCTGGCTTATTGTTTATAAATCTCCATTCTGTTCCATTTCTGTTCATAAATTCTTTCAAAGTTCTGAGATCCAGGAAACCTGGGGCCTTTTCTCAGTTCCAGCTTGAACTTACGATTTAATGTGATTGTCAAGGAATAAGAATGAAACACTTAATTCCATGCTATACAAACTATAGAAAAAAATGGCAAGGTTTCTAATTTATTTTACAAAGCTAACATAAATACACATGTGCACATGTGCCAGGCCAAATTAGTCTCGCTCAAGCCATTTGTATGCAGTTTGTAAACAAACATCATAAATAGAATAGAACCAAAGCTAACCTATCAGTGTATTAAAATAATAATATTCCATTACCAAACATGGCTTGGCCCAGAAATGCAAGAATGTCCAATATTTTAGAATTTATTAATACTCTGTACAGACTGTGCCTGTTTTGTACAATAACGCAGTCCTGATCCTAGCACATGGTAAATAAGTACGTCCTGGATAACTAAATGAATATTCACTGTCAATATTCTATTTGAAAATAAATGAGGAAAAAAAGATCTCATTCAAGTGGCAATTATAGCAATTTTATTTAAATATATAAAAATATAAATGTGTGTATGGACCAGTATATATATATATTTCCCAGGAATAAACCTTTATAAATGTATGAAGATCCACATGAAGCAAAGAGCAAAATTTTACCAAAGTACATAAAAGGTAAATACATGTACAACAATGTAACTACAGGTAACAATACTATTTTATATACTTTAAATGTACTAAGAAAGTAGGTCATACATGTTTTCACCACAAAAAGAAAAAGATAAATATGTGAAGTGATGGGCATGTTAATTACCTTGATTGTGGTGATTATTTCACAATGTATATGTAGAACAAGTCATCAGGTTCTACACCTTAAATATATACACTTTTAATTGTCACTTTTACTTCAATAAGGCTGAAAAAATAAAAGAACATATTTCTAAAAAAAAAACTACACATTGTAGTTTTTTGTTTTTTAAGGTAAACATCCCTGGATTAAAAATAAAACAAAACATGAAGGTCAAGGTGGCAGTGTAGGTAACAGCAATACTCACCTCCTCCCACAACCACATAAAAATTACAACTAAACAACAGGATAGCCCCCATTGAGAACCACCTGAAGTCTAGCTGACCACAGTCCTATAACTAAGGACAGAAAGAAGCAGTCACATGGAGACTGGCAGGAGGGGCAGAGACACTGAACAGGCTGGTCCTGCACCCTTGGGTGGAGATTAAAAATGGGAAGGATACCTCAGCTGCAGATGTGCCCCTTGAAGATCCCGGGCACCCATGCTGGGAAGTGAAGTCCCCAGCACTCCTGGCTGTGAGAACCAGTGGGGACTGTGACTGAGTGAGAAGGAGGGCTGCTGGAGTCCCCGGTGTTCCTCTTCAAGGGTCCCACATGGACTTACTTGGACTCGCTCCTCAGAGTTCCAGCCAGAGCTCCGGAGCTGGGGCAGCAGCTAGAAAGGTGCCAGGGAAAAACAGGAAGGAGTTGAATTGTCTAGCTTCAGGGTGGGGTGAGGGCTAGAAGGTCAACTTTCTATCAGACAGAAGATCTGGCAGAAGCCACTGTTTCCTGTCCCCCACCCAGTACAGGCAAGCGCCATATCTGAGTGTCTATCAACCCGGTTAACATTGTTCACCCCACTCCAGTGGTTCCTGAGATTCCATCCCAACCAAGCCATTTCCAGTGGCTTTTCCATACAAATGGTGCAAGTGGCAACCATCTATGGATCACCTTGTAGTTCATACCAAGAGTCTGACCTTGGCCTGCACCAGAGCTCCTCCCAAGAGGCCCCAGACCAACATATGCAGTAGCCAGCTTCTGACCACACCAGAGCACCACCCAACCACTTCCACAAACAACACACCCAACGGGTGGGCTTGGAAGCGCCACAGTCCCACTAAATCAAATCCTGCTCTGTGGGGTCAACCCCTGCACAATAACTCCTCCTCTGCAGTCTCAGCCAGCCCTCTCAACCAATCAGCCCGAGTGTCAATGCCTCCCATTGATGTGTCAACAGCAATCAAGGCTCAACTACAACAGGAGGGCACACAAACTATACAAGGGACACACCTGGAGCACCTGACTCAGGTGACCAGGAAGACTGCACCACTGGGTCCCACAGGACACCTACTGCACAAGATCACACTAACAAGACCGGGTGCTGTAGCAGTTCTACCTAATTAGTGCATAGAAACAAACACAGGGAAGCAGCCCAAATGAGAAGACAAAGAAATATATCCCACATGAAAAAAAGAAAAAGAACAAAACTCCAGAAAAGAACTAAAATGGAGACAAGCAATCTACCAGATGCAGAGTTCAAAACACAGGTATTAAGATGCTCAATAACCCATCTCTTCCCAACTTTGTCATGAGACAATCTCTTTAACCTCTCTCTACCTCAGTTTCCACACCTGCCATGTAAAGTGCTTGTGGGGATTAATCAATCATTTTATATGAAGTGTTTATAAATAGTGCCTGGCATTCAATGAACATTCACTACTCTTTTCTGTGGTATGATTGGATTCTAAATCTTAAAGTCAGTGATGCTGCCATACAAAGACATTTAATTAGCATCTTTAAATAAAGAAAATATAATGAATATAATGAGGAACTTGACTGAGAGGTTTAGGTAAAAAAGATGTGACTATAAAGTAATGAAACCTTGGTTTTATATGACTTAATTGAAGAACTCAGGAGGAAATGCCAAAAGAGCTTTTAAAAGTATCTTGAACAAAGCAGAATACTGAAATAAATGTATATAGCCTTAAAGATGAATTATCTGAAAGATAAGACTCATTTAGATGTAAATATTCTGTTAAAGTGTTGTTCTTTATGCTATATTTTTTAAAATTTATCTTTATTGCTGAAAGTATCACAGATATCTCCTTTTATCCCCCCAATGACCCCCTTCATCCTGCTCCCACCCCCACCCAAGCCTTATCCACACTATTGTTTGTCCATGAGCTATGTATATATGCATATAAGTTCTTTGATTAATCTCTTTCTGCTTCCCTTTTTCCTCTGAAATACATCAGTCTGTTGCATGCTTCAGTGTCTCTAGATCTATTTTGTTTGTTGGTCACTCTCTACGTGGTCCACCTTAAAGCACCCTCCTATTTCAGTCATTCAGCAAATGCTTCCTGAGCACTGAGTACTAGTTGTGCTAAGACTGTGCAGGCTCAAGGTCTTGGCCCTGGGCGAGTGTTTTATGGTGGTTGAATGGTGCTGGCGTACCTTCCCAAAGGCACTGTGGAGGTTCCCAGTGCTCTATGGGCCTGGTGCTCAGTCCACCAGGATCGCCCCAGGCTTAGGTCCTAGGGAATGGGGCTCTGCCTGCTGCATGCCCAGCTGTGTGACCCTGGGCAACCATGAGGGGACTGTGGACCTCAACCTCTTCATCCATAAAACGAGTGTTAGAGGAATGTCTTTCATACTTTTAAAATAAATACAGTACTACAAGCAGGAAGAAATACACACACACACACACACACACACACAACACACACACACACACGAATGCCAAGGCCACGTCTGGCTCTGAAACGTCTGCTTTCCTAGTGGGAGAAAGGTCTGGTAAGGAAGCCAAAGCCCTGGTTGCTGGTGGCTGCCAACCTTCTGGGATATTAGGCAAATTCCTTTACCTCTTCAGGCCCTTCTCTATGAGATCAGTTTATAGGCCTAGCTCAGTAGTCTGCAAACTGCGGCTTGCGAACCACATGCGGCTCACTAGCCTCGGTTTGCAGCTCTGTTGACTAATGAATTTGCCGACCACTGACCTAGACTTTCGATTCCAATAATTACAGGCTATTGTTGTTCCTAGTGATTAAGCCCCTATCCCAGCGGTCCGCAAACTCATTAGTCAACAGAGCCGCAGTTTGCTGACCACTAGCCTAGCCGATCATTGAAGTCCCTCCATTTCTAAAATCCAGTTTTATAATCATTTAGTTCTATACAACAGTCATCACTGAGCACCCGTGCCAGGCACCTGCTAGGCCCAGGAACGACTCATAGACGCCACCATTGTAGGACCCACTGTCTCGCTGAATGGGTCAGGCTCTGCAGCGCAGAGATGGACATGGGGCGCATGCTGCTCCAGAGGTAATTTATAACATGCTTGCAGGTCCTTAATAAAAGGCCATGCTCTCTGCCCGTCTCTCACCTGGACCTCAGCCAGTTTTTTAGTCCAGTAAACGGGCAATGACTACACGAGGAGTCACCAAACACACACTTGCACATTTCTCTCCCCCGCCTGCCCCCCCCCCCCCAAAAGGGCTCCCAGGGGAGAGCCTCAGTCTGCTCTCTGAGGCCAGAGGCAGCTGTGGCAGCTCTGGTGACAAGGACAAGCACTGCATGTGCCGCACGTATGGAAGACAAGTGCAGAACAGCATGTAGCTAATTTGCTGAGTTATCTCACTAGAGTCTACACATTCTATTTTCTCCTCAATCCCCCACCCTGCGAGTTGTTTACTTTTATCAGTGGGAGTTTTTTAATCGATGTCATGCAAAGCATAATTATATTCATGGCAATCCAAAAATGTTCTCTCATTGAAGACCTACAACCATATCCATCTGACCACTTCCCATCAGAAGATACTGTGAATTGTCACCTCAAAAGCTCCCCCTGCCCAACGAGGCCAAATGCCAACACAAAGCCCTCCAAGCCAGTCGAGTTTCTTGCTAATGCCAAATGCAGCTTTGAAAGACAGGTTTTGACAGACCGTGAACCGCTGGTGACTAATTGCTTCAACAGGATCAGCCCTTTAAGGGCCAAAGGAGCAAACATGATCTTACACAAAAATAAAATGCCATGGCTGAGCGTAGAGGAGACACGGTAAAGGCCTCCCTCCAGCTGCGCTGTCCTTGCTTGAGTGTGAAAGCCCATCTGTAAACAGCCTTAACAGCTCTGCGGTGCCAGACAATTGGGCCATTGAAATACGGGACAGGTAAGTGCTCCCCCTTTCCAGGGATTACTCTGCGGGCGCAGCAGAAGTGGGGCGCTTTGTCCCGCTTCCCCTTTATGCGAGTAAATGTCTTTTTCTCCTGGAGGCCCAGCTTCTGTTCTCAGTCTCTTGCTGTTATTGCTTAACCTTAGCAGCCGGAGAAGGGCAAAAGGTAGAAGAGGAGCCGAACACAGGCAGCCATTCCTAGGCCAGGAGGGCAGCGTCCTCTCACAGGGAACAGCCGTTTGGCTGCAAACCCATTACTCCGAGTTAGTCAGATGGTTTGGGACATAATTTTTCTGGGAAGTCAGAAAGCTATTGTAACCATATAACCCAGAAGTGTCCATTGAGACTTACCACATGCCAACCGATCCCAGGCCCTGGGAAAGAGGTCTGCTTAACCCCAAGTCCCTGCTGTCAATGAGGCAGGAAGATGGTAATTATATGGTGTGTCAGGTGATGTTCAGCCAGGAAGATAACTCAGGACACGGGGAAAGAGGTGGTCCTGGTCGGGCTTCCTCTAACAAGGCAATATTCCAATGAAGAGAGGACTGAATTAGGCACATCTGAAGCAAGAGAGTTTCAGGTGGGGCCAAAAGACCAAGGGTGGGGCCTGCTTGGCATGTGTGAGGACCCACAGGTGGCGCTTCTGAGGCGCCTTAGAGGAGATAATGGGTTCAAAGGTGAATAAGGGGGTTCTTCCTAAAATTGCTACTGATTTCCCCAGGTGAGTGGAGGCAGAGCTTCCCCATAACGGGAGCTCATATCTTCCAATCTCTCCATCCAGTCTCCTCAATATGTGTTTTTTTAAAGGGTCAAAGTGGCTGAAATCCAAGCAGTTTCACGGGCAAAGCCACAGCAGTATAAAAAATAGTTATCTGGTCTTAAAAATAATTGTAAAAAACTAAGTCTTAGGTTCCTTCCTGCTGATCATTTACTAAGTTACAAATACATGGCATATTGTCTTGTATGTTGGTGTGATTATCCTCAGTCTACACATTAGTAGCTTGGATCAGCATTTGATCGCAGGCTGGCTGACTCCAGAGTCCATGTCCATATTCTTCCCCACCACAGAGCGCCCCCCCTTTCTCTCTCACACACAGAGTGTGCTGCGATCAGGTGCACCAGATACTCCTGACCCACTGCTCACCTAGAAGTTAATAAGTGTGGTCAAGGAGCAGACCTCAAGACTTGGTTTGAGACCTCACAGAGACCCCCATAATTGCAAGTTGTTTGTACATACTGGCTGTCACATAAATCCTCAGTGTCTGTGCTTCTCCTGAATGGGTGCCATGCCTCCACTGAAAAGTTGGCAATGCCACAAACCTAGGAGGTGGAGCAAAATGCCATCTTCAGGCCAACCCGCCAACCCACCAACCCACATGTGGAGCACCTTGGGAGCCCTCAGAGGGTGAGACTAGGACAGAGTCCCCAGCTTTCAGAGCTGGAGTCACCAGAGGTTTTCACAGGTGATCAGTGCTCGCTCCATTTCTCTTTCTCCAAAGAGATTTCTAGCACATGGAATCCTGGAACTGGGGTGGGAGGGGTCAACATGGAGGTTCTTTAAGACCAATCACCCTCTGATTATTCTGATCTACCCCTCCACCTTTTCTGCCAAGGGTCAACCTGCTTCCGGGGAACACATACTAGTACCTCCTGTCTCAGTGCAGCTTCCTTACACTGTGCCAGTATCTGTCCTCCCTCAGACTCTATCCTGGAAATTAATCCACGCTCTTCCTGGAGGCTGTGCAGTACACCTCTAATCCAGGAGTAGGGAATGTCTGGCCAACAGGCTGCATATGACCTGTGAAATCCTTTGGTCTGGCCCTGCCACACATTAAATGTTTGATCAAATATTACAGGCTAATTTTTAAGTTGATAATTTTGTATGGCCTGCAAATGATGTTATAAATATCTAAATGGCCCCACCCTGCCAAGGAATCAAAATGCCTGCTATAGACTTGTGTTAATATAGCCTAAAATCACAGCTTTTTTGACATTCACATCATACTTTTGATTTATATTGAGATTTTCATCAAATAAAACTTGTGTGGGAGAGTGTTTATTACTTTTAAGACATATCTCTGAATCCTCAATTGATTTAATGAACAATTACAAGACTTTACATTTATCTCTATTAAACTTTCACTAATTGCATATCTGTTGACTATGTCTTTCTGGATCTTGATGTTATCCATTGTCTTGCTATTCCTCTCACTTTCACTTCACCCGAGATTGTTAGGGGAAGCATCTGTCAACGGGCTCTCAGAATCAAATACCTCTAGAGACCAATAGGTAACATGAACGGATCAATGGGGCTGGATGTAAGTGCACACTCTGAGTGAGTGATGAGGGTCTGTGAACAGCAGAGCAAAAGCCCTTGGTGTGGGGGCAGCTGCCGCTCACTCCAGCTGCCTGTGGCTCAGAAGAATGCAAACCCATTATTGACAGATATTTAGCTTCTGAACGGGAATCTAGAATTCTGGATTTTTTTAAAAAAAAAAACACCTGCTTTTAAATATTGACTTCATGTTTTCTTCAACAGAATGCAGGACAAAAATATCAGACAAAAATGTCAGAGCCTGTGACTTACACTAGACACCTAGAAACCGCTCCATAAGGCTTTCTGAATTCATTCTCCAGCGCCTTCTGGATGTGGCCCTCCAACCACCTACCAATGGCATCCAGCCTCCCTGGGAACTGCTCCATAGAGGAAGTGCCCTGACTCGGAAGAGGGTATATACAGTGAAAAAGGGCAAAGCTCTGGAGTCCCGGTGCTGGGCTCTCATCTTCCCTCTGCTACTTCCTGGTTGTGTGACCTTCACTTCTCTGTGCTTTAGTTTTCTCATCCATAAAATAGGGATAACAACAGTATCTATTTCTTTTTTTTTTAACAGTATCTATTTCATAGAACTGATATATTTTACAAAATCATACATGTAGAGTGCTTTGCTCCAGGTCTAGCACATACTCAGTAAATTTTACCAATACTTGACACTTTTGTGATTATTATTATTACTAGAGGATGCACGAAATCCATGCAAGGTGCTCAGTCCTCACAGCCCTGGCTACCTCTGCCGGCCCTCACAGCCCCTCATGGCCTCTGTCAGTCCTTGCAGTCCCAGCTTCATCCGGAAGGACATCCAGATGGTCGTTCCGCTATTCGGTCTACTTAGCATATTAGCTCTTTTTATTATATAGGACTAGGGACCTGCCGCACGAAATTCATGTGCAAGTATAGTCCCTAGTCCTGGCCTGTGTTCAGGGCCATCTTCCCTGACTGCCCACAGCCAGCCCTGCCTCCCAACATCACCCACCCTCGGTTCCCCATTCACCATCAGACAATCAGAGTCTGACAGCCGGGGGAGAAGGACCGAGAGGTCATCCATTCTGCCTGCTCCCTGGCCCTGCCCCCTGACACCACTCACCCCAGTTCTCCATTCCTATCGGGCGATTGGAACCTGCTGGCCAGGGAAAGGAACCGAGAGGTGATCAGTGCGCCTCGTAGTCACTGGTCCAGTGGTCGTTCCGGTCATTCTGCCATTAGGGTCAATTTGCATATTATCCTTTTATTATATAGGATAGAAGCCAGTGCATGGGTGGGGGCTGGCCAGCCTGCCCTGATGGGGGCCCCAGATTGGGGTGGGGGGTCCCTGCTGGGAGTGGGGCCAGGTGGGTCGAGGGGCTGTGGTTGTTCTGTCTCTGGTCCTGCTATTCAGTCTACTGGATCTGTATCCATATCAGATCCATATCCATTCAGTATATTAGCTCTTCATTATATAGGATTGTGAATCACAGCATTATCTCTGACATCTACTGCAGATGGTAACTGTTTCCAGAACAGCACAGTGAGCGCCCAGCGAGCACATAAGAGATGACCTTGGGAACACACCCAACCTTCTTTCTTCCTCACTTGTGACCCTCAGACTGATAAAACTCTTAGATAAAATACCTCCTGTGGTGAGAAGGGAAAGCCCAATCTTGCCCTCAGTGATACAAACCAGATCACACCATTCCTCTCCTTTAAAACTTTGCACAAGGTTCCCGTTTCTTTTCTTTCTTCTTCTTTTTTTTTAATATATTTTATTGATTTTTCACAGAGAGGAAGGGACAGGGATAGAAAGTCAGAAACATCGATGAGAGAGAGACATCGATCAGCTGCCTCTTGCACACCCCCTGCTGGGGATGCACCCGCAGCCACGGTACATGCCCTTGCTGGAATCGAACCTGGGATCCTTCAGTCCGCAGGCCGACGCTCTATCCACTGAGCCAAACCGGTCTCGGCGAGGTTCCCGTTTCTTACAAATGGATTTCAGATGCCCTTGCCCGTCGTCATTCAGGGTCCTCTGCCATGAGGCCTCTGCCCACATCTTCAGCTCTTCTCTCAGAAGAACCTCCCCAGCCGAAACTGGTTTGGCTCAGTGGATAGAGCGTCGGCCTGCGGACTGAAAGGTCCCAGTTTCGATTCCAAACAAGGGCATGTACGTTGGCTGCGGGCAGATCCCCAATAGGAGGTGTGCAGGAGGCAGCTGATCGATGTTTCTCTCTCATCAATGTTTCTGACTTTCTATCCCTCTCCCTTCCTCTCTGTAAAAAATCAATAAAATATATATATAGTTTAGAAGAAGAAGAAGAAGGAGGAGGAGGAGGAGGAGGAGGAGGAGGAGGAGGAGGAGGAGGAGGAGGAGGAGGAGAGGAAGAAGAAGAGGAAGAAGAAGAAGAAGAAGAAGAAGAAGAAGAAGGAGAAGGAGAAGGAGGAGAAGAAGGAGGAGAAGAAGGAGAAGAAGGAGAAGAAGAGGAAGAACCTCCTAAGAGCCTGCATTGAGGAATTTTGTACCCATGACTTCCCTGGATCTGTATCCATCCTGTGAGCTCCCATCCCAGGTGAGGTGCCCTCATCTTGCTTTTCACTGACTAAATCCCATTTATCCTTCAAACTCTTGTGAAATTCAAGGCCACTTTGAGAAGTTTTCCTTTGAACTTCTTTAGCATTTTTCTCTTTCTACCTATTTAGCACATTCTGCTTTCTATTGTTGCTTGTCTGGTAAGCTACGGAATAGGGCTTAGGTCTGGGTTTTTTGTGACTCTCCCCTCAACACACACACACACACACACACACACACACACACACACACACACACACATACCACATAGCACAGGGCTGAGAACATTGAGAATGCTCAATAAAGAAACATTTTTGGCCTGATTGAATGGCCTGGAGGACTGTTCCTTTCAACAATTATGGCCCAATAAATTATACCGGCATTGCCTCCTGGAGGGAAAGGCCACACCACGGCTCCCACAGATGGGGAAACTTCTCTGTCTGCCAAAATCCAGATGCAGGGTAGCCTTGGCCCTCTTTGACTGTCTACCTGAATCTGGGTTTAACAACTTGGCCTGCAGTTTTACAGCCTGAGTCACCAGGATCAGCACAACAGCATGAGTTCTTTGTCCACATGCTGGTGCCAGGTGTTAAGGGAACTGGCTCTGATGGCTCACCTGCCTGGAGACCTGCAGGTAGGGGGGAGGAGCGGCTGTGCCCCAAGCTGTGAGGCCAGAGGACTTGTCTGCAAAAGGAGCCTTCATCTGGACCCTAAACAAGAAAGAAGAAGTGAGCAAAGTTTACAGTGTAAGGATTCTGAGCAGAATGCTGCAGGGGGATGTACAGTGGGTTGGAGGTTGAGGGGAAAAGAGGGCGAGACCTAGAACAACCTTGAAGGTCACGACTGAAATGGACAAAGCTGAGAAAGTGGTCCTAGACTCAGATTTTATTTCCATGGTTATAAGAGATGCATGGTCCTAAGAAGGTAAAGGAATGTAGAAATCCATCAAAGTTAAGTCTTTAGAATTGCAGTTATATATCTTAAAAGCCAAAGAAATACAGAATCCAAACAAGTGATATAAGGATTGAATATTTCTGTGAGTAGGGGTTAGAAGGGTCACTGGCTATGTAAACATTCCTTTGTGGGTGATAAAGTCACTGGTATAGCAATTATAAATAGGGGTCATGGTGGTGGTGTGCTGGTTAAGGTTTAACAACCAATTCAAAAAACCCTGACTTGTAGCATTTGCAGATTTCCTTGGTGTAAATACACCTACCAAGCCAATTTCAAATTACTACTATGAGGCCTAGAATGTTGGATTGGGAAGGGATTGCAGAGCCGGCTCTTGTGAGCCGGTGTGAATGGCTCTGGCCCCAAATCGTGGCAAGGTCACCATTGAGAATCCTAGGCAGCCCACTCTCTGGTAGATTTGCAACCTAGAGTAGTAAGTCAATGAGGCAACTTTAAAAATTATATGAGAAGATAACTCCAAATATTGTGTGAGATAATCTAATATTCATTAATGGTTAAGTGTCTTTCTAATGTGGTATGATTTAGAATTTAACATTGTGACTTCAATTTTTTTTAATTAAATGTATTAGGGTAACATTGGTTAATAACATTATGCAAGTTTCAGGTGTGCAATCCCATAATATATCATCTGTATATTGCACTGTGTTGCACCACCCAAAGTCTTGTCTCCTTCTGTCACCATATATTTGACCCCTTCACACTTTTCAACCTCCCTCTACCCCCTTCCCCTCTGGTAACCATTGTCATCTGTGCCAATGAGTTTGTTTGTCAGTTCATTTGTTGCTTTCTGTTTTATACTCTATATATAAGTGAAATCATAGGGATCTTGTATTTTCATGTCTGATTTATTTCACTTAGCGTGATACTCTCAAGATCCATCCACCGTGACCTCAATTTCAAATGTGCACTCAAGCACCTCCTCTCTCTTCCCTTCCCTTCCGATCCCTGTCCATTCAAAAGCCATTATGTGAGGCAGAGCAGAGTAGATTCAGTCCTTATCACTTGTGGATTCCACATTTGCAAAGTCTCTCACTAACTAAAATTTGTTAGGAACCCCAAAATCAATACCCATGACACCTTGCTGTCATTCACAGACAGGCATCGAGCAGCAAAAAAAATCTGAGTCCCCCAAGTGCACCTTCCTGCTGAGGCTGAGCAAGGTGATCTCTGCCCTCTTGTTCCAGCTTTCATACTGTAAATAGGTGTCCTATTCTTGGTCTATTTAGTGCCATTTTTCACTTTTTTGTCCTTTTTGTTTATGGTTTTGCCATGAAACGGCTCCAAGTGTAGTCCTGAAGTGCTGTCTGCTGTTCTAAGTGGAACAAGGCTGCGATGTACCTTACAGAGAAAACATGTGTATGTTCATCGAGGCATGGAGTGTAGTTCTGCTGGCTGTGAGGTCAGTGTTAGTGAATCAACAATACCTGTTCAATAAGGTGCTTTAAACAGAAATGCACATAAACCAGGATGTACTGTGTTGATTGCTTAACAAAAATGTTGCAACCAGAGGCTCTCAGGAAACCAAGTGGGACCATCTAGCAGTGGCAGAAGACAGACGAATCAGTGTTAACCTCCTGGCTTTAGTGGCTGTGTTGTGGTTATATAGGAGAAATTAGTTTCACCACATCAATATGTTTAATTTATTAGATTTATAAAAATTATTTGAGTACTTGGAAGGGTTTGTCAGACAATTGAAGTACTTTGAAAAGGACATATGTTACATTTAAAATGATTGAGGGTATTTAACTGAATCTATAAATGAGACAAATTGTTATTTTAAAAGTCCTTTAAAATAATTGTGAAAGTTTTCTAGACTTAGAATAGAGCCTTCAACGGAACAAGCATAAATGCAAATAGTTTTTTCTGAGTAATATAGATCCAACAATTAACTAGCATTGCTTTAGCACTAGTTTTGTGCCTAGAGCAGCTAGGATAAAGAAGAAATGGAAAATGTAACCTCTTACTGCTAAGGAGATCATTACGAATCGATGATGTGAAATCAACAAGAGAAGACGATAACGTCTAAAACACGGCCGGCCTGGCTGGCGTGGCTCAGTGGTTGAGCATGGACCCATGAACCAGGAGGTTATGGTTCAATTTCCGGTCAGGGCACATACCTGGGTTGTGGGCTCTATCCCCAGTATGGGTTGTACAGGAGGCAGCCATTCAATTGGTGTTTCTCTCTCACTCTCTTCCTCTCCTTTCCTCTCTGAAATCAATAAAAAATATATATATTGTTTTAAAAAACAACAACATGACAAGTGTCAGAAACTGAGATTATGTGGCATATCCCTGTGTATAACCCTAGAAGGCAGAACTCCAATCACGAGGAAAATAAATGAAGGCAATTATAATATTCAGCTTCAATACTCAGGGTGTGATAGCCTACACTAAAAGACTAAACCAACATTGGACTCACAGAGGCTTAACACATAAAAGTCTGTACCTCGCTCATGCAAAGTTAAATGTGGGCCAGAGCAGCTATATGCCATGCTGTGACTTAGGGATCAGGCACCTTTCATCTTATAGCTCACCATCTCCAACCATTACTTCCAGGGTTGCTGGACCCATGAACCAGGAGGTTATGGGAAAAAAGAGAATGGGGAACTCACACTTGCTCTTAAATGCCTTAGCCTAGAAGTTCCATTCACGGACAATTGGCTGGAAATCATAATGTAAGGTCATGTAATCACAAAGGTCCTAGAAACCTGGTCCTCCTGTGTGTCTAGAGAGGAAAAGGGAACCAAATCTGTGTCTCTACCACAAGAGCATATTTGGAAAGGGTGTGGTAATTAGAAACACAGGCTTTGGAGTCTGATGGACCTGGTTTAAACCTAGATCCACATTTAAATTAACAAATAACAAATGACCGAACAAATAACTTCTCTGTGCTTCTCTAAAGTAGCTATCTCAGATGGTTGCTGTAAGAATTCAAAGGAGATTATATCTCTAACCACAATATAAGAGCTCAAAAAAAAAGTAGTTGTTGTTGTCATTATTATTACCAAACATCTACTAATCTTACTATTTAGAAAGTAATGAGTTTCTCTTACTTAGAGGTATCTAAAGAGAGAGAGAGGACAGCAATTTATCCAGGATCCTGTGGGAAAGATTCAAGCTTCAGAAAGTGGGTCAGGCTAGATCTGTAAGGATTTTTTTTTTTTTTTTTTGAGATTCTGTTCCATTCTGAGTGCACTAGAAAATGAAAGAAACTGATGTGGACTGGAAGAGATGAGTCTGGAAAGATGCGAAGAATTGGCCATGACCACTGTCAGCTCTTGCCTTCTGAGCTATTCTGGTCATGTGGCCCCAAAGGAAAACGGAGCCAGAGCCTTAGCTAAAGAAGCTCTTCTGCCTCTTTCAAATGTAACATTAGCTCCTTCATTAAGAGTCTGTTTGTTGCCCAGTCAGCATGGCTCAATGGTTGAGTGTCGACCTATGAACCAGGAGGTCACAGTTTGATTCCTGGTCAGAACACATGCCTGGGTTGTCGACTCAATCCCCTGTGTGGGGCAGGCAAGAGGCGGCCAATCAATGACTCTCTCTCATTGATGTTTCTATCTCTCTCTCCCTCTCCCTTCCTGTCTGAAATAAGTAAATATATATATATAAACATAATTACCATGTATGACCCAATAATTGCACTATATAACCAAGAGAAATAAAATAAATCATATGTCCACATAAAAACTTGTACACAAATGTCCACAGCCACCTTGTTCAAAACAATGGAAACAAAGTAGAAACAACCTCAATGGTCACCAACTGGTGAGTAAATAAACAAAATATAGTGCACCCCTACAAGGGGATATTATTTGGCCATTAAAGAAATAGTGTTGATAGAAGCTACAACATGGATGAAACTTAAAAATGTATGCTAAATGAAAGAAGCTAGTCACATATTATATACTACACTTACATGCATTGTCCAGAATAATAAATATATAGAAACAGAAAGTGAATTAGTTATTGCTAGATTTGAGGGGTTGGAGGAAATGGGGAGTGACTGCTAATAGCATGGGTTTCTTTTTGAGGTGATAAAAATGTTCTCAAATTGATTGTGGTTATTTTTGCACAACTCTAAATATATAAACATCATTGATTAAAAGGGTGAATTGGTCCGAGCACCAGCGCTCAGTGGTTGAGTGTCGATCTATGAACTAGGAGGTCATGGTTCCATTCTGGTCAGGGCATATGCCTGAATTGTGGGCTCAATCCCCAGTGTGGGGCATGTGGGAGGCAGACAATCGATGATTCTCTCTCATCATTGATGTTTCTGTTTCTATCTCTCGCTCCCTCTCCTTTCCTCTGAGAAATCACTAAAAAATATTAAAAATAAATCAAATTAAGGGGTGAATTATACAATGAATTATATCTCAATAAAACTATTTATATTTAAAAACATTGCAAAACACATACCCGATAAAGGAATTATATCCAGAATATACAAAGAGCTCTTAAAACTCAACAATAAGAAAACAAATACCCAGTTTAAAAATGGGCAAAAGATCTGAACAGACCTTCACCAAAGAGATAATGCAGATAACAATAAGCATATTAAAAAGTGCCCTATATCATTTGGGAATTGCAAATGAAATAACTACACACCTATTAGAATGGTTCAAACCCAAAAAATGAAAAATACCAAATGCTAGCAAGGATGTGGAGCAACAAGAACTCTGATCATCGCTGGTGGGAATGCAAATGGTATAGCCACTTTGGAATACAAATTGTCAGTTTCTTACAAAGCTGAACATAGTCTAACTATCCAATGCACATGGGAACCCAAGGTATTTGTCCAATTTACTTGAATACTTATGTCCACACAGAAACCTGCATATGAATGTTTATAACAGCCTTAGTCACAATTGCTGTAAACGAGAGGTCACCAAGATGTCCTTCAAAAGATTAATGGATAAACAAATTGTCATAACCCATACAATGGAATTTTATCCAAAGATAAAAACAAATGACCTATCAAGCCACAAAAATACTAAAGGAATCTTAAATGCATAGTGCTTAATTAAAGAAGCCAGTTGGAGAAGGCTATCCTATCTAATAAAAGAGAAACATGCAAATTACCGTACCTTCACTACACTACCAGCCAATCAGGAGCAGGGGGCGGGGTGGTGAGGCATGCAGGAGGGTTGGAGGGCGGTGTGGTGCAGTGGGTGGTGAGGTCAACTGCCCAGGGCCCAAGCCTCAAACAGAGGCAGCAGGGTGCTGGGGGTCAACCGCCCAGGGCCCCGTCCTCAGAGCATCAGCCAGAGGCTTGCGGCCTTGGCCCTGGGCCGAGCAGGGCGATCCTACGGCTGGGGGTTCCCCACCCAGGACTGAGCCTCAACAGAGGCTTGTAGCTTTGGCCAGGGGTGGAGCAGGGTGATTGCGCGTGATGGGGGTCAACCACCCAGGGCCCCATCCTCAGAGCAGAGCAATCAAGTGTGCTGGGAGTCCCCTGCCCTAGACTTGAGCCTTGGATCCTTGGCCAGAGGCTTGGGGCCTTGGCTGGGGGCAGAGCAGGGCAATCGCAGCTAATTGGGGGTCCCGCACCCAGGGCCAGAGGCTTTAGGCCTGGGCAGGGGTAGAGCCAGAGATCAGCAGAGATAGATGTGAACTGTAGAGGAAACACCTTTTCTGACTGCTCATTGGCTAAGCTCCCTGTACACCACTGGTAATATTCTTAGTGACTTGGGTATAAAAATCCAAAAAAGTAATCTAGGGTTCTTCCATCACACTCCTGGAGATAAAAACAAAGGTCTGCTGCTGGAGGGTTAAGAAATATCAGATCCTGCCTAAACCGGTTTGGCTCAGTGAATGGAGTGTCAGCCTGTGAACTGAAGGGTCCCAGGTTCAATTTCAGTCAAAGGCATGTACCTCGGCTGTGGGCACATCTCTAGTAGGGGGTGGGCAGTTGATCGATGTTTCTCTCTCATCGATGTTTCTAACTCTCTATCCCTCTCCCTTCCTCTCTGTAAAAAATCAATAAAACATTTAAAAATAAAGAAATATCATATCCGCCGAGACCGGTTTGGCTCAGTGGATAGAGCGTCGGACTGCGGACTGAAGGGTCCCGGGTTCGATTCCGGCAAGGGCATGTACCTTGGCTGCGGGCACATCCCCGGTAGGGGGCGTGCAAGAGGCAGCTGATCGATGTCTCTCTCTCATCGATGTTTCTGACTTTCTATTCCTCTCCCTTCTGCTCTGTAAAAAATCAATAAAATATATATTAAAAAAAAAAAAGAAATATCATATCCTTTCCCTAGGCAGTTTGGCTCAGTGGATAATGCCTAGGTTTGCCAACCGCAGGGTCCGGGTTATTTTCTGATCAAGGGCATGTACCTAGGTTGCAGGCTCCTCCCTGGCTAGGGCACAGGTCAGGGCTCATGCCGGAGGTAACCAATCAAAGTGTTCCTCTCACTTTGATGTTTCTGTCTTTCCCTTTCTCTTCCACAACATATCCTCAGGTGAGGATAAAAGAAAGAAAAATAAAGAAATGTTATATCCTATGAAAGACACATCTTGAAAATGCCTAAAGAAAGTTGTCATTTTTTCATGGTGAAGGGACCGGAGTCTGGGTTGATGAAAGCACCTTGGTGGATGCGGTGACTGGCAGTGGCTGCAGCAGTGGGGTGATGGGGCTGGTGCCTTTCCCTGATCAGCCCAGTCGCCTCCCACAAAGGGAGACCAGACTGTGGCTTAGGCCTGCTCCTGTGGGGAACAGGCCTTAGCCATCAGTAGGACATCCCCTGAGGACTACCAGTATGTGAGAGAGGGCAGGCTGGGCTGAGGGGACCCCTCCCCCATCAGTGCACGAATTTTGTGCACCAGGCCCCTAGTCTATATATATAAAAGCTAAATATGCAAATAGACTGAATGACAGAACAACCAAAAATCAGTCACTATGATGTGCACTGACCACCAGGGGGAGCACACAGAACATGGCAGACGTCAGCCCTGGCAGGATGGTGGACCAGGTGAGTGGAGACACCAGACCAAGATGGGGTGCTGGTTGCTGTCATCAGGGCAAGCCTCTGGTGGTTACTGAAAATTCTTTGCTCCCGTGTGCCACGGTTCCACCCAGCGCTCGCACCTGCTGTTGGTGCCGGCCCCACTCACACCCACTGCTGGCACCAGAGCCACCGCTCACACCCGCTACCAGCCCCAATCACTAGGCAGCAGGTGTGAGCTGCTGCTGCCAGCCCCAATCGCCCCTGAGGGCTTCTTCACCTCCCCCTGCTCCTGTGGGGCGATGGGGCAGCAGCTGCCACTTGCACCTGCTGACAGTGCTGGCCCCACTCGCACCTGCTGCTGGTGCCAGCCCCAATTGCTCTGCACCGTCTGTGGGTGCAAGTGGCAGCAGTGGGAGAGGGGCTGCTGGCAGAAAGAGGACCAGGAGCCACAGGAGAAGGGGCTGGATGGGGTGTGAAGAATGTGCCAAGACCCACCCCTGTGCACACTGCAGCCTCACAGGGCACAGATCCTTTCAAGGTGCACTGTGCCCCTCATATACTATATGATTCCAACTATGAGACATTCTGGAAGAGGCAAAACTACAGAGTAAAAATATCAGTGGTTGCCAGGAGTTTGAGGGAAGAAGAGAGAGATGAAAGGGGGAAGTGTGACAGATTTTTAAAGCAGTGAAACTATTCTGTAAAATACTGTACTGGTAGATATATGACATTATGCATTTTTCAAAACTCATAAAAATTATACAACACAAAGAGTGAACCCCAAGGTAAACTATGGACTTTAGTTAATAATAACATATCAATTCTGGTTTATCAGTTTTAATAAATGTGCCTCAATGATGCAAGCTGTTAATAACAGGGGAAACTGTGTGTTGGACGGATATATACGGGGACTCTCCCTACTCTCTGCTCAATTTAGTGTAAACCAAAAATTGCTCTAAAATAATTACCGATTTTTTAAAAATAAAGGAAAATAATATAGCAAACAAAAGGCTGATAAAAAATACACAAGACTATAGCACAAATTAGGCAAAAATTTATTAACAAATAGTACTCTTTATTATTTTTTAATTGACTTTAGAGAGGAAGGGGGGAGAGAGAGAGGGAGGGAGAGAAAGAAACAATAATGTGAGAGAGAAGCATTCAGCAGCAGCCTCCTGCATGCCCCTTACTAGGGATCAAGCCCACAACCTTGGCACGTGCCCTAACCAGGAATCGAACTGATGATCTCCTGGTGCACGGGACAATGCTCAACCAACAGAGCCACACCAGCCAGGGCAACAAATGATACTCTTCTAAATACTTTTTAAAAACATTTACGAGTAGTGTGCTTGCCAACTATGATGCTTCCTCTCTTGCAAAGAACAAATGATGCTATGGCACTGAGTCTCCCTGTGGCCACTCCAATGGTCAGAACAAGACCTTAGCATCCAGATGCTCTCCTGGCGGCCACGCAGAGCCAGGGAGATCTCCACTCCAAAAATGTAATTTGAGGGGGAAAAAGTGTCCTCCACCCCTATCCCAAATTTAATAGACCCTAAAAATTATTCTGTATCACCGTGATTTGTTTTTCAGCACGTGTCCATTTCGAATATGAGCACTAGAGAAGCAGCCGCCATGGGCTCACACAGGAACCAACCCCATTTCCCTGCTCTGTCACAGCGGTGGGGATGCTGCGTCTGATAGGAGTAAACCAGAACACACCGGGTCACTTAGGTCCAAACCGAGAGAACCATCTACACACCCCACCAGTGACCCTGGGACTATGGGGCGGTGGCTCTCCACCAGGCTCTGTTTGGAATCACTTGGGAGTCTGTCAAACCACAGAAGCCTGGCCGCACCCTATTCATTCATTCAATAAACATTTATTAAGTCTCTTTTCGTGCCAGGCACTGTTTAAGTGGGACACAAGACTGACACAGAAAGGGACAACATTCTCTGTTTTTGTGGAGCTCATGTTCTAGTGAAAAAAAAAAACAATAACTGAGTAAATGATACAGATGTTACAAGGAGTGCAGGGCTATGGAGGCAAGACACACGGCAAGGGGGACAGTGTTAAAGAAGGTGAGAGGAGCTGGTTGCAATTTTAAATGTAAAGGGCACGGTCAACCTTGCTGGGAGGACTACCTTAGAATAGAGACACGATAGTGAGGAGTTAGCCACTCACCTCCTGGCAGAGAGAGCAGTGTTATGGGCTGAGGGAATGAGGCCTGGTCAAGTGTAGGGTATGTAAGGACTGGCATTGGCTGGAACCCAGGTGTCTGTCCTCTGCACTTCTAGTTGGTCCCACCTGGCTTCCTTTCTCTATCCTGGGGTTTCAGAGGTGTGTGTGCATGACAACTGGGGGCTCTTTTAGCCTGAAACTGGTGGCAGATTGAAATAGGGATGAGAAAGATCAGAAGGTTGGACAGCAGTAGAAACATCATTCTTGACTTTTCAAAGGGAGAGCCAGTGGAATCAAAGAGGCTCCAGGCAGCCATGTGCCAGGTCCTGCGGACACAGAGTCAGACCTGAGTGGGTGGATGGAGGGTGTGGTGATGACAGAAGCAGCTTGATGTGAAGTGAACTCAAGGGTAAGTGTGGTCCCTGCCTAACCCATTTACTCATTAAGCTGGAACCTGCTCTGACTTCACAAAAGTTAGGTTTGTGTAAAATAACGCAGTATCCATTCAACTAATGTTTAAAGAGAAACCTATTGTTTTTGGTGAATTTTATCTACAAAGTTCATGGAAATAGATATGTCAGCTATTTACTTCTAGGGACCCAATGCAGGTTTGAAATACAAAAGGTGATAATATGACTTCACTTCACACTAGTAAGGTGCTAGTCAGGATAAGATACAGTGCAAACAACCCAAACCTTAATGGTTTGTAACTGTTAGCAAAAGCTTATTTCTCACTCCAGCTGTGTCTGTCCAGAGTGCCTGTGGCCACCGCTCCAAGTCTCCTCATTGTGGACCCAGGTTGAGGAAACAGCTGCCATCTCAAGCATTGTCAGTCACCATGACAAAGGGAAAGAGCTCTCCAAAGGGCCTTGCACTCGTAATTAAATGCTTCAGCCCAAGCATAGTACTTCCACTCAGGACTCATGAGCTAGAATGAGTTATGTGGCCTCACCCAACCACAAGAGGGCAAGAAATGCAAGTCTCCATGTCCTGGAAAGGCAGAGAGCTGGAAGTACTGAGTGAATAGTAGGGATGACCACTCTAAATTATCAGGGTTGATTATTATTCAGACACCTGACCACAAACCAACTCAGCCAATCAGAGCTCAACCATAGCACCCTCTTGTGGTTGATGTGGGAAGTAAGCCAAGACTACTTTTTGAGGTAGCATAATAGAAACAATTACCTGTGAATAGAGGCAAATAATAAAATAATGTGCTTCTGCTTGTCACAAAAGAACATCTCTAGATGGGAGAGAACAGGACCAGAGTAAACTATGTCTCATGGGATGGAAAACGTGACAGCCAAGCTCTGATGGGTGCTGGAGAATGGCCATGACCACCTCAATGTCTCAGGAGTGGGAACTCAGAAGAAAAAAAAACATTCTGTTTTGCATGTGACAAATTTTGAGGAAACAGTGGAATGTCTATAGAAGGCTGGATCCAGCAGGCAGGTAGCAATGTACCGCAGGTGAAAAGATGGGGCTTAGAGACACATTGAAAAGTCATTGGCATCAAGGTGAGAGCCAAACCAGGAAGTACAAGGAAAAGGTCAAGGATAAAACCTTGCCAATGCTGCTGTAAAATGTGAGGGCCAGATGTGAGGCCCAGGAGGGTGGCCATCTTGAGAGCTAAGAGAGAAGACCACCTCCAAAGGAAAGGCTTGGAGGGAGGGGAGCCATGTGGAGTTGGTCCCAAGAGTTGAAGGGAGCACATCCAGGCAGAGGAAATACATATATGTCAGGGGTCTCAGCTCAGACATCGCAGCCCTGGAAAGCCCCTGACTTCCCTAAACCTCACCTGCAGCCCACCTGGCGGCCTGTCCTTCCCTCTGCCCTGCCCTCCCCTTAGACCATGGGCTTCTGAGCACCTGGGACAGTGCTTTATTGACTGTGACCTCCCAGTCCAGGGCCTAGCGCTTGGAAGGCATGCCCTAAATGTTTGTTCAACAAATTAAGCGTTGGATGAATAGAACGAGATGGTATATCCAGAAACTAGTAAAGGATGAAGCTAAGGGTTCAAATGGGAGAAATATAGACAATAAGAGAGCAAAGGTAGATTCTGTTTGCTTTAATTCAATAAATAATGTGCTCGACCCTGCTAGGGAGTTTGGGCGGGATGGGGGAGGGGGAGATATAGATCGTCAAATGTCAAAGGTCCTGTTTTCAAGATGCACCAGACCACAAGCCACACCTACCTCTCACATCACAGAGTGAGGGAAGGTTCTAGAAGAAATGCACAAGTGCTATTGGAGTTTGAAGTAGGGGGACAAGGACAAGCCACCTGGACAAGATGACATTGTGAGACTGACTTTCCAGGTAGCAGCTGAAACAGAGTGACAAAAGCTCGGCCTCTCCAGCACAGCAGGTGGGCAGCTGAGTTGCAGCAGAATCACTGGTGTGTTCGCAAGCGAGAGCGACTTACTCGTAGGAATCATTCTGTGTGGACTCGGAAATGAGCACACAGGGGGATGACTCAGACCGAAAGCAGAGCCTCTGTGTCCTTTGTGTGGTTGCTGAGCTGCTGTCGCCAAGGAACAGAAATGCTCAAAAGGACAAACTGAAACAGAAGGTGTCAAGAGGCACCTTCCCTTTCACACCCACTCGAGGGGACCTACTCAGGGAGGCAAAACCCACCTCATCCTAGATTGCTCTGCAACCTGAAAAGAAAAGCTCTTCTGGCTAATATTCTTCCACAGTCTGGATGGGATTTGCAAACTTTATATTTCAAAATGTGTGACTGTGACTTATTTGCCATTTGTCAGTTTAGGACAATGGCAACATTACCAGCCACACAAATGAGCCAGAGGACTTTTCCCTCTCATAAAGACCTTTACAGTTCTTCTAACTAAAGTGCAGGGGGCAAGGGCCAAGGATGCTGACACTCCTGGTTACTTCATGCCAGAGCTGAGTTGTAATGCCCATAACCAGGGATCAGGGCCAGGCCAGGCAGGAGCTCGGGGGCTTCATGCACCTTACAGAGCACAGGACAATGGGTGCCCTGCTCTGTTACCTGCGGTTCTCAGCGTTCCAAGAGAGGGGCCTTCCAGTTTCAGCAATATTTCCCTCCCCATGTGAATGAAGGTGAACTCTCCAGTTTCTTCTTATGAAACAGCTTTCTATAGCTGGTCAAAGTGGCAGGACCAGAAAGTGTCTATACCCTCTCTAAAAACAGACCGAAATCCCTCCTCCATCTAAATAAAGCGCTTTAACAAGTTTTCACTTAATTTAGAAAGCAGATTTCCATCCAATTCAACCATCTACCTGCCAAAAAAGCGCTTTATGGAACTAAAGCAGAGTTATGAATCCTTTCAGCAAACTTGTTTATGATGGAGATCACAAATCAGCAGCTATGAGACAATTATGAAATAGATTTTATATGAAAGAAAATTCTCCTAGCATGTTTAGAGGCACTTTACGTTCCAGCACATAAAACACAGATCCTGGGCTAACTGAAAACAACAGCATGGTATGGAAAAATGAACGACACGTTTCTTTTTCCTGGTGGGTCTAAGTATCCGTCTGCACCCTTCTCCAGGTCTTTCTGGATAATCAGATTAACAAATCATAAAACTCTAATGCCTGTGCTCAGAGGCAGATCATGCAGGCCTCCCCCAAGGTGGGCACCAAAGGAATGCAATAAAACAAGAACAATCAAGGACCAAGCTGGCAAGCAGCAGAGTGCACACCTGGCATCAAAGCCTGATGGGCCCTGCTGGACCATCCCTACGTTACCCTGAGTAAATTCAAAGTAAAGAAATCATTGCTTCCTCAATTGCCTTCCTCAGCTGTGTCCTTTGGAAGGGAAGGAAGGGACAGGGAAAAATTAGAAATTCCCACACATCAAGTAAATGACCAGGTATTACGTGGGGAAAGTGCTGATTGAAAAGTAGTTTCCTACCCTGGCTAGTGTGCTCAATGGTTAGACTATCAGTCCGAGCACCAAAGGGTTGTGGGTTTGATTTCTGGTCAGGGCACGTACCTGGGTTGCAGGTTTGATCCACAGCACCAGTCAGGGTGTGCGCAGGAAGAAACCAAGCGATGTGTCTCTCTCACATAGATGTTTCTCTCTCTCTCTCTCTCTCTCTCTCTCTGTCTGTCTCTCTCTCTCTCTCACTCTCACTCTCACTCTCCTTCTCTCTCTCCCTAAAAATCAATAGCCTCAGATAAGAATTAACAAAACAAAACAAAAAGTTTCCCAAAGTATGGTACCCAAGATCACTTTAGGGGATATGCAAATGAATCTTTTTTTAAATTTGGGACATTAATATGTATATGTTAATGAATAAAAGACAAATGATACTGATTTTCCCACTTATGATATTGGTATAAAATCGCCCTTTGGCCATGTTTCAGTAAAACAGCAAGTTCATGTAAATAAAACTTTTAATAAATAATAGCACAGTCTGCCCTCAGGTAATGGTAAAACAATGATCCTGACACTTCATTGTGTGGTTGGGGAAACGCTGAGCAGAGAAGGTGTCCCAGGCCTGCTGAGCATTCTTTCTGTCCCAGAGTGGGATATCCTTCCTTCCTGCCTTTGACTTTCAGCAATGTCCAAAGCCCTGGTATCTGACATCAAAACATGGCCTTGACCTTGAGAAGCTACACATTAGCAAGAGAAACAGCCACTAAAGAGATATGGACTGTATACCACAGTAAGTAAATCTTAAACGTTCTCTTCACAAGAAAAAATAATTCTGTACTTATGGTGGTAACATATGTTAACTTACTGTGGTGATTATTTTGTTACTAATGGAATTATCAAATGAGATTGTATACCTGAAACTATGCTTCAATTTTAAAAAAATTTTGTCTTAAAAAAAAAATGAGAAAAGGAGCAAACTAAACTGTAAGCAAGCAGAAGAAAATAAAAATCAGAGCAGAAATAAATAAAATAAAGAATAGAAATGTAACAGAGGAAATTAACAACCCAATAGTTTGTTTTTTAAAAAAAATAAATCAATAAAATTGACAAACATTTAGCTAGACCAATCTAGAAAAAAAGAAATGATACTCAAATTATTAAAATTAGGAATGAAAGATAGGATATCATTATTAACTGTATAAAAGAGAGTGTTTTGTGAACAGCTGCATACCAACAAATCAGGCAACCTCGATGAAGTGAACAAATTGCTAGGAAGAATAAATTACTGAATCTGATTCAAGAAGAAATAGAAAATCTGAATAGTCATAACAAATGAAGAGACATCATCAGTCATCAAAAACCTTCTAACAAAGAAAAGCCCAAGACCAAATGGTTTCACTGGTGAATTCTACCAATCCTTCCTAGACTCTTCCAAAAACCGGAAGAAGAGGGATTACTTCCCAACTCATTCTATGAGATTTATCCTCTACCAAAACCAGGCATAAAGGTAACTACAGACCAAAATATCCCTTAAAAACAAATGCAAAAATACTAATAAATCAAATTTAGTGGCATAATCGAAGGATTATACTCCACAACTAAATCGGGTTTTTCTAGGAATCTAATGTTGGTTTTACAACATATTTATATACTAAAGAACAGAAAACAAGTGATGATCTCAACAGATGCAGAAAAAGCATTTGACAGTATCTGCCATCCTTTCATGATACAAATAATCACCGAACTAGAAACTTCCTCAACATGACAAAGAGTACCTATGAGGACCTCAGAGCTAACATTATGCTTGGTAGTAAAAGCCTGAAAGCTTTCCCTCTTACATCAGGAATAAGACGAAGAAGTATGTTCTTGCCATGTGTACACAACACTGTACTGGAGGTTTTAGCCAGGACAATTAAGCAATAAAAGAAATAGGAGGCATCCACCAGCAGGCGAGGGGATCCCAAGGCAGGGCCTACTCAAAAATGTAAATACTCCTTTCCACTAATATTTATAGGCTAAACTAAGATTATTGTTTGAGTATTAAATTTGACAGTGAAATAGTAATCAAGTTTTCAGATTAATTTAAATTGGCCAAGTGAAATAAGTGAATACTCAAGAAAATTTAAGTGTACTGGACAAAAAGCCGTTCCTAAAATATTAACTAAAATGTCTATTAGTAGTTCATCTCATTGTAAAATTGCCTAACATGCAAAGAACCTAAAGCAGTCACATTTTTTTGTGCAAAAATTAAAATGCAAAGAACCTAAAGCAGTCACATTTTTTTGTGCAAAAATTAAAATTTAAAGTTACCAAGACTGCAATATAAAATTTCCAAAGCCCCCATTAATAAAAAAAAAGGGGGGGGATAGTGGGGTAATATCATGTAAGGAAAAATATCCAGTAAGTAAATTACATTTAGAAAATTCTTACTTCAGAAAATTAATTTCCATTTGTAATGCTAACAGCAGGACACCTATGAAAAACACATATGGTGTCGAAATAAGCCAAAAGAAAATTATTTGAGCAAAATAAAAAGAATCCCAAGTCAAATTTACAGAAAAGATTCCTTTATTAACTTTTGGTCAAGAATATGTTTGTATTATTTTCAGAAAACAACTCCAAGACCATATGGATTCCTGCAACAAAGAGGAACTGACAGGTCTGCTCCAACCGCGAAGACAGTCCAGAGATGGAAGATGCTGATGACACCTTGCCATGCTGGCAGTCGGCAGCAGTACATCGCTCAGGCTGCCCAGGACCAAACCAGAGAGGGTGGGACCTGCATCGCCACCATTTGTCCACCATCCAGACACCATTGCTGACATGTACACATAAGGAACTATTTGACATTGAAACTGGAACTCAGAACTGTTGGACACTGAAACTGAGACTCAAACATTTTTTTTGTTCTTAATATGCTTATTTCTAGTATGCAGATGCAAGAATTTTTTTAAATATTTTTTTATCTTTATTGTTCAGTTTATTAATTATTGTTTCCCCTTTTTTATCCCCCCATATCTCCCCTCCACCCTGTACCTACCCTACCTTCCACCCTCTCCTCCCCCTCCCCACTGTCCTGTCCCATTGTTGCATGATTTTTGTCCAATCTCTTGCTGCACTTCCCACAACCCTTTTCTCCCCAAGAATTGTCAGTCCATTCCCTCTCTATGTCCATGTTTCTGTTATAGTCACCAGTTTATCCTGTTCATAAGCATATCAATTCACTTGATTTTTATGTTCATTTGTTGATAGATGTGTATTTGTTGTTCATAATATATATTTTTACCTTTTTCTTCTTCCTCTTCTTAAAGAATATCTTTCAGCATTTCATATAATATTGGTTTGGCGGTGATGAACTCCTTTAGCTTTTTCTTATCTGCGAAGCACTTTATCTGATCCTCAATTCTGAATGCTAGCTTTGCTGGATAGACTAATCTTGGTTGTACATTCTTGCTATTCATTATTTTGAATATTTCTTGCCACTCGCGTCTGGCCTGCATCGTTTCCTTTGAGAAATCTGCTGACAATCGTATGGGTGCTCCCCTGTAGGTAACCAGCTCTTTTTCTCTTGCTGCTTTTAATATTCTCTCTTTATCTTTTGCTCTTGGCATTTTAATTATGATATGTCTTGGTGTGGTCCTCTTTAGATTCCTATATTTTGGGGTTCTGTGTACTTCTTGGGCTTTTAAGTCAGTGTCTTTCACTAGATGGGGGAAGTTTTCGGTCACTATTTCTTCAAGTAGGTTTTCATTAACTTGCTCTCTCTCTTTTTCTGGCACCCCCAAAATTCGGATGTTGGCATGCTTGAGGTTGTCCCAGAGGCCCCTTACACTATTTTCAATTTTCTGAATTCTTTTTGTTTCTTGCTTTTCCAGCCGAGTGGATTTTGGTTCTTTGTAGTTCAAATCTTTGACTTGGTTCTTGTGGCCCTCTTGACTGCTTTTAGGACTTTGTGTAATATTTTTTATTTCAGTCTGTGTATGCTTGATTTCTAGTTGGTCCTTTTTCATATCCGTGAGGGTCTGGTTCGTATCCTCAGAGGTCTTGTTCATTTCCCTGAGGGTCTCATTCATTTCCTTGTAAGTCTCATTCATTTCCTGGTTGGTCTTGTTTATTTGCTCATAATTCTCATTAATTCCATCAGCCTTTTCTAGGAGCTTCTTGAAAAGCCTTATAACCGTGGTTTTGAACTCTATGTCTTGTCGTCTTTTCTCCTCCATTTCTTTCACACCTGATTTATTTCCGTATCTCTGCATGGTGGCTGCTTTATGTGGTAGATATCCTCTAGGGGTCAGTGGCACAACCTCCCCAATTATTTGAGATGGGTACTCTTACTGCAATCCTTTATGGGTTGTACAGTATTTTTTAATTTAAACCCAGCTTGTTGTTGTTAGCCCTAGGAGGGTTTGACCTCCAGGCCAATTGGCTGTGAAGGGAGACTGTGTTCAGGTTGGATGGGCGGAGTCTCTGAGCTGCGCAGGCAGCCTCAGTGTCAGCTATGTCCTATGCGGCAATCGCGCGCGCGCTCGCGGGTCTCTGTTGGATGGGGATGGCTGCAGACATCTCCAAGAGAAAGCCACTAGTCTCTTCCCCTTGCCAGACAACTCTGCCTCTCCCCAAATGGGTCTGTACCCCCACAGTCTAGCCCAGGGTTGTAAAATAGATGATTTCCGGGACCTGGAGACAAGTTTCCAGGGGGCAAGTCGCGGGTTTGTGCGACACTCGTGCGAAAACTTCTTTTCCCCACATCTGGGGTTTCTCGCAGACTAGGAGCCTCTGCTGTGCCCCGCTTGCAGGGTGCGTCCCCCAGACCTCGGACCTTGCCTGGCACTGGGGAATCTGTGCAGGGGAACGTCTCCACGTACCCCGGATCGCGGACCTCACCTGGCGCTGGGGAATCCATGTAGTGGGACGTCTCCGCCCTCCCCATTGGCGAAATCTGGCCGGGCTTGCTGCTCCAGCCCCAGCCCGTGGGCGCGACCAGGACGGCTCCTAACCTGTTTCTGTCTTCAAGGCTGCGCTCCCACCGCTCCTCTGAGTCTCAGCGTCCCACCTTCACTCTCATTTGTGGAGTTTTCACTCAGCCAGTTTTCTGGTGATTCTGGGTGATGTCTGTTCTGCTGTATGTTGTAGTTCTTAAATCATTGCGCGGGGCAGAACAATAGGTGTTTACCTATGCCGCCATCTTAGTTCCCCCTCGATCCTGAGATTCTTGACTTGCATTGGGTTGTTGCTTGGAGAACCAAACCTCCAGTAGCTTCTCAGTCCCTTGGGCTCCAGCAAGTGGGAGGACAGAGTGGACGAGCGCTGGGTGAGGAGAGTCTGGGGTATGTAGCTTGGTGGGTACACAGAGGATCCATGTGCTGAGTCATGCTCCATACGGGAGAAACCACCTTTCTCAGCCAGATGCAGATTTTTTTAAAGAAAAGAAGCCGGGAAAAAGATAGATACAGAGGCAAAGAAGCATTGAACAGACTGTCAAACTACAGGGGGAAGGCAGGGGAGAGTGGGGGGCCGGGGCTGTGGAAGATCAACTGAAGGACTTGTATGCATGCATACAAGCATAACCAATGGACACAAGACACCGTGGGGGGCGGGGGAGGAAGGTGAGTGCATGTGCTGGGGGTAGGGAAGGCCGAGGGGAGGTTAATGGGGGTGGGAGGAAACATATGTACTACTATTTGTAATACTTTAAAGAATAAAATTATATATATGTATTGAGAAAAAAAGAAAAGAAAAGAAATAGGAGGCATCCAGATTTGGAAAGGAAGATGTAAAACCAGTTTTTCACAGATGACATGATCTTGTATATTGAAAACCCTATGAAATTTCTCAAAACACAATTAGAACTAATAAACAAGTCCAGCAAAGTTTCAGGATACAAGATCAAGATACTAAAATCAATTGTATTTCTATACACTGGCATTGACCAACTGAAAAATGAACTTCAGAAAACAATTAAATTTACAACTAATAATTTTATTCAATATATTAAAAAGTACGTAATACTATTGACTTAGTGAAAATATAAATAATCTAATTAAAAATGAGCAAAGTAGCCCTGGCCAGTTTTGCTCAGTGGGTAGAGCATCGGCCTGCAGATTGAAGGGTCCTGGGTTCAATTCTAGTCAAGCACACATGCCCATGTTGCAGACTCGATCCCCAGTAGGGAGCGTGAAGGAGGCAGCCAATCTATGATTATCTCATCATTGATGTTTCTATATCTCTCCCTTCCTCTCTGAAATCAATAAAAAATGTATTTTTTAAAAGGAAAAGAAAAAACAAGCAAAGTATATAAATAGATATTTATCTAAAGAAGATATATAAATGGCAAATAAACACATTAGCCATTACGGAAATGTGAATGAAAACCACAGTGAGATAGCACTTTATACTTACTAGGATGGCTATAATAAAAAAGGCAGATAATAACAAATGTTAATAACAAATGTTGGCAAGAATGTGGTGCCGGCCAGGTAGCTCTCAGTTGGTTGAGTGTTGTCCCGTACTCCAAAAAGGCCGTGGATTCAATCCCGGTCAGGGAGCATACCGGAAGCGACCAATCAATGTTTCTTTTTCTCTCTCTCTCCTTCCCCTCTTCTCTCTCTCAAATCAATAAACCTATCTCCAGGTGATGATTTTTTTTAAAAGAAGAAGAATGTGGAGATATTGGAATTCTTGTACATGGTTGATGGGAATGTAAATGACACAGGCACTTTAGAAAACGGTTACCATACAACACAGCCACTCCTGGCAGATATCAAGAGAAATAAGAACATACATTCACGTAAAAAAAACTTGCATATGAATTTATAACAGCATTCTTCATTATAGCCTAAAGCCAGTTAATGTATTTAGCGGACAAAACAGTGTCCTTTAGGTAAGTGTTTCATTAGCACTGTCAATAGAATAAGTCTGTAAGCCCCAAAATGCTGGTACCATGTCCGATTTTGCTAATTATTGTCCTGCATGAAGCAGAGGGCTCAACATAGGGGAGATAGTTGACAAATAGTTGTTGAATTAATGAATGAATAATATGCAAAGAAAAGAATGCCCAAATAATATGGCTCTCCCTTAAGAAACTTAATCCTGTTTGGAGAGTTGGTTGGTGGAATAGGAACAAGGGGAGTTCATTATATAAGTCAGGTATACTACTGAAAAAGTTTAAAGTGACATATGACATATATACAAGATTCTCCTTGACAGAATGTAAACTAAAGTTTGAACAAGACCAAGATTAACATCATCCCTGTTAAACTCACAGAACATACATATAAATGTAAAATGTATCTCAATGAATTGTCACAAAGCGAACATAATCTTGGGAATCCAACACTCCTGCTTCCAAGAAGCTCCCCACCATGACCCCTCTCAATGACTACCTTCTCCCTCCACCCCAACCAAACACTTTCATGGCTTCTAACACAGACTTAGTTTGCTGGGTTTTAAATGTAGTTAAATGAAATCATGCAGTAATTTTTTTAGTGTCTGGCTTTTTTTTTTTTTTTTTTTTTTTTTTTTTTTTAGTGTTCAGCATTTATCTATGATGTTGAGTGGAGCTGTAGTTAATTTATTTTCATTTCCATATAGTATGGCAATATAGTATTCCAACATGAATATACTGCAGTGTATGTATCTGTTATTCTCTTGTTGGACATTTGGGTTATTTCCAGTTTGGAGCTATTATGAATAGCTGCTGTGAATATTCTTGTCCACGGCTTTCTGTTATTTCTGTCCCTGAGCGTGGAACTACTGCATTGCAGGACATACTCTGTTCAGGATGAATAATACTGACAGCCAGTTTCTCAGCCTGTATGGGAATGCCAATCATTCCACATACCCCCAGCACTCAGTGGCCTTTAGTGGCTCCATATTTAGTAGCTGATGTCTCCCTTTCAGAAAAGGAGGGTCTTGGTTATAAAAATGGCAATGGTTTCCTGCTGGGATAGCTCCTCTCCAGCACTCGTCTGTGTATAGTTCAGCGTACCCAACCTAACTTTTTTGGGTTCATTTCTTTCTTTCTTCTGATGTTATGAAATATTTTAAGGCTACACAAAGAAGAGAAAATAAGGTGGATAAACCCAAGATGGCAGCATAGGTAAACACCTAAACTGCTGCCTTATACAACAATATCAAAACTACAACTAAAAGACAAAATGGACATCATCCAGAACCACAGGAAGGCTGGATGAGTGGAAATTCTACAACTAGAAGGAAAGAGAAAAGCACACTGAGACTCAGAGGAGCTTCAGGAGGCAGTGGTACTGAGACGTGCATGGGGAGAGGACTGGCAACTGAGTGCCTGGCTGGCTTCCTCAAGTGGGAGGGAGACAAAAGCTCCCAAGTGCTCTGAACTCCAGTTTTGGGCACGACTCTGGGGACCCAGACTCATTCGGGGAGAAACTGGACTATCTGGCAGCGAGCAGAACTAGAAGGTGGCTTTCTCTCAGATGTGACTGTAGCAATAATCCCAGAACACTGAGACACAGGGGCCTCTTAGGGCAGGGCTGATGGGAAACCAATGCTTTTTGCTCCACCCTGAGACTCCATCCCATCCAAGCTGAGCACAGAGGCTTTTGCAAGTCTTGTCTCATAAGAGTGTCTCCAGCACAGACGTTCTCCCAGCATAGGCACAGCTAATCCTCACAGCCAATTGGCCTGGAGGTCCATTCCTCCCAGTGATACCAACAACAACCAAGGCTTAACTACAGAAAGACTGCACACAGCTCACAAACGGGTGCATCAAAAGTGTCCACCTCAGGTAACTGGGGAGGCTGAGCCACTGGGCCCTATAGGACACCTAGCACACAAAGCCAATCTATCAACTCGGGGAAGCAGCCAAAATGCGAAGACAAAGAAACAGATCACAAATGAAAGAAATGGAGGAAAGGAAATGACTGGATATAGAGTTCAAAACCACAGTTATAAGGTTTTTCAAGAATTTTCTAGAAAAGACCGATAAATTTAGCAAGAGCCCCAAGGATATGAAAAAGGACCAACTAGAAATTAATCATACACTGACTGAAATAAAAAAATATTACACCTGAAACTGGTTTGGCTCAGCGAATAAAGTGTTGACCTGCGACTGAAAGATCCCAGGATCGATTCCAGTCAAGGGCATGTACCTTGCTTGTGGGAACATCCCCAGTAAGGAGTGTGCAAGAGCCAGCTGATCGATATTTCTCTGTCATCGATGTTTCTGACTTTCTCTCCCTCTCCCTTCCTCTCTGTAAAAAAATCAATAAAATATATTTTAAAAAAATATTATACAGAGATCTAACAGCATACTAAAGGAATGCAATAATTAAGTCAAACATTTGAAATACAAAGAAGCAAAAACACTCAACCAGAAAAGAAAAAAGAATTAAAAAGTATGAAGATAGTGTTAGGAGCCTCTGGGACAACCTCAAGCATACCAACATCAAAATTATGAGGGTTCTAGAAGATGAGAGACAGCAAGACATTGGAAACCTATTTGAAGAAATAATGACTGAAAACTTTCCCCACCTGGTGAAAGAAATAGTCTTACAAGTCCAAGAAGCGCACAGAACCCCAAACAAAAGGAATCCAAAGAGGACCACACCAAGACACATCATAATTAAAATGCCAAGAGCAGGCTTTTGTGCGCGCTCGGGTCTGTTGGTGCTCAGTGCGGCCAGGCGGCTCGGACCGGGCAGGGCTTTCCTTGCCAGTGGATTGTGTAGAATATATTGCCAGGCTCTTGTCTTCTGTTCATCATGGCTTCTTCTGATATCCAGGTGAAAGAACTGGAGAAGCGTGCTTCAGGCCAGGCTTTTGAGCTGATTCTCAGTCCTCGATCAAAAGAATCCATCCCAGAATTCCCCCTTTCCCCTCCAAAGAAGAAGGATCTTTCCCTGGAGGAAATTCAGAAGAAATTAGAAGCTGCAGAAGAAAGACGCAAGTCCCATGAAGCTGAGGTCTTGAAGCAGCTCGCTGAGAAGCGAGAGCATGAGAAAGAAGTGCTTCAGAAAGCAATCGAAGAGAACAACAACTTCGGTAAAATGGCAGAGGAGAAGCTGACCCACAAAATGGAAGCCAACAAGGAGAACCGAGAGGCACAGATGGCTGCCAAACTGGAGCGTTTGCGAGAGAAGGACAAGCACATTGAAGAAGTGCGGAAGAACAAAGAGTCCAAAGATCCTGCTGATGAGACTGAAGCTGACTAATTCGTTTTGAGAACTGATTTTCTCCCCCTCCCCTTCCTAAATATCCAAAGACTGTACTGGCCAGTGTCATTTTATTTTTGCCCTCCTGACAAATATTCTAGAAGCTGATTGATGTAGGACCATAAGTAGATCCAGACTGTATGATGTTGTTTTAGGGGATAAAGGGGAGAAACTGAAAGTGTTTTATGCTTTTTCTAAAGTGTTGAGGTCTTTCTAATGTAGCTATTTTTCTTCTTGTACCTTTTCTACTTCAGCACACTTGGTGTGCTGGGTCAATGGCTAGTACTGTTTTGGCTCTGTGAAAACATGTTTGTGAAAAGAGTATGTAGTGGCTTCTTTTAAATTGTTAGATGCTGAATATCTGTTCACTTTTAAATCCCAATTCTGTCCCGATCTTACCAGATGCTACTGTACTTGAATGGTTAATAAAACTGCACAGTGCTGTTAAAAAAAAAATGCCAAGAGCAAAAGACAAAGAGAGAATATTAAAAGCAGCAAGAGAAAAACAGTTACTTACCTACAAATGAACACCCATACGACTGTCAGTTGATTTCTCAACAGAAATTATGCAGGCCAGAGGGGAGTGGCAAGAAATATTCAAAGTGATGAATAGCAAGAACCTACAACCAAGATTACTCTATTCAGCCAAGCTATCATTCAGAATTGAAGGTTAGATAAAAAGCTTAACAGATAAGAAAAAGCTAAAGGAGTTCATCAACACAAACCCAGTATTATAGGAAATGCTGAAAGGTATTCTTTAAGAAGAGGAAGAAGAAGAAAAAGGTAAAGATAAAAATTATGAACAACAAATACATATCTATCAACAAGTGAATCTAAAAATCAAGTGAATTAAAAATTTGATGAACAGAATAAACTGATGAATATAATAGAATCAGGGGCATAGAAAGGGTGTGGACTGACAATTCTCAGGGGAAGGGAATGTGAGGGTACAGGAAGATAATGGACAAAAAATTACACCTATCGATGAACAGAATGATTGGGAGGCGAGGGTATGGGGTGGAGTAAGGAATCAGGTGGAGGGGAGCTATGGATAGGAAAAAAAGAAACATCTGTAATAATCTGCCCAATAAAGATTTATTTTAAAAAAATAAATAAAAATCAAGTGAATAAAAAAATCTGATGGACAGAATGAACTAGTAAATATAATAGAATCAGGGGCATAGAAAGGGAATAGACTGACAATTCTTGGGGGGAAATGGGTGTTGGGAGTGTGGAAAGAGATTGGACAAAAATCCTACACCTATGGATGAGGACAGTGGGGGGCGGGTAAGGGCAGAGGATGGGGTGGGAACCAGGTGGAGGGGAGCTATGGGGGAAAAAAGGGGAACAATTGTAATAATCTGAAGAATAAAGATTTATTAAATTTAAAAGAAGATCGGAAAATAATAGAATTGATGCCATATCTCAAGTCTTACATTTGTCAAATCTCAAGATTTTGTCATTTGTTTCAGATCAATTTTTAAAAACAAAACATTACAAAACAATCATCCCTTCACCCCCAAACCAGATGTAATTACTGTTCTAAATTTATCTCTTTTAGTTGTTATAATTTTACTATGTATGTATGTATATATAAACAATATAGAGCAACCAAGATGGCAGCATAGGTAAACACCTATCTTGCTGCCCCACACAGCAATTTCAAAACTACAACTTAACAACAGAACAAACATCATCAAGAATCACCGGAAAGCTGGCTGAGTGAAAATTCCACAAATAAAAGTGAAGACAGACACTGTGACTCAGAGGAGCAGCGGAGGGCAGTGTTGAAGATATGCGCGGAGTCAGAGGTTTGGAGCCCTGTGTGCGTGCGAGTGAGCGAGCGAGCGAAGAGGGTGGGTGACTGCAAAGACAAAGGTATCCCGCTGCGCTGATTCCACAGTTCCGAAGTCCGGGGAACCCACACTCATACGGGGTGAAACTGGACAGTAGGGAAGCACGCTGAAACTCGGGCGCTGCAAAGGTTGCGAGCTTGTGGAGAGGGCGAGCATGTGGAGAGTGCACGTAAACTAGGGAACAACAGAAGGTGCGCGAGAGCACAGAGAGGACGCGTGACTTGCTCTCTTGTTCAGGAAACCACTAGACTGCATTGTTTCACAGCCCTGGGTGAGACTCTGGGTGTACTGACTCATTTGGGGAGAGGCTGAATTGTCTGGCAGCGGGTGGAGCTCGGCAGCAGCTTTCTCTCAGAGTTGCTTGCAGCCATTACCACCCGGCACAGAAACACAGGTGCTGCATAGGGCTGAGCTGGCGCTGCCTGCTCAGCCCGGAGACTCCGCCCAGCTGACCCTCCCAGCCAATTGGCCTGGAGGTCAAACCCTCCTAGTGCTAACATCAATAATCTAGGCTTAACTTCAACAAGACTGTGCAACCCATAAAGGGCTGCAGCAAGAGTACCCACCTCAGGTAACTGGGGAGGCTGAGCCACTGTCCCTTAGAGGACATCTACCACATGAAGCTAATCCACCAACTCAGGAAAGCAGCCACCATGCAGAGACATGGAAAGAAATTAGATGTGAAAGAAATGGAGGGGAGAGGGAACACCAAGATGGCGGCATAAGCAAACACCTATTGTTCTGCCCCGCGCAATGATTTAAGAACTACAACATAACAGCAGAACAGACAAGCACCCAGAATCGCCAGAAAGCTGGCTGAATGTAAACTCCACTAATAGGAGCAAAGGTGGGACACAGACTCAGGACCGGCGGGACCGCAGCCTTTCAGACGGAAAGAGGTTAGGAGCCGCCCTGGTCGCGTGCACGGGCGGGGGCTGGAGCAGGGACCGGCTGGATTTCTCCTACGAGGAAGGGCGGAGGCGTCTCACTGCCCAGATTTCCCGAGCCGGGCGAGGTCCGAGACCCGGGGAACGAGAGGTCCCCCTACACAGATTTCCCGGAACTGGGCGAGGTCCGAGGTCCGGGAGACGCACCCTGGAAGCGGGGTGCGGCTGAGACTCCTAGTCCCAAGGGTCGCGCAAACCCGCGACTTGCCCCCAGGAAACTTGTCTCCTGGTTCCGGAAACCATCTATTTTACAGCCCTGGGCTGGACTTTTGGTGTGCAGGCACATTTGGGGAAAGGCAGAGTTGTCGGGCAAGGGGAAGAGACTAGCGGCTTTCTCTTGGAGGAGTCTGCAGCCATCCCCACCCAACAGAGACCCACGCGAGAACGACGCATAGGACCCAGCTGTGCCGCAGCTGCCTCTGCTGAGCAGCCCAGAGACTCCGCCCATCCAACCTGAACACAGTCTCCCTTCACAGCCAATTGGCCCGGAGGTCAAACCCTCCTAGGGCTAACAACAAAAAGCTGGGTTTAAATTCAAAAACACTGAATACAACCCATAAAGGATTGCAGTAAGAGTACCCACCTCAGGTAACCAGGGAGACTGAGCCACTGTCCCTTTGAGGATATCTACCACATAAAGCAGCCACCATGCAGAGACATGGAAAGAAATCAGGTGTGAAAGAAATGGAGGAGAAAAGACGACAAGACATAGAGTTCAAAACCACGGTTATAAGGCTTTTCAAGAGGCTCCTACAAAAGGCCAATCAACTTAATGAGAATTACCAGGAAATAAATAAGACCAACCAGCAAATGAATGAGAATTACAAGGAGATGAATGATACTTACAAGGAAATGAATGAGACCCTCAGGGAAATGAACAAGACCTCTGAGGATACGAACCAGACCCTCACGGATAAAAAAAAGGACCAACTAGAAATCAAGCATACACAGACTGAAATAAAAAATATTACACAAAGTCCTAAAAGCAGTCCAGAGGGCCACAAGAACCAAGTCAAAGATTTGAAATACAAAGAACCAAAATCCACTCAGCTGGAAAAGCAAGAAACAAAAAGAATTCAGATAATTGAAGATAGCGTAAGGGGCCTCTGGGACAACCTCAAGCAAGCCAACATCCGAATTATTGGGGTGCCAGAAAAAGAGAGAGAGCAAGTTAATGAAAACCTACTTGAAGAAATAGTGACTGAAAACTTTCCCCACCTGGTGAAAGAAACTGACTTAAAAGCCCAAGAAGTACACAGAACCCCAAAATATAGGAATCTAAAGAGGACCACACCAAGACATATCATAATTAAAATGCCAAGAGCAAAAGATAAAGAGAGAATATTAAAAGCAGCAAGAGAAAAACAGTTGGTTACCTACAGGGGAGCACCCATACGATTGTCAGCGGATTTCTCAACAGAAACGATGCAGGCCAGACGCGAGTGGCAAGAAATATTCAAAATAATGAAGAGCAAGAATCTACAACCAAGATTACTCTATCCAGCAAAGCTAGCATTCAGAATTGAGGATCAGATAAAGTGCTTCGCAGATAAGAAAAAGCTAAAGGAGTTCATCACCACCAAACCAGTATTATATGAAATGCTGAAAGATATTGTTTAAGAAGAGGAAGAAGAAAAAGGTAAAAATATAAATTATGAACAACAAATACACATCTATCAACAAATGAACATAAAAATCAAGTGAACTGATAGGCTGATGAACAGGATAAACTGGTGACTATAACAGAAACATGGACATAGAGAGGGAATGGACTGACAATTCTTGGGGAGAAAAGTGTTGTTGGAAGTACAGCAAGAGATTGGACAAAAATCTTGCAACAATGGGAGAGGACATTGGGGAGGGGGAGGTGAGGGCGGAGGGTGGGATAGGTACAGGGTGGAGGGAAGATATAGGGGGATAAAAAAGGGGAAACAATGTAATTAATAAACTGAACAATAAAAAAAATTATTGTAAAAAAAATTATTGTAAAAAAAAAAAGAAATGGAGGGGAAAAAAACGACTGGACATAGAATTCAAAACCACGGTAATAATGTTTTTTAAGAGGCTCCTAGAAAAGACCAAAGAACTTAATGAGATCTACAAGAAAATGAACAAGACCTACGAGGCAATGAACAAGACCTAAAGGATATGAACGAGACCCTCAAGGATATGAATGAGACCATCGAGGATATGAAAAAGGACCAACTAGAAATTAAGCATACACTGACTGAAATAAAAAATATTACACAAAGACATAAAGGCAATCTAGAGGGCCGCAAGAACCAAGTCAAAGATTTGAAATGCAAAGAGGCAAAATCCACTCAGCCGGAAAAGCGAGAAGCCAAAAGAATTTTAAAAAATTGAAGATAGAGTAAGAGGCCTCTGGGACAACTTCAAGCATACAACATCCGAATTATAGGGATGCCAGAAAAAGAGAGAGACCAAGATAATGAAAACCTATTTGAAGAAACAGTGACCAAAAACTTCCCCCACCTGGTGAAAGAAATTGACTTAAAAGTCCAGGAAGTGCACTGAACCCCAAACTATAGGAATCCAAAGAGGACCACACCAAGACATATCATAATTAAAATGCCAAGAGCAAAAGATAAAGAGAGAATATTAAAAGCAGCAAGAGAAAAACAGTTAGTTACCTACAAGGGAGCACCCATACGACTGTCAGTTGATTTCTCAACAGAAACGATGCAGGCCAGATGGGAGTGGCAAGAAATATTCAAAGTGATGAATAGCAAGAATCTACAACCAAGATTACTCTATCCAGCAAAGCTATCATTCAGAATTGAAGGTCAGATAAAGTGCTTCGCAGATAAGAAAAAGCTAAAGGAGTTCATCACTGCCAAACCAATATTATATGAAATGCTGAAAGGTATTCTTTAAGAAGAGGAAGAAGAAAAAGGTAAAAATAATAATTATGAACAACAAATACACATCTATCAACAAGTGAATCTAAAAATCAAGTGAATTAAAAATCTGATGAACAGGATAAACTGGTTAATATAACAGAATCATGGGCATAGAGAGGGAATGGACTGACAATTTGTGGGGAGAAAAGGGGTGTGGGAAGTACAGCAAGAGACTGGACAAAAATCATGCAACTATGGGAGAGGACAGTGGGAGGGAGGTGAGGGCAGAAGGTGGGATGGGTACCAGGTGGAGGAGGGGAGCTATAGGGGGATAAAAGAGGGGACAATGTAATTAATAAACTGAACAATAAAGATTAAATTTTAAAAAATAAACGATATAGAGCATTGTTTTACATGTCTTAAAACTTTATAGATGCCCTGGCCAATGTGTTCAGTGGTTCGAAAATCAGCCCATGCACCCAAATGTCATAGTTTAATGCCTGGTCAAGTGCACATACCTATGTTGTTGATTCACTCCCTGCTCCCAGTCAGGGTGCGTGTGGGAGGCAACCAGTCCCTGTATCTTTCTCATATCAATGTTTCTCTTTCTCCTTCCTCTCTCCCTTCCTCTCTCCCTCTACTCCCTCTGAAAAGCAATGAAAAAATATCCTCAGATGAGGATTAAGAAAAAAAATTTTATAGATGGTATCATCCCATAAGTGTCCTTCTGCATCATGATTTTATTGGTTAATGTGATTTTGAGATTTGGCCATGTTTACTTATTCTTGGTGTTTGGGATATATTAGTAAACAAAGCTCAGAAAATCTCTGCCCTCATGAGACTTATATTCTAGCAGGGAAAGATATTAAACATTAAATATATGTGAATTATATCATATATTTGAAGGGAGATCGTGCTAGAGAGAAAAGCAGAGCAGGGAAGCTGGGTTCAGGAGCATCAAGGGGAAAGGCACTTATGATTGTAATTTCTAAACTAAGTCATTGAGGAGGGCCTCAAATTGAAGGTGATACCTGAGCCTAGACTTTTATTGTTATTACTAGGAGCCCAGTGCATGAATTTATGCACCTTGGAAGGAACTGTGGGCCACAAGGCTGCGGTGGGCACAGGGTGTGTCTCAGCCCATCCTCTACACCTTTGTCCAGCCCCTCCTGCTGCAGCTCCTGGTCCCCTGTCTACCAGCAGCCCTGCTCCTGCCACCACCGCTCCCACATGCTGAAAGCACTGGCCTCACTTGCACCTGCTGACAGCGCAGAGCAATTGAGGGCAGCGCCAGCAGCAGGTGTGAGCAGACTGGCTCCATCATTGGGTGCAAGGGGTGGCTGCTGCCCCAATCACCCTTCATGAGCAGGGAGAGTGGAAAAGCCCTTAGGGGTGATTGGGGCCAGCAGCCGGGGCTCATACCCACTGATAGCACCAAGCAATAAGGACCAGTGCCGGGAGCCAGCATCAGGTATGAGCGATGGCTCCAGTGCTGGCAATGGGTGCGAGGGGGCCGACTCCAGCAGTAGGTACAAGCACCAGACAGGACCGCACATGCAGGAGCAAAGAATTTTCAGTAACCATCAGAGGCTCGCCCCAATGACAGCACCAGCGCCCCGCTTTGGTCTGGCGTCCCTGTTCACTTGATCCTCCATCCCATCACAGCCAATGCCCGCCATGTCCCACACATACCCTCTGGTGGCCAGCACATGTCATAGCAACTGGTTTCATCATTCGGTCTATTTGCATATTAGCCTTTTATTATATAGGATTTTTTAAATCCTTACCTGAGGATATTATTTTAAATATATTTTTTATTGATTTTTTAGAGAGGAAGGAAGAGTGATAGAGAGTTAGAAACATGAGAAACATCGATCAGCTCCCTGCTGCACACTGCCCACTGGGGATGTGCCCACAACCAAGGTACATGCCCTTGACTGGAATCGAACCTGAGACCCTTCAGTCCACAGGCCGACACTCTATCCATTGAGCTAAACCAGTCAGGGCCTGAGGATATTTTTTCCATTGATTTCTAGAAAGATTGGAAGGGAAGGAGGAAGGGGCGGGGGGAGGAGAAGACAAAGGAGGAGGAGGAGGAGGAGGAGGAGGAGGAGAGAGAAAGAGAAACATTAATTGGTTACCTCTTGCACACACCCTTCAAAAGGGGCTGGGAAACCTGCAACTGAACTTACATGCCCTTGACGGGGAATTGAACCCTCAACCCTTTGGTCCATAGGCCAACACTCTAATCACTGAGAAAAAGGGGCTAGGGCTGAGCCTAGACTTAATGAAGGCAAAGGAGAGAGCCACAGAGAGCACTCCAGGTAATGTCAGAAAAAATAACAGGTGGGATAGAGCATGCCAATAATGGAAGAACTTAGAGTCCATTGTAAGGACTTTGTCTTCATTGGAATGAAATGGGAACCATTGAAAATTTACTTAATTTTTAAATGTTGATACATGTAACTCTGCTTCATTTTTAAACTTTGGCATAGTGTTCTATTGTATGATCACACGTTTATTTACTTACTCTCCTACTAGTGGACATTTAAGTGGTCTTCATTTTTATTGTACACAATGCTACAGTGGACATTCTTGTATTTATCCCATGGAGCACATGTGGGAGAATTTTTCTAGGAGGGAAATTACTGGATTGTGAGGTATTTTCCTCTTAAATGTTATTAGCTATGGCCAAATTACTCTGCAAAGAGTATGTTCCATTTATACTGAGAAGTTTCATTTGCTGCACAGCCCCACCAGTCCTTGAAATGTCTCTTTGTGGTTTTAAATTTTTAAATTAATTTTAGAGGAAGAGGAGTGGAGGGGAGAGAGAGATAAAACATCAATTTTTGTTGTTCCACCTATTCATGCATTCGTTGGTTGATTCTTGTATGTGCCCTGACCAGGGATGGGACCCACTGAGCTACCTGGCCAGGGCTCTCTTTGTGGCTTTAACTTGTATTTCCCCATTCCTGGTAAGGTTGAACAGCTTTTCATATGTTTATTTGTGGTTTGGGTTTTTCTTCTAATTGCTTATTCATGTTCTTTGATCTTTATCCAATGGAGACAGTTCTTATTTTAAATTAATTTTTAGGAGTTCTTTACACTTTATTCTAGATACTGATCTGTTGTTGATTATATATAATGCAAATATCTTCTTTCCTTCTGTGGCTTGTCTTCACTTTTAAAAAGGGCATCTTTTATTGTACAGAAGTTTTAAATTTTTATATAGTTGAATACTGTAATCCTTTTAAGGCTTGTGCTTTTTGCATCTTATTTTAAAAAATGCCCCTGGCCGAAACGGTTTGGCTCAGTGGATAGAGCGGTTAGCCTGCAGACTGAAAGGTCCCAGATTTGATTCCGGTCAAGGGCATGTACCTTGGTTGTGGGCACATCCCTAGTGGGGGTCGTGCAGGAGGGAGCTGATCGATATTTCTCTTTCATCTGATGTTTCTGACTTTCTATCCATCTCCCTTCCTTTCTGTAAAAAATCAATAAAATATATATTTTAAAATATTTTTAAAAATAAAATAAAAAATGCTCCTCCATGCCAAGGTCATATTTTCTTCCATTCATTCTTCTTTTATATTTGCTAATACAATCAGTTTGGTTAGTGTTAAGAAAAAAGGGGCAGACTGCTCTGTCCCTTTAATGGTGGCATATCTTGCCTGTATTCTTTAATATTTTCAAATTTTTTCATGCTGATTTCATGGTTTTACTCCTGTAGGCATGTGTATTTTCCTTATATTTAGGTTCCAGAGAAAGCTTTACTAAAACTTCCAAGTCCTAAGCAGATATTCATTTCATGGGATTAATGGGACTGGGGTGGGGCCAGGAATCTGCATTTTGATGCGAAACACAGGTGATTTTGATGCAAGAGGTCGCCTTTAAAGTATTTAAACACCCTTTCAGGTGCTTTCCCGCTTGCTTGCGAATAAACCCATGTTTGCTAGGTGATGATTTAGTTGCAGTCTGCCTCTGGTTCCTCTTTGATGGAAGTCTCTCCCTGGAAGAATCCTCCTCCTCCCCCTCCGCCCCCCTTCCACCCCAGCAGTCGTGAGGTCCATGGTGAGGCCCAAGTATAAAGGCTTTGCCCAGGCCTGGCATGTGGTAGGACTCTAAATGGAGGATGTTCATTAACTCTGAAGGCTCAGCTCTGGGGTGAGCCGGACAGCCTCCCTCCTGGACTCATTTCCTGCCATGCTCCTCTCCTTGGCAAGTCATGAATGCCTCAGCGCCTCGATTTCATCCTCTGTAAACTGGGATTAATAATCTTTGCTTTACGAGGTTATTGTAGGATTAGAGATGGCATACAGAATGCCCAGGACAGTGCCCGGCATGTGGTCCTGTGACAGGGTCTATGTGAGCTGAGCAGCTATGTTTTTAATTCTGGGGGAGCTGAAACTTGAACTTCAGAATCGGTTCTCACTGGGGAGCTATGGGCCCAGGGTTAGTCTCCTTGATCTCTCCCAGTGTGCAGAACAACTCTGGACCAACAGGCTTTCAGTAAAGGTTTGATAAATTAATGTTGCTTTCAGTATAATGCACAATTCTTATATTTCATTATCATTTCCAACAAAGGCACAAAACTGGGAGACATTTTTTATTACTTCACTTAACAGGATCTTACACAGAGCTTACAATATGTCAGGCCCTGTTCTAAGTGCTTCATAGTAATTAACTCATTTAATCTTCCAACAGCCCCTGTGAGGTAGATACAATTATTAGTCTCACTTTATAGATGGGGAAACTGATCTAAGGAGCAGCCGCATACAGAGTGAGCGGAGTGTGCTGCATTCAGTATCCTGGGACTAGATACATGGAAAAAAGTAATTCTGCAGCTAGTCTTTCCTGAAGCTTCTGCCTGTGGTTTAGTATGGGACAAAAAGCCCTTTAAATTGAAAATCATGTATGTAGGAATCCCTTTCACATCCCGCATGGTTCAGGGTTCCAGTTCAGGGTTCGGGTTCTGGAGAAGGCCGCACACAAATGAAGAGAAACTTAGAAAAGTTTCTATGGGAAATGGGGGCCAAGCAATAGCCCATATCTAGTGGAAGAACTGCACCACGCTCTGGCCTGGCTATCCCTTTTATTAAAGACTACAGGATCCGCCCATAGCCTTTAGGCAGGAAATTCCAATAACAGAAATATACAAAAAACAAACAGGTGGAGGCTGCTTCAGTTAACAATGTTTTTAGCTCTGACCTTTCAGAGTAATTAAGGTTGTTTACCAGCCTTCCGGGGCTTCCTGTCCACCTCTTTCTATTAGTGAGACAAGGATTGGTTTCCCGCACCAATATTCTTGAGCAATATTAATCGTATATAAATTTTATATTTTAAAACCCATCCTACCACTTCACACCCATTAAGATGGTTACTATAAAAACAAAACAACAAACAACGTAAGTGTTGTCAGGATGTGGAGAAATTGGAACCATTGTGGTATGCTATTGATGAAAGTAGAATAGTGCAGTCAGTATGAAAACAGTATGGCAAACCTGGCGAGTTTTGCTGAAGGGTCCCAAATTCAATTCCACTCAAGGGCATGTGCCCAGTAGCGAGTGTGCAGGAGGCAGCTGATGGATGTTTCTCTCTCATCGATGTTTCTAACTCTCTCTCCCTCTCCCTTCCTCTCTGTAAAAAATCAATAAAATATGTTTTTTAAAAACCCAAAACTTTATACATGTTAAAAGAAAAACAGTATGGCAGTTCCTCAAAATATTAAAAATAGAATTATCCCATGATCCAGCAACCCCACTTCTGGGTATGTACCTAAAGACTTGAAAGCAGGGATTCAAAGAATATTTGTACACCCCTGTTCATAGCAGCATTACTACAAGAGCCAAAAGGTGAAAGCAACCCAAAAAAATATGGTACATACAGTTGACCCTTGAACTGCACTGACCTTTATACACAGGCACAGTTGAAAATCTGCATATAATGTTTAATTCCCCTAAAACTTTACCAATAGCCTACTGGAAGCCTTATTGATAACATAAATGATTTTGTTATATGCAATATGTACTATATATTTACAATAAAGTAAGCTAGAGAAAAGAAAATATTACCCTGTTTCTCCAAAAATAAGACAGTGTCTTATATTAATTTTTGCTCCCAAAAATGCGCTAGATCTTATTTTCAGGGGGATGCCTTATATATTACAGCGAGTAGTTCTTATTTTCGGGGGATGTCTTACTTTTGGGGAAACAGGGTATTAAGAAAATCATGCCCTGGCTGGTGTGGCTCAGTTGGTTGAGGATCATCCCATGCACCAAAAAATTGCTGGTTTGATTCCTGGTCAGGACACATGCCTGAGTTATGGGTTCAATCCCTGGTGGGGGGGGGAGGGCGTGTAGGAGGCAGCAAATCCATGTTTTGCTCCCACATCAATGTTTCTCTCCCTCTCCCTTCCTCTCTCTCTCAAAATCAATTTTAAAAATCTTTGAAAAGAAAATCATAAGAGAAAATACATCTATAGTACTGTATGTATTTATTGAAAAAAATCCATATATCAGTGGACCCGTTCAGTTCGAACCTGTGTTGCTCAAAGGTCAACTATACATACAGTGGGATATTAACTCTGCCTTAAAACTCTTTCCTAATTCTGACACATGTTACAACATGGATGAACCTTGAGGACAATATGCTGAGTGAAATAAGCCACATACAAAAAGACAAATACTGTGATTCCACTTATATTAGATATCTAGGGTAATCAAATTTAGAGACAGGATGAATAGTGGTTGCCAGGGGCTGGGAAAGGGGTAGAATAGGAAGTTATTATTTCATAGGTACAGTTTCAGTCTCACAAGATACAAATGTAATTATTTCCACAAAACTGTACCCTTAAAAATGGTTAGGAAGATAAATTTTGTTATATGTATTCTGCCACAATGAAAATATATGTTTAAAGGAGGAAACAAACAAACAAAAAAACATGGCTATTTATATGATGGTGGAAGAATGAACTATATATAGGCTTTAGGAAACCAATCATCTGTCTATTCTATTAATTATTATGTGTACTCAAACAATGCCTGGGTTGTTGTAGGTACTTGAAGACATTGGATGAAGAAGTGAACATACTGGTAAATTAAAAATCCTCCTGCTAACTCCTGTGGCCAAATAAAGATTCCTACAAGAACTGGAAAATGGTGTTGGGAGGAACAGAGGAAAAAGAGGTAGAAGTCATTGTCCAAGCCTACTTGGCTAGGCAAAAGCCAGTGAAAAGGCAACAACAGAAGTCTGAGGGGGAAACCATTGGAATGTGGCGCCGCTCAGAAATCTTGATCTCTGCTCAGGAATCTTGATCTCTGTCTGGGGTTGAGTGGCTACACCAGCCTCCTAGGTCCTCTGAAGAAGGACCAGATGTTATCTGGGACTCCTCTCTCATGCCACGACTTGCATGAGACCTCCATCCCACCTCTAACTGACCCCTGCTCTCTACCTAATTGTCATTGACCTTAGGAGGAGGATTTCCAGTTAGTCTCACCTCTGTTAACACACCCAAAAGGCACTGGAGCAAGGAACAGTTTGCAAACCAAACAGACAGAAGCTTGGACAGAAGCCAGAAGTGTGTTTGGCCAAGACAAAGACAAGGTCACCTTTTAGAGTTTCCATTTTGGCTGGTTTCATATGAATGAAGTTTACAAATTGTCTAAATCGTGCAATTCTGATTGGTCAGTATAGATGCATGTTTTAGTCCATTAATCAAAAGACAAAACCAGGACTTCCCTATAGTGGTTGACTCAGACAGCATAAACCAGCAGGACACAGTGCAGGAAGCAGAGTTCAGTCTGAGGTTCTTCCTGGTATACAGAGTACGGGAGGGGCCCCTTCCCGCAAATGGCCACGAGGCTCTTATGTATAAAATTCTCAACAGATAAATTCCTGCTCAAGGTTCACATCAAATGAATCTTCTTAGGATCCACATTCTACTTCTCTCTTCCAACTCTAATTTACAAAGTAATCTTTCTAAATATCAGTTTTCATACTTTTAAAAAGCCAGTAGTAAGCCTCATTCTCTACCTACTACAACCTATGCTTAGATGTTTAAAGAACTCCAAAGAATTCTATTCTCTCACAATTGACATACAGACTGTTCTTGCTCTTCCCCTACATGTCCTAGGTTTTATTATATTTGTATTTTTTGTTTTTACTTATTATTATGAAATAATATATACAAAAGTAGAGAATACAAGGAATGTACTCCTCCCATGGCTGAGAGAGAAACATCGATGTTAGAAAGACATTGATTGGTTGCCTCCTGGCACATGCCCTGACCAGAGTCGGGTATAAACCTGCAACCCAGGTACATGCCCTTGACCGGGAATTGAATCCATGACCCTTTGGTGCACATGCTGATGCTCTAATCCCTGAGCAACACCGGCCAGGGTAACATATGGTTGATCTTTTTTTTTTTTTTTTTTTTTTTAATATTTTAGCCCTGGCCCCTTTCGCTCAATGGATAGAACATCGGCCTGCAAACTAGTAAAAGGTCCCATGTTCTATTCCGATCAGGGGCACATGCCCCAGTTGTGGGCTCGATCCCCAGTAGGGGACTTGAGGAATGCAGCTAATTAATGATTCTCTCTCATCATGGATGTTTCTATTTTATCAATTTTAAAAATGTAAATATATATTTTATTGACATATTTTTTTCTTGATTTCAGAGAGGAAGGGAGAGGGAGAGACAGAAACATCCATGATGAGAGAGAATCATTGATCGGCTGTCTCCTGCAAGTACCCCCCTGGGGATCGAGCCCACAATCCAGGCATGTGCCCCTGAATAGAACCTGGGACCTTTTTAGTTTGCAGTCCAATGCTCTATCCACTGAGACAAACCAGTTAGAGCTCATATGGTCGTTCTTGATGCATCTGGACACCCACTAACTCCCTGACCCCACACATACTATTTTTTAAATTATGTTAGCCACTAGATCCATTCATTGAGTCAACCAATGTTTCCTGAAGGTTTCCTGCAGATTACCAGGTAGTGTAGCTAGAAACAGATACAGAGGTGAACAAGAGAGACTTGGTCCGGGGAAAAACACATTTTTATTTCAAAATAAAGTGTTAATATCCAAATATTATAAACTGAATCAAAAGAACAGACCTGGACTAGCAACAGAGACTCCCTGATTTATCTTCACAAGAATAAACACTAAATGCAAAAAAATTATTTTACCATGTTTAAAGATTACCAAAGGAGATAGTATTAGAAAGTAGCTGCAAAAGAATGTGAACTAATGAAAAAACTCTGTTTCAAAATGTGACTCATTTGATCATTTAGTTATAATATACAAGAATCCTGAGCAATTAAAAGTACTTTTAACACAAATGCATAATCTGAATCTAATAATGAGGAATCATCAGACAAACCCCGAAGTAAAGAAATTCTACAAAACAACTGGCCTATAATCTTTAAAAACATCAAGTCATAAAGGCCAGAATGAGGGAGGGCCCAGAGCCCTATCCCTCTGCCTCCACCTTTCCCTTCCCTTTCTCTTCCCCCACTCTCTCCCCTCAGGTGCCTCATCACGAGCTTCCTCATTCTCAAGCTCCAAGGGCCCTTCCTTTACCTCTCTTGTTTGTTTCCTAAGACCATTTCTTCTATGAATTACAGTTTGGGTCTTGGCTCTGAATTCTTTCCTAGCCAGAACTCAAGTTCTGAAGTTGCTGAATCCAGGTCCAAATTGACTCCCAGGTCTAACACCCATTGAAGTGCCTTGACCCAGATTGTTCTTCCTGTAACTCAGATTGTTTCATCACTGGCTACAAACCATACTTGCACTCATCTATACCATCTCTAGACACCATTGCCACCTCCTTCTTTGCCCAGGTCTCATCAGCCCTCAGACAGAGAGCAAAGATCTCTTGGCTCAAGAAAAACATCACCCCTCTGTAGTAGGAAACAGCTACAGGAGAGACCTGTACCCCTTTTCTCTGCAAGAATTCAGAGCCAAGATCCTTGAGGGAGGATGTGCCAGGCAGTTAGACAGACATGAGCAGAGCAAAGATGATTAGCCAGGTACAGAAGGTCAACAGGGTGCAAAGCCTCAAGAGCCTCCCCACGGACAACTATAGGATGGGACCTCGCCCCAGGATGACCTATCCCCCCCTAGCAATATCGCTGGTGATGCAGTTTGGACCTCCTGACCTTTCCTACCTAGAGATAACATCTAGGCCTCAGATGCATTTCAGCCGCAGGCCCAGAAAAGCAACAAGACCAGACCAGTGAGGCCATGGCTGCCCTCTGGACCAGCTGGATTGAATAATGACACTCTTCCCTGGCACTGACCAATCAATCAGTGGAGACCAAGACCCTAAAAGGACACACCTAGAAAACTGCTGAATCTTGCCCTGGGACCTCCCCTAAAATCTCCACCCTTAAAACCCTTAGGACAGAGGACATAGAGCACTCTACCTCCCAGAAGCAACCCAGCTTTTCTCTTTCCCTCCCCCACCTTCCCCTAGGCGGATTACCATTAACTTCTTCACTCCCAAGCTCCAAGGGCCCTTCCTTTTCCTATAACTTGTTTGCTAAACCCATTTCTTCTAGGAATTGCTTATTCTATCCCTTTGATTTACCACTGTTCTCTTAAGAAGAAAAAAAAAAAGATTGAGGAACTCTATCAGATGAAAGAAAATTAAAAAGACAAAACAACTTAATGGTTAGATCCTAGACTGGGAAAGGAAGTTTATAAAGAGATTTATTGAGGTAATTAGTGAGATTTGCATATGAACTACAAATTAGATAACAATCATTTAATAATATTAAGTTTTCTGAACTTGATCATATTTTTACTATTTTTTTAAAGAGAATGTCTTTAATGTTAGCACCAAAAATGGAAATATTTGAGGGTAAAAGTCGACCTCAAATAGTTCATTAAAAAGGTAATAGGCAAGCATACCATGGAGTCAAGATGGTCTCTTCAATAAAAGATATAGGGAAAATTAGAGTTATATGCCAAAAAATTAAAATAGACCACCAACTTACGCATTACACAAAAATAAACTCAAAATAGATAAAAGACTTAAACATAAAATGAGAAACCATAAAAATCTTAAAGAATTCATAGGCAGCAAAATATCAGATATATGTTGTAACAATATCTTTACCGATACAGCTCATAGGGCCATGGAAACTAAGGAGAAGATAAACAAATGGGATTACATAAAAATAAAAAGCTTCTGCACAGCAAAAGAAACCATCCACAAAATAACCAGAGAACCCACTGTATGGGAGAACATATTTGCCAATGATACATCCAGGAAGGGTTTAATCTCCAAAATTTATAGGGAACTCATACAAAAAGGAAGATGAATAATTCAATAAAAATGGCCAGAGAGGAACCAAGATGGTGTCATAGGTAAACACCCATACTACTGCCCCAGACAACAATTTTAAACTAAAACTAAAAGACAAAATGAACATAATCCAGAACCATCAGAAAGCTAGCTGAGTGGAAATTCCACAAATAGAAGGAAAGATAGAGGGACACTGTGACTCAGAGGAGCTGCGGAGGGCAGAGTTGCAGAGATGTGTGGAGACAGAGGTGTGGAGCCACACGCGAGTGGAAAGGGTGGGCTACTGAATATCCAGCTGATTTTCTCCAATGGGGAGGGAGACAAAGGCATCCCACTGCACTGATCCCCAGTTCCGGGTGAGTCTTGGGGAACGCAGACTCACATGGGGTGAAACTGGCCTGTAAGGAGGAAGCACACTGAGATTTGAGAGCTGCAGAGGTGCCCACGCTTGCAGAGAGGATGTGTGGCTGGCTCTCCTGTTTGGGAGGGAAAAGAAGAAAAAAACAAACACCGACTGCATTGTTTTCCAGTTCTAGGTGAGACTTTGGGTGTCCAAACTCATTTGGGGAGAAACTTGGCTGTCTGGCAGTGGAAAAAACTTGGGGGCGGTATTCTCTCAGAGGTGCATGCAGCCATTGTTGCCGCGGGGCACAGAGACCTGAGCACTGCTTAGGGCGGGGCTGACGGGAAACCAAAGCTGATTGCTCAGCCTTGAGACCCCGCCCCATCCAAGCTGAGCACAGAGACTTACAGTGTAGACACAGCTGATTCTCACATCCAATTGGCCTGGAGGTCAACCCCTCCCAGTGATACCAACAACAATCTAGGCCAGTGATGGGCAACCTTTTGAGCTTGGTGTGTCAAAATTCGACAAAAAACTGAGCATAACTCGGGTGGCATGTCACTTTGAGAAAAAAAAAACATAATTTTGCAATATTTATAGTTTGAATAACAAAAATGTATAATTGTAATATATAACTTTATTTAATAAACCAAAAACTAATTATTTAACTTACCTGCTTAGTGACTTCTTTGTTCATCTGTCAGTCGGTTTCTTTTGTTGGTCTTCATATTATTTAACTTGTGTGGGGTACCGTGAACTAAGATAAGTGAGGGGGAGGGGGAATTTTTTAACTAACCTGCCTATTAGTGACTTTTTTGTTGCTGAATTTCATTGGCTAAACCTTCAATTGAAGGTTGGTATTTTGTATACTTCAAGCCCAAGCAAGCACTACTAACTTCATCTGCCAGTCTGTTTCTTTTGTTGGTTTTGATATTATTTAATGCTGAGAATAAGGTCTCGCAAAAGTATAGAGAGGGAAAAATTGTGAGTAAAGCCACTGTTATATTTTTCAGGGTGCTAAAAGTGTCTGGCAGTAGGTTCCCGGCACTCCAAATTTACTGTTAGTAGTGGCACTCCTCTTGATTCTCCAAGCAGCACCTTTCCAGATTCTCAAGCTTTGACCTCAAGTTGACAAACACCTGAGCCCAGATGTTGTCTTGAAATTCTGCAAGTTGCATCTCCAAATCATCAATTTGCATCCATTGGAAACCATTTAATTCCAAACTACTGTAGACTACTATATCAAGATACTGAATTATTTTTATGGTCTGTTCTAGGCTTCTAAATTGATTAAATCTATCACTGCACTGGTCAAGTAATGAGTCTAAAACATGCTGGTACTTTATATGCAAGGGTTCATTTCATTTTGTGCAGCTGCACTGGCCTTCTCAAAATACTTCGTTACTCAAGGAAAACACTTATAAGTTCTAGTTTCTACAACTCGCTTGAAAATTTTAAGTTTACTTTCAAAAGCTTTTATGTATCCAAACACACTGTCAATACTTTTGCCAAAACCTTGCAACTTTAAGTTCAGTTCATTAATATGAACAGAGAGATCTGTAAAAAATATCAGGGTGTTGATATCATTGAGCTGAGAAAGGTTTCCCAGATACTTATCCTCAAGAAATATCTTAATTTCTTCAAAGCACTCCACAAAGCACTTAAGAACTTTGCCTCGGCTCAGCCATCTTACATTATTGTACATCAGCAGTCCACTGTACATGGAATCAACCTCCAGTAAAAGTGCAGAAAATTCTCGCTTGGGAAGGGGGTGAGCAGCTATTAAATTAACTATTTTTGTATCAACTGACATTAAGTCATTTAAGTCAGTGAATCCTGCCTTGGCACATAAAATCTCCTGATGGATAATAGAATGAAAAGGCACTTCCGTAAACAATTTGACAAATCCAACTTTTTTCCCCACCATGTTTAGTGCCTTATCTGTCGTCACTGACACAACTTTAAAGATATCAATGCTTAGGTCACGGAATGTTTGTATAACAACTTTACATATTTCACTTCCTGATGTACTTGTTGGCACTGATACTAACTTTATCAACTATTCTCTCATTGTGAGACCATCAGAATACCAACCAATAATGGCCAACTGAGCATGTGATGTGACATCAGTAGTTTCATCAAGAGAGATCGAAAAATATTTACAATTACTTATGTCTCTCATGAATTAATGTTGTACATTTGTGTTCAGTCTTATTATTTGGTCTTTTATGATATTTCTACTGAGTGGTAACTCAGATATTAATAATTGCATCTTTATTCTGCATATCGTGAAATAGAACTGGTGCACATCTTAGGAGAGTTTCTTTAATAAATTCTCCCTCACTGAGTGCTTTTCCATGCTGACCTAATGAGTGACCAATGCTCAAACTTGCAGATGTTAAATTTGTAGAGCCGTCTATAAATTTAAGGATAGAATTAGATTGGCTCTTATAAAGGTATAGCTGCCTGGGAATGTATTCCTTCCTTTCACCCTCACTTTTTTTCAAGAGCTGGTAATGATTAGTTTCAAAATGTCTATTTATATTCCACGTTCTGCTTACTACCATTTCAGTACATAGAACGCAAAATGATCTGCCATTTTTTTTCCATATTGCCATATATCTTGGTCCATGTCTCTTGAAAGGGTTGGCTACTGCTACTATCACTTCGTTTACCTAACCTTGGTTTTTTATTTTTGGGGTTCTCCATCAGGGGGCCAGTGACAAAAGATAGAATTATAGATAGCCTGTTAGCCCTGCAGGCAATTAGGGGTTAACTAGCCTAACTGACCACAAGATGCACATGTAACTGTCTTTTAGGAAAGGGCAGGGTTAATAAGCAGAAATAGGGGTTAATAATGATACACAACAGTAATTGTGATGAAATGGATTCTGCACTATGCTGCAAAATGGCATTCCTTATATAAATTAAGATGGCTGCCACTATTTTTAATGGCGGGAAATGGCACCCATAGCACAGGCCCTCGCCTCTCCCAGCCTCCCCCTCACTTATCTCAGTGATAATGGTGAATTAGAAATCCACGACACCCCAGAACAGTAGATTGGATGATGGTTGCTGTGGTTATGTGGTTGCTGGTAATGGTGATCACAGGGCCCCCAGAGAAGCATTCCACTGCTCCCTGCTCCGCCGGCCGGAAGTGAGGTCAAAGATCCCCTAACAGCCTAACCGGAAGTCCCAGAGCTAGATGCTCTGTACCCGAGTTCTATTGTTTTAGCCTACAAACCTCTGGCACAAAGTGTCTACACTATACTACAGCAAATGTTTCATCCTTGGCATGTGGCCCCATACTTCTCTGTATGCAACCATATGCAGCCGCGTGTCATTGAAAAAGGCTACGTGTATCACTGCTGACACGTGTGTCATGGGTTTGCCATCACGGATCTAGGCTTAACTACAACAAGACTGTGCAGCCCATAAAGGACTGCACCAAGAGTATCCACCTCAGGTAAATGGGGAGGTTGAACCACTGTCCCCTGGAGATCACCTACCACACAAAGCTAATCGACCAATTCAGGGAAGCAGCCACCATGCAGAGACAGGGGAACAAATCACATTTGAAAGAAATGGAGGGGAAAAAAAACCACTGGACATATAGTTCAAAACCACAGTTATAAGGTTTTTCAAGAGGTTCCTAGGAAAGGACGATAACTTTAATGAGACCCTCAAGGATATGAGCAAGATCCTCGAGGATATGAAACAGAACCAACTAGAAATTAAGCATACACTGACTGAAATAAAAAATATTATACAAAGACCTAAAAGCATACTAGAGGACTGCAAGAATCAAGTCAAAGATTTGAAATACAAAGAAGCAAAATCCACTCAGCCAGAAAAGCAAGAAGCAAAAAGAATCCAAAAAATTGAAGATAGTGTAAGGAGCCTCTGGGACAACCTCAAGCATACCAACATCAGAATTATGGGGGTGCCAGAAAAAGAGAGAGAACAAGTTACTGAAAACCTATTTGAAGAAATAGTGACCGAAAACTTCCCACACCTGGTGAAAGAAATAGACTTAAAAGTCCAGGAAACACACAGAACCCTAAACAAAAAGAATCCAAAGAGGACCACACCAAGACACATTATAATTAAAATGCCAAGAGCAAAAGACAAAGAGAGAATATTAAAAGCAGCAAGAGAAAAACAGTTAGTTACCTACAGGGGAGCACCCATACGATTGTCAGTGGATTTCTCAACAGAAACTATGCAGGCCAGATGGGAATGGCAAGAAATACTCAAGCCAAGACCGGTTTGGCGCAGTGCATAGAGCGTCGGACTGTGGACTGGAGGGTCCTGGGTTCGATTCCGGTTGGGGGCATGTGCCTTGGCTGCGGGCACATCCCCAGTGGGGGGCGTGTAAGAGGCGGCTGATCAATGTTTCTCTCTCATCGATGTTTCTGACTTTCTATCCCTCTCCCTTCTGCTCTGTAAAAAAATCAATAAAATATATTTAAAAAAAAAAAGAAAGAAATACTCAAAATGATGAAAAACAAGAACCTAAAATCAAGATCACTCTACCCAGCAAAGTTATCATTCAGAATTGAAGATCAGATAAAGTGCTTCGCAGATAAGAAAAAGCTAAAGGAGTTCATCACCACCAAACCAGTATTATATGAAATGCTGAAAGATATTCTTTAAGGAGAGGAAGAAAAAGAAAAAGGTAAAGATAAAAATTATGAACAACAAATACACATCTATCAACAAGTGAATCTAAAAATCAAGTGAATTAAAAATCTGATGAACAGAATAAACTGGTGAATATAATAGAATCAGGGGCATAGAAAGGGAATGGACTGACAATTCTTGGAGGGAAAGGGGTGTGGGAGGTACAGGAAGAGACTGGATAATAATTGTACACCTATGGATGAGGACAGTGTGGGGGAGGTAAGGGCAGAGGGTAGGATGGGTACCAGGTGGAGGGGAGCTATGGGGATGGTGGGAAGAAGAACATTGTAATAATCTGAACAATAAAGGTTTATTAAGTGTCAAAAACAATGGCCGAAGGAGATAAATAAGACACTTTTTGAAAGCCAATATACAAAAGGCTAAGAGACATATGAAAAAATGCTCAAAGTCACTAATCATTCATGAGATGCAAATGAAGTACCATCTCACACCTGTCAGAATGGCTATCATCAACAAATGACACATGGTGACGAGGACGTGGAGAAAAAGGAACCCTTAAACACTGCTGGTGGGAATGCAAATCGGTGTAGCCACTGTGGAAACCAGTATGGAGTTTCCTTAAAAAATTAAAAATGGAACTCCCATTTGACCCAGTAATCCCATTTGTAGGAATATATCCCAAAAAATCAGAAACACCAATCAGAAAGAATATATGCACCCCTATGCTCCTAGGAGCCTAATTTACAATATTCTGGAAACAGACTAAGTGCCCTTCAGCAGATGAGTGGATTAAAAAAACTGTGGCACATCTACACAATGGACTACTACACTACTGTAAAAAATAAATAAATAACCCTTACCATTTGTAACAGTATGGATAGACCTGGAGAGCATTATGCTAAGCAAAATAAGCCAGTCGGTGAAAGATAAATATCACATGACCTCACTCATTTGTAGAATATAATAACCAACGTAAACTGATGAACAAAAATAGATCCAGAGACATAGAAGCATACAAAAGACTGTCAAACCTCAGAGGGAAGGCAGGGAAGGGAGTAGGGAAGAGTGGTTAAGAGATCAACCAAAGGACTTGTATTCATGCATGTGAGCATGACCAATGGACACAGACAGTAGAGGGGTGAGGGAATGTGCTTGGGGGTGGGGGCAGGCTGGGAGAGGTCAATGGGGGGAGAGGGGAGAAAGAGACTTAAAAAAAGGTAATAGGCCTGACCAGTGTAGCTTAGTTTGTTGGAGTGTCATCCAGTGAACCGAAAGGTTATGGGTTCAATTACAGAAGGCGATTGATTCAAGTTTATCTCTCTTTCTAAAATCAATTTTTAAAAAACATACAAAAAATATTCTCAGGTGAGGATTTTTAAAAAAAAGATAATAGTATATATATATTGCATACTGTATTAAACCAAATATAGCAAAACAACAACAACGATACACACACACGCACACACACACACACAGTATTCCACTGTTAGGGGCAAGAAAGGAATATTGGGAACTGGCTATGGCTATGGGAAGTATTAATCATGCTGTTGGCCATGATTGCCTTGTGGTGATTAAAGAAAGGACATTCTGACCTGGCTGGGAGTTGTATGACCCCGGGCCCTGGGAGTCAACCTTGGAATGCATCCATTCTTATGAAAAGACTAGAGGCCCAGTGCACAAAATTTGTGCACTAGGGGTGGGTGATCCCTCAGCCCAACCTGCCCCCTGACACATACTGGGAGCCCTCAGGGGATGTCCTACTGACCACTCATCCCCAGCCTGCCCAAGGCCTAAAGCACTTTAGGCTTTGGGCACCCAGCCATCGCCCTGATTGGCTCAGCCCCAGCCTTAGCCCCTGCCACCGGAGACCGCTTGGCCCTGGGGGCAGCCTCAGCTTCACCCCTCCCCCACCCCCTGCCTTTGCCCTGGCTGCCTGTGACTACCCAGCCCCAGGGGCCGGGCGATCCCCACTGCTGCCACTTCATTTCCGCCTCCGGGGCTGGGCGCTTGCGCAACTTGGCCCCGCCTCTCACACCACTTGGCCCTTCCCCCCACTCTTGATTGGCTGGTAGTGTAGTGAAAGTATAGTCAATTTGCATGTTTCTCTTTTATTAGATAGGATTAGCATCCTTGTTGTACAAATAATGGAGTCCTATGGCAGCCTCCTACTTCCCCATGCCTACAATCCAATTTACCTGTGTAATCTTTGTCCTACTCTATATAAACAGCTGGTTTATGGGGGGAGGGGGGGCGGGCAGCAGAGCAGATTTTTGTGGATGGCCTGTTGCTCTCCCCACTGCCAGTAGTATTGGGATAAACAGTCCTTTTTGAACCTGCCAGTGCCGTGCGTAGGTTTCTCGCGTCCCTCTGACCTTATTTCTGTCATAACACTACAAGCAAATTGTTTTTGCCATTTTCCTGTAAATCTGATGTTTTTAACATAAAAAGTCAGAAATAAAAAAAGCCTTGAAGATATGTAAAAATATAGACCATCAATGAAACAACATCCTTCCTAGAAAAAAACCTAATGAGTTTATTTGAACCAAACTGACAACTGTGGGAAGCAAAATCTCAACAGATTGGGAAAATGCTCTGGAGAATGGCAGTTTTGCAATTTATCTCCTTTGATTTATCTTATACTCAAAGGAGGAAACGTAAGAGAGGAGGGGGGTGGGTGTTACATGAAATTCATTGACAGTAGACTAAGAAGGTGGGATAAAGCAAAGTGGGGGAAATAGCTGAGATTGGGTAAAAATTAAAACAGAGAGACACATACTTCCTTTAATAGGTGGCTATAAAATAGTTAACATTTACAGTACATAGAGATTATACTGTATGTAAGCATCAAGATACCAATACAGTCTCCTGTTCTGATGATGGTGGTGGTGCCTTTAAGGGGTCTGGAAATGAAAGTTACTCTCATTTCAAAGGTAAGTTATCTTCTTGCATGCATAAAGACTATAGATAATTTCAAAGGTAAAGATTTACCTTTGTCAAGGAAAGCGCAGGTCAAGGGCGTGACTACTCATCATGACCAGCTTTTAGTTAGGAATTTTTACTTTCAGACCACCATTTGTGGTTTCTTTGGTCTGTATGGCCCACTGAGCTTGTCGGGGTTAATATGTGGCCCCTTTTCATCCACAATATTTCTGGTGTCTGGTGTGGTTGGAGTCATTGTCCTGAGTGGCTCCATCATGGTTTCTGGGAAAAGTAGAGCAGTATTGGATGTTGAACACAGCCCTCCTAATGTCATATCGACTTCCCTTGCTCATGGAATGCGGCTCTTAGGAAAGATTTACCAATGACTAAGCTCCAAAATGAAATCAGCTATAGGGACTTTGTATTATGGCCCAATTTTGCTCCTGAACAGCGAGCAACATATGAGATCCTGATAACAATAGCTATACTGGCCCGTCTCGCTAAAGGCTGGAAGTTGTTCTGTACTCTCTTCTTTTTCCTTTTTATTTATTTATTTATTTATTTATTCATTATTCATTTATTTTTAAATATATTTTATTAATTTTTTACAGAGCAGAAGGGAGAGGGATAGAAAGTCAGAAACATCGATGAGAGAGAGACATCGATCAGCTGCCTCTTGCACGCCCCCTACTGGGGATGTGCCCACAGCCAAGGTACATGCCCTTGCCGGAATCGAACCCGGGACCCTTCAGTCTGCAGTCCGGCGCTCTATCCACTGAGCCAAACCGGTCTCGGCTCTTTTTCCTTTTTAAATTTGAATTTTCTTGCCTCTTCCTGGTGAGGCCAGGAATGCTCTGAAGTTTCCATCCATTAGAGTTGATAATTTGCAGACACAATCTGAGCCACCCTATACCTTGCTGTTAGAAAGAAACTTCATTTCCTTTTAGGCCCCCGAGAAGACAAGTTGAGGATCTTCTGAAGCTGCCCTCACCCTCTGGATGGGAGTTTGCCCATCAGCCTGCTGAATGGGGAGCCAGAGCACAGTGAGTTTATGAGGGGCCGAGAGGGTGTGTCAGACATGGGGCTGGATGGGGGCTTGGCAGGTGGGAGGCTGGATGGAGGTCGTTTTCTTGACCCTGACATGCTCTTGAATGTTGAGACTACTGACTTCTGAGGCTTGGATAATACCTTGAAATTCACTTCATTTTTGTCACAGTTGAACATGATTGTTTTGTGGCAGAAGTTGACAGAACTCGAAAATGTTTTTTCCTTGTTTACTATGCACATTTACCTACTAGGCCACAGGTTTTTGGCACTCACTTGCAGGACTATTGGGTGCTTCTGGGGGTTCAAGTGGTGAACTAGATAGTCAGGGTCCCTGCCCTCAAGGATCTCATAGAGTAATATAACTCGTGTGTTACCACACGGGAAGAGCAGTTGCCTAGAACCTAGACAATATGTTTTTGTCTTTTAAGTTGAATGGCAAAACCACCAAAAAAGTTAAAAGATGAGTGTTAAACTGGAGGGGGAGATATTTGCATGTGTATCAACTGAAAGGCTAACAAAACAAAACAAAACAAAAAACCCTACCACACAATAGAAACAGGCCAAAGGGACTTGAGCAGACAATTCAGTGAAAAAGAAACACAAATGGCTCTTAAACATATGAAAAGGTGCTCACCCTCCCTCACAATAAGAGAAATGCAAAATGAAATTTCAATGGATACCACTTCAAGTTAGCCAAGAACAAAAGGTTGATAGCACTGTTGTGGAGAGCCGGGGAAACAGACTCTCCTGAGATATCTCCAGGAGGAGTGTGCATTGGAATAATATCCCTAAGGGACAAGTTGGCCTTAGCTGTAGATATTTAAAATGCATATCCTGTGACCCAACAATCCCAATGCTGGGCACTGATCCTGCAGACACACTTAACACTTGCAAAATGGCATACTGTTAAATGAAAAGAGCACGGTACAGAATAGTGCATATTGCATGCTATCAATTGGGTTTAAATACCATAAAACATGTGGCAGTCCAGTAATTTTCTTAACTTTCCCTCTGATGCTGGCTTTGTTGTTTCCCTGTTTTTAAGATTAGAAGTAATGTTAGATAGATATCTTTTGTACATGAATCTTTGCCCATAAATCAGATGATTTCCTTGTGACAGTCCAGATTGCTAGGTCAAGAGACTATGGTAGTAATCACTGAAGCAACTCTCACCATTTGTAAAGCAGACTATTAGTATTTTTTCTCTTCATCCTCACAACAGGTCTGTGAGGTGGGAGAAAGACCCCCCATTCTCCTCGTACTTGGAGTGGGGCACACAGCTGGGATGGTGGGGGTCAGAACTTGGCTCCTGAGCCCCTGCTTTAGAGCCCAGTCATTTGCATGGAGCATTTTTAAGGCTCTTGTCAAATTACTTTTGTGTATGAAAAAAGGGGGGTCTATGGAGAGTAACCTCACAGGGTGATCTGATCATAAATTCCTAACTGGGCAGGTCATATTGGGAGGTCATGCCCAAGCATATACCGTACCTTTAAAAAAAAAAAAAAAAAATATATATATATATATATGAGAGAGAGAGAGAGAGAGAGAGAGAGAGGCAGAGACAGAGAAACATCCATCGGGGTTCTGTGGAACCCTGACCAGGGATTGAACCTGCAAACCCGGTTTGTGCCCTGAACTGGAACCAAACCCCTCAGCTCTAGGTGCATGGGGCAACCTTCCAACCAACTGAGCCACAGGAGCCAGGAAAATATATAACTTTTTAAACCTTAGTAAAGGTTTATCTTTGTTCTAAGCGAGCTCTGTACGTTGTTTCTGCACATCTAAATTAACACACCTTTGAAAAATGTCCCCTTTTAGACACTTCCTTTATTACCTGATCACCCTTTCAGCCCTCTCCTTCTAAAGCTGGAATCACTATTCTGTGATCCAAATCCTGCCTTGCTCTCCCCACCTTCATGTAATCTTCCTCACAGTCCCTCCTTAAACTTAAATGCAGGAAAGAAACTGCAAAACTGTTATTCGCTGGAGCATTTAAGATCTTGCTCCCCAAAATATGTCATCAGTTTGGCTCAAATAAACTTATAAAAATTTTCTACAGGTTTAGACGTTTCTTACATAGACACTTTCCAGAAACCTCATCAGTTTACACTCCTCTCCCCCACAAAAATGCCAAACTTTACCACTCTGGGGGAATTCCATATTTTCATCTTCCTTATTTGAAAGGGAAAGTATAGAAACTTATGACCTGCCCATAACTAGTGAATCTGAACATTTTTCATATGTTTATTAGCTGTTTGTACTTTTCTTCTTTTGTTAAGTGTTCATCATGGGCTGTATATATATTTTTAAATATATAAACCTTTCTTTTAAAGAAAACAAACAAATATACAAATTAAAAACTTTCTTAAAAATGTAACATGTCACCCTGGCTGGTGGCTCTGTTGGTTGGAGCGTGGACCCACACCCCGAAAGGCTGGGATTTCAATTCCTTGTCAGGGCACATGGTTCCAGTCTGGGGCGCGCCACGAGGCAACCAATAGATATATGTCTCTCTTTCGATGTCTCGCTCTCTGGAATCAATTTAAAAAATTGTTTTAATGTCAATTCTTATCTAGTCTCAGTAAAGCTACTGGCTCATGTGGTCAAAAGCAGCAGCCCCGGCAACCAAATGGGTTGTTCTGGCTGGTGTGTCCTTGCCCTTAGGCGGAAAGTCCAGGGCGACTATGAGGGAGAAATCAGGCTAATTTAGACTGAGAAAAAGTGGCAGCAAGGAGTTGGGTGTGTTGCCTAGACACAACCAACAGGAAGGTGTATTGCTCTGTGCTAGAGAATAAATGTCTGGGCCCTCCTCATGAGTGGCCCTTTCCTTCTGCTGGGTTGGTGACATCAGGCTGCTGGCTGGGACAGCCAGAGACAGGCACATTGTCAGTGCCCGGCGGAGCTCCTGGGAGGGAGCCTGTCATTTCCAGGTTCTTCTGCCTGATTCTGGCTTCCTTCCTCTCAGGCCCCGGGAGTCAAGCCTGGACAAGAGGAGCAAGGCTGGCAGCAGGCTCCTGACTCCACGGGCCCACTGGTTGGCAGGCCGGAGGCCAGGGTTCCGGGAGGCAGGCCCGGGAGAACCTGGCGGGGGGGAGGGTGAAGAGGAGGCCGCTGTCAGAGGCTGCTGCTCACTGCCAGTTGTGTACGCCGGCAGCGGCCCTTCAGCAAGGTGAATGGTTTCAGAAAGGGTCTCATTCATACACTGCCAAGAGTCCGTGACCTATTCTTGAATTCACAAAAATTAAAAGCAGAACAACAGCCCAGCTAATTTAGCTACTTGCAAGATACAGCTGGTGCTCCTTTGCAAGCAGAACCCGCCGGGCCTTCCGCCCCCGCCCCGGCTTGCGGAGGTCTCCTCGGAGTTATTTTGTACCCTGCAGCTCCAGGCCTGATTGTGACAGCTGAGTGACTTAGCTGGCACCGTGGGATGCGGAATGACAAAGGCGCAGAGCATAGCCGGGTGGCAGGGGATGGTGCGGGCTAGTGGGGGTGGGATGGTGGAGGAGGGAGGGAGGACGCTGGGGTGCCAGGTTTGTCCTGCTCCACAGCTGCCTGGGGGAGCTATCATGTCCTCCTTCCATCCCTCTCTCTATAAAATATTCTTGTAGCAATTAAGTGAGAGGTTTAGCAAGCTAAACAGTGGTTATTCCCATGTCCTTGCAGCCTCGAAGTGCTGGGTGGGGTTCAAGTCTGTCACCACAGAGGTTGCTTAGCTCTGCCTGGGCTGCCCTCCTGCTTTCTGGTCCTGGGTGGCAGCACCTCCTCTGGGGCCGGGGTGCCACAGTGAGGTCCTGGGCGCTTTGGGGTCGCTTCTGGCCCACAGACACCATCTGAGCAAGGGTGAGGATGGCAGGATTGGACTCCTGAACAGCCTCAGGGGGCCACTGTAAAGGAGCAGTGGCGTTAGGCCTGGGCTTTGAGTTCAGATCTCACTGAGGGGCAGATAAAGGGTGATAGTTGGGTGGAAATTCTGACCTGTGGCCGACGGCCCAACACGTCAGGGCCCCAGTTTCCTTGTCGGAAAAATGGGGGATAATAACAGCCTGCACTAGAAGAAGGGTTTTGTAAGAATCAAATGAGCCAATTAAGGGAAATCACTTGGCATTGTAAGTACTACATAAGTGGAAGCTATTATTAATAATGCTGCTACACCAGCACTCCAAAGCCACGTTCAGCAAACACGCTCCCTCAGTCCACTTCAACATCCTGACTTCCCACACTGTTTATTCTTAGAGGTTTTGAGTGGAGCCACAGAATTGCACAACATGCACAACATGAGTCCCCTAGTCTTCTGATTCACAAGAATAAAACACTTCTCCTAGCCACCTTGCAGATCAGCTCCTAGGTCATTTGTCATTTCTTAGAGCTCCAAGACGAGGTTGAGGAACTGCAAAGAGGACACTGAATGGATGGGCAGAATTAATTTATTCCTTCCTTCTTCCATTCCTTTCTTCTTTAAGTGTGTGTGTGTGTGTGTGTGTGTGTGTGTGTGTGTGTGTATTAGTGAGGAAGGAGAGAGAGATAGAAACACCAATGATGAGAATCATTGATCGGCTGCCTCCTGCACATTCCACACTGGGGATCGAGCCCAAAACTCGGGCATGTACCATGACCAGAATCAGAACTGTGACTTCCTGGTTCATAGGTCAATGCTCAACTACTGAGCCACACCGGCTGGGCCAGAATTTCTTTTTTTTTTTTTTTAAGAAGCAGCCGTACTTCCAAGAATCACCCATTAATTCCAAAATATAATATTCTTGTAGCAATTACAAGAGAGGTGATAAAGTTAATTATTTGGAAACCAATGAAGTAATGATGAAATACTAAGGTGATTCTGATTTGTTTTTCTCCTCTTTCAGGGCAAAAGACAGTAGATTCTAGCCTGAGAATGATACTGTTTCCCCAGGCTTTCACAACTTTTATTCATGTGGAGAAATTGATTCACTTTTAATTCTTCCATCCCATCAACAGTTTTACTAAGGCACTACAGGGGAAGTTCCAACATAATATGCTACATCTGATAGATCCATGGCAGCCTTGGGCAACCAGTGGTCAGCTAGGGAGCTTGGAGAAAATAGTTAGTGGGGAGGGAGTGCTTTTACCTCAATGACAGTCACTGAGATGTAAAAAAGTATTTAGGAAATATATTAATTTAGGTTATGCAACACTACTATCTACTGTAGTAGACAAATGTCAACATCTCTTTGGCTTAACACAACAGAACTTATTTCTCCTATTATATATCAAAACAAGTGGCATGTGGCAGGAGTCTGTTCCATTCAGTCACTCGGGGTCCAGTCTGTCAACTGTAGTTTCTCATCTGGAACACATGGCTTCTGAGATGCTTTGGAAAAGCAAGGGATGGCCCTGACTGATTTGGCTCAGTGGATAGAGCATTGATCTGTGGACTGAAGGGTCCCAGGTCCGATTCCAGTCAAGGGCCTGTACCTTGGTTGCGGGCACATCCCCAGTAGATGGTGGGCAGGAGGCAGCTGATCAATGTTTCTAACTCTCTATCCCTTTTCCTTCTTCTCTGTAAAAAATCAATAAAATATATATTTTTTTAAAAAGGAAGAAAAGCAAGGGATGTAGAATGACCACCCTGTTTTTTTACTTCCTTAAATCAGAAGTATAACATACTATTTCTGATCACTGTCTGTTGGCCGAAACTAGCCACATGGTTTTATTGAGAGGAAGGCTATGAAATGTAGGGGAGGTGAACATTAAATCTTCCTGCCATAAACTGAGATACTACAATAAACTGAACTTGGAGCTGTTATTTTAGGTTATCCATTACAGTTTAGGAAACAAAGTCTAGGAGCCATTATAGACTTTAAAAAATTATTGATTCATTGATTTGAGAGAGTCACAGAGAGAGAAACATAAATTTGCTGTTCCATTTATTTATGCATTCATTGGTTGATTCTTATATGTGCCCTGACTGGGGTTTGAACCATAACCTTGGTGTATGGGGCAATGCTCTAACCAACTGAGTTAGCCAGCCAGGCTATAGACTATTTACTAAAGGTTATCACTTGATGTGTATGTAGCATTGCAATAGAAAGAAAACAGCCCTGGTTGGGGCGGCTCAGTTGGTTGCAGCATTGTCCCATGCACTGAAAGGTCACAGGTTTCGATTCCTGGTCAGGGCACACGCCTCGGTTGTGGGTTTGATTCTTGGTAGAGGTAAGGGCTTGCGGCAATGGATCCATGTTTCTCTCTCACACTGATGTTTCTCTCTCCCTCTCCCTTCCTCTCTTTCTAAAATCAATAAAAACATATATAACATAATAAATAACGATGTAAAAAAAGAAAGAAAACAGAACACCTCAGTACTAGCTAGTATATATGCCAAGTCACATCAGCCACTGAAGTGAGGCACATGGAGCAAATGAATGGGCCACAAATTCCAAAGGGGCAGCTAAAACAGTTGAGGGAGGAGAGAGGAGTTCGTAAAAAAAGTATGGTACTCTTGATCTTACATAGAAAAACAGATGGGAGTGGTTCCAAGTATATGTATATACATATATACACAGTAGGAAAAAAATAACAAATGCATATAATAAATAAAAGACACCCATTGGTCAAATGCTAAAATGTTAAATGTTTTAAAGACACTCCCCAACAAGCATACATAGTTTAGAAAAGTGGCTTTAAAATGGATAACAGGAAGTACTATGCTACAGTGGTTAGGAAATGTATTTATTATGCTTTCATCATATTTCACGAATGCGTATGATGTATGAGACACTATATAAGAAATCTTTAAGCTATGAGATTTACAGTCTAGTTGATGAAGATTAAAAAACCCCAAAAACAAAGGTGCCAAAAATTATCTTTCAGTGTCAGGACCTACAGCTAATTTTCCTCCTTTTCCCTTTTTCTTTATTATCCACACTTCTATGACAAATATAACTTAAAAACGCGTTTAGGGAAAATAAGTTTATTTAGAAGTTTCTCTTTTTCATCAATTCTTTAACTACTATTTATATACAAGAATGATGATTTTTGGGGGAACCACAGAGAGATTTGTAGTTTACTATTTAAATAAACTGTAGGATTTGGAGCTTGGCTAAAACTTTATGGATGATGTAAAATAATTCCCAGGATTTAATCTATTCATTGATTTAACAAATATTTACTGAGAATCTACTATGTATCAGGCTGTGTTAGGCTCTTAGGACCTAGCTGCCTATGTGGGCTTATTGTCTCATAGAAAATCCAAGTTTTGAGACAATGCCACTCTGTGACTTGCCCAAGGATACACATTAGTTGGTAGCAGAGATGTATGAAAATCTGATGTCCTGCTTTTTTTTTTTTAAGGCATTACCATGTTTTGTTTTGTTTTCTGAATGTTTTCTTTTTATATGTTTATTGATTTCAGAGAGTAATAGAGGGATAGAAACATCAATGATGAGAGAGACTCATTGATCAGCTAGCTGCCTCCTGCACACCCCCTTCTGGGGATCGAGCCTGCAACCATGTGCCTGACTGAGAATCAAACCACTGAGCTACAAAGGCCAGGCTGGTGTCCTACTTTTAATGTGGGCTCTCGTCAATATTTATTTGCCACTGACTTTCTTAGCTATATATTATCTTTCTGTAGTAAAGATAAAATAAGAGAAAGCCATCTTTGATTAGTTGAGCACCTGAGGGAATATTGGAGAAATTTTTAGTGGTTAGATGAAACATAATCTGCATTTCCTTAAACCTGGAAAAGTATAAAATAGTCCAGTGGTTCCTAAATGTACTCTCATCAGGTAGCCAGACTAAAGTTTCACTGTCTGCATTAAAATTTTAAAAAAGAGGGAGAAAGGTAATGTACAAGTTGATGTAAAGTCTCCTACTTTCCTTTTGTGGGAGGGGCTATCCTTTATGCAGAGAATATATTCTTCCTATTTTGGGAGTTAAAATGTCCTTTCTTCTTGAAATAATTCAGATAGTGGGTGGCAGTTAGTACTTCTTTAAAATGCCCTTATCATTAAAATTTGAAATTGACATCTCTGTCAGTTCCTCCCAAATTTGAAAATCTAAATGACTGTGAATCACTAAATTAAATATTGGAGTAGTTCAAGTTTTCTCTAGGATAGCCGGGTGCTAAAAACTGAGTTTTAATACTCTCTTATGACAATTAGTGAAAGGCCACCACACCATTGAGTCTCAAAACAAAAAGATCTCTAAGAACTCTGATCTCTCAGCAACATTTTTCTAGTTTTATGATTTTTTACTACCTTCCTTTGTTCAGAATTTTCACTTAATGCTAGGTATCCTCTTAATTTATATAAATCAATGGCTTCTCTATTCTGCACAGGGTAGTTTAAAAAATACTGATGAATGGGCCCTGCTCCCAGATATTCTTACTTAAGTGGCTTCAGGAGGGAATTAAGTGCTAGGGTGGTTCAAAAGTTCCTTTGGTGATTTTATTTTTTAAATTATTTTTTAAAATATTTTTATTGATTTCAGAGAGGGAGAGATAGAAACATCAATGATGAGAATCATTGATCAGCTTCATCCTGCATTCCCCCTACTGGAGATGGAGACCACAACCTGGGCATGTGCCCTTGACCGGAATCAAACCGGAAAGCTTCAGTATGCAGTCCGACGCTCTACCCACTGAGCCAGACCAGCTAGGACTCCTTTGGTGATTTTAATGTGTGGCCTGGTAGGGATGGTGTTCCTTTATTAAATAGCTTCTACGTGTCAGGCACTAGGACAGTTACACAGATGAACAAGCTGGTCTGTGCAGTAGAAAAGCTAATTAGGAATACAGACAGGCAAAATGTGACAACACAGTATGGTAAGTGCTTTTATTTATTCTGTAATTCAACAAATATTAACAAATACCAGGGAGTAAAGGTATGTCCAAATCTTGTGGGCTCCCTGCAAAGACCAGGGAAACAAAGAAGGCAGAAGCCAGGCAAGGATTTGGAGGAATCCTTCTTTCAAGTCTTCATCAGATAAGGTAAAAAGGGCGGGCAAGGCTGCTGTGGGAACAGTGTGTGCCCAGCATGGAGTGCGCTGGGCTGGCAGAAGCTAGAGATGAGATACTGGTTGGGTACAGATGTGCACAACTTTATAGGTAGACTGAGGAGTTTGCATTTAAAAGACATTAAAGGTTTTTCAGCAGGAAAGCGCAAGTGGGGTGTAGGTGCAGATACCTGTACTTAAGATAATACTGGCTGTCCATACACAAAGCTATCTCTTGGATTTGCTACCCTATTTAAAATGAGTGGATTGGCCTTTGCCAGTTTGGCTCAGTGGATAGAGAGCCTGCAGACTGAAGGGTCCCAGGTTCAATTCTGGGTTGTGGGCTTGGTCCCCAGTAGGGGATATACAGGAGGCAGCCGATCAATGATTCTCTCTCATCATTGATGTTTCTATCTCTCTCTCCCTCTTCCACTCTGAAATTAATAAAAAATATCCTATCTAATAAAAGAGTAATATGCAAATTGACCGTACCTTCGCTACACTCACAAGCCATGCCCACCAGTCATGCCCACCAGCCAATCAGGAGCTGAGGCAGAGCCAGCCGGGACTAAAGTGGGGCCTGGGGGCAGAGCTGAGGCAGCCCCCGGGGCCAGGTGGTCGCAGGCAGCCGGGGCTAAGGCCTGGACTGGAGCTGAGGTGCCCGATGGTGACTGTGTGGCCCCCAGGGGCAGAGCGGAAGCGGACGCCAGTGACCACGCGGCCCCTGGGGCTGGACGGTCGCAGGCAGCTGGGGCTAAGGCTTGGACCAGAGCTGAGGTGCCTGGCGGTGAGCGCATGGCTCCTGGGGCCCGACAGTTGCAGTCAGCTGGGGCTAAGGTTGGTGGAGGGGTGGGTGGAGCTGAGACGGGGAGCACGTGGCCCCCATGGCTGGGCAGTCGCCAGTGGCTGGGGCTAAGGTCGGGGCTGAGCCCAAAAGGGTGATGACTGGGTGCCCAAGGCCTAAAGCCTTGGCCACAGGCAGAGGCTTTAGGCCTTGGGCAGGCCAGGGGTGAGCGGTCAGTAGGACATCCCCTGAGGGCTCCCAGTATGTGTGAGGGGGCAGGTTGGGCTGAGAGATCACCCACGCCCAGTGCACGAATTTCATGCACTGGGCCCCTAGTATTAAAATAAAACAAATAGTTTGGTGGATAATCTCCACCGCCCTCTGCCATTGAGTAATGTAACCTTGTGAGGATAATTTCCAGTCAATGAAGAGAGAGGATTCCATGTGGCAGTTGGAAAGGGTGGGGGGGAGGGAGGGACAGAGAGGGGAGGGAGGTATAGACTGATGTTTCTTAAGTGACTCACTGTACATAATTTATCATGGACTGAGCCTTGAACAAATCACTTCAGGGTCCCTATTTGCTGCCTCCCAACTGAAATTATTCTTCAGAAGGACTTGTTAGCATATCTGTAGACTTGATACTTCTTATCAGGCTGTTCTAGACTTGCTTCAGAGCAAGTGAAAAAACCCTCCAGGTTCCTTCAGCTCCTATAGCTACTCTGGTTCACAGGTCAGCACCCAACCACCCGCCAGGCTGCATTCTTTTTTATCCTTACTCAGGACTAAGGACAAATAGGTCAGACCATGGAATCATCCCAGTGCCAGGGACTAAAACCTTCAGGCTAAAACACTCACAGAAGAAACATTCCTTTCCCGTTGTGGAAGAAGAGGACAATAAGTTTCAAGTAAAATCATGGACTAAAAAATGTAGATTTGGGAGCCCTACTCCAGACCTACTGAATCAGAATCTCTGGGGTTAGGCCAAAGAAACTGTTTTAAGCACTCATTCCCAGATCATTCTGATGCCAGAGATCTGTGAACCACACCAAGCAGTATAACTGTAGTTGTCAGTAGTTCTGGCCAGTGGTGGACATTGGCAGATGTTTTGGGGGAGGGAGCAGGACTGGTCAGATGAATCCCTGAATTCATAATCCTTCAACACAGACAGCTTGCAAATTATGTATGACGTTTGGTTTTCAATTTAAGTTATTTCTAGGTTAACTTCTTAATTGAGCTGTTTGGCTCAGCAGAGGACTTGAGATACCACAGATAAGAGAGAGGTTTAGGAGTAAGCATTAAGTATCTCTGGCTGTGTCTCTGTTATCTTTTCCAGTCCCACTTATCTGAAGAGCCAGAATTTCTCAAAGGACAAGTAACCTTAGAGGGGAGTATCAGTGGGAAAGCAAGAAACTCCCTTTCCTTGCCATGCCCATTAGAGAACTTTATTTATTAAGAAAAGAATCTCAGAAAACACATCCAGATATTAAATAAAGATATCTCAGTCTTCTGTGTTGGCTAGGTCCCGAGGTTATAGGAGCACAAGTTCAGGCAAACGAGTCCCATTTCTCTCCAAGGTGTCTCTTCACTTCTTCATGCACTGGAAATCCATGTGGCTAACTCATTAGTGATAACGAGTATTAGATGCTCATAAATCTCCCACAATTCATTGGCTGAAGACATCTTAACTGTGGACTTTTTAGTTTTTATTGTCTTTGGTTGCTTCTTTAGCATGCTTTAGTTTGAGTGTACAGATTTGAGGTTTTGAAACTTGTTTTTAATTAAGGCATGGCTTATTTTCATTGCTTGGGATAAAATGCAGTCTGGGGGACTCAAACCTAAGTTACAAAATAAAGTGCATCTGGGCAGACCCAGGGAGTGGGAGAGGGAAGAACAAAAAGGCTAAAGTGTCTGCCAGGGTTCTTCACTTTACTTAGTAACTTCTTGGAAAATAAAAATTCCAGCACCTGCATTATAAAAAAAGCACATCTTATAAATGTCCTTCTCTTTGAAATATCTAAATGAACTAGAATGAATTATGAACTAATGGCTTGTAAAAATTCACCTTGAGCCAGCTACTGCAGATACTAAATAAAAGAGGTAGTAGAGAGAGACTCTGAGGAAACCCAACCTGCTGTTTGTTTGTTTTATCAGTAATGTAACTCAAAAGTAGCCAAGCCCATGGAGGGAGGGGGATCTTTCCTTGTGTTTTGTTTCCCTGAACTGAGCCTGTGAATGCCAAGATTTAATCTGAAGAGGTTTGTGTTTTAAAAACTAACAACCAAGTAATAAAACACCTATAAAAGCGGTTTATAATGGAACCAGTGACAGTTTTCAGTGTACTATTACCACTCTATCCTTTCATCCAACTCTGTGCCCTTTGTCTTAGCTCCTTTCTCACCTCGCTGCCAAGAAGCAAAGTAGGGGGCAGCTCACACCCCAAAGGAGCAGACCATCTTTAGAAAGTGAAGTGTGTATTGTGGTCTGCATCAGAGGACCCGGCTGTGCTGCTTGTTTTGTTGGTCTGAGATAATTGGCCCTAACAAAGTACCTACCTAGTTTGTACAGTGGTTTCTAATGGGAACGGAAGATGCTAGGGCTGCAGGGAAAGTGGCATCAGGATTCAAGATGTCAACCAGGGCAGGAAGCCTGGGGCCCCCTCTCCCTGGCACCTTGCATTACTCTGCCAAGGCTCAAGATGCTCTTGACTCCAGGGACAGACTTGGGTCAACAGGTGGTTTTCCGTCCAGGCCACCATGCCTGAAACTTGGTTCTTTTATAAAGCCATCGTTCTCCTCCTCTCAAAGAAATGGCGCCTGGGAAGGGAAACTTCGTACTCAAAACTCCAAGAGCCATTTCTCGAGTCTACTTTTCCTATTTTCTTAAGTCTCCTCTGCCAGCATCCCACCCATCTCTGGGTAAGAAGTCTTCAAAGTTTGGAGGGCGCTGGGATGCATGTGGGCAGCGTCAGAGTGGTCCTGCCTGGGCAGCCAGAGGAGCCCCCAGCCTCCCTCCTGCGGGCCTCAGGAACTCGGGGGGCCCAGGGGAAGTCTGGAAAACCGAACTTCGCCATCAGCTTTCCTTCCAGCGCTGGCTACAGGAGAGGGGGGAAGAGGCCCCCTCGGTACCCTCCCCCAGCACTCCTGCCATCCGGCTTACACCGCCCTAGAAAGCACTCAGAACGCAGCTCAGCTCTCCTGCTCCCCGAGGCCGGGAGAGAGCATCCTGAGGGGCAGTTTCCCTCTCCAGCCCGCTTGTGGCATCCTTACTCCCACCCAAGGATGCCGCTGCCGTGCCCTGTCCGCAGTCGCTGAATGTCACTGCTCCCTCTTCCTCCTGATCAGGGTAGACACAGCTCCCGAAGCACCCCCCACCCCAAAACTGTCGCGACCGCCCGAGGGTGCAAGGCCTAGGCGGAGGACGAAGTTTGGGGCCCACAGCAGCGGGAGGGGGGCGGATTGGCGAGGACCGCACCTCTCCGTCCCGATCCGGCCGTGCACACTCCCCGCCCCGAACGGGCCAGGCGTCCCCATCTTCCCGCGGACACCGACATCCCTGCCCTCCCCCGAGGGCGGCGAGCGGAGCCCCCCAGGGCGGAGGCAGGTACCCCCGGGGCGGGGACTGGGGCGGGCGGGGTCCAGGCTTCGCCCCCGGCCGGGCCGGGCGGGCTAGCTGGCGGCGCGGGGGGAGCGGGGCTGGGCGGCGCTGCCTCGGGCTCTGTGCGCTGCAGCCCGGAGCCGAGGAGGAGGAGGCGGAGGAGGAGAAGGAGGCGGCGGCGGTGGGTCCCGGGCGGGGGGAGCGCAGCGCTGCGGACCCGGGCGGCTGGCAAAGGACGAGGCGGAGGCTGAGGAAGGCAGCGGGGAGACCCAGGCTGCAGCAACAAAGAGCAGCAAACGATTGGCCGGGCTGCAGGCGAGGTTAGTCGGGGACCCGGGTAGCTGGAGGCAGCGGCGAACGATACACGTGCTTGCAGACACGGGCGAGTGTGGAGCCGGGGGGTGCACGCCCGGCGGGTAGGTGCTTGCTTGCTCCCCCTCGGCATGGGATGGGAAGGAAGCTGCAGTGACATCGTTCTGCCTGCACTCGGCCTGGGACTTGCAGGTTAGGGGGTGTGTGGGGGGTAAGGATGCGAGCCAGGGGGCGGGCGAGTAGTCGCCCGGGACGGGACGGGGTAGGGTGGAGGAGGGGGCGGGATGGAACGCTCCGGGCGGCGCGCCCGTCCGCGCGCTCCACCACGGGAGTTGACTGAGAACCTCGAATTTTAACTTCGCGTGCCCGCCCGCGCGCGCCCGCCCGCGCCCACCCCTAAATCCTGCGGCCGCCGCCAGCGATCAGCTCTCACACAAACTTTAGCTGCGGGGCTAGGGGGTTTGGGGTTGAGTGGGGGAAGGGAGAGGGAAAAAACCCTCTGATTGGCGTTGCTTGCAGCCAATAAGGCCAAGCGCCTTTCCTGCGGGTAGACCCAATCCATTTCCAGAGGTAGAGGGGGCGGGTAGGTGGAAGTAGAGGTGGCGCGGCGTCTGGGAGAGAGAAAAGGGCTGGACCAATAGGTGCTCAGAAGAGGCGGGCCCAGAGGTCTGTCGATTGGTACTGGCAGTGGACCCTCCCCCGGGGTGGTGCCGGAGGGGGGGATGCTGGGTCGAGGGGTGTGTTTATGCGGAGCCAAGATGACCGGCAGAAACCTGCCCCAATGGGCTGCAGCGTGGTTAGTGTGTGGGTGACGGACGGATCTGTAGGCCAACGAGTGGCCCTAAGTGTCTGCGGTCTTGTCCAATGGAGCAGTGCTGGGGCGGGGCCGCGGCTCGGGTTTAATGAGACTCCATTGGGCTGTAATCAGTGTCATGTCGGATTCATGTCAACGACAACAACAGGGGGACACAAAATGGCGGCGGCTTAGCTCCTACCCCTGGCGGCGGCGGCAACGGTGGCGGCGGCGACGACACGTCCTCCAGGCGGCAGCCGCGGCTTCTTTCTCAGGCAGCGCCAGCGCCCAAGGCAGGCGCGGTGGCGGTGGCGCGTGGCCAGGTCTGTCACCCACTCCGCGCGTTCCCAGGGGGTGGAGACTGAGCGGGAGGGGGCGGAAGGGGGATAGGGGGCTTGTATGCCCCTCCCACAGGCCTCTGCGCGAGGGTCACCGCGGGGCCGCTTGGGGTCGGGCTGCCCCTGAGCGTGACGGTAGGGGGCGGGGAAACGGGAGGAACGATAGTCCCCGCCCCTCAGCCGGGCCTCCAGGGCGAGGGGCGGGACTAGAAGGTGCAGGGGGCGGGGCGACATAGGAGTGGGTGGGGCTCGGGTGGTTTGGAGGCGGGGGCTTGGAGGGGTTTTCAGAGTGGGCGGGACTTGGCAGGGCAGGAGTGGGGGGCGCTGGTGTCTGTGGAGAACTGGTGAGGAGTGAGGGCGTGGATGGGAGGGGAAATGAGGTGTGCAAACTAGTGCAGAAGAAAGAGTAGGAAGAGAAGCAATATTGGAGATGTGAAGGGGAACCGAGTGGTATGTGAGGGCAGGTGAAATGCTGCAGATGGGTGAGATGCTGCAGGAGGGTGAGATTGCAGTTATCTGGGGCCAGAGTGGGTTTGGGTGTGGTGGATGTGGAATAGAGTCGAGAAAGCAGTGCAGAGTAGATGTTGGATTGGGGTAAGTATTGGGGGAATGTGAAGAGCAGGTACAGTTGTGGGAAGGAAGTATGGGAATGAATAGGAAGGTTTGTTAACTTAGGGGTATAAGAAATGGCATTAAACATGGAAGGATGGTATGGATATGCTTGGGAGAGTCTCAGAAAGATGGTAAGATGGCAGAACTGACATAAATGTGAAGGGAAGCCTACTTAGAACTTGTAAAATATACCTATGGCAGAAAATCTCATGGGGGGGGGTTCAGGATGGTGGAAAGAGACAGGTGTTAAGAAAGATGAGTGGGCTGGGCACTAGGTCTGGGGGGGATGTGATTTGGTGGACTGCCTAAGGAGTTAGAATGGGGCAAAGAAAGGTGTTGGCTTGGGAGACAGGGTTGTTTGATAGGCTGGATTTGAATGTGGGGCAGAAGGGGAACAGGTGTCTATCTCAGGAAGACTGCTGTGGGCAGAGTGCAAGGAGTTGTGGGAAACTAGGGACAAGGAAGAAGAGGGCTACAAGTCCCCTGTGAAGGAGTTTAAACCCTGCAGTTGGAGAGAGTGTTGGGATATGCTAAAAAAAAACCCAGTGAACCAAGTATGTTTGGGGTGGAGGTACCAGAAATTTCAAGGTAAAGAGTAGATGAACACTCTTTTATATGGACAGGAGATGGAAGTATAGCATATGGGAATTAGTTATGGTGGGATAGAGTTCTGTGGTTCCTCCCAAAAATGGTGTGTGTGTGGTTTGTTTTTGATATGACTATGAGTAAAGTACATTCTACCGGTTTTACTTGTGCACCCTGGATTTTCTGGGATAGCCCTGAAATAAAACACTCTATTATTTTGCTATTCATAAATTCTTCACACATGTATCAAAATGGATTGGGACAGTCCTTTTATGTTTTTGAAAAAGGAAGATTGCATGTTTCAGTAAAGGATAAGATTCTTACCTGAGATCTATCTACTTAGGGTTGAAAGTTGAGGAAGCAAAGTGATGGTTTAAAAAAAAAAAAAAAGAAGCAGCAGCAGGAGGTTTTAACAATAAAAGAGGAACTTTCGAATGACTGGCTGGTGGTAATGACAAATGTTGCCTACTAGCTATACCCTGGCCTCTAAGTAGCATGGATGTTGTGTCATTGCTGTTATACCAAATGTTTCTCTCATGCACTACCTGTGAAGATAAGGTGGGAACTGTCAGATATAATGCATAACACAAAGAAAAGCAAAATAGGGTGAGGTAGTTGAGGAAGTTTGATAATTTTAATGTACTTCAGAAACTTTAGTATACCAGTTAGAAGATTTAATTTAACTAACTGATCTGGTTTTGTTAAATGCCAGGATTCCTAACAGATGACTTTTTAGTCTCTTAGTTCCCTGCAAAATATATTCAGTTTTTCTGTACATAGGTGCCTATATTTATACAAAGTGGAGAAGAAGAAATTATTGTATGAAAGTAAGGATGTGTGAGCTGTAGTGATCATTTCTTTACTTGCAGAATAGGAAATGATACATGGGTGGGAGAAGTGTGATGAAGGGCTATTTCTTCCCTATAATGCTTTTTAAAAAATTATTTTATTTTTTAATCCTCACCTGAGGATATTGTCCCATTTATTTTTAGAGAGAGTAGAAGTTAGAGGGAAAGACAGAAATATCTATGTGAGAGATAACACATCAATTGATTGCCTCCTGCATGAGCCTTGACCAGGGCCCAGGCCGAGGAGGAGCCTGCAGCTGAGGTACGTGCCCTTGACCAGAATCCAACCTGGGACCCTTTGGTTCCAAGGCTGACGCTCTTTCCACTCAGCCAAACTGTCTAGAGCTCTTTCCTATAATGCAGTGGTCGGCAAACTCACTAGTCAACAGAGCCAAATATCAACAGTACCAACCATTGAAATCTCTTTTGAGAGCCAATGTTTTAAACTTAAACAACTTCTAACGCCACTTCTTCAAAACAGACTCTCCCAGGCCCTGGTATTTTGTGGAAGAGCCACACTCTAAGGGGCCAAAGAGCCGCATGTGGCTCGAGAGCCGCGGTTTGCCGACCACTGCTATAATGTTTTAATTCTCATTTCCAGAGCACCTTTAAGGACCTTTATGTATAGAACTCCCACAATCCTACACAACTTTTGTATTATCCTTTCCACCTTGCAAGATGTTTAAGTTGTTTCTGGTCTGGGGAGATTGTGAACAAAGCTGCTATGAGTGTTCTCCTACCCATCATCTGGTGTACATGTGTACATGTTTCTCTAAGGTGTACACCTAGGACTGGAATTGCTTGTTCATAGGTGACCATTTATCACGCCTTATGCCTGTTGTCCCACTGTAATCAGTATAACACTCTTATTTCTCAAAAATATGTGGATTTGGATGATGAGTTGTACAGTCTTCCTAGTTAGGGGGTTATGCTTATTTTCAACTTGACTAGGTGCCAGTCAAACTGTTTTCCAAAGTGTTATATCAGGTTACACTCCTTCCACAGATATATGAAAGTTCCCATTGCTTCTGCAACTCTGTCTTGTTAGCTTTTCAAATTAGCCAATCTGGTAAACTTTGCATTTACCTGATATTAATCAGGTTGAACAGCTTTTTGTTGGCTCTGTGGATTTCTTCATTTATACGGTTTCTGTTCAAGTCTGTTCCCTATATATTTTTAAAAATTCTTTATTTACTCTGGAATCAAAGCCTTTTTGTGTGTATGTTGCAACATGCTTTCTTCATTCTGTGGTTTGCCTTTTCACTCTCTTTATGGTGTCTTTAAATAAACCAAAGTTCTTAGTTTTAATGTAGTCAAATTTATTGGTCTTTTCTTTGTGATTAGTGTTTTTTGTGTCTTGTTTTAAGAGTTTTTCTACCCTTACGTCAAGTAGATATTCTATATAGTATTATCTTCTAACAGCTTTATCAACCTTAAAAGATGTGTGATTATAAGTAAAATACAATCTTCTTGATCCCATCCTCACCTTTATAAATGTTTTTATTTTTCCTCTGTCTTCCGTTTTCTGTCTTGACTTTTTACTTCTCTGCAACTATAACTAAGAACCAGGTGCTGACTTCTCCTGTCTCTTAGGAGAAAGTGGTCACATAGACAAGTTCAGCCAGATTCGATTTTACAGGTCTCCAGCTGACTGTGTTGCCCTTTTTCCTTTTATGAGCTAGCATTTTAGTGTGTCCCAACTATGTGTCTGTCACTGTCCTTGGTTCTTTTATATTTGTTATCTCAAGTATTTCTCTTTACAGTTCTATAAAAAAGAGATGAGAAAACTTGAGACTTAGACCGACTAAGTAACATGTCCAGTATCCCATAGCTTAGATAGCTAGCAAAGTGAGAACTTGATTCCTGAACTCTCTAGATACATCCCATTATAGCACATCTTATTGAATAAGAATCAGAAGCCTATTTGATAATATTTCAAAATGATGAGAATAACATTACTTTTAACATCATTCTATCTAAATCATATAGAGACAATTATTATGAAACTGGATAAAATTATTGACTTCTTTGTTTAAAAAATAAAATTTAGAATAGGTAAAGTTAGAGTAGACAGTGGACTTTAAGGGGCCCTTGGATGGGCGATAGAGGTCTGAAAGCCCTTGAAATTGTATGCAAATGTCTAGTTATATACAAGTATTCATTAAAAAAATAGACCTTTAATTTTCTTGAGATTCTCAGAGGGGAGCCCTATTTGTTTCCAGGCTATACTGGATATCCTGTTTGAAGACATAAAGTGATAAAGTTAAATGGTTGGTGTTTTCAAGATAATCTTTTATGAATTTAGATGTCAGATTTTTTTTCTTGTCATTAAAATATGCTGAAGCTAATTTGTAATCAGGAAGAAATCTAGAGTTGAATGGAAAATTTTTAAAGGCCAAGAAAAAGACACTCTAAATTTAGTTGATTATTTCTTAAGTGAAAGTGCTTAGTTATATACATCATTACTAATCAGTGTATTTTGGCTCCAGAGGCCCGATGACTTTAAGTGACTTTGCATCTTGTCTCTAAAATCCTGTTTTACAAGGGATCAGATTTCCTACGAGGTTCTTTGCAGTGTGATTAAAGTTTAGAGACTGAAACTATTGAGCACTTAAATGCAGGGGTGCCTGTGCAAACCTAATTCATGGCTTCACCAGGAGATTTGGGACATATGTCTACTAATTGATGATGATGATGTTGAAACTAATCTTTGCGAGGGATTATGGAAGCCATAATAATTTATTGATGGTTCAGTTATTGTTTGTTGAAGCAGATTTACACAATTATAGTTTAATGACATAACAAGGATATTGTCAACTAGGAGAGCATGACATGAAAAATTAAACTTCTAATTAATATAATATTAGTTGAAAAGATAATTTTCATGGTGATTTAGCCTCTTAGAAATCCTTGGAAAACATTATTAGCTTAAGAATTAAAATCTCTCTATGTTAGTGAGCAGTGAGAAAGAATTTAGTAGTATTCTAAAAAGATGGAGAATTAAGTATTCAATTAAACTAACACATATTGAGTACTTACTCTGGGCTTGCTGTTTAGTTAGATATATAAAATATAAGTTGAACCAGATTGATGTCTAGAGAAATGAAATACTGGTTGCTTTTGTTTGTCCCTTCAGTCATCCTTCCCTCCAACCTATACTGGATGGATACTATTCGATACTATTCCCAGAGTGATTCAAACATCTAACAGTGTATGCGTGCACGAGTTCCAGTGTGTATGTGTGATTTTTTAGAGAGAGTGGAAAAGAGAGGGAAAGACAGAGAGAAATACCAATGTGAGAGAAATATGTCAATTAGTTGCCTTCTGAATGCACCCCAGCCAGGGCCCAGGCTGGGGAGGAGCCTGCAACAAAAGTATGTGCCCTTGACCTGAATCGAACTTGGGAACCTTTAGTCTTCAGGTCGACGCTCTATCCACTGAGCCAAACCAGCTAGGGCTCCACTATCTCTTATAGGGTCACTATTCCTGTCACGTTCACATGTCTCAGCCTTGCTTTTGTCACAGCCAAATTTTTTTTTTTATAAAAAATATATTTTATTGATTTTTTTTTTACAGAGAGGAAGGGAGAGGGATAGAGAGTGAGAAACATTGATGACAGAGAAACATCAATCAGCTGCCTCCTACACACAACCTACTGGGATGTGCCTACAACCACGGTACATGCCCTTGACCAGAATCGAACCTGGGACCTTTCAGTCTGCAGGCTGACGCTCTATCCATTGAGCCAAACCGGTTTTGGCCAACTTTACTTCTTACTCCTCTTTAACACATACCCTCTCTAGCCATGCACGGGGACTTGGTGTCGCTTTGTCTGACAGCTCATTCTCAGCTTCTGTGCTTTCTAGATTACCTTCATTCATTCACTGATGCATTCATTCATTTAACAAATAGGAATTGAACCCCTCTTATGTTCAAGCTGTGGTCTTGGGAAATCCATGAATCCTGTTATTTGTTGTTAATCCTCACCAGAGGACATTTTTTCCATTGATTTTTAGAGTGAGTGGAGGGAGGGGCAAGGTGGGAGAGAGAGAAACAGCAATGTCAGAGAGACACATTGATTGTCACCTGCGTGTGCCCCAATCAGGGCTGGGAAGAACCTGCAGTTCAGGTATGAACCCTTGATGGATTTCAAACCTGAGGCCCGTTGGTGTGCAAGCCAACGCTTTAACTATTTGAGCACATCAGCCAGGCAGAATCCTGTTCTTAGTTTATAAAAAACCTTTTTGGTTGATTTCAGTGCGAGCATTAGAAACATCAGTGATAAGAGAATCGTTATCAGCTGCCTCCTGCATGCCCCCTACTAGGGATTGAGCCTGTAACTCAGGTGTGGGCTCTGACCAGGAATTGAGCCTTGGGCTCATGGTTCATGGCTTGTGAAGCTCAGCCAATGAGCCACACTGGCCCAACTGAATCCTGTTCTTAAGAATGTTATAACCTAGTAAGGGAGAAGAGGTTAGCACACAAATAAGCATAATTCAAAATAGAAAATGAATGCCAAAATAGTAAGAAAGCAAAAAGTATGGGATAACACTTAACCAGGGATTCTATAATTGAAACTTTGTAGCCTTAAGCGGAGGCTTGAGCCAGCAAGGGCAGGCAGAAAGCTTGGCTTCCTTCATCGCTGGGGAATCCCAAGCCTCCCTCCTGCTCTCTGTGACTGGCAGCCATCTTGGATGGGTTTATTTGCATATTCACTCCTGATTGGCTGGTGGTCTTGGCTTGTGGGTATAGCAGAGGTATGGTCAATTTGTATATTACTCTTTTATTACTCTTTTATTTATAGGATAATATTCCAGTGTAGGGATAGATACCATATTTTGTTGGTCCATTTTTTGGTTGGTGGACATTGAGCTCTTTTGGATATTTGGCTGTTGTGACTAGTGCTGTCAGGAATTTGTAGATGTTTTCTAATTGAGTACCTATTTTACTTTGTTTGGGCTTTATATCTAGAAATGTAATTTTGGGGCCATACGGTAATTTCATGTTTAACTCTTTGAGGCACCACCAAAGAGTGCTTAATTGCTTCTTACTGCATAGCACCTACCATAGAAGATCACCACCCCTATTAAGTATTTGTTCTTTGATTAGTATTTATAATCTTACCTCCCAATTCCTATGTTTTGGGCCTCAAACAGTAACTTTAGGGAACATAGATGCCTCTAGGACTTGGAAGTTAACAAATATCACCATATGGATAATGTTGGATGTTGTCAGACAGCAGATATTTGTTAACTGAAGACACTGTTTTGAACAGCTCTGCCAAAAGTCTATTCTGGATGGTTATAGAAGAAAAGAAGTTAATGTCCCTTTCCTTAAGCAGTGTTATGTTCCGTTTCAAAAGATACTCTTAAGATTTGTGGATCCTTGTTCGGTTGCATAATTGGCCATGAAAAATTCCAGGAGCATATAAAAGTAAAGCTAAAAATAACTTAGCAAGTAAAACTTGACATGACAAAAGAGTAAACTCTATTATTAATCTTTATTTTTTTCTACCACTGTTTTTGGCTCATCTATAATCTCATGACTCCAGTCTTATGACGTTGATTTTTGAAACACACAGCTTTAGTAAAAGCTTGGAGGAAGCTTCACATAATATTTATAATCCAGGGTATTTTGACTCCTCTTATGCTGACATGAATATTTCTGAAAAGTGCTAATATTTATATGATGCTAATGAAGCCAAAAACTCAGTGTTGGACTAAGCATTTCTCTAGATCTTTTAAAGTAGTTTGTAATGAGTGATGTGAAGTATTTTATTATGATTGTATGATACAGCCATATAATTTACTGATATTATTTTGTAGTTAAAAATAGATTCAAAACCTCAAAAAGTAGAATAATTTAACTTGATGTAGCATGAGTTCAAAATTAATTTGAAACGACTCAGTCCCTTTTTGATAGCTTATTATCAAAAGTCCAACTTTCAAATTTTTATAGAAAAAAATGAAAAGAGAATAATGGTTTTTAGGGTGGCACTGATAGTGCATATAAAACAAATCCTAGTGCTCTGAAAAAGAGAAGTGGTATGGGTAATTCCAAATCAGGAGGAAAAAAAGCATTTCTATTTGGCTTTTGAATGAATTATGCATTTTCTTTGCTATGGATTTATCTTTCTAATTAGATACTGCTTAGATTTAAATTAAATTGATTTTCAATCTATTCTCTTAGGGTATACCAATTTACAGTGGGGCCAGTAGAATCAAACAAACCAGCCTAAAATTAAAAAATTTCTCGTGGATAATATACAAAGTGGATAATATACATGTGTTTAGTCAAGAATTGGCTACAGATAAGAGACTTCTGATTTTGCTCCTCTCCTAGCTATGTGTGTGTTAAAAAAAACACACTGATTCTGCTTGTAGCAGAGAGCTGCTGAGTTACATCTGCTTCTGCCTAATTAACTCTGTTGGTTGGTGTCAGATGAGAGCTAATTTTGAGATTAAATTGAGGAGCCGGGTGTGTGTCTGTGGCTGGGGGAGGGGAAAGGGGGACCTAAGGTTGCTTGGTTGTTTGTACAAGATGCAGTTATTCACAGTGTTGTTTTAAATTTATTTTTTGCATTTGAAGTAAAAATAAGCAATATTGTTTTAAAATATGACCTGTGTAAACACATATTTACTATCCTGGAAACTTGTACATCCTTCTTAGGTGCAGTTAATAGGCCTGACCTTGATACCAATCAGCACCAAGATGTCAGGTGATGTTTGGGACAAATAGTGAAAATTCCCTGGGAAAGTTAATACTAACTATTAAACAGTGTTTGATTCTTTTTTATTTTTTCCCCAGAGGGGAAAAATGTTATACTTGCCTGGCTGTTAGAATAATACACATTTTTTCCTTCCTTGATGAGATCATTCTCTATCATATACCTGATTTTTAACGATTTGGAGGACCAGTGTGACTTTAAAGAAGAGCAAAATTTACCTTTTTAGTCACTTGCTTTGGGACTTCTTTCCTGTACCGAATCCTCTGTTCTTAAATACTCCTGAGTGATGTGAAAGAGTTAATACATCACTAAAGGTAGTGTACTAATTAGTAAACTCACTGCAGCTGTGTGTATTGACTAGCGAGAGTCTTAGCTGGTTGCTGAATTTAAGGGCTGCCCTCCTGCCCAAATTAACATTTATTTTTTTTCTTTTGGCAGATTTGCCTGAAGATCTGGACAATCTCTTTTTTGTCATGGACTATTAAAACATTTGGAGTTCCAATTCTGGTATTTTCCCTTATTATATTTTTAAGATAAAAAAGTCAGTCTTACTGAAATGTGTTGGTAATAGATATGAATGATGCTTTTGGTTGTGGGTAAGGATTGTGGCAACAACTTTATATGCAGGGTATTTATTAGCTATGAAATACGTTTTGTTTTAGAAATGTATGTTCATCTGCTTGTGCAATCAAGATGCCTGAAAGCAACTTTGCAGTATTGGATACTTTTCTGTGGTCTCTTCCTGCTTCCTGCATTTGTATTTTGTAGAATCAAATTAAATTTGTTGATTCATCTTGAATAAATGATGAAAGATGAAGTAATTACTTGGACACAGTAAACTGTCTTCTAATGAAATTTTGCCCCAAACCATTTTACTTTGGAAAGGTCAGCTTCCTGTTATAAACTTTCTAACCCAGAATGATTCTTGTGTTCGGTCATGAAAATGATTGCACTATGATTTCATTCTTAAACACACCATGTTACAAGTCTTAACATTTTTGTCAGTGATTTGTATAATGACACAGAGGGACATGCTTATTACGTTTGCAGATGACAGAATCAAGCAAAGCAGTCTTTAGTAGGCTGGAAGATAGCCTCAAACCAACAAAATTAACTTGAACTGTAGTAAAATTTAAATCTTAGTATTTAATTTTGCACAAAAAAGGGAATGGAGATTCAGCATTTTTCAAAGAAGATTTGGGTCTTTTAGTTGGACTGCATGCTTAGCGTAGCCGGTAGTGGTAGGGCTGCTAAAAAAGTTCACGTAACCTTGGATTGCATTTATAATTTGACAATGCTCAGATTGCCAGTAGTGAGCAGTAATAGAAGGAAGTGTTTGGAAACCATGTAATGGTGGAGGTGTTCAGGCACTGGGATATGAGTGGTCTAAAGTGGGGCTGGAGGTAGAATGGGGTTTGATTGTAGTGGTTTTCAATGTTCAAATATTGGAAGGCTTGTCTTATTAAATAATTAATAAGAATTTCTTGAGATTGTTCCAGGGAAACTAAGACTAGTTGGTAGAAATTGTGGGGAGGCAGATTTTGGCTCCTTTGAATAAGAAATGTATTACAATTAGATCTGTTCAGTGAAGTGAGCTTACTCAAAAAGTGACAAATTCTCAGGTTTGGCTCAGTGGGATAGAGTGTTAACCTGTTTGATTCCACCCAAGGGCACATGCCCGGGTTGCAGGCTCGATCCCCAGTAGGGGGTGTGCAGGAAGCAGCCAATCAATGATTCGCTCACATAATTGATGTTTCTATCTCTCGTTCCTTCTCCCTTCATCTCTGAAATCAATAAAAAAATATATTTTTTGAAAAAAGTGACAAATATCAATTACTAGAAGTATTTTGAGACTTATGGCCTACATGTTAGGATATTAAACAAGGGATGTTTTACTGGATAAGAAGAAGTTGGATTGGATGGCCTCTAAGGTTCCTTCAGCTACAAGTTTCTGAATCTGAGGGGGGGAAATAGAGTGAACATATAGTTTACTGATTGCAAAGAAGACAGTCTTTTGTTTTTAAATATATTTTATTGATTTTTCATAGAGAGGAAGGGAGAGGGATAGAATGTCAGAAACATCGATGAGAGAGAGACATTGATCAGCTGCCTCCTGCACACTCCCTACTGGGGATGTGCCTGCAACCAAGGTACATGCCCTTGACCAGAATTGAACCTGCCGTCTTTTAGTCTGCAGGATGACGCTCTATCCACTGAGCCAAACCTGTTTTGGCTTTTTTTTTTTCTTTTAAACTCTTCACCTGAAGATATTTTTTTCCTGCTGATTTTTAGAGAGAGTGGAAGGGAGGGAGGAATGGGAGGAGAGAGAAACATTGATGTGAGAGAGACACATTGATTGATTGCCTCTCATGTGGTCCAACTGGGCTGGGGATTGAACCTGTGTCCTAGGTATATGCTCTTGACCAGGAATCGAACCTGCAACTCTTAGGTTCTTGGGCCGATGCACCAACCACGTAGCCAAATTGGCCAGGGTGAGGACAGTATTTTTTCAAGTATCTCTTTCAAGCTGACTAATTAATTATAGGTCAATGACCCAACTGTTTTCAGCAACAGGATCTTTGAGAGCAAATGTTACATTTTCTAGGATATTTGGCTAAAGTTTTGAGGAAAACATTAATTTCCTTTTTTTTAAGGTACACTAAATCTTTTTTGGGTACATTAAAACTTTAATTTTGTATTTTATGAGACATTTTTCATTCTGTAGACATCACATTTGGTGGAAGTGATGACTGTATATTGAATATTAAGTAATGTGTTCACTTAATTTTCTCAATAATTCTGTGAGGGATATATTATTATTGCCTTAAAGATAAAGTGACTGCAAATTAAGTCACTTTCCCAGGGTTTCTCTGCTAGAAATTGGTATAGCTGGCACTCATACCATTGGCCTAATTGCAGAGGCAGAACTAGCTAGAGCAGGCGGTTATGGCTCAGGTGAAGGTAGTGCTGGTCCTAGAATATGGCATTTGAGCCTTAAGTCTCCTATTGACTATTACCTTGAGTGAGCTCCATCTTTCCCTGAACCTTAGTTTACCCAGAGTTATCCTGGAGATTAAATGAAGTTATATGTGAGCACAGTCTTAAACTTTCAACTATAAAAAGAGTTAAGATGTGGATATTATCAGTGCAGAAGTAAGATAGAGCGCAGATTTGACCCAACTCCTAGGCCAGGAGATCTTTGCAGGGGTACTTAATACCATATTAGAGGTCCAAAATGATTTTTGTACACAAAGAGGATCTCGGAGAGCAATACATACTACTCTCTCCCTGCAGTCAGATTTGTATGATCCTTCCTTTTATTGAACAGTTTCATGAATTAACTGGGTAGTAACATACTTAGAATATTACATTATTAAAAAGATAAAGGGTTTGCTATTGTGTTTATTATGTCTGTGTGTGTTTTTAATTGACTTTAGAGAGAGAAAGAGAGAGGGATAGAGAGCTATAAACAACAGTGATGAGAGAATCAGTGATGGGCTGCTTCCTGTGTGTCCCCTGCTGGGGACTGAGCCTGCAACCCAGGCATGTGACCTGTTCGGGAATCAAACTGTGTGGCCTCCTGGTTTACGGGCTGACATTACACCAGCTGGGTGAAGTTTTCTTATGTGTGAGGCTTGATAAATACAATATCCAGCTGAAATAGAAGAATCAGGATTATTGCTTTTTTTTTTAAGTTTAAGATTTCTTAAAGTAAGTTTAATGTACTTCCATCAGATTTTTTGTATAATAGACTTATTCTTCGATGTTGAATACTGTATTTTTATTACTTTCAGTAAAGGCTATCTATTAAATATATAACTTATATGTGATCTCTTAAATGTCCCCTAAGTGACCTCTTTAAACAGTAAGTGAAAAATTCTAAAAAAAGTAATTTCTCAGACTGAGACCCAATTTCTGGTTGGAAAATATAGTCACTGAGACTTTGTTAGATAATACTTTCCTGTTATTACTTTTAGGATCATTTTGCATTGGAAAAAGTATTACTAAAGAGTCTTTTAATTTATTTTTAGAAGTTCTTTATTAAGAGCCTTCCCCCCTTTTTCTCCTTTAAGGTCTTGATTTCCTACGTAAAGATGTTCTTGGCCCGAATGCAGTCTTTCCTGTTGGTTAAATAAGACATCTATCAACATTGCCTGTTGGTCCTCTTTTTAATCTCTTAGGGATGGATGTTTGTAAGATGTTGCTTAATATGTTCTGGAGTACTCTGCCCGTTTGTTGAATTGTAAATGACTTTTAAATGTGCAAGTTCTGTTAAATACAAGGAGAACCTCTATGGGTAACTTTTGTATTGAAGAAGTCATTTGTCAACCATGGTAAAACTTGCAAACCCACTTTATACAGAGTGGATTCTTGAAGCTATACAGAAAATAAAAAAGCAAAAGCAAAGGCCCTCTGAAGAGAGAATCTGCCATGCAGTCAGTACTTCCCATGGGTTGGATAAGAAGACAGTCTCTGAACAGCTGGAGCTCAGTGTTCAGGATGGCTCCGTTCTCAAAGTTACCAACAAAGGCCTCGCCTCCTATAAGGACCCAGACAACCCTGGACGCTTCTCAGCAGTTAAACCAGGCACTTTTCCTAAGTCAACCAAGGGGTCTAGAGGAACATGTAATGATCTTCGCAATGTGGATTGGAACAAACTTTTAAGGAGAGCAATTGAAGGACTTGAGGAGCCAAATGGCTCCTCCCTGAAGAACATAGAGAAGTATCTCAGAAATCAAAGTGATCTCACAAGTACCACCAACAACCCAGCCTTTCAGCAGCGGCTGCGGCTGGGGGCCAAACGCGCAGTGAACAATGGGAGGTTGCTGAAAGATGGACCGCAGTACAGGGTCAACTATGGAAGCTCAGATGGCAAAGGGGCTCCCAAATACCCCAGTGCTTTCCCATCCTCGCTTCCACCTGTCAGCCTTCTACCCCATGAGAAAGACCAGGTAAGTGAAGAGAGAATGTTAATTCATTCTAAATATTGCCCATTCAACTTGTATAGTTTCAGTTAAATTTTATAAGGACAAAAGTTCTTAGTCAAGTTTGAATGTTTTGTCTTAGAGCAGGTTTTTATATTTTAAAATGTATATACTGTCTTTCATAGGATATGACATTTCTTTCTTTTTTTTTTTTTTATCCTCACCCGAGGATATGTTTCCATTGATTTTTAGAGAGTGTGAAAGAGAGAGGGAGAGACAGACAGAAACATCAAGGTGAGAGGGACACTTTGATTGGTTGCCTCCTGCATGAGCTCTGACCTGGGCCCCAGCCAGGGAGGAGCCTGTAACCTAGGTACATGCCCTTGATCAGAATCGAACCGGACCCTGTGGTCAGCAGGCTCTCTCTACTGAGCCAAAGCAGCTAGGGCAGGATATGACATTTCTTAGCCCCTCCAGCAGTGGACCTTTGTTTTATCCTCCAGGAATGTGGTGGAAAAACCCTAGGTCACCTTCTTAGATTCTTAGAACCCAAGTTACCAAGAACACTGCAAGTGGCGGCGTACAGGAGCTTAGCCAATGAGCGGTCAGAAAAGGTGTTTACGCTAGAACTGGTTTGGCTCAGTAGATAGACTGTGGGCCTGCAGACTGAAGGGTCCCAGGTTTGATTCCTGTTAAGGGCATGTACCTTGGTTGGAGGCACATCCCCAGTGGAGAGTGTACAGGAGGCAGCTAATTGATGTTTCTTTCTCATTGATGTTTCCAACTGTCTACTCCTTTCCCCTCTTCTCTAAAAAAAAACCAACAAAAAAATATATTTTAAAAAATGGTGTTTCCTCTGCAGCTCCTGTGGCCCCTGCATTGTATCGACTGGGCTAGGGGGGTGTCCCTGCCACCTGGGTCTCCACACACCCCAGAGACTGGCAGCCAGTCCCTCCGCCCAATCATGGGTGCTGGGCTTGGGGTGTGGACCTGAACTGCTGCCGCTTGGTGCCAGAGCACGTGCAAGCGGCTGTACCCATAGTCCTGCAGTGGCTGGGGGTGTTCTAGGACACCTGCCACTCATGGCCTAAGTGTGGGCCTATGGGCTAGAAGCAGCCTGGGTCTCAGGTATGTTCCAGGGACCCAGGCGGCTCTGTGCCTGTGTATGCAATTTGCATTTCGTTCCTGATTGGCTTGTGGGTATAGCAATGGTATGGTCAATTAGCATATTACTATTTTATTAGATTAGATGGCAGATTTCTCCTTAGTTACTGCTATACTCCTGCTCTTTGATTGCGTGAAAACAATTTTTCTTTGTTTTGTTTCAAAGCTACTGAAATTACTGCCCAAAATAAATCAAAATGGAGCAATAACAAATTGTCTATAATAATCCAGGCCCTTCAGTTTTCAGGCTTATTGCCTGCCCTTTGGGCGAGTGGATGCATTTATATCAGTTAACTTTACGTCTTGTACAACTTTAACCATTGGATGGAAAGGGTGGCTGTAAATGTTAACTGCATTTTTAGAAGTGATGGAAATAGAACTGTTCGGAAACATTGTGCTCCTTGTGGGTATCTTTTCTCTTTGGATACTTCCAACCTTTAAGATTGACCTTACTTTCCCCAGTGTTTTAAGCTGATAGGGACCCAGCCATAGGAAACTGGGCAGGACCAGGTGATTTGCCTTTACATGGACCACTATGAATCCTAGAGTTTATATCTTAACTATATTTTTATTTTATTAGTTTTCCTTAACATTCATTTTACCCTTTGGTGGTATTTGTGTTTGTGTAACCAATTCTCAGTTCTTTGTGAGAGAATGTGGACATAAAGGAAGAAGGCAACCTATTAAATTTTCTTTTAAATAACAATTATATAAAAAAATTACAGCAAATGACTCAGATCCTGATTCCTGTGTCTGACATAACCACACTAAGCACTTCTGTTTCTCATTAAATCCTATGTAATAAAAGAGTGATATGCAAGTTGACCATACCTCTGCTATACCAACAAGCCACACCCACCAGCCAATCAGGAGCGAATATGCAAATAAACCCATCCAAGATGGCTGCCAGCCACAGAGAGCAGGAGGGAGGCTTAGGATTCCTGGGCGATGGAGGAAGCCAAGCTTTCCGCCTGCCCTTTATGGCTCAGGCCTCCTCTTAAGGCAACAAAGTTTCAATTATAGAATCCCAACAGAAATGGCAGCAGCCATGGAGTGAGCAGAAGGCTTGGCTCCGCTCTAGGCTACAAGTTTCAATTGTAGAAAATACATAAATCCCAGATACCAGGGCCTCTGCTTGGGTCGCCGGGGGTGTGGCCGGCCTGCAAACTACCACAGGCCCCTCGCCCAGGCTGCCCCATGACCCAAGGGAATCCCCACCCTGATCCAGGACACCCTTGAAGGCAAACCAGCTGGCCCCCACCAATGCACCAGGCCTCTATCCTATCTAATAAAAGAGTAAATATGCAGATTGACCATCACTCCAACACATAAGACGGCTGCCCCCATGTGGTCAAAGATCCTTCCCCCATGTGGACACAAGATGGCCACCACAAGATGGCCAGCAGGGGAGGGCAGTTGGGAGGGTCCAGGTCTGCAAGGGAAGGCAGTTGGAGGCAAGCAAGCCTGCAGGGGAGGGCAGTTAGGGGTAACCAGGCCTGCAGGGGAGGGCAGTTAGGGGCAAACAGGCTGGCAGGGGAGTGGTTAGGGGGTGATCAGGTTGGCAGGCAGAAGTGGTTAGGGGCAATCAGGAAGGCAGGCAGGCGAGCATTTGGGAGCCAGCAGTCTTGGATTGTGAGAAGGATGTCCAACTGCCTGTTTAGGCCCAAGGGATCGGGTCTAAAACGGCAGTTGGACATCTCTCGAGGGGTCCCAGATTGGAGAGGGTGCAGGCTGGGCTACCCCCCATGCACAAATTTTATGCACCAAGCCGCTAATATTTTTATAAAAGCTTATCCCTTGAGATTTTTCAAGGGAATATAGAGCCATTTCTTGATGGATTTGAGTATCTTTGGTTTTAAAATATATACATTTATTACACTAAGGTATATTAAGGTTTTATAATGATCAGGTATGTGGACTAAATCAGGCAGCTTTAGGCAATTTAATGTTTCAATAATTTTGTGATCCAGGAGATATTTTTACTTGTGATAGAGGAATGACTTCAAATTTTCCACAATCCTTTTCCTTCTCTTTTACCTTGCTACCATTTCTTGCCAACCTTATCATCATATATATATATATATATATATATATATATATATATATTTTACAGCATCTGTACTGAAGTATTTTTAGTGTAGGAAAATTCATGTCTGAAAGTGTCTAGGATTGAGAGCAGACTAATTTATTGCTTATCATGCAATTGTTACTGCTTTTTTTTGTGATGTTGATCTTTAAATTGTCCAGTTGGCACCATCATATAATAAGGAAAGCTGAGAAAATGTGTCCTAGAATTTTTGCTTAATGAGATTTGGGGATCAGTTGTATTCAGTAATTATAATCTGGTTTTTAAAGAAAAACCCAAATAAGTGAAAATCAGGTCAAGTCATTTAGGCCATCGTGTATTATTATCTTGTTTGTGTCGTATATTACAATAGCATTATTTTTTTTTAAATGCAATAAAAACTGCAACACAAATGCCCTTTGAGATTGCTAGTGGTAAATAGTTAAAAACCATGTAAACTTGCTAAGTAAGTATAATCGAAATTCTTATCCTGGGTACATGAATGAGTATGGGGAAGGTATACCACTAATCCCTTGAAATAGAACAGTTATGTGCATCCACATGTTTTTCTAGGGTCGGGGTCTATAGTTTTTTTTTTTTAATGTTTTATTGATTTTTTACAGAGCAGAAGGGAGAGGGATAGAAAGTCAGAAACATCGATGAGAGAGAAACATCGATTAGCTGCCTCTTGCACGCCCCCTACTGGGCATGTGCCCGCAGCCAAGGTACATGCCCTTGCCGGAATCGAACCCGGGACCCTTCAGTCCGCAGTCCGACGCTCTATCCATTGAGCCAAACTGGTCTCAGCTATAGTTGTTTGTTTTTTTTAAAATACATTTTTATTTTATTCTTATTTTTTTAAATATATTTTTTATTGATTATAGAGAGGAAGGGAGAGGAAGAGAGAGAGAAATATCAGTGATGAGAGAGAATCATTGATCGGCTGCCTCCTACAGGTCTCCACTGGAGATTGAGCTCACAAAGCGGGCATGTGCCCTTGACTGGAATCGAACCTGGGACCCTTCAGTTCACAGGCCAATGTTCTATCCACTGAGCCAAATCAGCCAGGGCAGGGACTATAGTTTTTAACAGATTCTCAGAGGGATCCAGAATATCAAATAGCCAATGTGAACAGTTTTGGAATGTAGAAAATATTTTGAGTTTCTTACCTAAAAGAAACTAATGCTAATGTTTTTCTTGCTTCAGCTGCTGAACTTGGATCTGTATTGGTTGTACTGTAGTTTTTGTATATAGAACTTTTAAAAATATATTTGAAAGACATTATCACTGTTCTTGTACTAGGAGTCTGTAGAGTTTGCATATTGTGGGAGGACATTTCTGATATAAATAGCAACTATTTGTACAGAGAGAAATAATCTCAATTACAGTTTAGTCAACTGATATCTTTCAAAGAAGCTGTTATTCTAGTTACTTTTGCTGAGCAGTTTCATTTAACTGTAAAAAAATAAAATTAAAAAATAGTAAAAATAATAACTAAAATTTCTTAAGGGTTAAATGCTGGTACTTTTCCAGGTGCTGTACATTTATTATCTCCTTATGACAATAACTGTGAGGACTATAGGTTTTTATCCTTACTGGACAGATGAAAAATTGAGGCTCAAAACCTAAGTAATTTGTCCAAGGTCACTCAGAGAGCTGGTGAGAGATGAAGCCAAGATTCTAACAGCCTGTCTGACTCCAGACCTTTTTATTGCTGCTCTGTCTATTGGTCCACAGTAGTGACCTTTCATTAACAGTAAAAGTATCTCTTCCAAGTTCTGCAGCTGCTTAGAAGCCATTTCCCCCCAACAAATACATTTCTGTCATTTTAAATTTGGTAGCTGCAACGAACCTATTACAGTTTTTAAAGCACATACTATTTATAATATTAGCAATATGGGAAAGCAGTAGGGGAAGCAGTAAATCTGTGTCTAATTAGATTTAACATCATCATTCCTATGCACGTCTGCTAGGAAGAGTACAATGCAAGTTAAAATAGAAGGGCTCCTTTCCTTTCTGAAACGTAATTGCACATCTTCTGATAGTCTAGAATTCAAATTGGATATTACCACACTGGCTTCTTAGCATGACTTCTTTGTATTTATTTAAGAAAGCTCTCTTTGGTGAGGTGGTATGGAAATGAATTAAACCACTGAAGATAACACTTTATCTTTGACTTGGTGAGGGAACTCCTAAAGGATAGTATTAGTGTTTCTCATTAAAAGTGGTAAAGCTCAATTAGGTCAGATTATGAGGACTTTGGAAAGTCAAATATTCTCAGAGAGACTTCGGTTATCACCACAGACTTTGTAGCATTAAGATTCCTTTTAACATTTGGGCTTTAGCATTTTTATAAAATCAGCTTAGTTCAATTTTAAACAGAATCCTTGGTATTTCACTTTATTGGGAATAACTTTCTAAACTTATTAAGGATCAAATCTTGATATGTTTCTAGTATAGTACGTAATGGTTGGAAAGGGACATCTTCTAATATCAGATCGGGCTTTGATTTTTTTTTTAAGCCATAAAATGACTATTAGAATCTTACAAAAATATCCAAACATAATTACAAAACAATAATGCTGTCAGTGAGACAATGAGTTTTAAAAGGAGCACACATGATCAGAAGTATGGCCTTGTTCAGTTTATTCTAGTTGTTCCCCAAACCCCTTTTAAGGAGATATTTTGTTAGGGTTTTTGGCAGTGATATTAGTATAAAATATTTACATAAACAGAAGATTAATGTACATCATACATCAGTTTCTTGTGTTGTATAAATGTCATAAGTTAAAGAACTTTATTTTTAGATTTTCTTCACTTTTCTCCATTCTGTCCTCTAATCACCCGTTCCATTATCTTTGCCCTGGAGGACCCACCTCATCTCTCTGGGACTTTACCAATCGCCTGTCCTTTGTGAAGCACCATTCACTTGTCCACATTGTTCTAGCTGGGGCAGGCTTCCAGGAGTCTCTCAGCCCTAGGGGAATCGTTTATAGTCTTAGACAAGTCTGTCTCTTTTTTGGCAGAAGTGTGTGTATTTTTTTATCTGCTAATTATGTAGAATCTAAATGTCCTCCTCTCTGTTGTCCTTAGTTTTCCTTTGAATTTGTCTCCTTTGTATTGCAGATGTCACATTTCTCAAAAAATGCTTAGCTAAGTGTATTCAACTGAAAGTTGGATAAAGCTCTGAATATTGCAAAATATGTTCTTCCATATAACCTGAATTTTGGAATTGGTATGGATGAAAGTCAGCTATAGAATGACGAAAGTCAGACAGAAACCTTTTATAATGTGAAAGAATAGATGAATCAAAACTTGCTGCTCAGGGTCAGGGCAAAAAAAAGTCTGCAGTTCATATTGTTAATTAATCTTCTGAAGTTCTTCAAAATTAGAGATCTGAGGGCAACTTTGTGAGCAATTAGTACTAGTTGTTGAGAGAGCACTTGGATTGTCTCAAACTAGTTAGTTGGGATAAGTGGAAGATAAAATGAAGAGTGAATGGGTCTTTCTATTGCACTCCGGGGCATGGCAGCTTGTTCCACTTCAGAGCTTTTATCAAGATGGGACTTGTCTGGAGTTCTACTGAAATAGGCTTCAGGTAAAGGGGAAACAATATCAGAGGATTTTTTACTCTTAAAATGAGTGTTAAACATTCTTTTTTATTCTTTAAGTCTTAGCTGTATTTGATACTTACAACTGCCTTCTCTACAGCATGTGACCCTGACCTGAATATAGACCAGTATTTTCTGATTTCCTAATGGTATTTTCTTCCAAGAATTAAAGGTGTGAAGGCTATGGTTTCCTGATTAATTTTGGATATTTCCAGGAATTTATTTTTGTATTCCGTATGCCTGATTACTACAGCTGTATTATACTTTCAGTGCTAAGAACATCTATACTAGATAGCTTTGACATTATGTAACAGTTAAGTGCTATTTGCTAGTTTATTCTGATTGTATTTTGGATGGCAAAGATGTTTAATTTATCCTTTACAAATTTATTTAATAAATAGTACATTTAATGTTTCTTAGAATGAAAGTGTGTTCTTTTTATGTGTTTTAACTTTGCACGTAATAATGTCCGAGGAATACATGAGGAAATGTGATTGTTTTCTCATTGTAATAGCAAACTTAGGTTGTAGTAAAATTTATGACTTTGTTTTGTTTATAAACTTAATTTTCTTGGCCTGTACATTAAACTACAGTAGATTTGATGGAAACTATTCTTCTCTAGTTACACCAGTATTTAAAATGTAAATCTGTATCTTCTCAGGTACTTTGATCTCTGCAATCTATTAATGTTTCTAAGTACGTATGTAAACATCAATCAACTCACTAAATTAAAGTTAACAAATGAGTCAGCCATGTAATTTGTGACATTTTGAGTTAGAAAGGCCATGAGGAATATGTTTTTATTTGTGTGTGGGTGCTCTTATCTCATTGTCTTCAGGTGATGACATTTTACATTAAGACCAGGAGGTATGGCAGTGCACATTGTGAAATGCTAATCACTGTTATTATGCTGCTGCTTGGGACTGGATAACTTTCTCAAAGAAGCCTCCAGGAGCTGCAAAATGTACACTGTTGTTTTTCCTTTCAAGTGAACCTTTTAATTAGCAGGATGTTAATGTCAACTATAACTTTTTGGATTTGTTTTATGAAAGGTGGTATTTTAAAAATTCTGCAAAATGAACTGTATAGACAAAGTTCTGGAGTGAGTGAAATTAGATTTAAACTGTGAGGCTGGGCTCTACAAGGCTATAAAATAAATACTAATCAATGGTCTAAGTAAAATCCAGGAAGGATTTGTGTTAATTTGACAAATGGGTTTAGAATTCTTTAGCCATTATTTTTTAGAAACCAGCTTTGTTCATACATCCTTTCTCTAATTTGCTTCACTTTTGATCTTTGATAAAACCAGCTGCAATTTTGTTTCATTAACAAACCTAACTGGTTAACAGATGTTTGTTTTGGCTTGATTGTGTCCTTTCTATTAGAAACAGCATAAGCATACATAGAAACCATGCTGGGCCTTTTCCTGTCTGCAGTTACACTGGTGTTTCAGAAGAGCAACTTAATTTTATTTACAGGTTCAATTTTTGTTCCTCTATACTATTATTGTAGTTATATTGTCGGTATATATACACAAACATTTTAGCTCTTGTTTCCCCTGTCAGGGAGGTCTTTTGTTCTTAATCCTCCATCTGTTGGTTTAGTATACCCCTCCCCCTCTTTTTCTAGCATTGCAGAATCTTAGTATGCAGGGAAAAGGTATTGCAAAAGAGGTAATTGAGATATCAATGACTCTTCCACAGTTCTATGGGACCAGCCTGGTGAATTTAGATAATTTCTTCCATCTTCTTTGATGTCGGTACATTACCATATGGAAAGCAATGAGGCCTACAGGAAGAAGGTGAGCCTTGGTCTGGGCTGCCTGTGATACTCAGTGATGTGGGCTAGGAGCCAGAGGCGGCACGTGAATGTTTCTGTAACAGTTTCTGATGTGGCTGGTCCTGTTTTTTGTCCACGGTTTACTGCCATGCTTCGTGACCCTCTCAGATCATGAATGGGAATGATGAAGTTCAAAAAACAGAGGAAACATTATATGGAGTAACAGAAACAATAGTAAGAGAAGCAAAGAATGCCCAAGTTAAACTTCAGTATTAAGAACATCAAATGATGATTTCTGTTTGATATTTGATCCACTTGTTCCCCAAATTGGTATTTTAATACCATGGAGGAGCTTCTACCTTATATCAAAACCCAACCCCAGCTATTGAGTTTTGAGATGTGAGTAAAGCAGCCCAAAACAGTATCTGCTAGTAGAAGAGTGTGGGCTATTTGAGGAACATAAGCTATTTTATCTAATTAGGCTGCTGGCAGGATGTGAGGAGACTGGGAAAGGCAGGCACTGGAAGGAGCCAGGGAGAGATTCTCCCCCCTACTTTGTAATTTACAGGATTGTAATATTTCTGAAAGTTAAAAGGGTAGTGCAATTAGTGCTGTATTTCTTTCTCCTAGATTCACCAATTGTTAACATTTTGCCACATTTCTTCTCTCTCCTGAATATATGTGTATATGTTTTTATATGTATATAATTACACACATGCATCCACATACTCAATTTGTGGCTGAACTATTTGAAAATATATAGCAAGCATAATGATATTAAGATATCATAATATTAAGTTAAAATAATTGCTATATATCAAGGATTATTTTCCTATATAACTACAATGCTGTTATCTCATGTAAGAAATTCAACAGTGAAATTAGAAAGTTATCTAATAGTCCATATTTTCCCAAAAGCCCCAAAGTGTCACTTTAAACTTCAGTTTGATCTAGGATCCATTTAAGGGCCACACATTGCATTTGGTTGCCTCTTGCATTTGGTTGTCTTATCTCCTTTAATACAAAACAGTTTCCTTTATTTTGCTTTTCTCATCAGTCATATTTTTGAAAGCATTTAGGACAATTGTCCTATAGGATGTTCTACAATTAGTGTTTGTCTGGTTGAGTCCTCATGATTGGATTCAGGGTAAACATTTTGGCAAGAATACTGCACGGGTGATGTTGTATAGGATACATCTTTTCAGGTTATCTTGTTATTGGTGGTGCTTTTTCATCAGTTGGATAAGGTGGTGCTTTTTCATCAGATCTCTTACTAAAGGCCCTTTTTCCTTTTTTGTAGTTAGTAAGTACTCTATATAGTAAGCATGTCAAACTCGCAGCCCATGGGCCGCATGTGGCCCACAATGAATATTTTGTGGCCCAGCCAATATAATGGTGTGAGCAGTTATTTTCAGTGATGAAAAGAAACAAGTCTCCGGTCAGATCCAGAATTACAGACATTCACCTTGGGTCAGTTTTGAAAGTAATCACTGCGAACGAGATTTCCTCCAAAGTAGGAAAGAAAGTAGCAGAGAACAGATGCCAAATGTCAGGAAGAAACCATCAATTTTACCATTGCTCTTGTTCTTTTTTCTTTTTTTTTTAATACTATACTTTTTGAAATAAACTTACGTTTCTACGAAAATTGAATTGAAACTTTTTTTTTTTTTTTTTTGCGGCCCACATAAACCTTTTTTATTTGGCTCTTGTTAGCCTTTGAGTTTGACATGCTTGCTCTACAGTGAGGTGTGTATGTTTCCTATTAGTGTTGTAACAGATTACCATAAACAAGTGGCAAAAACAACGCCAATTCATTGTCTTGCAGCTCTGTGGCCCGAAACCCAGCGTGGGGCTCACTGGGTTTGAGTCAGTGTCAGCAGGGCAGCATTCCTCCGGAGGCTCCAGGAGAGAATGTTTCCTCACCTTTTCCAGCTCCTACAGGCCGCCTGCGTCCTCTGGTCATGGCCCTTTCCTCCCTCTCCACAGACAGCAGCATCGCATCTGTCTAGTTTTCTGCAGTCACATTTTTCTCGGACCACGGCCTGGACAGCTTTTAAATGATTCATGTTATTAGATGGGGCCTACTTCCATACTCCAAGATATTCTCCCCGTCTCAAAGTTCTTAATTTAATCACAGCTGTAAGGTGACAGATTTATAGGTTCTTGGCATTAGGAAGTAGACATTTGTATTTGTATGTGGGGGCAGGGAGTGATATTTTGCTTGCCACACAATGGTTTCAGTATCCTCACCTAAATAATTTTTTTTTTTTTTTTGTATTGGAGATTGCGGATTTTTGAAGCTTTGTGTACATTAAGTCTGCTTAGAAAGGAATGAATCAGTTTATGGGAGTAATGCTAGTTGAAGGCTGGGAGTCAAGACAACTGAGTTCTAGCTCTGATGGTACAACCTGAATCATTTCCATAGGGGCAGAAGCAGGACTGCCTTCTGCTTCCAGTTCATGTTTATTCACTCACCAGTCAAAGAACTGAAAAATGGATTTGGCAGTAATTGCCTGAGAGTTTTTAACAATTGGAGATGGGATATCCAAAATGTTTTCTGAGAAGTGCACTTAAAGTGTAGAGAAGGGTCTTTCATTTAAAATGCCCATAGATACATGAAAATATAAAAGTTAAATTACATATATATATAAGCTCTTTGTTGACATTTTAAAGATTAAGGAACATTTTTTTTGTTAATCCTCATCTGAGGATTTTTCCATTAATTTTTTTAGTGAAGAGTTAGATACATCAATTGGTTGCTTCCCTTGCTTGCCCTATCTAGTGAGTGGCAGGGATCACGCCTGCAATTGAGGTACATGACCTTGATTGGAATCACACTTATGAGAAGTGCCTTCAGCCAAAGCCAGTTTGGCTCAGTGGATAGAGCATCGGCCTGCGGACTGAAGGGTCCCAGGTTCGATTCCGGTCAAGGGCATGTACCGTGGCTTGCGGGCACATCCCCAGCAGGGGGTGTGCAAGAGGCAGCTGATCGATGTTTCTATCTCATCGATGTTTCTGACTTTCTATCCCTCTCTCTTCCTCTCTGTGAAAAATCAATAAAAATATATTAAAAAAAAAAAAAAAGAAGAAGTGCCTTCAGTCCGAGAACTGATAGACACTCTAGCCACTGAACATTTAGAGAATTTTATGTCTATTATTTAAATGAGAATCTTCATTAGAGAACTTTAGATAGGCTGAAAAATAGTTACTTAAAAAAGAATAATATCATACTTACAATGTCATGTGTTAATTATCCTATATAATAAAAGCATAATATGCTAAGTGTCTGACTATTTGACCTTTCCACCAGTCGCTATGACGCACACTGACCACCAGGAGGCAGACACTCTGACCCGTAGGTTAACTTGCTGCCAGGGTCAGGCTGATCGGGATTAGACGAGATGGGCCAGACATGCCCTGGAGCCCTCCCATGGCTCCTCCCTGGCTGATCCACCTCCCTGGCTTCTAAAATATTTCTTCTTATATATTATATTTCTTCTAAAATATTTCCTTTTAGTGGGCACGAATCTGTGCACCAGGCCTTCTAGTCTCTTAATAAAGTTGGGCAAAAACATGCAAGTGGATGTATATTCTTTTAGGTCTTAGTAAAACTCAGAAAACAATAAATATCAAATCAAGATTCACAAAGGTAGTTAACCTTAGGAATTCTTCATTTCCTTTCATTTCACAGTATTTTAGTAGAATCTTTTTCAGTAGCTGCAGTCAGTTGGAATGCTTTGGAAATACTGGCGGTTGCAATTGGTAAAGAATAACTGTTTAGTTATCAGCCTATAAATGTGCTTTCTAGAGCCGATAAAAAAGATGATCTTATGTGATGAGCTCTGACCTCTGTAAACCTTCCAACTTATCTCATTTTCCACCAGCTACTGAAATATAACAAGATACCAACAATTACATCCTCACAAAGCATTTATACCATCTTATAAAATCACCTCTTTATTGGAAAATTGTGTAACATCTTGATTTCAATTTAACGTGACACATTGGTTAGCAATAAATCTTGTTTGGGTATGAACACAAGCCTGGAGGCAATTTGCAGAACATTGATCAGGTGCAAATTGTATGTATTTTTCTAGCTTCTAAAAATTTCAGAGCAAAATGAAATAAATTGTTATCATCGAGAGCACCACTTCTTAGGCTGTTTTTAAATCTGACTCAGAGTATTGCCATGTATTTTTAGGAGAAGTGCCTTGACTCTCCTGAAACCCATGATTTGTGTTTTGACCATTTGAGTTCCTCATTTCCTCTTTCATATCAGGTGAAATGATATAAACATAGGTTATGGCCTTGTAAATATGCATAATAAACAGCTCTACATAAAACATGCAAGAAGAGAGATTAGTATCCTCTTAGTGCTTCCTATATACCAAGTTTTGTTCTAAGTATTTAATATATACAAAATAATTTTACATGAACCCTGAAAGATAGTATTGTTATCAATGGAATTTTACAGGTGGAGAGACAGGTCAGGGAAGATACCTGGCCCAGGATTACACGGCCCAGGAGCTGGTGTTTCACTCCTGGCACACAGTTTGGCGTACAGCCACTTCACCCCCACCTAGGTGTCTCATTTATTTGGATGAAACCAGCACAGATCTATTGAGTTCTTGTAACATGTAAAGCACTGTAAACCATATTCAAGTGGCAATTAAAAATTACCAGTTGAAAAATGCTAAGACGCACAGCTATGTGATTCCTCCTCCAATGAGTGCTTTTTCAGAGTGATTGAAATGTTCTTTCTTTAGCAATGAATAAGAACAGACAGCATTTACATATTGCTTACTGTGAGTCAGGCACTACTTAAAGTGCTCTGAATATGATAACTTGCCTGTGAGGTAGTACATCTTTTCACTGTTAGTTTGCAAAGAAGTGATGATCTGAGGCACATGAGGTAAAAGGACTTGTCCAAAGTGACATAGCTATTGTGTGGTAGAGCCAGAATTCAAACCCAGGCATCTTGGTTCCATAGTCTGTACACTTAACCATTGTACTACGTGGCCTCTTATTTCTTCATGAAGAAAAACTTTTGTTAAATAAAAGGTATTGAAAAGAGTTACAAACAGGTTCTTATAAACCTGGACCTCTACGTGACTAAAAAGTGTTTATAATAGGAGTCACTGAAAAAACGTGTTACAATTCATTTAAGGTGGCTTTTCCCAACCTATGTTCTGAGGTAGAAGGAAGTACAGTATTTAAGATGTTAATAGTGCCAGTAATGTTCTGAGATTTGAAGTCCCTGAGGAGTTCTGAAATTTAACTTGCTTAACCCTCAGTTTCCCAAGATGATTTAATGATGGGCCCTTCTCTCCTCTCCCTTTCTCACAACAGCCATTCACTTGTCTGGAAATTTTTGCATTTGGTAACATAGTTTGGATAGTGCTGATGTAAGGTTACACTGCTAATCCCTTTCCTCCACACACACATCCCGAAGAAAACCAGTGAAGAACTGAATTTGGAGTTTGTGCTTCAGAATAGAAAACCAAAAGTAATCAAATTTGTTCCTTGTCTCTAATGAATTATTTTATTTTACTTTAAAAATATTTTTATTGATTTCAGAGAGGAAAGGCAATGGAGAGAGAGAGAGAGAGAGAGGTGATGATGAGAGAGTATCATTGGTCAACTGTCTCCTGCACGCCCCTCACTGGGGATTGAGCCACAACCCTGGCATGTGCCTTGACCAGGAATGGAACGGTGACCTCCTGGTTCATAGGTTGATGCTCAGCCACTGAGCCGTGCTGGCTGGGCATGAATTAATTTAGTAAAACTGTTGTGTAGTATGTTTTTGACTGTAAAATAACATTTTAGAGCTGCAGGCAATTGTTGATCACTATGTTTAGGGATTTTAAATTGAGGTCCAAGACTCCTTTCAGGGGGTTTATGAACCCCTTAAATTGTATGCAAAATTCTGGGCTTATGTATGAGTATTTTTCTGGAGCCTCTTGCCTCTCCCCTTCTTCAACAGGTCATTTGACCACTCAGGCCAGTGGTTCACAGACTTTGCTGCACATTTGAATCACCTGAAGAGCTTTTAAAAGTTCTGATTCCCAGATCACCCTTCACACCTATTAAATCAGAATCTTGGGGGTAGGAGCCAAGTATTAGAAGTTTTTGAAGATCTCTGGTAATGCCACTGTGCAGCAAAAGTTTGAGAATCACTGCCTGGGGCTAACTTTCTTTTATAGTTGAGCAAACAGGGTCTGCTTATGTGGTCCAGGAAACAGTCTAGATGTGTTAATTGGGTAGGGCCTAGTTCTTACTAAAAGAGATCTTAAAGGTCATTGTAAAGGAGTCTTATGAGGAATTGGTTCGGGAGCCGGAATTCTTAGCTTGAAATTCTGACTTTTCCACTGGGCAAGTATAGTCTGTCTCTCGGTCTGCTCAGCTGACAGACGCATGGAGATAACTATAGCACAGACCCCATAGGGACAGTTTGCCACAACCACATGGCCCTGAAATAGAGTAGTGAGCTTTTCCTGGACCCTGATAAGAAGGACAGCTGAACAGAGTCCAGGGCATGGGGAGGGGCAGCAGCCCCTGGCACCCCTCCTTGGCCACCCTGTTCTTGAGGGAAAAGTGTGAATTGATGTCCTTATCACCTTCTAATGAAGACCTCCTCTCCAACTGGAAACTTGCTCTAGTCCAGTGGTCAGCAAACTCATTAGTCAATAGCCAAATATCAACAGTACAACGATTGAAATTTCTTTTGAGAGCCAAATTTTTAAAACTTAAACTTCTTCTAACACCACTTCTTCAAAATAGACTCACCTACCTAGGCTGTGGTATTTTGTGGAAGAGCCATGTTCAAGGGGCCGAAGAGCCACATGTGGGTTGTGAGCTGCAATCTCACAACCAGTGAGTGCCCTTGTCAGAGTCCATGAATGGCTAAAATCCACATTTCTTTGCTTTATTGTTTCTCTATTATTTAAATGGTCAGTAAAAGAATCTGTTTTCAGAGTAACACGTGCACATTCTATAGACTTTCACAAATACAGAAAGGTTCAGGGATGAAACACTATGACTGCAAATTTCACAAAGGGTAAATACTGTTAGAAGTTTGTATTTTCTTCCAGGTTTTCCCCTAAATGTGAATTCCTATACTTGTTATATTTAAATAAGAAGAGGAATATCATAGCTATATAATTTTGCTTTCTACATATGTATTTTGCTTTCTACATTTAACATCTGTTGTAAGCCTCCCCCCCCCCCCCCCATATTCTTGATATTCTTTGAAGGGTGACATTAAATTGCTGGTGGTTATTTCTCATGTTTTTGTTTCACATTTAGGATGTTTCTACTTCTTTTACTAAGCTATCCTATCTGATAAATGAGTAATATGCAAATTGACCATACCTTTACCACACCCACCAGTCAGGCCCACCAGCCACACCCCAGCCAATCAGGAGCGGGGGTGGGGCCAAGGTGGCGGGTGAGCAACGGGGGGGCGGGACCGAGCCGTGTGTGAGGCAGCCAGCGAGCCTGCCAGGGGATTGGGGGGGGCAGGGTCTGGTATTCACTGGTGGCCAGGGTTAAAGGCGACTGGCAAGCACTCGAGGCAGAGGGTGGGGCCACCAAGGTGTGCACAAGGCAGGGGGCGGGGCTGAGGCGGGAGCTGCGGCCTTGTGGCACAAGCGAGGCTGCTGTGAGTGCGGGGTTCCCCCAGGACTGGATGGTTGCTGCCGGCTCTAAGGCCTGGGCTGGGGGAGTGTCCGGCAAGCACGGGGCCCCCGGGGGCTGGGCAGTCACCGGGTGATTGTCAGCGGCTGGGGCTAAGGCCAGGATCGGGGGGGTGGGCCGAGGTGGCCAGTGCAGAGCCAGCCATTGGCCCCATTGAGGGGGCAGGTTGGGCTGAGGGATCACCCACTCCCAGTGTTCGAATTTTGTGCACTGGGCCCCCAGTTACAAATAATACCGCTACTAAAATTTTGTGTATGCATGGGTAATTATTTCTTCTAGGATAGATTATTAGAGGAGTTATACTAGGGCATATACAAGAGTTCTTTTTCTAAGACTTTTGGAACATATGGTCCAAAAGTGGTCCAAAAGATAGTACTGATTTATACTCTTGGGCAGAGTATGAGAGCCTTGGTCATCTACTTCCTTCCTACCCCTTACTGTTTTTTTTTTACATTAAAAATCATTTAGCTTTATTAATAAAAATGAAGTTCACACATAGACTAAAAAAACATTGGAAACCAACTGTATGGTTCATGGACAAAATATAGATTACAAGCAGTTAAGAAGCATTCTGATTCTTTTGAGATAATGATCTTAGAGCTCTGTTTTATGATATTTAAGACTGAGGCAAATGTAGAGTTCTTTCTAGAGTTCCTTCTTTCCTTCCTTCCTTCCTTCCTTCCTTCCTTCCTTCCTTCCTTCTCTCCCTCCTCCTTCCTCCTCCCTTCCCTCCCTCCCTCCCTCCCTCCCTTCCCTCCCTCCCTCCCTTCCCTCCCTCCCTCCCCTCCCTTCCCTCCCCTCCCCTCCCCTCTCCTCCCCTCCCCTCTCCTCCCTCTCCTCCCGTCCCCTCCCCTCCCTTCCCCTCCCCTCCCCTCCCCTCCCCATTGATTTTTAGGGAGAGGGTAAGGGAGGAAGGCAAGAGGCAAGTGACCTAAATGGTACAGCATCTCTATTCCCAAGAATTTATGGAATACGTAGATCACTTGAAATCATTTGTTTCTAAATTCTATGGGTCTCTAGACAGTCTTATCCAGCTCTATAGGTCAGCCTATGTTTCACAAAGTTCTTACCATTTTGTGAGCCTGAGGGTTCAGAAAAGGGTTTATTTTAGCTGATTAGCTATTGGCTTTAATGACATAAAAGTGCATTTGTCAGCGAGCCTTGCTGTATTAAATCTGACACAGTTGTAAGAGAGTGGATTACCTTTTGGGCATGCCTTAAGCTGCTGCTCATCAGACTTCAGCTCCTACTCTGTTATCTGACCTCTCCAGCCACCTTGTTCTCATCAGTATTGCCCAAAGGTTTACACTGGGCTACGAATTTCCTAAATTTATTTAATTTCCCTCCATTGTGGTCAGAGAACAGTTGGTATGATTTCATTCTTTTTACATTTATTGAGGCTTGCTTTATGGCCCTAACATATGGTCTATCCTGAAAAGTGTTCCATGTTTATTCTGTTGTTGGGTGGAGATACCTATAGATGTTTGTTAGGTCAGTTGGTTTGTAATGCCATTCAAAATTTCTATTTTCTTTCTTTTAAAAAATATTTTTTTTTAATCTCAGAGAGGAAGGAAGAAGGAGAGAGAGATAGAAACATCAATGATGAGACAGAATCATTGAGAAACATCAATGATGAGAATCATTGATCGCCTGCCTCTTGCATGCTCCACACTGAGGATTGAGGCAAGTGAACTAAATGGTACAGCATCTCTATTCCCAAGGATTTATAGAATAAATCCAGGCATGTTCCCTGATTGGGAATCAACCATGACCTCCTGGTTCATAGGTCGACACTCAGCCACTGAACCATGATGGCTGGGCTATGGAACGCCCCTAACTGCTTTCAGCAGTGACTGAATCGTTTTATATTCCTATCAGCAATTTACTAGGGTTCTAACTTTTCCATGTTGTTATCAACATTTGTCTCCCTCCAACCCCCCTTTTTTAGTAGACTAATGCTCTCTTGTTTTATTTTTCAGAATCTTTTTGGCTAATTATGCTTGCTTGTTTTTCCACATACATGTTAGAGTCAGCTGATTAGTAATCAAAAGATCTTATGATTTGATTGGAGTTTTCAATGTATAGAATGGTGTTCTTATAATAGTGAGTCATATATTGGAGAACAGGTATATCTTTCCACGGTTTAATCTATTTTTTTACTTACATTAAAAAAATATATATATTATGGATTTTTTACAGAGAAGAAGGGAGAGGGAGGTAGAGTTAGAAACATCAATGAGAAACATCAATCAATTGCCTCCTTCACACCCTCTACTGGTGATGTGCCCACAACAACGGTACTGAATCTGGGACCATTGAGTCCACAGGCCGATGCTCTTATCCACTAAGCCAAATCAATTAGGGCTACTTACATTTCTTTATTGTAGAACATTTTAAGCATATGTAAAAATCAAGAGCAATACTCACCTTTACCAGCTATGGCAATAATTACCTCGTGACCAGTTAAACTCCTTTCAGTTATATCCCTATCCATTCCCCCAGTCCCTGCCACTACTGAATTATTTTGAATCAAATCCCAGACATTATCTCATTTTATCTATAAATACTTCTATAATATAACTGTTATCATCCATTAAAGTCTTTTGTATGTGAGTACAGGTGTGTATAGAGTGTGGGTAATGTGTACTGAAGGATTTTAACTCTGTTAAGTTAATTCCTAGGTATGTTTTTTTTGGATTGCTCTTATAAATGTAATCTTCCATTACATTTTTTAATTGGCTCTTTTTTTTAATACAGGAAAGTTACTGATTTTTATATATTAATTTTGTACCTACCCACCTTAATGAATTCTCTTTTTTAAAATATAATACATTTTAGTTATTATCTTGGGTTTTCCAGGTACATAATGCTATGATCTGCAAGTAATGATCATTTAAATTTTACTTTCTCCTTTCTTATTTATATATCTTAAATCTTTCTCTTGTCTGAATTTTATCAGTTTAGTACCTCCTCAATGATGTTAAAAAATACTAGTGGTAATGGATATATTTTGGGGGAATTCCTTAATATCTTCCTACTAACCATGATGCTGGCTTATGTATTTATCATGTAAAGAAATTTCATCAGGTTTAGAATTTTAATTTTATCAAATGTCTTTTCAGCATTTATGGAGATATTATTTTTCTTTGAGCTTTAATATGATTGATTATAGTAACTGATTTCTTAATATTTAACCATCTTTACTTTCTGAATTTGAATCCCACATGTTCATGGTGTATTATTTATTTAATGAATGGCATTCCTTTGAATAACAAATTTCCGTAGCATATTTAAAAACTTTAGTCTTAATAAATTCACCTATGACATTTTACAAGCGTGTCTATTCAGTAAAGAAATATTCTTATTAGTAAGCTTATTTCTTGTTGCCCATCCTTTTGTTTTGCTCATCACATTGTGTGTGTGTGTGTGTGTGTGTGTGTGTGTGTGTGTGTGTGAAAGAAAGAGAGAGAGAGAGAGGAAAAGACAGAGAGGGGAAGGAGGGAGACAGAATACACTTTGTGCAAACAAGATAAGACATTTTATTGGGTTTTAGGAGTATGATGTAGTATGTTATAGTGCATGGTATACCCATATTTTTATTGTAACAAATTATAGTAAAATGAATTTTTAATAAAACAATTTAAATATTTTTTACCATTAAATTAAAACCAAATATGTTGAATGAATGATAGTACTTGAAACATACTGATAGCAGCATAGAATGCTTGAAAGAATATGGGCATTTAAAATTTTAAATTTGCACTTTTTGATTTTTAAGAAGTTACAAGTCATACATACATAATGTCAAAAATTTAAACATATGAAGAGAAAAGCATAAGTTTCCTCAATAGCCCTGCATGTTTGTCCCCTAAAACAGCTTTTCAAAGACAGTTACATTAGAGATTTGTATGTATTCTCTCAAGCCCCTTTATTTATTTATTTAAATATGTTTTTTTATTGATTGCAAAGAGGAAGGGAGAAACATCAATGATGAGAATCATTGATCGGCTGCCTTCTGCTTACCCCCTACTGGGGATCAAGCCCAGAACCCAGGCCTGTGCCCTTGACCGGAATTGAACTCGGGAACCTTCAATTCACAGGCCGACGCTCTATTCACTGAGCCAAACTGGATAGGGCCGTCCAAGCCTCTTTAAAGCAATCCTATATAATCTATATATATAAAAAACCAGCGACTGGAATGACTGGTTGCTATGATGCCCACTGTGGCCAGCAAACTGGCCTGATGTGGGGGGAGGGATCGGCTGGCAAACCTCCCTCAGTCCCTCCCCCAAGCTGGAACCTAACCCAGCTGGAACCTATTCAAGTTCAGGGTGGCTGACCATCCCCCCGCCCCCCAGGCCCTTCCCCTTGGCTGGCCCTGCCCCTGATGGGCCCCTGCAGCCCCATCAGCCTGCAGCCTCTCCCTCCCCTCCCACCGCCTAGCCTACCCCTGATAGCTCCCCCATCCCAATGGGGGGGCGGGGGGAGGCTGGCCAGCCAACCTCCTGCAGCCCCTCCCCCCATCTGAGTGCATGAATTTTGTGCCCCAAGCCTCTAGTTGTAAATAAATAGCATAATGATATTTATAAAAAAATTTTAAAACATTTAATCACCTTTATTTTTTTGTTAATCCTCACCCATGGATATTTTTCCATTGGTTTTTAGAGAGAATGGTAGAGAGAGGGAAGGACAGAGAGAAACATCGATGTGAGAGAAACACATCGATTGGTTGCCTACTGCAGGAGCCCTGACCTGGGCCTGGGCCGGGGAGAGGCCTGCAACCAAGGTACATACGTGTGCCTTTGACTGGAAACGAACCCGGACTCTTTGGCCCGCAGGCTGATGCTCTATCTACTGAGTCATACCAGCCAGGACTAAACATATTTTAACTTAACAAAGAAGAGATTTATACTTTTGGTATTTTTTGTTCTTTTGAAATTTATTTTTTTAGGCATACAAGAAATGTATGAATACATTCTTTTTTTTTTTTAATATTTTATTGATTTTTCACAGAGAGGAAGGGAGAGGGATAGAAAGGCAGAAACATCGATGAGAGAGAAACATCGATCAGCTGCCTCTTGCACACCCTCTACTGGGAATGTGCCCGCAACCAAGGTATATGCCCTTGACCGGAATCGAACCTGGGACCTTTCAGTTCGCAGGCTGACGCTCTATCCACTGAGCCAAACAGGTCTCGGCTGAATACATTCTTGAAAAAGGTCTAATGGAAAGAAAACAAAGGCTCATTTAAAATACTTGAGCTTTAATCATCTCATCTGTAAAATAGGAATAATAAAATATTCTTCATGGGGCTATTAATTAGGATTTAATGAGAAAATGCATTTAAGCACCTTAATACAGTGCCCATTTAATAAAAGAGATGGGCTCGTTATTTTAAACACTGATGCATACTTTGGCATGTATCTATTATGGCCTGACAGTGATCTTTGACTTATCCCATCCTCTTTCAAGGTGTTATGAAAAATAGGTCTTAAATGTTTTCCTTTATACTTTGTGTGCTATAAATATGAGTTTACTAGCAGACACTTCTTTTCTTTGTTAATTATTTATATTATCCTCCCCCCCCCTTCCTTCAAACCTTTGGTTAGTTTGGTGTTTTTCAAACAAAAGTGTGCCTGCCTCCCTCACAATTTTTATCAGATTCATATAATGTCTGTATTATTTTCTTTCAGACTATTCTAAAAAGGCATAACCAAATGTCATGCGTGAACCTTGGTTGGATTCTGTACCAGATAAAGCATTAATGTTAATGTTCTTCGTATGACGATGGCATTTTGGTTACCTATGAATATGTTCTTGTGAGTTAGGAATTGCCTTCGGAAGTATTGAACGGTGAAGTGTCATGCTGGTCATGCTGTTGCCACTACTTTCCAATGGTTCAACAACAAGCATGACCAAAATGTGTGTATGAATAGATACAGATCGATATCGGTGTGAAGATAGGAGGTAAAAGTGTGAACAATTGGTAAAGCTAGGTGAAGAGTTGCCACGCATTTATTGTGCTACTTCAACTTTTCTATAGACTTGAAATTTTTTCAAAATGTAAATTTGGAAAAATACATTTAATCAGACTACTCATTAAAAATTAAATTGCCTCACTTTCTTTTTAAAAAAATATATTTTTATTGATTTCAGAGAGAGGAAGGGAGATGCAGAGAGAGAGAGAAACATCAATGATGAGAGAGAATCATTGACCGGTTGCTTCCTGCATGTCCCCCACCGGGGATCGAGCCTGCGACCTGGGCATGTGCCCTTGACCGGAATTGAACCTGGGACCCTTCAGTCCATAGGCCACCAAACCGACTAAGGCTACCTCACTTTCTTTAATAGCTCTACCGAAAGGAAACTATGTCATTACCATAAGTGGGAAACAAGTATTCCTTGTCATAAATAGAAGGTATCTATCTATAAAGGTTATTTTTAAAAAGCTGTATTAAAAAGTGGCTGGACACTGTTATCTGCCAAGGTTTCGAGCCCGAGGCCTGCTCTCTCAAAGGAAGATTAACAAACATTAGAGGGGTGTTAAAGACATGTCAGTACCAAACTGAGATTCTTTCCGTGACTTAGTGGAAGGGAAAGAGAACAGCTTTCTTTTTTATTTTTTAATTATTATTTTATTGTTTTTAAAGTATTACAAATAATAGTACATATGTTTCCTTTTTTTCCTCCCATTGACCTCCCCCCGGCCTCCCCTACCCCCCAGCACATGCTCTCACCTGCCTGTCCCCCCACCCGTGTCTTGTATCCATTGGTTATGCTTATATGCATGCATACAAGTCCTTCGGTTGATCTCTTACAGCCCCCGCCCCCCACCCTCCCCTGCCTTCCCACTGTAGTTTGACAGTCTGTTCAAAGCTTCTTTGCCTCTGTATTTATTTTTCCACTGTTTCTTTTCTTTTTTAAAAAAAAAATCTTACATCTGCATACTAGAAATAAACATATAAGAACAAAAAGTGTTTGAGTCCCAGTTTCAATGTCAAATAGGAAAACAGCTTTCTTACTCTCTTATTCCCATCACCTCAAATATCTCACTTCTCACATCAGAGCTTCTTGAATCTCACACTTTGGGAAATAGCTGCATCTGTTGATTTAAGTATAGTGTGTTAGAAAGTAAAATTCTATAGTGCATTTTTTTAGTGTCCATTGTGATTTTGTTTACTTTTAAACCTATGTTGAATTATCATGATCATTATTATTATTTGGTAGTTTTGGTCAGTGCAGATGCATGTTTAGCTGAATAGTATCCTGATCTAACGCAGATGCCACATTTTGCCATTTAAATTGTTATTCCTTTCTTGCTCTGAAGTTGCTCTTATTAGTTGGGTTTTTGCCCCTTTCTCTTTTCTTTCCTGCTACATTGTTCCTACTGTTATTTGGAAGCTCCTAGGTCGCTTTGCCTCTTGAACAATAAAAGGATCCAGATCGTGTCTGTCTCACATTTTGTTACCCCAGAACAAGACTCAATTGAATAAAACATATAACCCATCTGGCCTGGAAATCTCAGTGGCACTAAAAATAACTTACTAACAAGTTGTTGGATCATGATATCTTGAAATTTTTTTGAAAGTTCAGCTTCTTTTTAGCTGTTGCTAAGAGAGAAATTTCATTGACATGAGGGACATTTCATTGACATGAGGGACACGAGGACATGTCTGTGTGCTGCCAGTTTTACAGGCATTTGGCTCTGCCGCCTTGCAGATGGTTAGACTCTGGGTGGTGGGTAAATGTGCGCTGATTATCTTATTGAATTAAGGTAACCTTTTGTCGTTTGGTGAATTCTGCAGGCCAGTTGGTCAGTGAGCAGCTGCTCCGATGGCTTCGTGTGGGTTTTGAAGTCCACAAAGGCTGTCTTAATGGTGGCCAGTCTAATCCAGGTATTCAACAAAGCAGCAGTGGCAGCCTTCTTCCTCTTTAACAGTTTTCTGTTCCGATGGAACTGGCTTAACAACAGCGTTTTCACTTTTTGCTCACCCAACAAAACGATTTAAAGGAGTGCTTTATTGCGTACAGACGAATGCTTGAAATTTTATTTTTAACCTAATGTTTTAGGTTGAAGAAAATATCCTATCATAATATTGGATGTTAGAGGCATTCATATTTTAAAGCAGAGTCTGTGTTTGAAGCTGTAAGATAGACTAATGGAGTTGTGTTCTTAGTTTATTTTTTAAATAAATATTCTGGAAACTAAGAGCATGTCTTAGGTCATTATCATTATCTGCCAAGATTTCAGCTGTGTAACTTTTTTTTTGCTTTTACTTTTATTTAGATTTATTTTATGCTGAATTTACTCCCGGCCATAAGTTTTTGTTTCTTCAGTTTCTTCTGAGATATCTTTTTCTTCCGTGCCACCGCCTCTTCCGGTTTGGGAGCAACCCGCTCCTTCTCCGTGAGGATCAGCTCGGGGTGGGGGCGCTCCTGTTTGGGGGAACCCGCCCGCATCTTTGTTCACCGGAATGTGCGCGGTGACCGGAGAGTCCGCATCCAAACCCTCAGTTCAGCATTGCTCTCGGCGTTTGTCAGCCTGTGCAGGACACGGCTCTCTTTTGGGGCCGCCGGCCCTGTGCCCGCCCCGCTGTTTGCCGGGCGCACCTCCCGCCGCCCCCGTTGTAACGAGAAGGGCACCACTGCTTCTTTAGGGTGACGTCCTGCAGATACCTGGTGGCTTTCCGAGGACGCATGCCCTGGATGGCCTGGGCGGTTTCTCGTGTGTTCTTGAAGTGAACGGGAGATTGGAGCCCCTGGACTTGCATGATTTTGTGGGGTTTCCTGGGTCTAGCGAGTAGCGAACCATCTTCAGAGGTCACCTTTGGCCGCTTTGGGGAAGAGGCAGCTGTGTGATTTTTGTTTGTAGGACTGTTTTCTTTTGAATCTGCCATATTTTTATATGGATTCTATCTTAATTTCTGGAAACTGTTTCAGGAGGCTTTATTTTTAATGAGGGATTCTTAATTGTTTTCAGTAAATTGCCAAAATGGTGTGGCTCACTCTTTTAGCTGAATTGTTCTTGGACTGATCTTTTTGGTTTTACTCTTGGTACCTGTAGGTGGCCTCAGAGAAAATGTCTGCAGCCACCAGTTGATTTGCTTATTGTGAAGAAATAATTTAACAGTGATTGATGAGGAGCCATCTGATTTCTCTAGTTTGGTCATCTGTTTGTTTCAGGAGACTTTCGATTCAAAGCCCATTTTTTCATCCGGATTTATATGCTGGCAATGATCAAATGTTTACTTAAATTTACTAAGCACATATTCTGTGCTGGCAACTGGATTTGGCCCTTCACATATGCTTTCATTTTATCCTCACAACAACTTTATGAGGCAAGTCTTATTAGCTGCATCTCAGAGATGATAAAGCAGCCTCCCAAGTCTTGTCCAATATCACACAGCTAATTAGTGCCTGGGCTGTATTGGAGCCCAGGGCTCCCATCTCCAAAGCTCATGCTCCATTTTGCCATGCTGTTATTTTAATGAAGATCAGCTTTGTTACTAAGCCACAGTTCTTTAGTCAAGCTTAAGAGTAAACTGAAAGTTGAGGGGTTCAGATTCTATGTCTGTGCTTGTCTTAATTGGAGTAAAAATAACATAACAGGCAGTTGGCTTCCTTGTACACCTGATTTACTTTAAAACTTTTTTTTTTTTGTAAATATATTTTATTGATTTTTCCACAGAGAGGAAGGGAGAGGGTTAGAAAGTCAGAAACATCCATGAGAGAGAAATATCCCATCAGCTGCCTCCTGCACTCCCCCACTGGGGATGTGCCCGCAACCAAGGTACATGCCCCTGAGTGGAATCAAACCTGGAACCTTTCAGTCCGCAAGCCAATGCTCTATCCACTGAGCCAAACCTTGTTCGGCTACCTGATTTACTTTAGATCTTCCTGATAATCAATATATATCTCACAGAGTTGTGTATGATACACATTCTCTTAATCAAATTCTAGCCCAAGACATCAGATTCTATGTCTGTGCTTATCTTAATTATGGTAAAAATACTAGAATAACGTTAAAGAAAAAAATTTGAAGTGTGAACAATACTGTTCATAATTTTACCACCTTAACAACAGTTTTGTTTTTGTTTTTCTCTTCCAGATTTGTTTATGTGCATGTCCTTTACATAAATATAGTCTATAAACCATACAGATCAAAGCATAAAATATATAACTGTAAGCATTTCTATAGCTGTACATTCTGCTTTTTAAAAAGCACATTATTTTCTCTTTTTTAAATCTTTATTGTTCAGTTTATTAATTACATTGTTCTCCCCTTTTTATCCCCCTATAGCTCCCCTCCACCTGGTACCCACCCACCCTCCACCCTCCCCTCCCCCTCCCCACTGTCCTCTCCCATTGTTGCAAGATTTTTGTCCAGCCTCTTGCTGTACTTCCCACACCACTTTTCTCCCCCAAAATTGTCAGTCCATCCCCTCTCTATGTCCATGATTCTGTTATATTTACCAGTTTATCCTGTTCATCAGATTATTAATTCACTTGACTTTTGTATTCATTTGTTGATAGATGTGTATTTGTTGTTTATAATTTATATTTTTACCTTTTTCTTCTTCCTCTTCTTAAAGAATACCTTCCAGCAATTCATATAATACTGGTTTGGTGGTGATGAACTCCTTTAGCTTTTTCTTATCTGCGAAGCACTTTATCTAACCTTCAATTCTGCATGATAGCTTTGCTGGATAGAGTAATCTTGGTTGTAGATTCTGGCTATTCATCACTTTGAATATTTCTTGCCACTCCCATCTGGCCTCATCGTTTCTGTTGAGAAATCCGCTGAGCACCTATGGGTGCTCCCTTATAGGTAACTAACTGTTTTTCTCTTGCTGCTTTTAATCTCTCTTTGTCTTTTGTTCTTGGCATTTTAATTATGATGTGCCTTGGTGTGGTCCTCTTAGGGTTCCTATATATTGGGGTTCGGTGCGCTTCTTGGACTCCTAAGTCAATTTCTTTCACCAGGTGTGGGAAGTTTTCGGTCACTATTTCTTCAAATAGATTTTCATTGTCTTGCTCTCTCTCTTTTTCTGGCACCCCTATAATTCGGATGTTGGTATGCTTGAGGTTGTCCCAGAGGCCCCTTACACTATCTTCAATTTTTTGGATTCTTTTGGTTTCTTGCTTTTTCAGCTGAGTGGATTTTACCTCTTTGTATTTCAAATCTTTAACTTGGTTCTTGGGGTGCTCTAGAGTACTTTTAGGTCTTTGTATAATATTTTTTATTTCAGTCAGTGTATGCTTAATTTCTGGTTGGTCCTTTTTCAGTTCATATCCTTGAGAGTCTCCTTCATATCCTTGTAGGTCTCATTCATTTCCTTGTAGGTCTTGCTTATTTTCTTAGGTCTTGACCTTTTCTAGGAACCTCTTGAAAAGCCTTATAACCGTGGTTTTGAATTCCATGTCTAGTTGCCTTTTTTCCTCCATTTCTTTCACACCTGATTTCTTTCCATGTCTCTGCATGGTGGCTGCTTTATGTGGTAGATGTCCTCTAAGTGCCAGTGGCTCAGCCTCCCCAGTTATCTGAGGTGGGTACTCTTACTGCAATCCTTTATGGGTTGTACAGTATTTTTGAATTTAAGCCCAGCTTGTTGTTGTTAGCCCTAAGAGGGCTTGACCTCCAGGCCAATTGGCTGTGAAGGGAGACTGTGTTCAAGTTGGATGGGTGGAGTCTCTGAGCTGAGCAGTCAGTGTCAGCTACGTCCTATGCAGCCCTGGCGCGCGCGGGTCTCTGTTGGGTGGTAATTGTTGCAGGCACCTCCAAGAGAAAGCCGCTAGTGTCTACCCCTTGCCAGACAACTCTGCCTCTCCCCAAATGAGTCTGCACATCCAAAGTCTCGCCCAGGGTTGTAAAACAAAGTAGTCCGGTGGTCTCCGGGACCAGGGGGCAAGTCGCCAGGGAGCAAGTCGCGCGTCTGTGCTGTCGCACACTTTACGCGTGCAAACTGCTTTTCCAAGCAACCCGGTTTCTCCTCAGACTAGGAGACCTCTGCCGCGCCCGGCTTCCAGGGTGTGTACCCCGGACCTCAGACCTCGCCTGGCACTGGGGAATCCGTGCAGTGGGACGTCTCTGCCCTCCCCGTTGGAGAAACCCAGCCGGGGTTGCTGCTGCCAGCCCTACAGCCCGCGCGCACGGCGACTCCTAACTTCTGTTTCTACGCGTATCTTCAAGGCTGCGCTCTGCCGCTCTTCTGAGTCTCAGTGTCCCACCTTTACTTTTATTTGTGGAGTTTTCACTCAGCCAGCTGTCTGGTGATTCTGGGTGATGTTTGTTTTGTTGTTTTGTTGTAGTTTTTGAATTGTTGCGCGGGGCAGAACAATAGGTGTTTACCTATGCCGCCATCTTGGTTGCTCCTCACATTATTTTCTTTTTTAAGAAGATATATTTTTAGCCGAGACCGGTTTGGCTCAGTGGATAGAGCGTCAGACTGCAGACTGAAGGGTCCCGGGTTTGATTCCGGTCAAGGGCATGTACCTTGGCTGCGGGCACATCACCAGTAGGGGGCGTGCAAGAGGCAGCTGATCGATGTTTCTCTCTCATCGATGTTTCTGACTTTCTATCCCTCTCCCTTCTGCTTTGTAAAAAATCAATAAAAAATATATTTTAAAAAAAAGAAAAAAAAGAAAAAATATTTTTATTGTTTTCAGAGAGGAAGGGAAGGGGGGGAGATAGAAACAATAATGAGGGACTCATTGATCAGCTGCCTCTTGCACTACTCAGGGGGCTCAAGCCCACAACCCAGTCATGTGCCTCAACCAGGAATCCAACCATGATTCATAGATCCACCATGCTCAACCACTGAATCACACTATCCTCCTATATAATAAAAGTGTAGTATGAAAATTGTCCCCTCAACTGGGAATTGTCTGGGCGTTCAACTTGGGGGCAGGGCTGGCCGGGGTAAGGAAAGGAGTACCCAGCTGGCAGCTGCTAGGGACCCTACCAGTGCACAAATTTGGTGCTCTGAGCCTCTAGTTATTTCTTAAGTATTTTCAGTTTTAAATGTGACTCTTCAAAAAGGCTTTTCTTAATCTCCTTGAACCTTCCAATCTAAATGATGTCCCTTTAGTAATTCCACAAAATACTCTATACTTTTTCTTATTAGCACTTATTATAGCCTATAATTACACATTTATTATCTGGTTATCTTTTAATTTTATTTGTCCCTTCTAGCTGGAAAAGCCCCACAAAGACAGAGATCTTATCTCTTTGTTCACATCTGTTGAATTAGTGCTAGTAGTTATGTTATTTATTAGCTAAAATTAAGTTTCCATTTGTTACTCCATCACAGAAACACACACTCTATCCATAAACCATTGGACAGATTTTCACCAAACGGGAGAATTTTTGGATGATCATATGTTTTCTGATCTTATGTCAGAGGTCATGTACAGAGATTTTAAAAATGACACTGAAGTTGAATGTCCTAAGGACAGGTCATTGAAATTCAGATCTTGGTTTGCATTTTGGAGTTGCGTAAGCTTGGCCTACTCCATATCTGGATTGAGGATGAGTGGCAACAGGATCTACTTAATGATGACTGGTGAATCTCCCACTAGTTATCAGCTGACTTCAAATAGATCCAATTGATCTTTTAATTTTGCTTGTTTAAACATAAATTATCTATTGAAACATCATTTTAATTGCTCTTTCTCTTCTGTGAAACACTTTTGTGAGCTAATTAAACAAATTAAACATGAGACATGATATATCAATGTCTTAGGTTAAAAGGAGAGACAGTGTGTTATATATAACCCTGTGGTATATATAGTGATTATTAGTATTATATATGATTATTATACAAATCAGATACTTTAGGTGTATAAGAAAGCCAACTGCCTGGTATTATAAAAAATCTTACTAAGATAACTTGTAGACATCTGCAATGGAAAAGGGTGAAAAGAGTCAAATAAAGCCCAATTTGTTTTTAATCTATGACATTTTAAAAACTAGTTTTGCACTTAGGGTTAGGTGATTTGCCTTTGAATCTTTGAGAGCAAATGGAAATGAGTTAATCCCCCAGTCATTCCCCTTATTAAACCTGCAGCCTTTGACCCGCGTGCACTCTGCTCCTGGAGCCTGCTTGCTTCTCCTGTAGGCTCACTCCTCCAGCTCTCATAAGGGATTCTTCCATAGTCCTTCTTGGTTTCTTTGCTTTGCCCCATGTTATCTTGCTCTGTGTAGCAAAATTTTGCCAGTAGCCACATGCTTTTGGAGCCTGTGGTGGATGTTAAAGCATTAATTAGATGGGCCTCCTGTCCTGAAGATGTCAGTTCATGGCTGTGTTTGTCAAGTCGAGGCCAGAACCAGCAGCATAAGAAAAGTACCACCAACGTTAATTAGCAGAAGATACATTCTTCAAGTAGCCATGTTATGTGGCCTTCACATCCTAGTGGACTTTGCACTTCTTTCACAGCCTCCAGTAATTTGTCTTCTGAACTGCTACAGCATTATGATCCTTATTTGGTACTATCTGCAGTTCTTCAGTTCTGTGGGCCTTGCCATTCTAGGCTGGTTTTACATTTCTATGTCTTAAACTTTTATCATCTATACTGCCCACGACGGAGACATACTTAATTCAGTTAAAAAATAGAATCTCAGAGTTGAAAGAGGCCTTATGGGTCATGAAGCTGAGCCTATGCTTTGTGCAGCCTCTCCCTTAGCTGCTGCAAGGTGGGAGCCTGTATGCCCAGAAGCAGCTGTGTCTTTGGGTTCTGGTAGCAGTTACTTGCATATTTTGAGCTGCTTTCTGCTCTGGGTCCAAATAGGGCTGGCCAGGAGTGAGAAGGGAACTGCCTGGCATTTTGCTTAGGTTATGGTTAACAAAGACTGATGGGCTGTTGCTCAATTGGACGCCATCATTTATCGCCTCCTCACTTCTATTAGGATTCTGTGGTTCTTTCTGTTTTAAAGGGCCTGTCACCACTCTCTTTCTTGTAGCAGTCTCCCCTCTTAGATGGGTTAAGGAGTAGGCACTATCCCTACAAAACATATGAGGAGATTGAGGCCCAGGGGAGTTAGGGCCATACAGGTGGGAGTCAGTTCTTTATTACACTGTGGACCTCCCCCTTTGAGCTGAGGGTGCGTGTCTTTCAGGCACTCTAACCCACCTTGCTTGGCATGTTAACCGTCTTGTTCTTATTTGTTTGCTGTAGCCTTCACAATGCTGACTTCAGGGGGAGTGTTAATGTTGAAAACCCCGGTTGTGACTGTCCTGTGGCGGCCTTGGCGGCAATGGGTCTTACTGACCTGTACCTGTCACTCTGCGGGCTTATACAGTGATGTCATAGACATGGCTACTTTTTGTTTTTACCAGTTTATTTATTTACAAATTCTTTCATTTATTTATTCATAAATATTTGTTGAGTAACTGCTCTCAGCTAAGCACTGTTCTAAGAGAGACCCCCTGCTTTCATGGAATTTATATTCCACTGGGAGAGGTAATGATGAACAAACCAACAAGGTAATTACAGACTGTGTTAAGTGACATGAAGGAAATCAGGAGTAAAGTAAGAGAGAGAAAAACCAAAAAGGACTATATACACTGTGCTCTGGAAAATTCCTGAGGAGAATAAACGGAGAAGGGGAAGAGGTCAGCTGTAGGAAGAGCTGAAGGACTCAGGGAGGAAGAGCTATAGCAGAGAGAACCAGGGAAGAGCACAGAAAAGCTTAAAACTGGGGAACAACACAGCCTGATCTGTGTTTTTTATTTACTTATTTTTAAACTTCTCAAGTGGTTTATTGGCCTGTGATTAACCTTTATTTAATTGGTCCTAATTTACTTTTCTCTCTCCTTTTTTTTTTTTTTTAATCCTCACCGAGGATATTTTCCCTTGGACTTTAGAGAGAGTGGAAGAGGGAGGGAAAGACAGATAGAAACATCGATGTGAGAGAAACACATCTGTTGGTTGTAGTCTGCAATTGAAGTACATGCCCTTGACCGGACTCAAACTCTGGACCCTGTGGTCTGCAGGCTCATGCTCTATCCACTGAGCAAAACCAGCTAGGGCAATTTGTGTTTTTTAAATCACAGACATGACAGTTAAAGGAAATGTCTGATCCTGTATTGGGAAAATAAAAAAGAACGATATTAGAATAGATGGCAGAATTTGCATGTGGACTGAATATTACATAATAGTACTGTATCAGTGTTAAATTTCCTGAATTGATAATCCCTTGTGGTTATGAAAAGAATGCCCTTTTGAGCGTCGGCCTGTGGACTCAAGGTTTCCGGGTTCGATTCCAGTCAAGGGCATGTACCTTGGTTGTGGGCACATACCCAGTAGGAAGTGTGCAGGAGGCAGCTGATCAATGTTTTTCTCTCATCGAAGTTTCTAACTCTCTATCCCTCATCCTTCCTCTCTGTAAAAAAATCAATTTTATATATATATATATATCTCCTATCTAATAAAATAGTAATATGCAAATTGATCATACCTTCGCTATGCCCAATAAGCCATGCACACAAACCGATCACAGGGCAATGGCCAGGTCCGGAAAGGGCCTCTCCCCAAAAGGCCCTTTCCAGCCCTGGGGTTAGGCTGGGCCAGGCTGTGGGCAGGGTCAGCCAGCCATGGTGGGCCCCGATTGATGGCGGGGCCCGCCCGGTGCCCAGGTTAGGCCGGGCGGGCTGAGGGAGGTGAGGACACAGAGGGGGTGAGCCAGGTTTTCTGTGAACATGAACACTCATTGAGCTGTGGAGCAGCCGGTGCCATATGTGCCTGAGGTCGGGTGGCTGGAGAGCAGCTGGGTCACGAGGTGAATCCAGGTGCGTCTCAACCTACAGCTCATCACCTCTCCCCTGTGCCCGGCCGGGCTTGCCACAGGATGCCACCTGAGGATGGTGATGCTTGCCAAGTCTACGCCAGGTCCTGAGGGTGGGGTGGGCGGCGTAGGGGAGAGTCCCAGCGCCTGCCTCCCAGAGCTCCCCGTCTCCAGTGCGAGGCCCAGCTGTGGGGGCAGGAGAGGAGCCAAGACACCGCCCCTGAGGCAGAGGAGACCGAGCCACACAGCCCAGCCCGGCCTGTGTGCAGAGCGGCGACGGCGAGTGCGGGAAAGGAAGTGAGAAAGGTGAGAGCTAACACACAAGAGGCAGGGATGTCTCCATGGGCCAGAAAGGCACTGGACCCAGACCATCTGCAGACCCAGGCCTGGACTCCGCCAGGCGTGCGTGGCCTCACTCTTGGGGTAGCAGGACCAGAGTTCCCCTCAGAACAGGACCCTGAGCTGGGCTCACTGCCCGCCCTTACAGGGAGGGTGATGGTCTGGGTCCGTGGGCACGCTGTGACCCCGGATCCAGAGCCGCACTCAGCCTGGGCACCGGGCCCAAGCACCGAGTGAAGGAGCCCTCCTGGTCACTGTCCCCAGTGCTGTTTTTGACACTGGGCCTCCCGCCCTGTAACATCCAGAAATCCAGGAGACAGAGAGGTGAGCTCAGAGGCAAAAGCAAGCCCCAGGCCTTGGGCTGTCTGACTCAGGAAGAACTCACAAACCGACACCTGGGAAACCTGTGGGCCCAGGGCGCTAAGGAAGCCGGTAAATAAAAGCCCCACCTACGGGTAGGATGAATTCACCACAAGTAACGGGACCGCGTGGTGTGGTCCGACAGATTTTAATACAAATCCACGAGGAGGCGCCAAGAGCAAAACCAAGAAGCAGCTTCCACTCCCTCATCATTGATGCTTCCATCCCTCTCTCTCCTGTTCTTTCCTCTGTGAAATTAAAAAAAAAAAAAAAAATCGATCGATAGCAGGGCCCTGCGATGGCCGGGTGCCGGGCTGGGCTGTAGGCAGAAGAAAAGAGACACACTATACACAGGAATAAACATAAAGATTACAAAATATTTCTCATTAGAAACAGTGTAAGGGAGAAGATAGTAGAGCAACTATCTTGAAGGAGAAAATCCTCTCAATTTATAATTCTAGACTGAGTGAGAATATTTTTAAAATAGTTTAAAATAGTCAAAATATACTTTAACTATTTTAAACTTTTAGAAATAGTTAAAAATATTTTTTATGTGTAAAAGATTGAATTTTTTAAATCACCAGCAGATTTGTAGTGTAAGAAATGTTAAAAGAAGTCCTGCAAGCAGAAATAAAATTTTGCCAGATACAAATAATGATCTATACCAAGAAATGCAAAACACCAAAGACAGTATATGCATAGGAAAAAATATAATAGAAGTCTCTTATTATTGAAATATATTTAAAGGTAATTACCCTATTTAAACAAATAATAATGTAATGTCAGTTTTATAACATCTGTGTAAGTAAAATACATGACAACAGCACAAAGATTGCCTGGGAAAAATGAAATTTTGTTACAGTGAAGTTTCTATACAAGATGTGAAGTGGTAAAATATCCATTTGAAGATAGACTGTGACAAGTTAAAATCTCATATAATGAAGAGCTAATATGCAAATATTCATCACACCTTCATGCCATAATGGCTCAGACACTCAACACTGGAGAGAGAGGAATGGGGACCAGACAGGCTACGGACTGGGAGAGGAACAAGCCTCTGGGTTGTCAGATGCCAACAGCTGTGCCTGCCTCTCTGGCCCAGGAGAGAGACCAGCCACCTGCCTCTCAGTCCTGGGTGCCAGCAGCTGTACCTGTGCCTGCAGCCCAGGAGAGGGACAAGCCGCATGCCCTGTGGTCCTGGGTGCCTGCAGCTGCCTGTGGCTGCGGCTGGCCTGAGTGAAGCTGGCCCGGGTCCTGGGTGCCTATAACTGGCCAGAGGGAGGGAAGCCTGGGTCCCAGGTGTGGGGCAAGGCAGAGGCAGTTAGGGGCAATCAGGCCAGCAGGGGAGCATTTAGGGGCGATCAGGCTGGTAGGGGAGCAGTTAGGGGCAATCAGGCAGGCAGGCCAGTGAGCAGTTAGGAGCCAGTGGTCCTAGATTGCGAGAGGGATGTCTAACTGCCAACAGTCAGACATCCCTGAAGGGGGGCCCCTGATTGGAGAGGGTGCAGGCTGGGCTGAGGGAACCCCCCCCTCGTGCACCGGGCCACTAGTATCCTATATAATACAAGAGTAATATGCAAATTTGACCGTACCTTCGCTACACCACAAGCCACGGCCACAGCCACACCCACCAGCCAATCAGGAGCAGATTATATAAATAAATCATAACCAAGATGGCTGCCGCCACTGAGAGCAGGAGGAAGGCTTGGGTTTCCCCAGCAAGGGAGGAAGCCAAGCTTTCCGCCTGCTGTTGCTGGCCTAGGCCTCCACTCAATGCTACAAAGTTTCAATTATAAAAGATACAGAAATGGCGGCAGCTACAAAGTTTCAATTATAAAAGATACAGAAATGGCAGAAGCCACTGAGCTGGAGAGAACAGAGGCTTGGGTTTTCCTGGCAACGGAGGAAGCCAAGCTTTCCGCCTGCCATTGCCGGCCTAGGCATCCACACTAGGCTACAAAGTTTCAAACAGAAATGGCTGCCGCCACAGAGCAAGCAGAAGGTTTGGCTCCACTCCAGGTTATTAAGTTTCAGTTGTAGACATAAATTAATCCCAGGTCCCAGGGCCTCTGCTTGGGTTGCTGGGGGGCGTGGCCAGCCTGAAAACCTCCACAGGCCCCTTGCCCAGGCTGCCCCTCACCCCAAGGGAACCCCCACTCTGATCTGGGACACACTTCAGGGCAAACCAGCTGGCCCCCACCCATGCACCAGGCCTCTATCCTATCTAATAAAAGCTTAATTTGCAGATTGACCATCACTCCAACACACAAGAGGGCTGCCACCATGTGGTCAAAGATCCTGCTCCCATATGGACACAAGATGGCCAGCAGGGGATGGCCGTTGGGAGGTTCCAGGCCTAGCAAGGGAGTGCTGTTGTGGGCGATCAGGCCAGCAGGGGAGGGGAGTTGGGAGGGACCAGGCCTGCGAGGGAGGACAGTTGGGGGAGATCAAGCCTGCAGGGGAGGGCAGTTAGGGGTGACCAGGCCGGCAGAGGAGGGAAGTTGGGGGCAAACAGGCTGGCAGGAGAGCAGTTAGATATCAATTAGGCTGGCAGGGTAGTGGTTAGGGGGTGATCAGGCTGGCAGGCAGAAGTGGTTAGGGGCAATCAGGGAGGCAGGAAGGTGAGCAGTTTGGAGCCAGCAGTCCTGGATTGTGCGAAGGATGTCTGACTGCCCATTTAGGCCCTTGGATCGGGGTCCCAGATTTAAGAGGGTGCAGGCTGGGCTGAGGGACACCCCTGACCCCCGACCCCCTCCCCCCGTGCACGAATTTCGTGCACTGGGCCTCTAGAGAGTGTGTGTGTGTGTGTGTGTGTGTGTGTGTGTGTGTGTGTAGAGTGCCCTTTTTCTTAAAGAGGGGTGAAGGGTCAAGATTTTAGCAGCTTCTCAAGTGGTGCAGAAAAGAGAGAGAAGAATAGAAGTTAGAAAATTGTTGCAGATATATGGGTATTAATTGTAAAATTCTTGCAACTTTTCTGTAGGTATTTTTTCAGAATAAAACTTTCAAGGTCACTGAAGCTGCTGTGTGGGAAGGGCTGTAGGGGGCTTTGGGAGGAAGCTTTTGTTCCACTGTTGCTTCTGCTTGGGACACTCTTCCCTGAAGCAGAGCTGCATCTTCAGTTTTGCTCAGGTCTGAACTCTGACATCACTCTTTCAGAGAGAACTTCCCAGGCCAGCCCTACGGAATCTTTAGAGCATCTATCACTTAATGAACTAAGGAATCCTATGGTTTCACTTGGTAACATGTTTAAATGTAAGCTGCTTGAGGGTCATGTCTGTTCTACTCGCTGCTGTTGCCTCAAACAATGCCTGGCACGCAGGAGGCATTCAATATCTTGTTGACTAGACGTAGAGGATGACTGAGGTCAACTAAAAATCTTGACTTGTAGCCCATCAATCATTAAGGAAAGAAATAACACAGGACAGCCAACAGTAGCCACCCAAGTGAGTTCATCTTTCGCTTTCTTATTCTCATGAGGACTGCAAGATCTCTGTTTATAATAATCCTGTGCATGCATGTTTTTCCAACTTTCGATGGTAATTCAAAATAAATAATACATTTTATTTTATTATTATTATTTTTAATCCTTACCTGAGGATATTTTTTTTCCATTGATTTTTAGAGAAAGAATAGAAGAGACAGGGAAAGACAGAGAAATATTGATATGAAAGAAACACATCAATTGGTTGCCTCCTGCACAAGCCCTTACCAGGGCCGGGGCCAGGGAGGAGCTTGCAGCTGAGGTATATGTTCTTGACTGGAATCAGACCTGGGACTCTTTGGTCTGCAGACTGACGTTCCATCCACAGAGCCAAACCATCTAGGGCTAAATAATACATTTTACATCCTGACCTAGAATATACATATGTATATAGTTAACTAAAACAGAAATTTCATGTAGAGTTGACGCTCTATTTTTGAGTCCTGAACCTACCAGTAGTAGTAAGTGAAGTTACTTACCTTGAGAAGTTACTTCTCTGTGCGTGATATATGTGCTTTAAATTTTTTAATTTGATAAATTGGGGATATTAGTATTCATTAATACTCATTATTTGGTACATTAAATTAGTCAATACACATAGAGTGTTTTGAACAGTCTCTAGCATGTAAGAACCCAATAACTGGTACGTGTTTGTGGTAGTGATAGTTATTATAAGAAATCAATTCAGGCTTAGAGTATAGATTCCAGATTAGTATAGAAGTAAACAGTAGCAGTGGCTGTTCCTCTGCATGTGCTATGTGATGAATGTGATGATCAGTTTTAACTAGTCTGAATAGTATATTAAACCAATAAGGGGAACTTGTTACTAGCTTACCATTATAGTGATATCAAGTGACCCTAAAATCAGAGTAATGAGAAATTGCCTTCCTTTTTCTCAAACATTTAATTTGCTGTTTCTTCATCATATATCATCCTTCCTTTCACAGTCAGGGGGTGTTATTAACTTTTACTATGGTTCTACATCTTTATACAAATTATCATCTGAAGGAGCTTCTTAAATTTGATAAGTGAAATCTCTTTTCCTTCCCAGTAGGAACTTTTTAAACCAATAAATTCAAAATTAAGAACTCCTATTCTTTTCTAGAATGCACCATTTTTTTCATCTTGAATGAACGTACAACCTCAAGCATCCTACAAGGCAAATAGACTCATTTTTAATTAGTTGCTCTATATACAGAATTTTATCACCATGAAACTTACAAACCAAAAAGGGAACAAATATTTGCACTTGCAACTTTATGTCAACATTGCCCACCATTTGAAGAGCTTTGTAAATGTATAGCACATTTTTTTATGATGGCAGTAGGAAAATAGGCTCCAACTTCTTAGCATCACATCTGCTCTGTTATGTAAGGAATGTAGAAGATAAGTGTTCTTTCTTTGAGAGATAACTTTTTCATGAAAAGACTTGTTTTTGAAAAGCTAGCCTTCACTTTTTTGTGTGTGCTTTTTGTGGTACCATTTCTAAGGCATTTCCCAAGTACTCAGGCAAAGTTTTATTTTGAGGAGTTACTGCTTTGGTAGTTATCATACAGAATTATTTCTCAATTTATGAAGACCTTTTATTCCAAGGCAAAATCTAGCCAACTACAAGGGTGTCTGGGAGCAGAATAATGTAGAGTTAAAGTTTAGTGTGTCTATGTGGGCAATCTATAATGCTTTATGAAAGAAGATTTTTAATGATGCTTAAGTATGTGATGGTTTAAAGATCCCAATCGAAAGAAAAAGCTTGTTAAATTGCATTGAAATAATTTAGAAAAGGAGGAGGATTTGGCCAAGAGTGGGAGATACATAAATTTTTTCAAGGCTTTACTGCTGTTTTGGTGCTGCCAAAAGTGGCTTTCTCTAATTTCAGCAGCTAGAAGAGCTTATACTGTGCCTGCATCCAAAAATGCTTTCAGTCACTTAGGTCATTAGAATATACTTAATCTAATATTCCTTTTTTCCAAAGCAACAATAATAATTAAGATGAAAGCACAAATAAACTCTATGTCTGGAATGAATAATTTAGTTCTAAACATCATAAAAGCCAAGGAGAAAAGGGAAAGTTTGGTTTATAAGATTCTCATTGTTAGATATAGAAATATGGATGTTTGAGGAGAGAGGATTTTTTTTTTTTTAAGAAAAAGAAAAAGCATTTCCTGATTCAAAATGAAGTATCCAAGAAAGCTACATGAGATTTTTAGAGGCCATTTTAATGTTGTAGACTTGACAGTTACACCTATTCCCTATTTTAGAAAACAAACTATTAACCTTTCAGCTATTAAAAGAACACCTAATTGTATATCCAGCAACACCCATCCCATATCTGACCCAAGCTTCACTCCATCCTTGAGCTTTTATTTATTTTTTTGTAAAACACATATACCTGCTATAAAAAAGTACTTTAAAAAATGAGAACAGTTTACTCTCTTTAAGTTGTTTCCCATGACTATCTTTAAGCCTGGAGTGGCCTTTCTTAAGATGTTTCACAGATACTATAAATGAGGGCTATGTTCAGATAATAGATAGCTTCAGTGGCGATGGAACGTGGGGGTTTCTTGTCTCTGGCAGCAGCCTGCTGTAGGCTCTCCAGGGCTGGCGTGGCCGGCCAGCTGCCCATGATGCCACAGTGCCATCAGACTCACGGTCTGCATCTTTTGCTTCACCATCCTTAGCATCGAAGCCTTCATCATGCTCTTCTCATTCTCACAAAATCGCTTCTTCATGTGTAGGCATTTGTGTCTTTTGTCCAGCATGGGAAAGAAGGAACTGCCATGGGTGGGCAAAAGTCTTCTTCTGGTGAAGCCTTTCTTTTCCTTTTATTTTCAGGTGTGTTTTTTGTTGTTGGTAGGATTACAGATATCTCCTCCCCCCCCCCCCCCCACACCCTCCCATTCCCCAGGTCTTCACTACCCTATTGCCTGTGTCCATGAGCTATGCATAGAAGTATATAAGTTCTTTGGTTTATCTTTTTTTTAGGAAATGAGGCAGCTCCATTCTCCCAGGGGCTTCTGCTTATATTTCATTGCCTTGAGCTGGGTCACATGGCCTCACTGGCTGCCAGTAATCTGAGAGGCCAAGAATTTAGTTTTCCAGTCTCTTTGGTTAGGAGACAAAGGAGAATGTGGAAGGAATGGGTTTGTATTAGTCAGTGACTATGCTAGTTCAGGAACCATCTTGGTGTAGTTACCAACTTCGAGGTCTGATCTCAGATGACCAACACTCTCAGTTTGTCTGCACCTGTGAGCCTTCCCAGATGCAGCCTTCTAACCTGGACAGTCTTCTCTCCTTTCAGAACAAAAATGTGATGTCATTCACTGCTTCTTTTGATTAATTGACTGATTATAATAAAAACAATTGTATGTTATCTCAGAATTTACATGTTAAACCCTATGTTGCTAGCATGACTAGTGGCACACAGGTGGGGGTGGAGTTTTACAGAGTCTGTCACAGCAGCTTCCTGCTGAGGAAGCAGTCTTGGCCTTGAAAGCAGTCTTGATGCAGACCCTTGGGATGGCATAGGATGGTATGGGTTGGGAGAACAGGGTCAGAAAGAACCTTGCCTCCCCTCCCCCTTCCTTACCTGAAGCTGAGACCTGAACAGGATGCGTTTGCCAGGACTATGGGAATCAGGATCCCCCTCTGCACTTCACTTAGGGCCTGGAGCCCTGCCCTTCTTCCAGACTGCCTCTTCTGATCCCCCTTCCCTTTTTGCACAGAGATTCCTCTTACTTCTCCTCTTACTGTTAAATTAACCTAGCTCACTGCCTCTCCCTTAACCTCGTCCTAAAGCGGTCTGATGCACATTTTATATTTTCTTGCATGTTTGACTTTCAGTTAATATTTAACAATAATTGTATTCTGCAGCTATCCTCTTATCCAATACCTGCAACTCATCTCTCTGCTTCTCAATTCTAGTCTCTGATAATTGAGTTTTGTAATAAAAAAAAGAAGTGTGATATTTGGACATATTCTCTTATTAGTAAAGGTATTTCTGAATATGAAACTAATGCTTTGCATCTTTAACAAGTTGTTCCACTTTGTGAATACTAATGTAATTTAGAAATAAACCTTTCTTTGTTAAAGATTTTTTTCCTACCTGGGCCACATGTTTCCAGACCTATTTCATAGTGATTTGTGGTTTTTTAGGTATGTCAGTAGAGATGCTGTAGCCAGTATGCCTGGATTCTGTTAGATAAACATTTTGTAAGATTGCTTAATTTAAAAATTTGTCTTTGTTTAAAAAGTTTATTTCTTTTAAATGTCCTGGTAAAGAATTATTTAGTAAAACTGATAAATTCTAGTTAAAACATTTTGTTTTTAAAGTTTTAAATCTTTTAACCTCTTTTCTGAGGATTGATATATTAATGCTTTTTTTTTTTTTTTTTTGGTTCATATGCTTTCTTTTGAATTTTAAGAAATCTGTACCAGAATCTATAACATGCTTATAGTACCTTTTGATGATCAAATGGGTTTTCTTTATTGAAAACAGCTCAATGAAAATTTCAATGAATTATAGTGTGCATGTGGAAATGCATTCCTCATTTAAATGCTATTAAGAATGACTCAGGCACTGTTTTCTTTTGAGTTCCCTAGAGTTTATTAAAAAACACAACAGCAAAAAATTGGCAATGGAATTGAAATAATGAATGTGTAAAATGGGAGAGTTTTCTTATTTGTTCCTCTTATCTTGGTGGAAGTTTTACCACTTAACATTTTCTAGTAAAGTCAAAGTCGGTATGTGAGCCCCGTATGATTCTGTCTTACTGTGCTCTAAAGGTTTCCTGTCTTATCACAAAACATGTGTGTTCCAGAAGGAGAAAATACAGTTTGGTTTCATGATGATAAATAGCTCTTCAAGGACACTGGAGTCAGGTATAAAAAGATGTTCATTGTGTTAGGACTATGAGATAGTGTGAAGGGGAAAAGGATGACATCACCGAGCTCCCAATTGGCCGCTTCTAATATTCCAGCGCCCTTTCTGGCCGTTTGTAGGGATGTATTTCCTTTGAGCTTTTCGTTAGGGGAAGTCTTAGGCTTTAGGATCCAGCAGAAAACTGAGCCTAAACAAAATAGAGTTGTGTGTGACCCACCTGAATGTCTGCCTGACATAGGTAGAGCACATTTCAGTAAGAACTGGTGAATGACTGCAGGTAATTAAAGCTCAACTTACTAGAAGTGTAGTGGATAGCCCAATTAGAAAGAATATCACAGCCGAGACCGGTTTGGCTCAGTGGATAGAGCGTCGGACTGCGGACTGAAGGGTCCCGGGTTCGGTTCCGGTCAGGGGCATGTACCTTGGCTGCGGGCACATCCCCAGTGGGGGGCGTGCAGGAGGCAGCTGATCGATGTCTCTCTCTCATCGATGTTTCTGACTTTCTATCCCTCTCCCTTCTGCTCTGTAAAAAATCAATAAAATATATTAAAAAAAGAAAAAAAGAAAGAATATCACAAATACCAATAATTTGTAAAATTCAGATCTTAATGCACTATTTTATACTTTGACACTTCTGGATAAGTTATCTTTATCTTTTACCTCCAGGCTTTTCCTCTGTTCATCACTACCTGGGTTATTTATTTATTTTTTATTGTGTACTTATTGTCCCTCTCATTGCTTCACTGTTGGAGGGATGTGGGGGATTTTCTATCGCAGTGCTGGAATTTCTTTTTAAAAATACATTTTTATTGATTTTAGAGAGAGAGGACGGGAGAAGGAGAGAGAAACATTGATGTAAGAGAAAAACATTAGTTGGCTGCCTCCTGCACACACGCCTACTGGGCGTCAAACTCGAAACTTGGGCATGTGCCCTGACTGGCGAATTGAACCAGCAACCTTTGGATGCATGGGATCCTGTTCCAAAACTGAGCCACGCCAGCCAAGATCTGCCTGGCACTTAGACCTGTTCACTGTTCCTAGAAGTCTATAATAGAATGGAAAAATCCCTTTTCTCTAACTCCTATGTGTGTGTTTTATCTGTTAAGGAATGTTGGCATTTGTTGAGGAGGGAAGGGATGTCCCACATAGAAGTTTCCTTCTCATTTACATACTTAATATATTCATTGCAACCTTTCTTCTAGCTTCAAATTTCAATCTCTTAGAAGACTTAGATGTTTTGGTTTTGTGTGCATACATTTTGAAATCCTTGGATTGAAAAATTTCTAGATGCTTACACACATAATTTAAGGGTTGTATAAAAATTAGTTCCCTAAATGTCAGTTAGCCAGAAATTTTATTTGTCCAGAAAGAGGATCCATGCAGCTACAGGTATGCATTGCCTTCCGCAAAACGTATTAATTTTAGAGACCAGAGATAGACCAGAGAATTATGCTGCGTTTAAATTTTTTATTGTGGTGAGACAAATCTATAAAAGCTCTACTCATCTGTGAGCGTGTTTCCTTTGTTGTTTTAAGTAAAGGAATAGTGTGTTTTTAAATTTAATTATGGACTTGTGTGATTTGATATTTACTGGCTGCAAGGTAAGAATTTTGGGGGTTTTGAAGATTGATAATGCACCTCGAGCACTTATGACCAAGAATGATGAAAATGTTCCATATCTACACTGCCCAATATGGCAGCCACATGTGGCTGTTGAGTACTTACATGTGGCTAGTGAGAGTGGGGAATTAAATTTTAAATTTTCTTTAAAATAAACATTTAAATAGCTACATGTGGTTACGGGATAGCACAGATATAGTGCATGTAGAAAATCTCCACATACTGTAATGGCATTCTGGGCTCTCAAGGTTTCTTGTTTTGGGCTGGGAAGTTGAGGATGATTAAATTTGAAGTAGACAGCAGATAGTATTGCTATTAGCCATAGGGAGAAACTTCTTAAACAAAGATGTAAGTTTATCAGAATGAAACATATTAGAAAGGAACTTCTTTGAGAAGGCAAATATGCATCCCCAAAATAATTCCAGGATAATTTGTTGAACAAATAATTAGAAAATGTTTCCTATGTGTAAAGAACTGTACTAAATATGGAGGCCAGAGGTGAATGGAGTTTAGGTTGTCCCTCAAGGAGCTTTCTATTTGCTTCTTCCTTGGGGTGCTTTGATAGTTCATGGGGCAAGCTCTGTCCCAGGGGGTACCTTCCAGAACACAGAATGCTGAGTGGGGAATTATCATCGGGCTGTTTTGGGGTTGTTTTATTTTGGAGGTGGTGCGAGTCCCTCAGCCTGGCCTGCATCCTCTTGCAGTCCGGGAACACTAAGGGGATGTTCACCTGACTGATGGCTTAGGCCTGCTTAAGCAGTCAGTTGTCTTAAGCCATTAGTCGGACATCCTTAGCGATGCTCCCTTAGCACTCCTTAGATGCTCCCTCCACCGTGCTATGCTGGCAGCCGTTAGCCCAGCTTGCGGCTGAGCCGAGCTCCCCCTGTGGGGGCACACTGACCACCAAGGGACACCTCCTGCATTGAGCATCTGCCCCCTGGTGGTCAGTGCACGTCATAGTGACTGGCTGGTGGTTCCAAGTCTTTCCCCCGTTAGGGTCAATTTGTATATTACCCTTTTATTATATAGGCTGTTTTTATTGATTTTAGAGAGAGAGGAAGGGGGAGGGATAGAAACATTATTGTTTGGTTGCTTCCTGCACACTCCCTACTAGGGTTTAAGCTCGCAACCAGAGCAATGTCCCCTGTCCAGGAATTGAATTGGTGACCTCTTGGTTCATGGGTTGACACTCAGCCATTTAGCCACACTGGCCAGGCCTGGGTTTGGATTTGCCAGGCTGGAGGTGCAGTTCTAAAGGCACTACGTTGCATCCAAGACTGAGGAAGACAAAGAGATGATTGGCAATCTCCACACAAGGTGTCCAGATACTTCCGGCTCAGGATCTCAGCGACGGCATCTTTACCTCGCAGTGTGCCTGGCCCTCCATCTCTGGTCCTGGGCCACAGTGTCATGCTGACCAGGTTGGTTGTTGTACCTAGCCTGGAATGGATTAGGCTTCTGCACAAGACAATAAAGAGGGAACTGACTAGTCCTTTTTTAACCACAAATGTGATTTTTTTTGAAAAATTTTCCCATCAAAAAGGTATCTGAGCGGGAAAAGGTATCCCATATCTATTGCATATATATCTACCACTCTTTTTAGGTACTGCACAATATTCTATATGCTGACTATACCACTGTGCATTTAGTTATCCCAATTTACCATTACTAACAATGTTGGAATAAGTGTTAGTAATTATATCCACTTGTGCAATGAAAATTTATCTATCTATCTATCTATCTATCTATCTATCTATCTATCATCTCTGAGGAGACAGTTGCCCTGACATCTATAACATCTGAGCCATTTTTCTCCCTCTGCTATTATATTTGACTAGAGGACCAGTGCATGGATTTGTGCACATTGAAAGGAAATTAATTAGAAGAAATATTTTAATATTGCTATTCTCCCCTTCTCTATAATAGAAATGTCAACCAAATTCATGATTAACAATGACAGATCAAAACATACACATGCAATTAGCACCAGTAAGAGCTTTATATGTATTGTGCATTCGTGAGTCAACTTAGTCTTTTATAGATATAGAATAAACTTGCTTAATTAGACCTGCTTTCTGACGTAGCTAAACTTTTTCCAGCCCAGTGAAGCACCCCAACTTTTCTTTCAGGTAATTGTCAGCGACACAGCAGTAAATATCAACATGAAGCAGATTATTATTGATCATGCAGGGTAAAATATTTAATACAGTAGTGTTTGACTATATTTTTCACAGTGAGAAAGCCTGAAGTCATTTTCAAGATCCACCATTTCTTATTTTTTTTCCAGTTGGGTCAAGTTTCTAAACTTTATAAATCTCCATTTTCCAGCTAATGAAAAGAAAATAGGATTCCACCAAGTCTATCTATCTACTCCAGGACTCCTGTGAGGATTAAAAGAGATGAAGCATGGAAAATGCTTCACAGACATTTGGTTAAAGTGTAAAATGTTTGCACTTGGCTGTAAAGCAAGACGTGTTCCTGGGCTGAAGAAACTCGAAGCAAGCTAGTCGCTAGGGAGAGGAAGCCAGGTATTGCTATGTGACATCATTACCCAGTGCCCACAGCAACCATTTCTGGGCTGGGTGTGGGCTGCATTTTGTGCCATGGGGTCTTGGCAGCGTTGGCTGGGATTGGTGGGGTATTATTCCAGGGTGGTCGTGGGGCCTGTGACCCACTTGGGAGATGTGGAGTGTTGCTTTGTCGTCGCCAGGTCTGCAGTGCGGTTTCTTTATAAATGGCCAGTGCGCATCACTGGCAGCTCCTGCATTGAGCAGCTACCCCTCTGCTGATTAGTGCGCACCATAGCTACCGGTGGAACAATTGATAAGGCTTTTATGTATTAGATAGATATTCAAATCTTTTGTAAGTATATAAAGCACAAGATGGTGGTTGTATGGTTTTTTTTTTCCCCCCATATAAATGTTGAATTTCAAAATTACACTTGTGCTACAATCTTTGTTTTTACTATCTGCCTGCCAGCATTTGCAAATAACTACTTCTCTTTCAGAGGAGATCAGTAGGAGGTCCAAGTACTTATCCCCATTCATTGAATGTAAAGAACAGAATCTGGTCTGAAGAGGTGAAATTGAACATGAAAGATTTACTGAGTAAGATTAGTGGGAGGTGAAATGGGTGAATTGTTTAGGGAAAGCTCTGATCCTTTTACGTTTTACAGTAGACTTGGAACAGTTTTTCTTGCCTGGCAATTCCTCACAGCCTTGCTTTTAAACCAGGCCACCTTTCATTGCCAGCTCAACCTCACTGTGAGCTGGGGCCCAAGTGCTGCCTTTGGCTGGGAGCCTCCAGTCAGCTTCTGGATTCTGGTTTGGCTCCCCAGGTGCCTCGCTGAGCTGAGCTGACCTTAGGAGTTTAAAATGTGGCAGGTCAGTTTGGGATAGGGAAATGTTGTGGCAATTCTTGCCTTCCCTGTCATGATGTATCCGCTTGTTTCCACTAAATGGTACGAGGGATTCCACTGAAATGGTTATGCAACTGTGTCTGTGATGCCTTAAGATATAATAATTTCACTAATAATGTCACAACAAGTATTATTTACTTTTTAGTAACTGTATTTTTAAACAAGTAATTTACAAATTTAAGCATGATAATTAACATGATTTGACATAAAGAAATTAAATAATCTCCTGGCATCTTTGTCATCAGCATTGCATTAATGATTTTAGCCCTTCTGGGAGCTTTCACTTTCTTTTGTTGGTGGCAGATTATGGTAGTGATATGCCTTTATAAATTATTTTTAGTTGGGATGATATTGACATATAATGTGGACTGGCAGAAATAACATTGTTTATCATTGTCAGTATCCTTTTGGCCTACATTCTCCGTCTTTAAGGAAGATGATAGAGATGTCTGCAGATGGACATTTGCTGTTTACTGTGGGCTGTCCACTGGTGGGCCGTGGTGGAGTCTGCCTTCTGCTTGGAAGTTGGTGTGGGTCAAGTGGGCGCTTCTTGCTCTTGCCTCCCAGTTTTGGACTCACTGCCTAGCTCAGCTGGCTGACTGCTTTCACTCTGGAATTTGAATCTGGAGAGGATTTTAAATGCAGAAACAGTTAGTAGTGGCAGTAGGGTTACTAAAATTACCAAGATTTCTTTCTTGGGTAGTCCTAGTTACACACACCAATATTAATATAGATGGGCTTAGCCTTTACTTTTGTGCATTTTAATTTTACACTGATACCCCTAAGCACCTTTTGTGCACATAATCAGAACTTTAAGCATTGAGTGACAGAAGCTTCAAGCTATTATATGGTGACGCTGCCTATCAACCACAGTTTGGGTTCAGCAGTGTTGACACTTTTTCTGTATAACAGGGCTTATTTGTGCAGTTATTTAAATACTAGAGACCCGATGTATGAAATTCGTGCAAGGGCAGGCCTTCCTTCTCCCAGCTGCTGGCATTGGCTTCCCTCTGGCACCCAGGCCCGGCTTCCCTCGTAGCCTGGCTTTGTCGGGAAGGACATCTGGTCTAATTAGCATATTATGCTTTTATTATTATAGGTTAAATGGAATTGAATTTCAAATGAGCCTCAGGAATTTTAGACTTTGTGGAGGTAGCTTGGGCACCTGGTAACAGTTTCATACAGTCCTTATTATTTTTCTGTGCTATTATTATACAAGTATGTACAGTAGGTTAAATGGAAGTTTTCCTGTTGTCTGAAAGTTTGACCAGTGTTCCAAAGCTCAGGACAATAGATGGCCACTCAGTCTAAAGATAGGTTCTAGAAGCATCTATTATAGGGCTTGTCAAGAGGTAGCCACATTGTGGGGGGAGGGGTCCTAACAACTATTACACCTTCCACCCTATAATCAATCTGTGTCAGGAGAACTAGAAATGGATTCCATGCAAGGTACTCCTAGCTGTAGAGTGTGCTCTTCCTTTCGGGAAGTAAGAGTTCCCTTTCTCCCTCCCCTCCCCCTAATCCTTTGAGAAAGGCTTCAAGAGAATGACACTTAGATTGGGATTGATCTGAGAGGAGAATGACATCTATTTGAACCGCAGTCACCAGCCAGGTGCTGCTATGGTGGGATTAGAATGGAATCCTGAGAACGAGTTCTTGAGAGTGTAGTGTGTCACTTCTGGAGTTTGGTGATGTCTGTGCCCACAGAGACTGGTGTCTTTCTCTCACATAAAAGCAGCTGTGTGGCGAGAGGTGGGGGTGGGGGCATTGTGTGGAGAGGGGGCAGCAAATGTTTGACATTTCCTGCTGGCCAGCAGGTCTGCCTGGAGCGCGGCAGCTGTGGGTCATCGTGAAAGACTTTCCCTGCCTCTGAGGAGGGCAGCCAGGTGTAGGCCTCCAGCAGAAGGAGGTGTGGGAGAGGCAGGAGCTGAGAGGAGGCTGTGAGACCCGCAGCAGGCAGTCTGGAGGTCCCAGTGAAGGGGACTCACCAGAGAGAGCCAGCTATATTGGACACCTGTAACTGGGAGATGTTTACAGGCCAGAGGACCAGACAAGTGGATAGACTTCTCTGTTTCCTTTGCCTCACATTTGCCTCTTTTTATACTCTGGCCCCTCACCTTTTCTTCATTTTTGGTCTCATGAGGGAAGTGTCACATTGGACAAAATTAGTTTTGATATGGGCTTAACAAAATTGAATTGAATTTTAATTTAATTTAATTTTACTGAGGGAGGAAAGGAAGAAGGGAAGGACAGAGGGAGGGAGAGAGGGGGAGAGGGAAAGAAACATTGATTGGTTGCCTCCTGCACCTGCCCTGAACAGAGATTGACCCCACAGCCTCCCTCGGTATGTGCCCTGACTGGGAATCGAATCTGTCACCTTTTGGTGTATGGGACAGTGCTCCAACTAACTGAGCCACACTGGCCAGGGCATTGATGTAGACATCTTTAATACCTGAAAGTTTGGCTTTATTTATTTAAGATAATTTTTTAAAAAAACCTCTAGCTACTTATCAGTAGTTCTAAGTTACTGAGCCCTGAAAAATCAATGATCAGCAATCTCAGTAGGTTAGAGCTGTGTTTTATAATTAAGTACAGTTTCACTTATTTTGTATCCTGCAGATTTCAAGTGTACAATTTGCCAGCAATTACTGTGTTCACAGAAAGCTGAAATTTCACTATAAACCGAACACTGTAAATTTGTTAACTCTGTGTACAGCTAATACAGGTCATGTATCCATATTGGCATTAGGGGCCTCTTATGAATTAGCCTGAAACCTTGCAACTTTAATTGTAATTTTTTGTTTTTGTTTTTAGTGGTTTGTTTGTTTATTTTGAAAACAATTTTCTATCTTAAGCTTTGTTGAAGTGGTAAGTACATGGCACAGTACATATAATACAGCAGTGTTAACTGTGCATTGTTGTCTCTCCGTTCCTCTGCCCATCCCCCAAACTCCTAGTAACCACCATTCTACCTCTCTTTTCTAAGAGTTTGATTACTTTAGATCCCTCATATTAAGTGGAATCATGCAATATTTGTTTTTTTATTGTATGATTGGTATATTTCAGTTAGCATAATATCCTCAAGGTTTATCCATATGGTAGCACATGACGTGATTCCTTCTTTTTAAAGGCTGAATAATATTTCATTGTATGTATATGTCACATTTTCTTTACTCATTTTTACCTACTATTGGACATTTGGGTTGCTTCTACTTCTTGTAAATAATGTTTCAGTGAAGTGTGCAAATATCTGTTTGAGATTCTGCTTTTAGTTCTTTTAGATGTATTCCCAGAAATAGAATTGCTGGATCATATGATAATTCTATCTTTAATTTTTTGAGGCCCCCACAATGTTTTCCACAATGGCTGCACCATTTTTCATTCCCACTAACAGTGTACAGGGATTCAGATTTCTCCACATCCTCACCAACACTTACTATTTTCGGTTCTTTCTGATAGTGGCCATCATTGTAGTTTTGATTTGTATTCCTCTTAGGATTAGTGATGTTGACCTTATTTTCACCTTCTTGTTGACCATTTGTATATCCTCTTTGAAAAAATATCTATTAAAGTCCTTTGCTCATTTTTCAATTGGATTTTTGTTGTTTAGTTGTAGCAGTTCTTTATATATCCTGGTTAACTCCTTATCAAATGCATGGTTTGAAAATATTTTCTCTCATCCTTTTCACTGTGTCTTTTAATGTATTTTTTATGTTAAAACATGAATTGTAATGATCAAATCTTTTGGAATACTGAAAAGTCTAGGAAATAGTATGACAGATTTTGATCAGGTTTACAATATCTTCCTAGTAGGCTCTATTGTATAAAGCATAGAGTTTAAATTAATTTCATAGTGTGACTGAGATGTTATTCCACAATTTTATTCCCATAAACCTTTCTAGCTTTATGTACCCCATCATCATTCCTCCTTGTCCTCCCCCATCCCTCCTCTGCATAAAGACTTCCTATTTTGTTTCATTCCTTTGTACTCTTTCACACACTGTTGGTGTCTTTATTTATATATTTGTTTGTTTGCTTGTTGATCCTCACCCAAGGATATTTTTTCCACTGATTTTTTTTTTTTTTTTGAGAGAGAGAGTGGAAGGGGGAGGGAGGGAGGGAGAGAGAGAAACATCAATGTGAGAGAGACACATCAATTGGTTGTCTCCTGAATTCACCCCAACTGGAGCCAGGGATTGAAGAACCTGCAACCCAGGTATGTGTCCTTGACTGGGAATCGAACCCTCTACCCTTCTGTGGGATATGGAATGCCTTACTTTCTCTCTTGCTTTACCTTGTTTTTCAGGCTCACTCTTCTTTAAGACTCAGCTCAGGTATGAAGATTTTCCAGTTAACCAGTCAGCCCGAAGCTTCTTTCTCCCATAGCTTCTTACTCCCAGTCAGGTTAGACCTCTTGTCTGGAGGCATTGTGAGGATTTTTATAACTCTCTTCCCTCCATCCCAGCACTGTAAGCTTCTGGTGCACCCAGCTTGGTCTTCTCTTTTCATTCCTTCATTTCTGTGAGCTGCCACAGTATCTTGTCCATAGTGTTTGTCTACTTGAAATGATTATGGATAGAAAGGAAGAGCAAGTGTCTTTTTAGAATAACAGAACTTTTTTTTTTTTTTTTTTTTTTACCAGTTATGCTCCTAAATATCCTTTCTCTTCTAATTTTATCAGCTGAGATTTTGGCAGCTAATTGTAGATTTTATGAACTTACATTGGGTTGCCTTTGTCTTCTATTATAAAAGCAATAATTAGAGAAAACGATCCTTTTGAGAGGTTGCTTAATGAATTCTGCTTCTTTTAAATGTGCTGCTTTAAATCTTATTTCAAGTAAACTGTACTAATGCCCAAATCATTTCATTGTAGATCAGTATTGAACCAAAGTATTAAGATGATTAATTTTCTTCTATTAAATTCCTTAGTCTTTATTTTTTTTTTTTTTGGTTGTGCTGGTGGGCGGGGGGGCTCAACAATCAAAAAAGAATTTATTGACTTTACATTTAGTATGATTTACTCTACTTAATTATATTGTTCAAACGTGAATTTGTACGTAGTAAAAGATTGTGCAGTATTGGCATTCTATTTTCTGTTAAACAAATTGCTTTGGGTTTTATTAACTACTGGTGTTTAAATTTAATGGTTAAGGATTTCAAAAGCCTTTTTTTTCCTAAGTATTGAAATGCTTTTATTATAATCCTGCAGCCTAACTTCTGGTTTTACTGCATCTTTCTTCACCCTTGAAGCAAGCCCAGGCACAGACATATGCTCTGGCCCGCACCCCAGTGAGCCTTTCCTTCCTCCCCACTCCTCCTCACCTCACATGACATGAAATTTCTGTCCCAGAAATTATCTGATTTATACCTGGTGTATTGCACCTGCAGTGGTGAGCCATGTCTGTTAGCTGCGTGTTCAGCTGCCCTCCACACTGTGGTGGCCCACAGGCATACCCTCATCCCTTAGTCCCACTAGGTTGACTAGTTCCTTTTACTTACATTAATCCTGTGGGCAGGGGAAGTAAGTCATGACTCCCTCGAGACATTTTTTTGTTTCGTTAATTCCTAATAAGGCATATGCTTGTCTCCTACACAATATAAAAGATGGCGCTGCCTGGCCCGTGTTGCTCAGGGGTTGGGTGTTAACTTATGAACCAGGAGGTCACAGTTCGATTCCTGATCAGGGCACAGGCCTGGGTTGCAGGCTCAATCCCCAGTGGGGGTGTGCAGGACTCAGCTGATCAATGATTCTCTCTCATCATTGATGTTTCTATCTCTTATCTCCCTCTCTCTTCCTCTTTGTGGCTAGTAATCTTCATCCAAGATGGAACTGACTTTTAAGTGATTTCAGTTTAACATTATAATCTAAATCACAAGTCAGGAAGTTTTAGCTTTTCTATTAAAAAAAAACTTATTTAAAATTTAAATGTGCCCTGGCCCACCAAAAGGTTGCTGGTTCGATTTCTAGTCAGGGCACACGCCTAGATTTTGGGCTCAAATCCTGGTTGGGATGTGTGCAGGAGGCAGCTAATCAATGTTCTGTTCTCACATTGACATTTGTCTCTCTCCCTTTCCCTTCCTCTCTAAAATCAATAAAATATTAATGTAATCATCACAGTTTACATCCAGTAAATGAACATTATCTATAATAATAAAAGCATAATATTTTAATTAGACCGGATGTCCTTCTGGATGATCTTCCGGACGAAGCTGGGGCTGTGAGGAGGGAAGTCTGGGGAGGGAAGCCGGAGTCCCAGGTGCTTTCCGGGGACTGTAAGGAAGCCCAGGTCCCAGGTGTTGGTGATTGGAGGGAAGCTGGTGCCGGTACCAGGGGGAAGGAAGGCCGACTCTTGCACAAATTTTGTGCATTGGGTCTCAAGTGAATCTGTAAGCAGGGATCTCTGTTGCTATTTTGATACTAAATATTGAGAATTTGGGGGCTATTTTGTTTCTTAGAACTTGAAAATTCCATAGGAATTGCACTATAATTCAATTGCAGATATTTTTGCTATGTTAAATTAGGATTTTAACTGTACCAGGCATAGCAGATAGGCACTTTAAAATAATTTTGCTCAACAAAACATAATAATACCCCTTATGTATATTTGCTGGACTTTATCAATAATAAATCTGTATGTTTACTTAGTCAAAAAAGAACAACAATATGAAGTGCTTAATATAGAACTTTAATCTTTTTAACAAATGTAAAATGCATTTGTAAAAAGGCAGTTTTTTAGAGTTTGTATCCTCATGAATCAGTGTGTAGCTCATTGTCCTTTAGTCACTGGAGTCAAAGTTGTGATGGGAAGATTGGGGTATGGACTGACCTACTTCTTGTGCCTGCTCTGTGACTTTGTGCGTTAGGTTTAATCCATTTGAGCTTTGTTTTCTCATTTATAAAACTGGAAGATTAAAGAACATATGCTTGTACACAGTGCCTTATATTAACTAATTTACTTTCTCTAGACAGCAACTTGTGCATTGCTTTTAAATGATGCAGATTTTTAAAAACATCTCATTGGGTCTTTACTACCCACTTATATGGTGGGTAAGGCAGGCATTGCTCTCATTGTGCAGCTAAGAAAACAGGTACAAGCCCTAAGCCAGTTTGGCTCAGTGGCTAGAGCGTCGGCCTGTGGACAAAGGGTCCTGGGTTCCATTCTGGTCAGGGGCACGTACCTTGGTTGCAGGCTCCTCCCTCCTGCAGGAGGCAACCAATCCAGGTCTTCTCTCACATCGATGTTTTTATCTGTTTTTTCCTCTTTCTCCCACTCAGGTGAGGTTTAACAACAACAAAAAAAGAAAACAGGTTGAAGAGAAGTTTTTTGCCTTGTCTGTTTTATCTTCACATGGCCAGTCACTGACAGAGCAAGAACTCCAGCTTGGGTTTCCTGACCCTGTGTCCCAGCGCTTTCTCCCCAACGTGCTATTTAATGCTGCACTGTGGCAGGAAAAAGAACCATAAAACAGTTTTCTGCTTATAATCACCTTCATTTTCCAATGTAATTGTATCTTTAGGGAAAAAAATGAGCCTTTGATTTTTCACCTCTGAAATTATTCCTTTATTTATAGTCAATTAATCCAAAGAAAATGTTTTAATATATTCATGGAAGCAACTGCTATTTCTATGAAAAGTTAGATAATTTATTGCCATTCTAAGTGGGTTTTAATAACTCCATAATCCAACAAATGGTTCTTGAGTAATTTTTCCTTGGCCTGAAGTATATAAGTTTGATCATGAAGGTTTTATCACTTGGGTCTGTGCACTGTAATCATACTTCTTTGGGTGTGAAATTGACCTCTACTCCTAAGTGAGTGATCATTTCTTTTCTAGAGCATAAATCCGATTATATGAGTTATGGCAATATTGCAATGAAACAGACTCCACAAGTAGCACATCCATACCAGCATTGATATTTTGTGATTAAATACTGCATAGCTAAAATTTACCATCCTTATTCTGGTGTACATTGAACTAATTAAAAATATCTTAAATTTAAGCTGCCTTTATACTTTTAATATATAGCAACATGGGATTTAAATCTTTAACTCAGTTATACATATGAAATAGTAAAAAAACCTATGGAAGATAAAAATAGTTAATGTAGGAGTTGAAGTTCTATACAACTTTAGAAACAAGATATCAGTTGGATCCTTAGAGGAAATATGGGTTTAGTTGCATCTTCTAATATCGTACTGCTAATATCTAACCACAGATAAGTCTGACATTAACTAATGTTAATATTATCTAGAGATACATAATGTTCAGAACCAAAAGTAGAGATGGATTAGGCTCAGTTGGCTCCACTTGCTCAGAGACCCTGGTCAGGGCCTCTGTGGTCACGGTGTTTTTCTGCACCTTGAGCTCTGCCCTCTGTATAAGAGTTTGTTTGAGATACTGGCTTGCTCCTTGACAATGGGAAAATGGCTGCCAATACGTCCTGCTAGGTGAGCAATGCCAGCCCCCAAAGAATTTTTTTCTCCCAACCAGCTATAGAAACAGCCTGCTGGGGACATGTGTCCACCCCCTAGACCAGCCACTGTCACCAGGGGCCTGGGAACTGTGGTTTGGAGGATGTGGCCATCCACCTGGCTAGGGAACAAGCACTGTAACTGACTTTTCTCCAGGACAGAAGAATGGGGGTGATGTACCAAAGGAAGAGTTGAAATGTGTACAACGGCCTCCAATAAAAGCCATCACATAGATAGTATCGCAAAAACAGTTTTTAAATTGTTCACTGGGTTCTGGTATGTGGGCACTAAACACAGAGCAATACTCTTAAAGAATTCTAGATTGTCAAGGTATTATTCCCTGTTATAGTAGTTTTTAAAGTACCACTTTAAAAAAAAAATTTATTGTTCAGTTTATTAATTACATTGTTCCCCTTTTTCCCCCCTATCGCTCCCCTCTACAAGGTACCCATCCCACCCTCCGCCCTCACCTCCCCCCACTATCCTCTCCCATAGTTGCATGGTTTTTGTTCAGTCTCTTGCTGCACTTCCCACACCCCTTTTCTCCCCAAGAATTGCCAGTCCATTCCCTCTCTATGTCCGTGATTCTGTTACATTCACCAGTTTATCCTGTTCATCAGATTATTAATTCACTTGATTTTTATGTTCATTTGTTGATAGATGTGTATTTGTCATTCATAATTTACACTTTTATCTTTTTCTTCTCCCTCTTCTTAAAGAATATCTTTCAGCATTTTGTATAATATTGGTTTGGTGGAGATGAACTCCTTTAGCTTTTTCTTATCTGCGAAGCACTTTATCTGGCCTTCAATTCTGAATGATAGCTTTGCTGGATAGAGTAATCTTGGTTGTAGATTCTTGCTATTCATCACTTTAAATATTTCTTGCCACTCCCGTCTGGCCTGCATAGTTTCTGTTGAGAAATCAGCTGACAATCGTATGGGTGCTCCCTTATAGGTAACCATCTATTTTCCTCTTGCTGCTTTTAATATTCTCTCTTTGTCTTTTGCTTTTGGCATTTTAATTATGATGTGCCTTGGTGTGGTCCTCTTAGGGTTCCTATATATTGGGGTTCGGTGCGCTTCTTGGACTCCTAAGTCAATTTCTTTCACCAGGTGTGGGAAGTTTTCGGTCACTATTTCTTCAAATAGGTTTTCATTGTCTTGCTCTCTCTTTCTGGCACCCCTATAATTCCGGTGCTGGTATGCTTGAGGTTGTCCCAGAGGCCCCTTACACTATCTTCAATTTTTTGGATTCTTTTGGTTTCTTGCTTTTCCTGCTGAGTGGATTTTACCTCTTTGTATTTCAAATCTTTAACTTGGTTCCTGGGGTACTCTAGAGTACTTTTAGGTCTTTGTATAATATTTTTTATTTCAGTCAGTGTATGCTTAATTTCTGGTTGGTCCTTTTTCATATCCTTGAGGGTCTCCTTCATATCCTTGAGGGTCTCATTCATTTTCTTGTAGGTCTCATTCATTTCCTTGTAGGTCTTGTTTATTTCCTTGTAGGTCTCAGCCTTTTCTAGGAGCCTCTTGAGAAGCCCTATAACTGTGGTTTTGAATTCCATGTCCAGTCATTTTTTTCCCTCCACTTCTTTCACATCTAATTTCTTCCCATGTCTCTGCATGGTGGCTGCTTCCCTGAGTTGGTCAATTAGCTTTTTGTGGTAGGTGTCCTACAAGGGACAGTGGCTCAGTCTCCCCAGTTACCTGAGGTGGATATGGGTTGCACAGTCTTGTTGAAGTTAAGCCTAGCTTATTGTCGTTAGCACTAAGAGGGTTTGACCTCCAGGCCAATTGGCTGTGAGGTTCAGCTGTGCTCAGGTTGGATGGGCGAAGTCTCCGGGCCAAGCAGGCAGCGTCAACTCCGCCCTATGTGGCCCCAGGGACTCTGTGCCAGTGGCAACGGCTGCCAGCACCTCTGAGAAAGAGCCGCTGCCGGAGAATTCAAACTCTCCCCAAATGAGTCTGCACACCCAATGTCTCACCCAGGGTCACAAAACAATGCAGTCTGATGCTTTCCCAAATGAGAGAGCAAGTCACGAGTGCTCTCTGCGCTGTCACGCAGCTGCGCTGTTTTCAAGTTCATGCGCACTCCGCACAAGCTTGCCTTCCCCACAAGCCAGCAGGCCCCTGCAGCATCCGAGCTTCGGCATGCCCTCCCACTGTCCAGTTTTTACCCCGTGTGATTGTGGGTTCCCTGGACTTTGCCCAGAACTGGGGTGTCAGTCCCGTGGGACGTCTTTGTCTCCTCTGTTCAAGAAAACGGGCCGGTTTTCAGCTGCCCGCCCTATCCGCTGGCGCGCGCTCCAAATCTCTCTCCGCACATATCTTCAACGCTATCCTCAGCCGCTCCTCTGAGTCACAGTGTCCTATCTTCTCTTTTATTTGTGGAATTTTCACTCAGCCAGCTTTCCGGTGATTCTGGATGGTGTTTGTTCTTTCGTTAAGTTGTAGTTTTAAAATTGTTGTGTGGGGCAGCAAGATAGGTCTTTACCTATTCCGCCATCTCAGTTCTCCTAAAGTACCACATTTTTAACTACTCTTTTACCTAATATACCATGAAAGTATATATTCTGAATGTCCCAAGTGTTTGGGCTTTGAAATACTTATATGTAACTTTTCTATTTGGCTTTTGTAATTAAAAAGAAAATGCAATCACCGCGGCCATCTATTTGGATGTGACAACCTTCCATTTTATAAAATAATTACTGTTGAATCAAAATCTTTGCTCAACGTGTGATATCAAGTTACCTATCAAAGCCAGCTGAATGAATGATTAAAAGGTTCAGATCAAAAGCAACTGGCTCAACTTCATGAAGGTTTTCATCCTTTAATTTAAAATGTGTCTGTGTCTAACTGATTATCTCTCACATTTTATAAAGAAATATTGACGTCCTGTAAAGTGTGCAGTGACCTCACTTCTGACTGTGTGGGCAGGTTTCACTGCAGGCCTCCGAAGCATTGATATTCTTGTAACCTTTGGGGCAAGATGTGTGTATAGTGTATTAATGAGCTGGTTGAAGTGATGTACAGTAATTTCATCCTTGGGTAAAAACAGATGTGAAAGATTCTGTTTTAATATTTAATCAGCCTCCAAGCCTCTGTTGGCTTGTTTAAGTTGACCTGACAGCATTATACCTGGAAACACTTTGAATTAAACTCTTAAGTGCTTGACCTTGTTCAAACAGTTGTAATTTAATAAGGCTGCTGTCTTGGTGGAGATAGCGTGGCTAATAGGCAAATCTTTTTCTGCCTACGATTGTTCTGTTTGTGAATGCTAGAGGTGGGAAGATTTCCAGATTCTCACCAGCTTTGGGGAGGAACTAGATCTGAGGAAGTAAAGTGAAAAATCTTTCTATTAAAAACCTGTCTTTCATTTTAATTTTTAGCCTTATGAAAGTAATGTTTATAATGTTATTTTAGTTCAGGCCATTTTGATTGAAAGGAATGAAAAATTATTTGTTAAAAATGGGGGCTGGAACATCCTCAGAAATCTGAGGAGCCCTAGGAGATGCTAACTCTGGCTCTTTGTCTGTCCATTTGTCTGTTTATTCCTCCATTCACTCTTCTGCCTGCTAACCAACCAGCCCACTCACCCATCTACTCATCCCCTCCCTTAGCCCTCCTGGACTCTGTGCTTCCTCAGCTCTCTGTGCTCATTTGTGGCTTCCTCACTCCATGTCTTCTCCTCGCCCCCATTGCTGCTGTAAACTAATAAATTCTGTCCTCTCATGCCATCAGTTTGCCATGGCCCTTATTAGTTTCATCTTTCTTATTTCTGCTGTTAACAATTTGTTTCCTTGTTCAGATTCCGCATAGCAGGGTCTTTACTAATCATTTTTTGTGTCATGTCAACATTGCCTGTGTTTTCTTCGGCAAGGGGCTGTTTGTGCACAGAACAGGTTTTGGTTTGAAGGACCCGTACCATGACTTGCCTAATATAAATGCATATACATCTATATAATTATTTTTCTGGTTATAAAAGTAGTACATGCTTATTGGAATATATGAGAAAATTTTAGAGTTAAGAATGCAATTAAAGTCTTTTGTAATTCCACTAGTCAAATAGCTAACCTCTTAGGTATATTTTGTCTTATATTTTTCTTATTTACACATAAAAATATATATGCAAACACCTCCAACATTTAAAATCATATTGTAATATTTTCATATCTACTTTGGCTTTGAGACTTGAATTAAAAGCTGTGTCATATGTGTGAATATTTTATTAATTCTTGGCCTTCTGACTAATATTAAGTATGGTATCATTACTCATTTTATATTATCTTCTCTTTGACTTGCATTATTTATCAATCCTTTTGAGAGGAGTTGACTTATATATATTTTCATCTTTCACAGTGCTTAACACACTGCTTCACACTAAGTAGATGTCCAGTAAATATTTGATCTATGCTTTTCAAAGAATATTAAGTCTTTAATGTTGAAAGTATTACATATGTCCCCCTTTTCCCTTATTAAGCCCTTCTAGCCCGTCCCCATCCCCCACCCCAGGCCTTCACCACCCTATTGTCTGTGTCTTTGTGATCTATGCTTTTTTGCTTAATTTTTAATGAAACTTAATTTTTATGTGCTCAGAATACATTGATAAGGTTCAGATCAAAAGCAACTGGCTCAATTTCATGAAGGAGAAATAAAAAGTAACAATATGTAGTTTAAAGATATGGAAAGAAATAGGGACATATCCTAATTGCTTTAAAACTAATGTGAATTTTGATAGGCTATGTGGTATATGAGTGTCTCCTGTAGGAAGCTAGCTGGTTCTTCTCATTATCTTTTTGTGTACGCCTTGTCTGTGTGTAGGCAGAATTCTGAGAAGGACCTCCCATGGATCCTTTGTCTTGTACCAGCATGTAACCTTCCTCCCCTGTGAGTGTGTGTGGAACCTGCGAATGTGCTCACTCCCATGATGCTATTACCTTGTATGGCAAAAGGGGGTGTCCAGGTGGGCCAATCTAACCATGCAAGCCCATTAAAAACAGATTGTTTTGCTACCTAGTGGCAAGAGAGATTCAAAGTATGCGTCAGATTCGACTCAGTGTATTATTGCTGGCTTTGAAGGTGGAGGGGGGACCAAGTGCCAAGGAATGTGGGTAGTTTCTAGAACTGAGTGTGGCCCCCAGCTGACCACCATCCAAGAAATGGGGACCTCAGTGCTACAACCACTAGGTACTGAATTCTGCCAACAACCTAAATGAGCTTGGAAATAGATTTCCCCCAAGAACCTCCATATAAGAGCCCAGCCTGGCCAACACTTTCATTTTGGCTCTTTAAGACTTGAAACAGAGGATGCAGTCAAGCCTGCTTGGACTGCTGACCTGCAGAACTGTGAGCTAATAAATGGGTGTTTTTTTAGCCACTGTGTGTGGCAACAGAAAACTGATATAGTCCAGGAATTGGCTGATTCTTAGCTTGATCAAATTTTATCCTGATTTTCTCTGGATTTCAAGGGCAGAGCTCCCTCAAACGGACAGTGTCACACTAGCTTAGCTAAAGAAACTTGAAGTATGAAGTCAGGGGACCAGTATATTTATTTGTTTATTTGCCTGAGAAGTAATTATTCCAGGGACTGAGATAATCAGTTTGAATGGTCAGTGTAACATCTCCTTGAAGGCAGACCAAAGTAGAAAGCCAAGTTTAGTGAGGCTGGCATCTTAACAAAGAAAGTTAGGTGATTACAGTTTTTCTGTCTCTGAACAGGAATGGCCTTTCCCCTATGTCCTGGACACTGTTTAGACTGAGTCTCCAGATACACTGTATTAGTTTTCAATTGTGGTGTTAACAAATTACCATAATTTAACAGCTTAAAACAACACATTTATTATCTCACAGTTACAGTGGGTCACCAGGCTGAAATCAAGATGTTGGCAGGGGCTGTGCTCTCATCTGAGGTTTGGGGTCCTCTTCCAAGCTCACTGGCTGTGGACAGGGTTCAGTTCCTTGTGGTTGGAGGACTGAGGCCTTCTGACCTTAGAGGCAGACCTGCCGCTTGGCCCTCTGCACAATATAGTTTCTTGCTTCTTGAGAATCTCATACATTTTCCATCTTTCCAATCTCTGATCCTTTTAAAAGCCTCCATCTGATTAAGTCAGGTCCACCCTGGATGCTCTCCCATTTGATGGGTTCAGAATCATTGGATTTGGGAACTTCAGTAAAATCTTAACTTTGTCAGAAAACCTAATCTTGGGAGTAAAGCCCTGTATTCTAGGTCCTGTCACATTCTAGGGGAGAGAATTATACAGGAATTATATTCTAGGGGTCACTTTAGAATTCTGCCTACTGTGCTCACCTTAGTCCCTGCAGCCATCACTGACCTTGCTCTCTGACACCCTTTGTTAGCATTTGGAAGTCCAGGCTTGGAAGCTGTTTTGCATCTCTATAATGACTATAGTTCTCCCACATTTTAAGTATGAGTTGATTTTAAAGTTTCACTTTTGAAGGCAATTTTATTTTTCTCATCTTTCCCCCTTTAGTAGTTGGGGGATGGGAATGTCTTCACAGTGGTTGGTTCCCAAGGTCCTGACAGCAGTGGCCTCTGTTTATAGTTTTATGGTCTAAAAATTTTAGATTATGAGAGAAATCCTACCCTTACTGAACTTTTGAAGATTGTAACAACATTCCACTTAATAGATGGAGAAAGTGAGGAGAGGAAATGAGTTGTTTGCACAGTTGAATTCTTAACCGTAGAAGAAATGCACTTGTTTCTTATTTATGTCCAGCATCCTCTCAGTATAACTTTCAGTAAAAAGCATAGCCTAAAATTAAAGCAATTAAGAAAAAATCTTCCATTATGGGGATTTTGACAGTACATAGACATATATGTTCTTCCTCATTAAAATGAATGCGAGGGAGTTTAGACTGTTTTTTATAAGGTAGATTTTACCTTTGCCCATCTCTTGTGAGAGATTGTTGCCTCAGGCCACAGTAGCCAAGGATGTGGCAGAGTTAACCTGCCCTGCTCTCTAGGGAAACTGTCAGGAAGGAGGCAATGAATTAATAAGTAAAAAGTGTTCTCTGAGCTATAGGCAGTCAGTTGTTGATTCACTGATGGAAGAGGCAGGAGGTAGGCTAATGGAGGATGACATTCAAACTCAGCTGTTGACTCTTTCAGTTGAGCTGAACGGGGAGGTTTCTGCTGCCTTTTTTGCTCATTTTCGTTGAGTGGTAGTAGCTTATAGATTAAATATGCACACCTGGGAATCGGGCTGCCTGGGGTAAATCCTCATTCTCCCATTTACCTTAGTCTCCTGAGCCTCCCTTTTCTTTTCCTGTCTGTAAAAGGAGGGTTAAAAAGGAGTCTCTGTAAAACATTTAATATGGTGCTGAGCGCTAGTCCTAGTGGTGGACCAAGGAGAGGTGGCTGTGATGGGAGCCATCAGCCTCAGCAGGGAGGAGTTGGAATTGTTTAGAATTGCCAGTGCGAAGGGACAATAAAAAGCAGACTGACTTTTAGTCGGTTTATTACTGTTTTTAAATTCTCTGCAAACAAGGCACCCCCTTATTGCCTGCACCCTGGGTGGACCACTCCTTCCATCCCTTGAAATGCCACCGCCTTGCATGTAAGTGCTCAAAAACATATGCTGTTTTTGCTCACATTTGAGCTGAAGTGTGTGTTTTCATTGGAGAGGAACTACTAGGTGAATCTGGTCTAATAACATTTGTGATAAAGTGTGTAGAAAAATTGGTATTATAATAAAAATAACAAGACATTTTTAGCATGGTTTGTAAAATGTAGCAAAATCTGACCTGAAAAATAGAAAAATGAAGCAACAACTGATTAAATTAAAAAAATTTTTTGGCTCTTTTTCTTTGTCTGGATCCTAAACATTGTGATATTTCAAACGTACATGAGTACATATGTGAACTATCCCCTTCACTTCAGTCTTTTATTTTGTCTATAACTACACTTGAAAGACTATATAGTGAGTGAACAAACTTACAGTGTAAACCTGAGCTGAATAATCACCATGATTCCAGCCTTGGCCTCATCACCCAGAACCCTCTGTTCCAGCTAAATTGATTGTCTCCAGCTCCTGTTGGGTTTCATCCCTGGAGTGCTCTCCACTCTGCCTGTTCCAGAATGCCCACCCAAACCTACCTGGTTGAAGTTTTGCAGTTTAAGTCCCTCTGGCTCACAAAAGCCTTTCATTCTAGACCCCTTGAGTACATTTTAGTGGCGCTAAATTCTTCCTTTATGTGTACAGCACTTTCGTGTAGGGCCCATACTATCTCATGTCTGCAGATATTGGTTGAGATTTCACTGTGATCAAGACAGGGTTCTGCAGAGAGAGGGTGGGCTGAAAGTGGCAGAAATGGTCATTTAAAAAATTTTTTTGGCCTTCCTGAATTTCTCTTGTCTCATTCTCTTTTCCAAATACATTTCTTTCATGTCTACTTGTCTTACAGACAGAATCAAAACCACTAAAATTTGTGTAGGCTAAGTGGGCAAGAACTTTCAGAATATTTTAGAAGGGAATCTTAGAAACCACTCACTGCAGAAATCTTTTGAGAGGAGGTTACCCTGTTTGGTTTGCACAACCCCAGTTCTTGTCTTGGCTGCCTGTTTTTCAGAGGTGCATTCTTTGTATTGAGCCTAAGACTTCTCTTCCTTCTGGCGTTCTCAGTTCAGTAACAACGAGTAAGTCAGTCTTTTCCAGTGCAAAACACTAATAGTTATTCATTTGAACCTTATAAAATTGCTACATTCGACAGTTTTTGACCTATAAAAATGGCAAGTTTACGTGGGCCAACCTAATATATTCCTCTTGATTTTTCTCAGCTTTTCTAGTTTACATATTCTTTTAGTTTCAATAACTTTATTACATAAAAGTTGTTAGTTCCTTTTTTCTTTTTATATACATTTTTTTATTATGATGTTTATCTTTACCCTGGTAGGCCCAAGGGACGTGGCCCACTGCAGCTCAAACTCTGCTGTGCCTCCATTTCCCCAAATCAGCTGTTAATTCTTCCCCAACTCCTCTCCTGTTTGGACTCTGATCCACAGCTTCTTAATCACCCCATGGACGAGAATATGCACAATGAGGTTGTGTGTTGGGTGAGGGGGGTAAGTGGGGGAGTAAATGATGGAGATATGAGAAATCTAAAAGTAGCAGAAGACGGTTGTCTTGCCCTTTTTAATATAAATGTTTCCTAAAATCAGTTTTAAGTTTATCCTCTTGATTATGCAGAGGATTGTTCCCTGTCCATCTTTCTGTTGGCTGGGCGCCAGGCTGAAGTTCTCAGATCTGGGTGAGCCTCACACCAGAACTGCATTCCCGTGTCTTTCCGGGATAATCCTGTCTCACCTTCTCTCATGTGCGATTGTGTGCGTCTTCTTTTTTTTTTTAAACATAAATGATGAGAGAGAATTATTGATTGGCTGCTTCCTGCACGCCCCACACTGGGGATCAAGCCTACATCCTGGGCATGTGCCCTGACCAAAATCAAACTGTGACCTCCTGTTTCTTAGGTTGACACTGAACAACTGAGCCATGCCATCTGGGCGATTGTGTTCCCCTTTAGCTGTCTTGGTTTCTGTATGGATACTGGCCTTCTGGGTGAGAATGGGGTTCTATGGCTCAGTTGTTCAGTGTCAACCTAAGAAACAGGAGGTCACAGTTTGATTTTGGTCAGGGCACATGCCCAGGATGTAGGCTTGATCCCCAGTGTGGGGCGTGCAGGAAGCAGCCAATCAATAATTCTCTCTCATCATTTATGTTTAAAAAAAAAAAGAAGACGCACACAATTGCACATGAGAGAAGGTGAGACAGGATTATCCCGGAAAGACACGGGAATGCAGTTCTGGTGTGAGGCTCACCCAGATCTGAGAACTTCAGCCAGGCGCCCAGCCAACAGAAAGATGGACAGGGAACAATCCTCTGCATAATCAATATATATACACACATATATATGATATTTTTTACTTAAGTTTACCCCAAGTTCTTTGCATATTTCATGGAGTGCTCCATGCTCTTTACCTGTTCTTTGTTTTATAGGGAATTTTGTGGAGCAGTTGTAGTATTTATAAGATGAGCCCAGTTTTTAAGCTTCACCCCAAATTTCTCAGCCACTCTCCCTGACTTTTCAAACTTGATCTGCAACCTCCCTGGAAAGTCCTATTGGGTTTAAGAGGAAGTTTGTGTAGGCCTGGAAACTTGAACTTGTAAAAGACAGCTACCACCACTTATCTTTTATGGACAAAGGCAGGGAGTAAATACATAATAAGCAGACACAGAAGCATGACCTCTCTTACCATTTTTCCTTGATCTTGGGCTTGAGTCGTTTATATTGTCTAGCCTGCCCATTGCCATTTGCAGGATTCCTTTTTCTTTGACTCTTGTTGGAGGGTATTGTGTATTTTTCTTCATTCTTGAAATATATTTTTTAAAATAGATTTTGAGATTGAGTAATTTATCTTTCCTCTAAAATCTTTAAAGTGACTTTATTTTCCTTTGCTTTTTATGGGTAGTCTAGCAGAGTATGATATATATATTATATATATATATATTTATATATACACACACATATATATGATATTTGATAAACACTGCATTCTTCTGGGATTCTCTTGTGAGAGAATATATGTGTATGTAACTGTGTATTCATGTGAACATATTCTTAAATTGATTGAACATAATTTTTTACTGTATTCACTTATTTAGACTCTAGTCCACCTGCTGTTCCAGGCCTTTTTTATAAAACCATATCATTGGTTTCTCTTGATACTATTTCTGTCTTCTCATTAGCTTTCCTTTAAAAAGATTTTGATACATTTTCTAGAATGACTGTGTATTATGTCCATAATCTGGGGAAAAACACATTGTTTTTAAAGCAGATTCTGTTTTCCAAAATTATATTTGCTTTTATATTACAAAGTGTTTCTAGACTGATTTCTTTCTAAGCATATATTCAGTAGCTATTGAGTTCAGCCTACAAATATCCTAATTTGTAGGCTGTTTGGATGTGTTACTCAACTATATTGCATACATGTGTGATACTTAAAGGTTGAAGGGGTTAGGGTTGGAGTTCCAACCTCCAGTAGACTTTCTATTAAGTAGTCATACAGATATATAACTCCTATATTGTGAATCTCTTTATGCAAAAAGTTCAGCCATGTGTCTTGTATGTAGCGCTCTGTCTGTATTGAAAGGTTATTTATTATGTGAGCATTTTGCTTCCTCCTATTTCTCTTGAAGAACAGTTATAATAGCTGTGAATGCAGTTTATAATATGGCCAGCAATATCCAATTGTTAGGTTTTCAAAATTCCAAGTACAAAGGAAGCTATGATACATTGTTCTCTATTTATACACACATCGAGACACTGTCCTTCATTTCTTACTCTGTGGTAGTGCCTAATTACAATCAAGTTCATTAATGACCCATGCAATTTAGTGTTCTACCTGATATCATGTCTTTGTGATGGAGCAGAGTGATCTTGTCACATTGGATCAGCCTGTCAGGGCTCACCATGGTTCCTCAACATCAGCCCTAGGGAGCCAGCAGCTGGGGCAGCTGTCTGCTTATGACAGCGGAGTGTCCTTGTTGCTATTGATTGGGTTATTCAGTCAAGTGGGAAAATATGGGTCTAACCATAAATGGTAGTTATATGATAATCCTGGAGATAAATAAGTGTCATGTGAAGTATTACTTGAATTTGGGGTGAAGAGAGGGAGATAGGCAAGTAGTTGGAGGGAGATGTTTGGATTAATGAGCTGCTCAGTGTGGTTAGTTTGTTGTAGGGAGCTCTACAGATATTTTTTTGTTAGGGAAATCTGAAGTTAAGCATCTCCGTGGTAAACTTTGAAATAGGTTTTAAAATATTCTCATAAATGTTAATTGCTTCTAGAATTCACAAGGATTGAATTACACTTGGATCTTGCTAAAGAAGCACATTACCTGACATTAGTCAAGCAACAGCTTGTATTTTAGAAATTAGCCCTTTGGGGAGAGAGTGCACAAAGCTGAAAGAAAACGTGAACGCCTAAGGCCCACTAATAGATCTGCTTCCGCAGACATGAAGCAGCCTGAGCTGAAGGAGGCACCCAGGGCTTCCCCCGCAGAGAGCTTCCCCCAGTGCCTGTATCTCCTGCTCATCCAGGTCTCTTGGCGGAGCAAGTACAGTTGTCTGGTCCTCAAGCCAAGCAGGAACTTTAAGTGGTATTTATTTAGCAAGTCTGTAGAATTTTATTCACATAGTGGATATAACTGTGCTTCCTCAAAGTATGATTAGTTAATCCAGAAATTAAGTCTTGTGACAGAAAACAGATGCTGTTTTCAACAACAACAAAAATGAGAAATAAAATTCAATCAGATTTATTATTTGAATGAATTCTTTTTAAAATGAAGAATTGTTATTGGGTAGCTTTCAACATAATTTTCTCAGTATTAGATGCTTGGAACTAATTTGTATTTAGTTAATTTCATATTTATGATCTTTAATTCTTGTTTACTGCAAAGGTTAAAGTAATTTATTTCTTCTGGAAATTTTTAGGATCATCTGAGTAAGGGACTTAAGCCAGCTGCTTGAAAAAGTTGCCAATTTTGGCTAAAGAAATGAGGAATTTTTAAAATAAGGAGCTGTCTTTTTAAATTCAACACTTTAAAAGGCCTGCATAGTTAGTTAGGTTATGATTCCAGGGTACACACAGTGCAAATTGATTTTTTTTCTGTTGACACATTCTGTTTTGTTTTCATAGTCTAGTTTTTATAGTTTTTTTAAAAGTAAGAAAAACAGCCTTTAATAATACAGTATTGCATTAAAATAATAGTAGTCACAATGATAAACTATTGTTATGTGTGATCTAAGGAAATAATTGTTTAAAGCATTCATATAAGTCTCTATATGTTTTAAGGATCATGCTATAGGCTGATAAATGCATACTCTACCAATCCCACTGTACTCTAGCATTCTTAATTTTCCTCACTTCCTTGAATATGCCATGCTCCATGTACTTTCAGATCTTCTGTCACATATGGTATATCACCTGCGTAGGGTCCAACTTTACACCCCCACTCTCATTTTCTAGTTTACTGTCTCCTTCATTTAGAAGTCAGTGAATGGAAGGAGAATATGGGAGGCCTTCCCTGACTGGGCTCTGTGTTTGCATTGCCTCTTGTTTTCACTCACATACCACCATCCCATTTATTGGTATTGTCTCAGGGTAAAACTCCAATAAGGTGTCTTGTGGGCATGACCATAGTGCCTGACAGACACATTAAGCTGCAATGACTATCTGTAGAATGAGTGTTTCCTCATAGTCTTTCAGATAAAGAATTATCCAGTTATCTTTATCTTAAATTGAAACAATTCAGTGTGCTGATGGGTCAATTCAGATCCTCCCCTCCAGTATGGCTGTGCGTTGTCACTATTATTCCAAAGATGATTTAAAATTCACTTATATTGCTTATAATGGTGGTATTTAAAATCTACAATTTTTTATACAGGTATTGCCGTTGTAGTGATTCTGTGAGACATCATAATGGTAACTTGTTTTGCAGATCACTTTTACACTTTTCACTTATATCTATAGTTTTGAATTTTTATTTTATTATATATTTTATATGGTTTTATTGATTTCAGAGAGAGGAAGGGAGGAGGGAAAGATAGAAACATCAACGATGAGACAGAGTCATTGATCAGCTGCCTCCCACACACTCCCTACTGGGGGCTGAGTCTGAAACCTGGCATGTGCCCTGACCAGGAATCGAACTGTGGCCGCCTGGTTCATGGCTTGGCATTCAACCTCAGAGCCGCACTGGCTGAGCTGCAGTTTGAAATGCTTTATTGAATGGTGCTTTCTTTAAAAATTTATATTTTTTTCTAAGTTAAATTGACCTCTCACATTAGTATTTTTACAATCTGAACAGTTTTATCAGGGACATATTTTTCTGTTCTATTCTCTAACATGTCACAGTGCTTTATATAGAGCTTGACTTCATGTGCAGTGATGTGTCAGAATGAAATACCTGCCCGGTAGCATATTGGATTTCATGTATTATGATTTACACATTCTTGTATGTATCACCAAATTTCATATTATCCAAAAAATACTTACAGTGGTGGCTCAGAGCCATGTGTCTTTATTGACTATGTTGGCCATAGGTGTATTTGCAGGTATATTAAATTTGCTTTGTACTCTTCACATGATTTATTTTCTTGGCTTTGTTTTTTTTATTATACTTGATACATGTATAAATGAATTCATTCTTGGTAAAATTCAGATTTCTTTGTCTCATTATTTATTTCATTGTGTATCTAAGCACTTTATATAACACTGAACATTTCTTTGTGATGTTTCTACAATTTGATGAAATAATTCAATCCAAGCATATTTTGAAAATAATAGCATTATAAACTTTTTACTCAGCTTCTCCTAACATTAACCACTTAGATAACCATAGTACAGTAATTAGAAACTAGAAATTCATTGGTACAATTACTTATTAAACTATAGGCCTTACTTGAATTTTACCAGTTTTTCACCCACTGTATTTTTTTTCTTTCCCAGGATACAATCTACGATCCAACATTGCCTTTAGTTTTTCTTTTTTATTTCCTTCAGTCTGTTATACTTCCTCATTCTTCCTTTGTCTTGCATCATTTTAGCAAACAGGTTTGGATATTTGCTATGTTCCAAACATCACTAAGATTGGTGCTTGAGGGTAAGGAGATGAAAGAGTGGAAGACGTGACTCTTAACTCCTAGCGCTAATAAGGTAGACAACATGTATATAAGGAATGTTAAAACAATGGTGATAAGTCCTTTTAATATCTGAGTAGAGAGGAGAGTGTTACTATCTCACTGGGTGATAGGGTTGAGGCAGCCTTTTCAGAAGAAATGACATTTTATCTGTTTTTTTAAAAATATATTTTATTGATTTTTACAGAGCAGAAGGGAGAGGGATAGAAAGTCAGAAACATTGATGAGAGAGAAAGATCCATCAGCTGCCTCTTGCACGCCCCCTATTGGGAATGTGCCCGCAGCCAAGGTACATGCCCTTGCCCGGAATCGAACCCAGGACCCTTCAGTCTGCAGTCCGACGCTCTATCCACTGAGCCAAACCGGTCTCGGCTTATCTGGTTCTTAAAGAATGAGAGATTTAGTTTTTTGAGAACTGGGGTGGAAGAGCAGGACATTCAACAGAGACACCGGTATTTGGCATGAATGCATGAAAAACTGGTGACATTGTAGAGTGGCCAATCGCTTAAGAATGGAGAACATAGTGAGAGATGAAACTAGAAATGTAGTTAGAAATCACATTTTCTCATTGCTTTTTATAAATACATTCTAAGTTTGTCCAGTTTCAAGTTAACCATACTTGTGGGCATTTAATTTCTAATAAGTTTCTAATTTTAGAATGTACAACATTAAGATTTTATTGTCTTTTTGGAGAAACAAAGGGAATAATTATGTTCAACTGTTATAGTAGCATCTAATGGCTTTTTAATTCTGTTGCTAATAAGAATATGAATTTATTTTATAATATCTATTGAGCACTTGTTATATGACAGACACTAAAAGTTGAGGTACAAAGCAGCAAAGAAAACAGATAAATTCCTGCTCTTATTCTAATACATTCTAGTTGTAAATATATAGGGTACCCTTCACCCCCCCTCCCCAAAAAAAAGTATACACACGCTTTGAATAATTATTAAGGCAGTGTTTATTAAAATACATTCAGAGGGAAGGTGAGGGTGGGTAGGTAGGAGGGGGTCAACCAAAGAACTTGTATGCTTATATGCATACAAGGGCCCAATTTATTAGCCCCCAGAGGCCATCAAATTTCAGCTCATCTTCTCTTCCTGGGCTATTAAGTAAACCTCAGGACAGATGTGGCTCTGATTGTTGGACTTACCTCTCAGGCCTGTCTTCACCAGTCTATAACAGATAATTGAACCCTATCACATTAGCTCTTTGGTGCTTGTATGGGAATAGGTTTATCAGTTGCCAATCAGTAGTCTGTGAGGTCTGGAAGGTTGGCACCACTGGTTTATATTGCCCAGCCTTTTACCTTGTTCCACCCCACAGTGGGAGAACCCCATTCAAACTGTCCACTAAGTCCTAACTGTTTTGGCTCAGTGGATAGAGCGTTGGCCTGTAAACTCAAGGTTCTGGGTTCCATTCCGGTCAAGGGCATGCTCCTTGTTGCAGGCACATCCCCAGTGGGAAGTGTGTAGGAGACAGCTGATGGATGTTTCTCTCTCATCGATGTTTCTGACTCTCTATCCCTCTCCCTTCCTTCCTCTCTGTAAAACAAAACAAAACAAAGCAAAAAAAAAACAACTATCCACTAAAACCCTGTGGTACCCAGGGAACTTTCCTTGATATTAATGTGTGTGTATTCTAAAAGGAACAATTATTTGGATGTTTTAGAAACCTAAAATTTTGGTAATGAAAATATTTATATGATTTATTTTGAGCTTGATTTGCTGTGTATTTATTTTTTTCCATTATGCCTTAAGATTAAGTGGCTTTCTAATGTAAATGGATTATTGTTATCTAAGTATTTTTGTAGTGTAATTTTTTAAAGCTTTTAAAAAGCAGTTTTTAAAAGGAATTCCCAAGCACAAACTGCCACTTGCTCTTTTCTGTACATCTATCAAGTATGTTCTCATCACTGAATATGAAAGGTATAACCTAGGAAGTTGTAAATGTGCTTTTCTTCTTTTATCTTTCGTTAATGCACTGACTGCCTGATATATTAAAAATGGATTTGCTTATTCTTGCTTTGCAGGGAGTTGGGGTAAGGGTTCTCCAAAGGACTGCAGGACCCTTATAATCCTTCTCACTATTGGTTCTTCTGTATTTTTGGAAATTCTCTAGTGGCTGCTTGAACTACTAGTTGTCAGACTGACCTGATTTGTTTCACTCGTAAACAAAATGGCATAAGCCATTGTTGATTTTTGTGGAGGCTCAGTTGCTTGGAGCAAGGTGCTAATGAGACACAGGTCATAGGTCCAGCTCTGAGTGGTTGGTAAGCTTTGCTCTGGCCCATGGCCCCAGACCCCGACTCTCCCTTGCCAGCTGTCATGCACATTTATGCCATGGCTCATTGTGGGGACAGAGCAGGGGGTGTAGATAAGACAAGGCAAATCTATCATCTCTGCCAGAGCAGACGATTCCTACTGATAGGTCAGTAACCTTTGCGTTGGAAGAACAGCACATTAGTATTAGCTTGTGTCCATTTGAGTCTTTGAAAACAACAAACTAACAGCCTCCTACAGTTAGTTCAGAATACTGCTCACATTTTAAAACATGTTTGAATATAAGGATGGCCTTTTAGTTTGTAAAAGATCATTATTCTTAGAGATTTTTAAATCATTCTCTAAAATAGAAAAGTAAGCCTTAGAGGTCATATTTGATAAATAGAAATAAACTGCAAAATTGCTATTATGAAGAAATCTATCATATTTAGGAAACGTTTCCCAGGCCCCTTCACCCCAAAAAAGAAAGGAAAGAATGAAAGGGAGGGAAGATGGAAAGAAAATAGATTAGATAGATATAGATATAGATATAGATATAGATACAGATATAGATATAGATATAGATATAGATGAAATGGTGCTCAAAAAAGAACTTTTCTAGAACACACGTTTGCTTTTTACTGTAGCATTTTAGCTGATAATGTTTTGCAAAAGAACCCAAAGAGAATTGAACCTATTTTTCCTTTAGAAGCTTAGTTTTGGTGGTCTAATGGGAGATATCTGTAATACTATCAACAATAAAAAATATATTTAAAAAATTAATCTGATCAAGAATTTAGACATTTCTTATCAAACATTTTGAGTTCGTAGGGAATCCGAATCAACTGTGACTTGAATTCCTAACTTAATGGTGTAAAGCAAAAGGTGTGTGTGTGTGTGTGTGTGTGTGTGTGTGTGTGTGTGTGTGTGTATGTTACTTTGTAGGCCCATAGTAAACTTTTTGGCTTATATCAGTCGGTGAATCCTTGGGAAGGGTATTATGCCTCTGGTGGTGGATTATGCACAAACATTTCATTTCTGTAGTCATGCTTGTGTTTTAATACTTATTAGGGCGAAATGACTGCTTCTAACCTTTCATTTCGTGGCTATTAATGCTTAAGATGAATTTTTTAAAAGAACAAATGTGAGCCAAGTTAAAAATTACTTAAGAAATAATAGCACAGATTAAGCAAAATTGCTGAGGATGGTCTGAGAATGATTGAGGATTGGAAAACACTGTCTTAATTTTACAGTGTGGCTGGAGAAACTGCAGGCCTTCAGAAGCAGGCAGAGATTATTGGAAAGATTTAGCTAGAAGTTAAGCTGGCTTTGTAAGTTCCTGTTTGTTTATGGGTGTAGGCTCAGGTAGGATAATAAGAGTTATGTTTAAAACAGATCTTTGAAATAAAAACTCAATACAATTTCACTGATGGGTCATGCGCAAATAATTCTATTGTTAGCAATAGTATGGAGAAAGAGAGGAAGATGTAGAAAGGAGAAGTGTGGCATTCATTCATTTATTTATTCATTTATTCAATCTATAGTTCCTGAGCACCTGTTGTATGTCAGGAACTGTTGTAGGCATGGGAGATACAGTAGGGAACAAAACAGACAAGTCTCTGCTCTTATTAAATCAATTTACATTTTTGGGGGAGGAGACAGATAATAAACAAGTGAATATATAGCATGTCTGCTGGTGATAAATTCTGGAAGGTAAAGCAGAGTGAGGGAGTGACAGGGTTGGGGAAGCAAGATCGCATTAGGAAAGGCCTCCTTGAGAAAGTGACATTTGATCCTGAAGGAAGTGAGGGAACATGCCATGCATGGGGATGGAATGTGCTAGATAGAGAGAATTGTAAGTACAAAGACCTGATGGATGAGAGTGTGCTCTGACATGGCTGAGAAGCAGGAGGCCAGTGTGTCTGGAGTGGAGTGAGAGGGGAAAGTGTAAGAGGCGAGGGCAGAGATGGGAAGGAAGGGCCTCAGAAGCCAGTGTAAGGTCTCTGGCTTTTCTGGGAATAAGATGAGAACTTTTAAGAAGGTTTGAGTAGACGAGGGACAGGGGCTGACTGACTTATGTTTCAACACGATGTTCGGGCTGCCTTGTTGAAAATAAACTGTAGGGCGGCACCCAGGAGGCCAACAGGGAGGGTGTTGCTATAAATCAAGCAAGAGATGTGATGACTTAGTGAGACAAGTGGGCAGATTCTGGATATATTTTGACGTAGAGCCAACAGAACTTAGAGATAGACTTTGATGTACAGTGTTAGCAAAAAAAAAAAAAAAAAAAAAACTTTCAAGGTTATTGGTCTGAATAACTGGAAGGGTGAAATTATTCTTTACTGAGATGAACAGAGATAGTAATAGGAGAGTAAGGAGAAAGATGGCATGGTAGGAGGTGGACTGTAGCTTATATTTCAAATAGCCCAGTCCCCTATTCCAATGCATACAAAGAAGCTGTGCTTGCTTTTATTCTGAATTTGTTACTATAGATCTCCTGGAATATTAAAAAAAAAACACCCTACTATAAATAAAGTAGTCATAATATAGCCCATTTTGCTCAGGTTTTTCTTTTTTAAACTTTCTTTGTAAGCTTGGCTTCCAAATAGCAATATATTCTGCCAGTTTGGTCACTAATTGGGTTATAGGTTAATAATAATACATTCTTACAAAAATCTATAGGTGTGGTGAAAGCTTGTATTAGGCAAAGAGTCAATAGGAATGACTAAAAAACATATTCTAAGCCAAGTGAATATTAAGAGCTTTAATATTGAAAAGGGACATTACCCTTGGAAATAACTTTCTTAATTGGATATTTCCTACTTAAATCTCATGATTTGTTTTTAAAATTGAAAAGGTACTATTACCATCAAAATATTACTTCTTAACCATGAAATTGATTTTTAAAAATTAGAAATTCTATGACTTGCTTTCTACTGTGTTGATTCATTCCTTCTTTTGCCAAAGAAATAGAAAGTTGGATTTTGTGCCTTCCAGCCTAGGGAACCCTCTTGTATTTCTTCGTCAGCCGATTAAGTGCTTCCTATTGCTCTGTGATGAAATCAGATGATGGAATCTGCCAGTTTGCTGTATTAAATTATTATTTTTTCAACTTGTTTTAATTGAGACTTTGGGGCATCAACTATTTCTAAACATCTACAAGTTAAAGGTCTAATGTTGGAATTTGTGGGATGCTAGAGATCTTGTAGCCTCTATTCCATCAAAGTATAAAATCTCTTCGTTATTGTGGGAAAATCATCCCACACTTCCTTTCCCCCTTAGCATCCCCTCTCTCCCATCCATGAAACTTTCAATGAAGAGGATTTTCTAAGAAGGTCTAGGATTAGTCTTATCCTAGTCTTCCTTTATAATAACACTAGAGGCCCAGTGCATGGCCTGTAGGGATCAGGCCAAAACTGGCTCTCCAAGAGACCCCACTGGTGCATGATCGGGGCTAGGGAGGGACTGCAGGAAGGCTCCAGGGAATGTCTAGCCCATCTCACTCAGTCCCCATCAGCCAGACCCCAACAGCAAGCTAACCTACCAGTTGGAGTGTCTGCTCCCCGATAGTAGTCAGGGCACGTTGTAGCAACTGGTCAAACAGTCAAATGGTCGGGCACTTAGTATATTAGGCTTTTATTATATGGGATTTTTTTTTAATCCTTACAAAGTCACTAGTAATCACAGTGATTGGCAAATAATAAAGCATTTTTGTGAAACCTTATTTTCAAATTGAGTCAGTTTTATTGCTTAAATTTCCTTCGCAGAATAACATAGGTTCTTGTTGGATGAATATTTGTTATAAAAACAATTAGTAAGGGGTAGAAACTCTCTATATAACAAGATATGTAACCATGTATCTGAACTGGATTGTTTTCTCCTTTGTACTTTCATAGCTCTTTAACAGTAACTCTTACAACACTCATTATATGGTATTATTATTAAATTTTAGGTGTCATTTTATTCTGTAGAGTGGGAATTTTTTTTGTAACACAGTGCCTGATATAGTACATTCATGAAGTCATTGAAAGAATGTTTTGAGTGTTCATTATGTGCTGGACACAGACACGGTGTGTGTGTGTAGTAGATAGAACGGTAAACAGAACAGATTCAGCTCTATCACATGGTCCTTAAAGCTTAAGGTAGGGTGGAGGGCAGGGAAGCCAAGAAACCAATAATCACACAGATAACCATGCAATTACAATGGCCGTGGGTACAGGACACAGGGAATAACTGGATATCTAATATGCATATTAGTATGTATTTTGTGAACACTCAATCAGTAATTATTAAATTTGATTTTGAAATTGGATAGGCATGTGATGTTTTAGACTAATAAAACATGAAATGTGTTTTTTTAAATTGTTGTATCAATATTGCCTACAGAGATCATGTTGATTACTTGTTTTCTATATATGTTTTTAATAACCTGGCCCAGGTCCATTCTGGAGTCCATGTCTCCATACATGTTGCACTGTTTCTAGTTCTCCACCTAGCATCATCTACTCACTCTTCAAAACCCAGCTTAAATGCCACCTTGTTCCTTCCATGTCATCTCACAGAGCTTGGTCCACCACTTCGCATGGAGGCATCAGGCAGAAGTTTGTTTAGTGAACGAATGGAAGTATCTGTTTGTGACCTTACTCAGGGCACACTGGAGAGAGACCTCTGGTGTGGCTTTCGTAGGAAGGAGTGACCTCATCAAGTCAGTTCTATGTCCCATTCCTTCATTTTAGGATATTTATTCTTCCTCTTCTCATATAGGATTGTGAGGAACAGATGTTAAACTGAAGTAAGAGTTAAGCATACTATCTAATAAAAGAATAATATGCAAATTTTTAAATTATTTTTTTAATCTTTATTGTTCAGTATATTAATTACATTGTTCCCTTTTTTCCCCCCTATAGTTCCCCGCCACCTGGTACCCATCCCACCCTCCACCCTCACCCCCCTCAACTGTCCTTTCCCATAGTTGCATGATTTTTGTCCAGTCTCTTGCTGCTCTTCCCACGCCACCTTTCTCCCCAAGAGTTGTCAGTCCATTCCCTCTCTATGTCCGTGATTCTGTTACATTCACCAGTTTATCCTGTTCATCAGATTTTTAGTTCACTTGATTTTTAGATTCATTTGTTGATAGATGTGTATTTGTTGTTCCTAATTTACACTTTTATCTTTTTCTTCTCCCTCTTCTTAAAGAATATCTTTCAGCATTTCATATAATTGGTTTGGTGGTGATGAACTCCTTTAGCTTTTTCTTATCTGCAAAGCACTTTATCTGGCCTACAATTCTGAATGATAGCTTTGCTGGATAGAATAATCTTGGTTGTAGATTCTTGCTGTTCATCACTTTGAATATTTCTTGCCACTCCCGTCTGGCCTGCATCGTTTCTGTTGAGAAATCCGCTGACAATCGTATGGGTGCTCCCTTATAGGTAACCAACTGTTTCTCTCTTGCTGCTTTTAATATTCTCTCTTTATCTTTTGCTCTTGGCATTTTAATTATGATGTGCCTTGGTGTGGTCCTCTTAGGGTTCCTATATATTGGGGTTTGGTGCGCTTCTTGGACTCCTAAGTCAATTTCTTTCACCAGGTGTGGGAAGTTTTCGGTCACTATTTCTTCAAATAGGTTTTCATTGTCTGCTCTCTCTCTTTTTCTGGCACCCCTATAATTCGGATGTTGGTATGCTTGAGGTTGTCCCAGAGGCCCCTTACACTATCTTCAATTTTTTGGATTCTTTTGGTTTCTTGCTTTTTCAGCTGAGTGGATTTTGCTTCTTTGTATTTCAAATCTTTAACTTGGTTCTTGGGGTGTTCCAGAGCACTTTTAGGTCTTTGTATAATATTTTATATTTCAGTCAGTGTATGCTTAATTTCTGGTTGGTCCTTTTTCTTATCCTTGAGAGTCTCCTTTATATCCTTGAGTGTCTCCCTCATTTCCTTGCAGGTCTCGTTCATTTCCTTGTAGGACTCATTCATTTCCTTTGCGGTCTTGCTTATTTCCTTATAGGCCTCTACCTTTTGTTGGAGCCTCTTGAAAAACCCTATAACCGTGGTTTTGAATTCCATGTCCAGTCGTTTTTTTCCCTCCATTTCTTTCACATCTGATTTCTTTCCATGTCTCTGCATGGTGGCTGCTTCCCTGAGTTGGTCAATTAGCTTTGTGTGGTAGACTTCCTAATAGAGACAGTGACTCAGCCTCCCCAGTTACCTGAGGTGGATATGGGTTGCACAGTCTTGCTGAAGTTAAGCACAGTTAATCGTTGTTAACACTTGGAGGGGTTGACCTCCAGGCCAATTGTCTGTGTAGCTCAGCTGTGCTCAGGTTGGATGGGCGGAGTCTCCGGGCCAAGCAGACAGCGTTAGCTCCACCCTGTGCGGCCCCAGGGACCCTGCGCCGGGGGCAATAGCCGCCAGCACCTCTGAGAGAGAGCCGCTGCCGAGCTCTACCGGCTGCCAGGGAATTCAGACTCTCCCCAAATGACTCTGCACGCCCAATGTCTCACCCAGGGTCGTAAAACAAAGCAGTCTGACGGTTTTGCGAATGAGAGACAAGTCGCAGAGCGCTCTCTGCGCGGTCACGCAGCCGAGCTGTTCGCGCAAGCTGCCTTCTCCACAAGCCGGCAGACCCGGCAGCACCCGAGCTTCGGCGTGCCCTCCCACTGTCCAGTTCTCACCCCGTATGATAGTGGGTTCCCTGGACTTCGCCCAAAGCTGGAGAATCAGTCCAGTGGGACATCTTTGTCTCCCCGTTCGAGAAAACTGTCCGGTTTTCAGCCGCCTGCCCTATCCGCTGGCAGGCGCTCCAAACCTCTCTCCGCGCGAATCATTCAACGCTGTCCGCGGCCGCTCCTCCGAGTCACAGTGTCTTATTTTCACTTTTATTTGTGGAATTTTCACTCGGCCAGCTTTCTGGTGATTCTGGAAGGTGTTTGTTCTTTTGTAAAGTTGTAGTATTAAAATTGTTGAGTATGACGGCAAGATAGGTGTTTTACCTATGCCGCCATCTTGGTTCTCCCTCATAATATGCAATTTTTTTATTTTTATATATTTTTAATTTAATCTTTATTGTTCAGTTTACTAATTACATTGTTCCCCCTTTTTCCCCCCTATATTTCCCCTCCATCCGGTACCCATCCCACCCTCCGCCCTCACCTCCCCCCACTATCCTCTCCCATAGGTGCATGATTTTTGTCCTGTCTCTTGCTGCACCTCCCACACCCCTTTTCTCCCCAAGAATTGTCAGTCCATTCCCTCTCCATACCCATGATTCTGTTATATTCACCAGTTTATCCTGTTCATCAGATTTTTAATTCACTTGATTTTTAGATTCATTTGTTGATAGATGTGTATGTGTTGTTCATAATTTACACTTTTATCTTTTTCTTCTTCCTCTTCTTAAAGAATATCTTTCAGCATTTTGTATAATATTGGTTTGGCGGTGATGAACTCCTTTAGCTTTTTCTTATCTGCGAAGCACTTTATCTGGCCTTCAATTCTGAATGATAGCTTTGCTGGGTAGAGTAATCTTGGTTGTAGATTCTTGCTATTCATCACTTTAAATATTTCTTGCCACTCCCGTCTGGCCTGCATAGTTTCTGTTGAGAAATCAGCCGACAATCGTATGGGTGCTTTCTAATAGGTAATTAACTGTTTCTCTCTTGCTGCTTTTAATATTCTCTCTTTGTCTTTTGCTCTTGGAATTTTAATTATAATGTGTCTTGGTGTGGTCCTTTTTGGATTCCTATAGTTTGGGGTTCTGTGCGCTTCTTGGATTTTTAAGTCAATTTCTTTCACTAGGTAGGGGAAGTTTTTGGTCACTATTTCTTCAAATAGGTTTTCATTGTCTGCTCTCTCTCTTTTTCTGGCACCCCTATAATTCGTATGTTGGTATGCTTGAAGTTGTCCCAGAGGCCCCTTACACTATCTTCAATTTTTTGGATTCTTGCTTTTCCTGCTGAGTGGATTTTGCCTCTTTGTATTTCAAATCTTTGACTTGGTTCTTGCAGTTCTCTAGATTGCTTTTAGGTCTTTGTATAATATTTTTATTTCAGTCAGTGCATGCTTAATTTCTAGTTGGTCCTTTTTCATATCCTCATAGGTCTCGTTCATTTCCTCGTAGGTCTTGTTCATTTCCTTGTAGGTCTCGGCCTTTTCAAGGAGTTTCTTGACAAACCTTATACCCGCGGTTTTGAACTCTATGTCCAGTCGTTTTTTTCCCTCCATTTCTTTCACATCTGATTTCTTTTCATGTCTCTGCATGGTGGCTGCTTTCCTGAGTTGGTCGATTAGCTTTGTGTGATAGATGTCCTCTAAGGGACAGTGGCTCAGCCTCCCCAGTTACCTGAGTTGGATACTCTTACTGCAGCCCTTTATGGGTTGCACAGTCTTGTTGAAGTTAAGCCTAGATTATTGTTGTTAGCACTAGGAGGGTTTGACCTCCAGGCCAATTGGCTGTGAGGGTCATTTGTGCTCAGGTTGGATGGGCAGAGTCTTCCAGCTGAGCAGGCAGCATCAGCTCTGTCCTATGTGGCACCTGGGTCTCTGTGCTGGGTGGTAGTGGCTGCAAACACCTCTGAGAGAAAGCTGCTGCCGAGCTCTAATCGCTGCCAGACAATTCAGCCTCTCCCCAAATGAGTCTGCACACCCAAAGTCTCACCCAGGTTTGTAAAACAATGCAGTCAGGTGGTTTCCTGAACGAGAGAGCAAGTCAGGAGTGCTCTCTGCGCGCTCACGTACCTCTACTGTTCCCAAGTTTACACGCACTCTCCACAAGCTCGCCCTGTCCACAAGCTTGCAGACCTTTGCAGTGCCCGAGTTTCAGCATACTTCCTTCTTACTGTCCAGTTTCACCCCGTATGAGTGTGGGTTCCCCGGACCTTGCCCAGAACTGGGGAATCAGTGCAGTGGGACGCCTTTGTCTTTGCAGCTGCCTGCCCTCTCCGCTTGCTCGCATCTGCACGGCTCCAAATCTGTTGACTCCGCGCGTATCTTCAACGCTGCCCTCTGCCACTCCTCTGAGTCAAAGTGTCCTGTCTTTACTTTTATTTGTGGAATTTTCACTCAGCCAGCTTTCCAGTGATTCTGGATGATGTTTGTTCTGTCGTTAAGTTGTAGTTTTGAAATTGCTGTGTGGGGCAGCAAGATAGGTGTTTACCTATGCTGCCATCTTGGTTCCTCCCCATAATAAGCAATTTGTGCCTCTGGGACACACACCAGCCACGCCCACCAGTCAATTGGGAGTGAATATGCAAATAAACCCAACTGAGATGACTGGGGGCACAGAGAGCAGTAGGGAAGGCTTGGGTTTCCCCGGCGATGGAGGAAGCCAAGCTTTCTGTCTGCCCTTGCCAGCTCAGGCCTCCACTCAATGCTACAAAGTTTCAATGATAGCAGATACGTAAATCCCCCCAAAATGGCAGCAGCCATGAAGCTGGAGAGTGCTGGAGGCTTGAGTTGCACCAAGAGATGGAGGAAGCCAATTGTTCCACCTGCCCTGGATAGCCCAGACCTCCACTTAAGGCTACAAAGTTTCAGTTATAGAAGATAATAAATTCCAACAGAAATGGCTGCAGCAATGGAGCAAGCAGAAAGCTTGGCTCCGCTCCAGGCTACAGTTTCAATGGTAGAAGATAAATAAACCCCAGATACCAGGGCCTCTGCTTGGGTCGCCAGGGTGTGTGGCCATCCTGCAAATCACCACAGGCCCCTCGCCTAGGTCGCCCCTTTCCCCAAGGGAACCCCCACCTTGATCTGGGACACCTTTTTCAAGGAAAACCAGCTGGCCCCTCCTGTGCACCAGGCCTCTATCCTATCTAATAAAAGAGTAATATGAGGATTGACCATCACTCCAGCACACAAGATGCTGCCCCCATGTGGTCAAAGATCCTGCCCCCATGTGGACACAATATGGCCACCACAAGATGGCCAGCAGAGGAGGGTAATTGGGAGGGACCAGGCCTGCAAGGGCCAGATGTGGGAGATAGGCCAGCAGGGGAGGGCAGTTGTGGGCGATCAAGCCTGCAGGGGAGGGCATTTAGGGGTGACCAAACCAGCAGAGGAGGGAAGTTTGGGGCAAACAGGCTTGCAGTGGTTAGATATTGGCAACCTAACCACTACCACCTAGGCTGGTAGTGGTTAGATGGTGATCAGGCTGGCAGGCAGAAGCAGTTAGGGGCAATCAGGGAGGCAGGCAGGCGAGCATTTTGGAGCAAGCAGTCCTGGATTGTGAGGATGTCCGAGTGCCCATTTAGGCCCGATCCTACTGGAATCGGGCCTAAATGGGCACTCAGACATCCCTCAAGGGGTCCCAGATTGGAGAGGGTGCAGGCTGGGCTGAGGGACACTCCCCTCCCTGCCCCCTCCTCCCGTGTGTGAATTTTGTTCACTGGGCCTCTAGTATTCAATAAATGTAATGCAGTGGAATCATCATATTTATCATGACACTAATATTTTTCCTTAGGATGCACAGTCCAGAAGTACAATCACAAAATCTGACTGGAGGATGCTACTGTTCCTAGATTTGACCTAGATGTTGATGTAATGAGCAATTCCCTACCAATTAGTGTGGTGGTCCAGTATAGTTGCTTGACAAGGCCCCTTTCAGGCTTCTGTATATCACTTCTCCCCCATACTCCGCAAGTACAGACTGCTAATGATTAATAGTCACATTTGTCTACAGCAAGGGACTGCCTGGAGCAGATCCCTAGAAGTGAGATCTCACTGTTCCTGGGGGTCTATAGAAAACCTCTCAGGAGAGTCCGATTCAGGAAATCTAAGTGGGGAGCCAGGAGTTCAGCAGGAGGCACCTCTCCTTGGCTCACTGCAGCCTGCTGTAGTAAAAACTATTTGGGAGGCCTCTGATAGACTTGTTGGGGAAACTAAAAATATCCGTTGTATGAAACAGTTCATTTAAAGTTTTGATTCTGAATCTCTGATGGGACTGGGGAAGGGGAAGTCTCAGGGAGCTCTGGATTCATTCAGTAGCCCATCTCACTAGTCTCAAATCTCTCACCCTTTCTCGGGTGTCTTTCTTATGACTTGGGATGGGTGCTGTTTTCTTACCCACTTGCCTTTGTTGATGTCCTTTGCCATTTACAAGCATCCAACAACACTGCAGTGCTGTCACACAACTGCCAGCTTCCACTGTGATCTTTGCCCTTGGACACTATGCTGTCCAGCCTAGGAAGTGTGCAGACCGTGTACTGCTTTCCATGCTAGCAGCAAGAGGAGACCCTCTTAGCTGTCCTAAACTTGGGGCAGGATGCCTCAGGCTTATGCCAGGTAACTCAGGGCATGAGTCAGACACCTGAATGAATTAACAAAGAGTGCATAGGAAAAAGGAATGGTCTACCTGGCCTTTTATTATTTGGAAATTTCTTTTAATTGGCAGTTCTCTTTTTAATTAAGTGTAAGGATGTGCAGTGCAAAATTCAAGGAAAAGCTGTATAGCTGTATAGCTGTAGTATCAGATATTTTTACTCTGCTCACAATTAGTGAAATTGTTAATCCTGTCCTATGAACAAGGATATTTGAATAAAGCAAGTATTGGTTGTGTCAGATGCGAGGGTTTACTTTCTCTAGTTAAATGATCACTTTACTTGATAGATAAGTAATTTTTTGAAGGTCTCTCAAAGCCCATTCGTACATTAGACCCCAAAGAGAGTATGAAAAAGTATAAGAACTTCTCTCAAGAAAACTAGTGGTGTGATTGAATGGTTAAGACTGGTTATGCACGTGAAACAGAGAATGCTAGATATTTTGAGTAGTAAATAAGTATAATAATACAATTTCAGTTTTAAGTGCTATGCATATAGGGAGGTAGGTAGATAAAAATAAATATTATTTAGTAAAACCCACTATTACGGAAGAAATACGTTTGCAATATTTTCTATTCTGTCAAGAGGAACAACTTGAATCACTGATTTAATCGCTGGGGGAGAGCCTGTATTTATCTTCTATTTTAAAATTTTTAGTTAATTTATGTCACCTTTTTGGAGAAAGAAAACATAGTTGTTAAAATTTTAAGGGTTTCATAGCCCTTTTCTTGAAAAATTAAGACATCAAGTCAACAAGTATTTATTGAGCACACTGACCTGGGGCCAGTGAGTGCACATTTTTTCGTTTTTAGACAACAGCAACCTTGGAATAAAGCCTCTTAAGATGACTTTGATAAGTACAAGATGGTGAGCTGAGCTTTTAGCCAAAAATCTTTTTCCCCCCTTGCTGACTGAATATTTTTCTCCTTTGTTGTGTAGAGTTTAGAATTAGAAATGTTCGGACGGTCCAAGCTGCATTTTCATCACTGTCAGGATTTGTTTAGTGATTTATAATTAATTGCATAAAAATTTGCAAAGCTTTTGGGGCTCTATAATGGGTAATGCTCCATCATATGAGGTAGTGATTGTTTGGGTCTCATCTCTTACATCTGATTTGTCTCTCAGAATTTTATTCCTGTATCTCTATCACGCAGAGATTCTTTCCTCTTAATGGAATTTGAAGGTAATCATTTATCTTGAATGAAATTGGTTTCTTCTACCTATTGCTGGGGAATTTAGTTTTCTAACCAGAATGTCTGATCTATTTTATGTGCCTGCCAAAAAAATCCCCAAATGCTGGCCGCCTGAGTTCTGGCTAATGTTTCCAGGCGCTCTGTTTTGAAAACATTCCATTTCTACCCTGTGTTACAGATGCTCTTGCATACAATGAAATCCTGTGATAAATATTTTTCAGTGAACATAAAGTATGTGAAAAACAAACGAATGGCAGTGTTATCATTAGTCATACATTGACTGAGCGCCACCAGTGTATTCATCATGTATGGGACATAGTCCAAAACACAGTCCCTATTTAGTGGTTTTATAGCCTAATTATTTGTGAAATGGTCATGTAAAAAAAAAAACCAAGAAGACATTGGGCAAATTATTTGCAATTATGATTAATAATCTGCTCTGGGTAATTAATGGGAAGATATAGGTAGCTTTTACTGAACTGTTAGTTTCAGATATTTAAACAGTAAGTGTGTATTCAAAATAGTTCACAGTGAATAAAATAATTCTTATTAATGCCTCCTAGATTCCGTTCTTACCTGTGTTTTAACCCAGTTGAGAAAAAGTGAGCATAAATAAGTTGTATCGGTGGAAACTGCATTGCCACCATATCTCCACCATCCAGATATCATTGCTGACATGTACACATAAGGAACTATTTGACATTGAAACTGGGACTCAGAACAGTTGGACATTAAAACTGAGACCTAAACGTTTTTTGTCCTTATACATTTATTTCCAGTATGCAGATGCAAGATCTTTTTAAAGAAAATAAATAGGGGGAAAAGATTGATACAGAGGCAAAGAAGCATTGAACAGACTAGTCAAACTACAGGGGGAAGGCTGGGGAGGGTGGGGGGCGGAGGCTGTAAGAGATCAACCGAAGGAGTTGTATGCATGCATATAAGCATAACCAATGCATACAAGACACTGGGGTGGGAGCGTGGGAGGGCAGGTGAGGACATGTGCTGGGGGGTAGGGAAGGCTGGGGGGGGAGGACAATGGGGGGAAAAAAAGGAAAACATGTACTACTATTTGTAATATTTTAAAGGATAAAAAAATAAGTTGTATTTACCATTTGTATACCATTATTTAGGCCTTAAAATTGGTCAGTAATGATTTATTTAGAAAATGATTGAAGTTTTGTGGGCAAAGTACCAAATTTTACATTTACCTTTTATTTCGACTCATAGAATTAGCTGAAATAAAACATAGTAAATATAGATACTAAAATTTATGTATTTGAACATAGATTTTTTCACCTGTATTTTTTGGTCCTTTTGTTCAAGAATGATTAAGTCCACATGACTTTATTATAGTAGAAGCTTTTTTATTTGATGTGATAAGAATTATTAAAAATTATTAAATGTTGGTTAAAAGTAAGGAATAAAAATGACATAATTTAAAAAATATTTTAACTTACAGGTTATATAACGTATATACATGCCAATTGTTTGTTGCAAGCTCTATGTTTTTTGTTTTTGTTTTTGTTTTTGTTTTTAGCATGGATTGGAGTTTCTCATCATTTTTCTTAAAAATTTTCAGTCTCAGCCGAAACTGGTTTGGCCCAGTGGATAGAGTGTCGGCCTGTGGACTAAAAGGTCAAGGGCATGTACCTTGGCTGCGGACACATCCCCAGTAGGGGGTGTGCAGGAGGCAGCTGATCAATGTTTCTCTCTGATCGATGTTTCTAATTTTCTATCCTTCTCCCTTCCTCTCTGTAAAAAATCAATAAAATACATTAAATTTTTTTTTTCAGTCTCAGTTTCTTAAAAGTACTTGTGAAACATTTGGAATGCAGAATTTTTCTAGGTTGTAATTTCTCCAAATCTTGTATAGTTGTGTTTTTTTTTTTTAATACTATTAATCAAGTCTGTCTAAAAGCATCCGACTAAGTGTCCATAGAGACTACATCTCTTTTTGTACACATTTTATTGGATGTTGGATAACAGTACAGTATTTAATTAAGGTACTTAATTATAGTAACAGGCATAACTGACATAAACAGATTTGAAAACAAACACAATTAAGCACAGAACTCAACAGGTGGAAGCAGGAGTTCCCTGGGCGTCCTAGGAAATAGCTTATTAGCTACTAGTGGTGAGCATTGTGTAGGGAATAAAGAGCTCTGGACTAGTGAGGGTGTTTGTTACATGCTGGTCAGCTAGGAGAGCCTTGTTCTTTTTCTAATTTGAGGCTCTTGCCAATTTGGCTTTCCTTTTCCTGCAGGAATCCTTGCTCAAGTCCATATATTTTAATGGTCATAGCATCCCATGCCTTCCCCCTCATGCCTGTTACCCTTAACCTCTGTTGTTTGTTTCTAATTGAAATTTCACTCATCTTTCATTTTGAAATTTGCATCAAAATTTACTTTATTATGGCAGCCATATGGATTGACTACCTAACTTTCATACTTCAAGTCATACTTTATATTCTAATTATACAGCTTCAAGGAAATAAAAACTTCAAAAACCCAAATTTTAGTATCTAATATAGCATCCCTGCATATAAGTGGTCAAATATTTTTTAGCCATATGAAATTATAAAAGAAAATAAGACAATTCTTATCTTCCCATTTATCCTATATAATAAAAGAGTAATATTCAAATTGAGGGTACCTACAACCCACCAGCCAATAAGGAGTAAATATGCAAATAAACCCAACCAAGATGGCTGCAGCCACGGAGAGCAGGAGAAAGGCTTGGGTTTCCCTGGCGATGGAGGAAACAAAGCTTTCCGCCTGCCCTTGCTGCTCAGGCCTCCACACCAGGCTACAAAGTTTCAATTATAGAATCCCAATAGAAATGGCAGCAGCCATGGAGCTGGAGAGAGGCAGGAGACTAGGGTTGCCCCTGGCGATGGAGGAAGCCAAGTTTCTGCAGCCCTAGCTGGCCTAGGCCTCCACTCCAGGCTACACAGTTTCAATTATAGAAGATAAATAAATCCCAACAAAAATGGCTGCCGCCATGGAGAGAACAGAAGGCTTGGCTCTGCTTCAGGCTAGAAAGTTTCAATTGTAGAAGATAAATAAATCCCAGATACCAGGGCCTCTGTTTGGGTTGCCAGGGGGCATGGCTGGCCTGCAAACCACCACAGGCCTCTCGCCCCAGGCCGCCCCACGCCCCAAGGGAACCCTCACCCTGATCCGGGAAACCCTTCAGGGCAAACCAGCTGGCCCCCACCTGTGCACCAGGCCTCTATCCTATCTAATGAAAAAGTAATATGCAGACTGACCATCACTGCAGCACACAAGATGGCTGCCCGCAGGTGGTTAAAGATCCTGCCCTCATGTGGACACAAGATGGCCATCACAAGATGGCCAGCAGGGGAAGGCAGTTGGGAGGGATGAGGCCTGCAAGGGAGGGGAGTTGGGGGCAATCAAGCCTGCAGGGGAGGGCAGTTGGGGGTGACCAGGCCAGCAGAGGAGGGAAGTTGGGGGCAAACAGGCTGGCAGGGGAGTGGTTAGGTGGTGATCAGGCTGGTAGGCAGAAGCAGTTAGGGGCAATCAGGAAGGCAGGCAGGGGAGCAGTTGGATTGTAAGAGGACAGTTGGAAATCCCTAGAGGGTTCCCAGACTGGAGAGGGTGCAGATTGGGCTGAGGGACATCTCTCCCCACCCCGTGTATGAATTTTGTGCACCAGGCCTCTAGTTGAGATATAATTGACATTTGACAGTTCTTGAGATGTTTAATTTTCATTTAATTGACATTTGACAATTCTTGAGATATAATTGACATTTGACAATTCTTGAGATGTTTAATTTTCAGAACTGTTCACCATATCTTTCTTTTAAAAGGGATAGAGGAACTGATATTTTAGAATGTGAGTTGCCAACTTTTCACAGACTATACTATTGAAGAAAGCAAGAAACACAAGTGCTTATGGGATTCATTATGTTGTCTGAAAATATATTCTTGAATTGTATGTATATGCTCTCTCCTCATGTAATTTGTAAATTCTTAAAGGCCTGGGTCATATGATCTCATTCTTTTTTTTTTTTTAAATATATTTACAGACAGGAAGGGAAAGGGATAGAAAGTCAGAAACATCAATGAGAGAGAGACATCGATCAGCTGCCTCTTGCACACCCCCTACTGGGGATGTGCCCGCAGCCAAGGTACATGTCCTTGCCGGAATCGAACCCGGGACCCTTCAGTCCGCAGTCCGACGCTCTATCCACTGAGCCAAACCGGTCTCTGCTGATCTCATTCTTTGAGTCTTCCATGGCATAGTGTATAGTGAGTGTACTCTTTACAGTTGAAATTAAGTAGTAGGTGCTCAAAGAAATGTTGATTGGCCAAAATATCTACATCAAATACAATAATAACTCGGTGCTGCTAACCTCTTTTTTTAAAAGAAAACATTTTATTGATTTCAGAGAGGAAGGGAAAGAGAAAAAGAGATAGAAACATTGATGATGAGAGAGAATTATTGATCAGCTGCCTGCCTCTTGCACGCCCCACGCTGGCGATGAGTCTGCAACCTGGTCATGTGCCCTGACCTGGAACTGAACCGGGATCTCCTAGTTCAGGGGTCATCGCTCAACCACTGAGTCATGCTGGCTGGCTGCTAACTTCTTTTAGCTGTTACTACGTGTTTTATATGTATTATCTCAAGCATTTTAGGTATGTGATCCCATGTAATTTGCACAACTATTATTCCCATTTTACAGCTATAGAAACTAAATAAGGAGTCAAAGCTTGACTAAAACTACACAACTAGAAAATGGTAGACCCAGGAAGTCAGATTCCAGATTCTTTCCCTTAATTTCTTTATTACTGCAGTTGGGTCAACAACCTTTTGGCAACTTTTTGTAACAAGTTCTGGAAGCTTAGATGAAATATGAATTTTCTCTTCACCAAACTAAAAGGAACACTAAAAAATAATCCTTAGGTTAAGTAGATTTATGCTAAATAGGAAGCCTTAGGAAGGCCTCATTCAAAATGAGAGGGAGAGAGATCAGGGGATCAGCATGGTATTGTCTGCTACTCAATGAGAAGAATGCCTCCTTATGCTGTGAACCCCGCATTTTATGCAGGTAACACCTGAACGCGAATGGTACATTTATCAGGCTCTCACATCGCATTGCTGGGCGACATCAGGGAGCTCTTTTTTCCCCCGGATGGCTGTCCATCTGTTCTCCTCCAGGAACTCCTGGATCTGTGCCATTGCCACTTGGCTGCCGCCTTCGAGAGAGCCCAAATCATGAGCTGCTCACACCAGGGAGAACAAACAGGCTCTTCTCCTTAAAGTGTCTGTAATTATATGACCATAATTAGAAATAAAACCTTCTTTATAGAACTTGCCGCTCGCGAGGAAAGGCTTTCTGCTTACACGCCATTTTCCCCACTATTGTTTCACATGTTGATCGGAAACTGCTTACTTGGAGGAACAATGGGCCATTGAATCCAGTGGAGAGATCCAGAGTTCCACACCCCCTAGCTTTGCTTTTGGGCCTTGGACTTAAGCCCTGCCCTTTCTCAGCATTTGGGTCGTGTATGATATGGCTAAAACAACAGTATAGGAATGTTGTATGTGATAACCTTAATTCCTGCTATTAGTACCTTGGAAAAAAGAGATAATCTAGAAATAAATAACTTGTGAATAGAGACATTGGTTTTGGTGCTTGTGGTTAGGGTTTGAGTTTGTTGTCCTTGTGAATGATAACATTGTTTGGGTGGTTCTACAATGTCCAAAGAGTTGTAGGCCACTGTTGATTTTTGCCTGATGGTTTGAGATTGAGTAGATGTTGATTAATTCATGAGTCCCAACTGCAAGGTAGATATTCATTATTGACTAGACACATTCCCCTGGTTGTACACTATTAAAAAGGATTCAGTTGTGAATGCTCCTAAAGCTAAATCAATAAAGAAGCTGCTAAAGTTGTTTTCCCCCATAAATGTTTGTTTTTATCCCTTTAACTAAACGAGAAGGACTGTTAATAATTTCTGTGATCTGGATTGTTAAGAAAACTAGCTGTATCTTTGGAACATATGCTCATATGTTAACCATTCCAGGTGAGTATACATTATTCATTGTACCCTTTAGCTGATTCATGTGTACATCTTGGCTTAATGGAGGATAGTAAGTATTCTTTCGAAAAGTATCTTTATTTTGGTGATATAGGTAGAGAACTTTGCTTAGAACATGCCCAAATACTGATAAAAATTGCATGGTTTGAGATATAGTTCCTTACAATATAAGAGTTTTAAAAATGGCTACAATTTCTGTTATGATTATGGCCAGTAATTGCTAAGCAATTAGCTGTACTAGCAGAGTCACTAGGAAGTTTTCTGCCTTGGCAGTCCAGTTTTTTTCCAGAAGATTTTATTGAATTTGGAGCAATTTCTGGCTTTTCCCCCTCAACATACAGACTTGTCTAGAATAACATTAGCCTTTTTGAAGTCCACTAAACTCAGTGGCTTCTGGGCCTGTTATTTTCCTCTCCTTGCCTTCTCTTCCAAGGTCCGAATGGGCTGTGGCCTCCTGCTGTGTGGACTTCCTGACCATACTACCCCTTTCCGTAAATCTTTATAGTGCTTTCTCATTTCCTTTTGCATCTACTTTAGCTATTCACCCCATACATCAAAGCCAGTCACCAGCAGGCTCTGGATTATCTCATTTCCCTCATCTGCTGCTTAGGTCCTCTCTCTCTCTCTCTCTCTCTCTCTCTCTCTCTCTCTCTCTCTCTCTCTCTCTCCCCCTCCCTCCCTCCTTGTTTTAAGTTCCTCTAAGTAGCACCTTCCTTTTGAGCCATTTCCCAAGCACTATCATTTTCTTCTCTTCTCAACAAAATGTCCTTTTTTCTTCTCTTGCAAATCTCTCCCGAAAGCCCATCTTCTGTGAAAATCATTTTGAATTAAGCAGAGACTTGCTGATGGTCTTCTCTTCATGTACTCTGACATAATAGACCTCCCATGGCTTCTTCCTCTAATATCTTCCCCTGTTAGAAACTCACCACTTCCCACTTCCAAAATGACCCTTGCCCTCAACTTATGTGTAATAAGAGTATACCCCATTTCTGGTTACTGTCCCTAATTTAGAGACCCACATGGGGGTAAAGAAAGCAGGTTCTGAGGTCAGTCTTTCAACTTGGAATCTGAGTTCTGCCACTTGCAGCTATGCTCCTGTGGGCCCATTATGTAACATGTGTCACAGTTTCCTCTCTCATGAGACTCGGACAATAATAACACCTACCTGAGGTTGTTGAGATAATTCAGGCACTTCATACTGTATCTGGCGCAGAGTAAGCATGCAATAAATATTAGCTGTTATTATGGGGAGAGAGAATGAAATTCAAACTCATATTTTATATATATACACAACATATAAATATATGCATACATGAGCACTCACATCTGTATACACATAGTTTGGGAAAATATTCATAATTGTGATACATCTTTTTTAGAAAATGAAAAAATGTATATTATTAAATGCAAAACAATAAAGTTGAACAAAATCCTGGCTATTGAGGCTAGGGTTTAAACAAAGCTGGGAAGCAATGTACCAGTTGTTTCTACATACTTACTAAAGATCTGGCCCTAGTGGTTTGGTCTTTGTTTAAAAGCACCAAAGCCCCATATGTAGGTACAGGTACTAGCATGCTTTGAGATGATGGTGATTAGGGCACCAATTTTTCTTAGGAAAGTTTCAAAAACAAGCAGTAGCCCATCCAATTTTAAGTAAATGAAGAGAAATTTTTTCAAAAGGGTAGTGTGAAGAATGACTGTAGAAGGGAGATTACCCAGATAAATCTGTCATGAGTGTCTGCATACCCCCTTTGAAATCTGCTCTATCTGCAGTACAGCATGAGAATAATTAGTTGCTTTTGTTTTTCTAGATTTTTTTTTTTTTGCTTGCAAATATTTTGCTTGTTAAGAATTTTATAAACATGCCGAAGGTAATTCTGGGCTGATGGGTTTATTTTATAAATAGAATACTTACCAGGCTTATGTTGATTATTTATATTTAAAAATGTTGACTGTAGATATTGGTGGATTTTTTCAAATTAGTCACTTATTCCTGATTTCCCAGGGATGTGTCAGAGAAACATTTATTTACAAAATAGAAATAATTTTAGGTAGGAAAATGAAATCATTTACAAATAATAATAAGCACCTTAATATACCAATGGTTTTTTGTGTGTGTGGTATTGGAGGACCCAGAAGTATGCAGTGTTCATGTGACTTTATTACTTACTAGAGGCCTGATGCACGAAATTCATGTATTCGAGGGCCGGGGTGTCCCTCAGCCCGGCCTGTGCCCTATCACAGTCCGGGAGCCCTTGGGGGATGTCCGATTGATGGCTTAGGCCTGCTCCCCAGAGTCGGTCGGACATCCTTAGTGCTGCTGCGGAGGCAGGAGAGTCTCCTGCCACCACCGCTGACCTTGCTAGCTATAAACCCAGCTTCTGGCTGAGTGGTGCTTCCCCTGTGGGAGTTCAGTGACCACCAGGGGGCAGCTCCTGCATTGAGCATCTGCCCCCTGGTGGTCAGTGTGCATCATAGAGACTGATCATTCCACTGTTTAATCAATTTGCATTTTAGCCTCTTATTATACTAGGGGCCCGGTGCATGAAATTCATGCATTGGGAGTGGGTGGTCCCTCAGCCCAACCTGCTCCCTCTCATATACTGGGAGCCCTCAGGGGATGTCCTACTGATGGCTCACCCCCGGCCCAAGGCTGAAAGCCTCTGGCCGAGGCTTTCGTCCTTGGGCAGGGGACCTCATCCAGGGGACCCCAGCCAGAGATCACCATGAGGCAGATCTCATTGGCTGGCTGGCTCTGCCCCAGCCCCCCCACTGGCCCACCCAAGGCCTGGAAAAGCCTCTTGACAAGAAGTTTTTTCCAGCCTTGAGAACCCAGTGAACCCAGCGAGATTGCCCTGCCATGGGACCAATCTCGCTGACTGGCTTGTTCCGCCCTGGCGCCCCCCCCCCCCCCCAGCCTTGGGAACCCAGCAAGATCACCCTGCCACGGGGCCAATCTCGCTGGCTGCTGCGCTCACCCATTCTCTCCTTCTGCGTGGCTGGGTGGGTCGTCCTGGGGTGCGGACACTATGCTCACAGCCTGTACTCTCAGTGCCACAGCCATCTTGGTTGGGTTGGGTGTGGCTTGATCAGAGGTACAGTCAATTTGCATATTACTCTTTTATTAGATAGGAGGGTATTTTTAGTGCCATTAGTCATAGCTTAGTGGTTGCTGTTCTTGTAAATGTAAAAAGGAATTGGATTTTTTTTCATTTATTTTTGTAACTTAACAGCTTATATCATTTTGAGTTGATTTATAAAATAAAATTATTAGAAATTATAAGGGAGGGTGGCATGAAATAGGTGACTAGCGTTATACTGTTTCATGTTTGTAATTTTATTTCTTTTTGAGTGTAGATTTATTCCTAGTGATATAAATTGCTGTTTTCTTTGGCAGGCATTAGAAGCAAGCAAGTCTATGTGAAATTATGTAATGTCTGAAAAGTTATATTCATGATTAATTGGCCTATTCTAGAATGGTATTTGTATGGAATAAGGCGATCATGCTTTTTATTTGGCAGTGAGTTAAAGTGCCCCTGCTGGGATCAAGTTACTCTACAGGACTTTTTGACTGAGAACTGTATATTTAGCTTGATCTCTAAAAACCATGAAATGTAGCGTCGAAGCCAAATACATAGGAATTAATATTGTAACCAAACTTAGTCTTCAGATAACTTCTAAAACAGGCTATTCTACTCTAACACACCTTAGTTAACAAATAAAGCCAAGAGATTTATAGCAACTTTTCTGTGGCCTTTGAACATACACAGGTCTTGATTAGCTAAGGGTAGATTGTTTGTAGGGTCAAATAATATTAAATTCTGCCTGACCTTGACCCAGACTGATCAGTTACAGTGATCTGTCTATTTATCTAAGCTGGACTTTCTACAGGAGCTAAAAAATAATGCTTCTAAACAATTGCCCCTCCTATGTGTCCTTGAAAAATGATGACATCAATTAATACAAACAATACAGTGATAGTGAATTTGATAACCAGAGAAAGAAAGGGTGTAGCAGTGGTCCTGAGGCCTAATGTTTTCAGAAAGTTAACTTCAGTTTTCTCATCTGTAATGTGGAGATAATAGTAACTTCCTTCTGGCATTTTAATGGTTAATTAAGTTCTTACTTGAATATCACAATAAGTGCTCTTCAAATGTTTGTTGTTACTACAACTACTATTAGAACTGTTACCATACTACTCCTAGTCTGATAACAGCTCTTCCTGCAGGTCATTGACTCCAGGGTGTTTTGTTGTTGTTGTTGTTGTTGTTTTTAATATATTTTATTGATTTTTTTTACAGAGAGGAAGGGAGAGGGATTGAAAGAAACATCAATGAGAAATATCAATCAGCTGCTTCTTGCACACCCCCCACTGGGATGTGCCTGCAACCAAGGTGCATGCCCTTGACTGGAATCAACCTGGGACCCTTTAGTCCAAAGGCCGACGCTCTATCCACTGAGCCAAACTGGTTTCGGCTGACTCCAGGGTTTTGCTCTTTGGCAAATCATCATATTAAAATTATAAAGCATATTCCAAAGTTGAATATGGGTAATTTGGAGATTACTTTTTTTTTTTAAGAGGATACAGTTTTTTTTTTTTATATGTTTTTACTAATTTGAGAGAGAGGAAGGGAAAGGGAGAGAAATAGGAACATCAGTGATGAGAGGAAATCATTAATCAGCTGCTTCCTGCACATTCCTCCCCTACTCTCCAAGGGATCATGCCCCCAACCGGGCATGTGCCCTTACCAGGAATTGAACCGGTGACTTTTTTGTGCGTGAGATTACACTCAGCTTACTGAGCCACACCAGCTAGGGCCATCTGCACATTTTTGTAGAAGCAAAAGAGTGGCAGTAACCTCAGTCTCTATTAGAATGAAAGTGGTTTAGAATACCTCAACATTTTTTTTTAAAGGTTTATATGTGCCAGGTCTATCAATGACAATTCTCGACAAACCTTTGGGAGGAGGATTTTGAGTGTCCAGGAATTATACATAGAAGGGAGACTTATTTTCCATTTGGTATATCTTTGTACTATTAGAATTTAAAAAACAACAACATGTATATGTTATTACTTTAAAATCAACAAAATAGCCCTTGCATTGAAAAGATTTAAGCCATGTCTTTTACACTCAAGTTGTTTTTTCTTCTTTTCACTTTTAAAATATATTTATGCACGGGGTATCTCAAAAATGTATACATACTTGGAATAATTATAAAGTCAGTGTTTATTAAAATACATTTCAATTTCAAAATTGAGCTATCAGCTGTTAAAGTGTGGATATTTGGGGGGATACCCTGTATATAAACTCATTTGTGTCTCTGGAGCCCTCAGACCCATGGTTACTGAGAGTAAGCAACAAGTTCTTTAAAATACTCACTGCCCTGTATTTGCTCTCCTACTTCTTAGACTTTCCTAAGCCTAAACTGCCTGATGTCCTAATAACTCAGAGCTGTGATTCTCAATAAGGGATACCACCAGAATCTCCTTGAGGCTTTAGAAACATTAAGATGCCTAAGCCAATTCCAGATCTATTAGATCAAAGCTGTGTGTGTGACTTATGCATGTGCATTTAAAAATAGGTGATTCTGATGTTTATACCTGATTAAGAATCACTGTTTAGAGAGCAGTCCTTGGTAGGCGTCTTATATACTAAAATATCAGCCATTACCCCTGCCCTGCCTCCAGGCCCCAGGAGTGATGTAGATATGGCACCAGAGTAGATTTTGGACCCTCTAGTCCACATCCAAGGAACAGTGTCACTCCGAATAGCCACATGGCTGTTGTATTAGAAAACTAGTAATAATGATGGTAATGATGGCAACAAATCAGGTTTCTGCATCAGAGTGAACATTTTCTGCAAATAAAGAACATTGAAAGTCAATAGGGGAGATCAAGAGCCAGTTCTTTGACAACATCAATACAATTCAGAAATCTTTAGCTAGACTGATTAAAAAAGGAGGGAAGCCAAAATTACCAATACTAGGAATTGGAGAAGAAATAGCACTGAACACATAAAAAGAATAATAAGTAAATATTATGGCAATTTTATGCCAATAAGCTAAGATGGAATGGAAAAATTCCTTGAATGCTCAAATTATCACAACTGACACACACAAGATAATCTGAATAGCTTTGTATCTTCTAAAGAGACTGAATTCATAATTTAAAATTGTGCTACAAAGAAAACTCCAGGCTCAGGTAGCAGACAACTTTAATGATGAAATCTATAAAAAACTTTCTAATACAAATGTTAGATAAATTGAGGAAGAGGAGGAAACATCCCAATTCCAAAATTAAGCAAAGATATTGTTTTTAAAAAAGCGGGAAACTATGGAATAATATTTCTCCTGAATATAAGCATTAAAATCTTTTAAAATATTAGGAAATCAAATCCAGAAATAGTATAAAAAATAATGTATTGCAAGTTTATCCAGACAGGGATTTAACTAGAAATGCAAGCAACATTGGTTTAATTTTGTTGTTGTTAATCCTCAGCCGAGGATATTTTCCATTGATTTTTTGAGAGTGGAACGGAGAGGGAGAGACAGAGAGAGAAATATTAATGTGAGAGAGACACATCAATTGTTGCCTCCTGCACTTCCCCCCACCAGGGCCAGGGATGCTAGGGATCGAGCCTACAACCTATACACTCCCTTGATCGATCGAACCCAGGGCCCTTCAGTCCACAGTCTGACACCCTATCCATTGAGCCAAACTGGGTAAGACTAATTTTTTTAATTGATTTCATAGAGAGAAACATCAGTTTATTGTTCCACTTATTTATGCATTCATTGGTTACATCTTGTATCTGCCTAGGGATCAAACTTGCAACCTTAGCATAGTGGGACAATGCTCCAACCAGCTGAGCTATCTAACCAGCGCAGCATTTTAATATTTTTTAATTTATCTAGCTAGAAGTTTCTAATAAAGTTAAACCTCTAACTACCTTATGACCCAGCAGTTCCGTTCCTAGGTAATTTACTCAAAAGAGATGGAAACACATATCCCCAAAAAACTTCTACAAGAATGTTCAAAACAGTTTTATTCATTTTATTTTATTTTTTTTATAGAGAGGAAAGGAGAGGGATAGAGAGTTAGAAACATCGCCCAGCTGCCTCCTGCACACACCCTGACTGGGGATGTGCCTACGACTAAGGTACATGCTCTTGATAGAAATTGAAATCGAACCTGAGACTCAGGCCACTAAGCCAAACCAGTTAGGGCAGTTTTATCCATTTTAGCCCTAAACTGAAAACAGCTTAAATGCTGATCAGCTATAGAGGGAATAAACAAACATTTGCATATTTTACAATCAAATATTGCTATAATAAAAAGAAATGAATTATTGGTATATGTGACAATATGAATGAATATGACAACATGATGAGTGAAAGAAGCCCCACACAGAAGAATTCAGTGTCTGGTTCCATTGATGAAATTTAAGAACAGACAGACCCAAGTGCTAGCATGGTGGCGGAAATGAGAGTGGTCATTTGAGAAGAGAGTGAACTCTCTGGACTGGGAAGGCGCAGGGGAGAATTTTCTGGTTATGGAATGTTCTTAGTAGAGATGTGGGTTACGTGAGTATATGCATTTATTCAAAACTCTTTAAAATATACTTTAACTTAGCGTATAACAGTGTGAATGTATTTAGTGCCGCTGAACTTTACACTTAAAAATGGTTAAAATGCTGATACAGTTTATATTATATATATTTTATAATTTAAGAAATGTAAGTAGGATCTAAATGGGCAAACATTTAAAGTATTTATTTCCCTCTTAACCATATGGTGTCCTATTATTAAAATTTTATTTACCATTTATATACTTAGAATGTAATTTAGAAAATAAGAAAGTACCAAGTATGAGAAATAATATTTATATATTCAACAAATATTTATCAAACATTTAAGGTATGTGCAGTTCTTTATTATGTGTGGTAAAGATGAACCCAGCAAGTATCTCCTTCAAAGAGCTCACCGTATACTAAGCTTTGTTCTAAAATATGCCTTCCAAAACTGATTTCACAAAAATAAAGAGCTTTTTTTCCACCTTCTGTATATGTTTTAGTAGGCTTCTGTAGGCTCTTAAAGCTTTGGGAAATTGAACTTAAAAATCCTTGCCATGGGGGGAAAGCCTGTCACATCTGGTGTTTCTTCCGGGTTCTGCCAGAGCTGGCATTGCATTGGCTGGGGAGGGGCTGGTGTTTGTGCAGTCCCCACTGCCTGCAGTGATGCTGGAGCACGGAGAGCAGTGGCACCAGTGAGGTGCATGTAAGTGCTGGGATAGTGCCTGGCCTAAAGCATTCATAGATCTAGAATTGCCACCACAAAGTTTAGGGCAGAGTCTAAAAAACAAGGTCAGAGCTCTTGACATTCTGGTGGTAATTATCCAAGCAATCCTCTTTTCCTAATGCTTATGACTATTTTAATTAAAAGGGTCAAAGGTACTCTGAAAGGAAGGAAAACAAAAGCAGACATCTGAAGGGCACGGAGATTCTGTCCATATGATAGTTTACGTATCCACAGGGCAGTGGTGAATTGACAGTGGTAATGGAATTACGCTACTTTTGTTGGTTCTGGGAGGACAAGCACCTGGAGTACCAACTATATTCTACTTGGCATACTTGTGTCCCGAATAAATATTAGTGACTTATCTAATAGTGCAGAGCATTTCAACTGCCATGTAGATAGATCTCAGTGAATGCAGAAGGTTGTCAGGGATGGTGGTGGTGATATCATTGAGAAAGTGACTAATATATGATTTTTCTAGCTTGTTAATATCCACCTACCGATGTCTGAACTCTTTATATTCTATTTCTTGTTTGGATCTAATTGTAATCAATTCAGTTGCCTGTGCTTCTCTGAACAGTTAATGCAGGTTCTCTTGGTGGAATTGGTAATGAGAATGTCTAGATGGGGTTGTAGGCATCACATCCTAGATCAAAACAAATGCCTCGGGGCAACCAAGGAAGCCAGCTGTTTGATTACAACTATATGACATTCTGGAAAAGGCAAAACCTTTGTATACAGTAAAAAAACAATCAGTGGTAACCAGGAGTTAGAAGGGGAGGGAGAGATGAATGGGTGGAGCGCTGGGATTTTTTTTTTTTTTTTAGGGTAGTGAAAAATGTGTCCATCATAAATTTGTCCAAACCCATAGACTGTACAATGTCAAGAGAGAACCCTAATGTGAACTGTGGACTTTGGGTGTCAGTGTAGTTTCATCATTTCTAACACATGTACCACTGGTGGGAGATGTTTGAAAGTGGAGGTAGTATATGGGAAATTTCTGTACCTTTCTCTCAGTTTTGCTGTGAACCTGAAACTACTCTAAAAATAAAAGGAAGAAAAAACAATTTCCGATTTGTGACACTTGAATATTAATTGTTTTACAATTTTTATTTTTCAAAATCTAGAGTAAGGTTTATATTATTTGCTAATATTGTGACATGCTTGCCAAAGAGAATAGTTTGTAAATGCTAAGCAGACTTAATGTAACCATGTGTTGAATTTCCAGCTGTGTTGAATCAGACTTTGATCCTTCTTAAGAAGATAAATGCAGTATCTGCAATTTCAAATAGTAGGGGTGGAGGAGAGATTTTCAAATGAAATCTTAAAAAGCCACATCCCTGTCCAGATAAGAAATTAAAGACCCTGGGAAGGTAGTTTTGTTTCATTATCTCTTCTCCTCTCCCCCTAACCAAAAAGACAAATGAGACACTATTGTTAAATGCGGTGAACAGGCTTAGATTTGTTTCCTTCCAAAAGCAGAAGCGCTTTCCTTAATCAGCACTCATAAATGGCACACCTGCCTAATTAGAACAAGTTCTAGACCACAGGATACAATCTAAGCATTTCAATTAGCTCTCCACAGTTGATATCTGTGTGGCTGATGTTCTCAGAAAGTCTTCCTCCTCTTCTTATTCCTTTGTGGCTAAGCTTTTATTATTTTGTACTTCTGAACCAGCCTTTGGTTGTGGGAATTTACCAGTATGTGGTCATTGATACTGTTTTTGCTTCCAATTTATTTTTTAAATGAAAAAAAGATTATGGAGATGGATAGGGATGCTTTTAAATATTTTTATTTTATTATATTTAATTTACTTGTCACTTTTAAAAAACAGAGAACCTTCTTCACTATGACAGGTGGTAAAATACAGCAGTCACACTCAAGATCTCCATACATCAGCAACAGTAAATCCTTTTTATCCGGAGTAATACAGACACTCAGTCCCGAGCCAGTGGGAATGATGTAGTGCTCCCTCACAGAACCAATTACCCACAGGAAAGTATAATGAGCAGCAGAGGTGATACAATAAAAATCTATACGGCGAGAGTAAAATTAGTGTAAAGTTGTTGCTTGTGAAAAGCCTTATAATAAGTATACATCTCCAGCTGTCTTCTGAGAAAAATTATTTTGGCATCTATTTAGGTCAAAATTCATGACAGGATTGTAAGACTAGCCTTAGAATAAAATGAAAGGTACGTGAGTGCAGAGAAAATGGCGATAGGCATGTCGTGAGCAGTCCTGTGCCCTGCAGGGCCTGCGGGAGCCCTGGTGCTGCTGCTCGGGCACCAGTCCTTCCTGGGAGGAGTGACCACTGACCACAGGCACAGCTCACACCGATGGGACCAAGATAACGCTTTTAAAAAACAAGAGCATGTAAATCATCACAGGAAGTCTCTACTTTTAAAGTTAGTGTGTTTCCAAAGACCACATCTGAGCAGATTGCTGTAAAGGAAAATCCTGAGTGTGATCTGTGTCCTCATTAGGAGCCTGCTTGATCTGTTCAGACTGACAGCTGTTGAATTAAGTGGGTTAAGTGGCAAGAAATGAAGTCTAGTTCTTTATTAAATAAGTGTCAAGTAGAGTGCTGAAGTGGCAAAAAAACACACAAAGTATGTCACCCTAAAACAACACGAACAGCTTTCAGCCTCTGTTGTCCCACTGGTGTCAGTTGTGCAGTTTGTGGGAAATACTCATTGCTAATAAAGCACCATATTGAAAAAATAAACTTAACAGATTCACGTTCTTGTTATTTTATTACTCTCACTACAGTGTATTTATCTTCCTTGACTTCTTTTATTTTTTATTTTGTTACTTGTAGAATTCTTTCTTGAGGGAATGAAGGGGGTCACAATTAGGTACTGGCAGCTGGGCGAGGCCCAAATCTGCCTTACCTGCAGCCTATAGTGACTATTACCGAGTCACCTTAATAGTTAATACTTGTGGTGAGATAATTTTCCTCCCAGCTGATTTTAAGTTTTTCGTTCTGTCTTGTCAGATTATACCCAGGGAAGGACAATTATTTCCAGACTTAAGTGTCAATCATTATAGCCAGAATAGAACAAAGACCTTCAGATTAGACAGTGATGGAACCCACCATGCCATCCATGGTTGCTTCTCATGTTATCTTGTAGTCATCAAGGATATATATTAAAGTAAAGAAAGTAGTCACTATTTTAGGACCTGTTGAACCAGAGGAACCAGTTGCTAACCTGAAAGCAGTTTGTTCATTTGTTCGTTCATTTATTCAACAAGTATACTTCGAGGCTGCAGCTACAGCAATGATCAAAGTCTCTGCCCTCCTAATGGAGCTTTTATAGTTTAATTAAGTGAAATAAAACAAGACAAATAAATGATACATAATATGTTAGATAGTGATGACTGTTGTGCAGAAAAATAAAGCGAGGCCTGGAGGATCCAGGATGGCACTGGTGGAATTTTAGTGGCAATTTCAGAGAGAGTAGTCTCTGATAATGTGGTATCTAAGTCAAGCTACAAACAAAATGAGGGACCAGCCATGGGGGAGTGAAAAAGCAGAGGGCTAGGAGTCAGCAGGCTTAGCAGCTATGTGGCCCTATGGGGGCATTTCACTTACCTAGAAAACGGAGGTAGGCAGAGCCACCGGCCTTGGCTCCTAGGGTTTGTGTTCCGCACAAGTGAGACACTTGAGAAAAGCATTTCCATAAATGGCAAAGCATTACTTTAACTTCAGATTTAAGTACAGAACGATAAAGGGGTGCAAATTGAAGAGAGACATAAAAAGGAGTTTTAAAACAGCCCTTTTATACAACTAGTTTTGGAGTCATTGAATTGAGCTGCCTGAGCTCAAGTGTAGGGAACACTCTCCAAAGATGAACTGTCTGATACTCAGATTTATAAATCCTTTGTTCATTTTGTGGTATTGTTCATTTACGATTTCATATTTGTTTGTAATTTTCTTCCTTTGACACCTTTTTCTTTCCTTTTACATTGAGTTTTCCTTTTATTAAATCAGTTACAGGCCTCTTGGTTCTCATGGTGGCACTTTATACCCTGTTGCCTGTACTCCCTGATGAATTCATTAAAAAGAAAAATCCCTTAAGATTAATATTTATCATAGGAGATCACAGAATCAAAGTCTTTTATTGAGGAATTCTAAACTCCAGAACAATTCATTTGTGCTGATCTTTACTTATTATGGACTTGAAGTTGTTTGTGCTTCTTGTTTTAAGAGCTAAAGTGAATTTTGCAATAATCATAACAATATTTGAATAGAATTTTATAGTTTACACAGCACTCACACACACTCACCTTTGAACTTCAGCAGCCCTGGAGCTAAACATCATGGACACTAACTGTTGTGGCCTTTTATAAATGAGGAGACCTGAGGCTAGTAGTACAGAACTTAAATCTAGGTCTTTCCATGATACAAGTATGAGTAGATGAATGAAAAATGCTGAATTATTTCTAACACTTGCAATGACTAAAATGGTATGTTTTATGAGTAGATTCAAGAAAGTTGTAGATGACTTGAGGAAATGAATCTGTAGGGAGGACTATGGAAAGAAGGGGCGTTATCCCTGATCATTGTGAATAGAGACCAAACCCCTGTTTTGTGTGATTGTTAGAAAGAGAATGTGAGCCTGGAGACACCTGGCTCTGATGGAGTGCAGGAGCTTTCATTTATTTTTGTCCAATTATTAGATTAATAAGACTAACAAACATGTTTCTTCCATGGCTGAAACAAAAGTAACCATAAGCAAATATAAAACTTCTTAAAAAATGCCTTGTCTTGAAAGGCTATTTAATTTTGTGGTCAAGGGTCCTGAAGACTCTTAAAATGTCTTTTAAGTATAATAGGATCAATAAAAAATTACAGCTGAGCTGGGAAAGGCCTTAGAGATTATCCAGCCATGAAACCATTAAAATGTTTAATCTGGAAAGGACCTTTGAAGGGTCCCAGATTCCCAGTTTGTGTGAGGCTCCATGGCTGTGGCATCCTTACCATCCTGAAGGAGCCATCTAGCCTCTTCTTGGTCTTCTGGTTACTGGGGCCTCCAGCTGCCTCAAGATAATCCATTCCACACAGATTGTATGATTTCACTTAAATGAGGAAAAGTACCTAAAGAAATCAAATTCAGAGACAGAAAATAGAGGGGTGGTTGCCTGGGACTTGAAGGAAGTGGGGAATGGGGAGTTAGTGTTTAATGGGACAAGGTGTCAGTTTGGGAAGATGAAGAAGTACTGGAGATGGGTGGTGATGATAGTTGTACAATAAAGTGAATGTGCGTAATGCCACTGAACTGTGTGCTTAACAGTGGTTAAGGGGGTAAATTTTATGTATATTTTGGCTGCAATTTAAAAAATGAAATAAATCTATATATATAAAGAGCCAGGGTCTGTAACTTCCAAAACGACTGAACGGATGACCAAATACCAGAAGTCGGTCCTGCAGTCCAACTTCCTTCTGGACAAAGCCATAGTGGTGGGGGCCGAGGCAGAAGCAGTTAGGGGCGAGATCAGGCCTTCATGGGAGAACAGTTGGGGGTGAGATAAGGCCTTCAGGGAAGGGCATTTGGGGATGACCAGGTTGGCAGGGGAGGGCAGTTGGGGGCAAGATCAGGCCTGCAGGGGAGGGCAGTTGGGGGTGAGATCAGGTTGGCAGGCAGGACTATTGGAGAGATCAGGCTGGCAGGGGAGAGCAGTTAGGGGCAATCAGGCAGGCAGGCATGCAGAGGGTTTAGGGGCAATCAGGCTGGCAGGCAAAGGCAGTTAGGGGTGATCATGCAGGCAGACAGGTGAGCAGTTAGGAGCCAGCGGTCCCAGATTGTGAGAGGGATGTCCAAATGGAGAGGGTGCAGGCTGGGCTGAGGGGACCCTTCCCCCCTTGCCCCCATATCCCCTCCTCGTGCACGAATTTTATGCACCGGCTACTAGTACATTAATAAAGGCAACAGAAAAATAAGCCATACAATCCTTTCTGTTGCTGGCCAACTCTGTTGAAAATTTAACCCTCTTAAAAATCATCCCTGTTGATGCAGATTTTGTGCTCATAGGATACAAATTCTAGCATTCCCCTATATAAAGACACCAGCTGCCTCCTTCCCCCCACCCCACATTTTCCAAGGCCAACTAGCCCAGATCCCCCAGTAGGTGATGACTTTTGTTTGTTTAGTTTCACAATTTACTTCTTTGTAAAAAATCATGGTCAAGATAAGGAACACACATTGTGATTGGCTGAAAAGCCTTGCTTACTCACTGTCTCCCTTTGAATTTCTTCATTGATGAACCTGAGTCATTTGTCCTGGAGAGTTTGGGTGCTTGCATCCTTCTACTATCTACTAGATCCACACCTCCCTCTGTCTTCTGTATTTTCTGTGAATTGGTAATTAATTAGATTGATAGATTTTATTTTTAAAATGCATGTAGTCCAACTATATAATAATTTATTCTAGATCTTTTTTCTTTTTTAATAATGGAGGGGTATTCTTTTCCCCTCAGCTTATTGTTTGGAAAATTGCAAGCATGCAGAAAAATGGCAAGAATACTATAATGAAGATACCCCAGTACCCTTTATCGATCCACCAACTGCTGACATTGAGCCATGTTTGCTTTCTCTCTCCCACCCTGCACGCGCGCGTACACACACGCGCACACACACACACACACACACACACACACACACACACTTTTCCCCTGTGTCATTTGAAATGAAATTGTAGACATATGGCACTTTAAAATATTTTAGCACACAAATCCTATAAGACTTCTATAGGATGGTCTTCTATATAATCACAATTATGTTGACTCAATATTGTTATATCTAGCTTATATATTGTCTATTATTTAGTGCATATTTCCATAATTACCCAAATTATGTTCTTTATAGCTGTGACTATTTTTAAAATTCAGAACCCAAGTAAGGATCATGAATTGTATTTGGTTTTCTTGCCACTTTAGTTGCCTACATGACATTGACATTTTTGAAAGTCCTGGCTAGTTGCTTTACAGAATGTCCCCAAGTTTGGAATTGCCTGATTGTTTCCTTACGATTAGATTCAGGGCAAATGTTTCCAGGGAGGTGGATCCTTCAGTGTAATGCTTGGGAGGCACATGGTGTCTGTTTGTCCCATATTGGTGATGGGTTCAGTCACTGGGTTAAGGCGATGTCTGTCAGATTTCTCCATTGTAAAGGTATCTTTCTCTGTTGTAATTAATAATCTAGTGCATGTTAATGGTTGCTTTTTAAATAGTTTCAGGACCTTATGCCATTGGTAATGGGAGAAATTAAAAGGAAAGGGTTTTGAGCATGTGTATAAAGAGTTATTGCCGCCGATGGAAAGATAATATCTGTTTTCCTGAGAGGAGAAAAGGGGAGTGAGTGATGGGTAGTACAGGTGAGGAATGGCCTTTAGAGAAACCAGAGTTGTGTTTAAATCCCAGCTCCACAGTTGAACTTGTGCAACTTTAGGAAAGTTACTAACTTCTCAGATCCTCAATTTCCTGCCTAAAATGAGTGTGCAATAACATACATGCACAGCAGGGTTGTTTAGGTGATTAAGTGAGATAGTGTGTGGGTGATCTCTCCGCTAGCGCTGCCCCGTGGCCGTTACAGGGGAGATGCGGGGAACGTGCTTCCTGAGCAGTCTGCAGAGGTTAAGCCTATTCGTGAGTGTTAATTCTCCAGGTTAGCTTGAACTATTCAGGCATGTTGATAAGAAAATGTGATCAACAGGTTAGGCAACATTGTGACATTTCAAAGAAAGGAATTAAGAATTGGGAGATATTTTCAGGCTTCTTAAATATGATTTGTCCGTAGTGGACTTGCATAGAATCGAGTTGCCTTGTATTCAGACCTCTTTCTGATTGCAATCCATTTGAATCTATTACCAGGGATTATTTTTGAAACAGTTTATATGTAGTCTGATTGAGAATAGTGAATCATAATAATTCTGTGACCCATTTACATGCATTACTGTAAAAGTTTCATTTCATACAAGTGACAATTTTTTAAAGTTAATTAGACTTGGCTATACTGAGGTTAGCAAAAAGTGCTTTGAATTATCAATAATTCAGCAGGGCAGACATTTCTGTATAATGCGGTGGTGTTATAGAGTACTGTGAGATAGTCATCCCTAAAATAGCTGGCGGGAGCATTCACCACCATGGGGGGTTCACTCGAATGTAGCGTCAAGTGATACATCTGTGCTTTCTATTACTGGGCAGAGTGTGGGACATCAGTCTTTCTGGCCATGAACTACCAGCAACCTTTGTCCTTTGTGTTACCTTTAGTTAAAAACGAAAAATGAGCGTGAATGCTGGCTGATGGCCATGTCTTTCTTGCAGCTAAAAATTCATCTGGGAAAGAAAAATGGGATTGCAGGTTTGGATTTGTTTCATTGCATGAATGATATGTGACATTTTGTAAATTATTTATCACTGCAAGGATGGCAGCAATGGCTTGAGCATTGTTATATCAAATGAAAGCAGGAATCCCATTAGTATAAGGACTGGGTTTTAGCTAGAATCTATCAGGGGAATGTTGTCATTTTAAAACCAGATTGTTCTTTTAATTGCTATTTAAAGGAACAAAAGTGTTCCCAAGGTACTGCAGTTGAGCAGTTGCAAGTAATAACTATGGATCCATAATTATGCAGTGCTGATTATCTGGCATTTAAAAATTTGTGGCTGGAATCAGTGACCAATTTATTGTAGCTTGTCTTTTTTTTTTTTTTTCTAATTCAAACTGTTTTATATTCTTTTTTAACTAGGGCCTCAAAAACACAAGCTACCTCAGAAAGTAAAGCCTGTGCATATTGAAAGAACACATTACTGAAAATAAGGGCAAAATGATGAACACTTATATTATAGGATAAAATTAACAGTCGTATTCAACAACTTTGTAAATGCTTGGTTATAAGACAGATTCTGGTTTTTGAAGACATGTTGTCACAATGAACCAGGACATTTGTTGGAATCATTGTAAGCATTTGAAATATTTTCTTTGAGATCAGCGTTGTTTTGTTTTTTTGTTAAACTAGCATATGTTTCTTTCATTTATTCTGTTAGCAAATATTTTTTGAGTGCCTACTGTGCATCAGGCAATGTATTAAGGCATTTGGAATAGAGTAACTGAACAAATGATGTTTATTCTATGCTGATGTATATTTAGAAAGACCTAGCAAAATCTTGTTTTAAATTTACATTAAAAATTTTGTGATTATACTAAGTTTTCTTGCCTTGAATCTTTGATTCAAGAGATTTAAAAATAAATACATTATAGTTGCATTCAGATGGCTGGCAGACATGTGTGAAGGCAAGGAATATGCAAAAAAATTTAGTTTTCATACAGTTTTGGTTGTTCAAAATAAATGTGACTAGATCTGTAGGCACAGTCAACTACTATTCATATGGATGGGAATACTAGCATTGCTGGTAATCATAAATAACAATGGAGACACAAAATGTATGCAGATTTATACATTGTTCAAAGCATTTTCCTTAGTGAGAGTTAAAGGGTCCTAGGGGGTTAGACAAATGTTTTGTTATTTCTTTTATTAAAGTGGAAATGTCATGGACTGAGAGTTTATTTCCTTTATGTGGCATGATGTGGTTTACTTTTTAAAATTGATTGAGTTTAGGGAGAAAGAGAGAGAAACAGTAACCTGCACTAAAACATTTGATACAATTCAGCTAAATAGTCAGACCTAAGTACATGATATTTGTAATCTCGAATACTGAATACATAGATGAATCAACTTATTATAGGCATATAGGTTATAGGAATGATACAAGATTTCAAATGAATCCTTAATGTTCATTAGTGGAAAGTTATATGACATACTAGAGGCCTGGTGCACGAATTTGTGCATGGGTGGGGTTCCTTTGGGGGAGGACTACAGGAGGTTGGCTGTGGAAGTGCACTGACCCCTGGCTGGTCTGGGGGAGGGATTGCAGAAAGTTGGCTGGCCATGGGAGGTTGGCTATGGGAATGGACTGACTGCCAGGGAGTAGCTCCTGCATTGAGCATCTGCCCCCTGGTGATCAGTGCATATCATAGCAACCGGTTGTTTGGTTGCTTAGGCTTAGATAGATAGATAGATAGATATAGATATAGATATAGATATAGATATAGATAATTTCATTGGTTTAATAAAAATTACTTCTAAATCTTATGTATTACACTTCAAGACATTCAGGTAACAAATTCTTTAGTATCAGATAATTTTAAACATTTATTTTATTAGCAGAAAATGCTGATTTGGGCAACTTGTTGAGCAGTTTTTCTTTTTTTTTTTCTCTTTTTAAAAAAATATATTTTATTGATTTTTCACAGAGAGGAAGAGAGAGGGATAGAAAGTCAGAAACATTGATGGGAGAGAAACATCAATCAGCTGCCTCCTGCATGCCTCCAACTGGGGATGTGCCCACAGCCAAGGTATATGCCCTTGACCAGAATCGAACCTGGGACCTTTCAGTCCGCAGGCCGACGCTCTATCCACCGAGCCAAACCGGTTCGGCGAGCAGTTTTTCTTTGTTAAAGAAATATGTAAGCAGCTTTTGACTTTAATGTTTTGTTCTTAATTTTGAAATGGAAGACTAACAATATTTTTTCATTTTAATTGTTATAGCCCCGTGCTGATCCCATTCCAATATGTAGCTTCTGTTTGGGGACTAAAGAATCAAATCGTGAAAAGAAACCAGAAGAACTCCTTTCTTGTGCAGACTGTGGCAGTAGTGGTAAGTTGGTGTTTTTTGTATGTGTACAATGGCTCCCTATTATACCTACATACTATTTATCTCTTTCAAAACTGTATTTATTTCTTAAAGACTTAAAAAAAAATTATTCTAAAGAGAGAGGGAGAGACAGAGAGAAACATCAGTGATGACAGAGAATCTTTGGTCAGCTGCCTCATGCATGCCCCACACTGGGGATTGAGCCCCGCAACCCGGGCATGTGCCCTGACCTGGAATTGAACCATAAACTCCTGGTTCAGAGGTTGATTGCAACCACTGAGCCACACTGACCAGGCAAAGCTGTATTTGTTACTGAAAGCAATTATGTGGTAATAGCAGACATTTTAAAATCTTATAAGTAATAATAGGTAGAGAGGAGAAAAGTGTGAATATATTGGCATTGACATAAAGTTATATATATTTATATAATTTATATTAATGTTTATAATGAAGCTTTGATTTCATACTAGCATTGGTAATTCAGTGTAGAGTGTTCTACTTTTCAGGCAGATTCAACAAGGAGAATTCTAAATTTTCAAGCTGGATACAAATAGAATCATGTGTTTTCTATAACCTGAAGTCTCAATGAAGAGATATTTGAATTAGGATATCTAGTGTTTCAGTTCATGACACCTACTGGTGAAATGTAGTATTACATCACAGCTCTGTGTGAAAAGGACAGTATTCTGGAAATTGCAATGATAAAATCAAGAAATCTGGCATGAAAGAAATTAAAATTGCTTAGAATTAGGTAGGAAAAGAATGATCTTTGTAGAAGGTGATGTTGAAATCAAGGAGTGCTGGGCAGGGACACTGGACCTCTGGCAAATTGCAGGACCCCCACATGCTTTCAAGGTGACTGTCACTTCTGCCTTTTCCTCAACATTTGAGGACCACATCTCTAGCTTTATAATAAAAACTAAAAGTCAGATTGCTTACATTAAAATAATTTGTCTTACGTTAAAAGCCAGTCTTCCTTCTTCAGCAGGTGACGGTTGTCTGAGATGTGTATATGCTTATATGTTATGTATTCACACATACACATACTTAAACACATGTACATACGTATCAACAGGTTGAGTGTCATTCATTGGATTTTTAAAATTAATCCTTGTGTTACTCTTTAAATTTTCTTCCAATTTACTGAAACTCTCCCCAAAAGTGTTACTTTAAAACTCATAACCAACTACTATTTCTGTAGTTATAGTTATCTTTAAAAACAACAAACTTGACAAACACCATAGCATATTTTCTTTCAGGAAGTCAGTGTTATATAGTGGTTAAAAGCAAACTGGAGAGCCAGCAGTGGCCTAGCTCCTCTTCACTGAGGTAATTCCTCAACCATTTTGAGCCTCACTTTCCTCATTAGAAAACCGGGTAATATTACCACCTATCTCTTGGGTTTGTGGGAATTAAAGGAAAAGACACAAGTAAACAGCCTAGCAGAGGGCCTACAACAACTCTGGTAAGTGTGTTATAAATGCTAGCCATTGATATAGTTCAGCATATTTGATATTGGTCTTAATTGCTGCAAGTAATTTAAAATCTCATCACCGCTTTTGGCAGCTGCTTGATGCTTGGATGGAGGAAATGTTTCACACTGAGGCATGGCAGTGTTGTGTAATGACGCTTCTTCCCCTTATGAAGGTTGAATTTGATGTGCTCGATGTGATTCAGCAGCTTCAGGATCTTACCAGGAGAGAGAGCCTTAGAAATAAAACATTTCAAACTCTGCTTGAAAAATGCATTCTGACAGTCTTTTTGATGGGCTCTACAGATTCATTAAATCCTTTTACCTGCCCATGTTATCATGGATAGTGACAAAGGGCAGGGAAACATTATCTGTATGTTCAGTTTAATAAATTTCAACCCTACAATCTCTGTGTTGGCCTGGTGAGGCAGTGCCTCACTCATCAGTTTTGACTTTTTAGTTATCTTTTGGGTATCTCATGAGGCTTACTCTGAATGAATTATTCTTTTGTTTCGCTGCCTGATCAATTCAGGGGTGTTCACTTGTCTAGGGTCTACCCTTTGTGATTTTTAAGGTGGTACTTTAACAGTACCCTTCACTATTTTATTTCATGAGTATGTATTTGTCTGGGCGTCTAGACTGATTAAAGACGCACTTAAGTGTGGGAAGAAAAGTTCCCTTCATATGTTTCCTTACCGTTGGTGATACACTTACTTAAGTTGATAAGGAATTCGAGATCATTATCTTCTAGATCATAACTTCAAGGCCTCCTTCACAGGGTATAAAGGTGTAATTCTAAACAGGCAGATCTTAGATTTTCTGATGTAATCAATCTCCTTTCGTCTTTCCCAGATTGAAGACCTGCCAAAGGAGAGTTTTGATCTCCTTTATACTTTGAGGTCACTGAAATTTTCTTCTAAAGCTTCTTACTTTTCCAGAGTATGTAGGTATAGTGTTATATTTTCTTTTTTCAAAATATTCTCTTGTTTACTCTCTTAACACACGGAGAAGAATGGATTGAGGATACTGTCTAGAAGACTTATATAGCCAGAGTCATTTTGTGTACCAGTCTTTCCCCCTCCCTTCAGGTAGACAGCCAGAGGCTTTGGAGTGGAGGAATGGGTCATGGCAGAAATTCAAGCCCTGGGGCCGTCATGTTCCTTTGTTTAGGACAGAGGATGGCTCAGAGTGTTTCTCTGGACTCTGCAATGGGATCCGGCTCTACTGTTGAGGTTCACTTAATCTTCCCTTGAGTATTGTGCCAGTCTGGAGACAGCTATGTTGGTCAAAAGAGCCATTGTTCCTAATTCGGGGAGATGTATTGTAGGCATTTACTTCAGCTGGTAGATCAGATGAGTGGACTTTGTTATTTGCTAGTCTTCAAATAGAAGGCTCAAAATAAAATATGGCTCTTCTTAGAGGCCAGGATCTTGTAGTTATAATGCCCTGTTGGGATCCCTTGATTATTATAGGGGGAGAAGGAATAAAGCCAGCTGGCATGGCTCAACAGTGCCCTATGATAATGGCGGGAACCCCCCATCACAGTCCAGTTTCTTGAGCAGGAATTCCAGGTTGGTTGTACCCCTCGTTGGTCTCATGGAAATGGCCACTGTTTCACTCTCAGTTGAGTCCATTGGTTCTAGAATTGAATTGAGACCATTTGTAGTGTTCAAAGGAATCACTAATGTAAGATGTTTATGTGAAAAAAATATCCATAGCAGTTTAAAACCAGGAAAAGGAAATGTAGATGGCAGCACATATGGAGGATCATTCTGAAATGTGTTTCCCACATGTGCCTGTTGGTTTTTAGCTGCCTCTACCTGCAGTACCATTTTTATGATGTCACATTTAAACTCTGCTTAGATTTCATAGACATGAGTAATGATGTTTCCTTCTGCTTACATCATCAAGACAATTAGAAATATTTCTATATTTAATGACACAGTATCACAAATGGTCAGTATTTTCTTCATCTGTGGTTTTTTTGTTTTTGTTTTTGGTTTTTTTCCTGCTGAAAGTTCTTTTGAAAAAATGATTTGAGTTTGCAGGTAGTAAAAACGTGAGGTGGCCCAGCCAGTGTAGCTCAGTGGTTGAGTGTCAACCTATGAGTCAGGAGGTCATGGTTTGATTCCTGGTCAGGGCATATGCCTGGATTGCGGGCTCGATCCCCAGTTTGTAGTGTACAGGAGGCAGCCAATCAATGATTCTCTCTCATCATTGAAGTTTCTATTTCTCTCTTCCTCTCCCTTCCTCTCTGAAATCAATAAAAATATTAAAAACAAACAAAAAGGTGACATATATAGTGCAAGGAGCCCCAAATGTGGTGCTCCAGTTCTCTTCTGCTCACCAGCTGTGCAAGTGCAGTTTTCTGTATCTGTAAAATGCAGAAGGTGACATCTGTACCCTGTATCCACAGGGCTGTTGTGAGGATTTAATGAGAGAATGATACGAAAATTATCAGTGACTATAAAACATTCCACAAATGTGAACGATTATTCTAAGCACTGACATGAATGTGGGAACCATCAGATAGTCTTCATGGCTATAGAAATGTTGGGACTAGAAAGTGATTTTACTTGACTTTCATGGATCAGCCTACTTTGAAATGAACACTGTTATATTCTCTTTGCCTCATTAAGACCAAATTATCTTTAATTAGCTTCACATAAGTATTAGATATTATACCAAATGAAATTTTGTGTCTGCTGCTCAGATTGCTGGGTGGTTAAATCTTACTTACAGATGAGTTGTGTGCATGTGTGTTTTCAAATTAGCAAATCTAAGATAAGTGTACAGTTCAAAATTACAGCATCATTCAAAGCGGAAGCTCATTGAACCTAGACACCGAGAAAGGCTGCTGTGATGTAGCTGAGAGAGTAAGAAAATCATCTTAGTACAGTAAAGGGGTCGAATATCAGTCCCCCTCTCAGGAGACCTGAAATCCCTCCTGGGTTTGTGGCCTCCATTTAGTGAAAATTTAAAGGTCACTTTTCAGTCTTTGTCAAAATCTAACGGACATCTTTCAGCCCACGCGGAATACTCCTCTTAGTCATGTTCGACCTGTTGAGAGCCTTTTCCTTGAAGTGTTTTCTTTCTTTGGCTTCTGTGATATATCATATTCTCTGTATTCTCTCTCTGCCATTTCCCTTCACACCTTTTGTTAGCTCCTTGGCCTCTCTGCATCCTCTAAATGTTTCTCCAGACTTCTGACTTTGGCCCTGTGTCTTCCTCTTTGCTTCGTAGTGTCTCCCCAGCTCCAGACCTTAGATATAAATGCTTCCAGAGCCTCTCCATTTGGAGGCCCCACAGGCTTCTCAACGTTAATGTCCAAAACAGCTTATCAGCTTTGCACTGCTCCCTTCACCCAAAACACACACAACAATAACAACAGAAATGTCAACAAACATGCAACATCTTGATTCTCCTCAGGGACCTGCCGTTTTAGCCAATGGTGTACCTCGGGCTGGCTACTCCTTCGGTTCCACAGCCTGAATTTGGAGTCATGCTGTTCTCTCATACCAACAAATCCAAAATTCTATTGATTCTGTGCCTTAATATATATCCTACATCCTCACTATGTCCACACACCCACCAAACCAACTCAGATCTGCTATTATAATAATTACATCTAATCTAGACCTTCTTTCCTCTCCTCCATTTTTCATACTGCAGTCTAAGTTACTTTTTAAAATTGTAAATCTAATCACAGAATTTTTCAATGTCTACCAATGACCAGTAGAGAAAAAAAAATCCAAAAAATAGCCCAAAAATCTCTCCTGGATTGGACTCTTAACTATATTCTACATCACTGTCATTTTCATATTATGTGCACCTCCTTCCTCTCCTTGAATGTATCGTGTTCTCCTCCCCTTCTGCACATGCCAGCTTCTCCCACCCTGCCTGCCGTTCCTGTGGTCCCCTCTAATCTCACTCATTCTTTGCGTCTCTTCCTTAGGAAGGCCTTTGTGTAACCTCTTGCTCAATTCTTTCATGTCTTTGAGCCACCCCATTGTCATGTGTTAACCCTAATTCTTGTTTAATGCTTGTCTGTCTTTCCTGCTGGACTCTATGATCGGAAATATCTGTCCTTTTCCTCACTGTCTCATATCACCAGTCCAAGGGACCCAGTATCTGAGTTTCTATTAGTTTTCTATTTCTGCTATACCAAATTCTCACAGAGTTGTTGACAGGGTTCAGTTCCTTGTGTTTGTAGGACTGAGATCATCCATACCCCCCCCCCCTTTTTTTTTTTGCTGGCTGTCAGGTAAATGGCATTCCCTGCTTCTAAAGGCCACCTATATTTCTTGTCTTGAGCCCCTACCCTCCTTCCATCTACAAAGCTGTCAAAGTTTGGTGGAGTCCTTCTCGCACTTTGAACCTCTCCTCCTCCTCTCATCTCATCTTAATAACCCAGCTGGAAAAGATCCTCTGCTTTTAAGTACTTATGATTAGATTTTGCTTTCCCAGATAATCCAGGATAATCTCCCTATCTCAAGTCCTGGACCCTTAGTCTCAGGTGCAGAGTCCCTTTTGCCATGCCAGACCATGTATTCACAAGTGACAGGGATTACGGTATAGACATCATTGGAGGCCATTATTCTGTCTACTACAGAGCCCATGTGTTTTTCTGCCACAGTACTTCCTCCAAAAATCATTTCTACTGGTTGGTGGTCTCTTTGGTACTTATTCCTTTGGTTTTGCTAGATAAAACTATATAAGCTACTAGTGCTTAATATGTGTTTGTAATAAGAATGTTGAGTGAATGAATGTATATTATGATCTCAAACCTGAAAAATTACAAACCACAGAAGCAAACCAAATTCCAGAAAGACAAACCACCGTGAATTGTGTCAGCAGAGAGAGCCTGAATTTTAAAGGAAATTGTTGAGAGGAATGGCTATATGGGAGGTAGGGAATTACATTGCTGTTTTTTATCTAATTACTATAGATTGTGTATTAGTGTATCGGGACTCAGTTACATTCTTTTGTATTATTTTAAAGTTGGCCTTGAGAAAAGAAAGTGGAAATATTTCTTTGTCCCTCAGCGTTCTTTTCCAGAATCATAGAGATTTAGAGCCAGCGGGGATCTATGGCCAGTTCTCTTGAGCTAAATAAAAGGTTGCTGCCTAAGGGAGAGAGAAACTGAAGATTTTAGAATTTGAGCAGCTTAAATGGTAGTAGTTGAGAAATATTGCTTAAAGTGAATGAAAGTAATAAAAGGAAGGATATTCTGTACTCTTGATGGAAAGTAGCTGAAATCCATTAATTTTCAAGATATATAATTATTAAAAAGTATTTTTCATAGGATATCTGTGAAAATAGTAGGCTGTAAAATGATGTGAATTGCCTTAGTTGCTGAATATTAAGCTACAAAGAACAAAATCGGATTTTAATGTTGAAAAAATTTTGTGCATGAAATTGAGGTCATATGTGCTAGTGATGTATGACTTACAGGAAGTAATAAAAAGGGGGGGAAGAGAAGTAAACGCTATACTTTTAAACTGATGGGACCCATTTTAAGGATGGAATTTAAATTGCTGTTCTTTAAAACTTGAGTTTTTACCCCCACTCTATAAGGGGGAGAGGGGAACTTGATCAAAGTAGACCTCTTCCCTCCCCCTTCAGAATATACTTCTTAAAGTAGACAAGCAAGCTGTCTTTGTTTGCTATTCCTGCAGAAAGTGGTGATTGATACCATTTTTATATATTTAAACTTTCCCCCCACGTTTATTTGAATGAGAGAAGCCCTTGTGAAAGAATGGTGTCAGAGGTTAAATGCATCTGCCCGGGTGTTTCTCCTGCCTGAGGTCATTCTCCTATGACAACATTTTATTTGCTCAACATCTTAAATACAGATGTTTAGGTTTTTTTTTTTTTAAGCTCAGGAATAGTGTGCTTTTATTAACAGTATTGATGATTGATTTTGAATGTTTTTACTTCAAAAAGCCAAATCTCCTAGTGGGTGGAATTTTATGAAGCACCTGTTAAGCTTTAGGGAGGAGGACCTTTTTGGCAGTGACCCAAAATACATATTTAAACAATGAGCCTGCCAAAGTCAGGAAATTATAAAACAGTTTTGAAATTGCAGAATCTGCTTCTTCTTCTTCTTCTTTTTTTTTTTTTTTATTACCCCTCAGGTTTCTCTTGCAGCTTGGTTATAAGTTCTTTCACATGGGATTTACTAATGTTCTTACTATTTTAAGACCAGATTTAGAAAAATAAAATCAAGCTTGGAGATCTCAGGTTTATATGAATAAAGACCATTGGATTTTAAACTGAGTTGCCTCCTCCAGAATATGGGCTCCCACTCCCCAAACCTTGTGGCGGAATCTATTATTTATTGTTGAGTGCAGCCTGGCTGGCTTGCTTGAGTGGCGTTGCCCTCGGGGTCTTAGTTTTTCCTCTGTGAAGTGAGAGCTGCTAGGTAAAAAGTGTGCCCGAAACAGTGTGGAAAAGCTGAACACTCACGAAAATGGGGAATCTGCCAAGGGTATGCTTCTTGGTGAATTCCATTTGATCTTGATCTTTCAATATTCTAACTCTCAAATTTACTATTTTTGTTCCTACTTCTAGAATTTAAATTCAGAGACTTGGTGTCAAGATGGCCACAGTTATCTTTTTTGTATATTTCAGCAATGGGATAGTCTTTGTATACTACTGTGGTTTTTTTTTTGGCGTGGGTGGGGGGGGAGGGAGGGAGGGAGAAGAAGGCATTTGTAGTTGTATTATGTTAAGCAGCCTCCGTTTTTATTTAGCTAACTATTGCTTTATGTTTTATGATTTCATTACACACATAGAGCAGGAATTGTGTGAACTTTGGCACTGCCCTCACAGTTCGGCAAACCAGAAAACGTCAGGTAAATGATGGTGAGGGCAGGAGGTTTACCAGAAGGCACGGGAATAATCTAAGCATCTATCTTCTTCAAGTTCTCTAAGACTTATGATTAGTATTGGTTTAAAATTATCCAGTTTCTCTTAGAGAAAATGTTTATACAATTACTCTGTTACATACAGGGGTAAAAAACAGAAAAACAAAGTATAATTTGGATTCTTTGATATTTTTTGTATTTTCAGGGTCTTAAGGATCTTTTGTTGGCATTATCACTATATTAAATATTAGGGAATGGGAGTTTAAAAACATCTAAGGCACCATTCCCATAAAACAATTTACTTTTTATTCTTATAGGACACCCATCCTGTTTGAAATTTTGTCCTGAACTAACAACAAATGTAAAGGCCTTAAGGTGGCAGTGTATCGAATGCAAGACATGCAGTGCGTGTAGAATCCAAGGCAAAAATGCAGTAAGTACTGCTCTCCATGCTCATCGCCAGGAAAATTGTTAGTTGTCAGTGTTTAGGTTCTTATTTTCTGTAGACTGTTGCTATATTCCTTTAAATAAACAGAAGTCAGGTTTAGCATTGATCATGGAGCTCCTTTATTATATTTTATTACTGTTAATTGGATAACGTAAGAATTTGTGGCTTTTTACAATTGTTTTCAGTCTCAATTAGTCTCTAATATGTTACATTACAGGATAATATGCTTTTTTGTGACTCCTGTGATAGAGGATTCCATATGGAGTGCTGTGACCCCCCGCTTTCCAGAATGCCGAAAGGTGAATTTTAAAACCATATTTAAGATGTGCTTTATTACATGCTCATTAGCCTTGTCTTGCTGTCTGACAGCTCAGAGGTTTACAGGTTCCTTAAGCATTTTTTCATCTCCCATCTTTCTGTACTTAGGGGTTTGGCACAGATTATGACCAGAGGCGTATAACAGCATTTAGTTTGAGGCTAATGTATATAATAAAGACTCTAATTCAGATACAGGGATAAGAAGCCTATTGCTCTCCTGAAACTCTTTTTTTAATAGAATAAGTTTATATTAGGTAGGTCAAAAGTTGCAAACACTCTCCCTATTATTCAGTACTGTATTCAGAGGCAAGAAATTACCTATTTTTGAGATGATGGTGATAATGATGACTCAGATCCTGCAACAGGAGCCATCACCATTTTCTAGGCCATTAGTTGATATTTTGAACAGGAACATCTGAACTTTTATATGGGGTAAGGTTTTCCATCTCTATTTATTGTATAAGTGAAGCCTAGCTCAGTATCCTTTTTTCTCATTTTATATGTTAAACATTAAAATAACTTTGCCTTCTTATTACAAAATTTGTATATTTTCATTGTGAAAGATTTAGAAAACACAGGTTGACAAAAAGGAGTAAAAAGAAAAATCAAGTAGAAATTTCTTTTTGCCCCACATATCCTTTTAAAAAGAAATGAAACATTCTATATATGATTTGTAACTTTATGTTCTTTCCCACCTTAACAATAGATCCTAGCATTCCTACATCATTAAATGTTCTCCTAACATAGCTTTTAACAAGTGTGTACAACTCCATAATATGTAGAGCAGAGGCTATAGACCTGGTGATTTTGGGCCACAGATATGCTTTGTTGGCTATATATAAATATGTATAAATATTTACAGTTTCTCTACATGTATTACAGAAAGAGCTGCTACAATATTTTTAATTTTTTTTAATTTGAATTCTTTAGGTAGAATATGCATGCTCTCCAACTTACCCCAGCCTCGCTATTCCCTGTGTTACATTCCAGCTTGCTTTAGTCACATATATTATACCTGGGTGGTTCCTGAACATATTTGATTTTGCAACCCCTTGTATAAAAAAACCCATAACTTTATTTAATCAGTCCCCTATGGTGGACATTACAAACGTTTCCAATTTTTTCCATCCACAATTATTGCCTTAAGATAAATTCCTAGGGGAGGAATTGCTGGATCAAAGGCTATGTACATGAAAGGTTGTATCGGTTTTCAGACCAACCACCAATGTATGAGAATACCTGCTTCCCTGTATTATGACCAGCACTCACCATTACTTTATTACATTGAATCTAAGGCACACTTTAAAAAACAAACAAGCATTTTAACGTCATTGAAATCAGATGCATCTTTTAGCGAGCCAATGAAATATAGTGTCCTTACTTTAAATTTTTACCAATTTGATAAAAGAAACAGGATGTCTGATAATTGGTTTTTTTTAAGTAGTGAGATAAAATATTTTTGTGTGCTTGATTATTGGCTGTTTGTATATAATCTTTGTAAAGTGCCTGTTTTATCCATTAATCAGTTTCTGTTGAGGTTTTCACCTTTTTTCTGATTTGCAGAAGCTCATATTTTTATGCAGTTAAATCTATGAGTCTTTTATGGCTTCAGTCTTAAATGTCAGGAATGCTTAGATTATACAAATATTCACAGATTTTTCCTGGTACTTTTAATATTATTTCATTTTGTCATGTTATAATATTTACCTGTCTAGAATTTATTTTTGTAAAAGGATAGGGAATAATTTTTTTCCTACCTAGATAGCTGTTTGTTCCATTACCACATATTGAGTCATTTTATCTGATAATTTGCCACTGATTTGAAATAAAATGTGTTTGATATGCTGAACTTTTCTCTAGTTTTTAATATTCTGGTTTTTCAGTTCTTATCCTTGACCTAGAGCCCTATGCCAGGTGTATAGTTTTAATAATTGTAGTTCTATAGTACTTAAACATTTTAAGTTTTTTTTGTTTTTTTTTAAAATATATTTTATTGATTTTTCACAGAGAGGAAGAGAGAGGGATAGAAAGTCAGAAACATCGATGAGAGAGAAACATCGATCAGCTGCCTCTTGCACGCCCCCTGCTGGGGATGTGCCCACAGCCACGGTACATGCCCTTAACCGGAATCGAACCCGGGACCTTTCAGTCCGCAGGCCGACGCTCTATCCACTGAGCCAAACCGGCTTTGGCTAAACATTTTAAGTTTTAATTTAAAAATTATATTTTATACTGTTAGTTTTTTCAGTGAGGAAAATTTCCAGAAAGATGATAAAATAAATATTTTTGTCCAGATGTTCCAAAAACTGATTGACTTGAAAATGTCTTTCTCAAATCAAAAGACATATAGTATCTGACAGGCTCAGGTTGTCTTGTGTGTTTATGTGGATGAGGGAGGCATGGTGACATGTTGGGAAAGCCTTTAGAAAGGTTCTGGGACAGGGGCTGCCCTCTGCTCTCACCACCTTGATGGGGAAATGGACCTTTAACAGTGGCTTCCTGGAGAGACTGACAGAAGGGAATGTGCCACCTTTCGGAGTCACGTTCTGCATGCAGGCATCCTTACAGCTGTAGTTTGTATTTAATGTCTCTCCTAAAATGAAACATTAAAATATTTTTCTCATGTGTATATTAATTCAGGGATGTGGATTTGCCAAGTCTGCAGACCAAAGAAAAAGGGAAGAAAACTACTTCATGAGAAAGCTGCACAAATAAAACGTCGATATGCAAAACCCATTGGACGACCGAAAAATAAATTAAAGCAACGATTGTTGTAGGTTGAGATCTTATATAAAAGAAATCCTTTTTGTTGTGCTTTAAAATATAGGTGATTATAACCCCCATAGGTTCCATCAACTTTTTACTATCATTTTTACAAATTCAGGGGATGGGGAATATTTCTCCTTTTATATAAGCTGTGGACATTTTTTGAAAATAACGGTTTTAATTACAGTTGGCATTTTGGGGTCTTCTCTTGGCAGGCTCTGTGATGCTAAGTGACATTTTTCAAGCAGCAGGATGGAAGCAGAATGTCAGCACAGGAAATAGTCATTCGGCCTACTTTGTTACTGGCTGAGCATTTAGAAGAGCTTAATTATACAATAGCTATGTGGGAATTTTAAAACGAGAGGGATTTGTTTCCAGTGAATCTATTTTGTGACTCCAGATAACATTTTAGAAGAAAGCTTATTTTTTTCTGATGCTAATTTACTATTGTAACATTTCAAGATCCCTTTTATGAAATATGACCACTTGAGAAACCTGCAAATGACTATCTTCATGTTTGCCTCCCAAAGAGTGAGACAAGACTATTTGGCTTGTGCATATGTGTGCAGACCAACAGTACATACAGAATAACAATCCACTGCGGCCTCCAGCTCTACTATGATAAACCCATTTCTGCTGCCTTTGCCATATGGTTGCATTAAAGCCCAGTAGAACATTTGCAGGAGTTACTTGGAAAAGTAGAGAAAAGATAAGAAGTAGAATGCATGTAGTTTTTAAAACCTGTATAGAGTAGGGATTTGACTGTGAGTATTAAGTAAGGTGTTTAGAAATGAAATCAGCAGACTTGCATATCTGAAGCAGTTCTATTAATAAGACCATTGTCCGGTTCCTGAAAGGGTCACTGTGATATAAAAAATGAGTAAATGCTGTCTACACACACCCTGAACAAACACCAAGTATCTGACTTGCTTGCTCTTTTTGCCTAATTTTATCTGAAGCAATTCACTGTATTACCTGCTTTCAGAAAAAGTGTCCTTCTGTACCTGTACCCATCCCTCAAAGGAGAAATAGGAAATGTATGCTCTTTGCTAGAGTTTTCTGTGACACTTTATGAAAACCCTTTAACTGGTTCATATTTTTAAATGGAATTTTTGTTAATTTCTGGAGGCAAACATAAAATAAAAATAAAATCTTTCATATTAGCATCAGTTGAAGTAGAAATTGTATGTTTTTGCATTCATCCTGTGTAAGCATTGTTCTTGAAATGGGACTCTATCCTCAGGGCCCAATTAAAAAAACCAAATTAGGATATAAACTTTCTAAACAAAGGACGCAGCTGAAAATTGCATCTGGCACCAATCCTAACTTTTTGTTTGTCCAAAATTGTCCTTTGAGCTTAGGAATTTTTAAGACAGTCTAGGGAGTTTTCCTTTGTACATGCTTTATAAGCATATTATCCTTTCTGGGCAATCGATTCCAGATACAGTCCAAATGCACATTCTAATGCAAAACTTTGAGCCTGGATGAGTTGTTTATTGGTAGCCCTCACCGTGACACTGGAGATCTCCAGCATTAACCTGATTTGGCTGAATAGGTGGCGCCAGGCACAAGCTGGGGTGGGTAAGCTGCCCTAGATGAGCTCGTGGCTACCCTGTTGGTCTGCACCAGCTCCCCTTCTGCTGATTGCTGAAATTGTTCATCATGTGTTTATGTACAAAATGACCCCCAAATGTGGTCTTCTACTTGTGATTACTTAAAATATTTTGGTAATTCTATATCATACCATTTTCAGGCTTCCATTTCTTCATTATTATCCTTCAGCTAAATTGATAATTTTTAAAGTGTATTCTTGGGCCCCAGCGCAGCCATAATTCACATGCAAATGTTTCCATTGTATGAAATTCTGCTGCAAAATGGGTAGCTTTCCAAGCCCTAACCTGAGGTGAAGGCAGACAGCTGCCCTTCCTGTGCGCAGCTGTGTTCATGGAGTAACCTCCTGTCTGTGTGGACCACACAGCTGTATAGGCAAAACCACCAAATGAACGGCAATAGCTGTCAGAACCTGTGTACAAAGATTCTGACGCCAAGTGTCTGATAATGACCATGGTAAATGTGCTGCTGCTTCACCAGACTTTCCATGTCATGTCTGTAGCTTTTCTTTAATCATTTCTTCGGTTTTTTGCTACTGTTGTCATTTTTTTCAGCAATATTTTATGCTGTAATTAATTGTCTTCTTTACTTAGAGAGTATTACTGGTTATTTTGTCATCCTAAGCATAAACTGCTGAGAGGACAAGGGTATCTTTTAGTATTTTCTTTAAAAACAAACATAAAAACCTACTAATCTGTAGACATAACCCAAATTCTATTTTTATAAATTTTTCATTTGAGTTAAAATTGCTCCTAATTAGAAATTAGATAAGCTTATTCTTTTGCTTCTAGATAATATGACTTATTTCCTTTAATATTTTAGAAAAGACATATCAGGAAATCATAATTACTTGGTGACAACACAAGGGTAACATTTTAATTTAATTATAATGAAAGCATTGGGTTTTCTCAGTCTCTTCAAAAATTTTCTTACTTATATTGATTGCCCTTCGGTGCACATGGATTCTTCCAGCACCTGTTGGACGGGCCCTGGGAGAATCGTGACACACAGGGGTAGTTGCTGCTAACTTTCAACAGAGAGACATCTAGGTGGAGGCACACACATAAAAACAGTCCTTAGGGTTGCAATTCAGCTTCTGAAGTTTAAGCACATTGAATGCAACTAGCTGCTATAAATTTGTTTTAGATACTTTTATAATTCTATTATTAAATGCTGATACTATTCTCTAAATTTTTGCCTAGGTCTGTAACCAGTGATGAAGGATCCATGAATGCATTCACAGGAAGGGGGTCACCTGGTAGGGGTCAAAAGACTAAAGTCTGTACCACACCTTCATCTGGTCATGCTGCATCTGGGAAGGACTCAAGCAGCAGATTGGCTGTTACAGACCCCACTCGGCCTGGTGCCACCACCAAAATCACCACCACCTCCACCTACATTTCTGCCTCTACACTTAAAGTTAACAAGAAAACCAAAGGGCTCATTGATGGCCTTACTAAGTTTTTTACACCATCACCTGATGGTCGCAGATCACGAGGTGAAATAATAGACTTTTCAAAGCACTATCGTCCAAGGAAAAAGGTCTCTCAGAAACAGTCATGCACTTCTCATGTGTTGGCTACAGGTACCACACAAAAGCTAAAACCTCCACCTTCTTCACTTCCACCCCGAGCCCCCATCTCTGGTCAGAGCCCCAGTTCACAAAAGTCCAGCACGTCCACTTCTTCTACCTCTCCCCAGAGTTCTTCCAGCCAGTCCAGTGTGCCCTCCCTGAGCAGTCTCACTAGTAACAGCCAGCTGAAGGCACTCTTTGATGGACTCTCTCATATCTATACCACTCAGGGACAGTCTCGAAAGAAGGGACACCCAAGTTATGCACCACCCCAGCGTATGCGTCGTAAAACTGAATTCTCTTCCACAGCAAAGTCTAAAGCCCATTTCTTTGGAAAAAAAGATATTAGAAGTAGGTTTATGGCTCACTCCTCCTCCTCTAGCTGGGGGATGGCTAGAGGACGTATTTTTAAAGCAATTGCTCACTTCAAGCGAACAACTTTCCTTAAAAAGCACAGGATACTAGGCAGATTAAAATATAAAGTGACCCCTCAGATGGGGACCCCCTCACCAGGGAAGGGGAGCTTGACAGACGGAAGGATTAAACCTGATCAGGATGATGGTAAGCAAAAGGTCAAAGCTCCAACCAAACCTGCGTCCCGTTCCTTTCTCCCCAACCCCCCAAAAATCAATCAGTCAACTCCTATTTGTCACATAGGTCTTAGCTATTTCTCTTGTTCTCACTTCACTCTCATACAGAAACAGTGAAACTTTGACCTTTTTCTAATGCTGACTAAACCTCCAAAATGTTGTTTTTCCAACTAATACTCTCCCACCTTTTATTATTTATTTCCATTCGTAGTGACACTAGGACCCCCCAGATGCCTTCATAGCGTTGCTTATGGCTTTGTAGTCCCGCATGAGTAGCCACTGTCACGCTTCTGCCATGTCCTTTCTCGTGTGGCCTCTTCAGCCACAGTGCTGCTCAGTCGCACGCTGTCAGTGCCTGCAGTGGGGCTTTCAGCTCCCCACTCCCCTCTGCTCCATTGGCTTTCTCATGACCAAGTTCATCCTGCTTCCTTCTCAACAGACTGATCTGTGGTTCTGTGAGCTGTGCTTTTGGATGTGAGTGTGTCTGTGTGTATTCACTTTAGGGAGAAAACTGATTTCAGAATTTCATTTAACAAATTGGCCCTTTACATGTGCTACCCTTTATAAAACAAAAAACAAAAAAATGTATCATTTGGACAAAGTGGTAGATTTTGCTATCTTAAAAGTGGTAATGGGAATTCTATAACTAGACTTCTAATCTTGGTTGAAAATTCTGATTTTGTTTTGTGTTGCTCTTACTTTCCCTCATTTATGTATTGAAGCTATAAAATGACAGTGATAATTTAAATAAAAATTGGGGTTCAGCAGAGAAAGGGTACTGCTGGATCTTTGAGCAGTGCTTAGCTATAAACATTTATAAAGCTTTACAGAAAATCCCTGTTTGCCCACTATGCTAATTTGGTACCATTTTGGTAATTTACGGTGGTCGTTAGTGATTCAAGTCAGTGAAGACACTTTCTGCTGGTTTTAAATGACAGATACTGAAATCAAAATAAGCATCAAACAAGAAAGTACAGATATAAATGTGATTGGAAGCAAAGATACTGTCACCGAAGAGGACTTGGATGTATTTAAGCAGGCCCAGGAGCTCTCTTGGGAGGTAAGGCCCGGCTACCATGATCACAACAAGGGTAATATGTGACTTCTTAAGTTATGATTATTATGAAATGCAGCTTTGATTTTATAGAAACTCCTCCTCAAAATCCTCTGTGGTTCTTTAATTTTGACCATGATTATTTTTGTTGCCTGTCCATTCAAAAGCAGTGTCGTTGTGGAGGTCTCTCCACTCCTAAAAGTTGGCAATGCTCAGCTGGTCTCACAAAATAGACCAGAGTAGCAGTGGTTGAATCCGATTTTGAAAATACCTAGTTGTGAAGGAATAGAATTCTAATTTTATTTTTCTTCTCAAATATAGAAGATAGCAATTTTAAATCATTAACAAAAAGGAAGAACATTGCTTTTAAGTTTACCAATGCTGCTGCAAACACAGATGGCCAGCCATCTGAAAAACGTCTCACAACCTTAACTCTTTGGCATTGATAAAGGCAATATTATGTTGTATGATCGGTCATAGTCATTTTACTTTTTATTGTCCGGGAATTTTTTATAGTATTCCACATAAAATGTTAACTCCACTTAGCTTATTGTCACCAAAACATTGAAAGGTAAGGCTGTTGGACTTCACAGACAAATTTATTATGGATTGTGACTTCTTTATGTCAGTAGACCACATTTAGTTGGCACAGTACTCAAAGCTCCCAGCCCCACCTCACTTTCTTTTTGAGGGGAAGGAGACTATCTATAGGCTCTCAAACTTTATTTTCAGTAGCAGTCATTTGGGTTTAATACTTTGATGGTTCCAACTTTAGGGGCTATTGGATATTTCCATTCATCATTCTGCCCCAGCAGTATGCTTTGTGTTGTTTTTCCTTTGGCTAAGATAAATGTCAAAATTTTCCCCAATCTTTGAAATTTGAAGTCCTTAAATATTACAATTTCTTTAGCCTATTTCTGGCATTCATAAACAGGATAAAAGCAGGCATTGTCTGAAAGATGTTGTTAAGTCGAAAGCCCTTTCTTCCCAACATGCTAACACTGTTTTTTTCTGTTAAGAACATTTCTTGTCTGTGCCAGGCACTGTGCTGGACACTGAGAATGCCACAGTGAATCTGGCAGACAATGTTCTTAACCTTGTGTAGCCTACTGCACAGGAGTAAGGGGAATAGGAAGAGACTTCACAATTGATTACTTAATTATAATTGAGATAAATGTTACTTTATGGAAGAATGGGGACTGAGAGAGTCTACATAATGGCCTCATCATCTTTTAATTTCTTTTAGTTTCAGTACATTGCAACAGATCATTGAATTCAGTTCAATAGACATTTGTATTTACATCATGCTCATCCTATCTTGGTGGTACTTTTTTTTAGAGTATTAGGTTGTTTATATATAAACCTTATACAAAGTTGATTATTATTTCAAGGCCTATCCTGTTTTTTCAACAATATGAAAATTCACAATTAAAATTAGGGTTCTGATTTTTCATATCCACCCGTGGAAGAACCAAGATGTAAGTGAAGAAATCCCTTCCTAATACTTATATTTCTTTTCTTTCTCTCTGACAGAAAATAGAGTGTGAGAGTGGAGTGGAAGACTGTGGCCGGTACCCTTCTGTAATAGAATTTGGGAAATATGAAATCCAAACCTGGTACTCCTCACCTTACCCACAGGAATATGCAAGGTAATAGTTAAGCCTACAGGTATATAACTTTAATGTGAGGAAGGAAAAATCTTGAATATAAAGCAGGAATATATTATTTTCAGGACATAAATTTTGATGGTAGATTTTAAGTGCTTCCAAAACTATTACTTTTGCCAGTATCTTTTTATAGTACTTAATGTCCTATTAAGCTCCTAACACTTCTTAGTTACACAGGCATCATAAATTTTGCCTTTTAGCTTCTAGGTCATGCTTTTTCTCTTTGGTTAATTGAGTAAATGTTATTTGTATTTGAAACCAACTCAAGGAAAAAATAGCCATTATAAAATTATTTTCTAGTTTTTTCTATGTTACCTTTTTCCTAGTTAGTTTAGGAAACTAATTAGTCTCATCTCTGATTTCTAGCATTTTATTTTCCACTTTTTTACTGAAATGTAGCAAAAGAAGGAAAAATGGGAGAATGTAGGTCAGAGAGGGTAAAGAGACCCTTCCCCAAATATTTACTTTAAAGCCATATGTGACTAACTTGTTAAAAGTGAAGAGAAAATAATAGTACTAGAGATTTCATTTGTCTTGAACTAAGATTCACTGAGTTGGTCTTGAACTAATATATTTTAAAATGGATATCTTGTGGGCAGATATCTTCCTTCAGGTCCATCAGGGTACACTTTATTAGTATATCTCAACTTTTTAGCCTGCAAAGTGTCTGTTTAATCACACACTTGCTTTTCATCTATAATAAACATTGTCCTTTTCTCTACCATGTGGGTGTCTGGCCAGTCATCTAATTGAGAGGATGGGAAAGGTTCTAGAAGTTGAATAACAAACTGTCAGGAGTCTTGGTTTCTCTTCCCAGGTTATATCACTTGGCTCTGTGTTCTTAAACAATTTTTGAAAAACACCAACGAGCTTTAATTTGTATGGGTAATCATAAGTCATGTGTTCTGAGAGCTTTGAATAAAATTTGCATATAAGTCTAAGATTTGAAATTAGTATTATCTGAGTCTGTATCTAACTCTCCTCAAAATATTTCTCCCTTTTCTTTTTTTATTAATTTATTTTCTTAATGAATGAATGAAGTTTGTTGTGTGTGTGTGTTTATTTTATTTATTGATTTCAGGGAGGAAGGAAGAGAGAGAAAGAAAGAGAGACAGAAACATCAATGATAAGAGAGAATCATTGACTAACTGCCTCCTGTATGCTCCCCACTGGGGATCGAGCCCCCAACCCGGGCATGTGCCCCAAACCATGACCTCTTGGTTCTTAGGTTGACAACTACTGAGCCTCGCTGGCTAGGCAATTTATTTTTTACTAGTGGCCCTGTGCACAAAATTCGTGCATGAGGGTGTGTCCCTTAGCCTGGCCTGCATCCTCTCGAATCTGGGACCCCTGTGGGATTGGGCCTAAACTGGCAGTTGGTCAACTCCCTTGCAGTCTGGGACTACTGACTTCTAAGTGCTTACCTGCCTGCCTGCTTGATCTCCCCTAACCACTCTGCCTCCTGGCCTGCTTGCCCCCAACTGCATGCCCCTGCCAGCCTGATCACCCCCAACTGCGCTCCCCTTCTGGCCTGATTACCCATAACCACCTCTGCCTCGGTCCTGTTACCATGGTTTTGTCCGGAAGGACATCTGGAACTTCTCATGGTCTAATTAGCATATTACCCTTTTATTAACATAGATTGTTGATAGTATTACAGATGTCCTTCCTTACCGCCCCCTTAGCCCCTTCCACTCAGCCCTGCCCTACTCTAACCTCCCCATTCTTATACCCCAAAGACCTTGAAAATGCTTGTGAACATTTGTTGTGTAAATACTAATAACACCCATTTAAGTGTGATAGGGTACAATAAAATAAGGTGGAGAAAAAGTCATCAGGGAAGAGAAAGCTGTTTGTCTAGTGTTCCTCAAAAGAGTCAGTGGAATTGGTAGAAACAAACCAGATATCTTTTGACTTTCTTACATTTAGTGCTTTAGACCATATGTAACTATGATACTAACTTTAAAGTCATCTGACCCCTAAGTACAAGAGGAAACAATTATATTCTAGGGCTCTTCAGCCTTATAAGTATCAGATTATTTCTTAAAATAATGAATTCACTTCTTTCTGAGTAAAAAATTATTATAATTATACCACTGACCACATATACTATTGAAACTATCACATTAAATGAAATTTGAAAAATATACATGGTTACATGACGGGATGCTGTTCTGTTGTTGGTGTTTAGAATAGTGGTTCCCATTCTGAAAACCATTCTTTCTTTAGGGCATTTCTAAGAAAATACATGGTTTATTCATAGAATAAGACAACAAATATGTTGAAAAGTAATGTCAGGTTTGTCAGTTCTCTTTACTACTGGCTTGGTTTTTTTTTTGGTTTTTTTTTTTTGCTTTTTTTAACTACTTTTTTGAAATGCTCTTATACAACCTTGATGTGATTTAGAGATCATTGAATAATATTTAATATTTCCCCCAAATAGTATAATCAATCTGAAAGATTCTTTGATTTTAAAATTTTAACAGATTACCAAAGCTTTACCTGTGTGAATTCTGTCTTAAATATATGAAAAGTAAAAACATTTTGTTAAGACACTCAAAGAAATGTGGATGGTTTCATCCTCCAGCAAATGAAATTTACCGAAGGAAAGACCTTTCAGTATTTGAGGTAAGCATGTGTAAATAAAAAACTCAGCTTTTGACACTTAGTATTTCCAATTGTTGACTGTGTGTTGAATTGTTTGTAGACTGTGTAAAGTCTACTCAATTTTGGCATTGAAATTCAGACTGCTCTTTAAAATATCTCCATGTTTTGGAATGTTTATCTAACCATATTGAGTAACCATTTAATTGATAATGAATTCCTACTTCATCATATTAACTTTTTTTCTTGCCCCAAGTCCCTGTCTGCACCAGATATGTTCACCAGTGAATTTATGATCTCCTCAGCTCTTTGTAAATTCTCCTTTCTTTGGCAGGAGAAATGAGCTTTGTTCAGCAGCTCCAGCCAGTGTCTGGCAGGTGCTCACTCTTCCAGGGAACTTAGCAGCTGTACATATCTCCTCAATACACAACCACCTGTGTTTCCATCCATTTCTTGGCAGAGTTGATAATCCTTTTGGTGAGCCCTCAGCAGATGTTGGGACTCCCCCCATCTGGGAGGATGACCACCCCTGGAGAACTCTCCAATTCACAGGAACCCCTTGTGGCTCTGTCTGTCATTGTGGATTCTTGAAGATATTTTGTGTTTTCAGAATTGATTTAGTAACAAAAGGCCTTTGCCTCTATATCATTTCATTGTTTATTCATGTTCTACTGTCAGTTTCAGAGATCCAGTTTAGCTGAGGCAGCTGTACCTTGAGGAAACTAGGCCTTTTTTTTTCTTCTTTAAATGTTACTGCCTTTTCACAGGGTTTCTTTCTGTCCTTTATTCTCCCCATTCCAGTTGAGCACTTCCATTGCCCTGCCTTATTTTCTTCTCTGTTACCTATCTTGGTGCATTATTTTTCGGGCCTGGGTACTCAGTAGACATGATATTTTCTCTCTGAAATGCAGTTTTACTTTAGATTCTTTTTTTCTGAATTGTTCAGACTGGAGTGTATTGTTCTGACCCACAGTTTTCTTTAGCTCTTGTCTGTAATGTCTGGCATTGTATTTGACACAGGGAGGGTCATACATAGGTTTCTGGCATGGGTCAGTCGTCTTCTCTCAGACTAGCAGGGCCCTCTACTTTTTCCCAAGACTGATCAGAAAACACCAGTAACTCCAGCTGTGTCTTAGGAATTTTTAAAGCCCCTCTCCCTGGGTATATCAGGCTCTCTTTTGGCAAGCTTGACAGAAGAAGGGTCATGTTGCTGGGAAGATTGGATGTTAGTTCTTACTAAGGGTTTCTCTACCTGGGCACTGTTCACATTTCAAGCTGGATACTCTTTGTTGCAAGGGGCTGTCCTGTGCATTGTAGGATGTTTAGCAGCATCCCCAGCCTCTACCAACTAAATGCCAGTAATACCACCATCCCTCCTGTTGTAACAACCAAAAATGTCTCCAGATATAACCCATGTCCTCTGGGAGCAAAATCACACACAGAGGGAAAGCTGAGTGCGAGTTCTTGTCCTTCCCGCTGTTGGTCTTGGGATGTGGTCCGGCAAGCCCCAGCCAGAGTGGGACAGCAGAGCTGTGCTCACTGAGGCTTAACTAATGCCACAGGGTCAGCTTTCCTTTCGGCTCCTTCCTTGGTGCCTTGTTCCTTTCTTTTAACCAAAATAAAGTGAAATCACTGTATCACTGTTTCCAGAAGGACAGAACACATTGTGGCTTTTAAGTAATTGTTAAATAAATCAGCATGAATCCGCCTATGGGGCTGAAGCTTAAGGGCTTCCTTAAGGACAAGAGAATTAGTGTTTCCAGTTGCTAAGCTGGTAAGAGTGGTCCGCTATTTCAGGGCAGATGCTTTGGGACTGCACAGAGGTGAGAGGGGGGAATCAGAAGCAGATTTGTAAAATTTATTCATAAAAATAATTGAAGAAATTGGATTGGATAAGGACCAAGGTCCCTATTCTAGAACCTAAGTTAATACTTAGCGTACAGCATGTTGGAATTTTCTCTGAGCAGTTCCTAAGTATCTTGAAAATAAAAAGAATAATCACAGATTACTACTTGCCTGTCTTCTCTATCACTCTTGAGAGCATGCCACATCAGACCTTTCACATCTGGTGAGATTTGGCTTCAGCATTGTCATCTCTGTTTCTCTGGTTCACAGGTACATGCTTGTCCTTTTTGTAATGTACTACCATTTCCAACAGGACTACATTCCCAAATACATAAAAACTTACTTTAATTAAAGAGAGAATTGTAGCCTCTGTACCCGTTGCCCATATTTGATTATGTTGCTATGTGTGGGACCTAGGTTTCATCCAAGGGAAATAGTTATATGAAGTCTAAAAATAATTTGTGCAATATGAGAACCTGTATGGTCCACAGGAGACTCAAGAACAGTGAAGTTCATTGTTAAAGAGCTCTGGTTAGCAAATATCCATTTCCCCTACGAGAAGTGCTGGGGAAATTTTTCTTGAATCTGCTGTGATTTCTGTTTTCAACAAGTAACTACATTTGATCAAAGAAATTGGCATCTGTGCTTAGCCTCCTGTCTATAGCCATCAGTATCACAGCTTGATTCTTTTATTTTGAAGGGAAATAGACTGTAATCATTGTACTTATTGTAGGTTGAAATTCATCTCACTTTCTCTGTAAGTATTCCCAACATAGAAATTTTATCTTTTCCAATTATATTTAAAATGATGCTTGGGATAATACCAAAATGGAAGCCTCTTTTGCTAATCCTCAACTTCAGAAGAATCAGAATAATACAGTTCATTTATTTTATTTTTATGTGAAGCCTTTTGTAAACAACATAAAGTGTAACTTACTTGAATAGTATTTTGATCTGTTTACATTTCTTTAGTTCAGGTTTACATGGCTCAAACAGTGAGGACGTGCCTGATCATTTTTTACTCATACTAAATTGCAAATAAAAATTACTCCTTTCTTAGTGGTTTGGCCTTTCTTCAGGTAGCTTAAAGAGAAATTTAAGCTATCTTATACCCCATTTTAAGAGAAAAGGTGGAATTCTGATTTGCCAAGTGACATCTATATTCTGTTTAACTTTATATTTGTTTAATGGAGTGTTTTAATCTCTCAGTTTGGGATTTGGAAATAAAACTATGTACTTTCCAAACACCATATAAAAGAAACAATTTTATATTGAGTGGTACTTTTATGATAAATAATGTTGTCTGTTTCTCTTTGCTAGGTTGATGGGAATATGAGCAAAATTTATTGCCAAAACCTTTGCTTGTTAGCCAAGCTCTTCCTGGACCACAAAACGTTGTATTATGATGTCGAGCCATTCCTTTTTTATGTCCTTACAAAAAATGATGAAAAGGGCTGTCATCTGGTTGGATACTTCTCTAAGGTAAAACAAGAGCCAGTATGACCTTCGTTTTCTTTTTCAGAATGTTTTTGGTAGAGCCCAGTTCTTTGAACAGGGCTTTTTTATCACTGTAATTTGAATAAGTGACACATGTTTCTGAAAAGCTCAGGTTCTTGTTCATAGCTCATTTAAAAAACAACAAAAACAATCAACATCATGCCTCGGACATGTGTAAAGGACTCAGCCCTGCTTGCTGTCTTGATCAGCTTCCACGTAACGTCGTAATTACAGCTGCAGACCACTTCGCATCTTTGATTTTCTGAATGTTACGCTTATTTTCTTTTCCCCTCTAAGTGTTGTCAACATGAAGATTTTAGCGTAATTAATGTAGCGTTTAAGAGATAATTCTCATCTCTTTTCATTGCATTCCCTTGGTGGTTACCAGTATCTCTGTGAATGGGAACATTGGCATTTAGACAGTCAAGCTGATGCAATGGCTGGTGGCACTCTTTCATCTCTTGTTCTCTGTAGTATTGTTTTAAGATCTAAACCAGTATCGCCTTTAAAAGGCCTATCTTCAGTTGTTAACATAGGGAAGCCTTGCTGTATTGAGTGGATGTCATTTGTCTTTTTCGCTCATTCAGAATGATTTTCTCACATTCTTCTGCTCAAAGACTTCTGAGCAACTCATATACAATAAAGGAAAACTGAGTTTGGAGATACTTACCTGGCACTGACCTGAACTATTCCTAGGCACCTCTGAAATAGTTTAATGTGCCAGAATGGTAATATGAGATTTCCAGGCAGAAGGTATAAATGATCAAGACCCTGTGTTTTTTTCTTTATGATATATTTTTTCATATTATGTGATAAGTGAATTTTAATGACTCTGATCTTACATAATATAAGTGGAATACTTTATAGAAATGTTATTTTCATGGAAGATGAAAAGATAGAATATATATAAAGGTCCTTTACAAATGTAGTTTTTCTGAATTTAAAAAATCAGTATAAAGACCATAAACAAAAATGCTAGTAAAGGACAGCACTCTTGAGAAACTGCCTCAATGTCTTAATCCACATATTTGGTAAATCTCTAAAATGAAAAAGAAGGAAGTTTATTTGTGCATTACAGATTTAAAAGATGACAGAATCAGCACAGAACTTTAAATAGGAAATCTATTTATATAATTTCTAAAACATCCTATCTTTTCTATAGGTAAGTAAAGATCTCTTTCTCTGAAAAGTTAAAAAGAATAGAGGAGATGATTGTCCTTCCTATAGAACATGGTGTTCTTTCAGTCTATCTGTTTAAACGTTAGATGCTTAATGTTGCCTGTTACCCCTGCCCTGCCTTGTCTCGGACTGGCCTCTGGGTCTACGGTTGGTGGTGACTCTTACTGTTTGAGTCTCTGCCTCTTCCTCCAGGGCCCCATGTTTTGCTCAGAAAAACTAAACTTTTCTCATTTTGTCACAGTTTCTGTTATAGTATAGCAGCAAATACTGTCATTTCTTACCATCTTCAAAATACTGGTATTTTTGGCAGTGTAGTGAAACAAAAATTCATCTAAAAATAACCATGTTGCCTGGCCAGTGTGGCTCAGTGGTTGAGCATCGACCATGAACCAGGAGGTCACGGTTGGGTTCCCAGTCGGGGCACATGCCTGACTGCAGGCTTGGTCCCCAGTAGGGGGCATGCAGGAGGCAACCGATCAATGATTCTCTCTCATCATTGATGTTTCTATCTCTCTCTCCCTTCCTCTCTCTGAAACTTAATTACAAATTAATTACTTAGTTACAAATCAAACCATACTCTAATGTGTCAACTGGAATGTGAAGAACTATGGCCCTTTGGAGTTATACTTAAACCAAATTCCAGAGGTTATAGCCATAGAATGGCCAATATGACCTAGAAAAGTTCAGTGTAAATTATTACATGCATGTGACTATCTAAGCACATAATAGATTGCTCTAAACAGGAGAGAACAAATGTGCAGTTATTTTATGTAGAGATTAGGATTTAGGTGTACTAACATGTATTGGGGTGTGGGGATTATTCTTGACTTGGATTTCAAGAAGTCTGCTGGGAATAGGAAGGAATCTTCAGCATAAAGAAAAGAATGACATCAAGAGTGAATTCTTTTAATCCAGTGTACATCTCTTTTTAGATAGAATGACCCATTTGTCTAACTTTGCAAAATAGACTAATTATTTGAATCTTTGCTATTGATGTTCACATTCAGAGATGGACAATCCTGCTTCTTAGGAAAACTGATACATATTATTTCTTCCTCTTCATTTCTTAGACTCCACAGGCAGCTACAAATGTGCAAAAGTTGGAAGCACATAATTTTCACAAAGAAAACTTTAATTCTGCCCTGTAGGGGTTTTTCCACAACAATTTCCTGTGATCTTTCAAACAGGTTCATTAAAGATCTGGGTGTTCTGAAGCAATTCTTTGATGTGGTTAGTACCATTTGTGGTCAATCTTATTTGTGGCTTATATTTGGCCAGAGCATTCACAACCTTAAAAGCCTTTTCCAGATCTTCTCTGTGTAGGTTTTGGCGGCTTCTGTGTACTCTGCATAAAATACTGCTGCTCTGATGCCACTTCCCATGAAACTGCAAAGTCTTCCCTAGCTATAAGAACATATTCTTCCCAACCTTGCCTTTGGTTTCAGGCTGTTGGTAATATTTTGGCCTCACCTTGTTTGGAGGTTTTGGGGTTTCTTTTAGCTGCTTTTGTTTTGTATTTCTGGTTTGAAATGCAGATTAATTATTTCTTTGACTTTTTATTCAAAGGAGAAATGTATTAGTGCAAACCTACCCACACACATACTATTTTAGTTTCACTGGGGCTTTTGCCCAAAGGCATAAGACATTGCTATTATGGAGTTGTACGTTATTTAGCGAGGTGGCTGGCTAAGTGCTGACTGACAGTGCTGGTGACTCTGGACCCCCCCCCCCCCCCGCACCCCCTCCCTTCTCCCAAGTTGTTTTGAGCAAGGAAAGCATTTCTTCCCTACTGTCGGTGTCGTTTCATTTGGCTCATATTTCCTTGGATTCTTTATTCACATTTTATGGTACTGGCTTCCAAGAATAAAGACATGATTGAGAAACACGCCTGGAGTTGATGTTTTGTCGTTAGCTGGTGGTTTGATTGATTAACAGTAGGATTATTCTGCTTGATCCTCACCTAACACTTTGGCTCACCTTCGTGGGCTGTTGTACAAGGCCAGTGGCAGATGCAGGGAATGGCCCACTTCAGCGGACTCTGACATTCTCGATCTGTTCCTCCCTCCCTCCCGCAGGAGAAGCTTTGCCAGCAGAAGTATAATGTCTCCTGCATAATGATCATGCCCCAGCACCAGAGGCAAGGATTTGGACGGTTTCTCATCGATTTCAGTAAGTGAAGTGCTTCCTTTACTTTCATGACCCAGCGAGCTGATGGCAGTTAAAGGAAGAGTAACATAAAACTTTGTTTAACCTTCGTTGTTTTTATCAATAGATAATGGTTTTTCTATTTATATTTACATAGGTTAGAAAATCTTCCTCAAGTGAAAAATTTACTGCTGCTCACTTATTGTACTCCAGGAAATTGAGACTAGATCTCTCAGCAGTGCCGCCCGCTCACAAAGCCATTACCCCGAATGAACCGGCAGAATTGCATTCCATTCCATGGTGTTCATGCTCATTAGCACCAAAAGAGGCAATTATTTGCGATTAAAGCTGAAGAAAGTGTTATTTAAAAGGATATTCAGCTTTCTAAAATTTTGCCTATAATCTTGTACAGTACAGATCAGGAGAGGGATATTTCTCTTTAGAAAAACAATTCTTTAGGTAGCCTGTTCTTTGAGCTTCCCTAGTAGAAATAACAATCTTGTTTTGTTTACTTCTCTTTTCTGTTAGGGAAATCATTACAGTGTTTGTATCTAGAAGTTGCCCAAGAAATATTTTTATACACATTCATATCTTTTGAGTCCCCTCAGTTAAAAAATAGGTAAGATTATCCACAGGATAATGTAAGAAAAATGTAGTGTTTTTCTCTTTTATATTATGTTGGTTATGTAAATGTAGTGTTAAGGCTACACTTGGAGAATTAATTCAAAATAACCAGATAACACGAAGGCCATGGGTGCCGTGATGATAGTTATTTCTGACGGTGTAAAAAGCTGTCACTGGGTGCTGCTTCTTTACCAGATTGTAGTTTGTCTGATTTTGAACTGAAAGAAGAAAATTTCAGGAAATTGTATAAGCTTCATAAAGTACATCAAATGCAAAAACCACAGTGTAAATGTGTGCAAGGAAAATCAGGGAGAGAGAGATTGAATGTATATCTACATTATTAGATATTGAAATATTAAAGTCTGGGTGTAAAATAATGGTAGATCAATTTTAAACTGTGTGATGTATTGACATTGAATGATATTTTTGAAGTGTTTTTATTGATTATCTTTGTGTTTTTGGGGTAACATTTCTAGTTATTAATTCATTACCCTCATTTTATCTATTCTTTCCTGATCTCATCTTCCCAGGGAGCCATCTTACAGGAGTTCCCATTTTCATCTCAGAGCCCTAGCTGTAAGCAGTTCAGAGAGTAAATCCAATTGTCTTGTTCTGGAGTTTTGTGACCAGCATTCATAAGTTGGTCATAAATATTAGAATTTCTGGTATGCATAGTAGCCATTCAAGACTTAAATTGTTGATAGTTTGTGTGCCTGGTGAATAAGGCAACGCCTTAGTTCAATGTTCAAGGTCTTCCAGCATCTGGTTGCAGCCTGTGGCTTTTTCATCTCCTGTCTGGCTCCTCGAGCATTCTCAGACTCCCCTATGGTTCCTGCAGTCCCTTCCCTGGAATGAGCCAGCCTGAGAGCCTCTTCCTTTTGACCCCACCTTCTATTTTCATCTCATTTCCTCCTGGCTCCTGGCTCTGTAGTGTGGCCCTTAGACGCAGCCCACCCTTTTGTCCTAATCATGGATGTATTATACTTCCATTTTACTGTAAACTCCTTGAATACCTTCTTCTTTGTCTCCGGTAGACATGCACGCAATAATCTGCATTAGTTTTGGATGCCTTTTGATTTGAATTGGATCTTCAAACTGATAGGGTCACTGCCCACAATAATTTTCTACCTGAAATTAAAAAAGGACTGGGACTTACCAGGTAAAAATGAACGTCTCCAGATACAGAAACATCTTATTTGTACAACATGGTCTAATATTGAGGCCTTCGACAGAAGGAAACAACCAGAAAAAAAAGACATTACTGTCAACTACTAGATCTCTATGTCAGCCATTTTTGTGAAAACTCTAGTAGAGTATACACTATATATTTTAAACGTGAACTGTGACACACAATAGAACCTTTTTGGATGGCTCAGGGCCAGCATGATCAATGCCATCCTTTAGGGTGTGTCCAAACAGTGCAGTGCTGAGAGTCTAATTTTAGATTTTCTCTTTTCTATGCCATTGGCATTGCCCCTACACTGGAGTGGATTAAGGAGTGGGGTGAATGATTTGAATAATGTTGAGAGGGGATTGTGTTATTCCTTCAAAGAGGAGATCAGGGGAAGAATTTTATAACATTCAAAGAAAATTGGAAGTAGTGTAAAGCCAATAGAAATCAAATTTAAAATAAAACAAAATGACTTGCCTACTAAGATTTTAAAGAAGATAGAGTAGGCTGCTGAAAAAAAAATGGATAGCATTGTATGCTTTGGAGTTTCTTAAAATAATAGTAGATAAATATCTTCCTGGAACAATTTAGATCCAGTCTTTTGCACAAGGAGTTAAACCTCATGACCTCCCAAAATCCTTGTCAGCCTCATAATTCGAAAATCAGGGAAAAGCAGATTAACCAGGATTATGGGTTTTCTAAAATCTGCTGTTAAAGGGACCTTTTAGTGGTTATATTTATTTTATTTCTACTTTGTACATAAGCCTGAGGGCCTGTGGTCAGGGGATGTGTTTTCAGTAATTCAATAAAAGTTGTAAGGCAGGAAAAATCCTATTTTGTCTATAACAGCTGCTAGTTCTGGAAGCTGAAACTACTTGCCCGCTTGCACACTGGCTCAGAGGCATCGGTGAAATACGCTGTGTCTCCATAAAGAGCTGTGAATCCGTGGCTTTGAACACTTCTCCAGGCCAGTCAGAGAGGTGGAGTGGCCGTCCACCAGTCCAGATGCTGTCCTTGGGACAAATAGTGTCTGCCTTCCTGGGACAGCTTGTCTGGGATTTGCAGTTTGGCCAAAGTGACTAGAGGACACCACCTCCCAGCCTGCTCAAACCACCTCATGGGTTTTGTGACTCTTTGCCCAAAACTTAAGTGGGTTGAGGAAAGTGTGACTGTCATGGATCAAAGCTGATATCACATGTCTTTCTCCTAGATCCTGAGATTCCTTCTTTCTCAGTCAGAAATGTTAAAGGATCTCCCCATCTCTGTCTTCACACACATGCACACATCATGCATGTACACATACATGTACCCTACCTTTCATCCCCAGCAGAGAAGCCTCTGTCCCACAAAACCTGTGGTTCTTGCTTCAAAGGCTCCCAAAGCAAGTAGCTGTCCTTCCTCAGGTACCACAGGTACCAGGCTGCTCGCATGTTCCCTGCACAGCTGCTCAGCAATGCCCTCTCCAGCTCACTAATTTTCCCTTTAATTTTGAAATAATATAATACAGACAAAAGTTACAAAAACAGTACCAAGAATTCCCAAATACTCTCCATCCAGATTTCTCAGATGTTATCATTTTATCATATCTGCTTTCTGCTTTATTATTCTCAACTTCCCTCTCATTCCTCATCTCCTACATCATAAAACACACACACACACACACACACACACAACTTCCTACTTTTATCCTGTAAGAGGGCCTACACACAGTGACACGCCAGTAGCAGTAAGCACATCTAAATGCCCAGATCTTGGTGTCTATGTTGTTTTCCACTCTACGAAACCAAGACCTTTAGGAGCAATGGGTGATTGATGGCAGGGTTGGTCAGGAAAAGAACAAGATGATCCGGAACATGATGCCGTACTGCAAAGTAAGGAAGTACCAAAGGTCAGAAGGACATATGCACACACTCACACCTATCATAAGCTAGTACTGCAATGCTGTATTCCAGACTAAAGCCACCACAAGGTTTTATTATGTCCTTCCCTGTTCCCATATTTGTAACTCTGATAGTGAGAAACCCAGCTTACGTTATTCACAGTCTATTTATATACATGCTCAACCCTAAAATACAACATTAAGTTGTTCCAGAATTGGTAAGTCATACCGCCATGAAAAACAAGCCTCCTAACTCATTACTGGTGAGCATTTCTGTACAGATGGTCTCCGACATAGGGATGGTTCAACTTACAATTTTTGACTTTACAGTAGTGGGATAGCAGTATGCGTTCAGTGAAAAACATACTTTGTATTTAGATCTTTCCCAGGGCTAGCAACATGCTTGCTGTATGACACTCATGATGCTGGGCGGCAGCAGCGAGCCGCAACTCCCAGTCAGCCACACAGTCCCAGGGCATACAATCGCTATTCCACAGTGACCGTGTTGTGAGCATCTTTTTGGGGATATTACGTTCTGAGCACATGTAAGATAGGGCTAAGCTATAATGTTCGGTAGGTTAGGTATAATAAATGCACTTTGAATTTATGATATTTTTAATTTACGATGGGATTTATTGGGACTTAGCCCCATTGTAAATGCAGGAGCATCTGTAAGTTCTTTTTTACTTTACCCTGATTGTATTTAGTCAAAATAACTGTTCAAATGTTACTTGGACTAGTTCTTTTTATTATTTTTTTTATTTTTTTATTTTATTATTTTTTAAAATATATTTTATTGATTTTTTTACAGAGCAGAAGGGAGAGGGATAGAAAGTCAGAAACATCGATGGGAGAGAGACATCGATCAGCTGCCTCTTGCACGCCCCCTACTGGGGATGTGCCCGCAGCCAAGGTACATGCCCTTGACCGAAATCGAACCTGGGACCCCTCAGTCCGCAGACCGACGCTCTGTCCACTGAGCCAAACTGGTCTCGGCAGTTCTTTTTATTTTTAATATAACCACTTTTCAGTGTGGTTAGTATTCATTTGAAATACAATTAGGCTTATTTGTTTCTCTTTGTTATCCACTTCAGTTTTTGTTGTTGTTGTCGTTGCTTTTTTTAAGAGTATAAAACATTAACATGATTTTCCAAAGTTAGAACCATATTAAAGACTATACTTAGAGAAGTGTCATCCCCTCCTCCATTTCCCTACCCCGGTCCGTTCCCCACCTCTTCCTGCAGGTCCCCAGTCTGTCCGGTGGCGTCTGTGTGTAAATGTGTATTTTCTAAATTCTCTTTCTGTCCTGTAGCTGCATAGTACTCCATTGTGTGGTACTCATAATTTATTCACTTACTCTCCCAAGTATAGGCATATGGTTTGTTTCCAATATTTCACACTTTTAGAAGTGCTAGAGTGAGTAGTCTTGGGCATATGTTGACTGATATATACTTAGGTAGCAGTTATGCTTGGCTGGGCAGTGAGTGAGCAGATAATTAATTGTTTTTACTAAAGCCTGCAAAGCCAGAAGCCGGCCCGGAGAGGAGGGTGCAAAACCCATCTTCTGTGGCTGATCGGGGGCCCCGGGAGAGGCAGCTGATGGAGCAGTAGGCCACAGAACACTGGACCAATTCGTGGTGAAAGAGGTTGGCATCATCACAAACTTGAGTGTTTCTGTAAATGCATTTGTCTGATTCTAAAGGAGATAATGCAGGAATATGAGAAAAGTTACTTCATTTTTTTTTTTTTAAACCTTTTCATCCAACCTTTGTTGATTGGAGCACCCTTGTCTGCACTCTGCTAAACACCAGTGACAAAAATGAAGGAGACATAGTTCTTGCTGGGTGGTCAAGTTCACTGGCAAGTCAATACTTGCTGGAAAGGATTTTATACAGATGGAGGCACAGGAAGGTGAAGCAAAGACATTCCAGTGTGAGGGAACCAGTGTGACTATGTGAGGAAAAATGTCAGAAGCATTGTAGAAAGTTACTGCAAAAGTAACTCCGGATAATTTAAATGCTTAGATATTACCCAAAAATAAACACATAAAACATGTAAAAAGTAGAAGAAAAGATTTACAGTTATTTATTTGATCTTTGTATGGCCAAGAATATCCTAAGCACTTAAAGCAATGAAAGAAATCACAAAAGAATTTGTAGATAGACTTGACTACATACAAATGTAAAACTTCTTTGTAGTATAAAGTACTGATATGTAAAAGCAAATGAAATGGGAAAGATGTTTGCAACACAGCAGTATTTGAACAAATATAAAAGGAAAGATCTGATAATGTTAAAACAAACCCTAACAGAAAAAATGAGTAGAGGGCACTAACGCAGACTGCGCGCCTGCCTGTGCCCGCCACGCTGCTGAGAGGAGTGCTGGCTCCTGCCATCCTCCCCGTGCTGGCGGAGAGTGCTTGAAGCCTCGCTTCTGCTGTGGGTGCAGAAACTGAGTCACAGTTACCTAAGTAACAAGTAGCTTGGCTGCAACTGAATCCCCAGCCCTTGGACTCTTAGCTACAACACCAAAGTCTTTCAACTACAAATGGCTAATTAAAATGTAAAAACATAATTGATTATTTAAAAATGCAGATTCACATAACTGCAGGATTACAATTCTTTGCCTACCAAAGACTTTAAAATTTCCCCAGGTCTAACCAAGCTGGCGTAGGTAGGCACTGCTATATTTATACTAGAAAAAGTATAAATTGGTAGAACTTCAACAGTCTGTATCAAAAATGCTTAACACTTATTTTGAAAGGAATTTATTCTAAGGAAGTCAACATACTTTAATCAATCATCATACTTAATATAACAGCACTGTTTTGCATATTTTTTAATTGGTGGACTTTGCTTCCTTCTTCCTCTCCTCCCCCAATTATAGCAATATAAGCTCATAGTAGAAAGTTAGATAAACATAGCTATAATACCAAAAGAAAATGAAATCCCCCAAATGCTGCCACTCAGAGAGTTAATGTTTTGTTCTTCAGTATCATTATTTACAATTTAAGAAAAAATTGAGACAGCCTCAGTGTTCAAAGGTAAGAGAGAAACCACTCCCCTGAGAAAATTATGGTATCTCTATATAATGTAACATTATTAGCCATTAAGAATTATATTCTGAAGGATTTTTAATAAAATAGGAAAATGCTTATGATAAGTGGCCCACAAAATTGTATATATAATATGTTCTCAATTATGTAAAAAGTATATGCAAAGAAAGGAAGGAAATACATTTCCAGATTACCTGTAGAATTAGAATTATAGGCAATTTTTATTTTCTTCTTATTCATACTTTTTTGCTGTAACTTGAAAGAAATTGAATTTAAGAAGCAAGAGTCTATGAAGACCTGACCCAGGGTGGAGGCGGTAACAGTGCGTGGAAATAGGAAGGTGTTTCCTCTTCAGCAGGGAGAGCTCTGCCTGGTGCTCAGTGAGCTCTGGCTAAATGAATGAGTGAACTGAGCGAGGAAAGGTAGTGAGTGAGTGCAGCTTTGGTCACGTTGCGTTCACTGATTTTAGGCATCCCCATGCAGCTTTCAGTGGAGGTCAGGGCTCAGCCGGGGTCTGAATTGGAAGGAGCTACTGGGACTCATGGGCATGCAATGGTGGTCAAAACCACAGGTGGTTAAGGATAGCCCAGGGAGAGAGTGGGGAAACAGCGCTGAGATTGGAGAGCTTGGACTTCCAGTGTTTAAGGGGGGTAATAGAGGATGAGAAAGTCACTAAGGAAATTGGAAAGTCACCAAGGAAGTAGGAAGAGAATCAGAGAATTGTATCAGGGAAGCTAAAAGGTCATCATTTTAATAATAGTCATAGTCGTAGCAAACATTTCTATAGCACTTACTGTCGTAGCAAACATTTCTATAGACACATTAACTCAGTTGTCTCAAAGACCTTGGAAGTAGTTTATTGTTAATCATCTGGAGTGGAGGGACACAGAGACATTAAGAGACTTGTCGGTTGCATGTGGAAATATGTCTGCTCCTCATTCCTTTGGGAGCAGGAATACCTCCATGACATGCTACATGAAAGGAGTTCTCAGGGCTACCAACCTTACAGTAGAGGTTGAGTAGTAGTATATTTCTCCTACAAAGAAGAGAGAAAGAAAAAGAGAGAGAGAGAGAGACTTGTCTAAGATTACCTCCCAGCCAGTGTTCAGGGCCTGGGAAAAAAAGGTTTAAGTTGTGAGCAGTGTACTGTAGAGGAACTATGGTTTAAGTTGGATTTAAGGAATTGAGTTCAAAAAGCTCCACCAACCAGGTATGATTGTTTTTGTTTTTAAGCTAGAGAAACCGGAACATTGATGGAAAGAAGAGAGGGAAGTAGTGCTGGAGAAAGATTAAACAAAAAGTGATATTCAGATGGGTTGTTTATTACAAATTCCAAAAAGGCATTTGATGAAATTCTTCATCTTTTCTAATGTAAATGATCAAATATACTACCTAGATTTATAAGAATTCCGAATCTTTTTTTTTATTCTTTAAACTATTACAAATGGTAGTACATATGTTTCCTTTTTTTCTCCCCCTATTGAACTCCCCCAGCCTCCCCTATCCCCTAGCACATGTCCTCACCTGCCCCCCCACCCCAGTGCCTTGTATCCATTGGTTATGCTTATATGCATGCATACAAGTCCTTCGATTGATCTCTTACAGCCCCCGTCCCCCCACCCTTCCCTGCCTTCCCCCTGTAGTTTGACAGTCTGTTCAATGCTTCTTTGCCTCTGTATCTATCTTTTTCCCCTTTGCTTTTCTTTAAAAAAAAATGTTGCATCTGCATACTGGAAATCCTATCTAATAAAAGAGTAATATGCAAATTTGAGCTTACCTTCACCACACCCACAAGCCACACCCACCACCACGCTCACCAGACAATCAAGAGCAGATTATGCAAATAAACCCCAACCAGGATGGCTGCCGACACTGAGAGCAGGAGGAAGGCTTGGGTTTCCCCGGCAACAGAGGAAGCCAAGCTTTCTGCCTCCCTAGGCCTCCACTCAATGTTACAAAGTTTCAATTATAAAAGATACAGAACTGGCGGCAGCCACTGAGCTGGAGAGAACAGAGGCTTGAGTTTCCCTGGCAATGGAGGAAGCCAAGCTTTCCGCCTGCCTTTGCCGGCCCAGGCTTCCACTCTAGGCTACAAGTTTCAAACAGAAATGGCTGCCACCCTGGAGCGAGCAGAAGGCTTGGCTCCACTCCAGGCTACAAAGTTTCAATTGTAGACATAGATTAATCCCAGATCCCAGGGGATCCGCTTGGGTTGCTGGGGGGGCGTGGCCGGCCTGTAGAGGCCCCTCGCCCAGCCTGCCCCTCACCCCAAGGGAACCCCCAACCTGATCCAGGACACTCTTTAGGGCAAACCAGCTGGCCCCCACCCATGCACCAGGCCTCTATCCTATCTAATAAAAGAGTAATTTGCAGATTGATCATCACTCCAACACACAAGAGGGCTGCCTCCATGTGGTCAAAGATCCTGCCCCCATGTGGACACAAGATGGCCACCATAAGATGGTCAGCAGGGGAGGGTCATTGGGCGGTTCCAGGCCCTGCAAGGGAGGGCATTTGTGGGTCATCAGGCCAGCAGGGGAGGGCAGTTGGGAGGGACCAGGCCTGCAAGGGAGGGCAGTTGTGGATGATCAAGCCTGCAGGGGAGAGCAGTTAGGGGTAACCAGGTCGGCAGAGGAGGGAAGTTGGGGGCAAACAGGCTGGCAGGGGAGCAGTTAGACATCAGTTAGGCTGGTAGGGTAGTGGTTAGGGGGTGATCATGCTAGCAGGCAGAAGCAGTTAGGGGCAATCAGGGAGGCAGACAGGTGAGCAGTTTGGAGCCAGCGGTCCTGGATTTTGAGAAGGATGTCTGACTCCGTTTAGGCCCCATCCTACCGGCATCAGGCCTAAACAGGTAGTTGGACATCCCTCGAGGGGTCTGAAATTGGAGAGGGTCCAGGCTGGGCCAAGGGGGAGCCCCCCACCCCCCGTGCACGAATTTCGTGCACTGGGCCTCTAGTAAATATATAAGAACAAAAAATGTTTGAGTCTCAGTTTCAATGTCCAACAGTTCTGAGTCCCAGTTTTAATGTCAAATAGTTCCTTATGTGTACATGTTAGCAATGGTATCTGGATGGTAGACAAATGGTGGCAATGCAGGTTCCACCTTCTCTGGTTTGGTCCTGGGCCGCCTGCAGCCACGCACAGCTGCTGAATGCTAGCATGGCAAGGTGTCATCAGTGTCTTCCATCTCTGGACTGTCTTCATGGTTGGAACAGACCTGTTAGTTCCTCTTTGTTGCAGGAATCCATATGGTCTTGGAGTTGTTTTCTGAAAATATACAAACATATTCTCGACCAACAATTGATAAAGGAATCTTTTCTGTAAATTAGACTTGGGATTCTTTTTATTTTTGCCCAAACGATTTTCCTTTGGCTTATTTTGACACCATGTGTGTTTTTCATGGGTGTCCTGCTGTTAGCATTATAAATGGAAATTAATTTTCTGAAGTAAGAATTTTCTAAATGTAATTTACTTACAGGATATTTTTCCTTACATCATATTACCCCACTATCCCCCCCTTTTTTTTAATTAATGGGGGCTTTTGGAAATTTTATATTGCAATCTTGGTAACTTTAAATTTTAATTTTTGCACAAAAATATGACTGCTTTAGGTTCTTTGCATGTTAGGCAATTTTACAATGAGATGAACTACTAATAGAAATTTTGGTTAATGTTTTAGGAACAGCTTTTTGTCCAGTACACTTAAATTTTCTTGAGTATTCACTTATTTCAATTGGCCAATTTAAATTAATCTGAAAACTTGATTACTATTTTACTGTCAAATTTAGTACTCGAACAATAATCTTAGTTTACCATGTAAATATTAGTGGAAAGGATTATTTGCATTCTTGAGTAGGCCCTGAGCATTCCTGTTACTAGATTGGATTTAGATATAAGGCAGCTGTTGCTGGCCAAGTGGGTCTGTAACTTGGGTCCCAGTCTGAGAATTCTGAATCTTATATTAACTTTTTCTTCTTTGTTTCAGCCTTGGATTAATCTTGGGTAGATAATAGTTGGCTCCAAAAGTATACAAACTCACAACTCTACTTTTTTGTGACTAGCATGCAAACGACAAGCTTATCAATTACATAAAATATCCAGTTAACTGTACATTCAGGCATTTTTTAAATTAGTGCCTATTTATTTGTAAACAAATCATAAAGTTTTGTAAGCAGCTTTTTAAATTGAGTATTAAAATGTGCAGTGTCTTGGATTGCCCTTCCTGGGAGCTACCCGAAGGAAATAGGAATAATTGTATGAATTAGGCACTCATTTTAGGCATTCCTTTGTAGACATTCCCTGTGATCTCATGTTGAGGGGTTTCACCTTGGCTTTCATGACGTCTGTTACTGCTTAAAACTTGAGTTTGTAATTAGTGTATGCTGCTAGGTGGGTGCACATGGACCAGTGTTGTGCCTACAAGTATGGACTTGGTCATGTCCTGAGTGTGGTTAGCAGTGTCATTCCATTTGTTCTCTTTTCTTAAAAATAGCTCATGTGCGCACAACTGGATTTAAGAAAAGTAGGATATACAATAAACTTTTAAAGAAAGATGGTTCTGGGTACCACTTAACATCATAGTTCCATAGTAACTGGTCTAATTTTCAGCACCTTCATTCTTCCACCCTTCTGGTTCTAACGCCTAATTTAATGTCTTTCCTTAGCCTCTTCGTAGCTCTTGGCTGATTTCCTGAGGAACCACCACTTAGGAAGGTGCCTGTCCCCTTCTTCTCTGTCTTTTTAGGTCCATCAAGCAGAATTAGAAAGAAGCCACATATGTCATTTCTGCCTAGAAGGATGTGATGTTGAGAGGCTCACTGTGTCCATTCTCTCAAACAGAAGATTTCTTCCTCCCATCTCAGATGCTAGGCACTGGTGCCGTGATGATATCTATGATATCTACAGACAGGGATACACTTCACAGTCACTCAGGTGGCTAGCTAGCAACTTCCAGTTTTAACAGTCTGCCTTCAGTAGACCACGCTAAAAGAGCTTCCACCTACAAACTTTTCAAAACATAATTTAAGTAAAACTTAAGAATACTTATCTGAAAAAAAATTTTTTTAAAAATAAATATTGGATACTGATTGGCCTGACTGTTATAGAAAGAAGGAGTTTTAATTTAGGAATTGGGCTGGTCAGGTCCAGCAAGCCATGTTTTTCCTGTTGGTAAAGCAAGGCTACAGCAATCACTAGCTTCTCACAGAGGGCAAGTTGATTATAAATAATATATGGGTAAGCAAATTCTTCCCAGGAGCTGGGTCCCAGCCTGACAGCCCTGGGGAGACACCCCATTTCACTGGCCAGGGTCTCTGGGCGTCTCTGCACTGTTGTGGTTGACTTAGGGCTGCACTTCCAGTGGGTGACTCAAGAATGGGTACAGGGGCCTAGATTATGCCACCTTCAGCCCCAGGGTGGCCAGAACTCTGTGCATGTCACCCTGAGCAGCCTCATCCTTTTACCCAGCAGGGCATGGGAATTCTGCCTTACGCCTGATGGAGTGGATCCAGGATGGTCTCATTTAGGGCATAAACTCCCTCTTGGGTGAACTGCAGGGTACATGGTTCCCCCCCTTACGAGCCCCATAAGCCAAGCATCAAAGGTGGGTTTTGAGGACATGCCACATAACTGAAGCACTCTGACTCCCTGTGAGGAGTTAAGCAAATGGAATGAAGCTATAAATTTGACGTGTGGTATTTACCTCCTTGTGCAATTTTTATTTAATAGTTTTGTCCCTTTTCAGTGGCACTGATGATTAAAAAAGAAAAATGCTCTGGACTGAGTAAGTGCTGAGTCATTTAGAAAGCAGCATATGTCCTTCATATATGTATTGTTCCCTGTCCATCTCGATCACCAAAAAAACTTTCTGGGGTAGAGACTGTTCTCTGCTTCAGGCTCACTTCCCAGAAGAGCTTGGACTTAATAGGTTCTTACTATTTGTTGAACAAATATTAAATGAATTACCATGGGAAGAGCTTCCTTAATGTACTCTCTCTTCTCACATGTGATTCTTAGAAAAAAAGTTGTATTTTCTCAGAACATAATCAATGAGCTGGGGTTTGCTTCCTTCCCAATGATGCTGGGTGTGCCCGTCTTCTTTAAAGGTCTGGCATTTTTGTTCAAGTGCAGCCTCTGTTCCAGGGTCATTTAATTGGAATCAAGAGGAGGTTGTCATTATCCACACACCTCGAGCAGAGAAAGAGCTGTGACAGAATTCACATTTATACACTTGGTTGAAGAGACACTTATCTTTTCCTAGTTTTATCAGATAATTCATTTCCTCATGCATTTATTTTGGAAGGAAAATTTTAACCTCAGTCTTGAGGAACTGTCAAGAAAGCTGCTCTCTGCATAGCTTTCCCAGCAGCTATTCTCTCTGGGTGAGTGCAGCCGAGGCAATCATTAAAGAATAATGAGTTCTGCTTTTGAAATGGTGCTGGAGTCCTTCACAGCCTTTTCTGCGCTAGGAGGCCCTCCCCCAGCACCACCGTGACACTTGTTGGAAGATGGACCGGCAGCTGTACCCTCAGACTTTCGCTGGGTATTGGAAGACATGTTTTGACCTGTGTAATCACGTGTAATGCTGACATGTATTTTAATAGAATTCTAGTCTAATATAATAAGGAAAACAGCTATTCTTCCTTATTTCTCATTATAATATGTTGTACTAAAAGCCTTGTCATTGCTGTTTTATTACATTAGACTAAAGAACAATATATTTTAATATGATAAAAATAATACAGGTTGAAAGTTGAGTGTCAGTGATTTATTCAGAGGTTGACTATTACTGAATGCATTGAAATGAGTTATATGAGTCAGTGCGGCTAACTACGTGTCGTCTTCTTTAGCTAAGCTTGTCATAAATAAGAGCAAATAATAGCTCTTATAGTTTGTATTCATTGCTTCATTGAAAATGTTGTAACTCTGCTACTACCATTCTGCCTTGCATAGTTCAGAATTTTTTCACATTTTTGGTATACAAGTGGACTCCCCACTTTCTTCCCCCACTCACACACAAACCTTTTGTCTGCTTGGATTTCTAACACTGACCAGAATTTGCAATGAGCCATTTTTAAACCCACTACTGGGCACATTTCATTCGTGCAATTAGTCAGAAAAAAACTAGTCTTTAGCATTAAATGGAGCCTTAGCAATGCCATCATGAGGCCAGGTGTTCACTGCTGAACTCTAAGCCCTGAGCCTGGTGCCAGGCATGTAGTCGGTGTGCCCACAAAAGGCTTGGTGAGGGAGTAAATGAGTGTCTAAATCTAGTCAGTCCTCTTGTTTGTATTGCTGACAACACCTACCAGGTTTATTCCAACCAGCTTGTGGCAGAATTGGTGCCAGCTCCCAGATCTCATCTGTCTTCATTTTTTCACTTATTTATTCCTTTGCCCCTTCCTTCAGTAAACACAGACTGTGCCAGGGCCAGCATAGGGAATGAGACCATAAGGATAAACGGTCCCGTCCTTGCCCACAGCGCAGTGGACAGTCAAGCACGGAGGATTCCTTGCAGCCAGACGAGGCTGCGTGAGCGGGGCACACGAGGCTCTGCCAGTGCGGAGGAGGGAATGCCCCCACGCTCCCATTTTCCTGGGTGGGAAGACATTCCATCATCAAGCCCCAGAAAGGTTTGTTCTGATAGGTGGAATTAGTACAATACCTGGTTTTGGAACTATTCCCCTTCAACATATTTCCAGCTTATTGTAGACATACTATGTTTGAAGTAGAATATTCTAAGATAAAAACCTCCTCTCATGATGGCATTTCTGAAGACATTTATAATTTCAGCTAGTTGTGACGTTTTTAAAAAATACATTGGGTAAAGCAAAAGATTTTCTTCAGTTTGTTTAGAATTATGTCAGGAAAATACTAGTTAGGAATCTGACTCTACTATTAGTGCTACATTTTCATGTTTACCAATATAGAAACCTCTGTTTTGTAATTATTTATATTGAGTGTTGCTCTGGATTAACATCATATAGGAGCTCCTTTTTCAATAAAATTGTTTTAAATTAATGTCTATAAAGTACTTTAAAAAGTTGAGGGGATTAAAGGCAAGTCAGTTTTGCATGTTACCTATTTGTTCATATTAAAAAAATTATGCAGTAGAACGTGTTTTTGGAAGGGATAATAATAGCAGGTCAATTTTTATTATGAGCTTACTAATGCCAAGCGCTATTCTAAAGTGACTTATATGTAGTAATTCACTTACTGTCATCATAAACATTTGAGGTGTAGACACTTGAGACAAAAGGAGATTATGCAGTTCGTATTCCAGCAGACTGGGGATTCAGATCCCAGAGCTTCACATTTAAGGGGACATTTATGTAGAGGGGATATAAGACTGGAACCAGTAAATCAGTTGTAATGCAATTGCAATGTTCAGGCAAGATGTGATGGCAGTCTGAACCGGGAAGGTGTCAGAGGGCAGGGAGGCTGGGCAGTGACCACTTCATTCTGCTCTTAATTAATACAGTAGTTGTATACAGTAGAAAGTAGTGGAAAAAGTGATGCTGAAATCTTGAGAAAATGAATACAGATAGATCTCACTTTGTACAATATATTTGAATATACCCTTTGGGGGGCGAGAATTGACTTTAAAATGAAGTAGCGAATTTGTTCAGTAAAAAGGTGCATTTCTTTTCATACTAGGCAGCAAAGAGGCAAAAATGATTAGGGTCTTGTCCAAAGGATGCTCCACTGGACAATAAACATAATGATTAGATAAGAATTACAATCGATTGAAACATCAAATATTTAAACTCACATGTTCATAATGATATTTAAAGACAAATTTATGGGATGATAGGAACCAATTCATTACCCTGAAAACTGGTAAATGAACCATTTAAGCTGCCTTTCTTATATGGACTGTTCCACTAGGTGATCAGATAATCAGTGGGAGGTGGGGGGCTTTTTAAAATAAATGTATTCCAGCTAACAAATGAAATCAAGATGAGAGAATTAAAACATCACCATTTTGTAATTCTGCCAATAAGTTAATGGATTTAGACATTGAGCATCAATAGTAGCAAACATTGCAAAAAGGGGACAGCCCAGAACTATGTGCTTCCTGGTGAAGGAACATACCACACCTGTAGTCTTACCAAAGGATCAACCAAGTCTGGCCAAGCCTCTGGATCCGGCAGCAGTTTTGCAGGAACACAGAGGGAAAGGGAACAAATTGCACTGCATTGTGAGTATGCAATCAGCATACTCCAGACTATGGAAATGCTATAGGTCAAATGGCCCCAGTTCATCAACAGAGAAATTATAAGGAAAAAAAGGAGTGGAGGGGAACCCATAGATGAAAAGAGACTTAAAAGATATATACTGCAGTGCCTGAGGATATGTTGTTGAAAAAAGCCAGGATAGTGGTTACTTATGAGGGAAAAAGGAGGGGTGATTGGCATGGGACAAATGGAAGGTTTTCAGGGTAGATGGCAAACTTCTATGTCTTGATCCTGGGTGGTGATTACAGGGTAGTTGCTTTATAATAATTCATTAAGCTATATATATGTTTAGTGTAGTTTTCTGCATCTGTGTTTTATTTTTATTGTGTTTTTTTTACAAAATGGTGGTCTTAAAATGGGAGCTCACACCCTATGATATCTGACTTAGAAGTTAGATTTTTGTAACTCTTAAAACTGGAAAACTTTTTTGATTTACTGGTGGTATTATACTACATTACATTAGATTAGATTAGATTATACTAGAGGCCCGGTGCACAGGGTGTAGAGGATGTCCCTCATCCCACCCTCTCCAATCTGGGACCCCTCGAGGGATGTCCGACTGCCCATTTAGGCCAGATCTACCAGACATCCTTCTCACAATCCAGGACTGCTGGCTCCAAACTGCTTGCCTACGTGCCTCCATGATTGCCCCTAACCGCTTCTGTCTGCCGGCCTAATCACCCACTAACCACTACCCTGCCAGCCTAATTGATGTCTAACTGCTCCCTTGCCAGCCTGTTTGCCCCCAACTTTTCTCCTCTGCTGGCCTGGTCACCCCTAACTGCCCTCCCCTGTAGGCCTGATCACCCCAACTGCCCTCCCTTGTAGGTCTGGCCCCTCCCAACTGCCCTCCCCTGCTGGCCTGATCACCCACAACTGCCCTCCCTTGCAGGCCTGGATCCTCCCATCTGCGCTCCCCTGCTGGCCATCTTGTGGTGGCCATCTTGTGTCCATATGGGGGCAGGATCTTTGACCACATGGAGGCAGCCCTCTTATGTGTTGGAGTGATGGTCAATCTGCAAATTACTCTTCTATTAAATAGGATTATATTCTATTACTAGAGGGCCCAGTGCATGAAATTTGTGCACGGGGGCGAGTGATGTCCCTTAGCTCAGCCTGCACCCTCTCCAATCTGGGACCCCTCGAGGTATGTCCAACTGCCCTAGTAGGATCAGGCCTAGACGGGCAGTCAGACATCCTTCTCACAATCCAGGAGTGCTGGCTCCAAACTGCTCATCTGCCTACCTCCCTGATTGCCCCTAACCGCTTCTGCCTGCCAGCCTGATCACCCCCTAACCACTCCCCTGCCAGCCTAATTGATGTTTAACTGCTCCCCTGCCACTCTGTTTACCCCCAACTTCCCTCCTCTGCTGGCCTGGTCACCTCTAACTGCCCTCCCCTGCAGGCTTGATCGCCCCCAATTGCCCTCCCTTGCAGGCCTGGTCCCTCCCCACTGCCCTCCCCTGCTGGCCTGATTGCCCACAACTGCCCTCCCTTGGAGGGCCTGGAATCTCCCAACGGCCCTGCCCTGCTGGCCATCTTGTGGTGGCCATCTTGTGTCCACATGGGGGCAGGATCTTTGACCACATGGAGGCAGCCCTCTTGTGTGTTGGAGTGATGGTCAACCTGCAAATTACTCTTTTATTAGATAGGATAGAGTCCTGGTGCATGGGTGGGGGCCAGCTGGTTTGTCCTGAAGAGTGTCCCAGATCAGAGTGGGGATTCTCTTGGGGTGAGGGGTGACCTGGGTGAGGGGCCTGTGGAGGTTTGCAGGCCAGCCACGCCCCCCAGTGACCCAAGTGGAGGCCCTGGGATCTGGGATTAATCTATGTCTACAATTGAAACTTTGTAGCCTGGAGTGCAGCCACGCCTTCTGCTCGCTCAGGGGCAGCAGCCATTTCTGTTTGAAACATTATAGCCTCAAGTGGAGGCCTAGGCCAACAACGGCAGACTGAAGCTTGCTTTCCTCCATTTCCGGGGAAACCCAAACCTCTGTTTTCTCCAGCTCAGTGGCTGCCAACATTTCTGTGTCTTTTATAATTAGTATAAGATTGAGTGGAGGCCTAGGGAGGCAGAAAGCTTGGCTTCCTCTGTTGCTGAGGAAACCCAAGCTTTCCTCCTGCTCCTCATGGTGGCAGCCATCTTAGTTGGGGTTTATTTGCATAATTTGCTCCTGATTGGCTGGTGGGCATGGCTGTGGGTGTGGCTTGTGGGTGTGGTGAAGGTATGGTCAGATTTGCATATTACTCTTTTATTAATAGGATTACACAAATTTAATCTCTTATAGTCTGCACAACAGAATTCTAAAACAGACCATCAGAGCTGGAGACTCTAGGGGAGAATCTATTTCCTTGCCTTTTCTAGCTCCTAGAGATTGCCAGCATCCCTTGGCTCACAGCCCCTTCCTCTATCACTCCATCTTCTCACTTCTATAGTCACACACCATTGACTGTGACCCTCCTGTCTCCTCTTGGGAGGACCCTTGTGAAATTACCTTGGGCCCATCTGGATCTTCCAGGATACCCTCCCCATCACAGAGTCCCTAACCACATCTGCAAAGTCCCTTTTTTCATAGAAGGTAACATATTTATGGGTTCTGGGGATTAGGAACCTTTCTGTGAAAGCATGCAGGTAAAGAAAGGACTGTTTTTGTTGTTTAAAATTATTTTTATTGATTCAGAGAGGAAGGGAGAGCTGAGAGAGATAGAAACATCAATGATGAGATTGGCTGCCTCTTGCACACCCCCTACTGGGGATCGAGCCCAAAACCCCAGCATGTATCTTGACCGAGAATCAAACCGTGATTTCCTGGTTCATGGGTTGATGCTCAAGCACTGAGCCATACAGCCAGCAGGAAAGGACTGTTAATTCTCCCCATACCCTCTCATGGGGTCTTTTACCTCCAGGAATGGGGAAAAGTTAGGCAGGGACCTTTTTCATATGTAAAAGATGGCTTTTTCCTCTGCCACTTCCCCCCAACATCTGCATGTTGACCTTACATCTGGGCTGGAAGATCCCACCTCAATGACATCAGGACAGGAATGGGAGGGAGAGGGGCAACATAGGCCTACTCGGCTGTTGTTGGGGACGAATAGAGCAACCACAGAGGGTCATCAACCACGTGATGACCCCACTTCCACCTGAGTGCTTTGGCCTGCACACCCCTCTCAGAGCTCTTGTCTTTGTGATTTACAAACACACCCTGACATCTTCAGACACCTTTACTGCTTTAAGATCAAGTGTGAGTACAGGGATATTTTATATACTGGCACCAACTCCAGGTCAGACTTTGCAGAACCAATTCTATGTGAAGGAAATGTACTGAAACTTACTAGAATCCTATCCTTTCAAGTGCGGAGTCTACTTCATTAGAGGACAGCATCCCTGCAAGTTCTGTGTCCACTCCTAAACCTAGAGAAACACACTGGAAGGGCTGTATCTTGATAGAATGGCGATAAAATAAAGGATTCAGACAAGGATTGTTCATGCAGAATAGAGGTGGACTAAAGAGAAAATATGGGACAGAGGCCAAAGAGATAAAGAAAAAGTGCTGCAATATTGGCACTTTTCTTGTTTGTTTTACCCTTCCTTTCTTCCTTTTTTTCTTTCCTTCCTTCCCGAGAGAAAGCAAAATTGGCAGATACTGTAAGGGTAGGAAATTGCCATTTCTTCTTCCTAGAATGGTGAATATTCAGTTCTAATATTTGAAATAGATCATGAGGCACTAAAAAGAATGCTTATAGAAAAAAGATGTTAGAAGATAGATTTTAAGAAAGGGAAAGGAAAAGTAGAGTGTCTTGTCTTGGAATATGCTGAACTGAGATTCTGCTGGTTGTTTATTGCAAAATAGGCTTCTTTCTGCTTAAGATGATTCTCTATTCATAGATTAGAAGTCCTACCCTGTGGTTTGCCCAAGGTTGGAGCTTTTCCCCATGAATTTAAATAACTTAATGAGATTTTCCCCCTACCAAAGCAGAAGATGCATTGGAAGCCTCTGACAGCTTCTACCCCCACAGCTTTTCCATTGCATCCAGTTAAAAACTTGCAGACCATAATGAATGTTTCTAGAGAGGAAATAAAGTGAATGACGCCTGTGAATTTGTCTTAAATGTTGTTTATTTTACCAAATAACTTAGGTAAATCATTCTTGACAAATAAGAGGACTCATCAGTTTTTGTTAATACTTCAGAGCTTTTCAGAGGATTACTTTGAAATAGCCCTCTGCCAACTTTTCATAAATTAGGCATAACCTTTCTTTGACCTCATCACACATAATTAAATCGTTGTTGAAGGTTTAGGACCAACTAAAAAGTGATTCTGTATCTCATTCTCCATTCTCTTGCAAAATTATACAGGAAGTTTCTTTTGGTTCTCAAGCAGGGTAATTACAAGAGACAGTTACATAATTTACAGTTTCAATCTGCTCATCCATAATCACACACTTCCACCGAGTGGTGTATGCCCCCATGAGTATCTGCGTTGTACTTTGATTTGTAAATGATGATTGCAGTGTGATTGATTGCTTGCATGTAGCATATTGAATTGATTCTTAAAAAATGAACTTTAGTTGTTAACATGTCTATTTGAGTTCCTGTTATTTACGTAGTTTGTGGTTCTTATGTTTAGCAGTTGCATACTAGTTAACAAATTAAACTCCCAGAGCTTTTTTTCTTACTATATTTGGAAAATAGAGCGTATATATATATATACAACCTAACTAGAAAAGTGCCTACAACAGGGTAGGCACTCAGCTGTGGAACACGTTACTAAACCATTGCAATCCTTTGAAAGTTGAATGCAGATTCTTTGACTAACAGCGACCACACAGTAAGCAAGGCTCACAGGGATGTTAGTATATGGTGACAAAAGCTGTACTAATATTAATGTATCATTACTGAAGTCTCAACTCTAAATACTGCCAGTCTTAGGGAGCCTATCCAAACAGTGGACTTCGAGAAAGGTACAGTATCACCTACTACCTGAAAAGGAGGTAATTCATATCTCTTAGTACTGCTAGTGGTGATTCTTTACGTGATTTTGTTTTCCCAACAGCTAATATCTAACTGCAGCCAATTTGGACCTTAAGATTCCTGCAGGATTAAAAGCTAGGTGCTTACACCTATATTGCTAGTCACTACACTGAACGCCTCATTTCACCCAGCCTGCGCGTGTGCTGCCGTCTGTCAAAGTGGGCTCATCGGCAGCCCTGTGGGGATGGCACCGTTTACTGCCAGAGGCTTTTTGCCTTAAATCCTGCTTGAAAGCTTATGGGAGATAAATAAAAAATAAGTGAAAAGAAAAGTTTTCTATTTCTACAGATAAATGGAATAGGACTGTTTATCTAGATGACCCGAGGACAACTGGAGGTAGTTTCTCTACCTTCTATTTTCAAAATTAGTTGATCAATCAGATTGGGTGATGGGACTCTTCTTTGATTTTAGAATGTTATGTCAAACACTGATAAATTTCCTTTTAAAAATGTACTTTGAAAACAAAGAAAAATGTTAGATTTCTATTTCTCCCTTTTTCTGTCTTCAGCCTTGCCACGTGAAAGCTCATCACCCAGAATTGGAATGACAGCGTACTTTGTCCTATTTTTGAAAATTATAGTTGGCTGGCGCACACGCGCGCGCGCACACACACACACACACACACACACACACACACACACGGGATTTGGGAGAGGGGGTGTGGGAGAGGAAATGGAAAGGCAAGTTACTCTTCTAATCATCCCATCTCCCTAAGCTTGGTTCTGAGATCTGAGGCAATGTGCACGCTGACAGCAACGCTCCTGCTCCCGCTCCCGCTCCCGCTCCCGCTCCGCTGGGTGGGTTGGACCCAATGATTAGGTATTAGAATGTCTCAGTTGTCCCCACAGAACCTCAGACCTATAAAACTGGGCGAAAGAAACTCCAGGTTTTGCTTTTAATAGTTCACTTAAGGAAAAGGTTGGTTGTAATGTTTCAACAATAGAATAGCCTTCCTTCCAAGTAAAGCATTGTAAGAGCACGTAGTAATTGCTTGGGGCAGATGCTTTTTTTGAAGTGTGTATGTGTTTAATGCAGTATTTGAACTCTTGTAACTTTTTAATAGTAAATTCTTATTCCTAGGATTTTGTGACTTAAATGTGAAATTTTATCCAGGTTTCCACTTGGCAAAATTAAATTAGTTTCTGAAATAGTGTTTCAGATGGACTCTTCAGTATTTACAAGAGAGAGAATAATTGTAAAATGCCACAATACTTCATCTTAAAATTTTTTTGATAAATATGCTTTTCCTAAAGCTTTACAGAATTTAAAGTGGCTTGAATTGTGGAAAATCAAAAAAGGTAAAAGCAGAGGGCATTGTTCTGACATGTTTTTCTAACTTCTGTCACTTCAAAGGCCTTGGTAGTGATATTTTACCATTCCTTACCTAATTAGGAGCCCCTCTGAGTGAATCAGAGCTTTCCTTAGGTTTGTACTAGGCAGTGGGCTTCATGAAGAATCATGGTTACTTCGCAAGTATATGTAAGGAAGATGTTTTTTAAAATTCTTGCCTTCCCCAGGTGATTTTAGTTTGGGGATAAGTGCTACTGACAAAGTATAACATCTTTCATTCCACAATCCTTTTATCCTTGCCAGAGGTGCCTCATTCTTCTAACAAGAAAATTGAGATACCAAATCTATTTTATACATAGTCATCTTTATAGAAAGAAAAACACTATTTCTCTAGTACACCAGAGCAGGACCTGGCTGGTGTGGTGACACACCCACATAAACAAACATTCCTTTACTAAATATTTAAATAAACCTCAGTGATGTCTATTATACAACTGTTTGCTGAGTGACCACCTCCTCCCCAGCCTCAACGCTCAGACATCTCCATTTCCCCCAGGACTCACCTTCTACTTGCATCTCTCATGAGCACCATTGCTACCACCTCAGCCCTTTGGGGTGGCAGAAATGGAGAAGTGGGATTGGTGTTGCACTGCCACTTAACATTCTGGCCAAGGTATAGTCCCCAAGACCCTTTGCTTAATATAACCCATAATACAGCTGAACCCAAACTGGCCTGAGATAGGCAAGAGTTGAGAGGGGATACATTCAATTTTTAAAGACCCCCTAACTGATTGGAATGTGCAGCGAGGGCTGAGAACCATTGGGCTGGACTAGAGGATAGAAAAAAGGAGAAATAGAGTCATGCTCATCAGTTTGTTGTAATTATAAAAATGCCATTGGTTCATCTTTGGCCTGTGGGGTCTCACAAAGGTCTCGCTCTGGCCCTGGTCACTGCCAGCTCAGGAGACCACATACAGATGTTCACTCTCCTCAACACAAGGTTGCCACTGAGCGGAGAGAGCCCTTTCCTGCCACTTGAGGCCCTATTTGTGAATTCAGTTTTATGAGTTCATATGAGCACCTACCTTTTCTCTGGGTGACTGACACACAGCATGATCACCCCCTTCAAGGAAGTCCACACCCATTCACAGAATCATGAATTTATCTGGTAAGTGCCGTATGATCTGTAGGCTTGTTTGTGTGTGTGTCCCACAGCAACAGGGGAGTCATGCCCCTGCCAGTCGTCTTGTGGGAGGTAAAAGAATACCATTCCTCTCCAGAGAGGACTTGGGGGTGTGGGTTGAGGGGATGGAGGAGTGGAAATTCAGTAAGAAAGACCAGTTGCCCCCGCACATAATTGAGGAAGAGCTCACTACTGGAGCCAGTATGTGATCCAGGGCAGCCAGTCTTCCTTCCCCAAAGACCACTGTCTCCACTCTCTGGGTTTGACTGGCGCAGGCCTTACACATTTGGGTCTTCTAGGACATTTGGGTCTTTGTTTCATCTGTTCTGGGACTGTCTCTGGTTCTGCTGAAGCCCTCAAGCAGTCATTGTTATTGTGGTTTGACTGGCTTGCTGTTTCCCCCAGGATAGTCCTTGAAGTTAAGGACTTAAGGACCAAAGGGATTTTTGTGGGGCACAGAACTGTGCTTGCTGGGAACTTTGTCGCCAGTTTGTTGAGATCATTCCTGAGGCACTATATATGTATAAATGTTTTTCATGGCTTCTTTCTTTAATTAAATTTATACTTGGGTGGTTAGCTGGGGGTTGGGGAATGAAGAGAACTGTCTGAGGCAGTGGAGTGAGTGGAGTGGTTTTCAGATGCCTCAGGCAAAAGTAAGAAAAGCAAGGTAGCTCTTTTCCATCCAACTCTGTAGAGCGTCTGCTTCTTTTCTTCTGTCCAAATTTTATTTCTTCCCCATACATAAAAGATATACCTAGTCGCCCAAATCATCACCTTGAGATTTCATTATTCAGTATGTTGAATAATTATACCTATCTCGTAGGGTTGTTGTATTAAATAAATCAAGACAGAGCTTAAACAATGCTTGCATGTTATAGAAACTCTGAACACTTATACAAAGCACTGTTCATGCTCTGTATTGATTCATTTAATACAGCACCCCTAAGAGATAGGTATGCTTACTCTCCATATTTTATGGATGAGGGATCTGAGGCACAGAGAGATTAAATAACTTGCCCAAAGTCACACATTTGGCACATGCTGGATCCTGGATTCCATTCCAAGCTGTCCAGCTCTGAAACCCTGCTTTTAACCAACTTATTAGCGCCTCCGATCTGCCATACTCTATTCAGTAAATGCCATAATACCCATGGCCTTGTTATCCAACTTTTAAATATTATCCTTATGTTTTATTTAATGCAGAAAATCTCAAAGTATGGCCCAGGGACCCATGAAGATCCCCAAGATCCTTTTAGGGAATCTGCAAAGTCACAACTATTTTCAAAGTAATACTGGGATATTTACTTACTCTTTGTCCTTTTCAGTCTCATCCTCTCATGAGTGTGCAGTGGAGTTTTCAGGAAATTTCATGACCTGTGATATCACAACAGACTGAGTACCAAAGCAGATGTGAGGATGTAACTGTTTTCTGTTCAGCCAGATATTAGAGAGATTCCCGGGCCGGGCTCAGGCCTGGGTTGCAGGCCCAGTGCCTGGTAGGGGTGTGCAGGAGGCAGCCCATTGATGTTTCTCTCTCTCCCTCTCCCTCCCCCTCTAAAATCAGTAAAACTTTTTTTTAAAAGAAGAAAAAGAATGGGAAAGCTAAGATTCAGCTTCCTTTTTAAACCAATTGCAAGATCACCACAGAACTTCAGCAAGGAGACATAAATCGCCCGTGAAGTTCATTTATCACTATTTAAACTGATGACATGCCATTCATCCACTTGGTCACAGAGCCAGATACCAGTAACAGATGAGTGCAAACCAGTGAATTTCCATCCCCAATCATGAGATACATGGTTAAAGCTATTGGATTTCCTCTGGTCAAGAGCTGCCATAAATCCTTGGCTTGGTGTCAGTTCCCAGGCTTGCAAATCTAGTGCTGTCTACTGATATGAACCTTTCAGCAGGGTTTGCTGAGCTAAACAGGTGTCTGATGAAAGGTGTGTAATCCTTGAAGATTATCTTCCTCCTAAAAGCAGCTAGTTAGCCCAAACACACAATTCAGACAGATGGGAGCTGGGAGTCGCTTGCCAAAGTTTACACTTTTGTGTTTGAGGAAGTTCATCTGGCTTGTTCCAGATGGTAGAAGATGAAGGTGCCCAAGGCTGAGGGGGTGGTTGCCTTTGTGAGGGTAAATCCTTATCCACACCTTGCCTATGAACATTATTTCACTTCTGGTCCAGTCCACATTCTTGAAATATTACAAGTTTAAAAGGAAGGAATGTTTCATATTTTAGGAGGCTTAACCTTGCAGTTAATATGCTGGGAGTTCAATTAATTTGGGAATTTAGGTCTGCAAAAAAACTTTATCTTGACCTTGTCTGGATAGTTTCTCCTTATCTTAATGGATCTGTGGGAAGGCAACACTCTCCTACTGTTTTTTTCTCTCTCTCTCTCTGAGGGAGTTAGCCATTTCAAACACAAGGGATGGGGCTAGTTACATGATAATTGATTCTCTTACTACAAGTATGTCTGCCTTAACAGAGGTGAGGTGAGTTTGGGTCCCCTGTGGTAAAGCTGAGAAATGCTTGCCTTTTGCAGACATCCCATTGTTCTTACCTATCCTTTATTTGCAAACACCTTGATAACCTTTTGAATTCAGTGTGTGGTCCATGCACAAAAATTGACCTCACCTTGCCCTGGAACTAAAGGGGAAGCCAGCTTTCACTAGTATCCAGATAGCTGCTGGGGGTGAGTTTCCGGGCCAGTCGGCTTTCAATTACAAGTCTCCTGATTGCAGAGTAAGTGCTGCTCACCAGCACCTCTGGCTCACAGACAATTTGAAGGGAACAATTTCACCAGCAATTAATTATCCTGCAGCTACTGGGGTTTATCCTTCAGACATCACTTTGCTTTCAGTCTGAACAGCCAGGCTCCCTCAGGGATAGCCCAGGTTTTCGGATTGAACTATCCTGAGTTAAGGGAAGGTGTTAGAGCACCATGGGAATCTATTCACCAGGGTGTATTGTACTTGTTTCAGATGCTTCAGGATAACATACCCGCTTTCAAGATAAGTGCTTTTTATTTCCTTGCCTCTTAGATCAATTTTTTGGACTATTTTTGGTAAGTTAAATTTAAGAGCTGTAACAAACCACCGAATCTCTGTAATTCCTTAATAAATATTCTTACCAAAAATTATTCTGTCTGTGCACTAGCTATGTAGTAATTATGATTTGAGAAACCAAGTAAAGTAGAAGAAAACAAAAGATGGCAAGAAATTCTTTAAAACATTCCATGAAGGTCAAAGTGGTGGAGTGCCACCACCAGCTACAGCTTTTTTGAGGAAAAGTGCCTGTCGTGGGTAAAATTTAAATTGCATATTACATCAGCGAGTGCACAGATGGAATAGACATGACACAACTTTTTCTTCTCAGCTATACAGCTCAGTGAATTAAAAGTGATTTCACTTACCTAGTCAGAAATGTATCCTTGGTCTTTCTGGTTATGGAACTCGATTCCATTTAAACCCAAAGTCTCTCCTTCAGGAGGAGACTTTGTGGACTTACAAATGGCCCTTAGTACAGGTTCCTTTCATTGTTGCAAGCCCCTGGAGAGTTTCATGAGGTCAGAGGAGAAGGAAAGGCTATCCTATCTAATAAAAGAGTAACATGCAAATTGACTGTACCTCTACTACTCTACCTGCCAATCAGGAGCAGGGGGCATGGCCAGCGGACAGGGGCATGGCCACAGTGCTGCATAAGCAAGCACCATGCTATAAGCTCTGCCTACATGGTACTTAAGGGCTGGCGAGATTCCTCCTTACAGTTCCTGTGACTGAATCACATGCAAATGAGTGCCCGGGGCACCTTGGGTAATGAGGGCCAGGTGCGAGGTGGGGCTGTGAGCCAAGCGGCAGTTTGGGTCCATGCTCCCAGCCCAGCACCTATGATGGAGCATGCAGATACCCTGGTGGCTGCCGCTGTGTGAGGCCCAGGGGTCCCTGCATGTCCCCTAGCCCAGCACCCACGATGGGGGTGGGGGGGCTGACTGCCAGTCTCGGGTGTGCGGAGACCCCAGTGGCCACCACTGGCTGCAGGAAATTCACAGTCTTCTTTGTTCATGCATAACTGAACCAGAAGCAGACATTGAGTGTGGAGAGCACCAGGAATGCTGGGAAATGTAGTTCTGATGTCAGATGCAGAGGGCATGGCCAGCAGGACGGGAGGCAAGGCCGGCGAGGCCTGCAGGGCAAGCTGTCTGCGGGGTGTACTGTGAGTCCAGTAAGGTCACCCTTTCCCCAAGCATCACGCACACTTCGCGGCTCCCTGCCTCCTCGGGCCAAGATCGGAGCCAGGAGCCTTCCAATCACAGCGCCCACCAGCCAGGTGCGCATCTCCAGTTTGTCAGCTCATCCCCTCTCCCCAGGAGGCTGGGGAAAACATATTTGGCAAGGTTCTTTAAGCCACGGCGGTCAGAGTAATGGGACTCCGCCAGGCAGGCACATAGAGGGGCGGGGGCCCTTCCTGGCCCTGGGGTTAGGCAGTATGCCCTGTGGTCCTGGGTGCCTGCTGCTGCTTGTGGCTGCGGCCGGCCTGAGTGAAGCTGGCCCAGGTCCTAGGTGCCTATAGCTGGCCAGAGGGAGGGAAGCCTGGGTCCCAGGTGTGGGGCAAGGCCAAGGCAGTTAGGAGCAATTAGGCCAGCAGGGGAGCACTTAGGGCGATCAGGCAGGTAGGCAGAGGTGATGAGGGGTGATCAGGCAGGCAGAGGGGTTAGGGGCGATCAATCAGGCAGGCCATGAGCAGTTAGGAGCCTGTTCCTAGATTGCGAGAGGGATGTCCGACTGCCAACAGACAGACATCTCTGACTGCCAAAAGTCAGACATCCCCGAAGGGGTCCCTGATTGGAGAGGGTGCAGGCTGGGCTGAGGGACACCCCCCCCCCCCCGTGCACGAATTTCATGCACCGGGCCACTCGTGTAACTATAAGCGACGTGGTGAGGTCGGACAGGTGGTCCTAACGTTGGTGTCTGTCACCCCTGAAAACCTGCTGATGCTTTTGGTGGTGTGGATGGAGGTGTTTGCTCTGAGTCTGTGCACTTGGTGGGCTGCTGCCTCCTCGGCCCCCAAGGGCCAGTACTCTGCAGGCTGTGTCCAAGGGAGTGTCCCCCAAGACAGCCACTGGACATGGTGGGAGTAGCAAGTGCTGGCAGGTTTATGCCTGAAGGCTCTCCACAGACCAACGTCAGCCCAGGCCTGGCCCTGTGCCTCTGTACTGCTCAGGGTGTAGAAGCATGAACAGCTGTGTGAAATACATTTTGGGGGGTTCTGGCTGCTTCCTCTTGTCCCAGAGTATAGATTGTGGGAAGAGAAGACAGAACAAAGAAACACATGTACTTCCGGGGTAAGGTTGCTCATGGTTGTGGGATATACCACCTTGTGACCATTTGCGTTATATAGAAATCTTTCTGCTGGCTTTGGGGCGGGGAGGTGGTGGTGCTTTCTCTCCCCAACTCTGGGTTCAGCTAAGAATCAGTGAGGGGCTAGGGAATCTGGCAGTCACTGCAGGGGACTTTTAATTGTGGGATCTCATGGACAAAAGGGGGATAGTTCCATATCCGTGGCTCTGGGTTCTCTCCCTCCAGGAGTACAGAGTACCTCCAGCTGACTGAGTAAATTTCCCAGCATGTTCAAAGCACTTAGGAGGCAGGTGACGGATGTGCCAATTATCTGTGTTCTGTGATTTGGGCACCCTTTGTGCTCTGGCAACAGAGAGCTTTTCTCCGTATTGACAGGGCACGAACGAGAGGGGCGGGACAGACTCGCGCACTGGCCGCTCTGTTGGCATCCCTGACACCGCTCCCAGAGTCCGTGTGGGGCCGCAGGATGTGTGATCGGAGGTCTGACTGTGAGATTGTGTGGTGCTTGTTTGCATTCAATCTAATTCTTTGCACTTAAACATGTGTTAAAGAGACAAATAAGTCAAAATACTGGAGCAAAACCTGAAGTTAAATATATGCCTGTTCTTTATAACGGCATTCAGATGAAAACCATCAAAATGCAAAATGCTATGTATATTACACCCCTCTAGGCTCAGGTTGGATTTCTTGGTCTGTAATTTCTGCAGTATTTACCGTGATTTTTCAGAGTCAGGAAAATGCATCAGAAGCTGATCTCATTGTAACAACAACAACAAAAATTCCAAATCGAGAAAATTATTGAGAATGCAGCCATTTTGGAAATGTAGATAAAGAAGAAAAATGCTGAAGATTTTGGGTGGTTTACCGACTAGCATGGTTTTGTAATTGCTGCCACCTACTGTATGTAGTTGATGTTTGTTTAAATGTAGTAAGTTCGTGAAGGTAAGGCTGTTGAAACAGATAATTAGAGCAAGGTAGACACCATTAGGTTTTAGCATTTCTTCTCCCTCCATAAGTGGCTCTTAATTACCGAGACAGCCGCCAGCTTTCATTCATTACCTTCAAGTGGATTTAAAGTTTTTCTCATTTTAAAGTTCCTTTGCCAGTGAACCTTCACAGTAATGCTGTGAAATGTGCACTCAAAAGCTCAGCCTGCTCAGGGATTTTTTGAGTATACATGAAGCAGTTTGCTTTAAGAGAGTTGTTTTGTTTTAATTCAAAGGAATAACGTTCTGGATTTGGATTATAAATTAATTTGCGTGAAAGAGGTGAAATTAGAGCTGGTGAAACTCATGTGAGTTGTAGCAGTTGACTTAAAAGACATTCTTTCATTGGTCTTAAAACAAAGCTTCAGATCAGCCCGCTAGTTAAACATAACAAGCAATAGAGAATCTGAGTCCATGGAGGCCCTGCTCTTTCATTAAGACCCAGCTGTCAAAGGGTCATTAGGTCCTTCCTGCGGAAAACAACTTCCCCTTAATGTTTGGGGTTGTCCCTCGATGGGATTTCTGAGTAAGTGCCTGACATTTACTTTCTGAAAGAATCTAAAGCTGGTGTGAGACTGGACTGTTGAGACTTCGCAGGAGCAATGGCTTCGGCCGTGGTGGTGTTGAATATGCCACAGTGTGTGTGTGGAATGCTCCCGCTTGCTGTGTGCGTTGATGTACAGTGTCGGTATAAAATTCTCAGAAGCATAACTTCCTGGAGACCAAAGCACTGAAACTGGGGAGAGGCTACATACGTAAAATTCGCGCACTTCTCATGGATGTTTGTACCTTATTGCTACTTATGTGATTTCCAGTGGTCCCTGTTTCAGTGTCTGAAAACACCACCCTGAGGTTGACTTTGCCTTTTCTGCCCCAGGCTATTTGCTTTCTAGAAGAGAAGGCCAAGCAGGGTCTCCTGAAAAGCCGCTCTCTGACCTGGGCCGTCTCTCCTACCTGGCCTATTGGAAGAGCGTCATCTTAGAATATCTCTTCCTCCACCACGAGAGGCATATCAGCATCAAGGCGATCAGCAGAGCTACAGGCATGTGCCCACATGACATTGCCACCACTCTGCAGCACCTCCACATGATTGACAAGAGGGATGGCAGGTGAGTCCTGGTGCCTTGGGCAACCCCAGCTGCACCTCAAGCATCTTACACCAGGAGTTAGGCAGATTCATTCCAGTAAAGGTTCCCCAACAGTATTATTAAAACCCTTCTTTTGAAAGGGTACTTTTTTGCTGGTCTAATTTCAATCTGCCATACCTTTGCATTGATGAGCTTTCTGATTTTTCCTCACCCTCGTAATATTAGTGCTAGCATATGTCATTACATGAAAGTGAAATGAAATTTCAGCTTTTGATTGCACTTTGTTCTGCCTCATCACATTACAGATTTGTTATCATTAGAAGGGAAAAGTTAATACGGGGCCACATGGAAAAGCTGAAAACCTGTTCCCGGTCCAATGAACTCGATCCGGAGAGTCTGAGGTGGACCCCAATTTTAATTTCTAATGCTGCAGTTTCTGAAGAAGAGCGGGAAGCTGAAAAAGAGGTAATGATTGGCTTCATCAACCTAAGTTGTGTAATTTCAATCTTGGAGCATTCTTAAACTAAGAAAGTCATTAACGTCATTGTCAAAAGCTTGGTTATGTAGAGAGCTTGTGAAATGATATGGCACTAATTTATCTAACTGAGGTTGCATGGTAAGACATGATAATTTTATTGAATTGAGTATGAAAAATGAAACATTTATCATTGATCACAAAGCAGCATTTTTCACTACTGACAGCATGTAATCAGATTAAATTTGGTGCTGAGCTCCAAGGCTGCAGTGTCAATCGATTCTTTGTGTTTATGAACTTGCTTAAAGTGCTCCATGCCAGTGAGCATGTAATGTACTGATAAAGGACTCAAATCAATTCGCTGCATCATTAATACTGCTAAATATCCCATGAAACCCAATCTCCTTTGATTTGTTATCCTAACTGATGTCAGAGTCCTGAGATGATGCAGCTGGAATGTTGCTTGGCTGGCTGACTGTCCTGAGCAGAAATGACTTAGCTTCCTTCGCCTTTGAACCTTAGAGGCTCTGCCTGCCTAACTGCCCTCTCACTGGCCTGCCCTTTCCACCCTCCCCCCTTAGGCTGAGCGGCTAATGGAACAAGCTACCTGCTGGGAAAAGGAGGAGCAAGAAATCCTGTCATCTAGAACTAACAGTAGGCAATCACCTGCAAAAGTACAATCGAAAAATAAATATTTGCATTCCCCGGAGAGCCGGCCAGTGGCGGGGGACCGAGGGCAGCTGATGGAGCTGTCCAGAGAGAGCAGTGAAGAAGAGGAGGAGGAAGAGGAGGAGGAAGAAGAAGAAGAAGAAGAAGAAGAAGAAGAGGAAGAGGAAGAGGAGGAGGAGGAAGAAGAAGAAGAGGAAGAAGAAAATATTCAGAGCTCTCCTCCAAGATTAACTAAACCACAGTCAGTTGCCATAAAGAGAAAGGTATGTGTCTGTTTAGATTTTTAGTCTGTGAGTCAGCTTCAGTCAAATCCGGGCATTGCAAACATTCTATTAGTATTTGTTTCAGTCCCCATTCTTTAGATGTAGTGTGTTTGTATCCAGTCCCACTGATCATGTGTCATCATCGTTTATCTTACAGTCATGATTGTGTGTACTTTTTGAGGTTTGTTAGTGCTGTGACAGGAAACCAGGAGCAGCCTGGCTTTCTAGTCTAGTGGTGACTGCCACCTGCTGGTGTGTGGGGCTAGAGTGAGTGAGTCTGAGGGAACAGAAAAGGACCTTCAGCAAATTTTGATAAAAATGCCAAGGCTTGGAGAGGCCAGGAGATTTGTCCACGGTCACACAGTTCATCAGAGATGGAGCCAGAACCAGGTGAGTGCTCGACTTCAGCCTAGTGCTCCGGTGCTATTTCTTGTTCTAGTTCTTGGCATAGAATTTTTAGAAGCTACTTTAGGCCGTTCATTTGGATGCTGGTATTTTGCATTTGTGGCCAAGTACACATTACTGAAACTTCTCATATCTTAGTGGCCTGGTGGTTTCTCTACATGCACCTGGGCAGAAGGTAAAAAAACTGATTTTGTCCTTAGACTCAACCCAGATCTGGTATCTTTGTCTTCCGTCTCCATCTGTGACATAGAGAGGGGCCAGATGATGTTAGTGTAGCCAAGACCAATAGAGAGAACACAGTACAAGTGAAGACGCCGCCCCAAGGCCAGCCTCTGTGGCATCTGTCAAAGAACCTGCTGTTCTGACTCCCAGCTCAACACCAGCCATCGTCCCATGGAAAGGCAGCCATGGGGAGGTGGTGGAGGGAACATCCCTTAAAGTGGACTTCAGACTTACGAAATGTTTTGGTTTCTTACAAGGAAAATGTCCTCATGTGTTATGTATAGAAACAAAGAGCATTGTTTTAAAAACAGCAAAAACCGGAATCATCCAGGGCACAATTTGGACTGCCATTAGATAAGATGACTCAAACAAAGAAAACCAGCTCTTTCTACTGGCTGTCCTCATAATGAGAAAATTCTAGTGGACTAGAGAGGGCTGGCCACTAGGGAAATTAATAACCGTAAATGTTAAATTATAGAATATGATTATCAGGCTTATATGTGCACTTTGGTAAACATTCAAAGAGTTAAAAATGTAAGACACAATAATTCTTGGGTACTGGTTATCTGGAGTTTGAATTTTAACCATGCTTATTGGACCCTTCTTTGCAATGTACTTTCAATACATTTTGGACCCATTGGCAGATTTACATTTTAGTAGCCAATCTTTTTGTTATTCCTAGTTTTAAATTTAGTATCATTAAAATCTTTTTACTTGAAAAAAATATGTTTTATCATTGCAGTTATAGGGAGTGCCGATCTGTAGTGCAGTTAGAAAAAACAGTTTGTATCTTACATAAATAAGGCAGCTCTCGTGTCTTTTTTTAGATTTTTCTGTATTAAAATATTTTATAAAATTATCAGTTGCTGACATTCCTGCAGCCGCCAATAAATGACTCTGTTAACATTTTAGTCCTTTCTTTAAGCACCCTGTTCATTGTTCCTGAAGTTATGACATGGGAATAAGGAGGCTAGTCTTGCGTACCATCATATTTCCTAGGATGCTTCGAATGTAGTAGGTGCCCCCTGAGCAGTTACCAGGTATTCAGTGAGTGATCCAGTGACTAGTTAATTATTTCAGCATTTATAGAAAATTGGTGTCTGTGATGCCTTAAGAGCTGTGATGTACAAGATAGTGAAGTCAGCAGGCACCATTGGAAAATATATGTTAGAAAAGCAAACTTTAGCTTTTAAAATCTACAGTTAAGCTTCTAGGATGTTCTCTTCTCAAAGCATCTGCTTGAGTAAACAACTGTTTTATTTGGAAAACACTTGCCTGTGTAGTTGGAGCCCAAGAGGGATGTTAAACATCAAATGGAAGGTGAACTACAAAGGCAGCTCAGAAGCCTTTATGTGTGCGAGTCTGAGACTCGCATGTTTGCTGCATATCGACTCAACCATTTAATTTCTCATGAGCTCTCTGTATTCTGTTTGGAATTCATTTCAGAGGCCTTTTGTGCTGAAGAAGAAAAGGGGTCGTAAACGCAGGAGGATCAACAGCAGTGTAACAACTGAGACCATTTCCGAGACGACGGAAGTGCTGAATGAGCCCTTTGACAACTCAGATGAGGAGAGGCCGATGCCGCAGCTGGAGCCTACCTGTGAGGTGGAGGTGGAGGAGGATGGCGGGAGGCCGGGTCTGAGGAAAGCCTTCCAGCATCCGCCCGGGAAGAAGAGACAGACAGAGGAAGGGGGAGGAAGAGACAATCATTGCTTTAAGAATGCCGATCCTTATAGAAGTAAGTGGAGAGATTATAAAAAGCTTGCCCTTGCGACCATCTGTCCATTACTGCCAAAAAGCAGGCACCGGGGGTCCTGCCCAACAGCATCCCTGAGGCTGTGTGAACCCACGGGAAATACGTGCCCATCTGTCCTTTCTCATTCATGAAAGGTTCTGGCTCTTCTTCCTGGAATTGGGTTTTATGTTAAACAACTTCTAAGGCCCAACATTCCTGTAGATGGGTTCATCTTATGTTCCGGAAATTGACTTGTCCCCAAAAACTTTGAAGTATGTCAGAAAGAAACACTGCATTTCCTGATTCTAATATGAACTTTCCCCCACATTTAATATTTCTGAAGTCAGTCCATATGTTATTATCAGTGTGAGCACTGAACTCAGTAGCTTTCTTTTTTCCTGGAAAAATATTAGTAGATTGATGATGCATCTTATAATCAGTGGTGTCTTACATTATTAAGAATCAGCTAAACTTACACCATCACTAGTAGCTTTGAATATACAGGAAATGTCAAAATCAGGAAATTGTCTTTCCTTTTAAATTACTGTTTTACAATTGTTGTTGCCAGGGACATTCCACCCCATCCTCTAAAAAAAAAGCACCCCAAAAATAATGTCCTGTTTAAAAGCAATCATCCCTTGCCTGTGGGTCCCAGCCGAGTAATGAGGGTCTGGGGGACAGGCTCTCTGCTGCTGAAATGACTGTTTTCAAAAACTCACTCCCATCTAGGGAACAGGCCATCTCATGTCCCTGGGCTGTCACTCTAGCTTTTGAAAAACCACAATTGTAAGAATATGACCAAGCATCATCTTGACTTTCTTAATTAACAGGATATAATACTTTGCTGAGAGAGTGGCATCATACCCTGGGTATAGAGAAATCAAGCCATGTTCTTTAGTTTTTTAAATAAACAAACATGTAAACAGCAGCAGCGGCAGCAGCACGCTGCAACAGGTGATCCTTTTTGTGTGGAAATTGAATCTATTGCCAGTTGTCAGCTGTCTTCTCAGGAGCTGGTAAATGAATGGACACTGACTTCATTATCCACTTGGTGCGATTGGCCTTAGAAATTTTAAGTGGCCTTGTCACACCTGATTCCTTTCAGAATCTTCTTTCTTAAAAAATAACTATGAGAAAACTCATCTTCTGATTTAGAGAGGTCTTCCTATAAAAGCCGGTAGGTCCAGTAGCACGTGGAATACGAATGTAGAAACCAGGCCACTGGCGTGGCGCTCACCTGCCCATGTGAATAGAAGTGAAACCATTTGAACATCTTGAGAAGTCTGTTAACTAGGTATTGTACTTTACGCTTCTGAAGGATCTGTCCACATTGCATATGTGTTCTCTTCAGCTAGCCAATTTGAATGTAATAGTTGCAGGTAAGTTTATGTGTAACTTTTTTATTATATAAGTGGTCTGAAAGTTCACTCTGCTCTGCACTGATTGGATTAGAAATCGCTCCCTTCTGGCAAAAGGGATCTCTGTTCCACGTTGGTTATTAGATTTTATTTTTGTTCCCTAGAGTAAGTTCTCCCAAGTTTGTTCTAATGACGCTGTTTCTCTTTGTAAAGTTTTTTCTTTACATGGACCAGAAGATCAGCATGATCTGTAATTTTATAAGACTTGGGTGTTTTATATCTATATTTATTCATCTGCTATATTTTCTTGTTTGCTTATATATACTTACATATTTATATTCATGTGCATGCAGGTACAGTAAAAATAAAATCAGCTGAACTAAAATGAACTTGACAATTATGGTTTGTTATTTATTTACTTTAGTATTCAAACCATACATTTGAGCAGCAGATTGATCCAAAATACAGGTCTGGACAGAATTAGTGATAAAAGGAATACCTGCGCTTTAAATGCTCAAAATTTTATGCTAAATACGTTATAGTTTATGTCATGCAAAAATGATGATCCTATAGTAGATTACAGATGTGTTTAGTTATTTATTCATTTGTTTCAGAGGTACATGGTTTATTTTTATGTCAGAGAGAACATTTAAATCAAAGTAAATAACGTCATCTGAGAGCATTTAAATTCAGTAATTGTCTACAAACCAAAGTTCACTTTCTGAGGACAGATAAGTGAGAGAGACTTCTCTTTCATTGCTTTAGTGCAGTGAGGATGTGGACATGGGCTGGCATTAACCCATTCCCCCTATATTCCCTACTTTGTAAATGTCTCGGTGAATTTTGTACAGTGTGCAATTCCAGGCATCAAAGAATGTCTTATTTGTTAAATAAGTTTATTATTGTTGCCTTTATCCATGTGCTTCCTATAAAAAGCACAGCTTTGTTGAGAGAGAGAATGCACGTGTCTGTATATGGCATATGTAATTTTCCCAGACCCGGGTGATTTACACAGTTTATACCACAGTATTATTCTGTATTAGTCTTGATTATGTATTTACCATTAAGTCTCAAAATGCTAAATTAAAAGCAGTGCTTGCTAATTAATTTAGAAGAATGAATTCTAGTTGTTTGTGGTTATGCTTTCTAAGACTTTGTTTTTCTTCCTCCCCTTTGTCTCCTCGATAAGACAATATGGATGATGCAAATAACTTGAAAGAAGGCAGTAGAGACAATCCTGAACCTCTAAAGTGCAAACAAGTGTGGCCAAAAGGATCAAAGCGTGGTCTCTCTAAGTGGCGGCCAAGCAAAGAGAGGAAGACCGGATTTAAACTGAACTTGTACACCCCTCCAGAAACACCCATGGAGCCTGATGACCAGGTGGCAGTGGAAGAGCAGAAGGAGGCGCTGGAAGACAAAAGCAGCCCTAGTCCCACCAGGATTGAGGAGGAAGTCAGGGGAGCTGTGGAACCCCTGCTGCCTCGGGATGAAAACAGAAAGGATGACACATGTGCACCTGTAAGTCCAAATAAATCACCAGGTGAAACACTGGAGGACGATCCAGTCAAACCTGAGGAGGACGAGGAGGATGAGGAGGAAGAAGAGGAGGAGGAGGACGAGGAGGAGGAAGAAGAAGAGGAAGAAGAAGGAAATGTAGAGAAAGACCCAAGTGGTACTAAAAGTCAGGAAAAAGAGGAGCCAGAAGTCTGCCTGGACAAAGAGGACCCTGAGCGTTTGGATGATCATGAAGAGGAGGAGGAAGAGGAAGAGCCGTCTCACAACGAGGGTCATGATGCTGATGATGAAGACGACAGCCACATGGAGTCCCCAGAGGCAGAGAAGGAAGAGCGCCCCAGGGAAGCCTTCACAGAAGCCCTGGAAAACCAGGAGGCTTTTTTAGACCTTAGTGTCCAGCCTAGTCATTCGGACCCAGAGGTCTTAATGGACTGTGGCGGTGACCTTGTAGCTGCGTGTCACAGTGAACCTAAGGAGCTTGCTGCGGGCACTGAAACTGCGCCCGAGTCTGAGGAGGAGCTCGAGCCCCCCGACGAACAGGCACAGAAACAGGACCAAAAGAACAGCGAAGACGCAGATTCTGAGTTTAAAGAGGCAAGCACAGCAGCCATGGAAATCGACTCTGAGACCGTCCAGGCCGTGCAGTCTCTGACCCAGGAGAACAGCGAGCAGGAGGACACCTTTCAGGACTGCGCCGAGACTCAAGAGGCCTGCAGAAGCCTGCAGAACTACACCCATTCAGACCAAAGTCCACAGATTGCTGCCACTCTGGACGATTGCCAACAGTCAGACCACAGCAGCCCAGTTTCATCCGTCCATTCCCACCCTGGCCAGTCCGTGCGTTCAGTCAGCAGTCCCAGCGTCCCCGCCCTGGAGAACAGCTATGCCCAAATCAGCCCAGATCAAAGTGCCATCTCAGTGCCATCTTTGCAGAACATGGAAACCAGTCCGATGATGGATGTCCCGTCAGTTTCAGATCACTCACAACAGGTCGTGGACAGCGGGTTTAGTGACCTGGGCAGCATCGAGAGCACCACGGAGAACTACGAGAACCCAAGCAGCTATGATTCCACCATGGGCGGCAGCATTTGTGGCAACGGCTCTTCACAGAACAGCTGCTCCTACAGCAACCTGACCTCGAGCAATCTGACGCAGAGCAGCTGTGCTGTCACCCAGCAGATGTCCAACATCAGCGGGAGCTGCAGCATGCTGCAGCAGACCAGCATCAGCTCCCCCCCCACCTGCAGCGTCAAGTCTCCTCAAGGCTGCGTGGTGGAGCGGCCTCCGAGCAGCAGCCAGCAGCTGGCCCAGTGCAGCATGGCCGCCAACTTCAGCCCGCCCATGCAGCTGGCCGAGATCCCCGAGGCCGGCAACGCCAACATCGGCCTCTACGAGCGAATGGGTCAAAGTGACTTTGGGGCCGGGCACTACCCACAGCCGTCAGCCACCTTCAGCCTTGCCAAACTGCAGCAGTTAACTAATACACTTATTGATCATTCATTGCCTTACAGCCATTCCGCTGCTGTAACTTCCTATGCAAACAGTGCCTCTTTGTCCACACCATTGAGTAACACAGGGCTTGTTCAGCTTTCTCAATCTCCACACTCTGTCCCTGGGGGACCCCAAGCACAAGCTACCATGACCCCACCCCCCAACCTGACTCCTCCTCCGATGAATCTGCCACCGCCTCTTTTGCAACGAAACATGGCTGCATCGAACATTGGCATCTCCCACAGCCAAAGACTGCAAACCCAGATTGCCAGCAAGGGCCACGTCTCCATGAGAACCAAATCGGCATCTCTGTCACCAGCCGCTGCCACCCACCAGTCGCAGATCTATGGGCGCTCTCAGACCGTGGCCATGCAGGGTCCCACGCGGACTTTAACCATGCAGAGAGGCATGAACATGAGTGTGAATCTGATGCCGGCCCCAGCCTACAACGTCAACTCCGTGAACATGAACATGAACACTCTCAATGCCATGAATGGGTACAGCATGTCCCAGCCGATGATGAACAGTGGCTACCACAGCAATCATGGCTACATGAACCAAACACCCCAGTACCCGATGCAGATGCAGATGGGCATGATGGGGACCCAGCCATATGCCCAGCAGCCCATGCAGACCCCACCCCATGGTAATATGATGTACACGGCCCCCGGGCACCATGGCTACATGAATACAGGCATGTCCAAACAATCTCTCAATGGGTCCTACATGAGAAGGTAGGCAACATAGGCAGTCACAAACCCTTGGGCGTCACTATCGAATCGATCTGCACAAATACCTTCGAAGAGTACGATTTCAAAACCAGCAAATTGGTGTGAATGCAAAAATATTTGTTGGCACCATTTATTTAAAAAAAAAAAAGCTGTATGCAGCAGAAAGCCTTATACAAGTTGTTTTTCTTTTTTTCTTTTTTCTTTTTTGGTACCTTTGTTTCTGTTCCTTTTATATGAAGTTCTCTGCAGAGGAAGGCCTCTCTGGACTACACTGGGGGCAGCCACTTGTTGTGCCTGCTTCCGTTAAACAATGTGGATATCAAGCCCCGCACTCCGAGTTACCTGTTTTAATACGGAGCCTAGAGCTTTTTTTCCTTCCCTGTCCACTCCATGTAAATGCCTTTAGCATTTCCGTTCTTGTATATTTTGTTTAAGGTGACACTTCAGCATGCCGCTAATGTCTTTGTTAGTGACAGTGCATTTTGTAATACTGTACAAGTGTTGTGCTAACAGTAAGCCATTTCTTAAGTTTTTTGCCTTGATTAGGGTGCCCTAATTTGAGGGTTTTAAAAAAAAACTATATTTTTGTTAATTATAAAACTGTAAAGAGCTATAAAAGCTATTACCATTTGGTTAGTCAAAAGGGTTTTATTGCTAAATGTTTGGTGTAAAGTTGAGACCCTTTTCCATTTTGGTGACAGATTTCTTTGGGGGAAAAAGGCAGCTTTCTGTTTTATAAATGCAGACTTCTGTTTATTGAATGAAGCATATCTCAGTGTTTATCTGTCAGGTTTTGAAACATTTCATATATGTCCAAATACTTGGCAGGATTTAAAAAAATAGTGAATTTGGTGTAAAGTTGCTATTTTATGGAAATGCCTCTAACTTTACATTTTCATTCCATCTGTAGATTTTTCTATCTTTATAAAATATTGGAGTTATTTTTTAAGGAAAAATAGAGAAGTAGCTTGTGAATAGCTCAAACTAAGCTTACAAATCGCATGTAAAAAAGCAAAAAGGTTATTTGTGTCTGTTTATATTGCTTCCTTTTTTGTAGCCTTTGTACCTGTACAGGTGACTGTAAGGGCCAAGCAGGAGAGGCGCAACCCTTGTATAAAATAGCAGCCAGCGACACTCTTGAATTTATCTGTTCTCTTTTTAGTCAGTCACTTAAAAAAAACAAAACACAAAAAATAAAAAAGCTGTACATTTTAACATAAAATAAATTATGATGAGCCATTTTTAGCCTCTGTGTCCTGTCATATTATGATTGATGAAGAATGACCAATGGAACTGTATCCTGTGTCACATCTCAGAACACATACACATTTTGGGAAAATAAATTATTTAGTGTACATTGGATTTAAGAGATTTTCTGATTTGTTTTGACTTTGGGGGAGGGGGTTGGCAATAAATAAGAGTAATATCTAATAAAACCATCACATATACCAAATACCTATTTAATAAGTTAATTTATAATGGATTTTAATGCTTTACATGAAAGTTTATTTTATGCTAGTGCATACCTTCTGTATGCCAATCATTGTCTTTAAAATAAAGTGAATTTGTTTTTTTCTTTTTGACTTTGATCTTCATTTGCAAAGGGATCCTGCACAAATACCAGTTGCCTCAGTGGTTTCGTCTGTGTAGACTCCGCACAGTGGTGGCCAACTTCTTTCCTCTAAAGAATAATACCAAAAAAACAAACAAACAAAAAAAGGCGACCCCATTTGGGAATGTATGTTTGAAAAACCATTTTCTTAAAAAAAAAAAAAAAAAGTGTGAAAGTTTGGTTCTGTGGTGAATGAGTGATTGGATGTTTCATTTAATACCTGAAGTTCAGAACAAAAAAAAGTCAATGTTTTCAAATATTATTTTATGGAATTCAGAGGAAGTTCTGTCTTTTGAAACAGTATTCTGATAACAAGCCTAGAAATGCATGCATGACGTGGCACCGTGTGGAACTGGCCCAGGAGGCTCTCCAAGTCTGTATCCATGGGTGCTCACCACTCCTGCGAGGCCAGTCACATCGAGGCCTCTCGCGGGGAGAACATTGCTTTTCCACCAGTGGCTCAGCCCACACAATAACCAGGCATTGTACAGGTCTGACACGTTCAAGTCGATGCAGAACAAAACTGAAAAGGCAAGATGCTGCACACACCCCTCCAGAGGATGGGGGGTCACGCCCTCCAGAGGATGGGGGGTCACGCCCTCCAGAGGATGGGGGTCACGCCCTCCAGAGGATGGGGGTCACGCCCTCCAGAGGATGAGGGGTCACGCCTTCCAGAGGATGGGGGGTCACGCCCTCCAGAGGATGGGGGGTCACGCCCTCCAGAGGATGGGGGGTCACGCCCTCCAGAGGATGGGGGGTCACGCCCTCCAGAGGATGGGGGGTCACGCCCTCCAGAGGATGGGGGGTCACGCCCTCCAGAGGATGGGGGGTCACGCCCTCCAGAGGGAGGCTGCCCGGTTTGCCATGAACCCTCACCCTTGGGTTTTTCTCTCTCATGTTACAGAGTTTCTGGGCTGAGTGTCAGGAGTTTGTTTTGGCCCCTTCCATCCACACCGGCACAGTCAGTGGGGGAAAGTCTGGTAGCTGAGGGAGGGTTTCCAAAACCACTCTGCAGGGGCTGTCATCACAAAGGGAGAAGAGAACCTTCCAGATGCTGCGCCGGTTGGTGGGAAGGACACCGAGTCACCTGCAGAGTTGGGGAGCGTGGTGATTGCTTGCTGCTTGTTTGACTCAATTGCTATGTCATTCCAGGAGCAGCTCAAAGCTCCACTGAGCCTGCCTGAGCCCAGGAGGTGTGTGTTGGGGGGGGGGGGGGGGGGGTGCTAACAACCTGATCAAAGCCATGCAGAACTTCCCACAGGCCTCACCTTCAAACCTTCACTCATTGGGTGTCTTTCCTCTTGTGCTGCAATTCTTTGGGGGCTGAGATTTGCCCTGTGTTCCCTTTGGCACTGCCTAGTTAATCACACCCTATAGTCTATGGATACTCAGGTTCCATCAGCCCCTCCTGCCGCACCCTCCACACACACACACACACACACACACACACACACACACACACACACACACCCTGCCTCCCTCAGTCCACCAGGGAGCTTGTTCACAAGACCCAGACCTGCCCGACTAGATAATGCCAAAATTATCCTGAGTACTAGTCCCCCTCAGCCAGGTCACCTTCCTCTTTCCTAGCAGCAGTTCCAACAAGACTGGGACTCCTTGTGCATCACAGGCTCCCTAGGGCCTGCAGCATAGCCAAGTACGGAGCCCCTTTGGGAGCCCAAGCCCCTGGGTTCATCCACAAGCGGAAAGGCTCGGCATAGGTGAACTGATCCGAGGTGGCCCCAGGACACCCTGCAGACGCTCCTCACTAGCCCACTCTCACTAGAAAAATCAACTCAGACCTCAGTGTGACCCCAGGGAGCCTGGAAAACGGGAACTTGGATCTATCAGGACTGAAATGTCACCGTCAAGTTGAGATTCGTGAACAGGCCACAGCTTTTAAACCCAGCAAGTTCTTTCCTTTTAGAGTTTTAACAAGTGTTTGTCAGTTCCCAACCTTTCCTTTTTAACGAGTCCAGTGGTGCCTGGCCATGTGTAAAGGCTTCCAACCTCCTTGCCAACATTCTGTTTCAGAAACAGGGACTCACTGTATTGTTCCAGAGCTTCCCCCACAACCTCCCACGTGCCCCCCACACCCTGTGCAGGAAATGGGGCCAGCAGAGGCTCCTCAATTTACAGATGAGGAGATTGAGGCTCAACAAACAGTTGTCTCAGAAACAGCTTTCCCTACAGTACTTCACTCTGCGATGAGACCATAACTTGTCTAATAAGCACAATGCTTTACAAACTGTTAAGTGATGTACAAATCAGTTTTCTTTGTTACAAGCAAGTGTTGGTCTACAGTCGACACTCAGAGTACAAGTACAGTCACAGTTACATTATTTAGCAGTGCCTTCTATTTCTTTGTACCCAGGCTTCCATAATCCCACACTCCAGCTTCCTTCTCCCTTCTCTGTCCCCTTTCCTGGGGTTCCTCTCTCACTCAGTATGACTTCAAATTCCACCTCTATGCAGATAACATCCATTATTTTTTTAAATTTTTCTTTTGATTGATTTCAGAGAGGAAGGGAGAGGGAGAGAGAGAGAGAAATATCAATGATGAGAGAGAATCATGGATCAGCTGCCTCCTGCATGCCCCCTTCTGGGAATTGAGCCCCAAACGCTGGGCATATGCCCTGACTCAGAATCACACCATAACCTCCTGGTTCATGGGTCAATTCTCAACCACTGAACCACAGCAGCCAGGCAACATCCACAATTATATCTCCAGTCAGAGCTCTCTCTTGATTCAAGGTCAAAGGACGTGGGACACCTTGTATTTGTCTTAACAGACATAAGGTGATCTTCAGCCCCCTGGCCCCATTTTTAACCTGTTAACCTCATCTCAGTTTTAAGGCCCTACCAAGAAACCAAATTGATACTTTCCACCAACTTCTGTGGATTCTCCAGGATAATTCCAAAATTATCCTGAGTACTAGTTCCCCTCATCCAGGTCACCTTCCTCTTTCCTAGCCGCAATTCCAGCAGTCTCCTAACTGGTCTTGCCTACAATCCAATTTCCACACTGCAGCCACCGTGTTTCCCCCAGAGTGATTTCCTAGAAACAGGTAAGACCATTACCCTGCTTAAAAACCTTCAGTGTTTTCCTTTGTGCTTGGAATAAAATCTAGCCTCTCTCCTGCCACTCCCCACCTCACCCACGAACTCTGGCTTCACGGAGGGGCAGTTCCACACACACATACTTTGGGGGGTGTTTCCTTAAAAACACACTTCTTTGTCAGCTCAGAGCCTTCGCTTATGCTGTTCCCTCCCTGTTTGGAAGGTGTGCTCCTTCAAGACTTAGCTCACCCAGTCTCCACAGAGAGCTCATCTTCACCATCTCTTCTAAAGTGGGTTTCTCCCCGATCCTGTTCCTGGCTGGTCACCTTACTCCTGTTTCTCTCATGGCACCTGAACACAGCATGCATTTTTGCTTTTACTTGTGGCCTCTTCACCCCACTTTTTGGCAGGTGATAGGTTCTCAATAAATACTTGTTAACTGCATGAATACTCTACTTCTGTAGACTTGAAACACTTCTGCAAAAACTTTTGATCTTCCTTTCTCCTACCTCTAGCTCCCAGGAACCATCTTGACGAGACCAGACTCCAACGTTAAAGTTCTCTGCTCCGGTCCTCAGCAGGACTCGGCCGCTGAGAGGTGGGGCATGTAGGAAGGTGCAGGGACCCGAAGGTGCGTGGGACTCAGGGGTTCCACATAAGGACTCATTGAAAAGTATATATTTTATCAAAATGGAAATGTTGAGTTCTCTCTGGATAAGGAATAGATCAGACCGAGGAGGTAAATGAGTTTTCAGGGTATTATGAGGCTCCTGTGATGGAAAAGTCTATGTAGGGGCCACTATGATCATAGAGTCCTTCTTGGTGTCTCTTTTCCAAGAGCCTGTGTACAGCTCCCCTCACACCCAAATCTGAGTCATTATGAGGACCCGATTTCTCTTAGGCCAATGTCACACACCCAGAGCAGACCCTGGGCAGTTCCAGAAGGCCTATCTGGCCCACGAGCCCAACTCCCCCTCTGGCACAAAGCAGGGCAGCTCTCCAGAGCTCACAGGGTTACCCTGGGATAGCTTTGCACATTGTCCTTCCTCCATCAAGAACTTCCTCTTTCATTCTGCTGAAGACCGCCCCACAGCCAGATTGAAGAACTGGGCCCCTTTTCACATTTCCCCCACGGCCTGGATCTCACTCTGCTCTCTCTAGACAGCGGGGCTTCTTCCATCAGTATCTCTCTTTGGGTTCTGTCTGCTTTTTGGTGCCTAGTTCCAGGTGCCATCTCTACCCGTGTGGGGCTTGCTGCTGTTCTCTTCTCCAGAATGAAAATCTGAGGGTGATGGTGACTGGCTTAACCCTCCAGGAAGGAAAACTCGCCACCTGCACCCCCCTGCATGTAGAGCAAACACATTTGCAAATACTTCCTGGTGTGACTGAACAAATCAAAATGAAAGGGGCTTCCCTGAGTTTTTGTTCCCTAAGAGTGTCTCCTCCCTCTTTTCCAAAATTATAAAGTCAAATTCTTGTGCAAATTTACCACAATTTATTGAACTTTTCTGGGTAGTGGCAGCTCTGGCTAAACATTTGAAGAGCCCTGATTCTCTGAGGAAGGTGGGGGAGCCCAAAGCAGGGCCTCTGTACAGGGGCTCAGGATACCACCCCACCCCCCAACTCCCACCAAGTGAGTGGCAGCATATCTAGGGGACCTGAGTCTGGGGATCCCATGGAAAAGAGGATATGGGAGGCAGTAAGGAAATACAGACACCTCAGAAGGTAACTCACTCCCGGGCACGTTCTGTGGTTAGAAAATATATTTCTATTTTAAAATTACTTTTTTAAGAATGTGACTTCCAGACCAAGCCAAACATTTAATCACAGCACAATGCCTACACATTTTTAAATCATTTTCTTCTCCCATCTTACAAAAAATAAATAAATAGATTAAAAAATACAGGTGCCTTTATGCAGAACGGTGTGTCCATCTGTAACCAATTCTGCGGGAGGCCTGTTGGCCTTATTCTGCTCGGAAGCCAAGTACTGGACTCGTCCGGGCGGCAGCCTTGCACCCTCCCTGTTCGTCAGCATGCATCCAGGAAGGTTCGGAAGGCTTGGAAGAAGTCAAGCTTCGGTTTCACTGTCCCTTCTCCAGGACAAACGAAGTCACGGGCCAGAGCCGTATCAGTCTTCTCTCTCCCTTCCCAAGCGGGGGGACCTACAGCTCCTTCTCGCTGGCCTTCTCGCTGGCGTCGCTGTGCTGGGCCTGCCGCCTCTGCTGCGCCAGCTCCTTGTCCAGTTCCCGGAGCTGCTTCAGAAAGCCCCAGTTGGGGAGGACACAGCGGTTCTTGGCCACTTGGTGAATGGCGTCCACCAGGGTCATGTTCCTGTGGATCATCAGGTAGGCCAGGACCAGGGTCGCCGAGCGGCTGCGGCCCATGACACAGTGAACCAGGATCTTATCTGAAATGGAGTGGACACAAGAGGCAGCAAACTGTGCTAGTCATCATGGCATTCTTCACCACCATGCACTCTGGGGGCCGGGGTTAGGGGGAGGGAGGGAATGGCATGGAGGAGAGGGAGTTAGTTTCACTCCAGAGTATCCTTGATGGGCCATACAAGTTAATTTATCAAATTTCAGCCCTTGGCTACACTTCTTAATATTCCGTGTGATGAAATAGGAAGTCCACATAAAGCACTCGGGCTACATACCAAAGTGCGATGATTATCTTGGGAGAAGCACCAGGGAGATTGAGTCGCAAGTTGAACCAGCCACTGTTTCACAAGACAGCATTTTATTTAAGAGAATGGACGACAGGAAAATCGTGGTCATTTAAACTTGGGTATTTGGATACTTTGACTCAAAAGTGAACAAAGTCAGCCTGCCACATCAAAGAAAACAACGGATGGTCTTTATTGTCAGTGATAAAATGCAAGCTTTTGAGAAAATATTAAGAGTTTTGGAAAACTTGTATCTATCATTGTAAAGTTGACAGTTTCCCAATTCTTTGAAGATTTTTGTTAGAATGAGCGATGAAGTTAACAACTGTGTTTTTTGATAATGTATAGTGAAAAGGTGTCAACATTTGGAGGATCTGCATAACTGAGAAAATCAATATTTTCCAAATGACTAAATACAAGATGTTACAGAATCTTGCATAGGTATAAACATTCATTCAAAATTTAAGACAGACCAGTGGATTTTCATGTACCTGAGTATGAAGTTTATTGATATGGCTTCAGATTCCACATCACAGCTAGCCTTTTACAAGCTATCATTTCTTCAGCCAGTGTGACTCAGGGGCTGAGCGTCGACCATGAACCAAGAAGTCACCAGTGCGGTTCCCGGTCCAGGCACAGGCCTGGGTTGTGGGCTCGATCCCTGGTAGGGGATGTGCAAAAGGCAGCCAATCGATGCTTCTCTCTCATTGATGTTTCTATCTATCTATCCCTCTCCCTTATTCTTTCTCTAAAAAAAAAATAAACAAAATCATATATAATTTTTAAAAAGAAGCTATCATTTGTCAAGTGTGGGTGTAGTATCGAAGAAGAATACCCACAATTACCTGAAAGGGCTTTTAGAGCATCCCTCCCTTCTCCAACTACATGGCTGCTGAGCGAGGCTGGGTTTTCTTCATCCACGCCAGCCAAAACAATATACCACAACAGACTGAAGGCAGAAGCTGACCAGATTCCAACTGGATTCTAATAAGCTTCGCATCGAGGAGATTTGCAACAATGTAAATTAATACCCATCTCCTCCCTAAACTGTATTTGGAAAACATAATTTTTCATAAAAATATTTTAATATTCAATCGTGTGTTTCATCCTTTTAAAGTGAGTATTAATTTTTCAGTTTGTTTCTAATAGGGTAAGTAACAGATACAACCTGTGTGAACAAAACTCCCTTAGGCCACTGCCCTGGCAGTGTCTGGGCCCCACTGCGAAGCCTTGATGTGAAGCTGTTGCCTCTAGAGCTCACATAGTAAGCATCCACCGTGTCATTCCATCCTCAACACAGCCTTCAAGGTGCCAGTACCATCCTCCCTGCTTTACAGAGAAGGCAACGACTTGTCAGAGGTCACTCAGAAACCTGGTGCCAGCACTAGAAATAGTTCAGAACATGTTATTGAGGCCCTACTGTGTGCTGGACACTGGCCATCATGCTCTTGGGACAGAGAAAATGCTGAGATTAGAATCTCTGGCTGTACCCACTACTGCGAGGCCAGTGGCCACCCTTCCCGGGTGTGCGATCGCTCTGCTGGCATCGAGCTGGCTGAGGCAACTCGAGCTGTGGGACCCTGGGCCTGAGGCCTGGGAAGATGACCAAGAAGACATTCATGGACATCCCCAGGTTTCTGGAGCATCGGCAGGACATGAGAACAGCTTGGAAAGAACACTTCTGGATGGACATGTTGCTCCTGTGTCCCTCCCATCTTCCTCAGGGGACCATGTCCAGGACAATGGGAATGGCCAGCAGCCATGGCAGCATGAGAACTCCAAGAGGGTTGAACCCCAGGCACCAGGCCCCACCCTTCCCCGTATCCCCCCCCCCCCCCCGAAACCCGGTCAGAGAGGCTGGCACACTCTGCCTGACAGTAAGGACTCTACTGATGACCTCTCCACACACAGAGAGTTGTTCCATGGAGAGCCATTCACTTGATCACCCCTCGTTTTCACGGATCCCCACAAGCTAACCCGGTGGCCCTGCGTCCCAGCCTTCATGCTGTTGAGCGACATGAGCCTGGCCTCCCTGACTCTGCCTTGTGCACGTTGGCCGGAAAGGAGGGAGAGAAGCAGGGCCACTCCCTTCCTGCGGACGGGTTTGGGGAGCTGGCCCCGAGTGAGTGTCGGCTGGAGTGGCATGTCTACCTCTGGCATCCTAATCCCCACACCCTGTTCCAGAGGCTGCTGGCCCCCTGCCAGCCAGCTGATAACTAAAGCGTTTCTTCCTCTCCTGGCAAAAAGGGTAATTCTTTCTGTCATGACTAAATGTTCAAAACAGACGAAAGCTGTAGTTCATTAAGCCTTTTGGGAGCCTGAAGTCTGTTGAGTGGGAGGAGGGGGAAGGGAGCCGGAGGGGGTGGGAGAAGGAGAGGGGGTCGGTGGGGGTGCAGTGAGGGTTATGCTCAGTCCCAGCAGGAGCTCTGAAACTAAATTTGTTTTTGAGAGTGGCATTAATGCCACCAGCCATGTGAGCTTGGTTCCCCTGGGGTCAAGGGCCCCCCCCAGACCCTCAGGGCCCTGCTCCTTCTTTCCTCTGGGGCTCTACTAAGCACCACCCTTTGGGCCGAGGGGGAGAGAAGGCAGGAAGGCTGCATCTGGCCTGTTGCCAGCAGGGCCCTGGCCAGAGAGAGTAGGGGGCTCTCTGGAAGTTAGACACCAGCCAGGGTCAGGTCTGGGTGGAGGAAGCATTGTCAGGTTGGCACTCTCTAGGTCAGCAGCTTTCAGACTCTGGTGTGGCTCCCGGAAACACCATATAAAATTCACCACTAACTCGAACATAGCCTCACCTCATGCCACATCTTCCAAGTATGTTGTTATATATTTTTACTGTAGCCAATCCTCCCAACCTGATGAGGCAAATGAAAGATCGTCCCCGTTTTTCAGAGGAGACAGCTGAAGTGCAGAGAAGGGATTTGTCCAAGTCACACAGCTAGGAAGTGGCTGAACTGTGGTTCAAACCTAGGCACCCGCCGCCAGGGTTGAAGCTTTTACATGTTAACAGGGCAATTGGGATCACAAGTGTGCGATCAGACAAAAGTTTCACAAAGCAATACGCACTTTTACTACCACAATGCCTGCTGCTATTTTCTGTTCTAATGTAGTCCATTTTTGAAAAAGAAATGCTGGTTGTAACCACTCTATATGTCACAATCTATGTTTGAAAAAAAAAAAAAGGTAATTTCAATGAAATATTTCTCCATAGGCCTTTACCAAAACTTGGATTCCCAAAAGTTGAATCTTATTAAGAAAACCCAAATCCAGAATCTCTGCGGCTTCCCAATTGCATATTTTCCTTCCTGACCAGAAGGTGGGCCTCTGTCACATAAGCATACAGGCCAAGCCCCCCAACCGCACACCCCCTCGCCTGCACCATCCGTGCTCTTCACCAGGTGTGCACTCCCTCAACACCTCCTTTCTGGGTTTGGGGGGTGCCCTTTGCCTGTCTCTCACTCAGACCTCGGAACTTGCCTCCTCAGCAGTGTGCAAAGCCAGAGTTCATACTTCTTCCCCAACCGGCCAGACTTGCGAGGAGAAAGGGAGCATGCAGGTTCTGAGCCGCGAGGGGCAGGCCGGTGAGTGCTGCAGAGGGCGAAGACTCACATCACCTGAGTCTGGCCTGGCTGCAGCTCAGAAGCACCAGGGATCAACCTCCTGCTCAGAAGCAGCTCTCCTTTACTGACTTTATCCACAATGGCCTTTAAGGTGGAGTTAAAGCAGGCTGTGGACAGTTCGTTAAAGAAAAAGAAAGAAGGAAAGGAGAGAGCGGTGATACTAGATCCCATCTTTAGAGCCTCCTGGTTTCTGCCCTGGGATTTTTCAGATTTCCTGAAATTAAAGCCACACCAAGTCGCTCCCAGGACGCGGCGCCAGGAGCGGTGAAGGCAGCCCAAGTGGGGTTCCCGCGGCAGTCTCTTGTCAGTACTTGTTTTTCCGACGAGGACGGACAAGGTCAGTTGTTTCAGTTCCCGCCACCGGCTGCCAGGCCTCAGGTTCCATAATATTTGGTGACTTGTTACACAGCAAAGTCACCGGGTGCTCAAAATAAGGGCGGAGGATTCTCCCGTGGGGCCTGAGTGGCAGGCGTTCCCGCCATGGCCTCCCGTGTGCTCTGTGGCTCCCGGCACATCCCTTGGCTCCTGTGGGCCTCTGGGTCCCCAGCTCCTGGGACAGGACACTGGGCTAGATTATCCCTAAGATTTTTCCAGAGCGACTGAGATTGCCTGTGGGGTTCTCTCCGAAAGAGCAGTCAGGGGAGGGTCGGGTTGGAGTGGACGCCCTGCGCTGACTCTGCAGCCCCACAAGCAGTGCTTTTCCACAAGAGTCGGCCGGAGGAGCTGTGGGGCAGAGGAGGGAAGCAGCCGACCCGGGGCAGAAACTAGCCAAGGAAGAAGAGGAAAGACAAGAGGAAAGAGAGACGCCTTGCCTTTTGGCCGGACTGTCCATCCACACCTCTTACATCAAGAGTATAATAAGAAACATGCGCGTGGGCCTGGCTCCGGCCTGCTGTAGTCCGGGCTCAGCGCCGCCACTGCTGGGAGTCCGTGGCAGTGCTGCTGCCCAGCTGGCCGCCTTTTGTTGTGTTACTGTGACTACTGGGGCACAGGTTACACACTGACAGCTGTTGGGTTTCTTTTGTTTGGCCTTCACAGCATTTTAGGAAATTTTCAATGCGATGCCAACACTTAAAAATCCAGTGATTTTACATTAAATCCCTGAAAAGTCGGATCTACCGCACTTGCACTGGTTCTCACAAAACAAACGTTGGCTGGGACTGGGCAGACACTGCCCCCCGGGAAGGGGTACGAGCTCTGCTCTTAGCCACAAGCACCCTAATCACACCCACGGCTTACACACAGCCAGCTTCTTTCACTCCTGCACGCTGCCTGGTCCTGAGGGGCTAGGACTTTGGGTCTTCAACTCAAGGAAGTCTTTAAATATGTAAGCACACAGTCCAGACCAGTATGTCTCAGTGGTTAGAGCACTGGTCCGTATACAAAAGGGTCACAGGTTCAATTACCAGTCAAGGCACATACCTGGGTTGCAGTTTCCAACCCAGCCCGGGTCGTGGTGAATGTGGGAGGGAATCAATTGATGTTTCTCTCTCTCTCTCTCTCTCTCTCTCTCTCTCTCTCTCTCTCTCCATTCTCCTTTCCTATCTCCCTCTCTTACACACTCTCTCTCTAAAAAATAAATAAATAAATGGAAAAAATACACTTAGGTGAGGATTAACAACAACAAAAAGTAAGTGCACCAAGTACTGAGAAGGGAGCCCAGCCTCCCACCTGGCAATTCGGCCATGTCCTGATCCGCATCCCCAGCCAACAGTCTAGACCCCACCCCTGCATACCCTCTGGCCTTGGTATATACTTTTTTTAGAGAGAGAGACTAGTTTTTGTTTTTGTTTTTAATGATGTTTTATTTATTTCAGAGAGGAAGGGAGAGGGAGAGATAGAAACATTAATGATGAGAAAGAATCATCAATGTGATGCCTCCTGCATGCCCACACTGAGGATGAAGCCCGAAACCCAGGCATGTGCCCTGACTGGGAATCGAACTGTGGCCTCTGGTACATAAGCTGATGCTCAATCACTGAGCCACGCCAGATGGGCATATACTTTCCCTCTTGACCCTTTCTTTGTGAGCTGCCTTCGACCACCTGGTCTACCAGTCACTCCTCACGCCAGCCTGACATCTCCACATCGAAGGTCTGTGATCTGCCCAGGCTTAAATAGGGCTTGAGGGTCCCATGCTTTCCTGATTCCGCAGTGTAGACAGACTCTACACTCATGTGCCAGGAACCCAAAACAAGCTGTCGTGTGAGCATATCATACTAGTTCAAAGTTGGAATGTCCTTTTTTCTTTGGGGATTGGAAACTTGATGATGATGATGTGCATGTGCTGGTGTGGTTGTGTGTTTCACGGTGCACGACCTCCCTTTATCAGACACATCTGAGAGCCTGCTGCGCACCAGGTTCTGTGCTAAGTGCTTTATGTCGGTTACTGCTGAGCTTCGTTATAATCTTTCAAGGTAAATATTTTTATCGCCAGATGCAGAAACTAAGCCTCAGAGAAATCACATTGTTACTAAGCTGTGAGTCTGAACCCAGCCCTGTCTTCTCCAAAACCTGCCAGCCACCTTCCATTAAGGGGAAGGTCAAAGATATAGTCACGGCAAGTGAAACTGAAGAATTGGGTGGTGGTACTGTAGCTGTGTGTGTGTGTGTGTGTGTGTGTGTGTGTGTGTGTTTTATGTCAAATATGTTTTCAGTTAACTTCAAATATTCCGAGGCTGATTTTACCTCATGGTGATGAGTCAGAGTCCAGTTGCTTTTTGATCCTGCTTGGAAACCCAAAATGTGCACAGCACAGAAGATGGCCCATAAATAGACTCATAAAAGAGCGACTTTGAAATGAAGCATCCCCGAATATAAGCACTTCTGCTCCCTGACTTTCTTTTTCATCATGACATTGCTTGTGAACCAACATTAACGACACACCGTTGGCCCTGTGGCTGGCTGGGGACCCAGGTTCACCTTGGGGTGGCCATCAAGGTCTGGGACTACAGCAGGCATGGCCTGGCCCAGACACAAGTTGGAAGTTCCTGAAACAGGTCATTTGGTCAGGCAGTGAGCCTTGTGATCCCAACCACTTGTGCTAAGAAAGCTTTCAGTACAGTAGTCCCTCCTTATCCGTGAAGGATGTGTTCCCAAACCCCCAGTGGATGCCTGAAACCACAGGTAGTTACTGAACCTAAGCAACTTCTTCAACCCTGCCAGAAATGTGGCAGCGGCTGTTTATTGACAGACGCAGTCTGTCCAGTAATTTTATCATTTTTCAGTACAACCTATTCCTCAATCTGTGCAACCATCCCTTACTTGTAGTAAATGGCTTGGTATCACTCATTTCAGGGGACCCTTGCTGAAATCATTCTGTAGGCTCAATGCTTTCTGGTGTAACAGGTTGCATCAATCGGAACACATTTTCTGTTCTGTCTTCCACCTACAAATGTAATGATTTTTCTATCTTAACTAAGCTTGTCATGCGCTGTGGCCTTAATTTTTGTAGTTTAAGGTGAAACAGCAAAACTAGCACAAATTTCTTTTTCCTTCTTCACAATTTCATGGATAACAGAATCCTTTACAGTAAGATCTTAGCAACCTCAGAATACAATTTTTTTCCCTTTCCTATTAATTCAAGAACTTTCACCTTTTCACTTACAGTTTCTCTTTGGTGTATCTGAATTGCTAGCATCACTACTCTCGCCCTTTGGAGCCGTTAAGAACACAGGAGTACTTGAACTCAAGCCCTAGGATACGGAGACAGTCGATCTGATAACTGAGATGGTTACTAAGTGGCTAATGGGCAGGGAGCATCTACAGCGTGGATGTGCTGAACAAAGGGATGGTTCAGATCCCTGATGAGACGGATCAGGACACTGCGATATTTCAGTACCCTGTTCAGAATGGTGTGCAATTTAAAACTTGTGAATAGTTTTTCTGGAATTTTTCATTTAATATTTTCAGATTATGGTTGACTGAAGGTAACTGCAACTAGGGAAAGCGAAACTGCAAATGAAGAGGGACTACTGTAACTGGATACCCTACATTATGTGACGGCCCCATAAAGGGTTGTGCCACGTGGGGCTGAAGTCAGCACACAGATTAGGGAGGTGAAGTCCCTCTGGCCTCTATGGAATGCCACCCTGCAGCAGTAACTGCGTATTGTCTTACCTGATGCATTCCTAAAGTGTGCCCTTCTCCCCCAAAATAGCCTGGCAGCCTTTCCCTGGATTAGGGCAGCTAAAACTGCATTTTGAGTGCAAGGACTAGCACTATGATTTCAAATTAACCCTGGGAAAGTCAGACATCACAGGTGCAAAGCTCAATCTCAAATATAGTTTGCCACTTCTAAAGGCTAGGTGGTCACTAGAATAATTGTTACTGGACTTGGGGAAGGTCGGGTGGATGAGGGGGTAGGGAGGCTGTGGACTTGGTGGTTGGCAGAAGAATGTGAAGTCTTTCCACTCAAGTCAGCTGCCTGAGGGTTTTCTGGCATCAAAACCTTTGACTATTAGTCGGGTTTGGGCACTGACACAATTGCATGCAAGCTTTGAGGGTTCCCAGATCCCCCCTGCTCTGCAGGATGGCTGATGTGCCTTAGGGAGTAGACTTGAGGCTAAAGGCCTCCCCTCTGAGCCCTCCCGAGGCCAAGGCCGGTGCTGATGCCCTCAAAGCCTGAATTCCACCAGCAGGCTTACAGCCCCCAGGGGCTCAAACTTTTCCAGCTCATCCACATGGATCCCCGCAGGGTCGGCTTTGAGAGGGGAGCCTCTTCCCGCGGGGCAGGGGCAGGGCCGTAGTGGGCGGCTCTTACTGTGATCAGAGTGGAGCGCACCATGGATGAAGGCGGCCGCGGAGTAGAAGAAGACGCTGAGGTCAAAGGTGGGCACGTCGTCGGCCTCGACTCCGTGGTACTCAATGTCCATGCCGCGGTAGTAGTCGGGCCCCGTGTCCACGTTCCGACGGCCGTGGGCAGCGTTCAGCACGTGTGTGAAGCCCGCCTTCTGCAGCCGATAGCGGTCCAGCGCCGTGGCCCTGGGCACACAGGAGAGAGGCCGTGGGCTGTGGGCTCCTTAGCCTGGAACTGGGGCGAGGGGCGGGGAGGGGGGCGGCTAGGAGGCAGCCCACTGGTTTCGGCAGGGAATTCGGGCTTCCAAAATAAGGCCTCATCATTGAAATGAAGGACTTCCTTAGTCCAAAGCCTGCTCTCATGGGGACCCCTTGGGTACCTGTGCCATTTCTCTTTTCTGGCTAGGATGCTTGGAGAAGGGAAGGGGTGGGAGGGTGGGAAGAGGGCTATTCATTGGTGAGTTCATTCTTCCACCACTCACCAAATACACAAGAGCTTGATGTGGACACTGGTGGTCGCAGGAGTGGGCCCGCTGAGCTCCCTGCCACGGGCAGAGGGCCAGAGGGCCACCTGCGCACAGCCTGGGGAGACCCTTTAAAGTTTTGAATACAGTTTATTGATTTTTTACAGAGAGGAAGGGAGAGGGATAGAAAGTCAGAAACATCGATGAGAAAGAAACATCAATCAGCTGCCTCTTGCACACCTCCTACTGGGGATGTGCCCGCAGCTAAGGTACATGCCCGCAACCGGAATCGAACCTGGGTACTTTCGGTCCGCAGGGCAACGCTCTATCCACTGAGCCACACCGGTTTTGGCTGGGGAGACCCCGCCAAAAGCAGCCTCTTCTCTGAACCCTGGGGTGTTTACAGGCTTTGGAGGTTGGGGCTCGGAGGAATGGGTTAAGACAGGTCCTTTAGTGCAGGATGTGATTGGGATTGGGCAAAATTTTTGGTATTGATGCTCACGGGATTGGTGAACACCATGCGAAGTCCTTGCTTTGATAAGGAATCATTACTCAGTTGGGCAAAGCCTTGTTCCGAGGAGAGCTATTTGAGCATCCTGTTGTTTGAATTGATTCGGGGGCGTTCCTGAGGCCACGGTGAAGTTATTTTCTGGTTTATAGCTTTATCTTTCTAGGCACCACGTTCCAGGCACAGGTTGAAGTCATGTTGAAGTAGGTGACCTGGAACATGGGGCATGGGACACAGGGGTGACTTCTGCGTAGAGCACTTAGGGCAGACTCTCTGGGAAAGGGGCTTTTGAGCCCAACTTACTTCAAATGTCGGTCTTTGGCCATGGAGGGGCTGAGGAAGGCAAGGGCAAGCCAGGCCAAGAAGACAGCACAATGTAAGGAATGGCAGCTGAAGATAATGAAGGCCTTTCCGGAAATGTTTATTATTTCTTGTATTCAATCATTTATGATTTGATTCTATCATCTTAATAATGATTTAGATTCTATCATTGCCAGGCATTGTCCTGGGTACTGATGCTGCAGCAATGAACAGATTAGTCAAGGTCCCACAGAAAGCTTGGATTCCACTGGGGAGAACAAATTAACAACAAAGGAATAAACAAGATAATTTCAGATAGCAGTAAGACCAGCACAGAACACTGTGGTCCTGCTCCAGGTAAGGTGGTCAGGGACAACCTCTGCAGGGAGGTGGCATTTCAGCGAAGACTGAGGGATGAGAAGAAGCTACATAAGGGAAGAGTTGGAGGAAAAATATTCCATCCAGGTAGAGGGAGCAGAAAGTGCTAAGAACAGGAGGAAAATGGGTGTGATTATGGTAATGAGGGAAGTAGTGGTGCAAGAGGGATTTGGCAAGGTAGGCTGGGTCATGGTGGGCCCTGTAGGCTGCAGGAGAGTTTGGATATAATTTTAAGTGTGATAGAATGACACATGCCGTAGAGGATTTTAAGGAAGGGGTGAGCATTGTTTACTTTTTTAAAGGTCCGTGTGACTGAAGTGTGGATGAGGATTGGAGAGGGCCAAAATGAGAAGCAGGACCTCTCTTGGAGGCTGTCACAGTTATGCAGCCGAGAGAGGACGGTGGTTTGGATTCGGCTGTTGTCACAGGAGACTTGGTGATGGGTTGGGAATGGGGACAGAGAAGAAAGGACTGGTTTGGCCAGAGCATAGGATGTGAGAGGACTTTTGGAGAGGGAATGTGGGATTTGATCATGGAGGTGCTTGGCTGCCAGGGTCTGTATTTGGGGTTCAGGGAGAGCTTTTGATAGTGTTTGAGAAGGGGGATTCCATCCTGGCTTTAAGAGGACATCTCTCTCAGTAGCACAAAGACCAGTTCCGCAGCTCAGGGAAGAGATGACGAGGGTCTGAAACCATAAGAGTTAGAGGCCAAGAGTGGCATTATGCTCTAGCTGAGGACTCCTCTCGAGGCCACTTGTAAAAGGACATGGACAGAAACAGCCATAACGGAGGCCAAGATGGATCAACACCCTTGGCCGCGAGGAGCCCTGCCGGAGGAACACGTGCCATGGCCCCTCGCTGAGGCCCCTCATCAACCGCTGATTTCCTGGAGCGTCTTTGTTTGCCATGAGAGGAGCTGTGATGGAGTTCAGTGTTTGGGAAAGAGGAAGCTAAACACAGGCATTAGCTTTTAGGAACATTTGCCAATAGCCCATTAGAACTGAGGAGTAGGGAGGTGGGGACTGCAACCAAGTCTTCCCCCTCCCCCTGCCCCCCACCCCAGCTGGCCTTTGTGCTGCCATCCTGATTATGGAACACATTCTGCTTTCAATTTTTCCTTACAAAGGTCTGCTTTTCATTTTTCCTCTTGTCTCAAAGTATGTATACAGCAAACATTATGCTTTTGGGATATAGATCTGCGCTCAATTAAAGGCTCCACTAATGCAGTCCATCTTGCTGAGTAGCAATCAACCTCACTTTGAGGTTGAGCTCAGTGGAAAAATTAAAATTAACTGTCCTTGACAGGAAGTTTCTATCCACGGTAAAGACTGTTCTCTCCGGGTTCAGCAGCTGCGTTTCAATATAATCAAATGGCAGTTTGAATAAATAACTTTTTGCACTTTGCCGCCTTGGGGGGTCAAGGATCTGGGTACAGATGCAACAAGACTCACTGCATGGCATCTCCAAATTCACCCCACAGAGCTGGCTTTGCCTGGTGTTTAAGAGGGAGAAAAGGGTTCATGGGAGGGTTAGACCTGGTGGGTGTGTTAGGCCCACGGCAGGTTTTCAGGGCTCTGTGGCTACCTGGGCTGGGAGGTGGAGGTGGTGACCTCCACGGCTCTGGGGATTTCCCCCTAGCTTGGTGCACTCAGAGTCCAATCAAGGGTTCAGAAGAGTACCAATGGCAGATTGGAGACCCACAAGTCAACAGAGTGAGTCAATAGACAGCGGCTGTAATGGAGGCAGATCCCCAGTTGGCCAGGTTGCCTCGCCCAGCAATTATTGGGAGTGGAGGTAATGGGTGAGAGAGAGTGCTGTCTGGCATTATGTTGTTTTCTGTTTTGTTTTGTTTTGTTTTGTTTTGTTTTGTTTTGTGTTAAGGCCACCTGCTCAGGTATGTGATGTGGGAAAGAGACTAAGAAATGTGCCTCTGTTGAAGGAGAAAAGCTCAGAAGAAAAACAGACCTAGTCATTTACTTTCAGAATCTAGATGATGCCAGAGCCTTTGTTTCTGGTTGTTTAAGAAAACTCCTAGATGTAAGCAATCTGTTCACTTAAAAAAATAATGTTATCTAATTACGAAAATAATACATGATTGATGCAGAATGTGGAAAACATACCCCCTCATGTGTGCGCACACACAAGATCACCTGTACTTCTAACCCCCAGAGATAAAGATTATTTGCTGTTTGATATACTATCCTCTAGTTGTTTTTCTATGCATAGATTTGTATATTTTATATAGAAATTTATCTGGGGCTATAACACTATATATAGTTTACCCCCTTTTACATGGTAATATATTGTAAACATCTTGCTAAGACAACTTATGAGCTTCAGTAGCTCTGTGCTGTTCTATTCTATAGGTAAATCTCAATTCTACCTCACCAAGCCCCTATTTTGGACTTGGTCTTTCCTCTCCCTCTCCCTCTCTCTCTCCCTCTCCCTCTCCCTCTCCGTTTCCCTCTCTATCACTATCCTAGAAGGGGTTTGGTGGGTCTAAGAAACACACTATGAATGAATAACTTGGCTGTATTCCTTTGAGCACAGCTTGATTAGATCCTTAGAAGAGATTTTTTAAATGGCATTGCTGGGTCAATGGGTATGAGCATTTTTAACACATGTAATACTCACTACTAAATTATCCTCTAGAAAGATTGCTCAAATGATCCCCATTTTTATATTTTGGTATTTGCTAATTTTAAAAGCAAAACAAAACACCACCAACAAAATGGTGCCTCATTTTCATTCATTTATTTTGGCCATAAGATTGGACATTTTCTCACACATCTGTTGGACTCAGGCAATGCATTTGTGAAGTTGTTGTAATATCTTGTTTTTGACCCATTTCTCTGTAGCATCTTTCCCTCCTTGCGAACCTGGCCTAGCTCTGGATTCTGATACCAGATTAGAAGGGGCCAAAGAAGTGACTTCCTTCTTGCAAAGCCCAGTTGCCTCAGTTAGAGACTTCCGTTCCTCCCTCCTTCCTTAGCCTGGCCCAGCTTCCTTCCAGCTACTCTGGAAATCCTCTGAGAAGTGTGCTTCAACCCCCCACCCTTTAAGAGTACCTTACGTGGGACAGTCTTCTTGGGCAGCACTCCTGTCACCCCACCCCTTGGTGCTCTCCTGATTCCCAGCTTACGTACCTCAGCATCTGCTTGAAAGCCCCTTTTCCCTAGGTGTTTGCTCGCGGAAGGGAGGCGGACATGCATGTACATAGCTGTGCATGCCCTCCCGCAGCTTCCTGGCAGGAGGAACCAGCTGCTCCCTTGTTGCCAGGAATCTGCTATGAGCATCGAAGAAAGTCCACTAATGATTGGGTGGTTCTCTCCACCCTCATGTCTGTGAAGGCCCACTGATTTCTTTCTTTTTTTAAAATATATTTTTATTGATTTCAGAGAGGAAGGGAGAGGGAGAGGGGTTAGAAACATCAATGATTAGAGAGAATCATTAATTGGATGCCTCCTAGATGCTCTTTCCTAGAGATTGAGCACAACCCAGGCACATGCCCTTGACCAGAATCTAACCTGGGGCCCTTTAGTCCACTGAGTCAAACGACTAGGGCAAGTCCACTGATTTCTTGCACCTAATTATGGACTCCTGTGTGCTTAGGGCCTGTATCCTGCCATCTGGCACCTTACTTCTTCTGATGCATGCAACACTATTGTAGTCTCACATCATCTCATGGACGTGACCTTGTGGTGGCATTCTCACTGTTCCTTGCAGGTGGATTTTAATACTTTTTATCTCAGTTCACCTGATATGAAGTGAAAGTCAATGGTTTTCTAGTGTCTTGGGTGCTCTTATTATTTGCTGATGATGAAGCTGTTCAGTTTTGAGGCCCTTCAGAGAATACAGGCCTGGCTGGTGTTCATAAGCTTAAACTGCCTCACATACGGAAACAACCAAAGCTCTGGACCCTTAGTTTTCTCTTTTTGTTAAATAGAATGAATTACACGGGCAGCCCTTTCCTTAAGAGTTTTGTCAAGTTTAGTGATGTACTATTCAATATGAAGGGTTAAAGATAAATTCAAGGGGGGAAAGCAATAGAAAATGTACAGAAAAACGTGATCTGTGGTTGTCTCTGGGTAATGAGATTATGTTAATGGAAACTTTAATTGCCTTCTTTTTTCTCTCTCTGTTTTGTAAACTTTCTGTGATGAATATGTCATATATTCACTTGATAATGTAAATGTTTACCATGATTTTTTTTCTAGTTAGATTTTATTTTTTATTTTTATTTTTTATTTTTTTTCTTTATTGTTCAGTTTATTAATTACATTGTGTCCCCCTTTTTTATCCCCCTATATCTCCCCTCCACCCTGTATCTATCCCACCCTCCACCCTCACCTCCCCAACCCCAATGTCCTCTCCCATTGTTGCAAGATTTTTGTCCAATCTCTTGCTGTACTTCCCACAACCCTTTTCTCCCCAAGAATTGTCAGTCCATTCCCTCTCTATGTCCATGTTTCTGTTATATACACCAGTTTATCTTGTTCATCAGCCTATCAATTCACTTGATTTTTATGTTCATTTGTTGATAGATGTGTATTTGTTGTTCATAATTTATATTTTTACCTTTTTCTTCTTCATCTTCTTAAAGAATATCTTTCAGCATTTCATATAATACTGGTTTGGTGGTGATGAACTCCTTTAGCTTTTTCTTATCTGCGAAGCACTTTATCTGATCTTCAATTCTGAATGATAGCTTTGCTGGATAGAGTAATCTTGGTTGTAGATTCTTGCTATTCATTATTTTGAATATTTCTTGCCACTCGCGTCTGGCCTGCATCGTTTCTGTTGAGAAATCCGCTGACAATCTTATGGGTGCTCCCCTGTAGGTAACCAACTGTTTTTCTCTTGCTGCTTTTAATATTCTCTCTTTATCTTTTGCTCTTGGCATTTTAATTATGATATGTCTTGGTGTGGTCCTCTTTAGATTCCTATATTTTGGGGTTCTGTGTACTTCTTGGGCTTTTAAGTCAGTTTCTTTCACCAGGTGTGGGAAGTTTTCAGTCACTATTTCTTCAAGTAGGTTTTCATTAACTTGCTCTCTCTCTTTTTCTGGCACCCCAAAAATTCGGATGTTGGCATGCTTGAGGTTGTCCCAGAGGCCCCTTACGCTATCTTCAATTATCTGAATTCTTTTAGTTTCTTGCTTTTCCAGCTGAGTGGATTTTGCTTCTTTGTATTTCAAATCTTTGACTTGGTTCTTGTGGCCCTCTGGACTGCTTTTAGGACTTTGTGTAATATTTTTTACTTCAGTCTGTGTATGCTTGATTTCTAGTTGGTCCTTTTTTATCCGTGAGGGTCTGGTTCGTATCCTCAGAGGTCTTGTTCATTTCCTTGAGGGTCTCATTTATTTCCTTGTAAGTATCATTCATTTCCTTGTAATTCTCATTCATTTGCTGGTTGGTCTTGTTTATTTCCTGGTAATTCTCATTAAGTTGATCGGCCTTTTGTAGGAGCCTCTTGAAAAGCCTTATAACCGTGGTTTTGAACTCTATGTCTTGTCGTCTTTTCTCCTCCATTTCTTTCACACCTGATTTCTTTCCATATCTCTGCATGGTGGCTGCTTTATGTGGTAGATATCCTCAAAGGGACAGTGGCTCATCCTTCCCAGTTACCCGAGGTGGGTACTCTTACTGCAATCCTTTATGGGTTGTATTCAGTATTTTTGAATTTAAACCCAGCTTTTTGTTGTTAGCCCTAGGAGGGTTTGACCTCCAGGCCAATTGGCTGTGAAGGGAGACTGTGTTCAGGTTGGATGGGCGGAGTCTCTGAGCTGTGCAGGCAGCCTCAGCGTCAGCTGCATCCTATGTGGCGCTCGCGCTCGGGTCTGTGTTGGATGGGGATGGCTGCAGACACCTCCACGAGAAAGCCGCTAGTCTCTTCCCCTTGCCAAACAACTCTGCCTTTCCCCAAATGTGCCTGCACACCAAAAGTCTAGCTCAAGGTTGTAAAATAGATGGTTTCCAGAACCAGAAGACAAGTTTCCAGGGGGCAAGTCGTGGGTTTGCGGGACCCTTGTGACTAGGAGCCTCTGCCGCGCCCCGCTTCCAGGGTGCATCCCCCGGACCTCGGACCTCGCCTGGCACTGGGGAATCTGTGCAGTGGGACGGCTCCATGTACCCCGGATCTCGGACCTCGCCTGGCGCTGGGGAGTCCTTGTAGTGGGACGTCTCCCGTCTCTACCCTCCCCGTAGGAGAAATCTGGCAGCGATTGCTGCTCCAGCCCCAGCCCGACCAGGGCGGCTCCTAACTTGTTTCCGTCTGAAAGGCTGCTCTCCTGCTCCTGAGTCTCAGCGTTCCACCTTTACTCTTATTAGTGGAGTTTTCATTCAGCCAGCTTTCTGGCGATTCTGGGTGCTGTCTGTTCTGCTGTTATGTTGTAGTTCTTAAATCGTTGCGTGGGGCAGAACAATAGGTGTTCACCTATGCCGCCATCTTGGTGCTCCTCCACCATGATTTTTTAAAATTGATTTTATTTCCTTAGTTCTCAGGAGTGACGGACTCTTGCAAAGACTTCAGGTGGCCTTGGCATTCTTAACTCTTGTTAGAACTCTCTCCTCGCTCACTGTGCCTGAGGCTGGTGCCCAGTTGCACCTAAGTCACCTTCAGTATTTGGAGGTTCAGAGTCCAGGTTTCCTAGTTCTTCCGGGTAACATTCAGGACATTAAGTGGTCAGTCTAGGCTGTGTTTTGGCTGCACCCCATACTAGCCATGGCCCACTCTTGAAGCAAGTCAAATCTCAGCTCTACTTGGTGTCTTGAGGCTGAATTAGTTCCTTCTTTTGGGGAGAGAGGCTAGGTTGTCTTGGCATCCCAGTGAGAGGCCTTGTCTCAGGCTGAGGACTGTCTCAGCTGATGGATTTGCCTTCACTTCACTTCACTTCACTTCACTTCACTTCACTTCACTTCACTTCACTTCACTTCCTGACCTTCTCAGGGACAAACCAGCCCTGGAGATGCCTTTGTTTTTTGAGGGAGTTGATCTGATTGGGAGCAGAAAAGCAAGAAGAGCAAGAGAGACACTTGGAAAGCAAGCTCAGGGTGGTGGGGGCTGGCCACAGGCATGTGAGGGGTCAGACTTTATGCGGAGGGGCAGCTGTAGATGTTGAAAACCCTCAAAGCCAGACCTTGGCAGCAATTGGAGTTTTAAGAAAAATGGGGAGCTGCTTTTGGCCCCCATCATTCAAGCAGCAGAGCAACCTAACAGCACCCTGGTGTTGGTGAGAAGGAAGAGATTTCTCTATTATCTTGTTTCAGCGGGGCTTTGCTATCAGAGGCTGCTCTGCCTGAGAGTTTGCAACCACTTCGACAGTAGCTAGGATATTTTCCCCACTGCTGACTATGGGGGAAAAAGAAAAAAGGTTTTGCTAAGCAAATGAAAGATGTCAATGAGATTAAAGTGAGACTATTTAAATTACAGAAATTTAGTGCTTTCAAGCATACTCAAGCACTGCGGAAGCACCAACTTAGGGACTGCTGATTGATAAGAGGTGATGAATTATTCTTATCTCATCATTGACGCCAGTCCCTGGATCTCTGGAGGGCAACACTTGGTTAACCTAATTTCAATCTAATTTAAATGGCTTAAAAGTAATAAAACAAGTATGTGCTTGAATCTAATAAAGCTTAATTTATTTAATAGGACATTCTTAAAGAATTTTATCTTAGAGCTGGAAGGGACCTTTGAAATCATCCCTTTATTTTACAAATAAAGAAACATCTGAGTCCCAGAACAGTAACATGTTTGAACTCTGGGCCCTGCATCCTGCTTGATGGCTTTTGCTCTACTCCCTGCTGACCTTACAGCTCTTACTTGTGGCAGATTCAGACTCCCACCAAGTTTTAGGAAATGTGTGGGGAGAGGGGAGCTGTGGCTTGATTGAGATAGACTTTCCCACATGAACATACAAAAGGTGACTGGTTGGCTTGAACCCATCCCCTCTACTGACCCAGCACACTGAACTCCAACCATTTCCCCTCCTATCTGTGGCCTCTTTTTACTGGGTTGTGGTGGTGGAGCTGGTGAGCAATGGGAACTTCAAGTCACCAGGCACCTCACTTGCTGAATCCCCTTGGAATAAGCTGGGATTGAGAACATGCTTTAGAAATTCTGAAACTCACAGGCCCAAAGGGGTTTGATGTGGCAATGCCTCCTTGGGCCTTAGGTCACCTGGGTCCCTGGAAGGCCAAGACAGTGACTGTGGATTGAGTTGGTGCACAGACTGGAGAAGGCTCATTAGGAGGAACCTTCCTTCCAACCTGGCCTTGGATTCATGATAGCATCTCATGGGGAAAATTTAACCAGGGAGTTTTCTTAGCACAGAGGGACTCTTAGGGGCGAAGCAGAGTAACCATTTACCTTCCTCTCAAACTGTGACTCAAATGACCAGAACTTACCTGACCTGTAGTAGTTATTGGGTGTGTCAGGCATTGCACTTAATGTCATATGTATGAACTCATGGAATCCACATATTACAGGTGAATAACTTGAAGCTCAAAAAGCTTGAGTGACTTGCTCAGGGCCACGTGGAAACCAGTGTTTGAATCATATATTGTGGCTCCAGAGCAGATGCTCAGAAATCTGCCTCTCTCCAGAAAGAAGCCCTTGAGGAGAGAGGACAGGGAAAGAGTGAGCTGCTTTGTAGGAGTAAGTCCGGTCCCCAGTGGGTTCCAGTCGTCACTAGTCTAGGTTCCGGGAACAGCTGAAGGCTCTGGCTGTCCTGGGATGTCCATCCTCAATGCTGGTCCTGACCATCTGAACTTCCAGAGGCTGGCACTCAGCTTTCAAAACCTTGGGCGCTTGAGGGAAAGAAAGAACTCAACCTAAGTGAAAATATCAAATTGAAACTAAGGCTTGGTGCCTGAGGAGCCAGCTCTGAGCTTCTCCCTGGTCCGAATAACACCTATAAAGAGACCCAGGAGCACAGGCTGCCATGCCTGCCCTCAGCTGGATTGTAACCTCCGTGTGGTTGCCTTGGCAGTGGAATCCATTGCTCTCTTACTAAGCATCTGGAAGCCTCATTAACCTTGTTAAGTGGGCATTTGGGAGGGGTCCTGGACAGAGATGGACAAGACCAGTCGTGCTGACTTTGGCTGCTCCCCATGCAGGTCACACATTGACTGTGGAGCTTGCCCAGCCTGTGCATGCGCGTTTGGGGCTCAGCTAGGCAGAGCTGGATTGAACTGAAAGTGCAGTGACATTTTCTTGGTGGAAGGAGGAAGCATATCTTATTGCATCAAAGCTTACTGTCTGGCACTGTATTGACTAGAACACGTCTGTCCTACTCAGACACTCTCAATTTAACTTCCTGCATAAAGCACCGCGGTTGGCATTCAGCCTTCCACGGGCTGGCCCTGACCTATCTCCCCAGGTTTTTTTCTCACTAACAGTACTAGTAATTCTTTTCATCTGTCTAGTACTTTATAATTTATAAAATGCTTTCATAGTCCATATTTCTTGGATTATTCTCAGTAACCATTTAAAAATTTTTAATCTTTTAATTGGCTACCACCTGCACACCCCCTACTGGGATCAAGCCTACAAGACTGGCATGTGCCCTGATTGGGAATCATACCAGTGACTTCTTGATGTATGGTGGACACTCAAACACTGAGCCACACCACCAGGCTCAGTAACCATTTTTAGAGATGAGGACATAAGCCCACAAAGGTATAGGGACCTGCCCAAAGCCACTACCCCTGCAGTAGAATGTGGCTGTGGTAGATGGTGTGCTATCATTTAGAGTGTTTGCTGCCCCTCCCTAGGGGAAGGTTACACTTTTCTGCCCTATCGATGTGAGGCTTTGGCATGGACCTGCTTTGGCCATTGAAATATGGACATCAGCCTGGGTCCCGAGTCCCAGAGTAAAGTGGACAGGCAGCACAAATAGAACTTGCCCTCCATGGATATGACATCTGAGTGAGACATAAGCCATCATTGTGGTGGGCCATTGAGATGTTGAGGTCACCTGTCATTGCAGCCCGGCTGTCTAAGCGGACCACATCGTAGTAGAATTTGGCTTCATCCCAGGTCTTCTGAAAATGCCCTTTCTATCATATCCATCCCCTAAATTCCAGATAAATTACCTTATTTCTCCTTACCTCTATTTCTCTTCTCATTCTTCCCCATCTGCCTAGAATTCTGTTGAAATGCTACTCAGCTTCCAAAGCCAAGCCTGGAAAGGACCGCTTCTGTGATGCTTACTCAGATCCATCACGCAGGCACTTAGCAAGCATTTACTATGTACCAGCTACTACTCTAGCACTTCATTTGTGTTCATTCACTTAATGTTCACCCTGTGGAAAATGTTATGGGCTCTGAATTAAACCTTAATAAAGCTGTTGTTTGAGAAAAGAAAACAGCCTGGCCAGTGTTGGTAGGTGGTAAGAGCACTGGCCCATGAACTGAAGGGTCATGGGTTTAATTTCCAGTCAAGAGCATGTATCTGGGTTGACGGTTTGAGCTCTGGCCCTGTCAGGGTGCCTGCGGGAGGCAACCAATCAATGTGTCTCTCTCATATTGATGTCTCTCTCTTCCTCCCTCCCTCCATCCCTCCCTCCCTCCATCCCTCCCTCCCTCCTTCTCTCTCTCTCTCTTGTCTTTCTGTCTCTCCTCCCTCACTTCCCTCCCTCCCTTGCACTCACTCTTTTAAAAGTCAATGGAAAAAAATATCATTGGGTAAAGATTAACAAACTAACAAGAAACCTACATACCTCTCACTTGGGAAATGATTGGATAAATTGTGGTACAACTATACTATGAAATATTAAAATGCAAAATAGTGTATATATATATTATGATTCTTTTTTTCTAAAAATTGTTGAGAGAAACAAAAATCCTTTATATGTGTGTATATGTTTGCTTATGTTTGCAATTGTATACATTAAGTAGTAGACATATGCAAGTAAATGTAATACTGGTTACTCCATGGTAGAATTAAGAGAAACAAAGGGCGATTATGTAGTTTAGTTTTATAACCTTCCATTTAATTTAATTTAGTACAGAAGGGGATGTAATTTTTTGTAACTTTTTCAATTTAAAAATATTAAGAAAAACACAGACAAGGAAGGCTATCCCTGGATTTCCCCTGACTAGACGGTTATTTCTAAGCTTTAAGCAGCATGGTGTGTGCGTGTGTGTGTGTGTAAATCACATATCCAGAGGCCCTGCATTGTCTGCTCTTTGGATAGATGGAGCATGAGCTGGAATCCTGGGGGTAGAGGGAGGATTTAAGATGGAAGCTTCTGGATTGGGCAAAATTACATTCAAATCCCAGTTCTCTGTCGCCTACACTGCTCTGAGCCTCAATTTCCTTGTCTTTAAAATGGAATAAGTAGATGACCTCTTTCATTAGGCTTTAGTGAAAATAAAATGAGATAGTTTATGGAAGATGTTTAGCACAATGGCTGGCACGAAGTATTCAGTAAATCCATAGGCTTAATGATTATTAATACTAGTGACTCAATGCATGGATTCATGCATATTGAAAGGAAATTAATTAGAAGGTGGCCATCGGGGCAGGACCTGGGGTGGCGCCATAGCACGAAAGGCATCTGTGAAGTGAACCAGGGTCCCTCCGACAGGTGGGGTCCCTCGGCCTGGCCTGTGGGGATTGGGTTGAAACCAGCTCTCCGACATACCCCGAGGGGTCCCAGAATCCAAGAGGGCAAGGTGTGGAACACAAACACAAGTGTACAATAAACCAGATTCGGGGATGACAGTGTTCCAGCAACAACATAACCAATGACCAAAGTGGAATCATGTGGCCTTGTGAGGAATCAGGCTCCCTACTCTCTGATTTCAGGGGGGCATCACCTGAGAACTGCCACTGCCAAGTCACTACAGCTTAGCAGCTCCTGCATTGAACATCTGCCCTCCTGGTGGACAGTGTGCATCATGCCCACTGGACAGTTGAATGGTCAATATATATATATATATATATATATAGTAGGAGCTCCCCAATTATTTAAGGAATGGGGAATGGTGGCTATAAAAATCTAGAGAAGGGGACAGCAACCTGAACTTTGCTAAGCTTACCTTTTGCTTCTCCACACATAGGTTGATGTGACTCTTGTGGGTGTTATACTCAGCTAAAATAAGAGACTACATTTCCCAGTCTCCCTTGCAGCTAAGGCCAGGGGAAGTCTTGGATGGGACTTGTGTTTGAAAAGACAACCTTTTGCTTTTACTTTCCCCCTACCTCCCTGCAGTCTGGATCCTACAGATGATGACTGAAGCCCCATCAGCAGTCTCAGCCCATACAGCTGCCTTGACGAGGAAAGCCTCTCCCTCAGGATGGTGCAGCAGAAGCCTGAGTCCCCAGTGACCCTGGAGACCCATGCCAGTCCCAACTTGCCTTCCTCTGTACATCATTCATGTGAAAGCAAAATCAACCTCTATCTCACCTGGCCAGCCTGGCTTAGTAGTTGAGTATTGACCTATGAACCAGGAGGTCACAGGTCGATTCCCAGTCAGGGCACATGCCCAGGTGGCAGGCTCAGTCCCCAGTGTGGGGTGGGGCATACAAGAGGCAGCTGATCAATGATTCTCACTCATCATTGATGTTTCTCTCTATATATACCTCTCCCTTCCTCTCTGACATCAATAAAAATATATATTTTAAAAACCTACCTCCATCTTGCTTAAACCCCTTTTCTGAGTTGTCTGTAATATGAAGAAAAGCACAGCCCTAACTATTCGAGTCACAGAACAACCAATCTAAAAAGCAAAATGTCATGGCTTGGAGGTGGCAAGAAGTGTGACCTGGGGAAGGGCCTGCTACCTTCTCTGGGGCTTGGCCAGGCACTTACTCATCTCCGATGTAGAGCTTGGGCCAGACCTCGTTGACGTGGGTGTATTGGGGACTGCCCTTCCAGAAGAGGCGCTCCAGCTCAAAGGCGCCGGGGGTACAGTAATCTTCAGCCTCCACCTCCTCCACATTAGGCAGCAGATTCTTGGCAGATGAGTAGGCTTTCTTAAGGCTCGTCCTTGATTCTCGGGATGTCATTTTGGAGCCAATGAATGTTCTCCTTTCTGCAGCTGGTCAAAAGAGAAGGTCAGGATCGAGGTTAGCAGGGCACAGAGGTAGGGAATGGGCTTTATGGAAAGAGGTGGGAATAAGCTGATGCTGAGATTTTGCTGATATTTCCCAGGCCTGCTGTGCTTCTGCTTCCTCCTCCCCGGCCCCAAAGGTAAACAAGGCAGTTAAACAACACATCTCACATTCTAGTCTCTCCAGGGAAAGTGTGTGGGGGCCTGCACCCCAGGCTGAGGTGAGTGCAGCAGACCAAGGACAGCAATCCCTGCAGGCAGCCAGCCCCTGGCCTCCTTTATTTTAGACATTACCTCTTCTTTGGGGCCTCTTTTTCCTTTATCTGACCAGAATCTGCTGACTTGGGACGTTTTGAACTCAAATAGGAAGTCCCAGAAGGTCCCTGGCATTCCAGGCTGTGATGCTCAACATCAGCAGGGAGCCAGTGCCTGAGGAAAGGGCACACCTGTTAATCCTGAGCCTGTGTCGTCTGGGCAGCCAAGCACATTCTCGGGGCTTCAGGAGCCTGAGGTTGGAGGGTAAGTTAGCCATGTGAGTGTTCATCAACTTGTTAGGACAGTTGGAGTCAATGTTTGCAGCTCCTACGCTAGGACGCTGGCAAGGTGTTAACTGACCAGGGCGTCAGGAGAGATGTTCCTGGCTGAAAAGCTGGGGGTGCAAGTTGCAACGTGTATTTAGAGAGCTTGTCAGGCTCGGATAGTGGAATGCTGGAGGCGAGTTCCCATCCCCAAGGAGAGGCATTCACTGTGGATTCCTGAGCTGAGTGACTAATGCGTCTACACTCAGCTTGGGGAGGGAACCTCAAACTCTGAGGCTGGAGGGAAGGAAGAAAAGGCAGAGGGGCCGAGAGACATGGAGATTATTTATTAACAAACTAGAGGCCTCGTACATGAAATTCATGCACTGCGGGGTTGGTTCCCTCAGCCCTGCCTGCCCCCGCTCACAGTTTGGGAACCCTCAGAGAATGTCCTACTGACAGTTTAGGCCCACTTTCCACGGGGAGCGGGCCGAAGCCACAGTCTGGTCTCCCTCTGTAGGAGGCAACCGAGCTCATCAGGAGAAGGCACCACCCCCATCACCCCACTGCTGCAGCCACTGCCAGCCACCACAGCCACCAAGGTGTTTTCATCAACATGGACTCTAGTCCCTTCACCACGAAAAAATGACAACTCTCTTTAGGCATTTTCAAGATGTCTCTTTAATAGGATATGCCCTTTTTTCTTTCTTCTTTCTTTCTTTCTTTCTTTCTTTCTTTCTTTCTTTCTTTCTTTCTTTCTTTCTTTCTCTCTTTCAATTCATATTAGGATATTTTCCCATTGATTTTTAGAGAGTGTGGAAGAGGGAAAAACAGAGAGAAACATCAATGTGAGAGGGACACTTCGATTGGTTGCCTCCTGCATGAGCCCTGACCTGGGCCCCAGCCAGGAAGATGCCTGCAACCTAGGTATGTGTTCTTGATCAGAAGCGAACCCAGGCCCCCTGTGGGTTTGTGTCTCAACTCTAGCCTCAGCAGCTCAGTGCCAGGGCCATGAGGCTGGGGCTGGGGGCTGGCCCCACTGTGAATTGTTCTCTCTGGCTCCAGAGCCAGGCATGGGCTGCCCTATCTGTTGTTCTCTCAGGCTCTGGGCCAGCGCCAGGCCCCTCCTCCTGAGCTGGTTGTGAGCATTATGGTGTCTCAGCCTAATTTGCATATTTGTTTATTTATTTATTTATTAGAGGCCTAGTGCACAAAATTCGTGCATGGGGGGGAGATGTCCCTCAGCCCAGCCTGCACCCTCCCCAATCTGGAACCTCTAGAGGGATGTTCCAGACATCCCTCTCACAATCCAGGACTGCTGGCTCCCAACTGCTCACCTACCTGCCTTCCTGATTGCCCCTAACTGCTTCTGCCTACCAGCCTGCTCAACCCCTAACTATTCCCCTGCCAGCCTGATTGATGCCTAACTGCTCCCCTGCCACCCTGATTGTCCCCAACTTCCCTCCTCTGCTGGCCTGGTCACCCCTAAATGCCCTCCCCTGTAGGCTTGATCACCCCCAACTGCCCTCCCTTGCAGGCCTGGTCCCTCCCAACTGTCCTCCCCTGCAGGCCTGGTTCCCCCCAACTGCTCTCCCCTGCAGGCCTGGGTTCCTCCCAACTGCCCTCCCTGCAGGCCCGGTCACCCCCAACTTCCCACCTCTGCTGGCCTTGTCACCCCTTACAGTCTTCCCTTGCAGGCCTGGTCCCTCCCAACTGCCCTTCCCTGCTGGTCACCTTATGGTGGCCATCTTGTGTCCACATAGTGGCAGGATCTTTGACCACATGGAGGCAGCCATCTTGTGTGTTGGGGTGATGGTCAATCTGCATATTACTTTTTTATTAGATAGGATAGAGGCCTGGTGCATGGTTGGGGGTCAGCTGGTTTGCCCTGAAGGGTGTCCCAGATCAGGGTGGGGTTCCCTTGGGGCATGGGATGGCCTGGGTGAGGGGCCTGTGGTGGTTTGCAGGCTGGCAACCCCCCTTCCCTGGCGACCCAAGTAGAGACCCTGGTATCTGGAATTTATTTATCTTCTACAATTGAAACTTTGTAGCCTGGAGCGGAGCCGATCCTTCTGCTCACTCCGTGGTGGCAGCCATTTCTGTTGGAATTTATTTACCTTCTATAATTGAAACTTTGTAGCCTGGAGTGGAGGCCTAGGTCAGCCAGGGATGCAGAAGCTTAGCTTCCTCCATCACCGGAGGCAACCTTTGCCCCTGCTGTCTCCAGCTCAGTGGCTACAGCCATTTCTGTTGGTATTATGTATCTTCTATAATTGAAACTTTGTAGCATTGACTGGAGGCCTAGGCAGGCAATGGCAGGCGGAAAGCTTGGCTTCCTCCATTGCCAGGGAAATCCAAGCCTCCCTCCTGCTCTCAGTGGCCTCAGCCATCTTGGTTGGGGTTTATTTTCATATTCACTCCTGACTGGCTGGTGGGTGTGGCTGGTGGGCGTGGCTGGTGGGTGTAGCGGAGGTATAGTCAATTTGCATATTGCTCTTTTATTAGGTAGGATAGATATATATTTAGCATTTATTTTCTGTCAGGAACTATTCCAAGTGCTTTATGATTATTAAGTCATTTAATCTTAAGTCAATTAACAGCCCTATAAAGTAGGTGCCGTTTTTAGCTCCATTTTACAGATGAGAAAAACTAAATTGAGAATGTTTATAACATATGGTATTAGTCTTCTGAGAAAAATAATTGCAGAATTCAGTGTGAGGAGGGGCAGGTCAGGAGTTTGAAGAATGCATGAAAGGGTTGGTAGCTTGAAAGATCACCGACTCTCTCAAAAGGACTCAGAACACAACTGGAAGAGGCTCTTACTTGTCAAAAACGGGACAATTTGAACATGAAAAAATAACTGCAGTGGGTTGAAAAACATCAAACATTCATTTTTTTTAAAGTTTATCTTTATTGTTGATAGCATTACAGATGTCCCCCTTTCCCCCCCATTGACCCTCTCTATCCCGCATGCTCCCGCTCCAGGCCTTCCCCACACTATCATCTGTGTCCATGGGCTATGCATATATGCATATAAATTCCCTGATTAATCTCTCCTACCACCCATCCACCCCCCGTCCCCTGCCTTCCCACTGAGATTTTTCGGTCTGTTCCATACTTCTGTGTCTCTGGGTCTATTTTGTTCATCAGCTTATTTTGTTCATTAGATTCCACAAATGAGTGAGGTCATGTGATATTTCTCTTTCTCTGACTGATTTATTTTGCTTAGCATAATGCTTTACAGGTCCCTCCATGCTGCTTCAAAAGGTAAGAGATCCTTCTTTTTGACTGCTGCATAATATTTCATGTTGTAAATGTACCACTGCTTTTTTATCCACTCATGTATTGATGGACAGTTGGGCTGTTTCCAGATCTTAGCTATTGCAAATTGTGCTGCTATGAACATAGGGGTGCATACATTCTTTCTGATCGGTGTTTCAGGTTTCTTAGTATATATTCCTAAAATATCACTGGGATCACTGGGTCAAATGGCAGTTCCAATTTTAATTTTTTGAGGAAACACCATACTGTTTTCTATAATGCACCAGTCTGCATTCCCATCAGCAGTGTACTAGTGTTGCCTTTTCTCCACATCCTCTCTAGCACTTGTCATATGTGGATTTGTTGATGATAGCCATTCTGACAGGTGTAAGGTGATACCTCATTATTGTTTTAATTTGCATCTCTCTAGTGATTAGTGACTTTAAGCATTTTTTCATATGTCTCTTGGCCATCTGTATATCCACTTTGGAGAAGTGTCTATTTAGGTCCTTTACCCATTTTTTAAATTGGGTTATCTTCCTTTTAAGGAAGTTAAGTTGTATGAGTTCCTTATTTTTTTAATCCCTTAGCAAATGTATCATTGGCAAATATGTTTTCCCCTACAGTGGGCTCCCTTTTTATTTTGTTGATGATTTCTTTTGCTCTGCAGAAGCTTTTTAGTTTGATGTAGTCTCATATGTTTATTTTCTCCTTAATTTCCTTTGCCTTAGGAGATGTATCAGCAAACATATTGCTATGAGAGATGTCTAGATTTTGCTGCCTATGGTTTCTTCTAAGATTTTTATAGTTTCACAACTTACATTTAAGTCTTTTATCCATTTTGAGTTTATTCTTGTGTAAGTTTGGTGGTCCAGTTTCTCCCTCCCTTCCCTCCTTCCTTCCTTCCTTCCTTCCTTCCTTCCTTCCTTCCTTCCTTCCTTCCTTTGCATGTACTTGTCCAATTTTCCTAACATCATTTATTGAAAAGACTATCTTTACTCCACTGTATGCTCTTGCTTCCTTTGTCCAATATTAATTGAGCACAATGGCTTAGGTCTGCATCAAACATTTGATACACAAAACAATTCTTCACTGTTGGAAGGTGCTAGGAGACAGCTCATTATTTTGAAGACAGCTAAGTAAAGAGAAAGAATCTAGCACTATTTATTGTACCTTTCTGATACAAACTGTACTACTGGGCCTCTGTTATAAAGTATTCCAGATAATAAAAAAGGAAAGAAGCACCATTTTACAACATCTGATGAGCTAACCGATGTTGGCAGTGACCAGAGATTGTCAGCGACATAAGGAGAGACAATCAGCCATATGGGTCTTCGGATGGAAGAATACGCCACCACCACACAAGTGGTCTCGAAAGGAAAACCTGAGTCTTTGACCAGAGTCCTCAGAGTCTAGATCTAACACGCAATTTGTAGGAGATTCAGAGGACAGTTAAATTATACCACAGGGTTGTGTCTGAGAAGTACAAATGAAATATTCATAGAAATAATATAACGTCTGAGATTTACTTCAAAAATAATATAGTTGGAAAAATAGAATCATGTGTTGAGTGTGGGGTGGATGGAGGGTGTAGGTGGGGGTGTGATAAGGCAGGATTGGCCATGAATGTTGGTGGTTGGGTTGGATCATGGCTGCAAGGTAGTTACTGTTTTTCTTTATGTGTGTTTGAATTTTCCATTTTAAAAAGTTTTAAAAATAAAAGGAAAGATCTGAAACCACTCTCTGGGAAATTTGATTCACCCAAGTTTATAGCAGATGAATTTAAAGGATCAGGAGCTAGCAGTGTGTGTCTTTGGAGATCATGGGAGGCCAGGATCTGTGACTTTATCCTGCAAAATCCTGAGTTAGGGAATGGGGGTAATGGGCAGCAGAGGTGATCCTTCTCTGCGGTCTGTCCAAGTGTGACCTAAAGGCGTCTCCCTCAGAATCATTCACTTCCTAAAAACACAGATCCCTGGCATGTACACTGACTAGAGGGAAGGGGCTTAGGAGGCTGTACTTTAACACGCTCCCGAGTGAGTCTGGTGCTCAGCGAAATTTGATAATAATGGCCTAAGAGTGTGGCTCAAGAAGCTGTTGTGTGAAGAGAAGGGTCGTAAGGATGCTCAGTACGTTTTCCATCTTCTCATTGAAGTGGAGGCTAGGTCTTAGACCACAATAAGGGAGCAGGGCTGAGAGGAGTGAGGGGCAGGACCTTACTCTGGGCTCCTTGAAGATGGCTCCTTGGTGGTATTTATCTCTGTAGCCTTGGTGTCTGACATGGAGGAGGTGCTCAGGAAGTATCTGTTGAACAAGGAACTGGCTTAGTGAGTGAATGGAATGAGTGACTCAGGGGTGAATTAATAAAGGCCTGCGAGGCCTGTGCTGAGGACTCAGCCAGAGCTGAGGAGGCAGGGCTGAGCCTCTGGGCTCATTTGGAGGAGAAGCGAATGTGAGCAAAATGCAGACCACAGTGGCTGGCGGCTCAGGCCTGAACTCCACCTGGGGCCGGCCGGCTGGCATTCCCAGTCACAACGAAGGAGGTGTTCATGGGATGGCCAGAAACTTCTGTGGCGGAACCTGCAGACACCTCTGTCTCTAAGAGTGGAGTGATTGCTCTCTTTGCTTCAGGCCCGCAGGCCCCTTACTTTTGGGAGGTCTCTGGCACAGCCCATCCATGGCACTGCCTCTTCTTATTTCAGAGTGAATAGAAAAAGCTGGGTACCATATACCTAAATTTGGAGGTGCGGACTGTTTTCAACCCTGCTTGCCACTAAAGGAGGCTTCAGCAAAGGTGATTTCGGGGAGACGCTGGAGAGAACGGCGTTCCGAAATTCTTGCTGCCTCCTTTGATCACTGGAGCTGACCCTCCCCCTTGCGGAGGCCGCTCCTCCAGCCTCCAGCGCGCTGTGGAAGGAGCCATCCCATCCCCATCTCCGCGCTGAAAGCCTCGGCTGGATTTCCAGACAGAAGAGGAAGTGGTGCGGTCTACCTAGAACAGCTTGGCACGCAGAGGAGCTCTGGGATCTATTATCCTCCCGCGTGCAGATTTGATGGGGGAAGAGAACAAAGCGCAGAGCCAGCCAGAAACCACAGACCTGTAATCTTTCCAATCCTGAAGGCGGCTTGTGTGCATCCCTCTCTGCGTGGCTCCCAAATCTCCGAATCTCAGAGAGGCCCAGGGCGTCTGTTTCCCAGATCACAGCCCAAGTGGAAAGGGAAGACAAATCTGCTCTGTTTGGTTTCCATAGAATCGACCCGGAGATTAACTGCCAAGGTCTCAGTGACACACAATATCAATCACAGGCTAAATGTCATAACGAGAGCTGGGCAGGTTGTCAAGAGAGGCCTCCAGGTTGCTGTTACAGCTTCATATTTAAAGGTTTGATCCCAGGAAACCAAGCGCCGAGTTGACGGCTACTTGGCCCATGTGCAGCATCAGCCCTTCTCTCCCCGCCTCCCCTCCCCCCCCCCCCCAATACCAAGCCCCGCTCCTCCCTGAGGGGCCGGCCAGCTTACAGAGAGGGGGGAAATGGGTTGTGTGTTCAAGACTACAGCAAACAAACAAACATCTAACTGTTGACATCAGATAAGAGATGACAGGGAGTGGTGGAGACTGTGGCACACTGGAGAGAGAGCGAGTGCCCCCTCTCGGTTTTCAAATGTAGGGGCTACAGCAGATGCTATCCTTGTCCTGTCCCAGTCCTCGGCTCAGGTCACCGCAAAGTAAATGGACAGTGCCCTTCCCCTCTCAAGCCCCTGTATCCTCCTACTAGAGGGTATTTTCTGGCATTTGCACTGGTCAGGCCTAACATCGGGAGAGTTACTCCCAGGAGTCATTGAAATGAGGGGCAGGAGTTGGTGGATCAACACCCCAGCTTTTTCCACCCTGAGAGGGACCATTGTGAAGTCTGTTCTACACCGTCTCCTCAAGGCTCGCTGCGTGCTCCAGCCCCCTCACTGCTCAGAGTGGCAACCTGCTTGCTCACATCTTTTGCTGGCTCCATTCCCACCCAGTCTCACTTGTCCATTCCTTGCTGTGCTCTGGAGCACCTCTCAAATAGACCACCTGAACCCAAACCAGGCTTTGCCTTCAAGGGAACCTAAACAAAGATACTGTTAATTCTAAAACATTTAAGGATACTGTGACAGCAGAGAATGCAGAGGCCCAGGATATTGGACCATTAAGGTCTAGAGTGCCAGTTCCCCTGTGAACAGTGGCCTTGCCTTCGGAAGCGCTATTTCCAGGAATAACAGGGACTTCTTGTTAATTCGGACCCTCTTGTAGAATTTTCGATGGTACAGCTTGCCTTTGGTTAATGGTTTTCCTTGCCCAATGAGGAAAGGTTTTGATTTGAATTCAAAATGATAATTTCAACACCATGTCAAAAACAAAAACAAAAAAAAACCCCCCACCTTATATAGTTTTTATTTTTTAGCTAGGAGAAAAAAATCCATCCAAATGTCAATACTGTGGGCAAGTGTCAGGACTCAGGTTTTTTTTTCTCTCTCCTGTTTTCTATTTTGGGATTTTTAAAATAAATAATTATAATTTATAACGAGTAGCCATGTCTTGTTTTTTAACTGTGCCGGACACACAGAAGAGTCTGGGCAGGAAGCTGCTGTGACTTCTGATGTGTGATTTCTGCTCTGTCTTCCTTGCTCCTGGGACCTGGCACTTTCTTGGGGCTGCTCTCCCTCCCTGCCCCCTCTCCCTACATTCACAGTCTCACGGTCCTTCTCTGCTCTCACAGACCCAGCCATCACAGGGGACTCCCAGGTCCACATGTCTCAGCCTCCCCCAGCTTCACTTGCTTTTTTATAACACGGAGCTACAACAAGAGGGATAAAGGTGCTCTTTCAAACCCAGCCTGAACCTTTGGCTGGGTGCACAGATGCATCATTCATTTCAGTGGAACAATTAAATTTCTAAGAGGGCCCCTTGAGTCTGCATTGACTGGCCAGGTAGCCACTCTTAGGAATGTGAGCCATGCACAGGCCTCCTGCTTAGTAAAAAAAAATATATATCCTTGGAAGGAACTTTTGATGAGGAAAAGATAGGTCTTAAAACATGACTCAGAAAAGAGAAGTGAAACACAGGGAGCTAAGCTTCTGTATAAGAAAGCAAGGCAAGTTCTGAGTCTGCTGGACTCGGGGGGGTGAGGGGTCTGGCTGTAAGTGGAGGAGGGAGGCCTTGAGGCCAGAGACAGCCAGGTGAGGAGAGTCCAGGAGACACAGCGACAGACTAGGAGGCACAGGGATTCCCAATACTCAGCTTGGCAGTGCCTCATAGCTATGTCATTTCTCTCTCTCTCTCTGGCACCCTAGTCCTTGGTTGAAACTGGTATACATGACAGTCAGGCCTGTTTATGGTGGTTTTGAGAAATCAAAGGGAAAGAAGCTTGTGCCAGTGGAGAGAAGAAGGAACCAGAAATGAATGAAGCAGCATGTACAGAATGCTTCTGGTCTTATACAAAAATCCATTTCGCCAAAATAGTAACACTGCCTATATACTTATTTCAAGATGATGAAATTATATGTGGTTTTTCCTCTTCTTAAGGAACTCCCTTCTAAAATTTCTGTGAACAGATATTGAGTAGATGGAGGGGGAAACGAAGCTGCGGAAGTTCTACTTTAGGATCGTGCTGGACACGGTAGATGCTCACCCTCAGCCTGTGGGCTGGGGCACAGGAAGGCGGCCTTCAGGACAAGGCCGAACCGGGAGGTCCTTCGTCTGAGAACTCTCCCAACGAGTGTGCGCTCCCCAAAGGCAGAGATGCATCCTCCTTGAGGTCTCTGGTGGCAGCAGCCAAGCCTGAGTCATATCAGAAGGTCCCACCCACTAGTCCCTCAATACTCCCAGGAAACCAGAGGAATCAGGTTTTGTGGGGCCTGAAGCTTCCAAGGTATCTTTAAGAGAAAGAAAACCAAAAAGCCACTTAATGTGAAAACCCAAAAAGAGGCCAGCGCAGGTGCAGGGTTCTGAAGCTTCAGGGTGAATCCATGCCTGAGGACAACTCTCTTCCCCTTGGGGTCAAAGGAAGAGGGCGGGGTTCCTCCTGTCTCCTGTGGTGTCAGAGCCCGAGTTCATGTCCTTGACTTGCCTTAGCCTGGCCTTAGGCTACCTCAGCCAGCATTGGGGTGCTGTGGTGGGTCACGAGTGGGAGTGATGGGCAGTGGCCTCGTTTACTCTTCGACTTCATCTCAGAAGTTAGGTCCACCCCCAAGTTCTGCTCACACATTCCTCCTTTAAGAGCTAGAGATGGGCTAAGCCAGAGAGGTCTCTCTCTTCCAGAAGTTTTTGGTCTAGTAGAGTCGTTTATAATCTAATCTTTTCAAGCATTCTCCTCTTTCTTGAAGGTATTCCGTATCTGTGCACATGTGTGCACTGTATGTTTATTTCCGTAGTGCACTGGAATCACGGGGGAATGTCATTCTGTGTTTAAGTGCATGCATATTGTGTTTCTTCCATGACACCACCCCAGGTGGGCTTGCAACGTGCCAGGAACGGAGCGGGACTGAGAATGTTATTGTGGTTGGGCCAATTACTCTATTAGGAGAGCGATGCCTACTGCCAGGGTCTGTGAGGGATGGAATTTGGCAGCAGTGTACATACAAAAAAAGTACATATTTTTAATTTACTACAAGTCAATGCTTGTCTTTCACATCTTAAATCTACAGAAATGATCCCAACCAGGAAATAAAACTTGCGGAATTTTTAAAAATTAAAACTTGGATGTAAAAACCCAGGAATTTTTTTTGTTGTTGCCTATAATTTAATTCTTAATGTATCAGACATAATCCAAGTTTAACAGATTCTTTTTTTTTTTATTCTGGCAAGTATTTTAATAGGAGGCAATTATGTGAATTAATATAAACTTCTTTTATTAAAAAAACAAAAGCCCTCATTTAAAGAGGTAATTTAATATTCCTTCTACGATGGTGTTGATGTCATTAACTTGTTTGATTAACTCTTCAAATGGTTTCAAAGTGCTTCGGGGTGGTAATTTATGAAGTCCTAATTGATGTCCCCAATCTTGGTTTGGCAGGGTTGGGCCTCCCGGAAACCGTGAGGAGGTTGGAGACCCACACTCGGCTTCCTTCTCAGACAAGGCCCCACAGGCCGGCTGGGATGGGCTGAATCTCTGTGCCAGGGGCTGGGGGTGGGGGACTCTGGCACAGGAGCTGAGAGGTTATGACGTCCGAGCAGGCCAGTTGTGGTTCCTGACGCCCGAGCCCGAGCCGTGGCTTCCTCTGGAGATGTGTGGGCAGTTCCACGGGGTGTGAATGGAGGGCTGGACGACCTTGGGTCCAGATCTCTCAAGAACCATTTCCCGCTGTGCATCACCTCAGAACATGGCTTCTGAGAGCAGGGGAAGATGGAGGCAGGGAGAGGACACAGTGCCCCCCTCACCATGGGCCCGCCCCCCGTCCTTCAGGCTGCTATTCCTCAGTAGGCCTGCCTTCTGGTGCTGCGCAGAGGCAGCTCTGGGCCTTCGGAAGGCTGGGGGCCAAGTGCCCATCTCTTAAAGCTGCTACAAAAGTTCACTGCGAATTCCAGGGCCTGGCAGGACTCAGAGAAATGATCGTGGGGTTGGTTACTTTTACCTTGTGCCCCGAGATTGTCTACTCCCAAAACCTCTTGGCAGAAAACAGCTGCCCCACTTTACAGGTGAGAGAACCGAGGGTCATAGTGGCTGTGAGTAATAGGACACTAGGCTAGAGAGTGGTGAGGCCAGCAGCCCTGCACCTAGCCCAGGTCAATGGACAGGTCACTCTACTCTTGGTCACAAAGTGTACACTCCTGAGGGCAGGCCCAGGCCTCTCAGTTTGTGATTGTGTCCATCCCGATGTGAAGCACAGAGGGTGTGACATATTGGAAAGACTCCCACTGCCTCAGAGTCTCAAGTACCTGGGCTTTAGTTTCCTCATCCATAGTGGGGATAATGGCTGCCTTTCTGGTGTTGAGTTAAATGAGATGATACAAGTGCTTGACACATTGACACGGGCTCAGTGAATGAAGGGGAAATAAGGAGGCAGGGGCAGCGGGGGTGGGGAATTCCCCGCTGGGCTGGGAGCTGGATTCTGAGTGAAGAGTGGGAAAGAGCGAGAAGAGCAGTTTGACTGGGGCCCAGGGTCTCTGGGGTAGTTGTGGCAGATGGATGGGCGTGAATAAGCCTGAGGGATCTTGGGTGATGGGCTCAGTTGTCCTGTCTGATCATTAGGGCTTTGGGAGGAGGAGAAAGGACTCTCTCCAGGGTGTTAACATCTGCATGGCCAGCAGATGTTAACACCCTGGAGAGACCTGCTCCCTTTAGTTATTGTGCAATCGGTGGGCCTGGAGCCATCAAGGTCACCAAAAGTGAGCGTGCAGTCACCATCTGCTCAGGAGTCAGGCTGCAGAGGGCAAACGGAGCTGTTTCCTGGCTCGGGGCTCACTGACCTCCCCAACTCCTCAGACTCTATGCCCCATCCCACCCCTCACCCTCTTGCCCAAGGCTCTTTCCTTGGACAGGACTTAGAAGCCCTTCGAGTGTTATTTATAAATGTCGTTTGAAGGGCCAACAATGATTTTGCCTTGACGAGAACAAAGACGGGGCCACAAGGGAAAAGTCGGGGCAATAGAATAAGCTCCCTCGGGTGCTGAGGCCTTGAGGGAGGCGGCCTCTGTACATACTCTCCTCATGCCCCTTCCTTCTTCTCTGAGTGTTTCCCTTGGGATGTTTTCAGCTTTCCTGAGCAGTAAGGGCTGCCCACTCCAGCATCTCTTGGGTCCCAGGCCCATGAGGTGCCACTGGGGCCACAGGACAAGGCACCGGGGTTTAATGGGACACCCCTGGTCTCAGACACAGGACACCTTCCCACCCTCCTACCCAGGTTCCGCTGTCTTGGTCCAGTGGTCTGTCCTTCTATGATTCAGTCTCCCCTTTTTTGTCAGAGCGTCATCCCAACCTCACCTCCTCCCCTCCCCACCAGAAATGGGAAAAGCTTTAACAATAGTCCCTCTGTCCAGATGGTGCCAGTATTATTCCCAGGACACAGGAAGAATTCTCATCCGTGGGATCTGAGTCCTTCATTGTGATTTGCGTTGCTCTACACATGATGTGAGTCACTCTGGTGTCTCTAGCAACCCCTCCCGCTGAGATTTTTCCCCTCCACTGGCTAAATGGACAAATGCAGCCGTGCTGGAATGTGATACAATGCCTCCAGTGCCGTGGAGGGCCCCGCTGAGCTTTTAACCCGCCCCGTTCTCCTTTAGAAACAGTCATTGAACTGGAAGCACAGATTTGGAGGGAGGGGATTGGAGAAAATTCCATGGAGTCTCTAGAGAAAGATGGGTAACAAGAAGCCTTTCACAATAAAATATGTCAACTGTTCTCCATCTCTTCAGAAATAGGGTGGAAAAGGGGTTTCTAATCCCTACACCCAGGCTCCCAAAGGACATTTGACGGCACCCAAGAGATGTCAGCCCCACCATCCAAGGGCCTTACCTGTGTGCTGGAGCCTGGCTGGGTCAGGAGGTGCTTGTCCTTGTGGTGTGCGGTGCCACACACCCAGCCACCCAGACTGGCATCTGAGAGCCTATTTTAAGGGTCAGATCTGCTGACGCTGACCTTGTGTGCCACGCAGTCTGAGAAGAAACCCGAGGCGTCTGCTTCGCCAGTGTGACCTGAAACCCCTGACTGTGGGAGTCCTGTACCTGGAGCCCACATGCCTATCGCTGGCTCCACCACAGAGGAGGATCACGTGGCTGCGGGGGTGGGGTAGTGGCACAGGCTGGGGAAGTGCCCAGCTTTGTTTTATTGGGATGGACAAGGCCAGGTGTCTGTGGAGCCCTCCCTGGTTCCCTGACTCTGTCCTGGAAAGGGATGGGGGGAGAAGGACAGAGGAGGCTTGTCTGCAGGCCCAGGGCCTTTGGGAGCCTCCGGAAGAGCTCTCCTTTCTACTCTTTTCTGGGAGTTTGTGGAGCTACTTCTGGGGAGTGGATGCAATGGATGCTGCATCATGGGAGACAATCAGTGACTTGCCCCCAAGAAGGGCTGTAGGCTTGGTCTGTTTTCAGTGTTGCTTCCTGGGAGAACTCTGGCAAGTGTTCAACCCTTCTGGGCTTCAGTGAGGAAAATAATCATAATGCCATCCTCTGCTGTTGTTTTGTTGTTAGGGTTAAATGACATAAAGCAGGGAAAGTACATAGTGCCTGGCACGTGCTGAACATTTTAACATGCTACAATACATTAGGATGCCAAAAATATCTCCAATTCAAGTCCTTCCCAGGTCTCTCTGTTCTTGGCAGCTCCTTCTCTCCATCTCCCACCTCTTTGGCTCCAGCTTTCTTTGCTCCAGGATTCCCCACCAAGCCCAACTACTGGGGCCCTCCTTGCCAGTGTGGTGTGCTGTAGACCTATCCAGGCTTCCTTAATTTTTTAGTAAAATCTTTTCCAGGCTTCCTACACTTCTTTCTAATGAGTGATGAGGTTTTCTACTCTTCCCCATCCTCATCACCCCCTTTGTGGAATACACTGATGTGTGAAGGATTGGAAGGAGTGGGGATAGAGTCACCAGTCTCCCTTCATTCTTCATTTTGCAGGGTCTTCTTGAGATGGGTCATTATATTGTCCTCTGCAATTTTGTTTTAAAAAAATACAAAGATCTTCCTCATACGTTGCTTGTTTAGCCTCTGTCAGTTTTATTTAGTGGTTATTTCTATTAGTATTTTTCACTGTGAAACTGCTCAGAGCTTTAGATTTTATTGATTGCTTGGCACAAAGAATATTCACAAAGCAGATTCTCAGAAAATGAGTGAACAAGGAGGTCAAAAGTGTCAGGGCCATGTGTCCCTGCTGGAGTCAGAGCAGCAGGTCAAAGGCCCTTATGCAGTTACCCCAAGAAGTAAAGGAGTCTGAGCTGATGGAGCTGACAAAGCCCGAAAAAATATTTCCATCAAGGTAGGAAACCAACCCCATCCCAATTCAAGGGTTAAGGAGGCCAGAGGGGCCTCTGAAGATGTTGGTTCAGCAGGGGGCAAAAATCAAATATCTAAAGACATCTGAGATAGATAGATGATTGACAAGAAAGGGAGATAATATTTCACTGCACTTTCTAGGAGGGTATTCAAGTAAAGGAAGCCAGTAAAAGTCTTGGGTGGGTTGCTGAATCATCACTTCTATTAGAGTAGACCCTAAATGTGGTTGACCAGAAGACTGGTGAGCCCCTCTCCATACCCTATATCCTCTAATCCTTCACACAAGGATAGGGAAGACTGGAAAACCATATCATTAATTATGGGGAACTGTAGGAAGCCCTGGAAGACTTTATTAGAAAGAGTAGTGGTAGTGACATGAGACTCCTGGTCTGTTTTCTAGCAGGCTAATCTGTGACAGAAACAATCACATTCTCTGCATAACTCTAAGGGCAGAACTCAGGCTGTGGGTAGATGCCCAAGAGCTTCCTTGTGTGACTACAGCAAATGCACCACTGTGCTGGGATGAGGGTGAATCAGGTAACCATAGGCTGTGCTCGGGAATATCTTCAACTATTTCAGACTCCAAGGATAGTCCACCAGGACTCTGTGCAACGGCAAGGTGCACTAGTGCAGGTAAAGGATGATTTGCAAAAACAGCTGCTATTTTCATCTTGGCTTGTTTGAAACTTACCTGTAGCAGCATTTCAGTTTTCTCCTTCCTACCACCACTTCTCTGACCCATGTTATTTTCATTAGCAAAATCCTTTCCCTCAGAATCTTTCTCTGCTTTTCCCATTTTCAGATATAACTGGAGGTTATGTGGATGCTGAGTCTAGCTGGAGCCCCAGAGAGAGGGTACCCTCCCCAATAGAACCCAGAGGGCTGAAGCCATCTCTCTGGCAGACAGACATGTGTAGTCTGATGGCTGTACATCCTCTTCACTCCTAGAGGTCTCTCTTTTCTTTCATATTAAAAAAAAAAAGCAAATTGAGGCCCTTCATCTTCAGGAAGCCCAGAGCCCTCTACCGCATATAGAAGGACTGTTTGTGGGAGGGGTATAGGCAGGGTGCCTTTCATTTCTCCCGAGTCTGTTCTGAGATACTATTTATGCCTCTTCACCCTCCAGGAAACCCTTGGGCCTCTCACTCCTTCAGCTTCACCCCAAGCTGGACACTGCCCTCTTCTGATCTTCCTCCAAATGTCATCCACCTAATGCCATAGCACAGAGCAGGAGACAACTCCAAATTCAATGTCTCACCTCCCTATTCTTAGAAAATTATCTAAGAGGCATCTGTCTCTATGCCTACCACATTCACAAAGCTCCTCTCTGTCTGTACAATCATCACAGCTTTCCTTTGCCTACATTCTTGGCCTCCCACCTTCTCCTCTAGAGCTGAGTCCTCAAGAGACTCTGAATTCCTCTTCCCTTATGATTATGTACCTCCCAAGCAGACTAAATCTAGGGCCTCCTTTTCTTATAAAAAAAAAAGTCCACCAATGACTATATCAAACTAATGAGTTTTTGCACAGCAAAGGAAACCATCAACAAAACAAAAGGACATCCTACTGAGTCGGAAAAGATAGTTACCAATGATACATCCCAAAAGGGGTTAATATTCAAAATATATAAGGAATTCATACAATTTAATACCAAGTACACACACACACACACAAAAAAAAAACAATTTAATTGAAAAATGGACAGAGGACCGAAATAGACATTTCTCCAAAGAGTACATATAGATGGCCATTAGGCATATGCAAAGATGCTCAGGGACGTGCAAATTAAAAACACAATGAGGTATCACCTTACACCTATCAAAAGGGCTACCATTAATAAATCAACAAACAGCAAGTGTTGGCAAGGATCTGGAGGAAAAGAAACCCTTGTGTACTGTTGCTGGATTGCAAAATGGTGCAGCACTATGGAGAACAGTATGGAGGTTCCTTTAAAAATTACAAATAGAACTACCATATGGCCCAGCAATTCCACTTTTGGGTATGTATCCAAAGAAATCTAAAACACTAATTTAAAAAGACGTATGCACCCCTATGTTTCTTGCAGCATTATTTACAATAGCCAAGATATGGAAGCAACCTAAGTGTCCATTCTATCTAATGAAAGAGTAATGTGCAAATTGACCATACCTCTGCTACACCCACAAGCCACGCCCACCAGCCAATCAGAGCGAGTATGCAAATTAACCCAACCAAGCTGTGGTTAATTTGCATATCTGGGCATAGAAGGCAGAGTAGAAGGAAGCCAAGAACTGCAAAAGGGAGCAAAGCTGTGGAGAAGTATGCAAGCAGAGAGGGGGATAACTGAAGGAAACAGGTGGGGAGGGAGAAGGGAGGGAACAATGTAGCAGAGAAGGGAGAGATTCAGAGGAGACAGGAGGGAATGACGCAGCAGAGAAGGGAGAGAGTGAGGCAGCAGAGAAGGGAGGGAGCTTTGCTCAGGCCGCAGGAAGCCCTATTCTTGCAGGAATCTTCCTGCAACAGGTCTCCAATTGATAGATAAATGAATAAAGAAGATGTGGCATATATATATTAAAATATTACTCAAACAAAACCAAAAAAAGAATAAAATCTTGCCATTAGGAACAACATGGATGGACCTAGAGAATACCATGCTAAGTAAAATAAGTTAGGCAGAGAGAGACTAATATCACATGATTTCACTTACATGTGAAATCTAAAAAAACAAATAAACAAGCAAAACATAAAGAAATTCATACGGAGAACGTTTTAATGGTTCCCAGATGGGAGGGGGAGGGTGATAGGAGAAGGGAAGGAATTGAGATATACATATTGCCAGTTATAAAAACAGTCATGGGGATGACTGTACAGCATAGGGAACATAGTCAATAATATTTAATAACTATGTATAATGTCAAATGGATACTAGATTTATCTGGGTTCACTATGTTGTACACCTGGAACTAAAATAATATTGTATATCAAGTGTAATTGAAAAATTAAAATTATTCTTTAAAGCCTATGAAGACATTTTCTTGGATAAGTCATAAATCCAAGAGGAGAATTTGTTGAGTCCTCTAGACCAGTGGTTGGCAAACTGCAGTTCATGAGCCACATTCAGCTTGCGAGCCGCGGTTTGCCTCTCTGTTCCCTAATGAGTTTGCCGACCACTGACCTGAACTCTTGATTCCAATAACTATAGGCTGTTGTTGTCCTTGTGATTAAACCCCCTATCTCAGTGGTTGGCAAACTCATTAGGGAACAGAGCGGCAAACTGCGGCTCGTGAGCCGCAGTTTGCCGACCACTGCCCTAGACAATATCATCCATAGCCCTAGAAACAGGAGTCCCTGCCCTGAGCTTCGTTTTTGTAGGTCTCCACATATCACAAACATACATGCAGATTTTGAGATACTGCTATACACTTCTTAGAGTGGCACAAGAACAAACAAAAGCCCAGCAATACTGAACCCTGGTCAGAATTTTGGGAGTTGGTAGAATTGTTCTAAATGTTGGTCATGGTGGTGGGTGCACAATTATACACATTTGTCAGTAAAACCAAGAAGAGTGAATTTTGCTGAGTGTAAATTTAAAAATAAAAAGGATGTATGAGTGCCTTGTTCCCTTGGGATCTGGCTTTCAACACAGGCAGTGTGTGACCCATAACTATCCCCTTTTGTAACTAATGCCATTTAGGCCACAGAGAATGTGTTTCCCCTTGTCTTGTTCTGTGTCCTCAAAGGTAATAGAGTCTGAATGCATGAGCGTTGGTGGGCTGCGTTGTTCCTAACCTTGGAGCACAGGGAGGATTTAAACTGTGGAAGTGTTTAGGTGAGCGACAAGACATCTTATTCAATTTATCCAGCTATCGCTCAGATGGTAGGAAAACCTGGTCTAGCTGAGTGTTCAACTCAGACAGCTCAGGTCTGGATCTCTGACAATGAGACAAGCCAGTGTGGTAATGGGGGGTTCCATTTGTTCTACTGCCCAAGCATGACCTATCTCATTCCCACTGCATGACCCAAACCTTCTCTCTCCCTGTCTTAAATCCTGTGGCATGGGTACCTTTGTCAGTTTCCGGGCTCTGCTTCTGGATGCTGAGGGTGGTCTGGAATTAATAGCAACAGTGCACAACAGCTGAGCAACATTTCGCATATTAGATAATTCATAGTATTTTTTAAAGTGTGTATGTGTGTGTATGTATAGATAGATATACATATACATATGTACATATGAGTGTGTATATATATATATTTATACATATACATAAGTACATATGACTGTGTGTTTGTGTGTGTGTATGTAATATCTGTAAAGGACAATGCCAGTTCTTCACATTGACTACTAGAATTGTCAATAATTTTTTATAACAGTGATTTATAATATTTAACGAAACTTTCAAAGAAGCAAGTTAATATTTTCAGATTCTTTATATAATTTTGATTTAAAACTCCTATTCAAACAATGATGTAGACCCTTTCATTTTTAATAAGAACTTTGAATGTTTTTGAAAAAAAGAACTCTTTTGAAAATATACATGGACATCATTTTAATTTTCATTGTTTTCATTTAATTTACATTCAGTAAAAATACATATTTAAATTTATTCACTTTGAATTCAATTACATTCTATTTTTGAGCCTTCAGATCAGCGCTGTCCAATAGAAATATAATTATGAGCCATATATGCAATTTTAATTTTTCTAGTAGCCACCCTAAAGAGTAAAAACACAAACAGATGAAATTAATTTTAATAATGTATTTTTTAACAGACTATATCCCAAATGTTATCATTTCAACATGTGATCAATATGGAAAATTATTGAGATACTTGGCATTGTTTTTCCATACCAACTCTTTGAAATCTCTGTGTGGTTAACACTTAGAACGCATCTCAACTTGGACCAGCCACATTTCAAGTGCCCATAGCCACATGGGGCTGCCAGCTCCCATTCAGACAGCTCAGGTCTGGATCCCTGACAACGAGACAAGCCAGTGTGGTGATGGGAATTGGGATGGGGGGGGTTCCATTTGTTCTACTGCCCAGGCCTGACTTATTCTCTTCCTACTGCATGACCACAAACCTACTCTCTCCCTCTGTCTTAAATCCTGTGGCACGGGTACCTTGGTGGTTTCTGCAGCCGCCAGAGAGTGTGCTGGCAGCTGGCCAGGCTAGTCTGTGGTGGAGCTGTCACTCTCGAGTGATAGCCCAGCGGCTGAGGACATTGTGTTGGGAGAGAAGGCCCAATGATCGAAGGATGTTTCTCTGAAATCGATACCTCTGTGTATCTCCCTGGCTGTCAAAACACCAGGAGCGCCTGCTGCCAACCTCCTGCTGGCTGCTCAGCAGCCCGCAAGACCCAGCCTGGGCTGTGGGAAAGGGTCCCCTCCATGTCCCCCTTTCCCAGGAGGCTGAATGCTGTCTGAGCCCCACTCCAGCCTGTCAGTGATCTCAGCAAGTGGATCAATTGTGTCTCTATTAGCACCTCCGTCTTCCTGCCAGGACTGTTTATTTTACAGATAGAAAGCTATTTCCTCTTCATGGCCTCCTAGTGCATCAAAGTGACACTGATGAGGCTTGACAGGTGATTAGTTGTGTGTGGGAGGCAGGAGAACAGAGGAATGAAGGGCGGGTGCTTTCAAAATATAAGGACTTGGGTTCAAATCCTGACCCTGCCACTTAGCTCTGAGTTGGTACAAGTCTCTTAACTTCTCTGAGCCTGTCCTCTCCTCTGTGTCTTGGGAGTAAGACCAGCATCTACCTGAAGAGTTTTTGTGAGGAGTAAATGAAACGCTGCATGTCTGCTCTTGGGAGACTCACAAAGGAGGCTATTCTAGTTGTCCAGGCAAGAAATGCTGGTGGCTTGGCTGAGGACGGTTGCAGGAGGTGTGAGAAGTGGGCCAGGTTTTGGATATGTTTGGATGGAAGCTTATAAATTTGACTTTGAGGAGTTTGTACGTTCAGGAATAAATGAAATAACATGAAATGCTTAACATAGGCCTTCCCAGCTAACTATTGTTTTAATAAAGGCTTTCTGACCCTGGTGATATAACATTTCCCCACACAAGATCCTGATGGGTTGAGTAAGGAAAGCAACTCACATGTTATTAAGCAACTTACCACTTTGGTGCCTGTGCACATGGCCTCAGACTGTCTATGCTCTTATTGCTGCAGTCAGTCTGGCTTGGAATGGATGGAAAATGCACCACGCTGCCCGTCCCCGTGCAGCACCTACTGCATGCTAGGCAGTATTGTAGAAACTGGGAAAGTAACAACATATATTATGTCATTGCCCTCTTGTTGCTGCAATTCTTATACTGGGAGGCACACAAAAAATGTCTTTCTTTTTCTTTAGCTTTTCTAACCTTCCCCACTCTGCTGGGCATTGAGGACACATTTGCTAAATAAGAATATCCTCGTCTCTTCCCAGTTAAAAGCTCAAGCTCTCAGAATCCTCTTCTCTTGCCCAAGGTGGATTATGGTTGTACATCAGGGTTTATTGCAAGAGCCAACTTAGGGAGGGCCCTTGATGCTGGGGAGCCCCTGAAGTCTGGCTGCTGCTCATGTTGGACAAAATGATCTCCTTCCAGGGCCTAAATGTGTAAGGACCACGCCCCATACACACACACACACACACACACACACACACACACACACACACACTTGTTTATGTGTGCACTTGTTTATTTACCCCACATTATCTTAGAGAACAGAGGTCACCACCCTAGCCCTCACTACCAGCCACCAGGGTGCCCTCTATCCTCTCTCCTCCTTCCACCACCCACTTCCTTTTCCTTTATTACCAGACCGCTCTCTGGGCTCCTCCTACTGGATTTGGCCTCTTTTTTTCCATTTCTGTGGCCATAATGGCAAAATGACTTGCAGGTAGGATTGACTAGTTTACAAATAGATTTTTAATGTGTGTTCTCTGAAATATTTGGTATATTTATATCTCTAAAGTTATCTGTTTCTTAGCTGAAATTTAGTGTCCTAGATTTTATCTGGCAGCCCTTCTTCTAATGAACTTAGTTATGAGGGAAAGGAATGAAAAACACAGCCATTTAGTATTTTCAAAATATTATGCCTGCTACAAGGCTCAGTCCCTGCTGGCCTCTTGGCTGGACAGACTTAGAGGGGCTTCGGAAAGAAGGAGGCTGCCCCCGCCCAGTCCCTCAGAGGAACCCATCATCTGGGTTGTGTTAGGGGTAGAGGGGGTGGTGAAGGAACCCACTTTGGCTTCCTGCCCTTCCTCCCCGAATCACACTAGGCAGGCCTCCCTGGGATGTGTGCAGCCCCATCTTCCTGGCAAAGTGATTGCTTACCTAGAACTTTTATGAGGACATTTTTATTGAGCTATAATTGAAAAAAAAAAAAACTCCAAGACATTCCAGATTTTTCTCATAAGCCTGCTTCAGGCGTGTGTGTGTGTGTGTGTGTGTGTGTGTGTGTGTGTGTGTGTGTGTGTATTCATAGACTTTGGCCAGACCACACCAGAGTTTTCATTGAAAAAATGAAGAGGTTATTGTGTGTGAGAGAGAGACATTTAACTTTTCTTTCTTCGTCCCGAAATTAAGGGCCAGAATAAAGATGAGCTGAGAGTCTGGAGAGCTTGTAAAACCTCTTTTCATTAAACAAATATTCCAGTGTGTGGAGAGTCAGGATTTTATGTAAGAGGTCTGGATTTGTCATTACAGCCTAATATCCTAATGTACGTTTACAACCATATTTTAAAAACCTGTAATAGAATGCAGAGCCTCTTATGTATGTAAAACTGCTTAGCAAAAGTTTATAAATCATACACATGCATTTAAAAAGATGTGAAAGTAGATCCAGATGATGGCCTTTTAGCAACAGGCTGGTTGTGAATGCCCTCTTGTGCCTGCTGCTGTTCTGAGAAGCTGTAGGAAAAGACCAAGCCTCCCCTGGGGTCTGTGTGGCCAGTCCCTCTCCAAGGTCTTCCTTTCCAAGCCCCTGGTTCTCTAAGTAGAAAAGAAAGAAACCTGAGCTTTTGTTAAGCACCTACTATGTGCCAGGCACTAGGCTGGTTCTTTCCATTCCCACAACAGTCACAGGCAATGCTGTTATCCTTCCCATGTTGACACTTGAGAAATGTGAGGGTCAGAGGAGTTGACCATCTGCTCAGGCCCACACAGCTGTGTAAAGGAAGGCGTCTAAATGAAAGCTGAAGTCCCTGTGTGTCTAAGGCGCTGCTGCACTTGAGTGATGACTACTGAGGGGAAACTTGGGGGTGGGGTGAGGGGACCTTCTAGTTCCTCTGAGAAGGAACATGTGATATTCACTCTGTAGCATCCCTGCCAAGGCCCCCACCATGCCAGCACCCCTTGTAAAGCACACACATAATCCTGAGAAAATGAACTTGTCCTCAGTTCTTTGCACTTGTGTATGTATTGCCTCGTGTCAGTTTAATCAGCAACCCTCCTCTCCTGTCCACTTCAAAAGTCAGGATGGCCCCCTGGTCAGCAGCACCAAGTGGGAGCCCTGGGGAGGCTTGAAAGCTAGTCTGATCAGGTCCCAGTGGTCAATCCCAACAGCCTCTTTGTAGGCCCAGAGGCTGCAGGAGGCCAGGCCAGAATACCTGTTCAGGGCTGCAAACAGGAAGGAGGGCTCGGTGGGCTGATGAAGTTCTGAAGTACCAGCTGGGGTTCAGGAATTCTCAGAGGGGAGGAAATTCTAGCAGCTCACAAGGAGAGAAGACCAGACTGGCCAGACATCAAATGGTACAGGAAGCTTGAATGAAAAGATTAATGCATACATCTGGCGGAATAAACTGGAAAGAGCAAAGAATAATGGGAGCTGGCTCCTCCTGCAGGCAGGGAGGGCAGTACCTGGGTAGGTAGAGGTGGGTGGGATATTTCCCTTTGAGTTTCCCTCAAACCAGGGTTCCTGAAGACCCCAGTGCCTACAGAGTCCGTACTGCAGCTGCTTACCAGACTCCTGACATAGGAGGAAGTGGAGGAGGCAGCTGTCAAGACCAGCTGGGAGTTCAAGTTCAGCAGACCACAGGGGGCTCCTGGTAGCCTGGAGTCCATTGGCCTGGAAGGTAGGGAGACTGAAGCTTAGGACAGAGCCTGGGAGGGAGGTGAGGAGTTGGATGTTCCCTTTCTGGTAGCTTCTCTATCCTGCTCACCTCAAGACCGTTGCCTCCAATATTTCCCTTGGGCCCCTAACCATCCTCTGATCTCCATACAGACCATGGCTCCTCTGTCATCTCTATCCCTCTGTAGATGTGGAACCTTGTCGCCAGACACTCAGCCCGGGTGGATGGATGCAGCTGTTCTGTTCTTTTCTTGTTCTCCCATCCCTCCCACAGCTCATTTAGTGGTGAAAACCAGGGCTTTTCATCAGGACTGCTCTGCCACTGTGCTGGTTGTTTATTGCTATGTAACAAACCACCCCAAAGTGCAGTGACTTAAAAACAAGCGCGTTTTCTTACATCCTATGACTTTGTGGGTCCTTAACTCAGGCAGGCTCTATGGAAGGTTCTTCTCCACGTGGCGTTGACGGCGGGCACTCAGCAGTATTCAGCTGGCAGATGTGCTCATCTGGAGGGTCCAAAAAAGGGTCGCTCCAATGCCTTGTGCCTTGGCAGGTAGGCTGCAAGGCAGGGCTCAGCTGAGACTGCCAGCCAGCTCACCTACCAAGGACTCGCTGGCGTAGCTGCTCTGGTGGTAGTCAGACTTCTTGCACGGTGGCTTGGGGCTCCAGAGAGAGTGTCCCAAGAAACCCAGGCAGAAGCCGCAGGGCATCTTACAACCCAGCTTCAGAAGTTCCTGACTGCCACTTTTGTCCAAAACCTAATGGTAAGCAAGTCAACAAAGTCAACCCAGAATGAAGGCTCAGGAAGTGCTTAAGAACACAGGCTTGCCTGGCCAGTGTTGAGCATCCACCTATGTCACAGTTCCATTCCCAGTCAGGGCACATACCCAGGTTGTGGGCTCGATCCCCAGTGTGGAGGGTTCAGGAGGCAGCCGATAAATGATGCTCTCTCTCTCTCCCTCTCCCTTCCTCTCTGAAATCAATAAAAAATATATTTAAAAATAAACTCTGTGAACCTTGGTTTCATTCATATCTGTAAGATGGGAATATTAATAATATTGCCTCTATGGCTTATGAAAGTGGTTGGCAAACTGAGGCTCGCAGCCCACATGCGGCTTGCAAGCCATGGTTTGCCGCTCTGTTGACTAATGAGTTTGCTGACCACTGGCTTATGAGAATGAAATGATTATTTATGTCTCATGTCAACACCTGCTGTGGAAAAGCCTGCTTATGCTCACAAATATTTGGGGTCTCCTCTTCTTCCTGGGCACCTTGCTACACTACATTTCCCAGCCTCCCCTGTGGTTAGATGTGACCATTAACTGAGTCTAGGCCATGGAACTGCAAGAGAAGTGATCTATCTGGCCTCTTATATCCCCTCCATGTTCACTCCCCGCATATCCCATCAACCTGTGTTGTGAGGGACAAATAAAGTTTTGTTTGTCAGAGCCATTAGCTACCCTGATATGCACTGGTACATGTTAAACTCTCAGATGAAGTCTCAGCTGCTCTCTGGTTTAACCTCTATGCACCACTGAGCACACCAGCCAGGCAAGATGTTTCTAATTTTAAAAATTAGCCAATTTGTTTTTATTTTTTAAATTAGAAAGTAATTTTAAATACACACAAAAAAGATAAATACATATTCCCACAACTCAATGTTACCAAATCTTAACATTTTGCTGTATTTGATTTGTGATTTTTCCTAAAGAAATAAAGCATTATGGATGAAACTAAAAAGAAAAAAAAAAGGAAATGTTGCAACTAAAGCACTTAGCATAGTGCCTAGCATATGCAAAAACAGTCAGAAATGATCAGTAATTCCTTTTAAAGTTTTATTTTGAAATATGTTTACAGTTACAGATAGTTTTAAAGTCAGAGGGGACATTTCTTTTTTTAAATATATTTTTATTGATTTTTTGCAGTATAACTTATAATTAATAGTAGTACATGTTTTCCTTTCCCCCTCCCCCTTATCCTCCCCCCAGCCTCCCCTACCCCCCAGCACATATCCCCATCTTCTCCCCTCCCCGCCCCAGTGTCTTTCATTCATTGGTTATGCTCATATGCATGCATACAAGTCCTTCAGTTGATCTCCCCCCGAATCCGCCTCCCATCCACCCAAGCCTTCCCCTGTAGCTTGACAGCCTGTTCAAGGCCACCCTGCCTCTATATCAATCACTCTCCCCTGTTTCTTTTCTTCAAAAATATATTGCCTCTGCATACTAGAAATAAATGTATAAGAACAAAAAATGTTTCAGTCTCAGTTTCAATGTCCAACTGTTCTGAGTCCCAGTTTCAGTGTCAAATAATTCTTTATGTGTACATGTCAGCAATGGTATCCAGATGGTGGACACATCGTAGCAATGCAAGATCCATCCTCTCTGGTTTGGTCCTGGGCTGCCTGTAGACATGCATAGCTGCCGACTGCTAGCATGGCAAGGTGTCGTCAGTGTCCCCCATCTCTGGACCGTCCTCATGACTGGAACAGATCCATCAGTTCCTCACCGTCGCAGGAACCCACATGGTCTTGGAGTTGTTCTCTGAAAACACACAAACACATTCTCGACCAAAAGTTAACAAAGGGATCCTCTATGCAAAATAGACTTGGGATTCTTTTTAATTTTTGCCTAAATGATTTTCCTTTGGCTTATTTTGACACCATGTGTGTTTTTTCATGGGTGTCCTGCAATTGGTTTTACAAATGGAATTTACTTTACTGGAGTAAGAATTTTCTAGATGTATTTTACTTACTCGATATTTTTTTCCTTACATGATATTATCCCACTGTTCCCTCCCCTTTTTTGATTAATGGGGGCTTTTGGAAATTTTATATTGCAGTCTTGGTAATTTTAAATTTTAATTTTTGCACACAAATATGACTACTTTAGGTTCTTTGGATGTTAGGCAATTTTACAGTGAGATGAACTACTAATAGATTTTTTAGTTAATGTTTTAGGAAAAGCTTTTTGTCCAGTACACTAAAATTTTCTTGAGTATTCACTTATTTCACTTGGCCAATTTAAATTAATCTGAAAACTTGATTACTATTTTCCTGTCAATTTTAATACTCAAGCAGAAATCTTAGTTTACCCTGTAAATACTAGTGGAAAGGAATGTTTGCAATTTTGAGTAGGTCCTGAGCATTCCTGGTAATAGACTGAATTTAGATATAGAGCAGCTATTGCTGGCCGAGTCTCTGTCTGCCACCTGGGTCCCGGTGTGAGTTGTGCGTGGGAAGCGTAGCAGCCGTGGGGGTAGGAGACCTCCAGAGGGGACATTTCTTGTATACCCATCACCCAGCTTTCTCTAATGTTAACTTCTTACTCAATCCTGGTATAGTTATCAAAGAAATTAAAATTAGTGTAATGCTGTTAGCTAAACCACAGATTTATTTCAGATTTCACCAGTTTTTCTACTTATGTCCTTTCTCTGTTCCAGAATCCAATCCAGAATACCATGTTGCATTTAGGTCAGCTAATTTTTAATCATTCATTCATTCAGCTGCCAACGATTAGTCCAAGACTGGTGTTCTGAGGAGCAGACAATGCCAGGAGCCCCTGTACTATGTACTATGACAATTATCACAGATTTCATTTTTGAAAGCTTGCCACATGTTATGCAAAGAACTTTCTATCTTCCCTAGTTAATTATTACAACGATCCTACATGTTGGTTATTATTACTCCCGATTTGCAAATGGGGAAACAGAGATGTGGAGAAATTAACTGAGATCACACACCTGGCAGAGGGCAGAGGTAGGATTTGAATCCAGGCAATTTGTCCAAAGTCATGCTCCTGACAGTACCCCCATGACTTTCATGAGGCTGCTCTAGAAAAGGGGGCAAGTCGATGCATCAGCACAGACTTTCTGGGGCAAGTGTAGCAGGCAGGAAGGCTTCCTGGTGGAGGCAGGAATTCAACCCCTGTTTCCTGGGGTGTGCTGAAAAACGTTTGGCTCTCACACCACCTGCTTTCTTGGGGCTTTCCTCCCTCTTCCCCCTGGAGCCCTAGACTAAGCCTAACCCTCAGAACCCCAAGAAGGTGACCTGCAGACACTCAAGCCCAGGGTGTGGCTCTGCCTCAGCCTCTGGGCATCCCACCCCAGCTGGTAGAGGCAGGTGGCCCACACTCATAGACCCGGATGTTAATTTAGAGTCACTATTTTGGTTCCCGCTGACCGTGCATGAGCAAGAAATAGCAACAAGAGCTGAGTTGTCAGGCCCAGGGGAGATTCAAGAGAATTGGGTGGGCAGATTGGGCTGCAAAGTAGGGACTAGCTTTGTCTGCTCTGGATAATTATGGGCCTCAACAACCTGAAGATGAACTGAGAATTATTTTCCATCCCTAGGTTGGAGAGGGACTCTGCCTGGTCAGGGACAGCAGCAACAGCTCTTCTGCCATCTTCCAACTTTGGAAAAGGTCCCCAAAGCACTGACAGCCAGCTGGGACTAGGGCCAACCAAATTCTGCAGGGAGAGCAGAGGAGCTGGCTGGGCAGCACCTGCCCTTTGAGATCAGAGCCCAGAGAGCCCAGATCCAGGACACAGCATTTCAGTCCCATTTCATCTTCTCTGAGCCTCCGTTTGTTCATCTGCAAAATGGGGATATCAATCCCTACATCCCAGATCAGGAAGCCTGTGTTTGTAGTTTATAAATTGCAGAAGGAATCAATGGGAGCTGAAACACAGCCTGCGCCCAGTCCCTCAGTTGAGCACCTGGACTTGCAGCTCTGTCTGTTTGGAAGAGACACCTTTTCCTTGACCAAGCCCAGGATTCCTCAGCCTGGTTTGTGCTGAGAGGCCACCTTTTTTAATTTGTACAAAGAAAAAGCACTTGCCTTCTGGAAAGAGATCAGATAGCAGAGAAGGGGGAAAGCCCCTTAAGCTTCCAGAGGGCCTTGGTGAGGAGGAGGGAGGGGGAGTCAGAGGTGGCCCTAGGGGACAAGGTGAACTGGGAAGACAGTGTCAGGGTAACCAAGTGGTGAGATGTGGCAGGTGGAACTTGGAGAACAGGTACCCTCTGGAGGAAGGCCCAGTCCAGAGCAGCTGGGATCTGCTCCCCCTGGTGGCTCTTCAGGGAATGCTGAGTGGCAGTGGCGCCATCCTGTGGCTGCTGGTCCACGGACACAGTGTACCTAAGGCAGGGCTATCGCCAGAGAGGGGAGCCCTGGGGAGGGGCATGCAGTCCAGGGAAAGCCTGGCCGGAGACTGCAGTTGGAAGAGGAGGATAAGGCCCAGACGATTATAATCCAGAGTGACAGGAGGTGTCCTAAGAGGTGGCTGTCAGACTACTGTGGTAGCCCATGAGCAGCACTTCTCTAAGGCCAGTGGGGGTAGGTGGGTGAGGGGGGGCCGCCTGAGAGAACTTCCCAGGAGAGATGTCTAAGCTGAAGCCAGGCGGAGACCACAGTGAGAGTGGTGAGTGGTGCCTTCAGGGATGCAACTGGGAGCGGATGCAAGTTAGCAGAGGTCCGAGAGTGTGGTGCATTCTGGGAACTGCAAGTAGGTTTACTGTTTCTTCGTGATGTGGAATGTATGAGAACAGAATTGCAAGAGATATGGCTGGAGGTCGGAGAAGTTCTCAGATAATGAAGCATCTTTATACTTCATCAAGGTCTTTGTACGTTAGGGGCTGTAAGCAGAGGAGTGACGTGGTCAGATTTTTATGTTGGTCAGATGTTGGCATGCCACATGGAGACTGGGGGGCTCAGGCTGGAGGCAGAGGTTGTTGTAAGAATCCAGGTGAGAGGTGAGCTTGGCTTGAATTAGAGCAGTCACAACAAACATGAAGGTAAGTGAGCAGATCCAAGTTGTATCTGGGAGGAATCAATAGGCTGATAGGATGAGAGGCAGGAGTCCAGGTGACACCCATCACTGACTTTAGTAACAGTGGCTATCAGACTAAGAGAAGTGGCCTGGGTGGAGGGGTGATGGAAAGTTCAGCTGAGTTTGAAGTTCAAGGGCAGTATTCACACGGAGGTGGCCAGTGGGATACAGAGGCTCTGCGCTCAGAAGAGGGAACTGGGCTGGCCATGGGGATCTGGGAGACATCAGCCCAGAGATGTGAACTGAGGCTGTGGGAGCAAGAGAACTCCCCTCCCAAAGGAAGGCAAGGACACTGAGGGGGAAATGAGGCAGAGGTCAGAACCCTAAGAAATGGTGGCCTTTAGGAGTCAGCTAGAGAAGGCAATGGCTAAGTAGGGACAATCAGAGAGGGAGAAGGAAACCCAGCCCAATTATAATCCTCATAATACCTTGTACTACTTACAGGTGAGGACACTGCAGGCTTTAACATGGTTTCATATAACCACCCTTCACCTAGGATTCCTGGGGTATCTCCTCCTCAACCCCTGTCCTCCTGTTTAATGCCTCGGTTTTTTAGGTGTTGTAATTTTGAAAGTAGAGTGTAAATGAAAAGATTGACAGGATTGAAGAGGTGCTATCTGCACACAGTGAGTCGTGGAGGGGGTATTTTGTTTTAATTTTTTTATATTTAGAGAGAGAGAGGGAGAGGGAGAGAGAGAGAAACATCAAAACAAGAGAGACACATTGTTCAGCTGCTCCCACCCATGCACCTGACTGGGGATCGAACCCATGACCTTCCAGTGCACAGGATGATGTGCCAACCAACTGAGTCACACTGGCCAGAGCCTCATAGAGAAGACAGTGATGCATCAAACTTTGGTCTTTACTCAGGCAACCTAGCTCTTGGTGATGGTAGGAGAAGGACGAGATGAAGAAAGGTTAGCTAATTCTCCGCACTTGTACTCCACTCCTTCCTTTTGCAACCAAGGTCGGTATCACTAACGGATCCTCACCTGCTCTCCTTCTTCATGAAGCCTTGATAGAGACTCAGACCCCATCTCTCAGCTGCCAACACACTGAATCAGAGCCGGCAAGCCTCCTGGAATATCATGGCCACTACCCCACAAACCACCAGAAGGTCTCTTTATTATGAGGAATCTTTTATTATAGAGACAGACAGAACTCTTTTGCATAAAGAATCTCTGGTTTGGGTCAGGGAAATCCACCTGCTAAAAGGGAATCAACCAGCTCTCCCATAGCCCCACTTGCTATGTTCATCTCAAGGTCACAGGAAACAACAGAGGTTGCTGTCCCCAGGGCCAGGCTGGTGGGTGGGGCCACGCTAACCAGAGGGTTAGGGCTCCTGGCTGTCCATCAGGTCAGAGTCGCCCTGTCTCCCGCCCCAGTTGGTTGTCCAGAACCTGGAGCTGCCGGAGGAAGCCCGAGTTGGGGCAGATATCACGATGGGTCTGCACCGTCTGGATGGCCTTCACCAGTGTCATGTTCTCGTAGATCATGAGGAAGGCCAGGACGACAGTGGCAGAGCGGCTCACCCCCATGGCACAGTGTACCAGCACACGGCCTGCAGGGAGACCCAACTTCATGTCAATTACCTGGCCACCCCTCAGCCCACCTATCACAATATCCGAGAATACTGACACTGTGTCCAGTGTCAGCTGGGCAAAGGAGGCCCAGAGAGGGAAAGGAACTGGCTCAAGGTCACACAGTAAGTTAGCAGAGGAGTAAGGTTATCTGCTGGGATTCCCTTCTCCTGGTTCAAGGTGCTTCCTCTGGCCCCCTTGAAACCCTGCTGAGTTGGTGAGGAGTGGGAGAGGAGGGTACTGTTCGAGTGCTCTGGGTGTGTATCTCTCTTTCTCCCCAGTTCTGTCCTCTCCCCTGTCCCTGCAGCCCTATGCCAAGGCTTCACTTTAGAAGAGTCTGCCCAAGAGCCTTTGCTAGGTCCCGTGCCTGCTACCCACAACTGCTCTCTCACAGAAAGATAGGGTTATACTGATGACCACACCGGTCCTTCCTTCCGTCTGTGATTGTTGGTTGCCAGGAAATCTCTGAAGGGCATGCTCACTAAATGGTAGTAGCTATTTGCACAATGGGTGGTGGGTGCTGGAGAGGTTTGTAGATCAGGACACACTACCTATAAGTGCTGCTGGAAAGTGGACAGTCCCGGCTCTCACCCGCCCTGCCTCCTTCCCACCTCCTCCTTCCCAGAAGCCCACCTTGGGGAACACTGAGGGCAGTTCGGATGTATCGGGCAACAGGAAGGAAGTAGACACTGAGGTCAAAGAAGGGGTTGTCATCAGCCTCGATGCCATAGTACTCCAAGGGCATTCCGTGATAGAACTTGGCACCTGTGTCCACTTGAAACTTGCCCGCCGCAACATTCACAATATGGGTGATGCGCAGCTGGGCCAGCTTGCTCTTGTCCCGGGCTGCGTACCTGGAGGGAGGGCACAGGGGAGACTGGGAATTGGGAGGTGGGACAGGTCTCCCTTGGAGGGTCAGTTCTGGCTGGGCTGGAACTGTCCCCTTCCTCCTCTGCCACTGCCATCAGGGGAGAGGCGGGAACAGTGAACTGGTCCCGGGTGAAGGGTCTCCTTTAGTTAGAGTTCAAGACTCCCTTCACTCGGGCCAACTTTTCTGGAGAGCATTTTGGCCACAGGCATCAAAAACTTTGCCTGGTCAGTGTGGCCCCGCGGTTGAGTGTTGACCTATGAACCAGGAGGTCACAGTTCAATTCCTGGTCAGGGCACATATCTGGGTTGTAGGCCCGATCCCCAGGATGGGGTGTGCAGAAGGCAACCAGTCAATGATTCTCTCTCATCATTGATATTTCTATCTCTCCCTCTTCCTTCTTCTTTGAAATCAATTTAAAAATATTTTTTAAATATTCACATACTTTGTCCAGCAAGTCTCCTTCTAGGTACTTAATTAAAGAAAGAATCTGGAAGGAAATCACTAAATATCCTCTACTAGGTACTGAGTGTTTAAGGTAAATGACATACTATGCAACCACTGAAATAGGGTAGATACAGGTGAACAAGGAATAGTGTTCATTAACCAATGCCACCCCAATAAATGTAATTTAAAAAAGAAAGTGTTCATGCTGTATTGAGAACCTATGGAAAATGCACAATACAAAACAGAATTTTGTTTAAGAAGGTTTTAAAAATATGTAGTAAAAAGCTTTCTGTATAAAGCAGATTATGAAATAGGACTATAAAGTGATACATTTTCTGTAAAAATAAAAAAGAAATGTGGAAAAGCATGTATGTATGAGTGTGTATATGCACTTTTTAAAAGTCAACAAGGATTTTATTACTGGTTTTCTGTAGGGAGGATAGCATAGCTGCAATTCTGTTAACAAGATCCCTATTCTCTAAATATTAAGGAAATTTTCTAAAATCCACATATATTGGTTCATATGTTTATGTTTTAAGAAAAAAATAGAAACAATGATGGAGTTCTACTCTATGTATCCTATGTAACTCGTGCATGTCACCAGAATGTTTCTAGGATCACTGTTCATAATGGCCAACAAGTGGGAACAACTCAAGTGTTTGTATACAATAAAACGGAACAACTATTTTTACAATAAAAAAATGAACTGTAACTACACATAACAACATGGGTGAACCTTACAATTTTGCACAAATTGTGTCACGCACAAAACACACACAATGTGATTGCATTCACCTAACTTGAAAAGATAGACTAAACTAATTATAGGGTTAGGTATATGGATGGTAAAAGTATAAAGAAAAGCAAAGAAATAATTACTTCAACACTTAATGGTTGTCCACAGGAAAAGAGTTAGAGCGAGAAGGGTTCAGAAGGTATTTCTGAGGCACAAGTAATGTCCTATTTCTTGACCTGGGCGGTGAAACTGTTCATATATGTACAGTCTATGCACTTTTCTTATGAATGTCCTACTTCCACAATTAAAAAAGCAATTTCTATAAAAGGCAAGAAACATGTGGAAAGAGATGATGGGAAGCAACGGGGTACCATCTGTGCCCCTGGAGGGTTCTGGGAGAGACTCCCCTCTGCTCCCCACTTTCCCATGTGGGTTGGACTTACGCATCTCCCAGGAAGAGGTTGGGCCAGACCTCGTCGATGTGGCTCAGCATGGCGGCCCGACGGACCCACAGCAAGCGCTGCAGTGAGGACAGCGTGGGCGGCTGGTAGGGGGACACAGAGACTGTTCCGTGGATCTTGGGTCTCCGGAGGTCCTGCTTTTGCAGGGAATCCATCCTGGAACAGGGTGGACACCGCGGTTGCTAGAGGTATGCTCCCAGAAGGGGGGCCCGGCTGACCCAGAGGCCCAGGTGGTACTGGGATGGTGCGGGAAGGGCTTCAGCTAGTTCGTGTGAGGTTATTAACCAACTCAGCTGGGCTGAGGCCTCCCTAGACCATTTCCCCAGGAACAAGGGCATCTACCTCCTGTTACCCTCTCTCCCACCCTCTCCAGAGGCCCTTGAGGTCAGAAGCTTTGGTCCACGGGTCCTTGGGGCTCCCTGTTTGTGGTGATAAGTCAGGGTAGATCCGACCCTTTAAGTCGCTGGTCACTTGGGACTTTGTAGGGATGGAGGCCTCGGATGGCTGTGGCCTCCCTCAGCCTGGGCAGCTCATCTCAGCCCCCTACTCCGCTGCCTCCTGGGCTGATCTCCATGTTGAGATGCTTGGAAAGCAGAGTCCATCTCTGAAGTGAGGGCCTGGGCTATGAAGGACAGCTGTTGTATTTCCATACTGAATGAGCCAATGCCTCTCAGGGACCTGGGACCTCACCTTGGTAGGTCCCTATCTTACACTAGAGGAAGGTGAAGGTCAGAGAGAAAAATTTTAAGTGCCACCCACAACCATGTGGCTGATGTATAGTGAGGTTGTGGTTTCAATCCAGTTCTCTGACCCTGCAGTTCAGTCCCCAAGTCTTCCAGTTATGGCCTTTGGGGACTCCAGGGAGTGGTCACTAGCCTACTCAACTCTACAGGGAGCCTGGCGCTGCTGGTATGCATGTGCCTGTACGCCCTGGGACTTTCCTCCTTACCCCGATGGCTCGGGCCAGCGCTGTGGATCAGGCCTCACCCAGTTGGGGTGAGTTGTCTCAGGAATCAGCTGGCTGAGGGAGTCCGGGCCTCTGCTGAGCTGAGTGGTCAGTGGCACCAGAACGTGAGTCTGGTGTCGTCCTGGGAAGGAGTGCCTATCTTGGCTAACTGTCCCTGGCCCTCTCAACCAGTAACTAGGGAAGGTACAAACTGGAAAAAACATCTTTTCTCTTTGGCAGGCGGTGCCAGGACCAGAGAGAGAAACAGGCACCCAGGAGGCCACTGGCTTGGCCAAGCTCACCCAGCGGGCAGCCGGCGGGCAGGGCGGAAGTGAAGACCCAGTTTTCCCCCTCATCCCCCACTGTGACCTCTCAGGGCAGGCTGGGTGGCCTGCCACCTATCTAGGGCATGGTCTAGGGCCAGGAGTGGGGGAGTGAGGGCAAGGACAGGGCTAAGCACAGGAACGGAATGGGGCTGGGGCAGGTTCCGCCCAGAACACAAATGCTGTGAAGCGGCTAGAATTCCAGGCCTCCTCTTGGAGCCCACAGGGGTGGGGGGACAGGGGGCTGAGAGCAGACCTAGGCCCCTGTAGCGGGGAGCACAGTCCCTCCAAACCCCAGGCCTTCTCCATGCTGGGCATCTCTTTGGGATTAAAGGCTCTTAGGTCTGGAACTCCCCATGGAGAGGGGAAGCTGCTGCCTGAAGTGGTGGGAAGAGAACCTGGGAGAGGCGGGAGGAGAGCCTAGCCTCAAAACAAGTCTTTGCTTCAGTCTTGGCCACATTTTTCTTCCCATGTTAAATGCCCTGGCGTTGCCTGACCGAGGAGTCTGTAGGGGCTCTGACCTGAGAATGAGAGGAGTGGCTGGGTGTGCAGCAACTACAGGGTAGAGAGTGGGGTAGTGTGTTAGGATGGAGTATGCCCCCGGGCTCCAGAAACATCCAAAAGCCACACTGGTCTGGAGTTGCCAGCTGCTTAAGCCCCAGGCAAGGCAGGTGGGGCTTGGGGAAGTCAGGCACGGACTCAGACCTCTGAGCTTGGCGTGGGGTAAGCCCGCCCCCCAGTGGCCAGTGGGTGCCTCGCAGCCCAGCTGTACCTGGGAGTAGGCAGCCATGCTTTGGTTGAGGGAGCTGTACCCTGCTCCTCCAGAGGCTCCTGGGCAGACAGGAGACAGCAGAGGGATCTGGGGTTCCTCAGCCTCCTAGGGGACCTAGGCCCAGGTCTCGAGAATGGTACCTTTCCCTTGGACTAAGGGGTTCTCCTTGTCAGACCCCATCTAGGGCCTCCCTCCTGATGTCATGGAGGGATCCCCCACCTGTCTACCCCATCCCACTTTGCCAGTGAAGGCAGGCCCAGCCCCTGTGGGAAGTGCCTTCCATGTATTACCTCACAGCAGCCCCACTGAGGACACTGGCTCAGAGACGGGTGCACAGATGCAAGCACCAGGCCTAGGAACTCGGCCCAGGTCTGCCCTCCTCCAATGTCTGCACGCTGGGTACCAACCCACTGGCAGCTCACCGTGGGCAGGCCCTGGCCCAGTGACATTCTTCATTCTCCAGGCACAACCATAGACAGGGAGTTGGTGGCTGCAGCAGCTCCCCCGGTTTCTGCCACCCACAGACCTGGACTGCCAAGGACCCTGCCCAACACTTCCTCCCACATCTCCTCGGCCCCCTGAGGGTGACGCAGCGCCCAGCTCCATTAGGGACAGGGCCGGCTTGGCTGCTCTCCCCGTGCACTCTGGCCTCCTTCCTGTATCTCCCCCTAAGCTAACAGATGCCTCTGTAGGCACCAGCTCTGCCTGCTCTTGTGTCACTGCTGATTATATGTGTACACATTTCTGCCTTTGCATCTCTCCTCCTCGTTACGGGGCTTTCCCACGGCCTCTGTCTCCCACCCTCCGATGGAGCTGGGCTGCTCCACAGCCTCCCAGCAGCCCTGCCTGCTGGTGGCCTCAGGCCAGGCCAGGCTGTCTCAGAGCAGCAGCTGTTTACCACCCACTCCTTGCACAGCCCCAGGAGCTATCCCCTGCTCTTCCCTGCTGCTCACTCTCTCTGCCCCTCCTCCCCCGCAGGCAGACCAGGTGGAACTATGGCCATGGGACAGGTGGGGGAGGACAGGTGGGGTGGGAGATCTCTCTCTGAGGAGTGGCGAAGGCAGCCTAAGAGAGCTGTTTGTGGGCTGCCCACGGGGAGCTGCCTGTGGGTTGGTACCCAGCGAGCAGACCTTGGAGGAGGGCAGACCTGGGCCGAGTTCCTAGGCCTGGTGCTTGCATCTGTGTGCATGTCTCCGAGCCAGTGTCCTCAGTGGGGCTGCTGTAAGGATCCCGAGGGGTAATAAACATAAGGTACTTCTCACAGGCTCTGCCTCATCGTAGATGCCCAATAAATGGGGCATCTGACTGTTGTTATCACCAATATTATTACTGTTACCTATTCAAGCCTGAGCCATATCCCGGGCAGAGGGTAACTTCCCAAGGGACAGTGAGGCATGGTCTTTATCTCTGTGTTTCCTGATGTGTCTTTCTCTGTCTGGCCCTTATTATTGTTATAGTCACCTCTCCCTAAGGATGTACTATGTACCAGCCAGAGCTAAGTGTGTACATTTTCTCCTTCAATCTGAACAGGACCCTGATGAGACAGGTAATATCATTCTCCCCATTTTACAGGGGAGGAAACTGAGGCTCAGAGAGATTCAGCAATATACCCAAGGTCACACAGCCAATAGCATGGGAGCCAGGATTCAAGCTGAGCTCTTTCTGACTTTGCTATGCTTTAGCTATGCCTTTGTCTGACCAGTCCATCCCCCAATCTAACCCAGTCCCCTCTGCCCCCACCACAATACATGCAGGCCCAGGTGCCCTGGCCCTCACTACCCAACAAGCTCTGTGTACCCACTGAAATAGGGGCACTCACCCACCTGTGGGGGGATCTGGCCCAGGCTCTGGTCTTTTCTGACAGGCACGTTGTGCTGCTGACTCCCAGACGCTTGTCTCCGCACACTTGCTGCTGTTTCTATTTTTGATTTGAGCTTAATTATAAAGCATGATGTGCTGCTCCCCCTTCTCTGGCCTCTCCTGCCACTCCCCACTCCCCCACTGGTCCCATGGCATGGTCAGTGCCACACCCAGCCAGGCACCTGGCCCTGCTCAGCAGAGGCAGCCGGCTGGGGTATGCCTGCGGCATGCGTGGATGTGTATGCTGATTGTAGGCAGGGGGAAAGAAGATCAAAAAAGCCATTTTAAAAGCTCCCTTGGCCTTCAAGGGGGGTGTGGAACATGGGCAGAAAGGTGAAGCTGAAGGATCCTCTATGGAGGAGGATGGGGAAGAGAGCAGCCCAAATCACACACAAACCAGTGGGATCGCTAACATCAGAACCCGGGCTTTTAGTTGGGGGCTAAGAATTACAATAAGATCTAGAAGACTAGGGCTGAGGGAAATGGGAAGACAGACAGACAAAGGGGTCAGTGGGGTTCAGAGCAGGCCTTCTGACACCCTGGCCCCGTCTGTCAGAAGCTGTGTCCGGAAGCCCCTCTGCCCTCTGCCGAGTTCCTCCTTCCCCCAGAGGCATTCCAACCCAGGTCCCACTTTCATGTGGCCAGGGAGATAGTCCTTAAGGCCTCTCCTAAGGTTAACTGTGATCAGCTTGAGACCTTGAATTTGGGCCTATTAAGAACCCTCCCTGCCGAGACCCGTTTGGGTCAGTGGATAGAGCGTCGGACTGCGGACTGAAGGGTCCCGGGTTCGATTCCAGAAAGGGCATGTACCTTGGCTGCAGGCACATCCCCAGTAGGGGACGTGCAAGAGGCAGCTGATCGATGTCTCTCTCTCATCGATGTTTCTGGCTTTCTATCCCTCTCCCTTCCGCTCTGTAAAAAATCAATAAAATATATTTTTAAAAAAAGAAAAAAGAACCCTCCCCGCTCTCCAGAGACCCTCCTCATATACCCAAACCTCAGTGTTTTCCCACTCACTCTCAGGTACCATGCGCACACACCTGTGCTCCCCCACAGCCACACATGCAGGGTCTCTGAAGTCGGTTCCAGGGAATAAGGCCCAGCCCCTGCTGGGGCTCCCTGAGCTCAGGGAGAGCTGGTGGAGGCAGCTACGGACAAGGGCTATCCTGGACAATTGCCATCTCCTCGGCTCTCCTCCCATCCTCCCCCCACTCCTCAGGGCCCATTCCCACCTGTGGGGACTGAAGACAGTGGCTGAGAGAAAGTGCAGGCAGCCTGAGGAGGCGGAAGGAGTAGCAGGCTGTAGGCTGGACCCCACACTGGGCTCTTACCATCTTCTGGGTGTCCACCTGGGCCAGAGCCCCCAGCAGTACCAGCAGGGTCAGTGCCAGGGTGGCAAAGTGGCAGAGCCCCATGGCAGGGAGCAAGGACCAGCACTGGGGGAGAATGAGCCCCATGTTACAGGCAGGTAAGCCAAGGCCAGATTGCCTGGGGCCACATCATTGGCTCAGGATAGGAGCTGCCACCTAAACCTGCTTCTGCTTTGAACCCGCTGGGTAAGGTCAAGAGGGCACCGGTGCTGGGAGAGATGAGGAGGCAGGTTTTGGACCCAGAGCTCACAACCCTTCATTTTGCAGAGTGCCCAGCCCCAGGGCTGCAGTGTATGGCTGTACACTGCACAGCACCTGGGGATTCCAGTTGCACAGACTATTTGGGGGATGCACCCCCAGGAACTGTGCAATGCTATAGCTTAGATAACACCCCCATAGCCAGCTGCCTGATGAAAAATGCTGAAGTTTAGGGTCAGGGTATTTGAGAGCCTCAGCCCTAGGAAGTGGGGTGACTGGGCCTGATCAGAGAGGTATTGCTCGGCCAGGCTCCTGAAGCCTGTTTAGAGGAAAGAGCAGGGTGGGAGCATGCATTCTGGCCCTCCTCTTGGCTTCCCGTGCCTGCAGAGCTCACCACAACAGCTTCCCACTCAGCTTAGCCCCAGGCCTAGGCCCAACTCCAGCTATAGCCTTCATTTCCTCCCATTACACTCACCCCCAAATTCCAAACCTAGCCCCCTGTCCTGCCCTAATCCCCATTCCCAAGATGCTCATCCTTCTGACAGCATGTGTGAAGGGGTCAAATCGCTAATGTGCTCCCCCACTCCTCCCTCCCACCACCACCACTTGATTGAGCTAGCTATGCATTTAAAGACCAAGACAGCTCTTCTGAGTGAGGGCCGTGGGAGGACTCAGGCCATGGTCTTAGCAGGAGGAGAAAGCTGTTGCTCTTCCAACTATCAGGAGAGCGCAGGCCAGCCACTCATCCCCACCGGCAGCCCCTGTGAGCCAGTGGGCGGTGCAGCACAGCCAAAATCAAGGTTGCGGAGAATTGAGGGAAGGAGCTGGCTAGCAGGAGCTAGAGGCAGGCTCAGGGAGTGGACAGCAGCTCTGGAGCCTAACACCCCAGCTGATGGCCCTCAAGGGGGATGTGATGTAGGAAAGGTGAGCTGTTGGGACCAGTTGGGGACAGACCCAGCCTGGGTGTGGTGAGCGAAGGGCAGTGGGTACTCTGCAGCTCCCTCACAATCCTGGTGCCAACTGCCTCCTTCCAGTGAGCTGGAAGAAAAGCCAGGGCTGATGCCAAAGAAATGGAAGCAGTGTGTTGCTGGGGTAACCCCACTCTGTCTACTAGGCAGCTGGGGACTCCAGCCTCCAGCAGGAGGGGAGGGGCTTGCAGAGAGGAGGTATTAGGGATCTGTTCCCCTTGTGCTATTGCTCCAAATGCATTGACTACAGAATAAGAGGCAGGTAAATGGAAACAGTAAGACCTTTATGTCCTAAAGGGGTCCCAGAACCAGAGAGGAGGAAGGTTAGGGAGAGTCCTTCTATTGATCTGAGTTCAGATGGGGGGGGGGGGGGACAGGTAGGGCATGGGGTGCTGGGTTGAAGGAAAGAATGAGTTGGCATGATGACAGGGGAACTTCACACCAGCAGGGCTGTGTGAGGGGGTCATGGCTGGTGCTGTCACCTGTTCTCCTTCCCCATGTGGGGATGGTGAGGCTGGGGTGAAGTGAGAACTAACTGAACTTCAATAGCTGCAGCCACACTTCTCCCCCCCCGCCCTGACCCCCCTGCCCCCGAGCTGAAGCTGTGGGAATATTCAAACAGCCCATGGTTCCAGGACTGGCTGGGGTGATGGAGAGACCCCACAGGCTTTGAGGGGGTTGGGGAGCCCCCACAGGCTTTTAGCCAAGGAGGCAGGAGGTGTCAGCATCAAGACCAGGTAGGAAGGCCTCACCTCTTCCATTTTAAGCTTTCCAGCCCTTTCTTTCCTAGTCTTTCCATCCTCTCTGGGGTCTGAAGAACCTGGGCAGGCTGGGAGACAGAGGGCCATCCTGGAGGCTTATCTTGGCTGGGCCCTGATAAAACCTTGGGTTGGTGAGGGGCCCAGCAGGTTGGAGAGTGGGCCAAATCCCCTTCAACCCTTAGTTCCAGCCAGTCAACCCTAACAACTCCTCTCAACTGTCCCATCCCATGTCCCCCAGCCACCCGCACCTGACCTTTCACTTCCAGTCCTCACTGGCCTCCCCCTTCCTGTTCCCTGCCCAGCCCTCACCTGGCCCCTCAGCTCCGGCCTGCACTCCGCAGCTTCTGGTCCAGCTGGCAGAGCTGGTGAAGGAAGCCTCGGTTGGGGAAGACCCATCGGTGCTGCCTCACAGTGATCACTGCCTGGCGCAGGGACATCTGCTGGTGCAGCATGAGGTAGGCCAGGACCAGTGTGGCGGAGCGGCTCACGCCTACCACACAGTGCACCAGGACCTTGGCTGAGGGAGACATCCTGATGAAAGAAGACCCTTTCCCACCAGCAGGCCCACCCAGGGGCTGGGGTGGGGGCCCAAGTTCCTCTTCCCACTCTGCCTTGGCTGTACTCTGTGTCAAGGCCTGGCCAAGTCATCCAACATTTAGGGACCTCACTGACTTGATCTGTCAGATGCGTAGACCAGTGGTCGGCAAACTGCGACTCTTTGGCCCCTTGAGTGTGGCTCTTCCACAAAATACCACGGCCTGGACGAATCTATTTTGAAGTGGTGTTAGAAGAAGTTTAAGTTTTAAAAATTTGGCTCTCAAAAGAAATTTCAATTGTTGTACTGCTGATATTTGGCTCTGTTGACTAATGAGTTTGCTGACCACTGGCATAGACCAACTCCTATTTAGCCTCATGGAACTTGTCATTGTGTTTGGCGGGAAGACGGTCAAAGTAGACCCCTTGGGCTGGGGCCCAAAGACCTGAGCATGGCTTGTAAGATCCTCCATGAACTGGCCCTAGCTGATCCTGCAGCCTCACCTCAGGTGGTCCCACGCCAGCCTTCAGCTCTAGCAGTGCAGCGTCACTTTCAGCTCCTTGAAGCTGTCATGGTCTCTGGCCTCCAGCCTTAGCACATGCTATGCCAGCCTTGTAAGTCTTTCCCCCTGCTCTTGGGCTGACTCGCATCTACTACTCATCTGTGAGGGTTCAGCATCTTTGCATAGGCTTTCCTGACCACTCATGGTGTCGCCTGAATCACGGAGCAGCTCATCCTTTTTGCACGTGGCCCAGTGAATACTTCTGCAGCGGGAAGTCACCCTGCCCCCTTGATCCTCTGCCCTGAGCACCCCTGTCCTGTGCTCCCTTAGCTCTTCACATTTCCCCACTCATATGCACAGCACTCAGACTACTTTACGCTTTGACTGTCTTCCCACCAAACATAATGACAAGTTTTGTCAGGGCAGACACCCTGCCTTGTCTAAGTGTGAATTCCCAGCATCCAGCTCAGTGCCTGGCACACAGGATAGTAAATAGCTGGCAAGTAAATGGATGGAGAACAAATGAATGTCCGAGTGCTTTGAATACTAAGAAGTGCCGTGTGGCACAGTCTTGTCTCTCCCATCGCACAGAGGAGAAACTGAAGTCCAGAAGGGGATGCTGGCTCGCCCAGGTTCCAATGGCCAGGAGGGCCCCAGTGCTCACCCAGGATAAACACAGAACAGGAGCCCAGCTCCCCCAAAGGCCCTTGTTGCCCGCTGGGTGCTAGGAGTTTTTTGTCCATTTGAAAGTACTTTGTGGCTTAACCGGACATCTAGGTACCAAGCAGCAATTTCTGAAGGCTGAGTGCTACAGAGAAAGAGTTGTTTTTGCTGTTTGGGAGGCCTGGCTTCCAGGGCTGCTCCTAACCAGTGGCACGGCCTTGTATCCTGGGCCTCAGTTTCTCCATACTGCTACTCCATACTCCATACGTGAAGCTATGCAGATATGTCACTGGAGCACTGAGCCGTTCTTTGAAAGACAATTTTTAAAAACTAGAGATGGTTGGGGTCCTCCTCTTAGGCCTCTGGAAGGTCCCAGGGCAGCTCTCTCTGTGGAGAGCACAGCGCCTCCTCCTCCCTTTCCTCCAGGTGCCTTTTCCTTGCCCCTCCTTCTCCTGGGCTCCCAGGGCCCTTCCTTGGCCTCTGTGGCTTGTTTCCTGATCCCATTTCTTCTATGGCTCTGTGGCTTTCCGCCTCTGTGACTTTCTATCAGTGGTCGGCAAACTGCTCACAAGCCGCAGTTTGCCGCTCTGTTGACTAATGAGTTTGCCTACCACTGGGATAGGGGCTTAATTACAAGGAACAACAATAGCCTGTAATTATTGGAATAGGGAGTCTAGGTCAGTGGTCCGCAAATTCATTATGAGTCAACAGAGCCGCAGTCTAGATAAACTTTCTCTTATAGTTTGAAAAAATCATTTTAAATAAAAACTAGGGATGGAAGGGCACTGATGTTTGAAGGAAAACTGGACATCCCCCCCATGACTAGACAGGATGGATCTGAGATCAGACCCCAAGTCCTACCCCCAGGGGTGCTGAGGCCGCGGTGAATGAAATCAGCTGCGGAGGAGAAGTAGGCACTGATGTCGAAATCGGGGAGGTCGTGGGCTGGCACCCCCAGGTAGTTCACACTGCTGCCGTAGAAGTCAGGGCCACCCTGACAGTAGAGGCCTCCATGGGCGGCGTTCAGCACGTGGGTGATGCCCAGCTTCCAGAGCTCAAAGCGGTTATTTGCTGTGGCCCTAGGGAACGGAGGAGGGGAGCTGCATGCTGGCTGAGCCATGGTGTCCAGGAGGTTTTGTCAGGTCCCCTACTTCAGAGGGATGGAGCCATTAGGGTCCAAAGGAAAGTGGAAGGAACCCAGCAAACTAGAACTGGATCCACAGCTCACAGGGCCACCCTCAGAGCTTTTGGTGGGAGAGCTGGTGGGATAGGAAGTTATCTCTAGCCCCTCTTTGCTTCCTGAGGTCATGTGCCCCTGCTGGCTGGGACAGAAAGGAAAGGATTGCCTCACCCCTGGGACCTAGCGCCCCGCCCTTCCTTCCTGCCCCATACCTTCCCACACGCTTCCGGCCTCTACTGGCCACTGCCTCATACCTGCTTCTACTCTGCAAATGTTTAGAGGTGACAACTTTCCTGATTCACCTTTAGTCAGGCTTCCTCACCCACTGTGACCCTAGGAGAGAGGCTGGGACCAGGAAGGGAAGCTCTCTGTCCAATCCATTTCAGACCCCACATCACCATTCCCCAGGCCTCTGCCCCTGAAACGCCCCAATTTTCCTGGATTTGTCAGCAGACTCCAAGAATTTCTGGGAGCTCCCCTCTTTCAGTCAGGCAAAGTCCCCACTCCCTCTAGTGGCCGCATCTGATCACTGCACTGTCCCCAGCTCATAGCACTTCTGGAGAAAGTCCCTGGTCTAGAATGCTCAGTGCAGAACTATTTCCCCGGTGTTCCCATCCAGCTCCTATCTCTGGTAAAGAGGCCAGGAACTGTCTGTTCTTGTTCCCACCCCCATGCCCCTCAAGCCAGCTATTACTCACGCATCTCCGATGTAAAGGTTGGGCCAAACTTCGTCCGCCCGGTTGCAAGAAGAAATTTTTCCTGCCCTCAGGAGCTCCTCCAGTTCCACAATACTGGGGCAAGTTGTGGCTTCCTTATCTCCCCACAGCTCTGGGAGCGAGGCCTCAGCCATGGGCCAGCCCACCCATTCCCGTCTCTGCAGGCACTCCTCTCGGCCTCTCCAGTGTCATTTCTCCTTCTGGAGATTGGCAGGGACAGGTGGGACAGAAAAAAGTGACTCAGCAAGACACGGGGGCCTCCAGAAGGAACAGGACATTTTCTTCTTCAAGTTACCCCTGCCAACCCCAAACTCCACTGACCACAAGGAATCAGACATACCTCTGCAAACCACTTTATCTCAGTTTCTTCATCTGCAAAGTAAGGATAATTGCACCTACCTCAAAGAATTGGGAAGATTTGCCCTACCTGGTTTGGCTCAGAGGATAGAGTGTTGGCCTGTGAACTGAAGGGTCCCGGGTTCAATTCTGGTCAAGAGCACAAGGGCATGTACCTTGGTTGCAGCCTCCTCCCCAGCCTGGGCCCTGGTCAGGGCTCCTGCAGGAGGCAACCAATCTATCTTTTTCTCTCACATCGATGTTTCTCTCTGTCTTTCCTTCTCTCTTCCACTCTCTTTCTAAAGATCAATGGAAAAATATCCTCGGGTGAGGGTAAAAAAAAAGAAGAAGAATTCTGAAGATTTAATGAAACAAAGGATGTTCTGTTTCTAACACATAATATATGCTTAAGTAACATTTTTGGACAGGTTAAGAAGCCTGAAAAGGCTATTCTGTTCTGAGGACTGAGTTAAAGTAGAGATACAAGGTGGAAAGGAGATGGTTCATTCTAAGGATTAATGATAGAAAAAGCTCTGCAGTCTGAGTCAGAACTGCGTGGCTGCTGGATGAGCCCCCAGATTCTGGGGCTCAGAAGAAGCTTCCTGACTTGTAGAGTCAGAGTACTATGGAGAGTAGCCATGGAAGACCTCATCCGAAGGGTACCCACAGGGCTCATGAATGAAGGTTTAAACAGTGATTTTGTCATGCAGATGGCTAAGTTCTCAAAAGAGAAGGCTGAAATGGGCCAAGTATGTCAAAGGGAAGAAAGAAGGGAAGTGAATGTTGCCCTAGACCAGTGGTTCTCAACCTTTCTTGTGGGGGGCAGCCCCAGGCAAGACACTTTGAGCATTCTCTAAATCTTTGTGCCTGCTGAATTCAAGGGGCCTGGAAAAACCGGGTCTTGGAAAAACATATTCACCAATGTTATCAGCTTGGCCTCAGGTATTGGGGAGAGGGCCTTGATATGTAAATGCAGGCTTGCACCAGAAATGGGTGACTGAATAGGGTCTGGGCTCACCGAAACTCCTTTGATCCTAATGTTGGAGAAACCCCTTTGTATTGTGGAATATAAAGAAATGCAGCTTCTTGGGCTCAGCGTGCATGGCTGTTTCTCCATGAGAGGGAGAACAGATGCCCACCTAGCCCCAGCTTTTTAATCCTTCTTCTGTGTCTTCTCTTCTATATTTCATTTTTCTTCATTCTCAGCTCCTCCACTCAGAAACTGAACCCTGTCTCTCTCCACGCTGGACGTGGGAGAGAGAGAGAGGAAAAAACACCCTCCATACTTTAATGCCGTGACCCTTTAATACAGTTCCTCATGTTGTGGTGACCCCTGATCCTAAAATTATTTTCGTTGCTACTTCATAACTGTAATTTTGCTACTGTTATGAATCGTAATGTAAATATCTGGGTTTTCTGATGGTCTTTGGTGACCCTGCTAAAGGTTTTCAACCTGTGGGTCGCTGCTGTAGAGCCTAAGACCATTGGAAAACACAGATATTTATATTATGATTCATAACAGTAGCAAAATTACAGTTATGAAGTAACAACAAAAATAATTTTATGGTTGAAGGTCACAACATGAGGAACTGTATTAAAGGGTTGAGGCATTAGAAAGGTTGAGAACCACTGCCCTAGACTTTCTGAAGAGCCTAAGGGCCATCAGAAACATTTTTTTTGAGTTGGGAGGGAGAGTCCTCTAATTATAAGGGCTTTGGTCTCCACAACAGAAACTGAGAAAGGTCTATACGGATCCTTCTCCCAGAGCTAGATATTGGCAAAAGAGATGAGATAACTTGCTGGCTCTCAGATGACTTCATGAAGGTACTGATGGGGCAGGGGAAGTCCAGCTGCAATAGAAAGCCGCCCTGCTGTCCTGGCTTTGAGGCCAGCTTGAGAGTAAAGTCTACACCAGGACATCCCATATAAGCATGTCCAGACGAAACCGGTTTGGCTCAGTGAATAGAGCGTTGGGCCTGTGGACTGAAAGGTCCCAGGTTCGTTTCCGGTCAAGGGCATGTACCTTGGCTGTGGGCACATCCCCAGTAAGGGGGGTGCAAGAGGCAGCTTATAGATGTTTCTGACTTTCTATCCCCCTCCTTTCCTCTCTGTAAAAAATCAATTATATATATATATATATATATATATATATATATATATATTTTTTTTTTTAAAGCATATCCACCCCAGAACCTGTCCCCATCCCCATCAGAGCCCCTGAAGTCTGTCTGCACCGGTTGGGAAAGCAAGGCCAAGGAGGGGCTGGGGCCCAGGTCACATATGGTTTTGGACTTGGTTGATGCCAGTGCTAAACATAGGTTGGGGAGTTCCCCAGGGACAGGGTAGTATAGTGGAGTGAGAAGAGCATGGGTTTTACAGTTAGACAGATTTGCGTAAGAATACTGGCTTTGGCACATATTAACTGCAATAATTCAGACAAGTTTCTTGGCCATATAGAATTGGCATAAGGATTAAGTGAGTTATTTATATGGCATTTGGCATAGGGACTGTCGGAGAGGAAAGGGACGATAAATGGTAAAAAGGATCAACTGGAGTTGGCTCTTGGAGAGGAGCTGGCTCCCTCTAGAGGAATTAGGGTAATTTCCCTTTGTCCTCAAACCCCATTTTCCAATCCTCTCAGCCTCTACCATCTCAACCAGCCTTATCTCCTTTGACCTTAACTTCTCGCTTTGGGCCTGACGCATGCGCTCCTGGGTTTTCTTGCCGAGGTTCTCCCTAGCATCTTGAGTCCGCGCCTCTTCCGGTTTTGGCCCCGCCCCGCCCATGGGGCTCCGCCTCCCGTCAGCGGGGCCCCGCCTCCTGAAGCAGTTCCGGTTGGGTTTAAGAGCAGTTGCCCGATCCGGAGACCCGGGCAGAAGCAATGCCTGCGCGCAGCCGTCACCGCTCTCGCCTCCACTCCGGGTCCCCTCCCCGGGCTCCGCCCCCGCCGCTCGGGGCGCTCCACTCCGGCGAGGCTCGGAGGGCCCGGGACTCCGACGGCGGCTCGGACGCCGACTCGGAGGTGGGTCCGGGCAGCCCGACTCGGACCACAGAGGTGAGCGGCGGCTGAGGCTGAAGATAGGGGAGTTTGGGGGCACCTGCAGCCAAGGGCGATCGGAGTGTCCAAGCTGAAGCCGGGGGCTGCGGAGGACAGGGGTCCGGAGGCGCCCCGGGGACGGTTGAGGAGCCCGGAGAGTAGCTCTAGAATGGAACCTGAGGGAAATGGAGGTTGTGAGCCGAGGGCCCGAGGGGGATGACGATGGCCAGGCGCTGAGGGGCAAGTAGAGGCTGAGGGGCAAGAGGGCGTGGGACACGGAGAGAGACGTAGCCTTCAGAGGCAAGGGCTTGAGGGTTTGAAAGCGGGGTGGTGAGAGGAGATGGGAGGGCCCAGCCGGCTTCGGGACGGAGGAGAGATGCTCTGGGATTTGGCCGCGCGGGCAAGGGATCGGAGGAGCGGGACCTGGGCCGAGGACCGCGTGGCCGGACAGACGGAACCGGCGGGGACTGGCGACACAGCTGGCCGAAGCGGGGTGCTGGTAATTAGGGGAGCATGTAGGTTCGACTGGAAGGGAGAGGTCTCTGGGTGGGACGTCATCTGGCCCAAAGGGCCCGATAAAGAGAAATGGAGTTAAAAAAGAAAAGAAGCCCTTGGGGATCTAATTTAGGGCTTTGGCATTCTCACGAGTGTCTTTCAAGGCATCGAGGATGACGAGGGTAGTGTACTTGGGTTATGGGCTTTGTGGACTGTGGATCCTTTTGAAATCTGGGGCGGGAGAGGCGGTGTTCAACACTGATTTGCCGAAAGAACTGGGGTAAATAGTGAAAAGGAAGTAGTGTTAAGAAACTACTAGTATAGTGAAAGGAGTGATTCTGAAAATAGTTACCATTTGGATTTCTTCTAACATTATGTTTATTTTCTTCTTTGTACTTTTTAAAATTTAAATTTATATTAAATACTAGAGACGTTTTGATCTTAAAAAGATTTAATGCATTGCCTTTAAATTAAAAAACTAAACTTGAAACAAAAATTTGGACACAGGTTTTACAGATACTCAGTATTGAGCAGAGCCACTTTGACAGCTGGAGTTGATACATGCTTTACCACAGGGTGAAAATATGGTCGATGCAGGTGTCTGGGTTAAAAGGGTACATACAACTGTATGTGAAATCATTGCAGTCCAGGAGCCTACCAGATCTCCCCTTTACCCATAACTCCAGGATTTGAGTTTGCTTTTGAAAATTGGAGGGGTACTTTTGATAGATTGGCAGGACCAATATTAATGCAATTTTGAGATATTGTTCAAATAATATTTTTAGTATAGTGATCTAGGAAAATATTAGAGGATGCTTGTAGTTGGCAGTTAACAGAATGGGTGTAGGTGGGTACATATAGGTGTTTTTTATAGAAGAAATAGTACCAAAGTCATAATTGTGCCAGAAAAATAATGATCATAACATTTACATTTACTTTAGTATAATTAAGTTAATTTCCTTTTGTAATTGTTAAATTATAACATGACTTTATGAAATATTTGACTTTAGCAAAGTCTCACATGTTTTGCTTTTACAACTTCTTATCTGATTATAAGTTTTGCAAAGTTGCCTATTTCAAAGCAAACTTTTCATCAGGTATTTCTACTCTAAATGCTTATCAACTGCTTATTCTAATTTACTAGTTGCAACAAGCTTTCAAGTTAGTTTATATATATATGTCATATCTTCAAATGCTCAGTGGACTAGTAATTATTTCCTCAAAGGAGAGACGAATTCTTAGCTTTGCTTTTATTTTTAATATATTTTTATTGATTTCAGAAAAGAAGGGAGAGGAAGAGAGAAATATCAATGATGAGAGAGATCATTGATCAGCTGCCTCCTGCATGCCCCCTACTGAGGGTCAAGCTGGCAACCTAGGCACATGCCCTTAATAAGAATTGAACCCAGGACCTTTTAGTACCCAAGCCAACCCTCTATCCACTGAGCTAAACCAGTTAGCTTTGCTTTTAGCTGTTGTCAAAAGATTAACTCCCTTTTCTTTAACTGGTCTATAGAGTTGAAGAAGTTTACATAGTATTTCTCTTGTTTATGTTTCAAGCTTGTCCTCACCACACTTGAGGTCCTTGTCTTCATACGTAATTCTGAATAGGTCTTGGCATACAAAAATTTAGGTAACATCTAAATGTTACCACAAAATTAAAGAAAGAAATTGGAGTTGTACAATTAATATATCAGCATGCCTAATAGTTATTTTTGTTTCCCTTTGATAGTTCTCACAATCACTTAGCAGTTTCTCTATGGCAAGAAAATGCATATTACTCCAGAAGAAGTCATCATGACTGTGATGGCAGAACACGCAGACATATTTAGAAAAGTCAGTTTTGATTTCAGTAGCACTCATTCTATTCTGCAAAGATTCTCATTCACATTGACTTATGGATGGAAAGTTCCTGTCTTCATTCTTTATATGGTGGTTTATTGTTAGTGAAGGTTGAAATCATTTTTTAAATTTAAAGCTTCTGTAGTTTTGATTCTTTTTGTCTATCAAACTGATTTATATGAGATAGGAATATAAATTTGTATACTGGTAAATTACTGACGAAGCTCTTTTTAAAGATTGTGTTATTAGGGGAAATACAGTATGATCTGAGTGTAATTCTTTTCATGGATTTAGGTTACAGGGAAGGACTGCACTATCCTGCCCAGATTAAATGTTTTAATTTTTGCAGATTGGGGGAACTTAATTTTTTTTTTTTCACTTTTCTCTCATGTGTTTGTATTTGCTTACAAAGAAGATATTCTTATTTATAGAATGCTGTATCTTTGTGTTTTTAAAAATGATATATGAGTGTTTTTTTCAATAATGCCAGCAGTATCTGTTTTTAAATTTTTGCTTGCATGTGGTTTTGAAAACTTTTGAAATCTAGTTCTATTTGTTTTTTTCTCTAAGGGCATGATGTAACACATTGAGGGATAATATTTGGGCAAAACCGGAAAGAACCACTTGACTAAAGGTAATCATGACAGTCATTCTTACTTGAGGTCTTGTGGTTCTCTTGGCTTTGAGAAATCAAAAAGTTAATTAAAAGTAGGAGAGCATGGGCCAGGCACACTTAAAGAACAATTCAGTGTTTACATGCTGCCTCTGGTTAATTTGCCATCTGAATATGTGGCTATGGATTTGTGACAGATCTGTGGTGTGAATATTCCTGCACTCCCTCCTTCCCTACACACAGCACCATCACTGGGTCTTAAGCTGAGCCTGGACTTCATGTTTCCATATTGAAATAGTGTTATTTTACCACACATTGAGCCCTCCCAGTAATCACTTCAGTACAGAATGTAACATAAAGTGAGTCTATCCTGGCTCTTGCACAGGATGGCAGAAACTAGGAAAACTTGGTTATAATAGTTTCATCATAGTATCTATAAATCAATCTATCTATCTATCTATCTATGCACCTAAGCCACCGTCCAAGCATTCAACTGGTAGCTATGACACGCACTGACCATCAGGGGGCAGATGCTCAATGTACATGCATGAAAACATGGAACAGAGTGATGAATCTCAGAGGGAAGGGGGGAGGGCAGGAAGAGATTAATCAAAGATCTTATATGCATATACTAGAGGCCTGGTGTAAGGACTCACGCACCCGTGGGGTCCCTTTTTCCTGGCCTGCAGGGATCAGGCCGAAACCCGCAGTTCAGCATTCCCTGAGGGCTCCCGGATTGTGAGAAGGCTCAGGTCAGGCCAAGGGACCTCACCAGTGCATGAATCTGTGCATCAGGCCTCTAACTTAATTATAAAATAGTATTTTATCATATGTATCTCAAAAAGGTGCTGTGGAGTCAATGACCTATGTTTGCATTTGTCTTAAATTTTTATTGTGGGTTTTTGTTAAGCTTTTGAATTATGGCAAAGGGCAAGAGAGGTGGTAATATGTCTGTTATCTATTATCTTGATCCTTTTTCTGTTCTCTTAAAATTCTAGGTAGGAAATTCTAGTAGGTGGTGAGAACTATGCTAATTTAGGGTCTCCTATAAGTTAAACTGTACCACAGAGTTATTGGAAATGCTGTCTAATTGGTTTAGTGTGGAAGCTTTAAAACTCAATTAAATCGATGTCAGTTTCATCAATAAATTGTTGGGATGAAAGTCAAAGGCTGCCAAACCATATATTAAATTTCGGGTCCAAATCCAATATATTTTCACAATATTGTAATGGCATTTAAAGTCTTGAGCCAGTTTCTCATTTTCCATTATGTTGATTTGATTTGAGGTGTAGCATATTAAAAACTAATGATTTTTACCAAGCAATATGTCAAACTGTTAGCCTGCCCAAATATTATTTTAGTGATTAGAATAAGAATTATAATTTTACATGTTTGGCTTTTTTATGGGTATGCTCTTTTATGCAGTCAGGTCAAGTTCTTCAGATTTACCACTAAATTTTGATTGTTGTGTTTGCATAACTGAGGATGTAAACTGGACAATGTTGTTTATTAGGTTCTTACTCATTGAGTTGAGACAGTTCTAGACTGGTATAGACTTAAGTGCAACCTGATAGCAGGAGCCTTAAAGACAGATTGGAGCCCAAAAAAGTTTGGGCTCATTGGTATGCATGATAACTTCTTTTTAAAAAAATATATATTTTATTGATTTTTTACAGAGCGGAAGGAAGAGGGATAGAAAGTCAGAAACATCGATGAGAGAGAGACATCGATCAGCTGCCTCTTGCACGCCCCCTACTGGGGATGTGCCCGCAGCCAAGGTACATGCCCTTGCCGGAATCGAACCTGGGACCCTTCAGTCCGCAGTCTGACGCTCTGTCCACTGAGCCAAACCGGTCTCTGCAGCATGATAACTTCTAAAAAATTATAATATATTGAGGGCATGGTCCTGGCAGCAAACAATGTCCCAGAACAGAGGTGCAGCATGATGATATAACTGAGGAGGCTATCTGATTTCTTCAAATGTACTGTCCCAAATTCAATTCAGAAGTGGGACACAACAAAACAGAAGAAAAATCACTGCTGGAGGGTCAAAAATGAATGATAAGAATTGGTTCAAAGTCTTAGAAATTGTTTTGTAATTATAGCAGATTTCATAGATGTTTTAGAAAAGATGCTCTGTGCTTACTAAGGAAAAGTAAATAATTTTTTATAAAGACCAAAAGAAAAGAGTAGTTTTTGTTTGCTTATTGGAAATATTTTAATTTAGGATTAAATATTAAAAATGGGATTTAAAAAGCTAGATAGACCCAAATATTACAAACTGTAAAGCTAAATGCGCAAAGTAAATTTTATCCTCCTATATTGTAGTTTAGGCTTTTAGCTTTCATAAAAATTACTTTATGCTCTAGTTTGTGGATCTACAAGTTACAGTCAATTTGTCTCTATTGTGTGCATATTAAATAAACTTTATTAGGTAAAAGTGAATTTTAAGCTTATTTTAGAGTGAATGCAACTGTAATGTATAATTGCCCCATGGATAATATATTGACACTGACTTTGCATAATTATTAATAATCTCTCCTTTTCTGCCTTTGGATTATGGATATTATTCTTTAGATTTTATATGTCACTTAGAAACAAAAACTTTAAATCTCTTTACTGTATACCAGATCAGTAATAACTTCCAAAAACAGCACATTTTGCATATGTGAATCAAGTTGCATCAGTTCTAAAGTCCTTTAGTGGCATTTGAATGCATGGATTTTAAAGTTAGTATATAGTTTTTAAATTGTTTCAGACAGCTATACTCTAGAACTTTAGAGTGTTCTGTGTATGTACACACACCATCAGGTGAAACTACAAGAAAAATCCAGCATATTTAAATCATACCATCACAATCTAAACATAGACTTTGGTTCTATAAATCTTTATACAGAGAGAGTAAATGTTTCATTTTGTTTATATTGTAAAGGTTGCCTAATGATAAATTAGAAACCATTGGTCTCTTGTGTGTTTACATAATCAAGCCCTTAGAATAGTGTTTTTCCACTTATTGGATCCTGTCACTTTAGGAAATTACCCCAATTTCTTCCCAAATCCTTGCAGTACTTTTAGGTATTATAATAATCAATTGGGTATGACATACTTTTAAAAAATGCTCCTGTTGAAATTCTTTTATTTAGTTATATTTGATATTAAGTCTTTATATGAGACTTGTGTTCATGTGCAGAATTCTGCATTAGTTAACTTGAATCAACTATTGTGTTGCTATTCTGTTTCTCAGTTAATGTTACTTGATCACCTTGTTGTTTTGCTGAAAATTAGTTCTGCCGTAAGCAAAACGTTTATAAGATTTAAAATTTGTTTTCAAATGCTCCTATTTATTTTTTATTAACCAAAAGATTTCCAGAATTCAGAGTGGATTTAACTATTAGTTGACAGATGACACTTCTAATGATTTAATTTTTGGCTTAGGGCAACTATCAGAAAGAGCAGTTGATAATGATGGCAATACTAGCTTACATTTACTGAGCAGTCTATTTACCAACCATTATTATAAATCCATTACATGTATTATTCCACATAACCTTTACAACAAGCCTCTGGTATAGGAACTAGTATTCTCCTCACTTTGCAGGCAAGAATAATGAGGCCCAGTGAGGTTAAGTAACTGCTGCAAGGTCACATAACTGTAACTGATAAATCCACAGTTTGAATCTCGGCAGTTTGATTCCAGAACCAGCACTCTTACCTACTATGCTTTCCTGATTTTATATTAGATTCTGTTGTGTAATAGCTGTCTAGCTATTTAACTAAAATTAAATTTATTTAACTTTTTAGTCTTAGTTTCTTCAGGTGGGAAGGAATTGTACCCGATCCTTCCAATTAGCTTCCAATTCTAACATTGTCAGAATTCTGTCATTCTAAATTATAAAATGAGACACGTTTAAGGTTTCTGATTAGTTTCTGTTTCTCATCTTAAAGTATAAAGGTTAAGTCATTTTCCAGAGTCACACTGTTTATGGGGGAGGAAAGTGGATCTATAATCAGATCTTTTATTGGATTTATTGGTCTTGTTAGTTGCCTCACTATTTCTTATCTTTTATTTAGTATCTACATTCATACATAGGTTAATAATTGAATTTAATTGATTTTCTTTTTTTTTCTTTTTCTTTATTGTTCAGTTTATTAATTACATTGTTTCCCCTTTTTTATCCCCCTATATCTCCCCTCCACCCTGTACCTATCCCACCCTCCACCCTCACCTCCCCCTCCCCAATGTCCTCTCCCATTGTTGCAAGATTTTTGTCCAATCTCTTGCTGTACTTCCCACAACCCTTTTCTCCCCAAGAATTGTCAGTCCATTCCCTCTCTATGACCATGTTTCTGTTATAGTCACCAGTTTATCTTGTTCATCAGCCTATCAATTCACTTGAGTTTTATGTTCATTTGTTGATAGATGTGTATTTGTTGTTCCTAATTTATATTTTTACCTTTTTCTTCTTCCTCTTCTTAAAGAATATCTTTCAGCATTTCATATAATGCTGGTTTGGTGGTGATGAACTCCTTTAGCTTTTTCTTATCTGCGAAGCACTTTATCTGATCCTCAATTCTGAATGATATCTTTGCTGGATAGAGTATTCTTGGTTGTAGATTCTTGCTCTTCATTATTTTGAATATTTCTTGCCACTCGTGTCTGGCCTGCATCGTTCCTGTTGAGAAATCCGCTGACAATCGTATGGGTGCTCCCCTGTAGGTAACCAACTGTTTTTCTCTTGCTGCTTTTAATATTCTCTCTTTATCTTTTGCTCTTGGCATTTTAATTATGATATGTCTTGGTGTGGTCCTCTTTAGATTCCTATATTTTGGGGTTCTGTGTACTTCTTGGGCTTTTAAGTCAGTTTCTTTCACCAGGTGTGGGAAGTTTTCAGTCACTATTTCTTCAAGTAGGTTTTCATTAACTTGCTCTCTCTCTTTTTCTGGCACCCCAATAATTCGGATGTTGGCATGCTTGAGGTTGTCCCAGAGGCCCCTTACGCTATCTTCAATTATCTGAATTCTTTTTGTTTCTTGCTTTTCCAGCTGAGTGGATTTTGCTTCTTTGTATTTCAAATTTTTGACTTGGTTCTTGTGGCCCTCTGGACTGCTTTTAGGACTTTGTGTATTATTTTTTATTTCAGTCTGTGTAAGCTTGATTTCTAGTTGGTCCTTTTTTTTATCCGTGAGGGTCTGGTTCGTATCTTCAGAGGCCTTGTTCATTTCCTTGAGGGTCTCATTCATTTGCTTGAGGTTCTCATTCATTTCCTTGTAATTCTCATTCATTTGCTGGTTGGTCTTGTTTATTTCCTGGTAATTCTCATTAAGTTGATCGGCCCTTTGTAGGAGCCTCTTGAAAAGCCTTATAACCTGGTTTTGAACTCTATGTCTTGTCGTCTTTTCTCCTCCATTTCTTTCACACCTGATTTCTTTCCATGTCTCTTCATGGTGGCTGCTTTATGTGGTGGATATCTTCAAAGGGACAGTGGCTCAGCCTCCCCAGTTACCTGAGGTGGGTGCTCTTACTGCAATCCTTTATGGGTTGTATTCAGTATTTTTTAATTTAAACCCAGCTTTTTGTTGTTAGCCCTAGGAGGGTTTGACCTCCAGGCCAATTGGCTGTGAAGGGAGACTGTGTTCAGGTTGGATGGGCGGAGTCTCTGAGCTGCGCAGGTAGCGTCAGCGTCAGCTGCGTCCTATGCGTCACTCGCGCGCGCGGGTCTGTGTTGGATGGGGATGGCTGCAGACACCTCCAAGAGAAAGCCGCTAGTCTCTTCCCCTTGCCAGACCACTCCGCCTTTCCCCAAATGTGCCTGCACACCAAAAGTCTAGCCCAGGATTGTAAAAATAAATGGTTTCCAGACCCAGGAGACAAGTTTCCAGGGGGCAAGTCGCGGGTTTGCGCGACCCTTTCGCGGAAACTTGCAGTTCAGGAGTCTCTGCCACGCCCCGCTTCCAGGGTGCGTCCCCCGGACCTCGGCCGGACCTCGCCCAGCGCTGGGGGATCCAGGCCATGGGACGGATCTCACCTGGTGCTGAGAAATCCGGGCAGTGGGACAGGGCGTTGCTGCTTCAGCCCCAGCCCGTGCGCGCGCGACCAGGACGGCTCCTAACCTGTTTCCGTCTGAAAGGCTGCGCTCCCACCGCTTCTGAGTTTCAGTGTCCCACCTCCACTCCAGTTATTGTTTTCATTCAGCCAGCTTTCTGGCGATTCTGGGTGCTGTCTGTTCTGCTGTTATGTTGTAGTTCCTAAATCGTTGCTTGGGGCAGAACAATAGGTGTTCACCTATGCCGCCATCTTTGCTTCCTTAATTGATTTTCTTAATTTTCTACCCATCTCTATTTAAGCATGGTGTGCTTCAAGCAGTGAAAAATACTGTTTTCATTTTCTCAAAAGGGCCATTTCCTTCTGATTATTAAGCATTTTATGCTCATTGTAGAAATATTTAATTTAGAGAATGAGAGTCCACCAGAGGAGTAACTGTTAATAGTTTGATATTTTTTTAATTTAAAAACTAGAGGCCCGATGCACAAAATTTATGCAAGAGTAGGCCTTCCTTCCTCTGGCACCCGGACCTGGGCTTCCCTCACAGCCCCAGCTTCGGCTGGAAGGTCATCTGGAAGGACATTTAGTCTAATTAGCATATTACACTTTTATTATAGACTAGAGGCTTGGGGCATGAAATTCGTGCACAGGGGGTGGAGGATGTCCCTTAGCTCAGCCTGCTCTCTCTCCAATCTGGGATCCCTCGAGGGATGTCCAACTGCCCATTTAAGCCCGATCCCATTAGGCCTAAATGGGCAATCGGCCATCCTTCTCACAATCCAGGACTGCTGACTCCAAACTGCTCATCTGCCTGCCTCCCTGATTGCCCCTAACCGCTTCTGCCTACCAGCCTGATCACCCCCTAACCACTACCCTGCCAGCCTAATTGATGTCTAACTGCTCCCCTGCCAGCCTATTTGCCCATAACTTCCCTCCTCTGCTGGCCTGGTCACCCCTATCTGCCCTCCCCTGCAGGCTTGATTGCCCCCGACTGCCCTCCCTTGCAGGCCTGGTCCCTCCCAACTATCCTCCCCTGCTGGCCTAATCACCCACAACCGCCCTCCCTTGCAGGGCTTGGAACCTCCCAACAGCCGTCCCCTGCTGGCCATCTTGTGGTGGCCATCTTGTGTCCACATGGAGGCAGGATCTTTGATCACATAGAGGCAGCCCTCTTGTGTGTTGGGGTGATGGTCAATCTGCATATTTCTCTTTTATTAGATAGGATAGAGACCTGGTACATGGGTGGGGGCCAGCTGGTTTGCCCTGAAGAGTGTCTCAGGTCAGGGTGGGAGTTCCCTTGGGGTGAGGGGCGGCCTGGGCAAGGGGCCTGTGGAGGTTTGCAGGCTGGCCATGCCTCCGAGCGACCCAAGCAGAGGCCTTGGTATCTGGGATTAATCTATGTCTACAATTGAAACTTTGTAGCCTGGAGCAGAGCCAAGCCTTCTGCTCGCTCTGTGGTAGCAGCCATTTCTGTTTAAAACTTGGTAGCCTGGAGTGGAGGCCTAGGCAGGCAAGGGCAGGAGGCTTGGCTTCCTCTGTTGCTGGGGAAACCCAAGCCTTCCTCCTGCTCTCAGTGGCGGCAGCCATCTTGGTTGGGGTTTATTTGCATAATCTGCTCCTGATTGGCTGGTGGGTGTGGCTTGTGGGTGTGGTGAAGGTATGGTCAAATTTGCATATTGCTCTTTTATTAGATAGGATATGTATATATACTATTTTTATGAAATTTTTCTCCTTAAAAAATTTTTTTTTATTTTGAAATAATTAGAGGGTCGGCCAGTGTGGCCCAGTGGTTCAGTGAAAACCCATGAACCAGGAGATCATGGTTCAATTTCCTGTTGGGGCACATGTCAGGGGTGAGGGCTGAATCCCCAGTAGGGGGTATGCAGGAGTCAGCCAGTCAGTGATTCTCTCTCCCTCTTCCTTCTTCTTGAGTCATGGGGGGGGGCGTGGCCAGCCAGCAAACCATCACAGGCCCCTTGCCCAGGCTGCCCATGCCCCAAGGGAATCCCCACTCTGATCCGGGACACCCTTCAGGGCAAACCAGCTGGCCCCCATCCATGCACCAGGCCTCTATCCTATCTAATAAAAAAGTAATATGCAAACTGATCATCCAACACAAGAGGGCTGCCCCTATGTGGTCAAAGATCCTGCCCCATGTGGACAAAAGATGGCCACCACAAGATGGCCAGCAGGAGCAGACAATTGGGAGGGACCAGGTCTGCAATGGAGGGCTGTTGAGGGTGATCAAGCCTGCAGGGGAAGGCAGTTAGGGTTGACCAGGCCGGCAGGGAAGGGCAGTTGTGGTGGACCCAGGTCTATAGGGGAGGGTAGTTATGGGTGACCAGGCCTGCAGGGGAGGGCAGTTAGGAGCAAACAGGCTGGCATGGGAGCAGTTAGGCATCAATGAGGCTGGCAAGGGAGTGATTAGGAGGTGATCAGGCTGGCAGGCAGAAGTGGTTAGGGGCAATCAGGAAGGCAGAGAGGTGAGCAGTTGGGAGCCAGTAGTCTTGGATTGTGAGAAGGATTCCAGATTGGAGAGGATGCAGGCTGATCGAACATCTCTTGAGGGGTCCCAGATTGGAGAGGGTGCAGGCTGGACCACCTGCCCCCGTGCATGAATTTTATGCACTGGGCCTCTAGTACACACACACACACACACACACACACACACACACACACTGAGTGGCCAGATTATTTGCATTCAGAGATCATAATAATGTGGCCGTTCAGTGTATTTTAAAAAAAGGGATAAATGAAATAGATTCACAATTTTGTAGAGTAAAAGTTTTTAATTTTGTTGAATTCTAATATATCTTTTTTTGGTTTGTTTATTTTAGATTGTGCTTTTGAGTATTATTTTTAGGAGCTCTTCACCCTAGCTCCTGAAGATCTTCTTCACAATTTATTTTGAAATTAGAGGCCCAGTGCACAAAATTCATGCATGGTTGGGTCGCTAGGCCTGGCCAGTAATCAGGGCTGATCAGGGCCTTCTGGCTGCTGGCAGGGGCCTCCCTTCCTTGGCTGCCAGCCAGGGCCTTCCTTCATTCTGCACCATCCCCTGGTGGTTAGCACACATCATAGCAAGCAATCAAACTCCCAGTTCCCTGGTTGAACTCCCGAGGGGACAATTTGTATGTTAGGCTTTTATATATAGATAGATAATTATAGATACAAAGATAGAACAGAAAGATCCCATGTACCTTTTTCCCAGTTTCCCACAATGGTTATATCTTATATAACTATAGTACAGTATTAGGACCAGGAAATTAACATTTGTTTAATGTGTGTCTAGTTGTGTGTCCTTTTATCTTGAGACAATTTGTGTAACCATTGCCTCAATCAAGATGTAGAATTAACCTATCACTATAAACATCTTCCTTGGTCTGCCCCTTTATTGTGGTCCTCCCAGTCAACATATACTACCTCTTACCACAACAACCTCTAACTTGTTTCCATCTGTATAATTTGTTATTGTGAGGATGTTATATAAATGGAATCATACTGTATATGACCTTTGAGATTGGCTTTTTTCACTCAGCATGAAAGCCCTTGAGACCAATCTAGGTTATTGTGCGTGTCTATAGTTTATTCATTTTTATTGCTGAGCAGTATTTCATGATGTGGCTGTACCACAGTTTTTTTTAAATTCTTCACATATCGTGGGATATTTTGTTGTTGTTTTTTTACACCTTTTTGCTATTACAGGTAATGCTGCTGTGAATATTTGTGTAGAGGTTTTTGTATGGACATAAATTTTTATTTCTCTGGGATAAAATGCCCAGGAATACAATTGCTAGGTTGTAAGGTAAGTGCATATTTCTTTCTTTTTTTTTAAGAAACTGTCAAACTATTTCCAGCATAGCTGCACAATCTTACTTTTCCACCAGCAACATGTGAGAGATCTGGTTTCTCTGCATCTTGGCTGCCATTTCAAATTGTCATAGTTTATTTTTTGTGTTCTAATAGGTAAGTAGTGATACTTCAGCATAGTCTTAATTTGCATTTCTCTAGTATGTGGTATTGAAACATTTTTTTCATGTGTATATCTGCCATTCATATATCTTTGGTGGCATGCCTCTTCATGTCTTTTGCCCATTTTCTTAATTGGCTTTGCATTGGTGAATTTTGGGAGTTTTAAAAAATATATTCTAGATATATATTGTTTCTCAGGTATGTAGTTTGCAAATACTTTCTCCTAGTCTATAGCTTGTCTTTGTTTTCTCTTCACAGGATCTTCTGAATTGTTAAAGTTTTAATTTTGTTGAAGTCTAATTTATCATTTCTTGTTTTGTTTTGGATTGTGCTTTTGCATATCATGTTTAGGAGTTCTTCATCCTAGGTCCTAGAAGATTTTCTTCTATTTTATTGTCTAAAAGTTTTGTGGTTCTACAGTTTACCTTACATTTAAATTTATTATTCATTTTGAATGAAATTTTACATAAGGTGTGAGATTTGGTGAAGGTTCTTTTTTGGCCCATGGATATTCATTTGCTCTAGCACTGTTTTTCAACTACCCACAATTGAATTGTTTTTGTAACTTTGTCAAAAATCAGTTGGCCATACTTGTGCAAGGATATCTCTCAGTAGTCCTTTCTGTTCAGTTAATCAGTTCTTCTACCAGTATCATATAGTCTTGATTGCTTAGCCACATAATAAGTTTTTAAATTGTGTAGAGTTATTTCCTTCACTATATTCTTGTTCAGAATTGATTTAACTATTCAAGTTTCTTGACCTTTCCACATAAGTTTTAGGATAAGCTTGTCTAGATAGCTAGTATTTTCATAGGAATTGTGTTAAATTATATATCAATTTGAGGAGAATTGACATCTTTATTATTTTGAGTTGGCTAACTCACGAATGTGGAATATCTCCATTTATTTGAGATATTGAGTATTCTTTGATTTCATCAGAATGTTCAATATATAGATCCTATATATGTTGTTAGATTTAAGTATTTCTCTCTTTTTAGTGATTGTAAGTGGTATTATTATATTTAAAATTTTTTTTACCCATGTGTTAATTTCTAGCATACAGAAATACAATTGAATTTTGTATGTTGCTCTTGTATCCTACAACCTTACTAGTTCACTTATTTGTTCTAGGATGTTTTAGGTTTCCTTTTTGTAGATTCCTTGGATTTTTCTATGTAGACTTATGTCACCTGTAAGTAGGAATATTTTTATTTCTTCATTTCCAATATGTACACTTTTTAAATTTCCTTCCTTACCTTATTGTGCTGGCTAGAACTTGAATACTATATTTAATAGCAATATAAGAGTAGACATCCTTGCCTTTCCTCATCCTTAGTATTCAGCTTTCACCTTGAAATACAATGTTAGCTGTAGGTTTTTATACATGTTCTTTACCAAATTGAGAATTTCCCCTCTATTTCTATTTTTCTGAAAGTTTTTTTAAAGTCATGAATGGGTGTTCTTTTAAAAAAATATATATATATACATATATATATATATATATATATATATTTTTTTTTTTTTATTGATGTTTTACAGAGAGGAAGGGAGAGGGATAGAAAGTCAGAAACATGGATCAGCTGCCTCTTGCACAACCCCCACTGGGGATGTGCCCGCAACTAGGGTACATGCCCTTGACCGGAATCGAACCTGGGACCCTTCAGTCCGCTGACTGACGCTCTATCCACTGAGCCAAACCGGTTTCGGCATGAATAGGTGTTCTTGATACTTTTTTTCTGTCAGATGGTTTTCCTGAATGAACTGATATAATCTTGTGCTTTTTCTTTATAGCTGGTTAACATGGTGGATTACATTGTTTGATTTCTTAATATTGAACCAACCTTGCAACTCTGGAATAAACTCCACTTATTCATGGTGTATCTATACATAAAATATATGTTTATATATTGCTGAATTCTATTTGCTAATATTTTGTTAAGAATTTTTTCATCTGTATTCATGGAGGATATTAGTTGCTCATTATTGTAGTTTTCTACAGGTGCTACTTCCTTAATGCCAGGTAAGAGTTTCAGGTTTTCCAGTCTGGTGGCTGAGAGAGGGGGTGGAGGAACCTCATTATTACCCCCTTGATGGGAGAAGTGGGATGATGGGGGTTTGTGCTTGGCCTCCTTACCCCTGGACACCAGGGGGAGTGGTGTTAGTTCTGACTCTTGGCCTTCCCTGGTGTCACCTCAGCCTGGTCCTTTGGCTGGAGAAAACAGGCTTTTCTTGGGAATCTTTGTCTGCACTCATTGGCATTTCCAGATTTCTGACTTTCCAGTATCCACTCTGTGATATTTGTGGCAAAATAAACAAATAAAAACACCCCTATAATTCATCATTGTGTTTTTTAATTCCTGTTTCAAAGTGCCTCTCAACACTGCCTTTCTGTCTTCACCTTTCAGTCATCTTATACATAATGGCCAGGGAGTAACAGGGAAAATAATTTTACTTCTTTTCCCCACAAGCAGACGTCCACATAATGCTATTTTTTTTTTAATGTACCTTTTAGAAAGTTTATGAGTGCAAACAGTGGCATCTTTTCATCTGCTGTAGTATTTCCTTCAACCTGTGTGTCTTTTTGGAAGCTGTTTCATTCATTCTGTCAGTCATTACTTTTCATTCTAGCACCAAGCATCACTACCTGTTTGTTGTACATTCTTCTGATAATTATTCTTTTTTTGCTTTGTTTTTTTTTTCTTTCCCAAGCCAAAAGCTGTATCCAGCTTTATTAGAGATACTTTTCATAAACAATCATGGTATTTCGGGCAGGACATGGGCAGACAATTGTTAACAGTATATAACAACTTTCAAACCCCCTTCTTCAATGAACTACCAGAATCGGAAAGCCACTATAAAACCCAATGAAATCTTCCTCTGATGCTCTGAACAAAGTTTAGAGTGAGGGTTGACATTTCACATTAAGCATGTTTTTTAACAACTTTTCACAAGCCAACCCTGACTTTCAGGAAGTGAAATGAAAATGGCAGAGAATATCAATCTGTAGATCTATAATCTACAAAGGAATTGCTGCTCTTTTGAAGTTTGCCATCTCAGTGGTGACACTGGGAAATCCAGATTGTCCACCATACTGGAACCAATTTTTGGAGGTTAGTTCTCAGTAGGTCTCTGGGCTTAAGAGAGTCATAGTCTATGCTTAAAGTGGAGAGGGAGGAAAGGACATAAAAACGAATTTTAGTTTTCCCACATGACAAGGTATTTGTGCCAAGGTGGGTAGTGTATGTCAATATCAAGAGATTCCCTCCTCCCAGGAACCAAGAGGAAGTTTCTCAGAACTAGAAGGGAAAGGTATTTCCCCACTCCCCACCCCCCATGACAGTGCAGCTTTGGAGACATTCTATTAGTACTATATGTCCTTCCCCAAAAAACAATGAAGTGTTCTGTGTGCTAACAACATAACTTTAAAAAAATAAAGCAAAATTCTGCCTTTTTATAAAACTTGATTAAAAAAACACAGTATTTCAAACTGTACAGTCACCAAAAATACAGCTGTCAAAAATGCACACATTCACTTGGCATTTCCATCACTTTCAACTTTCTGTTCCTGATCTGTTTTGGTATCTCCATTTTCTGCAGGGTTATTCCTATCCTTGCCAGCATCAGCTTTCTCCTTTTTCCCTTTAGGTACCTTCTCTCCCTTCTTTGCCAGGGGCCTTTTTAGGCTTTGGAGGATCAGGGTTAGCTGATAACCTGGAAGATCTCCGAGGTTTGTCCTTCACCAAGGCTTTTATCTCCTTTAGCATCCCCTTCAGCCGTTCTCTTGGGCATGATGGCGATGGTGGCAAGAAGTCAGGGCGAGATGTGGGATGCAGCAGTGCACGGGCTTAGCTCAATCCGGCCATTGTTCTCGCCTCTTCACACTGCTCCTAACAATTATTCTTATACCTCTTTGTCCACAGTTTCACCCCTCTAATGTAATTTCCAAGCACTCTTCTCTAATCTCACTAACTGGAAATAACTCTTCTCCAACTCCCTTTACTTCCCAGTTGTTGTTTTTTTTAAACAAGTTACAAAAGCAAAAGTTTTGTTAATGTTGTTTTGAGGATTGAGTAAGCGAATGTATATTAAGAACTAGCAGTATTAATTTCTTTTACTTTTTTGGGAATCTCTTTAATATCTCTTTCTAGACTGTAAAATCATTATGAAGAGGATATTTGAGATTTACTAAGTAAATGTCACATTGTCTAGTGTAGTATCATTCATATTATGTGCACAATGAATATTTAATGGGTAAATAAATGTAACCTGAGGGCATCTTAAGACTGTCACTGGGGAATGCCTTAGTGTCTGACATCTGCATGTAGCAGACAGTAAATGTTTGAGGCTGAACAGTGCAAACCTATGATTCAGAAAGCCTTCGTTAATAGGCAGCTTCACTGATGTAATCTTTAATATAACTGAAGACTGTTTGCTGATAAATTCCTTTGCTAATAACTAGAAAATATGTAATATTTGTAAGATTCATCTCCTACAGAAGCACAAGAGTACTTAGCTCACGTGAGGTGATGAGGTGTAGTGAATAACACAGACTTTGAAATGAGATTGCCTGGGTTGAAAACTTGTCTGTACTAGTTACTAGGACAAGTTCATCTTGGGCAGGTTACTTAACCCATCTATTTCAGTTACCTCATCTGTAAAGTGAGGAAGATAATAGTACCTACTTTATATGGTTGTTGTAAGATTATTTGAGCAAACAGGTAAAATACATAGAATAGTTCTTGGCACTTAAGTGTTAGCTAATCTAATTATTACCTGTTATTATTTCTTGAAAATGCATAGTTCAGAATTTAAAGAGTATGTGAGTTAGGATATATATTATTTTAAAGGAACAGCACTCTGCAGACATCAAATATCTTATACCTGCACATCCTGTTCCCTGTATTCTTACAACTGGAGGTATTGATTAGATAGCTGATTATTCTTGTCACCTCATTGTGCTTATCATACAAAAGTTAAACAAGTCCTTCTGGAGTATTTTAGTTTAGAAAGGATTAACTAGTTCACACCAAGGAAGAGTATGTACTCTTGTCTTTTTCCTTTGAAGGATATGATAACAAACTTATTAGTACTGTTTGACTATACTTTCCTATTTAGTGCAGTTATCTCTTCCTATCTGATATAACTTTTATTTTTTCTTAATGAACAAATAAAATGACAATTAACATTTCTTAAGTCTATTTTTTCTATTTAGTTGCAAATTTATTCTTGTTTTAATGTTCCTTGTTTATTTGTCCCTTGTTGGCAATCCTGTATCAGTCTTCTTAATAGATTTGTTTATGGAACTTTTAAATTTTGTTTTGCCCAGCCAGTGTGCCTCTGTTAGTTGAGTGTCATCCCATGTATGTACCAAGAGGTCTATGGTTTGATTCCCAGTCAGGGCATAGCCTGGGTTGGAGGCTCACTCGATCCCCAGAAGGGGGCATACAGGAGGCAGCCAATTTATGTTTCTCTTATCAATATTTTTTTTCTCTCCATCTCCCTTCCTCTCTCTAAAATCAATAAAAATATTTTAAAAACTTTTTAAATTTTAGTTACAGTTAATATTCAGTCCATACTAATGGGAGACCTTCCGGACGTCCTTCCAGACAAAGCCATGGTGGCAGGGCAGAGGCAGAGGTGGTTAGGGGCAATCAGGCTAGGAGGGGAGGGCAGTTGAGGGTGATCAGGCCGGTAGGTGGGTAGTTAGGGGCAAGCAGATCAGCAGTGGGGGGCAATTGGGAGTGATTAGACTGGCAAGGGGGGGTGGTCAGTTGGGGGTGAGCAGGCCAGCAGGGTGGACATTTGGGGACGTGCAGGCTGATGGGGGAGGGGTAGTTGGGGGCCATCAGGCCAGCAAGGGAGGGGGCAGTTGCTGGTGAGAAGGCCGTTGGGGAGATATTTAGGGGCGAGCAGGCTGGCAGGCAGAGTAGTTAGGGGCGATCAAATAGCCAGGCAGGTGAGCGATTAGGAGCCAGTGATTCTGGATTGTGTATCGGGCCTAAACCAACAGTTGGACATCCCCCAAGGAGTCCCAGATTGGAGAGGGTGCAGGCAATCTTCCTCCTTCACCCGCCCACCCATGCACGAATTTCATGCAACAGGCCATTAGTATTATAATAAAAATATATTTTTAAAATTTTTTAATTTTAGTTACAGTTGACATTCAATATTATATTAACTTCAGGTATACAACATAGTGGTTAAACATTTATATAACTTAAGAAGTGATCCTTCCATGGCGGATTTTGCTTAGTGGCTAAAGCATCAGCCCATGGACCAAGGGGTTGTGGGTTTGATCCCTGTCAAGGACACATACCTGGGTTTCAGGTTTGACCCCAGCTCTGATTGGGGCACATATAGGAGACAACCAATCAATGTATCTCTCTCACATCTGTGTTTATCTCATTGGAAAAAATATCCAACTAACAAAAAAAGAAGTGACCCCCCCCCCAATAAGTCTAGTACCTTCAACAGCATACATGGTAATTATAATATTATTGCATATATTCCCTATGCTATACTTTACATCCTTATATCTATTTTATAACTTCCAATTTGTACTTCTTAATCCCTTCATCTTTTTCACCCAGTCCCCTAATCCTCATCCTACCTGGTAGCCATCAGTTTGTTCTCTATCTATGAGTTTATTTCTGTTTTGTTTGTTCATTTATTTTATTTTTAAAGATGCTGCATATAAGTGAAATCATGTTAATTTGTCTTTCTCTATCTGTCACTTAATACCCTCTAGGTCCATCCATGTTGTCACAAGTTGCAAGATTTTGTGCTTGTTTTTGTGGCTGAGTAATACTCTGTTGTATATATGTACCACATTTTTATCTATTCATCTATTCATGGACATGTAGGTTGCTTCCATATCTTGGCTATCTATAATAATAAAAGCGTAATATGCTATTAGACTGTTCAGCCAGAAATCCTTCTGGAGGAAGCTGGTGCTGGTGAGGGCCAAGCCCCTGGCACCAATTTCGTGCAGTAGGCCTCCAGTTGTAAATAATGCTGCAATGAACATAAGGATTCACATGTCTTTTCAAATTAGTGTTTTGGGTTTCTTTGAACAATGCCCAAAAATGGAATTGTTGGGTCCTTCTTTTTCTATTATTAACTTCGTTTTAAAGTCTATTTTTTATAAAAATATTACTACCCCCAGATTTTTTTTTCATTTCCATTTGAATGAAATATCTTTTCCTTACCTTTAGTTTCAGTCTGTGTGTCTTTTGATCTGAAATGGGTCTTTTTTTAAAATTAGTTTTAGTTTTATTTTATTGTTTAAAGTATTACCTATAATATTACATATGTCTCCCCCCCCACCGCCACTGAGCTCTCCCCAACCACCCTCACCCCCCTAGTGTCTGTGTCCATTGGTTATGCTTATATGCATGCATACATGTCCTTTGGTTGTTCTCTTATCCTCACCCTCAACCCCTCCCCTACCTTCTAGGTGAAGTTTGGGTTTGTTCGATTCTTCTTTGTCTCTGTATCTATTTTTGTTTATCATTTTATAATGTTCATTATAGTCCATGTAATGTTTATCTTTCTCTGACTGGCTTATTTCACTTAGCACAGTGGTCGGCAAACTGTGGCTCATGAGCCACATGCGGCTCTTAGGCCCCTTGAGTGTGGCTCTTTCACAAAATACCACAGCCTGGGCGAGTCTGTTTTGAAGAAGTGGCGTTAGAAGAAGTTTAAGTTTAAAAAATTTGGTTCTCAAAAGAAATTTCAATCATTGTACTGTTGATATTTGGCCTTGTTGACTAATGAATTTGCCAGCCACTGGCTTAGCATAATGCTTTACATCTCTATCCATGCTGTTGCGAATGATAAGAGTTCTAAAATGGGTCTTTTATAGGCAGCATATGTACAGGTCTTGTTTTCTTATCCATTCAGCCACCCTATGTCTTTTGATTGGAACATTTAATTCCTTTACATCTAAAGTAATGATTGACATGTTAAATAGTTGTTGCCATTTTAATATTTATATTTTTTATCCTTTTTTTTTCTTCTTCTTAAACAAGTTCCTTTAGCATCTCTTGTTATATTGGTTGGGTGGTAATGAACAACTTTAGCTTTTTCTTATCTGGAAAAGCTATCTTTCCTTCAATTCTGAATGATAGCCTTTCTGAGTAGGGTCATTTTTAGTTACAGGTCCTTGCTTTCATCACTTTGAATATTTTGTGCCAATCCCTTCTGGCCTGAATGTTTCTGTTGAGAAATCAGCTGACAGTTTGATGAGCTATCCCTTGTAGGTAACTAACTGAGGATTGAGCCCACAATCTGGGCATGTGCCCTGACTGGGAATCGAACCAGTGACCTCTTGGTTCATGGGTCAACACTCAACCACTGAACCACACCAGCTGGACTCATTTTTAATTTCTTTTTGCTGTTCCAATTAGGTGTTTTTTGCTACCTTATCTTCCAAATTGCTCATTTGATTCTCCACTTCATCTAATCTGCTATTGATTCTTTCTAGAGTATTCTTCATTTCAGATATTGTATTATTCATTTCTGACTGGTTCTTTTTTATGCTTTTCTATGTCCTTTTTAAAGTTTACTATCTCTTTGTTTATATTTACAAGGGGTTAATTTATTCTTCTCCTAAGTTCCTTGAATATCCTTATCACCATTGTTTTGAATTCTATATCTGTTACTTTGCTTTCCTCCATTTTATTTAATTCTTTTTCTGGGGATTTCTCCTGTTTCATTTGGGGTATGTTTCTTTGTCTCCTCATTTTGGCTATCTCTCTGTATTTGTTTCTGTGTATTAGGTAGATCTGCTATGTAGTAGGTAGCCTGTGGGGCTTGTTGTTACAGTCTCCCCCAATCACCTGAACTTGCTGTTCCAGGAATGTTCCTTTTGTGAGTTATGTTAGTCCTCCTATTGTAGTTTAGTCTTAATTGCTGTTGGACTGTCCATGGGTGGGTCGACCCTTAGGCTGGCTGACTGTGAGGATCGACCCCAACCAGTGTTCGTGTTGCTGTGTGGGGAACTGACTCCATGAAGTGGAATTCACCTCAGGAGGTTCTTGTGCCTGCCAAGATCTTCTTTGGATGTTTGGCTTGTAGAGATAATTGGGTCATGCTCTAATGCAATCTGAAGCCAGCCATGGGGTATATTGGTTCTGGAGCCTCTTAGGAAGGACTCCAGTGCAGATCAATGTTAGATGTTGCCTGTGACTGACCCTGAACTATGTGTTAGGATCTACAGAGTGATCTACTATTGATGCCTGCCTCTGCTGGGTCTAGGTATACATGGGAGGGGCCAAGCTATGTACCAAATCTCAGTTTCCACTGTACTGAACCTGGGTCAGGACAGCAAAGAGCCCAAGGCTCCCCAAGATCCACCTCTACCTGTCAGCTGCCTCAGGCTCAGCCTCTGAATGAGTCTCTAGTGAATGTGAGATGTATGAGGTGTTCTGAGTGAGTCACCAGATAGGGGTGAGTGGTGGTCACCAGACTAATACAGGTTCAAGCTCTACATCAGTGCTGAGTTTGAAGCCACTCAACAAAAGTCTCAGGTTATACCATGACCAGCTACCACCCACCTGGGGCCTGTGGACCTTTGGGGTGAGCTGGCTTTCTAAGGGGTTGTTAGGGTGGGGCCAGTAGACTCCGTCAGATTAAGACAGATTAAGATTTGGCCATATGGAAGAAGGGCTTTCCACAGAACCAGTGGCAGCAGTTGGAGGGTGTGGGGCAAAAATGGCCCTCACCCAAAAGTCACACAATTTAGTCTCTACCTGCATGTCTCTAACATCTCCTGAGTCAGCCCAGACCTCCTCAAAAGCCTTCCAAGACAGAATGCAGCAAGCCAAGATTGGACCCAGCCGGCTTATTCCTCCCCAGCTTTGAGAGGTGGGGCCACTGGGAGTCTGGAGGGTGGGTCTAGTGTATGCTCATGGACTGATGCCTATTGGAGTGGAGTGCTCGACTCCAGAAAAGGTGGCATCTGGCATTTGTGGGTCAGGTGGGAGAGGAACTCAGCACAGGGATAATGGCACATGTTCCCCTATATCTCTTCCCAAAGCCACCTTACTCAGTTTCTCTCTGTATGACTCCTGTCCCCTCTGGGCCACCATCCCTCTGCTGGAAACCAGGGTGAGTGTCTGTGAATAAGAGTTTGTACACTGGCTCTTTAAAAGGGTGCCTGGATTTTTAGCAGTCTCCCTTCTCACTCTGGCAGATAGCATCCCCCTGATTTTCACAACCAGATGTTATATAGGCTCCTCTTTCTGGCATTGGTATTCTAAGATGGGGCATCCAGTGTGGGATTGAGACCTCTTGCTTCTCAGGAGGACCTTTGCAGCTGAGATATCCGTCCTGATTCTGAACCACTACGCATGGGTGTAGGATCAGCCCTTTTTGCATCTCTATGGCTTTTTCTGTACACACTGAGTAGCCAGACTATTATGATCTCTGAATGCATAATAATCTGGCCACTTAGTGTATATTCTATATAATAAAAGGCTAATATGCAAATTGCCCCCTTGACCAGGAGTTGGACCAGCAGGCAGGCTGCCCAACCATCCATGTCCCCTCCCCTTGGCCAGACTGGGTGGACCCCACCCATGCACGAATTCATGCACCGGACCACTCAGTGTATATACTTAGTTATAAGACTTCAGTTCAGCTATTCTTCAATTGGTTATTTAGGTTCATTGTTCTATAATTTAGTTATAATTTCAATTTCATCCTGGAAGGAGGTGAGTGAAACTTTTACCTCTGCTGCCATCTTGCATCTCCTGTTCTTTTTTTCATCTTACTTTTAATTACAGTTTACATTTAATATTATTTTGTATTAGTTTCAAGTATACGATATAGTAGTTAGACAATCATGTGTTTTGCAAAGTGGCTCCATATTTCAAGTACCTACTGTATTTCCTATGCTGTACTTTACATCCCCATGACTATTTGTGACTACTAACTTGTATTAACCTTTTACCTTTTTCAACCAGCCTCCTAACCCTTTTTCCTCCTTTCTGACAACCATCAATCTATTCTCTGTATCTATGAGTCTATTTCTATTTTGTTTGCTCATTTATTTTGTTCTTCAGATTCTACATATAAGTGAAGTCATATGGTATTTGTCTCCCTGACTTTTTCACTTAACACATTACCTTCTAGGTCCATTCATGCTGTCACAGGTGGTAAGATTCTGTTCTTTTTTATAGCCTCCTGTTTTGTTTAATGATTCTGTTTGGAAGGGGATTGGGAAACTGAGTTATTAAATTATTTTGGTTTCTACTTCCTTTTTGCACATTTAATAATGGTTGCTGAAAACTTATTATGTGCTAATCCTATAGGCCTTAATGATCTTCTTAGTAATCCCTGTCTTCTCTAAAAATAAAACAAAATAACCAACAACCCACTAAGAAGCTCTCATGCTACTTTAAGTGCTAGATACATTACTTTTTCTTTTTTAAAATATATTTTTATTTATTTCAGAGAGGAAAGGAGAGGGAGAGAGATAGAAACATCAGTGATGAGAGAGAATCATTGATCAGCTGCCTCCTGCATGCCCCCTACTGGGGATTGAGCCCGCAATCTGAGCATGTGCCCCTGACCAGAATCGAACCTGGGATCTTTCAGGCTGACACTCTATCCACTGAGCCAAACCAGTTAGGGCGATACTTTCTATTCTTATTTTCCTCCCTCCCTGCCCCACCTTTGCTTTTTTTCATTTGTAGTATGGTATTTGTCTACTTTTTTAATTCTTGTTATTGCTGAACCTACTTAATAGATGCAGTGGCCAGATAATAACCTTTGTTTTGTTTACATTATTAATGGGATATTTTACAAAACTTTTTTCCACTGACAAAGTGTGCTTGGTTGAGAAAAAATAGTTGTATAACTTATTAAAATAGAACAGGTCACTCATTCTAAAGGTAATCCAAGAACATATATATTTAATTAGAATAGAGGATAAAAAACGTAGTATGCTTAATCAATTCCCCAGGAAATTCAAGGAAACATCATCAAGTTACTTTGCCTTACTTAGAATGGAACAAGAACGTGGACTTTATGAGAGAGCTTGAAGCCTTTCCTTTGGGTACTTCATTGACTTTGAAAGACGGCAACCTGAAGGGCCTATACTGGTATATTCAATCAGAGTTCACTTGCAAGAGACAAGCTACTCTAGGAGTGCTACTTTGCCATAGTCTGCAAAGGTATTAGTAGGGTGTTAGAAAGCCAGTGTGAAACTATTAGTCTAAGAACATAACATCTCAATGGCAAAAAATAACCCAACTAAAAAATGGGCAAAGGACTTGAATAGACATTGCCCTAAAGAAGATATACAAATGTCTAATAAACACATGAAAAGATGATTAATATCACTATCATTATGGAAATAAATTAAAACCACAAGATATCATATCACATCAATTACTATTATTAAAACAAAACATTAAAGAAAAAATAACAAGGTGAGGATGTTGGCAAGGATATAGAAAAATTAGACCACTTGTGCACTGCTGATGGGACTATACAATTATACAACTGCTTTGAAAAATGGTATAGTGATTCCTGAAAAAAATTAAATAGGTTTCCTAAATGAACCAGCAATATCATTTATGGTAATATATCCAAAAGAAGTGAAAGCAAGATTTGAAGTAACCCAAATGCCCGTTGATGCATGAATGGATAAACAAAATGTGACATACTCATAAATGTACTGTTATTCAGCCTTAAAAAGGGAAGAAATTCTGATCTGTGCTACAACATGGATGAACCTTGGAAATATTATACTAAGGAAAGTAAGCCAGACACAAAAGGACAAAAATTATATGATTCTGGTTATTTGAAGTATCTAGAATAGTCAAATTCATAAGACAGAGAGTACAGTAATGGTTGCCAAGGGCTGGAAGAGGGGACAATGATAAATTATTGTTTATTGAATATAGAATTTCCATTTGAGCTGATGAAAAGTTCCTAGTAATGGATGGTGGGTAGTTATGGTTGCAAACAATGTGAATGTACTTAATGCCACTGAACTGTACACTTAAAAATAGTTAAAATAGTAAGTTTTCTTATTTACGGTTTAGTACACATACACACAAAGAACGTACCATCATATAAGGAAGCCAGTACTGCTCCACAACCATAACTGATTCCTGACATTTAAAAAATTAGTGGCTTAGCCGAACCGGTTTGGCTCAGTGGACAGAGCATCAGCTTGCGGACTGAAAGGTCCCAGGTTCGATTCCGGTCAAGGGCATGTACCTTGGCTGCGGGCACATCCCCAGTTGGAGGTGTGCAAGAGGCAGCTGATCGATGTTTCTCTCCCATCGATGTTTCTGACTTTCTATTCCTCTCCCTTCCTCTCTGTGAAAAATCAATAAAATATATAAAAAAAGAAAAATTAGTGGCTTAAACTGGAAAGTTACATAAGTGTGCATGTGCGCACACAAACACTTACACACCCCACCACCACCATCACACACACACAGCACTTTCACGTTCTTTCTGTGGCTAACCAAAACTTTTGTAAAATGGTCACAACTTCACCTCACTTTCTATTTTCCGCATCTCATGTCAGCAAATCTAGTTGGCTGAACCCAATTCACGTTTGGAATGCTCCTTGCAAGGGATCCTGGGGAATCATTTTTAGCTTTCAACCTCTGCAGTAGCAGAAAACAACTAGAGAGAGAGTGGAAAGAATGCTACATGCCAGTGCATATTTCTCACACACTCTGAGTCAGTGATGATTCATAGCAGTCACAGGTAATGCTCCTTAAGCCAAGCTGTCATTTCCAGGAGTGGCCAGACTATCCTGGCCAGTGCTCAGTCACAGAGATAGGGTGGAGCAAACAAATAACTTCAACAGGCAGGGTAGGAAAAAGGGTTTGTTGATAGTCATTATCTCCTTTTGCAATTCTGGACTGATTGTGCTTAGTTTATTAAACCTGACATATAGTACTTAATGCTCTTAATATGGTAGACCACAATTTGAGTTATATTATTTTGAAAAGATTTGGGATGCATTAAAGGCTCATTGATGAAAGAGTAGTTATACTAATTTTAAAGAATACCAGATTTCAAGTTCTTATATTTATGGTAAGCTCTTTTCATTTTATTAAGTAAGGAGATAAGAACATCATATGAAATATACTGAGTTCTTTTACTCTCAGGCTGCTAAAATCTCTAATTAGTATTAACTAAATTTGGAAAGAAAAGAAATAAATTCATTAGTAAATAAAAGATTGATGTGCTAAAACTTGATTTTTTTAAATAGTTTTAAAAAATTTCTAACCGTGGTCCACCCAAAAGAGAAGATATCTTTTGTTTCATTTTATGCAGAATAATTAGCTGCTTTTCTTTATCTGTTATCTATGACTTGGAACTAAGTTTAATTAATGATTCTACCTGAATGCCCATTTCTCTTAGTGCTTTGATAATACAGTACCGACCTTTAATAATTAAGTAATTTCTTAATTGCTTATATTTCAGAATAAACCTTATGAATATAGAATTACAAAGTTTAAAAATTTTTATCTCAAATTGAAATGCTTCCTTTATACATACATACCAGTTAACATTTTGGACAAGTAGCAAGCTTTGCGTGCATTATTTTAAAATGTGGGTCAAGTTTTAATGATGTACTTGGGAGTTTAGTTGTCTAAATAACACCTCAGATTCTTCGATACAGTTTTCCACTTGCAGAAAGCTAATCTAAGGTACTACAGTACTATTTGTAATAGTAATAAAATTGTGAATAATTGCCAACAATGAGAGATAGACAAATTTTATTATTGTGTAGCCATGTAATGGAATGCCTTTTTAAAAGGATAATTTAATACCATTAGACAGGATTTCTAATTCTAAAACATTAAATAAGAATGTATATATAACATATTACAAGCCATAGTTCTCTGGGGGTGATTTTAAAAATATTTTAAATGTTCTTCAATGAATATGTATTGCTTCAATGTATTTTTTTATTATGGAAATACACTAAAATATTTAAACAATGCAGGAATTTGCAGACTAAAGCCATAGAAGTCCTTTAGTCCCCTATGCAGACAAATGAAATTCAATTTATCAGCTTTCTCTTTGATAGATTTTGCTTTTGCTATCATGTAAGAAATCTTTACCTAACCTAAGGTCAGAAAGATTTCCCCCTATGTTTTCTTCTGGAAGCTTTCTATTTTTAGTGTTTACATCAGGTCTGTGATCTATTTTGGGTTAGTTTTTATATGTGGTGAGTGGTATCTATTGATGCTTTGAACATATGGATATCCATTTGTTCCAGTACCATTTGATGAAAAGAATATCCTTTCTCCACTGAATTGCCTTTGCACATTTATAGAAAATGAGATATCCATGTAGGTCCATTTCTAGATTCTCTATTGTGTTCTATTGATTTGTTCATCTTTATGCCAGTACTACTTTATCTTGATTAGGGTAGTGTGATAGAATTCTAAAGTGCCTCCAATGACCTTTGTATAATAGGAGGAGCCTATAAATGTGATGAGCTGTCATTCCTGTGATTAGATTATGTTATCTACAATAGTTGACTAAGAAAGGGAGGTTGTCCTCACTGGACCTGACCTAATCAAGGAGCCCTAAGAAAGGACTGGGCTTTTCCTTGAGAGATTACAAGCACAAGGGGAATTCAACACATGTGTCACAAAAAAAAACAGTTTTGGCCAACAATATATAACATATACAACTATGGTGCCATCTATACTAATAGCCTAGCTGGTGTCACACCCTCACATCATCACAAGATGGCTGTGCTCGCAATGGAGGCAGGGCCCAGTGGCCGCTCTGCACAGTAAGGCCTGGGGTCTTGTGGCTCTGTGCAGCATGGAGGAGGCCGGTCCTGGCGGAAACAGATCCGGGCAGACAAGGCAAATCACAGAAGGGGAGGATAGTTGTGGGCGATCAGGCCAGCAGGGGAGGGCAGTTGCAGGCGAGCAGTTAGGAACCCGCAGTGCTAGGTTGTGAGAGGGATGTCCAACTGCCAGTTGGGATCAGGCCTAAACTGGCGGTCAGGCATCCCCCAGGGAGTCCCAGATTGGAGAGGATGCAGGCCAGGCTGAGAGACACCCTCCATCCTATCTAATAAAAGAGTAATATGCAAATTGACCATACCTCTGAGCCACGCCCATCAGCCACGCCCATCAGCCAATCAGGAGCAAATTATGCAAATAAACCCCAACCAAGATGGCTACAGCCACTGAGGGCAGAGGGAGGCTTGGGTTTTCCTGACAATGGAGGGAGCCAAGCTTTCTGCCTGCCTTTGCTGGCCTAGGCCTCCACTCAATGCTACAAAGTTTCAATTATAGAAGAAATATCCCAACAGAAATGGCAGCAGCCATGGAGCTGGAGAGAGCAGAGGCTAGGGTTGCCCAGGCGATGGAGGAAGCCAAGTTTCTGCAGCCCTAGCACCTAGGTCTCCACTCTAGGCTTCAATGTTTCAATTATAGAAAGTAAATGTCTCAACAGAAATGGCTGCTGTCATGGAATGAGCAGAAGGCTTGGCTTTGCTCCAGGCTACAAAGTTTTAATTGTAGAACATAAATTAATCCCAGATCCCAAGGCCTCTGCTTGGGTCACTGGAGGGAGTGACCAGCCTGCAAACCACCAGGTCCCTTGCCCAGACCGCCCCACCCCCCAAGGGAACCCCCACCCTGATCCAGGACACCCTTCAAGCAAACCAGCTGGCCCCCACCCATGCACCAGGCCTCTATACTATCTAATAAAAGAGTAATAAGCAGATTGACCATCACTCCAACACACAAGAGGGCTGCCCCCATGTGGTCAAAGATCCTGCCCCCATGTGGACACAAGATGGCTAGCAGGGGAGGGCCATTGGGAGGTTCCAGGCCTGCAAGGGAGGGCAGTTGTGGGCGATCAAGCCAGCAGGGGAGGGCGGTTGAGAGGGACCAGGCCTGCAAGAGAGGGCAGTTGGGGGCAAAAAAAGCCTGCAGGGGAGGGCATTTAGGGGTGACCAGGCTGGCAGAGGAGGGAAGCTGGGGGCAAACAGGCTGGCAGGGGAGCAGTTAGACATCAGTTAGGCTGGCAGGCAGAAGCGGTTAGGGGCAATCAGGGAAGCAGGCAGGTGAGCAGTTTCTGAGCCAGCTGTCCCGGATTGTGAGAAGGATGTCTGGCTGCCCATTTAGGCCTGATGGGATCGGGCCTAAACAGGCAGCCAGACAGCCCTCAAGGGGTCCCAGATTGGAGAGGGTGCAGGCTGGGCTGAGGGACATCCCCCGCCCCGTGCACGAATTTCATATACCAGGCCTCTAGTAGGATTAGATGGAACTGAAAAATTCCTATTGCCTAGTGACATTATAGCTGTCAAAATGCTGTAGCGCAACACATTGCTCACATGTTTGTTGTGATGCTAATGTAAGCAAACCCACTTTGCTGCCAGTCATACAAAAGTATAGCACATGCATCCAGGCCAGTTAGAGTGCAGGCCTGTGCAGTGAAGGGTTGGGTTCCTTCCAGGTCAAGGGCATGTACCTGGGTTGCAGGTTTAATACCTAGCCCCAGTCAGGAACATGTAGGAGGCAACTAGTTGATGTGTATCTCTCACATCAATGTTTTTTTCTCTCTGTGTCTGTCTCTCTCTTTCTCTCTCTCTTCCCCCTCCCCCCCCCCTTCTACTCTCTAAAAAACAAAAATCATAATATTGGAAGAAATATCCTTCAGTGAGGTTTAGCAAAAAAAAAAAAAAAAAAGTATAACACATACAATTATGTGCAGTACCTAATACTTGATAATAAACAGCTGTATTACTGGGTTTATGTATTGACTATGCTTTTAGTTGTTATTTTAGAGTGTATTCTTTCTACATAAAATAAGTTTGCTGCAAAACAGTATGCCATGCTACACTAGCAGCAGCCTCATATATCTCATATTTACATTTGATTGCATCATTTTCTTTTATGTTTTATTTAATCTTATTTTTTTGTTTTTAATCTTACTCAAGGATATGTTTTCCATTGATTTTAGAGAGAGAGAAACATCAATGTGAAAGAGAAACATTGATCAGTTGCCTCCAGTATGCTCCCCAATCAGGAGAGCTTTGACTGGGAATTGAACCCACAACCTTCTGTTGCATGGGACAATGCTCCAACCAACTGAGCCAGCCATTCAGGGCTAATCTCATGTTGTTTTATAAATGTAGTATGGCCTAAGGGTACAATGTTTATAAAGTCTACAGTATAGTACAGTAATGTCCTAGGCCTTCATATTCACTCACTCACTGATTCCTTCCAAAGCAACTTACAGTCCTTTGGCCTCCATTCATATTAAGTGCCCTAAACAGATGTCCCATTTTTTATTTTTTATACCATATTTTTATTGTACCTCTTCTATGTTTAGATACACAAACACATATCATTATATTGCAGTTACCTAAAGTATTCAGTACAGGATTGTAGCGTGGAGCTATAGGGTGTACCATATAACACAGTAGGCTGTACCATCTGGGTTTGTATAAGTGCACTCTGATGTTTACACAACGAAATCTCAGAATTTATCCCACCACTAAATGACCCATGATTGCAAATTTATCAATATCTACAAAAAAGCCCTTTGGGATTTTGATTGGATTTGCAGTGAATCTATAGGCCAGATTTGGAAAGAATTGACGTCTTAACAATATTGACTCTTTTGACCCACTCATCTTTAATTTCTCTTAGCTATGTTTTATAGTTTTTAGTATACAGGTCTTTCCCATGTTTGGTTAGATTTATCCTTGAGTATTTCATATTTTTGATACTATTATGAATGGTATCCTTTCTATATAATAAAGACTAATATGCGAATTGACCAAATGGTGGAATAACCAATCACTATGATGTACATTGACCACATCCTTAGCACTGCCGCAAACGCTCAATATAAGAACTGCCCCATGGTGGTCACTGTCCTCTCATAGGGGGAGCGCTGCTTAGCCAGAAGCTGGGCTCATGGCTGGCAAGCACAGCAATGGTGGTGGGAGCCTCTCCTGCCTCTGCAGCAGCACTAAGGATGTCGGACTGATGGCTTAGACCTGCTCCCTCTGGGAGTCGGACATCCCCTGAGGGCTCCTGAACTTCAAGAGGGTGCAGGCCAGGGTGAGGGACCCTCCCCAAGTGCACAAATTTCTTGCACAGGGCCTCTAGTTGTTTATAAATTTCAATTTTTGATTGTTTATTGCGTGTATACTATAGCAATACACTTGATTTTTGTATGTTGATCTTATATCAAACAATCTTACTAAACTAACTTACTACTTCAAGTAACTTGTTTGTTTAGATTTCATTGAATATCCTATCCTAATAATAAAAGTCTAATATGCTAAGCATCCGGTCATCTGGTCAGTCATTCAACCAATCAAAGCCTAATATGCTAATGATATGCTAAGGTCACTCAACCACTATGATGTGCACTGACCACAGGGGGCAGACACTCCGACTGGTAAGTTAGTTTGCTCCTGGGGTCCGGCAAATCAGGACTGAGTGAGATGAGCCGGACATGTCCTGGAGCCCTCCTGTGGTCCCTCCCTGGCTGGCCAACCTCCTGTAGTCCCTCCTTGGCCCTTATTGTGCACTGGTGGGGTCCCTCGGCCTGGCCTGCAGCCTCTTGGAATCTGAGCTAAGGGACTCCCCCCTTCCTCTGAGTGCATGAATTTCATGCACCAGGCCTCTAGTTCTACATAAATGATCACAGTATCTGAAAATACATTTTACTTCTTCCTTTTTAATCTATATGCCTTTTATTTCTTCTTCCTTATTCTACTGCCTAGAACATCCAGCATTTATAGAAATAGTGAGCAGAAAATCTTACCGTGTTTCTGATATTAGAGGGGAAACATTGAGTCTTTCATAACTAAGTATGATGTTAGTTATAAGTCTTTCAAAGATACTTTTATGAAGTTGATGAAGTTTTTCTCTATTCCTAGATTACTGAGAGTTTTTATCAGGAATTAATACTTGATTTTGTCAAATGCTTTTTTGTGTGTCTTTTGAGAGGATCATGTGTTTTCTCAATTTTAGCTTTTGAATTGTAATTTTCAAATGTTACACTAACTTTTCATTTATGAGATAAACACCACTTGGTTATCATGTATAATTCTTTTTAAATATTGTTGGATTTGATTTGCTGAATATGTTTTTAAGGGGCTATCAGGCTATAGTTTTATTTTCTTGTAATGTCTTTGGTTTTTATATCAAGGTAATATGGCCTCATGGAATTAATTTAGAAATATTCCCTCCTTTTCTGAAAGAATGTTATTTTTAATAGTCTATTTCTCTCAACTTATGTACTATTATTGACATGTATTGTACCTACGTAGTTACTAGCACTGCTATTTCTAGAGTTCTTCAGTCTTTGCGTAGATTCCTTTTTTAACATGGTAGCATTTTTGTTCAGCCTGAAGGACTTTATTGTAACATTTCTGATAGGATAGGTCTGTTAAATCTTCTACAATGAAATGATCCGACTTTTGTGTGTCTAAAAAAATATTTATATTACCTCTGTTTTTGAATGATAATTCACTTTGCATAGGAAACAATTGTGTGTATTTTTTCTTTTAGTACTTTAAAGACATTGTTTCACAGTCTTCTAGCTTGCATTGTTCCCTGTGGAAAATCTGCTATCATTTTTGTCTTTGTTCCTATGTACATAATGTGCCTATTTTCTCTTTTTTGCCTTTAAGATTTTCTCATTGTCACTAGTTTGGGGCAATTTGATTTTGATATGCCTTGATTAGTTTACTTTGTATTTATGTTTGGAGTTTGTTAAACTTTTTAGATATGTCTATTTATGGTTTTCACTAAATTTGGCAAATGTTTGGCCATTGTTACTTCAAATATTTTTCTGTCCTCTCCTTATCCTTTCGGGACTAGAGTTATACCTCTTTAGGCTGTTTGAAGTGGTCCCATGTCTCACTGATGTTCTTTTCATTTTTTTAACCATTTTTAAGGTCAGTGGCATTAAGTACATTCACATTATTGTGCAACTATCACCACCATCCTGTTCAAGGACTTTTTCATCGTCCCAAATGGAAACTCTGTACCATTAAATAATAACTCCTCATTGTTTCCTATGCCCAGTCCCTGGAAATCACCATTCTACTTTCTTTTTTTTTCTTTTTTTTTAAAATACTAAATCAAAGTATTTATTCGATTAAAGTATTTTTTTAATCTTTATTGTTCAGTTTATTAATTACATTATTTCCCCTTTTTACCCCCCTATAGCTCCCCTCCACCCTGTACCTATCCAACCCTCCACCCTCACCTCCCCCTCCCCACTGTCCTCTCCCATTGTTGCAAGATTTTTGTTCAGTCTCTTGCTGCACTTCCCACAACTCTTTTCTCCTCAAGAATTGTCAGTCCATTCCCTCTCTATGTCCATGTCTCTGTTATATTCACCAGTTTATCCTGTTCAACAGCCTATCAATTCACTTGAGTTTTATGTTCATTTGTTGATAGATGTGTATTTGTTGTTCATAATTTATATTTTTACCTTTTTCTTCTTCCTCTTCTTAAAGAATATCTTTCAGCATTTCATATAATGTTGGTTTGGTGGTGATGAACTCCTTTAGCTTTTTCTTATCTGCGAAGCACTTCATCTGACCTTCAATTCTGAATGATAGCTTTGCTGGATAGAGTAATCTTGGTTGTAGATTCTTGCTGTTCATCACTTTGAATATTTCTTGCCACTCGCGTCTGGCCTGCATTGTTTCTGTTGAGAAATCCACTGACAATCGTATGGGTGCTCCCTTATAGGTAACCAACTATTTCTCTCTTGCTGCTTTTATTATTCTCTCTTTGTCGTCTTTTGCTCTTGGCATTTTAATTATGATGTGCCTTGGTGTGGTCCTCTTGGGGTTCCTATATATTGGGGTTCGGTGCACTTCTTGGACTCCTAAGTCATTTTCTTTCACCAGGTGTGGGAAGTTTTCAGTCACTGTTTCTTCAAATAGGTTTTCATTGTCTTGGTCTCTCTCATTTTCTGGCACCCCTATAATTCGGATGTTGGTATGCTTGAGGTTGTCCCGAGGCCCCTTACACTATCTTCAATTTTTTGGATTCTTTTGGTTTCTTGCTTTTTCAGCTGAGTGGATTTTACCTCTTTGTATTTCAAATCTTGAACTTGGTTATTGGGGTGCTCCAGAGCACTTTTAGGTCTTTGTATAATATTTTTTGTTTCAGTCAGTGTATGCTTAATTTCTGGTTGGTCCTTTTTCATATCCTTGAGAGTCTCCTTTATATCCTTGAGGGTCTCCTTCATTTCCTTGTAGGACTCATTCATTTCCACGTTGGTCTTGATCATTTCCTTGCAGGTCTCGTTTATATCCTTGAGGGTCTTGTTCATTTCCTTATAGGACTCATTCATTTCCTTTGTGGTCTTGCTTATTTCCTTATAGGCCTCGACCTTTTATTGGAGCCTCTTAAAAAACCCTATAACCGTGGTTTTGAATTCCATGTCCAGTCGTTTTTTTTCCTCCATTTCTTTCACATCTGATTTCTTTCAATGTCGCTGCATGGTGGCTACTTCCCTGAGTTGGTCAATTAGCTTTGTGTGGTAGACTTCCTACTAGGGACAGTGGCTCAGCCTCCCCGGTTACCTGAGGTGGATATGGGCTGCACAGTCTTGCTGAAGTTAAGCTCAGTTAATCGTTGTTAGCACTTGGAGGGTTGACCTCCAGGCCAATTGTCTGTGAAGCTCAGCTGTGCTCAGGTTGGATGGGCAGAGTCTCCGGGCCAAGCAGACAGCGTTAGCTCCGCCCTATGCAGCCCTGGGGACTCTGTGCCAGGGCAGTGGCTGCCAGCACCTCTGAGAGAGAGCCGCTGTGGAGCTCCACTGGCTGCCGGGGAATTCAGACTCTCCCAAAATGAGTCTGCATGCTCAATGTCTCGTCCAGGGTCGTAAAACAAAGCAGTCTGACGGTTTTCCGAATGAGAGAGCAAGTCTCAGAGCTCTCTGCGCCTTCACGCAGCCAAGCTGTTCGTGCGCAAGCTGCCTTCTCCACAAGCCAGCAGACCTGGCAGCATCCGAGCTTCGGCGTGCCCTCCCACTGTCCAGTTTTCACCCGATATGATAGTGGGTTCTCTGGACTGCGCCCAGAGCCGGAGAATCAGTCCAGTGGGACGTCTTTGTCTCCCCGTTCGAGAAAACTGGTCGGTTTTCAGCCGCCCGCCCTCTCCGTGGCGCGCACTCCAAACCTCTTTCCGCACAAGTCTTTCAACGCTGTCCGCCGCCGCTCCTCTGAGTCACAGTGTCTTATTTTCACTTTTATTTGTGGAATTTTCACTCGGCAAGCTTTCTGGTGATTCTGGAAGGTATTTGTTCTTTCGTTAAGTTGTAGTATTAAAATTGCTGAGTATGACGGCAAGATAGGTGTTTTACCTATGCCGCCATCTTAGTTCTCCGATTAAAGTCCACCATTCTACTTTCTGTATCTATGAATTTGACTACTCTAGGTATCTCATGTAAGGGGAATCACACATTATTTGTCTTTCAGTCTCTGGCTTGTTTAAATTAGGTCACTGTCTTCCAAGTTCCTTTTAAAGGCAGAATAATATTATCTTCATTTTTCAAAAGCCTTTTTGCACTGGCCAGGATGGCTCATGTGGGCATCATCCTTGTGCCCAGGAGGTTGCTGGTTCGATTCCTAGTTAAGGGCGCATGCCCAGATTTCAGGCCCTTACATCGATGTTTCTAACTCCTCCCTCTCTAAAAATTACTTTTTTTAAGTCTCTTTTCTTCTTGTGTTTCATTTTGAACTACTGTTATGTCTTCAGGTTTATTATTTTTATTTTTTGCAATGTCTAATCAGGTATTAATCCTATTACATGTGTTTTTCATTATATATATTGTCATTTAATCTGCAGAATTTTGAGTTGGATCTTTTTATGTGTCCAATTTATTATTTAACCTTTTGAATATATATAATACACTTTTTCATAATCGTTAATTTCCTTGTCTGCTAATTCTGTTATCTGGGTCAAGTGATTGATTTTCTATTCATTATAGATAAATTTTTCTACTTTATTACATGCCTGATTATCTTTTATTGGATACCAGACATCATGAATTTCAGTATACTTTTATTGGTTTCAGAGAGGTAGGGAGAGAGATAGAAACATCAATGATGAGAGAGAATCATTGATTGGCTGCCTCCTGCATGCTCTCTCCTGGGCATCGGGCCTGCAACCCGGGCATGTGTCCTGACCAGGAATCAAACTGTGACCTCTTGATTAATAGGTCAGTGCTCCACCACTGAGCCACATCTGCCGGGCCTGAACACTTTTCTATTTCTACTAATATTCCTGAGCTTTGCGGTGGAATGTAGTTTAATTATTTAAAAACAATATGATCCTTTTGGGTCTTGCTTTTAAGATTTGTTCAGCTGGACCAGAGATGTGGTGAGTCCAAGGCATGGTTTCTTAATATCAACATTATAACATTTTGGGCCAGATAATTCTTTGTTGTGAGGGGCTGTTCTGTGCAATGCATGAAGTTTAACAACATTCCTAGCTACTGTCTTTAGGTGACCCCCAGTTGTGACAACCAGATGTCTCCAGAAATTGCCATATGTTTTTACAAATTGTGCCCCCCTCCATTAAAAATGACTGCTTTAGGATTAATTTTGCCTCAGTACTCTAACAAGATCTTCCGTATAATCTACCTAGTGTTCCATGAATCATGAGATACTGTTTTTCAGTCTGGCTGTTTGTAATAGGCACTGTTATTGGCCTTGGTTAAGTACTGGGCACTGTTCCCCTCTAATCTTTTGAATGGTTGTTTTTTTTGTTTGTTTGTTTGTTTGTTTCAGTCTTGTTTTATTTCGTCACAATCATGCACTGATCAGCATTCAACTTCACATCCAACTTCACATCCAAGGGAGACTCTGCAGATCTCTGGAATCCCAGCTTAATCTGTTTGGGCTGCTATAACAAAAATACCAGGGGTTGTTTAAACAACACACATTTATTTCCCGTAGTTCTGGAGGCCGAATCCAAGATCAAAGTGCCAGCAGATTTTGTGTCTAGTGAAGGCCTGCTTCCTGGCTAATAAATGGTCCTCTTCTAACTGTCTTTACAGGGCAGAAAAGATGAGAGAACTCTCTGGGGTATCTCTTACTAGTATAAGGGCACTAATTCCATTCATGAGGATTCTGCCCTCATGACCTAATCACCTCCTGAAACCATCCCAGTGGGGGTGATGAATTTGGGGGGGGGACACAGTCTTATTTAGTCCATAACAAATTCTCTGTGCATCTTTCTGCTTTCCAGTATTCTATCCCATGAACACTAGCTACCTTGATCTCTTCAGATTCTTAGCTCTATCTCCTCAACTTTGCAAGTCTGCCAGGCCTCATCCAGTTTCTGTCTGGTGCCTCTTTGTCTAAAAACACTCAAGGCAGTAAGCTGGGGCAGTAGGGCTCACCTAGTTAGTTCCTGTCTCTTGGGAATTTCTTTTGTCATCTGACACCCAGTGTCTTGAAACTGTTTCCCCTACCTCATATATTTTGTTTGCTTTTTGGTTCTTTCAGAAGTTAAATCTGGCCCCTCTTAGTCAGAAGCAGAAATTCCTTTAACTGATAATTGATTTGTATTAATTATTGGTTAAAGCTGAAAGTGTTCTTAAACATTTACTAACCTCATTTCTTCATTTTATGGATTTGTATGAAATCTATAGCAGTCATATTCTTCCTTTAAAGTCTCCTGTTTCCTGTAATTCTTTTTGCACAACATAAATATTAAATTGGTCCTAAGCCTTCTATCATCTTTTAATATACCTCTTCAATGCAGGTTTTCACAGTGTGAGCTAAATATGGGCCCCTAACTATACGTAGTAGCATACAATTAAAGGACATGCCCCAACCCGATGAAGCACAACAGTGGAATGCGTCATGTTTTTAGGGCTTTGCCACAGCAGGCTCACAGACTTCCAGGAGGCTTCCTTGTATAACTCATATTTTCTAGAAGCTAACACACCACCACCATCAAAACTTGGGCTGTTAGCCTGATTGAGGGTCTAAAGAAGTGATATAAGAAAGAAAAAACAATGAAAAAGAAGATCATTTTGAGCAGTTTATGATATGAAACTCTACTAAAAATAATGCTACAAGGATGGGAGTGACTTGGAACCCATTGATGGTAAGCTGTTGGAAAGAGGAGAAAGGTGGCAAAATAGAAATAAAGTAACGAGTTAAGCCTTGTTTTGTGGAATGAGCTCAAATTTGCTTCGTTGTAACTTATAGAAATTGTAGCATGTGCTTGTTGGATTTTCAAGTAATTTATTCAGAGCAGTTGGGGAAAAGATATGTAAGGACCTTAGTGAGTAGGATGAAACCATCTGGCTATGTATATAAATAAAACATTGTGAAATCATACATTAATGGAATATTATGTATATTTATGTATTCAGTGATATGCATCAATGTGTATAAATTCCATGTGTTGAAGTGAATAAATCATAATTATTTGGCCTTTGGGACAGGTGATTATATGCTCTAGATAAAAGAGTTGAGAAAGAGTATTTTGTAGCTCTCCAGTATATAAGAATTAGATAGCCTTTTTAAATGTGCAGATAACTTATAGATGGATATGCTGTTAATTTTCTAAGACTGAAAAGCTATTGTGTATTGATAATATTAAAATCTCTTTCTGGAAACAAAATATGATTTAAGACTTCCAAAAACTAGGATTGCTTTTTAGTAATTAAGAAGTAAATATTTAATGAGAGTATTTCTTATTTGCTGAATATTTTTGATGGGGTAAGTGGTGCTGATGTAGTTAAGTATCTGTCTTTTTCAAGTGATTATGTAAAGAGTGTGTGTGGGTAGGGAGAGAATTCAGAACAGTAGCAGCTTTTTACTTTCCTCAGCATGAGGAAGCATAGAAGCTGTTTCATAGCCAAAAATGCATGTTCTAAGGGAATGGTAAACACCAAAATCAGGAATTATTTATTACATCTGGGAGTACAGGAAGGGCATGCTATCAGGAAAGGACATTTACTTGTATTTATATTTTTGTTTTGCTTTTGAAATAAAATAAAACAACATATGTAAAGAAAAGTGTAGCTCATAAGTATATATAGCTTGATGAATTTTCACAAAGTGAACATTATCTGTAATCTAATACTCATATTAAGAAACAGAACATTTGTATTGGTTCTGGGTAGTAGGCACATGGGTATTTGTTGTATCATTCTTTATTCTTTATTAAATAATTTAAAGTTTGCCTAATATGTTTTATAAAAATCATCTCAGAAGAAAATATGGTTTTGAGAGATCTGGAAAATGTCAGAAAACCACAGTCCTTAGTAGTTGAGAAAGTATTTTAGGAAAATAGGTTTTTCCCATGTAGGCCTTTGTCTCTCGTGTACCTGATAAATTTTATAAACCTGACATTGGTCCAAGTTACTGAAAGTTTTAAAATGGAAAAAGAACATAAACAGTGCTGTGTGGGATCAATGTAATAAAAATTATTTGTACTTTTTGGAATAATACATTCTTAACCATTTATAATTTGCAATATAAAGTTTGGGTCCTCAAATTGATGGATTTGTTGAAATGACAGTTTTGGTTTAAAATTTTTATCACTAAAATCTCAATAGTTTAAGAAGAAAATTCCTTATTCAGTTTATAATGGAATATTCAAAGTAGAGAAAAAACTGAGCTAATAAGATATTTATATCTAGTTTAAAAGCTATATATCTGTTATAGAAATTGTTATTTGTATAGTACACAGAAATATGCTTAATCTAAGGGCTTTCTTGAAATTAGTTATCTACCATTATGGTGTTGTTGTTTTTTATTTGTTTTATTGTCATTTTTTAAATCTTTATTGTTGAGAGTATTATAGATGCCCCTCCGTTTCGCCCCCACCCTCACCCCATTGTTTCTCTTCACCTGGTTCCTGCCCCACCCCCAGTCTTCTCCATCCTATTGTCTGTGCCCATAGGTAATGCATATAGCTCTCTATATAAAGCTGTAATATGCAAATTAGGCCAGGACTTCATAACGGGTCATAACCAGACAGGAGGAGGTTGTGAGGTCCAGAGTGGAGACAGAGACAGAGGCAGGGGGCCTGCCCGAGCCAGCATGGCAGCTCAGGTGGACCCAAAGTGGACAGTTTCAGGGGGGCCAGGGGACACTGCGAGTCAGGCATGGGTGCTGCCCTCCCCCCCTCTTCCCGTGGCTCTGTTCCAGCCTGACTCACACGGCGGCTGGTGCTGTGTGAGTCAGGCTTGGGTCCTAGCCCCCCACTGCACTGGTCCATCCTGCTTCCCACAGTGGCCGGTGCTGCGTGAGTCAGACACAGGTCCCCGCACTCTATGAGAGGTGGGGCACTTCCTTGCGTGATTGAAATCACGCACTGGACCTCTAGTATACATATAAGTTCTTTGTTTAATCTCTGCCCTTTCCTCCCTCCACTCCTCTTCCCTCTGAGAGTTGTCAGTATCTTTCGTTTCCATGCTTCTGATTCAATTTTATTCACCAGTTTATTCTATTCATTAGATTTCTTATTCATTTATTTTTATTTTTAGACTTAATTGTTGATAGATATGTATTTAGTACTTTTTCATTGTTCATATTTTTTATCTTTTTTCTATTTCTTTCACCAGGTAGGGGAAATTTTCTGTCATTATTTCTTCAAATAGGTTTTCAATATCTTGCTCTCTCTCTCTTTTTCTGGCATCCCTATAATGCGAATGTTAGTATGCTTGAAGTTATCCCAGAGGCTCCTTATACTATCTTCATATTTTTGGATTCTTTTTTCATTTTGCTCTTCTAATTGGGTGTCTTTTGTTTCCTCATATTTCAGATCGTTGATTTGATTCTCAGAATCCTCTACTCTAGTGTTGAATCCCTGTATGTTATTCTTTATTTCATTCAGTGTGTGCTTAATTTCTAACTGGTCCTTTTCCATTTTTTGGCATTGTCACTAAGATCCTGAAAAGTCCCACTAAGTCTCTTCGAGGTCTCAAGAAGATTCTTGAGTAACATCATAGCTGTAGTTTTGAAATCTACATCCAATAGTTTGCTTTCTTCCATTTCTTTCATTTGTGACATGTTTCTTTGTCTCTGCATTTTGGCTGCTTCCCTGTGTTTGTTTCTATATATTAGGTAGAGCTGCTATGTTTCCTTAATTTGGTAGAGTGGCCTTGTGTAGTAGGTGTCCTATAGGGCCCAGTGGCTTAGCCTCCCTCACCTGAGCTGAGCACTCTAGGTGTACCCTTTTGTGGGCTGTATGCACAGTCTTGTTACAGTTAAGACTTGATTGCTGTTGGTATCACTGAGGTGAATTGACCTCCAGGCCAATTGGCTGTGGAGACCAGCTGCAACTACAGTGGGAGAGCTGCTATGCAGAAGATACCCCTATGGAGCCAGATTCGCTTCAGTGGGGCCTTGGTGCTTACTGAATCGGCCCCTTGAGTGTGTCTCTTAGGGATGTGTAGAGTTGTAATCTGGTATGGTCTGATGCTGACCACTGGGTGCACTGGCTCTTGGGTCTCCAGGGAGATACAAAGTCAGCCACTGTCTGGGGCCACCCAGCAGGAGCTACAGAGAGATCTGCAGATTCCTCCTCTTTGTATCCAGTTTGGAAGTGCCCAGGTGAGGCCCAGCTGTGAAGCAAGGTAGGCTGGTGCTAGTGCCAGGTCTTGGGCCTCTTATTGATAGGTTTGGGGCTTCTTGACCCAGCTGCAGCTTGTTTGAGAGATTTTAGCAAAGTCTGAAGCCTGAGCAGATCATTCTTATGCAAAAGCGGCTAAACACAGGTTGGGTGGGGGTTGCAAATTGGATGGGGTAGGGCCTCGGGGAATCACCAGGGCAGAGTAAACAGAAATGGCTGCCAGTCAGCCCTCCTACTGAGGAGAACCCAGCATAGGGACAATGACCCCTGCCAGCACCTCCATCTGGAAGAAAGCCATCCTTGAGTTCCTGCCCTAATGCTGGGGAGTCCAGTTCTTCCTCATATGTGTCTGTGTCCCCCACAGCCTTGCCCTGATATTGGAGCTCAGAGGAAGCAGGACTTTAGTAAGTTCAGTTTGTGCACTGGCCCTTTAAGAGGAACAGCTGGATCTCTAGTGGTCTCCCATGTTACTGAGCTCCAATCCCTGCTGATTTTTATAGCCTGTAGTTATGGGGACTCATTTTCCTAGCACTAGGAGCCAGGGCTGGTGGTCTGCTGTGGGCCTGGGCCCCTTGCTCCTCATGGGCCTCCACAGGGATGATCTTTCTCCTGATTAAAAAGTGGCACACGTGAGTGCTCATCCAGCCCCATCTGCGCCTCTGCCCCTCCTCAGTCTCAATGTGCTTTCTTCTTTCCTTCTCTGATTGTAGGATTTCCATTCAGCCAGCTTTCAAGCTGTTCTGGATGATGGTTGTTCTGTATTTTAGTTGTACTTTTAATGTAGTTTTAAGAGGCAGCAAGTACAGATGTTTACCTATACTGCCATCTTGGTTCTCCTGTGGTATTCTGTTCTGTTTTTAAATATATTTTTATTGATTTCAGAGGGAGGGAGAGAGAGAGATAGAAACATCAATGATAAGAGAGAATCATTGATTGGCTGCCTCCTGCATGCCCCCTAGTGGGGATTGAGCCTACACCACTGGCATGTGCCCTGACTGGGAATCAAACTCTGACCTCTTGATTCATAGGTGATGCTCAACTACTGAGTCACACTGGCTGGGGTTTTTCTTTAATGTGGTGTTTTTTTGTTTGTTTGTTTTTGGAAGAGGGGGAAATACTTATTTCATGAACATGGAGATTTCTGAAATTTATTTTTTACATATAATAAATCTTTACATCTTATTTTATGAAAAGTATTAAAATGGGATTTTCTCCATTGCTTTCAATAGTAGGCTTTATATAATTAAGTTATGGCTGCTATGGTGTGGAAAAGCCATTTATAAAATAATTTTTTGTAAAAATGTTTGGTCATTAGCCTCCTTTATGCTAATGGGGTTATATGCATAAAATTATTAGAATTTTAACCTATTGAAAACCACTCATTATTGAATACTGGAGACCCATCATGAAAATTCATGCACTGGAGTGGGGTGTCCCTCAGCCCGGCCTGCCCCTCTCATAGTCTGGGAATCCTTAGGAGCGGGAGGTGACCCAGCAATCGGGAAGGCGACACCCCCATCACACCTCTGCTGCTGCCACTGCCAGCGGTGCAAGCTTCAGCCGGCCCTGGTTACCTGAGTCTCAAGCGGCCCTGGGCAGGTGGGCAGCCGCCATCTGAGGCTTGCCTGTGCCTTGGGCTGGACCTGGGAAGCTGGGGGGCTGAGAGAACTGGGGGACTCCGGAGGCAGGCACCCTGGTGGGGCTGAGGGAACTGGGCACCGCCATCTTGTGGCTGTGGGTGCCGCCATCTTTGAGGGAAGGCCATTCAATTGGCATATTTCCTTCTTATTGGCTGTGGGCGTCACCATCTTTGCCACAGCATGAGGGTCAATTAGTATATTCCTTCTTTATTAGATAAGATTTGTTTCTTCATTCTAGGACCCAATAGGGCAGTATAGATAAATTACCATTTCTGGTATGTTTATGTGTATTGCTAAGACACACTGAAGTTTTTGTTCTGTTTTTCTGTTTTCTCTTGACAGACAGTGGAGGAGGAAATGGCTGGTCCTAATCAACTCTGCATTCGCCGCTGGACAACCAAGCATGTGGCTGTTTGGCTGAAGGATGAAGGCTTCTTTGAATATGTGGACATATTATGCAATAAGCACCGACTTGATGGAATCACATTGCTAACATTGACTGAATATGATCTCCGGTCTCCTCCTCTGGAAATCAAAGTCTTAGGGGACATTAAAAGATTAATGCTTTCCATCCGGAAATTGCAGAAAATACATATTGATGTTTTAGAAGAAATGGGATACAACAGTGACAGTCCCATGAGTTCCATGACCCCTTTCATCAGTGCTCTTCAGAGTGCAGAGTGGCTCTGTAATGGGGAGCCTTCACATGACTGTGATGGACCCATTGTTGATTTGAATTCTGATCAGTACCAGTATATGAATGGTAAAAACAAACATTCTTTTCGAAGATTGGACCCAGAGTACTGGAAGACCATATTGAGTTGTATATATGTTTTTATAGTATTTGGATTTACATCTTTCATTATGGTTATAGTCCATGAGCGAGTGCCTGACATGCAGACCTACCCACCACTCCCAGATATATTCTTAGACAGGTAAGTTTTGTTTCTAGTTGCCAAATTTGTAGAAGATTGCTATAGCAGCAAAGATAAAAACGTATTTATAGTAATTGTTATTGTTCTTTTGATTGATATATACTTTCCATTTGCTTTATTTGATAATATAGAACAATATGCTTTGAAATTGCCTTTTTCTCTCAGAGTAAACCAGATCTTAACCCTAGGTGAGGGCGGAGAGACCACTATTTAATTTATTTTCCTGTAACTATATTATAGCTCCCTGGGCACTTCAGATTTTAAATAGGTTTCCCAGAAGTTTGTAATAAATGGGATTTGGTTACTTTTTTTAAAAAAATGATGATTAGGGTTCTGCTTTTCCAAAAATATGGAGAGGTCTCCTGTATCACCAAATAAATCGGGATTATCACAAATAGTACAAACTGATTCATTGATAGTATTCTGTTGTTTTCATGAAATTCCAAATGAATAAAAATATGTAGAGTGTATATATATACACACACACGTGTGTGTGTGTGTGTGTGTGTGTGTGTTAGAAAAATAAGACTAGAACAAACCTCAAAACTGCTGGTTTTTATATTTTTATTTTTAAACTAAGGGGGTCCATACATCTACATTTTTATTTTTATTGTTTTTAAATATTTTTAAATTAATTTTTAGAGAGAGAGGATGACAGAAGGAGTGAGAGAGAGAGAAACATCAATGTGAGAGCAACATTGACTTCCTCTTGCATGCCCTCTGCTGGGGATTGAGCCTGCAACCCAGGCATGTGCCCCGATTGGGAATTGAACTGGGAATTGAACCGGCAGTCTTTTGGTGCACAGGACAGTGCCCAACCAAGTCACACCAGCCAGGGCTATATTTGTGATGTTTGGAGAAGTATTTTAAAAGTTTGTTTATTTTTATAAAATGTTTTGCCCTTTTGAAGGTGCCTAATAATTCATGTTTTTTAATCAACTGTATGTAAGTGTCCACTTTGATGGCAGAATGACATGTATATCCATATTTAGTCCCCTCTCTAACCCCATAGTATAGAGGCTTTAAATGTTTGCTTAATTTTTTAAAATTTCTTTATTGATTAAAGTATTATATATATGTCCTTATCCCTCTATTAACCCTCTCAACCCTCCCCTGTTTGTTTGCTTTAAGTTGTACACCCATAAGAATGGGTCAGACAAAAAAGAGGAGAAAACAGCCATACATTTTTGGAAATTTGAAAGCAGATGAGTGGCAACTAGCAACCTAAAATAACCTAATTCTGAAACAAGTAGTCAAGAAAACTAAGAACCAACCCAGTCTATGTTTCAGATTTCTCAAAGCTCTGGATATTGGAGGTTAAGAGTGGTGGGTACTAAAATAAGAATTGAGTGGAAGCTGTTCAAGAACCTTGTTAGGTCCCTATATCTCTTTCCCTATTCAATACAGTTTTCCCAGCTGAAAAGGAAGACCCACAAGGAAGTAAGGAAGAAAGCATGTGGCTACCTGGGAGGAAACAGCAACGTGCAAAAATCTGAAATTGGTGGTGTGGCTTTAGCATGTGTAAGGAACAGCAAGTGAGATGTGAGAGAACAGTTGCAGATGAGGTCCAAGAGGAGACAGGAATCTGGATTATACAGGAATCAGTTATAAGAGCTTTAGCTTTTATTTGAGTGAAAGGGAAGCCATTGGAAAGTATTTAGAGTGAACTAACTTCCATTTTAAAAGGTCCTTCTAATTGTTGTATTAAGAATAGCCTGGGGGCTGGGAGTAAGAAAGCAGAGATTAGGTAAATTACTGAATTCATCTAGGTAAAGATGAGGTGGATTGGATGAGGATAGTAGTGGTAGGGATGGTGTGAAAGAGTCAATCTCTCTCGCTCTCTTTCTCTCTAAATATATATAGAAGGTATAATCAGTAGAATTTGCTGATGAATTTTATGTAAAGTATGAGTGAAAGAAAGAAACTAGCTGGTTTGGCTCAGTGGTTAGAGTATCAGTTTGTGGACTGAAGGGCTCTGGGTTTGATTCTGGTCAAGGACTTGTACCTCAGTTGCAGGCTCAATCCCTTGCCCTGATTGGGGCCTATGTGGGAAGCAACCAACTGATGTGTCTCTCTCTCTGTATGTCTCTCACCCTCCCTTCCATTCTCTCTAAAAATCAATGGAAAGATATCCTCAGGTGAGGATTAACAACAACAAAAAAGAATTATCTCAAGATTTTTGACTTGAGCTTCTGGAAGGATGGAATTGCCCTTTACAGAAATGGGAAGACTGTAGAAGGAGCTGACTTTGAGAGAAGATTTAGGGTGTAATTTTAGAAATGGCAAGTTTGAATTATTTTTTATACCAAATTAAGTAAGAGAAGGAAAGATGAGTTAGAATCCAGAGAGAACTAGGCTTATTCAGGAGAGTTACCAGCATAGGTAAAGCTATGATGCTTAGATAAGGTCTCCTAGGGAGTGAGAGGGAAAATAAAATTGAAAACTGAGCCAAAGAACATTACTATAACATTTAGAGGTAATTGGCAAAGAAGATTGAGAATGTCAGGGCAGAGAGAGAGTTATGTATCCTGGAAGCGAAGTTTAAAAAAAAAAAAAACAATTTGAGAAGGCAGGAATAATTAATAATTAGCCATGTTAAGTGCTGCTGAGGGGCCAAGTAAGATTGAGGGTCATTGACATTTGGATTTAACAACAGGTTGGTCATCAGTTACCTTGACAAAAGTTAAAAGGGCAAAAGCCTGGTTTTAATGGATTCAAGAGAGAATGTGAGACTGGAATTTATGTAAAAGTATGTCTCCACAAATATGAAACAACATATGCACAAAGTTATTCATTGTGACATTATTTGTAATAATTATATATATATATTGGAAATAATCTAAATTCTTATCCATGAAAAACTAGTTGAATGGTACATCTACACAATAGAGTACTGTTTAATCATAAAAGAGAATGAGGCACCTGGCCACTGTACTCAGTGGATGAGCATCAACCTAAGAACCAGGAGATCACAGTTTGATTCCCAGTCAGGGTACATGCCCAGGTTTTGGGTTCAATTCCCAATGGGGACATGCAGAAGGCAGAAGATCAATGATTCTCTCTTATCATTGATCTCTATCTCTCTCTTCCTCACTGGCTCTCTCTCTCTTCTCCTCTCCCTCCCCTTTCATCTCTGAAATCAATAACAATATATTTAAAATATATCTGTTTATATATTAATTAATTAAAAACGAGTAAGATTTCTGTGAACTAATATGAAAGATTTACAGGAAAAACTCAGTAGCAGTAAGCACCATGAGCATTCAGATCATGGTTTCTAACTACCAATCCCTCCTAAATGGAACCCCAGACCAAGATTCCTTAGAGAAATGGCCGATTTTAAGTCTGGGGCAAGGAAAGTGCAAAAATGAGCCTGAAGTAGATCTTGTGCCATAAAGCAAGGAACTGCACAAAACCACTGGAAACATGTCAAAAGAACATAAGAGCTGGTGTGAAGGGGCTCCCACTGATCAAATTAGGACAGTTGGAACATCAAAAACAATAGTGATGGTAATGAATTATAATATCCAGGAGTGTGGAAAAGTAAGTTTACATTTGTAATACAACAATTAATAAATAATAGAAGAATAAACTTTTGTGTATTCACAACTGTAAACTTACTTTTGCCAACCCCTATATTGAATAAGAAAAGGAATCTATGAATCTATAGTGATAAGTAAAACAAGCAAAAAACGGTGGGGTGCGAGGGAAAGTTCTTAAAGAATAATACCAGCAAATAAATGTGGATGGCCCGTTTTGCAACCTCCATTTATTCAGGCAAGTGGATGCTAAAATCCATTAAGTAAAATGCCATTGGGAAGAAGGATAGTGACATGATCTGAAAGCATCATCTCACGTGTTATTTAACTAGTAGCCCTGCACACAAATCCATGTACCAGTAGCTCTCTTCGGGGCCTGGCCGCTCCGTGCCCGCGGCCCAGAGGCCCATCCACAACTGACCAGGCAGGGCAGAATGCTTGCTTCGTTGCCGTGGCGATGAAGCAAGCATTCGCCAGGTTGCTCATGCTTCCCACTCTTAGCGGCCATCCCCACCCCCGGGACTGGGGGATTCTGGTGGGGCTGAAAGGACTGGGCGCTGCCATATTTGTGATGGAATGACAGTTAATTTGCATATTATCCTTTTATTATATAGTATTACAATAGTAATAAGATACATTTACAGTGGCAAAATCTTGGCATGTGTCGTTTTAACCAAGTGATCAAAGGTATCTTCACAGTGGAACAAACCGATATTAGATGCATTGGATATGATATTCACAAATCACTTATGTAACAGTTTTGCCCAAAAATATGTATCCTAAATCTAATACCAAGAAAATTAGACAAACTCAGAACATGTAACTTTCTATAAGACAACTAGTTGACTTAGACTCTCCAAAAATGTCAGTGTTGTGGCAGACTAAAGCCAGGCAGTGGGAATTGTAAGGGAAATTGAAGAGACAAAACCAAGAGCAATGCATGAACTTTTTAATTAGATCCTATGTGAAGAAAAAAAATACTGCTGTAAAGGGCATTTTGGGTTAATTAGAAAAACTTGAATATGAACTTCATATTAAATGATGTAGTATAGCACTAAATTAGTGTTGCAATTTTGTGGGTGTGGTGTATTGGTCTATGAAAAGGATATCCTTGTTTTTAGGAGATGCATGTTGAAGTATTTAGGGGAGAAGTGTCATAATATCTGCAACTTACTTTGGGGGAGTGCAGTCTCCTCCAAAAGAGTGTATTTATAGAGGTATTTATAGAAAGAGTGAATAGAGCAAATATAGAAAAATGTTGATTATTATAAATTATTGATAGATTTAAGTGAAAAATATAAACTATTCTTTCAACTTCTCTTTTGGTATGATCAGAATTTTTCAAAGTAAAAAAAATTGGGGCAAAGAAATGTTAAGAGAGGAAGAGAATGGGAAGGAAGAAATTGGAAACAATCGAATCTTGTAAGTTTTCTTTTAAGAGTAGCAGAGAAATGAAACTATAGTTTGGGGAAAAGAGGAAAGGATATGGAATTGCCAGGGTTTTGTTTTGGATGGACTATATTACAGGAATGACCCAATTTCGGGGTGGGGGATGATGTTGGAGGAAAGAGAGGGTACTATTTTTGGAGTCATGTCCTTGAAAAGGAATGGGATCCAGTGAATAGGAGAGGCTGGTGGTAGGCACATGGACTATTCATCCATAATAGAGGAGAACATAGAAAAGAATGAAACAGAGGAAGAAGGTTGCTGTTTATTCTCCTAATGTTCCACTATTTGAATGTTTTTATTTTCTCTGCAAACAGAGAGTTAAAATGGAGAGGAGGTTGGTGGTTTGAGGAGAAAGTATGATGTGTAAAATAGTTATATAGGAGAGTGAATAGATTTGTATGATAAAATAGCAGCACTAGGGGCCTCCTTTAGTTAGCAGTTGCGTTAGCATTGTGTATTTTACCACTGATACAAGCATGAAATAGGTGGAAAATTGGATTTAAGCAGGGTTGACATTTTGTTAGGCAGTACAATGAAGGAAAAAAGGCAAGGGAGTGATTATAATGACTGTCCATGGACTCAGGTGGATATGGAGGGATGTGAGGACATGAAGTAGATGAAGGACAGTGAAAATGTTATAAGATCAATGGACTTTAGATCTCAGAGATATTGAAGTTGTAGTTTGAAAGAATAAGCTGGAAAGATAAGAGGTATTGGTTAATATAGGATTCTTGAAGTTAAGATTATAAAGAATAATCTTGGTAATGACAAGATCCATGTTATAACCCTGGGTGTGGGTCTCTGAGGTAGAGTAAAAGACAAGATCATAGGAGGAGAAGTTTAAAAAGAAATGAGTGAGAAGAATCCTACCTAATAAAAGAGAAACATGCAAATTGACCATACCTTTGCTACACTACCAGCCAATAGGAGTGATATGCAAATTAACCCCCAAGCAAGATGGCGGGCAGGCCTCCTCCGCCCCCAGCTGGCCACATCCCTGGCGGTGCTTTGCCGCAGGTGCCGGGGGTCCCATATCGCAGCCCAGACCCAGACCCAGTGGGCAATCCAGTCCCCCCGTGGCCCGTGGTGAAGGCTGGCCTTGTGGGTGCTTAGCCACAGGTGCCAGGGGTCCCTGGTCGCAGCCCAGCCCCAGAGGACAAAGCCATGGTGGCGGGGCCAAGGCAGAGGCCGTTAGGGGTGATCATGCCAGGAGGGGAAGGCAGTTGAGAGTGATCAGGCTGGTGGTGGTGGGGGGGGCGGTTGGGGCCGAGCAGGCTGGCAGAGGGGACCAGTTGGGGCAATCAGGCCAGCAAGCAGAGTGTTTAGGGATGATCAAGCAGTCAGGCAGGTGAGCGGTTAGGAGCGGATTGTGAGGGGGTTGTCCAAGTGCCAGTGTAGGCCTGGTCCCACAGGGGTCTCAGATTGGAGAGGATGCAGGCCGGACTGAGAGACAACTCCCCCACCCCCCGTGTGCACGAATTTCATGCACCAGGCCGCTAGTCCTATCTAATAAAAGAGTAAAATGCTAATTTGACCATACCTTTGCTACACTACCAGCCAATGAGGAGCAGGGGGCAGAGCCAAGGTGTGCGCGAGGCGAGGGGTGGCGGCACAAGAGGCCCCGCCCCTCGCACCTGTTCCGCTGCTCCATGGGGCCCGCGGAGAGACGAGGATGCATCCCAGGCAGCCCTGCCCCTCGCGCTCATTCTGCCACTCCACGGCGCCCGCGGAGGGACAGGGACGCAAGGGGCGTGAGCAGTGGGGCCGTTCCGTCACTCTGTGGGGCCCAAGAAGCTGAGGAGAAGGTGAAGGAGAAGCTGCCCCAGAAGCTGCCCAAAGAGATGAAGGTGCTGGGGAGGGGCAAGCAACCAAGAAGAAAGATTGAGCCCCCCTTTCCTTAATTATTTCAGGAATAATCCTCCCAATAATCAACCCCATCACCAACCAAGCAGTTGAGTCCCCAATAGTATATGAATTAAAGTTGGACGTTAAATGTTAGGCTATGACTTTTCTCTTTATACAGAGTATCAGTTTGCTTGCAGAGTGGCTTCGTGGCTTGCTGCCAGCCTGTGCATGGTCCACTCTTATGAGTTCAGGATCTATGACAATGTGAATAATTCAGATGTTTACAATAAAAACACATGAATATATGAATTCACTAATGTTAATATTAAAACTCATGGAAAAAATAGTCCTTTGAATCTTTGGTGGTTAGAAATTAATGACCTCAAATTATGTGCAATAAACAGTAAATAAAGTTACACTGAATGGCAAAAAAAAAACACATTAGGGGCCAGGAAATGTTCAAAGACCTGGGAACCATTCCCAGATCAGGAAGGAAAGTCACAGGGTCTATATTATTGCTACAAATACTGTATTTCCTACTACTTACAACATATACAATAATAATGTATTAGATGCCTTCCTATCTCATAAAGTACGTATTCTCACAGGTAATATTGGTAGATATATTACAGTTATGGCAGTATGTCATATCCTATCTATATTAATAAAAGTGTTATATGCTAGTTAGACCATGAGACATTCCCGATGTCCTTCCGGACAAAGCCATGGTGGTGGGGCCGAGGCAGAGGCAGTTATGGGTGATCAGGCCAGGACCCCCCCCCCCCCCTCAGTGCACAAATTTCGTGCACTGGGCCACTAATATATTTATAAAAGGATAATATGCTAATTAGACTGGGTCAACCGGCCATCTTCTGGACTTCTGACTTCCTTCTGGACAAAGCCATGGTGGTGGGGGCCGAGGCAGAGGCAGTTAGGGGTAATCAGGCCAGCAGGGAAGGGCAGTTGGGAGGAAAATCAGGCTGGCAGGCAAGGGCCATAGGGGTGAGATTAGGCAGGCAAGGGAGGGCAGTTGGGGGCAATATCAGACTGGCAGGGGAGTGCCATTGGGGGCGAGATCAATTAGGCAGGGGAGGGCAGTTGGGAGCAATATCAGGCTGGCAGGAGAGTGCCATTATGGGTGAGATCAAGGAGGCAGGAGAGGGAAGTTGGGGGCAACCAGGTTGGCAGGAAAGGGCAATTGGGCAGTGAGATCAGGCCAGCAGGGGAGGGTAGTTAGGGGCAATCAGGCAGGCAGGCAGAGGCAGTTAGGAGTGATCAGGCAGGCAGTCAGGTGAGCTGTTAGGAGCCAGCAGTCCTAGATTGTGAGAGGGATGTCTGACTTCCAGTTTAGGGATCGGGCCTAAACCAGCAGTCGGACATCTCCCAAGGGGTCCCCGATTGGAGAGAGTGCAGGCTGGGCTTAGGGAACCTCACTCCCCCCTCCCCCATGCATGAATTTCATGCACTGGGCCACTAGTACAAATTATAACAGGTGTAGTTTTAGAGAGAATGACAGAAATGATATAATGGATGCTGTGGTCTATAGATGACTATAACAAGGCATAATAGGAGAAAAGAGAGAAAATAGTCTGGAAGAGTAATGAAGACTTTAAAGTGTACAATTCAGTGACTTTTAGTATATGTACAAAGTTGTGCACTTATCACCACTAATTCCAAAACATTGTCTTTGGCCCCAAAAGAAACTCATATCTATTATCAGTCATACTCCATTTCTTTTTCTCTCCAGACTCTGGCATTTATTTTCTGTTTCCATAGATTTGTCTGTTCTGGACATTTCGTATAAATAGAATCATGTATGTAGCCTTTTTTGAGTGTTTTTAGCTTTTCATTTAACATAATGGTGGTGTTGTTTTTTTTAATGTTTTCTTAATATTTTTATTGATTTCAGAGAGGAAGAGAGAGGTAGAAAGAGATAGAAACATAGATGAGAGACTCATTGATCAGCTGCCTCCTGCATGCCCCGCAATGAGGATCGAGCCCACAACCTGGGCATGTACCCTCACTGGAAAGTGAACTGTGACCTTCTGGTTTATAGGTCAATGCTCAAGCACTGAGCTAGGCAATGGTATGTTTTTAAGATTCATCCACATCGTAGATTGTGTCGGTATTTTATTTCTTTTTATTATAGAATAATATTTCATTGCATGGATATACTACAACATGTTTATCCATTCCATCAGTTGATGAATGTTTTGAGTTAAGTATCTAATCTTTGCCTACTATTAATGCTGCTATAAACATTAGTATACAAACTTTTGTATGAACATATTTTCAAGTCGCAATGGGGATTTGAAACCAAATTTTCCTAACTCTATAGTGTCATCCACTACAAAGCTCCATGCTCGTAAGTATCTAAACTTTATCCATAGGTGAATGGTAGCCGGTGCTGTCAGTGTTCTTCCTATATCCGATCTGGTTTCCATTTTCTTGATCACTGGTATTCCCAACATCCAGCAAATGTGTCTTTGTTGAAGAGCTGCTCTTGGACTGCTGGAGCGCACTTTGCCTGCTTTAAAAGAGAGCCAAAAGTACTCAGAAATGTACATCTCTCCAATAGCAGCCTTAACCAATGACTGGGAAGGTGTAGGGTATAAATATTTCATTTGTCTTTGACCTAATTTGGACTTTTCGGTTGGACTACACTGTCTCCCAAATGCCCTACAAGACTGAGCCAAAGTTATGTTTGCCTGAGTTCTGCCTGGGATTGTGCTTGATGTCTCATATTTGCCTTGCTTCTTTGCCTTCCTGATCTCATTTCCCCACTGCTATGGTTTTCCCTTGGGAACATTCCTAATCACTTTCACCCAGATCTTTGTTTCAGTCTGCTTCTGAAGCTTATTTGACACAATTCCAAGAGCTTCAGCACAACATAAACAAAATTACAAGGAGATAGGGATGCTTCTAGCAGCAGGCCCACTTACAATAATGAAAAGGGCCAGCTAATAACCATAACAGCAAGGGAGGACACAGAAGCACTATAAAAAGAAAACATAAATAATGGAAAAAACAAATCAATCTAGGGCTTAACTGCCCTTTATTTCTCAGTAGTCCTTGAAATCATTATTGTGTTCTATTGTGTTCAAGGTAATAATCAGAGTTCACAGTGATGACTCTGTATTACCAAAGAAAATTAAATTCGATCCAGGAAAAAGGCATATCCTGTCTAATAAAAAAGGAATTTGCAAATTGACCATACTTCTGCTACACCCACAAGCCATGCGTACCACTCAATCAGGAGTGGGTATGCAAATTAACCCAACCAAGATGGCTTCAGCAATGGAGTGAGCAGGGGGCTTGGCTTTCCCTGGTAATAGAGGAAACCAAGCTTTCTGCACACTCTGGCCAGCCTAGGCCTCCACTCAAGGCTACAAAGTTTCAATTATAGAAGATAAATAAATCCCAACAAAAATGGCTGCAGCCATGGAGCAAGCAGGAGGCTTGGCTCTGCTCAAGGCTACAAAGTTTCAATTATAGAAGATAAATAAATCCCAGATACCCAGGCCTCCGCTTGGGTCACCAGGGGGCATGGCCAGCCTACAAACTGCCACAGGCCCTTCACCCAGGCTGCCCACACCCCAAGCGAACCCCCACCCTGATCCAGGACACCCTTCAGGGCAAACCAGTTGGCCCCCACCAGTGCACCAGGCCTCTATCCTATATAGTAAAAGAGAAACTTGCAAATTTAACCGTACCTTCGCTATGCTACCAGCCAATCAGGAGCGGGGGGGGGGGGGGGCGGGGCCAAGGCACAAGCATGGCTGGTGGGGGGAATGGCCATGGCGTGTGGAATGGGAGGCCAGTGTGGGGCGGGGCTGCGGTGCGTGGGACGGGAGGCCTACACTCTCCTCCAATCCACAGGGACTTGACAGGGGACCTCAGGCCTCGACCCCCGCCCCGGCACCAGGCCAGGGTATCTGAGGCCATGTCCTCCACCCAGTGGGTCTTGATGGGGGACCTCAAAGTGTACTTCCCACCCTGGTGCTGGGCTAGTGTACCTCAGGCTGGTGCCCCCGCCCCAGCTCCAGGCTGGGGGACCTCAGGCCATGCCTCTCACCTGGTGCAGCTTGACAGGGGACTGCAGGCCACACTCCCAACCCGGCAGAGCTTGACAGATGATCTCAAGGTGCGCTTCCCATCCTGGTGCTGGGTTAGGGGACCTCAGACTGTTTTCTCCACCCAGCAGGGCTTGACAGGGGACCTCAGGCTGTGCCCCCATCTGGCAGGGCTTGACAGGGGACCTCAAGCCGCACCTCCAACCCGGCACCAGGCTGTGGGACCTCAGACCATACCCTCTGCCGTAGCACCAGGCCAGGGGACCTGAGGCTGTGCCCCTCCTGCCTGGCTGGGCTTGACAGGGGACCTCAGGCTGTGCCCCCCGACCCAGCAGGGCTTCACAGGGGACCTGAGCCTGCGCCCCCGTGCCAGTGGGGAATTGATGGGGGACCTGAGGCTGCGCCTCCCTCCCGATGCTGGGCCTGGGGACCTGAGTCTATGCTCCTCTGCCTGGTGGGGCTTGATGGGGGACCTCAGGCCATGCCCCCTACCCAGCAGGGCTTGACAGAGGATCTCAGGTCGTGTCTCCCACCTGGTGGGACTTGATGGGGACCTCAGGCCACGCCCCCCATCCTGATGCTGGGCCAGGGGACCCGAGGACGCCCCCTGCCCTGTGGGGCTTGACAAGGGTTGGACTGGCCAGGTCTGGATCTACCCCAATGCGGGGGGGGGGGGGGGGGGGCGCGGCTGGGTCTGGGTCTCACATGATTTTGAGGCACAAGTGAGTGAGTGGGGACTTGATTCTGGGTCCTGTGGTGCGCCCCAGACTCTGACAGGAGGAAGGTTTTCATATACATTTTACTAATTTTCTTTAGTCTCTGATACTTCTATTATAGAGAAAGAGCAAATAGCAATATTAAATTATTTCTTCTAATTAATACCCTTTTAATGTGCATGAATATCGTGCACCAGGCCATTAGTCATATCTAATAAAAGAGTGATATGCAAACTGACCATCACTCTAACACACAAGATTGCTGCCCCCATGTGAATACAAGATGGCTGCCAGAAGATGGCCAGCAGCGGAAGGCAGTTGGGAGGGACCAGGACTGCAAGGGAGGGCAGTTGTGGGTTATCAAGCCTGCAGGGGAAGGCAGTTAGGGGTGACCAGGCTGGCAGAGGAGGGAAGTTGGGGGTGACTGGGTCTGCAGGGAAGGGCAGTTGGGGGGGACCCAGGCCTCCAGGGAGGGCAGTAGGGGGCGATCAAGCCTGCAGGGGTGGGCAGGCCTGCAGGGTAGGGCAGTTAGGGGTGACCAGGCCTACAGGGGAGGGCAGTTAGGGACAAATAGATGGCAGGGGAGCAATTAGGTATCAATCAGGCTGTCAGGGGAATGGTTAGGGGGTGATCAGGCTGGCAGGCAGAAGCAGTTAGGGGCAATCAAGAAGGCAGGCAGGTGAGAGTTTGAAGCCAGCAGTCCTGGATTGTGAGAAAAATGTCTGACTGCCGGGATCGGGTTTAAATGGGCAGTCAGACATTCCTCAAGGGGTCCCAGATTGGAAAGGGTGCAGGCTGGGCTGAAGGACACACACATCCCCCTGCACAAATTTTGTGCACCAGGCCTCTAATACAGGTATAATGCATTTTAAAAATCTTAGTATTATAAGATGAGCTATTGAGTACATATTTGACAGTTTTCTCACCACACTTCACTAAAATGACAGTAAAAGGAAAAGAGGTCTCTTTAATCCCATGAAGGCAAAAATAGGATAATAATGAAAAGTTGGAAAGTGAAAGTTAAGTGCCTGTTGTGAGATGGGGACTAGCAGTGCCCAAAAGATGAATTTATTTGTACTATAGAGCTCTAGGAAAACTCAAAATAGGAGGCACCAAGCATATCTCAAGACCAGATATCAATAGGAGCTAACTATGGGAGAATTTGTTAAAATAAATTTAAGAATTTTTTAGACCTGCTCTACTACAATAGAAGACAGGTAGTGTATTCTCCAGAGTAGTTGAATGTAAGAGACTCTGGACTTGGAGACACCAGGCCCACATGAGAACAAAGGTGCATGTTTTTTAGGTATGTTTTCAAAAGAGTTAACTGTAAATCTACATAATGATCACTGAGACTTCTAACTTCCTTAAGTTGCCAGACTTATTTCCCATCTCCACTTCTACCCAGTTCCAATCCTCCAAGCAGGAGAACAGTCCTCTCCTTGGAAAACCTATGCTAGAGAAAACTGTAGATACAGTGATAGGAAGATACCCCTATCTCATTTACTAGACCTCTGCTCAGTTACTCTGTAGTGAAATCTACAGCTTGACAAGCTCTCTCCATGCACACAGAGCATCAGGTTTTTGTTGTTGTTTTTTAGTACTTCACTATCAAATATAAATCATCAGTCAAGAATCACCAAGTATTTGAGGAAAACAGACCAATGCAAACAGAAAAAGCAAAGTGGGAACACAAATAGAGAACAGAAGAACACTTCAAAACAATCATGCTCTCACAGATAAGAGATGTCGCATTCTATGAGATAGTAACAGTAGCCTATAAAAAAAAAAAGTTCAGATAAAAAGGTTTTGGAAAATAAAAAGTGGAAGTAGCCCCAGCTGGTTTGGCTCCATGCTTAGAGGATTGGCTCACACATCCAACGGTCATGAGTTCTATTCTGGTCAAGGGCACGTACCTCCGTTGCACTCTCTGTCCCTGGCCCCATCAGGGCATGTGCAGGAGGCAACCAATTGATGTGTCTCTCGCTCATTGATGTTTTTCTTTCTCTGTCTCTCTCCCTCTTCCTCCTCTCTCTTAAGAAAAAAAAAAAAAAAATCAATGGAGAAAGGATTATTGGGTGAGGATCAACCAAAAAAAAAAAAGAGGAAGAAAAAAGTAGAAATTTAAAACCTAGCAAGATAATTGGAACGTAGATTTGTTGAAATTTCCCAGCATATAGAACAGAGATGAAAAGTAGCAGAGCCCTGGCTAGTGTTGTTCAGTGGTTAGAGTGTTAGTCCACGCACCGAAGGTGTTGGGTTTGATTCCCAAAGGTCACATACCTGTGTTGCAGATTCTGGTCGTCTTAGGCAACCTGCTAGCAGTTCAAATATAACTAACTGTCGCGACCCACAGGTTGAGAACCGCTGCTGTAAAGCCAAAGACCATTGGAAAACATAGGTACTTACATTACGATTCATAACAGTAGCAAAATTACAGTTATGAAGTAGCAATGAAAATAATTTTATGGTTGGGGGTCACCACAACATGAGGAACTGTATTAAAGGACTGCAGCACTAGAAAGGTTGAGAACCGCTGCTCTAGTCCCTCTTTCTCAGAAAACTTCTGGAGGATACACACCATCAAAACTAAGTAAACTGGGGAGGAAGAGGACATGGGAGCTATGAAACAGAATTCATCTTAGGAAAGAGGCATTCCCAGGATGAGGGTTAAGTTTTATTCCAACAAATAGCTATGCAGGAAAACTAGAAAATGGCATCATTTTAGAATGGAACAAGAAGGTTAAGAGCTCTAGGAGAGATCCCCTGCACACTCCTTACTGGGGACTGAGCCTGTAACCCAGGAATGTGCCCCTGACCAGTAGTCGAACCTGGGACCCTCCAGTCCTCAGGCCAGCACTCTATCCACTGAGCCAAACCAACTAGGGCAGGGTTGTTACTTCCTAACAGAAACATTCCTGGGAATCACAGACAACAAAGATATTCTGGTAAGTAGGGTACTTTTATGAAGTAATATTCCCATCCAGGTTCTCCAAATCTCATCTGAAAGAGATAAAAGTTATACTAATAGAAAACAATTTTAAGGTCATTATTAGAAGAATATCTTATTGAAAGAGTGTTGTCATTTATATGCATATACTTCAGCCCCAAATTAATTTTTTCTGTTCTAGCGTTCCTAGAATCCCATGGGCCTTTGCTATGACAGAAGTATGTGGCATGATTCTGTGCTATATTTGGATCCTGGTTCTTCTTCTTCACAAACACAGGTACTTCACTTCATTAAAACACCAAAAGTGATCTGTCTGTCTTGTGTAAAAGTCACCAAACCTGTTTCTCCCTTTGAGTTTCCTTATTTTCCTTCTCTAGTCATTGTGACATTATAGTTATTGGCATAGGGAAATGATTTGGTTTTGATCAACAAAAGAGTCAACCAGAGGCAATACCTACATATTTAGTAATATTCTGAGTGTATTTTATAGGGAAAGAACAGAAATATTGATGTTCAGACGTAGGCCAACCATTGACAATCTAGCCGTGATCTTTCTTTGGAAACATAAAAAATGTCACTTTCTATAGAAGGATAGAACTCCTCTAAGGAATTTGAGTGGAAGAAAGGGTTCTCTGTTTGGAGGAGGCCCATGAAAAAGAGAATGTTTTGCACATCCCGTGCATGCCTAGTCAGTGTGGTTTACTTTAGATAGCAGGGGAAATTGCTTCTTCGGCACTTTCACCAAGAAACAAAGTGAAAAAATTTTTTTCTCATTAGAAAAAGAAGAGAAGGATAAAGGGAAGCTCCTATCCTACCTTAGGAGGGGAAATTACTTGGTTTAAGTAAAAAATAAGGCATAGTGAAGAAAAAATTAACCAGAAAGTTGTGGATCTCCTATCCATTGTCTTTGGATACTGAAGACGAATAGCAACACTTTCTTGAATGTTTGCTCCTTTCTTCTCACTGAGGAGTGCTTGTGGAAAAGCAGTGATGGGCATTAGGTCCTAAGCAGCAATTATTTCAGTGGTTGGCAGGTGAAAAGACAGGTTGATGATTGCTAATTATGTGACACTTTTAGGCCATATTGCACCTCATTTTTTCCTGGTTTGTAGCAATATTGTTTAAAACCAGAGGTGGTTTAAAAACGTGTGTATCCCTACTGCTCTCTGGTTTAGCTTTGTCTTCTAAGACCATGTAGATTTTAATTTTATCAACTCTTCCAAACAAGAAAGAGTTTTCTTTCTAGGAAACCTTTGTAGATTTAACAAAGCATAGCAATGGACAGTTAAGTGCAAATTTTGATGTTTCAAAATCAAGAAAGTGTTTCTCAAAGGTAGATTTTAGTGCCACTTTCACTAGAATCACCTGAGCTCTTGTTAAAATGCAGAATCCTAGGCTCCATCCCAGGTTTACACACTGAAGTTTAAAACATATTCAACCTTGTGTTCAGTGCTTCAATGCTTTTTTGGGGGGGGGGGGGGGTTGGGAGTAGCATTTTGAAAACATGTACAGCATAGTCCCTGAATTTAAGTATCTTATTCTCTGATTTGGTTTTAAGACATTTAAAAAAATAATATAACAGTATAAGTGGTGTCACAATGCACTTAAAATTTTTTGTTAGAGATATATCTAATATAAAACTTAGTATTTAAAAAAAACAGGATTTTTTTCCAAATATGTCTTGATTGATTTCAGAGAGGAAGGGAGAGAGTGATAGAAACATCAGTGATGAGAGAGAATCATTTATTGGCTGCCTCCTACACACCCACACAGGGGACCGAACTTACAACCCAGGCATGTGCCCCAACTGGGAATTGAACCATAACCTCCTGATTCATAGGTCAATGCTCAACCACTGAGTCAGCCAATAGCTAAGTTTAAGTTAGGGAAGATAACGTTTAGTAGATAGCTACTATCATTAACAAATTTACAATGCTATTAATGATCAAAACATTTCCCTAGAACCACGTATTCAACTTTACCTCTCATTAAGTAAGTAATTTATGAGCAATGTATGAGTAATAGGACTAACACCAAGCTAAGAGTCAGGCTAGATACTAGTTTTTTCTTTTATATAACTCTTTTGCTTTCTCTTAGCCATATTTTTTTATCAATAAAACTATGCTCTTAGGTCTACACTGTCCAACGTGGCAGGTGGTAGCCAATGTGACCATTTAAATTTTAATTAGTGAAAATGAAATAAAATTAATATTCAGTTCCTCAGTAGTACTAATTACATTTCAGATGTTGGACAGTGCAGTTGTATAATATTTTCATCATTGCAGAAAGTTCTATGGACAATGATAGTCTCTAAGATTTCTGTTCTCTTCCAAGAGTCTAGCAGTATTCCTGCTTGCTTTCCCTTTAAATGAACATTTGATGTCTGGGTTGTTTTGGTTTGTTTTCTTCTGATCTTTCTCCCTTTTTGGTCGCTCTGTCCACAGGTCAATACTTCTGCGAAGGCTCTGTAGTCTGATGGGCACTGTATTCTTGCTTCGCTGCTTTACCATGTTTGTGACCTCCCTCTCCGTGCCAGGACAGCACCTGCAGTGTACTGGAAAGGTAGCCTGCTGCCCTCTTTATCATTCTTCCTCCTCTTCTTGTTGGTGGGTTGATGTCACCATTTATACAGTAGGGCTAAGGCTTTGCTTTTACTATTAAAATGTGCTTTTCAGTATTTCCAGTATCTGTAATAAACCTCTAGAAATGATTTGGTAAAAATTTTAAGCCAGCATCTGCCTTCTATCTGTTACTTCTATCTGTCCATCTATAGAAAGTTTCTTTGGATTAATTAATCATGTTCCCTTCCCCACTATCCTCAGCATCTTTAGTTCTTCATATTACATGACTGGTCCCTTCACTGTTCTTATAGCTCCTTTTTTAAAAGTTGCAGTTTGATTATATTCCATTTAAAATAGTACCTACTGCTATAAACTTTACTCTTTCTGGGATATACTAAATAATGACTGAGTTTTTGTTTTTGTTTTATACTTTGTAGCTTTTTTGGTAAACTGTAGACATCTTTTCTGGTTAAATTGAGAGAGAAGAGATTATGCAGCTGGGAACAAAAAACCTGGGTAATGAATAGCTTTAAAAAATATGAATATCCTGAAAAGCACCTGTACTTTATATATAAAATTGGCTGTTGTAACTCATTAAATTTGGCCAAAAGAATTTATTACCCTAAGCCTCCATGCTTTAGTTGTGTTCCAAAATATTCAAATGAATATATTAACACCTTTGTTATTTTTATGTTTGTAAAGTGTAAAACCAAATTAAATGTCACTTCTGCTACAATATAAATAGCTGAAATGCCGACATGGGAAGATTAGGCAGCCAAAGGCGATCAAGAGCTAAAAGTAAAGCCCTGAGCTGAAAGAAGGGTGGCAAACTTTCTACAGGTATTAGGAGACTGGCCAGTAAGAAAGGTAGAAGGGTTATATGACAGTTAGGAGTTAGTGTAAAGGAAATGTTTCATTTTTAAGGTAAAAGCTGTTGTTCCAGAAAGGGAGAGTAATATTTTTAATCACAGAATGACATAAGTTTATTATAAAAATTCAAATTTTAGTCTTTGCCAGGTGGCTCAGTTGGTTAGAGCGTCATCCCAATATACCAAGGTTGCGAGTTCCATCTGCAGTCAGGACATGTATAAGAATCAACCAATGAGTGCATAAATAAATAGAACAAAAAAATCTGTGTTTCTCTCCCTTCCTCTCTAAAATCAATAAAATTTAAAAAATAATAAAATGCTTTATTTTAAAAATTCAAATTTTATAGAAATGTACAAGTTAAAAAGTAAAAGCACATAATTCCTCTCTTTCACTCTACCATAAATGGTGCTATTAGCCATCATGGGGTGGTCACATAGGCTATTGTTAAGCTTACACATTCAAATGAGCTTATCTGGATAGACACTTTTTTAAAACAAAAGATAGGATTATATTGCAGGCATAGTTTTTTACCTTATGCTTTATTTAATATGTTTATTATTTTTCTGAAGAAATACAAATAGCCATACTTCATCTTCTCAATAGCTGCAGAGTATTCTGTTGCATGATTTACCAGTCTCCCAAGTGATGCATATTTAGGTGGTTTCCAAATCTATACTTTATAAAAAGTGCTGTCATACATATACATTTATGCTTTTTCACTATTTAATCACCTCCTTTAGACAAGTTTTCGAAAGTGGAATTAAAAAATCAAAGAACACGTATGAAAAATTGTGATATATTGTTCAAATGTCTGCTAGAAAAAAACAAGTTTTCACTATTACCAGCAATGTATGCATGTCAGTTTTCCCACCACTGTATGCTAGCACCATTTGTTGTTAATCTTTTGAGTCACTGCCATTCTGATTAATGAAAGATGATATCTGAAACTTTTATAGTCTTATTTTATATTTAAATCTATTAAACTTATTTTTGTATATGATATGAAGTAGGGGTAGATCAGTTTCCTCAAATAGTATTCTAATTGATTAAAAGACATTTAAAGGAAACTTAACTATATTTAAAAGATAATTTCCTATAGCCAAAGGATTTGATTACGCATCAGCCACTAAATATATGGGCATTGGACTGCAACATCCTAAATAATAAAAATGTAGTATGCAAATTGTCCCCCAACTGGAGTTATTCCAGGGGGTGGCTGCAGCAGGCAGCCAGGGGTAGGGAGGAGGGAGTACCTGAGTGGCAGCTGGCAGCTACTAGGGACCCTACTGGTACACGAATTTTGTGCACTGGACCTCTAGTATGCTATAAAAATAAATTAGACCCCATCACTCTACAGTATGGGCATTCTTTTTACTGTCTCTAATTACTGTTTTTCATGATCAGTTAGTTATATATGGAGCTTTCTATTCAAATTCTGCCTAAATGCTATTAATTGCTTGGAATTATAAGATAACCTACTTATTGACCTATATTATTTGCAGCAGTCATTAAAAATAGAAAATTAAAGTGATATTAACGAGCAATCAAGTCCTTTACAGTGAACTTAATTGCTTAAAATCTCATTCTCAGAAGAGGTTTGGGAACAGAACCAAGAAGATGCCTGTATTTAAATTAATCAATGGAATTCTTTTTTAAAAATATTTTAATCTGTATTGTTCAATTTATTAATTACATTGTTTTCCCCTTTTTTCCCCCATAGCTCCCCTCCACCCAGTACCCATTCCACCCTCTGCCCTCACCTCCCCCCACTGTCTTCTCCCATAGGTGCATGATTTTTGTCCAGTCTCTTGCTCCACCTCCTACACCCCTTTTCTCCTCAAGAATTGTCAGTCCATTCCCTCTCTATGCCCATGATTCTGTTATATTCACCAGTTTATCCTGTTCATCAGATTTTTAATTGACTTGATTTTTAGATTCATTTGTTGATAGATGTGTATTTGTTGTTCATAATTTATATTTTTACCTTTTTCTTCTTCCTCTTCTTAAAGAATATCTTTCAGCATTTTATATAATATTGGTTTGGCGGTGATGAATTCCTTTAGCTTTTTCTTATCTGCGAAGCACTTTATCTGCCCTTCAATTCTGAATGATAGCTTTGCTGGATAATCTTGGTTGTAGATTCTTGCTATTCATCACTTTGAATATTTCTTCCCACTCCCGTCTGGCCTGCATAGTTTCTGTTGAGAAATCTGCTGACAATTGTATGGGTGCTCCCTTATAGGTAACTAACTGTTTTTCTCTTGCTGCTTTTAATATTCTCTCTTTGTCTTTTGCTCTTGGCATTTTAATTATGATGTGTCTTGGTGTGGTCCTCTTTGGATTCCTATAGTTTGGGGTTCTGTGCGCTTCTTAGACTCCTAAGTCAATTTCTTTCACCAGGTATGGGAAGTTTTCAGTCACTATTTCTTCAAATAGGTTTTCATTATCTTGCTCTCTCTCTTTTTCTGGCACCCCTATAATTCGGATGTTGGTATGCTTGAGGTTGTTCCAGAGGCCCCTTACACTATCTTCAATTTTTTGGATTCTTTTGGCTTCTTGCTTTTCCGGCTGAGTGGATTTTGCCTTTTTGTATTTCAAATCTTTGTCTTGGTTCTTTCAGTCCTCTAGACTGCTTTTAGGTCTTTGTATAATATTTTTTATTTCAGTCAGTGTATGCTTAATTTCTAGTTGTTCCTTTTTCATATCCTTGAGGGTCTCGTTCATTTCCTTCTAGGTCTTGTTCATTTCCTTGTTGGTCTCATTAAGTTCATTACCCTTTTCTAGGAGCCTCTTGAAAAACCTTATAACCGTGGTTTTGAACTCCATTTTTTCCTCCATTTCTTTCACATCTGATTTCTTTCCATGTCTCTGCATGGTGGCTGCTTTCCTGAGTTGGTCGATTAGCATTGTGTGGTAGATGTCCTCCAAGGGACAGTGGCTTAGCCTCCCCAGTTACCTGAGGTGGATACTGTTGGTGCAGCCCTTTTTGGGTTGCACAGTCTTGTTGAAGTTAAGCCTAGATTATTGTTGTTAGCACTAGGAGGGTTTGACCTCCAGGCCAATTGGCTGTGAGGGTCAGCTGTGCTCAGGTTGGATCGGTGGAGTCTCCAGGCTGAGGAGGAAGCCTTCATTTTCGTCAGCTCCGCCCTATGCGGCACCTGGGGCTCTGTGCCAGGTGATAATGGCTGTAAGCACCTCTGAGAGAAAGCTGCCACAGAGCTCTACCCGCTGCCGGACATTTCAGCCTCTCCCCAAATGAGTCTGCACACCCAAAGTCTCACCCAGGGTTGTAAAACAATGCAGTCCGGTGGTTTCCCGAATGAGAGAGCAAGTCACGAGTCCCCTCTGCACGCTCGCACACCTCTGCTCTTCCCAAGTTTACACGCATTCTCCACAAGCTCGCAGACCTTTGCAGCGCCCGAGTTTCAGCGTGCTTCCTGGAACTGGGGAATCAGTGCAGTGGGATGCCTTTGTCTACCTCCCCGTTCAAGAAAACCAGCTGAGTTTGCAGCTACCCGCCCTCTCCGCTCGCGCGCACACAACTCCAAACCTCGGACTCCATGCATATCTTCAACACTGCCCTCTGCCTCTCCTCTGAGTCACAGTGTCCTATCTTTACTTTTATTTGTGGAATTTTCACTCAGTCAGCTTTCCGGTGATTCTGGATGATGTTTGTTTTGTCTTTAAGTTGTAGTTTTGAAATTTCTGTGTGGGACAGCAAAATAGGTGTTTACCTATGCTGTCATCTTGGTTCCTCCCCCAATGGAATTCTTAAAACAAATTTTTACACCTTGTCTCATTAAATCATCTTACTCATTCTGTTGTGTGGTTACAAGTTTATTTTTTTGATATTTGAAATTGGAAAGGATAGGGAAACGAATAATTGAGCAATAATTTCCTTCCTTCCTTCCTTCGTTCCTTCCTTCCTTCCTTCCTTCCTTCCTTCCTTCCTTCTTTCTTTTTTTGACAGGCATTATTTGTTTCCTGTCCATGGCTGAGCTTTTTCCTAGTCCTTCACTGCCTGTTTTTTAAATATATTTTATTGATTTTTCACAGAGAGGAAGGGAGAGGGATAGAGCAGTGGTCGGCAAACCACAGCTCACCAGCCACATGCGGCTTGCGAGCCACTGTTTGCCGCTCTGTTGACTAATGAGTTTACCAACCACTGACCTAGACTCTTGATTCCAATAATCACAGGCTGTTGTTGTTCCTTGTGATTAAGCCCCTATCCCAGTGGTTGGCACACTCATTAGTTAACAGAGTGGCAAACCGCGAGCTGCAGTTTGCTGACCAGGGGGATAGAGAGTTTGAAATATCGATGAGAGAGAAACATCGATCAACTGCCTCCTGCACACCCCCTCCTGGGGATGTGCCCGCAACCAAGGTACATGCCCATGACCAGAATTGAACCTGGCATCCTTGAATCCACAGGCCAACACTATCCACTGAGCCAAACTGGTTAGGGCTGCCTGCTTTTTTTGCTTTCATGAGAGTAATGTCTCTAACCCTATTCTCATTAGAATTCATGGAAGAACCAAATTGTGTACTTTAGTATCTTCTCTTTTATTTTATCTATTAATAAATTCTTCTGCCGAGACCGGTTTGGCTCAGTGGATAGAGCGTCGGACTGCGGACTGAAGGGTCCCGGGTTCGATTCCGGCAAGGGCATGTACCTTGGCTGCGGGCACATCCCCAGTAGGGGGCGTGCAAGAGGCAGCTGATCGATGTCTCTCTCTCATTGATGTTTCTGACTTTCTATCCCTCTCCTTCTGCTCTGTAAAAAATCAATAGAATATATTTTTAAAAAAGAAAGAGGTTTGCATTATAAATTAATTAATTAATTCTTCTTCCTCTCCTGCTGGGTAGTGTATAATCAGCAGATGAGCTTTGTAATGAAATTGTGATTTCCACTGAAGATGTTTTGTCACCAAACCAGGGTATCAGACCACTCACTTTAGACGCAGCAAAGTCGAACACTGAACACTAAGTATTGCAGTGGAGAAATTAAAGCCATTTATTGCCATGGTGCAAAACCAGGAAAACGGGAAGCTATTGCTTTAAACCCAAAGTCCCCGATGGCTTTTGAGCAAGGGTTTTTAAAGGCAAAGATTGAAGGTTGGGAATTAGGGTCTGAGGATGAAGCACATCGGTCAGTTCTTGTGCAAGCTTTTGTGATTTTCCTTAGTCTGATTAATTCAGTTCCTGACATCTTATTTGGTGCCTTTGTCACTGTGATTGGGTGACCTATCTGGTTAAGGAACCAAGATTCTGCAAAATATCTCATAATTGCATGTCAGTGATATCTTTAGAGCAAAAGCAGAAACTAAACATCTCATGACTTTTGCTGTTTTTTAAGCTATCATTGTTTTGTGCTTAATTAGCAACATTTTTCTATTATCTCAAGAAAAATGTACTTTTAAACATTTTTTCTTGGAACTTGCTTTTCAGGCAGGCCTTCAGGCCATGACAAACATACTTTATAATCTTTGACTATAAGTGATAACATATTTTCTTAATCTTTGACTGAAAGCTATGTGACAACCAAAGAGAGAGGAAATAGCTATCCCAGAAACCTTTTACACTTTTATAATGTTTTTTTTTTTTACAGAATTTAGTCACATAGCCTCACCTAGCTGCAAGGGAGGATGGAAAATGCAATGTTTCGTTCAATTAAGTTCATTGTCACTTCAAATACACTTGAGATTTTGTTACCAGTGATGAAGGGTAGAATGGATATTGATTGGCAGCCATTCATTGTCTTTGTCACAGCCTATTTCTTATTGGCAAGGACAGCCAAATAAAGCTACTTTATTATTGGATTAGAAATGTAAGAATAATGCCCTGACCGATTTGGCTCAGTGGATAGAGTGTCTGCCTGCGGACTGAAGGGTCCCAGGTTCGGTTCCAGTCAAGAGCATTTACCTTGGTTACGGGCACATCCCCAGTGGGGAGTGTGCAGGAGACAGCTGAGTCTATGTTTCTCTCTCATCGATGTTTCTAACTCTATCCCTCTCCTTCTCCCTTCCTCTATGTAAAAGATCAATAAAATATATTTTTTAAAAACCTTAAGAATAATTTTTGTATTGTGATCACCTTTTCTTCTTATAAAGAAACTTCTAGTAGAAAAGTTTAAATTATATTGATTTTATTCATTTAATTACCAAAATACTTCTTTTTTTATTTATTGTTTTTCCAAAATATTTCTGAGTACTGCCAAGCTTTGATCACCCATTCTTGATATCTGGAGTTCATTAGCCTTGGAGTCTTCTGGTTGCTTTTGCTTATATCTTATTTCTAAATCATTCAGCATTTGAATTTCTTTTTTTTTTAATTTATTGATTTTAGAAAGAGGGAGGAATAAAGGGAGACATTGATTTATTGTCCACTTATTAGGCATTCATTGGTTGATTTTTGTATGTGCCCTGCCTGGGGATCAAACCTGCAACCTTGGTGTATCAGGACCCCGCTCTAACCAGATGAGTTACCCAGCTGGCAGCATTTGAATTTCAATGGGAATGGATGTTCAGATCTCTTACCTCCTTAAGCATTTGAAGCACTAATTCATAGTTTTCTTTGTAGATGTATGGCAGTGTATGGGAGAAACTACACCGAGCCTTTGCCATTTGGAGTGGCTTTGGTATGACTCTAACCGGTGTTCACACTTGTGGAGATTACATGTTCAGTGGCCACACAGTCGTCCTAACTATGCTGAACTTCTTTGTCACTGAATGTAAGTATCTGGTTATGCATATTAGATGACTAACTGCAGAGGAGGCAGTGGGGAGGGTGTCAAGTTCTATGAAGAATGAGAGACTGTCCTAAGAAACATGTCTAAGAAGCATTGGAAGGAATGTGGTTTTAAAATGATCTTTCTGTCCTTTTCCCAGATACACCAAGAAGCTGGAATTTCTTGCACACTTTATCCTGGGTTCTCAACCTCTTTGGAATCTTCTTCATTTTGGCTGCCCATGAACACTATTCCATTGATGTGTTTATTGCCTTTTATATTACAACAAGACTCTTTTTGTACTACCATACTCTAGCTAATACCAGAGCGTATCAGCAGAGTAGGAGAGCAAGAATTTGGTTTCCCATGTTTTCTTTTTTTGAGTGTAATGTTAATGGTACAGTACCTAATGAATATTGTTGGCCATTTTCAAAGCCAGCAATAATGAAAAGACTAATTGGATGAAGACTATCTGTGTTATGGGTTCGTGATTATACAGTAGTTCTTGAAAGTGAGTAACTTTGCTTTTTCCCCCTAGGTTGTTCCTGGATGCCTTGCTTTTTGGCTTTTATGTTGACAAAGTAAAGTTCCCTGTTCTGAGCAAGGCTGTGATTATAGAAAGCATGAAGGAACAATTAAGAGTCTTTACATATCTGTTTGAATGGAAAGCTTAAGTAGATGTGTTTGCCTTTTCTCTTTAGGCAGAAGTAATGTGATCGAAGTCAGGGTGTTACCCTTACCTGTTGAGTATTTGCATTTTGAACTTAAGCAAAACAGCTTAAGCAATTTGCTGGTTAAAAGATTTTTTTTTTTAATTTCTAGTTGGATATCAGTCAAGAAATAATATTTTTGAAGTTTCTTATTATTTTCAAAGGAAAATCCCCTACCAAATGAACAGTACTTGTTCTTTGATTAATCTCTGTGTATTTTTTAAAATGCAACACTGGAAAGTAATGTTTTACTAACATAATTTTTGCCTTTAAGGAAAGTATATTGAACATACCAGGATGCCTGAAACAAGAAGAGAAAGGGGCCATTCATGAGGTGACAGAATACAAGTATAATACAGGCATTTTTCACCAAAGATGCAACGAAAGATGCAGTTCCTGTTTTGTTCTGAGGATTCAGTATTACCATAAACTCATGAGGAAAAATAGCTGCATCCATAAAAATAAAATTGGCTGAATTTTAGTGCTGCAGGTACCTGGAATAACTTTGTGCTATAGCTGTTAGTAATATGGCAGTGCAGTTTTATGCTTTTTAATGATGTTATTTAATGAGCAAACCAGTGGAGTGTTTACCAGACATTAAAGTTCTTATGTCCTTGAGTATGGAGATATGCATGCGAAAAATATTTTTTCTCTTTCTGAAAAGAGATTTATAACAGGTTGTGAGCGTAGTATAACTTTTTGGGCTTTGAAATTTCTCATTCTTGACCACAGACATATTTGGATATGAAAGGTTTTATTGTTTTTTTATATTTTAAATACAATTGTGTACATACATTCTTTCTATTTAGTCTTAATTTGACAATTAGGAAAAGATATAACTTAGTTGCTATTTACAACACTAGAAATTTAGTACCTTATATAATTTGATCTCAAATAACATGTCACTTCACTTTTAATGATTTTATAAAGTAGTTATAACAATAGGATAGTTGTGGGATTGGAATTTGAGCCCCAACTGATGAGCTTAGCCACTTAGAATATCAATTGTGTAGTTTATATATTCCATTTTAAAACAAGGAGTTAGAAAGGGTGTTGGCATATTGAGGTCTAAAATTAGGCTACTTAGCAGGAGCCTGATTCTTATTGGTTGAAATGTTTTATTTTTGCACTTTGAGTTATAGTCCCACCTTGTATAAGCTACAGAGAATCCTAAATGGATCGGGTAAGAAAGGAATATTAAGCGAATAAGTTTTAGCCAGTGCTGCATGATCCCAGTTTAAGTCTGCTCTGAACATTATTTTTTATTCTCACTTGAGAAATGGCACAAGGCAATTTATTTTATTATGCTTTTACATCTCATACAAAAGAGTCTTGAAATATATTAAACTGTTGATTCTATTACATGCTAAAGACAAAAATGCCAATATTTCATCTATGGAAATTGCATAATTATGAAGGGTAAAGGATGCATCCTTTTCTAGTCAGGGGAGTTTGACCCTTCATGTCAAAAGATGTACTGCCATTTTTTCTTTAGCTTTGGAGCTACTGATGCTGGCTTTGGGAAAAATCTGTGGTAACATTAAGTCAAGAATGTTAAGCAGCTACTTAAGGGTAAATTTCCTACCATCAGTCTTATTTCCTTCATAGGGATTCTATTCTAGAACAAAATAGAAAGAATAAATTGCAACTAATTTGCAGAGCTATAGACATTGAGAGTGCCTAACAGCAGACGGCAGTAAGGACTGTAAAATAACTTTAGATCTTGTACTTATCAAATTTGTTTTGAGGAAAAGGTAAGCTAGACTTATAATTTACTTTTATAACTATTACAAGGCAATGTTTACATAAATCAGTCATCTCCAGTTCTCTTTCTTGGAAAACTTTGAGACAAAATTCTTATCTGTTTTTTTCCTCTTAATATGAAACCTATATTTTTGTCATTTTTGTTTGTCCAAAAATTTCCAGATTTTTGTCTTTTTTTTTCCTTGGTAAAATGTAAATTATAGTTGAGGTGTATTTACATTTACATGTTAGTGGTGAATGTGGCTGGGTAAGGAAGCTACATGCTTTAGATCTACATATTTTTTGATCTTGTATTAGGTTCTTCAGTTTTAGACTAGTGAGAGGCTTACATCATTAAACACTTGAGACCTCAGTGTAGAAAACTTTCTACCAAGAAAGTTTTGGTTTGGGGTGCAAACTGGAGGTACATGCAAAGTCTTTGATGCATTTTCTATGTTCCTGGGACAGCATAATCTACCTTTCTTTTTTTTAAAGTCTATACTGGGCAGTGTTACTGAAAAGGTAATTGAAGTTCATAGGGAGTAGGATATTTTGAAGAAGGCAAGTTAACTGTTATCACCAAATAATTTGGGAGGAACCTTTGTTGCTATGCTGCAGAACTCTCAATATGCCTATCCTCTCCATATTTTTCTGTGGCTAGAATTGCTAGGGTAAAAAAACAAAAAACTTTCATATACTGGGTCAGTTTATTAGTAGTATCTTTTTAAACCAGAAAGCATTGAGTTTAGCCTTAGAACCAGTTGATAAGTATAAACTGCTCACATGAAAGAAGCCATTGACTAAGAGCCCTCTTGGTAGTGCAACTAGCATGGCAAGTGGCATTCTTCTCTATCCTGTTCCTGCCTGGTTGTTGTTAGAATTTCAAAATCCTGTAATTTGTAAATGGAGAGCAGAAGAGCCAAATGCTTTAATAGCGGATAGGAAACAGTCTGTTTTAGGAACATCTGTTTGGAAAGTATTTATATATTGCAAAGTCATATTCATAACACTAACCTGCTTCAACTGGATTCAATAAAAGGCAGTTTCATCATTAGTTGCATAGTTAACTTTTTTTTAAGGATTCTAATTCCAACATGTTTGGGAAAATTAACTATATTCTTGTTTTAAACACTCTGATCTAATAAATTTAATTCTTTGATAGTCTTTTTGTAGACTTAAGTTATCCCTTGCCAAAAGTAATTGTAGTAATAGTTCTTTAAGGTATTCAGGCATTTGAGACACAAAAGCTCTCTTTTAGAATACTTCAACAGCGTTCTTAAACAGTGCTTGTTTCATTTAGATGGCTGCAAGGCCAACAAGGCATGCCGATTTTAATGCCATCTTTCCTTGGCAGTTAAGACAGTTTGCAGTTGTGCAAAGGTTAGTCCAGATTTCCCCTGTACTTCTATAGAGGAGAATTGTTGGTAACATCAAAGTCAGGCTGCTACAGATGACCAATGAAAAAGGAGAGAGGTTGAGATTATTTTTCCCCTCTCTGTCTTTGAGTGACTTTGAATGGCTGACATTACTATGGATATTGGTTTTGGTCCCCTTCTTGCCTACCCCTCACCCCCAGCATATGCCACTAATTTCAAGTAACTAAAACATGGCCGTTACTTTGCATCAAGTTCAATAAAAATATCTGTGAAATTTATAAGCCATAATTCAGCTACCAAAAAAGTTGATTGTTAGAGTATGTTCCACCCTAAATTAACCAAAGGACTTTTTTTTATTCCATGTACTCCATGTTTAAGCATATGGGGAGAGAGAAGGAGGACTCTTCTAATTTCATTGTTATTTCAGGTCTGTTTGAATCTGAACTACTGAGTTGTCTGAATATAACCAAGCAATGTTATCAGTAATGTCATTTTAAAAATGCTTAATTTTAATAATTTTTTATTCAGAGAATCTATGAATTATTAGAACAATTAAAGTATTTCTAATGTGAAAAAAAAAGGAAGTGGAAACTGGTACATAATGGGGGGAACAAAATGAGCTTGAAGTTAGCATGTTTTGTTTCAATAATTCTACCTAAATGTCATCCAATCCACAGAGAAACTAGTATTACTTGAAGATGTGAAAGTTCCTGTGGTAGCCATACCTTGAAGCACAGTATTGTATATAAGTAAATATCTTCATTCTAAATTAAATCCAGATATAACTAATATATATATTATTTTATATCTTTGTTCTATTAAAAAGTTTTAAAACACTAAAAATAAAACATTTGAAAGTTGGATTACAGTCTGTTATTTGTCTTTGCATTGTTAATGCAGCTGGCCTATTTTTTTATACAGTGAATTTTTATTTTTGCAAATGATTGGGCCCTGCAACTTTAAATCCTTATGTATCTACTCCCTGGCATTTTCTGATTCTTAGTTGTTCATTAGATAATCTGTTTCCCTTTCCCCTTTCTTTTCTGTACACTAGGAAAGAAAAGTAATCATCCTGAGGGTATTAGAAAATCATAGATTAAGTTGAGAGGGAAGGAAGGGAAGCAAATACCTACTTATTCCTGGACACATTAACGTTTTTGTTTTGTATTTTATTTAAATGAGATTATATAGGAGGACATTGTCATCCCCTCAGATCAGCGTTAGAAAGACAAGGGGAAAAGTTGTTAGAGATAGCCCCGTGTCAAGAATCATGGAGTGGTTAGAATGCTAAGCGTTGTCACAGGTGCAGGACCATAGGAGCTTAATCCACAATTGGACTTGTCTTCATGATTACTACTAACTGTAGCCTCTCTGGTGCTGGCCCCAGCGGGTCTTCTCTCAAGAACTCTAGAATAAAGAATAATTCAGAACAGATCTAGAGGCTGTTGGATGCAATGGAAAATGCACGGAGTCTTTAGCCAGTTTGGCTCAGGGAATAGAGCACCGGCCCTCAGACTGAAGGGTCCCTAATTGGATTCCAGTCAAGGGCACATGCCTTTGTGGTCAGGGTGAATGCTCAAGGCAACCAGTTGATGTGTCTCTCACATCAATGTTTCTTCCTCTCTGTCTCTCCCCCTCCCTCCCACTCTCTAAAAATCAGTGGAAAAAAATATGCTCGGGTGAGGATTAACAACAAAAAATGCACTGGATTTAGACTCTTGAGGACCTGGGTATGATTTACATCTCTGCCACTGAGTAAACTAGGCCATTTCTTCCAGCTCCACTTAACCTTATGTGTGAAATGGTGGGGAGTGGGGATGCCTCAGAGGTTGTATTAAGGTCCAAATTATGAATGTACTGTAGCCTTGCTGGCCCAGTACCTGGTGCATGTTGCTGAAATCGTATTTAAATTTAGGTCAATAAAATAGTGCCTATGCCCTAAGAGAATTAATAATTTAACCAGGAAGATGACATAAAAAGGTAGCTAATGCCATTCATTAGTGGAATAGACCAATAGTTTTTGTTTGTTTATTTGTTTTTTATTAATTTCAGAGAGAGAGAGAGAAATATCAATGATGACAGAGAATCATTGATTGGCTACCTCCTGCACACTCCCTACTGGGGAAAGAGCCTGCAACCCAGGCATGTGCCCTTGACAGGAATCAAACCTGGGACCCTCAGTACACAGGCTGATCCACTGAGCCAAACCAGCTAGAGCTAGCCCAGTAGTTTTTAAACTCCTTGGTTGAACATCTTCAGGGGTAAGGGAAGGGAAGTGGAGCTTGTACCATTTTCTTCCAGAGTTGGTGTTTGACATATTTGGCTTTCCTAACAGGATTTCCCTTTGGGGCTGGGGCGGGGCGCTGTGGGAGGGGACGGGGAGATTGAGGGTAGGGAACGGAAATGTTTGGAAACAACTGAGGCAATAGACAAATTTATTGTCTTCGTGGTAGCAGGAGAGGCTAAGGGAGCCTCACTGAGGACTGAGGGTCCAGGGAGAGAGAATTCACTAAACTCGTGAAACTTAAGCTGGCCCTCCCTGAAGGAAAATTCCTGAAGACTGAAAAGCTTAGAGAGCTCTAATTACCATGCAAAAATTTGCTTTGTGTGTATATTCAGGAACTGTTGATGGGGTATGTGTTAGATTATATTATAAACGGAGTTGGGAATGCCTGTTGCCAGGATCTAAATTGTAGAGACAAGTATAAGTAGTGCTATAAAACAGGAATTGGTAGAGGGCAGAGGCATAAGTCAGAGAGAGAGATAAGATAGTGGAAAGTACACAAAAGATCACTGGAGACAAAGGGAAGGCTAGAAATCCCAAGCTAGTAGGTTGAGGAACCAGGACTAGGAGTAGTTTATAGGAGGCCTTTGCTCCGAGTCAAGGAAGATTAAGACAACAAAATGAGCTGCCACCTGCTATTGGATGGTGTGATATGAATCTAGGACAGATAGCATACCTTGTATCCAGCACTGTCTCCTGTGGTTGTGCACCTAGCCCACCGTTGGAGTGCTGGGCTGCTAGACATGAAGTGGGGTGGGAGCCGGCCCTGCTGGAGACTTGAGGAGGATGTTGGAGTAATATAATGCCTCAGAGGAGCTCAGTTATCACCCTCAGCTGTAATTTTGAAGAAGACCAGATGCTAGCTTGAAGGCCTCTGCTAGAGTAGTGTGCTATTTAAATGCTGAGTGCTCTCAGCTCACAGAACTTCCCATAAGAGCCAGCAATACAAACCACCATGACCTGCATTTTCTAGCTTGAAGAGTCCTGGATCCCACTCTAAGGAGAGTACCTGTACCTAATGTCTTTTTGATACAGACCAATCAGCAGCCTTCATCAATAAGATGTCATAGTGCATGAAATTTGATTCTATTTTTCCACAAAGACTGATTTTGGAGGCTTAGCTGGAGAGCATTCTGGCAATGGTGATGAAATTTGAGGGACTTCAACAGTGTTGAAATCTCACATGCAGAAATTTGATAAGCCTAAGTGTCCAGGCAGGATTCTGGATTTTCTTCTCTATTGATTCCACAGTGGTGCCTATGACAATTATTCTTTTTTTAAAAATTGTTAATTTTTTAAAAATATTTTTTAATTGATTTCAGAGAGGAAGAGAGAGATAGAAACATCAATGAAAAGAGAGAATCATTGGCTGCCTCTTGCACACCCCCTCTGGGGATTGAGCTCGCAACCCAGGCATGTACCCTGATCGGAATTGAACTGTGACCTCCAGGTTCATAGGTTGATGCTCAACCACTGAGCCATGCCTGGCTGCTTCATTCTTGTTAATGACAGTATGATATTCCATTGTTAATCATTCTCTGAAATTTGGACATTTAGATTGTTTACTATTCAAACAATGCTTCAATAAATTAACATGTTACTTTGCATGTGTGCAAGTTTATCTGTAGAATAAATTGTTAAAGGTGAAGCTGTTAGGTCCAAGGCTTTGTGCATTTAAAATTATGTTAGAGCCCTGGCTGGATAGCTCAGTTGATAGAGCATTGTCCTGATACACCAAAATTGTGGGTGCAATCCCTGGGCAAGGTACATACAAGAATCAACCAAAGAATGCACAAATAAGTGGAACAACAAATTGATGTTTCTCTCCCTTACCCCCTCTCTCTCAAATCAATAATATTTAAAACAAAATAAAGATTTTTTTTGTCAGATTGGCTTCAATAAAAGTTGTACCAATTTATTTTTCCACTAGTAACGTATGAGTTTTCTGTTAATTCATACCACTGTCAAAATAATGTATTACTGAATTTTTTTATTTTGACCAACCTGATAGGTTTTTTAATGGTATCTTAATTTTCTTTCTACATAAGTGAGTAGAATATTGACAATTTCATTGATATGCAAATGTTCAGGAGGTTTAACTAAATAGTGGACTACTAGTATGTCATACATTTTGTTAAAAACACATCTGACTGAGGAACCAAGATAGCGACATAGGTAAACACCTATTGTGCTGCCCCGCCCAACAATTCCAAAACTACAACATAACAACAAGACAAACATCCAGAATCACCAGAAAGCTGGCCGAGTGAAAATTCCACAAATAAAAGTAAAGGTGGGACACTGAGACTCAGAAGAGCGGCGGAACGCAGCCTAGAAGATATGCGTGGAGCCAGAGGTTCGGAGGAGCCGTGGGGTGCGTGCGGGCTGTAGGGCTGGCAGCAGCAATCCCGGCTGGATTTCTCCAACGGGGGGGAGGGGGGGAGACGCCCCACTGCACAGATTCCCCAGTGCCAGGCGAGGTCCAAGGTCCAGGGTACACACCCTGGAAGCCGGGCGCGGCAGAGGTCTCCTAGTCTGAGGAGAATCTGGGTTGCTTGGAACAGCAGTTTGCACGCGTAAAGTGTGCGACAGCACAGACGCGCGACTTGCTCCCTGGCGACTTGCCCCCTGGTTCAGAAGACCACCGGACTACTTTGTTTTACAACCCTGGGCGAGACTTTGGGTGTGCAGACTCATTTGGGGAGAAGCAGAGTTGTCTGGCAAGGGGTAGAGACTAGCGGCTTTCTCTTGGAGGTGCCTGCAACCAGTCCCATCCAATAGAGACCCGCGCGCGCCGCATAGGACATAGCTGATGTTGCATGCTCAGTTCAGAGACTCCGCCCATCCAACCTGAACACAGTTTCCCTTCACAGCCAACTGGCCTGGAGGTCAAACCCTCCTAGGGCTAACAACAACAAGCTGGGCTTAAATTCAAAAATACTGTACAACCCATAAAGGATTGCAGTAAGAGTACCCACCTCAGATAACTGGCGAGGCTGAGCCACTGTCCCTTAGAGGACATCTACCACATAAAAGCCACCATGCAGAAACATGGAAAGAAATCAGGTGTGAAAGAAATGGAGGAAAACAGACGATTAGACATAGAGTTCAAAACCACGGTTATGCCGAGACCGGTTTGGCTCAGTGGATAGAGCGTAGGACTGCGGACTGAAGGGTCCTGGGTTCGATTCCGGCAAGGGCATGTACCTTGGCTGCGGGCACATCCCCAGTAGGGGGTGTGCAAGAGGCAGCTGATCAATGTCTCTCTCTCATTGATGTTTCTGACTTTCTATCCCTCTCCCTTCTGCTCTGTAAAAAATCAATAAAATATATTAAAAAAAAAAAACACGGTTATAAGGCTTTTCAAGAGGCTCCTAGAAAAGGCCGATGAACTTAATGAGAACTACGAGGAAATCAACAAGACTAACAAGGAAATGAACAAGATTTATGAGGAAATTAATGAGACCTACAAGGAAACGAACAAGCCCTACGAGGCTATGAACGAGACTCTCAAGGATATGAAAAAGGACCAACTAGAAATCAAGCATACACTGACTGAAATAAAAAATATCACACAAAGTCCTAAAAGCAGTCCAGAGGGCCACAAGAACCAAGTCAAAGATTTGAAATACAAAGAGGCAAAATCCACTCGGTGGGAAAAGCAAGAAACAAAAAGAATTCAGATAATTGAAGATAGCGTAAGGGGCCTCTGGGACAACCTCAAGCATACCAACATCCAAATTATGGGTGTGCCAGAAAAAGAGAGAGAGCAAGATAATGAAAATCTACTTGAAGAAATAGTGACTGAAAACTTATCCCACCTGGTGAAAGAAACTGACTTAAAAGCCCAAGAAGTACACAGAACCCCAAAATATAGGAATCTAAAGAGGACCACACCAAGACATATCATAATTAAAATGCCAAGAGCAAAAGATAAAGAGAGAATATTAAAAGCAGCAAGAGAAAAACAGTTGGTTACCTACAGGGGAGCACCCATACGATTGTCAGCGGATTTCTCAACAGAAACGATGCAGGCCAGACGCGAGTGGCAAGAAATATTCAAAATAATGAAGAGCAAGAATCTACAACCAAGAATACTCTATCCAGCAAAGCTATCATTCAGAATTGAGGATCAGATAAAGTGCTTCGCAGATAAGAAAAAGCTAAAGGAGTTCATCACCACCAAACCAGTATTATATGAAATGCTGAAAGATATTTTTTAAGAAGAGGAAGAAGAAAAAGGTAAAAATATAAATTATGAATAACAAATACACATCTATCAACAAATGAACATAAAAATCAAGTGAATTGATAGGCTGATGAACAAGATAAACTGGTGACTATAACAGAAACATGGTCATAGAGAGGGAATGGACTGACAATTCTTGGGGAGAAAAGGGTTGTGGGAAGTACAGCAAGAGGTTGGACAAAAATCTTGCAACAATGGGAGAGGACATTGGGGAGGGGGAGGTGAGGGTGGAGGGTGGGATAGGTACAGGGTGGAGGGGAGCTATAGGGGGATAAAAAAGGGGAAACAATGTAATTAATAAACTGAACAATAAAGGGGAAAAAAAGAATATTTCTCCCATTTAACTTGAGGCATAATCTTTAACTTGGCCATTTCTTGCCATAGGAGAGTTGTGGTTTTAGGTTTTTTTCTAATTGTCTTCCCTGGCATTTGAAGGAAGCTAAGTCCTGTCTAGCCTAAGGGAGAGTGTGGAGGACTCAGTTGCTCCCACTGTTTAAAGTTCTATGAAAGGTCTGCCCACCAGCACTCTTGGCTCTGCCATCACCTCTGAAACAGTGCAAGGACCTAATTTACCTGTTGCAGATAGAAGGCTCCATTGTAGATGTGTGGGACTTGAGGCTGAAAGGTGTTTTGAAAGAAGGTTTAGCAAACATTTATTGAGCACCTACTATATGCCAGGCCACTATTGATGCATCAGTGGTAAGCAAAACAAAGTCTCTGCCCTGAGAAAGCTTACTTTCTAGACAATAAACATAGGAGAAAGGAAAAGCATTCCTGATAGGCGTCGAGTAATTGACCTCATTACAGTGGTATTCCTGTTTTAGAATGTCAACATCAGCTGAAGACTACAGGACTGTGAGGGACCATCTTCATGTGTAATCAGCCTAATCAGATACTGCAACACAAAAATAAGCATACACCCCTCTACCAATTAATACGTGGAACTAAGACACAATTGCCACAGTTTTCTTAAAACACCCAATCACAATAGCATCCACTTTTTTGTTTTCTTGAACCCTCTAAAAATTACCTAACACAAGCCTATGCTAATACCCTGATACTGAGATTCCCCACTCTTCTCCTTTGTGTTTAGTTTTCCTTGCTGCAGAAAGTTTAATTTAAAAAAAACTTACTGTGTGCTCCTTTGTGTTTCTTTTAAAAATATTTTTAAATTAATTTTTTAGAGAGAGAGGAAGGGAGAGAGAAAGGGAAACATCAACGTGAGAGCAGAACATCCATCTGTTGCCTCCTGCGTGCCCTCTACCGGGGATTGAGCCAACAATCTAGGCATGTACCCTGACTGGAATAGCACCACAACCCTTTGGTGCACAGGATGATGTCCAACCAACTGAGCAACAGCAACCATGTCTCCTGGTGATCTTTGGCTGGTGGGAATGGACTCTAGGTAATCGTAAGTGTTCTCTCTCTCTCTCTCTCTCTCTCTCTCTCTCTCTCTCTCTCTCTCTCATACACACACGCACATGCACACGGATAGCAAGTGACAGGGAGCACTTGCTACCTGACTACTAAAAGGCCTTCTGCAGAAATGACATTTGAACAGGGGCCTGAATGAAATGAGGGAGAAACCATGTGGATATCTAGGGACAGAGGGAATAGCAAGGGCACGGGATTTTGGGGACCGGTTTGGCAAGTTCCACAGACAAGAAGCTACTTTGGCTTAAGTGAGCAAAGGAAAGTGTGATTGGAAAGTGAAAGAAGTAGCCACGCCTCCGATCATGCAGCCTCAAAGGTCCTGATAAGGACGAGATTTTGCTTTAATTGTCATAGGAAGCCATTGAGAGATTTGGGTTTTGTGACTCCATTGTAGCTAGAGTAACATGGTTAGGCTATGGCAGAAAGGGCCTTACCCACTCACTCCTGTGTGGGACATCTTGCCTGGCCTTAGAGACTGTTATATCTGAACGCTTCAAGTTCTTCTGGGTTCTTTATTTAGGAGCTTGGGAGAATGGAGGATGCACAAGAAAATGCCAGTTGCTTCAGAGCCAAAGAGAAAACATCATGATCTCAGAAATGTGGTGGTGGAGGGAGGCAGCAGTGGATGTAATAGGAAACAGGATTTTTTCTTAACTTTATTTCTCCTGAATAAGAAATCCACAGGCTGGCAATCCAGAGTCCTATATACAAGTTTTTTTGGTCGAAGTTGGCCTTTGTAGATGGGCACCAGCAGAGGGTGCTATAAGCCTCCAGCAGCCCGCACGCCTTGGGCACTTGGGCACTACACAAGTTGCCGTTTGGAAAAAAAACAAAAACGTATAGTGTGCACATCGGAATCACCTGTCCTGTTCCAACATAGCTCTAGACCCTACCTCCTGCATTTGAGTCTATGGATAGGAGGAATTTTCATTTATAACAGGTTCCCAGGTGATGCTGATACCCCGCCAGATTGCTTCTCTATCCGGAGGTGACCAGAAACACCCGAAGAACCTTTCAACGTGTCTGAGGCACCTTCCTTAAGGGCATTTCAGAATGGGGTGAAGTGAGAAAACTTCCTGGTTCCCTCCTGGCTTCTGCAGGGGGTTGGGAAAGTACTCTGTAAATTGAAGCTTTACACAAATAATTACCCAAATAGCCTCTTATACAGTTGGACGAGCTTTCTATGACATTTCCAAACTAGTTCTAGAAGTTCTTTTGTATATTCCTTGGGATTTTTTACATAGTTGTAGACAACCCCAGGATTTTTTACATTGCTGTAGATAATATCATCTGTGAATAGGAACAGATGAACCCTTACCCCACTCTGTCTTGAACTCTTCTGTGGTGGCCAGAACTAGATCTATCAAGATATTCAGGAGCAGATAACGCACCAATTCACAAAGCAATTAACAATATTCTGAATCCTAAGTGACTATAGGCCCTAAGATGAGAGAGACCTGGCTACCCTGATGAAATAGTTCTCATTGATCAGCTGAGCCCACCAGCAGATACAGCTGTGTGAAGAAGTCCAAAGAAGACCAGGAAAAGAACTGGCCAGTCAATGTGCAGAATCATAGACATAAACTGTTTTAAGTCACTAAGTTTTGGTGTGGTTTGTTAGGTGTCAATAGGTAACTGATATACCTAACATTTTTATTTCTAAAACCCCTTTCCATTGGTCTATATATCTTGAAAGGCTTGGCTGTACTTCTTTAAGAGGTCAGAGTGTGTTTTTCCAGTCTCTTGGCTAATATCCAGCTCCATACTGTCCTGAAGTCTGTTTCCATGAAGCTGTCTTGGCTCTGAGGTTATTGTATTTTACATGCAATCTCACTGGTGAGTCACTGGTGCATTCTCACTTGGCTTTGCCTAAAATTAAATGGACCAACACGTAGGCTTTCAACAATTTTCAATTAAGAAATCACAACCTGCCCTGGTTGGCGTGGCTCAGTTGGGTGTCATCCTATGCACTGAAAGGTTGTGGGTTTGATTCCAGGTAGGGGGCAAGCAAGAGGCAAGCAATTGATGCTTCACTTTCATATTGATGTTTCTCTCCCTCTCCCTTCCTCTCTCAAAATCAATTTTAAAAATAAATAAAAGAAAAGAAATCACAGCCCTGACCGGGTGGCTCAGTTGGTTAGAGCATTGTCCCAATACACCAAGGTTGTGGGTTCAATCCCTGGTCAGTGAATGCATACATAAGTGGAACAACAAATTGATGTTTCTCTCTCTAAAATCAGTTTAAGAAAATGAGTAATCTTTTTTTTTTTAAGTGATCATAAAGTTAGCCTTGTGCCTGTGGCCAAAATGAAGTAATAGGGACCAAATTTACCTCACCCACCTCCACTTCATTGATGCCCCCTAGTTTGCCACCATCATCCTACATATACTCCAGTTGTAGGCCCAGTACTGAGGACAGACAGTCCATGGTCCCTTGACCTGGACTCTATATGTCTATCATTTCATGCTTGTAGTTTTAAGAAGGAGGTAGAACTGAGCAGGTATAGTCTGTGGTAGGTTGTGACCTCTCCAGCCTGGCCTTGCTGGGCAACTTCTGTCCTGCCACCTCCTCCACGAACATCCATCTGTTGTAATTTCCATTCTTGCCATCTTTGAAGTTTGCTCAGCGTGCCATTCTGTAGGATTCCTGGCATCTTTCCTATGTGTTGCCCTTGCCCTACCCCTCCTTGTCTGCTGCACAAACACCTCCTCTGTTTTAAAAAAAATCTGTTGAACTCTGAGGCCTTTCTGATGCTCTCAGGTTGAACTGACTCCTGGTAACTCCACTGTCCTTTGGTCTAGCAATTCTTACACCAATAGCATTTTACAATACCTGTTTGTGTTTGTCTCCCTTTCCAGACAGGGAGAGTGTTGATATGTGTGACTAGTCTCCAGGTCAGTGTCTGACACACACTAGCTGCTTAATAAACATTTGTTGAAGAGAGTGAGAATGGAAGCAACGTGTGTCACAAAATCGGAAAGAATGGGATTGCCCCTGGCGGGAAGAACAGTCCACCGGGAACCTGATTGCTCCTGGGTGATGAGTTCAGGGACTGGATCTCGTGCTAACAGACCTATTGCAGCATTCGTGGGGACTTCACTCATTTTGAAGGAATGGCAAGTTGGGTAGTTTTTAATGCCATTTATAAATACAGGGTTTGTCCAACTAAGATACTGTGATGTAAAGAAGAGTAAGCATTTCAAATAACTAAGCATCTGACCAGCAACCCTTCCCATATAACCAATTGATGGACTGAAATAGAAAATATTCTCATCTGCTCATTAAAACAGATTTCCCTTAAGACCTCTGCCGAGGAGCACTTTATTAGTAAGTTCCACAAGACTGCTGAAAGTAATAAAGCTGATTTCTTTTCATGTGCTTTATGATTCGGTCAAGCCAATTCTTGCCAGTTGGATCTAGTTCATCTACATTAACTCTGCTTGAAAGTCGTCAGCAGTGCAGAGAGCAAACTGATTCATTCAAATGGTGTGTCTTTGTAGCTTATCTCATAAAACTGATGAGAACTCACAGAAAACTGACCTGTTTCGGAGGAGAGGAAGAGGTGTTCCTAGTGCCATTTAGTCTTTAGATTTGAACCTCATCAGCTTAGTAGCTTTCCTTCTACTTGTTGGGTGGGGGGTGAGGGGTGGGGGTTGGGGATGGGGTGTAGCCACAGCCCTGACTCTTAACAGGCACTTCTCCCAAACTACCCCCTTCCCCCCCAAAATTGCCACTTCTATGCACATATCATATCCCATGGAGTTTTCCTGTGGCATAAGGGCCTTAAATGAAGGAAAACACAGACTGGTCATGGAGAGTCATCCCGGTAGGAAGAAAGGGTGTTACCTGGGAGGACACTGATGAACCCGAACACATTTGCCTATTGGGCGAGCAAAGAGGTTATCGGTGTGCTGGTCTGTGCCACCAACTAGGCCCTCAGGCATCTGTTTCAGCGCCGATTCTTCTACTCTTCGCTAACATTTCCTGGAACTGTGGTGTCAAGGAACTAATGAGGCTTTGGGAAGAGCCGGGGTGTGTGTAGAAGTCTGTCCTCCCCTCGGAGAGTGAGGTCAGGCTCCTGGGACAGGGGTCATCCTTTCTTGAGCCTCCCCAGAGGCAGAGCCATGGGTTAGGCATGCAGGCAGAAGATCTAGGAATTCCTGTCGATTCCTCCTGCAAAGACCACTGCTGTGCTGCATCTCTCCCACTGACTCAGAGTCCATGGGAAAACCCTAAAACCAAGGTGCCCTCCCCCCCTGAACTGAGCTTGGGTCTAGGCTTTCGCTACGAAAATAGCCCTTCCAAGTTGTGTTGACAGGGCACATAGTGCCACCTCTGCAAAGGGCTGGACACACGCCTTAGGGATTCCTGGCCCTCCTCTGGGCAGTTATTTTCAAAATCATGGTTCTTTCATATATTTAAATACTGTATGTGCATATGCATATACATATATATATACACACACACATATATAACATATTTTATAAACATTTTCTATTTTACACACATCTATTTTAAATACTTATACTTCCTGCACCACTGGCTGACTCTCCTGATTAGCTCTTCTGCCCCTCTTCTCTGAGATGCCCCTTTCCTTCTGCAAATGGCCATCACACTGTCCACCCTCAAGAGTGTATAATGTGATGGGGGAGTAGAAAAACACAAATGACTATAAATGTTCATAGTCATTGAGCACCTATTACATGCTCTGTGCTTTACAAGTAATATTTCATTTAATTCTTACAAACCATTTTATAGCTTGTTGAGAAACCTCTTTAGGATTATACCGTACGACAGAGTTGTGCTTCAAGCTTTGGGATTCTTCCAGAATCCATGAGCTTCCCTACGCTACCCGGAGGCTTCCCAGTGCAGACCAGAGAGAAGATGCCATTGAAGTGACATGAGGCTCCTAGGGGTGCTGGATGGGGAAAGGCTTTGAGATAGGTGCACTAGTACGTCCTCTGAGCGGCGAAAGCCAAGATGGACTTAAATGTGCAAGAGATTATTGAAGCTATGCCTGTGGTGGGCAAAGGAGAAAAGGCAGGAGTAGCTTCAGATTTTGATACAGGAAGGAGGAAAGATTGGGTACAGAGAGTCTCAGATGAGATGCAGTTTAAGAGAGCGTCAGCCAGGTGGAAGGGGCTTCCTCAAGCCAAGGGCACCTGTTGAAGGAGCCCACGTTTTGCAGGGAAGGGCCTGCAGGAGGACCCCTGCCATGCTCAGCCTCCACTGGGAGCAGCCGGTGTGGCTTCCCTGGTCCAGCGTTAGCACGGAATGGTGAGGGTGGTGTGATCCGCACAGCAGCAGATGTGAGCATTGCATTTTCCTCACTGCCATAAAGGCTTAGAAGAACTGGTTAAATTTCAGCATGGCCCTATTGAGAATGACATCTGAGCTAGCACACTTTCTATGAAGCACTCGTCTCAAGATCCATCTTGAAAAAACTGGAGTATATTGCATTCTCCTCTCAGAGATTAATCCTGCACAATAATTCAAAGCTCTGAGAAGTTCTCCTTAAAGAAACAGGTTAGCCTGTGTTTAACCCAGCAGCTCCCAGACCTATTTGATTATAGAGCTCAATCTGCACATGTAAATTTTATGAATTCCCTGTGTAATCAGTATTCGGTAAAACTCTGTGTTTAGAGAGGGGGTTTAGGCCCTATTGTGGGGGCTTTAGCCTGCATTTAACCCGGGGCGTGTGTTGCTTTATGGAGTATTCTGAAGAGGGGAGCCATGCACTCAGAGTTGTGCTCTCTGGCAGCGATGTGTCGTGGAGATTGGAGCAAGAGTGTGTCCCTCAAAGTTAATCACTAATTACCTGCAGCCATAATCAGCCCTAAGATTGCCCCCAGGCTCCAGATATTGCACATGAATCATTTGAAATCCAACTGCTTTACTTCCAATTAAAGTCCAGGAGAACTTAAATTGTGGGAAGCGACAGTGGGTCACCCCGTATCAAACTGACCAACCTCCTACGGCCAGAAACAATGGCCCGTTGTCCCTCTGGCATCCTCATCAGCTTCCCTCCGTACTGAGTGTCCAGGCGGCTGCCAGCCAAGCTGCCCTTGTGATTTCCCAGGCCTCAGAACTCTCCCGCGCCCTCCTCCACTGCCCCCCACGCCAGCTCAGAGACAGGGCAGCCACACAGCAGATGCAGGCAGCCGTGGGATGTGCTGGGATGTGCGTCAGGAGACATTCCAGCTGTGACCCGGTGACAAGTCTGGAGAAGCCAGCTTCCCTCCCCTCCTTCACCTGCATTGTGGAGGCTCCCACCCTCACCACAAGCTCACCGGGAAAAGTTTTGAAGTTCTCTGTTAATGGGCCGTGACAAGATTGGTTCAAAGCAGTAGACTCTTTGAATGGTCCATAAATATGATTAGTCACCTTCAATAGTAAGGCTTAGACAATGGGGAGGCAATGTGAATGTGGGGAAGAGCATGTGCCCTAGACTCAGACGAAGCTGGGTTTCAGTTTTTTCTCCACCATTTTTAAAGAACTAGCTGTGCATCCTGGGCCAGTCACCTAATCTTTATAGACTCGAATTTCTTATTGAACAGGTGAAACAGGTATCTTTATAGTAACTGTTTCACAGGGTTGTTATAAAGATTAAATAAAGCAGATGAAGCGAGTAGAGCAGTGCCTGGTGTATGTTAGCCAGGGTTATTTTTATTGTGTTTGTCATTACTAGTGGCATCATTGTTAGATACTGTGTGGTAGGTGGACGAGGGTAGAATGGTTCTCACAGTTAAGAATTTGCGGTTGGGCATTGTCCCGTGCACTGAGAGGTTGCCAGTTCAATGCCCCATCCGGGCGCCTGCCTGGGTTTCAGGCTGGATTCCTGGTGGGGAGCATGCAGTGTTTTGTTTTCATGTGGGTGTTTCTCCCTCTCCCTTCCTCTCTCTCTCTCTCTCTCTCTCAAAATCAATGAAAAAAAATATTTTAAAAAAAGAGAGGAGAAAGGAAAGTTTGAAAGGGAAGGTAAAAGGCTTTTTTTAAAAAAAAAAACATGTTTCTCTTTCTTCCTCTCTCAAATCAGTAAGAAACAAAAACATGACATGTATGCAAATTTTACTTTAAAATACATAAATATTGAACTTTAGTTAATGATAACCATGCTGAAATATTTATGGGTGAAGAGTACTGATATCTGTGACTAGCTTTGAAATGCCTCATAAAAGTAAGATGGATTGATGAATAGATACATAGATAAATATGGGATATAGCAAAATGGTAATTGTTGAATCTAGATAGTAGGTATATGAGTATTCATTACACAAGTCTTTCAACTTTTCTGTATATTTGAAATTTTTTGTAATAAAATATTGGTGAAATATGAAAAACACACCATAAAGTAACAAATGCCATAAAAGTTCAGAGGCAGTAGAATGACTGTGTAGCTGGTAAGTCAGAACTCCTGTGGTGGGAGTACTTTTCAGATGGGATTTAAAAGGATTCAGAGGGCTTAGCTCAAAACGCTGCAGTGGGGGGCATTCTAGGTGGATGCAGTGACACTAACTGCCTGTGGTTTGGGACTAGTCTGTGAGCTGACTTAGCACAGGTGGCAAGGGGGAAACATGGCTGAGGTGGCAGGCAGAGTAGGGTCATGGTCTTCTTCCTTTTATCAGGGACCTTATCCTGTAGCAAATGGAAGCCACTGAAGTTGCTTGAGCAGGAGCTTCTCTGCATTCTCCCTATCACTTTGGGCTAAGCTTTCCCATGGAGGGACGTGTGAGCTTCTTCAAGGAATAAAACCATGTTTCAAAGGTGTTGTCATGGGTGACTAGATGATAAATAGCTTTATCTCAGAACCTGCATCAGCCCAGAATCATTCCACTGGAACAGCAATTGAAAGGAACTGCATGGAATGGAACTTGCACTTAATTTGTGTCCTGTTGAAGTCTAACTGTAGGCTTTAATCACCACATACAGGGTGTTCTTCCAAAAATGCAGACACACTTTTTAAAATATATATATATTTTATTGATTTTCCACAAAGAGGGAGAGGGATAGAAAGTCAGAAACATCAATGAGAGAGAAACATCGACCAGCTGCCTCCCGAACACCCCCCACCGGGGATGTGCCCGCAACCAAGGCGCATGCCCTTGACCGGAATCGAACCGGGGACCCTTCAGTCCACAGGCCGATGCTCTATCCACTGAGCCAAACCGGTTCCGGCGCACTTTAACAGCTGATCGCGCCATTGGTGTTTCTTTCTTTTCAGATTTAACCCATTGGAATTAATAAGTGTTAATACACTTTTGGGGGACACCCTGTATTAAATACTAAATCAGAATGGAGTCCACCCTGCATGTGATCTGGAGAGCTTTAAAAACTCCTCCTTTTCCCTAGTCACTGCTGGGGTTCGACAGTCTAGAGCCGTGGACTTCATGCTTCCTGTTCCAAAGAATGCCAGCTCAAAATTGCATGCACAGAGCCAGGTGCATTGTCCTTTATGCATAATTTCAGGGATTCTTCACTGGTACTGGCTTGACTTTTGAATTCAGTTAATCCTAGGATGCCTCTCAGCCCTAGCCATGGGTCCTAACTTCCCAAAATACATTTTAAGTGCCTGTATTTATCTGTGCTCTTCTTAGCTTTCACCCCTATATAGTCTGTGCTTCCTTCTCCCTGGATTGTCCTCCCTGCCACCCTTCCTGCCACCCCATCCTACAATGCCTCTAGAACCAGGTTCTATTGTGAACAAAATACCCTGAGCTTCACCACTGAATGCTCTTCCACTTTCCTCACCTTAGCAAAAACTACCTTCTCCTGTGGATATGGGACCCCAGGGAAGACTGGTCATTCTCCACGGCCTCCCCAGCACTAAGGCTGAACCTGGGAATGGCAAGGGTGGCCACTTTCTTCACTCCTCCATGCTCCTAGAAAATCACTTCCTCTGAGCTTCATGTCATCCGTTCTACCATTCTCTACTTCAGGGGTGGGGAACATCTGGCCCACGGGCTGTATAAAGCCCACTAAATCATTTGGTCTGGGCCTGCCCAGGCATTAGGGGTGAATTTGTTAAATGTTTGACCACATATAGCAGGCTAATTTTTAAGTTGATTATTTTGTGAGGCCCCCCGAATGATGTTATAAATACCCAAATGACCCTTGGCAGAAAAAGGGTTCCCCACTCCTTGTCCTCCTTTATGACTAGCTTCCTAGTCACTCCCATTCCCTGAGGACTTTGGTACCTGACTCACAGTTTTCCTGTTTACCTGTTACCCTAGTGACTTCGTATCCCTGGAAACAACCAGGGCCTTGTCCACCTGTCGTCCTTTACCATTTCAACTCCAGTGAACTTCACTTCACCTCCACCCTTCCATGGTTACTCACTACCCAGAATGCTCCATTGCTAAATCTTACATCCCACATTCTAACCATAACCATGGCTTACAGTCCCCTAGCTCTTATCTCATCTGAATGTTTCATGTGCATGAAGATTCCCAGGCCCTAGGTCAAGTATTGCCCTTAGACCTGGGCAGGAGAATTAGAGAGCCCCACTATAACCCTTCTCAGATTATGCTTATTCCTACAGGGTCAGGAGTCTGCAGGGCCAAGGGAACCTATACTCCAAGGCCCATTCCCAACTCTCCATATCTGGATACAGAAAATCTGTCTTCCCTTTTGAAGCAGTTATTATATACACTAGAGGACCGGTGCATGAAATTCGTGCATGGTGTGTGTGTGTGTGTGTGTGTGTGTGTGTGTCTGTGTGTGTGTCCCTCAGCCCAGCCCAGCCTGCACCCTCTCCAATCTGGGACTCCTCGAAGGATGTTCCCAACTGCTCACCTGCCTGCCTGATTGCCCCTAACCACTTCTGCCTGCCAGCCTGATCACCCCCTAACCACTCCGCTGCAGGCCTGATCTATGCCTAACTCCCCTGCCGGCCCCATTGCCCCTAACTGCCCTCCCCTGCAGACCTGGTCCTCCTCCAAGTGCCCTCCCCTGCAGGCCTGGTTCCTCCCTACTGCCCTCCCCTGCAGGCCTTGTCTCCCCCAACTGTTCTCCCCTGCAGGCATGGTCTCTCCCAACTGCCCTCCCCTGCTGGCCAGGTCTCCCCCAACTGCCCTCCTCTGCCAGCCCTGTCACCCCTAACTGCCCTCCCCTGCTGGCCATCTTGTGGTGGCCATCTTGTGTCCACATGGGGGCAGCCATCTTTGACCACATGGGGATGGCCATATTGTATGTTGGAGTGATGGTCAATTTGCATATTACTCTTTTATTAGGTAGGTTACTAGAGGCCCGGTGCATGGATTTGTGCACCGGTGGGGTCCCTCGGTCTGGCCTGTGCCCTCTCACAATCTGGGACCCCTTGGGGGATGTCAAAAAGTTGATTTCAGCCTGATCCCTGCAGGCCAGGTCGAGGGACCCTACTAGTGCACGAATCCATGCACCAGGCCTCTAGTATACATATGAAATCTTTGGTTAATCTCTTCCTGCCCTCCTCCCTTCCCTCTAAGATTCATCAGTCTGTTCCATGTTCCCATGTCTTTGCGTGGTCAATGCGCATCATAGCTACTGGCCGAATGGTCGCTTAGACTTTTATATATATGTGTTGTGTAGGAGGCAGCCAATTGATGATTCTTGCTCCTTATTGATGTTTCTCTCCCCCCCCTCTCTCCCCCTCCCTCTTCCTTCATCTCTGAGATCAATTTATTTATTTTTTTAAAAGAAACTACACCTGAGAAGCCTCTTGCTCAGTGCTCACAAACTCATTAGTCAACAGAGCCAAATATCAACAGTACAACGATTTAAATTTCTTTTGAGAGTCAAATTTTTAAAACTTAAACTTCTTCTAACGCCACTTCTTCAAAATAGACTCGTCCAGGCCGTGGTATTTTGTGGAAGAGCCACACTCAAGAGGCCAAAGAGCCTCATGTGGCTCGCTAGCCGCAGTTTGCCAACCACTGCTCTTGCTAATGCTATAAAGGCCATAGGTTTTGGGAGAGAGTTAGGGTATTTTGGGAGAAATTTAAATAATGTGACTAGAGAGCACCGACTGTGGTGATTTAAAATATATCCACAAATTCTTTGACACTCCTTTCAAAAGGCAGAGCCCAATTCCTCTCCTCTTGAATCTGGACTGGTTTTAATAACTCACTTCTTACTTGTAGAATGAGGCAGAAATGCTTTCTGAGGCTGGAACATAGGAGACATTATGGCTTCAGTCTTTCTTCCGGGTCACCGGGTCTGGGAGAAGCCAACTGCCGTGTCTTGAGGACTCTCAAGCAGCCAGCCCTCTGGGGAGAGCCACGGGGTGAGGAGCTGCTGCAGCCTTGCCAGGAGCCACGTGGGGGAGCCACCTTGGAAGTGGACCCTTTAGCACAGGTGACCATTCGGAAGACTACAACCTCAGCCAACACCTGAACTGCAGCCTTATGGGAGGCCCTGGGCCAGAAGTACTCAGCTAAGCCACTCCCTGATTTTTTGACCCACAGAAACTTTCAGATAATAAAACATTGGTTGTTTTAAGCTGTTAAATAATAGTGACTAATACACTGTCATGACCTCATTTGACCGCTCCTCAGGAGGTGACGCTGTTGACACCCTCCTCCACCCACTGTGCTGCCCCTTTGGCTTCCAGGAGAGTACTCCCTCCTGGGCTCTCTTCCAGCCTGGGGCCCGTCCCTCAGTTTTCTTCATTAGAGCCTCTGCTGCTTGCCCCTAAGACTCCAATGCTCCTAAGGCTTCTACTATTGTTTTCCTACCCCATCTCCATCGACTTTAATCAGACCCATTTGTCATAATTAAAACTAAGATTTTTATGCCAGTGTCTACTACCTGGACCTTTCTCTTAGGCTTTATAACTGCCTATTGGACAACTCCATTTAGATTTGGTCCTGGCTCCTCCTACACCTGTTCCTCTCCTGGTGGCCCTTCCCACATTTGAGTGGAACCTTTGTCCTACCAGTTGCTCAAGTTAAAAATGTTTCTAAAAAAACAAAAACACAAAACAAACAAAAGAGGAAAAACAAATAAACAAACCAAAAACAAAAGAGAAAATATTGCTCCCAGCCATCCCAGACTCCTCCTCACTTGCTATTTTTAGGACCTTCAGGATCTGACTCCAGTCAACATTTTAGAATAATCTCTCAACTTTTTCTATAGGTTTTCCCATTTTAATCACTTGTGATTTTCAAATGATTCTTGCCACTTCAAGCTCTGCACATATCTTTTTCTAGAATGTTACCTTTCCATCCTTGACCTATTGCCTTTTTATTTTGATAAGTCCTACTTTCAAACAGTAGCGCAAGTGTTTCCTCATTCTGCCCACAGTTCTGTGCGCTTACATTTAGCTTCGTACTGGCAACTCCTGAATTCCCCGTCCTTTGCTGTTGGACAATTCTCCATGGTGTTTCTGCAAGTCTTGTGACAGTTTTTATCTCAAACTGCCTTAGGAGCTAGAGTCCTCCTCTGGTGAGAGAGCAGATTTTATCTCCTGAAAAATATATGACAACTGCCTCCCTCTGAGTCACAGGCTGGCTGGCCTGCATTACCCTGTGGGACACAGAGGACAAGGGGAGCTGATTTGAACAGGAAGCTTATGCTCTCTGCTGTGCCACTAGTAATACAGTCCTTTGTCTCTGACCTTCCAGTCTCATGTCTCCTGCCAGAATCTATGAGCCTGTGAAACCATGGCAGGCTTCCTTGCTAGCATGCAAGTAGGGTAAAATCTTAGCCCCTTCCAAATTCTTGACACCACACACAGTTGACTTAAGTGCCTTGAGAGCAGGAACTGCATCTGAATGGACTTTGCTTCCCCTGTGGGTGATGAGATAATGCTGCATTGGCCTAAAGGGCTTTGGATATATATATATATATATATATACACACACACACACACACGTGTGTGTATATATATGTATATATACATATATATATATTCCAACTTTGAAATAAATTGTTATGCTTTTCCTGATTATTAGGAATTATATAATTATGTACCTTCCTTGGGGGTTGTAGAGGGTGAAGCCTCAGATCAGTGTTCTGTGGCAAAGTGAACTTTTCTGGGGTTTAAAAATGCTACAGATAGCCCAGCTGGGATGGCTCTGATTGAGTGTCAGTCTATGAACCAGGAGGCCATGGTTTAATTTCTGGTCAAGGCACATGCCCAGGTTGCAGGCTCGATCTGTGCAGGAGGCAGCAAATCAATGATTCTCTCTCATCATTGATGTTTCTGTTTCTCTCTCCCTTCTTTTCTGAAATGAATAAAAAATATTTAAAAATGCTAGATACAGTAGTCCCCCCTGTTGACTAAGAACTTCCAAACCTAGTGAATTTTTATGAATTTATTTGAGCAAAAGCTGATGACAGTGACTAGGAAGCAAGACCTCAAATGTTCTGGAGAATAACAGTTTTGCAGTTTCTTTTAGGGATTTGAAGTTAAAGAGAATTTGATAAAAATTTTTAATATACATTTTTATTGATTTCAGAGATGTAAGGGATAGGGAGAGACAGAAACATCAACGATGAGAATCATTGCTTGGCTGCCTCCTGCACGCCTTCCACTGGGGATCGGGCTCACAATCCAGGCATGTGTCCTTGACTAGAATCGAACCTGGGACCCTTCAGTCTGCAGGGCGACACTTAAGGATACATTTTAGGGAAGATTACATGAACGTGGGAGAAAGTAAGGCGGATTGGATTACAGGCGAATTAATCTCTTGAAGACGGATACTTCTCTTGAGGAGTATTACACAGGTGTGGTGGTAACCTAGATGTGTAAGAGCAATGGACAAGGCTTGCCCAGGCAAAGATAATAAACCTTTTCCTAGGGAATTTATGATCAATCACCCTGTGAAGTTACTTTTCAGAGAACCCCTTTTTCCTTCACACCCCGTATCCACAGGGGATATGTTCCAAGGCCTTCAGTGGATGCCTGAAGCCACAGAAAGCCCTGGGCCCCATAGGTATTTTTATCCTATACAGACACCCATTTTACAGCTTCTCTTTGGCATAATCGAGTTGTCAGCATCACTATTCTTGTGCTTTGGGGTCATTATTAAGTAAAATAAGGGTGACTTGAGTACCAGCGCTGCTATGCCCCGACAGTCTATGTGGTAACTCAAGATAGCTACTGAGCATGGCAGGAATCGATGACCCACCCCCAGGGTGGGAGTGAGTGCGAAAGGATCCAGATTTCATTATATTACTTAGAACAGCACATCATTTAATACATGAACTGTTTCTTCCTGGGACTTCCCATTTAATATTTTCGGACCGCATTGGACCACAGGTAACTGAAACCAGAGATAAGTGTCACCTGCAGTTCAGTGTGAGTAAGTCCTCCTGCAGGTGATGGGGTGGCTGAGGGGAGACTAGGTTTTTACGGGTGGGGGGGTTTATGCTGCGGTTGGGATGGGATGTTAATCTCTGCTATTAGACTCACAATAGCCTCAAACAGGCCAGAGCAGACCTGCTCCCAGCCCAGCCAGGCTGATTCAGCCCAACCTGTCAGAGCTTGAGTGAGAATTAAGAGCTTCTGGTGCCTGAACTCTGCTCTAACCCTTTCCCTACCATGACCAGGCAAGATTGCTGGCTGGGCTCGCCAAGGGAGGGAATCCACCATGGCAGCTGTCATCGGGTTTGGATTGTGGAAGCCCACCCAGCCCCGCTTCCTGGTTTAGGAGGAGGGTGGGACCCCGGCAGCATTTGCGCAGCGGCGGCTTTCGGGGCCAGAGGAAATGGGGGAGAGGGAATCCTTCTTGGGCGACGGCTGAATGGCTACTAAAAACCACTTCACATCGGGGGCAAAGGAGGGGAAAATGGGAGACACCTGTAATACTGTCAACAACAAAAAATAAAAACCACTTCATCTCATTTAAAGTTGGTATTTTATAGATGAGAAAACTGGGGTCCGGAGTGGATAAAGTGCTGAGATTGGATATTGTCTTTGGAGCCTCAGCTGCCTCCATTTCTCTCTCATTAGAAGGCTCATTTGTCCTCGTTCCCTGGCTCCGTCACTCTTCCGCACACCCAGGTGCTGATGCAGCGTCCGCAGGCCCGGTCAGCAGATTCCTCAGTTTGGTAGCCGGCGTGGCTCCCCAGGCAGCTCTGGTTTTGTCCATCGCAGAGCAGTCCCGTCGCCAGCCGGAGAGGAGGCGGCGGAAGAGGAGCCCTGCGGCGAGAGCCCGAGAAGGGGGCGGGGCACCCCGAGACGCACCCGTTCCTTCAGGGAGCGGCAGCCCCGGGAGCCTCTCCGGCGGAGTCCCGCCCGGTGAAGGCAGTTACAGCGCCTTAGGAGGCGGATGAAGGGATGGCGGGTGCCAGAGGCTGGAATGATGTCCCGTGCCCACTAGTTTCTCCCGGGTCTGGGCAGAGAGGCTGTTTTAGAAGCGCACGTCGCCCTCGTTCAGGGCCAAGGGGATAACGCTCACTGGCCCTTCCCAGACGCCCCATCCGGGGGCGGTCTGCAGGGTTTGGGAGCCACAGCCCGGGAAGGGAGTAGGAGCGCGTACGTGACCCGCAGGGTGTGCGGCCGCGCCCAGTCGCCCCGCGCGCGTACACGCGCCAGACGCCCCGCCCCTCGTGACCAGCGCGCGCGGGGCCTCTGCCCCTCCCCCCCGCGCGGCGCCCACCGCGCTACACCCGCCGTTCCCCGCCCCCTCGCGTCAGGGGCTGCCCGCGGAGCTGCCTGACCGGAGGGCCCGCGGCGTCTGCCTCTGCGGCCCCCGCCGACGGACCGAGGCGGCCCACCCAGGGGGCGGGGGTGCCGTTGGTGTCCGTGGCCGTTGCGGAGCAGGTTGGAGCGGGCGGCGGAGCGGCGCTCTGGGGACAGGCGCGGCAGACAGCCCGGGACTGGTGGCGGGGGCCTGGAGGGGGAGGACTGGGTTGCGGCGGGCGGAACGGTGTCTCCTTCACTTCGCCCTCCACCGCGGCAGCCGCAGCACGACGCCGTGCGAGCCAAGCGGCTTCAGCTGCGAGCGGAGCGGCGGGACGGCCCCCCAGGAGACCACTAGGTATCTCAGCGTCCGCCTCACTCCGACCGGGGGCCTCGGCGACCAAACGGGAGGCCGGAGCGGGGCTGGGGTCGGCCCGGCTCCCTAAGATGGCCGCGCGGTCCGGCGGCCCCTCGCCTCTCTCTATCTCAGTCCCTCTTGCCCCTCTGCTTCCTTCTTACTCCCGTTGACTGCACTTCTTGTCCTTCCGCAGACCACCTCTTCCCGCGGCCTCGCCATGGCGACCTACGGACAGAGCTGCGCGCGGCGTACGTAGAGCGGGTTCTCCGCGGCCTGGGGCGGTGGGTTCTGGGAGCCGAAGCCTGTGGGCCTGATAACCGCAACTCCTCCGCCTTCCCCCCTCCCCCCGTTTCTCCGGGGACTGGGGAATTCACCCCTTTCGGTAGCCACTCCACGGGTCTAGACCCCTTGGCTCTGCGGAGGAGAAGCAGGGCTGCTGGATTTCGGATAAAGGGACTAGGCCAGGGGAGCTGGTGTGTGGCTGCATTCACCTTTAGTTTTGGGGTGTGTCTGTGATGAGCTCAAAAGCAAAAAGTTACTAGTTGTGGGATTCGGTTTTGGGGGGACTGGATCAGTCACTTTTCTGGAGGAAGTAGTAATTGCCCTGCGGGAGCGCAAGGTCATAACGCGTGCTTCTAAGGGCGTGGGCGCATTTTGTAGAATGAATGAGCTGGTGTTAGCTCACATTGCTTGCCCTTAAATCGAGCGGCATGGGCTGAGGAGAATCATATTAATGTTTAAAATGCCATTTAGTATTTAGTTGTAGACATTTTTTACTGGAACATAGATGGCTGTATTATTTCTAAGTTCAGTTTTTAAATTCCCAAAGTATTAGATACCTTTCTCTTCCCACTGCAGAATTCTTTGATCTCGGTTTGTATACTAAGGGATATGTGCAGGAAAGGACCTTGTCTTAGGTTTTCATTTTATCTCATTTGTTTTAAATAAATCAGCCCATTGCAGTGAGTTTTGGAAGACACATCTATAAGGAGAAATATATGTATGTGTGTGTGTGTGTGTGTGTGTGTGTATATATATATATATATATATATATATATATGATTCTTTGTACTAGTCCTGTCCTAGGAGGTGATGCTGTAGGCATTGCAAATTTAGGAATAGAAAGACTTTCTTTCGGAAGGAATTTCCCAACTTTGTATAGTCACTTACTGTGGTTATTCATTTTTGAAATAAGCCTTTGTTGGAGACATCTCTTTAATAGAGCTATAGGGTAGTTTTCGTGTAACTTGTGGTGGTGTCAAAAACACATCAACTCTTGGGCTGCTAGACTCCCGGATGCCCCAAGCCTAAGATCGTGTGAGACTTCACTGTCCTCTTTATCTAGCTACTTCATTTATTTTGTCTTTGTCTTAATTTTTTAATAAAGCTGTTTGTCTTACTGAAAAACACCACATCAACAAATTGGACTGCTTCCATTTATTTCCCTAATTTTTATTGGACTGTTTGAATTTAAAGATAGTAAAGATAGCAGTGGGTCATAATCTAGTTCTTGGACAGAAGTGAAGAACAGAAACATTAACACTGTAATGTTTTCTTTGAGCAGCAATGTGTATTCCTCCATCATATGCTGACCTTGGCAAAGCTGCCAGAGATATTTTCAACAAAGGATTTGGTAAGAACTTAAAAAATTATTTTTTTTAATTGGAGGTGAAAATGTGTGTTTAGATTGCTTAGTGAAATTAGTTTCTACAAATTGTAAATATCTTGCTGCATTAATTACTCTTTGGATACATTTTAGATAAAGTTTTTGTTAAAATAGTACAGTAATGGACCACATTCCCCTCCACCTCAATTTCCTCCAATAGTCTCAAACTCAAGTTCAAAGATTTTAGCTTTCAGAGAAAAACAGCTGTGTTTTCATTTCTTTCAGATGTAGTTTAGACCTTGGTTGACTAGAATTCTTGTTATTATGTATTATTATTTTGAACTTTTTCAAGGGAATTTAAGTGGATTTGTGTGTGTGTTTTTTCTCTCCAAGATTTAGGTCCCCAAACCAAATAACTTTAGGTTATTCTCCCAGTTATTTAGGTTATTAATCCCAAGAGGGAGTTAACCCCTTTTTGATGAAAGTTCTAAATGTTTATTTTAAACTATTGGCTATTATTAGATTTGAATTGATTCTCATTTCGGGTTTTAAAATGGTTTGAAAGCTTTTTTTTTTTTTGGTGCCAGATAATACAATAAAACACTAGGCAAAGATGTAGAGATGTTCTGTTCTTTACGTGCCGGTTTATATATAATAATTTAAAAATTTTCCTTAAGTGTTGTGTTTTATTGTACATTTTTATCCCTCCCAATATGTGAATTCTTGATTCTTTTTTAAATCTATAGTCAACTATTATAATTTGCTCTATACTTGAAGGTTTTGGGTTGGTGAAACTGGACGTGAAAACAAAGTCATGCAGTGGCGTGGTGAGTGTTGGATATTTAAATCTAAGTTCTGATGAGCCTTTATATAATTTTGTAACCATAAAATATTCAAAACAAAAATGTCTACCCATTTTATTGTAAAGGAAAGGCAGAAGTTAAAATTATTTAAAGGGATTTGCATGTAACGATTTATTTTTACTTTGGCCTTTTTTCATGTGGTCTTTTGCGATACTACTTTGTATGCACAGGAACTCAATAAATATTGACCATGTGGGACTCTATGCAATAAGATTACAAGCTTGAGGACAGGGAACCTATTACGTATTTTCATAACCTTTTCTTTCAATGTCTATTAAAAGTGTTAAGAATTCTGGGCACAAAAGTATTTAGTGATTTAAATTGAGTATACTTATCATTTATATAATGGTCATATTCTAGCAGCTCTCCTTTGGGGAGATTTTAACGTATCGTGAATTCAGAGAATCTTGATTTTTCAATATTTTAAAAATATGCATATTTTTATTGATATCAGAGAGTAAGGGAGAGGGAGAGATAGAAACATCAATGATAGAGAATCATTGATCAGCTGCCTCCTGCACATCCCCTTCCTGGAGATCCAGCCCCCAACCCAGGCGTGTACCCTGACCATGAATCTAATAGTGACCTTGATGTTCACCTACTGAAACACACTGCCCAGGCTTGATTTGAATATTTTTAAAGAGTTTAATGTTTTGGTACTTAATGTCTTGATTCTGTCCAATAAATCTCAAAGGGAGAAAGGTAAACTTTTGTGTATTTTTTTTTCTCCCTCTAAAATTGTTTTAAAATTGTTTTGGGGATAGGGTATATTGTGTGCATATTGAATATTATTGGTCATTTTGATGAGTTCTTGGTGTAGGTGTCAATTACCTTAGTGAATTTAACTGGTATTAAAATTAACTGTGTTGTAGTTTGTTAATGCCTAGACTTGAGTTTGTCATGTCTGTCAGTTGGTTTCTTTGGTTTGAAAGGAAGCCTGAGTATTTATTGTGTATCAGTGACTTATTTAAGATAACCTGTTTCAGAGCAATGACTTAGGGTTTATTTTCTTGTGTTTCACCATTAACCTCTAAACACTCGCGGAGTATTTGTTGAAACACAAAAGGCCTCACACACAAAAAAGGTAAAGACAGTTTTTGTGTTTAAAAAGCCTATTTGCTTTTTAAAGAGACAATAAACTTTAAACTGGGGAACAATTAGAGAAGTATATCTAGTACTAGATTGTTTGATCTATGAAACTGTTGGAAAGGAAGGGCTTACTGTCGACAGGGTTAAGGAAAGTTTTATGAAATTAGGTTTAAGATCATGAAGGTTGTAAAGGAGCTGGATTTTTTTACTGTAGTATGTTTTTGTTTATCTATTGTATATAACTAACAAGTATGGCACTGATCTTGCACTATGTACTTGGCCCCAAACAAGTCCCATTAATGGCTGGTTCTGTTTTCTCACCTGAACTGCAGAAAATGTCCAGGCCACCCCAGAACATAGAAGCCTAAATATCTGGTGAAGTGAAGGGTCTAAGCTCTGCCAGTGGTGTCACATCTGGCCCAGTTTGGGTTCCACAGTGTGATCTTGGTTTTGTGTCTTGAGCTCTTTATCTATGGATTGATGGGTGGTATTGGGTAGGGCTTCAAGAATCATTAATCATTGATACTCAGGAGTAAAAATAGCTACTCATACACATTCCCCCTTTCAGGTACCTGCTAGAAGAACTTGCTCTAGATAATTTTAATAATGCTTTCCTTTTGTGTAGAGCATGTGAAAATGTGCAAAGCTTTCACAGTGTCAGTTCAGTTTAATCCTCTAGAGTACTGGTTCTCAACCGTTCTAATGCTGCGACCCTTTAATGAATGAATTAATATAAATATTAATTCACTGTTAATGAGTTGCAATGTAAATATCTGTTTTCCTATGGTCTTAGGAACCGCTGCTGTAGAGCCTAAGACCATTGGAAAACGCAGATATTTACATTACGATTCATTAACAGCAGCAAAATTACAGTTATGAAGTAACAACGAAAATAATTTTATGGTTGGGAGTCACCACAACATGAGGAACTGTGTTAAAGGGTCGAGGCATTAGAAAGGTTGAGAACCACTGCTCTAGAGGATAATATTGTAACTAGAGATCTGATGCACGAAATTTGTGCGAGGGCTTGGTCGGTCCTCCCCAGTCCTCTAAGGTCGTCCGGCTGTTTGGTCTAATTAGCACATTAACTCTTTATTATATAGGATTCAGGAAGCTGAGTCCCAGAAAAGTTAAATGTCTTCTACAGTGTTTCATTGGGTGAACACAAATGCATGTGGGCCTCCTAATTTTACAGCCAGGGTTCTTTCCTCACTTACCAGTGTTTTTTAGTATGGATATTGAGTACCAAGGTTTAACTTGAAATTCTTGTTTATGAAGACATTTAATTTCAGGAGATTGTGTACAAAACCTAATGCTTTTTGAGTCTATTTTATTGCCGAGCAATTTAGGCAAATGTACTGTTTTCTAAACAAAGGCTGATTGGCCTTTTCTCCCGCTGCACAGCTTTTTATGTTTCCTCTGCAGGTATCACAATTTTAGGTTGAACTTCTCTTCTTAGTTCAGATGAGCTATCTGGTTTAGAAGTGGCTTTCCAGTGGCCAGAGCCATTATTAGACAAATTGTGAGTCAGTATCCTTAAAGGGCTTTTTAATATTTTATCTTGGAAGATTTCAATTGCCTGCCTGTATACTGAGCTCTGAAAGATTACTAGATTTCTGGGTTATCTGTGGCAGATTTAAAATCTCAGATAAACCCTCTTCCATATTATGCCTTTTTAGTTGGTGTGCAGTTGGGGATTTGCAAGTTATTTATTTGCTATAAACATAAGATTATATAATGTACTTCAAATTGATCCCTGTATTTGATTTCTTCTGCTGATATAATCTATTGTCCATAATATAGTTTATATTATGCATGATATAAACCAGTTGTAGAGCAAATCTATAATTCCTTTCCCCTGCTTGTTTTGTGTGTGTGTGTTTGTGTTTGTGTGTGTGTGTTTGTTAATCCTCACCCGAAGATATTTTTCTGTTGATTTTTAGAGAGAGGGAAAGAGAAATATCAGTGTGAGAGGAGCACATCCATTGGTTGCCTCCTGTATATGCCCTGACCAGTGAGGGCATGGGCTGGGGAGGAGCCTGTGACCAAAGTACATGTTTTTGGCCGGAATCAAACCCAGGACCCATCGGTCCACAAGCTGGTGATCTATACACTGAGCAAAACCGGCTAGGACTTTCCATCGGCTTTTAGAGACAGTGGAGGGGAGGGGGGCAGGCAGAGAGAAACATAGACATGAGACATATCAACTGGTTGCCTCCCACACGAGCCCCGAGTAAGCCAGGGATTGAGCCTGCATCTGAGGTACATGCCCTTGACTGGAATCAAACCCCGTAGGCTCTATCCACTGAGCTAAACTGGCTGGGGCTCCCTTTTAAATGGAAATGTGAGAGATAGTTGGAAAGGCATGAAACCTGGTGAAGATTCTTTTTATCTCACAGAAACAATGTTGGGATTACTAAGAATTTAGAAAAAAGTCATGTTCAGTGTGTGAATTCCTACAGTGGGATACTTTCCTTTTAAGGACTTCCAGGAAACAATTTGTAGTAAATACAATATCTGTTATTATAAACTTTTATTGTAATGATGGGATCTATGGTAACCATAGTGGCTTATTTAGTGTTTAATTCAATATCAGAATATATTGATATATTGATATAGTGCCAAAACATTCTCTTTCTTCCCCCACACGCCTCCTGCATTGATTTTTGAATTCCAAATAAAATCACCTTAGTAGAAGTTTCCTTGAAAGTTGTACAGTTTGTTCATTTGAGAACTAGATACAGGTTAACTTATCACTGGTTGGAAATGTCAGCTGTAGTAGTAATTTACAGGCTAATTTTTCACTCTTGTGTATACTGAGTAGTAGAGGGTAAGAATATTTGGCAAGCTAGAAAAAAAGGATTAGTGAAGCTACTAAGTGTGTTATTGGTTTCTGTGTGTGTGTGTGTGTGTGTGTGTGCGCGCGCGTGTGCGTGTGCGCGCGTGTGTGTGCGTGTGTGCGCGCGCGCGCCTAAGGAAGGTAGTCAGTGGATTCTTTAATGCTTATGAGAAAGTTCATGAAGTTATTTATTGTCTTAATAGGAATTCTCAACATCTGGTTCATCTAATACAGACACTGGTAAAGTTACTGGGACCTTGGAGACCAAATATAAATGGTGTGAGTATGGTCTGACTTTCACAGAGAAATGGAACACTGATAACACCCTGGGAACAGAAATCGCAATTGAAGACCAGGTAACATTTTGAAGATGTGTTTTAGTATTAATTATTTTTGTATTTCAAAAAGGAAACAAAGCTGCAAACATTCTTTTTTCTTTCAACATAGATTTGTCAAGGTTTGAAACTGACATTTGATACCACTTTTTCACCAAACACAGGGTAAGCATGGACATTTTATTTGCTTTAAATTTAAAAGCATTCGTCTTCTGTATAATTAGGAAAGATGCATATTTACTGTTTGATAGCTTATTCAGACCTCTTATGGCAAATTTCTGTTCCTGCCTTTGGAGTATGAACACTATGGTTGCTGTCATTGACTTGCCTTCAACTATCTGCCTCTTTTCATTGTGGTAGTAACTTAAGTAATTAATGTGTTTCGAATGTACTTTTGTGATGGATTGTCAGTATGCAAAGCAGCCTTCTTGTGCTGGTGGCAGTCCAGTTACCCCAGGTTTGCCTTTTAATTCGTGAGCTATATATATGTTTAATTTCTATTTTATTTTTTAAAGGCAGAATTCATTTTTATTAAAAAAGTGCCCAAAGATGTCCAGGTTTTTTTTTTTTTTTTCTTGTGTTTTAATTTTTTTCAAAGAGGAGGGGAAAGAATGATAGAAATGTCAATGAGAGAGAATCATTGATTGGCTGCCTCCTGCACACCTGCTACTGGGGATGGATTCTGCAACCCAGGCATGTGCCCTGACTAGGAATTGAACCGTGATCTTCTGGTTCATGGGTTGATGCTCAACCACCTACTGAGCCACAATGGTCTGGCAGGATGTCCAGTTTTAATAGATTATACTGAGGTGGTGTCCATTGGTTTTTCTATTACTAAGGCATCCATTTGATGCTTGCTAATGAAACCTTGATAATTCTAGTTGGGTGGTGGTGATTTCCTCTGACTCCTGACATCTTTCATAAAGTAGCCATCAGCTCAGGAACAATGAAAAATATAATTCTATCTAATAAAAGTAATATGCAAATTGACTGCACTTCCGCTATACCAACAAGCTATGCCCATCAGCCAATCAGGAGCAAATATGTAAATAAACCCCAACCAAGATGACTGCAGCCACTGAGAACAGGAGGGAGGTTGAGTGATGGAGGAAGCCAAGCTTTCTGCTTGTCCTTGCCTGCCTAAGCCTCCACTCAATGCTACAAAATTTCAACTATAGAATTTAAATAAATCCCAACAGAAATGGCTGTCGCCATGGAGCAAGCAGAAGGCTTGACTCTGCTCCAGGCTACAAAGTTTCAATTGTAGAACATAAATCCCAGATCCCAGGCCTCTGCTTGGGTCGCTGGGGGGCGTGGCTGACCTGCAAACCACCACAGGCCCCTTGCCCAGGCCGCCCCACATACCAAAGGAACCCCAACCCTGATCCGGGACACCCTTCAGGGCAAACCACTTGGCCCCCACTTAAACACCAGGCCTCTGTTCTATATAATAAAAGGAATATGCAGATTGACCATCACTCCAACACAAGACAGCTGCCCCATTGTGGTCAAAGATCCTGCCCCCATATGGACACAAGTCGGCCAGCAGGGGAGGGCAGTTGTGGGCGATCAAGTCTGCAGGGGAGGGCAGTTAGGGGTGACCAGGCCAGCAGAAGAGAGAAGTTGGGGGCAAACAGGCTGGCAGGGGAGCAGTTAGACATCAATCAGGCTAGCAGGGGAGTGGTTAGGGAGTGATCAGGCTGGCAGGCGGAAGCAGTTGGGGAAATCAGGAAGGCAAGCAGGCGAGCAGGTGGGAGCCAGCAGTCCTGGATTGTGAGAAGGATGTCCAACTGCTGGGATGGGGTCTAAATGGGCAGTCAGATATCCCTTGAGGAGTCCCAGATTGGAGAGGGTGCAGGCTGGGCTGAGGGATTACCTCCCCACCCCCACCCCCTGTTGCATGAATTTTGTGCACCGCGCCTCTAGTACCAGAAATAATCACGAAAGACATGGCAGATTGTACTTGAATATCCTTTCTGCATCATTCTTCTAAACCATTTCCAGTGATTATCAATTTGAGTATTGGAGTTCCTGATGGATGTCATCTACAGTGACTGGTATTAAATGCAATGCTTTCAGGACAGAAACCAGCAAACACCCTACAAGACACCATATATATATATATATATTGCCTCATGACTGTCCTGCTACTTTTTTTACTCCAGTTATACTGCAATTTACCTAAGTCTGTCTTAACCTGTCTATGCAGAAGTTACGTAAATCTTCCCCTCTGGCATCCGTTTTAAGTCAGTTTGTTCTTTTTCCAGAAAGAAAAGTGGTAAAATCAAGTCTTCTTACAAGAGGGAATGTATAAACCTTGGATGTGATGTTGACTTTGATTTTGCTGGACCTGCAATCCATGGTTCAGCTGTCTTTGGTTATGAAGGCTGGCTTGCTGGATACCAGATGACCTTTGATAGTGCCAAATCAAAGCTTACAAGGAACAACTTTGCAGTGGGCTATAGGACTGGGGATTTCCAGCTACATACTAATGTGTGAGTATTTCTTTTGGGGGATTTTATGATGTAAGATCTCTGAATGACATTGATATCTGTCATTTCTTATTACTATAGATCAAACCTAAAGGATTTCTTTTAGCATATAAAGAGATCATTCATGGGCATTTCTAGGGTACCCATCAAAAGTGAACAGTTAAAAATGTTAGAAGAGGCTAAGACATTCCCAGATTCTACTAGTGCATTTATTTGGCTTATTTGTCCATGATGTGTGAGGTGTTGATTTGATAGGATTGTCTGAAATGTATGGTGTTTTTACCTAACCCACATTAGATGTATATGTCAAAAGGACTGAAAAAATTTTCTCCCTTATAACAAAATAATGCATTGGTTAATAATAATACAAAGAAGAAAACCAAAATTTCCCATAATCCTATAATTTAGCTATATAATCTTTGTTAATTGTTAATGTTTTACCTTTTTATATGTGTGTGTATGTGTGTGTGTGTGTGTGTGTGTATATATATATATAAAACATACTGAAAAGGCTTTTTTATAATCCTTTTTTTTTCTTACCTTAGTACTTAATATATTTTGATCATATTTCGATAGCATTATGTATTCTACAACGTGATTGTCAGTGGCTGGTAATTCCACTGGCTTTATTTGACCAATCCTTGTTTTTGGACATAGGTTGGGAAAAGACCTTTTAAAATGAAAATTTTCAGTGGAACACTAGAGACCCATGTGAGCAATGGCTTTTATTTAAGTGGAATGCTACTACAATATCAACCTAGTGTCTTAGATATTACATTGTTTATTCTAGATTTATTAATTTAAAATATCTTATAGCAACGATGGGACAGAATTTGGAGGCTCAATTTATCAGAAAGTGTGTGAAGATCTTGACACTTCAGTAAACCTTGCTTGGACTTCAGGTACCAACTGCACTCGCTTTGGTATTGCAGCTAAATATCAGTTGGATTCCACTGCTTCCATTTCTGTAAGTACTAGTATGGGCTTAGAATATATGGGCTTTTTGATTATGGAAACAAATCTTAGGGTCTGTTGAATTACTATGTTGACAGTGTGAACTGTGGTTCACAGAATCTCCACTTTACACAGACATTGGGATTAGGTCTTTGAATACTGCTTTTGTTATGGAGACAGTATTAGAAATTTGATAATCTAGGCCACAGTAATCCTCAAAACCGTATAACTAGTAACCCTGAGTCCCAAGGTTGACTAAGCCCAAAGAAGCCAGTGTTTTAGGTCCTGGTTTTTTCTCTTCCCTGCTGGGGAGTATATACTTCAATTGATACTTTGACTTTATCTTTTTATGCTTTGCAAAATATCTTCAGATTTGATCTCAGTGTTCAGTAGTATATATGCCACTTTGTAGTTGAAGAAAGGATTTAAACCAGTGCTAAAAAGGGATGGAAGGGAGGAGTTAGAGCCAGGATAGGACTGCATGTCTTTTAAAAATATATATATATATTTAGATTTTTTACAGAGCGGAAGGGAGAGGGATAGAAAGTCAGAAACATCGATGAGAGGGAAACATCAACCAGCTGCCTCTTGCACGCCCCGCCCCCTACTGGGGACGTGCCCGCAGCCAAGGTACATGCCCTTGACCGGAATAGAACCCGGGACCTTTCAGTCCGCAGTCCGACGCTCTATCCACTGAGCCAAACCGGTTTCAGCAGACTGCATGTCTTTTTATTTTCTTCCTGTCTATGTTGACCAGCTAGGCCATCCTGCTTTGCCTGGGCCTGTCCTAGCTTTATCACTGAAAGTTCTGCATCCAAGGACTCACTCCTCATCCCAAGTTAACTGGATTGGATGGCCACCCTAATCATGTCTTTAGGCTCTTTCGTCCCTCAGTTATAGCGGGTTGGAGTGGGTGTAGAGGGGCTGGCTCCAATTTCAGGCAGATCAGCAGCTGTTCCTCTATCAGGTGTTTACAGGTCCCAATGTACTGGGAATGAAAGAAAGTTAAACCTTCCATGAGAATTTATTTGTTACATGAAATAATCTTCATTTCTGAAGACAATGTTTTGATGATGCAGGCAGTTAAGTTTAGCCCCATTCTTGTTTTGTTTTAGCACAGTTGAAATCAGAAAATGAGAAGGACCCAGAATGTTTTTCCCATTGGCAAGGAAGTGGTTCATTTATTTTCCCTTCTCTGTTTCTAACTGCACTGTGGCAGGATTCACACACACACTACTCTGTGATAGCTCCCTTGTTAGTTACTCTTTAGGTAAATGCTTATGGCACCACATAGATTTAATGCCAGCAAAAGATGCAGATCTCCTATAGTCTGAAATGGGAAGGGAATCTGGGGCCTGTGTGCCATTGAGTGATTCCTGGGGGTTATTTGGCAATAGATCTACCATTTCCCACCTAAGGAGTGCTGTTGCCACAGTCAGGCATCACCTTCAGGTATTGCTTAATGCTGCATCACAGTTTCATGGTTGACTCTAAAGTAGTAGGAACTTGCCGAAACCAGTTTGGCTCAGTGGATAGAGCGTCGGCCTGAGGACTGAAAGGTCCCGGGTTCAGTTCTGGTCAAGGGCATGTCCCTTGGTTGCAGGCACATCCTCAGTGGGGGTTTCTCATCGATGTTTCTGGCTTTCTATTCCTCTCTGAAAAATCAATAAAATATAAGAGAAAAAAGAGAAATTAAAACAAAAAGTATTAGGAACTTGAATCCTATTACTGAGGATCTTAAATTTGTTGGGTACAAGATGGTCACTGATGGCCCATTTCTTTCTGAGATAACTCACATGGTTTTTGGTGGCTCATGAGAACTTGGCTGTTGTGTCAACAGAATATAAGTGCAGTTTATGTGACCTCTGCCTGTATAGTCACATCATTTCTGTCTCTGGATTGGGCTGTAGTTTTTTTTTTTTTGGGGGGGGGGGGTGTTATTCTTTTAATTTTATTGATTTTAGAGAGGGAGGGAGGGAGAGAGAAATATCAATGATGAGAGAATAATTGATTAGCTGCCTCCTGCATGCCCCTTACTGGGGATCGCGCCTGTAACCCTGGTTTGTGCCCTGACCAGGAATTAAACCATGACTTCCTGGTTCATAGGTCAACACTCACCCGTTGAGCCACACAAGCTGGGCTTGGATTGGGCTATTTTGATGAGACACTTTGTAAAAGAATGTAGACATCAAATCATTTCCAAGTCTGTTTTGAACTCAGACTTATCTTTTACCATAGCATTCCTAGGCCCTAGAGATGGCTTACCGATATTAGTGGGAGAGAATGCTGCTACTTCTTACTGTGTCTTGTTCTCCAAGGTTCCTTTCGGCCCTTGAAGGTCTGTTACTAAATTCTAAAATAATAGAATTGTGCAGAGTGGGCAGGGACCTGGATTGGTAATTATGCTTCATTGGTACGTCTTCTCACACAGTCCAGTAACATACAACCAAGACTCCGGTGTTAATGAGAGGTGGGAATGTGAGGTAAATGGTTTAGTCAGTCGTATTCTTAGAGGAAGTACTTAGCATATGGAGGTTTTAAACATTGATGGTTTTGATTCTTTTTTTTTTTTTTAATATATTTTATTGATTTTTCACAGAGAGGAAGGGAGAGGGATAGAAAGTCAGAAACATCAATGGGAGAGAAACATCGATCAGCTGCCTCTTGCACACCTCCAACTGGGGATGTGCCCGCAGCCAAGGTACATGCCCTTGACCGGAATCGAACCTGGGACCTTCCAGTCCGCAAGCTGATGCTCTATCCACTGAGCCAAACCGGTTCGGCGATGGTTTTGATTCTTTAGGACAACTTTTGAAAGTGCTGTGTTAAAATTATAAATTTAAACTTCACACCCCACACTTTGAGACTGTGTGTCATATAAGTAGTGAGCCCAGTGGACTTCCATTTACCACATTTTGATGTGTTTTAATTTTGCTAGATTAGACTCAACAAGGATGATTCTTGTGAGAATGCTTAGGCTCTTGTGCTAGGTGGACAATTTGGGGTCTGTAGACAAATTCCAGTAAGTGTGGTGAGTGTTGTGTCCGACTGACAATTTGACTTTGAGTTTAATGGACAAGAGTTAAGTGGTACCTGGTTTTTGTTTGGCTTAATAACTAATTACATTTCATTATGTGACTGAAAAGGCTGAGCACACTACAATTGCATGATAGGGATTTGTCTCCTTTCAAAAGCTTAATCGTTTTTGCATTTTATTTTAGGCAAAAGTCAACAACTCTAGTTTAATTGGAGTGGGCTACACTCAGACTCTGAGGCCTGGTAAGTGTTCTTGATACAGTAGGGTTTTTCTGATAGTGTTACAAAAATCAGTTTTCCTTTCTTATTTTGCAAACCTTTCAATCATACAAAATTGACAGAAGAGTACAATGAATGCATGTTTACTTTTGGCCAAAATTTTTTTCTTTCTTTCTTTTTTTTTTTTTGGCTGGACTGTTTATCATGACACTTCCCTAAATGTTTCAGCATGTCTCCTCAGAATAAGAGCATCCTCCTGTTTGCATAATTCAATACCGTTATCAGTGATGCCATATTATTTAATATCCATTCTCTAGTCATATCCCTCACTATATCTGAAATGTCTTACAGTAATTTTTATTTCTTCAGTCAAAGTTCACTCAGCTTTGGTTGTTCAGTCTCTATAATCTAATTTAGTATTTTGAGCCATGCTATGTTCTCTCAAGCATTCATTCTCAAACTTCAGTGTGTGCATGAATCACCTGGGGGATCATATTAAAATGCAAGTGCTGTTCTTCTGGTCTGGGAGTTGTGTCTTTCTCACAGGCCTTTACTGATCAGTGCCCATGGTTCCTGAACCACCATTTGGGTAGTAAGGTTCTAGACATTGGGAACTTCTGCCTCCTCAAAGTAGGGCTTTCAGCTCACCATTATTTTGACAATTTTGAAACCTAAAAGAATGGTACCATGAATACCCAAATGCTCATATCCATATTCACCACATTTATTTTATCTTTCCATGTCTGCATACATAATCCTTTTTTTTCACATGCCCTTATGAATTATTTAAATGTATATTTTATAGATATGTAGACCCGTCAGCCCTAGGGCCCATATCCTGTGTAAGATGTTTATCTTTATAATACCATTCTCACAGCTAAGAAAATTAGCAGTAATATTTGGTATGTACTATAGTCTATTCAGATTTTCCCACTTGTTCTCAAAATGTTCCTTTATTGACATTTTTCCTTTCTAGGATTCAGTTATGATTTTCTTTAGTCTGATAGTATGTTGAACATTATTGCATTTTCTAAAGCACTTTGTACTTTACAGTTAACATTTTTATGTTCTGTGACCTGATACCTTACCTGTATGGTACCAGCAGAATTCTCTGCTAGCTCAGATATTCGCAAGTGCCCTCTGGTGGCTGGCTCTAACAGGTCATCTGACAGGCTGAGGAAAAGTGATAGGCAGGCTGTGACATAGTAAAGAAGACTGTAGGTTCTCATGAGGTGTTTCATGCACATCCTGTTTGTCTGCTTTTGTTTACAGGTGTAAAACTTACACTGTCTGCTCTGGTAGATGGGAAGAGCATTAATGCTGGTGGCCACAAACTGGGGCTTGCCCTGGAGTTGGAGGCTTAATCCAGCTGAAAGCAACCTCTGGGAATGGATGGATATCAGAAGATTTGGCCTTAATATATTTCCAGTGTGACCAGCAGGCTTTTTTCCCTCCAAGAAGGTGATCCAAACAGGATGAGCTAAACAAGAGCTGTGTTTTAAATATGTATGTAGACAGTTACTTGTTAGCTGGTTTCTAGTTGAATTGGTTATCTAGTTACCAATGCAGCAGTCCTGCAGTCACCTATACATTATTTAATGTATTTAACTGTTAAATGCGCTATCCACCAATAATGAAATAGACCTTTATGAAAACTGTACAATGTGTGCATGTTGTTTTTATGTTCCTTTTAAAATTGAATATTGCCATTGAATGAAATGGATCAGCGGATTTAAGATGAGGTTAAATTTTCCTTGTTAAATTCAACTATTAGAATAACTTTTGGTATCCTAAAACATGACAAATTATGAATAAAATAACTATACGTAATTAACGACTCCAAGTATTTGCAGAGTTAAAAATTTGCTAGCTAGGGTCAAATCTCTCCCTGGTTAGCTAATAAGTCATTTTTTCCAGTGAGCATTTTGCTCTGTACCAAAACCTGTGCCACACTGTGTGTCCCTAGAGTAACTCTGTGAAGTTTTTAGATCACAATAAAGAGGATATATGTATGCCTTTTACATGTTCAGCTTGTGCAGAATTATATTGGATCATTGTTAACCCCAGGAGGCATTGGAGAATAAGTGATTAAGGATAGTGCTAGAAGTTTTATCCATACACCATACCCCTGTGCACTATTGCTATGGATAATGAACTAGGCCCTAGTTAGGTGAGATGAGACTAGGTGTAGGGAAGTGAAATAATTTGTAGACAATATCCTGAGGGACTGGGAGGAGTATGTAGGCCCAGTGAGAGGCAGTTAATCATTTTCCTGACTATAAAGCTTGGGCCTGAATTTGTGACCAGAGGCAACATCTTCAGTCTATGTGGCCCATGGCCTTCATCTGGACTTGTGCTGCATAATAGAAATTAATAGGCAATTTTGGTTGGAAAAGTAGGTAAGAACAAGTTTTTAATGGGAGGATTAGGTTGAAGGACGGGAACAAAGGTTAGAGAAGGGGGAGACTTGTTCAACAAATTCATTGTATAGACCTGAAGTACAGATAAAGAGCAGATAGAATAGAGTGCTTTGAGACTGATTATCTAAAAAGTGATGGTTGCTGAAAATTTCCTGGTCAAGAAGAATGTGATGAGGAATTAGAAGCCTAAGTTAAACTCCCCTCACAGGTGTGCTGGGGGCACAAAGACTCCTAGTCTCATTGCCCTAAGGCAGTGGTCGGCAAACTCATTAGTCAATAGAGTGGCAATTGCGGCTCGAGAGCCCTAAGGGACTGAGTAGAACGGCCCACATGAGTCAGACACATGACTTAATGGCAGAAAGCTGGATTTTGAACCAGTTTATTTGAGTCAGGACCTATTGCTAGGTAAGGAAAAATCTGAAAGCACCTCTTGTGCTTTTGAGACACATGAGTATGAAGTAGCCCGGCCAGTGTGGTCTGGTTGAGTGTTGACCTATGAACCAAGGAGGTTACAGTTTGATTCCTGTTCAGGGCATATGCCTAGATTGCAGCCTTGATCCTTAGTAGGGGGTGTGTAGGAGGCAGCCAATTAATGATTCTTCTTCATCATTAATGTTTTTCCCTTTCCCTTCCTCTCTGAATCTCTCTCTCTCTCTCTCTCTCTCTCTCTCTCTCTCTCTATATATATATATATATATATATATATATATATATATATATTAAAGAAAGGTATGAAATAGACCAGAAAGTCTCAAACTGCTAGTGGTGTTTGGGTGGGCGGGGAGAAACCGGGTTCCTGGCCCTGACACCTGCAGCCCCCTGGATGGCCTGTTGCCCCTTAGCTGACTGGTGGCCCTGCCTCATGCTGAGGGCTGCTCACCTCGTCCAGAATTCGACTAGGGTGCAACCATACGTTGTGAAGTGTGGCACAAATGAGTTGCCAGTTTGTCAATGGTCTGTGTAGACAAAATTAGATCTATCCACCTATGTGCACCTTAATGTGTGTTTATGAGTGGGAGAAGATGGGTATATAGCCAGGGGGCTGAGAGTTGTCTGACACACGGGCATATTACAGGACCTGTAGGATTATGAAAGTTGCCACCTGTGGGCTCCTGTGGTTTTGCTTATTATAACCTCCAGTTCACCTCCACCATCCAGGCCTAACCAGGTTGTAGCAAAACCTAATTGTATTCTAGGCTGAGGCAGTGTTAGTGAAAAGAACACTTATTAGCTGAACATGACCTTCATTCATCTGTGGCTTGGACATCCTACACTATTTGGGAAGGATTAAACAAAATCACAGGGCTCCCTTGCTAACTCCTGCTCATAGGGACTGGTGTTGGAAAGCCTAACTCTTCTGGGCACTTGTTAACAGTTGCCATACATACAAGACTGGTCTGCTTCACACCTCTTTGGCCAGTGATCCCACCCAGTCCCTCACCGTCAGGACTTAAGGGGGAAGGCAGGATATATACTTAAGTCAACCTCTAATCCTCCTAAGGCAAATGGCCTGGTTTGCAGAGGTGAGGCTGAGCTGATGTGAAAACGGGCAAGTGGCTGGTTGAACTGGTCTCGCCCCTGCAAGTCCCGTTGTAAGATCCCAGATATGGTTCCCCACTGGTCCCAGCTGCACTGGGATTGAACTTCATTCAGATATCCTTCCTAGAAAGATGTCAGGGAGACCAAGGTGGCTGTACCCAGCATCTGGCCGAGCCCGGAAGTAGAGGCGTTCCTGAGGACCTGGGTCCTCTAATTGCTGATCTGTGGGCAGAGCAATTAAAACTTGTATCCGCCCAGCCTCCGGTCAGCTGGAGGCTCCTGTGGCTGGGCCTGGTACCAGGGCCGGCAGGACTGCTCCTGCCAGGGACGGTGAACTTCTAACCTGAGGCTCCCTTTGCTCTAGAAGCAGTCTGTGCTGGGCCTCCCCTGCCTACCCCACTTAAGTGGAAGCTCAGAAGGTTGTGTCAAGGACCCACTTTATTGACAGATTTAAAACTCCAGGTCAGTGGCTGGGATTCCCAGGTTCCCTCCATCGAGGCCATCGCTAGGGGCCAGCCTTAGATCTTGAAGGCTAAGGTGAGGCCGTCGCCCAGGGGCAGGAGGCTGATGTGCACCCGGTCGTCGCGCAGGATGCGCTCGTTCAGGCTTCGGACGCACTGGGTTTCCAAGTCTCGTGGTTGGGGTTGCAACACTTTTCCCCGCCACAGGACCTGCGGAGGGGCGGGCATCACGGGGCGGGGCCTCCAAGGGCGGTACCCAAACAGGCAGGACAAAACCAGACTGAAGAGCTGGGTAAGCCCTGGGGACTTGGCTGGAATACCTCGAGGGAGGAGCTTGCCCGAGTACTGGGTGGGGCTCTGGGGTGGGGCACAGGGAGGGGCCGGAGGAAAGGGGCCCAGCCTGTCTCCCCGCGAGCCTAACCCTTACACTGAGGACCGCGAGGATGCCTCCCGGGCGCAGCAGCTGCAGGCACCGCTCGTAGTAGAGGGTGCAGTTCTCCTTGTCGGCGTCCACCACCGCTATGTCGAAGGTGCCATCTTCGCCCGCGTCCAGGAGCTCATCTTGTGGGGAGGGGGAGGGGCAGATGTGGCTGAGTCCGCAGTCCCAGTGGCCAGGGCCCCGCCCCGGCCAGTTCTGCCGCTGACCACTCGGGGGACTCCGGCCTCGAGGACGCCAGCATTGCCACCCTGCACGTGGCTGCACACCGTGAAGCTGGGCAGCAGGGGCTGTCCCTGCCCAAGCCCGTCCGGAGGACCTGGTCACTAGCTTGCACCCGATGGCCCCGTTTGGGAAATGGCGCCAGGCCCTTTCCACACCGGTGCTCACCCAGGGTTTCCAGGGCGGGCTTCACACGAAGGTCAATCTTGTGTTCCTCTTCAGCCTGCGGATGGAGCGGGGTCAGGGCCAGCACATCCTTTCTGCCGGTGCTGGGCTCCGGGGACCTGAGAGGGACACTCACCTTCCGCCACAGGGGCCGCCCCAGCTCCGGGGGCCCCGGGTTCACCTCGCAGGTCACCACGCGCCCGGCCGGGGGCAGGGCGAGGGCCAATGCTAGGGCCGAGTAGCCTGTGAAAGTGCCTGGGGACGGGACATGGATAGGCTCAGGCCACAGTGGGGAGATGGCCGGTGACTGGGACACCCAGTGGTCACGGCCGCGCGCCCTACCCAAATCCAGCGCCTTCTTGGCCTTAATGAGCCGCGCCAGGTTGGCCAGAAGCTGGGCCTGCTCGCAGGTCATCATGGACTCTCCCCGCGCCTGCTCCAGAGTCAGCTGTGTGTGGTGGGAGAGGGTCGCACCAGCTCTGCTGGTCTCCCCCCATGGAGGCCCCCTCCGCGGGGGTGGCTGCGGGCACCGCCTAGGGGAGCGCCCTACCCAGGGAACGCCCACCGCGCGCCGGCGGAGGAGCGCGGAAGCCAAGTGGGTCCCGCCCAGCCCAAGGTCACGCAACCACGTGGGATCCGCAAGGCTGGGGTGGGCGCCCGTTCCCGCCCTCGGTCCCGCTGACCAGCCGCAGGCTCCGCATCGCTGGGTGCTCCCGCAAGGAGCGGCTCAGCAGATACTGCCACAGGGGGCTGTCCTCGGGGGGCAGCAGGCGCTTCTCTCGCCAGAATCTCCATGAAGACCACCGTCTCCCTGCCGGGAGGGGTGCTGGGTCAGGGCCTGGGGCTCCAGAGCACCCAGGGATGCCTTAGCCGCAGCCAGCCCCCGGGACTCCGGGCTTTGCTCCCGCCCCGCCCGCGGGACCTCCTGCAGAGGGAGCCGCTAGCTCGCTTCTACTCACCCAGGAAAAGGCCGGTAGCGAAGGCAGCGCCTAGAGCAGCCGATCCCAGGGCCAGCGCGGTGGGCACAGAGAGCCGAGGCATGGGCTGGATCATGGGGCGGGCAGGGGGCGGTGGTGGCAAAGTCCCTTGTGCTCAGGCTACGGGGCCGCACTCGGACCCTCGGGCCTTCCTGTTCTGCCTTGTTCCCCTCACTGCCCGCCGACTGCGGCCTCGAGCACCATCTGGCGGCCGCACAGCCTTACTGCAAGCCCTGCCCGAGAGAGCCGGTCGCCATCTGGTGGCTGCGTTCGGAACTTCGCCCGGCAGGGAGCAAGACCTGCTTGCAGGGTGTAGATGCCTGGGTCAGGAAGGAAAATTTTGATACGCTTCTCCCTCATCACTACCATTTCTGCTGAGACCCGTGGAGCACATGTGGGCCGTCGGTGTAGCAGGATAGTAAGGAGTAAAGAGTGATAGAAATTAAAGCTCCTGAGAGGATCAGAGGAGGCCTTTGGGAGAGATGACCATGGGTAGCAGGTTGAAGGAGTGAAGGACCGGGTTTGGGGGTACACAGAAGCCAGTTGGAGAGCTCTGCGGCAGGTCGGGTTGATGGGGCGTTGAGATGTCCTGGGTGCCAAAGAGACATGAGTGTGAGATCTTGGGGCCCATCAATCTCTCTAAGTCTCAGTTTCCTTTGTGAAAACAGGGATCACAGTTTCATTGCAAATGGCACCAGATCCCACAACCTGTCACACAGTAGGTGCTCAATAAATGACAGCTGCTGTCGTGATTATAGGTTGGAGAGATGAAATCTTGCGGAGGAAAGAGGTTGGAGGGCAGGTGAGGCCCCTTGCAGCCTGTTCTACAGGGACACTGTCTAGGTAGCATTGGTTGAACACCTACTGTGTGCCAAACTCTGGGAATGGTGGGAGAAACGCCTTGGCTTGTATTAGTCAAGCTGGGTTCGGAGACTATAGGACACACACTACCCGTGAGCACCCCAGCTTCACAATTTCTTCTGTGAAGTGGGTTATTAATAGTCCCATCTGGGCTAGAGCGCCACCGGGGCCTTGCTAGGTGGGCTCAGCACCAGCAAGGCCCAGAGGCAGGCTTGCTGGGGAGAGGAGCAGTGAGTGAAGAGAGACTTGGCTGAGGCTGAAGCTCAGGCTCAGCTGGGGACAAACTCGGATCACTGGACTGACCATAGCGGTGGAAACCATGCAGGAGCCCAGTTCTGGGGCTTGGCTCCAATTAGACCCGGCCAGAGGTGCTGGGAGGACCTGCTTTCTGGGTGCTGGTGGCCCATGTGGGCTGGTCACCTGCCCCCAGTTCCCTGTCACCAGTCAAGCGTCCTGCTCAGAGCCGCTTCCCCATGGACCCTCTGCACCCTGGTTGGCCCTATAAATGTTCTTCTGTCCCCAGGGTCAGGCCTGAGGCTGCTGCTCTCCTTTCCGGGAGCTGAGCACACAGCCGGTGCTAAATAAATGCTCTGGATTGTGTGCTGGTGATGCCTGGGGCTCCTTGCAGTCTGAGCTGCCCGTCTAGACAGTAAGCATAGAAGCAGTAGGGGGCCTTTATTGAGCACCAGGCGTCCCTGTGAAGCTGCGACACTGTTCCAGGTCCCAGAAGAGGAAACCAGAGTTCAGAGACCACCTCTCCGTGCTCGCTCCCCAGGCCTCAGACCCATCCAGAGCCGGACACGAAGATGAGCTGCCCGGCTCACTGGGCCTCAGCTGGAGCCAGCCTTCCTGGCACCATGGCCGGGGACTCTCCCAGGCCAGCCGGCAAGCGGGCACAGGGCTCAGCTGGGACTGCAGACCCCGTTCCCTCCCCTGTCTGGGGTGCAGGTGTGGCAGGTCCCCTTCTCAAACCAGAACCTCCCTCTCTGGCCTGGCCTCAGTCTGGAGCCCTGGAAGGGGGCGGGGCGGGGGCAGGGAGGCTGGCGGGGAGGGGAGGCATGTCACCATATATCCCCGTCAGATTAAAAAACTAATTTGAAAAGATTAATGTATTCCATTCTTGTTACGCTGGCTCCGATACCTCTGGGCCCGCGGCCGCGCTGCCTCCTGATTATTGAATTTTTATGGCCTGGTAATTAATTGCAGATTCCCTGTTTTGTTCTATTTCTTTTTCCCTGACATTTTAATTTCAACAAAAAGCAGTGGTCTCCATGCAGGTTCTCTCTGGAGATCCTAATGGTCTATAAAACAGAATGACTTATAGACGTGGCACCCACTTCAGTTGGCGAGCGATTGTTTGAAACCTTGCTGATCATGCAAAATTTAATTTTTCTACCTCCCTCCCCCATTTACTCCTCCTTTCTTGTCTCTTCCATTGCAGCCCCAGCAATTCAGCTCACACCAGGCAGCAAAGTGTCGCCTCCGAATCTGTTGCAGGGCATTTTCCTAAGGCCAGAGGCCTGGAGCAAAGTGGGCTTTGATTTTTACCTGAGAGGTGGCCCCAGGGTGGGGGAGCTGGGCCTCCCCAAAGGGTCAGGTGGATGTGGGCAGCTGCCCTAGGGAGGAGGGGGACCATTTCTGCCTTTCTCAACTGCTTCTTTGGCCAGGTGAGCCCACAGGCTCATAAAGGCACAGGAAATGGGGTGCTTCCCTTAGATTCATATCAGGAAGTGAGGGATATGACCCTGGCCAATTCTTAGCCAAACCAGATCACTGGGAACAGCTGTCCACAAAAACGGGTCCGGAAGAGGCACCTGAATTTCTACTCTAATGCCCCCAACTTTTACTTCTCCCAGCCCTGCTAACATCACAGAGGCTAGGTCCCATCCCCGAAGGTCCCCCAGGACTGGGAGGAGCAGGGGCAGAGAGTAAGGTCGTAGATCAAGTCTGCCTACGGGACTGGGACTCACATCTTCCGGGACGAGGCAGGAGGAGCGGCGAGGGCGGAGGGAGCAGTGGGGCTGAGCTCACGCCCACCAGAAGGCATGGCAGCACCTGCCCGCAGCCCATGCCGCCACATGGAAAGATTTCTCAGGGAAGGTTGGAAATCTGGCTTTTAATGAGAAATGTTTTTATTTGTATTTATTTATTTTAATTTGGGAAATGAGGGCCACGCATTAGCCCAACTCTAGTGGCTGAGACATGTTTTTAAGCACTGTGTCAGTTGAATTGAATACATTTTTAATTTTTTATTTTTTTAAAAAAAATATTTTATTGATTTTTTACAGAGAGGAAGGGAGAGGGATAGAGAGTTAGAAACATCTATGAGAGAGAAACATCGATCAGCTGCCTCCTGCACACTCCCCACTGGGGATGTGCCTGCAACCAAGGTACATGCCCTTGACCAGAATCGAACCTGGGACCTTTCAGTCCACAGGCCGACGCTCTATCCACTGAGCCAAACCGTTTTTGGCGAATTGAATACATTTTTTAAAAGAATGAATTTTTATTGAAGGGAGGGAGGAAGAGAGAGAGAGAGAGAGAGAGAGAGAGAGAGAGAGAGAGAGAGAGAGAGAGAGAAATATCAATGAAGAGAGAGAATTGTTGATTTGCTGCCTACTGCACGTCCCCCACTGGGGATCGAGCCCGCAACGTGGGCATATGCCCTGAGCTGGAATCAAACCGTGACCTCCTGATTCATAGGTCGCTCAACCACGTTGGCAGGGCTGAATACATCTTTATCTGGCTCATGGAACAACCGTTTCCTCCGATTTAGAGCCTGGATCCAAGAACTTAGGACATGGGAGTGGTGTTCGTTAGGGCCGGAAGGGCCTCCGAGGCCAGCCCCGCCCGTCCCTGCCCCGGGAACCCTCTTCCACCTCTGGGCCCGCCAGTCCCTTCTCACACTCAGTGGGCGCCTCCCCAGCAGCTGAGGCGCCTCTGGGTCTCTCTCCAGCGCTTGCCTTCTTTAGCTTCTTCCCGCTTCAGAGAAGCTGTAGCCTGGAGTCTGAACACCCCTGGGTGAAGTCTGCTCTGAGCCCCCCCACCCTTTTGTCTAAGTCTCCAGGGCTCCGGGTGTCAGTTCGAGCTGAGCGCATGCAGAAGGACCGTGAGTCCGGCTCCTGGGGCTCCAGAGAGGAGCTGAGGGCCCACCGCCTGCTCTCCGTCCTGTGTGCCGAGGCTGCAGAGCTGGTGCAGGCAGGACCCGACCTCTGCTGCCTCAGTCTCCTCATCTGGACAGGCCGAAGGGAAGCGGCAGCGTGGGCTCGGGGCTGCATGGACATTGGTCCCACCACGCGCTCTGTGGCTATGTGAGCGCAGAGTTCCTCAACTAGGAAATGGGGCTGACACGTCTGTGCTCTGTGGCTGGGCATGAGCTGCCACACACTTGGTGGCTTAAGACACTCACTTACTGCCTCGTGGTTCTATAGGCCCCCAGTCTGGCAAGGCGAGGCCGGATTCTCCGCTCAGGGTCTCACCAGGTTCAGGTCAAGGGGAGGTCTGGCCGCGGGGCCCTCTTCCCACTCTCTGGCTGTGGCAGAGTCAGGTCCTCACGGAGCTCCTCCATGTTCAAGGCCAGCAAAGGCACCGAACCTTCCTGGTGCTTCAGATCGCTCTGCCTTCTGCTTGTGAGCGCTCACGTGGTTGCATTGGGCCCTCCCAGACAACCCGGGTCACCTCCCTGTTTTCAGGCCAGCTAGTGAGTAACCTTAGTTATGCATGCAAAGTCCCCCCTTGGCAGCAACATTGGCGGTGGACAAAATTCTGCCTGCGTAACCTCCAGCCTCTCAGAATGGTCGCGTGGATTGATACCTCTCCTGGCTCCTGCCCGCCGCCTCCCAGGACCACGGGGTTAGATATCTAAATACTAGGACTCCCTGCGGTGACACCCACAGAATGGGAGGGGAGAGCTTTCCCCATGGCACCCCTCTAAGCGGCGAGCACTACCTCCATTTCCTGGATGTTTAAACCAAGGCTCCCAGGTGTCAGCTGACATGTAAGTGGCAGAGCTGGATGTGAACTTGTCTTCAGCTCAGCTCACACCAGAGTTTGTCATCTCAGCCCTAGGCCCACGCCCAGAGCTCCTGGATCCTCCAGAAATCCCTTCAGTTCTTTGGATGGCACCCACCACGTGCCAACAACTGACCAGGGGTCAGTTTATCTGGCTCAACCCAGAGCTTCTGGGAGGTCCCCAGTGAATCACGTGGGTGTGTTTTTCACGGTGTCGCGTGTTTCTGTCCGTTCTCCTCAGGGTGGGCAGGGGTGCTTCTGACAAACACCCCGGCCAACCGTCATGGCCCCTTTGGGAACTGGCTAAGCACGTGTTCCTGCAGCCTCTCTCTTGCCGTGGAGACGTTGGCCTCACACTGAGCCTCGCTCCCGCAGAGAACGAGCACCATGCTTCTCAGAAGACCGGGCCTCCGTCCCCATCAGACGGGGCACCGGACAACGCAAACGCAGGGTGCAGAGAGCGCTGTGTGCAGGGATGGTGCCCAGCAAGTGAGTACATGGCACCCGTTTCTGCTGGTGGTTGGCATGTAGCCTCAGGCCAGTCGTGACCAGCGTGGTGGCCGTGTTCTCACCAGCACAGTCCAGATGGTGGCCGTGTTCTCACCAGCACAGTCCGGATGGTGGCCGTGTTCTCACCAGCACAGTCCGGATGGTTGCTGTGTTCTCACCAGCACAGTCCGGATGGTGGCCGTGTTCTCACCAGCACAGTCCGGATGGTGGCCGTGTTCTCACCAGCACAGTCCGGATGGTGGCCGTGTTCTCACCAGCACAGTCCGGATGGTGGCCGTGTTCTCACCAGCACAGTCCGGATGGAGGCCGTGTTCTCACCAGCACAGTCCGGATGGTGGCCGTGTTCTCACCAGCACAGTCCGGATGGTGGCCGTGTTCTCACCAGCACAGTCCGGATGGTGGCCGTGTTCTCACCAGCACAGTCCGGATGGAGGCAGTGTTCTCACCAGCACAGTCCGGATGGTGGCCGTGTTCTCACCAGCACAGTCCGGATGGAGGCCGTGTTCTCACCAGCACAGTCCGGATGGTGGCCGTGTTCTCACCACCACAGTCCGCATGGTGGCCGTGTTCTCACCAGCACAGTCCGGATAGTGGGCTGCATGGTGGCCGTGTTCTCACCAGCACAGTCCGGATGGTGGCCGTGTTCTCACCAGCACAGTCTGGATGGAGGCCGTGTTCTCACCAGCACAGTCCGGATGGCGACCGTGTTCTCACCAGCTCAGTCTGGATGGTGGCCATGTTCTCACCAGCACAGTCCGGATGGTGGCTTTCTTCTCACCAGCATATTCCGAATGGTGGCCGTGTTCTCAGCAGCACAATCCGGATGCTGGCTGTGTTCTCACCAGCACAGTCCGGATGGTGGCCGTGTTCTCACCAGCACAGTCTTGATGGTGGCTGTGTTCTCACCATCATAGTCCAGATGGTGGCCGTGTTCTCAGCAGCACAGTCCGGATGGAGGCTGTGTTCTCACCAGCACAGTCCGGATGGTGGCCGTGTTCTCACCAGCACAGTCTTGATGGTAGCCGTGTTCTCACCATCATAGTCCAGATGGTGGCCGTGTTCTCACCACCACAGTCTGGATAGAGGCTGTGTTCTCACCAGCACAGTCCAGATAGAGGCTGTGTTCTCATTAGCACAGTCCGGATGGTGGCCGTGTTCTCACCAGCACAGTCCGGATGGAGGCTGTGTTCTCATCAGCACAGTCCGGATGGAGGCCGTGTTCTCACCAGCACAGTCCGGATGGTGGCTGTGTTCTCACCAGCACAGTCCGGATGGAGGCCGTGTTCTCATCAGCACAGTCCGGATGGTGGCCGTGTTCTCACCAGCACAGTCCGGATGGAGGCTGTGTTCTCACCAGCACAGTCCAGATGGTGGCCGTGTTCTCACATGCACAGTCCGGATGGAGGCTGTGTTCTCATCAGCACAGTCCGGATGGAGGCTGTGTTCTCACCAGCACAGTCCGGATGGTGGCCGTGTTCTCACCAGCACAGTCCGGATGGAGGCTGTGTTCTCACCAGCACAGTCCGGATGGTGGCCGTGTTCTCACCAGCACAGTCCGGATGGTGGCTGTGTTCTCAGCAGCACAGTCCGGATGGAGGCTGTGTTCTCACCAGCACAGTCCGGATGGTGGCCGTGTTCTCACCAGCACAGTCCGGATGGAGGCTGTGTTCTCACCAGCACAGTCCGGATGGAGGCTGTGTTCTCACCAGCACAGTCCGGATGGTGGCTGTGTTCTCACCAGCACAGTCTGCATGGTGGCCGTGTTCTCACCAGCACAGTCTGGATGGTGGCCATGTTCTCACCAGCACAGTCTGGATGGTGGCCATGTTCTCACCAGCACAGTCCGGATGGTGGCCGTGTTCTCACCAGCACAGTCCGGATGGTGGCCATGTTCTCACCCGCACAGTCCGGATGGTGGCCGTGTTCTCACCACCACAGTCCGGATGGTGGCCGTGTTCTCACCACCACAGTCCGGATGGTGGCCGTGTTCTCACCAGCACAGTCCGGATGGTGGCCGTGTTCTCACCAGCACAGTCCGGATGGAGGCTGTGTTCTCACCAGCACAGTCCGGATGGTTGCCGTGTTCTCACCAGCACAGTCCGGATGGTGGCCATGTTCTCACCCGCACAGTCCTGATGGTGGCCGTGTTCTCACCACAACAGTCCGGATGGTGGCCGTGTTCTCACCAGCACAGTCCGGATGGTGGCTGTGTTCTCAACAGCTCAGTCCGGATGGTGGCCGAGTTCTCACTAGCACAGTCCGGATGGAGGCCGTGTTCTCACCAGCTCAGTCCGGATGGTGGCCGTGTTCTCACCAGCACAGTCAGGATGGTGGCCGTGTTCTCACCATCATAGTATGGATGGTGGCCGTGTTCTCACCATCATAGTCCAGATGGTGGCAGTGTTCTCACCAGCTCAGTCCGGATGTTGGCCGTGTTCTCACCAGCACAGTCAGGATGGTGGCCGTGTTCTCACCATCATAGTATGGATGGTGGCCGTGTTCTCACCATCATAGTCCAGATGGTGGCAGTGTTCTCACCAGCTCAGTCCGGATGGTGGCTGTGTTCTCATCAGCACAGTCCGGATGGTGGCCGAGTTCTCACTAGCACAGTCTGGATGGAGGCCGTGTTCTCACCAGCTCAGTCCGGATGGTGGCCGTGTTCTCACCAGCACAGTCAGGATGGTGGCCGTGTTCTCACCATCATAGTATGGATGGTGGCCGTGTTCTCACCATCATAGTCCAGATGGTGGCAGTGTTCTCACCAGCTCAGTCCGGATGGTGGCTGTGTTCTCATCAGCACAGTCCGGATGGTGGCCGTGTTCTCACCAGCACAGTCCAGATGGTGGCAGTGTTCTCACCAGCTCAGTCCGGATGGTGGCTGTGTTCTCATCAGCACAGTCCGGATGGTGGCCGTGTTCTCATCAGCACAGTCCGGATGGTGGCCGTGTTCTCACCAGCACAGTCCGGATGGTGGCCGTGTTCTCACCAGCACAGTCCGCATGGTGGCTGTGTTCTCACCAGCACAGTCCGGATGGTGGCCGTGTTCTCACCAGCACAGTCCAGATGGAGGCCGTGTTCTCACCAGCACAGTCCGGATGGTGGCCGTGTTCTCACCAGCTCATTCCAGATGGTGGCGGTGTTCTCACCAGCACAGTCCGGATGGAGGCCGTGTTCTCACCAGCTCAGTCCAGATGGTGGCCGTGTTCTCACCAGCACAGTCCGGATGGAGGCCGTGTTCTCACCAGCTCAGTCCAGATGGTGGCCGTGTTCTCACCAGCACAGTCCGGATGGAGGCCGTGTTCTCACCAGCGCAGTCCGGATGGTGGCCGTGTTCTCACCAGCTCAGTCCAGATGGTGGCCGTGTTCTCACCAGCACAGTCCGGATGGAGGCCGTGTTCTCACCAGCTCATTCCAGATGGTGGCCGTGTTCTCACCAGCACAGTCCCGATGGAGGCCGTGTTCTCACCAGCACAGTCCGGATGGAGGCTGTGTTCTCACCAGCACAGTCCGGATGGAGGCCGTGTTCTCACCAGCACAGTCCAGACGGTGGCTGTGTTCTCACCAGCACAGTCCGGATGGAGGCTGTGTTCTCACCAGCACAGTCCGGATGGTGTCCGTGTTCTCACCAGCACAGTCGGATGGTGGCCGTGTTCTCACCAGCACAGTCCGGATGGAGGCCGTGTTCTCACCAGCACAGTCCAGACGGTGGCTGTGTTCTCACCAGCACAGTCCGGATGGAGGCTGTGTTCTCAGCAGCACAGTCGGTTGGTGGCTGTGTTCTCACCAGCACAGTCCGGATGGTGGCTGTGTTCTCACCAGCACAGTCCGGATGGAGGCTGTGTTCTCAGCAGCACAGTCCGGATGGTGGCTGTGTTCTCATCAGCACAGTCCGGATGGAGGCTGTGTTCTCAGCAGCACAGTCGGTTGGTGGCTGTGTTCTCATCAGCACAGTCCGGATGGTGGCTGTGTTCTCACCAGCACAGTCCGGATGGTGGCTGTGTTCTCACCAGCACAGTCGGTTGGTGGCTGTGTTCTCATCAGCACAGTCCGGATGGAGGCTGTGTTCTCAGCAGCACAGTCGGTTGGTGGCTGTGTTCTCACCAGCACAGTCCGGATGGAGGCTGTGTTCTCAGCAGCACAGTCGGTTGGTGGCTGTGTTCTCATCAGCACAGTCCGGATGGAGGCTGTGTTCTCAGCAGCACAGTCTGTTGGTGGCTGTGTTCTCACCAGCACAGTCCGGATGGTGGCTGTGTTCTCACCAGCACAGTCCAGATGGAGGCTGTGTTGTCATCAGCACAGTCTGTTGGTGGCTGTGTTCTCACCAGCACAGTCCGGATGGAGGCTGTGTTCTCACCAGCACAGTCTGTTGGTGGCTGTGTTCTCACCAGCACAGTCCGGATGGAGGCTGTGTTCTCACCAGCACAGTCCAGATGGAGGCTGTGTTCTCACCAGCACAGTCCAGATGGTGGCTGTGTTCTCATCAGCACAGTCCGGATGGAGGCTGTGTTCTCACCAGCACAGTCTGTTGGTGGCTGTGTTCTCCCAGCACAGTCCGGATGGAGGGTGTGTTCTCACCAGCACAGTCCAGATGGAGGCTGTGGTCTCATCAGCACAGTCCGGATGGAGGCTGTGTTCTCACCAGCACAGTCTGTTGGTGGCTGTGTTCTCACCAGCACAGTCCGGATGGAGGCTGTGTTCTCACCAGCACAGTCCAGATGGAGGCTGTGTTCTCACCAGCACAGTCTGTTGGTGGCTGTGTTCTCCCCAGCACAGTCCAGATGGAGGCTGTGTTCTCATCAGCACAGTCCGGATGGAGGCTGTGTTCTCAGCAGCACAGTCCGGATGGAGGCTGTGTTCTCACCAGCACAGTCCGGATGGAGGCTGTGTTCTCCGCAGCACAGTCCGGATGGAGGCTGTGTTCTCACCAGCACAGTCCGGATGGTGGCCGAGTTCTCACCACCACAGTCCGGATGGTGGCCGTGTTCTCACCAGCACAGTCTGTTGGTGGCTGTGTTCTCACCAGCACAGTCCGGATGGTGGCTGTGTTCTCACCAGCACAGTCCGGATGGTGGCTGTGTTCTCACCAGCACAGTCCGGATGGTGGCTGTGTTCTCACCAGCACAGTCCGGATGGAGGCTGTGTTCTCACCAGCACAGTCCGGATGGTGGCTGTGTTCTCACCAGCACAGTCCGGATGGTGGCTGTGTTCTCACCAGCACAGTCCGGATGGTGGCTGTGTTCTCACCAGCACAGTCCGGATGGTGGCTGTGTTCTCACCAGCACAGTCCGGATGGTGGCCGTGTTCTCACCAGCACAGTCCGGATGGTGGCTGTGTTCTCACCAGCACAGTCCGGATGGAGGCCGTGTTCTCACCAGCACAGTCCGGATGGTGGCTGTGTTCTCACCAGCACAGTCCGGATGGTGGCTGTGTTCTCACCAGCACAGTCCGGATGGTGGCTGTGTTCTCACCAGCACAGTCCGGATGGTGGCCGTGTTCTCACCAGCACAGTCCGGATGGTGGCTGTGTTCTCACCAGCACAGTCCGGATGGTGGCTGTGTTCTCACCAGCACAGTCCGGATGGTGGCTGTGTTCTCACCAGCACAGTCCGGATGGTGGCCGTGTTCTCACCAGCACAGTCCGGATGGTGGCTGTGTTCTCACCAGCACAGTCCGGATGGTGGCCGTGTTCTCACCAGCACAGTCCGGATGGTGGCTGTGTTCTCACCAGCACAGTCCGGATGGAGGCCGTGTTCTCACCAGCACAGTCCGGATGGTGGCTGTGTTCTCACCAGCACAGTCCGGATGGTGGCTGTGTTCTCACCAGCACAGTCCGGATGGTGGCCGTGTTCTCACCAGCACAGTCCGGATGGTGGCTGTGTTCTCACCAGCACAGTCCGGATGGTGGCCGTGTTCTCACCAGCACAGTCCGGATGGTGGCTGTGTTCTCACCAGCACAGTCCGGATGGTGGCCGTGTTCTCACCAGCACAGTCCGGATGGTGGCCGTGTTCTCACCAGCACAGTCCGGATGGTGGCTGTGTTCTCACCAGCACAGTCCGGATGGAGGCCGTGTTCTCACCAGCACAGTCCGGATGGTGGCCGTGTTCTCACCAGCACAGTCCGGATGGTGGCTGTGTTCTCACCAGCACAGTCCGGATGGTGGCCGTGTTCTCACCAGCACAGTCCGGATGGTGGCCGTGTTCTCACCAGTACAGTCGGTTGGTGGCCGTGTTCTCACCAGCACAGTCCGGATGGTGGCTGTGTGGTGGCTGTGTTCTCACCAGCACATCCCGCATGGTCGCTGTGTTCTCACCAGCACAGTCCGGATGGTGGCCATGTTCTCACCAGCACAGTCTGGATGGTCGTCGTCTTCTCACCAGCACAGTCCGGATGGTGGCTGTGTTCTCACCAGCACAGTCCGGATGGAGGCTGTGTTCTCACCAGCACAGTCCGGATGGTGGCTGTGTTCTCACCAGCACAGTCCGGATGGTGGGTTTGTTTTCACCAGCACAGTCGGGATGGTGGTTGTGTTCTCACCAGCACAGTCCGGATGGTGGGTTTGTTTTCACCAGCACAGTCGGGATGGTGGTTGTGTTCTCACCAGCACAGTCCAAATGTGGTTGTTGGGGCTCCCAGGTGTGCAGTTCCTGCTCGCGGTACCCAGTCTGACTCTCGGGCATGGTAGTGGCTGCTGCGTCCAACAGGGAATGTCTCTTTCTGCCACAAAGTAAAACCTGCTGTTTGCAGGGAGCAGCTTCCGTGGTGTGCAGTTAGGGCCCTGCCTGGCACTGCTTCTCTTGGGACCCATTTCCCCTCCTGCAGCCGGCTCTGCTCTTGTCTGTCCCTTAGGGCCCCTCCCCTTGCTGTGCCAACAGGAGCCTGATTCTTACTGCTCAGGGAACTGTGTGCCCAGCGCTGGGCATGAAGTGTGACCTGTCTCAGGCTGTCACAGACACCCAGGCCTCTTTTCCCGGCGTCTGCTCTCATCCTCTCCTGCAGTTCATTTCTGGCCAGAGATGAAGGGGTGTTTCTCCGCACATTTCCCCCCTGATAACAAGAAACCCCTGTTCTTGCTTCTTCCTTGAATGGGGTTACGTAAAGATGAAATGGCTGGGACCATAGCAGCCCTTTGTGGCCATGAGGCAACATGGTTAAGGATTAAAACACCTGGTGTGGCTCAGCTGGAATGTCATCTCTATACTGAAAGTTTGTGGCTTCAGTCCCTGGTTGGGGTGTTTTGAAAGGCAATTGGTCGATGTCCTCTCTAACACTGATGTTTCTCTCTCTCTCTCCTCACTTTAAAGTCAATAAGCATATCCTTGGGTGAGGATTAAAACAAACACACACAGAACCCCCCAAACCATGCCCTCCACAGTGAGAATAGCAAGAGCAAGGATGGAGTGTTGGTCCTTGAAGACTTACTGGGCATTGAACCGCCACCAGCAGCTGTCTACCGCCAGGCAACTGTTCACATGAGAAAACGGAGCCTTTGTGTTGAAGCATTTTTTCCGTTGGCTGTTTTCTTAGAGAGAGGGGGAGGGAGGGAGAAGGGGTAGCACGAGAGAAACATTGATGTGAGAGCGACATAAATTGCTTGCCTCTGGCTCCTGCCCTGGCAGGGCCAGGGATTGAACCTCAACCACAGTACGTGGTCTTGACCGGGAATTGAACCCAAGACCCTTTGGTCCTTGAGCCACGCTTTAACCACTGAGAAACCCGATTAGCTGCAGAATGTGTTACTTGACACTCCACGTGTTCCTGACTGAGACAGGCCCTGAGCAAGCCCGGCGGCCGTGCCGTGGGGAGGCGCAGAGCTGGTACTGAGGTAAACCTGCCTGCTTTTCTTCAGGCCCAGGGACCGATTCTTGCCTGAGCGTGGAACCATGCCCTCCACAGCGAGGCTTCGTTTCCCCTTGAGTGGCCTCCTCGCAGGAGGTGCCCCAACCAAAGACTCAGGGCAGGCCAGCGCATCCAAATGCCTGAGCTGGGGCCCACCTCTGTCCTGTTGGGGACCGCACCTCTCATCAAGCCCCCATCCTTGGTGAAGAAGGGGCGGGGGCGGGGTGGGGCGGGGGCGGGCCCACCCTCCCCAGGGGGCTCTCAGAGGAAGGGATGCATCCAAGGCCCTGCAGCCAGGACGTGGGGTCAGCTCCAGGTCTGTGGCCCTCAGCCTGGGGTCTCTCCCCTCTCTGGGGAGTCTCTGACTCAGGGCCAGGGGGCCATGGACGGCCAGATAGGTTGGGTGCTCCTGGGCAGCTTTCTGGGGACAGGGCTGGAGAGCCCACGTACTCCTAGTCAGGGCCTGGCTGTGGCCATGCTGCCTAAAAGCCCCATGTTTGGCTTCTAGAATAAGCACCTCATTTTCTCACTCGTGGTTCAGAGGTCAGCTGGGGCGCTGCTGCTTCAGGTGGTGGGTTCAGATCTTTCAGCCCGGGATTCCCTTGCCCAGCGGACAGTGCAGGTCAAGGGGCCCAGCACATGTGCTTTTAAGGCCTCTGCCTCCGTCGCCCGTGTGCCAGCGGCCACAGCACCACCTGGCCAAGTCCAGGGACAGAGCCAGGGTCTGCCCCCACCTCCGTGGGCAGGCCCTGAGGGTGTGGCAAAGGGTGTGGACATGGACCCTGTTACTGGTGATGGAGTGAAGTCAGGAGCAGCAGTCCAATCTATACACAGATCCGGAGGACCCCAGCCCAGGGGGTCCCCAAAGCTCGGATGCAGAGACCCCCCCACCCACAGGGGCACGGCCTCTGCAGGGGCAGGCAGGCCAGGGCAGCTGCCATGTGCAGGAGCTGAAGATTTTTCAGTCAGTTTAGCCTCAGAGAAAGAACCTGAGGCTTGGGAGTGTTGCCTGGGATTGCAAGGAGCCCCCGCCTCCACCCATCTCCCTGCCACCATGAAAGCAGGCAGGAGAGGGGGCTGAGGGGTCAGGCTCCGTGTCCCTGGGCCCAGCCCAGAGCACCTGCCTCCCAGCAAAGGAGGAACTCTCGGCCTTCCTCTCTCCTGCTACCCCCACCTCAGCACAGCCCGTTTCCCCAAGACGCCAGGAAACTAGCGGGACTCAGGTCTCCGCTGCAGGCTGCGTGCAGGGGGACCTCTCAGCGCTTGTCTCGTCCATAGCCCCAAGCTGGCCTGGGGATGTATTTTGTTCTTCTTGATCAGAGTTTTGTTTGTTTGCTTGGAGCCAACCCTCAACAGTTGGAAAATTTCACAAAGAATTGAAATTTGATTTCCATTTCCATTGAAAACATGGAATATTTGACAAAACTGGACCCATTTTGCTGCCTGGCGAGTCTGCAAGGACTGACTGCTTGGTCTTGCCTCCATCCTCACCCCCACATGGGTCATGGGCTCAAGCCACAGCCCCCACCATTCCCTGCTGCCTCAGACCACAGATTTCACTGGTTCCATATTGGTCTTCGTGCTGCCAGCAGGTGAGCTGTAACCTTTGATTTAATGCCCTCCCCGCGAGGGAGAGGCCCCGAGTGGAGGGATGCCCGCCCGGGCTACACAGTCAGGGGATTTTATTTCCCTTTTCGCTTCCTGAGTCAGAACTCCATCTGGCCCCCAGAGAGCAGTCCTCCTGGCCCCTCACCAGGAGCCCAGTCTCGGCCGCCCATTCCCATCGGTTCAGGTTGGGGTCCTCTCCACCGAGGTCAAGCTGTTCCTGTCCTGACAAGTTCAGAAGTGCCACCCTGAGGGGAAAATCCGAGCGGAAATGGGTGGGAACTTTGGGAGATGGATGAAGACCCAGGTCCTCGAACTACTCTGGGATGCCCCCTAAATGTGTGAAAACGGGATACTAACTGCTGATGCTTACACCACACTTGCTGCGTGCCGGCCGCTTCTTGTAACTTCATATGAACTTCATATTTATCCCCGGGCTACAGGTGAGGCAGTGGGAGCACAGATCGATTAAGCAACTGGCCTGAGGTCACACAGTTTGTAAAATGGCAGGGTTGGGATTTGAACGCAGACCCTCTGATTTCCGGGCTTACAGTTCTTACCGAAGTATCCTAGAGAAAGTGCCTATCGAGACGGCTGCTTTTCCTGTAATGTTTCATCCTCAGACTTGCTCAGCCATGTTGGGTAGGATTTTGGCTGTGACAGAAAACCACAAAAGACCAGACTTAACCCAGAGAGAAGTTAATTTCTATTTTATGTAGATACAACCTGCGGATGGTAAGGAGGCTCCAGGGCCCACAGGGTGACTGGGGTTTCTTCTCCGCTGTGCTGCATCCTCATCCTGTGGCTTCTCATGGTGCAAGATGGCTGCTTGAGCTCCAGCCATCACACCTGTACCCCAGTTTTCAGGCAAAAGAAAAAGGGGAGCTAGGACTCACCCCTTCCTTTAAGAATATTTCTCCTCACATTCTTTTGACTAGCACTGAACCACATGGCACGCTTCAGCCTAGGAATAGTTTTGATTCAGAGGATTATGTGCTCAATGAAAAACCAGCTCTGTCATTTGACTTCAAGGGGAGAATGGATCGGGGGAGCACTTGGCATCATTACTGCGCTTGACAGATAAAGACACGGAGGCTCAGAGAAGTGAATGACCTGCTGGCGTCACAGCCCGGGTCTCTGACCCTGGGCTCTTCGGAGCAGGTGGGCTCCAGAAACACGCTCTACGATTTCCTGGGGCGGGGGGAGGGGGAGGGAGACCGTGCATATGGACACCAGCCTTCCCCGAGACCCCGGGTCCTGCCGGCTGGACGCTCCTGGGCCTCAGCCCTGGCAGGCTCCGGGCCCAGATCTGTCGCCGGCACCGGCCCTGCCCAGGGCCTGACTCCATCCATCCCACTAATGCCCCATCGACTGTGCTGGGCCGTTCCTGAGGCGCCTCCGGGCGCTGAATAATTCAGGCCTGTGTAATGGGATAATGAATTCCCTGACAACCCCGTGTGCTCTCAGTACTTACATTTCAAGAAATACTGACTCCCCAGGCCCGCTCAGCAGGCTGGGGACGTACACAGACCAAGAAACTTGCTTCTGCCCACAGGGTGGTGTTCAGGGCTGTTGAGTGGAGACCCCACTTTGTTCTCTGTGGCTCTTTTTTTTTATTTTTAAGATTTATTTAAATTGTAACTTCAATTGGGATGACATTGGTTAATAAACTTATATAGGTTTCAGGTGTGCCATTCTGTAAGCCTTCCCCTGTCTGTGATGTTGTGCGTTCACCAGCCCACGTGCAGTCTCCTGCTCTCGGTGGGTCAGCTGGCCCCCAGCTGGGGCGACATGCTGATGCAGCTTGTACCCCTTTTCTCTCCTGCACCCTCACTTCCCTCCTCATCAGAACCTCCCCAGTCCACCACCTGAATAGGAACCCCCAATGCAGCCTCTGCTTTTGGGGAACCCACCTGAGACGCCTGTGTTTCCTGCTCCACGCACTCCTTTCTGAGGACTCCCCCAGAGCGCTAAGCGGGGCTTAGAGCCAGGGATCCCCAGCCCGGCCATGCTGTGTGGACTGTGAGGAAGCCACATCGCCTCCCCGGGCCTCCGCGCCCCCCACAGGCCGTTGGCTGAGGGCAGGCTCTCTCAGGTTCCTTCCAGCTCCCAAGGTCTGTGATGTGACCTGAGGTACCAGAAAGCCTTCTCCTGCCTACCCAGCCCCACACGGGTGTGGGGCGTGACTCCTACCAGAGGGCACCACCGGTGCTGTGAAGGCTTTTCAAATGTAAAGGCATCTGATAAAGGCCCCTGAGGTGAAAATGAGTGTCCTGTCGGCAGCCATGCCTCAGGGCAGAATCTGCAAGGTGGGAGCTTGGATCCCCCATCTGAGGGGGTTTATTATGAATATATCCCTTCTTTCTTTCTTTTGTTGTTAACCCTCACCTGAGGATATTTTTTCCATGATTTCCTACCCCCCCCCTCCGCCATTGAGTTTTAGAGAAAGTGGAAGGGAGGGAAGAAGGGGGAGAGAAAGGAGGGAGTGGGAAAGAGAGAGAGAAACATTGATGGGAGAGAGACATAGATTGGTTGCTTCCCACATGCACCCGACACGGGCAGGGGAACAAACCTGCAACCCAGGTATGTGCCCTTGACTGGAAATCGAACCTGAAACCGTTCGGTGCTCGGGCCGATGGCATTCCACTGAGCCACACCGACCAGGGCTCCCTTCTGCTAACTCTCACCTGAGGATATTTTCCCATTAATTTTCAGGGAGAGTGGAAGACAGAGGTCGACGTGAGAGAAACATATCATTTGGTTGCCTCCTGCACACACCCAACCAGGGCCTGGCTGGGGAGGAGCCTGCAAATGAGTTACGTGCCCTTGACTAGAACTGACCCTGGAACTCTTTGGTCTGCAGGCCGACACTGCAGCCATTGAGCCAAACCAGCTAGGACCCTTCTTTCGAATGTGGTACATGATATCTGGAGCTGTTGCAGCTATTTCCCAACCACGAGGGAACAGCAGGAGATGTAAATAACACATTAAGGATGCTGAGTACACACATTGAAGGAAGCTGGTTTTCAATGGCATTTCTGAATCACTGCACAAAACCTGAAACCTCCTAGTCCTACTTAAGTATCTTTATTGCTCAAGCAAATCTCAGCTGACTTTTCTGTTATTTGCAGCCCAAAGTATTCCAAACAAATAAACAGTCTTTATCTAATTGAATCTTTTTTCCTTTTTTTTTTATTGATTAAGGTATTACATATGTGTCCTTATCATCCCATTGCTCCCCCAACTCATGCCCTCACCCCCCTGGTGTCTGTGACCATTGGTTATGCTTATATGCATGCATACATACAAGTCCTTTGGTTGATCTCTTCCCTTTATCCCCCCCGCCCCTACCTTCCCTCTGAGGTTTTGACCCAGTGATTCCACTTATAGGGATATATCCCAAGAAACTAGAAACACCAATCAGAAAGGATATAGGTTCATAGAAGCACAATTTACAATAGCTAAGGTTTGGAAACAGCCTAAGTGCCCATCAGCAGATGAGTGGATTAAAAAACTGTGGAACATCTACACAATGGAATACTATGCTGCTGTAAAAAGGAAGGAACTCCTACCATTTGCAACATCATGGATGGAACTGGAGAGCATTATGCTAAGCGAAATAAGCCAGTTGGAGAAAGATAAATATCTGATTGAATCTTAATAGCAATCCTTTAAACTAGGGATTATTGTCGGCACAGAGAAGTTAAGTGAAACAGTGTAAATCACACAGCCAGCAAGTGGCAGCCCCTTTTGGGGCTGGAGCATTCAGGTTGGGAGGAACTTTGATTATGGATAAGAATTTAAATTCTGTCTCCTCTACTGCATATGTCCTATTTTATTATTTTATTTTGTATCCTCATCTGAGGATATGTTTATTAATTTTCTTTAGAAAGAGAGGAAGGTAGAGAGAGAGAAACATCAATGTGAGAGAGCAGCATCAATCTTTTGCCTCTCGTGTACACCCTACCATGGACTGAGCCTGCAACCTAGGTATTGTGCCCTGACTGGGAATCAAACCGACAACTTTAGGTATGTAGGATGGATTCCAACTAACTGAGCCACTCGGCCAGGGCTGCATGTGTCCTATTTCAGTCTGACCACGGGGAATAATCCCTGTCATAGCCAAGCTGTCTTTGGTCATTCTCTCACCCATCCATCCCACCTTAGGTCTCAGCTTAGAGACCTGGGAAAGGTCCCTTGTGGGGTGGGGAGAAGGAGGTGGCCTGTAGCTATTGTTCATTCCTTCATGGGATTTTCCTGATGAGGAAGGCCAGATCCTGGTACTGTGGTAGGCAATTAGACAGACATGAGCAGAGCAAGGACGATGGGCCAAGGACAGAAGGTCACCAGGCGGGAAGCCCCTAGCATGGGGAAAAACTGGGGAAACAAGGACTTTGCCCCAAGGTAACCTTTCCTCCTTCAGCATATTGCTGGTCATGCGGTTTAGACCCCTGACCTTTCATATCACTGGTCATGTGGCTAAGACCCTCCCCCCACCTTTCCTCCCTGGCATGTCATGTGGGAGCCCCCCTAGAGGAGGAACGAGGGGCTGAAGAGTGGTCTCATGTAACTCCCCCCGGGCCCTTGCATGACCAACCACTCCCTTAAGCATGAGATCCCAGGGATGACATCCAGGCATCAATGGTGTTCCAACTAACTGAGCCAAGCCCAGGAAAGAGCAAAACCAGTCAAGCGATGCCTTCAGGGCCAGCTGCATTGACCAATGCCCCCTGTGTTGGTGCTGACCAATCAGTGGAGGCCAGGACCCTGAATGGACACACCTGGAAAGCTGATGAATGTTCTATTGAGATCCTCCCCGGGACCTCCTCTGAAATCCCCACCCTTACAAACTCCTCAGATGGAGGACTCAGCACACTCTCCCTCTTGGGAGCACACGCCCTCCTTTCCCCCCTTCATAGAAAACGATCTTCAGACTCTCAGCTGTCTCCTAAGCTCCGGGATTCCTTCTTTCACCTCTGTGACTTGTTTCCTGAACCCATTTCTTCTATGGCTCACTTTTACCTCTGTGACTTTCTAAATAAGAACTTTTTTTTTTTAAAGTCCTCACCAGAGGTCATTTCCACTGATGAGAGAGAGAGAGAGAGAGAGAGAGAGAGAGAGAGAGAGAGAGAGAGAGAGAAACATCTATCAGTTGATGCCTCAACTGGGTATTGAACCCGCAACCTAGGTATGTTCCCTAACTGGGAATTGAACCTGCCACCTTTTGCTTAATAAGACAGTGTTCTAACCAACTGAGCCACATTTGCCAGGCCTAAGTAAACATTTGCTTATGTTTGAGTCTTGGTTCCGAATTCTTTCCTAGCAGAACTTAAGTAGTGAGGTTGCAGACACACGTCCCATCTGACCCCACGGGTCTAACACTTGGCTCCATTTTTGCCACCGCCAGCAGTACTAAAGACTGAAGGGAAGGTCAAGAAGTCTGGCCTCTAATCATCCCTAAACCCATGTGCATGTGTGTGTGTGTGTGTGTGTTACAGTGCAAGCCAGAGAGGGTTTAGAGACACAAAAATAGAATGAAGGAGGGAAGGAGGGGAAGATGAGGCAGATAGAGGCAGAGGAGGGTGAGAGAAAGGGAGAAGAGAAGGATCTCAGGTGTTAGAGAGAAATGCTGAGACAAACTGACACAGTCTCAGCTCAGACACAAGCTAGTCCCCCACCCCCACCCCCTTTTGCAAGGACAAGGCAGATGGCTCTGTGCTGAACTGCGACCAACAGACACCCTGTCTGATGGTTTTGGCTGTTGCTCTGAGGGTGGAGGCGGGACTGGAGGGAAGGGTGATGTGTGTGTGTGTGTGTGTGTGTGTGTGTGTGTGTGTGTGTGTCTGTCTTGGATTAGATACTTCCAGTGATCAGGCCACTGGCTACTTCCCTTCATAGAAAACGACCTTCAGACTCTCAGCATAACTAGAAATGCACATCTCCTTATCAACAGGGTGGGGTGGGGTAGGGGTGAGGAGAAAATTCTGTCTGTCTATCTTAATTTAATTTAATTTATTGGGGTGACTAGTTAATAAAATTATATAGGTTTCAGGGGTACAGTTCTATAGTATATTATCTGTATATCGTATTTTGTGTTCACCACCCCAAGTCAAGTCTCCTTCCATCACCATTTATCCTCCTACCTCCCCACCTTCTTTCCCTCTGTTTCCCATGTGGTTTCTAAAGACCATGAAAAGGTAGAGTTGGTTAGCTGAGGGAGTAACTGCTGCAGACCCTGGAACTAAGCCCCCCAAATTAGGGGGTTAAACTACATGTGGAACCTTCTCTGAGGGCCTCTTTTTTTGCTCAGATTAGTGGGGAAGGCAGGGTCAGAAAAGGCCTCAGACTAAGGGGGCAAAGACAAGTTTCTGTCAGGAATGCAAAACTTTTCCACCCGTTTGGGGTGATGGGCAGGGAGGAGCCCCTAGTGGTCACCTTGGGCAGAGTCTGGGTCTCCAGGGCCTGGTCCAGAGTCTCAGCTGAGGGTGTGAGCCTGGAGCCCTAGCAGTCCTGACCCTGACAGGGAGGGGGTGGTGAGGCCTGAAGGGGGGTCAGGAAGGGACTGGCTCCACTCCCTGGCATATCCCCTGTTCATGGGTTCAAACAGACAGACATGCTGTCTCAAGGGAGCTTCCGCCGTCCCCCAGGCCAGGTGTTCCGGTGGTTTTAGCACATGTCCATGAATTCTTAGCATTCCTCTCATCAGGAGGTAGAGACTGTGTCTCCTCACCTTGAACCTGGGTGGGCCTCTGGGAACAGAATGTCGTGAAAGGATGTTTTTTATATTGCAGTCTTGATAATTTTAAATTTTAATTTTTGCACACAAATATGACTGCTTTAGGTTCTTTGGATGTTAGGCAATTTTACAGTGAGATGAACTACTAATAGATTTTTTAGTTAATGTTTTAGGAAAAGCTTTTTGTCCAGTACACTATAATTTTCTTGAGTATTCACATATTTCACTTGGCCAATTTAAATTAATCTGAAAACTTGATTACTATTTTCCTGTCAATTTTAATACTCAAGCAGAAATCTTAGTTTACCCAGTAAATACTAGTGGAAAGGAATATTTGCAATTTTGAGTAGGTCCTGAGCATTCCTGGTAATAGACTGAATTTAGATATAGAGCAGCTATTGCTGGCCGAGTCTCTGTCTGCCACCTGGGTCCTGGTCTGAGTTGTGCATGGAAGGCGAAGCAGCCGTAGGGGTAGGAGATCTTCGTCAGGAGGGGTGAGAATTCAAGCCCCTGCAAGGTTTGTGGATGAGGGTCTGTGCCCCACCTCTGTTGACCTTTTAGTTCTCTCCTGTTGGCCCCTCTGCGACTGTGCCTGTCTTAGGTTGTTCCTTCCCTGAGGAATCTTACCCGTCTCTGGCTAACCAGCCATCCTCCGGAGCCAAACAGGGTGATGTGAGGTTCAGTTCTGTCTCCTTTGTAGTCTATGCCCCCCTGTGGCCTCCACGTCCAGTACCTGCCTTGGGGTCCCCTCGCCTGCTGGCGAGGTCCCGGTACTGATCACATATCTCGGGGGACCCAGGTTTCTTCTCCAGAGAGGGCCCAGCTCACACCATTGGTCGAGATACAGGTCCATGGTGCCAGCTGCCCAGAGGCTTCAGCCACAGGTGGAACTGAAAACTCAGGCATCAGCTGTGTGTATTTGGATAGTAACATGTACTACTATTATACTGAAAAAAATCAATTAAAAAAAAAAAGAAAGGATGGCCTATGATTGCTTCGGCTGATTAGAAAAGGCCAAATCGTTCCTTCCAGAGTCTCTCTTGGGACCTCATTCTGGGAGCTGCCAGCCGCCCTGCAGGAAGGCCATCTCCTCACCACATGCAGAGATCACATGGAGCGAGATGCCCGAAGGGCCCACTCCTCCAGGAGCACCTGTCTGAGTCTTCCCAGCCCAGATGGCAGGTGAGAAAGCCTTTGAGATGAGCACAACCCCAGCCACTGAATGCCTGCAATGCATGACAGCCCTAGAGAGAACTGCCTGGACTCCAGGCCCTCTAGACTCAGGAGCAAAAGAAATGATCCTGTGTGAGTTTCCAAGGCGGCCTAGGTAACAAATGACCACAAACTGGTCAAAACAACAAGCATGTTCTCTCGCAGTTCTGGAGGCTACAGTGTAAAATCAAGGTTCTGGCTTGTTCTGAGGGCTCTGAGAGAGAAGCTGGCCAGTGCTCTCTCCTAGCTTTTTGTAGCAATGCTCGCTGTTCCTTGGCTTGTAGGTTCATCATTCCAACCTTGGACTCCATCTTTGCATTGAGTGCTCCCTGGGTCTCTGTGTTCAAATTTCCTTCTTCTGATAAGGATGCCAGTCATGTTTGATTAGGGCCCACCCCACTCCACATGACCTCATCTTAACTAATTACATCTGCAATGGGCCTAGTTCTCTAATAAGACCACCTTCTGAAGTAGAGGGTTAGGACTTCAACATCTCGTTTGGCGGGAGGGCGGGGGGGGCATAATTTAACCTGAAACATAACCGTGAACAGGGCATATGCCAAGGAGCAGAGCCAGTCCCTTCCTGTTCTCCCACCTGAGGCTGGACACAGCCCCGGCAGGCCTCACCCCTCCCAGGACTGCTGGGGCCCCGGGCTCACTCCCTCAGCTGAGACTCTGGACCAGGCCCTAGGGACCCAGACTCTGTCCAAGGTGACCCCTAGGGGCTCCTGCCTGCCCATCACCCCCAATATGTTTTGGAGTGATTTGTTATGCAGCAATAGCTCCTCAGAACACTATAATTAAGGGATGGCTAGGGGAGCAGCTAACACATGAGTGGAAATGTAAGGAGATAGAAACATTTACCAGAACATCTCTCCAGAAAGCTACTGTATGTGGTTGGAATAATTGATTTTCTAAGAAGGTTGGGTTTGGGGTGGGGGCTAGGTCCTTCCCTGAAAAGATATATGTTGCAATTATAACCTGTGCTCAAATAACAGAGAGCTTCCCTAATGCTTATGATGCAGGAAAAGAGCTTGGATTTTTGCTTCATAAGGTATTTCCCCCCTTAAATAAATGGTGGGTACTTACCTAAAGAGAGAATCAACTTAATTATTAGAGTGGTTTTGGTCTCCACATAGTTCAGCTTGGATGTGCGGACCCATTCTTACTCCTTCAGAGCATACAAGTTAACTGTGGGGTTCCTGGCTTCTCCAGAGACCATAAGTAACAATGAGGGCAGGGGCAAACTCTATTTTGTTCTCACTCAAGTCTCCAGCACAAATTATTGGCATATGATAGGTAGTTAGTAGTTATTTTCTGAAAACCTGGAGGTTGGAAAAGGGATTTGAAGTCTATATGACTAAAGGTTTTTAAATAAATCAGCTAAAAAATCCTATATAATAAAAGGCTAATATGCAAATTGACCAAACAGCAGAAAGGCCAGTTGCTATGGTACACACTGACCACCAGGGGGCAGATGCTCAATGTGTACTTCCATAGGGGGAGTGCTGCTCAGCCAGAATCCCTGCTCATGGTTGGCTAGCACAGCAGCAGTGGTGGGAGCCTCTCCCGTCTCCATGGCAGCACTAAGGATGTCTGACTGATGGCTTAAGCCCATTCCCTATGGGAGCACGCCTAAGCCATCAGTCAGACATCCCCTGAGGGCTTGCTGGACTATGAGAGGTTTCAGTCCAGGTTGAGGGAATCCCCTCCAAGTGCATGAATTTTGTGCACCAGGCCTCTAGTTATATAATAATGCTAGAAAAATATTTTTTAAGTTCTTTACAGTTAATGGAAGAGCCTATGAGAACAAAAGTGAATTACAGGAAGCCAGGAGCAAATGGGAAAATCTAGTCCAGGGAAATAAATGATTACTGAAACGACTGCACACTTAAGGGGCCCCACATCGTTGGACAGCTTACCGCTTCCACAGCGTGAGCTTCTGTGGCAAAAGAAAGAAGCAAAGCATTATAAAAATGACCAGGCAGATTTGAAAAAGAACCAAAGAGAGATTCTAGAAATGTAAATATATCACACATGAATTGAAAAATTCAATGGAACAGTTAAATAAAGCAGACATAGCTGGAGAGGGAATTTATAAACTGGAAGACAAATTTGAAAGAATTACACAAAATCCAGCACAGAAAGAAAATGAAAAAGAGGTATAGAGAATAAAACGAAAAGTTCTAACATATTTCTAATCAGATTTTTGGAAAGTGATTATGGAAATAATGGAAGTGAGACAATAGTCAAAGAGATAAGTAGCTGAAAATGTCCCATGGTTATTAAAAAACATGACTCTTCAAATTCGAGAATTCCATCATGATGATGTAAAGTACAGTATATGAAATATAGTGAACTAGAGGCCTGGTACATGAAATTTGTGCATGGGGTGGGGGGTGTTCCTCAGCCCAGCCCGCACCCTCTCCAATCTGGAATCCCTCTCACAATCCAGGACTGCTGGCTCCCAACTGCTCACCTGCCTTCCTGATTGCTCCTAACCACTTCAGCCTGCCAGCCTGATCACCCCCTAACCACTCCCTTGCCAGCCTGATTGATGTCTAACTACTCCCCTGTCAGCCTGTTTGCCCCCAAATTCCCTCCTATGCTGGCCTGGTCACCCCTAACTGCCCTCCCTTGTAGGCCGGGTCCCTCCCAACTGCCCTCCTCTGCTGGCCATCTTGTGTCCACATGGGGGCAGGATCTTGAACCACCTGAGGGCAGCCATCTTGTATGTTGGAGTGATAGCCAATCTGCATATTATTCTTTTATTAGATAGGATAGAAGCCTGGTGCATGGGTGGGGGACCAGCTGATTTGCCCTAAAGGGTGTCCCGAATCAGGGTGGGGGTTCCCTTGAGGCCTGGAGCAGCCTGGGTGAGAGGCCTGTGTGGTTTGCAGGCTGGCCACACACCCCCAGTGACCCAAGCAGAGGCTTTAGTATCTGAGATTTGTTTACCTTCTACAGTTGAAACTTTGTAGCTTGGAGCAGAGTCAAGACGTCTGCTCCCTCCATGGTGGCAGGCATTTCTGTTGAGGTTTATTTATTTTCTATAATTGGAACTTTGTAGCCTTAAGCATAGGCCTGGGCTGGCCAGGGTGTGTGGAAAGTTTGGCTTCCTCCATCCCCGGGGAAACCCAAACCTCCCTCTTGCTCTCTCCATGGCTGCAGCCATCTTGGTTGGGGTTAATTTGCATACTAATTCTTGATTGGCTAGTGGGTGTAGTGGAGTGATGGTTAATTTGTATATTACTCTTTTATTAGATAGGATAATATTGTAATAACTATATGGTGCCAGGTGGGTACTAGACTTCTTTGGGGGGTAGGAGGGGGAAGGATCACCTTATAAGTTATATAAATATCTAACCACTAATATAATATAATATTGAATGCCAACTCTAATTTAAAAAAATTTAAAAAGAATTCCAATGAATCCCAAACAAGCTAAATAAAAAGAAGTCTATACATAGATTCATTATATTCAAACTGAAGAATACCAAAGACAAGAAGATTTTAAAAGTAACAGAAAGAAAAATTATTGGTTTTTGCAACTTCTGTAATTATAAGAAATTAGACTTATGACTATAATAGTAACAATAAAAGACATAATAATAATAACTTTAAAGGGTTTTTGAAAAGTCACACCAACTAAGGACTATACTTGTCCCTAATACTACTGAAAAATTTCTTAAAAGATAAATATCCATTAACTATTGAATAAATAAAAATGTGGTATATCCATACAATACAGTATTACTTGCCATAAAGAGATGAAAATTTGACATATGCTCCAACACGGTTAAACATTGAAAACATTAATCTAAGCAAAAGAAGCCAAACAAAAGACCACAAATTATATGATTTTATTTATATAAAACTAGAGGCTCTGTGCACAAAATTCATGCATGGGGGGCAGGGGTTGTCCTTCAGCCCAGCCTGCACCCTCTCCAATCTGGGACCCCTAGAGGGATGTCTGACTGCCCATTTAGGCCCGATCCCAGGATTGGGCCTAAACAGGCAGTTGGACATCCTTCTCACAATCCAGGACTGCTGGCTCCAAACTGCTCACCTGTCTGCCTCCCTGATTGCCCCTAATGGCTTCTGCCTGCCAGCCTGATCACCCCCTAACCACTACCCACTAGCCTAATTGATGTCTAACTGCTCCCATGCCAGCCTGTTTGCCCCCAGCTTACCTCCTTTGCCAGCCTGGTCACCCCTAACAGCCCTCCCCTCATTACCCCCAGCTACCCTCCCTTGCAGGCCTGGTCCTTCCCAACTGCCCTCCCCTGCTGGCCTGATGGCCCACAACTGCCCTCACTTGCAGGCCTGGAATCTCCCAACGGCCCTCTCCTGCTGGCCATCTTGTGGTGGCCATCTTGTGTCCACATGGGGGCAGGATCTCTGACCACATGGGGGCAGCCCTCTTGTGTGTTGGAGTGATGGTCAATCTGCATATTAATCTTTTATTAGATAGTATAGAGGCCTTGTGCATGGGTGGGGTCCAGTTGGTTTGCCCTGAAGGGTGTCCTGGATCAGGGTGGGGTTCCCTTAGGGTATGGGGTGGCCTGGGCAAGGGGCCTGTGGTGGTTTATAGGCCTGGCACGCCCCCTAGAGACCCAAGTGAAGGCCCTAGGACCTGGAATTAATTTATGTTCTACAATTGAAACTTTGTTGCCTAGAGTGGAGGCCTAGGCCATGAGGCTGCAGAAGCTTGGCTTCCTTCATCCCCTGGGCAACTTTAGCCTCTGCTCTCTCCAGCTCTGTGGCTGCCACCATTTTAGTTGGGATTATGTATCTTCAATAAATGAAACTTTGTAACATTGAGTGGAGGCCTAGGCAGGCAATGGCAGGCAGAAAGCTTGGCTTCCTCCATTGCCGGAAAAAGCCAAGCCTCCCTCCTGCTCTCAGTGGCCGCAGCCATCTTGGTTGGGGTTTACTTGCATAATTTGCTCCTGATTGGCTAATGTGAATGGCTGTGGGCGTGGCTTGATCAGAGGTATGGTCAATTTGCACACTACTCTTTTATTAGATAGGACTAGAGGCCTGGTACATGAAATTTGTGCACTGGGGGCAGGGGTGTCCTTCAGCCCAGTCTGCGACCTCTCACAGTCCAGGAGCCCTTGGGGGATGTCCATCAGTTGGACATCCTTAGCGCTGCCGTGGGGGCAGGATAGGCTCTCGCCACCACTGCTTCTCACCAGCTGTGAGTCCAGCTTCTGGCTGAGCAGTGCTCTGCCTATGGGAGTGAACTGACCACCAGGGAGCAGCTCCTGTGTTGAACGGGATCAGGCTGAAACTGGCTCTCTGACATCCCCCAAGGAGTCCCAGATTGTAAGAGGACACAGGCCAGGCCGAGGAACCCCACCAGTGCACACTGAGGCTAGGGAGGGACACGGGAGGTTGGCCAGCCAGGGAGGGACTGTGGGAGGGCTCCAGAGCATGTCTGGCCTGTCTTGCTCAGTCCCAATTGGCTGGGCCCCAGCAGCAAGCTAACCTATCAGTTGGAGTGTCTTCCCTGGTGCTCAGTGCACATCATAGCAAGCGGTTGAGTGGCCTTAGCATATAATTAGCATATTACGCTTTGATTGATTGAATGGTGACCGGATGACCAGACACTTAGCATGTTAGGCTTTTAGTATATAGGATATCCAGAATAGGCAAATACATAGAGACAGAAGGTAGATTCATGGCTGCCAGAGTCTGGGGTAATGGAGGGGAATGTGGAGTGACAGCTAATGGGCATGCAGTTTCTTTTTGGGGTGTTGAGATGTTCTGGAATTAAATAGAAGTGGTGTTAGTAAAACATTATGAGTATACTAAAACCACTGCACTGTACACTTTCAAAGGATGAATTTTATAGTATGTGAATATTATTTCAATAAAAATGCAAAAGAAGGAATAATGGTGAAAATAAAATATTTTTATTTATAGTAAAATTGAGAGAATTTTATAAATAACTGATCCCTCATTAAAGGAATCTGAGAAGAAAAATGACCTCAGAAAGAAATTCTGAGACCCAAGAAGGGTAAATTTATTTATTTATTAACATATATTTTTATTGATTTCAGAGAGGAAGAAAGTGTGAGCGATAGAAACATCAATAATGAATGATAATCATCGATTGGTGTGCAGGTTGATGCTCAACCACTGAGCCCCGCTGGCCGGGCATGATAGATAAATCCAAACAAACACACTGTCTAAAACAATGTCTACCCCATGGGGTTAAATAAGAGATGAAGCTAAAAGGCTGGTCCTTAACTAAATTGAATTAAAGCTTTCAAAGTACTTTGCATTGTTCAGGAGAAGGGTAAGATATTGATTAACTTTAGACTATGTTAAGTTAGGTAATCATTTCAAAATGCTGAATCACCAAAAAAAAAAAAAAAAAAAAGAATAAGAAATAGAATGGCTATCTTTCACACTAATAGATGGAGTAAAAAAAATGCAATGAGTAGTATACCTCAATCAATTCAAAACAGTGTAACAAAGAAGACAAAAAACAACCCTTAGGAAGCAGAACAAATTTAAACACAAAATAAGATCACAGAGATAAAGCCAAATATATGTTTAATCTCTATAAATATAAAGAAACCAAACTCTCCAGTTAACAGATTGGATTAAAAAAAGAATGGTCAAATGCCACTTACATAAGTATATCTAAAACATGAAGGAAGATAAAAAGTAAAACAGTGAAAGAATACAAAAAAAATTAACCAAAAGAAAATTGGCACAATTCTATTAAAAGCAGACAAAATAGACTTAAAAAAATAGGTCAATATATAAAATTTAAATTCCTCAGAAGAAAATAGTTCTAAATTCATGGATACCCAGCGATATAAGCCCTTATCACATACATGATTTGCAAATACCTTCTCCTATCCTGTAGATTGTCTTTTTACTTTATTGACAGTGCCCTTAGAAGACAAAAGTTTTTAATTTTGATGAAGTTTATTTTATCTGTTATTTTCTTTTATTGATCATGCTTTTGGAGTCATAACTAAGAACTTTGCCAAATTCAAGATTATGAAGGTTTACCCCTATTTTTTCCTCTGAGAGTTTTATAGTTTTAGTTCTTACATTTAGGTCTTTGATCCATTTTGAGTTAATTTTTGTGTATGGTGTGAGGTAAGGGTTCAGTTTTATTTATTTTTTCCTGTAGATAATCAGTTGTCCTGGTATCACTTGTTGAACAGACTATTCATTCTCCATTGTATGGTCTTGACACTCTTATTTAAAACCAGTTGACCATAGATATGGTATTTCTGGACTCTCAATTCTAGTGCATTGATTTATATACTAGTATCTTTTGTGTGTGTGTGTGTGTGTGTGTGTGTGTGTGTGTATGTGCGTGCGTGCTAGTATCACACTATCTTGATTACTGTTGCTTTGTAGCAAGGTTTTTAATTATTATTGATTTTTAGAGAGAGGAAGGGAGAAGGAGAGAGAGAGAGGAGAGAGAAAGAGAGAGAGAGAGAGCGCCATCGATATGAAAGGGAAACATTGATCGGCTGCTTCCTGCCCATACTGGGGATCAAGCCCCCAATCTAGGCATTGTGCCTGGAACCTGGGCATTTGGTTTGACCCAGAATTGAAACAGAAACCTTTCGTTGCATGGGATGATGCCTAAAAAACTGAACCGCATTACCAAATTTTCGGTTTTGAAATCAAGAAGTGTGAGTCCTCTCTACTTTCTTTCAAGATTGTTTTGGGTATTCCTAGTCCCTTGTCAATTTCTATGAAAAAATCAGCTGGGATTCTGACAGGGATTGCATTGAGTCTTCCGTCACTTTTCTGGGTTAGAATAGCTCCAATCAGCCTGTCCACCAGCGTAGAATCAAAGGACCTCTTTCCTGCCTAAGCAGGTCTGGTGTGGCCTCCTGTGTTTGTGTCCTTAAGAGGCCATATCAGAGTGGGTATTGCTGGGACTAACTGAGGGTGGTAAGAATGTCAATGCTAAAATAGGAACCCAAGTCTTTGAGACTCTTCCAAGGTTGTCGCCATGACTGTAGTATAGATGATCTTAGATTGGGGTCCCCAAAGAAGCAGATCTTGAGATAAAGATTTGAATAAAAGTAATTCTGTGGGGAGTGGTCCTGGGAAGTACTGGAAGGAGAGTGGAGAAATGGTCCAGGTTGAGGAGAGACACCAGGAGAGTGAGTCTAAATGAGCAGGTTATTGTTGTGGGCATCTGGAGCTCAGTCCCATTGGGGACCTCTGGGAGAGGGAATAGAACCTTGGCACTACTGAGATGTTTTATTAGATGACTAGAGGCCCAGTGGACGAAATTCATGCACAGCGGGGCGTGGTGTCCCTCAGCCCAGCCTGCACCCTCTCCAATCTGGGACCCCTTGAGGGAAGTCCGACTGCCCATTTAGGCCAGATCCCATGGAGACTGGGCCTAAATGGGCAATCGGACATCCCTTTCACAATCCAGGACTCTGGCTTTCAACTGTTCGCTTGCCTCTGCCTGATTGCCCCTTAACCACTTATTCCTGCCAGCCTGATCACCTCCTAACCACTCCCTTGCCAGCCTGATCGATGCCTAACTACTCCCTGGCCAGCCCAATTGCCCCTAACTGCCCTCCCCAGCTGGCCTGGTTTCCCCAACTTTCCTCTCCTGCTGGCCTGGTCTTCTCCAACTGCCCCCTTCTGCTGGCCCAGTCACCCCTAATTTTCCTCCCTGCTGGCCTGATTGCCCACAACTGCCCTCCCCTGCAGGCCTGGTCCCCCACCTGTCCTCTCCTGCAGGCTTGGGTCCCGCCCAACTGTCCTCCACTGCAGGTCTTGTCCCCCCCTCCCTACAACTGTCCTCCAAAGCAGGCCTGGTACCCCCCAACTGCCCTCTCCTGCAGGCCTGGTTCCCCCCAACTGCTCTTCCCTGCAGGCCTGTTCCCCTCCAACTTCCCTCCCCTGCAGGCCTGGGTCCCCCCCAACTGCCCTCCTTTGCTGCCCTGGTATCCCCCAACTATCCTCATCTGCCAGCCTGGTCACCCCCAACTGCCCTCCTCTGCTGGCTTGGTCACTCCTAACTGCCCACAACTGCCCTCTCCTTTAGGCCATCTTGTGGTGGCCATCTTGTGTCCACATGAGGGCAGGCATCTTTGACCACATGAGGGTGGCCATCTTGTGTCTTGGAGTGATGGTCAATTTGCATATTATTCTTTTATTAGATAGGATTATTGGTTGGGGGGTGTCTCTCCTGAGCATTGTAAGATGTTTAGCACCATCCTAGCCTCTACCCACCAAATGCCAGTAGCAACCATCCAACCAAAATGTCTGGACATTGCCAAGTGTCTCATAAAGGGCAAGATTGTCCCTGGTTGAGAACATCTGGGTAGAATGGGCCTCAGAATTGTCCCATCCAACAGGGGAAGGAGCTGGGGTATTTACACACCAACTCCCATTCATCAGTATTTCAGGAATGCTCTGGGGAACATCAGTCGCTGGTACCCCTGGCCTGTGCTGAGCGTCTACTATGATTCTAGGACACAAAAAGCTCCCAGGCAGTGTTGCAGGTGCTCATAGTAAGAAACCACCAGCGTGCGTGAAAATAATGAGCTGATGTGGGCACACACAGTGCTGTGGGTCATGCTGTGTGTGGCTTTGGGGACCCTAATTCCTCCCAGATCTGTAGCTTTGCTTGGAGTCCATGCTCCTGGGGCTTTGCAGCTTCCAGTGTGTATAGTGTTGAAACTAACCCACTCTGGGGCAGGATTTGGCCCCTCAGTCTGATTCCTAGTTCTCAGCTTTGTCACAGGCCTGGTCAGCCCCTGAAGGATGAGGAAAGATGGCCTGCAAAGAATTTTAGATTGAATAGCGCCTAAGTGATATTGTTTTCAGAGGTAGAAGGCATGGGAGGGGGGAGGTTGGAGGGAGAGGGGGGAAGGAAGGTGAGGTGACAGAATCCACCTCCTCTCTCCATCTCAGCTCCACAAAAGGATCTCAGCTCATTGCAGGGTCTACTGAATATAAGGATCTGCAGCCTTTAAGGATGCTCTCTCTCTCTTTTTAAAAAAATATGTTTTTATTCATTTTGGAGAGAGAGAGAGGGAGGGGAAGAGAGAGAGAGATCCACTTGAATGATTGGCTGCCTCCTGCATGTGTCCTATTGGGGACTGAGGGGATTGAGACAGCAACCTAACTGGGAATCAAACCGGTGACCTTTCTGTGCACAGAGGATGCTCAACCAACTAAGCCACACCGACCAGGCCAGGGTGCTCTCCTTTCTGAGTGTGCTGTGTGGCTGTGGGCAAGCATGCCTCTTCTCTGTTCCTCAATAGCCCTTCTGAGAAAAAGAGGGGGTGCAAGGGGTGACCTTGAAATGTCTTTCCATCTTGAGTGACTGCTGAGAGCTCAGAGAGGCCATGAGGAGTCACCAGGCAGCCTGGGCCTGGGGGCAGACGGAAAATGTGACTTCGTGACAGCTCGGCCCCCAGTGGCACTGCTGGCCTCTGATCTCTGAGTGTTTCCACCGTGCGCCCGACACTGGGCCGGTCACAGCCAGCACGGCCCCTCGCTCACTCAGGAACATCTGCTACAGCATTTACCACGTTAATAGATTAGCTTTGAGAATCGGGCAGGTGCTTTCCACCCAAGCCAGAAAACATCAAAATCAGATTGCTCTCCAAGCCTTTCCGCACAGGCAATCGAGTTAGAATGACTCATACGGTCTAACAGATAATAAAACACACATAACATTTGCTTTAAGGTACAGGCGGGGGTATTTTGTCCCTCGCTTAGGAGAAACAGAAACTCACTCTATTTGGGAATAGGGTAATTGAATACAGATGGGAGGAGGTAAATGAAAGAATTTAGCAAATATCTCAGTGGAATAGCTAATGGGAATGAGACAGAATAGGAAATTAAAAATTATTCGAAGCAGATGGACCATTCTTTGAGTTTTTAAAAATTTATTAGGGCCGCAAAAAAATGTGTCTGTTTATTTTCTATGGCCATGAAATTAATGACTTGGTGAGTTTTGCTTGTGCAATTTTATGACTGCCATGTCATCTGTCATAATTTGGGGGCTGTTTGATATGGATTTATGAATGTCCCCTCTCCCTTCCCCTCCCTGATTTATTGGTATGGGTCACATGTGAATTAGGCTGTCCCCCATCAAGGCTGCAACACCAATGGCAGCATAACCCTGCAGGCCCCGGGCGGGGCGGGGTGGGAGCTTCAGGGATTCTTGGCCCAGAGGTGAGTGGACAAGCTGTGGAGGGTCACTCCAGGGCTGTGGGAAAGAGCAGGCTTGACCTGGCTGAACTTCCTCTGTGAGGATGACCCCGGCCAGCACGGGGGAGGAGGAGGTATGGGGAAGGTTCTGGAAACTTGCTGGAGGCAGGAAGCCAGCGCAGGCTGCTTGTGCTTGGCTGGGAGTGTGGTGAGGGCTGTTGTTGCAGCCTCAACCCAGCCTAAGGGCCACTTGGCTCCCTGTCCCTTCAGCCCCCATAGCTGGGCTCACCTGCCCACAGACCTGAAGCCCAGGGGAGGAGAAAAAGATTTGATTTTTTGGAATCTGTTGGTGTCTGGCCAGGTGCTGGGGGCTTAGATGCATTCTCTAGATGGTGGTTAAAATGGGCCTTTATAACCACAGACCTGAGTCTGAGTTTTGCTCTGATTCTAACCAGCTGTGTGGCTTTGAGCTGGTCACTGCCCTTTCTGAACCTCAGTTTTTTCCTCTGTAAAGTGGGAATAGAAATACCTAATATTAGGGAAGTTCTGGGGGTCCAAAGAGATCCCCTCGCACATGGCACAGTGCTAGTTAGTAAAGGGTAACATTATTATTCTTAACTAGAGGCCCTGTGCATGAAATTAGTGCACGGATAGGGTCCCTATGTCTGGCCAGCGGTCAGGGACTATCTGTAGGGTGATCAGCAGGACAATAGGGGGGGCTCCCACTGGCACCTGCCTTGGCTGGCCTGGCACTGCCCACTTGCTGGCCCCGCCCCTGACCGCTGCTGGTCACCTCCCTCTGCAGGGTGACCAGTGGGGCCATTGGGGGGTGGCCCCCACAGGCACCCGCCTTGGTCAGCCTGGGACCTGCAGGCTGGAGGCAACTCCTGCATTGAACGTCTGCCCTCTGGTGATCAGGGCATGTTGTAGTGACTAGTGGTTTTGCTGTTTGGTAGATTTGCATATTAGGCTTTTATTATTATACTAGAGTCCCAGTGCATGAAATTTGGGCACGGGGGGTGTCCCTCAGCTCAGCCTGCACCCTCTCCAATCTGGGACCCCCTCAAGGGATGTCCGACTGCCTGTTTAGGCCTGATCCCGGTAGGATTGGGTCTAAACGGGCAGTCAGACATCCTTCTCACAATCCAGGACTGTTGGCTCCAAACTGCTCACCTGCCTGCCTCCCTGATTGCCCCTAACTGCTTCTGCCTGATAGCCTGATCACCCCCTAACCACTACCCTGCCAGCCTAATTGATGTCTAACTGCACCCCTGCCAGCTGTTTGCCCTCAACTTCCCTCTGCTGGCCTGGTCATCCCTAACTGCTCTCCCATGCTGGCCTGATCTCCCCAAACTACCCTCCCTGGTAGGCCTGGTCCCTCCCAACTGCCCTCCTCTGCTGGCCATCTTGTGGTGGTCATCTTGTGTCCACATGGGGGCAGGATCTTTGGTCACATGGGGGCAGCCATATTGTGTGTTAGAGTGGTGGTCAATCTGTATATTACTCTTTTATTAGATAGGATAGAGCCTGGTGCATGGGTGGGGGCCAGCTGGTTTGCCCTGAAGGATGTCCCGGATCAGGCTGGGGGTTCCCTTGGGGCGTGGAGTGGCCTGAGTGAGGGGCCTGTGGTAGTTTGCAGGCTGGCCATGTCCCCCAGTGACCCAAGCAGAGGACTTGGGATCAGGGATTAATTTATCTTCTACAATTGAAACTTTGTAGCCTGGAGTGAAGCCAAGCCTTCTGCTGGCTCTATGAGGGCGACAGCCATTTCTGTTTGGGTTTATTTAAATTCTATAATTGAAACTTTGTAGCCTGGAGTGGAGGCCTAGGCACTAGGGCTGCAGAAGCTTGGCTTCCTCCATCGCCCAGGCAACCCTAGCATCTGCTCTCTCCAGTTCTATGGCTGCCACCATTTCTGTTGGAATTATGTATCTTCTATAATTGAAACTTTGTAGCATTGAGTGGAGGCCTAGGCCAGCAAGGGCAGGCGGAAAGCTTGGCTTCCTCCATTGCCGGGAAAACCCAAGCCTCTCTCCTGCTCTCACTGGCTGCAGCCATCTTGGTTGGGTTTATTTGTTCCTGATTGGTTGGTGGGCATGGCTTTGGGCCTGGCTTGTGGATGTAGCAGAGGTGTAGTCTATTTGCATATTACTCTTTTATTAGATAGGATATAATAAAAGGCTAATATGCAAATCGACTGAACGGCAGATTGAACAGTTACTATGACATGCACTGACCACCAGGGGGCAGATGCTCAACACAAAATCTGCTCCTTGGTGGTTAGTGTGCTCCCCCTGCTCAGCCAGAAGCTGGACTCATGGCTGGCGAGCACAGTGGTGGGAGCCTCTCCTGCCTCCACTGCAGGCATGTGGTAAGGAGCAAGGGGTCCCAGAATGTGAGAGGGATGTGTAATTGCTGGCTTGGGCCCAATCCCTGGGGGTTTTTCCTGGAGAGGTCCTGAACTGTGAGAGGGAGCAGGCTGGGCTGAGGGACCCTCCCCCTGACTGCACAAATTTTGTGCACTGGGCCTCTAGTGTAGGATAATCATCCTGTCAGCATCTTGAGATAGATATTATTATGTCCATCTGACAGAGGACACTGAGGCTCAGAGAAGTTAACTGAGTTGCATGAGGGCACAAGGTAAAGAGATGGAGCTGGGTTTTCCATACAGACTTCCTCTTTATTCCATAACTCAGGCCCAGCATATTCTGGATTGGAAAGGTTCAGGCCCTGGAAGCACAGTTCAGGTTCCACTCATAAGCCTATTCTCTGGTTCTTTGGCTTGGAGGTCTCCCACAAACTCAGTCCTGGTGACCAGTCTCTTTTTTTTTGTTCAGATTATTACAATTGTTCCTCTCCCTCCTCTCCATAGTTCCCCTCCACCAGGTTCCCACCTCACCCTCTGCCCTTACTGTCCCCCCACTATCCTCATCCATAGGTGTACATTTTTTTCCAGTCTCTTTCTGGACCCCCACACTCCTTTCCCCCTGAGAATTGTCAGTCCACTCCCCTTTTATGCTACTGATTCTATTATATTCACCAGTTTATTCTATTCATCAGATTTTTATTCACTTGATTTTTAGATTCACTTGTTGATAGATATGTATTTGTTGTTCATAATTTTAATCTTTACCTTTTTCTTTTTCTTCCTCTTCTTAAAGAATACCCTTCAGCATTTCATATAATACTGGTTTGGTGGTGGTGAACTTTAGCTTTTCTTGTCTGTGAAGCTCTTTATCTGCCCTTCAATTCTGAATGATAGCTTTGTGGGGTAAAGTAATCTTGGTTGTAGGTTCTTGCTATTCATTACTTTAAATATTTCTTGCCACTCCCTTCTGGCCTGCAGATTTTCTGTTGAGAAATCAGCTGACAATTGTATGGGTGCTCCCTTGTAGGAAACTAACCGTTTTTCTCTTGCTGTTTTCAAGATTCTCTCTTTGTCTTTTGTTCTTGGCATTTTAATGATGATGTGTCTTGGTGTGGTCCTCTTTGCATTTCTTTTGTTTGGGATTCTCTGTGCTTCCTGGACTTACAAATCTATTTCTTTCACCAGGTGGGGAAAGTTTTCTGTCATTATTTCTTCTAATAGGTTTTCAATATTTTGCTCTCTCTTCTTCTGGCACCCCAATAATTCGGATGTTAGTACGCTTGAAGTTGTCCCAGAGGTTCCTTACACTATCTTCAAAATTTTGGATTCTTGCAATCCTCTAGTCTGCTGTTGGATCTCTGTATATTATTTTTTATTTCAGTCACTGTATGCTTAATTTCTAATTTGTCCTTTTTCATATATTCTCAAGGGTCTCACTAAATTTATCAGCCTTTTCTAGAAAATTATTTAAAAACCTTATAACCATGTTTTTAAAAATATATCATTAGTTTATTATGAAAGAGACATGGAAATTATTTACATGATGCAAGATTTCAGAACTTCAGTGGAATGGACAGCTTCACATGATGCCATTTCAACAGTGATTTATTTCAGTACATACTTTCCCAGAATGTCACCATCTCTAAATAAGAAATAGTCCTTGTCGTTTATAACTACTTTGGTGCCTCCATATTCTAGGAGGAGAACTTTATCTCCCACCTTCACGCTAACAGGTGAACCTCTTCACCCTTTCCTTTGGAGCCCAATCCAATGGTGACCACTGTGGCTTGCAACATTTTTCCCTGAGCCTTTTCTGGAAGCATGATGCCTCCCGTTGTGATGGTTTCTGTGGTGCTCCTTTCTACCAGGACTCGGTCAAAGAGGGGGAGGAACTTCCTAAAGGCCTGTCCTGCCATGGCTCCGATCACCGCCGCCTGTGCTCTGCTGTGGCCCCAAGGCCGCCATAACCGTGGTTTTGAATTCTATATCCAGTCATCTGCTTTCCTCCATTTCTTTTCATTTGTGACCTATTTCTTTGTCTTAGCATTTTGACTGCTTCCCTGATTTGATAGAGTGGCTTTGTGTGCTAGGTGTCCTATAGGGCCCAATGGCTCAGCCTACCCAGTAACCTGAGGTGGACACTCTTGGTGCACCCCTTTGTGGGCTGTGTGCACAGTCTTATTGTAGTTAAGCCTTGATTGTTGTTAGTATCACTGGGAGGAATTGACCTCCAGGCCAATTGGCTGTGAGAATCAGCTGTGTCTAAAATGGGAGAACTTCTGTGCTGGATACACCCTTATGAGACAAGACTTGCTTCAGTGGGGCTTTGGTGCTCACTAAGTCTGCCCCCTGAGTGTGTCCCTTATGGATCTGAGGAGTTGTAATCTGAATGGTCCTACTCTGACCCCTGGGTACACACTCGAGTTTTGCCCAGTGCCAGACAGTCCAGTTTTTTCCCGTATGAATCTGGGTCCCCAGATTCTCACCCAGAACTGGAGTTCAGTGTAGTTGGGAGCTTTTGTCTCCCTCCTGATTGAAAAAGACAGCCATGAACTCAGTTGCCAGCCCTTTCCTCCATGTGTGTGCCTTTGTACCTGCGCCCTTTGCAGCTCCTGTGAGTCTCAGTGTGCTTTTCTCTTTCCTTCTAGTTATAGATTTCCATTCAGCCAGCCTTCCTGTGGTTCTGGATGATGTCCATTTTGTATTTTAGTTGTAGTTGTGAAATTGTTGTGCAAGGCAGCAGTTCAGGTGTTTACCTATGCTGCCATCTTTGTTTCTCCCCTGACCAGTCTCTTTTGATGCTTTGGCTCTCTATAGAGACAGAGAACCTCTTATTAACCCCACTACTGGGGCTAGCTGGGTACCCATCTAGGTGTGGGCAGGAGGGTCTGCCAAGCCTCAGGACCATGCCTGTCTCAAACCCTTCCCACCCTGACCCACTCCCAAAGGACCCTGGAGACAGAGAAGCAATAGTGCTCAAGGTCCCCTCAGGCTGGGAGTTCTCTGATGGCAAATCCCTGCCTTGGCCAAATGCTGTGTTCTGTGAGGTTTGGCCTCAGGACAGGCTATGGGTGGCTCTGACTCCCATCTGAGCTCTTCTCCTTAGCCACACCTATCCCTAGGAATCCAGGTTCCTCATGTCTCTCTGCACTTCCAAATTAGTCACAGTAATAACTCCCATTGCCCTAGCCAGTTTGGCTCAATGGATAGAGCATTGGCTTGCAGACAAAAGGTCCCAGGTTTGATTCTGTTCAAGGCCACACACACAAAACACACACAAAACACACACACACACACACACACACACACACACACACACACACACAAAACTGACTTACTGAGCACCTGTGATGGGCCAGATCCTGTTCAAGGTGACTTGTTCATGCAATCAGCCATTGATTCTTCCACTAGTTAAATATTTGTTGAGTGCCTTCTGTGTAGCCTGGCACTGTCCCAACACTAGGGGTAGAGAAGGGAACAAAACACACATGGTTGTCCTAGCTGGTTTGGCTCAGTGGATAGAGAGTTGGCCTGAGGACTGAAGGGTCTCAGGTTTAATTCCAGTGAAGGGCACGTATCTTGGTTACAGGTTCCCTGGCCCTGGTCAGGGTGCATGCAGGAGGCAACCAATCGATGTGTCTCTCACATCGATGTTTCTCTCTCTTTCTCCCTCTCCCTCTCCCTCTCCTCTCCCACTCCTCTCCCTCTCCTCTCCCTCTCCTCTCTCTCTCTTCCTCTCCTCTCTCTCCCTCTCCTCTCCCTCTCCTCTCTCTCTCTCTCTCTCCCTCTCTAAAACTCAATAGGAAATAGCCTCAGATGAGGTTTAACAACAACAACAAAAAAAAACAAAAAAAAAACACAAACCAACCAAACAAACAAAAAACCCACACATGGTCCCTGCCCTCACTGAACCTACATGGCAGTGGGGAGGATAGGCAGTCAATAAACACATTGCTCTCTAACGTGCTGGGTAGTGTTAAGGGCTTTGAAGAAAATGAAAGTACACAAAGGCTAGAGAGGCATGGAGGCGTGGCAGGTCTGTTCTACGCAGACCAATGGAAGCAGGACTCTTTGAGCGAGACTCGAGGGAAGTGGCCATACGTATGGGTGTCCAGGAAAGAGTTTCCAGGGACAGCGACAGCAAGTGCAGGGCTCTCAGGTGGGAGGATGGTTGGAGAGGTCAAGGAACAGCAAGAAGACTGGGGCAGAATAAATGAGGAGAGGGCTTTTTAAGTACTTTATTTCATTTCACCCTTCACATAGTTTCCCAAGGTGGGTTTTGTTAACCACAGTTTTACTGATGAGGATATGGAGGCTCAGGAGTTCAGGCAAGTTGGCCAAGATCACACAGCAGAGAAAGGTTCCCAGCCTGGATCTATTGATTCTCTCTCCGGCACACTACTTCTACAGATAGTATAACTGGGTGACCCCGCCGAGTGGGGCCCAGGGTCCAGATGTAGCATGAGGGCCGGTGGTGTCTAGAGTGTGTAGCCTTCATGCATACAGGGTTTGCTCCTGTGGTTGGGGGGCTGATGGCAGCCCCAGTGGTAAAGATTCTTTAAGGCTGGAGTGCTGGGCACCAACAGGGCAAGATGAACAAAAGTTCTGAGCTTACTACCCAGCCGAATTTCCTGAGAGTTTTTCATCCAGATGGTCTCTAGGAGGATAAGGTTTAAGAAGACTGATTCCTAGGAAGGGAGGATGGGCAGGAGAAGGGCTCCTGGTGGGCCTGCCTACAGTGGAAACATCTCTTGTCTTTGAATAAAGGAAACTACTGCTTTGCAAAGTGTGACTGCCTGGCCTTAGCGACTTGCATGATTTGCAGGCCTCAGGAGTGGGGTGGTGGGACCGGGAAAAGGTGGTATCCTGCCTGGGAGGAGGATAGAGACAGCAGATCCCATCCCTTGGGGCAGGGGTGCCTGCAGTCCCTACAGTGTCATCCAGTCTCCTAAGCTTCCTTGGATTTCTCCATCCCCAGCTTCCTCACCTCTAACTGACTTAAGGATTCCTGCTGATCCCATGCACTCACAGCCTCGTGCCTCAGGGCCTCTGCTCATGCTGGGCCTGGGCCTAGAAGGCTGCCATTCATTATTCTGTGGCAGGGTGGCTAGTGAGGGGGCACTGTGTGTGTGTGTGTGTGTGTGTGTGTGTGTGTGTGTGTGTGTAAATGATACATGAACTCCTATCATTGAGGAAAGCTGCTATAAAAGTTGCAGAGGCCTGGGAAAGGATCAAGACTCCAACTCCTTTTGTATATGATTTGAAGGTATTAATTTTTAGAATGTGTCTGTGATAAAGGTCCAGTGGCAATGTTCTAAATTTGGCTGTGGTGGTGGCTGTACATATCAGTGACTATATCAAAACCCACTAAATTGCACATTTTAAATGGATGAGTTGTGTGATTTGTGAATTATCTATAATAATAAAAGCATAATATGCTAATTAGGCCGGACAACCAAATGATCTTCCAGATGTCACCCTGGATGAAGCCGCCATGGTGGGGGGCAGGCATAGGTGGTTAGAGGCAATCAGGCAGGCAGGCAGAGTGGTTAGGGGCAATCAGGCAGGCAGGCAGAGTGGTTAGGGGCAATCAGGCAGGCAGGCAGAGTAGGTAGGGGTGATCAGGCAGGCAGGCAGAGTGGTTAGGGGTGATCAGGCAGGCAAGAGAGCAGTTGGGGTGATGAGACAGGCAGGTGAGTGATTAGGGGCGATCAAGCAGGCAGGCAGGCAGAAGTGGTTAGGGGCAATCAGGTAGGTGAGTGGTTAAGAGCCAGATTGCGAGTTGGGCATCCTCTGAGGGGTCCCAGATTGTGAGAGGGTGCAGGCCGGGCTGAGGGACCCCCCACTCATGCACGGATTTCGTGCACTGGGCCTCTAGTATCACAATAAAGTAGTTACAAAAAAAAATACTCAGTAGCAGGGACAGCTATCGAGGTCCCTGAGATAAAACCACTTTGGACAGGCAGGGAACAAGTGTGTTGGCTGGTAGATGGGGGGGTGGCTCTGGGTAGGGCAGGGAAGGGAGCAAAAACCGAAACCTGTGCAGTGGTTTTCATCCTTTTTAATGTTGTGACCCTTTAATACAGTTCCTCATGTTGTGGTGACCCCCAACCCTAAAATTATTTTCGTTGCTACTTCAGAACTGTAATTTTGCTACTGTTATGAATCATAATGTAAATATCTGTGTTTTCCAATGGTCTTAGGCTCTACAGCAGCAGTTCTCAACCTGTAGACTCTAGGGGCAATCACACAGGCGAGCAGTTAAGAGTCAGATTGGTTTGTGTCCTGGATTTTGTGTGCTGTGAACTTGTTTTAAGAGAGAAAGGAAAACAGAGAGAGAAACATTAACCTTTTGCCTCCCATATGCACCCCAACCAGGGAATAAACACACACTCTAATTATGTGCCCTGACTGAGGATCAAACCCACAATCTTTTGGAGTACAAAAAGATGCTCAGCCAGGGCATTAAAAATATTTATAGCCCTAACTGGTTTGTCTTAGTGGATAGAGCATTGGCCTGCAGACTGAAAGATCCCAGGTTTGATTCCAGTCAAGGGCATGTACCTTATTTGCAAGCACATCCCCAGTAGAAGGTGTGCAGGAGGCAGCTGATCGATGTTTCTCTCTTGTCAATGTTTCTAACTCTCTGTCCCCTACCCCTTCTCTCTGTAAAAAAATAAATAAAATATATATATTTAAAAATATATTTGTAGGAGAAACCAAGATGGCAGCATAGGGAAACACCTAAACTGCTGCTGTGCACAACAATTTCAAAATTGCAACTAAAAGACAAAATGTCAATCACTCAGAACCACGTGAAAGCTGGCTGAATGGAAGTTCTGCAACTAGAAGGAAAGAGAAAAGAGCACTGAGACCTGAACAAGTGCTGCAAAGCTGAGGTACACAGGCACGCGAACCGGGCTGGCAGTGGGTGACTGGGTGTGCTGCTTTTTTCAGTCTGAAAGGAAACAAGCTCCTGATTACTCTGAACTCCAGTTTCTGGGGAGACACTGGTGACCCAGACTTTTACAGGGAGAAGCTGGACTGTCTGCAATCAGGTTGGAAAGTGAGGGTAGCTTCCTTGTAGAGGTGCGTGCAGCAGTCATTGCTCACTGCACTGGGGCATGGGACACGGACTCTTGGAAATGCGGAGATGCAAAGAGGGATGACTGGCAGCCATTGCTGTTTGCCACGCCCTAGCCAGGTGACTCCCTGAGACCCTGCCCTGCACAAATCTGCAAACCCACCCAAGCTGTGCGCAGTAGCATTTGCATATAAATTGCCTACCCGATTGCAGCTTAATTTAACAAACTGCAGCTCTGGTCAGACAGCTCCAAAACCTCCAAACCCCAAGCAAAGAGGAGAAAACTGTAGTTCTTACTATAGGTCCTGCTGGGTCACCACAGACAGTAGCTAATCTGCACCCCATTGGAGATTCAGAAGCTAGTGTATCTAGAGGTCAGTGTGAGATGATGCCAGAATTCAACTACTCACATCCATAAGTAACACATTCAAGAGGCAAACTTGGAAAAAAAAATAAAAAAAAGAGGCAGACTCCGTGAGCACCAAAGCCCCACTGAAGCAAGTCCTGCCCCATAGATGTGTCTCCAACACAGCAGTTCTTCCACTCCATCAACACAGGGAAGCAGCAAAATGTGGAGACAAAGAAACATGTCATGAATGAAAGAAATGGAGGAAAGCAGACTACCAGACATAGAGTTTAGGACCACATTTATTTATTTATTAAAAAAATATTTTATTGATTTTCTACAGAGAGGAAGGCAGAGGGACAGAAAGTCAGAAACATCGATGAGAGAGAAATATTGATCAGTTGCTTCCTGCACACCCCCCACTGGGGATGTGCCTGAAACCAAGGTACATGCCCTTGACTGGAATTGAACCTGGGTCCCCTTGGTCTGCAGGCCAATGCTCTATCCACTGAACCAAACAAGTTTCGGCCAGGACCACATTTATAAAGTTACTCAAGAATCTTCTAAAAACCACTGAGAAACTTGATGAAACCTCTGAGGAGCTTAGTGAAACCTTCAAGGACCTTAATGAGATTGCCAAGAAAATGGAAAAGGACCAGTCAGAAATTAAGCATAAACTGTCTGAAATAAAGAATATACAGAAATTCAACTGTAGATCAAAGGACCCCAAGAATCAAACTAAAGATCTGAAATATGAGGAAACAAAAACACCCAACTAGAAAAACAAAAAGAAAAAGAATAAAAAAAATATGAAGATAGTATAAGGAGCCTCTGGGACAACTTTAAGCATACCAACATGTGAATTATTGGGGTGCCAGAAGAAGAGAGAGAACAAAATATTGAAAACCTATTAGAAGAAATAATGACAGAAAACTTTCCCCACCTGGTGAAAGAAATAGATTTGTAAGTCTAAGAAGCACAGAGAACCCCAAACAAAAGAAATCCAAAGAGGACCACACCAAGACACATTATCATTAGAATGCCAAGGGCAAAAGACAAAGAGAGAATCTTGAAAGCAGCAAGAGAAAAACGGTTAGTTACCTACAAAGAAGCACCCATACAATTGTCAGCTGATTTCTCAACAGAAACTATGCAGGCCAGAAGGGAGTGGCAAGGAATATTCAAAGTGATGAATAGCAAGAACCTACAACCAAGATTACTTTACCCCACAAAGCTATCATTCAGAATTGAAGGGCAGATAAAGAGCTTCACAGACAAGAAAAGCTAAAGTTCACCACCACCAAACCAGTATTATATGAAATGCTGAAGGGTATTCTTTAAGAAGAGGAAGAAGAAAAAGGTAAAAATAAAAACTATGAACAACAAAATGACAACAAATACATACCAACAAGTGAATCTAAAAATCAAGTGAATAAAAAATCTGATGAACATAATGAACTGATGAATATAATAGAATCAGGGACATAGAAAAGGAGTGGGCTGACAATTCTTAGGGGGAAAAGGGTGTGAGGAGTGCAGGAAGAGATTGGACAAAAATCTTATACTTATGGATGAAGACAGTGGTGGGGGGTAAGGGCATGGGTTAGGGTGGGGAATCAGGTGGAGGGGAGCTATGGGGGGAAGAGGAAAACCTGTAATAATCTGAACAATAAAGATTTATTAAAAAAATATATATATGTAGAAAATTTCAAACAGATAAGGATACCTAAGGACTTTTAAAGAAAATGTCGAACAGGAATTTTCAAATATCCAAATGGCAAGAGAAAAGTACAATGAGCCCCATTACTTAACTTCAACAATGACCAACTCATGGACATTGTTTTTCATTGACATCCCCATTCACTTCAGCCTTTTCTGAAGCAAACCCACATCTCATCAATGCATCTGAAAACACCACTACACCTAAAAGAATGAATAAGAATTCCTTAAGATCATGAAATATTTAGTCATTATCCACATTTCCAAATATTTCATTAATGTCATACTTTAAAAAAATGGATTGTCTGTGTCAGAATCTAAATAAGGCCCATACATTGTGATCAGTTGCTATATCTCTAAGCCTTTTTCTATTCATAAGTTCCTTCTCTATTTTTTTTCTTGAAGTTAATTTTTTTTAAAGAAACTGTATTATTGTTCAGAAAAGTTTTCCACAGCCTGAATTTCCTAATTGTATGTTGAGCAAGCTTCTGGACTCTGAATTTCCTGTAAGTTGGAAGTTGCATTTAGAGGTTTGATTAGTTTCAGGATTTTTTTTTCTTTTTCTGTTTTTGGCAAGGCTGCCTTAGTGGTAGTGGCATATCTTCCATCAGAAGACACATAATGTATGATTGTCTGTCTTATTGTGATATTAGGGGCCATCAACATCCAATGCCTAGATCCATGAATTCATATGGGGCTGGACAAACTATCATTTGTTCTTTTTGCTTGCGCAGAGAAACTTCTCCTGGATTATTTGGTTACCCAGTGGTACAGTTCATATAAGAATGGCAGGATAAAGCTGGATTCATCTTTTTATTTACCAGTCTTCAAAGGAACATGTTAGTTTATTATAAGCCTCCTAGGTTTGTTGTCTTGTTTGCTTTTAGTATCACATGAGCTTATGGATTTAAACACATTTGATAGATTTTAATCTATTGCAGTTAGTTTTAGTATTGATGCCCAGCTTGTCCTCTCTTTGACCAGAGGGAGCACTTGGTGGCACTACCCTAGTGGTCTTTGCAGAGTCCTTGCTAGATGTTATGACAAGGCTCACATTGTACTATTTCTGCCTTAGAACCAGGATCAGTCACTTCCTGTGGGTGAATAAATCTAGATCCATTTGAGGGGAGGGACATCCTCTCTCACTTCATGTATATTTCTTTGGCCTGGGCATTGCATGACCCGAAGAGGTCAACCCTATCCCATTGCTGTGGAAGGAGGAAGTGGCAATGGTCTCGATATAAATAACACTTCTTCAAGAAAACCCTCCCTGCTCGTCAGACCATATCAGCAGCTCCTTGTTACTTTTCCTGCTTTACTAGTTTTTTTTTTTTTTAACAGTTAACAGTCTTAATTGTAAGCAACAGAAATTTCCCTAAATGAAAAAGGGGTTGATTTTTAAAAAGTATTTATTAGAATATTAGTTTGACTACATTGACAAATAGTTAAAGATAGTTTATTTTTCACTTGCAAAAATATAAGAAAACTAGAGGAATGGTGCACAAAATTTGTGCACAGGCCAGAGGTGTCCCTCAGGCCAGCCTGCACCCTCTCCAATCTGGGAACCCCTCGAGGGATGTCCGACTCCCCGTTTAGGCCCAGGCCTACTGGGAAGTCAGATATTTCTCTCACAATCCATAACTGCTGGCTCCCAACTGCTCGCCTGCCTGCCTTCCTGATTGCCAGCCTGCCAGCCTGATCATCCCCTAACCACTCCCCTGCCAGCCTGATTGATGTCTAACTGCTCCCCTGCCAGCCTATTTGCCCATAACTGCCCTCCCCTGCAGGCCTGGTCACCCCCAACTGCCCTTCCCTGCAGGCCCAGTTGTCCACAACTTCCCTCCTCTGCTGGCCTGGTCACCCCTAATTGCCCTCCCCTATAGGCTTGATTGCCCTCAACTGCCCTCCTTTCAGGCCTGGTCCCACCCAACTACACCCCCTCCCCTGCTGGCCTGATCACCCACAACTGCCCTCCCTTGCAGGCCTTTTCCTTCCCATCTTCCCTCCCCTGCTGGCCATCTTGTGGTAGCCATCTTGTGTCCACATGGGGGCAGCCATCTTTGATTACATGGGGCCAGCCATCTTGTGTGTTGGAGTGATGGTCAATTTGCACATTACTCTTTTATTAGATAGGATAGAGGCCTGGTGCATGGGTCGGGGCCAGCTGGTTTTCCCTGAAGGGTATCCCGGATCAGGGTTGGGGTGTCCTTGGGTCATGGGGCATCCTGGATGAGGTGGTTTGCAGGCCAGCAACGTGCCCTCCCCACACCCCCCACCTCAATCCAAGAGGAGGCCCTAGTATCTGGGATTTATTTACCTTCTATAATTGAAACTTTGTAGCCTTGAGTGGAGACCAAGGCCAGGGCTGTGGGAGCTTGGCTTCCTCCATTATTGGGGGCAACTCAAGCTCCTGCTCTCTCTAGCTCCATGGCTGCCGCCATTTTTGTCGGGATTTATTTATCTTTATAATTGAAACTTTGTAGCCTTGAGTGGAGGCCTGGGTCTGCCAGGGTGTGCGGAAAGCTTGGTTTCCTCCATTGCCTGCTCGCTCTGTGGCTGCAGCCATCTTGGTTGGGTTTATTTGCATACTCGCTCCTGATTGGCTGGTAGGCATGGCTTGTGGGTGTAGTGAAGTGATTGTTAATTTGCATATTACTCTTTTATTAGATAGGGTAGGTAGTCAAGGCAGAGGAGGCTGTAGGGTGACTCAGCTTCTCAAAGTTGTCCAAGGGCCCAGGTTCCTTCTGTGTTGTTGCTCTACATCCTCCAGGACAGTGCTATCCATTATAAATGCTGGTGATAATGGAAATGTTCTTTATTTGTGATGTTTAATACAGTGGCCACTAGCCATATGTGTCTATTGAGCACTTGAAATGTTAGAATGACTGAGGAACTGAGTTTTTTATTTTATTTAATTTTGAGTAATTTAAGTGGGCACACATGGCTAATAGCTTTGATGTTGAATGCCATATCTCTAGAATGTTGCCCTTATTGGCTTGTTTAAAATAGACTCCACAAATCTACCTTATATATTTTGGGAAGGGGAACAGAAAGGGGAGGGCAAGCAGCTTCCTTGTGAGGGCACACATCACTTCCTCTTACACTCCATTGGTTGCAATTTAGAAGGCCATGCCTAGCTGCAAAGGAGTCTGGGAAATGAAGTCTCTAGTTGAAGAGCAGTGTGGCCAGCCCACACTCAGCAGTTGCTGCAGCTAATGCTGCTGCTGATCCTGTATCTTTGTTTACCATATGTCCCAGTATTGAGTGCTTTGGGACACAACTGAGATGTTAATATTGCCACTCCATATCTTAAAGCAGGATCTCGAGTTCCACAACTAACTGTACATTAATTTCATTATTTATTCCTTAAATAAATGTAGGAGGGAAGAAGGAACTGTCACTATTCCCCCTCCAATCTTGACTTCCACTTCATATCACCTTCTCCTTTGTGTGTATGTGTCTTGTCTGTCTCAAATCTCCCTCTGCCTCTCATAAGGTCACTTGTCATTGGCTTTAATGTCTATCCAGATAATACAGGATAAGCTACTCCGCTTTACTTACATCTTTTGCCATATAAGGTAAAACTCTCATGTTCTGGGATTAGGACACAGACATATCCGTTTGGAGTCTCCATTTATCCCTCTACAACTCAATTCACACACCTGGTAAGTGGGCTCCAGGATTGCACAATTCCAGGGACACGGTGTTTAACGTAGCAGCCCTACCAGTGACAGCAGAGCCAACACTTGAATCTAGGCCAGCCTGATTCGAGAGCCCACTGTTTCCATCTAGAATTTCAGCTGTAAAGGTCTGACTCTTAGAGCAGTTCAAGGTCGGAGAGTCATGGTCAGCCTGTATCAACACTGAAGGCTGGGTTGAAGCTTATGTCGCCCATGAACTGCTCAGCCCTACAATCACAGGCTTTCTTCGGGGTCTCTTTCCCCGCTTACTAGGTCCTCCATCGCCCTGGTGGGGTGTGCTATGCCTATAAAGGTGAAGAATTCCTCACATCTGTAAAGTGCCTTTATGAAACAATTTCACATAATATGAAATTGTTTTTATTGGTGCCACTGTTCTTGATTTAAAAAGCAGAGGAGTTGAGTTCCTTTGTTACTTGTCAAGAAAAATAGTCCTCAGATTAAGTTGATTTCTGTACCTGACCCTTGTTTGATTTCTTTTGGGGTCAGTGGCCTTTGATAGGAAAAAATAACCACGCTCCTGCAGCCTGAGGAAGTGGAGAGACAGCAGGAGGCTTGAGCAGCCCAAGGCAGGAAGAAGCCAGCCAGGGCAGAGGGCTGCAGAGAAGGAAGCTCCCCGAAGGCCTTGCTTGCCTTCATAGGGAGGCTGGGCCTGGGCTCTCAGAGGCCGGGTGCAGGCTGGGAAGGTGCACTTTGCTGATAAAGGCTGCTCTTCCCCAAATCCAGGCACACGTGCCCTCATGAACACTCATGGTCATGCACTGCAAAGCTGCTCGCATTTTCATACTCAAAACCAACATAGATACACACTTATGCTCACATGCGTGTGCATGCATGTGCATTCACATAAACTCAAATAATTGATAGCATTTATTAAGCACTTAATATGTACTGGTACCATTTGGTCAAGTGCTTTTTATTAATTAATTCAGTTCAATCCTTACCACAATATTATTTCCCCCATTTAATAGATAAAGAAACTGAGAGAGCCTAACTTGCCCAAGTTAGATTTGAATCCTGTCCATCTGGGTTAGTCTATTGCTTTACCCAGGCCCCCATCTACTTTGATGTGACACGTGCACAAGCTTGCACATGTACACAGAGACCCATGAGTGCACTTGTGGATAAACACACCTGTGCACCCACAGGTTCTGCTCCTCACAATGTTGCAGTCTGGTTTGTGTGCAAATGTACTCGGACACACTCACTTGCCCACTGACCTTCACATGCACTCCAGTTGCCCCTCCTGCCTCCCTGTCCCTCCCAGGGGCAGGTTTTCTGCTGAAGCCAATGACTGAGGCCAAGCCTGGCCGGGTGCCAGGGTCAGGATGGGGGCAGGGTGGCCACTGACAGGGTGATGGAAAGCAGGAAAGTCACAAATAAACAAACAACTCTGCCTGGACACAGCCTCGCTGGGCATTTCCTGAATGTCCAGGGACATGTTTATTTTTTGATGACTGTTCAGAGCCAACCCCAAGTCCTTCTCTTCCCGAATGGCCGTCTTGATTGAGCTGTGGTGCTGTGGGTCTGGCTCTCTCAGGGCTGATGTTTACAAATGTCCCTCTTCTCTAACTGAGGCTGGGAGGCCCTTGCCGGGTGGGCCCAGTTTACTTCTCAGCCTAATACCTCCAACCCTGGGTGCCTTGCTGCGGCTTTCTGACCTCTGACCCCACACTCTCCAGCCCACTCCAGTCTCCCTGCCTGCCTTTGCTGAGCTGTCCGCTGCCTGAGATGCCCAATCCCTGCTCTGTAGGTAAATCCTACTCTCCTTGACCTCACCAATGGCACCTACTCCAGGAAGCAGGAATCTCTTCTTTTTGGCACTTAGAATTTTTAAAAAATTTTAGTTGCAAAATACACATAACATAAAATTTACCATTAAAAAAAAATATATCTTCTATTGATGTCAGAGAGGAAAGGAGGGGGAGAGAGAGAGATAGAAACATCAATGATGAGAGAGAATCGCTGATCGGCTGCCTCCTGCATGCCCTCTAATTCTGGGAATTGAGCCTGAAACTGGGACATGTGACCTGACCCAGACTTGAACCCTGACCTTCTGGTTCCTAGGTCAACGCTCAATCACTGAGCCACATTAGCTGGGCTAAAATTTGCCATCTTAATCTTAACCATTTTAAAGTGCACAGTTTAGTAGTATTAAGCACACTCACATTTTTGTGCAACTACCATAAAACTCGTTTCTTCTTGCAAAACTGAGGTTCTGTATTCATTAAATAATACCTTCCTATTCCCTCTTCTGCCAGCTCCTGGCAATCACTCTTTTACCTTCTGTTTCTATGAATTTGAGTCTACTAGGTACTGCATATAAGTAGAATCATATAGTATTTGCCTTTTTTGTGAATGGCTTATTTCACTTAGCACAATGTCCTCAATGTTCATCTGTGTTGTACCATGTGTCAAATTCAACACCTCCCTTTTTTTTCAGTTGGTCAGTAGTTTTTCCTTTTTAAGGCTAAATAATATTCCATTGCATGCATAGACCACATTTGTTTATTCATTCATCCATCAGTGGACACTTGGTTTGCTTCCAACTTTTGGCTATTAACAATTGGATAATGCTATGAACATGAGTATGCAAGTATCTCGTTGGCACGTTGCTGTTTTTTTTAATTTACTTTTTCTATTTTACTGATTTTAGAGAGAGGAATGGAGAGAGAGAGAAACATTGATCTGTTGTTCCACTTGTTTATGTATTCATTGGTTGATTCTTGTATGTGCCCTGACCAAGGTTTGAACACTCAGGACCAAGCTCTAACCAACTGAGCTATCTGGCCAGGACGGCACTTTGTTTTTTTAAACAAACTTGTTTATGTATTCATTTGTTGATGGTCATTTGGGTTGTTTCCAGTTTTGGCTATTACAAATAAAGCTGCTACAAACATTTGTCTACAAGTCTTCATATGGACCTATTCTTTCATTCCTCTTTTGCAAATATCTGGGAGTAAGTTGGATCATGTGTTAGGTATATGTTTACCTTTCTAAAGAGACTGTCAAACTGTTGTCCAAAGTAATTGCACCATTTTATATTCTTAGCAGCAATGTACCTAGTTCCTCTATTATCTCAGCAATACTTGGTATGGTCAGAGTTTTTACTTTGAACTATTTACTCTAATAAGTGTATAATGGCATCTCATTATGATTTTTAAATTTGAATATCCCTATTGACTATTATTTGCCTTTGTATATCTTCACTGGGAAAATGTCTGTTCAAATCTTTTGCCCTTAAGTTCCATTCATGTTGGTGTAAATGGCAGGATTTTCTTCTTTATTATGGCTGAATAATATTCCATTGTGTGTATAGGTAATATATATAATATATAATATAATAAATATAATATAATATAATATAATATAATATAATATAATATAATATAATACTAGAGGCCTGGTGCACAAAATTTGTGCACAGGTAAGGTTCCTAGGCCTGGCCGGAAATCAGAGCCAATTTAGGGGCCATTGGGGGGGCCTCCACTGGCACCTGTCCTGGCTGGCCTGGTGCCTGCAGGCTGGGCGGCAGGTCCTGCACTGATCATCTGCCCCCTGGTGGTCAGTGTGCATCATAGCAACCAGTCATTCTGCTGTTTAGTCAATTTGCATATTAGGCTTTTATTATATAGGATTATACCTTACTAGAGGCCTGGTACACAAAATTCATTCATGGGGGGGGGTATCCCTCAGCCAGGCAGTTGGACATTCCTCTCACAATCCAGGACTGCTGGCTCTCAACTGCTTGCCTGCCTGCCTCCCTGATTGCCACTAACCGCTTCTGCCTACCAGCCTGATCACCCCCTAACCACTCCCCTGCCAGCCTGATTGATGCCTAACTGCTCCCCTGCCAATCTGTTTGCCTCTAACTTCTCTCCTCAGCTGGTCTGGTCACCCCTAACTGCCCTACCCTGCATTCTTGATTGCCCCAAATTCCCTCCCTTGAAGGCTTGGTACATGGGTGGGGGCCAGCTGGTTTGCCCTGAAGGGTGTCCTGGATCAGGGTTGGGGTTCCCTTGGGGTATAGGATAGCCTGAGCAAGAGGCCTGTGGTGGTTTGCAGGCTGGCCATGCCCCCCGACAACCCAAGATTTATCTTCTACAATTGAAACTTTGTAGCCTGGAGTGGAGCCAAGCCTTCTGTTCCCTTTGTGGAGGCAACCGTTTCTGTTGGGATTTATTTATATTCTATAATTGAAACTTTGTAGCCTTAAGTGGAGGCCAAGGCAGGCCAGGGTGTGCAAACAGCTTGGCTTCCTTCATCGCCGGGAAAACCCAAGCTTCCCTCCTGCTCTCTCCATGGCTGTAGCCATCTTGGTTGGGGTTAATTTGCATACTTGCTCCTGATTGGCTAGTGAGTGTGGCTTGTGGGAAAAGCAGAGTGATTGTTAATTTGCATATTACTCTTTTATTAGATAGGATTATATATTAGACTGCTTGAGTTATCCTACAGTTAACTAAAATTATAAGGTATTTTTATTGGATTGTTTTATTATTATTATTGATTTTTAGAGTTCTTTATATATTCCTGATACAAGTCCTCTCTCAGATCTGTGATTTGCACATATTTCTCCCAATGTATGACTTGTCTTTTCATTTTCTTCACAATATTTTCTGAAGAGTATAAAAATTTAATTTTGATAAAGTCCAATTTATGATTTTTTCTTTTCTATCATGCTTTTGATATCATATCTAAGAAAATTTTGCCTAATTCAAGGTAAAAAAGATTTCTAGAAATATTATAGATTTAGGTTTTACATGTAAAGTCTATGTCGCATTTTGATTTAAATTTTTTGCAAATGGTATGAGATATGGGTTGAACTTCCTCTTTTACTATAAACATCCAATTGTTTCAGCATCATTTGGTTAGGAAAGATTATCCTTTCTCCACAGAATTGTCTTTGCATTTTTGTGAAAATTAATTGTCCATATGTGTGTGTGTTTTTCTGTGGTATTGGTCTACTTATCTATCTGGATGCCAGTACCACACCATCTGATTAACTGTATGTAGCTTTATAATAGGACTTGAAATCAGGTAGTGCTAGACCTCCAGCTTTGCTATTTTTCAAAGTTGATTTTATGCTAAGTCTTTTGTATTTCCATCTGAATTTTTAGAATCAGTTTGTCAATTTCCACAAAAAGGCTACCAAGTTTTACTAGGATTGCTTTAATGCTGTGCTTCAATTTGAGGAACATTCTAGCCATCTTCTGACCCATGAACATTGTATATTTCTCTATTTATTGGGTCTTCTTTGCTTTTTCTCAGTAATGATTCAGAGTTTTTAGGGTACTAGTCTTACACATCTCTTGTCAGATTTATCCCTAAATAGTTCATATTTTTGATGGTCTTGTGAAGGATTTTTAAACTAATTTTTAAAATTGATTTTAGAAAGAGGGAAAGGGAAACAGACAGATAATCACAATGAACTTAGGTATCTTAGGGGTGGAGTGTGCATTTGGGAGGAACAGTGTACATTCATTCATTCATTCATTCATTCATAAAACAGTTAGTGGGCAATGGCCTCTGCTAGGTTTTAGAGATGCAGGGGATCTCTGTTTATAATCTAGAGGGGGAGACAGATATTAAACAAATAAACAGGTTATCAAATTGATGATTCTGGCAATAAAGAAAAAACAGCATTTGTGTGATATAATTAAGGTTCATGGGAGAGATAAAGAGAGACACGCGCCCCCCCCCCCCCCAAAGGAAACATTGAAATGAGACCTAGGAGCAGAGTAGAATGTTCCAGGTGGGGTAAGGCAAGCACAAGGGTCAGGGAGCAGGGAGTAGCTTGGCCCCTGGAAGGAGCCCTGACCAGGAATCGAACCCTCAATTTTAATTATATCACACAAAAAACAGCTGAAGCAACATGCAGAGCCAATGGCCTGGTAAGATGCCCACAGAATTTAGCACCCAGACTAGGACACCTTTGAGATTTAAAGGGATGCTCCTAATAATAATGTTGGGATAACAGGTCACCCTACTTGTAGGTCAAGGTAAAGCGTTCAAGTTTCATTCTCAAGGATCTGAGAAGCCATTGGGGTCTCAAGGAAAGGGAGATGGGACCTGATTTGCACCTGGAGGCCTGAGGTAGAGCCATAGCACTCAGAAACCCCTCAGCATTCTTCCCGTCCTTCTGGGGGAGACTCTTTGAGGAAGTTTTGGGAAATATTAGAAACTGGAGTAAAAGAAGCAGCCAGGAGCCCACCGAGCAGAGCCCTGCAGGGTGGGTGGTGAGCCGATTACTGTTGCTGTGCGCAGCCACCCGGTGGCCCTGTCTGACTATGCCACTTGTCTCATGCCTTCTCCCCACAAATGCCCTTCCCAGCAAGTGAATAGGAAGGAGACCATGATGAGAACTGTCCCGTGCATGCCATGGACTGATAAGGCGGGATGGCCCATCCTAGATCCCTAGCCTAGATCTATCTGACAGTCAAAGCATGAGTATGAGATGTATGAAAAAGTGATAAGGCTCCTATTTTGGTGTTACTGGTCTACACATTCCTGTGGGAGTTACCCCCTCATTTCACTCACTCAGTACATTGTCTGCCCCAAGCAGAGGCCGTAGCCAGCTCTGGAGCTCACACATAGGGGAGTGATCATGGTGTGAACCCTCCCACTCACCCATAGATCCACAGAATACAAACTCCTGCCACAAGGGAGCTTGGGGTGGACGAAAGCAAGAGAAGATAGTAACATAGGAAAGAACCAAATTTCCAAACTCTCCAAAGTTGCCTGCACACATAGCCAGGAAGTCCATCTTCTCCAGATGGGACCCAGGTCTCCTGCATGAGAATAAGAGATAGTCAAGGGCATGGTCTGGGATAGCCAGCACTGTCCACTATGAGGCCGAGAACCATCTCCTCTCCTTTTCTGTTAATAAAGTGATTGCTGCAATTAGCACCTGAAGAATCCTGATCTTTGGGAAGCTGATACGCTGGGCAATCTTTCAGGCCCAGGAGATAAGTCATGTTTGGCTTAAATGAGTCATGTGAGCTCATTCCCTTGGTCAGTGACTGGCCTAGTTAGGGGAGAAGGTGGGAGATATGAGAGCCAGTTCTGGCTAATGAGATGCAAACAGAAGTTTGCTGGGGAGGGCTCTTCGTACACACACACACACACACACACACACACACACACACACACACGTTTGGCTGGATAATTCCTTTTCTCTCTGCTCTCTAATCCCTTTTCCCTTCCTGGACTGACAGGCATGATGCTTAGTGGTACAGCAGCCACTTTATAACTAGAATGCAATGAGCTAGAATACAAGGATGATGGTGTGGGAAGATGGAAAGAGCCTGGGTTCATGAAGTCATTCCTTTTTAAAAAAAAAAAATATTTTATTGATTTTTTACAGAGCCAAAGGGAGAGGGATAGAAAGTCAGAAACATCGATGAGAGAGAGACATCGATCAGCTGCCTCTTGCACGTCCCCTACTGGGGATGTGCCCACAGCCAAGGTACATGCCCTTGCCGGAATCGAACCCAGTACCCTTCAGTCCGCAGTCCAACGCTCTATCCACTGAGCCAAACCGGTCTTGGCCATGAAGTCATTCTTGAGTTGTACTGCCTCTGGCCTTTTTGTTATGTGAGTCAAATGACCTATACTTGTTTAAGCTGCTGCAGTACATATATTTCCTTTTTTCCCCCATTAATCTCCCCCAGCCTCCCCTACCCCACAGCACGTGCCCTCACCTGCCCCCGCCCCCAGTGTCTTGTGTCCATTAGTTATGCTTATATGCATGCATACACGTCCTTTGGATGATCTCCCATAGCCCCCACACCCCACCCTCCCCTACCTTCCCACTGTAGTTTGACAGTCTGTTCAATGCTTCTTTGCCTCTGTATCTATCTTTTTCTCCCCATTTCTTTTCTTTAAAAAAAAATCTTGCATCTGCATACTAGATATAAACATGTAAGAACAAAAAATGTTTGAGTTTCAATTTCAGTGTCCAACAGTTCTGAGTCCCAGTTTCAATGTCAAATAGTTCCTTATGTGTACATGTCAGCAATGGTGTCTGGATGGTGGACAAATGGTGGCAATGCAGGTTCCACCCTCTCTGGTTTGGTCCTGGGCAGCCTGCAGTGATGCACCGCTACTGACTGCTAGCATGGCAAGGTGTTGTCAGTGTCTTCCATCTCTGGACTGTCTTTGCGGTTGGAGCAGACCTGTCAGTTCCTCTTTGTTGCAGGAATCCATATGGTCTTGGAGTTGTTTTCTGAAAATATACAAACATATTTTTGACCAAAAGTTAATAAAGGAATCTTTTCTGTAAAGTAGACTTGGGATCCTTTTTGTTTTTGCCCAAATGATTTTCCTTTGGCTTATTTCGACACCTTGTGTGTTTTTCATGGGTGTCCTGCTGTTAGCATTACAAATGGAAATTAATTTTCTGAAGTAAGAATTTTCTAAATGTAATTTACTTACAGGATATTTTTCCTTACATGATATCACTCCACTATCTCTCCCCCACCTTTTTAAATTAATGGGGGCTTTTGGAACTTTTATATTGTAGTCTTAGTAACTTTAAATTTTAAGTTTTGCACAAAAATATGACTGCTTTAGGTTCTTTGCATGTTAGGCAATTTTACGAAGAGATAAACTACTAATAGAAATTTTAGTTAATATTTTAGGAACAGCTTTTTGTCCAGTACACTTAAATTTTCTTGAGTATTCACTTATTTCAATTAGCCAATTTAAATTAATTTGAAAACGTGATTACTATTTACTGTCAAATTTAATACTCAAACAATAATCCTAGTTTACCCTGTAAATATTAGTGGAAAGGATTATTTGCATTCCTGAGTAGGCCCTGAGCATTCCTGGTGCTAGATTGGATTTAGATATAGGGCTGCTGTTGCTGACCAAGTCTCTGTCTGTAACCTGGGTCTCGATCTGAGCTGTGCATCGGAGGTGAAGCAGCCTTGTGGTCAGGAGACCTCCCTCAGAAGGGGTGAGAGAGAGTTCAGGCCCCTGCAAAGTTAGGGGAGTGAGGGTCTGTGCTCCACCTCTGTTGACCTTTAAGTTCCCTCCTGATGGCCCCTCTGTGGCTGTGCCTGTCGTAGGTTGTTCCTTCCCTGAGGAATCTTACCTGTCTCTGACTAACCAGCCATCCTCCGGGGCCAAGCAGAGTGATGTGAGGTTCAGTTCTGACATGAACTACAGCCAGGCATTCTATGATGTGCTGCCAAGGTCTGGCATTGACTCCCACCCCCATGATGCAGCTGAGGCTTCCAGATTGGGGAACCCCCACTCTTATCCTTAAAGGAGGAATTAAATGACACAAAGGAATGAGGAGCTCCAGAGATCCGAAAGCCCAGCTCTGCCTCTTTCACCTCACTGGGCCTTGGTTTACACATCTGCACAATGGGGGCATTGAATTGGTCTTGGCTCACAGAGTTGTTGGGAAGGTGATGAGATAATAAGTGGGATACTGAGCAATCAACCAATCAATTCAGGAAATCACTGGACATAAAGTAACTGCTCAATAAAATTGAGCCCCTTCCTTCTCTGGGAGTTACACCTCTAACCCTGGCTATCAAGTCACACACATCCATCCTGCATGTCACCCTATGGCCATGGGAAGATTTTGCATTATGGAACCTTGAGCTTTAAATGAAGTGTCAAATGTAATTTGGCAACACTAAGAATTAATTATGTGGTTGCCCTTAGAAAAGCCAGGGAGCTCAGTTTTGATTGTGAAATTGGTGTCGACCCACAGGGGAGAGGACCTCCCTCACTCACTCAGGGACGTGAAGAAGGGGCAGAGACGATGCCTTGCATTGTCTGACCCCAGACCTCAGAAGTGGGGCTCCTTGAAGAGTGACCAAGGGATGGCGCTGAGGGGCAGAGAAGAAAATATTTCTAGGAGTGTCCCCCCTGTCACTGCAGCCCCTCCCTGGCCACCTCTGCCCTCCATGGCTGTGCACTCCATCTGTCAGCTGTAGACACACATGTGGCTGCTGTCAGTCCTTCCCCTTTAAGGGAAGGGAAGCATTTCCTGAAAGGGTGGTGGGGGAAGAGTGAGACAGGCAGCCAGAAGGGAGGCCACATTTGTCTTGATGACAAACCAAGGACAAAAGCTCAGTCTGGAGCATTCCAGGAGGGGGCTGGCGGCCTCCTCCTAAGGTTGGAGAGAACCATCCTCCCCTGGCCTCAGGGGCCCGGGGCATGTTTTGAGGGAGCGGGACTTGGTGGGGAGGGTGTCAGTGTGTGGGGAGTGAGCAGCTGTGCATGGACATCCAGGACCCACCCAAGTCAACAGCCTCCATCCCACGCCAGGCCTCCCCTCTCCAATGAGTCTGGGTTTAATTTTCTGGTCAGTGAGAAAAGGCGGAGGAAGAGGATGAGGAGGAGGAGAAGAAAGGAGCCAGTTGAAGTTCTAATGCAGTCGGCTGGGATCTGTCACTCAGCACACAGCCCGTTGACGACTAGGGCAGCCCCAGCTGTAAGCAGCCCATGATTTATGGACACTGAGTGAACTCCTGCGGCAGAAACCAGCCTTGAGATCAGAGCAGCAATAGGGCCCTTTTTTTGGCAGGAGACAGGGCCTGCATTTTTCTCATTCATGCCAAACTGCTTTGCACGGCAATTAGCTCTGTCCTCATTTAGTCTCCAGTCCCAAAGGGTAATGAAAGTCATATATCATCTTCAAGACTGCTAATTATTGAGCTCGCTTACAGGTAGGCTTTGTAACTGTGAGAAGGGCCTGTCGGCCCAATATTTATTACTCTTCCAATAAGTAAGCAAGGTTGGGCGGGGGGAGGAGGGGGAGAGGGAGGAAAGGAAAGAAGGGGGGAAAAACAACTTTCTGGAGAGACCGCCCAGTCCCAGCCCCGGGATCTCTGACATACCTTCTGCAAATGTGCTCATCAGAGGGAAACATCTTTATTCCACAGATCCATTTTTCATGCCCCGGCAAAGCGGCCTGGGAGAGTGGAGAGTGGTGAGGAGAGGCATATGAAGGGGCGGCTGGGATCTGCTCTGGAGGGGGGCAGGGGCCTGAGGGGGACAATGGGGAGGAGAGCACAGGAGGAGAGCAGAACAGGAAAGGAAGGCAGAACACCCCAGCCCCACCCGGGTCCAGGACATCCTACCCCTCATTCTTGGTCTGCTGGTGGCTGGTGAAGGGATGGTCAGGCCCGGCCCGGGGTTAGCTGTGTCTGTCACTTCAGGTGGTGGGGTGTATCAGGATAGAGCCAGAAAGGTTTCATCTGCGCATTTTGCTCTATTTGGTTGTCCTGCCATTAAGTGGACTACTGTCTGGATTATAATCGACACCAGCAGGTTTCCATGGGTGTGGTTGAAGAAAAGGAAGGTAGGCTCTTATTTCCCATTCAAATGAACTTAAAAAATGTAACAACTTTTTAGAAAAACTAGGCATAAACATTAGCCAGGGTCACATATGGTTATTTTTATTTATTTTTAACACCCCACCTTTATTTTATTTTATTATTTTTCTATTACCATTTATCCCCCATATACCCTCTTTCACTTCCCATTCCATGCAGTCACCCCACTATCCAACTTAGTTATTTTAAGTAGAGATTACAAGTAAAACAAGAGCTAAAAAATACAAATATTTAATTGCTGTTAGATATCATACTCAACGTGTAACCAATTATTTATTGAGGAAAAGATTTTTTGCTGGTTTGTTTGTTTCCTAAAGAGCTGCTTATTGAACACTCACCAGCACACTGCTGGGACCGTGCCAAGGCAAGAGGGTAGCTCACAGGAACCTCCTGGGAACTTCTTTCCAAGAGGGAAGTGCGGAGCACACTGGGAGGGGAGCCTGCAGACCTGAGTTCTAGACCTGGCTTTGCTGCGCAGGGATCCGGACTTGAGCTCGCTCTCCTCATTTGTATCAGATGGCCACTTAGGTGCTACCATGGCCACAATTAGGTACAAAATTACTTTCATAAAGAGTCGAGAGCCACAAAATGAAGCTTAATTGAAATTAATTAAGTTTTGCTCACAAACATAAGGCAGCCCCACCATCTGTGTATAGAGTGGACTAGGGTTGTGGATATATGTGCAAAACACATGTGGCTGCATGTATTGCACAGGGCGTGGAGGACATTCCTTCTGCTTCCCTTTCATTCTCCACCATTTCTGCAGCTAGACAGACAGGGCTGGAAAGTTCCCTCTCCCTACCTCTGTGCCCTTCAGTGAGTGGCTTAGCTTCTCTGTGCCTCAGTTTCCCCCTCTGTGTCTGTTCCTAGGGTGCTGTGAGAATTGAATGATCATGCACATTGGATGCTGGGCACTGATTTGTTACATGGGAAATGCCCAATACCCCCTTGGAGTTGCTGCCATGTCTTCCCTGCATTGTTTCTTTCCTTTGGGAGAAAGGTGCTCCACACCGAACTCCCAACTGCCAGGACCCAGTACAGGGGCGGGGCTGAGAGGGCCAGGCTGTCTTCACCTCCTCCTCTGCTGGAGCCTCCCAACCTCAGCTTGATGTGGTCCTTAAGCTCCCATCACTGGGAAGGAGGAGTGACCCTGGAATGTCATGTTCCCAGGTGCGAAGGCTCCAGCTGTAGGTGTGTGCTCTGGTCTCTGTGGGTGGGTCAGCTGGGAGGACAGCAAACAGGCTCTGGGACTCTCCAGTCCACTAACCCTGAGCCAGTCTTCCTTCTGCACGGCCAGCTCCTGTATCTTACATGAGGCGGCCTGATCCTCTGCTTGGGCATCTGGTGGTGACAGTCTGTGGGATGGATGCCGCCTGCCTGCTTCCTCCCACGCTCCTGCTCCCTGGCTCTGGCTCTAGCTCTGGGAGGTTCTGCTTCTTCCCTATCTCGCCTCTCCCTGCTCTGGGTGACGCGCTCCCCCCCCCCCCCCCCCCCGTCTCTAAACACATGCACAGGATGTTCTTTTCCCCATCTTTCAGCTGTCCTTGTCCCCTGAACCTGAGAGGTGGATCTACCAGCTTGGATGCAAGCTCCACCCCCTCATTCTCTCTCCTGACCCTCTGATCTCTCCAGCCCGCCCTGCAAACCACCTTCCATTCTTCTCCATTCTGGGCTTGTTTCTTCTTACTTTTCAACTTCCTACCAACCCATCTCCGCTTACTAGGGTCTAGCTTTGTGACCACTTTCTGGAACTTTGACTTAAGGCTTCCTGAGAGTAGGCTGAACATAATGAGATTGAGCAGGGCAACGATGAGTGGAACCAAAGTCTCTACCAAAGTCAGGACTCAGGGCTCCTTCCCTGGGCTCTGAGACTCTTTGTGGTGATGGCATCTTCTTGTCCAGCTTCTCCTCACAGCAGGATCATGGTAGCCAGAGCTGTGACCTCACGTCAGAGCCCACGGAGGATGACAGATATCTGTCCTGAATCTAGTTTTAAAATCCTGGGAAGGAGTTGATTGTCCAAGGACACATGCTAAACTCTGGACACCTCACTGTGCTGAGCAGATGGGGTCCTGGGAGGGGTCAGATATGGTGTTGCCCAGAAAAGGGGAGATGATATGCAGGGCTCTGAGTAAGGACGCATCACTGCACTGCAGGTGGAGACTATCTCCTGACAGTCTAGCACCTGCAACAGGTGCAAGCAAGCCTTGGGGCACTTGGTTCAGACACAGAGGCTGCTACCCCCTTGGACACTTATCTTAAGAGAGCCATAGCCATGTTTGGAGCTAGAAGGTAATATTTTTATTTTTTATTTCTTCCCATGAACCAGGAGTGATCATTGCAGCGATTTGGCTAAGGTTCCAATGGGTGGCTCCAGCTGAGGTTGGGCTTCCAGCCCAAGAATGGGCAGGTGAGAAGAGGAGAGAGTAGAGGGAGTTTGCCTACACTTGGGCCTCATTGCAAGATGCTGTTGGGAGCAAGGCTGCAATAGAGGCCTCTGCCATTGGGCCCCACGTTCAGGGCCTTTATCGTAGAAAACTTCTGGACCTGTTAATTGCCAAATAGTGGCATCAATGAATCTTCTCCTTCCCAAAGGCTTCAGGGGGCAGGGGCAGCCAAAAGCTGAATCCTGCCTTCCACTAATGGGCCCTCCCTGCCTCACCAGTCGCTGATATCATGGACACTCAGAAATGCCAGTCCCTGGACTCCCTTGGCCTGCAGAGCCCCAGCCTGCTCCACGCACCCTGGCAGGTGAGCCTTGGGACAGCCTCAGGTAAAGGAGTGACTCGAGGCCTATGATAATGTGGAACACCTACCCACAAGAAACTGGGTAAGAATAAAGAGGACGAAACTCACATTTTGAATTCATGGGTAGAGGTCTAAGTGAGAGTCACAGAGCAAGAAATATTTTCCCCTAAACTTTGCTGTTCTAGGGCTCCAAAAAGAGGGCCTGAGCGGAGGGTCCTGTGAGGTGGGTCTTCCCTGTGGACATGACTCCCACACTCTTAATACTTATTGCTATCTGGTGAGACAGAGTGGATTTATGAGGCCAGGAATGGGGAACAAAGACTAAATGAGGGGCAAGGCCTGGGTTTCAAGTTTGGATAAAAATTGACTAGAGAGAGAACCACGTTGGGGAGGGGGTTGCTGAACAATAGAGAGAAATAACTGAGTCACCAATGGGACCTGGTCCTACACTTGTCTCACACCCACAGGCCTCTAGCCCCTACTGTTCAGGTTGCATAACAAACCATTCCAAACTACTAATAGCCTACTGTTGACTAGAAGCCTTACCAATAACATAAAGTCTATTAACACATATTTTGTATGTTATATGTATTATATATGGATTCTTACAATAAAGTAAGCTAGAGAAAAGAAAATCTTATTAAGAAAATCATAAAGCCCTAGCTGGTTTGGCTCAGTGGACAGAGTGTTGGCCTGCGGACTGAAGGGTCCCAGGTTCGATTCTGGTCAAGGGCACATGCCTGGGTTGCCACCTTGATTCCCTTTAAGGGGCGTGCAGGAGGCAGGTGATCAATGATTCTCTCTCATCATTGATGTTTCTATCTCTCTCTCCCTCTCCTTTCCTCTCTGAAATCAATAAAACATATTTTAAAAAAGAAAATCATAAGGAAGAGAAAAAACATAGTATTGCATGTGTTTATTGAGAATAATCAGTGTAAGTGCAAACCCATGCTTTTCAAGGGCCAGCTATACCCTTGAACTAGCCACATCTCTGGAAAATCTACCTGCCACACCCATAAATTTAGGAAGATGAGGTCCAGTAGAAAACAGGGAGCCTCACACCCACTTTACAGAGGGAACAACTGAGGCTATAAAAGTAATTTAATTAAAAAAGGATCGTAGACCCTGGCTGGGTAGCTCAGTTGGTTAGAGAAGTCATGCCCAGTATGCCAAGTTGGAGGTTCAATCGCAGTCAGGATACATTCAAGAATCAATTAATGAATGCATAAATAAGTAGAACAACAAATCTCTCTTACTCTCTCAAAAGAATAAATGAAAAATTTAAAAAGGGTCTGAAAAGCCCAGTGTCCACTCAACTTAGGGATTTTTTTCTTTTAGTATCCCATGGGGCTGATTTCTGGCCTCTGTTTGAATACTTGCAGTCAGGTAGAGATCATTCATTGCCTTACAAAGGGGCCCATTCCAGTAGCTGCACAGTTGGAATTGTCAGAAAGTTCTAGAATTGTGATAAAAGCTGCTTCTCTCTAAATCCTCCTCACTGGCTCTGGTTCTGCCCCTGGTGAATGAGGACTGGACAACGAGTGCTAACTGTGTGTCTGGCCTGTGCCTGGAGCTTTCACAGCTCTTTTACTGAGAACAAGCAAGTGCCAACCTGCTCAGTATTGATGGAGATGTCACTTCTCTATCCTGAGGTCTTTCCCCTGCTCCTCAATGACCAGGTTGCCCTACTATTCATCACCTTTGCCTGGTACGATTTCTCAGAATTCTTATAACATTATTTGAATTTGATATTCTAGCTTAACAATGCAATGTGGCTCTTTTTTTTTTCTTTTAAAGCAGCCACATCATACATGGTTATCTCATTTTAAGCTTGCAGTCAACTAAACACCTGCAATCATTTTTCACTTTAACTGCTGTTGTACCTGGTCTCTCCCATGCCGTTCTTGTTCAGGAACCTTCTCATCACACCAGAATTAAAATGAGAATGAATATCCAGAGGTCCACTATTTGCCATGAGGGACTTCTAAGATCAAGGGGTATCTGAGGAATGGACCTGTGGCCTTGTCTCTGGTGGACCAGGATCAGCTTGAGCTCTGGCTTTCTGGCTTGTGGGGGAAGACCAAATGGGTTCATTCAAAGGCTGAGAGAACTGCCCCTCAGTGTGTGCCTGTACCCTTCTTGCTTGGGGGTGGGGAAAAACCATAGAGATAAGAAAGTGCCATTTCTGACATACTCAGAAATGCAAGTCACTTAGGTCTGACCTGGGAATGGATTGACTGCCTGCCTGGAAGGAGGGGTGAGGTCCCAGGGAGTGCTATCAGGGAGAAGAGGATCAGCAAAGGCTTGCTACAGTGCTTCTTGTTCTGGGTCTCAGTGGATTCTTACTTATGTACATACGAGAGGCCCAGCACATGATTAAATTGTGTATGTAGGGTCCTTTAGGCCTAACGTGCCATCAGGGCCATGTCTGCTGCCCTGTGAAGCCTCACATGCTTCGTGGATGCTGCTGGCAGCCCAAGAAGCTGCAGAAGTCTCGCCTGCCTTGGCCGCTGTGGGACCCATCAATGCACCTCCTGGTGAGCCTTTTATGATATAGATATGTAAAAGAAGAGAAAAAACATTTATTGATTTTAGGTGCACCCTCCTTCTAAGTTGACATGTCCCCTCAGCACCAGTATGAGTTCTCTCTGGGTTGCAAGTGACATAAACAAAGCTAAAACTAGAGTAAGCAAGAAAAGGAATGAATTGGTTTACCGGTTGCTAAGACTAAAGATAGAGTGGGCTTCAGGTTTGACTAGATCCAGGAACCTAAAGAAGTCATTAGACTTGTCATCCATTGCTCTGATTGGCCTCGTTTGCTCCTGGAAGTTCTTTTCTTTCAGGTAGTAGCAGTCATGGCACCAGAAGCTCTGGGGTCCTAGTCTTACAGTTCTCAATTTAAAAGAAATGGAGAGCATCTCTTGTTCAGAATCAACATATAAAATCCCAGGGAAAGACTCTGATTGGTCTGACATGGGTCATATGCCTATCCCTGGACTAATCTTTAAGGGCAGAAAGATAGGATAGAATGATTAGCCAGGCTGGGTCCTGTGTCTTTTCCAGTGGCCAGCTACCTCACAAGTGTCCAGGGGCATGGAATACAACCAGGCCTCCAGGGACAGGAATGGACAAGTCAAGAATTGAAACTGTCCTCCCCAGTCCAAACTTAACATTACTTTTATGAACCCAAGGCCACCTGTAGCTGAGTTGAAGGAAGAGGGAATCTGATTGGCTGCAGGAATAGGTATTCATTACTGGACTAATCAATCAGCTGTGGCAAAGGGCAGGTTTCTATATTACAATCATGGCTTTTGAGGAGGTCTAGTAGGAGTACTTTCTTAGAGAAGGGGGCATGGGTGGGACAGGCATCTCAGAACAAGATGACCCAGAGAAGAGCAAAGCATGGTACTGTCCCTGTCCTCAAGTAGCTTCAAGTCTAGCTGGGCAGGCGAGCTGCTCATCTGGGCCAGGGGTCACAGGATCTCGGAGGAGGGCAAGGTCATTGTGGGCCAGGATAAGCAGACCAAGCCTCCTGGAGGGACTGGTCATGGAGCTGGCCTTTCCAGGTGGGTAGGAAGGAAAGGAAAAAATACTCGAGAGCATGGAACAGTCATTGCCTCACCAGAAGCTCTCTTGCACCTGATCATCTCACCTGAAACAATGTGCAAATACCTTTAAAGTCTCGTGTCTATGATGGGGCCTTTTCTCAGAGCATGAGCCCTACACAGTGGTGAGTTTCTACACAGCTTCCTTCCTCCTCCCTTCGGTTTCGCCAGGGGCTCATACCCTTGGTCTTCGGATGTGCAGGGAAGTGATCCCTCCCCCTTGGCTACTCACCATCTCTAGACATGCCTGTGGAGGTTGTAAGGAATTTTTCATTCTCCCCCCACAAGCCAAGAATGAAAAAAACCCAAAACGAATACAAACTCCAAGAATGAAAGGAGGAAAAAAACCTTTGTATCTGGAGACAGTAAAAAGACCTATAAGAGCTCTGAAGTAGGGGCTTTTACTCAGAAGAAATAGAGGTCCAGGAAAGTCTTGGACTTGTCCAAGTTCTCCTGACAGAACTAGGACCTGGCTTCTCAACGCAGGCCCAGGGCTCTTTCATTACTCTGTGGGTCAGGGGGGAGTGGGCCTGTCAGGGATAGCCTGTGGGGGGTGATGGCATGCCCCAGCTTCCAGAAGCCAGAATAGAAGCTCACCCCAGCAGGGCCAAACCAAGTTCTCTGGGAGCCCTGGAGGATCCAGAGCGTGGCCTCGAGGTCACAGCCCCTCCTGGAGACTGGGGATGGTCCATCCCAGGCAGTTTATCTGAGCAGAGTCCATTTCCTGTTGGAGGAAAAGATCTTTGTGTTTCTCTGCTGTTTTTTCCCTTTCACACAGATCAGAAATCAGATCCCCTCAGATAAGCCCAGTTGAAAGAAAGGCAGAGGCTGGCCAGGAGAGAAGGGTCCCTGGCCAAAGTCTCACAGGAAGAGAGACCTTATCCCTGAAGAGGAAGGAGAAAGGGGTTCGCGTGGCCTCCCTTTAGCTGGTAATATTTCCAAATGAGGTCACACACAGCGGATTGCATTATTTTTGCATCACTTCCATGCAGCACCCTCGCTGTTTCTGAGAGCGGTGGCCTAGCAGAATGGAAGCGGCCTAAACCTCACCTGACCTCAGAGCAGCACAGCAGGGGAGGGAGAGCAGGGGCCGAGAGGAGGAGGAAGAGGGAAGGGAGGAGGGGACAGGGAAGGAGAGAAGCGGGGAGAGAGTGCAGAGGAGGGGTGGCCAAGCCAGGAGAGAAAGAAAGAGGAAAACCCCCGGAGGAAGAGGAGGGCGCCCAGTGCTAGCGGAGGGGGGTGGGGTGGGGTGCGGTGAGGGGGCCAGGGCAAGGTGACCGCGGGTGTCAGCGAGGGGCCGATTGTCAAGGCTCTATCTGCGCGATGATGGATGCGAGCCCGGGTTTCTCTGTCAGCCTGTCACGGCGCAGGAATGTTTAATGTTCTCATTATTGGTTACGCTGTTGTGTATATTTCTCTGTCAGCACCGCGGACCCAGCTGAACTGGCAGAGCACTTCAAAGGCCTGCGGGTCATTCATCATCCCCGTGACGCTCCGGCAAATGCTCAGCTTCAGCTCCGCGCCAGGGATTTGTTATGACTTGCGAGCCGGCTGACAGACAGGCGGCCGGGCGGGGACGGAGCGAGCGCGAGGCCCGTTTTGTCACCGGGCGAGCGGCAGCGCCCAGCACCCCGCTCCGCGGCTCCCGGGGCGGGCGGGGTGGCGGGCCAGGGTGCCCCAGGGGCCGGGCGGGGCTCCGGGGGAGGCAGCGGCGCGCCCCGGCTGGGGGTCCCAGGGCCCCCCAAACTCTCCCACGAGCCCCGCGGGGGCCCTCTTCCTCCTCTGGGCGGGCGGTGGTCGCTTCCAAAGTTGTGCTGAAAACCTAGAGGTTGGGGGGGAAAAAGAGAAACTTGCATCCGTCCAGGGCCCGGGAGGGGCGGCCGCCCGGCGGAGGGGAGAGCGGAGAATATCGGAGCTTTGTTTCCTTTCCCAGGCCGTGACATGATTAATCGTTTTCTTCTGATCTAATTTTGGAACATGAAAAACAGCACATTTGTCTTGAAGAAAAATGATGTGCCGAACTGCGCAGATGGAAATTTCGAGCAATGAGAAAGATTAAAGTGAAACCCCACTCCTTAGACCTAATCATGAGTTGTAGATTATTCTGTCGGCCCAGCCAGATGGTAGCTCTGATTCCACAGCCCCTTCTTATATTAATGAATACTAGACTGTTATATTTGACTTAGGTAAGTGAAATGTCTATCAGAGCTAATGGACTGCCAGCCAGCATAACACATGTTGTACCGCTAAGGGTTCTTGCTGCATTTTTCATGTTTTATACTAATGTAGAACATTTTGTTTCCTACTGTTTTTCATCATTGTCACTGTTTGCTAAATATTTTCACATGGAAGGGGGGAGGGAGACAAAGACAGGAGGAGAAAGAGCCCCCCTCCAAACTTGTGTCCAAAGCTAATTTCCTCCCCTTGGACTTGGCTATAACTCTACAAGTAAAACAGTCACCCCGAGCAATGCGTACAGGAACTCAATAGTAACGTGATTAAGTTCCTAGTCAACAAGACTACACTCGACTGTATGTTAACAAACCTAATTATAGCCCCGCAGTGATAAATGGAGCTAGGGCCCTTGTTGCACATCTCTGAGGTCATGTCTAGAAGAGCAGCTTGACCTTCTCGTCCCAGGGGAGAGAGCTGTCCTGGAGCGGGGTCCCAGGCTCAGCTCCGAGGAGGGGCTGTTCCTCCCTGACCCAGTTGTTCGGCCCCTGGAGAGGATGGGCAGGTGCCAAGAAATATTTCAGAGCAGATGGTCAGGGATATGAGCAACTGGACATTAGGCTCTTCTGGATGAGGTTGAGGGCGGTGGCCCCATCCATGTCGTGAGAGGAGAGTGTTCTGTTCCTAGCTCATTGGTTCCATGCAGACCTCAGATCCTGGGGGTTCATCTTCTCTGGGCCCGGAAGCTTTGTTTCCTTTCTCCCCTTTCTTCCAAATGTCTTGTCTGTGCACTGGTGAGACCCCAAAAGAGCTTGCTGTTCAGGGGGAAATCCTGAGTTACAAGCTGGGGATGGTGTCCTGGAGACAGAAAATAAGTTGTAGAAATGGAATCTGAATCCTGTTTGGGGACAGACATGATAGAAGCAGTTGAAGGATGTCTTCAAGGAAGAGAGAAAAAAGGAGATAAACAAATGAAGAGGGGAGACCTAGACATGAAAACACACAAAGAACGATAGAGGAAGAGAAGAGACACACAGAGACAAGGAAATGCAGATACCAGCAGAGTAGATGGCCCATGAACTCAGAGAAACTCTTCTTGCTCCAGCCAAAGTGAGTTCCCTCAAAAGCAAATTTGACCCTTGCTTAAAATTCTCTCTTAGCTGTGATTCCTAAAGGAGTCAAGTCAGTTCAATGTCTTGGCTGAGAATAGATGACCCTTTTCCATCTACCTCCAGCTTTCCTCCCTGGCCTCATCTCTCACTTGTCCTCAACAATAGTAATACCTAGGCTCGCAGAGAGCTGTATGTATCCTTCTAGTCCTCTTGTGTGCAGAAATATAGGCACGTCTCTACCCATCACAGTACCTGTAGATATCTGGTACACAATGGAACAGAATATAGTGTGATTTCCCCCTAAGACAATAGGAAATTTACAGTCAGCTTAAGAAAGGTGGTAGATGGTGCTTGTCAACTCATAAATACAACTAAAGAACATGGCCAGTGGTCAAAATTCATTCTCAATCACTGAGAAACCAACACAACTAGATTGCATATTTGAGATTTATATGGTAGAAATGCCACTCGCAATACCTGAAGGAAAATACCCAGCACTATGCTATTCTGCCTCTCTACCTCCTGCAAACAAAATGACAAGAGATTAAAAAAAGTCACAGACCCTGGCCAGTGTGCTCAGTTGGTTGAGCATCATGCCATGCACTGAAAGATCGCCAGTTCGACTCCCAGTCAGGGCACATGCCCATGTCAGGTGGGTTCAGTCCCTGGTTGGAATACATATGAGAGGTAGTGAGTCAATGTTTCTCTTTCACACTGATGTTTCTCTCTCTCACCCTCTCTCTCTAAAATCTATGTAAAAAACATTTTTAAAAAGGCACAGGAAAAATATATATCCGTAAATTCTAAACAGGACAAAAACAAAAAAGGCAACCCCCTGGAGAAAGTGGGGAAAGGAGCAAGTACTGCTATGATCCTGGCACCCCTTCACAGCCACAATGCACAACTCACTTCCCAGTGAGCAAATGTTTGTGTTTATAAAAGAAGCTCAAATATTCTTGCAAGACTTAAAAACTGGTAAGCAGTGGTAAAGGATTTAATAGTGAAATGGCAAAGTCTTTCAAAGATTTTTTGTCATGTCTGGGAAAATAAATTCTTTTTTTAAATTTCTTTATTGATTAAGGAATTACATATGTGTCCTCATCACCCATTACCCCTTCCAATCCCCTCCTCCCTCCATCACCATTTGTGCCCTCACCCCCCCTGATGTCCGTGTCCGTTGATTAGGCTTACATGCATGCATAAAAGTCCTTTGGTTGATCTCTTCCCCTTTCTCCTGCACTCCCTACTATCCCTCTGAGGTTTGACAGTTAATGCTTTTCTGTCTCTGGATCTGTTTTTGTTCATCAGTTTATGGTGTTCACTGTATTCCATAAATGAGTGAGTTCATGTGATACTTATCTTTCATTGACTGGCTTATTTTACTTAGCATAATGTTCGCCAGTTTCATCCATGCTCTAGTTTGAAGCGGACACCTTTTTCTTCTTCTTAACGAATACCTTTCAGCATTTCATATAATACTGGTTTGGTGTTGGTGAACTCCTTTAGCTTCTTCTTATCTGTGAAGCTCTTTATCTGACCTTCAATTCTGAATGTTAGCTTTGCTGGGTAGAGTAATCTTTTTATTTTTATTTTTTTAGTTTATTTTTTAATTTTTATTTTTTTCTTCTTTATTGTTCAGTTTATTAATTACATTGTTTCCCCTTTTTTATCTCCCTATATCTCCCCTCCACCCTGTACCTATCCTACCCTCCACCCTCACCTCCCCCTCCCCAATGTCCTCTCCCATTGTTACAAGATTTTTGTCCAATCTCTTGCTGTACTTCCCACAACCCTTTTCTCCCCAAGAATTGTCAGTCCATTCCCTCTCTATGTCCATGTTTCTGTTATATTCACCAGTTTATCTTGTTCATCAGCCTATCAATTCACTTGATTTTTATGTTCATTTGTTGATAGATGTGTATTTGTTGTTCATAATTTATATTTTTACCTTTTTCTTCTTCCTCTTCTTAAAGAATATCTTTCAGCATTTCATATATACTGGTTTGGTGGTGATGAACTCCTTTAGCTTTTTCTTATCTGCGAAGCACTTTATCTGATCCTCAATTCTGAATGATAGCTTTGCTGGATAGAGTAATCTTGGTTGTAGATTCTTGCTATTCATTATTTTGAATATTTCTTGCCACTCGCGTCTGGCCTGCATTGTTTCTGTTGAGAAATCTGCTGACAATCATATGGGTGCTCCCCTGTAGGTAACCAACTGTTTTTCTCTTGCTGCTTTTAATATTCTCTCTTTATCTTTTGCTCTTGGCATTTTAATTATGATATGTCTTGGTGTGGTCCTCTTTAGATTCCTATATTTTGGGGTTCTATGTACTTCTTGGGCTTTTAAGTCAGTTTCTTTCACCAGGTGGGGGAAGTTTTCAGTCACTATTTCTTCAAGTAGGTTTTCATTAACTTGCTTTCTCTCTTTTTCTGGGACCCCAATAATTCGGATGTTGGCATGCTTGAGGTTGTCCCAGAGGCCCCTTACGCTATCTTCAATTATCTGAATTCTTTTTGTTTCTTGCTTTTCCAGCTGAGTGCATTTTGCTTCTTTGTATTTCAAATCTTTGACTTGGTTCTTGTGGCCCTCTGGACTGCTTTTAGGACTTTGTGTAATATTTTTTATTTCAGTCTGTGTATGCTTGATTTCTAGTTGGTCCTTTTTTTTTTTTTTATCTGTGAGGGTCTGGTTCTTATCCTCAGAGGTCTTGTTCATTTCCTTGAGGGTCTCATTCATTTCCTTGTAATTTTCATTCATTTCCTGGTTGGTCTTGTTTATTTCCTGGTAATTCTCAGTAAGTTGATCGGCCTTTTCTGGGAGCCTTTTGAAAAGCCTTATAACCGTGCTTTTGAACTCTGTGTCTTGTCGTCTTTTCTCCTCCATTTCTTTCACACCTGATTTCTTTCCATATCTCTGCATGGTGGCTGCTTTATGTAGTAGATATCCTCAAAGGGACAGTGGCTCAGCCTCCCCAGTTACCTGAGGTGGGTACTCTTACTGCAATCCTTTATGGGTTGTATTCAGTATTTTTGAATTTAAACCCAGCTTGTTGTTGTTAGCCCTAGGAGGGTTTGACCTCCAGGCCAATTGGCTGTGAAGGGAGACTGTGTTCAGGTTGGATGGGCGGAGTCTCTGAGCTGCGCAGGCAGCCTCAGTGTCAGCTGCGTCCTATGCGGCGCTCGCGCGCGTGGGTCTCTGTTGGATGGGGATGGCTACAGACACCTCCAAGAGAAAGCCGCTAGTCTCTTCCCCTTGCCAGACAACTCTGCCTTTCCCCAAACGTATCTGTACACCAAAAGTCTAGCCCAGGGTTGTAAAATAGATGGTTTCTGGAACCAGGAGACAAGTTTCCAGGGGGCAGGTCACAGGTTTGCGCGACCCTTGTGCGGAAACTTCTTTTCGCCACCTCCAGGTTTCTCGCAGACTAGGAGCCTCTGCCACGCCCTGCTTCCAGGGTGCGTCCCCCGGACCTCGGACCTCGCCTGGCACTGGGGAATCTGTGCAGTGGGACGTCTCCACGTACCCCGGATCTCAGACCTCGCCTGGTGCTGGGGAGTCCGTTCAGTGGGACGTCTCCGCCCTCCCCGTTGGCAAAATCCAGCCGGGGTTGCTGCTCCAGCCCCATCCCGCACGCGCGACCAGGACGGCTCCTAACCTGTTTCCATCTGAAAGGCTGCGCTCCCGCCGCTCCTCTAAGTCTCAGTGTCCCACCTTTACTCTTATTAGTGGAGTTTTCATTCAGCCAGCTTTCTGGCGATTCTGGGTGCTGTCTGTTCTGCTGTTATGTTGTAGTTATTAAATCGTTGCGCGAGGCAGAACAATAGGTGTTTACCTATGCCGCCATCTTGGTGTTCCCCCCTGGGTAGAGTAATCTTGGTTGTAGGTTCTTGCTATTCATCACTTTGAAAATTTCTTGCCACTCCTGTCTAGCCTGCATAGTATCTGTTGAGAAGTCAGCTGACAAGCATATGAGTGCTCCCTTGTAGGTAATTAAATGTTTTTCTCTTGCTGCTTTTAATATTCTCTCTTTGTCTTTTGCTCTTGGCATTTTAATTATGATGTGTCTTGGTGTGGTCTTCTTTGGATTCCTTTTGCTTGGGGTTCTGTGCGCTTCCTGGACTTGTAAGTCTATTTCTTTCTTTTTTTAATGTCTTTTATTTACAGTATAACTTATATTTAATAGTAGTACATATGTTTTCCTTTTTCGTCCTCAATATCCTCCCCCCAGCCTCCCTTACCCCCCAGCACATGTCCCCACCTGCCCCCCTCCCCACCCCAGTGTCTTTCATTCATTGGTTATGCTCATATGCATGCATACAAGTCCTTCGGTTGATCTCCCCAAGCATCCACCTCCCATCCACCCCAGCCTTCCCCCTGTAGCTTGACAGCCTGTTCAAGGCCACCCTGCCTCTATAGCAATCACTCCTCCTGTTTATTTTCTTCAAAAATATCTTGCCTCTGCATACTAGAAACAAACGTATAAGAACAAAAAATGTTTGAGTGTCAGTTTCAATGTCCAACTGTTCTGAGTCCCAGTTTCAATGTCAAATAGTTCTTCATGTGTACATGTCAGCAATGGTATCCAGATGGTGGACACATCGTGGCAATGCAAGATCCATCCTCTCTGGTTTGGTCCTGGGCAGCCTGCAGACATGCACAGCTGCCGACTGCTAGCATGGCAAGGTGTTGTCAGTGTCCCCCATCTCTGGACCATCCTTGTGACTGGAACAGACCCGTCAGTTTCTCACTGTTGCAGGAACCCATATGGTCTTGGAGTTGTTCTCTGAAAACATACAAACACATTCTCGACCGAAAGTTAACAAAGGGATCCTCTCTGCAAAATAGACTTGGGATTCTTTTTATTTTTGCCTAAATGATTTTCCTTTGGCTTATTATGACACCATGTGTGTTTTTTCATGGGTGTCCTGCTATTGGCTTTACAAATGGAAGTTACTTTTCTAGAGTAAGAATTTTCTAGATGTATTTTACTTACAGGATATTTATCCTTACATGATATTACCCCACTGTCCCCCCCCCTTTTGATTAATGCGGGCTTTTGGAAATTTTATATTGCAGTCTTGGTAATTTTAAATTTAATTTTTGCACACAAACATGACTGCTTTAGGTTCTTTGGATGTTAGGCAATTTTACAGTGAGATGAACTACTAATAGATATTTTAGTTAATGTTTTAGGAAAAGCTTTTTGTCCAGTACACTTAGATTTTCTTGAGTACTCACTTATTTCTCTTGGCCAATTTAAATTAATCTGAAAACATGATTACTATTTTACTGTCAATTTTAATACTCAAGCAGAAATCTTAGTTTACCCTGCAAATATTAGTGGAAAGGAGTATTTGCATTTTTGAGTAGGTCCTGAGCAGTCCTGTAAGTCTATTTCTTTCACCAGGTGGGGGAAGTTTTCAGTCATTATTTTTTCAAATATGTTTTCCATATCTTGCTCTCTCTCTTCTTCTGGCACCCCCATAATTCTGATGTTGGTACACTTGAAGTTGTCCCAGAGGCTTCTTACACTATCCTCAAATTTTTGGATTTTCTTTTTCTTTTCCGGTTGGGTGTTTTTGGCCTCTTGGTATTTCAGATCTTTGACTTGATTCTTGCGTTCCTCTAGTCTGCTGTTGGGTTTCTGTAAAATATTTTTTATTTCAGTCAGTGTATGTTTAGTTTCTAGTTGGTCCTTTTTAATATCCACGACGGTCTCGCTCATCTCCTCGAGGGTCTTGTTCATATCCTTGAGGTTCTTGCTGAGCTTATTAGCTTTTTTTAGGAGCCTCTTGAAATACCTTGTCACTGTGGTTTTGAACTCTATATCCAGTCGTTTGTTTTCCTCTATTTCTTTTTATTGCAATCTTTTTATTTCTCTCCCATTTTCACTGCTTCTCTGAATTGGTTGGGTAGCTTTGTGTGCTAGGTGTCTCGACCTCCTCTGTTGCCTGAAGTGTACACTCTTGGTGCACCCATTTGTGGACTGTGTATACAGCCTTGTTGCAGATAAGTCTTGTCTGTTGTGGGTATCACTGGGAGGAATTGACCTCCAGGCCAACTGACTGTGAGGATCAGCTGTGTCTACTTTAGGAGACAGTTTTATGTGCCTGGACTTGCAAACTTGCCAAAGTCTCTGTGCTCGGTTTGGATGGGGCGGAGTTTCTGGTTAGGGCAGAGTTTCAGGTTGGAGCTGACAGCCTTGGCTTCCAGTCAGCCCCAGCCCACGAGGTCACCTGGTCCTAGCATCTGCAGGCAATCACTGCAGGCACCTCTGTGAGAAAGGTGCTCTTGCGCTCTGCCTGCCACCAGAAGTCCAGTCCCCAATGGAGCTGGAATCTCAGATTTTCACCTGGCACCTGGGTTCAGTGTAATCAGAACTCCTTTTTCCTTCCTTTTTCCTTCCGCCAGACGCCAGCCACACAGTCAACAGAACACCATCACTGTGAGCACCCATGCGAGCCCCCGGAGTTCTGCCTCTGGCCAGAGCTCCCGTCTCCTAACAGACACAGCCAGGGACCCATTTGTCCCCTGTGCACGCACTCAAGCACACGCCTACAGAGGTCCGCCTCTGGGTCTTACCCTGGGATTCCGGTTGGTTCCCCCGGGTTTTGAGTGCAAACCGAACTGGGTTCAGCGCAGCCTAGAGCCCCTGTCTCCTTTCCACCAGAGCACCCCTGCCAGGCTCAGACACCCTGTCCTCTCATGCACGCAAGTCTCCAACTTACTTGGGATTTGCAGAGGCTCTGATTATCCGTGTGCACTTCTCTGTCCCTCCAGTTTCAGATCTTTCAGTCAGCAGGCCTTCCTGTGGTTCTGGACAGTGTCCATTCTGTCCTTCAGTTCTATTCTCATAATTGTTGTGTGGGGCAAAAGCCTAGGTGTTTACCTATACCACCATCTTGTGTGTTTTTTTGTTTTGAAAATAAATTCTTAAGAAAAAAGTAGCCCTAGCCCAGTGGTTGGCAAACTCATTAGTCAACAGAGCCAATGTCAACAGTACAACGATTGAAATTTCTTTTGAGAGGCAAATTTTAAAAATTTAAACATCTTCTAATGCCACTTCTTCCAAATAGACTTGCCCAGGTTGTGGTATTTTGTGGAAGAGCCATACTCAAGGGGCCAAAGAGCTGCATATGGCTCGCAAGCCATGGTTTGCTAATCACTGCCTTAGCCAGTTTGACTCAATGAATAGATGACAGGTGTGTGGACTGAAAGGTTCCAGGTTTGATTCTGGTCAAGGGTACATGCCTCAGTTGTGAGCTCGACCCCTAGTAGGGGCATGCAGGAAGCAGCCAATGAATGATTCTCTCTCTTCATTAATGTTTCTCTCTCTCTCTCTCTCTCTCTCTCTCTCTCTCTCTCTCTCTCTCTCTCTCTCTCTCTCTCTCTCTCAGTGTAGGTTCCCCAGACCTTGCCCAGAACTGGGGGATAGGTGCAGTGGGACGCCTTTGTCTCCCTCCCCGTTTAAGAAAACCAGCTGGGTTTGCAGCTGCCCGCCCTATCCATGCGTGCAAGGCTGCAAACCTCTGACTCAGCACGTATCTTCAATGCTGCCCTCCGCTACTCCTCTGAGTCACAGTGTCCTATCTTTACTTTTATTTGTGGATTTTCCACTCAGCCAGCTTTCCAGTGATTCTGGATGATGTTCGTTCTGTCATTAAGTTGTAGTTTTGAAATTGTTGTGTGGGGCAGCAAGATAAGTGTTTACCTATGCCGCCATCTTGGTTCCTCCCTAGGATTTTTCAATAGCCCCTCTTATAAAGCAAAATTTAAAAATTCTACTAAACTTCAAATTATTATTTTTTTCCTTTTTTGGATCATACTTTTGTGGACTGTGCTTTTAGTATCTAGAAACTTTTTGCCTCACAGGGTCATGTGTATTTTCTCCTGCATTTCTACGGGAAGTTTTGCAGTTCACCTTATACATTTAGGTTTATGATCCATTTTGAATTAATTTTTAAAAACATTTTGTTTTATTGATCTATAATTCACATACCATAAAATTCATCCTTTAATATAAAGCTCATCTATCATAGAAATAAACACTTGAAACCCTATATAATCTTATTAACCAATGTCACTCCAATAAATTTAATTAAAAATAAAATAAATGAATAAAATGACCCCCAAAAGTGTAGAATTCAGTGATTTTTAATATATTCATAAGGTTGTGTAAGCATCACCACTATGTAATTTCAGAGTATTTCATTATCTGAAAAATAAATCCTGGGCCCATTAGCAGTCACTGATGGTTTTTTCTCTCCCCATCCCCAGGCAACCACTAATCTGCTTTTTGTACCTGTAGATTCTTTCACTTGGCATAATGCTTCAAGGTTTATCCATTTTGTAGCATGCGTTGTTACTTCATTCCTTCTAGTGAATGAATAATATTCCATTGTATGGATATATACATTTTATTTTTCTATTCATCATTTGATGGATTTTGGGGCTCTGTTTTCACTTTTTGACTAATTTGAATAATACTGCTATGAATATTTATGTACAAATTTTTGTGTGGACTTATACTTTTCAGTTATCTTGGGTATATACCTAGGAGTACTTGAGTTAATTTTTGTATACTGGTGAGCTATGTGTTGAGGCTCTTGTTTTTAACATATGGACATCTAATTTTTCCAGCACCATTAATTGAAATAACTATATTATACATTCAATGTAATTCCTATTAAAATACCAATGGCATGTTTCACAGATTTGGAATAAATATTTTTGGGAACAAAAAAGACCCCAAATAGCCTCAGCAATCTTAAGAAAGAAGAACAAAGTTGGAGGTATCACAATACTTGATATCAAACTATACTAAAAGGCCATTGTAATCAAAATAGCCTGGTACTGGCATAGGAACTGGCATATAGATCAGTGGAACAGAACAGAGAGCCCAGAAATCAACCCACGCCTGTATGGTTAATTAATATTTAACAAAGGAGGCAGAATCATACAATGGGGTAAAGACAGTCTCTTCAATAAATGGTGTTGGGAAAATTAGACAAGTAAACGCAAAAAAAAATGAAGCTAGACCACCAACTTACACCATACACAAGAATAAACTCAAAATGGACAAAAGTCTTAAATATAAGTTGCTAAACCATAAAAATCCTAGAGGAAAACACAGGCAACAAAATCTCAGACATCTCTCATAGCAATATTTTTGCCAATATGTCTCATAGGAAACGAAACAAAGGAACAATAAACAAATGGGTTTACATAAACTAAAAAACTTCTGCACACCAAAAGAAACCATCAACAAAATGAAAAGGCAACCCATTGTATGGGAGAATATATTCATCAATGATACATTTGATAAGGGGTTAATTTCCAAAACATATAAAGAACTTATAGAACTCAACATCAGGAAGACAAACAATCAAATTTAAAAAATTGGCAAAGGACCTGAATAGACTCTTCTCCAGAGAGGACATACAGATGGCCAGTAGACATGAAAAAATGCTTATAGTCACTAATCATCAGAGAAATACAAATTAAAACCATACTGAGGTATCACATCACACCTGTCAGAATGATGGTGGAATGACTACCATCAATAAATCAACAAACAAGTGCTGGTGAGGATGTGAAGAAAAAGGAACCCTAGTACATTGCTGGTGAGAATGCAAACTGGAGCAACCACTGTAGAAAACAATATGGAGTTTCCTAAAAAAATTAAATTTGCCCAGCTGCCTGTGGCTCAGTTTTGAGCGGTGACTTATGAACCTGGAGGTCACAGTTAGATTCCCAGTTGGTTGTAGGCTTGATCCCCAGTTTCTATATCTCTCTCCCTCTCCCTTCCTCTTTGGAATCAATAAAAATATATTTTTTAAAAAATAATTTTTATCCAATGATCCCACTTTTGGGAATATATCCTAAGAATCTCAAAACACCAATTCAAAAGAATATATGTACCCCTATGTTCATAGTAGCATTATTTACAATAGCCAAGATCTGGAAATAGCCCAAGTACCCATTAGTAGATGAGTGGGTAAAAAAAAAAAAAAAGAAAGAAATACTATATGGCCATAAAAAGGAAGGAAACCGCCCTAGCTGGTTTTGCACAATGGTTGGCCCCAGGTTTGATTCTGGTCAAAGGCACATCATATCTTAGTTGCAGATTCAATCCCTGTCCTTGGTCAGGACATGTGCAAGAGGCAAAAAACTGATGTATCTTTCTCACATCAATGTTTCTCTCTCTTTATCTCTCCCCCTCCCTTCCACTTTCTAAACATCAATAGAAAAAATATATCTCCAGGTGAGAATTGACAAAAATTAAAAAAAGGAAGGATATTTTACCTTTTGTGATAGCATGGATAGACCTGGAGAGCATTATGCTAAGCAAAATAAGCCAGCCGGAGAAAAACAATGCCATCTGATCTCACTTATATGTGGAATCTAATGAACAAAATAAACTCATGGACAAAATAGAAACAGATGTATGGATACATGAAACAGACTGACAGCTGTCAGAGGAGAGGTATCTGGGTGAAAGAAGGTAAAGGAGTTAGCCGCAGAACATAAATGCATAGCCATAGCCATAGACATTATTGTGGTGAAGGCTATAGGGAAGGGGGGTAGGGACTAGGTGAAGGTGGGCAAGGGAGGGAAATGAGGACATCTGTAATAGTGTCGACAATAAAAAAAGAGAGAAAAGAAATAGCTTTCTCCATTGAATTGCCTTTGATCTTTGTTAAAAATTCCTTTAGTCCATTTTTAGATTCTGCTTTATTTAATTGATCTATGCATCCATCTTCCTGTTAATATGCACATTTTTATTTACTGTAAACTTATAGTGAGTCTTGAAATTAGGTAGTTTAAAGCCTACCACATTGTTCTTCCTTTTTAAATTGCTTTGATTATTCTGGATCCTTTGGCTTTCTCGTATACACTTTAAAATCAGCTTGTCAGGAATGATTTCTAAAAGTATACTGATATTTTTATTGGAATTGCATTGAATCTATAGATCAATGGGTGTGTGTGAGGGGATGGGGAAGATTGCCATTTTATCAATTTGATTCTTTCAATCCATAAACACGGATTATCTTTCCATTCATTTGGGTTTTCTTTGATTTTTTTGGTCAATATTATGTAGTTTTCAACACACAAATCCTACACATATGTGTTGGATTTATAACTAAGTCTTTAATTTTGAGGATGTTATTGTAAATGTTATTGCTTTTAAAACTTTGAATCTAATGTTCATTGCTGATATACATAAATATAATAAATTTGTGTATATTAACTTTAAATACTGTGATCTTCCTAAATTCTCTTATTAGTTCTAGGAGCTTTTTTTTTGGTAGATTCTATGTAGACAACATATTAATTTCAGCTTTACACACATTTTGATACTTTCTATTGCTCTTCCTTCCTGATGATGTGAGAGAGATACATTTTATTTCATCTGGAATAATTTTCCTTCTGCCTGCAGGACTTTCTTTAGTTTTTTTAGATGTGGGTCTGTTGGTTAAATATTTTAATTTTTCTTTGTCTGAAAATAACTTTATTTCCATTTATTTTTAAATAATATTTTGCAAGATATACATTCTAAGTTGGCAATTATTTTCTTACAAAATTTGAAAGATATCCTTCATTATTCTGGTCTCCCTCATTTCTATAGAGATGCCAGTTATTGTTGTTATTACTATTTTGGAGGTAATTTTTTTTCTCTGACTATTTTTTAAGGTTTCTCTTTGCCTTTTTCAGCAGTTCTGCTTTGATGTGCCAAAAGTGTGGATGTGGTTTTCTTTGTATTTATCCTGCCTAGGCATCTCAGCATTTCTTGAACATATAATTTGGAGTTTTTCATTTTCATTTTGGAAAAATCTTAATCAATAATATTTTCAGATATTGCTTTTGTTTTATTTTCTCTCTCCTTCCCTTCTGGTACTCCAGTTATACATATTTTATGCCTTTTCACTGTATTCCATGTCTTTAATGTATTTTCCTTTTTTTCCTCTCTCTCTTTGCTCCAGTCTGTGTTTCCATTGACCTATCAGTAGATAGGTGTCTAGTCTTCTTTTTAACTGTCTACTTTTCTGTCAAACCCATCTATACAGTTATTAATTGAAAATGTTATATGTTTTCAGTTTTAAAATTTCTATTTGATATTTTTGATAGATTCTTGTTCTCCACAAAAATTTTCTACTTGTAATTTATTTTCTTAAATTATTGATGACAATTATTTTTAAATTACATATGATAATTCTCATATATGACTCACCTGTCAGTTTGTTTTTATAATTTGGTCTTTCTTTGGTTTTGGTCACTTTGTCTTGTCTCTTGATAAGTCTGATAACTTTTGATTAAATGTTGGACATTGTAGATAAAAAATTACAGTAGAAATTTTATCTTGAATGTTATTTTCCTTCAGAGAGGGTTTGTCTCAAGTCAGGGTCAGATCATTTTAATCTAATCTTTGGTTGAGCTGGTTTAAATCTGGGCTTCAGATTTTTAGATGGTTCATTTATTTACATATTCTAGAAATAAAGTTAGCCCATAAAAGTAAGGTATGTCAGCTAAAAGCTGGATATTTTTTCTATGTTTCCAATGCTTAGGACAGCCCAGAATTCTTTTGTTTGTTTTTATTTAAACCCTTAGCCCCAGGAGACTGCTGAATATCTACTCAGCTTCTGGGCTCCTGGACTGTTTTCTTACAAATATGCAAATGCTTGTAGGAGAAAAATATGGCCTCACAAAATGTGCTTCTTTTCTCTTGGTGATCTTGGCTTTTCAAGTCTTAAGTGCTTAGTAACTTTGTGTTCAAACTTGCTTTTTTAGTTGTTTTTGGTGAAGTTGGTCTAATACAAATTAACCCATCTTATCCAGAAGCAAAATGAAGAGAACGGACTTTGGAGCCAAACTTCCAGGATTCAAATCTCAACTCCATCATTTACTTGCTCTGTGATCATGAACAAGGTATTAACTTATTTGAGCTTTGCTTTTGTTTTTTAAAAATATTTTTATTGATTTCAGAGAGGGAGGGAGAGAGAGAGAAACATCAATAATGAGAGATAATTATTGAGCAGCTGCCTCCTGCATGCCCTCTGCTGGGGATCCAGCCCACAACCTGGGCATGAGCCCCGACCAGGAATTGAACTGTGACTTCCTGGTTCATAAGTCAATGCTCAAACACTGGGCCATGCTGGCCAGGTGAGCCTCACTTTTCTAATCTTTAAAATGGTGATAATAATAATAGCTACCTTAGAAGGCTATTGTGAAGGTTAAAAATATATTATATGTACTTTAAAACACACACACACACACACACACACACACACACACACACACACACACACTAGGGGCCTGGTGCATGAAATTCATGCTTTGGGGGTGGGTGGTCCCTCAACCCAACCTGCCCCTCTCACATACTGGGAGCCCTCAGGGGATGTCCAACTAATGGCTCACCGCCAGCCTGCCCAAGGCCTAAAGCCTCTAGTGAGACTTTAGGCCTTGGGCACCAGCCATCACCCTGCTCAGCTCAGCCTCGGCTGCCTGCGACCACCTGGCCCTGGGGGCTGGGTGCTCACTGCCACTTCTGCTCACAGCACCTGGGGGCCAGGTGCTCCCTGTCGCCGCCAGAGGCTTTAGGGTCAGGCTGGGGGTGAGCCATCAGTTGGACATCCCCTAAGAGCTCCCAGTATGTGAGAGGGTGCAGGTTGGGTTGAGGGACCACCCACCCCCAGTGCACAAATTTCATACACCGGGCCCCTAGTGTGTGTGTGTGTGTGTGTGTGTGTGTGTGTGTGTTTGTGTGTGTAATCTTAGAAAAGTGCCTGGGATCCAAATTATGCTGTATTGCTATTTTTCTATGATTATTTTTCCTTGACTTGTCCTTCTTTCCAATTAGTATTGTTTCTCATTGTGTATGTAATTCACATATCCTTAATAGACTCCACTGGCTAGTACATGAAGCCCAAACTGCATCTGTAGTTCTCAGCATTGGTGGAATATTAGAATAACCTATAATATTTAAAAAATATTGATGCCGAAGTTGAACCAGGACAGTTAACATCAGGATTTTTGAGGTAGGATACAGATATCAATCAGTATTTTTTATAGAACCCCAAATTACTCCACTGTTCAGTCAAGATTGAAAAGCCCTGAGAACCAAGATGGCAGCATAGGTAAAACACCTATCTTGCCGTCATACACAGCAATTTTAAAACTACAACTTAAAAACAAACACCATCCAGAATCACTGGAAAGCTGGCTGAGTGAAAATTCCACAAATAAAAGTGAAGATAAGACACTGTGACTCGGAGGAGCGGCTGAGGACAGCGTTGAAGATATGTGTGGAGAAAGGTTTGGAGGAGCGTGCACCAGCGGATAGGGCGGGTGGCTGAAACTCGCCAGTTTTCTCGAACGGGGAAGACAAAGATGTCCCACTGGACTGATTCTCCAGCTGGGCGAAGTCTAGGGAACCGACTATCATACGGGGTAAAAGCTGGACAGTGGGAGGGCACGCCAAAGCTCGGGTGCTGCAGGGGTCTGCCGGGCTTGTGGAGAAGGCAAGCTTGTGCAGGGTGGGCGTGAACTTGGGAACAGCGCAGCTGCCTGACCGCGCAGAGAGCACTCCTGACTTGCTCTCTCATTCAGGAAACCGTCAGACTGCTTTGTTTTATGACCCTGGGTGAGATGTTGGGTGTGCAGACTCATTTGGGGAGAGTCTGAATTCCCCGGGGGCTGGTGGAGCTCGGCAGTTGCTCTCTCTAAGAGGTGCTGGGGGCCATTGCCCCCGGAACAGAGTCCCTGGGGCCACATAGGGTGGAGCTAACGCTGTCTGCTTAGCCCAGAGACTCCGCCCATTCAACCTGAGCAAAGCTGAACTTCACAGACAATTGGCCTGGAGGTCAACCCCTCCAAGTGCTAACAACGATTAACCTGAGCTTAACTTCAGCCAGACTGTGCAGCCCATATCCACCTCAGGTAACTGGGGAGGCTGAGCCACTGTCCCTTGTAGGATGTCTACCACACAAAGCTAATTGACCAACTCAGGGAAGCAGCCACCATGCAGAAACATGGAAAGAAATCAGATGTGAAAGAAATGGAGAAAAAAAATGATTGGACATGGAATTCAAAACCACGGTTATAGGGCTTTTCAAGAGGCTCCTAGAAAAGGTCGAGACCTATAAGGAAATAAGCAAGACCTACAAGGAAATGAACGAGACCAATGTGGAAATGAATGAGTCCTACAAGGAAATGAAGGAGACCCTCAAGGATATAAAGGAGACTCTCAAGGATATGAAAAAGGACCAACCAGAAATTAAGCATACACTGACTGAAATAAAAAATATTATACAAAGACCTAAAAGTGCTCTGGAGAACCCCAAGAACCAAGTTAAAGATTTGAAATACAAAGAGGTAAAATCCACTCAGCTGAAAAAGCAAGAAACCAAAAGAATCCAAAAAATTGAAGATAGTGTAAGGGGCCTCTGGGACAACCTCAAGCAAACCAACATCTGAATTGTAGGGGTGCCAGAAAAAGAGAGAGACCAAGACAATGGAAACCTATTTGAAGAAATAGTGACCGAAAACTTCCCACACCTGGTGAAAGAAATTGACTTAGGAGTCCAAGAAGTGCACCGAACCCCAATATATAGGAACTCTAAGAGGACCACACCAAGGCACATCATAATTAAAATGCCAAGAGCAAAAGATAAAGAGAGAATATTAAAAGCAGCAAGAGAAAAACAGATGGTTACCTATAAGGGAGCACCCATACAATTGTCAGCGGATTTCTCAACAGAAACGATGCAGACCAGATGGGAGTGGCAAGAAATATTCAAAGTGATGAATAGCAAGAATCTACAACCAAGATTACTCTATCCAGCAAAGCTATCATTCAGAATTGAAGGGCAGATAAAGTGCTTCACAGCTAAGAAAAAGCTAAAGGAGTTCATCACCACCAAACCAATATTAAATGAAATGCTGAAAGATATTTTTTAAGGAGAGGAAGAAGAAAAAGATAAAAGTGTAAATTATGAACAACAAATACACATCTATCAACAAGTGAATCCAAAAATCAAGTGAATTAATAAGCTGATGAACAGGATAAACTGGTGAATGTAACAGAATCATGGACATAGAGAGGGAATGGATTGACAATTCTTGGGGAGGAAAGGGGTGTGGGAAGTGCAGCAAGAGACTGGACAAAAATCATGCACTTATGGGAGAGGACAGTGGGGTGGGGGTGAGGGCAGAGGGTGGGATGGGTACCAGGTGGAGGGGAACTATAGGGAGAAAAAAAAAGGAACAATGTAATTACTAAACTGAACAGTAAAGATAAAAAAGATTGAAAAGCCCTGCTTTTCTTCCTAGTTTTCAAGGTCTAGCCCCAACCAACCTTTCTAACTATCATTTCCCTGCTTCCCAACATAAGCACCCCTTGTAGCAGGCCAATCTACTCAAGGCCTGGACATCTACCTGGCTAATGTCCTGTATAAGGCACAAGGCTTAGAGGTTGATGGTTTCTCTTTCCCCTCCCTTCCATGGTGGTGGGGGTGAAGACACAGTCATGTGCTTTTGTTCTTGTGTTTTCCCTCATGGCCTCCCTTCTTTTACTTAACATGGATCTGTTTCCTGGCAAATATTGCCATTGTTTTGGTGTCCTTTATACTCCTTCTTTCCAAACCCTCCTTTCATCTTTCTTTGTCCAAGACTAAGGCAGCTCCTATTCTTGCCAAAAGCACACTATTTATCTATTTTCCTGGCCTTGTCAACTGGTAGCTTGACACAGTAGCTAGATTCCAATGACAGGGCTCAAGAAATCTGTCCTGTCCTCGGAACCAACATTGACCAACAACATGCTCATTTCCACCTCCACTCCTTTCCTGTGCTCCCTCTACCTAGAATATCTCTACTCCTTCCCCTTTCTCTGCCAATTTTAAATCTATCCAGTGTCCAAGTTTCACTTGTTCCATGAAGCCTACTCAACATCTCCAGTGTACACTGTTTTTCGACTTCCCTCAGAGTCTTCCTGCTTATCGTGTCTATTCCATATAATTTTATATCCAACAGAAGACCTTGGAGCATAGTAGGAATTCAATATTAGTACTTGCTTATTAGATTTCCATGAAATTGGCAGAAAGAAGCCTTAGTTCAAAATTCCCAAAACTGATTCCTTCCTGACCTTATCCCTATCAATTCATGCTCAAAATAATAAGAACATTGGTTGATAAAAATAAGGTCAAGAATTGCATTTATTTTTTTATTGCAATATATCAAATGGCCATAACCATAGCAGCTTAACACAATACCTATTGATTATCTCACAGTTCGGTAGGTCATTAAGTCCAGATGAGTTGGCCCACACAAGCTCAAAATGGAAAATGTCGGCCAGGCTAGTAAGATATTATTGGAGCTTACGGGGAAGAATCCACTTTCAAGTTCATCAGGTTGTTGGGCATTGCAGTTCCTGGCAGCTGTAGAAGTGAGGTTCCCTTCTTCTTGCTGGCTGTTGGCTGGGTGCCACTCTAGGTCCTTACATGTGCTTTCCATCTATCTCAGAAACAGAGACCCTCCCTTAAGTTGAATTACCCTCATACTTTGAATCTCTCTGACTTCTTCTTCCACTAGCTGAAGAATACTCACTACTTTTGAAAGGCTCACCAAGATGATCTCTGTTTCTTAGGGTCAACTAATTTAATGGCATCTACAAAGGCCCTCCACAACAGTACCTGGATTAGTGTTTGACTAAATAACCAGGGGACGGGCATCTTAGAGAGTTGTTTTTAGAGTTCTGCTTATTACAGGGGTTATGAAGCAGAAAGCCAGACAATCAGTAAGAAAGGGATCACTTCTTACAGCCAATGAATCAATGGTTTGCAGAGTGAGACGTATTTAGGGATCAGCTAGTCCAGTCCTCTTTTCTTTTCCTCTCATGGGGACACTAAGTCCCAGAGAGGGAAAGGAAATTCATAATTCAACTTCCACAAATCCACCCGGGGCTACTGCAGTGAATGCTTATGGAGAATATAGAGATAGATAAATGCAGACAAGCATCTGGTATAAGGATTTTATTACCCACATGACCAAGACCCAGGGAATCTACTTTTTCTTAGAAAACAGCCAACGTAACCTGTGAGGACTTTAGAATTGTGTGCTAGAAAGGGATCTCAGAGATCAAATATTCCAGTGTATTCCAAGGGTAGAACCAATGACTTTAGGTGGCATGTAGACCAACATTTTTTATTTTAATCATAATTCATTTATTTAAAAATTTTAACCATCACTTGAGGATATTTTTATTTATTTGAGCGAGAAGAAGAGAGAGAGAAAGAGAGAGAGAGAGTGAGAGAGAGAGAGAAAGAGAGAGAGAGAGAGAGAGAGAGAGAGAGAGAGAGAGAGAGAGAGAGAAAGAGAAAGATTGATGTAAGAGAGAAACATGGATTGATTGGTTGCCTCCTGAACATGTCCCAACTGGGGTCTGAACCAGAAACCTAGGTATGTGCCCTGATCTGGAATCGAACCCACAACCTTTTGGTGTATGGGATGATGGTCCAACCAACTGAGCCACCCAGCCAGAACATAATGTGTTTATTTTAACATTACCTCCACTTATGGGAAATGACACTATTTCCCCTGTATTATAATGATGCAGAGCTTTTTCCCCTTTCCCTCCCTCCCTTCCTCTTTTCATCTTGCTCTTATGGATCACTTACCATGTGGAAACAATAGAATATGACACTTAAGGGCTTTGAGCTTTGGAAATAGAGAAACTTGGCTTCGCCCACTTACTAGTACCTCTCTTAAATTCTATGAGTCTTACTTACTCATTAGTTAGATAAAGTTAAATATATTATTTAAGTGAGATAATATGTGCAAAATGTTTAACACAGGGCCTGTCACATTGTAAAGATTTAGTGGATGCTAGGTATTATTAAAAATGAGCTCTATTCTGGTTCACAGGGAAGAGGGATTCCTGATAAAGGAAGCCAGGCCTGGTTTTCCTTGATCTCTCTGTAGAGTAAGGATCAATTCTGCGGCCCTCTCCTCCTCCCCTCTTTTGAGTGAGTTTTGAGAGGTGCTTGTGGTGTGATACTTTCTAGGAAGGAAGGGAAAATGGATACAGAGAATGAAGGAGAATAAATAACACAGGGTAGCACCACAGGATGTTCTGTCAGAATTATCCATTCTTTGGAGAAACAACAAACATGGATTGAGCACCAGCTTTGTGCTCTCCTTGGTGGTTCTCTTTTGGGGGAACTTTATTTTAATTATTTTTTTTTGGGGGGGGGGACTTTAGTGCCCCTGCTTCTGTCCTTACACCAGGCCTTTTCCCAAGTCACTGTCATCCTTCCCTTCCATGAATTTGCTTCCCTCTCCCTATTCAAAGACTTGGCAAAATATCTCCTTCCTCTAAGAATGCTTTTTGGTCTGTTTGGGGGAGGATGCCTCTCATGTGTACTAAACAATTATTTAAGGTGGCCCTGTCAGAGGAGAGATGTGATTAAAGACAGAGACTTTGAAGGCCAAAGTCACCAGGTGATTTGGCAGTAGGTGAGGAAGGTGTAAATCACTCTGCATGGTATCTGACACATAGTAGGTACATACTTTCAAAAAGTCTCTTAAACTGTTAAAGAGAATATCTCTATACAATTTATTGGGAATTTAACTAGAATAGAAAGTATGATACACAAATTGGCAGTTTGATTGCTAGAAAGCATGTGGTTGGTACCTCAATTTTGAAAAAAATAGAACATGCACCCATAAGAAAAATCTGTAAAGATATAGTCAAAAACATTAACAGTGTTTGAGTAATGTTGGATTATGAGTGATTTTATGTTGTTTTTGTTTTAATATATCCAACCCTGTGATAGAACAGACTGTCTTTATTACTGTCTTTCTTTTCACTCAAAGTTTTTGAAAAAAAGACTTTAATTACTGATATAAAGTAAAACAATTACTTGTTGGTTGGCTGAGAATTGCTAGAAATTAAAATAGTTTGGAAATTATTTAGTAAATTCTAATTACTTAGCAAAAGTAATTAAAATATTTATAAGCGAACACCCATAAAACACCACCAAGCAAATACATTACTCAATAAATGGTTTAATTAGTGTTTCATTACTAGAAATTAATCTCAGTAACCAAACATTACTACAAATTTCATGTAGGATGGACAACTTATTTTACTGCTATTAATGATTTCAATTAGAAAGTTTGTGCAAGTCTAATTCCTTCCCGCCTCTCCTACCCTCCTCCCGCACCCACCCAGGCGTGTTCCCACACACTGGGCCTGAGTTAGAATATTTGGGGCTAGCTTGACACCTTCCACATTGTTGTAAATCCAAGATTAACACTTTCCCTCGGCTTATTTCTCAGGTGTCTTGCTGAAATACTGGCCCTGGGTGCCTCTTAATCAGCTAGAATCAGACTCCAGGGGCCGGTGGGCTTCTTAGCACAGATATACTCTCCTCTGGAGTCTCCTCAATCACTTCCCCAGGCCGATGCCAAGGCTTTCCAGGCACTGGCTTCCAGAACTGGCTCAGCTTCCTAGCTGGGTGGGCAGGGGCTGGGCCAGACTACAGCTAAGTCCTAAAAAGGGCATCTTCATGCGAGATAGAATAATGAGTCCTTCCAGGTGCAGCCACATGCCAGGGTGGACACCTGCTCCCACCGTGTTCCTTGTTCAGCTTCTCTGAGGAACAGACTCTGAGACTGAATATTTGCTCCCAGGAGTGTCACTAAGGAGTATTCCCAGGAATGCCCCTAAAAGGGAGTGAGGGAAGCAGGATTGGACAGAAGAAGAAGTTGAACAGCCCCATGGGAAGATCTAAAGCTGGATGATCCTCCAAAAATTTCCTGGATTGAAGCAAGGAGGGAGGAATGACATGCTTCTCTTTGGCTGAGCACTGCCTGGAGAGGGACTCAGCTGCCCACCATTAGCAGCAACACCCCCAGTAGCTGGGAAAATGAGGGCTTGGCTCTGAAGGAGGCATATGAGCAGTGCCATACCAACATCCACCACAGCTCCTGCATCATGTACAATCTGGGGATGCCTGAGGCCCCGAGTTGAATGAGTGAGTTGTTTCATTGTTCTACTGAGGCTGGAAGGAGTCTTCTGGAGTTAGGGAGATTCCTACTGAAGGTCTGATGGGGACTGATGCCTAGAGCAATGATGGGTAACCTTTTGAGCTTGGTGTGTCAAAATTCGTAAAAAAAACCGAGCATAACTCGGGTGGTGGGTCACTTTGAAAAATAAACCATAATTTTGTGATATTTATAGTTTAAATAACAAAAATGTATAATTGTAATATATAACTGTATTTAATAAACCAAAAACTAATTATTTAACTTACCTGCTTAGTGACTTCTTTGTTCATCTGACAGTCAGTTTTCTTTTGTTGGTCTTGATATTATTTAACTTGTGTGGGGAGCTGTTAACTAAGAGAAGTGAGTAGGAGGGGAAATTCTTTAACTGACCTGCCTATTAGTGAATTTCATTGGCTAAACCTTCAATTGAAGGTTGATATTACACTTCAAGCCTAAGCAAGCACTACTAACTTCATCTGCCAATCTGTTTCTTTTGTTGGTTTTGATATTATTTAACGCTGAGAATAAGGTCTCACAAAAGTACATGGAGGGAAAAATTGTGAGTAAAGCCATTGCTATATTTTTCAGGGTGCTAAAAATGTCTGGTAATTGGTTGCAGGCACTCCAAATTTCCTGTTCATAGTGGCACTCCTCTTGGTTCTCCAAGTGGCACCTTTCCAGATTCTCAAGCTTTGACCTCAAGTCGACAAACACCTGAGCCCAGATGCTGTCTTGAAATTCTGCAAGTTGCATCTCCAAATCATCAATTTGCATCCATTGGAAACCATTTAATTCCAAACTACTGTAGACTACTATATCAGGATACTTAATTATTTTTATGGTCTGTTCTAGGCTTCTAAATTGATTAAATCTATCACTGAACTGGTCAAGTAATGAGTCTAAAACATGCTGGTACTTTATATGCAAGGGTTCCATTTCATTTTGTGAAGCTGCACTGGTCTTCTTAAAATACTTTGTTACTCAAAGAAAATACTTAAGTTTTAGTTTCTACATCTTGCTTGAAATTTTTAAGTTTACTTTCAAAAGCTTTTATGTATCCAAACATAACATCAATACTTTTGCCAAAACCTTCTAACTTTAAGTTCAGTCCATTAATATGAACAGAGAGATCTGTAAAAAATATCAGGGTGTTGACCCACTTATCATCATTGAGCTGAGAAAAGTTTCCCAGATCCTTATCCTCAAGAAATAACTTAATTTCTTCAAAGCACTCCACAAAGCTCTCAAGAACTTTGCCTCGGCTCAGCCATCTTACATTATTGTACATCAGCAGTCCACTGTAGGTGGAATCAACCTCCAGTAAAAGTGCAGAAAGTTCTCACTTGTGAAGGGGACAAACAGCTATTAAATTAACTATTTTTGTAGCAACTGACATTAAGTCATTTAAGTTGGTGAATCCTGCCTTGGCACATGAAACCTCCTGATGGATAACACAGTGAAAAGGCACAATCGGATGTCCAATAGCTTCTGTAAACAATTTGACAAATTGGACTTTTTCCCCCACTATGTTTGGTGCCCCATCTGTCGTCACTGACACAACTTTAGAGATACCAATTGCAGTACTGAGGATGAAACATCCTTCTTGGCATGCGGCCCCATTCTTCTCTGTATGCGATCACATGTGGCCGCGTGTCATCAAAAATGGCTACATGTGTCAGTGCTGACACGCGTGTCATAGGTTCGCCATCACGAGCCTAGACTGTTAGCTCTATGAGGGCAAGTCCATGTCTTATGGTATCTCCAGAACTTAGCACAGTTCATGGTTCAATAAATATTTGCTGATTAAAGTTATAGTGCTACAGATAGCCACCCACATGCATTAATGTAAACTGGGATACACTAGATCAGTGGTGGGCAAACTGTGGCTTGTGAGCCACATGCGGCTCATGAGCCACGGTTTGCTGCTCTGTTGACCAATGAGTTTGCTGACCACTGCCTTAGGGAAAAACACTTAAAAAACATTTTAATAATGTACTAATGTCTTTAACCTGAAGTCAAAACTTCTGGGTAAGGCTAATAATGCCTTACACAGCGGTTGGCAAACCCATTAGTCAACAGAGCGGCAAACTGCGGCTCTTGAGCCTAAGTTTGCCAACCACTGCACTAGATGAAAACAATTACAAAGAATCTGATTTGAGAGGGATCGGAGAAGCTTCCTTGAATGACACACCGAGACAAGGAATGGATAAGTGATTCAGAAGTGAAGTGAAGTGCTTCCCATGCCTTCCCCTGGACAGGTGTTCACCATTGCCACTTCCTGAGAATGTCTCCTGGGTGGAAACAGAGGACCTGAGAAGACATGCTCAGGGAGTTTCTCTTTCTGTTGCTGAAATATATTCTTTGCAGGAGATTCATGTATCAGTGAGCTTTTCCACCAAACCTTGGCCCAGGCAACAGTGAGATAAATTTGCTTTCATCTGGCAGGTGCTTTTTGAAGTGTGAAATAGAGGCAAGGCATCACAGCTAGAGGTGGAGGTGGAGATTAGCCCAGATTGCCCATGGGGCACCATATATGTGGATGCCACATTTTGTGGAGAAACAGGCTGAAAACAGCTATCTGCACCACATCCAAAGTCTTGTTTCTTATTTGACCTTATCTCTGTCTTGCTCCAGCCTTTGCCCCCATCCAGGCCTTTGCCTCCAGAGTCCTCACTGCCCAGGACTGTGCTGGGCTAATTTCTCTTCATTTCTGTGCATGTGTCCTTCCTCTCTCTCCAGGACAACTACTGTATCCACAAAACCCACCCAAAGCCCCTCCATGGAGCCTTGGCCAGACTCCAGTCATAATGAACTAACAACCTATTTCTAGGTTTCTACTACAGATTCTTCAGGGCAGAGACTATTTTAGAAACCGTAGGCCTGGTTCTGTGCTTGGCAAAGAACAATGGGGTTGGAAAAAGGCTGGAAGAGCAACCAAGGCCAGGAAGAAAACCCAGTATGCCCGCCCATCTCTTGCCACATTTCCCCACTTGATGTTGGGCAGTATGTGCAGTGGGCCTGGATGGTGTCTGCTGGCCTTTCAGGGAGGTAGACTGTGAGGTGTGCTTTAGTCTGGCTTCTGCTGGTGGTGGCAGGACAGAGAGGGAGGGAGTAAGATGGAAAGTTCACATTTATCACATCTGGGATTTTGCCTGGTTTGTCCTTAATCAGTCTACAGCTAATTAGCTGCCTTCCCCCAGCTCGGCAAAATATAATTAATCACTTCTGGAGAAAGCCAATGTCAGCTGGGTTTTCTACTTAGGAAAATTCCTGGATTCTTGGGTGGGTCCTTCTTGCCTGGCACACTAAGAGAGCCAGGGATGCATGGACATCCTCTGGGATTGTTGGGAAGGGGTCCTGGGGTCCTGTGCCACCTGCAGAGATTATAGCAGGAAGAGTGTGGCATCTTCCTCTTTGCTTTAACTTTTAATTTTGTTTCTGGTGATACCTTATCTGGGGCTAAGATATTGCCAGACTCTCTTGCAGCTAGAGCAGTGGTTCTTAATCCTTTCCAATGCCGTGACCCTTTAATACAGTTCCTCATGTTGTGGTGACCTCCAACCATAAAATTATTTTTGTTGCTACTTCATAACTGTAATTTTGCTACTGTTAATGAATCGTAATGTAAATATCTGTGTTTTCCGATAGTCTTAGGTGACCCTGCTAGCGGTTCTCACAAGGCCTGTGGGTTGAGAATCACTAGCAGGGTCGCCTAAGACCATCGGAAAACACAGATATTTACATTACTATTCACAACAATAGCAAAATTACAGTTATGAAGTAGCAATGAAAATAATTTTATGGTTGGGGGTCACCACACATGAGGAACTGTATGAAAGGGTCGCTACATTAGAAAGGTTGAGAACCACTGAGCTAGAGAGATATATGACACAGTGAAGACCAATGGGGCATAAGCTAAAACCTTCTGGGGCTATTAGGAAGGTTTTTCCTTTCCTGATAAAATGCATTGGAAGTTACTGTTGCTGTTCCTTGTCCCCTTTCCCCCTTTTCCTGCCTTGAATGCAGACTTGAAAGTTAGAACTGCAGTGGCCATCAGTCTGCATGAGGAAAAGACCAGAAAAAAAATTGTAGTGACTGTAGCCATGAACTGGTAAATCAGTGCTAGTAACTATAATACCTCTAGATTTCTGTCAGGTGAAAATAATAAATCTCTATGTGTTTAGTACATTTGTTGATTGGTATTCTGTTACCTGCAGCTGAATATATTTCTAATACAGAGATGCCAAACTGACTTTCAGAGATGCCTATGGTACCCAGAGTAATCCAGACATTCCTGGGCTTCACCAGCCCATTGGGCATGTGTGAGGTTATAGGCCCCAAATGCCACTAGCTTTCACCCCTCCAATCCTTCATTCTGTAAAGTCTCATTCTCAATCCCTTTTTAGCTATGTTATTAAGAATGTATGACTCTATATATATAAAAGCCCAAGCAACTGTTACAACCGGTTGACCATAGCATTGGTTGCTATGATGCACACTGACCACCAGGAGGCAGACACTCAATACAGGAGCTACCCCCTGATAATCAGTGTGCTCCCACAGCCAACCTTCTATGGTCACTCCTGCCGGCTGGCCAGCCCCAATCAGCCCCAATTGGGACTGAGTGAGAAGGCCCCAATCGCCCGATCGCAGGCCAGGCTGAGCGACCCCACCAATGCATGGATTTGTGCACCAGGCCTCTAGTTGATAAATATAAGTCATGTTAAATTCTGTGTAAAGCAATGCCTAGTTAAGGCAAAACTAGATTTTCTGGCAAATAAATAATGCCTCTTCAATAGTTATGCAACTGTGAAATAAGTAGGCAAACAAATTGCTTTGAAAATAGGGAGTACTGTGATTATAAGGAGGTTTTGTTGTGCAGAGCTCATCACAGAAGTGGGGATATTTGCATATGGACCAGGAATCCTCCAGGGAAGACTCGGGTCATGACCCTTACTGACCATTCCCTTTTGGGGTTTAAGATTCCTAGAGCCTCTGTGATGAACTTAGTTGGGCCTCTCTGAGATCCTTTGTCAGGAAAAGATAGAAAGAACCTAGAGGGAAAACTCACCACCAGAAAATGGGGAGTCTGAATAGGTGATCAAAGCTATCAGGCTTAGTTGCTTATTGGGGAGGTCTATGCCCATCTTGCCCCTCCAATGCAAGATGTCAAATGCAAGATGTTCTGTGTGTGAATGATCAGGGATTAGGCTAGCAGGGCAGCACTGAGCTGTGGATATGGCGGTATTGACTGTGCAGGGCCAGTGTGCTGAATTATTAGAGAGATGGTTGAAGAATGGACTCTGAAGTCATTCATGTTTCTTTCCTATTACTTACTGGTTTACCTTGTATACAGGTCTGGTTCATGGATTGCAGACATATGCAGTTTTGAGTTGGCTTTAATTAAGCCCTGTGCTTGGCTTAATGCTTAGTGTTTTGAAAGTTCTAATAATTTTTGAACAAGGTCCCCCATTTCATTTGCACTGGGCCCTACAAATTATAAAGCCAGTTTTGCTTGTGCAAATTACTTTACTTCCCCATGCTTTAGTTCTCCTATCTGCAAAATGGGAAAAAATTATATATATAATTTTGGGGTCTGGCCAGCCTGGCCAGGGGGAGGGCATATGGGTGATTGGCTGGCCTGCCTGCTGGTCGAACTCCTAGTTGAGGGAACAATTTGAATATTAGCCTTTTATTATATAGGATATACACTGAATGGCCAGATTATTATGTGTTCAGAGATCATAATAATCTGGCCACACAGTGTGTGTGTGTGTGTGTGTGTGTGTGTGTGTGTGTGTGTGTATATATATATATATATATATATATATATATATATATATATATTACCTGCCTCAAAGAGTTATTGTGAACATTAGATGAGTTATGGCATTGTTCAACATTGCTTCATTATAACATTGATGAGATGCTGTAGGAACTTAACTTTTGCTTATATTCATTAGCCTATGGTAAACTTGGTTTTGTTATAAACTGTTTTACCATAGTTCAAGAACCAATGCACGAAGTTAAGTGAGGACTTACTAAATACATAAAGTACTTAGAACAGGGTCTGGCATGTAGTAAGCTCTGCATGTTAGCTGTTGTCACTCCTATTAATTTAGGCAAATGAAGGTTCTGGCAATTAATCTGCAAAACACAGAGATGGGACCACATTTGTGTCTCCAGCTAGTGAAGCAGATCAGATCAAGCACATGGGAGAACAATGCAAGGAGAGGGAAATGCGACCCCTGGACCTTACTCCTCACACAGGATGAGATGCCTCATTAAACACACATCTATCTGGGGCCACAGGGCTGACAAGAGAGGAGAACGCCGAGGCCTGAGAAGTGTCGAGTCAAGGCCAACCTCCTGCCGTAGGGCTGGCAGAAGAAGTCAGTACAGCTCGGCTCAGAGGGGCAGGCGAGGCACCTCCTGGAAGCAGCCTGCCTCCTGTCCAAGGGGTCAGGCTGGGGGTCAGACTGTCATCCACTCAGGCCTGCTGCCCTCCTCTTGGTGTGACACACTGGCAGGGAAGGATGGCCCAGCCTCAGCCTTCTCTCCAGCCTGGGGCCCATCTTGCATTTATAGACCCAGATCAGGGGATAGAATGTGGTAGAGGATGCTTTATGATGATGATTATTCTAAATAAATATATCTATTGGCATGTAACATACACACAGAAAGAGAAATCGTAAGTGCCTAGCTCAATGAATCCTCTCAAAGTGAACACACCCAGTCCAAGAAATAGGATGACCCAAAAGTCAGAAGCTCACAGCCATGCACCCCTCCTAGTCACTCCCTCCTTCCCTAATCAATCAATCTTCTGCATAATATTTTAAAAAACTATTTGATTTCACCTTTCCAAATTTTTTAATTTGGAAAATTTCAAATCTACAAAATAAATAGAAAAAATAGAATAGGAATACCCATATACTTACCTAGATAAATCAATTGTTAACATTTTGCCTCATTTTCTCTGTCTCCCTGTTTCTCTTTTTTTTTCTACACACACAACTATCTAGACCATTTGAGAGTTATTTGCAGACATCATGACACTTTTTCCCTAAATATTTCAGCACATCTCTTAAAAATGAGGACATTTATACAGTGCAATTATTGTACTCAAGAAATTTAGCATTGCTCCCATATTATTATATAATATACAATTGATATTCACATCTCCCCAGTTACCCTAATAATGTTCTTTCTTTCTACATATACACTGGGTGGCCAGATTATTATGATCTCTGAATGCATAATAATCTGGCCACTCAGTGTATATATATATTAGAGGCCTGGTGCATGAATTTGTATATGCGTGGGGGGTCCAGCCAGCCTGGCCAGGGGGAGGGGACATGGTTGTTGGCGGCCTGCCTGCTAGTTGAAATCCTGGTCAAGGGAACAATTTGCATATTAGCCTTTTATTATACAAGATATACACTGAGTGGCCAGATTATTATGTGTTCAGAGATCATAATAATCTGGCCACTCAATATATATATATATTTTAAACTTTATAATCCAAATTTGGAATACACTTTGTATTTAGTCATATGTCTTTTTAGTCTTCTTTAATCCAAAACAGTTTCTTTTTTTGTTTTTTATTTGACATTGACATTTTTGAAGAGTACAGATAAGTTTTCTAGAATGTCTCTGAGTTTGGATATGTCTGTCTCCTCATGATTGAACTTAGTTTAAACATTCTTGGCAGGAATGCTCCATGAGTTTTATTGTTAACTAGAGGCCCAATGCATGAAATTTGTGTAAGAGTAGGCCTTCCTTCCCCTGGCTGCCAGCACCGGCTTCCCTCTAGCACCCAGGATCAGGGCTTCCCTCACAGCCCTGACATATATTTTGGCCTCACCCAGAAGGTTGTCTGGAAGGACATCCAGTCTAATTAGCATAGTATGTTTTTATTATTATAGATAATAGTGAATGCAATTTATTGAGTGCTCATCCTGTGATGTGGGTATTAATGTGTCCATTTTACAGACCAGGCAACTGAGAGAGTCATGAAGTACTTTTTCCAAAGTCGCGTAGTCAGAAAGAGGGAGTGACAGGATGAGGTCTGTCTGACCCCATTGGCTCATAGCTACTTCCACCCACTGTCAGTGATGACTGGTCCCATTGGAAGGAGACCTGAGGCTGTGCCCTAGAGGGCAGGGACAGTGTTTTGCTCTTTGCTGAATTCCAGGCTTAGTTGGGGCCAAACCCAAAACAAGTCTCCATACTTGTTAATTGAATAAATGAGTGAATGGACAAAGGTTAGCTTGGAATCTATGGATCTCTGTCAACCCATGGAATCTGCATTTCTGTGGGTGGAATCTGAGGATCTATATCATAGTTAGGTTTTTCTGATGATCCTGATATAGATAAAATTAAGTGAAAAGGATAAGTTTTAGCACAGTTTATACTGCATAATTCTGTATGTCTTTCTCTGTTTTAATGTTATGTGGTTATATATAGATTTACAGTTTCAGAAAGATGTTAGAACTGTGAACAATGGATACCTCTGAGATGTGGGGCTGGGGCCTGCAGGGGGAGGTGGACCTTACCTTCTACCTGATGTGCTGTTAGAAGAAGTGACACAAGTGATCAATTAATACATTCTCTTTGTAAAATATTAAACCCTACAGATGAGTAGGGTAATTATGTAATTTATTACCCCAACTGAACGGCAGTGCTGTTATTAGTTACAGCAGCAATGAAGAAGACAGAGCCATTCTGTGCAAACCTGGGCAGGTGGTCACTCTGTCAAGGCCAAAGTCCCCTTTGATCACCTGCCATCCCAGTTATGGCCACTTCCAATTGGAGGTGATCATTGTTATCAGTTTGATGCATATTTTACAGATCCTTCAAGTATGTAGCCATTGAAAGCACTTTGTTTGGGTATTTCTCTTTTTATATATGTGACATCACAATAAATGTAATAACACGAAAGGTGCTTTTTTCCCCACTCAGTAATGTCTTAGAGATTTAGCCATGTCAAGTCCATGTGGGTCTATTCCCTTTAAATTGCTGTAGAACATTCCACATGCAAACAGACCACATCTTACTTTCCCATTCTCTTGTCTATGGATATTCAGGTTGTTTCTAATTCTTTGGAATTACTAACCATGTTAACAATCATGGTCTTGAGGATAATGTCCTAATAGTGGAACAACCCAGCACCCATCAGAAGTCATCTAATGTTAAAATATTATGAGGGATGACATTTTGAGAAATAACAGTGTATGAGCAAGGTCCCTCACCAGGCCTGTGGATTCTCTGCTGTCCTCTCCCAGCCAGGTACAGGTGGGAGTCAGAAGTAGGGCTCTGTCAGCTTCACCATCAGAAGACTCACAGAATCCTTGGCCTCTTGAGATCTTTTTACAGCCTAGGTCCTGCCGAAGCTTCTCTCTCCAGGCCTAACTCCTCCAGTCACACTGCTCTTCCCCTTCTCCTCTTGCCTCTACTGCTCACAAGGTTTTTTCACTCACCTGAGGTGTCAGTTGGCTGTGGTGGAAAAAGCCTGTTCTTTTTAAAAAATATATTTTATTGATTTTTTACAGAGAGGAAGGGAGAGGGATAGTTAGTAACATTGATGAGAGAGAAACATTTATAAGCTGCCTCTTGCACACCTCCTACTGGGGATATGCCCACAACCAAAATACATGCCCTTGACCAGAATTGAACCTGGGATCGTTCAGTCCGTAGGATGACGATGCTCTATCCACTGAGCCAAACTGGTTAGGGCAAGAGCCTGTTCTTTACGGTAGAGCCAGGCAGACTGATAAATTCCCAGTTCCACTACAGACTGGCTATGTGACCTTGAGTGGATTGCCTCCCCTCTCTGAGACTCCAGTTCTCCATCTGTAGCGTGGGAAAATATTATCTACCTCCTGTGCTTGTGAGCTCTCACATGGGTTAACTGAACAGGTAACGCAAATGCCTCTGTCACCTCAAAGTGTGTGCTCACTCAGTAAGAGCCCCCTTTTCTTATCTCACTATTGCTTTGTATGGATCAGTTCACTGCAAAATTGAAAAGCCCATGGGGGCTTCTGAGGACAGACATTGTGTTGTCTCCCCCTTTGGCACTATTGCCACCCCTCTCGAGTCCTTGCATAGGTTTGGGGTACACTTTGAGCTCCAAGAGGGAGGGATGCAAGGAAGCTCTTCTTTTCCAAGGTCTTGGGAGGCTACCCAGAAAAAGACAGGAAGACAAGGTCCTGCCCTTGAACAGATTGTTCAGTCTGACAAGAGCAATAAATAATTCCTAATCCTAGGCATCTGCTGTGTCATAGAAGAGACCTGGTCTTGCCTCCAGGGGATTTCCTAGTCTGCTGGGAGGGACCTGGTCAGTATTCCCTGAAGCACCTAGCTTGATGAGGGAGGCATTATATCAATTTCCAGAGAAGTTTCCAGACCGATGGAGGGGACATACATGTGGGGAGCCTTCCTGAGTTTCACTGAAGACTTTCCCTTTGCATATAACTCTTCTGGCACCTCTTCCTTCTGGTGCTGCTCTCTCCACTGGGGATAAGTTCCCAGAGGGCAGAATTGATGTCCCCACTTTGGGATTTTCAATCGCAGCTTGCTCCTGGGTATTTTAAGGCATGCATGCCATTGGCCACATTCTCAGAGGCTCCCAAGGGTCAGGGTTCTCAAGCTACTCAAGGGCACAAAGCAATGTGTAGGAGGAGAGTGAGTCATCAGAGGAGGGCCCAGGGCCTGCCCTCACACACTCTACTCACTCCCTTGGGGAAGGGAAGCTGCTGTAGTTCCTCTGTGGCATCTTAGAGGAACACCCCCCACCTGCCTCTCTCGTAATGGGAGCTATGTGCTGAGGTAGGCAGCGCTGTCTATGTAGGAGAGAAGACACGTTAGACCGGGAGCTGATGGGCAAGTCAAAACTGATGGTTCAATGGTTTGAAAGTAGTGGCTGTTTATAAGTTAATAAAAGAGAAAATAGGCACATTATACATACAGATTTGTCCTTAATAAGGGGGCAAGGCATTGTTTATTGATGTTCAGGTCTAATTATCCAAGCACAATGCTAGCTTTTTTTTTTGCACCAGCAGTGCCCGAGCCCCCATTATCTCATCTTTCCTGGGTCCCTTTAACCCCTTCTGTGCCCAGCTGAGCACCCATGTATCTCTCAAAGTGTCAGTTTCCAGTGTTGGCTGAGAAGCCAGTGCCTGACTGAGTCTGCAGGGATTTTTGACCCTGAGACAGGCCCAGCAGCTGCTTGTGTCCTCTGCTCGCCTCAGCTGGGTGACCAGATGGAGGACAATGCTGCCAGGCCCTCGGGAAAGCCACCCTTGGAGGGTGGCAGAGTTCGGGGCAGCTGCTTTTCTGGGGAGGGCCTGCAAGGTAGCAGGAAGGACCAACCGAGGAGGCAGATGGAGAGGAAGCTGCAAGCCAGGGACTCCCCAGGAGACAAGGGCGCCAGAGCACCAGCCACCAATCTTATCCTTTTATTTTCTCTGAAACCATCAAGAGGGAAGGGGGCTTGTTGGGAAAGAAGAGCAGTGAGATACATCCCGAATGGGCAACTCACTGAAGCCGTTGATTAGGTAAACCATCCATTCTCACTTCAGCATGAGAACACTTGAGGTCAGCCTGAGATAAACACCTCCCTGCCCTATAAATTTCCCTTTCTTTCACCTCCAGGTCCCAGCCCTTAGCCCAGGCTGCCAGATGCTGCTTGTACTCAGGGGTAAATCAACTAGCCACAGAGGTTAGAGGGCAACATGCATGTGTATGGCCAGGTGAGGTCACAGAGCCTGCTTGGCTTGGGCAACCAGCGAGGAAGGGAGAGGTGCAGGAGTTACACCCTGGAGGATGGAAGGGATGGCTCTGTCATCCCCAGATTGTTATCATCCAAGGGCACATTTGAGCTGTCTGTAGGAGGCTGGGAAGGAATCTGGCCTTCCCTTGACCTTTCTGGGTGAGTTTCAGGCAGCAGTTCTAACTTGCTAATGTCTGGAGTGCCTTTGCCATGCCACCCTGGGAGGTCCAGGAAAGCGTGCCTGGGGGCTACTCAGGTTGTTGCATTAGTGGTGGCAAAAATACCACCTCTGCGACCACTGGACAAGAGGACATGGATTGACTGGCTGCATAGTTTTGATAGAAAAAGGGAATCCATGCTTGAATAAAATACACAATTGAATAACTTTATACCAATAAATTTGAAAATTGAGATAAAATGGACAAGGCCTTAGAAAAACACAAATTACCAAACTGACAAAAGAATAGACAGCCTAGCCTGGCTGATGTAGCTTGGTGGTTGAGCATCGACCCATGAACCAGAAGGTCACAGTTCAATTCCTGATCAGGGCACTTGCCTGGGGTTGCGAGCTTAATCCCCAGTAGGGGTGTGCAGGAGCCAGCCGATCATGATTCTCTCTCATTATTAATGTTTCTATCTCTCCCTCCCTTCCACTCTCTAAAATCAATAAAAACATATTTTAAAGAAAGAATAAAGGCCTACATAAGACTCTGAGTCCTCAATTAACGATCTCCTCACAGAAAAAATGCCAGGCTCCCACTGTAGCCCTCCCTTTAGCAGTTATTAGGCATCTGCTACTATTAATAAAGCCAAGACTTCGATCCACATGTACCTCCTTAAATCTATTTCCAACACATTAAAGCCATGAGACAAGGAGAGTTACACTTTAATTCTCCTCCCGCCCTTAACCCAGAATAAATACCCTGCAGCATCGTTTTCACAAACATCTCCTATTTATTTGCAGTGGAATGGGTAATCTAAAGACCTTTTATGCAAATATTTATTAAGGGTCTATGCACCAAGCAAGTCATCTATACTGACATTATTTAGTCTAGATAAGCCTACAAGAGAGTCATTATTATCCCCATCTGAGACTCAGAGAAGTGGACTGACTTGTCTGAGTCAGAGTTAGTGAGAGGCAAGGAAGGAAAGACAGAGCCCCGGACCATTTGACGCCAAAGCCTATTTCTTTCCTGCTGTCCCACATGGCTGTCCAGAACCAGTCCGCAGATTTCTTGGGGAAAGAGAGCTCTGGAGGGAATGCTCTCTCCACTCTGGCTGCCATATCTGGCTTTCAGCATCTAGATCCTTCCCACCCTGATTATAATACTCAGCAATTTTTCAGTTGGTCATTGCCCCTCTTACCTAGGAGCCCCCAGAGCTGAGCCTAGCAAGGAGAGGCCTGGCTGGCTATTTTGGTTCTCTCTGGCTAGGTTAAAAATTCTCCCAAACTTTGTGGTGCAAAATAACCATATGTGATGCTTTCAGACTCTGTGGGTCAGGGATTCAGATCATGTCCAGCAGGGATGTCTTGTCTCTGCTCTGCGCTGCCTGGGCCTCATCAGAAAGATTTGACTCAACCTCTGGAATCATCTGAAGGCACGTTCTCGTGGTTGAGGACTGGTGCTGGCTGTTGGCTGGGGCCTTAGCTGGGACCTTAGCTGGGACTCTTGGCTGGAATAGCTGTATGTGGCCTCTCCGTACAGCTTTAGCTTCCTCACAATATGGTGGCTAAATTCCTCTGCACAGACAGCCAGGTGAAAGCCACGTAGCCTTTTATGACAGCTTTCTGGGTTGTGTAGCATTATATCTGTGACATTTCACTTGTTGAGATTAGCCACCAGATCCTCCTTAATTCCAAGGGGAGGGAAAATAGACTCCACTTCTGGATGGGGAGTGTCAAGATTCTGGAAGAGCAGGTGGGACTAGAAATATTGCTGTGCTCGTTTTTGGAAAACAGTGTGCCTCCTGGGCCTAGCTCAGAGGCTCTTCCTCCACAAAGGAGGACCTCTGACATGCTGAGGTATGACCTACAATGTCATTCATTTGGTCAAAACATAGTGATCAGAGTACCTATCTCATGCCAGGCGCTACCTCCCACGCATGGCCTCAGCCCCACCCCCACACAGGTCCTCCCCTGAAACCCTGAGAGATTTGCTCAAGATGAGGGAACTTTGGGCTTAATTCTTTCCAGCCTTCTGGGAAACATTGTTCTGGGTCATTGTGGCTACCGCCCAGAGAATAATTTCTCCCATCAGGGCCTGCTGTTGAATTGAAGTTTTATATTCCCATTTCTGAAAGAGCAGGCATACTGAGCAGTTTCTATTTACTGGAAAAAAAAGGTTTTTTTACTTATATATAGCCATGGGAATTAACAGGATTCCTCAGGAGGAAAGATGTTCTTGCCCTTCAGTGATTCTCAGAATTGGGAGAATCTATTTGTGAAGTAGGTCACTGTGGTATAGAGGATGAAGCTGGGAGACCTCCTCTAACCTTTTTCTTTAGCACATGAGCATGACTAGTTCATACTCATGTGCTAAAGAATAAGGGGTTCACTAGATACCACCCTGGAAAATGTAGTGACTTATCATGATGAGTTGATAGTGTAATAACCATGATAATAACATGTAAGTATCGTACTCTAGGCTTTGGGCTATTTTATACACTGTCCTATTTCATCCTTTTAACAGTGCTGTGAGGAAGATCCTAAAATTGTTTTCACAGATGAGGAGATACTTACTAGAGCACAGAGAGGTTAAGTAATTTTCCCAAAGGCATACCGCCAGGTAGTGGTGGGACTGGAATTTGAATCCAGACCATGGACTCTAGAGATAGTGTGCTATGCAGATAATAGTCCTGGTAGCTTAATGGGAGGGGCAGGAATCAGGTTCTGGGTGTCGGGTGCCTTTCATTGGGTACCAAACACTCATTCTGCTGCCTCAGTCTCCTCATCTGGAAATGGGTTATGTAAAACCCCAGCATAGTATTCCAAACCCAGTGGGCATGCAGTTCATGTTTGGGGAGTCCCCTTTCTTTTCTCCCTCCTCCATAATTTGCTGTGAGCTGCCGCATGGAGGGGGCCTTCCTGCCCAGCAGTAGCGGGATGGCCAACATGATTTTCTTAGACGTGGCTGCTCCAAAGTCCCTGGTTCCCTAAGCTCCTGCTGGATTTCAGGATTCCAATCCCTCTCCACTGTGATTTTCATTGGGAGAACTTTAAATGATTTTATAGAAACTGCAAATGTACAAGGTAATTGAGTCTTCTGTTTTATTACCCTGAGCTGCCTGGACCTGGCCTGGCCTCCTCCTCACTCATGGAGCCACCGGAATAAAGTTGGAAGTGTTTGCGCTGGTAATATATAGGACTTAATTAACCTGGTCTTTTATAGCATTTCCAATGGAGGGTTGGAACAAACTTTGAGGCAGTTTGAGAAAAGAGAAGGGGGGCCAGGGGTGGGAGTGTGTGTGTATGTACAACACTCGATGTGTTTTTTCTCCTGTTCTTTTCTCTAGTACTTTAATCAGGATTTAATGACCCAGTTGAAAATCCATCATTCAGATCCAAGACTGGTAGGAGAACTGGAGGGGAAGCCTGTTTTCTTCCTCCCTTCCCAAGCCTACAGCAGTCAGTGAGTCAGTGAGTCCAGCCATACCAGCCACATTCCCAGAAATTTCCAGCAGAGGCTAATCCTGTTCCTCTCAGGTAGGAGACACTGAATGGACATCAGCAAACAGACCCTCTGTGTTGCTAATACCAATCCCTACTCTAATGCACACCAACTTAAGAGGTCTCCAATGGGGACATGTCTTGTTCCTGGTACTCAAGGCTGAGTTAATCTCCCATCCTGCCTGCCCTTCCCCATCTAATTCCTGACATTTCCACTCTCCCTTTCTAGCATGAAGCCACATCTGAACTGAGCAGCCTTCTACACCAGCTTGGAAAAAGTGACTCAACTCATCCACCTTCAATGCAGGGGGACAGGTTTATAACTGGCAAGGTACCTTCATGTCTTATAACCGTTATTTTAGGGAGACTTCCAAGCAAGGGCAGGCAGGGTAAGTGCCTCTCACCAGCTGCCTGCTCAAACCATCGCTCCACATACCATGGCTCATAAATCCTACCTCAACGCTACTGCCGAGTGGTTACACTCCCCTCCTATTACATCATCTCTAAACCTCATGCAACAATTTGATTTGGAAGTAAAAAGGCAGGTGTTAATTGACTCACTCCCTCTGCCCCTTTGTGGTGCTTCTGACCCTTGATAGCTTTTAACCTCACAGTTAATAAAAATTGGGGGCCAGCCTCAGCACAGTTCCTCATTCATTCTTTCATAACGTCAGCAAATTCTTACTGAGTGACTGTAATGCACAAGCCATTGGCCAGTCCCTTAGGGGAGAGGGTTAGCTGGCCAAAGATGAGCAGAAGCATGTTATGTCTGAGGAAAGCTCCCAGAAGATGCTCACAAATTATGCATATTGGGGTGGCAGTTGCTGTGGGTCCCCAGAGAAGGTCTGGTTCAGTGGGGTTGATCGACCAACTCTTGATTGACCAACCACTCTCTAGTTTGTTTGCTCAGCATCCATCTCTCCTCCGAGAGCACCCAGATTCTCCTTTGGGGGACCCACTCTGTGTGGTTTCAAATGGGGTTGAATGTCAAGGTTTGGCCCAAGATTAGAACTAACCAATCAGAGCAGGTCAGTGCCCCAGTCATGGTGGTTAGTTCAGTGACGAGCATGGGACTGGAGCTGGGCAAATGGAAGCTGGTGCTGCCATTCTTACTGGGAACAAGCTCCTGACCCTCTACTGGGAACAAGCTCTTTTTTTCCATTGGGGTTTGCCAGAAGTAGGAGCTGCTAGCCACCATCTTGCCTGTGCTCAGGAGATGCTTCCTGAGCTTCAGAGGGAAGCCATCCCTTTCTGAAGCCTTAGAATGACTTCATTCCTTCCTGCAGGAAAGCCTTTGGCTTGGCTCCAGACCATGCTGTCTCAGGCACCACAATCCGCACCTGCTGGTTTTTATGTGTGCATGTTACCCCAGGTCCAAGACACCCTCTGTCTACTTCAGCTAGTTGGTGCCCAGGAAGAATTTGAAGGAAAGAAGAGCTGAGAGATGGAAAGAAAAAAACTGAATCCAGCCCAGCCTAAGGTTTGGAAAACCCCTGAACTTTCACTTAGCAAATAGTTCATGCTTTTCTTCTATATAAATCAGTTTCCTGAGAATTTCTGTTGCTAATCCAGGCCCTGAGTCCCAAGCTTTTTAGGTACAGGGACCAGTTGGGAGCCAGCCTTTCCATCCCTCAACTCAATGGTGGCCAAGAAGACAGGGCAAGTAAGGGTCAGGCCCTGGCAAAAGATGTGCCTAGAGCACATAATTTTAGGGCACTCTTATTAAGGCCTGTACTTGCGTGACGCTGGGAGTGAATGTCTCCTTAAATCTTGCAGTTGAGGTTCCTCTCATCTCATCCTAGACCTGGCCCTGTTCAAATTGCTGAGTGTTCACATCCATGTCTCCAGACCTAGCATGAAGAATTCAGAGGTGATTGCTACTGTCTTTCCTCCTCCAGAGGTCGGCTCGGCTCATTTTCTGGGCCTTGAAGGATAATGTTCCATAAAGGACTGTTCTGGGGCTTTACCAGGTCAAACCAGATCAGAATCCAGTGCAACTCATTGCAGCCCAAGTATTCTTCAGAAGGGTAATCAACCGACAGCATCCATGTTTGAATAGAGGCTCAGGCATAGATAAATCAATGGAGAATCTTCAAATTTAGGGTGGGCTCAGACTCATTTGGAACACCCGATCGATTTATAGTTATTACTTTATTTGTGTTCATCCAGGATTTGATTTACCTTAGGATGAGATGATATTCTTCCTGAGCACAGACTGGTTGAAGGTAGACTGGGAGTCAGGTACTCTGAGTGGGGGAGATTTCTACCGGGACAATAAGCACAGGTGAAAACCAAGAGCTACTCACTGTGGCTCAGGAGACAGCAGTGACCTGAAGCTAGAGGCTCCCTCTTGATCATAGCAACTGGTTGTGTATCTTTCAATATAGCTCTTTATTTATCTGACCTCTGTTACCTCTGTTTGGAGGAATAGACTGTGTAGGATGAGCTCTAGAGACAGAAAGATCCGGTTACCATCCCAGCTCTTACTCACTTGGACGAAACCCACTCAGAGATTTGTTTCCTCATTATTATTCCTCAGTGGGAACCATAAAGGTGCTTTCCTCTCAGGGTTGTTTTAAGATTCAATGAGATAATGAAGTGTTTAGCACAGGGCCTGATATAATGTCGCAATTAATTATTATTGGTGTTAATGTTATTCTATAAAAAAAGAGGGCATGTTAGAAGATCAAAAGCACTGCCAAGAGCAGAAGTGCCAATTCTAGATCTAGTCCCAGCCCTCTGAGAACAATCATTGTTTTCAGAGCATTTAGAAGCCATTGTGAATTGAGCACCTACTATGAGCTCTCTGGAGGAAGAACCCAGTCCTGCCTTTTCAAGTGTAAGGGTCCTTAACCCTTCAGCTCATAACAACATCTCTACCAGGATTCTTCTCGCACAGTGGTTTCCACTTCCCTTCCCTTTTTCTCAATGGATCGCTCTCTCTCTCTTCCCCTCCCACCCTCTCCCCACCCCTGGCCCAGAAATCGTACAAAAACTGAATTCCTCAGATATACCACTCAGGTGATCCTTAAAACATATACTACCTGACATTGACAACTTCCTTTCAGATGCTTGTCCTTTTCCACATTTAGATTATCAGTACCTTGAAAGCAGGGGCAGGTCTTGAACTTCCTGGTGTCCCTATAAGTCTAGGGACAGAACAGATCCTTAGACATCAGTATCAGGACATTGGGTGACTGGATCCAGCCCTGCCTCATGCTTGAAGACCTCTGAACTTTCACTTACATGAGTTAGTGAACAGTTTATGCTTTCCTTTTGTATGGATCAGTTTCCTTAGATTTTCTATTGCTAATCCAGGCCCTGAGTCCCAAGCTTTCTAGGTACAGGGACCAGTTGGAAGCCACCCTTTCTCTCCCCCAACTCAATGGTGGACCAAGGAGACATGGGCCTCTTTCCACTTTTCCCTTTGGGATAGAATCAGGCAAGTGAGGGTTAGGCAGGGTACTGTGCCTTGGCCGGGGAAGTCAAGGGAGAGCACTGGGGAATGAAGAGGCCCGTAATCCTTTTGGACAACTATAATAATGGAAAGTTCTTTCTGAAGCGGTAGCAGTCATTAAGACCTGGGACACTCTGTTGCCCGAAGCCCATCTCAAGGCTGCAGCCACCTTGGGTAGCCAACAGGCCTCCCCACCAGCCCAGGGCTACAGCTGAACAATGTTGGTTTCTTAATGAAAACAGCACCACTGCCAAGTCTTAACTCGGCTGGAGAAATAGCCCTGCGTCCCTCGATCCCATTAACATCTCACACCTTAATGTGGCCATATTTTTGGAAAGCCAATATGAGCGGAGTAGCTTATTGGTATGCAGCTCTGAGTGGGGTTGGGGCTTGAAGGAGGAGGAGCACTCTGCAAAGGGAGTGTAATTAAGGCTCAGAATGTTCGACTTATGCCCCAAAACGAGGGAATTTGGGGTATAAGGACAAGAGAGATGGGCTTGTCCAGAAAGAACTGAAGCTTGACCAGCACTAAGAAGTACCAACATGGCTCCCACCGTCTATACCCCAGCCCCCACCAAAGAGGGCCACCCACTCACCCTTTGGGTCCTAACTTCACATTTCCCAAACAGACCCTATCAGTACCTCCTCTCAGATAAAATACATCATCATTTGCTCCATTAGAAAATAAATGTATGGCTATATTATGGGATTTGCATTCCATTACCTTGGTTTGCATGCTATAAAACATTTATTACACCCTTGGGCTAAAGTCTTAATAATGACTGGGTGCGAGGCACTAATGTGGTGCTGGGCTGCTCTGGAGCCAGAGATTAATGCCTTTTGATGTCGCCCAGCTAATAGTCCTGCTCACCAATCTGTCCCATCAGAAGACATTAGAGTCAGGCCCTGTGTGGGGGTGGGAGGCTGCTGCTCAGCTTCAGCTGGGAGTCAGGGCTCCCCCTTCTTGCCCCACTACCTGGTCTCATTCAAAATGACCAGAAGGAAATCTTAGAGCCCTCCCTCTTCAAATGCCCCATTTCACTTCCACCGCCCCACTCCTAGCCTTGGGAAAGTCCTACTTCCTGGGTGCGGTGAAGCTACACTGAGGGGTTTAAACAGCTGCTTTCTTGCCAGACAGCAGCAGCAGCAGCAGCAGCAACAACATCTGCCAGAGTGCATGAACACACACACACACACACACACACACACACACACACACGCACGCACACCCCTCCCTGCTGCCAGGCCTGCCTCATTCAGTTTCCCATGGCAGCCCAGCAATCCAGCAGAGGAGGGTCTGAGGGCACAGAAGAGGTGGGAGCCCTGAGAATAAGGTGGGACCTAGGACCCAGTGCGAGGTGAATATGGAGGTACCTTTGTAAAGAGGAAGCTTGGTGGACAGGAGGACAGATGGGTAGAGTTCTCTGCAGTCCTTTCACAGACCCTTTTGGCCTCATCCCCTCTCCATTCCCAACACCTGCTGAGATGACAGAAGTGAAGGGGGAAGCTCTGTACAGGACAAGAGTAAGCACAGAATATAAGTTAGCATAACATAGGATAGGTTAACATACTGAGCAAAGGGCATCTTTCTTTGGATGATAATACAGGACATTATTCTATAATGATATAGTTTAATAACACAATGCATGGGAAGCCACATTGTTAGGCTGTATCTGAATTAGGAGGGAGGTGCAGGAGATGTTTAGTGAGACTGGTGTTTTAAAATCGTGGCCAAAAAGGACCTAAATAGACACTTTTTCAAAGAGGACACACTGTAGGCCATGAGACAAATGAAAATATGCTCCAAGTCACTAATTATCCAAGATACGCAAATCAAAACAACAATGAGGTACCATCTCACACCTGTCAGAAAGGCTATCATCAACAAATCAACAAACGACAAGTGCTGGAGAGGATGTGGAGAAAAAGGAATGCTTGTGCACTGCTGGTGAGAATGCAGATTGGTGCAGCCACTGTGGAAGATAGTATGGAGTTTCCTCAAAAAGTTAAAAATGGAACTCCCAATTTGACTTAGTAATCCCACTTCTAGGAATATTTCCCAAGAAATCAGAAACACCAATCAAAAAGGATATATGCACCCCTATATTCAGAGCAGCACAATTTTCCATAGCTAAGATTTGGAAACAGTACCTATCAGCAGATGAGTGGTTTAGAAAACTGTGGTACATCTATGCAATGGAATACTATGCTGCTGTAAAAAAGAAGGAACTCTTACCATTTGCCTGGAGAACATTATATTAAGCAAAATAAGCCAGTCAGAGAAAGATAAATATCACATGATCTCACTCATTTGTGGAATATAATGAAAAAACAAACTGATGAATAAAAACAGAGCCAGAGGGGAAAAATATTCTATATAATAAAAGCCTAATATGCTAAGTGTCTGGTCAACCAGTCAGCCTTTCAAACAATCAAAGTGTAATATGCTAATGATATGCTAAGGCTGCTCAACCACTCACAATGATATGCACTGACCACCAAGGGGCAGACTATCTGACCAGTAGGTTAGCTTGCTGCTGGGGTCCAGCCTACTGGGACTAAGAAAGATGGGCTGGACATGTCCCAGAGTCCTCCCATGGTCCCTCCCCAGCTGGCCAACCTCCTGTGTCCCTCCCCAGCCCTGATTGTGCATTGGTGAGTTCCCTTGGCCTGGCCGGTGCCCTCTCATAACCTGTTGGAGAGCCAGTTTCAGACCGATCCCACAGGCAGGCAGAGAGACCACACTGGTGCATGACGAATTCATGCATAGGGTCTCTAATTTTAGAATAAAATAGAAGTAATCCTGTTATTTGCATATTTTTAATATTTCCTACAACTTTTGTGATATTATACTATTTTTGGGTAATATTATATTTAAAACATTGATGTTTATTGTATATAATATATTTAAAACCATTTTTCTTGAAATATTAATGCTTATCCTATATAATAAAAGAGAAACATGCAAATTTGACCGTATCTTTGCTTCGTACCAGCCAATCAGGAGCAGGGGCAGGGCTGAGTGACGTGAGGTGGGGGGTGAGGCCGGGGGAGGGGCCAAGGCATAGGGGGCGGGGCCTAGGCAGCAGCACGGGTGGCAGCAGCACTGGGGCACAGTTGGTGGCAATGCTAGGGCGCAGGCAGTGGCGTTGGTGGCGGTGCCACAGCACCAGGTCCCCTGGCGTTGGGACGGGGGATCTGAGGCCAGGCCAGGGGATCTAAGGCTGCTCCCTTTGCTCCTGCACTGGGCCAGGGGACCTGAGGCTGCACCCCCTGCCTGGAGAGGCTTGACGAGACACCTGAGGCCACATCCCCCACCTCAGCACTGCGGGACTTGAAGCTAAGCTAGCGGTCCTAAGGCTGCACCCCTGCCCTGGTGCCAGATCCGAGGGACATGAGGCTGGGCCAGGGGATCTGAGGCTGTACTCCCTGATCTGGCACCTGGCCAGGGGACCAAAGGCTGTGCTGGGGGGCCTGAGGCCATGCTCCCTGCTAATAGGACTTGATGGGGGACCTGAGGCTGTTCCCATGGGGGTGGGGCTTGCAAAGTCTGGGTCTTGCATGATTTCAAGGTGAACAAGGGTGGACAGAGACTTGACTCTGGGTCTTGTGGCATGCCCCATACTCTGACAGGAATGGAGATTTTCATATATATTTTATTAATTTTCTTTTTAAAAAATATATTTTATTGATTTTTCACAGAGCGGAAGGGAGAGGGATAGAAAGTCAGAAACATTGATGAGAGAGAAACATCGATCAGCTGCCTCTTGCACGCCCCCCACCGGGGATGTGCCCGCAGCCAAGGTACATGCCCCCGACCAGAATCGAACCCGGGACCCCTCAGTCCACAGTCTGATGCTCTATCCACTGAGCCAAACTGGTTTTGGCTACTTTATTAATTTTCTTTCATCTCTGACACTTCTATTATAGAGAAAGGGAAAATAGCAATATTAAAATATTTCCTCTAATTAATTTCCTTTTAATGTGCATGAATTTCATGCACTGGGCCACTAGTTGTATATAAATGGCTAATTGTTTTGTATCAACAATCTGGTAATAGATTTTTTATATATTGTAAAAAAAATAAGATAAAATAGTTTAAAAAAATAGATAAAAATGAGGCCAAATAGTAATAGTGTGAATTTAATTTAGCCAGAGGCAAATTAGTGAAATTCCTTCTTGCTGGAACCTCCTGGCAAGGCAGGCCACCAGCCACCATGTGCTTCTATAGGAATGGCAGCAAAGCTGGTCACTCAAATCCAGGCCTTCGGACTCCCAGACCAGTGCTCTCTCCAAAGCTCATGACCACTCTTCTCCCTCTCTAGTGGGAAGTGTCACACCAACCACCTCCCAACAGAGTGGATTCAGGACTTCTTTCATTTCTGCTTTCACCTGGGAAACCATGTTACCATCCTTCCCAGCCCTAGGACAGCACCAGCCTTCACTCTTTGCCCCAATACTCTCTGACCCACCTCACAGAAGCAACCTGATGAGTCACCACTGCTTCAAGTCAGTCTCCTTTCACAAAGCCACATGGAATCCATGCCCCTCCTAGGTTAGCCGTACCCTCAACCTAGCCTGGAGCTGCTTGGATCTCCAATATGGGGACCAGTAAAGTCCCGATTCTGGCTCTGGGGAGATTCTGATGCAGAGAGAGAAAACCATGCTACAGTGGTGTTATGGGTCTACAAGAATTTTCGTAAGACAGAGCCCACTGCTTCTGCTCACGCACATCTGGAAAGGCTGGTAAATACTATTAAGGTGGCACCTAAGGACAGAAATGGGGGCAGTGGTGGGATGTGTGATGGGGTTTGACCAAGAAGGGGAATGGTGAGAGCAGAGGTTTGGAGGAGGGGAGACTTGGAGAATGGGAAGGGGCTGGGGGAGCGATTACCATGGAAAGCTGGGATCAGATTGAGAAGCACTGTTGGAGCTTGGAGAAGATGGCGGCATAGGTAAACACCTATTGTTCTGCCCTGCACAACAATTTAAAAATTACAACATAACAACAAAACAAACATCACCCAGAATCACCAGAAAGCTGGCTGAGTGAAAACTCCACAAATAAAAGTAAAGGTGGGAAACTGAGACTCAGAAGAGCGGCGGGAGCGCAGCCTTGAAGATCGTGGGGAAACAGGTTAGGAGCCGTCCTGGTCTTGAGCATGGGCTGTAGGGCTGAAGCAGCAACCCCGGCTGGATTTCGTCAATGGGGAGGGCGGAGACGTCCCACTACACGGATTCCCCAGTGCCAGGCGAGGTCTGAGGTCCAGGGGACGCACCCTGGAAGCTGGGTGTGGCAGAGGTCTCCTAGTCTGCAGAGAAGCCAGGTGCTTGAAAAAGAAGTTTGCATGCACTTAAACTGTGCCACAGCACAGACGCGCGACTTGCTCCCTGGAAACTTGTCTCCTGGTCCAGGAAACCACATGTTTTACAACTCTGGGCGAGACTTTGGGTGTGCAGACTCATCTGGGGAGAGGCAGAGTTGTCTGGCAAGGGGAAGAGACTAGCGGCTTTCTTTTGGAGGTGCCTGCAGCCATCCCCATCCAACAGAGACCCGCGCGCATGAGCGCCGCATAGGACATAGCTGACACTGAGGCTGCCTGCGCAGCTCAGAGACTCCGCCCATCCAACCTGAACACAGTCTCCCTTCACAGCCAATTGGCCTGGAGGTCAAACCCTCCTAGGGCTAACAACAACAAGCTGGGTTTAAATTCAAAAATACTGTACAACCCATAAAGGATTTCAGTAAGAGTACCCACCTCAAGTAACTGGGGAGGCTGTGCCACTGACCCTTAGAGGACACCACATAAAGCAGCCACCATGCAGAGATATGGAAAGAAATCAGGTGTGAAAGAAATGGAGGAAAAAAGACGACTAGACATAGAGTTCAAAACCACGGTTATAAGGCTTTTCAAGAGGCTCCCACAAAAGGCCGATCAACTTAATGAGAACTATGAGGAAATAAACAAGACCAACCAGGAAATGAATGAGACTTACAAGGAAATGAATGAGACCCTCAAGGAAATGAACAAGACCTCTGAGGATATGAACGAGACCCTCACGGATATGAAAAAGGACCAACTAGAAATCAAGCATACACTGACTGAAATAAAAAATATTACACAAAGTCCTAAAAGCAGTCCAGAGGGCCACAAGAACCAAGTCAAAGATTTGAAATACAAAGAAGCAAAATCCACTCGGCTGGAAACTTAAGAAACAAAAAGAATTCAGATAATTGAAGATAGCGTAAGGGGCCTCTGGGACAACCTCAAGCATGCCAACATCCGAATTATTGGGGTGCCAGAAAAAGAAAGAGAGCAAGATAATGAAAACCTATTTGAAGAAATAGTGACTGAAAACTTCCCCCACCTGGTGAAAGAAACTGACTTAAAAGCCCAAGAAGTACACAGAACCCCAAAATATAGGAATCTAAAGAGGACCACACCAAGACACATCATAATTAAAATGCCAAGAGCAAAAGATAAAGAGAGAATATTAAAAGCAGCAAGAGAAAAACAGTTGGTTACCTACAGGGGAGCACCCATACGATTATCAGCAGATTTCTCAAAGGAAACAATGCAGGCCAGACGGGAGTGGCAAGAAATATTCAAAGTGATGAATAGCAGGAATCTACAACCAAGATTACTCTATCCAGCAAAGCTATCATTCAGAATTGAAGGGCAGATAAAGTACTTCACAGATAAGAAAAAGGTAAAGGAGTTCATCACCACCAAACCAATATTATATGAAATACTGAAAGATATTCTTTAAGAAGAGGAAGAAGAAAAAGGTAAAAATATAAATTATGAACAACAAATACACATCTATCAACAAATGAACATAAAAATCAAGTGAATTGATAGGCTGATGAACAAGATAAACTGGTGAATATAACAGAATCATGGTCATAGATAGGGAATGGACTGACAATTCTTGGGGAGAAAAGGGTTGTGGGAAGTACAGCAAGAGACTGGACAAAAATCTTGCAACAATGGGAGAGGACAGTGGGGAGGGGGAGGGGAGGGTGGAGGGTGGGATAGGTACAGGGTGGAGGGGAGATATAGGGGGATAAAAAAGGGGAAACAATGTAATTAATAAACTGAACAATAAAGATAAAAAATGAAAAAAATAAAGTGTATAACTCATTTAAAAAAAGAGAGAGAGAGAAGCACTGTTGTGTGGGGTTGAATCTGAGCACAGTGGCAGAGTGAGACAGGGCTTTGCACTGTGGTGCTGGAAGGGCTCCCTGGCTGCGGCCAGAAGCAGGGAGACCAGTGGATGCTTCTGCTGGACCAGGAATGAGGCCATAGGACTGGGCTGGGGCAGGAGTGGGAAGGGAGAGATGAAGGATGAAGCAATACAGAGAAGACAAAAAAAGGCTGTGCACTGCCCGCTGGGAGGAGAGGCTGGAGCCACTTTAACCATGAGGAGAGGTTTTCGGAAGGGCTCTGCGGCCAAGGGCACCTTTGGACATTTGTGGAGGCATTTTATTGTCTCAGTGCTGGCAGTCAGTGTATGTGCATGTGTGGGGAGAACCTAGGAATGCTCTCTATGCACAGTAATGTGTATGCAGGCCAGTCCCATGCCATGATGAATTCTCCCACTCTGAGCATCCCTAGCAAGTTGCTGTGTTAACAACCCTAGGGGGCACCATGCATTCACTTACATGATGAACTAACCAGGGCATAGTGCACAGCCTGCACAGCCATCAGAGAGGCCCCAGGCTTGACAGCGGTCCTTGTGGACAAGCCTGTTGACAATGAGCTGGTCTAAACCTAGCTCAGTCTTACATATAACCACAGAGTATTTTTGCATGGCTTTAGTAGACACGAAATTTTCTAGGAAACATCTCCTGTGATGATGGAGGGGGAACTTTGCTCTGCTCAGTACAGAACCTTACCAAGAGTTGTTCACCATTTCAGAAACTGCTGTCCGTGTGAGCACATCACTCCTGGCCCCATAAGTCACTAGCACCTGCCCCCCACAGAGGCAGGAGGTACCGACGGCTATCCCATCATGTGGCTTTATATTTAGGTGTAAATATTCAATGTGTTCATTGCTGCTGAATATTTACATACGGAAATACATATTATTTTATCGTAACTTACTTTCCTTTGATTTCTCCTTTATGTTACAGTTTGGTCAATATATTGACTTTTTAAAAAAATTATATGGCTAGGTTGGTTACATTATCTCTGCTTTCCATCCTGAGATAGCAAATGGGGTGTGACAAACCTAGTAATAAAAGGAGGCTTGGGTCTGATGGGCCAAGGGCTATGGTCCAGAGAATTCCAGCTTCAACAACTTTGCTGGAAAGCCTTATCTGGCTACTTCCGGGCCACAGCCCCACCTGAAGCCTGCTGTTCTTCCCCCTTAAATGAAGCCCTTTGGGGTCACAGTGTCCCAATAAATATACAAGCTCCCCAAAGACTTGAAGAGGTCACCATGTATGGCCTTGACCAGGCCCTGTGGGGACACATGAGAGAACAGCCTCCACAGAAAAGTCCGGAACCCCATCACACAGCTAGAGAGCTGGGCAAATTGAGAGAATGCAGACTCTAGACTAAAAAGTTCACAACAGTCTCATCAAAGTGAAAACTGGTCAGGAAAAAAAATAGTGGGGACTCTCACTCACCGCCGACGGCCCGTCTCGCCGCCCGCACGCCCTGCTGCTGCCCCGCAGAAATGCTTCGATTACACACCGTCCTTCGCCAGATGCGGCCCGTGGCCAGGGCGCTGGCTCCTCATCTCACTCGGGCTTATGCCAAAGACATCAAGTTTGGTGCAGAGGCTCGAGCCCTGATGCTTCAAGGGGTAGACCTGTTAGCCGATGCTGTGGCCGTTACTATGGGGCCAAAGGGAAGAACGGTGATTATTGAACAGAGCTGGGGAAGTCCCAAAGTAACAAAAGACGGTATGACCGTTGCAAAGTCCATCGACTTAAAAGATAGATATAAAAACATTGGCGCTAAACTTGTCCAAGATGTTGCCAATAATACAAATGAAGAGGCTGGAGATGGCACCACCACTGCCACTGTGCTGGCACGCTCCATTGCCAAGGAGGGCTTTGAGAAGATCAGTAAAGGTGCCAATCCAGTGGAAATCAGGAGAGGTGTGATGTTAGCTGTTGATGCTGTCATTTCTGAACTTAAGAAGCAGTCTAAACCTGTGACAACCCCTGAAGAAATAGCTCAGGTTGCTACAATTTCTGCAAATGGAGACAAAGAAATTGGCAACATAATTTCTGACGCAATGAAAAAGGTTGGAAGGAAAGGTGTCATCACTGTAAAGGATGGAAAAACACTGAATGATGAATTAGAAATTTTTTCTAATTTCTAATTCACAATAAACACAATACAGTGTTTATTGAAGGCATGAAGTTTGATCGAGGTTATATTTCTCCATACTTTATTAATACAGCAAAAGGTCAGAAATGTGAATTCCAAGATACATACGTTCTCTTGAGTGAAAAGAAAATTTCTAGTGTCCAGTCCATTGTTCCTGCTCTTGAAATTGCCAATGCTCACCGCAAGCCCCTGGTCATAATCGCTGAGGATGTTGATGGAGAAGCTCTCAGTACACTCGTTTTGAATAGGCTAAAAGTTGGTCTTCAGGTCGTAGCAGTCAAAGCTCCAGGTTTTGGGGACAATAGGAAGAACCAGCTTAAAGACATGGCTATTGCTACTGGTGGTGTTGTGTTTGGAGAAGAAGGATTGACTCTCAACCTAGAAGACGTTCAGGCTTCTGACCTCAGAAAGGTTGGAGAGGTCATTGTGACCAAAGACGATACCATGCTCTTGAAAGGAAAAGGTGACAAGGCTCAGAGTAAAAAACGAATTCAAGAAATCATTGAGCAGTTAGATACCACAACTAGTGAATACGAAAAGGAAAAACTCAATGAACACCTGGCCAAACTCTCCGATGGGGTAGCTGTGCTGAAGGTTGGTGGGACAAGCGATGTGGAAGTGAATGAGAAGAAAGACAGAGTCACAGATGCCCTCCATGCCACCTGCGCCGCTGTGGAGGAGGGCATTGTCCTGGGCGGGGGCTGTGCCCTGCTTCGGTGCATTCCAGCCTTGGACTCACTAACTCCAAATAACGAAGATCAAAGAATCGGTATAGGAATTATTAAGAAAGCACTGAAAATTCCTGCAATGACCATTGCTAAGAATGCAGGTGTTGAGGGATCATTGATAGTTGAGAAAATTATGCAAAGTTCCCCAGAAATTGGTTATGACACCATGCTTGGAGATTTTGTGCATATAGTGGAAAAAGGAATCATTGATCCAACTAAGGTGGTAAGAACTGCTTTGCTGGATGCTGCTGACATGGCCTCTCTGTTAACAACAGCGGAAGTTGTGGTCACAGAGATCCCGAAAGAGGAGAAGGACCCTGGCATGGAGGGCATGGGCGGGATGGGCGGAGGGATGGGAGGTGGCATGTTCTAGCCCCGGAACCGTGCTCTGCCATCTTCCTGAGAACTGAGGAAGCTCAGGGCGGCTCCTCACCTATAACTTCAGAGAAGTCAGTTGAAGGAAGTGACTGAAGAAAAGGCTGGCTGATGTTCAAGAAAATCGCTCTAACCATCAGTTCTGGTTTCCATTGACAACACACACTGGTTTACTGCTGTCATTGTCCATGCCTACAGATAATTTATTTTGTATTTTTGAATAAAAATACATTTGTACATTCCTGATAAGTGCAAGAGCCATGTACCAATGTACTGCTTTCAACGTAAATCACTGAAGCATGTTTACTACTATTCTGTTACAGTCAGGATTTTAGTGCTTGCCATTGCCCGATGAGAAGTGAAGAAGCAGCCTTTCTGTGGAGAGTGAGATTAATTGTGTACAAAGTAGAGAAATATCCAATTATGTGACCTTTGTGTAATAAAAATTTGTTTAAAGTTAAAAAAATAGTGGGAAATCACTGAAAAAACAACAACAAGGAACCCAAATTCTGGGGCTGTTAAAAAACAAGTTATCAGACATCCAAAGCAAGACATGTTGAATGAAGACTGGAGAAGAAACTCTGATGTGGTGAGATGGCGGTTTCAAAGTGACATCTGCAGGGGAAGAGGCATGCTTTGTAAATGGGAAGGCTGGCCACCCAGAGGCAGGGCTCATAAGTTAGGGGGTGACAGCGCCAGATAGGTGACCAAGGATAGCATGGCTCCTCATGAGGTAGGTGCTGCACTAGTGACGACCGGAGGAGGACCCACATTCCTGATAAGGGCCTCGGTGTCTTAACCCGAAGCAGACAATGGGCTTGGGCCTTGGAAGGAAGCAAGAAATGCTGGGGTCTCTAGTTATTTCTAGAGCTCCCCCGAATGGATGTAATAATCCAATTATGCTTTTTAAGGGCAGAAGAAAGACAAGTGGTTAGGTCAGACACATGCTGCATTGTGGGAAAGAGGGATTTTTAATGTGTGTGGTGTTGCAGTTTAGAGGAAGCACAAAAAACAACTCAGTGGGGATATAGTGGGCATCAGAATTCCTAAGGTAGGTGACTTTATCACTAGGGTCCAGACTCAGACGACCAAGTTCCTATCTTAGCTCCACCATTGGTAGCTGGGTGGTTTTAAGCAAGCTGCTTAACCTCTCTGTGCTTCAGTTCCCACAAAATGGGGATAATAATATGACTTCATGGGGTTGTAAAAATTAAAAGAATTAATATAGTTTATTAAAAGGCTTATAACAGCGTATGGCATATGGCAAATGCTCAATACATGTGTGCTGGCGCTGTTATTACTCCTGAAAAAGGGCCAAGTCTTATTGGTTCCCACTCCCTCCTTACTAGTTAACCAATGAAGGATGGTTTTGGGAATAGGAAGGAGGAGGGGGTGGCCGTGATGGTGGTGGCATATATGCCCCCCTAATCTCCCCAGAGAAGCCAAGGCAGGGAGGTCAAGTGCCCTGATCCTGGTTCTAAGTCCACTGTTTAGAGTTATAAGAACACTGGAAGTGGAGATTAGCCCTTTGGCCCCAAGGAATGAGCTGGGGGGGGGGGGGCAAGGAGTGACGGTGTCTCTGTGCAATCTGTTCCCCCTAAAACATTTTGGTTAGAGAACCTGGTGCTCAGGAGGGATACTCTCTGGTTTTCTCTCTTATGCATCTACCATTGCTCAATAGCACTCCTATTGAGAAGAATTCTGAATCCAAACCCGGATATAGGAGAAAGATGCCAAGATCAAAATGAGAGAGGTTTGCATAGGCAAGTGTCCACTTGCTGGAGGGGAAGGAACTCAGTCAGTTCATAATGGCCTAGTCCGAGATAGCCGGGGTTCTTGGACGAGGCAAGGTGGGGGAGCCTGCCCTGGAGAGGCGGACAACCTGACTGCTCAACTCTCCTCTACAAGGCTCACAGCCCTGGGCGCATCACCCCACTTACCCTCCCTGCCTGTTTCTCCCCCTGCAAATGCCTTAGAGGGACATCCAAGGCATTATAAGACTTTGGGAATTGTGGGCATTGTAAGACTTTAGGACAGGCAGGGGGGCCTTGAGGTTAGAGCAGACACTGTCAGTGCCCACTCCACCCCCTTGCCCTTATCACGTCATAGCTCAAAGTCTGTTCCAGCTGCCAGCATTTGCAGCTTTTTTGCCTGAGAGCTTTCTCCAACCGCTGGTGCCTCTCAGAAGCAGTCCTCCACCGGTGACCTTCAAGATCATTGTATAAATAGCCTTGCTGCTTCATCCCGTGGATGGGATGGCTCTGAAATGTACATTCTATGTTGTCTCCCAGAGTTCTACCATGGGAGTGAGCTCCAGGGACCCACAGGGCTAACTTATGTAATAACATATACCCCTTCTCAGTTTCCCTGCCTTTTCTGATTCACTTCCCCACTCCTGGGGTCACCTCCCTAATAAACCATCTGCCCAAACCCTCCTCTCACGGTCTGCTTCTCCACACTAACACAGAGGTTATCTGGCTGATCCACTTTATATGCCTGAAGCGAGATAATTGCTAGAACACACTGTCCACAGGTACGGGGTGTAGTAAGTGCCCACCTAGCAGAGCCTATACACAGCTCAGAACCTTTGCATCATTAGGAAGAAGTCCCCTCTGCCCACTCTGGGGAAATCTTGTAGCTTTGTGATGAGACCTCCCTCTGGCTTCTCTCTCACCAACTGTCTGTTCCTAATAACCCCACCCAAGCACCCGAGCCTCTCTGACTTGATATTGCAGGACGCTGTCACTTGAAATTAATTGCAACTAATTAAAAATGATCCGGTTAGGACAATTGCACAATGGCGCTCCGGAGACCGCTTCATTCCCTGAGGTTTGGTGGCGTTTGCGGCTGCTGCAGCCCCAGTTGGCCGGACGGGGCCATACATCATCGTGTCATTTTACATTGTTATTTCTCTGAAAGCAGCAATTTAAAAGAGTCTCAGATGAACCTTGAGCAACTTTGCACTAAAAAGAAAAATGTTACTGTCCAAGATCTGTAAAATATAACATATAGGCTCAAAGAAGCCACTTGACATGAAAAGCAGCCTTAAGTTTGTGCCACGATTTGCATATAATATATAATGCTGTAGTGAAAGGACCCACAAAGCACACACTGACTGCAGAGCATCGATCCTCAGTCCCTTTGTTCAAACTGGGTCACCTACGGCTCCTGGTTGTTATTTTATCACAGCCATTCCTCATGCAGGTGACAGGACAGCATCTAACCCCCTGGATTCTAGGGCTGCCATCCCTGCCCCTTATTTATTGGAAGATGCAGGGTCCTGCCTGACTCAGATGCTGAAAGCATTGCCACGTCCCAAGTTGGCCTTGCCAGTTTCCAAGCTAGTCCCAGGAGTGGCGTTCTATTAGGACAAGAGGCCCTTTACAGACTTAGGAAAGGCCCATTAGACCTGGAGTTGAGGCAGTGCACCCTGCTGAGCAGCTTAGCAGCCCCCACACCTCATTTCAAGGGAGCCAGACATTTCAAATGAATTTTGGTCTTATGTCCTTGGGCTACAAATTTCTCCAATCAGGCCACCTGCTGCCCCATCTTGCTTCTGTGGTCTCCACAGCATCCTCTGACCCTCTCCACATCAACAGAGCAGGGGAGAAGCAGGCATTAGACCAGAAAGGGGTATGTCAGAAAAGTATCTTCCAAAAATAGTTTTCTAATGTTCAGGCTCATGCAGCAATTAAAAAAAAAAAAAAGAGGTAACCTTCAAGGGTAGCAACAAAAATAAGAAACCTCAGCAAAACAGAAAAAGGAAAAGTTCAAAAATTAAAAATCAAGATCTTCAAAAAGAAAGGTCCAGGAATTATATAAAAGACTATGTAGATAAGATGAAAGGAAAAAATAGCAAGCAGATATGCACACAACGTTTTATGAGATTACTGAAATTTGACTCTGGGCTCCCAGGTCGTCAAAGCAAAAAGCAAAATAAGAAATTTGGTTAATTATAAATGTCACATTGTCCTTAAAGGAAAAGCAAGCCAACTCTTTCTTCAGAAGAAACAAGACTTTTTTGCACAGACCTCCTGTGGGCCATGCAGTGGTTGACGTCCTCATGGTTGGGGGCGAGGCTTGTGAAGGCACCTGTTTGGGAGATCCAGGAAAGGCGGGTTAAATACTATGCAGTTCACGGATGGGATAAGACAGTGGTTGGCAAACTCATTAGTCAACAGAGCCGAAGTTTGCAGACCACTGGGATAAGACCTAGATATTAGCAGGACTAAGCCCAACCTCATTTCCAAATTAATCTCTCTGCAAAGTGTTTCTCTCAGTTCTGCTTTTATTTTAAGAGAATGGTCAGCAGACAGCTTGAGGCTCTTGTTTCTGACAAAGATCTGAAATGCAGGTGTTGCATGTGGCTGAGAACTGGATTGAGATATATAGGTTACAGCACATCTGTGCAGTGGAATACCACACAGCCATCAACAAGAACAAGGGAGATGGTACACGCTCTTAGGAAAAGTTGTGGAAGACATTAGTAGGTGAAGAAAGCAAGTTGCAGAACAGTCAATATTGTAATGTTCTACTTGTATAAAAAGTGAAAACAAAACAAAACAAAACATGGTTATAGAAATTTTCTGGAAGGATACATGAGAAATTGGTGAGTCTTGGCCAGGTCGCTCAGTTGGTTAGAGCATTGTCCGATATGCCAGGGTTGTGGTTTCAATCCCTGATTGGGGCACACATGGAAGGCAACCCCCCAATGTCTCTCTCCTTTTCTCTCTCTCTCTTAAAAAATCAATAAAAGCATATTCTTGGTGAGGATTTTAAAAAATCAACCAATGAATGCTTAAATGAGTGGAACAACAAATTGATGTTTCTCTTTTAAAAAAAGAAAAGAAAGAAATTGGTGACAATGTTGAAGATTGGGAGACAGAATTTCATAGTTTACCTAAGCCTTCCTTGCTATAACTTTGTATTATTTTTAGATTTTAAAAATCATTAAAAAATTAATAAAAAAAATAACGCAGTTTGGCTACAAAGAATGAAGCTGATCAGTATTACTGAAAAAGTAAGATGTGAAGAGAAAGTCTGTATAAATATAGATCTAGTGTCTAATGATGGTTATCTTGGGGTATGTGTGTAAGATTATAGCAGACTAACTTTCTAGATTAATCATTTTTGTAACATTTTTGTAATACGTAGGAATTACTGTCATAGTAATAATAATTTTAAAAACAACATTTTAAGTCAATCTGGAGACTGTCAGGTTGACTGTCTTTTATGAGAATTAAGAAGCCTAATCAAGACTTAATCCAAACAAATGGCCACCCTCCCTCTGCAGGGCAGCGGGCCAGAGGAGAATCCGCAAGCAAGACAAGAATTGTTCTTAAGGAAACAAGCCAGTTGTCTATTACGGCACATGAATGAATGAATGATCTTGGCATTAACATCCTGGCCTCACAGAGCACTGACGCTCTTCAGGGGAGGTCTTGTAGCCCAATCCAGAGGCCCGTGTGCTTTAGGAAAAAAAGCATATTTAAAAATTGCTGTTGTTTTACAGTAACATATTAAAGTGTTCATTAATTTTTAATAATTCTAGCTATTTTCTTCTCTTTTTCTCATCCCAACCCTCTGCCCCTTCAAGCTAGCTGTTCTGTGCTGCATGCCTTGGGGAAGAGATGGGACGGCAGAAAGAGAAAAAGAGAAGGGCTCGTCCTGGCTTTTACTTTCAAAAGCCTATGGAAAAGGACCCAGGGAAAGAAAAACCGATGATCAAAGAGAACATGTCACTCCCAAGACAAGAAAATGGGGACCGGGAGGATCAGAGGTGGTGCTGAGAGGGTCAGGGCCAGCCCTGGTGGAGCAGAGGCACCCAGGGAACTCAGAGCTTGCACTTTGAGAAGCTGAATCTGCTCCATGTATTTTTATTAAGTGAATGAATGGACATATCCGTATGCTTTATAGGCAGGTGAGACTGAACAGAGCCAATCTACTAGTGACACCAATGGCAAATGGATGACAGTCCATGGGAAAGGAGGGACAAAAGGACCCAAGCATGGCTAGAATCTGTCACATTTCCTGTGAGGCCAAGGAAGCCTAGGCTGCCCCTGTCGCCCAGCCAGGGAGCTTTTTGAGGGCAGGAGCTGTCTGTATTAGCAGAGTGTCCAGCTTAGTCCCTAGCATGTGCAGGTACTCAATTGATGTTTTCTGAATGTGCAATGCACTAAGGTGCAGAGAAAAGAGGGGAAGTATCCTACACCTTCAGGCACAGGCATCTTCAGATGCTGACATATTCATCGGCCTCTTGTCTCAGCCCCTGGCATTGGCCAGTGTTTCCCAAAGTGTGTCCTGTAGAACCCCAGCACTATCAGGTAGTAAGTGGAAAACAATTTCTGTGGTTCTGTGGTCAAATAAGTTTGAGAAATGCTGGGTTAAATAAAGTTAATCAAGTTTCTCAAGTTCAGAACCCTTAAGAGCCTTTCATTTGTGAATATAAATTCTCCAAGAGAGGTCATATGTTTTGAAAACATTTTCATGAAGCTCATTTTTCAAAGACAACAAGAGTTGCACAGAGTGCTCTTCGGGAAAAACCTATCAGAAGTGGAAGGACATTTGAAGAAAATCTAGGGCCATATTCCCTCTTCATAGAGGAGGCATGAGAGCGGAAGACCAGAGAAGGAAAGGGATGGACTGCAGAAAACACAGCACATCGGTGTTGGGGCTTGAGCTAGAATCCAGCCATATCTGTCTTCTGGACACTTGCTGCTTTCAGTCTTGACATATGGGGGTCTGAACCCTGGTGTGACAGGCCCACTTTGCTCACTTGCACTCTCACATCGCAGAAACTTAGACCAGGAAAATCCTTCGCTGTAGGGGGGGGGGGGGGGCGGTGGCCTGAGGGACAGACTGGCTACTTGACATGCATAGCCAGGTTGCTATGAGGAACTTGAGAAAGACTAGGGCATCCTAAAGAGTAGACATGTATCCAAATGGAATCCTCACAGGTCCTGTAGGCTGCCCACCTCTGAAGGCCACATCATCTCCACAAACACGACCAACCTGGAAGAAAAGGGAACTCCGTCAGCCACTCCTCACAGATTAATTGGAACAATTTTGTTAAAAAAAAGAAAAGAAATAAAAAAATTTATTCATTTTGTAAAATAAAATTGACCCAGAAAAACAGAAAAGAACAACAACAAAAAGAACAGGAAAGCCCTTAGAAATGTGGATCCCATTCATGACCTTACTTCCTGTTTCTGGCCCCAGCTTCCTGCCATGACCCAATTCTGGGCTTGTATCCTCTCACCTGCACCTCCCTCCCTGCCCCCTCTGCCCTTCCTGCCCCTAAACCCTGGTTTTCAAACTGTGGTGTGGGGACCAACAATAGCTGGAGTAGTCACTAGAATTGCAAATTGTCTGGCCTCACCTCAGGCCTCCTAATTAAGAAACTCACTCGGGGGTGAAGGGGGGGATGGGGAGGGGGGGGTGTCAGGATTTTGTGATTTAACAGCCACCAGGAGCTTTTGACTCTCACTACATGAACCACTGCTCAAAACCTTACCAACTCTGACAAGCCGCTCCAGGGAAAGGCCTTTCCCTGGCCTTCCAGGTCCCCAGGGAGCAGAACAGGCAACCTCAGTCAGAATCCTGGAGAAGCCCTGACACAAAATCTTTAGAGATTCTTATCACTCAGTGGGTTCCAACCACTTGAACTTGGTGCCATCTAAACCCTGATGTTAATTTACCCTGCATCATTTCATTAGTCGGTCTAATCGTTAGATGCAATTTTACAAAACAGACCTGGGCTGGGGCGTTTCTCAGGCTCCTGTTGTCCCTATCAAACACCCCACCTCTGAAATAAGTCACTGCAGGAAGACGGCTCTCTGAGCATCCTTTGGGGAATCTGAAAGTATCTGAGACTTACCTTCATCCACTTAGACCAAGGTGGGGTCTTTTCAGGGCATCACGACAAATGCTTTGAGTTTAATAGCTTGATTCTGGTACTTTTTCCTCCAAAATTCACCTGCTTTGTGGGTTCTATCCAGGTTGACATGGGCACGATTTAGTGGTAACCTGGTTGCTGCACTGAATAATTGTTGGGAACTATGCAATGCAAGGTCTGCCTGGCCCGAAGTGGTGGTCCTTGGAGCCCCATGCTCTTCATTCAGAAGAAGGGTGACACCACACCCTTTCCAGCCCTCCACCACTGCTGGCTCTAATCCATAGATGCAAATGTGCCCATTGAAAGGCTGGCTGGGGTAAGGTGGGTTGCTGTCTCTTGTCACTGAGCAAGGCAGCCCTGAGAGTCTCCATGTGATATCTGCTGTCATAGTCCTGACTTCAAATGCTGCTGCTGCTCCTTCTTCTTCTTAAGATATTTTAATTGATTTCAGAGAGAAAGAGGGAGGGAGGGGGAGAGAGAGAGAGAGAGAGAGAGAGAGAGAGAAACATAAATGTTGAGAGAGAATTATGGATCGGCTGCCACCTGCATACCCCACACTGGGGATCGAGCCCACAACCCAGGCAGGTGCCCTGACCGGGAATCAAACAATCCTGGTTCATAGGCCCATGCTCAACCATTGAGGCACGCTGGCTGGGCTTCCACTGCTTCTGTGTTCCTGGGTGAGGGTGTAGATAGTTTGGGCACTCACCTACTCACCCACTCACCCATCTACTCACTCACCCACTCACTCAGCTAGGGTGGCAGTGGCGGCTGCTATGGCAGCCCTCCATCCATCCTCGTCATTCAGGGGCCTCTGAAAGTATGCCTGCCAATATAATACATGACCTGTTGAGGGGAAGTGACAGTTTGAATAGTGGACACTTTTCCAGGAGCATTCATCCTAGGTCAGCCTCATGATAAATAAATGCATTTGGAGTTTGAAGTCAGCAGGCAGGATACAATGACCAAAATGCAAGCACAGATGCACATACCATAAGGCTGAGTTGATGGGGTGGAGGTGGGTGTGAGGGGGAGGGAGAGAGGAAAGGCTCAGCCAGCAGATTTGTGGGAGAATTTATTCCCCTTCTCCCTGGCACCTCTAGGGAAAACAGAAAGCAAAAGATGCTGCAATTTCTTTTCATCCCTGAACCATAAGAAGGTTCCTTCTTCCTATCACCCCCTCTGCTCCTCACCTGTCCCCCCCCCCCCCCCCCGCCACCAAAATACCCCAGTCCCAATCTTAATTATCCCTAATAGTGTCCTAAATAAAGTATTTATAAGGCTTGCTGCGTTTGTCTTCCCATTCCTATTAATAAAGTCTGGGAATGTAGGGAAGAAATATGGGTGGGTGACAAGATTTTTAATGGTGCCTCACCTTAAATGCATTTTAAAATATGTAAATCAATAAAAAATTATTTGTAATAGCAGCCTAAGAGTGCTGGTTAGCCTGGCACGGAGTGAAATGCATGCTACAAGCCCTATTACCATACATCCTGGGAGCTGTAGTTAGGATTAATCTGTCAAAGGGGATGGTTTAGTGTTGATGAATATGACATGTGACCATTAACGATGTTGATTTTATCTCCCGAGATTAGCATGATTTACTTCGGATGGATAATAATGTCATTTGCTTGATGCAGTAGATCTGTTTACGAGCTGATTAAATTGTAAGGCCTTGCCTCATTTCATGCTATTTGGTTTACAGCTTCATTACCACAATCACAAAAGCTGGGGAAATGTCCCACATTCCATGTCACAATAAATCACTGCTTCATGTTACTGGGATGGATTTTAGCAGTTCTGCCCAGCAAGGACCTTTCTTGGTTCCCCAAAAATATGTGATCCAGAATACATTAGAGGGATCTTGGGGAACACTGCAATGAGAGGGGGCAGGAATCCTCTCGGATCTATTAATTGAGATTAAGGAAGTCCTTGAGTAATTAGCTGTAACAGATTGCCTTATTATTTAGACAGTGAAGTCACTGTTTTTGTTGCAGGGATGATTACCATAAATACACAGGAAAGTGACACTCAAGTAACCAGAGGAAAGCTGGGAAGCAAATTTTATTTTTGCCCCATTATCTTGTGCTCTGAGACGGGGGGCAATCTGAATGCAATGCAGCTAGGAGACCTGTGCAGGGGGTTTTCAACCCTGCCATGATCCTTCAAAGGGGAGTGGCAGCGAGTGGGTACCACACACCACAACACAGCACTGGCCATTCAGTGCCTCTAGGTGGGGTGTGGCTGAAGTGAAGGGAAGAGAGGAGAGCTCCTGGCACCTGGGTCAGAAGAGAGGTATGTAAACCACAGGCCTGTGTCAACTCTATGCCCAGACTGAGCTGAGTGTGAGTCTCTTCTTTGTGTATGGGGGAGAGTGAAGGCAAGACGAGATGGAAAAGACAGGTCTCCCTACCCCTCAAAAATCAGGGGAGACAGAAAACACAGGCCCGAAATGACTATCTATGTTTCTAAGAATACCTAAGAGGTTTTTAAGTTTTGCTACCTGCTAGGTCCTATTCTCAGCACTGACCCAACCCTGTGAGGTTGGCATTATTATCCTCATCCCCTGTTGGAGATGAGGAAATGGAGACTCAGGGGAAGGTTCAGTGTTGTGTCCAAGATCATAGAACCAGCCAGTGACAGCGTTGAAATTTGAAGCCAGACAAAGGAGCCCCGATCTTAGCACAGTGTCCATATGCTGAGCTTTCCATTTGGCACAAAGGTAAAACCACATCAGTAAAGGCACAGGGAGGGAGAATTTCCAAGACCTTTGGTTCTTACTCCTGAATGGAAGCCTGTGACACTGCAGGGGCCTTGTCTGCGAAGAATTTAAGGTCAGCAGTCTTCAGGAGCTTCAGAAATCAGGTTTTGAATGGGAACTTTAGTAAGATTTTGCAATGAGCTGAACAAGGGAAGATATAAGACTATATTTCCTCCAATCCAGGCCTGTGGAAATAGAAAGCAATGATTTTAAAGGATAAAGGTGACCTTTCACAGCTTCTCAACTCAGCATCTCCCTAGGACGTCAATGGGTACAGGAGAGAAATTGTTGCCCTCTGAAAGTTCTGCAGAGGAGGCAACTCCAAAATTCCAAGACTCAGTGCAATTTCACCTTTGAACTTGAGATGTGGTCTGCAAGTCTCTGCGTCCCTTACTCAAAACTCATCACTGTGTCCTTATAGCAGAGACTACTACCGGCCTCCATTTCCATTTTCCTATTTTTCCTGGATTGAAACCCTGATTTATAATTGATTTTAATAGAATGAAGACTTATTTCCTAGCCTCTCTTGATGCTATGTGGGTCATGTAATTAATATGGTAGCCATTTATTGAGTGCCTAGTCTGAGCCAGGTGCTAGGCAAAGCATTGGTTGGGATAAAGACATTTAAGGTGTGAACCCTGTCCTTAGCCAGCCAGGCTTGGTCTGTCCATCAATCTTTGATTTAGCATTCTGTCTGGTACTTAATTGATCTACCAGTCAATAATCATGCCAGCTATTTGATCAACAGCCAGAACTTTGCATTGGCAGGCATTGGCATAGTATTGAACTCTCAGGGTACATAGGTGAGAGTCCCTTGCCCATTGTCCCAGCATGTGTAAAATTTGATGCCAGGCACAGGGATTAATTCCTCAAGAAATCAACATGCTCTTATCTTACAGCATACACAAAAATTAAATTAACTAAAGCCTTAAAAATAAGACCTGCTGAAATAAAATTCTTTGAAGAAAACATAAGGAAAAAGCTCCTTGACATTGGTCTTGGCAATGAATTTTTTGGATATGATATCAAAAGCACAGGCAACAAGAGCAAAAATAGACAAGTGGAATTACATCAAACTAAAAAATTTTTACAGCAAAGGAAACAATAGAAAAAAATGAATATATGGTTTGTAAATATACTCTACAGGATTGAAGAAAACATTTGCAAACATTTATCAAATAATGGGTTAATATCCAAAATATACAAAGAGCTCATACAACTTAATAGTGAAAAAACAAATTACCCATTTAAAGATGAGCAAAGGATCTGAACAGACATTTTCCCAAAGAAGACATACAAATGTCCAACATGTGCATATACATTAGGGTGCAACATCACTAATCATCAGGAAAGTGAAATCCACATTGAGATATCACCTTACAATTGCTAAGATCCTATATAATAAAAGGCTAATATGTAAATAGATTGAACAGTGGGTCGACTGGTCACTACTATGTGCACTGACCACCAGGGGGCAGACACTCAATGCAGGGCTGCCCCCTGGTGGTCAGTGCACTCCCACAGGGGGAGCACTGCTCAACCAGAAGTTGGGCTCACAGCTGGCAAGCATAGCGGTAGTAGAGGGAGCCTCTCCTGCCTCTGTGGCTCCCCCAAAGGCTCCCAGACTGTGAGAGGGTGCAGGCTGAGCTGAGGGTCTCTCCCCCACACCGAGTGCACGAATTTCATGCACTGAGCCTGTAGTGGTGTTATAAACAAGACGAGATAATAAGTGTTGGCAAGGATGTAGAAAAAAGAGAATCCTTGTACACTCTTTCTGAGAATGTAAATTGGTGTAGCCATTATGGAAATCAGTATGGAAGTTCAAAAAAAATTAAAAATAGAATTATCATATGATTTAGCAATCCTACTTCTGGCTATATTTCCAAAGGTAATAAAATCCGTATCTCTAAAAGATATCTGCACTCCCATGTTCATTGCAGCATTATTCACAATGGCCAAAATATGGAATCAACCTACATGTTCATGAATGGATGAATGACTAAAGAAAATGTAATACACACACACACACACACACACACACAAGAAAATTCTGCCATTTGCAACAACATGGGTGAAACTGGAGGATATTATTCTAATAAGCCAAACACAGAAGGACAAATACTACATGATACCCCCCATATAATAAATCTAAAATAGTTAACCCATAGAAACAAAAAGCAGAAAGGTGGTTGCCTGGGGCTAGGGAGTCGGGGAAGTAGGACATGTTGGTCAGAAGGTACAAATGAAATTAAAAGATGAATAAGTCTGGGGATTTAATGTGCAGCATGGTGATTATAGTCAACCATACTGTAGTGTATACTTGAAATTTGCTCAGAGAGTAGATCTTAAGTGTCTTCAACACACACACACACACACACACACACACACACACACACACACAGTAACTATGTGAGGTGATGGGTATGTTAATTAACTTGACTGTGGTAACCATTTCACAATGTGCCCCAATAATGACCTGGCTGTGCAGCTGTGTCAACTCCCTCCCAGGTTGTGGTGCCTCCAATCACCTCCCCATCCCCTATTCCCTGGTTCTGCCTCTTGGTCACAGAGGCTTCCTCTATGATCTTCATCTTTCCAAGTCTGACATGTGTTCCTTATGTAGATATCCAAGGGAAATGGCTATATTCAAGGGAAATAGAGACCGTTCTATGCCTTGCATTCAGAGACTGTGTGCTCTCCTTCCAACTCTGCCACAAGACTATCCTCTTGATCTTCTGGGATGGAGGGAAAGAAGGGAAGCAGCCTGGAAATGTCTTTTGTGTGGATATGGAGCCGGGTTGAGGGGGATCAGAGAGGCAGCTATCCTGGGAGTCCAGAGGCTGGTCAAAGAGGAAGAAAGTTAGGGGCTAGGTACACAGAAAATGGGATGTGTCACAGATAGAGAAGATACAAGCAGGATACAGAAAGAGTAGTAGGGGGATAGGTAAGGTCAATTCAAAGTCACTCCTATTCTATGTGGTTTGGGGCATTCTCCTAGGGGCATTCTACTGGGGAAAAAGATTCTGGCCTAATTTACCACCTATTATTACCGAAATTCAGTGGCTTGAGACACTAACAACATTTATTTTGTTCAATAATTGGCAGTTTGAATAGGGCTTTGTGGGAAGGCTTACCTCTGTTCCACTTAGGGTCAGGGAGGCAGCCCAGAGGTTGCAGGCTGGATCTTCTGAGGTTCATTACTCCATGCTGGCAGTTGATGCTCTGTTGGCTGACTTCAGCTGCCATCAGAACACCTAAACATGGCCTGTCCGTGTGACCACTTGGCTTCTTCACAGGATGGGGTTCCAAGAGTGAGCGTCTCTAGAGGAGGAGGTATCACCTGTCCTGACAACATTGGAGGTCACAAGGATTACTTCTGCTCTGATCACAGCCTGTGTGATTCACCTGCCAAGGAAGGTATGTCAACTTTAAAGTGTAAGAAAGGTACATGGGATGGATATACTGGTGCCACCATCTTTGGCAGACAAAATTGGCAACGTATTTCTCCTATGCCTTCCCCAAGAATTTCAGTCTAATTTCTTTGTCCAATTTCTTCTATTTTTCTCTCCCTGGACACGTTATCACTCACACCCCAGGTTTCAGCTCTTTCGTCTCTGCTTACACTTGCAACTCACAAATTTGCATCTCCAGCCATGACATGCTGCAGACCTCAGAAACTCAACTCATTAAAAACCCTCACTCTACATCTCCCTGCCAAAGCCTGCCTCCTCCCCGCCCTTTGGAATATTTGCCAAGTACCCAGATGTGGCAGACTCCATCCCCAAACCTATTCTGCCCAACTTTCTTGCACATGGCAGAAACTATGTTTTACAGCCAGGTGACTATAAGCAACTCCTCCCTCAATTGTCAAAAGGACATCACTTGCCCTGGACTTCCTATCTCTCCTCTTGCCATGGGTGGTAATAGTGTCCATATTTTAGCACACCAATGAATACAATATGCTAGGAAATGAAGGAACACAAAAATGGGAGGAACTCGGGCCTCTGAATGACATCATGGAGGAGAGCAGTCTCTCCAGCATAGATCACAAAGACTTAAGAGGAACTAATCTGGTTTAAAGCAATGTATTTGGGGTCTCCTTGTTCCTACAGTGTAGCCACTATCAAAGGCTAGAGATCTCAGGATCCTATTTTCCTTCTTGGTCTCCTTTCTAGTCCCTGTCTTTCACTGAGTCTAGTCCATTCTATTGCCTTGGGGTCCCTTGGAACTGTCCTTGCTTTGCCATTCCTGTAGCCTCTCCCTTGCTTCCAGCTCTCACCACCTGACCTCTGAATTGGTCTCTTAATCTCCAGTCTCTCATTGCTCCATCCCTAAAGGTATTCTTTCTTTCTTTCTTTCTTTCTTTCTTTCTTTCTTTCTTTCTTTCTTTCTTTACTTTACTTTAAAAATATTTTAAATTAAATTTTAGAGAGACAGGAGACAGAGGGGGAGAGAGAAACATCAATGTAAAAATGAAACATCGATCAGCTGCCTCCTGCATACCCACTATGGGGACGGAGCTTACAACCTGGGCATGTGCCCTGACCAGAAATTCAACTGGCAACCTTTCAGTGCATCAGGTGATGCGCAACCAGCTGAGTTTCACTGGCCATGGATCTTTTAAAAAAATATTCACCTGAGGATATGTTTTTATTGATTTTAGAGTGAGAGGAAAGAAGACAAACATGGGGGGGGGGGTCGAGGAGAGAGAGAGAGAGAGAGGGAGAAATTGACGTGCTAGAGAAACATCCATCGGTTGTCTCCCCTACACATCCTGACCAGTGATTGAACCCAAAACCTAAGTATGTGCCCTGACTGGGAATTGAAACTGCAACTTTTTAAAAAATATATATATTTTATTGATTTTTTACAGAGCAGAAGGGAGAGGGATAGAAAGTCAGAAACATCAATGAGAGAGAGGGACATCGATCAACTGCCTCTTGCACGCCCCCTACTGGGGATGTGCCCGCAGCCAAGGTACATGCCCTTGCCGGAATCGAACCCGGGACCCTTCAGTCCGCAGTCCGACGCTCTATCCACTGAGCCAAACCGGTCTCGGCAAAACTGCAACTTTTTGATACTCCAACCAATTGAGCCACCTGGCCAGGGCCCTAATGGTACTCTTCTGCTCAAAGATCTCTGAGGGCTCACCATTGCTTATCAAAGAATAGGAGACCATCTGTTCCCATTGCATTCCCACCTACTCCCTCTGCTGCAGCCACATCCTACCCAACATCTTCATGGGCCTGCTGGTCCCTCCTCTTGGTTTTCCAAAATCCCTATTCTCCACCCATCAAATGTCTATTCATTGTCCAAGCCCAGTCCAGGAAGATTTCCATAGCCTCCTATGGGAATTCAACCTGTGCCTCCACTGATTACAGCCCTATCACAGCCCACCTTAATGCAGCAGTCATTTCTATGACTCACTAGTCTGAACAATAAGCTTTTTGAGGACAGATATCGTGACCTGGCCATCTTTTCCCTACCTCCATGCCTAAGAGAATGCTATGTATGCAGAAGGTGCTCATTACATACCTGCCAGTTGACACTCATTTTTCATGGTGAAAGGCTCACAATTCTGGGCAGTGGTCTCGACACAGGTGACCAAGGTTGTCTTCTTTCTCACTTTGGGGACTTTCCAAGGTAACCTCAGGGGATGCAAGAGGCACTGCTCTTCCCATACTTCCCTGGAGGCTGGTGAAGGAGCAGGCATGGGTGTTCTGTCAGCTCTTCAAGTAGTACCTGTGAGCTGGCATATGCATGTTTTGTGGGTGTCGGCTTTGGAATGGGATAGCTCTGGCCTTGAAATCAGCCCACACTTGTTAGCTCTGTGACTTCAGGCATGTTCACTCGATGGTAATAATAATAATCCAATTTCTTTCCTGTGGCCTGCGATTCTGCCTGGCGAGAGGGCACCAAGGCAGGCTCCACTTGAAGGCTGGCCCACTGGAATTTGTACTGTGGAGTGGGTTTTCTCTCTGGACAAAAGTCAGAGAATGTGTATTGTCACAACGATCTTGGCTTCATCTAGACAGTTTGCTGGGTTGCTCCCAGAGGGTGGAGGATAAGACATAGAGCTGGTACCTAGTGGTGTAGGAGGGAGGGGCCAGCTGCCTGTTGCTAACCCCAAAGGAACAGGGATAAACTAGATCTGGCTGGCATCAATAGCCAACGGTCCAATGTTGGGAGTACATAGCTGGGCAGGGTATAGAGCCAAAATGAACAGTCTGCTGTGGTGTAAAGTATCTGGACTGGTGTGGCAGAAGGGGTCCAGGCCCACAGATGACCAGACTTGGGTTCTAGGAGAGGGAACTGCTGAGGGCATCTGGAAGATGGCCTGTAGATGATAGGGTCAAAGAAGGAAGCTACACTCTCCCTAAATACCCCCCCCACACACACACACATACTAAGCCTGTGGGCAGCAGATCATATCCAAATCCTTCTTACTGGCAGGGATGAAGATTCCTACTTCACATTGATTCAGGGGTTCGGTGGCTGGATCTGTAGGTTAAACCATTTGAGTGGAACTAGCATTAGTGGGTCCAGTGTTGTGCTGGTAAATTCTTTATAAACAGCTCTCTGGGGGAGGGAGCGGAGCTTTCACTTGTAGTGTTTGCCAATGGCTGTGGTGTAAATACTCCCATTATGGCTGATTTCAACCTATCAGTAAAATGCCACAGAATGAGGAGTTGGAAAGGGATATACGTGCACAATTGGCTCTTGGGAGCCTGTATGAGCTTATTATAGCACACTATTGGGTAGGCCTGACACCTGCATTAGGGGAGAAAGGCAGATATGTGTGGTTTTAGTGTACAGAGAGGTAAAGGCCACTGTGCAGTGATGAGAAGCACAGAAAATAATGGCCTATGAGTCTAACAGCATACAATAGAATCCCACCTCTGCCACTTCCTAGTTGTGTGACATTGGGCAAATCACTTCACCTCTCAGTTTCTTCATCTATAAAGTGGGGCAAATGACAGTGCCCTCATCATAAAGTTATTGTGAAGGTGGCACTGGTTAATACTGGCTTGTGCCAGGTTGCTATTTATTAGAGTAAATGACACAGAATAGTTGGAATGCTGCCATGGTCAGAATAATTTTAGAAAGGAAACCCCAGAGTCCCTCAGGGCATTTCCCAAGGGCATGCTCTTTTTATAGTTAAAGCTGGGATTTCCTTTAAGATCCAAGATTTAAAATCTGCAGATCCATGCAATACTTGAAATTATTTTTCCAAAGTTGAGTAGATGACTTATTTTATAAAGGGAGTCCATCACTTTATCAAATTCTCAAAGAAACAAACAAAAAAAACTGTGGTTTCTGCATTTCCCCCCTCTACCCAAAAAAGGCTTAAGAACTAGTGACGTGGACTGTGTAGAATTCCCACAGCACAAGAGTTGCCTCTGGAAGATGTGAGGGAGAGATGCTTGTAAAGTGTATGGGGAAAAAATGGCAGATGCAGAGAGACAGACAAAGGTACGCGCAGAACTCTGAAATGTCTCTCCCTTGCTGAGACCTAAAGATGAGGCAGCTTCTAAAAGCAGAGCAACTGAAGCAGTCACACTCATGAGTCCCTGTTTCTGCTTTCTCTGTACCCCTCCCAGTCCTAGGAATATCCTCTTCCTTTCTCCAAATTCCTTAATCCCTGCCCACACCTTCTGGATCCCTGATAGGTGTGTCCAAGGGCCATCCCTATGTGGGTGTGTGGATCCATCGGTTTGCGCTGTGTAGGTGTATGGATTCATGTTTGAAACTCACTCAGGTGTTGCTAAGATTCAGTGAATCTGTCTGTGTTGTTTTTGGTCATGGCTTGTTTCTTTTAGGTTTCTGTAGTCACCCTAAAATTATGTAAGGTAGAGTTAGTGCAAAGTTGACTTAGCATCATTCTGCCTCTGTTTTGAGTTGGAGGCTGTATTCAGTTTTTTGTTGTTTTTTTTTGTCAGTAACAAGGAAGGGGATGGGAGGTAGGTTTACTGCCTTCCACCCAGTTGTTTGTTGTTGTTGTTTTTGTTTGTTTCATAAAAGATGATCCCTTCTTCCTGGCTTAGTGTTATGATCAGGATGCAGAGCCAAAATGAACAGTTGTCTGATTAAAGTTCTTTATTTTTTATACGGGCAAAAATTACTTCTTTAAATTATTACACCATACAACTCCCAGGCAACTAAAAGGAACAAAATCCACCAACCTGAAATTACAACTTCTGTGGGCTTATCAAGTGCCACCCCACCCAATTTATCTACAATAAGCATGTCAAACTCAAAGGCTAACACAGGCCAAATAAACAAGGTTTAAGTTGATGTGGGTCGCAAAAAAACAAAATCTTCATAGAAACGTCGGTTTATTTTGATGGAGACATGCTGCATACAAAGGGTTGAAATAAATGAGTCATCATTAACATAACATAATAGAACATTTTAATAAAAATTAATATTTTTCTTGAACATTAACTTACCAGACACTGAATAACTACACAAATTAATAAGGGTAACACAAATAAACCTATTTTTCTTGTTCTCCAAAAGCAAAATATTTCCTGTTGCTTACACCAAACAAGTCAGTATAAGGCTAATGATGTGGCAATTGGCTGCTAAAATAATCGCTGCTAGTATTAGTGGAGAGAAATTGTGTGCCTGCACGGAAGGCATGTAAGGGAAATGAATGCAACTCTATTATATTAATCAGTTATTAGTGAACATTGTAGTTCATTATTAATAACTAGTGGCCCTGTGCATGAAATTTGTGCACTGGGGGTGGGTGGTCCCTCAGCCCAACCTGCCCCCTCTCACATACTGGGAGCCCTTAGGGGATGTCTAACTGATGGCTCACTCCCAGCCTGCCCAAGGCCTAAACCCAGCCTTGGGCATCCAGCCGTCTCCCTGCTCAGCTCAGTCCCAGCTGCCTGTGACCACCCCACCCCAGGGATTGGGCACTCACTGCCACTTCCACGCGCAGCACCCGGGGGCGGGCCCTGCCGCTTCCCTATGCAGCACATGGGGGCAGTGGGGTGCTCCCAGCCACTGCCCCTGCCCAGCCATCTCTGTGCACAGTGTGCGAGGGGGAGGGGGCCCCTTGGCCCCAACACTCGCCTGCCACTTGGCCCCGCCCCCTGCTCCTGATTGGCTGGTAGCATAGCCAATCAGGAGCTAAGGTATGGTCACATTTGCATGTTACTCTTTTATTAGATCGGATTATGTGTAACAGGATTTTGGAAAAATTAATTTATGAAATTCTTATTAAAACATTATATTGGTTGGGTAGCAAAAATATTCATTGTGAGCCACATGTGGCCTGTAGGCTGCAAGTTTGACATGCTTGATCTACAAGAATCTGTGGTTAAAGGTAAAAATTACCATCCAGTGACCCAGTTAAACATTACACTTCCCAGCCTCCCTTGCAACTAAGTATGGTCATGTGACTTAGTTCTACCCAATAAAGTATAAGCTGAAGAATGTGTGTGGATTTCAGAAAGACTCATCAAAAGGGAGGGGACCCTTTACCTCTTTTCACTCTTCCCTCCCGTTGTTTGGGATAAGGTAATGGTTGCTGAGCTCAAGCAGCAATCTTGGACTTAGAAGTGATGTGAGGATGAAGGCTTCTGGTTTGGGCTGGTACAGCTGGAAACAGAAGGACCCTAGGTTTCTGATGATCTAGCCTGAATCAATCACTTGGAGAATGATAGAAGAGAACATTTATCTTCTTTAAGTCACTATTTAAGGGTCATTGTTATTGTCAGCAAATGTAATTTCTAACTGATGTATGAAACCTCACCCAACCCCAAGTTTTATACCATGGCAAAGAAATTTAAAGTTATGCTAAAGAACACTACTACTTTTCCTCCTACTCTCTTTGGAAGAATCATCTTGTCCAAGAGGGCCCAATTCTTTCCCATCTCTTCTCTCTTCTTTTGTTTTTTCTTTTTTTCTGTCTTCCCCCTTTTCTCTCTCTCTTCTTTCCTCCCCCGTAACATTTATTGAGCATCTACTATGTAGAAAAGGTATAGGAGATAGTCCCTCTTCCCCAGTGTCTCAGAGTCCAGGCTATTAGGAAAATGTCGAGAGTATAATGCTAGGATGAACAGGTGCTATGGGAGCAAAGAGAAGGGCATTGGGTCGAGGGAGGGGGCTACAGAAGGAAGAATGACTAGCTCAAAGGAGGGGGCCACCCGAGGAGGTGACATAGGCCTGAGATTTGAAGTAAAAGTGTTGAGTTGCTGATAATTAGGAAAAGAAGGCAGAGGACAAAGACTTTAGGCACAGGAACTAGCACCGAGTAGTATAGCAATTATGGACTTGAGCTCTGGAGCTATAGATATGTTATTTCTCTCTAGCCCTCAGTCTCCTCACCTGTCAAATGATGAAAGTAATAGTAATAGGACTGCATGAGTGCCTGGAAAGTGTGTATATACATACTACTTATTAACACTATTATTGTCAGGAAATGCTGCCTCCCTATGGTATACCCAGTCCTATATCAGTTTTGAAGACAAGTTTTACAAAGACCTTAATTGGGTTGTCCATGGTCACACAGCTGTGAAGAGAAACTACTCAAATCCAAGTATCCTTATCCCTAATCCAGTGGTTTTTATATCTCTACCATCTGCCTTTGCATTAAGCGATGAAGGAATGCAAAGTGCGGAAAGATCGGTGTGTGTTGGGGAAAAGCCTGGAGGGCTTCCTGGAAGAGATATTTGAGGAAAGGGTTGGGAGGAAGACATTCTAAGGAAGGAGCAGGTACTACTCAAGGTATATAGGGGCTAGTTGGCTGGCAGTGTATCTCAACTGTGAAGATTGGTAAGACACAAGGTAGGATAGGCAAAGAGGGGCCAGATTGGAAGATAAACCATAATTATGGGCACTTTAATGGCAAGGTGGTAGAGTGAGAATCTGAGCCTGGGAGGTCATAATTGGTACTGAAGTAAGAGCACTTGTCATAATGAAATGAGACATTAGCAAAAAAAAGAAGGAAATAAATTTGTCTTTATTAGGAGCCAATACAGGCCAGACAGTAGGTCAAACATTTTCACATTTATTATTTCATTTGAGCCTCTCTCAGCAACACTATTGGGTTAATATCAATGCCTCCATTTTACAGATGAGAAAACTGAAGCCCAGAGTTGAGCCAGTGGTAGAGCTGAATTTCGATTTAGATCAGCTCATCCCCAAATTTGTACTCTCTCCACTACAACATGGGGCTTTAGGTAGTTCTCACTCTCAGAATGCCCCTTGGGCTTTGTGTGTCCTCTCAGGCACTGCTGCCTAGCCAGGGGCTCGTGTCATTTTACCACCCAGATACTTCTTGGGCAAGCCCTGGGGTCACACTGGGTGGAGAGGGCTCACTATCCCTGGGGTTTCGGGGGATCTCCAGCACAGCGTAGGGTGAAGTACTTGGGTTCTGGGTCTGATAGAAATGGGTTCCAATCTCAGCTTTGCTGTGCACTCACTGAACTATCCTCAACCTCACCAAGCCTCAAGGCAGCGAAGAGGGATGAGCCCTGGATTGGTTCAGACCTCAGCGGGAAGTAACAAACACTTGAGGAACTGAAATGGTAAGGTGTCTGTATTCACTTCAAAATAATGGGGGGAAGCAAGTTGGGAGGGATGGAGAGGAAATAAGGTTGGCCATGAACTGATGACTATTGAGGCTAGGGGATAGGCTTGTGACCTGATGAGGCGTGTGACCTCAAGCTACCATCCTTCCCTTGCTGAGCCTCAGTTTCCACTTTTATAAAGTGGGGGTAAAGAGTCAAATGGCCTCATGTAGTGTGTGAAGTTTAAATGGATTAATATAGGATAATGTGGGCTGGAGTCCCTAAGAGAGTGCATGGCTCTGCCTGAGTTTTGCAGTCACTCTGGGCATGACCAGGCCTCTGGCCACAGTGGCGAGGAGCTCTAAGCCAGTATGTACAGAAGAGGCCATCAGAGGGCCTCTCAGGGACATGCCTCACCTTCCAGGCAACTTTTACCCTTTTTTCAAAGCACAGGTCGTTCATCAACCAGAAGGCCTTTTCTCTCTGCCTTTCCCTACAGCTTAAAGGTCATCCAGCACAAAGACACTAGGGTCACTTGTGTCACCACCAGAGGTACAGATGGGGGCAGGGACTGAATAGAGAGAAAGGCTTGGGCTTTGTCTGCTGGCCTTGCTACTGGCTTCCAGAACTTAGTCTCCATTTCTCCATTTGTGTCAGGGGCTGGTAAAGAGATGGCGCTTGATAAGGGGGAAACCCTAGGAAATAACCAGTGGATGAGAACGAATGAATGCATGAATGTGTGGGGACCACATCAGTCTGACAGACAAGGTGACCTGTTGGAACTCCCAGGGTGGCGGTGGGAACTCCCAAGATTGGGGAGGGGTCCGTGATACCTGGGCCAACTCCCCTGGGATAGGGAAAGAAAGCAAGAGAAACACAACAGCAGAAGCTAGAGCAGGTGGAGAAGCACGGAGGACATCGATAGGAGACTCTCAGACACCGCTCCAAAGCCCAGAAAAGGAGAAGGCAGAGGCGCGGGGTCTTAGGATGACCATCCAGGCAGCCTGCGCACTGGCCGAAGATCTGCGGGCTCCGCAGGGCTCCGCAGGGCTCCGCAGGGCTCCGCAGGGCTCCGCAGGGCTCCGCAGGGCTCCGCAGGGCTCCGCAGGGCTCCGCAGCGCCGCCTGGCGGAAACAATGCGCTCCGCTCCGGGAGCAGCCGCAACAGCAGGCGCAGCAGCAGAAGCAGGCCCCTGGGCTGGGGATCTCGCCGCAGTTCTGGAGAAAGCTGGAGAGAGGTCGGGGCGCGCGTTTGTTCCCCTAGGGTGCTCGCACCTCGGCGTGGAACCAAAGCAAATACTGCCACCTTCTCCTCTCTAACCCAGTGCTCAGGGTGACTCAGCTCCGTCCAACACGTCGGGGGACGCATTCTCCTCCCAGCGCCCGGCCCCCAATTCTGAAATTTTGCTGCCTCTGAATAGTTTATGCGGGAAGGAGATCTCATTAAAATTTCGAGGCGTTTTGGTTTTGATTTTTTTGTAATAAAATACCAAGAATTGGCACAAAGGCACAAACGTGCCCATTTGGTCTCCCTGCCAGTCCCAGACCTGAAATTCTAGGGCCGGGAAATTTCTAGCGGGCACAGGCGGGCGGGGTGGGGACTTAGGGACCCCTGAGACGCGAGACGAAGGAGGGCAAAGCCTGTGGAGCGGAGTGGCCAGCGGCGTGTGGCTGGCGCTGGTGAGGGTGAGCGGGGCCTGGCTTTCGTGTCCCAAGCTGCGGTCTCGATTTGGGCCGCACCACCTCCTCGAACGCCCTCCCTCTTACTGTGCAGGAGGGTGTGTGTCTGTCTGAGGGCCTGGGGGTGACAAGCCGCTCCAAAGGCCGGGGTTCTCGAGCATCCAACCCCAGCCAGGCTCCACTCAGCCCCTCTTAGCAGGACCAGAGTGGGAGCGGCGCTGGGCGTCCCGGACACCGCCGGCCGGGTCCTCCTCGGGCGCCAGCGCCAGTTTCCGGAGTCGGGAGCCCAGGCTGCAGGGTCCGAGGCGCCAGGGGCTGCTCAACTCTGGGTAGTGGCGTCGGAGCCCGAGTCTCCATTCAGTGTTCTCCCGGCGGGGCCCGGCAGCTCCCCGCTGGGTCAGGTCGCCGGGCCCGCTTTGCGTGCCACCCGGGGAAAGGCCCGGCAGCGGGAGACTGACGCGGGGAGGAGGATGGAGAATCTTAAAGTCCCCAAGCCCCGAGCAAATGGCGGCGGGAGCGGCGCGATTGACTGGCCGAGGCCGGCTCTGCGGGGCGGCGAGCCTCCCGAGGCAGCAGGAGGAGTTTGGCGCCGAGGAAGGCGGAGGGCTGGGAGAACCCAGAGCGGCCTGACCCTGGAGAGAGGGGGGTGCGGTGTGCGCGTTCAGCGTCACGGCTCCCTGGTCCCGGGATCTGAGGAAAGGCGGACCGGGAGGGCGAGCGCCCAAATAGCCAGGAGATAAGTCACCCCGGGCCTGGAGTGTGAGCGCGTGTTTGTGAGCAGGAAGGGGGTTGGGGAGCCCACGTCCCGAACCGACCCCCTCCCGCCCCCAAGGAAAAGATTAGGGCTCTTCTCGGCGCCCCAGGCAGCTCAGTCCCGCCGCTCAAATTGGGGAGGAGGGTGCGGCGCGCACCGCGGGGACCCGAGCCCGGACGGAGGGTCCCACCGCGGCTTTGCGCTCCGGAGCGCAGCTCGCAGCCCACCGGGTCGCCCCCGCGAGGCCGAGAATGATGGCCAGGACCCTACAGGGGTCGAGTTTGAAGGGTTTCCGGGTCCCCTGCCCGGCGCACTCTCCTGCGGCACGGACTGGGATAGAGCACAGGCTGCAGAGGGATCGGGACGCGGAAAAACAGCCGCGGCGCCGGCTAGCCGGGCGTCCGGACTCCGGAGAGGAAGGAGCCGGGGGCGGGTGGTGCTGGGTGGACGGGGATGTCTGAGTGGGTCGGCTGGCGGCCATCTCTGGCCCTGGGCAGCCAGAAGAGGAAAAGGACAGCAAGCTCACTTTCCCCTGAGAAGTGGGAGGGTTTCGGCGCGCTCTCCCTAACCCCGGGAACAGGTTCCCCAGCGCCCTCCGTTCCAGGCCCATCCCGTCTGCGGCCGGACCCGGGATGCTTGGAAAGCAAAGGGAGGACCCACGGGCCGCGCGCGGCACCTCCCCTGGGCCCAGGCCGGCGGGCGAGTCGTGGCCTGCGCTGCTCTCTGTTCAAAACGAAACCCCAACTCCTAAAAAGCTCAAGAGGAAATTTTTAAAAATCACTTTCTTTCACGTTTAATAAACAGGCTGCTAGGAGAAAAAGAGAAAAATGAAATGAGCGGTAGCTAAGGACAAGATATTTTCAAATTGTTAAATCCCCTCTCGAAAAATATTTTCCCTAAGACCAACCCCACTACTGGCCAGCTCTTCGGAAGCCTTAGCCTTTTCCGGAAAATCACAACAGAACAATCGAAATGCGGCCGCGGTCCTGGGCAGGAGTGGGCGCGAGGCCCAGGGAACCCACTGTGGCTGCCTGGCTCTCCTTTCTCTTTAACCAAAACATGAAAAAGATAATAAGAAGTAAAACCTTTTAATACATCAAATATACGGAATTTTAATCTTTAAAGCGATACATTGTCTATTATTTTAGTACATGACGTAAACCTTACTTGTCCCCTTTTCAACGGGTGTACTTAAAAATTAAAAATAGTTAAGTGTTCCTTTTAAAGAACAAAATAAGGCAAATGAGGTTTTGGAATAGAATTGTTTTTTCCTTTTTTTGTTTTCTTCCAGAATACATACAAAAAAATACCCATTCTCTTCCAATGGTATACACCTTAAAAATAATTGCAATTTGAAATCAGAGCTGACAAATTGTGACTTGTTTTGTTTTTGTTTTTCATTTTTGTAACAAACATGCATGTAAGTTGTTTCAATCAGACATTAAATAAGAATGTACATTACAATCATAGCAATTTTAAAGTAACAATAAAGAGAAGACCTCTAGTTCTGTGGTGGTTTTGTATTTATAATCTACAAGGGTCGGGAGGGTTCGTTTTTCATTTTTAAATCCCCCTCTTCCTTTTTAATTGCCCCCCTCTTCCTTTTTATCTACGGAGCTCGAACTAAATAATGCACTTTAGAACCATGGGTCCGCTTGGAGCTAACATAAATAAATACCAGTGTCCACCGATGCAGTCCTCAGATGAACACTTTCTCAATTATTTTTTTCCTTCTTTTTCTATAAAAAGTCAAATGCTATTTTTTTTCAACTTTTATAAAGTTTGGTGGGAAGGGGAGGTCGGGAGGGAGTGCCCCCGGGTCCCGGTCGCTGTTTCGGGCAGACAGACACGGTCTATATAGGTTTTCCTTTCCTGGCCCAGGTCTCCCCACGCAAGGGTGACAGTAGCTTCTCCCCGGTTCCCGCCCCTCCCGGGGCTCCTCCCTTCCCCCAGCTCCTTTCTTTCCCGTGCTCGCCCTCGCGACTTCCCTCACTGATACCCCAGCGCCGAGGCGGTGGTCAGTCTCTGTCCGTACAGGGCGTAGGGGGAGTAGTAGGGTCCGGTGGCCGCGGGCACCGGCACGGGAGCACCGGGGGTGGGGAGCGGGCTCTTGGAGTAGGGGTGGTAGCGGCTGCTGAGTCCCAGCGCGTGGTGGGGGCTGCGCAGCGCCAGCGTCCCCGGGCTTCCCGGCGCGCCCGACGTGGGGATGTGCATGTGGCAAGCCATGGCCGCCGCTGCGGCGCTGGCCAGAGAGGACGAGCTGGGGTAGCCCGACAGCAGTTTGTCTGTCCCGGGGAAGGCCGTATGGGTCCGCAAGTGGCTCAGCAGCTCTTCGGACGTGGCGAAGCGCTTGTCGCACGGCCCGTTCGCAGACACCCAGTTGCAGATGTGGGGGAGTGGATCGTTAGGGAGCATGAAGCCGTACGGATAGAGGGGGTGACCGGCCAGGGAGGGCGGTGTGGCCCCAGCAGCGGCCGCGGCCGTTAGCGACGAGTGCACGCCGTGCAGCGGGTGCGTGGGGTACACCAGCGGGTATCCGGACTTGAGCGCCGCTGCTGCGGCTGCCGGGTCGTGGGCGCACGAAGCGCTGGCTGCCGCAGCCCCCGCCAGGTGGCTGGCGCAGTGGTAACTGAGGCAGTACGGGTCCCGGCACAAACTGGCTGTCATCACGGAAGGCGGCGACGCCCCAGCCAAGGGGCTCGAACCAGCCGGCTTGCTGCAGCCCAGAGAGCCCGCCGCGGCTGCCGCCAGCTGCGCTCCCACCAGGCTGCCGGGCTTGGTGGGGTCGAGGGCCACGCCGTGGGGCAGGAACTGGGGCGGGTAGCCGGCGTAGGCCCCCGCCAGGCTGCCTGGGTAGGTCATGCCCGCGGGAGGCAGAGGAAACACTGTCTGGCCCGGCTTGTAGGGCGATACTGGGGCCACCAGCCCGGAGCCCAGCACCGAGGAGGAGGTGGGCGCGCTGGGGCCCGAACCGGAGCTGGAGCCCGATGAACCGCCACAGTCCGAGCCTAGAGCCTTGCCCCCAGGGCCCCCATCTGGGTGCTGGTTCACGTCCACGTTAATCCCACCGCCGCAGCTAATCCGGCCGTGTGCCAGCCCGGTGGGCGCCCCTTCGGCAGAGGCACCCCCAGAGCCCTTGCTGCCTCCACCGCCGCCACCTGCGTCGGGGTCCTTCTTGTCGTCCTTGCCCTCCGGGCCGCCCCCGGCCGAAGACAACATGCCTCCTGGAGAGCAGGCCGAGGCGCTGGAGCTTGGGCTGCCTGTCCTGGGCGTGAATGGCTGGCAGGTGGCGCTCGGTACTCGGAATCCGGACTTCTCCGCCGAAACCCCCCCACCGCCGCCACCCCCGCCGCCACCGCCTCCTCCGCCGCTGCCTCCCGGCTCCTTCTTATCCGAGCCGGGTTTGGAGTACGGCTTGAAACTTGATTTGTCCTCCACGCCGATGTCACTCAGCTTGAGGGGCCCCGACTTTCCGTCCTTGTCACTCCCGGCGCCGCCGGCACCTCCCGCGCCGCCCCCATTGGAGGCGACCGAGGAGAGTTTGGAGGAGGGCGAGGGGTCGGGCTTCCCGATCTGGGAGCAGGTCTGAGCCAACAGTGCCAGCGGGCTCTTCTTTGCATCAAGCTGCGGGTCATTGGTGGGTGGTAGTGGGGGCACAAAGAGAAAGAAGGGGATATCCTTTAGAATCCCTGCTTCTAGGATTTAAACGCCCCTCCGCCACCGCCGCGAAGATCCTCCCAGTCCCGGGGCGCAATTCTAGGCGGCACCCCCTATTACCCCCCCCACATATGTCCTTGAGAAAGGTAGCAGACACCCCTCACCCCCAAATTGGGCCTTACTTGTCCTTGCTAAGCGCTAAACTGGATTTAAAAAAAAACTCACTAAATGTTTTGGTTTCTGACTCCCAGACCCAGAACTGCACCCCCCCCTCCCCATCCCTCATTCTTCAGAGTAAGGGCTCAGGAGGTTTGCGCCCGAGAAGCTGTGTACCAGCTTCTGGGGAACCCAAGGACTGCGACTTTGGAACCGTATTTCGGGTTCCCGTCCGTCTTCTGGGCAGAAAGTGGGCCTGGGTCGGGCTAGGCGCTTTTATACCAAAGGGAAGAACAAGTTTTGGTGCCTTGCCCCCTAACAGTCACATCTCAGTGTACCTTCTCCCACTTTTCCGCCCTAGTTTTAAGGTGCGGAAGCACTATCCTCTCTTCCACCCGGGAGCTGAATCACTTCGACCCCCTACCCCCAACTTCCACCCCCCAGATCCCAAGAGAAATTCCGTGAAGCGAAAGCCAGGATGGAACCATCCCAGCACGATCCAGGGAGAGGGTCCTTACCTCGATGGGGCTGACAGGAGTGGAAGGCAGGGGCTGCAGGTACTCGGGGTGCAAAATGTGGCCAGTCCGTGCGGTCAGCATTTTCAGCACCTTGATGGGCAGTCGGTTGGCCTGGCGGAGAGGGTCGGAAGGGGGCACGGCGTGCACAAAAGGTTTGGTGCTGCCGGCCGGGGACGAGCCTGGGCCGGGGCCGCAGCTATTTCCAGAGAGCGCGCTGGTCCAGGCAGGGTCCGCACCGCCACCGCTGCCGCCGCTTTGCTTACTGCTTCTTAGGGCAGAAAGCGAGGGCGCTGTGCTCATGACCCACCCGCGCGCATGGGAGCAGCGGGGGGAGGGCTCCAGGAGGCGCGGGGCGGGCTCGGGGCTGCGCGCTCGCCCGGGGAGCAGGAGCAGCAGGAGGAGGAGGAGCTGGCACAGCGGCCACCAGCGCCCAGCGCGCCTTCTCCGCTGCCGGAGCCAGAAGCGAATAATCCTGGGTGGCTCGCAGCGGATCCGTGGCCGACCGGGAAGAGCCGGCCCGACTGCAGGACTGCTGGGAGGCTCGCCGTATCCGCCTCGGGCTGTGCCCCTGCGCTGCGCGCTCGCGGCCCGGCGTAGGCGCTGCTCTCTGCGGTGTGAGCCGCTGCTTGTCCAGCCGGGGCTCTGGCGAGGAAACTCACTTCAAAAGCAGCTGCACCGAGGGGGAGATTAAAGCCTTTGCCGCCTTCCAATCAAATGGGAGCCCGAGGTGATTGGAGGGTCAAGGGGATGTGACGCGTCCCGCGCCGCCGCCGCCGTCGCCGCCGCCGCGGCTCGGACTCTCAGCGCTGGTTTTAATGGGCAGCTCCCAGCTCGCCGCCCCCAGCCCCCCACCTCCGCGGCTAGTCCCCTCCCTCGATTTCGATCCGAAGGGTAGCTGGACTTTTATTCTACGTTTGCTATCTGCCGCCTCCCTCTTTTTTCCCCTCCTGTCGTCCTTCCTTTTCCCAGCTCGAAAATAAACTGAAACCTTTTGCAGGAGGGTGCATGTGAGGAACAGATGGAGGTGGCGTTCAAACGGAGCACCGGCAGACTCTGGACAACAGCTGAACTGTCAATACCAGAGGCGCCCAGGGGCCTCGAACGCCAAATATTCTCTCCTCCTCAGTAATTGAAATCTCTCGCGGGGCGGCCGCAAGGGTAAGGAAAGGTTGGGGAACGGGTTGCTGGAGGAAGTCCGCCCGCCCGATTTGATTTCCCAAGATTTGGAGGCGGAGAAACCAGAAGCTAGGTGGGCAGCGGTGGCGGTTTTTCTCCGAGTTATGCGCTGGGCTCCCCGCCCTTGCCGGCCACGTGACGCCCGGGGACTCGCAGATTGGGGCAGGATCGAGGGTCACATGTTCCCTCTGTTTCACACTCAGCCCCTACTTCTTACTCTCTCCTGCCATCCTCTCCTCTCCTCCCCGCTCCCCTCCACCGCCAAGTTCTTTGGGCATCTCCACCCCTCCATCAATTGTCAATGTTCCTCGACCGCAATCAATCAGTTATTTGTCAGCTCTTGTCAATCCGCCCGTGATTTATGTCAGCTTTTGTTGCTGATTACAAGGCGGGTGCGACTTGAAGGGGAAAAGAGGGAGAGAAAGAGACAGAGAGGAAGGAAGAGATCCAGGGGAAACCGGAGGAGGAGGAAAGGGGAGCAGCCTCAGAGATGGGAGGGGATGGGGCCTCTAAGGAAACAGAATGAAAGAGGGGGAGGGAGGCGCTCAGTGTCAAGAAAATGAATAGTGAGAGTAAAGTGCGCAGGTGCGGCCAGGGTGCTGAGAGGGGTGCGCAGGCTGGGGCGCGCGCCTCACCCTTTTGGTGTTGGAAGCAGATATACTTTCCACATTGGGGGACTTAGATCTGTTGGGGTCTCGGAGTTCGGAACGGCTTCGGGTACCCGAGACAGCGGGCGGTGATATCTAAGATCGGATTTTTTTTCTCTCCCCTGAAATATTCATTCCCTCGGGGGCACGTAGTGTGCGGATGCCAGGCTGCCAGCCTGCTGCGGACCCACCCTTCGTGGCGTCCTGACCCCAAACGCGGCGACTTCTCCCTAAGACCACATCACTAATGTAACCTTGAGTGCTGGCGGTCAATGGTGGGGTATCCCTCTCAATATTTTGAGCCCAAAGGGATGGTGGTTAGGGCTGAGAGACTGCGAAGAAGAGGCCTGGCCATGGGTATACGGGGAGATACACACTAGCCGCTTCCCCAAACCCTCCGCACTGCGCTAGGTTCTAGCGGGCTTGGTTACTCCAGTCTGCTCGCTCGAATTTATGGAACGCGTGGCCGGGACTGACCTGCGCTGGGAGAGCAGAGCGAAGGAAAGAGCGAAGGAGGGCGGGGGAGGCTGCCTGTGGGAACACGGGCTCTTCCAGGGAAGCGGAGCGGGACTGCCGCGTTCCCCTCGATTTGCACCGTCACTCGGCTGTTTGGGAAGAAGAGGGAGGCGCTGTGCGTATTTCCGTGTACCTGATTCTGCGTACACAAGTGTGTATGCATGACTGCCGCTGCGTGAGTTGTCAGGGCTTTGATAGCGTCTGGATCGAGTTCGGGGTCACCTTCAGAAACTCGCAGATATTGGAAAGGGGCGGGGTGCGAGAGAAGAACACACATCCCCTTACTCGGGAGGACTTGGAAGACTTTGAACCTCCCCTCCCCCACTTTTCCGCCGACTCTTCTTTTGTTGTCAATCCTTTTGATAAATGGCGGGGCAGGGAGCGCTGGGAGCCTTGCTTGAGCCAGTTGGGACCCGCGCGGGGGGCCGAGGCCGGGCCGGACACCGGTTTCACCCGCGCTCTCCAGGCGCAGAGCCCCGCACAAGCTGGGTCGGATTTCGGACCTGCCCTCAGCGGCGCTCTCCTTCTCTTCTGTAACCACCCTATTCCCCTCTCTCCCGTTTTTGTCTCTGTCTCCCACTCCGAACAGGTACTGAGAACTTTCCGGGGTGAGTTTCAGAATTTTCTTGTAGGCATTCATTTTCTGAGTTTTAATCTTATCCCTTGATTCTTCAGGTTGGTAAACTTCATGAGATGGCAACTTGACTAAAGACAATTTGAAGAGGCGAGCGAGGCTGTGTGTATTTGGGGCTGCTGTTTGTTGGTGTGTAGGTGTAAGGACACACCTGCGTTCAAGGGGGTTTGGAGTGTCCGTGCGACACCCGAGGAAGGCGAGTTTGGGAGAGGGTGACGAGGCCACAGCAAAGTTGTCTTGATCATCTTTGGGTAGCAAGTCTCAGTTGGTCCTAAACTGTCTCTGAAGTCGCTTGTGTCCTGCCGGTATGTGAGTGTCTGTGTGGTTGAGTGTCGGCCTGGATCAGCTGTGGAGCTCCCAGCTCGGCGAGCTCAGTTATGAGCCCGGTGTCTCCAGGCCTCCCCTCGAGGCCCAGACACTGAATGCTATCGGCGGTGGCCATAGCTGGAGGTGAACGCGGGAGTGTCCCCCCCCCCTTCAGTTCCTTCCCTCTTCTGGAATTGGGTGCAGCAGCCCCAGCACCCAAAGCGTGGGGAAACCAGAGAGTGGCCCGTGGCCCTCGGAACGGGCGTGCCCTGCAGGGCGCTGCGCGCACTCGCCCTGCCCCAAACCCAGGCGCCCGGGCTCCCCAAACCCAGGCCTTCGCTCCAGGGCTTTCGGGAGGATCTGAACAGGTTGGTCTCGCCAGGGAGGCCAAATGCTCAAAGGCGAGCGAGCCCGTGTGGGTTTATTAATTACTCGGCGCTAGGCCTAATGCCTCCAACCCCGAGCGTTGGTTGGCGTGGATGTCCTGTGGATTTTATTTGCACACAATGGAAATGATTTGTCTTTTCTAAAAAAGGAGTGGGCATGGCAGATATCTGAGGAGGGGGCGGGAGGAGAAAGAAGGGGAGAGAGTTGAGGCAAAAAGTTTGAAAATGCCTTGAACTATTCACTGTCGAGATGGCTAATCAGTATTGAGGCCGGAGGGCAGGCGGGCCGCCTTTCACTGCCGCTTCCCTTTCATCTCGGGCTCGGCGGAGGTGCTCAATTAAAAACCCATCAGTCTGTAAGTAAATCAACGCCTATCAGGCTTGTCACATCAAACAAAACGATTATTATTGCAGCCCGCCTCCCCTATTAATCTCCCTCGAAGATAATCCGCCTGACAGGTCAGACCCGGCGAGCTGGAAAGCCTGGCCCAGAGGCCCGAACAGTCCCGGACTGGCGCGCGCCCCTGGGGGCCTCCCACCCGGCATGGCCCCGCCTTGTGGTCCCCAAGGAGGGGGGAGAGTAGAGAGCCCGTGGAGGCCGCCGGACTCAGGGCTGACCCTCCGGACCGGGAGCAGGACCTAGATTCCGGGGCTGGTAGTGGAAGGTTCCGGTGGCCTTCCCTCTTCTCGAGACCTTGAAGGTACCTACCTTGCCTAAACCACAGCCTGGCTGGTTCCGGAGTCTCGCCATGGCCCGCACTCTTCTCGGTTCGCCTCCCCTGGCTCTTGTTCTCTCTCCCCTATCTCCCCCCCCCCCCGCCCCATCTTCTCTTTTTTTGTTTCCTCCCGGCCTGTTTCTCGTCTCCCTAATCTTTTTCCTTCTCTCCCCCCGCCCCTTCCTATCCCCCTGCCAAGGAATATTTCCTATTCTCTCCCTCCTCTAGGTGTTCAGTACTACTTTGGCGCAGTCCCACTCTCTGAAGAAGGGCATTCTCAGGGCCCGGGTTATTCCTCTGAGCCAGGGCTGCCTCATGAGTGTGTGCAATTTCCAGGAACTCATGACAAACCCCTTTCTAATTTTTCCTCAAACAGGGGCTCTCAAAGACTCTGTGTCTGGTTAAGGTTTGGTTGCTTTTGGAAGGGTGAGAAAATAAAGAGAGACCAGGGCAGTGACATAGTGGACAGTTGCAAGCACCCCATTGTGGAATTAGTATTTGGTTTTGGAATTTCACTGCTGCAATGTCTCTGACCTCGCTGTGGGCATTGCTTGGGCTTTGTAAATACTTGGGAGGCCCACCAGGCATCTGGCCTCAGCACCGGTGGTGTGAAGGGGTACCTAACATGTTAGAATACACCCAGACAACGGCTTCTGTGGCTTCACACCGGCCCTCTGTGGGCCAGGTGGTCTTGATAACCTCCTGGGAGTGAAAACACGGCCTTCTTTCAGGTGTTGTCTGGCTTCACCCTCTGCCACGTCTGGGAACCAAGCTCGACCCGCCCTTTTCCAAACACTAGCTCCAAATCCATAGGCCCCAAAGGCTACTGCCCTAGCTCAGTGGAACCAGAATTCAGAGGTGGTTTAAATATTTGAGGGGGAAGGGCTGCCCATAGGCCCTCAGGCCCTGCTATCCTAAATGCCTGGCTCGGAGCCCCAGGAAGGCTCCCTCACCATTCATGAATCTGGGAACCTCACTTCGCTGCCCCCCCAAGGTGAAGCAGTGCTGGTGGTCTGGGCCCAGCTTCTCCCATCAGTCATATGGGAGTGGAGTCTGAGCTCACCTCAGGGGGCTGGGCGCCAGAGATGCAGGACCCATGACCCCCCCTCCCCCGGCTTTCCGAAAGCCCCTCAATTTGTGTGTATTTTCCACAGCCGAACTGGTAGGAGGAATATTTATTTCTATACACGCAAATATTGTAGCGATATAATGGCTCAGTTACCTGTGCGCCTGTTTTTCTTAAATGTATTTCACCTCTGCCGTGCCACAGATATTTAAGGAGATACACATACTGTACCCCTCGATGGTGTGGAACTCACTCTAGCTATAGGAAATATTGGGCTGGGTGGTTATTTGGACATAAGTATTATCTCGAGCCTAGATTATGCCCAGGCAGAGGCTGTAAAAAGACCCTTGCTGTAGAATTTTTCCGGCTTAACTATATGTACACACACTGAGAATTTAATAATATTTTATATCCCTCTAAAGATCTAAATATTCAGATGTTATGTTACATGCCCTTGAGCCAGGAGTGATCTTCCGTTCACATTGGATGTGAAGCTTTTTGTATAATTTTCTTCTCCCTGCACTACACATGAATCTTGATCCAATAAATTCAACCTTGTCATTTTTAGAATCGATGGGATTTCTCTGGCTGCGGTTTGCACTGCCTCTAACCGAATAAATCCAGCTCGCTGCCAACCGGCAGGCAACGCCTCCTGGTTCTCCTGTATGCAGACGCACCGGCCTGGAACGCGGCACAAGGTGGCCTCTCGTGCTCTTGCTCGTGAGGCGGCAGGTGGGGCCTTTCAGGGAGGCTGGACGATCAGCATCCTTGGGCTGAGGGGCCCCTTGCTGCCCCGCTGTGCCTAGCAGCCCCCACTTCTTGTGGATGCTTCAGGGACCCACCAGGCCGAGCCCGCCCGCAGCGAAAACTGAAAGCAAATTCCGCAGCAGATGAAGCCTGAACTTTCTTCGACGCGAGTTTGCAGTAGAGAATCGGCGGAGGCTTTGGGAGGTGAACGGGATGACTTTCGTGCGAGAGAGGTGGGGCTGCCGGCGAAGAGGGCAAGGGACAGCCTGCAGAGCGCGGGCCCAGGCGAAACGCTAGGGAAGGTGCCTCTCCTTCTTTATTTCTCGCCAACTCCTTGCCGGTCTGTAAAAACAGTGTCCAAGGTGCCACGGACCTCGAGGCTGTGCTAGCTGGGATTGCACCAGAAGGAGTTAGTTGGCTTTCTAAAAGTTGCAGAAAGAGCTTTCCAAGAAGCGACTGCTCCCATAAGGGCGCAGGACAGCTTGAGACCAGTTAGCCTCATCCCTGGCGAAATAGTCAGAAATCCTCTTGGAAAGGGAGGGGATCATGGGGGGGGGGGGAGGAGACATATGTAAAACTTTAGACAATTAAAAAAAACTACAAAAATCATCTTGGAGAGCCCCCTGCCCAGGTCGCTCCCCTCACCTCGAGAACGCGAGTAAATAACCTCCCATTGCCTGCACAGCTAACTTCCCGGCGCCACGCCGAGCCGCGGTCGGCGGGCGAGGCTGAGACGCAGAGCCGGACTTCCAGGTCGCCCCTCGGCCGGCTCTGCCCCAGCCCCAAGGCAGGCTTCCGCGGAGGTGAAACTACGACCGTGGTTCCCGCTCCCACGGGCTGCCCAGACCGTCACCGTCCTCCTCCTAACTTCCCGGAGCGAAACCTTCCATCCGTGGGAGTGGCTGTCTTGGGGCTGCGGGGGAGTTGTGTGCGCGCGGGGGGGGGGGGGGGGCCGCTGGCTAGGGAGTAAAGTGCACAGAGGTGGGGGTTGGGAGGTAGTGGCGGCCGCCCATCTCTCCGCAGGGCCTGTCGCCGGGCCGGCCGCGGCGGGTGAGTGATGAGGGCAGAGAAGGGCGCCCATAAATCGCGGGTGTCAGGGCGAAAAACTCTCTTTATTGTCTGCGTGATGGATGGGCCCAGGGACGAGACACCAAATACTTCGTATCGCCTTTAAATGGGAACACATTTTCCGCGGCCATAACTCATGTTTTTTAAATAGAAAGTTTGAAATGTTGCCTATATTTCACCGGCCCTGACATATTTATGAATCGCTCCCTGCATGCAAATATCATTATTTAAAGCGCCGGGGAGAGCTCGGGGGAGGGGAGGAGGCGCGGCCCCCGGGGTGTGGGAGTGGTGAACCGGAGAAATGCGGCTAGAGGGGGGCTTCTCCCTAAAGTGAGCACAATGAGGCGCGAAGGAAAGCCGTGTCCGGAAGCCAAACGCACCCGGGACTCTCCACCCGCGCCGGGCCCCAATAGTCTCTCCGGGAAGTTTGCGCGGCTTGGGGACGAGGACGGGCCTTGGACGGCTGCCCGGAGACCAAGGGACATCCTGCGTCCCCGATCCAAGCCGAGGCCACCTTTTCCAAGAAAGAAGTAAACAATAAAATAAAAATAATTTAACAAATGCAATAATAACAATACAACATGTTTCGTGTTGTTTGCCATTGCATCGATTTTTATTGATTTTCATTCTGCAAACATGAGATTGTGCGCATCCGGGCGGGGCGACTGTCAGACCCCAGTCAACACAGGGAGTGGATGGGGGATAACCCTCCGGTGCCGCGGCTGCGAACCGCTCCCTTCCAACTGGCTCACTACCTCTCAGGCACAACGGAGCCTGCGCAAGACGCGCGGTCTAGATAGACCCGGCCTCCAAGGTACTGGGGGCTTCAGTCTCGCTCCCTCCACCTCTCCTCTGCTCGGCGGCGCTCCAGGGGTCTGCGCCTACCCTCCCCGAGCTCCACTCAATACAATCGCTTGGGAAACAAGCCGGGCACATGCCTCAGCCTCTCTCCCCCGCCGGTCCCGCCGGGGAGGCACTCACACCTGCGCCCTCCTCACTAGCGGTCTTTACCTGTGCAGCGCCCCCCGCCGCCTCCCGGCGCCTGCGGCCGAGCCAAAGACGGCGGAATGGAGGGAGGGAGGGGAAGTGGGAGGGACAGAAAGCACCGCCCGAGACAGAAACGCAGACCTGGGGCCCCCTCTTCGGATCAGGTCTTGGGGTCTTGGCGGAACTTGGTCTAGAAGCCGATTTCTCTGGGAAGAACTGGAGGGTAGCTGGGCCAAGGTACCCCTCTTCGGAGGGCTAGGAAGGCCCGGTGGCACTTCCGCTGTCCGCCCGCGAGGCCTCGCCCCACCGCCGCGCCGGCCCGCCCTCAGCTCACTAGGCTCCGCCCCCTGCTCACTAGGCTCCGCCCCTCGGCGGGGCCGCGGGCTTTCGGACCATTGCCCGAGGCCCGGCGGGCGACCGAGTTCTCGCGGGAGGGCAGTGGGCAGCTCCTTTTTCTCCCCTGGGGTTCTGTTTGAAGATTTAAATCACAGAAATAGAATCACACATACACTAGCAACTTCAGCCCAAACTCGCACACAACACGTTGTCAAACTCCGGTCTTTTGTGGGAGCTGAGACCTGCGTGGCCCACGGGCTCGCAAACCTTCCGTGGGGCGCTCGGAGAGTAGGGAATACATATCCGTGCCCACAGGTCCCACCTGTCCTTTAGGAAGAATGAAAACAAAAATGAACACTTTTCCAGCGTTCGCTTTGTGCCAGATACTAAAACTGTGTATGAATCATGTCCTCACGGCAACTCTTCGAGGTAAGTGCCATCAATGCCCTGTTTTATAAAGAAATTGGAGCGCGGAGAGAAGAAGTTGGCCTAGCCTCACGCCCATCTCATCCCTGGCACCCCAACCCATCACTCTGGGGAAGATTGCTGGGCTTTTACTCACCTTATGGGGGGAGTGTCTGGGGGCCAGTTAACCACCTCCACTAGCAGGCCTTGCTCAGCGGGAAAAGGACCTGCCAGGGGAGGAGAAAGGTAGAAATGGGATGCGCTCAACTCAGCCCCTGGGCAGCTCCCAGCCTGGTGGGAAAACCGGGCCAAAGAGCATCCTCCTGTTGTTTCTCTGTGCTAGCCTAAGTGATCTTAAAAAGCACACCAGACCATGTTCCTCTTCTGCTGAACAGCCTCTGGGTTCTCAGTGTTCTTAGGATCAAGCTGAGCCCCTGGCTGGCAGACTCTGAGGCTTGATTTACCTCAGCTGGCTTTTCTGCCTTTATCTGTCCCCACTCCTGATCAACCTGAGCTCCTGCCTTTCCTTACACAAATACACCATGGTATTTCCCACTGCAGGACCTTGCCAGTGCTTTTCCTTTTATCTGGGATGACCATCTGTCCTCTTCACCTGGCTCACCACTGCTATTTCTTCAGGACTCAGCTTACACACCATTCCCCTGCACCTTGCTACCTGGTACTGGATCAGGGCTCCTGCAACCCTCTCTCAGAGCACTTACCACACTGGGGGTTCTTGTACAGCAAGCATGCCAAACTCAAAGGCTAACACGGGCTAAATAAATGAGGCATATGACCAGGGGGCGGAGAGTTTGACATGCTTGTTGAACAGAGTCTATCTCCTTCACTAGATAATAACTTGGAGAGGTCAGGATCTGGGGCTATTCCTTCAAGGAATTGATAAAGAAGACAGCTTTCATATATACTATCAACTGTGCTGACTGAATGAAGAACTTTTGGGGTTCACTTCACTTTTGGGGACTACCAGTAAGTAACTATTCACTATGGTTTCACAGCCTAAAATGTTTTCAATTTTTAAAAAATCCTAACCCCAGGATATTTTCTCCATTGATTTTTAGAGAGAGTGGGAGGGTGGGAGCACAAGAGAGAAACATAGACTGGCTGCTTCCCTTATGCACCCCGACCAAGGATCAAATCTGGAACCTAGGTACAAGCCCTTGACCAGGAAGCAAACCTGTGATCCCTTGGTGAACAGGTCCACAGTCTACCACTGAGAAACACCAGCCAGGGCAATATGTTTTCAACTTAATAAGGGAAATAATACAAATCTCATGAAAAAATATTATTTTGAGTCTCTATATTGTGAATATCAAATAAGTAAATGCTCAAGGAAGTTGGAGAAGAGAAATGTCAATGGTTTTCCAGCCATTTATTCACATTTTCAAAGTGTAAGATGTGCTGATTGACACAGTATAATGGAACCTCTCCTTCCCCAATGACCACTCCTCCCACTAATCAGGCTCTTTGTCCCAAAGCTCTAGCCCGGTCCCCTCTCCTCTTCTTCACTTCACATACTATTGCTACTATAGTTAAGTTCTTTATTAGCTTCTAACTGAGCTGCTGCTATAAGAATCTAATATTTTGCATATCTTCAACCCCTCTTGCCTCTAATCCATTATACATACTTTTGCCAGCTTAATATTATTGATATCATTTCCTTGCTCAGAAATCCTTAGTGGGTCTTCATAATCTAGTTCTAAACTAGTTTTTGAAGAGCTGTGAGTAGAATGCATTCAAAAATTGTAAAATAAAAGTCAAAACCAACACCCAAAGAACTCAAAGAAAAACATTATTATCTCACCCATCTCTCTAATTTCCTACCTAATCTCCTGATATAATTAGTGTTAACAACATGCCTTTTAACTTCTATCCCTTATTTAAAAAATATTTTTATTGATTTCAGAGAAGAAGGGAGAGATAGAAACATCAATGATGAGAGAGTATCACTGACTGGCTGCCTCATGCCTCTACTGGGGACTGAGCCTGCAACCTGGGCATGCGCCCCTCACCGAAAACGAACTCAGGATCCTCCAATCCGCAAACGATGCTCTATCCACTGAGCCAAATCAGCTAGGGTTCTAATCCCTTTTTCTATGTTCACTATGCTCATATAAACTACACTTATTCATATGAGCCTATTGTGTTATTGTTTATTTATACAAAATGATTTGTGTTTTTTTACTTTTGTCATTAGAATCCCCCTCCTGTTTGTTAGCTGTAGCGAAGGTCCTGCTTCCAACTGCCTAAGCTGAAGGGGTCACATGCTCCTTCACCCTGCCCCTGACAGCTGAGGCTCCAAGGGGAGAGAGAAGATTGGAACAGGTTGGAAATCTGACTGAGCAGCAGCAGAGACTATGGGAGCCTCTAGAAGCACTGAGCCCAAATCAGTAGCATTGACTGTCTAGAGAAGGCAGAATGGAGAGGACAGTTGCCATGTCCAGTGTGATAATGACAGCTACTCAGGCAGTGGCCTAACCAGATGTTGCAGTAACATGAGGAACTACATCGTCCATTTCTTAGCCACTGGGTTCCTGTCCATTTCCCAAATCTAAGTCTCCAGTCCCCTTACTGATCTTTCTGAGCTTCCTGAAATCTTTCTGATAGATTTCTATTCTGCTTAAAGTAGCCAGAGCAGGGTTCTTTTACTCACAACCAAGCATATCTATTGATTTGCCATAGCATGGTTCTTCAGGTAGCTTCCAAACAAATTATTTCTTAGTTGGGCTCTGGGTACTGTTGGGGACCCCTGGCTGAATAACTCCAACCCAGAAGGCAATGATTTTAATTAAAAAACAAAAACAAATAAACAAAAATACCCAGCTAAATTTAGTGAAGGGAATCCGTCATGCCAAAACGGAGTGAGAAAACATAATGTTCAGATGATTTTATTAAATGCTTACTGTGTCATGGATACTGTTCTAGGTAGCTTCACCACATTACCTTATTTACTTTTTAACAAAATCCAGTGAGAAAAGAATTTTTATCCCCACATGGTTCAAGAATGTACAGAATTTCTCCCCTTTACTTTGAACCTTCTCACCCTATAAGTCTTAAGGCACTCAATATGTCTGATTAAGTTTTTAAGGCATCAAAGGGCACTGTCAAGATAGACCACATTGGGTGACAATCAACTCTGATTCTTCTCAGCAGAGCTTAAGAGCGTGAGTGCCCAGTACTTTTGAGTGCTCAGAATCTGTGGAATGCAATCAGTGGCACAGGAACACCTCTGGGCTCAATTTCCTTGGGAAGAGGGTGGCTCGAAGCACTTGAGGTCTTGTGTATGAGTAGAATCAGGGAAGAGGTAACAGGTTTTTCTTCCACACTGCACTGCACTCTCCCCAACTCTTGACTTTGGCCTGATGCTTCAGGTTTCTGGGCTCAGTGTTTGTTCTTTTCTCTCTCGATTTCTACTTCTTCCCTTCCTTCCCCCTTTTCCCAAACATTAATTAATTAAGGGCATGAATGACAACCTATTTTTATATCATACAGAATCTACCACACACACATCAACAATATTCAATAGATATTGGTTACATGAACTCATTTTCAAAGATTTTTCTTTCCCAGTTTCCATCTTTGCTACCGAACCTTCGTCTTCTTAGGGACTCTTTCTACACAGTTCTTTTGCCACACTCTCATATTTGCCAAGTTTCCCTTGAAGAGCCAAAAGCAATGTCCTTACTTTCTCTCTCCCCTCTTCAGAAGAAAAGGTTAACTTTGTGGATGAAGAGGTGTTGGGGTGAGAAGTGGCAGCAGGGGCCTGAGGAACTGGCTGATGTGGCAAGGGAGGGCCTGTCAGGCTCAGGAGGTGTGGGGTTTGGGGAGAGTGTGGTGAGGCTCAGCTGTGTCAGAGGATCAGCATAATCTCCAACCTCCATCCCCTTTAAGGACAGTTATCTAGCAGGTTGTGTAGATTGAGTCCTTTGACATAGGAGCTCCATAAGCACTTACAAGATGAATGAACGAGCTACTTCCTGCAGAACCAAAATGCAAAAGGAGTTAATAAACATGCCAAAAACGAGGCTAGAGATTCTGGGAACCAAATGCAGATTAGCCTCAAATGTCACATAAATCAAAGAGTAGAGGGAGAGGGGCTATCTAGGAAGAATGGCTTCTACCTCAGGTGCTTCTGCTCCAGCTTCAGTCCTTCTCACTGCCACCTCTCCTCCTAGCCCCACTTTTCAAACTCTGATTTGGCTGGACCTTGCATTGCCGCAAACCCTCATGGGCAACCCATTTCCCACCAAAAAAATGTTCCATATGCTGCTCTCCTTTAATCTTACTGTTGAAGCTTACTTTTCACTGTCTCTGAAGCCTAGCCACTTAGCCAGACTGGGATCTTTCCTCTCATGTCAACACACTTTTATCAACCTCATCTTTGCTTCTGAGGTTCCATCTTTTTAAAAAAATATATTTTTATTTCAGAGAGGAAAGGAGAAGGGGGGGGGAGAGAGAGAGAGAGAGAGAGAGAGAGAGAGAGAGAGAGAGAGAGAGAGAGAGAGAGAGAAACATTAATGTTGATAGAGAATTATTGACTGGCTGCCTCCTGCACGCCCCACACTGGGGATTGAGCCTGAAACCTGGGCATGTGCTCTCACCAGGAATCGAACCATGACCTCCTAGTTCATAGGTTGATGCTCAAACACTGAGCCATGATGGGCAGGCAGAGGCTCCATCTTGTACCACCCACTTCAGGCCTCAGCTCCCCTCCCCCCCCCCAGCAACTTCCATCAGAATAGATCCAGTGCTTCTGCATATGGTAGGCTCTGGCATGCAACTGCTTGGTTCCAAAGAGCAGTAATGCCACATTTCTTAAATGTGTGACTTGGTACAAAGTTTTTATTCTCTCTGAAATGCAAGATATATGTAATATATAGGTCAATGGGTAAATTAAATGAAACAATGCATGTGCCTAGCACATAGAAAGTGCTCAAATTGGTTATTATTATTATTGTTATCACCTTTTTCTTTTGTGTGTGTGTGCTCAATTTACCAATTAGATTTTAAGCTCCTTCAGGCCTGAATCTGTGCCTTCTTTTTATTCCTAACACAGACTAGCAGAGGATTAAATAAGAAATAGACACAAATGCACACTTATTAAAATTAGTACTAAAACATTTAGTTTCTGTATAGTTCTTTTACAATCATGATTTCCCTTAATCCTCACAACAATCCTATAAGGCATGCACTGTTACCCCCACTTTACAGATGAGAAAACTGAGGTTTATAGAGAAGAAGTCATTTGTTCAATGTTCCAAACGTCAGGGTTCTTTCCTGCCTCTCTGTGGCCTTCAGCTTTCAGAAATTCTGGCGGTACCTCCTTCTCCTGTTTAATGCACAAACCCACCTTCTCTGCTAGCCCAATTCAGCATCCATACCAGCTCTGATATTCTTTCTATGTGCCCATGGGGAGAGATGTTGGAGATATATCATTAGATGAACAGATCTGATTAGAAAAGAACAGGGACATGCACACACCCACAATTAATACATGTCACCTAGAAAGCAGGATGCAAGGGTTCTACGTGACCAGCCACTGGTCATCGTGGTAGGGTTGTAGGTGATTTTAATTTTTTTCTTGCTCACCGTAGTTTCTACTGCAAACATTACCGAGAGAGAGAGAGAGAGAGAGAGAGAGAGAGAGAGAGAGAGAGAGAGAGAGAGAAAACCCACCACGTTTTGTTTGCTCATTTTACAGACAATAATACTTTGCTTCCAGAGCTCTCTTTACTAATTTGCCCCTCCCAGTTTCCTTTTACTAAAAATTACTGCCAATGGTGGCAACTCAACTTCTATCCTCTCCTTCCTTCTAGGCTCTGAGCCAGGTGGGCAGAGTCCCATCCTTGGCACTTATTAGTCACAGGTTTGAAATGCAGGAGGTGGGGGAGGGAGAAATGATGTGTGGGGTGGAAATTTGGGGATTCTTTTATGCTCTGCATCTCAAAGGCTGACAGGTTCTTGAGGGGTGGAAATGACTGGTAATTAGTGAACCTTCTCCAAAGCACACACTAAAGACACACTTCACAGTCTCTGTGACCTCTGCAGCCCGGTGAGGCTTTGTTATGTAGATGTTCTTAATTGGGTGAGTCACTTACTGCAAACAGCTTTGTGAGAGCGCGCTGTGGGCTGTTTCAGCGAGGCTTCCTACCAAGGGTTTTAACTCAGGAATTGGGCTGGCAGAGATGCCTCTAAGTAATTCACCCCTTCCCATAGAAGTGAGAAGTGGTCCTCACAGGTTTATAGATCACGTGTTCTGAATGAAGCTGTGCATATTTTGAGGTATAAACTGGGTTTCCTCTAGTCTAGCAGCTGACCAACTAGTTGGAAATTCAGGGACAGATATAAATGGACATAACAACACCAAGTATTAGACATTAATGCCAGGCATAAGGGAAGGCTTTGAGGTACTGTCACTGAGGGCTGGAGCATTGGAGAAAATTTGTTAACAAAGGTGAACAGCATTTGTAAAAGGCTATGGGGAGAGTGATTCCCAAGAGGAAGAGTCTTTATGAACAAAGGTACAGCCAGACAGGTCACTGTCACATTCAAAGTCCTAGCCTGGCTCAGACGTCATATAAACAGCATGCAGTGTACATATTTCCACACTTGGTTCACTAGGTTCTCCAATGACATGATTTACTTCATCACATGCAGTTGTTGGTCCCAGAGTGTCCCTGCTGCTTCCTCCAGAGGTAGGCACCATGCTTGTAGACTTTTAAGTTGCATCAAGTTGTCCCCCCTCCTTATTTTGGCGAATGGCACCATCTCGGCTCTTCCATCCTCAGGGCCCAATAGGCATCAAGTCCTGACAATTAGGCTGCACAGTCTCTTTGCAGTTCCTCCCTTCAGGCCCTCACCACCCTTCATGGGGGTCCAGGGCACTTTCAGAGCCTGGGAGGACATTTTCCTGACCCTACTCCTCTCTCCTCCAGATGCATCCTATCTACAACTGCAGACCAATTGCTTGAAAACACAAATGTTTAATAACCACTTCCATTGTGCTTAAAATGAGGCCCACATATCTATTTATGATTTGGCCCTTCCCTGCCTTTTTTGCTTTTGCCCATCTTCAAAGTCACCTATGACTTCTATATTATTAAATCCAACGTGAATTCTCTGAACTCAATTTACTTGACCTTAAATAGCACTGGAAAAGTCGATCATTGTTTCTTCCTTTTATCCCTTGACGTTTTATTTGTAAGTTTTTTGATACTTATGGGATTTAAAGAACAGGATAATAAATGCCCAATTCTTTTCACCTATACTTATCAGCTAACATGTTACCATATTGATATTCTCTCTCTCTCTCTCTCTCTCTCTCTCTCTCTCTCTCTTACACACACACACACATACACACACACACACACACACACACACACACACACACACACACTTTTCCTTGAACCATTTGCAAGCTTTAGGTTTCTTGATGTTTATCCATAATTTCTTTAGCTTGCCTCTCCTAAGGAAAAGAACATTCTCTTACAAAACCACAATACAATTTGCATACCTAAGAAAGGTAATGTTAATTCAATATCATCAAACGGTTCAAATATAAACATTTCCAGCTGTCCCTAAAATGTCTTTTTAGCCCTCCCTCCCCCAGATTCAGTATCCAATAAAGGATCATGCATTGCACTTGGTTTTCATGTCTCTTTAGTTCATTTTTTATCTAGAGCATTCCTCCCTGCCCACCTCCTCCCTCCCCCCTTTTCATGATATTGACATTTTGGGTGGTCTAGCCTAGTTGTCTTGAAGAATGTTAGACTTTCTGGATTTGTACGTTTCTCGTGGTGATTCTGATAAACATTTTGGCAAGACAACCATGTAGGTGATGTGTACTTCCTATTGCATCAGATCAGAGGCCCATATTGGCAGGTTGTCTTACCCTTGGAGATGCTAAGTTTGAGCTCTTGTGTAGGATCATGACCACTAGATATTTCCACTCTAAGGACTCTTTCCCCCTTTGCAATGTATAGGTAATCTGTGAGATGAAATTTTGAAATGCTTTCAAAACCCTCCTGATGATCCTTGGCTGAATGGGCCATTATGTTAGAACCCCATCTTTTCTGATTACTCTCTTTTCTTGGCTTCCAGGGCCTGATAACATTTTGGATTTACCTCTCCTACTGCTCATTCTTAGTTTCTTTGTGATTCCTTCCCTTCTTTACCTCTGTGTTAGTGCTCTAGGGCCAAATCTTCAGATCTTTTTTTTTTTTTTTATTCTGTCTTGTGGCTTTAAATGCCATCTAAAAGCTGAGGACTCCCAAATTCTAACCCTGGTCCAGATCTGTTTCCTTAACTCTCATTATCCAATTTCCTCCTTGACATGTCTCCATCTATGTCTCAAAGTCATCTCAAACTTCTCAGATCCAAAAGTGATTCCCTGGCCCCCTGACCCCCTAATTTTTTCCATCCTTCTACTTGTTCAGATCAAAATCTTGGAATTACCCTAAAGCTTGTGTTTCTCATACTTTCAATATTCAATCAATCAGAAAATTCTGTTGATGCCATCTATAATCAGGCAGCATTCACTGTCTTCACGTTTCCTTCAGTAGCGTGCTCTCTAGTCTCCCTCCTTCTCTCCTTCCCTATCCATGGTCCATTTTTAGCCTAGCAGCCAGAACAATCCTTAACAAAATGTGGGTCTCCCATTCAAGGCTCCCCATCTCACTTGGAAAATAAAGCTAAGTCCTGACCTCAGTGTATGATGCCCTAGATAATCTGCCCCCACTCCCTGCCTTACTCCCTAACCCAGTGGTCGACAAACTCATCAGTCAACAAAGCCAAGTATCACCAGTACAACGACTGAAATTTCTTTTGAGGCCATTTTTTTTAAAACTTAAACTTCTTCTAATGCCACTTCTTCAAAATAGACTCGCTCAGGCCGTGGTATTTTGTGGAAGAGCCACACTCAAGAGGCCAAAGAGCCACATGTGGCTCACGAGCCGCAGTTTGCCAACCACTGCCCTAACCCATGATTTCATTTACCATTACTTTCCCCCTTGCTCACTCCTCTCCAGCTATTCTCACATCTTTGCTGTTTTCCAAACCTGCCAGGTACCCTCCTGCCCCAGGACCTTGCTGTTGTAGCTGCCTGAAACATCCCCCCCCACCTTAGATGTCTACCCTAGAACTTATGTGTGCTCCCATGAATACATCCAGCTGCTGCATCTCAAGGACTTAGGCCCTCTGTGCTAAGGAGCTAGGAGCAATCCAAAGACTGGTGAAGCTGTACCCGAGATACTCATCCTTCTGATTGGGGTGACTCTGTGCCCTTGGAGGCACTTGAGTTCAAGTTTACTACTCAAGCATAAGCAAAGGGACAACATGAGACTAAGAGAACACTCACAGCCTTTGCATTTGCTGGTCCCTGTGCCTGGAAAACCCTTCTCTCAAGTCTTCTCATGTCTGGCTCCATCTTATTATTCAGACATCAGCTCAAATGTTGCTCCCCTTAGACAATCTTTCTTGGGACACTCCACAGCTGTATGAAGCTATGCAGTTTGTGCATCACAAAAGCTTTGTGAGTGGGGCTGAAGACCAGCCCACACTCTGCTCATCAAGGATTTCATAGAAGACAGGACCTGACTGGCTAGCAGAGATCTTTAGGGATAGGACATTGTAGTTAAATCTCTTCAGGGATAAGACATTGTATTTAAATTAGCCACCCCCATGTTGTCTGCAAACCAGGTGCCAGTGTTATCTAAGATTTTATATCTCACATATTTGCAATTATATTATTTATCTACTTGTTATCGGTGAAATCAGAATGTAAACTCATGAGGTAAGGACTGTATGGATCTTGTTCCTTATTATGCCCTCAGTGCCTGACACATGGTAGGTGCTTAATAATCATTTACTAATGACTGCATTCTCTCTCATTTTGGGAAGATGTACACATTTACTTATATTTTTATTTTAGTGATAACTAGCTGCTCAAGTAAATTAGTTTACATTTAAGAAAACTCAGCATTCATCCAGGGGCACTCAGCTAGTTAGTAGCAAAGTTGGTTCTTGAACCTGGATTCCCAGGCCAGGGTACTGGGCACTATGAGGCTTGACCAGCCCTTCAGCTGGCCTCAGCCTCCAGGCACAGGTGGTGCCAGGTGCAGCTGACACTTGCATTTCCCCTGGCTCAGAGCTGCACAGAACGCTGGGGCTCCTTTTGGAGAAGTGAAAAGTGACTCTGAATTAATATTGGTAAATCACGCCAGAACCTTCATATGTGCATTATTATTATTGCCCCCATATATTCTAAAATAATTCCTGTAAATAATTATAAAAATAAATCTCAGTGACAAATTTTTTATTTTATTTTATTTCCAGGAACACATTTATTCATCATAATCTCTTCAGGGTAGGACAAATTGGAGCACTGGGTAGTGAATACAATTTGCAAATAGGCAATATAAGTAGAGAGAAAATTAATATGTATTCCTCAGCACTCTAAGAGGAGAGGAAGAACATTAATAGCCATTTCCTTGCAGATATAACTTTGAAAATGTTATTTCTGATCCATCAGCGTGGGGCTCCATATGAGGAAAATGGTTAAAACGTGACAAGAAGCGATTAGATGTGAAATGGCATCTTTCGGGCGCTCCTCCCCAGTCTCTCCACCCTGTTCTCACTGGGAAGTAGGAGGAGTCCTGTTTTATTTTTTTTTTTCAGATCAGAGTTCTGGCTTTGGATCAGCTGCTCATTTGCTGGATGACTCTCTAGGTCTCTGTTTGCACAACCAGTGGTTGGAGTAGATGATTTCTGAAGCAGTGAATTTGCAGATCACAATTCCAAATTACTTAAGGGTAATTGAGAAAAACTTAGATAACAGAATACCACCTACTGACTCAGATTCTCATTTCCATACATTTTAATTGTGGTGGGGGGAGGGTCCTCAGCCTCTAAGTGGTAGAACTTTTCTCTATGTCAAGATGGGATTTTGGAAGGTACTTGAGGCTTAGCTCCTCTCATCCCCCCTCCCCTCAAAACAATATATAGCTGAGCAGGTTCATCTGGTCAGTATTTCTTTCCCTGTCAAAAGTCTAAATGTGAGCCCCTCTCCTCAAGTCAGAGATGGCTTCTTCCCTCCTGAGCTCAGCTAAGGCCTGGAGTATTGGACAAGTTCCAAGCAAATTGGGAGGTAAGATTTGTTTCTTAGTGCTGTTTTGGAGATTTGTGAATATAATGCTAAGAGACTGGCAGACAGCAGTTTCAATGGTAAATTCTATTTTCCTTGCTCCTTCTATCCCAATCTCCTCCCTTCTTGTATTTAATTACAAAAGTAATATGCATGTTGCAAAAATCACAGAAGTGATTTCCCACTCACTTTCTCAAACCTACTCTCTCCCTACTCTTTGCTAATGTTTGCATTTTAATAGAGAGACAACAACAGAATCTTGAAAGATCCCAAAAGGAGGGAAGTCAGAGGCACTGAGAATTAATGATAATTGTAGTAATAGTTATTATAGTGGTAAATAATAATAATCTAACATTTGTGCAATGATTACTGATGCCAGACATGATTGCATTTGATATTTATTTTTTAACATTTAACTTTTTCTGATTGGGAGTATAGATAGATCATACTCAATCCCTATAAATAGGTGCAAATTTTGCAGATAGGGCCTGAAAACCTTTCCTCTTTCCTGCACTGTCTGAACTCCCTCCTTTAGGCCGAAAGGAGGCTGCCTCAGCAACAAAGAGTATTTTGTATGCAGACATCCAGCCCCCCCTCCCCCTTTTTTAAAATTGAAATCTGAATGTGGTGAGTCTAAACTAGGGGCTGGGGCATGATTAATTATAGCAACTATCTTAATCTGCCCAGGAGGTAAGCCTGAAAGAAATAAGGCCAGGTTGAACAGAAATTTGGCCAAGGATAGGTAGGAATGCTAATAAAACTTTGTTAACTGGCCCTTCCTTCTCTCAGAGGCTGATGCAGTGAGCTGGAAGATTTAAGGAATCAGTTCCTGTTCTGCTTGGTTCTGGCCAACCCCAGAATCAACTCCGTTGATTGGAAGTAAACAGGATCTTCCTTTTTGTCCCTAGGAATGTGATGGAGGAAGGACTCCAGGGGCAAGGGCCTCTTCTGCCAAAGAATAATAATGATAGTAATAACAAAGATGACAGTAGGAATAAAATATTGCCCTTTTCATCAAGGGCGATAAGGAAATGTCCGGTCATATGTGTTGGACTTACCACTCTCCATATGCATGTGTTAAGAGTTCCAGAATTCATAGACCCAGGATTTCTGGTTCAGACCTGATTTGAACCTTCTATTCTGTGATCATCATAAGTACACTGTACAAATTAGGCTACCTGTCTTAATTTTGGATTCAGAAAAGAGGATCACAATTACAGTGCTTCTCACAATTACAGTGCTTCTTGGTACTGTCAACTTGGTACTGTAAATCTAATATTGAGCACAAATCTCTCCTGAAGGGTATGTCTTCGTCATGTGCAGCCACTGTGCCTAGCACAGTGCCTGGGCCTTGGAAGCTGGGGCTCAGGGCTGTGGAATAAAATGGGGTGAGGCAGGAAGTGCCTACAGCTGACTTTCAATGGGCCATGGAATGGGATACAGGGACTGAGAAAGAACCCAGGTGACTGTAGACGCCTTTCCTCTCCCTCAGTGCTCCTGGGGTAGAGGCAGAAAGAGGTGTGTTCAGGGAGAAGCTCCAACAAGACTTATCTGCCCTGTTTGCTCTTGAAGAGTCCTCGTATTCCAAAGGAATTATTTGTCTGCCACTTGGGCCAGCCCTATCTCAGCATTCCTTTACTCTCTCCTCTCCTCAAGGGAGGTCCATGTTGCATGAAGAGGTTTGCCTTTTGCTATTTCTATTTAATTTTCCTTTTGTTCAAGAAGGTGATGAGGTAGAAGGGTGTTCCTGACCTCTTCTCATCTTCCTTGGTCTAGAGATACAGATCCTTTTTCTCTTTCTCCTTTTCTCCCCCCCGCGCGCCCATCCCCCCAACCTCATCTGCCAACTCTTCCTTCTTTTCCTGTTATGTTCTGAACATGAACTTCCAACAGCTGAGGGGGAGTAAGGAGAGTTTGGTTCAGTTTCTAGAGGACTCCTCCCCTACTACAGTCAGCAAGTTTCTACTCTGCTTAAGAACTTTCAATAGTTCCCTATTGTTTTCTGCTTACATTTCAAACACCAAAGCCCACCTGAACTGTATTTATTTTTGATTTTCCAAATTTTTTCTCCTTTACAGTCAACTGGCCTTCCCGACATGTTCACACAGTGGAGACAAGAGTGGGTCCAGAGTTATTCTAGGCAAACCTAATAACTAAAAAATAAGCAGAGGATGTGAGATATAGGAGAAGAGGCAGGAGATGTAGGATTGTTGGAATGATAAAATATCTTGAGGGACATACTAGAGATTTTGGACTGTGTTATTACTTATTCAGGAGCCATTGAAAATTTTAGGCCTTTAGAATGATCACCAGTGAAGGGGTTTGGAAAGGTGGGAAGGATTCCAGCCCACTTTGGCGTTATTGATAAAGTCTGCAGACATAGCTGTGTATGGAGGCAGGGGCATGGATGAGATGGCCTTGAGCATCCTCCTCCTGGAGGGGAGGGGTGTTTCCAATTTCATCTTTGAGTAGGTTTGTCTTTCCTGCTGGTCAAAGCCCTTCTAGGAAGGTCAAGGTGAAAGGTGTCTGGAGAGAACAGAATATCATGACCAACAGAGACTAGGTCCACTTCCTCCTTTGCAGGGAGGAAAAGCAGACAAAAATGGACAATGGACCAGAGAGGGTAGTCCAGCAGAGAAGGAGAGAGGAGCATGAGGAGCTGTAGGCCTATAAACATTACCTTTGATCCTTCTTATGTCTGGAGGGCAAGCTTTCTTTTTTGGCCTGCAGGACCTTTTGTTGCAGCATTTCCTGGAATGCCCCAAAGTAAACACAGCCAGATCTGTGTTCCTACAGCTCCACTTTGCCGTGTACCTTCCTCCCAGCAGAGAGAGGGGCAGGTGGTTCAGCCCTCAGAAGTCAACATCACTTACCAGACTGCTGACAATGAAGGTTCACATTACAATGCCTTGGCACCAGGCCTGAGAGGCAGTGATGAGAGCCACAAAATGCTTAACCTCGATCATAATGACCATCCTGTGCTGTACAACCAGGAGTTCCCAGGTGCTGTTTGGACACACAGGACAATGCAAAGCCCGGTGAACACCCCTGGTCAGAGGTGGGAAGCTACCGTTACACATAGGCCTGTGATGCCTGTGAGACTTGGAGTCTGGCAACTCAGGACTCAGTTTTCCTTTCTCGATTTGAGTGGGGCCTATGAAGCGAGCAGGGTTAAGGCAGCAGCAGCTCTTGGCTGAAACAGGGGACATGTGATAACATGACAACGAATTGGTAGCTGGTAATAGCTTTGTGTGTCCTGGGGATGGAGGTGTGTAGGCAAAAACTGGCACTGGGAAATTTGGATTCCTTCAGTTGAGGATAGACATGAGCTTCCAGTACCTGCTTACCAGGCCTGGCTTCACCCAGATAGCAGGCAGTAATGGCCATCCTCCCTCATCCAGGTGAGGGCAACGTGTGGTGGTGGTCTGACCTCATGGATAACTTTTAGCCTCACAAATACCTTTACTGTGAAGAGGAATTGGAAAAGAGAAGCCTGAAATTTGGGCAGGTCATTCAGCTCTCTCCCAGGACTTATGACTGTCAACAGGGATGCTATTAGCTGAGCCAACACTTTATTTATAGGGAAATTCAGTCCCCTTTCCTCCCTCACAAATTAAACCCACCCACCAGGTGTCCTTTCCACCTCCCCACAGCCTCTTCATCTCATATATTGGGGAGGGGAGTTTCAGCCAAGAGGCCTCTCCTCCCTGCAGTTGAAGATAGTTGCGTAATCCGGGTTGTGAAATACCAGAAAGGCCCGTTTTAAGGCACCCCCCCACCCCCGCCAACGGCCCAGATTGGGGCGGGATGGGGGCGCAGGGTCTCAGTCTGATCCTACTCTGACTAGAGCTCTGGGCATGGAGTTTTAGGGGACGCGATTCCTATTCCCCTGACCCCCTCTTGGGGCAGTAGGGTCCTGGGAAGCCGTGGGCACGGGGCCACCTGTTGCAGCGGGACTGGGTGGTGGAGGCACGGGGGCCGGCCCTCAACTGAGCCGGTCCGCTCCGCCGGCGCCACGGGCTTCCGCAGGTCAGCTGACCGCCATGCGGAACTAAAGCCGGCCCGTCGCCGCCGCCGCCGCCACGCTCCGTGCTCCCAGCTCCGCACTGGGGTTCGTTCGCCCCGTCGCCATGGCTGGGCTGGTTGTCAGTGGAACGCAAGTAAGTCCGCCAGGCCCGCCCCGCCCGCTCACGCCCCGGTACAGTTGGTCCCAGAGGCGCCCCCGAGATTAAACAGGGCTCCCTGCTCCATCTCAGGTCTGCAGGTGGGAAGTCTGACCCCTGCCCAGGCCTACCCGAGGTTGGTGAGGGGAGACCCCATTTTGAGCCTGGCACACCCTTTAGCTGTGGGGGGAGGGAGAAGGCACCCCAAGTCGCCTCCACCTCCCTCTGTCCCTAGCACTCACTGACCAGGGCCAGCCGGATTGGGGAGAGCGGTCAGTGACGGCAGCCCACCGTATTTTCTGGGGCCCACAAAAAAAGTTTTAATTTCTTTAATCAAAAGCAAAAAGAACTGTGGTCAAAGAAAACTTTTTACTATATCGTCTTTATACTAAATGCAGTTGTAAAATACAGGCTTACCTTTTGGGGGGCATTTACTGAGCTTCGCAGATGTTGCATTTTCTATAAGTCGAAAGCAAGACCGTCCACCAGCAGGACTGGCTTTGTTGTGATACTTGCTTTATTGCGGTGTCTGGAGCCCAATCCGGCATATCTCCTAGGTGTGCCTGTATGCATCTTAGTTTTTTAATAATGGAGGAAGGAGTTCAGGAAGGCAGAGTGCCTCAGGACCCCTCACCCCGACACCCCCAAAGCCAGTGAAGTCAAGAAGCATCCTGGCAGGCGCTAGGGTGAGGGTCCACGGCAGACTGGCTCTGGCTCCTCCCCATAGGCCCCTCTTCTGGGCAGGCAGGCAGGTTACAGCCCTCCCATTTTCTTGAAGGGGTGTTTTTGGGAAACATCAACTCTCCAGTTTAAACGACTGGGCGATAGACAGCAGGTCCCCTTCACCTGTTGTGAAGCCTCAGGTGTTCCTTATTATTGCTGGAGGGATGCACTAAGGCACTCTAGGACCAGGTGACTGACTTGCTGGGAAAGTCAGGTCTCTCTCTGTTTAACCTCTGATTAAGCCAGCCTTCTTACTTCCCTCGTTCCCTGCACACCCAGAGAGAAATGGTTGCAAGGTTTTGAAAGTCTCCCCTTGGATTGCCTAAGGCAGGTAGTGTCAGGCACAATTAGATTTTGAGATTACTTTGGGCTAAAGGGAATGTTTTTCCCTTCTTAGAGTTCAGACACCAGCAGGCTAGGGAGGTACCAGCCAGGTAGAAGGGTTAAAAATGGTGGTCTTATTGGCCCTGCCCTAGTGGTTCAGTTGGTTGGAACATTGTCCTCTACACCCACAATGTTGCGGGTTTAATTCCCTGCCAGGGCACATACCTAGCTTGTGGGTACAGGAGGCAACTGATCGGTGTGGCATTTTTCTCTTCCATCGATGTTTTTCTCTCTCCTTTCCTCTTTCTCGAAAACAAAAACAAAACAAAACAAAAAAACAACAAACCAACAAAGAAACATATCCTTGGGAGAGGATTTAAAAAAAAAAAAAAAAAGGATGGGGCTTACATCCTAAGTCTCTGCCTTTCAAATCTACCATTCTCTAGGGGTAGCTTCTTTCAGCCTCATGGAGAACTTGACAATGGGGCTGACTTTCCTGTGCCTCCTTTTTGCTTCCCCATTTCCCAAACTTGATTTCCTCCATACTCCCCTCCTTTAGCCCACCTGGAACAGCCTAAGGACAATCACTGACCTGTGGGTGAGGCATTTTTGAGCCCCTGCCAGGGCAGGAGCTGGGAAATGCCTCTGGGGCATTACATGTCCTAGAACCTAAAGGCCCTAACCCCAAATGGCAGTCCTGAGGTGAGGATCATTTTGGCATTCTGACCCTTGCAGTTCCTGATGACAGCCATCATAAAAGCACCTTAAGTGTGTCACATTATATTTCTCAAACTTTTGTATATCCTTAAAGGGGGGATGGAGAGGCTGGAGAGGACTTACATGAGCCCAGTGTTAATATTGTTTTTATCACAACATTGCCTAAATATACAAAGAGTAAAAGAAGACATAACTTTTTAAGTTCATATTTAGAGTCCTATAAAATCCAAGTAAAGGGATGGTTTAAGTATAAAGACACCAACCATAACACCAATAAAGTTAAAGTAATTTAATGAGATGGATGACATTGTTCTGTTGAAACTGGGTCATTGCTTTCAACTCCTTTGTGAACTGACAGCCATTGCCCTGGTTTTTAGTAGGAGTTCCATAGGCCTCAACTTCAAACACTTGGAGATGTAGTTCTCCTTTCACTTTCTATTTGTTTATTTATTTATTTCAAATATATTTGTATTGGTTTCAGAGAGGAAGGAAGAGGGAGAGAAAGATAGAAACATCATTGGTGAGAGAGAATCATTGATTGGCTGCTTCCTGCATGCCCTACATTGGGCATTGAGCCCATAACCCAGGCATGTGCCCTGACTGGGAATCAAACTGTGACCCCCTGGTTCATAGGTTGATGCTCAACCACTGAGCAATACTGGCCAGGCTCCTTCCACTTTCTCTATAAAATACTTAATTCAACATGGATATGACTTCATATTCAGCATAAAGTTTTCAATCTTCTTTTTCCACTAACTTATAACAATTAAAGTAGTAGCATCAATACAATGGTAGACACAAATGCAAACTTGGAATTTGAACATTGAAATTTTGTACCCAACAGACATCAGAATAATAAATCCCTTCCATAAGGATATTGGTCTGATTCAACTCTTTATACAGTGGCCACTAGGAGCTGAGTTTTGAATATGTTATCTTATTCCTGTAATATAAGTTAAATGAGGATAATATATGACTCAGTGGGGCTATTCAAGAGGATTGAATAGATAATAGCCAGGTGGTAGGCAGTTAATAAATGTTGTTACATTATTTTTAACACCTTTGGATGCAGTTAGTGTATGACTAGTTTACAGAAGAGGAAACAGACTCTTTTGTGACTCATCCAAGATAATATGGCTGGTAATTAGCAGCAGAGGGACTTGAACTCATGCCCAGGGCTGTTTCTACTCTGACAGCTTTCAGTGGTGCAAATTTATTTTTGTCATTTAAAAAATTTTTACAGTTGACATTCAATATTTTATATTAGTTTCAGATGTACAGTATAGAGGTTAGATAATTATATAATTTATAAAGATATCCTCTGGTAGTACCCACTTGGCACCATATATATTTATTACATTGCTAGAGGTCTGGTGCATGAAATTTGTGCATGGATAGGGTCCCTAGGCCTGGCCAGCAATCAGGGCTGATCTGTGGGGCAACTGGCAGGCAATTGGGGGAAAGGAGGCCACTCACACCTGCCTTGGCTGGCCTGGCGCTATCCACCACCACTGGTCGGGGCCTGTGGGGTGGGGGCAGCTCCTGCATTGAGCATCTGCCCCCTGGTGGTCATGTGCATCATAGCAACTGGTTGTTCAACCTGTCTTTCCACTGTTCAGTCGATTTGCATATTAGGGTTATATATAGGTAGATTATTGACTACTAGAGACCCACTGCAGGAAGATTCCTGCAAAAATAGGGCTTCCTCTGGCCTGAGCAAAGCTCCTTCCTATCTCTGCTGCCTTGCTCCCTTCTCTGCTGCCTTGCTCCCTTTTCTGCTGCCTCCCTCCCTTCCATATCCTCTGCCTCCCTTCCATCTCCTCTGCCTCCCTCCCATCTCCCCCGTCCCACCAGCTGAGGCACATATATACTATAGAATATTACTTCCATAATAAAGAATGGATGGACCAGAACTGCAAATTTAAAATCAAGGATTCCTCACCCTTGGCCGGGGACAGGTATATAAAATCTTCTCTGTGTGATATGGACAAACTCACCATCTCCAGAAATGTCCTGGGAGCCGAACTGGTAATTTTCTGCAACCTCTTAGAGAGGCAGAGTGTGTATATTTGTGGGGATCCTGCCAAGACAGTCTTGTCTTTCTTTCTGGTATTTCTCTCTGTAGGGATCTTTAACTTGATATGTTTTAATTTCTTTGATAATGGTGTCCCTTTATGCTATCATTTCACACAGGATAGAAGTTTTGGGTTACAAACTACATAAGGTAGGCAAACTAAAAGTACAAAACTTGGTTCCTCAGTTTAGTCTAAATCAAGATAATTGACTTAGTGCAATGACTTCTCATTTTAGACATTTTTGTGATATTTATGATTAATCTCTATGTTCCTTCTCTTGTTTTCTGAAGAAGCTAACACTTTTTGGTCTGCTTTTTCTGACCTGTATCTTACATTATTAGGTGGGTGTATGTTCCACGAAGCTTCATGACATCCTGAGAGGTAATGTTTTCTGCTGAGAAGCATTTCTTTCTTTTTTTTAAATAATATATTTTATTGATTTTCTACAGAGAGGAAGGGAGAGAGATAGAAAGTCAGAAACATCGATGAGAGAGAAACATCGATCAGCTGCCTCTTGCACACCTCCTACTGGGGATGTGCCCGCAACCAAGGTACATGCCCTTGACCGGAATCGAACCTGGGACCTTTCAGTCCTCAGGCCGACGCTCTATCCACTGAGCCAAACCGGTTTTGGCTGCTGAGAAGCATTTCTTAAACAGAATCTTAGCAGTGCCTGACAGTGGCTACTGCTTTTAAGCCTGTTCCAGCTGATTTGAACCTTTCATCATGGTTGGTTGGTTTAACTCGAATCTCTAAAAGTTTCCAGTTTACCTAAGGGTTGCTTGTCAAGTTGGTTTTCCTATTAAATTTTGGAGACTTGGACTTTGTCTCTGTAGAATGGGAGCAAGTTTCTGCTTTAATTTTCTTGGGATGCTGTACTGTTAAGACCGTGCAATAAAACCAGCTGTTATGAAAGTCTTGTCAGACATGTTGTGAATGATTCAAGTGCTTTGTGGTGATAGCTCTCCTTAGTGTTGCAGTTTCATCTGAAGGGGAATTCTACTGAGGAAAAACGGGAGCAAATATCCATTTCTTTTCCTAGTGCTGATACTCTTCTGGGGTCTTCAACATGCTTTCATGAGGGAGTTCTTGACTTTTTAGTTAGGAAGACTCAGTTTGAAGCCAAAAAATATGACAGATATGCCATAAGCATTTGTTGATGAAGTAAATCCACATGTGGATTTGTAAGAACTCCATGGCCAAGTTGGAAGTCCTTATTCCTGGTGCAGGCCATGGCCCAGGCTCTATCACTAAGAAGCTCTATTATACTGGGCAGGTGTCTGGAGTCTTAGTTTCCCTGTTTAAAACATGAGGGGTTTGACGAACCAGGTCCCTACCAGATTTAGTCCTTGGCGAGTCTATGAGGAAAGAGCTCAGTTTCTATATCTAATTGTCAGCTTCCCTGCCATATATATCAGAGGTCTTGAATGATGATGATATGTACAAGATGGTAGTGCATGCCAGGGTGAATGGGTTGCATTTTATGGTGAGCACCATGGGCCTGAGGATCAATGTGAACTTAATAGGCTGCTGCTCGAGTGGACATTCGGAGGAAAATTGAGGTCTGTAGATTGATTGAGCTTTATTATTATTATTATTATTTTTTGATTGAGCTTTATATCCCTAGTCTCTCCTTGGTGCATGAGTTCCATCTTGGCTTGGAAGCTGAAGTTAATTATTACACAAGGAGTTCAAAAGAAAGATAAATCCCATGTAGAAAGAGGAAAGCTTCCTAGATTTAACTCAGAACCTTTATTTTTTAGCCTGTATTTTCCCGAGTCAAAATTATTTTATTGGAGTCAGCTAGTTTTCTGTCCCTTCTCCCTACTTTCTCTCTTCCAGGAATGAAGTTACTGAAGGACTGTGAACACAGGATATTGTATTGTCAGCACTTTGTACTCATTGGATAGGAGAGGACAGAGTGATGACATGAAACATTGAGGGTGCTAGGGTGAAGTGTGATTTGTGTTAGGTTCAGCCATAGGAGAGTGCTGTTTTTTACTTCGAAAGTGATTGAATATTAGTAATTCATATGGTTAAACCTAATATCTGAGATGTCCACCATATTCCTATTTCCCCACTAGGAATCATAATTCCCTGGAGAATCTCATTCCAAGATATCGTTGTCTGTATGTGTAGAAGAATGTGTATTTGTGGGGCAGGAGGTGGGAGAAGGATCAAGGTTATAGCTGTGTGATGGGCCAGACTTTCTACCTGGCAGAATTCTACCTGGAATCCTCTAAGGAGGCATCATGTATCGTGACTCACTGGCCAACTCTGACCTACAGGCTTGTTTTATGGTTTTTGGAATGATTTGCCAAAGCTGCCCTCGGAGTGCCGTCTGTAAAAATGGGTTTCAAAACCGGGGTGGTTGGAGCAGTGAAAAAACCCTTTGACCTTGTCATAGTCAGAAATTTTAGGGTCACATTTTAGTTCAGCTTCTTAATATTTGGGTACACACTAGATTAATAATATAAATAAAACAATGCCTTAGGGCATAGCTCTGCAAGCAGAGGGGGTGTTGATGGCAAAAGGCTCCTTGGAGTCATTGCCCTGTTGCCTTTGAATCAGATTTGTTCAGAGCAAGGCAGGCATTTGATCCACAGTGGTAATAAGATGGAATTGGCGGTCTGGGAAGGTTTGCTTGTCCAACCCTATTTGTTCAGCACCAAGCAGGTTGAATACTGGTAAGTGCATCTGCTGTATCTTTATGAGGTAATGTGCATAACAGGGTACTTGGTGTGGGTTGGGGGGTTAAGGGGAGGAGGCTATAGAGGAGGAGAGCCAGAGGGGCAGCTGTTGGAAAGGCCCCTGAACAAGAGGCTGATTGCTGTGATTATATCGCCATGCTCTGACATTTTTTTTTTTTTTTGTCATTTGAATCTGGCCAATTTTAGTCCAGTTTCCATTGTGCTAGGATTTGTCTTCATCATACTAAGTGTACCAGGAAAGGGGGAGCTGTTGGCAGAGTTCCTGCAGTCCCCAAAGCTGATCTGATCAGAAAAACAGCCACAAATATGGCGTGTGTGTGTGTGTGTGTGTGTGTGTGTGTGTGTGTGTGTGTGTGTAGCTTGCCTTTAAAGTTGCGGAAGCAATCATCGGATCAATGACTCAGGGCTGTGAGCAGCTGGGCGATTTCCGTTTGCCACAGTGTTTCTGTTCCATTTAACTTCCAGGTGTCCTACATAGGCCAGGACTGCAGAGAAATTCCAGAGCACCTCGGCAGGGACTGTGGACATTTCGCCAAGAGGCTTGATCTAAGCTTTAACCTTCTGAGGTATGTAACTTTCACAAGATGCAGACCAGGCCTGGGAGACCCAGACCTCTGGTAACAGCTTGCAGGTAAGTGACCCGTTCTAGCTCTGCATAGAGTGCAGGGATCTGAGACACATGGACTCGCGCCCCAGAGGTTTGAATCTACTTTGAATGATTCTTTCTGCCGGCCTCCTTGTGCCACTGAAGATGCAGTGCACATAGGCATCGTCCATCTCACATGAGTTCTTAGGAGAGTTTCACTTTGTTCTTTTCCTTTCTCATTGAACTCACGCAGACAAGGTAGAATGCTACTGGGGGAGGAATGAGATGGGCCAGCAAGTGTTTGGAGGGTGTTTAGGAATGCCCTTCTGGACATTTTCCAAATCACAGGTAGGGTGTATGTGTGTGTTTTCTTCCTTTGCCTTTTTATGAATTGGAACCTTAAATATTTGTGGTGATGATTTCTTCCAGATGGTATTTCAAAGTAATTCAAATGCAGTTGGCATGGTGTGGGTGGGAGGGAACACTTGAACAACTGTTCCAGTCTTGGTAAAAGGCAAGTGTGATCTTCTGTATTATTCCAATGGAAAATAGTTAATTTCTTCCTAAAGAGTTTTGAATTGTGACTGGTTTGGGGGCATGAAGTAGGAGCTACTTGGAAAGCAGATATCAGTGGGATCAATGAGCTGGGGTCAGGGAGGTGGTCTTTCCTACACAGCTGGTCCCACGCAGGGGGTTTCCCCTAGGTGCCTGTCCTCTTGAAAACAATGCTATTCTCGAATGGAACCATCTGTCTTGTGGTAGAAGGATTGATGAGGAGCCCAAATCCGACCCAGGGCTCAGGCACTTTCCTCCTTCCATTCCTTGGAATTTCTCTGTCAACTTCTGAGTCAGGACACTTGGTCATTAAGAGTTTGAGAGAAAATGGACAAAACTCAGGGCACAAAGGCATCAGTGGGTAGAGGTGTGCCAGCAGGGCTTCTTTGGAAGGTCATTGGGGGGCGTGACCATAAGGTGCCTCATTCAGAGAAAGGGCATCCGGAAGGTTATGTAAGGAGCGGGTACTGTGTGTATTCTTTCCTTGACTTCCAAAGGGTTTGCATGCTTCTGGGGAGATGTGGAAACTGAAAGGTTACAAAGTAATGCATAGTGATGAGAAGATGCTAGACAAATGCTGACTCTTAAGAAATTAAGGATGTTGTCTGATCACAATGCCCAAGGAAAGGATGGAGCACATAGCCTGGTTGGACTAGCTTTAGACACGTGCACCCCTTAAACAGCTCCCCGGCATGAACTGAGGAAAAGGGCTCTTTTGCTGGGACATCGGAAGGAAGAACTGTGACTAGCCTCTAGGGATTCAGCTGTGGTTGCCTTGCTCTTGAGAGCCTGGATGTGGGTTTGAGGAGCCTGGGCCCCATGAGGAAGGAGTGTGTCAGCAGGGAGGTCATGGGACTGGGCTGGCAGGTCTGAGGAAACAGAGGCGCCTTTGTCACTCTTGGGGTGGGGGTGGGGGGGCTCTCTTCCTTTGACAGAGAAGGGGCTGGACTCCGGGAGGGGTGGGGTGTGTGTGAGTGTGTGTGTGTGTGTGTGTGTGTGTGTGTGTGTGTGTGTGTGGTGAGTGGGGTTGGTGGTGAGAAGGGGCTCTTGGCCTTGAGGGACTGTAAGGATTAATCAGAGGAGTTGATTAGTCCTGAAGGCAGAACAATTTAGTGAGAGGAAGGCCAGCAAACTAGGTTCAGAAGGAGAGAAGTTAGGATTTTATTTTTAGAGGAGAGACGTTTGCATAGTGTTAAGTTTGAGGATCTTATCACATGTGGTCAGGAGCCTATTCTTGTCGGTGTTGTGGTCAGTGTGTGAACTGCACACTGGCTTCTGGCTGGATCAGGGCAGAGATGAGCAAAGGAAGAGCAAGGTCTAAGGTTTGGGAAGGGTTCACACTGAGACTTGGTTAAGCTGGAGGGAGTTGCAGGCCAGAGTGGACCATAATGGATAAAAGCAATCCTGACTTGAGCTGAATCGGAATGAGATTGGATCCTTTTTGACTGTCTTTATTTACCTAATAGCAGGGTGAGGGGAGGCAGCACTATCTCTCTTGGGTGTGAGAGGAAGATATGAGTGTATGCAGGCACTGGTGTCTCTTTACCTTTCCAGCTACATAGAAATTAAAGATGTTTTAGATGCTTAGCTAATTCTTCTTTTAAAAAAAGTGAAAGGGGAGACAATACAGAGAAGGGAAGAGAAAGATGATCATAAACTTACCTTCTAAGTAAATAGGTAGGTAATAGAGAATTCAAGCTCACCAGGCTGTAGGGATCATTATATCCAAGGGAAATATTGTGAATTCCCATCCCACATTCTGTGAAATGTTTCTCCCTAGTCTTCTATACTGTTTCCACGGGACTTGGGAGAGCTTATCTCCTAGTCAGTTTGCCCTGCACCCCGATTCCCCACAGTCCCAGCTCTTAACCATCTCTGTTCTGTTGTCTGCTCTTCTCCCTCTTAGCAGCTTGTCTGGCCCCCACTCAGGACACTCGCTTCATTTCTCCAAAGCCCAACAATGCAATATTACTATGTATTATAAACGTTTACTGACAGTTGGAGGTGTACTGGTGAAGGGGGAAGTGGCAGTTGGAGCACACAGCAGCAGACAGGTTTGGGACGTAGTTCCTACAAATCCCTGGCTGTGCCTCTCATTAAGTCAGGCTTTCTGTATGTGCCCAGGTGCCTCTCTCTCCTAGCCCCTTCTCTCCTTTCCATGTCACTTACCCTATTTCCAGAGCTGTAAACACAACATGCTTCTTCACTGTGTTATATACAGAAACATTACCCCTCACCCCCTTTTAGAACATCTCTACAGGTTTCCTTTTCACACCCAGAGAGGCCTGTCAGGCACTGCCTTAAAGAGCATTGTCCCTAGTACAAAATTTACTACTCCTATAGATTGTAAAATCAACTGCAGTCTGCTTGTATTTTAGGACACAATTTGTTTTCAGGCAAGGAATTTTATTTATTCTTTTTTTGAATAGTTAATATATGTACTTGGCACGGCTTCAAATGGTGAAGAAAAAGTCTCCTTTGCACTTATGTCCTTTAGCCTCCCAGTGCTCCTCTGCACCATTCACTCTTTTTGTAATCTCCCAGAGATATTCCGTGCATATGCCAACATGTGAATTTCCTCTTGTGTGGCCTCATTTGTATTACTCTTGCCAAGATATTAGTTAAAAGGGAGGTACCAAGCTTCAATTAACCACTCACATTAGGAACATCCTTCTCTATCGTCTTACCATTAATTCATAGCCATATGCCATCATCATTATTAATCTCACTTATAAAGTGATGGTTCTGCTGATTCTCCCTATAGCTCTCTGCATGTGCTGGAGGGAAAGGTAGTTATGGATGTATAAGCTTTGAACTTTTAAGTCACTATATATATATTTTTTTCCTTCACACTACACTTCAGCCTTCTCTCTGCATTACCTATGAGTCTTCCTCTCCTCCTTTGGGTTGTCCAGTATTAAACTGATTATGCCTCCATGTGGAAGGTCAGAAATTCAGGCTGTGCTGTTTCTATGACTCTGTCCTGGGGAATGAAAGTCCCTGGAACTTTGTGTGCCCTGTCAGGTTGGAAGTTGGAAAGGGAAGCAAGACAATAGGTCTGAATATAATTTCTAGCTCCGTTTAAAGACTCAAAACATTCATCTCTTGCACCTTTCCTTCCAGATATCATTCTTCCTGGATATGATTTCTGGGGGGCAGGGTCCTGCCATCCACCCCGGAATGGGGATAGAAGGTTCAGGGAGCTAACCAGCTGCCAGAAGTAGTGTTGCCCCTTGAATTTGAATGCATTAATGATCATGAGTCCATTGTCTATACGTGCATGAAATTATGCTTTAGATTTTATCTTTTGAGTACGTTTTTCTTATAGCAATAACAACAATGATCAATTTAGAAATCTTGAAAAACTCAGTAAGGTATGAGGAAAAAAAAAAAACTCTTTCAAACCACAAGTTAAGCTAGAGGAAATCCCCATTGGTACCACTTGCCTTTATTAATGCCAGATATCTTAATGATGCTCTTGCTTACACTGTGTTGGAAGCATTTTTCCATCTCAATAAATTCTCAGTATAAGTTTTAATATTTTCTTATTTTTTTCAGTGTTGGGTATTTACTAGTAGATTGTTCTCTGATTGTTTTTTTTTTACTGTTATAAATATCTCTATTATAAGTATCCATGTAATACTGATTGATGAATATGAATCTGGTTAGTTGCTTGGGACATTTTCCTGGAGATAGAATTGTCAGAGGGCTTTGCTACAGATATCAGATTGTCCTTAAAAGAGGTCATAATAATTTCCACTACTGAGAATATTTGATATCCATTATTACAAGTTTGTCTTGGAGCTTGTTTTTGAGGCTTTCACATTGTACTTTTACTTTGCTGATCAATAAAGAGATCCTCAGTGTTAGCTGGGGCTGGTTCCTTGATCTGCTCTGGCAGAGACACTTTGTAATGCATTGTTCCAGCTTCAGTTTTCCTCCTCCCCATGACTGGGAAAGGGCAGAGTTCTCCCTCAGTGGTTTGCCTGGGCTGCCTGATGTGCTTGCTGAACATAGAGGGCAGAGCAGGACTCCCAAGGAAAACAGCGATAAACATGCCTGTGTCACTCTGGCAATAAAATGGAGAGGGCTTAATTGATCTATGGCAACAGGAAGCTTACATTTGCAGATTTAAATTATCTGCAGTCACATCTTATTTAGCATCACTCTGATAAATGCACTGAATGGGAGAATAGCTTAGAAGAAAATTTCTTAGGTGGGATCTTATTTGCATGTAGCTTCCTTGGCTTGGCCAGCATGGAAATGGAGGATTGGGGAGTTTAGGCACCTCCAGTAAAGAGATGGTGGCTTTGTCGTCTTCCCCAGGCAGTGAGGCAGACATGTGGTGCACCAACATATCTTCTGTGCACACCAACATTTCCATTTCTGTTCTGAACTGCTATATCACACTTGGCCTACTAACTTGCTGTTCAGTTGGGAAAATGGCAGTGGAATGGAAAGGAACCAAGGAATTGGGGTTATACCACACTGGCTTGAAATTCTGCTTACATCACTCACCAGTGATTTAACTGGCCTTAAGCTGATTGCAGAAATGTTGAGTGTGTATGTAAAGATTGCCTGCTCTATCATAGTTCTTCAGTAAGCATAGCTCCAAGTATAGCTTAAACATGGTGCTAGTGAGGCTAAAAGCCCAGGCTTGACCCTCCACAGGGATCATTTCTCTTGTAGTCATATTGGGGTACCTCACAAATGTTCCGAATTTCCTCACCTTCAGTACATGGTGTGTATCCACATCTCTGTATCCTTTGGTGTGATCAATGTGCAAAACCTAAAGAGCTGGTGTAAATTTGCCTCTTTCTCTTTTGTTATTATGATCAGTCTTGGGTTCTGAAATAAATGAGAAGAATCCGTTGCTGATTTATGTTGGACATAGACTGTAAATGAAAAATCTGTCTTTAGACTATAGGATATTTGTTAATGCAACATAATCTAGTCCATATTAACTCATATAAAAACCGTAGGTCTCGGAGAGAACTTAAGATGGCGCCATAGGTGAGCACCTATCTAGCTGTCCACGCAACAATTCTGAAACTACAACTTAGCAACGAAACAGACAACACCCAGAAATCGCCGGAGAGCTGGCTGAGGGGAAATTCCGCGCATGAGAGTAAAGGCGGTGACTCGGGAGCAGCGGTGTGCAGCTTTGAGGTTCGGAGCGCGAGAGAGCGGTGAGGGACGGGCGGCAGACAGCCGGCCCGGCTGGTTTTCTCCTGCGAGGAGGGCGGAGGTCTCCCACAGCACCGACCCCCCAGTTCCAGGGGAGCTCCCAGGTCGGGGAAAGGAGGATCCCCGGCGCGGCTGAGGTCTGTGTGTTTGGGGAGAGTGCACGAGTAAATTGGAGTGCGCAACCAGGCAGAGAACGCGGGCAGAGAACGCGCAACTACTTGCTTGGAGACCACCATACTGCTTTGTTTTACACCCCTGAGTGAGTCTTTGACTGTGCAGACTCAGTTAGGGAGAGGCAGAGTTGTCTGGCAACGGGGAGACTAGCGGTGGATTTACATTGACACGCAACACCGAGACCCGTGAGCCGCACAGATAAGCACAGATAAGCCGACGCCGCGAGCCCCATAGACCTGAAACGGGGAGGGAGCCAGGAAGGGCGAAGGTAAGCCCGACGGAGCCCGCCCATTAGACGCAAACTCCGCGCCAAGCAGGGCGGGCCCAAGCCCGATGCTGCGCCCCCAATAGACGCAAACTGCTCGCCAAGCAGGGCGGACCTAGGGCTGACTCGCGCTGCAAAGGAAGCTGAGCCACTGGTTCCTTAGAGGATACAGGATACCTATCACACACCGCTAAGGAACCAACTCAGGAAAACAGCAACGATGCAGAGAAAAGGAAAGAACTCAGCTGTGAAAGAAATGGAGGAAAAAAGACGATTAGACATAGAGTTTAAAACCACAGTAATTAGGTTTATGAAGAGACTACTAGATAAGGCGGATAAAATTAATGAGAACTATGCCAAAATAAATAACACTTACAAAGAAATGAACAACGCTTACAAGGATATGATAAAAGACCAACTAGAAATTAAGCATATACTGACTGAAACAAAAAATATTATACAAAGACCTAAAAGCAGTCCAGACGACCACAAAAACCAAGTCAAAGATTTGAAATACAAAAAGGCAAAATCCACTCAGCTGGAAAAGCAGAAAGCCAAAAGAGTCCAAAAAATTGAAGATAGTATAAGGGGCCTCTGGGACAACCTCAAGCATACCAACATCAGAATTATAGGGGTGCCAGAAAAAGAGAGAGAGCAAGATAATGAAAACCTACTAGAAGAAATAGTGACTGAAAACTTCCCCCACCTGGTGAAAGAAGTTGACTTGAAAACCCAAGAAGTGCACAGAACCCCAAAATATAGGAATCTAAAGAGGACCACACCGAGGCACATCATAATTAAAATGCCAAGAGCAAAAGACAAAGAGAGAATATTAAAAGCAGCAAGAGAGAAACAGATGGTTACCTATGAAGGAGCACCCATACGACTGTCAGCGGATTTCTCAACAGAAACGATGCAGGCCAGACGGGAGTGGCAAGAAATATTCAAAGTGATGAACAGCAAGAATCTACAACCAAGATTGCTCTATCCAGCAAAGCTGTCATTCAGAATTGAAGGTCAGATAAAGTGCTTCACAGATAAGAAAGAGCTGAAGGAGTTCATCACCGCCAAACCAACACTATATGAAATGCTGAAAGGTATTATTTGAGAAGAGGAAGAAGAAACAGGTAAAAATGTACATTTCGAACAACGGGTACACATCTATCAAATGAATCTAAAAATCAAGTGAATTGGCAACCAGAGGATCAGGATAAAATGAGGAATAGAACTGAATCATGGACATGGAGAGGGAATGGACTGATAATGCTTGGTGAGGGGAAGGGTGCGGGAAGTACAGCAAGAGACTGGACAGGGGTCATGCAACTATGGGAGAGGACAGAGGGTGGGGGGAGGTGAGGGCGTAGAGTGGGATGGGTACTGGGCGGAGGGGAGCTATTGGGGAAAAATGTAAGTAATAAACTGAACAATAAAGCTATTAAAAAAAAAGAAAAAAAAATAAAATAAAAACCGTAGGTCTCAAATGTCTGACATTCTACTGGCAAAACACACTCATCTCATACATACTTTTCATCCCTGCCAATTATGAGCATACATTTGTTTATGTTACACTGGGAATGGGTGAGAGAAAAATTCTCTATCCAAACTGAGGATAACAGCTTAAAGGGCATGCTCTGTTGACATTGGGTCTGCATCAACTTATTTCTTTGCAGTCAGGGGCCTTATTTTCAAAACAAAAATGCAGATGTCTTGCCGAACCGGTTTGGCTCAGTGGATAGAGCGTCGGCCTGTGGACTGAAAGGTCCCAGGTTCGATTCCAGTGAAGGGCATGTATCTTGGCTGTGGGCACATCTCCAGTTGGAGGTGTGCAGGAGGCAGCTGATCAATGTTTCTCTCCCATTGATGTTTCTGACTTTCTATCCCTCTCCCTTTCTCTCTGTGAAAAATCGATAAAATATATTTAAAAAAAATGCAGATGTCTTATTTGGGGAGCATGCTGATGTTGGAGTTGGGCTGGCAACAGAACTCATGTCCGTAAGCGTAGAGAGGACGAGATGATGGTAGAAAAGATGGGCTTTAAAAAGATAAACTGTTTTAATGAAGTTTCAAAATAGTTCTAAAGCATTGATAAATTCTAAGGAGGCAAGGGTCTATGTGTTTTGGGAACCACATAGGGGTCTATGTGTTTCGGGCAATGCTGTGAAAATCATCTTTTTTTGTTCTAGGAATAACATTGGCAATTCTAGTGTCTCCAGATACTAACAAACAAAACATACAACAAAAAGGTGATGTGGAAAATGAGGTGGCAGGTAATATTTAATGTCTTAGTAGCAACCTTTCTGGAGTGACTTCCATGACTGGAATGACCAAAAACAGTTTAAGGGAGGGAAAGAAAAAAGATCATGAAGGAAGCAGGTTGATATGGTCACTTCCCACCTCCCAAAGTATCCTGCTTTCTGGAATTTCCTTCTTTTGGCCTGAGAAATGTGATATTGAGCCACTGGGTAAGACTGAGCTGGTAGACAAGGGGAGAGATTGTCTAAAGGGCCATAATGAAGTTCAACTTTCTCATAGGTGATGTAGTGTGTGGTTTAGAAATATTGTCTCCATATTTTCTACAGAGTTTGCCACTAGTGAAAAAAATCCTGTTTAGTAATGACTTTTACTTCCCTTTGCACCCATTTTACTCCCCCAGAATCTTGGGCCTCCTTATTCCATTTTCTCCCTCTGCCCTGCTCTCTTTTGTGAGGACATCACTGTGCATGTGGATGCTGCTGCTCTTCCCCACCTCCCCCTGGCCCTCCAGTGTTATCAGGATGGCTATTGGGAACACTGGTGACTTGTGGGGAGGAGGGAGCAACTGGTCAGCTTAAATCATTCCAACTTTCTATTTACTGGCCCTCCAGGTTCTCAGGCATGAAGTTTAGTCACAATAATATGGACTAGGGGTCCTACTAGCATTTAGTGGGCGAGGCCTGGGATGCTAAATGTCTTGCAAGACACAGGACAACCTTAGACAAAAATAATTTTCCCTTTCCCGTGCCAGCTCTACCATGTTGAGGAAGTCCTCTGAATTCTGTTTGTGAGCTTGCAGATGGCTTTAGATGAGCCTCACATTAAAGCAGTCATGTAAATAATACATGAAACGACTGGCTCTACTCTCCAACGGGGTCCAAGGGCCCTGGATCAAACAAGTGACATCGGTCATGTTTGTCTTGTCAATGAATCACCAGTATTATGGAACACTTACTGTATGCCAAGGCTGGGCAGAGCACTTAGTGTGTATTATTTCATTCAGTCCTACCAGCAACATTTTGACAATGGGACTATTATTACTCACATTTTACAGATTAAACAACTGAGACCCAAATAGTTGTTTTAGACATTTGCCTTTGATTACCCTGATGATTAAATGGGAGAGCTGGATTTAAATGGCCCTGGTGGTCTGACTTCAGTTTTACTTCAAATTTTACTTCTCCAAGTAGAAACCATGGTTTTCATCCTGTGAGAAAATGGATGGCCATTTCCAAGACTATATTCCTTTGTGTGTGTGTGTGTGGGGAGGTGGAAGTGGGGGTGGTTCTTTCAAAATCATGTGGACATCACCATAGCAGGATCACAGGGATCCTGCACTCCAAGTTGGCAGCCTCAGAGCTCTGTTGCACTTCCATCTTCTCCTGTTTATCTGAAGCCTTCTGGATGTGGAAAGTTGGGTTGGCAGGACCTTGTGAGACCTGGGCTGGGTGTTCCCAAGGAACTCATCCTCTTCTGTCTCCCCTTGGGCTGTGAGGCAGGCTTAGATGAAGGCCATTGTCATGGGGAGAAATAGCTCAGCAATGCCAGGGCCAGCCTGCTTGCTGACCCAGCCTCGAGAGGGGAACCTTGAAATGGATGACTGCATGCATGAGTTTTGAATCTGGAGAGAAAAGAAGAGGTGGGGTGTGTGTGTTCGTCCTTGTACGTGGGCTCACTCACACGTACATACCCACCATCTGAAAAGCCTTTTTCCTCTTGTCTCCTCAGGGATGGCAGGGTTGGTGATGTCAGCTGTCCCTACTCCTTTATGATGAAAGGGAAGCGATTATGCTTTTTGCTGGTGTCTGTGTTTAATTGCAGGATGTAATAACTACAAATTCTCCCTGGCTGAGACTTTTCTTAATAAAAGGTTTCTTCTATCCCAGCTGCTTTTCCCCCCCTTTGTACTCCTACCCCCACCACTGCCGTAGCACAAGGTCACTCAGGGTTTTAAATGAGGGAGAGACACACACATGTGTTCATGTTTCGTTTAGAGTTTATATTAAAAAAAGACACCTCTTTCTCCAGACCCATCATTATGGAGATCAGCTACGTGCCCCCCACCTTTGCACCACCTCCCCTTAGTTCCTCTCTGAGTTTATACAGAACCCAATTTTTCAGTCTCCTGGGTGTCTGCTTTTTCTCTGGTTCTGAAGAAATAAGAGACGATAGAGCAGGGAAGACCAACAAAAGAGATTTAAAAAAAATCTCAAACCTTTCTTGAGATAAAGCAAGACTTATTAAAAACAATTGGAGGGAAGGACAGGAGAAGGGGGTGTAAACCCCCACACCGGCGAGTTTTCTGCAGCTGGAGGAGTGTTTTAAGAGAATGCACCATTGTTAAAACTTTTTTTTCCTTGATGGATTTATTTTTAAGGTAGAGAAATATTTTCCCCATAATTGGGTAACTCTTAATAGTAGCAATTGCATATTTATCAGTGTGAGGGGCTGTTATTAATGTAACTGTCAGGCCCAAACACATTTCTGCATTAAATCCATTTAGTATGTGCATTATTCGGGCTGGAATGTCACCGGGACATCAAAGCCCCATAGGCATGGAGAGCTCAGTGCCCTGCTGTGGCTGCCGAACAGGCCCTTGATCAATAAATGTAACATGTTAATGCAGAGCAAATAGAATAAAAGATTTCTTTGACAAGACATGAAAAATCACCTTGTGGCAGCTGGCATGTGATGCCGTTTCTGGGGAGACACTAGCAAAGTTGATCTGACAAGTAAAGAGGAGAGATGATGGTTGTAAGGTGCTTTTGTTTCAAACTTCTTTCTTGACCTGTCAGGTTTTGAAGGCGCCTCAATGGCTCTTTTTTGTCATGTGAAAATTGTAGTCTTAGGTAGTTATGAAGCAGTTATCTCTTCTCAAATTGTGAATGCCGCTGTTTAATTGATTCACTTAGCATTTGAAACTGTCACGCATTAATAATTGCGAAATCCTGTAGATACTGCGCTAGTGTGTCATGCTTAAATGTGTAGTTATCAGAAAATTAATATCCTTAATGAACCGGTGCTTTCAAACTAACATTGCATGAAATCTCTTTTGCCCTTTCATTTGCTGAAGCCACATCCACTAGTTTGCCGAGAATCACCTCTCGACAGTTTGCTTTCTTGATGCCCGACAAATGCCAGCTTTGCTGTGGGTACATCGCGTGCTCAATGACAATAAATATAGTAATTATACTGGAGTTAGTAATTAACATAATTGTAGTCAATTACGACAAATACAGCACAGAGCTAAATAAATGAGAGGGGAGAAATTAGCAAGCTAATTGATTTATCTTTACTTGGCTTTCTGTTGTAACTGGCAGGGCTGTTTTCCTTGGGGTGGGGGCAGAGGAGGGGAAAAATCCCCACAAGGATTGTTTACAAATAACTGATTTTGTTTTGAAGTTGCTTTGTCTTTTGACTTATTATGCATCACCTCCCATCTCGGCTTACAAGGAGGAAAAAAGGAAAGAAAAAATTTAAATGCCAAGGGAACATTTTGTTAATTTAGCTACATCAAACTGAATGCGGCAGCTAGGGAGAGCAGGATTTAGCTTTTGCTAAGGGTTGAGGAGGTGTAATTTTTTCTTCGTAGCTGTTGCTCTGGTAAAAGAAAGCTGTGTATGTGTGTTCCTTCTAAGTCTCCATCAGAGAGGTGGTGCTTTGCTGAACAGTACATTTTGGGGGTTACATGTGTATGCGAATTCTGTGCCCAGTTCTGTGCTGCTGGCTTGGTGTAAGGGCATTTTTTACTTGGTTCAGCCCCATTTTGTCTTGTTATGCCTTTTCCTTGAATACCCAAGGAGAAGACGGAGAAGGAAGCAGCAATGCTGTTGGAGAGGGTGGGAGGGGCTCCAGTGAGGACCCCTGCCCACTTTCCCTTCTTTCCAGACCTCAGGGCTACCCCAGTGTCCTGGGCTGTCACACTTCTGAGGCTGCTGAGAAAAGTTTTTGGTGGGGTGCTGGTGCCTGTTTATTTTGAGCTGGTTTATTCTGTGCTGCCTCGACCCCTGGTAAATAATGTTTATTGTGCATCTCTGTTCTTTGTTCACCCTTTCATTGTGGCTGCTGTTCACACCACTGAGGGAGAATGAGTGTGTGTGTGTGTGTGTGTGTGTGTGTGTGTGTGTGTGTGTGTCTGGAGGCTTGGGATCCACCTCAGTCCTTTTTTTCTCTCACAACTTTGAGAAACAGAATTTTTTCTTTGCCCATTGACATAGGCTAGGGGCTAATAGAGCACTTTTTTTTTTGTGTGTGTGTGTAGGGGGGGTTGGAGTGCTTAAAATCTCACTCAAGGTTAAAATTCAGTGCTTTTAAGACATGACTGTTCAAAAAGTATCCAGTTTAGTAAACTGAAAATTTGTTCCAAAGCCTTTCTTTAGCTCTGCTTCCTGAAGATTCTACTATGTATGGTGTTTCTCATCTGACACAAAGGGAGTTAGAGGCAGCAATTTTTTGTTTCTGCATAGATGGTACACCATTCACCTGGTGTGGAATTCCCTTTTTCAGCCGCATTAAAATGCTGCCTGTGTTTTACAACACCAGGATGCGCTTGGACACTGCGTAGTGTGGTCATTCTTCATGTGCACTTCATTTGGAAATCAATTTCTGATATGAAATATTTATATACAAGAAGTCACTTAAATAATTTAGTGTTTGCAAACATAATGGTTTTCTGATGAAGTATCAAGTTATTTTAGTAACTGTGTGGAACTTCCGAGGAGAAAAGCCTTTTGCCATTGGAAGGGGAGAGTCACACCTGGAGCGGCAGCCTGATTCGTCTGACGGGGGTCAGAGAGAAATTGGATGATTCATACAACGAGCTTTGTTTAGCGGAGAGATGCATTCTGGCTCTGGTGCACCTCCAGAGAAGGCATTTTTTCTGTGAGCCAGTGAGAAGCAGTGAGGGGGGAGACAGAGAGAATGTGTGAAGACAAGTCCTTTGCCTTTGACCATTGTCAAAATGTGGCACCTGCAACAGTTCTGCCGCTGTCTGCAGTCTCTGCTCAGCTGCTGGTTTTGTACTCTGCCTTTTCTCCTGAATGGTACCCAGATGTGAGTGCAGAAGAATGTAAGATGCTGGCAAAAGAAGCCTCTTTTCATTTTTATTATTTTAAAATTAAACTTCCTTAATTGGCGCTAGCTTTATTCTGTCCCCCAACTGCTAAAGAAATAACAGCGTGGGGGATCATTTAGATATTTTCTTTTTCAAATAAAATGCCATTTTTTTTTTGGCAAAGGCATCATTTCCCCAAGCTTCTTTGCTGTTTCTCTGAGATATATGCTTTTCTAGACGTTTATGTCAATTTTGAGATGATTTGTTCCCCAGAAATTCTAATGATTTGTGTACCAAGTTGTGTTTGTAGGTTTGGTGGAGCAGAAGGAGGGGATGGAGTTAAGAACTTTTGCGCTTCTCATTCTGAAAAGTTGGATGAGTGGTCACTTGCCCACTTGGGTGTCAGTTTTTGAGGGGGTGCATTGGAATTGCCTGGTGGGGCGTTAATTTTATTTCAGAAACTTACTTTTCAGAATGTATTCTCTGTCCCTTCTAGATGTATCAGTGTGGGAGCTTGATTCCTCAGGATTCATACCCCTGAAGGGCAATGGGTGATGAGTGCCCCGAGAGTAAGCTTGGGAGGGCAGACTGTCTTCATCTGCACTGACGGTTGAATTGTGGCTCTGACCTGGCTGGCTCCTGTGAGTTCTTCCCAGATGGCCTGGGATGGACTAACATCACAGAAAGCTAACCATCCTTCCACTTGTAATTGGAAACAGCAAACCAATACCCCAAATTCTATTCTTGGAGGCTGGGCTCTGGTAAGACAAATCAGCCTGATGTAAAGTATGGAAAAACGGATCCTGGCAAAGATTCCTAAGGGTCATTGCATTTAGGGTCATGCCCCCGAGGAGCACTGCGTTTGTTCCAGCCCATGCCATGGTGCCCGGAAGAATGATTGTTGGGGTAAATTTAACTATAGTTTAGTTTTTCTTATCTTCTTCCTTTTTAGCTGTGGGTTGAAGCCAGGCCTCGGATAACTTATATTTTGGTTTTTCTAGCTGCTGTGTACAACTGGATCCCTCCATGGGTGCACCTCTGGGCTAGCTGGTCTTTAAGGTTTTTGATAGCCATGACCATCGACTATCCTCCAGCTATGTGGAGGAGGGATTGCTCAGGATAGCATGGTTCCCCCAAGATGTCTGCAAAGGTCGAGGACTTGGGTTATTGTTCTTTGCAGACATGTAAATATTCAGTGCATGCTGGATTCCCCAGCACCTGGAGTTTATGGGTGTGATGCTTCCCCTTGCCAAAGCTCACATGCTCAATAAGGAAGATGAGGCTAATGCAGGTAAAATTACTGGAGAACAGCACAGGGCCATCGTCAGCCTGTGCCAGTGGACTGTGAGAATTTAGTGATTTTTGCCTCTCGGGACATAGTTACTTCCTCCACTGCGGGGAGTTTATTCTCTTTAAGTTCCTGTGCAGCTTCAGGAGCTACATGTGGAAAGGAAGGGTTCCCAGTCAGGCAGAGCAGGTGACTTGACCCAGGAGGGCACTTGGGGTGGTTTTCTACAGGTCTCCCAAGATACCCACAGGCCAGCACAGTTCAGTTATGTGCCAAGAAGCTCTAAGGAGGGAGAACTTTTTACTTGCATGTAAAGATTGGGACTTGGGCTAACATACAGAAGGGAAAGCAGTTTCCTATACCAGGTCAAGATTTCAGGGCAGGGTAAATAGCTTGCTCAAATCGGGGCTTTGGAACCAGGATTATGCTGATTGGAGATGGTCTTTGTATGCTCAGGGGTTTGTGGGAGTCCAGGAAGAGAGAAATTAGAGCGTAGGGTAAGCTCCTTCCCACACATGCAGACATAAAGCCCTGTGCTGTGCAGAATGGGGCACTGAGGTGAATGTAAAGGTAAGCTGGCCAGGCAGGAGTCTTCTGGGGAGGCCATTCAAGTAAGGATTTGGGGGAAGTATGGGTTCTCCCTTCAGTCCTTCACCCTGGAGTGACAAACATGTGAGGGAAGACAAGCCACCTTCAGTTGGTGGAAGGCAGCTGTTCCCAGGCTGAGCAGGTTCTGAGTGTTGGCCCTGACACACATATGTGGCAATTATGCTGTTAGAGGGTCATAGTTAATGCAGTTCTGCCATGACTCCTGTCACTAGCATGCTGTGCCACTCAGCACCCAGCAAGACCTGGCCCTGGGCTCTTTCAGATGGGGTGGAACCAAAACTTGAAATCTCATCTTTCAATACGTTTGTTTATTACCATTCTTATTCTTCCATGCCACAGTATTTCTGCAAGGCTGATTCCCCAAGGAGATTTTGAATGTTATGGGTTCTCTGAATGCCTTGGGGCCTTTGCAGTAGGCCCCTATTGGAATGTAAGCTTTTCCAGGAAGGGAGACTAGCTCTTTCTCGACTGCCCAAGGCATTGATAGGTGCCCCTCTAATAGCTTAGAATTTCTCACTTGCTAAAATGGATGTTTAATGACATGACAATAGTTTATGTTGAAAGAGATAGCAGTAATAGTAACTACCATTTATTCATCATCTTTCCCTGAATACCTTCTGAAGTCCTTATGACAAGCTAGGTATTCTTCGGTTTAAAGAGAGGAAATGAAAGCTTGCTGAGGTTAGTACTTTCCCAAGGGCACACAACTTGTCAGTGAAGAGCCAAAATCTATGTGCAGTTTTTTGCCCAGTCACAAAGCCTACACATGTGCTTAGCTCCTATACCATCTTTTTTAAAAAAAAATATATTTTATTGATTTTTCACAGAGCGGAAGGGAGAGGGATAGAAAGTCAGAAACATCGATGAGAGAGAGACATCGATCAGCTGCCTCTTGCACGCCCCCTACTGGGGATGTGCCCGCAGCCAAGGTATATGCCCTTGCCGAAATCGAACCCGGGACCCTTCAGTCCCCAGTCCGACGCTCTATCCACTGAGCCAAACCTGTTTCGGCTATACCATCTTTTTTAAAAAAATATTTTTATTGATTTCAGAGAGGAAGGGACGGGGAGAGAGAGATAGACACACCAATGATTTGAGAGAATCATTGATGGCCTTCTGTACACCCCACACTTGGGGATCAAGCCTGCAACTCAGATATGTGCCCTGACCTGGAATTGAACCATGACCTCCTGGTTCATAGGTGGACACTCAGCCATTGAGCCATACTGGCCAGGCTTCTACACAGTATTGTATTCTATCGCATTTCTCCCAATTCTAATTCATTGTCGTCCTCAAGACTTTTGCCTGATAAACCTAGTGTGGATTGGTGCTAAGTGGTAGAGAAGGGGAAAATTTTGTCTTCCAGGCCCATGAAAAAAGGACTCCCCACTTTCAAGACTGTTGCTGTTTTTCTTTCTTCCCAAATTTATATTTGGCTTCATAATTTTTCAGGGGAGATAAAAGCTGGAGGCAGCGAGTCTTTATATCAAACATTAGCATTTTGGAAGTTTGTGGAAAATTAGGTTGAGTTAACTTTTATTGTCCTGTTCCTTTAAGATAAACAACAAGAAAAATGTAAGAAGCTCTCTCTTAAGGGGAGCCTGGAGGTTGGGTCTTAGCTAGTTTTTTTGACTCTCCTTAAGTGTTTGAGTCCTATTGCTGCTGCAGTTCATCTTTAAAAGGCATAAGTCTGTTTTCTCATCAGTGACGGGCAAAAAATATTTATTGTCCACTCTTTCATTCAGGATATCTCTGGGTTGCATAGGACATAGGTTATTTGAATGTAAATGTTTTGTAAATCACAAAGCACTGCATAAGTATAATGGACTAGAGCAGTAGTCGGCAAACTCATTAGTCAACAGTGGCAAACCGAGTCTCGTGAGCCGCATGTGGCTTGTAAGCTGCAGTTGGCTGACCACTGAACTGTAGGCCTGGTGAATGAAATTTATGCACATGGAGGTGGAGGAGGTGGTCCCTCAGCCCGGCCTGCACCCTCTCAAAATCTGGGACCGCTGGATGCCTGCCTGATTGCCCCTAACCACTCTGCCTGCCTGATTACCCTTAACTACTCTGCCTTGGCCCCTGCCACTGCAGCTTCATCCAGAATGGCATCCGGTCTTTTATTATTATAGATTACTTTCCAGTTCTATTGAGATATAGTTGACATATAACATTGCATCAGTCCAAGGTATACCACATAATGACTTGATGTATGTATATATTGCAAAATGACTACATAAGTTAACATCATATAATGCATTATTGTCATTATGCCTTTTTCATTTTATTTATTTAATTTAATTTAATTTTTAATTTTTATTTATTTAAAATATATTTTATTGATTTTTCACAGAGAGGAAGGGAAAGGGACGGAGAGTCAGAAACATCGATGAGAGAGAAACATCAATCAGCTGCCTCTTGCACACCTCCAACCGGGGATGTGCCCACAGCCAAGGTACATGCTCTTGACCGGAATCGAACCTGGGACCTTTCAGTCCGCAGGCCGAAGCTCTATCCACTGAGCCAAACCAGTTCGGCAGCCTTTTTTATTTTAAATGAGAAACTGAGCTCTTGCTAATTTGAAGCTCAGAGTCATTGTTAGAGACCAAGAAGCTCCAGGAGTTCTGGCTGAGCATGATCTGGTGGGAAGCGATGAGTTCATGAGACAGAATACATAATCTGTGAGAGGCTGGGCAAGTCATTTAATTGGTGTTTTCAAGCAGGGGATAATGATACACGCTATCAGAGTTGTGATGGTCAAATGAGATATTAAATGTTAGAGAGATGTTCCTGTAGATGGTGTACCAAAAGAGCAGCTATCCCCAAAATAGTTCAGTTCATTCTAGTTTATTTGCTGTTGGTGATTTGTGTACAAATCAAAAGGGAGATCATAGTCCTACATTGTTTCCTTGCAAGGAAGGTACATATGACCATATTCTTTAACCATAAGTTTCTCCAACCTGATTTTCTTGTCTTGACTGAAATTTGCTTGTTAGGTCATTTCTGATCTACAATGAATTGAATGGTTGTATTGTAACCAACAGGGTGTTAGTTTTTAATTTTTTTTTTTAACACAAAAGGGCTTGTTAGAGCCTCTTCCAAGAAGATAATTGTAAAAATTACATTTAGGCTGTGCACAGGGAGGTTAGAATGTGGAGATTTGAAATTAATTCATTATTAAAATAAGACTGTACTGTTAGACTATAATATTTAAGTATGTATACATTTTTACAAAATTAGGTTCAGGCTGTATATACAGTCTTGTGTTCTGTTCTTTTTTTTATCTCTTAATGTTATATCATGTGATTTGATTTTTTAGGATAGTGTGGTTGTTCAATGATTACATCATATTTTTTTCTACAGATATACCTACCACAACTGAACCATTCTTTTATCAACACATATTTACATATTGTTTCCCAGCTTTAGGTGTTAGTAAGAAATGCTGTGATGGTTTTCTCCCGTACTGCTCTCCCAGGCAGTCCGGGAGAAGGTCCGGCTGGGTCTCCCCTCTCTTTTTCCGCTTCCCCTGGCCCCAGTCACATGGTGAGGCTTCTCCTGCTCCATCTCCCCCCCCCCCCCCCCCAGCCTGTGAACCCGCCCGGAGACCCCCAATAAAGCCTGATTAATTCGTTCACCTATTCGGACTCCTGCCTGCAGTTTCTCTCACGGTGGCGTAGAACCTTATAGTAACATCTGGATAAAATGATATTTTTTTTACATAGAGCGAAGGAGATTATATTTTTCGCCTAAAAGAGCGAAGGAGGAAATACACCGAGAAAAGGTGTGGAAATTTCACCTTACGCAAAGCCCACATACTAACTGCAGAGCCAAGAAAACAACTTCAAAACCATGTAGATTCCTGCAACAGAGAGGAATTGCCACATCTGCTCCAACCATGAAGACAGGAGGAGAAACAGTCCAGAGACAATGCCTTGCCATGCTAGCAGTCAACAGCTGTGCATCACTGCAGGTTTCCCAGGACCAAACCAGGACCTGCATTGCCACTATTTGTCCACCATCCAGATGCCATTATGGACATGTATACATAAGGAACTGTTGAACATCGATATTAGGACTTATAACTGTTGAACATCGAAATTGGGATATAAAACTTTTGGACAATGAAACTGGGACTCTGGTCTACAGATGCAGATTTTTTAGGAGTGGAAAGATAGGTGGGAGATGCAGGAAACCAGTCATTGCCTCACCAATAGAGATGTAAATAGAACAGGAAACCTGCTCAACCTTAATGGTTCTGTAAGTCTGAACTATTCATTCACTGCTTAGGTGAGACATTGGTAGTTGAAGAAGCTGCCACTTTTAGTATGTTAATTCTTGCTGGTGGACTCATTGTTGGAACTTCCTGACATAAAGAACATAGATGTATCACATAGTCCTAATAAAAGGGGATAGCAAAGCCAGAGCAGTTGGTGTCCTCCCCCTAGAGGTGGACCCATGCCTGGCCCCCATTATTAAAAAAAAAAGAAAGAAATGCTGTGATGAACATCTTTGCCTATAAATCATTGTTTTACTGTTTTCTTAAGATAGTTTTCAAAAGGCTGAAATAACTGAATTAAATGTCACTAAAACAGTTCTCCCTTGAGTCCCTGTCTGACCCCCTTCCCACCTCTCACATGAGAGTCTAGGGTGTGGAGTCTTCTCCTTCCTGTGGGAGGTTGAGGAGGTGGCAGATGGGGACTCTATGGGAAGAATTATTTGAGTGTCTTGACCTAAGCCTGCCCATGCTTCCTGTCCATAGGCTGAGTGCTTGTGTGTGTTTGTGCTGGCTCCAATACAGGTAAACCTAATGTCTACCCATATCCTGGGAGGCACAGCAGGCCTATGGGGCGGGAAAAGCTGTCCTTCACCCAGGCCTGGCCCACCTCTGAGTTCACACACAGCTCCTGGCCACTGCTGGGACATGAAACTCCTGAGATGTGCCCAGTGTAGGCTTTGGCCCAATGGGTGTTGGGCAGGCCCTGGAGATGGCCAGGCTTGTGAAGGATGTAAAGAGAGAAACCCAAACCATTTTCAGCTTTTCCTTTGCAGATCCAACCTTTTAAGCATACCTACATTTACCTTCAATGGCAGTCGTTTTGCATTTTAATGACATATCAAGTACGCTAACTTGCATTTGAAATGAAAGTGCCTTAAATGTCTCTGGCTGTCAGAATGAGATGTTAGGAGCTTGATGAAAAGCGAACAAAGAAGACAAAGTATGAAGCCTGGATACAGTGCAAAATGAAATAAAACCTTGTATGGCCTGTCAGGGGTGTCAGTTGATATTCATATCTAAAGCACATTATAGCATTACTTTGCAGCTCATAGCTTACTCATCTGTCTTTTTTAATTCATCACATTCGAGCCCACATCTTTTAAGTCTCGTGTGTCAACAATGGAAGAAATCTGTTAATTGACAAATGAGTGTCACAAATGTGAATTGGTGCCTTTACATCAGCGGCAGGTAGAGTCTCTTTTGTTTTTTGTTGGATCTATTATTGGCATAAGCCAGTGTAAGACATCTGTCTTTGTCGGAATGAGAAATGACAGGCCTTCTTGGCTGTCATTGTCTTAGTGCGTGCGCATTCTGTGAGATACTGTATAAAGATAAAATGTCAGTTAAAAGAATATGAAAAACTATCTGGAGGAAGTCCTTAAATTACTCAGAGAGGGGATCCGGGAATTGGGGCTGGAATTGAAATCCGAGTGTTTCAGTTTGTATCTATCACACCTATTTAAAAATAATATGTCCCGAGTAACAGGATGAGGTTACCAGGCATTTAGGAAAATGTTATGTTGTGCTGGTATAATTAGCTTTATAAGATGGGGAGAAAAAACTACCTTTGCAAGATATGAGTTTATTATAAGGTCATCTCTCAGACAAGCACAGAATTGTCTCAATGAAAACACCCCAGGTAGGATTCTGGGCATTGATTTGCATGTGTTTTGAAATATTGAAATTGTTCCCTTCCAATTTCTTTTTCAGTTATATTTCTATCTGAGACTGATGAGAAGCATAATGAAATAAAAAGCAGCGGTTGTGGAGTGATGAGACAATTAGTGGGGAGGAAGCTGCTCCTATCACTGAGCTCCTGGTGGGTTTAGAGATTCAGGCGAGACTAGGTAGTGTTATTCACTGGAGTGACTGCTGGTAGGAGAGAAGGGAAGCCTCGGTGAGAGGGGAGGTAGAAGGACCAGGGGTGGAGGAGTGCTCCTGCTTCCTCTTCTGTCTGCCTCAGTATGAGTGGAGAGCTTGGACACTTAGGGCTTAGGGCTGATGAGGACAGGGTGATCTCAGCAGGCATGTCCTGGTTATAGGATGGGTGGACTCTTAAGATGCACTTCCCAAATGTGAGTGTGTACACAGATCCTCTGGGGGGTCTTGTTAAAATGCAGTATCTGGTTCAGGAGGTCTGGGTGTGGCCCTGAGTCCCTGCATGTCTAACAAATGCTCAGGTGATGCTGACCTGCTGCTTTTCAGACCCATCTTGAGTGCAAAGGAGTTCAGTTTATCTTCCCACAGACCATCGGGCTGCTGTAGACAGTGTAGGGTTGGTTATGAGAGGAGGGAAGCCTTTGGGTTCTTGGTGATTTCTGCATCACAAAGTAAATTTTTCTGTAGAATTTTTTTTTTTTTTTGTAGCTACATGTGGCTGGAGGACAGGCCTGTTTCTTTCTTTCTTTTTTTTAAACATTTAATTTTTATTGATTTTTTTTGCAGTATAACTTATATTTAATAGTAACATGTTTTTCTTTCCCCCTTCTCCATTATCCTCTCCCCAGTCTCCCCTATCCCCCAGCACATGTCCCCACCCACCCCCCTCCCCACCCCAGTGTCTTTCATTCACTGGTTATGCTCATATGGATGTATACAAGTCCTTCGGTTGATCTCCCCCGGTATTCACCTCCCATCCACCCAAGCCTTCCCCCTGTAGCTTGACAGCCTGTTCAATGCCTCCCTGCCTCTATATCGATCACTCTCCCCTGTTTCTTTTCTTCAAAAATATCTTGCCTCTGCATACTAGAAATAAATGTATAAGAACAAAAAATGTTTCAGTCTCAGTTTTAATGTCCAACTGTTCTGAGTCCCAGTTTCAGTGTCAAATAGTTCTTTATGTGTACATGTCAGCAATGGTATCCAGATGGTGGACACATCGTGGCAATGCAAGATCCATCTTCTCTGGTTTGGTCCTGGGCTGCCTGCAGACATGCACAGCTGCCAACTTCTAGCATGGCAAGGTGTTGTCAGTGGGGGACAGGCCTGTTTCTTAGTCCAAGGTACCCTGCTTTCTCTGAAGGGATCGGCATTGTGTATCTGTGCACACCTGTATTCACACATATGCTCATTGTTGTGTGCTTGAGGAAGAGCATGTACTGAACCTTGTGCATGTATTGCAGAACTTGTGTGTTCTTGTGTACATGTGGTGGTGCATTTGGGGATAGGCATGCAGCAAACCTGGGTGTATACAATTTGTTTATGTGTATGAGTGTAAACATGTGCTAGCTGTATGTTTTAGGAATAGGCATGCAGGCATGTATCAACCTCAGAGAGACAGACAGAGAGAGAGAATACCGATACATCTCCTAGGACAAAAAAAAATGAAAGAGAAAATAAATAAATGGGACTACATAAAAATAAAAAGCTTCTTCACAGCAAAAGAAACATCAAAAGAAACCATCAACAAAATGATGAGAGCCCACTGCATGGGAGAACATACTTACCAAGATATATTCAATAGGGGTTAATTTCCAAAAGACATATTGAACTCATACAACGTAACAAGGGGAAGACAAACAATCCCATTAAAAAATGAACAAAGGACCTAAATAGACACTTTTCCAAAGTAGACTTATAAATGGCCAAGATACATATGAAAAAATGGTAAAAATCACTAATCATCTGAGAGAAGCAAATCAAAACGACAATGAGTTATCACCTCAAAACTGTCAGAATGGCTTTCATAAAAACAAACAAAAAACAACCAACAACAAGTGCTGGTGAGGATGTGGAGAAAAGGGAACCCTCGTGCACTGCTGGTGGGAATGCAGACTGGTGTAGCCATTGTGGAAAACAGTATGGAGTTTCCTCAAAAAATGAAAAATGGAACTCCCATTTGACCCAGTGATCCAGTTCTAGGACTATATCCTAAGAAACCTGAAACACCAATAAAAAAGAATATATGCACTCTATGTTCATAGCAGCACAATTTACAATAGCTAAGATTTGCAAACAGGTCAAGTGCCCATTAGCAGATGAGTAGATAAAAAAAACAAACAAACTGGTACACTTATACAGTGGAATACTATGCAGCAGTAAAAAATAACACCATTTGCAATAGCATGGATGGACCTGGAGAGTATTATGCCAAATGAAATAAGCCAGTCAGAGAAAGATAAGTATCACATGATCTCACTCATGTGGAACCTAATGAACAAAATAAACTGAATAAAATAGATCCAGAGATGTAGAAGCATGGAACAGACTGTGGAACCTCAGATGGAAGGCAGAGGAGGGGGGTTGGGTGGGTGGGGAGAGATCGACTAAAGAACTTGCATGTATATATGCATAACCCATGGACACAGACAATAAGGGGGTGGAGGCCTGGGGTGGGGGCTGGGGGTGGGCTAGAAGAGGTTGATGGGGGGAATAAAGGGGACATACTTCTAACAATAAAGATTGAGAGAGAGAGAGAGAGAGACAGAGACAGAGACAGAGAGCCGGAGCATGCAAGCACTCCCTAAGTGGAGCATTAGGGCTCCTTTTGAATAATTAGATCAATTGGATAGATGCAGTGAAAATAAATCTACAACTGCTGCTGAGGCTAAAACATTGTCCTTTGGTGTCATTAGTCTTTGGTAAACATATTTACCTCCAAGTTTCCTCCGGGCCCCCTGCTGTGGAAGCTGATTGCAGTGTGTGTTTATGGATGGTGTAGACTCCTGGCAAAGTTAGACAGTTCTGTAGGGGTCTGAGGAAGTCCTCAGGTGATCATTGGAAGACCAAGGAAGGGCAGCCTCAAGGCCGGACGCTCACCTCCCTTTTCTTTTTCTATTTCAGCTAGAATCATGACTCAGAGAGCACAAAGCCATCCCTTTCTTTTTACTCAAACCTACAGTGAACTAATGAGTAACTGGGGGGAAGAAAGGGGTATTTTTCTGAAGGGACTCAGAAAAGGTGATGGTTCTTTTTTCCAGGTTTTTCTTTCCTTCCGTAGGCTCTTCTGCCTTTCACATTCTATGTACTGCAGACCTTTTCCTGGCTGACCCTTACATGCTCTGTTCTGGAGGAAATTTTAGTGTTTTGTTTGTTTGTTTAATTGAAACAATACTTACCTGAAGGGAATGAGGCAAGTCAGAAAGGCAGGGATGTGATCCATCTGAAAAAGGTGCATAAGTTGCACCGTATATCCCTTGCACCATAAACTAGAATGTTTTGTCCCATTGTGAGAGGCCTGTTTGGCCTTCTGTGGAGGTGCATTAGTAAAAAGGAAGTTGTCCGAGTATAAAGGGTATGTGTGTGTGTCCTTGCACATGTCTCCCTGTTCGCCTTCTAAAAATAGGCAAGGCGCACGCATCAATCTTGTGTTTATCCATATACATGTCTGTGTGTGCAGACATAGGCCAGATCCGCACACAGACATCCTTTTGTGTGCATAGTAGGGGACTAGGTACACAAGACCATTTTTACGCGCCGCTCTTGGTCTTTCATTGCCCCTGTCACAGAGAATCTGAAACAGACAAAAATTTATTGGGTAGTATTTAGAAACATGTCGGTGGTAACGACTGCAGCTCTGATTTCAATTAACACCCACTAAATTTAGCCTAATGCAGTGCATTTGTAGACCTGTTGAATGTGCTTGGTATCACATTGCAAGAATCTAAAGCAGTCATGGTTTAAAAAACATTTCATGCTGACCACTGATTTCCCATCTTCTCCCCACCCCCATCAATCTGGCACACAGTGGTGAGCTCCCCTGTGAACTGTCGAGTCTTTAAAATTCTCTGTTTGAATTTTTATAAAATGACCTTTCAATTGCAGAGAGCACAGTTAAAGTTTTAGCGTCCAATCTTGCTTAATGAAATACTACTTTGGAGTTCATAATTCATCATTCTTCTCACTCTGCTTACCCCCTTTTTTGGCTATTTGGGTGAAAACAGCTGGGGAAGTACTACATTTTATGATTAAGGCACTAAAAGATTAGCCGTAGGCACTGCCCATCTATGGGGCTACAGAATTCAGGCTGCTGACAGCAGATCTGTTTTGAATCGGAGTCAGATTAAAGTGAGTGAAAATCATTTGGGGGCTGAGGGCTCGAAAGGTCACACGTGTAATGAATTGTGGGTGCTTGCCTGGCTTCCCAGGCGAGAACCGTAAGCAATTATTAAATGCCATTGTGCATTGGGAAGGGTCGGCTGGTGGTGACTTTGAAACTCTCCAGAAGTGAGGCTGGAGATTGCAAAAGGTAGTAATAAGACCTTGGACAGGAGAGGGTTTGGGGGGCCGTTGCCTTGTGTATTTGGCTTTATTTGAGGGAGAGACTTTCATTCCTCTCCCATTTTCACTTTGCTCTGAGTCTTTAGTGATAGCATCAGCAGTTCCAGTGGGCAGGGTCTTGCTTGGGACTGTTGGGGAAATCCTGATAGTATCCTTTTTGTTGTAACTTGGTAAGTTCCTTCATAAGCTTCCTGCTTTTTCTAGGTGCTATGGGAACCAGTGATTTTGTAGCCATGAACTATTCTATAATCATCAACATGTCTTTATTGACAATCTTCTTTTTATCTATTAAAGTCACCCCAAACTACCCTGGCCAGTGGTGTAAGAATCAGGACTGATACAAAGGGCTGAGGCCTCTTCCCTTCTGAAGGTGAGGGGACTTGAACTGCCTTGACTAAGGGAGGCTGTGCTCTAACCTTTCCCTAGCATTTGTCATCTTGTGTGGTCTACCACTGTAGACAGATTTCACAAAGTTTCTTTATCACAATACAGGAACAACCCCTGCTGAATTAACCCTTCTCATATTTGACATGTATCTCTCCCCCTTCTAGTCCCTGCCCCATTCCTTGAGCATTTGAGAAACCCTGGCATAGATCTCTCTGGACAAATCTGTTCTGAAATGGAAAGTAAAGCAAAACAAACAAATCCTCTTTTTGCCCAAAGGTCCCCCAACACTTAAATAATTAGGTTTAACTGGTGATTGTATTTTCTTTCAGTGGCTCAACCAATTTATTCAATAGTTACTGAATGCTTGCTCTGTGTCCAAGTGGAAAGCTAGGCATTCAAGATACCAAGAGGACTAAGGATGTAGAAATTGGTGACTGCAGCCCAGTAAAGTGATTAAATATTGAGGGATGCACAGGGTATTGAAGATATAGAGGAGTGAAAGTTGACCCTTCTGAGGGTATAGCTAGGAAGGTTTCCTGGAATGATAGTAGATGTCTGAGCCGAACTTTAAAAGATCAGGATTGCCATTCTCCCCCATGCATATGTTTATTTGCCCCAGTTATCTTTATTTAATTGGATGAGCCATTTGGGAGGACAATAAAGACATTTATGGATGAAGGGACAGTACACGTAATGGCAGGGAAGGCTGAAATAGCTGGAGCCAAGACTTGGCTTGTTCTGGAGGATGACTTCTCTGCGGGCCATTTCTTGACCAGGGCAGCATTTGACTATTAGTAGTCTCTGGCTATTCAGCAACACAGAGTAAATGTTTAAGTTACTGGAGGTGCTTGAGCTACATCAGGGAATGAAACAAAGACCTCTGCCATCAGTGTTTCTTGTTTTTCCTTCCTCTTCCTTGTCCTTCCTAAATTTCTCCTATATTTTGCCTTCTTTATGATAAGGAACTAATCAAACAGGATAATAAGAGGATGGGGAAACAAAGGATATGGCCACTCTATCAATATGTAATGTGTTGGATTTCTGGAAGACCTCACACCTACTAGTCTATATGGCTAACTTGTGGATACCAGAAGCAGCACCAATCAAGGTTGCAAGTTCATCATCTGCTTTGATTCCTTATTGTTGTAGGGTATCTATTCTCTTTTTTGTTCTCTCTGCCACTTAGTCATATTTAGGTACAAATAGCTGATAGCGATGGAAAAATCCCAAAGGAATATCTGCTTGTTTCCAGTGATTTATCCTCATGAATCAAACACTAGTGGAGTATCAGGCAGCTTGGACCAGGAATGAGGACATATTTTTAGGGAGTGGTGGGAGGGGGCGTTCATAATAACCCAAAGGATTTCACATAAGGTTGCCATTCTTCCCCACAAATACATTTATTTGCTCCAGTTGTCTTTAGTTAATTGGATTCTTTTGGGGAGAGGTGAGGACAGATTATTGGCCATGGCCGAGGGATATAAGGAGAAGGACTACTAGAAATATAGCGCTATCTCTGTTACTGTATCGTCATTGCATGTAGGTGATAGGGCAGTTGTAATCTCTATCCAGAAGATAGGAAGTTTTCTGGAAGTTAGCTTTGTTTTAAGAGTTACCCAGTATAACCAAACACTCATCTCAGCTAGCAGTAGACTCCTTTCTGCAGTGGTCCCACAAGTTCTATGGCTTAGAGTTCGATTGGATATTCCCTTTGCTCTTGAGGTTCTGCGGTAAAAGTGATGATAATTATTTCTTTTTGGTTCAATGAACTTGGAATGAAAGAAAGCTTTATTTTCTCATGTGGTAGAAGGTTTTTTTCAGGTCTTCAGGGGAATGTTGGGCACAAGGTTTGGGAGGAAGGTAGAGTGGGAAGTATGAATGCCAACCCCCAACAACGGGGTGGGGTAGGTAGCTAGGGCCCTGTCTGTATTATTGGTCCATGGCGCCCATCCAGCCTGTGGCCTCTCTCACACAAAGCCTTAGTTCTGATTAATGGCATCCGTGTCTGGGAGGCATGGATTGTATTAGACCTTGTTTAAAAGTGCTTGCTATACATTCACTTCCCCTGGAAGTGCACCAAAATAGGACGAGAGGAAAAAAGGGAGCGAGAGAAAGAGCCTGCATTTGGAAAGGGTAGAAAGGAAAGCTTTTTTTCACAAATGCTTTCTGTGACTTTCTGTGCTCTTCAAGGCTTTATCTCTGCAGGGCTCCTATGGGAGAGCAAGGGGACAAAGTGAAGACAGACATCTTGGGAAAGAAAACGGGTATCCCTGCCAAAACTGGGAGATGGTGCTGGCTCTCTTGGCTTTTCAGAAACTCTCAGAAATCTGCTGACATTTTAAAGGGGGGGAAAGGGAGAGAGAGATGATTTATGATGACATCACATGTTGCTCAAGCAGATCCTGTGAGAGGAAAATGGCTTTTATAGAGAGCATGTTGCAATAAAGAAACAGTGAGTCACTGGGGGGAGCATCATCAATTGAAATGCCTTGATTTATTTGCCTTAACTCTTGCTGTCCCCCTCACCCCCAACCCATCCAAAGGTCTTGACAGCATCTAGGGCCCTGCTGTAAAGGGGTTCAGAGAGCCTGAGCCCAGCTAGAACCCTGTGTGCTGCCTTGTCCTCCCTATACCCACTCTCCTCCCTCTTTCTGATGACTTTGCATCCTGCATTGTTCTTAGCTCCCCATAGAATAGGTGGGTGTGCAGGTGTTGTACTGGCTGCCCTTGGGTGTGTGTAAACGTGTGTTTGGTGTGTGTGTTCTGCCTTTGTGTGTTTAAGTGATGGGTGATGGAAGAGGGTGGTGGCGAGGGCGGTGGCTAGTGAATTTTTGCATTTTTTTGTAGTGGTAGAGCAATGACTTTTGTGGAGGGGTGTGGGTTGTCACCCTGCTTGTTCAGGGGCAGTACCAGAGGATTTGGGCTGGGGTGAGGGATCCAGTATTTTGGACCTGGCAATTGGGAATGCACTTCGAGCCTCAAACTTTGGAAGATGACAGTCTCCCAGGAGTTCTCTTGTCTTAGTTGGTCCTATGGCTCATCACCTGCACAGTACCAATCCTGAATCTCAGCAACATGGCCGACAGAGTCTAAAGGCTTGTCTTTGTGGACCCATACTCCTGGTTCTTCCATGTACTTTTCCTCTTTAATGACACTTTCTCTCTTTTTCCTCAAGACTCTAATACCTTCCTGCTTTCCCCCTGCCATCTCAGAATGGGCTGAGGACCAGGCCAGGAACCCTTTCATATTCAGGTCCAGTTGACATAGTGGGCTCTAACTATCTTGTGTGCATTTCTGTGAAGGCCAAATTCTAAAGCTGAAGCCAGAGATCCTTTTGAATGGGTTTCAACCATTTAGAAGAGAGATTGCGGGTGTTTTTGGGAGATGTCAGTGGAGGTGGGTTATGCAACAGGCAGTTAGTTGGTTGGGCCAGCTTCAGGGTGGATGGTAGTCTTCTTTTTGTGTGTTAGAATGGTCTATGTGGCTCCAAGCTAGCTTCTTTGGAGCAGGTCCTTCATTGTAGGGCCTTCCCAGTCTGAGCATCCCTGCTGATTGTCCCATTGAACAGTCATGCTCCCACAGTATACAAGGTTGGGGAATCTCCCCTTAGAACAGTGGTCAGCAAACCGCAGCTTGAGAGCCACATGTGTGGCTCTTCCATGAGTGTGGCTCTTCCATAAAATACCACGGCCTGGGTGAGTCTATTTTGAAACAGTGGCATTAGAAGAAATTCAAGTTTAAAAAATTTGGCTCTCTAAATAAGTTTGATTCTGCTGACTAATGAGTTTGCCGACCACTGCCTTAGAAGAAGGTCCAGTCACTTCCCAGGTGATGGTTAGGAGGTCTTCAGGCCAGCCCAGCCCAGGCCTTGTCCTGCTTTTCTATATCCTCTGAGGATTCAGTTTAGGCCTGGAAAGTCTTTGAAGCTTGGGGCCCTCCCTGTTGAGTCACCCCCTGGGCCTGGGGCACATCCCTGGGACAGAGGTGCTGCTGGTTGGTGATGCCTGGGCTTTCTGCCCTGAACAGTGAATAGTGGCTCTAGGGAGGAGAACTGGCCTCACAATGCTCACATTCTTAGTGTCTGCTAGATAGGCATTTCCTAACTGTCTTTAAAACAAAACAAAACAAAACAAAAACCCATAGATAGTGACAGTAATAAACCAGCCATCATCCCATCACCTTCGTCCTGCTTTTATTGAGGCCTGGGGATACAGCAGTAAGCAAGACTGACTTTGTTTTAAAAAAGCTTACCACTTTTCTGTTGAAAAAGATCTAATTTCACCCAAAGAGCTATGTCTTGCCCTGTATACATTGTGGGAGTGGGGGAATATGAACTTCAGTGCTAAGCCAGGCATTGGAAAACTTTTAGCAATTCTGTAAGGACTTTTTATTATTTCCCTTTCAACTCAAGGAAATGGAGATGAAACCTGCCTATGGGCTCACAGCTCCCAAGTTGCAGTCAGTGTTAGAACTTGGTTCTGTCTGTTTTGAGCTAGAGCTTTCTCCCCTCACCGTGCTGTTGGTAATGGTACACATATTGTTTTGAGTTCTGATGTTTTTCACTTAAGATGTCAAAAGCATTTTTCTGGGTTTCTATAGTATTCATAATAATCTTTTTAAATGACTACATGATTTTTCTACCCATACTGATGTACTGTAATGTAAACCAGGCCCTGAAACATTGAATGCTTATTACTCATTTTTTTTTCTGATGTTGGAAATTGAGTGGAGAGTTGCCAGACTGCTTCATTCCCCTTTTTCCCACTGTCTCCTAAAAGAAGCAATTGGACCAATACAGATGAGCCTTGTGAGGGTCTCCAGGTTGTTTGGGGAACATGTTGCCCTTCATCAGTGAAGACTCCTGGAAGGAGAGCTTGGCTTCTTGTCCTTCTTCCTTGCTGGGTGTTTCAGAGATTCCTAACTCCCTCTTCTATCCCAGGTAGGGGGAAACCATTTTGCCATGGTAGTTCCTTCTCTCCAACCAACTTGTCCACCTTATTCACTAGTCTTAAATCCATTCTCTTTATCTGGAATTCTTCCTGTTTTCACCTCCCCCAGATCTTCTCTATGCAACTCTTCCTCAGCTCAATACCTGTAGCTTCCAGGCCCCTCTGCCAGATTTTTCTTTCCTTACGCTTTTTGAAGCCCCACCCTCTTTAACTTGACACCACATTATATGCTGTCACATGAATTCCTATCCCCTCAAAAGTAAGGAGAAAGGGAAGGTGGTCTCACATTCATGCTCCCAGCACGTTTCCACTGCTATCTCATTTAATCTTCATAACAACACTTTGAGGTGGGATTTATTATCCCTGTTTGAAGAGCGGTTAAAGTTAGTCCAGGCAGGGCAAGAAAAAGGGTGCCATGTAAGTGGCAGAACTCCTAAATGGCAGGGATCATTTCTTTAGCTTCTTATTTCATCTCCTTACTGACCAGTGTGTACTTCAAGACACAGAATAGGTGCTTATTAAATGCTTGTTGAATTTTACTACAGAACAAGCTCTAAATGGTCCTACCCTGTTTAACAAGCCACTGAGTTGCTCTTCGGAGACAACAAACTCAAATCGCAAGTCATGAAGCCAAAGCATGTACAGAGGAGAGAACTTTGACCTTCAGCGGCACCTGGAACCAAAGTCCTCCTTACTTCCCCCCACTCTCCTGCCTGCCCCATACACAATTAAAGGATTGGGATATAATTGGAATTTAAATACTAGAATGAACAATTTCTGAAGTGAAGGGTCTTTTGTCCAGGAAGACCCAGTGCTGACACACCTTACCATAAGTGGCCAACCTCCAAGATCATCCAGTTAAAACTTGCACTGCTACCAGGCTGGTGTGGCTCAGTGTTTGAGCATTGACCTATGAACCAGGAGGTCACAGCTGGATTCTGTCCTGGCATATACCTTGGTTGTGGGCTTGATTCCAAGTAGGGGGCGTGCGGGAGGCAACTGATCGGTGTTTCTTATTGGTGTTTTTATCTCTATCCCTCTCCCGTCCTCTCTAAAAATCAATAAAAATATCTTTAAAAAGCACAATAACCCCCAAACTTTGCACTGCCAACATGTTCCCCTTAAAACCTACCTGAACCCTGAATTGAGTTTAGGTTTTTCCAGCACTTGCTGCACCTTCTCTGTTGTGCCATGTTATACAATAAGCACCATTTTCTTCCACTGCATCTTGGTGGCAGTGTGATTGGCTACCTGTAGCACCTGGTAGAAGAACTCTTTGCTTGATTACAAATGGTCACTCAGATGGGATTTAGCGATCCCTGGCTGGCAATAGTTTCTCCAGGATCCATTCCAGCAATGACTTGGACTGATTGTTTCAGGGACAGACCTGTAGTGCTTGCCACTGACCTGGGTAGCTGATCGACAGCCCTTTCATTTTGCAGTAAGAGAAATTGGGTGCTTGGCTTGGAAGATGTCTCTTGGTTAGCAGCTTCATGTGAGATGACACCATTGCTTATGTAAGGGAACAGGCTTTGAGAAGGGACCTTGGTAATCTGGTTTGAGATCTGGGTTGTTTGAATACAGCTGTGGGGTTTGGTTTTAGCTTTGATACTGGTTGTTAATTTGGTCTAGAGCTGACAAAATAAATTTTGAAGGTTGTGTATCTGGGTGGGGATAGGGAGGAATATGTATGAATGTGAGTGAGATATATTGTTTATAGATGGTCCTTGTTTTAAATGATTTGACTTTTGGGAACTGAATTCCTCAGTGACTAGTAGAGACTCTTTATGAGAGTCTTCTGATCCTGGAGAAGAGGCACTGCTCTCTCCCTCTGGCCCTTGAGCTGTACCCGGGGGACTGGGACTTTATACACTCCTCCTGCCTCTCCTTGTACATGGGCAAAGCAGCCAACAGGGGGAGCCTGTCAGGGCCCCACTCACCTAAACTTGTTGGTGCCTGAGAGGAATCCATATGGCACATGGTTGGAGTTTAACTCACATTTCCCCGGTTTCCCCCACCTTGACATGAGTGCCTGGTTCACCCCACTTTGGTGTTCATTCTTAGTCATAGCTTCCAAAGTTTCACAGTCTGATGGTAAAACAGCTCTTTTGGTCCATCATGGGAGAACAGAGGGTGCAAACTCCAGAATTATTGTACAGACCAAACCCCATGCTGGGAAAACCTAACCTGACACCCAAAGCTAAGCCCTGAACTCCCACACTCAAGAGCATCAGTTTTCAGATCTGGCTACCTTGAAAAAGATAAGGGAAAAAATCCTCACATCCTCACATTTTTGTGGTTCACTGCCTGGTGAGGGCATCAATCACAGGAGCTGTTAACTGACCTGCAAGTAGGAAGTAAACTGGCATCTGAGGCTTCTTCTCCATCATCCTTTTGTTCCTAGACATGTGGTTACAGCCATCCTGAGCTCAGGCTCCATACTGACACCTTCTTCCTATAGGTCTGCCACTTAAAAATTCAGGCTTTCTGAACCTGTTTTTTACTTTCTGAACTTTCTAGCTTTATCGTGAACACTTCCTATTTTTTCTTTTCTTTTACTTAAAAAAAAATATTGTTCAGATTATTACAGCTGTTCCTCTTTTTTACCCCAATAGCTCCCCTCCACCTGATTCCCTACCCCACTCCATGCCCTTCCCCCGTCACTGTCTTCATCCATAGGTGTAAGATTTTTGTCTAATCTCTTCCTGCACCCCTCACACCCTCTTCCCCCTGAGAATTGTCAGTCCACTCCCTTTCTGTGTTCCTGATTCTATTATATTCATCAGTCCATTCTGTTCATCAGATTTTTCATTCACTTGATTTTTAGATTCACTTGTTGGTAGGTATGTATTTGTTGTCATTTTGTTGTTCATAGTTTTTATCTCTACCTTTTTTCTTCTTCCTCTTCTTAAAGAATACCCTTCAGCATTTCATATAATCCTGGTTTGGTGGTGATGAACTCCTTTAGCTTTTTCTTATCTGTGAAGCTCTTTATCTGACCTTCAATTCTGAATGATAGTTTTGCTGGGTAGAGTAATTTTGGTTGTAGGTTCTTACTGTTCATCACTTTGAAAATTTCTTGCCACTCCCATCTGGCCTGCATAGTTTCAGCTGACAGTCATATGGGTACTCCCTCGTAGGTAACTGTTTTTCTCTTGCTGCTTTCAAGATTCTCTTTGTCTTTTGCCCTCGGCATTTTAATTATGATGTGTCTTTGTGTGGTCTTCTTTGGATTCCTCTTATTTGGGTTGTCTGTGCTTTCTGGACTTGTAAGTCTATTTCTTTCACCAGGTAAGGAAAGTTTTCTGTCATTATTTCTTCTTCTTTTTTTTTTTGTGATCTTTTTTTTTAAAAAAAATATATTTTAATTGATTTTTTGCAGTATAACTTATAATTAATAGTAGTACATGTTTTCCTTTCCCCCTCCCCCTTAATCTCCCCCAAGCCTCCCCTACCCCCCAGCACATGTCCCCACTCTCCCCCCTCCCCGCCCCAGTATCTTTCATTCATTGGTTATGCTCATATGCATGCATACAAGTCCTTCAGTTGATCTCCCCCAGCATCCGCCTCCCATCAACCCAAGCCTTCCCCCTGTAGCTTGACAGCCTGTTCAAGGCCACCCTGCCTCTATATCAATCACTCTCCCCTGTTTCTTTTCTTAAAAAATATCTTGCCTCTGCATACTAGAAATAAATGTATAAGAACAAAAAATGTTTCAGTCTCAGTTTCAATGTCCAACTGTTCTGAGTCCCAGTTTCAGTGTCAAATAGTTCTTTATATGTACATGTCAGCAATGGTATCCAGATGGTGGACACATCGTGGCAATGCAAGATCCATCCTCTCTGGTTTGGTCCTGGGCTGCCTGCAGACATGCACAGCTGCCGGCTGCTAGCATGGCAAAGTGTCATCAGTGTCCCCCATCTCTGGACCATCCTCGTGACTGGAACAGACCCGTCAGTTCCTCACAGTAAAAGGAACACACATGGTCTTGGAGTTGTTCTCTGAAAACACACAAACACATTCTCGACCAAAAGTTAACAGAGGGATCCTCTCTGCAAAATAGACTTGGGATTCTTTTTAATTTTTGCCTAAGTGATTTTCCTTTGGCTTATTTTGATACCATGTGTGTTTTTTCATGGGTGTCCTGCAGTTGGTTTTACAAATGAAATTTACTTTACTGGAGTAAGAATTTTCTAGATGTATTTTACTTACTCGATATTTTTTTCCTTACATGATATTATCCCACTGCCCCCTCCCCTTTTTTGATTAATGGGGGCTTTTGGAAATTTTATATTGCAGTCTTGGTAATTTTAAATTTTAATTTTTGCACACAAATATGACTGCTTTAGGTTCTTTGGATGTTAGGCAATTTTACAGTGCGATGAACTACTAATAGATTTTTTAGTTAATGTTTTAGGAAAAGCTTTTTGTCCAGTACACTAAAATTTTCTTGAGTATTCACTTATTTCACTTGGCCAATTTAAATTAATCTGAAAACTTGATTACTATTTTCCTGTCAATTTTAATACTCACTGTCATTATTTCTTCTAATAGGTTTTCAATATTTTGCTCTCTCTCTTCTTCCGGCACACCAATAATTTGGATGTTGGTATGCTTGAAGTTGTCCCAGAGGCTCCTTACACTATCTTCATATTTTTGGATTCTTTTTCTTTTTGTTTTTCTGGTTGGGTGTTTTTTGTTTTCTTATATTTCAGATCTTTGGTTTTATTCTTGGGGTCCTTTGAGCTACAGTTGAATTTCTGTATATTCTTTATTTCAGACAGTGTATACTTAATTTTTGTAATCCATTTTCTTGGCATTCTCATTAAGGTCCTGGATGGTCTCGTCAAGTTTCTCGGCGGTTTTTAGAAGATTCTTGAGTAACCTTATAAATGTGGTGTGGTCCTGAACTCTATGTGCAGTAGTCTGCTTTCCTCCATTTCTTTCATTCATAGCATGTTTCTTTTTTCAATTTAATTAATCTTTATTGTTCAGTTTATTAATTACATTGTTTCCCTTTTTTTCCCCTATAGCTCCCCTCCACCCAGCACCCATCCCACCCTCCACCCTCTCCTCTCCCATACTGTCTTCTCCCTTAGGTGCATGATTTTTGTACCATCTCTTGCGACCCCTCCCACTCCCCTTTTCTCCCCAAGAATTGTCAGTTCATTCCCTCTCTATGTCCATGATTCTGTTATATTCACCAGTTTATCCTGTTCATCAGCTTATTAATTCACTTGATTTTTATATTCATTTGTTGATAGATGTGTATTTGTTGTTCATAATTTATATTTTTACCTTTTTATTCTTCCGCTTCTTATAGAATATCTTTTAGCAATTCATACAATATTGGTTTGGCGGTGATGAACTCCTTTAGCTTTTTCTTATCTGTGAAGCACTTTATCTGATCTTCAATTCTGAATGATAGCTTTGCTGGATAGAGTAATCTTGATTGTAGATTCTTGCTACTCATCACTTTGACTATTTCTTGCCACTCCTATCTGGCCTGCATATTTTCTGTTGAAAAATCTGCTGACAATCGTATGGGTGCTCCCTTATAGGTAACTAACTGTTTTTCTCATGCTGCTTTTAATATTCTCTCTTTAGCTTTGACCTTGGCATTTTAATTATGATGTGCCTTGGTGTGGTCCTCTTTAGATTCCTATATTTTGGGGTTCTGTGCGCTTCTTGGGCTTTTAAGTCAATTTCTTTCACCAGGTGAGGGAAGTTTTCAGTCACTATTTCTTCAAGTAGGTTTTCATTACCTTGCTCTCTCTCTTTTTCTGGCACCCCTATAATTCGGATGTTGGTATGCTTGAGGTTGTCCCAGAGGCCCCTTACACTATCTTCAATTTTTTGGATTCTTTTTGGTTCTTGCTTTTCAGGCTGAGTGGATTTTGCTTCTTTGTATTTCAATTCTTTAACTTGGTTCTTGTGTACATCTGGACTGCTTTTAGATATTTGTATAATATATTTTATCTCAGTCAGTGTATGCTTAATTTCTAGTTGGTCCTTTTTCATATCCTCGTAGGTCTCGTTCATTTCCTTGCAGGTTTTGTTCATTTCCTGGTAGGTCTTGGCCTTTTCTAGGAGCCTTTTGAAAAACCTTATAACTGTGGTTTTGAACTCTATGTCTAGTTGTCTTTTTTCCTCCATTTCTTTCACCCTGATTTCTTTCCATTTCTCTGCATTGTGGCTGCTTTCCTGAGTTGGTCCATTAGCTGTGTGTGGTAGATGTCCTCTAAGGGACAGTGGCTCAGCCTCCCCAGTTACCTGAGGTGGATAATCTTACTGCAATTCTTTATGAGGTGTACAGTATTGTTGAAGTTAAGCCCAGCTTATTGTTGTTAGCACTAGGAGGGTTTGACCTCCAGGCCAATTGGCTGAGAGGGTGAGCTGTGTTCAGGTTGGATGGGCGGAGTCTCCGGGCTGAGCAGGCAGAGTCAATTCCGCCCTATGCAACACGTGGGTCTCTGTGCCGGGTTGTAATGGCTGCAGGCACCTCCGAGAGAAAGCCGCCGCAGGTCTCCACCCATTGCCAGACAACTCTGCCTCTCCCCAAATGAGTCTGCACACCCAAAGTCTCGCCCAGGGCTGTAAAACAAAGCAGTCCGGTGGTCTCCCGAACAAGGGAGCAAGTCACGAGTCCTCTCTGCATGGTTACTCGCAAACTGCTGTTCCAAGTTTACACACGCTCTCCTCAAGCTCGCAGACCTCTGCCGCGCCCACGCCTGGTTTTTAGCGTGCCTACCCCAGATGTTGGACCTCCTGGAACTGCGGAATCAGTGCAGTGGGACATCTTTGCCCTCCTGTTGGAGAAAATCAGCTAGGTTTGCTGCCGCCCACCCTTTTCCACTAGCGCACGCACGGCTCCAAACCTCTCTCCACATGGCTCCGAACCTTTCTCCGCGCACGGCTCCGTTGGTCCTCTGAGTCACAGTGTCCTATCTTTACTTTTATTTGTGGAATTTTCACTCAACCAGCTTTCTGGATGATGTTTGTTTTGTTGTCAAGTTGTAGTTTTGGAATTGCTGTGTGGGGCAGCAAAATAGGTGTTTACCTATGCTGCCATCTTGGTTCCTCCCATTGCATGTTTCTTTGTCTCTGCATTTTTCTGCTTCCTTGTGCGATGGAGTGGAAGAGCTGCTGTGCTGGAGACACACCTATGGGGCAGGACTTGCTTCATTGGGGCTTTGGAACTCACTGAGTCTGCGTCTTGAATGTGTCACTTATGGATGTGAGTAGTTGAATTCTGATGTCGTTTCACACTGACCTCTAGATACACTAGCTTCTGGATCTCCAATGGGGTGCTAATGTCTGAGGTGACCCAGCAGGAGCTATAGCAAGAACTACAGTTTTCTCATCTTTGCTTGGGGTTTGCAGGTTTTGGAGCTGTCTGACCAGAGCTGCAGTTTGTTAGATTAAGCTGCGATATGGTGGGCCATTTATATGCAAATGCCATTGTGCACAGCTTGGGCACGTTTGCAGATTTGTGCGGGGCAGGGTTTCAGGGAGTCACTAGGCTAGGGCATGGCAAACAGCGATGGCTGCCAGCCAGCTAGCTGTCTCTGAGTCTCCACATTTCCAAGTCCCCACATCCCGCGCCTCAGCTCAGTGAACAATGGTTGCTGTGTGCACCTCTACAAGGGAGCCACCTTCACTTTCCAACCTGATGGCTCATAGAAGTCTTCTCCTCATAGAAGTCTGGGTCCCCAGCATCTCCCCAGAAACTGGAGTTCAGAGTAATCAGGAGCTTGTTTCCCTTTGGGTTGGAAAAAGCAGTGCACCCAGCCACCCACTGCCAGCCCGGTTCGTGTGCCTCCATACCTCAGCTTTTCAGCACTTGTGCACGTCTCAATGCTCTTTTCTGTTTCCTTCTAGTTGCAGCACTTCCACTTAGCCAGCTTTCCCATGCTTCTGGGTAATAGACATTTTTTCTTTTAGTTGCAGTTTTGAAATTGTGTGAGGCAGCAGTTTAGGTGTTTACCTATACTGTCATCTTGGTTTTCCTTTCTTTTCTCCTTTTCTTTTTTCTTTTCTTTTCTTTTCTTTTCTTTTCTTTTCTTTCCTCCCTCCCTCCCTCCCTCCCTCCCTCCCTTCCTTCCTTCCTTCCTTCCTTCCTTCCTTCCTTCCTTCCCTCCCTCCCTCCCTCCCTCCCTCCCTCCCTCCCTCCCTCCCTCATTCTTTCTTTTCCTCTCTCTTCTCTTTCTTTCTTTGTTTTCTTTCTTTCTTTCTTTCTTTCTTTCTTTCTTTCTTTCTTTCTTTCTTTCTTCTTTTTCAGGGTTGCCACAACCCTTTAATTTTTAAAAATCAAACAAAATGCAATGCAGTAAAGTTATGTCCAAAAAATAAAGTATGCCCATAGTTCTATTTTCTTTTTTGAGGAACCTCCAAAAACTGGTTGCACCAATTTATATTTTCATTGACAATACACAAACTTTACCTTTTTTTCTTAAAAAAATTATATATACATATATATATATACATATATATATATATATATACATATATACATATACATATACATATATATATATACATATATATATATATATATATATATATATATATGTGTGTATTATGGAGAGGAAGGGAGAGGATAGAGAGTTAGAAACATCGACGAGAGAGAAACATCGATCAGCTGCCTCCTGTACGCTCCCTATTGGGTATGTGCCCACAACAAGGTACATGACCTTGACCAGAATCAAACTTGGGACCCTTGAGTCCACAGGCCAATGCTCTGTCCACTGAGCCAAACAGGTTAGGGCATGCTTTATCTTTTTCTACATCCTTCCTAATACATATCTTTAGTCTTTTTTTTTCTTTGTAAAAATCTTTGTTGTTGAAATTATTATGTAGGTTCTCCTTTCCCCCCCCATTAACCTCTTCCAGCCTCCTCCCGTCCTCACTCTCCCAGGCCTTCACCACTCTATTGCTTTTTTGTTTGTTGATAAGTTCATTTTAAAGGAGTTTTAAAAGAGGATCTCAAACCTCTCAGAAACCATGGAATGTATTCTTTCATTGATTATAAATGAATTTAAAAATGGCTTTACAGGATTTCTTACAGCAAGCAAAGGTTTGGTCATCTGAGCAAAATTTTAACCATGTCCATCTGCCAGAAACATAATTTGGATCCAGTTTTTCCTTTGAGTTTTGCATTGTACTCGGAACACAAAAGTTAGCATTTAAAATGAAAGCTGTGAGGTCTGTTTATTTGTATGTTTATGTATGTCTGTGTATGTTATAATATGGCATATTTTGGATGGTATTGCCAAAATTGATTTGTAGTTTCAAAACCAGGTTGCAAAGAAGCCTTATTCAATTGGCTTAAACAAATGAGTGCTCATACAAATTGAAGAAATAACTGAAACTAATCCAAATACTTTCCAAGTGCATGTAATCTAGGGTTAATTTTTAGTAAATAAAAGCTATCTTAATGTTGGTTTAATTAAAATGGTCATACTTTTAGTTACCAATGCTAAAAATAATCCAGACATACAGCAAATGTTACAAAATTTTCAGCAAGAAAAATAATTTAGGATAATGGTTAAACACTTTAAAGTTGTGTAAAATCTTTAGGAGTAATCTAAATATGATCATTAAAAACATTATTTAGATGTAAATGGGATAAAAGTTTCTAGATGAACTTTTCAGCAGATTGTTTTCAAAATCTTTGGTAACTTGAAACTTAAGAGTTTTGCCAAGTTAAGTTAAATGATGAATCAAGTTAATTCATTGAAAATCTAAGTAATTTATAAACAAGATAAAATACTGAAACATTAAATGATAACTAGGTCTACCTTTATATACTTTGACTTCCTATTATAGAGAAACTGAAAGCTAAATTTAGATCTGTTAATGAAAATGTTTTGTGGCCGAGACCGGTTTGGCTCAGTGGATAGAGCATCGGACTGCGGACTGCGGGGTCCCGGGTTCGACCCCGGCAAGGGCATGTACCTTGGCTGCGGGCACATCCCCAGTGGGGGGCGTGCAAGAGGCAGCTGATCGATGTCTCTCTGTCATCGATGTTTCTGACTTTCTATCCCTCTCCCTTCCTCTCTGTAAAAAATCAATAAAATATATTTAAAAAAAAAGAAAATGTTTTGTGATTTGCCAATAAGAGAACCTGTTTCTAAAGGTTCTGAAATAGATTCCTAAATTTTCGATTCTCAACAATGCTATGATTTACTTACATTATAGTTGTTAGAAATTAAGGTTTCTAAGTATTACAAATTCTAATTAATATGGAAAGAAATGATGTGTATTTTTAGTGAAGGAAGGTATAAGGTATGAAAATACATTTTCCCCATCTGCCTATGGAATGGAAAGAGTTTTTTTTATTTTAAATTGAATTTATTGGGGTGACATTGGTTAATAAAATTATATAGGTTGCAGCTGTACAATTCTATAATACATCATCTGTATGTTGTATTATGTGTTCACCATCTCAAGGTAAGTCTCCTTCCATCAATATTTATCCCCCTTATACTAGTAACATCTTCTAACTAACCCCACCGACCTTTCCCTCTGGAAATCACCGTTCTGTTGTCTGTATCTAATTGTTGTTGTTCTTAATCTCTTCACCTGGAAATACATTTTGTTTGAAGAAATTAAAATAAAGTAGCTTGTCCTAAAATAAGGTTATTTCTGAATGAGTAAGAAGAAACAAACTAAGAGAACTATGAAAGTTGTAGAAGATTTAAAGAAAATAAATCCGGGGAAAGGAAATTTTTATGTGTGGTCAAGCTGAATAAGATTAAAATACATTTAGTAGAGTAAGTTAATTTAACTATAAAAAGTAAGCTGATACAGAACTAGTTCTGTTTTCTTTATACTGTGTAAAGGACAAAGTTTTCCTATATTGTTCTGCTCCAGATATTGCAAGAGCAGATGACAGATACTGTATACTATATACAGAGAACCCTAAGGCTTCCACCAAAAAACTTCTAGAACTAGTAAATGAATTTAGTAAAGTAGTAGGATACAAAATAAATATCCAGAAATTGGTTGCATTTTTATACACCAATAATGAACTATCAGAAAGGTAAATTAAGAAAATCCTATTTTCAATTGCATTAAAAATACCTAGTAATTTAACCAAATATTTAAAAGCCTGTACTCAGAAAATTATAAGACACTGAAGAAATTGAAAAAGACACAAACACATGGAAGAGTATACAGTGTTCATGGATAGGAAGAATTAACATTTAAAATGTCCATGCTATCCAAAGCAATCTACAGATTCAACACAATCCCTATTAAAATACCAATGGCATCTTACACAGATCTAGAGCAAATACTCCTAAAATTTATATAGGACCAAACAAGACCCCGAATAGCCACAGCAATCTTGAGAAATACAGTTGGAGGAATCATGCTACTTGATGTCAAACTAGATTACAAGGCCTTTGTAATAAAATCAGCATGGTACTGGGATAAAAATAGATATATAAATCAATGAAATAGAATAGAAAGCCTAGAAATAAACCCGCACATTTATGGTTAACTAATATTTGACAAAGGAGGCAAGAACATGAGGAAAGACAGTCTGTTCAATAAATGGTGTTGGGAAAATTGGATAGATAGATGCAAAAAAAAAAAAAAATGAAGCAAGACAACTGTTTTCATACCACACACAAGAATAAACTTAAAAGTGGGTTATAGACTTAAATGTAAGACTCAAAACCATAAAAATCCTAGAAGGAAACAGGCAGTAAAATCTCCAGTGACCCTCTGGAATGCCTCAAAGATTAGTTCTCCAAATATATATAAAAGAGCAATTCAAAACTAATACTGCCTATTTGATATACTAAAATTACATGGGAAGCCTTGTCAAAGCAATAATTATGTTATAGTTGTATGCATATATTGTTACTAAAATTAAACTCTCCAAACATCTATGATGTCCTGATATAATATTTTCATTTGCTATCTTAATATGTGTTATAGAGAAGAGCAAATTTCTTTGTCTATCCTATCTAATAAAAGAGAAACATGCAAATTACTGTACCTTTGCTACGCTACCAGCCAATCAGGAGTGGGGGGCGGGGTGGCAAGGCAGGCGGGAGGGCGGGAGGGTGGGGCTGCGCAGTGGGCGCAGGGCGTTTGCCGGTGCTGGAGGTCAACTGCCCAGGGCCTGAGCCTCAAACAGAGGCAGCAGGGTGATCAGGCTTGCGCTTTGGCTGGGGGCTGATCTGATCACCCATGCTGGGGCTCCCCAGCCCAGGGCCTGAGCCTCAAACAGAGGCAGCAGGGTGATCAGGCTTGCGCTTTGGCTGGGGGCTGATCTGATCGCCCATGCTGGGGGTCCCCAGCCCAGGGCTCGAGCCTCAAACAGAGGCTTGCAGCTTTGGCTGGGGACAGAGCAGAGGGGTCGCGCGTACTGGGGGTCAACCGCCCAGGGCCCTATCCTCGGAAGAGGGCGATCAAGCGCTCTGGGGGTCCCCTGCCCTAGACCTGAGCCTTGGATCCTTGGCCAGAGGCTTGGGGCCTTGGCCAGGCTAGAGCAGGGGAATCACAGCTAGCTGGGGGTCCCCTACCCAGGGCCAGAGGTTTTAGGCCTTGGCAGGGGTGGAGCCAGAGATCAGAGGAGATATGAACTGTAGAGGAAACACCTTTTTTGACTGCTCATTGGCTAAGTTCCCTGTACACCACTGGTAATATTCATAGTAACTTGGGTATAAGAATCCAAAAAAGTAATCTAGGGTTCTTTCACCACACTCTTGGAGATAAAAACAAAGGTCTGCTGCTGGAGGGCTAAGAAATATCATATCCTTTCCCTAGGCAGTTTGGCTCAGTGGATAATGCCTAGGTTTGCCAACTGTAGGGTCCGGGCTATATTCTGATAAAGGGCATGTATGTAGGTTGCAGGCTCCTCCCTGGCTAGGGCCCAGGCCAGGGCTCATGCCGGAGGTAACCAATCAAAGTGTTCCTCTCACTTTGATGTTTCTCTCTGTCTTTCCCTTTGTCTTCCACACTCTCTAAAAATCAATGGAAATATAACCTCAGGTGAGGATAAAAGAAAGAAAAATAAAGAAATGTTATATCCTATGAAAGACACATCTTGAAAATGCCTAAAGAAAGTTGTCATTTTTTCATGGTGAAGGGACCGGAGTCTGGGTTGATGAAAACACCGTGGTGGCTGCGGTGATTGCAGTGGCTGCAGCAGTGGGTGATGGGGCTGGTGCCTTTCCCTGATCAGCCCAGTCACCTTTCACAAAGGGAGGTCAGACTGTGGCTTAGGCCCGCTCCCCATGGGGAACAGGCCTAAGCCATCAGTAGAACATTCCCTGAGGGCTCCCAGTATGTGAGAGGGGGCAGGCTGGGCTGAGGGGACCCCTCCTCCCCAGTGCATGAATTTTGTGCACTGGGCCGCTAGTTGCATTATAATTAGATCTGTAACTATGTCATTTTAGGTTTTTTTTGTCTTTTTTTTTTTTTGTCATTTACAGGCAGTTGTTAGGTCTAACTTTAATAGCTATCCATAAGTTCACTTCCAGTAGGATCATATACTTGATGTATTTTTTTCCATATCATCAATCTCAGATTTGGTATAATTAAAATCATAAAAAAAATCCTGATCATCAACATCCCAATGATCATCCTGAGCTCAAATAGGAGAAGCCCCACCAGTTTCTTATAATACACCTTCCTCTTAAATTGACCCAGCTCTTCTTAGGAATACTTAAGTTGATCCCAGAGCTGATAAAAATTCATTCAGAAGGTTTCTAGAAATTGGAGGGGAATGTGCTCCTGTTCTGCCCATAGATATGCCTCAGCAGTTGGAATACTCATGCAGACCCCTCACAAAGCTCACGTTACTGTAGATGATGGCTAACAGAAGATAATGCCACTTTACACCGTATCTTTTGTACATTTACAATTTTATTAGCCTCCTTTAAATTTATCTTCAATTGACTCAAAAGGGAATCTTCCCCTCCCCCCCCCAATATTCTGACTATAAACCTGTGTTTTGGACATTATCTTCCTGGTGGGGAGTGGGAGCCCATGAGCACATGATTAGAAATCTTTTAGTAACTTTAGGAATAATTGTCAAAGAGGCGGCTCAAGCCATAGCATGTCAAAATGAGGTTAGACTCTCTGGCTAAAAGTGTATTAGATAATGCAATTGCTAGCTGAACAAAGTGGTATTTATGCAGTGGCCAACTATTGCTTAAGAGCTATAACCCAGGGCATCAAAATAGTAGTAATGCAGAAAAACAATGCCCAATTAGGCACCTGTAAATATTTGTGATTAGGTGCAAAGCAATCCCATTCCTTAAAGCTGCAGGCTCTTTAACAGTCCTCTATTTTGCATGGGTGGGCGGAGGTTATTGCTGAGGCAGTTAGAAAAATGAATTCCACCAATAATGGTACAAAGCTGGTTCCTTATTGAGGCTTAGGATCTGCTGCAAAGGAAGTTCCCTGGCCATGTCTGTTGAAGGCTACAGCCTGATGCCTTAGAACAGTGGTTGGCAAACTGTGGCTTGTAAGCCACATGTGGCTCGGCTCTTTGGCCCCTTGAGAGTGGCTCTTTCACAAAATACCACGTGCAGGCGCGCAAGTACAGTGCAATAGAAACTTTGTGGCCCATGTGCAGAAGTCGGTTTTCGGCTCTCAAAAGAAATTTCAATCGTTGTACTGCTGATATTTGGCTCTGTTGACTAATGAGTTTGCCACCCGCTGCCTTACCACCAGTGCTGACAGAGAGCCAACATCAACTACTCTTCAGAGCTCCTCGCGATATTGAACTGGGGCGGGAACACTTGAAAGGGGTTGGACTGGCAACTCTCCCCAAGTAGGATAGGATATGCCATGCCAGATAGTGAGAAATGTCCCAGCTAAAGTGGTCCCTGTTGATCCTGTAGAAGTCTAGGCTCAAATGCTCTGTGGTCAGGAACTGATATCAAGAGTGCTAAAATAGGCCACTTAACCTGGTCTTTTGCCACCTTGCTCATATTGCAAATGATCCCAGTGCTTTCACTCCTGGGACAATATGCCAGATCTTCCCCGCCTGCACAAAACCAACAAGCTGCACACATGTTAACAGAGATGAAGCCGCTGCGCTTGTTAAAATTAGAGGAAGGGGCCTCAGGATAGTGGGGATTTTGAGAAGAGAAATTTATCCCAAACTGTAGGTATTGCAGGTGACCTCTGATGGCAAGTCCTTTTCTTGGCTTTTCTGGCCTTGAGAGGTCTTTTTAAGTTCAATCTGAAGATTCCTTATGAAAATTTCCAGCAAATATTTAAAAGAGCCTATATGGTTAATTACTATTCTTGCTGGACTTATATAGGTAAATGACCAAGTTTATTGAAACTAGGCTTTGCAAATATTAATTTGGCTCTTTTTGGTAATAGGGGGGTGATTTTTAGAAAAATTGTTTCAGTAGAAGCTTTAAGTATACCTTTGTGGATATTAGACTCAAGTGCCCTTTATTATCTTGAGTTTTGCTTTCTACTTCTAAACTGGACTGGATCCTAAATCCTTCAATATTAGCCTGTAACTCTCCAAACATGTTTTTCTCCCATCCTTTGACTTGGAATCATTGAGAACTGAAAGTGTCTTTTCTGAGTCTTGCAATTCCAAGCTGCAGCTAGATGACATGATATGAATTTCAAGAGAAATAGTCACAACAGCTCAAGTTTAAACAATGTCAGTGACTTATGCTGTGTAAGCCACCGAGTTTGCCTGAGCACCTGAAGACAACATCACATGCATTTCAGACTACACAAGATGCTTCTAGCCTTACATCTAAAATTCTCTTGACTGATAGCCTTACATATTCGAAACTGGTTTATAATTTGCTCTAATTAATCTTTGTTTTTCTTTTGTTTCTGTAAACATACCTCTTATCAAATACTTGGTATGATGGAATTTAACTTGTACAGTCAGCCATTTGGCCTGTTCTACTGCTCAAGCTTTAAGACTCCAATAAACCACCTTAACGTCCTTGGCGTGTGAGTCCTTAGACAACAGGATTGCTCTGGCTTGTTAGCTGACCAACGAGGTGTTTATATAGAAGCCAACTCATTATGTTGCATTTTTATAAACACTTCTGTGGAAGACGAAACTCACCCAGTAAAATTAGACAGGAAGCCACATGGCTCCAAGCCTCTGACACAGAACCAGAGTTTCACCCACTCCATGATCTTTTCAATTGACTTTTCGGAGATATTAGACCCTTCCTCTGATGTGGATTGCAGACTTTTCTGCTTATCATTTTTCTAATATACATGATAAGAATGATGTTTAAGCTGCTCACCCTCTGCTGCTTGAAATACCTTTTCCCCAGAACCAGATCCAAACAACTTTTAAAACATAATCCTGATCGCAGGAACTTACAGCAAGGAGCAAAGCAAGTAGCTACCAAACCCCAAATATAGTTTCTCCCCAGTGATCATCACAATGATCCTTTTGGTTTGTGGAAGACATATATTAGGGTACATTTATTATTCTTTGTCTTAATATCGGGATACAATTTTTTGGTCTTCCTCTGTCCTTGCTGTGGTCTCTCTATCTGAACACCCAGAATTCCCTTTCTAAGGTTCAGGGACCATCGCAAAAGAGGTAGTCATGTGAGATTGTAAGAGCCGGATTCAAGGAGCACAATGCACAGGCAAATCTGATTCCATGTTGAAGCTAATCCCCCATCTTAATTAAACTCTGCCTGGTTTGCCCTATTTCCCTCAAGATTGAGGAATAAATAACAAAAAGGGGATCTGTAACTACAGAACCAGCACAAAATGGTTTTATCCTGTTTAGCAAGATAATGAGTTGCTTTTCAGAGATAACAGACTAAAACCACAAGTCATGAAACCAAAGCATGCTTAGAGGAGAGAACTTGTCCTTCAGCTTCACCCAGAACCATAGTCTCAACCAATTCCCGCCCTACCCAACATGCATCTGTACATGCACATACACACGCATATGCACACGTACGTGCACACAGAACCAAAGGACTGAGATAGAACTCGAACACCAGAATCCTTTCAGAAGCGAAGTTTCCATTGTCTAGGAAGATTTGGTGCTGATGCCCCTTACCATAAATGTCCAAGCTCCAGGGTACTCAAATTAAAACTTGCTCTGCCAATGTTTCTGAATACATGTTCCCCCTAAAACCTTAAAAACCCACCCTGAACCCTGGATCTGGGAGTCCAGGTCTTGCCAGCACAAGCTGCCCAATCTCTGTTGTGCAGTGCTATCCAATAAGCACCACTTTCTTTCATTGCACTCTGATATCTGCAGCACCAGGTGGACGTACTCTACTCTGTTAGAGATTGAAGTGTTGGACAATTTCCTTTGTGGAAGTGAAAATCCCTCCTGTGCATTGCTGAATCAGGAGGGAAAATCAAGTCAGTTGTGCATGTGGTGTGTACATTTAATTTCAAACAGTGATCTCTGTAGAATGGCAAGGGTCAGGCATTGACAGGGGTGAAGAAAAGGGAGAAACACCTTAAAATTGCCTTCTGTTCTGAGCAAGAGCAAAGCCTCACCTCTGTTCCTTGTCTCTGCCTGGTTCCCCTCTTTTAATGAGATTCTAACAGGAAACGGGAGGTTGGTGGTGCCAGATCTGAGAACTGAATGCTCAGTGTGGGAGTTCAGGGCTCAGAGGGCATGATCTGCCTTGTTGGTCACCCTTAACTTTGGGTGTCAGGTTAGTTTTGCCCAGCATGGGGTTTGGTCTGTCTACCCTCTGTTCTCCCATGATGGACCAAAATAGCTGTTTTACCATCAGACTGTGAAACTCTGGAAGCTATGGCTGAGGATGCACACCAAAGTGGGGTGAACCAAGCATGTATTTCAAGGTGGGGGAAACCAGGGATACATATAAGTGGGGCCAAAACCAGGAGTATACACTAAAGTGGGGGTGAACCTTAAGGTATTCTGCAAGGCCCAGCATACCATTTGGTGGTGGAATTAGGGAGGCTATAAATGCTGTGTGATTTAAGAAGGAAGTGCTGGAGAACTAAAGAAGTAATAAAAATGGTCATTCTACAAAGGTAAAGGTTAGTTAAACAGTGTTTGGAAGTGCTTGGTTTCCAAAGTTGAGTGCTTTCTTGGTGTCAGGATTTCCCAGAGCCTCTTATGCCAATCTCCCATTGGAATTTCCAGGCAGCAGCTCAGCAGGCTGCATTTAGAGATGAAATTGTTAGTACATTTGTAGAAAGGTTGGCCATTCAAAAGAGTTCTAGATTCAAATCTCAGCCCTTCAGTTGTCTGTTAGGATATTGGGTAACCCGTTTAACATTCTGTGGCTCAGATTCCTCATTTGGGAAATGATGGTTGTGAGGATTGAATGAGATGTTGTTTGCAGATTCTTAGTGTCCTGTCTGGCTTATGGTAACTTCTCGGTAGTGTTAAGGGCTACAATCTGCTCTTTGCTAATATAACTACTAGCACTACTAACTAGTGTAATTGTGTCATCCTGATCATCTTGCCAGTGACCAAGGAAATTCCCCCTCTCCTGCTCCCCTTCTGTAGCAGTGTTTGCAGCCTGTAGTTGGGACTAACAGCATCATGTAGGAGTTTAGTAGAAATATAAATTCGTGGGCTCTACCCTACTGAGTTTCTGGTTCTGTAGGCCTGGGCGATGCTGATACTCCTGGTTTGGAGATCACAATGGTGAACATCCCTTTGAGCCCTGTTCCATGTACTGTAATTTAGAATGTGTAGTTGCAAATGCTGCTCCTCCTACTGCATCACTCTGTCCTGGATGGTTAGGTGATTCATTGTCCAGAATTTCACTGAAACCAAGGATTGTTATGATCAATGCAGGAAGACTAGGGGCAGGATGAGGCCTCATGAAGAGGCAATAAGCCAGCCTTGAATACAGGACAGACCTACTACTGCAGCACACCCTCTGTCAGGTTACTATGGCACAAAGGCAGTTTGCCTTAGACCTTTATGACAGGTGGTCAGAGTGAGACACAGCCTGAGCCCCTCACTGTGATATCTTTTCACTTCGTCCTGGTTCCCGAGAGCCCATCCCTGTAACTGGATTGTAAAACTGGTGTGTGTGTGTGTGTGTGTGTGTGTGTGTGTGTGTGTGTGTGTATGTGTGTTTGTGTGACCCAGTACTTGATTCATTTGGCAAACAAGGTCTCAAGGCACTGTTCTGAAGACCCACACCAGTGCCACTTCCTACAGAAAGCTGTTCCTCATCGAGCTGCCTTAACACTTGGCAGGTGTGTCACGTAAGTGTTGCTTCATGGTGCAATTTGCTCATTAACTCAGGGTGGACACTAGTTTAGCATCTGGCATGTAGTCCTGTTAAAAAATTTCTCTTGAGAAGCTACAGATGTTGTTTGGGGACATCAGTAAGATTCCCATGTCAATGGGGGCCTTGGTGAGAACGGGACATCATGGGAGGGTGATGTGGGCAGCTTCTGTTGGGCACCTGAAGACCAAGAGAAAACCTTGGGTTTTCTCACTCTGGTTCCAATTGTTTCCTGGGGAAATAGCCCTCCTGTGAGTCTCTAGGGAATTTCTCCCTAGAGCTTAAAGTGGGTGTTGGGGAGTCAGCCCTTGGCTATGGGAGCCAAGGCCTTGGGGAAGGGAAGGACCCTGGGAGCCTAGGTGAGGATGGTATAGTGAAGAAATTGGGCCATTTCAGGGCAAGCCAGGTCTCATCCCTCCTCCAGCTTTCCTAACCAGTGTTACTTTTAAGAACTTGGAACTGTTTCTGAATGATAATTGGATCACTGAGTCTTGGTCATTAGGCGAGTAAAGTAGTTTTTTCCTAAAGAAACTGGCAAAGAGCTGATCATTGAAGTCCATTGTTTTAGGTAATTCATGGTTTGGTATCTGGGCTCCTTTGAAGTAAAAAGACTCCAAAGTATAAACCTTTCTTCTCATAATAGAATCCGCTTGTGTTATTTAAATCCAAGGGTTTTACATTACAATAGTCGCCCATCAGGCTTGGAGAGAAATGGAACTTTCTCTGACAATATGGTTTGTGGTGTTCTTGCTGGCTTAAAATTAAACCTAAGCAGGAGGTGTCACTGAAGCCTGTGCTGAGTAAATGATGGAGCATGAAATAAAATTATTTATGCAACGTTCTTTTCCAATAGACAGTGCCTTTTAATGTTTTTCTCCTTCTGAATAAAGGTGTGGGTGTTGAAAGCGATTTTTGATTATGTTTTTAAGTGGTCCAAGACCACAACATTCTTTTTTTTTTTAGAATTATTTTTTTTATTTTTAAAATTTTATTTACAATATAACTTTTATTTAATAGTAGTACATATGTTTTCCTCCCCCCCAATATCCTCCCCCCAGCCTCCCTTACCCCCCAGCACATGTCCCCACCTGCCCCTCTCCCCGCCCCAGTGTCTTTCATTCATTGGTTATGCTCATATGTATGCATACAAGTCCTTCGGTTGATCTCCCCCAGTATCTGCCTCCCCTCCACTCCAGCCTTCCCCCTGTAGCTTGACAGCCTGTTCAAGGTCACCCTGCCTCTATATCAATCACTTCCCCCTGTTTCTTTTCTTCAAAAATATCTTGCCTCTGCATACTGAAAACAAACGTATAAGAGCAAAAAAGTTTGAGTGTCAGTTTCAATGTCCAACTGTTCTGAGTCCCAGTTTCAATGTCAAATAGTTCTTCATGTGTACATGTCAGCAATGGTATCCAGATGGTGGACACATCGTGGCAATGCAAGATCCATCCTCTCTGGTATGGTCCTGGGCTGCCTGCAGCAACGCACAGCTGCCGACTGCTAGCATGGCAAGGTGTCGTCAGCGTCCGCCATCTCTGGACCGTCCTCGTCCAAGACCACAACATTCTAAGAGCCTCCCTTGGTGCCCCCACCAACCCCTTCACACATGGTTGACTCCTGCTTGAACTTCCACAATTTGCAAACATTAAAATGTTCTGATAGCTTCACCAGAGATTCTGATCCTTCAGAATGAAAATGGGATGCCTAGGCTTTCTGGAGTTATCGGGAATCTGAATTCAAAGTGGTGTGATTCAAGTCTTATTCATACTGTTAAACAGCAAAATCCAACTGAATAAGTTTTAAAGGTCTTATTGGCCCAATTCGACATCCCATCTGGTAAGATAGGAAGGAGCTCTGAGGAGTTGTACACAGTGAAGGACTTGTATAGGCAGAACAGAGCGGCGAGGAAGTTACAGGAGCAAAAGAGCAGATTGTGGCATAGTTGCCTTCCCTTAGGGAGTAGGAGGGGTCTATCAGGAAGCTTATCTCATCAGTGCTAACTGGGTAATTTTAGATCGACTGACTGTAGATTCCACTCTTGGGAGAGGTTGAAACTGGAATTAAATTAGGCATAAAGTCTCAGTTTGGTGATGTGAAGCTTGGTACAAGTGGCTCCATTTTGGGTTTCTGTTTTAAGAGCATTGTGTTATGGTTAAATTGGTTGGTTGTAGTATCATTGTATTCAGTTACTTTAAAAAATCACTGCTTGTGAACATAGGGCCTCAAATAGGAGTAGATGTGTTTGCGCATGTGTGGACCCAAGCTTGGCAAGGGCAGGTGGTATCATTAGTTGGCAGGGAAGTAGGGAATGGGTCTTGTCTTGCCTTTCTACCCTGAATAGGTACAAACCCAGCCCATCCAAAGCAGTTTTCATACCCTTCCTCCCCACATTTTTCTTGTCTCCTTTATCTCAGTTATTGGGGTAGCCATCCTCCCAGTATTCTAGGTTCACATCTAAGTGCATGTTCTCATACCCTTAAGACTTCCTAAAGCATCTTAGTTGCTTTTCCTGTCCACATCTCTTCTCTCCTTCTGATGTTGCCAACAGAGCAAAAATGGTCTGGAGGAACCATCTGATTCAAATTGCTCCCCTGCTTAAAAGGCAGGCCAGCCTCTTAGCTCACAAGGGACTTTTCTAGCTTAGTTCCTCTTTTTCTATAGTTCTGGCCAAATGACCTCACTCAGTGTTGCGTTTTCCCCAGCTCTTGATCTTTGTGTTGTCCTCTTGTATCAGTTTGCTATGGCTACTAAAACAAAATATTATAGACTAAGTGGCTTAAACAACAGACATTTATTTTCTCACAGTTCTTGAGGCAAAAAAATCCGAGAGCAAGGTGTTGGCAGGGTTGGTTTTCCCTGAAGCCTTTCACCCTGGCTTGTAGATGACTTCTCTGTTTCCTGTGGTCTTTTCTCTGTGCATGTCTGTGTCCTGATCTTTTATTTGTAGGTCACCAATCAAAGAGGATTAGGACCCTCCCTAATGACCTTATTTTAACTTCATTACTTCTTTAAAAATCTGATATCCAAATATAGTCCCATTTTGAGGTACTGAGGGTTAGGATTTCAACATATAGATTTTTGGGGGGTCATAATTCAGCCCTGTAATACTCCTCCCCCAGGAAAGCCCTTACCACATATCAAACATCTACATGGTCAAAGTTTGCAGTCTTAAATGTCCCATTTCCATGAAGTTTTCCCTAGTTGTCTGTGTATAATTGCGTAGCTACCGCTTATGTTCCCAGGCACCTCCCACTTCAGGTAAGTCCCCATGTGCAGCTGTTGGCATGAAGGCTGGATTTCTGCTTCCACCTCTTTGTGATATGAGGCTTGTGTAACTCAGGGTCTTGCTGTCCCTGCCACGAGCAGCCCCTCCTGATTAAGCGCTGTCCTGAGTGTACTATGCATGGCCACCTGTATAATTCATGAGGGAAGACTTCTGTCACCCAGGGCCTGCTGCTCATTTGCAAGAATTATGGACTTTAACAGGATCCCTTGTTGTGCAGGCCTTCTTGTCATATTTGTGGTAATTTCTATTCCTTCTTTTCTTACTTACCCACAATGGCCCACTTCAGCTGCTCCAAGGAGATGCCCCTGTCCTCGCACACAGAGACAAGCTGGGCCACTGCCACTGCTGCTACGGTCCCCGAGACACAGCCCACCTTTAGGCCTCCTTTCCCTGTGTTTCCCCTTTCCCTGTTCTTTGGTTTCTGAGCCATGTCCCACTTAAGAAATGGATTGCCCTTTTGATTTTTAGGCCACTGCTCTGAAGGGCCAGAGGATGGAGAGAATAGGTCTTTAAGCACTTGTTCAGCCTGTCACCTGCCTGGTGCTGTCTTCATTCACCTTGGGAGAGGCAGCTCTCCTAAGATTATAACCTGCTCCAAGTCAGGTGGAGAAAAATAGCAAAGGGAACATCATATTTAAGAGATGGAATGTGCTGAGTGGATGCTTTGGAAACCTAACCTCAGGCAAAAGGTCCTTGGTTCAGGCTTGGTGACAGATGTGGCATTGTCTGCTGTTAATAACCATGAGACTGAAGACCCAACAAGGCCATATTTTTGCTTGTCGACAGAGACTCTCTAATCCTTTAACTTCTTTAGTTTTAATATTTGATTTTGCTTGGGCTCGCTTCTAGAATTGCTTTGCTTTTTCCCTTATCACGTTACTATATTTAATTGACTGACTTAAGGAAGGCTTCTGTTTCAACTTAAGTACTTACCATTTTGCATTTAAAAGGCCGTTCTTTAATAACTTAGGAAGGAGTTGACTGATTTGAAAAAATCCTAATCATTATAAGAGGCATTAACATATACCTCGGGTATTATTTAAATGTAGTCTGCCCATTTGAGACAAAATGACAATGAAAGAAGTGTCCAAAAGACTATTTCTTTAATAATGTGTAACGAATTTCAGCATTTTCACACGTTATGGAGATTTTATGGCTCTTTAGTAAATTTTTGCATAAAGGGAGATGGTATCATGTAACCAGTGAAGGTGAGTTAGATATGGGGATGTCTGGCCTCATGGACTGAGTTCAGTCCTCCTTCTGATCTTTGTAATCCTGCTTCCTTTCATGTATGTCCTCTTGTACTGCCTAAGCCAGTACATGGTTCATTTTATCTGGGTCTTCACCCTCAGCTTCTTTTCTTGCTTCATTTTCATCTTTTTGGTGCCCCTGAAGGGACTTCCTTCAAGGCAATGCCATTTCTGGTTCACTGGATTGGTGATATACTTTATTTTTATTTTACTTTATTTTTTAATATCAGCATTTTAAAGTTTTTTAATTGAATTTATTGGGGCAACATTAGTTAATAGTGTACAATTCTACAGTTTCAGGTGTACAATTCTACATAGATCATCTGTGTATTGTATAGTGTGTTCACCAACCCAAATCAAGTCTCTTTCCATCACTATTTATCCCCCTTTACCCTCTTCTACCCCCCCACTGCCAGTTCCCTCTGATAATCACCATACTGTTGTCTGTGTTTATGGGTATTTTAATTTTATTTTTAGCTTAATCCCTTGACCCCTTTCATCCAGCCGCCAAATTTCCTTTCCTCTCACAGTAATCAGTCTGTTTTATGTATCTATGAGTCTGTTTCTATTTTGTTTGTTTTTTTGTTCATTAGATTCCACATATAAGTGAAATCATATGTCTTTTTCTGACTAGCTTATTTTAGCATAATAATATTCAGGTTCTTCAATGTTGTTGCAAAAGATAAGATTTCCTTCTTTTTTATGGTTGAGTAGTATTCCATTGTATAAATGTTCTACAGATTTTTAATCAACTTATCTACTGATGCGCACTTGGGCTGCTTCCAAATCTTGGCTATTGTAAATACTGCATTGCCTGTAGGGGTGCATATAGTCTTTCAAATCAGTTTCAGGTTTCTTCCGTCATATTTCCAGAAATGAAATTGCTGGGTCATAAGGCAGTTTTATTTTTAAGTTTTTGAGGAAACTCCATACCGTTTTTTGATAGTGGCTGCACCAGTCTGCAGTGCATAAAGGTTCCCTTTTCTCCTCATCCTTACCAACACTTGTTTGTTAATTTATTGATGAAGCCATTCTGACAGGTATGAAGTAATCTCTCATTGTGTTTTCAATTTGCATCTCTCTGGTGATTAGTGACATTGAACAGCTTTTCATATCTTTATTGGCCATCTATATGGCCTCTTTGTAGAAGTGTCTATTCAGGTCCTTTGCCCATTTTTAAATTGGATTGTTTGTATTTTGTCATGTTGAGTTATATAAGTTTTTTATAAATTTTGGATATTAACCCCTTATTAGATGTAACACTGGTGATACAGTTTAGAGGAGTTAGGAAGCTACGGAGTCCTCCAGTTCAGGGGTGGAGGCCTGCCTTGGAGTAGTGGTTATATGAAAGGAGAGTGGATGTGTGAGCAGTATTTTAGGAGGCAGTTTTGACAGTGTTTGTGTTGAGTAGATGTGAAGGAGGATGGGAGGAATTTATAGCTGACTTTTGGGTTTGTTGTTGGATAACTGGGTGGATAGTAGCAATCTCTGAGATGGGGAAGCTGGGGAAGAACAGTTTTCAGGGTGGAAGAGATGAGGGGGAGATGAAGTAGGACATACTGAGTTGAAGATGCCTATGGGACATCCAGGTAGAAATGTCCAAGTGGTAGTTGGCTGACAGATCTAGGGTGAGGAAAGAGAAGTGTGAAGCATTGATATAATGAACTATTTACAGCTTGGGAGTGGGTGAATTACTTGGAGTCCTGAGGGGACGTTTAGGGTAATAAGAGATTATAGGACAGGTCTGAGGACTTAAGGAATGAACTGAGGATAAGCAGCCAAAGAGGGAGGAAAACCAGGAGATAAGTGGTTTGCCAGAAATTAAGACAAGAGAACAGTTTAAAGAAGAGGGTCAAATGCTGCAGAGAAGAAAAATAGAATGAGGTCTTGTAGCAGCCAGTGGATTCAGTAATAGAGAGATAGAGATTGACTCTGACAGGAATGATTTGATAGAAGGGTGGGCCCATTCAATATCTTTTGAGCCCTTTCTCTTTTTTCCATATTCATCTCCATCAACAATCATTCTAATTTCAGGCATGATCATCTCTTACCTAGACTTTTTCTGTAGCCTCCTGATTGGCTCAGCAACACATTCTCTGTTCTGCAGAGAAAGTGATCTATCAAAGAGGCAAATCTAACTATGTTTCTTCCTTGCTTAGCATCTTTTAATGGTTTTCTGTTGTTGGGATAAAGACCAATTCCTTCACATGGAGCACAGGCCGCCTGCCTCCTTCTCTCTTTCTATCTTGTATCATGTTCTCTCTCCATCTGCCAAGCCATCCTTAAATGCATTGAGCTGGTCATGTCTCTTTAGTTGGAAGTGTCTTTTTTTGCTATTCTCTTTATTTGGAAGCTTTTTAAAAAATACATTTTTTATTGACTTCATAGAGGAAGGAAAAGATATATATATATAGAGAGAGAGAGAGAGGGAGAGGGAGAGGGAGAGGGAGAGGGAGAGGGAGAGGGAGAGGGAGAGGGAGAGGGAGAGGGAGAGGGAGAGGGAGAGGGAGAGGAGGGAGAGGGAGAGGGAGAGGGAGAGGGAGAGGGAGAGGGAGAGGGAGAGGGAGAGGAGAGAGGAATATTAATGATGAGAGAGAATCATTGATTGGTTGCTTCCTGCATGCCCCTACTGGATTTGAGTCCACAACCTGGACATGTGCCCTTGACCAGAATTGAACCTGGGACCCTTCAGTCCACGGGTCAACACTCCATTGACTAAGCCAAACTAGCTATGGCAATTTTTGAAAGTTTCTTACTTCCGCTTTCATCTACTTCATTTCTTCCTGTCTTTCAGAGTTTAGTCTCAGCTGCACTTTCTTAGAGTAGTCTTTCCTGAACTCCCTCACATAGTTTTCTCTGTTGGGTGTTCTGAAAGCATCACCTGTTTTTCCTTTATGGCTGTGGCATGCTGTATTATGTTCCTAGTTCTTCCCCCTCCTTATGTCTATGTCATCTTATAGGGAATGAATACAGGAGTCAGAGGATAGGCACTGCTATTTATTAGCTTTGTGACTATAAAAAGTGACTTAGCCTTCTTGAGCTTTATTTTCTACTAGACGCCCGGTACACAAAATTTGTGCATGGGGGGGGGGGGTCTGGGGATGTCCCTTAGCCCAGCCTACACCCTCTCCAATCTGGCACCCCTCGAGGGATGTCTGACTGCCCATTTAGGCCCGATCCTACTGGTAGGATCGGGCTTAAACGGGAGGTCAGACATCCTTCTCACAATTCAGGACTGCTGGCTCCAAACCGCTCACCTGCCTGCCTCCCTTATTGCCCCTAACCACTTCTGCCTGCCAGCCTGATTACCCCCTAACCACTACCCTGTCAGCCTAGTTGATGTCTAACTGCTCCCCTGCCAGCCTGTTTGCCTCAAAGTTCCTTCCTCTGCCTGCCTGGTCACTGCTAACTGCCCTTCCCTGCAGGCTTGATCTTCCCCAATTGCCCTCCCTTGCAGGCCTAGAACCTCCCAACGGCCCTCCCCTGCTGGCCATCTTGTGGTAGCCGCCTTGTGTCCACATGGGGGCAGGATCTTTGACTAGGGGGCAGCCATCTTGTGTGTTGGAGTGATAGTCAATCTGCATATTACTCTTTTATTAGATAGGATAGAGGCCTGGTACATGGGTGGGGGGGCCAGCTGGTTTGCCCTGAAGGGTGTCCTGGATCAGGTTGGGGGTTCCCTTGGGGCATGATGTGGCCTGGGCAAGGGGCCTGTGGTGGTTTGCAGGCCAGCTATGCCCCCCAGTGACCCAAGTGGAGGCCCTGGTCTCTGAGATTTATTTATCTTCTATAATTGAAACTTTGTAAACTGGAGCAGAGCCAAGCCTTCTGCTTGCTCTGTGGTGACAGCCATTTCTGTTTGGGTTTATTTTAATTCTGTAATTGAAACTTTGTAGCCTAGAGTGGAGGCCTAGGCGCTAGGGCTGCAGAAGTTTGGCTTCCTCCATTGCCCGAGCAATCCTAGCCTCTGCTCTTTCCAGCTCCGTGGCTGCTGCCATTTCTGTTGGGATTATGTATCTTCTATAATTGAAGCTTTGTAACATTGAGTGGAGACCTAGGCCAGCAAGGGCAGGTGGAAAGCTTGGCTTCCTCCATTGCTGGGGAAACCCAAGCCTCCCTTTTGATCTCAGTGGCCACAGCCATCTTGGTTGGGGTTTATTTGCATAATTTCCTCCTGATTGGCCGATGGGCATGGCTGTGGGCGTGGCTTGATAGGAAGTATGATTAATTTGCATATTACTCTTTTTTACATAGGATACCTATAAAATGGGATTAATGTCTCCATTGTGAGAAATACTTTGAAAAAAATAAAACAGCTTATAAATTATAATTGGATGAAATTATTGTAAATGAAATAGTAAGGAATAAAGCTATTGTTCCTTTAAATGCTAATCCTACATAATAAAATAGTAATATGCAAATTAACCATCACTCTGCTACACCAACAAGCCATGCCCACATGCCATGCCCGCTATCCAATCAGGAGTAAGTATGCAAATTAACCCCAACCAAGATGGCTGTAGCCACAGAGAGAGCAGGAGGGAGGGTTGGGTTTGCTCAGTGATAGAGGAAGCCAAGCTTTCCGTACACCCTGCTTGGCCCAGGCCTCCACTTAAGGCTACAAAGTTTCAATTATAGAAGAGAAATAAATCCCAACAGAAATGGCTGCCACCACGGAGGGAGCAAAAGGCTTGGCTCCACTCCAGGCTGCAAAGTTTCAATTGTAGAAGATAAATAAGTCCCAGATACCAGGGCCTCTGCTTGTTTTATATAATCTACCCCATTAATGTCTTTTTTTCTAAAAGATATTCAGTTGATTCTATTGGGTTTTGGCATACAGTTGTATCATATGGAAAAAATTATTTTTCTGCTTTCTAATTTTTATGCTTCTTAATTCTTTCTCTAATTGCATTGGCAAGTACTGAGAGGGTTTTTTTAAAATGTATTTTTAAAAGCAGTATTATTTTATTGCTTTAAAAAAACTATTTTATTGGGATATGTCTGACATGCAAAAAGCCATACATATTTGATGCATACACCTTGATGAGTTTAGAGATAAGTATACATCTGTAAAACCATCATCACAGTCTATGCCATTAACATATCCATTTTGTCCAAAAGTTTCCTCCCAGCTTTATTATTATGATGATTATGTGTGTGATAACAATACAAGATTCACCATCTTAGCAAAATTTTAGTTAAACAATATAATATTATTAACTACTAGAGGCCTGCTGCACGAAATTTGTGCATGGGGGGTGGGAGGATGTCCCTTAGCCCAGCCTGCACCTCTCCAATCTGGGACCCCTCGAGGTATGTCTGACTGCCTGTCTGGTAGGATCAGGCCTAAATGGACAATCAAACATCCTTCTCACAATCCAGGATTGCTGGCTCCAAACTGCTCACCTGCCTGCCTCCCTGATCGCCCCTAACCGCTTCTGCCTGCCAGCCTGATCACCTGCTAACCACTATCCTGCCAGCCTAATTGATGTTTAACTGCTTCCCTGCCAGCCTATTTGCCCCCAACTTCCCTCCTATGCCAGCCTGGTTACCCCTAACTGCCCTCCCTTGCAGGCTTCATCACCCCCAACTGCCCTTGCAGGCCTGGTTCCTCCAAACTGCCATCCCCTGCTGGCCTGATTGTCCACAACTACTCTCCCTTGCAGGGTCTGGAACCTCCAATGGCCCTCCCCTGTTGGCCATCTTGTGGTGGTCATCTTGTGTCCACATGGGGGCAGGATATTTGACCACATGGAGGCAGTCCTCTTGTGTGTTGGAGTGATGGTCAATCTGAAAATCACTCTTTTATTAGATAGGATAGAGGCCTGGTGCATGGGTGGGGGCCAGCTGGTTTGTCCTGATGAGTGTCCTAGATAAAGGTGGGGATATCCTTGGGGTGAGGGGTGGCCTGGGTGAGGGGCCTGTGGAGGTTCGCAGTCTGGCCACACCTCCCAGTGACCCAAGTGGAATCCCTGCTATCTGGGATTAATCTATGTCTACAATTGAAACTTTGTAGCCTGGAGTGGCCAAGCCTTCTGCTCGCTCTGTGGCGGCAGCCATTTCTGTTTGAAATATTGTAGCCTAGAGTGGAGGCCTAGGCCAGCAACGGCCGACTGAAAGCTTGGCTTCCTCCATTGCCAGGGAAACCCAAGCCTCTGTTCTCTCCAGCTCAGTGGTTGCTGCCATTTCTGTATCTTTTATAATTGAAACTTTGTAACATTGAGTGGAGGCCTAGGGATGCAGAAAGCTTGGCTTGCTCTGTTGCCAGGGAAACCCAAGCCTTCCTCCTGCTCACAGTGGCGACAGCCATCTTGGTTGGGGTTTATTTGCATAATCTGCTCCTGATTGGCTGGTGGGCGTGGCTGTGGGCGTGGCTTGTGGGTGTGGCAAAGGTATGTCAAATTTGCATATTACCCTTTTATTAGATAGGATAGGCATTTTACTGTGCTTTATACCTATTAAGATGGCTATTATCAAACAAACAAAAGTTAAGTGTTGGCCAAGATATGGAAAAAAAGAACCCTTGTATCCTGTTGATGGGAGTATAAATTGATGCAGCTGCTATGGAAAATAGCATGGAGGGTCCTTAAAAAAATTAAAAATAGAACTATCATATGATTTAGCAATCCCACTTACGGTTATATATCCAAAGGCATCGAAACCAAGTTCTTGAGTGATACCCTCACTTTATTGCTTTTTAAAAAATCAGGAACTGATGTTGGATTTTAATGTTAGTACTTTTTCATCATCTGTGGAGATGATTTTCTCTTGTCATAAATGTTGTTGAAGAGAAGGCTTTTAAATTTCTGTGAAGTCTGATCAGAGATTGTACTTTTCTATTTCTTGGAATTCTGGGCCCACTTTATGACTTAGTATATACGGTCAGTTTCTAAAAATAGGAACTTCAAAAAACTGTATCTTTGTTTTCAAGCTATAGCATTAGAAATCTATCAATTAGATTTTCTTTGACATGATATTAGGGTTCTTGTATTCCTTATCTTGGACTCATTTGACTTAATCTGGCCTGAAACTGAGTCACTCTGATTCATTAGTATACTAAGAACTCCAGAGACTATACAGAAGATGTAGATTCTATCTTTAATTGATTAAGGAGGCAATTTGACTTCACTTTAAAAAATACTAGTCATAGTAGTAGTTGAAAGACTGGAGAGAGCATTTTAAGCTTGGATAACAAAGACTTTATTGGAGGAGTTAGTAGAGTTTGTAATGGGACATTCTGGGCTGAGAGCACCATGACCTGAGCTGGGCTGGGAGTGAGCCAGGCAAGTAGGGGAGATCTCTTCCCAAGATCTTGATCTTTGTGATTTAAAAAAATATTTTTACTGATTTCAGAGAGGAAGTGAGAGGGCATGAGAAGTAGAAACATCAATGATAAGAGAGAATCATTGATCAGCTGCCTTCTGCACAACCCCCACTGGGGATAGAGCTTGCAACTCAGGCATGTGTCCTGATTGGGAATTGTACTGTGACCTCCTGGCTCATAGTTTGATGCTCAACCACTGAGCCACACTAGCCAGGTCCCTGTGAATTGTAGTAGATGAATCAGATTATGAGAATCACATGGGACCAGCCATCTCTATTCAGTTGACTTACACATAGAGTCTTTGTGTAGGCCTTTCGAGCCATGTGGTCAGCCTATAACAACACAGGACAGGGCATGGAAATTCTTCAGGTTGCTCTGCTGGTGTGCTCTCAGCTTTGCTGCTTCACCTGGGAGCTGAAATTGGTGCTCACTGCAGTTTGGTAGCATTAGCAGAGTATTTGGCCATTAATCAGGGAAATATAGGCATTTCAGCCAAAGCATTACAGTGTCTGATACATACTTCCTGCATGGAGTTGTTTTGTCAGATGACCCCAGTAAATAACCAAATATTTAACACTAATGATAAAAGATGTAGGGTCTGTAGGAAGTAAAGGTATTTAAATAATTAAGCAGTTCTTTCTAGAGCCTCTTTAAATGATGATTTTCTAGACTTTAAATCAGTTTTCCTCATCCAGTCTCCACATAATATATAGTTATTTCAAATCAGCTTTACTTACTGAGCTTTTTCTAGTAATGGAGCTTTGTCAGCAAAAGCTGTGCGTACCAGCAAATGGTGAATGATGGGCTTGTGTCAGAAAGGAGCTTGAAAAGTGCTTTCTGTTGTTAGATGGATGGGTCTGGAACAGGAGCTTGAAGCTCTCCAAGTGTAATAGTTTCAGAGAAAAGGTATGTCTGAAATAAGGGTGAGTGCTCCATCACTCAAAAACTGGTATTTCACACACCCAGGCCAAATGCTACATGAGCTGTTGAAACCATGGTTTCATGTTGGGATGTGTGAACATATTTAATATAATCTTGGTTGTGGTTTCTTCTTTCCACCCCACACTCCTTTTCTCTTAGAGTTGATAAGGGCAGAATGGCAGGAAGTGCAGTAGCTACTGAAATAATAACAGGTAGGTTTATACAACCCTCATCACAACTCTCAATAAGCCAGTGTTATTCTGCGTGAGTGCTCTGATTGCCTGGGTGCTAAGTGTTTGTGAGTGGCTTTAACTCTGCTGATTGGGGCAAGCTCCTGGAAAAGCTTTCTTTGCTAGCTTGGCAGTCATTGCTCAGTGTAGGCATGGAGGACAGAGAGAGAGAGCATCATGGGTGGACTGATAGAGATGGGGCATGGGACTCTTGGGAGGTTTAAGCCAGTTCTGCTATTTTTGAAATTCTGGCTTTAACTACAGGGTTGTGCTGAGTTTAGTACAAACTAATTTCTCTCCTGGCAGAATGTGATGTATCAGTTGGACGAAGTCATGTCTGTTGGTCTGATGCCGCTGTGGACCTTGAGTGTTTCAAAGGGCTGCTTGGGGGAGAGATCTAACTTCTGGTGTAAAAATGGACTACTTGGATTTGGGAGGCTAAACTGTATGCTCCGCCTCTGTTTTATTGCTGAATGTGTCTCTCTCAGTAGAGGTTCTTAGAGGCTGTTCAACAAAGCTTATGCTGTCAGCTAAAAGGCTTTTAGGACTTTTTAATCGCAGCACAGTATCTTTTACTTTTTCTTAAAAAAATTCCTTTTTCCTTTCTCCACCTTTTTGAAATCTTGAGCCTTCATGTGAACTGAAGGGACTTCAAAACATTGGAATAAAATAGTCTGAAAGCTCAGAGTGTGCTTGGCTCCTGGTAGGTATGAAGACTCGATAAAGAGGCATCTTTTGCACTGACAGGTGTTTGTGTGCCAGTGTGGAGAAGGCTTTTGATGACAAAGCTACTTAGTTTTCTGTAGCTCACCCTTCTCTTTATGCAGGGGAGTTAGGAAAACTCTAATAAAGTAACTAAATAATAGGCATAAAAAGTTAGCATTGATTTCAACTTCATTTCTTCTGCCCATTGGTTTTTGAGATTCACTTGCCAGGCATTAAGTGAGTGAGTGGCAGGGTTGAGGGGGCCTGTGTCCTGACACTGTCCGCATGTTTTTGAAGGTCCAGAGTCAGCAATATGTTTGTGTGTGTGTATGTGTATGTATAAATTTTTAAAAAATTTTTTAGAGAGAAAGGGAGGGAGGGAGGGAAAGAGAGAGGGAGAGAAGAATGGAGGGTGTGAGAGAGAGAGTGCATACCCCCTACTGGGGATTGAGTCTGCAACCATGGCATATGCCCTGACCAGGAATCGAACCAGCAACTTTTTGGTGCAAAGGATGATGCCCAATCAACTGAGCCAAATTGGCCAGGGTCAGCAGCAATATTTTTCTTGAAGCCAAGGAAAAATTTAGATGGGCAACAGAACTGTAGGGTGTCCATAGAAAGGAGGGGTACTCAGCAGAGATAATGAGCTGCCATGGTTCCTGGAAGCATAATGCTTGCTTCATTCCCTCTTATAGTCTGGGAGCCTTCTTAACCCTTAACATACAGTTTTAGTCTCCCTCCAAGGAACCAACTGAAACGGACAATTTGTCACATGTTATCTTAGTTCTCACAAGAGCCTTAAACACATTGCTGTGATCTTGTGTACCTTTCCCAGAAAGGTAAGTTATACAGTGACAGCCAAGGGTACATGTAATGCTTACTTGTTGTTTAATGTGGTTCATAAATAACAGAGAATAACCTGCTTATTGAACTGCCTCAACCATCGGTACAGTGCTAGGACATCTTACTTTGTAGCAGTCATCCCATTATGGTAAAAACTTTCTATATCAAGCCCCTTGGACTTTTAGGAAAAAAAAGTAGAGGAATTTCCCCAGTGGAGGATTGTGTATTGCTAATATTATTCTAAGTGGAAACTAAAGGAGTAGTAGAGTAACTCTTGTTTCTCTGAAATGGTGTCTAGAAACATCTGTCCATTATTTAATAAGAAGAAACAAAATTGGACCAAGCCTGGAAAATGAATTCAATCCTGGTTTTGATGATAATCTCCCACAACTTGTTCCTGCAGCTGTATGTGAAAGTTACTCCTTTGGATTTCACGTTGATTATTTGGGGTCATCAAGCATTGAAACAGAGAGGAAGTTAACTCCATGTGTCACCACACTTTGTAATGGCTCTCAGGTAGGGTTGTACAAAGTCAGTAGGTGGTGTCTCTGAGTTTATTGCCTCTTGCCTTCTCCTAAGGCTCCAAGTCTATACTCTTTGGTTCTTCTCACCATATCTTGTTACCACCAATAAGGGTTAATATTATTTGGGTTGGTGATTTGTGTCTAGGGGTCTCAGTGCTGAAAATAGTTTCCACTGTGGAGAAAATGATACTGGACTGAAGAAAAATGCTACAAGCTTCTCTGATGATAAAATAATAAACCACATAGATGAATGTAACAGATGACAAGAGTAATAGCAATGTTTATTAACTTTTACTGTGTGCCAGGTGCTGGTACTAAGTACTTATCAAGTGTTCTTATTTAACTTTAACAACCTAATGGGATATTAATAGAGGTAGTAGTGATAAGTAATAATAATCATAGCAATTATTGTGTCTGCTTTATGTGGATTATCTTATTTGAATCTCATAATAATCCAATGGGTAAGGTACTGTTATTATGTTTTCCATTTTCCAGATGAAGCAACAGACTCAAAGTGGTTACACAAACTTGCCCAGGGAGGTGAAATATGGATCAGTCATCTGATTCCAAAGTGTGCATGTATCAACTAGGCATGCTCTTATCACCCTTTCTAACCACATAATTAACTAAACAGAAGCTTTCTGTAATGGGAACTTAATAAATATTGGGTTTTAATGATGAAGTGAGAAGTATTTTGGCCCAGAAGATGGCATCCTTGTATATATGCATCTCTCTCTCTCTCTCTCTCTCTCTCTCTCTCTCTCTCTCCCTCCCTCTCCTCTTCTCACACACACACACACACACACACACACACACACACACACAACAACAACAACAACAACAACAACACACACACACACAGACAATTTCTGATTTTCTAATTTGGGGACCAATCTCTGACCATTAATTCCAGAACTAACATTTTCTTTTTTACCCACTACATTCTCACACTTGTCCAGCTGTCAGGGTCAAGGAATGGAAACTAATTTGTTTATTTTTTATTAAATTTATTGGGATGACATTGTTTAGGATAATATAGATTTCTGTGACACAAGATCTGTATACTGTACTGTGTTGCCCACCACCCAAAGTCATATAATCTTCTGTCACCATATGGAAATTTATTTATTTCACCATATGGAAATTTATTTAAATGTAATCCTAAGCAGAATATCTTTTCTTTTTTTAAGAGAGAGTGAAAGGGAGGAGGAGGAGGAGAGAGAAACATCAGTGTGAGAGTGACACATCAGTTGGTTGCCTTTCACATGTACCCTGATCAGCATCAGGGGTTGAGCCTGAAACCAAGGTGCCCTTGATTGGAATCGAACCTGGGACCCTCTAGTCTATAGGCTGACACTCTATTCACAGAGCCAGATAGGCTAGGGCAAAGCAGAATATATTTATGAAAATTATAATAACACAGTTATAGAATATCATAACTGAAAGAGCATATGGCAACTGTGAGTTATCTTTCTTGTTTAAGAGAGAAGGAGCATTGAGTCCTCCTGAGAGGTATGAATTGGCCCAAGGAGGCCTCTGGTTGATTAGTGCTAGAATTGGAAATAAATTTTGGGACCCAATGCTCTCTGTATACCTCTGCATAACTCTACCACTCAATGGATTATACTTTCAAGACAAAAAGAAATTGTGTTTCAATGATCTGTTTTGAAATGGGGATGTCTCTAATTCTCCCTGTTGGTGTGGCTAATTTGTAGTTGACTGCCATGGTATTTTTAGATTCTTGTGGGTTTAGGTCAACTTGGCTTTGGAAACAACCTCTCCCTTCTGATTCCTTGCATCAGAAGCACAATAATTCATCTCCTTCTAACACAGAGGATACATTTGTTGGCCTAATGGATCAAGATAGTAAAGGAATAAAATTGGCCTCCACTACCACCTACCCCATATCACTCAGAGGGAGAGTCAGTATTCTTAATGGAAATGCGTTTCCTTTGAAGTTTGAATTTATTTTATTTTATTTATTTTATTTTTATTTTTTTATCTTTATTGTTCAGTTTATTAATTACATTGTTTCCCCTTTTTATCCCCCTATAGCTTCCCTCCACGCTGTACCTATCCCACCCTCCACCCTCACCTCCCCCTCCCCACTGTCCTCTCCCATTGTTGCAAGATTTTTGTCCAGTCTCTTGCTGCACTTCCCACAACCCTTTTCTCCCCAAGAATTGTCAGTCCATTCCCTCTCTATGTCCATGTCTCTGTTATATTCATCAGTCTATCCTGTTCAACAGCCTATCAATTCACTTTATTTTTATGTTCATTTGTTGATAGATGTGTATTTGTTGTTCATAATTTTCATCTTTACCTTTTTCTTCTTCCTCTTCTTAAAGAATATCTTTCAGCATTTCATATAATGTTGGTTTGGTGGTGATGAACTCCTTTAGCTTTTTCTTATCTGCGAAGCACTTCATCTGACCTTCAATTCCGCATGATAGCTTTGCTGGATAGAGTAATCTTGGTTGTAGATTCTTGCTGTTCATCACTTTGAATATTTCTTGCCACTCCCGTCTGGCCTGCATCATTTCTGTTGAGAAATCCGCTGACAGTAGTATGGGTGCTCCCTTATAGGTAACCAACTGTTTCTCTCTTGCTGCTTTTAATATTCTCTCTTTGTCTTTTGCTCTTGGCATTTTAATTATGATGTGCCTCGGTGTGGTCCTCTTAGGGTTCCTATATATTGGGGTTCGGTGCTCTTCTTGGACTCCTAAGTCAATTTCTTTCACCAGGTGTGGGAAGTTTTCAGTCACTATTTCTTCAAATAGGTTTTCATTGTCTTGGCCTCTCTCTTTTTCTGGCACCCCTATAATTCGGATGTTGGTATGCTTGAGGTTGTCCCAGAGGCCCCTTACACTATCTTCAATTTTTTGGATTCTTTTGGTTTCTTGCTTTTTCAGCTGAGTGGATTTTCCCTCTTTGTATTTCAAATCTTTAACTTGGTTCTTGGGGTGCTCCAGGGCACTTTCAGGTCTTTGTATAATATTTTTTGTTTCAGTCAGTGTATGCTTAATTTCTGGTTGGTCCTTTTTCATATCCTTGAGAGTCTGCTTTATATCCTTGAGGGTTTCTTTCATTTCCTTGTAGGACTCATTCATTTCCACGTTGGTCTTGATCATTTCCACGTTGGTCTTGATCATTTCTTTGCAGCTCTCGTTTATATCCTGGAGGGTGTTGTTCATTTTCTTATAAGACTCATTCATTTCCTTTGTGGTCTTGCTTATTTCCTTATAGGCCTCGATCTTTTGTTGGAGCCTCTTAAAAAAACCCTATAACCGTGGTTCTGAATTCCATGTCCAGTCGTTTTTTTTTCCTCCATTTCTTTCACATCTGATTTCTTTCCATGTTGCTGCATGGTGGCTGCTTCCCTGAGTTGGTCAATTAGCTTTGTGTGGTAGACTTCCTACTAGGGATAGTGGCTCAGCCTCCCCAGTTACCTGAGGTGGATATGGGCTGCACAGTCTTGCTGAAGTTAAGCTCAGTCAATCGTTGTTAGCACTTGGAGGGTTGACCTCCAGGCCAATTGTCTGTGAAGCTCAGCTGTGCTCAGGTTGGGTGGGCGGAGTCTCCGGGCCAAGCAGACAGTGTTAGCTCCGCCCTCGGCGGCCCTGGGGACTCTGTGCCGGGGGCAATGGCCGCCAGCACCTCTGAGAGAGAGCCGCTGCGGAGCTCCACTGGCTGCCGGTTGCCGGGGAATTCAGACTTTCCCAAAATGAGTCTGCATGCGCAATGTCTCACCCAGGGTCGTAAAACAAAGCAGTCTGATGGTTTTCCGAATGAGAGGCAAGTCGCAGAGCGCTCTCTGCGCCATCACGCAGCCGAGCTGTTCGCGCGAGCTGCCTTCTCCACAAGCTGGGAGACCCGGCAGTACCCGAGCTTCGGCGTGCCCTCCCACTGTTCAGTTTTCACCCCGTGTGATAGTGGGTTCTCTGGACTTCGCCCAGAGCTGGAGAATCAGTCTAGTGGGACGCCTTTGTTTCCCTGTTCGAGAAAACTGGCTGGTTTTCAGCCGCCCGCCCTCTCCGCGGCGCGCACTCCAAACCTCTCTCTGTGCGAATATTTCAACGCTATTCGCCCCCGCTCCTCCGAGTCACAGTGTCTTATCTTCACTTTTATTTGTGGAATCTTCACTCGGCGAGCTTTCTGGTGATTCTGGAAGGTGTTTGTTCTTTTGTTAAGTTGTAGTATTAAAATTGCTGATTATGACGGCAAGATAGGTGTTTTCCTTTGCCGCCATCTTAGTTCTCCCTGAATTTATTTTTTTAAAATACTGTCCTTTTCTCACTTAAAAGAATTATTATTTGGTCACAGTCATTTTATTGTGTAGCTTTGTGTTCTTATTGCATTGAGTGTGTTGCTATAGCTCCCACCAACTGTTTTAAGATGTTTTGAGACTGTGCTTCATATTAGAAGGAAAGTATTTGTCACTAGGACTCTCAGATTGAATTTGCCTGAATTAATTATGATTTCCACTCCATCCCCCTGGGCAGTATTGTGGGGGAGAGGTAATCCCTCCTCATGTCATAAAGAAAAATCAATTCTGGCTCACGACACTAGCTAGTTGCTTGAGTGGGGGAATTGTCACACACTGTAGGGTCTTTATTTCCCATTTTTCTTGGCCCTTTGCTATGTGTTCATTTCTCTGGGCTGGTTTAAGAAGTCACCAGGGCCAAGGAGCAGTGCTTGAAGTGATGGACAAGGATACTCTCTCCATAAAGAAAATCACAAGGGCCCCACGTTGGGTAATAAAAGGCCTTGTCAGTGGCTTTTCTCATGTAGTCTGCATTGTTTATAGAGTGTTTTCCACTGAGAAATACACTCTTCCTTTGGCCTAGGGCATTGGTCTGAAAACTGAGTTTGATGACCATTGGGCTAGGGGGTTAATCACAAGGAGCAACAATAGCCTGTAATTATTGGAATCGAGAGTCTAGGTCAGTGGTCGGCAAACTCATTAGTTAACAGAGCAGCAAACCGCAGCTTGTGAGCTACAGTTTGCTGACCACTGCCTAGAGGGTAAGACAAGTTGAATGTTTCTGGGTTATATGTAGGATTTGGTCTTAACTGGTTTGAGAGTTTGCCATCTTCTTCCACAGTCTTAAAATATGTTTCTTCTTCTTAATTTTTAAAATATATAACTTTTCTTTTTTCATTTTTTCCATTTACAGTTTACATTCAGTATTATTTTGTACTAGAGGCCTGATGCATAAAATTCACGCATGGGGGTGCGGGAGAGCAGGGGTGTCCCTCAGCCCAGCTTGCACCCTCTCCAATTTGAGATCCCTCTCATAATCCAGGACTGCTGGCTTCCAACTGCTTGCCTGCCTGCCTTTCTGATTGCCCCTAACTGCTCTGCCTGCCAGCCTAATCATCCCCTGACCACTTCCCTGCCAGCCTGATTGATGTCTAACTGCTCCCCTGCCAACTTGTTTGCCCCTAACTGACCTCCCCTGTAGGCCTGGTCACCCCTAACTGCCCTCCCCTGCAGGCCTGATCCCCCCCAACTGCTCTTCCTTGCAGGCCTGGGTCCCCCACAACTGCCCTTCCCTGTAGGTTTGATTGCCCCCAACTGCCCTCCCTTGCTGGACATCTTGTAGTGGCCATCTTGTGTCCACATGGGGGCAGGATCTTTGACCATATAGGGTCAGCCATCTTGTATGTTGGAGTGATGGTCAATTTGCATATTATTCTTTTATTAGATAGGATTAGTTTCAGGTGTACAGTACAGTGGTTAAATAATTGTATACTTTGCAAAATAGCGCACCCCCCCCCCCCAATATTTCAAGTACTCACCTGGCACCATTCATGATTATTACAATACAAGTGGCCCGGTGCACAAAATTCGTGCACGGAGGGGGGTTCCCTGAGCCCAGCCTGCACCTGCTCCAATCAGGGACCCCTTCGGGGATGTGTGACCCCCAACCACCTCTGCCTACCTGCCTGATCATCCCTAAGTGCTCCCCTGCTGGCCCGATTGCTCCTAACTGCCTCTGCCTTGCCCCACACCTGGGCCCCAGGCTTCCCTCCCTCTGGCCAGCTATAGGCACTCAGGACCTGGGCCAACTTCACACAGGCCGGCCGCAGCCACAGGCACCCACAGGCACCCAGGACCATAGGGCATGCTGCCTAACGCCAGGCCAGAAAGGGCCCCAGCCCTTCTATGTGCCTGCCTGGCCGAGTCCCACCACTCTGACTGCTGTGGCATAAAGAACTTTACCATATATGTTCTCCCCAGCCTCCTAGAGAGAGGGCATGAGCTGAGAAACTGGAGATGCTGCAGCCCCAGGGCCATTTTACCAATGGGTACATTGTCATTTTCAGATCTAGATTTGAGATAATCCATCAAACCACTATATTTTTCAACTCTCAACTTAGATTGGTTTGCTTTAATAAAATTTACCTGATTGGCCTCCATTTTTTAATACGAATCCATAATAAGCTGTTGAGTTAACTTTCCTGCATTTAAAATAGGATTGAACGTGTCCCTCACAGAGAGATGAAATCCATAATACTACATTTAGGTGACTCATGTTCTTACATTTTGTCTAGTATTATTGTTGAGTACATTGTTGTCTCTGAGTCTTAATGCAATATCTGTTCCCCAACCTTTTTCACCATGTGGAAAAAGAATAGGATATGTCATTGCATCTAATGTGGGAAATAGGATATTGATTCGTTTCATTTTAGTGGCATTTGGATTATTGGGATCTGGTTTACAATGAATGAGCAAGTCCCTTTCAAAAGGAGGTTCTCCAACTTCGTTTCTGAATATGACAGCAACCTTGGTTACACGGGGAGAATTATATCTACCTGGGTCACTATTATGATCATATTTAATTGCCATAGTTACTTCCGTGGGATCTATACCTTTTGCTGCTGCTTCAGATTGGGCTTCCTTTTCTACCTCATGTAGCATCTTGTACGATTTTGTTAATTCATTTATTTCAGGCATGAGGTTGTTGATTATGAGTCTTTCTGAGCAGGCCTGGTTTGCTGGGATTGCTAATCTTTTACGTGTAGCTTCGGCTGTATCCAAAATATAGAGTTGAGCAAACTTCAACAGTTTTTCTTTGGACATAGTCCCACCTCTCTATTGCCACGTTCTGAGATAGAGGAGAATGACAGGCCTTTCAGCAGTGTGACCAAAGGCTGATTTGGACAGATTCTGTGCAGGGTGGGACTTCAGCCTACCTGTCTTCAGTTTCAGCTGGGATGCTGAAGCTGGGACTCGGGGGCCTTCCCTCTGGCGGTTGCCCCGTTTTTGCTGGCAAACAGCTGAAGCTACAGGTAATATTAGCAATGCCTGGGGCCTCATTAGACGCAGCTGCGGTGAGTTTTCGCAGCCGCCGCTGCCCCACTGCCACCACTCCCGCCGCCACCCCTCCTGCCGCTGTTCTCTGCCCCGGGGCCTTAGTTGACTCAGCTGTGGTGAGTTCTGGCCACTGTCGCTGCCTTCCCTTGGTCTCCGTGCCCGGTGCTTGATGACTTCACCACTTTATCTCACGCCTCTCTACCCCACCCCTTGCTCCGACTGGCTGGTAGCATAGCCAGTCAGGAGCCAAGGTACGGTCACATTTGCATGCTACTCTTTTATTAGATAGGATTATTGACTGTATTTCCTATGTAAAATGTAAAACTTTATCTAATAAAACCACATAAGCAGTCTTAAGAGGCAAAAACAATTGATGATAAATATTTGAACCAAATATGGCAAGCATAGAATAGACATCTTTATAAATAGCTACCACAAAAAATAACCACCAACACCTTATTGTGCATCTATTAAAAAGGGCATTATCAAGTTTTAAATGCCTGGGGGACATGCTCTCATGCTAAAGCTGAGCAACATAGCACGACATGGAACCGAACACCCAGATGTGAATGTTTAGCCATATGCACTCAAAGAAAGGACTGAAACTTCCCCGCTTTCTTCCTTTCATGAGTCAGGAGAGCCTACAAATAGTTTCTTCCTTGGCATGTGACCACGGTGCCTTGGCTTTGCTATTCCAGCCAAATGACCCTTTTGCTGAAAGTTTAATAGGGGATAAATTCACATGTGAATTCATAATCCCCTTATCTGTGTTAAGAGCATTCTGTAATGAGCCTGCAACAAAGAGAACCTTACATCTTGCAGTTGTGCTCTGACCCCACCTCTTGGCCTCCTTCCTAACCTCCCCACACCTCCCGGTTGGATGCTTTCGGCAGCTGCCCCTTGCAGAGCCGTCGCCTGCCTGCAGTATGTTCAATGAGATTTTAAAGGAGTAGATGCACCCTTCCTGCCAGGTGTCACATGAAGGCATTAGAGGAAGTATGTAAATGTGAGTGGGGAATGCATTTGGGCTTATGAGAAGAGCAAACAAGGCTTGTTCTCTTCTAGTATTTATTAATTTTGAGCCTTATTTTCTTTTATGTAGTGTGACTTGGACTGTAAATCCACAAAGCAAAGTCATAGTTGTGCCACAGTTTAAGTTTTGAAGATTTATTGTTAAAATGTGCTCTCCCCCTAATGCTTTTATTACTTTCTCTTTTCTGCCCTGCCCATGATGTGGGTTGCAGTTAATGTTATCTGCATATGTCTGTAAATACTGAAAATATTTTTGCTACAATATGCATTTAATCAACTTTTTGTTAGTTATGCCGTTTGTGTAGAGGAAAATTGTTTCTGTCTTAATGTTCTATTGAAGTGCCTTTGGAGTGATGATATCATAATCACTTTAATACATTTAAAAGCTTCAAGGCTTAGCATTTATTGAACAAAGCTCATTGAAGGAGTATAACGGATGTCTTGAGGCTTTCCGCTGCTGTAAAACGACAGTATTGTTCATGGCCTCAGTAAAAGAAAATCTGAATTTTTATTTTACTTTGCACTGCGTTACAATTATATTTCAAAAGCTCTTCAAGCATGACTAACAAAGGGGCTGTTTTTATCAATTGTTGTAATGTCACATCTCAGGGCCGACTGCTGTGGGTTTAACATTAATAATGGACAGCAATTTAAAACTTCATCACCAAAATCTAACCTCTGAGATCCTAAAAGATGGTTCTCCCTTCCCACTTGGATGTCCTTGGAGAATGAGTGCTTCGGAGTTGCAAGTGAGGGGGAAACTTTCTTATTCCTGAGAATCTCCGGAGTTCTGCCCCCTAAGGAGCTCTGTGAAGAGGTCTGAGGAGTGAGGCGAGGGGTCCCAAGGTGTGTGTGTGTTTGAGCCCATGGAATCAGATTGGGTAGATGACATGTGGGAAGCCAAGGGAGCCCCTGAGAATGCTCATGGCTTGCAGGGGTGTCCTGTCAGAGAGGAAGAGGCAGGGCTATTAGCATTAAAAGTGCAGTGAAGGAGCTGTGACTGCTGAAGAGGTAATGAAAAAATACTCAGCCATCCTCCGGGTTGAGATAGTAACTCACATCCTTGAAACCTGGCACATTCTGGGACTTTGGCCTCATCTTTCCTGCTGTTGGGTAACTCCTCACTGCTGGCCTTGGAACCATATCCCCAAGGGGACAGGCCTGGTGTTGGAAATTAGTTCAAGAAGTTATTTCTTTATCCCACTTGGTCCTAAAGACCATCACCATTTCTTATTTCTCATTCCCCATTGTCCCATTGTGTAGCTTCTTGTCTTGAAACACCCTGACTTGACTTGCCTGAAGTTGACTTGCTGGAAGTATGCATCTCTCCTGAATTTTCTTTAAAGGAAAGTAGGCATTTTGGAACTCCGTTGCTATGAAGTAGGGCTTCTGAGGCCTAATTAATTATTAACTTATGCTTTTCTCCACTCCTTCCTGTATGTACAATGTCCTGAAAAGGTGAATTTGGTTGAAATGATGGCTTTGATTTAGTAGCTTGAAAAGGGTGGTCTTTTACTTTGGGCCTTTCCAAAATGGTGAGGTGTCGGGGTGGCTCTTATTGGCAGCCTGCTCTTTCTATTTCGGTGGTAGGGACTAGTTAGAGAAGATGATTAGGGTGTGCTACTTTAGCTAGCTAGTATTGTTATACACTTCATAAATATATTATTTATTCATCTATGCATCTACTACTGATTATGAGTTGGGATTAGGTTCACGTGCATAGGATAGATAATCCCAGTTACCAGCAGCTTCAGAGCGGTTCATGTTTATTTCTCGCTCATGTTAAAGAAGTCTGGAGGCAGACAGTCTAATTACCAGGAGCTCAGGCTCCTTTTCCTTTTCCAGTCTCTCTCTCTGGGGGATGGCATCTTGGACTAAACCTCATGGTCCAAGATGAACAGAATCCAGCCATCATATCCACATTCCAGGCTGGCAACAGGTGGAAAGGCAGAGAACATTCCCTCCTCCCTTTGTAGCAGCTCCATGCAGCATGCTAGATGTGAGGCCATACCCAGATGCAAGGGAGGCAGGGAATTGCAGTCCTTTACCTGCATGGCAGTGCGCCTTCTGAAACTCGAGCTTCAGTTCCTGAGGGAGAGGGGGAGGAATAGGTAGTGGGCTAGGCCACCTGTAAACTCTGCCATACAATTTATCAATTTATTCATGTCATTGCCACTCTCACATGTGTGCATACTTTACCATTTTCCAAGCTGTGGTTGGAACGCCCCTCCCCAGTTCCTTACATTCCCAGACTGGCCTTTTATGACTTCTTTTCCCTTTCAAGATTTCCCTTGATGTTTGTTTTAACCTGCTTTTATCGATATTAAGATGTTTCGAATGGAGGAAGCCTTTTCTTGAGTGCCAAGTCTTTATTCCCCCCCACCTCCCCAGAACATTTTTATTCAGCAAAAACATCAAGGTCTACCTTTCGGGGAGAAAAGGTGACTAAAGAGCTGCCAAAGTGAATCTTGGAAGCCACTGAGCTATCTTTTCACTCTTGTGGGATTGCGACTGTCAGTTTTCTAGACCCTGCAGGTGTCTGGGCCAAAATGCAGCCCCCCCGCCCCCCCCCCCCCCCCCCGCCGAGGTCCTGAGTCCTGTGGCTTGTGGGATGATGTGCTCTCTACCCCATAGAAATCTTTGGAATCTGGGAGTCAAGGCCAGTGTCATACTTTGACCCTCCTGTGTACAGATGACTTGATTTAATAGTACACTCAAGGTACTATTAAATGAAAGAATTCTCAGGAGATGAAGGCCATGCCTCAGGGTAAGCTGGTTCTGTAGAGTCTCAGCTGTTGCAAACCCCAATGATGATGCTTATGTTGGTCCCTAAGCTCCAGGGGAGAGCCCTCTGCCACTGTGCACAAAGGTGCTTTGAGGCAGGATGATGCTGCCGATAGCATGGCTGTGCCCCTTCTTGTTCCTCCGCCCATCTCCTCTCTGTCCTTCGGCAGAAGTGAAGTTTATCAAACCAGGAAATGGGGCATGGAGGATAAAATTAAATGAGAACATATGTAAAGTGCCTGGCACATAGTAGGTCCTTAGTAAAAGGAAATTTCCTTTTTATTCAATTTGCTATGTTAAATTCTTAGTAAATATTTATTAGTTTTATAATCAAAAGCTTTTTAAAAACATAGTGTATGTCCTAGTTTTAGTTTTATTTTGTATTTAACTAGTGGCCCGGTGCATGAAATTTGTGCATGGAGGGTGTGGGGGGGATTCTCTCAGCCCAACCTGCACCTTCTCCAATTGGACATCCTGCTTGCAATCTGGGACCACTGGCTCCTAACTGCTCACCTGCCTGCCTGCCTGATTGCCCCTAACCTCTCTGCCTGCCAGCCTGATCTCACCCCAAACTGCCCTCCCCTGCAGGCCCGGTCATTCCCAACAGCCCTCCCTGCTAGTCTGATCTCGCCCCCAACTGCCTCTTGCCTGCCTGATCATCCCTATCTGTCCTTCCCTGCCAGCCTGATCTCACCCCCAACTGCCCTCCTCTGCTGGCCAATTTGGTTCTGATTGGTCAGTTTCTATGCCAGTCATTATCAAAAGCTCTGCCTCCTAGGCAGCCATTGGTTCTTCACAGCACCTACATTTGGTTCTGATTGGTCAGTTCCTGTGTCAATCAATGTCAAAAGCTCTGCCTCCTAGGCAGCCATTCACTCCTCATAGCACCCAGATTCTGTTCTGGTTGGTTGGTTCCTATTCCAGTCAGTGTCTCTGGGCCTATCATTGGGGCCTGATCTGAAAGGCATGGCTGATCAGCCCTGGTGGAGGCCTGGAGAGAAATGGAGGTGTGGCTGCTGGCCAGACTGGGAGAGAAAGAGAGAGGCAAGTGCTGATCAAAAGCTACCACAGAGGCAATGGATCAGTCCCTGCTTCTCTCTTCAGGCCTCTCTCTGGACCTGATTTACAGCCCCTTCAGCAGTCAGTGCTGTGACACCTTGTCTGCAGTGGAAGCAGTCAGCACTGGGTCGCCAGAGCAACCCAGCCCTGACTGCAGGACTGACTTCTGGTTGGTTGAGCCTTGGTCGTGACTGGTCGTTATGACCTAGGGTTTTTGTATATTAGGATAACCCTAATCTTACTGTATGTGACTGAAGATGTTTAATGGCATGACTCTTTTTTTCAAGCAGCTCCCTTTCCTCTCCATGAGATGGGTATACCCTAAAAAGGCACGTTGGCAATGAAAACCACAGTTGTGCCAAAATCCAGGTGATTTCTAGATTGGAAGCATTACCTGCCCTAGCAAACTTTTGGAAATGTAGTTGAAGAGGGCTTCAGGCAACCCGATAATAGCTATGGATCCTCTTCTCAGAAAAATGTATTTATGTGTATGCATAGAACTTTTCACATAATTTCACATGATCTGTGTACTTCATTCTCCCAGTTCCTCTCTTTCTTTCTCCTCTGAGGAAATCTAGGTTAAGAATTCCTGGTGGCCTGAATGGTGTGGCTCAGTGATTCAGCATCGACCCATGAACCAGGAGGTCATGGTTTGATTCCCAGTCAGGGCACATGCCCAAGTTGCAGGCTTGGTTCCCAGTAGGGGGCATGCAGGAGGCAGCCAGTCAGTGATTATCTCTCATCATTAATATTTTCATCTCTCTCTCTCTCTCCCTTCCTTTCTCTGAAAGCAGTGAAAACATATTAAAAAAAAAGGCTTGCTGGATGAACTTCTAATTTACTTTTAAAAAGGATTGTAGATATTGACACTAAAAATGGGGAAGAGAAAAGAATGGACGTGTATGGGTGGGGAATGTTCAGTAGATACACATTTATCAAAACTCATAGAATAGTATACTCAAGGTACTATTAAATGAAAAGCAAGGCCACACTAGAATGAAAAGCAAGTGGTTGAGATAGTGTCAGAATGATAAAAATGATGTTGTACATCAATGTGACATTTATGCCTCCAGTGTCTATAGGAAGTGTAAAATGGAAAAGTTCAAGTTTATTGTGGAAAATTTCAATTATACAGAGAAATTGAAGGAATTGTATAGTGAACATGCATATACCCAACATTCAGGTGATATTCAGGTTCTTCCAGTAACATTTTCCTGTGCTTGCTTTATTCTACCTCTACTCATCCATCAATCCATCTCATTTTTGTAAACTGCAGACATCAGTACCCTTCACCCTAAACACTCAGCATTATGTCATTTACCGGAGTTCAACATTGGTCCATTTTCTTTTTGCTATAGAGAACGTTATATGTTAGAACTTTAAGCATACTACTCTGAGTTTTGATAAATGTATGTATCTACTTAATCCATTTTCCTTTCAAAAAGTAAAACCTGACCTCATCCTAGAAAGTATTCTCATGGCCTTCCCAGTTATTCCTTGCTTCCTCTGCTTTAGAGGCAGTCATTTCTGATTTTTCCCACCACAGCTTGCTGTGACTGTTTTCAGACTTCATGTAATTGGACTCATATAGTACAGTCTGTTTGAGACTCATCCAGATTGTGTACATCAGTTCTTTTTATTGTTGGAGTTCTCTCCCATTGTATGCATATACTACAGCTTGTCCATTTTCCTGTTGAATGTCAACTGAGCTGTTTTCAGGTTATAACTATTAACTCTTAAGTGGCTATGAATATTTACATACAAACCTTTATATGTGCCTATATTTTCATTTTTCTTGAATAAATACTTGGGAGTGGAATTTCTGGGCCTGGTGTAGTGTAGTGTTTAGTTTTATAAGAAATAGCCAAACCTTTTCCCAAAGTGGTTCTCCCATTTTCACTTCTACCAATAATGTCTGATAGCTCTGGGTGCTCCACAACCTTGCCAACATTTGATGTTGACAAAAGATTGATGTTGTCAATCTTTTTAATTACAGCTATTCTGCTGGGGGTGTAGTAGTATCTAATTTTGGTTTTAACATGGCCGGGGCTCCAAAATGGCCATTTCTTAGGTTTCTAAATCCTAAGAATTTAGAGGCATTATCTCTATTCTTATGGAGTGTGTGGGAATAGCTAGTGAAAATCTTATGGGGCTATAAAACTTCCTTCAGTTTTTTTCTCCCCCTTTAAGTTCTGTATGACCCCCAAATGCTTAAGCTCTCTCATTTTTATAGTTATCCAAAGCCACTTCATGATGATACTGTTGTAGAAAGGGTGCTGGGACCTGGCAAGGTGAGGTGCCCATCCTCCTGATGAAGCCATTGCGTGTGTGTGTGTGTGGGTGTGTGTGTGTGTATGTGTGTGTGAGCGCGCGCGCATGCATATGCGTGTGTGCATGTGGGTGCGTGGATCTCCTGACCCTCGGGGAGCTCAGAGAATCAGCAGCTGGAGTCTCACATCCAGCCTGTGTCTCAACATTATCAGAGACTTGGAGAAACTGGATGGAGTTCAGAGAGGAGCAGCTAGTACGATTAAAGGGCTTGGAGGGATTAAGGGATTGATTTATGAGGAAAGATGAAAAGAACTTAATGTGTGCTGCTTGACTAAGTGGGTACATGATAATAGCCTACAAACATCTGAAGAGTATAAACACCGAAGAGGGAGAGGAATTAGCACAGGGTGAGGAAACTGATCCAGGCATAATGGGGGAAATTAAGTAAGAGGGGGAGGGAGAGATGGGCAAGTTGGCAGAGTATTAGCCAGGGGTGTGACTTCTATGAATTCTCTTTCAGAACTCTGAGTGGGGAGTGAGTGAATTTGGGGAAGATGAACCCCAAGAGGCATTGTGGGTTCTCCTTCTAAAGCAGACAGATAAAGGAAAAATATTGAGTGCCTGCTGTGTGCTGTGTGAAACAGGACCATGTGGGGAAGTGCTGACCTGGACACATTGGCTGGAAGCCTGGAGACAAGAAGGAAAGATGGTGATAGAGAAGGAGGTTATAGAGATGACCTGAGCAGTGAAACCTAACCATTTCCCCGAGTCTCCCCTTCTCCTGGTAGTTTTTCTGTGGTCTGACAAGCACGGACAGTTTTGTTTTGCATCAGGTTTTCTTGAGTGTGAAGTTCCCAGCCCACGTCTTCTAGTTGCCCAGGTATTTTCCTGACCCCATTACTAAAATGCAGCTCTCCATGACTGCCCCGTGCATTTACTAGCATCTCTCACTGCCTGAGCGTCTTTCTCAGCTGGGGGTGTGAGATTGGGACACAGTACCTGGATAGTGAAGAGAAGGGAAATGAAGCCAGGCTGCCTGAGGTCAGACTGTATCTCCATCCTTCCCAGTGGGTGAGTGGTCCCACTTCCTTATTCTGTGGGCTGGCCTCAGATTTCTTGCAGAGAAGAATAGCCCCTTGCTGCATAGAGTAGTCTTGAAGTATATCCGAAATAATGTGTGTGGAGTGCTTTACATAAACCTGGCAAAAAGTAAGTGCTCAACAAACGCTGGCTGCTGCTACAGTCATGGTTACCATGTCTTGGGCCTAGCGCTTGCCTGAGCAATGCCTTTGGCATGGAGACAGCCTTGTCTCACACAGCAAGTAGGGAGGTGCTCACAACAGCTGTAGAGCTAGAGGGAATGTTTGCACCCCAGGAGAAGGAGGGAATGGGCAATACTTCTCTGCAGTACCAGGGCTTCCAGAGATGGCCTTTGGTGAGAGCCAACGCCTGGACATTAGACCTCCAGCTTGGTTGGGTGAAGGAATCTGGTTCCTTCCCATCCTTCACCCCCAGCCTGGTTCTGTGAAAAAAATAATTAGGCTGTGAGTTAGAAAACCTGGGTTAACTTCTGTTTTTGAATCTCCTTAGTGGTTAAAAAAGTGGGGGTGGATTAAACTAGTGTTTTGTAAAACTTTTTTTTTTCTCCCAAGCAGAAGAGCCCCTTAGTTATGTGCTATGTGGAACCTTAACATACAGCATAGTCCCAAACTGAGCTGCTTCTGAGTGGTGTGGGAGGCTGGAGATGTATGTGACTGACCCCTGTCATCACTTGTAGGAGTCCTAAAGGTGCCTCCTGGGTCTCCTGGGAACACCGTGTCACACACACAGGCACACACACAGATGAGCTCTTTAGGAGGTTATTGTTATCATTCTGGTGAGAGCTAAAAATAAATTGTGGGCTCAGTTTGCTAAATACTTTGCATCTATTAGCTGATTATTTCCTTAGGATATTACCACAAGATGTAGGGCATTGTATCCCTGACCTACAGATGCAAGGTTGAGAAGTCACAGATGATCTTTCAGTTCTTTAATCTCAGACAGTCAAATTCAGTTTCTCCAACAGGTTTTCAAGTGATACAGAAGATGCTCTGTAAATATATAGCAATGTGAGTCAGTCTGTTCCTTCAGATTGGCTTCCCCAGCTCTAGAATGAGGCCATGTTAGTCTTCTGAACAGATCCTGTGATTGCTCTTGTCCTTACTTTGAGACATGGACTTTCCCGTTGCAGGGGCCACTCATTCATGACCACTCTCTAGGAATATAAAGCTAGGCTTCAACCAAGCCAGTGCATGCTTTCGAGTGTCCTCCTGAATTCAGGGTGCTGGAATGCTGGTTTTTTAAAGTGCTTTTTTCTTTTTCTATCTGTCACTCCAGCAGGAGTCAGTCTGTGGTTTATGCCTTTCTAAACACATGATAAACATCCCAGGTAAACTGTTTACACTTCTTTCTTTGAAACAAGCAGTTTTAATTGGTGGTGTCAGCCACGGCAGTGCATAACAACTTGTTCTATTGATTGTAATTCATATTTATACCCTTGCAAAATGTGTTCCCAATTGCTCCCACATTTGCCTGATATGGGTGTGTGGTTAAATCTTTTTTCTTCTTATTGCTAAAACTCTAACTGACCTAATAAGTTTCTAAAAGTAGTGGTTTCCATGTGTGTGTCCTGTCCATTGCAAGAGAGGCCAGGGGAAATATGAATGAGAGGGACTAGGCCTGTTTATAGACACAGAAGTGGGGTCAGCTTGTGAATATTTGTTGGCAGCTTTTCCATATTGAGGGTTTTCCAGCATGAAATTTTATCTCAAATGATCCAATGGAGAGAATAAAAACCAAACAGTAACATTAACCAGAAACCAGCACATTAAGATGTTGGATCTGCTATACAGATAAACATAACCAATATGGGTCTCAAACCCAATACTAATGAAGTCTGAGTTATTCTATTAGTCAGAGAAGACTAATTGCTACAAAACCAGCCCCAAATATTTGTGGCTTAATATGATGCAAGTCTGTTTTGTGCTCTCTCAAGTCTGAAGCAGAGAGTGTGTGTATCCATGGGCATGAGGGGGGAGAGGACAGCTATGTTTCATAACATCATTCAGGGCTCAGGATCCTCTCTCCTATGGCTCTCCTCTTCACTCTGTTCCTGGAGTCATCTCAGTTGTCCTTATGGACGAGGGCAGAAAAGATGGGAGAAGAAGGCATACCAACTCTTAACCTTCTTAGCCCCAAAGTCTTTCACATTCCACTGATCATCTGTGACTTTCTTTCACATTCCACTGATAAGAACTAAGTATGTGGCCTACCCTTTGTGAGGGGAGACTGGAAAATGAAGTCGGCTGTGCCCGGAAGAAAAGAACAGGACGGTGGTGCACCCTCATGGTCCCCTGTTGGTGGACATGGTTTGGGAGAGGATTATCATTAACCTACCCAGTCCAGAGAACAAGTTATATGCTTTCCTATTTTTTAGACTTATTTTCTTAAAAAAATTAACCTCTGATTCAAATCAATGGAATCATTGCTGTGTGCTTCTGTTTATTCTTTGGTAGGAAGAGGGTAAGGTAAGAACCTCTGTCAAGCCATAGTGTTTCTATTACTAATAGAAATATTGCAAAAGAGTCATGGGTAAAATGTGTAAATGTGCATGCAGTAATAGGAGGAGTTGACCTGTGAGAGGTCAGGGAAGTCTTCCCTAACTATGTGATACTTGGGTTAAGAACTAAAGGATGAGTAGGACTTAACTAAATAAGGAAGGAGAGGAAAAAGCATTCCAGGCAGTGGGAACAGCGTGTGCAAAGGCTCTGAGGTGGGAGAAAGCACGTTATGTATGAGGGACCAATGGAAGGTTGGTGTGGAGTGTAGTAAAACAGAAGCAGATAGGGGTCAGATTGCCCTGAACCTTGCATATGTATTGAAGATTTGTGTTGTTACTTTAAGAACAATGGTAAACTATTGGTAGTTTTTATTAGGGGACATGATTGTATTTTTGTCTGAAAGAATAATCATTTCTGACTATAATGTGATAATAGATGAGAAAAGGTCAGAGTAGATGTGATAGATCACATATTTTCCTATTGCAGTTAAATGGAATAAAGAGGGAAAATTTGGGTCCTGTGGAGTTGGGTGGGTGTAGCCATGGCTAATTTGTAGCGAGCTGGGGTTCTGGTCTTACCTTGGCTACAGGGCTGAGAGTTGGTCCTAGACTGACCTTGGACATATAAAGTTTGTCTTCAATGTCTGTAGGGCTGCAGCAGGCTTACTTCTTGCCTGACTTCTAAGTGTAGTCCTGTATTTCCCAGGAGGCCCCAGAGACAGTATACTTGGTGGACAGCTTCAGACCACATCAAAACATCATTCAGTGGGCTGACTCAATGGATACCACAGCCCTGCTGAATTAAGGACTGCTCTGTGGGGAGGGCCCCTGCACAGTTGACCATCCACAGTAGTCAGTGGTGGCAGCCAGTCCTTGTAGAAGATTGGTGTGGGGGTAAATCCCAATAATTGATGTACTAACAACAATCAAGGCTCAACTACAACAGGAGGATCTACGCAGCCCAGAGAAGAAGGGCCCAGCCTGGGTGATCAGGGAGGCTGTGCCACTGGAACCTCCCTTTGTTTCTATATATTAGGTAGAGACATAGCAGCTCTACCTAGTATATAGAAACAAAGGGAGGTTGCCAAAATGAGGAGACAAGGAAACACATCCAAAATGAAAGAACAAAGCAAAACTCCAGAAAAAGAACTAACCAAAATAGGGATAAGCAATCTGTCAGATGTAGAGTTCAAAACACTGGTTATAAGGATTCTGAGGACCTCAACATTATAAAAATGAACCAATAAAAATTGAATGATACACTGAAATAAAGAATAATTTCCAGGGAATCAACAGTTAGAGTAGGTAAGGCCAAGAATCAAATCAGCAATTTGGAATATAAGGAAGCAAAAAAAAAAAAAAATACCCAACCAGCACAGCAAAATAATTTAAAAAATGAGGATAATGTAAGGAGCCTCTGGGACAACATCAAGCATACCAACATTCATATTATGGGGATCTCAGGAGTAGGAGAGAGAGAGAGAGAGAGAGAGAGAGAGAGAGAGAGAGAGCAAGAAATTGAAAACCTATTTGAAAAAATGACAGAGAACTTCCCTAATTTGGTGAAGGAAACAGATATATAAGACTAGGAAGTGCAGAGAATCCCAGATGATGAATCCAAAGAGGCCCACACCAAGACATGTTATAATTAAAAAGCAAAAGGTTAAAGACAAACAGAGAATCTTAAACGTAGCAAGAGAAAAGCAGTTAGTTACCTACAAGGGAGCTCCCATAAGACTGTCAGTTGATTTCTTACATAATAAATCTTTACTGTTCAGATTGTTATCATTGTTCCTCTCCCCCCCATAGTTCCCCTTCATCTGGTTCCCACCCTACCCCATGCCCTTACCCACACCCCCACTGTCCTCATCCATAGGTGTATGATTTTTGTCCAGTCTCTTCTTGCATCCCCCATACCCTTTCTCCCCAAGAGGAGGTCCACTCCCTTTCTATGCCCCTGATCCCATTATATTCATCAGATTATTCTGATCATCAGATTTTTTATTCACTTGATTTTTAGATTCACTTGTTGATATGTATTTGTTGTTCATAATTTTTATCTTTACCTTTTTCTTCTTCTTCCTCTTCTTACATAATACCTTTCAGCATTTCACATAATATTGGTTTGGTGGTGATGAACTCTAGCTTTTTCTTATCTGTGAAGCTCTTTATTTGACCTTCAATTCTGAGTGATAGCTTTGCTGGGTAGAGTAATCTTGTTTTAGGTTCTTGCTATTCATCACTTTGAAAATTTCTTGCTACTCCCATTTGGCCTGCATAGTTTCTGTTGAGAAATCAACTGGCAGTCATATGGGTGCTCTCTTGTAGGTAATTGTTTTTCTCTTGCTGCTTTTAATATTCTCTCTTTGTCTTTTGCTTTTGGCATTTTAATTTTAATGTGTCTTGGTGTGGTCCTCTTTGAATTTCTTTTGCTTGGGGTATGGTTCGCTTCCTGGACTTTTAAGTCTATTTCTTTCACCAGGTGGGGGAAGTTTTCAGTCATTATTTCTTCAAATAGGTTTTCAATATCTGTTCTCTCTCTTTTTCTGGCACCCCCATAATTCTGATGTTGATATGCTTGAAGTTGTCCAAGAGGCTCCTTACACTATCTTCAGATTTTTGGATTCTTTTTTGTTTTTGCTTTTCCGGTTGGGTGTTTTTTGCTTCTTTGTATTTCAAATCTTTGACTTGATTCTAGCGATCCTCTACTCTGCTGTTGGATCTCTATATATTATTTTTTATTTCAGTCAGTGTATGGTTAATTTCTAGTTGGTCCTTTTTTATATCCTCAAGGGTCTCACTAAATTTATTGGCCTTTTCTAGAACATTCTTGAAAAAACTTATAACTGTGGTTTTGAACTCTATATCCAGTCATTTGCTTTCCTCCATTTCTGTCATTTGTGACCTGTTTCTTTGTCTTAGCATTTTGGCTGCTTCCCTGAGTTGATAGATTGGCTTTGTGTGCTAGATGTCCTATAAGGCCCAGCGGCCCGGCCTACCCAATTACCTGAGGTGGACACTCTTAATGCACCCCTTTGTGGGTAAGCCTTGATTGTTGTTGGTATCACTGGGAGCAATTGACCTCCAGGCCAATTGGCTGTGAGAATCAGCTGCATCTACTACGGGAGAACTTCTGTTCTGGAGACACCCTTATGTGGCAAGACTTGCTTCAGTGGGGCTTTGGTGCTCACTGAGTCTGCCCCCCGAGTGTCTCCCTTATGGATCTGAGGAGTTGTAATCTGGATGATCCTACTCTGACTCCTGGGTACACTGGCTCTTGGATCTCCAAGAAGGTGCTAATTTAGCCTCTGCCCAAGGTCACCCAGCAGGATCTATAGAGAGATATTCAGATTCCTCTTCTTTGTTTGGGTTGTGAAGGTGCCCTGATGAGGCCCAGCTGTGAAGCAATGCAAGCTGCTGTAGGGCCTTGGACCTTCTTTTGGATGTTTTGGGTCTCTCTGACTCAGCTGCAGTTTGTTAGATAACTTTAGATTTCAAAGGACCTGGTCATTCATATGCAAAAGCCTCTGCACACAGCTTGGATGGGGCAGAATCTCAGGGTGAAGCATACATCAATGGCTTCCCATCATCCCTGCCCTAAGAGGCCTCCAGTATCAGTGTCCTTCAGTAATCACTGCAAACACCTCTGATATAGAGCCTCCCTGAAGTTCTGTCCACTGCCAAACAGTCCAGTTTTTCCCCGTATGAGTCTGGGTCCCCAGAGTCTCACCTGGAACTGGAGTTTAGAGCAGTTGGGAGCTTGCATCTCCCTGTATATTGAAAAAGCCAGCCACGTACTCAGTTACCAACCCTCTTGGCGCACGCCTCCATACCTCTGCACTTTACTTCCGCAGCTCCTGTGAGTCTCATGTGTTTTTCTTTTTCCTTCTAGTTGTAGAATTTCCACTCAGCCAGCCTTCCTGTGGATCTGGATGATGTCTGTTTTGCCTTTTAGTTGTAGTTTTGAAGTGGTTGTGTGAGGCGGCAAGTTTAGGTGTTTACCTATGTTGCCATCTTGGTTTCCTGTCTATAATTGAATATTTAAAATAATTTAAATTAAACATGAAAAATTTAAAAAGTAAAAAGGCAAATTTAAGTAGTAGATACTAATTAGTATCAATATAAGTAGGAGAGAAAAAGTTTATAGGGATGATACCTGAGTGCTTGGCTTGGAAACTGGATGAATAAGGGTTATTATTTTAGTTATGCTGCAGGTTTAAGTTATAATATGACTAAACAAGATGGAAATAGTTTGCTTGTTCACATCACAGTCCAAGTGTAAGCCCTGCAGGGCTGGTATGGTGGTGCCATAACTTTGTACTCCTAGAATCCTGTTTGTATTGCTGCCATCTCTAGACTTGTCCTTATCAGCATGGTCTGGCTGGCTCACCACTATGTTCATATTCTCCATGTTTCTTCCATTCAGAGTTACCAGAAGTTGCTCTCATCCCATAGGCCAGAACTTAGTCAGATGGCCACAAATTGCTGTAGATAATGAGGGATACAATCAGCTACCTCTACCATAGTGACAAGTCATAAAATAGAAAGCACCAGAAGAGGACAAGATGGTAGGCAATCAGGAGCAAGTGTTAGATGTTTATTTGAGGCTCTGCTTGGGATTCTTATGGTTTCTCCCCTATCCTGTCTTAGTCCATGATCTCTTTATTGCTGTTCCTGACCACATGTCCCCATATTCATCATACGTGGAATGCCCTTCTCTCTCCCACCCATGTGTCAAGGACCAGCTGATTCTCACAGCTCCATAAAGCTGTGCCTGATGCTTCCACCCCAGTTGCTCCAACTCTAACACTCATCATTTCTATCACTGCATTGTGTAATGACAACAGGTCTCCCACTGATGCCTTATTGTTTATATTTAACTCATGCTAAATGATTTAGCTCTTCAAATCACTATTGTGTGTCTCAGTTCAGTTCAATATGTATTTATTAAGAGCTACTATAGGCCATTCTAACTTCTCCTCTTCCCATACTGTTCCCTAAAATACAAACACAGACCTTTAAGGTCTCATTATTTTTCATAAGAAAAATCCCAGTGAGCTTAGTGTTTGGGTGACCCTTGGGAATCTTTTGGAGCTATTTCCATGGTAGAAGGCAGTGACATATAAGTAAAAGAGCCTAAAATAAACCTCTACACCTCAGTTTTCTCATTTCTTAGTACTACTTCCTTCCCACTTATTCGGTCCTGCCTTACTGATGTGATGACAGCCAGGCTGAGGTGGCCATAAACATGGGCCTTCAGTGTAGCATGGATATCAGCATTATGAAAGTATGATGGGGATGAGTGTTCCAGGAGGACTTAGAGAAAGAGAACCAGTTTACTCAGCTTCCTTCTTTCAGTTGCTGGGTGGAAGAGGGGCCTGAATTGGCAGCAAAGCTGGTATTTCCAAACCAACTAACTCCTTTGTCTTTTCACTCTTTGCTTGTGTTATTGTTTGATTAAAAGTAATCACTCATTTTTAAAAATTCATATCTTGGTATCTGTTTCTTGGTTTGTTTTACAACAGATCAATGAGACATAGTCCCTGCCCTGCAGAAGCCCAGGGATAGTGGAAAGAGCAAAAACTCTGTATCTATTTGATAAGCCAATCATGTCCCTGTAGCTGGGTTGGTTATAGGCTTCATGGACACATAGACATGCTCTTTGGAGTCCCATCTGTCCCTGACAGAGCTCAGCACCATGTCAGTCCATTGGCTTGGATCTAGTGACCTTGATGAATGATTTCACTGACTGATTGCTACATATCTTTCCTTGGAGCACTTGGTGCCTTGAAGTCTTGGAGTGTGAAAGTGGAGATTTAGTCTGTTTCCTGGATGGAGGGGTGGGTGAGTAGAAGAGGGCTTGTGGGAGGTTTCCTCTTCACTGATAGTGAAAGTGCTTTGGAAATCTGAGCCAGAGGTTATAGCAGAGGAAGTTTCTGATGTGAGGAGCTTGGATGTTGGCTGCCCTTCCCCTACTTATCTCGTTCTTGGCTCTTGTACAAGGAGTTGTGATGTTCTCGGGTATGCATTTGCTTGAGGATGTGGGCGGGTCTTCCTGGGTTCCCAAACACAGATGCTCATTCAGGTGTCAAGTTCAGTGTTTTCTCAGCTGTACACAAACATTGTGTTCTATCATTATTTCCCTCCCTCCCACCCCCGGTGACATCTTATGTACAAGGAATGACTCTCCCTGGGTAAATAGTGTATTGTTGCTCTCCCCCAACATATAAGCAACAAACAAGATGGCACTGCTTGGAAACAGAAAGCTTGTTTGAAGTGTCACAAGATGGTGACACAACCTATTGGGAACCTTGGTAGTTAGGGACAACCCACTGAGAGCATGAGCACCACTGAAGCAGCTTCTGCATGCCCTGTGCACACTTTTGTCCTGTCGTTTTCTTTTAAAAAATATATTTTTATTGATTTCAGAGAGGAAGGGAGAGGCAGAGATAGAAATATCAATGATGAAAGAGAATCATTGATCAGCTGCCTGCTGCACACCTCCCACTGGGGATTGAACCCACAACCCAGGCATGTGTCCTGGCCAGGAATCAAATCACGACTTCCTGGTTCATAGGTTGACACTATCCCTGGTTCATAGGTTGACACTATCCCTGAGACACACTGGTCAGGCTGACCTGTCATTTTCCAGAGCCTTTTCTGAACGATGAATTAACTGAGTTCCTGAGGTACCGACAAGCCCACCTAGGGGACAGGCACAAGAGTATGGGACTCTAATAGGGTGACCCAATGCGTGTGTTCACTAAGGGGTCATGTTGAAGTCACCCAGTGGGGAAGGTATGGGACCCCACTTGGATAAATAAGCAAGGGGGTGAAAAAGTTGGAAAATGTGGTATGAATTTCTTACTTGCATTGTTCCAGAGCCAGTTCCTACCCTGTCAGTTCTCTCTGCACTCCACCCCACCCTTCTTAATGACTTATTTGTACTGGAAAGCAAACTATTAATCACAAACAGAATGGCTCTGTAACTTCAAAACAAACACAGAACAGTTCTAGGGGCTGTGAAAAAGCCAAATCCTTGGCATATATTTGAAAACGTGTTTCTTTTATATATATTTTAGAAATGCCACCATTTTTCCTTAGGCACAGAAGGTTCCCTTTAATTAGCAGTGAATTTCCCATTTCCTCTTTCTTCCCGAGGCATCTATAAAGCCCTGGTCTAGTAAAAGGCAAGGTACACAGCTCTCAATTGAGCCCTATTGATGTGCTAGTATAGTTTTAATTGTGTTGAGATTTCCTTGCCAAAGTAACACATGCAGAAGCATTTTAAAAACGTATAGTGTTCGTAACTCTTTTGCTGTCTAGAGCTCTTGAATTATGAATGTCTCTTTCGCTGCCTATTCAGTTCTTCTGAATCTGTAAAATTACTTTAATAACGTGTGTGGGGGTAATGTTACTATGTTTGCTCAATAGTGTGAATTTATTAGCATTCCTACCTCACTTCAGGAAGCTGGCTTGGCCCTTTTGATGCAAGCCCTTGGTTGCAAGAAGAGGGAAGCTATGGTGGTGTGTGTGTTTTTTTCCTCTTTCTTCCTTCCACCATTAGCAATCATTCTGTTGCACAGAGTACGTGATAAATCAACCTCAGGAGAGTCAGATTTGCCATAACATGACATTACCTATCAGCTCGTCAGGTCTGAGTTGACTCGCAGCCTTTGGGCTGTATATTTCTTCAAAGTCTAGTGCCAGTTTCTTAGTCAGCTCTAACTAATTTCAGAGTGGAAGGGAAACTTGACTGGAGTGCTGTTTGGGATCTGCTTTTTAATCCTGGTCTGTTTAATGTTTGCTCCTGACAGTCTAGGCCAGACATCATTTTAATGGTATGTGTGGTGATAAAGCCAATAAACTGTCAAGATGATTGATAATCTAAGCATTATAGCAATATGACTTTCCTGTTCTCCTCTGTGCTTTAGATGATGGTTTCCAAATTGAATTCCTACAGTGTGTGCTGTATGTGTGTGCCTGTTGGAGGCTCCCCTAACAGCGTTTGAAGGAGGTAGCTGTGTTTAATGTAAGATTTTTAGCCCTCAATTACCCACACAAATATATATGCATATGTGTCGGTACCCTCTAATTTGGGAAACATCAAGAATTTATGGTTCTGCCCTTGTAACAGTCCCCCAGCAATTTATGGGCACTGGTGGAACTTTTTATTATGTCTTTATGATGTTTTTTCACCTGGCATGCATCTTAGATTCCATGTGGTTGATTCTGTTATCTGTGGTTGAAAGACATTACAGATAACAAAGTGCACTGTATTAAAAAGGCAGGCTTCTGGTTTCCTTTCCTTTTCTCTTGCTTTTTTCTTTTAATTTAGCAGACATTTTTTAGCATCTGGTCCTCATCTCATTAATCAGACTCGACCAGGTGTTTTAGGGTGGTGACAATGGGAGTGCTTAGCTCTTCTTTGTTGGCCCTTATGGGCCACCATTGCTGGTTTCCATCCCCCTTCCTTGAAGCAATGTTGCCTGAGCAGAAACCCAATGGCCAAAGTGGACCTTTTTTGTGCATGAGTGCAAGCATGCGCATGCACGTGTGTGTGTGTGTGTGTGTGTGTGTGTGTGTGTTAAACACACTTAAGCAATTTTAACAGGAGGAAAAAGAAAAGTGAACATTAAATTGAAAACTCTTATTGTAAGTTAAAATTCTCTTCTGCTTTCTGCTAACACAGACTAAGTGTTTTTGCATAGTTGTGCAGTGTGTGCTTGTTTTCTCAGTACTACTTTTATGGTTGTGTATAGAAGACATTGGACTATAAGACTGTGGGCCTCTGAGGTCACAGGATGTGACTGCCAGCAGGGTGTCTCTGCTATGTGTTGTGTGTCATTTGCTATGGATTTCTTCCAGAGAAGGTAGCATGATTCTGGCATGGCTGGGATTGGTGTCCCCATGACCCTATTGGAGATCAACCATCCTTTCCATTTAATTATTTTCCTCATCTTCATTGTCTACTCATTTTTCTTTTGTTCAGGAGATACGGGACAAGTCACTTCATTTTTCTGACCTCAGTTTCTTTATCTGTAAAATAAAAGGGGTTGAATTTGCTGGCCTCTAAATGCACTTCATTGTAGAAGCCTATTAGTTTTTATGATGAGAATTGAGGAAGGATTGAGCTTTGTACTACGAACAGTTTCCTAAAAATGATTCAGTCTTGTCTTTTCTCACATTCTGGTATGAGTGTATGAGATTGTCCCTTCTTTTCCTGCTGTCTAGAACCTAAACTTTCGTTCCTATTTCTTGTGGTTCACCAGGCCAAAAAGAATGTATGGTTTTTCCATAGACATACACGAAATATTAAGAATAGATTGGCATATTAGCCTTGTTTTACTTTATCTGTCAGCTAATATTTGTCATAGATCACCTTAATCTGAATTAAAACCTATGGCCTGGCCTTTGTGGCTCAGTGATGGAGTGTTGACCTATGCACCAAGAAGTTGCTGATTAGATTCCTGGTTAGGGTAAATGCCTGGCTTGCAGACTCGATCCCCAGTAGATGGTGTGCAGGAGGCAACCCATTGATGTTTCTCATTGATGTTTCATTCTCTCTCTTCCTTTCTCTCTCTCTAAAGATCAATAGAAATATAAAAATAAAATAAAACTATATGTATATGTATTTTTAGCATGATTAGGTATTTGTCTTATACCGTAAAAACAAGAAGTATCTGAACTCATGAAAGTTGAGAGAACTATCAACATTTATTTTGATGAGCTGTAGGAAATTAGCTAAACATATGAACTCGAAGGGCTACTTACTTCCCTGTGTCCACTCAAAAAGTTCAGGTGTGGGATGCCCATCTGGGGAGTTTTATGTCCAGCTTTAGGTAACAGGGCAATTGTACTTAAGTACTTGAATCCATCCATGTCTACAGGGGGCTTGTAGTCGAACCAGGAATGTAATACAGGGCTGACATCTCTCAGAAGTGAGTTACTGTGCAATTCTTAAAGCATGCATATGTGTGGGGAAAGAGTCAAGAATGCATGTGTGAAGTGGCAGTTAAGTAGGGAAAATGTCGAGTCCCAAAGTGTGTCTGTCTTGTCAGAGCTGAGGGACACTAGGAACTGAGTCACCCTGTAATGAATGCCAAAGGTATGTTTGTACTTGAGAAGAATTTCCCCTTAATCCAGTGCTTTGTGCAGTGTTGGCTGCTATGGTCATTGTGTCCTGACCTGGCTGGGAAAATGATGATGGTGATGGCTCACCTTGATTAAGGGCCCATTCTGAGTCAGGCACACTTCTAAGCATTTCTATAGGTAGTAACTTCTTGAACCCTCCAGCAAGCCACTGAGAGAGAGGGAAGGAGCGATGTATGTTATGTACGGTTATCATTACCATTTTGTAGATGGGAAAATGGCTCAGAGCGGTTGGCTAGTAGTTACTCGACTAGTATGTGTTGGGGTCCAAACTCAGCCTCTCATTTCACAACTCTCCTTTACTCCCTGCAAAAGAATGAAGTCACAACCCAGTGGAGGCCCTATCTGAGGCAGAGAGCACATGGACTCTGTGGCTCTGAGGAAGTCATCGGCCATTGGAGTTTGTTTCTTCCTCTGTAACCTAGACACAGTGTTGTTCTGAGCTCAGATGAGAGGACAGAAATGAAAATGCCCACCAGAGGACCCCAGCACAGAAAGGCAATCAATACATGTCTGTGTGCCAGGGAATGTGCTTTTTAAAAAAAAAAACACTACTCCATTTCTCCATACCTCTTGTCCTTCCTATCAGCTTGAGTATTTGATGTTTACTTTCTTCCACAACGAGGACATGGCAGAAAATAGAAGTGAAGAATCCAATCTTGGCTTTTGATTTCAAAATTTAGGCCTAGAAGAAAAAGGGTCTGGAAGGATGCGTGATGATAGAAGACCTGCTGATTCTGTCTGCAAACAGGGGAACAATTCTGGGCTCAGGGAAAGGAGAAGCAGAAGTGAAGAAAAGTGTGGATGCTGGAGGTCCCCGAGAGGGGCCCTGTATCTTAGTTTTGGATTAAAACTTGTTTCTGACATATTAGCTGTTATCATGAACTCAGAGCACTTGGAAGGAGTGGGGTGATCCAAGATGTCTAAACACAGAGGAGGTGAGAGAGGCTTCTTGGAGGAAGGAATGGAATTTGAGCTGAATTCTGAAGGGGGATTGACAGGTGATTTGGATAGTGAAATCTACAATCTACCAGCTTCAAGCGGAAACCCTCTGTGCCCATAGACACTGGTTCTTTTAAGTCTGAGTTCACCCCTTGGCTGACTGAATTGATGGGTTCATGTGTGGAGGGAGGAATCTGGTCTGACATCAAGGTTGGAAGAGGTGGGGATGTTGGTAGTGGAGGCAGAGGGCACTTAGGATGAGGGGCTGAGTAAGCCCAGGAAGAATAGAACCAGACTAGAGAGTGGATCCTTCTCTCAAATGGCCATATACATCCCTGCAATGCCAGGCCACTGGTCTGAGTGTGTACTTGCTCATTTCCCAGCTGGATCCCTGAGGGAATAATGGGCCATTGACACTGTAGCAGAGCCTGCCCTCCTTCCCTGCTCCCACTGTACCCACTTGCACCCACATTGGCCCCTATTCTATTGACTTCTGGAGGAGCCTCACTGACTGATTGAAGATAAAATACAGGAGTGAGACAACCAAGATTCTGGTTTCAACTTTACCCCTCAATATGTTGTGGGGCTGTGAGCCACTGTTTCCTAAGTGCTTAAGTAAGGTGTTGGACTCAACAATTTCTCAGGTGCCTTCCTGTTCTTACAGCTGTGGACCTGTGATATTTGGAAGGTGGAACCCACATATCTATTTGTGAATTGGGCCAGCTTGGGGAGGCCTTGGCATGTTGGAGACCAATATCCCCATTCTAGGATGGCAGATTTTACTTGTCTATGTGATGGTTCTCACTTTCTGCCAAATTCTGTAGAAGTATCCTGTGTGTTGAACCAGGAATTAGAGGAGAAAGCTGCTTTTAAGCTAGATAGTTTACGACACTTGAATTGTCATTGTCCTCTGTCCCCTTCTTATGAGGCTTTCATCTTCCAAACCCCTTAGGTTGAGAGCTCCCTACAGTAGAGTAGTAGGTATTCTGTTTTCTGGGCCAAGAATTGGAACTTCATGTTAATCCTGTCCTTCCTCTTCTGTTTTTTTTTTCCTGCAAGCAGCTCACTATTCTATGTCTGTCTATAAGTTCCAAACCTTAACTTGCTCTGAAGTTTGGAGAAGAGAGAACTATTGCTTCTGGAAGTTCTTTACATTCCCTACGGCAGTGGTTGGCAAACTGTGGCTCGCGAGCCATGGTTTGCAGCTCTATTGACTAATGAGTTTGCCAACCACTGATCTAGACTCTTGATACCAATAATTACAGGCTGTTATTGTTCCTTGTGATTAAGCCTCTATCCCAGTGGTTGGCAAACTCATTAGTCAACAGAGCCGCAGTTTGCTGACCATTACCCTAGGAGATGGAGGGTTCTCACATACCTGGTTTATAGTAGGTTCTCACTTTGTATAAGACTATATCACTACTACTACCTCTACATGTCCACCAGTTTGGACAAGTGTATTGATATTACTGTCTCTGCAGAATGGGCACAGTGCAATAGAATGGAGCCTTAGAGCTCTGACTTTCACTTTCCATGTCTCTAATTGCCTCTGGATATGAAGTCATGTTCCATGTTATGCTTACTTCAGAGCACTAGGAGGGTGTGGGGTGATCCTACTGGTGCATGGGATTTGAAAGGGTAGATATTGGTGGTCAAGCAGAAGTATATTCACAGTTAATAGTTCTCTTTCCATGACTCAATTTGAAGCATTTTTTTCCTTTTCCAGCTGATGGAGTATGGCTCAATGTAGACTATTATTTTGACCATTTTGCTCCAGGAAAAGCATTAGTAACTTATAAATAAAATACACATAAAAATAGGCAAAGTCAAATATGGGTTTATTGACAACAAAGGCACTATTAATGTTGGAACGGACTGGTTTGAAGTGGAGTTAGTTTTTGTTGCTGATTTATGTGCTGTGTGTTTTAGGAGGACTACAGTTGTGAGGGCGAGTTGTGAGGGTTCTTGGGAATTGGCAGCTGGGAAGAAGCAGAACTGGTTTGAGTCTGAGTTCCCAGAGGAACCACATGGGATGGAGGGGGGAAAGGGTGAAGAGGCTAGAGGAGGAGGAATGATTTGCATCTCTCTCTGTGCTTGATGGTTGTGTATTTAAGCAAGAGTGCCCTGCCAGGAAATTGAGAAAGTAAGTGTGTGTGTGTGCTTTATGTCAAGCATAGCTCATTTAAAGTATACCGGTGTGGACATGAGGTTTTGCAGAAAACTGTTATTTATTTCTTTTGAATTTACCCTACTTGTTAAACAAAATTTGACAGATGGTTTGCAACAAGAGTGAGACTATTACATAGCCAAGTTTTATCTTGACCATATCAGTTGTTATGTGGAAAAGGGGCTTTTCTTGGTTGGTGGGGTTTGATTCCTTTCCTAGAGAGACAATCAGATTCATTTAACTGGAAAATTAAGAGAATAGTAAGTTCATTTTCTGAGTCTCACCACATGGGGTAGTTGCTTGTTGAAGCTTTTCATCAGTGCCCATCTGATTAGGACGTCTGTGAAATGTTTTATAGACAAATGAGAAATATTTGTGATCCTTAAGTTTTTTTTTTTAAACCAGTACAAGAAACTTCAGGGTTAATTTTACTTCTCATTTCAGGTTTCCTTATGTGCATGCTCTCTTTCTCAATCTTTCTCTTGTATGTGTGTTGGCTTCATTTCTCCCCTGATCCTACCCACCATATTTATTGAGATAATTGACATAATATTGTATAAGTTTAAGGTTACAACAGGGTGATTTCATGGATTTTTTCCATGCAGATGCCATGTTTTTGTTACAACACAAATATCTCCATGGAGAATGTCCACAAGCTGAGTGCCTTTCTATGTGTCGGTGACTGTTTGGTAGACTGCAGGAGTGCTGGGTGTGTTAGTTTGCTTGCTGTTGGTGATGTAACAAATTACCACAAGCTTGGTGGCATAAAATAACACAAACTTATTATCTTATTGTTTTGAGGTCAGAAGTCCAAAATGGGTCTTCCTGAGCTAAATCAAGGTGTCAGCAGGGCTGCATTCCTCCTAGAAGCTCTGGAAGAGCATATATTTCCTTACCTTTCCAGCTTTTAGGGCCCACATTCCTTGGCTTGTGGTCCTTCATTGCTCTGACCTCTACTTCTGTTTTCACACCTCTTATCTGACTCTGATCCTTATATTCCCACTTACAAAGGACCCTGGTGCTTACATAGACACATCCACCTCATTGCAAGATTCTTAATTAATCACACCAGCAAAGTCCCTTTTGTCATGTAAGGTAACATTCACAGGTTCTAGGGAAGAGGACATGAACGTTTTGTGGCATTATTTTGCCTACAACAAAGGATCAGAAGATGTCAGGTGGTTAAAGTGGATCTGTTTCTCTTGGTAGTTTTCTTTTTTTTTCTTTATTGTTCAGTTTATTAATTACGTTGTTTCCCCTTTTTTATCCCCCTATATCTCCCCTCCACCCTGTACCTATCCCATCCTCCACCCTCACCTCCCCCTCCCCAATGTCCTCTCCCATTGTTGCAAGATTTTTGTCCAATCTCTTGCTGTACTTCCCACAACCCTTTTCTCCCCAAGAATTGTCAGTCCATTCCCTCTCTATGTCCATGTTTCTGTTATATTCACCAGTTTATCTTGTTCATCAGCCTATCAATTCACTTGATTTTTATGTTCATTTGTTGATAGATGTGTATTTGTTGTTCATAATTTATATTTTTACCTTTTTTTTCTTCCTCTTCTTAAAGAATATCTTTCAGCATTTCATATAATACTGGTTTGGTGGTGATGAACTCCTTTAGCTTTTTCTTATCTGCAAAGCACTTTATCTGATCTTCAATTCTGAATGATAGCTTTGCTGGATAGAGTAATCTTGGTTGTAGATTCTTGCTATTCATTATTTTGAATATTTCTTGCCACTCCCATCTGGCCTGCATCGTTTCTGTTGAGAAATCAGCTGACAATCGTATGGGTGCTCCCCTGTAGGTAACCAACTGTTTTTCTCTTGCTGCTTTTAATATTCTCTCTTTATCTTTTGCTCTTGGCATTTTAATTATTTTATGTCTTGGTGTGGCCCTCTTTAGATTCCTATATTTTGGGGTTCTGTGTACTTCTTGGGCTTTTAAGTCAGTTTCTTTCATTAGGTGGGGGAAGTTTTCAGTCACTATTTCTTCAAATAGGTTTTCATTAACTTGCTCTCTCTCTTTTTCTGGGACCCCAATAATTCGGATGTTGGCATGCTTGAGGTTGTCCCAGAGGCCCCTTACGCTATCTTCAATTATCTCTTTTTGTTTCTTGCTTTTCCAGCCAAGTGGATTTTGCTTCTTTGTATTTCAAATCTTTGACTTGGTTCTTGTGGCCCTCTGGACTGCTTTTAGGACTTTGTGTAATATTTTTTATTTCAGTCTGTGTATGCTTGATTTCTAGTTGGTCCTTTTTTTTTTATCCATGAGGGTCTGGTTCATATCCTCAGAGGTCTTGTTCATTTCCTTGAGGGTCTCATTCATTTCCTTGAGGTTCTCATTCATTTCCTTGTAATTCTCCTGGTTGGTCTTGTTTATTTCCTGGTAATTCTCATTAAGTTGATCGGCCTTTTGTAGGAGCCTCTTGAAAAACCTTATAAGCGTGGTTTTGAACTCTATGTCTTGTTGTCTTTTCTCCTCCATTTCTTTCACACCTGATTTCTTTCCATATCTCTGCATGGTGGCTGCTTTATGTGGTAGATATCCTCAAAGGGACAGTGGCTCAGCCTCCCCAGTTACCTGAGGTGGGTACTCTTACTGCAATCCTTTATGGGTTGTATTCAGTATTTTTGAATTTAAACCCAGCTTGTTGTTGTTAGCCCTAGGAGGGTTTGACCTCCAGGCCAATTGGCTGTGAAGGGAGACTGTGTTCAGGTTGGATGGGTGGAGTCTCTGAGCTGCGCAGGCAGCCTCAGTGTCAGCTGCGTCCTATGCGGCGCTCGCGCGCGCGGGTCTCTGTTGGATGGGGATGGCTGCAGGCACCTCCAAGAGAAAGCCGCTAGTCTCTTCCCCTTGCCAGACAACTCTGCCTTTCCCCAAATGTGTCTGCACACCAAAAGTCTAGCCCAGGGTTGTAAAATAGATGGTTTCTGGAACCAGGAGACAAGTTTCCAGGGGGCAAGTCGCGGGTTTGCGCGACCCTTGCGCGGAAACTTCTTTTCACCGCCTCCAGGTTTCTCGCAGACTAGGAGCCTCTGCCGCGCCCTGCTTCCAGGGTGCGTTCCCCGGACCTCGGACTTCGCCTGGTACTGGGGAATCTGTGCAGTGGGATGTCTCCACGTACCCCGGATCTTGGACCTTGCCTGGTGCTGGGGAGTCCGTGTAGTGGGACATCTCCACCCTCCCCGTTGGAGAAATCCGGCTGGGGTTGCTGCTCCAGCCCCAGCCCGCACGCGCGACCAGGACAGCTCCTAACCTGTTTCCGTCTGAAAGGCTGCGCTCCCACTGCTCCTGAGTCTCAGTGTCCCACCTCTACTCCTATTAGTGGAGTTTTCATTCAGCCAGCTTTCTGGCGATTCTGGGTGCTGTCTGTTCTGCTGTTATGTTGTAGTTCTTAAATCGTTGAGTGCGGCAGAACAATAGGTGTTTACCTATGCCGCCATCTTGGTGTTCCCCCTCTTGGTAGTTTTCTAAAGAACATTCTTGAATCACCTTAACTTTTGTTATAATTAGAGATAATTATTTATTCTTGTTTTTAGGTTTTCTTTCTTTGTTCTCCAGAACATAAACTATACAACTTAGTTTTACAGTAATCCTGCCTGTAGTTCCATGGATTCAAAGGCAACACTCTGTTATCTACCCACCCCTCCTTCCCCCAACCCCCACTCCTTCTTGGTTCCAAGGAGAAGATTGTAACACTTTTCTGAATATATTCCTTTTATTAATTTACTTAAAAAATAAACATAACAACCTAGCTCCAGTGTTGGAAGTCACCCTGTCTCTGGTGTGGGGAAGATCAGTGTCTCACCTAGAAGGGTGGGAACAGATGGTTCCTTCTAGTGTCTGTTCAGAATATGTAGGGGTCAGAGTGGCTGGGCCTGAGAGAGGTCCTGGTGAGGGTGATGGGGCCTCTCTGAGGAAATTTAACAGTTCCTATTCTGAGCATTTTTACCATCATTATTCTGAACTCTTTATCAGATAAATTTCTTATCTCCATTTCATTTATCTTCTGGAGAATTCTCTTATTCTTTCATTTGGGGGTTGTTTCTTTGTCTCCTCATTTTGGCTGCTTGTTTGGGTTTGTGACTGTGTATTAGGTAGATCTGCTATGCCTCTCACTCCCTAGTGCAGGAAGTGTCAAACACTGTTTCTGACTAATTAGATCAGGCAAAGTTTCAAAGCCTCCAGAGACCACCTCTGCCTAGAGACTGATAAGATTCCATCTTGAATAGCCCTCAGGTAATCATCTATAAGTTTAGTGAGACTTTTTTTTCAACAGGGTGGGGCAATTGCTTTTGTCTGGAGGCTAATTGTTATTCTCAGTCTCTTAATGGGCCTCAGAAACTCCACACTGTGGGGCAAGGTGTTTTCCAATATGGTGGGTCAACTGTCTTTTCCACAGGCAAAACTGCCTGGATAGCAAATCACCTCAACAGTGTGAGGGAATGACTCAGCACAGGAAACCAGGGTGTATGCCTTCTGAGCTCTAAACCCAGAGCCCCTGATCCTGGCTTCTGCTAACCCAGCTCCAGTTTACTCTGCCCTCCCTCTGTCGGAGCATAAGGTGAGTGGCTCCACAAGGAATTTTGTGTGTTGGCCCTTTAAGAGGGTGCCTGCATTTTCAGCTGTCTCTCCTGACAGATAGCAACCCCACTGCTTTTCACAGACAGATGTTATGTGGGCACCTTTCTTAGTTCTGGTGCTCTGGGCTGGGGGGGTCCAGCTTGGGGATTAGACCCCATAATTCTTAGTGGCAACCCACCACAGCTGAGATATATCTATGAAACTTCAGTTGCTCTCTGTGGGAGCCAGGCCAGCTCTTTCTCACCTTTGCCTCTCCTACCAGTCTCTATGTGGTCTTCAGTTTTCATCCTCGGTTATCAGGCTTCTCTCTACTGAGACTTCTGTTGATTATTCAGGAAGTTTTTCTGTATTTTAATTGTAATTCCAGTTTGGTCCTGGTCTGGGACTGTGTCTGTGCAGTATACACTTACTCCACTGCCATTTTAAATCTCTCAACAATTTCTATTCTGGGTAACAGAAAAAAAAGCAAAGGAAGTCCATTAACTGAGTGAATAAACAGAAGTAGTATGTCCAGGTAATGGAATATTATTCTACCCTGAAAAGGAATAAAGTACTGATATATGCTGCAACATAGATGAATCTTAAAACATAAGTTAAGTAAAAGAAGCTAAGTACAAAAGATCCCATTTTATATTCCATTCATATGAAATATTCCAGAATAGATAAATCCATAGAGATGGGAAGTATATCAGTGGTTGTCATTGTCTGGGATGAGGAGAGGAAGTTACTGCTTAGTCAGTATGTAATTTCTTTTTAAGATGATGGAAATGTTTTGAAACTAGATGGGAATGATGGCTGCACAACAGGGTGAGTTACCCTAAATGCTACTGAATTGTTAACTTTAAAATGGTTAATTTTATATAAGTGAATTTTACTTGAATTAAGAAAAAAGGCTTCAGCTTTCTGATCTAACATGTAATAAGCTTGGAAACCCACTACATCCTAACAATTGGAGAGACTGACTACCTCAATGCTAAAAGGCCATATCTGACAAGCGCACAGTTAACATCATAACAGTGAAAGGTTGAACGCTTTCCCTCTAAAATCAGGAACAAGACAAGGATTCCCACTCTAACCACTTCTATTCAATGTAGTACCAGAAGTCCTTCCCAGAGCAATTAGGCAGGAAAAAGGAAAGGCATCCAAATCGGAAAGGAAGAAGTAAAATTTTCTCTGTTTGCTGATGACATGATTTTGAAGGAATAATTTAAGATATATTTCTCTTATTCTTACTTGATCTAACTGATAATAGTAGTTTGGTCAAAATAATAGCAGCAACACTGTATTGAACCACTGATATCTATGCATCTATCTATCTATCTGCTTATGAATAAATGAAATGAAAGCAATGATACAAGGGATGGAAGGGAGGAATTAAAGTTAATTTTTACTATAAACTATATGCACTACTTGTGAAGTGGTTTAGTGTTATTTGAAAATGGACTTGGATTAGTTATAAATGTATATTGCAAATTTTAGGACAACTACTAAAAATGTAAAACAAGTAAAACTGGTAGACTAAGAAAGAACAAATGGAGTCATACAAATGCTCAATTAAAACCATAAAAGGCAAAAAAGAAAGGAAGACAAAACACAACAAATAGAAAGCAGTAACAAATAATGTAGATATTAATTTGACTACATCAGTAATCACTTTGAATGTCAGGGCCTAAATGTACTGATAAAAGCCACATTACCTGAGTGGATCATAAAGCAAGGCCGAATTACATGTAGTCTATAAGAAACTCACTTTAAATATAAAGACACATATAGATTAAAAATAAATAGTTGGAGAAAGACATTCCAAGGTAACGCTAATTGAAAGAAAGCAAAAGTAGCTGTATTAACTACAGATGAAGACTTTAGAGTAAGGAATAAAAAGGGATAAAAGTTTTTAGAGAGAGAGAGGTACATTACATAATGATCAAGGGATCAATTCTCTAAAAAGACATTATAGTCCTTAATGTATATATGCTTAATAATAGCATCAAAATATGTGGCTTAAATATTAATAGAAATACTAGTTGAATTTGAAATTAAAAACAGAAACATTTACATTAGTATCCCCCAAATGAAGTACTTAGATATAAATATAACAAAATATGTATAAGATCTATCTGAGGAAAGTTATAAAACTGAGGAAAGATATCAAGAAGAACTTAATTAATGGAGAGAGATTACATGTGTATGGATAGGAAGAATCAATTTTGTCAAGATGTCAGTTCTTTTCAACTTGATCTATGGATTCAATGCAGTCCCAATAAAAATCCCGTCAAGTTATTTTGTGGATGTCAACAAATTGATTCTAAAGTTTTTATGGACAGGTGAAAGACCCGACACAATATTGAAGGAAAAGAACAAAGTTGGGAGACTGACACTACCCCTTTCAAGACTTATTACAAAGTAACAGTAATCAAAAACAGTATTATATTAGTCAAAGAAAGATCACTGGTACAGAGTAGAGAGCCCAGAAAAAGACCTACACAAATATTCTGATCTTTGACAAAGAAGCAAAGGCAACACAGCTAGTCTTTCAACAAATGGTGTCGGAACAGCTGGGTATCCACAGAAATGAATCTAGACCTTTCACCCTTCACAAAAATTAATTCAGAGTGGATCATAGATCCAGGTGTAAAATGCAAAACTATAAAATTCCTAGATGGAAATAACCCAGATGATTTTGGGTTTGATGATAAATTTTTAGATACAGCACCAAAACATATCTGTGTAAGAGATACCTGAGAAGTTGGACTTTATTAAAATTAAAAACTTCTGCTCTGCAAATAACAATGTCAAGAGAATGAGAAGACAAGCCACAGACTGACAGAAAATATGTGCAAAAGACATCGAACAAAGACTGTTGTCCAAAGTGCACAAAGAACTCTTAACACTCAACAATTTCAAAACAACTTGATTAAAAAATGTCCTGAAGACCTTATGTCCAATAGACACTTCACCAAAGAAGATATTCAGACATGTGTGACCATGTGAAAGGAGAGGCTCTGTGTGGCTTCAGAGTCTGTCATCTCCTGAACACAGAATGTTGGATTGGGAGGCCATAGAAGTCATCTGGTTTAGAGTTTGAAGATGCAGAAGCCTCTATGTAAAGACCATGAAAGAGCAAAGCAGCTTTGTGGAAGATAATGAGGAATAGCAGGGGTAATGTAGAAGGATTAAAAAAATGATATAAAAATGCTATGTAGGCGAGTTCTAGGGAAGGAAAGTGAAACACTAAGAGGTGAAACAAACAGACTAAGTCTCCATGAGTGGCAATGGAGACCTAGGTGGCCAGACCTACTGAATGCCAGACCCTTCTTGTTTCTCTACACCAGAGCATTGTTGGTGTTGTAGGGCAGTGGACAGGCCTTATATTACCTGAGGCTGAACGGGGAGGAGTCATTTACTAAACACTAACTGAATTGAAATGAAACAAAAGTTGAAAGAGTGTATGGACGGGTGGAGAGAAGGTTGAAGTTCTGGGCCAAGAAAGACACAGAGACAGCTGAGTGAGTGATCTCAGGTCCTGGAAGTGTTATTGAGAATGGAGGCTGGAGGGTGTTCTCTTTGGCCTGCCCACAAGAAAAGGTGGCTCTGAGCTGAGCACAGGAGCTTGGGTGCATGTGGTTGGTACAGAAGGTATTTGAACATTATTCGGAAGATGTGCATTCTTGTCCCAACTTTGCCTCCTCCCAGGAGTGCAATGTTGGGCAGTCCCTTCTCATTTTATCAGTCATACATTTGAGCTTATGATGCTTGCCTTCTTTTGTCATGAGGGTGTTGGACAGCAAACAGGGTAACACGTGTAAAATAGCTTCATAAACTATAAAGTGCTATCTATAGCTGTCACTTCTGCTACTGGCTCTCCCTGGGTGGAGGGCCTATGAGGACAGGCGCATAAATTATTATTATGAATGAGGAGGCTGGGACATTGCAATCTAAAGAATGAATTTATAGTAAAATTTCTAACCTCGGGGAAAGAGACATTTTATGGAAATTGGTCTTTTGGAAGGCCCTAAATTTACATCACATAGGCATTTTTCCATTTAAATAACTGATCATAAAGTGCAGTGGATTGTAGAGACAGAAATTTATAAACTTGAATCTGATCTTTCTCTAATTGTATAACCCATGGCAAGATTTTCAACTTTTCTTTGGGTTCTTCATCTGTATAATGGGAATTAAATACCTGTAATTCAGGACCTTGTTGATAATTGTGTGAGATAATACTTCCAAAGAACTTACTAAGGTGGCTCATATAGAGACTCTCAGAACATTAGACATTGCTTTATCCTTTTTTCTGCTCTCCCAGGGTTATAGAAAATGGGAAATTGGTAAAAATTTATGGAATTCTTTATTTAGATGGCTTTCCCCTTATCACCGAAGCCTCAGTAGTTGTTAGATGAAGACCTATTGAAAACCTTATTCCAAGGAATTCAGAACAGAGAAAAAAAAGATGAATTAGTAAGAAATTAAGCAGAAACTTTACTATTTTTAATCTTATTTTTTGTTGTATGTTTTTTGTCTGTCTTCTTTTTCTTAATTCCATCCATCCATCCAGCCAGCCAGCATTTATTAAATACTTGTGACGTATAAGTCAATGGGAGGAGACATAAGGACTGGGAACTAGAGCTCTTAAGTGTAAGATGGTTGAGCCTTGGGTATTGGGGCTTAGTGGTTATAAGTATTAATCAGGACTCTCTTAGGTGCAAGTAACTAAAAACCCAGCATAAAATTACAAAAGCCATAGAAAGAATTTATTGGCTCATGTAGCTGGATACAGAGGTTTAGGTGATGCTTTTTACCTTCCCTCAGAGCCCATTGCCAAGTCTGCAGACCACCCATGGTTTGTAGCATTCACACTATGATTCTCTGATATTTCTGTTTCATTGGAAAGGAAAACACATTTCTGGCCTTCAGAGGCCATTTGGTTACCACTCAGCAGCCATTATTTGTTCCCACCTACAGGGCTGAATCAGAATGATGGGCAAGACATAAGTGCCTTTTGTGTAGAAGTCTGAGAAGGTGTGTGAGCCCAGGCTTATCATGCCAAGGGTTCTAAAATTCTGCAGCAGTTTGGAGTATGCATTTTATGATGACCAGGGCTATTTATCTTCTATAGTTGAAAATGGAAATACCTCAGATTAAATCCAGTATGAAGGGTTCTCAATGGGTTGGCTAGTGAAAACAGTTGTTTAACTTGACTTGTTATGTATCTGGAGAGGGTTTTTTTTTTTTTTTAAAGAAAAGGTTATATAAACAAATAAGCTCTTTACAGACTGAACCCAGGTGACTTTTTTGCCTATGAAGTAGTTCATTATAAACTGGCCTAACTGGTTGCCTGACTATATGCTAAACATATTTGTGTTTTCCTGTGATTATCTCCTTTATAACCCAACTAACTTGGAAAATATTTTTTAGGTTATTTCTTACCCAGCACCTATTGCAAAGTCTTTATAATATCCACAGTTACAAGCCTTTCCTTTAATCTCTATGGCATATATTGTTTGAGATATTCTGACTTTAGTAACTTATTGCATGTTGTAGTTTTCTTTCATTGGTTAAAAAAAAATCCCAACTTGATTGTAAACTCCTACAAGTAGGATATGGCCTTACAATGCTTTGTATTTTCCATTACCCTTTTAAATGTGTTTCTAAAATTTTAAATATTTTAATTTTTAATTACAGTTGACATAATTATTATATTTCTTTCAGGTGTACACCCCACTGATTAGACATTACATAACTTAATAAGTGATCATCCAGATAAATCTTGCACCCTAATAACACCAAACATAGTTATTAGAATATTGACTATATTTCCTATCCTATATTTTACATCCCCATGACTATTCTGTAGTTACCAATTTGTACTTAATCCCTTCACCTTTTTCACCCATCTTTCCAACCCCTCTCCCATCAGGCAACTGTCAAAATGTTCTCTGTATCTTTGAATCTGCTTTTTCATTTATTATTTTTTAAGTTTCAGTTGTTTATAGATATATATTTTCATTTTATTGTCCATATTTTTAGTTTTAAGGAAGAACATTTTATATAATAATGGTTTAACATGTAACATTTCATGTAATAATGGTTTTGTTGAACTCTTTTAGCTTTAAATTGTCTGGGAAGCTCTTTATATGTCATTCTATTCTAAATGATAGCTTTGCTGGGTAAAATAATCTTGGTTTTAGGTCCCAGTTTCTTATCATTTTGAATATTTCTTGCCAGTCCCTTCTGCCTGCAAAGTTTCTGTTGAGAAATCAGCTGACAGCATTTTGTGAGCTCTCTTCTAGATAATTAATTGCTTTTAAGATTCTCTCTTTTTCTTTAACCTTTTGCATTTTAATTATGTTTCTTGGTGTGGGCCTCCTTGGGTTCATCTTGTTTGGGACTCCTCTGTGCTTCCTGGACTTGTATGCCTATTTCCTTCACCAGGTTAGGGCAGTTTTTTGTCATTATTTTTCAAATAGATTTTTTTAAAATCTTTATTGCTCAGTTTATTAATTACATTGTTTCCCCTTTTTATCCCCCTATAGCTCCCCTCCACCCTGTACCTATCCCACCCTCCACCCTCACCTCCCCCTCCTCACTGTCCTCTCCCATTGTTGCAAGATTTTTGTCCAGTCTCTTGCTGCACTTCCCACAACCCTTTCTCCCCAAGAATTGTCAGTCCATTCCCTCTCTATGTCCATGTCTCTGTTATATTCACCAGTCTATCCTGTTCAACAGCCTATCAATTCACTTTATTTTTATGTTCATTTGTTGATAGATGTGTATTTGTTGTTCATAATTTATATTTTTACCTTTTTCTTCTTCCTCTTCTTAAAGAATATCTTTCAGCATTTCATATAATGTTGGTTTGGTGGTGATGAACTCCTTTAGCTTTTTCTTATCTGTGAAGCACTTCATCTGACCTTTAATTCTGAATGATATCTTTGCTGGATAGAGTAATCTTGGTTGTAGATTCTTGCTGTTCATCACTTTGCATATTTCTTGCCACTCCCGTCTGGCCTGCATCGTTTCTGTTGAGAAATCCGCTGACAGTTCTATGGGTGCTCCCTTATAGGTAACCAACTGTTTCTCTCTTGCTGCTTTTAATATTCTCTCTTTGTCTTTTGCTCTTGGCATTTTAATTATGATGTGCCTTGGTGTGGTCCTCTTAGGGTTCCTATATATTGGGGTTTGGTGCACTTCTTGGACTCCTAAGTCAATTTCTTTCACCAGGTGTGGGAAGTTTTCAGTCACTATTTCTTCAAGTAGGTTTTCATTACCTTGCTCTCTCTCTTTTTCTGGCACCCCTATAATTCGGATGTTGGTATGCTTGAGGTTATCCCAGAGGCCCCTTACACTATCTTCAATTTTTTGGATTCTTTTGGTTTCTTGCTTTTTCAGCTGAGTGGATTTTACCTCTTTGTATTTCAAATCTTTAACTTGGTTCTTGGGGTGCTCCAGGGCACTTTTAGGTCTTTGTATAATATTTTTTGTTTCAGTCAGTGTATGCTTAATTTCTGGTTGGTCCTTTTTCATATCCTTGAGAGTCTGCTTTATATCCTTGAGGGTTTCTTTCATTTCCACGTTGGTCTTGATCATTTCTTTGCAGCTCTCGTTTATATCCTTGAGGGTGTTGTTCATTTTCTTGTAGGACTCATTCATTTCCTTTGTGGTCTTGCTTATTTCCTTATAGGCCTCGATCTTTTGTTGGAGCCTCTTAAAAAACCCTATAACCGTGGTTCTGAATTCCATGTCCAGTCATTTTTTTTCCTCCATTTCTAACACATCTGATTTCTTTCCATGTTGCTGCATGGTGGCTGCTTCCCTGAGTTGGTCAATTAGCTTTGTGTGGTAGACTTCCTACTAGGGATAGTGGCTCAGCCTCCCCGGTTACCTGAGGTGGATATGGGCTGCACAGTCTTGATGAAGTTAAGCTCAGTTAATCGTTGTTAGCACTTGGAGGGTTGACCTCCAGGCCAATTGTCTGTGAAGCTCAGCTGTGCTCAGGTTGGATGGGCGGAGTCTCCGGGCCAAGCAGACAGCGTTAGCTCCGCCCTATGCGGCCTCAGGGACTCTGTGCCGGGGGCAATGGCCGCCAGCACCTCTGAGAGAGAGCCGCTATGGAGTTCCACCGGCTGCCGGTTGCCTGGGAATTCAGACTTTCCCAAAATGATTCTGCATGCGCAATGTCTCACCCAGGGTCGTAAAACAAAGCAGTCTGACGGTTTTCTGAATGACAGACAAGTGCGGTGCGCTCTCTGCGCCGTCACGCAGCCGAGCTGTTCGTGCAAGCTGCCTTCTCCACAAGCCAGGAGACCCAGCAGCACCCGAGCTTCGGCGTGCCCTCCCACTGTCCAGTTTTCACCCTGTGTGATAGTGGGTTCTCTGGACTTCGCCCAGAGCTGGAGAATCAGTGCAGTGGGACACCTTTGTCTCCCCGTTCGAGAAAACTGGCCGGTTTTCAGCCGCCCGCCCTCTCCGCGGCGCGCACTCCAAACCTCTCTCCGTGTGAATCTTTCAACGCTGTTCGCCGCTGCTCCTCCGAGTCACAGTGTCTTATCTTCACTTTTATTTGTGGAATTTTCACTTGGCGAGCTTTCTGGTGATTCTGGAAGGTGTTTGTTCTTTCGTTAAGTTGTAGTATTAAAATTGCTGATTCTGACGGCAAGATAGGTGTTCTACCTTTGCCGCCATCTTAGTTCCTCTATAAATAGATTTTTAATTTCTTGCTCTCTCTCTTCTTCTTTTGGCCACCCTGTGATGCAAATGTTGGTATGCTTGAAGTTGTCACAGAGGTTCCTTACATCATCATAATTTTTTTAAAATTCTTTTTTCTTTTTGCTGTTCTGTTGGGCTGTTTTTTGCTTCTTCTATTCCAAATCACTGATTTGATTCTCAGCTTCATCTACTATTTTTTTCATCTACTCTACTGTTGATTCCCTGTAAATTATTCTTCATTTCAGTTAGAGAGTACCCTTCATTTTTGACCTTTATTATGGTTTCCATGTCCTTTCTTATGCTGTTGAAGTTCTAAGTTCAACTACTTTCCACCTAAATTTAATGAGCATCTTTATTACCAGTGTTTTGAACTCTGTATCTAGTAGATTGCTTGTCTTCATTTAGTTTAAAAAAATTTTTTTTGGGGGGGGGGCCTGGAGATTTGTTCTTTCATTTGGGAATTGTTTCTTTGTCTCCTCATTTTGGCAACCAACCTGTGTTTGTTTCTATATTTTAGGTGGAGCTATTATGTCCTTTGGGTTTGGTAATGTGGCCTAATGTAGTCGGTGTTTTGTAGGGTCCAGTGGCACAGCCTCCCTAATCATCCAAGCTGTGCAATCCAGGTTCACACCCTCCCCACTCCATGTGAGCTGTGTAGACCCTCCTGCTGTATTTGAAACTTAATTGTATCAATGAGAGTGATTTACTCCCAGGCTGATCCTCTTCAAGGACTGGCTATGACCACTAAGCATCATGAAGTATCAGTTGTGCAGGAACCCACCCCACAGTGCAGGATTTACTTCTGTGGAGCTCTGGTGGCCACTGAGTTTGGCCCTAGAGTGTGTCACCATGGAGGTGGTTGGATGGTGTTTAGATATGGTATGAAGCTGTCCACCAGGTGTGTTGGTTCTGCAGCCTCCTGGGAAGTATAGGCCAAGGCCAGCTGCTGCCTGTGTTCTGAACAGGGTCGGTTGGACAGAGCTACAGAGTGATCTGCAGATGGCTGCTACTTATGCTGGGCTTGGAGGTGCCCAGGAAAAGCCAAGTTGTGAACCAAGGCTGGCTGCTGCTAGTGCCAGGCATGGGGCCACTTAGCAAGAGGTACAGGGCACACTGAGGCTAGACGCTGCTTGTCTGAGAGATTTTAGAAGAGTATGCACCATAAGTCAACCCAGACTGTTTTGTGTGGAAAAGGCATTGGAAACAGCTTGGGTGAGTCTGCAAGTTTGGTGAGGCAGGGTCTCAGGGAATCACCAGGATGGAACAAACAATGATAGCCAGGTTAATAGAGATTCAGATATGGCATTTGCCTGCTGTCCCTACAATATACTGGTAAAAATTATTGACTTAAGAGAGAAAGGGATAGATAGATAGAGTGAGTGAGCACATTGATTTGTTCTTATTTATGCATTCATTGGTTGTTTCTTGCATGTACCCTGATTGGAGATCAAACCTACAACCTTGGTGTATTGGGATGATGCTCTAACTCAGTGGTTGGCAAACTCATTAGTCAACAGAGTGGCAAACTGTGGCTCGTGAGCCACAGTGTGCTGAACACTGCTCTAAACAACTAGACTACCTAGCCAGGGCCTATCCCTCGTGATTTTTATCTGCCACACATGTATTTGTAACCAACTTTTTCTGCATCTCTGTCCCTTTTACCAGTATGGATGTGATGGCTTCTTTAATCTATAGCTGTAGGAGCTAGATTTAAGGCAGTTTTGAATGATGATTATTCTGTAGTTTAGTTATGATTTTGATATTGTTGTGGGAGGATGTGAGTACCACATTTACTTACAGCACATTCATGTTACTTAAACATATAAATAGTACATTTTGAGATATTTCTCATCCCTATCCAGCATTCTTCACTGCTTGGCTCCTGGGACTATGGTAGTCAGGTCTTTGCCCCAAAGCAGGGGTTGGGAAGACACCAGCTGAAGAAGAGAACTTGAAGTTCCTCAATTTAAATGGTTAAGTCAGATCACCCTTGAGTAAAGTTCCAGATAAAAAGCCCTCATCATTTTCAGAGATTCCAGTCAGTCTTTATTTTTTCATTCCTAATTATGGAACAAAATCTAAGGACTGCCTGATATTTGTGAGAAGTCTCAAACATAAAAGATAGACGTTAGACTAAACAAGAAAGAAAAGAACTTGATCAATCAAGTTCTTAGGGACTATGCTAAGAAAAAAAAGCATAAGAGAAACATCTTGTTATTAATACCCTTAGAGAGACAAAAGAAGGTAATATCCTGAAATAAGAACAGGATATCATAGAAAGTCTGTGGAGAATATAAAGAGCTCTTGAAAGTTTAAAACAGGAAGCAGAAATGAAAAAAAATCTATGGAAGATAATTTTTCTAGAAAGTAGAATAAAGGCAAAGAGATAAAAATAGGAAAGGAAAAAAAAATTAAAAGGAAAGCTTAAGAGGTCCCATTCGTATAATTAGAGCTCCAGAGAAAAAGGGATAGAAGCAATAAATGATTTTTTTCAAGAAAATTTCACAGAACTAAAGAATATATGATGTTCCAGATTAAAAGAATCTACTGGGCACCTACCATAAAAATGGACTCATACCACTACACTTGAATGTGAAATTTTAGAGTATTAGACACTGGAAAAGCATGTCACACATAAAAATCAGGACTCAGAGTGTTTTAGACTCCCAAAATGCACCACTGGAAGCTAGGAGATAATGGAGCAATGCCTTCAAAATTCTGAAAGGAAATGATATTTAATCAGAAAGTATGTCATCGGCCAAACAAAATTGAGGGTAAGATGAAGACAAAATTGAAGGCAGATGAATTAGGTCTGGAAATTCTCAAAAATCTTACTATCTCAGGAAACTAAAAAAACCAGAGTGTAAACAAGAATGAGGAAGATGTCCATCACCATGGAGAGGGAGAGGGCATCTCCAAGGTGATGGACAAGGAAGATCTCAGAATGGCAGCTGGGCACCAGGGGAGGGCCATTAATAGCCTGAGTGGTTAGGGGAGAAAACTTCCAGAGAGACTTTTCCAGGATGATGAATATGCTATAAGAGGTGATGCATCTGGATATTTTGAGAGGAAGCTTTAAAAATTGGCTACAATTTGGTATTGAACTATTGGTAGACAATTGTTAACTCCTGGGAAAACAGAAAATATACAGAAATATTTTTTCTACATTTTACATGATTATATCATGAAGAATATTATTATGAACACAAAATATGGCCTAATTCAAAGTACAATATGACTATATTGGAAAAACTGAGGGGCAAATAGGCAGTATCTGTGTATAGGAAGAGTAGGAAGAATGAGCTATAGTAGGAGATCAATAGATAATGCCTAAAACAGAAAAATCAAGAAATAGCACTTGCTTGTAAATTAGAAACATGGTGAAAGGAGAAATAAGAAAAAAAGGACTATAAATTTGTTTTTGAAACAAACCATGGGGGAACTTTTGATATTTTATATATCTATATATTTGAGAAATATAAGAACCCAAACTTAAAAACCTTAAGGGAAACATGCCAGTGAGATTATGGGTATTTACTTCTGTTTCTTTATAAATTTCATATTTCTAAAATTTTTATAATGATTATATTCTTTTTGAAATGTTAAAGTATTGATTAATGAGAATGATGGATGGGAATTCTTGGTGAATCTCCATGGAGTCAGGCTCTGTTTGTGACTCTCCCAAGGGGAGGAGTTGTTAATTGTATCACAGAATTTCAGGAATTCAAAGACAGAAATGTGTACAGCACCTCGGGTCCTTTGACAAGTGACCAGATGCCTGTAATGTCTTTCCAGAATGAAGGGACCCGCTTTTTGCCCCTTTCCCCCTGCTGAACTCAGTGTTGACTCATCTCTGATGTTTCCTGGCTGTGAAAGGCATCCTCCATTCCTCCCACTGGTTGCTGTGCCAAGCTGTGTGTATTTAGCTCCTTTAGAATCTTGCCTCATAAATCAGCTGGCCTCACTTCTCCACTGTGGGAACAACTTTTCTCTGCATTCCCTCCTATTAGACACTTGGTTTCAGGTAATGGCTTACTGAGATTGGGACATAACACAGGGCTAAAGGGGCAAAGAGTAAATGTTCCTCTCCTCTGAATTCCCAAGTGTTTTTATAAGAAGCAGAACCTAAAGGAGGCATCAAGGGTTTATCCTTTAGAAAGTCTCAAACCATTGGTGTAGCACTCAGGCTCCTGTTACTGAATTTGGTTACAAGTCTCATCCCGTCACTATAGGTTTTGGTAATAAATAGTTCAATGTTAGCAATTTCGATGAGATTATCTGTACTTTATTGAATAGTGACTGTACTAGGCTGTTTTACATATATCATCTTTAATCCTCACAACAGTCTTGTAAATTAAACATTGTCTATTTCACATCTGAGAAGATGGAGGCTTGGTAAGGTCCATTCTTGCACTGGACACATCTATTGAGGATACCCATGAGCCCTGTCCTCATGGAGCTCACCAGAAGGCGAATAGCCAGACATAATGCAGTGCTAGGGTGCAAAGCGGTACAGGAATTTGTATGTGCAGGAAAGAGAGCAGTTAACATAGTCAGGAAATCAGGGAAGACTTGCTGGACAATGGAGTTGAGTCCTGAAGGATGATGAGTTATCCTGAAAAAAGGGAGGGCATTTGGGCAGTGGAAATCATGTGAGCAAAGGCTCTGGAAAAGAGAATATAGAACTAAAGTTTTCCTTCTCCTTTTAGAGACTCCTAGTGATGTGGCTTTAGAAGAGGTCAGCAAAGGGTATTTATGTGAACACACCCAAGGATTCCAACAGTCAGACCTTCCCCTCCCTCAGACTCCCATGCTTTTTTTTTGCTCTGTGGTAGATGTTGAGGACGGGGCCAAAAAAAATGGATGATTGCTAGTTTGTTTTGTATGAAGTCTGGTTCTAAGCACTGCAGTAGGTTAAAGAAGAATTATCCTTGCCCTCAAGAGGCTCATTCTTTAATGAGAGAGACCAGCCTTAAGGAGATAACTTTTTTTATTAATTTCTTTATTGAATAAGGTATTATATATGTGTCCTTATTTCCCCATTACCCCCAACCACCATTCATGCCCCTACCCCCTTGTTGTCTGTGTCCATTGATTAGGCTTATATGTATACATATAAGTCCTTTGGTTGATCTCTCCCCCTTACCCCCACCGTTTCCTGAGGTTTGATGTTCTGATTGATGTTTCTTTATCTCTGGATCTGTTTTTGTTCATCAGTTTTTGTTGTTCATTATATTCCACAAATGAGTGAGATCATGTGATATTTATCTTTTTCTGCCTGGCTTATTTCACTTAGCATAATGCTCTCCATCTCCATCCATGTTGTTGCAAATGGTAAGAACTCCTTCTTTCATACTACAGCATAGTATTCCATTGTGTAGATGTACCACAGTTTTTTAATCCATTCACTGTGATATGTTAGAAAAAGAATTCAGTAGTGAGCTAATTTTAATACAAGATGAACACAGGTATGTTGAGTATGTCTTATTGATGAGAAGAAGGAGCTAGTTTATAGTAAGTAGAAATGAAATGTACTTGGTTGGTAAATCTCAAAATGCATACCCCACCCAGTGAGATTTTATGGAAAGAGAAGCCACTTTCAGAACTGTAGAATATTCTGCAATCTTTCAACTGTAAAGGGGAAGGAGCAACATAACATAGTGGGGGTTTGATTGTATTAAAGTTAATTTCAGGAAGGCTGAGATATTCATGTGCTACCTTTCATTTTCCTAACAAATGGGCTTCTCACAATATTTTAATGAGTATAACTCACACACAAATGAAATCAACAGCAATTAGAGGTGGAGCAACTTATGGTCCATCCAGATCTACCCCAGGGAAAGGCCAGTGACAGAGTCTTGGGAGGGTTTTGTGCAGCAGAAAAAAAACATAGATTTTGTGGGTAGAAAATTCTGAGTTATTTATAAAGGGTCTTATTGTTAGGACCCTTGGGTGTTCACATAAATACCCTCTGGGTCTGAGTAAGACTTTTGGGTTTATTCATACCTATTGTTTCTCTAACTGGCTTGGTTAAAGCTAGTGTAAATGATAAATTATGCCATTGAACACCTATGTTTTTTGTCTGTTCTGTATAAGGACATCACTCTCTGAGGTGGAAAACTTAGGGAGCTTATTCTCTGGTGTCCCGGGTAAATGGGGTGGGATCAGGGTGTTGCAGCAGTCTGCTGCTGAGGAAGCTCTCCTGGCCCCTTTCTGTCACAAGGAGAGTGAACAAAAATCCATGGAGTACAGCGAAAGTAACCCCTGCTATTGGAAGAGTTAACTCTTTGGAAAAACTGATTGATATATGGAGTGTAGTGAAAGGATCATCATTGAATAAAAAGGCGAATATTATAATAAAATACACATACATTATGTGCAATATAATATCAGGACTCATATCACAAGGGACAGAAAACCTAACTCAAATTGGCTTCAATAAAAAAGGAAATTCTTTGCCTAGGTGTTTGCCTTGGTTTCAGGGTAGGTTGAATCACTGGCTTAGCTGATGTCCTCAAGAACCTCGTTTCAGTTTTTCTTTCTCTTTCTTTCTTTCTTTCTTTCTTTCTTTCTTTCTTTCTTTCTTTCTTTCTTTCTTTCTTTCTTTCTTTCTCTCTCTCTCTCTCTCTCTCTCTCTCTCTCTCTCTCTCTCTCTCTCTCTTTCTTTTTCTTTCTTTCTTTCTTTCTTCTATCAATTATCTATCTATCTATCTATCTATCTATCTATCTATCTATCATCTATTTGCCATTCCTTGCATCAACAGACAGTGTCTATGATCTCTTAATCACCATCACAGAACTGCTACACATGTGGCTTAATTTAGTCCTTCACAGAGAACTTGGTAGATGAGGGTGAAATCTTTGAAGTGGTTCTGGTGCTCAAATGAGAGGTGCTTGTAATACAAGCCTGTGACTAGTCTGTTCAGTTCAGCAAATAACTGTATATCTGTTAGGTGCCCATCACATTTGGTGGGCACTGGCCCTCTGAGACCTTTTATCTTGTGGAGTACTAGAAGCCAATGAAAAAACTTGTACCACTCAACTGGGTGGCCTTTAAAACTGTTCTAGTCACTTTGATTCTGGACAATTTTATGAGCTTTTTTGGCAATATGTGGGTGTGTTTTTGTCAGGCGAAGTTCTGGAAGATGACAGTAGTTTTTGATCTTTAGCTTTTAAGTCAAGGACTGCTTTCCAAAATGTGTGTTAGTTCTTGTGGGTGAGCTGACTTTGAGCACCATGTTGGGCCTTGTACCTAGCCCCAGAATAGTATCTGAATTACTATGTCCCTGTCTTTTTTCCCCAACCTGAGATTACTGATGGGCAGAAAATGCTCATAAAACCTTGACACAAACCACAGGATGACTGAATAATTCAAGATCGAATTTTTTTGAAGAATTTTGAATCCCAAAATAGGACTCTTAAAGAAATGGACATGTCTTCTTCTTTCTTTCCCTTTTAAACTTAACTAGACTTACACAGGTAATGGAGGTCATATTTAGAGGAAAATTTTTTAGTAAGACCTTAAACTATATCCCAGGATTTCTTTTATCTACAGCCTTCATTAAAACACACACATACACACACACACACACACACACACCCCAAACCCAAAATAATTAAAACCATGTTTACTTGGTGATGTTTCTGTCCACTCTGAAGGAACTTGGTTATGCCTATGGAAGAAAAACTTTTTGTGAATGTGTCTTTGAATCTTTCACAATTTTTGATAAAAGGCTATTATTTTTTTAATTTTGTAAATTAGAAATTCATTTTTTTGTGATTTTTGTTGCTATTGTTGCGTTCTTTGGCCTATTCTTCAGCGCCTTTTCCTTACCAGGATTGAACCAGATTGAATTGTCCTCATAGAGACATCACTTGAGTTTTTCTTCTGAGTATTGACACCCCATCAATAACCTTATATACTCAGTAAGTCTTCTCTATTTTCTGATTTCCCCCCCTGGAATCCCACTTTCAATCCCTGTCTTTGCTTCAGATTCTTTTATTCTTTTTCACTCTAGTCCTCTTTTTACAAAGTGTACTGTCAGCAGTAGCTGAGATTTGTTATTTAAGGAATGGATCACTTACTTGTGAAAGGCAAAAAACCCTCGAGTTTGGATGCTTTCCCATCTCAATTTATTTTCTACTCATAGTGCATTACGGGACTAAGATGAACAATGACCAGATCAAAGATCATTTGAAGGAACCTGAAGTGATCTTGAAGGGAACTTTATCATTCAGTGGTTTTTAAGATGAAATCCTGGAAAAAATTAGGTGTGGCTAAAGAAAAAATCAGGCCCATTAAGCATTTTAGATGGAGTTGAAGTGTGTTCATCTTTACCATTGGAACTGGCCTCCCTCAGGTTCCTGGTGCCCTCTGCCCTTGGAGGGACAAACATTGCTATGCTTCTAGGAGGATGCAGTGTGGTAGAGTGAAATGTGCACCAGATTAGGAGGCAGGGATTAGGGCTGTTCTGATTTCTTTGTGTTACTAAATTGACTGTATGACTTTGAAGGAGACACTGAATTACTCTATGTATCATGTACAATGAGAGATTAGATTGGGTGGGGATTTGGATTGTATGATGCAAGGTAAAGCCATCTCCTTGCTGTCTGACTTGATTGCTTGCTTCTCTGCTTTGGCTGTGCTGCACCCACTTTGTCCCTCTCCCTCATCTGCCTTTGCTCATATCAGCCTCACCATCTATATCACCTTCTTTTAGCCTACTGAAACCTTAACCATCCTTTTGGGCCAGTTCAGATTACTTAGACATTTCTTAGCTACTTTGGTCTTTAATGAGCTGCTCCTTCTCAAATTTTTATTATATTTGTCCATCTGTAGTACTCACACAACTACATATTGGACCACTTGCTATTATTTATTCTAGTGTTTTTGATCTGGAAGGGCCTGTGTATGTTCAAGCCTTGTATGAGAACCTTGGGAGCAAAACCATGTTCTTATTGTGTCCTGCATAGTACCAGCATAAAATAGGTGTCCCAGTGATCATTAGTGATTAAAACCTAGAATTTCTAAAGAGCAGAAAAGCTCTGGTATTTCAGCTACTCCTCACTTAGTTTAGGTTCAAGTCAAGAACAAAAGCAAAGAATAAAATTTTAAGCGCAAACTATCCAAGAGGCCATTTTCTATGTGCTTTCCTTTTCCTTTGTGTTCCTTCTATCTGGGGAGAGATTTCCCTGTTTAGTTCAAAGCTTGTTAGTTCATCATTTATTCTCACATGTAACCTCTAGAAGGAAGCATGCTCTCTCTCCATCATCTGGAAGCATTCTCCTTGTTGCTGCCTCTGACCCAACTTCTGGGAATAATAATTAGAGTGGTGCTATGGCTGAGAGGCTGAGTTTGGAGTCATTTGCATCTGGGTTTGAGTCCTGCTCTGGCTCTTCCTAGCTGTGTGGCATCAGGCAAATTGTTGAGTATCTCTAAACCTCAATCCACGTCCCCTCCCCCCAATGGTGATGTACCTACCTTACTGGCTTTCAGGATTAAATGAGTTCCTACTTGTACAGCTATGCCTCACATAGATTGACTACCAAATATAAGAGGTCTTAGCCAGGTTCTTAAGGACAGAAATTCAGATCTGGGATTTACAGATGTGATTAAAAGCATTGAATTAATCCAAGGTTGTTCAGTGGGCATTGCATTCATTACCAGGTGAGTCTATCTTGGGCACAGGAGTCTAGCTAGAATCCTCAGCCTGCTACACAGGATTCTGCTTTTATCACTTCTATTTTCCTCTCCTCTTTGGGGGTACCCCAGGCTTCCCCATGTTCCAGGCTCTGCCTGTGTGCTTGCTTGCTGTTCGTCTTTTTTGTGCCTTCCACCCTCCCTCAAGTCCTGATCTCTGCCTTCTGAAAATCCTAATTGTGATTATGCCCTGGTATCTACGTGCAGCTCATGTGACCATGACCGAGGTACACGCTTCTCTGCATCCTCTTCCTCCCAAAAGTTGGTACTTACCACAGTGATGTGAAGTGTGTATCTGTTCACGCTCTACACAGTGTCAGGTTGCAGAAGAGTAAAACTTGAGGGGACTTCGAGATCTAAGGACATGGTCACAAATTAAGACTTCAGCTGTTTTAACCCCATAAATGATGAGGCTGCTGTGTCAGAGGGTCCCGGACCCTGTTTTCCCAGTCTTCATCTCCCCTCCAAAAGGCCCAAGGTTTTTTTTTTTTTTTTAATATATTTTATTGATTTTTTTTACAGAGAAGGAGGGAGAGGGATAGAGAGCTAGAAACATCCATGGGAGAGAAACTGCCTCCTACACACCCCCTACTGGGGATGTGCCCGCAAACAAGGTACATGCCCTTGACCGGAATTGAACCTGGACCCTTCAGTCCGCAGGCCAACGCTCTATCCACTGAGCCAAACCGGTTTAGGCAGGCCTAAGGTTTTTTGCTGCCCTTTGGGCATTGCAGAACACACTTTGAAGGCCAATTTAGCCAAACTCTCTCATTTTATAGGTGAAGAAATAAGTTTCGGGGACTCAGAGGGGGCAGTGGTGTGGTTGAGGCCCCACAGCAATACTTGAAGCTGCCTTTTGCCACCCTGCTCTAGCTTACCCGATGCATTTCACATAGGGGTGCTCAGACAATGAGTGAATGCAAGGAATGATTAGGAAAGTTGAGTAATTTTCTAATAAATCATACATTTGCAATTAAAAAAATGTAAGTGGCATTTTTGTTCCTTGTGTAATCCTCAAACATAGACTGTTCAAGTCACAGGGTAGGATGAAGGATGGCAAAAAAGGTCACTCGGCATGAAGTTCAAATGTCTCTGATGGGCATTGAATAGTTTTTCTTGGCTTTGACCTGCAATTTCTTAGCTTTCTCATGTAGGCCCTAGCCAAGTTGGGTCAGATGAAAGGGTCTGTATGTTTTCAACAACCAAGAATTAGGAAAAGACTGCTGGGAAGACTTTCTGTTTTGTTACTTAAGCTGGGATTTGATCTTCAGACCCTCAAGGTGAAAGGCTAATACCTTAATTTGTGTGTTTTATAAACATCCCCAGGCGATGACCTTCTTCTAGCCTCATGTGATATTCACATTCTACAGGACTTGTAACTAAAATTTTTGGCCTGGATAAAGAGTGATATGGCTGCATGCTCAAGTTTAGAATAAGCAGAATACCGTTCTTCCATTAGTTGTTAGTAAATGTTGCTTGAATGCCATTGAAGGAAAGCTTTTTGGGGTGATTTCCCAGCAAAATTGACTTTTTTTTTAAGAGAAAATATATCTTATGGTTTAAAAAACAAGCAAACCACCTCTTTCCAATAGGACATGTGTCCAACAAAGTAAGGTGTTCCTCCTTGTAGCTTTTCCCTTCTTAAAAGCTTTCCTTTAAGGGTCATCTTTATTTTTCTGGTGTCAGTCAAATTAGTTTTCAGCAGAGCATGAAAACTGGAGGTGGAGACGCTCCATGGCTGTGTTAGAACCACACGGCGAGCTTTTTGTTTTATGTAAATAGAGATTGATGGAACATTTTACACAGAGTACAGGCTTTTGACAAAAAGTATTGATGGTTGCTTTCAGTGAGTGTTACTTGAGATGACAGAACATTGCATTTTAAGATGAATTACATGAGAAACTCCCTCTTTGGGAATGTCATACATTTTATTTCATCTGTTGTTTTATGAGAAAATGACTGAAGTCATGAATACCTTAGAATGAACTGTTTTTTTTTTTTTTTTTTTTTTTTTTTGCACATTATAAGTCCTAGTTTGGTGCACTCCTATTTTAAATATGAAGTTACGGGGGAAATATTTATACTGGCAAATAATATTGATAAAAATGCTTAAATGTTCAGAAGCAGAACATAACTTCTCACATAGTTTCCCCCTGAGTGGTGGTGATTTGTGGGAAGCCTGGAAAGCTAGTTAGAGTTCAATGTATATTTTTTAGAAAGATAGCAGAGATTTCTGATAAATGGCATTTTTGGGGTGTGTGTTGATGATTTCCCTCCTCCGTCTATAGTTAGATTTCAAAAAATGCTCATTTGTTCCTGATGCAAGGCTCTAGAAGTTGGGGCCTGTGGTGATTTTGCTTTTGGGCCTTACTCTTCTTTATAGCACAAATTCAGGGATATAAGCTTAATAACACTGGGGGAATTAATGGGTATTAATAGATTCACTATATATTTATTGTACTATTTTATATCAGGAATTTGGGATATAATCCTAATCTTTACATTGCTTTCAACCTAGTGAGGGAGAGAGAGAGAAAGAAACAGATAATAAAATTTCAGGTAGTAATGCATGCTATGAATAAAATAAAGGAGTGTGAGGGGTTAAAGTGTCTCAGAGAAGTGAATATGGGAGCTATTTTGGATAGATATTAGGGAAAATTGATCTAAGAAGCGACATTTAAATGAAGAACTGACAGGTGAGATAGCTTGAGCTGTGCAATGTTTTGGGAACCTGGCAGAAGAAATAGTACGTGCAAAGGTCCTGAGGCCAGAGCAAACTTGGCATGATGGAGGACCATCAAGGCTAGTGCATCTCAGAGAAAGCAGTGGTGGGAGTGCCTGAGGTGTGGGGTTGACGTGGTGGGCTTACAGGGAGGCCAGGTGTCTGAGAAGTGTAGTTCTGCATATTTGTCCTATGTGTATAGCTATATGCTTCTTGTTCCATGACCTTGCTGTCTTACCTACGTAAGCCTGGCCGAACAGGCCTTCCTCTCTTCACCTCGTTTACTTCTATAGAAATGTCTCAGTAGTCCATTGGCATTCCTGTTCCACTATTCATTGGATGTCAACATAGATTTAAGTCTTAGTCACTTTTACTCCTTGAGAATGAATCCTCAGTTAAATCTGCTCTCACATACTTTGAATATTACATACCCTCTTAGAGTATTTATCCTACATTATTATAATTAGTTGTTATATGTGGTTGTTTTTCTAGCTATAAGCAACTAGATCAGGTTTGGGACCCTAATGCTTAGCATAGTGCCTGGCACTTAGTAATTGCAAAATGTATTTGTTGGCTAAATACATGAGACAATTCCCTACATGTTCCTTGGTTACACAATGTGAGTATTAGAAATTATGGTGAATACAAAGTCAATAAACTCCTTGCATTGTGTAGAAGGAGCTTAAAGCCAACTTAAAGAAATAAATCTTTTTAAAAAAGGGATAAAAACAGTTTTGGAGCTGCAGAGTTTAAATAGTTGTTGGTTTAAAAAGTTGTTGCAGGAATGAGAGTTCTTGGGGGGATTAAGTGCCTCAGGAGACCACATCATTCAAAGTCTGTTTGGATGGAAATCCCAGAGGCCAGCTGGGTTGTTAGACTGGGTCTTTTCTGCATTTGAGTTTTTGTCCCAGGGCCTTACGGGATATGTCCTCCATAAATTTGGAGCCGATTTGGAACTAGCTAGTTGTTCTTCTCCCTGCTGAATTAATGTGCTGTTCAGCTGAAGCTCAAATATGAAATATATTAAAAGCAAACTAAAAACAGGTCAATGTTTTCCCTGTAATGCTATGGGAATATTTGTTTTTAAATCATCTTTTAGTACTCCACAAATCTTCCCTGCAAGTTTTTTTTTTTTTAATGCAGAGACTATTTTTCCCAGTGTAAAAGGCCATTTTTAAAATCCCAATTTATTCAGAAATCTACATGGAGAAAATGGTCCCAGATCCCACACAAATGAAACTTTATTTTTTAATCTGGGGCACAGTAGGGAGCCCTGAGAAACGCATTTTCCTGCAGGATTGTAGGAGGAATACACAGTATTTGTTTAAAGCATCAGGTATTGAGAAATGTAATGGCAGGGTGAAAAGTTTGACCTCAGCTGCCAGATCCGATCTGCTAAGGGGTAATTGAGTTGCCATGTTTTTTTTCCTCTTCAGTTTAAATCAAGTTTTGCTATAGCCCATTTAAGTGTCAAATTGGTAGCAAAACTTGACAACTTCAGGGTGCAGACATGCTTTTGATCAGAATTTACATGCAAATCATTTTTGCCTGGAACTGTCAACTCCTGTTTCTGATACTCTTGAGGGGGCATGTCCCTCCCCAACCCCAAGCCAAAGGGGATGTTGGCTAATGTTATTAATCAGCATGTGGAAGAAAAATTATCTTGATAAATATGGTGGTTAAACTATATTTTCCCTTTTGTGTGTCAGCTGTTGCAGCTGGACGTTTAATCTCCTTTTACCTAGAAGGAAATCAGACAATTATCTAGTGCTTGATGTCAGAAAGAAACTAGTGAATGAGGGGTGGAGGGTCACCAGTGTATTGGGGAATGGACTTAAGCCACCAAAACCTGACAAAGGGTGCTGACAGTCTGCATTTTCTTGGGCATTAAACAAAGTCTTTGGTAACTTTAAAGAATCTTTCCTTGCATGACTAAACTCATTGAGAGGGTTAGAGAGAAAGCTGCCTTAGAAGTCTTAAGCCTGAAACTTATTTTTTTTTTTTTGGTTTTGCCTGAAACCCTTCGGACGTTAAAAGCACGTGAGCATGTGTAGCTCCATCATTCAGTGAAACAAAGGAGTGTTTGCACTTTTGCAGAGTTAATGACAGTAGCAAGTCTTTTGTGTTTCCAGCCATCCTGTCTTGGCATCCCGTCATCCACCTTCCTGTAGACTTTAATTGTGATTTACATTCTGTCTCTAAATTCTTAGAGACAGCCCCACTCTGCACAGCAAGAAAATAGGAGGACCCAATGAAAAAACCCAGCGGTAAAAAAGGAAGTTTCCAGAACTCACTGTAGGTTAATCGAACTGATTATGAATATTTATAATTATCCATTACGGAGCCAAAACTTAGAGTGAAATAATGTGTGAGATTTTGTTTCTAACCAGCCTGAAATTCCTTTCCATCACTGCACCCCCAGCGGGGTGAGAACATCAAATATGTCATCTTGCCAAGATGACAGCCAGCATCGCATCAGATGGGAGACACATGCAAGCCCGATTTGTGAAGTCAAAGAAATTTCAAGATTGGATTCTCTTGATCTGACGTGGCCCCATTGCAGGCTCTTCGGAAATCTCCTCTGCCCAGGCCCCTTCCCACCCCTGTCCAGCGCTGCCTGCCTGTGTACTGTGAAATTTTAATTGAATTGTTAATGACACTGAGGAGTGACACAACACATGAGAAACTTCCAAGAATCAGTCAGGAGGAGCCCTTTTTCTTACTGTTACAAAACAGAAGACACTGGGAAATTGACAAGTCCAAGCGGTGAGGCCAGGGTAGTAATTGATAGCAGGCTGCCTAGAGCCAAGGTCCTTCCCTGGTAATTGCAAGCAGAGGCTGCCTCTGTGATCTCGCCAGTGGTGTTGGCCATGCCAGAGCAACCCGGCTTTGACGGATTGCTTTCCCGTGGTAATGACTTAGGCATGTTCCCCCTCTCTCACACGAGGCCATGTGTCCCTCCCACTGGAGAAAATGAGCCGAGCATTTTGCTTCTTCTTTAACAGGGTGCTGTTAAAATAACTCTATTCTATTATATAAGCCCTGTAGTGCTGGGGGCTAAATTTATATGGTTATAAACAAGAGATATTACTTTGGAATACCACAATACTGTGTTTTGCTATTTCTTTAGGATTTCAAATGGTGTTTTCAAAATAATGGATTTTACTTCAAGAAAAAAAAAATTGGAGGAGGAGGGTGGAGGAGGAAGGATCCCATTTCTGAACAAAATCCTTATCCTATTTTTAAATTCCTTCGTGTACATTCCTTAATTCGCTAGCCCAATATTTATTTGTATTTGTGTTTGTTTTGCTGGCTGGATTTGACTCCGTATGGGGGCATCAGAAATATTTACTTCAGGATTCTGAAATAAGATAGATATTTTATTGCATGTTTTTAAAATTCTCCAAAGGTTTCTTTTTCTTTTTTTATCCCCATTTCCCATTTCTGGACATTGATATATTTCAGAACTTTTATGTGGCTTTCCTCCCTCCCTTTTTCCCTCTTCCCCTTCCTGGAATGTAATTTTGTTTATGAAATATGATGGTGAGCTGAAATGTCTCTGATGATCTATAGTAGGTCTGGATTTTCACTTCCATCAGTGACAGAAACTTACTAATTCTGACATAGGAGTCCCTGAGCACGTTTCCCCACTGTGGCTTGTGCTTCCTGGCATATTTAAAGTGTGGGTCCCTCACTCCACCTCTGACCAAACACAGTACCACACCAAGAAATAACATCAAAGGAGTGTCACGAAGATCCCTGAAAACACAACTACAGGTTCACTTAAGAATGAAAATAAGCTGTTTGCATGCCTGTGTGTGTGCATGTGTGTGCATACTCACATGCTAGATAAGTGCTGATGCAGAATCTAAGAGGAAGGAGACAGATGAATACTCATGGGAACTTTTGAGTGAAGAACAGAGAGAAAACAAGATTTTGTGGTTCTTGTTTACCTTATATCTAGTCTCCGATTTCCGGAATTTGTTGCTAATTGGTAGTGCCCATTTAGAATTTATATTCTTAAAAATGGAGGTTTAAATGATGGTAGGTTTCCAGGCTCTGTCACAAAATTCACTTCTGCAAAAGAGAGCTATTTTAGGTCAGACAGACTTTTGTGGGCTAGCAGGAGAACCTAACCATTATAGCAGTAGTTCTGCTGGAAAACATTGGCAGTGTCCTAAGTTGGATATTGAATGCTAGGAAAACTGTTTTTCTTGCCTTCTCCTGCATGGCCTATAACTTGGAAAGGGAGAAACACCCTCTTCTACTGTGATCTTGGCCCTAACTTTGAACTACATACTGCGGTGAGAGTGATAGCCCTTCCTACTGCCCCTGCTGTAGTGTTATTCTTATATAGGGCATACTCATAAGTCAGGTGATTTTAAGTAGGGATATGTTAGAATTTCATGTAACTATTTGACTGCATTTCTAATCTTACTGTTCATATAGGTATTAATCTAATGCTTTAATCTTTTGCCCATCTTTCCTGTGTTTTCAGTGTGTTTTGTTTTAGAGCAGTGGATTCTCAATAGAATTTGGGGGACAATTTTTGTCATAACTGAGAGGATATATTTTTTAATCAGCATCTAGTGGATAGAGGCCAGGGATGCTGCTAAACATCCTATAATGCCAATGCACAGGACAGCCCCCAATACAAAGAATTGTTGGGTCCCAAATGTCAATATGATTTAGCACAATGACATATAGAACGAAGCTCTTAGTAGAAGTCCACGATTTGAGTGAGAAACCACAATCTATCAATCAATATGTGTTATTGAGAATTTGGAGCTGCTGTGGGGACCCAGAACCAGAAGAATTTGAGAAGTATAGAGCTTTCTGGTCATGAACACAGGCTTTAAACATACCCAGGTTCAGATAGTGGTTATACTGTCTGACTTTGGCCTTGTTGCTTAACCCAAGTCTCAGTTTCTTTCTTTGCTAAATAGGGAAAAGGGCCATATTATATCATGAGATAAAACCTTTAGACTAGTGTTTGACTTACAAATAAGTAAGAGACAGTTGGTCATTTATATAAATTGGTCACTTCCATAAAGGTGGTGACATAGTGAATCTGGATATTATTTTACTGTAAATGTCCATTTTACAGATAAGAAAACTGAGACCCAGAAAGGGAGATATTTACCCAAAATTATGGCAGCTAGCAAGTGACAAAGTTGGGACTAGAACCCAGGTTTTCTGACCCCCAAGTTCTAGGTTATTTGCAATGTTAAGCTTCTTTTTATGGTCTACAACTTAAGTCGGATGAGAAAGGAAAGTCCAGCATGTCTGAAATAATTAGAGAAACATTAGTGACAATATTTACAATCTGAGAGCTCTGTCTCCTGGAAGTTTGCAGGAATAAGTAAGCAGGATTATAACTTACTAGTGGCCTGGTGCATGAAATTCATGCACATTAAAAGGGAATTAATTAGAGGAAATATTTTAATATTGCTGTTTTCCTTTTCTCTATAATAGAAGTGTCAAAGATGAAAGAAAATTGATAAAATGTATATGAAAATCTCCTTTTCTGTTAGAGTCTGGGACATGCCGAGGGACCCAGAGTCAAGTCTCTGCCCACCCGTGTTTACCTTGAAATCACACAAGACCCAGACTCGGCCAGCCCCACCCCCATGAAGCCCCGCACAGCCTCAGGTCCTCTGGCCTGGCACTGGGTGGGGGGCGCAGCCTCAGGTCCCCCATCAAGTCCTATTGACAGGGAGCATGGCCTCAGGTCCCCTAGCAAAGCCTTAGGTCCACTGGCCAGGCACTAGGTTGGGTGGTGCAGCCTCAGGTCCTGGCCCAGCTTTATGTCCTTTGGCCCTGGCACCAGAGTAGGGGGTGGAGCCTTAGGACCTCCAGCTTGGCCTCAGATTCCCCAGTGCTGAGGTGGGGATGTGGCCCTAGGTGTCCCATCAAGCCCCTCAAGGTGGGGGGGGGGGGCTGCAACCTCGGGTCCCCTGGCCCGGTGCAGGAGCAAAGGGCACAGCCTCAGGTCCCCCGTCCTGATGCCAGGGGACCTGGTATCACAGCGACACCGCCGCCCATGCCGTGGCAATGCCACTGCCGCTGCCGCCTGCGCTCCAGAGACACCGCCACCTGCACCTGCACCTGCGCCATGGCCACATGTGCCTCAGTCTCACCCCCGGCACCACCCTGGCCCTTCCCCACCCCGCCTTGCGTGCACCTTGGCCCTGCCCCTGGCCTGCCCTGCACCTTGGCCCTGCTACTCCTCGGCCCTGCTCCCCTGCCTCGTGCTGTTCGGCCCCAGCCCCGCTCCTGATTGGCTGGTAGCATAGTGAAGGTATGGTCAAATTTGCATATTAATCTTTTATTAGATAGGATAAGAGCCATGAAATTCATACAGACTCTGTTATGATTCAAAAACTTGTGCTGGGAACTAAAGGAAATAAGTAGAAGACTTATGGGGTCTTGGGCTTCAGTCCTTTTAGTGCTGAGGAGTTTTATTTCAGGGCGGAAGTTAGAATCTGGAAGTTTCTTTGAAGACATCACACACACACAAGAACATTTATTGAGTGTTGACCAGTGTTGGGCATAGTGCCAGGTTATTCCACAATTTTCTGGTTTCAGTGGTCTTACTGAGCTGTAGTGTCACAGGAATTTTCCATTTACAAGATGGTGGATGAGAACAATGGGGACTCTACCCACAGGATGGCATCCCATGCTGCCTTCAAAGGTCATGTTATTGAAGAACATTTAATGGTAGAGAAAAACAGCTATGAACTCTTCTTAAGTTAAAAAAGTCAGTTAGCTCTGGCCAGGTGGTTCATTTGGTTGGAATATTATCCCGTACACCAAAAGGCTGCAGATTTGACTCCTGGTTAAGGCATTTACCTAGGTTGAGGGTTTCATCCCTGGTTGGGGTGCATATGAGAGGCAACTGATCTGTGTTTCTCTCTCTCTTTCCCCCATCCTCTCTCTCCAAAAACAAACAAACAAAAACCAAACCAAACAAACAAAAAAACCTCACTACCAATATCCTTGGGTGAGAATTAAAAAGTAGTTTATGAAATAGTGTGTGTACTATGAATCCAAATTGTACTTTAGAAAACAAAATTTTATTCATAGAAAAAAGAATGGAACACCACACACACATACGTATATCAGAATATTAACTTATTATGTTTAGTGTTGGAATCAAGGATAGTTTAAATTTTATTTTCTATCTGTATTTTTACTAGTTCCTATTTTACAAATAAAGTTTTATTTTTTCAATTATATGGCAGAATTGATGTGGTCAACAAGTCTATATTATGCCTGGGAGCCTTAAGCAAAGAAAGAGTAAAGATGGAGGTTCTGCCTTCAAGGAACTCTTATTGTGGTTCTGGAGAGAACCTACATATATGGAAAGTTTTAAAAATAATAATAATAGTTACTGGTAGCTATTAACTATCTTACTATTATGTGGCTGATTAGGTTATGACAGAAAAATCTCTAAATTTGTAATAATGTATTATGGTCATCTATGTGATTTACATATATTGTTTCACTGAATCCTCCCAACTCCCAACAGACACATAGAGTACTTATTAGTAGTCTCATTTTACAGATGGGAAAACTGAGGTGTAGAGAACTTGGGAAGTGGCAGAGCTGGGAGTGACTTCAAAATTCACCTCTTGCACTACTAGTTAATGTTACCTTCCTGCCTAGGGGATAAATCAGCTTGTGCTCAATGCCAGTGAGGAATTGTAAAAATGACCCATTTTCAGCCCGGCCGGATAAGAAAAGGGTGAAGAAAGATCAGGTGTCTCATTCCAGCTTAGCATGATGGGAAATAAAGTCCTGGTCCACCTTCCACCAAGATTCCATTTACTCATCAGTGAACTCAGTCTTATGTTTTGAATGATTGAGCATCTCTGGGCCAATACACATGAACCACATGCAGGGTTATGTCAGGGGCAGAAAAGGTGCATGAGAGCAGGCCAGCATTGGCGGAGTGTCTTGGGAAGCTGTCTCTTTGTGCTTATCTCTCATTGAAAGCTCTGGTTACCCTTTGTGAAGATTTGAGCACAGATTTGGGCGCATGTGGCTTTGAATTATGGTACCTTTTCCCTGGTTTAGCTGAATCATCTTTCAGTTTACAGCTTGCACTGGGTCTGTGGTACCCACACAATGGCCAAAACTCACAGTGGCCACAGTAAATCCCGTGGAATATGTGTTTCATCTTTATCAAGAACATCACGTGGTATTTCCTGAATGTACCAGCAACTAACTGCCCCATCTGAGTTTCCAGACTAAATACCAGTGCTCAAGCCACATGTGTTTATGGTATATAATAAATCTCCATTTGTCATAATGGTTTAAATTTAAAAGAAAAAGAAAGGCGAGCTGTGATGTTAAAAAAATGGGCTGTTATAAATTAACTTTCTTGGAGTTTCAGGTCAAGCCCAATTTATTAAGGGGGATAAAAAAGATAGAAACCTGGTCTGTGATCACATTTGTGATTTATCCACACCTTGAGTGGGTCCTCCTTTGGACCTTTTCTTGAACCACAGCTGGATTGGTTTATATAGGACCTGCTGGAAGCTGAGGTTGTAATGAAAAACAGTTATTCTTTCAAATTACTCACAAGAAGAGGGCTCATTTTATCAAGCGCCCTCCTTAATTTGATTGTAAGGCTTTTCATATTTATTTTTTCTGCATTAATCATGCCATATCTTTGTGGCAAGTATATACATAGTGGTGAAAGACAGCATTTAAAAGAGAAAAAAACACTCAGAGGACAAATGTTTCTCCAGAGGTGGCCCACTGGGAGCCCTGAACCAATAATTAAGGAAGTTATTTTGGGCTTGGTGGAAACATTGTGAACTTTTCCCAAGATTCTTCTTCAAGAGCAGGATGGCATTCAATATTCTTGCAGATTAACCTTTAGCAATGAAAAGGGTGTCCAGTATTGATTTCCCCTGGTAGGAACCGGTAAGGCTTTGGCAGCATCAGCTACCATGTAACTTTGCTGCAAGAAGGCCCCCTCTGTGCCCTGGCTTTGCCTATGGAGGAGATCAGGGAGCCCTTTTCCCATTCAAGACAGAGGAGCTCTTTACTTAGTACTTTGGGGTTGTACCAGGCATCTAGGATCCTGCTGGTGCTTTCTCTTTGCCATTTAGGTTCGTTCTTACCTGGACAACCGGCAATATCCTAAACAATGAAACAAAGAAGGAGAGTTTGTATTCTCGGCAAAGGCTCCACAGATGGTTTTTTGCTTTCCCAAAGTCCCCTTTGAGTGCTCTGTGTTCTTAGGGAGGACAACTCAGAACCAGATGCTGGGTGGTCCACTGCAAATAAGAAAATTTCACATAACTTCATGTTATTCAAATTTGTAGTATTTTTAATCTCTTTAATCTGTGACCTATGAAAGAGATCTAAGTACACATTGGAAATATGTACACCTTGTTGTGCAGACCTATCTGTGATGTAGTCTCCATAACATTCTGTGTGAGGCAACAGGATGGGTTAGGTCTTCAAAAATCTTTTTCAGGAAGGTAAGTGAAGGCCTGTGCTGATCTGACCACATTAAGAGATTATTATTATTAGCTTATTTTATTACTACTATTTTCTGATGTTAATTTTTTATTTAAAATTCAGCTAGATGATTTCTGACAAATGTATGTTGACATGTAAGCACCACCACAGTGAAGTGGTGTTCAAGTGTCCTATAACCTTACTGATTTTTAAAAATTTACTTTTTGTATAAATTACTGAGAAGCATATTGAAATTTTCAAATGTAATTGTGTCTTTTTCTGCTTCTTATTTCAGCTTATTAGATTTTTATGAATTTTAGAACTCTGTTGTTAGACCCATACATATTTGTCTTCTTGATGAATCTGCTCTGTTGTGCCTGAAAATATTCCTTGTTCTGAAGCCTACTTTGCCTACAGATTATAGAGATTTCAACTTTTGTGTGACATTTCTTTTAACATATATTTTATATTTATAGTAGTTTTTTCATATTCAATCTCATAATTGCAGCTTTTTACTTGGAATGTTTAGGCCATTTACATTTAATATCATTATCAATATAGTTGGTTTTAATTCTAACATTTTGCAAGTTGTTGTCTTTTTTTATTAAATAAATCTTTATTGTTCAGATTATTACAGATGTTTCTCATTTTTCCCCCTCATACCTCCCCTCCACCCGATCCCCCTCCTCACCCCATGCCCTTACTGCCCCCTGCATCACTGTCTTCATCCATAGGTGTAAGACTTTTGTTCAATTTCTTCCCGCACCTCTCTCACCCCCTTCCCCCTGAGAATTGTCAGTCCACTCCCTTTCTATGTCCCTGATTCTATTATATTCATCAGTACATTCTGTTCATCAGATTTTTCATTAACTTGAGTTTTAGATTCACTTCTTGGTAGGTATTTATTTGTTGTCATCTTGTTGTTCATAGTTTTTATCTTTACCTTTTTCTTCTTTCTCTTCTTAAAGAATACCTTCAGCATTTCATATAATTCTGGTTTGGTGGTGATGACTTCAGCTTTTTCTTGGCTGTGAAGCTCTTTGACCTTCAATTCTGAATGATAGCCTTGCTGGGTAGCATAATCTTGGTTGTAGGTTCTTGCTGTTCATCACTTCGAAAATTTCTTACCACTCCCACCTGGCCTGCATAGTTTCTGTTGAGAAAGCATCTGATAGCCGTATGGGTGCTCCCTTGTAGGTAACCAAGTGTTTTTCTCTTGCTGCTTTCAAGATTCTCTTTGTCTTTTGCCCTTGGCATTTTTATTATGATGTGTCTTAGTGTGGTCCTCTTTGGATTCCTTTTGTTTGGGGTTCTCTGCAATTTCTGGAATTGTAAGTCTACTTCTTTTACCAGGTAGGGAAAGTTTTCTGTCATTATTTCTTCTAATAGGTTTTCAGTATTTTGTTCTCTCTTTTCTTCTGGCACCCTAATAATTCGGATGTTGGTACGCTTAAAGTTGTCCCAGAGGCTCCTTACACTCTCTTCATATTTTTGGATTCTTTTTTCTTTTTGTTTTTCTGGTTGGGTGTTTTTTTTCTCCTTACATTTCAGATCTTTGGTTTGATTCTTGGAGTCCTTTGATCTACCATTGAATTTCTGTATATTCTTTATTTCAGACAGTGTATGATTAATTTCTGTCTGGTCTTTTTCCATTTTCTTGGCATTCTCATTAAGGTCCTTGAAGGTCTCACTAAGCTCCTCAGAGGTTTCATCTGGTTTCTCAGTGGTTTTTAGAAGATTCTTGAGTAACCTTATAAATGTGGTCTTAAACTATGTATCCGATAGTCTGCTTTCCTCCATTTCTTTCATTCCTGACATACCTCTGTGTCTTGCCACTTCCCTGTGTTGATGGAGTAGAAGAACTGCTGTATGGAGACACGCCTATGGGGGCGGACTTGCTTCAGTGGGGTTTTGGTGCTCACTGAATCTGCCTCTTGAATGTGTCACTTATGGATGGGAGGAGTTGAATTCTGGTGTCATCTCATACTGACCTCTAGATATGCTAGCTTCTAGATCTACAATGAGGTGCAGTTCAGCTACTGTCTGAGGCGATCCAGCAGGAACTATAGCAAGGTCTGCAGATTTCTCCTGTTCTGACCAGAGCTGCAATTTAGGTTAAGCTGGGAAAGCACAGGCCATTTATATGCAAATATCGCTGAGCACAGCTCAGGTTGGGTCTGCAGATTGGGTGGAGCAGGGTGGGGTCTCAGGGAGTCAGTAGGTTAAGGAGTGGCAAACCGAGATGGCTGCTACTCTGCTATCCTCCTCCCGTCCCAGCATCTCCAACTCCCCTCGCCCCTCACTCCTGTGCAGTGAACACTGGTTGCCGTGGGCACCTCTGCAAGGGGGCCTCCCTCACTTTCTGACCCGATGGAAGACTGACCAGCTTCTCTTCGTAGGAGTCTGGGTCACCAGTGTCTCCCCAGAAACTCGGGTTCTGAGTAATCAGGAGCCCACTTCCCTTCGTGTTGAAAAAAAGCAGCCCCAAAGTCGCCTGCCGTCAGCTCAGCTCTCGGCTCTCGGCTCTCGGCTCTTGTGCCTCCGCACCTCAGCCTCTCAGCACCTGTGCACGTCCCAATTTTCCTCTCTCTTTCCGTCTAGTTGCAGAACTTCCACTCGCCCAGCTCTCCAGTGGTTCTGGGCGATAAGACATCCTGTCTTTTAGTTGCAGTTTTGAAATTATTGTGCGAGGCAGCAGTTTAGGTGTTTACCTATGCCACCATCTTGGCTTCTCTGCAAGTTGTTTTCTCTTTGTCTCATCTGTTCTGTTTCTGTTTCACTCTTTTCCTACCTTTTTTTGAGATTATTTGTATATAATTATGATTCTATTTTATCTTCATTATTGGCTAATAAGTTTTCCTTCTTTAATAATTTTACAGTGGTTGCTTTGGGGTATATATCTTTAACTTGTCACAGTTTAGCTTCAAAAATATACCTATTTATGAATACTTTAAGAATCTTAATAGAGTGGTAAAAGTCTGAGGTGGGGCTGAGGGCTGGCTAGAAGAGGTCAATGGGGAAAAAAAGGAGACATATGTAATACTTTTAACGATAAAGATTTAAAATGAAAAAGAATCTTAGAATAGTACTAGAGGCCCGGTGCATGGAATTTGTGCACTCAGGGAGACCGGCACACTCTCACAGTTTGGGAGCCCTCGGGGAATGTCCAACTGCCAAGGAGACAGGAGAGGCTCCCATCACTGTTGCTGTACTCCCGGCTTCTGGCTGAGCAGTGACCTCCCTGTGGGAGCACACTGGCTACTGGGGGGCAACTCCTGTATTGAGTATCTGCCCCCTCTTGGTCATTGTGTGTCATAGCGACCAGTAGTTCTGCCTTTAGGGCAATTTGCATATTAGCCTTTTATTATATAGGACGAGAGGCCCAGTGCACAAAATTCGTGCATGGGGAGGGGGGGGGGAGGGATGTCCCTCAGCCCAGCCTGCACCCTCTCCAATCGGAGACCCCTCAAGGGATGTCCAACTGCCTGTTCAGGCCCGATCTGGGATTAGGTTTAAATGGGCAGTCAGATATCCTTCTCACAATCCAGGATTGCTGGCTCCAAACTGCTCACCTGCCTGCCTCCCTGATTGCCCCTAACCGCTTCTGCCTGCCAGCCTGATCACCCTCTAACCACTACCCTGCCAGCCTAATTGATGTCTAACTGCTCCCCTGCCAGCCTGTTTGCTCCCAACTTCCCTCCTCTGCCAGCCTGGTCACCCCTAACTGCCTTCCCCTGCAGGCTTGATAGTCCCCAACTGCCCTTCCTTGCAGGTCTGGTCCCTCCAAACTGCTCTCCCCTGCTGGCCTGATCGCCCACAACTGCCCTCCCTTGCAGGCCTGGAACCTCTCAATGGCCCTCTCCTGCTGACCATCTTGTGGTGGCTATCTTGTGTCCACATGGGGGCAGCCCTCTTGTGTGTTGGAGTGATGGTCAATCTGCATATTACTCTTTTATTAGATAGGATAGAGGCCTGGTGCATGGGTGGGAGCCAGCTGTTTTGCCCTGAAGAGTGTCCCAGATCAGGGTGGGGGTTCCCTTGGGGCGTGGGGCAGCCTGTGCGAGGGGCCTGTGGTGGTTTATAGTCCGGGCATGCCCCCCAGCGACCCAAGCAGAGGCCCTGGGATCTGGGATTAATTTATGTTGTACAATTGAAATTTTGTAGCCTGGAGTGGAGCCAAGCCTTCTGCTTGCTCAGTGGAGACAGCCATTTCTGTTTAAATTCTATAATTGAAACTTTGTAGCCTAGAGTGGAGGCCTAGGTGCTAGGGCTACAGCCTCTGCTCTCTCCAGCTCCATGGCTGCCACCATTTCTGTTGGAATATATCTTCTATAATTGAAACTTTGTAGCATTGAGTGGAGGCCTAGGCTGGCAACTGCAGGAGGAAAGCTTGGCTTCCTCTGTTGCCAGGGAAACCCAAGCCTCCCTCCTGCTCTCAGGGCCACAGCCATCTTGGTTGGGATTTATTTGCATAATTTGCTCCTGATTGGCTGATGGGTGTGGCTGTGGGCATGGCCTGATTTGCATATCACTCTTTTATTAGATAGGATACTTCCATTTCCTCCCTCCCATCCTTTTTTTATTGTCTTACACATTACATCTACATGCTATAAACCCTACAATTCCTTACTATTTTTTCTTTAGACAGCAGTTATCTTTCTTAAAGAAAATGTTTCTCTTTTTAAACTAAAGAAAATATTTCTCTATTTGCTTATCTTAAAAAGAAAATTAAAATAGTTTCAATCTATTTGCAAAGTAAATATATTTTGCAGAGCCAGTTATCTTCTCAGGAGATGAAAATTAAGAAAAAATGTCATATTACCCACATTTTTACTATTTCTGCAGTTTATTTCTTTGGATAGATTCAAATCTCTCCTGGTACCAACTCTTTTCTAAATACATTTTTAAAAATTTTATTTTTAAAGAGGGGTGGGGACAGAGAGAAAGAGAGAGAAAGAAACATAGACCAACCAGCTGCCTTCTGCATGCCCCCAACTGGGGATTGAGCCTGCAACCCAGGACATGTGCTTGACTGGGAAATGAACCAGTGACCTCCTGGTTTATGGGATGCTGCTCAACCAACTGAGCCAAACTGTATGATAGTGCTAAATTCTCTCAGATTTTGTCTGTCTGAAAAATTCTTTATCTCACCTTCATTTTTAGAAGATAATTTCACTGAATATGGAATTTCTTGTACAGTTCTCCCTCACCTCCCAGTATCTTAATGAGGCCATTTCATTTTCTTCTGCCTTATATTCTTTCTGTTGAGAAGTCTGATGTCATCCTCAGTGTTGTGTGTGTGTGTGTCAATATATACCCCTGATTCTCCACGCCCCCCTCTTCGGCTGCCTTCAAGATTTTTACTTTATCTTTGGATTTTAATAGTTTTACTATGCTATGATGTGCCTGTGGTCCCCCTCTTTCCCTACCTCTCCTTGCTTTGGGATTTCAAAGAACTGGGTTTGATGTTTTTCATTTACTTTGGAAAATTCTTGGCTATTATTTCTATAGACATTTTGTGTTTTGTTGTTCTCTTTCCTCTCATCTATGTCTGGGATTACAAATATATATTATTCTATTTTATATAATTCCATAGCTCTTAGATGCTCTACTTTATTTTTCCACCTTTTTCTTCATTATTAGTTTGGATATTTCTTATGTGCTTATGTTTAAGTTCATAAATACTTTTTTGTGCTGCACCTAATCTGCTGATAAGCCATATCTATTGACCCCCTTATTCCTCTTTGCTATCATGGTTTTCATTTGACTGTTTTTATAGTTTTCATTTTTCTCCAGAAATTACCCATCTGTTCATGCATGACGTTTACCTTTTCCTCTAGATTTTTAAAAGCAAATTAGTAAGTTATTTTAAGTCCCTTATCAGTTAATTCCAACATCTGTATCATTTCTGTTTCTGGTAATATTAAGTACTATGTCTTTCAACTAAGAGTTTTTTTCTTGCTTCTTGTGTGTCCTATACTTTTAAAAATTAAATGATGTAAAATATGTGTAAAAGCACAGTACAGACTGAGGTAAATAGTATTTAGACCTGGAAATGGAGACATTTAAGTTGGGATTTTAGTGTGGGTGGTTGAGTCAATATAGTCACTGAGCTGGATCTGACTTTTGTAAGATAGACTTCAAACTCTTCCAGTGGTGGCTTGCTGCTACCTTGTGCTTACTGGGGAGCCTGGAGAAATAGGGTTTTCCTCATGTTCCCCCTCCATCCTCAGCTTTCAGCAGAATCCTGTTTGTCAACAACAAAGAATGGGTCTCTCTCCATGCCCTTGTCCTTCCTTGCTGGAAAGATTGCTCTTGCTTGTCAGTGAAAGGCTTATGTTGGTGGGAGGGTTTCTCATTTCACTCCATTGTCAGTCTTAGGCAGATCCTGTGTGCCTGAGGCATGAGTCTTTTTCTGTCTCACATTGGTGGGGGCTCTTGGGTGGGAGAGTGTTTCCTGTTTCTTTCTAGTGGTAGCAGGCCTCTACTTTCTATCTTTCTATGCAAGAAGTTGTCTATGGAGAGGTTTTTCTTCCCCTTCCCCTCGAGGAGGACATCTTTTGCTTCTAACTCTCCTTCAGCGGCACTGTACCTTTATCTGGGACTATTTCTCTTTAGTTGCTTATGACTTCTGTTTTATGTGAGAGAAGGTTCTGAAAGTAGACAAGATTTCATGCCTGTGCACAATGTAGGGGGTTCTCTTATGTCTATAGCATAATAATTTCTTTTGTGGGCACCGTGGAAAAAAAGCTGATGAGTGAGTATAGACACTCTGTGTGTCTGGGACTCTCAGGAATTCTGTACTTCTGGTTTTCCAACATTTAGCGTTTACAGATTTGTTAAAATTTCAGCTGTTTTGTTTTTATGATGCCTGTCCTCTGCCAAAAGTGAAACAGTTTACTAGTATGTGTCTTGTCTCCTTTTGGTAAGGGAAGAGTCATATTTTGGAATTTAGTTCACTTGTTTGCTTTACAGCATCAATTCTCTGGTGTTTGGAGGGAAGTTATGTTTTCTATATCCTGAGAAATCTTATGTAACATTGGTCAATTATAGTGTGTCCAGGAGGGTTAGGAGGATTCTGTAAATCCTACCATTAGAGAATTACTTAAAAGACAAGGGGCATTTAGACTGGAGAAGAAGAAATCTGTTGAAGAGAATATGTGGTGCATGGCATGATAGCCTCTATAAGTAGCTGTAAGATTTCCATGACGAAGCAGGTATGGACTTTTATCTGTTGTTGTCTGTAATGCCATTAATAAATTAACTGATCCATTATTACTAGTAGTCTCTACTGTGTGCTAGGCATTGGAGATGCAAAGACAAGTAAGCTATAGTTGCTGCTCCTAGTGCTCACAATTTGGAATTATGCATTATAGCTAGTAATGATAATTGGAAGGCGGCAAACTTCAGTTCAATATAAGGAAGAAGTTGTCAATATTTGAGGCCATTGAGGATTCAATGGACAATATTCAAGGGATGTAAGCTCTTATAGATGCAGAAACCAGAGTTCAAATCCTGGCTCCACCATTATCTAGCAAAGAGAACATGGGCAAGGTAACATATTTCTCTGAGGCCCAGTTTTCTCATCTGTAAAATGGAGATAACAATGCTTTTCTTAAGGATTGTTGAGTAGATGAAAAGAGCTGAAGTATGTAATGTGAGTAGGTCATTTACTTTTCTTTCTATTTTTCCTAAGAGTTGTGTGTTCTTATTAGTGGAGATAGTCAAGCAGAATCTCTCAAATCACCCAGTGTGGAGGGGCTTCTTGTCTTGATAAGACATGGGACAGCATGGTCTGATGATCCCATTCAGTCCATCCTGAGGAGATAGGATTTCAGAATTTATGTATATCTGATACAGAGGGACAATCTCTGATCCTGATGAGAGGAGTGTGGTGTGGGTGCGTCGCTGTCTACTGCCTATTGCCTTATAATAAAGTTGTAAAGAACACTAGAGAACAACGATGCTGTCCTTGCATGATCACTAAGGGAGGAGAAGTTGAAACTTGAAGGAAGCGAAAGGCATAGGTCAATTTCTCATTTTTTTACAGGTTTTGTCTTGGGGTAGACTTCACTCTTTGTCAAGGGGAAGGCTAAAATGCAATAGGAAGCATACTCTTTATTGACTTGAATAATCAGAGACCAAGGTTCAGGGCAATCTTAGCTGTTGGGAAGAGGGAATACCTGAGAAGAGTGAGCCAATGAGTGGATCCCTATGTCCTATGTATAAAATATGTTCAAATTTATAGTTGAACCCTGAACCACATGTGTGGGGTAGATTGTTTTAGTAAGGCTAAAACAATTGGACTTAAATTTGAACTGCTACCTACCTCAGGGAAACATCACCTTACAATTTGCTTTCAGCAAAATTAACTGCTTCTTCAGTTAATTTTGCTGAAAGCAAATTGTAAGGTGATGTTTAGAGAACTTAGAATCAAGAATTTCTACAACATATCGTTCAAGACATCCAGGACAGAATCTAAAATTACTCATTGCATTAGGGAAAGCTCTCAATAGAGACCAACTTCAAGATTACCCAGCTGATAGAATAGAACATATTCTAAGTCTGCTAAAGGATATAGAGAGAAATATGCTCACAATGTAGGGAAAAACAGGAAACTGCAGAAGAGAAATAGTATTATTCTATTCTAATAATAGTATCACAATAATAATACAGGACTGAAAGTTATATAAAACAAAAAATTCACTGTATAAGCTTAACAGCAGAATGCACACAACAGAGAAAGAGTCAGAGAAATTAAAGATCAGTTGAAATTATTCAATCTCAAGAACAGAGAGAAAAAATAAAAAAGTAACCAGAGCCACCAAGACCTTATATTATGTTCTAATATAAGTTTTAATGTAATGGAGTCTTGAAAGAAATGAGAGAATTGTATGAAGAAATTAAATAATGACTGAAAATATTGTAAATTTGGTGAATGACAAGAATCTCAGTGATCACCAAGCAGGATTAATTTAAAGCAAGACCATTTCAGTTAAACTTCAAAAAAAAAAAAAAAAAACCCCAAAAACAAAACACAAAGATAAAGGAGAAAAATAATCTTGAAAACAACTAGAGAAAAATGCACACTGATTACAGGAGAACAATGACTCGAATTATCTTAGTGTCTTATCAGAAATAATGAAGGTCAGAAGACAGTAGGACAACATCTTTGTAGAGCCTATGTAAAGGAGAAAATTCTGTAAATCCAGAGTTCTCTATTAGACAAAAATGTCCTTTAAGAAAGGAGGTGAAATAAAAATATATTCACATAGAAGAAAGCTAAGATGATCACTAACATACCTGCATGCCAAGAAAGGATAAAAGACGTTCCACAGGCTGAAGAGTAGAAACTCATCTTCAGGAAGTAAGAAAAGCATCAGATGTAATAAATAAGTGACTAAATAAACAGAAAAAGATGTTTTCTCTCTTCATTTCTTTAAAATTCATGTAAGTGTTCAACCTCAAATTCTCATATTGTATTTTGGAGCTTATAGTGTATGCAGAGGTAGTATATATGACAACTTTAGCATAGCATCTGGCAGTGGGATAGTGGACTCATACAGTTGCACAATTCCTTTATTTTACGTGAAGTGGTACAATATTATCTCTAAGCATATTGTGATATAAAAAATGAAGATTGTAGTCTTAGAGTAACATATAAAAATAATGCATGACATAGCTAAAAAGCCAACAGATAAGTTGAAATGATATTCTAAAAAACTCTAAAGGATGGCAGGAAAGGAGAAACAAAGGAACAAAAAATACAAGAGACAGAGTGTACATCCCTGGCAAGGGAGCTCAGTTGGTTATGCATTATTCTGATGAAAGGGAACTAGAAATAAAATGGTAGAGTGATTAACTTAAACCATAGCAATACTTATATTCAGTGTTAATGGACTATACTCCCAATTGAAATGGGACTAATAAAGTCTGACTTTTTAATTCTCAGAGAAGTTTTAAATGGCTATGGTAGTGCTTTGGGATTTCAGGAGACTGTGGCTCTGGAAACCCATGTTCTGGCCTTGAGAGATTGATACTGGTGGACCAGATAAAGGAAATGAGCTCTTTAGAGCAGACATGAGCAAGGGTTCTAGTTTGCCCCCCTTTTTGAACTGTGATTCAAACTTACACAGTCTCTTGTCAGAGTTACAATGGGCTCTACTTCGGTGCTGAGAACCAGCTGGAGCTGGCATTGGAGCAGGGGGCAAGCTACATAGGTGTCTGTTCTTCTTCTCCTCTGCCTGACTACATCCTGTCAGTCTTGAAGCAGGTTGTTCCTGTTTTCACTAACCTCTTCTTTTTTTCCCTCGTCAGTCATTTACTACATGGAGCTGTGTGCTGATTTGTTAAGTCCACCTGTCTTCCATCTGGGGCCCCAAGAGATTTCAAGGACGAGGTATTTTGATGTATCCTTTCAGACTGAATTGCAGGAGGCATTGTGTGAGTGACTTTATTAAGTGTGTCTAAATCCTCCAAGACACTCCTGGCATAGAGGATACAGCCAACACAATGGCATACGTTCTGGTTCTCTGGTGAAGGAAGGCTTTATTAGGCAAATGGCACTCATACCCTCAAACCTCTTCTCCAGAGAATGGACTGGGAAACATACTCATTCAACTTGGGAAAAAAAAAGTAAACCTGGTGGTAGTCCATGGGATGATTTCTTGTCCTTCTTTTCCTCCTTGCCTAATTTGCCTAGTATCTGCTAAATACTTTTTAAAGTACTTCTCGGAAATTTAGGCTATGGAAAGCAATTTGGGATTTACGTGTGACCAATAGGGTAGTGACACAGTGAAATTCTATTATATTTCATAAGAGAACAAGACTGTTTTAATGAGACTTTGTACTGAATGATAAAAATTAGTCCTCAAAGTTTTCAGTGTCTTGAATCCAATTTAAAGGCCTAAATTAAGTAATTAATAGCATTGTTATCAACCTCACATTCTTTTGAAATGAGGTGGAGTATGGCTTTAAACATCTATAGTCTTAGGAAAGTCACCTAACTTCTCTGGACCTTATATATAATGCAAGTTAATTGGACACCCCTGGAGAGTTTGGGTCAGTCAAGGCCATTGTGTGTGGGATGGGGTCTGAGCATCTGTATTTTAAACAAGCTTCATAGATTATACTTTTCTGATCTGTAAAGGCCTATCCAGGTTGTAATATTCTGTGATTTCATGACATAATGTCAGGAAAGATGATTTTTTGCATATATACTCTTCCTTTTAAATTGGTCCATTTAGGATGATGTGCTATTGTAATCTTAATACCCTTTAGATCTATGGACCACTGGTGGTCCATGAGGTCCGAAAGGTTGGTGACTGCTGGTTTAGATAACCTCCTATGGTATCCTCTCTCTCAACAATGTATTTGATCATTTTGGTTGACCCATCCCAAGGAATGGAAATGGTTTACAAATATTTTTTTAGTCAACTCTAGAAGCAAAAGCTCTGGCACCACCTAGAAGGGGAGGTTCTCTGTGTAGTTTTGACTTGTTTCCAGACCATCATGTGACTTTGGCAGATCAGATATTCTTTGTGGGCTTGCAGGGATGATTTTGTTTTCTAGGGTGTAGTAAGATAATGTGAAAGTTTTTTTGATTAAATTTTCCAATTGAAAGCACAAAGACAATTGTCAGAGGACAGAGGCTGAGAGCTGAATTCCTTCACTGGGAGATTACTGGGGCATCTCAGTAGCAATTTGTTGAGGCTGCTTACCTAAAATTGTTGTTGTCTACTTATTTTTTTTATCATTATTGTTCAGTTTGTTAATTACATTGTTCCCCCCCCCCTTTTTCCCCCTATAGCTCCCCTCCATCCGGTACCCATCCCACCCTCTGCCCTCACCCCCCCCCACTGTCCTCTCCCATAGTTGCATGATTTTTGTCCAGTCTCTTGCTGCACTTCCCACACCTCTTTTTTCCCCAAGAATTGTCAGTTCTTTCCCTCTCTATGTCCATGATTCTGTTATATTCACCAGTTTATCCTGTTCACCAGATAATTAATTCACTTGATTTTTAAATTCATTTGTTGATAGATGTGTATTTGTTGTTCATAGTTTATATTTTTACCTTTTTCTTCTTCCTCTTCTTAAAGAATATCTTTCAGCATTTCATATAATATTGGTTTGGTGGTGATGCACTCCTTTAGCTTTTTCTCTATCTGCGAAGCACTTTATCTGACCTTCAATTCTGAATGATAGCTTTGCTGGATAGAGTAATCTTGGTTGTAGATTCTTGCTATTCATTACTTTGAATATTTCTTGCCACTCCTGTCTGGCCTGCATATTTTCTGTTGAGAAATCTGACAATCGTATGGGTGCTCCGTTATAGGTAACTGACTGTTTTTCTCTTGCTGCTTTTAATATTATCTCTTTATCATTTGCTCTTGGCATTTTAATGTGTCTTGGTGTGGTCCTCTTTAGATTCCTATATTTTGGGGTTCTGTGCACTTCTTGGACTCCTAAGTCAATTTCTTTCACCAGGTGTGGGAAGTTTTCAGTCACTATTTCTTCAAGTAGGTTTTCATTACCTTGCTCTCTCTCTTTTTCTGGCACCCCTATAATTCAGATGTTGGTATGCTTGAGGTTGTCCCAGAGGCCCCTTATACTATCTTCAATTTTTTGGATTCTTTTTGGTTCTTGCTTTTCCAGCTGAGTGGATTTTGCTTCTTTGTATTTCAGATCTTTGACTTGGTTCTTGCAGTCGTCTGGACTGCTTTTAGGTCTTTGTGTAATATTTCTTATTTCAGTCAGTGTATGCTTAATTTCTAGTTCGTTCTTTTTCATATCCTCATAGGTGTTGTTCATTTCCTCATAGGTCTTATTCATTTCCTTGTAGTTCTCATTAAGTTCATCGGCCTTTTCTAGGAGCCTCTTGAAAAACCTTATAACAGTGGTTTTGAACTCTATGTCTAGTCGTCTTTTCTCCTCCATTTCTTTCACACCTGATTTTTTCCCATTTCTCTGCATTGTGGCTGCTTTCCTGAGTTGGTCCATTAGCTTTGTGTGGTAGATGTCCTCTAAGGGACAGTGGCTCAGCCTCCCCAGTTACCTAAGGTGGATACTCTTACTGCAATTCTTTATGAGGTGTACAGTATTGTTGAAGCTAAGCCCAGCTTATTGTTGTTAGCACTAGAAGGGTTTGACCTCCAGGCCATTGTCTGTGAAGGTAAGCTGTGTTCAGGTTGGATGGGTGGAGTCTCTGGGCTGAGCAGGCAGCGTCAGCTCTGCCTTATACGGTGCATGGGTCTCTGTGCCAGGTGGTAACGGTTGCACGCACCTCTGAGAGAAAGCCACCGCTGGTCCCCACCTGTTGCCAGACAACTCTGCCTCTCCCCAAATGAGTCTGCACACCCAAAGTCTCGCCCAGGGTTGTAAAACAAAGCAGTCTGGTAGTCTCCCGAACGAGGGAGCAAGTTACGAGTCCTCTCTGCGTGGTTGTGAAGTTCTGTCCCCTACGTGCAAACTGCTGTTCCAAGTTTACATGCACTCTCCTCAAATTCGCGGACCTCTGCGGTGCCTGGCTTCTAGCGTGCCTTCCCAGGACGTCGGACCTCACCTGGAACTGGGGAATCAGTGCAGTTGGATGCCTCTGCCCTCTCCTTTGGAGAAAACCAGCCATGTTTGCTGCCACCCGCCCTTTACTGTTCACATGCACAGTTCCAAACCTCTCTCCACGCGTATCTTTGAGGCTGTGCTCCCCTGCTCCTCTGAGTCACAGTGTCCTATCTTTTCTTTTATTTGTGGAATTTTCACTCAGCCAGCTTTCTGGTGATTCTGGATAATGTTTGTTTTGTTGTTAAGTTGTAGTTTTGGAATTGTTGTGTGGGGCAGCAAAATAGATGTTTACCTATGCTGCCATCTTGGTTCCCCCTCCTGTTTTCTACTTCTTAACTGGGTTCTGGTATTGAGTGCACCAGGGAGAGTGTTTTGGTTAATCCTTTGCTTCACTCCTTCTTTTTGGCATAGCCAAGGACATTTCCAAAGATAAAAATCTGTCAACAGAGGCTAAGTTCTAATCAAATAGTTATGAATGAGTTGGGGAGGCTTAGAGCTAAAGTATGAGAGAGAACTGCATTATGGGAGCAGCCTGCAATCATGAAGTATCTTGGAAGGAGAATGGGGCAGCTAATGGTATGTTTAACTATCCAATGAATAGAATCATGGAGGAGTATGTTAATTTTTGCTGACCAACCTGATCATCAGACTCTACATTTCCTACTTAGCTTTAAGCTCTAAATCACTTGGGTCAAGTAAGATGAAAGGATAGAGGCACTGGAATGATATACTGAATCCCTTAGCACACTTATCAAAGCTCTTAAGGTGAGCTTTTAGGATAGAGGAGTTCTTTAAAAACACTATTGATTCCTCCTTCGATTCTTAATTCCTACAACACACACAATTTATATTATCTATTCCATCATTCATCCCTTCTTCTTTACTGAACTTCCTGAGATAGTTGTCTCCATTCATTGCTTTCATATGCGCATCTCTTATTCACCTCTCACTCTTGGTCTTCTGACAGATGGACCAGTAGCAATCACATCTCTTGAGAGCTTATTAGAAACTAGAGTCCCAGTGCACGAAATTCATGCACAGGGGGAGGGGGGATGTCCCTTAGTCCAGCCTGCACCCTCTCCAATCTGGGACCCCTCGAGGGATGTCCGACTGCCCGTTTAGGCCCGATCCTGGTAGGATCGGGCCTAAACGGGCAGTCGGACATCCTTCTTACAATCCAGGATTGCTGGCTCCAAACTGCTCACCTGCCTGCTTCCCTGATTGCCCCTAACCGCTTCTGCCTGTCAGCCTGATCACCCGCTAATCACTACCCTGGCAGCCTAATTGATGTCTAATTGCTCCCCTGCCAGCCTATTTGCCCCCAACTTCCCTCCTTTGCCAGCCTGGTCACCCCTAACTGCCCTCCCCTGCAGGGTTTATCACCCCCCAACTGCCCTCCCTTGCAGGCCTGGTCCCTCCAAACTGCTCTCCCCTGCTGGCCTGATCACACACAACTGCCCTCCCTTGCAGGGCCTGGAACCTCCCAATTTCCCTCCCCTGCTGGCCATCTTGTAGTGGCCATATTGTGTCCACATGGGGGCAGGATCTTTGACCACATGGGAGCAGCCCTCTTATGTGTTGGAGTGATGGTCAATCTGCAAATTACTCTTTTATTAGATAGGATAGAGGCCTGGTGCATGGGTGGGGGTCAGCTGGTTTGCCCTGAAGAGTGTCCCAGATCAGGGTGGGGGTTCCCTTGGGTTGAGGGGCAGCCTTGGCGAGGGGCCTGTGGAGGTTTGCAGGCTGGCCATGCCCCTCAGCGACCCAAGTGGTGGCCCTGGTATCTGGCATTAATCTATGTCTACAATTGAAACTTTATAGCCTGGAGTGGAGCCAAGTCTTCTGCTCCCTCCTCAGCAGCAGCCATTTCTGTTTGAAACATTGTAACCTAGAGTGGAAGCCTAGGCCGGCAATGGCAGGCGGGATCTGTTGCCAGGGAAACCCAAGCCTCTGTTCTCTCCAGCTCAGTGGCTGCCACCATTTCTGTATCTTTTATAATTGAAACTTTGTAACATTGAGTGGAGGCTTAGGCAGGCAAGGACAGGCAGAATGCTTGGCTTCCTGTGTTGCCGGGGAAACCCGAGCTTTCCTACTGCTCTCAGTGGTGGCAGCCATCTTGGTTGGGGTTTGTTTGCATAATCTGCTTCCGATTGCCTGGTGGGCGTGCCTGTTGGCGTGGCTTGTGGTGTGGTGAAGGTACAGTCAAATTTGCATATTACTCTTTTATTAGATAGGATGCCTAGATGTTTATCCCATCTCTGAAGTCCTATTTCCTATTGTTGGCATTCCCCTAGTAACTAAATATGACCATTGGAATTTGAAAAAAGATTCTGTTCCAAGGACTGGTAGTGAAACAACAGTTGTTTATGAGTCAGTTTGGGTTCATTGTGACTAGATAAGGGCATATGATCTCCCTTTCTTTTTCAACATAATAAGAAAAATGTGTTAAGCATCATGCATTTGAATATCTAAAAGGCATTTAATATTGGATTTGTGTCAAAGAACTTTACCAAAAGAGGGCACCCAAATAAAGCTATATCAGTTTCTTATGGTTCCCCAAAGAGCTTGGTTTTGTATTTGACGCTTGGCAAATATATTTACCAGGGACTTAAGGTAGAGATACAGAAAGCACATGGATCACATTTGTGGGAGACAGAGCTGGGAAGGACAGTAAAATCAGATAAAATTATGATCTCACAATATTTCACCAGCTAAGATATAACCAAATTAGGGGAAATGCAATTAAAGAAGATGATACTTATACTCGGGCACCCAAATCAACTCTTACTTCTGTGCCAGAATGATGGCAAGGTGTGAGAAAAAAGTTAAGCTATATTTGGCATCTCCCAATATCTGAATACGAGTATTTTAGGGCCTCATGAAATTGTAGGTTCACTTCAGAAGCAAACTTGAAAAAAAAGAGTAAAATCACTCCTAGAATATTGTGTTTAGTTCTGGACATTTTAAGACAGGGAAAGCACAGCCAGTCTCTTGGTCAGGGTGTGGTTGAGTGTGAAGAGCTCAAGGGTAGTCTTTGAGGTCCCTTACAAGTCCAGCTTTACTCATAGTCTCCTTAGTAGGAGGGTATTTTCTGTCTCATAGCACATGTTAATAAATATCAGTGAATGAACATTCTTAGTGTGATGTACATTTTGTTTTCAGACCCAGAACATAATTTCCTTGATGGCACATACCACATATTATTTATTTATTTTTCACATCATCCCTAGTATCTTGCAGAGGGTTGAATTTTCAGGAGGTACTGGGTTCACAAAATTAAATGTTGGGAGAAATCCATTAAACACCTTATGCTTATTCCCCCAATTTCCCTTTTCCTGCTATATAAAAACAAAGGAACAACACTGTGAGGGCAAGGAACACTGACTGGGAGTTAGAATCTTTTGTTTCTGGGGGTATCTCTTGCACTGGGTAGCTCACATCAGGCAAGTAAGAGTCCACATATTGTGCAGGATCTGATGATGAGGGAGAAGTGGGATGGACAGCAGCATGGCAGCTACAGTTCAGGGCCAAGCATTTTAATGCGACACCTGGGTTCCTTCAGCCCCTTGGTATTGGTTATAGTAATAAAATGCTTTAAGATGACACAATTAAGGAACTTAATCGTTTGCAAGTTTAAGTTCCTTTGAATAAGCCTGGAAGCAGCAGAAATGGCATAATTTGCTTCCTGGGAGACTGTAGCCTACGACCAATAACTCACTTGTGTCTATACAGTTGTTATTTGCTATTCACTGGCAGGTGTGACTAATTCCACTACTGACATCACTTCTTGGATGAATGTGAGCCTCTAAAGAAGTGGTTCTCAACCTTCCTAATGCCGCGACCCTTTAATACAGTTCCTTATGTTATGGTGATCCCCAACCATAAAATTATTTTCATTGCTACTTTATAACAGTAATTTTGCTACTGTTAATGAATCGTAATGTAAATATCTGTGTTTTCGGACGGTCTTAGGCGACCCCTGTGAAAGGGTCGTTTGACCCCCAAAGGGGTCACAACCCACAGGTTGAGAATCGCTGCCTGAAAGCAACTCGTTCATGAGTGTGTGTGTGAGAGAGCATTGTTGGAAAGTGCTGAGCTCTTTTTTGTTGTTACTGGTGGGGTTGAACCCACTTTTGAGAGACTTGGATTATTGTTGGCACTGTTTTCTGAGGCACATCTGTTCTCCATGGAGCTCTTGTGGCAAATGCCCACAAGTCTTGGCATTCATTTTCTATTCTTACTTTCTCTGTTTTGTGATAGCTCTCTGCATTGGTAGGTATGTTTCTGAAGGCGCTGAAAACTCATTTATTTGAAGAGCGACAAAGTGATGGTGTTGAGGGAGCAAACCTGAAGACATAGGCTGGGCTTGGGCAAGCCACTGTGTCAGAAGACAGCAGTGGGTTCTTGAGACAAGAGCAAGTGGCTAAGAAAACATGTAAGAAACAATTTGAGCCCTACCAGGTTTGGCTCAGTGGATAGAGCATTGGCCTGCGGACTGAAGGGTCCCAGGTTTGATTCTGGTCAAGGACATATACCTTGGTTGTGGGCACATCCCCAGTAGGAGCTGTGCAGGAAGCAGCTGATCGATGTTTCTCTCTCATCGATGTTTCTAACTTCCTATCTCTCTCCCTTTTTCTCTATAAAAAAATCAATAAAATATATTAAAAAAAGAAACAACTTGATTTCTACTGTTCAATCTCGAACGAGTTAAAAGTTGGGGTGACTTTTTACTATTTGTGTTTCGCTTTGTTCTTTAAAAAATAAGAACTTAGAAAAAAATAATATTTCATTAATGCACCAGCTTAGATTATTTTCCGCTGTCAGTTTAGTAATCAACAGTAATAAAAACCTGGATATAAAATTTTCATACATTTACAGTAGTATGAAGACATTAAGTGAAAAACCTTTAAAACACTTTCTAGTTTCATTTCACTTAGCAGGTGCTACATATCAAGCTATTATTTACCCAGCTAAAAGGAGCTGGAAAGTGATCCACGCTGGTGAAGTGCCTGGAGACAAATCACATGATGGTTGTTTTCTTCTTCCTATTATGCTCAGCTGAAGGGCTTAGTTGTTCCCCCACCCCCAAATCAGATCAAGATGATGTGAAGTTGTTCATGATTATTTAAAGACTGTTGAGGTTAGCTATGATCAACTAGCCAATAGAAAACCTCATACTTATGCCTTTACTGTCTGGATAGCTCATGTATATACAGGCAGTTTTTTTTTAAGGTATATAGCCAATGCTATTCTCCTGGCTAGTGGGGTGAGACATCATGGATAATTCAACATGAGCAGATAATCCATAAGAAAGTTCTGTTTTGCTTTGGAAGATACACAGTATATCAATAATCTATAATAATAAAAGCATAATATGCTAATTAGACCACACAGCCAAACGACCTTCTGGACAAAGCCAGGGCTGTGAGGGCCGAACCCCTTGAATGAATTTTGTGCATCAGGCCTCTAGTAGCTTATATTTGTGTAGTTATTTCCAGATGGAAAAGTGCTATTGTGTACCACTAGTCTAATAGCTGGAAACACCAACACCAGTGAGGAAACGTAGATATTACCTCCAGTTTTGGTCTTAATTATATACATGACCTTAGGCAAGTTATTGAGTCTCATATTTCCTCATCTATAATACTGTACTAATAATCAAAGCAATCCCTCCACATGGTAAGGGATTTGAGATAATAGTTTTGTAAGTATCTTGGAAGGTTAAAAGCATTACATTGGTTACTTACTTAAAGGCCTTTATTCATGGCTTACCTTGTTAGGAGTTATGCTGGACCTAGGGATACGGTGGTGGACTGGATAGAGGGCAAGGGCTTCCCTGTGTTCACTTCACATTATGGGATTGATCTTCTCTTTTGCTTGGAGAGCACTGAAAATGGATAGAATTTCTTGAATTTATATTAACTGGATAAGATGCAATAGGATGAGCCTGGGGTAGAAGAAGAAGCTAACATGAAATTATATTCTACATTTATATAATGCTCATCAGTAGTTGAGTGGATAAACAAACTGTGGTACATTTATACCATGGAATATTATGCATCAGTAAAAAAGAAGGTTCTCTTACCCTTTGAAACAGCATGGAGGGACCTGGAGAGGAAGTATTATGCTAAGCGAAATAAACCAGTATCACATGAGCTCAGTCATATGTAGAATCTAATGAACAAAATAAACTGGTGGACAAAATAGATCCGGAGACACAGAAGCATGGAATAGACTGTCGAATCTCAGAGGGAAGGCAGGGTGGAAGAGATCAACCAAAGAACTTGTGTGTATATACACATAACCCAGGGACACAGATCAAAGTGTGGTGCAGGCCTGGGGCGGGGGGTGGGGGTGGGCTGGAAGGGGTCAATGGGGAAAAAAGGGACATATATAATACTTTCAACAATAAAGATTAAAAAAATAATGGTATGGGAAATCATAATCTCAATGTAGTTATCTGACTATGTGTGCTAACTATATCTAAGGGAGGGACTTTTAATCCTAGGATCCCTAGATGAGCTCAGAGGGCCCAGGAACAACCTGAAATTGAATGCAAAATTTGGGTCTATGATGCCACAAAGGTTGAGAACTGCTGGATTAATGTATTCTCTGTCCCTAGGACAGTGCAATAACAGATATATTTAAAAGGTTTCTCTTGGATTAAATACTTTGTCAAATTACTGGATTTGGTGCTACTGACTTGCACAAGTCTCATCTGTGTAATGTGGGAGTCATATTAAAATATCTGAGAAGTCCCATTTGGCTCTAAAATTCCATGATCATAACTTCAATTTCTCATACACATGAAAGCATTTAATCTACTCTAGTCAGTCATTTTTACAATTTCCCTCCAAACTGATAATGTTGAAATAATTTGGAAATTGTCTTTAGTTAAAGGCACATTTCTTTGACATTTTACCTAAGAAGTGGCTCTGTAGCCTGAACAGAGAATTTTTTATGGGAGCATCTGTGAAGCATTAAATATCTGCATAAATTGACCATGGTTTGGTCTCCTCTATGGGAAGCGTTATGATCCACCATCTTTAGGGATTCATTTTGGGGAGTAGTTGGACGGTCTTGTTTTTCTTGTAGTTTGGTTACTGAATTAGCCAAATAGAGACATAGGTTGGTTAACATGCATGAGACTCCTGAGCACATGGTATGGGCTTTGGTAAAAGCAGTTCGAGTAGTTATGGAGATAATTAGATTAACAAAGTATTTTCCCCCCAAATTCCCATAGTTATGTTTTGCCATGTTGTATGAAGGTGTGCTCATGGTGCCACCTACTTACCACTGTGGGGTGAGGTTTGAGGCAGATGACAAGGCAGGAAGGGCCAACACTGTTGGTGGTCTTCCCAATGGACATTGATTTCTTCCTTGCCAGAAAAGCTGGATTTTGTCTGGGTATCTTTCCTTTCCCATGTTACCTATACCCAGTTCTAGAAGTTAGATCTGGATTGTTTTAAGACCAATATTGGGGGGGGGGGGTGTCATATTTCACTTGCTTGTGATTGGTTTAGACATGGGCATGTGATACTGTCTGGGCCAATAAGCACAGGGAAAATCTGTCAAAAGACTTCAGGGAAAGATGTCTTTGCTTTTAAGAAGAGACTCCTGCAAGTAGGAGATTGTTCTGCTTCTTCCACTAGATTCTATTGAGTCTGCATGAGAACTTTAGTAACTCCAGTTGTCTTGCAACTAAGGGGTCTGATAGTCTGGGGATTAGCTGGCACATTGAAGGTGGCAGAGGGGAAATATGGAAAGAGCCTTGAAATTTGACTCTGGTTTCCCATCACTGATTTTTGGGCATTTAAAACCTATCTGATTCAAATAATCCTTGTTTTAAAACTAGGGGTGCACATATCCTTTTTGATTGATGTTGCTATTTTCTTTGGATCTAGTCCTAAAAGTGGGATTACTGGGTCAAATGGGAGTTCCATTTTTAACCTTTTCAGGAAAATCTGTACTGTTCTACACAGTGGATAGTTAAAATTTGGAAACAGCCTAAGTGCCCATCAGCAGATGAGTGGATTAAAAAACTGTGGTACATATACACAATGGAATACTATGCTGCTATTAAAAAGAAGGAATTTTAACCATTTGCAACAGCATGGAAAGAATTGAATATTTCACATGATCTCACTCATATGTGGGATATTATGATCAATGTAATTTGATGAAGAATAGATTGATCTAGAGATATAAATGGGGGTGGTTAGAGAGCAACCAAAGGACTTATATGCATGGTTATTAGCATAACCAATGGACACAGACATTGGGGCAGTGGGGGCTTGCTCAGGCTAGGAAAGGATGGGAGAGGGGGTCAACTGGGGAAAAAGGAGACATATGTAAAACTTTAGACAATAAAACAACAACAACAACAAATAATTCTTGTTGCCTCTGTTTCCAAATGAGTTGCCCTTATTTTTAAACCCTCACAATTCACTACTATTATTACTTTTTAATAATCAGTGCATATTTAGAGTTAAAAATATAGAATAGAACCTCTCTCTTTATTCTCTGTCCTATTTTCCTGCTTTATGTTCCTTCAGTGCACTTATCACCATCTACTGGATTAGTAGATTATATGTAACAAATTAGGGGTTTTGTTTTATTTATTGTTGGTATCCTCATCAATATAACAGGCTCTGGCACATAAAGAAGAATGCTTAATCAATATTTGCTAAATGAATATTTTATCAATTTAATTGGTTTATTGCTTCTTCTATTCACTCATTTCTTCTAGTTTCAATTAGTGTACTGCTAAACTTAATAGATCTTACAGTGATGGTTTAGGTAGGAATTTTCTCATTTTGTCTGAACATGTCTTTAGTTTGGCTTTATTCCTAAGGGTATATATATTTGATCTGGGTATAGAATTCTAGCTTATAGTTATTTTTCTCTTAACACTTTGAAGTATTTTTTATAGACTAAATTGTGTCCCTTGCCTCTTCCCTAAATTTATATGCTGGATTCCTAAGTCCCAATGTGACTGTATTTAGAGATAGGACTTTTGGGAGGGAATTAGGTTCAATGAGGTCACAAGAGTAGGACCTTAATCTGATAGAACTGATGTCCTTATAAGAAGAGGAAGAGATAACATCTCTCTCTCCCCCCTCTCTTTCTCTCCCTATCTCCCTCCCTCTCTTTCTCCCTCCCTCTCTCTCCTTTCTCCCTCCCCATCTCTTTCTTTTTCTTCCCCCCACCTGCCCCCACATGAGTCCAGAAGAAAGTCCCTGTGAGGACACGTGAGAAGGCCAGGAAGAGAGTTCTCAAACCAAATTTTCACTCAGCCGATGTGGTTTAGTGGTTGAGTTTCAACCTATGAACCAGTTCAATTCCCAGTCAGGGTGCGTGTCCTGGTTGTGGGCTTGTGGGGGCTGTTCAGGAGGCAGCTGATCAATGATTCTCTCTCATCATTGATGATTCTATCTCTCTCCCTCTCCCTTCGTCTATGAAATCAATAAAAATATATAAAAAAGAAACCAAAATTTCCAGCACCTTGATTATGGACTTCTCACTTCCAGAACTGTGAGAAAATAAATGTCTGTTGTTTAAACCACCTGAGTGTATAATACATTTTATGATAGCCCAAGCAGACTGATAGAGATTTTATTGTCTTCTATAATTTACTGTTACTTGTGAGAAGTCTGTTCTAAATCTTTTATTTCTTTGAGAAGAATTTTTTCCCTCTCTTGTTTTAAAGATTTTTCCCCCTTGCTTTGAGTGTTTTCATAATAATACACATTATACATATTACATATAATCAATGTGCACTTAAATCCTTAGGACTCAGTGGCCTTATTCAAGTTAAGAATTCATGCACTTATTTTTTCCCTCAGTTCTGGAAAATTCTCAGGTATTCATTCCCCCCCTCCTTTTCTTTTTCTGGAACTCCCTTTATCTCCCCATAATGAACTTTGGATAATCTTTCATATTTACCTTCTATTTCACAAATTCTCTTTTCATTGGTATCTTATACTCTGTTGAGCTCATACATTGAAATTTTACTTTTGAGGACTGTTTGTTTTTAATAGTCTATTATGTTTTTCCCATAGTGTCTCATTTCATAATGGTTCCTATACCTTTTAATTTTTATTTTATGGCCTTTCTGATTTTTCTATAACTTTCTATTTCCCATTTATGGTTGGGTGACTCTTCCTCATAGTTATTTGTTTCCTTGTGTTTTCTTTATAGTGTGAACTTGTCAAGTGCTGTCTCTTGGGCCTTTGATTGGGGAATGATCACTATTTTGAAAGCAACAGCTTTCTAGCCATCTTATATTATTTTTCAACTTGGGTTTGAAATACCATTACTATTCACTTTGGGTAGTACAGGCTTGGAATTTTAGTTTCTTGCATGGGGCTTTTTTTATTTTTATTTTTTCCTTTTCTGCCTGGAGCCCTGAAAAACAGCATGCCTTCTTACTGTTTTTCTGGGCTGGTAGATAAAGTTTCTCTTATTCTTTTGTCTTATATATTTCAACCCTTGGATGTACAGCTTTATGTAGAACTCTTAGTTCCAGCTCCTCATCTTGTGTGGACCCAAAGCAACATATCCTGTCCCTTCAAGGACATTAAATACCTGGATCCTAGGGCTTATATCCAGTCTGATGTCATGGGCTCCCATTGTGCAGGCTTGGATTTTAGTCTTTGTTGCTCTTGTGTGGCAGTTTCTCTCTCTGTTTTCCCCCATCTCCTTCTTCAAGCTCTGATGTGTATTAGAAGTTTAGAGGCAGGTTATCTTTCATCCAGGTTTCTTTAAGAGTGTTGTGATGTAGGTTTATATCAGCCTACTTTGCCATGTTGCTGGAAGTGACCCGAAGTCTGAAATCTCTCACTGAAGTCATCAATGGACTTCCCGGATTTCTGGACCTCTTTATCTGGGACTACTAATTCATCACTAATGTTTTAAAAGTTGCCACTTCCTTGGCATTGATACCATCACACTTTTTTTGATTCACTGAGTGACCTTTCTGCCCATTCCTCTTCTGACCTATTCATAGACCCTCTTCTTCCACTCCTTCCTTAATGTTGGTGTTATCGACACCAACATTTTGCATACCATATGAATTCTGTGATTTCATAGACTCTAGGACAGTGGTTGGCAAACTGCGGCTAGACGCTCTGTTGATTAATGAGTTTGCCGACCACTGCTCTAGGATTTCAGTTTCAAGTGTGTGCTGATGGCTCCTTCTCTACCTTTAGCCAAAGTTACTTCCTGCCAGACTCAGGTGTTTAACTCCTGCTGAACATATTCCCATATTCCCTGAAGTTCCCTAGGCATTTCACTTTTGGTATCTCCTGTGTTGACCTCATCACCTTCCTTCTGTCTACCCCCACATTCTCTTCCTATTGTATGTTTTTTCAGTTGCTGTCACCAACCTGTCAGTTTTCATGGACTTTCCTTTCTCCTCTCCCACTTTCAACCACACCAAATTAGTCACTAAATCTTTCTGATTTTACCACCTAAACATTTCTTGATTTTTTTCTCCTTTTCAGCCCTACTTCAAAAGTGTTTTGGTTCAAGAAGGTCTATGATGATACCTCCCTGCCTCTTTCTCCATTTCCCAGACAGTTCCTTGATGACAAACTTGACCAGGCCATTCTTGTGTTCACCACCCATAGTGACTGCTCTTCTCTGGCATGAAGTCTTACGTGTTTCAGATAGTTTGCAGATAACTTTGTGATCTCTCTCTCTCTCTCTCTCTCTCTCTCTCTCTCTCTCTCTCTCTCTCTCTCTCTCTCTGCCTTTTCAGATTTTACTCTCTTGACTATATGGAGCTGCCTGAAGTTCCCCATGTGGTAGCATCCACATCCCCTCACCATATCTTTAATCATGAGAGGCCTTATGCTAGGAGCTATCTTAATTTGACTGGCTGACTTTCACTCATTCTTTAAAGCATATTTACGTGAAATCTCCTCTAGGAATTAATCCCCCCCTTAAATTTGGCTTACCAGTTTCTTTCCTATGTTCTGCCTAGTCTCTGTATATGTGTCTCTCATTATAACCTGCTCTTGTTTCTGTTTTCCATACAATATTGTGACCATCTCAAGAAAAGGAATTCTGCATTACTCAATTTCATACCTTGAGCACATAGTGTGGCATATGGTAGGTGAAGAAGAAATGTTTAGATGGATGTGTGGATGGGTGAATGAGTGCATGAATACATGCAGGAATTTTGTTCAGAGAATGGGAGTCTGTGTTGGCTAGAGAGGTCTGCGAGGGCCTCTTGTAGAAGGCAGCCTTTGGCTTCAGGTATGGAGGATTTGGCACGAGGCTGATGAAGGTGTGTGGGATGAGAGAAGAACTAAAGTAGCATTATTTTTTGTCTCCTTTTGGGTGCTTTGCAACTCTCTCATTGCAGCAGTGGGAGACTAATGGCCAATAGCATTCTGATAGCGCCTGCTGACAGGCGATAATGAGATTAGTGCCTTTTGATTCCATATGAACAAGTAGCCAAAGAATCATTTGGACATGTCAGGAGCTAATGATAGGAATTAAGGGTCTCTCTAACTTTGGGGCAGCAGTTCATGTACCTGACACTTTGAAGAGTAATTGTAAGCAATTAAAAAATTTTTAAAAGAATGTTTTGTTGATGTATAACATAACAAAAAAGTGCACAAATCCTAAGTGCCCAGCTTGATTTATCATCACAAAATGAGCACACCAGTGTATTCAGCATTTAGGTCAGGATATAGAGCATTGTTGACAGCAGAACCTGAAAGCTCCCCGAGTGTCTGTTCCAGGTACTACTTGTACCCCTTTCCACAACAAGGTCACTGACTCTGCCCTGTGCTCTGACAGCAGAGATGAGGTTTGCCTGTATCAAATATTTATGTAAATAGAATTATACAATATTCCTTCTTCTGTTTTTGGCTTCATTTGATCAACCATATATGATATATAATTCATGTGGATATAGCTGTGGTTCATGTATTCATTGCTACATAGTATTCTGTTGTATGGATTTGCCAAAATTAAAGGAAAAGCTGTTCTACTGTTGATGGACATTTGGATTGTTTCCCAGTAATTTCTGGCTATTATGAATGGTGCTGCTATGAACACTTGTGCCTGTATTTTGATGAACATGCATATTCCTTTCTGTTGGATCCATACTGAGGTTTGGAATCTCTGGGTCATAGAGTGTATGAGTTGTTCATTGTTAGAATGTACTGACTGTTTTCCAAAGTGGTTGTGCCAACTTATATTTCCATCAGCAGAGTATGAAAGTTTTAGTTGTGTCATATACCTGTCAAGATGTATTTTTCACCTATGATAAAATCACATTCATTTGGATTCTGTTGATATAGAACTTGGGGCAGGTTGCATATAGGCTAAACAGAAATTTACATTCATAGTAGTTTTTGATAGTGGTTGGCAAAGGATGTAAAAAATACAATATTCAGGCTTGTATTTTTTTCTGTTTACAGAAACCCATTGCATATTTTATGGTCCCTGAAGACAAATAATATGCTAAGATAATGCATTATTATTTTTAATTGATGTCTTTATTTAAACTCACACATTTAAAACCACTTTGCTAATTACACATATAATTACTAAAACTGTATTAAAAAAGGTGTGTGTTATAAAATGAATAGATCAAGTGTCATTTCTTTAGAGTCTCTAATGATATATATATACCACAGTCCTCTGTTCATGGTTCTGTGAGAGATGCCATGGCTAAGGCAATTGCTGGTCAAGTCTTAGGCTAACTTGAAACAGGGACAATCTAAAATCAGTAACTTTGAATGACAGAATTAGGCCCCAAAGGTATTGTGACAGGCTGGGGAGAAAGATGGCTCTAACCTAACATGAGAGGATGCTGGCCTCTGTGGATGGCTAACCTCTAGCTGAGTGCCCACACATCCCCAGTTAGCCAAGGTCGTGAGCAAAAGTGTTCCTCCTGGTGCTCTCCTTCATCCGGGGAGCGGGCAGAACTGGCATCCTTAAAAGAGGCAAGGCATGCCGCTGTCTCTTCTACAACCCCCAAAATCTTGCCTCTAAGAGCTTGTTTTTGTACTACTGAATGCTGGATAAAGATATGATAAAGGATACTGGCTTATATTTTCTTAGTGAAGCTAGACAGCATTTCCCTTTGATCTTCTTTTATTCACTGATAATCTCAAGGTAGTACCATGCTACTGGCCTGGTCCCTTGCTGTGAACCCAGCAAGATCAGAGAGAAGGAAGACTGATGGGGTTAAGCATGAGCTGTGGGGTTTTAGAGGGGTGAAGTGAGAGGATTTATTTGCAAGGCAGAAGGAGGGAGTTAAGCAAACATCACAGGGAGGACTAGAGACCAGGCAGAAAGAGAGAGGACCTGGGGATTGTGCCACCATGATATCCAGAAAGTGAAGGAATGACCAAAGAAAGAAAGTGGACCAAGTGGGCTACAGTCTTTTTGTCAAATGTGTGCCAAGTGTGTGCTATCCTAATCTATTGGTCAATTCAAGGTCAGATGGCCTAGAAACTTCCCGCCTCTGCTTATTCCTGCCCAGTCCATGTAAGTTCTTTCCCGCTTAGTGTCTTTCTTAGTGTCTTTCTTTAAACGATATAAGTGAGTTGTGCTTTTTGACCTTTAAAATACTTTAACACTCTGTGAATGGAGTTTTTAAAAATCAATTTTAATTTTGGAAGAGAGAACACCCCCATATGATTTGAAACTTAAGAGACATGAAAGATTATGAAAAGTTTTCCTCCCCATATTGCTCCTTGTCTTCTCCAGCCCTCACCCCAAAGTCAACTATTTTTGGTTCTTTTTATACTTTATTCAGAGCTTTCAAAATTTTGTATCTATAAGCAAAATTAAATATAGAAGGCTCTGGAATAACATCGCTTCATTTGGTTTTGTTTCATGATGCCATTGATGAGATGTAGGAAATTTTAAGTTGTTTATATCAATTATCCTCCAGTATATGTCATTTTGCTGCAATTCCAAGAACCTGTGGACAACATTAAGTAAAAACTTATTGTATGTGTTATTTCTTCCCCATGTATATAAAAGATAGCCGTCTATTCATATGACTTTGCCCCTTGTGTTTTTTACTCAACCAAAATACCTTTCCACATCAGTACATAGAGAACTTTTCCATTGATTTTTATAGGTACATAGTGTTCTAGTGTATGAATTCATAATTTGTTTATCCAATCCCCTAGTGATGGCATTGTGCTTGTGCTCTTCTTTTCACTGTTACAGAGCTACAGTCAGTGACCTGACATTACCATTTTTGAATGTTTGTAAGTGTATCTTATAGGATAAATTCCCAGAAATAGACTTACTGGGCGCTAAATTGCACTCATTAAGAGTGAAACTAATTTGCAGCCTCGATAACAATGTTAGGTACACACCTGTTTTCTCAACAGCCTCACCAATCGAGTGTGTGATTAAACTTTTGGATTCTTGCCAGTGTGGTAGGTTAAAAAGTGTTTTTTCAGTGTTTTAATTTCCATTTCTCTTATTATAAATGAGGTTAAATATCCTATTATATATTTAAGAGGCATTTATATTTCCTTTTCTGTGAACTGTGTTTTTGTCCACTTTCCTATTGAGCTTTTATCCTTTTTGTGATTGTTTTTGTAGCTTTTTGTGTATATATGAATGTTTTCATGTGTGTATTTAATTGTGCATATGCTGTGTGTACCTTGTCTGTATCTGGTTAGTCCTTTTTCTGTGATAAAGTTTTATTTCTCCCCATGGTTTTTGGTTGCTTTTTGGTTTCTTTTCAGTATCTTTTTGTTAGATTTGTTTTGTCATGAAAACTTTTTTGGCTTTATATTCAGTTGATTTTTCTGAATTGAGTTTATCATCTCTTGAAAAGGTTCTCCATAGTGTTTCTCATGATTGGGACTCAGTTTCCATTCAGAGAGTGTTGTGCGAGTCTGACAGAGGTCTCTGGCACATGAGGATATTTTCTCTGCAATTAAGTTATTTATCAAATATGTATTGAGCAACTCTTGGGTGCTGGAGCCTATTCTAGGTGCTGGGGATATTGTTCAGAACAAAATAAAGTCCTTGTCTATATGGAGTTTACCTTCTCATAGAGGAGACAGGTCATCAACATAGGAGACAGTAATAAACATTCATAAACGATATAATCTCAGATAGAAGTAGTGATTTGAATAAAAGTCAAAAGAAAGGCAGGGGAGGTGGTGGGGGATCATAGGGGAGTAAGGGCCTAGGTTAGGTTGAGTGGAAGGGGAAAGCCTTTCTCTGAGGAAGTGACTAATCTTCCTGTATAATAAAGAGGGAATATGCAAATTGACCATATCTCTGCCACAGCAGAGGCCGAGTTCTCTTAACAAGCAATGACCAGGGACCTGAGGCTGCACCCCCCCCACTGCCTCACCCCTGTGGGGCTTGACAGGGGACCTCAGGCCACGCTCCCCCACCCAGCAGGACTTGACGGGGGACCTCAGGTTATGCTCCTCATCCCAGTGCCAGGCTGGGAAACCTGAGGCCATGTCCCCCACCTGGAGGAGCTTGATGGGGGACCTCAAGGTGCACCTCTCTGCCCCAGTGCTGGGCTGGGGGATCTCAGGCCATGTCCTCCACCCTGGCACTAGGCCAGGGGACCTGAGGCTGTGCCCCCTATTTGGCAGAGCTTGACAAGGGTGGGACCAACCAGGTCTGGATCTAGCCCAATGGAGGCTGGGCAGCTGGGTCTCGGTCTCATGTGATTTTGAGGTGCATGTGGGTGGGCAGGGACTTGACTCTAGGTCCTGTGGTGTGCCCTAGACTCTGACAGGAGGAAGATTTTTCATATACATTTTACTAATTTTCTTTCATCTCTGACATTTCTATTATAGAGAACTAGTGGCCTGGTGCATGAAATTTGTGCACATTAAAAGGGTATTAATTAGAGGAAATAATTTTTTTTAAAAATTTTATTTTTTTAAAAATTATTTTTATTGATTTTTTTGCATTATAATAGTAGTACATGTTTTCCTTTCCCCCTCCCCCTTATCCTCCCCCCAGCCTCCCCCACGCCCCAGCACATATCCCCAGCTTCCCCCCCTCCCCGCCCCAGTGTCTTTCATTCATTGGTTATGTTCATATGTAGGCATACAAGTCCTTCAGTTGATCTCCCCCCACATCTGCCTGCCATCCACCCAAGCCTCCCCCTGTAGCTTGACAGCCTGTTCAAGGCCATCCTGCCTCTATATCAATCACTCTCCCCTGTTTCTTTTCTTCAAAAATATCTTGCCTCTGCATACTAGAAATAAATGTATAAGAACAAAAAATGTTTCAGTCTCAGTTTCAATGTCCAACTTTTCTGAGTCCCAGTTTCAGTGTCAAATAATTCTTTATGTGTATAAGTCAGCAATGGTATCCAGATGGTGGACATATCGTGTCAATGCAAGATCCATCTAGAGGAAATAATTTAATATTGCTATTTGCTCTTTCTCTATAATAGAAGTATCAGAGACTAAAGAAAATTAGTAAAATGTTTATGAAAACCTTCCTCCTGTCAGAGTCTGGGGCACACCACGGGGCCCAGAGTCAAGTCCCCACTCACTCACGTGTGCCTCAAAATCACGTGAGACTCAGACCCAGCCACCCCCCCCCCCCTGCATTGGGGTAGATCCAGACCCCGCCAGTCCCACTCTTGTCAAGCCACCCAGGGCAAGGTGTGTCCTCAGGTCCCTTGGCCCAGCACCAAGATGGGGGGCATGACCTGAGGTCCCCTGTCAAGCCCCACCAGGCAGAGGAGCACAGCCTCAAGTTCCCCAGCCCAGCACCGGAAGGGAGGCGCAGCCTCAGGCCCCCGTCAATCCTCACTGGCACAGGGGCACAGGCTCAGGTCCCCTGTGAAGCCCCACTGGGTGGGGGGCACAGCCTGAGGTCCCCTGTCAAACCCAGCCAGGCAGGAGGGGCATAGCCTTAGGACCCCTGGCCTGGTGCTGGGGCAGAGGGTATGGTCTGAGGTCCCCCAGCCTGGTGCTGAGATGGGGGTGCAGCTTAAGATCCCCTGTCAAGCCCTGCCAGGTGGGAGTGCAGCCTGAGGTCCTCTGTCAAGCCCTGCCAGGTGGAGAGAACAGTCTGAGGTCCCCTAACCCAGCAACAGGATGGGAAGCGCACCTTGAGGTCCCCTGTCAAGCCCTGCCGGGTTAGGAGTGTGGCCTGTAGTCCCCTGTCAAGCTGCACCAGGTGGGAGGCATGGCCTGAGGTCCCCCAGCCTGGAACTGGGGTGGGGAGAGCAGCCTGAGGTACCCTAGCCCAGTACCAGGGCGGGAAGCACACCTCAAGGTTCCCTGTCAAGCCCTGCCGGGTGGGGGGCATGGCCTGTGGTCCCCTGTCAAGCCCCTCTGGATTGGGGGAGGGTGTAGGCCTCCCTTTCCTCCAGCTGTGGCACACCCCCCGCCGGCCTCCCATCCAGCTGCCACGACCACCTCACGCTCTCCGTGAGCAGGTATGCATAGGGAAGGCTGGGCCAGGTATTTGGGAGGGGGTGATAGGGGCCAGCATCCTGGGTGAGCTGGGCCTCACAGCCTCTCTGCTTCAGCTCCCAGCACCCTGAACCTAAGGAGTAGTGCTTTCACAGAGGCCTGGCAGGCACTGGATATGGCGATGCCTTAAAAACAGAAGAAGCCCCCTTTAACTCTGGCTGGAAGTGCTTTGGGAACTTATGGTCGGGGGAAGCAGCCCAACATCGGGGCTGAAATAAGACCTTGGGTAGCCTCCGGAGGGGCAAACCAATAGTAAAAGGCATCTTTGAAACAAAGACATTTGAATGTACAGTGGATATTAGGTGATATTAAGGAATTACCTTAACTTTTCAAGGTGTGACAATGGCTGAATATTTACTTCTTTTTAAAAGATACTCATCAGAGGATATTTAAGTGGGAAACAACTTTCTTTGAAAGTATGGTGTTGTCCTGGCCCAACCCTCCCTGCACCACGGACGCCTCAAGGACCAAGCTTCTCCTGCTGGCTCGCTAGGCCCTCGAAAACACCCTTTGCAGAGGCGTGGCCCCTGCTTTGTTCCCGGACCTGCCAGCGTGAAGCTAAGCATTCCCAGCTGATGCTGGCCTGAAACACTTCGTTCCCCGCCTGCACCGGTGTGAAGTGTTTCCCACAGATGTGAGCACTTGAGGGGCCGGCATGTTGAAGGGAAGTGTTTACTTGCGTCCAGGCAAGATGTGGCCATGCCCTAGTCATGCCCCCCACTCCTGATTGGCTGGTAGCATAGCTAATCAGGAGCCAAGGTACGGTCACATTTGCATGTTACTCTTTTATTAGATAGGAAGGGCAAATAGTAATATGAAAATATTTCCTCTAATTCCCTTTTAATGTGCACAAATTTTGTGCACCGGGCCATTAGTGGTGTGAATAATGAACCAAGCAATGGGAAAGAAAGCTTTCCAGGCAGAGGGAATGTTAGGCCCTAAGGTGGTAGAGAGAAACGAGCTCTTGGTTCCTCAGGATTAAGGGACCAAGGGAGGAGTTGTGGTGAGAGCTAGACTGACCACCCCTTCCAAGAATATGGATGGTACTGACCTGTATTTGCCTCCACTCTATTGTTGAAGTTGAGTGTCAGTGACTGCAGTTGCCTTTCTACTCTACATCTATGGTGTTTTTCTTTTTTTTTTTATTCTCATTTTAGAGCACTGATAAGCGTCAAGCCAGCCCCAAATGGTGCCTAAAGTTATAATAAAGTCTTCAAAGCCTCATTTCCTGTTCTGAGGGGGCATCCAGAGTATAGGCTCTCCTCTTCCACAGCTCATGCCCTGTACCACTGGGCTGTTGGCTGCATGGAGACAGTAGAAGGGTGGGCCAAGGAGACAGGGTGTGCCTGCTTTGATAGCAATTCATCTTTAATGGGCATGAGGAGAAAGAAACATGGAGAGGTATGGGGCAGCTATTTCATAGTCAGGAATAATGGTTTTCCTCCCAGAACAGCTCTCCTGACACAGCAGGCCTCCCCAACTCCGCCTCAGCCTCCCTGTCCTCTAGATTCAGTAAAATGGCTGTCAATCTATTTTAAGCGAGAGAAAATTGAGGATGGTTTTTCAGTGCTATTGCTGGCTTAGTTATGTCAAGCCATTTCTTCGGAGAGTAATAATAGGTGCTGTCTTCAGAAATAGTTTAGCCACAAATGCCTAGTTCTTAACATTCCCTGGCTTCTCCCTGCTTCTTTCCTCAGTCTCCTCCTGCCCTGGAACAGGTTTCTTCCAGAGATTCCTTCATTTCGCCAGCAGGCTGCATTTCATTTCTGCTTTCCTTCAATCTTCTTCCCCTTCCTTCCAGCTCCCCACTCCAAAGCTCCCATCAAGCTTGGTACTTTGAAACACAGCAAAGCACTGAATGACATCATGAGGGAAGTAGTTCACCTGGGGATAGTGTTGTTAATAAGTGAACTTCTTCCCTCCCCCAGCCCAATGTCAGATAATTTATTTTTTAACCAGTTTTTACCAACCAAATGTTAACACATATGCCTGATTGCTAACCTCCTCTGGGCACCAAACCTGTTTTTTTCTTGAGTGCAATAAGTGATTATCCAACTCATGCTGCTCCGAAAAAGAGGTTTTGTTTTAATAAGCAGTTTGCAGTTTGGCACACAGTGCTGAGGAAAGCAACATTATCTCCAGCAGTAAACTCTGCAGTCATTGCAAAGCTTGACAAGAAAATGATTGAGTCTGTTTGTTATACCTTTGTGGGGCTGCCACTGCTGCTGCTGATGGAAATGTTGCTGTTTATTCAGCAATGCAATAACACTTTCTGTAATTTATGGATGCACATTCCCCAGATTACTAAAGGTAATATTGTTGACTAAAGGAAAGTATACGAATGGATAGTTTCAGTTGTTGCTGTCCTTATAAAAGTGATTGACTGTTCACTTTGCACAGGAAAGAATTTGCACAGGCTTCACCCCCCTTAACAATTACAGATTTTCCTTCCTCTGACAGTTACAAATAACATGATTTGTCTTAAGTGGTAAAAATTTACCGATACCATGGAAGTTCACGACAGAGGATGTGTGGATTCCCCTCACCTTTATTTCCCTGCCAGCTTTCCCAAGTCCCCCTGGTAGGTGCCAGAGAAGCCATGCCTGATCTCCTGGTGGCCTTTAGACCGGGTGGGTGACACCTGATTATGGGCTCAGATATAACTTTTTCTGTAAGTGGAGCTGAGGAGGCCATGGTGACTTATGATGTGTGCCTCTCAGATGATCTCAGGTGACAGGAAAATGCCTCTGTGACCACTTGTTCTGTGGGAAAGATTGGGTGAAGTTGTTCCAGCAAATGCAGATAGAAGTCCATGGGCAGTAGGAACTCAACCACTATTTTCAACGTGTTGTTGGTTGAAGGACTGAACATTTATCCTTTGGTCACTGTGGATGCATCTGCTGATGGGCAACATAGAATGCTTAGGAGACTTGCAAACATGGGCTCATCCTGAAGCAGAGTAGATCAGGTCTGGGCCACTGGGCAGCTGCTCAAAGGCCAAGGGTTTTCTTAGTGAGTGGCATTTGCTACTTTTGTCTGGGTCGCAAGGTAATACCACTTTTTGGTTTAAAAGCCTGTCAGCTTCCAGGGACTGATGACTGACAGGTGGATGACATTCTGAGATTCCAAGTTTGGCCCTTATTCAGATGGAGAAAATAATCAGCTAAGTGAGGAGCCTCCTAGGAAAAAGGAAAACACACACAAAACTTTGTAGGCTAATAGATTTGCAAGCACTGCTCTTGTTTACTACATGGGAAACAAGTAGTCACCACATGCACGCAAATATCAAAGACACATAATCATCATGTGTTTTGCATCTGAAGTTTCATAACTATTTCTTCCTAAGCAAATTCCCAGTGGGCCAATGTGTGACTTATCTGACCAGCACTGTACTTGATTATGCCTTTGTCAGCCCTATGGCTCTCCACTGAGTGATTTGTTGTTTAATTGGTCATAGTAGGGGAGATCCCAGCATATTCGAGTTAGTGTTTGTTAAATCTTGGTGATTGATGTCAGGAAGACAATAGTAAACAGAAACGTTATTTGTCATTTTGTTAGGCCTAACATGGGCTGTTGAGAAGAGAAGGGTTAACATAGGAATAATCTAATTTGCTAGATCTGGGTGGATATTGGCATGAAGTTGAACTTTAATTGAGATACCTTGTTTGTTGTTTTCCTATCCATGACTCACCTCTTCTGTGTTCACTTGACAATTGATGAAAGGAAAAAGAAGGCTGGTGTGGTTAATGTAAATTATCGTTTCTCTTATCAATTTTATAGGTAGTAGTTTGTCTTTTCTCCATCTCATTCTACAAAGATTTGATGTGCAGCTGTTTTGCTTTATGGTTTATCAATTACTTTACTACATAAAAATTTAGTTTGGCTTTGGTTTTTTTAGCATAATATATAAATCTTCTGAAATTCAAACATGTTTGTAAAATTCAAACCCAGTTTTATTTACTAATGGCCACTTATGGTTCATAATCAAAATAGTGCTCTTGGTCATACAAATAATTAAAAAAGCATGGATTTGCTGATTGTTGAAGTTCAGTTGGCTCTTGTCAGTCTTGATATGATCCAAATTGAGCAGCTAACAAACATCAAGAATGTGACAGAGTGGATATCATTTCATGTAATTTGGGTACTTTTAATCTCAGTTATATTTTAGGGTTCAACTGATGTTGATGTTGTGTTTACAGCAAATCTCAAATCATATCATTGCATTCTGTTCTTTAATATCAAGATTTGCCAGCTAATAATACATCAGCTATAATTTGAGCTAAAATATTCTATTCTTCTCTCTATATATTTATGTGTTTTACATATATGTGTATATTACATGTATATATGTTTTTATTCTCTTGCAATTCACATATTTATAGTATTTCCCTGTGATAACTATGTTAAAACAGTGCAAATTATGTGCTTTTGAACTAATATAAAAATTTTTCCAATACACACTGGATGGTTTCATTAGTTATAAGCTAATGAAAAAGCAAGTTAAAAGAGTAGACAAACAGTAGACAAATACATGGTAGTAAAGAAATTCATTCCAGGTACATTAATCACTTACCTGCACATTTTAACTAAATGAGTTACAACATTTTCAGGGTATTATTCTCTACTTTAAAAAATAAACCCTACATTGGAAGTTTACACTCCATGAAAGAAAAGCAATTATATGTGGCATCTTGAAGAGAGTACGAATAATACTTATATTATAATGTGTTTTTTCCTCTATACTACTTACTACTTTAAATGTTTTTATATATGTATTCATGTCTATGTTAGGGAATTAGTGGACACATTCTTTACTGTGAAGAAAACATTATCCTCATCCGAGGATATGTTTGTTGATTTCAGAAAGAGAGAGAGAAACATTGATGTGAGAGAGAAATGTTGATCTGTTGCCTCCTGTACATGTCCTGACTGGGGCCCAAACCCACATACTAGATTTGTGCTCTGACTGGGACTGGAACCTGCAACTTTTTGGTATACGGGACTACGTTCCAACCAACTAAGCCACTTGGCCAGGAGGAATAAAATTTTTTATTTAATCCTTATTCTGAGGTAGATATGATTATGATACAGATGGTGAAACTGAAGCACAGGGAGAGTAAAGAAAACTTCCCCAAAGTTACAAGACTCCTAAGTGGGAAGCCAGGAGTTGAAATCAAAACGCCCATCCAGTATCTGTTTCTAGTTACCTTTGATGCCCCTGCTGAAGAGAAGGGACTTGCACTGTGACTGGATGCTTTGGTGGCACCATCGTTGCTTCTTAGTTCGCCCAATTGGATGGACACTCACTTTGCCCTCATTGTTGGTCCCATATTTTCTTCCTAGGCATCTCCTTCGCACCCCCATTCAACATGCCCTTACAACAAACCCTCAAAGGCAAGACTAAATTTGCTTTCCCATCTGTGAGGCTACTGAGAGATTTTACATGAGCAATGAGAAATTATGCCACCTACCTTTCAGCTATCCCTTTCTTGTTATTGAATGGAATTAGAAGGGCTAAAAGCAGCCACAAAGATAAACATTTGTTTTTATAAACTGCTCTTTCTTGTTTAAATGCTCATGTACATCTGTTTCTCTACTTTGAAGTACCTTATTTTGCTAGAATATTTTTCCCTTCATTGTTATATATGATTATAAAACCATCTATAAAAACCAAGCTCAGAGGCTCAATTTTAGTGATTGTTTTGTGATAAAGATGCACTGACAAAATAATGTTTTGATAAATATTTTGGTTTATCCTGATATATCTGGACCATTTTAGTAAGAAAAGTGGTCAAGAGAGGTGGGGTCCTGGACACGTGAAGGTCCTTTGTCTTGGAGAAATCTTGGGGTCCGTTTGCTTAAAACAACAGCCAACGACCTCAGACCCCTGCCTCCCAGCTCCCCATCAGTTAAACCACCTTGTTCTGGAGCAGCACCTGTCCCAGGTAAGTGGGGAGGGGACTGGAAGGTGCAGGCCCTGCAATCTGGAATATTGTTTAAATACGGTTAAAAGCCTCACTCATTTACTCTCTCTCTGAGCACCCGAGAGGAAAACGATGTGGTAATCCTGGCGTAGCAGGTGGTGCTACTTTCATATCAGTATAAAATGAAATTGTGTGGATGTTTTTCCCCCTCCTCTCTCCAGTTCACTCTTTTTAATCTTTAAATAAGACGATTGGTAGCCTGTTGGCAAGAAAATGGGCCCTGAATTTTTATTCAAAGTTGTACAAGGATGATAGTTGGAATTTTTGGCAGGAGGCACGCCATTGCTTTTCAGAAAGTGCTGTCAAGGGAAGCTTTTTCTGAATTACCTGCTGGGCCTGGGCGCTTTTATGTTGTTGTTGTGACAGGTAGATTTATAAGGCTTGAAATTTGTACAAATCAGTTGTCATTCAGTGCGAGCTGTCAATGTGTCAAGCTGTCAGCCCGCTGCGAGGGGACGCCTGAGGGGGAGTGCAGGGGGCAGCAGTGGAGAAAGGAAATGAGTTCAAACAGCCCTGAGATGGAGCTCAGTTCTCGGGTTTTTGCCCCCGTAGAGCCGGCATTGATTTTTCTTGATGTTGAGCAACAGCAAACCTTAAATGACATGTTGTTAGCAATATAAAGTTGCTGTTTATTGTCTTTTAAATGGCAGCAAATCATGCAGAAGAGAATACAGTGTGCATTTTTGGATTGTGCATGTTTAGCAGCATCCTGTTCATGTCACTTTTCTGGCCTGGCTGGTTTCAACCAAGGGACCTGCTGCTTTGCTGATGAGTCCAACTTTCTGTAGCATTTTGCAGACACAGCATGAAAGGAAGTTGTGTGTTCATCTCTCAATGGGCTACGGATCACTAATAAACACAGTATTAAAGGAGCAGAGAGTCAATGTTGCTGTTTAGCCTAAAAGACAGCGTGTCCCTAGCATGGCTATGGCTTCCTTGTCAGGCATCTCATTTTAGCTCCTTAAGACATAGCCTCAGCAGAGTGGGCTCTTCGGGACAGGGTTGGACAATGTAGTTCTATTTTCTGGGAAGAATGAACTATGACATCCAACTCTGACAATCCCCTTTACTCTAAACTGATTATAAAAAATATTTTCACCAATAAAAAAGCAGTAGCAGAATGTTGTTACTCCCTAAAACACCCTGGTGATTTTCTCCATCTTGTTTGAAAGCATCTTCATTTGTGTCTCTTAGTGCATACTTGGTGTGGCTCAGATTGTCCTTGCTTGCCTTGTGCATGGCTCTGTGGCCACTTCATGTTTAGCCCTCTTTTCATTGTCCTTCTCCCTCCCCAGTCTTTCTCAGGTATTCCCAGTATATAGAAAAATCTAAACTGTTTGCTAGAAGTTATCTGAGCATATTTCTGAGAAATAAAATTAAATAGGCATGAAGGGCCATGATTTTTCAGTGTGGGCATTTAGCATGAAGCCTGGCTTCCATCCAGATGTATAAGCCTTTGCATCTCTGGGCAGAGTATCTTGGCTTTAGTCAGCTGTATGACTCTAGCTTATTTCACTCATCCCCTGTCCATCAGGTGGCATAGGAGAGAGGGGGTGGAAATGGAGGGTCAGGGGAGAGGACATGAAGGGATGAGGTGGCTGGGGATGGAAGCCAGGAAGGTGACACTTGAGGAGCAGTCAGCACCAAGAGGTAAAAAAAAAATTAATCAAAGATTTCCATCTAGCCATTGCCGGCTGGCGTTTGCAGCCTCTGCGCCTCTGAGCTGAGAAGTCTGCAGAGAGGCTCCTGGCGCTGCAGAGTTTGTCTTGTAAAAGTGCAGCTGTCCAAAACATGACAGCTACAGCATTAGCAGGGCCATTAAGAGGTGTAGAACATTTCCAGGGAAATGATTTGAAAAATGACAATGCCGGCTCCTGTGTGATATTAATTATACCCTGTACTCGTGGCAAATAAGCTAAATAGTTGGCAAGGAAGACAAAGTGAGGTGTCCTGTTTCTGACCGTCATTCTGATCAAACAGTTGCCAAACTGGTGGGGCTTCATGGTCAGCAGGTAAACGTAAAGGGTGAGAGGTACAGGCTTGAACCATCATCCGTCAGAGATATATGTGGAGGGGGGGGGTCTTATGCTGTATATGGAATTCAGGAGGCTGAGATAAAGTGGGATGTACATGGAGAGTATGGGGTGATAGTGGGGGAGAGGTTGGCATGGCTGTCCTTCATTTAAAACAAGTAGGTCTGAGTGTGCCACCCAATAGAATGTTCTGCAGTGATGGCAGTTTTCTGTATCTGTCCGTAGCAGTATGGAAGCCGCTAGCCACGTGTAGCTCCCAAACACTTGAAATGTGGTTGCTGTGGTTTAGGAACTGAATTTTAAATTTCATGTAATTTTTCATTAAAACTTACATTTAAGTAGCTCCCACATGGCTGTGACACTAGGCAAAGCATCAAGAGAGCGGTTCTCAGATGAGAGTCAGGACTTTCACCGCAAATCCTTGCTGGTGGAAAATAACACATGGCTTTCTCTAGTTCTTTTACTTTATCCTAAGGATCTTAGCTTTGGAAGTAAGCAAGAAGAAGTATTAACCCATTTTACAAGTGGAAAACATGAATCCCAGGAACGTCAAACAAATCTGCTCAAGGTTACTGAGCAAGCCAGATGCTAAATTTGCCAACTCCATGTCCCGTGTTTCTTCCTTAGGACGCTGGCTCCTTTTTCCAGGGGCTCTGTTGAGTGACTTCCTTCTAGGATGTCTGGGATCTGTGCTACCCATCTGCTTGGTCTCTCAGACTCTCGCATGATCTTTGCACTACATTCTTTTAAAAAAATTTATTAAATATATTTTTATTGATTTCAGAGAGGAAGGAAGAGAGAGATAGAAACATCAACGATAAGAGAGAATCATTGATCTACTGCCTCTGCATGTCCCCAACTGAGGATCGAGCTCACAACCTGAACATGTGCCCTTGACTGAAATCGAACCTAAGACCTTTCAGTTTGTAGGTCAATGCTCTATCCACTGAGCAAACCAGGCTAGGGCTGCACCACATTCTTAGTCTTCACACCCAATACCCGACAGGTGAAGGGTGTGCCCAAGTCTAAAGCAGCCTAGAAGATAACCCCCACCTCACACCTTGGCCCTGCTTTCTGGAAAGCAGTTGTCCCTGGGAGCCCTCCTCCCCCACTTAAACCCATGTGTTCTGCACATCTGAATTGTGCCTTCAACTTATGGATCAGATGCATCATCTGCTCTTGCCTCCCCACTGATCCTGTAGCTAAATTACCCTATATAAACAAGCCTTTGTTACTCCTGACTGTGAGGAATGTGGGGTTGGCTCTTGTTGAAGAAGAAAATAGACCTGGGAAGAAAGAGGTCATGAGCAGGTCAAAGTGCCAGAGAAGAGGCTTCTGGGGCTAGAGTTGCCAGATTTGGGGTGTGTGTGCTGCATAGGACCTTCCATGGTGGTGTGTGGGTATGGGTACATGCACCCCACACATGCAGCTGGCTACCTATTTGTTTTAAGTGGAATCCACTCATGATATTTATTAAATGAAATATATGAAAGAAAACCTTGGTTAAGGTCAGTCTAGATCTTTTGAAGAACTGTTGAAATGTTGGTGGGTTGTTATCTGATAATCCTCCAAGTGAGCTGAACATGAGAAATAACATTCACTGCTAAATCACGAAGTACTGAGAAAATGTCTTGAAATTATAGTGTTTGGTAAATTAGAGCTTGCTTCTATTTCTGTTCTTCCAGAGCTGAGGCAAGGCACTTTCCCTCTTTCCTTGTTTACCTTGAAAACGCACTGCACTTTACTGCCTGTGGTGTTTCTGTTAACCTCCCTGAACCCTTGCGATTTCATTCATGTGATTTGTTATTGAATGACCTTTTGAGGATTTTACAAAACATGACCTTTTCTTGTCAAACATTCAAAGGTTTGTAAAGTGAAGCTGTCTAAGGGACTCTGCATGTTTGCTAATTATAACTAATATGTTTCCCCACATCCTTGGAAATGCAAATCACTTATTTGTTCCATGAATGGCTGCTCTTTCTTGCCTGTTGGTTAGAGATGCTTCCTAGCTACTCAAAGGGACATCTCTAGACTGGGAATTCTGACTCCTATTCTTAAAGTTAGAGAACAGGAATGCTGATTCCCTTGTTAGTTTGACCTCTTGAGAACAAGGATGGAAGGTGCAAAGAGAATGAAAATATTCAGAACAATCCAGTTCTTGAGAAAGCGATGGGCATAATGGATATTCTCCACACAGGCTCTAATACTTGCTTTCCCTGGGAGAAAGAGAGGTTTTTTTTTTTTTTTTTTGTTGTGTGTGTGTGTGTGTGTGTGTGTGTGTGTGTGTGTGTGTGTTTTAATGGCAAGAAAGACACAAAGAAGGGACTTTTTCGGTGCAAGAAAATAATTACATGTAGAATTAAGGAAAAAAACATTAGGGTCTTACTTTTCATTTCTTGATTTTGGTAATTAATAATATAGTAATAACAATAGTTAAACTAACACTTATTGAACGCTTAGTGTACTAGACATTATGTTTAATGGTTTACATGCATTTAGTCATCTCAACAAATCTATAAATTAGATATTATTATCATCATTAGTTTACAAATAATGATACTGAGTCCCAGATTAAGTAATTCTACAGTGTCACTGGCAAAGATAGGATTTGACCCTGGGTCTTTTTAAGTAGAATATACTATACCATCTCCTCTGTGAAGGTGTGAATTTTGACTTGCTTAGGAAAAGTGATTTATTGTACTGTAAATACTAATTTTCTCATGAGAAAAATGATCTATTTGATACCTTTTTTCTTTACCATAAGTGAGTCATTTTTAATGAGAATAAATATCAGATAAATATAATGCACCAGGACTGATTAGAAAATACTGTACATAGTGATTTTTAAATTACTTTTTATTAAATTTATTGGGGTGACATTGGTTAATAAAATTATATGGCTTTCAGGTGTACAATTCTGTACATATAATTTGTATATTGTATTATGTGTTTACTACCCCAAGTCAAGTCCCCTTCTGTCTCTATATGATTTCTTTACTGTTCCAGAACATTTTCTTCTGAGATTGATAATCACCCCATTGAATTATTATTATTTTCGTTAAGTCCTGGTTTAAGGAACACAGTACTAAGTCAAATCATATGCCATGTGTTTGCTGCTAATTGTAAAAGAATTGAGTAGGGTTCTTGAGACACTTTTAAAAGTGCATCCAGGAGGAGGAACCAAGATGGCGGCATAGGTAAAACACCTATCTTGCTGTCATACTCAACAATTTTAATACTACAACTTAACGAAAGAGCAAACACCTTCCAGAATCACCAGAAAGCTCGCCGAGTGAAAATTCCACAAATAAAAGTGAAGATAAGACACTGTGACTCGGAGGAGCGGCTGAGGACAGCGTTGAAAGATTCGCGCGGAGAGAGGTTTGGAGCGGGCGCCAGCGGAGAGGGCGGGCGGCTGAAAACTGGCCAGTTTTCTCGAACGGGGAGACAAAGACGTCCCACTGGACTGATTCTCCAGCTTTGGGTGAGGTCTAGGGAACCAACCGACTATTATACGGGGTGAAAACTGGACAGTGGGAAGGCACGCCGAAGCTCAGGTGCTGCAGGGGTCTCCCGGCTTGTGGAGAAGGCAGCTTGCGCTCGAACAGCTCTGCTGCGTGACTGCGCGCAGAGAGCGATCTGCGACTTGTCTCTCATTCAGAAAACTGTCAGACTGCTTTGTTTTACGACCCTGGGTGAGACATTGGGCGTGCAGAGTCATTTGGGGAGAGTCTGAATTCCCCGGCAGCTGGTGGAGCTCCACAGCAGCTCTCTCTCAGAGGTGCTGGCGGCCATTGCCCCCGGCACAGAGTCCCTGGGGCCGCATAGGGCGGAGATAACGCTGTCTGCTTGGCCGGGAGACTCCGCCCATCCAACCTGAGCACAGCTGAGCTTCACAGACAATTGGCCTGGAGGTCAACCCCTCCAAGTGCTAACAACGATTAACCTGAGCTTAACTTCAGCAAGACTGTGCAGCCCATATCCACCTCAGGTAACTGGGGAGGCTGAGCCACTGTCCCTTGTAGGACGTCTACCACACAAAGCTAATTGACCAACTCAGGGAAGCAGCCACCGTGCAGAGACATGGAAAGAAATCAGATGTGAAAGAAATGGCGGAAAAAAAACAACTGGACATGGAATTCAAAACCACGGTTATAGGGTTTTTCAAGTGGCTCCAACAAAAGGTCGAGGCTCATAAGGAATTAAGCAAGACCGCAAAGGAAATGAATGAGTCGTACAAGGAAATGAACGAGACCCTCAAGGAAATGAACGAGACCTGCAAGGAAATGATCAAGACCAACGTGGAAATGAGGGAGACTCTCAAGGATATAAAGGAGACTCTCAAGGATATGAAAAAGGACCAACCAGAAATTAAGCGTACACTGACTGAAATAAAAAATATTATACAAAGACCTAAAAGTGCTCTGGAGCACCCCAAGAACCAAGTTAAAGATTTGAAATACAAAGAGGGAAAATCCACTCAGCTGAAAAAGCAAGAAACCAAAAGAATCCAAAAAATTGAAGATAGTGTAAGGGGCCTCTGGGACAACCTCAAGCATACCAACATCTGAATTATAGGGGTGCCAGAAAAAGAGAGAGAGCAAGACAATGAAAACCTATTTGAAGAAATAGTGACCGAAAACTTCCCACACCTGGTGAAAGAAATTGACTTAGGAGTCCAAGAAGTGCACCGAACCCCAATATATAGGAACCCTAAGAGGACCACACTAAGGCACATTATAATTAAAATGCCAAGAGCAAAAGACAAAGAGAGAATATTAAAAGCAGCAAGAGAGAAACAGTTGGTTACCTATAAGGGAGCACCCATACGATTGTCAGCGGATTTCTCAACAGAAATGATGCAGGCCAGACGGGAGTGGCAAGAAATATTCAAAGTGATGAACAGCAAGAATCTACAACCAAGATTACTCTATCCAGCGAAGCTATCATGCGGAATTGAAGGTCAGATGAAGTGCTTCGCAGATAAGAAAAAGCTAAAGGAGTTCATCACCACCAAACCAGTATTATATGAAATGCTGAAAGATATTCTTTAAGAAGAGGAAGAAGAAAAAGATAAAAGTGTAAATTATGAACAACAAATACACATCTATCAACAAATGAATCTAAAAATCAAGTGAATTAATAAGCTGACGAACAGGATAAACTGGTGAATGTAACAGAATTTTACGGACATAGAGAGGGAATGGACTGACAACTCTTGGGGAGAAAAGGGTTGTGGGAAGTGCAGCAAGAGACTGGACAAAAATCATGCAACTATGGGAGAGGACAGTGGAGGGGGGTGTGAGGGCGGAGGGTGGGATGGGTACCAGGTAGAGGGGAACTATAGGGGGGAAATAAAAGGGAACAATGTAATTAATATACTGAACAATAAAGATAAAAAAAAATGGAAGTGCATCCAGTGAGTTTCTTATTAGGAGGAAAAGTAATCCCCCAATATTCTACATGATGCACAGTTACTGTCATTCATGATTTGTGGTTTCTGAAGGACACATTTTGAATTTGAGTGACTAAGAAATGGCTTATTTCTTTAAACTCTAGTTATTAAAAAAAGGCATAAAAACCTGGGTAGCATATGGACTGAATTCAAACTTTCTGATCTTGAAATTCCATTTGAATTGTAAATTGCTTGAAGATACTGTTTTGTTTCGATTCCTGTCCACTCAAGGTATGGTTGTGTCATAGAGAGGTTGGCCAGCATTGCTGGATTCTTTCCCTAAAGTCTAATATGCAGTCTCTTTTACAACTTTCAAGTGCTTGGCCCTGCTCCCCTGTTGTCTCCTAATCATTTGAAAAACTATTTATCTAGGTAGAGGGTTACTGGGCTTTTCCAGCTTCCAAGCACAACTCCTGGGAGATGTTGTCCTTCAAATGACTTTCATGTGTTTTCCTTTAGCGTTCAGTTGATGGATAGAGATGCATAAAATAATTTGTGTCTACAAAACAATGGAAATTTTTGTTGGCTCATATTGTTTGTAAAGGGTCATTACAACTTTATCTATTAAAAAAAGTTCAGTTTCAGGATAGAAAAATATATTTCACTTCTTTTATGAGTCTGTTCTCAAGAGCCAAGCAATTTGTTGTAAAAGAGTATAAGAAATATTGAGAATGAGAAAAGTTATTCATTATATAAAGCCCTGTCCCTCTTCATACTCCCCCCCGCACTGCAGCCTTTGATCACTTCATAAATGACCCTCAGTGTGGCTACCCTGCTATTTCAAGTTATGATGGATAGTTAGGTTTCAACTACACAGTAACCCAGATTTCTATTTAATAGCAATGACTTATATATTTCAGGAGCTTACCATTCTCAATATATTCAGAGTGATCTTGAAGTTTTTAAAAAGTCAGCTTCATAAAATGGATTTCAGGTGAAGAAGGACAATTATGAAAATTTTATATTTGGAGCTTCTCTTTTATTTATTTATTTTGAAGGTTTTTTTAAAAATTGATTTTTAGAGAGGAAGGGAGAGGGATAGAGAGATAGAAGCATCAATGAGAGAGAAACATCATCAATCAGCTGATGATGTTTCCCACTAGGGATCAAGCCCATAACCCAGGCGTGTGCCCTGAACTGGTGACCTCTTGGTACATGGGTTGACACACACCAGGTGAGCTGGAGATTATCTTTTATACTGAGTCAAGTTTAGAGTCTGTTTTATTAAGAGTCTACTTTTAAAAAATATTCTGCTCACTGTGGTTAATGGCATTACCCAGGACCACCAATACACTTTTGCAGATGATTACTAGCCAGAACTTGCAAATTTATGATAGGGTCTGAATGTTTTTAAAAATACCCAAAAATGTTATTGGACTAATTCTAAATATCACATAACATAGTTTTAGGAGAATGGAGGTGAGGGGATACTGTGAAATTCACAAGAAGCATAAAGCATTGACATTTTAGAAAGAGAGCAAGAGGGAATGATTGTGTTAGGATAGTGATTTCTAATATTTTTAAGGTGAAATATTTGAGAACCTGATGAAAACCATGACCGTTTGTCACAGATGCACATTGACACGAAAGTTTATATTTAGTTTCAGAGATTCATGGATCACCCTCAACATCATCCTTGGGACTCCAGATTAAGCCCCTGAGATTGAGTTCCTCCCAACCAGTTAGAGGTTTATGCTTAACCAAGGAGGCAAGGCAGTCATCAATACCACATTCAAGCATTTTGTTGTTGTTGCTATTAAATTGAATTAAGGCATACTTTTGTTTTATTGATTCTAAAGCATTTATGCATCTATGCATTTATGTTATATATGATATAGTATTTATGCATACATAACATAACAATTCACCTCTACTGAATTGATGATGACAGCCAAGGATCTTGATACCTATTTGCTGAGCTACTAAAAATCTAGGCATGAATTGTTGGAATCTTAGTAATGTAATATGATGAAAGAAAAACAATGAATTTTGAGCGAGGAGACGTGGGTCCTAGTTTTCCCCGCACAGTGTCATGACAAGGAAGTAATTTAACTCCTCCTAAATGAGCATTGGAATTGTGACCCCCGCCCCGTCTCGCCTCGTGTCCCTTGCAATCTTAAGTTTCAATTAGCTGACCATTCTTTTTTGTCTCCTATTTATATTTTATAAGATCAAGCCCATTGAAAGAAGAGAAACTCAAGACAAATTTTGTTTCTTAGAAAAGATTCCTATTTAATTTGAGGATTTTACACTTGATTTTAGCCAAAAGGCTGAGAAGTGATTAATTTGAGGTTCAGAGAGTGTAGGAGAAATAATACAGATTATCTGTTACAATAGGAACATTGAGCTCCCTTGGGGTGAAATGAAGTGAAAGGCATGAAATTCTGGGAATATTAGTATGAGGCTACAACTGCTTTTCAGACCCATTAGGACACAGGAATTCAATTTATTTGTCAGTACCCATGTTGCCATTAGCTCTTCTTCCATCTCCCAGTTAATCCTTACTGCTTGGGCAGAGTTAAGAGTTCCCGGCCACCATCCGGAAGTTTATCCTGAAAGGGAGTCTTGGGGAGCCACAACAAGATATGTTCGTTACAGAAATGTGTGATATTGAATAGAAAGGGATAAATTCTTTGAGGATAACTACCTTAGAATCGACCCAGGTAGGGGTAACAAAAATAAACTGGAAATGGTACACAATTTATGACTAAATGCTGTGTGTATTGAGTGGAAAAGTCCTGGGACTGGGTATAAGAGACTCAAACTCCCATTCCTGACCTAATTTCTCTGAGTTTGGGGTGAGTGTTTTTCTTCCTGGTGGCATTCCTGTTGCAGGTTAGAGGTCAGATAGCTCAACTGCCAGTGGCTGCTCCCATGTAGAAGACAGTCTCTCCCACACTGACTTTACAGCAGACCAGTGTGCCCCCAAAAGACTCAAGTCTGTTCTCCATTTGGGTATGCTCCAAAGTTTTCCATGATTACCCCAAACAGAAAAGAACCCAGAAAGCCTTCCTGCCATGGGATAATGAAACATTTTCCTCCTCAGCAGTGTGAGGACAAGAGAAGGAAGAGATTACATATCTGGAGAGTAACTGGGGGGGACAGTACTGATTTGAGGCTGACAGCCAGGGCCTCTGTCCTGAGGCATTCTTTCTGGCACCTGGTAGCCCCCTCTGCTGGGATGGTGATGATGATAGAGTGATAGTGCCTGGGATAGAAATATTTAGAAACAGAGTCACAGAAATTAGTTAACCTGCCTAAGGTCACTTAAAAGGAGGAGGTGAAGCTGGGATAGAAATCTGAGTCTCTTTGGCTTGAATGTCCAGGTTCTTTATCATTATGTGAAAAGTTGAAGGAGAAAGGTGGTGCACTGAGAATTAAGTGCTCTCTTCCCCATCATCTCCTCATTTCAAATAACCCCCATTTTAAAAACACTGAGATAGGAAGATTTCACTGCTGCTGACTTTCTTCCTTAAACAAAACAAACCCGATGCCACATGTGTGTGTGCTTATGTGTGCATATGTCTGTGCTAAGTGTGTGAGAGTGTGATGCCAACTCTCTTACCATGTGGTTTAATGTCCTCTCAATTGATTCAGAAGTGGAGAGAAAAATATCAGAACTGAATTGCCTTTAAAACAAAGGTGTAGTGAAGGTATTAAAACCAAATTGCTGTTTTCAAAAATGAAGTTCTGTTTTCTCATTGACTCCCAGCTCCTTATTAAGTGCAGAGGGCCACTCTGGACGGCTCCTTCTGTCCGTTAGCTCACGGAGGTTCAGATGTTCTGTGTCTGACCTGAGGACCTGGCTTCCTACCGTTCCTCTGGATTTCAGATGTTACGAGGACTGGGAACGTTTAGAACAGGTGCTGATCTCTTGGCACAGGGACTGTTTCTCTCAAAGCTGCTGCAGTCATCTTTTTCATTTTTCTCACTTCCTTTCTGTTTGCCTGTGGTTCGAGCCAGTCGATTGGCATTTCTCTTTGTACTGAGAAAATTCATATTTGCCACAAGTGAGAGAGGGCAGAGAGTAGGGTTCAAATAGATCTGAAAGGTATGTTTGTGACTGCATCTCCATTTCTGGGGGAAAGAGACTGCATTGTCATCCATGAAATATTTATTGTCTTAGCAACCTCTGGTCATCTCTGCTCATGGAGGGAAGGGATGTTATGATAATCCAAAATAGCACAAATTGCAAGTTGTTTGTATTTGACTTCCCAGTGCATCACAATAAAACTCCATGAATTCAGTCTAATTAGGAAGGAGGCCAGTTTGGATTAGTGAAGCACAAGTGACATTTTATGGAAAATTGTTTTTGTAGTTTCTAAATTGATACAATAATTTCAATTAGGTATCAAAGACTCCAATAGAAATTTGTAGGACATTTTAATGAATAGTTAAAAATATTTGGCACATGCTGTAAAATTTTATAGAAATGGCAACTTCCAAAGTGATGAAACATTTCAAAACTGTCTATGACAATTTTAACTTTACTTTTTTTTATCAGATTTGTTTTGATTTTTTTTATTTTTCTGGAGTTTTAGCTATTTCTATAAGTCTTATATAATAAACTAGGCCTTTCTTGACATATCATGGGAAAGTAAATGACTGTTAAAATTTTGGCAATTTTCCAATCTGTTAGATTTGAAATACCAAAATTGACCAACACTATATTTTCCCCTCAGTTAATTTATTGTCTTAATTATTTATTGCTAAAGCTAATACAGATGGGGAGTCATTTTAAGTAATATGTATTATATATTTCTTGGAATGTCTTTATATTGAATTATGTTTTCTCCTGATTCAGGTGATATTTTTGTTATGCTCTAATTGATTTCTAGTTCCTCCAATTTTATTTTCCAATATACTGTCTAATTGGGTCTTTAACCTCCTTTTCTCCACATTTAATGACCTGTTAACAAATAGTAAAGCATTACAGGTGAGCCTCTTTTTCTTTTTAAAGGAAACCCCTGCCTTTCTTAGGTCTTGTAATGACAGCCTCAGCTTTTATTCCTCTTGTGAAAAAGCAAGCCAGGTGATTGAATGGGTCCCAAATGCTGGGCTATAGACTGGCAGCGGCAGAACTTCCCAAGGAGATTTAAAAAATAAAGATTCCTGGGCACCGCTCCTGGACCTTCTGATTCATAGGTGTTGGTGGAACTTAAGAATTTTTATTTTAACCAGCTTTTTGGTGGCTTTTGGTGGGCACCGGACCATAGAGAGGTTGGCCAAGTGGTTCAAAAGCCAGTGCCAGTTAGAGACCCACCTTTGCCTTCCAGCTGTGCACATTAGGTTGGTAGGCCCTTGATTTGGGAGCTGTGCAGTAGTGGGGGCCAGTATCTGTGAGGTGGGAAGCCTAGTCCTTGAGGATAAAGCTAATGAGGCAGATCAAGTTTGCACTTCACACCAGAGTTGGCTCTGGTCTTCACTGTTTCTCCCAAAGAACCCCTTTCTCTTACTGCTTTTCCTTCTTGGGCAAGGGCCACATTCCAAGCCTTGGTCTCCATAGACCTTTACCACCAGCAACTGTTTGTCCAAGTGCAGTGATCCTTCACTTTTCTCAGTACTGTCCTTCAAAGAGCCACCCCTTCATTTTCTCCTTAGCCCTCCCTTGTTTGTTCCCAGGCCACAATTAGTCTTGCATAACACCTAACTGAGCAGGGCTGCCCTGGAGATAATTGGCAGCCAGGTTCATGCCAGTGACAAGGAGGTAGTCTTCTCCAGGCTGGGAGGTAGGTATTTACTTACAAAATAGACTTGTTTAAAGGCCACGAGAGATGTACCTGTTGTCCCCCATTCACCTCCTCCACACAATACCTGCTCCACAAAAGGGGACATCTGTAATACCTTCAACAATAAAGATAAATTTAAAATAAAGGTCATGAGAGGAGGTTATGTCAGAAAAAATCTGCACTGTTGATCCAGCACCAGTGATGTCCACGGATCCTGGGGAGGCACAAGCAAAGGCAGCTGCTTGGCAATGGGCTTGGTCAGGGCACCTTCCTTTCATTTGTAGGGTTGTTCACTGAGGAAGTGTCAGGACTCTGGTTCTTGTCCAAGGCAAATTAATTGGGACTAAAAGCTCCAGTTTGGGAAAGTGAGATTTTAAAAACAATGACCAGTGAGCTTCATTTGAGTAGTATCTGTGGCTTTACCATCCATCTTGCTAGGTGTCAATCTCTGCCCTCCATTCCTAGTTCTGGAAGGAGTAAATGTGGCATCTTAAGAGAACTCAACAACTTTCTCCTTTGTAAGAAAATTGTTGACTGTCATGTGCATAGAAATATTTTACTTTCTTAAAAAAGTTGCAAAGTTGGGATAAGAAGTGTGGTCACAGTTTTAAGGCTGGTAAACATGGGTGGTACACTGGAAAGAGTCCCATCCTGGGCCAAGTGAGGCGACATGAGTGTATGCTGCACTGAGTTATGCAACTATGAAGCATCAGTGTGCACATCAAGCAGTACCCAGCACCCAGAATGCCTGTGTTGTGTGGCCCTCCTGTGGGAATAGGCATCAACAGCCATATTCTCTACTGGGGATGTCACTGATAGGCAGGGACCTGGCCTCACTTGGGGTAGAAGGTGAGGCCTTTATACTTGGTTGGCCAGAAATACTGCCCAGTTTCCAGGACTTAACCCAAGCATAACACACCCAGATCTCAGGTCTACATTAAAAGCCCATCTGGGAGGAGTGGGTAGTATATTTTCATACTGCGAAATCCTACTAACTCAGACGAACTAGAATGAATTACAGCTTCGGAAGTGGTGAGCATACTTAATGTTTTAAAAGAAATACAGCTTTATCACTTTTTAAAAGCTGTGGTAAAATACAACGTAAAGTTTACCATTTTTAGTGGCATTGAGCACATTCACGGTGTTGTGTAACCATCACCACTGTGTAGCTCCAGCTTTACCATTTTTAAGTATAGAAAATATTCCTAAATAACTAACACATGGTTTCTATCCAAGAGCAGACCTCGTAAACACGTGTGTGCTCACACACACACACACACACACACACACACACACACAAACAGCTATATGTAAATATGCAAAGTACATTATATGGATTTCATAGTCTGATGGAGCTCAGGAGGACCTTGGAAATTCTCAGTCCGAGTCTGGGGATGAGGAGACCTTGAGCGTGACCACGGATTTTGTGGAACTGGCTCCTGCTTGCATGGCAGAGGCAGGACCAGGTTTTCCAGTCACGACACAAAAGGGTTTCTTTAATGTGTGTATAATTGGCAATAAAATTTCCATAAAATATATTATTAAACTAAAACCTTTAAGAATAATTTCCTCTCTTTGCTTGAACGTTTGCCCCTCAAGCCTTATTTACATTGTGAACTTTCATGGTGTTAACACATGGCAAACCCTTTCTTTGGCACAGCTTGGACTCAATTTTACCACAAATTATAGGAGTCATGAACTTTCCTTCTTCCTGAGTTGGCCTTGTACGGGTGGAAACTTAAAGTGTGTAAAGTAATGAACTGTTCTGTGTTCTGTGGGGGTGGGGGGTCAGAGGGGAGATGGACTTGGTGAAAGCATGCTTCTGTTCTTACAGGATTTGGGGTGGGGTGAGGCTGGAGACAGGGAGGCAGTGAGCCGAGGCCAAAGTTGACTGAGAATTCAGGCAGAGGCAGGACACATTGAGCGTGTCCCCTTTGGGGGTAAGGACCTCCCCTCCCTGCAGAGAGAATCCTTGGCTCATCAGTGACCTGTGGAAACAAGAGATGGGCATTAGGAGTAGTGGTTAGAACCAGGAGTGTATGGCTGGTTGGTGGTGGTGATGAGCACAGCCATGTACAGTGTCAAGGGGGACCAGGCTTGGGCTTGTGGACACCGGTCCAGACAAAATCTTTATCTGAGACTCCACAGTGCTATGCAGTTGGGCAGTGGTGAACTTAGGCTTTTTCTTTCTGTCTTAGTGTAGTAAAATATATATGGCATAAAACTTATCATTTTAGCCCTAACCAGTTTCGTTCAATGGACGGAGTGTCGGCCTACAGACTGAAGGGTCCCAGGTTCAATTCCAGTCCAAGGGCATGTACCTTGGTTGTGGGCACATCCCCAGTGGGGAGTGTGCAGAAGTTTCTCTCTCATTGACGTTTCTAGCTCTCTGTAAAATATCAATAAAATATATTAAAAAATAAAACTTATTATTTTAAGTGCAAAATTCTGTGGCATTAAGTATATTCACATGGTTCTGTAACCACCAACTCTAGCCACCTCCAGGACTCTTAAACAACTCCCATTCCCCTCTCTCCAGCCCCAGCAACCCATCCCACTTTCTGAATCCAGGAATGTGCCTACTCTAGGTACCTCACATTAGTGGGACCATACTATATTTTTCCTTCTGTGGCTGGTTTACCCTGGTTTTATTTATTTTTTTAAATGTGATTTTGTGAGCAGTTAGCCCATACAGTGCCTTTGGAAAAAATAGAAAAAGATACCTTGTTTCACTGGTAGATGCAGCCTCTGGCCGGAACCTGAGGTTGGCCAAGTGGAGTGTGGCCTGAATTTCAGTCTCTGCCTGTCTCCTTGGCCAACCACCACTGTATGCTGAACAACCGGAACAACTCTACAAGTGGGCCCTATGTCTCAGGCCCTCCAAAGGAGATTTCCTGTTGCCCCAGAGCCCATGGCTGGATGTCTTCCCCATTTACCATGTATGTTTTCCAGTCCCCTTCTCTTATCCTCCAGTTCTTTTTGCTGCCTTGAGGTTCAAGTTTGTTAATTCTCCTCCGAATAGGACTTCTCAAGAATGACAGGCTTTCTGAGGCCAACAGAAAAGGCAGGGAGCAGGTGGGAGATGGGGGAGTAGGGGCTGGGACTTCTAGGAACTCATAGTTCATTTTGGTGTCATTTGATGTGAACTAAGTGCAAATGACTTCTATGGATTAGATTTCTTTTGGAAATACTCAGGGGGTTAAAAATTAAGAGAAAAGTGTATAGATAAATAAGTGTGAGGTTTTACTTATGTCAAATGCCTCTGAAAACTAGTTGAAAAATGTAGCTGGTCGAATGTGCTTTGAATTGTGCTGGGCTCTCAGCCCTGCCCCTTCTAATAAAGCAGTGGCTGAACTGAAGGCAATCTAGGCAATAATGAATATTCTTATAAATCTTCTAGTTGAGAAACTCTAAAAATATGGTTATAACCTAAGCAACACCTATTTTCCCTTAATTCTACTATAATACTTGAATGATCTTTTATAAGGCATTAAACTTTAATGGATGCCATTTTACTAAGGAGATTTTGAAAGCAGTTATGGCAGTAATTGAACTGATTATGGTATTTTTAATTGTTTATTATGTATGATGTGAAAAAAGGTTTATCTAAAATGTTGATTATTTTTGTTCTGATATTCAAAGAGTTTGCTTATTTAGTTACTTTTTTTTGAAGTGGTAGATGTATAAGGGCAATAACATGGATGAGAATTCATAAACCCAGATTTTTGTGCCCTCTAACTGAAGAAATATTGATGCAGCACAGGAAAAAGCTTTATAAAATTAAAAAGCATAAAATGAAACAAACTTGGGTAAATTAGCTTTGGTGAGGAAAAAATGAAGGTTGAACTTGCTTAGGTCAAATCTTTAGCCTGGCCTTTTCACTTTGCCTTTGCTTTTGTTGGTTTGCTGGGCTAAGAGCATTACTCCAACCTATGCTATTATGGTTGACCCTCTTCTTCACGCTTCCTTCTTTGGACATTCCTGGGCAAGGCTGTCTTCACTCAGGACAGGCATGTTGCACAAGAGTGGAGAACTGAAGACTTGAAAATCTGGCCACATGTTTTGCTGCAACAGTTAACTGTGGCTCAGGATTAAACAGTAAAGGAGCGCTATCTGGCTTTCCTTTCATTTTCTACAATTTCCCCCCCTCTGAGTTTGGTCATTTGTTTTTCTGTCTTTGGAGTTTTAAAAAGTTGGATTGTTCCTCTGTTATAAAAATAACACATACATCAGACTTGCAGATAGCCACGAGCCAAGAAGAGAGGCATTTCAGAGGCAGGAAGGGCTGGGATGGGAACCATGCAATGAGTGGAGAATGTAGGTTTTCACTTATTTCATTATCGTGTCCTAAGACACAGTGAATAGAGGGGAACAATGCTGTGTGGACTGTTGAATTTAAAATATTTATGGATTGGACCAGATCTTTAAATCTCTCCTCCTCATCTGCACACCACCCTCTCTTTTTTCATCCCTACCCCTGGGGCAGCTGTCCCATTTTCTGGGTAAAGAAAAATGAGAGGATTCCACAGTTGCCTTTAAGTGTGATTGCTAAGGCTACATATAGTGTTTGCAGAGTTCTTCCGGTTTCGCCTTATTTTTTTCTTCATAAAAATAAGATTTCTTATGCAAAATGGGTCACTTGAAAGCACCAAACAATTTCTCCAGAGCCAACAGCCAGTGTTTCGTGCAGGAGAGATGTTAGCAAACCACTGACATATGGATGTGATCTCTGTTACTTTGACCAGATTTGGTTTCTACAGAGTGCGTGAGAAGGGAAGATAAATTTTGTCCTAGTAATACTATAGCGACTCATAAATAAATGGTTACCCTTTGGTGCTTGCAGTTTTCATTAAAGTCGCCTGAGCTTTGTTATTGACACCATAGGTTGCCTATTCAGGGAAATGCAGTAAAATTTATCAGTGTGCTTTCTACACCTAATAAATCATCCAAACAGGGAACCATATGGCAGATAAGACCTTGAAAATGTGGCTTCAGCATGTGAGGAGTCAAGTTGCTGAAATCTTGAATGATTACAGCCTGCACATTTTCCCCTGGAATATCTTATAGTTATTTTACATGCCATTTTCTTGTTCACCCTATCACCTCTTTGTCTCTCTCTCTCTCCCCTTCCCTCTTGCTCTTTCCTCTTTTACCTCAGTCTAGCGCCATTCTTTTTTGGCTGTTCTTTCTCATTCCGTGTTTTCCTTTTTTTTTGGGGGGGGGGGGAGGGTCTAGTTGTGATTGCAGCTTTAAAATAAGCATCCAGAGCAGATAAGATGTTTTTATAATGCCTCTCCGGTAGGAGGAAGAGGGGCAGGGAGGAGCAGAGACTGACGGGAAGGGATGATGTATGTGGCGGCTGTGTCCCTACTCTCCTCCAGCCCATTGTCATTAATCACGGCCATTAGTTTTTTTCAGAGCTGCCTTGTCTGCACCATGCCTCAGAAAAGCCATTGTTTTTTCATGCCACAGACTATAGGAAAAAAGGGAAGAAAGAAATCCTAGTACTTTTTTTTCTTCCTTCCTATTCTGTCTCCCAGACTCTCCCTCCTCTCCTGTCTGTTTTCTACTCCTACCCCCAGACCAATCCAGCTGTCTTTTCTGACTATAGAAGCTGATGGTTGTGGTGGTGGGGGACTCAACCCCAAACTCTCATTGCGTCTTCAGTACCCGCGTTTTATCCATTTATCTGACAACATAGCATGAGGCACACAATGGGAATGTGTTTACTGAATAATAACTGTATTACTCATAATATACTATTTAATTTATGAGAAGGTTTTGTGGATACCAGTGTGGTTTTCCCCATTCTTTTGGGGGGAATTATGGTCTAGATGCTCTTGTTATAACCTGAGGATGTAGGAAGATAGGAGGAATATTCCTGTGTCTGTGTTGAGTGCCTGGGGGAAGAGAAGATTGGCTGGTGCCTAGGGAGGCATAGTTTAGTGGTTATTAAGCCTTGATTATGAACTGGGGATTCCATCACTGCTTAGCAAGCTCTTCAAGAACAGCCATGGATATGGACAGTTTATGACCATTGTCCTTCCCTTCTTCTCTGTGCCTGAAGTCTTGGGCTTGAGGAGAGAGACACCACAGACTGCAGTGGCTTTCTGGCTCTCAGTGACAAACCATAACTGAGTCATGATTTGGATGTCTGACTGCTCGGTATACTAATATCTTTAAAAATATGCATAGCATTTTGTAAAACATGCAGACCAACCTCAAATAAAGAGCATACAAGGGTTATTTTAAGTATAATTGTATGAAATTTGCCATGAACAGAGCAAATTGTTGGTGCAAGGGGAAGCATAAGAATTAATGAGATATATGATAAATGTTTTTAGAAAGAGAGGAAGTCCTTATTTACTTTCAGGTATAAACAAAATTGTTCAAACTTTATTCTTAACTATTACCCAGTAGAGTTCTTAAGGTACTTCTTTTAATGAAAATTTGACAGTGATGTGCTATTAATGCATTGGTTGAAAAATCATGGTGTAGAAGAAAACATTTATGAGCAAGGAATCGGGAGACCAGAGTTATGCTTCTTCTATTTAGGGTCTGCATAACTTTAGTTATATACTTTACCTCTCTGAATGCCAGTTCCTTCTTCTGTCAAATGAGATGGTATATTCTAGATCAGTATTTCTCAAAGTGTTATGTCATGGATAATAAAGAAAATAATTCTAGGTAGTACATGGCATAGACCTTTTCAATTTTAAAAGTTGTATATGTTTATGATTGACTTCTTTTAGATTACATAATATTGGCTATCCTTTTTTGACCGTGTTATAATGTTTAGTTTTCCAAATTAGTAGGAAAATGAGCCAATTAGAGGGAAAATATGATATATATAAATAGTACAACTGTTGAAGAGATATGGAGAAAATTATAGTATGGTACCCAGATAACTAAAAGTTGTTCCTCTCCAAACCACCAGATGATCAGGGTCTATGACTTAAATGGTAGTTTGTGAAATATGTGTGTGTACACAAATATATTCTTTGTCATCTTCTTTACTATATTTAATTCTTCTTTGATTAATAGAGCAACGTCAATTTTAGTATGGGTTGTGTCTGAATAATCTCAAATTCTAATTTAATTATGGTTTTTATGAAGACAGCAATATGTGTATGAATCTAATGTCTTCACAGCATGATTCTAGACATTGGGAAATCTGAATGTCTGCGACATTGTGCTGGGGCCCTATAGAACACCTATTATATGGCTTCAGTTGAAGGGAGCATGAAAGGCTAGAACATACCACCATATTCTCTGTCAGGATGTCTGCAATTCCTATTCTGTGGATTTTCAGTGGTTTCAAATCTATCAGGACATCAGTCACCTGGAGATCATTTAAACATGTGGATACCTGGGCTGTGTCCCAGACATAGTGAACCAGAGCCTCTGGGAATGAGGACTGGGGATGATCCAGGCCTGTCCAATGAGTGGGCACTACATCACTGTGAGTTAAGGCACAGGCAGTCTCTGGGAAAGTGCATGTGTGGGGAAGACACACTGCTTGGCTTAGCCACCATTTTAGCCTAGGTTAAGTCCCCCTATCAGCTTCATGGCAATCACCTCCAAGGCATGTGAATCTTGATTCCAAGAGAGATCCAGATAAGATCCTGATCTTGGCCAATTCTAGAAGGACAGCACAGTGTAGGGGAGAAGCCTGGGGAGGCTGCAAAAGACCCCCCAGGCATAACCTCCAAGTGGAAGATGTGAGCCTTTGTCATTTATCAAATGGCTAGTTGAGGGTATCTGGTGGCAGCTGGTATCAAAACAAGTTGGTAGCCTGTGTCTCACTTTTTTTTGAGATAATTTGATCTATTCAGTATATTTCAGTTGCCCCTTTTGTGTTGAATAGTAGCATTAAAATTACCCTCTAAGTAATTTGTGTTCTTCCAGTACCTTGCTTTTACCATGCTAGTCTCTTTTCTCAGAGTCATTCGTTGGCTCCCACTGACTTATAAAGCAAGGGCAGGCTCTTTAGCTTGGTTTGCACTGCTCCTCTTAGTCTTTTCTGTCTTGCTCTTCCTTTGTCTACACACTCTGCTTTAGCTGAACCAATCTCATCATTTCAGAACCATGTCTTGTTCTTTCTCGTCTGTCATTACTCTGTTCATTGCATGAATTTTCTCTCTCAGTCATATACAGTTCTTAAGGTCAAGTTCCATTTCCTATTTTCTCCATAAATCTTTGGACCACAGTTCCATCCATGTTTGAACTTCTTGCTCTTCTGTAAGAGAGAGCAACAGTATGGGAATAGACATTGGAAGACCTGGTACTACCAAAGAATGACTGTGACCTTGGGCAAATCAATCTTGGACAGAAGCTTCCCTCCCCACCTTCTCTGTGGCTAGAAGATGAGAACATTGAGAATAAGCATCTTTCCCCTCTCATAGGAAGATTAGATGAAATGATGAATATAGGGGAGCTTTGTGAATAGCATCACACTATACTAAACTAAGGGATGTTCTTTAGGAATTAATTGTGGCCTTGTGAGCTCTCTTGCATTGCTGTCTTATAATGCAACTCACCCACAGCATTGTTTAACATTTCCTGAGTCTCTTCTGGCTCTTAAATTGGCCTTTATTTCCCTTTGTAATTCCTGACTTATGAAAATACTATATAATATTCATTATGAAAGAACACTGCAAAAATGATGGAAAAACATGCTTCCAAGATTCATTCTCTTTAATTTTCCCTTTTCTTTTCCCTTTGTCTACCATAAGCTCCTATCTTTGTATAGTCATCCTTATATTATATATTATATATACATACACACGCATGCACATATAAACACACAAACATTTATAGATATAGATACAAACATATATTTCCCATCCTATTGTCCTTTTTACGTGCTGTTCCTTTCTGTGTCTACTAGGTACTCTGAAAGGGAAACTACCTGTAGCTATTAGCAAAATTTCCCTCTCAGGATCTGTGGTTGTAGCTTATGAGTGGGTTTTTAGTGCATTTTGCTAGTTTTAGTCAATAGTGAGAGTTGTTATTCATTATGGTGTTAAGGGCATGGGTGCCCTTGGGTGGGATGTGAACACAATAAGCTCAAAGGGTTTTCTGTTCTTGAGCTGATATTGAGAGAAAAATGCCCAAACTGTAATGTTATTTTCCCAACATTTATTTCTACCTCATCTTTTCTGAACCTTTCTTCAACATCAGTCTATCTCTTCTGAAGAAGATCCTGTGCTGGCTCATATCAGATAGTAGCTCTCCTTTAGGTAGAAGGTGGGGAGGGAAGCTTCTGTCCGAGTTAGATAGATTGGAGTTCACAGTGGCCTCTGCAAACCTGATAGCCGTATGATCCATGCATGCAAGTTAACCCAAGTCCAGTGTCCTAACCTGTAAATGTATGTTCAAGGGCCTAGTTAGTGTATTCAATAATTTTTTCACTTTTTTCCCTTTTCTTCTCTTTCTTTCATTATATTTTGTTCTGATAGCATTTGCCATGTTGTATTTTCTATGCTCATCTTGGGTTTAGGGTCTGCTTCCATGGTAGCCGGAGAGAGTCCTGGGTCAGCACATTCTGAATGATCCCTCCAGAGTGTTTGCGAGTGGAGGCCGAGAGTGCATGCTGCCTGCCCTTGGAAGGACAGTGCATGTTCACAGATTGGGCTATTCATGTTTTCATCAGGGAGGCCAATCATTTTTTTTTTTTGAGTCCTGCCTCAATCTTTACTATTGGTATTAGGAAAGGAAAACACTGAATGACATTTACCTATTATGAAAAAGGTGTGCAATTCAGGCACATATGTAAAAACTGAACCTAATTCCACTTAAGACTCTTAATGTAAAGAGAACATCTCATTTAAAAATATCAGCCTTGACAACTTAGGTGTGTAAGTGGGTTTCAGGTTGAGGAGTTTGCCAGTTGTTTTTCTCCTGTGGAGTTTGGCTACTGGTGGGGGGATTCTACAGCAGTAATGCAGGGTGGTCCACTTTTATATGCCCATGTGCTTGATCCTGGGTGAACAGAATGCTGCTTGGAGTTTGATGTCTTGTAGTCATCTTCCTTTAGCTTCCAGTACACATAGTCTTGCACATTTTGGCCATCTTCCCTTTCTTCAACTCTTGCTTTTTAAGACCTAGTTCAACTCTCAACTTCTCGGTACTTCCTTCCTTAAGGACCACATCTTAGCGACTGTGAGTTAATTCTATAGAAATTGCTGGGTGGGTATTTCATTTGGCAATTAATCCTTATGACTTTGTGGTTTCTCTTCTGTTATTGTGAACTACTACTTTGAACTTTGTGGTTTTTCATTTTCACCCATGTGTCCTATCGTATACTTTCTCCACAGGATCTAGTGCAGTGCTCAGCACAGAGCAGGCACTAAAAACTGTTGTGTTGGTGGATTTACCTGTCTCCTCCCACCTCCTTTCTGAACTGTCCCCATTCTCCCAGGAAGGTATTCCTTTTATATTCCTGGATTAGCTCTTCTGCCCACTGTTGGTTGCCATGTACTTGGCAGTTGTTGAGCAAATACCCGGAGAACTGCCCTCTCTCAGTGGTGGAAGCAGATTTATGCTGCCCATAAAGAGGAGGCTCAGTGAACCACTAGGTATTTATATGCACACTCTGGGTATGGTGGCCATTGAGACATTTCTGTGAGGTTTATATGCGCTCTCTATGTGTAGTCAGGCTTTGGCCATAGTAGATGCAGGACAGGCTTCTTTGAGGTTATGCTGGGGCCTGATCGTGGGTTGGCTTTCTCTTGGTCCCATGGAAGAACTCTGAGCTACCTCTGAGAAGAGAGAGAATGAGGAAGATGAAGAAGGTCTGGCTACTATTCTCCTTTGCAAATTGAGAGGCCATTTCCTGGTCCTGGTTGCTAATTTCCAACTTTCTCTGCTTTTCCTCTCCATGATTATAAGAAAGTTTTAGCTATTTACCTAAAAACCATAATCCAGGGGCCATGGTATGTTTATTTTTTATTTAAAAATATACATAATATATTTTATTGAGTTTTTACAGAGAGGAAGTGAGAGGGATAGAAAGTCAGGAACATCGATGAGAGAAAAACATTGATCAGCTGCCTCTTGCACACCCTCCACTGGGGATTTGCCTGCAACCAGGGTATATGCCCTTGACCGGAATTGAACCTGGGACCTTTCAGTCCACAGGCCGAGGCTCTATCCACCGAGCCAAACCAGTTTCAGTGGCTATGGTATGTTTAGATGTATCAGTCAAATGTTGGTTTGATGGTGTAGGTCAATGGTTGGCATACTGTGGCTCTCGAGCTGCAGTTAGTCAACCACTGGTGTAGGTAATTGCCTGCAGCTCAGGTAAAATTCACCTACTTTGGCTAGATGTGGTGAATGAATTGACTTTCTGATAACCAGTGTTTGTGTGTGTATGTGTGTGTGTGTGTTTATGAAAGAGAATGGTGTTTGGTTTTCCTGGGGGATTGACTTTATTTAAGAGTGATAGCATAGGAAGAGAGAAGGTTTCTAAGGTGTTTTCTGTGAGCTCAAGAAAGAACGAATAAATGCAGACATGAACAAAGACAGGACAAATACAAAATTAATGGTGTTTTACAATGAATTAGGACCAATGAAAGATGTAAGACACTCCATATATAAGAGAGGCAAGACAGATCGAATGCTCATGCACTCAAAATGGTGTGTGTGAGTGTTTAATTATCTTTTTTTCCCATCTTCCCCTCCCCCCAATATCCCTGTTCTGTGCAGGCACCAGGCCATTATGAATGTAGCCTTGTCTATAGTTTTTACTTTCTGCAAAGTCATATGTTTTTAGCTGTGATTGCAGTCACTACCAAGTGGCTCACCTTGTCTTGAGTAATGAGAATAAACAACTGGTCACTGCACTGACCACTGAAACTAATAAAGATATATAGTGCTGGGCTGGCTTAGGGAATCACAGACGCGTTCTTAAACTCTATGTGACAGTTATACCAAAGGAACATGATTCCAAACTCACTCACTGCTTACCCATTCTGAGAAAGAACAAACTATTTGACTGATGGTTTGCTAAATTTAATATGCTTAGCAAGTAAAATTATTGCCTACTCTAATGCTGTGTAATTATTAAGATACACTGCTTTTAAAAATACCAAGTGAATAATATTGATTTAGTGAACTGCTATTTAGAAAAATGCCAGCAAAGGAGGAATATTTTATTTTAGCTGCCTTAGAGCTGTAATAGGTCTGGGCTGAGATATGCATGGGGAAATAAATTATGTACAAGGTAAACTATTTTGTTATACAGTACCCATAATATTAATTAAGCCGTAATTTTACCAACAATGCTTTAATTTAACAAATAAACAGGAATCATCTGTACCATTCTTTCAAATATATATCTTTGGGACCATAATAAAGCATGTAGAAACACCTGCAGTTAATTGTACAGCAAACAACAAGACTAGCAACTTTAAAGGGTAATTGTAATTTATAATTTATTTATTTGAGTTATGCTGGATATAATTACCGTTATAATGCGTTATTATTTTCAGTCCAGCTTAAGATCTGTCTGATTCCAATTTAAGGTGGGCGAGCAGCCTGGTGGAGCTTTCTGCTTGGGGCCCTTGAAAGTGTGCTCTGCCTGCCTCCCTTCCCTGAGATGGGAGCTTGTAAAACAAAGAAGAATGGATGGGCTACTGTCAAAGACAATCCTGGTTCAAAGATGTTCAAAGAATATTTCCATTCTCATTAAGGCCAAGAGTTTTTTCTGCCTTCGCAGTCTTCAGATAGCAGTGCTGGAGAGTGACATTGTTGGGGTCTGTACAAGCAAGCAGGGAGACGGGGGGGAAGGGGGCGGATGGGCCAGGCCGATGGTTCTATGGGGAAGGAAGGAAGGTGGTGAGAGGCACCGGTGCAGAAGCTGGGCTTGTCCCTAAATTCTTGTCTGAGGGTTTATTGTTGTGGTGCTTTTGGGCTTTGTTGTTGTTGTTATATTCAAGAGCATCCTGGAAGGAACAGCACGCAGGGAAAAAATACCACCGTGGAAGAAAAGAAGCAATTATAGCTGGCTGTTTGTTTGTGGCTAACAGAATGCTGAAATGGCAGATTTGCAAATTTGTAAGAGAGGAAAGCTTAGTGTTCATCTTTATCAGCCAAAGTGGTTTCTTGTTAGCTGAGCAGCAAGCTAGAAAGCGGCCGATTTTGACAACATAATTTACATCTTTGTATAAAACTATTGCTGGCAGCCGAACTAATTTGTGCTGGATTAGGTTGTTTGTCTCTGCTGCTGACTAACCATGCAATCTATCAGAGGCCGTTTTCAAATATCACTTTTCAACTGTGCCCTTGAGAGGGGGAATTGATCGGAAATATACGGAGCAAAATTACTCCAATAACTTTATAGAAGAAACAATTACAGAATCACAGAGATGTGAATAATTCTGAAAAGTAGAAACAAATAAAATGAATCTAGCCCTGTTTCTATCTTTCACATGTGCATGAAATTTACAAATAAAACAATAACACATTATTGGCCTTATTTCCTCTCTCTTTCTGGATCTCGGTCGATGCTGTTAATAGAAGAAAGACTAGGGAAGTGCTTGGTGGAAATTGTTCTTGGAAACCATATTTTTTGAGAGGCAGGTTATATGAATGTCACTTACAAGGTGTTGGAGACAATAGTTAATATACACATGTTCCTTAGAATGTCTTTTTATCCTGCCTGAGTTTTATAAGTTTTAAAATAAAATGCTGTGATAGAGAAAAAGAGACACCAGTTAGGTAGATATACTTGTGCCAGCAAAATGGGTGATAAACATGAGAATATATTTTATCACATATTCCTACGTTATATTAATAATTTTACAATGCTGAAGAGGAATGGAGTCTTCCTTCTTATAAGTGAATATTTTAGACATTTCTTCCTGTCTTCAGGGGAGATATGGGATGATAGAATAATATAAAGGAACAAAAGATGAGGAGGGAGGAGAATTCACAACTGATAACTGGGCTGGTGTTGTTTATAAGATGCCTAAGATTAGCCAGCAAACAAAAAAACCATTAAGCACCTATTATTTTAAAGTGGTGGGCACATTTTTCATCACTTTCCTCTGATAAATTTTCACTTGTGCATCCTGCTCCAGGTAATTAATTGCTTTCAGTTCAGAGGAGTAATAATGCAATAAATTATGCCAGTATTTTTAGTCGGGATCATATTGCAGCTTCCACTCAAGGCAGCACTAACAACAGTCCAGGATACTTGCGGGCAACAACAACAAAAAGAGGCTCCATTATTATAAATTGGTTATGTAAAGAGTCAAAGCACCAAGTCCCCAAAATTGCTTTCAAGTGATCTCATTCATGCAAGTTTGTATATTCATGGGTTTTGTCAGGCTGCTCCTACGTGAGGATTATATAGCTACTCTCAGCCCTGGGAGGTTTGCAAATGCTAGGTACACAGTTGTGATTGTGGGGTCATTGCTACTGGGGGGTAAAGCTTGAGTGGGAGGGATCTTTTGAAGATGGCAATTATGCTGGTGATTATGGTAGTTAATGGTATGTTGAGTGCTTGTCATACACAAGCACTGTTCTGAGCACTTAAATGTACTGACTGTATTTAATCCTCATAACACTCTGAGGTAGAACTGTCAGTACTCTTATTTTACAGAGGAAACCGAGGCAAAGATTATCTAGGTGATTTGTCAAACTGATAGGTAGGGAAGCCAGGATTCGAACCAAGATAGTAAAGCTCCAGAGCCTACGCTCTTAACCAATACAGTGCAGTTAATCTTAGGAGACTTACTCCTGACCCTCCGCTTGACTGCAATAGATCAGGATGTTATGGATTTGGAAGGAGTTGGGGGAGGTGTCACCTATTTTTAAAAAGTAACTTTATATCTTCCTTGGTTACTCACTCCACTTTGCTCACCTTCTCTCTAACTTCTCGATCTCCTGTGACAGTTTGCTAATTTCTCATTTTAAAAGCTTAACAAATGACACAAATACCTGCTTGCTCTTCTTTCTGTAAAGGAGTTCAATAGTTACTTTTCTCTCCTCCCATTCTTTATTTTCTCAAGTTCCAACTTTAGGAAAAACCTCAGAGGGAGGAAATTTAGAGAAATCCTATGCCTTTATTTAGTATACTGAATACTTTTAATTTTCTAGACAACTTAAAGAGGAGATAATGCTTTACTTCTACTTACCACCTGAGTACATGCCGAGTACAAACACACAACCCCTGTTGAACATCCTCAATCACAAGAACCAGTCCTACTGCCACTCCTCTCAGTAATTTGACAAGATAGAGATTTTCTTGCTGCTTTTAACCTTGAGTGATTTCTTGTGGCAGTGAGGCCAAAGGAAATGCCTTTGGGCAGAGAACGTGAGGCTGAAGACCAAATAGAGAACCAGGAGAGAGACTGGACTGCAAAGGAGAGAGAAGAGCTGCTGTCTTTGACATGGGGCTGAGGTGAGAAGCATCTTGCTAAGTTGTTAGGGAGGATGGGCCCCATGGAAAGGGTTTGGGGAACAGGGTTTAGGGAAAGGATTTGGAGGAGCAGGGTGAGTAGTCTTCATGAAGTTTTGAATATGTTCACCTTAACTCCTGTTCATTGACATGTCCTAAAAACCACTGCTCCATAGAGTGCAGTGCAGACAGGGAAGCAGAGGCAGAGAGCCTTCTGCTGTCCATGGCTTTCCCTGTGTGGCCATAGCCAGGGAGAAGGGGATTTATGGGGTGAAAGTTATAGTTGTTTTTGTGGTGGGAAAGGCATCCACATTCTGCATGTGCGGCCTGACAGTTCCTAGACTAATATGGGAAGAGGATGGGCTGGGCTTGGAGGGTTCACACTTCTATGCCAGTCACAACATCTATCAGTCTAGTTTTCTGTGTCCCATCTAGGGTAGAGGCCCTACTTATGGCTCTAGTCACTGGGCTTTGTCCCTAGTTTATTGCCACTGACATGGTTCCTTGAATTGAGGTGGTGGTTTCCTCAAAGCTGGATGCTCCACTTACTGGTCTCACCTGCCAAACCCTCCCTGGAAGGTAGGGCTGTGCCAGTTCATGCCACTATGGTCAGAGACCATGCTTGGTTTGGGCTGACAGGTGGTCAGTGCTTATCCTTGCAAACAACCGATCTCATTGCCACCTAAAGTGACCTACCAGGATGAGTTTATATTTTGCTTTTTATATATTTTGCCTGTCAATGAGATCTTATTATTTATCCTCAGATATAATACTTTACACATATTAGTCTTCATACACACACAAATATTATTTCCATGTTATTTCTGAATCAGAACTTGAATTTTCTGGGGATAGAGAGAGGAGGAGAGGGGGGAGTGAAGGTCCCAAATAGGGGTTTCCCTTTGAGTCTTTCTCCAGTGTCTTCTGAGTTCTATATTCACTAGATATTTGAAGATATGGAAAAAGGTGTGTGTGTGTGTGTGTGTGTGTGTGTGTGTGTGTGTGTGTGTTTAAAGATCAAAAGTTTTTTAGAGAAGATGACCTAGAGCAATTTTGCTTCATATTTAGAGTTGATGAAAAGTCAGAGATAGAGATTTGGGGTACAGATGAGATTGCCAAGTCTGGCTATTTAGGTACCATCAGTATAGAGGAGTATGTGGGACTGAGAAGGCAGAGGGCCTCAGGTGCCAGTGTCCTCAGGAAATACTCATAAAAAGCTTAGCATGAAAGTAGAACAGGTCAGGGTGCCCATGATAATTTACCTCAGTGTTTGCATCTTGGTTACTGATAGAATTCTTCTACCTTCCCCATGGAAAAGTAAAAAAATGTAGTGGTTTCTCAAGCCTCAGGTACATGCTATGGCTTACTTCTCACTTTAGGAAGATATGAACATGTTAAATTTAGAGATTTCAGATTTATTCAAGACTCAGGAAAATAAATCGATTTTTTTTTTTTTTAGAGAGAGAAAGAGAAAAGGAGAGAGAGATTGATGAGAGAGAAATATCATCAATTGGCTGCCTTCAGCATGACCCCTACTGGGGACTGAGCTTACAACCCATGCATGTGCCCTGACTGGGAATCATCTGGTGACTTTTTGGTGCATGGGTCGACACCCAACCATTGAGCAACACTGGCCGGGCAAGATGTGTAGAATCTTAATTAAGCAGTAAAGGCTTTGTAAATCCTGATTTCTTTTATTTTTATTTTTTATTTATTAAATATATTTTATTGATTTTTTACAGAGCGGAAGGGAGAGAGAAAGTCAGAAACATCGATGAGAGAGAGACATCGAACAGCTGCCTCTTGCACGCCCCCCATTGGGGATGTGCCTGCAGCCAAGGTACATGCCCTTGACTGGAATCGAACCCAGGACCCTTTAGTCCGCAGTCCGATGCTCTATCCACTGAGCCAAACCGGTTTTGGCTAAATCCTGATTTTTAAAAATCATACACATCATCACATTTGCAATTGCTTGTTTGATTTGTCTCCCTATTTTTTTCTTGAGAGAGCAGAGTCCCTGACTATCTTAATCATCATATTTCCAGCATCTTACATAGTGCCTGGTCCTTAGTAAACATTCTTCAGTGGAAGAATGGAATAGCTAAGGTTTGGAAAACCCATCAAAGCTCAAAGAAAAAAATTAACTATAATCCATGAACAAACTCCTCTGACTCAACTGCTCTTATACAATTTTTTTGTACATCTTTACAATCTTTTTTTTCTATATATTTCCCTGCCTCCATCACTATTCATAACTGATAGGTACATTTCCCCCTCCAAGAGCAGTACTCTAGTGCATAAAGTTTTAATTTTTTAGTTATTACAACCTTTTAGTTTGTAAAATTGCATGTCAAATGGCAACATGACATAATGGATACTGGTTTGTGACTTGAGCTTCATATTCTCAAAGAAACATAGGAAGAACGTTAAGATGCTAAGTTATAGGGTTAAAGGTGTGGACAGGAGAATAAGAGTTCATCCTCGAGAGGGAACCAAGATGGCGGCATAGGTAAACACCTATTTCTCTGCCCTGCGCAATGATTCAGAAACTACAACATAACAACAAAACAAACATCACCCAGAATCGCCAGAAAGCTGGCTGAGTGAAAATTCCACAAATAAAAGCAAAGGTGGGACACTGAGACTCAGAAGAGTGGCGGGAGCGCAGCCTTGAAGACGGAAACAGGTTAGGAGCCGTCCTGGTCTCGAGCTCGGGCTGTAGGGCTGGAGCAGCAACCCTGGCTGGGTTTCGCCAGCGTGGAGGGTGGAGACGTCCCACTGCATGGATTCCCCAGCCCCAGGTGAGGTCCGAGATCCGGGGTACGTGGAGACATCCCACTGCACAAATTCCCCAGTGCCAGGAGAGGTCCGAGGTCCGGGGGATGCACCCTGGAAGCGGGGCGCGGCAGAGGTCTCCTAGTCTGCAGAAAAACCGGGCAGCTGGGGAAAGAAGTTTGCACGCAAGTGTCACACAAACACGCAACTGGCTCCCTGGAAACTTGTCTCCTGGCCCCGGAAACCACCTATTTTACAACCCTTGGCTAGACTTTGGGTGTGCAGACTCATTTGGGGAGAAGCAGAGTTGTCTGGCAAGGGGAAGAGACTGGCGGCTTTCTCTTGGAGGTTCCTGTAGCCATCCCCATCCAACAGAGACCTGCGCACGAGAGCACCGCATAGGACATAGCTGACACTGAGGCTACCTGCTCAGCTCAGAGACTCCGCCCATCCAACCTGAACACAGTCTCCCTTCACAGCCAATTGGCCTGGAGGTCAAACCCTCCTAGGGCTAATAACAACAAGCTGGATTTAAATTCAAAAATACTGTACAACCCATAAAGGATTGCAGTGAGAGTACCCATCTCAAATAACTGGGGAGGCTGTGCCACTGACCCTTAGAGGACATCTACCACATAAAGCAGCCACCATGCAGAGATATGGAAAGAAATCATGTGTGAAAGAAATGGAGGAAAAAAGACGACTAGACATAGAGTTCAAAACCACGGTTATAAGGCTTTTCAAGAGGCTCCTAGAAAAGGCTGATGAACTTCATGAGAATTATGAGGAAACAAACAAGACCAACCAGGAAATGAATGAGACAAGGAAATGAATGAGACCCTTAAGGAAATGAACAAGACCTCTGAGGATATGAACGAGACCCTCACAGATATGAAAAAGGACCAACTAGAAATCAAGCATACACAGACTGAAATAAAAAATATTACACAAAGTCCTAAAAGCAGTCCAGAGGGCCACAAGAACCAAGTCAAAGATTTGAAATACAAAGAAGCAAAATCCACTCGGCTGGAAAAGCAAGAAACAAAAAGAATTCAGATAATTGAAGATAGTGTAAGGGGCCTCTGGGACAACCTCAAGCATGCCAACATCCGAATTATTGGGGTGCCAGAAAAAGAGAGAGAGCAAGTTAATGAAAACCTACTTGAAGAAATAGTGACTGAAAACTTCCACCTGGTGAAAGAAACTGACTTAAAAGCCCAAGAAGTACACAGAACCCCAAAATATAGGAATCTAAAGAGGACCACACCAAGACATATCATAATTAAAATGCCAAGAGCAAAAGATAAAGAGAGAATATTAAAAGCAGCAAGAGAAAAACAGTTGGTTACCTACAGGGGAGCACCCATACGACTGTCAGTGGATTTCTCAACAGAAACAATGCAGGCCAGATGGGAGTGGCAAGAAATATTCAAAATAATGAATAGCAAGAATCTACAACCAAGATTACTCTATCCAGCAAAGCTGTCATTCAGAATTGAAGGTCAGATGAAGTGCTTCGCAGATAAGAAAAAGTTAAAGGAGTTCATCACCACCAAACCAGTATTATATGAAATGCTGAAAGATATTCTTTAAGAAGAGGAAGAAGAAAAAGGTAAAAATACAAATTATGAACAGCAAATACACATCTATCAACAAATGAACATAAAAATCAAGTGAATTGATAGGCTGATGAACTGGTGACTATAACAGAAACGGACATAGAGAGGGAATGGACTGACAATTCTTGGGAAGAAAAGGGTTGTGGGAAGTACAGCAAGAGACTGGACAAAAATCTTGCAACAATGGGAGAGGACAGTGGGGAGTGGAGGTGAGGGTGGAGGGTGGGATAGGTACAGGGTGGAGGGGAGATATAGGGGGATAAAAAAGGGGGAACAATGTAATTAATAAACTGAACAATAAAGATAAAAAAAGGGAAAAAAGACTTCATCCTCTCCTTTTTATATTCTTCCTTTTGGATTACAGCAGTACGACTGCACTACATTTTCTATTGGTATATGTACTGCTCATTTTCTGGCTCTGAAACAGATTGCACTTGGATCAAATGTATTCCTCTTGAGAGAAAATGGGAATATGATTGGAAAAAAAAGAACAACGTATTTCTCAGGCTAACTTAAACTAGAGAAACAATTCAGCCCTTTTTATAAAAATACCAAAGCCTATTCTGCTTGTTGGAAGCCCAGTAGTGTCTATGGAACACATAGGCTCTTGCTGCAGTCCAAAGCCATGGCTCGGGCAGTACTTGCAGTCTCTAGCCGCTCCTTTCTGGACCTTCAGTTTAACAATGAACTGACTCCAGAGCACTCTCGCTCATCAGGACTGCTGCCTCTGTTCAGTGGTGCCCACAGTGGACATGCTGACTGGTTTCCAGAAGGCCACTGGGTAGTGCTCAGAACTTCCAGATCAAGGTGACCTCGGGAAGTCATTCTGTCCCTATCCTGCCTCTTGGCATCACTACCTTCAATCACTCAAGACAGCAAGCAGCTTCCTCATTGTCCAAATAGCCACAGAGTTGGAGCCTGCTCAGATTTCTTCGGTAGTATTTTTAGTGCCACCTATCTTCAGGGGTTTGCCGCTTTTGCAAACAAGTAACCCGAATTACTAAGTGTCAAACCTCTCTCATCTTTTCTTGCTCTTGTTGGACCCAGAAGCAAAGAACGCTGATGCACTGTGACTCTCCAGTGCTTGTCCTGGGTGTGGAGACCTGCTCTTGTCTGATAAGAAGAGCTGGGAGGTAGAGTTGCAATTCCGCATGAAAAAAACTCTACACTCATCGTCATTATCATCATCATCATCATCATTATCATTGCCATCTAATTAGGAAGAAATGTTGGGAAACTGAACCTGGCAGTTTTCTATTTTATAAATGATGAGTTAGAGAGTTGTAGGTTCCCCTCCCTTGGTCTTGCTCTGTTTTTTCTTTTATCTTTCTTTCATTGGCCTCCCCTTGTTCCTTACAGATTTAAAAATGGGTCCTCAACTTTGTAATTTTAAAACATATTCTTCTATACATGTCGTTGTTCTTTTTAATAGGATCTGCCTGAACCAGTCTGTGTGGAACTCCAGTTTCACATTATTATATCATTGTCTATCCCAAGTGTTATAGCCTTGCTACGACTTCCTAACTAATCAGCTATTTCAACTTTCATTCCATAAGCTTTATGTCTGAGTGTAATTAAATGAGCATTAAGTCCTTTTTTTTTACTAGCAAAGCCTGAAAGTTCTGATATTACAGTAATAAGTGTGAAGTGAATTTTGAATGGCATTTATATCTGTTCATGGGCTCTAAATGTTTGATTTGCATAACTAGTTAAAATGATATCAGAGCAGCATATTGATTTAATCCCATCTCAGAAAACTGTTAATTAATAATGATAATAAATGTGTCAGTCCTTTATTATCTGCTTTGAATTGGTGATGATAGCTATATTAATACCACTTCAGTAATAGACCTCTGCTGGCTATTGTTGGCAAAGCTTTTAAGGCCTGAATCACCTGCAATCAGAATTTAGAAAATTTATTGTAGATCAGTTTTAAAAAGAACAGCCATTCCAACATATATGTAATTTTATTAACGCCTACATTTTTAATTTAACATTTTATTTACATAAATCACTGTGATCAGAAACTTCAGGGAGATTTTAAACAAAGGCACTTTTTCATTTTTATATCCCAAGTTAAAAGTTGTCTGACAGAAGGACTGGGCCCAGGATGATCCCTTTTTGAGGGGTTGGCAGGTCAGGGCCCCTCCTGCTGCCTGTCCTCGTGGCTGGGCTGGCCACTCTCTAGCTCCCCTCCTTCAGGGGAATCTGCTGGCTCTGTTGCAATGCCCAGGGGCCTGTGTGTATGTCAGTGGTGGGATTGTAGGGGGAGCATATTTCCCCCTTCATACATTTTCCTAGAGGAAGGTCTCACCTCTGTTTTTTTTGGGAGAGATGCAAACACCAAGATGCAAGTGTAACATGGATAGTTACTTTGCAATGGCTTGGCATTTCCCCAGACTGACAGCTCCAGGGCTCCGTAATACTGGCTTTCCAGAAGGATGTCAGAGGCCCAAGAAGTCTTCCATGAGGGTATGGCAGCTTAATCACTGCCACATCCAATAGCTAGGACTGTTGATGGGTATGTGCTGGAAATTTTATAATTTCTCTCCAAACCTTAGTTTCTTTTTCTATAAAATGGGTAGGATTAAGTGGAATTTCATAAACATGAGCGTGAGCACACACACACACATACACGTGTGTGTGTGTGTGTGTGTGTGTGTGTGTGTGTGTGTAATATATATATATTACAGTGCTTAGCACTCAGAAGACAATGATTGGTAGTCCTCTTCCTTTTTCTCTTAGGTTATGAGCATACACTTGCCATTCCTTTTTCATTGCAGTTGAGATAAAGACTTGAGCAGCCTCTGTCATTGGACTCAGCAGTTTTAATAACTATAAAGTCTACCTCAAGGAGCCTGAGGACCTGCTGCTTTCCCCATTTGAAGTGTGAATGTCAACACAATTTGCTTACTTTGGGGTCAGCTTCCCTCTCAATCCTTCCTGTTCAGTTCCTGTCTTTGGATATAAATGATTGTTACTGATTTGGAATCTGCATCAGATCCACTTTCTTCTCCCACATCAGAAGTGGACTTGCCCTTGCTTTTCATCAATCTTCTGATCTCTTCATACAGAACCAATTTCTAGACATGATATTAATTGGTTGTAATGGAAATGTGGCCCAGAGAGTTTGTGACCTGCCCAAGATCTCATAATCTCTCACGTGAAGTCATGTATTCCTTTGATACCACCTGCCAGGTAACTCAGGCAGCTCATGGGTCCTCAGTACAACCCGGAAAAAGAATTTAAATTCTTCCTTTGGATGCCCATCCCTTCCATTTTATGCTTTTTACTCCCCTTTTCTATTCAGGTTCTTCCAGTCAGTGAGCCTTGGGCACCCCTCCCTCCCATTCCCACATGTGGCAAGAGGGAAGCTTGGCCTTTAGAACAGTTCTCTAAGTCTCCCATTGGACCGTCCTGTCATTAATCCTTTCCATTTCTGGATGGGAAAAAATATCCTTTGTTTGAGCCTGTGATAGATTAGCATGGCTTGGAAGGAGAGCTGGCTTTCCAAACTCCTGTGGGTGTGTCTCCAGCTGGATGTTCCCCTCCTGACTTTGATTTCTCTCTCAGCGAGTGGGGGTGTAATTCGCCTTGACATTGCTGGCCATCAGTGCCACACTGAAATGGGCCTTCTTTGACTCGAAGTGACAGTCTTTGGCCCCTGTGACATTGTTTCCATAGATTTGCAATGGAACAGTTTTATATTTTGCAAAACAGAGTGATCTCCTCCGACTGGCATTGATGTGATTTTTGCCATGGTCTTCTGGAGGGTAAAGGTGTTTCCATCGACCCACCCTAAACTGATTCCCCTTATTCTGGCATCTGAACACATTGCTTTTAGGTGCCTGGGATGATGATTTTGGTTTTTAAAATCAGAATTGGTTGTTATAATGTATTTTTTCTTGTATGAACACTTCCCCTATGATTTTATGGACCCCTAATATTCCAAGACCTTTGATGTCCACAGCAAATTTTTTTCCACTTCTGCTCTTCTGCATCCTAGTAGTGGTCAGTATCTTAGAGCTGAATGACCTTGGCACCTTCTCCTGGAGGATAGGAACTCTGGTGCCATTTACACGTGGAGATAGCTTGAGATGCAGTCAGAGGGAATATCAGCCTCCAGCCTTTGTCCAAGATGTGGAAGTTGTTAGAGAAGGTTATTAGGGGAGGGAATTGGGTTGTTGCTTGGTGGTCTTTACTTTTCAGAGCAGCTTAAATCACAGTCTGGTTGTTCTCAGCGTTTTCTAAAAATACTTGAAAACAGACAAATAAGGATGTTTCATGATCCTGTCTAAAAAGAAGAAGAAACTCAGGCTATTATTTTTCTAGAAGGCTCTCTAACCTTTGGACTTTTACTGGTGTAAGCTACCCAAGATTGAGTTATTAGGGATGGCTTATACTTTAACTGTTAGACTTATTAGAAAGTATGGCATTTATAGAAATATTTAATATTCTATCTAAGCTTACACCCTTCCAACTCTCATTCAAGTGTTAAAATGTACTGTGGGATTTAAGAAAGATTAGATTTTCTTTCTTTTTCTTTACTTTTTTTTTTTTTGCCACCAGGTATATGTCTATGTTGCCTTTATTGAAGTTGTAGGGAGAGCCAGTCTCTTTCAGCAGAGACTGCTGAAGGGGTCCCTAAGGAGTAAGATTTCTTTTTTGTTGTTGCCAAGAATCTTTCCTCCTGGTGTCACAAGGTCAGGCAGCCGTTTTCCTCACCCCACTGTCCCCAAGATGTCGGATTTGGGCTTTGCCTTGTCATTGACTCTGCTGGTGAGACTTTGGGAAAGAATTCCATGTGAGTGTTTCTGCCTGTGGCTCCTCCCTGTGGTTTGGGGGAGGAGTCCCAGGAGAACGGATTCCTGGCAGAAGATGTGATGAGCACTTGAGCATGTGTTTGAGAGGAGATGGGATGTCGGGCTCTGGGAGGGTCTCTAGAGCATTGAGACTATTTATGTATTTTGAAAAAAATTAAGACCAAACTTCTCAACGCGATAGCTTTTCTTTTTACAGTTTCGGTCCACACATTGTTTTAGATTCTGGCCTGGCTCTTTCTCTCTGGTGGCCACAAACATAATGGCCCAACTTTCTAAATGGGGGAGAAGATGTTCCAATTTAGAGCCTGTGCTGAGAAGCTTGGGAATAGAAGGTGGAGAGGTTGGTTGACATGTGAATTTTGGTTTAGGTAGGGGACCCATTATGTGGGAGTAAAAGTTGTTACCCCAGAAAAGTTTGAGGTTATGCATCCTCTTTGATGGCATTTGTCTGACTCTGAGTATATTTTTCCTACTCCTACCCACTCCCTGTGTGGGTTTGTATTCTTTAGTCCCAGCTGTTTGTGATATTTCACTGTCAAATACATAATTAACAATTTTGTAAGCCAAGTTTAGTGATGCTTTTACATTCATGCACTGAATGTCTTTTCTGTATTAAGCCAGTTACATCTTTTTTATTTAACACTACACCCGCCCCAACCCCCTTCCCCCCAAAAAAAACCCCAAAATCAAAAATAAAAAACCCTGTTTCCAAAAAGTTTGTCGTTCTAACATCCTTCCAAAGAATGAACTGTATCAAAGTGGACTTGGGAAATTGTAGCAAAGTGGACTTAAGAATACAGATGTGGATTGTGGTGTGGAATTGCTTTGGAATTCAAAGCTAGTTGTGTAGATGGAATTGATGATTAATCCAGTTGTAATTTTTTTAAACATGATGTCAGTGACAGTTTTATGACTGGGATTTTGACAGACTGGAATAAGTTGCTGGAATATGGGTGAGAAAGCAAGTCAGAGTTAAGGGTTGAGCCAATAAAATAAAACTAAACAGTTAAAATATTAGGGAATGTTTGTTTACATATTTTCTTCGAAAAGTACTGGGGATTCACCCACAGTATATTGTAAGTATTCTGTTTTTTTTTTCTTTTCCAATCTTAAGAAATTTATTATTCTAATCACATAGGGTCAAAGGAGAAAACCAAATAGTCTTAATAGAATAAAAAATTATTTCTTATAAAATATTCACAATAAACTAATATTGCATAGACACTTATCCTGATAGAAATTCTTTACCCTCAAGTCAAAAGCAAGTACTCTCTTTGATGGCCCAATATTTGAGAAAGTCAGGGCTGAGATGAGAGTGTCCCCTTCTGTTATGATTTAAATGCAACACTGTCTCAAATTCTGGAAGATCTCCCCTAGAGTTTGTTAGTCACCTTGGGGGAATTCTATTTTGGCCAGCCCTATGTTTATATATAATTTAAAAATTCAATTGTGAACTTTGAAGGGGCTGGTGGTTTCACCAAAAAATCCTTATTGCTGGCCAGAACAGAGTGCCACTGCCACCTTTAGATACATATCCACATTCTGTAGGTCACCCGGGAACTCTCCTGGCTCAGTTCACTCTCTTAGGTACCTGCCTGGCTGGCCCTGTGGTCCTTTGGCTATCATTGCTTTCGGTAATGCAATAAGATAAGAAAGGGAAAATGGGTACAAATAATCAAAAGGAAGAGATAAAAGTAGCATTATTTTTGAGTGAAATGATTGCTAATCTGGAAAACTCAACAAAATCAATTGAAAAAACTATTAAATTTATTGGAGTTATATAAAGTAGTAAAATATATAGAAAAATCCAAATAGCAAAATGGGAAGAGAACTCATTTGCAATTAATATTAATAATGAATGCCTACAAATTAATTTAGTAAGAAATAATGTAGGACTTATATAAAAAGCAATCAAATATTACTGAAGATGGCAAAAGTAAATGAAGACAATGTCCACATTTTCAAGTAGTTTATATTCACTAAACTGAAAACATGTGGAAAGAGCATCTTCCCAACTTCAAATGGTTGATGAAATACTTTGCACTCTTTGGAGACACGCAAGAAGTTGTTGATATGCTTTGCTGTGGGTTTCTGAGGAACTGGGACTAGTTTGGGGTAGTTCTCAGGGAATGGGACAGAGGGCACACCGGCTCTGATGACTGCCGCACAAAGCTTTTGTGTTGTGTTAGCAAACATGGAATGGATAAGTGACAGGCTGGTTCTCAGCTGTCTTTAGGAAGCTCTTTGCCAGCAGTTATGACTATTTTACTTTCTTCAGTGCCAGCTAGTGACCAGGGTGGCCTGGAGCCTTGGGTATTGTGCCTGACTGAGAGCAGGACTTGGTCTTGCATGCTGGATTTAACCTTATTTCCCACATTCCCCTCTATTTAATGACTTTTGAAAAATTGAGGCTGTCATTTGCTGCGTAGATTCTGTTTTCAAAGTCTCAGGTTTAAATCTATCTGCTCTCCCCACTGAAACAAAATTCAAGGTTCTAATCTTAAGAAAAACAGCCAGGTGAGCCTTATTTCTACTGAAGATCAATCCTACCATCAGCACCCACAAGGAAAGAGATGAAGAATGAGCCCCACATGGAATGTTTCTAGTTTTGCAATTATAGAAGTTGGTGAAAAAAGAGACATTTGATTTGAAGGATTAGAAGAGTTGCCCATTTTTGACATTTAATGGGTGGGATGCCTGAAACTGCTTTTTTTTTAAAATTAAAATATTTGTACAGAAAGTCCTAGCCCTGCATGTTGTCAAGTTCAAGGTTTTTGCTTTTTATTTCTCTCTAATGTTTCTGCATTGCACTGTTATTTTCTGTTAAACCCATGGATTGTGGTTGTTGTGAGTTTGTGTTGCAACCTGTATTTGCTCACTTCTAAGAAGCCACGTCCAAAGTTGCAATGATTGAAGCTGGAGAGGAAAGCTCTGTGCTTGAGATAAGATTTACTTGTATAGAGACTATCTTATTTGAGAAATTCTGGGTTCTCAAGGACTGAAGAGTTTGAACCTGAACCAAATGCATTTTAATATATGTTACCTGCTTGAGACCCAGACGGGTGGGGCAAATCAGTGTGTGACAGGCTCTACCTTCCTCAATGTTAAATAAACTTTAAAAGACCCGTGTTCTCTGAAAGCTTAGGAACACAGTGGTTCATAATATTTATATAATTATTTATTTATATACTTGATTATTCCTATGTAAAAGTTTAAATAATTCAAAGATAATTTTTTTACCTACCTACTTGCCTATCTTCCTTTCTAAGCTTAAGAGAAGGAGCTGAAGGAGCTATGTCAAAATGTGAACTTGTGTTATTTCTGGGAAGTAATAAGACTTGGTTTCAAATGCTGGTGCCATCACTCAGGAGTGGTGTGATCTTGAGCAAACTGCTTAATCACTCTAAGTCTCAGTTACCTATGTCAATGAATTGTGAGAATTAAAATAGGTAATACATTAAAACACTTAGCACAATGCTGGCATATAGTAAGCTCTCAGTAAAATATTACAATATTATAATCTGGGCAAGAGGATTATAGGTGACTTTTAATTGCCTTTAAATATTTTTCATAAACTTTATTAAGCTTTACTCTGATAAAAATTTACATCTATAATTTTAAAAATTGCAGTAGTGATTTAAAAAATTGATTAAGTGATAAAAATTGAATAAAAGTCTTAGCCTTGCTGTGTCTAGGTGATGACCCTCCAGCCAACCAACTAGAAACAGTTAAATGAAGAGGCAGGATCTATCTGATTAATCTGTTGAGCACTTATGCTACATTTTAGTTGTATTTGCAGCAATTTATTTGCTTTTCACAGGTGGGAACTATTAGGCCTGTTAACAGGAGACAGATTCTGAGTGAACTACTCTAAGGTTCTATAGGAGAAAACTGGTCTAGTGGCAACTTGAACTTTGACTTTGAAGCTTGCAAAGTTAACTGTACAGCTTCTCTTTCTTTGGTATTGAGGCCAAGACATACTGATTCAGTCCAACATTTTTCTATGGCTGTTAACTTTTTTAGCCAGCTTCTGTTCTGACTGGTCCATGCCTATATCAGATCAGATCAATATTGTGAACGTTACCTCTGGTCAAAGACCATTGTCATATTGTAGGAAGCCAGATATGCTTTACTTGGGAACTATTTGTGGTAAATTAGTGGAAAATGGAGACAGAGGGAGAGAGGAAGAGAGGAAGGAGCAGAAGAGGTACAGGGTAGAGAGGGACATGGGGAACATTATTTGCTTCAGGAGAGCAATCTCTGAATGGCCATTCTCCTAGAAAGCACGAAGGAGGTATAACATGTACTAATAGCTCTGTAGTTTTTTCAGAGCTGCACCAAGATCCTAGCCAGAGAGATGTATGTTTAGCCTTCTCAGAAAATGTTGTGAAGGAAAAACCTGAACCACTGTGTTCCTAAGCTTTCAGAGAACACGGGTCTTTTAAAGTTTATTTTACATTGAGGAAGGTAGGGCCTGTCACACACTGATTTGTCCCACCCCTTTGGGTCTCAGCTGTCTTCCTAATAGGCAGTCACCGGGAGTGGAGTGTGGCTTTGTTAACAATCAGGGGTGACCAGCCTGTCAGCCCGTCTGGCTGGAGCCCTGGATGCTGGAGTGCCTGACAACAACCCCATTTGCATCCTGTGCAGAAAGCACCACATCCTCTCTTATTAAGAGAAGAGTTAACCCAAAATACCAGAAAAACTGGTAACCAGTGACCCTCATGTAACTCTAGATCCCATACTTCATTAGGGCAGCGTCAGGGTAGTAGTGTCCAAACCCTACTTTTCATGTTACAGCCATTAAAACTGTTTTTGCAAGTAAGATTTCTTCTACAGAGCCCCAGGAGAGGAGGCAGATCAAAGAGAAATTGCTCTGGTTAGAGAATGAGTGGGAAGCCCAAATCCCACCTATTTTTCCCAGGGAATACGCTGTATAATCCCAGGGTTCCTAGGAACACAGTTTGAGAACTGTTTGTTACAGCAGTTTTGCTTTTGTAATCCTCTCTCTCTCTCTCTCTCTCTCTCTCTCTCTCTCTAGCCAAGCCCCACTCAGGACAATTTGCAAAAACTGTGTTGCAAATGGCTTTGGGAAAGGGGATGTGACATTGTGTAAATACTTCTGTGAAAATTTGTTTGTTTCTCTCCCCCACTCCCTCTTTTCCATCTCTAATCTTACTTCTTTCCTTCTTTCCCACCCTATTTGGATTTGATGAAACCATGATGTCCAGCACATGTTTTACTGTTCACTGTGTGCTGTGCTTTAGCAATTTATAACTATGATCAATGTTGTGACCTTAGGGAAATTGCTTATATAATTACAGAAAGTTTACAGTCGTAAGACAAGGAATGGGGAAAATATATCACTGTAAAATATAAATATGTTTAAATTACATTTAGAATTTGGAATAGTTCCTTGCTTGTGTTTTACAGAGTAATCTGTGATTTAAATCAGGTTTAGTTGTGTTTTTTCCCCCCCTAAATTGGGTATTATAAATCAAGAGTAGATGCTGGATATAGCACACAAGAGGATTTCTTATACATTTTAATGTTGCATAAGTAAGAAATACCAGTAGTTCAGCAGTAAAATTGCAAATGTAAGCAAAAGTGAAGATTTTTCCAAATTTAACTAGGTTGCATTTGTTTAGTAAACTCTAGCAATAATTTACTGTTTTATTACGTTTGCCTTTGAGATCTGGGCTGACTTTTTTGTTCCCTTCCTTAAGAAAGAAAATGGAGGTACATACATTACTGTAATTGTCTGGAGCTGGGAAAAGGATGAGAGAACCATTTTGCTTTCTCCACCTGTGGTACATAAAGAAGAAAGCGGGAGGAGAAAATAAGGATTAAGTATATTTGTGGATGTATCAGCTGCACAAGCAGGGCATTTTTGGGTGGTAGGGCCAGGGTTTCCATTTGTGCCATCTGTGGTGAGACTGAGTGTTCTTGTGCAATAAGTCAAAGGTGTTGGTCCCAGCTGCTGGCCAGGGTGGAGATGAGCCAGGAAAGGTACCTAATACAGTTCATTGTGAATGAACACATGTCTTCAGACACTTTTGGGAGTTTCTGAAAAACAGGTAAGTTTCATTCAGGATAATCTATTATGTGCATATGGGTGAATTTCAGTGTGGGAAGAGTGCTCCAGGACCGGTGCTGATGTGGAGAGAAGCTGGGCAGAAGGAAGGACTGTCTCAGCAACGTGGCTTGGTGTGCAGAGCTCCTGAGTGGGATTGTTGCCCACCACCCCTCCTGCCACCACATGCTTCAGATGGTTAACATGGACCCCAGCTTAGTTTAACTGTGGTTTGAGAGAAGTGAACTCTGGGATTGGGTTGGATGATGTTGATTAATAGGAGTGAGAGGGTGAGAGACTCCAGGGCCAAGCAGTAGGTCCATCTTGGTGGCATCTGATGTTGATTGGCTTTGTCCTGCGCGGCTGCACTCGGAGAGCGGACATTAAGATTAAGTGATGCTGTCGTGTTGAGGAGCACGGCACTGCATCATTCTGGGAAGAGACAGCTGGGGTGGTTAATCCTTCATCACCAAGGGAGTACTGCCAGCGGAAAGATATACAGCCAAAGATAACCCTCCATAACTTGTGCTAAAGATCAGAAAACTTTGAATTCACATCCATCTGCTTAGTCTGGGGTGAAGATGAAAGATAGGCAGAATAGGAAATAAAGAACTCCTGGGGGATTCATCTTCAGTATGGTATGTAACCCACAGAGTGAGCAGGTGGAGAGAAACTTTCACGTGGTGTTTAAAAGGGACTTAAATTTACCCGATTTCACAGCAGCCTCTTAAAGTAATTAAAATTAAGTGGTACACACTTGCATTTTTCTGTTGCACTGCCATCATTTTACCCCCAAATGCTGTTTGCCCCCCGTTATATCTTCCCTGGATTTTCTTTTAAGGAGCTCCTCTTACTTCTGTACTTATGGACACAGCACACAGGCAAGGAATGCTGGAGTACCCACTCAGAAAGAAGAGTTTTTGTTTTCTTGTCTCCTGTGAGCTTTTTAGGAGATACCACAGACTTGGACTGTGTGCGTGCATGCCTGTGAATCTGTGGCTGAATGTGGGTCTGAAATTCTCTTGTTCTGAATATTTCTGAACAGCTGCAATGACTTGATATATCACGTGTAATCAAATTATGCATTGTTGTCATACCAAAGTGATGTGCAGGGAGAGAATAAATCAGGGAAATAAAGGAGAGGCCCCTCTCACATCTGCAGCCTCTCTGTTAGCACATGGCTAGGCCTGGGAATGTCTGGCGCAAGGTGAGAACGTTGGAGAGAGTAGAGCTGCATGCTCTGTCCTCAAATGACTTCATGCATTGAGTTCAAAGGGAAGATTTTGGTTTTGTTTTTAACCGTTTAGGGATACTTTTGTCTTTTTTTCTTGGCCAGTTTGGTGCTTGAGAGTGAGAGTGGGGGTTCTTCATCTGGGGCCTGGTCCATTTGCACCAATGTGCAGAGGTAGAAGCTTTTTCTTCAGGGCTGAGCACCGCTGGGCCTTTATTGCACTGCATCCATTATAAGGGCCTGAATGGGGAGGATGGGGGGCTGCAGAATGCACACAGTAAAGTAAACAAGGAAGTCGGGGTGAAAAGAAAAATTTATTGAGAATTAGAGACCTGGGTGAGTTTCTGCTAAGCTCTGTGAATTAGGACAGACTGTGTTACAATTGAAAAGGTTGAGAAAAAGGAGGTGAATTGTCCAAAGGAGGAGAAAGTGTCAGCGTGCCCTTGTGGGAGGAGGGGGCTAAAGAGAGAAAGACAGATGAAGTTTTATAGTTTTGATTAGAGGATGGGGGCGAAGCCTTCAGTTCTTTGAGCTGCTGGGGAAGATCAGTGTGGTTCGCTTACATCTCAGACTACTTAGGATGGTCTTGATTTTGAAAATACAAATCATATATTAATTTGTGTATCTACAAGTATGTAATATAGACATACATATGTTTTTAAAGTTTATTTTAAAATTATTTTAAAGTTTATAAAAAGTTTATTTTAAAGTTGGTGTTTGCCTTTCATAAAAAAGTTCATAAAATGAATAAGTGACAATTTTTATGACTTTGTAAGACTTCATTTAAGTCAGTGGTTGGCAAACTGTGGCTGGCAAGCCACATGCGGCTCGCAAGCCGTGGTTTGCTGCTGTGATTACTAATGAGTTTGCCGACCACTGCCTTAGGGAAAAACACTTAAAAAAATTTTAATAATGTACTGATGACTTTAACCTGAAGTCAGAACTTCTGGGTAAGGGTAACGCCGCAGTTTGCTGACCACTGATTTAACTAAGTCTAAAAAAAAAAAAATCTTATAAAAATCTCTTGTGAGACCATGAGGTTTAACTTTGGATCCAGGACAGTGTCATGGCAAATTTGGGAGAAAGCATAATGCATTAATCATTCCTGGTGTGCCAAGCCTGGGGTAGAGGGTGTTCCTTATCCTCTGAGGAGGAGCTGATTCAAAAGGCTCTCTTGTTGAAGGACACTACCCTGGCTTTTCTTGCCTGAGAAAGCTAGTGAAGAAATTGAGATTCTTAGCAAATCATTCATGGGAAGAGAGGAGGGTGAATCTGAAAATGTGCCACCACATGGAGGGGTATGTGGGAAGGCATGAAAAGAAGAATAAGACCCAGATGTAATGTCATCGTCTTTATCTGTTTGAATCTTAGTCTCAAATGCCGTTTGCTCAGCCTAGACATTTCCCTGTGGGATTCATCCCGAGTATCCAGACTTGAGTCACTGAGCCAAATGGCCAGAGGATGAGGTTGGGGGCTGTTGATAACTCTCCAAGCTGGAAGTAAGTGGAATTGGTGGGAGATGTGATGTAAGGGCCTCCATTTAGGTCAGGATTGCTTTTCAGGGAATTTTATACTTGGGAACAAATCACTGGGCCAGTGAACGTCAGTGACTGCTGAACGAACGGTACATACATTTTTTTCTATTTGGATGCCCACAGACCCAGCTTTTGCTGTTCCTGGTGAATATACATTTTCCATAGGCTGGTCCTGTGGGAGATTTGAGTAGCCTCAAGGGGAGTGGAAACCTCTGCTTGTCTCCTTTGCAGATGATGAAGTTTTGGCTAAACTTTTCTCAGTTCTTACCTTATGTACTGGTATAGTAAGTTGATATGGGTGGCACAGGTATACCTCGCTTTATGCAGAAGTCTCAGAAGAAGAGTGGGAAAGGAAAAACAGTCTGAACCTAGAGTTAGCAGACTGGGTTGGTTCTGACTTGGCCTTTTCTTCCCCAGGTTTACCAGTGTTTCTGTTGTTTGTTGCTGTTATTATCTTAAAACCTGGAGACTCAGATCAACTATTTGATTATGTGCATGGAGTCTATGAGTTAGGAGTTCAGAGAGGACACCATGGAGCAAGTTGTCTGTGGTCCACAAGACTGGAGTGTCCACTGGAAAGACTCACAGGCTGGGGCCTGGAATCCCCTGCAAGTTCACTCATACATGTCTGGCATCTGGGCTGTGGTGAGTTGAAGACTGGAACTGCTGACGGGAGCTGTCATACATGACCTTTCCATGTGGCTTGGCTGCCTCACAGGATGGCTGTCTTGGGGTAGTTGGGTTTCCTACATGATGGTTTAGGGCTGAGCATAAGTGTTTCAGTCATGAGAAAGAAACTGCGTCACATTGACGATCTTGCCTCAGCAATCCCACAGTGTAACTTCTACGTGCTCTGTCTGTGAAAAGATGGAAGCTTGCCCAGATGCAGGGAAGGGAAGTTGTCTACCGTTTGATGGGCAAACAGCAAGGTCACATTCTACAGGAGCACGTTAAGGGTGTGGAGGAAGATGTTGTAGCCATCTTTGGAACATATGCCACACTCTGGTTCTTTTCTGTGAGTGACTAAAAATAGAGCAGAGCTAAATTACTTGCTAAGGTCTCTTCCAACATTAAAATGATGTAATTCTTTAAAATGAAAATCCAATCTTTTAAAAAATGGTAATTTATAAAGTGATGATTGGCTTTATTAGAGAGTCTACTTTAGGATATATTTGCATAGATTGGTGCCTGAGTACAATCTAAAATAATCTCTTATGCAGCATGAAAGACACTGATATGAGGGATATTCAGGTCATGCTTTTCCCCCTAAGTTGTTTCAACTGAATTTTATGTTACAGTGATTCCTTTTAGTCTAGTTTTATTTCTCATGACTTGAGAATAATTAGGTGGCATCCTGATATCTCACTGGGCTCATCATGAATGTTAATTTGGAAGTGAGTTAAGTGTTTGACACAGAGGATTTAGGACTGGAATGTAGTTGGGGATCTGGGCAATGACGGGATTTTGAGGTACAATCCATGAACACTTTGTGGCTCATCCTCTTATCCCAACACAGGGAGTAGAATAGAAAGGATGGTGAACTTCTGGAGAAAGATTCCCCTTGCTGCGGAGAAGGTTAAATGGTCACCTCTGGCAGTGGTACAGATCTGAAACCAGACATGAGATCTGAAGGAGGATGACCATAGACAGCTGCCCCCCAAAAGGCATCACAATTAAGAAGGGAAGAGGTTAATGCATTGACTAATGTATCAGTTTACAAGCACTGGCCCTCTCTTTGTTCTGTTTTATCATACACATTCATCACGTTCAACCTGGCAACCCAACCAAATAGCTATTTAAGTTGTAAAAATGAATCATAGCATAATTTCATGAACTAGGTAATATAACTGAATCTAGTCCCATTGTACAACGGAGCCTTTGCCAGCCTGTTGTACCTGGCTCTGGGCTTCCTCAGAGTAAGTAAATAAATAAACAGGCTCCATTAAATACAATAACAGTAGGGTGGCTGGGACAGTTGGGTTGTGGGTTCAGAGAAGGAGTCATCTAGATGTATCATACTGGACTATGGTGCGTTTCCAAGCTGGTTCAACCCCAAAAGACCTGCAAATCATGTTGGCCTTCTTTTGTCCTCTGCATTTGATCCCCTATTTCCCCAATTTATTAAATAAATGGCAGGATGTAAACCTCATAAATAAGAACTGCAAATAAGGGCTCTACCCAGCTCAGTTTCACATAATTCCATGGCTTGCTTACTTTGTACTCACTGAAAAGATTAATCAACACAAAGTCTCTACCCCAAGGACCAATCTAAAGAATGGTGCCCACTTATGCCTCAAGCATCTTTCTATTGTTTTTTATGTGTTTTTATTTGACTGTTAATGATAAATCTTGAGCTGAAAGTATATTATCCCCATTGTTATTGGTAAGGAAATGGAGACTCTAATAATTTACTTGGAGTCATGCAGTTAATAAATGTCAGGGTAGAGATTTGAACTACCTTCTCCATGGTAGAGGCCAGAGAGGAGGGGGCTTTGGTAGGATGAAGGTACAGCGTTGGCAAAAGTAGGTTTATAGTTATGAGTACACAAAACACAGTTAATAAAACTGTTGTAATCAACAACTTGCATGTCTTTTTCCATACGAACAACTGTAAACCTACTTTTGTCCATCCCTGTACGCTGAGCTTTGAGCAGCCAGGAGGTGAAGGGCCCCAAGTGGACTTGATCCTGTATATCACAAAGAGACATGGTCTGGGGAATGGCTGTGGCAGAACTTGAGTGAAGGAGTGCGAGCAGGCAGGAGAGACCTGCATGGAACCCAATGTCTTCCCCTTGAAGGATGTAAGAAAAGCTTAGAGCAAAGCACTGGACAGTAAAATGAAGAGATGAGGCTGAACCGGAGAAATATTGCTGTGGTAGAATCAACTCCTTGTAAGAGAGTCTCTGCTCTGCCTTCCTTCTCAATATGGATAGCAGCTTGTATTTATTCTCTCTCTCCTTTCTTCGCACTCTTCCCTGCCCTCCCCTTCCATTCATTGCTTTCCCCCTTTCTTTGTTTTGTTTTTATCTCCTTTCTCATTTTTATTCCCTCTCCTTCATTACCCTGGTGTTTTCTTTACTCATCTCCATTACTAAACATTTTCAGTCTACCCTCACACCCATTCCTTCTTGATCTCCTCCCCCATCCTTTCCCTATGGAATATGTATGTAAATAAATATATATGTATATTTAAATCTGTTTTTGTTTTGGTTGTGTCAGCATATTTTAGACTGCTGGGCTTTGCATGTTTTGCAGCTGGTTTTGATGCAGTTGTCAGATGGTGATGGATGACTATCATCATTTAAAGTGTAAAAGAAAATGCCTTGGCACAGAGAGGCATGATCCACCACTGTCTGCCAGCCTGGATAGGCACGGCCACCATTTCCTCCTCCCCTATCCAGCCTCCCTCTCTGCTCACACTGCCCTTGCCAGAATCTACAAAAGTCATCGCCAGCCGCGCAGCACTGGGCTCTTGCCTTCTATAATATCACTTTGGTAGTTGTCAGATCATATGAAATGTCAAAATTCATGTGGCCTCTACGAAGAGGTATATTTAGTACAGCTGCTGCATACCTACACGCTACCCCTGACACTGACATATTAGTTATGCTGTCTTTTGCAATCTGATATCTTTAAATTTGCCACCTTGTTAAGTTTTGATTAATGTGATTCCATTTCACTAAAGTAATTGGCTTGGCCTGTTGTAAAAAATAATCAGCCCCCTCTACGGAACAAATGCTAGAACATGCTAATGAGGGAGTGAGTTCGTTACATTGATGGCGTGGACTGACAGTTATTAATGATTGTTATGATAAACAGACGAGTGCGAATTGGGATGAGTTGGGCAAAAGTGACAGTTTAAAAATAACATATATTGGAAAGTACTAACGAAGTAATATACTGTTAGGAAAACAATCATGCAAGTTGTCAAGGAAAGAAGTGTAATTATACAGCCGCATGGGCTGCTTAGGAGGACAGGGACCTGCCTGATAATGGACACATTTTTTGTTGGCAAGAGGGAAATGTGTTATGGCAGAAAGAGGTGCAGGTTGATAAATTAATTGGTCCTTCTCACAGCTCTGAGAGCAAACTTGGCTGGCAGTCACCATGCAGATTAGGGAGATAGAGTTAGCCAATGCCTCTTTTCTCCAGAACCTCCCCTGTCCTCATTGCCAAGCTTTTCTGGGGCCTCTCCTGTCTCCTCTCCTCACCCTTCTTCACGAGCTACAACAAGTCATAGAAAATGTGTCCCGAGGCAGGCTGCACAAAGTGCAACTTTGAGCTGGAGTGCTTGCAACTGTGTCCAATTTTTTGTTAAAGACCCTGAAAACTTAAATGCTCTATTGTTGCTAAGTCTTTGGCTGTAATGGAGGTAATTATGGGTGGTTTCCAGTTCCATGAAGGAGACCATGAGGGCTCACATAGGCCAGGGACCATGTGTGAGGGAAGTGCCAACTTCCTGCTTCTAATGCCAGCGAGTTGCTGTTGGCTGTTTGCATAATTAGCCAAGACAGAAGTGGTGTGTGTGTGTGTGTGTGTGTCTGTGTTTGGGGGGGGGTATGTATGTGTGCACGCATAGGGAATGAGACTTGTCTCAAAGAACAGGCTGAGATGACTGTGGAAAATGAGGAAGGGAGGAGGCATGTTCTTGCAGAAAAAGCTGACTGAGCCCAGTGGTTTCTGGCCATCCTACTGTTTTTCTGACTTGACAAAGAAGAAGGCTGGTAGGAAGATGTGTTGTCAAGAAAGTTTTGTGGTCCTTAAATAGTCTTGAATTCTGGACTTGTATCTTGGTCAAGGTTCTTAGATTGCATGAAAACAGTAACTAATTTGAGGTAGTTTAAGCATAAGTGGAAGATTTGTAAGGAGAGTGAGTTATCTTATGGATCCAAGACTTGGGGAACAACATCTTGTCTCTAATTTTCCATTGACCTCTCTCTCACCTAAGTCCACCAATTTCTGCCACCATCCAGACCACCTTCCCCATCACTAAGCCACAGATCAAGGAAAATGAGGATAAGTTCTAGGGATCACAGATATTTTTTATCCGAAGATAGGATGTTTTTAGGTAAATCCTAGGGATCACAGATATTTTTTGTTTGAAGATAGGAAGAAAGGATACCTTCTACCTCACATCCAAATATTAGACTTCTCAGACAGGGAGTTTGAGGTCCTTCTGGGTAACCCAGCAATTGGGCTTTAGAGGTACGAAGGAGCCTGCTTAGGTTCAGGCTGTGATACTTTGGTTTTCTCATAACTTTTATATCAGGATTTATATGAACTCGGTCTTCACAACCATCTCATTAGGCAGATATTGTTCTCCTCAATTAACAGATGAGGAAACTAAGGCCCAACATTAGAGAACTTGCTCCACAATCATGGTGAGGGGCAGAGCTGGGGTTTTGATCAAGGCTTCCTGTCCCTGAAATTTGATGTTTCCCGCTCTACCAGATCATCTCTTGCTAGGATGCTGTGTATTTCCTTACAACTCAGGTTATTAGATGGGTCAGTATTACCTGCCTGAGAATTAAGGAACAAATATCTCTACCAGTGTCCTATTTGGTCTCTCTAAGTAGAGACTGGGCAGGGCCTCTTATAGGAAATTCATTATTCAGAGTCAGAGTTTCTGCTGTTCTACATATACAGATATCTGACCCTGGGGGTCTGGGTCCCGGTCTACCTATGGAATGTGAGCAGAAATACAGTTTCATTATCTGCTCATCAAGCTCAGCAAGGACTCTGGAGCCTTCCTGTACAAAACATCCAGAGCAATCCTGAAACCAAAGGAATCCGCCAGTTACCTCATGGCAAATCTGACAATTACGAAAGAAGGCATTCATTCACCTTTGGTGTTAGAAACAGAAAGTATTTTCTCTGGGGAAGGAGAAGGTAACTGAGATGCACTGAGTGCCTAACACATGTAAGGGGTAGTAGCAGGTATTCTCTGGGCGCATGTCTCACTGGGATGGTGGGCATATCCCCATTTTACAGATGTAAAAACAGAGGTTCTGGGTGGCTAAAAGCTCCAGATCTTTCAGTGACAGTTTCTTTAAAGAAGGCTTGATCCTATCTAACATGACAATTTCCCCCCCTCATAAAATTACTAACTTTCGACAAGTACAGTGAGCTCATCATCCTGTATGAGAAGAAGAGGCTCCATGAGAAAGCCCTGCAGGTGCTGGTGGACCAGTCCAAGAAAGCAAACTCGCTGCTGAAAGGCCACGAGAGGGCGGTGCAATATCTGCAACATCTGGGCACAGAAAACCTGCATTTGATTTTTCCCTACTCAGTGTGGGTGCTGAGAGACTTCCCAGAGGATGGCCTGAAGATATTCACCGAAGACCTTCCGGAGGTGGAGTCTCTGCCTCAGGACCCAGTGCTTGGCTTCCTGGTAGAGAATTTCAAGGGCCTGGCTATTCCTTATCTGGAGCACGTCATCCACATTTGGGAGGAGACGGGCTCCTGGTTCCACAACTGCCTGATCCAGCTGTACTGTGAGAAGGTGCAAGGTCTGATGAAGGAGTATCTCCTAATCTTCACTGCAGGCCAAACTCCAGTTCCTGCTGGAGAGGAAGAGGGTGAGCTGGGAGAATATCGACGGAAGCTCCTTATGTTCTTGGAAATTTCCAGCTACTATGACCCAGGCCGGCTCATCTGTGATTTTCCTTTTGATGGCCTCTTAGAAGAACGTGCTCTCCTGCTGGGGCGCATGGGGAAACATGAACAAGCCCTCTTCATCTATGTCCACATCCGGAAGGATACAAAGATGGCTGAGGAGTACTGCCACAAGCATTATGACCAAAACAAAGATGGCAACAAAGATGTGTATCTGTCCCTGCTCCGGATGTACCTGTCACCCCCCAGCGTTCGCTGCCTGGGGCTCATCAAGCTGGAACTGCTGGAGCCCCAAGCCAACCTCCAGGCTGCCCTGCAGGTCCTCGAGCTGCACCACAGCAAACTGGACACCACCAAGACCCTCAACCTTCTGCCAGCAAATACTCAGATTAATGAGATACGCATCTTCCTGGAGAAAGTCTTGGAAGAAAATGCGCAAAAGAAACGGTTCAATCAAGTACTCAAGAACCTTCTCCATGCAGAATTCCTGCGGGTCCAGGAAGAACGGATTTTACACCAGCAGGTGAAGTGCATCATCACGGAGGAGAAGGTGTGCAAGGTGTGTAAGAAGAAGACTGGGAACAGGAAGCAGTGCTGCCGTGGCCATTAGCGCCAGCGAAGACCAGGCTTCTCCAAGAGCAGCAGTGACATTGGCAGGCCTGCCCTCCACCTTGTGGCAGAAACTGTCCCCACCACGGGAGCCCTGCTGTCAGGTCTGCTGTTTCTGTGTCCATTCCCACTACCTGTGTGGCACATCTGTTTGAAGCACTGGAACAAAGAGTGTGTGTTTCTCCCCTGCTGTATACTTAAACAGCCCAGTGTTCCCGGATTCCAGTCTTCCTTCCCTAGACTGCCTTCTGCGGTGGTGTGGGAAAGGCTGGCAGTGAAAGCTCAGTAGTGAGAACTGATGAAGGTCTCGCATAATAAACATAATAAAGTAAAAAAAAAAATTACTAACTTCCCCCCATTCACTGTAAGTTTGGTAGATAGCAGAGTTGAACAATTTAGTGCCCCTACACTTAGAATTAAAACTCTAGCTTTAATCCTGACTCTGACTTTGGAACAGGTCACTACACCTCTCTCTTGGGATAATATTGGTGATTTTGAAGACAAAAGAGAAAGCAGATTTGGAATTCTCTTTCAGCCCCTTGAAAGAAAGGGATGGAGGGCCCTCTCCCAATAGGAAGGCTCAGATTTCAGGGTGGGTGTGAGGGCCACCATCTTCCTGACCTTCAGGTGAACCTTTTCCTGCAGTCTGAAGACTAAACAGAAGGTCAGCCCAGAGGTGAGGATGGGGTCAGAGGATGAGCCCCTGTTGTGGGCAAACAGGGCCAGAGAGAACTGTCATCAGCATTATAGACAGTTGCCTCAACATCAAAGGGCAGCCCACTCTCTCCCCAGAACAGGGAGCTTCTTAGTGTCTTTTTGCACTGTTGTGAAAAGAGAAGTAGCTAATCAGCCCCAGTTTTCTCCCTCTTTGTCTGTTGGCATTCTCCTTTCTTATCTTGGGAAAGCCCTGGGTCTTCCCTCTTTCTTGCCTTGTGGATATTTTCACAAAAAGATTTCTGTGCTCTCTGTGCCACTGCACAAAATGTTGCTTTATGACATGAGATAGGCCATCCCCATAAGTGCCAACAAGCTGTGAGATTAATCAGTGAGCCCCAACCTGGTCTCATGAGCAAATCTGCTTCCAGTCCATGAGTCTGGGCAGAAAATGTTATTTTAAAGGATCATGTGTGAGGATATTACTTACCCCTGAGGACTGTGCAGACTGTTATGGGCCCTTGGGTATTCACTCAAGAATTTCTTCAAATTTCAGTCTTGTTAGTTTGAATTGGAAGTCAGTCTATAGGAAGTCTGGTGGCCTCAAACAGCAAGCTCACTCATGTATTTATTTATGGACAGTCAAGGAGAAATGTTAACTCCTGTTAGGATCTGTGAGAACTGGCAAGGATGTTTACTCAGGCATAGATAGTATGTTTTCAAGCTTCATCAAAGGAGGGAATGTAATGATCTTGTCTTCCAAAGGTGTCCATCGGTTGAAAGCCATGATGCTGTTAATAGCACCTCCTGGTGGCCCCAAAGGTAATCACAGGATCTAGCTAATCTTGCTCGGCCTTCTATGGGAAGAGTCTGGTTGCCCCTGGTGACTGAAAACTTTGGGCTGTATGATGGTGGATTTGTAGATTATATGGAATTTTGATGAAAGATATGGTATGTTCCCCAAAAGCACTAAAGGATATTCATGCACTTGACCCTTCTCCACTTCCATCACACAACATTGCTATGAAAATGCAATCAATTCCATTTCTGACATCATTCCCTCTACTCTCAAGAACACATACTGTATCAACATGACATTTTAAAATCTTGGCTTGTTTTCCAGGCCATGAATTTAATTTCTCAATGCTCCATGGTTTGGCTTTTATGTTTTTAGAGTAGAATATTGTCCAACAATAGTTACCGCCATCTTGTTAGTCACATCCTCTTTCCCCAGGCATCCTAAAACCAAATAATTTTTAAAAATTCATTGCTACCATGGCCACTCAGCCTTGTGCTAATAGTCACTAAGTTCTGACAAAGCGAGTCCGACATCCCTCGATAAGTCAAATCCAGTCCTCCTGATGTTGTGTAACAGTGAGCAGATTGGCATGTCTTTGGATTAGTGGAGGCACTGAAGCAAAATACTCAATCCTCAGTGACCTTTGGCAATTGGATGGGGATGTGTAGCCATTGTAGATTATCTTTATGTTCCCTGTGTAGACACTCAACCTCTGCCAGGCCAAGGCAAAAGCTGTCAGAGCAGATGCACTGAGTTGGGAACAAACTGTTTTCCTTACGATATCACAGTGCAACACTTTTTTTTCCTGATAACTTGTTTCTTTTTTAAACTTGTCTGTGAATGGTTCTGTGAAGCATTAAGACTTTTCTTGGGTTTTGACCCACCTGTACTTTGTTTTAAACTTTGGGCCTAGGACTTTCCCTCATCTGTCCTCTGTTGCAGAGTATTTTGTTGAGTGCCTTTTGCAGAATCCATGGGAGATGGCATATTTGGGTCTTACAGGCTCCCATTTGGGGGGCATGTGGAGGTGTTTGAAAGTGTTCTGTCTATACATGCAGGAATGATTATGTGAAAGTGGGGTTCCTTTTGATCACTTCTTTCTGAGCCCATTAATGCTTGCTTCTAGTTTACACATATTTCATATGTTGATTTAGAATGTCATAAACACTTAGAGAAAAAAAATTAGGCAAACAATTTTTACTATTAGGAGTAAAGCCTACACTGTATTTCTTTCCCTTATTGGAGTAGTGGTGACAAAAGGCCGGGGATGCTGGTTCTACATGATGGCTTTGTGACTTTCAGCAAGTTGCTTAACTTCTCTGGGCTCAGACTTGCTTCCTTTTAAAGTAAGGCCATTTCTAAGATCTGTTCCAGCTTTAATGGACTCCAGGCAGAGTATATTTTAGGGGAAGTGGATGAACTGTTGGGCTTTTCTTCTTTCATACCTATTCCAGGTGAAGATAAAAGACTGCTCTCTATTGAGCTGACATGAATTCAGAATTCATTAGTGTTCAGACTTTCTTTTAAGCTTTAGACAGGATTGTGAAGGGAAAAGCCTGCCCTCAATTTTTTTTGCCTTATTATTTCTTCTCATATAATGTGCTGCAGAAACTGTTAATTGTCACTTGAGGTGATGGGTGAGGGTCTGGTTTCTGAAAGAAAAGTCAAATTTTTCAGTTCTTGTCTCCCTCTTGCTTCAGTAGAAGTCTAGTCAGATCTGATAGAAGATGAATCTAAATTAAAATTAATTAAATTTGCTCCTTTGCTAACGAAGGATATGGCAGAGTTGTAAGATAACAGTGTAAAATATCTAGTTGTGTACAAAGTAATATCATAATGAAAATATAATTTTTGGGGTACTCCCCATAATATGATTGGGAAAAATCTAAACATACATATATACTTATATCAAGAAAACATTTAGACATAGTTTAATTTACAAACTCTTTCATTGCTAATCTTTTAAAGACTAGTTTTACTTAGTTTTAGGCTATAAAACAAAGTGTTCTGTACTTGTATGTGAAAACGCATGCTTTGCACCTTGAGTCCAGTAGTCTGTGTTTGTGCACTGGCTTCACAGAACATCAAGCTTAAAACGTAAACACCATTTTAAAAAATGCCATCAATGTTCCTTTCTGGATTGGTGCCTGGTGAATATCCCCTTTTGTTACATCTCTCTGACAGTCATCTCCACATCTGCTGCTCAGTTTGTAGTTGCCCAGCATTTGCTCAGCAGAGGCTGCCTTTCACAGGAATGTCTGTTCCCCAGCGTTGAAGTCACACCAGCAATGAGTGCACTGCCCTTCGTGATTTGGCATTTGTCTGTAATGTCATATTTCTTTGGCTGAGGGACACAGCTCACATGAAGCTGGAAAGCAGATCTTTGGTGGCAAGAGTCCCCTCTTGGCTATGGAGTAATTGTAATTTGAGATTAGATTGTTTCAGCAAGAGGCGGTTTAGTTCTCAGCTCTATTAATTATTAGTGGTGTGACTATAGGCAGGTTTCACAAGCTTCTAGGATCCTTATTTGTACATTAGAAATACCACATCTTTACAAGGTCATCCTGGAGGTTACTGAATAATGCTGGCCAGTCTACTCAGTTCATGGAAGTTGAATCTGAACCACTAATTCTCTAAACAAAATAGTTCTAAAATTCCCTAAACAAAATAGTTCTCATGGAACTTCAAGGCAAATGAGAAGACAGAGGCAACCAGATTCAATTCTATCAATGGAAAATTCTGAGTAATTTCCATTTTTAAAAAAATACCTGGACTACTTCACTGTGTTTGTTTGGCTTTTGTCCCCTCCCCACCCTTCTCCTATCCTTTTTTTCTCCTTAATTCTTTTTTTCTCCTTAATTCTTTTATTTAATGATTTACTGGCGTGAAGATTAACCACTTGCCTTAGATAAGTTTTGCACAGGAGGCAAAGTCAGATTTTGTGCACTGCACAGATATGAACACAGTGTCTTCTAAGAGTGATGCAGCTGAAAAGAATGTTAGACAGAGTGAGAAATCTGCAAATGGCTTTGTAAGAGCATTCAGAGAAAACAGTGGGAATTTTATATTTTGAAGCAATTAAAACAAGAATGAAAAAAAGCATGTGTTTGAGAAGACAGAAACAATGAAAAGAAATCCTTAAATTCAAGGATTTGAAATCACGGTGACAGTATTTTAATCGTGTCACTTTTTTTTGGTTTGTTTTAGATATTAAACAGTAAAGTTTACTTTGCTCTAGTTTTTATGGATTTATTTTCATTTGCTGCATAAAAGTAACATAAATTTCTGGCAGGTGGACTGCCAAAAATTCCCAAAGCTCTCTGTCGCTAAGGCAATGAGAACTATCTGAAAGTTATGTTTGTTTATTATGAAAACATTAATGATATTAGAACTTGGCTCGAACCAATTTTTACTTTGAAACCTCGGCACTTTAACGGGTGCACATAACTGATAAACCTCTTTTATGGTTGTCAAAACAAGCGAAGCTAACTTTGTACATTTCCTATTATAACCAAAAGCACTTTGACAGCCTGAAATCAGGTATGTCGATATGGAAAGAAAACAGCCTATTTACTTTATCACCATACTTCTCTAAGAATTTTGACATTTCTGAAATCTATATCACTTCCAAATAGTGAAGCACAAGGCTGATCATGGTTGTGATGGGCACAGTTATGGGAAGCTGGCCATCCTTTGAGATTGCCAGTTTTCTCAGCAGGTTTCTTGCTGGGCTAGCCTACTGCTCAGCTGACCTCGAGACTACCATCTGCCCATGTCCTTGAGGTCTCTGAGTGCTCGCAGCCATGCTGGCATCTAGGTGAGTCTGTCAGTTTTTCAGTAGGTCAAGGCAAGGAGCATTTGATGGAGTCTTCATGTTGGCATTAGTCATGTTGAACCCAACCTGAGTTCCTGATAGGGCTGGGCTCTGTTGAGTGATTGACATCTGTTTTCAGGGGAACATCTGTGTGTGCCCCAGGCAGGGAGAAGGCTGTGGTTGGTCTCTTTGTTTGAAGGGTATGGGTCTTACAGCATTTCTGTTTGTGGGTGGGGGCTTTTATGTCACTGATAAGTGACATTTTTTTAGCAGACCCATAAGCTAGCTCTTCCCTGGGGACCTGGGTGAGAGTGCTTGGTTCGAATGTGGAGCTTGGGTCCACTTCACCTTTACTCTTCCCTCATTCCACCATCTATCTCTATCCTAATCCCTTTCAGAGCCCAGATCATCAGCTTTACTACCAGTTCTCATGTGGCCCATCTTTCGGCATTTCATTGGCCTTATGTTGACTTCTTCTGGAGTATTTGCCTTATTTCTTTTATTAACTTAGAACTTTATTTTTATTTTTGTTGTTGTTTTTAAGTGCTCATTTTAGTTGAAACTTTATCTCATTCCAAAGTATTTATTGAGCAATTATTTTGTTCCTAGGAACTGGTAGTTGTCTTCCAACATTTGGCTGAAAATTAGCCTGATGACTAATGTTTTGTGTGGGATGATTAGCAGAGTAGATAGAGCCTACAAGCATAGATTTTGGAGCCCGACATCCTGGCTCAGCCATGTCCCTTACTGGCTGTGTTTCAGATTCTTTATCTGCACAGTGGGAATAATAAAAGAATCTACTTCATATGGCTGTATTATGTGAATTACCTATTGTTGCTGCGATTACTATAGTGCTGTTGTTCTCTTACCTGGAGAGGAAGATGAGGTAGACATCAACAGTATTTCGGTGAATTGTTAACTCTTTTGTGAGGCTGATTTAGTGATGGAGTGTTTGATAGGGGTAGGAAGGAAGGTTACTTTTGCCCCTTTTTCCTGTCTTCCAGGACTGACATGCCCTATAGCTTATTTCTTTGGTCCAGGAGACAATGATGCTGTTTATACACAGGGAGTCTCTGTAGCTGTTTGCTTTTGTGAGCAGGGATCTCCTCTCTTAAGAGATTAATGTCTTAATCCTAAATGATATTTCATGGTCTAAGACTTAAATTTATATATCACATTCTGGATAATGTATTGGATCACATTAAACAGATTGCAGATTAACATGCATCTATAAAACAAATCGTCAATGCATTGTTGACAACTCTAAGTGCAAGTTCATATATTTAACTACATTTGGGGAATATTGAAGTGTTTAAAGCAGCTTAATGCGTTGATGTAAAATTAAGCATCAGTTTCTATTTCAATTTATGGGCCAGCCCGAGAGACAATAAAATGGAGGGTTAGGCCTGAGAGGAATGGAGTTTGGAAGAAAATTTTGGAGGCAGGCTTTGTACCAGGCATATCCTGGCACAGTCAAGTCATAATGGGCAGCTGTGGAAAGATTCATAAGGGCCACACTGGGTAGCAGTAGAGGAATGCCCACCTATTTATTCAGCCTGTTAGTAGCTATTTAAAGCCTCAAGAGGGTTATAATCTAGTTGAGGTGAAATACAATGCCCTTTAGCACTAATGCCTTTTAGAACTGAGCTATATGAGCTAGGCCACGTGCTATCAGACTTTACAGGAAAGGACAGTGATACTTAGATCTTAGAGGTGATGGCACTTGCATTAATTCTGGGAAAATAGAGAGAATGGAAGAGGTATAGGGGGATAACGGTGTGCTGGGACAGTGGAAAACTGCTATTGAACAGTTGGGTAGGGACAGGTAATATGGCAGCCAAGCAAGCATTGATCCTGGAACCTGGAAGCAGATTGCTTGGGGTTCAAATCTCAGCTCCCCACTTTCTAGCTGTGTGACTTTGGGCAGGTTACTTAACATCTTTGTTTTTCAGTTGTCTTATCTGTAAAATGGGGATTATAGCAGTACCTAGAATTGTTGTGAAGATAAGTGTGTGTTAGAATAGAAGAGACACCTGGTGGAAGTGGTATTTGACCTGTAATGGTATTCAGATTTGATTTTAGGATAAGAGATTAGAATTAGGGAGGCAGACAGGAGAGGCTGTTTAAGCAATTTAGGCACAGGGTAATGAGTCCTAGCTGAAGAATGGATTCTAATAAGAAGAGAATATATATATATATATATATATATATATATATATATATGTGTGTGTGTGTGTGTGTGTGTGTGTGTGTGTGTGTGTGTTTCTTTTTCTTGAGTTTTTATTATTGCTCTTGGCTCAGGATGTGGAGATCATCAGTGTCTATACTATGCCTTGGTTTTATGAGTCTTCTAGACAGTACATTCTGAGAGGGGTGTACATGAGCTGAGCATGTGGGCCCTGCCAAATGCGGGCCTTTCCTTTCCTCACACTCTCTCTTGCTCTAAAAACTTTTGCATCTTCCCCAAACTGCTCCTAAATGACTTTGGAGCAAATAAAATAATAGATATGAGTTGTTTGGAGAGAGACCTCATGAAAAACTTCATTTTAATCCAGAGCTGTGCTAAAGGAAGTGTAATGTGCAAAGTCTTTTTCGCTGCCTGCTGCATGAATGTGATCCTTGTACCAGAGTTCAAAGGGAATGTGAGAAAATGGGAGGTGGACAGGCCTGTGGTAGAAATAGATCTATGAAGGACAGTCTTCTAAAGCTCGTATGTTTAGGCTAGGGAAGGAAAGATAGAGGGTAAATTAATTACTATTCTCAAACAGCAAGGTTTTTTTTGCTGTAGAGCTGTTTCTCAGAGAGTGTCCCATGGAACGCAAGTTTCACAGCCTGGGTAGCTTCTGAAGTGAAGTCAGTTTGGGAAATGATGTACTATATCCTGCATCCCCCCTGCCCCCTTCCCCTGGACAATTCACAAAGCACATCAGCATCTTAAAAGGACTGAAGCTTTCTACAGGAAAGAACCCCATATCACTTTGAATAATATAAAGTATCCCAAACATTTTTAGTTATTTTTCTAATACCATTGGCAGGAAAGTGCTGATTTAAGAATTACTAAGTTGTTGAGTTTAAAACAAAAATAAGAGAGTAGAGGTATGAGGCCAAAGGCTTGGGTTTTTTCCTTTCTTGGTGCCCATGAAGAGAATACACTTATCTATCTGTTCAGGCCTAAGTGCAGAGGCTACTGCCTGTGGTCCTTCTTAGTCCTGGGGAGGCATCAGCTCAGTGATGTGGACTCAGGTTTGGGGCCTACATTGTTGTCTGTTATCTTGGCAGGATGGTCCCAGTGGCAGGATGAATGGTCCTGGGGGCTGGCCCAGGAATGACAAACACAGGCCTGGCCACTGTAATGAGGCTGCCCTGGGGAGGCCTCTGGTAACTTGTTGACATAAAGTTCATAGCTGCCCCAGTCAGGTACCAGCCAGCCGAGAATAGGGGCTATCAGCTCCTTGTGGGCCTTAGGAAGTGACAGCATGGAACAAGAGAGGCCCTCTAGGTTCATGGCACCTTCTTCACCAAGTAGCCCATTCTTTTCCCAGGTTTTGGTTAACACCTAACTTTCTTCCCTTTTCTTTGTTTTCTTTTTGTTCTTCCTCCCTCCGTCCCTCTCTCCTTTTTCTCCCTCCCGGTCTCATCTCTTTCTGTCCTTTCTCCTCCTTTCCCTCTCTTTCTTCTTTCAGCACAGGGAGAAAATTGAATCTGCCTGCTCTGTCATTGTTATCGATATATTTTGCTCTTTGATAAGTGAGATGCGTACCTTATCCTTTTGATCTTGGGAGAATCTTTTTGTTTCCTAAATCATAAATGACCTCTCTCTTATTCTCTTCCCATCCCTATAGCAAATGTGTGTGCCTGAGTCTCTCTCTCCTATCACCTATCTCTTTGTTATCTCTCTCTCTCTCCTCTCATCTCATCCCCCCTCCCACACACAGTAGCTTGAAGGTATACTATATGATACACCTTTTGTGCTTCATTTATTGTAAAATATTGCACACACCTGTAATTATATTACTCTTAAAATAAAGCCTTCATCCACTCTTAACATCTTTTGATGTTCCTTCCCTGCTGACTCTATTTTTTCTTGTTCCAACTTTACGTTAATGTGAAGAGACAGTTGAGTAAATGCACAATGAACTTCAAAACCTAGTAATTGTTTTTCAGAAAGAATGAAACTTGCGAATTAGATATGGATTGTAAAAGAACACCAGGGCTGATTAGTGTTTGTGTGGGGCGCCTGCTGGACGGCTCTGACACCTGCCTGCCAGCACTCTCCAGAAATGCCACCATTGATGCCTCTGTTCTGCCCATCATAGGCTGGGAGGGAGGGGGGAGCAGTGGTGGGTGGGAGTTAAAAGGCTCAGCAGTGGACCACCTTGTCAGGCTTGGCAGTTCATGGGATGGCTGACATAAAAGGCTGTGAGAAGTAAAGATGACTTGCATCCATTTTACAAGCAAACTCTAGTAATCTGTAAAAATAAATAATATGTGTTTATTTTTATTGTTTTTAGAGAGAGAATGAGTGAGCATTGAAGGGGTTCATCCCCATTTTTTTTTAAGGCTATGGAGATAATGAGTTTTTTTGGACTTGGGGGAGGAAAAGAATTCACAAGCCAAGTTTCAAGCTGCTGAAAAATTGCTTTTAGGAAAGAGAAAAAACACCCTTTTCCATGCTAACCATCTGCTTGCATCTTGTTTACTTCCCAGAGTGCCAGTTTGTGCTTATTAATCATGCTTACACAAGTATCTTAATTACTCCCTGTGTAGCTGCTCTGTCTTGAACTCAGAAGTTGACCTTTCTCTTTTTATTCCTTTAAATCATTAATCATACACAATCAACGCCAGCAGGGCAGAGCCATGGAGAAGGCTATCCAGATTCTCACACCTCACGCCAGTCCCAGGCAGACAGGGACCGCCGCAATGACTGCTTCGCCAGCAGCCGGGCGGATCTTAATTAATGACTCCGCTGTGCAGAGACACGGGCTGGGGGGCCGCCCCGCCCTGCGGCGCTTCTCCCGCGTCCTTGATCGTTGTCTGGTTTGAGGCATGACTGCTGTACTCTGCTGACAACCAGAAAGGCCTCTGCCAGGGTTTTACCATCCGCACACCTAGGCCCTGGAAGGGTTGAAGCAGCAGCAGAGCGGACTATGGAGGGAAAGGACTGTTTCTTACTAGAAAGTGGCTGCAGGTACTAGCCCAGTGCTTCTTCACGCGTGTGAGACCATCAGGGATCCTGTTAAAATGTAGATTTCTCCTTGAGGCGGTCGGGCTGGGGCCCGAGCATCTGCATCTCTGAATAGCTCCTAGGTGACACCAGTGCTGCTGGGCCCTGGACCTCACTTGGAGCAGCAAGGAGGTGACCACCAAGGTCCTGCATCTAAGCCTGAAGTTAGCGTAAGAGACTGTAACTCCTAAAGAGGGTGGTGTATGTCTGCAGAGTGCATAATTCTTTTCCTCCTCTCGCTGTATCATTGAGATTCATGAGTGAAAGCAAAAAGAAATTTCACAAAAGTGACATGCACACATGCACAAAGGTGGCATCGTTATCTGGGCAAAGGAAACACGCATGCTAGAAGATTGACTTTTCCGCCCTGGCTGGTTTTGCGCAGCGGTTGGAATGTCAGCCCGCGCACCAAAGGATTGCAGATTCAACCGGGGCAAGGCCTTGGTTGCAGGCTCCAGTGAGGACGCATGCGTGCGGGAGGAAACCAATCCATGTGTCTCTCTCACATCCATGTTTCTCTGTCTCTCCTCCTCACACCTCTCTTCCACTCTATCTAAAAGAAAAGAAAAAAAAAAGATTGACTTTTCCTATGGAGGTAATAGTGAAATTGAGACTTAAAATTATTTTAACTTTGTAAATAGTTGCTGAAAACAGCTGAAAAAAATTCTCCTATGAAAATGAAGTGCTCAAAACTAAAATAACGATAATGATGATGATGATGATGATGATGATAATAATAATAATAACAACAGGATTGAGGCTTGGGTTTCATAAGACTGGTTCTCAGTTCCAGTACACCACATAAATGACGGGATGTGAAAGTAAATCATTCTCCCCTACACTGTTCTTTCAACCTCCTAAGTAGAGTGGGAACCTAGCAATAAGAAACTGGGGGAAAATGTAAACTGAGGGCCTCTGCTATTTGCCTGGTTGAATGTTCTACTTTTAAAGGGGAGGAATTTAGCTTCTCTGGCAAAATAGCTTGACTTTTCTACCCGCTGTCATTTATTTTACACTTAAAAGTAGGAATTACAATATGCAAAGTTGCATAGCAGTCATTTACAGGTTAACATTTTAGTTGATGCTCCTAGCAATGACACAGGGATGACATAAATTAGAAACATATTCTAGTTAGAGCTTGAGAGTGCCACCTAAGGGAAGCTGGGCCGTTCAGTACTGATGCTAAGGGGTTTGCCATTGTAATGGTTTGGAAGCAGTCACATACGGAAACAGAATAACTTACCTCCATTGTTTCCACTTCATCTAGTAGTGAGTGAGGGTCAGGGTGGGAAGGGATTTGATTAAAAACAAAGTCTTAGATAAAAGCAACAAATCTGTACTAGTGAAAAATCACCTAATTAATTCAGATAAAAACTTTGTCGTTCCACGTGCAATAAGAGTATACGGTTAACTGATTTTATTATTTACATTAAAAATTACTTGTTCGTGACGTAAAAAAAGGAATCAATTACCCTGAATGAAATGAATTGAGAAAATATTTCATCAGTGTAACCTGTCTTTTCAACTGGCCGCCTTTTCAGAGTTTCTTGTGGATTTATGGAGTGAAAATTCTGTCTTGTCTCGGGGAGGACGTGCTGTAGCCTTCCCACATAGTTTTGGTGTTTGGGTATGCGCGTGTTTTTGGCAGCCTGGAGAGTATCCTGGCTGGAATGACAGAAAGCCATAACTCATTTTCCTTTGGTAAAGTAATAATTAATATGAACTTCTGGACATGAAGCAGTTTGCGAACTGAAGCCGGGTGCCTTGGATAACCATGGTCTGCTGTTATAGAAGAATCTCCTGTTCTGGAAGCTTCATGTGGACTTCAGAGCAGGCTGATTTAAGTGTGGATAGCCTGGTTTGGCAAGAGTTGTGTTTATGCTTTTCTCTCTGAAGGCCATCGATCTGACCCCCTTCAATGAAGCCAAGCTATTTTTAGGGCAAGGCTAAAATCGCATTTTCTGGCAGGGGTGGAGTGGGTGGTGGAATGATGGGATGGAGAATCTGTCATTTTTCATAAGAAAATGCTTGTGAAGGGTTAGGGGTGGGCTGAAGCCTCATTAGGACCCTGATCTCACTGGACCAGGGCTCTGCCTCTTCCATTAGCATGTCCGGGTTTGCTACGATGGGAGATAAGCCTTTTCTGTAAGAAGACTATAAAAGCCCTCTGTCTAGCAAAGGGGGTTCTTTGGTTACTAATGTCTAATTTAATTGGTCTGAGGTGGGAGCCTGGAAAATCTGTAGCTTTTAAGGTTTCCCAGGTAATTCTAATGTTCAGCCAGGGCTGAAGACCACAACATAAGATCTCAAGTTTGTTCTGCTCGCTTTGACCACTCTCATTCTTTAGCTACTGACCATCTCTGGAACCGAATCAGTTTAGACTGTAATCAGTTCAAGCCCTGGAGATAAGGGGATGTCTGCAGCAGGGACTCTGCTTTGAGACACCCATAGTCTTTGAAGACAGGTCCCCTGTAGTGCCCGATTAATTCTGGACTTGCTCTGGGCTTGGGTTTATTCATCTTGTCCTGTCTCTGGCCTTCTGGCCTTGGCCCTTGTCTGTGGACTTGGTCTGCCATTCAGTGCTTCCTGAACTTTGTGTGTCCCACGTAGTTCTAACTCTGCACTCAGTCTGACCATATTCCCAACAATATGGGGTGATAGATATCACAAAAAGGATGGGTTCTGTGGTGAAGACTGTTGGGGAAGCCCCTGGTAGAATGAAGTTAAACATTTAACTCTGCTCCACAGAATATACTCAGGTGTTCCTGTGCATATCTAAGGGAGGGCCTATGATCTTTCCCACTCCTCTGTTCTTACGAGCTTTCTAACAGGGACCCGTCAGTGGGTCTAATAGTCCATAAAGTATACTTTGGCCAGTGCTGTCCTAGCCTCTGGGACTTGGTCCAGCCTTCACTCTAGATAATGTGCTGTTTTTATGCTTGGTCTAGACTGCTGACTCATGAGCTCTTTCTCTGAGCTGACTGGCTCCTCTGTGTCTCCTCTTTTTCTACCAGCCTTGACTTTTTTCCAGTGGAATCCAAAGCCATGTGCTACCACTTCTGTTACTGATGACAATGACAAACCCCAACATAAAGAAACCTCTCCATTCCCTTCAAGGTGGTGGCATCATTTATTCATTTGCAATGGACAAATCCTGTACCAGGAGCTAGAGAGGAGTTGAATTCAATTCTGAAAAGATTTATATTGAGCATCAACTATAAGCCAGATGCTGGGCTTGGTGTACAAAGTTAGGTGATATTCTGACTCCTTGAAGGGACTATGTTCTAACAGGAAGCATAGTGATCCTGTACCTACACCACACCCTGTTCTATGATGTGAGAGAAGGGGTTAGGTGGGAAGGGGTATAAGGTGCTATAGGTGCTCCACTTACAGGCACCAACCAGCCTGAGGGCATCAGGGAAGTCTACATGGAGGAGGTGATTAGAGCTGGGGTTTGAAGGATGAATTAGAAAAACTAGCAGAAGAAAGGCCGAAGGAGGTTCATTTATTCAGGGTGAGGGATAAAAAAGGCAAAAATGCCTAGAACACTGCTGCAGGGTGAAATAGAACTGAAGGCATGATACCTGATTTTGAGAAAATGAGATATGCACACAGAACATTATCTGAATATCTGTAAAAATGTATATACAGCTATAAATTCTTAATGTTTCCACTATATACAATTTTTTTTGAGGAAAGAGAACATAAGGAAAAAGAAAATCCGGAAAAACCTAGCAGCACTTTGGGATTTAGAAGTTATCCCAATTTACAGAGTAGAAATGGAAGCTCAGAGAAGTTTATTAACTTGCCCAGGGTCATCCAGCTACTACTTACTAGAGCTGGAGTTGAACACAAATCTGAGTTTATTCAAGAAGCCTCCTTAGAAGGAAGGATTTTTGCACTGGGGTTTGACTGGGATTTGAAGGTTTTAATGGAATAGTTTCTTCAGCCAAGTCATGGTCCCTGAGGTTTCTGTTGGCAGAGGTAGTAATCTGGGCTTTAAAAATATGACAGGACCTTTGCAGATTGGCAAACTGAGATCTAGACAGGACAGGTGATTTGTCCCAGCTGAGCAGTGGTACAGGGGGGCTGGAATCCAGGAAGCTAATACAATACACTGATGTTCATTTGATTCTAACATGCCATTACATTGACAGGAGGTATTGTTCTCATTCATTAATGTTTGCTCCCCAAAATATGTTTTTATGAGAACCTTCCTAGGATACTGTGGTTAAAGTGATAACAAAACTCTTCCACCTTTGTGAGAAACTGACCAAAATCCCAAAGTTCTGCAAACAAAGTTTTAAAAACAAATTTGTGACAGACTGACTTGGGACAAAGTCTGACCTGAAGTGCTATAAACATCTTTCTTCAGCCTGTGTGGTCACGTCAGGAAACATTGTGGAAGACTTTGAAATCGGCGAAAATTCCTGGATCTTCTGTCAAGGGCATCATTGTGGGTTATCTTCATTGTTGTTTTTCAGCTATTGTATAAACCTGCAAATTGGGGAAATGGATAACAATGCAAATAAAATTGTTTCCAATTTAGATGCAAATGCATTATGTATTTTATTATGCAGTTGCCTATTGCCCTGCAGATACCAGTTTTGTATTTGTTTATAAATTTATCTTAGCTTTCCTGATTGCCTGGATATTTGTGATACTTAGAATTCTCCTTTGAATGATACAGCATCTTACTAGTGAGTTAATGAATTCATTTAAATATTTTATATGTTTATTTTATATTTATATGAGAGTTGTGATTTTATCTTGTTTTTTAAAGATTGTTTTTACTAGAGGCCCAGTGCATGAAATTCGTGTGTGTGTGTGTGTGGGGGGCGGCGCGAGGGTAACCCTCACCACAACCTGCACCCTGTAATCTGGGACCCCTCGGGGGATGTCTGATTTAGGCAATCAGACATCCCTCTCACAATCTGGAACTGCTGGCTCCCAGCCTCTCGCCTGCCTGGCTGCCTGATTGCCCCTAACTTCTTCCTACCAGCCTGATCATTCCCTAACCACTCCCCTGCCAGCCTGATCAAAGCCTAACTGTTCCCCTGACAGCCTGATTGCCCCTAACTACCCTCTCCTACTGGCCTGGTCCCCCCCCCCCCCCCCACTGCCTTCCCCAGCAGGCTTGGTTACCACCAACTGCCTTCTCCTGCTGGCCTGATCACCCCCAACTGCCCTCCCTTGAAGGCCTGGTCCCTCCCAACTGATCTCCCCTGCTAGTCATCTTGTGGTGGTCATCTTGTGTCCACATGGGGGCAGCCATCTTGTGTGTTGGAGTGATGGTCAATTAACATATTCCTTCCTTATTAGTTAGGATAGCTTATAACTTCTTCCTTGCCCTGAAAATTCACAATTAAAAGATTTTTTGCATTTGAATTAGGCTTTTGTTTTCTCAAACTATTTAGTAAATTCTTACTGAATTGACTTAACACCAAGAGAATAATAAAATAATATACCACAAGTCCAAAAGCTCATCTATATCTACAAATAGATACCTATAAATATATACAGAGATAGAAATAGAGGCAGAGGTAGAGATAAGATATAAATTCAAAATTTTCTCAGATTTTAAAAAGGTTTATAGTTTATATTACTGTATATAAGTTAACAGTACTGGCAGGTATTCATATTTCTACCATGAAAAATAGGAATATTCATACTATCTTATATAATAAATATGCAAATTGACCACCACACCCTCACACAAGATGACTGTCCCCATGTGGTCACAAGATGGTCCGCAAGGGAGGGCAGTTGTGGGCAACCAGGTTGGCAGGGAGGGCAGCTGGGGTGACTGGGCCAGCAGGGAAGGGCAGTTAAAGGTGACCAGGTCAGCAGGTGAGGGCAGTTGGGGGAGACCAGCCCTGCAGGGGAGGCAGTTGGGGGCAACCAGAGCTGCAGGGGAGGCAGTTGCTATCCTGAGGCAGGATTGTTATGAATAGGTAGTTCAGAAGAAAGCCCATCCTTAGTCTAAAAATGACATCAACTACTGATAGTAATTACTGACAGCACCACCTCTTTCCTTCATTCCTTTGTTAATTTTAATAAGAAAATCTAATACACAAAATTTTGAGCTGGGAGGACTTCAGTGCTATCCTAGGGCAGGATTGTTATGAATAGGTAGTTCAGAAGAAAGCCCATCCTTAGTCTAAAAATGACATCAACTACTGATAGTAATTACTGACACCACCACCTCTTTCCTTCATTCCTTTGTTAATTTTAATAAGAAAACCCAATACACAAAATTTTGAGATGGGAGGGCTTCTCTAGGGATGTAGAAGCAACAGGTTCAAATGAAGGGCCCTTAAACCAAAGTTTCAATAGGGTTTTGGCAAGTTGACCCCTGCCAAGAATGCTTGTGATCTGAACCATTCTTGTCTGAATCACTTACTCCCCTAAATCCTTGTATCAGAAATTATTGCTGCCAAGACCGGTTTGGCTCAGTGGATAGAGTGTTGGACTGCAGACTGGAAGGTCCCGGGTTCGATTCCGGTCGGGGGCATGTACCTTGGCTGCGGACACATCCCCAGTAGGGGGTGTGCAGGAGGCAGCTGATCAATGTTTCTCTCCCATCGATGTTTCTGACTTTCTATCCCTCTCCCTTCCGCTCTGTAAAAAATCAATAAAATATATTAAAAAAAGAAATTATTGTCATTTTTTGGTAAAAAAAACTCTTCTCCTCAAACAGACTGGAAGCTTATTGTGAGCTGGATCTATGTGTTATATATATATTTTTTGTATGTACATGGTATCCCTGGCAAACACATTCCATCTTGGTCTCTGGCTGTGATCCAGCAGAAGTGGCTGCCTGGGATCCATGTTGAAGGTACTCAGTCCTGCCTCAGTGAAAGTGCATTCTGACTACCAGGGTCTGCCAGGAGCCCCGGCAGCAAAGCAGTGAAGAGTGCACAGGTTGGCCAGTCCTGTGCTGCCGATCAGGAACATTGATAGATTGGCTCAGAGACTTATATTGCCATTCTCAGATTTGTTTCCATGAAAGCAGAACTTTTGTGTTTGCTTTTCCCCCTCTCATAGCTATATCTGAAACTCCTGAAATGATGTCTCACAGAGAATAGGTACTCAAGTAAAAAGAATTTATGGATGAAGGACTGAAGGAATGAATGAATGTCTTCTTTATTAGCTGTGTGGTGCAATATAAGCAAGGTTCTAAACAAAAGTTTAGAACCTTTGTACTAAACTTCATTTAAAATTAAATTTACTTTTAACTAGTGATCTAGCAATGTATAGTTAGTAAAACAGATTATTTCAACTTTCTTGAAGTTCTAGCATAAAGGTTGTGATAGTGAGGAATGTAAGAAACTCAGAGATTAAGTCATTTGGAAGTTGCTGCTTATTCTATAGATACTTATAATGTACTTATTATGTGCCGAACATGCTGCTCCCTGCCCTCATGCAATTAAAGGCTACTAGATTCCCTCTTTCCCACAATATGGTTAGGACTAAGTTGGGAGTCAAGTTTGTAAGTGTCTTTTATGGTATATAAACTCTTCAGCAGTGTGTTGACTTTGGAGGACTTCCATTTCGGTGTAAGATGCTGACAAGCTATCGGCATTTTCATCTCCACCCCATTTTGCCACTTACATAGCATTCGGGATCCCCACAAGTATATCTTCTGCTTGATAGGCATTTGCATGCATGACCTGGTGTAGGCAGCATTCTGAGGGTGTGTATTTGCTTTTGCTGCCGTCTGCATTTAGAAATGATAAGGAATGGAGCAGTGCTTTTCGGGGGATAAATCTTCTCCCTCTTCTCCCGTACCACCCCCCCCCCCCGCTCTGAAGTTCTTTGGGGGAATTGGGGGAGGGAAAGGGAGAACAAGGGTCCCCTTGCTAAAGCATGTCCTAATCCTTATTTTTTAAAAAAAATTTTATTGATTTTTTGCAGTATAACTTATAATTAATAGTAGTACATGTTTTCCTTTCCCCCTTCCCCTTATCCTCCCCCAGCCTCCCCTACCCCCCAGCACATGTCCCCACCTTCCCCCCCTCCCCGCCCCAGTGTCTTTCATTCATTGGTTATGCTCATATGCATGCATACAAGTCCTTCGGTTGATCTCCCCTGGCATCCACCTCCCATCCACCCAAGTCTTCCCCCTGTAGCTTGACAGCCTGTTCAATGCCTCCCTGCCTCTATATCAATCACTCTCCTCTGTTTCTTTTCTTAAAAAATATCTTGCCTCTGCATACTAGAAATAAATGTATAAGAACAAAAAATGTTTCAGTCTCAGTTTCAATGTCCAACTGTTCTGAGTCCCAGTTTCAGTGTCAAATAATTCTTTATGTGTACATGTCAGCAATGGTATCCAGATGGTGGACACATAGTGGCAATGCAAGATCCATCCTCTCTTGTTTGGTCCTGGGCTACCTGCAGACATGCACAGCTGCTGACTGCTAGCATGGCAAGGTGTCGTCAGTGTCCCCCATCTCTGGACCATCCTCGTGACTGGAACAGATCTGTCAGTTCCTCGCAGTCGCAGCAACACACATGGTTTTGGAGTTCTCTGAAAACACACAAACACATTCTCGACCAAAAGTTAACAGAGGGATCCTCTCTGCAAAATAGACTTGGGATTCTTTTTAATTTTTGCCTAAATGATGTTCCTTTGGCTTATTTTGACACCATGTGTGTTTTTTCATGGGTGTCCTGCAGTTGGTTTTACAAATGGAATTTACTGGAGTAAGAATTTTCTAGATGTATTTTACTTACAGGATATTTTTTTCCTTACATGATATTACCCCACTGCCCCTCTCCTTTTTTGATTAATGGGGGATTTTGGAAATTTTATATTGCAGTCTTGGTAATTTTAAATTTTAATTTTTGCACACAAACATAATTGCTTTAGGTTCTTTGGATGTTAGGCAATTTTATAGTGAGATGAACTAATAGATTTTTTAGTTAATGTTTTAGGAAAAGCTTTTTGTCTAGTACACTATACTTTTCTTGAGTATTCACTTATTTCACTTGGCCAATTTAAATTAATCTGAAAACTTGATTACTATTTTACTGTCAGTTTTAATACTCAAGCAGAAATCTTAGTTTACCCTGTAAATACTAGTAGAAAGGAATATTTGCATTTTTGAGTAGGTCCTGAGCATTCCTGGCAATAGACTAAATTTAGATATAGAGCAGCTATTGCTGGCCGAGTCTCTGTCTGCCACCTGGGTCCCGGTATGAGTTGTGCGTGAGAGGGGAAGCAGCCGTGGGGGAAGGAGACCTCCCTCAGGAGGGGTGAGAATTTAATCCCCTGCAAGGTTTGTGGGTGAGGGTCTGTGCCCCACCTCTGTTGACCTTTAAGTTCTCTCCTGTTGGCCCCTCTACAACTGTGCCTGTCTTAGGTTGTTCCTTCCCCGAGGAATCTTACCCGTCTCTGGCTAATCAGCCATCCTCCGGGGCCAAATGGTGATGTGAGGTTCAGTTCTGTCTCCTTTGTAGTCTATGCCCCTGTGGCCTCCACGTCCAGCACCTGCCTTGGGGTCCCCTCGCCTGCTGGCGGGGTCCCGGTACTGATCACATATCTTGGGGGACCCAGGTTTCTTCTCCAGAGAGGGCCCAGCTCACACCATTGGTCGAGAGACAGATCCATGGTGCCAGCTGCCCAGAGGCTTCAGCCACAGCTTCAACTGAAAGTTCACGCATCAGCTGTGTGTATTTGGATAGTAAGAAGAAGGTTCCTCTTGGCAGAAAGGGCAAGAAGGGCCAATACAGAATGCTCGGATGCCTTCCCAGTGCTTTAATTCCTTCTGAAAGGGATTAATTCCTTTCTTATCCTTTTTTAAATTGCTGCCCAACATTCAAAGAATTAGTTTGTAAGTTTATTTGGGATAATTGTATGATATGCTGTTGTCAAATATCAAATATTATAATGACATTGTAGAATAATATCATGTAAGGGTATTATGGTGTCATGGGAGGCTAAGGAGGGCCGAGCCTAAGGACTGGTGTCCATAGGATATGATAAGCTCTAGGCCATGTCAATTCAATCTCAAACTAGCTGCCAATTTTTTAAAATAACTTTATATAAACTTTGTCAGGAAGGGTGAGAATTCAAGCCCCTGCAAGGTTTGTGGGTGAGGGTCTGTGCCCCACCTCTGTTGACCTTTTAGTTCTCTCCTGTTGGCCCCTCTGTGACTGTGCCTGTCTTAGGTTATTCCTTCCCTGTAAAAACACAAATTACTTACCTTAGTTCAAGTGTTCAAATATATTGACTTTCCCCCTTATTCCCACCACCTGCCACTTACCCTGAGGTTTGACATTCTGATGGACTTTTCTCAGTCTCTGGATCCATTCTTGTTCATCAGTCTGTCATTCATTGTATTCCTCAAATGAGTGAGATCATGTGATTATTTGTCTTTCTCTGCCTGGCTAATTTCACTTAGCATAATGATCTCCAAATCCATCCATGTTGTTACAAATGGTAGGAGCTCCTTCTTTTTTACCGCAGCGTAGTATTCCATTGTGTAAATGTACCATAGTTTTTTAATCCACTTATCTGCTGATGGGAACTTAGGCTGTTTCCAAATCTTAGCTATGGTAAATCGTGCTGCTATGAACATAGGAGTACATATATCCTTCCTAATTCGCGTTTCTAGTTTCTTGGGATATATTCCTAGAAGTGGGATCACTGGGTGGAATGGGAGCTCCATTTTTAGTTTTTTGAGGAAACTCCATACTGTTCTCCACAGTGGCTGCACTAGTCTACAATCCCACCAGCAGTGCACAAGAGTTCCTTTTTCTCCGTATCCTCGCCAGCATTTGTCATTTGTTGATTTGTTGAAGTAAGCCATTCTGACAGGTGTGAGATGGTATCGCATAGTCGTTTTGATTTGCATATACTGATAATTAGTGACTTTGAGCAAGTTTTCATATGTCTCTGGGCCTTCCTTTTGTCTTCTTTCGTGAAGATTCTATTTAGGTCTGTTGCCCATTTTTTTTATTGGATCATTTGTCCTCCTTTTATTGAATTGTGTGAGTTGCCTGTAGATGCTTGAGATTAACCGTTTATCACTGATAACATTTGCAAATGTTCTCCCATACTGTGGGTTTTCTTGTTGTTTTGTTGATGGTTTCTTTAGCTGTGCAAAAGCTTTTTATTTTGATGTAGTCCCATTTGTTTATTCTGTCTTTAGCTTCCATTGCCCTAGGAGCAGTATCATCGAAGAAGTTCTTTCGGCATATGTCTGAGATTTTTCTTCCTGTAGATTCCTCTAATGTTTTTATGGTTTCCTGTCTTACGTTTAAGTCTTGTATCCATTTTGAGTTTATTTTTGTGTATGGTGTAAGTTGGTGCTCTAGTTTCATTTTTTTGCAGGTATCTGTCCAATTTTCCCAACACCATTTATTGAAGAGACTGTCTTGACTCCATTTTATGTTCATGCCTCCTTTGTCAAATATTAATTGAGCATAGTGTTTTGGGTTGATATCTGGATTCTCTGTTCTATTCCATTGATCTATATGTCTGTTCTTGTGCCAGTACCAGGCTGTTTTGAGAACAGTAGCTTTGTAATACAGCTTGAAATCTGGTATGGAAATCCCACCAACTTTGTGCTTCTTTCTCAGGATTGCTGTGGCTATTCAGGGCCTTTTTTAATTCCAGATGAATTTTTGGAGAGTTCTTTCTAGGTCTGTGAAATATGCCATTGGTATTTTAATGGGGAGTGCATTAAATTTATAGATTGCTTTGGGTAGTATGGACATTTTAATTATGTTGATTCTCCCAATCCATGAGCATGGTATGTTCTTCCACCTGTTTACATCTTCCTCTATCTCTTTTTTCAGTGTCCTGTAGTTTTCCACGAATAGGTCTTTTACCGCCTTAGTTAAGTTTATTCCTAGGTATCTTAACTATTTTGGTGTGATGGTAAATGGGATTGCTTTTTTAGTCTCTCTTTCTGTAAGTTTACTATTAGTGTATAGAAATGCCATAGATTTCTTGGCGTTAATTTTGTAGCCTGCTACGTTGCTGAACTCATTTATTAAGTCTACTAACCTTTTTTATGGAGTCTTTCGGGTTTTTTATGTACAATATCATGTCATCTTCAAATAAGGATAGCTTTACTTCTTCTTTTCCAATTTGGATGCCTTTTATTTCTTCTTCTTGTCTAATTGCAATGGCTAATACTTCCAGTACTATGTTGAACAGGAGTGGTGAGAGTGGGCAACCCTGTCTTGTTCCTGTTCTTAGGGGAAATGGTTGTAGTTTTTGCCCATTGAGTATGATGTTTGCTGTGGGTTTATCATATATGGCTTTTATTATGTTGAGGTATGATCCTTCTATTCCTACCTTGTTGAGAGTTTTTTTTTTTTATCAAGAAAGGGTGTTGAATTTTGTCAAATGCTTTTTCTGCATCAATTGATATGACTGTGATTTTTATCTCTCAATTTGTTTATGTGATGTATCACATTTATTGATTTGCGGATATTGTACCATCCTTGCATTCCTGGGATAAATCCTAGTTGGTCATGGTGTATGATCTTTCTGATGTACTGCTGGATCCGATTTGCTAGAATTTTATTGAGGATTTTGGCATCTATATTCATGAGGGATATTGGCCTGTAATTCTCTTTCATTGTGTCATCTTTATCTGGTTTTGGTATTAGGGTGATGCTGGCTTCATAAAAGGAGTTTGGAAGTGTTCCATCCTCTTGAATTTTCTGGAATAGTCTGAGGAGTATAGGTTTTAGTTCTTCCTTGAATGTTTGGTAAAACTCCCCTGTGAAGCCGTCTGGCCCTGGGCTTTTGTTTGCTGGAAGCTTTATGATGGCTGCTTCAATTTCATCCACAGTTACTGGTCTATTGAGTTGTTTAGATTCTTCTTGATTGAGTTTTGGGAGGTTATATTTTTCTAGAAACATATCCATTTCCTCCAGGTTGTCCAGTTTGTTGGAGCAGAGTTGTTCATAGTATTTTTTAACAATCCTTTGTATTTCAATGGGGTCTGTTGTTATTTCATCTCTTTCATTTCTTTTTTTTTAACTTACAACTTGTTTTAATTGTTCCAGGTACTATTTGTTGAAGAATTACTAAGTTTAAAAACTAAACTAGGTACTTTGCTTAAATATTATTTCCTTCTTTTTATTTTTTAATTATTTTTTAAAATCTTTATTGTTCAGTTTATTAATTACATTTTCCCCCAATAGTCCCCCTCCACCCAGTACCTATCCCACTCTCCGCCCTTACCTCCCCCCGTCCTCTTCCGTAGTTGCATGATTTTTGTCCAGTCTCTTGCTGTACTTCCTGCACCCTTTTTCTCACCAAGAATTATCAGTCCATTCCCTCTCTATGTCCATGATTCTGTTCTATTCCTCATTTTATCCTGATCATCAGGTTGTTAATTCACTTGATTTTTAGATTCATTTGTTGATAGATGTGTATTTGTTGTTCATAATGTATATTTTGGCACACAGCTTCAGCGTCAATGGGGCTCACAGTGTCAGCTTATCTGTGCGGCTCACAGGTCTCAGTGTTGGGGGGCAATGTAAATCCACTGCTGGTCTCCCCGTTGCCAGACAACTCTGCCTCTCCCCAAATGAGTCTGCACAGCCAAAGTCTCACTCAGGGTTGTAAAACAAAGCAGTATGGTGGTCTCCGAGTGAGTCGCACGTTCTCTGCCCGCGTTCTCTGCCCGGTTGCGGACTCCAGGAACTGCTGCTCCAATTTACTCGTGCACTCTCCCTAAACACACAGACCTCAGCCGCGCCTGGGATCCTCCTTTCCCCAAACTGGGAGCTTGCCTGGAACTGGGGGGTCGGTGCTGTGGAAGGCCTCCGCCCTCCCCGCTGGAGAAAACCAGCCGGGCTTGCTGTCTGCCACCTGTCCCTCACAGCTCGCTCGTGCTCCGAACCTCAAAGCTGCACACTGCTGCTCCTGAGTCACCGCTGTGTCCCACCTCTACTTTTATGTGCGGAATATTCACTCAGCCAGCTCTCCGGTGATTCTGGACGATGTTTGTTCCATTGTTAAGTTGTAGTTTCAGAATTGTTGCGTGGACAGCAAAGATAGGTGCTCACCTATGCCGCCATCTTAGTTCTCCTCACCTCTTTCATTTCTGATTTTATTTATTAGGTTCCTCTCTCTTTGCTTCTTGGTGAGTCTGACTGGAGGTTCCTCAATCTTGTTTATCCTTTCAAAGAACCAGCTCTTGGTATGGTTGATCTTCCGTATTGTTTCTTTGGTCTCTATGTCATTTATTTCTGCTCTGATCTTTACTATTTCCTTCCTTTATGCTTACACCGGGCTTTTCTCTTTGCTCTCTTTCTAACTCTCTGAGTTGTTGGGTTAGATAATTTATTGCCGCTGTTTCTAGTTTTTTGCAGTAGGATTGTAGAGCTATGAACTTCCCTCTGAGAACTGCTTTCACTGTGTCCCATAGATTTTGGATTGTTGTGCTATTGTTGTCATTTGTTTCCATGATGTTTTCTATCTTTTCTTTGATCTCTCTAGTAACCCAGTCATACTTGAATAGCATGCTGTTTAGTCTCCACGTGTTTGATTTCGTTGGATTGTTTCTATTGTAGTTGATTTCCAGCTTTATGTCACTGTGATCTGAGAATATGCTTGATATGATTTCTATCTTCTTGAATTCGGAGAGACTTTGCCTATGACCCAACACATGGTCTATCTTTGAGAATGACCCATGGGCACTTGAAAAGAATGTATATTCTGTGGCTTTGGGATAAAATGATCTGAAGATGTCAATTAATTCCATCTGGTCTAGTGAGTCATTGAGGATTGATGTTTCTTTACTGATTTTTTGTTTAGAGGATCTGTCCAATGGTGATAGTGGGATATTAAAGTCTCCTACTGTGATTGTATTGCTGTCTATCTCTCCGTTGATGTCCTCTAGGAGTTTTTGTATGTATTTGGGTGCTCCTGTATTGGGTGCGTATATGTTTACCAGAGTTATTTCTTCTTGTTGGATTGCTCCCTTTAGTATTATGAAGTGGCCTTCTTTATCTCTTGTTATGTCCTTCACTTTGAGATCTAATTTGTTGGATATAAGTATGGCTACCCCAGCTTTTTTTTCATTTCCATTCGCCTGAATAACTTTTTTCCAACCTTTCATCCTCAGTCTGTGTGCGTCTTTTTTTGGAGATGGGTTTCTTGTAGACAGCAGATACATGGGTTGTGTTTTCTTATCCAGTCTATTACCCTATGTCTTTTGATTGGAGCATTTAAACCTTTTACATTTAAAGTTATTATTGATAGGTACTTATATGTTGCCATTTTTGTTCTTTACCCCTGTGTTCCTTCTTCGCTTCCTATTTCTTTTTACAGCTGATCCTTTAGCATTTCTTGCATTGCTGGTTTGGTGGTGATGAATTCCCTTAATCCTTTTTTATCTGTGAAGCTCCTGATTTGACCTTCAATTTTGATTGAGAGCCTTGCTGGGTATAGTATTCTAGGATTCAGACCCTTCCTTTGCATGACTTTGTAAATTTCATTCCACTGCCTTCTGGCCTGATAGGTTTCTGTTGAGAGATCACTTGTTAGTCTGATGGGGGTTCCTTTGTAGGTGACTTTCTGTCTCTCTCTGGCAGCTTTTAAGATTATTACTTTGTCATTGGTGTTTGCCAGTTTAATTATAATGTGCCTTGGTGTAGGTCTTTTGGGGTTCATTTTGCTTGGGACTCTGTGAGCTTCTTGGATTTGTGTGGGTTTTTTCTTCCCTATATCATGGAAGTTTTCTGCCAATATTTCTTCCAACAGGTTTTCTATTCCTTGCTCAGTTTCCTGTCCTTCTGGAAGCCCAATTATATGGATGTTGTTTCATGTTGTCCCAAAGTTCCCTTAGGCTCTCTTCCTGCTTTTTAATTTTTTTTTCTAGAAGCTGCTCTACTTGGTTATTTTTTCCTACCTGGTCTTCTAGCTCACTGATGCGATCCTCTGCTTCTTCTAGTCTACACTTAATACTTTCTATTGAGTTCTTTACTTCAGCAATGTCACTTTTCATTTCTTCTTGGCTCTTCTTCATTTCTTCTTGGCTCTTCATCATTTCTTCCTGGGTCTTCCTCATTTCCTCTTGGTTCTTACTCATATTATCAAATTTGTCTTCCATTCTTTTCAGCCACGTTATGACCATTTCTCTGAATTCTTTCTCTGACAGGTTGTTAACTTCCATTTCGTTTACCTCCTTTTCTGGTGAGGCTTGTTTTTCTTTCATATGTGGGCTGTTTCTTTGTATCCCCATGGTCTCTCTTCTCTGTGTATCTGGTTATGTAGTTCTCACTCTTCTGCGTTGATTTAAAGGCACAAAATACAACACAACCAGGTACAATGCACCAGGCACTGAACCGGAATGTAGTCACAGTAATGGTAATTCCAAATAAAGGTGATCGCCAGAGAAAGGCAAATTCGGTGATAGGTGAGAAAAAAGAAAGAGAACCTTCCCCAGACACACACAGACACTCACACAAAAAGAAAGAGACCCCCCCCCCACACACACACTCACAAAAAAGAAAGACAGGAATGCCAAAATGATAATGGGAAAAGGGGAAGAAGAAATAAAAAAGGAGTAAATTATAAATGTGGGATGAAAAATCCTATAGGACAGCCCCTAATCTGAACCAAAACCCGCAACAAGTACCTGAAGATTGATACAAATTACATACAACTACTAATATCAAGGGAGGTGAGGGAACACAGAAGCAAAAATCTATCTAAAAAACAATGCAAATGAGGACAATAAAACAAGAAAGAACACCAAAAATAAAAATAAACCCCCCCTACAAGACAAACCAAAATAAAAGAATAAGCAAATCAATCTCATAAACATGCATAAAAAATCGATATAATCAACAGTCAAGTAAACAACACCAACAGAAAAGGGATAAAAACACTTTAAGATAGTGAAGTCAGAGAAGCTAGAGGTATATATGGACTTGGAGTAGGTGGTTGGAGATTAGATATATAAGTGGGATGAAATTTTAACAGGGGGTAAAAAGAAAGAATTAAGGTAAATCTAAAGTGGGAAAAGTGTAAGGGAAACAAGGCACTAAATAGGGAAATGTTAGCAAGAGAGTGGTGGTATAAAGGTGAAGTTGAGGTAGAGTAAAAGATACTAAAGCGTAGATGAAAATAGACTGTATTCCCAAGGTCGAAGAGAAAATATAATCAATTCCTTGTGTCACACACGAGTCAATTTGTGATTCGGCCCCTGGGTGGCAGTGTTTCTAGATTGACTTCTGAGTCTATTGGTCCTCTCTAGGCTGAACTAAAATCTCGCGGTCCCTGGGGTATTCAATACTGCCTCTCTAATGATGACTGCTGTTTTAGCAGCCAGGACCCTCCCAAAATCTTCCGGGTCTCCCTTCTCTGTCAGGTCCAAATTGGTTGCGCTCCAGGGATTAACTCTGCCACCAGCTCCAAGGGCCCTCTCCCATGTTTACCAGCTCCAACAGCCACAGATTTTATTTCAGGTGCAGATCTCCAGGCTTTGAGTTCCAAGGCGCAGATATCCCAGTCTGCCAGCCCCCTCAGTACTGCCGCCAAAGTACCCCCAGGGAAATCTGACCTTTCCATACTGGAACGAAGAGCTCCTTGGACTCTGCGGGAGTCCACGCCAACTGGGTGCCGGTGTTCTGGGAGTCTCAGCCGTCCAGCCGGTACTGCAGCTGTATATTTTCAGATCCTTCCCCTTCAAGATGTCGTGGTCTGCCTCCGCGCAGTTGGCTCAGGGAGAGAACCCAGCAGTACTGGGGCCGCTCAGGCTGGGGAGGCTAGCCCAGCAGTCCCCTATCTTCTCCCAGAGCACAGCTGTCCCCCTACTCGCCAACAAACGCTCCCTGCGCGACCTTCAGCTGCTCCCTCCCTCTGCCCTGGGAGCAGATTCAGATCGCATCCCTTCGTTCCACCGCCATTTTTTCTTCCCCGCATGTCCTAATCCTTTAACCTGAGCTCCCAATAGGGGGAGGTTCTGGGAAGGCTGGAGAAACCACACGCTTCCTCATGTTTGCATTTAGATATCAAGAGCTGCATTTCTGAGCCCCATAACATTATGCCTATTATGTAAAGCCAAATTATTTTGTGAATTATCACAAACATTGATCTGCCCTTGACAGTACTTTAGAGTTTTACAGAAAATCTGTAGGTTGATTATGTTAGCAGGGCGTCAGTTGTCACTTACAAGCTTTCCTCAGACAACTGCAGTTTGAAAGCAGTCCAGCATAACAAAAGCGTTACTATCTCTTAAACTTGGCTTTAACCTTCAAAGACTAATAATTTATTATTCCGTGTTATGCCTCAGTAGTTTTGGTGACAGTACATCATTTTTAACGTTGGTAACTTCGTGTTTATAATGTAAAGACATATAAATAGAAAAAGAAAAAGATAGCTAAGTACTTTTATGGGTAGCCATCTGAATAGTGTTCTTGATGCAATTCACCCAACACTTATCTGCATAAATTATGGTAGTGAAGAGGAGCAGATGAGAAGTACACTTAAGGCCCGTTTTTATGGTAATATAAAATAGAGCAAAAATTACATTCATTACATTTTAAAATATAGCAACTCTTTATTATAGTTTTCATTCACTTAAAGCAAATGTCTTGTTAACTAATGAAACATTGATGTTAAGTGGATATAGTGTAATAATAGAAGCAATATTTGCCTTTTTATGAAGTCTTGTAAGTAATTTCCCCCTTTGTCACTGGCCACTTGTTCTCAGAATATCAAGGATATAAATGACCTTTAGGAGGGAAAAAGAAATCTCCTTTATTAGCAAAAATGAATAACTTGCAATGTGTGTTTACTCTATAAGCTCTAAAGTGACTTTGAAATGTGCGGGCTCTCTTTTTGAGGAAGCTAGGGGGTCCAGAGCAGTGCAGAGGGAGGAGAGCTTTCAGATCTGTGTCACACTCCCTTCCCTTGACCAGCACATAACTTCCTTTTTATACCCTAAATTTAAAGGTTAACAGAAAAACATTACTAGCTTTTTCTTTTTCACTTGCTTCGTAAATTTCCCTTCTAGATTCTGCAAAGAAATTGTGAGGCATGAGAAAGAGTCCAAGGGTCTGTGTTTGTGCTTCTGGAGAGGAGGATGGGTATTGCGAGTGGCTCCCTCTCTTTCTCATCTTTCTTTTCCTCTCGGCTGCAAGGAGGCCTCTGGGGGCAAAGGCAGTCCTCCCTGTAGGTGCTGATTTATCCAACTCACTAGGTTAGTCCTCTCTCCTTCCCACTTGTTTTAGCCTAGGCTTGTTTGGTTGGTTCTTTTAGCCACTCACTTCTCTGTCCTCTCTCCCCTTGCTCAGGCCGAGGACAGAGAAGTGAATGGCTAAAAGAACCTTAGAGGTTCAGGGCAGGAGATGTGTGTGGTTGGGACTTCTGAGGCGGTGAGCACAAGCTAGCAAGTCCGGAAGGAGATGGGCTCCTTACTGCTACGAAATGTCTGTGGACTGATACCTCTGCTTCTCTTTGCCCCTCTGCCTTTCCTCTCTTCCCTGAAGATCAGTGAGCTCCCATTTAACCTTAACATAACCTTTCCTTTTCCATACAGACTGGGGTTGGAACTTCATTCGAAGTATGGTGGTGTACATTTCATGGGTCTTGTTGGGGCAAGTTGTGTGGCTCAGGCCCTATTATTGAGGTGGTGATGGTTGCTAAGGAGGTTATGGAGTTTATAGGGTTTCTAGATTAGAGGCTGCCAGGAATACGTTTTAAAGAAGAGGGAAGTTAGGAAATTATTGGCCTTTCAACATTTAAAAAAGTTTTGCCTTTAAATTTATTATGGGAATCTTCAAACACATAACAAGGTAGAGAGAATTGTATAATGAAACCCCATGTTCCCATCACTTAGCTTCAATACTTTATGGGCATGTTGACCCTTTGATTTCCATGCTGCCTGATGTGTGCAAGGGAAATGCTCAGGTGTGTTAGGATCCTTAGTCATAGCTCCAGATGTCACAGATCCTCTCACTGAGTTTTCTTTGATGCTGTAGATATCCTTGAGCCTTCCTTTAAACCAGCAGTCACCAACCTTTTGGGTCTCATGGACCAATAGTTTATGATTGCTGCTCCAAGGATTTCCTTAAACCAGTGGTCGCCAACTTTTCAGACCTCATGGACTACTGGTTGGTGACGGCTGCTTTAAACAACACACCTATAGTAAAACCCAGTCTTCTATGCATCTTGCCTTGAACATTTCTATTTCACTTCTCTTTCAAGAGGCACAGTTTTACATGTATTGATTGTGCAATAAAGAGATGATAAAGGTTTACAAAGTAAATCATTTTTTAAAAAGGACTTTTTCTCTACTCTACAGCTGCCCTTTGATTCCTTCACAAGAAGGAACTTGCTAATCTACTCCTTCATGGTCTTGGTAGATCCCTTAATTTATTCATGTTGGCTTCATTTCCCTCAGGCTACTCTGGGACAAAAACCTGGAGGAAACATAAAAGTATCACATGTCGAAGAAACAGATTTCAAATGGGTTCTAACTTTATTAGCATAATCTCAAAGTTGATTTTTTATTTTATTGTATAGTCATCAGGGAAGAATGTTTGTACACTGAGATGTCTGTGGTTTACCTAGATAAGCCTAGAAGGGGGTGGTCTTGTCAAATGGAGAATGGTCCCTTTGAGATGTAGGTGAGTGACAATAACGATTCAAAGGTTTTATTCTCTTTGCACTTGACTGAAAGATTTCTTTGAAGGCATGGGTTTTCTCTTTCTTGGTACAATTTCTTTCTATAGAACCGTTAGCCCTGACCATTGGGGCCTCATGTCCTTTCTTGACTTTGAAGCTCACTCATATTTTTTCCTTTCACCATTGGCTTTTGATGGTTCCCAGTTCCACTTGAGCTGCCTGATAATCCACACTGTTTGCCTTTTTTTTTTTTTTTTGCCAGTAAAGACTGTAATTTGTCTTAAGAGATTAAATGATGCCATCAAATGAATGATGTAGAATGTAAGTGTAGTCCATTTCATCTTTGGCCTCCTTGCCACTGGTGTGTGGCATAGGACGTGACAGAAGCCATGTACTCCTCGGTGCATTCTTTTAGTAAAAGGGAGTTTGTGTTTGTTGGATGACAATTTAAGAGTGTGTATTATGGAACCTTTTGGGTAGATTGTAGGGTGAAAGGTAAAGTCAGTTGAAAGCATGAGTTGTCACCTAAGCCTCCTCATTTATTTAAATATAGATGAAGGGAAATCTGAAAATTGCTTAGGCCTGGCTGGATGGTAACTCATAGACTGTTAGAACCAGAAAAGATGGTGCTGGTCACCTAGCTTACTACCTTCATTTTTTAGCTGAGAAAACAGATAGATAACATTTGGTATTGACTGTGTTATTCAAGAAGTATACCTTGTTGAATGACTAAAGCTCTTGCTCCATGCCTTTGCAGGACCAGGTCTGTTCCAAGACTCATGTTAGACCTGGGCCCTGCCCTCTGGTGGCCCCTAGTCCCAGGGCAGAACATGGATGTAAATTCATGTATTCTCCAAGGACCCTTTGACTCTCAATTCTGTGTTCAGGAATGATAAATTGCTGAGTAGAAATGTGAAGCCAGCTCACAAAAGGGTAACAAATTGGGTGTAGCATATTTTTTCTCTGCACTCTGCCTTTTTGTGTCTAGGAATGCTACTAGGGGCTGGGACCTCAATTGGACAGATAGTCAATATTCTTTCTTTATTCTTTTCCTCACCCGTTATACAACCCTTCTTTACTACTTTTCATCTTTCATCTCTCAACCCAGTCTCTTTCTATTGGTATCATTTTCCTATTTATTTTCTCGTCTTCTTTTTCAAAGCCCTGCCAGACACACAGTAGGAATGTAATACATGCTTGAAGTAATGAAGGGAAGGAGCTGTTACCTTTTGTGAAAACAGAATAGGAAAACAAAAAGAAACATTTTAAAAATCTTAACTGACTTGTTTTCCAGCTTGTTATCTTTGAGAAAACATATTATATGAATAATATTTTAATGCTGGGACTAGTTTTCCCTGGGATAAGTATTTAAAACGATCCCTGCTTATTTGTGTATGTGAACATGGGCATGTGACTAGTAGTGTAAGTTTTAAAGAAGATATTATGCCAAGCCATTTATTTCATTTGATTAAGCCATTAGAAAAGATTAGAGGTGTCTTTAGTTCTGGAAAGATAAGTTTAACAGGGAACGGATTTCAGAAACATCTGGGCAACTTACACAACACCTTTCTGTTCTCTTATCTTTAAATGCAGCTGTTCGCATTTTTTTCTAACAGATAAGAGTGATAAGGTGGAAATAGCATGTTTGAAAGCTCCAATTTCTTAAGTCTCAGGCAGGTTTCTTCTCATGGCTTCCTTCAGAAAAATAAATATATGGAGAACCTTGAGTTTCATTTTTCTTTGAGAATATTATCTTTATCTAAATAAGTGTCATCACCCAGTGATTGCTGTTTGAGCCTTCTGCCTTGAGTAAAGTTTTCCTTGAAGAGGCCCCCCTTCCTCAGATCATTGTCCCTTCCTGTTGGCTCGGAAGCACATGCAGTGCTGAGGGCACTGACCAGATCAGGGCACTTTTATGATAGTCGAGGAGGGAGTGTTGTGGGTCAGGATCTCCTTGACTTCCTCTTTGCTTTGTTGAATCCTGCAGAGCAGTAGAACTTCTGGGCTTGTGGATCAGGGGTCAGACATCTCTGAGCTAAAGCACCACTTTCTGCCGGTAGTCAGTTGGGTGGGCAGAGGCGGGACATGATAGCTGAGGGCTATGTCTGGCATGTGTAAGTTTCATCTTGGTTTCTACAACGTGCCCATGATAGTGATGACGACGATGGAGGCATTCTTTTTCCTGAGGGAAGGCCTGGGAAGTCAGTGCAGTAGCCTTTTCCTTTCAGCATAATTGTGAAGAATAAATCAATGTTCGTTAGGTTGCCAGCCTGTGTATTGATCAAAGTTTTTAGTTCTTGAAATGCTGCTGGAATGTTATGTTCTTCCTGTTACATTCAGTAGAGTGGAATTCAGAGGGAGCTATGGAATTCAAATAAAGTCTATTATTTATGGACAGGGCTGACAAATGAAAGCAAAGCATTTTACTTAGAGCAAATACGCACTCAACACTCAAAGTGTGGCCGTGTGTGAGCAGGATCTCAATATGTAGATTTACTAATTGCTGTTTTCCACTGGGAAATATTGCCAGCAGATCCAAAAGAATTTGTTTTTCCAAAGTTGTCTCCTAAAGGAAGCTGAGAACATGGGCAGCTGTAACCTGTGCTAATGGGGATCCCTTGTTCTAGTGGGCAGGGTGGGCGAGGGGCTTGACCTAAGTCTGCCTCAGGAAGAAAATCTTAAACTATGAAAAGAGATCCTTTGGACTAGGGAGTGTATGCAACCAAAATGGCTTTGAAGGCATTCTCAGAGCTAAGCTCAGAGGCAGCTTAGGCTGGGTGTGAGAGGCTGGGTCTCTTCTTCCTGGAAACATCCTAGTTCTTTCACTACCTACCAGCAATGGGACACGTTAGGTCTTCTGGGTTGCAGAGGATCTGTTTATGAAATGAGAAGTTTGCACCAGGAAATGGTTATTCAAACATGTTTTAAAGACAACAACCCTTATAAACATAAACATTTTACTCTGTTGTCCAGCGCTCACACATGTATGTGTGTATCTGCCCTTACAATGGGTGATGCATGTTAGTATTTCCCATTGCATTTCTATCTAGTCCTTTCTTTCCAATAAAAAAGATTTATCACAGCTCATTAAATTTATTTGACCATGACCTGCAGTTTGAAAAGCCATCTATACTAGTTGCTTTTTAGGGTTTGACTCCAGTTGTTAGTCTTTCTATATAGGACAGGCACATTCATTTCATTTTGTGAGAGCCTCCTCGGGAATGTGGGTTATGTCTTGACAGCCTTTTCAAAGTCTGCTCTAATCACAAGGCCCAGATTTTCTTCTGCTTCCTGTGGTTTGGAACATCAATTCCCAAAGTATGTTCATAGCTCCCGCTGGTCCCATAAGGCCTTCCTGCTGGATTGGAGAGTGATGTACAATGAAGGTTTTTGAAATGTTCTGAATGTTCAGTGATAAGGAATCTTCTATGTATCAGAGGTTTTGATTGGTATCACTCCCAGGTGTGCTGGGGACTTTAAAGCCCTTTAAAAACTTGCTCACTTTCTGGGAAAGGACTTCAGGTTCCCTGCTTTGACTCAGGCTTAGCTTTGTTTGATCAGCACCTACACTGGTTTCTTGGTCTTGTCCCATAATGGGATATTGACTTAAGGAAGGTATTTTCTTCTTTGATTCCAGAAAGTGAATTGCTTAGATTTCTAGACAGTCTTCTTACTGTGTGGCCAGGACTACCTGTGTCTAAATGGAAGCCGAATGAGATGTTGTAGGACAAATTTCTTATGCTGAAGATACTTTGGATGAAAATGGCCTCTAGGATTTCTTCCAATATTTTTTTTATCATTTCTAGTTCCAGTTTGAAAATCTGGCCCTTGCCCAGCCTCTGTGGCTTAGTGGTTGAGCATTGACCCATGCACCAATAGGTCTCCAACTCCATTCCTGGTCAAGGTACATGTCTGGATTGTGGGCTTGATCCCCAGTAGTGGGTGTGGAGGAGGCCGCTGATCAATGTTTTTCTCTCTCATGTTCTCTCTCTCTCTCTCTCAAATCAATAAAAGCATATTAAAATAAAAAAGAAAATAAACCCTGGAGGAGGACTTCCTTTTTACTCTGACTTTCTGTTTGCACCTAGCTGCATCATATCAGCTCCCTGTAACAGGTGGGCACAAATTCACCATCGCTTCTCATTTCAAAAGCAACATCTGGGCTTGTCTGTACAATTTCAATTTCCTCCTAAAGGGGTATCTCTTGCCCTTGCCTCATGATAGCTTTTGGCAGTGAATGGTCACACCTCTATTTGTTCTGGTTACCTACTCCCTTGACTTTCTTTTCCAATGTGTTCATCCTGTTTCCCAATTTTTTAAATGACTCCTATCTTAAGTAATTCCCCAAAGGAGTCATTTTCCACACTTCATCATTATAGTTTTGCAATCAAAGAACAGCTTCAAACCTGGCACATGATTAACCTGTCTTTAACTTGGGGGAAGTGCACCTCTTCATATTCTTACCTGCTTCCTTAGGCTCCACCTTGCTTCTGCTCGGGCATCTATTATCCCAGAAAGCCCAAGCTGTGAGTGAGAACCTTGAGGTTTCTTCACGTGGTACCACCAGCTCTATTTTTACTAATATTTGAATATTTATTGCATTAGAGCCAGTAATAAAAATATCATGGTATATTCCTTTTAATTTTCTCATATTTATGAGGAACACCAAAAAGAGTATGCTATCTCTGAAATGTGTTGAAGAAAAGAAGTTGGTTTGTCACAAAATTTACTCATTTCCATGGGAATATTGCCAGTGGCCAATGCTACGTGGAATTTGATTTGTTGCAGAACATTTTATTCCTCCAAAATTGTGTATATTTGTTAATGACTTAACTTATAGGCCAAGAAGAAGCTTAGATATTCTTGGTAGGGAGATTTGCTGTAAGAGTGATATTGGCTGGCTGTCAGAATTCCCATCTGATTTAATTTCCTGCATCTGAAAGAGAAATGGGGAGACATTTTCATGAATGTTTTAAAACATGTAGCTTGAAGATGTTCCAGGTCATATATAGAGATGAATTCAAGTTTAAAAAATAAGGCTCATTCATTTTGAATTGTTGGGCTTTTCTCAGTTATTTCATTATATAGGCACAGTTCAGTGAATCCACAGTGTATATTATCCACTGCATAGAGTAGATTCCTCAAAAAATGCATATAGGAAGAATGGGTATATATTAACTAAGGATAGTTACACTCTGTGTGAAAAGTGACCACTCCAGTGCACAGGGAAACCCTACTTTGACACTGATTGTTCTTATTTGTTGTTTCCTGTTTTGTCCTCTGATATTGTAGAAGCAGCAGAAATATTGAAAAAAAAAAAAGACACTACTTAATGATTAAGAATGTAGATTTTTGGATTAGAGTCTTACATTGAGGCTAACTAAGATCTTCTTCTAAACTAAAAATTGGACTACCTGTCTTTTCTCCCAAGAGGTCATTTGGTTGGTTACATCCAGTTTATATGCGATGAATATAGTGAAATAAAAATGGGAAAGAGCCCTGACCAGGCTGCTCAGTTGGTTAGAGTATTGTCCCAATATGCCAAGGTTGTGGGTTTTGATTCCTGTTCAGGGCACATACAAGAATCAACCAGTGAATGCATAAATAAGTGGAACAACAAATTGTTGTCTCTTTCTCTAAAAAAATAATCAATAAAAAATTTGAAAGAAACATAGGTTATTTTTGCCTCCCATATTTACTTTGGTTTAGTTGGATGGCAAAAATTAAACATCATATAACTATGGAAATCGTTGCTGTAAAATGCAGTGTTTGTTCCCCAAAGATAAATTATGTTATAGATAAGATCCATTTACAAATTGAAGAAAAAGAATTATATACACATATATACAGGGTGGGGCTAAAAGAGAGGGTGTGAGAGCTCTCTGGGGTCCCTTTTATAAGAGCACTAATCCTATTCAGGAGATCTCCACCCTTATGGCCTAATTACCTATATAATAATAAGTAATAATACAAAATTAAACTCTGTTTTACATACAACCGTAAACCCACATTGGCCACACCTGTACATGCATTCACACATATATGTATACACATGTATACAGACACATATAGAACCACATTCATGCACATGGATATATACACACATACACTTGTACACACAGACCTATTCATTTATATATGCCATAATAATTCATGATCCAGACTAGCATACTTTAATAATAATTATTTCAAAATAATGGATTTAAACCAGGCATCTTCCAGTCAAAATGGGATGTGTAGTGTCCTACTTAAATAGTACGTTACCTTCCAAGATGACAAGAAGCTCTTAAAAGATTGGTTACTCTGTGCCAGGGATTTTACACATTTATTCCTATGCCATCATGTTGGGGAAAAGTTTAGTAGACTTCACATTCCTTAAGAGAATTAGTCACTTTCTACTGAGGTGTTGAAGCTAATTCTGATGATTTCATCTGCAGAATTGACAGAATTATTAGCAGATTTGCCTTTTTAGTTTTCTCTAGAAGTCTTCATTGTTTGCATTTTTATGGAGGTAATTTGATTTTATTAATGTAAGTAATAGAGAAGTTTAGCAACTGGGTACTCCACAGACATGCTGTTTCCTCTTCTTCGTTTACTTTTCTCTTGTTAATGTCATCAAAATGTTGGCAGCTGCATAACTCTTTTTAAAGAATTAATAACCTGACAGATATTACAGATATTTGTCATTTTACTTCCAGTAAGTGACAGCTGAAATTAGGTTTTTGCAATATTGGAGGATAGCGTGGGTGTAGTGAGTCCAGTCAAATTTGTATCACACTTCTTTAATGTATAAGTGATTGGGAGCCTTGTTAGAGACTGAGGACTGGAAAGCTGTGGGGAAAGGATCTGGTAATCATTAGTTGTGGGATGCCGTGGAAATTACATTTGCAGGGCAGTGGTATCTTATAGGATTGGTACATCTCAGTGATGAAAGAATCCTTGGGGCAATGTCCTTAAATCCTACTTCTGAGGTTCAACTTCCTGCATGGTGACCTTAAACACAGAATCTTTCTCTTCTGAGTGAAAATCTCCAGAAGTGGAGGTTCAGTCTTTCTGAAGAGATCCACTGTCTCCAGAAAGCATGAAGTGTTTGAAACCTATTTCTTACATTAAGCCTAAAGGTTCCACTTTGCCATTTCTACCTACTTGTCCTGATTCTCCTCTACTGTGGCTGTAGGTACTGATTCCATTTTTCTTTTTTTATAACAATAACAAAAATAATCCTATCTAATAAAGAGGGAATATGCTAATTGACCCTCACACCATTGCAAAGATGGTGGCACCCACAGCCAATAAGGAAGGAATATGCTAATTTACTGCCATGTCCTCAAAGATGGTGGTACCCCACAGCCACAAGATGGCGGCACCCAGTCCCCTCAACCCTGCCAGGGTGGCAGGTGCATGGCAAGGCCGGGATTGCTCCTGCCGTGTGCCTGCCTCTGAAGTCCCCTCAGTAACTTAAAATTTATCCCCAGACCCTTAGTCTCCTTAGCCCTTCAGTCGTCCCAGGCCAGCCTCATAAGCTTCATATGTCAGCTTCCCAGCCACCCAGGGCCAGCTTGAGGCACAGGCAAGCATCGGATGGCAGCTGCCCAGCTGCCCAGGGCCGGCCGAGGCTTGCACTGCTGGCAGTGGAAGCATCAAAGGTGTGATGAGGGCATCACCTTCCCCTGATTGCTGGGTCACCTCTCACCTCTGAAAGCTCCTGGACTATGAGAGGGGGCAGGCCAGGCTGATGGATCCCCCATCCAGTGTATGATTTTTTATGCACTGTGCCTCTAATATTTATGGATCATATACATTGCAGTATGTACTTTTTATGAATTGTTTTGTTTAATTCTTACAATCTTAGATTATTATGATACCTAATTTGAATAAACTGAGGTTCAGAGAGGTTGTAGTAACTTGCTAAAGATTCACACACCTAGTGACAGATCCAGAATTCTTGTCCAATTGTGTGGGAGGCTGAACCAATCCTTGGTGACATTTCTTGGGGTCCTGTTTTCCCCTGTGTATTCTGGGATGTTCACGAATTTCTCATAGAGCCTTTTTGAGGATTAATCAAGACAGTGACATGTGTGGTGTTTCTGTGAAGTGATGTACACATGTGGTAGTCTATTATTAGCATCATCAAGGTCACAGACTACCATTCTGATGTCATAATCTAGGTCACTAGGTTTGCTTTTGTTTCTCATTCTATTTTGTTCTGTCATCACTCCCCTTCTCCTCAGTAACTTAAATTTTACCTATTTTTCAAGGCTCAGGACAAGTCTACTTCCTCTTTGGATTTTATTTCAATTTTTCTAGTCCACAATAATTTCTCGCTTTTTGGAAATCTGTTGCATGTTCTATTGTTTAGATGTTTTTAGTTGTAAATCACATGGGAAAATAACCCCACCAACCTCCAACTGTCTTAAAGACAAAAAGGGTCAGTGTTGGCTCTCCTGGTAGCTATGATTTCAGGTAAAGCATGAGTCAGAAACTCAGTCTTGTTCTAGCTCTGCATTTCTCAGCATCTCTTCCTCAGTGAAGGGTCTGTTTCTGGGGGGTCTTGTCCCACTGCAACGTGACTGCACATGGTTGTTAAGACTGTGCATTTTCTGGTTCAGATACAGCAGGATAAAGGTCACTTCCCTTAGGCTTGAACTAAATTCACCAAATTGAGTCTCATTGGCCATATAAGTCTAAATGGGGTCTGCATTGACTGTATCCTCCCAAAATTCATATATTACAATTTTAACTCTCAATGTAACAGTATCAGGAGTTGGGGCCTCTGGGAGGTAATTAGGCCATGAGGGTGGAAACCTCCTGGATGGGATTAGTGCCCTTATAAAAGGGACCCCAGAGAGTTCTTGCACCCTCTTTGCCTTGTGAGAATATAGCAAGAAGTCAATAATGTGAACCTGGAAGAGGGCTCTTCCTAGAATCTGACCATGTTTGGCACCCTGATCTTGGATGTCTATCCTCCAGAACTTTTGAGAAATAAATGTTTGTTGTCAAAACCACCTAGTCTGTGGCAATTTATTAGAGCAGACTGAGTGGACTAAGACAGGTTCATATCATATCCTATAACCAGTTACTGTGGCCAGGGGGAGTGCACTTTGCTGATAGGATCAATCCAATTAAACCCTGTTCTGGAATTGGAAAATGGAATTATTTACATATCATCCAAATTTGGGAAAGTCTAGAAAGAGGTTAGCAGAGATGGATAAAAAGGAGCTAGCAAATAATAGCCTAGTTTGTATGACTTCTTTATGTGGCTTACTTTTATGTATATTATTGGTGATTTAACCATTAATAAGAGGACAGGGACTGTGTAATGCTGCTGCTGTTTTTTAAACCTCTCTTCCCATTTCTAGACTCTGGAGCACATCTCACACCTCCTTACATACTGTATATGCTCATTAAGAATGTTGGAAGACTTTTTTTCTTTGCTAGCTAATATTGGCAACTTAGAATTAAATAGCCAATAAAAGAAAATGCCCAGTCATTCCATAAACTACCGTGGGAAAGTATGTAGGACAGGAAGATAATAAAATTAAAGTTTAAAACAAGTTACAATCCTTGAATACATCTCTCCGCCCTTATTCAGGTGTAATTTAATTACACAATTGGATATGCTTTATGATCCTCAGGTAACCTGCAGGTGGGCACTGAAAGAAGTAGGGGTAACGGTCCCATTCTTTTAGCATGTTAAATGTGTTCTTAATGAAATTGGAAACTTCAGACCACTATAGATTTATCATAGGTGGTGTTGCACAAAGGGAAGGTATATTAACCTTTTGTTGATTTGAAGTCATTTTATCTTATGCTCAGGAGCCCAATTAACATTATTGATTTGAATGATACTTATCAAGATCAACTTATTTTGTGTTAATTTCTTTCAACACGGAGAGAGCTGAAACCATGCACCGAGGAGCTGAGACAGAATGATTGATTTGACCATGAAAAGCATGTTTTGTATCATCATCTCATTTTAATGCTTTAGGAGTTAAGTTGTGTCAGATTGCTTTGGATGAAGCAATAATTTTCTGATTGGGATTCTGCTTAGACCTTACATTGGTCAGCTATTGCCTCAATACTGCTGCCTAAGAAACCACTCTATTTTCTTATATCCTGCAGGTTGACTGTGGTTTGAGTGATCTAGGCTTGGTCCCTTTGCTCCAGGCAGCAAGGCAGCTACCCTTGACCCCAGGCTGTATGTTGGGACAAGTCTGTTTCATTTATGCTTATTCTGGGACATAGACTGATAGAGTATAGGCTGCCTGAAGCCTCCCATGGTAAATCATTGCATACAAGAGCCAGGCCACATTGTGCTGTGAGGCACACTTAGGGCCTCTGCTTACATCACACTGCTAAATTTCATTGGACTAAGCAAAGTTCATGGCTAAAACCAGTATCAGTGGGGCAGAGAAGTAAACTCTGCCCTTAGAGGGATGGGAAGGGAATGACTATTTGCTGTGCAATAATCCAAATTATCATGGGTCCTTTGGTCTTATAACTCTTGGGTCAGAGTTCTCAGGCCGGTTATTTGCCCATCATCATGATGCAGTCAAAGTGATTTCTTGACCTAAACTGGAAGGTAAGGCTTCTGAATTAAATCCAGGATTCACCTTTTGAAAAGAACCACCATTCTAAATTGTGAGCTCCTTGAAGCCAAGAAAACCCTGTTTTTCATTGGATTCCAAAGGATCTGGCACATACTAGATCCTCAGTTTTAGTATATGAATGAATGAATAATGAATGGCAACTTTGTATCCTTGCTAGAAAGTTAAATAAAACCAGAATGTATGATAGAGGTTAAATAGGGGTAAAAGCTGTTATGAGTTAAAGCAACAACCTGAAGAGTGTATGTATGTGATATATACATGAATATACACATACAAATATATGCATATGTATGTGTGTGCATATATACACAAGTGCATATTATGATGCTATATATTACATAGTATGTACATGTACTACTTTGTTTACTTTATCTGATAACCCTGTGAAGAAAGAAATTAATGATCAGGGAAAGTAGGTTTTCCAAAGACTGAACCCCTAGAAAGAGTTGGAGGCAGGATTCAAACCTCAGTTGTCTAAATCCAAGCCAAATTTTCCATACTGGGGCTGTTTCTAAGAAGTGGGTGGTGGATTTTTATTTTCTCCCTTACAAGGACTTCTCTTTTACCTTGAGCCCAATTGTTTGACTCAGCGAAGCATCAATTCCCCTGAGACTGGTCCGTCATAAGTGGACACAAGGAACTTAAGAAAAAAAATGGAACAAATGGCTGGAGACAGAGGACTGCTTTCCCTTTCCATTTGAAATTAATGTTCACTCTATAAAAAACATAAAGCATATTCGTCCTCAGGGACTCACCTGACATTTTAAAACTTTCATCTGCTTTAATTCACGATGTTCAAGAAGGGGATTTACATGTAGCTGAGCTCCATTTGCTGATTGGCTGCCGAGTGCATTTATTCTCTTGTCTTCGCCTGGGTGAGGTTTCTATAGGCCCAAGGAAATTACATAGCTTTTTTTTTTTTTTTTAGCTCCCTCTAAAAACAATAATGGGCCTATTCAGATTTTATATGTAACTTTACTTTGTTGTTGAGCTATATTAATAATGCTGTTGTAAACCTGGTCAGGGCAGCACTCACCGAATTTTGTAGGCTTCAGTGATGGGATAAATAGCTGCTCACAGAGCACAAAGGGAAATGTGTAGATGGTCCCAGCATAAGTTAGACATGCTTGCCTGGATTGGAGCTGTGTTAATATCATGTCTAGCAGATTTGGCAAGGGTGTTAAGAGTCCTGTATTTCAAGCTGGTTTTTATAGAAACTTGCTGCAGAACTGGGCAGAATTAAGCATGGCTGATATATATCACACTTAGTACAGTATTAAATTCTAGCCATGGAACGATGCAAAACCAGTTCATAATCTTATAAGAACATTGCGTGCTACAGTAATCCTGGAGAAATACTGTATATCCAAATTAATGGAGAATAAAATGTCTGGCATTCTGTTTTTGGTGTTAGGCAAGGTTCCTGGGTAATATTTGGTTCCCCTCCTTTACTCTGCATGAAATGTGGCTGAGGCAGGCCACGTGTCCTTTTGGAATTTATTGCCATGGTGGCCTTGTGTGTGTGTGGAAGGGGTCTGTCTGCTCCAGGCATCCTTGGCTTGGCAAAGGCACTTTAGAAGATCTTCCTTTTTTCTTGCAAAATAGATTAAATACCTACTGTATGTTAGACACAGTGCTGAGCATGGGAACTACAAAGTGCCTGTGATTCAGCCCCTGGCCTCAAGAAACTCTTTCTGATGGGCCCATAGTATGCAGGGAATTCATTGCTGTTCTGGAGTGCCCGCCACCATCCCATTTCTATTTTATAGATATTATGGATCTGATTCTTACTGGGGTGGACATACACATTTTTTAAGGGGATCCTTAATAGATTTTTGATCATTGGTTCTGGTATTGCACATGTTCCAGAAATGAGTTTTGCCATTCCAATTTGGCTGAAATGTTTTGTTAGGTAATGATACAGCTTACCTAATAACAGAGAAACACGTAAATTGACCTTACCTCTGCTATGCCCACAGCCAATCAGAGTGAGTATGCAAATCAACCCAACAAAGATGGCAGATAATTTGCATACCTACCTGGATCCCGGGAACCTCCTCAGCACCCAGGTCACTCTCATCTGGCCATTGGAGGGGGGTGCCCTTCCCAAGCCTGCAATCAGAGGGGCAGGGACTGCCTGTTTCCCAAGCTTAAAGCATGGGGTGGAGGCTTTAGGCTTGGGAAGGGGCCAAGTCTGTGACCAAATGCAGACCATCTGGAAGTCAGCGCTGGGTTGCCCAGCTGCAGCTTGGCAACCCAGCACTGACTGACCAGGTGGTGAGACCCAGAAAGTGAGTCAGGGTCTGATCTACAGCCTCAGTGGAAGCTGTTGATCAGTATACTTACCCCTCTCTTTCTCTTCCTCCTCCTTTCTGATCTTCACTAGCAGCCAGGCTTTTCTTTCTTCTCAGCCTCCACCAGGGCTACTGTTAAGTCCTGCCTCTTTGATCAGGCCCAGTGAGAGGCCTGGAGATGCTGACTGGCATAGGAACCAACCAATCAGAACCAAAGGTGGGTGCTGTGGGGAGCCAATGGCTGCCTAGATGGTGGAGCTTCTGATGCTGACTGGCATAGGAACTGACCAATCAGAACCAAATCTGGGTGCTGTGGGAAGCCAACAGCTGCCTAGCAGGTGGAGCTTTTGATGCTGACTGGCATATAATCTGACCAGTCAGAACCAAATCTGGGTGCTGTGGGGAGCCAATGAATGCCTAGGAGGCGAAGCTTTTGATCCTGACTAGCATAGGAACCAACCAATAAGAACCAAATCTGGGTGTTGTGGGGAGCCAATGGCTGCCTAGGAGGCAAAGCTTTTGACACTGGCATAGGAACTGACCAATCAGAACCAAATTGGCCAGCAGAGGAGGGCAGTTAGGAGTGATCAGGCTGGCAGGCAGAGACAGTTAGGGGCAATCAGGTAGGCAGGCAGGTGAGCAGTTAGGAGCCAGTGGTCTCAGATTGTGAGAATGATGTCTGGCTGCCGGTTTAGGCCCGATCCCAAGGATTGGGCCTAAAATGGCAGTTGGACATCCCGCAAGAGGTCCTCAATTGGAGAGGGTGCAGGCTGAGTTGAGGGAATCTCCACTCTGTGTACGAATTTCATACACCAGGCCTCTAGTTAAAATATAAATTAGCATTGCAAGGGATTATCAATGTCTTCTCTCCTTCCCCCAAATTATCAGCCAGTGAGAGAAACTTTAAAAAAAAATCTTTATTGTTCAGTTTATTAATTACATTGTTCCCCCCTTTTTCCCCTATAGCTCCCCTCCACAAGGTAGCCATCCCACCCTCCACCCTCATCCCCCCACACTGTCCTCTCCCATAGTTGCATGATTTTTGTTCAGTCTCTTGCTGCACTTCCCAACGCCCCTTTTCTCCTCAAGAATTGTCAGTCCATTCCCTCTCTATGTCCGTGATTCTGTTACATTCACCAGTTTATCCTGTTCATCAGATTATTAATTCACTTGAATTTTAGATTCATTTGTTGATAGATGTGTATTTGTCATTCATAATTTACACTTTAACTTTTTCTTCTTTCTCTTCTTAAAGAATATCTTTCAGCATTTCATATAATATTGGTTTGGTGGTGATGAACTCCTTTAGCTTTTTCTTATCAGCGAAGCACTTTATCTGCCCTTCAATTCTGAATGATAGCTTTGCTAGATAGAGTAATCTTGATTGTAAATTCTTGTTATTCATCACTTTGAATATTTCTTGCCACTCGCGTCTGGCCTGCATCGTTTCTGTTGAGAAATCTGCTGACAATCGTATGGGTGCTCCCTTATAGGTAACTAACTGTTTTTCTCTTGCTGCTTTTAATATTCTCTCTTTGTCTTTTGCTCTTGGCATTTTAATTATGATGTGCCTTGGTGTGGTCCTCTTAGGGTTCCTATATATTGGGGTTCGGTGGAGAGAAACTTTTAAAATTAGTAGAATATATAGGTCGAGTTAGGTCAAAGAGAGCTCTCATGACTGGGATTCTATGATAGGTAGAATTTTACCTCTGCCTTCCTTCTTTTTTCAGTAGTTGTCATCAAAATGAATTTCAACTTTGTGGTCATTTAGAAGGGACTTTGCCTTTAATTTAAGATTTTACTATGGGAAAGGACTAATAGTAAGAAAGATCTTAGCCAAATATTCCCAAGTCTTATAAAAATGAGCAAAGCAGTGGCTTAGGGTTCACCTCAGCCATTTGACTCAACCTATTATCTATGAAGTACATGTTGAAACTTGTTGAAGGCTCTATTCCAACCTAATATTAACTCTACTTTAGACTGGTACAACTTTGCTTTCACATCTCTCTGACATTATTAGCTTCTGTTTGATTAGAGATGAAGCATTTTCAAAGGACTTTGGAACCTGCCATGTCAACTTGCAAAAGGAAGAATGTGCCATAGAGAAATTATTTGGAGTTTAATGGACCACTGTGAGCTGCCATGAAAAGGATGCATGGCATGGCAATTTGAACCCAGTGGCTTTGGGCGTCCTGACTCAGTGAGGTTGCTGAAAGCAGTTCAGGAGTCAGAGGAGATGCTATCTCTGATCCCACCAAAGAGGACACATTTCCCACCTTCCTCAGGTTGTTCCTCATTACTGTGCAGATGTGGTTGGGCATCTGCATTTCGTTTTTAAACATTTTTTATTGTTGAAAATATTACATATGTCTTCCTTCCCCCCCCTTGACCCCTTCTAGCCCACCCCACCCCCACCTCAAGCCTTCACCCACCCTATTGTCTGTGTGCATGGATTATGCATATTTGCATACAAGTTCTTATCATCTGTATTTCTTGACATGCCCTCTGTTTATTTACATAATAAACTCCTGCCACACAGTAGTAATTTTTTTCCTTTTCAGTTTTAAAATTGGATCTTTTCTCATTCTACTAGTTAAGTGAGTCACTTAAATTTAATTTTATAGTCTTTTTGAGTTCAGATAACACAGACACTGAGTTTGCCAGACATAAATCTATTGCAGTCATGCCCTGCTGCTGGGATTGTTACTATATACATAGTGATACAATAAATAGAAAGATACTTTCAGGCATTTTAGCTAGAGGCTTAGAAATATGTCTCACTACATTTAGAAGTGTTTCCAAAAATAGATTTCTCCTTAAAGATTTGAAACTTTGGAGGGTTGAACTGGCTTCTGAAGGACAGGTGCTCTTCAGATGGTGGTAAACATGAACAGGGGCATTGTAACCAGGGGCCACCATATGCCTGGGAGGGTTTCAACTCATTGGCTCAGGTATTGGAGGGATACCTTCTTAGAAAGAGAGAAAGGGCCAAGGTGAGTTTTTCAGTCTGCCCCCTCTATGAGGCCATCCATTAACAAGTCACTGATCTATCTATCTTTTAATCTGTTCATTGAGATATTATTGATTTCCAGACACTGGGGGAAGCAAGATCAATAAGATGTGGCCCCTGGTTTGGATTCTGTGGGTCAAAAAGATACATAAAGAATTTCAGTATCATGTGATAAAGGCTATTATAGAAGTGTGTGCCATATTGGCAGGGGGTATATTGGCTAGAGGAAGCCTGGAGAGCTTTAATAGAAGGGCAGTTTGATCTGGCTTTTTAATGAGAGAGTGGAATATACAAAGCAAAGTAGGAAACAACAATCACAAAACAGTCACAATAATAGTTAAGATTTATTGGCTGTTTACAATGTGCCAGGTATAGTTCTCAATGCTTTGCATATATCATCTCATTTAATCCTTATGTCAAAGATATGAGGTTGGCCCATTACCATCCCTGTTTTACAGATGAGGACTTGAAGGTATGGGAGGGAGGAAGGACTTTGTTCAAGGTCACATAGTTGTTAAGTGGAGCTGGAATTTGAACCTAAATAAATTGGAAACCTGAAATGCTGTAAAAAATCATCCTCAGCTGAGGGAACAATGGGGTAGAGAGGGTGAAAGGGCCTGGCTTGTGGAGGATAGAGGTCCTTGGGGGTCATTGGGAGATAGCCTGACTGCAGCTCTTGGGTGTCTGAGTTTAGAGACCCGCTGATAGTTGTGATGGTGTGAGTGGAAAGGCCGAGAGAGCTGGGTTGCAAAAGCTATGCAGGAGGCCCAAGGAAGGTCCTCTTGCACTCCTGCCTGCCCCTCTATTTATCTTTCAGGTTTCAACCCCCAAACTGAAAGCCCCTTAATCCTCTTTTTCCTTCACCGTGTTGGTTTATTTTACTTTATTTTTACTCCTCACCCAAGAATATATTTATTGATCTTTTTAGAGAGAGAGCGAGTAAAGCGGGGAGAGACAGAGAGAAACATCAGTCAGCTGCCTTTGCTACATGCCCAACCAGGAATCGAACTCACAACCTTTGGTGTATGGAACGGCATTCCAACAACTGACCCACCTGGCCAGGGCTATGCTGGTTTATTTATAAAACTTAACAACTCTCTTGCCAGCCACACTGTATACCTCTGATAGAAGGGACTATATCTGCTCTGTTCACTCTGTATTCTTTTTGCTTTAAATTGAATTTATTGGGATATAGGTTTCAAGTGTACCATCACTCAATAAAATATCATCTGCACACTGCATCGTGTGCTCATGGCCCTAAGCAAAGTCTCTTTTCATCTTTATTATCCCCTCTCTTTACCCACCTCCCCTTATTAACCACCCCCTTTCCCTCTGGCTATCACCACAGTGTTTTCTGTGTCTCTGTGTTATGTATATATGTTTGTTTGTTTTTTGCTCAATCCCTTCACCTTCTTTCATCCAGTCTCTCCAGTCCCTATCAACTCAGATAGCTGTCAGTCTGTTCTATGTAGGCTGCCTCTGATTCTATTTTGTTCATTAGATCCCACATATAAGTGAGATCATATAATAGTTTCCTTGCCCTTGCCATAATATCCAGGTCCATCCATGCTATCACAAAAGGTAAGGTTTCTTTTTTTAAAAGGTAAGATTTCTTTTGTTATGGCCGAGCAGTATTCCATTGTGTAAATGTACCACAGCTTTTTTTATCCACTTATCTACTGAAGGGCACTGGGCTGCTTCCAGATCTTGGCTATTGTAAATAATGCTGCAGTGAACACAGAGATGCATATATCCTTTCAAATCAGCATTTCAGGTTTCTTTGGATATATTCCCAGAAGTGGAATTTCTGGGTCAAATGGAGTTCCATTTTTAATTTTTTGAGGAAACTCCATACTGTTTTCCCACAGTGGTTATACCAGTCTGCATTGCAGTGCACAAGGGTTCCCTTTTCTCCACAACCTCACCAGCACTTTTTGTCTGTTGATTTGTTGATGAAGCCATTCTGTAGGTTGTTTAATTCTATATTCTAATATCTAGTGCTCAACGCACAGTGGGTACTCAATAAATATTTGTTGGCAAGCTAACTGGATAGTTTCTAGACGCTTTATTTACTTTCCTTGTTAATGGCTCTTCTGCTGTTGTTTATTTTCTTAGTATCATATCATCCACATCTTTTGTAAACCAAGTTCCATAACCCTTATGCCATCTTCACATAGGAGGCATTCAAACAACAGAAAGTATTTTAGCTAAAGGAGCATTTTCCCTCCAGAAGCTAATCCTATCTAATAAAAGAGTAATATGGAAATTGACCATCACTCCAACACACAAGAGGGCTGCCCCCATGTGGTTAAAGATCCTGCCCCCATGTGGACACAAGATGGCCGCCACAAGATGGCCAGTAGGAAAGGGCAGATGGGAGGGACCAGGCCTGCAAGGGAGGGCAATTGGGGGCAATCAGGCCTGCAGGGGAGGGCAGTTGGGGGTGACCAGGCTGGTAGAGGAGGGAAGTTGGAGGTGACCGGGCCTGCAGGGAAGGATAGTTGGGGGGGACCCAGGCCTGCAGAGGAGAGCAGTTGGGGGAGACCAGGCCTGTAGGAGAGAGCAGTTAGGGGTGACCAGGCCTGCAGGGGAGGGCAGTTAGGGATAAACAGATTGGCAGGGGAGCAGTTAGGCATCAATTAGGCTGGTAGGGGAGTGGTTAGGGGGTGATCAAGCTGGCAGGCAGAAGCGGTTAGGGGCAGTCAGGAAGGCAGGCAGGTGAGCAGTTTGGAGCCAGCAGTTCTGGATTGTGAGAGGGATGTATGACTGCCCTCGAGGGGTCCCAGTTTGGAGAGGGTGCAGGCTGGGCTCACGGACACCCCTGCCCCCCCCCTCATGTGCACTTGGTCTCTAGTGTATTTATAATAAGAAATCACTTTTTACTTATAGATTTCCCTCTAACTAGTTTATCAGATCATAACTTATAACAAGGCACAGTAAAAATTGTTGAGCAGTAGGCTCAGCATAACTGGAGAAACAGAGGGTTTGGGGAATTACTTGTATATCCTACTTCATCTTACGTGGCTTCTTGAGAGGTGGCCATCGAGTTATTTGAGGCTGGCAGGATGCCTTCCAGGTCATCTTTTGCAAGTCCTTCATAGAGATCAGTCCATGCTGTCACTTCTTTGCGCATGTGAATCATAAAGTGGTGCAAGAAATCATTGTCCCACAACTGATGGGAGAGCCAGGCTTTGCCTTCTGTGCATTTCTGGGGTTTCCGAGGTGTCTGGTGTTCAGGTTTTGCGTGGGGAGCATGTGTGCCAGAACTGTGACCTCTCTGAACCAGTGCTACTCACACCAACCAGAAAGAGGATCCTGCAGGAGCCTTTCTGAAGTGAGCCAGTTCACATCTTTACATAGACGTGTGTCTTTCCTGGTCTGTGGTTTTCATCAGAAGTGACGGATGAGCTGCTGTTGGAGATAAGGCTTCTGCTTGGTCCTTTCTGAGCTGAGCTGCAGCTCGCAGTTCCCAGCCCTTGCCCTGGCTCTGGATGTGAACAGGTGACCACAGAGCCAGAGTCTTCACATTCAGTCCTCGGCTGCCCTGGATTGGTGGCTTTCAGTTGTTTACTTTTTGACTATGACTGACCATAACGAATATATTTCCCATTGCAGCCTGCATGCACATGTATATTTACATACCTGAGTCAGAAGTATCAAAACAACTATACTGCATGGAAGCTTACTCTGATGTTGGGTCTTGTTAAAAAGAGCTGGGAGTGCTTTGGAGTTTGGTTTTACAGGCAGCTGCATTTTGAAAATCATTACATCTAATTCTGAGATGGACTCTGATGGACGAGGAAGAAATGTTTATGTGGAATCCTAGCAACTAGTTAGTGGCAAAGCCATGGTTATAACCCAGGTCTCCTGACTCTGATCTAGCATTTTTACAAAAATATCTCTAACTTAGAATATAGTTTTTTTTTCTGTGTGTACACTTCACTTTTCTTTCTGGTTAGATATTGAATGGCAAAACTAATGTGTGTAGGTACTTACATTCTATACTGTTCATTGCAGGAGCTGGTGCCTACCAGGTATGCACATGGCAACTGTCCTGCTTGGGCTTAAATCACACCCTTTCTCTTTTTGCAGAACCCTGTTACCTCTTGGCCAGACAGCTCAGCCAGTTCAAAATTGTGTATGTTGTACACTCAGAGGCAACATGCTAGGTTACCGCTGCTCCAGGCTCACAGTACAAAATACAGATAGTTCTTGTCTTCAAATAGCTTCCCTGCACATTGGGGTGACATGGCAGGGCTTTATTCTTTCAGCAGAAACACATGGATAAACAGGGTTATTGGAAATGTGCTTTGGAAAATCTTGTCTATGCCAAGATTTTCCTCCCTGATAAAAAGGAATCAGCTTCTGCAGCAAGAAAGCTTAAAGCTGTGATCACAAGAGATGAGAGAGGAGCTGCAGGTTCCCACCTTTGGTTTGAGTGGGAGAGGGGTACCATCGTGGGACAGCTGCCCTTTCCTCCTCCCTTCTTGGTGGGCTCCGGCTCCATTGCAGAAGCTGGTGCCTGCCAAATATGGACATGGCAACTGTATTTTACAAGCAGAATTTAAAAATATATAGTCTAAAAAATATGGCACCATAGGACAAGATATTTAATATCTGTCATATTTCACCAAATCTGCAAAATATGCTTTCTGTTCCTCACCCCCTCATCACCCAAGCGCCCTGCCTTAAGCTGCCTGAGATCTTTGTGAGCATTGCCAATACACCTGAGTCCCTGGCTGAGGCAGGGTGGAGACGTGGTGCAGCAGGGAGAGAGGCAGAGGAGCATCCCCAGAATGCACTGTGGTTGGGCATCATCTCAACTCCTTCCCCACATTAAGATGGGCAGAGCAGTTCTGAAATTCTCCTGCTATGCATTATTTTATGGCCTGGGATTATCTGCTTTGATCCTGGCCCCAGGCTATGGTTACCTGTATATTTGAATTTGTGAGAGTGGGTACCCTGCCTCCTGTTCGCCCTGCCCTATTCAGAAGCATTGAGCTATTCCCTCCTCTGAAATGCAAAAGGCAGTTGTTCTGCTTTTGCCATCACTCCTACTGTTGGCTGAGTGGTGCAGAGGGACCCCTTTCTGTAATATAGTGCTGTGTAATTCTGATTTAGAAAAACAGCTTCACTTGGAAAGAAACATTAATTAGATGCAAAGAGGGAGTTATTTTATCCTTTGGGTGGGGGAGAGTGGGGATCGAGGGAGAGAAAAAAGTACCACAAATAAATTATCTCCTATTTGTGCAATGTTTTATGCTTGTCAGCTGCCTGTTGCCAGAGCACCACAGTGTAGCTAAATACTTATGACACCTTGCCCAATCAAGGTACAGCAAAAGGATGTTATGGGAGCCTCTTTGTGACAACCTGTGCTAGTTTACATTAGCTTAACCAATCGCTTTTTCCTCTGTGCTTGGAGAAATTTGTTAAATTAATTCAGTTGCAATTAGCAGATTTATGGGAAAGTACCCTGTTATCCTTTAATTGGAGAGCATAAAACTACAAACTGAATCCGCTAGTTCTATTTGTGTAATAGGCAATCTATCTACGACAAGATTTGATCGATGGAGTCGTATGATGCCCTTGCCTTGTTTTATATTGGCTGTCAGCGCTTAACTGGGACTGAAGTATCTGGGTAACAAAAATTGATATAATGACTTAATGCGCCTTATTCTCTTTGAGCTACATCAGTTTAGAGCACTTCTGAGAGAAAAATGTCTGGAAAATATCAGGGAGTCATTTATCAACCTGTTTTCATTAGCATACTGCCTGGCTCTGGCAAGGATTTGAATAAAAAAAAAGCAGGATGGTACAATTTATTTCAAGCCCCATATTTCTTGGATGAAAGGAGACTTCTAATAAGAGAAAAATACAGAAAGATGCTTTTTCTATCTGGTTTTCCCCTAACTAAAAACCCTAACCCTAAAACATTTTTGTTTGTTTAGATTTTTTTGCTGTTAATATTCTGGGGAACATATCTCTGTGAAAGTAAATAGAAAAATAATACACAATGCATGGTGGTTATGATTGGTAGAGAAAAAATGTTTTGTGGCAACTAAAAATTAACCACAAATATCCAGGTGTGTTGCAGGTATGTGTCCGTCTGTCTCTGTTTGTCTCCATTGTGTGTGTTTGTGTGTTGATGATACACAGTTAAACAGTGTACAGGGAGAGAAGTTCTCTATATCAGTGGGTGTTCAGTAGCATTAAAGGACTTCAGAAAGTTCAGATGCAGTGTTTTTAGCTTTTTGGAGTTGGAGCTGAGAGGAAATAGAAACAGATCAAAATGTTTGTATAGTGGGTAAAATGCATTTGGTGCATGGAGTCATTTGTCCTACCCACTGCAGGATGCGAACCACAAGAGGTAATGATAACCGAAAGGCAGTTGCACGGGAGTGAGTCCGTTTTTTGCATAAAATTTTTATGCATCAGTCAGCCTGCATACAGTGTGCCTAATGTATAAAATAAATTGGTGCATAAATCAGATTAAGAGCAGCATGTTGCCAACTTCTGCATTTGCACACAGGAATTCAATATGGATATGGAGAAATTCCCATTTTTAAGTCTCTAATAGGGTACGGGGATATCTCAGGTGGATGTTGCACACAGGGGCATTTTATTCACTTATCTCCCCCACTTCTCACCCTAATAACAACAGAAACAGTGCTGTGGGTAGTCAGAGCAGCAGTGTGGGAGTTCTGCGATGCCAGCTCTACAGGGAGGGTAGTGACACAGTATTTAAGATAATATTGCAACCCTGTCTATAACTCCTAATTATGGCGAGGAATTGGTGTACCAATCGATAGTGATTTATGGTAGGGATAAGCAAGTGCACATTGCTCACATTGATCTGCATGTAAATTTCTTGACATAGTAAGAAGTTATAACCAATGACAGTTGCCGTCTGACTGCTAATTCATGAGCACACCTTCCATCAGTAAGAGCCACAGGACCTGTGGACTGGGTGTGAGTTGCCCCATGATTTTCCTGTTGTAAGTCAGACCTGTACATCTGGTAGCCGCTGAGTGGCTATTGAGTAGATGACAGGCAAGGTCACACTGACCATTTCTCTGTCAAATAGCAGTTCTGTGATTAACCAACAAGACAGGGCATTTCTTGCTTGTTTTTAAAGCAAGAAATATCCTATAGGGGTTTGACTCTGGGTTAAAAAAATCATAAATAATTTTCACAAATATTTTATCTATTCAATTTCTTTTCTTTATACCATTTCCCCCAAAGCCTCAGATAGCAAATTATTTATCTATAGTTTAAAATAATAATTACTTTTATTTTACCTCTTTTTTCTCGTTAGTTTTTTGCGTTATAGTTTTTTTTTAACTATGTACCTTTTTTTGCTTCTTAACTCTCATTTGCATTTATGTATTTCCAAATTTCTACTGCCCCAAGCTTTCCTAAAAACAATTTAATCTTTAAGCTTGTATCTCTTTGTTCATCCTTTCCCCTTTCCCTTCCACTAAGGCCTCATAACTTCATCCTTTATAGCTGTACCGTCTCCTCCTCTCTTCAGCGGTCTGTGTTAACTGGCCTGAAGTCTTGCAGTTCACATTCAGAGCCCTGGTAGGAGGTGGCATGTCTCCTCTTCACCTGGTGTCAGTGGGCAAAATCTGTCTACCCTTGCCTGCAGTATTATATAACCATTTGATTTTAAAATATTTTGTCATGTCTCTCTGTGGCTTGGTTCTTTTTTTTCCTTATGAGTCTGCTATATCAAAAAGTTATTCCTGAAACTGAGTGCAGGAGTGTGATTTTTGTGTCCTCACCTTGTTTTATTCTCACTGGAGATAGTCATTGTTCTTTGCAGGAGACCCCCTGAGAAGTTGCAATAATGGACATATACCTGGACAACTGAGTCATTAACTCCAGGCATATGGTACTTGCTTTAACTTGAAAAATAAAAATGGTTATAAAGACATACGATTGTTTACTCTAGGTAATAGCTATTATAAAACAAATAATAGAAAATAATTTTAATTTCGGACTGCCTGTTGTATTACTTAGGTCTGGCTAAGTTATGCAACAGTAACAAATAACTCCAAAATCTCAAAGGTATAAAAACAATACAGATATGTTTCTTGCTCTGCTTCTTGTACAATGTAAGTTGTCAGAGAGGCTCTGACTGTTGTAATCACACAGGGACTCAAGATGACAGAGCAGTTGACATCTTAAACATAGCTGGACACTGAGCCAAAGAGAAAGAGAACTCTGAAGGGTCCAACAGAGGGCCTTATAATCAACTCACTGTTAACAGATAATGGATTATACTTTTCAGAGGATCTTCATAACAGACCCAGGTTGGACCTTCTTGTTAGAAGAGTATTTACTGTTTTCCAGTGGTTAGAATTGTGAACGTAAGCATTTATCAGCAGGCAGGTGTTAGAACTCAAAGCCTGAGATTTTGGTATTGGATTTGTAGGTGGCTGAGGTCTGAGAGAGATAAGGCAAAGGGTAAGGATAGTGTGCTTTCTTGTACCTAAAGATGATAGTGAAGACCCTATCATCTTTATGACTTCTGTGTGACCTTCATATTCCATTCAAATTAAAAACAAAAGTTCAGTGGGTACCAATTATATTTCAGATCCATGTGCAACCCCCTATTCTCTCTGTTATGTGTATGTGTGTGCATGCATATATGTATATGTGTATATTTCTCATTTGCTCCACAGAAGAGCCATACAAAAGTAAGAGTTGTTACATGGCTAACATCTGAGTGCGGACTTTTGCTTACTATGCATTTTGCTGTCTTCAGGGCTTTACGTGAATTAATTAATTTCATCCTTACCAGCACCCTCTGGAATAGGTACTCTTATTATCCCCAGTTTGAAAATGAGAAAACTGAGGTGTAGAATCTAATGTACCTGAGGCCACATAGCTAGGATCTGATGGAACCAAAGTTCAAACCCAGACAGTCTGGACTGAGAATGAGAGTCTGAGCCACTTTTCTGAGCTGCCTTCCTCATCTTTCCTTTTGCTGAGGGGAAGACTTACAGAACAGGGGAGTGAGGTTCAGCTGTGGAACCAGAAGACTGAATTCCAATGCTGGCTCTGACATCTGTGCTTGGTACTGTTTAGGCAGCTCCTGGAGCCTCCCTCAGCTTCATTTTCCTGATCAGTGTACGCACACTCACTCACCCTTAACTCAGCAGGCAATGGTCCTTAGAGTATGGAGCTCGAGCCCAGGGAATATATCATAAGAACCACTGGCATGCTGGGAGACAGCGTTAGAATTCTTTTTCTGATTTTTATAATCTAAAAACGGGAAAAGATCCCTAGCTGGTGTGGTTCAGTTGGTGTGGATCATCCTGTGCACAAAAAGGTGCTGGTTCCATTCCCTGCCAGGGCACACCCCCAAGTTGCAGGCTCGATTCCTGGTAGGGGATGTGGAGGAGGCAGCTGATTAAAGGCTCACTCTCACATCCATGTTTCTCTTTCTTCCTTTCCCTCTCTCTAAAAATTAATAAAAACATTGAAAAACATAAAAATTGGAAAGGGATAAGATAGATCATGGCATCCTCCCATGATACAAGTGTCTACCACATTAGCATGTACCATGCACAGAGCAGCTATTCCAAAGGCCACCTGAGAATTAATTCTTTGAGGGGCAGTTCATAGCTACCTTCCTCTCTTTTTTTTTGTCTTCAGCATTTTGCAAATTTTATTAGCTCATGAGATGTCAGTGATAGGGTTAATTTTATTTTTAAAATACTAGGTTTCCATCATAGAGTAAGCTCATAGGATGTCACTGATGGGGTTAAATTTATTTTTTAAAAATCCTCAAGTAACAGAGCCTTTACAATATACTTGATTATGAATTGGAGACTGAATAAAAAGTATTTTTGGTTCCAAAAGAAATTCTTTGACAATATCATGAGAAAGAACGTGATAATTGTTTCTTTTTATTATTATAAATAGGAGTTCCCCATTTTTCTTTTACAAAAAATGCAAACTTTGTTAATTTTTCACTCCAAATGCCTACCAGAAATATATATACTAACAAACACGTTGGGCAATAAGCAGTTGGAAAAATGCTTTCTGAAAGAAGCTTATACCATGCAGAGAACATTTTGAAAACAGATGTTTGGAAAGGTTTTCATCATCATGTGAGCTCATTGCTAAAAGCTATCTAGGTGTATCATCTATAAAAAGGCTCATCTTTGAATATGTAAAAAATTTGGAGAAGGAATTTCCTAAGTATTGTAGAAGTCTTCTGAAGAAGGAATTTTAGTGGGTTTTGAATTCATTTGTGAAAAATATAAAAAAATTCTGGATAACTGACATCAAGGACCATGAATTTAAACAACAATCTAAGCTTGACTAGTCAGTGTGATTAAAAAAGTGTATCATGATTTAATCAACTCAGCCAGTGATAATTTTTACCTATGTATAAATGATGAATAGTGGCTGCCCAAAGGTCTGACGTCCTAATCTCTGCAACCTGTGAATGTTACCTTCTATGGAAAAGGGTCTTTGCAGGTGTGATTAAATTGGGGACTTTGAGATGGGGAGGTTATCCTCAGTTATCTGAGTAGGCCCTAAATGCAATCACAGAATCTTTATAAGAGAAGGACAGAGGTAAATTTGATGTAGACCAAGCATGTCAAACTTGTAGCCTGGGGATGCATGCAGCCTACAGTGAATATTTTGCTGCCCAGCCAATGTTATGGTATGCAAGAAACGTTTTAATAAAAATTTTGTAACTTAATTTTTACAGTATCCTGATATACATAACTAGAGCCCTGATGCATGAAATTCATGTAAAAGTAGGCCTTCCTTCCCCCCTTCCCAGCTGCCAACACCAGCTTCCCTCTGGCACCCAGGACCCAGGCTTCCCTCACAGCCCTAGCTTTGTCTGGAAGGTCATCTGGAAGGACGTTGGTCTAATTAGCATATTATGCTTTTATTATTATAGAATATTAATAACGAACTACAATATTCTCTAATGACTAATTACTATAATTGTGTTGTGTTCATTTCCCTTACATGCCTTATGTGCAGGTGCACCATTTCTCTCCACTAATACTAGCAGAGAATATTTTAGCAGCCAATTGCAATGTTGTTAGTCTTGGACTGACTTGTTTAATGTGTGCAATAGGAAATATTTTGCTTTTGGAGAACAAGAAAAATAGGTTTATTTGCATTACACTTATTTGTGCAGTTATTCAGTGTCTGGTAAGAAAATATTAGAGAAAAATATTAATTTTTATCAAAATATTCTATTTTATGATTACTCATTTATTTCAGCCCTTTGTATTCAGCATGTTTCCATTGAAATAAATCTGTTTCTATGAAAATTGAAGCTTTTGTTTTTTTGCAGCCCACATAAACTTAAATCTTGTTTATTTGGCTCGTGTTAGCCTTTGAATTTGACATGCTTGATGTAGACATAAGAGGAAAAAGTAGTGATTATTGTGATGATTAAATGAGATAAATGTGAAAACTCTTGGAAAATGGTAGGCATCCAATGACTGTCAAATGAATGAATGGGAGTCTAATTGTATAATGAAGAAATGGAGGATCCTAGTTTCAGCAGTATGCCTGGTAAGTGTGGGTGATGGGTCCAGGTGTGCTTAATTCCACAGTAGATGCTCTTTCCACTTAGCCATTATCTTATGAAGAAGTACACTTGTTAGAATTACCATTTGTTACAAATGAGACTTAATGGTGATCATGTATGGCTGACATCTCCTCAGCATTGGGTTGGGGTAGGAAAGTTCAGGAGGTGCAATACCAGGGACTACCTGAGAAGGCAGAAGATTCCTGCATGGGTATTGATGTTGTTGGTCTGTGATGGTGGCCTTGGAGTTGGGAAAGGGATTTGAAGGGAGTTGTGGTGGGCTGGGTTGTGGGGCTGTGATCAGCTTTCCTGTGGTTCATTTGACTAGGCAGGTAGCCTTAGGCTTTTGCCTAAATTTGAGAGACTCTGAGGATCTGCCAGTGATAGAACCATAAAGGATTATGAACAACAACTCTTCTTCCCCATAAGGAGTGTTGGAAGAGAATTAAATTTTTGTATACTAACTAATTTTTAAACAACCGAGGTGCCAACACCGTGACTGCAAAGAACAGGGAAATGTCTGAATGATAAGTTTTGACAACCCTCAGACCTAGTTTTTAGCCAATCGCTTCACTTTTCTTTCTGACCACAGGCAGAGAAGCAGCTTTCACTCCAAGCATTAGCAATAAACTCCCTGGACTGGGAAGTTATCTCCCTTCCAGCTCTTCTTTAGAGTTAATAATGATGGGAAAATAGCCAGTGGGCTGGTGGGTGTGAAAGGGAGATAATAAGGATTACTGAGCTGTGATAATCCTAGGCCAGCCAAACTGCATCTGTGGAAAGGGGAGCAGACCCTACAAGCGGAATCATAAGCCCAGTCAGCTCAGTCTTTAAACACAAGAATAGAGGCCAGTTCTTGGGAGTGTACTTCTTTGTACTGATGGTGATGGAGTAGGGGACTTCTGTGTCATTTGTTAAATAGTGGCAGTGGCCCGTTATTATTGCTCCTGTGGCTATAATCTCCAACAAAGGGAATTCTAGCAGTAACCCTGGCTCACTTCTGTCCCATTTCCCATAATGCCTAGGCCATGTTTCTCCCGGGCTTGAAACCTTTCAATGGTCCTCTTTAGGTCCTGAATGCTCGCTGCTGTGGCAGGATTTTCTCCGTTTTGCCTCATGCCCTTCAGTCAGCTCACATGCTACTCGATTTGCTCTCTGCAGAAGACTGTTCTGACCCTGAGTCCTTCCTTGCACTTACCTTTCCCACTGCCTTCACCTGCCTCCTTCTGTTTCACTCAGCTAACACCTTTGCACCCTTCAGGCCTCAGTTTAAATGTCACTTTGTAAGGAAGGCCTTTTGTTGATTGCTTTTTCTTCCTTTGCTCTGTGCTCCCCTAGCATCCTGAACGCCCACTTTTGGGATGGTTATTTCATTTGTGATTGTGTATTCAGTGTCTGTCGGCCCTATAAGACCATTCATTATCTCTGAGTGTCCACTGCACAGTACCAGGCACATGGCAGATATTTGGTATATGTTTGCCAGATGAATGGATGAAGGTTTTCAGGAGAGATGGTACTGTGTTATTTTGTACCTCCACAGCCAGTATAGTGCCTGACATCTAATGAATGTTGGTTAAACTGAGCTCCATGGAGAGGCAGTGGGCCAGCATAGTTAGGGGCTGTGACTGGGAGGCAGAGTATCAGATCTCCTTCCCTTCACCCTGTTCCAGTGCTGACCAGGTCTGAGGACCTCTAGAGGCCATTTGGTGATGATGGAGTTGGTGGGGTAGATCATACATCAGTTGGCTTTTTGAAAAGAAAAAAAAAAGGGGGGGGGGACAAATATGCATGTTCATCAGAGACAGATATTTCTAGAATTAATCAATTTAGAAAATTTTATTGCCACATTTTTAAATGTAAAAGAGAACCCAAAATGCAAGAGAGGCTGGTATCCTGGCAGCATTTGGATTCTGTTTGCAGCCTTGGGCTTCTTAAAAGATTCCCATATAAGTTGTGGTTATAGTTTTTAAGCACATGTCTCATTTTTGACCTGGGGATGAGAAGAATAATTTTTAGGTGATGAAAATAAATACTCAACTGACTAGTAAGTATAGAAATGGATCTCAGGGCTCTTGATATCAGCCCTACCATCTGAAATGTAAATATCTCCTGAAATTCCTATTTAAGAGCAGATTTCACCTGCAGGTAGACTGTTATCACTTCCTGAAAAATATATACAACCCAGTGAGGGAATAAACATATCATTACACTTTCATGACAGATAAGCTAGACTCTGTTGGGGTATAAACTCATTTTTCTTGGGTTGACCTTTAAATAGTATCGCACTATTGTATGGGATTTAAATTAATAATTTTGTCAAAGCAAAATGTACTGCAGATTTTTTTCTTTATCATTTAAGCAGTTCTGTAAACTCTCAAGGAGTAATGGATTTAAACATGTTGTCCCCAGGAAGGGACCAAGAGGAGGGGGCAGTGTGGGGCAGTGGGAAGAAAGGTGGTGGGGGGAAGCCACATAAAAAACAGACTTAGCTGCAGAGAGGCAGAAACCTAGATGGCTACAGATCTGACAGCTCCACTTCCTCTTCCCGCAGCTGGGATGGAGGTGCCAGTGTGGGCTGTAATTAGTGGTGTAATGCCTTTTCTGCATTCCTGTTGTAAAGCAACAAAGTGTCCCAGGTGTGAGGAGGTTAAAATGAGAAGTACCCAGTAGTTATGAAGCAGCAATAATGAGTTTCCTTCTACTTACCATGGATTTGTGTGATATACAGCTTGCAATTAAGCATGGCTTGGTGATTCAGTGATTAATGTATATACAGCTCCTCAAGGAGGGAAGCCGCCCTCCCGTCACATCCTTCATGATGTTTACAGCTGGGTACCTATTAACAGGAAGATGGAAAGGGCCATTTACAATTCAGTAACCTTTATGACAGTGAACTCTTTAATCAGCATTTTATTTCCTTTGTAACACTTTAGTCATCTACAAATGTCAGAATAAAATAGGGCCATGAAATATTTAAGATCGGCATGTGGAAATTGACTTCCCTTGATTTAAGCTGCTGTGTCTTTTCATTTTGTTGTTTTGGGAGCTTTTACTTTTATTGAAAGACAATTTATAACTAAATGCTCCCAACAGTGACTGGCATTAGGGTAGGGAGAATTTCAGAGAGCCAAGTTCTGGTTCTATAAAATGTGTTGATGCTTGCTATATTGGGTAATAAGTTATTCAAATAAAAACATTAGCCAAGGGTGTGCATTTCAGAGCAGCATTTAGTAGAGGTACAGCGGACTTGGCAGAGTTTATGACAAAATACCTCGACATATTTTAGAAAGGTAATTAAGTCTGAAGTACATCCATAATAATTTAAGTCAGTTATAGTGTGTACCTGAAATATGCATTATTGTCTCACATTTTTCTTAGTAGGATTCTGGGACTTTTTCAGTTCAACAATAACCACCTTTCAGCTTTCTTGCATTGTTGTAAGTGTATGTAATATGTATTAGCAGAATTTCCATGTTTATATTTAAAGAAAACATTTAAATAGTGATATTGTATTACATGATTGCATTATAATTTCTTACTCATGTCTTTTGTTAAGTTAAGCCATTTTAAGACAGTGAATTCAAACTTATCTCAAATAATGTATTTTAAAAATTGATTTTGGACAATGGTATGCTTTAATAGTTTGGGATGTTACAGTGCTACCTTCTCTCTCCCCCCCACCCCAAGGTTCCTGGTGACCTTGTTAACCTTGGGATGAGCCTCAATTTAGGGAGCTAGTTCTTTTTCAGGGGAAGTGAGAGTCTTGGTCTCATGTGGGCTACAGAGGACTGCCTTTCACACTTTTCTAGACAATAGTGAGAAGGTGTTACTTTTCTCTTCTGCTGTGGAAACCAGTGATGGGGACCAGAGTGGTCCAGTGCAAGGACCAGAAGCCACTTCCAGCTCCAACAGGAACTCCGTGTCAGGGACAAGTTCCTTACCTTCTAGGCTCCAGTTTCCCCATCTGTACACTGGGGACTAGTTTACTGGACTAGGCATGCCTTCAAGGGAGCAGTGAGAGGAAAAGGGAATACAGGAGAATAACCTACGACCTTAAATCCAAACTGCCACAAGGGCTCCTGTAATTAAATGACATAGATATGAATTCTAAAAGGAATGTGTTTACCTGGATGATGGAAGTAGAACATTGAAGGCAAGAAAAGGTCTAATCATCTTATGAATTTGTTGTTGCTGCTGAATGAATTAAAGTATCCATTGTAGCACTTAGCATAGAACAAGACACCCAGTGTTATTTTCACTTTTCCTTTTTTTTTTCCCTTTAAATAAAAGGACAGGCTCTCCAAATGGCTTCTGGTAACAAAATCCCAAACTGTGAACTATGAGCAAGTTATTTGTGTTAGAACATTTATGAAGAAAGTTGCAGCACTCACCTTCAAGAGTCCCCTCTCTCTCCCCACAAGTCTAGGGAATGGGATACAGAAAGGAGGGACACCAAAGACTGGAAGTCTTACTATGGGCAAGGAAAGGGGCTCAGGGGTTGGGATAGTGATGGACACCATTTTCTCAAGTTTTCCATCTTATCTCCTTGGCTAATTTCCAGATGCCCTCAATAGCGTGCTTTTGAAATGGTTCTTTGGGACATTAAATGAGAGGTAGCAAGCAAAATCTCCTACAGGCTACAGAAGGAATCCCAGACTCTCAGACTTTGAAAACTGGAGTTTTCTCATTAGAAGTGAGTTATCTAGAAAAAAACCAAGATGGTGGCATAGGTAAACATCTAGGCTTTTGCCCAACACAACAATTACGAGAATAGAACTGAAGGACAGCATGGACACTGTCCAGAACCACAGGAAGGCTGACTGACTAGAAGATCTGAAACTGGAAGGACAGAGAAGTGCACATGGATAATCAGAGCCTCTGCAAATCCTAAGTAAGGTAGCAACTTGCCCGTGCGAGAGGACAAAGTGTCTGAGCCTGGCAGGGGTGCTCTGGCGGAAGGGAGGCAGGGGCTCCAGGCTGCGCTGAATCCAGTTCGGTTTGTACTCAAAACCCGGGGGAACTAAGCCCTTACGGGGAGAACCTGGATTGCGGGCAGAATCCCAGGGGAAGAGCCAGAGGCGGACCTCTGTAGGCATGCGCTTGAGTGCACACAGAGGGGACAAACGGGTTTCTGGCTGCATCTATTAAGAGAGGAGAGCTCCAACCAGAGGTGGAACTCCAGGGGCGCTCACAGTGAGGGCGTTCTGTTGACTGTGTGGCTGGCGTCTGATGGAAGGAAAAAGGAGTTCCTATTGTACTGAACCCAGGTGCCAGGTGAAAATCTGAGATTCTGGATCCATTGGGGACTGGACATTCTGGTGGCAGGCAGAGCGCGAGGGCACCTTTCTCACAGAGGTGCCTGCAACAATTTCCTGCAGATGCTAGGACCCGGTGACCTAGTGGGCCTGGGCTGACTAGAAGCCAAGGCTGTCGGTCCTACCCTGAAACTCCGCCCCACCCAGAAACTCCACCCCATCCAAACCAAGCACAGAGACTTTGGCAAGTTTGCAAGTCCAGATGCTGAAGGATATCTCCTAGAGTAGACCCAGCTGATCCTCACAGTCAATTGGCCTGGAGGTCAATTCCTCCTAGTGATACCAACAACAAACAAGACTTATCTGCAACAAGGCTGTATACACAGTCCACAAAGGGGTGCACCAAGAGTGTACACCTCAGGTAACAGAGGAGGTCGAGACACCTAGCACACAAAGCTACCTAACCAACTCAGGGAAGCAGTGAAAATGGGGAGAGAAAGAAAAAGATCACAAACAAAAGAAATGGAGGAAAACAAACAATTGGATATAGAGTTCAAAACCACAGTGATAGGCATATCAAGAGGCTCCTAGAAAAAGCCGATAAGCTCAATGAGAACCTCGAGGATATGAGCAAGACCCTCGAGGAGATGAGTGAGGCCCTCGTGGATATGAAAAAGGACCAGCTAGAAACTAAACATACACTGACTGAAATAAAAAATATTTTACAAAACCCAACAGCAGGCTAGAGGAACGCAAGAATCAAGGCAAAGATTTGAAATACCAAGAGGCCAAAAACACTCAACTGAAAAAGAAAAAAGAAAAAAGAATCCAAAAATTTGTGGATAGTGTAAGAAACCTCTGGGACAACTTCAAATATACCAACATCAGAATTATGGGGGTGACAGAAGAAGAGAGAGAGCAAGATACGAAAAACATATTTGAAGAAATAATGACTGAAAACTTCCCCCACCTGGTGAAAGAAATAGACTTACAGGTCTAGGAAGCCCGCAGAACCCCAAGCAAAAAGAATCCAAAGAAGACCACACCAAGACACATCATAATTAAAATACCAAGAGCAAAAGATAAAGAGAGAATATTAAAAGCAGCAAGAGAAAAACATTTAATTACCTACAAGGGAGCACCCATACGCTTGTCAGCTGACTTCTCAACAGAAACTATGCAGGCCAGATGGGAGTGGCAAGAAATTTTCAATGTGATGAACAGCAAGAACCTACAACCAAGATTACTCTATCCAGCAAAGCTATCATTCAGAATTGAAGGTCAGATAAAGGGCTTCACAGATAAGAAGAAGCTAAAGGAGTTCATCAACACCAAACCAGTATTATATGAAATGCTGAAAGGTATTCTTTAAGAAGAAGAAAAAGGTATCTGCTTCAAACTAGAGCATGGATGGAACTGGAGAACATTATGCTAAGTGAAATAAGCCAGTCAGTGAAAGATAAGTATCACATGAACTCACTCATTTATGGAATACAATGAATACCATAGACTAATGAACAAATACAGATCCAGAGACAGAAAAGCATTGACTGTCAAACCTCAGAGGGATGGTAGGGGAGATCGGGAGTAAGGGGAAGAGATCAGCCAAAGGACTTTTATGCATGCATATAAGCCTAATCAATGGACATGGACACCAGGGGTGTGAGGGCATAAGTGGTGACGGGGGGAGGGGGGATTGGAAAGGGTAATGAGTGATGAGGACACATATGTAATACCTTAGTCAATAAAGAAATTAAAAAATTAAAAAAAGAATAGGGAAAAAAAGAGGAGTTATCTAGGAATATTGTGGGACCTCAGCAACAAGGCTAGAAGCAGGCATGGCTGATGGGAAAGTACTGGCTGTAGGGCATGTGGGGCATGTGAGGGATGATTGGAAAAGGAGGATGGGCATAGTCCAGGACAACATTCAAATAGCTTCATTCCATCTTTGCCCACCATCACACAAAAGGTCCCACAGTGATGTGTTGGATGACAGGAAGGACTGGAAATCTACAAAATCTTGGTGGCAGTTGGTTTTGCCCCCACAGTTCCACTTTTTAGCTCATTTAACTTCTTTTAAATTTTTAAATTCATTTTTAAAATGTTTTGTGAAACAATCATAGACAATTAAAAAAATGAAAGAATAAACAATTGTCTATAATTCTGCCATACTAGCACTGTTATTATTTGTGCATATTCTTGTCTTTTTCCAGGGGGCATGTCAATTTGTGTCCACCTTTTTCATGCTACTTAATAGGCATTTTGCCATGTTGCTTCATTGTTTTTATAACCATCATTTTTGAAGACTGTATACTATTCCTTCAAACAAGCATTCTATATTAAAAATAATTTTAAACACATTTTAAAACCCTCGTATGGGCTATTTAGTTTGCATAGTTTTGATCATAATAACAGTTAATGTCTATTTTCATGCATAATAAGTATCCATATTTTGGATTATTTTTATCAATAGTAGAGTTCCAGGATAGAATTATTGGATGGAGGTGACTTTGTTGTATTGCATCACTTACCCACATATAGCCCCAAACCTCCTCAAAGCCTTAAATGAGTTTCTTACAACTTCTGGCCTATGTATTTGCTCAAATTATTTTCATAAGATGGTTTTATCTCATTTTGAAGGCTCATAAGGATCTAAAGTCATGTGGATGATACCATTTATTTTAATCCTGCTTTAGTAGATGACCAAAAATGAGGAAAGAGAAAACTGGAATGAGGACTGGCATCTTTTGGGTATGCAGGTATATTAGGAACTGTTTTAAACCTACAATGTCAATTAACCTCAAAATAATCCTATGGATTGGGAATTAGAAGCAATGTTTTTTTTCCCCCGAGGCGGAAAATGAAACTCCACAAGATGAGGTCATCCAAGTTATGAGGAATCAGGATTTGAACTCAGGTTTACCTCCCCAGAGCCTGGGGGTGCTCCACTCCACCATGCACCCTTTGTCTACTGAAGTGAGGGAGGTGAAGCAGTAGTGGGGACTCCAATGTACTCTGAGATAAACATAGAATGGTGGCCATTTCTCCTTTGTAATATCAGAAACTCTTATTTTAGTCCCCGGGACTTAGGGCTTTGTAGTGATTCCGGTGCCCTTTGGCTGACTTATCTCATGCACATCTCTCAAATCACAACACATAATTTTGCTTTAATATCTGGGAGTGGTGGGGATTGTAGTGGTAGCTGGTGGGATATTCAGAGGTTGTTAGGATAGGGTGTGTGTGTGTGTAGGTGTGTATGTGTGTGTAGGTGTGTGTGTATGTGTAGGGAGACCTTCTTGGTGACCCCTGTCTGCTTGAATGGCAGCTGGTGTGATATTCAGAGGTTGTTAGGATAGGGTGTGTGTGTAAGAGACCTTCTTGGTGAGTCCTGTCTGTGCTTTCTTGAAGGCACTGAGGCCAAGGGACTGTAGATGGGTCAGATAGGGAGAAGAAAGGCTCTTGCTTGGAAAGCCCAGGCGGGGTTGGCTGTAAGAGGAGAGCCCACCCAGTCCGAGAGGTGCTCCAGAACTATTCAGGGCTCTTAGAAAAACCCTCCACCTAACCAGTTGGGAACAATAGGAAAGTGGAGTTGCTCAAGGTTAGGGGACAAGTTCAAGGTCATTATGCCCACAGATGCCCAACAGATTTAGAGGCAGGGCTCTCTATCATCTCTATATAAAGAGCCAGTGAGACACACCACACATGAGAGGAGGTAATGATGCCTCCCAGCGGGCGGCACAGGGGTGGCTCTGTGACCCAGCCTTTCTGCTGCTTAGGCCTGGTCCGCACTATCTCTTCTCCTTTGAGGCTGTGAGAGAGCTGTAATTCCTACATGGGAAGGGTGGTTTTCCACCATTCACGATTCTTAAATAAGGCAGGAGGATGGATAGGGTGGTGAGGGTTTGGGAGGACGTGGCCATTGGTATTTGGTTTCCAGCACCTCTATGCCCCTGCTGTTTTGCCTGCCAGTCCATAGGTTGCACTGAAGTCTGGTGTTCTCTCTGTTAGGGGTGGGGGACAAGGAATAAGAGTCAGGCTTTTTTCTCTCCCCCTGGTGATTAGTACACGCTAACCCTCACTCATTCATTCCACTGCTTTGGCTCCTCCTGGTCAAGATTATTTAAATACTTATCCCTCCTTCCTTCTTGACCTTTCTTGTTCAGTCCCAGTTCCCAGGTCTCACTTGTTTTGTGTTTCATGAGCTTAGTAAACCGTGGCCTCCAATTCCCTAGTTCTAGTGTTTTCACTTAAGATGAGGAGTGATGAGCCAAAGGTTTCAGGCTCAATCCTTGAGCAAAGGGCCGCTCTGACAGGGATTATTATTTATTTGTCATCTTGGATATAATAAGCTGTAGGTACAGCTTCGAGAGCCCTTGATTTATTGCGCTGTCTACTGCCACTAGCGGGACGCCTGCTCCACCGTGCAGGATGAATACCACACTGTCAGCTTCGTCTATCTGTCTCCACCACTGCTCTCTCTTATAACACATTCCCATTTCATGCCAGAATACATAAACAATCTTTCATTATTTTGATGCCTTTTTCATATTTGTTCTTTACAGAACATAAAGTTTGAATTTATGGGTTTCCTTTACATTATTTCAACACACTCCACCATTTTCCGGGTTTGTGGTTTAACTCTCAGAAATTGGCTGCCAGGTGATTTAGTTATTTTGGCTTTCTAGTTTTATAGTTATTTAATATCGCAATGCCAGATAGTGAGAAAATGGAGTTCATAGGAGGCGAGGGATTTGCGGTTTAGGCTGTTGTCATCAAGGCAGCGTGTTCATGGAGATGCAGCATGAGGGTTAAGAACGAAGCATGAGAGGTGGCAGTCATATGCTTATTTAACAATAAATAAATCCCATTTTAAAAATGTTATTTAGCCTGAGTCCTTGATTGAGCTTGAAAGGAAAAAGGGAACATCCCACAACTGTTTGGAATTAGCAAGGTTTTCTAAATTGGCGGTTTAATGCCTCCCACATTTTTTCTGCTTTTCACATAGCAGCGCGCAGCATTCCTTATTTCCACTCTTGCTTTCTTCTCTTTGCCACTTGCTTTCTTCACCCACCTTTTGCTTCTGTATATGAGGCTTGGCGATATGGCCTAATTTTAAGGAGTTTTCCTGTTTTTATGTTTAATTCCCCTACCTGGTAAAAGAGATTGTATTTGAGGGCATTTACTGAGGAATAGGAAGTTGCTGTCTCTTTTTCTCTGGTAGAAGGACAGGCTGGGAAATGCATCAAATACCTGCTTATGTATTCACTTACTTGCATTGCCCTATTTGCATGGGTTTCCCCTGCTTGTCCCCCTCTCCTACCTGCATTCTTAGTTGTTGTTTTTTTATCTCAAGTTTCATTGTCTTAATTTTAACCATACATAAAATAATATGCATTCTCTAAATTGGGTACCTTGATTTTTTTATTAAAAATGTTTTTCCCTGTACTTTTCCTTGAAATTAAAATTTCAGAGAGATAACAGCAGAAGAAATTCATAGAGTAGATTGAATTGATAATGCCAATACTGGTGATAAGGACGTGACATATGTGCACGAGAGTACTGTGTGTGTGTGTGTGTGTGTGTGTGTGTGTGTGTGTGTGTGTATGTGTGTATGTCTGCTTATAGGATTGGATCAGTTCATGGAGGAGCTGGGTGAAGTTCCCTTTTCCTGGTGGTCCCTGATGAATGTAAGTCATTAGTGGGTGGGATTGTGTCCCAGTCAAGGTCACTTAATTGTGTGGAAGTCATGGTATTTGGGAAGTTAGTCCTCATCAGTGACGGTGCTGATTCAGTTCCAGGGTGAAATTCAGGCTCCTTAAGGTCTTTTGCTCAGATGCTTAATAACATGCCCACGTCCTTGCCCTTTCACTCAGCCCTTTGAGGGGAAGGGGCTCAAGGTGAGAGCTGCTGTGCATTTAGAAAGTTGTTTTGAACCCTGTCTCCCCCCTGAAAGACGTTAATGAATGTGGATTGAATGTCATAAATGCAGGATGATTTTGTCACTCCTCGCTTCCCTTGGTCGCCTTCATTAGAGAAGGAGGGGTTTGCTTAGCTCACATCACATTGTACAGGCCTGTTGTGGCTGGAAGGAAACCCTAGTTAATTAATAGGAGAAATTTGTCTTGTGTCCCTGGTTAAAAAGAAAAAAAGACGGTGCAGGTTGGTGTTGTCAGCAAAAGCTGCTTGTCACTTTGACCTGTTCTGTTAAGTGTTTGATGTGTTTTCTCAGAGTAATCTGTGAATAACATTATAGCCCAGCCAGAAGAGAAACCGAGGGTGCAATCGCAGAATTAATATCTGGGAGCGTTGATAATTATATATCAGAATCTAATTTTTAGCACAGAAAATGTGTTAATGACAGAGAGGAAAACAAAAACCACTAGCTTCTCCCAGCAGGCCCCAAATTGTCATTTATTATTTCTCAGCTGGATATCTATCAAGTTTATGGGTTAATTTTTCTGTAGACTGTTATTTATGGGTTTTTGTTTGTTTTCAGCCATCATTACTAACAATACGGTTAATAGCAATCATTTGTTATCCAGCACGAGGCGTGATGCCTCAGATGAGAGCACTGAACTGAGAATACTCATTTGGTAGCTGAATAAGGCCCTGACAGGGCCCATTTATAACAAGCTCATTCTATAATGTCCATCCTATTAATAAAATTTTGCTGCTGTCTAATTAGAGATGTCTGATGTGTAGAGTGGCACTGTGGAGGAGACTTTTTGCTGCGGCCTTTTTCCCCATCCCCCTGTCTCTGCTGTCACCGCCAAGGCCCAGCTGGGTCTGCAGGTTGGGGAAACAAAAGGGAAGAGAAACGAGCTGTGGCTGCGGGTTCTGGATTGGATGTAGCAATGGCTCCAAGGCAGGAGTTCTTGCTGGCTCTCCAGTCTCCTTTTTTCTTCATGCTGTGGTTTCACCTGCCCTGGTTGGTTGGAGATCTGCTGGTTGCCTCCCAAATTTACAGTGATCAGAGGTGTGGCCACAGGACACTGATTAATTTCCTGACAAACAAACCAAAGCTTCAACATCCAAGCCAGTGCTTAGCTCTTCAGAGCCATTGCCTTGGGAGGCCTCACATTTATCCCTACCTCACTATCATGTCTCAGATTCTTCTGGAAACTTCTCTGGGTTTGTCAGCAGAGGCAGCAAATAATTTCTCCAAGTAAGACTTTGGGATGATGAATGAAAACATCAATCTCAATATTGTGGTCGCACTTTGGAGAGAAAGTGTTATCCTTTTTATCCCAGTGGATCTTTCAAGCTTTTAAAAATTATTATTATTAGAAAGAAACTTCGGGGCTAGGTGACAGGATGTGGGCATCCCATTGGACAAAGGCTTGGAATTCTAACAGCCATTTAAAAATCCTGACGCCCATACTTGGCAGTGGCATGATTTGGGAAAAGTACAGAATTGCTGTGCCTCAGCTTCCTCAAGCAAGCAAGGTTCTGATTCCTGATCCAATGACATACATGAAAATGCTATGCAGGAGCAGGACCTCCCAAATGCTAGTTATAGTTACCACTACTGACGATCGTTTTTTTTTAGAACCCTATACTGAGCTTCTTTTGAAAAAGTCATATTCAATATAATCATATAAATAATTTTACTAACTTTATTGCTTATATTTCAAGAGAATTTTTTGTCTCCACTCTAAGGATAAAATGTAAAGAAATGTGTAGCACTGAAAAGTGTTTATCATCCTGATTATGGCTTATTGTGAAGTTTGTGCTGCATAGGGTGAAAAAGAGGAGTTTAGAATTCAGGGAAGAATTAGTTTATTAATTTGGCAGGTGTTCAGTATTATACACCTTTGAATTAAGAGCACACAATCAGGCAGTATACTGAGGAATGTTTTAAAGTAGTTTTGTTGCTAAGTAACTATTTTCCTCTTTAGTGAGCCCCCCAACATGTGAAATGTTTTGCAAATGATTTTTTGAATAAAAATGATCATCTAATGTTTTTATCTGCTTGATTTTAAAGGTAAAACACATACACACACACAAACACACAAACACAAACACACCTACACACACACACATTTAATTTCCATCCTAAGCTGTCAATAAAAGGGCTGCATAGAGTTATGCTTGCCCAGGCCTTGGGTAGTCTGCTGTTTTTTGCCCGTAAACTGCACTTGACTACAGCGTATCAACCCTTAATTAGTGCTACATTTTCTCCCTGTGATTTCTATTGATGTGCAGTACAGGAGACTGGATTGAGCCTCCACCTGACTAGTGTGCAAATTGTTGTAGAAAATTCAGCAAACATCTCTCTCCATTATCCACTAGCCCCCCTTTCTTTCTTCTCCCCCTTTTGTGTTTCTCTTTCCTTGTGTCTTTCCCTCTTCCATTTCTCTCAATAGAAAAGGTGAAAAGGAGGACGATAGGAATCAGGTTGAGTATTAGTGTTTTTGCTGGTCTGTGCAATAGAAAATGACAAGCGGTCGACTGGGCCCTCGTCAGCAGATCGGGAGGCAGGGAGGTGGTGGCAGGCGGGGGCTCCCCCGCGGCCTGGGGATGGTTGCATCGTGATTGTGAGAGCTGGGATGAAGTCAGCACTGACAAAGTGAGGGGATTGATGGATGGACAAAGCAGGGAACTGGATGTGAGAATGGATGAGGGCAGAGGGGGAATTTAACACAGACAAACAGAATGAAAGACAGAGAGGAATTGCCTGCTAAAGTATGCCCGCCCTTAGCTCCCACAGCAATTTACTTACTGCTAACTGAACACCCAAGGATTGTTTGCATCTTTGCAGATTTTCCTCCCAGCCATGGCAGAGGGAATCTTACAGATTCCAGCTCCTGTATGCCAGGCTTTCTCTTTCCACTTTCCCCTACACCTCCAACTACATTCACTCACATTCATTTAATTCAAACTGAGCAGTTGATTATTTCCAATAAGTTCACACAGTGTTTCTGCAGAATACGTTTTCTTCCCCTGCCATTATTTTAATGTTTCCACTAAATTTATCTTAATCAGTTATTGTGGCTTAGCATAGTAAATAATAATATTTACCAGTTCCTTTTGAAAATGTTTCTAGAAGGATATCTGTTGTTGCTGTGTGAAGGCGTGTGATAGTGATGATAATGCGTGCCTCCTTTGTTCAGGAGAAACTTGGTGGCTTTCCCCTTTCTTCCAGTAGGTATATATTAATGAGTGATTCAGTATTTAATGCTTGCAACACTTTATTTTAAGGCAGAACATGTGCTCTAATATAAACCCCTAATATGCTATTGTAGGCAAGGAAATAATTTAGTAGGGCAGATCTCATGCTGTGTTCTTATAACAAAATCAAATTTGCAAAAAAGGAAAAAAAGAAATTGGGAGACAAAAAAGGTGAGTCTTCTCTCCCCCTTTGTAAGAAAAATTAATAGTATATTATGATGCCATTAAAAATGGTCATTTTAGAAAATAAGAGTCTGTGGTCAAAAAACTATAGGAGTCTTTGTTTTGTTTGTTTAAAAGACTATGACCAGTGATTGTATGACACAGTAGAAGTTAATTCAAATTATTATAATCAAATACCATACTCAAATGTATATGTAAGGTTTTGTTTCCTTGTATGATTAAAGAAAGTGATTTGCTGAGATCAGTTGATTTAGGAGTCTTGGGTAAGAATTAGTATTATTAAAATTTCAAAAAAGAAACCTAAACACACACACACACACACACACACACACACACACACACACCACATGCACGTGCACGCATACATATACACATCTATACTTACGCACATGACAAATGTTGGGAAAGTGAAAAGCAAATTTATCTCCAAATTAGTACTATCCAGCATTCAGTGTGGTGGTTTAAAAATGAGCCACTGTGTTTTTGGAACATTTAAGGAACCTGGGAATAGAGCTGGGAAGTCTTCCTCACTTTGGAATACATGGAAGAAAACTGCATTTTAAAATAGATGCTGAAGTTCTAATATTTCCTTTATCTATTTTTCATTTAAAAATAAGGTTTGTTTTTGCTTTCCCTTTCTCTCTCCTCCTTCTCTCCCTCCTCCCTCCTCCTCCTCCTCCCTCCTCCCTCCTCCCTCCTCCCTCCTCCCTCCCTTCCCCTTCAAAATAATGGCCTGGAAAGAGAAGAATCCCTAGATTTTTTTCTCTTTATTACTTTTCTTTTTAATCTTTAAGGATGCTGGTTTACATGTCCTCACACTGATTTTAAGGCATATATCTTTCTCATGATGTATGTCCACATTCCACAGACACTTGATATCTGAAGTAGCCACAGAGTTCTAAGAAATTTGGGCTCTTCAAGACTTCCAGAATGCAATGTCAGCACCTTCACAATTAAAGCCAGGTCTTGGGAGAAGGCTGTTGACTTGCTAGACATGATGAATGAGAGTTTTTTAAAAATGAAGTTAATAAGTTTTCTATTGCATGGAGATCCGTGAGATGTATTTTCAGGTATGGCATAGATTATCTATCACCCCTACAGTGTTTAAGAGTGGATTTGTCTTTGAGCTCACTCCCACATTTCTCCAGAAGATGAAAGGCTATGGTATCCTGGGAGCTGAGCCACCCTCAGGTGCACATCCAGCATCATTTGGAGATAATGTGAGTTCAGTGTTATATTGGATATTAATCCTCATATTGAGTAATTTTTCAAAGGTTGAAAAACTTGACAAGTGATGACATTAAGTTTACTAAACTTGTCTTGCACATGGCCCAGAGATAAGATACAGCTGAATGTAATAGGCCATCCAGAGTTTGGGTCCTTTTTGGAATGTGGAAACTTTGGGCAAATGATGCTATCTCCTCTCCCACGTGGATCCATGATTTGCAGAGGCAGGTCAAGGAGGATTGGTTTTCTTTTGCATTCATTGGGAGATTATTTATTTATTTATTTATTTATTTATTTATTTATTTATTTATTTTAGCTTCCACAATCTTCACAATATTTAAAAGCACATAAATAAATATCACTGCACCTGTGCTTTGCAGGTGCCTGAGCCCATGTCTCAGAGATTCTGACACCGCCAGATGGAATGAGGTCCACAAGTGAGAAATTTATATTTGCTATTTTCAAAGCACTCAGGAGAATTCTGATAGGTGGCCAAGAGAGATTTCCTTCACCTTCTGTGTACTTTGAAGCCCATTTGTTTTACTTTTTAAACCTTTATTATTGAAAGTATATGTCCCCCTTTCCCTCCCCCCCCATTAGCCTCCTCCAACTTGTCCCCTTGTCCCATCCAGGCTTTTACCACCTAATTGTCCTTGTCCACGGGCCATGCATGTATGCATACAAATTCTTTGGTTGATTGACGCTGAGATTCCGTACTCTGTTCCATGCTTCCATGTCTCTGGATCCACTCCATTCATCAGTTTATTTTGTTACATAGAGTCCACATGTGAGTGAGATCATGTGATACTTGTCTTTCTCTGACTGGCTTATTTTACTTATCATGATACTCTCCAGGTCACTTCATGCTGTGTCAAAGGGCAAGAGACTCTTCTTTTTTACTGCTGCATAGTATTCCACTGTATAAATGTACCACAGGTTGTTGTTTTTTTTATCCACTCATCTACTGATGGGCACTTGGGCTGTTTCCAGATCTTAGCTATTGTAAGTTGTGCTGCTATGAACACAGGAGTGCATACATTCATTCTGATTGGGGCTTAGGTATCTTAAGATATATTCCAGAAGTGGGATCACTGGGTCCAATATGGAGCCTTTTTGGATATTTCTGGTGCATCCCTCCATATCTTTTGCCTTTTGAGTCTTTATATTGGACTAGAGGCCCGAAATTCGTGTACTCAGAGGCATCCCTTAGCCTGGCCTGCACCCTCTCACAGTCTGGGAGCCTTTGGAGGAGCAGGCCTAAGCAGGCAGTTGGACATCCTTAGTTGTTGCCGTGGAAGTGGAAGAGGCTCCTGCCACCACTGCTGCACTCGCCAGCCTTGAGTCTGGCTTCTGGCTGAGCAGCGCTACTCCTGTGGGAGTGCACTGACTACTAGGGAGCAACTCCTGTTTTGAGTGTCTGCCCCCTGGTGGTCAGTACACATCATAGCGACCTGTCATTCCACTGGTTGATTTGCATATTAGCCTTTCATTATATAGGATGGGTAATAAAGGAAGGTTTACTTCAGTATTGTTTATGTCTCACATTATTTCAGTCTCATTTTCATTAAACACAATATATGTTTACTATAGAAAATTTGATATGTCATAAAATTCTGATAAAAATCTGAAATCTAACTATCTAGAAGTTACCACTGTTAATATTTTGTGTGTCTTTCTATCTTTAAAAAATATTAAAGTTTACAAAATGAGAATCATTCCATAATCATATTTTGCATATATCAATATGTATTTTGAGCATATTCTCACTCCTGTCATTAATAATTCTGAAAAATGGTGTTTAGTGGAGGCATAGGCTATTTGGCTAATTTTTTGGTCAGTTCCTTATTGTTGGGCATTTATGCTACTTAAGTTTTTTTTTTTCTGCATAAATGTAACTGTGAACAACTTTGATCTAACTGGCAATTAATGATAATTTTATTATTTTTAATTAAAGTTAAATTGCCTTTTCTTCTTCCCCCCTTCCATCATTTATTCTTCCCTTCCTCCCACGCATGAATCTGTCTGTCTGTCTATTCCTCTATCTATTCATTCATCCATTCTTGGTTTATGAACATTTGATTGATTTATCATGGTTTCAAAAGACCAGTGTCTGCCATATGAATAACTTGTTTCTAGGGAGTATAAATTCTTCAGTAAGTCATGGCAGTCTTTCAATGTTATTAGTACTATTAGTATCATAATCACCCACTTTAGCATGATCGTATCTCAGTGCTAGGAAAGATGTCTCTAAATATTAAGCTAATGGTGAAGGCAAGAGGCTTAGAGGGTGAGGCTCTCAGCTGGACTCACTACAGCCAGAGCAGTTTTACTCTAGAGATCAACACCAGCTTTTTTTTTTAAATAAGAAAGTTCTGCTATGTAGTTAATCTAGTTTAACTCCATTCTTTTTCACAGATGAGGATACTAAGGTTTAGGAATGTCAGTGACTGACATCTTTCACAATTCTCTGTCCCTGGCATTTTTTATTTTTCTTTATTGGCAGCTCTACTTTCATGCTCAGTTCCATTAATGAGCTCAGACCCGAGAGAGAAGAAGGATAAGGAGGCTTTCTCTTGTTCAATTGAGCCTTATTCCATTCTTTTGGATCTTGTCAGGGTGATCTGTTCTATGTTTATTAGTGTAGGGTTGTGTATTCATTTGTCATTCATTTTCCCCAAATACCCAGTAATGTAGCAAATATTTCAAAATTGCCAATTGAATAATGTTCTATAATTTTAGTACTGGTTAATTTTCAAATGGGAACTACCTATGTTAGTACACATTCTACTGGGCAGGTCAAAACATCTCTGGGACTCTGTTTCCTCAGTTATAAAAATAAGAATCTTGAGTGATTCAAGATCTGCTGGTATTTTCAGCTCCGGGTTGGGCTCAAGGGAATCTCTACGAAAGGAGTGACATGAGTTTTGCAAACTGAAAGTACTATTAGGAATTCATGTGAGGTTAGGTTTCATGAAAGTAGTGGAATTTGAGCTGATCTTTAAAGACAGGATTTAAATAGGAAAGGTGAGGAGAGCATTCCTGGATGGGGATAGTGTAAAAAAAAAGGTGGTAGAAAAATGGAGAAGAATTAAGGAGATCTGTTTTGCTGGCATGGTAAATATAATAGAAGAGTAAGACACACCAGTGTTTTCCATTTTTTAATCAATTCATTCTATAAGTATTTGAATATCTGTTATTAAAAATACATGCACAGATATGATGGTGGTAAGTGCTATAAAGAAAACCAGAGAGTAGAGAATGAGGATAAGTGTGCAGCTCTTTGAGATCCAGTGGTCAGAGAAGGTCTCTAGCATAACTCAAAGATTTGAGTACAGATCTTAGTGATGTGAAAGAAGCCATGGAGAGTGTAGGAAAAGTAGAGGGAATAGTAGGAACAAAATCCTGAAATAGGAATGGAATTTATTCTGTGGCAGACACATTCGTCACCTATCCAATAAACACCTCAGTCCCCCTTGTGGTGGCTCTCAGAACCTAAATTCTGTTGCTTGCAACCTAAAGCATCCTAAAAATATCTTGGGACAGTCTTCTGTGTCTAGTAAATTAGATTTAAGATCTGCTCAAATGTTACTTTGTATAAAAGTCTACCCAACTCTGTAAAATAGGACAAAGGAAGAACTACAAATCTGACATTGATAAAAAGTCTTACATACTGTTAGGTTCAAACCAGTGGAGGGTTGGGGGGTGGAGGGGTGGGGCTCAGTCTATATTCTGTGCACAGGAAAGGAGACCACAGGAGTTCAATAGCGTCATTTAGACTAAGTGCCCCTCCCCTGCTGTCTCCTCACATGACTGTCGCTCAGGTCCATCTTTATAAATGCTGATTTCAGGAGTTCATTTGTTTCACATAAAAGGTGAGTGACTCCATTTATAATAAATCTCAGTGTGGTGTATGCTATCATTCCCTTCATTTGACCTTGGTGGAACAGGCTGATGGGGCAGTGAAAAGTATGATATGAAAAATGAGTGAGCAGAGCAAAGTGAGCAGTGAATCAGTCTTGTGTGTGGTTAGCTGTGAAAAATTTCACCAACATGACTCAGAATGCACTTTTTCTTTTCTCCCCTTTTTCATACCATCCTTTTCTCAGAACTTGTCAGCCATCCCACAAGCAAGCTTTCAGACACCTGACTGCCTTGTCCCCACCATGAGTCATCAGATCCTTATAAGGCTTCCTAGATTGGGAACTCTGAGGTGACGGAGAGTGGGCTCAGAGGAGGAAAACATTTTCGGGGGCAGTGGCAGCTAATGGAGCTCAGCTGAAGCCTTAGGGAGTCCCCTCCAGGGGCGTGATGAGAAGACATAAGTGTGGCAGGATGACTTCATAGGCATTGTAAATTTACATCTATTCCTGGTGGCTCAGTGATTCGTGGTTGAGGTCTCCATCAGTTCCATTTGCCGAGTCAAACCCTATAAAAACAGGGCAATGGGATGGTAAATCACACTTCCTGGGGAATTGTGGGATCTTACCATAGAAGGCTTGAGCATATAAAATGGAAACTTGCCTTTAATAGAATGGCTTGTTATTGCTAAGCTGCAGAATGAAGCTTAGCAAATGAAGGCGTTTTTGGAAGAGAATATCCTATTGCGGTTTGTGTCTTCTGGGGAGGCTCTGTTTCAAAGTCCTCTTTGCATGATATCAGTGGGGCAGGAACAAAGGGGGTGATGAGTGGCTGGAGATGCCTCATCTGGCCAACATGACCACACAACTTTAGGTACTCTTCAGTCTTGCTGTGGGACTTTTATGTCTTCCCATCCTTCCCTACCAAAGAGATAACGTATATTCATCTGAAGGACCAGCAGTTCATGGTAGTGGGCACCTGCTAGCAGTTCTTTTGGTGGGGAATCCGGAGGTGTCCTTCATTCATTATTTGCTTCCTTTACATATGTTCTTGACCACTGGGTTAAGCATCAATAATACAGATATTTGGGGCCAATTTTTTTCCTACTTATTGGGTAAAAATTATTTTTTAGGTTTTTAAAACATTTTGTATCGAAATGTAGTCTCCAGCTAGTGAAGAAGGAGAGATTCTTACAGGTGTATTAAATGAACTTAAAAATACATTGTAATTGCTTTAAAATGTTCCTGTATAAATGGATAATTTTTCTCAAGATGGTTAAACATGACTCTACAATCTCATTTGCACCATTTATTGCATGTTAATTGTTGCTCCAACAACGCTGCTCCAACACCTAGTGTCACTCACTCAAAGCTTTGCAGATTGGGGCCCTGCTTCACATTTCATGGTGTATGTTATCTGGGCTGTTCTTCTCCTTGTGTCTCTATTTTGTCTGAAACTAGTGGACATTCCAGACAAGTTCATCTCATTTCAGATGTGAGACGGGCAGTGGAAATATATGAGTCCTTAATTTTAGATGCAGAACTGGCCTATTGTCACTTCAGTTCACATTCTATGCACCTAATGAAGTGACCAAGACCATAATCATTGGCTTATGAATTAATACTTTAGTGGTTGGAATTACAAAATCACATGGCAGAAGGTATAGGAACAGAGAGGATGAATAAATAAGAATGATTTTTCAATGTACCATTAATTTTTTATTTAGTCAACATGTAACTTACTAAGCCTCTGTCATCAGCCTGGTTTGGTTCTCCATCATAAATAGGACAAAATTCAACTTTAATTACCCTCCCAATCTTTCATTGTTTTTGGTATTTAGTAGAAGTATACAAAAACTTAAAAGTGGAATTTAGAAACAGAACAATTGTGTCATTGAGAAACATTTCCGTCATTGTGTGCTTTTTGTTCCCGTAGCCATATTAACACTTATGTTTATGAATGGTTGTTGCAGACAACAGGGATAAATATCTCAAGACAAATATCCCAGTCAATAACCATTTATCCCCATCTTGGGTCTTGATTGTTAATTTTGGTTATATGACTTGACTTGAGCTTGTAGAACAAAGTAAAGCAGGTTAACAAATCAGAAAGATCCCTAAGAGAATAAAAAGAGAAATAGATTAGGGCAAATTTTCATTTGGCATTGATTTCCCCAAAGATATAATCATACAGAAAACATTACAAGATTAACAATTGAGTAATAGATGCATAACATGTCCAAACAGTTAAGCTGTTCTTCAATTAACACCCAGATCTGTAATGCCAGCTGGACTCCCAAGTTTAAGAAGTGTGTAGGAGATTTGGCAAAAGTCCAGAGGAACTGTAGAGATAACAATACTTTATAAAATGATATATCCGAAGAGCTTTTGGAGTTATCATTATTTGCCTAAAATGAGAAGCTTAAAGGATCTTATGGTGTATTGGATGATTCCAACCAGGAAGTGGATAAAAAGTTTAACATTTTAGCATGTTCAAATAGTTAGACCTGCGGGAGCACTCTTTTCACTAGTTAAATATTCTAGTGATGACCCAGGTTTGCTTCCAAGTTGTGGAGACGTTGTCCATAGGGGATTTAATTTTTAACTTTAAAATGCAAAAGGAGCTCCTACAGCTAGTTGTGTATTTTTCCCCCTGGAGGCAGGAAACCAGAACCTTTTTAAAACCTGTTTTTGGTTGTTGAGGGAGAAAGCAGAGTTGCATGCAGCACTTTAAGGTTGCTGGCCAAGGTAATAAGGGTGCACCCATCTCCCTATTATCCTGGAAAGGCCATGGTCAATCTGAGTGGGTAGGCCACAGGCTTTGTCACTGAGAGCTGTGGAGTTGGTGAGAACTTCAGTTTCCATGGGAAATGGAAGGTCCACTTTCCCAATTAATTTATGAGCTGGATATGGTAGGAAATAGTTTAAGGATTTCGAGGGGGTTATTTTTCCTGTATATTTTAATGTTGTGTGATTTATGCAAAGGGCTCATAAATTTAACAAGGGAAGTGGCAAACTTCTTTGTTGTTTTCTACTTAACCCCGAGTTTCCATATATTCATACTCCAAGATTGTTTCCCCAAATTTGCAGTAATAAAAATCACTGAGTTTCTATCTTACCATATACATTAAAACTTGAGAAGTCTACAACAGAATATAAAACCTTAGTGAAATATGATAAAGTATACACATGGGAAGGAAGGGAAAATAAGAAGCACAAAGTTGGTGCAGAAGGAGGCATTGTGTGTTGTGGAAAGAGCCTGAGTCCAGGAGACCTAGAATTTTGTTTCTCCATCACTAGTCCTGTGATCCTAAGTGACTCACTTAACATGTTCTGGTTTTTCCATCTATGAACTGAAGAGCTTGGATTAGGTCATCTCATGATTGTATTTTTGGTTCTAAACCATCTGATCAATGGTCTGCATTAACATTTTGTTTTTTTATATCCCTTCTGTGAGCAGAGATACTCAGAGTATTAGTCTTTACCCAGCTTAGCTGAGTGGTCCTCAGGCTAGTTAAGGAAAGTGTGTTGTGACTTCTGGGTTCATGCACGTGAATTTGGACCATCTCATCCACTCTTGTGATCCCAGCCAATTTGGCTAATTAATTGTGGCACCTTTTCCTGTTGTGCCAAAAATCTGCCTCAGAATCCTTCTCATCATGGCCTGGTACTTACCAGGGAACTGGAGTTGGTTCTGGAGATTAAACCTCTTTACTTTCCCTGGTGTGTAGACCCTGAAAATAGAGGTGTGTGTGGGAGGAGGGGATCTAGAAGAGATAGATACGCACCTGAAATAGCTTCCAGTCTAAAGAAACAGGTGAGGAAGCACGAGAAACCATGTGGAGGGTGGGGACTCATTGTGGGCAGGAGTTTGTTTGGATTTTCATCAAGATGTTTTTGTGAAGATGGTTCAAATCACCAGTACAACTGTGCTTTATCCATGCAGTCTCATTCTGTGGATACGGAGAATGCTCTGGAAGATAAGTTGAAGTGATTTAATACATTTGACTTTTCAACAAATACATATTTGAAGTCATTCTAGTCTTTTGCATAACCATTTTGTGTTGGGTCTGATCTGAGGCTGTTTGTAATTTAATGTATGTGACATTAGCCTTCAAACCTAATAGTTTCAACACTGTTCAAGCTTTGGGAATTGTCATTTATTGCCCTGGATAGCTCTGCTCTGAGCATCTTCGAGACTGGACTGGGGGTGGGGGCGCGGTGCAAGGGATGAGAGTAATTTTATATTTGATGACACAGAGAAGGAAATAGTTTTTATGTAAGTGTTTATACATTATAAGCATAACGCATGTGTGATTTCTGCATGTCTTATAAGGCTTTTATTATTCTATATGTGCCCTATTTGAAATTTATGGTAAGAAAGTGGCAAAGGAGAAATATATATTGGGGTTTCATTGTATTCATAAAAGACTGCTGTCAAATCTCCTGAGTTTTTGCAATGAAAGAAAATGTCTCAGTGATGGAATAGTCAGGTTTCTGGGTGAATTCTTCTGCTGGTGCCTTGATCTTTAGGATGCGAGAGGCACTGGCTCATCCCCTGCTTCAGCTTAGCTCAGCTGTGCACAAGGGTCCTTTTCTAGGTGACATAGCATGTTGTATTCCAAAGTACACTTTCTTTTAATTTACAACTTAATTTTCAACCTAATTCAGAAGATTGATACTATAATGCTATTTGCAGAAGTATTGAAATGTCAGTAAGTTTTATTGTAGTAATAAAGAGTATTCCATATATCACACACTCTATAGGGATCCTTGCTTTTTGCATAGATCTTTATAGCAACAACCAGTGGCTAAATGCTGGCAATCATTAATTTTTAAAGAAGACATGGTTATGATGAGTTGAAGAATTAAGGCTGGGGGTGAAGAATGAACTTTAATTTTTTGACACTTTTTTTTGGTTGCATACAGAGGTGAGGCGACAGCAAGATTATAAAAAATGGCCCAAATCCCAGGTTCCTAATACTTAAAATGCTGTCTGCTCATAAAAAGATTTCAGTTAGGGAGAGGCCATCTTTGAGCTTCTCGTAACAAATGGGTATCAGTGGCCCATGAAATAATCAATGCCACTAATCCATCCTAGGGCCTGCCAATATGTTAATGGCCCTGGTGCATCGTTATTGCTACAAGACCATAAATCATTCCAGTACCAGAATGCATCGCTGTCGAGGCCTCAATCCTCTCGCCTGGAATAAAATGCTGTCTCCTAACAATTAATGTCCAAACATTTTGCAGCTTTGTGCCTTGATTGTTTTCAGATGCTAAAAAAGTAAGTAGGACAGATTGTAAATCAATAAAACTATAAGACAAAGTGTTTTAATAATAGGAAGGTTCAAAGTAAATCATAGTTCTGTGTTTATTATTGCTTTTGGGGTTATAAATAAAGAGTTACTTTCTACTACCCAGCAAGGCTACTATGTCAACAGGGGGTACCCAGTCTCTGAATGGGGTCTCCTTCTGTCATGCTACCCTGAGCAGGCCAGTTGGAGCCATAAACCCAACTCGATGCTGTAGAGAACATTGAGGATTCAGTGGATCTCTTTTGTAGGCAGTTCAATGAGAGAATTCCCCTTGGCAGTGGTGAAAGTAGCTCAGCATAGAATAGTGTCTTTGGCAGCACCAGGCTTCAAATAGCCACTGGGGTGAGATTTCAGTGTGTGGTTATTTATTTGCCTATGGTGACACAGGTAATAGGATAATTAAAAAAGAAAACACATTCAAGTTATTTGAGGTATTTAGGAACTTTCACTCATATATATTTACATTAAATTATTTGACCTGGGATCTTGACTTTGGCCATAGAAATACATGGTGGGCCAAAAGAAGGTTTACGGTTGTGAATATGTGAAACACAGTTTATTCTTGTATTACTTACTAAGTATGGTTTTATTTTCCATACTAACAACTGTAAACCTACATTTGCCCCACCCTATACACATGCTGAACTCAGACAAAGCAAAGAAGATCTCATTTAGGAAACAGAGTTGCAACTAATTGATCTGACTCCCTTCGGTTGGGTGCCAATTTAGTCCCGTATGAAGGTGCTGAGAAACAGGATGGAAAGTTGTTAGCACGTGTACAAAGTCTGCTTCTGCCCATTATAGTATTACTTGTTCTACAGCTGTGCTTGCAGCATGAGCATTCGACCTACAAAGGTGGGCTTGTCATTTTCTTGGGAGCAACACACCCAGAGAGCATTGTGGGGTTCACCATGAGCTTCGACTTAGTCTGGATTCTGACTATGAATGAGACAGGGGCATTTAACCCTTGCCAAGCCCATTTCCATGACAGGTTCAATGCTCTAGTGAATGAAGAGAGGAACCATTGAACAGAAACAGAGCAGAAGGTGGGGGCCCGGATACCTCTTGCTTTTAGCTAGATCAGTGGTTCTCAACCTTCCTAATGCCGCGACCCTTTAATACAGTTCCTCATGTTGTAGTGACCCCCAACCATAAAATTATTTTCGTTGCTACTTCATAACTGTAATTTGCTCCTGTTAGGAATCATAATGTAAATATCTATGCTTTTCCGATAGTTTTAGGCTCGATAGCAGCAATTCTCAACCTGTGGATTGTGACCTACAGGTTGAGAACTGCTAGCAGGGTCGCCTAAGATCATTCATTGGAAAACACAGGTATTTACATTATAATTCCTGCCAGTAGCAAAATTACAGTTATGAAGTAGCAACAAAAATAATTTTATGGTTGGGTGTCACCACAACATGAGGAACTATATTAAAGGGTCACGGCATTAGAAAGGTTGAGAACCACTGAGCTAGATGGAGCTATGATGTTGAAAAGACCCCAGGTTCCCACACAAACACAGGAACTGCCATGCTCCCAGCACACATCCAGCAGCTGTCATGTGGCAGGAGAGGGAAGAGGCTCTTGACCTCTGACAGAACACCCCTTAATTGTGGATGCAGGTCCCTAGCACAGGGTTATGATGAGTGTTTATCGTTTATTTTGGTGCTCAGGAAACAGCACAGGAAAGGCCAGAGAAACAGTGGCTCCATGTAGACAGAAAGACAATTAGAACTGATACGACTCTTAACAGAAGTGGCAAGAGCAGGCAGGATGGAAGTAATTTATTCAACGAATTGTCCAAATACATAAAATTGCACTGATGTATGGTGTAGCGGTGGGACAGTGGAAAATTTGATAGTTGTTTCCGTTGTATGAATTACTCAGACAGGATGCCTTTGTGAAGTATGGGGGTTTGTTTAATGTTCTGACAACAATTTAGATCCTGTTATGGTTATTGCAGTGTAATGCCGTAGTAAAAATTGAACATGACACACCAACAATTTATTATTTGTGTGTTTTTTAACCTTGAGTATCGGATTGTTTGTCCAAGCATATCCTTTGATTTGCTATGAAATTTATTGTTGATAAGAACAATCAGATTTTCATTAGAAGCCAAAAAATTATTATTTTTTTTATGCCATGAACCATAGATTTAGGGGAAAAAATTCAAATGAGGCTACAGGACTTATGACAGGTAGACTCATGACATTATATGGTAATTCGGCTTGAAAGAATAATTGTGACACTCTACTTGGTTGTAGAGTATAATCGTGCTGTGAGGTTCAATTCACTGAAAGGCCAAATTATCTTCAACTACATTAGTCTGACAACCTATAATGCTTCACAGAGGCAATTTGTAGACGTTTCACAGAGAGCCAGCAAACAGGGCTCACCATTATGCTACCCATTAACAAATTTGTTTAGGGAAAAAAGTAACTTTTTCATTTTCCTGACTGTTTTTAAGCTTTGCAACATAACAGATACCTAATAGTAGTATTCGCATTGTCATTTACTCTCTTAGTTTTAAAATTTATCTGTGGTTTGGGAGGAAAGGTTTATCTCTTTAGCCATGCAGCCTGAGAAATATTGATATTTCCTTTGACTTAAACAAGAGCATGGTATAGTGGAGGGACCCTGGCATTTGGAGACAAGAGACCTACATTGTGGGAATCCACTCCAGACCTTTCTCTTGCTAGCTTTTGTGACCTATTCACATTAGACCTCAGCCGCCCCATCTCTAAATGGGGGATTATAATGCTCTCATCTGAGAACTTCTGTGTGAGAGTTGAGATTCGTGGTTCTTAGTACATTAGTCTCCTTTATCCAAGGGAAATACATTCCAAGACCCCACAGTGGATGCCTGGAAGTGAAAATAGTATGGAACTTTTATATACTATTTTTTTTCCTGTGCATACATACTTATGATAAAGTTTTATTTATAAAGTAGGCACTGTTAAAGATGAACAATAATCACACAGAACAGTTATAACAATATACTGTAATAGAAGTATGTGAGTGGCGTTGGGGACTATCATTAAGTAAAAATAGGGCTTTACTTGAATACCAGCACTGCAATACCACAACAGTTGAGCTGATACCGAAGACAGCTGCTGTCTGACTCACAGTAGAGTAGCATGTTGAGGCTGGATATGTTGGACAAAGGGATGATCTACATCTCAGGTAGGACTGAATGGGACTGAGTGGGACTTTATAGTTCTACTCACAACATTGCACAATTTAAAACTTAGGAAATGTTTATGTCAATAATTTCCATTTAATATTTTCAGACCACAGTTGACAGTGTGCACCTGAAGCTGTGGAGTGAAACGGTGGATAAGGGGGCGGAAGACCACTGTATTATTTCTAGCCACTGGGAGACAGTTTTGAGAAGTTCAGGAGTAGCAGAGCACTGGCATTTTGTACTGCTGGCTTTAGAGAACGAAGCCATGGGACGGACAAGTGTGAGGCTCGCAGCCTGCAATGGGCAGAATTTCCCTGAGTGTGGATTGCCTGACTGCCTGCACCTGTCTGTGGATGCCTATCTCTAGAACAGAACCGAGGGCTGTGCCAAAACTGATGGGTGTCCTCTCATAATCTCCAACATAGAATAAACATGTTTTTTGTTTGTTTGTTTGTTTGGTAATGAATGGAAAACTACTCATTTGCTATAGAAAAATAGAGATGCAGCATATTTGATCGACTTAAAAATGTTATTCAGAAATCATGTCAGATGAGTCCTAAAATGTTGATTATGTATGCAGGTGTTTCTGCAGGTGGGCATATACGCAGATGTCTGGCTCCATGTCCTAAATATTTAATAGTGTTTTTCTATTTTCACCTGGATTTTTGGAACTGGGACGATCCAGGCCCCTTTCTTCTAAAGGCAAGTGCCACTTTAATATTTGTTCATTCAATTTACTCCTGTGATCCAATGGCTTATTTCCTGAGAGGAGCACTCCTGGAATAAAATGAGAATTACAGGAGTGATAGGTTTGCAAGAAAAGACTGGGGCATCAGAAATGGCCCAAGGGGCCCTCCTCTTCTTTGTCTCCTCTCATTCAAGGGGTCCTGTAAGAGGGTCTCACATCTTGGAAATGAATGAGCCTGGTGATAAATCAATTTCTCCACCATCAGTAATTGATTTATAATTTATGATTTTATGAATCATCAGGCGTCCTACACCACTTTTGCGTAGGCCTTGTGTAAATCACTCGGTGTCACACAGTAGTGGTAGAACCAAAGTCAGAGACTTCACCCCGCATTATACAGGCCATGAGGCCTCCTTCAAGCTGCTTTCTTAGGAGGTAATGGCTTTTCTAAAGGATAGATGTGGATTCAGCCCTTCCTGTTAAAATCTAGGAGATGCACTATTCTTTTGGTTGTTTCTGTTTAACTTGGTATGAACTCCAAGCCATTAAAAAATGAAGTAGGATGTTAATCTTAATAGTAATTTCTAAGGATTGCATTTATCCTTCTTGTCTGAGTGATTGGAAGGGAATGTTTCAACTAGATTTTTAAAGCCCTTTTTATTTTAGCAGAAGTCAGGGGGGGTCTTATTAGGTTCTTAAAATAGAAATGTTAAATCAGTGTGTTTTTTAAATAGGTTTTAAAAAAATTGATTTCAAAGAGAGGAAGGGAGAGTGAGAGAGGGACAGAAGCATCAACAATGAGAGAGAAACATTGATCTACTACCTTCTGCATGCCCCTTATTGGGGGGTGTAGGAGATCGAGCCTGCAATCCAGGCATCTTCCCTGTTTGGGAATTGAACCATGACATTCTGATTCATGGGTCGATGCTCAACCAGTGAGCCACACCAGCTTGGCCTAATCAGTGGCTTTAACATATATTTTTACCTTCATAAATTGAAAAACAACGTGTGTGTGTGTGTGTGTGTGTGTGTGTGTGTGTGTGTGTGTGTGTGTGTGTGTGTCTCCTGCCTTGTGGTATAATATGCTAGGGATTTGGATTTCCAATGTGGCTAATATCTCCAGGGGGATTGTGAAGAGAGGACAGTTTTGTGTGATCAGTCAAAATTTCCGTAAAAATCAACCTAAAGTTTATGTACTATGGAGGGGGAGTTAGTCACCTCCTTGGTACACAGGATGGCTCTTATACAGAAGACATGGAAGAAGTCAGGAAGGGCTATGTTAAAAAGGGAAGACACATTAAGCACAGATGCGATTACACTGGGGATAATTCTTGTGAAAAAGGAAAAAAATTGCAGTGGGGTTGGTGGTGAGTGGGGGTAATGGATGATTTTGCAGGTCTGGAGTCCCAGTGGGATAGTTAAGGACAAGCCAGAGCACTCATGTTTACGCATGCTGCTCTCCAATGTAATTTTGGCTGAACTGTTGCTGAGTTACTTAGCATTCGTAGGTCAACCACCTGCAGAAAGGGCATATAGGTAGATTATTGTTGACTTTATGGTTATAGAACCTGGCTAATCAGTGCACCCGCTGGGCTATAACTTGCTATGCCTGAGTGGTTTTTACACCAGGTCTTAAGATTTCTTACTGGCAAAGGGAAAAGCACTCATTTCTCATGGCTGAGGCCCCAACTGGTAGGGAAGTTCTCATATCATGTAGAGGAAAAATACGTAAAATTTGTGCTACAGAGGTTTCTGGAATGTTTTATTTTATTTTATTTATTGTTTAAAGTATTACAGATAGTAGTACATATGTCTTAAATATGACCAAATAGCTCGTTAGCCCTCCTTTGGAAGATGGTGGGCTATCATAGAATGAAAGCTCATTTTGTCCAGCAAGATAAGCCTTCCACAGAGGAGGAGGTGTATTGCTTGCTGTGTTTTAAGCTTTTTGAGACAACATCAGTAAGTTCCCACCCCACACGTTGGGGATCCGGAGTGGGTGCAACAGTAGACCTATAGATGTTCTTCAGTGAGAGCTTCAGGTACTTTCAGCTGTGGAGGGTATTTCTGTTCTGCTGGTTTCTCAGTATTGGAGCACACAGGGTCCTAGTCTACATATAGGCCAGTTTGTGGCACCTGGTAAGTGCCACCTTGCAAATTGCTTTGATCTTTGATGACCTAGTGAAAGTCACTGGTTAATTTTGCATTGTGTATTGCCTTGCTTAGCTCACTTTCAGCTAGCTTTGTTCCCTTGACTAATTCTATGAACTGTATGTCCTACATTCAGATTTTAGCTTGCTTCTCTGGTATTTATCTTTGCCATCCTTTACCTGTTTCACTCCTCTGGGGTGATGCTGTGTGCATGCGTCCATGGAATGGAAGCTGGATCAGTTAAAAAGCATAGGAGTGATGAAAGATCACATGACAAATCTGTCTTCTCAGCATCTGTAAGTGTGTTGGGGTAGCTGAGCTCAGCTGACCACAGAAGACAAATAGGGAATGTAAAGCTCACTACCTCAACAGCCTTAAAGTTGAAAATATCTATTGGGGAAATACGAGTCTTAGGGCATCATATTAGAGATTCAGGAAAAGAGTCATATTCTTGTCTTCATTTGGAAAGGTCACGGGATTTATTTGCAGTAAGACATGCAAATGGTTAGAGCTTGCTTTTAGTTTCTGTCTTTTAAAATGTGTATTATATGCCCACACCATGTATATTTTATGAATGTTTATTTTAACCACAAGCATGTTCTTTAGAGCGACAATGCAAAACAAATTCTTCAAACATGATTCTGGGAGGTATTTAACATAACAAAAGAAGATGGTAATCTGTGGGTGTTTCTCTTTCCCTCAGTTAATTTCTTTTCTATTTTTATTTTGTGGAATGGAAAAAGGACATTTCTAGTGATGGTGTGAAGCTCTTCTAATTTAGTTTTATTGTTGTATACCTGTCTCCACTAAATATGCTTAATGTCGGTTAGGAGCTGTGTGCTGCATTTCAGCCTGCTGCTGAGATGGGCTTGTTTCCTGGAATTATCTTTTTAGGGGTGGACATTTGACTCAAATTTGCATTATGGCCATCTTTTGTTTTTTAATTCTCTTAATAAGAGGGAAAAGGAAACGAGAACACATTTTTTTTTGGCTGTCTACTATAAGCAAACAGTAACTTACATATTATTTCATTTAATTTTCATAGTAAGCCTCTGAGGATATTATCATCCCAATTTCACAGATGAGGAAACTGAAGTTTAGAGAGGTTAAATAACTTGCCAGGAGACACATAGCCAGTAATCAGTGGAATTGGGAGAGAAATGTTGGTCTGACTCCAAAGCTTTTGTTTCTTCTATGACACCACATTGCACAATCGTCCTCTTACACATACAAGATCGCTAGCTATTATACAAAGGGGCCCCAGATAACAATAACCTATATACTGAAAAGTGGTAGGAACTGTACATATAACCTTTCATCATGAAATTATCACTGGTCATTAAAAAATTCTCAGATGCCTTTGAACATTTATCACATGCTTAGTTCTAGTTCTTATTGTGCTTTAAGAAGTGCTGTGTGTGTGTTACTGCACATCTGGGCTACACCAGTGGCAACAGTGTACCTCCTTCCACCACTGACCCATCAGCAGATGCATCAGCAGATGACCATTCACTTCCTCAGGATGGTGATGACTTATGCCTCTCCATCCTACTGGGGGTGGACATTGGACAGTCCATTCTGGCTGGTGCTCCAGCACTCTTAGGACTGCTAAGCTTAGATTTTCCAGCTCATTGATGATTGTGTCATGTGGGATCAGACGAGGTGGGGAGAGTCCGCTACAGTCTAGGTGGATTGCATCTATTGCTTCCCTCTTATCTCAGCAGCTTGACACTCCATCATAAAAGGTAATTAAATTGGCGTGGCCTTGGTTGCTGTTCATAGTACTTGCTGCTTGTTTTCTATACCTTGAGCTTCTGTAGGTGATTACAAATTTATTATCTTATGATTTATACACAGAGCCACAGCTTTCTTTTTGAGACAAGAGTTTTTTATATGAATCTTAAGCCTGAAATCTTTTTTTAAAGAAATAAAATACATTTATTTTTTTTTCTTTCTGTGTAAAATTAAATATATAGGAGACTTATTGGGAAGGGGAAAATGAAAAAAAAAAAGTCCAGGCCCACCTTTGCTCATACTAATCTATACTTTTTAGCAGTTGTTTTCGAGAGAGTGATTTATTTACACTGACAGCTTGTTACTTATGGTAGCTGCTGCCAGCTTCTGAAGTAATCTGATAACGTCAAAATGTGAAGGGAAGCTCTAGGCTTTGCCTTGACTGACTTGCTATAAATCATGTACATTGCTGGTGTCTATATAAGGATGCTTGGGTTGATACTGATGGAAATACAAATCAAATACAACACATAGTAACCCAATTCAGAGCTAGATTTTGGATTAAGCCTATTGGATTCATATTTTTAAGTGAAACAGAGCAGATAGAGCAGGTTGTGTTTGGAAACTTCAAAACTGTCTGCTATTCTAACTTCAAGGACAATAGCTGCCTTTGAAGTGCAAGTGCTAAGAGGTGGGATCATCCTGTACTTTCATTCCTTTATTCATGCAATAACCATTTATTGAGCACCTATTCTATTTTAGACGTTGCTTTAACTATTGACTTGTAAATTTGTTGGTCTATATAAGTTCCATGAGCATAGACATTTGTCTTGTTCACCACTGTCAATCAAATATTTAAAATAGTGCTTGGCCTACAGTAAGTGTTCAATAAGTATTTGTTGAGTGAAAATAGGAAGCCCAGGTTCTGAATATTATTGCTGTTAAATCCCTGAAGTCATACCCCAGGCAGAGAGAGTCATCCCTATCCTCTAGACTCTTTGAATAATCCTCTATGGCTATTTCTATAATTCCTGTTAAAGCATATTTCATATTGTAATATAATTATTGGTTTATATGTTGGTCTCCTTAACTACAGCACAAGCTATCTCTAATAGGGAAGTAACCATGTCTTATTAACCTTAGACTTCCCAGTGTCTGACACATGGGTGGTATTGAAAAATTGCTTGTAGTTCAGGTATGATAATTCTTATAAAATTAGCCACCTGTGTCTTTGTTTTCACACTGTACATAATGAGATTGAAAAAGCTTAAGTATGTGTACTATTAGATGCTCATTTTGCAAGCTCTGTAATAGATGATTTTTAGTTTTTTTTTAAATCCTTACCTGAGGATATTTTTTCCACTGATTTTTAGAGAGAGTGGAAGGGAGTGGGATGAGAGAGAGAAACATCAATCTGAGAAAGATACACCGATTGGTTGCTTCCCATGAGTGCCCTGCTTGGGGTGCTGGGATTGAATTTGTGACCTAGGTCTGTGCCCTTGACCGAGAATGGAACACATGACCCTTTGGTTTGAAGGTGGGGTGGGGAGGAGGGGGGGTGCGTGGGGGTGGGGTATGTTCTAACCACTGAAAAATACTGGTCAGGGCTGTAAGAGATCTTTTTAAAAATATTCCTTCTGTTGATCTGAATTTTCTGGGTTTTTTTTCTAGAGTGATTAAATATTATCTATGAGATCAAATAATAGTAAAGGGAAAATCATTTAAGGGTTTTTTCCTAACACTTTTACTTTCTTTACACATGAAAAGCTGAATTTTTGTGATTTCATGTGTTTGTGTGTATGTAATAAATTTTTATCAGTTGGTTCTAACATATGCATCAAGGGAGTTTGCTGAATAATGGAATCCTTTAGTAAATGGAGCACCTACTCTCAAATGTACCTTTCATATATTAGTAAATCCATGTTTGCTTAAAAAGGGGCATACCTGTGTTTGGAAAGGAAGCATTAACTGACATGGAGTCCTGCACGCTGGGGGAGGAACACTGGAGCAATGATCAAGTTTACTCCTAACATTTATAAGTTTTAGGTAAGAATACAGATGGAAGCCTGTATACCATAAGCCTAAATATTTAAATTAGAAATGAAGCTAAAAATGCCAAATACAATATACTCTATCTTCTTATCATGACAAATATACTTTCCCTAATGACTTGAAATTTCAGATTTTAATTAAGAATTTTTCACCTCCTTGGGGTTTTAAGCTGAAACATGGGACTGAGGAGAGAGACTGTCCTGGGTCCTTGGCCCATCCCCCTTCTTAGTGTGCCCCTGGCTCTGTCTTGTTCTGTAAGGAGCCTTTTTGCACCTGTGTCCAGATGAGCCTGGATGTCCATACTGCATGTCCACCCCCAGCTCATCTTAAATAGACATCTTTCAGGTTAAGGTTGGGCACACTGCTTTATTTTTGTAGAGTGCACCAGGGATATTCTGTCTCTGGAACTGGGGCTCTGGATCATTTTGGCAGCGCATTTGAGTTCTGGATACCCAGAGTGGATCTTACAAAGTGGAGGGTGTACTCTGGCATGCTCCTGGGCCATAAGGAATTTGCTTCCCAGGAGGAGGGGCACAGTCTGAAGAAGTCTGAGGAGGCTCAGGGAGGAGTCTCCTCTAGCTCAGCCCTGAGGGCTGGCAGTAAAGAAATGCACTGGGAAACGAGGACTTCATGGCTGCTAATTTAAGGAGGAGCCATTGCTTCCCGAGTCACAGGCACACAGATCACTTAGCCTTGGCCTGGTTTTAATAATAATCCAGTCATCTCAAATATAAATGTATGTAAAAATCTCTCAGGAACTGATTAAAATGCATACTTGGGCTATGCTTAATGAATTGCCTATACCCCACATGTGATTATGACAGCTATGTGCAGGCCACCACCAAATTTCCAACTTTGAAAACAACATTCATGGAAGCAACTTAGCACAATGATGAGCTCTTAATAAATGGTAGCTGCCAGATTGTTGTTATTACAATTATTTCTTTGTCTTACCATCCAAGAAAGGTCAGAAAGGTTGTGTAATTTTTCATTGTTTGAGTGAGAACTGGGAGGGGTTGCATTTCACATTAATCACTGTCGTATTTGTCATGCTATCTGTCAGCATCAGGTAAACTGTTCCCACCCTCTAAACATGTTCATCTCCTTGCTTTGACTTCATTAGCCATCTCTCTCAGTTTTTCTGTTTCATACAATTTGACTTTATTTTCTCATGCACAGTAAACATACATTTGTGGGATGTTTCATTGAGACATTGATTTTTTTGGTTAAGGCAGAAGATTAGTTTAGAAGTTTTTTGTGCCTTGCCTTTGCTAGAAAGGAAGGTAAGAGGAAGGGAAATTCTCTCCTTGGCAGTTAGTATAGAGAAGGGAGTTAGTATAGTTTTCCTCATGAAACAGATTGATCTTTTAATGTGCTGTGTCCATAACTAGGGTGAGTGGATGGAGGAGCACAATGATATTGGGGATAACTAGAGCTCTCCTTATACCATTGTATTTGTTGTTTGAAAGTAGGAGATAGAACACGAGTCCTAAAAGAGAGTCATAAATGGACTTGCATTGATAATATTCTATTTGAAAAGAGGGATAAATTTTATTTAAGAAGGAGACTTCTCAAACCCTTTCCCTTCAAGATTCTTACTTTTGCCTATAGCTCATGCAGCTCTTTCTAGTGTCCAGGAAAAGGAAGGGAGATAGTTTCTGGATTTATGTTAGTAGAGGAAGCCAAAATAGATAGCTCATTCTTCTCCTGATTGCCTACAACTGGGGTATTTTTGTCATCTTCCACTTGTATCAAATGCTTATTTAGTTTGTCTAGAATGATATGAAAGGTAAGAAAAAATTAAAAATAATAGGGCTGAACCTAAAGTGTAACACATCCAATGGTATTGAGAAAGAGAAGGAGGTCCTACTTATGAGGACAGGGACAACAACCATAAAGGCCATATTGGAGGGATAAAACAGAGTGATCAAATCACTATTGTTTTGTCTGGTGAGGAATGAAAACTCATACAGTGAATATTCAGGAGAGTTGTTTTCTAGTCCTGTAAATATCACTTTGGCTCTAAATCTCAGTTTTCTCATATTTAGTACTAGAAGATCTTTAATTTCATTTTAGCTTTAAGAATTTTGAAATCTTATATATATAAGATATTTTGTATAAGCTTCAGGGTAACCACAAAGGAAAAGTGTATAGCAGGTAGACAAAATGACTATGATAAGGGAGTCAAAGCATACTGCCACAAAAGTTATCAAATCACAAAAGAAGGCAGCAAGAGCAGAACAAGGAACAAATGATCTACAAAACAATCAGAAACAATGGACAAAATGGCAGTAGAAAGTCCTGACCTATTGATAATTACTTTAAATGTAAGTGGATTAAATTCTCCAACCAAAAGTTCTAGAATGGCTAAATGGGTAGAAAAACAAGGTCCAAAATTATGCTGCTTTACAAGAGACTCACTTTAGCTTTAAGTATACATACTGAGAGTGAAGGGATGGAAAAAGATATTTCTAGCAAATAGTAACCAGGATAAAGTAGGAATAGCTGTACTTATCTCAGACAAAATAGACCTTAAGCTAAAAATGGTCCAGAGAGATAAAGAAGGTCATTATATAATGGTAAGTGAATCAATTCATCAAGAAGATATAACAATTGTAAATATTTATGTACCCAACATCAGAGCACCTAAGTATATAAAGCAAACACTTACAGAGCTAAAAGGAGGAATAAACAGCAATACAATAATAGTCGTGGACTTCAATACTCCACTTTCAAAAATGGATAGATCATCCAGACAGAGAATCAATAAGGAAATAGCAGATTTAAACAACATTATAGAGTTCCTGGATTTAACAGACATATATATGATATTCTGTCCAACAGCAGTAGGATATACATTTTTCTAATAGATAAAGGCCACAAAGCAAGTCTCAACTAATTCAATAAGATACAAATTATGTTAAGTATATTTTCTGACCACAATAGTATCAGAAATCAATGATGAGAGGGAAGATGGAAAATTTACAAATATATGGAAACTGAAAAATGAAAGATTCAAATGAGAAATAAAAGGGGAAATTAAAAATATCTTGAGACAAAATGGAAAATTTAAATGGAGACATACCAAATCTATGGGATGCAGCAACAGAAATTCTAAGGGAATTTTATAGCAATAAATACATCAAGGAAACAGAAAGATCTCAAACCCAATTATGTATCCCAAGGAACCAGAAAAAGAACAAGCTCAGCCCAAAGTTAGCCGAAGGAAGGAAGGAAGTAACAGTTTACAGTAGAAATACTAGGGATACAAAATAGATAATAGGAAAGTGATAGAAAAGATTCATATGACTAGGAATGGTTTTTGGAAAGATAAATATAAGGGGAAATTGTTAGGCTAACCAAGAAAAAAAGAGAGAAGACCCAAATCAATAAAATTATGAATGAAATACGCATTACAACCAATACTGCAGGAATAAAAAGGATAATATAAAACTATTATGAACAATTATATACCTCAAAATTATATAACCTATAAGAAGTGTATAAGTGCCTAAAAATATACAATTTACCAAGACTGAATCATAAAGATGGAGAAAATCTGAGTAGACCAAAACAAGTAAGAAGATTGATTCTGTAATTAAAACCTCTCAACAGAAATACCATAATCAGATTGTTTCACTGAAAAATTATACCAAACATTTAAAAACCAGTTAATGCCAATCCTCCTCAAATTAGTCACAGAAGTTGAGAAGAGGTAACACTTGCAAATTCATTTTATGAGGCCAGCTCTACCCTGATACCAAGCCAGAAAAAGAGCCCTAACCGGTTTGGCTCAGTAGATAGAGCTTTGGCCTGCAGACTAAAGGGTCCTGTGTTTGATTCTGATCAAGAGCATGCACCTCAGTTGCAGGCTCCTCCCTGGCCTGGGCCCTAGTCAGGGTGTATGCAGGAGGCAACCAATCATGTGTTTCTCTCTCATCGATGTTTCTCTCTGTCTTTCCCTCTCTCTTCCACTCTCTCTAAAAAATCAATGAAAAAATATCCTCAGGTAAGGATTTAAAAAATACAGAAAAATAGATACCACAAGAAATGAAAACTATAGGCCAATATCTCTATGAAAATAGATGTAAAAATTATGACCAAAATACTAGCACACCAAATTCAACAACACAATAAGAGGATTATATACCATGACGATAAAGTGAGACTCATTAATGAAATTCAAGGATGGTTTAACATAGGCAAATCAAGTAATACCATATACCAAATTAATAGAATAAAAGATAAAAAATCATATAATTTCAATCAATGCAGGAAAGCATTTGATAATGTTTGATATCATTCAGGATAATAACTCTGAACAAATGGGGTATGGAAGGAACATGCCTCAACATAATAAAGGACTATATGACAAGCCTACAACTAACACCATAGTCAGTGGTGAAAGGTTGAAAGCTTTTTTTTCCCTTCAAGAATACACATAAAACATTTAAAAATGAAGCCAGTGAAATAATAAAATATCAAGCAAGCTTTACTTTTTTTTTTTATACAAAATTAGAGAGTAAAACTAAATGGTCTGAATCCTTAAAACTTCTAAGTGACCAATGCAGATTTTAAAAGTAGACTTTAGTAGATCATAGGCTATTTATGAGACTTTCTTTTTTTAATTTAAATTCTTTATTGTTTGAAGTATTACATAAATCTCCTTTATTTTTTCATTGACCTCTCCCTAGCTGCCCCATCCCCCAGCACATGTCCTTATCCCACCATCTGTGTCCATTGGTTATGCTCATATGCATGCTTACAAGTCCTTTGGTTGATCTCTTACCCCCTCATCCACTATTTCCCTTCACTCATAGGCTACACAATCTGTTCGATGCTTCTATGACTCTGGTTCTGTTTTTGTTTAGCAGTTTATATTGTTCATTATATTCAACGAGTGAGTGAGATCATGTGATATTTCGCTTTCTCTGATTGGCTTATTTCACTTAGCATAATGCTCTCCAGCTCCATCCATGCTGTTGTAAATGGTAAGAATGTCTTCTTTTTAAAAAAAGTATATTTTATTGATTTTTTACAGAGAGGAAGGGATAAGGATAGAGAGTTTGAAACATCATTGGGAGCGAAACATCCATCAGCTGCCTCCTGCACACCTCCCACTGGAGACGTCCCACAACCAAGGTACCTACCCTTGACTGGAATCAAACCTGGGACCCTTTAGTCCGCAGGCCAACGCTCTATCCACTGAGCCAAACTGGTTAGGGCAGAATTTCTTCTTTTTTTTTTACAGCAGCGTAGTATTCCTTTGTGTAGATGTATCACAGTTCTAACATCAGGAGCAATGTGATTTAACCATATGATCTAGCAATTCCACTGTTACATATATATCTGAAGTAAATGAAATCACTATCTCAAAGAGATGTGTGTCCATCTGCATATTCATTGCATCATTATCTACAATAGCTAAGGCATGGAAACTATCATCTATTATCTATCTATCTATCTATCTATCTATCTATCTACTATCTATCTATCTTCTACCTACCTACCTATCATCATTTAGCCACAAAAAGAAATATATCCTACCATTTGTGACAACATGGATGGACCCGGAGGCCATTATACTAAGTGAAATAAGTCAGAGAAAGAACAAATTTGGTTTGATCTTACTTATATGTAAAATCTAAAAAACAAAACTCATAGAAACAGAGAGTATATTGGTGGTTGCCAGGGGTGGGGGGGAAATGGGTGAAAGTGGTCATGGAGTAGTGGGGGGAAATAGGTGAAAGTGGTCATAGTGTCTAAACTTCCAGTTATGAGATGAATGTACACCATAGTGACTATAGTTAACAATGGTGTGTTGTTATATGTTTGAGAGTTTCTAAGAGAGTAGATCTTAACACAAACATACAAATTGTAACAACATGATGTGATGGATGTGTTTACTAACTTTATTGTAGTAATCATTTCACAAATGCATATATATCACATCATTGTGCTATATATCTTAAATGTATGCAATGTTATATGGCACTTATATCTGCATACAGCTGGGGGAAAATTTGTCATTCATAAGGTCTTTTTTTTTTTTTTAAACCTGAGGAAGGCTCACTGGTGTATATAGTTAGGAAGACGCTCTAACTATGGCTCAGAAGGTTCCTCCCGAGGGGGCCAGTTCTCAGCTGCCTGCTTCTTCTGGGGTAAAAGCCCCGGTGTCAGTGCAGTGGGTTACGGGACAGCCAAGCAGAGGTGGGACCGATCCTTGCAGCCCGGGCTGGGCCCTGTCCTGGTTCTCGGGCTCGCTCTCCACTGTGCTGGACTTTGCCGGTCAGCCGGCGGTGCTGGGTCTTGCTGGTCCGGGTGGCACTCAGGGGCTTCTTGGTGGATTCCTGGGCTTGTCGAGGATGTTTCTTCTTGACATTTTTGCGATTGTGTGCATGCAGTGATGCCGTGAGAGAGGAGATCCGCTGGTACAGCAGGGGCTGTCTGGACTTCCTGGGTAAGGCTTTGGTCGGCTTCTCCATGGATGACACCTCCTCCTCAGACCCAGGCCCGGCCCCTTGATCAGGTCAGGGCAACCCAAGCAGCCGGGCCCCTGAGAGGTCCAGGTCACTGATGGTGGTCACGGTGACTGTGTGGCTGGGGTGGTCATACTGCACTGACTCTGTCTTTGCCGTCATCAGCTGGCCCAGTTCGTCCGCCTCCTCCAGTGCCTCCTCTCTCTCTGCCAGCATTTCCAGGTATTCTTGGTGGCGCTCCTCCCAGAGTTTTTTCTGCTCCTTCTTGAGTCTCTGCTTGATCTCCTCTATGGCTGCCTTCTTTCGCTCCACCTTCTGCTTGTGGAAGCCTGTTAGGTCCTCCCCCCGCTTCTAGTCGAAGTTGAGGACGAGCCGCGGCCACCGATTGTCACCTTCTCGCTTCTTGTTGCGGCCCATAACCGTGAGGCCTGGGCAGTGCGGCTCCCGCTCCCTAAGCCATAAGATCTTAATTATATCAATTTTAGGTATATCAATTACTTGGTGTTCTGAAAATAAATGTGTTGTTGTCAATTCATTTATGTGTTTATTTACTCAGTGAATGTTGAGAATCCACTCTTTGCTAGGCATTGTGCTCACTTCTGGGGACATAAAGTGAATAGGAGAGACAGATTTTTCTTCTTTTTTAAATTTCTTTTTTCTTTTATAAATTGAATTTATTGGCATGACACTGGTTAATAAAATTATCTAGGTTTCAGGGACACAATTCCTCAATACATAATTTATATATTTTATTGTATATTCACCACCCTTAAATCAACTCTCCTTCCATCACCAGTTATCCCCCCTAAACCTTTTCCTACTTACCCCCCTCCCTCTAGTAAACACCATACTGTTGTCTGTCTACGAAGTGTGTTTTTTCCCCCCTTAATCCTTTCACCTTTTTCACTCAACCTCCTCCCCCCTCTCTGACAGCTGTCAGTCTCTTCTCAGGAGAGAGAGATTTTTCAGTCTTAACACCTGCTATCCTGCAGGGAAGTCTGTTTGCTCACCAGCCCTGTTAGAATATGGGGTGGAGGGGTTTCCATAGAATTAGTAGGAGAAATTCAAGAGGTTGAAAACCTCTAATCAAACATTTTCCTCTCTTTTTAAGTCTTTGCTAAAATATCACCTTCTCACATAGCCCACACTGACCACTAGTTTTAATATTACCACATTCCCTTTTTAAAGCTCCTGCTCCTCTTACTGCTCTGCTTCTCCTCCTGTGACTGTGTATCACCCTCCTTCATACAATGTTCGCTTTACTGGGATACTTGGAGATGGTTGCCTCCCTCCTGCTGGAATTCATGCTCTATACAGGCAGAAATGGTCACCTTCCTTGTTCAACATTGTCCCAAGTGTATGGGAAAAGCAGTGGGCACTTAAACTAAAAAAAATATTTGTTGAATGAATTAATAAGTGACTGTGTGATGGAGGAGTGTTATGATGATTTCGGTGTTATTATTCAGTAAGTCATTAGTCTTGAGAAATTGATGGTACGCATTTACCAATGTTGTGAGTCTTTTGTTCTGAGGGGTGTTGATGTATAGTGGCAAAACGATAAGTATTTGCGTTAGCATTGTGTAACCTGGTGGACCACAGGGTAACCTGGCATCTAGCTTTGCTCAGAGAAGGCCCTCAGATGTCTATTTAGTTAGGTTGCACTGAGCTGTCAGAAATTCCTTCTCTTTGCTTCTGTGTTAAACAACCAACCAGACACAACATGCAACCCACACCCCTAGGTTAGCCCTGATGTGTACTCTCGGTGGGGATTGCTGCGATGTGCCCTGTGTTACCTCTGGGTTAGCCACATTGGGTGGTCTTGGTTCCTGCATTCTGCTGTGAGTCCAGGCCTCAGGCTCTGTTTCCCTTGGTCAGAAACATCTCTTCAAATCTCTCCAAAGTACATTTTCCAGTTGTTGAGACAAAGTGTTTCTCCTTTGGCTTTGGGTTAGTGTGACACTTTTATGCTTGTCACCAGACACCAGGCACCAGCAGGTACTGTGAACTAGCCTCTCTGTTGAGATCTCCTAGTCCATCCCAGGCTCCACTCAGAAGTTTCATATCCTAACTCCAGGAACTGACCCACTTGGGTGTGAACTGCAGAAAATGTGACACACACCACTGCTTCTAAAGGTTTTTACCTCTGTCCACTGGAAAAGGTTTGCGTACTAAAGAACTTTTGGAGGAAGGGTGGGCAGGAGGTGGGTAGAGGGGCATGACAGAAGCAGGAGTCCGGCCAAGAGTAATTCTAAAGGACTAAATGCATCGGCTTCCTCCCTGAGCTCCCTTGTTTAGAAAATGAAGGCATGTGAACGCAGAACATTTGGCGCTTTACACCAATATTATGGTGTAAAATTATAGTTAGGAATATTGTGTAAAAACCGTAATAGTTTGCAGTTATAGCTATGGTGAGAACAGCAGGCAAGACTATAAGCTTTAATTTATGTTGTGCTTTGGACATTTTTCAGAAACTATTTACCCATTACCTTTTAGGTCAGTGGCCTAATAATGCAACAAAGCACTTTTTGAAATTGCAGATAATTTTCAGTGCTCAGATCTCTGTGTAGTATTGATGGGGAGGGTGGTTGATTAGGACCTTGGGAATTGTGCTTGATGGGAACAATCTGGAAGGAGTGAAAAATTATTAAACACACACAGCAGGAGATGGAGGATTTACCATTGTCGTGCGGTGCTATTAATTCTCATTGCTCGGTACAGCGGCTTGATTGCATACTGTGAATACTGTTTATTGGAGAATGGGTACAATTTTGCTGCAGTTGTTGTAATGTAATACTAAATGCTAATTAGGCTTCTAACAATAATTAGAACCTCTTGCCAGACTTAGAAATAGAAACACTCAATTGAATTTACAGAAACAAAGACCTTTACGATATGCCAGTAGCAACATCAACTTCAAGAAGGCTTTTACATTTTTAGTTACAGAATTGCATATATATATATATATATATATATATATATATATATATATATATATGATGGTATGAATAATGAGTTCATTTATGTTCTCAATAAGATTATTTTCAAAATAAAACAAAGTAAGCCTTTTTCTCTCCATCAGATGCAGAAAACCTACAAACACAGATATAAACTGAAATGAACCTTTGTTGCCATGATTTGGGCATGTGGGGAAGGCATGGCTGGGCTGGGAGGTTGGCTGATGCAGATTTTGGAGCCATTCTGGATACTTAAGGTTTTCCTGGAACTCCATGTTGTCTCCCTTTTTGTACACAACACACACACACACACACACACACACACACACACACACTTGCACTCACACATGCACAACTCAAATACCACCTGATCACCACAGTTGCTTCATTGAATCAACTCCCTAAATTGCCTTTCTGAGGCTCCATCAACCGCCAGAAGCAAACCAAGTCCAGAGCATCTTGAGAGGATAAGTTTGCTGCTGCTCTGCCTTTTCCAGCCTTACAGGAAGGCAGGATTCTCAGCAAGCTAAAGAGTATGTCAACTATATTCTTCAGTACAAAATAATTAACTGATTACTTCCCTGGCATTCCCTGGGCCTGTGGTTTTGCCCCATCACCACTGGGCAGGATTGCTGGGAGGCCTTCCCGGGAATTTGGCCATGGGCATCTCAAGGTCAGGAGGACCTGGCCATGCTTCTTGGCACTGGGCCTCATTGCGGCACATGCTCTGGGTTGGTTTAGCAGCAGTTGAGCAAGGCCTTGGTTGTTGGGGTCTCGGTGCTGTATTTCATTTCCCCATTTTGTTTTGGTTTGTTTTTCAACCTGGAGGTACAAAGACTTAAGCCTCATTGACCCTTCTCAAACACACCACGTGAAACAATGAGAAGACCTCCCTCATTCCAATTTTAAGGGAACCCAAGTTGACTAGCTGGTCTTCAGTGCTAATAATGAGTGGCTTGACATTGATGTATCGTGTTACCCCTATGTCTGGAGCCATCAAGGTAATAGAAATAGATCCCACAGCCCTCTTCTGAATCAGTATTAAAACAGCCTACCCTCTGCAGCTGTGTGGGTGCCAAATTTCTCCTGGTTCCTGGGAAACAGGCTTTGTGATGGAAATACTGGTAGCACAGTGTCCCTGCCTCCAGCATGGCTGCTCTGAGCTGAGAAGCAATGTCCTGATTCTCTCTGGTTTCCGGTTAGAGTGGCCATTTGTATAAGCTGTTAAGAAAAGATGTTCATAGAGACTTCCCTTTTTGTGTCTTATTAATGCTTAATTGAATTGATCAAACCCAACCCTTTCTCCCAAAGAAGTGTTCCCCTATTCTTCCAGGGAAAAATTCTTTCTTTTTTTTATAGGACTTATTTTTTTTAAAGTATATTTTATTGATTTTCCACAGAGAGGAAGGGAGAGGGATAGAAAGTCAGAAACATCGATGAGAGAGAAACCAAAGCACATACCCTTGACCAGAATCAAACCCGGGACATTTCAGCCCTCAGGCCGATGCTCTATCCACTGAGACAAACCAGTTTTGGCTAGGACTTATTTTAAGTTTCTTTCCTTTTTGGTTTTGACCTTCCTATCTTGTCTCCTCCTTGCCAAAGTGCTCTCCCTGGTGGTGTGGTATTTGTGGGGCAAGGAGCATGCCCCAAATCAGAGCTTCTCCCCCAGGTCACCCAAGCAGGCTCTCCCCTCAGAAATACTTGGTTTGTGATTTCTGTCTGCTTCTCATCAAGCTGAGAGAGGCCTTTCCTAACTTGCCTCGCTTTGAATTCCCCCTTGTCCTGTATAAGTTTAGGGATTTGATTAGATTCTCTTCTATCCCTGATTCTTAACCAGCTTTGCTGAGGTCTACTTGTTTAAGTGGGAGAAGATCAATTATTTGTAGTGATCTCTTAATTTCACACTAAATCTTAATATCCAGGGCAGAAGAAGTCATCAATAAATAATCAATGACTAAAACTCCTTGACCCCGATGGCCGATTTCCTCCGTGTCCACCAGTGCTGGGAGCGGGGCTCCGGACAGGTTAACTCCGGCGCCTGCGACTCGAGGCAGGCCTGCACATTTGCCTGCCTTGCAGTTTATATGAAGTATGCCAATGAAATTCCTAAGGAGGTACTGGGGGAGCGTTTTAGCTCCCGTCTTAGCAAATCTACTTGATTGCCGGAGGTGCTCACGCTGTGGTTTTTCCCTGTCTGTGGAGACAGTTTTTCTTGAGCTGGTCTGCCGAGAGCCTGTGAAAGATGAGGCCTCAGTGAGTCAAATGCTTTCTTTCTATTTTCTGCTTTCATTTTTCTTGTTCACAAGTCAGTGGCACCTGCAAATGGAAGACTTGCTGAGGTAGCACCTGGATGATTAGCAGCTCCTGCTTGGTCCCACTCCCACTCTGACCATTGAATTACCTCCAGTCATGCCTGGGCTGCGTGGCCCGCGCCCAGCTGCAGGCAGGGGTCAACTCAATATGGCTGACATGTTCTGTGTTTTCCCACCACATGTCACATGTAACCAGTGTGGCGACTTTGACAAAGTATCGCTGAGTGACCTGGTAGTCTTGGGTCAGAGTGAGAGAAATTGGTGTTGTACTAAGATGTATGTTAATCCATATATTATTTATATGGGCATTAGTGAATGCTATTGTTGCCTCACCACAACCCCAGGCCCAGGGATTGGCCTTGGGGTTTTTGCAAGCTTACTTTATCATGTTCCTCCCCACCCCCTTTTTTTCTCATGAATAATTAAAAACTTAAATTACTTGCCATGTACAAAATTCATATGCTGGGGAAAATAGCTACATGAAAATTAATTTTCTGTTCTGTGAGAGTGACGGGAAATCAATTAATCTTGATGTATTATTTTATGCAGAACAGGGTGCAAGAACCTGCAGAGAGAATGGCTACAGCTGTTCTTGTTGGTCGGGCCATATATTATCGTTGGCGGGTTTGACAGCTTCTGAAGGAAATGGCTGAGGGGTATCAGGCAGGTGAATCAACTGTAAAAATTTATTGGAGGATACAAACTGTTTCCAGGGGACTGATATAAAACTCACACTTGAGAACTGAAGTATTGAATGTTTTTGTGACTGAAGCAGCTTGTTGTCAATATTTATAGCTTTTCTCTTTGTTACATGTCTTATTTGTTTGATTAACTAGTCAGATGTTAGTGTATGTCTGTAATTTATCTGTTGTGTCTTCTGTAGCATTTTTGATACATAAAGATTTACCACTAGATAAATAAGGCAGCTCACACAATGCAAAATGCTAAATAAAATGACAGAGCTGTTTACAGCATGTTACAAGTTTTATAACTCATGAGGTAGATCAGTAACTTTTGTTTACTGGTGTCACTGTTAGTTGAAACATGTCTCAATGTATTAACTACCATGGGGGTAAACAAGGCTCTCTTAAATAAGCAGAGATTATAATCAACACATACCTCATGGTAAATCATTTAAGAGGCTCTATAAAAACATTTATGTACAGCCATACATAATGCATACATTTCCGAAATAGAAGAAAATGAATGCATGCTTTTAGAATAGGCTGTAGTTACATTCATTTGCCATGCCATTGACATCAATTTCCCCTGTGGAAGATGGAAGTGCAATCTTCAGACAAATGCTGACGCAGACGAATCCAAGGGGAGCCACGGCTGAGGGGTGGTGGCCTGGCAGATGACTTCAGGAATGGCTTCTGGGAAAGCACGTGTCAGTCAGTGGCATAGCCTGTCACGCTGGGTGGCTGGTAGGGCTTGGCCATCAGGGCTCCTCATCCTCTCCTAGCCCTAGAGTCTGTGGTTGAGGCTGAATTCCTATGACCTTTAGGGAGCCCTACTTGATGTGTGGATTTAGGGAGACCCCAGGAGAGTGGGAGGAGAGCACTTCACTCTGAGCCCATCTACAATGTCCTGCCTGGTGCCTCTTAGCTGGCAAGGTGGGGCACTGAAGCAGTGGGTTATTGGCCTCCGAAGAACTTGGCATGAGCACTCAGCTGTCCTTTCCCTGTGAAGAAGGAGGTAGAAGATTTATCTTGGTTGTGTACTTTCTAGATGTCAGGCTACCAATCCGAACTTCTGTTGGTCAGAGACAGACTGTGCTCAGTAAATAACATTTGACACAGATGAAGTGATCTGTTACTCAATTTTTCATAATTCACAAATGACTCTTTTATTAATAGCACTTAATATGGAAGCTTCTATGACATTTTGCCTCCTTTCTCAATAGAATAACAGAAGCACGTTTGGATTTTGAAGGCATGGTGAGAGTACCTTGTTTTGGTCTAGTGCAGTGCTCGGCAAACTGTGGCTCACGAGCCACATGCAGCTCTTTGGCCCCTTGAGTTGGCTCTTCCACAAAATATCACATGCGGGCGTGCACGTATAGTGTGATTGAAGTTTCATGGCCCACATGAAGAAGTTGGTTTTCAGGTCTCAAAAGAAATTTCAATCGTACTGTTGATAGTTGGCTGTTGACTAATGAGTTTGCCGACCACTGGTCTAGTGCAGTGATTTCCAACCTTCCTCATCTTGTGGCACACACAAACTAATTACTAAAATTCTGCAGCACACCAAAAAGTATTACATTTTTTGCTGATCTGACAAAAAAGGTATAATTTTGATTTATTCACACCAAGTGGCTGTTGTCATATTTTTATTTGAGAATCTAAGGGGAAAGAGGCCCGAGGTCCTGACTAACAGTCAGGTACTACACATTTTAAAAATTCTTGCAGCACACTGGTTGAAAATCGCTTGGTTAGGATTTATAATCCACATATATATTAACATATGTTAATGTATGTTTATTAATTTATGAGAGGGACTTCTCTTGTTTGAATAATTTGAGAGAGGAGTTTGGGGATTGTTCAGTAACAAGTGACTGAAAAACTTAGTGGCTTGAAACAATACCCATATAGTATCTGTAAATTGGGAAATCCAGTCTGGTTGGTCCAGAGTCTGGGCACAGGGTCTCTACAGGACTGAAATCAAGGTGGTAGATGCTGGGCATTTATATCTAGAGGCTCCAGGAAGAATCCACTTCTAAGCTCATTCAGAGTTTTGTCAGAATTCAGTTTCTCACTTTGCCGGGCTCCGTTTTGTTGCTGGCAGTTTACTGGGGTTCACCTGAGCTTCTAGAAGATGCACCCAGATTCTTTCCTCAGACTCCCCTCCATCTTCAAGCCATATAATCTCTTATGATGATGCCTCCTGACACTTCAAGTCTCTCTGACTTCCTCTTTGGCTACTGGTCAGAGAAAATCTCTGCTTTTGAAAAATGTTCACATGATTAGGCTTACCCAGAGAATTTTCTGTATCTGAAAGCCCATTGACCAATAACCTTAGCTATATCTGCAAATTCCTTTTTGCCCTGTAGCATAACATAATCCTGGAAATGGTACCACTTGGAATTCTGTCTGCCATAGGTGTATTTATTTGGCATGATGATTATGGTGTAGATTTCTCAGAGCAAGTCTATTCTTAGTCCCACAACTTAGCTGGGAAGAAGGCAGGGTGGGTAACTCTGGATGGTTCTATCAACAAACACATGTGGAGTGGCTGCTGTATGCTCCGCTTTGCATTATGGGCAGGGGGTGAAAATCTCTGTAAGAAACATGTCCTTTAATGTCTCCACAGCAAAGCTTCTCATACACATACCATGATATCATTAACCAGCCAAGACACTTAAGAACAGACACTCTGTTAGGTACAGTTGGGAGGGAAAGTAAACCCCTAGGAGTTGAAGTGGTTAGCAGACCATGAACCTGGCATACTGTTAGACCAAACTGAGAGGAATGGGCAGGGCACAAAAGTGGCAAAGGACCTACTGTGTCAGGGAAATAATGGAGAGTTAAGTTAAAGTAGTGGGTTCTCGCCCATTTATGGATAGGTGTGTCCCCTTGTGAAGGTGGGTGGGAAGTACCCTGTGGAAAAGAAGTGAGTGCTGATGGTAAGCCATGTGGTGACAAAAGCTTTGGAATTACATGAAGTTCCTATTTCTAGAGAAGACCTTTGAAAGATTCATGCCCTCTATTCCTGCCTACACAAGCCTTTGTTGAGGGCCCACTGTTCTTGGAGTGCTGGTAAATCCTAATCAGTATGGTAAATTCTGTACCAAAGGTTTGTAACCTGGACTATACATTTCAATTACCTGGGGACCTTTAAAATGACACCAATGCTCAGGCAATACCTCTGAATAACTCAATTGGAATTGCTAAGATGGGGTGTGGGGATTGGGGTTTCATTGGCAAGTCCCCCTAGATGATTTTAATACCATTCAGCTAGGGTGAGAACTGTTCTATATTATGGACATGCATGTGTGCTGTGGAATCTGTGCTGTTCACTCTGAATAGGATAGGAGCTGATGTTTGAAGTGGGGTCTTGGAAGCTGAGGCAGGCGTTTACCCAGTAGGCAATGGGTGATGGGCATTTCAGGCAAAAGGGAAGAGTATAAGGATGGAAAGTTTATGCTCTACATGGAGACTAGTGAGTAGCTCCTGGGTCATGCACAAGGGAGCTAGGGAGTTGGGAGGCAGCTGCTAAGAGAAGTTGGGAAGATGGGTTGGGGGGTAAACTTGAAATGAATGCAGTTGCATTTTGAAAAAAAAGACAACCCAACAACAACCCCCTCTCCCCCCCAAAAAAACCCAACAAGAAACAAAAACCTGTATTATCAAGGCTTTGTCTGATTCAACCTGACCTTCCTCCCAGTTAATTCGAATTGCTGAGGTTTGACTCCAGGTTCAGTTTCCCTGAGATCTGCTTTGATTTCTCTCAGAAGTGGAGCCAGTGTTTATTCTCCTAATGGCTCTATGTACACACTCTGCCCATGGAGTTGTCTGTGATGAGCCGTGGGCCCTCTGAGGACTGCTTGCTGGTAACTGCTAAGCCAGCCCCTTTCCCTCAGTCTGTAGTTGTGGAAATACTCAGTATTTGAAGTTTGGAGGAGATCAATTTTTCATCCTTTCTTTAGTGGGATAAAGAATATTTCAAACATCAGTGGAGACCAAAGAGCTCTGAGAAGTTTTGAAATAGCTTGGGAAATACGCCACATTCTTCACACTTCATTTCCCCCATCTCTTCGTTGTTTCACTTAATTAAAATAATGTAATACAAGAAGGAAAGATGAGACAAATATTTAGAGACAGGAAAGGATATGGATTCATTTTAAACTGACTGTAAGCAAGCAAGGCATTCGTAGTTGGAAATAATTCTGAGCCTTTAGCAAGGTACACCTGAAATGTCCTTCCTGCCTGTGAGGCAATAAAGAAAAACTGTGAGCTTGAACACAGTTGTTAATGAAAACCCTAGCCAGCGTGCCCCCCTCTTATTACCCTCCCAAACTAAAGAAAAAATTGTAACATTTTTGAGTCCAAGTTTCACAGATGTTAAGCATTTTGTGATATTACTTAGGGGGGTTCCTGAGCTACATTAAAGTTGAACCACTAGGGTGTTGAAACAGTTGGGCCTATAATAAAATATACATGAAAAGGAATTGTGAGGCACTGGCTGCTATGTGCTGGTGACAATTAAGTTACGGCTTTAAAAAATACATATCCTGGACACTTCTGTGGGAGCTTTGGAGGGAGTTTTGAGGAGACATGGAGTCAAGGCAGTTGGTAATATCTCTGGTTGCCTCTGGCAGGTGGACATAATTTAACAATACCCGTCAGATATGACAAATTGTTTGTGAGTTACATTAGGGCCTTAATAAGATCACATCTGTTCATATATGCTCCTTAACCACAGAGCCTGATTTAGAGAGTTTTCATACTGGTACAGAATTATTGTTTAAATATTTAGAGGGGTCTAGACATGTATCATAAAAGAATAGACTCTTGTGTATTAAAAAACCCCAGCCCTTTTATTCTCCGTGTTTTTGCTTTCAGGGGCCTTGCATCATTCTCTTTACTTGAGTGAACCACATGTTGCTTCTGAGAGCCAGGAAACATATTTCACTCCAAACTGGAGGTAGCATTTCAGAGATAGAGGAGGCCGTAGAGAGAGCAACACATCCACTCCCTGCCTTTGTGGGCTGGAAATCTGTGACTGAGACGGAGTCAGGGACTTGTTTAGGGTTTCTCACCCCATTAGTGGCAGAGCCAGAATTAGGACTTAATCTGCCAATTTGTAGTTTGGCAATCTTTCTGTTGTGCTGGGACTTCACTGGGGGCTAGGAAAGGAGGCTGTAGATGCAGTAGAACTAGCTCCTGAGTCAATGTCACTAGTGGCTGCAGTCCTTTACCGAGGACATTCCCAGTCACTGGGAGGCCAGGCTCTTTGCTTTGTGTGCACATTCAGAGCCCTTCCCAACAAAGTACTTTGTCAGTGTCTTCTGTCACTTCCCTGCCTACATGCACAGGGAGGTTTCTCCCCTGTTCCTGCCACATGGTACTTGTCCTCCACTTTGCTCACACCATTCCCTTCTCCTGGAATGTATCTTCTGGCTCTTTCTAGTTCTTTTCACATCCAACATAAACAATCTCCAGTTCATCATGCAGTACCCCAGCCTGCAGCAATGTGTTAGATTGAATCATTTGAAAATGATGATTTGTAGGTCAAAAAAGTCAAATGTTGGCAATTTCCTAATATTCAACCTAAATGTAGTCTTTAAAAAAACTCTGTGCCACTTGTTGACATAGTTTATTCAGTCTATTTCTCAATCTCTTTTTCTCCTTGCCCTCTTCCTCTTCCTTTCTCTCTCTTCATCTATATCTATGTATAGAGAGAAGGGAAGAGAGAAACTCATTTTGGAGTAATTTAGGGTTACAGAACCCTAAATTGAAGTACCACCTTGCATTGAGGTGTCAGGTCTCCTCCAGCATTATTATTCAGCCTGTCTGTGTTTGTCATGGCCTTGCCAGTTTTGAGGAGTACTGATCAGGTACTTTGTAGAATGTCTCCCAACTTGGCTTTGTTTTTTCAGGATTATATTGGGGCTGTGGGTTTTTGGAAAATTGCCACACAAGAGGTATTATCACATTACCTTAAGAGTTCGTGATATCAACATGGTTTCTCACTGGTTCTGCTAACTTGCGTCACTTGTTTAAGGTAGCTGGGACTTTAAGGTAGTCAGGTTTCTCCACTGGAGAGTTACTGTATTCAATGTGGGTTCACTCTGCCATTTCCCCACCAGCTAGACTGACAATTCTTCCCTTGGAAGCAGGGGCAGGTTTATTCAATGTGCCCGGAGTCTTTCATTGAGCCTACTGCCCTGCCATGTCTTGCACAGACAGAGGAAGCTCTCCACATTAAAGAAGTGACTTCATTTCAGACTGTTGGAGTGTTTGATTAAAATAAACTAGAACACAAAATCCAACCCACTGAATTTCTCCCTGCAGTTAATTTGGAGATCTTTGTTCACTGCACTTAGGGGATAAATTGTAAAATTACTTAAATTTTTGTCCCAATTGCTCTGAAGAGGAATTATCTGCTATTTTTACTAAGTTCAGGGCATTGGGTTCAGGATTCTGGATAATTCTGGAAAATTCAGGACTCCAGCGATTATTTATGTTGGATGTGCAAATTGGGGAAGGCCCAGGAAGTGTACTTTGTAGCTTCTGTTAACCTGCAGCAAGAGTGTCCCTATTTGCAGAGACTGTTACAAATATGTGTGGGAGGTTTTGGTGAATCTAGAGCTAAGCTACTGCTCAATGGATTCCAAACAGCCCAAATGAATTGCTACCACTGCAAATTCATTTTATTTCATTGTCATAACAATCAATTAAAAAATATTTATCTGTGCAGGTGTTTGGTGGGGCCAGCCTTTGGGGGATTGATATTTGACCTGGCCCTCATGGAGCATAGAAGCATTCAGGACACATCATACTGGAGAGTATGGAAAAGGGAGTTTTTATTATGGTAGAATTGAAAACTAAATGCTTTGAAAGTGAGATAAGAAGGAAGAGGGAGGAGCTCTTTTACAAATCCCTTTATTGGGCACCTCACCAGTATGACTTGTGAACTTGATTCTTTCTACCATGACTGAAAAGTTGGTATAACATTATGATGATTTAACCTTGGTCCTAAATCTATATACAGAAATTATGGTAGCCTGATTTATTTTCCCATTTAAAGAGGGTTTTTTATTTAAATTTTTTTAAAAATGAGTTAAAAACATAGCTTTTCAACAGCGTAAATGAGTTCATGCTCATTTTTCAATCTGAGAGTCTCATGATACACTTGCTTCATGCTTTATTATGTAATTTGATTTTTCATATCTTTCTTTTATTAGCTATAAAGTAGATTTAGAAAAAATAATTAGATTATGAGGTTAAGCCACAGTTAAGATAAAAATGACAGTTCAATAAAAAAAGTGTTCAATATAATTTCTATCTTCTAAAATAAGATACAGCTGCTAGGAGATTTAATTATGGTATTAGTCAAATAAATTTTGCCTCTATATTGAAAACTCTCAACAAAAAACTCCAAGAAGGACACTTTGTTAACATGAAAAAACGAATATGATACATTTCTTATGATCCTCATAAAACAGAGTGAAGGGCAGAGAGTGACTTGTGTGGAAGAGGCCTGAATTTGGTAACAGTGGCCAGGTACAGCCTCTTCAAAAGGCAGCTCTGGAGCAGAGAGCTGATGGGGAGGAGACAGCTCGGAGAGGCTTGGGAGGGCTGTGTCCAGGCGGAAGGAGCAGCAGGGACAAAGACCCCAGGAGAGTTTCAGGAAGAGAAAGGAGACCGGTAGGCCTGGCCAGGAATGTGAGAGGCAGAATGCCAGTAGAGGAGAGGGAGGCCAGGGCCAGTGTGGAGATGGTGAAGCCTCGTGAAGAGTTTAGATTTGGTTCTAAGTTTGGTGGAAAACTATTGAAGTCAATGACAGGTTTTGAACAGTGAGATGATAGAATGCAATCTGTGTTTTTCAAAACCACACCGACTGCTGGTTGGAAATTGGCAGGCAAGCAGAGATGCAGGGCCTCAACGGGGGGTAGGGGGGATTCAATTAAAGTCCTCATGGTAACCTCTGAGATGAATGTGGTGGTATCATCTAGGGAGGGGGCAGAGCCAAAGCAAGGAAGCAAAGAGATCAGACTGTATTTTTAATATAAAGAAAGGAGTCAGAGGTGAATCCTAAAATGGTGATGATGTTGGTGGCTACAGGAAGGCAAAGTTCCTTTTGCCCTTGATGACACCCTGTCTGTCATTTGCCTGGTCTGCTGATGTACATATTGCTTCTGACTTCTCCCAGGGAAGGACAATCCGCCCATGTTCTGGTTAGCCCGAAGGCTCTCAGGTTCTTTTATCTGACCTGCATTCCTCATGCTGCACTGTAGGCCTCAGTTACACCCTCCAAAGAGCTGGTGATGTAGGGGTCTTTGTGAGCAGAGGAGATGGTGCTATTAATTCATGCTTCTGTTAGGAGAATTGATGGCCTATAGCCAGGATGCCCTGTTGATATTTATGACTGGTTTCTATGAAGAGTTCATGCTCTCAAAAAACGTATTGTATTCTTTTTATCCAAGGAAAAGTTGAAGCTGGGCTGAGTGGCTATTTTTTTCCTTTTCATTTTCCCAGCATATAATACAAGTTGCATTACAATAAATTCAGTCAGTTCAAATGTTTTTCATCTGAAAAATTGAATACATTCTTTTTTTTCACTTAACTGCAAGGGGCGCACTTTTATATTTTTATGGGCTTTGTTGTTTTTACTTGTCACATTGGCTGGTATTAGTTCACTAGTAAGTAATGACTTTTCTGTATTGAGAAAGACAGATGACTTATTAGATGTCAGAGGCCATCTGAAACATTTTCAACTCAGCATTTTTAATAACTGCTCTTTCTTTGATTTGTTTTCCTTTTCTCTGCTTGTTCTCCTGTTTCCTCTCTTCTAGCTAACATGCACTTTTTCTCCTTTGCCCTCCTCTCTCTTTCTGTCCCTCAGCACCACTTTTTTGTATCTTCTATATGTCCTGACTATATCATCACACCCACCCAGTGTCTATGGGAGCCATAGACTGTTGCTGGGTGAGTTCTCCTGCACTTGTACTAGTACCCTTGGACTTTCTGAGAGGACATCTGTGGGTATGTGTGTATCCTTTAAGGATAGAAGAAATAGCATATTGTTTTTGGGGCAAATATATGTTCCTGAACTCACAAATTTTTTAAACCTCTGGCTATGATTCACTTTGGGGATTCTTAGGATGCCATAAATATAACCTCTACTTCCTCCCTTTATCTACAGTTAATGTAGATTCAGTATATCACTTTACTGGATTCACTTTATTGGGCTCAGAGTCTCAGAAAAGAACACTTTTTATTTTTTATTTTTTTATTTATTTTTTTTTTGGTTTTTTTTTTTTTTAATTTTATTTTTTTTTCTTTTTTTTTTTTTTTTTTTTTTTATTGTTCAATTTATTAATTACATTGTTTCCCCTTTTTTATCCCCCTATATCTTACCTCCACCCTGTACCTATCCCACCCTCCGCCCTCATCTCCCCCTCCCCAATGTCCTCTCCCATTGTTGCAAGATTTTTGTCCAATCTCTTGCTGTACTTCCAACAACACTTTTCTCCCCAAGAATTGTCAGTCCATTCCCTCTCTATGTCCATGTTTCTGTTATAGTCACCAGTTTATCTTGTTCATCAGCCTATCAGTTCACTTGATTTTTATGTTCATTTGTTGATAGATGTGTATTTGTTGTTCATAGTTTATATTTTTACCTTTTTCTTCTTCCTCTTCTTAAAGAATATCTTTCAGCATTTCATATAATACTGGTTTGGTGGTGATGAACTCCTTTAGCTTTTTCTTATCTGCGAAGCACTTTATCTGATCCTCAATTCTGAATGATAGCTTTGCTGGATAGAGTAATCTTGGTTGTAGATTCTTGCTCTTCATTATTTTGAATATTTCTTGCCACTCCCGTCTGGCCTGCATCGTTTCTGTTGAGAAATCCGCTGACAATCGTATGGGTGTTCCCCTGTAGGTAACCAACTGTTTTTCTCTTGCTGCTTTTAATATTCTCTCTTTATCTTTTGCTCTTGGCATTTTAATTATGATATGTCTCGGTGTGGTCCTCTTTAGATTCCTATATTTTGGGGTTCTGTGTACTTCTTGGGCTTTTAAGTCAGTTTCTTTCACCAGGTGGGGAAAGTTTTCAGTCACTATTTCTTCAAGTAGGTTTTCATTAACTTGCTCTCTCTCTTTTTCTGGCACCCCAATAATTCGGATGTTGGCTTGCTTGAGGTTGTCCCAGAGGCCCCTTACACTATCTTCAATTATCTGAATTCTTTTTGTTTCTTGCTTTTCCAGCTGAGTGGATTTTGCTTCTTTGTATTTCAAATCTTTGACTTGGTTCTTGTGGCTCTCTGGACTGCTTTTAGGACTTTGTGTAATATTTTTTATTTCAGCCTGTGTATGCTTGATTTCTAGTTGGTCCTTTTTTTTATCTGTGAGGGTCTGGTTTGTATCCTCAGAGGTCTTGCACATTTCCCTGAGGGTCTCATTCATTTCTTTGTAAGTATAATTCATCTCCTTGTAAATCTCATTCATTTGCTGGTTGGTCTTGTTTATTTCCTGGTTGGTCTTGTTTATTTCCTGATAATTCTCATTAAGTTGATCGGCCTTTTGTAGGAGCCTCTTGAAAAGCCTTATAACCGTGGTTTTGAACTCTACGTCTTGTCGTCTTTTCTCCTCCATTTCTTTCACACCTGATTTCTTTCCATGTCTCTGCATGGTGGCTGCTTTATGTGGCGGCTATCCTCAAAGGGACAGTGGCTCAGTCTCCCCAGTTACCTGAGGTGGGTACTCTTACTGCAATCCTTTATGGGTTGTATTCAGTGTTTTTGAATTTAAACCCAGCTTTTTGTTGTTAGCCCTAGGAGGGTTTGACCTCCAGGCCAATTGTCTGTGAAGCTCAGCTGTGCTCAGGTTGGGTGGGCGGAGTCTCCGGGCCAAGCAGACAGCGCTAGCTCCACCCTATGCGGCCTTAGGGGCTCTGTGCCGGGGGCAATGGCTGCCAGCACCTCTGAGAGAGAGCCGCTGTGGAGTTCCACCGGCTGCCGGGGAATTCACACTGTCCCCAAATGACTTTGCATGCGCAATGTCTCACCCAGGGTCATAAAACAAAGCAGTCTGACGGTTTTCCGAATGAGAGACAAGTCGCGGTGCGCTCTCTGCGCCGTCACGCAGCCGAGCTGTTCGCGCAAGCTGCCTTCTCCACAAGCCGGGAGACCCGGCAGCACCCGAGCTTCGGCGTGCCCTCCCACTGTCCAGTTTTCACCCCGTGTGATAGTGGGTTCCCTGGACTTCGCCCAGAGCTGGAGAATCTGTCCAGTGGGATGCCCCTGTCTCCCCGTTCGAGAAACCTGGCCGGTTTTCAGCCGCCCGCCCTCTCCGCGGCGCGCACTCCAAACCTCTCTCTGCGCGCGAATCTTTCAACGCCGTCCACCGCCGCTCCTCCGAGTCACAGTGTCTTATCTTCACTTTTATTTGTGGAATTTTCACTCGGCGAGCGTTCTGGTGATTCTGGAAGGTGTTTGTTCCTTCGTTAAGTTGTAGTATTAAAATTGCTGATTATGACGGCAAGATAGGTGTTTTGCCTTTGCCGCCATCTTAGTTCTCCTCAGAAAAGAACACTTTTTAAATGAAATGAACATCACTGGAACAGAAGTGTCACTGTTGGCATGGTCAGCTTACGTAGTAAAAATGGGCTTTTGGTATCATATGCCCATGTCATTATGTCTGTCACAGAGCAGGTGTTTAGTAAATATTTGTTCAGTGAGTAAATATCTACTTAGATGAGAATCAGAAGTTGCAGTGGGTGGGGGTGAAGGGGCTTTTTGAACAGCAAATAAGATGAACTTCCTCTAATGGGAGACATGCATTCTAATAAGGAAAGAGACATATAGAAACAAGAAAAGTATCAGATAGTGACAAGTGCTATGCTGACAGTTAAGGTAGAATGATGTGCTGTATGTAAGGTGGGGTGTGACAGGTGGTGGTGCTCAAGAAAGGCTCTGATACGGCTGAGATCAGAGAGACCAAGAAGGAGCCAGTCAAGGGAAGGTCAGGGAGAGGCAAAATTCAGGCCAAGAAAACAGAAAGTACAAAGGCTCTAGGCAGGTACTAACTGGAGTGTTCATGGTTCAACCATAGCAGCCACAAAAGCAATCAAGGCTTGGCTATGCGGAGCGGGAGGCCGTGGCATGCAGTGGGGTCAAGAGAGGTGCAATGGGCCAGACCAGGTGGCACCTTATGCTACAAATAATATCCATACTCTTAGCTGGATTTGCAGTGAGAAGACTTCAAAGGGTTTTAACTGGGGTATAGCTTACATTTTTACCATATCACTGTGGCTGGTGTGTGGAGAATGGATTGGAGAGAAGCAGAAGTAAAAATTGCAGTGGTATGTGCTGGGTATTTGCTATTTTAAAGGATTTTTTCTTCAAAGTTTATTAGAACTTCAGATGGGAGAGTGTATCTTTCTTTTACTGATTCTTTTGCTGTGGCAGATATTTCTGGCTTCTTCCATATGTGTTCTTTTCGTCCTATTCCCTGCAAAGTTCTGGGTTTTTAGCTGTGGGTATTGCTGCTTCCTCCAGCCTTGCATCTAGGAGGTAGATGTGGCCAAATGGTTAATGAAAGTGCTATGTGCGACTTCCTGAAAGGCTTTTTAAAAGACACAGGTGTTTTTTGTTTTTTGCTTCCTCCAATTATGCTGCATGGAGGGAGCTGTATGTAATTGGACAATGAGGACTAGGGCCACATGGTAGGGATGACAGAACATAGAATTGGAGTAACCTGTGTTTCTGATGATTTCTTGGAATTCCTGTACCAGCCCTGGACTGCCTACCTTTGGGCTTCCTTTTTGTACTTTGAGTATTTTGTTTTGGTTTAATGCAGCTGAACATAATCCTAATTGATGCAATTAGGTGCATAATCCTAATTGATGCAATCCTAAGTGATGCAATAAATACTCATTGGATGGTCTTAGGCTCCCCAACTGCTCTCCCCTGCAGGCCTGGCTCCCCCAACTGCCCTCTCCTGAAGGCCTGATTTCCCCCAACTGCCCTCCCCTGCAGGCCTGGTACCCCCAACTGCCCTCCCCTGTAGGCCTGGTTCCCCCTAACTGCCCTCCCTTGCCAGCCTTGTCACCCATAACTGCCCTCTCCTGCTGGCCTGATCTCCCACAACTATCTTCCCCTGCTGGCCATCTTGTGGTGGCCATCTTTGACCACATGGGGGTGGCCATCTTGTGTGAGGGCATGAGGGTCAATTTGCATATTACATCTTTATTATATAGGAGGATACCACTTCCCACATTCCATTATCTAGAACTTAGTCATATGGTCACACCTAACTGTAGGAAGCCTGGGAAATACAGTGTAGCTGTATGTTCGGGAGGTTGAGGAAATAGATTTTGATGAGCACACTGTATTCTCTGCCATATGTGATTTTTAGGAGTGGGAGTTCAGAAGTCAGTACACCTGCATTTATATCCCAGCCTTACTGCTTATTAGCTATGTGACCTTGAGCATGTTACTTAACCTCTTTTGCTTCTATTTTTTATGTGTACAATGGCAGTGGTAATAGAGCTATTTTGAGGATTAAATGAATTAATGTGGTGTGTAAAGTACTTAGAGCAGGGCCTGAGACATGGCAAGTGCTCAGTAATCATCAGCTATTTTTACTTAAAGCACAGCACTTGATTCAAACCTAAGTTTGTGGATCTCTTTTCAAAGATAATTTTCTTATTGAGTCCTGCTATGAACCAGAGATACTCTCCAACCCACACTCTGTAACTTAAGGAAAAATGGTGTGAGGGTGTCATTCTACTTGCTCTCCCACATGATATCTCCCAGCCTCTCTCGAAAGTCAGGTGAGAGTTAGTAATAATCAAGAGGCAGATTTGTGTCCTATGTTAGTCACAGTAGACTTACTGCTATAATCACATTTCTAAGGCTTTATACACTAGACATTTATTTTCCGTTCACATAAAATGCAACCAACATTTGGGATAGATGGAAGCTCTGCTCCATGCAGTGACTCAAGGACCTTTGGTAGGAAAGTAAGTTTTCATGTCTAGTTTCCTACTTGCTGTGAGGAACCTTTTCCATGAAATTCTTTTCAGCTGGAATCTTTTCAAACAACATTTTTTTCTGTTCTTAAAGTCTTGGTTAGAGCCTGGTCAACATTGCTTGTTCCCTTAATCATGCTATCATTCCAGTACAGTAATAACCCCATCTGTATCAAATGGCGATGGGTCAACTAGCAGACCATGTCTAGATGGAAGCTTCTTGCGGCTGTTTTGTCCATCTTCATTTACTCCACATGCCTCATAGGGGAAGGTGCTCCATAAGCGCTTATTAAGTTAAATTATTACTTTTATTTTCTACATTTATGTAGAGATTTGTGAATGTGATCTTTATACTTAGTACCAGATAAATTGGTATGTAATTTGGAATAAAGACAAGTGGATTATTTTTTTATTCACACTATTTAATATTCATGTGGAGATTTTTGCCTTCTTTCAGCTCAATGGTTGTAAAATTCTGTTTAATTTCTGCCATTATCACAAACAGCATCCTCTGGTTATTACCTAGGTAGAGGATGCTGCATCCTATGATTCTGCTGAATTAAGATTTTAAAAAATTGCCAAGATAGGGCACAGCACCATTGCTTCTCTGAGTTATTTTCTTTAGTTAGGAAGTTCAGTTGGTTATTTGAGTTGATTCATTTCACCTATGGGTTTAGAATCTTGAATATACACATTTGTCTATTTTTGGTAACTCATAGGAAAGCACTCAGTTTTCTTTGAGTATTTGTATATGCACACATCTACAAAAATAAAATTACCTGCAAAATCACTTGAAGAAAAAGGTTAGCAAATCCTGTATGTGGAGAATAGTCAGTGGTACCACAATATATAGTTAAACAGGAAATGGAGTTTATTATGAAGCGTGTCTAGATTGCTTGATATACTAAAATTTCTTGCAGTTCTATTATTTGTATTTTATTCTCAAATATTTTAAGAAGATAAGCTTCTAAATTCACTTTGGGGCTCCATGTCATCAAATCTCATCAGTAGTCACTTAGATCCCTAATTAACTTATACTCTATAGACCCATTTTTTTGCTTCTATTTCTCTCTATTCTCTCTAATGTGCTGTGAGTTACACTGGAAGGAACAATAAGATTTAAGGGAAGAATTAATTTAGAAAGTTAGGAATAGAAGAGATAAGGGAAAATGAGAAAAAGCGGCTTAGTATTTTGTCTTGTAAATGGCTTTCCTCTCGTAGGCTAAGAAGCCCATTTATCCAAGGAGAGGAGGAGTGTTAATGAAATAGATCATGAACATAGCTATTACAGTAATGAATTTTAACACTTACTTTGTTATGTGATATTTTATTTATGAGCTCCTTGATCATTCAGATAAAGACAAGAAGTTTATGGCACAAGATTATGTCTTATTTTCATAAACATATTCAGTAGTTTAATAAACATAATTTATTTTTTCTCCTTAAAAATCAGCAAAATTTATGAGAGATTATCTTAGGGTTAATGAAGTCTAACATTAAGGAAATATTACCCTATAATATTGGAACCTTCAGAGCTGGAGTTGTAATTGCTTAATGCTTTTTTTCTACAGGCTATTTTTATAAAGTACATGCTTTGTACCATTAATCCAGTTTTTACAAGTAACACTTAGACCAATTCATTGGGAATTATATATCCATGTTTATATTTTTCCATCACTGCTTTCATTAAAGGATGTAGTAAAGAGTTGAAAATTTAATACATAAAAATGGGGAAAGGACAATTATGAGTATTGCTCATAAGGAGGTGCAGTGCATATATTATCGCTGCTGTCTGTCTTTGAAACCAATTCCTCCTTGTGGCTGTCTTCACCACAGGTGAGAAGTTAGTGATTTGTGGGCCCCACGAGCACAGAAATGCAAATTCCCATTGAAAGCTATCAATAGTTAAAATTTGGAGGCCCATTAATATAGTTCAAGTCAGAATGCACTTAAGTAATGAAAAGCCCAGATGACTGGCTAGATTTTCTCCTCTCTAAGTCAGGCCTGCCAATTAGCTGAGTAATGGCTGCCTGGCCTCCCAAGATGGGATGGAGAGTGGCCGGAAAGGGCAGCCAGGGAGGCCCACTATGGAATTTGGTCATGTGTATTTGACTGTGTCAGCTCATTCTTTTTTTGAAATTGAATTTAATGTGTTGAAAAATACCCTCTTGGTGAATTAATGAACTGAAAGAGGTATTGATATTTGAATAGTGGCGGAAGCAAAGCCTCCCATCACCACCACTACCCTCTCCTGTTCCATCCCCATATTTTATAATAGAAAGCTCAGCAAGGGCAAAGATTAAAGGAATCATTTCTGATTTTCTCACTGCTTACTACTGATTGGGAGTGACTGTAGAAAGCTGAGGGTGTTGAGAAAAGACTTCAGATTCATTAGTGGTATAGCTAATGCTTTACTGATTTTTTTTTCAACCCTTTTGGTGTGTGCTTTGGATTATTTTGATATTCTTTGGCATTAAGGCATATGTGTGTTCGGTTGCATGTTTATGATAGAGTGAGTTGTGTAGAGTGAGTTGAATCAAGTTTTTAGACTTGATTCATACTATGTTCCATGTGGGTTGGAGGGACTCCATAATTATGTAGTATCTTGCCCCTCACGCCAGAGAACTATTTGTGCATTTATAAAAATACCCATTGAGCATTCGGTGATATTTTTTAAAAAATATATTTTATTGATTTTTTACAGAGAGGAAGGGAGAGGGATAGAAAGTCAGAAACATTGATGAGAGAGAAACATCGATCAGCTTCCTCTTGCATACCCTCTGCTGGGGATGTGCCTGCAACCAAGGTACATGCCCTTGACTGGAATTGAACCTCAGACTTTTCAGTCCGCAGGCTCTATCCACTGAGCCAAACCGGTTTCAGCTAAATTTTATTATTCTAGACCCTAGGATCCAATGGTATCCAAGGATAGTGCTCATGTCTCCATGGAACTCACCATCTACTTAGAGATGCCCAGTTTTTAGAAATTGAAGGAGGTCCTTCAAAAAGTTAAACGAATGAATTTACTCTGTGATTTAGCAATTCCAATTTTAAGTATACACTCAAAAGCATTGAAAACATGGACATGAACAGATATTATAGACCCATGTACATAGCAGCCTTATTCACACTAACCAAAAGGTAGAAACAACCCAAATGTCCATCAATAGATGAATGAATAAGCAAAATGTGGTATGTACTTACAGTGGAATTTTATTTAGCCTTAAAAAGGAATGAATTCTGACACTAGTTACAACATAGATGAACATGGAACACATTATGTGAAGTGAAAAACATAGAAGGACAAATGCACGATTCCACTTATATTGTAAGTGCCTGGAATAGTCAAAGTCATAAAAACAGGAAGTAGAATGGTGGTTAGCATGAGCTGGGGGAATATGATTGGGTTAATGTTTAATGGGGACAGAGTTTGTATTTGGGATTGATAAAAAGTTCAGAAAATTGGTAATGGTGACAGTGTATAACAATGTGAATCTATTTAATGCCACTGAACTGTTCATTTAAAAATGGTTACAATACTGAATTTCATGGTATTTATATTTTGTCACAATAAAAAATAGAGGACTATCTGAGAAGATGTGTTAGGAAAATGTAGCCTAAAAAGGATGTAAATAAATTCCCTGAGGTTTTGGTTTACCTTTTTGAAAGATATCAAGGTTTAGTCTCCCAAAGAGCAGTAGGTGAGGAGGAGATAATAACCTCACGAGGGCTTAGGCATTGCTGTTTTTTGACACTGGGTGGGTTCAGAAATGTTTTATTTTTCCTGTGACTGAAGATGTGCAGCACCCAGGCACTTGGGCAGGGTGTGGACACAGAAGCCTGGGTCACGTTCACCTTGTAAAATGTTATGGCCTTTGGAGACGGATCACCCAGGCTTGAATCTTGGCTCTCTCACTTCCCAGGTGCAGTGCTTGGACAAAGTACTTAAGTTCTCTGAGCCAGTGTTCTTAACTGTAAAATGGAGCTAATAAGAGTTAGAGGATTATTGAGGCTGTTAAATGATACAATGCAGATGGTAGGTTTTTAGAGGACACACCACCTCTATAAATATTTTATTTATTATTACTATTTTATTGGTAACTATATATGGTTTCACCTACAATCAGATTTATCAGAACCTTCAATGAAGTTTGTTCAGCCACTTTCTACTGCTGTCTTTTCCTGGGAGGCATCTTTTTCCTTTTCTTTTGCAAATGTTAGATTGACCAGAAGGAAGGGAAGCTTTATTTCTTCTTACCAGGAAAGAAACTGACCCTCTGAAGGAGTTTATGTTATATATATAAGTCTGTATATATGCATTCATTTATGTATTTATTTACATATGTACGTTCTTACTGGTTTTTTGAGAGAGGGAAAGGAGAGGGAGGGAGGGAGGAAGGGGGGAGAGAGAGAGAGAGAGAGAGAGAGAGAGAGAGAGAGAGAGAGAGAGAGAGAGTTGTGAGGATGTGAGAGCCATAAGCACCCTGACTGGGGGTCAAACCCACAACCTAGGTATGTGCCCTGACCAGGAATAGAACCTGCAACCATTTGGTGTACAGGACACCATTCCAATCAACTGAGCCACCCAGCCAGGACAAGGTCTATTTTATTTTAATCAGTTAATGGGCATGTATACATTTTCCTTTTCTTTTTTCTATTTTCAGATTTCTCTAGAATGCTCAGGAGTACAGGATGTCTTCGATAATTTAACTTTCTGACTAACCAGTGCCTGCAACACACCACTCTCATTTCAAGTTTTATTTGTGAAAAGTCTTTCTAAAATCCAATAATGTCCCTTGTTTCCTTAGGAAGGATGGTTGCTGATAAAATTTAATATTTCCTCAACCATGAAAGATTTCAGAGACATTTCAGAAAATCGGTTCATGTTGGGCAAGGACTTATGATTTATAATTTGGGTTTTACTTTTTAAAAAATATATATTTTATTGATTTTTTACATAGAGGAAGGGAGAGGGATAGAAAGTCAGAAACATCGATGAGAGAGAAACATCGATCAGCTGCCTCTTGCACACCCCCTACTGGGGATGTGCCTGCAGCCAAGGAACATGCCCTTGACCGGAATTGAACCCGGGACCTTTCAGTCCTCAGGCCGACGCTCTATCCACTGAGCCAAACCGGTTTGGGCTGGGTTTTACTTTTTTAAAAATGAATCTATTACAGGAAGATCTCTCTCATTGCAAGCCTTCAACTAGTCACACACAGTGGGTTTCACCTTGAAAAGAATAACTGCTTTATTTTCAGAACTAAGGATGAGAGTGAGGAAAGTGTTTACTACTTGGGAAAACAAGAGACACAGAATGTAGCTTTGTTCCAGCTTAGACATCTTTCCTATTCCCCCATGCGGTGAGTTCTATCCAATTTCAAGTTCATATAAATGTATTTTGGAGGCAGTGGTCTGAGATGGGGTGGGGTTGCATGTGGTCAGGTGGTAGTGTGTTGTATTGGGTAGTGCCCTGGAGTTGGGACACTTGGTTTTCAGTCCTATTCCCACCTTAGCTGCATGACCTTGGATGGCTCAGAGGCTGTCTCTGAACCTCAGCTCTCTTAGTTGAACAATGCAACTGAGGTTTTCCAAAGTACCTTCTGTTTGAACATGGCTAAGTGTTCCTTGGGGCTTCAATTGAACTGTCTTTATAATTAGGAGGCTTGAGGAACTGATTGTCAAGGAATCTGGGTGCCTGGAGTCCCAGTGTGGGAATGGCTGGCAGAAGGACCCACACTCATTTCATGATTGCCTTTCCTTCCCTTCTCTTCTTTACTGTTCTCTCCTGTCTCAGCCTTTAACTTTCTCTCTCTTTTTCTCCTGCCCGCCTGCTCCTCCTGCTCCAGGCTCCTCCTCAACCCCTTTATATTATTGATTGGAAATCATCAAATAGTATCTGTAACCATGTCATCAATGGCTGCCAAGGCTGTCGTCATTATTCCAGCCACATGGGGTAAATAACAGGGGAAACTGTTTTCCAGCTCAGGTGTAAAGCTTTTCAAACTGTGGCTTAGCTGAGGTTTCTCATTTAAACCCCCTCTGAAAGTCGTTATGCAAAAGCAGCCTGTTCCAGCGAGTGAGTGACTGCACAGAGCCCCTAGTTTAGATTCTCATAATTTTTCTGTATTTCTCTAGCTTGCCTCTGCTGCCTTCCTGCCTGCCAAGTGTTAGAGAGGAAGTACACAAAGGAACTGTGCAAAGTTTGGAAGCTACTGGCAGGTGGGTTTGCATTTTTCCAGGTTAATTCACTTGATGAAAAGCTGCTGTGGGCGATGTGTCATATATCAAAGGCAGGGCATCAGTAATCTTTGCTCAAGGGCATGGCTAACAGACAGATAGACGGGAGAATGAGATGGAAAAAAGCAACTCATCCTTTTCTGCTAACACCACGAAGGAGATAAAGGAAGATTTATGAGTCATCTTGGACCACATACCAGCAGAGCAGCATGCAGTATTTTTCACATGTTCCCAAAATTGGTGGCGGAAGGCAATGTGGTTGTCACGGTGTCCATCCAGTCCTTTAGGAAACAATGGGATCTTTGAAGCTTCTGGCTGCAGAGTCAGCTCTTTGCCCTCCCTGAAAAGAGGTGTGTGTGTAAACACATGCATGGGCAAAGCATCTCTATAGTAAGCACATGATCTCCTGCTCTGTAGTTTAATAATGTGACCTCTGTAAAATAAAAAAAAATGAGGTCACCTGAAACAGACATGGCTGTTGGGTCCCAAGCACTTAGATGGTGACTTGATAAAGACGTTTCAGCTGTCACTCTACTTCATTTTAGTTTGGTAATACCCAGCCACATGCGTTTACTGCTTTAGTGTATAACTAAGGGGAGGACAACTCTCAATTGTTTTTTCTTTTTCATTCCTACCTCTGAGATGAGTCAGGTCCTGCCAGATAGACGTGGAGATCTGCAGCCCAGGTTAATTTGGATGGACTGTTCTGTGTGGAGTTAACTGAGGACACTAGTCATCGGGAGGGAGTGCTCAGAGCTTCTTTATTGGGTAGCTCAGCAGCTGACTCTGGAAGTGTTGTGTGGAACAATTGATGGAAGTGCAGAGGTTTTAATATTTCTCGCCCTGGCCTTGAAAAAGGCACCTGGATTGCAGCTGGATCATGCCTGGGCTTGTGACTACTTCACATGGCAATTTAAAAAGTATTGTAAATTCCAGAGAAATGGCTTTGAATTTTTTTTCTAAGGACTCTGAAGTATGCTTTGTCTTATTTTATTTTATTTTTTGGAGAGGCACACAATTAACATTCTGTGCAGAAGGGCATGATCGATTGTGCACAATGGTGGCTATATGAGCAAACCTCATTTAGACAGCTGAGTGAAATACACAGGGCAGAGGAATTTATGGGACCCAGAGAAGCTCACGTGCAGAATGAAAAGGAGCCTCCTTTCCCTCTCCTCAGCTGCCCTGCATCCCCATTCTTCACCAGTCGCCCAGGTGCCTACTCTGCGTGGTGATGCTGCTGAGCCTGACATCGCCCAGCCAAGAAGATTGAATGCCACTTAATCATGCAACCCTCCTGTGGGAAGCATGGTGTGTGTAATCAGATAGACAGGAGGGGCTCTTGGAATCCATTAGGTGAGGTTGACAAAGTGAGAAGGGAGCAAGGAATGGTGGCTCCAGATACTACACCACACCCTGAAAAATGCCCCCCTACCCCTGTCCCCAGGATGGGGCTTGTTAACGTGCTCTGGGCTTCAGCATTGACCTTCAGCAGGACAGATTATCTGGAGGGTATAGTGTGCACCTCAGAGGATATAGGACACTTTTTTGGAAATATCACAAGCGTACTTTTGCAAAGAGAGTTTGGTGCAGGAATAGATCTTGTCATTGGTCATAGAGGTATTTGACACATAGTCCTCTATATAGGTCCTCTATAGACAGTATATGCACTGAGTTCACTTGTCTCTCACTAGGATGTGGGTCTCACAAGAGGAAGCACTTTGTATGGTTTGCAGCTCTATCCTCAGTGCTGTGGACAGTACCCAGTGCATAGTATGTGCTCAATGAGCATTTGCTGAGGAGTGAAAGAATGAACTTGCAGGATGGCATGTGGTAGATAGGGTTTCTCATTTCCCAGTGGTCTGTGTGTAAGCATGGCTCTCAGTTAAGATGGGAAATAAGGGGAAGTTTTTTCTGCTTCCTCCTTCCAAGCTCCTCCCTGGGAGTCAGGTGCTTTCTCACTGCCTGGTTCATGGCCATCTAGGTACTCTGATAGACTCACCTTTCTGTTGTTGTTTTTTCCACTTAAACCAATTTCATTTTCATTTAATGACTCTGTCTTAGTATAGTCAGGAAGGTAGATATCATTCATTCATACCCCTGAGAAAATTGGACCAATATCTTAATGTGATTTCTAACTCAAGGGGTAATTTGAAAATTTAAATGGGTGTTGATTAGCTTATTTTCATTTGTCCTTTGTGTCTTTGATACTTAATGTAAGCTTTAAAGTACCTGCCTCCCCTCCCCCCAAGATGACAGGCCTTACTCCCTGGAACCTGTAAATGTTACCTTGAATGGCACTGTGTTGCAGATGTGATTAAGTTTAAGTCCTTGAAATGGGGAAATTATCCTTAATTATCTGGGTAGGCATCCTTATGAGGGAGGCAGATAGATATTTGACTGCCACGCAGAGGAGAAGGTGACATGAAGACTGAGCAGAAGTGAAGGTGCTGACCTTAGACATTGGTGTATGTGACCACAAGCCAAAGAGTGTCTGCGGTTGTCAGGAGTTAGGCAAAGCCATGAACAGATTCTCCCCCAGAGCCTCTGGAGGCTTCGTGGCCTCACGGACATCTCTGATTCAACTTAGTGATACTGATTTCAGACATTTGGCCTTGAGAACTGTAGAAGAATAAGTTTCAGTTGTTTTAAGCCACCATGTTGGTAGTTTGTTAAGGTGTTACAGAATTTACCAGGCGGCCAAAAAATATACAGGGAGTACTCGGAGATCCAGGATAAACCCATTTATTTTCAGATGTTTCAGATGTACTAGAACAGTGACTCGGGGTCAGTTCTCCAAATCTCTGAGTGAGTGAATATGGAGGAAGCTTTTCCTTTATATCCTTTGGTTTCGTTGTTCCCCAAATATGGATCAGGCTTCTGGACCTTTCACAGGCTTTGTGAAAAGCCCCGTGTGTTCAGATGGGGGCCGTGAGATCACACCCAAATGCCTGGCCTGGTGCCAGCACTGATAACCTCTTCAGGGTTTGTATATGGTTCATGGTTTATGGCCTCTGCATAAAGGGAGTATTCTGGGAAACAGGGTCTGCAAGGCAGGACAGGCATCAATGGAGTTAATTATCAGATAGCAAGAGTGCGTTAGAAGGCAGGTTACTGGCACAGATTCAGATTGCTAGCCTTCCCAACAATGTCTTATATTCCCCATCAAAGGCAGCAGTAGGAATCTAATATAGCATCTAATGGCCTTGGCATTTTACCACTCCCAGAAGCTGGGTTGACATCAGGTTTGGACAGCCCATTTCTCCCATTGACATACTTTATAGGTGGGACCTCTAAAGGACAGAAAAGGGGAAAATTATTGTACAAATACCTATTGTAATCTCTCCACGGTGCAGTATCTTTATTTTATTCCCATAAGAATCTCATATGTTTTGTGGATAATACCCCATTTTATGGGTAAGAAAACTATCAGTTTGTATGTTACTTAAGGAAAGACATCTAGCTAGTAAACACTGAAGTTGAGATTTGAATGTAAATATCACAGATCCTAGTCCAATGTTTAAATCATGCTTTTATTTTTGTTTCAATTTCATAGCATTTTCAGAGCATTGAGCTAGTCAGACACAGATATTTCTATAAGTTTTGTTGTTATTCTCTGTAGTCTCTCAGTTCCAGCTTCTGTTACATTAAATTAACCCCATGCAACCTAAAAAGGATTACTGTTCTTTCAGACTCTGATACCAGATGGCTCTTTGGACGTTCTTTAGTGTAAACCCTAATTCTGTTGTAGTACAGTGAAAAGGGGGAGAGGGAGGGAGAGAAGGAGGGAGAGAGAGAGAGAGAGAGAGAGATGGATTTTGAGTAAATATCTAGGGATAATTGTGAGTTGCTTGGGGAGGGGGTTGTCTTTTTAAAAAATATTACTAAACCTAGGTGGTTCCCTGGACCATCAGCTAGATTGTTTTTTTTAAGATATCTAGCCTTTCTCAATTCAGCCAGCACCCACAGTTTATAACTGAGATGTTGGTGTTGAAAGAACACTTATTCCAAAAAGCATTCAGATTTAGTGGAAGCTGGAACCCATCAGGGGTGGGCACAGTGTGCATGTCCTATGAAACATGTGGGATTGGAGGGAGCTCTGATGGCCGAAATTGCAATCAGAGTCTGCTTCAGCCTTCAGATGTCAGACTGTGGAAATTTGACTTTGAGTACAGCTACTAGAGACACACAAAAATCATCACCCTCAGCTGTGGCAGTCTTCGCCACTTCCATCATGTTATAAAATTATATAAAAGAAGCTTAGTATGATACTACTACTTGAATTGTTACTTACAAGAAAAGTCTTCCAAATCTGAGAATTATTAAGAAGTGAGAAAATCCCTTAATTGCATCAAGTTCCCCACTGCACAGAAAGAGTCCGTGGCTGAGAAAATTGGTGGTGTTCTGATGATCAGCTTTAACAGCTGGAAGATGCCCATTCAAACTACTTTTGTGGTAATAAAGCTAATAATTTTTTCACACACTGCTGCAGTAGTCATAGTTCTGTTTTGTTGAGATGTCGCTTTTCAGTATTTGACTGAAAGTGCACATACTTAATTTGGTACATCATTATTGTAATGTACTAGAAGCCAGGTGCATGAAAATTCATGCCCTGGAGGGGAGTCCCTCAGCCTGCCCTGCCGCCTCTCACAGTCCGGGAGCCTTCAGGGGCAGGAGGTAACCTGGTGATCAGGGGAAGGCAACACCCCAATCACACCTCTGCTGTTGCCACTGCCTCAGCCAGTCCTGGTGACCTGAGTCTCAGGCAGCCCTGGGCGGCTGAGAGTGGCCCAGCTGCACCTTGTGCCTTCTGTCCCTTCCTCCCCCCCCATGGCTGGGCTGAAAGAACTATGGGACTCTGGGGGGACTGGGTGCTGCCATCTTGTGGCTATGGGCACCGGCATCTTTGTGATGGTGTGATGGTCAATTTGCATATTCCCTCTTTATTAGATAGGATGTGTGTGGGATAGGGGATAAAGCCCTATTTTAAATTTTATTTTGCACTTAATTCCTTTTCTCCCTTTACTTTTACTTTTATAGAGTAACAGTCTTCCTACATTTTAAAGTTTTTAATATGTCAAAATGAATAAGTGACATTGGTAATTGTTTTCAATGGCTCATGCTAGACCCAGCAATTATTCCTGTCCTACTCTTTGTCTTGTATAGTTACTTGCTCAAGAACTGTATTTTTAAACATTTAATTAAATTTTTTTCAATGGAAAAAGTTGCATATATGGCGATGGTGATTATACAACAATGTGAATGCACTTAAAAGTGGTTAAGGGGGTAAATTCTCATGTGTATTTTGTCGCAATTTAAAAATAAATGTATAAACACAGTTAAAAATGCAAGTAGCACAAAAAAACTATAAAAAATGGAGTCTTTTCTCCATAATTCTTTTCTTCCCAGAAGCCATATCACTGACTTTTTGTGTAGCCTTCCAGAAATGTGGTCTTTATATTCAAGCATAGGACTATATTTTGGAAGAATTGTGAAATGGGAAAAGAGTGGCCTTGTAGAGGCTGGGGGAAGGAGGAAGGGCAATGAATGTTGGATGAGAGGGATGGGTGGGTGAGGTGAGAGTGGTCATGACATTTGTGCAAACTCTTCTTGCCATGATCCTTCATCAAGAAATAGGGCATGGGATTGGGAAGTAGTGGGAAGCTAGGAAGAAAGAGTGAGTTTCACAGAGTTGTAATTTGCTGTAGTCCAGAGGGAGGTAGCTATGAGTAAGGGGTGAAGTTAAACAGAGAGTAATGTGGGCTGGGAAAATCAGGACACATTTTGTAAAGGATAGGGTATGAGGAGGTGTTCTTGGGAACAAAAGAGAAGCCGTTCCACTGGAGGGCTGGAAGCAAAACTTGACATAAAGCATGAGAAAATGAAGATAGGGAGTTGTCTCTGGTGGTTGGTACAGTGACCTTAATCAGGCTCTTCCTACCTAGCTCTGAATTCACTGATTCAATCTCAAGTGATCCAAGGGAGAACAACAATTGGTTAGAAAATGGCCTTAGGGAATAATGGTCATTGACAGCAGATATTGACTGACTTTCCCACAAAAATGAAGTCTGTCCATCCATCCATCCATCCATCCATCCACTCACCCACCCATCCATCCATCTGTCCATCCATGCATTTAACAAATAGTTTTTCAACATCTTCTTAGTCCATGTAGAGTATTGAGGGTACTTTAAATAGACTGGTAAGAAAAGTCATCTCAAGAGGGCACATTTATCCTGAGACTTGTGGACCAGAATTTAAAAAAACTGGGAAGAACTTTTCAGACAGATGAGATAGCATGTGCCAAGGCCACAGGTATGAAATGGCTTAACAGAGAGATCTATGTGACTGGTTAGTTAAAAAGGGTTAAAAAGAAGCATAAAGAGGTTTAAGTTGAAATCAAAGGGTTAGGCAGGAGCCATCTGACTCAGTCTGTCAGCTCTGGTTGGGAATTGGAATTTTATTCTAAGAGCAATGGAATTGGGGTATGGATTTTAGAAGACCTTTTGTTTCTACATTCAGACTTTCTTTACACCTCTGCTCTTACTTTTTGGAAGTCAGTTGTTGTTGTCAAACAGATGTGAAGAAGACTGGTGGGCACTTTTATGAAGTGTCATTAGGTGTGGAGATGGCAAGACTGGTAACAATATGGGCCTAGAAGAAGATCAGCCTGCCTTGGCACTCCACTTCTGCTTCAGGTGGGAAGGCTTTTTAGGAGGAGGCCCATGGTATGAAGGGGGAAAGGTCACCTAAGGAGAATCAGTTTGACTAGAAAGTGAAATGTAATAGTAAATATGGGGAGAAAGTTTGGGATTTCATTTTGAAAGCTGAAAATTCAAAATTATGTATATATTTTACATCAGAAATACTTTTAGTTGTATATATTCTTATCCTCTAATTCTTAGAACAAAGTAATTTCCTCATAATTTTCTGACAAATTATATTATGGCATCATTTTTTTATTTCATATTTAATTTTATTGCACAACTAGAGGTCTGGTGCATGAAAATTTCTGCACTCAGAGGAGTCCCTCAGACTAGCCTGCATCCTCTTGCAGTCCAGGACCCCCCCCCCCCCTGCCAGATTAGGCCCACTCCCCAGGGGATCTGGCCTAAGCTGGCAGTAAGACATCCCTCTGGCAGCTCGGGAGCCCTCAGGGGATATCTGACTAATGTGGAGGTGGGAGAGACTTTTGCCACCGCTGTTACACTGGCCAGCCAGCTCCTGGCTGAGCAGCACTTCGCTCCCCCTATGGAAGCACACTGACCACCAGGGGGCAGCTCCTGTGTTGAGTGTCTGCTGCTTGGTGGTCATTGCACATCATAGTGACCCATTGTTCCCTGTCATTCTCCCATTAGGGTCAATTTACATATTACCCTTTTATTATATACTAGGGGCCCGGTGCATGAAATTCGTGCACTTGGGGTGGGTGATCCCTCAGCCCAACCTGCCCCCTCACACATACTGGGAATCCTCAGAGGATGTCCTACTGACCACTCACCCCCAGCCTTCCCAAGGCCTAAAGCCTATGACTGAGGCTTTAGGACTTAGGCACCCAGCCATCACCCTGCAATGGGGCCGATGGCTGGCTCTGCCCCATCCCCGCCCCCCAGCACAGGCCTTCTCCCTGGCCAGCACATGCTGGCCACCTTGGCCCCACCCCCCCAGCTCTGGCCTTTGCCCCAGCCCCGCCCCCCCCAGCCCTGGATGCTTTGGCCTGCCCCCCACAGCCCTGGTCACCTTGGCTCCACCTCCCGGCCCTTGCTGCCTCAGTCCCGCCCCTCCAAGCTTTCTCTGCCTAGGCCCCACCCCCTGGCCCTGGCCCCACCCCCCCACCCCAGCCCTGGCGCCTTGGCCTCGCCCTCCCCAGCTGCCTCAGCCCCACCCCCCCCAGCTGCCTTGGCCCAGGCCCTGCTCTCCCTGGCTGGCTCTGCCCCATCTCCTGATTGGCTGGTGGGCATGGCTTGATGAGGTGTGGTCAATTTGCATATTACTCTTTTATTAGGAGGATCATAAGAAGTTCTTTTTAAATTTTTGCACAATTTTTTAAGTGGCTTTCTTAATGCTTTGTTATATAAATCAGTCTCATGAAATCCCTATTGTGTTATTCTCTCATTTTCTCTTTTTAAATTGGTCTACGGATACAAAATCAGTTGTTTTGAGTGTAATTTGAATATTTTCCCAACATAACTTCAGTTGAGTTCATGAAACCCAACATTTTTTAATGAAGTTTCCATTTCACATTGTAGTTGATTTGCTTATGTAACATTTGACTATCAGACTGGCTTAAACTGTTGATACAGTCATCAGGGTTCAATGCTGCTCAGAAGGAAGGGATGCTTGAGTAGAAGCCAGTAAAATAAATGGTCAGTTTTTTAACGAATCTTTTCAAGTTATGATGTTTTGTTTCCTGATGTAAACTCAAAACCAAAAGTACTCAAATAGCAAATATTTGGATATTATCTTTCCTCCATATTAAAACTAAAGTATGGAAAGTTACAAACTGCTAGTGTCTTATTTCTCATTTGATTTAGGTATGAGTGTATCATCTGCCCAAACACAAGACATATCTTACTGTCAAATTGCCCCTCCCCTCAGTGCACTCTTCTTATGGGATAGGGATCCATCAGGACTGCGTGGGTCAGGCATCTTGGAATTTGAGTTGAGCCTTCTGAAAGTCATTGAGACCAGGTCAAGTTTAAGAAAAAAGGAAGTCCTCTGTCTTGTTAAAATACATTTGTTCAGAAAATGTTGTAAATATTCATACTTATTGCATCTCAGTCATGCCACTATTGACATATTGGGCTCGAAAAGTCTTCACTGTGGGAGCTGTCCTGTGCATTGCAGGATGTTTAGCAGCATTGCTAGCCTCTACTCTTTAAGTGCCAATGACAAATTTTCCTTTCTTCCTTCCTTCCTTCCTTCCTTCCTTCCTTCCTTCCTTCCTTCCTTCCTTCCTTCCCTCCTCCCTCCCTCCCTCCCTCCCTCCCTCCCTCCCTCCCTCCCTCCCTCTCTTTCTTTCTTTCTTTCTTTCTTTCTTTCTTTCTTTCTTCCTTCCTTCCTTCCTTCTTTCTTTCTTTCTTTCTTTCTTTCTTTCTTTCTTTCTTTCTTTCTCAGAAAATAATACAATAATTAGTAAGTTTATAATTTGTATGGAACATAATACAATAATTAATAAGAATAAACAGTTACGCACAACTGTAGACCTATTTTGCCCTACCCTCTACATATCTTATTACAAATTGTGTGGTAGTATTATAAGGAATGAAAATATTCGTTTGTTTGCAGTATAACTTAGATTTCCCCCCCATTATCCTCCCCCCAGCCTCCCCTACCCCCAGCACATGTCCCCACCTGCCCCCCCCCACCTCAGTGTCTTTCATTCATTGGTTATGCTCATATGCACGCATACAAGTCCTTCAGTTGATCTCCCCCAGCACCCGCCCCCTGCCCTCCCCAATCCTCCTCCTGTAGCCCGACAGCCTATTAAATGCCTCCCTGCCTCTATATCAATCACTCTCCCCTGTTTCTTTTCTTCAAAAATATCTTGCATCTGCATACTAGAAATAAATGTATAAGAACAAAAAATGTTTGAGTCTCAGTTTCAATGTCCAACTGTTCTGAACCCAGTTTCAATATCAAATAGTTCTTTATGTGTACATGTCAGTAATGGTATCTAGATGGTGGACACATGGTGGCAATGCAAGTTCTATCCTCCCTGGGCCGCCTACAGCATCACACAGCTGCTGACTTCTAGCATGGCAAGGTGTCGTCAGTGTCCCCCATCTCTGGACTGTCCTCGTGGCTAGAACAGAACTGTTGCAGCAACCCACATGGTCTTGGAGTTGTTCTCTGAAAAGACACACATTCTAGACCGAAAGTTAACAAGGGATCCTCTCTGCAAATTAGACTTGGGATTCTTTTTATTTTTGCCCAAATGATTTTCCTTTGGCTTATTTTGACACTATGTGTGTTTTTCATGGATGTCCTGCTGTTGGCATTACAAATGGAAGTTACTTTTCTGGAGTAAGAATTTTCTAGATGTATTTTACTTACAGGATATTTTTCCTCACATGACATTACCCCACTATCACCCCCCCTTTTTTATTCTTTCCTTCTTTCTTTCCTTCTCTCTCTCCCTCTCTCTCTCTCTCTCTCTCTCTCTCTCTCTCTCTCTCTCTCTCTTCCTCCCTCCCTCCCTTCCTTCCCTCCTCCCTCCCTCCTCCCTTCCTTCCTTCCTTCCTTCCTCCTCCTCCTCCTCCTCCTCCTCCTCCTCCTCCTCCTCCTCCTCCTTCTTCTTCTTCTTCTTCTCTCTCTCTCTCTCTCTCTCTCTCTCTCTCTCTCTCTCTCTCTCTCTCTCTCTCTCTCTCTCTCTCTTTTTCTGATGAAACAAAAATATTTCCAGATATTAGGGGGCAGTATTGCCTCTGGTTGAGAACCACTGACCTCAGGATGGCGTAGAGAGGCACGATGGTGTATGGAGGCTACAGTAGAGAGGATTTTAATATCTTAAATAGGAGAAGGGAGAGACCATTTCTAGTTCTAACTAATTTGACCTTTCTTAAAATGAGCACAGGCCTTGGAGCTAGGAGAAGAAAGTTTCTGACACATATGATAATTAACCAGATGGGGGTCTTTCTGTATGGGTCCAGTGGAATAAGCTTGGTGAGAGAGGGATGCTGGGAACTCAGAATTCCTAGCCAGGTGGGATGTGATGAAGAGGAACTATTGGGAGGAAGGGGTTAGATGAATGGTTTGGGTTATTGAGTTGGGAATAGCCTGTGATCCAGGTCTTTGCCTTTCAGTCCCCCTTTTTCCCAACAAGTTATGTTTGTATCAGCTTTTAGGCCATTAATTAAGCAGCCTCCCCAACTGTAAATACCCCCTGGCCTTCTTTATATCTTTTGAAATATGACTCAGTTTTCAAGATCCAGGAACATTTGTAGCTCTTACGTGGAGCCTTCTCAGCTCCCATTGGCTCACATTGAGTTCTTTCTGCTCTAATCCTACATGTTACGTACAAGAACTTCCATTTAGGTATTTCACCATTATTTTAAAATTATAAAAATAAAGTAAGTTTGTAAGCTCCTTTAAAATTTATATTGCATCTTGTTTCTTATCTCCATGCTACATAGTTCAATATGAGCTCATAGTAGATGCTCAGTAAATCCTAAGTGAATCAGAGTAATGGAGGCAAATCTGCTTGTCCCTCTGCTCATCCTTGTCTGTATCTTGCAGATCCCCTCCACACACTCCAGCCACAGCCTTTTAAATAGTTTAAGGAGACAGACCATTGTTTGACAGTTCTGCCAACAAAAAAAATAATTTAGCTCAAAATTAATTTTTATCTGAAGGTAAGTTTAATACTTTCAAGTATTGTAATTTTATTTTTAAATTCACACTTTTTTCCCTGCCTCTCTAGTGTCATTTTAACTTCAAAGGATGTAACTTTGAAACTGAGTACTGTTGGACTTGCTAGTATTTTCCCTTTGTGTATATAATGTTTCAAGAACTGTTGATGGCTAAATGTCATTTTTATCCTTTTTAGATTCACAACAGTTCAATTACATTCAAAAACAATTAATAATATTGTGTATCTTAGAAATAGCTTTCATAGATCTTCTGGTGGATATGACATATTGTTACATATTTTAAGTTAAAAGTTTTGTATCCAGGCCAAGTTTAGAAAGACGAGGAGCAGACTGTGTTAGAGACAAGCAGAAGGATATAGTAAATTTATGACAAAGTATATTACCATAATATAACTATGCTTGGAAAACCATGTGGTTTCTCAACTAAAAAAATAAACCAGTAATCAGTAGCCTATCTTAAACACTCTTTTCTTTTGCTTTTTAAAAACTATCTGGTTTCATTCTGAAAACAGCAAGACAATCTGACAAGTTGAAGAAGATATTACCGCTAAATACAAACCACCCAAGGCACTTTTCCCACTTTCTTTCTCCATTTCAGACATATTAATCTTAGATTTCTTTCAGAATTTAAGCTGAGATGAAAGCTCTCCATAAAGGGTCATTGTTTTCAAAATGGAGCTCTCCATGCTTAGATGGAAAGGGAGCTCTCAAGAGTGATGTCATAAAAGTTGGAGGGGCGGGAGAGGGTCAGGTGGCCCAGCCTCATGCAGGAAGTGTGGTTTTATTTACCTTCACTTGGCTCTGTACTAGTCAGTTGGACTTCACTGAATGAACACCACCTGCCCGTTTATAGAAGTGAGACACATTGGAGATTCTGTGGGGCTCCCACTGGGAGGGGCCTCACAAGAGATTAGAGCAGTCAAGGATGCTTCATATTATTTTTATAGAAAGAAGTTAGATTCAGCCTTTGCCATTCTTTTGGTCTGTCCTGTATAAACACCAGAGAGTTTCTTCTTATTATAAACTAGAAGCCAGGTGCACAAAATTTGTGCATGGGGGGGAGGAGAGAATGTCCCTCAGACCAGCCTGCACCCTCTCCAATCTGGGACTCCTTGAGGGGCGGTTGGATATCCCTGTCACAACCTAGGACTGCTGGCTCCCAACTGCTCACCTGCCTGCCTTCCTGATTGCCCCTAATTGCTTCTGCCTGCCAGGCTGGTTACCTCCTAACCACTCTCCTGCCAGCCTGATTGATGTTTAACTGCTTCCTTGCCAGCCTGTTTGCCCCCAACTTTCCTCCTCTGCTGGCCTGATCAATCCTAACTGCTCTCCCCTGCAGGCTTGATTGCCCCCAACTGCCCTCCCTTGCAGGCTTGGTCTCTTCCAACTGCCCTCCCTGTAGGCCTGGTCTCCCCCAACAGCCCTCACTTGCAGGCCTGGTCACCCCTAACTGCCCTTCCCTGAAGCCCTGGTCCCCATCCCCCCACAACTGCCCTTCCCTGCAGGCCCATTCACCCCCAACTTCCCTCCTCTGCTAGCCTGGTCATTCATAACTGCCCTCTCCTGCAGGCTTGATGGCCCACAACTGCCCTCTCTTACAGGCCTGGTCCCTCCCAACTGCCTTCCCCTGCTGGCCATATTGCCCACAACTGCCCTCTCTTGCAGGCCTGGAACCTCCCATCTGCCCTCCCCTGCTGGCCATCTTGTGGTGGTCATCTTGTGTCCACATTGGAGCAGGATCTTTGACCACATGGGGGCAGCCATCTTGTGTGTTAGAGTGATGATCAATCTGCATAATACTCTTATTAGATAGGATAGAGCCCTGGTGCATGGGTGGAGGCCAGTTGGTTGCCCTGAAGGGTGTCCCAGATCAGGGTGGGGGTTCCCTTGGGGTGTGAGGCAGCCTGGATGAGGGGCCTGTGGTGGTTTGCAGGATGGCCACGCCCCCGAGTGACCCAAGTGGAAGCCCTGGTATCTGGGATTTATTTATCTTCTACAATTGAAACCTTTTAGCCTGGAGTGGAGCCAAGCCTCTGCTCGCTCTGTGAGACAGCCATTTCTGTTGGAATTTATTTACCTTCTATAATTGAAACTTTGCAACCTGGATTGGAGGCCTAGGCTGGCCAGGGCTGCAGAAGGTTGGCTTCCTTCATTGCCAGGAGCAACCCTAGCCTCTGCTCTCTCCAGCTCTGTGGCTGCCACCATTTCTGTTGGGGTTTATGTATCTTCTATAATTGAAACTTTGTAGATTGAGTGGAGGCCTAGGCTGGCAAGGGCAGGCGGAAAGCTTGGCTTCCTCCATTGCCGGGGAAACCCAAGCCTCCCTTCTGCTCTCAGTGGTGCAGCCATCTTAGTTGGGGTTTATTTGCATATCCACTCCTGATTGGCTTGTGGGTGTGGCTTGCAGGCATAGTGGAGGTATGGTCAATTTGCATATTACTCTTTTATTAGATAGGATTCAAAGTTACCCAGTCTGCAAAGAAATGAGCCACAACACTTCACACTTACTCTCACAGTGTTATGTCCTCAGGTATCAGAAAATTCCCCAGAGTCAGCATCATAATGAGTCATAATATGCCAGGTGGGGCTACTCTGATTCTGCCCCGGGGTTCCCTCTCCATGTATGTGTTGTACACATAAGGTGAGAAAAGCCCTTGAACATGGGTAGACTTCACAAGTCCCAGTGAGGGGTCCTGCTTCAGTGGCTCTGAGTGGTTCCAGTTAATCCTTTTGCTCCTACCTCAAGTCTAATGCATTGTGCAAGTTGAAGTTCCTGGCTGTGTTTGAATGGGCTGAGTTTTCAGGAGCTCCAGAGAACTCCAGAGGTTTCCAGCATGCAGGTAGAACTGGAAACAAGACAACTGCATGCCTTGAGAAGCTGACATAAAAGTCCAAGGAAGAAGAAAAGTGTGCGGAGCACATTTCTTCTGCTCACTTCAGACTCATCTGGGAATAAGACAGAGCCAGCTATGAGTACACAGCTGAGGAGTTCTTTGTATCCAAGACTTAAATTAACTTTAATGCTGTCTCTTTCTGTTTGCTGTTGGTGTAGTTAGCATTACCCCAAACTCTAGGAGAAGCAGAGAAGATACTTAAAGCTTCCTATTTTAGTCACTGACTCAGGACTGCATTCATTTGGTGCTATTTTGATGCTAAACAGAAAAAACACAAGATAGGGTGTTTATGTTGTTGTTTCTCCTCTTCTTCTACCTTCTCCTTTCTCCTTCTCTTCCTTTATATTTTTTCTTTAGAATCACAAAATTTTGGTCTTGGAAAGAAATCACAGAGGAGATCTGGTCCTGTGGTTCTCAAAGCCCTAGGAAAATTCTGGGGGCACAGGAGTGCAAGTGGGACCCTGATCCACCCCTAAAACATTCCTGAGTTTTCCTGTTCTGTAACCTGGACTTGTGCTGGGAGAGGGTTCTTCATGTCAACATAAGCTTCAAATGCAACCTCCTTATTTCACAAAGAGAAAAACTTAGGTCAGTGGGCCAGAAGAAAATTAAAATGGAAAATTTTGGATTGTTTCCCATTTCATCTTTGGCAATAACCCTGTAGTATTTTCCAATGATATTTTTGATTTCATATTTTTATCAGTTCCTGGAGAGTATTTCCCTTGAGTAAATCAATTGTACACTATTAGCAAGGGAATACCATGCTGTACATTACACTCTGTCTTAGAAGAAAAGTTGATATCTCCTGTTTGCATATCTATGAAAACAATTCAAATAGCACCTGTTTAAACTGTTCCATAGAAATGTCTGAAAGGTAAACAGTTGGCTTTGGAGCAGCTGTAAGGTGGCAATTGTTGAACATGGCAGCTTATTGATGGTCCTCTTTAATTATGGCCGTGCTGTCATCCCCTGAAGTCCCTGCTCTTTGTTGTAGATCTGATAAAATGTTTGAGGTTTTCAAAGCTACAGAGATGAAAGGCTCCCCATCAGATAGTGCTCATTCCGATATGCTTGAGGGGGGAGGAGGGGGCCTTGCCCACTGAGGGCTGAGCAGCCTGAGAGAGGACGCCATTGCCCTCCCAGCTTTAGTGACCACCTCAAATGGGAGCCTTAGGGGACTTTTTATGGTGGAGGAGTGCCAAGGCTGGAGGAAACAGAAATGACTTACTCAGTAATGGTAAACAAGTGCAGGTTATGGGTTGCCCAGCTATGGAGGGTTGGTGGGAAAACTGGCTGTCTCTTGCCTCTAGCAGTTGGTGCATTAAAGATTGGAAGCTAAAAGCAGAGCCATCAAGGCTCTCTGGAGCTGCTCCAGCCCTGTCTTTATCCTCTGTCTTCTGTCTGCTAGACCTGTATTCCCGATGCTGCAATTCAGGGCCTTCCGCCTGGGGTCAGTCCTATCTCAGATTAAAGGTATATTTACTTAGGAGCTTGCTTCTATCTGGCCTCTGTTAGCATTAAGGTGGGCTGTCACCAGCTCTTCTCTCACAGGGGGTTGTCCCCTGCATCCATACTGCCAGATCCTTCTCCTGCGACCAACTTCTTCTGTTAAAATCTGTTAATTTGTAATCCCCTCTCTCAGATACTATGTTGACTGGGGCTCCCTCCCCCAGCCCTCTGGTCTTCCTCGTGAGAGGCAGTGTGGCCAAATGGCTGGGGGTATAGACTCTGGAGCCAGGCTGCCCAAGACTGAGTCCAGGCCTTGCCTACTTACTAGTCTCAGGTTATGGGCAAATTCACCTCTCTGGGTTTATTTCTCAATTGTAAGATGCTGATCATAATAGCACCTATGTGGTGGAGTTGTGAAGACTAAATGAGTTAATATATAAGTAAAACTGTTCCTGATACAAAGCAGGTGCTGTAAATATGTTTTGCAAATCCTATATAATGAAAGGCTAATATGCAAATCAACTGAACAGCAGAATGACCGGTTGCTATGTTGTGCACTGACCACCAGGGGTCAGATGCTCAACACAAGAGCTGACCCCTGGTGGTTAGTGTGCTGACCAGAAGCCAGACTCATGGCTGGTGAGTGCAGTGGCAGTGGTGGGAGCCTCTCCTGTCTCCATGGCAGCACTAAGGATGTCAGACTGCTGGCTTAGGGGGATCAGACCTAAGCTGTCAGTTGGACATCCCCTGAGGGCTCCTGGACCGTGAGAGGGTGCAGGCTGGGCTGAAGGACCTCTCTCCCCGACTGAGTGCATGAATTTCGTGCACCAGCCTCTAGTTGATATATAACATATATATTATACTAGAGGCCCAGTTCATGAATTCATACATGGGTGGGGTCTCTAGGCATAGCTGGTGATCAGGGTCAATTAGGGTCTGGCCGATTGGGGTTTGGGGAAGGGACCTTGGGCTGATTAGGGCCTTGGGGACAGGGCATGGGAGGTTGGCCGCTGGCCTCAAGGAGGGAGCCAGCCCTTGGCCCCCTGGGAAAGCAGCTGTGTCTGCCACCACCCACCCCTGGTTTCCCATCCAGCCTGGGGCCAAAGGCTCTGGCAGGGTTGGGAAAGGAGGTGATGATTGTCAGGCTGGGCATGGAAGAAACAGACGCTGGACACCAATGCCACTGGCCAGCAGCTGAAGGTTGGCTGTGGGAGTGCACTGACCACCAGGGGACAGCTCCTGCATTGAGCATCTGCCCCCTAGTAGTCAGTGTGCATCATAGAAACTGGTTGACAGGTCAAACTAGTTGTTCGGTCATAAGAGTTGCTTAGGCAACGTATGCTGGGTGATGTGTAACAATGTTTTTTATTATAATACCTTCATACAACTGTAATAGTACATTTGGCAGATCCAGCTTTGGAAGGGGTAACAACAGACCATTAGCTGATTTATTTAGGGAGGGACCCACCAAATCCCAGAGTGTTGCTGAATCCTGCCTCCTTTAGTTCTGTTTCTTAAGTGTTTCAGCTTCTGCTGCCTGCCTTCTGCCTTCTGCCCTTGTTTTGTGAATATTCATGATATAGGAGGCCAAATACTGTCTTAGTCATGGAACTCCCCATCCTCTGTTTTCTTTGCAATCCATTAAGCATGGGGTAGGCATCAATGATCAGTTTGGCATTGTGCCACAGATGCTGGGTTTACAGAAATAAGATAAGACTCTCAGTCTAACTGGAGTATTTAAGAGCATAACTCAACTGATTGGAGAGGTTAGATAGTCCATCTACTAACTTGTAAGCCATTTCTAAAGACTAGACAAGTAGTATCTAAAAGGGTGAATTAGAGGAGGAACCAAGATGGTGGCATAGATAAACACCTATTTTGCTGCCCTACACAACAATTCCAAAACTACAACTTAACAACAAAACAAACATCATCCAGAATCACCAGAAAGTTGGCTGAGTGAAAATTCCACAAGTAAAAGTAAAGATAGGACACTGTGACTCAGAGGAGCAGCGGAGCACAACCTTGAAGATACGTGCAGAGAGAGGTTCAGAGCCGTGCGCACACGAGCGGTGAAGGGTGGGCAGCAACAAACCCGGCTGGTTTTCTCCAACGGGGAGGGCCGAGGCGCCCCACTGCACTGACTCCGCAGTTCCAGGCGAGATCTGAGGTCCAGGGAAGGTGCGCTAAAACCTGGGCTTGGCTGAGGTCTGCGAGTTTGAGGAGAGTGTGTGTAAACTTGGAACAGCAGTTTGCACGTAAACTTGGGGACAGAACTGCGTGACCATGCAGAGAGGACTTGTGACTTTCTCCCTCATTCGGGAGACCACCGGACTGCTTTGTTTCACAACCCTGGGCAAGACTTTGGGGGTGCAGACTCATTTGGGGAGAGGCAGAGTTGTCTGGCAATGGGTGGAGACCAGCGGCGGCTTTCTCTTGGAGGTGCTTGCAGCCATTACCACTCAGCACATAGACCCATGCACCACATAGGGTGGAGCTGGCGCTGCCTGCTCAGCCCGGAGACTCCTCCCATCCAACCTGAACACAGCTTACCTTCACAGCCAATTGGCCTGGAGGTCAAACCCTCCTAGTGCTAACAACAATAAGCTGGGCTTACCTTCAACAATACTGTACAACCCATAAAGGTTTGCAGGAAGAGTATCCACCTCAGTTAACTGGGGAGGCTGAGTGACTGTCCCTTAGAGGACATCTACCACACAAAGCTAATGGACCAACTCAGGAATGCAGAGAAATGGAAAGAAATCAGGTGTGAAAGAAATGGAGGAAAAAAGATGACTAGACGTAGAGTTCAAAACCATGGTTATAAGGTTTTTCAAGAGGCTCCTAGAAAAGGCCAATGAACTTAATGAGAACTACAAGGAAATGAATAAGACCTACGAGGAAATGGATGAAACCTATGAGAAAATGAATGAGACCTACAAGGATATGAATGAGACCCTCAAGGATATGAAAAAGGACCAACTAGAAATTAAGCATACACGGACTGAAATAAAAAATATTACACAAAGTCCTAAAAGCAGTCCAGAGGACCGCAAGAACCAAGTCAAAGATTTGAAATACAAAGAAGCGAAATCCACTTAGCCAGAAAAGCAAGAAGCAAAAAGGATCCAAATAATTGAAGATAGTGTAAGGGGCCTCTGGGACAACCTCAAGCATACCAACATCCGAATTATAGGGGTGCCAGAAAAAGAGAGAGAGCAAGATAATGGGAACCTACTTGAAGAAATAGTGACCGAAAACTTCCCACACCTGGTGAAAGAAATTGACCTAAAAGCCCAAGAAGTGCACAGAAGCCCAAAATATAGAAACCTAAAGAGGACCACACCAAAACACATCATAATTAAAATGCCAAGAGCAAAAGATAAAGAGAGAATATTAAAAGCAGCAAGAGAAAAACAGTTACCTATAAGGGAGCACCCACATGGTTGTCAGTGGATTTCTCAACAGAAACTATGCAGGCCAGATGGGAGTGGCAAGAAATATTCAAAGTAATGAATAGCAAGAATCTACAACCAAGATTACTCTATCCAGCAAAACTATCATTCAGAATTGAAGGTCAGATAAAGTGCTTCGCAGATAAGAAAAAGCTAAAGGAGTTCATCACCACCAAACCAATATTATACGAAATGCTGAAAGATATTCTTTAAGAAGAGGAAGAAGAAAAAGGTAAAAATATAAATTAACAACAAATACACATCTATCAACAAATGAATATAAAAATCAAGTCAATTAATAATCTGATGAACAGGATAAATTGGTGAATATAACAGAATCATGGACAGAGAGAGGGAATGGACTGACAATTCTTGGGGAGAAAAGGGGTGTGGGAAGTGCAGCAAGATTCTGGATAAAAATCATGCAACTATGGGAGAGGACAGTTGGGGGGGGAGGTGAGGGCAAAGGGTGGGATGGGTACTGAGTGGAGGGGAGCTATAGGGGGAAAAAGGGGGGAACAATGTAATTAATAAACTGAACAATAAAGATAAAATAATGAAAGAGTGGATTAGAGAAAGAGTAGAAAATGCTTGCGGTGTTGTTGATACCAATACTAAAGATCATGGTTTCACACACACTTAGCTGTGACCTTGCCCAGAAGGGGGTGGTACAAGTGGGAATAAATTGGCCTGTGCATAGGAAAGTTCACATATATCAGTAACTGCTATGATAACAGCACTCAACTAAACATGTATCTAGTACTATGTAATTCTCACAGTCACTCTCTTTACCCCCCACACCCCCTCGTCCACCTTTAAAAAAATTAAGAGATTAAGGGCTCTGTGACAAAAAGCAACTTCAAAGTATTTTAGCTATGGAGTTTTCAGAGCTGGGAAATTTCAGTCCAACTTTCATTACTCTAAAATCTGGTGCTCCTCCTACTTCTGTAAGAAAGGGACACTAGCTATTGTTTTTCTCGATGCACTTTCGGATGAGTTCAGTTGAAAAACACCCACATTTGACCCCTTTCTCCTTCTGCCTTGCCCCAGTAAAAGCAAGAGATAACTCACACTGGCCACAACCTTCTCCCATGAGATCAGTAGAGAAAATAGCGATGTTATCAGAAGAAGCCTAATGACCCAGGGAAAGTAAGATACCTCTCATACAGGCATACCCAGGCAAAGCAAAGCCCTGGAAGAAACTTCTGGGGCATTTAGCAAGAACAACTTAAAAGGGCTTTTGAGCAAAAAATGACCCCAAATGAAAACACTGCATGTGAGCCCTGGGCCCATAATCAGTGATTGCATTGCAGAGCAAAGGCACAAGGCTTGGATTGGTAGCCAAGCCAGGCTGGCGTCTGCCGTTGTAGCAAATTAATCCTGAAATCTCAGTGGCTTAACATCAACAAGTTTTGTTTTATGCTCATTTATGTGTCAAGTGAGGGGTGCTGTTGGGGGAACTCTGCTTCACATAGCCATTCAGAAATTGGGCTATAACACCTGGTGACTGCACCAGCGGGAGTGTGAGGCCTCTAAGGGTGCATGGGAGGTGTAGGGGTTGACTAGTGACCCACCCGATTCATGCCTATGTGGAACCTCAGAATGTGACCATATTTAGAAATAGTCTCTTTGCAGATATAACTACTTAAGGATCTTGAGAGGAATCTTAAGTCATACCTATTTAGAAGGAGATTTAAATAAAAAAAAACTCATGCCTTTTACAAGAGAAAGGAGAGGGATAGTTGGACACAGACACATAGAGGGAAGAAGGGACACGTAAAGACCCCAGAGGCAGGGTTTGGAGTGATGCAGCCACTAGCCAAGGGATGCCAAGAGTTACCAGGAGCTGGAAAAGGCAAAGAAAGATTCTCCTCTAGAGTTTCTGGAGGAAAGGGTGGCCCTACTCACATCTTGATTTTGGATTTCTGCTATCCAGCAAAGTGAGAGAAGAAATTTGTTGTTTTAAGCTGCCAATTTTGTGGTGATTGTTATAGTAGCCTAGATGTTTTTAAGGGCCAGGCCTGGAATGAGCTTTTTACCTGTATTGAGCAGAATCCAAACTAACTGTTGTCAATTTTTGTCTTTCTGAATGCCCAGGAAGAGGACAGTGAAACAAGATTTGGTGAATACCTAGCATCACCTTTCATAATTTCCCTGAGAGGACATACAGGGAGCAAGGGGCAGAGTTTTGGAATAGAGACCGTTTCACGTTTAGAGACAGTTTCAGGAGCCATTGGACTGTCCACAGATTACTTTAGGTCAAAGCAGGACAGCAGGAGATTAGCATTAGGGAGGGATGATGGAAAACCAGAGACAGATTCACAACAAGTAAGTAGGGACCCATAATTGCACCACTGTCCATAGAAACAGAACAGTAGGGTCAAGCAGAATAATAGGAACCCACATCCACAAATTGGATAGGATGGGCAGGTTCCAAGGCCAGAGAGGAAGCCATGAGTGTTGGTGCCAGGGGACTGGGGCACCCAGCGCCCCCCAGCTGGACAGGTACTCAGACATTGCTTGAAAGCAGATAAGACTACCTCCTTCAACTCCCTAAGGGGTATCAGATAGTCTTTTTTATTTTTTGTGTTTCCAGTGTCTGGCACAGATTAGATGCCCAGTGGATGTTTGTCCTGCCTTTCATCTGGATGATGTTTCATAGGCCATGTCACAGCAGTTTCAAGCTCAAACTCCCCTTTGCCTAAAGGAGTGAGTCTTAAATCTATAGGTTGTCTTGAACTTTCCCTCATCCCTGCCAGAGCATGTGATCTCTCTTGGGCCTCCATGCCTTTGCACTTTGCATTATTTTCCCCAAAATGACTCTTTTCTTCTTTCCACCTGGTGAGGACTTGCTCACCCTTGAAGAACCAAGTCTAACACATCATGGAAAACTCTCCCCTGACTCCCCAGGTAGCCACACCCTCTCTCATTAGCATTCTCAGCATCCTTTGTGATATATATGGTCAGCAATATTAACATTATTTATTTATTTAATTGTTCCACTTGACTCAATTTTGCATTTTTAATTTTTTATTTATTAAGGTATTATGTATGTGTCCTCATCACCCATTACCTCTTCCCGTCCCCCCATCACCACTTATGCCCTCACCGTCCTGGTGTTCATGTCCATTGGTTAGGCTTATATGAGTGCATACGTCCTTTGGTTGATCTCTTCCCCTTACCCCCATCTTCCCCTACCATTCCTCTGAGGTTTGACAGTCAATGCTTCTCTGTCTCTGGATCTGTTTTTTGTTCATCAGTTTATGTTGTTCATTATATTCCATAAATGAGTGAGATCATGTGATACTTATCTTTGGCTTATTTCACTTAGCATAATGCTCTCCAGTTCCATCCATGTTTAGTTTGAAGCAGCCACCTTTTCCTCCTTTTTCTTCTTCCTCTTCTTAAAGATACCTTTCAGCATTTCATATAATACTGGTTTGGTGTTGATGAACTCCTTTAGCTTCTTCTTATCTGTGAATCTTTGCTGTGTAGAGTAATCTTGGTTGTAGGTTCTTGCTATACATCACTTTGAAAATTTCTTGCCACTCCCGTCTGGCCTCCATATTTTCTGTTGAGAAATCAGCTGACAGTCGTATGGGTGCTCCCTTATAGGTAATTAAGTGTTTTTCTCTTGCTGCTTTTAACATTCTCTTTTTGTCTTTTGCTCTTGGCATTTTAATTATAATGTGTCTTGGTGTGGTCCTCTTTGGATTCCTTTTGTTTGGGATTCTGTGTGCTTCCTGGACTTGTAAGTCTATTTCTTTCACCAGGTAGGGGAAGTTGTCATTATTTCTTCAAATAGGTTTTCAGTATCTTGCTCTCTTCTCCTGGAACCCTCATAATTCTGATGTTGGTACGCTTGAAGTTGTTCTAGGGGCTTCTTACACTATCCTCAAATTTTTGGATTCTTTTTTCTTTTGTGGTTGAGTGTTTTTGACCTCTTGGTATTTCAAATCTTTGATTTGATTCTTGCATTCCTCTAGTCTGTTTTTGGGTTTCTATAAGATATTTTTTTTATTTCAGTCAGTGTATGTTTAATTTCTAGTTGGTCCTTTTTCATATCCTCTAGTGTCTCACTAAACTTATCAGCCTTTTCTAGGAGCCTCTTGAAAAACTTATAACCGTGGTTTTGAACTCTTTATTCAGTCGTTTGTTTTCCTCCATTTCTTTTGTTTGTGATCTGTTTCTTTCTCTCTGCATTTTCACTGCTTCCCTGAGTTGGTAGGGTAGCTTTGAGTGCTAGGTATCTCGGCCTCCCCTGTTACCTGAGGTGTACACTCTTGGTGCACCTCTTTGTGGACTGTGTGAACAGCCTTGTTGCATATATGTCTTGATTGTTGGTATCACTGGGAGGAATTGACCTCCAGGCCAACTGGCTGTGAGGATCAGCTGTGTCTATGCTGGAGACAACCTTATGTGACAAGACTTGCAAATTTGCCAACCTCTGTGCTCAGCTTTGATGGGATGGAGTTTCTGGGTGGGGCAGACTTTCAGGGTGGAGCTGACAGCCTTGCCTTCCAGTCAGCCCCATCCCAGGAGGTCACTGGGTCTGTGTACACAGGCAATTGCTGCAGGCACCTCTGTAAGAAAGGTGCCCTTGAGCCCCGCCTGCCGCCAGACCATCCAGTCTCTCCAACAAATCCAGAATTCCAGACCTTCACCTGGTACCAGGGCTCTGTGCTGTCGGAACTCCTTTCTCCCTTCCACCAGACCATGCCAGTGGCACAGCCAACAGTTCACCCTCACCGTGCGCACTTGCGAGCGTGCCTCCGGAACTCCGGCCCTTGGCTACTCCCCCAAGATTCCACCTCATAGCGCCGCATGGGGCTCCCTTCTCTCTCCAGCCAGATAATGGCAGTGGCACAGTCCGCCTCCACTGCTCTGGAGCTCTACCCTTGGCTGTTCCCCTGGAATTCTGCCTCATAGTCCAGACTCCCCCCACAAGGGCCTGGGTCCCCCACATTTGGAGTGCAATCTGAACTGGGATCAGCACAGTCTGCAGCTCCTATCTCCTTTTCGCTAGAGCACCCCTACCAGACACCCAGGGCACCCCATCCTCTTCGTACCTTAGGCTTAACAGTGGCTCTGATTATCTGTTTGAATTTCTGTTTCCTTCTAGTTTTAGAATTTCCAGTCATCTGGCTCTCCTATGGTTGTGGATGATGTCCGTTTTGTCTTCTAGTTGTATTCTTGAAATTGTTGTGTGGGGCAGCAGTCTAGGTGTTTACCTATGCCGCCATCTTGGTTTCCTCCCTCAATTTGCATTTTTATTCACTTCCTGGCTCATAATAACCCCCAGTAAATTTTTGTTATGGAAGAAGTGTCACTTCTACCTGGCCCTCCTTCCAGACAGCTGAAGAGGCAACTAGTGATAGTTCTAGTGAATGGAGACGATATTATGATTATTGATTAATTAATGGGTGATTCATGTATTACCATGAAAAATATAGATGGGTGAAAAATTAAGGAAAAAGATAAAAATGGGTTGGAGTATCCCATTTTTGGAGAAAAACAGTAACTATGGAAAACATTTTTGTATCAATTTAAAATTTATCAAGTGCTTTAATATTATCTTATTTTTTCTTTTTGTAACTCAGTGGGGGAATATAGGGCTAACATGACTGATTTCACTTAAAGTTGAGGAAATGGACATTCAACATGGAACTTATCCAAAGACTGTACAGCTGCACAGGTGGTAAGTGTCTGCCCCAGGGGTCATAGGTTGGCCCTGTAACTGTAAATCTTGTGTTTTATCCCATACCTCCTGTGAACTACTCTCTCATAGAGACAAGTGAGCAAAGAGGAGATGATGAGGAGAAAGGAATGGGAGGGAAAGAGGTTTGGGTAAGGGAAATTTGCTTTATTTAAGGCATATTGTTTAAGGTCCACAAATAATTCTATAAAGTAGACATTCCACAGATGGGGTAACAGAGGACTGGAGAGGGGAAAATAACTTGCGTCGTATCCCTCAGCTAATAAGCAGCAAAGATTGGAGTCAAACCCAGGTCTTCTCTCTCTCTCTCTGAAGCCCCATTCCCTTCTTCTACTCTGCTGCTGGGTCACCGGTATGACCTGTGGTAACAGAACATGATTCTACCTGTTCTCTGCTGTCCCCTGCCTCTCCCATTGTGGAAATTCTTCAGACATCAAGGCTACAGGTTTTTTTGATGCCCTGTCCCTTGTAAGCACTTGAGACCTATATATTGCATCCTGGAAAGATTTAAAAGGAATCACTGATCACCTGCTGAGCTTTTTTACTAGTAGTTTTGTTCTTGGAAATGATTCATCTTGAGGCTTTGGGATGTCTTATCACAAATAGCCTTCCTTAATCCATAGTTTTCCCACTTCCCTTTAAGACAATATTTTGCATTTAAGTTTATATTATATACATATGAAATACTGACCAATGTAGCTTCTACCTGAAATGGATTAGAAAACATTGTTTTGTTTTGTTTTTTAAAGCTCTATTTCTGTCTCATCTGGTCACTCCATTTCTGTTGATCCCTGACTCCTTCATATATATATTTTTTTCTCTCTTCTTTCCCCTTAGCATATAGGATAATATATTACTGTGATTTTTTTTTTTTGCTTTTTGTAGGTGATTTTTCAGATGCTTCTTCTACTTGTATTTAGTTACTTGCAGCCCTGCAAGGCCAGTATGTTTATTGTGAGGTCTGCTGGGATCATGGAATTCAGGGTGGAGAGGGAAAAGATGTTCCTCCTCTGGTTGGAAACTGCATGCTCCCAACCTCGACTTTACTCTTAATCTCTGCTGTCTGTGCAGTTTCAAGTTGGGTCAAGGTAACACAAGGGCACTTTTAAGGAGAGACCAGGGTCAAAACTACAAACAGATGTTCTTTAATAACTGCGGAGGAAAAAGGATCTGGCCCAGAGACCCTCAGCCTTCACTTGGTGAGAACCTTTAGCCAGTGTGTGCATGTGTGTTTTAGTTTTATTCTTTCCCAGATGCCCCCAGAGCCACGGCGTACCTGCTGTTGCTCTCAAGCCTCTTGCCAACAGTAGCATCTGCTCAGTGTAGCCATCGAGCATTTGAATGTCAATATCTTTGCCTTGAAATGAATGGTAAAGTATTTGTCACTCAGCGGCAATCATTCTTTAAATAAAAGGTTAGCCAGACAGGGCCCTTAATCAAAGAGTCGGTCTTTTCTGTCAGCAGTGCCTTTTAAATAGCAATGATGAAGGCTGGCTGTCAGGGTAGGACTTGATGAGTGAGATGATTGATCTGCATAAATCATTTTCTTTTTACATTGTCAGTGAAGAGTAAATTGGTGGGACATTCTGGGTATTAGCTGTGTTGAAATTAATATGCAGTATCCTAGGTGTGTCCTCACTCACATAGTCCTCATAAAAGAAGGTAGAAATTAAAAGAGGCTTTTAGACGTGCATTGTTCTAATGAGAAAGTTGCACCATTCTTCCTGCTGTGGTCATCATCTTGCATGCTAAATTCAGAAGTTGAGTGTGTAGCACATTTTATAAGCTCCAAAAGGAATCTAGTTAATTTGGGAATTAGCTAGAGTCAGTAGCATTTAACAACCAGTAAATCTGTAAAGACTCACTGCTCAGAGGGGAAAAAAAATCTAAGAATGAATTCTGGTGTAAAGGCGAGGGTATCTACTCCCCAGCATGCAGTTGCAGAAATAGCCTTGGCTGCACATCAGGCTTTAGTTTAATCCACATACCATTGCTCCTGGGTGAGTCTCCTTGACCATGGTACTTAACCTTTCTGAGTCTGTTTTTTGTGTGTTTGCGTTTTGTCTTTTAAAACAAGATTTTATTAATTACCTTTGGTGGGATTGCTGTTGGTATTAAAGTCACTATTGTGGGTGAAAGAGCATAGCATATTACCTTGCACATAGCAAGAAAGTGCTCAGTGAATGTTAATCTCTTCCTTTTCTTTCAGTCAAGCAAACCACCCAATACCTGGAACTCTGGCCAAGAACTGATATGTCAATATCAGGGGCACGTCTACATGGTCAAAATAAACAATGGTCTGTTTTCTGTCATTCTTGTTCTTGCTGGGATTTCTTATGGCATTTTTTAAATATCAAAACATGTTTAAAGGGGCACCAATAATATCTAATTGCAGAATACTGGGTGTTTAGGGAGTGAGGTGGAAGGAATGGGGGAGAGATATAGCCAAGCACACTTAGGATTTGTTATCTCACTATTAGTCTTTGTATTATATATCTGGGTTTATATTATTCAACTTTGGAAAGAACAAGTAAAACCTATGCACTATACTATAGGGATTAAGGGCAGAGTTGATGGAACCAAATTGCTGGATTCAGATCCAGGTTTTCCAATTAATTGCTACGTGACTACAGCAAGATAGTAAATTGCCTCCCTAAGCCTCAGTTTCCTTACCTCTAAAGTGGGCTAGTAGGAAACCCATTTCACAGTTGTGTCAGGATGATTGATTTAATATATAAAAAGAAAGCATGTAAAATGTACGTGGTATGTACATGTTAGCTGTGATTACTATGAAACAGTGACTGGTTGAGAAAAGGAGATATTGCTGCAGTTCTGGTGGGTTGGAAGGATCAAAGAAAGAGACAGGGCCCAAGTCCTACCCTGACAGCCAGCCTTCATCATTGCTATTTAAAAGGCACTGCTGACAGAAAAGACCGACTCTTTGATTAAGGGCCCTGTCTGGCCCTTTAGATATGGGAGTCCATGGTAATGGTATATGGAGTGAAGTACTTTCTTCATTTTGGAGACATTTCCCTATTGAAGGAATTTAGAACCAAGATGGTTCTAGAAACATCCATATCTGCAGCTGGCCAGTAAGTATTGGAGTGACTGATGGGCAGCCCTGCTTTGCTCCACTCTGTCCTCACTGTAGGATCAAATATGACTGAGGTGGTCTCATGGACAAAATGAACACGAAAGAGAAATTCTTTTCTGGCTAACTTAAAAACATTATGGATTACTCTCTAACATGTTCTAAAAAGTTTTATAGGGCCTTCTGGTAACTAGTTATGTTGTTATATTGAATGCGAAGGTTAAAAAAATATCTTTGCTTCCTCGGGCTCTCCATGTGCCTCATATAAGGATAAAGTCCACATCTATCTCTGCTAGTGGGCACTTGGAGTGAATGTTTAGGAGCCTCGGTAACGTGTGAGGGGCATGCGCCTATGTAAGTCGGCACCTGTGGCCAGGAGAGGAACTCTGTTCCTTGGACATTTGAGTTCTCTACATTCTTGGAGATTTGTGCTTTTTCTCAGGCTTGTTTTTGGCTGAATGAGTAGTTGTATTTGGGTTTTGGGCTTTCCTCCCATCCTCTGAGTTTATTATATTCTGAGCTTTTGGTCTTCTTTTGCCTAATGGAAGTTTCCACAAGAGAATTTCAGAGAAATCTTCACCAACTTTGGTGATTCCATGGAAGTTCTCAGAGGCAGCAAAGGTCCCCTATTCTCAGGCAAGTCAGGATGGAGATTTGCAAACTCTCCAGTCTCAACTCTTTGATAATAGTTTCTGTACCTTCTGTCTTAATTAAGCACTCAGCATGGTCATGCTTTTTGGAAGACACTGTGAAATTATCCTAAATCTCCTCGAGGGGCTTGAGGGCTACACTGAGAATTTCTGGAAAACATTCTGCTCTAGCTTACAATGCTCTTGGGCTACAGAAGTGGTGACACTGTCCTTCCCAATTCTGTCCTTATCAGACAAAAGCAGAGCCTATGTGATCTAACTGGCTACTTAATAGGATCCAGCCATATTGGGTGTGATATGCTGCTCAAGATTAATTTCATGTAATGAAGATCTGAAGCAAGGTGTATAAGAGCCCGCTAATGTTTCATTTATAGCAATCTATCAAAACAATAGATATTTAGCCTTCTTTATTGGATATGAAACATTAACTTAAAGCCAGGGCTACTTTCTGTTTTAAATACCAATATCCATTACGTGTTTCTCGCTGTAAGCATCTCTGACCCCTGCCCTCCATTCCATCAACCACTGTGAAAATATGCCACAGCTTCACAGGGGACAGGTGTCATGCTTTAGCCTTAGGTTTTGATTCTCTGCAATCTTGGACAATGGACCAACCCTGGTCCTCACCATACTTTGTTTGGCTTTACTGGGTACACACTATATTCAAGCACACTAGATGTTGGGAGGGTTGGGTCATTGATGGGACACAACTCTATTGAGTGCGAGATGCTGGAAAAGGGATATCTTAGCCCATGGGCATCCTCATCACTCTGGGGTTCGTTATTACATTTTCTCAGTGATGAGCTACTGAGGCCTAGAAATATCTGGGCTGCCTCTCCTCATAATATCTTTCCATTTTTTAGAGTGTGAAAGAGTGAATTTTCATAAGTTCTAACGAGTAGGTGGAACCCATTATTTAGCTTCTAGGGGCTCCCTATTGTCTGAGAGCCTTTAGTTTGGTATTTGAGACTCTAGTGGTAGTCAAACTCATTAGTCAACAGAGTGGCAAACCACGCTCGCAAGCCGCATGTGGCTCACGAGCCTCAGTTTGCCGACCACTGCCCTAGGACAAGTGCACAGGCATTTAATATTTGTTGAATTTATGAATGAAAGAATGAAAAATTTTCACTGTTTCCTCTTCAACATTATTTCCCATGAATGCCCACTATTATCATTTTCTTCTCACCACTTTCCTTTTCTTCACTACTTTTATTATTAGAAATATATTTGTTCAGCACACATTATTTACCATTTTCCAGTATGGAATACATTCTAATTTTTTTTCTGGCTCAAATCATATATATATTCTTTAGGACCTGACTGAAAATCCATATTTCTCTGACTTGTGTTCTCTGTGTGGCTTTTACATTCCTCTTTGCCTTTCTCCTATTAATCCTTGACCAATACGTTTGAATATACATCTGATGCTTAGACCTAGATGGAGGTTCTCTAGATATTTTAACCTATGCATACTCATTTTTTTTAAACTGAAGAATCTTCAAGAATAGGGGCCTATGCTTAGCATTTTTTTTTTCATGGCATATACCCTAATCTTGGGCACACAAGGTGCATGCAGTTATTTTGTGTAAGACAAGGCAGAAGATTTACACTGCAATTGATTTTGGAATGTGTCACCCTCAGTAAAATATTTGTGACCCCTGGGGAATAGGAACCATGAAGATCCCATTGGATTTGTCTGCGTTCTCCCCCAGGACTTTCCTAACCACCAGATTGTTGTTTGCAGTTCTCCCTTTGGACCTAGAAACTTGAATGTGTCCCGTATTTTCTTGCTCCATTCCATGCTGTGTGGTTTCAGATTCTGTCTTCTGTTTCCTTTATACAGTCTCTGGGGTCCCCTTAATTGGGACAGCTTAGGAGCCCCTGCTGTGAGCCAGGGGATGAGTCTCACTGCTTTTCCTCTCCATGAGCAGGCTGCATGGGGGTTTGCTGGAGTGGAGACGTCAACCTGGCAGCACATCCTGTGCTTCTCCCGTCACCTGTTGTGTGTTTCACCCAAGGCCTACCTCAGGAGGCCTCTGAATCCTTTTTGGCCAGACATCTTTTTGGCAGTTTGAGAACTTGGTTGGATTCCAGTCTTCGCCTTTCATTTTCAGGGCATGCCCACATTGTTGATTTGTGTGCCAGGCTTGCACTTTTTCTTCGTTTTCCTCGCTCCCCCTGCCCTGTGATCCATGGATACTGTTATAAGAATTGGCAACTTGGAAATACTTATTAAGGGTCCAACTGCTTGACTCTAAAAATTTATTTTGCCTTTTTAATTAAAAAAATAACACATTCTAATTATAAAAGATATAAGTAATAGAGATATGAAAGCAAAGTCTGTATTAGTTGAGTGGCATGTAATAGAAAACCAAAGCAGCCATAGCTTAAAATAGGAGTTCTATTTTCTTTCCAACAGAGGAACCCAGAGGTAGACAGGCCAAGGCTCTTGTGTTGACTCTATGAAGTCAACAGAGACAAGGCTCCTTTTTCTTTCTGTACCTTCTGTCTTTCTGTACCACCATCATTTTTTTATGTTGCTTCATGGTTCAAAGTAGCTTTTGAGTTCCAGTCATATCATCTGAGTTCCAAGCAGGAAGGAGGAAGAAGGGGAGAAAAAGCTTCCACACTTGCTGTCTGTCACTTTTAAGGAAGGACAAATTGTTTACACCTTGTTGCTTACCCCTAGGCAGTCATGTACTTGGAGCTGGCTCTTCCTTGGTTGCAAGAACCAATTGTTACATTCTTAGGAATTTTTGTGAGCATCAACTTGGTAGCTTAAATTTGGCCATAGTGGGAATATTTACACCATAAAAATTGGTGCAAGAGTGAGCTGGTTGTGAAACATTTACTAGCACACAGCTATTAAATCAGAGTATTGTTAGTAAGGAAGAAGAGAAGATGGATAATGGATAAGCAAAGCTCTCTTTGCCATATTCCCCATACTTTGTAAGGAATTCCTACATTCCATAGCGTGGATCTACTTCCCACATTTAGGTTTATTATTTTCTCCCTTTCAAATTATGCAATATATATATATATATATATATATATATATATATGTCTCTTTACATATAAATTTCTGCACATGAGCTAGCTTCTGTGAATGAGCATTTCTTTGAGGTGGATTTGCTGAGTCAAAGGATGTGCCCACTGCTTCCCTCTTTATGAAGAGCACTTACCAGATGGAGGGCTCTTTCTTCCTAAGTAGTATAATGGTGAAGAACATGGATTTTGGAATTAGACACACAAAATTCTCAGAACACTCTTACTGAGAATTTTGAGCTGTGTGACTTTGGCCAAATTACTTAACCTCTCTCAGCCTTCTCTCTCCACTGCCCCCTCAAAAATGAAGGGGATACCATCTGGCTCTGTAGTGGTTTATGTCAATGAAATGATATGACTACAAAGAACTTACAGTAGAGCCTGGTGTATTGTAAATGTGGTAACTAGGGCTTTTGCACAAAGAGAGATGTACTCACACAGATGCATAACATATACAGAGAAGAATAAAAACATGAAACTGAGTCTTGAATGTTGAAGTCTAGGTCAATATGAGTTGTAGAGGTGATCATCACATAGAAAGAGATGGATGTTTAATGCACCGATTGAAAAATTGTCCCACTAACCCAAGTGGTAGCTATAGGTAATTGATGGTCAGAAAAACTTCAGAGTAAATCAAGCATATCTCCAATTCATAAGTGCATATTTATAAATATATTTAAAATAATCTTTATGACTATTCAGTTTTATAGTTTTCTTAAGCACATCAGATGCTTGAGTTGTGGAAGCTGACAAAAATCAACATAAATGTTCTTTTTCTCCCCCAACTACATTGAACATTGCACAGATGTGTAGTTAAGTATTTATTATGAACATGCAAATATTGATATCCCCAAGGCCCATTCTTTGATTTTCATGCTGCTGTTGCTATATTTGGAATGGTTGATTAATACAGGTCTTTGCTCTGATACATAGCATGTCTGACTTCAGGGCCGCTGAGAGCAGCATTGAGAATAAAGAATCCAGAGCTTGATGTTCATAAGTTTGGACAATATTTGAGGATGGGAGTTGCTATGGGAAAAGGTCAGCCAGCAACCGAATATACAAGATGGTTAAGGATATGCCTAGCATAGCACTTTGTACATGGTCGGTTCTCAGTAAATCTTTGCTCATTTAAAGATATAAAATATATGAAGAATAAACAGCCATAATGAAAGGATTATTTCACACTGATCTAGAGCAAGACTTCTCAATCTTGCCTCTGTTAACATTTTTGGCTGATAATTCTGTTGTGGGGGCCAGCCTGGACATTGTAGGAGGTTTAGCAGCATCTGGCCTCTACCTACTAGGTGCCAGCATGGTCCTCCCCAAGTTATGATCACAAAAAAATTTCTCTGGATATTGCTAACTGTCTCCTGGGGAGCAAACTGCCTCAGTTGAAAACTAGGCTAGAAGAAAGGGAAAGAGCAAATAGCATATATTAAACAATAAGCATGTGCCAGATGTTTAACTCATTAAATCCTTCCAACAATTCTGAATTATTTTTGCAGGAAGAGGTGTAGAAAGAGGTTAAGAGCATGGCCTAAGGTTAGACAGGTGGAATCTGATTCCAAATGTGATGCTCTTTTGCTTGTGCTCCTCTTCCTCCTAGTGCAGTCTGACTTACACACCAAGTACCAAGGGCTCATACTGCTCCTCTTCTTGATGATAAGGACAAGGACTTCACTTCCTCATGAAAACACTGTCAGATGCACTGTTTGCAAAGAAGCATGGACCACTTACATTTGGGGCACTGATTCAAGTTGGTTTATGTTTGGCAGAGAATATGAGCTGGGCTGTACCCAGTGGAGGACAGCTGATAAACAAAGGGGTGTGTAGTCTTCTTAGCTTTTCGAGAGCTCAGAGTCTCCAGAGAGATCTCAAAAGAGGTTCAAGGGGAGTTTCTTTTGAAATGAGCTATCCAAGAGCTATGACATTTCTGTGTGGAGGTGGTTTGGCTGTGATGGTTAAGCAAATGGGGTTTTCTTCTGGGGAACACCGAAACCAGCTATTTCCCTATCTGATCTTCTTGTAGTTAATTTAGTAGATTTTAAACCCAGGTCCCACCAGACCAGGCTTTGTTTTGAGCTCTGGGTGCTGATTCTGTGAGGTGTGCTGTTGGGGAAGAGCCTTTCATTTTCTATCATTTAGTGAGGCACTAGCCTGTAGAGGAGAATTTTGGGTATGCAGCTAATTGTTAGAATTGTGTAGCAGGCATAGGTTGCTTTCTTAACAGAGTTGGGACAGGTTAGGAGGAGTCAGGAAATGAAGAGAGATAAAATTATTGTTAATCCCCCCGTTTTTTTTTTTGTACCACCGAGAGAATATAAACCAATAAAAGAACTAAATGCTAGCAATCCATAAAATTCCATAATTGGCAATAAAGAAAAACTAAAACTATATTGATATACAACCAAACAAGGTAATTATCATTATTTTTTAATAAAGCCATTTATCAATAAATACCAAAGGGGATAGGAAAAATTACAGGCACGACAATGCCATCTTCCATAATTATAGCTATTAACAATTGAAAGCATAATTACAAGCGGAAGGAAAACTTTCAGGAAAGCTTTGTGTTTTTTTCTGAACAGAGAAGCGAAGTTCTCACATTTCAGTCAGGATTCTGTGAAAATTCCTGATGATTAGCTGGATGCTGGTCCCAACTCAGAGTATCTTGTTTTCTGAAGATCTGCAATTTGGACCTTTCCTGTCTTTCCATTTCCAAGTAGGCCAGCAGCCCTGGAGGAAGGCCTGGAGTTGGGGGAAAGGTATATGTGGTAATTATCTACTTCCCAAATGTCACAAATAAAAAGGACTTTATTTAGCAGAAAGCTTGGTTTGGGGAATCCCATTTAATCCAAACAAACCCTGATTAAAGCAGCTACTGTTGCCTGAATGCCCACAATCCAGGCCCTGGGGGTACAGACAGGAACGAGATGCGATTTTACTACTTTGCCTTACTTTCAAAAGTAGACAGACCTATCTCGTTCAGTGTTGAAATACAGGGTAGCAAGATGTTAAGAGTTTGTCTTATAGCCTGCTGGCCATACCCCAGCTCTGCCACTTGCTGCCTATGGGACTTTGCACAAACTAATTAACAGCCCTATGCCTCAGTGTCCTTACCTGTAAACTAGAGATGATACTAGCACCTATCTGTAGGCTAGGATAAGGACTAAATGAAATGATATATGAACAGTGCTTAGAAAAGTGCTTGGCACCTGGTGAGAACTATGTAAGTTAGCTGTCATTTAACCCAGTGGAGGAAGTACTCTGATTATGCACTTTGGGTCTGATGCAAGAGTAGCAGAATGTTCTCTGACTGGTGGTCATGGAAAACTCTGTGGACAAAATAATGACTGTGTTGAATGTTCAAGGGTAGGAATGATAGGAGAGGGTATTCCACACAGTGGAAACCACACCACAGGAGTGAAAGAGTGGATGGAATCCGGAAGCAGTATGACATGCCCCAATGGAGAGATGAGGCTGCAGGGTCTCAGAATTGTGGCAGAGTCTGGGGCACAGAAACTTGACTTGTTCATGAGGACTGGAGTCCCTACTAAGAATATTAAATGTGAAGGTGCTGGTTGGTCAGATTTGCTATCTAGACCCAATATGAGTGCAGAATGTAGTGCTGGGCTGCTCCAACCAGACCACAGGAGCCAAAGGGAAGGGTGAGGGGCAACTTTGGGAATGTTTAGGATCAGTGATTCTACCCAGTAGGGCAATATTTTAGCAGGGTCATACATGTTTGTTGAAAATAAACACCTGGATTGATGGTTCTCAGTTTATTGTGGTAGTCATTAGTGCTGGTTGGCAGATGTCTTAGTTCTTCACACCAGGCCCAGGTATAAACAAATGATGAGATTGTCTTTTTTGGTCTCCTTGTGTGAATGGGGCCATGTGAACACTTCTGACCCAGGAATTATAAGGAAAGTGATTTGGAACTTTGGAGCCAGATCATTGCATTGCTGTTGTAAGGTCCTTTAGAACTTGCTCATTTCCCTCATCACAGGGGCCAGCATCATTTCAGGTAGTCACTCCATCAGCCAGGCCTGATAATGAGGATGACATGAAGCAGAGCTCCCAGCTGATATCTAATTAACATGGAGCATGAGTGAGAAATGAACCTTCATGGTTTCAAGCCAGGGGTCAGAAGGCAAACTTTGCTCATAAAGAGCCATAAACTATCTTAGGCTTTTACTCTACTTTGTTACATGAATAAATGGGCATGACTGTATTTTAGTAAAGCTTTATTTACAACATAGGCAGCAGGCTGCTTTTGGCCAGCAGGCTGCATTTGGTTAGCAGGCTTACTCCTACTTAAGGCACAAAGACTTGGGGGCTGTTTGTTACCATAGCATAATTGAGCTGATGCTAGTTACTAAGCTACCCAATTAACTTTTTAAAATCTTCTTTTCTAAGCAAATTCTGTTGGCTTCTTTTTAAATCATGAAGTGAAGTGCATGGATCTTAAGTCTACTGCTCAATGATTTTAATAAATGTAAGATATAGGGCATTTCCATAATCTCAGAAATTGCCCCTTTTCTGTTCTCCCCACATTCATTTTCTTGTTGATGGTTGTATGTAGTTTTAGTTATTATGACTAAAGCTAATATGAGCATTTATATGACAGGCTTACGTAGCTCTAGGCTTTTATATCTCATGGATAAGTACAGTTGTTAGGCAGTGCAATTGTTAGGCAGATACGAGTTTAAATTTATGGAAACTGGCAATATTCTTTTCTGATGTGATTATACAATTTACACTTCCACCAGCAATGTTTGCAATTTTCAATTACTCTACATCCTTTTCAATATTTGGTGTTGGCAGTGTTTTTAACTTTATTTATCCTGATAGATATGCAATGGTATCTCATTATGGTTCAGTCTTTATTTTCCTGATGACTAATGATGCTGAGTATCTTTTCATGGGTTTACTGGCAATTCATTTATCATCTTTGGTGGATGGACTATTAAAATATTTATCCACTTAAAAATTGAGTTATTTGTTTTTTAGTTATTGATTTGTCAGAGTACTCCATATATTCTGGTTACAGGTCCTTTGTCAGATATCTGTATTACATTTGTAGCTATCTCTATTTATTTCAAATATTTTTTCCAGCCTTTGGGGTTATTCTTTTACATCCTTTACAGTGTCTGTAGATAAGCAGAAGGGTTTATATTTATAAATACAAATTTATCTTTTGTGGGGGCTGTGGGAAGAGAGAAAGATTAGTATTTTCTATGTCCTAAGAAATCCTTGCCTTCCTTAAGGTTTTAGGAGCTTTAGCATGTTGGCTTTTATGCTTAAGACTTTGATCCATGGTTAATTAATTTTCACATCTGAGAGTTAAAAATTGAGATTTATTGTGGTCAAATGCTTATGTTTATTCTTTTTTTGTTATACTTTTTTCATTGAGTTATTTTTGAAACTTTTTGTAAAAAAAAATCAGTTGACCGTGAATGTGCCGATCTATTTCTGGTTTATCTGTTATGCTTCATTGGTCTGCTTTTCTAGCCTTAGGTCAATGCCTTACTGTTTTGATTACTGTAGCTTTACAGTAAGTCTTTAAATCAGGGAGTTTGTGCCCTCCAAATGTGTACTCCTTTTTAAGGTCTTTGCCTCTTTTGGATCCTTTATTTTTCTCTATAAATTTGAGAATCAACTTGTCAGTTTCTAAAAATATGCTGTAAGATTATGATTTGAATTGAATTGAATCTATAGATCAGTATGTGGAACAGTGACAACTAAATGATATGAAATCTTCAAATCCATAAAAATACATGTGCTATGTAGTTTTTAGTGTAGAGCTCTTGCACATATTTTATTAAGTTTTTCATTATTATTTTAAGTTTTTGATTCCATTATAAATGGAATTGTAAACAAATTCATTTTCCACTTTTTTAATATGTAAATATGAAATGACACATAATTTTTGCATGTGTATATTAACCTTGTGTCCTGTAACCTTGCTGAAATCAGTTAGTATTTTTTATTTTTGGTTTTTAAGTTTGATAGGAGGATCTGTGTAAACAATTGTCAAGAATGAAAGCAGTTTACATCTTATTTTCCAATTTCATGTCTTTGTTTATTGCTCTTGTCTTATTGCCCTGGCTGGGGCTTTCATTACAATGCTGAGCAGAAGTAGGACAGACAGTCTTGCCTTATTCCCAATTTTAGAAATAAAGTGTTCAATACATTATCATTTTGTATTACGTTGGGTAAAGATTTTCTTAGCTGCTCTTATCAGATTGAATAATTTTTCTCCTATTCTTAGTTTATTCTGAATGGGTGTGAATTTTGTCTAATGCTTTTTCTGCTTCTATTAAAAAGACCATATGGGTTTTTTTCCCTTTTTACCGTTAATATGATGAATGCATTTTGTTGACTTTTAAATGTTAAAGTCATATTTTCCTGGAATTAACATCAGTAGGTCATGAAATATTATTTGTTTTTTATATTCTGTATTCAGTTTGCTACTATTTTGCTAAGGATATTTTTGTCTATATTTATGATGTAAATTGGTTCGTAATTTTCTTTTCTTGTAATGTCTCTGTCAGATTAGGGTGTATTATACAGGCTTCAAAATGAGTTGGCAAATGTCCCTTCTCTATTTCCTGAAAGAGTTTGTGGTTTTTATGTTACATTATTTTGATAGAATTTACTAATAAAACCCTTTGGGCCTGTTGATTTCTTTCTCAGAAGGTTTTACATGTTATTATAAAATTAATTTCTTGAATAAATATATGCTATCTAGATTTTCTATTTCTTTTTGTGTCTATTTCATTAAGCTGCATTTTCAAGGAATTTGTCCAGTTTATCTAAATTGTTGAAGTTATTGACATAAACTATTCACATTATTCCATTATTATCCTTTTTAATGTATGTAGACTCTTTAGTAATAGCTTTCTTCCATTGCTGTATTGACTTTCTTTTTTTGTCCCTTGTTCAGTCTCTTGCCTATGGGTTTATTAATTTTTTAAAGAAGCTTTATTGAGCTACATTTTGGATTCAATAGAAGTTACACATTTTATTTATTTAATTTATTTTTATTGTTGATAAAATACAGATTTGGAGGACACATACTCCCTGATTTGAAGACTTACGATAACACTTAGTAATCAAAACAGTGTGGCATTGATATAAGGATAGAATAATAGACTAATGAAGCATCATAGACAAACCAGAAATAAACCCTCACATGTATACCTGTGTACTTGAGTACAATGTATATTCTGCAGTTATTTGATATAATGTTCTATAAAATTCAATTAGAGTGATTTGTTCACTAGTGTGTTCAAATGTAGGTATCCTTACTGGATTTTGTTTTGTTATATGGGTCTATCAGTTACATAGGAATGGGTATTAATTCTCTAACCATGATTGTGGATTTTCAGTTTCTCCTTTTAGGTATGTCTAATTTTTCATCATATAATTTGAAGGTTTGTATATAAGTGCACAAACATTTATAGTTTATATATCTTCCCAATGATTTGATTTTTTAATAATTATGTAACATCCCTCTTTAAATCTCTAGTAGTATTCTATGTTTGGAAGTTTACTTTGATATTAGTGTAGTCATACCAACTTTCTTATACTTTCCAGAGTATACATACATTTTTCCATTCTTTCACTTTCGACCTTTTTGTATATTTATAAGTGCATTTCTGTAGATAGAATTCAATTCATCTTTGATATTTTATTCATGTTAGTGACCTTTTCCTTTTAATCATAGTGTTTAGACACTTACACTTTATTTATTAAATATAGGCATATGTCTGCCACTTTTTTTCTATTTGTTCCATCTGTTTTTACTTTAATTTTTGTGCTTTTTGATAAATGAAATGCTTTTTAGTATTATATTTTAATTTCTCTTATAGCTTTTAAATGATGTTAGCGTTTTTTCAGAGATTAAAATTTACAACCATAATTTAGCTTAATTTTTCACAGCCTACTAAGAGTTAATGTTGTATAACTTCACATTAATGTAACAACTTTGAAACCATTTTATTCCATTATATTTACTTTTCCTTCTTGTTTTGATGCTATTTTGTTATACATTTTTGCATTTATATAATAAGCCCTGTGACAGATGGTTATAATTTTTGTATTAAGCTGTCAGCATACATTTAAATAAATTAAGAAAAAAGATAATTTTTATATAAATATTTGTTACTTCAGTTACTCTTCATTTTTCCTGCACATGTTTTCACCTGGTAACACTTCATTAAACAAAATTTAGTGTGGTGATAGTCAGCTGATAATGAATTGTGCCATTGTTCATATAGCAGTAAAATCTTTATTTTGTCTTCATTTTTTAAAGATTATTTTTGTGACATGTGAAATTCTGGACTGATAGTTTATTTTTTCCTTTCAGCATTTTGAAGATACTCTCTAATTGACTTCTGATATCCTTAGTTTCTAATAAGTCAGGTATAAATTGTTTTATTGTCTCCTGAATTTAAAGTTTATGTCCAATGGATATTTTCATTAAACATTTTTTTTAATTGATTTGGGGGGGGGAGAGGAAGAGAGTAAGAAAGAAAGTGAGAGACACAACAACCTGCTATTCCACCCACTCAGGAAGTCATTGGCTGATTCTTGTATGCAGCTTGACTGGGGATCAAACCCACAACATCAACATATTAGGACCATTCTCTTACCAACTGAGTTATCAGGCCAAGGCTGTCCTTTGAGTACTTTCAAGACTTGTTTTTATTTTTTTGTTGTCAGAGCCTTAGTGTGGTTTTCTCGGTATTTATCCAGTTTTGAGTTTATAAAGCCTTTAGATCAGTACATTGTTGATTTTCCCCAAATTTGGGAAATTTTTGTTTAAATGTTGTTTTTGATTCATCCTGACTTCTCATCTTCTGGGACTCCAATTATATATATGTTAGATCACTGGGTATTTTCCCACATTTAACTGAGGCTCTGCTTATATGTTTTAATCATTTTCCTCTGTTCTTCATATTGGATAAGTATCATTGATCTTTAAATATTACTGATGTCTTTCAAGTTGAATGGTCTTTTATTTCTAGCCTCCACCCCCCCAAACATTTTCATTTGCTGATAAGACCAGTGATTATTATTTTTTTCATTTTTAGATGCTTTACTTTTATTATAGAATTTCACTTGGTTATTTCTTTGTAGTTTTAAAATTTTATGTTGAGATTACCCCCATATGTTTTAACCATTATGATTCTCTTAGAATTCCTTGAAAATATTTATAATTTATAAGCTTTTTTAAGGGCCTTGTTTGCTTTTTCAAACATCTGGGTTACCTCAGGTTTTGCTTTTCTTGGCTATTTCACTTTAACTCTGAGTCACATTTTTACGTGTCTAGTATTTTTCATTGTATATAAGACATTGTGTTAATATATTGCAGAGATTCTGGATTCTGTTATCTTCCTCTGAAATGTGTTAACTTTTGTTTTGGTTAATTTTTGCAGCTAACTTACTGTTTGATAACCTTTATCATGGGGAGGCTTGTTTGTACACTTTGTCATGGCTGCTCTGTTTTAATTTTGCTATTGGTTTTAGTGCAAAGCCATAATCCTTAGGTCTAGTCTATACTTTTAAGGTGTATTCCTTTAGGAGTTTTGATATAAAGCTTATTTACCTTGTCAGGATTCAAATTCCAAACTTTGACTCCCCTATGATGGATAGCTTATGAAATTCCTGGTGGCCTTTTCAGACCTTTACCTGTTAATTTCTGCCAGGCTACTTGGCCTTGCCCTGTGTTCCACTGGTTCAGGAGTAAGCTAAGGATTGGTGAGGAGGTCTGGGCAGATTTTCTACCTCTATCACTCTTCTGCTCTTGGATTTACCTTTACAATTTCCAGCCATCTGCCTTCTGCCTTTTTAAGCCAGTGACACTACAGCTTTCTTTTTGAGTTCTAGCTCCTGTGTGCAGTGCAGAAAGCAAAATGGCCTCAAGGGAAATGCCATTTAAACATAGATATCACCTAATATAGTTCATTTCTTTCATTAAAGTCTATGAATTTTCTCCATTTCTGCCTTCAATTAATTGTTGCTTATATTTTCTCCATAATTTATAACTTTTATCTGTGGGATAGTTAATTGGACACAAGTTACTTGATTATTACTAGAAGAGGAACTCCCATATATAGCTTTCTTATGTTTCTCTATGAGGCTGGAAATAGGGATAGCAATAAGGGGGTATTTCTGGTGTTCTCTGCATTCTTTTATTTTTGGTCATTTGGATATTTTGTTTATACAAACCCCTTCCAGTAAACATGGGTCTTCAGCTGCATCCCTGCCTCAACTTACCTCTGTTTTTCATGGTTATGCCTTTTAATCCATGCTTTAAAAATATCTAACTGTGCTTACCACTGAAGATGCTTAGAATTAAGTGACCCAACTAGTGACTAATTTTATCACTGATTCTAATTTTATTTTATTTTTTGCATACTTGGGCTCATTCATATATTTAGTCATTAATTATAGAGTGAGAACCTGTTGCATCTGAGGCAAAGTTTTAGGTGCTGTAGTTGCCACCTGCTGACGCCTACTTTATAGGTGGAGGAAGGAGAAAATAACAGATAGTATACAACTATCAGTTTGTGATAAGCTTGATGAAGACAACTGTGTGCAATCAAGAGCTAGTGAGGGGACCTGTGTGTGTGCTCCACATCAGGTAGTGTGTTTAGGTAAGAACTCTCTGGTGAGGGAAATATTTATACTGATATTAGAAAAATGAGAAAAAGCCTCCCAGAGGGATTTACTAGAAGAGCACTCCAGGCAGAGGGAACAGAAAATGGGAAGTCCTGAGCTGCAAGAGCAACTCCTGCCCCTGGGGGTCATTGTAAGTCATAGTGAGTAGTGTAGCATTTTCTTCGGGTAAGATAAAAGCACTGGATGGTTCTCCATAGAGGAGGAACATAATTAATGTATGTCCTAGACCAGTGGTCAGGAAACTCATTAGTCAAAAGAGCCAAAATTCAACAGTACAACGATTGAAATTTCTTTTGAGAGCTGAAAACTGACTTTCTGCGTACGGGCCACGAAGTTTCAATCGCATTGTATGTGCAGCCCCGCACGTGGTATTTTGTGGAAGAGCCACACTCAAGGGGCCGAAGAGCAGCATATGGCTCATGAGCCACAGTTTGCTGACCACTGTCCTAGACTCTAGGAGACAAGAGGAGAAGCAGGAAGACCCATTAGAGAGCTATTGCTGCTGCTGCTGCTGCTGCTGCTGCTGATGATGATGATGATGATTGATTTGGGTCAAGCAGAATTATTTTCTAAGAGCATCCAATGGGTCTGTTGATACTACCCATTCAATCATTTGGGTTCTGGATTTCCTTCTTGCTCTAGCGGGGATCAAAGCATGGGACTTTCCTGTTGTAGAAAACACACAAAATAGAAAAGGAAACCAGTGAAGGAGGCAGTTGTAGCATGAAGCTCCGGGTGTGGTGAAGTATTTGATTATGTGTGCATATAGCCGCATACCTTGCTGGGCAAGTCATTGCAAATGTCATCAGGCTAATGTCCATTAATAATTAGTTAATTACTAGAGGCCCAGTGCATGAAATTTATGCATGGGTAGGGTCTCTATGCTTGGCTAGCAATCTGGGCTGATCAGGCCTTCCAGCTGCTTGCTAGGGCCTTCCTTCGCTCTGCACTGCCCGCTAGTGATCAGCGCATGTCATAATGAGCAATCGAATTCCTGAGGGGACAATTTGCATATTAGGCTTTTATATATATACTAGAGGCCTGGTGTATGAAATTCGTGCACGGGGGAGGGGGTTTGAAGGGGGGAACAGGGAAAGAGTGACCCTCAGCCCAGCCTGCACCCTCTCCAATCTGGGACCCCTTGAGGGATGTCCAATTGCTTGTTTAGGCCTGATCCTGGTAGGATGTACGAGTGCCCGTTTAGGCCCAATCCTAAATGGGCAGTAGTACATCCCTCTCACAATCCAGGACTGCTGGCTCCCAACTGCTCGCCTGCTTATGTTCCTGATTATCTGTAACTGCTTCTGCCTGCCAGCCTGATCACTCTCTAACCACAACCTTGCCAGCTGGATTGATGCCTAATTTCTCCCCTGTCAGCCTCTTTGCCCCTAATTGCCCTCCCCTGTAGGCCTGGGTTTTCTCCAACTGCTCTTCCCTGCAGGCCCGGTCACCCCCAATTTCCCTCCTCTGCCAGCCTGGTCACCCTTAACTGCCCTCTCCTGCAGGCTTAATAGCCCCCAACTGCCCTTCCTTGCAGGCCTGGTCCCTCCCAACTGCTCTCCCCTGCTGGCCATCTTGTGGTGGCCATCTTGTGTCTACATGGAGGCAGGATCTTTGACCACATGGGGGCAGCCATCTTGTGTTGGAGTGATGGTGAATCTGCATATTACTCTTTTATTAGGAAGGATAGAGGCCTGGTGCATGGGTGGGGGCCAGCTGGTTTGCCCTGAAGGGTGTCCCAGATCAGAGTGGGGGTTCCCTTGGGGCATGGGGTGGCCTGGGCAAGGAGCCTGTGGTGGTTTGCAGGCTGGCCATGCCCTCTGGCAACTCAAGTGGAGGCCCTGGTATCTGGGATTTATTTTTCTTCTACAATTGAAACTTTATAGCCTGGAGTGGATCCATGCCTTCTTCTGGCTCTGTGGTGGCAGCCATTTCTGTTGGATTTATTTATCTTCTATAATTGAAACTTTTTAGCCATAAGTGGAGGCTTAGGCTAGCCAGGGCAGGTAGAAAGCTTGGCTTCCTCCATCACATGGAGAAACTCAAGCCTCCCTCCTGCTCTCTGTGGTGTCAGCCATCTTAGTTTGGTTTATTTGCATATTTGCTCCTGATTGGCTGGTGGGCGTGGCTAGTGGGCATGGCTTGGGAGTGTAGCGGAGGTATGGTCAATTTGCACATTACTCTTTTATTAGATAGGATATAGACGATAAGGCTGCCATTTCTGTCTTTGGTCTGACAATTGGTTTATTTTATTGAAGGCAGTGTCTTTGGTAGAGTTCCTGAATCATATTAAAAAGAGTACATTTTCAAAATGTGGTAGCTTCAGTACCAGAGCAGAGTAAACATACATGATTAAATAAGGGGTCCAAGCTCAAAACCTGGCACATAGTAAGTGTTTAATAATTGTTATTTTAAATTAGATGTATTGCTTTGTTTGATAAAAACCCCACCAACTTAATCTATTAAGAACCCCTAAAGAGAGTATTCAGTTAAATAAACAGTATGTTAGATTGAAACTAGAGAGAACGAGAAGGAAGGAGAGAAAATGGCGTCCACGGATTACAGTACCTACAGCCCAGCTGCAGCCCAGCAGGGCTACAGCACCTACATCGCCCAGCCCACTCAAGGATATGCACAGAGCATGCAGGCATATGGCCAGCAAAGTTATGGAACCTATGGACAGCCCACTGATGTCAGCTATACCCAGGCTCAGACCACTGCTACCTATGGGCAGACAGCCTATGCAACCTCTTATGGATGCCTCCCACAGGTTATACTACTCCAGCTGCCCCCCAGGCCTACAGCCAGCCTGTCCAGGGGTATGGCACTGGTGCTTACGATACCACCACTGCTACGGTCACTACCACCCAGGCCTCCTATGCAGCTCAGTCTGCATATGGCACTCAGCCTGCTTATCCAGCCTATGGGCAATAGCCGGCAACCACTGCACCTGCAAGACCACAGGATGGTAACACACCCGCTGAGACCAGTCAACCTCAGTCCAGCACGGGGGGCTACAACCAGCCTAGCCTGGGGTATGGACAGAGTAACTACAGTTATCCCCAGGTGCCTGGGAGCTACCCCATGCAACCAGTCACGGCACTGCCATCCTATCCTCCTACCAGCTATTCCTCTACACAGCCGACTAGTTATGATCAGAGCAGTTACTCTCAGCAGAACACCTATGTACAGCGGAGCAGCTATGGACAGCAGAGTAGCTATGGTCAACAAAGCAGCTATGGGTAGCAGCCAACCACTAGTTACCCCCCCGTCCCCCAAACTAGATCCTACAGACAGGATCCAAGTCAATATAGCCAACAGAGCAGCAGCTACGGGCAGCAGAGTTCATTCTGACAGGACCACCCCAGTAGCATGGGTGTTATGGGCAGGAGTCTGGAGGATTTTCCGGACTAGGAGAGAACCGGAGCATGTGGGGCCCTGATAACCGGGGCAGGGGAAGAGGGGGATTTGATCGTGGAGGCCTGAGCAGAGGTGGGCGGGGAGGAGGACGCAGTGGAATGGGCGCTGGAGAGCGAGGTGGCTTCAGTAAGCCTGGTAGACCCATGGATGAAGGACCGGATCTTGATCTAGGCCCACCTGTTGATCCAGATGAAGACTCGGACAATAGTGCCATCTATGTGCAAGGTTTAAATGACAATGTGACTCTAGATGACCTGGCAGACTTCTTCAAGCAGTGTGGCGTTGTCAAGATGAACAAGAGACTGGACAGCCCATGACCCACATCTACTTGGACAAGGAAACGGGGAAGCCCAAAGGCCACGGCACGGTGTCCTAGGAAGACCCGCCGACTGCCAAGGCGGCCGTGGACTGGTTTGATGGCAAAGACTTTCAGGGGAGCAAGCTGAAAGTGTCCCTGGCCCGGAGGGAGCCTCCCATGAACAGCATGTGGGGGAGGGGCGGCATGCCGCTCCGAGAGGGCAGGGGGATGCCACCGCAGTTCCGAGGAGGTCCGGGGGGCCCAGGAGGTCCTGGGGGACCCATGGGTCTCATGGGAGGCCGTGGAGGAGACAGAGGCGGCTTCCCCCCAAGAGGGCCCCGGGGTTCCCAAGGAAACCCGTCCGGAGGAGGAAACGTCCAACACCGCGCTGGCGACTGGCAGTGCCCCAACCCGGGCTGTGGAAACCAGAATTTCGCCTGGAGAACAGAATGCAACCAGTGAAAGGCCCCGAAGCCTGAAGGCTTCCTCCCGCCAACCTTCCTTCCCCCGGGCGGGCGGTGACCGTGGCAGAGGCGGGTCTGGCGTGCGGGGAGGAAGAGGTGGCCTCCTGGACCGCGGGGGTCCTGGTGGCATGTTCCGCGGTGACCGTGGTGGAGACAGAGGCGGCTTCCGCGGCAGCCGGGGCATGGACCGCAGCAGCTTCGGTAGCGGGAGACGCGGCGGCCCCGGGGTTCCCCCTGGCCCGCTGATGGAGCAGATGGGAGGACGAAGAGGCAGACAGGAGGACCCGGAAAAATGGATAAAGGTGAGCACCATCAGGAGCGCAGAGACCCCGCAGGTGCATTGACTACCAGATTTATTTTTTAAACCAGAAAATGTTTTTAATTTATAATTTCGTATTTCTAATGTTGGCCACAACATTATGATTATTCCTTGTCTGTACTTTAGTATTTTTCACCATTTGTGAAGAAACATTAAAACAAGTTCAATGGTAAAAAAACAAAAAACAAACAAACAAACAAAAAAACTAGAAAGAGCAGCTCACGTATATTCTCTTGATTTGTTAGTTGAAGTTATTTGCTCTCTGTTCAGATGCGTAGATATATGTTTATCTTTTTCTCTGGCAGGTCCTTTTAATTCTGGCTTCTGGTTTTCCCTTTCTCCTTCATTTCCCTGCCCTTTCCCCTTCATACTATTCCTATAATTAACCACTAGTTCCAGCACATTATGCACAAAGCCTTCTTAGGGTCTCCAGTTCAGTGTGGTGATGGAGAGAACAGATTCACTGGGCTCTCACATTCATTTTACTAAACCTCTCTAAGACTCAGTTTACTTGTTGGTACAATGACCATAATGATGTAGTTTTCAAGCCATGAATAAGAGAATGTATACCTTAGTCAGCTCAGTATATTTTTGCATACTCTATGGATCGTGTCTCCCTTTCTACAGATGAAGAAACAGAGACCCAGAACGGTCCCGAGACTTGCCCAGGGACACCTAATACCATTTGACTTTTCACATAGGTTCACCTGTCATATCCTCTTGTTAAAAGTGAAAAGGCAGGTGTAACTGGGTGCTGCCAGGTGATCATCAGAGGCAGCACAGCCTGGTGTGTAAGAGCACAGTTTCAGGGCATGCAAATTCTGGCTCTGTGGCTCTCTAGTTGTGTACCTGTGGGCAAAGTAACCTTTTCAAGCCTCTATTGCCTCATCTATAAAATGGGGTCAATACTGCTATCTATTTCATAGAGCTGTTGTGAGACTTAAGTGAGGTAATGTGTGCAGAGTACTTAGAGCAGCCTGTAAGTATTGTCTATTAATATTCGTGTTAATTACTAATGCTCATCTCCCAGTCCAAGTCCCACTGCCTCTGTGCTTGTGCTCAGACACTCCACTCCATTCCTACAGCTCAGTCACAGTTGTTCTCCCCCATACTCAGCTTCCCCCTTCCCCAGCTCTGGGTGCTATCTGCTGACCCATTCGCTGCTCCTGTCAGGTCAAAGATAGCCAGGCCTTTGTGGGGTGCCCAGGCAGCATGTCATGTCCCAGCGCTGTTGTACATCATGTTTCAGAGGAATTTTGCTGTAATGTTCTGTGACCTTTTCCATTGAGTGAGGTAGTTGGAGAGGCACTCAGTAAGGGAAAATTGAGCTGTTTTATTCCTCCCCAAGGAGGCTCCTGTTTCCTTTCCACCATTCATTTGAAAGCTATCATTTTCTTGATTTTATAGCTGAAAAACACCATTGATTCACTGGGTGTTAGATGCTAAGAGTTCTCCTATTGACATGCCTATTGACAGTTTTCAGTATATTCTGCGTCTAATTATCACTCTTGGCTAAATGATACACCTTGTGGACTTGAGCGATGGAGTCGATAGCTCTCGTCGCATTGTTCTAGCGGAGCCTATCGAGCACGTGTCACGGCGATGTGATTTATGTGATCAGAAAGAAAATTCCTGTTGGTGTGCTGCATAATTAAAGCAAGTGCGGAGTGACTGGTGACAAAAAAATCAGGCCGCCGATGTCATTCCCAAATGAGGAGAGATTTCTCTGGTGAGCAGCTGCGACAGTGAAGAATCTCCCCTGGCATTTTTTGCTTTGCAATTTTTAAGGGTTTGATTTTCCTCCCAGCCCCAACTAAGGATTCCTCTTTTCTGCCTTCCTGTCTCCTCACAGTCAAAGCCCCGGGATGCGTGTGCTCTTACTCCCAAGGACCTAGGCCACAAGGCTTGCTCTGAGAAGGGCTCCCTGTTGGTATGTATATGTGTTGGAAGTGGAGTAGAATTTGGAGAGGACAAAGCCCAGTTACAATTAGGGAGGCTGGATGGTTTTAATCAATTCAACTTGCCGGGCCAGTGTGGCTCAGTGGTCGAGCACCGACCTGTGAACCAGGAGGTCATGGTTTGATTCCTGGTCAGGGGATATACCCTCGTTGCAGGCTCAATATGCAGTGTGGGGCGTGCAGGAAGCAACTGATCAATTATTCTCTCTCATTGGTGTGTTTCTCTCTCTCCCTTACTCTCTGAAATCAATAAAAATATATTTAAAAAAGAAAATTAATTTTTAAAATTCATTTATTGATTAAGATATTACATATGTGTCCTTATCCCCCTATTAACCACCCCCTACCTCCCTCTCCACTCATGTCCTTACTCCCCTGTTGTCTGTGTCCGTTGGTTAAGCTTATATGCATGCATACAAGTTCTTAAAAAAGAAAATTCTTATCCTTGCCTTGGTTCATGCGGTTCAGTTGGTCGGGAGTTGTCCTGTATACCCGAAGGTTACTGGTTTGACTCCCAGTCAGGGAACATGCCCAGGTTGCAGGCTCGATCCCCATTGGGGGGCTTGCAGGAGGCAGCCGATAGATGTTCCACTCACATGTTGCTTCTTTTTCTCCCCCCATCTCCCTTGCACTCTCTCTAAAAATCAATAAAAATGTATTTTTTAATTGAAGCATTTGAGAATCTGATTTTCATTAAAAAGAAAACAAAAACTGTCCTTTGTATCAGCCAATTTGTGTTTCTTAGGTTACGACTCAAGGTTAGAATACCATTCTCTCTATGCATGAGAGGAGTGGTCCCTGCATGTGGATGGCATGTTTCCAGAGAAGTTGGTGGGGATGATTGCTAGCCCCAGACAGGAACACAGGGAAGTGCAAGAGGCTGACAGGAAGCCAAGGCTGGGCCTGCTTTCAGAAAACAACCCTGGTGTGCTGCAAACTCCCTTCCATTCTACTACGTCTTCGCTGATGCTGGGACCAAACATTCCGCACATCTCAGGAGTAGAGAAAGTTACCCTCTGTGCTGGCTAAGTGACATTTTCTGTGAGAACAAGGATCATCTGTGGACTTTGGTTTTCTCGTCGGTAAAATGAGTCCCTTCACTGTATTATACTGAGGCTTAATGAATTAGAGGCTGCAAGTAAAGAGTGGAGAATATAAAGCTGTTCATCTGAGTGGCCTCTGAAGGAATTCAGTGACTGAGTTTCCATCGGCCAGAAGGAAGCACTTTATGCATGCAGTGTATCTAAGTTGCATCACCCCCTCCTTCATACAAGAGTAAAGGAGCCTTTGAGATGAAAGTATGTGCTAGGGCATGGTCGGCAAACTGCGGCTCATGAGCCACATACGGCTCTTTGGCCCCTTGAGTGTGGCTCTTCCACAAAATACTACGGCGTGGGTGAGTCTGTTTTGAAGAAATGGCGTTAGAAGAAGTTTAAGTTTAAAAAATTTGGTTCTCAAAAGAAATTTCAATCATTGTACTGTTGATATTTGGCTCTGTTGACTAATAAGTTTGCCAACCACTGTTCTAGGGAGACATTTAATGCTGGGTGTGAATTGAACAAACATCCAAATCAAGCAGAAGCAGCAGCCATTTCCAGGCAGCGGAGTTGGCAGTGGATTTGGCCTGGCGGTTGGCAAAAGTCCTGAGTAGGACTTGGGTGTTGGTGGGTCATTGGAACTGTGCTCAGGGACCAGGATTCTGAGGTATTGTATAGCTAATACTGTGGCAAGAGGGACTTTTGAGGTCATTGATGGAGCCAGAGAGGTTACTCTCCTGGAAGCCAGAGAGGCCTTGTGTGACTTCTGTTACCATCAGTTCTTACTTAGTGAACCTCTGTGTATGATGCTTTTGCAATTCAGATTTTTAGAATAAGAATGAGAAAGAAGAGGGAAGAAGGGAGAGAGAGATAAATATTAGGTCAAGGATATTAATAATTTGACTTGAGAAAGCTCATCCATGCACAAGGCCAGAGACTTGGTGATTTGAGTTTATATGTCATAATTGGATTGTTTTAATACAAAAGCTTTCAGATTACTCAGTTACTTTTGAGGATTTACTGCTAATTCATGATGGGGGTTATAATACTTTTTCTTGAACATCAGGTAAACCGTGACACTTAGCAAGGTTCATGAAAACCCGAGAAATCACATATACTTTATTTTGTCTTAATTGTTCGTGTTTATTTAGATCTGGATTCATTCTTAAACTGCCCCTGATCCTGGGGTAGAGGATGTACTCCTCTACAAATATGGGAGGATCTTCGAATATTCTGGTAGGATGAGGGTTTTTTTCTAGTCTGTCTGTAATGATTACTGAACATGTCTCTGTGAGGACTCATCAGTACATTATTTAGTGTGACACAGACCACTTGAAGATTCTGGGGGGCCCATCAGGGTTACTTTGTTCCATCCTTGACTGGACAAGTGGTTCAACTTGGAAGCCCTGATAAGTCCTTACAAATCGCAGGCTGCAGGGGTACCTGTGTGATGGATCACCGTGGTCCTGCTGTGTGCTGAGTCCCCATGTCTGAACCACAGTTGGTTTATCGAAACATTGGCAATTGGAAGGAAGAATGTACCTTGGATTTTTTGACCCACAGTTCTTCCTATTTTTTGTTTCAGCTTTTAAAATGCCTCTCCTTCATTGTCCTGTGTGTCCCTCCCTCAAAGACACCCCCTTTTGCACAGGTACCACTTGGTGGACTTTAGGGCAGGACAAGATTTGCTCTGGTGAGGTCGACATGTGATTTGACTTTTCTGAAACTGCTTCTGTTCTCTCTACCTGTTTGAGCTCTGAAACCCTTGAGGGGAAGGTGAATATTCAGAATATGTTCTCAGCTCTCAATTTGTTGTGACTTTAGCAAAAGGTCTGTCCTGCAGCCATTGCTGCTCTAAATATCCCTGTGAGTAGAGGGAGCATGTGAGATGGAGCGAGCTGCAAGCATATGGCCGGGTTTGTGTATGGAGGGAAATGTGGTGTGGGGCGGGGAAGCAGCATTTTCCCTCTGGGATTGTCAAGAGCAGCAGATCCTGCCAGGATATGTGAAGGCACAGCCGATCAGACAGGGCTTGGGCCTGGGTGGCCGCGGGTGCCAGTGAGGCAGGGGGCAGAGCGGCCTACATCGCCCACCCACTAACAGAGGGTCCGGAATTCAATGTCTCCCTCAAATAGCCCAGCTCCTTCAAAGGGCAAATTATTGTTTTTGTTCACTTCTGTCTTCAGGATTGTTTATGCATCGCAAATGAGCTGTAAAGGAAATTTTATGCATTCGACAAACTTTTACTTTAAAGGAGGCAGGTTAGAAAAGGTTTGCCAGCACATTAAATGCCAGCTATTGTGCTTTTCATTCACCTTGACGAACAGTGGCCTCAAATGGCAGGGGATTACATTGACGTCCTGACAAGCATGCCTAGAAGAGACTGTGGGAATGCGGGCGGATAATGCCCAGGCCGCACAGCACTGCAGGGCTCCTGGGTGTGCCTGAGATGGACGACATAATGTACCTGTACTTATGTTGATTCCAAACAGGGAGCGAGTCAACAGAAGCATGTCATATTCCCTATGGTCTTCGAATGGAAATTAAATAGCTCTCCATTTTGAGCAGTGGACATATTTCTGAATAATGAGTTAACTGCAGGTTTTGAACTTTTGGATCTTAATGTACATCACAATCAGAACATTTTGGTTACTCAGTTGGGTTTCTGTTACACGGGCACACAGAACGTGGGCATTTGTGAATTATTCATTGGTTAAAGGCATTCTTTCCTTTTTAGAAAAATTCACCTTTGTCTTGGTGAATTTAAGCAGTAATCACTGCAGCTCAGAGTAGAATAAACACCTCCTTTTTGATACCAGCCTTTGATGCAGGGACCTGCAGATGTGACGTTCCTGCCTTCCAGAGAAGTACACGTGTCTCTCATCTGGGAAGCCTCTTTCTGGGCAGCACCAGCTGGAAGATGTCAGCTGGGATGACCAAACACTTGTCAATAGACAGGGGGTGCATCAGAGGTGGCCTAGAGCCATTTGTATGCGGTGTGTTTGAAAGCACTTTGAAAAGTATAGCATGTGTAACATACATTTGTGTACAATAGGAAAGCATATTTTTATTAGGCAGATTTTAACATACGGCTTCAAAAATAGAAGGTGCTGCATTGTGCTCAAACATGGTTGTTTTTTCCCCTGTATATACCTAGAAAATCATCTCTGTGTGATTATTTGAGTAATGGTGTTCACACGTTTTAAGGCTTCGTAAGGAGCTGCCCCAATTTCTTAATACACTGTGTTTATCACCTACACACTTATGTTAGGAAAAGGGCACTCCCTAGCCTGGGTTCAAGACTGTCCACCGTTGAGACCGACTCTGCTGTGAGGCCCTGTTAGTCCCTGAATGTTCCGCCAGCCATTAGTCCCCATTCCCAGGCTCACATTTGTGCTTTTGTTTATGCTGTTTCTTCTCTTTGAAGGCTGCTCTCCCCTGACCTCTCCCCATCAGGTGCAGCCCATACTCCAAGGACCTACTTGTTTCGGGCCAGGCTTCCCTGCAGCTCCCCAGTCACTATTTGGGGTGGACGTGTTTTGTCAGGAGCACTCAGTGAAAACGACTCATTGCCATATTGTGTAGTTTCTTTAATCTCCCTGCTGGTTCCTAGCCATGATGGTTTGGGGTACAAACAGTAATGATAGTGGGATAATAAATACTTATGCAGCCAAGTTTTACTATTGCTGTCATGTGTGAGGTGGTAGGATGAAGAGGAAATAAAATAAAAAATAGATATGAGCCCCAGAGGAATGGTTCAGTTGGTTGAAGTGTCATTCCATACACCAAAAGAATTAGGTATTCAGTTCCTGGTCAGGGCACATACCTAGCTTTCAGGTTCAGTCCCCAGGAGGGGTGACAGAAGGCAACTGCTGATGCTTTTCTCTCACAGCAATGTTTCTCTCTCTCTCTCTCTCTCTCTCTCTCTCTCTCTCTCTCTCTCTCTCTCCCCCCCCCTCCCTCCCTCCCTTCCTCCCTTCCTCCCCTCTCCCCACCAAATCAGTTTAAAAAAATATCCTTGGGTGAGGATTAAAAAAAATCAGACATGGACCCTGGATTCATGGAGCTTACCTTCTTTTTTTTTTTTTTTGGCGTTTTTAAAATGTTTTATTACAAAAGAACAGTAGTGTTCATAAAACATTGCCCAGTGTCTCTCGAACACACTGTTGAACTGAGCACTGCAGACCAGGGGCCCACACAACTCTACCTCAGTAATGGTCTCGGTCCCCATAGGGTCAGAGGACCCCTGTAACAGGCAGTGGAATGGACAGACCAGCAGTCACTGCGGCCCGAGGGCCCAAATGCTAAACCATGAAAACCATGTTTTCCCCAGGGGTTGAAATCCACATCCATGATTCACAACCCACCAAAAGCCAGGCCCCAGATTCGTCCACATCAGGCAGAGTATAGAGGAAATGACTCCCGACCATTACTTCTTGTTCCTGGGTTTCAGCTCTTCGGCTGCGTTCCGCAAGAAAATGTAATTTTTCTTTTGAGGATTATAAAATTCATGGCCCTTGGACCAGTCGTAGCTGGAAGCGTAGGCAAATATATTTCCATTGTGATTGAAGCAGCAAGCCGATATGGGCTGATCTAACTGTTCCGAAGTTTTCAGTTTTGTTCTGGCATCTTTGTCCCAAAAGCTGAATCTACCATCAGATCCCACAGTGGCAAGGATGCCGTGAACAGGATGAAATGCGATTCCATTGACCGCATAGATGTCCTGAGGAGCTGAAGTATTGGTTCCATTAGATCGGTGACATTTAAAGGTAAGTTATCTTTGGCAGGGTTTGGGGGATTGATGATAGTGGATGGCTACTCTGCCCTCGATGCTTCCCAGCGCGAACCCTGTCGGCTTGTTCTGCTTGTCTTTAAAGATGGCCACACATCGGTGCTGATGTTTCAGGGGAGATTCTATCCTCCTGAACTCAGAAGGCTGATTCTCTAGCTGATAGACTATCAGTCCCCTCTCCGCAATTGCCACCACGGCCATAGGATATATCATGTCGGCACAATAACACCTCTCAGGGAGCTGCAAAACCATCATGGGATTTGATGATCGTGTATCCCAAAACTTCAAAGTCTTATCCAGCTCCCGGTCATCACGCAGCTGTAGTTCAGGGCTTTGATCCAATGAATGGTTTTCACAGGAGCATCATGCTGTGCAATCTGTATTGCTTGATTACTGTTAAGGTCCCACATTTTTGCAGTTTTATCACATGAAGCCGTAAAAACTTTGCTCCCATCATCACTCCAGCAGATATCGAGGACAGGCCCCGTGTGCATCTGCTGGGCTTTAGGAATAGTCTGTCCACTGTCTTGCACTTCCCAGCAGTGAACATCGTTAGCCCACGATCCTGCAATAAGAAAGTTCCCTGGCAAAGTTGGTGGGCTAAAAGATAGACAACCAATACTATCATCAGGAGAGGATGTCACTTCAATATCCTTCATAGGGTTGTGGTTATCTGTAGTTGTGCTGCCAAACATGCTGGTCCCACTAGTTCCAAAACCAGAGGTTGTTCCAAACAGACTCATTTTGGCTCTGGCGCTCAGCACAGGGCCTGGCCGGGCAGCTGGTATTCAACAGACACCTGCCCAGGGCAGTGTGTGAGTGCGTGATAAACACCTGAGAGGTGCACGACGGCGAGATGCCGGCTGCAGGGACTGGAAGGACTCTGGAGCTTGCGACCCCCTTTGGCACGAAGCGGGCAAGGGCGAGTTGGCTCAACCAAGGAACCTGCGAGCCCTTGAGCTTCTCATGCCAGCGGAGGAAACTGCCCCTATTACTGTGGAGACATTGTGCGGGCACACCCGGGCCACTTCCTGTCCATGGAGCTTACCTTCTAATGGGGAAGATAACCATCACAATCACTCAAATGAGTGGAAAAATGTTGATTGTAGCAGGCAGCACAAAGGGGCAGGTACATGGCTCCATGAGGGGATGTGAAGAGGTGTTGAAATTATTTGGGAATGCTTCCCCTAGGACAGGGCTGCTACATGATTTGCTGGACCCAGTGCAAAATAAAAATGCAGGGCCTCTTGTTTCAAAATTATTAAGAACTTCAAATTGGAAGCAGCAGAGCATTCAATCAAGTGTGGGGGCCTGTGCAACTGAGCAGCTATACTCCCATGAAGCCAGCCTGGACTAGGAAAGAGGTGTTTGTGCTGATATGTGAGGGCGGCATAGGATGGGAAAATGGTCCCAGGCAGAGGGAACAGCATGAGCAGAATTTTGGACAGGAGGGAGGGTGGTACCTTCAGAAACTGGATGAAGGTCACTGTGGCTGGAGTGTAGAGAGCAAGACAGGATGTGATGAGTCCAGGGAGGGAGAGGAGGTGATGGTAGGCCAAGCACAGCCCTGAAGTTTTCTGGTATGTGTATATATGTATGTTTTTATTTAAGATTTATCTTTTGATTACATTTGATATACAATATTATATTAGTTTCAGTTGTACAACATGGTGATTAGACATTTATGTACTAGTACTTTAGGAAGTGACCACCCTGCTAAGTCTTTGGTACCCATTTGACACCATACAGAGTTATTACAACATTATTATAATACTAGGGACCCGGTGCACAAAATTCGTGCATGGAGGAGGGAGAATCCTTCAGCCCAACCTGCCCCCCTCACATAATGGGAGCCTTCAGGGGATGTCCTACTGATGGCTCACCCCCAGCCTGCACAAGGCCAAAAGCCTCTGGCTGAGGCTTTTGTCCTTGAGTAAGGGACCTCGGCCAGGGGACCCCATCCAGCGATCACCCAGCCATGGGGCTGATTGCTGGCTGGGCCCACCCCCAGCCCCACCTGCCCTGTCCAAGGCTTGGAAAAGGCCCCTTGGAAAGGCCTTTTCAGGGCCTTGGGCACCCAGCCATTGCCCTGCCATAGGGCCGATCGGTCACTGGCTGCCACACCCCCAGGCCGGGCTTGCCATGGGCAGCAGCCATCTTGGTTGGGTGTTAATTTACATATCACTCCTGATTGGCTGGTGGGTGTGACTGGTGGCGTGGCTTATTGGGTATAGCGAAGGTACAGTCAATTTGCATATTACTCTTTTATTAAATAGGATTATCCATTATATTCTCTATGCTGTACTTTACAGACCCTTCAGTATTTGTAGCTATTGGTATCTATTTCTTAAGCTTTTTATTTTTTCTCCCATTCCCCTACCTCCCTTGTCCTATAGTGACTATCAATTTCTTCTCTGTATATATGAGTTAGTTTCTGTTATGGTTCTTTGTTTATTTTGTTTGGTAGATTCCACATAAAAGTGAAATCATATGTCTTTCTCTTTCTGACTTATTTCACTTAGTATAATACCCTTTGGTCCATCCATATTGTTGCAAATGGCAAGATTTCATTCTTTTTTTGTGGCTGAGTAATATATTCTATTGTATATATGTACCACATCTCCTTAATCCATTAATCTGTCTTTATTCTCTGAGCCTTACACAGTTACTCAAGTGTTTTAAGCAGGAATCAGGCTGGGATTTTGTGAAGTCACACTCGCTGTATCAGATACACAGTGGTTAAATGCAGGAGTGAAAGAAGGGCTGTTTGAAGGGCATTATAACCATCCAGAGCAGGCAGCCCAGATTGGGATTAGGGTGGTGATGGTGGTAGTGGTGGTGGTGGAGAAAGAAATGGAAAGTGTGGGAATGTATTGAGGAGAACCAGTCAGCAGGGCTTGGCAGGGTAGCCCGCAGAGCAAAAGATGCCAGAGATGATGTCTAGATTTCTGGCTTGAACCTTATGAAATTGCCAATATTCTGACATTTATGATTTTTAGAAAGGGTAATTTTATATGGTGCAGCCTAATAGTTGGGTGGTTGGTAGGAAATTCACTTAGACAGATTTTGCTTAGAGGACCAGGCGGGTTTTGATTAATTCTAGCTTTGGTGGTGGTGAGGTGCAAGAGAATCTACTTGGGTTCTGACATAGTATCTTTGAAGTGCCTTAGCAATCTCCAAGTGAGGATAAAGTGGGTCAGTTGCCTCAGTGGGCCTGGAGCTTAGCGAAGTGGCCTGAGTAGAGATATAACGTTGCTAAAACGTATGAGCACTTAGGTTTACCTTGTGTGTAATTCACAATAGGAATGTATGAGTGTGCTTTCTTTGGAGATTCAAACATTGTGGCTCAGAGAGCCTAATTAACTTGTCAGAGGTCACACAGCTGGCAAGTGGAAGGGCTGGGTTAGTGGTCAGCAAACTCAGTCAGCAGAGCCAAATATCAACAGTACAACAATTGAAATTTCTTTTGAAAGCCAAAATTTTTAAACTTAAACTTCTTCTAATGCCACTTTTTCAAAATAGTCTTGCCCAGGCCATGGTATTTTGTGGAAGAGCCACACTCAAGGGGCCAAAGAGCCGCATGTGGCTCAAGAGCCACAATTTGCCGACCACAAGGCTGGGTTTTGAAGGCTGTTAATGTCTCAGGGCCCAAGCCCTATAAACCACTACGCATGCAGCCTCCCCAGTGGCTTCTTCACACCAGTGTGCATAGCTCCTTGTACCTAGTAGGTCCTTAGGGATTTCTTATTGAGTAAACATTTAATGAAAATAGTAGCATATTTCCTTCAGAATAGGAGGATTTTGAAAGAGGTCTCCCCAGGCCCCAAAGTGTGAATAAACATAGATGGAATTGGAATGGTTGGCTTCCTAGTCATTTTCATGCCACTTTTCTCTAAGCACATCCCCAACCCCTGCTGAGGTCTGAACTTTGTAGAGAGCCTTTGTTGAGGACATTGCAATTTCTTTTAGATAAGCCAATTGATGGTTAATTGAGCTTCCTCTACAGTGTTCTTGGGGTGAATTTGACAGAATTTTGGCATTTTAGATCTAAGAGCTGAGTGAGCTACTGCCATGCCTCCCTCTGGTGCCCCTGGAGCATACTACTGATCACCAGGGCCCTCTTTCCTGCTGCTACTCCTGGATGCTGATTCAGAATCCTTCTTAACACAACCCCTCTCATTTTAGAACTAAGGAAACTGAGATCCAGAAGGATGTGCTTGAATGATCAGGGTTAGCATTAAAGAATGAATATATTTGCTATTTTGGACTCAAAGAAACTAGATTCTGTCCTGTCACAGGTAAGGAAGCCAAGGGCCTGAGAGGGCAGTGACCTGCTTGTTGCTGGCACACATGGAGCTCATACCCTCATTCCTACCTCCCGATTAGTAAATGGTTCTTCCTCTGGTCAGGAAGAGTGAAAACCCTTGGCCACATAGCAATCCCCTTTGTGTTTTGGCTCATTGGGCAAGACTGAGCACATCTGGTTGTATGCATAAATTTTTCATCAGCTGTTGCCCTGGACATTTCCTCATCATGAACATGGATAGTGAATTGAGTGATGCAAATTATGTTTTATTAGGGTTACCTTTTGATACAACGCATCTTTAAGGTTTCTTGGTATTCTCCGCTATGCCCACCTGGAAACAGTGTTTTATTTTCTTCGCCCTTGATGTTGAAGTGAAGCATATTGTTTCCCTTCAGGATGCCATTAAAAGGCAATGATGACCTTTACAATGACTAATAGTTTTCATGGGGCTTTAATTGTGATTTTTTTTTTGGCAGAGCAGCATCAGTCTGCTTCATGTGTCTTTTGTATCAGGGAATCGATGAAAACTGCTGCCTTTTGTTGATGCTATAGGAGATTTTATGCCAATGACAAGGGATTTGATTTAATATTCTCTTTAAATAAGATCAACACTGCTGCAGTTATAAACTCTTCGAAAAACTGTCAAGCCCATCAATATAGCATGAAACAAAAAGTCAGCAGCCTGATATAAATTAGCTCAGCAATGTGTCTTTGGGAAGGGAGGTAGATATTTATGATTACATGCTCAAATATATATTTAGAGATTTTTTTCTGCTCTTTCCACCATGAGTAGGAAACGTAGAGAGGAGCATTTCATTACCACTGTCTTCCAAACTGCAAACTTTCTTTGCCAGTTAATGATTTTCTGGGGAAATTCCAAATGTGGTGACATGATATAAACAGGTATTTATGACCTGTGATACAATCCTCAGTGAGTATGGATTTATAGTTAAATGGTGAAGTGGGAATCCAGCTGGCAATTATTGACAGAGCTTCTAGAACCTATATTTTGTTTGTTTTCATTATTCACACACATTTTCTTTTGGGGCCTGATGATCTCTCTGTTTTTTAATTTAGTTGTGCGTATGATACTTTGAAATTCAGGGACATATGCCCTCTATGTTCAGGGGCACATGCAAAACCTTGTCCCCATACCTGTTCTCCAATATCTTTCTGTTTTCATTCAAGATTATAGGATCATTCCATCTCTCCCAGGCAGGAGCAGAGCTGCTTGACATGACATGGGTGGGGTGAGCACATGTGCTCAGGTTGTGGAAATTTCAGAGAGCTGGGAAGAATCCAGGGTTTCCCAGATGAGAATCCTGCTGCTCCTGGAACAAACGAAAGCTTCTTCAGACTGACAGCCAAGGATGTCAGTCCTATTATAGACAACCTGGGCAAGATGGAATTTGTGAGCAGAAGAAAAATAGACAAGAGGCGGAGCCAGGCAGATATGAGTTTGCATTTCTGGGGTGTCTAGCACACTGGGAATATTGCAAGAGAGCTGTCAACAGAGGAGAATTCTGGGGAGGTCACTGCTTTCATGAGGTGCTTTTTTGTGGTTCACTCAAAGTTGCCTACAAGGCCTGACCCATGTGGCAAAACCACTTGACCAGAGTTTCTTGAAGTGAAGCCAACAGACTGCCCACATCTTAGTCACCTGGGACTTCAATAGGAATCTCTTGTGGGGAAGCTGATAATCTGTTTTAAAAAGTTTCTCAGCTGAGTTCCCTGCAAACCAACAGAGTTTACGACCATTGCTCCAGAATTAAGGACTTTTGCCAAGTTAGAACCTTAGTTAGACCTCCTTTTAATTTTTTTCCAGAATAGTGTATGGTTTGTATCTTGAGAGGTCAGGATTTTCTTTGGATGGATCTAGAAAAGAGATGCTTCTTCACTTTACAGGTCCATTTGAGAAACAGGCATTTTCCAGAAATTACACAATATACGTTTTCTTTAGGTTGTATTTTGGTATCTCATAGACACAGTTTGCAGTTTGCATGCAATTTCAGATGCCCAAAGTTCCCCCATTCTGAACCATGTGTTGAAAACTCTCGGCTAGAAGACAGAATTATATACTTGTTGCCACCTTTCACTGATCACATTATCTTGTCCAAGCAGTTGTGTTGAGGGGACAATCAAGATATGACCAGTAGATAAGGTCCTAGAGAAAGCTCTGATTGGTTGAAATGCTGGCTGTTCATCATGTTAATCACATGGGTGAAAGTTGAAGCATGTGGCTCCCCAGTATAGGTAATGAATCCATTTGTCATCATTGGGAAGCATTGATATTCTTGAGTTTGTATTTCTGTGTTCATTTGAATGTTTGTTTGGTACCCTTCTGTTAGCCTTAATCCTACACATGTGAGTTATTTGGAAGCACCTTTTATACAGGGAGAAAAGCAAAGAGCTTCCTTCTCCTGGGCTCAGGGACATGGAACTTGAAGATCCTGCTTTTCTATCTGGTAGATAGTTCTCTAACATGGAGTGACTCACAGAAACATGGATTTATCTTGTTGTGTTTTGTTTTTATTTATTTATTTATTTTCTGGTAGTTTTTCATAGGCATGAGTCACCCACTAGACCACACAGCTGTCATGTGCCGATGTTTGTGTCATTTTGGAGGAGATGAGTGTAAACTGAGAAATTCTCTCTGCTTATATTCCTGGGTGGTACTTAAGCTGACTAAGAATTCTTTTCTGGGATTTATTAGTTAATGATTTTCTTTTAAATAAACATTTGTAGCATATTTAGAGTGCTTTCCTAAAGGGTCAAGGGGAAATAATTTGGCAACCTTATTGGATTTTGTTTTGTTTTTAATTTTAGGACACCCTTTTCCCACTCAACCACCCAAGGCTGCTTTCCCTTCTCTAGCCTCGGCCCTACTGCCTGTACCTGTGTGTTCATGTTTTTTTTTTTTTTTTTAAGACAGAATACCAACTGAGCTCAGGCAGCCGGTTGACACAGCCAGATCAAAACCCTTTGAATTTTGAAAATGATTCCCCTCTTGGTATTGAGCCCAGTGATAAAAGCAAAGCAGTTGTCATCTGGAAAACAGAGCTGTATGCATGGCAGAGCCTTTCCAATTAGCACACTTAAGAAGCATGTTAGGATGATGGGAAGTGGGATGTTACAGAGTGAAATGCAGATAATAGAGCTTTAAACTTTCATGTTTAAGTTGATTTTTTTCTATTGTAGTTTTAAGAAAATTGTTGCATATTATTGGAGCTCCTAAGTGCATCTTAATATTGATCTTTCTATATGCAATAATATCTTCCAAAACCACAGACATGTTGGTCATTAAAAAGCTTGTATCCATTGGTTTTCCAAGTAGAGGAAGAGTAATCTACTAATTCAAAATTACTCTGCTACCAAATAACACATCAGTTGACTCTTCTACTTGTTACCAGCAACTGGTTTGATGAAATCCCAGACCAACAACCTGGCATTTTTGGTCTTTACTAGATCCAGCCTCAAAAATGAGTTCTGTTGATACATCTGCAGAAATAAAAGGCAAATGTTTGGCATAATCCAATTGGTTTGTTATGTAAAGACTAGAGACTCAATGCACAAAATTCATGCAAGAGTAGGCCTTCCTTCCCCCAGCTGCTTGCACCAGCTTCCGTCTGGCACCCAGGACCCAGGCTTCCCTTGCAGCCCCGGCTTCATCTGGAAGGTTGTCTGGAAGGATGCCAGGTCTAGTTAGCATAATATGCTTTTATTATTATAGATATATCAGAATTTTTCAGATGTATGAAGTACTGGCTAGAATGTACATGTCTAACAAAGGGTCTAGTATACAGTAATAATACTAGTTGCAGTAGATATTGTTAGTGCTCACCAGTATTCCTAGTTCTGTTCTCCTTCTATGCATATAGGAGAGTCACATTTCCCTCCCCTCTGAGGTTAGGTGTGCCTTGCTTTGGTCAATTCAGAGGGAGCAGAAGTGATTTGTGGCACCCACCATTAGAGAGAAGTACTTAAGACCCAGTAAACAGTGAGTGCCCCTTTCTTATGCTAAGGCAAACTCTAAGGCTTTTATTGAGAAACCAGCATTATAAGATGTTGGAGACTCTGTTAGGTTGGGTCCTTAATAACTGCAGTGGTCAGAGTACCCTCCGTACCAGTGGATGCACATTGGATGTGTAGAGTGAGTGAGAAATAACTCGTTTTAAGTTCCTTGAGATTTAAAGCTTGTTTGTTATTGTGCCATAATCTATCCTATCTTGGCTGATACAGTAATTAACATTTATTCAGTGCTATGTGCCAAGTACTTAAAGTACTTTATATGTATTAATTTATTTGATGATCACCATAACACTGTGAAAAAGATGCTGCTATTATCTTCATTTTGCAGGACAGATAACATAGATGCTGAGATGCTAAGTCACTTGCCTAAGATTGCATTGCTCTTAAGGAGCAGAGTTGAGATGGTAACCTAGGCAGTCTGGAAGATGTTCAATAAATGATGAGTGAATGAGTCAAGATCAGAGAGAGTTCTACGATTTGGTGGCACATACAGTAAGTATTTCATGTGGTATCATTGGAAGGGCTACCGTTGAATTATCTGTCCAGATATTTCTAGCTGCCTGACTTGTTGCCATTATAATGACTTATTTTTAGTTTCCTGCATTTATGTTTTTTTTCCTTTTAGGAAAATAGTGCTAATGTTGGCAGTGCCCTATAGAGGTTGTATAAGGCTTGGTGCTCCAAAGGGCACATGAGTCACCAGGAAGGAAGTCAGTTTCAGGGGAAGTCAAGAAACCAAGGGCTAGAGTCGCTCTTTGGCTGAGGGTTACTCTCTTGGAGACAAATGGCTGGTGTGTTGTATTGTGAGTACAGAGAAGCAGACCCTCTTGTGGGAGCTCCACCTGTGGAGTTGACCCATACTCTTCGAGGAGAAGTTGACCCATACTCTGCGCCAACGTTATTGCTTTAGAAAGGTGGGCAGTTTTCCTACATGGGCAAAAAGAGGGGTTGCAGTGTGGCAGGGGAGCTGTAAGGGGTGTGATTTTGCTCAATTGTTCAAATATGTTCTGATCCAGGGTAGTAGTTCACCCATTTCACTCCTCTGTCTCCAGCTGGTTTGATTCAGGAACAACTTTCATAAACACTCACATATACTTTTACACTAAGATAGCTAAAGGCCTTGGTCAAACATCTTTTGGTTGCAAGTGACAGAAATATCCTCAGTCTTCTCTAAGCAATAAACAGGAATAGGTATAGGGTCATCTTATGGAACTCCAACGCTAGACACTTAACCACCCCCCTTCCCCCGGGGAAAGCTGGGTCTGGGTCTCACACGATTTTGAGCCACATGTGGGTGGGTGGGGACTTGACTCTGGGTCCCCCTTTTAATGTGCACAAATTTTGTGCACCGGGCCACTAGTCACATTGGAGTAATTGGGACATGAATTTGACTTAAAAAGGGCGAGAAAGGGAAGATAAAACAGAAAGAATATATTCTAAGTTGACATAGTAAAGTGTATAAAGACACAAAGATGGTGGATGTGGTATGTATGAGAGAGAAGAGACACATTTATTCAGTCTGTCAAGGAAGGTAAAACAAGTTGAATTGTAGGAGAGTATTAGTTTGATGAGATTAGGAAGTCGGATTTATAGTTATAATATTGTAGAACTAGAGGACACTAGTTGTAGGTAGAATACTCTACTATAATTTAAGACGTAAAAAAAGTGGCTTAAGCAGAAAAGAGGTTTTATTATTTCACATAAGAGGAATGCTGAGGTAAGCATTGAAGGGATTGATCCAGCAATTGACATCAAGGACCAGACTCCCTCCATTTTTCTCTCTGCCAGCCTTAACATATTGGCTTGGAGCTAGGGCTTGTTTCCTCATAGCCACTACCTGGGAGTGATGGCTCTATGAATCACAGATGGACATACAAGGTTATGTCAAAGCAGGGAGGGGTGTTTCCTTCAGTGCATCCCTTTTACATTCATTTGTATCTGTAGACCATAATTCATCACATTCCCACACCTCCACTTTAGGGGAGGATGAGATAGAGGAAGGCAAACTGCCAGCAAAAGTTGGGGTGGGGGTCTTAGGTAAGGGTTGTGAGTCAGCTCTGCCAATGGTATGGGTCATCTCATATCATTGCCCAATTTCACAGGTAATGATATACAGTAATTGTCATGTCTGGTATCTGTTATATGATGAACACTCTTCAGTGTTCTGTTTTTACTTTTGCAATAATCCTTCCAGGTAGGTGGTATCATTTTCATTTACTGATGAGGAAACTGAATGTTGGGTGGGTGACTTGGGTAGTTAGTGTCTAGAGGTATTAGATCTTATTGAATCATAGGGTGTTAGTCTCTGGTTTGAGAGGGCTTTAGGCCAGCATTATCTCCTCCTCCAAAGGCATCTACTCTCACCCCCAACATTCCTACCAAGTGGCAACGGAGCCAACTCTTGAATACTTGCAGGAATGAAGGTTTCCTGACTACTGGTCCAGTGTTGTTTCCAATTCACATCACTGGCAGAGTACAGGCCTGTCATGGGATAGAGGAGAACTGGTTTTGTTCTGTGGCACCCCTCCCTTCTCGCCAAACAGGAAGCTTTCTTTTATAGATGCCATGGTGGCTGGCATTGTAGGGCATACTGAAATCCATTAGTGGGTGTTCAAGTCCATCCACAGTGATGTGGGGGCCACCAGAACAGCTAGTGTGGCTTCCCTAATTTCCTTAAGCCCAAGAACTGTCCAGGTATTGCTATTCTCTATTTGCAAAATGTTAGTTGAAACAAAGGGCTGTCTTGTTGGGTTTGTGTTTCCTCATGGAAAAGATTACTTTAGGCACATTTTTAGAAAATGCTTTTTTAAAGAATCTTGTGTAAGTTGAAAACGTAGGGAAAGAAGGTAAATGTCTTGATGGCTTCTTATTACAAGAAAAATTGGAGTTAAAGCTCTCTCAACTTCCTCCCCACTCACTCCCAGTAAACAAACCTATCTGGGGGAGGATTATGTTTAAATAACAGGAGCAGAGATGGGGAAATGGCATTATTTGGGAACCCTAGTACTGAGAAGGACTCCCTCAGTGACATTTCTGAATTTGTCAAAATTAAAGAGGATGGTTAAGAGTAAGAGTATGTTATTGCTGTTAGTGGGAAGGGGTTACCTATAGATCCAACAGAAAACATTTTGAGTCTGTAACATGAGAAGGAAGGGAGAGGAAGCAAAATGCAAGCAGTGAAAAAAATTTTTTTTTGAAAAATGCTTTTAGTGTTCAATTGTTCTTCTCAAAAGCCTTTAAATTTGCCTTACTATTTTTTGACGAATAAAGTGGCCTCTTGTAGAGATGTGCCAATTATGAGAAACATTCTCCAGTGAGGTTTGGTGATGGGTGGTTCATGGCTTGGTAGCTGCAGGTCTGCTGATGTCCTGGGTGTGCCAGTGACTTGGGACAAGTCTCTGGAAGAGATGAGGCAGATGGCCCTCTGGTGGTTTGGAGGACCCTGTTATCTGGTGGTCTGATATCCCCCAGGGTGCCTAAAACAGGCAATGGTCCATTTAGATTTTCACTGCCAATTATAGTAGCCAGTAAACACATATGCCTATGGAATTGTGGATAACTGAGCTGTTCCATAGTGTGTGAGTGGAGAAAAATTACAAATATATCATAATTACTCTTTTATTTTGACTGCATGTTGAAACAATAATCTTGTGGATATATTAGCTTAATTAAAATATTTTAAAAACTATTTTTACCCATTTCCTTTTACCTTTATAATGTGGCTACTAGACAGTTTTAAATTATCTTCATGGCTTGCATTTTCTCTTGGCCAGCAGGGGTCTGGATCAGGGTTCAGCAGAAACTATGACCATTGTTTGTTCTTGTAAATCAGGTTTATTGGCATATGTATGGTCTGTTGCTCTTTTCATGCTACAAAGACAGTGTTGTCTAGTTGAAGAAGAGACTGTATGGCTCACAGTGACTAAAGATTTATCTGGGTCTTGACAGAAAAAGGTTGCTGATCTCTGGTGTAAAGGATGCTGGGATACATGGTAGGACCTGATAGCAGTCCAGGAAACCCTGAGCCAGGCACTTTTGAACCACTCCCTCAGGCAAGGGGAGAAAACGGAAGATTCTCCTGATGTCTTAGAGGTGCTTTAGGCATGTGCTCCTCTTTGTCCAAGCCTGTTCTCTCTAAACAAGTTGTAAACCTAACTCCCACCTCAATAGAAATCTGGAAAGAGAGATTATAGAGCTGGAAACCTGACTGTGGACAGAAGGCAGGGTTAGGACCCTTTCCATCTAGGGAAGAAGTGTGGAAATATGGCTGATTCCTGCATCTCTAAAGGTTTTCCATTAGCCACACAGAGGTATGGCTGGTAAGTAGGGGTGATCATGTATGGTGTGACTTCAGAGGCTCACCTGCCCTAAAGGGCAGCCACAGTGCATTTCCATAATTTGGGTCCTGAGGGTATTCAGATTTAAGGGCTCATCAGCAAGGAGCTGTTTCAAGAGGGGTTGTAATCTTAACACGTTAGTTGTCAGCTGACACCTTGGGAGGTGAGTTTTTAGCTTTGGAGAATTGTGAAGATGGAGAAGGGAAGTTGTAACACAAGGATAGATGGCACCAGAGGCCAGAGCTTACCTTACCTGTCCATAGCCTTCTCCTGAGACCCACCTATGGGCAAGGATCATGGGTATGATGGTGAGGGTGTGGAGGCTGGGCAATAAAACCTGTTCCCAGGTGCAAATTGTCATGCTGCTGCTTTAAGATTTCCTTTCCACTTTCTCGCCCCAGAAAAAATACATGTCCTAGGATAGACCCTGAATTGGATTCACATTTGCCACAGATTTTGGGTGGTGTTGATGCCTGGCAGCTCGGGGCAAAGAGTGTTACAGTGAATTGAGTACAGTATTCAGAATGAATTACAGGATGTTAGGCACGTGATTTACCACCTATAGTAAACAGGCTTCACACATGGTGTATTTCTGCTGCATTGGTTAGTTATTAACTGCAAAAAAAGGGAAATTCATTTAGAAGACGTGCCCATTTTTTATGAGCTAAGGCTGCATGGAGATGCATGGCATTTTAAAACAAACAAATTCCTGGGAGAGCCCAAGCTTACCACCCAGAACTGTGGCAAGGAATGAAAACATTTACACCAGTTTAATATGAATGGGTGAAAAAATATCTATTGCACATTGAACATGATATATGAAACCATAACCTACTCTTCTGTAGTAAGCAACAGAACCATTCACCTAACAGATTACTATTCGAGTTGACATTATTCTGCATCTTTTCGATCTTCTCTTGCCAAGTGCTGGAGACTGTCAGGGAAAGCCCGCCAGATGCATGGGCGCTGTTGGCCTGGGGGTTGCGAGCTCATAAGACTCTTGAAGGCAGAGGTTACCCAGTGACCCCCATGCTGCGAACTATAGTGGAAATCAAAGGATTATAGCCAACATAAACAGCGGCTGCGTGTGGAATGTCAAAGTAAAGACAAATAGAGGTGGGACTTTCTCTGTCTCCTGCTCCTTTTCTCATCTATAAAATTGAGCTTATTTCCTATCTTTCAATAGAAGAAAAAGCACCATGTGGCTTTTGGGGGCTTCAGAAGTGATTGTTGGTTCTTTCTTATAACACAGGTGGAATTTGACCTCTTCAAAAAATATTAAGGGGTGACTCTTGCTTAATCCTATCATGATTTATTTGCTACATATTGGATGTTAAAGCTGGAGGAATCTTAGAAGACTTTTTGGTATAACTCTTTTGTCTTTCATGGATGGAGGAACTGAGGTCTCAGGTTAATTAATTGCCTAAAGTCAAATCCTAGTTAAGTGAAAGCCTGGTCCTAAGAACCCAAATATACTAGCCCCTGGCCCTCAGTTCCTTCCATTCTACCTTTCTGCTTTTATTCACACACCACACAGTTTCTTGGAATTGCTGATTTTAAAACAGAGCACAACTGACCCTTGAACAATGCACATGGTGGGGGTGCAGTTGAAAATCCACGTGTAGCATTTGAACTGCCCCCAAACATAACAACTAGTAGCTTACTATTGACTGGAAGCCTTGTTGATAACACAGTCCATTAACACATGTTTTGTATATTATATATATTATAAATTGGATTCTGACAATGCTTGAGAAAAACTTAAGAAAATCATAAGAAAGAGAAAATACATTTATAGTACTATCTGTATTTACTGGAAAAAATCCACTTATAAGTGAACCCATGCAGTTCAAACCTTGTTCTAGGGTCAACTGTAATTAAAAATGACCCTTGGTCCACCCTGGACAGTGTTTTTTTTTTAAAATATATTTTATTGATTTTTTTTTTTTTTTACGGAGATGGAGGTAGAGGATAGTTAGAAACATCAATGAGAGAGAAACATCAATCAGCTGCCTCCTAACACCCCCCTTTGGGGATGTGCCCACAACCAAGGTACATGCCCTTGACTGGAATCAAACCTGGGAACCCCCTAGTCCGCAGGCCGATGCTCTAGCCACTGAGCCAACTAGTTAGGGAACGGACAATGTTCTCAGTGGTCAAGAGCAAATGCTGAAAGCAACCAGTTGATGTGTCTCTCTCACAGCTAAATTTCTCTCATTACCCCTCTCTCCCTCCCTTTCAATTTCTCTGAAAAGCAATGGAAAAAATATTCTCAGGTGAGAATTAACAAGAACAAAAAATGACCCATGTCCCTTATGTTATTTAAATATCCTAGGTCATTGTCTATGGTAAGAAATCTTAAGAGGCTGCCTCCTGTTCCTGATTTGTTTTAGGATTCTGGTTCTGTGAAGCCTTCTTTTAATTGTTATCTTTAAATAAAGTTTTTTAGTTCAGTTTAGCATGGGTGATGATAACAGTTTTATATTGGGGCAGATTAACAAAATTTGGGAGTTTCCGAGAATTAACTTTACCATCCAATGCACTTGTGGAATATTTGAATAAACTGGAAAGACCAATCCTTACAAAGCAGAAGAGGTCCTTTTCAGTGTAAAAATATGGGCTTTGACATTTCTGTAATGTTTACTCTCAAGAATTCTATTCTGACATTTTGTCTGACATTCCTAAACTCTTTAATTTATGATCACCATAGAACTCTTGCTTTGTATTAATTCCATTTCATTTGTGTATTTTATGTGTTTAGTGGTCATATTTGAAAAACATCTCTTGTGAGTGCCCTGTATAATTTTGGCAGAATATTACTTTTTTGTGTTTCTGTGATGATCCCCTGAGATCATTTTTGCATAAATCCGGCCTTCTATTTTCAGATACAAATCTGTTGTACAGATGATTTTTCATAGAAGAAAAGATGCATTTGTAGCTGAAAAATGTAAATTACTTTTTATGGAAATATCTCTCCGGGCCCCCATTTCCAAAATGCGATGATTGCATATTGCGTGTTTTTCTGTGTGCTCCAGAGATGGTTCTCCTCACAATTAGGGGAATCCTGATTGTGTGGCAGGTAGGAAACAGCGACCTGGCTGTTTTTGCCACATAGGCAAATGAGTGGCAGTGCCAGAGGCAAAAACAAAAATCCTAATCAGGACGTAGCACTTAGCTAAGGGGAACGGGTTTTGGTTTTGAGGGGCATGGGCTGTGGGAGAATCATGGGCATTCTTTACAGTGTGGGTGTTAGCAGAGGACCTCTAAGCCTGAGGCAATCCTAGATAATAAAAGCCTAATATGCAAATTGACCATCATTCCAACACATAAGAGATCAAATATCCTGCCCCCATGTGACACAAGACGGCTACCACAAGATGGTCAGCAGGGGAGGACAGTTGGGAGGGACCCGGCCTGCAAGGGAGTGCAATTGGAGGTGATCAGGCCTGCAAGAGAGTGCAGTTAGGGGTGACCAGGCTGTCAGAGGAGGGCATTTACAGGGGACCCAGGCCTGCAGGAGAGGGCAGTTGGGAGGGACAAGGCCTGCAGAGGAGGGCAGTTGGGGTGAACCAGACCTGTAGGGGAGGACAGTTGGGGGGGGGTGTTCAGACTTGCAGGGGAGGGCAGTTAGGGATGACTGGGCCAGCAGAGTAGGGCAGTTGTGGGGGACCCAGGCCATCAGTAGAAGGTAGCTGTGAGAGACCAGGCCTGCAAGGGAGAGCAGTTGGAGATCAAACCTGCAGGGGAGGACAGTTAGCGGTAACCAGGCCAGCAGAGGAGGGCAGTTGGAAGGGACAAGGCCTGCAGGGGAGGGAAGTTGGGGTGTACCAGACCTGCAGGGGAGGATAGTTGGGGTGGACCAGGCCAGCAGGGGAGGGCAGTTAGGGGTGACCAGGTTGGCAGGGGAGGGCAGTTGGGGGTGACCAGCCTGCAAGGGAAGTCAGTTGGATGCAATCAGGCCTAGAGGGAAGGGCAGTTAGGGGCAATCTGGCCAGCGGGGGAGCTGATAGGCATCAATCAGGCTGGCAGGGGAGTGGTTAGGGGTTATCAGGCTGTCAGGCAGAAGCACTTAGGGACAATCAAGCAGGCAGGCAAGTGAGCAGTTAGGAGCCAGCAGTCCTGTATGGTGAGAGGGATGTCTGACTGCCAGTTTAGGCTCGATTCTGGCATTGGACCTAAACTGGCAGTCAGACATCCCTCGAGGGGTCCCAGATTAGAGAGATTGCAGGCTGGGCTAAAGGACACTTCCCCCTGCCCCCCCATGCACATTTTGTGCACTGGGCCTCTAACACACACATACACACATATGTATGTATATATGCATATATGTGTGTATGTGTGTGTGTGTGTGTGTGTGTATATATATATATATATATATCTCCTATCTAATAAAAGAGTAATATGCAAATTTGACTGTACCTTTGCTACACTACCAGCCAATCAGGAGCGGGGGGCCCCCGCACCTCGTGCCACCACCGCCACTCTTTGGGGCCCCATGGAGGGATGGTACAGGCGCTGCAGGATGGCTAGGACTGCCTGTGCAGTGTCCGCTACCCAGGCCACTCTGTGGGGCCCCACAGGGGGACAAAACAGGCACTTCGGGCTAGCCGGGACTGCCGGCACAGGGTCTGCTCCCCAGGGTGCTCTGCAGGGTCCCACAGGGTGATGGAATGGGAACCGTGGGCGGGATGGGACTGCCCGAGCAGCATCTGCTCCCCAGGCCACTCTGCAGGGGCCCCATGGAGCAGCAGCTGTGGTGTGAGGGGCGGGACCAGTGGCTGTGGTGTGAGGGGCGGGAGCAGCAGCTGTGGTGTGAGGGGCAGGAGCAGCGGCTGAGGTGTGAGGGGCGGGAGCAGCAGCTGTGGTGTGAGGGGCAGGAGCAGCGGCTGTGGTGTGAGGGGTGGGAGCAGTGGCCGCACGAGGGTCGGGGTGGCGGCACGAGGGGCAGGGGCCTTTTCAGGCCCTGGGGTTAGGCAGCATGCCCTGTAGTCCTGGTGCCTGAGGCTGCCTGTGGCTGCAGCCGGCCTGAGTGAAGCTGGCCCAGGGCCTGGGTGCCTATAGCTGGCCAGAGGGAGGGAAGCCTGGGTCCCAGTTGTGGGGCAAGGCAGAGGCAATTAGGAGCAATCAAGCCAGCAGCGGAGCACTTAGGGGTGATTAGGCAGGCAGGCAGAGGTGGTTAGGGGTGATCAGGCAGGCAGAGGTGGTTAGGGGCGATCATGCAGGCAGGCAGAGGGGTTGGGGTGATCAGTCAGGCAGGCCAGTGATCAGTTAGGAGCCAGTGTTCCTAGATTGTGAGATGGATGTCTGACTGCCAACAGTCAGACATCTCTGACTGCCAACAGTCAGACATTCCCGAAGGGGTCCCTGATTGGAGAGAGTGCAGGCTGGGCTGAGGGACGCCCCCTCCGTGCATGAATTTTATGCACCGGGCCACTAGTTTAAATATAATTATTACTTTCTGTTTTTGGTTCATCCTTGCTTTTGCTTTTTTCATTCCGGATTCAAAGTTTTATTTGGTGTTATATTGAAGGACTTTTGGAACAAATATGCTCCCAACCCAAATGTTATGAAATAGGGAAGGACAGCAGAAATAATCTTCCTAGAACATCTTCTGTTTTGTACGAGTTTTCCTATTTGAGGTACATTGGGCAGGGCTATAAAGCAAAGTGTAAACTCAATGTATTCAGATTTGTGCCAAAGAAAGTCTCGAGTTTGAGAACATTTACATCTGTTTTCAATAATTCCTCACATATGTTGCAGAATATACGTTATCCATCTTGTTATCCAGGAAATAACATTTGTTGCAAACAGTTTGCCAATTCGTAATTTTATTGAATTTGTTTATCATGCTGTGGCTTCATATGAGGTCTGAAAGCTGGTGATCTTTGGTGTTCCAGCTGTCGTAACATTCTGCATGGGGCCTTCGTTCCGGGATGGGCTGGAATTCTTGGGGTGTTTGGGCTTTCTTAGAACTGCAGTCTAAGAGCTGGCATTGTTGATGGGTGATTATTTGGGGGAAACACAGAATAATGTGCTTTGCTTGCACACCCTCAAACCCATGTTCATTTCTGGCTTTTCAATCAGTCTTGGGACTGATGCGTTGAATAGCACTCCTTGTGTGCCCTTTCTTGTCTCCTTTGAAACCTGCCCAAACTTTCAAACTGTTTTCATGTTTGGTTTGAAAGGACACTTTCCCCTCTGAGGGTAGCGGGGGGGGGGGGGGGGGGGCGGGGAAGCAGGGGAGACTCTTTAGAACCATTCCAATCTACCTCTAATCTGAAAATAAGTAAAATTTCTTCCATAGAGAAGCTACAAAATACCTTTCTGCTACATAAATATTATCATTTTCCTAATAAGTTGCTGGTAGATGAAAAGCAAGTCCAACCAGGTCTAATTTTATCATTTTCCTATTTTTCTTTAGCTGCTTTTTCTTTGCTGAGGTTTATGTTGTCCTTGCCAAAACTGAGAAGGAAGGAAAAAAACCTAACGACCTTGAAAGCTCTTTCAATCTGAATTATTCCTTAATGTTTTTAATGGTTTATTATAACCACACAAATGTGATCTTGGGACCATTTGGGAGTTATTGACTTTCCTTAGAGATGAGACTTGGCATTTTTTAAGCCAGAGTTTGCTTTTGTGGCCTAGAAGTTGCAAGGCACGTATATTTGGAAGGCTAAAGATTCTTCCCCACCAAGAAGTTTTGTCAACCTGACCTTCTCCACTCTTACAACGCTGCACACACAGCAGTAATCTCTGCAGAGGAGAGCAAATAAAGTGGAGAAATACAGCAGTACGAATTATTTTTACATCCAAAAGTAAATTCTCCAGCATGAAGGCCAACGGGGAATTTTCATCTCAGCGTTCTCATGAATGCTGTTCTGCTTCGCGTTGTTCTCTTGAATCTCTTTTTATTATAAGTCTTTGAGGCAGACTTTGCTTGTGGTAATTTACTCAGCCAGACAGGTAAGTGAGATGTGGAACTGCAGGCACCAGGGGCTGAGAGGTGCCTGTCAGGGTCAGCCTGCAGGATGAGGTACTGCGGCTGTTCAAGGTAAAGGACTACTTCAGTTGTATTTAGAGGACTTATGTCACCTAGAGTTTCTGTGACAAGATGTTCTATAGCACTTGACTCAAAAGTTAGCAAAGTGCACCTTCTTTGAATGTCATTGAAGCCAAATGACTTTCCATGGTCCGCTGAGCCCTTTTGATGAGACAATCATCCAGGCATCACAGAAATCCAAGGTGGGACTTGTATGGGCATCCTCTCTAGCTTCCCATCCCAGAGAAGGAATCCATCTGGTGCCACTCACATGGCTGCTTAGTCTCTTGCATGAACTGTACTGGTGGTGAGGAGCTCAGTGCTTTAAGGGGCAGCTGGCTATCAATGGACAGCTCTCAGGGGAAGTCTTTTTTTTTTTTTTTTTTTTTTTTACGGGATCTCTGTGGCCCTGTATCTCTCCACGTTGGTCTCAATTCCAAGATAAGCAGTTTTTGAAATTATTCTCTGATAACAAAAATGAAAATTCTAGGATATTAAAACAACAAAATGACTTTTTCCACTTTTTTTTAATCCCCTTCTGCTATTCTGAAACAACATCCAAGGTCAATTGTATCCTTTGAAAGAAGAAAATAGATTTCTTTCTTTTTCTTTTTTAGAATATGTTAGTAACACTTTGAGGTTTTCATTAACTCTCTTAGGTTTCCCGGAAGAAATATTCACATAAACTAATTATATTAATTAATTCTTCTCTATGTTCTTTGTTCTTCCCTAAATTCATTGGGGTAAAGAGTACTGTCTTACGGATGTTAAATTCTGGTTGGTACCTAGCTCAGCACTTGACCTGTCTAACAATTGCTTGTTGGATGACTGTTGAATGCATACATTTTTGAATAAGCCAGATATTTGCTGTTGAGGGACATTAGTTGGCTGGTTGTACTAGTACACCAACTCTATTGGGTCACTATGAAAATAATTTTTCTGTGATACTGCCTTCAGACGCATCTATTCACCCTGTGACCAATCAAAAAGCTTTTCTTCTTCCAACTCCTTTAATCACTGATGTTCTCTGCTCCATTACCCCTGGAGCAGTTACTAGGCAGCCTGGTAGAATGGGAAGTGTTTTGGGCTCCTAGCCCAGCCACTTACCTGTTTATAGAGATTACCTGGGAAATGCATCTAACCCCTTTCAATGCCCATTTCTTAAACTTTGATATTTATTTACTGATTTTAGAAAGAGAGAGGAAGGAAGAGAGAGGGAAACAGCAATTTGTTGTTCTACTTATTTATGCTTCATTGGTTGATTCTTATATATGCCCTGACTGGGGATCAAACTCACAATTTTGGTGTGTCAGGACAATCCTCTAACCAACTGAGCTACCTGGTCAGGGCTAAATATCTGTTGCAATATCCTCTCTTGAGGGGGTCTTGTGAGCAAAATTGTCTGTGTGAAGCTCAATGAACCTAGGTAGAAGTGAGGTATTTAGGAGGCAAAAATAGCCATTAATTTGCTGTAGTCTACTGCACTTGACCTTCCCTAAATCTCTTGCTGATCTTCGTGCATATCAGAGATTTGGGTCTTGTATTTAGATGCCTTCGTTTTTGTGCACTTGGATTCAGAGATCCCATATACATCACTACTCTTTCTCTAGTTTCCTAGATAAATAAGTTTCTACATGTCACAGGTTCTCTGTGGAACTCCCATTTCAAAATATTGTGTCTTTCTGTCTTCTTAAGCTATTGAAATGGCTACAAAAATTTTAAACACTTTGGTATCTAGTTTGGGAATCTTCCAGCCAATCTTTTATACCTGAAAATAGCACAGAGTATGTTGTCTGATGCTTTCTAATTTTAATCAGAAAATATAATTATCCTACTTGTGGCATGTCATGGTCTACCTGACTGGAACAAGAAAGAATGAGTTTTACAGGGCCAGTGTAACCTGGTATTACAGTATGAAAGACGCCCTGAAGGCATCTGGTGCTCCGGGGTGGTGTAACGAGACTGTTGTTCCATCTAACAGTAGGACACAGCTCCGCTAATCTCTGCCATTATAACAATAATCTCTTTTCTTTTAGTGTCTAATAACAAATTCCCTGTTTCCTTCTGAGCTTTCACCAGGAGCCCCTTTAATGTTTGTGCTCCTATCAGCAGTCTGTTTATGATGATTTAGATATTCTCTAAGAGAATATTGTTTTTCTCTTCCACACTCCTCACCTCCTTATGCGTCTTCACTAACAGAATTATTAATGCCAATATATCTACAAATAGTCTACTGTAGGCAATCTGGGTCTTCTATCATGCTCTGTGAAATTCCTGTAGCTTCTACCCATTATCAAATTCCAAAGCTATCTCCACATTTTTAGGTACTTGTCACAGTGGCACTCCACTTGTAGGCACCAAAATTTGTATTAGTTTCCAACTGCCACTGTAGCAAATCACCACAGACTTAGTGGTTTAAACCACACAATTGAATACTCTTATAGTTGTGGAGGTCAAAAGTTTAAAATTAGTTTTGCAGGGCTAAAATTAAGGTGTGGCAGAGCCAGTTTTTCCAAGAGGTTCTGAGGGGAGAATCTGTTTGCTTTTTCAACTTTCAGTGGCTGCCAGCATTCCTTGGCTTGGGGCCCCTTCGTCCATCTTCAAAGCCTGTCACTCCCCTTAGCTTTGTCCTCTGACTCCTCCAGTGTACCTCTTTTACCGATCATTTTTGATACATTGGGCTCACCTAGATAATCCACAGTAACCAGGCCATCTCAAGAACCTTAACCCAATCACACCTGCAAAGTCCCTTTTCCCATGTAACATAATAGTCACAGGTTGTGGATATGGAGACATGAACATGTTCTATATTAATCAGCCTATCATACTGCTGTTCTTTCAGTTTTTCCAACTTTTAGGAGGATGATAAACATGTAGTAGAGGAAGGAACTAATTTATGAGTCAGGAAACCTAGATGTTAGTCCCAGTTGAGCTACTAAAAAGGGGTAACAAGCCATTTGCTTCTTTGAGCCTCAATTTTGTCTGATGTAAAATGAGAGGATTAAATAGTGATTGCCAAGGCCCTTAAGGACTCTCTACTCTTATGGTTCTCTGGTTCTGGACTGTCACTGAACTCAAAGGCTTCTTGACAAAGAAGAGATGATGACTTCAGTTTTCAAAAAGTTAGAAATGAATCAGCCAAAGTGCCACTGCAGTTGGTGCTGAGTTTCTTGTGAGAGATGACTGCTCAGTTTCCTGAGGTTCTTGCCAGATTGTGGACCTGTTACCCTCAGCCCCCATCAATCAGGGCAAAAGTGTTACCAAACACAGTTTCTCTTAGAAGGTAGATGGATGGAATAAGGAAAAAGAATCCTCACCTTTAATGTGCTGTGGGGTCAGGATGACTTAAATATTAGAAATTGAGGTCTGAGTAAAAAGTTTCTTTTATTCTCTGAAGTGGAAGTTGTAAGTGAGAAAGATTTGGGAAGTGTTTCAAAGGTCCATGTCTCCAACAGGAGAAAGAAAGACCTTCAGAGCATGTATGCTGTGGCTTTTGCTGAATTCTTGGAGCAGCAGACACAGCTGCTGCAGCCAGTGTGTAACTGAGCTCCAGAGACTTGGAGGTGCATTGGGTGCTAAGCCCCTCCACAAGCAAAAGGGGAAAGTTAACTCGAGCCAAAACCTCCAGGCAATCAGATCATGAAATTTAAGCACCGCGCCTAGGAGAGTTTAGAAGAGTAAAGTTATTTTTTTTCAGTTTGTCCTGTGGGACTCTGTGCCATGGGGGATTCATATGCAATATTTCTATTGCTTCTAAAGGGCAATAAGTATGATGATGAGAATTTGGAAAGAGATCCTTTCAGTAAGGCCATAGGATTTTTCTAAACTGTTTTCAAGGCTAGGTTCAATCTTGTGTTTTTAAAAAGAGGAATCTTTTATTCTGTACTCAGATGAGCACCCCACCTTTGCGCCTTCATAATTTCAATTGTGTTATCTTCTGTGCCTGGGAATCCTTGCCCATCTCTTCACATGCCAACAGTCTTCCCTCTTCTTCAAGGAGTGGCTCAAATGCCATGCTTGCAGATGAAGCCTCTTAATCCCTCTATTTCTAATGATTCTCTCTGTCTCTTCGTCTCCTGTTTTATTTCTAGTATTTAATATTTTAGAGCCTTGGCCACAGTAGGTATTCAAATATACTTTTTTTCAGTTACATTATAATGTCATTGAAAAATTTATCTTTGCATCTCTCATAGTACCTAAAGCAGGAAGGACTTAATATATATAGGAAGAATGAGTAGAATAAAAGTCTAACTTCACACTTAAGCACAGACTCATTGGCTATGTAAGACATTATAAATGAGTATGTGTGGATATCTCTGTCAGTAAACAGTAAGTCCTCACTTAAATAGGTTCTGTGACTTTAAGCAAAACAATGTGCAAAAGAAACCCCCAATTTTACCATAGGCTAATTGATAAAAACAAGAATTAGGTTCCTATGGCATCTCATCAAGGTTATACCAAAACAATGATTGTCACAGGATCTTACTCGGGGACTTGCTGTGCTGATACTGAGATCAATATTGATATAGATCGCAATGACTTAATGTTCAATGTAAAGTTGAGTATAGATATTATGGGAGATGGAAGGAAGTATAAAATGGGATTCTAGTCCTTAGTAATGCCATATTTTATTGTGGCTAGCAAATTTCAGTGAGCAGTAGTTCTGGATGAGGTTAACTTATGTGGCATTTACCACTCCTGTATTTTAGAGAAGAGGATGGTCTCTGTGGACTGGGGTGATTGGGGATTGTGGCATAGATAGAATTGAGTAGCTCCTTGAGGATATTTGTATCAAACATTGAAGGTGTTTTTTCAAATGTGAAACATTTTTATGCTTGCCTACATGACAATAGTTGTATCTTTAGTGTTGGCAGTTTATGAAAAAGAATGAACAAAAGTGGTGCAAGTGCGAGATTAATATACACATATTTTTAATATATGGTTTTAAGTCTGTCTCCAGCCAAGCTTGTGACAAGTATGGATTTGAGGGCTCAAGAACTCCAAGGCTCCTTGGTGGACTATGGCGCTCAGAGAACCTATGGAGCAGGACCTTAATAAATATCCATGAAAGTAGGTGGATTTCTGGTTAAGACTTCTTAATTTTTATATTTTTAACCAATTCTTAACTGTGTCTGCTACAGTTCAGCTTCTTTGTTGATGAGTAGATATATCCTAAAGCTTTTTGTACTGATCTCAGAAGCTTTTTTAAAAAACTAGATTGAAATGTATTAACAATTCAGTTAATGAAGTATATAAAACCCACAGTCACTAACAGGGCATTTTAAAGAAGGTTGGAGTAGGAGAAGCAACTATATTTGATGACTGAAACATTTTTCTTTCAAAATGTTCATAACATTCAGGAGGGGTAGGAAACCAGAAACCATTGTGGTTAAGCTGGTGATATGACAATGTGGCTTTATTGAATATATAACATGATTATTTTATCTGTAAAGTGTTTTGCAATGCATGCTGAGTCAAATGCAATAAAAATACTAATACAATATTCAGCATTGCAAATATAGAGAAAATATAGAGAAAAATTTATTGTCTTATGAAATAGAATTTAATATGATTTCCAATGATTCTGAATATTTAATATAGAAGAAATGTCTTACTTTTTTGCTTTTCATATTCCTAACCAAATGATCAGAATAAAAACAACTACTTGAAAATAAATTTTGATAGATTTTTACTTAACATATTATAATACCTTTGCTATTTGAACTCTTGGGTTCTAGCCAGCTTGACCTGACTAATATGGGTCATTCAAAATGTGAATTCAGGTTTTGCTGGGATGAGCCTCTTAGTTAAGCTGAAGTTTCCGATAATTTAAATATTATCTTGTTTGTCTGGCTTTCTTCTGGAGAACTGGAGAGAAATACTACTGCTCAATTTAACAACTATTTATTTGTTCCTTACTCTCTGATCTAATATGTGACATCCTTGGTAATAATACAAACAGCATTTCCTGATTTCTTGCCAACTTACTGGTTTAACATCCTGCCCAGTGAAGAGTAAAGGCATATGTTTAAACACCACGCTATGGGATGGACATTCCAGGAGTGGCAGGTAATTAGAGAGCAGAGACAGGATCCTCTAGGTGGGACATATCCAGCAGGGCTCTGACACTCGAGATTCAGGCAGACTGCCCCCAGCATGTCCCCTTCAGTCCATGGCTGTGGGTATAGAAATACCATGGATTGTGTGCTGGAGTTTCTGGGGGAGTCAAAGGGAAGGGGAAAAAATCCTCCAGGCCTATCCTTCACTTAGCCTTTTATTTTTAACAAATGAAAAATACGCAGAGCAGTTGTCATTTGTTAAAGTGTAGCAGAAAGAGCGAAACAGGCCAGTGGAGGCTTCATCAAGAACACTCATTCAGAATGATGAATGTGGCTAAACACACATTTGTTCGTAAAACTTGCAGAGTGGCTGAGCATCATTAAGCATGAGAAATAGGTGCAGCGTGCTGAGAAGAGAGGGGAGCAAACAGATGTTGTGAATTTTCACAGGCATCCTTCATCCACCAGTCCATCATTAATATAGTTGAAGGTGATCCTTTCTTTTTATTTAATAAGCACAAACAAAGTGCATGTGGTAGGATTCTGCTGAACACTCCCCCGACCCCACCCTTAGAAGTAAAGGCATGTAAGAATGGGGAGGGTATACAGACAAATCAACTCTCTGAATGCCCACAACATGATATGAGCTTTGGGGCTACAGCTAGAGCAGGTACTTCTTTTATTTGTCCCTTATACTCACCTTGCAGTCACCCTATCTGCGCTATCTCTCTGCCTGCTACCTGGAAGATTGTCTGGATTTTCTGCAGAGTGAAAAGCTTTATGGCTTCTGTCCTTGATACTTTTTCTTTCTGAAGGTAGAAGTTTTTAGTTATTTTGGTATTTTTATTATTTATTTATTTTAAATCTCTGTTGTTGAAAATATTACATATGTTCTCCTTCTTCCCCCATTAACCTTTTCTAGCCTGGCCCCCCTCCCCCCCCCACACACACCTCAGGCTTTCACCACCCTATTGTGTGTGTCCAGGGGTTATGCATATATGCATACAGGTTTTCTGGGTGATCTCTTTTCACTTGATCTCACCCCTACTTCTCTCAGATTCCACAGACTGTTCCATGCTTCTGTGTCTCTGGATCTATTTTGTTCATCAGTTTATTTTGTTCATTAGATTCCACATATGAGTGAGATCATGTGATACTTGTTTTTCTTTGATTGGCATAGTTCGCTTAGCATATACTTTGATGCTTTTTAATTCTACTTCCTTCAGATGCATCTAGTTTTTGCAGCGATGCTTTACAATTTGTTTTATAAAATCAGTTGGCCAGAAACATTTCTTTTTCCATATTGATCACACTTAGACTCTACCTGTAACATGCAATTCTTCCTCTTTCCATTCCTTCTCTTCCCTTCTACTTTCCTGGCCTGTGAGAGCATAGGTCTTGGCCTGCATGCACTTACAGGCTCCTTTCACTTCATGCATAGTCCAGGCTGCTGCTCTTAATCCCTTTTGCTGCTTCCTTGCCCAACACCAAAAAAAGCGAACCCTGACTTTTGTAACCTCATTCCTCAGTCTACCAAATGAAGATAGTAATGTTTTCTTCCCAGGCTTGGTCCAAGTAAAGCATTTTGTGAACTCTTAAAAAGCACTCTGAGGTTATTTTCAATATTGATTTATAATTAATTGAACAATAGGTTCTCTTTATGGCATTTTCAATTAGGAAACTTAAAAAATCTTGTAGTCTGCTTTCAGGTGCTTCATATTTAGCACCAAAATACTGAACCTGGGAAGCTGTGTCTGTTTTCAGTGTGTATGTGTACGTACATGTGCTCCGGACTACCTCGGGAAAAAATCCAAAGGAATGGAACTCTAATACAGAGCTACTAATGAACTATGAAGAATAAAATAACTTAAAATTTCACACTTGCCCATTTCTTTGTACAAACTATGCCTTGAATACCTTAAGGCAAAAGTGCAGAGCTCTGCAGTAAGTCATTTAGAAGAGAAAATATCGGCTGGTCACCTCATATGTGTTTAACTTGCCCCGTTTACTTTCTGAGCAGTGTTGCCTTCTGCACATGCTTTGATTCAGTATGTTGAGTTGAGTGTGTTTATTTGTGTATGCTCTTGTTTAAAGACCTACATGTCACTATCAGAGGGACCTGTTTGTGTTGAAAATACTAATGTTGCCAGGGTTTTGTGGAGGGCTCAGACACTCACTAGCCCTGGGGGTCATGTTTAGCAGCGTTTACAAACCACAATGCTGGGGACTCGGGGTAAGTAATGAGAAGTGTTATTTTAGCTAACATTGAGTTCACATTCTTTCTAGAGGTAACACACTTGGTTCCCCAAGTCTTACCAACATGATCATGTGTTTACATGCTGCCTGTGTTTTAATCATCTTCCACGGCCCCCTAACTCTCCTGTGAGGCACATGGTCCTTGGAAACTTGGAGTAGCCCTGGCGTTTCTACAGTTTATTATTGAACATAAATATATCCCAAGGTTTGGAATGCCTGTGTTTTGTCTGCATGAATGATTGCCCTCAGGAAGAACATATGCACAACATAGACTCAAGCCAATCTTGGGAGCGTCAGTCATGGACTGTGGTCACCACATGATACCGCCGAAACTTGGAGAACCCTGCTGGTCTTTCTGGCCACCTGGGCCCTTGGCCAAATGCTCGGTGCAGTGGGGAGTGAATGTGGAAACTTTGGGTTGAGTGATTTGTTTTCTCTCTTAATACCCTTTGAGACATGAAAACTTAACTATGAATGAGGTTTAGGAGTAATTGATGTTCTAGCCCAAATTTTTATCATTCGGGGACTTGGATATCCTTCAGGTTATCTGTATTATAGCCCAAGAAGCAGGTGCGTTGACTGTGGTACCTCTTGGTAACCTAAATAGTATAAGAGAAAATATGTTTAATAGAGTGCATTCTAACCTCTGCTTGTGCTACTAGAGGAGTGGGGGGGTTGTTCTTGGTCATCTAAGCCAGACGTTGTCATGGCTTAGATGGGTGTCATTTACCTAGGCCTGGGCTTAGAAGCTAGTAGGCACATCCTACTACCTCTATACTTTAGTTTCTTCATTGATAAGATGGAAATAAAATGGGACCAAGCCCATATTTGTTAAGAGGGTTAAATTTAACATCCATCAGTTATTTAAATATCCACACTTTTTCTGGGTCTTTCTCAAGCACTGGTTGAAGGTGCTCAAAACCCAGCTTTGCAAATGAAAATAATTGAAATTTTAGGCATATCAATAAAAACTGGTCTTGCTCTAAGTCAGAAGTTGGCAAATATGTCCATGAGCTAAAAAGGACTTTTACATTTTTAAATAACGGGAGAAGTCAATAAAACTTTGTGATATGGGAAAAGTATATGAAATTCAAATTTCATGTTCAATAATAAATTCAACTCTTTTCATTATTAAACCTGTATTATACATAATTATACCCACTTATTATCATATTTTGAATTTTAAGAATAAAAATTAATTACAAAAGCATTTTTCTCTTGTTAATGCCTATGTAATATCCTTTACTGATTGGCCCACAAAGCCTAAGTTTGCCAACCTCTGATCTGAGTCATTCCACAATCATGGTGGATGAGTGGTTTTCAAACTGTGGGTCATGATTCATTATTTGTTGGTGAAATTAATTTAGAGGGTTGTAAATAGTATTTACTAAATAGATGAAATACAACAGAATAAAATAAGATGGGAAATATCAGAGTGTGAGAACTATTAGGTTAAATTGCACATGGTAGGGTAAATGTTGCTTTATGAAGCTTTTTTCCAGAGGGCTGTGTGCATGCGCGCGTGCACATGCTGAGTCACTATGTGGGCAATAAAATGAATAATGGCAAAAAAATATAGGAAAGCTACAGGACTAAACTTTAAGTACTATGAGGGCAGAGAACCTCTTATTCATCTTTGTTTTCTTGGGCCTGGCATAACGCTGGAAAAATTAGTCTTTTATAAGTGTTTTGAAGAGATCAAGGAATGAATTCAGGGAAGAAATCAGGCATGATTATTGACCATTAAGGCCCCGCTATTAGAGAAGCTCTGAACATATCTTCATGTATTCAACTCCATGCATGTGGTTTCCCGAAATAAAGACATGCTTATTAATGGGTAGGCAAATACTTTTTCTGTTATAGAAGATTCACAAAAGAAACTGAGCATGGGTTCCATTCTAAAGGTGAGATATGTCAAGTGATGAATGTGCTTCATAGAAAGGGGACAGCACTGGTTGGAGGTCCTGATTGCTGGTGCCCACTCCACCCTGAACTCCTTTGAAATCACACTAGTCACCCAAGCATCTCTACCAAATTCTTTTCACATGAGGCTGATGATGATGAGCTACTGTTCATCTCAGCTCTGAGGCTTAGATGAGGAAATGTGCTGGAGAATTCATTGAAAGGTATCGATTCCCACACAGCAGCAATGCTCATTATTATGTTGTATTAACTTATTTGTATCCACCCTCTACTGTGAGCAAGGCAGAAGTTCAAACAGAAGTTCAAAAGTTGTTATCCATCTTTTCACCAGTTAAGGTAAGGACCTTTCGTCCTCATGGTTAAATTGGTGACAAGATCGATTACAACGTGATTTCAGATAAGACAATAGCAGAAGAGATGTCATAAGCTCATCCATACCATTGTAAATGTTGTGGCTCCAAAAACGGATGCCAATGTTCTGGATGGAGATGGGGAGACGAGGCAGTGGAAGGTAGGTGGTAGGGAGAGGGAAGAGGTTTGTGAATCTTGGAAGGAAGGGAAGGCTCCCTTGGCTGTGGTAGTGGCAGCAGGAAGGGGAAGTCCCTGTGGATGAAAAAGTCCCTTCTGAGTGAGTGACTCCCTGGGCTAATTGGTGCATTACTCTCTGTGATGGGCCTGATGGCGCTGAGATAACAAAATGAAAAATCAAATGAGAAATGGAACCCGGGAGTCTAAAAAGTTAGTAAATTTTGACATTAGAAATATAATAAAATTTTACCAGTGCTCTTCTGCAGTGACAGCCAAATCCATCCATGTCAGAGCAACAGCCTATGGAATGTGTTTTCATGGGGCTTTTCTTCCCCCTTTCCCTTTTCCTTTTGTAAAATCAGCATTAGGCTATTTGGAGGACAGGCGAGAACTATTATGTTAAATTGTGCTACCTACAACTTAAGCCTCTGTCTTTGCTAAAGCTGCCAGTTTTTATAAACAACAGAAGACAGAAAGGGTTTACTAAGAATAATGTTGAAGCCCAAAAGAATCCTACAGCCTATAAATCTTAATAGAGGTTCTGAGATTCCAGCAGGCTGGATGTGTCTTTTTTATCCAGGCTCACTCCATCTTGGCTCCCCCGTGATGACTCCAATTTCCTTGAAACACAGGCACGGAGCCTTGCATTTACTTGTGATGCCATTTGCCTACAAACAGGAATACATGCATATAACCTATGCAAATCAATAAAAACATGTCAAGACCCCTTAGATCGCACTACTCTTCTAAAATGCAATTTATCTTGCTGCAAATGAGAGTAAGGGACTAGGTAACAAATAGCGCTTGATCATTTAACTAGCACCTGTTGTCAATGCATTCAAAAACTGCATTTTTCATTTGACATACAGTAAATTGCATTTTCATATATATCGAATGGGAAAGAGAGCTGGGATGTACATATCCAGCCCTTTATGAATTTTATGAACAATGGATATTTTGGAGCTGTATGTTTAAAGGGGTCACGTCAAATGCTGCAAATCTATTTGTTCCTTCCAGTGCTGGTTGGGAACACACTGCACTTTTCTTATGGCTGGGTGGGGAAGTGCAGCAATGCTGAAAGTATAATTACAACATTCATGTTAGGTGAAGGACAATTACTATAATTTCTGTATAAAATGAATATAACTTAAATGTGTAAATGTGAAATATTATTTTTGAAAAAAAGTTTTTCAAGGGAAAACTGCTTTTTAGAAATTACGTTTTTCAGTCAAATCATTTGTCGGCTTAAATTATATGAGCCACAGGTGTTTTTTTTTTTAATGCAATAGTTTGTTTGCAGATGGGTGGCTGTTGCACAAATTCAACAACACATAGGCTTATCAGCAACAATAGTTTCACATTAGTGAGCATGGTATGGCAATATTATTTGACATCTGAACAAGCTATACTATATCAGACATATCAAGTATAGCTGAATGGATCATTTGACTGGCATTTGTTTAAAAAACTCCTTCTCATCGGCTTTTGCCTGCCTGTTATGATACCCTGCAGTGGAGCCACGTTCCCCAGCTCCCATGCTACTCATCTGCCTTTGACAGTCTCACATTCACTTCTTACCTTAAGTCGGGCATGTCATAATATGGCTATGAGGACATGTTGTTGCATATCTTTTGGGGGAAAGGCCCTAATGCCAGGCAGCTGCGGAGATGAGGGGCTTCGTGACCATGTGAGGCAGGAGTCAGGCCACCTACTGCACATTTTTTTTTCTCATTTTGAGTTGTTGGTTGTGGGCCTGCTGGCATGTCTGTATTTTTTTGTAACTATGTCACAGGGAGATCTGCTTTGTTGAATTTCATATAACTTGGATAGAGGGAAAAGAAAATAAAACCGGAAAGAGCCCTCTTGCATTGCCTCCATAAATAGAAGAACCACATGGGGGCAGAGAGGGAAGACGTTGGAGATAGGAAGAAGTGGTAAGAGTAGAATTTCAGTGCTTAAACTCTCAATCTGTCTAGTTAATTTTCCCTAGCATTTTGGAATATGTGGTCACAATTTGGGGGCCTAGTCCCAAAGTTTCATATTATTGCTGCTACCGATTTAACATTTGATCTGCCCAAGAAATTGAATCCTTAGGATCTCAAAGCCTAGATCGTAAAGAACTTTATGAAGAAACAGGTATGAGAATGCCAAAGGTGCTTTCTAAATAAGAGGTAATGTATTTACTTTATGTAGTATAGCTGCTGGTGCTGTTGTTTTTTGCTTATTTATTTCTTTTGGGTGGGAGCTTCTCTCTTAAACTCAGCAGGATCCAAACAGACCTTACCTATATTACTCAGCAAATTCATACCAACCATTTAAAATAATTAAAGGGACTTAGAGTCTTATTAAGTGAAGTGAATAATGATCAAATCTCAAATACAAGGCTAAAGTCAAATTATGAGAGAAGTTATGGCTTAGTCTTATCATCACTGGATTTGGTGAAATTGCTTTAATTAACACAAAGAAGTCAGAAGTTGAAGCTTTAGACTAAAATGTCTTTATTACTTATTGATACTAATATCATTGAATGGAACTGGCCAAGTTGATTTTACTGTTGGAAAGTAAAAGAAGTTTCAACCCTCTTAACATTCCCCTTTACCTTAAAGACAAATTCATTCATTCATTTATTCATTCAATAAATATTTCTTTTTTTTTTAAAATATATTTTATTGATTTTCTACAGAGCAGAAGGGAGAGGGATAGAAAGTCAGAAACATCGATGAGAGAGAGACATCGATCAGCTGCCTCTTGCACACCCCCTACTGGGGATGTACCCGCAGCCAAGGCACATGCCCTTGACCGGAATCGAACCCGGGACCCTTCAGTCCACAGTCCGACGCTCTATCCACTGAGCCAAACCGGTCTCGGCCAATAAATATTTCTTGATCATTGACTATAATGTGAAAAGCACTATATTGATTGTGCAAAAAAGGCAAAAACAAAAATAAATGACAATAGCAACAAAAACCAAAGGAGAATAACCCCAATTATGAAAATATCAAAAAGAATAAAATACTTAGGAATAAACTAAGGAGTTGAAAGACTTATACATGGAAAACTATAAAATGAAATATAGAAATAAATGGAAAAACATCCTGTATTGGTAGACTGGAAGATTTAATATTATGAAATTTTCTATACTCTCAAAGGAAATGTGCAGATTCGGTGTAATCCCTATCAAATACCAATGGCATTTTTTTTTGCAGAATAGAAAGAACCATCCTTAAGTTCATATGAAATATTAAGAGACCTTGAATATCGAAGACAGTATTAAAAAATAGCAAAGTAGGAGGCCTTATACTTCTTCATTTAAAAACATACTATAAAACAACAGTGATGAAGATGGCATGATCCTGGCTTAAAGGTAGACAGATAGACCTCAAGAGTAGAATTGAGAGCCCAGAAATAAGCTCTCTGTATATGATCAAATTATTTTGGAAAAGGGTCTCAGGTTACACATTGGGGAAAGGACAGTCTCTTCAATAAATGGTGTTGGCAAAACTGAATGTGCATACGAAAAAGAGCAAAGTTAGACCCTAATTTTATACCATATTCAAAAATTAATTCAAGATGGATTAAAGATTTAAAAGTATGTCCTAAAACTATAAAATTTTTTGAAAAAAGCATAAAGGAAAAGCTTCAGGGCAGTGAATTTGGCAATGATTACTTAGCTATGACACCAAAGGCAAAATAGACAAATCGGGCTACATCAAATTTGCTTCAGTGGCTAAATTACACATCAAAGGAAATAATCCACAGAGAGAAAAGACAGCTTACAGAATGGGAGAAATATTAACATATTATATACCTGATAAGGTGTTAATATAAGGATCTCCTAGACTAACCACAAAACAACCTGATTAAAAAATTGGCAAGTTGGTTGATTAGACATTCTACAAAGAAGATATACTAAGTGACTAAGAAGCATATGAAAAAATTGCTTAACATTATAAATCATAAAAGAAGTGCAAATCAAAACCTCATACCTTTTGGGATGGCCACTATCAAAAGAACAGAAAATTACGTGTGATGGTGAGGATATAGAGAAATTGGAACCTTTGTGCACTATTGATGGGGATGAAAAAATGGTATCATCATCCTGGGAAATAGCATGGAGGTTGCTAAAAATTAGAAATACAAGTACTACAATACCCATCCCAATTCTGGGTATATATCTGAAATAATTCATAGCAGAATCTCAAAGAGAGATAGTTGCACATACATGTTCACACCAGCCAAGAGGTAAAAGCAACCCAAGTGTCCACTGACAGAGCAATAGATAAAGAAAATGTGTTCTGTATGTACAATGGAAAAATATTCAGCCCTCAGAAGGAAAACCTGTCACATGCTACAACATGGATGAACCTTGAGGACATTATGCTGACTGAAGTAAGCCAGTTACATATGGACAAGTACTATATGACTCCAGTCAGATAAAGTACCTAAGGTAGTCAAAATCATAGAAACAAAGTAGAAAGGTGGGTTTCAAGGGGTAGGGGAGGGGAAAAAGAAGAGAAGAAATCAGGTTAAGTGGGTATAGTGTTTCAGTTTTGCAAGATTAAAAAGTTCTAGAGATCTGTTGTACAACAATGTGAATATACTCAACACTACTGCACTGTACAGTTAAATGGTTAAGATGGTAAATTTAAGATTATGTGTTTTTAGCACAAAACAATAACAAAAAAATGTAGATATTGGTCTCAGTCTCTACCCTTGAGATCTTGAAATCTAGTCAGAGAGATGCAGTTTTAGCTTCTTTGTGACTGGAATTATCTATTGTAGGCAGGGAGAGAGCAGGGTGGGCTTTCTAGAAGGAGTGGGTCTTGGTCCTTGATCCTTCTGTTGTAAATATTAGGCGCGGTTTATATTTTCTAGCTTTGACCGTAACTGATGCAGTTGTGTGTGTGTGTGTGTGTGTGTGTGTGTGTGTGTGTGTGTGTGCGCGCGCGTGCGCGTGCACGCCAGTGGGTGCCCAGGGACATCTTGATGGTCCAGGCCCTTCAGAAAGTCCTGAACAGTTTTATCCTGTAAAAACCCAAATATCTAAGGAAAGCAAGATTGAAAACAAAGTGTCAGTTTGGGTGTGGCCACACATTTCAGAATTAGTTATAGAAAAACACTGTGTACTGCGTCTGCAGCCAAAAACAAAAGCAACTGATGAAGAGTATAAAAGTAAAGTGGTTTGTGTTTTATGAGTCTTATTTTACTGGTGGTAACATATAAATTGTGAAACAGGATGGAAACCAATGCTGAAATCCCAGGCTTTATTTGAGATTGTTAATGTGATAAACATGGTGTTGACTTATTAAAGAAAATCTCATAGTCATACCTCATCATGGTAACTCTATCCAGTTTAAAGGCCATATTTATTACACGAGTACCTTGACAGTCTGGTATCAGGCAAGATATAAAGTACAACAGCCCAGTCTAAACTAAAAAGAGAGTTTACATTGGGAATAAAAAGATTAAAAACTCCTCTGCAAGGAGGCTGGGTGGGGGGTGCTGAAAGAGATCAACTGAAGGACTTGTAGCATGCATATAAGCATAACCAATTGATAAAGACACTGCGGGGGCAGGTGAGGGGATGTACTGGGGGGTAGTGGAGGCTGGGAGGCGATCAGTGGGGAAAAAAGGAGACATATGTACTATTTGTAATACTTTAAACAATAAAAAATTAATTAAAAAACTCATCTGCAGATTATATTTATTAGTCTGTAGGCATTTTCCATGTTGAGATAAAACAATATAGTAGAATTATTATGAAAATTGAAATGATGTAGCCTTTGATTTTAGGAGTCTTATGGTCCCTTTGGGTTATGTTGGAGCTGCTCCAACAAGCTGTCAAGGCCCTTATTAGCTTCCAGAATGGGTCTTGCCATTACAAATGAAAAGTATTCCAAAATTGATGTTATTTCCTACCTTTTTCTTCCTCCTTGGTTTCTAAGCTGCCAAGAAATGCTGGGTGAATGAGAAACTAGTGTTTTCCTCTTACCATAAAACACCACCTAGTTTTCCTAAGGGGTAAACTTTGGACTGAGAGAATAATTGTTGAATCATATAGAAAACATTAAAGTCAAAGCCACAACATATTCAACATTATTGACTCAGCAGATGCATGGAATCCTGGGGTGAAGCAGCAAACAAATTATGTAGTTCCTACTCTTATGGTGTTTACAATCTGCCAAAGAATACAGACAATTAGGACAATGACCAGGGGAGTTTCAGGGTATAGATAGACCTGGGTAGGCAGAAATTGGAAAAACAAAATGAATTCCCTTGGTAACATGGAGAGAGTAGTTTTCTGGTCAGAGGAACCAGAGTTGTCAGAGTTTAAAGGCATGAACATGAGGATATCTTGTCTAATAGTAATTTACACAGAAGTATTTTAAAGTTGTGTCTTTTTAAAAGTAAAATAACAGCCTTTCCCCTGCACCCCTAAATTGTTGTCATTTTCTTAACCTTGCCTAGGAGAGGATCATTTTGGTAGAGGTTATTCAATGTGATTGAATATGATTGGGTATTATTACTTGCTGATGGGACTTAATTTTCTCATGTTTAAGTTGATCCATTATCTATGTCTAAAACATATTAAAATGACTTTAAAATGAGAAGGGAACTCTGGTTATTTCAGTGCAAACATATTTATTGAACTAAACTGAAGGATGCTGGAATATTTTACTAATAAAGTTATACTGTCTAATGCTCAAATCCCAGGGTTGAAGAGTTAAATTATTATTTCTCTATCATGGGGCTGATCAGCCTGCAGTGGTAACTGCAGGGTTTATCATTTTTTTCTAGCTTTATTCTGTCTTGCTTTTTTTCTCCTGTCTTTTCTCTCTCTCTCTTTTTTTCTTTCCTCCCTTCTAACTCAACTCGTCAACTTGCAATATCCCTGATAAAACTAATTTATAATGCTGACCAAATTTTCTGGCTTCAGCCAGCTGTTCAGTTTTTTCTTATGCAAAGCCCCAAACTCTTCTCACTGCTTGTTCTGAAGATAAATTAGCGACTTCTAAATAATGCAGTGAACCCTAATTCTCTTTGATTAGTAGCGAGTTAGATGATAGCGACCCATTGAAATTGGCCATCAGCATAAATAATGAGTGAATGAACTGATAAAATGCAAAGTCACCGGCCGTCATAAATCAAATGAAATCCACTTTCTCTGGAAGTCACTGAAATTAGAAGTCCATGCTCCTATTAATTATTTTGCCTTCTGAAGACGACAGTGTTATAAATCAGCCTTGAAAGGCCCTTCACTTAGAAAGCTGAAGGAGTGCGGCTGCCTGCAAATTGCTTTGTGTACGCACCTAATTGTTTCTTAAGTAATCCACCTTTGTAGTATGGCTTCAGGAAACCAAGAAGTCCCCTTTAGTTGAGGTCTGTGGGTGTTGCTTTAGTAAGGGCTTTGGGAAAGCCCTTGGGAAGGATGCAAATGGAGGGGCAATTATTCACCCCCTTCTCTAGAAAGGGTATCTCTAGCTTCTTTATTTTGTGTCTAGACCCCATCAAGGGCAGGGGAGTAGTTTTTACATGGTAGGATTCAGAAGGCTGGTGGTAGGCCCAAGGCCATTTTATTATCTTGTCTCACTTCAACTCCAACCAGGCCTCCGAAGCCAGTCTTCACTTGATTTCAGTGAAAACCAAGGTTTAAAAATTGGGGGGTGGGGAGGTGGGGAGAAAAGACAGTAATGGAAAACATTGACTTCACAGATTCAGTTTAAGACTTGTAATCTGCATATATTAGGTGTGCAAAGACATAACTTTTGCTAAAAGGTGGGTGGGAAATTATATTCGTTTAGTAGCCTATTTTGCAACACACATTTGAAAATAGCAATATTCTGCAGGAATGAGCTTAATTGCATGGTAGGAAATGTTGTAAGTTAGTTTCATTTTGGACCACTACTTGTCATTTCTGAGGTTCTGAAATTGAGACTGCTGATAAAAAAGTAGTTCTCCCCCAGAGTGGGGGGGGGGGGGGAGGGGTGTCTCAAAAATTTGCTCCAGCTGGATCATTAGCAAATTTGAAAGGCGCTCAGAGAAATTTTCTGCTTCCCATTGAGCATGTGTGATTTTTGCTGGCCTCTATGGAGGGGTGGAGAGAAATTTGATGGGGCAAATACAGACCTTGATAGCAGGTAGTTCTTGGGACCTTAGGTGTAGTCAAGTGTACCACGAGTGTCCACAAGCTGCCGCTAGTGCAGGCTCCATAGATGGGGGTGAGGTGCAGTGGGGATAGAGTTTTAAAGGAGAAAATATTCTTTCTCTTTTCAAAAACTTATCATCTACAGGCCTGCCAGATTCCCCTGGTGGCCAGTATAGTAACTATAAATGCTAGCTGTGGAAATGAACATTATCTCCTGGGTTATAAGAAGCACATTCTTTTACTTCCTTGTGTTGTGATAATTTTGGTATCCTAGCTTGTTCTGAATTATCCATTCAAAGAGGTGTGTGTGTGTGTGTGTGTGTGTGTGTGTGTGTGTGTGTGTGTGTTTGTGCGCGCGCGCGCACGCTTCCATCGAGCTGAAAGAACAATCTAGTATTAAGGTGGGTGGTGTACATTCTCCTGTGTGAGTAGGATCTGATGCTGGGGTTAGTTGTCACTAAATCATTTGTGAATATGAATAGCCCATCCTGAAAACTAAACTTAATGATGTATAATTGAGCATTCTGTCATGAAGTAGAAAGGAGCAATTACTCCCTGGGATATTGAATCCCAAATGCAAAGATGTTCTGGGTTGTGTCCTTGAAAGCAGCCAAGTCTGTAATTTCACAGCAATTCCATGGGCCATTCCACACTGCTGGAGTGGGAAGATGCCCTAACCCCCGGACACCTGCAGAGCTTCCTAAGGCAGGTAACTGGGCCTCTCTAGCTGAGGCTCTTTCCTCCCCATAACAGTCCAATATAGTTTGTTGTGGACAGCAGGTCATGGGAGAAAATGCAGTTCCTGCTCTTCCTGACTTGCTTCTGGAAATCCAGGAGGAATATGCAAGTGTGTATGCTCCAGGACAGAGCGAGCCCCCCAAGGCAATGGTTCCCCTGAAGCAGATATCCGGGATGTCTGTGTCAGTCCTGTTTTTGCCTGGGTTCAGGTTTAGAGTTGTAGTTACATGCTGAGGGCATGCAATAAAGATTTGCTAATTGTTAGAAACACATAGGGGCAGGAAAGGAGTTCTTTATTGGATTTCCTTCTGATGCTGAGGTTTATAGAAGATAAGCCAGCTCCTGACCGTCTGCATGATCATGTCCTCCTGGAATGAAACATTTATCACTCATGGTTTATGGGTTTGTGTTTCTTGGGTGGTGTTCCTTTGTGTGGCACATAATCAGGGTGAACATATGTCCTGCTTTCCCTGGGATAATTTCAATTTATGCTCATTTTCCTGGTATTTTTAGTAACAATCTCCTTCTGTCTTTCACTCCAAAAAGTGTCTGGATTTGGATGAGCACTCTATCTGTAAGACTTGAAAGGAATTTTTATATTTGTTGCCCCAGTCCCATAGAAACATTGGTGATTTGAGATTATCAAGGCTTTGGAAATATGCAGATTTTGAATTTATTCCTTAGCATGTGGCCTTGGGCAACTTTACTTTCCTGAGCCATTGTTTCCTTATCTATTAACAAGTAATAATGTTTATTTGCCTGCAGTGGTGTTTGTGTCCACCCCAAAATGTGGGGCCTTTAGGAGGTGATTAGAACGTGGGAGTGGAGCCCTTTTGAATGAGGTTCCAGAGAGCTCCCTCACCCTTCTGCCTTGTAAAGACACAGCAAGGGGTGTGTGACCTGGAAGAGGACCTGATCTCAGACTTCTGGCCTCCAGAACTGTGAGAAATAAATTCCTTTATAAGCCACCAGCCCATGGCATTTTGTTATAGCAGCCAAAAACCACTAAGGCATTGACCAAGCTACACACCTGAGAGAGGAGTGGAGCCAGGATTTGCACTTGGGTCAACTGACACCACATGCCTTGCTTTCCACTGTTAGGTTCTCATCCTCCTCCATTATAACCTCCGTGCTTTTGTTGTTTGGTTTGTTTCTTTTTTATTTGTTTTATAAATTTCAGAAAAGATTATGAGTGCTTTGGAGAATTTGGGGATGGGGAAGTGGCTTTGTTGTGGCTTTTTACTAGTATTTACTGAAAATTAAATTTTAATTACACAAGTATTATATTCTCCATACTAAGTGCTAACTGCTAAGACTCACTCTTCAACCTAATTCACTCTTTGCCCAAGATAACCAAATTGGGAGTTTACTATGTCTACTCATCCTTCTGTGAATTTATATGTTCCCACACAGGCATCTGTACACACACCAAAGAGTTTATAGTACTGTGTAAGATCAGCAGCTTGCTGTTTTCATTCAATGATGTATCTTGGATATCTTCCCATATTTTCCCATCTCTGTTGATGTACTTACCCTTTTTGACTTGTGCACAATATTCCATAGTAGGATATGCCAAAATTTATTTGGTTATTAAGTTTTCTAATGGGCATTTGTGCTTGGGCATTCCTCCTTGTCACATTAGTAACGAATGGCCTGGTTATGGGCCTTTTTGTGTACATGTGCAAATGTTTCTCCTGTGTATATCCTAAGAAGTGGAATTGCTTAATAATAGTGTATGCATATTTTAAATTGTAATGGGTACCATAAAATTGTCCCCCACAATGATTTTATCAGTATTCACTCCTACTAGTGATGTGTGGAAAGTACTGTTTGATCCACTCTCTTGTCACCTTTGGTATTATTAGCACACTTACAAAATTATTGCAGTCTATTGGGTATGGCATGGTATACTTCACTGCCATTTAAAATTTTCATTTTTTGCCAAGTTTGAGAATCATTTCATATATTTATTGTCTATGAGTTTTTTCTATTTTGAATTGCCTATGTATATAATTTGCCTACTTTTCTCTTGGCTTGTGAGACTATTTCTTTTAAATCTATATATTCAGATATATCTAGCTTCACTCTCTCAAATACTGCAAATATTTTCTTCCCATCTGTTGCAATCTTTAAATTTTATGAAGCTTTTAATTACATACAGTTTTTTAAAATTTTGATGTCAAATTAATAGATCTGTTTTTTTACACTATTTGAGTATTGTTTAAACAGCCTTCCTGAACCTTAGACCAAAAACTTATTCTCTGGTATTCCTTCTAAAACTTGGATTGCTTTAACTTTATCTTTAGGTGTTGATTCATTGGAGATATATATCTATATAACTATATTTTAAATTTTATCTATTTATTAATATATCTAAATGCCTTTATATTGATGTCAAAATTAATATTTATGTTTTTCCAGATAGATAGCCAGTTGATCCAAAACCATTTGTTTTTAGGCTATTTTCCTAACTCTTGAAATACTATTTTTATCATGTAAAATTTTTTAAAATATGTTTTTATTGATTTCAGAGAGGATGTGAGAGGGAGAGATAGAAACATCAATGATGAGAGAGAATCATTGATTGGCTGCCTCCTGCATACCCCACACTGGGGATTGAGCCTGCAACCCAGGCATGTGCCCTTGACCGGTACTGAACCTGGGACCTGTCAGTCTGCAGACCGAAGTTCTATGACCAGGCCGAAGTTCTATCACGAACCCAAACCACCTAGGGCACGTAAAATTTTTTAATTAGATAAACTGGACTCTCTCTTCTGTTTATTGATCTATTTGGTTTGCCTTCAGAATGCTAAAAAGGAAATAGAGTGTAAAATGCCTAAGCAATGTTTCAGTAACTTTGTGAGCTCCAGAGGTCACCTTGTGAAACCTCATCATTATGCTATTCATGTCCACGGTAATGTATTCTCTAAAGTCCAAGTACTATGTTAAGTTCTCTAAAGTCTAAGGACTATGTTAGGTTCCTGTGTTTTTGGAAAACTAGATCATTATGGTGCTTCCAGCTTTTCTTTCAAAGCTCACTATTGTTTGTGTAGTTCATCACTAACATAGAGATAGTTCTCACACGTTCTAATTGAGGCAAAAGAGTCAACATGATTTTTGGCGGGGGAATGCCCACAGGAAGGTACAGGATCTAATTTTAATTCTGCTCTATGACCATGGATCACTTACCTTCCCTATTACCTGCTGGGGAATAAGTTGGATTGAGAAGACTTGAGGTCTTGCCACTGTTGACTGTGGAGTTTTGAGCTAAGTGTTTAATTTCTCTATCTTGGCTATTGATAGGAATATTATCATCTACCTCTCAGCATGGTTTTAGGGCATCTTTATACAAACAATTTCTAAGGAAATAATTTGCTAACTATAAACCAGTACAAGAACTAGCACTACATACTAATATGTATGGGCTTTGTTTTTATTTTGGTCCAATGAAGATAATAAATCTTTGTCTTACCTACCCCAGAGAGCTGTTCTGGGCATCAAATGGAATGTGTTTTGATAAAATTGAAAATGTCATACAAATTATTTATTGCTGAGGAATCTCAACAGATGGACTAGAATTGACAAATATTAACCAAACCCAAGGGGTTATTGCAGTGAAGTAGGGTCATATTAATAGGGTATCCTCAAGGGAACTTGTTGGAGCAAGATTTATGGGGGCCCTACTTGATTGAAGGAAGGTAGAGTGTTGGTCCTTTAAGAGGGTGTAGACAGCCTTTTACGTGTGAATAACAAGCAGAATGAGCACTGTGTGGTCTTGTGCTACGAGAATCAAGAAGCAGAGTAAATAGGACTGGCTGCATGTTTTCTTGTGTTATCTGTGGTCATGTCCAGTTTTTGTTTTGTTTTAAAAATAGAAATTTAACCTTTATTTGTTTATAAATTGTGGAGTGTATCTTTCTTTCTTGCCCAACTTACCCCCACGTTCATGTTGAACACAAATCTCCCAAACTTAAGCAACCATCAGAACACTAGGTCATTGAATATTAAAGTGAAAGACTAGGTAAAGAGAAAAAACACTAAAGGGGCTTTACATAATAATGCTAACAGTCTCTCCCCACCCCTGTTGTGGAAACAGTGCCAGTTGTGGTGAACTGTTTCTTTGGTGGCCCTAAATGAGCCACACTGCTCAGTATTTACACTTCTGTAGTTCCTTTCCTCAGTGACTCTGAACTAGGCCAATGGGACTTTCTCAGGTGTGGGATACAAGTAACTGCAATGCACATTGGAGCTGGTCTTGGAACACTTGCTTTCAGAATCCACCCACCAGATAAAGACGCTCACGTTAGCTATGTGAAGGAGAGGTTACAGCCCTGAGTCAGTGCCCAGGCTCTTGACATGTGAGTGAAGTCATCTTGGATGTTCTACCGCCTGCCACATGGAGTCTTCAAATGAGATCAGCTGAAATGCCCACTTGAGCCCTATCAGGCCACAGAATTTTGGGCAAATAAAATAGTTGTTGTTTAAATATACACTGTTATGTACCAATAGATAACTCAAACATTGGATTTAAAACACACATTCACAATTCAGTTTATGAGAATCAGCTGGTTTTTCACACCTGAGAAGTTAGTATTTTTGGACTTGGGTTCAGGATATTTTATCAGAAGACTTAACTCTCATTTACCCTCCTAATTCGGACCACCCCCAGGTGAGGGGTTGCATTTGGGGTATGCCCATTTCATTAAGGAAGAAGCATTTGTCCCTTTCTCATTGAAGCCAATTCAATCCCTACCAGGGCTCCTATGTCCAGAAGGGCCTGTGGGCATAGGCAACTGGGTAAGGATATTTGTTTTTGCAGCTTGCACCCACAGGGGACCCAGGAAGAATTTATATATCAATCATTTCAAGTCATTAGGAGGAATGTTGGTCAGTGCAGGAGACTCTATTCTCATTAATTCAGGGGAGATTTACTTGTGTCACCCTCATTAGTATTTATGGGATTTATCCACATCAATCGCTAGTGCATTAACAGGGAAATAACTAAACCTCCCAGGGTTTGTTGGCGCTAATAAAATGAGCTGAAAGTTCTAGAAATCACCATGATCAGAAGTATTTTAAATCAGGGCCTGTAATTGATCCTTTCAAAGTACCCTCAGGATGTTTTCCTGTTTGCTCCCCTTCCAGCGGCATTTGCATATTAGCGAGGTATCTCAGACCTTTTGTGCAGATTTAGAATACAACTCATTTCTTACCAGGGAAGGATACGGGGAACCCAGTGGAGTACTGAAAATAGCATTGTTGAACCAGAGCATCTAGGTAAATCAAAGGTTAAATTTCTTATAAATTTTTTTGTTTGGTTGTGACATAAAAAAAAAAAAAACACCCTGCATGTAAATATATATTTTATGTATTCTGAACATAAAGATAGCTCTGTCCCACCATATTGATTTATTAGACTCCCTGACATTTTAGTTGTGGTCGTTATGTTATATTTATGAGATGAATGTTGGATTCCCTCATTATGTTATCCTCATTTATTTTACATACTTTTATGGCTAGTGGTGCATCGCTTTACAGTTAAAGCTTTATTGCAGCTGTTAGCATTGGGGGGAGGGGAAGGCAAGTAGTTATTGACCAGAATTTACATGTTTACTGTTGTAATCATGATTTATTTAATCTGTTTGCACATATAAATATAAGCCCACTCTCTGAAATAAAAAATATATACATATGTTGTATCTATATTCTAGTAGCCCTCATACCCTTTGGAGTAGGAGAAGTAGAAAATTTGGGGATGACCCAGTGCTCCATAGAGTAGCATTTTTCATACAATCTGGTTCTAGAGAAAATGAATTTGGAGCCAGACAGCCTGAGTTCAGATCCTAGCTGTACTGCTTCCTGCTGGGTGGCCTGCGTCAAGGTATTTACTCTGCTCTTCCACTTCCTCACCTATAAAATGAGGATGATATTAGTACTTACATCCTAAGATTGACATGCAGATTTAAAGAATATTGGTAAAGTGCTTAGAATATGCTTGGCACAGAGAAGTTGCTTGTTTAATGTTCGTCATTAGAACTGTAATGAGTAGGTGTAGGTAAACATATTGGGAAGGCTCAGTTACTTTCAGGTATAAACCATCACTTTCAGTTTTCTCTCAGCAGATATGCCCTAGACAAGAAAGGGAATGATTCACTGAGATCTGAAGGTTAGTTCTAAAAAGTTATTATTTCCATATATTCTCCTTCAGGTCTGCCATTGGCTAGCTTCTAAGTATTAACTTCACTTTGCCTCAGTCTTCTCATCCATTACTTGGGTTTAATGATGATACCTGTCTAGAGCATGATGTACTAGTGACATGGGCACTGGAATAAAACTCAAAAGACATGTTACAACCTCCTTACCTTGGCAAAAGACTCCCATGTTAAAAGGGGGTAATGTCTCTGCCAGTTTTACAGGGTTGTATTGAGAATCAGGTGAGATGATGTTTGTGACATAACCTCAGATACACTAAATAAAGCACTACATAAAGCTTAGGGGACTATTCATACAATAAACACATGGTGTGTTGTAGAATTGTATACCTAAAACCTATATAATTTTGTTAACCCCACAAATACAATAAAAATAAATAAATAAAATGCCACCTAGCAAAGTTCTTGCATAGGTGAGATGCTATAAAAGGTGTGAAAAGGCTCTGAAAAAAATCTTGATGTGACTAATGAATATAGAGGACACCACAAAGATTCAGCTCTCTCACTTCCTGCTGCTCTGGGTGTGAATCCCAACTGTGAGAAACAGAGGTCCAGAGGAAGGCTTTCTGCACTCTTGGTTCCAAGGAATTTTACCTCTTTATTCAACTCATGTTCTACTGTTTGGTTATATCTTTGGAGAGGGAGTGGGGTAGAAGTCTTGCCCTTCTTCCAGTTTTTTTTTTTTTAATTAAAGGCCATGTGTCATTTAATGTAAACCACACATTCTGTCTCAGTACCAGCAACTCAGCATTTGCATTTTACATTTTGCAATTTGGCAGTGATTCTTCTAAATAATTTACTTTTATTGTCTTGCTTCAGATTTTCAAAGAATAATCCATCTAGCAAGGCAGATTATCCTTCCTATATGTTCATTTTTGTTTTGAGACTCTTTACAGAACTAATAATTTTTAATCAAACTGCTAGACCACTCATCATAATTAGTTTTAGCATTATGAATTATGAACAGCTCAGCATTACATCATAGCTCCCTATGATAGGTGAGTGAATTAGAGATCATCACAGGATTTCAAGAGCTTTTCAGGCTGATTTATGACATTTAAAGAAAAATCTCCAATTTCCCCGTCACTAAAACATTCTAGGAAAACCTGGGATTTTTCCCCCCTTTCTTTCTTTTACTCTCTTCCTGATTAATGCTGTTGCTTGTCAAATTTCTCCCCAAATCACTTAGCTTCTATAGATTTTCTATAGCTAAATTTCAATCAAAATTGAACCTAAAAATATGCTGAGCAAAATAAGTCATCCATAAAAATATACTTACTATATGATTTTATTGATATGGCATTCTCAGAGTAATCTAGGGTGATAGAAATTAAAACAGTTTTTGCTTCTGGGGAACATGAATAGTGTTGGTGGGACAGTGGAAATTAGAAGTCTAGATCTTGGTTGAGGTGGTTATACATGGGTATGTGCATTTGTCAAAACTGATGAAATTGTATACTTAAGGGCTGTGCATTTTACTCTTTGCAAATATACCTCAATAAAAATATGAAAAATATAATTATTACCCATTCTGCATATATGACATTTTAGATGCATTTTTAATAATGACTAAAATCTATGGAAACTTGAAGGCAATAGGATGCCTTTTCCTTATAGCTCTTTATGACTTAAAGGAAAAGGTGTTATATCACAATAGCAGTTTCTCTGACCCATTGAATATTAGGAAAAAAATTAGTCTGTAAGCTCTGTTAGCCAAGGATATTCAAGTGGGTACCTGCTGTCTGGGATAGCTTTTATAGGAAGCCATTACTCATTCTAAAAATGGTCCCTTCTGCTGTTTGACTTATATGGAGGAATAATTTCTTGGCTAATTTTTTTTTTTTGGTGCATACTTCTAAAATCCTATCCACTTTTTCTAATGAATCATTATCATGTACTACCATCAAAGGTTATTCACTGAAAGCTCAAGAAAAAAAAAGGCAATGAAAACTAATTTTGATTGTTAATGGAAATGTATTTTTAGTCTTAAAGAGCTTCCCTCAGCAATAATTATAGTTATGCCTCTTGGGTGTTTTGGGACTTTTAAATTTACATCTAGTAGCTCTTTTTCATTTAGCAGTTAATCTTTTAACAGAGCTCTGCAAATTTGTTCTTTAGTCTCATGTTAGGAAAGGATTGACAGATTTTATTTCTTCCCCTTTGGTTTTCCCCTCTTAACTGTGCTGGCCAGTGCCCAGGCTGTGCTCATTTTTGTGTCATTTTGTGTCTGGTGTGACTGTGGGAGTGTGGGCATCCAAGGGCCAGCAAGCAAGTGAGACAGAGACCTTGCTTTCCTGCAGCCAGTGGGCATCCATGACACAGCTGACTGCCCCTGACCCAGGCAGCACAGAATTGTGGCACAGCAACTGAGCTCATGAAAACGTGTTTGCGGAAAGTGTGGGCAAAGCTCAGCATTGCGGCCCAAGAATAGGGAAACCCAGTCAGCCTGTGAAAAGCCTGGCTTATAGCTGCCTGCCTCTGTTCAGACACAGGAGTGTCTGTGGGCATGCAGGGACATTTAAAGCAACAAGATGAAAGCTTTTGTAGCAACTAAGTTTGCTTGCTGGTTTTGCCAAGTCTTTGCTGATACCAGAAAGAAGCAGGGAGAGCTTGAGGGACATAGGAAGAAAAAGGGTTTTGGAAATAAGTTTGCTCAGGTTCTGCCCTCTGATTAAAAACCTGAGTGGTAGCAATTCAATTGATTAGAGAAAGCTCAAGCCGCTCCTGAGAATCCTGCTCCTGGTGGAAACTGACCTCCCTCTTGAAGCCACAGGGCAGCCAGCCATTTGAGTATTTGCAAAGCAGCACTAAACATTAAGGAACAGTTAAAATTAATCCTGTGTACTGCAGCTCCTGAGAAAGGAAGCTAGCCCCCCATGTCAATAAATCTAGATCTGTTTGAAGCTAACGTCAGTAAATCTTCGTCTTGACTGTTTGCTGGTGGTGTCAAGAGCTGCCCTGGAAGATGAATTTGAGGGGAGGATGAAAAAGGAACAATATTAAACTGCAGCTCTGATAAGTTTAGTTAAGAGGCAGGAGATGTGTCCTTGCCATGACATTCAGCCGCTGATATTTGTTTCCCTTTAAATAATATGCTGTACATCTGTGAGAATGATGGTTTAGGCTGGTGACATTGCATCTCCACCAAGGTTACTGCCATCTGGACAGGCAGTCTCTCTCCTTTCTTTCTCTATCCCACAGCTTGTCAATAAATATCCACCTGTCTGAGAGGTGAGACACAGATTTTAGAGTTGACACCAGAGCATCTTCATTTCTAGGAGCAATGAAGTTCAACCCCTGTGAGCACACAGGGAAGTGTAGGGGGAGGAGGGCAAGGGAAATTAAAGGTCCTGTCAGAAGCAGTTTTAGTCATAACAGTACCCTGTGGGATGGTACCAGCACTTTGAGAATTTCTTCCTCAGAATCCTGTGTTCACAAGCAAGAGATGTAAAACATTGGAACTCTGGAGTTTGGGCTCTGTTTTCTCCTGCAGCAACCCTTTCTAGTGAACTGTTTTATTCCTCTTGTAATTGCAGATCTATGACTTATGATTGCAGTCAGAAAACCTCTTCTGTCAGGGCCATGTGGTAAATTTTTTTGACTTTGTAGGCCATATAGTCTCTGTTGTAACTACTCACCTCTGTGGTTGCAATGTGAATGCTGCCATAGATAATCCATAAATGATGGGTGTGTCGGTGTTGTGGATATGGACATTGGAATTTCATATAATTTCCCATGCCATGAAAGATTATTTTATTTTGGCTTTTTCCACCAACCATTTAATAATATAGAAACCATGCTTACTTTTCAGGCTATACAGAAACAGCTGGTGGGCTGGATTTGACCCAGGGACTGTGGTTTGCTCACTTCTGACCTCTGGTTTTACTCTGTCTTGTTACTTTCTTTTGTCTGTGAAAAGACGGTGGCTGTCCATTTTGGAAAGAGGATGTTGCCAACCTAAAGAGTAGGTCCTTGGCCATATTCAACTGAGAGACATAGTGGATATAGACTTGCTAAAACAAATCTGGGCTCTCAGGTTCCCACTCCAACCTGCTCATAACACTTGCAGACACACAGACTCAGGTTGGTCACTTAACCTCTCTGAGCCCCATTTTACTTTTTCTTTTTATGCATTGTGGCTAAGTATATTTTCCTTGCAATGTGACATTGACTATTCTGACATTGACTAAGAGAAATGAGAGTTCTTTATAAACAATATATTATTGTACCAATGAAAGGCTTTGGGGCTATTATCACTGTTTTACCAATTTGGGCTCTTCTTGTTAACTATGATTGTTGTTAATAATAATGGATTGTTTCTCTTATATTTCAACTGTGAAAACAGAACCAGAATTTGATTGGACAAGGAAGAAAACAAATACCCTTCTTCTCCCTCTTTCTTAGACTCTGATATGGGCTCACTATTCCGGAGCCTCTTCTTTGGCTCTTTCTCACAGTGCATTCTGATGCTCAGGATCCAGTGCAGGAAAGGATCCAGTGCAGTTTGATAAGTAGCACTGCTCAGAAAGCCCCACACTCCTTTGTTTACAGAACCCTTGCTAATCTTCAAGGCCCACCTGAAGTATCACCTCATCCAGAAGGTCCTCATCTGGGTCCTCAACCTACACAGCACTGTTCTGTGTAAATGGCTTGACCGTTCTCCAAAATGTGTACATGTTTTAGGAAAAAAGTTAAGAGCAAAGGGTAGAAGTTGCAGGTAAGCCAAGAAGGTTGCTTTTTGACAAGGAGTGTCCCCCTGAAATAATTTACTACTGCCCATTGGGAGAAAGATTCAGATATGCGATAAGGAAATTGTCTAGAGAAGTTATTCTGGTAAGTGACATCTTAGCACTTTTTTCCTTTCAGCTATAATATTCCATCTGTGTAGCCTGTTACACTTTTAAAGCATTTCAATGTCCACTAGCTCTTCTGATTCTTGTTAAACTTTTGAGGCTCATGGGACAAAATTGTAATTTCATTTGACCTCAAGGAGGCTGAGGCCCAGAGAGGTTACATTACCTGTCCTGGTATCATGTGGATAGTCAATAATGAAGTTGCTCTGGTTACCATATTTCACCCTACTCCAAACCCCAAGTTGCTATAAGCCTGTGTCATGGACTCTTGCTATATTTGATATTCACATTCTTGAGGGTAAGAATGCAATATAGATATATTGAACTGTCTTTGAGTATGTCAGCTTGTCTTATCTTTGCTTCCCAGAATGCATTTGTGAAGCAGGTTTTTGAGCAAGAGAGTCCCTTATCACATATTTTCAGTTTCTTCCATTCTGGTCATACCTATGTTATGTAAATACATATACACAGAGTGTTTGCTTATTTATTGTCTGTAATGGGAAGACGGGTGCATTATTGATTCCCGGGCTGTACTCCCAGGCATAAACACCTTTGGTAGCTCCTCATTACTCACCTAATGAAGTGTGAACTTTTTGAGTTGGCACTTCAGGTCCTCCATAATCTGCTTCCGGCCTGACTTTCTGCCTAACCTTCATCTCAGAGGAAGCTGCCTGCCTCACCTTCACCCAGCTCACTCCACCATCCTGTCTCCTTCTCCCTCATCATCCAGCACTTTGATCCACCAGGTTTTCCTACTTTCTCATGTATCTTCAATTTTCCTTTTTCAAATCTTATTTCCGATTAACCTGTCATGATCCTCGTGTTTTCCCTACTATTAAGACAAATTCTTCTCATGGACACAGACAACAGTATGGTCATTACTGGAGAGGAAGGGTGTGGGGGACTATAAAGGGTAAAGGGGGCCATATATGTGGTGATGAAAGATTTGACTTTGGATGGTGGGCATACAATGTAATATACAGATGATATAACATATAATTGTGCACTTGAAACCTATATAATTTTATTAACCAATGCCACCCCAATAAATTTAATTAAAAATAAAAAACAAATTATTGATCCTATTATCCATCATACTATTGTATTTTCCTCTGTTTACTCTTTATTTCAAGTGTCTACCAGCATGTCTGACATAGGCCTCCAGATGATAACTAGGCTCTGATGTCCTAAGGTAGGGGCAAACTGTCACTTGAAAGCCAAATCTGGCCCACCATCTGTTCCTGAAGGCCTTGGTGAGCTAAGAATGCTTCTTACATTTTTTTAAGTTGAAAAGTTAAACAAAATTTTGACACATGACAAATATATAAAATCTAAATGTCAATGTCCACAAATAAAGTTTTATTGGCACACAGCCACACCCATTCATTTTGGTATTGTTTATGATTGCTTTGGAGCTATAATAGGAGAGTAGAGATGTTGTGAGAGAGACCATATGGCTCTTTATAGAAAAATTTTGCTGACCCGTGTCCTAAGGCATTGATCATAACTTCTGTGCATTTAGAAAGGTCCTAGTTATGTACTAGTCTTAGGAGAGTTGGGAAAGCAGTCATGGAGATCACATTCAGGGGTATAGATGATGAATTACCATTGAAAAAGACTGACTCTTTCTTATTCCTTAGAACTTTGTCAACCAGATCCTGGAACTGGCTGTCTTTCTACTGAAATATGTACCTTGAAGGTCTCCAGTGACTTCTCAGTCACCACCTCCAGTGGACACCTCTAAGCTTTTATTATTTTGTCCTTTGTGCACCATTTCAGCCTCTCATGTTTTGTTTTTGTTTTTTATTGTAATTTTCTCTTCTCTGTCCTCATTATCTCTTTCTTTCCATTTAGTAAATGTAGATATTTCTTTAGTTTCTAACCTGTACTCTTTTTTCCTCTCTTTGTTTTATAGTCCTCTTTTTAAAAAAATATATATTTTATTGATTTTTTACAGAGCAGAAGGGAGAGGGATAGAAAGTCAGAAACATCAATGAGAGAGAGACATCAATCAGCTGCCTCTTGCACGCCCCCTACCGGGGATGTGCCCGCAGCCAAGGTACATGCCCTTGCCAGAATCGAACCCGGTACCCTTCAGTCCGACGCTCTATCCACTGAGCCAAAACGGTCTCGGCAATGTTTTATAGTCCTCTTAACAAGACTATGAATTCAGCTGCTATCTCTATGCTAACAGTTTCCAGTTCATCTTTCTCCTTGGCATCTTCTTCTCTTAGCTTCTCTCTCGTGTTCGCTTATCTTCTGTCCATGACTCCGTCTCTTCTCAGGCATGAAGGGTTAGAACCTCAGTTATCTGTAATGGATCTCATTAGCTCCAAACAGCTCATTAGTTGTTTAATCATTGATGATAATTTCTATATCAACTGCCTTCTCACCACTCCCACCATCTTTACTCAGCTCCCCATTATCTTTCTCTTTCCCAGGTTAGAGAATTAATGTTTTTACTGGCTGTTTCCCTTACACTCTACTCTGCCTATAGACTGCTGCCTGCCTCTAGCAGACCTTTTCTGGGCCCTGTCACATCTCCAGAGTCTACCTTTGGTTTAGATCACACTTATAATGCGCAGTTCTAGGTGAGCTCAGACTCCTGCTCATAGTGTCTCACCTCAGGTTACTCCATGATTTTTTCTACTTTTGCCCCAGGACCTTCCCAGGAGTGGTATGAGACTATGCATAAGCTAAGCTCAGCCTGGAAGTGCAAGGGGCCAGTGCTTCTCACAGGGGCAACCTTTAGCTGATGAGGACTAAAGCTGATGGAAAACTGCCCAGCCTCCTGTCCTTCAGACAGGCAATCTGGGAGGACTCCTATATGCTTCTAATGCATACTGGAGAAGGAATCACCTCAGGTTCTTCTTTCAGAAGGATTCAAACTAAGACACATGCCAGTCTTCTAAAAGCTGCTGCCCAGACATCTTTAGGGCTTCCCATACCTCCCTAGTATAGGACTGTTTGTGTTCAGAATCCTAGGCTGTCATGGTTTGATACCAGCCTGTCTTCCTAGTTTTATATTCCCTTACACACCTTTACTCTTTGTTCAGTCAAACTGAGTTCTGCAAGGCAGAGACACTCTGCTTTGATTTCATTATTTTGCTCAATATCCAACATTTGAGAAAACTATGTTTTAGTGAATGAATGAATGATTGTGTTTATTTTCACCTGTCCACACTTCAATGCTAGTCCACACTTTAATGCTTAGTAGTGACCTTTCCCTCCACTAAATATACAAAACACTGCATCTATACCACTCTATCTTAACTGCAAAAATGCAAATTCCTTGAGGGAAGTCATCCTGCTTATTTTTTCTTTATATTCCTCCATAAATCTGATGGGAACATGTGTAATCACCAAATATTAGTTGCAAAAGGCATCCAGCTCCTTTTGTTTTATTTTGTTCTCTCTTCTCCAGACAAGTCCCATGGCTCCCTATTTCTATGAATTGAGGCTATTGATTCCTCTGTTGCTCCGTATACATGCTTCTTACAGTGTTAACTTAATGGAAATTCTGTTCATAACTCAAAACTCAGCTTCAGTATTTTTCATAAAATCTTTCCAACGCACTCCTTCACCCTCTCCTTCTACTTCCTGTTTGTTATGCATATGTATTATTCTACTTTGAGCAGAACAATTTTATTTGGCTTTGTTTTTCTTCTTTTTGGGAGATGATAAGCACCTTTAGGACAAGGCTGGTTCCTTCCTCATTGTATCTAGTAGCTGCTCAGTGTCTTGTAGTCAATAAATATCTGTTGGAATGAATTAACTTGAATAGGTTAAATCATACCATCAGGCCTTTTCATCCACAGCATCTTAACTGGTGTCCCCTGACCTCTCCTTGTGTGAATTTCCTTGAGTTTCATTTTAGTAATGGAAGAAATATCAAGCAGAAGGAAAGATATATATATATATATCTAGAGCCAGTCAGCATGATCTACTATGTTTGAACATGAATATTGGAGTATAACTTATAAAAATGCCATTTCAATTATTTGTAAAATACTTAAATAGTATAATCCAATTTACATTCTATCATTTCCAATAGCTGTAAAATTTACTTTATACTAAGTTAGCTCAATCACTTTAATTCAGTCTGGAAAAACAGTACAAATGAAAGCTTAATTTGTATTTAAATCTCCCCTTTTGTTTCTACATTATTGCCTTCAAGTCATTTCTTTTAGTGATTGAGATCTAAACCGGAGAAAGGAAAAAAGCTTGATAAAATATTTGAGAAGAATATAACCCATAATGAAAAGTTGGTCGTAAATGTTTTAAAATTTCAATTGGCTTTGTTCTTTGGGGTTCTGATACACAGCAATGTATTTGTTATAAACCCGTGATATGAAATGTGTGGGTTACTTTGTCAGAATCATAGGACTATGACTCTCAGGCATTTAAAACCAGGCGATTCATTTGGAGCAGGTTAACTTTATGCCCTGTATATGAATATTGGCAGGGAATACAAATGTGAGTAATTATTATTTAGTGTGTTGATCATGCTCATACATTTATAAGTAGCTTTATAATCATTTTGGTGAGTTTTTCTCTCTAAGCTCTGGTAGTCTTCCAGCTGATGTCATTAGCAGAGAGTTCCAGCAAGGAGAGGTGGCAGAATAATGACTAACCGCAACTTCCCTGACCCCATATAGCATCAGATATGATGTGGGGGTCGGGGATGGGAGAGAGAGGTACTGGGATGGAGTAGAATGACCAAGTGGCATGCTAAAGCTGAGAACAAAACAACCCTGTCTTGTTTCTTCATATGCCAGTTGGTGGGGTTTATAGAGGTGTTAAAGAGCCTCATACCTGTGGTCACCTGGGCCTGATCCCTCCTCTGCTTTTATTCAGCCTATCCCTCCCACCCCCAATAAGCCTTCTTGAGATTGATAAGTGGTCCAATGAAGAGACCCACATGCCTTGGGATAAGAAATGAGTGATTTATTATGGAAGGAAAGGCGGGGGTTCATGCTCATTCTTAGAGCCAAGAAGAGTTAGAGTACACAATCAAATGTTACACTTTATAGAGATTTCAGAAGGATGGATGTGATCTCATGGGTTTGGACTATGAAAGGCAAAAAAGCTAAAGAGTTTTTCACAGTGCCATCACAAACATTCTCAGAAAAGAGGAAAAGGGAAAGGTATGTGCATACCTACATGACTACATGGGACAAGATTTTAAAATGGGGCCGAATGGTCATGGAGATGAATCAGGTTGGCAAAGCACATTCCTCTTTGTGAAGTCTTTGCTTTCATATGGTGGATGCTTTTCTGAAGTCATGGCATGAGGAGCAACCTCCAAGATACTTAGCACTTTCCAAACCTGTGCCAAGGGAGGTATTTTTCTCACACTTATCTAGGTCTGCTCTTTTGGACACTGCTTCTTGCCTGAAGACACCTATTGTTCCCAGGTGATTACAGGGATAACTTTACTATTCAGGTGAGCTCTCAATCACCAGTCCACAGAGGTATAACCTTATAGTCAACACTTGACAATGTCCTAATGTGATGACAGCAGCGGATTTATGACTTGAGTCATGCAAGGTGGCAGGGTGGCCTTGTCTAATGAGTCAGCAATTTTGGAGTTTTGGCCCACAGTGGTGAGGCATCAGGAAAAGGGACACAACTCTGGAATACTCACTTGGCTTCTGCAAAATTTCACTCCTGTTAACCCTGCTTGCAGACTCGTTTACCCTTGGATACTCCCTCTTCCTCCCTCTGAGTTCCTGCTATACAGTGATGGCAGTCACGCTTTAATTGTCAACCACCTTGAGCCCTAGGACAATCATCAACAGTCTGGCATTTGGGTGGGCATTACTGCCTCAGGTTCTAAATAACACGGTTGAGCTGATGGAAAATGTAAGGGAGGTCCCTATAGATGTCACCGCTTGTTGCTGTGCATGCACTAGGTACAGCAGAATATGGAGTCTGGGGGAGGAGGCAGAGGAGATTTGGGCCTCCTGCCCCTTTGTTGGTCATTTTCACACCAGGGCATGGGGTTTGGGTGCTTTGAGGTGGTTATGAGAAATCAATGGAATTGGAACTTTTTTAAGGGAGAGGTTTTATTTATCTTTTCCCTGTTTGGTGATTCTCAACTCTGAATGTACTTTTCTGTAGGCATATGCCATGGTGACTTACTTTTTCCATTTCTTGAAATGATGCAAAATGTCTGGGCTATGAAGAATACAGAGTGGTAGTCTCCATATTTCCTTTATGGAGTATCAGACAGTTACTTAAACAAACAGCTCATTTGCTGTTCATCCTCATAAGTTCCTGTTTTGATAAGCTGCTTCTATACATGTGATTCTTAAGAGAAATATAAAATTTCTATAAAGCTAGGAATATTTCCTCAGATTTATGCAGTAGGTACAATACTTAAGCCAATTAAATTAAAAAATGTATTGCTGTTTGTCATCCTGTTTCCTTTGTTTGCATGTCAGTGTCCAATGAATAATATGCATTTCTTCTAGTCATTGCTAAAACCCAATGTATGGAAACAGTGTTTATTCCAGCAACTGTTACAAATCCAGGGCTGTGGATTAATGTCAGCTTCTGAATGTAGAGTGCTTTAGTTAATTCTACCCAAGGACAGATGATATCATCTGGGAAGAAGGAATATATTAGAAACTGTCAGCCAGAAGATAGTAAAAGTAGGTGATATGTTATAAGTAGTACTAAAAGGTCATTCAAAGAAGAGATATTGCTAATAACTCAATTAAAATTTTCACACTGACATTTTACAAATTTCTGTGTAAGCCCTAAAACATTTTTAAAGCTAGCTAAATTCATAACCTAGATTGGAAAAACGGGGGTCAAACAGGATTCAGATAATTCCTCTGTGAAATGAAAAAATTGGGAAAAATCTCCTGTTCCAGGAAGTCTGACCAACTTATTCAATGAGGCTCCTTTGATATCTAGATGAGAGAGAGGAATTTTGCAAATGCCTTGTTTTACTGGGGATTTTCCTTTTTCCTTTGCTAGGCTTTAGGGCAGCGTGACCAACTCATCTTGGCCTTTGACTCTCAGGAAACCAATGTTTGCCACCATGGTGCTTCATTAAGTTATTTTCTGTATTTGGTGCCTGGAAAACAAAAGAATCCATGTTCTTCCTTAGAGCCAAGTGCTACAATTAAGAGGACGGAGGCTGGCTGCTGTTGCTTGTGCCTGCTCTTGGAGTAGAAATGCTCTTGGACCTGTGATGAGACCTGGCTGCTATGGCTGAACAGTCAGGCCTCCAGGACAGAAACTGGGGGCGTGGCAGAGTTATGAAAGGCCATCTGGCCCATCTGCCTGCTTGTCCTGTTTGGAAGGATGTTACCTTCTTGAAGATGTGCTCATCTGTAGCCCATCTGGCTTCTCTTGGTAGCTCTTTCTAATGAAACAGTTACAGTCACTCCACTCTTCTTCCTACCTAACGAATGTGAACATCATTATTTCCATAGGTATTTTTCCACAGTCATGGGGAAGTGATCAGTAGGTGTGAGTGTTATGTATTCAATGATTGCTTTAGCTGCCTACTGTGTGCTTGGTGCTAGGAATTGGGTCACGAGGAAACATAAAGAGCTGCTGTCCACACGGAGCTTACACTCTCGTGGAGAGTCATTAAGAATTACACCTACTATCACTGACACAAACAGATGTCACATCATAGCTGTGGATGGGACTGGGAAGGGAAATGCCAATCTGATATGATGAGACCAAATTTGACTTAGGGAGCTTTGGAAAAGTTTCCCTGATGAAGGGATGTCTCCCTTGGGAGCAGAAGGAGGAAGAATTCATTGGGAAAGAGGAGGAGAGAGAAGAGCATTGCAGGAAGGGGGGACATCAAGTAAAGATTCTTGACTAGATAGAGCTTGGTGATTGTGAGGTACTGAGACGAGGCTGGCAGTCAGAGAGAGAATGACAGGGACAGCGCTGAGCTTGGGGAGATGGTAGGATCAGTCCGTGAGAGGCCTTACAGGTAGTAGTAAAGTGTTTTACTTTTTAAAACATTCAATAATTTTAAAGACTACGTTCAACCCAAGCCAAACCCAAACTTTCTCTTCTCACAGTAATATAATCCCAGTTCCTTTTCTCTTTAACTTTGAGGACCTGTGTTGAAACTTACAGCTATTTTTTAGGGGTGGGTGGTGGGAGGGCAGGATGTGTATGTAAGATTCCTTCTTCAAAGGCGATTGGCATATAACTGAGAAGAGCAGCTATAGAGCCTAAAAAGTTGCCATGGGCATGTCAAGATGGGGTGTCTTTGAGGCAGAAACTGCTGCCAGCTTGTCACATGTACAGAGAGGTGTGACTTTTCTATGTATTGTGTACACATGAGGCACTTAATAAAGGCTCACTGATGAATCAGAAGTGACACCCAGTTCTCAGGAATGCAAACCCCAGTAGTATCTTTTCCAGTCACCTGAACATAGGTCCTAAAGAGGGCCTTGGGAGAGAATGGGCATGACTACATTTGCTTCCCCATCCTGTGTGTGTGCTTGGGTACCTGATGCCAATTCCATGATGGCACATTTGTCTTGTTAAGTGTAAGCCAACTTCTCTCTCTCTTCTGGGGCCTCCTGATGATGGCTGTGGAGGACGGGACATGCCCAGTTAATATGGTCTGTAAAGGGAGGTAGTGGCTGCTGAGGAATACTCAAATGAAGACAAATGCATTGTTAAGCTTTTATGGACCAAGGCTGTGCTTTCATTAAGCATAATTTATATAACGTAACTAACGCTCAAGGCCAAACAGTCCTTGTGGCCCAATGACAGCACCTGACAAGCCAGGGATGCCAGGCCTGGTGTGGATTCCCCAGGTCAGGAGGCGTCCACCTTCCCCTTGCTGGCTTAGCGGGATGGTCGCTCCGAGCTCTCTCTGACCTCACAAGCCACATGCTGATGGCATCAAAGCTTCACATTTTCCTTCACAACAAATCTCTAGGCAGAGATCGGATGCCAAGTTATTTCCTCTCTCTCTTAGGGGTTGGCTTCCTGGTAAGAACCCTCTCTAAATGCTAGCTGGGAGCTTTCTGGGGTGCAAGTTGGCCCTAGGTTAAGATGATGGAGTGTAAAGAGTAGGCGCTAATTAGAGCGGCTCAACTAGTCAGCAGCACGCCTAGGAGGTGAGGATGTCTCTGAGCCCCTGGTATGTTCAGCAGTGGCCTTTGTCTGCACTCATCTTCCTTAAATGTTAATACCAGCACAGACACTTTGAGGTCGGCTCTCCTACCTTGCACAGCAAAGCAACAATCATTTCCTCTCCCTGCAGGGGTGAATGGTCAGTATCACATGATGGATTTTTGCTGGTAATCAGAACTTTCTGCCCATTGGTCTTCAGGACATACTTTTGTCTTGACATTTACAAGGTATGTGTCAGGCTGAGCCGGGGTACAGAGTGAGAGAACGAGAGGATGAGAGGCGAGAGAGAGGAGAGAGGACCATTATGTTCAATTTAATGATGACAATTTTCCTACATTTACAACTTCCATAAGTAAGAGACAATAGATATGTGTCTTCTGCTTGCGTGCACACTGAAGGAGATGACACAAGGAGATTCTGTTAGCGGGAATGGTGATATATTACCTTAATGATTTTATTGCTTGCCAAATAAAAGAAAAATTCTCAGTGCCACAGAGCCGTGTTCTCATCAAGCTATTCATTGTGAGGCATTTGTTGTTAAATTGGAGGCATAGGAAGGAATCCTGACCTTCTATAAGCTGCTTTCAGCTTTTTATTTTTTTCTTGGTTACCTTGAGAGTCTGGTTCTTCTCAGTTTATAGGACATGCATAAGCATCTGTGTATTTAATATTGAAACTCATTAATGGCTACAAAGAGCTCTTAGATTTGGGCAGGAGAGTGTTGAATTAATGGAAAATTTCAGATTTCACTGGAAGCTCTCTCCATTATCACAACTGGAAGGGCAGGTGACTATTGTGTGTGTATGTGTGTTATTGTATGAATTGTGGATAATTTTAATAAATCCCCAGTACTATGCATGGGAGGTTTAAGCTTGATGTGGGATCCTGTGATCTAGGTAGGATCCAATATGTAAATATAAAAACAGTAGCAAAATATGTGCTTATTCTATAGTACTATTTGCTGAGTACAAGGGTATGACTACTATTCGTTATAGTTCAGTGCCAAAATGAGAATAAAACTTTGCATGAAAGTATGTATTAATAGAAAATAATGATGCATAGAATATATTGATTCAAGCATAATTTCAGAACTGTGTTTATCAGAGAAAATAAGACTTAATAATTGTGAATTTTAATAGGGAGTCATGCAGAAGGCCTGGGCAGAAGGATTCATCCCCAAATATCCCAAGCAGGTTCCAGAGTGGTCTAACTTAGATGTTGGCAAACTATGATCCATAGGCCAAATCCTGCAGCTGCCTGCTTTTGTAAATAAAATTTTATTTTTCCATTCATTTACTATCATTTAAGAATCATGCTATGACTTCAGCTTTGACTTGTCTTGACATATGATTTATGGTCTGCAAAGCGTAAAACATTTACTACCTGTTTCTTTACAGGAGAAGTTTGCAAGCCTCTGCTCTAGATGAATATCTGTTTTATGACCCTGATTCTACTACCATCAGGCAAGGGTGTCTTCAGTTGGAATCTACCTAAATTATGCTAAGGAAGGAAGGACATGGATTTTATACATCTTGTTCAGAAGCCTGTTTTAAAATCCAGTCACCAACTGCTCATTTGTCGTGTCCATATGACCTCCTGGTGATCCTGGGAGATTGAAATTAACCACTCTGGAATAAACATTCAATCTTTTTATTTTTTTTCATTTTCTTGGGAGAGTAATAAATATAGTCAATGACTCTGGATTCTATAACTATGTAAGAGCTCTTTAAAAACATCTAACCACTTGCTTAATGGCCGGTAATATGTGTCTAATGGTCACTCTCGATAAGACACTTTTAGTTCACTGCTGCATAATAGTCATCCGACAGCCAAGAGCCTTCTGAAGTAAGATGATCCAAGGCCAGTCCCGCCCTCTGTTGTGGCAGAGGCCTGGAGACAGTTCTGAAGAGAAAAATGGATCCTTTCTAAGAGTTATATGTGAAACACTCACCTGTTTGAGGAAACCCCAGGCATCCAGTAAGTGCCCAGCCTCTAGGTAGCTTAGACCCATACAGAGCTAGGACTTAGACTTATTGGTATTCACATCTTCAGCTACAGTTGTATGTGGAGGTTAGCTCAATTCTTATCTGCCTTTCCATTTCAGTTGTCCTACACTGGACTGTTATCACTAAGAATACTGCATCCCTGGTATGGGCCCAGTAGCTGGGGACGGCTTGGCAAATCATGAGTTTCCTAGCTTAAAAAAAGACTAAATTGCAGACAAAACAAGCCATTAGCTGAGTAAATACTGTATTTCTGCTTGGCTTATGTTAGAATAAGGAGATTAGCATGAGTGTTTACTGTTCATAATTATTAGTAGGAGGCAAATAGTAGGCTCAGGCTGACTGGAGATTGTTTCATTAAATCCAATTAACACCCACTTGTTTATTCTTAATTACTTCTGCTTGATGACAAAGGAGTGTAGATGTCATACTTCAAATGTTCAAATAACAGCTGGGTCATCAATATACATACACTTGTAATGTCCTATCCAGTTAATTTGGGGCTGGTTGTTTAATATGATCTCAGTAAAAGGAGGGAAGTAAAATGTCTGCTTGTCAAGATATTGGTAAATAATAAGGGGATGAAGACAAGATTCAGGAAAATAGATATCAGGATAAAATGGTGTGTGTTTTTCTGTAGCAATCTGGCTTGGAGATGTGTTCTTTGAAGTTGCCTCACTATCCATTTGTTTGAGAATTTCTTTTCATCTATCCATTTTTATGGTGGCACAGAAAGTTAGGCTGTAGCATAAAGATTAATTATGGATTTTAGTGTCTGAATGCAAACTTTCTAAAAAAAGTGGCCAGTTGTGTGTGTGTGTGTGTGTGTGTGTGTGTGTGTGTGTGTGTGTGAAATGGCATGAGATGGAAATCCCCACTAAAAGGGTTTTGTGAAGGCTGAGAAGCTGAGGCAAAATCAGCCTCCAGCCTGGTAAAGAATATAAAATTATAGCAAGTGATATAATGTCAGAGGAACATACAAGGGATAAATACAGAGAGCCAGGTTAAAAGCAAAAATTAAGACCACTGTTAAGAACATTAGAAGCCACCTTTTCTTTCTTAAGATTTTAGGGGAAAAAGGAATAGACCTTTAGGTATTTTCTTGGGCCTGGAGGAGTTTCCATTATGGCTGCGTGGGAGGAGTTCTTTGCTTTTCGGAGTAGAGACCTCATGTCTTGAGTTGCTCCTCCTTGTTTACTTGCCAAGTTGGGGATCTTTCACTGGAAAAATTTGGATTGTAATATTTTTTCCTGGATCAAATTTAGGTACTAAATCATACTTAGGTGAAGAGGGAAGGAACTTGGCAGCAAGGAAGCACGACGAGGATTGGCCGTTGTGCCAGGACACTCGTAGAACTGAGTTGGACTTGCAGTGACAGCATCTTGGTACCAAGGAAATCGAGTCAGTTCTCAGATCAATTTGTGGTCTGTTATTGAGCAGTTGCTTATGCACAGCATCAGTCCAGGCATCTAAGGAGGTAAGGAATGGATTATGTCCTCTCCAGCTGGGAAGATAGGACTTTTCTATTACATGGACTTTTCTATTAATAGCTAAATTGCATGGTTCCAGATAAGGGCTGTAGAGGTTCAGCAAAGAGGACTGGGCTGGGCAGTCAGGGAATGACCAGGATTTCAAGACTGCAACCTGAAGCGTATCAACCTGAAACATATGTAGACATTAGCTACTTAGAAGATGTCCCAGTTTGGGTGGTTCAAAGGCTGGTGGGAGCAAAACCTCCCCCAGGTAAGCAGAAACACGACCCTCTTGTCCTTTGTGCAGCCCACCCCAGGTCTGCAGGGGCCCATGCCCAGTGACTTTAGTGTGTCTCATGTTGAGCAAACCCAGGGCTGAACCTTAGATGGAAGGTTGTCTTTAAAGGAGAGGGCCCTAAGGAGACAGAATTAATGAGGATTCCCTGGGATCTATTTCCATTATGAGGGAAGAGACATTAAACAATCTGTTAAAGTAAAAAATTTATAAGTGTATTTAAAGATTTAAGGCTAAAATGGAATATCTTAGACAGTCATTTGAAGTCTATATATGTGGTGGCTGATATTTAAAAGGCACACAAAACATTAAAATATGACCTCAGAATAGTGTACCCACCTCTGAATAATAAGCAGGTAATAACGGGGAATGGAGTGGTGTCAGGGCATAATTGATTCCAGAGTGACTGATGATGGTCAGGGCCATCTCTGCTGCTGAGGTGAGAATCCAATACCAGTGTCCTCAGAGTGGACAGAAAGGATTGCTAAGCAGGTTGTGTGAGTCATGAAGAAGTTTAGATCTTGGTAGTTCTGTTCTCTCTCTCTCTCTCTCTCTCTCTCTCTCTCTCTCTCTCTCTCTCTCTCTCTCTCTCTCTCTGTGTGTGTGTGTGTGTGTGTGTGTGTGTGTTGGTAATGATGGTGAAGGGGATTTGCATAATACTTCACAGCATGCTTCAAGATTGATATGGCTCAGACAGGTTGATGGTTGGGAATGCCAGCAGGTTGTAGTACAGATTTTGTATAGTATAGCATAGAAGTTGGCTTCACTGAAGCCAGGATGGTGTTGAAATGCTCTTAGCCTTCCCCACATGGAGAAACAAGAAGGGATTCAGTTAAGTTATGGCTATTAGGTCTATTAGGTCCTTGCTACTAAAAGTGTGGTCCATAGACCATCAGCATCTCCTGGGATCCTGCTAGAAATGTGTCTCACCTTGAATCTGCTGAATCAGAATCAGCATTTTAACAAGATCCCTATTTGATTCATAGGCTCATCAAAGCTGGGGAGCATGGATTCACCCTACACTGGTCATTTATGGAACATGCTTGGCTCAATTTCTGTCTGGGAATGGATAATCAGGGGACTGTAAGTCAGTCTATTTTTCAGACTCTGTTTCTTTTTTCTGATGGGAATAGTTATACCTGCTCTACCTGTCATTCAAAACCTTTAGGGTGATTAAATGAGACAATGCAACTGAAAGCACTTCATAATGGTACAGTGCTGCACTGGTGTTTGGCAACAATAACTGCCCTTCATAACCACCTAGGGAGCTTGAAACAAATGCCAGGGTTCAGGCTCCACCCTTCCTGCTTCATTTGGTTTGGAGTGGGACCAACCTTTGGAACTTTTAAAAATCTCCTCTGTTGATTCAAGTGGCAGCAGCCAGGGTTTAGCTGTTGTTATTCTAATCTTTAATTACTATCCTCTCAGCTTCTGTTTTAGAACTTGGAGAAGGGTTGGTGTGGATGGCAATGGATGTAGGTGAGAGATCAGCTCTTGCCAATAGCTCCTCAGTGGATGTGGATAAGCATGTCCTATTTCTCCAGAAATGACACTGCTGGATACATTTTACTTGCATGTTTTACTTGTCACCCTAAGCCCCATACATGTCTGTTCACGTCTCTGTGCAGACTGAGCACTGGAACATGGAGAGGGCAAGGCCTGCCCTTTGCTTCCCAGCTGTACAGCCAGCATCTCACCTAACAGGAAGGATGTGCATAAGGCCAGGACACGGGGTGAGGAACAGGAGGTCTGAGCTAGATGTTAGCACCTTCTAATCCATCTTACCCATCTAAACTACCTGGATCATGGAGTTGTAGTTAGAAGCATTTACAATCAAGATAATTACATGAGAAAATGCTTTGAAAACTGCAAAATGCTACTCAAGTGTACAAGTGTGTTTGGTTAATTTTGAGAGGCAGAATCATGTAGTGGGAGAATACTGACTTTCATGTCAGGGGTTGGCCCCAAGCAGAAGCCAAAGCAGTTAACATTTGATGAGCGCTATGTACCTTTTCATTTGTACCTTCAACAAATAGTTCCTGAGAGTCTATTATATTCTAGGTTGGGAAACAACAGTAACTAAAAGAGATACAAAAGTCAAATGCCCCCTAATGGAACTTCCATTGTCCTGTGTGGTGTGTTGGGGGAGACACAACAGATATGCAGGCCTGTCAGGAAGTGGTGAGTAGTGTGAGGACAAACAGAGCATGATGAGCAGAATAGGAATGAGGAGGTGGTAGGTGTTTCTTACGAAGAGACATTGGGGAAAGCCTCTCTGATGAATGGTTTTTCAGCAGCAGGTGGTGATGGGATGAATGAGCTGGGTATCTGTGCAGGTAACAGCACATGCAAAAGACTGAGGCAGGAGTTTGTTCGGTGCCTGGGATACGGCAAGGAGGCCAATGTGGAGAGGTGGATGAGTGAGAGGGGCATGGAGACACATGAGGTCAGGATCACGTAGGGCCTTTTATTGTATGTTTAAATTTGGGGTTTTGGAAGACTTTGAACATATATTGACTTGAGTTTAAACTCAGATTGATGTCTCAGGTGGTGATTTGGGGATAACCAGCCCAGAAGCTAAAGTCAAACCAGGATGACCAGTAAGGGTGCAGTCACAATAGTTCAGGTGTGGATGAGGGTGGTTGCCATGTGGATGATGAGGCATTGTCACATTCCAGGCGTTCAGCAGGGATACTTGAAAGGATTTGCTGATTAGAAATGCCATGTGAGAGACAGAAGAGCAACAGGAAGAATCCAAATGCCATTTTTTTTGGCATGGATGAGCAGGTTTGAGGCCAATCACAAGTTAGTTTCAGAAATTTTTCAATTTGAGATGACTATTAGCCATTCAAGTGGATGTGTCAAGAAGGTAACTGAATTGGGAGGGCTTCAATGAGGAGGCATAGTCCTGGGGATAGAGATTTGGGACTCTCTGTTTATATGAAGGTGGTATGTAAAGTCATGAGATGGATGAGATCACTTTAATTTTGCACCAGATACAGGGAAGGAGTTGGTGTGATGGTGATGATCAATGGGCTTTGATGACTGTGATGTTATTACTGGAACATAATAAGCTTTACTGCTCTCCACAGGTAGTACAATTGCTCATTATATTCTCTGTCTACTCCAATTTTGAATGCATTTTAATGTTCATCATTTGTAACAAAAGGAAGACAACATGTTATCAATCGAACTCTTTGGCTTCTGTCTGTTTACACCAACTCTCGTGCACATAAGGGGAACCCTGACTCCACACTGGCCTGGACAAGCTTGTCAGCTTGAGCGGGCTCAGCTCAGAGAGCTGTGGGTTGTGAGGGGAGTGGTAATCGGGGCCTGCTCTTTAGGACTGTAGCACAAACCAGGATGGATGAGATATTCCAACCCATTACTTACAGGTGTTCTTTAAGGGAGTGCTTAGGAAGTTTTACTCAATTTAACTTAAGACATAAGTAATGCCATTCCCAATTCAGAGCAATGGCTTAGAACCTGACTCAATGTCCTTTTTACTAAGTAATTATCAAGATTTCCTTACTAAATGTTATTTTATGTATTATGTTTAATAGCCTCTTTCTTTCGGCTATGGTAGGATGGTAATAGCAGCTGATAATGGATCACATACTCATCTTAAAGTTCTGCCTCCAGCACCTGTGGTCAGCATGGAGGGAGGCTTCTGGCCAAGACTCTAATTTATCCCTTAGTCCTCCTCCTTGGCCCTGGGCTGGTTTGATTCTCAGGAGCCTAGGGGATCACAAATAACTTCTTAATCTTGAAGGCATTGATTGTTTTTAAAGATCTAGGGGAGCCTAAGAAGCTGACCAGACTGCTCTTTTGCTCAGTTCCAAGCCTCCTTTGGATAACTGCAGGTGATGGAGAGGTGAAGGTCTTGTGGGAGCAGCAGTTCAGTGCGGACCTGGCTTATGGTTAGACATCGGAGATGCCTGATAAAAATATCACCTGAGATATCTCCTGAGATATCTCTGTTATCACCTGAGATATACCTCTGAGATGTATCTCCAGGTGGTGAGTTTCTTTCAGTACTTGATCACTGGCTCTCATTAAAGGTCTGCTGGGTTAAATTCATGTGGTAGGAATGATGTTATTCATATTGTTTGTAGAGTGTGTATGTTCAACCCCATGTGTGATGCCTTCTTAGTGATGACTTACTAGTAGTAGCTACTGAGCACCTATTATTTCCAGCCGAGCTCTCTTATTGATAACTCAGTGGGTACAGAGCACTGAAACAGACAAAATATGTCATTCTTCTCCACCTGCCATGAAGTGTGTTCTCTAGAGAGTCACAACTAAAACCCACGTCAAAATGCACATGATTACCAAGGAGGGGTGTACAGCATTGGCACCAGCATTTCTAAACAGGTCCTGCCCTGAGAGAGCTTCCAGTCCTTCTGGGCAGCAGTGCAACCCTGCACAAAATATCAAGTAACAGAATAATGCCTCGTTCTAATTGGAAAGCAGACATGACAGTGCTTCCAGGCGTCTTGAGGAAGTGTACCCCTTTTGGCTTCAAATTAAAAAGGATGCCTGGGCCCCACCCAGACCCATTGGGCATTTATGTGTTTTAAAAGTTCACTAGGTGTTTCCCATGCATAATGAGGTGTAAGAACCACACATTTGGATGGATAGGTAGGATTTGGGTGAAGAGAGGTAGGAATTATGATCTGGCATGAGGAAGATGTGGGCAGTACCTTAGTCATCACTAAGATGAGTATAGCATGACCCCTGGGTACACTGACAGCTGCTCCCAGGCCTGGGGATGGGCCTTGTTTGGAGAAACAGTGGAAATTCAGTGGAAAGGGGCAGCTTTCAAAGTAATTTGAAGATCTGAAAAGAACTTTTTCCTGGAAGCGATGGGAAATCCTAGGGTCACCACCATTTTCATGTGACCTTGTTTTCAATTGTATTTGGACTTTATTCACTATGATGGGAAGCTTTTGAGGCAATGAGCAATGGAGAAAAGTGGCTTTTTAAACAATCTGATTGCCAGGTGCTGGGTGTATTCAAGGAGAGGGTATCTGGAAGCAGAAATTAGTTAAAACTAAAACTATTTTCAAAAACAGCACCGTCAGCAAAAATAAATATTGAGTCTTCACTGTGTTTCAGATGCTGTCTTAAGTCCTTTACATGTATCTTTTTTAAATCTTATCAAAAACCCTATTAGTAAGCACACATACATAGCATGGCCATTTTACAGATGTGGAATCTGAGGTACAGAGAAGCACTCGTCCAAAGTCGCACTGCTGGGGAGAATCAGAGTTGTGATTAAAGTCAGATTGCTTGACAAAAGCACCCCTCTCATTGGAATATTGAGATGACTGAGCTAATGGCTATAAGTATGTAAAAGTATGTGACATAATGCAGATTCTATCAATACTAGCCATTACTACTATTATAATATTTATACACTGGTATAAATCTCTGAAATTCATGGGCATTGAAATGCATTAATGAAAGCACTGTTTTGGAGAGAATACGTTGGCATTAATTGGTACAACATAAATGAGGGAAATGCTAGGATTCTGATTCTGGCTGCATCACTTGCTAATGGTTTGATTTGGGTAATTTACTTAACCTTTTCTCATTTTCTCCACTTGATATATATAAAACACTTAGAATAGCTCCATGCTTGTTTATTGGTGCTCTAAAATGTATTATTTTCTTTTGTTATTTCCCCCTCTCCACTGCCTGTTACCTCTGAAACACTTAAGCCTTCTGTTATCACCTGAGATATAATAGGTACCTGTGTGCTTAGGTATCCTTCTGATGGAATCCAATTTAAGTGTTGAGCCTGGATAAGTAGCCCCTGCTTCCCCAAATATAGATTTACTGAGCAAAGTGACCATGACTGCTTAGATGTGATATGTGGGTGGTGATTTCACACAAAGGGATGAGTCTATCCATTGCAGGATTCAGGCTGTCTGAGATCAGTCTCCTCACTGACCATTTATCCACCCCTCTTCTCCCATGCTGAGGCCCATGCTGAGGCTCAGACCCTGATCAACAGGAGCTTGATGATCATGGTGCTAAGTCTGGGAGCACGCATTTGTGTTCATCCCTTGTGTGCATCTCTCTCTCTCTCTCTCTCTCTCTCTCTCTCTCTCTCTCTCTCTCTCTCTCTGTGTGTGTGTGTGTGTGTGTGTGTATTTGTAGCCTAAAGGTAATTCTTATGGTACTTGGCTTTGTTTCTTTTCTTTTCTTTTCTTTTGGTTGTAAAGTTGAATAAAAGGCACTTAGTCCAAAACTTTAAAAAATTGCTACTGGGCAAAGTAATTTTGTGTCAGGCTTCTGTTCAGGGCAGATTTACACTGGTATAAATCTCTGAAATTAAGGTCTTACCATGAAGAGCTGAAATGTATTCAACATTAGCAGACATCCAGCCCTGCTCTGAATCAGTAGCCGTTCTACCCCCATATATCGTAAGAATATTTAGCTATGTGTTTGGGGTAATAATATGTTTAAATGTGTCACTTAGAATGGGTAATGGCTCTCTGAAGAGTTACAGAATTTCCTATCAACAATTCTTTCCCTAGAACCAAAGGTTAAGTTGAAGAGTTTGATTTAATGACAAAGTTAATTAGGCCTTTAACATTACAGGGTTCTTGCTTTTCGTTTTCTAATCAAGATCATGGTCTAGGGTCAAGAACCTTGCAGAAGTAGAGATATAATGCTAACACTTGTTCTGATGTTTGGGGGAGGATAGGGGTGTATTAGGGTACTTAGAAATTTCTGGAATTGACAAAGGATTGTAGAATATCCCCTAGTCCTAGAGTATTTTTTCTCATCTTCATCAAACCTTAAATTTGTAATATACCAAAGCTGCTAGGAACTTCATGAATTATCTGATTAGTCCTTTTACATTATAGCTAGGGAAACTGAGGCTCAAGTGACTAAGAAATTTATCAGCATTTACCTAGGTCAGTGGTCAGCAAACTCATTAGTCAACAGAGCCAAATATCAATAGTACAACGACTGAAATTTCTTCTGAGAGCCAAAATTTTAAAACTTAAACTTCTTCTAATGCCGCTTCTTCAAAATAGACTCGCCCACGCTGTGGTATTTTGTGAAAGAGCCACACTCAAGGGGCTAAAGAGCTGCATGTGGCTCACGAGCCGCAGTTTGCCGACAATTGACCTAGGTCATATGGGCAGAAAAATGGATCTTCTAATTTCAGACCAGCTACTTATTATGAAAATGGTCTATCTGCAGACACTCATTCTAAATGGGCAGCAAACCTCTTTTTGTTCATGGGGCTACTTTATGCTGCTTATGGACCAGTTTTGCTAGAGCACTTCTTCCTACTACCTTGCAAGGCAAATCTACCTGATTTTATCTCAGGCCACAGGTGTACCAGTAAAGAACTCATTGTTGTAAACAGTTTGCTTCTTTCTCCCTTAACAAAACAAAACAAACAAATAAAAACAAATGAAAGTAAACCAGACTCCATTAGAAGGTTCTCAGAATGGACTGTGGTAGAGAACATAGCCAGAAGTTCCAGAAACAGGGCACCAGACAACTTTTTGGAGGCAAGGACCTCTGCCTCCCATGCTTGACAGAGCTTTGTCTCAAATGAGTGATCATCAGCCTCTGCCTTTGTTTCACTTGTTCTGGATTCTAGGCTCAGGTAGGAGAGTTTCAGGCACTGAGCTGATGGACTTGCCGATCCTTTGGCTGCCGGGAGGAAAGCACTGGGTGTGGAGAGACTCAGCCTCTACTGAGACTTGGGAGCCAGCATTACCCATTCCAAGACCTCTCACATAGTGTGGAATTCAACCCCCCCGAAAAAAACCCCGAAAAAATGGTGTTCTAGTTTTGCATAGTCTTAAGAAATGTCCAAGATAAAAGTTCCATGGGTCGCTCAGAAGCCTGATTATGTTCTAAAAATCTGCTTTTGTGGGAAAATTATCTTCCAAGTTATAGAATAATTCATAGTTAATTTTGGGGTGCAATTTACTTCTTGGCTCAGTTTGTTCACATTTATACCTTAAATAAGGGCCTACTGGTCCAGGGTTTTAACCCTGAAGTACAACTCTTGCGGTAGGATTGTTGAATAATACGGTGTCCAGAAATGAACATACCTTTAGAAACATTGACATTTCAGAAATGTTAAAGCCACCCATTCATACATCTTTCAACCTGGGACATGTTTCTGAGCCCACACGATATGCCTGCCATTGCAGGGTGCTGGTGACACAGAAGTGGGCATAATGGTTAGGAAGTGCCCTTCTACAGCTTGGGCTTTAGCCTGGTTCAGATGCAGGTGCTTTGACTTCTCATTTATAGTAAAATGTTCAGATGCAGAGAAGAATATTGAGGGAAGTCAGATTTTTGCTTTTATGCCAATAATTCAAGAGCTCCAACCATCTCAAGCAAATAGGTGCTTGCTTTTCTAGGAGAGATACTTCTAGCAAACTTGGCTCAAAATTTTCAGCAAACATTTCTTACCAGACATGGTTCCAGGATAGGTCTAACCTTTCAGTCATTTATAATCCAGTGGAGGAGGCAGACATTGATGCTAATCTTGTCCTTGTAAAGTATTGAGATCTGAGACAGAGATATGCCTCGCATTATAAAAACAGCGACAAAAATTGTTTAAATGTGCCAGTGTTAGGAAGGTTTCACTGTAGCTTGTCTTAATTCTAGAGCTACAATGTAAACCCATCCTTTCTGCTTATCTGCACAGCCAATTCTGCAGATCATTAATGGACGACTCTTACATGCAAGGCCAGATCCAGAGCCTCTGAAACTAGCAGCTAAGGACATCACATCCATTCAGTCAGAGGTGTCTTCTTTTCTTCATTTTCTTTCTGTCAGTGGCCCATTACTGCATCCTCTTGGCTTTAGGTATGAAATAGGTAATGTATGGACAGAAACCATGGCTTTGATGCCCAAGTCAGCTCAGGCTTGCAACATTAGTTCTTCAGGGAATAGGTCAGAGTCCAAGAGCACTCACTGCCTTTGGTTTTGTAGTCCTCTTCAGTGGTATGTAGTTGACTCAATTCCCCTGTAGGAATGTTCTTAGGGGAGCAGCACTATGTAAATCCATATCAGGCCCAGAAGATAAATGTTTCTTATCTGACCTCCCTCTATTAATTTGCATAAACATTTGTGTGTGATTTCATTTAGGTTGGTGAAGGAGAACAGTAGTTGTTGGGCTTTGATGTGTGTGAGCCTTGGAGATTAGAGCCAGGGCCCTTCCTTTGGGAAAACAAATACTTTTGTGTTGATTTCAATGAGATATAAATCATACCCAGGAAGTTTACTGTTGAGTAAGAATGGTATAATTACTGATTGTATACCAGAAGAGGACATATTTATGAAACGACTTAAAAAAGCTTGTAATCCCTGCTCATATTTTGAATAACTAATTGCTATGTCATTGTGGCATATTTGTACCACAAGAGTTAAGTCTGTCAGACGTTTCCCTCCGAAAACCTTGTTTTAAGGGATTTGTAACTTGGTCATAAAAATGTGCTCCAAGTTGGAGCTGACTTGATGGGAGTCTGTGCTCAGAACCCTTGATTTGAATGGTGCCAGTCAGAGTTAAATTACAGGCTGGGAAAAAGGAAACAAATTTTTTAAAAAGAAGGTGTTTATGGTTCCCAGCTCCCCTAAGTACTTCTTGAGGATCAAAATAGCCTCTTTAAAATAAATTGCAGACCATTAGTATGTGATGGAGGAAACCCCTTTGAGGAGGGGTTGGGGGAGGGTATGGCAAGGAGAAACTGACTTGGGCCATTTCAGCTATGTGGACACAGTGTATGCTCCTCATGCAGTAGACCCGGGAGTGGTCCATGCACACTCATGGTGCTTCCTGAACCCACTGATGTTTCTGTCAGGCTGAGTGGACATCACTGTGGCTCCACTCCAACTCTGCATGTTAATGGACACTTGGGTTTCTTGGAACATGTTATCTACAACCCCCATGTTTTATTTTTAAATAAATAGAACACTGTTGCCTGCCTATCACATGCCATAGAGATCATAAAGGCCTACTACAAAGAACTCAAGTGTGTGCTGCCCCTGAACAAAGAAGTACACACCTGATAAGCGTGTTTTTCCAGAGATTACCCCCTTATCTGGTGCTTGGCATTCAAGCCAAAAAGGTAGTCTTATGCCTAGGAATATTTATTTGATTTCTTACATAGAACTTAGGTGTCTTTTTCATTGGTCAATAGCAGAAAATTCAAGATAATGAGAAAAGAGAGAAAGAGAAATAAGGAAATAAGGAAAGAGGTAGAAAAGGAGAAAGGAGGAGAGAGAGGGGAGAAAAGGGAGGGAGGGAGGAATGGAGGGAGGGAGGGAGGGAGAGAGAGAGAGAGAGAGAGAGAGAGAGAGAGAGAGAGAGAGAGATTGTTCCTAGCTCTATGTGAGTCACCTTGAACCCCAGTGGTCTGGGCACAGCATCTGCTCTTGAGCATCTGCAGGCATTGGAAAGCTGAGAGAGACTTACAATCAGGCTTATTCAAGCTTCATTCAAATTTCCTTGTCTTTTTTATATTTCACTCATGCTTTAATGACACTTTTTTTTAGAAAGCTAATTGCATTGGTTTCTCCAAGAGGCATCACTTTAAACAATCCATCCAGACTGTGAAAACAAATACATGCTTGACTTATTTCATTTATTTCCCCCAGTCTTAAATTAGGATAAAGCCATTTTGATAAGAAGACATGTGTGTGTCTTTGTCACATCTTTTATCATCACGACTGCTTTTCCAAATAATACAACTTGTGACAAATGTGAACATTAATTACAGTTAACAAAGAAATGTCATGTGAAGTGCTCATGGGGTAGGAGAAGAAAAAACACACAGCATCAGACAATCACTGAGATTACATCTTGCACCAAGTTTCAAGTCAAAGTGCAAAAGTCAGAAATCAAATAGCATCAGTTATCAAATTATGTTAATGATGCTAATGAAAGCTTCTGGTATTTTGTTCAAGAGTGTGTGGCTGTAATGGTAACTAATAGAACAAGAGAGGCTGATTGCTATGAATTAATGAGAACTGACTTCCTTTTTATTTATTTATTTAAATATTGACAGTCTCTTTAGAAACGGAGGTTTTTCATGTAGTCCTTTTCTTCCCTCCTCACCAACCAGTCCCAGAGTGAGAGGTAACTGTGTTTTCTCATACCACAGGTAGTCCTCTCTAACCCCCGGATTTTGGTCACTTTGACAACAACCAAATTAAACTGAAGTGGAGGATAGACATGGGTATTCACAGTCAGGGCCACCCCTGACATTTGTGGGGCTCAGGGTGAGAGTACACATGAAGTCTTTGCTGTTGCTCCCTTTCCTTTTCTTTCTACCTCTGACTCCATTCTTGTCCACCAAAGGCCTGTGTGTGTGTGTGTGTGTGTGTGTGTGTGTGTGTGTATTTATATATGGGATGCCCAGCTTGCCCACCTATGTTCCACCCACCAATAGCTATTGTTTGGCTCCCCTTGTACTTAGAGGCGTGGGCCTTGGTAGTATCATCCACTGCTAGGAGGTAGGGCTCTGAGAAGCAGTACTGACATAGAAGAAGCTTGGGCTATTTGAAAAGGGAATGTGGGGATCCTAGATATTTGTAACATGGTCTGCTAACTTCAAAATGGGCACCGGGTTAGAAAGGCCCTTCCCGGTGTATTCCTTATCTCAGAGGCTTAGAAGGAAGATGAAGAAGGGTCACAGTGGGTCATCCATGGCCTAGGACAGTGAAGGGCAACCTTTTAAGCTTGGTGTGTCAAAATTCACCAAAAAATCGAGCATAACTCGGGTGGTGTGTCACTTCGAAAAAAAAAAACCACATAATTTTGTGATATTTATAGTTTAAATAACAAAAATGTATAATTATAATATATAACTGTATTTAATAATCCAAAAACTAATTATTTAATTTACTGCTTAGTTACTTCTTTGTTCATCTGTCAGTTTCTTTTGTTGGTCTTGATATTATTTAACTTGTGTGTGGTGCTGTGAACTAAAATAAGTTTGGGGGAGGGGGAATTCTTTAACTAACCTGCCTATTAGTGACTTTTTTGTTGCTGAATTTCATTGGCTAAACCTTCAATTGAGGTTGGTATTTTGTACACTTCAAGCCCAAGCAAGCGCTACTAACTTCATCTGTCAATCTGTTTCTTTTGTTAGTTTTGATATTATTTAATGCTGAGAATAAGATCTCACAAAAGTACATAGAGGGAAAAGTTGTGAATAAAGCCATTGCTATATTTTTCAGGGTGTTAAAAGTGTCTGGTAATCGGTTCTAGGCACTCCAAATTTCCTGTTCATAGTGGCACTCCTGTTGATTCTCCAAGCGGCACCTTTCCAGATTCTCAAGCTTTGACCTCAAGTCGACAAACACCTGAGCCCAGATGCTGTCTTGAAATTCTGCAAGTTGCATCTCTAAATCACCAATTTGCATCCATTGGAAACCATTTAATTCCAAACTACCGTAGACTACATCAGGATACTTCATTATTTTTATGGTCTGTTCTAGGTATCTAAATTGATTAAATCTATCACTGAACTGGTCAAGTAAGGAGTCTAAAACATGCTGGTACTTTATATGCAAGGGTTCCATTTCATTTTGTACAGCTGCACTGGCCTTCTCAAAATACTTTGTTACTCGAGGAAAATACTTGTAAGTTTTAGTTTCTACATCTCGCTTGAAAATTTTAAGTTTACTTTCAAAAGCTTTTATGTATCCAAACATAACGTCAATACTTTTGCCAAAACCTTGTAACTTTAAGTTCAGCCCATTAATATGAACAGAGAGATCTGTAAAAAAAATATCAGGGTGTTGACCCACTTATCATCATTGAGCTGAGAAAAGTTTCCTAGATCCTTATCCTCAAGAAATACCTTAATTTCTTCAAAGCACTCCACAAAGCTCTCATGAACTTTGCCTCAGTTCAGCCATCTTACGTTATTGTACATCAGCAGTCCACTGTAGGTGGAATCAACCTCCAATAAAAGTGCAGAAAATTCTCGCTTGTGAAAGGGGCGGGCAGTTACTAAATTAACTGTTTTTGTAACAACTGACATTAAGTCATTTAAGTTGGTGAATCCTGCCTTGGCACATAAAACCTCCTGATGGATAATATAATGAAAAGGCACAATTGGATGTCCAATAGTTTCTGTAAACAATTTGACAAATCCGACTTTTCCCCCACCGTGTTTGGTGCCCCATCTGTCGTTACTGACACAACTTTAGAGACATCAATGCTTAGGTCACAGAATGTTAATATAACAACCTTACATATTTCGCTTCCTGATGTACTTGTTGGCACTGATACTGACTCTATCAACTCTTCTCTCATTGTGAGACCATCAGAATATCGACCAATAATGGCCAACTGAGCATGTGATGTGACATCAGTAGTTTCATCAAGAGAGATAAAAAAATATTTACTATTACTTATGTCTCTCTTTAATTGATGATGTACATTTGTGTTCAGACTCATTATTCCATCTTTTATGATATTTCTACTGAGTGGTTACTCAGATATTCTCTTAATAATTGCATCTTTATTCTGCATATCATGAAATAGAACTACTGGTGCACATCTTAGGAGAGTTTCTTTAATAAATTCACCCTCACTGAGTGCTTTTCCATGCTGAGCTATGGAGTGAGCAATGCTCAAACTTGCAGATGTTAAATTTGTAGAGCCTTTTATAAATTCAAGGATGGAATTAGATTGGCTCTTATAAAGGTGTAGCTGCCTGGAAATGTATTCCTTCCTTTCATCTTCACTTTTTTTTAAGAGCTGGGAATGATTAGTTTCAAAATGTCTATTTATATTCCACGTTCTGCTTATTACCTTTTCAGTACATAGAACACAAAATGGCGTGCCATTTTTTTTTCTATAATGCCATACATCTCGGTCCCTGTCTCTTGAAAGGCTTGGCTACTGCTTCTACCACTTCCTTTACTTAACCTTGTTTTTTTTATTTTTTGGGTTCTCCATCAGGGGTGCAGTGACAGAAGATAGAATTTTAGATAGCCTGTTAGCCCTGCAGGCAATTAGGGATTAACTAGCCTAACTGACCACAAGATGGCACATGTAACTGTCTTTTAGGAAAGGGCAGGGTTAATAAGCAGAAATAGAGGTTAATAAGGATGCACAACAATAATAGTGATGGAATGGAGTCTGCACTATGCTGCAAAACAACGTTCCTTATATAAATTAAGATGGCTGCCGCTATTAAGAGGGAAACAGCACCCATAGCACAGGCCCTCGCCTCTCCCAGCCTCCCCTTCACTTATCTCAGTAATGATGGTCAATTAGAAATCCACAACACCCCAGAACAGTAGATTGAATGATGGTTGCTGTGGTTATGTGGTTGCTGGTAATGGAGATCACAGGGCCCCCAGAGATGCATCCCCCGAGGCATTCTGCTGCTCCCTGCTCTGCTGGCCAGAAGTGAGGTCAAAGATCCCCTAACGGCCTAACCAGAAGTCCCAGAACTAGACGCTCTGTGCTGGAGTTCTGTTTGGCCTACCAACCTCCGGCACAGAGTGTCTACACTACACTACAGCAAATGTAGATGAGGATGAAACGTCCTTCTTGGCATGTGGCCCCATACTTCTCTGTATGCGACCGTATGCAGTCGCGTGTAATCGAATATGGCTACGTGTGTCAGTGCTGACACGCGTGTCACAGGTTCGCCATCATGTGCCAAAGATGAGGACTCTGCTTACTCAGATGTGAGAGTGGTTTCCCATATGCAGTTTATTTGTTTTGGGATACCTGAGTATACGACTGGAGCTCTGTCTTGCTAAAGCTACTTTATTCTATGTTGTTGATTATTCCTTCATTATTCTATTTATTCAATATCTATTGGGCATACATTTGCTGAGAAATGGAAGCACACAAAAAATAAGTTAAGGTTTCTACCTTCAAGGGTCTCACAGGCTTTTCCAATTTGTAACTCGTTAATAAGTACTAGATGGAGATCTGTGCAAAGTTCTTGGCCTTCTCAGTCCCACGTGTGTTCTCTTCTGTGAGTGCTTCCCCTGGTAAGAAGAGGGAAGGAGCGAACACCACAGGCTTAGAAGAGGTGAGCTCTCTCAGTCCCCCCAGTGGCTATTGGGCATGCTATACTCAAGGTCCACTGGTGGCCTTCTTTTGTGCTCCCCTGGGGTCCTTCTGAGGTCCTGCCATCTAGCCAGAGAAATGTCCCCACCAAATCCAGATCAGAGACAGATAATGGGGAATTTGGCAGAGAGCGTTCTACATCTCTGCTGAAATGACTGGACCCAAAGAGATTCTGCTCTGCCTAGGGACTCCAGGCAGCCCAGGTGACCCACAGGCCTGTTTTGTGGCCATTCTGCCTAGAAAATGAGTTATGTTGAAATGAACACATCTTGCTCCCATGTTAAAATCCCTCACTATAATTTCAATCATTGAGGGCATTTTCTAAATCTTTCACCATGGAGGGAAGGTATTGGCTATGACCAAAGTTATATTGACACGGCCATGCCTTAGAAAACTAATCATGACATTGGGTGACTGAGCACAGGTCGGCACCAAAGCCCCAGGTGTTGGGAAGTACATCAGACTATGCTGAGTTCCCTTCGCTGGCTAAATTGGTACATTAGAGTAAAAGCGATTTCCACATTTGCATAGTTGATTTCATTACTATTGCCATTATTGATGCCCAGCTCCTCTGAACGAAAGGAGCCATAAAAGCAAATAAAATCACTTTGCGATTCCATTATTGGATAAATTACCACATTACTGCCTGCGTTTTAGGGCTAAAGGCATTCCCTATATTTGCATAGCCTATTTCATTATCATTATTAATAACAACAACAATAATGATGATGATGACTGGGATCCTTGAATGAAAGGAACTAGAAAAATGCCAGAGCCTCGAGCGATCTTTATGGACTCACTGCCATCCCTGGAAGTCCCTTCATCTGCTGATGAAACACATCACTGTGTGGAGCAGAACAGAGGCTTCTCCCAGAGCCCATGTTAAACCAGTTGAGAACTGGTGGGGCCGATGACTGGTGTGAGAGTGACTAGCTAGTTACTCAAGTGACTATAAAGGTTTGGCTTGGAAGACTGCTCAGCCACTTACCTAGTTGTGTCTCTTGAACTGACTGAGCCTCAGCTTCTTTGTCAGCAAATGGGGATTAGGCACTTGCTTCGCCATGTAATAAAGAGCAAAGGGAATGGCAATGTAGACAGGTTCTGTGGACCATAAAGCTATCCGGAGATTTCAGAAATTCCCATCACTGGGTGTTGATGTGACTGCCATGGTGGGCAGGGACTGCATCGGTTTCTCTCTTAGGCGGGGAGAATTCTTTCAAAGCATCCTTAGTTTTCCAAGCCATTGTTCTCTAAGTAAGGAGAGGATACTCATTCATAGTTACCAAGCTTTGATATTTACAAGCAGCTTACTTTGATAACAAACATTCCTGTGCTGGCCTGGTGTCTGTGGTATCGCTCTTTCTTATTCTGTGACTTCTGATTATGCCTATCTTTTTCTCCTTGGCCAGGGAGCCAGGGAGTACAGTCTTTTTGTCCATTAATTCTGCAGTCCTATAGTGAAAGGAAGGTCCACTGGTGGCTGTCTGTGGTTTGCTGGAGAATTTTCCCTCTGGTTTTGTTTTTATTATTTTATTTCTGCTGCACCAGGGGCTCCAAAAAAATGAATGTGTCAGTAAAGGATTTGACAGTATGTTACGACAGTCATCAATCCACCAAGCCCTGTAGCCATAAATAAGCTTCATACGCTGCCACACTAAAGAGGACAGTTTTTCTTCTCCAGGACATTGAAAATGTCACAGCCAGGAATTGTTTGTCCCTGTCTCCACGGCAACGCCACCAGCACTTATCATTAACTTTCACACCAAGATTTTAATCAGTGCTCTTTGCGGCCTGAGACCAAGTCAACATCAGCCCAAATTTTCAAAGCCGTTATTCTAATTATGATGAGAAAGCTATAGATTGATGAGCCCAGTTTTCTGCAAGGACTGGTGGCAGTTAATTCTCGTGACCTGCATGGCTCAGGGAGTCTCTCTTAGAGATGGAGTCTTGAAAGTTCGATTATTAGTGACAGCTTGTAAGTGAGAGGAGCCTTATCTCTCCAGAGAGTGTTGATAACTTGAGACAAGGTTTAACTAGGAAGTAGTAAGACAGTGGAAGGAGGGGAGAGAGGGGGAGAGGGAGAAAGAAAGTGCACACTCTGTCTGCAGCCAGCAGCCAGCATAACGAGAAAATACGGACAGGCACAATTTCACAAGTTGTAAATTCTGGTAGCCTTCAGTTGTAAATTCTGGTGGAGGCTGTTTCACTCGGCTATCTGATAATGTGTAAAAATATTTGTCCCTTTGCTTCATAGGCATGGGCAAGCACCGTGTTCCAGAAAATGCATTAAACTTCCCAGCTCTCTGCTGCCTCTCATTTTTCTCTTTCCTTTCATCAGGGGACCTTTTGAAACAGAATTTGCAATTGAAATGAAGTAGTAATTAATTTTTTAAAAAAGACCTTTCATTTTCCTTAGCTGACCCTCACCCTCAGCCTCTTTTGAGTCAGACTAATTTCTAGAGCCGTTGGGTTTGCAGTGAGAAGGGGTAGCTAGGGTAGAGTGGCCTTACCACTCGTTTCTCTCCTATTTCTGTTAGTCTTTCATGTTCTCTGCCCTCATTCAGCGGGCTGATGCATGTCCTTCTTTTCTTGGCAATGCGATAGACAGTATCATGTGTTGGCTTTATGCCTTCTTCAGGTTTGCTCTTGGGTAGCAGTTCCGATTTTCTCTCCAGATTTAAGAGATTGAGCAGAGCCATCAGTCTGATCAGGAGAGGACTGGGGTGATGATCACTGTGCTTGTCTCCCAGATCCACTAGCCAAAGGTTTTGTTGATCTCAAACTATAAGGGAGAGTGCAGGAAGGGAGCATGGTGAGGCCAGAGAGCCTCATTCGAGACGCTCAGTCCAGGCTCTCAGCCCAACGCTGCCCCTGTCTCAGAAGTGAGCCTCTTCGTGGCTCTGTACTCTGATATTTCAAGTGGTCATAACAGTATCTTTCTGTGCTCCTTCATACACCAAATGAGAACATAGGAATTACATTGCTAATATTTAATGTGATCATGGCATTACAAAAATGATGCATGTGCCAGCATTGTAGCCTGTTGTCTGCTTTTTCAGTTAGTTTTTTCTATTGCTAGAAAATGATGATGCTATTATGTTTTATAATGTTTTCTTTTTCAGATTACTTTTACATATTTAAAGCATAGTTATCTCCATTATCTTTGTTTTGCCCCTGAGAACACTGAGGCACAGAGAGGTGAGGCATCTTGCTTGTGGTCACACAGCCAATTAGAGGCCTCACCAGGTATAGACTGTGATCTGTGGCTCTCAGCATGCTGCTCCCTAGACCACACTGCTTACCTTATTAATAGGCTGAGATTAACGAAAAAAAGCAAACCCAATTAGTTTCTGTTGCAGCCCTTTTACAATCCTGTCTTGTTTCCCTGTGTGTTTATATGTATATTTTAATAGCATTCCCTGCCTTTTATGCTGAGGTTGCTCGAGGTGTGTTTATAATAGCGGTGTAATTATAATAATAAAATACAAATCCATCCACAGAGCAAGCTCATTACCGGTTGGCCAGGTAAAATAGGCTTAGCGTTGATTCTGGGACAAGGCAGTTTATTTCTAAGGTGGTGCCTCTTTGAAACACAGGATGTGTTGCTTTCCCAGCAAAGGAGGCCTCTGTTCTGAAGGTCCTGGAGTTTGGGGGGCAAGGCTGAGCTGCTCATTGAGGTGGCCAGGTTGCTTTAACATGGTCTCACTCTTTTCATCTCTCTTTTTCCAGGGAAGAGATGAGATGAAAAGGAAAAGCATCCCCCTCCTCTGTAGCTGTAAGTTCTCTCCTCAAATTCAGAAGTAGGTGCTTTGGCATTGAAACTCGTGGACATAGAGTTTTTAATGTATACAAAAGAGAAATTTATTGTTACAAACAGAGCCAAAGGAGAGAGAGTGTGAGTTTTTTAAATGCCTGTCTATCCTTGTTAATTAGAAGTGCACATATTGGGAAATTAACTATGAAATACTAAAAATGATAAATTATTCCTTATTTGAAAGTATAAATTAAAGGTTTAGTGTATATAAAATTTGTCATGTTTAATTGCAAGTTCAATTAAAATTCAGGGTAATGATGATTTATACAGGTTTCTGTGTAATTTGATATTCATTAGCTTAGCCAGACACATGCTGATATTAGCTCGTTAATTATGTTTCCTTTTGTTGAAGGCAGCCTTGTGAAAGCAATCTGCTCAAAGTTTTCCAAACTCATTCTGCTAAATGAATATTTGGCAGCTGTTCATGTTATTGAGATGGTCACTGTGGCTTCATTTCACTCCTAGGCTGCATCCATCATACCTTCTCTGTGACAAACAAGGGCTTCTCATTACAAACCCATTTATGAAGGTTATGGCTGACGTTGAAGAGTGATTGCGTGGTACTCTGCTGTTACTGTTACAGCAATGTTGGAGCAGAGCTGTGGTGAATATCTCTATCTCTCACATGGCCAGACTGTTTAAAACATATGAAGAGGAGCGTGGAATCTTCAGTGGCCAAAGTTCTATTTCTAACACCATTGGCTCAAATGTGGGAATCAGAGCTCATGGAAGAAAATCCTTTAAGGCAACAGTGGATCAGAATCCTTACTTAGGCCTCCAAGAAGTTGCCATACCCAGTGAATCGGTGTGGTCAGATCCAAAGAGGTTAAGGGATCCTCTCACAATAACGTGTTGACTTTGAGCAGTGGAGTTGAGCATGGTTCTTGGGGAGGTAAAAGTGGAAATTATGGGGTTCACTGATGAGCAGGTTTCCAGAAGCCCAATAGCTATCATGACGATGAGTGGAAGAATCACTATCTGGTTTGGGAAAACAATATGTAAGAGTCCCATGCTCTGTATTGTGTGGATGATTTAAACTATTTTATAGATTTTTCATAGCTCTTATTACATGGTCTTCATACTTAAAATATTTTGGAAAAGCAGGCATTGTTTTTTCCTTTTGAGAAGTGAGGGAAGCTGAGGCATAGGAAAGTTGGTTGATTTGTCCAAGGTCACTTATGTGGGTACCAGGGGGGCCAGACTTGGGGCTCTGGGCTTTTCTGCATGCCACAGTGTTGCAATGAGGGCTCTCCAAACCAGACATTAGTTTCCTGTTTTGTTATCTCACCACTAACACCCTCTTGTAGATACTTTGTACATGGTGGGAATGATGACTTTAGGCCTATCTGTATTTTAGTTTCCAACCATTTGTGTACCAATAGATAGAAAGTCTGGTTTGTAACAATAAAAGGCAATACAAATTTCTTATGAGAAATTATAATTTTGTATCTTTATAGCTGTATTTATATACTTGTGCATTCTTAGGCTGAAAATGTTTAGGAATTTTTTTTTCCTTTGAGGGTCATCTCTTATGTATTGTGTTTTGCTTTCAGGATGATATTTCTCTTAAAATCATTGTGGAACAAATGGCTGGCAAACTGTCCACCAAACTTAGCATCTTCTACTGTAGTGAAGAATAGTAATTGGAATTATATCTCCCAGCACCCCTGTTGTTCCTAGTGAGGCCAACTGATTGCTCTGATCCCAGGCTCCAAATGCTTTCTTTCCACATCTGTCAGTTATACAAAACTGAAGTATGAGGGTTTGTTGAGTCACAATGTAGAAGGAACCTGGGTCCCTGAATCATTGTGTAGAAGGCCACCTACTGGACATCTGATTGCACTTTTCGTAAGTGAGAAATAAAAATCTCCTCTTATTATGTCTCCAAAATTGCATAGTTTACTTGTGGACAACAATTAACGTTACCTTAACTATCCCTTTATTTATTCAAATACTTGTTGAAATTTTTACTATGAGTCAAGTCTTAGGCTAAGGATTGGGAACATAAAGATAAAAATGATCCTATTTCTGATTTCAGGGAGCTCAACCATATAGAAAAGGAGTTACACAAGTAGATATATTTCACACTAGTAATAAATGCTGTAAAATATATTAAGAGACCCCAAAGAAGGAAATTTTTTCTGAAATGTCTAGTGAAATAGCAGACTTAAACTTTAATATTAGTAGAATTTTATATTCCAAATGAAATTGTATATGAAATCTCTAATTTGTGAAACAGAAAAATAAATCCGCCGATACTTTGGTAGAAATGGAGGCCTGTAGGCTTATAGAGCCTTCCTCTTAACACTCTAGGTCTATGGAATGCCAACGGAGAGCCAAACCCAAAGGTAGACTGTTCTTTCACTGTGTGTTTTGTTTTGTTTTTGGTGTTTTCGTTCTTTAGGTTATGGTGTCTGGTAGCCTTTTATAGAATGCTTACTGTAGTCAGTGAATATTTGGCTATTACTGAGAGGATAGTTTATTTTTTTAGTTTGTTTTTAATAATTGTCAATTGCTTGATCTTGGGCAAATTCCTTAACTTCCTCTTGCCTCAGTGTTTTTCCTCTGTAAAACAGGAATAATAGTGGGGTCTATCTCCTAGTACTGCTGTAAGAATTGAACAAGTTAACCTACAGAAAGGACTGCTACAGGCCTGCCATGTGTGAACATTCCACAGTATCAGCTCTGCCCAATCCATGTGTGAAAAACATATCATATTTGTGAGTACTTTGAAACTTTGACCAAGTAAGCAGATGGAGACAAGGTCCTAGTTCAATCTTTGGGGAATGGTATCTTGGTAAAAAGATTATGAAACCACTGAAGCAAATTTACAGTTTCTTTTTGATTCTCGGCACCAAATTCTGTTGATGAATTTTTGGAATTTAGGAGTGATTGGAATTTTTCTGCATTATAGTTATAAAGAAGTGCATCATAATTAGGAGAAACTCTGTGTTTTTTTTTTTTTCTTCAGCCCCAGGCCTGTATAGAACTAGACAATGTACCATGGAACTTTTGATTTTTAAAAAATTTATCTGTGTTGTTGACAGTATTACAGCTGCCCCCTCTGTTTTATTCCCCATTGATCCCCTCCTCCCTGAACCTGGCAAATATTATGCTAAGTGAATAAGCCAGTCAGGGAACTTTTGATATTTAATTTTATCACCTTATGTCTTATTAATGTACTTTCTCAATGTGGATAGCCCTCTGGTGGTCAAAGTAATTCCTATGTGGCTCTTATAGGATAAACGGTAGAATGAAATCAAATTTACATTAAAGAGCTGTATTCAAATTCTGTTTCTCTCCTTTTCTGATTTCTTTTTCTTAATTAAACCATAAGTAATTTTCCTTTGGAACATTTTAGTTCTTTAGATTATGTATGGGATTGTTAGTTCTTTAGAACTAAAATGATCTGGGGGTCAGGGGGGTGCAGGGATAGTAGTAGGACAGTTCCCTTTATCCGGATGAAAATATATTAGTGGTGGTATTCACATTTAGGAGGATTTACATGTTGGTGCCCAATCATTATCACTTTAGGGATGAGAATTAACATACATTATAGCATAAGAATTATTAGAAGTTTATACATTGTTAAAGGTGCATGGAGTGACTTGGAGGTTATTCTCTCATTATCTAGAAAGGGATATTGAGGACCAGAGAGAAGAGGTAATTTGCTCATGATGTTGTCAACAGAACTATGAGTAGAATTCATTTCTCCTATGTGCTGGTTCTGTATTGCTTGAGAGGTATCATGGATCAAGCCAGTGAACCCCTGGTCTTCAGAGGGATCCAAACTCAACTCACATACTGCCCATGGGTTATTCTGTCCCTTGCTTGGAACCAAGTGGCGTGCAGGATTTTCTTTTCCTAGTTTAGTGTTAAAAACCGATTAGTTTTGTTGCCTGGAATGACCCGGCATGAACAGTCACCCTCAGCATATCCTTGCCATTAAACATCATTTCTTGGAAAGGATGTGCATCAGTCTTGACTGTGTGCTGGCCCTACAATGCATCATAAAGATGAATGACTGATGGGTGACCTATGTCTGGTGTCCTTCGAGGGTGGGTACTTTGGAGGTGTAGAAACATATGTTCTGCTCTGAAATTGGCAAGACAAGATAGCTTGTTCCTCCCTTGCCTGATGGTATTGCATGAGCTTACATTATTTTTTCTTTGTTTGAGTCATTTGACTGAGTCTGTGTAGACTGGGCCCCAAAACCACTTCTTGGTGTACCCAGTATGGCATGTTATGATTACAAGGAACCTGGAGGGATGAGATGGGGGTCATTGAACACCTCTAGGATATTCTCCGTCTCAGTTCCTGAGTATAGGAAGTACCACCTGGAAGGCTGTGGTGCCAGATGCTGCATGAAAACTGCAATTCAGGAAATTGTCTGGAATCTTGGCAGTTTTCTTGGGTTGTTTCTCTAGATACAGGTACATTTTCTCAAAAGACCATACAGCTCCTTATATTTTTATTGCTAAAGCTCACAGGGCAGGGTTAGTCTGTAACACTTGCATGAAATAGGTAACATTTATGAAATAGTGAATGGCAAATAATATGGGAATTCAGTTTCTTTGGCAGTCTCATTTGGGAGGGAGGGCAGTGAGTTGAATCACTCACTTCAGCTAGTCTGCTTGACTTGATTCCTCATTTTGAGGTAGGTAGAAAACAAAGTGCGGCCCTGCTTTCAAAGAGCACAAACATGATTTCTTTTTGTGAGCAGTTCCTGACTGCCTGCTGCAGCCCAGGGTCATGCTGGGGACTTCCAGCTACAGAAGTCCATGCTGTCTACAGATAACCTGTTGGTCTCCATGTCTCCAATCTCTACAATTTCCACACATACCACCCAGCACCAGCCATGAGCACCTGCAGCTGTTTCCTTGAGAGCTTTCCCTGTAGCTGAGCACCCTTGCCTGTGGCAGGGTAGAGAATCTGTGACTCTTGGGAGCAGCCTCATTACACCAGTGACTGAGAGGGGTAGGTGGATAGCGCCCCATCTGCCCTGATTGGCATACCTCTGAGGCACATTCATTTGTGTCTCCCAGAGCTCCCCAATCACACTGAGCTCTAGCTGTCCACACCAGACAACTGAGAGGTCTTTCATGGTCTCTGTAGAGGTCAGGTTCTGATAAATGCTGCAGAAGACTAGCAAAGTGCTGAAGGAAGGAGGAGAGGAAAGGGGATAGCTTTCATAGAAGGATCTGGGAAGGCTTCTTAGAAGAGGTTATACCCGTACAAACCTTTGAAGGATTAAGGTGTAGAGCTTTTGTTAGGAAGCTTTGAGAAAATAGGGCATTCCGGCTGAGAGGAAAGCTTCTATAAAGGCCTGGAGATGGGAGGAACCTGAGGCGTTCTTGGAAAACTGTGAGCTTCTGGAATAGCCGTGGTTCCGGGTACAGTGGCATGGGGTGGGGGAAAGATGTGAGGAGAGGCTGCTAGGGATCTAATTATCACGGGTTTGAATGTGAGCTGAGCCATGTAGACTGTTTTTGTGGGCAGGGGTGAGGCTTCCATTTATCTTAGCCGCAATGGGTAGTACTTGTCTTTTAGGATGAAGGAATAATATACAGGAGAAACAGAAACTTGCAAGTATGAGGGTATTGTATGGTTTCTAACTGCTGGATAATTTCAAAAGTTGGTGAGAAAAGTGTTAGGAAGCAGAGTAATCAAGGAAGAGGTGGAAGCTGAGTCTATTTCGGCATTGAATTAAGGGAAGGTTGAAGCAAGGCATCAAAGTATGTGCAAAGCCTGGGGGTAGGAATGATCTAGAGTTAGGGATGCATCTTGACTTTCATGAGCTATAGGCACTGAATCTTGTATGCCACTTTTTGCATAAAAAGTACTAAAAATATTAGTGTCGATACAAATCTATTAATATTATGTATTAAACCATTTGCTTCAGCCTGGAGTTATTTTTTTCTTCTGCTACTCGGAAATTTAAATATTTTTGTGGTCCCCAAAGTCTAATGGGCCCTAGGCAATGTGCTCCCTGTGCCTGATGGGGAAGCCTGCCCAAGCCTGATGGAAGGGGAGGCTAAGCTAAGTTCTCAGCTCTCCTCACACAGCTGTAGAATGTTTGCATGAGGAGCAAGGTGACCTTGAAGTTCATCCTGCAGGCCCTGTGATGGGCACAGTGCAGGGTGGTCTTTCCAGATACCTCCATGGCTCATGACTGCCATGGGCCCAAGGAGTTGTGTCTGGCTTATCTGGCAGGGTTGGGTGAGTGGGCTCCTATTTGCTTGTCTTCCTTCCTGAATCCTTCATGAACTGAATTTCTCCTTCAACAGACTCATTCCTCCTCCCCAGTAACTGAGTGTTTCTCTGCCTTTGGCTACATGGGCCCTCGTTATGCACGACTATCAGTGTTCCTGGAAAAGGAACATCTTTCCACATTTCTTAAAAAATGATGACAAAGAAGAGGTTTAGTAAATGAAGCAATATCATTTGAAAAAAGGCCTGCAAAAAGCAACCGCGGTCTGAAGACTGCTCAAGGTTTTCTTTTCTTTTTCCCCACTCCTTTTCCAAAATAGTCCAAACACATGCAACACACACTTGCAAGAGGATCAAAAAAGGAGAGAAAATTGCAGCTGGAAGTTGTTTTCCTCACTGTTATTGGGTTGTTCCTTAGTTCCCAGCTGTTGAAATAGCTGGTTTATTGTAAGGGCTGCTTCACCTCTTCTATGTTGGTTCTAAGTTTAAAAATGAACTTGTGATTTCATTAATCCCATGTGCTAGGCAAGCAGAAATGTGGTTTTTTGCTGTCCATCGGATTTGTATCAGAATGCACTTCCACTGCTATAGACGTACATTACACTATGCTTTTGGTGAGCAGGGGATAGTTTAACATGCATTTTTTCAGTTGTTTATCGATTTAAGCATATTTTGATGCTTAAATGAAAGCTCTCTCTCACAATATTAGAGCCACATCTTCTGGCAAGATAGAAGATCCATTAGTTCCCTTTTATGGATACAAAACTGTGATTGGCATGTCTTAATCTAGACGTCACCTAGAGTACAGATCTCATAGTTAGCTAACCTCTCCTGTGTCCTTTTCAATGATCGTTTTTTGTAAACAGTGTTTATTTGGCACCTTAATTATAGACAATTCTCGATGGCTGAGAAGTCTGTTAATTAATTATTTTAAATGTCATTCAGATAGATCAGCAGACAGGTGTTATATTGGAAACTATATAACCTCTGTGGCCATGGTTCCCTGCAGAGGTCAGAGTCAACGTTGTGTGACCAGTGGCCAAAGAAGGCAGATCCTCAAATACTCACTCCCCTCCCCAAAACACATACTGGCCCACTTAACAAAACAAGTTGTCATCTGGCTGGTTTAAGTTAGAATGTCATTGAGGCCGCAAATACCAAAGCTTTGTATTGCGAAGTCAGGGAAGTCTAAAGCTGACAGAGACCTTAGCAACTCTCATGTGCAATCTTTTTTTATGTAATGATTGAGAGCACTGAAGTTCGAAGATGCTAAATGACTTGCCCAAGATTATAGCTCGCAGGGCATCCCGGGCTTGGATCATGTCTTCATTTCCAAGCCTGGCGTTTCCTAAACTGAACTCTGTTGCCTTGCCCATTTCAGGAGGCAGGGCAGAGGGTATTACAGATGTGAATGGAGATGGTCTGTTCAAGAGCATATTTAGTTCTGCAGGGAGGTAAGATGGGAATCCAAGTAACTAGAAAAGCAGGCCAGCTGGTAGGTGTCATAGAAGTGGCCACACTTGCTATGGACTTAAAGAGGGAGGCGATCCCACCTCCTGGTGGGGAACAGAAAAGGTTTCTCAGAGGATACAGCATTTGGAGTGGGTCTGGAATGAGAGGCCCTGGAATGGCCTATTAGACCCATTGGTGTAAATTCTAAGAGCGCAGAGATCTGAAGGAGAGTTGGAAGAACCTGATGGTTTTCATAGTCCTGTCTTTTCTTCACCTTGACTCTCAGCGCCAGGAGGGCTATTAATATGCATAGTATGTGCGCCCATGCATGTGTGCATACATGTGCGTGTGTGTGTGCACTGACTCCCACATCCCATGAGCTGCTCCTGCAGGACACTTGTTCTGCAAGTACCAGGCACCAAGGTGTTTGGGCAGTGAGTGCAGGCAGGACGTTCAGTGCTTGGTAACAGAGATGGCTAGACCCTGCACATGTGGCTCTCACTGGCTGGGCTCAGCCCTTGGAACTCTGCACGGGGGCAAGAGGAGGGTGAGACTGCTGAGGCAGCAAAGGTGGAGGCAGCAGAGGTGGGGACAGCTGCTTCCTGGATGGAAGGCTGCTTTCCAGAACCTCATCCAGCAAGGTCACCTCATCTCCAAAGGGGCTGTTTCCTGCCCTGTGGATGGAATCGGCACCCTCAGGAGAGCCACAGGTGACTTCACCAAGTTTGCCCCACCCTCCAGGGCAGCCTGGCACAGGCACTCTAGTCTGCCCTGCTTTTCTGAATCTGTGAAATAAGTTTTCGTTAATTTTAGCAAACAGCGAAGGGAAGTAACTTGAGGCTTATAAATAATGGCAACAGCTTTATGGAAACACCTAAAAAACACCGGGGGCATATAATAAGAAAGTTCTCCATCTCCAGGTGCAAAAACACACCAGTGATTACTTGTTGAGCAAGACCCTGTCAGCTTTTTTATTACAATACATTATTGGGTAATAGGTTTAAAATTATTTATAGAAAGAAATTGAGCCGTGCAGAAAATTCCATCATTTAATATGTTGTCTGTGAATCTCATTAGCCTATTTAGCCTAGGGGTTAGGAAGGAAAACAGAAGATTGGCTGTGTTTTGAAGATAGAGCACCGCATACACTTTTTGTCGGGGGCTTGCTGACCTTATGTTAAGTTGTTTCTTGGCATGTCTTCCTGTGGTAGGCCTCTGGTTTCCATGGTGGCAGGCTGCGACCTCCTCTGCCTGGGAGTGGGAGAAGGATGGGGTGCGGCTCTGTGGGCCATGGACAGGAGGCAGCACTTCCCAGTAAGTTACAGAATGTGTGTGTTTGGGGGGCATGTCAGCACCGCCTTGGATGCTGTAGCCGCTCCCTGTGTCCAGGTGACAGGCAGCTTCAGTGTTCTGCGTTCTTGAACTCCTCCTGTGAAATCGCCCATCTAGCAGCGCACCAAGTGGTGTGGTGCCAGTGGCAGTGGGTGCAGGCTTCTACGTTGCCCTGGCTATGTTCTCAGGGTCTTGGCCATACTCAGACTGTGGGTTGCTCTGCTGTTCATTGTCTTTGCTATCCACTGACCCCACGGTTGACTGGTCAGAGGCCCTGGGCTCCGTTCTAGGAAAGACCAGCCCAAACACCCCTAATAAATGGAGTGCTGACTTCTTATATCTGGGGTGAAGGGTAGTGTGATCAGACCGAGGCTGAGTTTAATTTGGGGAAGGAACAAATATAAATTAATAGACCACTATCCTGTGATCTCTCCAGCCAGCCCTGTGCCAGGTGCTAAGGGTAAGCACAGCTTTGGGGGTGGATAAAACTGTGGTCAGAAACTTGCCTCCCAATAGTACATTGAGTCCTTCCTACTTCACATTGAGGGGCATTGAAAAAGGGCATCAATTAAAAGGGAGTCATTGGTTCCAAACGCCACAGAAGGAGAAAAGAGTTGACTGAGCACAGAGACCTGGGGCAAACAAACCTTTGTAAGCCTCAGTTTCTTTGCCTGCAAAGTGGTAATAGGAGTATGTACCCCCTAGGTTTCTGTAAGGGTTTAATGAGGCAGTGGCAGTAAAATGTTGAGAGTAGTACGTGGCTCCAGGGTACACTTAGCTGCACATTAGGTCACATGAGAGTCTAGTAGGTGGAAGAGCTAGGATTTGAACACAGGCAGTCTGGTTGTAGAGCTATTGCCTTAACTACTGTACTGCCTCTGCCTCTCAATACCTTGCAGAGAAGATGTCTTGAATTGACTGTGACGATGTGTGGACCCATACCAGGCAGAGAGGCAGGCTTTGACCTTGGGGAATAGCAACATAGGTAGGTGAGTGTGGGTGTGGGGCCTTCATAGAGACCTGCTCCACTCCTGTCTTTATTCACTTATTCAGTTTACATACACTGATCAGATGCACCTGTTATCTTTCAACCCAGGACTGTGCGTGAAGAAAGCAGACATGGATAGGATAGTTCTTTTCTCATATTAGAGGCCCAGCACACAAATTCGTGTGTACATAGCTTGCTGCTGCTTGCCACCCCGCCCACCGCCCGCCTGCCGATGTGAGCCGTGAGCCACTCTGCCCACCGCCATGAGCCATTGCTCACAGGCTAGAGGGGAGGGACCGAGAGGTGGTCAATGCACCTCATGGTGACTGGTCGAGTGGTTGTTCCAGTCATTATGCTTATGGTCCCTAGCCGTTTATTATATAGGATAGTTGGGAATTGGGAAAGGACAGTGAAGAGAGGGACATAATTGATATGAAGGGCCTGTCCTGCAGAGTAAAAAGAGAAAATAACATTTTTGAGGGCTTACTAAGCATCAGGCATGTGTCCATCTGTTGTGAATATCTTAACATTTAATTCTCACAGCCACCCTAGGAAACAAGTGGCATCATGATGTCCAGTTTTACGAAGTTTAGTAATTTGACTGACGTCATGGAGCAAACACGAGTCAGAATTAGGAAGCCTCACTGAGTGGCTTGGCCCAATTCCTGCTCCCAGCCCTTTTTCTGCATGGCCTTGAATGAAGTTCATCATGGAAAGCCTGGAGAAAGTCTGGAAGTAGCCCCGTGGATCTAGAGAAATACTCCAATTTGCTCTGGGTCCTTCAGAAGTTTCTCGGCCATGTCTGAGTAGATAGACTTTTTTTAAATTTAATTTTCAAAAATACATTGTCCCTGAGTTATTACTTTTCCTTTATTATCTTCTCCCCACCCTCTCTTTGAAAGTCAAAGTTCAGGTCCCTTGAGTAGACCTGAACCTGGTTTGGTAGTTTTCTTCTGTTTGCAGCTCAATTCTCAATGATTCTCCTCATGGGTTGGGTTTGGGGCACTTACCCCCCTGCTCATTTTATCCCTACATCCCAGCCCCAGGGCAGCAAGCACATCCTGTGTGTAAATATTCTCCCCATGCAGTGCTAATTCTTCGTGCACCTTCATATATCTTCAGTCAGAAAGTGCTACCCTAAGCAAACTGGAATGTACACCACTCTCAGGGCATCTAGGTTTGAGATGAGTCACATGGACTTGTTTTATTTATGACATATTTGACTTACATTACAACCCTTTGTAGCTTTCCTGTGAAAATCCTTTGGGGATGTCCATGATTTAGAAATGATTGGAGAAGCTTCATGTGCAGAGAGCCAGATGTTTCACAAGAGAACAAAGGATAGAGGTCACCCAGCCAGTAATGTCCGTAATTTCGCTCTAATAGAATTGACAGGAACCTGAGTTTGACTGACACCATTTAGTTCCACAGTCCATCCTATCTCACCTCCTACATGCATTTTACAGATGGGGAGCCTGTCTGGAGAGGAAAATTCCTAAGAATAGTCACACAGCTGCTCATGGAAGTGCTGGGCCTTGATCTAGGTCTTCTACCCTCAACATAATATCATTGCCTAGACCCTCCTTCCTTTCTGGCACTAGCACATTCTCAAATAGCCAAGAGAAAGAGAATAGAAAATGAAACACAGCCGGGCCTGCTTGTACAATACCAGCCATATGACATGCTCAGTAAACACTCATGACTTGCAGAATCTCTGAGAAGAGCTGCTTCCTCTCCATGCGGGCAGCACTGCACAGTTGCAGGCATGATCTCACCCTCCAGAGGTGGCATGAGGATGGGTGGGTGGGCCATCTTGTTTCACTATAGTAATTGCCTAGAGAGGAGGGAGCTCATTTTGTGTGTGGTCTGTCTAATGCCTCTCACATCCAATAAGTTTAAAACCAATCAAATTAATAATGTAGAAAGAAACAAATAGAATCACTCTTTAGATATTTAAACAGGAATATTTCTGCCACTGATATGTAAATATTTAATAGGATATGAGATTTGGCAATACACAAAAAACAATAAATAAAAATACCAAGTTGCTAGAGACCCAATTCTTACGTACTATTTTAGGTTCAGTCATTACCGTCCCATATGAACTTCCTCAAATGCACTTGTTGAGGTCCTATTTCATAAAGGTGTTGGGTTTTCAAGACTGGGTCATAGAGTAGTAGAATATATGGTCTTTGCTATCAAAGCACATCTGCTTTGGTGATAGATAGGGCATATGCATGTAGAAAGATGAATATAAATACAGATCAGGATGTGCCAATGTGAGCCTGCTGCTACAGGCAATCTCTGCTCCAGGCATCCGGTGGGCAATGGATTATGTGTAGGGCATTGCCCTTCAAACACGGAGGTTCATGTATGACATCTCTTTACCTGGACAGAGTGTGTGGAGCTGGATCTGCATGCCTTTTGGAGACAGTCAGGAGAATTTTAGAGTAGTTATTGAAGATCTCCAGTGGCGGTAGAAAAAAAAGCCAGGCATGTATGTATATTTGACATATCCATTGAGATGTTTCTATCTTGTAGACCCTAGAGTAAGGGACGTTGCAGGGTGGACCATCAATATAGATGCACTGAGACCAGGAGAAGTTGTGGAACTTGGTGGAAGCCCTGTTGTCTGTTTTCTTGGTTCTTATTGGCTGGTTCAGAAGTAGCCTCTGCCACCCAGTTTTCAGTTGTGTGATTAAACGTGGACTCCTCACCCAGATTCGTATCCTTACTTTCTGTTTACCCACTGATGCTGGGTCCTATTTTATACCACCCTGTGCCTCTCACTATGGCATATGTCACCACTGTGTGCATCTCACCATGGCATAAATCACCATCCTGTGCTTCTCACCATGGCATACGTCACCACCCTGGCCCTCTCACCGTGGCATAAGTCACCATGCATAAATATTTTTCCAGAAAGTAGATGAGGCCTCAGAATCTTTCTCAACAGCCTCCTGAAAGCAGCCACCAAACCACCAGATTCATCGTTGACACCTGAAACTTATTGCTGTTGCCACATCTGGCCCAAACACTCATTTTTATCACCAGCCTTGATCTGCTGATAGACTTTTCCCTCTCTTTCCATTTTACTTTCTGTGCTCTGTTCTTCATCTGTTGCTGGTAGAGGTGGTAATGATGAATATGATGATACCCCATGTCTATCAAACTCTCACTGTGTGCCAGAATATATAGGGAACTGTACATGAATTATCACATTCAGTCTTTTAATAACTATAAGGAATGCTTGTCCTCATTTCACACATCAGAAAGGAGTGCCCAGAGAGGTTAAGTGACTTTCCTAAGGCCACACAGTAAATCATTGTCTGAGTAGAACCCACAGCACACTAATGCTTTTCTCCCTGTCTCATCACTCACTTCCTTAGCACCTCATTACATCTTCCGTAGTCACTGAATTTTATTCTTTATCATTGTGGCTTACCTGACAGTATTGGAAAAATTAAAATTATGGAGTCTTTAATAAAATAACTTTGAAGGGGGTATAGATGTCTGCATTGGGAATACTTTTTGTGTGTGAAACAAAAATTCAACTTGTTATAGTCAATGAAGTCAATGGTTCAGTTAATAATGCCCCTAATGGCATAATTCTGCTCAGTGCTGGTGATGGATACCTTTAGAATCAGAGACTAGATTTAATGATGAGAGATGTAGAAATCATTGCTGTCATAAATACAGCTGGGGTAGTCACCCCATGGGAGACAACCCCCTAGAAACCACTGCTGTTATTGGTTCCAATCTCATAAATCTATCTCCAGTTCTCCCTGTTGCTCCCCCATCCATTCCTGCAGCACCCTAAGAAACCCCTTTGCAATGTATGTGCATTGCCCATGAGATTTGCCTGCACACAGAGGAGTTACCTGTGTGCTGCTGGTATAGGGAGAGCCTGTTCTTTGTGCTTGTTCCAAATAGGAAGAAAATCTATTTAAAAGCCATTTTTTAAAAAGATGTCTTAACCTCCTCTCAGTATAATGCCCTTCAAACAAATGACCTTCTATTTTACAAATTCTCTTTCGAACTTCTCCCTTCCCCCTTGTATTGCAATAAGTTTCCTGAGACACACTGTGGCCTGGGACCAAGATGTAGGCCAAATGGAAACACACCAAAGTGATTTAATAGAAAAGGTAATTCCTATTCAAACGGGATGGTCCCTTATTCATTTCCTCGGATTATCATCAAATTTATGTCACCAGCAAAGGAGCTTTATTGAGTTTCACAGAGATATTCCTTTTGCTCTCATTGTCGTTAGTTGGCACGCTGACATTTTCATATGTGTCTCAGCTAATGCCTCAAAATTACTCCATCTACAAATGTAACAATTGAACAGATAATTTTAATAAGATTCAGCTTGACTTCAGACTGCACTCCTTCCTTTCTTTATAGAATGCAAATTGTAACCTGTTTTTAAAGCCGTGCAATGCAGTGAACTTTAATGGGATTTGACAACATCATATTAAGCACAACAACTACGCATAATGTACCGAAAAATTGGACGTGAAATTGGAAACATAGCTGAGAACAAAGTAAATTTACATGGTTTGGTAGTTTGAATGTCTGATATCATATTCTCTCATGCAAGCCCCATAAAAAAGCAAAGGATTTAACAATGGATATCAGCAGAAAGTGCTTTTAAAGTTAAACCTGATGGATGGCTTGTCAAAAAAAATAATTGCATTGGTTGGGAAGTCGGGATGCGTGCTGAGGGGGAGAGATGGGATCCGGAGGATGATGGGAAGTGACAGTGGTCTGTCAGGAAGGACTGGCTGCCCAGAGGAGTGTGAAGCAGAGCTATACGGTGCAGAGTAGAACAGGCTGTCAGAGCGGGAAAGTGGCTTTAATACCCTGCAAACCAAAGGAATCCGCCTGTCAGCTTTGCTCAGCCGTGCTGAAAGGGGAAGAGAACATGGCATAAAGTTAGAGACATTAAATGAGAGGGTGGGCAGGGAGCTGCGCTGGAGGACAGGCAGGGGGAAGGGGACGGGAGGCATCTTCAGGGGGTTTCTGAACGTTTCCTTTTCTATTATATTTCCCCCTTTCTCAAGGGCCAGTGGATTACATTGGAGGGTTGGGGGTTCTCCCTGCTTTTTGAAGAAAAGGGTGATTTAAGAGAAGGCACATGCGTATCCCAGGAGCCGCCTGCCACCGGGGTTGAGTAGGTGGCTTTCCTATACGTACACCTACTCAACCTGAGGATGCCTGGGCGTATTGGCTTTTCAGATCCTCAGCCTCATCTGCTGACCTTTTCTTCCTTCAGATTATGCTGTCGTTCTCCCAGGGATGATACTGATGTGAAGTCACTCTGGGGCTGGTTTATCTTCTGCCAAAGTACTAAAAGGACTTCACACTTCAGCCATACAATGGGACCATGATTAAAATGCAATAATCTGATGATTTTTCCATAAGTATTTTCCTCTATCAGCATTAGGTTTTGAATAATATTATTCTTCTTGAATATACTCCTGGCATTGAGGTTAATTTGGTCATCTTGCTGGGGCTTGGCTGGTAATGATCATTTTTACATCAGGCCTTGGAGTACTCCCTTTGTAACACACATCATGTCTTTGCAATTTTATTGCCCCAGTTGCTTGAGATCCTTAGTGTCTAGGCGGGGGTGGAATATGGTAGTTAATCAGATTAAAAATACAGGGTGGGGTCCTAGCCAGGTGGCTCAGTTGGATGGAGTATCGTCCCATACACCAAAAGGTTGTGGGTTACATTTCTGGTCAGGGCACATATCTAGGTTGTGGGTTTGATTCCTGATTGGAGTGCATAGCGATCGATGTTTCTCTCTCACATCAATGATTTTCTTTCTCTCTAAAAACAAACAAACAAACAAGCAAAAACAAACACACAAAAAAACACCATAAAAACATATCCTCAGGTGAGAATTAAAAAAAAAATTTAAATACAGAGTCGGGGCAAAAGTAGATTTACAGTTGTGAGTATGTGAAACACAGAGTTTATTTTTGTACTATTATTAATTATTGATATTCATACAAACAACTGTATTTTATGTATCTGATACTTTTGTGTATCTTAAAAAACATGTTCTGAAAACCATCTGAATTCTTGAACTACATATAGCCAACACCACCATTTTAGATTTGCTGTGGCAATTTGCAGTGAGGACTTTTTTCCAATGAAATAACTGCCAATAGTGGTGGAAGAAGATGGTAGTAGTAGTAATAGCAGCAATTGTAGTGAGCAGCAGCAAACACTCATATTAGTACTTATTTTGTGAAAGGCAGTATTCTAAATGCTTATATTAATTAACCTACTTAACTCATGCAACAACCTTCGGAGATAGATTCTATTAATGTTGCCATTTTTCAAATAAGGAACCTGAGGTCCAGAGAGGTTAAGTCACTTGCACAAAATCACACAGCTATGAAGTGGTGGAATGAGAATTCAAACTCTGGTAGTCTGGCACCAGAGTCCGCACTTGTAATCAGTGTGCTCTGTGTATGTAGCTTTGTGGGTACCTACAACAATGCCAGGTTGATTTCTGTTTTATCTCTGCTATTTTAGTGTGTCTAATGCATCCTGGGAAGGATGTTACTAGAACTAGGTATCAGTATCAGTCAAAGGGCTGCCTTGGCAGGAGCAGGGCCCCAGAGATCTCTGTGCTGTTACCAGTGTTCAAAGAGGGGCAGGAGAGCCGTAGCTGGTTTTGCTCAGTGGTTAGAGCGTCTGCCTGTGGACTGAGCGGTCTTGGATTCAATTCCAGTTAAGGGCACCATACCTCATTGCAGGCTTGGTCCCCGGCCTGGTCAGGGTATGTCTTAGAGGCAACCAGTCGATGTGTCTCTCTCACAGTAATGTTTATTTCTCTCTCTGTCTCTTTCCCTCACTTCCATTATCGCTAAAAATTAATGGAAAATATCCTTGGGTAAGGATTAACAAATAATAATAACAGTAAAAGTAATAACAATAAAAATAAAAAGGGGCAGGAGAGAGAGAGAAAATAAAGGATGGCTAGACGAGGTGTCCTGGTCACAAAGGTAAGCCATCTTCCGAGCCAGATAAAAACATGTCTGAGGTTTTTAGTCTAGTGCTCTGAAAACAAACACACACACATAGCATTCAGGTGTAGGTTGTAGTAAACCACTTTCCAGAAGATGGAGACCCCTGCTCTGGTCTCCCTATGGCCTGGCTGGATATGTGAGATGGTACACTTCCCCCCTTTAAAAAAACTCACACAAATTCACAAAATATAGTCTGAAATTGCTTGTTAAGTGGATTAATTAGTGGGGATTTCCCCTGGGGACTTATGGGCATAAATGACCATGTGGTCCTTACTCACATCCTCCAGTTCTGCCAGGCCATGTCTCGTGGGTTACAGAGGATTACATGTCAGCACCTTGCTGTGTTGCTGGTCTCCTTTTATGGACCTGTCACTTTGCTGGAAACAGCAGCATTGCTTCTCCTATGGAGTGAGCTGTTCTCCTGCCCAGCAGGAGATTTTGTTGTTGTTCTCGTAGAAAACTCTGGCCTTTTCTTATCCTGTCTGATACCAAAGGGGACCTTCCAGAGTTCTACACAAGAGAACTATCACTGTCTTCTGCACCTGTTGAGAAGGGTGGCTTGTTGTATCTTTAGGAGCCCTCCCTGTGGCTCCTCGCTGCACCTGGCCACCGTGGGAAAGCTGGACAGCAACACTTCTAGTCTCAAGTCACATCTTCAGGGACATAATTGGGATTTCAGCTCTTGAATCAAGGAGTTTTGGGATTGGGATGAATGGAGCTTAACCATCTTTTCAGTATCTCCTGGCAGGGGTCTTTAGTAATAGGGAACTCACTATCTCCAGGGGCCTGCAAACCAACTTACCGGAGACAAGTAGGAAGTTTGTTGTTAGGATGAGTCAAATGTGTTTCCCTGGCACTTCCACCCACTGGTTCTTGTTCTGACCCTTGGGACCTCACAGGTTCCAAGTGTAAAATGTGTCCCTCGCTTTGTACAACCCACTATAAACCGTGTGAGTCTTAAGCCAGCACAGACGTGCCCGTCTCCTTCCACAGCTGCTGGTCCCATTGTGTTTCATAGTCATAGCCAAAGAGACCTTGTCGAAAAACTCTTCCCTCCCTTTCCCCCACCACTCTTCTTTTTCCAAGCTTACTTCTTACAATTCGCATGGCATACCTATTCCTGCTGCACCAGAACTCAGTTCCTTTTATTGATTTGGGGTAGCCCTGAGCCCAGATTAACTATTAAGGGAAAGGACCTCCTGATCTGAAGCAAGGGAACAAGACATTCCCCACAATGAAACCACACACTAGTGGTGCTGTTTCCATTTTACAGTGAAGAAAGTGAAACTCAGAAAGTTAAGCTACTTAGCCAAGGACACACAGCTAGTGAACAGTATAGCAGATTTAGACTCAGGTCTGCTGACACCAAAGCCTCAGCTATTGACAAGGCAGGTGCGGTGTACCTGTTTTAAGTGTAGGCTTCAGATCTCAGCAGGCCTGGGTCCAAATTCTGGCTCTAGGCTTTAGCACACAGTAACTGGTGACTGTGAATGAGCTGTTTAGCCTCTCTATGCCTGAGTGTCCTCATCTGTGGAATGGTGATAATAGTAGTACCTGCCTCATAGGTTTATTGTGAAAGTTAAATGAAATAACTCATCTAAAGAATGTGGCATAGCACCTGTATGTGATACAAAGGTTTATTTACTATCATCATCATTATTATCATTTTGGGGGGGAGCAACAATATGAAATTCCAGAACCTTGCACAGTTGGCTGTGGAGCCTGAAGTATAGCCTCCTCGCTCTTGTGCGGGGAGAGGTTCAGCAGATTCATGGGGTGGCTGCAAATAGCCCATCTTGTTGATGCTTTACAATTGAGGCTGGGCAGAGCCTGGGGAGGGTGGCAGTGGCTATTTTTTGTGGTGGTTTTTGTTTTTTTTTACACTTTGAGAAGATTGCTGCAGTTATCTGGAAATCTATGGCTCAGGCAAAAGCAGGATTGCATGATACAATTTAAAAGGCCGGCAGCTGCATTTCATCCTTTTCATAAGAAAATAACCCCTTACTCCAGTGAAGCTAAAAATAAAAATGGCAGTACATTTGGCAACCCTGCTTCTTCCTTTATTACCTCAGCAGTATCTGAATAAAATGTCTTATTAAGCAAGATATAAGGGCAATGAAAGGGAGAGTAAGTCAAATTAGTTGACATCTAAAGCTTGGTGCATCATATACAGTGAAGGTAGTTACTGTTTAGTAAAATGGATTTAATGCTTAATATAAATGCTGATATTTAGATGGCTATATTTTGGAAACTCTGGGAAAGAGTGGTGGCTTTTGAGCCAGTGGATCTCGGTTTAGGACCTACCCTGCCACACACTGCTGTGCCGCACTGGCTGATTCACTCTCTCACTTGGCTCCACTTTCTCTGTGTGCTAAGTGAAGGTGTTTCCTGGAACCCAGTGTCTCTGTGGCAGGATCTCAGAGCACCTGGGGAGGGTGGCCATAAATGGGGGCCTGGATACCCACAGTATTCAGACAGGTGCAACGGTGCCTCTGCTGGCTTTACATGCTGGCGTCATGGGTCAGATTACCTTGGAAGAAAGGCTTGCATCCCTAGAAAATAGGTTTTAGAACCACCAGATTGGATTATTTCTTAGGCACCTTGCGATTCCCATTTGTCAAAGTTCTGTGATGCCTAAGAAGGAGTTGGCAATGGAAGCACATGGGCCCTGTTTCATCTCTACTATCTTCCATGGCCTGAAAGACCTCGGTGCCCAGGGAGGCCAGCAGTGCCCAAGAACCCAGCACAAGGCAGGTGTGATCAGGGGAGAAAAGTGTGGTGAGTCTTTCACAGGTGTGAATGGCTGCAGACCTATGTCTATGCACGGGCATGAGCACATATCTGAGCATTTTTGATGCACTATGTGTTTGTGTGAATAAATGAGTATAAGTTGGTGCATGAGCTGGTAGAACCCATGTATAAAATCTGTATCTCATACACCTATACCAGTAAGGAGAAGACACATGCATAGCCATACTGTGAGGCCCATTCTTCAGATACTATCCTTGGCCACCACCTCTTATCATATTTATGCCTGCCACCACCATGGTGGATTAGCTTTTATCATCATGTTTGATGTGCGGAAACAGAGTCTTGGAGAAGGTGAATCATTTCCCCAGGGTCACACAGCTAATTAGCAGAGTAGAGGAATTACATTAGGTCTTTGTTTAACATATGGCTGGGGTGGTATGCCTCTAGCAGATAGATGGACACTCTTTCCTGCATTGACCTTCAGATGGCCTTCCTAGCTGACAGTGGGTTGTCAGTTTAGTAGCTTCCTGTGTTCAAAGAAAAGAGGATGGTTCATTCTGCCTAGTTGAGATCACAAAACCAGGGACAGGGAAATTAACCCTCATCTCAAAGGGCCCATCATCCACATAGCCCTCTAATTTCTATGAAAGGAGGGGTGTCTCCAAAGTGCTTAGTCTCTGAGACTGCTTAGTCTTTCAGGGTTCTTGGCTTTGTCTGAGTTCCTGATTTATACTTTTGGGATCCTGTAGTTGAGGTTTATGACATAGGATGACTAGGATTTATCCCAACTATTTTCTCCCTCCCTTTTTGCCAAAAAATACTAACATATGGTTGTAGGGCTTTGGTTAGGCCTGCCTTCTTTGAGGGTGCCCTTCCCAAACACAAACCTCTGTTGTGACAGTTGGGAGCCTATTTAAAAATAAGACTGATCAGCAACAAGTACATGACAAATCATTCTCATTCACTATTAGAAAATAACTGCCTACGATCTCTACCCTGAGACCTTAGCAAATCTTATTACCTTTTATTCATACTATGAAGTGCATTGTAGACTTTATCAGTCATTCTACTTCCTTGGAATTTTATGTTGAGAGGCTTTTATTTTAAAGAAAATATCATGAGAGCCTGAGTAGATAGATGCTCTGCTTCTGATGGCTCATGAAGCTTAAACATATTTATTAATAGTTCTTTCACCTGCTTTACTTAAAACTAAGATATTTTATAAACATTCTCACAGACCATTGATCATTGTTTGGAAATTTAAATTTTCCTAGGCAAAATGAGAATGGACTAAGGGCAGGCTTTTTGCAGAGTGGAGCTTAGGCTTTTCACAGATATAGCACTTTGAGGAATTTCTTGGTACCTTATTTGATGATGCGGGGAAACTGGAACCCTGGCACATGGCTGGTGGGGATATAGATTGATGCAGCCATTTGGAGAAATCTGGAAGTATTGACCAAATCAAATATATGGACTGCATGACCTAATAGTTTCACGCTTGGATTTATAACTCAGCAAAGTTCTATGATAAGTAGACATTAGATGATGGTGATGATGATGCTATTGTTGGTTTTAGTGATCATAACTGTTATATGGAAGGTAATTTAGATTGCAGTTTATTGATAATTTGTCAAGACCCTTTTGGGATATATTCTTAGTAAGACATTTGTCAAAGGCTGAGATAGCCTTCATTTTAGCTCCTAGCTTTTGTACCTGTGATGTATTCATTCAGAATGCAATATTCATTTAGTTCATGTTGCTGCATTCTGTACAGCAGATCCTTGAATGAAATCATTTTGTTCAACATTGTTTTGTTATACTGTTGCTGGGATATTATAGGAACTTAACTTTTGTTTATATCAATTAGCCTATGGTAAGTCGCTTCTTTATATGTCATTTCTGTTAAAGTCATAGAACCTATTGACTGTATTAAGTGATACTGTATTGTGAATGTAAATTATAATTTCTTAGAAGGGAAGTAATCTTGGACAATAGGAAATAGAATCCCAAATCTGAGATTTGAGGTTATTTAATCTGTGCTTGCTTCAGCAGCACGTATACTCAAAAAAGTTTATTTAATCCAAATCATATGCCTAATAAAAATTCCATCTACAATCTTATTTATAGGTACTCTGCTTGTATTCTCTTAGAATGAGGGGTTTTGCCACTTTTAGAGTTATCAGAACATCTCTCAAGGACAATTAATCAGACTCCAAAGTATTGGCACCATTACACCAAGTTGCAGTGTTTTTCTGACAGAATTCCTAAGACAATTTCTATTGAACAGACAAGGGGAAGATGACACCATTCTATTCCATCTAGTTCTAGTCGCTGCAGTGATTTGCTTGAGAGTCAACACTGTATTTTACTCCAAGTTATAAACAAGTTTAAGAACCTAAGTGCTTCCCCCGGATGGAATCACCTGCACATAGGAAAGTAAGACTTTCTGGAGATGTCACTGTGCATAGGCACAGCAGAGCCCACTTTCAGAGTAAGAGGTAATCATCTCACAGGTGTTCTTGAGGAAGAAAAAGGCAGGAAGGGCACTGCCAAATTTGATCTCACCCAAACTTACACAAAATTGTTTGTGTGTCTAAATTGTTATTACTAATTGAGTGGCATTTTATATTAAGGTTAGCCTTCAGTTCAGAATTTCCATTGATGAAAAAATGTCTATACCTTGTTGAGGAGACCCAGATTTTTAGGATATCAGCTGGAGTACCACCTACTAGTAAAATGGTGATAATAATAGATTTCCCTATCTCCTAAGTGGGGATAAAATTTCTAAAGTACTTTTGGGAATCAGTATTGTTCTTGTAAGGCAAGGATCTGAATGGAAGGGATACATGTGAAACCAAAGTGTATATTGTTTCATGCTTCTGAATTTCTTCCGAAGAAAATTCAACAATAATGGTTACACCTAAGTGAGATTCTTCATAGGGAGAACCTTGAGTCTCTCTGGGGCTCTTAACATCCTCCCTCATCAGCATTATTGAGTCATCTGATTTTTCTACTTGGGCAATCCTGTCCATGGAGCTGGCTTTGCCACCTGTGTAACCATATTCAGGGTGTTCAATGTTTATTGACTTAAGAGTCTATATTCACACATCATGATCAAACGGAAACCATTGTGCTCTATCTCGTGGTATCTCCTCACCATATTGAAGCTCTGTTTGGCCACAAAATCATAGTCATACATATACTGCACAATTCAACAGCAAATCACAGGTTCATGAAGTTGACTGCTGCTATTGTGAGAACCAAGAAATTCTGAACTATTTCAATAACCCACTGTTATTATTTGTACAGTAATGAATTTCTTTGAGTTCTTATTTCCAAGCTTGATTATGTTTGTATGTATATAATCTCTTTTGTTCTTTTCCTATGACTATATTTTGCTTACAAGCCTGGAAGATAAATAAACACTGATGCTCTTTTGCCACATGATTTTGATTTAAAGTTTTCTAATCTGGTAGATAAAGCTACACAAATTCAAATTGCATGTCTTGGAATCTCCTCCCAATTGTTATAATAGAAGGGACCAGCATATAACAGCTCAGTAGGAACTCAGCTATTTTAAGCAACTAGCCTGAATTATCTGCCCACAAAAAATACTTTAAAAAATCATATTGTTTATCCCATATATCTTGGCCATTCTATATGCAATACTTATGTGAATTTTATACATTAAACTGACTAGAAGTTACATTTGAGAGTCTAGAATGGATAGCAATGTTAAAGGCTGTTAAGGAAAATGTCAAGTTACTGGGCATAATCCACCCAAAATGGTATCTATGAATGTGCTTTGTAAACTATAACATTACCAGAACCTTCATCAAGAATTAGTCTTAATTTTTCAGAATTATTGAGGTATAGATTCCTTTTCAAAATGACCCAAGTTTCTCACAGATACTTTAATTCTAGCCCTTTATGAAATAATCACAGCTGGTCTCAACACCTGACTTTCCAGACACTATCATTTCTGACAGGAGGTCTGAATTTAAGGAAGTTGTGCACAGGACTCTTATCTCAGCTGTCACCATTCTGATCATCACCTTCAAGCAAATGATCAAGCTAAGATGATAGTCAGGCTACTGGGATGTCTTAGGAGGATGCTGGAGGAGATTGACCAGTGAGATTCACCAAACTCTTCATTCTTCAACCTGTCACTCCAGGTTCCACTATGGAAATTGGCTCTGATGTATCACTAGTAGGGAAATAGCTACCAACATGATTTGAGCACCTATATCCATACCTGTATAAGGACTCCAAGAGCAAGAACATATTCACATATGCTAAATACTGTGATGGCTCTATTATACTGTTTGTTAAAAACATAATAAGAGTTAGTCTTTCTTAAGAACAGTGGTTCCAGCCCATAGTTCTTTCCTGACACAATAATTGAGGCCGCAGAAGATCCATAGTGCAATATAGGCCCCTGTAAGATGCTGTAGGGTCATCACGTAGATGAAGCAGTAATTCCTCTCTGGTGCTGCCTTTGCTAGAATGGTGTATCTAGTGCTCCATGCTTATTATCACCTTGTAGAAATAGCATCACAAGTTGAGTGGAGGACTGGTGAGATATATGGGAAGATGTTAGTTAAGAAGAGGAGAATGTGGTGCTATTGTGTTTTTTGGTGCCTTGATATTCTTGCTGAAGATATATTTTTAGGTTCCTGTAGTTGTCTAGAAGAACCTTTCACTTATAAAAGAGTTGTTGCTTATCCCTTTTTTTCTCCTCAGACCCATACAGGATTTCCATGCCTAACTGTGCAGATAATATACTACACAACTGTAATTAGTAGCACTAGAGCACCACCAACTATAACTACATCAAGAATCCTGTAGAGTTAGTGATTGGAGGACCAAGTAACCCCTTTTCCCTTGGTTAACACTGTAGCTTCAAACAAGCTATCCAACAATAGCAGGCCTTAATATTGATGTAAGTTGTGTATTCGTGAGTCTTGGGGAGGGGAAAAATGGCACCTGTTGATGTAAGAAATGAACTAGGGATGAATGGTTCTATCAATTACTTATGGTATAAATATGTATAATTATGTTTATTAACACCTGAGGGTACCCTTTTTTCTTTAGTTATTTTTTTTGCATGGATATATTGGTTTTCTAGGACTCTTATTTGTCTGTCAAAAGGAGGGAAACAGACATTAAACATGTCCTGGAATTATCATCATTCCAGGCCTTCTTTTGCTTGGGGTGTCGTGAAGGGGGAGGGGAGAGTCCAGGAGGGGATGGGTGTTATTAGGGTCTTGGCCACCTTTGGAGGGATCATGTCTCTGAACCCTGAGTTGAAAACATTTATATGGAAGGAAAAGGCCTGGCTTTCTTCTGTTTAGATATTTCCTTCCAACAAAAGACAGTGTGTATTAGTGCCGGAGACTAGGGTGATGATGAGAACCAGAGGTGTGGAGGCATAAAGGGTGAGTCTGTGACAGGTGGGGGAGAAAAGCCTGCTCACTGTGTAGGGCCCAGGTGCTGCTGGAGAGCACTCTGGGGGCCTCAGTGAGCACCCACTAAGGCATTGGTATCAGTCCCAGGTTCACCTGAGAATTTCATAGCAACACATACTGGCTTGTTTCAGGTTCAGCAGCCTGGAGGAGGTGTGCATTTTTAGAAAATGGTTGTTCCCTTTCCTTTTTAGCACAAATTTTTCCTTTAGAATTCTATATGACAATTGGAGCCAATATGCTCATAAAGAGGTCTTATTAGACTAGATGGGACTTCACTCTCATTTACTACGTCACAGGAATCATCCCTCTTGCACTCTTCATGCTGCAGGATTTCCTGGCTTAACTGTGCTCTATAATTGGGCATCAAGCCTGATCCAATGTCTCTCTAGGTTTGCATGTTTCTGACAGAAAAGGGACTTGCCTACAGCCACTCTCACAGAAACCGAGCTCCTTGTTCTTTTCCTCTCCGCCCTTCCCTATCTCCATCACTGTGCTCCTTCCTCCCCACCCCCCAAATTCCCTCCAATCATTGAAGGTCCTGAGGAAGAGGGCAGGGGTGAAAAATTTGAAACTGCCCAAGATGGATAATGAAAACACCCTGCACAAATAAATTACAGCACAACCCCCAGATGAGCAATGATTGTGTGGTTGAAGACCTGGCTGAATAAGTGTGTCAGGCACTGATTGGAAGCATGATAAATGCAATGACCTAACAAAGGATTGACTCCTGCAGACAGGCCCCTTTTAATGGATGGAAAAGGAGGAAGCTTCATTTAGAAGGGAAAGGCTGTTTGCCGTGCAGATATGACAAAGGGGAAGCAGACAACCATTGATTTACGTTTGGGAATGACAGTTGAAAAATTCAGCAATAATCATGACAAATGAGAAGAGATGCAGTCAGAGGAAAAATGCCAATACGTTAAGTCTGCAGAAAAATGCCAAGGTCACAGAGGAAGCTTCCCAAACTTCTGGTTTTGACAACCTTAATGGAAATAATAGAAAAGATGAGGGTTCAAGTTAAAAGAGATGGCTTGGCATGAAGGGCTGCAGGTGTTGTTAATTAGAGGTGAGTCTGAAGGGGGAGTGTCAGGAAGTCCTCCTCACACCACTGGGAAGGGGTCTGTCCACAAGCAGCTTAGATGCTTCCCACTGCTGTCACTCCTGCCCTCCTCATGGAGCTTTGGAAAAATCAAGGAAGTGATTTTAATGTCAGTAGCAACAGCAAAAAGAAAAAAAAAACGTGGGTTGGATGTGCTTGTGATGCTTGTCAGGAGATGTCAAATCAGAGGTTTTGCTCGGGCCTCTGTGGTGTTGGTGTGTCACCTCCTTTATTTGTATTCTTTTTTTTTTTTTTCATCTAAAAGACTAAGTGAGAAGGTGATGAGTGTTAGTTCATCTGCTTAGTTGAGATTGGTAAGCTATCTCCTATTTATCTTTGTTATAATCTTTGTTTATAAAGCACCCAATGTGTTGTCTTATATTGCTATACTCCAATAAGAGAGACACGATTCAGAAAGTTCTATGTGTGGATGTGAATAGGGGTTTAAAATATGTATACATGCCTGGGAAGGAAGGGGTGTGAAGCGTTTGGAACAGAGGCATGTAGCCTGGGCCTCATCAGGTCTGGGATGCTGTGTGAATGTGGGAAAATAGCTTCCCTTCTCCAGAGCTCATTGTGCTCATCTCTAAAATGAGGAAATCCTGGGGGTTGGGGAAATCAATCCTGGTATGATCTGAGAATTCAGTATTATATCTAAACATGGCCTGTGGGTGTGGGTCTATTTATCTGTCTGCATATACAGATTTGTATCTCATATGTTTATCTGCACATCTTTATCTTTTATTCCCCCAGCCCAAGATTTCAGCATTTTATGTCATAACTAGAGACCTCGTGCACAGAATTCATGAACGGGGAGAGGGGTGTCCCTCAGCTCAACCTGTGCCCTCTTACAATCTGGGACCCCTCATGTAGCATTTATATGGAAGGAAAAGGCCTGGCTTTCTTCTGTTTAGGCCTGCCCAGTGATCAGGGCCTATCGGGACTTTCCTTCGCCTGGCTGCTGGCAGCTAGCCCCACCCCTGTTGCTGCCACTGCTTGCCATCTGTGCAGTGCTGCCCCCACTCCCTGCCTCTGGTCACCTCCCTCTGCCAGTGACAAGCATGGAGTGCAATTGCTTTGCTGGCCTGAGCCTCCCTCTGAGGGGTAATAGGTGGCAGGCCCTGGACACCGTCACAGTGTTGCTGGCTGGTGGCTGGGGCCTCCCTCTGTGAGGTGATTGGTCGTGGGGCCCCCAGATTGATTGCCCCACAGAGGGAGGCCCTGCCCACCCAGCTGGGCTCCATGATCAATCACCGTTCAGAGGGTGGCCTGGGCCTCGCTCTGTGGGGCAATTGTGGGGCAATGGCCGGGCCCCCGACCAATAACATCACACCCACCTTGTCTGACTTGGCACTAGTGCATGTCATAGTGTGGTCATCTGGACGGTTGTTCTGCTGTTTGGCCGTTCAGTTAGTTTGCATATTGTGATTTTATTATTATAGGTTAACAATTCAGTAAACCTTTATTTTGGTTTATTTTTATTCAAATATTATTATGGACTAAGCCCCAATTACAAATAAGGGCTCATTCTGTTTACTGAGAGACTATATGACTCAAATGGAGGAAGAAGTCCTAACAGCCCCAATATGATTATATTGTGGGACCCATTACCAGTTCAGAGGGTGATAGAGTCTTCTCCAAGGAAATCTCTCAGCTTCAAAAAACAATTGAACTATGGTTATAATTTTGCTGAATCAGTTGAAGAGAGTTAAATAATTTTTAAAAAAATATTATTTTGTTTATGTGAAATAAAGTGCCATGTAAAGAGTGGAGTATTAATTTGTGAATACTCCATGCTAACAGAAAAAATGATTTAATTTAAGTCAACCAACTCTTTAGATAAGCCTTGAAGAGAAGTTCTCATTCAAAGGAATGATCCCCTTTGAAGCTGAGTTGTATTACAATTCCTCTTCTTAACCGAGTGACTTTGGAAGCCTGTCCTGACAGCATTAAATCCTAGCCCCATGTCACCAAGAGCATGTGGAAGTTTTTATTGAATTGTTTGGGCATGTTCAAAATGAAACAGGTGCTATGTTTAAAAACAATACCGCAGCAACTCATGCATGTGAACCATCAAGTCCCCCAAAGCTCTCCAACTTCCGTCTGCGAACACACCCTTTTAACTGTAGAAATGAAGGAGGGGAGGGCTGGATTATAAATGAGTGGGATCTGGTACTTGAGATCATCTTGGGTCTATAATGGTTTCTTATGACTTACTTCACTTCTACCAGGGGCTGTGGAGCAGGGGTGTAAGGAAAGTGGCCTCTTTAGATTAAACATTTTCTAATCAGCTTTATCACTCATATCTGAATTTATCTTATTTGAGGAAAATGCCAATATATTAGCAGGCATGTACGATACACAAGGTGACCCTACCAACTTAATGGCATAATACATTATCCTTAATGAAGTCAATATCTTGTCTTTTAGCTGTCTGTCTATTGGGGCGATTAATTGCAGTGTCATTAAAGTTAGCTCTCTTTTCATTTGAGCTTGACAAGTCGCATAAAACTAATGTTCTTAGTTATCAGCTACTGGAATAGGATGGAGGATGGAGGAAATTGTAGGACAAATAAGGGGGTACTGCTACAGCTAACTCGGAGGACTTTTTCCAGTGACTGTTTTCTTAGGTCTCTCCTCAACCAGGCTTTCTTGTTAATTTCAAGGCAAAGCTATTATTTTGACCAGAGCTTGGGGTGGAAAAAAGAGGGAACTGGTGAGAATTTCACCCTATTTGGGAGACTTTGAGCTGTTTAGTATAGGAACTTGATTACTGGAAGGGCTTCTCCCCTAAATAACTTTGCCAAGTTACCCCCTGAACTGATGTACGTGAACTGGTAGCCTGCAAGAGGATGTGATAAAGGTTAAAACTGTATTTTCATTTAGCTTTGAGGTTTTTTAAATTTAATGGGATCCCTGATACAAGGGAAGATTGAGGGTAGAGGAAGAGATTTTTATTTGAACCACACTTTGTAAATGATTCTAATAAACACAGCTAATTGTGGGCAATATGGGAGCGATAGCGCCTGGCCCACTGCTAATTGTGAAGGCACAGAAAGCCTCACTCCCTGCCTTCCCCCTTCCTCTGAAACCACGAGACAGGATGGCTGTAATTTACAGTGTGTTATCTTTGTCTATAGCGGCAAGATGATATGAAGTAAATCAAGGTACGAGTAATGAAAGACTGAGAATTTATTCCTTGGAGCACACTTTAAAGTGTAGTATCTGTTATAGTGGCACTGCCTGAAGACCCTGAAATGAGACTTGGATGAAGGGCAATAAAGCAGCATAGAGGCTCATGTTAATGTTGTTTGTCTGAGGTTAGTAATTGGGTTCCACTGATGAGTTGTGTGAAGACAAAGTGAGAATCCCAGCTAGTATTGTAAATCTTACATTGTTGGAACAAGAAGCAATCCTAACAAATATTGATCCTCCCCATGCCCAGAGGCGAGGAGGAGAGCAGCGAACTGCAGAGCGCTGGCTGGCTTCAATAGCACCAATTACCTCTGTGAAGCCAGCGTTCTGCATGCAACCCCAGGGTGGCCGCACACGCTGAATTAGCCATGATTAGGCATCTTAGATGGATCCCCCCCAAATCACGCAGGCTTAGCATTCTGTCTCAATTATCCTTTCGGCCCTTAAAAACATATTTTGTGGGAGTGATTTCTTCCAGTTATTGGAGGCCCTGGTCAGATGTGGATGCCAGATACAAGTATATACATGGCTGGACACTGCCTTATCACAAAGGGGCTGGAGCAAATGCCTTTGAGTTTGACCCTGAAAGGATATAGCCTTCCACTTCGAATTTCACTGAACAGTGCCATGTTTGGGGGCACATACCTCATATGGACTGGACTTGGTTGCTGTGTTGTTGTTTATTTCCCTGATTTGTGGTGAACTTTTATGTCCTAAAGATCCTTGGAGAGTTGAACTCCCAGAGAAAAGGTATCTCAGGCTCTGTGTTTTTGGGTCCTGGCTTCCCACTCCCCATCTGTAATGTGAAGCCTTCCTTCCTTGGAATCTTGTCTGAGCCTCACTGGAAAGAAGCTGGCCCCAGGAAGAGAGAGTGTCACACCTTGCTTCTCCCAGGAGGTGAGCACTTGCTCTTAGCTACCCTTGGTTCCTGCTCCCTCCCTGCACCTTTGGCTGTGAGCTTGCAGGAACTGCTCTCAGAGGACAAACTGAAGGCGAGACCTTGACTTTGGGATGGGTTGGAAAAGGTGAAGTTTGGCTCTTGGGTTCCTGTCCCCTCCCCTCTCCATATTGTTTCAGTTTTCTTCATGCTGCCCAGCCCAGTGGCCTCTGTTGGGGAATGAACCATTCCTGGTGGACCTCAGAGCATTTATTTCTGATATGAAACTCTGACATATTTATGCACACATGTGCCTTGAGGCAGGCAGGCAGAGAACAAGGCAGACAGAAAGCAAGGGTTTGAATAGAGAACCATGCACTTTCTGGAAGTAAAATTGGGTCTAGGGTATATTTCCAAGATTCACTGACACAGTAATTAATTAGGTAATTAATTCTACAAATGTTTATTGAGTGTCTAACTCAGTGCCAAGCAGTGTTCTGGATGCACCATTGAAGAAGATGGAGTTTGCATTCCAGTGACCAGGGTGGCATATGAGCTAACATGGGCAATTTCTGATTATGGAAACGAGAAAGCATAGAGCTATTACTACATTAAGGGGCTTGGGATGGAGAGGGGCTTCTTTAATGAGGGTGGTATGAAAAGGCCTTTGTTCTCACACTGCACACCAGACCTTGGAACCACTAATCCTCCTTATACCTCCACTCAGGCTTATCTGTGCCTGTGTTCACACTGTTCTGGGGAGACCTTAAATGCCTTGCACCCCATATGTTTCATTTCTGTTTATTTCCCAAGACCTAGCTCAAAGACCATCTCTTCTGTGAAGCTGTGCTGGTTCTCCCAACTGAAACTGTGCGCATCCCATCCTCACTCCCCTCTGGCACTTGGAACTTTCTCCCTTGTGTTATGGTAGCTCATGTGTTGCTCTCAGCTCCACTCCTTCCTTGCCTTTGGGGTCTTTAAGTACAGCAACCATTTATAGTTAATGTCTTGTCCCTTATAGCACCTAGCAGTGTCTTATACCTAGTAGGCACTCAATAATTATTAATTAAATGAGAAACTTACAGGGAAGAGCTAGGAAAATTTATAGTATGTATGTGTGTGGTGGGAGGGGGGCTTTTGAGGTTGTCTGAGGTTTGATCTGATTGATACGTAGAATTGGGTTAGTGAAGCACTGATTTACTGTTGTGTAGGTATTTTATGGAGTGGGTTTATTATATCTTACTGGACTGGTGATGCCTGTCTTCCTCTCCAGGCAACAAACACATTGTGGAAAGATTGTTAACTTGAAGGTTGTAATAAAACCTTTACCACTCTGAACAATAAGCATTGGTGTTTGCTAAGGGCAAACAAATACAAAAAGTGGTTCCACTGGTGAAGATGCTTTGACAATGTTTAAAAAAATAATTGTTCTGTAAATACCAATAAGCTCATCAAATGCAAACTAGCTGCCTTATGGTTTGGATGGTGATGGCAGCCAGCTGTATGCTCTGTGGGCCAGTGTCTGCTCTTTGGACAAGGAAAGGGGCATAAGTGAGCCCATGGCCTGCTGGCTCCTGAGACACCTCGAAGGATTAAATAACTAAGGGCTATTAAGTGGTCTGTGAAAAGAGAATGCTCTACAGAGTGTTATTGTTGGGGCTGTTAAAAATGGAAACCAACTTTTAATTTACAAAGAGAATACTCAGCATGAAGAGAGGTAGGGATAAAGTTTTTGTTACTACTTTGCTTTGCTGAGCTTCTTAGTTAGCGGTGTTGGCACTATGGTTTGCTGTCCTAGGAGTTATCTAACTTGCTCCCAGGGTTTAGAAAAGATGCCAAAATCTCATTGGCATTGACCTATTCTGATCCCTTTCTTGTATCACAACCTTTTGGTTGGATCTGTGACTTGATTGGCCTTGGGTTGTCTATCATTGATTGGAATTTCAGAGCAAGAGTTTTTGCCTGAGAGCCAGCTGGCTGGATGATAGAGTATCTTGTGATCTGGTAGCACTAGGAAGCCCCTGGGTGGATGCACAGATCGCAAACCATTTGTAAAGGCCCTCCTTCTATTTCTTTGGAAATAGGACTCATATTCTCTCCCATTTCAATGATAATATTCAGCTTCTATTATAAACTTATAATTTCACCAATTATTCCCAGGCTTCTCGTTCACGTTCTACTTTCTCCAAGTCACTTTCATATGGGATGTGTTTGGGAGGTTTAAAATACATTGTTATACCTCCACAGCTTGTGTTATTATTTCATGTCTGATGTGTTTTGTATGTAACTTTTAATCATAGTGTGTAAGATTTAGTTGGGCTCATTTTAACATGCAGTGCCTTGAATGGGAAGGGGGCTTGCTGGTCTTCTTTTCCTTTGTATCCTCAGACTCCTTTGACAGGCAGCCCTCCCCAGCAGCAACATGCAACCCAGACAAGAAAGGAGCCCATAAACCCAGTATTTATCATACAAATGCAGTGATGTGTCTGCATTTTTTATGACCCTGCTAAGTGGTGAGTATTTATTTGTGCCAACTCACCCCAGATGCCCATCCTGAGGCTGAGCTGTTTATCATGCTCTCTTCTCCTTACCCAAAGCCTGAACAAGGAGCTTGGGACCACTATAAACATGTTCCTTTTCATTAAAGAGGAAATTATTATCATATATTTTTGTAATAACCAATAACAATCTAAATTACTCACATTTATGGCTTATAATCAAGCTTTAGCTTAACCTCTAATCCTCATGAAGCTGGTAACGATGAGCTCATTAGTTAACCACTTAGGGGAAGTTAAGGGCAGGTAGAAAGCCACCTGACCAGTAATTAACCAGACAAGAAACTAATTTCTGAAGTTGGTATTATAAATACCAATGCTTGGAATGTTTAATTGGTAATGACTGAGGTTAAGTCCCGTTGGCTCTGTGGTGATGCATTGGAAGATTTGGCCTTAGTCAACTTCTACTGGTTAATGTGCTGGATGATGAAGGATTACATCCTGGGACTTCAAGTCTGGGGTCTTTGTCCATGAAAATAAATATTTGGGGAGGTTTGTTACAACATAGTTCATGTCTGGCACTTGAAGGCTCCACAGAAGGTGTTGGTAAGGATGTGTTCTGACGATGGTCTTCAATAGTCTCTTGTTTGAAGTCCCATCATCCGTGAGTCTGGGGTGCTGTGGGACATGAATTACTGTGATGCTACATGTCATGTACTTAGATTAGTTTTTGAATTGACTTAATTGTTTCGAGGAGAAATGGGCCAGTTTGTGGTCAGGGAAGTTTGGCTTGCCAGAAAGATGAGAGTAGGTTCAAGGGAATGTGGTTCCAGGATGTTTGTTCTTTAACTAGGGGATGTAGTTAAAGGGCTCTGAATTGGATGGCTTAACAGGATCATTAATTGATTTGTTCAGAAAAGAAGGAATATAAGGTACAATTATTGAGTTCACTCTCATTTAACTGCTTTGAGGATTACACGTTTAAAGCTTATTTTAATTACTAAATTATCCGACTAGGGATCTTTTATTATCACTGATTTTGATGCCAGCAACTCTGTAGACCTTCTCTCATTTAATCACCTCAGTAACTCTATGATAGAATTATTAAGTGACCTGTCCTATGTTATTCATCTCACAGCCAGATAGAACTAGTTCTAATATCAAAATTCATGTTCTTAACTCATGTACTTTTATCTTTATGTCATTAGAGGGAAAGATATCCCAAACAGGTGGAGTTTACATGGACTTTCTGTCTGTCATGTAACCAAGACTGTTATTGATGTCCTATGATATATTGGCTGATATATTGACTGCAATGGCCTATTGGGAGCAGTTGACATATTATTAATCCAAATTAAACAAAGACATTTCCTGATGATGTGCTATTAGAGATTATTTGCAGTTGATTAGAAGTAATGGATAAGAGATTGGCTATAGCTATTGGCTATCATGAAAGAGTAGGGGAGCCTTAGGGTAGTTATCTAGCTCATGGGTGGGTGGCAGTGTAAATGCAATAACAGTTATTGAATGATTATTTATTGAGGATCTGCTACATGCCAGCTATGATTGTATGCCCCAATGCCTCACACATACATACAGTATAATCACCACACCGCAGTGTAAAATTTTTGCTTTATATCAATATATCTTATTAAAAGAAGAATAAATATTGCGTTTACATTTGATTGCACATTTTCCATTTCCAGTGCTCTTCGTTCTCTTTAATAGAATAGCAATTCCATCTGGTAATTTTTCTTTACAACCTAAAGAATTTCTTTGAAAAAATTTGTTTATAATTGGGGATCTTGCCAACAAATTCTCTATTTCTGTTTATCTGAAACTACATTTATATTTCTTAGATTTTTGGAGAATATTTTCATTGAATAGAAAATTCTGGTTTGACTTCTCTTGGTCCAACCATTTAAAGAGGTCATTCCATTGTCTCTGGCCACCATTGTTTCTCATGAGAAGTCATTTGTCAGTTTTAACCATTGTTTCCCTGTATGTATATAATGTATCATTTTTGCTTTCAAGATTTTCTCCTTAACTTTGATTTTCAGAAATTTGATAGTAATGTTTAGAGGTATATTTTACAAGGATTTCTCTAAGTTTCTTGTTTCTGCACATGTTTTTATTTTTATTTTGTTTTTACTAACTTTATGAATTTTTTGGCCATTAATCTTCATATTTTTTTCTGCCTCACCTCTTCCTTTTTTCCTACTACTATTCTAGTTACATGTATGTTAGACTACCTTAAACTGTTTCACAGGTCACTGGGTTTCTGTTTATTATTTTGTAAAATATCTTTCCTCTTTCTTTCTCGTTAGATAAACTCTATTGATCTATTTTCAATGTCACTGACATTTTAGTTTCCCATCTACAGACTTTCATTAAGGTCAAGTATATATTTTTTTCATTTTAAATATTGGACTCTTTAGTTTCCAAATTTAACTTGCTTAGTTTTTAAAACAATTTATTTCTCTGATAAGATTCCTTTTCAGTCCATCTGTTTATTCATTTTCTGTTGCTTAAGACCTTGGTACATTACAGCTACTTTAAAGTAATTTTGCATTAATTCCTCAATCTAGGTGGTCACAGGGTTAGTGCCTATTGATTTTTTTAAACCTTGACTGTGAGTCATGATTTCCTATTAATTAGCTTGTCAGGTAATTTACTATTGTATCCTGGACATTGTAGGTGATACATTGTTTAGACTGATAGGCTAGTTTCAGTTAAAAACTACATATATAGCTTTTGTCAGGGAAAAAAAATATATGTATACATTTTTATTCTAACAAGCAAGTAACTTGGATGTACTCAAACAACACGTCTTTCCCTTGTTATAAGCAGCAGCTGAGTTCTCTATTCAACACTTTCAGGCTTCCAATTGTTCTTAACTCAGCTTCTTGTAATCTTCCCAGTGCGTAGGCAGTTCAGGGTCACCCAAGTATTTAGTTGTACATTTTTGTTTGTTTGTTTGTTTTTGCATATTTTGGAATATCACCCTTTGCAGATTTTGGAACATCACCCTTTGATGTTCTTTCTTTCTGCAATCTCTCATTTAACTTTCTAACTTATCACTGGTAAGGTCCATCTCCTGATGCTTTCATCCACTAAGATTATGATTTTCTATTACTGTTTTAGCCACTCTGCCCTACAGACTTCTGTTAAGACACAACTTCCATCCAGTTTCTACCTGTTTTCTGTTGCTTTTCAGTGATTTCACATAGAAGTTTTTAAAAATATATTTCTCCCAAATTCACCATTATTATCTATAGGAGGGGTTAATCAAATCTGTCATTACTGGAAGCTGAAATTCAGACCTTTTCCTTATTGAAGGGAAGCCAGAAATGTAGATTATTTACATGAAATCTCTTGACTATTCATTGTAGGCAGCTACATCGATATATAATTATATAGTATGCACATGTGCACGTGCGCGCGCGCGCGCGCACACACACACACACACACACACACACACCAATTGTGCTTATGCATTATATCATGTTGGACCCCAGTTTTCAGATTTTGCACCAAAACTAGTGTTTCTGATTCAGCCAAGTGCATTCGCTGTCAGGCTAAGTTAACGTTCTTTTCCTCTATCTGCTAGAGTAGGCAACTTCTCAGATGGTGTGGTACTGGGAGCTATCAACAGTAATCCTTGCAGAGTGTGGGGAAGTAATAAAGCCTGCTGGGGAAAGAAGTGCCATGACAGGCAGTTATTGGACTGCTTTCTTCTCTTCCACTTGGTCCACTGAGTGATTTTGGCACAGTGAGGTCAGGAAGACTGGTGGGCTGAGTCCAGCTTGCCTCAGATCATTCTTATATTTAAGGTTGCCAATTCTTCCCCAGGCCTATTTGTGCTGTTTGATATTTTTCTAATCCAAAGCATTCTCATTCTGGAGAACTTTCTCCTGAATTCTATCTTGTCACCAAATGTCATTGTGCCTCTATGTGGCCAGGCGTGGAGCATGTGGCTGCACCTGGGACCTTGTGATATCTCCCTTGGAAATGGCAGATATAGGACTAGACAAGGAATTGGTACATTAGCCGTAAATCCTGAGAAGGATAATGCCAGATTCATTTGGCTACTGGCCGTGTGATTTGTGGGTGTGTGAAAGGTCTCTGAACCTCTTAAAAGACTATGAGAGAAATGTGGTTTAGCTTGCCCATCTCAGCTTCTTGTTGGGCTTTGGGTATGCAATAAGTAGGCAGTTGGAAACATTATTAATTATTATTAATAATTTGTGCCTGGTGCACAAAATTTGTGCATTGTGGGGGGGGGAGTGTACCTCAGACCAGCCTGTACCCTCTCCAATCTGGGACATCCCTCTCACAATCCAGGAATGCTGGCTCCTAACCTGCTTGCCTGCCTGATTGACCCCTAACCACTCTGCCTGCCAGCCTGATAGCCCCCTAACCACTCCTCTGCTGGCCTGATTGATGCCTAATTGCTCCCCTGTTGGCCTAATTGACCCCAACTGCCCTTCCCTGCTGGACTGATCACCCTCTACTGCCTTCCCTTGCAGGGCTAAGAGGACTGGGAGACCTTTGCTGGATGAAGCAGGGCTGAGTGACTGGGGCACTGAGGCTGGATGAGGCAGGGCTGAGGGGACTGGGGCACTGAGGCTGGATGAGGCAGGGCTGAGGGGACTGGGGCACTGAGGCTGGATGAGGCAGGGCTGAGGGGACTGGGTGCTGCCATCTTGTGAGGGCATGTCAGTCAATTAGCATATTCCCTCTTTATTGGCTGTGGGCACCACCATCTTTGTGAGGGTGTGGTGGTCAATTAGCATAGGATATTTGATAGGATATTTGGACTTTTAGGTCTGGTTCTCTCCAATTTTATTTAGTTAGTAATGTTGTTTTTAAACTCCAATATCCTCCTTCTGGGCTCATTTCTTCTACAGTCATTCCCTCCTGCCCACTGCAGTCTTCTCATTCCCTTATGCTCTCTGTCACTCACCTTAGCCAAGCACTCACTCTCAGGAGAGCCTCTGATGCCAGCCACCAGCATGACAACACTTCAGTACTGGAAGAGACTTTCCAGGACTTATGGTTCAACACCTTCATGCCACATTGGAGGAAACTGGGCAGAGGGAAAGCAATTTACCTAAGCCATTTAGCTGGTTAGAAGCAAGACACACCTAGAACTCTGGTGTTTAGACCCCTCCCCACCAGTCCAGTACCTTTCCTTATCTCACTGTAGATTTTCTCTTCAGCATGAAACTGAGGCAGAATATTTTATCCAGAATAAAAACCCTTTCCACCCTAGATGAATGATTCACCTCATATTCTCCTGCCATGAATTCTGGTGTTGGACTTGTTTGAACCATATGAAATTGCCAGTATCTGACCAGTTTTGAACTTACAAAAATGTTCATTTCATATGGTTTAACCTGATACATAGATTTGACAAACAGTACATGTAGCTTTTAAAATCCCAGGCCATCTAGCCCTTTTTTGGGTGGTGATAGTTGATTTGGAGGTTTGTTGGTCCAGGTGACTGCAGAATGATGCTGATAAGCTCAGGGTCAGAGGGTTGTGTAGGCTTCTGATCATCTCTCTTCCTGCTTCCTCATTGGCAAGCCCCACTTGAGGCAGCCACCTGAACTGTGAGGTTCCACATGGGGCCGTGGATGGTCATTGTGGAGGCTGACCTCTCATTGGCTGGTATGGTGCCAGGAAAGTGAAGAAGTCTGTGTTGTCCATTAGCTTGACTTTCGATCTCAGGTCCAGTCCTTTGTAGCTAGATAACCTTGGACTTAAGTTTTTAAGTTCTTTGGGTTTTAGTTTTCTCATATTGAAATGGGGAGTAAAGGGATTTATTTTTCATGATTTGTGAAAATTAGGTGACATAATATACAAAAGTACTTGGATAGTGTTGGCATTTAGATATTTTTAAACACACACACACACACACATACACACATACACACACACACACACCTCCACTAATGCCTTTTATTCATGCCATTATGCTGGTAGCAGCCAAAAGAGAGAGAGAGATATCTGGTATATTTCCATCAAGATACACACAAGCATGCACACACATTTTATACACACACACACACACACACACACACACACACACAGACGAAAGGCCTGGAATTGAAGTTTATGAAGGGAAAAACTGAGTTCTCAAAGCCAATCCCATGCTTACGTTACTGAAAAACCAATGGATTTGGCTCAGTTCTGTTAACCATCAGCAATTATCTTCCTGTCAAAGGTAAAGGTAACAAATTTCCCCATATCCAGTGAGGCTATATCACCAACCGGACACCAACATCATCTGACGGCAAGTAAATCACCACAGCAGCCATGGGCCCTGACAGACAAATGCTCTGTCTCGGAAAACCCAGGCCTATCACTCAGCAAGGGAGAGAGGTTCTCTCCGCTGGGCTCACCCAGGAGAGATTAAGTGTTTCAGATTCGGTAAGTACAGTATAAAGCAAATCCCAAATATGAGAATTATTAATGGATTTTACACCGGTCCTTTTAATCTGTTGTCAACATATGCTCATCTATTCTTCCTGGTCTGTCTTGTTTCCCATAACAGGCAGGGACAGTGCATTCTCCCAGCCCTAATCAGAGCCAACAGCACAAGAACAATGTCCCGTTACCAATCACATGGGGACTGCTTTAGCAAGAGCTGTTCTTTTATAATAAAGACTGTGTAATAGAAGATACCACTAATATGCCCTTTCCTTAATAATAACGTTCATTTCATGATATGCTACATAATGGGATATCAGTTCTTACCCTACAAGGGACAGAGTACTGGGTGACCACAGGGCAACCAGAGCCTGGCTGCAATCCCTTGCTCGTACATGGGTGAAACAGCATGTTTCTCCAAAGGATATCTAGGGGGCCAGTGTCAGACTTTAACATACAGTCTACAAGAACCTTGTTTTATTCGCCTATATATTTTATTCAATTCCCTGCTATGTAACCTAGAGCTGAAGTAGGAATAGTAGGGGTCCCAAAATACATCATTTCCATCCATGAAAATACTGGAGAAGGTAAACTTTACCCATAGAATCTAGTCATCTAATGAGAACATTGGAACAACCGGTTATAATGCTCAGAATTGATGACCAGAAAAGGGAGAGACCTATGTATGAAATGGCACAAAGTGTGGTACAGAGTCAGAAGGGACATTACTGGCTTTACAGCCTGCTACCATGATCTGTGTGTGTGTGTGTGTGTGTGTGTGTGTGTGTGTGTGTGTGTGTGTGTGCAGGAAGGGTGTCCTGAAAGACCAGAGGCAGCCAGCTACTTGCAAGGAGGTCATTAGTGGAATATTGTTTTATTAGGTGCTTCTCCTGAGAATATATAAATCTAGGCCTCCGTCCTATGGCTTGCCAATTTTTCTTTACACCGAGCAATCAAGAGATTGGTTCAATAATGCTTTGTAATGTTTGAGCCTCGAGAGCTGCCCAGTAAGTCTTAAAAGCATGGGAACAAGTTCAGAGTACCCAGGGGACAGGCATTCACAAAGCATTGGCCAGATTCTGGACTTGGAAGGCAGATGGCTCATCCAGTCATGAAAGAGAGAGCCCGGGGCAGGTCACAAGGTATATCTGGGGAGTCTCTGGAAGAAGTGTGGAGAACAGAATGGAGCTATTCTTTCGCCCTTCCTCTTTCATCCTCTGGCCATTATAAGATGGGCCCAAGTGTTATGATTCCCCCTTTAGAGACCTGAGTTTGGAGCTTAGGAGGATCTACCTCAATAACTCAGCAGTCTTTGAGTGTGTCATTAATTAGTACAGGGAAGCCTACTTTCTGAGGAACTGTGCTTTGATCTTCAAATGATGAGTGCTGATAGTACCTCCCTTTTCTTTTGCCCTTTAAAGGGTTTCTAATCTGCCCCAAGATGTTGGAAAGAATGATGGAAGTGGATATTGTTAAGACTGCCGTAGGTTGGTGTTATAGCTATTTTTAAAATGTATTTATTGATTTCAAAGAGGAAGAGAGGAGAGATAGAAACATCAATAATGAGAGAGAATCATTCATCAGCTGCTGATAGGCTGCTTCCTGCATGCTATCTACTGGGGATAGAGCCTGGGACTCTTCAGTCCTAAGGCCAATACTCTATCCATTGAGCCAAACCAGCTAGGGCAGTGTCATTACTTTTTATTGGCAGCAGGAATCTCTTCCTGAAAGCCCAGGGAACTCTAGTTGCAGGAGAGGGCCTCCTGCATCACCATGTTTGGAGCAGGGGAAGAGCCCTTGCCAAGATGCCAGGATTTGTGAGAGGAAGCAGATATTGACCTCCCTCTTTTTTTCAATCTTTATTGTTCAGTTTATTAATTACATTGTTCCCCCTTTTTATCCCTCTATAACTCCCCTCCACCTTGTACCCATCCCACCCTCCACCCTAACCTCCCCCTCCCCACTGTCCTCTCCCATTTTTGCAAGATTTTTGTCCAGTCTCTTGCTGCATTTCCCACACCCCTTTTCTCCCCAAGAATTGTTAGTCCATTCCCTCTCTATGTCCATGACTCTGTTAAATTCACCAGTTTATCATATTATTAATTCACTTGATTTTTAGGTTCATTTGTTGATAGATGTGTATTTGTTGTTCATAATTTATATTTTTACCTTTTTCTTTTTCCTCTTCTTAAAGAATATCTTTCAGCATTTTGTATAATATTGGTTTGGTGGTGATGAACTCCTTTAGCTTTTTCTTATCTGCGAAGCACTTTATCTGACCTTCAATTCTGAATGATAGCTTTGCTGGATAGAGTAATCTTGGTTGTAGATTCTTGCTATTCATCACTTTGAATATTTATTGCCACTTCCATCTGGCCTGTATCATTTCTGTTGAGAAATCTGCTGACAGTCATATGGGTGCTCCCTTATAGGTAACTAACTGTTTTTCTCTTGCTGCTTTTGTTTTTTACTTTTATTTTTTTTTAACTTTTTTTTAATCTTTATTATTCAGTTTATTAATTACATTGTTCCCTTTTTTTTTCCCACCCTATAGTTCCCCTCCACCTGGTACCCATCCCACCCTCCGCCCTCACCCCCCTCCACTGTCCTCTCCCATAGTTACACGATTTTTGTCCAGTCTCTTGCTGCACTTCCCACACCCCCTTTCTCCCCAAGAGTTGTCAGTCCATTCCCTCTCTATGTCTGTGATTCTGTTACATTCACCAGTTTATCCTGTCCATCAGATTATTAATTCACTTGATTTTTAGATTCATTTGTTGATAGATGTGTATTTGTTGTTCCTAATTTACACTTTTATCTTTTTCTTCTTCCTCTTCTTATAGAATATCTTTCAGTATTTCATATAATATTGGTCTGGTGGTGATGAACTCCTTTAGCTTTTTCTTATCTGAGAAGCACTTCATCTGACCTTCAGTTCTGAATGATAGCTTTGCTGGATAGAGTAATCTTGGTTGTAGATTCTTGCTGTTCATCACTTTGAATATTTCTTGCCACTCCCGTCTGGCCTGCATCGTTTCTGTTGAGAAATCCGCTGACAATCGTATTGGTGCTCCCTTATAGGTAACCAACTGTTTCTCTCTTGCTGCTTTTATTATTCTCTCTTTGTCTTTTGCTCTTGGCATTTTAATTATGATGTGCCTTGGTGTGGTCCTCTTAGGGTTCCTATATATTGGGGATCGGTGTGCTTCTTGGACTCCTAAGTCAATTTCTTTCACCAGGTGTGGGAAGTTTTCGGTCACTATTTCTTCAAATAGGTTTTCATTGTCTTGCTCTCTCTCTTTTTCTGGCAACCCTATAATTCGGATGTTAGTATGCTTGAGGTTGTCCCAGAGGCCCCTTACACTATCTTCAATTTTTTAGATTCTTTTGGTTTCTTACTTTTTCAGCTGAGTGGATTTTACATCTTTGTATTTCAAATCTTTAACTTGGTTCTTGGGGTGCTCCAGAGCACTTTTAGGTCTTTGTATAATATTTTTTATTTCAGTCAGTGTACGCTTAATTTCTGGTTGGTCCTTTTTCATATCCTTGAGAGTCTCCTTTATATCCTTGAGGGTCTCCTTCATTTCCTTGTAGGACTCATTCATTTCCATGTTGGTCTTGATCATTTCCTTTGTGGTCTTGCTTATATCCTTATAGGCCTCGACCTTTTGTTGGAGCCTCTTGAAAAGCCCTATAACCGTGGTTTTGAATTCCATGTCCAGTCGTTTTTTTACCTCCATTTCTTTCACATCTGATTTCTTTCCATGTCTCTGCATGGTGGCTGCTTCCCTGAGTTGGTCAATTAGCTTTGTGTGGTAGACTTCCTACTAGGGACAGTGGCTCAGCCTCCCCAGTTACCTGAGGTGGATATGGGCTGCACAGTCTTGCTGAAGTTAAGCTCAGTTAATCGTTGTTAGCACTTGGAGGGTTGACCTCCAGGCCAATTGTCTGTGAAGCTCAGCTGTGCTCAGGTTGGATGGGTGGAGTCTCCGGGCCAAGCAGACAGCGTTAGCTCCACCCTATGCGGCCCCAGGGACTCTTTTCCAGGGGCAATGGCCACAAGCACCTCTGAGAGAGAGCCGCTGCCGAGCTCAACCAGCTGCCGAGCTCAACCGGCTGCCAGGGAGTTCATACTCTCCCCAAATGCGTCTGCATGCGTAATGTCTCACCCAGGGTCGTAAAACAAAGCAGTCTGACGGTTTCCCGAATGAGAGAGCGAGTTGCAGAGCGCTCTCTGCGCGGTCACGCAGCTGAGCTGTTTGTGCAAGCTGCCTTCTCCACAAGCCGGCAGACCCGGCAGTACCCGAGCTTCGGCGTGCCCTCCCACTGTCCAGTTTTCACCCCGTATGATAGTGGGTTGGTTCCCTGGACTTCTCCCAGAGCTGGAGAATCAGTCCAGTGGGACGCCTTTGTCTCCCCGTTCGAGAAAACTGGCCGGTTTTCAGCTGCCCGCCCTCTCCGCTGGCGCACATTCCAAACCTCTCTCCACGCGAATTTTTCAGTGCTGTCTGCCACCGCTCCTCGAGTCACAGTGTCTTATCTTCACTTTTATTTGTGGAATTTTCACTCGGCCAGCATTCTGGTGATTCTGGAAGGTGTTTGTTCTTTCGTTAAATTGTAGTATTAAAATTGCTGAGTATGACTGCAAGATAGGTGTTTTACCTATGCCGCCATCTTGGTTCTCCCTCTCTTGCTGCTTTTAATATTCTCTCTTTATATTTTGCTCTTGGCATTTTAATTATGATGTGTCTTGGTTTGGTCCTCTTTAGGTTCCTATATTTTGGGGTTCTGTGTACTTCTTGAGCTTTTAGTCAGTATATTTCACCAGGTGGGGGAAGTTTTAGTCACTATTTCTTCAAATAGGTTTTCATTGTCTTGCTCTCTCTCTTTTTCTGGCACCCCCATAATTCGGATGTTGGCAAGCTTCAGGTTGTCCCAGAGGCCCCTTACACTATCTTCAATTATCTGGATTCTTTTTGTTTCTTGCTTTTCCAGCCAAGTGGATTTTGCTTCTTTGTATTTCAAATCTTTGACTTGGTTCTTGCGGCCCTCTGTACTGCTTTTAGGACTTTGTGTAATATTTCTTATTTCAGTCAGTGAATGCTTGATTTCTAGTTGGTCCTTTTTCATATCCTTGAGGGTCTTGTTCATATCCTAGTAGGTCTTGTTCATTTCCTTGTAGGTATCATTCCTTTCCTTGTAGGTCTCATTCATTTCCTCGTATGTCTTGTTCATTTCCTTGTTGGTCTTGTTCATTTCCTCGTAGATCTTGTTCATTTCCTCGTAGTTCTCATTAAGTTCAGCCTTTTCTAGAAGCCTCTTGAAAAGCCTTATAACCGTGGTTTTGAACTCTATGTCTTGTCGTCTTTTTTCCTCCATTTCTTTCATACCTGATTTCTTTCCATGTCTCTGCATGGTGGCTGCTTTCCTGAGTTGGTTGATTAGCTTTATGTGGTAGGTATCCTCTAAGTGACAGTGGCTCAGCCTCCCCAGTTACCTGAGGTGGATACTCTTACTGCAATCCATTATGGGTTGTACAATATTTTTTAATTTAAGCCCAGCTTGTTGTTGTTAGCCCTAGAAGGGTTTGACCTCCAGGTCAATTGGCTGTGCAGGGAAACTGTGTTCAGGTTGGATGGGTGGAGTCTCTGAGCTGAGCAGGCAGCATCAGCATCAGCTACACCCTATATGGCGCGCAGGTGTCTGTGTTGGGTGGTAATGGCTGCAGGCACCTGCAAGAGAAAGCCACTGCTGGTCTCTACCTGTTGCCAGACAACTCTGCCTCTCCCCAAATGAGTCTGCACCCCCAAAGTCTCACCCAGGGTTGTAAAACAAAGCAGTCCGGTGGTCTCTCGAACCAGGGAGCAAGTTGCCAGGGAGCAAATCACGTGTCTGTGCTGTAGCGCACTTTACGTGCAAAAGTGCTGCTCCAAGCTATGCTCACTCTCCTCAAACTCGGAGACCTCTGCTGCGCCAGGCTTTTAGGGTGCGTACCCCAGACCTCGAACCTTGCCTGGCTCTGGGGAATCTGTGCAGTGGGATGTCTCCGCCCTCCCTGTTGGAGAAATCCAGCTGGGGTTGCTGCTGCCAGCCCTACAGCCGGTGCGCACCCCACGGCTCTGAACCTCTGGCTCTGTGCATATCTTCAAGGCTGTTCTCCGCCGCTCTTCTGAGTCTCAGTGTCCCACCTTTACTTTTATTTGTGGAATTTTCACTCAGCCAGCTTTCCGGTGTTTCTGGATGATGTTTGTCTTGTTGTTATGTTGTAGTTTTCGAATTGTTGCATGGGGCAGCACAATAGGTGTTCACCTATGCCACCATCTTGGTTCTCTTCAGGGTCTTGACCTCCCTCTTTAGTGGTATGTATGAATGACTACGTGCTTTGGAGGCTGAGCTGTGACCTTTCCTCACTCCTCACATCCATCCAGTCACCAAGCACTCATAACCCTTTGCCAATAGAGTTCTCATTGCTCTTCCTTCTTTTCCTTGCTATAGCCACTGCCCTTGCCATCACCCTCATCAGTTTCCGCCTTGACTTTTGTGATGGGGCCTCAGCTTTTTTGTGCCTTTACTTCCCTTCCCTGAAACATATCCTACTGACTGGTTCAGTACTTACCTTTCTAGGACAAGGATCTGGCCTCAGAGCTCTGACAGCAGTTTACTGTTTCTCTCCTGTGACCTCCTGCCTAGCTACCCAGGCCTCGTCTTTCATTGCAGACTGTTGTTCATTCCAAACACTCTGTGCTTGTCCTCGGGAGATGTTCATTTCCCTCATCCCTACCCATTAAATTCCCTTTGCATTCAAGGTCCTAGTTACCCTGATTGAATTGAAGTTCTCTTTGGGAACCATTGCTAATAATACCATTTGCTGGGGACTCATGTTTCTGTCGCTCACTAACTGGTGAACCTTCCTGAGGGCTACAGACATGTCTTACCCTACTCTGCCACTCCACTTCCTGGCACTGCCCTTGTGCACAGTGATTGCTCCAAACAGTGAGTGAGTGAATGGAGTTAGAGTTGATGAAATCCTAGGTAGACAACTCAATTGTTTATTGCTCATGCACAGTAAATTCCCAACTCATTATTTATGTCGGTTCTGTGTTGAGAATCTTGTGTGCATATATCAGTATTTCATCCAGGAATAGGGAAGATGATGCATGCCTCTCCAAGGCAGATACCACCAATTGGTCAAGCATCCTCTCTCAGTGAAGTCTGACACTGCCTGTGAATTTCGTTCCACATATCACTCCTGGAAGCCGTTACCCATCCTTGGGAGTTAACATTGGAAAGGGAACTTTCCTGTCATCCCTAGCTCAGTTATGGTGAGAGGTCCTGAGAAGGTGGATATTATCCTTTCTCAAGGGTACTTGCAGTTCACTAAGAAGATTAAGTAAATGTTTTTTAAGTGTTTTGTATGTAGAACATTTAGATAATAATACAAGACACTAAATGATTCAGAGCTAAATGAGTATGGGAAGGCGCAGACAGTAAGTATCAGGGGAGTTTGGAAAGTGAGAAAGCATGCAGAACCAGTGCAATCTGAGAAGACTTCCTGTAAGATGAGGGTTTGAGGGCCAGACCTAGGGCAGGGGTAGAAACAGCACAGCAGCTACTCAGTGGACACAAATTGAAGAGAGAAGAGCTCTGTGTTCTTTTCTTGGTTAACCTCTGGCAATGGAAAGGCCTGAAATCACAAGGACCTGGGACACTACAATCACATTTCTTTGTCTTGCATACTATTGAAGAATTCCTTTTAAAATGCTTTGCTCTGAACAGTCATTAAAAAAGCATCATTCTTGAAATCTGCCTTTAAGCCCAGATTATCTTTCCCTGTTTATACTCTTTGGACAGTGAAAAACAGGAATATTTTTGTGTTTGTTCTGCTTTCCATGGGTAACCTCTCTTCCTGCATGATAAACACACATTTGAAAATATTGATTTGCTGCTACCCCTTTGAAAAGCTAAAGAAGGCTGACCTCTGCCTCGGCATCCTCAGATGAGAATTTTTCAGATTGACCAGTTGACCCCGCAAGGCTATGAAACGGTACCTGGGGCCCTGACAGCCTTCCCGGAGAACACAGGATGTGATGGCAGCAGCGTGGCAAAGTCTGAGAAGCCACCCTTTAAAAAAGGTTGTATGTCCGTGGCTCAAATCAAATGACTTTCAAACAGTGCCTAGGAAGGGAGAAATCTCCATCGTGGAGTCTGAGGGAGTCACCCCAAGGGAAGTGGCATTTTGCAGACATGTCTCAGAACCCCAGGGGTCCCCCAGGCCCAGAGTGTAGGATGGCATGTTGTGCCTTCAAGTTTGCATCTTCCCTTCTGCTGACCCCATCCCACCCATTGCTCCTCGTTTTATTTTCTCTCCCTGGTTTTACCACGGTGTGACTTCCTGTTGTATTTTTTTTCTGAATGACAATAAAAGTAATTGAAAATATTGATTGGCAGTACAGTTAAGTTGTCAACACAACCATTTAATTTGTCAGGAGGACTTGTTAAATTGTCAAAAATCATATAAAAAACTCCTTCAGTCACTGATGATATACATTAGAGATGTTCATGAATCAAATGGGCCATTTTGGAGATAAGTGTTGAAGAGAAATTCTGAAATGATTTTCTTCAGATACGCTCGTGTCCTGTCCTTTTCTTTTTTACCCCTCTCTCTCTCTCTCCTCCCTCCCTCCCTCCCTCCCTCCCTCCCTCCCTCCCTCCTTCCTTCCTTTCTTCCCTCTCTCCTTCCCTCCCTCCCCCCCTCTCTTTCTTTCTCTCATCACACATTGCAAAGGCTACTTTGGTCAGTGGAAACCTCACTAAGTATGTCAGATGGCACAATGAAGATCATTTTATAGCAATTCATTTAGACGATCCTGAGGTAAAATTTTTAACTAAAACAAATGGCTTGGAAGTTTCCTTTTTTCCCTTTTGTATCATATTTAAAACATAGGTCTTGGGAAGTTTATTTTTTATTTTCTTTTAGAGACATTGTCGTTTAAGGGCTGTGGGCTATGGGCTCTGCCAGCCCTGTCTGAGGGTGGGCAGGCAGTATCCAGCTTCCTGTCTAGTCCTGGGGATACTGCTGTACCCTTCTTGCCTTTTTACTGCCTCTTTATTCCTGAAGGAATCCTGGTCCCAAAATTAGCTTTATTTAGATGAATTTAAGAATGTGTTTGCTATTCATTGATCAAAATGAGTCAAGTTATTCTTGTTATTATTAGTCTTTAGCTGTATTTAATAGTGTATAGAGCTCAGAAATTCAACTTTCTCTTTCTTAAAGGAATAAAGGGCTTTGTTGGAAGGCTGCTTGGGTCACTCCCATAGTTCACAGGAGGGCTATCATGTGGCAGAATGCTAACAATGGTCCCCAGCCATGGATGGCTGTGGCCCAGTTGGTTGAGCGTCATCCCATGCACCTAATAGATGCTGATTCAATTCCCAATCAAGGCACATGCCTGGATTGCAGACTCAAACCCCAGTGGGGGGCACACAGGAGGCAGCAAATTGATATTTATCTTTTTTTCTCTCTAATATTAATAGAAACATATTTAAAAAAAATAAAAATGCCCCCCCCCAAATTCCTACCGAATTGTAAATACAGTGTCACTGACATGATTGTGTTGTGGGATGATGCACCATGGACCTTAAAGAAGGGAAGATTATCCAGATGGCCCTAATCCAATCACATGGTCCTTAAGAGACACAGTTTCTTCAGCTGGTGGGAGAAGAGGACGTCATAGATATTCAAAGCAAGGGAGGCATTTGATATGCTGTTCCTGGCTTGGTGATAGAGGGGCTCCTGTGAGAAGGTGTTCGGCTGCTTTAGAAGCAAAAGTGGGTCTAACAGGTGGCCAGGAAGGAAAACCAGATGTCAGATCTATGGCTGCAAGGAACTGGATTTTACCAGTAATATGAATGAGATTTAAATATGATTTTTTTCCTTGAGCCTCTGGATAAGAGTCTAGCCTGACCAACACCTTGGTTTTGGCCTGTGATACCTCGAGTGTAGAACCCAGCCAGGGGGCCGGCAGGTGAGTGCAGAACTGGGATCACAGTCATGCATCCACTCATGTGGCCAGAAGCCAAGGTCTGTCTGTCCTTCCATAATAGGCGGTCCCTGCCATAGCTTGTGGACAGCCTCGAAAGAAGGGAATGCAGTTCTGGAAAGATGATACAATAGATGCCCACCAACAGTCATTTTTGTGGATTTTATGCTGCTGAGATGCATGCTTTTCCACATTTTAATATCTCTGAGATGGGGATGGATCTTTTCAAGTCATGGCTCCTTATGAAGGGAAGCTAAGGCCAAGGTCTCCCCTACCTATGCCTCTGCCTGTGCTGGGGCAGCTGGCAGCTATTTGTGGTGACTCCTCTGAACTGTAACCCCTATCGTTTCAGTTAACAAACTTCTGGAGGAAAGACTATGTGTCTCGTTATTTATTTATTTTTAATATATATTTTATTGATCTGAGAGAGAGGGAAACATCAATGTGAGAGAGAAACATAGATTGGTTGGTTGGCTTCCCCACCCACCCCAACCGGGGTTCAAACCAACAACCTGGGCATGTCCCCTGACTGGGCGTGTGCCCTGACCTTTGGTTGTATAGTGTATAGAGCTCAGAAATCAACTTTCTCTTGCTTAAGGGAATGAAGGGCTTTGTTGGAAGGCTGCTTGGGTCACTGAGAACACCAGCAGGGCATGTCTGGATATTTTTTGAAAACCTTCTGTTGACATTTCCTAGTAAGACTGAGAATGTGCCAGACTCAAAACTTGCAGAGAACATATCAGTGGTCACATCAACTACACTCTTCACCAACAAAAAAGGTGACATTTTGCATAGAAAACACAAACCTCGATAAACTCTGAGTTGAAAATTGATTCCGAAGAGTCAGGCGATGAGTGGACCAATTTTCTTGGAAGACCTTATCTCATGTATTTCCCTTGTATATGTAGATCATTTATACATGTACATGATGGTTAAAAATCTATGTCTACATTAGTCTAAAAGAATGATTTTAGTAAATATAAAATAAAAATTCAAACAATTGAAAAGCATTATGTTTCACTTTAATAGCTTCGTTTTTCTCAGTAGTACATAAAATCATGGAATATTAAAATCAATGGCACATTAAATTCAAGTAATTTTAAATAAAACATTTTTGCATATTACATATTAATTATAAAATAGGGATATTTTACCTGGAAAAGCAGAGATCAACATCTTGGCTTTGTGATTGGCTAAGACATTGGTGCCCTTTTTAAGTTCAGTGCTGCTAGGGTGCCTCTTGACTAGAATCCCAGTGAATAGGTTGAGAGTCTGGTGTAGGTTAAAGTTATGCTACTTCTGTATTCTAGCCCCTACACTCCACAAATGTCTTAATTGGAGCTTGCATTTAAATAGGAATGGTTTTAAAGGTGTGGAATCTGGACCAAAGTGGTTAAGGTATGTGCCCTTGGTATTTCTAATGTGGCTTTGCTTTTGTTTCTGGTCAAACTTGGTATTCCACTTTAGCAGAAAAACACACACAAGAGAACACATACTGGAAGCATCATTGTTATTAACTAATGTGAGACCTTGGTCTCAGCATTCACCTGCCTCGAGGTTCTTTATTTCTGCATCTGTATAATGGGAGCTCTACACTATAGCACTTCAAACGTTGCTTGCAATACTGTTTTGTTTTCATAAGATGTGCCCATTGTTGCCCTTACTACAAGTCTTTGTTTTCCCATTTCTCTAAGTTGGCTCATATTTTTTGAGTGCCTGTTTGCTTGCTGAGCCCTGTGCTGTGTGAGGTGGAGAAGCTAAATATGTGATCCTTACTCTCAGGGAGCTTACATTTTCATTCAAAAGAGAAGACAGATATCTGAAAGGGGAATAGTTCATGGAATATGTTAGCAGCTAGCAGAAAGAATGTTGTGAACTATTAGGAGCTACAACATTCTGGAGAAAGGTTTGTTTTCTTTAGCAAGGAACAAGCTGGAGGGTAAGGGGTGAATGGTCTATGAACTTAAATAAATCAGGAGTGCTTATTGTGTTTGTCTATTGGGGTATCTGAATTGCCTCTCATTTGTCATCATTCTGAGCATTTAAATGGGCCTGATGTCAATTGTGAAACACATAAGGACCTATAGGGCAACCCTTTTCCTCTGGGCTTCGCTCAGAGACCCCTCAAGGTCAAAGTGGAAATTCAATGTCTGGGTCTCCTTTCCCCCATCATGTCACACACATCTAGACTCTGCAGCCAGGACTTAGGTCACTGCCATAGCCAGTTCAGGGCTATTTAATACCTACTCCCTGAGGTCATTTAGTGACTCAGACTCTTTCTACCTGGTTGCGCCACCATTCTTTAAATAATTGTCCTTATATTTAGGCCAAAGCTGGATCACCAGCACCATATAGGTGCTCCATCAAATTGGGAGAGGAGAGGCAGCATGAAAATGACCAGCTTACTTGTTCAGGATATGACATCAGCTTTGCACACAACACCATACTGATATTCCATTAGCTCCATCTTAGTCACATGGTATCGCTGAATTGGAGACTAGCTGGGAGATGTAGTCTGTAGCTGGGCTGCCATCCACTTGCCACAATTCTAAGGGAATTCTATTGCTACTAGGATGATGGGGGATGTGTGCCAGGGTTCACTGAGCAGTCTGCCATTACTGCTATTGTTGAAATCGTTGCTTTTTTGCCTTCCCTCCCACTAAACAATGAGCTCCTTGCATTCAACATTCATTCTTCTCACCTTTATCATACCGATGTTTATACTAGAACTTAGTACATACCGGCTGGCTAAAAAATGTTTGCTAAATGAAGGGACAACTCAGTGACTAAATGAAGAAATGGGTGGCTGATAGCACCTGCAGTTTGGGGCCCTTCTTTCTGTTGGGCCCCAAGCAATGGTCTTAGTATTGGGGCACATTTAGCTGATGCTTGAGTGGCTGTGCTGAGTTCAGCCCGAGAGGATGCTTGGCTACACCCACCACGCAGTCTTTGAACCCAGGACTGGTGGAGATGGAAGTATATTTCATTAATCTTTGCACCATTTAGCCTCCTTATCGAATAGCCCAGGCCTATTCTTTGTTGCGGACAACAATGAAGGGTGCCTTTAAGAAATCTCCAGTGAGTACCGAGGCATTGCAGATTAGGTCAGTGGACTGCTGCTAGGTTGAGCATGATGGATGAGCAGGAGAATGAGTTTCTGCTGCACGGTATTGTGAAATCTTTTCATTGTCACCAACGGGCCTATGAGGAACTGATGAATGAGGGAGCAAGTGTCAGAAACGCCCTTCCTTGCCCCAGTACAGTTTTAATATCTCCCTGAGCTACAGGATGAGTATTGATAAAAGTAAAGTTTAAAAATAGCCACGGAGTGATGGGTAGCCATGATTTAAGGAGAACAGCAATGGGGTTAGAGAGGGTTCATTTTCTTGAAAGTGCATGTAACAGAGAGAGTGAAAGGGGGAGAAAGAAATAGAGAGAGGAGGAGAGAAACGGCAGAGCTGGGCTGGGAGGGGAAAGAGCAGGAGGCTTTTATAAGAAGCTAATGTGATGAGGATGACGAGGGCTTTGATGGATGAGTTAGATCCATCTGGTCGCAGTATATGTAATAAATAGCTGTGCTCAGGTTTGACCTCTCCCACTTACCAGACACATCTTTCTCTTTTGGGATATCCAGGAGGGAAGCTTCCATTAGAGGAAAGAACCCGTCACGAGCCAGAGCCGGGGATGTTTATGGGCTTGTGCAGAGGGCAAAAAGGAGATGGGATCCAAGTTACAGGTTTATAAACTGAACACTGGCTTGCCCGCCTTGCTGAGAGTGGGGCCCACGATGGAGATGCAGTTTCAGGGCTAAGGCTGCTGCTGCTGCAGGAGTGAAAGGGCTGGAGGGAGGGGCAGGTGCGGGGAGCAGTGCTAGTGCTTCATAGGGGACACTCTGCTATCTTGCTCAGGGCTGATCCAAGCTTTCTTTGTCAAATCTTCCCTTTGCTGTGAACAAATGTTAAATGAAGCTGGAAGTGAATGGGTCTGTAACTAGGTGTATCATTCTTACCGGGATGGCTTGGGAATGGGGTATTCTGGTCAATTAAATTTTCCGGTTACCTTGTTAGAAACATTATAAAATGTGTTTGCTCATATTCCTGCCTCAGAAAATTCACAAGAGTGAATTTATTACCTCAGGCCTTGGTGGGGGTTTGGGCTTATCATTTTCCGCATCGATGACTCTTGTCTTTCCCTGGAAAGAGAGGCTGTGTCCCATGCTAGGAGGAAATTCAGGGAGATGTGCAGGTTACACAGACAAGCCCCATTTTTTCCTAGTAGATGTAGAGTTTTTATTTTTAAAAATTTGTATAGCTGAAGTTTGATGAAATGAACCTGTATATTCAAGAAATGAGGAGAACAGTAGAACTTCCCTCTGGATTGTATAATTTGGAGTAAATTAGGAGAGAAAATGAACCTGCTTCAAGTGTGAGAGGAAAATCTGAGAACATTGGCATCTTCTTTGCTTCCTTGGGATCAAAAAGGTCTTAAGGAGAATATTGTAATAACTGTGCATGGTGTCACTTTGTAAGCTATATAAATGCAGGGGATCACTTTGTAAGGCATATAAATGTCTAATCATTCTGGTGTGCACCTGAAATTAATATAATATTGTATGTCAACCGTAATTGAAAAATAAAAAAGTATTTTTAAAAAATGGTCTTAGGACCAGCCCAGTTAGAGGCCCCTCCCATTCCTCCCCCAAACTCCCCACTCTTGCTGGCACGACTTAGGGGAGCAGTCCCTGCTGTGATGAGCCTGCTACCACTTCACCCCATGGGGAGAGGTGGTGTTCCAGCAGCACCACCTTAGCTTCCCCCTTCCTGTTGAGCCTTCCTCCCTGAGAAGCAGGGTGTGTGCACTTGAGGACTTGGAGCTTAGCACAGCACGTGTTTGAGTCAGAGCATCTGTCCTGACCATGATAACTCCTGCCTGTGAGAATCTGGTCAAAACTGTGTACCCTCTGCTCAGAACCTGGCACAAACTTGTGCACATATTTACGTATAATTCAAGGGAGTTTGCTCTGAATTCATTTCAGGGTTAAGAACTCAGCTAAATAATTGGGAAAGCCTATCATGCACTCATTTTATAACTCATTTTATATATAAATGCAAACATATGTATGTGTATGTATGTACATGCACATATGTTTGCTTATATATGTAAAATGACTAGTCTCATTAAACTCCTTTACAACTTGTTAATGATCAATATTCAGTAGACTCTCAAGATCTGCCTGCTTAAGTGAATTTAATATTAGTCATGTAATTTAAAAATTGTTTTGGTTCTTCTGTTTATTTTGAACATGAGTTATAAGCTACAGCAGAAATTCTCCTTTTGCAAAAAATATGAAATTAGGCTACTCAAGTGGGATTATGTGACAGAACTCCAGCCCAGGTTTAGATTTCTGTGGTATGTTCCCATCACCATCTTCCCACCTTCTCAGCCATTGCTACTCCTCCTAACTGCCAAACTCCTGTCTTAGCCAGTGCCTTTCTCCACAGCATGCCCGTGTACTGCAAGCCACCTTCATTCATCTTCCCTTCAAAACTCCTATCTTCAGTTTAATAGTCTCAGCTGGATATTCAGAAAAAAACAAGTTCTGGAGCTAATTCATACTCAAGTGTGACTATCTTTTAACTTCAAATTCCCCAGGGATAGTTATATTTAAAAAAACATCTTTTAACCCAAATCAATGTCTAGCTCCTAAATTTTGGACAATATAGCAAAGCAAGAATTTTCAACAGTAGTATTATTTTTTTAAACCCCCGACCCATAAAACAAGAAAGGAAAAAAAAAAACTGGTTACAGAAAAGAAAGCAGTGGAAGAGACAAAGGATGATAAATGTGGGTATTGTTCTCCATGGGAGAGCCACTTGGAAAGACTTGAAGGCAGAAACCCTCAGTCACCAGGGACAGGAAAGGAGAAAACCTTCTATAAGTGCAGAATCTCACTGTCTGTCTAACTAAAGACTTTCTGAAATGGGAGGAAAGTGGTTTTAATCATATTTATGTAGCAAACCTAGTCTCCAAACAGACAAGTCCCTCCCTCCTTACAGGGGTAGAGCTGTTATCCCTTGGGAGATTCCAGGTGATGCTACAGGAGGAGAGATAGGCATGCTGGATGCTGGCGTCAGGGTGAACAAAAGGAGGTTGTGAATCTCAGGAAGTGTGTCTCCCCCTTCTCCCCCCCCCCCCCACATGCTTTCTCTGTTATGGAAATAATAGATGTTTTTTAGAGAAAAAGAAAGCAGAGAGAAGAAAAATAGTTCCAATAGTCTTGCCAGCCCCCAAATTAAAAACTCATAATATTTTGATGTATTTCTTTTCTGTATTCTACTTTTTAATATCAAGTATTTTTATACCCTGACTTTAATACTTGATTTTATAGCATGTGTGTTTTCCATATAATTACATACTTCTAATGAAAAGTACATTAATGACTGAATAATACATTTGTAGCAAGGTTTTGTTTCACTTTGTCTTACCATTATTCAATTCCAAGGCGCATGCCTTCCCCCTGTGATGGTTTTGGTTTCTTTAATTTGAAGACTAAAAAGTTGAAATGCCAGGTCAGGATGAGCGTTTTGTTGAAAGGTCCCTGATACCTGTTGCCACATTGCTTTAGTAAGAGGTCATTGAAGTTTACATCCCCATTAGAGCCAGTTTTGGGACAGACTGAGGTGTATGGAGGAACTCCTGGAAATTGGAGAGAGGCAGGAGTGGCTTGGCTTTGTAACATCCCTGCTGGAGAATGTTGATCTTGCCCTTTCATGTCTGCTCTGAAGGGTATGAGTTTATCAGGGCTTCTATAACAAACAACATATCCCAAACTGGTTGGTGGCTCAAACAACACAAATGTATGGCCTCACAGCTCTGGAAGAGAAGTTCAGGGTCAAAGTATTGCAGTATTGGTTCCGTCCAGGGGGTTTGCCTGCAATATTTGGTGTTCTTTGCCTTGTAGATGCATCATTCCATCTCTGCTGCCATGCTCATGTGGCCTTCACCCTGTGTGCATGTCTGTTTCCACCCCCCCACCCCGCCTTTTTATAAGGTCATCCTGGATTAAGGTTCGCCCTAATTACCTCATCTTAACTGATTATATCTGCAATAACCATATATCTAAATAAGGTCACATTCTGAAGCATTGGGGTTAGGACTTTGGGGGAGGGGGAGATATTATTCAACTTACAACAAAAAGGACCCATCAGGCCCTGGGATGTGAGCCTTTTGGGACTGATGCTGAGAGAAAGTCAATTTCCTTCTCTGGGCCTGGCTTTCTACTTCTCTAAAAAGAGGTTATTGGGTGAGAGCAGTGGTTCTCAAAGTGGGGTTCCCAGGCAAGCAGCATCAGTTTCGCCACAGGGATGTTAAAATGCAAATTCTCAGGCTCCACACTAGACTTCCTGAATCTGAAACTCTGGAGAAGGAGTTTGTTTTAAAGAGCCCTCCAGGTGGTTCTGGTGCACACTGATGTTGGAGACCCACCAGGCTACAGCATCTTCTGCACCAGAATTCTGCAATGATGACATCAGATGCCCATGTTGGAGGGCACTACCTAAGGCACCAGGCCTGCCTAAGGCTCCAAGTGTAGCAAATGAGCCCAGCCGGTTTTAAAAACTAAAATGATAAGCTAATTTTTGTCTCATGTAAGTAACTAAGTAACTAATTCGAAAGTTTTTGGAAGGCCCTTTCCTGTTCCCTAGTCTGCTTTCTATAGCCCTGGAAAAATACATTCACTCAATCCAATATTTATTGATTAAAGCAATGTTCCAGGCCCTGGCCCCACATTTTTGAACACTATACCTTGTACAACAGCATGGCTTCTGTTTTCTCTTAACTTCAACTTGCCCCTGATTATTCCTGTTTTCTAAGGGATGATGTTCAAAGCCAGCAAAATGGCTGGCCCCTGGACCCGGATATAGAAGCATCCTGTTATTGATGTCTGGACTGTGATGAAGACCAAACAGAGCCTGCTGTGAGGTCCAGGAAAGACCAATTAAGAACTAATTCATTAGAGCCCCAAGTTTATGCTGCTATATCTATTTATTTATTTAAGCTAATGTCTTTTGCTTATCTTCTTACAGCCATAAGTACCTGTCAATAGTTGATAATGTACTTGCATTTCCTTAAGTATATTAAAATTTTACATATTAGACCTTTTATAACAGGAACCTAATTTACTTTTTACCTTTCCATCCTGGTAAGTAGGGTCTTTTAGACAAATAACATAACACAGCAATAAAGCCACACAGTGTCCAGTTAAGGTTCTCCGCATCTGATGTTACCTAATACAATTTTCCTCGCCCTCCTACCTGTGTGAATGTGTCTGTAACCCTTTTTGTAGAACAAAGCAGTGCAGAGAACATGCTAATTTCTCACATCTTCAACTGCTTGATAACATCTGGTTCATTTTTCCTTCAGTCCCTGGTAAGATACCTTATTTCTTTCTTTTTCTCACTAAATGTCTTTTGTCCTTTACCTTTTCATACAATGACTAGGGAATCCTTCTTGTCACTGTGCCTGTGTGGTTTATTTTTTTAAGCTTACTTTAGTGAGAAGGTCATAGATCTGGGTGCCAGGGGGCTTGGGTTCCAACCTCAGTTTGTTGACTCACTGGGTGAATCAAGGAAGGTCACATCTTTCTTCTTTCTCCCAATTTCAGTTGTCAGGGGGAAACGGGACCTGTTACACCTGCTTTTGAGTGAGTGTGATAGGCATACAAAAAAATGAAATAGTGGATGTGACATTGTGTTGAAAAATGGAAAGTGGTGCACAGGTGCCACAGATTCTATGCATATCCAGGCACATTTGGAATTTTTGTCCAGTTCAGATTAAAGACAACTGTATTATCATCACTAAATCTGCTTACAGAGCACATATGCTAATGTGTGTGTTTAATGGTGGCGGCCTTGCTCGAATCCTTCTCGCTTTGGGGGGCTGCATTTCATTTTCTGGCAGTGTGGGCCTGGTAATGATCACCACTGATATTTACCACATTTTATTAATGTTATTTTTATGATCCTGCAAGAGATAATTAGGATTGGGTTTGTTTTATTCATTTTCATATTGTTGAAATTTCAAGCTAAATAGTGACATGGTGGGGAGGAGTGAAATCGCACAGAGGAGGAATGTGTTACAAATATACTCAACCCAGAAACCATTGTTAACATGAATTAAAATTCATGTAGCCCTGCGTTCATTATTTATATCTAGGAAAGTACGTTACTGGACTCTCAAGAATCACACGTTAAGAAATGTCCTATTCTCCATTTGGAAAGCCTCCAATTAATACATTGTCCAGAGGGAAAACTTATGTGTGTGTGTGTGTGGGGGGGGGCGTTCAGGGTAAATAAGAAACATTGTCTTTGATTTATTTTAAAACCTTCATTTATAATATTTAATAAAATCAGACGTTGGCTGGGTTGAACTAATTAACTTTCTTTGTATTAGTGTGAGAGTTCTTTTCAAGCCAGCCTCTGTTGGCATAGCCTTATGTTTTGTTTCCTTTTAAAATCTGTTCCTAGACAAGGTGGACTGGATTTAAGCAAAACTTCTCTCCATACATAACATGATCAAAATAGTGAATTTAGGACAGTTCTGTAACCATAAATCAGATCTGTAGAAGCCTTTGCCCAGTATATACACAGAGCAGGTTCTCAGTAAACTCATTTAGAGAAGCTAGTTCTGGTGAAGTATACCTGGTACGGAGTGAGGAGAAATGTGTTTGGGTTCTAGTTTTAGCGCTTACTATCTGGCAACCTTCAGCAAGTTACTATAACTTTTTTAAGCCTCAATTTCCTCATCTGTAAAATGGAAGACACAGTAGTTCAGTGACATGCTGTTGTATTTGTTATATGCCTGGAACATAGCAAACTCTCAACTATTTACTATTATTGCTGCTTATATGATTGCATGGTAATTATAACTAACCTCATTGACTAGCAACATTACTTATTAGAAAATTTTAGGGGGTCAGAGTGCAGAACACAGACAAAGGGTGTGGATCCACAGCCATTTGAAATCAATTAGAAGTTATGGAAATGTATCTTTAGGAATATGTTACATTTATGTAAAATGAGCTCCATGTTTATGAGTATGATTAGAACAAACATTTAGGACTTCTAAGCTGTAGAAGTGAGGTATACTTAGATGAAGAGCCATGTGGACACCAGAAGTGGGCTATTTATCTACCCCCACTAGTGAATTAGAATATAATCATGAACCAAACTCTACCTGTTGGGTCCTGTGATGCTGTTATGTTCTGGCCTAGCTCCATTCCCTTTCTCACTTTTCTGGAAAACTGCATCTTGACTTATCTCAAAATATTTACTCAGGAAGTCTTTGGTAACTGCAAACTCCAACATTGGGCTTACATCTCCCAGTAAAACAGAGGTAGACCCAGAATTCCAGATTCTTCAAAGGCAGGGCTCATGGCCATTGTAACCAAGCCATGCAGCTTAGTCCTCCATCCTTTGCTCATGGGCAGTAGGTTTATACTCACACTTTATAGGGAGGCAGTTGAGTGAGTCACTTTGAAGCCCAGATGCCGGCCATTCACATAGCTGTTGCAGTATCTGCCTCCTACTTCTTGCATTCTATTTCCTAGGTATTTCCCATCAAATCTAGTCTAGCATAACATGGCTTACTGCCTAGTCTTGGCCTAAGAAGTAAGATCTGGATAATCTCAGAGTGAATATTCTAGTTTTATATTTTCCTAATTTCTATTCTAGAAACCACATAATTATGAAAAATAGAAAGGTTTATTTTACTAGGATAACTTAACTTGCATCCCACTGATGTAGGCATCCCACAATTTGGGAACTGTGTGGAGAGTGAGAGTCCTGGGTGAGCATCCCCGCTCTTCTGCTCTCTACTGTCTAATAGTGTTGTGACCTTAGGCAATCTCCTTAACAACTCTGAACCCAGTCTCTTCATCTGTAAAATGAGGTGTGATTATGGGGATTCAATGAGCTAATACACGGAGAGCTCTGCGCACTGTGCTTGGGACGCAGAACATTAGTTTCAATGTGCTGATAACTGCAGGTATCACGCCTGCTCCTTGGTTCTCTGTCATGCTGCCTTACCAAGTAGATGGCTTATTCCTTGAAGACAGGGGTCATGCTATTCATCACGGTGGCACCTACACAGTGCCTGGAATCTAGAAGACCTTCCCAAGGTTTGCTAATCAATGAGTTAATAAGATACTCACTGAGAAACTGGAGTGGCAAAACAGCATTTTAGGAGCAATGGGCAGAGACTGAGACATAAAGTAGGAAAGAGCATGTCCTTAGAAGTTAGAGATGCCTGAGTTCAAATCATGGCTCTGCCATGTATTAGCTTTTTGACTTGGGCAAATTATGCCACCTTTAGGCTATAATTCCCTCATTAATATAATGGACATAATTCAATGCAAGGTTATAGTGAGGTTAAAAGAGGGAAAGCACCTACTCAGCACCTGGCATCCAGTAGGCATACAATTAACAGCTGCTTTTGCTTCCATGTGAGTCATGGCCCTTGCCTACACACAATGAGTGACAGAAGCCAGTGAATTGTCCAGACAAGTCATGCAGGGGGGCCTCTGTAGGATGGGAAGATCCCTTTGTGGTCAGTAAAAGCTTTCTGATGAATTGGGGTCAGCCTGGACTTGGATGAAGTATTTCAGATTTGGTGGGATAGAGTCAAGCTCTCAAGTTCCTCATGCCTCCTTTGTGGCATTTCTAGATTTTCCAGTCTCAGGCATTTTCAGGTATGTCTAATTCACTTCGTCTATTGCTGAACTCCCAATTAAATTACTGTATTCTTTAATTACATAGCATCTTAAACTGTAGCTTTGAATTTAATTGAACTTTTTCATGCTCCTTGCTCCCTAGCCAAACAATTTGTACAAAAAAAATTGAATTAACAATCTGACTTTTTTTTGCATTGATTATTATAACATTAAGAGAGTCCCAGGAGTTTCCAGGCTGTAAAAACCTAAATTGTATAACATTACTCACAATAACGCATATGTTATAATCGCAAAGAACTTACTTAAAATTCAATCCACTTTGGCATCATTATCATGTATCAACATAATAAATGAGTCCTTCAGAGCATGGTAATTATAATTTGATAAATCATCAGCCAAAAATTAACTAGATGTCAAAACATTCATTGGAGAGGGTGATGAATCGGGGATGATTGTGGTGATGAATTGTGTTAATCTGCACAGTATGAAGCCAGCGAAATGGCTAAGCAGCCCAAGATGGATGGGGCACAGAACCGGCAAGGTCAGGACACAGAGCTGAGAGAGGAGGGAGGCGGAAGGCAGGGGTGGGGGAGGAGCTGAGGGGAGGAAGAAAGGACCAGCAGCTTCCCTTGGAGACCTGTGAGTTAACCCCTTCCCCACGGGGGGGGGGGGGGGGGGAACGGGGAGAAGGGGGCCCAGCAAAGAGCCTGTTCAGGATGGAGGCTAAGGAAGAGCCTGTAATGTGACCCATTCTATTGGAGACCCCCTACCCCATGCTTCCTGCTAACTCCATGGGTATTCCTTGGATTAAAGATGAAATGCTGAGTGAATGATAAGAAAAGTAGTAGGCCTGACAGTTTTGCATTACGATAAAAATTTTTGGTGGTGGTGGAGGAAGGGGGCTTGTTGACTGTATAATGGGGGTACTCTCAAAGTCACTCCTCTCCACCTAGTTGTGCCTTGGTGGGTGGGGATATGCAGGCCCCAGAGGGATGGGCCTGTGTAGGGAGCTCTTTGCAGCCCAGTTGAGCTAGAAGGACAGAGGGACCTTAGGAGAGGCTGCTAGCAGGTGTTTGGGGGCTGCCCGGTGCCCAGGCAACAGAGAAAGAAAGGCTTGCCCATTCCCCTTTCTGATCCACACAAGCAGCCCTACTTCCTTGGCTTGGAGATCAGCCCATATTTCACAAGAGCCTTTTGCAAAGACCTCCTTGTTACAGGCTTCTCTTCAAGCTCCAATATGGAAGAAGCTGCTGTGGGCTCCCAGGCTCAGTGGGGTAGGAGGGAAGGCTCTCAGTGGCCTTCATGCTCTGGCGTCAGGGTGGAAGGTGGCACTAGGAGCTTGCCAGACACTTTCTGAAAAGATGCAGTGCCAGGGAGTGTGGGCAAAGGAGCTGCCATATTGCATAGGGCCAGGAAGCTTTGGGACAAACATTGGCGGGAATATGGACCATGATGACAACCATGATTGTCATTAAATTTGCTGCTTTTCCTGTCCCACTGGAAATGAATACCCTTAGGTATCTTTTGAAGAGTGAATTAGAACATAGAAAAAGAAAAAGAAAAGTGTAGTAAGTGAGTGGAAGAATTGTTTGAAGATGAAATAAACCCAGAACCTTAAGGGCACCAAAACACGGCTATCAAGTTTGGTAAATTTGTAATTAGGTGAGGGGGGGGTGTTTCTATTTTAGCCACCAGCTCCTCATTGTAAATAACCATTTAAACAATACAAAGGACCTCAACTTGGGTAACACTTGTAATAAGCCCAGACCCTCTTAGGCAAGTGGCCTTCCTAAGCCACCTTAACAGCCACTGCGGGCTATTGTGAGCATGAGCTTGGACTCTCTTTGGCTTTTCTCTCTGCCTTTTTGGGGAACTTCTTCAGATGCTTTCTATGTTGCCTTAGGTTTTGAAGGAAAAATGTCTGAAAGTTACTCAGAGATTTATCCTGTGGTCATATGGCTTTCAGTTCTTTGTTGAGTCTAAAGTCTATTTCCCTTGCTCATTTGAGCAACTTCTTATGTTCGCAGTCCAGTAATAATAGCCTTAAAAAATGGGCATCCCTTACAGGCATGTGGCATTTACTGTTCTCAGAGAATTTTCCCATATATTTAATCACAATGGTAACTCTCCTTGGGTTCCCTTTACTCCTAAGCAAAGACCCAGTTTCTGCCAGAAATTGTCCCCAACAGAGCGCATACACACAGGCAATGGGCATAAGGTAGTTCAGCATGGTGGAGCTGAGCTGGTGTAGTTTCTGACTTGCATCAGTTTATGTTCACAAACTCTCGCTTATTATGATAATTTTCCATGTTTACTTTTTTCTTGTTGGTATCTTTCATCAGCTTCTACACCTTCAGAAACATCAGCCCAGTGCTTTTATTTTCTCCTCCTGAAATTTTAGTAGCATCTTAAGCTATGTGTCAAATAGGCCTCCCTGGTGAGTCTTATAAATTCATCACCAGTTTATAATACTATTTCAAGAGGAAATTGAACTCTGAGTTCCAACACAACATTTTAGTATAATGCTTTCCCCAAGCTTAGTCTATGACTAGGGGATGGTGGTGGATTGGGGTGCCTCCTGCCTGCTGGGACCTTGCTCCAGTGATGTTTAGAGGGTGTTTGGCATATCTGTTGTGCTTATTAAGAACTTGATTCAAATGAAGTTGCCTGAGAAAGACCTCAGAGCTAGTAGTAGGTGTACCTGTTAATAATGCCGATTTTGTAATCAACGAAAACACAATAATTTCCAGAGAAACATCAAAAATGCTTTATTCAAAGTAATGTCCATCGCTAGCTACACATTTCTCCATCTTTTAGGTAATTTTTGGATACTGTCCCAATAGAACTTTTCTTGTTTTGAAGCAAACTATTCAGAGACCCTATTTTCCACTTCTTCATATGTTTTGAAGTGCTGCTTAGAAAGTGCATGTGCCATTGATCGGAACAAGTGGTAATATGAAGGAGCAAAATCTCGTGAATAGTTGGGTGGGTTAATACTTCCCAGGCAAGATCTTTTAACATGTTCTTAACTGGTTTTGAAGTGTATCATTGTGTGTTATCATGAAACAAAATTACTTTGCTATGTCTTCTGGCACATTCTGGTCATTTCATGATCAAATTGTGGTCCAAATTGATTATTTGTTGTCGGTAGTGATCAGTATTAATGGTTTCACCTGGTTTTAGAAGCTCATAATATACCACACCTTCCTGATCCCACCAAACACAGAGCATTGTCTTCATTCCAAAGCGATTTGGCCTTGCAGTAGATGTTGATGGTTGACCTGAATCAACCCATGATTTTGTGCATTTGGGATTCTCAAAATAAATCCATTTTTTATCGCCAGTCATAATTTAATGCAACAAAGACTCTTTAATGCTGTTGAAGCAACATTTTACTGATGACTTTTTGGTTTTCCATTTGTCTTTTGTTCAGTTGATGTGGCACCCATTTTACTTTCTTTAAAATATTTCCCATTGCTTGTAAATGATCACAAATTGTTTGCTGAGCAATGTTTAATCTTTCTGCAAGTTGTTTTTGAGTTTAACATGTACCTTCATCCAATAATGCTTGTAATTGTTGGTCTTCAGGTTTTTTTTGGTTGACCTGGACATCTTTGTCTTTCAGATTGAAATCATCATTTTTAAAGCATTTAAACCAGTGTGCACAAGTATCTCAAGATGGAACATGTTCATCATAAGCTTCCCAAAGTATTCAGCAGTACTTTTATTCAAAATACAGTAATGAATTAAAACTTCGCACAAATGCTCTTTTTTTTAGCACAAAATTTGACATTTTTAAGTGTAAAAATATCCATATTGTTAACATCTTCAGCAAATTTGACATATGAAGTTTTGAAGCATGTTGTCAATACAACAAAATAGCATACATGTCAAATTTCATATATATCAACATATGTGTAACTCCATATATTGAAAAAAATCCACATTATTAACTGGCACACCTAGTACATATTACTGTGAGAATCAAATAGTGAATAACAAAACCAGCCTTGACCATGTGGCCAATTTGACCTTTGTCATTTGATGACCCCATGACACATGTCTGTGTGTTTTCCTTGAGGTTTCTGTGGGTCTCTCCCTGGATACTGTGTTCCAGCTCACTTGTCAACCACAGATCTTCCTACACCACCTTATGGGGTGGGGTGGGGTGGGGCAGGGCAGTCTGTGGAAAATACATGGACTGTAGACTAGGAGACTGAGGTCTGTCTTTGTTGATAACTAGTTTTGAGAGCCTTGGGCTAGTCTCTTCTCCTATGAAGAGATCAAATGTTCATGGATTCCCAGACCTTTCCTTTGTCTACCTCCTAGGTAAGGGGCCAATGGAATTGGATTCTGAGCCCTTCACCTTCACTCCAGCCCCAGCATGTCTACCTTGGTCTACTTAACAACATAAGGATCATGCTCTTCCTACCTGTCATCTTATCCCTGTCAGTCCTAATCATAGCTCTGGGTGAGCTGACAAATTCGAGTCACATCTTGTGTAGTATCTAAGAGTAACGATGCCTTACATTGTTCAGTCTTCTAAACTCTTAAAAATACTTTCATTGCCATTGTTTTACTGGATACCAGAGGCCCAGTACATGAAATTTGTGCACGGGTCGGGGGATGTCCCTCAACCCAGCCTGCACCCTCTCCAATCTGGGACTCCTTGAAGGATGACCAACTGCCCATTTAGGCCCGATCCTACTGGGCCTAAATGGGCAGTTGGACATCTTTCTCACAATCCAGGACTGCTGGCTTCAAACTGCTCACCTGCATGCCTCTCTGATTGCCCCTAACCGCTTCTGCCTGCCAGCCTGATCATTCCCTAACCACTACCTTGCCAGCCTAATTGATGTCTAACTGCTCCCCTGCCAGCCTGTTTGCCCCCAGCTTCCCTCCTCTCCCGGCCTGGTCATTCCTAACTGCCCTCCCCTGCAGGCTTGATCACCCCCAACTGCCCTCTCTTGCAGGCCTGGTCCCTCCCAACTGCCCTCTCCTGCTGGCCTGATGGCCCACAACTGCCCTCTCTTGCAGGCCTGGAACCTTCCACTGTCCTCCCCTGCTGGCCATCTTGTGGTGGCCATTTTGTGTCCATGGGGGGCAGAATCTTTGACCACATGGGGACAGCCCTCTTGCGTGTTGGAGTGATGGTCAATCTGTGTATTACTCTTTTATTAGATAGGATTCCAAATAACCATAAGAGGTAGAAAAGATAGTAGTTGTTGTCCTGTGTCTAGAGCTAAGGGCATGAAAAACCTGCAAGTGTGAACAATGTGCCCAAAGTCACATAGACAGTTAGTGCCAAACCAGGAGCCAGTCCTTTTACACTTGGTGCCATTCTGTTTCCATTTCTCTACTCCAGAGGGGATGGTCCCCCCCCCCCCTCGCTCCCCCAGTCAGCATGGCTATAGTAGAGATGCTAGTGAGGAGAAGGAATTCACATTGGACTGTTACCTCCTTCCTTTGGATGCTTTCTTCTTTCCTTTCTCTCCCCATCAAAGAAAAAATGTCTTTTGTTTTTGGAGTGGCTTTAGCACTCCTCCCAGCAGGAAAGCGGGTGATTATGGGCCTTCTCTTAGCTGAGGTGTGAGGGGTTTATGTAGTGCTTGCCTATGGCAGGCTAATGGACTCAGTTGGGTTGTTTCAATGAAAGTTTCCCATAATCTAATACTGAAGTGGAAGCCTTGAGTGAAGCTTTTATCACTCTTTCATCAGGCTCATCAAGGACTTCCTTTTCCTCTCTGGAAATTGTGTTTCATGCAGTGTTTTTCTAATCTGAGTGTTGCATCAATCAGCGATCCAGTGTAGGTTTGTGGTGCTCCTGGAGTGTTTTACAAGTGGGGATGAGGTTTCTTATTCTGGTCTGCTTGCTTGGCCTTCCTGGACTCTTGGAAAAACACTCAAACTTCAATTTCCTTCCATCTATCACAATCTGTTCTTTTGGTTACTATTAGAATTATTGCTTTTTTTTCCCAAAGAATTATCTTAATAAAGGCATTCCTTTCTGGACTGTGCTTGACCTGTGGGTGAGAGTGGGAATCTGTTTCTTCTCATGGTTTATTGTAATTTTAAGGCTTTCAAAAAACTGAGAAAAATGGGATCCTTTGAAACGTGATCTTCTTGGCCAGTGACTTCCCTGTCATTAAAGGGGTGCTGGATGGAGAGTCAGCCTGTGCATTTTAGTCTAGAGTGTCCTGTTTTTTAGAACCCTCTCCCCTCTCCCCTCTCCCCTCTCCCCTCTCCCCTTTTATGTTTTGGATGTGAAAGAAAGAAATAAGATATTATAAACCACTAACACTGGCAGAAATAGTGGATGACAAAGAAGGGGAAGTGAGAGCTGGGACTGGGCCTAGCTACCAGGTCATTTTCTGAATGATGACTAACATGTGACTTGGATGTGCTGGTGTCTAGATCACAGAAGCCAGGCTGGAGATCTCTGTGACTAATATGATATTAGCTGACCAAAGTCCACCTACGAATTAGCATCTGACTTCATGAGTGGGGTCTGTGAAAGGAAGGAGACTTTGGAGTCCAGGTTTTAGAGTTTGGGTTTTTTCACTTAAATAAATATTTTTAAAGAGTGAAGAAAAAAAAAACAAACCCCACCTCCCAATCCCTGACTAAAACTATTTAGCTGACATTATAAACCCCAAAGGAGGGAATAGTTCCCAAATCCTATTCAAGTTATATAAATACTGGGATCAAAATTTGGGGTAACTATTTCCCCTTCTCATTTTTAAAAATTCATCCAGAGATTTTTTGGGGAGGGGGGGAGAGGAAGGCCAGACATATGCGCGTTCACACACACACACACACACACACACACACAAAACACCACCTCTCCCAGCGAGTGTGACAGGGGATCGCAGCTGTCTGGGTTTTTCCCTGTTATCTTTCCTTTCTCTAAGAAAGAGTCGTTTCGAGGCAGCCGTGACAGCTCTGTCACTTCACTCACACCTCTAAATTTCTCTTTCTGTTGTCAGTCAGCAGACAGCAGCCTGGGATCCTGAAGGGCCTGAGTGATGTCCAAACACAGGAGAGATTGGAGAGAGGCCTGCAACGCTGCGCCCGAGCAGTCAGCTTCCGCCTTTATTCTTAGAAGAATTGACAGGAGTTAAAAAAGTTCCCCCTGTCAGGATCCCCACAGCCCCCCCCCCCCCGCCCCCCTTCCCTCCCCCCCGCCGCTGTCTGAGGCCTGCAAAGAGCAGGAATGGGGCTTCCTCCAGCGTGTTTTCCAGAAACTGCACTTAAGAGGTTGTTCTGAGTTCCTCTGGCCTCAATGGTACCCTGGGGGATTTTTTAAGACTTTATTTCTTTTAGAGCAGTTGAAGGTTCGACCCAAATTGAGAGGGAAGTACAGAGATTTCATATTAACCCCCTTCCTCCACAAACGCATAGCCTTCCTATTATCCAACACTCCCCCACCAGTGGGGTACACTTATTAGTATTTATGAACCTGCACTGACACATCATAATCACTCAAAGCCCATAGCTGAGAGGAAGGTTTACTCTTGGTGTTGGTCTTCAGACAAATGTGCAATGACATGTACTCACAGTCATAGTAGCATCCCAAGTATTTTCACTGCCCTAAAGTCCCTCTGTGCTCCTTCTGTGGGGAAATGAATGCCACATTGGGAGTAATGCCTTTCAGTACAAACCACTTCAGCAACAACAATAGCAATGGCTTCTCCTAACATTCGCTAGTACTCGCATTCAAGGCACCATGTTTTACATCCACTGTCCCATTCATTTCCCAATAGCCTGGTGGTAAGTACTAATTTTCATCCCACTTTAGTGATGAGGAAACTGAGACTTAAATAACATCAGTAACTTGCTTCAGGCCATGCAGCAAATGTGTGGTGGCACTGGCGTTCCTGCTTAGGTCTGCATGACTCTGGTGCCCTAAGGCTTTAAGCCATAAGCAGTTCTCACGCGCCACAGTTAGACCTGGCAGTCATGATGACCTGCTTGCCTGAACAATAAGTGAGGCCCTGTTCTTGTCCCCTGAAGCATGAAGGTATCTGGATTGAGAAAACACATCATCATAGCACCATGAGCAGTGGGATGTCACAAGTGTCCCATGGGGTGGGATAGAAAGGCCACCTGCACCTGGAAGGAAGGGTTGTCTAGTTGAAAGCCGGGGTTTAAGAGTATCTAGAAAGGGGACTCATAATGTGTAGTCACCTGGGCTTGACTGAGATTACCCAACGCAACCTGATTCACATATTAGTTCTGAGCTGTCCAGCCAGGGTGGGGCATATGGTGTGAGTAGCTCCAGTGGTGCCTTACAGATGTTGGCAGATCTATAAATGACAACTTTTTCATTTTTAAAGTGATCAGTTTTGAACCTTCTTTCATCTGTTATATATTCTTCCCCCGAGTTTTCTTCTTCTGTCTTTGGTTAATTTTCGTGGAAGACATAGCATCTTCCTCATCTCCTGTCAGGCACTGTGCTAGATCCTTAAAGAGTGCTATTGCATGTGATCCTGCATGGAAAATACCATCATCACTCCATTTCACAGTCACTGAGGACTAGCAAAAGTAAGAGATCCATCCAGGGTCCCAGTCCAAGCAACCCTGGATCCTAACCGCAGCATGAACCCCCAGGGGTGCTCTGCTCTCTGTGACTTTCCATGGAAACTTTGGTGCTCTCTCCCATCTTTGCTGCTTGGTGCTGAACCATGTGCTTATGCGCTTCTGTCATGTTCTCTGTTGGTTCTGTTTCATGTGTGTTAGGCTACTCTGACCAACTGCCTTGAAAGCTCTTCCAGAAATGGAAGTGATGACTGACCACTCAGTGTTCTGCAGGGTTCATCTCAGGCTGAGGAACAAGCCAGGCCTCCCCAAACCAGGAGTCTTCATTGATTTCTATCTTTCCTTCACCCCCATCTCTAGTCCATCACAAAATCCTGTCAGCTCTACTGAAATGGTCCGCCAGTCTCCTCCAGAAACCTGGACAGAGCCACCATCACAGCTTGTGGGGACAACCATAGTAGTTTCTTCCCTTTCCTTCCTGCCTCCTTTTAGTTCATTTGCCATGTGACAGGAAGAGCCAGCTGTTAAATTGTCAATCAGATCTTGTCACTCTCTTGTCAAAGCCCTTCAATGATTTCCTGTTGATTCATTCATCTACAAGTGTATGGTTTTCCTAGCCTGGTGGAATATCAGCTCCATGAGAGAAGCCTTATCTACCTGTTTGATCCTCACAGAGTGGCTGGCCCATATGCTAGCTAATCCTATCTAATAAAAGAGTAATATACAAATTTGACTGTACCTTCCCTATACTACCAGCCAATCAGGAGTGGGGGCGAGGCTGAGTGGCATGAGGGGCAGGGCCGAGTGGCGTGAGGGGCATGCCTGAGTGGTGCAAAGCAGGGAGTGGGGCCGAGCAGTGCAAGTGGTGGTGCAAGTGTGGTGGATGAGTATGCCGAATGTTTTAGAAATGTATGTAGGTGAGAGGTGCACAGAAAGAGCAGAGGGACACCCCAAGCAGCAGATACAACTTCTGTGCACAGATCCGATGGGCGAGTTGGGCTGGCAAATGGAGTGGGTTGGTCGGAGAGGGAAACCAACTATTGTACATTCACAGCATCTGAGCCCCAAGCCACTGTGGCTCTATGAGGGTGGCTGTCAGCGCTGTGAACGAGGAAGGTCCCAGGAGCAGTGGGTGGCCTTGTTGGGGCAACTGCAGGTAGCATGGTGTGTGGCAGCAGCAGCCGCCGGCAGGGTTAGATAGGATTAGCTAGCATATGGGCCAGCCACTCTGTGAGGACCAAACAGGTAGATAAGGCTTCTCTCATGGAGCTGATATTCCACCAGGCTAGGAAAACCATACACTTATAAATGAGTGTCTTTGAGCAGGCGGTGGTGGCGGTAGCCCCAGGGGCTCAGAGGCTGTGGAGGTGGAGGCCCCAGGAGGGTTGGGGAGCAAGCACCGTTGGCACCACGGCCATGCCCAAGGGGCGCTAGAGAGAACCTGAGCTACTTCTGCCTTTTGCAAGCAGGAGCCACTCCAGTGGTGCTGGGCTGCCAGGAGAACCCCAGAGGGGAGGAGGGAGGAAGGAGGGAAGGAAAGACAAGGTGAGGGAAAGGGAAGGGGCATGGCTGTGGGGGCCGGGGGGAGCTTGGGGACAGGGAAGGAAACTGCTGGAGCAACAACCCTGAGCGACCTTAATAACTTTCAATTTCAAGAGGGAAAGAGGGAACTGGAAAAGTACAGGCTCTGCGTTTTGGCAGAGGCACGGGAAGAGGCACCTAAGGGGTCCCGGGTGTGTGGTGGAGCATCTCTAGGCACGGCAGGAAAGGCGGGAGAATGGGAGCAGGGAGCTGGGGAGGCACTGTGTGTGTAGCAGGGCCTTCCAAAGGGCAGCCTTCTCAGGGAGAGGCAGATACACGGCCCAAAGGTCCAGAAGGCGAGAACCCCCGCACCTGCCTCCCGAGTCCAGCCGATCTCTGAGGTCAAGGTTGGGCACTCTGTGTCCGATGCCCATGCCCCCAGTGCCACGCAGTGACCGGGCTCTGGGCAGCTTACCCCTTGGCTGCCATGAGTGCGGGGTGCCCCCAGGGCTGGGCAGTCGCCGCCGTGGCTGAGGCCTGAGCTGGGGGAGCAGGGCCAAGGCATCCGGGGCAGAGCCAGCCATTGGCCCCATTGAGGGGGCAGGTTGGGCTGAGGGATTATCCACCCCCAGTGCACAAATTTTGTGCACCAGGCCCCTAGTAAGTAATAAGCAGCTAATATTTAGAAAAGGATAAATACTTACCAGGTATTGTTCTAAACATTTCACATGCATTCACACATTTAGTTTTCACAATGACCCCAAGATGTGGATATTATTGTTTTTCCATTTAACAGATGAGGACACTAAGGCATGGAGGGTTACACAATGGTCCCAGGGCATGTGGCTGATACATGGCAGAGCCTGGCTTCCAAACAAGGCGGCATGGCTGCAGAGCACATGTTTTTAATCACCATAGTGCAGTGCCTCCCTGTCGGTACTCAGTAAATACTTATTGAATGAATTAATGAATAGGAGATGCCCAGAGAGCCTTGTCGGATGAGAACCAACATAGATAACAGTGGCTATGTTCTAGTCCTGGTCATTGTCAAATGCATCCCAGAGCATAGGGTGTGGTACTGTCTGTGTGGGTATTAAATACCCCACAACTCACATTGGGTTTTGCTTACCACCAGAGCTGCTATTTATACTTTCTACTTGATAGAGCCGTCTGGCTCCATTGGCCTTTATTTTTATTATTTCTTTTTCCTTTTTGAAGAGGACAGGATTGTGGGAAATATTTTGTTTTCCCTGGGAACCAGGCTATGTATTTACTTCAAATTTTATTAAATGAGTTATAAATTTTCCCAGCAATTTACTCATAGCTCAAGAGGTTTAATTTGCATGTGTTGCCTTTTACAATATGCTTTTCGTAATGTTGCAGATGCTTCTTCCCCAGCTTCGGTAAACAACAGGCACGCCGCCAGGTTTTTGACTGAACATGTGCCAGGCCCTGGAAATACACATTAACTCTGTGGTGGCAGGGGGGCCACGCATCCTGCTTTGTCCAGGGTATCCTGGGGACTGAGTGGAATTCTTGAGGGGTGGGTGGCAAAGATTTTCTGGATATTCCTTTTGGACATCTTTTAGAATATTTTTTTCACCTATAAAATAAGTAAATAAGCAAACATTTATGCTTAGACATCAGACTTGCATTTGGTTCTATTTAAAATCTAGTGTGACTATGATGACAGAAAGGGTCTGTGGGGCCCCAATGATCTCCAGTCAGCCTTCAGAGAAGCTGGCCAAGGCCCTGTGAGGGGTAGCTGTGTAAGCCTCTAAGAAGCCAGCTCTTCTGGGAGTTTGCTGCTCCTTTGATTTGGGGGAGACAGAGCATTAGGATGGAGAACTTACCCTTTGAGGGACATACTGTTGGGTTTGAGTTTTGGCTATGACACTTAATAGTTGAATGACCTTGGGCATAGTACTTAAACCTCTGTGCTTCAGTTTTCTCATTTGTACAAATGAGGTTATAGAGATCCCTGTCATGTAGGTTTGTTGGGAGGATTAAATAGCATACTGTATATAAGGCATTTGCAATGAAGTGGTTCATAAATACACACATCCATGCAGTGCCTGGGGTTCTAGGACTTGGCCAGTTCACTGATGAGTTAGGGGACCGATTCTCTGGTGAAGTTTTCCTGGTTGTGTCTTGATTGGGGAGAGGGTGGTGCCAAAATAAGAGATGAGTACATCAGAATGAAGTTCAGCTGCATGCAACGGAAAAGCTCAAAGTAACAGTGGCCTGACATTGCAGAGAATTCTTTCTCTTTCATGTAAAAGAAGTATGGAGGGAGGTAGTGCAGGATGGGTGTGACAGTTTCATGGTGTCATTAACAACTCTGGCTCCTTCTCTTTGGGGTTCTGACATTCTTAACTTATTTTCTCAAAATTGTTTTTGATGGCAGTTTTTGCACTTATCATCATCATGTGCTCATTCTAAGAAGCAAGAAAGGGAAACAAAGCAGGCTTTTAAGGAAACTTCTAAGAATGCCTGCATAATACATCTTTTGCATCTCATTGGCCAGAGCCACAGCCAGATGAAAGAAACATGTACTCTTTCATTTCAGCAACCGAGTGCCAGCTCAAAATCCAGCTCTGTTAAGGAGGAGATGGGGAATGGGTGTTGAAGTAGGAAGCTACCAGTGAGTTGTTTGTGCTCACCCATAATTTTTGTGGCTTGAAGTAGAAGAAATTCAAGGGTCTAGAATAGTAATTTTCTAAAGTTTCATTAATGATTTTAGGTAGTATATGAACATTTTGTTTTCAAATACTTTAGTAAGTATTTTTTTAACATGAACATAATTATAACAAATATCAAGCTCAGGATTTCACATATATCATGTAATAGTATAATGTCATCCAAAAAAATTTAAGTGAGTCATTTATTTAAAAATCAAGTAAATGTAGGCATACAGGGATGAGAGAGGCCATATACATAGTGGATAAGTGTGGGCTTTGAGGTCAGACTATCTGAATTGGAATCTGCAGTATGTTACTTATTTGTCAAATGACCTTGGACTTTCCATGCTTTGGTTTATCTGTAAAATGGCACTAACAATAGTACCTACCTCATAAAATTGTAATAATCAAATGAGTTAGTACTTGTAAAGCTCTTAAAACAATGCCAGGTGTGGGATAAGTACTTCATGAACATTGATTATTGCTTTGTTGCTGCTGTTATTGTTGTTATTATTTTTATTACTATTGTGTTTTTACTAGTACTATTATTAATTACAAAAGATCACACTTGGGTAGTGCAGAAATTATGAGGGTGGTACACACATTAGTGCTTAGAGCAGTGGTTCTCAACCTTTCTAATGTCGTGACCCTTTAATACAGTTCCTCATGTTGTGGTGACCCCCAACCATAAAATTATTTTCATTGCTGGTTCATAACTATAATTTTGCTACTGTTATGAATCATAATGTAAAATCTGTGTTTTCTGCTGCTTTACAGCAGCAGTTCTCAACCTGTGGGTGGGTCGCGACCCACAGGTTGAGAACCACTAGCAGGGTCTAATAAATTAGAATTTATTGAGCATTTACCATGTGCTAAATAAGACCATGGAGCTTGCTTTAAATACATTCTTTTCTATTCTCCCAACTAGTGGCCCAGTGCATGACATTCACTGGTGGGTGTCTCTCAGCCTAGTCTGCTCCCTCTTGCAGTATGGGACCCCTTGGGGGATGTCCACCTGCTGGCTTAGGCCTATTCCTGGCAGACAGACATCCCCCGAGGGGTACTTAGCACTGCTGCAAGGCAGGAGAGGCTCCTGCCACCACCCCTGTGCTCACCAGCCTTGAGCTTGGCTTCTGGCCGAGCGGCGCTCTCCCTGTGGGAGTGCACTGACCACCAGGAGGCAGTTCCTGCATTGAGCATCTGTCCCCTGGTGGTCAGTGTGTGCCATAGCAACCAGTTGTTCTGCCATCTGATCAATTTGCATATTAGAGTTTTATTATATAGGATACTACATGCTAAGTGTTCTTTCTGTTTTGCAGATGAAGACACTTAGTCTTGGCTGGGGCAAGTTAATTACTCAGCATTCCATGTTAGCATAGGACCAGCTTCAAAGTCCCTGTTGATACAAATCTCTGCCTCATTTCCCTCTTGGTGGTCTCTCCTGCCTTTTGGCTGCTCAGAGCTTCATTATCCCCCTCTTGCCTCCAGAGCCCGCTGATTCCTCTTCCTTCCCATTTCCCTCCCCATCCTCCATTGGCTAGCTAGTGCATATGCCAGCCATTCCCTAAGCCTCTCCCTGCTGTCAAAATTACCTGTCCAGCATCTGGATGTCTGCAGGACACAGAAAATGACAGCTTCTAGCTTAACAGACTAATCTGTGAAAATGGACATTAACTAATATGCTGTCTCTCTCTGGCTAATTCATTTTAGAATGAGCCTGAAGGATTCAGGCAAGAAATAGCTCAGCAGCCTTATGAGGCCTGTCCTGCCACAGACTGAGATGGGTCTGTCGCATACCATCTCCTAGGTCACGCTGTGAGTTTTTAAAATTGCTCTACCATAGAGGCCTAATAAAAAGAGCACACTGCAATGGTGATGAAGGGATACCACACTCACTGATGAGTGGTCAGTCAAGAGCAAGGGCTCCAGCATTCCCCTCCAGTTCCCAGCCCAGAGCTGGGTTCACTGTGCGCACTCCATCAATATTGTTGTGTGTATGGATCATTTCCAGAGGCCTTCCAGATATGAAGGGAACAAAAGGCCCCTGAAGGAATGGGACAATGAATTACAAGAGGTAAAGTTTGGCGAGGCCTTCCGGACTTCATAGATTTTTGTTGTTGCTGTTGTTTGGGCTATAATGGTCTGTCACAGAGGTCAGCTTGCTGTCACCAATGGTCCCTATGTGTTTTTAGCTAAGAGTGAACTGAACATGAGCGGTGGGACGCTGGGGTCAGGACACATTCATCTTCCACTCTCTCTCTTTAGAGCTGGAAGCTCAATGTGATGTCATAAAGCAACTGATGTCTTAGTACATCCAGCCAGAATTATTTTCTCTTTTACTCTTCCTACAAATTATATCTTATGATCCATTGAATTTCATCTTCCTATTTTTCCAACATTTCTCATTTTCTTCCCCTTTTAATCTTCTCTCTCAGACCATTGGGGAAAGGAAACAATGTTGCTTAGCAACCAGTATGAAACTAGTCAATACTGTTCCTAATATTAACCCATTAGTAACAAGTAAGCAACATAATCCACATTTATATGACTCTTTCCTAGTTTTAAACTATGAGTTCACAAAAATTGGCAGCCCAATTCAGTGTTCTATTCTCAAACATCAGGGATATTTATGGGTTGTTATAAATGTTAGCATGTACCAAAGTTGCAAATTATTTAAATTGTCTGTTTATTAAAGTGATTCACTGTTGGATACTTTATTTAGAAATTTGCTTAAGATTATTTTGCATTTACTTTTGAACAAAATAGTTTCTGATTTCAGCAGGTCTTTTGTATGTGTGCTGATTTTGCTTTTTAGTAATTTAAATTTATTCATCTGACAAAGATAAAGCTAAGATCTGGAAATAGCCCATCAGTAGATGAATAGGTACACACAAAAAAGCCGTGGTACATTTACACAATAGAATACTATGCAGCTGTATAAAAGAAGGATCTCTTAACCTTTGAGACAGCCTGAAGGGACCTGGAGAGTATTATGCTAAGTGAAATAAGATAGGCAGAGAAAAACAAATTGCACATTATGTCACTTATATGTGGAATCTAACAAACATAACAAATGATGCATAAAATAGGACCAGATGCATGGAAACATGGAACAGACTTGCAAATTTTAGAGGGAAGTGGGGAGGGAGGAGCTGGGAAGAGATTAACCAAAGGACTTAGAGGCATATATAGAAGTATGTTGCCCATGGACACAGACATAGGGTAGTAAAGGCTTGGGGTGGATGGGAACCAGGAGGGTTAAGGAGGAAAAAGGGGTGGCATCTATAATACTCTAAATAATAAGTATTAAAAAATAACATATATTCATCTATTAATAAAAATTATATATTTTCTGGATTTTATCATTTATTCATTTAATGTTTATTGAACTCTACTGTGTGCCAGGAACCATGCAAGACACTGAGCAGACATGGTTCTGGTATTTTTGTCTGCAAAGTCTTTTTCTCTTTTCAGCTTCATCTATTAAAACAAAATAAAATGCTGCCAGGTTTTCAGATCCTATAGCCACTTTTCTACTGAAATGGTTTCTTTGATTTTGATTAGACAATATTATTCTTAGGTCCTTTAGCCTTTAGGAAGTGAGTAATAGGAGTCCTTTGAGTATGAGTGAGTAAAAGGTAAACACTGAGCAGCTCAGCTTCTGCCTCATACATGGAGGGGTATAGCCAGAACACACAGGTAAAGGCTTGGGAGCAAGTCATGCCATGGATGAGAATGGACTTCAGTGTTTCCCTTCTTACACATGTGCCCCCTTTTCATTATAGATGACCTGTTAAGTCTCCCCAAATACTCACCATCCTTCTGATAGTCAATGTTACCCCCAGTTGGTGGGGATTGTAAGCTGATCTCTCCTCCTTATGGTGTTGATGACTTTATTGAAGAATCTACAAACAGAGTATCTTTGGGGATGGAAGAGAATTCCTGGCTCTCCTAATAGAAGGCTGGGAGAGTTTTTAGCAGATTGCCTCCCTCCTTCCTCACCTATCATGGTGATATCCCTGTCACATTGCATATCCAAAGTACTTGACAAGGGATATGGGTGGCCATGCTAGAACCCTACATTGCAGGGCATGGTAATGCTGGAGGATTATCACATCCTCTAGGTTCCCAGAGTCTCCAGAAACTAGGTAATTGTTGCATTGTGAAGGTTGTATGGATTTCCCCTGTTGTCTTGGGTGGCCAGTGTTCCTCATTTCTTAGGCTTGGCAGTTAATGGAGGAAACCATGTGTGACTAGATTATGTAAAGCCAGCTACATGTGATTTCAGTATGCATGACTGGGTGCTCTCTTGTCATTGACTTGGGAATGGTTACATAGGACTCATCAAGATGTGGTTTTCAACTAGATTTTAGCAGATGTCTCCAGAAGAGAAGAGGTAGTGAAAGCCTCTGAGATATCCTCATATGGGACTTAGGTTTTTGCCTTACTTCATTTGTAACAGAAAAAGAGAGAGAGCATATGGACCTAGAACTAGGCCTGGGCATAATTCCAGCAGCTTCCATTATTGAGTACCTACTGTGTGTCAAGCATTGTTCTAGCTGGGCCCCTTGCATATATTGTCTTTCAGTCTTATCGGCAGCCTTGCAAAGATGGCATTCATCTCCCTGACTTGCAGATGAGAGAACTGGGACTCAGAGAGGGTAAATACTTTGCTTGAAGATCACATAGCCCACAGGAACCAGACAGGAGTTAAGTGTACATAGGGCCTGGCTCTGCATCCCAGGTTCTCTCTGTTGGGCCTCACTGCTTCCTTCGCAAGTTGGCATTCACTTGAAGATAGGGGAGGGTGTGTAGTTGTGGTAGAAAATTCTAGATGTACAGAATGTGAGAATCCATCCAGCCATGCTCCCAAGGATGGTTTGACCACTCAAAATTGTTTAGCTCATCCAGTCTGCACCATCAAACAGCAAAAGATGTGGCAGGAACAACTGAGGGGATACAGGGACCACATTACAATTTCAGATTCACTAACTCAGAATGTCTTTCTCAGTCTTTCATTTACTGCCTTGCTATGCAGCTTTCTGTCTCTCTTCTCAGAATATAAAATAATGATTCCATGACTGGGTTTCCTGCTGAATGCGGCCCTCTTAACTTCTCCATGTGGCCTGCCACCCAATTTCAGCAACAAGAAACTAAAGATATGTGTTGATGGGAAGTAATTTCTCTTGTTCATGCTTTACTCATTGCCCACATTAGGAAGGCAGCCTTTTCACTTCCACCCACACAGGGCTTCCCAGTTCAAGTCATGGATCGATGGCGTGGCTGCTGGGGTCTGGCCCCTAGGACCCAGCTGGGCATGGAGGAGGAGAGACGGTCCTGGGAGGAAGAAATAGAAAGGTTCCCGCCCTCTGCTCTGGTAGAAGATAAGTCCTCTGCCTGTTCTAGATGGAAGTGGGGAAAGGGATCCAAGCATGTAGGTGGCATTTTCCATGTCCCTTCCACTGCTGCCACCACTACTATGCTACTTTGTCTCTCATCCATTTAGCACCCCAACCCCTTAGCAAAGAAATCTCTGCACTTCTCATCTTTAGCATCTAGGAATCTGTCTATATGTCCTTGGCTAGAGCTGAGCTCAGGGCTAATTCACCTGCCCACTCAAGTCCTGTAGCCTCTTCCCTGGGCAGAAGACACATCTTAGAAACACTTGCTGCAGAGAACACCACCGGGTTAGCTTCTGAAATGTTATAGTCCCATATGGTAACTATATGTAAGAACATTCTAAAGGGATGCTTAAGTGCACTTAGAGATGTGGCTATGTTATATTTAAAAGATATAATTTACATTTGTCTGTTTAATCATTTATGAAATATAGTGTATGTATGTGCATATTCCCAAAGCATTTTGATTTTTCTGGAACTATCCATCTTTATATTTAGAAGTTATATACCTTAAAATATAGTGCTTATGCATATATATATATATGCATGTATTTATGGGTACATATATATGTGTACACACATACATATATATGCCAGAAGCATTTTAATTTTTTTCTCTTTCCTCTCATCCCCATAATGCCACTCCTCAGGCAGGGAGCAGCCCAGGCAGTGCTTGGGCAGAGAACTGACCATGCACCACAAGGTCAAGTGCAAATGCCAGCATTTGGGCACATTAAATGTCAGGCTTTTTCTTCAGCAATTTCATGAAGTAGCCAGTTTCTTGATGAGCTCATCCCTGTGCAGCAAGAGGACAGCGAGTGCTGGCTGGGTGGCTAGAGAATGCTCACTGCTAGGAAAGCCGCTCTAGTCCTATAAGGGGGGCTGCTTGGATTTCCTGAGGATCATGTGCGGCAGGCATAAGATCCAAGCCAGTAACTGGAGGAGGTGGAAGGGACAAGAGCACAGGTCTCAGCAGAGGTTCCCTCGGAGCAGCCTGGTCTGTAGAGCAGGAAGAAACAGTCAAGGCCAATGGAGCCTTCAACATCTCTTCCACGTGTGCTCCCAGCAAGGGTGGGAAGACTTGCCAACTCTGCCAAGAGAAGCAACCATGTGGCTGGTCATGGTCCAGAGGCACACATCCCACACGCAGGGGCTGGAGTGAGAAGGACACTTCGGTCATACACCCTGAGCAGCATTGTTTGTCCCTTTTGTCTGTGTCCCTGTGTCATGAGAATGAATGTCCTGATCCTATGTTAAGTGAGTGCATCTCCATAGCCTGGCTAATGGCTCACGGGCTGTGCCAGCCATATTGCCCAGCCATGGGCTGTGCTGAAGGTGAAGGCCACGAGGCTTAGCTTCCTGGGATGCAGTTTTCATTCTGAAATGCAGCTTCTGCAGGAGCTACTTTGGCCTTTTCAAGCCCTGAAAAGAGCTTGAAAGGAATGGGCTCAAGAACCAGGGGGATAGGTGCTTCCTCAACCTCGACCCAAACATCATCCTTAATAAACTTCAGTTCTGAAATGCTTGTCTTTATGTCTAAAGCCTGAGAACCCTGTTGGGTTATGAGTGAGGGTGAAGATTTTTTCTAGCCTGAATATATAAACTCGGTGTAAACAGTCATCTGTGACTGAACTGCCTCTTCCCCCACCTCAATCCCTGGGGAGAGGCTTGGTGATGGTCTTTTGAGAAGGATGCCGTGTTAGCGACACCAGACACGTGAGGGTGAGAAGAACCATCTTATATGTATTTCTTAAATTGTTGAGGGAGAATTCTGAGGAGGAATGGAAAGCTGAAAAGGAAGAAAGTAGGAAAAAGGAAGAATTTTTTGGAATGGAGAGGAAGTAAATATAAGGGAGTGTTATCAATAGAAACCATGGCATCCTGCATATTGTATGTTTTATGAATCAGAATATCAACTTAAATTAACATAAGCATCAAATGAAGTGTATTAGCTCAGATATCTGAAAAGGCCCGAGTAGATAGGACTTTCAACATGGCTGGATCCTCAGCCCCAAAATGCAATCACAAGTGGTCTCTCTCTGTCCACCTCAGGGAACTACTTACCTACTCAGTGACTCAAGGAGGCAAGCTAACTGCCAACTCTACAGGTTTTCTTCATTATCTTCCCAGAAACCTTATTGGAAGAGGTTCACTCTGACCAGCCATCCAAAAAACCTAAATTGGCTCTTACAGGCCCTGGTTGGGTCACGTACCCATCCTGAACTAATCTCGGTGCACTGTGGTATGTGTGGACCCACTGGCCAGGCCAGCTTATATGCCTGCCTGGAGGCTGGGCTGGAGTCTGCTCTACAGAACTCAACAGTTGCAGAGTGGTAGGTAGTAGGGGCCTGTGGGGGTTCCCTGGGGAACATTAAGGTTCTCTTAGCAGAAGAAAGGTGAATGCATGCTGGGCAGGAAAAGATCTGCGACTTCCACGACCAGTTGCAAATGACCATGCAGGTGGTTAAGTTGGTAATAAGCAAGCAAGGATTTATTGAAAACTGGCTAGGACAGTCACGGGGCACCCCGCAGAGACCTAATACCCATGGCCGCCCTGCCCCGAGTGCAGGCAGTCCTTTTAAAGGTGTCTGAACCATAAATGTTATTGCGCTACATTTGGCAAACAGCCCCCCAAAGGTCACATCTGGGGAAGGGGTGCCAATAGACTATGAATGACCCTATTGCCCGCTCCTTATCTTCTAACTATGTATTTTGATAGATGTGGGAAAGTGGTCCTATCTTGTAAAAACAGGTGGTGTAGCTACATAATTGGCACTGACCAGTTACTCCTCTGGTTCTAGTCTTTAAAGGGTTTTTTCTCTAACCTTCAAGATCTCAAGCTAGAAACTAAAGCAATAATTCTTTTGTTTTAAGCAAGCAGGGGTGAACAGTGGCCAAAGTTTCAGAACAGCAGTTTTACCCTAGATAAATGTTCTTATGACCTTATTTCATTCTGAAAAGAGTTTTGGGTATGATGGTGGAATGAAGACTGCCTAGGCAGTGAGAAACACCAATTTACAGCAAGAAGAAGTAAATAAGAATAACAATGGTACATAAATATAGCAAAGATGTGAAAGTGTTTTTGAATGATGTAGTTTGAGTCCAGGTTAAGTTTAGTGACCTGGAATGCCACTAACTGACATAAGAACAGGCCCACCCCATCTCATCACATAGAGCTTTCCAGAAGGCTCTGTGTGGAAAGCCCAGTGAAAACCCCTGCTCTCTGTGGGTGCTTGGTAAGAGAATGAATTTTGACCATGTTACCTGTGGACTTTCCCATGCTTTGCAGCAGTATCAGAAGTCCAGGAAGGGAGCATTACCAGCCTGGACCCATGACAAATGCCAAGTGGCCAGAAATCAAAAAAGGAACGCTGCATCATAACTTCCTTCATTCAGGAATTAGCGTTCTGAGATTTTTAAACCACATTGCAAACTGGAGCTGGTGAATGAGCAAGGCTTAAAGATTCATTTGGCATTAGCCTCGGTGCGGATTGCCGGAGTCTTTCATTAATTGGATTCAGGTTATGTGTGTTTCATTTAGAAGCAGCTGCGATCACTAATGGAATGACCCCTGTGTCGTTGTCTGTTCTGAAGCAGGAGGCGAGATGGCTCCTCTTTTTATGTTGCATTTGCCACTTGGGCTGACACTGTATGCTGGTGAAATATGGTCCTTGGCCCTCAACCAAGCTTCCCCTTTTTAAAAGAAAAATTTTGTTTTCATTTTTAATGAAGAGACTGGCCTTAGGCTTGAAAACCACAGGGCTTCGTGTTGCTTCACTGACTGCAGCAAAGGGGTGAAATTTGGGAGACACTGTTTTTTTGTGTGTACCAACTGCTCTCCCCAAATCCCCACAGCTCTTCACAACCAAACTGGAGGTACAGAGGTAGGGTGGGTACGTGAGGCCACTCCCCAGCCTCCCTTATCCCCCACTCTTGTCTCTCTGTGCCCCCAACACACAATCCTATCTATGTTTAGTTGTTTTGAGCACTTAAGAAAGAAAAACTTAAAACTCTTCACTTAGTCTCCTTCTCCAATCAAGGTTCACACTGAATCAGAAAAGTCATGTAATAAACATATATTAGCATGATAGTAGGGATACTATTTATTTATTGTCCTGGAATAGCAACTGCAGATTCTCCTGTTAAAATGCTGAGTTACACCCTGTGCTTCTCTGCTGAAACCTTCTAAAGGCTGAAATTCTCCCAAGGTCTGGTGCAATCCCACCTCCACACTCCTCTGTCCTCTACCCTCAGGCCTCCTCCCCTTCCTGGCTTTCCCCTCCAGCAACTCCATCATGACCATGCAGTTCCTCAGACACTACTTTGAGGTCCTGTCCCTTCTTTTTCTGTCCAGGATCTGTAAGATTCACATCTTTCCTCCAATGTTGGGATTTTTACCTAAAAGTTGTGTCCTTGGTAGCTTCTTCTCTATTGAAAACTACAACTCTTATCCCCACCCAGGGCAGTACTGGAAGCTTGGGCTGCTGTATTTTGTTCCAGCCTTGCCATCCTCTGACACACTCTTCTTGCAGACTGTGCACCTGCCATCCCAAGAATCCAATTCCATGAGGGCTGGGTCTTGTCCTCTGCTGCCTGACTCATGAGGGTGCTCATTAAATCATGGAACATTATTACCACTAATAGGCACATTTTCTAGGTTCCTAATTACAGCTCCATGAGGTAGGCTAGGCAGGTGCGATTCCCACTTTATGGAGGAAGAAAGGCCCCAAAAGATCCAGGGATCTAGGAATGGTGAAACTTGGACTCACTTTCTCTGCCCCCTAGGCTGTTTACTTTTGATACCTGGCATCTCTGATCGAGGCTTCTAGAATTCTGGGGAAGTTGTAAGTGAAATTAATAGTCATGGGTCATGGGACCTGGTGAATGAGGATCCTGGTGAAATCCTCCTTGCACACTGGCTCCTTCAGGCCTTCACATAATTAGCCTGGAGGCCTTTGGCCCTGATGCAGTAACTGGTTAGAAGCAATCTGTTGCTGCCCTTCATTAGGACAGGCGGCAGGAGATGAAATAGTTCAGGTGAATCATGTGGCCTAATTTGGAAAGGCTTGATAGGGCCAGCATCTCTGATTTATCAGGGAGACGTATCTGCTATCAGAGAGATCCACACACGGACTTATTTATTCTCCAGAATCTGTTTTTAATTCCAGAGATTGTTTACCTAAACTGTTGTGTGTCAGATCTCAGGACAGATTTCTGCTTAGCATTTAATTTTAGGTACTTGCCATGGCCGACAGTAAAAAATGGGCCTCCAGAATTTGTAGTTTCATTATGAATCTTACCTTTGGCAGCCCCTACAGTAGTTTGTCTTTGAAATCTCCTTGGTACTTGTTAACCCCGCTCTGCTGTGAAAGAGATATAGTTTATTTATTGGACTTTGCCCATTTATGAAAAAGTACAGGAATTATTAATGGTTTAGTATCTATTAATGCATTACTTGGGTGGAATTCAAATTCTAATATTTATGGTAAACCCCTTTATAATGAAACGGGCAGATCATCAGCTTTCTGCTCCTTAAATTTGGAAAGCTCTAAATGCCATTGGAATGGCTCCTTGTGAAATATGAGGCCTGCCGGCTCTAAATTTACACCCATAAATAAGGAATAAGTACTTTGGGTTGGAGGAGAAATAATTAAGAATATTTGTGCAGATAATAAAGAAGAAAGGGTCCAGTTTGGTGAACTGTGTGCTTGGTAAATGCCAGATGTCGCTAGGTCCTGGATGAGAGATGCAGATGATTCAGGCTGGGTGACTGTGGGTATATAGGACTTCTGGAGACAGGAAGAGGAGCCCTACAGAGAGCGCCTTGGAGCCATGGCAACAGGGGAGTGGTCATGTGCATAAGACTTAGACCTAAAACCAGGAGACCTCCTTGTGATACCTTAGAAAGGGAGAGGGAGAGAGAGATAGAGGCCTCCTGCACATCCCATACCAGGTATCTGCCTGCAACCTGACCAGGCATGTGTCCTGACTAGAAATCAAACTGACCTTCTGATTCATAGATGGACACTTAATCACTGAGCCACTCTGGCCAGGCCAGCTCTTTATTAATCACTAGAGGCCCAGTGCACGAAATTCAAGCATGAGTAGGGTTCCTAGGCTTGGCTGGCGATCAGGGCTAGTTGGGGCCTTCCTTCCCTCAGCTGCCAGTGCCAGCTGCTGGCTTGGGCCTTCCTTCATTCCATGCCACCCCCTGGTTGTCAGCACATGTCATAGTGAGCAGTTGAACTCCCTGTAGGTCAAACTCCCAAGGGGAAAATTTGCATATTAGCCTTTTATTATGTAGGATTATTGAACTTTTTTGGACCTCAGACTCATCTGTAAAATGGAGCAAATATCTTACAAATGCATCATGAGGATAAACAGTGTACTAGTAGACTTAGAATTACCAAAAGTAGTCAATAGTTCTGTGTAGGTGAGACCTTAGGAGAAAACCTGGTTAGGGCAAACATGGTTGAGTGGGTTTATAGAAGATATATGTGTGTGTGTGTGTCTGTGTGCTGGGTGTTGAGCAGGAGATAGAGAATAAAGGATAAGTATGAATAATGAGCTCAGTATGGAAATAAAAACAGTTAAGGTCTCAGAGCACAGTCAATGAAGGGGTACCTCTTACTTGCCAGGGCTCTCCTGCCCAGGGAATCTACTATTGGATTCCTTGAGCTTTTCTTGTTCAGCTGAAGCTTCTCCCCTCCTCTTGGTATGAGTTAAAAGGTTTGGTTAAATCTCTACATCTCCAAGCATCTAAAGGGTTATAAAACCATAACATGTAATAACAAATAGGAATTTTTGTGATCACCTAGTTTATAGATGACAGATAAGTTTTATTGCATTGAAAACTGTATGGTGATGGTTTCCAGAAGTACTCTACTGAGAAAAAGATTGAGTCATCATTACGCCCAGCAGGAAGAGTTTCATGATTAATTAGTGATGCCTATCATGGCTGATGAGAGAGAAATGGTGATGTAGTTCACATTCTCTTATATTTGTTTTTTTGTTTTTTAAAGAAACCAAAGCCTATCATGATAAGTGAATTGTCCAGGCTCACACAGTGAGTTATAGGTGAGCCAGGTCTACAGTTAGAGCTCCGGTTTCCAATTCAAATGCACTACATCACAGCACTTGCCCCTCTTGCCATGTGTGGCCTCAGTGTTTTGGCAAACCACCCAGGGGCACAACAGTCAGCTGTCCCTGACTTAAGAAAGTACAAATTCAAGTGGACAAAGTGTTTGAAATCCTCCTTGTTATGTTTGTTGGCCTGCACAGATAACTAAGGCAAAGCCATTATTTGGATTGATGATAATGAGATGATGATGATGATGACAATGATTACACTCATTTTCTTATCTTTTCTATGTCCAAGACTGTGGGCCATGCATTGGATGTATATTATTTTACTTAATTACAACAATCTTATCACTGGGTATCAGTCTCTCCATTATTCTTGTGAGGAAAATTGGATTCAGTTAGATTAAGAAGCTCTCTAAAGTCAGATGCTAACAGGTATCAAAGTCTCTGACTCGAAAGCTTATGTTTTTTATTTCTGTACATCTCTCAATGGATTTGTGGATGGTGCAATCCATAGGGGTAGCACAGATGCATCTTCAATCACATATAGAGACTTTCATTTAAAGTAGCAAAGGAGCCAAAACTGGTTTGGCTCAGTGGATAGAGCGTCGGCCTGTGGACTGAAAGGTCCCGGGTTCAATTCCGATCAGGGGCATGTACCTTGGCTGCGGGCACATCCCCAGTGGGGGGCGTGCAAGAGGCAGCTGATCGATGTTTCTCTCTCATCGATGTTTCTGACTTTCTATCCCTCTCCCTTATGCTCTGTAAAAAAATCAATAAAATATATTAAAAAAAATAAAGTAGCAAAGGAAACTTAGAGAAGTAAGTGGTTGGTGATCCTGACTGGCAACATTAGTAGAGGAGACTATTCTTTTCATCCATTGCAGAACTTCTCTGTATCTATTTGGTCTGTGTTCTTTGTAGAACTTCCCTGTAGATTGCCATGACTCAAGCAAGAATTGGGTGCAATTGGGTAGATCATGTCCCCATATCTTTATATATGTACTAGAGGCCTGGTGCACAGATTTGTGCACATTGAAAGGAAATTAATTAGAAGATGGTCAGTGGGGCGGGACAGGGCAAGATGGGCCAGACACAACCTGGAGTCAACCTCCTGCAGTTTCACCCTGACTGGCCACACCTAGGGTGGTGATGGAGCTTGAAAGGCATCTACAGAGTGAGTAGGGTCCCTCTGGCAGGTGGGCTCCCTCAGCCTGGCCTGAGGGGATTGTGCCAAAACTGGCAGTCTGACATCCCCCAAAAGGTCCCAGAGGGAAAGAGACACTCTTCAAAGTTGCTGTCACTTGACAGCTACTGTATTTAGCATCTGCCCCCAGTGGTCAGTGTGCATCATACCTACCTACCAGAGGGTTGGTCGGCCAGTTGCTTAGTCTTACATATATATAGATATTGTAGGCAAGAGTTAATCCCATAATGACTCATACAAGCAAAATTTCTGGTGAGCCTACCTGTCATGCTAACTTATGGTATAGATATTTCCTGACTTCAGAATGTGATCCCTGATCCTGGCAAAGGATCAACCTTTCACCTAGCAGACTTTGAATTTCTTTTCCTAAATGTGTGAGGTGCTTGAGTAGTCAATCTTTAAAACAATATTTTTATTTATTTCAGAGATGAAGGAGAGTGAGAGAAAGATGGACACATCAATGATGGAAGAGTATCATTGATTGGCTGCCTCCTACATGCCCCACACTGGGGATCGCACCTGCCATCCGGGCGTATGCCCTGACCGGGATTTGAACTGTGACCTCCTGGTTCATAGGTTAATGCTCAACCACTGAGCCATGCTGGTCAGGCAAGTAGTCACTCTTATACCTAAAGACGGAAGGCCCTCCCCTTGGTGTCCCAGGGGCTAGTGGATGGAGAGTATTGAGCCTCTTTTTCTGTGGCAAAGGCAGAAGGCTCCAGTCACTATAGTCCCAATCTTGCCTGAGTAACTATAGCCAATCAGCAGAGTTTTTGGAGTCAGCTTCAACTCTTTCATCTACCATTCTTACTACATAGTATCAGCTTTTAAGTACTCATGTTATAGGGTATTATCTTAACATTTAGTTTAACTGTCAAATAAAAATAGAAGTTAATAAGGTGGGGAAAAGAAGGTAAACTTGTAGAAGGGCTATACCTCAGCCCAAATGCTTCCCATCTAAGCAACAGGCTTGCTTCTCTGAGTGGCCATGTGCAGTGCTGGCCTCTTCCTGTGCTGTGTGGGGGGCCAGTATGGGATTCCATCTAGGATCACATTGCAGGGAGCACCAGAAACTCTGCCTTTCAATGTTGCTTTGCTGTCCTGGGAAAGGTCCTGGAGTGGGGTGGGTTCTGTTTTTCCCCCATAGGGCAATGGGGATTGGGTATAAACTGTTAGCTGTGATGATAAAGGTGAGCAGCAGGAGGAGGATGCCACACTAACATTTGAATAGAACAGTCATCACCTGGCAGGCACTGCCTTAAGTAATTAACCTATATAATCCTTCAACATTAGTTTGAGGATGTAAGTATTGTTGTCCCCATTTCTTATTTGAGGAAACGGGAGTTAACTAATTTGCTCATGGTTATGCTGTTGGTATGTGGTATTGAGCTGGCCTCAGGATAGAGTCTGCTTGGTGATGGATGTGCTGGTTAGGAGAGGAGACCTTTCCTTACCCCAGGAGTCTAAGTGCCTTTTCTTCTTATTGTTGGTATAGTTTTCCTGTTGCTCAAGAAGAAATCTAAGGAACAGAGTAACTCCATAGCGAACATCTCAGCAGGTCCCTTTTAGCAGGACTTTTCTCTGGCTTTTCCTACCTGCCTGTACCATAAGGTCCTCTTCCACACCTGGATCCCACAAGCCTACCTGTATTTTCGCCCAGTAAAACCAGTTCTCAAATCCTCGATTCACCCTAAGTTATAGATGACTCATGGAAGCTGAGTGTTACTTGTCCCAGCAATATTTGTATTTTAATTATAGTCAGAGTGTTGAAGGTGGAATTTCAGGTACAGATAACCAGATTCTTTCCACTGTAACTTTATATCTCCAGGCTAACTTGCAATACAAAGTAGGAATGTCCTGAAAATGGCTGCCACTCATTCTGTTTGTACTTCTGTCCACAAGCAAATAGACATGGAATAGACAGGTAAGGTAAACTAAGTTGAAAGAATAGAGGCAGAATTATAGCCCCATCTCCACCCGGGTTTGCACAGTGCCATGGTCTCCAGCAGCAACCCCTGAATGTGATCCCATATTGCTCATCCAGATGGGAGATGATCTTACAATTAATTGGCTTCCTCTGGCCCAGCCAAGCCCAGGCTGCCATCAGTCAGCTGACCCAGAGAGTTCCTCAGGTGCTTGGAGCAGGAAGTGAGAGGCTGGGGTTCCATGTTTCTTGGGGCCACCACCCCTTAGACTAAGACAGGATGGCAAAGGTGCTCACGTCTGGGAAGTCCAAGCTATTAATGTCCTGTTTGGAACTGTTCTATCTATGAGGCCATCTGTTGAAGGCACCATGTTTTTTATATAACATTTTGTCCCTTTAGAAATTATCGTGACACATGTCAAGAGCTTTCACACCGAAAAAAATATGTCACATTAGCTTCCAAGTTTCTGATTGTCTAAATAACACAGCAACTCAACATACAGTCTGGCATTTTGACAGTACAATAACCCATAATTCTTCCTGCCATTCAACACTTCAAGGTTAGCATTTTGTAGTTTGCTCTCAAGTATTCATTTAAATTTTCAAGAGCAAAGAGTTGAGTGTGGCTGCCTCATACCTCTCTTTTGATCTTTCTTTTATTTACTTGGGCGCTCTTCCAGTATATTACATACATTTTATGGAATGCTCACGCATGTGTGAATAAGCTGTTTTTGAGAAATGGAATGTTGTTCAACTTACTGTGTCCTGTTCTTCATGTAGTGGGGGATAAGAGTGGGAAATAGCTGCCAAGCTCCAGAGGGTAGCTACCCTGTGTGCAGTTCCCCTGCATTTGCTGTGGAGTGAACCACAAGTATGGGGTCCTTTGATGCTTCCCTACCCCCTTTCAGAAGGCTGGTGAAATATGTGCAGCTACCTTCCAAGGTAAGTGGGAGTTTCCAGTTCTTAACTTTCCCAGGAAAGAAACCTGATTGCTCAGTCCTGCCTTGGTCCTGCGATGTGAGGAGGCTTCTTGGATGACCAGTTAACATCTTTGATTTATTGTTGGTTTCTCTCTTCCTTATTGGCTTCAGGGTCACCAGTCATTCTTGTAGGCAAGTTGACATCTCTAGTTGGGAGTCTGGATTATGAATCTGGCCTTCATTAATTACCTGCATGACTTTGGACAAGTCAGTCATCTCTCTCTTTGGCCTTCTTTTCCTCTTTCTAAAATATTGTTACTAGTCCCCATCACACCTGCCTTTACAGACTTGTAGCTTGCTCAAGATCAAACAACAGAAGTGCAGGTGCTTTGAATTATTAAGAGCTGTGCTATCTCAATATTAGATATCATTGTGGGTGTTTTTCTTTTAATCTACTGCCAATTTACATCCCAGGTCTACATTCTTGCCTACAGTAATTGAGTGGCTTAATGTGATATGTGAATCATCTTTTTCAGGCCGTGTTCAAAGGTGAACTCCTGGATCTTGGGCATCCTTAGGACATCTCAGGGTCTCAAATTCCCAAGATAAAATAATTGTTTCAGATCAGTGATTTACTGACTGACTCAGATATGCTTTGCTGGTAAATCTCTTTTGTTCACCAACCTAATTTTAAGCCCATGAAGTTAAGCACATTTTAAAAGCCTGAATGTGTGTATAAAAGAATCACTGCATTGATATGCAGTCCATTTACACATTCAAAGCCATTGGAGTGATAGACATTTTGCCATCATTGGGCCCTAAAATCTCTGCAACATAATTTGTGTGTCGAAGCCTATTGGAATTGATGCTCCTGGCAGGAGGATGAACTCTTCTTCAGTTGCCCTGGGACTCACTTTGACAAATCAGGGGTGGACTGTCTGCTGGAAACCACAGAGTGTTTGAATCCAAGCTCATGATGTTTTGTATTTCTCTGTTTGATTGGCTTTGATGGGGAGGAATATGGGTTGATATTCCCAGTCTATATGAGGTTTCATGAATTCTCCTGCTCAGAATTGGTGGTCTTATTTGCTGAGCATTTGCTACTTTTAAATTAGAAATTTGAAGCCTTGCATAGTCTGCTTGGATCAAATGGTGGAGCACCATACTTCAGCATAGGAGGAGGGCAAATCCCCCTGGTCAACCACAAATGTTTCCATACCAGCGATAATGCAGTCACTTGAATTACATAACATTCTATACGTTTCATAGTGTTCCTGAGTCAGTGACTGTAATTGATCTTAGAATAGTGCTGTAAAGTAGACAAGAAAGAATGAGGAGGTTATGGAATGGTCTGACCACCTGGTTTCTGCATATCAGCATTTGAGTCTCATTCCTGCCACCCATAAACTCCCGAAGAATTGTACCAGTCCCTAAGTTTCCTTTTCCTTACTAGTAAAATAAAGGATAAAGTATATAATAACAGCTATTAAAAACAATAGCTAACATTTACTGAGCGCTTCATATGTACCATGCACTGCTGTAGGATTTTACACTTATTGACTTACTGATGCTCACACCTCTGTGAGCTAAGGGTTACTATCATCCCACTCCCAAGGGAGGATTATTAGGCTCAGATGCCACACAGCTCATGAGTGAGACTGGGAGGCAGGAGATTGTGGGACCTGTTCTCTCAACACTGTACTCTACTTCTCAGGACCCTTTTTCTCTTGCATTTGTCCCCTTTCCTTACATTGTTCCTGACCTGGGAGTGTAATGAGGTCAGTTTGGGTGAGCACACACTCTATTGAGGGTTAACTATTGCCATCCAGGCATATGGATGTCAGGACCTTGGCCAACCCCCAGCAGGCTATGGCCTATCCCAGAACCAGGATGTGTGGGGCTCAGAGGGACCGAGAAGAAAAGCTTCTTTTCCTACCACCAGTCACTTGTTCCCTCACCATCTCCTTGAGCCTCAGCTCTTGGCAGGTTATTGCACTCTATGGACCAGAACAGATGTGGCCTATGCTCTGGGAAAACTTGTGACCTAGAAAGGGAGGAAATCTATCCTACAGCTGGTGGAATATTGGGTGAGAAAGCAGTAAAAGCAAAGATGTGTCCAGGTTAAAATGCCAGCTCTCTCCTACCTGGAGAGGCCTGCTGGTCTGGTACCAAGACTGTCTTCTCTCCAGCGGACAGCTCAAGTTCCTGGGACTTACAAGTCCAGAATTCATAACAGCGAGCTCTTATCTGGAGCACTATTGGGGGCTGGGTTTTATTGTCATCATAGTACCTGGCTTATAAACTAAGCATCATATAATGGAGGGAGAAGATGGAAGAAAACCGTAGCCAGTTTACATCAGTTGTAGAATTGATTCCCCTGTTGAGATTGTAGTAAGCCCTAATGCCTGGCACTGGATTGATTTGAATGAAAACTATATAGACATATATATGCATGCTTGAAGGATGTCATGCTTCCAGGGCGCCTCGAGTTCCTCTGTGCGTCCTCAGTCAAGGGGTTTCTTCTGTAGCTTAATTCCAGCAAGAACAGGCACTGCCTCAGTATTCATTTCAGTGGCATTGACAATAGTGACAATATAATTGACCTAAAAAGTTCTGGATTTCCTGTTAATGCACTTTAGAAATGTACATCAACTACCAAAAAAAAATCACTTCTATCTACATTTCACTTGATTTCCATTTTCAAGAGAGTGGCTTCATCATTATTATTCTATTTGAATAGCACTGATATCTTGAAGGATGGAAGGAGATTTCTATTGTATGCGGGAGTACTTTATTTCGATATTTTCTTTGTCTGATTATACATGATAAACACACATTAGTGACATTTCATGCATGTTTGGAAGATAAATGGGGATATCTCTTTAAACCATTCCTGACACTTGCTAACCTGTGAGCTTAATGGCATTTTCTCTTTGATTCAATAATTTGTCTGTCAAAAAAAAAAAGAAAAAGAAAGAAAGAAAAAAAAAAAGAAAAGCTGGGCTGACATTCTCCTTGTTGTGGGATTGAAATGGAAGGAAATCTCTTCTCTTGAAGATAATTTTTTTTAAATTGATGGGAACATTTTAGGATAAAAATGTTTTTGAAATTATTTGGGTGTGGGGTGGTGGGGGTGGTGTGGGGCAGGGAGAGGAAGGGTGGCATTGATGAATGCTAGGGTCCTGACACTATGTGTGGTGAGTGATAAAAGGGAGACCATTGCCCCAGTCTGAAAATCCTCCTGATAATTAGGGGCAAATTAAGTCTGGTAGATGAAGGTGGCTTCTGCTGTGTCCTATGGGAGGTGGGTAGTCTTTCTGGGTTACTGGGTTGGGATGTCTGTGTACACAGGGACGGCTCTGACTCAGTTCACCTGCCTCAGTCCCTCCAGCTTCATCCTGGATGAAAGTGAGGGCAAGGCTGACTGAGAACTGGCCTGGAGAAGCACTGACTCCAGGTGGTTGTGTTTCCTTTGCCTGGAGGTTTTGGAGAAGCCTTGTTCAAGGGTCTTAGTGAAAATGAGTCGTAGAGGTGAACCTAGAATAGGGATGCAAATGGGCGGGGAGGTGGGGGATCAGAGCTCTTGAGAGAGCTCTCTCATTTGTGATAAAGAAGATCAAGCATGTGAGTCCTGAGGTGCCATCTCAGAGCCCTATCACATGACCACAGGATGTACTGTTGACCCTGTCTCCTTAGACTCCTCCAAGTTTTGCATTAGGGCTCTTAAGTCCAATTATATAAAGTTATGAGACTAGGCAGGTGGCATGTGTACTATTCAGATTGGCTTGTCTTCCTGCCTGCTTCTCTACGCAGGGGGTCATTAAATGAGCCATTAGAAAACACTGGCTCATCAGGCTCCCTTGTGTGGAATCACTCGTCAATGTGCATTGAGTGCCTATTGTAGCCAGACATGGCTCTGGAGATGCAGCCAGGTCCTACAACTTGTCCAAGAGTGAAATGGAGAAATTGGAAACAGAAGCCACATCTCTTGATCCCTAATCAGGTGGTTCCTAGCACACAGCACAGCCTCCCTGGAGATCCTGTCTCTGCAGGAGCCAAGGTCCTGAGATTCTTTTCCATCATGTGGTTGTTCCTCCCATGCTTCCTATATCCCTCCTGCCCATGTTTTCCCCTGCCTCAGTCATGCTGGGCCCTCGAAAAACACAACAGAGACAAACAGAAGTGAAGACATTAACCACCACATGTTTTCCCAGCCTGGGATTCCCACCAGTGAGTGGACCACTTAACAACCCTTGAACATTGTGAGCAATTTTATCTTGGAGGACTCATCAGACAACATATCAGACATATTAAAATGACCCCCATCTCACATTAAATGTGATTTATGACTCTTCAATGTGAAATATTGGAAATGATTCTAAAAATCATTTTTATAGTTTTGAGGCTTAAGTAGAAATTTGATTTAAACTTTGATTTAAACTTTGTTATATTTATATTTAACTGTGGAGAGCCACATTTGATTTACATTTGGCTAACCAATGAACACAATGTTTCCTTCTATTGAAATTTATTGAGATATTTTTTAGTCTTAGTTCTATCACTTTTAGTTCACATTTTAGAGACGTTTTTTAGACCTTGAACATTTTTTTTGACCATTGAAAAGTTCAGGAAAGGCCCCTTGACATTATGCCAATGGCTCCTCCTGAATGAAAAGCACAGAGAACAGACCTCCTTACACCCACCTGTCCAATTCTGGACTTCATCATTTGTGTCAGATGGATGAGGCTTGTTTGCAAGCTTCCTCTCAGGTCCCCAACCTCTATAGCCCTGCCTATTATAGAAGTCACTCTGAGAATTCAAGGAGCTAGCCTGCTTCCACATGCCATAATCTTGAGACAGCTCAGGCTGCCATGGTAGCAGACTTGGTGGCTTAACAATAGATGTTTATTTTCTTGGAGTTCTGGAGCCTGGAAGTCTGAGATCAAGGTGCTGGCTGATTTGGTTCCTGGTGAGAGCTCTCTTCCTGGCTTGCAGAGGACCACCTTCTCCTCAGGATTGAAAGAGGACGCTTAGTATTAAAATAAGTTGACTTAATTCTTTTTAGGGAATGTTCTGGGCTGTGGTGAGAATCCCTTGAATACAGGGGTTCAGGTTGATTTGAGATGGAGTTGGTGTTTCACAAAGTGAAGGAGAACAAGTAGGCCAGCCGGCAGTGTGGGTGGTGAGGCTCCTCAGACACTGCCTTGTAGCTGTCTACCAACCACTTAAGAAGTAAGAACTTTCTCTTCCTGGAAAATCCGTACAACAGTACAAGGCACAATCTACTGAGGACCACAGAAGACCAGGCCAATCTGTGAAGGCTGCTCTGGGAATCGAGTTTTTGCTGAGGTCAGGAGGAGAGTCTGAATTAACTCAGCTGAGAGGAGGCTCTTGATGACTGTCCCTTGTGCATAGAGAGAGCTATTCTGCCCTGTCCCAGTTGATTAAGACCAACCAGTTGGTGTGTGTGTGTCTTTTGGTGAAGTAGCCAAATAAAGCAATCATTCCTCGGGCCCTCCATGAGGAGAACAACGGCAACAAAGCTCAGCCCTCGGCCGCGCCAAGCTCCAAGAGCCCCTTTCACGGACACATAAATATTTAATAATCATCTGTCTACAACCAATCTAGGGGGGGAAATCTTTAAATAGACTGCTCGAAAAGGCCAAAACCTGAATTTTAATTGAGGTAATTTGAATCACTCCCATTAGTCAGTCGCACTGACTTTTGCTTAGTGAGGGGTGGATTGTTTTTGAAAGAGAGATCAGAATTATTAGAAGCCCTTAATAAAAAACAAAAACTGCTGTTCCCACTAAAAAATAAACTAGGCTTTTTTAAAAAGGTTGTGGCATTTTCAGAGCACAAAGCAAGAGGGCAAAATAGTATGTGTCCCCGCATTTGAGACGCAATTGGAAAGCGTTAAGGGTATTCCAGTGCCTTGCTAAGCATTTCCTTGTCAGATCACTTTGTGCTTCTCTCTCATCCCTCTAAAGTTTGCAGGATGGAGGCGGCATTGTGTGTTCATGTGTGTGTATGTGTGTGTATGTGCATGCATGCATGCGTGTGTGTGCGCTAGTGGGCGTCTGTTTGTTTATTTTCTCTTTCTCTGCTCCCTGGGCCTACAGTCTCCTGCAGCTGATGTAACAGTCCTCCCGGAGGAAGGTACCCCCTGTATCACATTCTAAAGTGCTCAAATTGAGCCATTTTGTTCTCTGTAAAATAAACCCGAGGCCATTATGTGTGGTTTTTCATTCACTGGCCTCCTTGTCTCCCTTGCCTTGGCTCCTCTTTGCCCACTCTCCCTGCCTTTCTAGTCTGTCTTTTTCTCCCTGCCTCTGACCGGGAAGGAGCAGACTGGTTAGGAGAGTGCTGTTTTCAGTCTGAGCATGTCACCTCCACTCTGGTACAATTTGCTTTGAGATCTGTGTCATGGAGTAGGGCTGTGGGGTCACCCCCACCATAATTGATCTTGCTTATTCATCTGCTTCCCGCCTGTCTCCCTCTCCCTATGCTGGCCTTTGTTTAGAGAAATTTACTGTGGTGCTGAAAGCCACCTGCCCCGTGTCCCCATCACCTTGTGCCTGGTGAGCCCAGGGAGTAGCACTTAGGGAAGAAAGTTGTCCCTCCTCTCCCCTCCCAAACACAGAGGACATGTCCTGGTATCTCGAGTAAGGCAATTTCCAGACTAATTTACTATGGAATCACTTTGCATAGCCCTTGTGCAATGGTATGAGAAACATTAATTGGTGTGTGAGCCTGAGATAGTCTTCGGAAGGATTTATTGTTGTGAGCAAAGAAGGGGGGAGCCGCGTCCGTCTTGCTGATGGCTCCGGGTCGAGACTCACTCTCTCCAGATTATTTTTAAAACCAATGGTAATGATGGATCTGAATCCAGTAATTTATTCGATTTTGGGTCATTAACCCTTGTTCTGCTTATGGCAGCAAATGACTTCATCGTCAGAGATGATGAGTGTTCTGAACTGGAGGGATACTTGGCTCTCTGGAGCTCTCGTCTGAAAATCAATTGTAAGCAAGTGGCAGGCATTAGAATCCATCTCTGCTTACAGGTTTCAGTGGCATTGCATCTAGGATTTGAAGAAGCAGGAGGGTGGCAGAGGGAGAAGAATCCCCCGGAAAATGTATATGGCCAGAGTGTTGGCTTGTGGTGGCTAATGCCCTGAGAAGGCTGCACAGTAGACTGACAGAGCAGGTCTTAGGGGTGGGGAAGGAAGGTCTTGGATCGGGGGAGAGGAAAAGAAAGAACAGGCCTATGTCTGGAGACTGAATAAACTGGGTGGACATCACTGTTATTCCCTTTGCCTGAAGGCTGAAGGACTTTACTGGTTAAGCTTTTAAAGCTGCAACAGTCTAAACACTTTCTACCCCTTTGCCTGTTGCATCCTTTCTCCAGTTGACCTTGAAACACATCAAATCATCTTTGGAAAGACACAGAGAAAAACACCTTTTGCCTTAAAATATGAGGCTGCCTCCTGCCACGGAGCATTTACCTAAATAGGTGGCTTGGCCCAGAGAACTGGTCAGGCCAGTGCTGGCTGCCTCCCAGCATCACTCTCTCCCATGGTTCCCTGCACCTTCCACACAGTGGTTGAAATTCCTGAGGCCCCCACACTCACCCTCCTCACAGTGGACAAGCTGGCCTGCCTGGCGTGTCCTTCTCACCTGCCTCTGAGCAGTGCCAGGAGTCCTCTGAGAATGGACCTATCTGTAAGCACTGAGTGTGTGAGCTATCCTCTTTCCTTACTCATAGTCATGTAAAATACCTCCCACTGCTGAATTTCCAAGGTGAAATGTTTTAGGGGAAAGATAGACATTTAGAAACTTTTAAATGGAAGGAATTTAATCATAATTTAGTCAACTCCCTTGGTTCTGCAGATGAAGAACCCACAGCCCAGACCTTTGTGGTGCTTTGCCGAGACCACACAGCCTTTAGGAAGCAGATGTAGTCCTGGAACCCAGGTCCTCTGCGTGGTGCTGCACCTGGGCTGGGGCAGTTGCCACCATGAGCTGCCATTTCCAATAATGCCAGTGCTAAAATACCCCCCTCATCATGCTGGACACTCCCCTGGCCCTCTCCCTGCCTCTTTGCTACACCACTGCTCCTGACGCCCAGTTTTGTGTTTTTCCCACTAAACTTAGATGTATCTCCATAAACACCAATCACAAGCAAACAAAAAACCCTGCATTAGCACACTGCCTACTTCTTTTGGAAGTAAATAAGGAAATAGCTTTGGTGAGCCCACTGGAACGTGGGGTGATGCAGAAAAAGTGCAATGTCTCAAAATCCAAATGTGAGGGCCCCAAAGAGCGGTGATGGGATTGCTGGGAGTTGTGCGGCCTGCATCCCTCTGGAGTGTGGCTGTGAGGCATCTCACGGATGCTGGTGCTGGGTTAGACTGAATAGGGCTAGAGGCTGGATTACTGTCTAAACCCAGTTCTTTCCCAGGCATTTAGGGCCTAAGGGGAGCTCTCAGTAGTCCGAGGGCTTGGCCAGCTCTGTGGTCATTTTGGCCTGCCTGGCTGCTGTCCGAGCTTTTCTCTGCAGCTGCCCCTGGAAGGAGGGTAGATATTCCAGTCTACCCTCAGCTGCGGAGTCATCAGTTTTGACAGAAGGCTGCCTCTTTGCTGCGCCCCCCTTCTTCCCCCAGACCCTCATTTCATCTTCCCCCTGTCAGAACTCACCCTTCGGCAGGAATCTTTTCCGAGAGCTGAATGTGAGCCTCAAAGAGATGCCGTCAAGGTATTTTTCATAATTTTCAAAAGTAATTTCCTTCCCTCCACGCCCCCACCCGCCTTCTCTCCTTTAATTATATCTTAGCAGTTACCCAAATCAGCAGGCAGCAGGGAGCTCCCTCATCCCCCACCCCTGCCTCCGGTGGGGGAGCCTCTTTCTGCCCAACTGGCCTGGGGCAGGGTCCCTGAGGATTGAAAGCTGGACAACTCAAGGCTTCCTCACCATTGGGTTGAGAGGCGAGCTGGAGTCTTTTTCCTACAAAGGATATTTCCCTCCCTCCCTGCTAAATCCACAGTGGTATTTAGGGTTCTCTTAATCCCATTCATGTGCACTAGGAATGCTGGGACACCCATTCCAGAACATTCTCTACAATTTCTTTACTCTTCCACCCCATTTCCTCTCATGTTTCCTTACTCCCCCAGGAGGTATCAAGCAAAGAATTTATCTTTGCTCTCTGAGCCTGACCTCCGCCTCCACCCACCTCTGAATGGCTCCCTTGGCTGGGTTTCAACAGGTGGCCCGCCACAGGGAGTGGCATGTCTCGAGCCCTCTGCAGGCACCTGGGGCCAGCCATCCCTGCTGAACTGAGATTGTGGGGATAAACGATCCTGCACTAGGAATGCTGGGACTTGACATTCAAAAATTCTATTCATTGAAAACAGACACTCACCCCGAAAACCTGGTTTAGTAGATAAAATCTGTAACCACAAGAGGATAAATCTGGTTTGGCTTGTTTGTACTGGTCTAATTTAATATCATCTCCCCTGGAGTTTCTAGAGTCTAGATTTTCTAGATCATTAAATCCATTACTTTTCAGTGTTCGCCTTTTTTAGGAGGAGGGGGTAGGGAGTGGATGTGTTTTCTAGTGACACCTACCCACAGTGATCAGGAGAGCCTCATCCAAGCCCATTTGGGTCTGAAGTGACGAATTTCTTGGCCTTAGGGCTCTGAAGGAGGATTTCTGCCTATTTACACACAAGGCCCCAGCAGCAGAGTCAGAAACGGGGTTTGCTTGCTGCAGCCTCTGCTATGGAGGACCCACAGCGAGGGTTCAGGGGTCACCTCCACCTCCTGACAGATGTGCCAGCATGAAGGCATGGGGGGACATGGCCATCTTATTTCCTCACATCAGGTGGTCCAAGGAGCCCGGGGTGATATCCTGGAGCTGATGAATGACTCTGAGCAAATGGGCTGCCTCCAGGACCCCGAGTTCTTCCTGGGCTGAGTGGAGCAGACCTCACCCTGCCTCTTGGGGTCAGTGGGCTCTGGTGGGTGTGTCCACATACAAATCATACAATGAAGAAAGCATCCTGAGTTCACCCTTGAGTCTCTGAAAAAGTAACAGTGTGGGATTAAGCAAGATTTTAATGCCATCGCCTGATTGGTTTGGTCCAGTGGATAGAGCATTGACCTGTGGATTGAAGGGTCCTGGATTCCATTCCAGTCAAGGGCATGTACCTTGGTAGTGGGAACATCCCCAGTGGAGGGTGTGCAGGAGGCAGCTGATTGATGTCTCTCTCTCATCAATATTTGTAACTTTCTCTTCTTCTCCCTTCCTCTCTGTAAAAGAAATCAATTTATATATATATATATATATATATATATATATATATATATGGGATTTAAATGCCACCTACCCTTTTCATAGTCACCTTTGCTAAGCAGGTGAGAGATGGGTGGTGCCTGTACCAGCTTGCCCCTCCTCCATGGGACTGTCTTGCCAACTGGAGGCCTTGCCTGCCGCCACAGCATCTGTCTGAGAAGCAGCCTTGCTGGGGGCTTTGGTTTGTGGTTTGTCTCGGAAGCTCCTGTCAGGTGGGACTCATACTCAGGTACAACACTAAAGCGTCCTTGCCCCACCGCCATGACAGAGCCATGGGAAGACTAGAGACATTCTCGGGCCAGGAATTTGATTCGTGGCCGTATGGGGGTATGTTTCCCCCAAGTCTTTTTAAAACTTTGATAAGGTGATGCTTTCTTTAATCTTTTGGCTTTACCCTTTAAATAGCCTGTATGGATTTTTCCTTGGCTCAATGCATAAGCTCTTGTAATAGAAAAAAAGCATGGAGCAAGGCAAGCTGGGAGGTGAGTTTTGCCACTTGTCAGTTGAAGCAGTAAAGCAGCATGTGTGTGTGCCTGTGTGCATGTGTGCGTGCATGTGCACTTGTAAAAGAGAGACAGACGCTGGAGGAAACACTTCATTGCCAAACAGTATCCTTCCTTGGGCATAAGACTGCACTGTGGTGTCTTTCCCATGTAATTGGACTGTCTTCATACCAGGCAAGACACTTGTTTCTGAACATAAGCCTGGGCCCTCCCAACAGGTCAGGAGTGATAGTAAAAACCTGTTGTCTGGCTTTGTATTTGGAATAATGGAGTCACTAATCTACTTGATCTGGCCACGTCAGATAAAGAAGAGTGAGGAATGCCTGCGTTCCAGAGAAGGAAGGTACTTGTAAAGGCAATTTCTTTGGGGGAGAGAGGAGCAGGAGGAGACACACAGGAGGGAAAAAAAAGGAGCAAAGACTGTTGGAAACCTTTTAATTAGTACTAATTACCTCAGCAGAAAATGTTGGAAGCTTGAAAGGATTTGTGTCAGCAAGTGAAAGATCAAAGATTGCTAGGCTCGCATTTTAATCTGGTGGCTATAAAAAGGAATGGGGGGGTGGTAATGGGACCCAGGAGAATGACTGCCCAGGTGGCTCTGCCCTTAATCCCTTCTTTACTGCTGCAGCCCGAGGCCCAGTCCCAATTACATAATAAGATGATTTCATTTATTATTTTTTTGCTTTGACTTTAACTGGAGTGGGAGGAGAGGAAGGTGGTTTTCTCTCTTCCATGTGGATGAAGGCGGCTGGAATGGTAGACTCAGTAGTTGCACTATCTCTTCTGTTGAATTTCCTACTCTTCTCATCCTGCAAAGCAACATTTTAATTTCAATTTTAAAATGAAAACAAACCTCTGCAAAAGGGAAAGCAGTTATCTGACAGTGAGGAAATCTGAGGGTGAACATAAGAAGCAGAGGCCTTTGTGGCTGGGCTCTGGTTAGGGATTACCTGGGGCAATAGGTAAGCTCTGTTGCTGGGAAACTCTACCTGCTAGATTCCTCCTCACGACAGCTCCTTACATGTCCAGGAGGGAGAGAGCGGATGAGAGGAAGGAGAAAAAGTGGCTGGACAAGTCACACTACCTCTGTGTTTGCTCTTCTCTTCCTTGCTGTCACCACTACCCTCCCTTCCCCTTTAAGAGTGGATTTGGCTAGGAGGGTGCCCTATGCAGCTGGATGCTCTGCCCACATCCCCTTGGCATCCCCCTTTCCTACGCACACCATTCTGATGGCTTTTAATTGCAGGCACGGCAACACTTTCCTGGGGCCCCTGGAATTTGCTCTGCTCTCAAGCAGTGACTAATAGGAAGAGGAAGAAAATACCCCAGCTCCCATGCCCTCCATGAGATATTGCTGAGAAATGGCCCACACTGCCTCCCATACAACTCAGAGCAGAGGCCACCCCAGGCCTGGTTACTGGCTTTATTAAAAAAATGTTTTGTTGGCAAGCATTTTCCTCCATTCACTTATATTCCATCTGTGGCTGTGTTCACACAGAGCTGAGTAGTTGTGACAGAGATCCTATGGCCCTGTCTGACCATTTACATGCAAGTTTTCTGCTTCCTGCCTTGAAGAGTGGTGGAAGCCCGGTTACTCTCAACAGTACCCTACCTCACATGCCTCCTTTAACGATTTCTTCTACTTCCTATTTCACTTTATGGTCCTCTGTGTGACCCCCTCCCCAAAAAAGGGACTTGCTCTCACATCCTCACCTCAGAGTCTGCTTCTGAGAAGGCCAAGCTAAGACCACGTGTGTTCACATATACACAGAAGGCCAGGATCCCTGCAGAGAGCGCTGGCTCACCCCATCCCATCCCACCAGGTTCAGAGTGGACACCCTCAGTGGGTTAGGAACCAGAATGGCTCAGCGAGCAGAGCAGAGACGCTGCAGAGTGCTGCCACTTTGCCTCAGGAGCAGAGCTTGTCATTGAACTGCTTCATTCCTCACCCAGGCTATGTCTGAGCTTTTAGGAGATAGGCCCAGGAAGATCCTAGAAGGAACCTGGTGTTGGGGTCCTGACTCCTGGCCCTGGATCATGAGTGTGACTCAGAGTTCTGGGACGCAGGGCCTTTTATAGATTTGTGGTTGTAGGAGACCTGATGTACATACTGAGGCCCAACTCTGTTTCATAAAGAGACCACTGGACACAGGGTCCACATTGCCATTTCCTCCAGGGAAGGCTACTCACGAAGGCTTGGCATCAGATCTCCTGGCATTTGGTTGTGTCTCTTCAGAGTGATACATGCAAATGCCAAATGCCTGGCACCCCAAATCTGTGCAACCCAATAACTAGAAGTGTTTATTGTTTTCCTTTGCTCTCCTTTATATCCTTTCTCAGTCAATTCTGATGTACATTTATCACAAGGATGGAGAGGATCTTAGTTGGCAGATTAGAGAAATGGATGTATCACAACCATGCCATTTATATTAGTTACTTATTGCTGCATAACAAATCACCCCAAAAATATAGCAGCTTAAAACAGCAAACATTATTTATCACACTCTTTTTGTGGGCCAGGAATCTGGATGTGGCTCAGGGTCTCTCACAGGTTGCAATTAAGCTGCTGGACAGGGCTGAAGCCTGCTCAGGGCTTAACTGGGGAGGATTCGTTTTCAAGGACCCATTTGCACATGGTTGTTGGTGGGATTCAGTTCTTCACAGAATGTCAGACTAAAGCCTCTGTTCCTTGCTGGCACTTGGGCAGAGGTATCCCTTGGTTCATTGCCACATGGACCTCCTCATAGGGGAGCTCATAATGATTGCTTCAGAAAGTGAGTGAAAAAGAGAAGTCCAGCAAGACAGAAGTCCCAGTCCTCTTATAACCTTATTGTGGAAGTGAGACCCCATCACTGTATGATTTTATTTATTACCAGCAAGTCATTAGGTTCAGTCCACACTCAAGTAGAGGGGACTCCACAAGGATATGAATATCAGGAGGGAGGGATGATTAGGGGCATCATAGAAGCTGCCACACCATTGGCTGTCAATCATAACATTCCATCATTCTCAAAGTATTTGAGAATGAGATATTAAGCTTCAGCACATTTTACTCATTGTCTTTAATGATTAAATCACATGAATCATTACAAAATGAAACATTGCTAAAACTTCTATTACCCACTCCTCTGTTTTCTCAAAGAGACTATTCCAAGAGTGCTTTGCTGATCTCTAAGTTTCAGCTCAGACTCTATATCTCTGAAAGGATCATTCCTGGATTTCCAGTTTAAAGTGATCACTCCCTCTGAGTTATTGTAGCAGTTATTTTCTGTATTACATATTGGCATATAATCATATAATGCATTGTGACAGTTGCTTTGTTATCTTGAGTTATTCCTTGAAACTTGCATTATTTAATTTCTACATGTTGACAAGTTGTCTCTCCTTAAGAATAATAAACAATTCAAATGCAGCAAATCTAATACTTCAGATAAAAGCAACTGTAGTGGGTGGCCTCTTTAAACATATGTTGACTTTTCCTTTGATGATATTGATTTTTAACCATGACCAGGATTTCTGATGGCTGCTGAAGGGTGTATTGCTGATTGCTCTATACTGAGTGCCCCAATGTACTCAGATCTATTAGCTTTGGTTTATTTATTGAGTTTGGCAGGTGGTTTTGTTTTGGTTTTCAATCTGTTTCCTTTTGGTGTCAACAGCCATTACAGTTCTGACTGTTCCTAATTTTGGTCAAGAATTAGGAAGCTAGAATTTTAAAATTCTGTTTTAATTGAGAGCCATAGTTTCCTAAATGGAGACTTAAAGCCCCCTTCTGTAACACCTTGGTCTTGTGATACGTCATTGGACCTGGAGGGTAAAGAAAAAGGAATACAACATTATTGAATGTTAGCTTCTCGCCAGCATTATTCACTTCCTTTAGGCTCATGCCGTGTCTTCAGAGAAGGGAGGTGGAGGCAAGTGGAAGCTGTAATTTTGCTACTGTTAAGAATCATAATGTAAATATATGTGTTTTCCGATGGTCTTAGGCTCTATAGGAGTGACCCACAGGTTGAGAACTGCTAGCAAGGTTGCCTAAGACCTTCGGAAAACACAGATATTTACATTATGATTCATAACAGTAGCAAAATTACAATTATGAAGTAGCAATGAATATAATTTTTTGGTTGGGGTCACAACATGAGGAACTGTATTAAAGGGTCTCAGCATTAGAAAGGTTGAGAACCACTGTTCTAAGGGATGAGGATGGTGTCTTCCTGTGGTACTTCCAGGCTGATTGCTGCTGCTCCATGGGAAGGGAACTTCTCTGCTCTGCTCAGGCAGCTGCACCGGAGCAAAGCTGACATGTCTGAGGGCTCCCATTTCAAGCCTGGGATAAGCCCATTCTGCGTGGACTGTCCTGGCTTCCCAAGAAGCAGACACATCGTCCAAGAGTGCACACATCTGTGGGAGTTCAGGGCCTCTGAACGCTAACAAGAAATACAGTTTCAAACTCATTTGATATGCTTGCTGTCACTCCCTTTTCCAGTGATGCTGGTGAAGGGAAAGTCACTCAGTCTGTCAATCTTGTCGGCTCCCGTGAAACTGGGGAAGTTTCATCACTTTCCACCTGGAGACCGACAGCTGTGCTTCCTCTCTGTCACTGTGCAGGCCCCTCCTAGTCATGGGTTGGGCCCCAGGGTACTGCTGTGACCCTCAGCAGCTGTGGAGAAGGGCTTGCTGGGACCCCTGTGAGAGCTGGAAGGAAAGCAAGAGGCTTGCCCCATAATAGGTGGGGAAAGGCAGTATGCTTCATCTCATCGAGGGTTTTTCTGTCTTGCCACTAATGACTCTTTTGGTCAGATGGCTTTTGTTGTGGGGCCTGTCCTAGATACTGCGGTACCCCTGGCCTCCCCCCACCAATGCCAGTGCTCCACACAGTCAAGACAATCAAAAATATCTCCAGACAGACTTTGCTTAATGTCCTCTGAAGGGTAAAATCACTCCTGGTGGAGAACTGCTGATCGAATCCCTTCAAACACTTGCAGGGATCTGTGTGGGGTTTGTGGGGTCCTGTCAGGAGGAGGCACAGACCCTGTTATCAGGAGGGGGACCGGTGGGGAAGTGCTAGGCGGTTGTGGAGAGTCAGGGGAACTGTCTGAGGCATAAAGCTGTCAGATCTCTGGGGATTTTTAAAGATGAGTGAAAGGAGCTCCACCAGGTGCCTGCTGCAGATGAGAATGTCAGAGGATCCGGCTGCCGTGATGACGTTGCCCAGGGTCCTGTCTGCTGGCTCAGGAACGGGGCAGCTTCCGTCCTGGTTCATTCAGGGCAGTTATAGTGAAAGCCTGTGTTCCTGGCACAACCAACAACTGGGCCCCTTTTACTCCAGGAAGTGCCCCAGTTTAGAGAGAAAATTGTATGTTCATCCTACCCATGGGCTGACAGCCATCACTGTGCTTGTGGATGACATTAGGACTGGTTCGGATGCCTTGAGTTCTCTGATTTCCTCACTCCTTATCACTCCTTATTGTCTTACTGGCCTTGTCTATATTTCAGCATTTCTAAGTTGTGCATTTTTTAATAACATTTCACATTCCTGAATTCATTTCAAAATTGATGGCTTCTCTTGTCCTGGGGGCAATCATGGTGTTGTTGTTGTTTGTGAGCATACTTACTGTTTTTGGTTCTTACTATTGTCACTTATATATGTTTTTGATATTTCCCTTGCCATTACAGAATTCACTGTGATTTGGCATCAAAGGGCACAATTATTGTGTATACATAAAGAGCATAAACTTGGTATTATAAAGAAAATATTTGTTGGAGTATGACCTTGATTCATGGTTTCTTGTAAAGCAGCAAGAAGGATATAAAAAAGTGGAGAGGATTCCTAAAGCATTTTAAGGCAGGAAAAGCATTGGTCATTTTTTAAAATATATTTTATTGATTTTTTACAGAGAGGAAGAGAGAGGGATAGAAAGTCAGAAACATCGATGAGAGAGAGACATCGATCAGCTGCCTCTTGCATGCCCCCCGCTGGGGATGTGCCCGCAGCCAGGGTACATGCCCTTGACCGGAATCGAACCCGGGACCCTTCAGTCCGCAGTCCAACGCTCTATCCACTGAGCCAAACCGGTCTCGGCAGCATTGGTCATTTTTAATTGACAGTGGTTTTTCTCTCTTACTAGTACATAAAATAACAGTGTCTCTATGTTTGATGTACCTTACTTCACTGAAATACAGCATGTCACCTACCTGGTCTCTGTTTGGATTGGGGACACTCAGTGGTTCTCACTCTTGGGTATACACAGAAATGATGCAGGGAATTGACTATAGCTCTCTAGACACCACCCCTAACAGCCTGATGTGTAGGCATCTGAATTTTTAATAAGCATCTCAGGGAATTCTGACACAGGTGGCCAACAGGCCAGTATTTCAGGCACTGTTACAGTCACCCCTCCTCATTCCACACTAGAGGAGGGTGAGGTCCACAAGGGGGAGGGAAGGCTCTGCTTACACAGAGTTCTGTGAGCTGGGACTGGAGACCAGGGGTCTTCCCTTGAAGCCTTACCAGATGCTCAGTGAGCCAAGAAGGACTGCTCAGTCCTGTGGCCGCCACTGGGAAGCATGGCATTTGGCATGTGACCCCAAGTGAACCTGGTGGCAGTGGGAGGTCATCGATTTGACCTCTCAGCTGTCTGCTTTACAGATATATAGATACTTGATACATGGGTATGTGCGAGTGTTCTTATTTGTTTTTCTTGCACTTGTTATGGAAAACTTGTTATATAAAAGACAGTAAAGGAATTTTCAAGGAAAGAAAGCAGGATTGCTGAGGAGAGTGATAGGGAAGGAGAGACAGGAAACAGAAGAGATACTGTTGAGGTGAATATATTGAGGAAAGTAAACAGGATTGGGCCAGTGATGAACACACTGCATATTTCATAGATGTTTCTCCTTTACCAAGAGCTTTCTCAAACTTTTATTTGCATATCCAGGTTTCAAATGAGGGTTGGGGCTTCCTAATATCTAGTGCTAGTTATCCCCCTTCTGTCCTAGTGTGGGCACCAAACTTTAAAAGAGAGAAAACATTTGGGATTCCAGTTAGACTCATCCACGCCACTGGACAAGAATTCCTCCCCGGCCCCAGGGCTGTGCCACACACTAAGGAAACCCTGATGTGGGGACTGGAGGTGGCCTGCGAGGAGTGTGTGCTTGGGTTCTCCTGGTGGCCCCCACTGACTGCTTGCAATAGCAGGCCTCCAATGAGAGCCTTCCCACTGTTCCGAAAACCTCCAACTGAGAATACCAAGTAGACTGTGCTGAGCATTTGCATGGCATATATTTATTTGATGGTTCTGCAGGAAGAAGGATAACCTTGAGTTTTCTCACAACTTCCTATGTCTTGTTCCCTAATTTTAGCTTTAAACTGCTATTTTCAAAGCTTCTTATGCACAAATACTGTATTGAGCCTGAGTTATGAACATTTCTGAGGCTCTTCTTGGATCTTTCCTATGGAAAGAATATAAGATCATTGTGTTGGCCTGCACCCAGGGCAGGTAGTACGTAGCTATCACTGTGGGAGATGCAAAGAGATGTAACCCATTGGGCTGGAAGTCACTTAGCTTAGTCAGTTGCCAAGGAGACAAGAGTAACACACCAAGGACAGTAGAAGAACAGTGGACCAGTGATAGAAGGAGTGTTCAAGGAGAAGCCCATTGGGCATTGAGTCTGGGAACAGTTTGATAGCCAAGTGTGGGACAGGCTTAGAAGTCCCATCTGAGGAGGTAGGTTTATACTTCACCTGGAACTGTGGGTACGATTTTCAACAGCCGAAAAGCAGGTGGAGGCTTTTCAAGTGGAAATGAAATGACCAGACAAGTTACTCAGTCTTCTCACAGCTCTTAGAAGATGATAGGAATAAATCAAGAGGTCTGGCTTAAAAGCCAGGTCAAGACGGATCAAAAACTTAGCTTTGTCAGAGCTTCAGGCCTATTCTTACCTATAGACAACCCTGGTGATCCCAAGTCATTAATCCACCAGAGGCCTGTCCTGACCCCAGTTCCCTGGCTTTGAAGTGCGCTGTCCTCTGCAGCATGAGGAAATAATTTGCTGCCTGCTTCAATGAGCCATCAGGAGAGCCAGCAGACCTAATGACATGTGAGAATATTAACCTCCTACCACGAGGAGCTGTGAATCTTGAACGGCAGTCTATAATTCATCCTGGACGCCTGAGCCAGACCTCTCCAGCTTTCTCTCTCACTCACTTTCTCACCCAGAGAGAGGGGAGACCTGCTCATAAAACTTTATATTCTCGAATAGTGTGAGCCTTGCTGAGCTGTTTAGTAATGAGTGACTCGCCTTTATCACTCATGGAAAACTATGTATCCTCCGAGGAAGGAGCTGGGGGATGTGTTATTTTTAATGTTGCATTTTGCATAGGATTCTTCCTACTAATTTCAGGAAACTGCAGGGTATCATAGAAGGTATTCATTAGAATGCTTGGATAACCAAACTTCTTTGTAATTCAGTACTTTGTCTTAAAAGTCAAAGAAGTGCGGAGAAGGGTAGGACACTAATCTTAGGACATTTGGATGTTAGAAGGGATCCTGGAGATCTATGGGCACTTAAAGGCAGAGGGGCACTTGAAGTTCACTGTATGTTTTGCACTTGTTTCACAGGTTTTTGGCCCCGATAACAGGATGATATCTTAATCATATTTATTCTTCCAGGCCTGTCAAACTGTCTGATCCATACAAGACTTCAAGGAAATGTTAGTCAAAAGGTAGAGCAAATCATCTGTTGCAGCCCTAAGTCTTGTGTATGGGGAACAAACAAGGTCTGCAAGGTATTTTATTCATGGGCACAGCTACTTTTCCTAGAACTATACAGAGCCTTTTTTTTTTCTCTTCTCTGCCGCTGATTAGCTGATAGCTGCTCTTGGCGGTAGAATGTCATTGTGATGTTTTCACAAGGAATGGGTTGTTCTGATGGAGATGATCTAGTAAAGTCAGTGAAGTGACATGAAAATGTAGGGCCAGGAGAACCAAATCAGGGAGTGAGTATGGAAGTAGGAAATTAGCTGGAGGGGTTGTGAATCCAAGGATGTGCACCTAGCAGGGTAGGAACTTCTTGGACCAAGAGTCTGTTCCTTTATTGTTGGCTCCTTGCTGATGGGAGCAGGCCCATTTCATTCACCATATGCCTGGGTAGGTGATGCTCAGAAAATATTTGCTTAAGGAGGATGAATGAATGAATGAATGAATGAATGGATGGATGTTTATTGGGATACTTTTCAATTCAACCAGGCCATTTACTAGTACTTTCCATATCTCAAGTGTTTCTGCACAATATTTGGCACATACAGGGTTTTTAATGCTTGCAGATATAAGAAAATAAAGCTGACTTGACCAGTACAGTGAATGGAAAAACCAATGGCTAGTTTCCATGCTGGATATTCATTCTCGGCCTTTCTGGTCTCTGCAAATCACTGTCCTCTTCGTTCTGCCATTTTCTTCTTCTTTTAAAAGTTAATTTTATTAAAACCAGTCAAATTAAAACAGCTCTGTCCAGGACATTTCAAGGTCCATTCATTATGGGTTCTTATCTTGGCAGGCAATCGGCATGGGGAGGCAGCTTGACCATTATGCGCACACAAAGCCCCTCACTTTCCTACCAGTGGCTAATTCATCAAACATTTATCTTTTGCCCTCTGAGCACCGTGTCACTTTGCCTGTCACTCCCTAGTCCAGGATGAAAGTTGAAAAAACATGGGAGGTGGGAGAGAATTTTCTGTCCCAACCTCTGGTCCCCACCAGGTCTTTTTTATTAGTCAGATTTCAATACTTGAGATTTGGAACTCTCCCCGAAACCTGCCATCCAACTCCCATATTTTTGGCTATATGAATGTTGGAATAGCTTGCCACATTTACACAGAACTTTTTATTGAATGATGTCATGATTAGGGCAATGATAAACCATTGTATTGTTTGGGGAATATTTCCTCCCTTAATCCACAATAGAGCAGAGAAGGCCAAAAAAGGAAGAAATGTATAAAATAATTGACTCCACTTCCCCAAATTACAAAAGAGTAAAGTAAATCCTAGAACAGAGCAAGGACTTGACTGAAGCATCGCAGGAAGGTGGTGACCAAGGTCCCTGGTCATTCTTCAGACAAAGGGACTCCCAAGCTGCCATTTCTGCATGTCATCAGACAATTCTAAATATATAGCAGTATCATTTTGTATCTCTAGCTACTTGCTCCCCTGTCTGAGGTAACCAATTTCTCTTTAAAAATAAAATATGCACTTTTTAAAAATATTTCATATATCACCAATCCTTATGTTTACTTAGGTTTATTTTCACATACCTTATCTCATGCCACCCTCCTTCCAATTTCTACAAAGTGTACTGGTTAGGGATTGCCCTGCTATTAGATTAGATACATTAGAAAGTTAAACCTTAGAAGTATTATTTTTCCAAAGTTTCACTGCACATCTAGGACTTGGAAACAGAGCTAGTATCCCCATATTTAGTGTTTCTACTTTGTGTGTTTACTAACTCCATTGATGTTTCGCTTCACTGAGTTGACAAGATAGTCTCCATCAGAATACCACATTCCTTATGAAAACACTACCATGACGTTCTACCCCCAAAGCATCAATCAAATAAACAGAGAGGCAGACGAGGATGAAAGAAACTTTGTGTAGCCCTAGAAAATCTCTTGTATATCACACTATATACCTGGAATTGTTTGATCCCTCCTCTTTGTTCCTAGCACTGTTAATTCTATTAAGTGTTATTCCTCTGGGCCCAGAATGTGCCATTATATGAAATGGACTACAAACTCAACAACATTGCTCTTTGAAAGGTTTTTCAAAGCACAGAGCTAGGGCTGTTTGGGGAGAAGAAAAATGGCTCCAAGAGCAAGCCACTTTTGGAGGTCACCATATCTCCCAGGGCCTTCTCTCCTGCAGAAGATATAAAGCTATCTTGTAGTCTGTGGCAGAAAACATGTTTTCACCTTTTTCAGCCAACTGGGACCTCACAGAATCAGCAGTTGGTATGTTTTGCTGGTTTTCCTGGCCTGATGCCATTCTAGGAGGCCCTGTCCATGGGGAGCTGGTCTTTGGGCAAGTATTTGATTAGGGCCCCTCTGGGTACCGAGGGCCTTGAGGCCCAGCCATGTAAATGTCTCCTTTTCTGGTTGGTTTGCAATGAGTAGACACCATCTGTTGAATTAAAAATTCCATGTATGGAGGGTGGTGAAAGGCTCATGTGGAAGAGACACTGTTATCTTTCAAGCAAACAGTTCATGAGGTTGAAGAGCCGTGTTCTTGGCCCAGCATATGTTTGCCCAATGGCTGTGGGTGCCTCACCCACCAGGCGCTGAGTTCTGCCCATGGCGACATGCACACATACCGCGGCTGCAGCACACCATGTCCGCCCCTTACAGCCCCCAGTAAAGAAAACCTCCATTTATAGAACCCGCCAAACAAACTCACTCTTTAGACTCTTAAAAACAAACAAGATCCAGAGGCCACAGGCTCCATGCGCGCATGTGTGGTTTTGTAAAAATCTCAAGCCGTGAATCAAAATAATTGTAGAGACATAGTCAAAGCCTGTCACCAGGGTGGGAAAAATGAAGGAAGGAATCACTGAGAGGTCAGGAGGACAGCCAGATGGGCAGAGTGTGGGGAAAGAGACATGAAGGTATCCAGTGTGTTTGTAGGAAGGGTACCCGGTTTCCCATGTCTATAATTTTAGGAACTCACTTGCTGAAATAACTCCAGGACAAAAACAGGAGGGTGAGCCAAAAGATGACCACAAGAGCCCTCATTTTTTTGAGAGCCTATCTTGGTCACACTAATTAATGATATATTGTCCTGTATGATTTTTCCTTATGTCAAGCCCAACATTGTTCTCTCTTCCTGTGGATGGTAAGCCCATTGGGAGCAGATGCCATGACATGGGCATCTTCCACATTCCCAGATGTGGGTGCTCACTGAGAGCCTGCCCATCCTGGTAGTGAATATGGAATACATGTTTTCTGGGGCTAAATTAGCTTTTATAAATGTTGGTTACTTGACTACCAGGATCAAGTCACTCTTCTTAAGTTCCTTCACCACAAAATTGTGCATAAATATAAGTATACTAGAGGCCCGGTGCACAAAATTTGTGCATGGGGGTTGGGGGATGTCCCTTAGCCCAGCCTGCATCCTCTCCAATCTGGGACCTCTTGAGGGATGTCCTTCAGACATCCTTCTAACAATCCAGGACTGCTAGCTCCAAACTGCTCACCTGCCTGCCTCCCTGCTTGCCTCTAACCGATTCTGCCTGCCAGCCTGATCACCTGCTAACCGCTACCCTGCCAGCCTAATTGATGTCTAACTGCTCCCCTGCCAGCCTGTTTGCCCCCAACTTCCCTCCTCTGCCAGCCTGGTCACCCCTAACTGCCCTCCCCTGCAGGCTTGATCACCCCCAACTGCCCTACTTTGCAGGCCTGGTCCCTCCCAACAGTCCTTCCCCTGCTGGCCATTTTGTGGTGGCCATCTTGTGTTCACATGTGGGCAGGATCTTTGATCACATGAGGCAGCCCTCTTGTGTGTTGGAGTGATGGTCAAACTGCAAATTACTCTTTTATTAGATAGGATAGAGGCCTGGTACATGGGTGGGGGCCAGCTGGTTTGCCCTGAAGAGTGTCCTGGATCTAGGTGGGGGTTCCCTTGAGGTGAGGGGCACCCTGGACGAGGGGCCTATGGAGGTTTGCAGTCTTGGCCCAGTGACCCAAGTGGAGGCCCTGGTATCTAGGGTTAATCTATGTCTACAATTGAAACTTTGTAGCCTGGAGCAGAGCCAAGCCTTCTGCTCACTCCGCTCAGTTGCCGGGGAAACCCAAGCCTTCCTCCTGCTCTCAGTGGTGGCAGCCATCTTGGTTGGGGTTTATTTGCATAATCTGCTCCTGATTGGCTGGTGGGTGTGGCTGGTGGGTGTGGCAAAGGTACAGTCAAATTTGCATATTACTCTTTTATTAGATAGGATTGTGCAAAAGAATAAAATTTAGTTGAACTGAGACTTAGCTCAAGCCCATCTTCTCTTTGAAGCCTTCTTTGACCCCTGACTTTCCAAGCAGTGGTCATCGCTCCAATCTAGCCTATTGCCCTGCATTACCTGGTACTGCTTCCCTGTCTGTATCTGTTACTCAACAGTAAAGGACCATGCAACAGTCATTTTTTAGCTCCACAGACTAGCAAAGTACTGGGCACAGAGTTGGCACTCAGTACAGTTTTGTAAATGAATGAATGAATAAGAATAGAAATACATGCCAAGGAGACCATTACTGGTAAATTTCATCTCAGCTCTACTTAATGAATAGTTAACCACATGAAGGCCATATTAAAAATAAAAACAAGACAATAAGAATTAATTCTTCAGCATATTGTTCTAGGATGGTTAGAAAGGCAATATAGATAGAAAGACAAAATAATTGGAAGGCCATCTAACCTGATCATTAAAATTGAGGACATAAGATGAATGGGTTACAAAGCTACATAGAATTTGGATAAAGGATATGATGATGGTGAATTTCCATTTCCATACCTCAACTAGAAATTATATAGAGGTAGTTTAGCATTGTGTAGTTGAGAAAACACTGTACTATATGTCCAAATGTTTTAGATATGTTTTGGCCCTATGCATGGTTTCAGATAAGGCACTTCTCTGAGCATTGCTTACCTATGTGAAGTGGAGGATGGAGCACCCTAAAATTTCCCTAGGAATCAAAGTGTATGATTCTGTGGAGAAAACCATGATAGAGTATATTTTACACAAATAGAGCTATGGCTTTGGCATCTAGTTTGCAGGCTATAAGAGGCCAGTGTGTCGATATGTGCCATCTTAATTATGAGAATGTCTCCATAGTTAGGGAAGCATTAAAGAGGCCTTGCACAGTCCCAGCTAGAAGATTAGAAGAAGGTGCTGAGTTTGGTGTGATGGGGAATGGCAGAGCTAGAACTATTTGCTGCCCTCTTTCCACCAGATTGAGTCCTAAGGGACCCTCTGGTGGGGAACCAGCAGCCCTGGTGGCCCTTGTAAACTATGGTTTAGAGGAAGGAGCTCCAGTCATATAAACACAGTATCTGGATAGAATATTAGAGGTCAATGAATCTTCTGCTCTATGCAGAAATACCTTCTACACATTCTCCATGACTCTAATCTTTCATCAAATATGTATAATGTCTCATAAGACAGCTTCATCCTTTGGTGAACAGCTCTCTATTTTTGCAAGTTAAAAAAAATGTTTTAAGACCTCTCCTCCCAACTTACCTAATTTTCCTTCTATTTGTTTATCATTCTACCATCTGGAATGCCAATGACTGTTTAGTACATTGAGACAACTGAGCATCCCTTGCTCTTGGTTAAATAATCTGGATTATTTTATCAGTTTCTTATATCCTTGACCAAATGGTTGTTCTCCATGGGTGGTGTTTATGAGCACTGATGCCCCTCTGAGTGTAGCAAGCAAGATTGAAACAAAGCTCCAGGTAGAGTTACTCAGGGGCCAGCAGAGTGAAGATCGGGGCAGCACCATCCTGCTGATTCACACTAAGCCTTCTTCACACCACTGGTCTTTATCCAAGGCCCGTCCACCTCCTGTTTGGGAGTTTTACTTAAAAGTAATATTTACTGAAGTTTCCTCTGATTATAAAATACCTATTCATGATAGAAAATCTAGTAACTAGTGAAAACTGTAAAAGAGAAGGAAAACCCTAGAAGGCCATTACTCAGGGGTTAGAGGTATATATCTTAGATACATCTATTGATAGATAAATATGTAGATATGTATGTTTACATATACCTTGAAGGGTATTTGTGTATATGTGTACAGAATTGTCAGAAAGTTGCTATATACACCATGGTGTGTTGGGATAACAAAGACTACTTTAATGACTTTTAACCATCAACATGTAAAATATGGTACAAATTAAAATTTACATGGAGAATGCAGGGGATCACACAGATGCCTTTTAATTTCCATGCGTGAGTAAATGTACTATATATATAACTTAATCTTAAGTGCTTAGATAGCATGATAACTTTGCTGGGTCAGTACACATCTATCTAAACTGTCATTTTTAAAAATATGTTTTTAATGACTTCAGAGGAATAAAGATGGGAAGATACAAACATCAATGATGAGAGAGAATCCTGGATCAGCTGCTTCCTGAACGCCCCCTACTGCGGATTGAGCCTGCAACCTGGGCATGTGCCCTTACCGGGAATCCAACCATGATCTCCAAGTTCATGGGTCAATGCTTAATCACTGAGCCATACAGGTCAGGTTACACTATCATTTTTAATTGCTGCATGGTATTTCATTATACAGATATTGAGCTATATTTGATCATTCCTCTTATCACTTTGAATTTAGACTTGTTTATAATTTGTTATAAATCATGCTGTAATGAACATACTTAAACATACACACTTATAAAAAAGTATATAAAATTTATATTACTAAATAAATTCTTAGAATTACTGTATTAAAAAGGTGATCATTTAAAGGCTTTTAATTAAATTGCCATTCAAAATGGTTATAACAATTTCACTCTCCATTAATATTTTATTAGTCTAGTATTTTCAATTTTTGACAAGACTATGCTAAGACTTAAGAAAACAGGATATTTGTTAAGTGAAAATCTCTTGTTTAATTTTAGATTCCCAGAGAAGCTGAAATTTTACCCGCTTTTCCATTATTGACCTTATTCATCCCATGTGTGTTTTCTGTCCATCTCTTTTCATCATTTTTGTTTAGGGTTTTCCTTATGGATTTTCAAAAACTCTTTGCATATTAAGGATGTCAAACTTCAGTCTATCAAAATATTGCAAATATTTTTCTCAATTTTCATTTATCTTTTATTAACTTTTTCTTTCAATGGGTACTTTAGGCAGTAGAACTTTAAATCCACATTTAAGCCTTTACATTAGACACAAAATATCATCTTGTTTGGGCTAAAAGAATGGGTTGATTCCAACAGGATTGTTTTTGATCTACTGTATCCTCCTGAGCATCTTTCCAGGGTCCTGTCCTCCATACGTGTGATCATCTTGGCCTTACCAAGGTATTGGCAAAATTCAGGACCAAAGTCCCCAGAACCTTCCCTCAGAGCAAGCTGAGCCATTCATTAATAATTTTCATGTATATGTTTGAACCAATTACAACCTTACCTGAATTTGTCATTTTCTAGCACACTTTTTGCTCTCTTGTCATACGAATATCCTTAGAAGTATTTTTAAAGGCATTTTGAATTCTGGATACAATATATAACTTTATTCCTAGTCAACTGTCCTCATTAACAGCTAGTCCCACAGTACGTGTCCTTAATGCCTAGAAATTGCCTGTTTGAGAATCTGTGCTATATTCAATTGATATCTGTACTAACTCAGTCTACAAAAGATTTGAACTAAAGCTTATCAGAATTAATAAAACAAAACCAGAGATAAATGAAACATCGAGACTATAAAAATGATAAGTCTCACAGTGAAGTAAAAAGCAGGTACAGAGACATTTTCACAGTTGGGTCATAGTTTAGCTCTGAGCTTACTGGAAGCAAAAGTAAAAAGGGTAACATGATCAGATGCATGATTTATATTGTCTGAAGGCAAGCATATACCAGTTCCTCAGAGGCATAATCTGACCACAGTTTCATGTAGACAAGTTGGTAAACATATGAATCCAAAGTTTCAAGAATGTCACCTACCTTTTCAAATCACTGGAACATCAAGTGCCCATTTCTGAGCTTCTAGCTTCTCATTCCTTCTCCTTGGCTCCCTAGCACCATACTTAATAGTTTTCTTAGTATTATTGGGTGTGGTGCACAGTGGCCTCAGATTTGATGGCACATAAAGTTAAAAAATGCCTAATGTACTACCTTACATTTTTATTTGGCCTTAATTTCAGCTCTCCCATGAATTTTATTCTCTGTAGCTCAAGGATCTTCCATTCTGACAGGGGAGCAATAGGGCTTTGGGGTGACTGTGACAAATTCCAGGTAATAAACTGCCAGCATACACCATACCAGTATACCCTGTCTTACAGCACCAGAGCCTTTTGTGTATTCTATTTTTAAAAGATACTTTCACCACTATTGATATTGTTACCAATAGACTATTTGATTTATATTATTATTTGTAATATGGTACATATATCCCTGGCTGTGTGACCTGAATGACAGAAAAAGATGTAGAAAATACATAGAGACAACTGCACATATAGTACACTATATGGTAATATGCTGTAGTATATCACTACATTGAGTACATGACTGTGTGTGTGTGTGTGTGTGTGTGTGTGTCTGTGCAAGCATGCATGTGGGTGTGTGCACTTATGTACACATATGTGTATATATATATGCATTTAAATATGCTATAAAAAAAGAGGAGGAACCAAGATGGCGGCATAGGTAAACACCTATTGTGCTGCCCCACACAACAATTCCAAAACTACAACTTAACAACAAAACAAACATCATCCAGAATCACCAGAAACCTGGCGGAGTGAAAATTCCACAGATAAAAGTAAAGATAGGACACTGTGACTCAGAGGAGCAGCGGAGCGCAGCCTTGAAGATACGCACGGAGAGAGGTTCGGAGCCTTGTGCGCCGAGTGGTGGGGGCAGGCGACAGCAAACCCGGCTGGTTTTCTCCAATGGGGAAGGTGGAGACGTCCCACTGCACTGATTCCCCAGTTCCAGGCGAGGTCCCAGGTCTGGGAAAGGCAAGCTAAAACCCGGGCGCAGCTGAGGTCTGCGAGTTTGAGGAAAGTGCTGGTAACTTGGAACAGTAGTTTGAGCGTAAAGTGTGCAACCGCTTAGAGAGGATGCTTGACTTGCTCTCTCGTTCGGGAGACCACCAGACTGCTTTGTTTTACAATGCTGGGCGAGTCTCATTTGGGGAGAGGCAGAGTTGTCTGGCAACAGGTAGAGACCAGCGGTGGCTTTCTCTTGGAGGTGCCTGCAGCCATTACCACCCAACACAGAGACCCGCGTGCCGCATAGGGCGGAGCTGACACTGATGCTGCCTGCTCAGCCCGGACACAGTTTACCTTCATAGCAAATTGGCCTGGAGGTCAAACCCTCCTAGTGCTAACAACAAAAAGCTGGGCTTAACTTAAATAATACTGTACAACCCATAAAGGATTGCAGTAAGAGTATCCACCTCAGGTAACTGGGGAGGCTGAGCCACTGTCCCTTAGAGGACATCTACCACACACAGCTAATGGACCAACTCAGGAAAGCAGCCACAATGCAGAGAAATGGGAAGAAATCAGGTGTGAAAGAAATGGAGAAAAAAAGACGACTAGACATAGAGTTCAAAGCAGCCACAATGCAGAGAAATGGGAAGAAATCAGGTGTGAAAGAAATGGAGAAAAAAAGACGACTAGACATAGAGTTCAAAACCACTGTAATAAGGTTTTTCAAGAGGCTCCTAGAAAAGGCCGATGAACTTAATGAGAACTACAAGGAAATGAACAAGACCTACGAGGAAATGAACAACACTGATGAGGATATGAAAAAGGACCAACTAGAAATTAAGCATACACTGACTGAAAGAAAAATATATATTATACAAAGACCTAAAAGCAGTCCAGACGACTGCAAGAACCAAGTCAAAGATTTGATATACAAAGAAGCAAAATCCACTCAGCCAGAAAAGCAAGAAGCAAAAAGAATCCAAAAAATTGAAGATAGTGTAAGGCATCTCTGGGACAACCTCAAGTATACCAACATCAGAATTATTGGGGTGCCAGAAAAAGAGAGAGAGCAAGATAATGAAAACCTACTTGAAGAAATAGTGACCGAAAACTTCCCCCACCTGGTGAAAGAAATTGACTTAAAAGCCCGAGAAGTGCACAGAACCCCAAAATATAGGAATGTAAAGAAGACCACACCAAGACACATCATAATTAAAATGCCAAGAGCAAAAGATAAAGAGAGAATATTAAAATCAGCAAGAGAAAAACAGTTACCTATAAGGGAGCACCCATACGATTGTCAGCGGATTTCTCAACAGAAACTATGCAGGCCAGACAGGAGTGGCAAGAAATATTCAAAGTAATGAATGGCAAGAATCTACAACCAAGATTACTCTATCCAGCAAAGCTATCATTCAGAATTGAAGGTCAAATAAAGTGCTTCACAGATAAGAAAAAGCTAAAGGAGTTCATCACCACCAATCCAATATTGTATGAAATGCTGAAAGATATTCTTTAAGAAGAGGAAGAAGAAAAAGGTAAAAATAGAAATTATAAACAACAAATACACATCTATCAACAGATGAATCTAAAAATCAAGTGAATTAAAAATCTGATGAGCAGGATAAACTGATGAATATAACAGAATCATGGACATAGAGAGGGAATGGACTGACAATTCTTGGGGAGAAAAGGGGGGTGGGAAGTGCAGCAAGAGACTGGACAAAAATCATGCAACTATGGGAGAGGACAGTTGTGGGGAGGTGAGGGCGGAGAGTGGGATGGGTACCAGGTGGAGGGGAGCTATAGGGGGGAAAAAGGGGGGAACAATGTAATTAATAAACTGAACAATAAAGATAAAAAATAAATAAATATGATATAAAAAGAGTTTAGTAATGGAGGAAAGAGTAGCTCTCATGGTGTTGATGACTAGCCTTTCTAAAGATGCCTGTGTGCCATTGGCCCTTGTCTGAAACATGAGCAGCCGCATTGCAGCTCTGCTCTTTGCTCTCCTCTGCATCCCACATGTCTTATCCTGTAGCTGTGGTCATGGCCTCTCATAGACGTCAGTTTGGGGAACATTTCCCAAGGACCTGCTGTATACCAGGCATGGTACTTGGCATGCTGTAGGGAGTAGGAGGGGTGCAAGTTACTATTTTCTCTCTCAAGGGTGATGTTTAAATTATTTAACCATTGCACTGATCAGTTTGAAAGATCCTGGCTAGAGCAGGCTCCTGGAGCCCCCATAATAGGAGGGGGCCATTAACCACTTAGTTGCTTAATTGTGGGAAGGTCTGGGGGCTCAAGGCAGTGGCCAGGTTAACAGTGAGGGCCAATCTGGGTACTCAGAGCTACACTTCTTCACCAGCTGGTCAGCAGGTATATTTATTTAACCAGTTTAATAGCCAGTATTGGTGTGCAGGTGCAGGCTCACCCAATGTCCCCCCACCTGTCTCAGATACTTGTTTCCAAGATATAGGAAGGGAGGCCTCTGGCCTCTGAAATAATGTGAATTTAAAGATTACCCTGACCACCCCTGGCCAGTCACCCGAGGCCTACACCTTGTTCTGCCCCAGGGATTCCACTGGCAGCTTTGCTCTCAGCAATTGACAGGCTTGTGGCCGAGGAGTAGTTGTTGACAGAGGCACTGAGCCCTCCTGTATGTTTGAAGACTTCCTGGGTCTCATAGAGGTTACATTGAGACCCCTTTCCTTGGAGCTGGACAAACAGAAATAACCCAGAAAGCCTGTGGTGAGTCTGAGGAGTAGGCGTCAGACAGTGGTTAAGTCCTCCACTGTTTCCATTGCCTCCCCGTTTCCTCTGTTAAAAACACATCTTAGGTAGATGTAGTGGAGGAAGCAGGTGAAGATCTTAGTGGAGATGCTGTTTTCTTAACTAGTTTGAGAGTACCCTAACCCTCGGTTCTGGATTTGAGGCCAGCTATGCGGGCATGTGTCTTTCTCAGGGTCTGGTTAACTGTCTCCTTTTTCCTGCCCAGCTCATGCGGGAAGAAGTCATTCCTGGTACAGGCTGGGAGGTAAGGACAGACGGATCTAATTCTTATCACAGCCTGTACCCCAGGAATAAGGTTGGCAGATCTTGAACCAGGGGTTCTGGAGATAGCCTCTGGGGATTTTCCTGGCTGAATTTTTGCCAGGTAAGGGGCAGGAAGGGCTAATAGCTCCATCTTAGCAGCTCCCCTGCCCAAATCAACCAGCCCTGCTATGCTGGCCCTTCTCTCTCCCCATTTTGACTTTTGGAAAAAGGATGAAGGCTTCTGAGTGTGTGGCCCACACAGGAGCAGAAGGGACTGCAGTTCAAGGGGTGGCCCTTCTGTGGGACCTGCTGCCCCACCCACGGCCCCTCACAGCTTCTGGTCTCCCCAGGAAAGGGTGGCAGCCGCCTGTTTAGTGTTGCTGTTTTCATAAGCTAATGAGGCCAGAGTGTGGGCCACAGGCAATGATGCTGGATATTAACTGTGACAGGAAGCTTGATCATAATTATCTTAACGAGGATAGGGTTAATTACAGTGGAAACTTAAAAGTTCTCTCTGTTTGAATCTGCTGGAGCCGAATGTGTTGCGATGTTTTGTCATCTCGATATGACTTTGAAAGAGGCTTGGGGACCCTCCGGCAGCCACAGTGGCTCCTGCGGGAGCCCAGCCAGGGCCCTGCACATGGGTTGCTGAGGTGGCACCTGTGAGTAAGACAATGGGCAGCTTTCCTTCTGGGGGAGAGGGAGGTGCACAGTCTGCAAGGCGCTTCTGTGCAGCTGATTAGGTTTCTAGAGCAAACCACCTGCCACCCAAACCAGACCGCACAAGCCTCCCTGTGCCCTTGGCGAGTCCTGACTGGCTGGGAAGCTCTCTCTCCAGCTGGCTGTGCCCAGGTAGCAGCTAAAGCCTTGCCCTCCCCCTCCTGCCCCTTGGAGGGCAGACAGATCTGCCTCTCCTTCCCAGCTCGCCCTCTCTCCACCCCTTCAAACTTCAGACATCAGCAGCCACTGCCAACTAAGCTGGTGAGTAACCCTGGAGCCACCCCTTCCACCAGGGTCCGGGGTACACTTTGCTGTCCACACTCAGGGTTAGAGCAGAGAAATTACAGTCTTGCCATCTATTCCTTGTAGCCCCTCACTGTCCCAGGAAGCAGCATAGCTCTGTGGCTCCTTGAAGCCCTTTAGCCTTGTCATTTTACTAACGGGCACATATCTGTTTGCAGGCATCCTGTGTACAGGGGCATCAGCTCAATAATTGATGCAAAATAATGTCTCCTTTCTGAAAAACAGCAACAAAAGTCAAATTTTCAAAAAGTGAAAAATAAAAACATCTTCCAGGAGTTGGTTTGGTGGCCTCCTCAGGCTAGCTGAGCCCCGGAAGCCCTGGCCTCTCCTGTGTTACCCTTCCCCACACTCTCTGTCTCTTGTCCCCAATCCCTCAGCTCTGAATTCACCACACGGATGGCAGGAAGATGGGGATTTATTAAGCAATAACATGGTTCCCTTTTAACTGAGCAGCTAATAACATTGAGTGGCAAAGGGAATCTTCAAACCAGACAGGTCTTGGGGAGCTTGAGCCCCAGCCTTCCAGCGCGTTGGTGAAGCCTCACCCAGAAGCTGGTCTTGAGCTCTGCCCTGAGCCTCCGGAGAGGAGGCGGTCTCTGTGGGCACTCCCTCTAGAGTTTCTACTTTGTCCCTTTCATGTGATGTCACTTTGTTTTATGCCTCCCCTGAAGCACTTTTGGAAGGGAGCTTTCTTCTGCTTGCCAGTTGCCAACTGGGGATTCTCATGATATGAGCATTATATTTGCATAACATAACTCGGGAACAATGTGTATTTGGATGCTGCCTCTGACCAGAACCCAACTGGTGTTGCACACAAAGGACTTATTAGCCCTCCATAAGGCACCCCCACAGGAGGGAGGAAGGCAGCCTCAGCTTCCCTCCTGGTAAACAGCCTCACTCTGAATAGCACTAGGGGATCATCACTCATTAACCCCACGGAGCCAGGGACTTTCGGAAGCATGGCGTGCCCCTGCAGAAGCAGGACCTACTGCACGCCTTTGTGCATTGGTTGATCTGCCCACATCTGCATCCTCAATAGCCTTCCTCCTGCCCCCCCCTCCAAATCGGGGTTTCCAGAAAAACCAGTGAATGAAAGGAGGAAGAGAAAAGAAAGAAAGGTAACTAGTTAATCTTCTTTCACTTAATCTCCATGGGATGCTATGAGCTGGCATCAACCCAGAACAAGGCGTTCAGGTGGGCTATTGATGTGCCCAGACCCACACTGCAAGGAAATAGGGAGTTGGCGTAACATTCCAGACTGTCCTGAGTGCAGGTGTGTAAGTCATCCTTTCTCCTTGAAACGTGAGGCCCAAGAGAAAGGAGAAGGAAGAAATAAGGCAGGATGACCCCACTGACCCTTGACCCAGAATGTGTGTGGTCTTGCCTCCCTTCTGCTTGGAGCAGGTGATGTTTGGATGCAGGAGGACACGTTGTCTGGGTGCTGGGTCCTGGGCGGTACCACGCTGAGGGTCAGGCAGAGATGGGATCTGCTGGTGAAGCTCTGGGCTCAGTGAATTCTGGGGATTTAATTACCTCTTTGCAATGCATGTTACACCTCCCAAGCACTGACTGTCTTAGAGTCCTCGGGGCGGGGAATCCTTAGGGTGGAAATCCGAAGGGAGATGTGGATGACTCGAGATGGCCCTTGTGCTGAAGTTCGCACCCATGCCAGATGTACAGGCCTTGCTCACACCAGCAGGCGGGTCTGTAATGTGCATGCCTCCAGGAGATGAATAAACAGTGCAGACAGCATCCCCTGATTCGTCACATTTTACAGAATCGCCAGGAGATCCATGCGCGTCCGCCCTCTGGTTGACGTTGCAGCTCAGCTGTCAGCCATGCAAGCTCAGCAGGGCTCTGGGCTCTGGCAGGTGCCTGAGCTGGGAGTGTGTGTCTGTGTAAGCCTCTCACCTGTCCGGTGGCTTCTTTAATGAAAGCCTGTGAGCACCAGGGCCCGCACAGGCGGGCATCTACTCATGCCACCGCTGCCCTAAACACTCTGGAACCCACCTCCAGAGAAACTTCTAGCTAAGTGTATAAACAAGACTATTTTTTCCTTTTTGGATACTCTCTCCCTGAGCTGGGTACTTCATTCTTTCAGATGCCTGTTTATGTACTGCCTCGACATCTACATTGTTGCACTCAACTTCTTTCAGAAATAAAGTGAGAAGTCCACTTTTCATAAATTAAAACGATAACTTCAAGCCAGGAGCATTGAAAAAGAAATCCTTCCAGCCTCTTCCCTATTCCTGTCCCCAAAACCAAAAGAAAAAGGAAAAGAAATCAAAGAAAGAAAAAGAAGCAGCCCCTTACACTGGAGGAATTATTGCTCCTTCGATGCCCTGCCCTTGGTCCAGCCACAGGGACACGGGGCAGAAGCAAATTAAGTGATTAGTGAAGGAAAAAAGCAGAGGGAGAAAAGTCACAGACTGTGAGTGGAGAAAAAGGACGGCTTCCTCACTGTTTCCTACCCCTGTGCCGAGGAGAACCGCTAAGAAATGATACTTGAAGTTATATTTATTATTGTAAGCGGGTATGATATTTCTGGGCAGGAATGATGGATGACAACTTAAATTTGTGTCCAGGGAATGAAGGTGAACTGTGACAGAGTTATTTATCTTGGGAATGGAGGTTAGGGTCAGCCTAGGCTGGGTGCCTGCAGGCACAAGACATTGACAAATTTATCCTGCAGGCCGCATCTGAAGCCCTTTGTTTTGGATCCTGGCTACTCACTAAGTGACCCTCATCCTTCATGTTGGCAACGCGTGAAGGATGCGGTGAGTGCCAGCGGCCCCTTCTCCCCCGCCGCCCCCACCCGGCTCCCGCTACTAATTCTTGTCATTCACTTTGCTGACAGGCACCAAGCCCAAACTATTCCCAGTCCTGAAAGGGAAGGTTAAAATATTTATTTCGGCTCATAATGGCCTCCCTGATTTAGTACAGGATCATTTTTCCTGTTGCCTTTGTCATTGCAGGTCACTGGAAGGACTGAGCGCCTTCGGGAGCCTAGAGGAGCTCGTCTTGGACAACAATCTGCTGGGGAACGACCTCGTGTTGCCAGGGTTACCCAGGCTCCATACCTTAACCCTCAACAAGAACCAGATATCCTTGGCTCTGCCCGCTGCCCCCACTCCCCGCCCAGCTGCGCAGTGGTCCCCTCCTGCTCTCCAGCTCTCCTCCCTGGCCCCACACAAATACCTGCAAAATGTCAAATGAGTTTTATGTGTCAGCTAAATTAAAGTATGTGAAATACAGTCCATGGGCAGACAAAGCGTTCTGTCTCCTGGCACTCGGGACACTTCAGAGTAATTTATTATAGGTCATTCATAAATGAAATGCACCATTATATCTTCCTGTTGCTCCATTTTAGTGCAGAGATCTAAGTTATGGCTCTGAAGAAATCTTTTTAATAGATAAAAATAGAGAAAGAAAATAATGTCACTCTGCCAAGAAGGCAAATCCGGGTTCTGTTTGCTTGGGCTTGTGTGGGAGGGCGACCTCTGGTGGGAAGTCGAGGGTAATGCTGCTGAGCAAACTTGGCCTTTGCAGAGGATTCCGAGAGGCTCTCTTGGGCAATAGTTGTGGTGAAGGAGACAACGGGGGAGGGGTTGAGGTGGAGAATAAGTGTGAAGCCCAGGCCTATCCTGTCTTTTATGGTGTTCATCACAGTAGGGTGACGAGAAAGGCCTGGGAGAACCAGGCTGGTATATGGCCTCGAAAGTGTGCAAGAACCTAGACAGCCTCAGAGGAGACTCAGAGGGACTGAGAGCTCTGGAGTCCACTGTGAGCTGAGAATGGAGTCAGAACCTTTCTGCAGTGGCTCCAATGTTAGATTGTGGGTCTGTGCAATCATTATGCTGGCCCAGCGAGGCAGAGTGTGGTGTCAGTGTTGTTAACTCCTGGATGTGCATCTACAATAATGCCCAGCACAGAGTTAAGGGTCAGTAAATGCTTGTTGGATAATTGAACGAATCATCATCATCTGCTGTTCTTTAGGGGGCATTCCTGTAGATCAGGCAGAGTGCTGAGTAGCTTTAAATATATTACAGAGTGGGACAAATGTAGGTTTACCATTGTGAGTAGGTGAAACACAGTTTATTCTTCTATTATTTTCCATTCAAACAGCTGTAAACCTACTTTTGCTTCACACTGTATTTTTCATTCTTATCCAACCTTGTAAGTAGGGTATAGTTACTCCTTTGTCTAGATGGGGAAAAAGGCAAAGTATAGACCCATAGCCAGACATTTAATAAGATGCTAGGTCCCAAATTCAATCTCAACTGTGGCTATATCCAGACTTCTTTCCATTCTACTGGAAAGTCCAATCATCTTGTTTCATTGATGGCACATTCAAGACCTGGAGTGGTTTAATCACAATCACAGGTGAAAAGCAAGTTAGGAATAGAAAATGGATCAGGGCATTTTCTCTAGAGTATGATATAAAGCCAAATTTGCATGTGAAGTTTAATCTATATGAATATGTCAACATTTATTACCCACTATTTATACTTCAAGTCCTAAGTTTATATTTTCGTTATTCTGTAAAATATACTACTTGTGGTCATTATTAATTGGCACTTTAATAGGAGGAGAATGAGACTGCCTATAGGTAAATATCTGTTCATCATATGAAATGTTGATGGATTTTTCCATTTCCTATTCTCTGGTCAACTAAGTGTCCTGGTTACTATTTGAAAAAGTGTTATAGTCAGTGTGCCTTATGGCTTCTTTAGCTGTGTTAGGTGATCAGTGAGACAATATTCTCAAATTGATTAGGAACAGAAGGAATATTAGGCTAGGTTGGATGATATGGTTTCTCCCTTGGGCTATAGTGCTCATATCCTGTGTCCTGCATCATGAATGTGTGTTCATGAGTCAGCTTTATCATGCTTAGCTATGTGGCCTTGGACCAGTCATCCTCTAAGAGCCTCTATTAATAATTTTTATAGGAATAAGTTGAATTGGATCATGGTTTTATTCTCAGATTGGCAGTTACCAGAGACTAGGGGGCCTCTCGGTTCTATAATTTCGATTTTCTTTGTCTCTGGTTGAGTTCTTTTCCTGCTCCATGCCTCATCTTCTTCAATGTATAGCAGTAATGCCCAGGGAGTAATGGTATGGCCTGGGAGGGACCAACGCAGAAGGCAATGTGTAGGTGCCAATCTGATCAGTCCTGTCATTGTGTTGCTGTATGTGCTTTGTTATCAGTGGGTACAAGAGATTATGGTTGGCTCTCTCAGGGTGCACCATAGCTCTTCTTTCTCTCTGGGCTGTCAGCGGAATCATGAGAATTAGCTTACTTTCCCTTTATACTTGACCCAAAATTCATAGAATGAAAAGTGGTAAAAGCACCAGTAATGATATATGCCATCCTTTTAACCTCACAATTTTGACTCCACCTTTTTGGCTGATTGACTTTCCTATCTACTTGTAACAGTACCTCAGGCTCTCCAACCATTACACAATTACATATTGCTATTCCCACTCTGTGAAATGTCTTAGACTTGAGCTCTATCAGTTATCTTTGCTGCATAATAATCCCCAATAGTGAGTTGCTTTAAAAACCAAGCATTTCATTGGTTTACAAAACTAAAGGTCAGCCGAAACCGGTTTGGCTCAGTGGTAGAGCGTCGGCCTTTGGACTGAAAGGTCCCGGGTTTGATTCCGGTCAAGGGCATGTACCTTGGCTGTGGGCACATCCCCAAAGGGGTGTGCAAGAGGCAACTGATCGATGTTTCTCTCTCATCGATGTTTCTGACTTTCTATCCCTCTCCCTTTCTCTCTGTAAAAAAATCAATAAAATATATATTAAAAAAACAAAAACTATAGGTCAACTATTTGGACAGAGCACTCAGATAACTTCTGCTAGTCTTGCTTTGGGCCACCCAGGCAGCCAGCCACAGTTATCTGGAAACTCTGCTGGGGCCAGGTGGTCTGAGATGGCCTTGTTCAAGAACTCTGAATTAGAACTGGTGCTGGCAACGGGCTGAACTACATGTCACCCACAAGCTAGCACAACCTCTCCACATCGGGGGGTGGGGGTGGGGTTCCAAGAGCAAAGTTCCGATGTGCAAGTACTTTTAAAACCCAGCTCACATCATGTGTGTTGCTGTCCTATGGCCACAGAAAGTTACATACCAAACGTAGAACCACTGTGAGAGGTGACTATGCCAGGTGTGAATACACAGGTGCATGGCTCGTTTCATTAATCTAACACAGAGACCTTGATATCCTGTCTCCTTAAGTTTTTACTTCATTTCCAATAAAGAGGAACTATTTCCAAGGAACTATTGACCTTCTAAGTATTCACTCTTTCTTATAAATTGAATCTTATTTTAACCATATTAGGAAGCTTGCTGTCAACAAGGGTTCTACCTCAACTTCTTCTATGCTCTTTGTTTTATTTTTTAATTTTCTGCTTTTTGGCATGTATAGAATGGTTATTGACCACCCCACTCCCCACCACTCATTTTATCTGCTTTGTAAGTCTAGAGTTTTCCATTTGGTTTTACTCACAATTAAATCTGTTTATATAATGAGTGTGTTAGTTGACCCTGGGAATTTGGGTTATGGGTTCCTTTTATCTTTTACCAAGTGCCACTGCCAAATAATATTTAAGAACAACAGGCTCTAAAGCCAGACCTCTTGGGCTTGTACCCAGGTCTACCACTTACTGCATGACTTGGACAAGTTACTTAACATCTCTATGTTTTGGCTTAAGATAGGGACAATAATAGTACCCACCCCATAGATTGTTGTAAGGGCTATGGAAGAATCTCACAAATACTAAGTTACAGTAACACGCTGAATTCTACGTAAGAGTTAGCATTACAACTTTTATTATTTTCCTAGAGAATTATGTGAACTTATCTAAAGTTATTTGGGCCACAGTATAACCAACATCTGAGTATAGATTTAGGGTGATTCTTTTACTTCTATATTATACTTCAATAGCCCTCTATCATTCTGTGAGTTGGGTACCACTAGGGATAATGCTCATTTTTATGAAAAAAGTGGGAGAGTATGAACTTTTTGAAATCACATAGATTGTCTGTGTTGGGCTCAGTCTAGAACACAGGTGTGTTAATTCTCAGCCCAGACTCTGAGACCCAAGGTGGAGGGGCAATCACTGCACAAAAAGAGGAACAAAGATGCGTGAAGAGTCAGCTGCCTGTGACTGGCTCCACAAGGCCCTGCTTCCAGCTGCAGTGGGAGCTTATGAAAGCAATTCCAGACCCCAAACCCAGCATCTGGCAAATTTCTTCCAGTTCACCACTGCCCCACTTCCTGGCTGCTTACCTCCTGCTGAACCTCGGATGTTTGTTCTCCTAGTCCTTGTCCCTGAGGGTTCCATCAGCTTTGGAGCCCTGTCCTGACATCCCTAAAGCCTGGTCTTCCCAGCTTACCTCTTCATCTCTTGGGTCACAGCTTATCTCACTCTTCTTCCTTAGGTTCATTTGCAGTGCCCAATAGTGCCTTGTCATGGTTCTCTCTCTCTCTCTCTCTCTCTCTCTCTCTCTCTCTCTCTCTCTCTCTTTCATGTACACACTATACCTGGTTGTACCCTTGTAGGGATGGTCAGTTGGCCATATCATCTCAGAATACTCAACCCGAATAAGAGAACAACTGAGATCTCAGAAAAATATGGATATTTAACCTTTTACCCACTTTTCCTTTAGGGGTGATAAGGGACTTCATTTTAAATCACAGTTCATTTTTTCATTTTCTGTGTCCCACATGTATGGAGAGACAGCAGACAGCATGAACTATAATGCCAACAAGGAAGACATGTAATACAAGTAGGGTTTGCTAGTTAGAAAGCAGGACTAAGAATTGTCATTTTTCAGTATTTAAAATTTCCATTTTGTGTTAGAAAATGATAAGTCATGTGTCCCTAGAAATGCCATTTCTTTAGCTCTGGGTTTAAATATAAACTGCCATTTACTGATAGTATGACCTTTGACTCCAGTTTCCTTCATTGTTATGTGAATGTGATAATATTTTTGATGTATGTGCAAATCAAAATGAGGTACTATGCCATGTACACTGTTTAGTTAGCATTTAAAAATCCTATAGTAGGATGAGCTTTGGTTAAAATCCTCCCAGTGGTTATAGATGCTGCCCTTTGCCCTTTAAAGCCAAGCATGGAGGAAAGGTATGTCCAGTTCTCTTACCTGAGAAACAGCTTTGGACCTGTGCAACTGACCCTGACCCCAGAGGCACCCCTCCTCCCTCATGCTCCCAACTTTCCAGGCAAGATGTTTCTTTGATCTTGGACCCCAGGAGAAAATCTCCCTTGGCAAGCCCAGCCATGACAGCTGGGCTCCGCAGTGGCAACTTTCTGTAGACAACATTGAAAAAATTCGAGGCAGCAAGTACTCCAGAGAAGGCTCAGTGAAGGAAACCAGGTGTGTGCTAAGAATCCAGCTGGAGAGAAATGAAACTGTGCCAGATAGTGTCACATTAAAAAAAAATTAAAAAAGAACAAAACCCAAAGCCTTAGGAGAATTGCTGAAAGAGTCTCCACTGTGGTGGTCTTGATTAGCCCTAGACCCCAGTTCCCTCCTCTGATTGACTCTGGTTAACTTCTATGCAATTTTACAAACAGGAGTGTAACACATTCTCTCTCAGAGCCTGCAATCAGGCTAGACAAGGCTGTGCTCGTCCTTGCTGACCCAGGAGACCAAGTAACCAATTAAATCTCTTCCTCCTGTTTCATCCTCCAGTGGTATCAATGTAATGATGAAGTTCTGGTCCACAGAGTCCTGAAGTAGGTGCTGGCGATTCCTGCCTGCTGTGGCTTTAGAGGAGACCACCTGCCTAACGCCAGTATTTTAGTTAGTGGGTAGTTGAAAGGCTTAGTAAGATGGAGTAGCTTCTGCCACACACGGTATCCTAAATGGAGGAGGCTCAAAGGCTCAGGAAATCCAGAATTCCTTAAATTTATGGGCACAATATGGCTGAAGCTTCTTAAAGCCTCTAGAGCAGTGGTTCTCAATCTTTCTAATGCTGAGACCCTTTAATGCAGTTCCTCATGTTGTGGTGACCCCCAACCATAAAATTATTTTCGTTGCTACTTCATAACTGTAATTTTGCTACTGTTAATGAATCATAACGTAGATATCTGTGTTTTCCGATTGTCTTAGGCTCTACAGCAGCAGCTGAGTACCGCTAGCAGGGTTGCCTAAGATCATTGGAAAGCACAGATATTTACATTATGATTCATTGGCAGTAGCAAAATTACAGTTATGAAGTAGCAACGAAAATAATTTTTATGGTTGGAGGTCACCACAACATGAGGAACTGTGTTAAAGGGTCATGGCATTAGAAAGGTTGAGAACCACTGCTCTGGATGCTTTGCCCAAGAAATGATCCAGATTCGAATGAGTCCACATCTCCACAGCCCCCTGCTCATTGGCTGATCCAGATTTTTTTGGAGTGTAAAACTTACATAATTTGAGGAAGCTCTCATAAAGGGGAAAACTACATAAGGGTGAATGCAAAATTGGTTATGAAGATGAGTGTTATTTAGAATAGAAAATATATCAAAACAAAATAAAATTTAAATTGAAAAATACCACACACTAAAATATTTAGAAAAGTGAATATTTTTGTACTATACATGTCTGTATAAAAACTTTTTTCCCGCAAATTGCCTTATAACTTTGTTATATAATTTTATAATATTTCATATAGAGAGAATAGATAATTCCATTTAATTGAAAATTAAGTTGTATTTTTTAATTTTAATCGTTATTGTTCAGTTTATTAATTACATTGTTCCCCCTTTTTTCCCCTTATAGCTCCCCTCCACCCGGTACCCAACCCACCCTCCATCCTCACCTCCCCGCCACTGTCCTCTCCCATAGAGAATTATGTGAACTTATCTAAAGTTATTTGGGCCACAGTATAACCAACATCTGAGTATAGATTTAGGGTGATTCTTTTACTTCTATATTATACTTTAATCATAGGTGCATGATTTTTGTCCAGTCTCTTGCTGTACCTCCCACACTCCCTTTCTCCCCAAGAATTGTCAGTCCATTCCCTCTCTATGCCCATGATTCTGTTATATTCATCAGTTTATCCTGCTCATCAGATTTTTAATTCACTTTATTTTTAGATTCATTTGTTAATAGATGTGTATTTGTTGTTCATAATTTACATTTTTACCTTTTTCTTCTTCCTCTTCTTAAAGAATATCTTTCAGCATTTCATATAATATTGGTTTGGCGGTGATGAACTCCTTTAGCTTTTTCTTATCTGCAAAGCACTTTATTTGACCTTTAATTCTGAATGATAGCTTTGCTGGATAGAGTAATCTTGGTTGTAGATTCTTGCTATTCATCACTTTTAATATTTCTTGCCACTCCTGTCTGGTCTGCATAGTTTCTGTTGAGAAATCTGCTGACAATCATATGGGTGCTCCCTTATAGGTAACTGTTTTTCTCTTGCTGATTTTAATATTCTCTCTTTATGTTTTGCTCTTGGCATTTTAATTATGATGTGTCTTGGTGTGGTCCTCTTTGGATTCCTATATTTTGGGATTGGATGCGCTTCTTGGACTTTTAAGTCAATTACTTTCACCAGGTGGGGGAAGTTTTCAGTCACTGTTTCTTCAAGTAGGTTTTCATTATCTTGCTCTCTCACTTTTTCTGACACCCCTATAATTCAGATGTTGGTATGCTTGAGGTTGTCCCAGAGACGCCTTACACTATCTTCAATTATTTGGATTCTTTTGGTTTCTTGTTTTTCCGGCTGAGTGGATTTTGCCTCTTTGTATTTTGAATCTTTGACTTGGTTCTTGCGGTCCTCTAGACTGCTTTTAGGTCTTTGTGTAATATTTTTTATTTCAGTCAGTGTATGCTTAATTTGTATTTGATCCTTTTGCATATTCTCATAGGTCTCGTTCATTTCCTCGTAGGTCTTGTTCATTACCACATAGGTCTTGTTCATTTCCTTGTAGGTCTCATTAAGTTCATCAGCCTTTTCTAGGAGCCTCTTGAAAAACCTTATTACTGTGGTTTTGAACTCTATGTCCAGTTCTCTTTTTTCCTCCATTTCTTTCATATCTGATTTCTTTCCATTTTTCTGCATTGTGGCTGCTTTCCTGAGTTGGTCCATTAGCTGTGTGTGGTAGATGTCCTCTAAGGGACAGTGGCTCAGCCTCCCCAGTTACCTGAGGTGGATACTCTTACTGCACCCCTTTATGGGTTGTACAGTATTGTTGAAGTTAAGTCTAGATTCTTGTTGTTAGCACTAGGAGGGTTTGACCTCCAGGCCAATTGGCTGTGAGGGTCAGCTGTGCTCAGGTTGGATGGGTGGAGTCTCCAGGGCTGAGCAGGCAGCATCAACTCTGCCCTATTCGGCACCTGGGTCTCTGTGCCTGGTGGTAATGGCTGCATGCACCTCTGAGAGAGAGGTGATGCTGAGCTCCACCCGCTGCCTGACAACTCAGTCTCTCCCCAAATGAGTCTGCACACCCAAAGTCTCACCCAGGGTGGCAAAACAATGCAGTCCAGTGGTCTCCCAAACGAGAGAGCAAGTTATGGGTCCTCTCTGCGTGCTTGCGCACCTCTGCTACTCCCAAGTCTATGTGCCCTCTCCACAAGCTTGCAGACCTCTGCCGTGCCTCGGTTTCAGTGTGCTTCCTTATTGTCCAGTTTCACCCCATATGAGTGTGGGTTCTCAGAACTGGGGAATCAGTGCAGTGGGACACCTTTGTCTCCCTCCCTGTTCAAGAAAACCAGCTGGGTTTGTAGCCACCTGCCCTATCTGCTGGCACGTGCGCACGGCTCCAAACCTCTGACTCCATGCGTATCTTCAGTGCTGCCCTCCTCTGCTCCTCTGAGTCACAGTGTCCTATCTTTACTTTTATTTGTGGAATTTTCACTCAGCCAGCTTTCGGTGATTCTGAATGATGTTTGTTCTGTCGTTAAGTTGTAGTTTTGAAATTGTTTTGTGGGTAGCAAGATAGGTGTTTACCTATGCCACCATCTTGGTTCCTCCCTCCACTGTGCGTAAGTTGTATTTTTAATAGTTTAGGGAAGTTTCTTTCATATTCATCACTCCTTATTGGTCATTTAACCACTAAATTATTGACAAAAAATATAGAATTTTTAAATATTAAAAAAATTCTCATATATTTTCTTCCTATATGAGCTGTTATAGTTTGGGACATTTCAAGTTATTTCTCTCTGTTTGTGTGTGTGTGTGTCTGTGTGTGTGTGTGTGTGTGTGTGTGTGTGTATACTCAATAACTTAATGTTAAATATTCTTTGATCTGATAAACTTGTTAATCATTGTATCATTTCATCAGTTTTATGTTGGTCCCTACATGTGTCAGCATGAATATTACTGGAAGCTGTTCCTACTGACATTGTTTTAATAACCAGACACAAATATGATGCAAACCACACAAATATATCTCACTGAATTCTAATTAAATGCCACTTCTTCCCAAGTCCCTCTTAGTCAAGTTCCCAGAATTTCCACAGGCACTCCAATGTCACCCAACTCAAAATGACATATGGGATGACATCCTAGTGAAGAAAAAACAGTTGTCTTAACCAACTGTATTTTAAATAGCCTACTTTTGCAAATTTCACAAATTACTAGGGCTTGTTTCAGAGCCCTACACAAGCAAGGAGCCCTCACATACTAGCGTTATTAGTTCTGTGGGAAATTTTCATGTGAAGATTTACGCAGATTAAAACTGTGCCTCCCTGGATGGTGGCCTGCTGGGTTCACCATCTATTGTCTCTAAATGCTGAAAAATGACTGGGTTCTCAATCCAACTCAGTTGCCCACTGTTTTTTCAACTTGCAAATCTTGCCAGTTTTGAGTTCTATTCCTTCACATTCCTACCTTCATACAGTAGATTAAAAAATAGATGAAAATTTAAGGTTCTCCTTTTCCCCAAATACCATGATTTTTCCCCCACCAGTGAGGCCACTGAGCAATGCTCAGCTCCACCACAAACTCTCAGTTTGCCCCTAAGAGGGAACTAGGTTTTGGTTAGACTTTTCTGTCCATAGTAGTAAGGACTTCCCCTAGTTTCTCTCCTGACATTGGATAATTCCTCTTGTCCATGGGCTCTTGGTATTCGTGGCCTCCATCCTAGCCTGTCAAATTACCATCTTGCTTAGGGCTCAGCTCATCAGCTCAACTGATGAATTGATATATGAACTAGTCCTTCCCAATCCATGTGATATACTGCATCTGTGACTCTTTCCTTATATGCTTTGTGGTGTCTCAGAGTTTGCCTTGACTGGACAGTGGAGCCCACTATGGAGATAGGTCATGGAATAATGTTATCACCAGTCCTTCCTTGGTCTTTTCTCTTTCATTTTTTTTCCTTCATAGAACATTCGATTCACAAAGGGTCTCAGGAAATGCATTCCGACCTGCCTGGCTTGAATAAAGCTGTCCTACCTTTCTTAGCTTATCTTCTCCTCCTAGCTTTGTTCTCATTTCTCCCCCAAAACTGTGATTTTCCTCCCCACCAATGAGGCCAATGGGCAATGCTTGGCTCCACCACAAACTCTGAGATCACAATAGGATGGCCAATCCCTGTTTGTGTTTATGTCATTCCTGTATGTTTTATTGATACATTACCCATTGTAGGAGAATTGATATTTTTTAATGAGGTCTTTGAAAATAATGCCTTGCTTTCACTACTAGAAAACAATTAAATTTTATGGACTTGTATATTGTAAAATATTTTACTACATGGGATCTACCCTTCATCATTCCAACTTCAAAACAAAACACAGAACTATAGAGGAAAGGAAAGTGTGGTAAAACAATTAAGTACATTAACTTTCTCTCAAATGATCTGAACTCAGCCTTACCTGTCCAGAGAAAAGCTGGTTTGTGTATAGGAGTGAAAGACTAGCTGTTCCAGACACCACAGCTAAGCTGATTTCAACCCTCATGCATGCCATATCATGGGAGCAGTCTGGACTCATAGCGGCTAGTCTTTCCCTATAAGCCACGGTCTATTCTTGTTAAGTCTTTTGTCTTCCTGGATCAAGATCCTTAACCTTTGTCACATCACTGATTTGGAGCGTCTGCTTGATCACCTGGCAGAAGTGACACCGGCTCTGGAATACCTCAGCCTGCTGGGTAACATGGCATGTCCCAATGAATTGGTCAGCTTGGAAAAGGATGAAGAAGACTATAAGAGATACAGGTGAGTATCTAGGGGTTTGGGCATGGTGAAAGAAGGAAAAAACATCTTTTGGGGGAGATAATGTACTAGTGTGTGCATAGCAGATGTTTGGTAAATATTAGTGGATTTCATGTGCTAATATTAAACTTTTACCTTTATGTAACCTATAGCCATTGTCTCCTTTTGTTGAAGTCAGAGAAGCCAAGAAGCATGGAATTCTGTTGAGTGGTCTAGGTCAGGGGTTGACAAACTTTTTGTAAAGGCCTGAGGGTCATATGGTCTCTATTGCAACTATTCAATTTGGCTGTTATAGTGCAAAGTAGACATTTGTAAATGAGCAAGCATGGCTATGTTCTAACAAAATTTTATTTAAAAAAAACACACAGCAGGCCAGATTTGTCTTTATTTTGTTGACCTATGCTCTGTCTTGTAAGGTCTTCCTGCGATCTGCTTTAGTGTCACTTTTTGGAGTAAAAGCACTTCCCACTGAAGTTTAGGGAGCTTTTAAAAAACCCCAAGAGGAAGTCCCACAAGGCCCATAACTTTATTCCATAAAACTATGCCCAAGTGCCCATTGACCATGAGCTTTGATGGGTTCCAAGTAGAAATGCTTTTCTTTATTGTCTCTGCTTCTAAACCATCTGCTTTGAAATACCAATCCAAACTGATCTCTGTTAGGGAGCCTTCTCCATCTTACTGATTTCATAAACTCGTTTTGTTTTCCTTCTTCATTTTGAATTCTGTATGCTTTCACTCTTGACTATTGTTTGGTAAATATTTTTAATGGTCATCTCTGATGTGTTGTAGCTCTATCACTAAAACCTTACTTGAATCAATGTAGGAAGGAGAGAGGGAGGAAGGATGGAAGTACAAAGCATAAAAGGCTACTGGAAAATAATTTGGAAGAATTGAGGAAAGATGATAATAATCTGAGAGAAATTTGTTCTCTTAAACTCATATGAAAATCTGTGATGATCCATGAAGGAACATAGCTGGGGGCACTCATTTATATAAGCAAAACTAAGAAATACTTAAGGCTATTGAATGTAATATATTTAAAACAAACAAACAAACAAACACACACACACACACACACACACACACACACACACACACAGTAAAGCTATAGTAGGATTTCAGTTACATTTCTTTATTGGGAAGAATTTTATACCTTTTACTTCATTTTCTAGTGTTCTTGATTAATTTTGTAGCAGTCTTAGCTGCTTGCTTTTAAACTATCTTAGCATAAAGTTACTTTTAAAATGTATTAAATCTTTCTCTATCATGAAGATTTTCATTTGAGATATGATACTGTCAATTAGAATGTGAGTTCTGTTAGGAGAAATATGTTTAATGTCCAGCAGGTGAATAGTTACACATTTCTAAATCAACGCTTGAAGTTGCATAGTTGCTTAGAACTTAATTTGCTTCTTTGACACTCTTATCAACTTTGAAACATTTAACAGCCTGATTTCAGGCATGAAGAGGTGGCTCAAAACATATTTCATCTTCTTGCAGCAACTTATTTATATGTCTTGGAAAGGTTGAGCAAGTCCAAGAAAGTTCTGTCAATCAACATTTTTAATAAACCAAGCCTTATTTTGGAAATTCTCAGTTGCTTTTCTGTGTTTAATTTTTAAAATAGCCAAATAAATTATATATATATATATATATATATATATATATATATATATATACACACACACACACACACACACACACACACACACACACACACATGTTCATTCATTCATTAATGAATATACAAGTGGATCAAACTGTAGGCAATTTTTCTTTTCTAGAATGAGAAAGAGTAAGAACAGTTTCTAATCCCACCTTATTTTATTTATTCTCAAATAGAAAGAGGGTTTTAGGAGGTTATAAAAGAACAAGAAAAGCTAATACTGTTTTTGTTGTTGTTATTGTGACTGGTCACATTGGCAAAAATACTAAGACCTAAGTGTAAGGGGTCAAATCAGATGATCTGATATGGAGTCCAGTTTGCCAGTGGGACTTTTTAAATGGAGGGGCCAGTCTAGATCAGGGACCCTTAACCAAGGTGATTCTTCTGAATCATCCAAAGCATTTTGACTCATTTAGTGGCAAATGCAACAAAATAGTTAACAGGCGATACTGATGCTCTGTGAAGAACTGTTGAACTAAGTGGTATTTAAAATTCCTGTGGACTCTCTCTCTCTGAGGTACTCCACTCCCAAGCAGTTACAGTTCTTCCTTTCCCATCTTATACTTCATTATGCATTTGACTTCTATATTTCTCTCACTACTTCTTATATTTCACCATTCAGAGAATGGCTTCCAGTAGGTTAAGCTTGCATCTTCTTGACCCTTTATGCCTCAGTAATACCTAATGTACATATGAATATCGAAAGCAGGCCATGGAATAGGGACTTGGTAATTTTGCTGGAGCTAGCTTGAAATTACACTTCCTCTCATGAGCTGAGTACTTATCAACAGATGCAGGGCCCTTTAGCTTCTCAGATGCCCACTGCATATTTGTAAAAAAGATCCATTTGGATGTCAACAAATGCAGTTACTAAGCAAGAGACTATCATCCTTCAGACTCAATCCATGTGCTGGTTGTTGGGGCCTGATTCCTTAGGGAAGGCTTGATTCTAGAGAAGTGATTCCTGTCATGGGCTAGGATGAGCACCCTTCAAGCCTGTCCTCCCTACTCCACATTTGTTCCTGGGGACTGTGGAAGGATGCTACTGGGAAGGCTGTTAGTTGCACATATCGAAAAGTTGCTGGGTTTCTAGAGGCCACACCCAGTGGAAATCACATTTAGTCAAATTTATCTTTGAAAATTCAGAAGTCACAAGGATGGTAAGGTTGCTCACACTCTGAGAGAAAAAGAAATCAGGAGCAGTGGTGGGAACACGTGTGTCCATCCAGGTCCACATTCACTGCATGGCCTCCAGCTGTTGCATGGAAGAGTAGGCCCATTCTGCAGTAATTCTAAATTTGTCATTCATCTGATTTTTTAAATCTTTATTGTTCAGTTTATTAATTACATTGTTTCCCATTTTTATGCCCCTATGTCTCCCCTCCACCCTGTACCCATCCCACCCTCCACCCTCACCTCCCCCTCCCCACTGTCCTCTCCCATTGTTGCAAGATTTTTGTCCAGTCTCTTGCTGCACTTCCCACAACCCTTTTCTCCTCAAGAATTGTCAGTCCATTCCCTCTCTATGACCATGTCTCTGTTATATTCACCAGTTTATTCTGTTCATCAGCCTATCAATTCACTTGATTTTTATGCTCATTTGTTGATAGATGTGTATTTGTTGTTCATAATTTACATCTTTACCTTTTTCTTCTTCCTCTTCTTAAAGAATCTCTTTCAGCATTTCATATAATATTGGTTTGGTGGTGATGAACTCCTTTAGCTTTTTCTTATCTGTGAAGTACTTTATCTGATCTTTAATTCTGAATGATAGCTTTGCTGGATAGAGTAATCTTGGTTGTAGATTTTACTATTCATTATTTTGAATATTTCTTGCCACTCCCATCTGGCCTGCATCATTTCTGTTGAGAAATCTGCTGACAATCATATGGGTGCTCCCCTGTAGGTAACCAACTGTTTTTCTCTTGCTGCTTTTAATATTCTCTCTTTATCTTTTGCTCTTGGCATTTTAATTATGATATGTCTTGGTGTGGTCCTCTTTAGATTCCTATATTTTGGGGTTCTGTGTACTTCTTGGGCTTTTCAGTCAGTTTCTTTCACCAGGTGTGGGAAGTTTTCAGTCACTATTTCTTCAAGTAGGTTTTCATTAACTTGCTCTCTCTCTTTTTCTGGCACCCCAATAATTCGGATGTTGGCATGCTTGAGGTTGTCCCAGAGGCCCCTTACACTATCTTCAGTTATCTGAAATCTTTTTGTTTCTTGCTTTTCCAGCTGAGTGGATTTTGCTTCTTTGTATTTCAAATCTTTGACTTGGTTCTTGTGGCCCTCTGGACTGCTTTTAGGTCTTTGTGTAATATTTTTTATTTCAGTCTGTGTATGCTTGATTTCTAGTTGGTCCTTTTTCATATCTGTGAGGGTCTGGTTCGTATCCTCAGAGGTCTTGTTCATTTCCTTGAGGGTCTCATTCATTTCCTTGTAAGTCTCATTCATTTCCTGGTTGGTCTTGTTTATTTCCTCGTAGTTCTCATTAAGTTCATCGGCCTATTCTAGGAGCCTCTTGAAAAGCCTTATAACCGTGGTTTTGAACTCTATGTCTAGTCGTCTTTTTTCCTCCATTTCTTTCACACCTGATTTCTTTCCATATCTCTGCATGGTGGCTGCTTTATGTGGTAGATGTCCTCTAAGGGTCAGTGGCAAAGCCTCCCCAGTTACCTGAGGTGGGTACTCTTACTGCAATCCTTTATGGGTTGTATTCAGTATTTTTGAATTTAAGCCCAGCTTGTTATTGTTAGCCGTAAGAGGGTTTGACCTCCAGGCCAATTGGCTGTGAAGGGAGACTGTGTTCAGGTTGGATGGGCGGAGTCTCTGAGCTGCACAGGCAACCTCAGTGTCAGCTATGTCCTATGCGGTGCTCGCGTGCACGGGTCTCTGTTGGATGGGGATGGCTGCAGGCACATCCAAGAGAAAGCCGCTAGTCTCTTCCCCTTGCCAGACAACTCTGCCTCTCCCCAAATGAGTCTGCACACCCAAAGTCTCGCCCAGGGTTGTAAAACAGGTGGTTTATGGGACCAGGAGACAAGTTTCCAGGGAGCAAGTCGCACGTCTGTGCTGTCGCAGTTTACTTTCGTGCAAACTTCTTTTCCCAGATTCCTGGTTTTTCCACAGACTAGGAGACCTCTGCCGCACCCGGCTTCCAGGGTGTGTCCCCCGGACCTCGGACCTCTCCTGGCACTGGGGAATCTGTGCAGTGGGACGTCTCCACGTACCCCAGATCTCGGACCTCGCCTGGCGCTGGGGAATCCGTGTAGTGGGACGTCTCCACCCTCCCCGTTGGCGAAATCCAGCCGGGGTTGCTGCTCCAGCCACTGCCCTGCGCGCCTGACCAGGACGGCTCCTAACCTGTTTCCGTCTTCTAGGCTGCACTCCCGCCTCTCTTCTGAGTCTCAGTGTCCCACCTTTACTTTTATTTGTGGAGTTTTCACTCAGCCAGCTTTCTGGTGATTCGGTGTGATGTTTGTTTTGTTGTTATGTTGTAGTTTTTGAATTGTTGCGCGGGGCAGAACAATAGGTGTTTACCTATGCAGCCATCTTGGTTCTCCCCCTTATCTGACTTTTTTATTATCTCTAATTTGACAGGCATTCTCACACTTGCATTTGGATGAGGTGAATGTGTATATGACCCACTTCTGCTCTGTGGTCCATAACAGCCCCACTTTGTTCACCCTAGAATCTGTGCTTCATTTAACTCTGAGAAGATTTAAAGTTTCACAATAAGTCTTTTGAACCCAAAGTTCCTGTGGTATTTGGGTTTTTACCAAGCAATGTAGCCACTTTTTTATATTCTCTTGGTAAATTATCTTCCTAGTCCTTCATTCACAAAGCATGATGTCTGCCTGCCTTCTAGCTTTTACTGGAGCCTCTATACTAGGTCCTCTATGTAAATTTATGTGACATTTTCACTAGAAAATTGCTTAAAAATGAATGATATTTCTACAGTTTACTGTTTTTCACTTTAAGTACATTCTCTGACAATATGTCTTCCATTAATCATTTAAGCAATAGTAGGAGCTTTAAAAGAGTGTATTCAGAAGCAAGAACCCATGGCTCATTTAGTGCTGTCTAAAAGAATGTCTTATTGATTGGCATCCTCTGTGGGTATGTGATGTAATATTTATAATATGTCGCCCAGCCATACATCAAAACAGGTATATCTGTTGTTTCATTTCCATGGGAGATGTTGATTTCTAAGAGGTCTGCTGGATTTTAGGTCATGTAGTGGCCAACCACTGGACCAGAAATGGGAAGTGAATAGAGTCACAGAGTTGTTGGAAACGGCTTCATAGATGCTTTGGTGTCTGAAGATTCTTTTTCCCCTCTCCCTCACCACCCCTTTCCTTCCTCATTTACCCTCTATGCACTGAGTTAGATTTTCTTGGCAAACATCCCCACAGTAAAATGGGCTCATTAAATCTGAATGTGAGCATGAACATATTACCAAGTTGTTCATCAGTGCCTTGGTCCTGCTGGGCAGGAGCAAAACCCATGCCTGGAGTTTCTCTTTGCCATTCATCATAGATCATGGCTGAGAACTGTCCATGACCATGTTATTACAGGAGCCTAAACCAGCCCATGCTTTGCTGTGTGTACACACTGTGCTATTTTGGGATGAATGTTGAATGGAGGTGAATGTGATAACCAGCAGCCTTTGGGGTTTGAGCAGGAAGACGGTGGGTGAGGCAGAGCTTGGCTTGGGAGACCGCCATCATACTAAGAAACTACTTAGGGCCTCCTTAGAGGAATCTTCAACACTGGCCAAAAAATGACTCCGAGATGGAAACCTGAGTGCCCAGTATGTTCTATTTCTTGTCTTTCTTTGCAATTCATTTCTTTCTTCTTACTGCAGGAAATAAAGTAACCTGGAAGTCAACAGTGCAAGTGTTAACTTCAGATGTTATGTAAGGGAGGTGGGCTCGTGGTCTCAGCTCTTCTTCATTAAAGCCTTTGTCATTCATTCTCTTCTGTCACTACAAGTCAGCCTCTTCTTCCTTGTTCCTCCCCAGTAGATCCCTCTGTGTTTCTTACAACATTAAATTATTTAAAACATGACACCCTTTCTTTGTTCTTTCCAAGGGAGCAGCCCAGGGGCCTGCCCAGTGTCTTCAGCACTCTGCCAAAGGGCAGGAGGGAGGGACCCTTTGCAGTCTGTGGGCCATTCTGGGCTACCACCATTTCCTCGCTGAGCAGGAGCTATAAAACTTGTGGCTTACACAGCCCAGCTAGCATGCTCCAGCTAATCTACAGTCTGGGCTTTGAAGATCACAAGAAAGCAGAGGTCACGACCCAGAGATCAAAGTGACAGAAGCCCACAGAATAATTGCTGGCTACCCTCTGTAGAGGGCCGTGGTGTGTCCTGTGGGTGTATTGTTTGCACGGAAACTTCAAACATACTGCCCAAATCAGCTGCCCTTTGCTGTTGTCAGGCATTCATTAATGCTGTAGGTGAGCTCACCTCTGCTCATTAGAGTGAAATCATTGTCATCTCGCTGAGCATCTGGAGTTATTCCACATAGTGTTTGTTCATTACGCTTTGTTCTTTATTGACTTTTTCTTACCATCCTCTTTTACCTGGAGGTGTGAAGAAGCAGTTATTAAGGAAATTGGAGTAATAAGAATGGAGAATATGGATGTATTTATAGTAAATTAACTTTGAGGCACATAGAAGTCAAGCAAAGTAAAGCTTAAAAGATGCTTAGGCATCATTTAGCCCATTACCTTCATTGTACAGATGGAGAAACTGAGGCTCAGGAAGGTGATAGAGACTGAACCAAGATTGCACAGCAAGATAATCCCAGAGTCTGGGCTTTTCCTTTGACCTGTTAGTCCCCGTACTTTTTGTTATGAAGATCTCTCCTCTTTAACTTTCTTCCCTGTACTTTAAAGCTTTTCCTAGTAATAAAAAAGCTTTGACTCTTAAATAAACTGCATTTAAGCCATCACTAACATTTAAAATTTAGTCAGACATATTTATCAGTTGATCCATGCTTTGAATCAGCATTAGGTAACCAGGATTACTGGTCAGGGTTGATGCAATCCAGTCAAGAGTGAAGACGCTTGATATTTTGTTGGCATGTTCACTCTATTTTTTTAAGCTTGTGAAAGGTTGAAAATGGTGCATGGGTCACCCATCACTGTCTTCAAGCACCCCAGAACCAGAACGGCATCAGTAGGTTGCACCATTTCTTCCCTACCCATGCATGGGAGCAAGCAGGCAGCAAAAACTAGTGGGAAGAAGCATGGAATGCTATAAATGGAAGGAAGAAGGGAAAAACTCCATTCCCCCATCCAGGTCCCTCAGAATCTAGAAACTTGGTGTCTTGGGTAGAGTCTCCTCAGATAAAGGAACACACAGCCAGCCCAGGGGCAAGCCGCATAGATCTGTGGTTGCGTGGTGTTATGGGTAACAGTTCTGAGCAGGAGGGAAGAGTATCCTCCTCTTGCTTTGAAGTCTATATGGAAAGTGACAAAGCTTTGGCATTTGGGCAGAGAAAAACAAAGAAGCCTTTCTGCTGTTCCTTTTGTCCCTGTCCCAGTTTGGGAGTCTTCTTAAAGGAGTCTTTTAAGAAAATGGGACATTCTGTATGGAAAGAGAGAGCACCTGAGAACTCTGTGTGGGTCTCGCATGGAGATGGTCTGTCTGCAGACAGAAACACATAGATCTTTGAATACCATCCTTCCCAGGATTCCTAATCTTCTCCCCGTGACCTCACCTTCCATGTCACAGCCAACTGTGCCTGACTCTCATCGCCCAGTCCTGGAATGCCGTCCAGCCATCGTGGGAAGGTCAGGGAAATTAAAGTTGCCCTCTGGAGCTTGGGATGGGAGACTCAGAACTTAGATAGATCTCTTTTCATTAAGCAGTGTCCTGGCTTAACAAGCAATTTTATAAATCTGGAGCTGTCTCTGGGTGTCTCGGGATTTATAGACGGGGGTTTCTGCCATAAAGTGGTTTATGATGGCTGCCTTCTGTGTTATTAGTAGCTGTCTCTTCCTTCAACCATTGCTGTTTGATAATAGCCTTAAAACACCCAGAATTACTTACCTACAAGCTCCATTCCCCATAGCCCCTGTTGACAGTCCAAATAAGTTTACTGCCCTTTTGTTGTACTTTACCTTCAAAACAAACTGATTGAACCATCAATAGCTCGTGGAAGCTGACAGAGCCACGCCACATGGACTGGCCCTTGTGATTGCAGGTTATCTGAGGGAGTTAACCTTCCTGCATTGTTAACTGAAATGTTTTATGTACTATGCAACTTTAGGATATGGCCGTGATAACCTCAGTAACTAAGTCATACATCACAGTAAAGAGATTTTGGTGCAACAAATAACCCGGGATTAAATTTATAAGGGTGGAATTGATATTGTAAAAGCCTTCATTCTGTGGCTTCGGAAGCTTCTCTTGTATTTTTATGGCAAGCTTGTATAATACTCAGGATTGAAGCTGCAGCTTTTGACATCCTGACATGACCTAGAACAAAGGGAAATAGATCTCCTGAGACTGGGATGGGACAGGCAGGCAGAAAGCTCGCTGACTTATCACTTGCCAGTAATGTTTGGAGCCTGGTTCAAACCACCAACGGGCAGGAATTTCTGGTGGATGTGGCCACTGTCCGCGTTCTGTCTACTATAGACATAGGGCAGGGCAGACCCCTCACAGAACTGGGAAAGAGACTCTTTGCCACCTTACCAACCTCATCATTCCAGAACTATTATTTTTCGTGCTGTGGTTTGTCACTTGGATGGTGGTTCTCAGCAGGATGCAGCATCAGCCATACCTGGGAATTTATTAGAAATGTAAATTCCAGGCCTCTCTCCAGACGTAGTGAATCAGAAGCTCCAGAGGTGGGGCTCCCAATTGTCTTTCATTCAGCTTGTGAAGCACTATATGAGGATAGAAGCCCCTTAAGAGCAAGGACCTTGTCTCATTTGTGCATCACCTATGCTCAGCAGCTAGAAGAGGTGGTAGCTGCCTACTAATTATTTGTTGGGTGGATCGATGTATGAGTAAGTAAGTAAAAGACAACATCTCTAATGAGAAAGTTTGGACCCTGGGCTGAGTCTCAGACCTAGTATTTGGGGCAGGCTTTCCTAGTGTCCCTCAAATCTCCCTAAGAAGTAACCACTTGGACACCCCAGGTCAGCCATCAAGATAGGAGTCAAGTCAGCCCTATATCAGGGTGACAGACAGCCTGTTTCATGGGCTGTTTCTTTGATTATATCAAAAGAGTGCTCTGAAAACAGCAGCTCTTTGTCGTCTACAATTTTAACTAGCTTAAAAGCCAGCTCTCTCTCTCTCTCTCTCTCTCTCTCTCTCTCTCTCTCTCTCTCTCTCTCTATCTCTTCCTCTCCCTCTCTCTCTCTTTTTTCCCCCTCTGATTTGAGGGCTGGGATCCAAAGTGGGGTAAAATGACAATGTGCTGTCTGTTGTCACCCTGGTTCCTGGCAGCCCTATGAAGACATCTTTCACTCCATCATTAAACACTGGCTGGTTTTGTAATGCTCATGTTTTCTTCATCTGAATATTCATCTTTTCCCACCCTACACTTAGTGGGTGTCTTTCCACCTTCGAGAGTTGCTCCTGACATATTGTTTCCATCTGTATGTGTCTTCATTTGAAAGAATCTGTTGTCATCCAGACTTTGCCATACCAGCATAAGACAGAATTCTCTCTGACACTGACTGAGGCCAGTGGGAGTTCTACTGGAGGAGAGAAAGGTCACCTGGGCTCCTTGTGGAAATATTCTGGTTTCGGATAATGTTAAGGGCATTGGTAGAGGGAAAGGAGAGGCTCAAGAAGAAGTAGAAAAACAGGTAATAGATTGAGGCCAGAGAGGAAGCAGGAAGTAGATAGTCAAATTTCCAGGACCTCAGATATTGGGGTATAGAATTCTGGGGATGAAAAGTATACCTCCAAAGAATTTTAGAGTATTTTGACTTTAAATGACTAACATGGAGGTTATCACTAGAGATCTCTAAGTTGTCTCCGGTATTTGAGTGATCAACTATCTTTCCCCTGGACAAGCATTCTAGGTCACATGTGATGCCTGGCCTGGGAACCCAGGGCTATCCTGAAATGGGAGGTATCCTACTTACCCTAAATCACATTTGTACTGAGAAGGTTATGCTTTGGGTTGCTTTAGGGTTTGTTTCTTTGAAACCTACTTATCCTCCTTCAGCTATTAGTTTTTAATTATTAGCCCCTTTCTCTGTGCTTCCAAAACTACTACATAACTTTAGTCTTGGTACTTAGCTACACTGCTTCTAATTTCTCTGTGTGACTCTATCATCCCGATGACACTGAAAACCCCTCTAAGTGCAGGGACCATATTGTAATCACCTTTGTTGATCTAGGGCCTGGTACATAGTAGGTGCTCAAGAAATATTTGTGCAAGAGAAATGAACTTGTATTTTATTGAGTTAATTCTGATGCTACTTTGCAAGATTGTATGAGGGTGAGCAAAAAAAGTTTGTTCCTGCCTTCAGGAAGCTTATAGTTCAGGTGAAGATATCAATGGAACTAAATTACCAAATACCAGACACATTGCATGTAACTTTGAGGTGATCACCCACCCTCCTGAGCTGTCACTGCCTGTTCTCTTCCAGATGCTTTGTTCTGCACAAGTTGCCCAATTTAAAGTTCTTGGATGCCAGGAAAGTAACCAGAGAAGAACGAGAGGAAGCTTTGGTCAGAGGGGCATTCATGAAGGTGGTGAAGCCCAAGGTAAACTGCCTAGTTCATGGTCTTCTCGAGGGATTTGTGTCTCACCTCACAGATACTCATGGAGCATGGATGGTGTGCTTCCATGTATTCAGAGTGCAGAAGAGCTCGCCCATGGTCACGCTGTTAGCCAAACAAGAAGTAGGACTGGGTACACACTTGGTCTTCCCAGTGTAAGAGGACCTTATTTGTATGATGATTTCACCTGGTTGGCTTGTTTACCAATGAAGCAGCACATTGCACAGCCAATGGTGATGTTCTCAGGAGTAGGTGGGATTTCAGGCCTCTTCCTTAAGATAGTTGATAGGATGGTCTGGAGCTGAGAAAGGGGAAAGGGGAAAGCACTGAGCATGTGCTCTTTCTCAGGTGTCTGGGATTCCTATAGAACCGCACAGGGGGGCCTTTTTCCTGGAACCAAAGGGGAGACACAGGAGAGAAATTTTCTTGGTTCCGCAGCTGAGAACACAACTGCTCTGAGATCCCAGTAGAGAGAAGGTGTGTTTTTCTGATAATGGGACCTGGGACTGGTGTATGACCTTCTAGGCAGCTCTCTAGGGTTCATGAGAATGATGCTCACTGACCTGTCAGGCTGAGTCTGCCCTAAGGCCATGCAAGTGACCATGGGTCATCTTAGTGACAACATTGATGAGGCAGAGGGGCTTGGCTTTCAGACCCAAGGAGATTTTTAAGGACATGGACAACTAACTTATTAGGAGGAATTGGGGTCCTTCTGTGAGGTCTGAGGCTGGGGCATGGACTTGATGACATTTGGTGACCCCAATGGAGATCCATACCTGCCCTGGGGCTCTGTGGAGTGACATCATCATTTCCTGTGGGATCCTGGCATGCATGTTGAAAACACTGTCCTAGAAAGCCTAGAGGCTCATTTTTTCTCACTTATGGACTTGCAGTGCTCTGCCCAAGTATTGGGAATGATTGAGAGGGAAAGAGAAAAAAGAAAATAGGACCAAAACTAAAAGAACAACCTCTTCTGTCAAGTTGCTCGGCTGGCAGCAGACCTCAGGCCACTTTCTCTCCCTGAGTCCATGAGATGCAACTTATTTCCCATTGTGCTGAGAACAATTGCTGGCAGTTGTGGAAATATGCAACGCAGAGGATGTAATCCTGGTAGATAAATGTATCATTACCTGTTTCAGCATGTGGGAAATTAATTGAGCGATTTGTTTTGTAGTTATTAAAGTGTTAACAGTTTTCCTTATTGAGGCATATTTGGCATAGTGCTCATGGCTGCCTTCAGTTATTTCAGCTCTTGTAATTTTTGTACAAATGAAATGATTTATTTATTGGCTTTTTTTAGTTTTGTTTTTTTGTTTTTGTTAAAAGATTCCAGAGATGCTGCATCACCAAAACCAACAAAGAACAACAAATGAGTTGCCTATAATATCTTGGGTTCTTGTCCATCTTACATTTCTCACCATCACATTCATAGGCATTTGATAAACTAGGTCAGAATTTCTTCCACTGTCGTTGTCATTGACATGGGCAGCTCTGTTGTCACTGGAAATCTAAAGAGTTTCCAAATATCATATTGGAATGGAACTCTCTATGTGTGTCCATCACTGTTCTAGGGTTCCTTGTCTACAGACAGAAGGGAGCACTGCCTTATTCTGCAGCTCTATCACTCAAGTTTGGAGACCTTAATGGGGCTGCTTGAGTTGCCTCCTAGGAATTGCTGGAGCTTTCCCAGTGTGTTTGACCACGGAGCCCACATTCTCCACTCTGATTTCTTACTCCTGGGGCAGGGAGCTAAACTTTTTTTCATGCACCTCTGGGTTCAAGCAGAACCTCATTGAAGGGCCTCGATGAAGACTGTGAGGGAAAGCAGGGCTTTTCTGTTGGAGTAGAGATGGAAGTAGGGCAGGGGTTGGTAGGAGGTGAGCTCTGGGATCCTCCCCAGTCTTTGAAAGCAAATGGGACTGGCTCCTTAAAATTGGTAATAGCTGGTTCTCTAAGTCATTAGCAACTTAAGCAGAAATGCTCTTCAAAGCCCCACATTAGTTTCTAGTCAATTATAGAATTAGCTCATGTTAGTAATTGAGTCTCATCTTTATTAACAGTATTAAGCTTTATAATATTCATGGATTTGAGGAGAAGCAGAAGCACTCTGTGAAAGTGTGAGGACCTTCGGTGGTTACCTTTTTGTGGTCACATGATTTCCACACTGGACTGGACTTCAGTAATCACCTGGTCTGAGATCTCATTTAATGGGTAAAGGAAGAGGGAGAAAATGGAGTTTCCTTAGGCCCTCATAGCCCTCTGCAGCAGACTAGGACTAGAAGCCTGGGATGTGGGACTAGAACCCTGGAATATGGGACTAGAACTCTGAGATGTGGGACCAGAACCCAGATGTGGGAACAGAACCTAGGGATATGGGCTTCCAGTTAAGTATTCTATTTACACCATGATCCCTCAAGGGCACCAGAGGATTTCTCTGGCTTCTTGGCCTGATATCAAACTGTAAGCCTCTCTTGATGGCAGGCAGTTCCCTATTGTCTGTTTTCTGAGATGCTCACCAGGGCCTTTCTTTCAGCTAGAGAGAGGCCAAATGATCTTCTTGCTGGATTAATCATGTTAAGAAGGCTGTTTCTCACCTGCTCACAGTATATACAGACATGTGTTTGTTCCTATGCAGGTGTATATATACACTTTCCATCTCTCTGTATATATACATATGTATGTTCTGGGAGGTATGTGTATGCCTGGATTCGGCTCCTAAGTGGAGAGCAATTTCTTCCCCGTGAATTGTGACGTTGTGCTGAGCACACTGGGTGAAGACCTATTTTTCATAACAGTGTCAGACTCTCAAGTTGGCTCCTGTCCTTTCCAAGGCGGCGGCCTGTTGTGCTTATTCAGCAGGAGGCTCTGATGGATGATCAAGGGGCTGTGATTTGGGGAGCTGTTTTCATTTTATTCCTGACATAACGTATTTGAGAGAATGGAAAAATGCCTCTCCAATCACAGTCCGTGCCATGGAGGTAGGGAACAGGGAACATGGGCTTTTGGCTCATGCAAATGCAGAATCATCCAGGATCTAATAGCCTTGAGGTCCCAGAGGTTTGATTTCATACCTGGCAGGGCCTGGTACTTAAGTGCCAGCTCTCTTGCTCTCTCTCAGCTGACAGTTCTTCATCCCTGCCTTTGTTGCTTAAAAGCCACCTTCTGTCTGAGCTTTGCTTGTTCTACAAGAAGGATGCTATCATTCATTGGGGAGTATTAGCTAATGTTACAATGGGCTCTTCTAGACCTTCAAGTGTGTGTGTGTGTGTGTGTGTGTGTGTGTGTGTGTGTGTGTGTGTGATTGTTAGTTAATGGACTTACAACAGCTAGGCTTTGTTCATTTCCCAGAATTATAAAGAAAATATATATCTTTGTCCAATATTGGCCATTGAATCATGCCATTGTGCATGCAGAGAGCACCAACTTGGACACAGAGGAGGCTGAGGCCCTGCAAAGAGAGGCTTCTGTAATGACCAGTACATGAGCCCCTTGTCACATGGGAAGCACAGATCAAAGTGGTGCAGGGACCTGTCCAGAAGGGCGTGCATGGCGGATACTCCAGCCCTGCACATCAGAGCGACAGCTCAAGAATCCGACAGTCAGAATTGCTTAATTATGTCCTGGCTTTGTAATTATTAATCCCTGCTCTGGCAAAGAGCACAGTTGTCATTTCTCTGACATAATTATTTAAAGCTGAGCCCTCTTGTTTACAGGCACATGTATGAAGTTGGCTACCAACTATTTAATCTCCGGGATCTCCTGGAAGCGATGGGGAGAGTAACTACAGGGACAGCTAGGTTGAGAATCACAGCCCGCTTTAGAAAGTGTTTTAATATGTGTATTTTTGCTTATAATCATGGTCATTCTCTTAGAAGTAATATATGGACACAAGTGTGTTCATGAGTGCAGATCGGTCCTTGAAAATATGTCAGCTTGTCTTTATGCAGGTATGCATGGGTTTCCTAGCATGTGTACTTTGTGTATTTGTATAGTGTTTCATAGTTTGCATACATGTCTGTGTATCTTTGGGTATTTGGGGTGTATAGTGTGTGTGTGTGTGTGTGTGTCTGTGTGTGTTTAGAAGTGAGAGGAATGGTGGAGGGAGGAAGTGTGATGCATTAAAGGAATAAACTTCTAAATATCTATGCCTTCCATAAATCTTTTCTAGTCTCCTCCTTAAAGTGAACGCTATTTTGGTCTGAGGATTGCCTGCTATTGAATCTGTGAGTGCTGGGGCTTCTTTTTTCCACTCTCATATCTGCAGTGCCTGGTCTATAGCAGAGACTCGGCCAATTCTCCTCCCAAGAATAAACCATGGACAGAACATACTAGAAGATGCATCATGAAAGGTGGTCCAGTGTTTGCTGTTGCTTGTCTATGATCCTCTGGGAAAGGGGCCTCTGCCTTAAAGAACATTAACCATTTGAATCTGTGTGTTGGTAGAAAAGAGAGAATCTGGGTCACATAATAGTTTTTTTCCAAAGGATTTACCTGGCATTTGTTATGATGGCAAAACCTCTAGCTGCCATGATCGCTGGGCCTCAGCTTCTTCATTGGGTGACATTGCTAGAGAGCTAGGTGAGGTACCTGGGGGTTGGGGTGGCTGGCACTGCTCACATTCTCTGAGTCCTCTCAGAGTCCCCTTGCTCATCATAGGGCTTTTAGGAAAGAAAAGTAGCTTTTCTGAGAAAACATGCTGGGCGCTCCACAGTCTATGTACAATTAAAATGAGATTTTTCCTCAACTGTTACTGTGTTGTTTTTCTCTTTTTTTGTGTGTGTCTGTGTTTTGTGTGTGTGTGTGTGTGTGTGTGTGTGTGTGTGTGTGTGTGTGTGTTTGTCTTATCATAAAGGAGCGCAGCCTAGTGGCTTGTTTGGTTCATTTAGCCATTTTAAATGCCTAGCCTAGCTCTTTACTAAATACTCCTTTTTTCTAAACTACAGTGTATATGTCTCTCCTATCTTCTGTAAGCCTTATCTAGCTCAATTGTAAACATGTAAAACATTATCAGAAAACACCTCTAGATTGATTGCAATTACTAGCATTTACTCTATACTTAATATTTTCAAGAATAGATAAATATAAAGCCCAGATCTGCCTGTAAATAAATATTCTAATAAATAAATAAACCACATGTATATAGCTGAATAGACAATAAGTCCATCTATGTTGAAAGCTCTCTATTGTGCTAAGTGTTCAGAAGAAAACCAGCATTACTTGATTTCCTGGAAATCTCCAACTACCTGAAAATGTTAGTGTTTTATAGTTCTTTTATCTTTTTACACAAGTGGTTTTTGCCTAGAGACGTATTCAGATTCTATTTTCAATTTTTTATAGTACATTTTGAAGGGAGGAAATTTTTTTGTAATATTTTTTGTTATTTTAATATAAAATTAATACCAAATAACACAGAAACCCTTCTAGTACATATCAAAAGTATATTGCTAATGAATATAATAACATTCAGAATGACTCACAAAATTCTCCAAATTCTTTTGCTTTCTGAGCATAAACTGTTCCTTCAGTGAAAGAGCTACCTGGTTACCTGCTCCAAGCTTTCTTCCCATGGACCCTAGCATTAGCTTTCTAAGTCATGTGGTCGTCATGTCAGCTGCTGCCTGCATGTGGGTGTTTCCCCCCTTGTATTTCCACCAAGGTGAAATTTCCATTAAAGGAACTTCCCAGGGTGGCCTCTCTCTGGACTCTTTCTTCATGGCCTCTCCCTCCAAACTTCCTGCTCTCCTCCCATAGGGCTTTGTCAGCATCCCTACATGTTCTCTTTCTCTTTCTCTACCCATAGCTACTATTTTCATGCGAAATAAAAAATAATTGTGAACAATTGTTGTAGTTACTACATGAGTAGCCATTGTACAAGGTGCTTAACATACATATTCTCATTTTATCTTACCAGAAATCCTGAGGGGAGTGTGTGTGTGTGTGTGTGTGTGTGTGTGTGTGTGTGTGTGAGAGAGAGAGAGGGGGGGGGATGACCTACATTTAAAGATGAAGAAACTTTTGGAAAAGGAGTGATGACTCCTCAGAAGTCACTTTACATAAGATTTCAAATTCGTGCCTGTAAATTGCTGCCAAGGGAGAATTAAGCTTATTTGAGGGACAGGACTAATTTTGCATTTCTTCTGTTTTTGCATAGTCCCTCATTCATAAAGGTTGTGGGGTTAATTTTTAGCTACTTGAAAACTTACTTGTTTTCAATGCAAAACTTTATTTCTTGTGTATAAAAATTCATATACAGGGTTAATGAGATAAAGCAGTTTCAGGCTCTTATAATTGTAAAATCACCCCTTGGGCATTTCAAACCCAATGTTGAATTTATTTTTTATTTTTTTAGTATTTCAACTGAAAGTATTTTTTTAGAGTAAATCACATTTATTAACACTGTAACATTAAGAACTGAGAATAATTAGAAAACAAACTTTGCATCTACAAAGATATTTTTCTGATTTCAAGTGTGATATGTACCATAAAAATCTACTTTGGATGCTGAATGGATATAAATGATAAATAGTTAAGTAAAGACAAATTGACATGGTCAAACTCTGTAGCTCTTTATACCATATGGCCAAATGTCATCCCATCACACAGTTCACAAATTGTGGAGGTTACTGGAGCTCTCAAGGAGCTGTAGTGAAGGAGACATAGTGTCCCTCCCTTTCCTGGCTCTGTCACCCTTATCCTGGATAGACACACATACCTATTTTACTACTGATGACCTATCAGTTCTCAAGATTATTTTATTTTATTTTATTTTTTATTTTTTATCTTTATTGTTCAGTTTATTAATTACATTGTTTCCCCTTTTTATCCCCCTATAGCTCCCCTCCACCCTGTACCTATCCCACCCTCCACCCTCACCTCCCCCTCCCCACTGTCCTTTCCCATTGTTGCAAGATTTTTGTCCAGTTTCTTGCTGCACTTCCCACAACCCTTTTCTCCCCAAGAACTGTCAGTCCATTCCCTCTCTATGTCCATGTCTCTGTTATATTCACCAGTCTATCCTATTCAACAGTCTATCAATTCACTTGATTTTTATGTTCATTTGTTGATAGATGTGTATTTGTTGTTCATAATTTTCATCTTTACCTTTTTCTTCTTCCTCTTCTTAAAGAATATCTTTCAGCATTTCATATAATGTTGGTTTGGTGGTGATGAACCCCTTTAGCTTTTTCTTATCTGCGAAGCACTTCATCTGACCTTCAATTCTGAATGATAGCTTTGCTGGATAGAGTAATCTTGGTTGTAGATTCTTGCTGTTCATCACTTTGAATATTTCTTGCCACTCCCGTCTGGCCTGCATTGTTTCTGTTGAGAAATCCGCTGACAATCGTATGGGTGCTCCCTTATAGTTAACCAACTGTTTCTCTCTTGCTGCTTTTATTATTCTCTCTTTGTCTTTTGCTCTTGGCATTTTAATTATGATGTGCCTCGGTGTGGTCCTCTTAGGGTTCCTATATATTGGGGTTCGGTGCACTTCTTGGACTCCTAAGTCAATTTCTTTCACCAGGTGTGGGAAGTTTTCAGTCACTATTTCTTCAAATAGGTTTTCATTGTCTTGGCCTCTCTCTTTTTCTGGCACCCCTATAATTCGGATGTTGGTATGCTTGAGGTTGTCCCAGAGGCCCCTTACACTATCTTCAATTTTTTGGATTCTTTTGGTTTCTTGCTTTTTCAGCTGAGTGGATTTTACCTCTTTGTATTTCAAATCTTTAACTTGGTTCTTGGTGTGCTCCAGAGCACTTTTAGGTCTTTGTATAATATTTTTTATTTCAGTCAGTGTATGATTAATTTCTGGTTGGTCCTTTTTCATATCCTTGAGAGTCTCCTTTATGTTCTTGAGGGTCTCCTTCATTTCCTTGTAGGACTCATTCATTTCCACATTGGTCTTGATCATTTCCTTGCAGGTCTTGTTTATATCCTTGAGGGTCTTGTTCATTTCCTTGTAGGACTCATTCATTTCCACGTTGGTCTTGATCATTTCCTTTGTGGTCTTGCTTATTTCCTTATAGGCCTCGACCTTTTGTTGGAGCCTCTTGAAAAATCCTATAACCGTGGTTTTGAATTCCATGTCCAGTCGTTTTTTTTCCTCCATTTCTTTCACATCTGATTTCTTTCCATGTTGCTGCATGGTGGCTGCTTCCCTGAGTTGGTCAATTAGCTTTGTGTGGTAGGCTTCCTACTAGGGACAGTGGCTCAGCCTCCCCGGCTACCTGAGGTGGATATGGGCTGCACAGTCTTGCTGAAGTTAAGCTCAGGTTAATTGTTGTTAGCACTTGGAGGGTTGACCTCCAGGCCAATTGTCTGTGAAGCTCAGCTGTACTCAGGTTGGATGGGCGGAGTCTCCGGGCCAAGCAGACAGGTTAGCTCCGCCCTGTGCAGCCCTGGGGACTCTGTGCTGGGGGCAATGGCTGCCAGCACCTCTGAGAGAGAGCCGCTGCCAAGCTCCACCGGCTGCCGGGGAATACAGACTCTCCCCAAATGACTTTGCACGCCCAATGTCTCACCCAGGGTCATAAAACAAAGCAGTCTGACGGTTTCCCGAATGAGAGACAAGTCGCAGAGCGCTCTCTGCGCCATCATGCAGCTGAGCTGTTCGTGCGCAAGCTGTTTTCTCCACAAGCCAGCAGACCCGGCAGCACCCAAGCTTCGGCGTGCCCTCCCACTGTCCAGTTTTCACCCCGTATGATAGTGGGTTCTCTGGACTTCGCCCAGAGCTGGAGAATCAGCCCAGTGGGACATCTTTGTCTTTCCGTTCGAGAAAACTGGCCGGTTTTCAGCCGCCCGCCCTCTCCGCGCACTCCAAACCTCTGTGCGAATCTTTCAACACTGTTCGCTGCTGCTCCTCCGAGTCACAGTGTCTTATTTTCACTTTTATTTGTGGAATTTTCACTCAGCGAGCTTTCTGGTGATTCTGGAAGGTGTTTGTTCTTTCGTTAAGTTGTAGTATTAAAATTGCTGATTATGACGGCAAGATAGGTGTTTTACCTTTGCCGCCATCTTAGTTCTCCGAAGGGAGGAAATTTTTTAATTAATTTCTTTTTTGGAAGATACCTGGGTCGTATGTTTAGAAACAATTCCAGGAACCAAAGATTTTCAGTTAGCTTGTTTTAGTATTATTATTATTATTATTATTATTATTATTATTTCTCCTAATTTCTGCTGGATTCATCTTAGGGGGATAACTTATAGGTTTTATATTTCTCCACTTTTAGCACCATGCTTTCCTGTATCTCAAGTAATGTTTTCAGAGTATTGCTCTTTGGAAACAATTTTTGTAGCTTTTCATTACCTTGCTCTTGAGTAGCAAATTTCTGAAATCAGAAACAGACTGTTGCATAAAAGTTGTATCTCTCATGTGCTGGCAAAGCCCTTTGGACAGAGAATTGAAATCTACAGTAGAAAGAAGGAAGGTAAAACAGTGGCAGCTGGTGCTGGTGTCAGCCTTCCAGAGCTACTCCCAGAAATCCCTGGGGTTTGGTCAGGTTATGAGCACGTAGTAGCTCTCTCTATTAAACCAAATCCCTGGTGAGATTCTGTTCTATCTCTGTTGGAGTCATTGGTTTTTACTGTATTCCAATGGCACAGCTCTACACTTTTCCTCATTTTGGTCAACAACATGCTCACTTTTATCTAAGGATATTTGGGCAGACACATAGCTAGGAGATCATGGAAGGAAGAAGGGAATTAGATAAGTCTTCCTAGATACTTTCTAGATACTCTGGAACATAAAAATAGGGAGAAGTATGGTAGATTTCATCATTTATCTAAAATCATTCTCTCTCTGCCCTTGCCATAGCTTCCCTCCATGGGAGGAGTATACTTCTCCATCATACTGACTTTGGCCATGACACTTTGGCCAATGGGATGTGTGTAGAAGTGACAGCATGCCCGTTCTGGACCAATGCCCGTGAGAGACTGTGTGTTTTCAATCACCCCTCTTCTGTTTCTACCATTTACTGTGAAAACAACGTGGGACTCACACTGAGCAGACCTGACCCTGAACTACCCCAGTCACTAAGAGTTATAGAATAGTGTTACCAGAGAAGCCTGAGAGAGACACAGGCCATCCATCCACACATGCTGCCCTCTGGTGTCCCCTGGCACTTGATCCAGAGCTCTTAGCTGGGATACAACTTGAGTTTTAGTGAAGTTAGTGACAGTGTTGGGTGTCCCAAAACCAACTTCTGTAGGCTTTCTGGATGCTTAACTAATTAGAATCACAAGGAGAGCCTTAGGGTCAACTGGCTGCCTTGTTGTGCGCTATGGCGTGTATTGAAACATTTCTGTTATGTGAGTAAAAACAACAATAAGCATGTATTAAATGTCCACTGTATACTAGATGCTATACAAGCAACTTAAAAATATTCTTGAATTTGAATCTATAAGTGAGGAAACTGACGTTGAGAGAACTTACAGCAACCCCTAGAATTGCAGCGCATTATGGAACCAGGCTCTTCCTTCAGTCTGCCTAGGCCTCAGAGTTCATGGTGTCTCTCCTGAATCCCTCACATTGCATCAACTAGGCATGGAAATATGATGGGAGACAGGAGTAAAAGAGCAGGAAGACCATATCATGGAAGGGAGCCCAAAGTAACTTCGTGAATTTTTAATTTGACCTTGCCCTATGACCACTCCTCCAAGCGCATTTTGGTAAAATACATGGGCGAGACGGAGGATCGGAGGAGCCAGGCTGAGAAGGGTTCTATTCTGCCATAACATGGGAATGAGGAGGAAACCTGGCAGGGTCTGAAAGGAGAGGAAAGCAAGGGCGTATCTGTTTTGGTCCCTGGGTGTTTGGGGGAGGGAGCAGAGTGCTTTGTGCACAGCAGGTGTTTGGGAAATCTGTGCAGAAGCAGTTGCTGGCCGGAGGCTGTGCAAATTCAGAACACCCAGATGTGGTGGTGCTCAGGTGGCCATGGAGGCCAAGTTGCTGGGGCTGAGAGCTCTCTTTCTGGTACTGCTGGGAGGGGTCTGTGTGGCTGTGAGCAGCTCAATGCTGGGATAAGAAGAAGGCCTATGGCTGTCAGAGACCCAATGGTTAACTCCCATGGTGATAGGTACATGGTGTTCTAAAAAGTACTAAAAAGTACTTTGACATGCTTTTGCCCAAAGTACCCTCTCCCCTATCGTATCAGTTGCCTCAGGTTTGTTTGTTGTCTTTTAATATACAGAAGGTCCTCGGGATATGTTGGAGACCGTTCCTACGGCGCACCGTAATGCCACTTTCACTGTAAGTCGGACCCACCTACATAAGCACCTACATCACTCACATGGAGCACATACACAGCAGTAATGAAGTGACACAGTAAAAGAAATTTAAAAGAAATATAACAATTCCTGGCCTTTTTTGTGCTAAATAAATAATAAAAAAAACATAAAGCACATATGTACATATGTTGAAATAACGGAACTTTTTTTTTTCATAAATAAATGCAAGATGGCGATGTAACCACAAAATGACGTGCGTCGATTCCGACATAACCCGAGGACTATCTGTGTTTTTATTGATTTCAGAGAGGAAGAGAGAGATAGATAGGAACATCAATGATGGCAGAGAATCATTGATCGGCTGGCTACCTCCAGCATGCTCCCTACTGGGGATCAAATCTTCAATCCAGGCATGTACACTGACTGGGAATCAAACCATGACCTCAAGGTTACTAGATTGATGCTCAACCACTGGGCCATACTGGCCAGGCAAGTTGCCCTTGTTTTAAGGAATAAATTTAAGCCTTCATAACTTGGTTATGAAAAGTCCTCATTTGTGTGACCTCTGGTAATGATTGAGATGGGGCCTCAATAGCCAATTATATCTCTATTCCGTATATTTCCAACTTGACCTTTTCCTGATCTACTTTAGAAGATAGGTTTTAGTATTTTGTTTTTGCACTTTAAGTTTTTTATTATTTTTTTTTAATTAAGCCTGAAAGGAAAGAGAAGAGGGAAACAAAGCTGCTGCTTTAAGAAAGTGAGTTCCCACAGAATAAAGTTGGGGTGCCAATGTAAAGTTACCCACGTTTACAACTAAGTTACCTCAGATTCCCTGTGCAGCTTCAGGGCTTGGCAGGGAGTTTCTCTTGGCAGATGCATCGATGAGTTTGAACAACACCTTCTCCTTAACCTGCATTGCTCCACTCACCCCCACACACCACTGAGTTTTTCCTTTCAGCCTGGTGATTAAGGCCAGTGATGAGGAGAAGTTGTTTGGAAGAAAAGAAACAACTTGTCTAGGAACAGGAAAAAAACAAGGCCAGCAATGGAGGTGTGAGTGATGGGAGATCATGAATGTCTTCACTCCCTAGTTGCAGGAGTGAAGTCTATGGCTTCGTGAAGCTCTGAAGTCTGTGGCTTCATGAAGCTCTGCTGGCTTAGCAAGTCCCTTCTGGGCCCATGGGAATAGCAGGTAGCAGGCACTGAACCTCTGGGCAGGCAGGCATCCTGGAAGGGAAACCTGTGGGATGGATGGATCACTAGGAAAGAAATCAAGAACTGATTTGTTCTTAAACTCACTTGGATTAGGTGTTAATGCTCTTCGCAATTCTGTGACTAAGTGAGAAGGAGAACATAAAGATGGAATTGTCCCAATTTCCGCTCTTGTGTTCTTGTCATTTCCAAACTGCCTGCAACTAATAGCAGGTGTCCTGGTTTGTTAGGGCTGCCATAATGAAATACCACAGTCTGGGTGACTTAAGCAACAGAAATTACTTTCTCATAGTTACGGAGGCTAGAAATCCAAGGCAAGGTGTTGGCAGGATTGGTTTCTTCTAAGGCCTCTCTCCTTGGCTTGCAGATGGTCACTTTCTTGCTGTGTTTCCACATCGTATTTTTATGTGTGCTCACATCCCCACTCTCTGTTTCCAGATTTCCTTTCCTTATAAGGGCACTAGCCACACTTAGTGAAGAAGGAATGTCTCTAATATTTAACATTTACTTGTTCTTTTCATTATCCCCAGAAGCCTAAGAAGCAAAGAAGTAGGTAGGATAAAGTAGTAGGATAATCTTAGGTTACCCAACTTGAATGCAAACTTTGTTCACAAAGTTTGAACAAAATAAAAATTTGATCTGTTTGTCTGAATCTGGCTAATGCATACATTTCAAGGTACCATTCAGGTGAATGCCAAGCAAATATATGGAGGTATTAGTAGGAGCTCCAAGAATAGCACTTCCTTCCTCCATAGAGTAGGCTAGAGGAGATTCTTATAGGAGAGCATCTTTACCTTTATCTGAGGAGTTAAAAGAAGCTGTTTTATAGGGAGAAGAGTTATGACACATCGCCACTGCTCCCTGCCTGTTTCTCCAGCAAGCTTATCTCTCTGCCCAGAACTCCAGGAATATCCATGCTCCCGGGTACCTGTTGGATCTGGTGGGAGAGCTGGTTAAAACCTTCTAGGAAGTAGGTTTTTGCCTCTCCATTGTTTTGTCTACCAGTGGTCACCAGGCTTACTTCTGGAGCCCATGAACATGCTTCCATTCCAAACACTTCATCACTGTCCCTCTAAGCAGGCCAACTCATGTTTCACAAGCATGATAGAGCAGGTCTGCTCCTGGATCCCTAAACTCTGGGGGCACAATTAGCTCCTTTATTTGATTTTCTTTCTCTGGCAGTAAGGTGTATTAGATGAACAGATAGGGCTCCATCAGTAATGCACAGGTGGTATGCAATTGGGGCTTCCTGTAACATTGATTTAGCCACATTCCATGCTCTTGTCGGTGATAGCAATACACTCAGCCTGTTTCCAAGGACATTTTAGACTAATTTTATTTTTCAGATGAATTTTAATAACATATGGCACTAGATTTTGAGCTACCTTACCTGAATTTGAATTCATTATTTATTTTCAATGATAAACTAATGCTCCTGTCTAGGCTCTAAAGCTATATGTATGTTTTTACTCTCCCGAGGTGGGGAATTTTAAGTGGAGCTTCTACTTCATGGCACCTTCAATTCAGGAGTGAAATTTAGAAGTGAATCACTTTTTTGTTGTGGCATTTTTGCATTGCCACACAGCTACCTGGCTTAGTGACTGCTCCCATGTTTTATTGGACCCATTTTTATTCATTTCTCCCCACCACCCAACCTTCACTTTTGTTTTTGATGTGATTTAAGGAGTTGCCTCCAGCTGTTCTTTGGGGAAGTTTTAAAATCTGAATTTATTATAGTTCTGGTAGCCCATGGAAAACCTATGATTCTTACTTTGTTCAGTAGTTTCTGTAAGACCTGCTTTTCCATTTAGGGGTCAGCCCCACTTCAAGTTTCAGGATTATGTTCAGGTTTGCAATAAAGGCTGAACTGTCTTCTGCCACACATTTCTCCATTGTTAATACAGGGAATATAATGCCTCCCTCCACATTTGTTGTGAAGATTAAGTGAGGTAATATGTGTAAGGAGCTGATTCAGTCCATAGAAGATGGTATTGCCCTTATACACCTGGTGATTTAACTGAGTTTTATACTTAAATGAAATGTTTCTGAGGCTTTTACTAAACATCTACCTCCTGATGAGAGTAAAATACCTACAAGGAAGGAATATGGGAAGAGAAAGAAAGCTCTGGTTCATCCTAGAGAAGCTGGGGCCCTGAGTTTTGGGTTTTTCCAGGTACCACACAGGCCATTTTGTTCTTGTGTTGATGGTGGAGGGGAAGCCAGGGCAAATGGGGGTGCAGGGGAAGCCAGTGTGTTCAGGACAGAGAGGTTTCACAGTCCCTGGTGCAGAGACAGTGGTGCAGCAGCCCCAGCGAGCAACAGGGCCCACTGGGAAAAAGATGCCTGGTGCAAAAATAAGCCTTTAAGCCCTTTCGTTTGGGTGACCTTGGATTCAACTCTCTTAATCCTCTTCCAAACCCCTTGGTGAATCTGGAAATCAAAGCTGATATTTAGATCCTGGAATTTGTCACTGCAGTAAGCCCACTTTGGCTCCTTGGTAGCATAGACAAACCTGGAGAGCAAATCTGGGGGCTTGTAACACACGTCCAGAGAACATGATCTCAGTGCTAGAAGGGCTTTAGAAATGCAAGGCTGAGATATGGGATCTCTGGATAATTAGAAAAGAACCAAGAGCTATAATACACGCAGCCACTTTTTTTAAAATTTGTTTCAGTTCAGTATAAGATTTAAAATGAAAGGATTTCTACACTCATTCTAATTTCTAGTCATGGGATGTTTTGGAAAGGATTAAGTTACAAATTATATTTTTCTTTCTTGCGTTCAGAAAACCCTCACTGGAAGTTTGTGACTTCTGCATTTGAGATTACAGAGTCATAATCTGAGCACTAGGCATCGTGTTTGCTCAGGTACAAATGGGTAGGCTAAGCAGAGCAGACCAAGAATGAAAAGCTTTCCTTCTTTGCGTCCTCTCCCTTTCTTTTGCACATTACATGACTAAATATACAACTTTGTTCACATAACTGCTACAAACAGTTCACTGTGTAGGCCAAACACTCTCTAATGCAGTAAAATTAAGAAATAATATGCTTTGAAAGTGATTTATGAGTGTGGTTAAACTGCCAGATTTACAAAGAAATAGTTCAGATCTTGGGAAGCCTCAGGAGTCACGTCAAAAATGAATTTGACCATGATTTAAACTGCTACTCTTCTTACATGACATTTAATATGTGTACTTTGGAGGCCCATATGTCTTTAATAGAATAGCATTAAGTTTTAAATATGATATGAATGCAGCCAGTTTCTAAATTCATAACCTTTTCTACAACTCCAAAATGCTAACCAATAAGGGAGTCATACATGCAATAAAACATAAACCTTAGAAAATAGCTTTTTATTAAAATGGTTAGACAGTTGGCAGCAGGGTTGCTGTATAATAAATACTTACAGCATTGTGGGCTTATCAGACATTGTTTACCCTGCAAGCAACAGGGACCAGACAACTAATTATAACCCCTGTGCAAAAGCAGTTCATGCTATGCCCCCCGAGTGTGTCAGAGAGGCAGGTTAGCGTTTCTGAGAGTCCCGGACAAGCTATCCAGAGATTTGGGTTCCAATCTCTCTCTATGACTTAAAGAAAAGTGACCTCATGCAAGATACTCCATTTCTATAAATTTTTCCAGTCTGTGAGATGGGGACAATGACATCTGCATATAGGTTTGTTGTGACAGTTAAAAACAAGTGCATGTGAGACAGCTGACACAGTGTCTGGCATATAGTAGGTACTCAGTTAAGAGAAACAACTGTTTTGAAAGACATCTTTAATAAAAAAAATTAACTTAGGCAAGATCTTCAGGTCCCTTCCACCAGCGATGTTCTATTACAACTCCAGGTTAAGCCATTAGCCAGAGATCAAGGTGAGCTTCCAGGAGAAGGAGTAGGAAGTACCCTGCTTCACTCACCTCTCAAAGGCACAAGCATGACACACATAACAGAAGGCAGATTTGGTTTAGGAGGAGCAGGAGCTGTAGCTGGTGGCAGCCATCTCTTAGCTGTTTCTGCAGATGGACATGAGGTATACATTGTGCCTCTTTCTGCCTTCTGGATCTGCAGCTCATAGTGAGTTATTCTTGTAAGGCTTCCCAATCTTCATGTTTCTAAATGTTTATGATATGTGCAGCTTGTTTTTCTATATCTCAAGGGAAAACAGCCAGTCTGGCAATGGTCTGACTGTGTTTGTCCCTGCAACCAGATATTACCACCCTCCACAAACTTCTAAGGAAGGAATTCCCGAATTTCCTAAAGGGGGAATCCAAGTTACATCTGAGCTTGGCCTTTGCTTGGTAATTAAAGATTAAATGGCCCAGGGACCATTTCATTCTGTTTTATTTTCTTTTTATATTATATTAAAACATTGTTATGATCTCATTAAGGGAAATTAACAAATAAACTCCTTTAACTGTATTCCCTCTGTGCTAACTCTATGACTTTTTCATTTTTCTCTTATCTTTTGCAAACCATATTTCTTTCTATAGATACTTTGTGTTTAATGCTCTTCTTTTTTAACCTCATATTTTTATTGTGCCAATTTGTAATCCTCAAATTTTTATTTTTATGGACTTTATAGTTCTTCATCAAATTGGTATAAATGCCATAAGTTATGAAACATTTTCCCACTGAATTAGATTTTAACCATATGTATAAAACACTCCACTATGTGTGTGTGTGTGTGTGTGTGTGTGTGTGTGTGTGTGTGTGTTTCCCTTAAATTTCTCTTAGGATCATTTCTTCCAGGAAGTTGATTGGATCACAGGCTGTGGGCACATGAGCAGGGTTAGGCTCTGCATAGGAATACCTAGGTACCATTCTCGGGCTGGCAGTCTATCCTGGATGAGGCATAGCATCTGCCCAGCCTGGAGGAAGGATGTAGGTCAAGAGGGGCACAATATTTCTAAGGCTCTTTGGGGAATGGGCTTCCCAAAGTCATATTGGCTGGTACAGTTCTAGGAGCAAGGCTTGGAATCTATAGACGCTCCCACAAAGCATGCATTGACCTGCTAAGTTGTAGTCCTGGGGAATCACAGGTTCCCTAGAGGACCCTGAAAATTATTAACAGCATGCAGTTCCCATCAGTGTGAATGTGCCTTTAGACTCTTAGCCAAACCTTTGCATAATACCAATCATTCCACCAATAAAAGCACAAATATATTATTGTTCTCAATAGGCAATTTAACACAGCTTTGGGAAGGAAAAAAGAGAAAAGATTACAAGCTGGCTGATCTTGCTTTTATTTCTCTTAAATCTATCCACACTTCTCAGGGGTTGTACTTGTTTAAAGATTGTATGCAACTGTGCAGTCTGTGTGATTCAGAAAGCAAATCAAACTAAAATATGAAGTTTTCAGTGCATGCTGTTTTTAAAGGATTTCATGCATTTATTTCAAATATACATTTCTTCCTGAGTAGCCTTAAACCTATAATCTTTTTCTTGTTCCATTTGTTTTTTGGGGAGGGAGGCTGAGAGGGTGACTTCATTTTGGAGTGGAAGGCTCCTATTAACATCTACCTCCTTCTTGTGCGGCATTATTCACAGCAGAGCTATTAAGGCTAATTATTTTCAGATTTCTATCAAAGGGGAATATTTGAGCTGACAAAAAAAAAAAGCATGTATTAGGAAGAAAAATGGCCTGTTTAAATAAGAAAAGGGATCATTATCATATACACCCTATTTCCCACTCCCATTATTAGCTGTGTAGTGGGGAGGAGCCAGGAGACCCCCCTTGGAGTCTGTAAGGGAGGTTCTAAGGAACTGTGCTCTTTGAGATACCTGGTACCCTGAGGAGGGGAGGGAGGCAGAACTTCTCCCCCCTAATTTTTTCACAGCCCACCTGGATTGCTCATCGACCTTGGAAATAGTAGCCATCTGTTAATTTCCTTCTTATCATGGGCAAAATTCACTGACCTTTGATATGTAATGAAAAGATAGGGGTTGAGGAGCAGGGCATATTAGTCAGGAGAGATTACCTGCTATATATAACAAATAGCCCAAGTCTTGTGGGCTTAGTCACTCTCAGTCTATGACAATTTCTAAATGGAGAGTGAAGAGTGCCTAGTCAATCAGGGACCTAGAGTACTTCAGTCATGTGGGTCTGAATTTTTCTTGGACCTTAAAGTTATTCACTGCGTTTAGCCAGTGGATGAGTAATTGTGCAAATGATTTATGGGCCTGGTTTTGAGGTGACACTATCATTAATGCCCCCCATTCCATTGGCCAGAACTCAGTCAAATGAATACTTATAACTATAACAGAGTCTGGGAAATGCAGCTGTTATGGGCTGGTTTGCATTTCTCCCCCTAATCCCCTACCCAATTCATGTACTGAAGCCCTAACTTCTGGTTCTGCAGAATGCAACCATATTTGGCGATAGGACCTTTAAAGGAAATGATTGAATGACTTAAGACTGTTGGACCCTAAACCAGTGTTCTGGTCTTGTTAGAAGAGGAAATTTGGACACATAGAGAGACACTGGGGTGCACAGAGGGAGAACCATGTGAGGAGTTAGCAAGAGGGCATCCAACTGTAAGCCAAGGAGAGAGGCCACAGAGAAGCCAACCCTGCCAACACTTGATCTTGAACATCCAGCCTCAAATTGAGAGAAAATACATTTCTGTTGTTTAAATTACCCAGTGTGGTATTTTGTTAAGGCAGCCTTAGCACATGAATACAAGGGCTTAGCTAAGTGCCCCAAAAGAAAAACGAATGTCTTTGGGGAGCATTGAGTCAACCTCTGCCACACTAAGCTTGTGTGTTAGTCCCAGGCCCACAGCCAGCTTGCCAGGTGTTCTTGAGCAAGTCTCTCCCTTTTGGACTCAGATTCCTCATCTGTGAAATGGATGAAGAGACTTAGATGATCTTTGAGTGTCTCCCTGTGGCTTTGTTATTTAAACATGTGCACAGACCTTCAGTCTGACATCTGGATGGAATCTGAACTCAGTAGAGGTACCTGAAGCCTCTGGAATTTTTAGGGGTGACATGCTGAAGCACCCTGATTTTAGGGTTCAACAACCCTAGGATTCAAATCCTGGCTTTTCAATTTGTTATGTTACTTTGGGCAAGTTATTGCCTCAATTACCTTATGTTTAAAATGGGGTTAATAAAATAAGGATTGTCAGATTAAATGATTAAAGGAAATGACAATAGAGCACACATCCCAGGTGTGGTACAAAATAAAGGCTCAATACAATTTTGTCTCCCTCCCCATCTTTTTTCCCCCTTTCTTTTTTTTTCTTTTAATGTTTTTATTTTCTTTTTAATTATTCTCATTTCAAAGTTCTGAATGTTGACTTGAAGAGATGTTAACTTTAAAAGCATTTCCCCACATATGATCTTTTTTGATTCTCACAATACAGGTAAGCGAAAGGCAGAAAAGGACACTTTGCTTTACAAAGGCGGTGTGCTAGATTAGAGAAGTTGTCAATACCACTGAGCACTCCAGAGCAAAAATGAAATGACATTGGAACTCGGGTCTCCTGCTGGCTCAGCGTTCTGCTGTCATGTAATATATGTAACTCGGCCGTTCTGAAGATTTCTGGCTATCACTATCCATAAACTCCTTTTGGTGGGCACCGAATGGCAACAGTAGCTCTCCAGAGGGCCACCATCAACCTCAAGCGAGTCCACACCTCCACCATGAGCTACCATTTTTTTCAAAACTGGGTCTGCACTCAGGAGTAGAAAGAGAAGCAGGTTATGTGGTTAGCTTCCAAATGGTCCCAGATCTGCCTGATGGAGACTGGGTGGACTTGATCTGGTTTAGGACCACAGTTTATTTTTCTCGGTACCCCACATCACCTAAACTTCACTCTTCTGGGAGGCAGGGCATGGCCTCGGAATCTTATTTGCTCTTGCGTGTCTAGCTTGCAGCAGCTTGCATCTTCAAACCACCAGTGTTTTCTTTTGTAAACTGCAGAAGGGGACCCGAGGGCCAGAAGTCCCCACCCCAGACCATAGGCTGGGGAAGGAGAGCCATGGCCAGGGAGGAAGAGTCAGTAGAGATAGGCAGGTTACTGTCCTGGTTCTGTGTACGAGGCTTGAGCTTAAGGGCCAGGCCAGTGTCCTCATACTTAAAACTCATGATGACTGGAATCTATTTTAAGAGAAAAATTATACTTCAGTTCACTTTTATTCAAAACAAGCTTTCCAGCAGGGTGGAATTTTGAGATGCACTACAGACAGCTGGAGATCTTCAAGTTATAAAAAAAAAAAGGGGCAGTGTATTCAGCCTTTCTGCCATCTCTCTCCTGTGTGGCAGGTTATCTATCTTTGTCATGGCTAATGGCAATTTATGCTACCTGTGACCACTGGAAAGAAGAAATATTCATATTTTAAAAATGCACTAAGACAGATTTCTTCTCAGTTAGGGACATGCTCATGCAAGGAGGAAGGAAGTAGAGTTTCCAAGGTCATGGTTTCTCAGCATTTACTGAGAGGTCGAGATTTATTTATGATCTCATCATTTGAGTTTTAAGATTGAGAGGAATTCTTCTTAAGTATTTTAAAATAGAGAATTTGGAATGATGACAGCAAAAGAAGCTGTTGAAAATCCTCTACTTTTCAGGGAAATGGGGTACTTTTTAGCTTTGCCAAACAGAGATGACATTGTCACCCAGAAGTTTGGATAGAAAGAGACACAGATGCCTCACAATTTGGAAGCATTTTGGGGCCAGGTATGAAAATTAAGTATCCCAAACCCAGCATTTGTATTTCTCAGGACATACTCTGTGGTAAACATATCCCAGGTGTACAAAACATGTATTGTCACTTTGACCCCCACTCTAATAGTGGGGGTAGGGCACCAGAAATACCCAATGCTTATGAATATTACTGGGGCTATTCATTAATTTGAACAAGGAAAAATGAGCACTAGGTGATTTAGGTCACTTGTCAAGGATATAAAAGGCTTAGTGAATAAAATGATCACTCTCTCTTTCATCAAACAGCCAGAACAGGATCTTAGAGGCATCCTTTGGGGAAGACTTTGTTTTTCATTCATTTTTAAAAGTTTCTACCCACTTCCATCCATCTGTCCGTCCATCCATACATCTGTCCATCCATGCACACTATATTTGCTAAGTGGATTAGGCTCCTGGGAAGGCTTTGGGATATCAGCAATGGAAAGAGTCTAAAGCTCCATTGGGGGCACTTTCTAGGACAGATGGATTTAAATCTTTCTTTTACCTACTACATGACCTCTTTTATAATGCTTAAGTGCCTACAAATTCTTCTTTTTCTGGGTGCCTAATAAAGTTGATCAGTGATATTCATATCATGGCATACCCAAATTAATTCCTAAATTTCTGCAGCACACATACATACACACATACACACACACACACACAAACACACACACACACACACACACAGAGATATTTATCTGACAAAAATAGGTATAATTTTGATTTGATTTATTCACACTGGGGAGGCTATTGTTGTGTTGGCTGTTGACATTTTTTTTAAATCTAAGGGAAAAGTGCCCCTAACTAAACAGTCATGTATTCAATGTTTTAAAAATTCTTGTGGCACATCAGTTGAAAATCACTGATATAATTGGATGCTATCTCTGGTATTTATCATTTTTCCATCCATTGAGCTACATTAGAATAATCATCTTCCTTATGGCTAGTCACCAGTTTGCTATAGATTGAATATTTTAAATAACTTGACTTATATACTCTTATTCCCTTTTTGTTAATCATGTTCAACTGTTAGAATCAGAGGGACAGAATTTTTCAAAGGGATTTTTAGGTTGACTTTTAATTTCTCTTCAGAAGGAAGAATCAGAGATAGGTGGACTTGTGGTCAGGTATACTTGTGGATGAATAGGCAGGATACATCTCTCCTCTCCCTGGCTGCCCATGCGGATGCCACAGGAACACAGCTCAGCCTATGAGACTGGGTCTCTAGGTGCACGGAATCCTGTATAAAAAGTCTTAAGTGGCTTTGAACAGCAAGAGGTCCCTATTAAATTGGAGAAGTTTGCAAAAAGGCTTGATGGACACCAGGAAAATAATATTCCATTAGAAAAAGGAAGTCTTGACATCAAATTATATAAACCGAAGGGAAGGACCTGAGAACTATGGGTAGAAAGTAAGAAATTAAGGCAAGTGAATGTAGTTATCTTTTCCAGGATCTCGAACTTCACAGAGACCAGGCTGTGACTCAGAACCATCTAGTAAGGGTGGAGGTGGGTTTTATTTGTTTGAAATGCTAAGAATAAGTGATCTTCTGTCAGGTTTATATTGGCAGGAAGTGAAGAAGAGTCCTGACTTCATCCTGCCAATCTCTTTTACTTGGGTTGGTCCTTACCTGGCAGGAATTTTGTGGACTTCATTGCACAGGGGCTTATGTCTGGGGTATTTGTGGCTATTTGATGTCAGCTCTGAGTTTTCCTTGTGATTTTTTTTTACCTAATTTCCTGCTGTTCTTCAGTGTATTTTTCAGTCCAACTAATGTCAGTCTGTGTTTTAAGTTTTTCTTTCTTCCTTCTCTTTCATTTTTCCTATCAAAATAGATAATGCTAGTATTATTGCTGACCTAGTATTTTCTTTCACTTATTCTCCTTTAGTGGATGTCTTTCCTGTCTTCTACATCTCATAAGTTCTTCCCATCTTTTTAAAAAAAACAAAACAAAATCAAACATTTTAAAATATATATTTTTATTTATTTTAGAGAGGAAGGGACAGGGAGAGAGAGATAGAAACATGAATGATGAGATTGATTGGCTGCCTCCTGCATGCCCACACTAGAGATTGCCCACAACCCTGGCATGTGCCCTGATCATGAATTGAACCGTGACCTCCTAGTTCATAGCTCAACACTCAGCCACTGAGCCTTACTATCCTTTATTATCTAATTCAGACCCTGCCCTCTGTGAAACTCTCTCATGAATGGGGCCTCAGTAATTCCCACACTCCAAAACTCCTCTTTACTTCTTGACACACCATATTATATTTTCTGATATTTGTGTGTCCATTTTACTTTCTCCCTGGGAGAGTGGGGAATGTATCTCATATATCTTCTGTTACACTTCATGGGGGAGCAAACAGGGATGGTTTTTAACTATCTCTAGTATTTATCATCTTTCTCTAGATTGAGCTACATTAGAATGGTCATCTCCTCATGGCCATTCACTAGGCAAGACCAGGTATGCACCAGGCATGCACCAGTTTTACCAAGTAGCAGCCTGAAAATCTGTGTATGAGACAGTGGCCAGCTTTGGGCTAGAGGGAAGCTGTGCAATTTACTTGGATGCTTGCTGGAGGTCAGACCATGAAGTCACTGTCCAGCTTTGTTTCAGGAGCTGATTCATGTTTTTCAGATAAATCATAGTGAGCGTCCCATTATAAACACCTTGTAAAACTCAAAAGCTTTATGGCTGCTATTAGCTACTGCATTGTGATTTATTAGCTAATCAGGCCGATGTGTGGATGAGCGTGTCCAGGGCACCATTTGTCCCATCTACATAAGTCAGAGAGTAGACCAGGCTGTCCACTCAGAAGTAAATGCCTCTTTCAAATGCCTGTAGTGAGTCCCAGTTTGCTTGTTTTGAATCAGCATGTTAGCAATTATGCCATGGCACCTCCAGGAACCCTTGGTGGGAAACACAGCTGCAGCAGCTCACTGACTCTCAGCAGCTGCACCATAAATGTCCTCATTGAGGACAGAGGAGAAACTAAAGTTTAGAGAGAAATACCTGAATGACTCTACTGACACATTTATGTTTCCCAGTACCAACCTCAGATTTTGTACTGGCCTCCAGTTGGTGGTATTTATATTTAACACTGTCCAAGCATCATTATCAGATTGCCTGAGGTGCATTTGTTTATATAAAATCAGATATAATCACGGATTGTTTGTACATGGTCTGTATTTTATAGACATGTACATTTTTATTAATGTCTCATGTTTTTGTTTTCTTTTTAATCATACTAATTGCCTAAGATGGAACCAAAGAAACCTGTTTATATCATAGATCTAAGAGTAGGGGTTAAACTGGATGCACTGTAGATATAAGGCTTATAGTTTATTTGGAGGGGAGAGAAATTATCTACAGAAACACAGATATACAAAGCCAGTACGTATAAACATATGTTTAGTAAATAAAATGTATATAATGCATTATATTTGGATATATATATATATATATACATACATTATATACATGTCATGTAACATAGATATTAAGTACTACCTCTCACTCTATTTCTTCTTTGATTAGCTTACAATTAATAAACTACTGCTCCTCTTGTTTAAAGACTTCAGTGATATCATACTATTGAACCCACTAGCATAGATATGAGATAACTGTTTGTGCTTCTAAATCTTAGTCCTCAGCCTCTGGCTACTACTGTGACCTAAGAAGGGATTTGCATTGCACGTCTTCCTCAGCTTGGGCTCCCTGCCTGTGACTTTGGGAAAAGTTGTCAAAACGAGAAGGTTTTTTCCTAGGTAGTTGCATCTGACTCTGATCTCATTCATAAAAACCAGAAACAAAGATGTATGTATTTCTGTAATAGTAAGTGCCTTTGCTCGTGGATCTTTGATAAATATTCTCTTGTAACTGAAGGAATATCTCTCTAGCATTTCCTATTAGTTGTTTGTTACTCACCTAGAATCAGTTAGCAGACATATATTGAGTAATTATGGGAACAAAGCTAAATAAGGTAAACTTATGTGAACTCATAGAAATGCAAATTAACACCAGAATCAGTAATAACTTTGTACCTATTAGAGTAGAGCAATTAAAAAGCCAGGTAAAGGTAAATGATGGTGGGATGTGGGGTTTTAGGAGCCTTCATGCACTACTAGTAGGAGTACAACTTGAGTGCAGGCTGCTCCTATTAAGTTGAATTCATATACTCATACCCTTTGACCCAGCAACCCATTATAAGATATATATCCCAATGAAAAGTTTACATAGGACCATAAGGAGGTGTTTATGAGGATTTTCATTACAGTATTATTGTGGTAGTGGAGAGTAGAAGGCAGCTTTGAGTTGGAGGCAACCCTGGGAAACCACTGTGGGTGTCTACCAGGAGAACCATGCAGCCATCAGGATTGTGGGTGCCTGGCAGCATGGGCTAGATTTAATAGACTAAATTTCTTTCTTTTTTGAATTCTTGATGCTCTGGCCTAGCTGACTAGGAAAGAGTTCCCCCTGCCTGAACTAAACAGGTCAGAAATCACAAATAACTTAACTGAGAGTAGACCTGTCATTTGAAAACTAACCCATAGAGAGTTCATACTCTACCTGGCTTACACTTCAGGAGGCAAATTCCTCTGACCTACTCATCCCAAGCCAGGTGCCAGACCACTCAGTGCGGCCCCACAGCTCAGAGCCTGCTGAGTCATTCCCGTGGGGGCCTGCATCCCACCTCACCTCATCCATTGCTTCCCACAAAACCAAAATAGGGCCTCTTTTTCATGCTCTTCCTTTACTCCCTTTGTCTCTTGACCAACCCTGATGCTTCCCCTTGTGCCCTGCATAGTGTATCTTGCCCCTTCCTCTTGGGAACTCAAGTAAAAAACTGTCTCCTCAATAGCAATCATCTTCTGATCTATGACCTTACCATATCTGAATAACAATCAAATTCACATCTTAAAACATTCAAGTTAATATATATGGCACTATTTAAATCTTTAAATATTTTACACACATGGAAACAAAACCACAAACAATTTGTAAGGAGTAATTTTATCATTAAAGTGGGTGTGTATTATAGAAAAGGGAATTAAAATGAGATATAGAGTGGGATAAAATGAAATAAAGAGAAGTCCTAGGGGTTAGGAAGGATGAATCAAACACTGTCTCTGACTTCTGTGAGCTTTCGAGTGAGACTAGGAACGTGCAGAGCTATCTAATAACATAGGACAATGGACTCTGCAGGCCCAAGGCCAACGGGGACAGCCGTGCTATAGGAACCCAGAGGTGGGTAAGAGCTTGCTGAAGGCTGATGCTTTGGAAGGCACCAGGCTCTTCAGGTCCATTCCTGCAGCATTTCCCTGAGGCTGCTTCTGGGAGGACTGGTGTTTTGAGATGCTGCACCTAAAAGCTTCTTACAATTAAATAAGGTGGGAAGCGCTGCATTCCCTGCCCGCTTTGGGAGTTATCTAATATACATTCTATCAAACAAGTTGGTTGAATCTTGCTCAACTCCTTGTCTCCCAAATTCATTTGCCCACAGAATCCTTCCCAGTGACATTGCTTTACCTGGATGCTGTGAGAAACACGAGGTTCAGGGGTGAACCTCTGAGAACCTTGGCTCACTCCTGGCTGACACCTTTTTGTCTGACAGACGGCCTGGCCCGTTGTAGGCTCTCAAGCAACCTTATAAGTTGAGTGAGACTGTGTGGACAACAGCTAGGGAAAATAAAGCTTGTAGAAGGAGGAGCCCTTGACTTAATACCACGTCTTTCTTAGCATCCAGAGGGCTTTACCAGAATCACAAAGACACTAGTTCAAGTCAGAGCTTTTTGCTATTATGACCCTTCTTCTGCAAGTCCTTTAAACTCTTACAGTTCAATTTTTTTTTATCTGCAGAATTCAGGTCATAAAACTTAATAGGTATACAGTGAAAATTAGAAATAACGTATGTATCAGGCACATAGTAGTAGCTTAATTAAAATTAGCTATTATAAGCATTGTTATCAGAATTAATAATATCTTTCCTAAATCATTTACAAAGATTAAAAGCAAACATATTCACTACTAACTAAATGAACACACAGAAGTGGCTTACTCAGTGTCACAGAGCTTATAATATTAGCAGAGCTGGGCCTGAAATTTCCTTCACAGAAGTCCTGGTTCAATGTCATTCTTATTATACTGGAGCAAGGATCCTATTGCCGATTTCATGATTAAAGGACATGGCACAAGATCTTTGGTGTATTGTCTGGACCACTTTGTTGTGGCATTGGGGATAGATAGGAGGTATGATTTAGAGGCCATGGGGTGCCACAGGTATTGTTGTGTCACTGCATTCTGCACTTTTTTGTTAATAACTTAGAAAATTTTTAAAGACTCTGCTAATTAAATCTCCATATTGCCCTAAATGAAGAGGTATTACAAAGCCCCTCAATGACAGAGATGTGGCATAAAGGGACCTGGAGCTGTCAGGCATATGGACAGGAAATCACTAGATGAGATTCAGCTGCAGTAAATGCATCCTAATACATCTGGGGACAAATAATCTGAAACGCAGATATTCAATGGGAGGGAAAGATTTGGAAAGCAGTCAGTGCTGAAGGAGGCCTGGGGGGATAGTGGACAGCAAATTAGATATGGGTTTTCATTGTGTTAGGCCAACAGAAATTGGTAATGCAATCTTAACTGTATTTTCCACAGTCCCCTGGAGCAGCTGGGAGGAGAAAGCCTCTTTCCTAACTAAGATCAAGTTGGCTCACCCACACACGCACTCCTGAAGCATGTCCCTTGCTGGGGCTGGCAGGGAGGCAGGGGCCCCTCTATCGCCCATGGCCCCTACCCCACAAAGGAGGTGAAATTTTTCCTTTTCTCAGCTCTACCCACCCTGTGTCCAGTGACCACTCTCTGTGCTGTCACATCTTGTGGATGTGCTTTCTGGCCAAGGGAGGACAGTACTGCAGGGGAAAGCCCCAGGGTCTGCAGGGAAGACTCAGCTCTGGGCATCCGTTTCCATGTAACCCAAACATCTGCCATCTTTCCTGCTGATCCTGGCTCTTTCCCTGCACCTGCCCTGAGGACTGTTGCCAGAAGAGAGCCCGTTTGCCTTTGCCATCAGGAATGTTGAGGACACAGGCATCCACCCTCAGCAGCTCTTCCCACCCCTGAGGGTCAATAACTAACTCCTTCCACCTCCTCCTCCTCATGCTTTACACCAACTGTCCCATTATTTAGTCTTCTCGAGTTTCAAAACTGTCCTTGACAGGTTTTACACCAAACTTCCCTACTGGGGACCAATTAACACAAATTCTGATTTTTTTCTAGCCCTCATCCCAGCCCAGTCTTAGAGCAAAGCCCACACTGCCTGAGTTCAGAGCACTTCATTGCAGATGGGGTCTGCTCAGTGGGCTAAGTTTAACCAACCAGAGCGCCCTTCCAAACCTTTGTAAAAGAATCCCAGTCTTGCCAGCCCACACCTTTTCCTTTCTATCTCTGGGAGGTCCTCACCTTCCAGGAAAACTTGCAAGGGCTGCTTGGCTGTGGCTATGTTCGTGGCCTGGTAGAAAGTAGCTCTGGGCTGATGAACATCTGAAGCTATCTGCAAGGTTAGGAAACAGTTTGCTGCTTCTTTCTTTGACAATCCCTGGCTTCCTGCACTGAGAATGTGCTTTGTCACACTTGCCATCCAGATTTGTGTTCACTCAGGGCCTTCTCTGTGCCTATTTGTGTTTTGGGGTGGGGATGTGAGGGAAAGGGAACTGCTTTCATGGAGTATCCTGAATGAAAAAGGCATCACTGTGGAAGAACTTGAACCTCATTCCTGGTGGGTGGTGGATATAAATGGATGGCAGCTGGCGGCACAGTGATTTATGAGTGAAGCTCCTGGCCAGAGGAAGTCAGGCACACTTTGGAACTGTAGACCACTGTGTACAGGGCATCTTGGTATATTTAGCAAATGAGATTGCAAACCACCATAAAATAATGCTGAGTGGGCAGAGAGGAAGAACATTCTCTGGCCAGAAACTTGCTGAACTTGAAGGGCTAGGGATCAGAGGCTTTGTAGAGGTGGAGAGAGATGTTCTTTGGCTTGTCCTAGACAAATAAATCACCACCAGGCAGATATACCAAAGGCCAATTAAATGGAGTGTTTTCTTGGAAAATCATCTCCCAGACCCTGTAAATCATTCCTAGAGTTGGCAGGCATTCAGATCTGCCTGGGAATGGGGTAAGAGGGTGTGCCAGTGCACCCCAGTGTCTGTGGAAGAGTTCCACAGGGATGCTCATGTGATCACAGAAGTACACACTGGGCACTACCAATCTTCATCCTGGGAGGCAGTGTAGAACAGAGCTACTTGCTTTGGCTTCGGAATTGTGGGCCTGTGAACTTCAAACCTTTACAAAGTAGAGTGCACACAGGATTAACTCAGGTTCCTTCTATAATGGCATTAGCATTTCACACCTCGTCCTGGTTATTGTTCCAAGGGGAAAAAAAACATTCCCCATCTACATGAAAAACAAGTCATACGGGGTCCTTTTAGGGGGATGAATGGGATTCTCAAAGCTAATTCATCAGAGCATTTATAGAAAGAGAGTGAGACTTTAACCCTGGAAAAGAACAAACTTAAAGACTGAATTCAGACTCTAAAAGTCTTTATGTGGAAGGGTGCCAGCTGTCCCTCTATATTCCAAAAACAGGACCAATGAACCCAAGATAGAGGGGCTCAGGCTGAAGCCCCAAAGCAGAGAAAGATAAGACAGCAATCATCATGCTGCTACTCAGTGGCACCGACTGGTTTGTCCAACGATTGCGAGTAGCATGGCCTGATGGGGAAGAGCGGTTCAGCGCTGCTGTGACATAGAAGAGGCTGGTGACAGGACTGCAGCAGGGAGGAGACATCCTTCTGCTCCTCCCATCGCCACCTTCTGTGTCCGTTAGGGCAGGGCTGCAGAACTGGAGTAAAGGAAAAGCTCCCTCCCCCAAAGAATAGTCTTCTTTCCTACCAACCTTTGTCCTATGATTCAGGAAGAGGCGATTTCTCTCTGGGAGGGTTTAATTAAAATGTTTCTGCTCTTTTTTTTTTTAAATATTTTTGTTTATTTAAGAGAGTAAGGGAGAAGGAGAGATAGATAAAAACATCAATAATTAGAGAAAGATCATTGATCGACTACCTCCTGCACCTCCCCCCACTCTATTGTGGATGGAGCTTGCAACTCAGGCATGCGCCCTTGACTGGAATCAAATCCAGGACCCTTCAGTCCGCAGACTGATGCTCTATTCACCGATCCACACCAGCTAGGGCAAAATGTGTCTACTCTTTGGAGAGATTACAGTAGTCCTTCTTTTCCACAGTTTTGCCTTCCATGGTTTTAGTTACCCAGGGTCAACTGCTATCCAAAAATATCACATGGGAAATTTCAAAAACAAACAATTTATACATTTTAAATCATGTGTCATTCTGAGTAATGTGATGAATTTTGCACCATCCTACTCTGTCCTGCCTGGAGCGTAAGTCATCCCTTTGTCCAGCATATACGTACTGTATGCACTGCCATTAGTCACTTAGTAGCCCATTGGGCTATCAGATTCACTGTCTTGGTAGCTCAGTGCTTGTGTTCAAGTAACCCTTATTTTACTTAACACTGGTTCCAAAGCTATTCATGTAACTTTTATTACAGTATATTTTATTTTATTATTGTTTTTAACCTCTTACTGTGCCTAATTTATAAATTGAACTTTACTATAGGTAACTATGTATAGGAAAAATCATAGTTTATATAGGGTTTGGAGCCACCTGTGTTTTTAGACATCCACATAAAATGGTAGAGTTGATGCAAGGCTCCAGGTCATTCACCCTTGTCTGTTACGTTTGGTGGCAAGAGCTCTACATGAACCCGTTAACCCAGAGCGGGTCTTAGAATGTAGCTGGTGTGGGTAAGGGGGGACTACAGCATATCTTGAGATTTTGAGGCTGGGAATTTAATTAGTTGTCAACAGTAGGAAGGCCTCAAGGGGAAGGGAATGTAAATGAGGAACTGGCCCATGGTTTCCGAATGGGAAGCCAGGAAGGAGAGAAACACAGGTGTCCAAAGGTAAGTCTGGTAGGCACCCAATTTGTTTCCTAATTATTTGTTTTGTAAATGGCCAGTCAATACCTTATGGGAGTGTTGGTGAGTTTACTTAAAATTTTTGGAATATATTAGTCACTTCAGCCTGTACCAGCTCTGAGGACAAAGTTTTACAAGGTCCGTAGAAGAATTCTTCCCGCATTTTAAAATTTGCTAGTTTATCCATTCTTCTCCTCCCCATTTTCTAGAATAAAATGAACAATTGTTCTAGTTTATCCTTGTGTGATTCTGATGGGATCCTTCCTCAGTCTTTGGCTTTCTTTCTAGACTAAGGTCTTCCTAATTGTTCTCATTAGTTTAATATGGCAGTTGTATTGTCCCTCTGGTTAATTCAACAAGCACCACCCATGGAGTACCTACTCGATGAAAGCCATTCAGTGAGGCATACAGGCTGTAGGTGGGAAGGGCACTTTCCTGGCCATCCTTGATACAGTGTCATCATAGCAGGACCAGGTGAGGGGTGATCTGTAGCCGTCTGTGCCCCGGCACTGAGACTGGACACACAAACACTGCTGTTGTTCCTGCAGCAGCTTTTATCTCCTTCTGTTATGGATGAAACCATTGAGACTCTCAGAATGTCATTAAATTATCCGTGTTTCTCCATCTGGCAAGTGGCAGAGCTGGGACCTGAACCCAGTTCTCTGACCCTAAGGCCTGCATCCTTCCCACTGGGCAACACTCCTTTAATTCAGTTCTCCGTAGAAATACAGGGAAATGTTGTGACTTAAGTATGAGTTGGAGAAGTTAAATGTGCTGGTAAAAAGTGAAGCTATTTTATAGTGAAGCAAGTAGGAAGAATAAGCAGGAAGTTTACCAGTATCCTGGGATCCTCAGCAGCCATGTGGGTGGGAATCTGAGCTCTTGGAATGCACAGTCTGGGCCGTGGCTCTGTCTAGCACTGAACACAAAACGGTAGAGTTGATGTAAGGCTCCAGCTCAGTCAGCCTTGTCTGTTATGTTTGGAGGCAAGAGCTCTGCGTGAACCCATTAACACAGAGATTTCGGCCAGAGCCTGTTCCTGCCCCAGCCATGGGCGAGCAAGCGCCACTCTTTGAGTTGCTCAGCTTTCCACCACAGAGAAACCACCACAGCGCCTCCCCATCTCTCATCACCTAAATGAGGGCAGTTAATGTTTGAGAGTAAAGAATAGCGAACATAATGATGGATAAATTATAAGTTTGGGGATCTGAAAAGTCAAACTGTGTAAATATGTATTTTAAACCACAAACAGAATGTTAATGCATCTTTCCCATTAACTCACTAACTGAAATTATAGAGCGTAATGTAAGCCAACACCCACAGCTTGGTTATGATGTTTTTAGATTTAGAAAAGGAAATGATAAATATCCTTCCCTTAGACAAAGAAACGATTGACACAGCTTTTCAGTGTAATCACGGATGATGTTGGCAATGGGAAGTAAAGTGCGCGCCAGGGGAGGGGGCAGTCATGAGATGCCTGGGGAAGTGGAGCCCTGGCTGCTGCCAAGTTCTTCCTGGATACTGCAGGACATGTCTGGGCGCGGGCAGCCCCTCCAGGTGGTGGGATCTGGGTGGTTGCCTGGCACACTCCCCTGCGGAGGATGGTGGGGTTGTTTTCTTCGGCATCAGCTGTATCTTGCTGTGGGTTGGTAGCTGGCAGCTGGCAGCAGACATGAATGCAGTCTCACTGTGGCGCGGTTTGGTTTGAGGATGTACGGTTTATTTCACTGCCATTTCATTGAGAAGTTGGTTATGGGCATGGGTATAAAATAGACTTAGGAGGATGCAGAGAAACTGGAACCTTTGGTGGAAATGCAAAATGCTACGGAAAGCAGCATGACAGTTCCTCAAAAGATGGAAACAGGACTGCAGTGTGACCCTGCAGTCCTCCTCTGGTGTGCACCCAAATTTGAGCAGATGTATTTGCACACCCATGGTCATAACAGCATTAGTCACAGTAACCAAATGGCAGAAGCAGTTCAGCTGTCCATCAACAAATAGATGAATAAATGAATTACATATACATGAATATATAAAATGTGAAATAAATACAGAGTAGAATATTATTCAGCCTTAAAAAGGAAGGAAATTCTGACAAATGCTGTAACATGAATGAACCTTGAAGACATTATACCATGCAAGGTAAGGCAGTCACCAAAGGACCAATACTGTAGGTTCCCACTTATATGTGGTACCTAGAGTAGTCAAATCCATAGAGGCAGCAAGGGGGAGGAGAGAATGGCGCTCTTGTTTAATGAGGACAGAGTTTCCGTTTTGGGAGATGAAAGGAGTTCTGGAGGTTGGTTGCACAGCAATGTGAATATACTTAACACCATTGCACTGTACACTTAAAATGGTTAAACTGGTGTTTTATGTGTATTTTACCACAATTAAAATATTAAAAGGGGGAAGGTAGAAGCAAGGTTAAGAACATAGTCTTGGGCTCTAGCTTGTTTGGCTCAGTGGATAGAGCATCAGCCTGCAGACCAAAGGGTCCTGGATTCAATTCTAGTCAAGGGCACGTACCTTGGTTGCAGGCTTCTCCCTGGTCCAGGCCCTGGTTGGGGGCATGTGCAGGAGGCAACCAATCGAGGTGTTTCTCTCACAACAATATTTCTGTCTTTCCCTCTCTGTTCTACTCTCCCTGAAAAATCAATAGAAAAATAACCTCAGGCAAGGATCAAAAAATTAAGAAGTAGAGGAATATCCTCTTGGGAGGGAGAGCAATCTGACTCACACCTGTTGCAATCGTTTACCAGCGGATGCCGTGGGCAATCCATTTAAATTAGTCTGTGAGCCTCCAAGTAGTGCTGAGAACAACAGTGCCTACTTTTTAGGGTTGTTATGAGGATTAAATGAGATAATATTTGTTATGCAAACATTATGCACCTAGTATGTAACACAGACCTATACAGGCATTAGTAGCTATTACTACTGCTTCTCCCGTGTCTGGGAGCGGGGACTGCGTTGATGTGTATTCCAGATGATGGTATCCTTCATAGGATATTCTGAGGCTGTGCTCCCCTTTCTTCAGTTATCCCAATTTAGGACATTCAGAACCTGCTCATTCAGCAGTGCCCAGCCTCATACACCATCTCTTTAATGAAACCGTATTCATTAACTGGCTCCAACAATTACACAGTCCTTCCTGGGTCCTTTACTGAGGGCTGACCACCAGCCAGAATGATGGGTCTACACTGCTTCTTTGACTTGTCCTCATATCTGTTGTGTGTGTGTGTGTCTGTGTGGGAAGGCCTTTTCCACCACAACACTATAGGTTCTTAAATTAGACTTATCTTATATTCCTTTTACTTCCACTGAAGAGCTTAGCTTGACCTGGGATATGAAGAAAAACAGTCACAACTGATTTCTTTAAGTTAGACAGCTCTACAGAGGAAACCAACTCAGGAATTGGCCTGGAGGAATCCTAGTGCCAGGAAGGACCTGAATGGATAACTTGTCCTATTACCCTTTAATATCACCATCAAAGGGTGGTTCTGAGTTTTCTTCTTGAAGAAACACAGAGGTACTCAACTTTAACATTAATTGAGGGAAGACAAAATAAAACAAGACCGAAATATCACTTCACACCTTGCTGACACCTTGATTTCGGACGTCCAGCCTCTAGAACTGTGAGAAAATAAATTTCTGTCGATTAAGCCCTCCTGTGTGATAGTTTATTGTGGTAGCCCTACTTGACTAATACACAGGCCAACTGACCCTCATTAAGGAAACAGGAAAATTAAATGTAGTTTACTCATAAGGGATTCTATATAACATTTAAAAATAAATGAATAAGTCCTCAATCTCAAAACATGATATTAAGTTTAAACAAGTTGCAGAAATATATTTCTGATATGATACCACTTTTATAAATATATTTAATAGTATATATTTTTATGGAATATACAATGAAGGAAATGAGGTAAAAGTATTCAAACAAACATGAGATGTTATATACTAACCCCAGGAGGTGGGTAGGAAGAGAAGTAGATGGGATAGGGCACAGGTATTTAGTTATATTGGAAGTATTTCACATAGAGCAGAAGTATCTGAATAAAGTCATTTGTCTGAAAGCAGAGGGTAAAATTATGTATGTTATATTTTTATCTTAGAATTGTTTTATATTTTAAATAGTTTTTTTAAAAAGAATTGTGCAGTTAGGAGTTATGTGCCAGGTATAGGACTGAGCATATGCAAGATGACAAGAGAGATTGGTTTACTTACCTTGTAAGAACATCAGATTTTGAGCCCCTAGGAGGGAATATGGAATTTAGATTGGTGGTGGGGAGTCTAGGTCTGTAGTGCAGATGAGTTAGCAAGGAAAGAAGGAGGGCTTTGGAGTCACTGCCACCATCTATGTGCTGTGTGACTTTGGACAACTTAGCAAATGCTGTGAAGTAATGTCTACACTATTGGCTGTGAAACTACAGGTAAGCTATAAACATCAGTATCCTTCACTTCAGTGTTGTGTCTCCCCCAGACTGTCCCTGCTGTAGTCTGTGGTGTGTCCTCTGAAGGACTTGTGTGTGTGTGTGTGTGTGCCCAAGGCCTTGTTTCTGGACAGAACTTGGGTTCTGTTCATCTTTCTTCATAAAGACTAATTCCCTTCCTTTGAACTCTTCTGCACTTGACCCAGTTTCTATCTACATCTTTAACTGAAAGAACAGAAAGTGCTGGGGTGTTCTGGAGAAGGTGAGTCCTGACATCCGGGCATCTGTGGCCCTCCCTCCTTGTCAGCCTGCTGGCCTTGGGTGACCGACTTACAGTCACTAAGGGGAGCTCCCCTGTTCACTCCACACCAGGAGCTGCCTTCCTGGTCCCTACTTGCCATGAACGTCCCCTCCATCCTTCCCCCTCCTCCTTCACTGGCTCTTGACTCTTCCTTGGCCTCTCTAGGCCCTGAGCTAAGCAACCTAGAACATATTTCAGGAGTAGGGTGTTGGCATTTCTGGGGCCTGGGGTAGAGTTTGGCCATATGCAGGTGTTTGAGGGTCATTTTCCCCTGAAGGTTAAATGGTGACCTTGGCCAATGTTTAGCTAGTGTTCACTTAAATGATTTCCCCTGGTTAATGAGTCATATGGCAAATTAGTTGAGGACTTTCACACCCTAAAGGTAAACTGGGGTGGTAAGAACTGGTAATCCTGAAATTGCACTGAGTTATATAGGCTGCGTAGTGAGGGACCTGCTCAGCACCCCTTTGTGGCTCTTAGCTCCTAAGTACAGAAGTAAATTCATGGGTTAAAGTTGCAGCACTTGGAGTACCAGCAGGTGATGACCTGAAAGCTTGCCTTTGCAAGCTTCCTCATCATCTCTCCTGTCCAGCTCCGTTGACCCTGTATTCTCATCTCTAAATCCCCCAAACTGTGTGCTGAGGCTCCCCCAGCTGCCATAGCAGATGCACAGGGATGCCACAAGATATTGTAAATGTTTGAGGGCAACACAGTAATATGTGACATCTGTCAAACACTGAGTGTGAAATACCTATTCAGGTATTCATAGTTTCAGCATTAGATCATTTCTTGTGATGATATCATATCTTTGCAAAATTGCATGTTTGTGGCTGTTGTTATAATAAAAAGTAAGTAGAGTGAAATCAATATGGAATAGGAAATACAGGTGCAGTGCCTGGAAGGAATGATTCTGAGGTTTGGGAGGTTATGTAGGGTTCCAAAAGTGCATACCTATGAACCTTGAAGAAAGAGATAAAACCCTGGATGGTTTTTCTCAGTGGTTTAGAGCATTGGCCCAAGGACTGAGAGTCTATTTCCATTCAAGGGCACATACCTTGGTTGCAGGTTTTGATTCTAGGCTCTGGTCAAGACGCATGGAGGAGGCAATCAGTTTTCTCTCTCTCTCTCTCTCTCTCTCTCTCTCTCTCTCTCTCTCTCTCTCTCTCTCCCTCCCTCCCTCCCCTTCCCTCCTCTCTCCCTTTTACTCTCTCTTTAAAGATCTGTGGGGAAAACTACCCTCAGGTGAGGATTAAAAAAAGAATGAGATATATTTTCTTTCCATTTATATATATTATTTTTGCCAAATAGCTACTCAGTTGTTAGGATATAAGTACTTATTAAGTTGTTCCATGAAATGGAACTATTAGGTATTTCTTCTGTTTATGAGCTCTCCATGGAAAATATTCCTGAGACACTAATCACACCATGAACTGAGAAAGTTTGAGAGCTTGCTTTATAGCCAAAGACAAGATATCTTTCTTGGCCTCTGTCAGATTTCTTGCCAGCAACAGTCTTCCTCCTGGACACCATCATTACAGCTCTTTATCTCTGTCCCTTAGCATGAGCTCTCCTCCCGGCTGAAAGATAAAGTCTCAATGATTTTTTTAACAAAAAGAAGAGAAGGCCTAGCCTAACCTGACGACCACTGCCTGCTCCAAGTTCCTGCCTTCCTCCTCCTCCATCTCCCTCTTTCCTTCATTGCCTCACCCCACGTCTCTATCCCCCACATCAAGCCCAGAGTCCTAACACTCATCCGGCTCCTTCCCCTGGCACTGTACTCCTGCAGCTCTCACTGCCAAGTTTAAGTAGTCACATAGGGCCTCTTCTTAATCCTGAATTCTTTGCCCACCACTTTCTGAAGCTTTCTCCTGCCTTATTTGCCTGTATTATTTCCATAGCCTCTCTTCCTCCCCAAACACTCCTCAGCCCCTTGGTTGGGTTCTGCCTGCCTTTCACTCCTTCATAGAAATACCTGCAAACCTCCCTTGCTTCCTTTCCTCTGTTGCCTGCCCTTCTCTTCCCCACCCTGACCTTAGTAATTTCTGTTGATGAGCTCATATTTTCTTTCAACATTAACTGTGCAAATGAACCCCCTTCCCAGCCAGCAAACCCCATCAGTGCTCTTATCTACCCAAATCTTGCCATAAGCCTAACATGCCCATGTCTCATTCCTGAGACATGCCTTTCAAGACTCCCTTCTTGGATAACTATGATACCTGGAGGGCCTCTGATAAGGAGCCTCTGCAGCTACCATGGGAAGCCAGCCCATATTTTCTGTCCACCCACAGAGCTCTCTTTCTGTGAACGTTATTCTCTATCTCCCCCTGGATGTCTATCCTGCATCTCAAACTCCAGGTCACCTTTTTCTCCTCCTTCCTTCATTATCCTTCAGTTGTGATGTTTGACCAGTTGATACATTCCAGGTCCTCTTCTTGTGTTCTCCTCTTTTCTTTATCCCACCTTGGTTAAAATCCTACTTACCTTCCCCTCAAATCACTTGTCCCTCCTCCTCCTTATTCTCCCTGGACCAGCCCCACATACACTGCACAGAGTTGTTCACATAGTCAACTGCAGTGCGACTTCACATGGCTCTGTTGGGGGGGGGGCGGGGGCGGTCTTTCTTCTCTACGTAAGTCTTTACTGGCTCCCTAGTGACAACAGACCCCAAACCCTCCCCATGGGCCCACTGTTCCATGTGATTTGGCCTGCACATATCATTCCAGCCCAGCTCCACTGAGGCACCTACTGTACGTCTCAGTGGACTGGGGTTTCACGTGCCCCCACCGATGCTTTGGTTCATTCTGGTCCCTATGCTTAGAACATCTTCATCTCTCCCAGCCTCTCATTAACTTTAACAATCCAGTTTCTGTTTCTTATATCTTTGCGTAGTTCAGCTTCCCACACCACCCCTAAAATGCTCAAAGGTCATTCAAGGTATAGACTGTATCACACATTTTTACATTCTCTGCAGCACCTGGAATAATACTTTGCACATAGCAGGAATGTGTGAACAAAAGTGTGAAATGATTGATTCTCTTCAGAAGAGATGGTTCAGAATTTGGCCTCTGAGGAGGAGAAATCCCTGCTGACATAATGGAAAAGCTTCTGTAGGTCTCAGATGAGCTGGGCCTCTGAAATGGAAAGATGTATTCCAAGTACATTGGTTTGCCTGACTTACTAAGTAGAGATCTCTTCACCCCCCCCCCGTTATATAATTAATACATGTATACTTTAATAAATTATAAAATATCAAAGAAATAAATGATTTGATTGGCTGGTGGGTGTGGCTTGTGGGTGTAGTGGAGTGGTACTTAATTTGTGTATTATTCTTTTATTAGGTAGGATATTGCTTATTCTTTAATTTTTTAAATGTATATTAAATTTTTATTCCAAGAAATTATCTATGCATGTTGCCCAAGGACTGGTTTTAGTCTACAAACTATGAAAGGTCCATTTGATAAGTACAGAAATATAAGTAAGTAAAATTTCTGAAAATTTTGAAGAAATGTAACATTTCCATATTGAGTAATTCACTTTAAAAGCTATTTTTAACACAAAATATTTACATATTAAATGCTCATCTTATCCGAAGTACCTACTATTAAAATCATTCAAAATATTATACATACATGCAAGCCCCCTGTCCTTCCACAGAGCTTTTCACTTAATGGGAAGACATAATCCATGTGACTTTTCCAGTGGCTTTTACACTTAGGGCAAAGGAGAGATTTCCTTTTTCACTTAGAGGAAGGTAGATTTTTATTTAAAAGTAAGAGTTATTGAGGAATAATTTACATCCAGTAAAATTCACCCTTTTTAGTGTAGAGTTCCATGAGTCTCTACGGCATGTATGGTAACTGCCACCATAGTCAAGGTTAAGGACAGTTACATTATCCTGACAAATTATCCTCTGCCCTTTGTAATTAAGCAATCTCATCCTTTCCACTTTCAACAGTGATTTATTTCTGTTCCTAAAATGTTATCGTTTTTAATAAATAAATAAAATTATACATACATACAAATGGAATATAAAGGTTGGAATCTGTTTTTTTTTTCATTAAATATAATGAATATGGTCTATCCATATGGTTGCATGTGACAGTATTTCATTTAATTTTATTGCTGAGTAATATTCATTTTTTTGGTTGTTAATCCTTACCCAAGGATATTTTTTCTGAGAGAGAGAGAGAGATGTGATAGAGACACATTGATTGGTTGCCTCCCAAATGTGCCCTGACTGGATCAAACCTCAATCCAGGAATCGAACTTGAGACCCCTAGGTGCTTGTCCTGACTCTCTAATCCACACCAGCCAGAGCTGAATAGTATACCTTTGTATGGGTGTCCAACCATTTGTTCTTCCACTTATAAATTGGGGGACATTTGGGTTGTTTCCAGGTTTGGGTAATCTATAATAATAAAAGCATAATATGCAAATTGACCAAATTTTCGAACAGCAGAATGACTGTCCAGACAACCATGCTATGACACGCACTGGCACCAGGTCAGCCAAGGTGGGTACAATACCATTGATTGGGGGGGCCCTGCCATCGCCCCATGATCTGGGGGGCTCCATGATTGATCGCTCCACTGAGGGAGGCCCAGGCCACCAACCAGTGAGCTGTGGCAGATGGGTGGGGCCTCCCTCTGTGGGGCAATTGATCATGGAGCCCTGGTTGGGTGAGTGGGGCCTACCTCTTTGGGGCAGTCGATCACAGGGTTTTTGGACTGTGAGAAGGCACAGGCCAGGCTGAGGGACACCCCTCCTCCCCTAAGTGCAAGAATTTCGTGCATCAGGCCTCTAGTTATAAATAATGCTGCTATCAATATTAACATTTGGGCACAGTTTTTATGTGAACATGATACTTGTGTGTTTCCATTTCTTTGGGAAAAATCTTGGGAGTGGGATTTGCTGGGCCTCATCATAAGTGTATGTTTAACTCTACATGAAATTGCCAAAACTGTTTTTTAAAGAGGCTGGCTACACTATTTTGCATTGTAGTCAACAATCCATGAAAGCTACCAATTGTTCTACATATTGGCCAGAACTTGATATTTTCAGAATTTTGTTTTTGTATTCACTTTTGCCATTTTGATAGGTGTCCAGTATACCTTTTCATATGCTTATTGAAATATATTCATCTTTGGTGAAGTGTTTTTCAGATTTTTTATTGAGTTTTAAAAGTTCTTAGTATAATCTAGGCACAAGTTGTCTATCATTTATGTGTTTTTAAATATTTTATTCCAATCTGTAGCTTGCCTTTTTATTTTGTTAATAGTATGTTTCAAAGAAAAAAAGTTTCACTTTTCACTTTATCAAATTTTACTTTCATAGATTACACTTTTGGTATTATATCTAAGAAATCTTTGCTTAAATCAAGATCACAAAAATTTTTCTCCTATATTTTCTTCTAGAAATTTTATAGCTGTAGGTTTTACATTTAAGTCCATGATCTGTTTTTAGTTACTATTTGTATATGGTGCAAAGCATAGGTCAAAGTTTCTTTGTCCATATAGATACCCAGTCATTTTAGATTCGTTTGTTAAAGGGTTAGTCTTTCTCCATTTAATTACCTTTCACTTTCATTAAATTTAACTGTACATATATATATATAGTATGTGGGACCTAGCTTTAGACTATTCTGTCCCATTGATGTATGTGTCTAGCCTTTCACAAATACTGTCGTGATCACTGTAGCTTTATAGTATGTCTTTATTATTTTATTTTTTCAATTACAGTTTACATTTAATATTATTTTATATTAGTTTTAGGTATACATTATAGTGGTTAGATAATCATATATATTACAAAGTGTTTCCCCTGTATTTCCAGTACCCACCTGGCACCATACTGTACATAGTTATTACAATATTATTGACTATACTAGAGGGCTGGTACACAAAATTCATGCATTTGGGGATAGGAGGGAGGGGTTCCATCATCCCAACCTGCAACCTTTTGCAGTTTGGGAGCCTTCTGGGATGTCCAAAATGGGCCTAAGCCAGTAATGAAATCATATAGTCTTTGTCTTTCTCTGATGGACTTATTTCACTTAGCACAATATCTTTTAGGTAAACCCATGCAAATGGTAAGATTTCATTTATTTTTTATAGCCAAGTAATATTCCATTATATATGCACACACACACATACACTAGTGCCCAGTGCACTAAATTCGTGCACGGGAGGAGGGGGCGGGAATCCCTTAGCCCAGCTGGCACCTTCTCCAGTCTGGGACCCCTCGAGGGATGTCCGACTGCCCATTTAGGCCCAATTCACATGATCACAGGGGATCAGGCCTAAATGGGCAGTCGAACATCCTTCTCACAATCCAGGACTGCTGGCTCCAAACTGCTCACCTGCCTGCCCCCCTGATTGCCCCTAACTACTTCTGCCTGCCAGCCTGATCACGCCTAACCACTAAGATGCCAGGCTAATTGATGTCTAACTGCTCCTCTGCCAGCCTATTTGCCCCCTACTTCCCTCCTCTGCTGGCCTGGTCACCCCTAACTGCCCTCTCCTGCAGGCTTGATCACCCCAACTGCCCTCCCCTGCTGGCCTGATTGTCCAGAACTGCCCTCCCTTGCAGGGCGTGGAACCTCCAACAGCCCTTCCCTGCTGGCCATCTTGTGGTGGCCATCTTGTGTTCACATGGGTGCAGGATCTTTCATTACATGGAGGCAGCCCTCTTGTGTGTTGGAATGATGGTCAATCTGCAAATTTCTCTTTTATTAGATAGGATAGAGGCCTGATACATGGGTGGGGGCCAGCTGGTTTTCCCTGAAGAGTGTCCCAGGTCAGGGTTAGGGGGGCCTGGGCGAGGGGTCTGTGAAGGTTTGCAGGCCAGCCATGTCCCCCAGGGACCCAAGAGGAATCTCTGTTATCTGGAATTAATCTATGTCTACAATTGAAACTTTGTAACCTGGAGTGGAGCCAAGCCTTCTGCTCTCCCTGGGTGGCAGCCATTTCTGTTTGAAACATTGTAGCCTAGGGTGGAGGCCTAGGCCAGCAATGGCAGACTGAAAGCTTGTCTTCTTCCGTTGCCAGGGAAACCCAAGCCTCTGTTTTCTCCAGCTCAGTGGCTGCTGTCATTTCTGTATCTTTTATAATTGAAACTTTGTAACACTGAGTGGAGGCCTAGGCAGGCAGAAAGCTTGGCTTCCTATGTTGCCGGAGAAACCAAAGCCTTCCTCCTGCTCTCAGTGGTGGCAGCCATCTTGGTTGGGGTTTATTTGCATAATCTGCTCCTGATTGGATGGTGGGCGTGGCTGTGGGCATGGCTTGTGGGTGTGGCAAAAGTATGGTTAAATTTGCATGTTACTCTTTTATTAGATAGGATATATACACACCACCCTTTTTTATCCACTTTTCTATTGAAGGGCACTTAAGTAGCTTCCATAGCTTGGCCATTGTAAACAATGGTACAATGAACATAGATGTACATATATTCTTTCCAATTAGTGGTTGAGTTTCTTCAGCTATATACTTAGAAATGGAATTGCAGGGTCATAAGGCAGTTCTATTTTTATTTTTTCAGAAACTTCTATACTGTTTTCCATAGTGGCTGCACTACTCTGCATTCCCAAGGGTTCCCTTTTCTCTACTTCCTTGCCAACACTTTTTGTTGATTTATTAATGATAGCCATTCTGACAGATGTGAGACAATCCTCATTGTGGTTTTAATTTGCATTTCTTTGATGATTAATGACATTGAGCATATTTTTATATGTTCTCTTTGGAGAAGTGTCTATTCAGGTCCTTTATCCATTTTTTTAATTAGATAGTTGTTTTTCGTGAGTTGTATGTGATTTTTATAAATGTTGGAAAATAACTCCTTATCAGATGTGTCATTGATGAATATGTTCTCTCATTCAGTAGGTTCTCTTTTCATTTTGTTGATACTTTCCTTTGCTGTGTAAGAACTTTTAGTTTATTGTAGTCCAATTTGTTTATTTTTTTGGTTTGTTTCTCTTGCCCGAGGAGATATATCAGAAAAAATATTACTAAGAAAAATGTCAGATATTTACTGACTGTGCTTTCTTTTAGAAGTTTTATGGTTTTGAGTCTAACACTTAAGTCTTTAATCCACGTAGAGTTCATTATTGTGTATGGGGTAAGAAGGTGTTCTAGTCTCACTTTTTTTTGCATGTATTTGTTCAATTTCCCCATTGCCATTTATTGAATAGATCATTTTTATATCAGTGTGTGTTCTTGCCTTCTTTGTCAAATATTAATTGACCATATAGGTCACCACTCTTATTGAACATAGTACGGGAACTTCTAGACACAACAATCTGACAAAAAAGAATAAATAAAAGGCATCTAAATTGGAAATGAATAAGTAAAACTGTCATTATTTGCAGATGAAATGATACTGTATATAGAGAACTATGGATTCCATCAAAAAGCTACTATAACTGATAAAAAATTCAGTAAACTAACAGTATCCTATCTAATAAAAGAGTAATAAGCAAATTGACTATACCTCCAATTAAGCCATGCCCACGACCATGTCCATCAGCCAATCAGGAGCAAATTATCCAAATAAACTCCAAACAAGATGGCTGTGGCCACTGAGAGCAGGAGGGAGGCTTGGGTTTCTCCGGCAATGGAGGAAGCCAAGCTTTCCCCCTGCCCTTGCCAACCTAGGCCTCTACTCAATTCTACAAAGTTTCAATTATAGAAGATACATAAATCCAACAGAAATGGTGGCAGCCACAGAGCTGGAGAGAGCAGAGGCTAGGGGGTTGCCAGGGTGATGGAAGAAGCCAGGCTGCTGCAGCCCTAGTGCCTAGGCCTCCACTCTAGGCTACACAGTTTCAATTATAGAATTTAAATAAATGCAAACAGAAACGGCTGTCTCAAAGGAGCGAGCAGAAGGCTTGGCTCCACTCTAGGCTACAAAGTTTCAATTGTAGAACATAATTAATCCCAGATCCCAGGGCCTCCACTTGGGTTACTGGGGGGCGTGGCTGGCCTGCAAACCAACACAGGCCCTTGTACAGGCCATCTCATGGCTCAAGGTTCCCCACCCTGATTCAGGACACTCTTCAGGTCAAACCATTTGGCCCCCACCCATGCATGAGGGCTCTATCCTGTCTAATAAAAGAGTAATATGCAGATTGACCATCACTTCAACACACCAGAGGGCTACCCTCATGTAGTCAAAGATCCTTCCCCCATGGGGACACAAGATGGCCACCACAAGATGGTCAGCAGGGGAGGGCCATTGGGAGGTTCCAGACCTGCAAGGGAGGGCAGTTGGGGGTGATTAAGCCTGCCGGAGAGGGAAGTGAGGGGTGACCAAGTTAGCAGAGGAGGGAAGTTGGGGGCAAACAGGCTGGCAGGGGAGCAGTTAGACATCAATAAAGCTGGCAGGTTAGTAGTTAGGGGGTGAAAATGCTGGCAGGCAGAAGCGGTCAGGTGCAATCAGGGAGGCAGGCAGGTGAGCAGTTTGGAACCAGCAGTCCTAGATTGTGAGAAGGATGTCCAGCAGTCCTAGATTGTGAGAAGGATGTCCAACTGCCCGTTTAGGCCCGAACGGGCAGTTGGACATCCCTCGAGGGGTCCCAGGTTGGAGAGGGTGCCGGTTGGGTTGAGGGACAACCCCTCCCTGCCCCCTGTGCATGAATTTCATTCACCAGGCCTCTACTATAAAATAAAAATCCCGAAATTGGTTGTACTTTTATACACCAATAATGTATATCAGAAAACTAAGAAAACAATACCATTATAACTTGCATAAAAATAAAATAAAATAGGAATACGTTTAAACAAGGAGTTATAAGATCTATACTCAGAAAATTATAAGACACCGAAGAAAGAAATTGAAAATATACAAATAAATAGGAGCAAGTACGGTGCTAATGGGCTAGAGGAATTAACATCATTAAAATCTCCATACTACCCTAAGCAATTTATAGATCCAATGCAATCAATAGCATATTTCACAGAACTAGGACATAGAATCTAAAAATTTATATGGAACCACAAAATACCCTGAATAGTCACAGAAACCTTGAGAAAGAAGAACAAAGTTGGAGGAATCATGCTACCTTATATTAAGCTATACTACAAAGCCATAGTAATTAAAACTGCAACATAATATCATAAAAACAGACATGTAGATTAGTGGAACAGCATAGAATGCCCAGAAATAAACCCACATCTATAATATGTCTTAAAGTCAGGTAGTGTAAGTCTTCTATTATTTTTTTTCAAAACATATTTTGCTATTCTAAATATTCCTTTGCCTTTCTAAATAAATTTTAGTATTATATTGTTCATTTCTAGAAATTATTTTACTGGGCTTTGACTGGAATTGTGTTGAATGTACAGAGCAATTGGAGGAGAATTAATGTCTATCTTAATATGAACTCAAGTCCATGAATATGACATCACTTTTCACTTAGGTCTTTGATTTATTTCATTACTGTGTTGTAGTTTTCAGGATATAAATCTTGCCAATATTTTATTAGATTTATACATAATTTTTGTGTTATTTTAAATCATACTATTTCTTAAATTTCAATTTCCAATTTTTCACTGCTTGTTTATAGAATTATATTTTTGTGACTTTGGTGAGCTCACTTATTTCTAGGAGCATTTTGTGAATTATTTCAGATTTTCTATATAGACAATCATGCCATCTGTGAATAGCCTTTTATTTCCATATTTCACACTATGTGTTTTTATTTTTATTTATTATCTTATCCCACAGCTTAGAACCATAGTACATCAGACCACAATACCTTACTACCAGAATTTTACATTACTCTGTAGAATAGGAATAATGAGAGCACATATCTTTGCCTTGTTCTCAATCTTAAAGGCAAAACATTTAGTCTATTGCAACAAAGTATGAAGTTTGCTATAGATTTTTGTATAGATTTCTTTATTGGGTTGACGGATTTCCCTCTATAGTTTGCTGAGCGTTTTTTATCGTAATTGATGTATTTTGGCAAATGTGTTTCTATCTATTGAGGTGAATGCATACTTTATCTTCTTTAGTTTGTGCATATAGGGAATTACATTCATTTTTAACATGTTGAACCAGACTTGCTTTCCCAGGACATATGCCACTTAGTCATGATGTATTATATTTTTAATATATTGCTGAATTTGCTTTGCTAATATTTATTGAGAATTTTTTAATGTATATTTATGATGATATTGATTTATATTTTTCTTCATATGGTTTTGATATTAGGATAATGTCTTATAAAATAAATTGAGAAGTGTTCCTTCCTCTTCTATTTTATGGACACATTTCTGTAGAATAGATATTATTCTCTATCTACATATTTGGTAAAATTCACTAGTAAAGTTACCTGGCTTGATATTTTTGTTGTTGGTGGTGGTGGTTTTACATTTTGTTGTCATAAGATTTCTAGCTACATATTAAGTTAAGATAGGCCTGTTCAGGTTATCTATTTCTTTTTTGTGTGAACTTTGGTAATTCTGGTCTGGAAAGGGGTGCCAATTTCAACTAAGTTGTTATATTTGAAAGCCTAAAGTTTATAATATTCTTTTAATATCAATATTATTAATATACTAGAGACCCATAGCACGAAGAGATTCATGAAATAGGCCTTTCTTCCCTTGGCTTTCAGCACAGGTTTTCCTCTGATACCCAGGACCCAGGCCTTTGCTCCAGCTAGAATCTGCTGCTTTGTCTTTACTGTAGACTCTGGCTGAAGTCTGCCATCTTCACTGCAGACTGCCATCTCCCTCTTTGCTGCAGACTCCAGAGTCTGCAGTCTTCATCTCCGCTGTGGTCAGAGTGCCACTCCTGTAGATCCCTTTGCCCCTCACCCCCCCTACCCTCCCTCTCATAGCAGGTGTCCTGCCCTGCCCGGACACTCTGCATCTAGAGCAGTTGGGCGGCTGCAATCTTTGTCCTTCTAATTTGCATATCCCCTCCTGATTGGCTGGTGGGCATAGTGGAGGTATAGTCAATTTACATATCTGTCTATTGTTATATAAGACAAGAGGCCCAGTGCACAAAATTCATGCACAGAGGCGGGGGTATCCCTCAGCCCAGCCTGCACCCTCTCCAATCTGGGAACCCAGTGCACGAAATTCATGCACCAGGGGCAGGAGGGTATCCCTCAGCCCAGCCTGCAACATCTCCAATCTGGAACCCCTCAAGGGATGTCCGACTGCCCATTTAGGCCCAATCCTATGGGATCATGGTAGGATCAGGCCTAAATGGGCAGTTGGACATCCTTCTCACAGTCCAGGACTGCTGGCTCCAAACTGCTCACCTGCCTGCCTCCCTGATTGCCCCTAACTGCTTCTGACTGCCAGCCTGATCACCCCCTAACCACTACCCCGCCAGCCTAATTGATGTCTAACTGCTCCTCTGTCAGCCTGTTTACCACAAACTTTCCTCCTCTGCCGGCCTGGTCACCCCTAACTGCCCTCCCTTGCAGGCTTGATTGCCCCCAACTTCCCTCCCTTGAAGGCCTGGTCCCTCCCAACTGTCCTCCCCTGCTGGCCTGATCGCCCACAACTGCCCTCCCACAACTGCCCTCCCTTGCAGGCCTGGAACCTTCCAACTGCCCTCCCCTGCTGACCTGATCACCCTCAACTGCCCTCCCTTACAGGCTTGGAACCTCCCAACTGCCCTCCCCCGCAGGCTTGATCGCCCCGAACTGCCCTCCCCTGCTGGCCTGATCACCCACAACTGCCCTCCCTTGCAGGCCTGATCACCCACAACTGCCCTCCCTTGCAGGCCTGGTCCCTCCCAACAGCCCTTCCCTGCTGGCCATCGTGTGGTGGCCATTTTTGTGTTCACATGGGGGCAGGATCTTTGACCACATGGGGCAGCCCTCTTGTGTGTTAGAGTGATGGTCAATCTGCATATTACTCTTTCATTAGATAGGATATATCACCAATGCCCCTCTTTAGTTCCTGATATTAGTAATGTGTATCTTCTCTTTTTTTATATTATTCATTGTGGTTAGAGGATTATCAATTGTATCGATCTTTCCAAGGATTGGGATTTTGATACTATTACATTGATTTCTGCTTTAATCTTTATTAGTTTCTGTCTTTTGCTGGCTTTGCATTTAATTTTGTTTCTTAAGGATATTAAGAACCAATTTACATTATGGATTTGATACCTTTCTTCCTTCCTAATGTAGCATTTTAGTCCTAGAAATTTCGCTCTGAGCATTTGCTTGACTGAGTCACACAATATTCTTTCTTCATTTTCATTCAATTAAACATTTTTCTTCATTCTCTTCTTATTTCTATTTTAACCCATCTGTTTGTTAGTCCTGTGTTACTAATGCCCATCTATTTAGCTATATTTCAAACATCATTTTGTATTTTTACTAGCTTAATTTTATATGGTTTGATAACATACTTTGTGTGATTTAAATTCTTCCAGATTTGTTGAGCTTTGTTTATAACTTAGAATGAGGCTATTTTAGTGAATTTCCATGTGCATTTGGAAAGAGTATTTTTTGTATTTTTGCTCTTGTTTTGTATAGAGATAGAGCTTCATCATATGAATTAGGCCAACTGGGATGATAGTGTTATTCAGGTTGCTATATCCTTACTGATTTTTATCTACCTATTTTGTCGATTAATGAGAGAAGAGTGATGGAATTGTGGATTTGCCTTTTTCTTTTCAGTTCTACCACTTTTTTGCTTCATGTATTTTGAAGCTTCATTGAAACACTAAGGTAGAATCCTTAAGTTATCTTAGTGAACTGACCACTTTTTCATGGAGACTCTCTTTATCTCTGTACTAGTATTCTTGGTCTATAGAGGGTGGGGATGGGGGGCACTTGCTCCTTGAGGATCCATGCTCAACTGTGGGAGACCTGTAGTAGGCATGGCCCTGAATTGTCTGCTATCCCTCCCCACAGATGCAATAGATCTTTATCTGTGCCCCTTGTTTGATGGGATTTGCTGCATAATCCCCAGTAATTTAAGGTTTTTGTTCTTTTATGGGAGTATTCATAGTAAGGAGCCCTGTGCCTTTTCCCTAACAGCGTCACTCCCCCTCTCCAGGCTTGTACCACTGAGGACCCAGTGCTGCCTCCCAGCCTTTCTCAGTGCCCACAGTGAAGTCCTGGGAGAAGAGCAGGCATGGACTCCCCAGATTGGAGCTTCTGGGTTTATTTTCTTGTTAGCCCACAATTGACTTTTAGCAACCCACTGAATATTTGAACTTATTCTTACCCGCTTGTTGGTGGCCTCATCATCCTTAGTTCTCTAAAAAGGATGAAGATCATAGTTTTGTGAATTGTCCAGCTTTTATTTGTTGGTAGTGTGTGTGTGATATTCTTTCTAATTTTTGATATTCTAGGCGAAGTTAGGAGTCCTAATAATTCATTTTTACTCTGGTCCATTATAACTTGGGAATTCAATTCAAAGTAACAACAACAACAACAATATAGCTCCTCCTTCCAAGCAGACTGCTTATGAAGCTCCGGTCTATACTTTTCTGAACCAATTTCTGTTTCCACCTTTGCTGCATTTTGATGGAATTAGGTTCTTGGGTTTCTTGCCTGGTAGTGAACCTGCTTTACCATTAGTTCTGGGATGGCAGGATTTGATACTTGCATCTACACTCTCCTTGCTATCTTTCTGTATTAAAATAATTTACCCGGAGGTGGAATTCACATAACATAAAATTAACCACTTTAAAGTGAACGGTTCAGTGGCATTTGGTATATTCACGTGTTATGCAACCGCCTAATTCCCAACATTCCCATCCTTCTAAAATCAAGTCCTTCCCCATCAAGCAGTTTCTCTCCATTCCCCTTCTTCCTAGCCCTGAGTGACCACCAATCTGCATTTCTTCTGAATGGGTTTCTCTCATCCAGATATTTCTCATAAGTGGAGTCTTACAATATGTGTGTGACCTTCTGTAACTGACTTCTTTCACCTGAGCATAATCTCTTTGTAGGTTCTTCCTCATTGCAGAATGTTTTAATTCCTCATTCCTTTCTATGACTGACAAATACTTCACTGTGTGTATCTACCAAAATATGTTTGCCCATTCATCTGCCTATGGCTATTTGGACTGTTTTACTCCTTCTTTAGGAATAGTGCAGCTATGAACAGGCATGTGCATGTCCTGTTTGAGATACCACCTTTCCTTCTTTCAGTTATACACTTAGGAGCATAATTCTTTGTTTAACTTTCTGAGAAACCCACTCTCCCCTTTGATTCTATGAACTTTAATAGTACCACTTTTTGAATTTCAGTCTTCCCCGAGTACTTTTTATTTACTGAAATGAGAAAGGCATTGAGGCCATCTTTTGACTCTTCTCACACAGTAGCCAGCTGGTCCAGGATGATTCTTCAGGTCTGCTTTAGCCCTCCCTCACAATCCATAACCTTTCTAGATGGAAGACATAATATAGAACCAGGCAGGTCAGTATAAAGAAATTGTTTTAAACAGCGATCTCTTGAAAGATAATGAGTTTCCCATTATGAGGAGTGGTTCCATTGTTAAAGAGAGAGGTTTCTCCTCGTGCATGTGTCTGACTCCTCACTTCAGTGTTCTGATCCTGAGAGCCTCTGTTCTCTCCCTGGAGGTGTGCCCTATGAGGCAGCTGCAGCACTTTTGCCTGTGGGGTCCTGTGTGCAGGTTTTCAACAAGGGCAGCATAATGTTACTGATCGCGTTCACCGTTCAGGCCCCTTTCCCACATTTTAGTGGATATTTGTATCTCCTGGTTCTGGGCCAAAATAACCATGTGTTTCTATAAGAGTCTTTAGCTGCCCCAACAGGAGGCACAATGGCATTTACTCTTAGGCCCAAAGCTCCATTCTATTCTATTTTCCAAGTTGGAATGGAGTTTTTGTTATTGTTTTTGTTTTTAGTGTATTTGTTTAATGTATGTCCATCCCCAGAACACAAGCACCATGCAGGAAAGGTCATGGCTTTTTCCCCCTACACAGAATCTCCAGGATGGCACTGGGCTTGGCAGTATCACTGTTCCTGTTTATCATCCCAGTCTGTGTTTGCTCTTCTTTACCTTAATCTGTGCCCTGGATTGGGACGTGCAGGGAGGAGGAAATGCTGCCCTAACCTCCCAGGCTCCATTGCCCTCTGACTTCTGGTTGGGTTTGGACAAGGAGAGGTACCAGCAGATCAGAAAGCTGAAGGAGAGAGATGGTGAGTGTTTCTTCCTTGGTTCCTACCCTGCAGATTCATGGTCTGGCTGCATCATCCAGGACCACAGTCCACATCAGGCAGCTCGTCCTTGTCTCCATGGCTCCCCAAAAGCAGGGTCTTTGTTTTATCTTTTCCACTGATGTAACCCAAACTCCTAAAACAATGCCAAGTTCATAGCAAGTGACTGTAATAGGTTGAATACTGCCTCCCCCTGCCCCCACATACACACCCAAGATATGTTTACTGAGACCTGTGAATGTGACCATATTTGGTAAAGGGTTTTTATGGGTATAATTAAGTTAAGGATTCTCAAATTGAAATCATCCTGGATTAGAATGGGCCCTTAATTCATTAAGTTCTTACAAGATAAGAGAAGGAACAAAAACACAGGGGGAAACTCTGGGAAGGTGGAGGCAGACCTGGAGTTGTGTTGCTCCAGGCCAAGGAATACTTGGACCCACAGTAACTGGAAGAGGCAGGAAGACAGATGATATGTGAGAACATGGACCACTCCATGCTCCACCACTTCCTCCTAGCTTGTGGGAATGCAACAAAGGCCATCAATAAGTGGACTATGAGACCTTGGGGGCCAACTCCTTGGTCACAAAATAAAAAGCTAGCATTGTGATCTGACACTGCTTGCACGTGAGCATGTCTCCTGCCCCATGCATACCCTGTTTTGCTTTGTTTTCTGAACTGATAAGATCAGGTTGTGGAAAACTTCACCAATTGGCTGCCCCAGGTACATATGTACATCCAATAAATCCATGTTTTTGACACCAATCCTCCAGGTTTTTCCTTTGGAATTGGCTCTTGGCACGCTAGAAGGGTTCTCCTCTAGAGTTATTGGAGTAGAGCCCTTTTGCTACCTGGAGTTCAGACTTCTGGCCTTCAGAACTGTGAGAGAATAAATTTCTATTGTTTTAAGCTGTTAACATAAAAAAATCATTAAAATCTGTAAAGAATTTTTGGGAGTTTATTTGAGCCAAACTGTCGACATATGGCAAGAAACAGAACCTCAATGAATTGAGATAATGCTCTGGAGAATGGGGAGTTCATACCTTGTTTTTATGATTTTACCATCAAAAGATGGTAAGTGGGTTAACATGAAATTCATTTGGTGATAGGTTAAAAAGGTGGGATAAAGCAAAGCGGGGAAACCTCTGGGATAGGATAAAAAGTGAAATGATGAACTATGCTTCTTTTACATGGATGGATACAGGATAGTTTAACATAGTTAATAGTTGACGATTAACTTGATAACAACAACAACAAAAAGGGAATGTCCTCGTGCCATTTGTTGTGTACCCTGAGTGAAGTACAAGTTACCCAGTCATTTCACAGATATGTAATCTTAGAGGCAGAAAGACAAATGGGCTCCCTAAATATCTAAGTTGATCTTTGTCAGGGAAAATACTGGCCTAGGACATGACTACTCACTATAACCTGTTTACAGTTGAATATTTAATTTTCAGACCATCTTTTGTGGTAATTTTAGGTCTTTGAGTTTGCAAGACTGCCATGCAGGCCTTCCCTGAGTTGGTCAAGTTAGCATGTGGCCTCTTTTGTCCACAAAGCCACCAAATTTGTGGTGAGTTTTTAGAGCATCTCTAGGACATTAACACAGTGCTCACATAGCATTTGCTAAATGAAAAATGATTGTCTGAATGAACACAAGCCTTGTTGACATGTGACCTCTGTTTGAACTAATTCTGCTGCTTTCAGTAGTTATCATAGCCAGGGAATAAACGTGTGCATGTCCCACATGTCAGAGGTTTTCCAGTGTTGTGTATGCTATACTTCTGCAGCACAAACCCAAGCTTCTGAATATTTTCTTTTAGTACACCTAAAAGCTGGAGATCTTCCTTAACCCTTAAATAATTGCTTTTACTTTAAGCCTGCTCATAGTGTACCGGGAAGGAATTCACAAACTCTTTGTTCTTCAGGCACTAGAGGGGAACTCTTGTTGGTCTCTGACCATAAAATATCCCCTTGTCATTTCCACATTTCCTTCCCAAGTCCCTGCTGCTGTACTTAAGCTAATTCTCAGTTATTGTGTCTTCGGAGGAGCCAGTCACAAGCATCCATGTGATTACCCTTCCTACACTTGACAAGGGTTATTTAGTCTCCCCTAGGCCCACTCGGCATGCGTGCTGGGCTTGTGATGCAGTGTGGTACTAACTATCGGTTCCTTGTAGGAGATGAAAGGTAAATCAAATTGAAAACACCCTTCCTGCGTAGTGCATCTTCCAAATGTCCGTGGGTCTCTATTATATCTTCTGGAGGCTGCCAGACTCTCTGTGGGATGAGAAGGAGTTGGAGCCGCTTCTGTGTAGCAACAGAAGGTGTCATTAGCAGAAATACATCATCTCCCAATGTTGTTAGCAATAGCAGAGTCCTAGTCATGTCCATTCTTTTGCCAGAGTGAGGAGATAGTCCTCAGAGGCAAAGGCTGCTGGTAACGGAGCCTCCATCATTCCTAAAATATTCCCCTGGTATCCTAGAGCAGCTATTTTTGCCTGGACGCAATGAGAGCTTCCGAGAGCTCATTTCAATCATGGGCCTTTCACAAGAGCCTCATTGCTTCTCAGCTTCTGGGCCTTGTCTAATGGAGGGCACAGGGAAGTGGCTGCAAGGTCTGTTGTAGTGAACCACACATGGCTGATCAGTGCCCTTGGCTGGGCTGACCTGGCCCTTCCAGGTGTTGCTCTTTAGACCTCTTTGGAAGGAAACCTGTTATCTGGTTCTCCAACTGCAGCTCACAGGACTTGCTAGAACCATTCTCTGGGCCCCAACCCCAGAATTGAGTAGGTATGAGGTGGGCCAGGCAATGTGCATTTCTTACAGGTTCTCAGGTGATGCTGAGGTTGCTGACCCAGGGACCACAGGGTGACAGCCACTGACTGGGAGGTGATGTCTCAGTGCTCTGTGCCTCCTAGTCATGGCCTCAGTCATCTCATCATGACAATCTGGGCCTTTTGGGGTTGGACCAGGACCTCACTTTCATCCAGTTTCTAGAATGCAATGAAAATAACTCTTGATTCTCTATAGCCCATCCATGCTGTACTTCCATCTCCCCTGAAGAAGGGAGACCTTCCTCCTTGACTGCAGTTCTCTGGTATCTGTCAACACTGTTTCCATCCCTTGGCCCTTATGTTCTGGGGTGGTAACAGCTTCCCCTCTTGCTGGATTCTGGGTGTCTTAACATGCTTACATGGTTCCTCTGACCCTGCCTGCTAGTGAGTCATTTCTTTATAGTTTCTTCATGTGAACTGTTTGTGTTGAATTTTGGTTCCTGCTGCGATCCTGTCCTGGGATATCCACCTTCCTTTCCCCCCAACCCCTGGGGAAAGTATAATCTTTTCTAGGCAAAGAATGAGCCAGATCCATTAAATCTTTATCCTCAGATCAGTCTTGTCACCCACAATATAAGGTAGAATTACTATTGAGTCTAAAAGAAATCATAGAAGTAATTTTAGCAAATGGAAGTATGGCAGCTTAATCTCCACTTGTTTGAAGCTTGGGGAAATGCCAGCCTCTTGATGTCTTGTCATTAGAGGCAGAAAGCCTTGATAGCTATTCCTCAGTAATGGCATCTCTGATACAACAAACCAGTCAACAAATCTGTCATCAGAGAGTCACGGGTGCACCTACCCTGGGCCCAACCCCACCACAATTATTCCCATGAGTGGACTGGAGATGGGATTGTGGAGGAATTTTATTTCTAAACTATGCATGTCTGTAATGTAAAACAGCCATTAGTCTTCAAAATAGATACCCAGAAAGCTAACTAGAAACTAGTAGACTAGGGGAAACAGATTCATGTTGCATGCGGATGTGCAAGTGATGTGTGTGTGTTCAGATACACATACACACCCACACATACACAATTAGGAAGAAGAATGGGGAAAAATGTTAATCGTGTGTCTCTGATTACTGGACTTACAGGTAATTTTTATTAACTTTTTAATGTTTTTTATTTTTCTTTCAAATAAATATTCATATTACAAAAAAATATTAAGTGAAGTACAGGAGGTAAAGCTCAATGCCCTGACCTCTACTCAGCACCATTTCATATCCTACTTAATCTACTATACAGCTCAGGTGCTACCTCCTTCAAGAAGCCTTCCCAGAACAACTTTTTGCCTCTACATTTTAGAAGTACTCTGGCTGAATTATTGTTCTTATTTCAAATAGGTTTGTCTCATTTCTGCAATTGCTCTGTGAATGATGCGAAAATAACAGTTATGCTTTTTACTTTCTGTTTCTCAAAAGATCAAGTATAGATAATTGTTGGCCAATGGGCAGCATATTCCTGAAAGAACAGAGAAGTTGTAAAAATGTAAAAAATAGACCAAAATGCCACCTCCTAATCCACATATCCCATATTCCTAACTCAAGTTGGCAGTAGCCTCTCTCAGCAACAGGCCAGGTGCCCCAGCTCACTGTCAGTGTTGCATAGTCTCCTGGACTCCGAGTGCGCCAGGGCATGGACTGTCTCTCTCGCTCCCCTCCTTCCAAAGTGCTTACCACTTTGTGTCAAGCCCGAAAGAGACACTTGATGACTTTAACATTGTCAGTGACAAGGCTTTCATCCTTAGATACTTTTTGGTCTGCTGACAAAAGAAATGTTCATTCCATCCCCAAGAGAAATCTCTTCCAGGATTATATAGCAAAATCAATCAAGTCTGCCTCCTATCTAAGGATGGATACCATCAGTTCCTTTCCCTTGTGGTGGAAGCAGAGTCATTTTTTCCTTCTTTATCTTGTACAGTCAAACTCTCCTTCACAACCCAATCTTTCCCATCAGATTTTGAGAACTCTCAGTTCTCTCCTTTAAACAAACATCCACTTTACCCGTAGCCCTCTGCAGTCCTTTCTCTTCCCTCTTCAGTGCCAAACTTTTCAAAAGATTTGTCTATTTTCACAGTCTCCATTTATTTACCTTCAACTTATTCAACAACTTACTCTGGTCTAGGTCAGTGTGGGTTTTGAACTCATTGCTCTACCATTACCTCAGTTCCTCAATGACCGCCAAGTTGCTAAACCCAATAGACCCTTTAGTATCTATCTTGATTGGCTTTCCAGCAGTACTAACACTGTTGTTCAGCCCTTCTTTTTGAAACAATTACTTTCCTTGGCTTTCATGACCCATTTGGTTTACCAGCCCCCTCCCTGGCCACTTTCACACCATATCTTTATAGGCCATTCATGTTTACACAGCCAATAAATATTGAAATGTCTCAAGGCTCAGCCCAAGGACCTCTCTTCTTCTCAGTTTGATTTTTTTGTGGGTGATCTCATCCATATTCATAGCTTCAACTAATACCCACATTCCCTTGGGCATATGTCCTCTGAGCTCCAGAGAGGGGCCTCTGACTTCTTGACATGGCTTAGATGCCTCCAAAGCCCCTCGCCCTCCTCACATACATGGTCCTGCTTCAGAGATCTCTGAGATCTCAGTGAATGGCACCACAACCCCTGCAGGTATGCAGGTCAGAAGTCTAAGAGTTGGCCCATCTGTCTCAACATTCTCCAGTTTTACCTCCTTATCACTTCTTAAGGGCATTCATGCTCATCCTTTGCCATCATCACCCTAGTTAAAGCCATATCATGTTTGTAGTTTGTATTTTTAAAACTCTGGACTGCTATAATAGCTTTCAAACCAATCTTTCTTTTGCCCCTCACAGTCTATATTCTTCTCTTCAACAGATCTTTGCAAAATGCAAACAAATCATCAGGTCATTTTCCTCCTTCAAACCTTGCATTAGCTTAGTTTGTCTTTATGATAAAAACCAAACTTCCTAACATGGTCTGGCCACCCTGGGGAGCCGGGCCCTGCTACCCACTCTCCAGCTCCATCTCATGTCATCAGCATCCCTTACACATACTCACATTCTTTACTAGTATAGTGCCTTTCAGCTACCATTTTCTATCCTACCATGAGACTTGTCCATTTTGCTCCCGCTGCCTAACACACTTGGAACTTCCTCTCTAAGTAGTAATCTCATTGACTTTGTAATTTTTATTGTCTTGTTGTCAGCTCACATTATCACTTTCTCAGGGAAATCTTCCTCTAAGACAGTGGTTCTCAACCTTTCTAATGCTGCGACCCTTTAATACAGTTCATCATGTTGTGGTGACTCCCAATCATAAAATTATTTTTGTTGTTACTTCATAACTGTAATTTTGCTACTGTTATGAATGGTAATGTAAATATCTGTGTTTTCTGATGGTCTTAGGTGACCTTCCTAGCAGTTCTCAAACCTGTGGGTCATGACAGCTCTGCTGCTGTAGAGCCTAAGACCATCGGAAAACAAGTAATAACTTTAGGAGAGAAAAATGAAATCATTTAAATTGGCCACAAAAACTTGATCCCACAAGCCACCACACCTCCGTATTGAAACCCAGATCTACAGCGTTAGGATGGAGAAAGTTCATTTGAAAGTCATGGTTCAGACTTCCAGCATAAATTATATGCAGTTGTGCAAACATGTCAAAGTTTAGTAAATTGAATTTGTTTAATGTAAATAACTTTTGACCAAAATAATAACACAGCTTTAGAAAAAGACATTAGGCACCCACTTTTGAAGAGTTTGTATAATTTAACACACAAGAAAACTTTACTGTAATTATATGCAGACATATACAAAGGATAAATGTTATTTACTTACTCCAACCTCCATAAAATAAACCTCCAACCATGCTTCAGTTTGCTGCACTAATCCTAATTTAGAACTCACCCCCCACTAATGTGGTGGGGGCTCCATGGGCTCCCCGCTTTTCTCAGGTCAAAATTAGCTATTTAAATTAGAACCACGTTGGGAGGGGAGGTGACACCAAAGCCCGGGCACCAGTCTGAGGAGCACTTAAAAGTGGCCACCTGAAGTTGATTAAAACCTTACCTGTCAAACCCAGTATGGTTGCAGTTGAAAATCTTTAATGTAATTAAGAGAAGCACATTATGGGAGGTCAAGTGACTTTCTTTTTGAATTCCACTTCTAATCTGTCGTCAAATGGATGGAAATTGCCGGCTGAGGGAGTTAATGAAAGCTGCATGAGGGAGCAGGAAGGGGGGGGGGGGGAGGCTGGCAGACCAGGAGGGACTGGATGTGGGAGGGCCAGAAAGGGGCTCTATCTCCTTGTAGCTGAGAGGCAGTGAGTCTGGGGGAGACTAACATAGCACCCTGCCCTCGGTCGGGAGGTTCACTCAGCACCTCCCTCTCAGCACAGCAGACATGCAGGATAAGGGTAGAGGGCCATCTGTCCAGCTCCCAGCTTATCACTGAGTGAGATCTGCGGCCAGGCCTGTGGTGGCCTGGGCAGAGTGGAGCTGGCGCCGGCCCTCATCACCCTTCACTCAGAGCCGTCTGATTAGCATCACAGTTGAGCTACCTCTGGTGCAGGTCCCCCAAAGAGCCAGAGGGGCATTTCCACCTTGAGCCTCCTGCTGTCCAGCCCCTGACCCCAGGCCCGCCACACATCTGCAGCCTTCAGCACTTTGGATCTGGGGAACACCCAGGAGGCGCTGGCATTGCCCTGGCTTTCTTCTTAGGCATGTGGGTTCCTGGCCCACTAACCATGCACTGGGTGTGTCCTGGTTCTTGGAGACCCCCATGCATCTCAATGCCAGAAAGCTGCCTTTTGGAGATTAAGTGACTTACTGCTTTGCTGCGTGTTCTAGCCTGAGGGTGCTGTTGACAGAAGGCATAGTTTTTCTCCTCTGGTTGCTGTCTCCCTCTGTGTGTGTGTGTGTGTGTGTGTGTGTGTGTGTGTGTGTGTGTGTGTGTGTGTGTTTGCATTGTATCTGTGTACATTAGTAGAGATATCTGTTTTTGAGAAAGGATTACATCTGTCAGAATATTGCCACTTAAGATTTGCCCCCTTCCTTGGAGACTGACATGAGAACAAGCAATACATTGCATCTCACAGGACACTGGTCCGAAGCAGTACCGATCTGGTGTAAACCAGACGGCTGTCCCACTCAGCTCCCTGCTCCCAGTGGGAGGATGGGCAGATGCATCAGTGCTGAGAGAACAGTTTCAGTCTTCCAGTTTGGAAACATCTTCAGGGCCCCATAGAAAAGGTGAGGTGTCTTCTGTGTTGGGGTGGTACTTGGAGGTTATGTAGCATAAAATGGACAGCTTTGCTTTCTACAAAGTTGAAATGCACAGCCAAGATTCTAAAGCATCACATAATGTCTAGAAGAAAAAACTCCAAAATTTACTTCTAAGGGTCCTCTCTTCCTGTGATTGCTCTTCCGTGACCAGTGAAGGACTGCCTTTCATAGCCCCCCTATTTCACTTCCCTAATGGAAAGGGCAGTGTTTCTAGAAACCAAGATGTGTCTCCAGGTAAAAGCAAGATGTGTCCCAAGGCAGTGAAAGGGAAGCTTCTGTCCCAGCCACCATCAGACACAAGTTCACAGGTAAAAGGGAAAAGTCACTCTGGGCTTCTCTTCCAAAGAAAGCTATCTTCTTGCCATGGCAACCTTTCCTGGGGTCTCTGGCTGTCATGAACAGGGTGCGAAGTTCACAGAAGTCAGCATTGTGCCCTCCTCTCTCCACGTCCTCTCTATTTTTTATGTTTTGAAGGCATCGAGGTTGGCTCGCAGCACTATTTAAAGTGAAGATGCCAAGTGAAAAGTTCCTCATTTTAAGTTGGTGCTTATACAAAGCTGCTTTGTGGGGTTTGGGGGCCTGTCAGACTTGTCAGACCTAGTAAGAAAAAGTATATTGTTTCCAGCACTTGGATTCCTTTCTCCCTGACATCTGCCACTCTGTAAAGATGATAAATTCCTGCCTCATTAGCCAAGGGTGTGGGATTACAGGCTGACAACACATTAATCACCAGCCTCTGTGGCAGGCTGACTAGCAATAGGCATTGTTAACAAAACTTTTCTAATATGTCACTCTTCTCTATGACAGCCTGTAATCAATCATTGTGATTGACGGCGCTGATAGATTACACTATTTATACTTTGTGTAATGAAAGATAGTGTTTCCACCTACTGTCATTTCTGGGCTAGTGGTGGAGGATGAGTGAATAGAAACAAACATAACAACAGGGCAAGCCCTCAGTCCCCCAAAAATATTCACAGAAATACCCCATTTTCCCAAGTTCCAGGCCTGGCTTCCACATTTGGAAATGAAAAGGGCAGCATGGTGGCACTTGGGCAGTTACTCTGGGCTCAGGGTGGTGGGGGCACCTGATGTTTTTGGATTTTCACAGACCGATTGCTTTTCAATGGATATGGTCCCAGGTACCTAAAGGTCAAGTTTGCACAGGTAGAAAATTCCCCTGAAGATCCTCTCGTCCTCATCTACTTACATGTGTGCAGCTGAGCCTTCAGCCCCTCCTCCCCGGCAGATGAGAGATGATTTAGATGTTAATAAAATATTTGTTCTTCCCTGGCTCCGAGGGCAAATATTATCCTTGTTTCTCCATAGTCATGCAGCGCTGCAAAGTCAACAGCCCCCAAAGCAAGCACAAAACCAATACTCGGAGAGAAGCCCTTTTGCTGGGACTTGCTTTTCCTTTGAAGCACAGAAAATTGCAAACAGTAAGACTCAGCTGAGCTCAGATGCATTCTGGCTCTCACGTACAGGATATTTTTGGAGGGTCCTTTCAGTAATTTTTATTTTGGTGTGGAAAGAATTTGTAAAGGATACAGGCTAAACATAAAGTCAGAAATAACTTGCTTGAGGCTATCATTTCAACAGACTGGCAAGTGACAGTGATCCTGGACTGGGATCCTGGGGTTGAGCGCCCTTCCAACGGTGGGGCCTCTCCAGCCGCCTGTGCCACACATGCAGTTTGAATGACTCGGGGTTTTTAGCATGATTGTTTTATTGAATTTTCCTTGCTGTTAGTTAAACACAGGAAAATCTCTTTTATTAGTTCTTTACAGTTCATATATATACAAATTATCACTTGCCTCTATCACACGTCTAGGTCCAAGATTCCCAGCCTTCCCATTAAGTTCACTCAGCACCTCCCTGAATGTATATGTGGGTTTGGAGGCAGAGAGGAGAGGATAAAAAGGAAGCAAGGCATTGTCTTCCTCCTCCTAAATATTGTGGGGTTGGTAGGCATCTGACACTTCAGTGGCCCTGCCAGTTGGCAAAGAAAAAGGAACCTGAAACCTACCCCCAATGAAACTGCTCCAGAGGACGGTGGGAGGGAGGAGGTGTGGGCAGCCAGTGGAGCTAAACTTTAATCTCTCTGTGAAGTTTGAGTGAGCCCAGGATGATTAATGAGAAAGCAGACCATCTGATTAAGCCCCTCCGTGTCATAGGACATGATTAGTAGGTGACAGAGACGGTAACAGTATCCAGCCAAACCCTTGTTTCTTTCACAGCTCCGGCTGTTATATGATTAATGTCCCAAGAGCTATCTTGGGGTCAGGCAGGGGAACCTGTCAGAACAGGTGGAAGTGACAAAATGGGCAGAAACTCCTTGGGGGGAAAGAGAATGGTGAGGGAGAGAATGGCGGGGGGGGGGGGGGGGCAGGGCGGCCAGATGGAGCCTGTGACCTTTTTCTGATCCGAGCAGGCTCACAGAGCATCATGGGAATGGAAACGAGGAAGAAGCACAAAACTGCAGATGTTTCTTAGGGTCTGGGTGCAGCAAGCACTGCCAGCTTGGACGTGCAGAAGGCACAGAGTGACATGGCGAGTTATCCCTCATGGTTTATGTGCAGAGATGGTTTGGGATGGGGCCATTGTGGGCCCTAGGGGTATTACTGTGGGATGCCTACATGTGACCTGTGTAGCACATGTGTTCCTTCAGATGCACCAGAAAAAATGATTCCCTCTGCTATGAGTTAAGTGCAAATAAAACTGGTAGAGCTGATATTGCCATTTACTGCTTCTGGAGCCACTACATATAAACTATCTGGAGTGTTCTGCTTAGAAAAGATAATATGGAGGATTAGAATGGGTTCATAGAAGTAGAGTGTGTAGATCTAGTGTGAACTATAGAATACTTTGAATTCAGGTGACCTAGATTACAGGTGAGAAACAGGCTTGGAGAAGGTCAATGACTTGCCTGGTGGAAGTCAGGACTGGGCACCTACTCTCCCTCTTCCCAGTTTTACATAATAAGCCCTGGATAAGTCTGTTGATCAGAAGTTTCAGAGAGCTCTATTCTGTTTGGCTCAGTGGATAGAGCGTTGGCCTGCAGACTGAAGAGTTCTAGGTTTGATTCTAGTCCGGGGCATATGCCCTGGATGTGGGTTCTATCCCCAATAGGGGGTGTGCGGGAGGCAGTTGGTCAATGATTCTTATCATTGATGTTTCTATTTCTCTCTCCCTTTCCCTTCCCCTCTCTAAAATCAATTAAAAATATATAGATTTTTAAAAAAGAAGTCTCAGGCATTTTATTAGATGTGAATTTCTCAACAAGACTTGTGTCTTACTTCCCTTATCATATTCCAACCTTTCCTTCCCAAAAACATTTTGACCTCCAGGTCAAAATTTCAAGCCCCAGTCAAAGTGGAATTTTTAAATAGATTAAGTAGAATTTTTAAATGGATTATTCTCAAATAACTCTTTTTATTGTTGGAAAAACCCTACAAGAAATCCATGTCCCATGAGGGTGAAGTACAATCCTTTGGAGGAATAACAGAGTCCCCAGGGCAGGATTACAGAACAGGTGACTTGTAGGCAAAACCCTCCTAGTGATGGCTTCTCCAGACTATGATTCTACAGCATAAGCTTTGGGAAATCAACTAAAGATTTTTTTAAAGAAATAGGCTCATTTATTTTAGAGTTCTAGTATTTTATTTCTGCCACAGATTTCACCTCAACAGCATTCAGCTTTACAGAAAAAGCCGACAGTGACTGGAGTTCCAAGAGCCATCATTTGAAGCCCAGCTCTTATGATCTTTGGGGGAAAGGTACAAAAGACTGAGTCATTTCCACTATCAAAGGCAATGTTCCGGGACCAAACCTTTCTATGAACGAATAAAAAGATTTGGGAAAACTTTGGCAGACATGAAAAAGTGATGCCCAGTCCTTATTATAGCATCCAGTATACTGACAAGTTTTCTTGTGGATCAGTGCTGATAGAGAGGTGGTGATGTCTTTTAGTACAGAGTGAAGCAGAAACCTTGGTGCATCATGAAGTCATTGGGCCTTTACCCAGTCTGTTGCTATATAGACTGAGATGCCAAAAATTGAGCCTCTTATACCCTACAAAGAGGATTCATCTTTCCAAGGTGTTGACCTATCCCATTGTATACATAGCTTTATGGTGGAGATAGTATGGGGGAGCCATAATGTTGTGGAGGTGGCTCAAGATTAATGAGAGAGCATATCTTAAATGTATTTGCTGTAAATTAATGAGAGAGCATACCTTCAAAGTATTTGGGGATCTCACCATGTTTCAGTGGTAAAGTTTGGGAATCATTTTATGAGAGAGGCCACAGCAAAGGTATGCTGATTATGGTAATATACTAAAGTTTGTGAATGATGTAAATTCATGTAAACTAGAGAGTAGATACATGTTGCCTGCTTTCCTCTAATTTCTGGAGCAGGGAAAAAGGGGTACATTTAATTACTCAAAGAGAATGACATCTCACCTTAAATGACCCCTCTGGGAGTAGGTTGGGCTCAATATAATCATTCACCATGTGTTTTGCCAGGGAAATACGTGAGGACCACTCTGTGAGGATGTAATGTGTTGATGTTATTACCCAGATAGAGTGAGACAAACAGTTTAATGAAGAACAGCAGATACTCTAGTTGGCAGATATTTCCTTAAGTAAAGGAAAAAGCAAGCTATGTTTAAAACTCAGGAAATGGTGATCTATATTCATTTGAGGCTAACACATACCCAAGATTATGCCCTTTCATGAAAGATAAAAATATTTGAAAAATTCAGAGTGTAAGAATCATTCACTTACCTTGCAGGAGGTGACCATTTTGTGGTCCCATCAGCCTGGACTCTTAAGCCCAGGATGCCTAACCCTCTTATTCCCTTTTAGATGGAAAAATATTGCAATCATATCTTTCCCATCCTGTTATTTATTTTTTGGAGACTTTCTGAAAATAGATTATTTCTGTGTGTGACTGTTTAAATCAGTCTGTGTAAGTAACACTTTTTTGGAGCAATTTTCTCTTGGCGGTTTGGAACTGGAGGCAAATGGAAACCTCTCCCTGGTGCCCTGGTAGCCACAGCCCCTCTTTTAGCATTTTCTTTTTCCAAAGGGCACAGGCCAATCTGTCCATAATGAGCTTGGAAAGTGAGGATGAAGTTCCTGATAATATGACACAAATTTCTTTACTTTTGCTCCTTATTTCATCTTAATTAGTCCCTGTAGAAAGGATTGATTTTTCGAGAGGCTTGTAGTGAACATCTGTTGGTATTCCTGGGGTCATTCTTAGCCTGTCCTGTGTTTGACATTTCTTGTAAAAGAGGAGGCATTTGTTCATATTGACATTAGCTGCCTCTGTATCTCTCGGTGGTACAGATGGTCTGTGAATAAAGACATCAAGCTAATAGGCAAGATGACAAGCTTCAATAGAGCTGGGGCTCCTCACACTTAAATGGCAAGGCAGCATAGATTGCCTTTGCTGCTACGGCTGGGGTCTGCGGGTGGCAAAGCATATGGAAGAAGTTAAAAATGGAGAGACATCCTGGAAAATGACTAGAAATATCTCCCTGAGACTATAAGGGCTTTTATTTATTTATTTATTGGTCCATACAATATGTCAAGTTTCCAAGGCATGCAGAATCAGGGAAGAAACTATATTTTCTGCCCACCCCACTACTATATATTTCTTTCCTCTAAATTGGCCATGCAGATAGTAATGGAAGTTTGCAAATCTCAGAAGGGAGCCATTGTTCTCGCTTTCTGGGTGAAGTATGTTGATGGTCCTACTTCTATCCAGAAACAGCCACTTCTCAAGTCAAGAGGCTGAATTTATTTTCCCAATGAAACCAGATTTTCTCAGAGGACCCCCAGGGAAGCAGCACTCTGGAACCTTCTAATTCTGTTTATTCCAGAGGTTCTGGGCTTTCTCCCAAATGCACATCCTCGTTTATTCCAATAGGCCATCATAGTTTTGACATATGTTTCTTTGTATCAATTTATTTAAGTCACTTTATGCTTAATCACAAACCAGCTATTAGGACAAAGAGGATTTTTTTGGTTGACTCCTCCTGTGAGTATGAAATGCTACAAGTCTGAAGGGCAGTTTCCCACTGGTGTTTGGTGGACTAGATCCTCATTTGTCTAGATTTTTTAAAAATTATGTGTGTTGTAGCCTTTCAGCTTTTATCTTCCCAGATGCTCAGATCCCAATCTTTTCTACCCAGCCTTCTTATAGTAGTTCCCATGGACTCAATTAGTATTAGTAGCCCTTCTTGTCCTCCCCTAGACTTTCTTTAGTTCAACTCCATATACTTTTTTCTTTTTCATTTGTATATGATTTTAATTTTTATATTCTACCTTGTTCCGTGAATGACTTGAGGTGGCTAGTAAGAATAAAAGTGTAAGACAGAAACTAACAGCAGGACCTTAACCAGAACAAGGGGACATATTTAAAACATGATTATAACAGAGGACATGCTTCTCTACACTACAAAACCCAAATGCTGACCTGGTAGGTTAGAGTACATGAGTTATTTTGAGCTCATACACACCAATGACTTGAATCAAAACCAATACTTTTATATAAAAAAGTGTAATTTTGATTAAGGAACTAGGTTGATATATAAAAATACAATCTATTGCTTATCTTATTGTTCTTTATTTTAGACATTAGTTGGTGTTGAGATTTTAGTATATGTCCCTCACCCTGCCATACATAGGAACTCAGCTTGCCCACTCAAGAAAATGAATTATGGGAGAGTCTTACTTAGAGAGGGAGATGTGAAAGAGAAAGAGAGAGCAGAGACGGGTGTGAAGAGAGGAAGGAGAGGAGGAGGGAGTCTTCTATTAGCCTGGATAATAGTAAGATTAATGAGATGCACTAGGTGACAAGGCACTTAGCTGGTTGAGGTAGTTGTGCAGTCTTTCCAGCACATCTCTGTGGGCTGCAAGTGCCACTGTGAGAAGCTGAATCAGATATTTAAGGAGGAGGGAGAAATGGTCTTCCAAATGGCTGAGGCCAGAAAACAGTTGACACACAGTTGTCTGTAATCCCTTTGATGCAATTCAGAGGGGGCCATGGCCCTGCCTTTGATTCTCCATGGTTACTGTGTTCTGGCCTCAAATCTCAACTCTCCTGACCCCTGACTGGGTGTCATGAAATGAACAGAACCTTCTTATTTTCATTCTCACATGTCAACTATTATTTTGCCTCCCAGTCACTGTGAGGTATCATTGTTCCTGCTTCCCCCATTCCAATGAATTCCTCAAAGATTAGGACTATCTCTAGCATTAGATCCAGCTCTCCTGTAAATGGAATCCTATCTTTCTTTCAGACCAGGAGCTCCCTAACGATGGGAATCAGTGTGCTTTATGTTATTTTAGGACCTTCTCAAAAGGAGCAAATGATTCCACTTTTCTCCTATGCATCCCACTATGGTTCCTACTCATGATCCTACATCTCTTCATTCCCCAAATAGTTATTGATAACTAGAGGCCTGATGCACAAAATTCATGCAAGTGTAGGCCTTCCTTCCCCCCGGTTGCCAGCACTGGCTTATCTCTGGCACCCGGGACCCATGCTTTCCTCGCAGTCCTGGCTTCATCCAGAAGGACATCTGACCTAATTAGCACAGTATGCTTTTATTATTATTGATTATTATTATGTGCCAAATACTGTTCTGGGCACTTTGTTCATGGTTTGAAGTTTCTGCTCAAGGAGCTTACCTGCTTGGGTAAGGGAGGCAAGAGAGATAGATACTAAGTAGGTAAATAAGTATATATCAAGCGGAATAATATGGTCAAGGGATGTAGGGAAGTGATGCTGTTTCATGCAGGGTGATCAGAGGTAGCCTTTCTGAGAAGATGATTTTTGATGGCAGGAACTAAGACACTATTTGGGAAGGGAGATGACACTCCCAAGCAGAGGGTGCATTTTCCCTAGTATCTGATTCTCCAAGGGAGTATGTGCAACCAGAAGCAAATAGGGGCTTAGCGACAACCTATCATCTTACATCTTAGAATCAGATGGTCCTACATCTGTTGTGGCAGACTGTCTCCTGCTTGGACTGTGTCCAAGCTCACTTGGCATCAGAAACCCTTAGTAACCCATTGGTAACTTCAGGTGTCTTCTTGTTTCTACCTGTCTATGGGCTCTTAGAATTCTGGGACCAGGCAGTCTGGATTAAAATTCTGCCTCTTTCACTTAATATTTGGGTTATGTTGGGCAAGTTATTTACCTTCTTTGTGTCTCCCCATCTGTAAAATAGAGGTAATAATTATTCCCAGCTCATATTAAATGAGTTCATACATAAAAATGCTTAGCTTATAGCCTGCACAGAGTAAGTGCTAAACAAATGTTAGCTGCCATTATTCTTGTTACTGATTTGTTTTAGCAAATAACAGATCTTTGATGTTGTAAGAACAGCCTCCTCTTGGAATTGCTCATCCTCTTGCTCACCTAAAAAGTGATGGATGGAGAAGAATATGAACTCTAAGAATTTTTGCTAGGCCTGCTTTTCTGGATTATACTCTGATCCACTTTGAGCACACCTTCACCTCAAGGTGAAAAAGCTGATTCTGGATATATAGACTTTTGTCTTCTTCAGAGTTCATAAAGACTAGTCTTTTCTCCTCAACTGGAACTTCCTCCATGTCAGGGTGAAAGCTTCATCTCTTTTATGTGCCCTGAATCACCTAGGAGATATTTGAAGACAACCCAGATCTGGATGTTTTATTCTGTGCTTATTGCGGGGAGAGGGGTTAGAAAAATCCTTCTGCTCAGGCATTTTGGCATGCACTCCTTCCATGTTCTCTAATACTCATAAGTATAACTTTTCATTTTCCATGCTATCTTCTGGTGGAGGCAGCACAGTATGGCAATGAACAGGCCTCAGACTCGGATTCACTTGGTCTGGCTCTATGACTTTGGGGTTGATTAAGAGAGTTAATGAGTCAATGCATGCCAAGCACTTAGAAAACTGTCTGATGAGTGGCCTATAGGTGCTGTTAATTGATATTACTATTGTTTGCTATTATTATTAATAATAATAATAATAATATTCATTGTGTGTTTTATGGATAGAAGAATTTTAGAAATCAGGTGAGTTGAGTAGTCATGGCTCCTCTGAAGATATAACACAGAAGACATTCTTTTCCTAAATCATAGGAATGAGGCAGAATTTTGTTGTGTCTAAGAAGCTAGTGCTTATATGAGGTACAGGATCCTGGCTGAAGCAGGTAGTAATACCACTAGCCTTGCCTCATGCGGTTGTTTCAACTTTATGCCACCTCTATGACTGTAGGTTTCTTGAGGATACTTTGACATCTTCTTCTATACCTCAATCTCTGTGTCATACTAGGGTATCCAGCAAATAATTGCAGAATTAATAATTGGTTGGACAGATAGGTTAATAGATGGGTAGATGGTATGAATGAGAGATGAGCCTTCTCTATATGTTATCATTATTATTACTAAACTACCAAAGATTCAAGTCCATTAGCTCTTTCTCCCACCACTGCATGTTTTCTTCCCATCCTTTTAGCTTCCTTTAATTATTGCTTTCTTCTTTCACTTCCTCCTTGCTTTCCTCTCTTCCTGTGCCACCTCTACCATTGACTCTGGACACAACTAGGTCCATCCTTTGTCCTATTTTCTCTCATATCCTCAATTTCAAGTACCAAGTACTCCCCCCAATCCTTTAAATGTCCAAATCTGGAGCGCAGTGTGGTGGGCCATTTTGCTCTCTTTTCTTGATATCTGTGCACCCAGATGACCTGGAATCATTTGCTGAGGTAACCAGTAAGTGAGTCCTCTCCTTCCTTTTGCCACCCTCTTTGTCAGTGTTTTGCTAACAGTCTTTGCCAAATGTATCAGGGCTGAAATCAATACTGCCAACACACATGAAACTCACACCTTTTCTCAGGCTGCCTCTCTCTACCCTGCACTTATTGCCATTTAAATGTCTCTGCTATTGAACACACAGTGGAATAATGTGTTGGGAAGACAGCTAATGCTATATTTTGGTAGGTTCTTATAAAAATTCCTTTGGCAATCTATTTGCCCTTGATAAAAAAAAAGAATCCTGGTCTTGCTGGCAAAGCTCAATAGTAATCATACCAGGTGGACCCTTGGGACTCAGGATCCTGTGGGAGTTCTGAATCTAGCTTCTTTGGTCACAGAATAAGTGGAGGTTGGGTTGGTGTCCTCAGCATCAGCAAAGCGAGGTAGTTTCACTTCTTTTCAGAATCACTCACTTTTAGGGCTTCAGTTTAACAATCTGGGAAGTAAACTTCCACATCCTGTAGGCACACTTCTTAAAAGATCTTCCCAGACATCAGTGGATAATCATTCTGTAGGTAGGACATGAATGGCAGCTGGGAGCTCCCTAGCCCATCATTTTCACCATCAAAGCAGAGATATGGGACCATGTTTCCAGTGGAAAAAATTAGTAGCATAGTCATTATTATTCATGATATTTATGTGTAGCTAGGAAGATATTTCTAGGACATAGACCGTATTTTCTGGCATATAAGACGGCTTTTTAACCCAGGAAAATCTTCTCAAAAGTCAAGGGTCATCTTATAAACCGGGTGTAAAAGTACTGTAGCTTGCAGTTATGATGGGTGTTGCTAACTCACCAGGAAATTGCCCAGCACTTGCTCTCTTTCTCTATTGTTTGTTATCTTCCTCCTATCATCATCAGTTCCAGTTGTTATATGCCAGAAAATATGGTATTTTAAATCAGGAATTAAGAAGCTGGAACTCAAAGGCATTTAACACAGCTTTCACTTAACTTTTACCTGTTAACACATACTTTGTAAGTGGGAAGGGGTAGGTATGATGAAGCTTAGACAGGTGAATATCTTCCTGTGTCTGGCTGTGGCATGTGTGGAGAGGCCCCTCTTTCTACTAACCACACACATTTTAAAACATGTATATTTTTATTAATTTGAGAGAGGAAGGGAGAGGGAGAGAGAGATGGGAGATCAATGATGAGAGAAACTATTGATCAGGTGGCTCCTGCATGCCCCCAACAGGGGATAGAGCATGAAACCTGGGCATATGCCCTGACCCAGAATTGAGCAGTGACCTCCTGGTTCATAGGTTGACACTCAACCGCTGAGCCTCCAGTGGGGCACCACACATTTTCTTAATGAAGTTATCTCCTGTTCAGATAAACAATGATGAAATATTGTTATTGAGAGTTACTCTGTCTAAAAAATGTATATTTGGAAATTATATGTACTAATTGGATTTGAATACCTATTTTTTCTCATTGTATCATACCTGAAATTATAAAAGATTCTTTAACAAATTATTAAGCATGCATCAATGACTTAGTGGTGGGTACCTAGAGTAAAACTACCTGCCACATGTCAAGGCAGGAAACCAAAGTCAAGTGAAGAGGTGGGGTGGGATCCCAACAGGTATAGGCTCCCACCTCAGGAGGAGGGCATGATGGCTGGAAGTGACGGTCTGGGTTTCTGATGATCACACCCCACATTGTGACCAATCTAGCTGATAGGGCAGGGCTTCCAGCAACCCAACTCAGGGGAGGTACAGCCTATAGCCAGTGTTTCTATGAAGAGGTTGTCTCTCTGTGCTCACAGACATGACCCCAACATGTTCTGTGTATCCTACAGGTGTAGATAATTCATCCTGTCACTATTGCTGAGTGAATACAAAATCCTGGCTATGTGTCCTAACTGCTTTCTCAGGGCTGAAGGAAAGAAGGAGAGAGTAATAATGGCCCTACCTTGAGAAGTCACTTCCCTTGCCCATATGTTCTCAACTGTGAAATGGAATTATATGCAGTAGATGAGAATTCAGAACATTCACTGGGTTTTGACATTCATGCCCACTCATGCAGTTTGACAGAGAAAGGGAATGTGTTGTCTAATACTCATGAACAGCCCCTGAAGTGGAGCCTCATGGGAGAAGCCATGTCTGTGGCTTGTTTGAGCTCAGGGATGCTGAGGAAGTTCATGATGGAGCTGCCTTTTCCATTCACTGCTAACCCAGGAGGCACTGTATTCTCTCTTCCTTTCCTATTTTAGACTGAATACTGTTCTTATACAATAATTTTAGCTTTTCTTCTCACAATTGCTGATAATCCATAGGCATTCTGTACACATTAATCTCTGATTATCTTAATTCCGAAAATAATTGTTCCCACTGCACTTTTTGTTATTGCTCTCATGCACAGGATCTCATACACTACTGACCAGCCTTTTGGAGAGGTTGCCTTTAGTTCACATTTATCTAAACCATTAACTGTGGACAGAGATGTTGAATTGTGTGAAATAAAGAGAGAGCTATGCTTATGACAGGCTCTCTGCATGGAATAATAAGAGTAATCTCAGGCAAAGGCTCTCAGCATTCTTCCTGACAACATTGCCAACCAAAACCTCCCTAAGGGGATTGTGCTGAAAGTGGGACCCTGGGCTAACTGTTTTCCCTGAAATTGGACTTGAAAAGCAGAATTTGACTTTTCAGGGTACCTGCTCATGAAGCCAACAACATGGGATACCAAGTGGTTTGCTCACATGGAAAATGCCCAGTGGATGCCTCTGCACAGCCGACAGGAGCAGGACAGCAGGCTTTGGTCTGCCTGCCTGACCATTGTGGCTTTACTAATAGGATAAGGTCTTCTTTGTTAATATTGGTATTGCTAAACAATCTTACTAAGTACATTATCATGTTCTCTAAAACTAAATACCATTGCAAAAAATATGTGTGTGTGTGTGTGTGTGTGTGTGTGTGTATGTATCCACATAACCACGTGCACACACACATACAGTAGAAGTACTCTACTGAAGCAACTTGTATCCCACCAACCTGGTGTACTCGCCAGCACCTGTTGTTCTCAGTGAAACACACTAACTGATGCAGTCACACTGAGTGTGCACTGCTGGCAGGCACTTTCTCATTCAGGTACTCCTGGTCCCACCAGGTAAGCTGTTATATTCACTAAAAGTTAGTTGAGTCTGCTCCCAAACCAACTTATGTTAGTTGTGTTTATATGTAGTTCAATTAAATGTTATAAGACCAATGAAATGTGAGAGTGCAGGGGATTTTTTTTTCTTTTCACAAAAACCAAGGTGAATGTTTTGGAAATATTCAATGAGGTTTAGTTTAAGAAAATACAATCAGTTAAGTGTGGGCAAGGCAGCCATAAAAGCTTTGGAGAAAAAGAATCATAAAATTCTAGAAGGAGTCTGTGCCTCAGATTGCCTTACAAAACTTTTAAAGTTCTATTTCCCCTTTAAAGAAAACAAAACAGGAAATTTTAGAAGCTATATAATGAGAATGGTTTGTACAAAATAGCCCATGCTAAGCTAAGTTCAACAGACCATATGCAAAAGAAAAAGGCCCAAGTTTGCATCAAAAGATTAGCAAATTAGTTTGTGTAACATGATTGAAAATAAAATAAAATGCTTACGTACAGGTGTAGTACTTTAACCAACTTTTTCTGTAATGAGCTAACTAACTACTGGCTCAGATCACAGCTTATAAAGTGCTCTTGCTCTAATAGTTGCCATAAAATTGAAGTCTGGTAGTTGTGTTGGAAGGAAAAGGGAGAGAATTGGCTAAGAAAATGAATTAATTCTCCAACAACTTGTCAGGTTTTTTTTCCGTCTTTTGCCATGGATCTCTGAGTCTAGATAGTAACAGGAAAAGCAGACATTTTCATGGATGTTGCGTATGGATAAAAATGAGGGTTTCCAGAGTCCTGGGACAGCTCCAAAGTCTGCCAATGTGTTCCAGCTGTAAGTGCACACTGCTGGCATCCACAGCCTCCAGGGCAGCACAGAGGGGAAACCCTGAGTTGTTGGTGTGGATGGAATGAAGAGCCAGAGGTTGAAGTTCTGTCAGCACTTCCCAGGTCAAGAAAGTTGGAGGTGGCTGTGAGCTGGCTCAGGAATCTGGCCCCTGACGTCAGCCCAGGCAGCTCTCTTGTCAACAAGAAAGCTCCCTGTTGCAGAAATTAAAAGCAAACTTTGCTTTTGACTCAGAGAATGTGTGGGAAGTGGTAGCAAAGTGAGAGGCCAGGTGCCAAATGAGCTCAAAGTCAAGCCGTTCCCTCAGCTTTACTCATGGAGATGATTGATGTGTATGCTCCTTGATGTGAAAAGGATGCAATGAAATCCATCACTGAAGTTCTTCCATCTGCAAAGATGCCCAAAGGCTCTACTAGAATTGCTGTGGTACAACTTCTGCTAGCAGTGTGCCCCCAAGTACAAGGCTAGGGTCTCTGTGATGTGGCATGACTCCCCTTTGTTTTGCTAGAAGCCTATCAGGGAGGTGCCCTTTGAAGGAGTGTAACTCTTGGGCAGGGCATATTTCAGTCAAATTAGTTGGCTAGAAGACCTCCCATATGTGATCCAGGCAGCATCTACTGTATTCTAATATCTTTGAAGAATATTCAGTGGAGTCCAACTGGAGACTCATAAACCCAAAATAAAATGAACCAAATGATCATATATAACTTAAATACCATTTTAAAATATGGGTATTTTTCAACATCTCACCACTTTTTGTGTTTCCCTCTCTTTTGAACACCTCTAGGTATCTCCCAGGAAGGGTCCTTTTGTTCTCAGGAATCATTGCAGTCTGCTTCTTAACCAATATCACTGCTGCCACCCAGTTCACAAATGAACTCTAGTCAGGGCTGATGTGCTCTCCATCTCTAAGCTGAGCTCCTTTGCTTTGCTCAAGTTCCCAGCTTTGACATGAATGTTCCTCCATCCCGGAAGGCTTACCCCTCAGCTTGCTGAACTCTTACCTCTTTAAACCAATCACCAGACTTGACTCTCCAACAAAGGCTATTGCCCAAATCACCATTTCTAATGGAAAGAGTACTAACCATTCAGAGATGCTCATCTCTTCAGATAGGCTCCCATCTTAGAGGGACCTTGCCATAGGGCTGCTTGGGATATGGTTGTCACCTATGTCCCTCTCTCCCTAGGAGATGAACATACCATTGTGTTGGGTGGCTTGTCAGAACTATGTAGAACTACAGTTCCTCTTGCCCTCAGGTCTTGTGTTAAACAAGGCTGATTTGTTGATCTTCCTTCTCTAAGGGTGGGCATCTTCTCTATGCAGTGCCCTCAGAGTTCTCTCACCATTTGATGTCTGTTTCTCTTCCTCCCCACCATTCATATAGGTATATGCATACACACACCTGGGCACACCAACCCATCTACTGCCATGTCTGCAATTAGCTGAAAAATATTTTCATGAAAAGTAAAGTAGTAGTTAATTGCAAGGGCTCTTAGCCAGACTACCTGGATTCAATTCCTCGCTCTAACTCTTAATAGCTTTTTTACCCTGGGTAAATTACTTAACCACTCTGATTTCAGTTTCATTATATGTAAAATGGGATAATAATAGTACCTACTTTATAAGGTGATATAAGGTGATAGGGATACATGAATTAGTGTCAGTAGTTTGGATAGTGCCTGGCTTATAGCAAGCACTTGATAAATGTTCACTATGGTTATCTGTAGATCTGAACAGTAGCTACTGATGCAGCTCAATTGTTTTTCCAGAATATCTTTTTCAGACCTACTGCAAACCAGTAGATACAAAATCCCTAGGCTCTAGACAGGAGGAGTAATCATCTTCAAAACCAGTGTCCACTTAAAATAATCTAGACTACATTTTAAACACATTTAGCCATAAATATTCATAAATTATGCCACGTTTCTAGCCCATTGAGTTAGTAACCACTTGGGCAGGCTGTTGCTGTAGAACTTCACCTCTGTTACTAGGTAATTCTGTATATTTAAAATGTCTTAGAATCCCTTGTATCTTGAAATTTTAATTGAGAATTGATAGCAGGTTCGGATAACTTGTAAATAGAGACTGATCTTTTGTTAGCTTGTATTTTGATAAGTAGACTTAAAAAAATTCTCTGGTCCGAAGCTGCTGTTCAGTGAAAATAAGCCAGACTAGGTTTTCCCCTGTGTGTTAGTAGAGGGTGTATTGTTTCTCGTAGACAGTTTGTGTGACAATTGTGATAACTATCCTGTCCCTCTGCCTCCTGTCTCCACCCAGCCTAGCCTATTTATGCAATACAAATGGAGTAAACATCCCATGGCATGGCTTTGATCATGGTTGTTTTTTAATACAGAAAATCAGCTAAGGCTGTTCCTTTGCTTACTAAAAAGACCTGTTCATGGTTCAGAAAAACCTGGTGCAGCTCACTAGGGCAAGGAGCCCCCTTTCCACAGTCCCCATCACAGTCTTGGTGCTTCAGCTAAATTGGACTGCTTCTGCTTATCACAGATGTTCTCTGCTTCCCTCTCTCTGTGCCCTTTTCATTTCCATCCACCCACTTTCCTAGAATGTCCTTCTGACCAGCATGCCACGATCCTATTCATTTTTTGTGAGTCAGTTAAAGCCACTTCCCCCAATGAGTCTTTCCCTAATTCTTCTCAGGCAAATGCCATCAATCAGCCCTGCAGTGTCATATCCCTTTTCTCCCTGCCTGTGCATATCAGATATCATTTGCAGTTTTTGGTATATGGTTTTTTTCAGTGTATGTTTTGTTGTTGTTTAAAGACTGTACATGTCTCCAATTATCACTTTAGGCAGAATTCTGAGAAATATTTAAAGTTTTTGATGTATATTGCCAAAATGCATTTTAGGCAGTGTCAACCCTTTTATTCTCTATTGTCTGTGTATCATTACCTATTCTGCCCATACACTCTATAATCCTGGCTGTTATGTTATCCCCTGTCCCAACCTTTGTTATTTGGATATGTATATGTTGTTGTTTTTTTTTAAGAAAAAAAATCTTATAATTTAATTCATATTGCGCTGCTCTAATTTCTAGTGAGTCTGAACATGTAAAAATGTGTTTATTAGCCATGCACATTCTCTTTGAATTGTCTGCTGACAGGGCACTTGACACTTTATATCATAGTATTTTTGTGAACTTGTCAGCTACTAAGGACTCAGGATAAACAGCTGTACTCTCAGTCTCAGCCACTGAGCCTAGCACATGATGGGTACTTAATAAACACCTGTTGAGAGATTAAGTGAATGAATATATACAGCTGATGATTGCTAGGGTTCTACATTTTTTGAAAATGTGGAATCTAGTTATATCTCTAGTCCAATTCATCCTTGAGTATGATCACAACACTGCCTCTTACTTCAAAAGCTCTCCATTTATAAGGTTGATTGATAGGGGCCCAGGATTAGATTTATAAACATAAAAAAGAATTGGAGTAGGAAGATGTTTTGAGGGTAGTCCATGATTCAAGAATATAATATCCTTTGTTGTTCACATGTCTGGACCTCACCAAAACAGAGGTAGTGATGCCTGAGCCCAAGAAGCAGGAAGGCAAGGCAGGGCAGGTCTCTGCTTTGAGAGATGCCTGATTTCAGTTGAGAAGGTGTAGTGACAAATTTGGGGATTATGCCTGGCTGTAAGGACTGAGTCGTCTTATATGTCAACTCATTTCCTTGTAGAAAATGAAATCCAATAAAAAGCTGTTTTATCTGGTGTTCTATCAAGGAGATCATCTTACCTAATAATAGACAAACATGTAAATTGACCCCCACTATGCCACCAGCCAATCAGGAGTGATATGCAAATTAACCCAACAAAGATGATGGTTAATTCAAATACATGGGTGCCAAGTGACAGAGCAGGCAGGATGCATGGCGGTGACACAGGTGTTCTGCCTCACCCCCAGTCTCTCAGGGCCTCTGGGCAGCATGGGAAGGAGGGGCTGGAGCAGAAAGAGGCAGCTCTAGGAGTTAGCAGAAAGGGGCTGGGCCCAAGTGGAAAGGTGGTGCCAGCCACCAGGAAAAAGAAAGCCCATTCTAGCACAAATCTTCATGCATCGGGCTTCTACTTTTTTATAACTTCATATTCCTACAAATGACCCTAAGGCACTACATGATGAGCTTCACTTGGGAGTTAAGGGTCTTATAGATTAAGTTATCATTTGTTTGAAAATTGATGATTGTGGCACATGTGGTAACTTTTCATTCACCAGGATACCTGAGTAACCAAAAGCAAAGATTTCTTCAGAGTGTGTGTGTGTGTGTGTGTGCGCGCGCACACACACACACACACAGGAGTGGGAGCATTGGAGGAGGTTAGTGGTAGAACAATAAGTTGGGAGTTAAATAGGAGAGTAAAACTTAGTCTTGACCATTAATCATGATTCTCCAATTTCACCACCCGACAAGTACCTTCTGAGACTGATTTAGCTTTTAAGTGTTTGGTTGAGGCAAGGGAAATAAGAAAACCAAAACATCTTCAACTCTGTGTTAGAAGTGTTACTCAGACTCATTTCATAAAGGAAATACAGGGCTGGATCATTTTTATTGTATGTTTTTTTTCCTTAAGTAAAGAAAGCAGTAAGTGGTTTCTTCCTTGTATGCAGGTAGCACCCTGCCAACCAGATCCTGTTGACGGATAATGGCCTGACAGCCAAGCCTTTGATGTTAAGCTTCACTTAGGCAGAAAGAAAGTTTTCCTGCGCCTCCCTCATATTCCTGGGTGGTCTTGTCTTCTTTCCTTCCCCAGGGCCTTGCCCAGAAAACCATTGGGTTCAGGGCCCCGTATGACAGTAGGGTCAGCAAACCCCAGGCCACTCCCCCACGTGTGGAGAACAAGTAGGGGTTGGAAACTCAGCTTAAAACAAACAAGTGCTAAATTAAAAAGAATGTTAAATACAGATCAGCTGCTTGGCTCCTGACAGCAGATTTAATTCGTCCCTCCTCTCACCTGATGGAGCTTCGCCTGCAGGGTTTGCATCAATTATCTGTCGACATGTGGAAAATGATTGATGAGCTGCCTGCGGCACTAGAGTACACTTTGTCAACCACTCATCATTTATACATCTTATCTCTGCCAGAACAAAAGATAGGACGGCTTGCACTGAACATGGGGATGGGAAGGGGGGAGATGAGAATAGGAGGTGAGGGAGGCCAGTCAGGCAACGCTGTTGGGTGCCCGTAGGCGATGAGGCCCATAGTTATTGGTCAGCCATCCCTGCCCTTGCCACAAGCTCTGGTTTTACCAAAACACTTTGACAATCCCCTCCAGAAGGACCTGGGAGTCAAGGATGTGTGTGTGTTTTAATTACGGTACCATCTCACAGGAGCTGAGGAGCACTGCAGCCATAGCTGCAGCTGACCCTTTGCTTTAATCAGCTACTCAGAAGGCAGGGCTTGTAACCAACCCTGACAGAGATTAATCATGGCCTTGTGGATCCAGCTCCTGAAAGAATATAAAGGAGCTGCTTAGGGATCAGCTGAGTTTAGGGAAATGGCATATGTGGTGATAGTGAGACAGAACAGTGGATGCATGTTGTTGTTGTTGTTGAAGTCCTGTTCCCCAGACTGAAGTGAAGTCCAAATGCTTTTACTCCGATTGAGGCAAAGATTTTTGATGATGTTGCTTCCTGTTTGTTGCCCTTAGGACTCAACTCCTGCTGAGAGGTGAATAAGAATATCAGTTCCCAAAGGTCTTTTGGTCCATGCCCATCTTCTCTTTCCCCTGGTGATGCTATTATAGCCACAAACCAAGGTGATGACCTAACAATAATTTCTAGGCAATAACTGCTGAAAATAGCAATTCTATTATGAGCTGATCTCTTTAATTCACTCTCTATTAAAGGCATCCCTCTTATTGATTTTTTTTTCTTTGAAAGAGAGGGAACTGACAAATACCCTCTAAGTCAAGTGACCTAGTTATATAATTTGAGTGATAGGCCCAACAGATTTCTTGGTAATTGGTGGTGGTGGGGGCAATCAAAGGGAATTAAGGTAGAAAACTTTGAATTTATAATATAATATGATTTTCCTTAAAAAAATAGACTACTTTTAAATTGGTAAGTGATAAATAAGAATGAAAAATGAATTATACCTAGTAGATGAATTCTAGAAGTGAGTAGTAATACTATGAGACAAAAATCATGTCAGAAGAGAGGTAACTTCACATAGAAAAATTATGAAATGGAAAAAAGAATAGCAGGAGATCAAAGGACACCTTACCTATAAAATAATTTGGTGGCCTTTGAAAGTTATAAAGTATGTAGTATTTCAAACCCTTTTATAATTTTAAAAATATTTTTTATTGATTTCAGAGAGGAAGGGAGAGGGAGTGATAGAAACATCAATGATAAGATCATTGATCAGCTGCCTCTTGCATGCCCCCTACTGGGGAGAGAGCCCATAACCTAGGCATGTGCCCTTGACTGTAATCGAACCTAAGACACTTTAATCCACAGGTCAACACTCTATCCACTGAGAAAAACTGGCTAGGGCTCTTTTTATAATTTTTCTTGATACTATTTGGGTAAAGGATTATCTCTAGCTATGCTTAAAAGTTGGTAGGTGAGATAACAGTGGCAGGTAGATAACCAACAGGACAGCAGCTGTCTTCATGAAACCTTTGTTGGGCATGAACTACTTCCATACAGAGGGATTCTATTGAACCAGTGGATAAAGGTGGCCAGTGAAGACTCATGACATCCACAAATGTTCCAATGATAGTGGATTATCCACACTGATGGCTGTAGTTGATGGATCATCTGCCTTGGATGAAAGGAAGCATGCACAGGCTTCCTCTAACCCTCATTTTATAGACTAAATTGTAGTTATCACAAAATCCTAGAATCAAGGACAGACACACTCAGTTTGACATAGATGTTTGAACTGGAAAGTGACAACACCAAGCAAAGGCATTTCTGTGATGCCTTTGAGTGAGATTATATCTTAATATTTGGGTGTAGCCTCAGGTGCCACAATGAATGAGGTTTTACATTATTTGTATTTTTGATAACCTTTTAAGTCTTCCACATTGGTAGGTGGTAGCCTACTTGCTATTAATCTTGAAAGTTTTGAAAACTATTTATATTAATTTCCTCAGCTGCTATAGCAAAGTGCCCCAAATTGGGTAGCTGAATAGTTTCATGGTTGTCTCTCAGTTCTTGAAGCTAAAAGTCAAAAGTCAAGATTTCAATAGCATTGTTTTCTTCTGAAAGCTGTGAAGGGTCATCTCTTCCATGCCTCTCTCCTAGCTTCTGGTAGCCTCTGGCATTCCTTGGCTTGTAGGTAGCATTCTATCTTCATATTGTCTTCCCTCTGTGATTGTCTATTTCTACATCCAAGTTTTTCCATTTTTATGAGGGCATATTGTATTAGGGCCTACTCTAATGACCTCATCTTAACTTGATCATCTACAAAGACCCTATTTCCCAATAAGGTGCTAGGAATTAGGACTTCAACATCTTTTAGGAGGGACACAATTCAACCCATAGTAGTAATACCTTGGAATCTGAATGTGAGAAATCCCACCCTCTGTGCTTCATCTTATGAATTTTAGGCTTAAATCTCTATCTTGAAGAGGGAACCATGCTAGTAAGATATGGCTCATCTAACAGTTAGCACATAGTAGCTACTGATAAATATTTGTTAGATGAATGAATTAGACTTTAACTTTGAGCTTTCTTGGAAAAAAGGCCATTTTACTAATGAATTTATATCTCTCTTAGGAAAAGACTAATTTCCAGTTCATGAAATCAATGAATTAACTTCAGAGATATCATAACTTAGAGAAATGGTTTCCTTTCAGAAATGCATCTTATGAAGCTCTGAATTTGGCCATTTACAGGGAATCTCCTTTCTATGATCCAGCAAATTCTGTTTTTAGGGAATCAGTACCTTAGCTGGATGTTTATTTTCTTGTGATACATTGCTACCTGGGGAAAAATTCCCCATGGAAACCTTATATTGCAAATTTGTTAAGACTGGCTTAATATCATTTGAATTATCTAATTCAAATCCTGACATGGAAAGAATATAGTTAGTTGTAAGAAGACTATTGTCTAGTACAGTGGTCAGCAAACTGCGGCTTGTGAGCCGTGGTTTGTCGGTTTGCCACTCTGTTGACTAAAGAGTTTGCCGACCACTCACCTAGACTCTCAATTCCAAAAATTACAAGTTGTTGTTGTTCCTTGTGATTAAACACCTGTTCCAGTGGTCAGCAAACTCATTAGTCAACAGAGCAGCAAACCAACAAACCATGGCTCTCGAACCACAGTTTGCTGACCACTGGTCTAGTACTTGTAAATGATTGAGTCTTGAGTTATTAAGGGGAAGGGTGAGACTTTTGTGTTTTCTTTTCTAGAAACTTATATTTCATTTACAAGTAAGTGAACTTTTAACATATTTTTAAAAATAACTGAGCAGCAAAAATTGGCTATATTTGATTTAAAAAAAACCTGTCAAAATAGAGAGATACAGAAAGTTTAAGAATACAAATTGTTCACGTATGTAAAGTGGAAGATGGAATGAGCATTTTTCTCCTAAATATCCTCTGTACACATTTTGGACAAGTTTTTATTAAATATAGTTAATTTTTATTTGTTGAAACCATGTGGCAGACCACATAACGTACAGAAGACAATTAGGTATATCAAGAGACCAAGGCAGGAGTCCCATGTGGTTAATGTTAAAGACCCTACATGTCAGGCCCCCACCCTGAGTCAGCATTTATGATTTGTGAAGTTCAAATCTTGACATGGAAAGGATGGTTGAGAAATTGAGAGAAGATTCAGGAGGCAAAACCAAAGCATTCTAATCAGCAATTCCTGCCTCTTATTCTGCACATTCAAATCCCCTTTCCCTTTGCTTTCTCAAGACAACTTGTACTGAACAATTACTATTTCTAGGCCTTTCTTTAAGCTGTTCCCCCTTTGGAAGGTCCATGCTTTGCTGCCCTCATAATTACTATTCATCCTTTGAGTCCCTGTTTAAATCCAAAGCCTTCTTGGCCATTTCTATCCCTCACCTACTGACCCTTATGCTAAAAACATTAGTTACTATAATACACTTAGATGCTTTCTTCATGTACTATAAACTATTCTTGTCTCTAGCTCTAAGCAGCTCAGCCAAAGAAGATATCTTTATATTACACAATGTCTCAGTTCCTTGGCTGTAAATGATCTCCCTTGATGAAGATCTGCTTAATGATAGCCCAAAATTATTCACCAAGATGAAAACAAACAAAGCTTTTCAATTGTTCATGCAGGTTAGAATAGAAGGAAAGGGCCTAGAGGAGAAATTCAAGGTAGATGGAATTTGCTGACAGAATGCTATATTTACCTGGTCAGATTTTCCAGTAGTGTTGGTTTATACTACTCTGTAGAGGATTTTATTTTTTTAATCTTTATTGTTCAGTTTATTAATTACATTGTTCCCTTCCCCACCCTCCACCCTCACCCCTCTCCACTGTCCTCTCCCATAGTTGCATGATTTTTGTCCAGTCTCTTGCTGCACTTCCCACACCCCTTTTCTCCCCAAGAATTGTCAGTCCATTCCCTCTCTATGTCCATGATTCTGTTACATTCACCAGTTTATCCTGTTCATCAGCTTATTAATTCACTTGATTTTTAGATTCATTTGTTGATAGATGTGTATTTGCTGTTCATAATTTACACTTTTATCTTTTGCTTCTTCCTCTTCTTAAAGAATATTTTTCAGCATTTCATATAATATTGGTTTGGTGGTGATGAACTCCTTTAGCTTTTTCTTATCTGTGAAGCACTTTATCTGACCTTCAATTCTGAATGTTAGCTTTGCTGGATAGAGTAATCTTGGTTGTAGATTCTTGCTATTCATCACTTTGAATATTTCTTGCCACTCCCGTCTGGCCTGCATCGTTGCTGTTGAGAAATCTGCTGACAATCGTATGGGTGCTCCCTTATAGGTAACTAACTGTTTTTCTCTTGCTACTTTTAATATTCTATCTTTGTCTTTTGCTCTTGGCATTCTAATTATGATGTGCCTTGGTGTGGTCCTCTTGCGGTTCCTATATATAGGGGTACGGTGCGCTTCTTGGACTCCTAAGTCAGTCAATTTCTTTCACCAGTTGTGGGGTTTTCAGTCACTATTTCTTCAAATAGGTTTTCATTGTCTTGCTCTCTCTCTTTTTCTGGCACCCCTATAATTCGGATGTTGGTATGCTTGAGGTTGTCCCAGAGGCCCCTTACACTATCTTCAATTTTTTGGATTCTTTTGGTTTCTTGCTTTTTCAGCTGAGTGGATTTTACCTCTTTGTATTTCAAATCTTTAACTTGGTTCTTGGGGTGCTCTAGAGTATTTTAGGTCTTTGTATAATATTTTTTATTTCAGTCAGTGTATGCTTAATTTCTGGTTGGTCCTTTTTCATATCCTTGAGAGACTCGTTCATGTCCTTATAGGACTCATTCATTTCCACATTGGCCTTGATCATTTCCTTGCAGGTCTCATTCATATCCTTGAGGGTCTCATTCATTTCCTTGTAGGTCTTGCTTGTTTCCTTATAGGTCTCAACCTTTTCTAGGAGCCTCTTGAGAAGCCCTATAACCGTGATCTTGAATTCCATGTCCAGTCGTTTTTTTCCCCTCCATTTCTTTCACATCTGATTTCTTTCCATGTCTCTGCATGGTGGCTGCTTCCCTGAGTTGGTCAATTAGCTTTGTGTGGTAGACGTCCTACAAGGGACAGTGGGTCAGCCTCCCCAGTTACCTGAGGTGGATATGGGTTGCACAGTCTTGCTGAAGTTAAGCTCAGGTTAATAATTGTTAGCACTTGGAGGGGTTGACCTCCAGGCCAGTTGTCTGTGAAGTTCAGCTGTGCTCAGGTTGGATGGGCAGAGTCTCCGGGCCAAGCAGACAGCGTTAGCTCCGCCCTATGCAGCCCCAGGGACTCTGTGCCAGGGGCAATGGCCGCCAGCACCTCTGAGAGAGAGCCACTGCCGAGCTCCACCGGCTGCAGGAGAATTCAGACTCTCCCCAAATGAGTCTGCATACCCAACATCTCACCCAGGGTCATAAACAAAGCAGTCTGATGGTTTCCCAAATGAAAGAGCAAGTCATGAGTGCTCTCTGTGCGGTCAGGCAGCTGCACTATTCCCAAGTTCACGCGCACAGGGCACAAGTTTGCCTTCTCCAAAAGCCGGCAGACCCCTGCAGCACCCGAGCTTCAGCGTGCCCTCCCACTGTCCAGTTTTTACCCCGTATGATAGTCGGTTCCCTGGACTTCGCCCAGAGCTGGAGAATCAGTCCAGTGGGATGTCTCAGTCTCCCCTGTTCGAGAAAACTGGCTGGTTTTCAGCCACCCACCCTATCTGCTGGCGCGCGCTCCTCCAAACCTCTCTTCGCACGTATCTTCCACGCTGTCCGCCACTGCTCCTACAAGTCACAGTGTCTTATCTTCACTTTTATTTGTGGAATTTTCACTCAGCCAGCTTTCCAGTGATTCTGGATGATGTTTGTTCTTTCGTTAAGTTTTAGTTTTAAAATTGCTGTGTATGGCGGCAAGATAGGTGTTTTACCTATGCCGCCATCTTGGTTCTCACTCTGTAGAGGATTTTAAATAAGAAAGATTCTCTGGGGAGTCAGGAAAAGTAATGATATGTGATCTACCTGGGTCCTTCCTCTGTGAAATGACAATTACACCATGGGCCAATGGCATAATGATATTCTCGACAATGACAGAAGCTCATAATGCAACAACAGTATGCATTTATTTTAAAGCTAGTATTAAATTTAAAAAGAGCAACTCCCTATACCAGTAAGAATTACACTGTGACTTAGGAAACGGATGAGGGATTTATTGGGCTCCTCATGAGGTTGAATGTCTCTTTAAAAGATGAGAGAGAGTGGCCAACGTCCCTCGGGATGGTGATTCTAAAGCTAGGAGGAGGAGGAGGAATTGGGGAGTGGTGAGAACTAAATTAGAAGAATGTTTTGGGAAGGTTGTAATTTCAAGAATAGCTCATGGAAGTTGTGCATTGCCATCCTGAAACTGTATACATTTTTCCCCTCTTTAAACCTGGACAACTTTAATTTGGGATTAAAAAATGATGGCTGAAACGCAGAGCAGTGTTCTAATGATAAAGGGATGCAAATTAAAGACCAATTAGCATGGCATTTGTTTTCATTCTGCAGCAACTTTTCTACCCCCAGTGCACCCTCAGTAACAGGAAAATATTTTCCTGGGTCCAAGGCTGGTTTTCTGGAGCTGGCAGCTGCTAGGTGCTCTGGGTTGTAGTGCATGAGACAGGTTTCAGGCAGTTTCCAGATAGCCACCCCTTGCATTCTGCCCATTCTGTAGAGCCACTCTCCCTGCAAAACAACGCCATTTAACTTCGAGCTCTGACACCTTGCCTATTTCTATTTCACTATAAATAACCTGCTCTGCTTCCTTTTCCTCCCCCAGGTCAGGCATTCCTCAATTATAGTCTTAAACCTGACCAAGCTAGAACAAATTGTGACCTTAAGTTATATCTTAAAGTCCTGCCTCATATTGGGACACAGAAGAGTTTTTTTTTGGCATTCTCTTTGACAGGCTGCTTGTAGATAGAACAGTTTTCCATAAGGAATTGAAATCATACATCAAATGTATTGTTTTATATGTAAGCCACTGGAGACCAATGAAAGCAGTTGGTAGAGCCCAAATACCATTACAAATAGATTTATTGTGGTGTGTTTTCTCCCACCTTTTTCTAGAAGTTATTACTTTAATCTTAAGAATTTATGTAAGTAGTCCTGTGGCTTTCATATGGTTTATGCATTCACTTTGGAGACTTTTAGCTATTTAGTGGCGAGATGTTTAAAACAAGTGTTATCAAGGAAATAATTTTGGCTTTACATCACTTTTTTTTATATTTGCCTCTGAATGCTACATATAGAATAGCCATTCAGCAGTATAAAAGAGTTATTGTGGATGTCATGGAACTTATCTTTCCAGTGCCCTTTAGTTTGGTGTGCTCATCTGCACCTCCAAGAAGCAAGTGGGGATAAACATGCAGTTAGGTGCCTTTTACTGCCAAATTAGAAAAAGCTCTGCATTCCTTCCTGAACCGTTTCAAAGAAAAAGAACATTAGACTTAAGAGCAATGAAACTCACTGTGGTGTACATTTACTAAAAGCACTGGGTGTTTTTTGTCAGCCCTACAGTACCAGAGCTGTTTGAAAATTTAAAAAGAATTATCCTGAATGACATTAGAAGATGACTCGAATATTCTTGTAAGACTCACGTCATTTATATTTATATTTCAACTAAATATTTAGTAAAAATGTGTTTTTGCATGTTTTTCTGTTAGTGTTTAACTTTAATTTTTAAATGAATTCCTGATTAATTCACCATGCTCCTCTTTATACATACATACATGTTCACACACTGTGGATTTATAATTCATAAACTGCTTTTTTTATTTGGTAGCCATATTTTCTACATCTGTTGATAGAAACTTGTGAGTCATTCATTCCCAACACAATATGTTGCAACCCAATTGTGTTATGTGTAAAGCTGTGGTTTGTCTAGTTCTTATAAAAACAGTGTGTACCCATTTTGACCCTTCCTCTCCTACTTAAAAAAAATTACCTTCTCATGTGGTTTATTTCTTGTCAGCACTTCCAAAGCTTTATACTGACAGGCAACTTGACCCTAGTTCCTTTTAAACTTTTTAGAATTTTAACAGTGTTTTTCTTAGTATAGAGGAGTAGACATGTCTAGGGAACCTGATGTCAAACTAAGAGTACAGACATTATCCTGCTGAAGGCCACTGTGGTGAAAAAGCAGATTAACAGGTTTCTTTTTAAAAATATATATTTTTTATTATTTTTTTACAGAGAGGAAGGGAAAGGGGTAGGAAGTCAGAAATGTTGATGAGAAAGAAACATCAATCAGCAGCCTCCCACACCTCCCTCCCCCCACAGCAGGGACGTGCCCGCAACCAAGGTACATGCCCTTGACCAGAATTGAACCCAGGACCCTTCAGTCTGCAGGCCGATGCTCTATCCACTGAGCCAAACAGGTTTCAGTGGTTAGCAGGTTTCCTAGACAACATAAGGGCCTAGGAAGCAGACAAAAGCTTTCAAATCCCTTTCTGTGAGTTTTGAGGAGATAGAGTACACCTCTGGGGATGGAAGTCCCTACAGTTCAAATAGCATTGGAAAGTCAGATGACTGAAATCAATTTTATGATTCTATTTGGATCATCTTCCAGAAAACAGAGAATTCTTTTCATGGATTCTGGGTTTGCACTAAGATAGGTTCAGATCTGAGCCAACCACCCTTTGGCAGCAGCGAATTACTAAAAAGATTATTTCCAGGCACAGTTTCATTGCTTTGAAATACACCTAGTAATACTGACAAGTGGCTAATGCATTGCCCCTAGGTGAGGACTGTTTTAATGACTAGTTGAAGATCATATGTAATTAAACATACTAATTGTTATGAACAAATGAAGGTAGATATGTATGTCAAGTTTATGCTCCTAAAGAGGATAAGTATTCCCCACCTGATTTGTCTCATGCTATTAATTTGTTGAGTAAACACCGGTTTCATAATTGGAAGATCAATTTCATTCCAGCCCAGTTATTCCACCTTTTCCAAATTAGTGTTGGTCAAATTAATGAGACATTGACTTAGAAAGGTGACTGCGTTGGAGATTACGGTCTTGTCACTGATGTCCCTAAGTTTGGGCCTCTATCCAATGTGAGCTCTCTTGTCCATCATCCCCAACATGTGGCTCCTATGAAGGCTTGCAAACCTGCCCTTTCATGTTTACTGTTGAACCACTAACTTGACTTCAGTGTGCCAGCCCCACTGGTTCTTTAAGCTATTGCTTTGCCCGGAGCTTTATAATGCCTTTGTGAATCCTGACTTCACTGCATCTCCTGTTTGAACCACCAGTGTACTTGCCCACTGTCCCCTTACCCAGACTCTACTCTTGAACAAACCTCCAACCCCACCCAGCTGAGCAAGTTTCAGGAGAAACTGTCAGCTTAGCCTTCATCTTGTCTCTATCACGCAAGCTGGAGGGAGCTTGTGACTTACAGGTCAGCGCTAGAAGATACCTTTTTCTGCTTCAAGAGTTGGCTTTCTCCTAATGTAGATTTTACTTGTTTGTTATTCTTTAATGAATTTTAGCTGCATGGCAATTGAATTAATCCTAGTTTTTGGTTTATGATATGCTGTCATCAATTGGTCTACTCCTGGCATTTTATTATTTGTATGAAACTACATATTTTTAATAATGTAAGAATGAACCAACCCAAGAGGTAGAGTATAGATAATAACTGATGTTTTTCTACATTGTTCTCTTCTAGGTAATCATTATATTGAATTTTGTGTTTCATATTCCCTTCCATTCTAAAAAGATTTTTTTAGCACACACACATTTATGTACCTAAATAATATATTGTTCAGTGTTGGCTATTTTAAATTTTGATTAGAAAAGAACATAATGCTGGATGTTTTCTTTTAGGATTTTCTTTTTTAATTCAACATTATCTTATAAAGTTTTACTTATGTTGTTGTTTATAGTCACAGTTCATTTATTTTCAATACTGTATAGTATTTCATCATATTAAACTATCACAGGTTATTCTCCAGAAGAAGGGCACTGTGTTATTTCCAACATTATTGCATTTGAACAGTGCTATATGCATCTTCTGGTGCACTTGGTGTTTCTCTTGGAATACAATTACTGGGTTTTTGGATATTCATACCTTAAATGATTTTTGCTGGAAAATTCCAACCTGTTTTCTTTTTTACAAATATATTTTTATTGATTTCAGAGAGGAAGGGAAATGGAGAGACAGAAACATCAATAATGAGAATCATTGATAGGCTGCTTCCTGCTTCCCATCGGGAATGGAGCCTGCAACATGGACATGTGCCCTGATCTGGAATCAAGTCAAACCATGACCTCCTAGTTCAGAGGTTGACACTCAGTCACTGAGCCACACCAGTAGGGCCCAACCTGTTTTCTTGGTATTCCATTTTTACATTCCCATCAGCAATGATAGTAGTGATTCTGGGGATACTCATCTTCTCCAACACTTTATATTGTTGGACTTCTTGTCTTCTAACAATTAAGTTGTTGTAAAGTGCTATCATACCCCTAGAGTCTTGATTTGGATTTTCCTGAATATTGAGGTAACTTTCCCAGGACTGGTAATCTATATTTTCTTTGCACATTAGCTCACATTAACTGTGTTTAAAAAGGAGGTGTTTTTTTAAAGGACCATTTGCAGTTTAGCAGTCAAGATGTGAAAGTCATTCTTACAATGCAAAAGAAACAGGAGACTCTGCACCTAGTCCTGGCTGCTTCAGTGATACCCCAAACGACTCAATGAAGACATCATTTTTTAGTGTTCCTGTTCCTCACCTGTTAATGGAGGGTGTTAATCACTAAGGGCATGCATGTTCTGGTCTAAGTTTTCATCATGTAGTAAATTATAGCTATCACATTGATTCAGGTGTTTATCTTTCAGGCATTTGACATTCATTTTCTTGTGTGATCTTTCCAACACCTGAGTGACATAGTCAGAAAAAAAAGGTGAAATAAAAGCCTACGCATTTTGACAGAATTCTCCAGGGTATATAAACAGTGTGTGACTATGGGGAGACCAGGAAGTTCATCAGGCCCATAAATATTTCTCTTCTGGCTTTAAAGTCTAAAAGGCCACAATTACTATGTCTTTGCTATGATTCTTACAGGCCTTTAGGTCTCCATTAAAATGCAAATGCCCCTGAAGGGGGTGGGGAGAATCTTTAAACTCATTATTACCTAAATCTTCCACAGGGATTCATTTATCAGATTCTTTCCCATCAGACACCAGTTTGGAAACAGAGCTTGTGGGAATGGACACCTGGTTGATGTGAGCAAGCTTTAGAGGGAGAAGAATGGCTGTAGAGAGAGGCGGGATGTGCCCAGAAAGCCAATCAGGGCTTCTTAGGGTCTGGCCAGTTGTTACTCCCACAGATTCATGTCAAGCCAGATTCTCAAATCAAACTGGCCTAGCACATGGAGCTAATGCTGCATCCTCAGAGGACAGTTTCCTCTGAAACTAACTGCAAGCGAAAGTATATAAAGGATGCCAACCAGCAGCAGTCCTTCGGGAGCCTGCCAACCACTGCTAAAACCCTCCCGCCTCTCTGGAACAGAGCCTTTAGTCCTTTCTCATCCAACCCTCAGTCCTGCCCAGTCTACAGTTTGGCCATCTTGAGGTGTGGACAGGCCTTGCTAAATAACTTCCAATGGGTCATTTGTGTTGCCTCTGCTTGGTTTGACATCCAAACAACTCTTTAAAAATGTCCACTCTGGCTCAGCTCACAAAGGGGCCTGAAGGGAGATGGCTGATGTGTTTGGCTTTCTCTGCTTTTCCTCTGTCACCCACACAAAAATATGCCCTTCTCTTCTCTCTCAGGCACCTCCTCCAACAACATGCATGTCTGCCTCTGCTGACCCTGGCCTCTAACATGTCAGAGTTAATAAAACACCACGGCTGTCATAACATGAGGTTAAATGAAGTCTTCAAAACCTGTCCATTCAACGGATTTGTGTGTGTGTGTGTCTGCTGCTGTCTCTTTCTGGATACAGCTTGTCTTGGTTCACGGACAGCCGGCCCTGGGCCTTTGTCTTTGTTCAGTGTTGTGCTTAATTCCTCCCTCGTTCATTAATCATCCCTCTGTCTATTTATACCAGTGGCAAGTATAGTGAACACACTTAACGCCTGCTTTTGTTTTGGTGGCACCCTTTGTGAGGACCAGAGCAGAGCTAATTATTAACTGCGAAATGACGGTAAAACTCTTAGATAAGCGCCAAATGCTGCATCTACTGAGACAGTTTCATTTTAACCTTTAAGAGTTTGAGGCCAAGCAAATGGGGTGGCTTTATTTAGCTGTGAATCCAGAGGAGCAATGCTGGCACTCGGATAATTAACAGAGAACTCCATTAAAACTCAGCCAGACAACCGACAGCACAGGGATGGAGTCCACCTGAGCAACTCCAACCTTTACTTTTCCTTTCTCCAGCGTTTGACCATCTTTGTTGTCAGCTCAGGATGATTTTATACCCTCCAGCCTGACTCTGATAGCCCTTTGCTAGTGGACACTGTAGAGTCAACTTTTTAGTACATTCATTTCAGCAGTTAAAACTGCACTGGGATGGTTACCTTCTCACATATTTTCCCTGACCACCGTTTCTAACATAATCTCCTAAGCACACAGCCACCCTCCGAAACCTTCTATCCTATTACCCAGTTTTATTTTTCCACAGCATTTGTCACTATTTATAATAATTTTATTTGTGCATTTCTTGTCTGACTACTAGGAGAATGTAAGCCCCATGTATCTTTAGTAGTTAGCACAGTGAATTCACATTCCAGGACCCAATAATATTTATTATGTGACTCAGTGAATGAATAAATGGGTGAATGGGTGGAAAGACATTTTTCCAAGAAGGTGATCAGTCTGCCTTCTGTAATCTCAGGCATAAGGCTCTAACATTCACCTCTGTCTATTCAACCATATCCTTATTACATTAACATCTCCCACTATCCTGTGGCTAGTGCTCTATGTCTTTACTCTCTTTTTCACAGGACCCATGGGACCTCTCTTGACTTTTGGATAAAATGACTCAAAGCCTATGGCTTTGTTTCTAGAATGTTCACTTCATACCCTCCCTCCATTCTGCTCTCTGTCTAGACATTTTTTTTTCCATGTGGACAATTGCTTGTCTCTAAGACATGTAAAGATGGTTCTTTTCTTTGTCACTGAGCTGTGGTTCCTTTGTTGTGGTATCTGTGGTTACTATTTATAAATGGGTCTGTTTGTGACTTCTTTATTCTGTTTTATTGGTATGTTCTCTATTGTTGAACCTACACTAAGCACTTTTAATTTAGTAGTTTTATAATCTCATTATGTGTGTTAAGGTAAATTCCTCTTTTTTTCTACTTTAGGAGTGAAGAACTTTGGCTTTTCATGGCCCTTTGATCTTTCATGTAAAATTCAGAACTACCTTGTATTTCACTAAAAATCCTAGTAAGGTTTTCACTGAAACTACATTTAACCTATAGATCAAACTAGAAAGAACTAAATCTGTCCATCTATAAATATAGTATTATCTCTACTTAGTTAGGTTTTTAAGTGTAAAATTTGATGATATTTAGTATACTCACAGATTTGTACAACCATTGTCACTACCTAATTTTAAAACACTATACTATCCCAATAAGAAACATTATGCCCATTATCAATCACCACCCATTCCTCCTTTCTGCTAGCACATGGCAATGCCAATCTGTTTTCTGCCTATTCTGGACTTTTCATATAAATATATGGTCTTTTGTGACTAGTTAGCTAGCATAAAGTTTTCAAGGTTCATTTATGTTATATCTTATATTAGTAGTTCAATCTTTTTAAGGCCAAATAATATTCCATTGCCAGGATATATCATATTTGTTTACCCATTAATCAGTTGATAGACATTTTGGTAGTTTCCATTTTTGGTTATTATAAATATTGCTGCTATGGATATTTTTGTCTAAGCTTTTTTATTGTTTTTAATTCTCTTGGGTATGTAGTTAAGAATATAATTTATGGTTCATATATTAACTTTTATGTTTAACTTTTTGAATATCTGCCAACTATTACTCACAGAGGCAGCGCCATTTTATATATTCCCATTAGCAATATATGAGAAATCCAATTCCTCCACATCACCACTAACACTTGTTAGTTTCTATTTTTTAAAATAGCTATTCTATAGTTGTGAAGTGTTATCTCATTTTCATGTTAATTTTCATTTATCTGGTAATTAATGATGTTGAATATCTTTTCATGTACTTATTGGCCATTTGTACACATATATAATTATATGCACATACACACATATAGATACATGTGTGCATATATATCCTATCTAATAAAAGAGTAATATGCAAATTTGACCATACCTTCGCTACACCAACAAGCCACACCCACAGCTATGCCCACCAGCCAATCAGGAGCAAATTATGCAAATAAACCCCAACCAAGATTGCTGCCGCCACTCAGAGCAGGAGGAAGGCATGGGTTTTCCTAGCAACAGAGAAAGCCAAGCTACTGCCTCACCTTGCCAGCCTAGGCCTCCACTCAGTGTTACAAAGTTTCAATTATAAAAGATACAGAAATGGCAGCAGCCACTGAGCTGGAGAGAACAGAGGCTTGGGTTTCCCTGGCAACGGAGGAAGCCAAGCTTTCCACCTGCCATTGCCGGCCTAGGCCTCCACTCTAGACTACAAAGTTTCAAACAGAAATGGCTGCCACCACGGAGCGAGCAGAAGGCTTGGCTCTACTCCAGGCTACAAAGTTTCAATTGTAGACATAAAGTAATCCCAGATCCCAGGGCTTCCCTTGGGTTGCTGGGGGGCATGGCTGGCCTGCGAACCTCCATAGGTCCCTCGCCCAGGTTACTCCTCACCCCAAGGGAACCCCCACCCTGATCTGGGACACCCTTCAGGGCAAACCAGCTGCCCCCCCCCCATTCACCAGGCCTCTAACCTATCTAATAAAAGAGTAATTTGAAGATTGACCATCACACCAACACACAAGAGGGCTGCCCCCATGTAGTCAAAGATCCTGCTCCCATATGGACACAAGATAGCCACCACAAGGTGGCCAGCAGCGGAGGACAGTGGGAGTTTCCAGGCCTGCAAGGGAGGGCAGTTGGGAGGAACCAGGCCTACAAGGGAGGGCAGTTGGGGGCGATGAAGCCTGCAGGGGAGGGCAGTTAGGGGTGACCAGGCTGGCAGAGGAGGGAAGTTGGGGGCAAACAAGCTGGAAGGGGAGCAGTTAGACATCAATTAGGCTGGCAGTGTAGTGGTTAGCAGGTTATCAGGCTGGCAGGCAAGTGAGCAGTTTGGAGCCAGCAGTCCTGGATTGTGAGAAGGATGTCCGACTGCCCATTTAGGCCCGATCCTACTGGGATCGGGCCTAAACGGGCAGTTGAACATCCCTCGAGGCATCCCAGATTGGAAAAGGTACAGGCTGGGCTAAGGGACATCACCCGCCCCCCATGCATGAATTTTGTGCAGCAAGCCTCTAGTGTGTGTGTATTTTTTTATGTAATTATTAACCATTTGTATACATATAATATATAATTATACACTCACATATATATGTGTATATACATATATATATCTTCATGAGACATGATTTGCTAATATTTATATATGCTAATATGTGTGTATATATATATGTGTGTGTGTATATATATATGTGTGTGTGTGTGTATATATATATATATATATATATATAGTCTGATAACAAAACAGAATATATATATTTAGAGAACTATTCAAATTCTTTGCTCATTTTAAAATTATTTGTCATTTAATTGTTGAGTTACAAAAGTTCCTTCTATTTTCTGGATATTAAACCTTCATGAAATACATGATTTGCTAATATTTTTTCTCATTCTATAGGTCATATTTTCACTTTCTTGATAGTGTTTTTGGTGCAAAAGTTTTTGATTCTGATTATATCCAATTTATTATTTTTTGATTGTTTGTGCTTTCTGTGTCATATAAAAAAAAACCATTGCCTAATTTAAGGTCATGAAGATTTATACCTATGTAGCTTCTAAAAGATTTATAGCTTTAGCTTTTACATTTATGACTTTGATATAGTTTAATTAAATTTTTGTATATGGAGTGAGGTAGGGACTTCAAATGTATTCTTTTGCACATGAATATCCAGTTGTTCCAGCACTATATGTTGAAAAGATTATATTTTTTAAAAATATATTTTATTGATTTTTTACAGAGAGGAAGGGAGAGGGATAGATAGTTAGAAACATTGATGAGAGAGAAATATGGATCAGCTGCCTCCTGCACACCTCCTACTGGGGATGTGCCTGCAACCAAGGTACATGCCCTTGACTGGAATCGAACCTGGAACACTTCAGTCTTCAGGCCAATGCTCTATCCACTGAGCCAAACCAGTCAGGGCAAGAGAGTAGGATTCTTATCTGTGTTATTTTTTTTATTGTGAAAAGGTTTATAATAGTTTTTTTTTTACTTAATATTTATCAGGTAAAGTTATTTCCTATACAAGTCTGATAATTTAAGAGTTTCAATCATATAATAGACTATCTATAGGAGCCTGAGGTTATCCTAGGATTAATGCTATTATTTTTATCAAGAGTGTATTAGGAGACCTAATCCTGGCAAAAGGGATTCAGTGCCACCTATATTTAGAACAGTCACCAAATGAGATGAAGAAGAGGTATCTTATCATCACTCCCACTTACTGGAATCACTATTCCTGAGGTGTGGCTGGCTGACTTATAGGTCTTACCTTGTGTGTTAAATTCAAATGTTTGCAAGTGGCTACATGGACTGTTGTGTTCAGAAGTCTGAAGTTTTCCTGATGTCACTGTGATTAATTAATGATATTTGACACCTGAGTGAAAAAAGAGATAGGAAGCACAGACCTATTTGTCATGCTTGTCCTTGGCCCCCTCTCTCTGTTGGCTATTTTGTATCTGCTCCTTTTTGCTTTAAATTGTCCCTGGATATTATTCCTTGTCTTTCTTTATCATTGAATTTGGACATTTTTTTTCTTTGTTTGATTCTTGGTCCTGACTCGTGATGGATACATCCTCTTGAATACTTCATGTAGCAAAGAACACACTGACATGCTTTGCTAAGGTAAACAATAGGGCTTTGAGAGTCCTGGTCCCAGGATTCTGTTCTGTTGTCAAACTACATACAGATCATTTGTTAGAGGAGCATGTCCCCATTTTGGAATTGTAAAGTAATTCATATATATATATATATATATATATATATATATATATATATATATGACTGAAAATGGCAATTAGACTCAGTATACTAGAAAAGAATGGGAGAATAGAAATTGGGGGACAACAAGCATTAAACAGTATCTTAGTTGACCTCTGTCTTACAAAATCAGCAATATAAGGAAATGGTTTGCAGTGAGGGAGACAATCCTTCCTAATGAGTGATGTAGGAAATTGGGTTTAAGGGTCAAAAGAGACTTTCCCGTGCTCAAAGACTCACATGTTATATGGAGTAAATATAATCTCTGAGTGTCTGGAGAATTCTTAGGAACATAATCTGTGATGCTAATATTGCCCTTTCTGAAGGCTTAGGATTCTACCTTTATGATCAAGGCTTTTTTTTTTTCTGTTCAAAAAATTTAGTCCCTGAAAGCTTCTGATATATTGGACTAATTAGGGTATATATTCAGTATCAATAGGATAGAACATCATTTTCCTCTCGATGCATGGTCCAGAATAAGCAAGGCAGGCCTGACACAGTGGCCCCTTCCAGCTTTTTCATGTGCTATACTTGCAGTCTTGGTGAAAGAGAGGACTCTCCTTCCTGCTGCTGTATTCCAGTCAGCAAAATATGGGGAAGGAAGAGAAGAGAGCACGCTTATTTCTTTTAAGGGAACTGCCTAGAAATGGTATAAAACTATTATGCTTTAAGTTCATTTGCTAGAAATGATTCACATAATTACACTTCATGGCATGCTCTTGTCTGAAAACTGCTGGTTCTGCTACTGGAGAGGAATGGGAGAATAGAAATTGGAGAATAACCAGCAGTCTCTGCTGAATGACATTGTTAAATAAATGGGAAGAGCTAGGCCAAAAGGAAACAATCCTATTTAATAAAAGAGTAATATGCAAATTGACCATCACTCCAACACACAAGATGGTTGCCCTCATGTGGTCAAATATCCTGCCCCCATGTGGACACAAGATGGCCACCACAAGATGGCTAGCAGGGGAAGGCAGTTATGGGTGACCAGGCCAGCAAAGGAGGGAAGTTGGGGGTGACCAGGCCTGCAGGGAAGGGCAGTTGGTGGGGACCCAAGCCTGCAGGGGAGGATAGTTGGGGGGGACCCAGGCCTGCAGGGGAGAACAATTGGGGTGGACCAGGCCTGCAGGGGAGAGCAGTTAGGGGTGACCAGGCCTGCAGGGAGAGTAGTTAGGGGCAAACAGGCTAGCAAGGGAGCAGTTAAGCATCAATCAGGCTGTCAGGAGAGTGGTTAGAGGGTGATCAGGCTGGCAGGCAGAAGTGGTTAGGGGAAATCAGAAAGGCAGACAGGGAGCAGTTGGGAGCCAGCAGTCCTGGATTATGAGAGGGATATCTGGTTGGATCGGACCTAAACAGGAAGTCAGACATCTCTTGATTGGAGAGGGTGCAGGCTGGGCTGAGGGACACTCTCCCTCTCCCCCGCCCCCCATGCACAAATTTTGTGCACCACATCTCTAGTATGGACATAAATTATCATTGATCAAGGTCCAAGGCTTTGATGAGCTTAATGGAAAAGAACATGGACCTGGTTTTCCAGAAACTCATATTTTACAGGTACATTGCTGTGAGGATACAGTTTTCCAGCAGTAACCTGAAATCTAGGAAGTAATGGACAGATCTGAAATCTTTCACCTCTTCCCCCTTGAGGGCTATCAGAAGAGGTACTTCTATTACCTACAAGGTGAGATAATCAGTTGCTTATAGCACATAAGGACAGACTTCTGCTTATTGAAATCTATATGATAGAAAAAATATGTGAATATAGTAGACACTATTTGAATTCACTAATATCTGATCTTTTTTTCCTTTTGGGGGCTGAGTTACAAAAAGACCCTGTGCAGTTTTGTTACCCCCTTTCCAGCTGAGATCACCTTGGATAATATCTTGTGTTTTATAGTGTTGTAGTCACAACATCAAAGTAACTAAATTACTAGACATCTGCCCTGGAGATTCACTCAAACCCATAGATGATATGGTTTTGTTAAAGGGGTGATCAGATTTTTCGGGAAATCCTGTTAGTGTAGCATAACCTAGTCCAGTGGTCGGAAAACTGCGACTCGTGAGCCACTCTGTTGACTAATAAGTTTGCCAGCCATTAACCTAGACTCTAGGTTCCAATCATTATAGGCTGTTGTTGTTCCTTGTGATTAAGCCCCTATCCCAGTGGTCAGCAAACTCATTACTCAACATGGAACTCATGAGCCACAGTTTGCCGAGCACTGACCTAGTCTATTATGACTGTTACGTTTAGCAAGTATTATCCACCTCCAAATATGAACAGAGCCATCAATCATGGAGTCCTGGAATGAACTAGAAACAAGAAATGTCTCTGCTCTCAAATACCTTATAATGTAGTTAAGTTGTCCAATTATAGCAACTGAAGGAGAATGGTACCTTAAGGCTAATAGTACTGTGTTCTTAAAAGAGTGATTAGCGTTGGATGTGGTTCACCTGGGAAGACTTCCTCTAAGAGGGAAAAGCAATCACTTTCTCCATCTGTGCTGGAAGACAGTCACTGGAACACAGTCAGGAAAAGAGGATTTATGCAATGTAAATGGCTGAACCTGATAGCTCCTGGCTAATTGAAAGTGTCAGTGTTAGTGTGCTTAGGTTAATTGGGCCCTTTAGTGTTTTGTCTGAGCTGTTCCTCCCAGAAAGCATAGCAACCATCCCTCTCTAAGGGATATGGGACCCTGAAGGGCATCTCTTTGGACCCTGATAGCTTGCAGCAAGCTCATAGATATGGAAACTTATAGTTATGCTTTTCATTTATCTTATATGGACAAAGAAGACTGTTTTCTTCATAAATTAGAGTGAGCTGAAGACCTCAAAGCAATTCCTTCATCAGCCTTTCCAGTGTCATAAAACTTAAGCAGGAACAAGAGGGTGAATTGGGGACCTCTGGCTTTTGGCCCTTTCTCCTTGAGGAGTCTGATCTGTTCTACAAACTTTTCTTCTGATGGCCACAAATGAGAAGTTGTTGAAAACATGTGACCTTAACCAACATTCAGAGACCAATGCTAAGCTTAGAGGTCCCTGAGTTGCATCTTTGATTTATGGTATTAGAGAAGAATTTTAGGTAGTTGGTTTAGATTCTTCATAATAGCATTGACATGGCATGGCATGTCAGCTGAAGGCATAAGACATAATATCTTAAGATGACAGAGTATTAGGCTTAGAATAGGCAAAAATAATGACATTTGGAATAATGGAACATTTATAGGAGAACAGGTAAGATCAGGTTTCTTCCAATGTACAATTTCTATTTTGTCAGAGGACTCTCTTATTATTTCACATGTTCTACTGCATTACCTTCCTTTCTTCCTGGATTAGACAGTCTTCAAGGGCAGAGAATTTATACATTAATTTTGGGTTCTTGATGTCTAGCCCAATCATTTTTAAAAAGTAGATTTGATGGATTAATTCATTGCATATCAAAGTTGCAAGAAACCTTGAAGATTATCATGTTGAATTCTCACCTACTTCTATCAGATGTACAACATTGAGAAAATCAGTTTAGCAATACTCAAAAATGTTATTTCTCCTAACAATCCAACACTTCCCCACATGTCTGAAAGAAGCTTGTGCATAAGGTAACATTTATTAAAATGGCCATTTTGACACTATTTTGTGGTGGGAGGGAGGTAACAAAATAAATTTCCATTAACTAGAGATTAGATAAAATGCAATCTATTCATGAGGTAGATTTAAATGGAAGGGAATAGATTTTAAAGAAAGCCACATGGTAATTAGAAAAATATATAAAATACCACACTATATTTTTATCAAACCACTAATCTTATTTCTGGATAAACATGCATTCTGTAAATTTTAAAAATTAGTGTAATTTATTTTTTATACTTTGGAAAATATATTTTGGAAAATATATTTTAAAGTGATCATCTAAAAATAAAACAACAATATAGCATTCTTCCTTTCAGATGAAGAAGTTTACTTACATCAAGTGTTGTGCTGGTTATGTGAACAGGTTTGGGTCCTATTTTATTTTGAACAAAACAAATATTAAATTTTATGAGATGACCAGATGTATTTGAACACTGAATTATAAGATTCATAGGTGTAATAATGGTGTGTGGTTATATTTCTAAAATGTAGAAATCTTTATCTCTCAGAGTTACCTAGGCTTATGTACGGATGCAAGTATATGACGTCTGGGATTAGTTCAAAAAAACCTTCATAGGAGAAAAGGAAATGGATGGAGGTGGGGGTAGTAGAAATAAGATTAGCTATATGTTGACTTACAGATACATGGGAGGTTTATTATACTATTGTCTCTATATTTGTGAATATAATCTTTTTGGAAATGCCTCCCCCCTAAAAAAAACCAAAAAGTGTTTTTCAAATAGATCTTTAAAAAATAAAATTCTAGGAACAATACTTCTTGTTCTGTGCTCTTTGCCGTACATCCCACTGGGACTATGATTGGCTGGATTCCCTGCACATTTTTTTTTTCAGGGTAAACAAGGCTACATAAGCAGGTTTTGCTTCAGTTATTTTCTTGCTGGAGAAAGTTTCATAAACAGTACTTTTTAAATATCAAAATAGTCCACAGTTAGGCTATCAGTTCTAGTGGAAGTGTATCTCAGATTTATTTTTCTTTCCAAAAAAGCCAAAGTAACGAAGAGATGTGATTGAGAGTGTGGAGCCCAAAACATCCGTCAACAACCACGGAGGGTGGGAGGTTACTCATTCTGACTTTATGATGTCCCAAGAAACCGTTGTGATAAGAGAAAAGACTAAAAAATAAATGAGAGATAACTGAGATAATGGAAAAAAACAGAGGGGAACAAGACAACACTCAGCTCTTTGGCTTGAGAAATTTATTACGCCATGGAAGATAAATGGGAGAAACATGAAAAGGGAAAGAGATCGTGTCTCTGCCTCATGCATTTCTCCTTAAGTGAATGAGCAATAATACAGAAATAAAAGAGTTCAAAAAGGAGCTGTGTGCTCAGCCAAATTCATGGCGCCTAATGATTTTCAGCTTTGGCAGAAGCCTCACGCGCTGTACTTGAGCAGTTTTCTTGATTTTGAATTATACGTGTAATTCACCCTGATCAGAATGTGTCTAAGGAACCAAGACTGGCTGGCCAGTCGGAAATGCAAACACTGGTCTGTGCTGCAGTTAGGCCTCCTTTATCACCCAGAAAAGTCCCTACTGCCGTCAAAAAACAAGGAAAACTTGTGAAAGCGAGTGTTTGGAGTCATCTTGGCAAATAAATTGTCATATTACATATTTTTCTTTTCTACTAGGCGTTCTAGTATGACCAAGACACAGTCCAAGGCATTTAAACTAAAAATGCATGAAAACAATTAATGATGGACCGAGGGCAGTGATTAGGCCATGGGTCTGCTAAGTGTCCAGCTGGCCTTCCTGCCTTGTCCTTTAACTAGACAAAGGAAGACAAAGGAAAATGAGATCAGACTAGGACTACAGTTGATGCTTTAGAAAATTTAACCAAAAGAGGACTCATTGTTGTTGCTGAGTCTACTCAATGAATGCAGTGGGAAGAAAATTCAGATTCCAGCATGCTTTGTTTTTTTCCCCTTTATTGAATTTATTGGAGTAACATTGGTTAACAAAATTATTCAGGTGTCAGGTGCACAATTCCATAGACATCATCTGTACACTGTATTGTGTGTTCACCACCCCAAGTCAACTCCCCATCCATCACCACTTATACCCCCCTGTGCCCTCACCATGCTTTGTTTTTAAATAATTGCTGAGTTTTAGTTCAAATTTCAGAAAGCTTAGTTTCTAAGGGTGTACAAAATATTCTTCAGTAACTAAATTTACAGTCTTTGTTCACCTGTTTTGTTTTGTTTTTAACTTTACCTCTGAATAACCCCAGCTGATAGGTCATTACTGCCATTCAGTCACATGTGGGTTTTTTGAGTTCAAACAAATAAGCCAAAATGTCATTCTACCCTCCAAGTATTGTTTGCATGACCTTAAGACACTCAGCCTTGTGGTGTTTACTATGGGACAGAGCTAAATCATTGCAGGAAGATGCTTTCAAGAAAAAGTTTATTTAGGAAAATAGATTTGTAGGCAGGCAGATAGGGAGATGGATGGGTGGATGGATAAATGCAGCAAGTGAGGTTGGGAGAGAGGGAGGAAAAGGAGAGAGAAAGGTTACAGTCAGACAAGCCAGTGGGTTCCAGTCTTGAATCTCCCATTTACTAACCCCATAAATTTGGGCAATTTATTTAACAAACCTCTGCTCTGGTCTTCAGGTTACTTACCTTATTTATGTAGCAAATGCAGATAATGTTATCTGCCATGCTGATTGTTACAAGGATTGTACATAATGATACTTTAAAAAAAGACAACTAAGAAGAGAGATGTATTTTTAAAATGAAATATTTCTCTTTCTCAAAGCAAATATATTCAGAGTTCTGTCATTATAATTCCAGATTTTGGTTTTATAAAAAGATCAGAAAAGACCAAGAGACAGTTAGTTCCCTGGTCCCAAGTAAACACATGGGAAATTATCTTCATAACATTAAAATGTGAGCTTCTTGTGACAATAGTGACATTATTGGAATATAAATGGCAGCTCACTCAGCATCTCCTTGTAACTATCAAAGAGAGACCATTGAGGCTTTGTTCTCAGTGTGACCCACTTGGGGTTTGGCTGCTTGTTGATGGATATTATCATTTTTAATGTCAGTAAATAATGTGATGTCAGATAAATGACCTGTTTCCTTTCTGTGGTATAAAGCTCATTTATCTCTAGGGAGTTTGAGTAAGTACAGAAATCTGAGTGGGACCAAGCATTTCCGAATGTGCAGGATGGGAAATATCTTATTAATCTTGCCTAACGTGAGTCCCAGGCATTTGGGTTAAATTCTGTGTGTACATCTGTTAAAGCAATGAAAGTATCTGCTTTTACCATTGACTTTGTTTTACTGATTGGAGAAAAACATGAAATAAACATTTTTTTCAACTGAAAAAATTGATACGTACTCATTAAGCATTACTGTGCAATTAATATCTGGAAGACATCTTGCTACATAACTCACTCAGTCTTGAATAGCTCAGGCTATTGCTGTTTTAAGGAATCATAGTGGTATAAACTTACAGTTCAAAAGATGAGTTTTAATTTGCTTTGCTGCTAATAGCTTTGGGGAATCACACAAAAATAAGGATGATAGTAGAATTAAATGTCCTGGACTGATAACAGATTCTCGTGATTTAGACTCATGGCTTTAGTGTCTGACACCTTCCTGAGATGACCACTGGAAAGCCCACAGCCTTTATTTCTAAGGATGAGATCATCTCATGAATCCATCATCTCTCTTTTCGTTAATACACATTTAGCTAAAACCACTGGAGAGCCATCTTAAGTGATGGAAAATTTGGTCAAGGCAAAATGAGAACAATTTGGTTTTCTAGAGACTGTTAACTAGGGTGACATGTATTCCACTGAGTTTTTATCAAAGCACTCAAGGCATTTCCTTAGGAAGCCCTCTGGAGTCTTCTGGGGCCATTCATGGAATCTCAGAGAACCAAGCCTGTAAGGCTCTTTGGAGATATTTACTCCAACATCTCATTTTATTAAATGAGAAATTAGAAGTAAGACATTTTCTCTAGGTCACAAAGTTAGTTAATGTTTTATCACATATTGAGATGTCTGCTAATGATTGGATGATTTAAAATCTGTGTGAAACTGATTTAAAATCAGTTTACATTTATCAATTCTGTCAAATTATGGAACTGGCGAGGAGGGCAGGGAAGGTATGCATTTTGCTTTCTAATGAATAGTGTCCACAAAGACAATCTGTCCACCTGTTTTCCTAGAACAGGGGTAAAAAGTATCATTTGTGAAGTTTGTGTTAAAGACTATATGTGGCCTTCAAAGCCTAAGCCATTTGTTATCTAGCCCTTTGGAGAAAAAGTTTGCTGATCTCTGGCTAGAATGTACAGAAAAGGAGACTCTGTGACCTTCCTTGTGAATTTCACAATACTTTTGTTATTTTATATTTTTAAAATAAGAATCATAAATTGCAGGAAGATAGAGAACCCAATTTAAAAGCTTACCTATTTGGGGCCAACTTTAGGAATAGTGTTTTTGTCCTGAGGAATGAACCACCTGCTTTATGAATTATAAATTCAGTACTGAGCTGAAACCTGGGCACATTTCTCTCCCCTTCTTCTAGAGAAAAAGCTTTTGCTGACATTTTAGCCACAGTATTTTGAATTATACAATTTCTCAACAAAACCACATCCATTTCCTGAACCACCTCAAAATAGCTTGGAGCTCCAGGAAAATCTTGTTAAGGAGTTCATGCCCCACACTACTCGGAACCCTCTGGGCCACGCTGGTTCCCATGTTGACTGGAAGGCCATGTTCTGGTGTTTTGTAGACAAAATGCATTTGGTGGGCAGAACTGTGCACTGGCGTTCTCGTGACTTTAATTTGTAGATCCAAGCAGTGGCTAGCTCCAGCTTCTTTGCCACCACTGTTTTGAACAACTTCATTCCAATGTAAGCATTGCTCTGGGTCTTGGTGGTAGCAAGGAAAGGAGAGGAAAGACAGCCAAGGGTGGATAGTGCTTCTCAACAAAAACTATCTTTTTTAAAAGGTCATTCTTAAACACATTTGTTTGGACTGAAAATGAAATGCGACATAAATAATTTTTAAGGAACAGAAAAATATTCACCTATATACATTTTACTAAAACAATTTCTTGCTAAAAATATCAATACAATATTATTGGATCTGTTTCCACACTCTTCTGCTTCACATTGTTAAAATTAAATCTTTTATTATTAATGGCTTTGAAATTATAAAACACAGATATACTCCATGAAACCCACTGTATCTTCTTGGAGCCTATACATAATATAAAATATGAGGGGCCCGGTACACAAAATTCGTGCACTGGGGATGGGTGGTCCCTCAACCCAACCTGCCCCCTCTCACATACTGGGAGCCCTCAGGAGATGTCCAACTGATGGCTCACCCCCAGCCTGCCCAAGGCTTTAGGCCTTGGGCATTCAGCTCAGCTCAGCCCCAGCTGCCTGCGACCACCTGGCCCCAGGGGCTGGGCACTCACCACCACTTCCCCGCACAGCGCCTGAGGGCTGGGTGCTCACTGCCACCACAGTTTCATCACCCCTCCCCCATCCCCGGGGCCCAGCGCTCATGCCACTTGGCCACACCCCTGCTCCTGATTGGCTATGCTAGCATAGCCAATCAGGAGCAAAGGTATGGTCTAATTTGCATGTTTCTCTTTTATTATATGGGATAAACAAACAGATTACAAAGACATTAACTATATACTTAATTTATGAATTATAGATAACAAAGTAGAGAGGAAATAAAAAAATCCAAGGAGGGAAAACAACATCTATCAGTGAAACCATATTATGAGGAGTTAAGAACAATTAATAATCAGCCTCCCTTTCCTTAGAGTATTATCTCTTTCCAGGAAGCCCCATGGTAATCTTAAAATTAATGGCAAAAAAATTAGTACAAGTATGGCAATTGTTGCTGATATGATTCTTTGGCATAAAGTGGAATATCATTGTTGCCACTAACCATTCTTTACTGTGTTCAGTTCCCAGAATACTTTAGTTCAAGGATGTATTGACAATTTGTCTGAATCTATCTAGTTTCCATCCTGTAAAAGAAAATTTCTTAAATATTCTTACAGTCACAGTCCTTGGAGCCTTTAAAATATTATTTCCCTTAATGATGGCAGTGCCTTTCCTGCTGCCACTCCTGTTGAACATTGTCTTCTCTAACCCACGACTAAACCGGCCCTTCCAGTAGAGCAGACAGGAAGCTGGGACTAGGGCTGATGGTAAAATAACAGAGCTCTATATTGGCATTTTTGAGGAAGAACGGTGTGAGTCTCTATCTTCCTGAAAATCCTCCTCAATGGGAAGACACAGAAGCAAGGTTGGCTTAGTCTCTACATTGGGTTTATGGAGGTTTAGTCATAGCCAGAAACTTCTTTTAGATCATGGGTTTTAAAAGAAAGCAAACTCAAGGGCCTGTTAAATTTAATATTCTCTAGGTTTCAGAAGTTAATAATAATTTAAAAAAAAAGATTGTAGTCCAGTTTGACTAGTGAAACTAGTAGACTCTAAAAATGGTATGTGATAAGAGAAGATCTCTTAATTGTCATTTCTGGTAGCACAGTTATTCAGTGTTTGAGGCTATCCCATGCTTCTATGAGATTTAGTCTCCATTTTCTGTGTACTTCCTATAGGTATTACTCCACAATGATTGGAAAAACCAACACAATTCCCACAATTTTTTAGTCACCTCCTCATGGAAAAGTTACACCTCAGATTAAAATTGACTGGTATGGCCTCACTGCTAGATGATAGCCATTTTTTCCATAAAGTTCCCTGTAGTATGGGGACATACAGAAATGAAGCTGAAAAATAAAATCATCTTGGAGTTGGGCTACAGATTTTCAACCATTTGTTGACTGATTCTGGTCCTCAAACAAACTGCAGGTCATTTTATATGCAGAGCAAGGGGTTAGGGGTAGAAGAATAAGAACAGTTCCCTCACCAAGGAGTGTAGGAAAATATAGACCAAGCTAGTTAATATGTTTTAGAATTAGAGAAATGCCAAATTTGAAGAAAACTGAAACTTAATTTGTCCAACCTGCCACATAGTAGAGGGTTGCCTCGACAAACAGGAACATCCTCAATATTTGGCCGCAGGTCTGTCTTGAGTATAAACCAGGGGTTATGTTTAGTTCCTACAGATGCTTGTGTTGGGTCCCTGGGACTGGTCTGTAGAAGATACAGTGAATTTGTTCACAGTAGACATTGGTTCATTGATTCAGAGACGGTTAGAGTTTAATTCTACCTTTTGCAGCTAATTTTGTGACCTTGAGCAAGTTCCTTTCCTTCTCTGGGCTTGTCTCAGTCTTCTATCTATAAAGTGAAGAAAATATTACTTGTAATGTTACAAGATATTTCTGGCATTCAATGAGTTAAAGCATATAACATGTGCTGAAACTGGCTTGGCTCAGTGGATAGAGCGTCAGCCTGCAGAGTGAAAGGTTCTGGGTTCGATTCCAGTCAAGGGCACATACCTCGGTTGCAGGCACATCCCCAATAGGGGGTGTGCAGGAGGCAGCTGATCAATGTTTCTCTCTCATTGATGTTTCTGACTATCTCTCTTCCTTCCTCTCTGTAAAAAAATCAATAAATATATATTTTTTAAAAGCATGTGACTAGAAGAGCATCTGGTACTTGTTTAACATGAAATAATTATTAGCTAGTATTATGCAGGTATTTTTTTCAGTTTATTCAGATTTACATGATATAATTGACATATAACATTGTGTATATTTAAGATATACAAATGTTGATTTGATACGTTTACATATTGAAAAATGTTAAAATATTTACCACCATAGCTTTAGCTAAAACCTCCATCACATCACGTAATTGCCTTTTTTTGTGAGAACATGTAAAGTTTACTCTCTTAACTACTTTTGAGCATATAAAGCATTATTGTTATACTAGAGGCCCAATGCATGAAATTCATGTAAGGGACTCGGCCCTCACAACCTCAGTGGCTGCCGTGGCCCTCACAGCAGCGGCTTTGTGGGGAAGGTCTTCTGAACAGTCACTCCACTGTTTGGCTGTCCGGTCTAATTAGTATCTTACACTTTTATTATTAGAAATATTCACAATATTGTGCATTAGATAACCATAATTTATTCATCTAACTGGATATTTCTACCCTTTAACCAGCATCTCCCCAGCCGGTGATAATTACCATCTATTCTTTGTTTCTGTGCGTTTGTTGTTTTTGTAGATTCCACATATAAGTGATATTAAATGCTATTTCACTTTTTGAGTCTGACTTATTTCAATTAGCATACTGACCTCAAGGCCCATTTATATTGTTGCAAATTGTAGGATTTTTCTCTTTTTCATGGATGAATGATATTCCAGTGTGTGTGTGTGTGTGTGTCAAGTCTGCACTTAACTTCACTTATAGGTTCTACAACTTTAAGTGAAATAATATATAAAGAAACCAGTTTTAGCCCCAACTGGTTTGGCTCAGTGAATAGAACACTGGTCTGTGGATTCAAGAGTCCCAGGTTCGATTCTGGTCAAGGTTGCAGACACCCCATGTAGCGGGTGTGCAGGACGCAGCTGATTGATGTTTCTCTCTCATTGATGTTTCCAGCGCTCCCTCTCTTTTCCTCTATGTAAAAAATCAATAAAATATAATTTAAAAGTAAGTAAAATAAAGAAACCAATTTAGCATAGGCTAATTGATATAAATAAGAGTCAAGTTCTCATGGCATCTTATCATTGCTATAGTGAAATGACATCGAGTACAACATTGTTATTTGATGACCTGCTGTGTGTATGAAACATCTTTCTAATTCATCCATCCATTGGCAGACGATTTGTTTCTATATTTTGGCTGTTGTAAATAATGTTGCTATAAACATGAGAATACAGATATTTCTTTGATATCCTATTTTCATTTCATTTGGTTATATGCCCAGAAGTGGAAGTGCTAGGTCAAATGGTAGATCTATTTTCAATTTTTTTGAGGAAATTGCATACTGTTTTTCATAGTGCCTGAACCAATTTACATTCCCACCAACAGTTAACAGAGTTCTCTTTTCTCTACTTCCTTGCCAACACTTGTTATTTCTTCTCTTTTTGATGATAGCCATTCTAACAGTTCTGAGATTATATGGTTTTAATTTGCATTTCTCTGATGACTAGTGATGTCAAGAGTCTTTTTATGTATCTATTGATCATTTGCATATCTTCAGTGGAAAAATATCTATTCAGTTCCACTGTCCATTATTAAATCAGCTTATTCATTTTTTGTTGTTGTGTTACACCACATTAATAGTAAAAAATAAAAATCATAGGATCATCTCAATAGATGCAGAAAAAGCAGTTAACAAAATAAAGCATACTTTCATGATTAAAAAAGGCACTCAATAACTTGGCTATAGAAGGAATATACCATAACATAATAAAAGCCATATATGACACACCCACAGCTAATATCATACTCAATGGTGAAACTTTTTCCTGTAAGGTCAAGAACAACACAAATGTACTCACTCTTACCATTCTTATTCGGCATAACACCAGAAGTTCTAGCTAGAGCAATCAGGCATTTCAGATAAATACAGTAAAGGTCATTCAAATAGGAAAGGAAAAAATAAAATTTCTATATCTGATCTTATATATAGAAAATCCTAAAAACTCTACCAGAAAACTGTTAGTACTAATCAAATTCAGTAAAGCTGCAGGATACAAAATCAACATACAAAAAATTAATTGTGTATCTACAAACTAATATGAAATTTCTAGAAAAGAACAAAGAAAACAATTCTATTCACAATAGCATCAAAAACAATAAAATATTTAGGAATAAAATGAACCAAGGTGAAAGATTTATGAACTGTAACTGCAAGTCTAAAAATTTAAAGAAGTCACAAACAAATGGAAAGAATATCTTGTGTTTATGGATCAGAACAATTAATATTGTTAAATTGTCCATACTACCCAGTCTTCTATAGATTCAATCTCTATCAAAATCCCAATTGCATTTTCCACAGAAATAGGGAGAAAATTCTGAAATTTGTATGGAACTGCAAAAGACGATGAATAGCCAAAAAAATGTTGAGAAAGAAGAACAAAGCTGAAGGCATCACATTTTCTGATTTGATACTATACTACAGAACTATAGTAATCCAAAACAGTATGGTATCTAAACATAAAAATGGATGCATAAACCAATAAAACAGAATCAAGAGACTAGAAAGAAAGTCCACATATATACTCAACTAATATTTGACAAGAGAGTCAAGAATACTCAATGGGGAAAGGATAGTCTCTTCAAATGGTGTTGGGAAAAGGTATAATCACATGCAGGTAAGGGATTAATATCTAAGACACCTGACTTTCATGTTGTACTTGCCTTTGGATGACATTGTCTTTGGACTTTCCAAAAGGAGAAGGAAAGGCCTTCCTCCTCCAGCTTCTGAAAGTAGTTAGGCTGAAGTTAGTAGAAAGCTCACCAAGCTCACTGGTATGATCATCCCCATCCACTACCCAATGTTCAGGCCTTCACTTCAAAACTAGTCAGTGAGTGGAAAAAGAAAAAGAAATTAGTGAAAGTATTAGCAAAATCAATGACCTCTGTTAATGTCCTACCAGAACATACCTATTCTTATGGCCTCAACTTGTAAGTCATAGAGTAGTAGGGTAATGATTTAGGAGCCATCAACTCTCAGCAAGTGTGTGAAATGTGGGACAAGTAGAAAGATGATGGATTTTCCATTCATAGAGACATTGGTACAAATTGAGGCTTCACCAGTTACTGAATGCATTGCTTAATATCTCTGAGTCTTAGAGAGATTATGAGAATTAAGTTTGTTCTGGGGCTTAGAAGTAAAATTCATGAAGCACCCTGTGTGTAGCAAGCACACAGTATATGTGGTTGTGGTGGTAGTTCACTTTGCTGAGAGCTTACATCATGATGGTTCAGAGTTATGGCTCTGGACAAAGAGAGCTTGGATTCTAAGGCTGCCTCTGTTTCACTTCTCTTTGTGAGAACGTGCCTCATTTTCTAGTCTGTGCAATAGGACCAAAAATACTACCTACCTCAAAAGGTTGGGGAGGTTCCTTTGAATTAATTCATGTATAATTCTTGAAATAGAGCCCAGCACATGAGAAGTATTCAATAAGCATTAGCTATTATTATTAAAGCTATTGTTGTTGTGTTTTTGTTTTTGTTTTTGCCAATGATGTTGTCACTATTGTTGTTGACCAGCCAGCTAGGCTTTGAGATCCTAGAAAGATCCTGGCAAGAAAAATTTACAAACTAGGTGAGGAAAACAGATAACAAGGAATGTTGGAGTCCTTAAGTGGTCTCAGCCTCAAGGTTGCTCATCCTCCAGTTGAAAATAGACCTACCTGGCCCTGGCTAGTCAGTGAAAGGTGAAAACAGCTGCACCTGGGGTAATGAAGCCTTGGGGACCAGTAGCAGGGCAGGTCCTGACAACAATCAATCTTGGATACAGATATATTTTGTTAGAGGTGCTCCCAGTTGATTTCAGATCATCCTGAACAGTAATGGGATGTGGTGTGAGTGGAGACCTGGGCTATAATTGAGAACCATGTAGACCTGTCATCAGGTGATGGCACCTGAATGACAGTGTGACAGAAAGCAGAAACAGGGCCATAGCTGGACGCTCTGCCTCCCATGGTGACAAGCACTGTGCAGATTTCCACCCAGCTGGGAATGAGTGGCCTGGGCAGGTCTTTCAGACGCTGTGTTCTGTGCTACCAATCTCTTTCAGCACTTCCTATTTTGCCATTCATAGCCTCTTGCTATTGAGCAGACAGAACAGCTCATATCCTGTGGACAGATGATAGATATGTCATATCTCTGAAAAACTGTCTTCCACAGGTGTATGGGCTTCCTTCTAAAGCCAGCAGGTCACATGACACTTTTCAACACTCTTCTGTACTGGCTTGGCATTCAGCATCCATCAAAAGGGAAATCTTTCACATGCAATTATGACAGAAAATAAAGGTGATGAAGTGTTGTGTACCAAGAAGGGAGGAAATCAAAGGGTGGTAATGAAAACTGATTACAATAGATGGACAGCTTCAACTCCAGAAGTTGTGTGGGACCACTTAGGGCCTGACACTGCTTGGGAGTACACACCAGTGCATGCACAGAAGGAATGCACATAAAACTGCAGGCATGGCTTCTCTTAAAATAATAAATTGCTGGGGCTGGCTGTGTAACCCAAGAGGGGTTATACATAGTGTGTAATTGTATCAAAGCAATTCCAGTAATTCACACATTGCCTTTCTTCCAGTACCATCCAATTAATGGCACCATTTCAGACCTTCAGGAGTTGACTTTACATACACTGAGGCTGATTTTCCCATAGGATCTTCCAGAGTACATGACCTGAACACCCAGATACTTGGTGTTGTTTGTTTGTGTGTGTGGGTTTTTCTTGTTTGTTTTTGTGTTTGTTTTTTAACTTTGATCAGTCAAGGAAAAGGCAAAGCCTGTTTTGAAATTTGTGAATAAGGCTGTTTATCACTGGAGCCTTCACAGTCGTGTGTATGCCCAACATGGCATCACCCTTTTAATTTGATAAGAATTTTTCTACCTGCCAAGTACATTTCCTAACGATAGCTATCACCTTGAAACTATCCATTGCATACCAGCATTTCAAATCCAAGAAGATGGCTTACCCAGGTCAATTTAACAGATATCTTAGATTTTACATCCAATCTCTTGCTTTGGGAGTTACTATAGAAAAAGCCAATTATTTTTAACTAATTGTGTATAAACCAGTCTGACAGGAAATACAATTGTACTAGTTTTGTAATGGTAAATGGAGTGATTCAAAGGAAGCATCAAAGTTTTGTCAAGTATGTAAGTTCTTGATTTAATGAAAAAGTACATATAGTTTATCATGTGGTCAATATCAACTATTTGAAAACGGCTTGTTTTTCCAAGTTAAAATTTTTCCAAGCTAAAATTTCTTCTTGTCTTATTTTTAATAATAGCCATTTTGCCCCTTTTGCAAATGTCAAGATAATTGAGAGTGCTCAATTTCATGTCACAAGGCCTACCTCAATGAGGGTGAGAGGATAAGAAAGGTGAACCAGCATTTGTCGGATATTTGCTATCTAATTTTACTGTATCTTCACAAAAGATGGGGATGATATAACCATTATCCAAATGAGGAAACAAAAATGAAGTAAATTGGCAAAGTTTTGTCAGCTGCTGATGGAACTGACATTGAATTCCTGTTTTGTCCAGCCTCCCCATTGGCATTCTGCTATCTTTGCTTTTTTACGGTGCTTAGCCCGCTATGGATGTTTTTCATTGGATGTCTAACTCTAACCAAAGGCTGCAGGTCTCAGAGTATCCAGATGCTTATACAAGTGTCTTTTGTTAGTAACTGAGATTTCAGAATAAAATGCCACACTGCTTCTCAAATAAATAGTATCACAAAGCAAGTAGCCCTTGCCGTCCTGTGTTTTCATAGCCCTCGAGAGCTCCATATTAGAAATACAAACAGGCATTCACTGGAATAGTCAGTGGGTCTGAGTGAGCAATGTGTTTTACAGAAGACTTTGTAGTAAGCCAGACTGACCATGGTGAGAACTTCCTGTCTACTTTTGAGTGAGTATGGATACAAAGGGTCAGAAAGATTTCTTGATCTAGATTCTCACTCTCATTGGTTGCTGTGGCCCCTAATTTTCCACCAATGCCCCTATTGGGTCTTCACCCAAGAACACTTGATCCTGAGTTAAATCATTAGAATAGAGGGAAAATGGGCTCATGAATTCCAAGAGGAAAGAAAAAAAAAAGAAAAGCCATTGGCAGCCAGGGGAAATTCCAGAGGATGCTGGAAAAATAGTGGGGAAAGGAGGCTCCTGTGGACTTGGGGTGGGGGTAGGAGCAAAGAAATGGTTCCTTGCCTGTCAGTTTTCCCTAAGCCAGCTTTGCTTAGTAAATCTCATAAGCTCAACTTGCTCCACTTCAAAGAACCTGGCCCACCAGAAGAACAAAACAGTATTTCACTCTGTAGCAACTTGGCATTGCAGCTGTCATCATAGTTGTATCCAGAAAAGCAGCTTATTCAAGTGGCAGCTTGTTCCCTGAGGCTTGCCTCGTCTTCAAGAAAAGCCCAGTGACACCTCTCAGAGGAAGTCCCTCAATCAATCACTGATGATTCTTTCTGCAGGTAGCAAGCGATTTAGACATGTCTTTCTGGACATAGGAGCTTTGGGATAGTGTTCACTGGTGTCTGTCCATAGAGAACCCAGTCAGGGTGTTGTCAGAGACCAGCCCGAAGAGGCAATTAAGAATTTCAGGTTGTTTCATTAAACTTTTAAGAGTTATGTCCCCGCCCTTTCTATTTCATTTTCCATTTAATCAAGAATGCTGTTCACTGCTGTAGAATGAAGTTGGTGACTGATTAAAAGTTTTTGTTCTTTTAATTTGCATAAATAATGGGGGCAGAAATAGTATATTGGGGACCAGCTATAATTATACGAAGTATTAACCATGTTCTGTTAACCATGGTTGTTTTGTTCTGATTAAAGAAGGTACATTCTAACCTGGCTGGGAGTTGCAATAGTGACCTGGGAGCTCACCTGGAAATGGGGCTCATCCTTCACATTCAGGAGCTGCCTATTATAATGTAAAGATTAACAGATTGCAAAAACCAGAGCAGCCAGTCCTTTAAGGGCTCTAGCCTTTGCATACCTGCAGGCCTTTGCAAATCCCCAGCCCTCATTGCCTGTAAACTGCCCATTTGGCATAACCTTTCTGCCTACTTCCTCAGGAAATCTTTGTTCTTTCACCCAATATAAGCAGTTGATTTGTGGTGGGGGACAGAGCAGATTTTTGTGGATGACCTGCTGCTCTCCCATACTGCTGGCATTATTGGAATAAATGCTCATATATGATTCAATCCTGTCTCTGCTGAATTGGCTTAAGAAGTCACAGACAACCTGGACCCATTGATTGTCTGGTTACACAGAGTTCAGTGATATCCAGGAGGAAGGGGTGGAGAAGTGAAGAAGATATTCTCCTCTTCTCTCCCTCACTCTCTCTCTAGATCTTGTGTTTATAGGATTTTAGACCTGAAAAGGGCTTTGTTGAAGCAAGTATATGACATAATTCTTAGACTGAACACATTAGGAAACAGAGGTGAGATGTTTGCTGTAAGCTACACAGTTGGTCAACGGGAATTCTATAACTGGAATACTCTGTTCAGGTCTACAGAAGGTAGTTTAAAAGGTAGGATGAACTAGAACGGGATAACTGGGATGGTCAGGGCTCATACATGGATGTATTGAAGACCCTTGGGGTGTTTGGGCAGCAAGGAAGAAAACACATCAAGTGGTCATAAAAACCATATTCAAATATCTAAAGAGCTGCCACACCAAAGTGTGAAGAGGTTCAGTCTTTATAATGGCAGAGGGTATGACTAGGATCCATGGAACTAGTCACTAGGAGATCAGATTTTACTCTATATGAGGATGGTGTTGATCTGCCCTTAATAAGACCCTGGGATACTTGGAAAGTAGTGAGTCTGCTGCCTTGGAGGAAGAGATTGTCCATCAAATCATATGTTTAGGGGGTTTCCATGCTGGGAATTGTTTTTTTCAAAGCTCAGCTTAATTGAAAAGATTCCCATGAGAATCCCCAAGAGTTCCCATCAAATTTAGAAGTAGAATTAAAGTAAACCCTTAATATCTTAGTTTCTGATAAAAGCAAATCGTCTGCTGAACAATTTATTATTCTATATAACCATGGCTCTTGGGATCTTAAGCTTAGTTGTTGCAAGGCCCAGAGAGGGTGTAATTTTGAAAGGCAGGCCTTCTCTTTTACCCTCTTTTAGGGTAAAAGCAGAGATGTATTAGTTGTTTTAGGTAATCCTGGTGATAGGAAACAAATAAAAAGTCAGTGACACCCAGGGTTTAGACAGCTACTATTAGTCTAAAAGTGTCAAATCATTCCTGGGATTGAAAGACTCCTGTGAGCCCAGCAAAGACCAGGTCTCAGAGGGACCAAGGCTTCCAGAAAGGACGTTTTAAAGAAACCTGTATAGTTATCTCTGGAATGTAAGGGTCACTAAGATGATGGTCTGAGAACCTGAAAGGCCTAAGCCCCAGCATATGCCCTTTGTCTCTCCACCTGATTACCTGGCTATTCTTTAAGGCCCAGATTCTTAAGTCCAACTGTCAGGTTCATTTATTTTATCTGAAATCCCTGGTGCTTGAATCTATTTTTTTCAGAAAGCTTTCCCTGGCCTCATCAACCCACACTGGAGTCCTGCCTCTGAATTCAAAAGTGGGGAACAGATAATAGGCAACTTGTCAGGATACTTGGAGGTCTCAGGGATAACCTTGTCAAGTTGAGTCACTTTGTGAGCTGGGTCCTGTCAGCAACCCTCTCTAGTTGCTATAAGAATGCCACTATTATGACATTGAAGTGTCTTAACACTTGAAGTGTCTTCCCCCGTTGCTCTTAGCTGTTCCTATCATGCTCTCTTCTTGGGTGAAACTTGATCCCTGACACATTGGAGGAGGCCATTCCCAAGTTTAGGAGAACACAGCCTCTTCTCCCATCGTGTATACATTTCTCAAGAACCCACTGACCTCTTCCAGGTTGGTGATGTGCAACCCAGAGCTTCGGGTTCATTCTCAGGGTCATTGAATATATACTCCAAAGGGGACTGACTTTGTCAGTTGCTTAGTTTTGCCTTGCCCCTGCATCTCTGCTGGTTTTAAGGTGTTTTATTCATCCTCAACACTTCCTGATTTTCTCCTGAAGACATCAACAATGTTTGCTAACATTTAACTATCAAACATCCCATCTGAGTTGCTCATAAGAATGAAAAAACACTGACACATTTTTTTCTCTGGAGTGTTATTTGATGGTTTGCAGATCTGAATGGGGAGAGTAAATTTATTTGGAGAAGCTATGAAATGCCTTTCCTTGGAGAGTGTTTATGTTGGGGATGAGAGGAAGGTCTGTGTGCCCACAAGTACCAGGATCCAGGATCTGAGATCAGGCTATAGGTCAGAGAACAGGAAAGCCTTCTAATATTTGCTGCAAATGGGAATAGTAAAGAAATCAGAATTATTTGTTAGTACCTACCATGTTTGGACAACATGGGAGTGGGAACTTATAGAAAAGACAAGACATTCTAACTGAAAATGTAACCTACCAGTTCCTTCTCATTGATTGAGACCTTTATGACTACATCAGGTAACTTTGCCAGTTGTCCAGAAATTGAGAAACATGTAATTGGCCTCCTGCTTGGGACTGGAAAGGCCTTTGTCACTTGTATCAGATGGGGCCCTATCTTAGGCAAAATGAAACTTTGGCTTTCCGCACATCACTTTTTATGCCTCTTGGGACAATGTGAAAGATGCCTAACCTCTCTGAATCCATTTTTTCATGAGTAAAGTGAGTCTAGCTATACATACCTCAGACTCAGGGCATGGTACAGGGCTTGAAACCTAGTAGGCACCAGTGAGTGAGAGCCACTGTTGTAGCTGGACCATCGTTGCTAGTGCCCAAAATGAAGAAGCTGGGAAATATACTGTTTATGTTGTGGCCAATCTCATCCCATGGAAAAATCCTAATCTCAGGTTCTCTTATCTCTGCCAGATTTTATAGTATTAAGCTGGCACACTCTAGCCAGGGTACTTGGAAAATGTCTGATGTACCAGAAGGGAAAATGACAAATCTCTCTAAGGGAGCTACTGGGCTCTTGTGTTAATTAAAGCAGCGAAGAACTATGGGAGGAAGGCACATAAGTGTGCATAGTGCGCTACATACGTTCTCAACAGTAAAGGCTAGGTAGGAGAGACAGGGAGAGGAAAGAAGGTAGGATGTGGTACTCTCCAAAGAGAATGATGAACAGCATCAAGTTTACTCACAGCTGAACTTGAGAGCAAGTCAATCACAAAATAAACCAATTGAGACAGACATCAGACATCAGAACCTCTAGTCTAGACAGATATCAGAACTCCCAGCCTAGAATGTGTGTGTAGATTTAAAGGGACCTGAGGACAGTATGGACCCAAAAGACTACAGTCTACCTGGCTCTGGGTAGGAATCCTCTTTCATTTGGGGGTAGACTTTCTCTGTGGAGATAGACAGCTCCTCAGTTTTCTTTACCAAGCACATTTGCCAGCATTCCAGTTAGTGTTTTATACTTGCATTTAGCTCAAATAGCACTAATTCTTTGAAAAATATAGAAATTGTTATTTTTACAGCAATTTATTCCTAAGGAACAAAGGCCGCAGCAGGCTGGCATTATCTTGATTTTTTTGTCATGGCCCTCTCATCAAAAATAATAATAATATTTTAAATACATTACAACATGGTTAATGAGATATTCACAATGCAGATTATCATAAGTGGAATGATCTAGACATTTACACTAGTTGTCTGGGAAGATTAACTCAATGCACTTTGACCCACTGTTTAAGAGAAAAAGACTTCTCTAAATTTCAAAGAAAGAAAGCATCATTTCTTTGCACTTACATTGCATTTTCAAATTCAGGAAATTGAAATCAGCCTTAAACACAGGACCCAGGCTACTGCTAGGAGGAGAATGAGATAGGCCAGATGTTTATAAGTGCCTCCTAGGTCAGTAGATGGGCAAAGATCCACATGGGTGCAGAAGGATATCTGAATATGATACATTTGTGAAATCTGTATTTAAATAAGGAATTAAATTGCATCTTTTTATATATTAAATCAACTCTCCTTAGTGCTAGTTCTTGATTCCTTGATCCCAACAACAGTCAATGAGGCAAGAGATGATCAACTCCACTCAACAGAAGAAGAGGGGAAATGTGTCAGACAGCAGTTGTATGGTTACCACAAAGTGACATCTCATGGCTTGTCCTATAGAGTTCACGGAAATATTTTGAAAGTCTGGGAGAATGGGGCAGAAAAAGAAAGGTTCTGGAAAGATTTGTGGAAAGAAAGTGAAGACACTGGGAGGTGGATGTGGGTATTGCGCTCACACTGCTCCCCTTTCCCAATGGCCAGGTCTCAAGGAAATGCATTACAATTCTCAAGATAAGAACCTATTCTCTCCCTTAATACGTTCACTAGTTACTTTCTTTTCAGCTTCCCAGTACATATACTAATGACCCAAACAAGAGTTAATGATGGATGGTGTTCGTTTAATTGGCTGAAATTGAATGATGTGCACTTTCTGAATCCCGTTAATTCTTGGGACTAATCTACATATTGGCAACTTGTCATAAGAGATGGTTGCAAATGCTGAATCAAACTTTTCAGGGCTTGGCAGTAATAAAATGGCAATATGTTAAATGCCCTCTTAGGACACTATAGAATAGCTTTTGAATAAGTGAAATGCAATCATGGTAAGATAATGGATTAAATGGCCTTCTTTAAAATACTGATTTTGTATATCTCATATGCTTAAAAACTGGCCTTTCTGAGTTTAGAGTGACTCTTTTTCTTAAGATTTTCTATTGAATTTGAGAGAGAGGGAGAAAGGAATAGGGGAGGGAGGGAGGGAGGAGAGAGAGAGAGAGAGAGAGAGAGAGAGAGAGAGAGAGAGAGAGAGAGAATGAGAGATCAAAGTGAGAGTAAAACATCAATCTGCTGCCTCCTGCACACTCCTACTGGGACTGAGCAAGCCTGCAACTTGAGCAACTTGGGCATGTGCCCTGACTAGCAACCATTTGGTGTGCATGAGATGATGCCCAACCAACTGAGCAACACTGGCCAAGACTTAATGTGACCCTTTACCCACACACAAAATGGACAATGGCCATGATGAGTTCAATCGTTAGTAGGGAGGAGGGGTGTTTGCAACTTATTCTATGCATCCAAATAGATGCCTGCTCTTAGGTTTCCTGTTGGGATTTACAAAGCTTCATGGCTAAACTTCCCATTAGGGTTAGGACTGAAATTTTCCCAGGAGACCATAGAGTGATTTGACACCAGTTTACTATATTGTCTTTCCCATTTACAATTTGGGAGATATTGGGAAAGCCTATGAAATTTGTCTCTAAAAATGTGGATCATAATATTTGCTCTGTATTTCTCTCAAAGAAATTCTGAGAACCAAACAAAATGGCATTTTGAAAATGCTTCATATACTGCAAAGCCTGCACAAATATTGTTGTTATGACTGCACGAGCTCTTCCTGGTCTGTGAGAAAACATTGTCCCTCATCTTCTCCTGTCTTGAGAGTAAAAAAAAAAAGAGAGCCTGTGCATTTTTAGCGTGTTTTTACTGCACACATATGAACAAGTCTCACCATCTCTTGTCCCTCTCGGGGACCCAGACTAGATGCCAGGCACACTGTTATCTGGGCACCCTTCAGCTGGATTGAAATGTGTCTGGTCAGAACTAAAGCTGTGTTTCCAACCCATTTTCTAACTACACAAATTTCTCAAAGTATATTAAAAAAAAAGAATTCAGCAATAAACTATGGCTTGCTGCTGTTCGACTGCCAGAACTTTGGGATCTCTATGGGTTTCATGAATATCAAAGGATTCCTTTTAATATAACTTTGTATTAAAGTGGGCCTTACTGTCAATTTAGCAAAGCCTCTTGTTTAATCTCAAGTTTTGTGTAGTTTTTATTAATCCAATGTGCATCTGTTAAAAATAACTCCAGATAATGCAACATTTGATTAAATGGAACTTCTTAATACAGCTATTAGCTGGTGGGATTTTTTTTTCCATTTACGCATTCCACACTGAGCCTGATAAAATGGCACTAACATCTAGCCTGAGGTGTGGAATGTTAATAGTGGGATCTTGGACAGTTTGCTTATTTTTAAATTTATTTCCTGCATATGCCACTCGCAGCAGAATGCCAGGTGGGGGTCCTGGAAGGCTAGTGTTTTCAGTTTAGCCTTGGAGCCCAGAAACTGGCAGGCTAGACCCCACCCCTAGGGTAGCACCAGCCTGGTGGGAGGAGGCAAAGGAGCCATATTAAGTCAGAGTCTAGGTGTATTTTTGTTCTTTTGTCAGAGTGGCCTTTCCCTTCAGAGCTGTGTAAAGTGTCCAGGGACCCTTTGTTTACTGCATCCTCTGCTGGGCTGTGGGACAAGAAGGCCACTTGGGCCCAGGCTGCCCTGGAGGCAATGGTTCCCTTTGCTTTGGGACCTGCAGCTCTCATAGCTCAGGACCACTTTGTGCCTGGCAAAGAAGAGGCACTTGCTCACTTTTTCTGAGTCATCACCCTGACCAGTAGCCAGGAAATACAAAGGCGCCACTCATCCCCTCAGTGCATGTTTCTTGGGCATCTACTGCACGCAGGCCACCATGCTGTTCCCTGGAAATAGAGCAGCGAACAAGACTCAATCCCTGTTCACTGGATCTTTCATTCTCACTGATATCTAGCCACTAGTGAAGGGTGCTGTCCATACGTCTCTGTTGGTTTGATGATTTGATCTTCACTCTATTAATAGAGTTTCAGCTCACTGAATTGAGTTTATGCCATAGTGACCACCATTTGGCCTATATAATCATTCTTAAAGTGGTATTTTTATTGCTTCTATATTAGTTTTAATTCCTTGGAGACAGAGATTTGGGTTCCATTTGATTCAATGCTTATTTATAAATTGCCTGTCATGTACAAGACTGCATTTTTACTGCACTTTCAGCCTTTCCTAGGATGATGGGTATAAAATAGTCCTTCCCCATAAGCCAGCCCAGCTGGGGTCACCATTCACATCACTGAGATGGTAGATTTATACAATTATAGTGATGACCTCCAGGCAATGACAGTGTCTTCTCTTAACACAATCATTGCATATTGAATTATATAAACAAAATTTCCCTACATGTCAAATGAGAGTCTTCTTAGAGACACTTGTCAATTTATATAGAGACACATTGTAAACCAGTGGCCCATTGCTCCTCTCCTGGGCATGTCAGCTCCTCGGCACGTCAGGGACTAGGACACTCGTCTAGTTAACAAGACAATAGAGGAAAAGGCACTTGAGACACTGGAGCTTAGTAGAAGTGAAATAGTCAGAAACTATGCAGGTCAACCAGCTGTGTACTTTTGAGCACAACCCAGAACCATTTTGAGTTTCAATTTCCTCATCAGTAAAACGGGAATTATCCTCATGTCTCATGGAGTTATTAAGATCAAATAAAGTAATTCTGGGACTATGCCTAGTTCCATGTGCTCAGACTCAGTCAATGTTATTTCAGCCTGGTGGCTGGATGGGGACAGAGGTGAGGAAGGAGAGTGGGGTACAAACCTGCCAAGAGATTTTATGGGAGGCAGCTTTCACTTCTGTGTCCTCTGGGTAACTGTGGGGTGAAGTCAGGGACCATTTTGTCCTGGGAAAGATCATCACAGAAGACTCGCAACTCCCTTGAATTTTAGCAGCCCAGAGAAAGGCATTCAATTTTCCTTATTTCCGTCTTGGGGATTGCAATCTACATTTGCAAGAAAATGAGGGTGTCATTTTCCTAGTTTCCAGGCACCTCGGCTGATTCATAGCAGCATTAGAAGTAGTTAATGGCAATTGAGGCAGCAGCAGTTTTTGGCGGCAAGCAAGACCCTGCCAGGGACCTGGGTAACTCTCAGGTGTTATTACACCCTGTCTGGCTTTCTATCGCCCTCACTGGTTTTTCCATCAAGTTATCTGCCAGTCTCCTACTTTCATTTCCTGGGCAGAGATTCGAAGGTCAGCCGGAAACCCCTTCCCATTGCAGCAGAGGGACTGATGCATTGATTCCTGTATTTGGATCTGATCATAGGTTGAAATTAGATTGCTTCCTCTCCTGGCTTAGGTTATGATAGCACTCTGTAGTTCAAGAAAATTTATTTACTGTGCATTTTGCTTCTTGAAAAGCCTGGTAATTTGTTTCTGTCCTCTACTCAAAGAAAGTAGGTCGAGGGCTGGCCAGGATCCAGGGCTAATGAAGTGTTGGTGAGAAAAACACCACCCAGAGAAATGGATCTTTATTAGATGCTTCCTGTTGTGATGGCGGTAATATTGCAGTGCAGGGCTCTGTTTCCTTAAGGTTTGACTGGGGTTGGCCGACTCCCTCTTGCGGGGCCTCCACATCCCAGATGGTGAAATGTGTCTGAGTTTGGCAGCCTACATTCACCTGATGGAATAGCACTTCCAAAGGGTGTGTGCACCTGAGAAGTGGAGGGCTCAGCACTCAGTTGTGGGCCGTGTGTAGATTTGTGTGTTCATTTTCAAATTGTTTTTGAGCTGCTCCCAGTTGGATGAGTGGAGAGAGGATCATATCTTGTCTGCATTTGTAGGGCCTTCTTGAGGCTCCAAGGCCAGAATCCCAAGACTGAAGCTTCTTACATAGAAGGAAGAGAGAAACTGAGCTGTTCAAACCCACTAGAAGAACAGTCCCCAGACTTCCTCATCTGATGGCACCCTTTGTATCTCAGTAACATTTTCATGATGCCTCTAGGTGCATATGAGTGTGGCATGTGTGCGCGCAAACAGACACAAATACAGTTGTGTTTGTTAAGTAGTTACATACAAACAAATTAAAAAATATTTATGTCCTAACAACATAATAGCTATTTGGAAAAAATGTACATAAATTGCAAGAAAATATGTTTATATGTATACTTTAATAACCACAATCACTTCCAATGGGATGTGACTCAGATTGGAATCATAGTGGACATTGCCACCTTTGTCTTGTGTTCCACACTGACTTTTATGCAGTACTTGCTTTTTATCATAGCGACATCTGAAAATTTCACAAAGACAGGGCATCATTAAAGAACTGTGCCATGACCTGATGTTGAAACTAAAGTAGTAGTTTGCAGGGTGTTTGACAGCAGTTGTGTACTTCTTTGTTTTCCTAAAAAAAAATTAATATATTTTAAAGTTAAATTTGAATTAAATCTAAATTAATTTAAATCTGTTTTAATTTACGTGTCTCACAGTGCCCTCCTGAGTTTGCTACAGTGACCCAGGGTGACTTGGTATACAGTTTGGGAACCTGGGCCCTGGGTACAAGATGCTCTCAGAGAGCTAACAACTGGGAGGAAACTAGTAGTGCTTATCAGGCTGGCTCTGCTGGGAAGTGCTTCCAAAGTCACTGCCCAGCAAAGTTATGTGAACCCCATGCAGCCTGCAATGCATAAGTGTTTTGTGGTTCTAAAGGGTAATGTGAACTCTGGCCACTCATCACACTAGTAAGCTGCATGGGGCCCTCACTGGCAGTGGCTCCCCAGAGACAGCATAACTTCTCCCACCAGAGGATGAGATTGCATCCAGACTGAAGCTCAGGACAGACAGATTCCAGCTCCAAGGGCTCACAATTCAGAGGCGACATTTGATGGGGTAATGTTTCCCTTTTTTTGGCACAAATGAGAGCAGTTTACACTTAATTAAATAATTACTGAATTTAAAGAATTAGATTAGCATTTCTCTTTACTTTCCACATGGATTTTACCGAAGTGGCAGTATTTTCAAACCCAGCATGAACATACCAAGAGCAGAATAGTACTTCTTGCATGCACTGGCCACAGAATCAACCAAGTGCAAGTTCTCTGTGTGAGACCTGGGGACTAGATGGAGATCATTGAAATGGAAAAAGGCCACTTTGCATCCAGTGGAATGAAATTCTCTTTCCAGATTTACATTTCTGATGATGTTGGTAAATCTTCATGTCGCCATTTGGCTGCAAGTGAGTGGCTGGGCGTCCTCCTATGGTTAGGGCCTGAACACATTCTGTCAAGTTTATTTTCCAAGGAAGAGACTCCTTTCAGCCCCTAATGGGTGTGTGGCAGCAGGTGGGAATGGCCAATGAGGAGTTGGGAGACCCTAAATCTCTTTTCATCGGATTTGAATGTTGGTGGCAATATAGAAATGCATTGAAGTGTTTCTAACAAAGCTGCCCTCCCTGCCTGGCATTCAGAGGGGAAGAGAGGGTATTTTGCACCATGACAACAGGTGACCTCCATTTGGAATTGTCAACAAACATTAATTGGCCTCTAAAACACATATGCTGTAATATAAGAGGCTGGCTGCCTGGAGGGAGGGCCGGCCCTCAGCAGTGCTGAGCAGTCTTACAGGATGTCAGCAGACGTGGTTAATTGGTAATGATTAGGGCTGTCTGAAAGCTGATTCCCCAAGTTTGGCGAACACATAATTGTTGTATGTAACCCAGAGCGGCTTTGCTCTTTCATCTATATAAAGAGATCAGAAAAGGGAGATTTACAGCTTAGGCAGCCCTGAGCCGCATAGAGCAGGCTTAATTTTCCTTTCCAAAGGAATTGGAGACTGCTGTTGTGACTAGTTCTTGGTGGCTTATATGGCATGTTGAGGTCACCTGCAAGTTTTTGTTAAATGATTGATTGACTGAAATTAATTATTCTGTCAGAGCTGTACTGGAGGTAAGATGGAGGACATTGATAAATACCAAAGCTGAAGCGATGCTTATAAATGTACTTATGTCTCTTTCTATTTAAAGAAATCAGACAGAATGCATAGGTCCTGGATGGTGTTGGGTGTCCCCTCCCCATTTTCCTCTATAGCCCTAAGGTATTTTCTTTCAAAATCTGAAGCTTTGAAATGAGCATTTTCTCAACTCCAACTGTAGGATATTTGAACCCTTTGTCACTTCACTTCCTTCTAACCTTTCTACAAACACCTCAGCCCCTCATAAGATTCTAGGGGCTGCCTGAGATTAAATCAGCTGAATTCAGGGAGTTGTGTTTGAGCTAATGGCTAGGCAAGTTGGGGAATGTAGCTGGTGAGTTGGAGAGTGAGTGGAAGGCAGGTATTTGCTGCTGACTGTCAGATTCCTGAGGCGTGGAAATACCGGGGAAGGCCCTTTGAGGAAGGCAATAAAAGTAGCTGTGTAGTGAAAACTGTCTGAAGTTCAGGGTCTTAAATTCCAGGAAGGGAATCCAGTAGCTGGTTAAGAAATGCCAGAATGGTTCTTTTGATAACCACTTAAAGGGACAAGCAATTGTTTACTTCTGAGTCACTGGAAACAAAGGCTAGAAAGATCCATTTCCCACCTGGGTTCTGAGAGCACACAGGTTGCAAGGGCCTCTTCCTAAAATGGCACTAGTTAAAAATAGCAAGAATACCTTGGAAGTACAGAAGAGACTTAAAAGCCAATTGGCTAAGATATCAGAATTATAAACCTACACCCTGAAAGTGTGTCTCTTAGGTCGTGTGCCCTTTGGGGAAAGTATGTATGAATCAGGGCTGTCTAGTGCTTTGCAAAATTAGGGAAACCCCACAAAGATAAGATAGATTGATGTCCTTGCCAAAGCCATCATTAATACCCATAATATTAAAACTGAGAAATACCAGCAGTCACATGGTTCATTGATTGTCAGAGTCTAGTGTGCCCTTTAGAATCATCAGGTGCTAGTTAAATATTCAGATTCCTGGGAACACCTCCCTAGGTTTCCACAGAGCTTGGGGATCTTGTTGTTGTTATTCTTCTTCTTCTTCTTCTTCTTCTTCTTCTTCTTCTTCTTCTTCTTCTCTTCTTCTTCTTCTTCTCCTCCTCCTCCTCCTCCTCCTCCTCCTCCTCCTCCTCCTCCTCCTCGTCCTCCTCCTCCTCCTCCTCCTCCTTCTCCTTGTCCTTCTTCTTCTTTTCTTCTTCTTCATTTCAGGTATCCCCAACTTCTTTCCTTATTTACTAAATGATAGGATCAAGAACGAAGGAAAGCTCTAGCTGGTTTGACTCAGTGGATAGAGTTTAGGCCTGCAGACTGAAAGGTCCCAGATTCAATTCTGTTCAAGGGCTCATGCGTGGCTTGCAGGCTCAATTCCCCAGTAGACAGCCAATCAATGATTCTCTTTCATCTTTGATGTTTCCATCTTCCTCTCCCTCTCCCTTCCTCCATGAAATTAAAAGTATCCTATCTAATAAAAGAGTAACATGCAAATTGACCGTACCTCTACTATGCCACCAGCCAATCAGGAGCAGGAGGCGTGGCCAGCAGATGGGGTGTGGCCAGCAGACAGGGGCATGGCCAGTAGGCATGGCCAGCAGGCAGGGGCGTGGCCAGCAGACAGAGGTGTGGCCGGCAAGGGTGTGGCCACAGTGCCAAGTAAGCAGGCACCACACTATAAGCTCTGCACACATGGTACTTAAGGGCCGGCGAAATCCCTTCTTAGTCACATGTGAATGAGCGACCCGGGCACCTTGGTAATGAGCGCCAGGTGCGAGGTCGTGGGGGGGGGGCGGTCTGTGAGCCAAGCAGCAATTTGGGTCCATGCCTCGTGCCCAGTGCCGCAGCTGTGTGAGGCCCAGGGGTCCCTGCATGCCCCCCCCCAGCCCAGAGCCCATGATGAGGCTGGCTGCTGGCAGCTGGCCATTCTGCCACTGCACGGGGGCCCATGGAGTGGAGGGGTGGTCCCGGGCAGCCATTCAGCCACTGTGTGGGGCCGTGGAGTGGAGGGGTGGGGACCCGAGGAACCTCCTCTGGTGTGCATTCTGCTGCTCCGTGGGGCCTGCAGAGCAGAGAGGCAGGGACCTGAGGGACCGCCTGTACCGGGCGGCCCTGGTGGTCCTGGGCAGCCATTCTGCCACTCTGCGGGGCCCAAGAAGCTGCCCAAAGAGATAAAGATGCTGGGGAGGAGTAAGCAACTAAGAAGAAAGATTGAGCCTCCATTTTCTTAATTATTTCAAGAATAATCCTCCCAATAATCAACCCATTACTAACTAAGCAGTTGAGTCTCTGATAGTATATGAATTAAAGTCAGACATTAAATGTTAGGCTATGACTTTTATCCTTATACAGAGTATCAGTTTGCTTGCAGAGTGGCTTCCTGGCTTGCTGCCAGCTTGTGCATGATCCAAGCTTATGAATTCAGGGTCTATGACAATGTGAATAATTCAGATGTTTATAATAAAAACACATGAATACATGAATTCACTAATGTTAATGTTAAAATTCATGGAAAAAATAGTTCTTTGAATCTTTGGTGGTTAGAAATTAAAGACTTCACATTCTGTGTAATAAACAGTAAATAAAGTTACACTGAATGGCAAAAATAAATACATACATACATACATACATACATACATTAGGGGCCAGGAAATGTTCAAACACCTGGGAACCATTCCCAGATCAGGAAAGAAAGTCACAGGGTATATATTATTGCTACATATACTGTATTTCCTACTACTTACAACATATACAATATAATGTATTAGATGCCTTCCTATCTCATGAAGTACATATTCTCATAGGTAATATTGGTAGATATGTTATAGTTATGGCAGTGTGTCATATCCTATCTATATTCATAAAATGGTAATATGCTAATTAGGCCATGAGACATTCCAGATGTCCTTCCGGACAAAGCCATGGTGGTGGGGCCGAGGTAGAGGTGGTTATGGGTGATCAGGCCAAGAGGGGAGGGCAGTTGGGGATGATCAAGTTGGCAGGGTGGTGCAGTTGGGGGCAAGCAGGCCAGCAGGTAGAGTGATTAGGGGAGATCAAGCAGACAGGCAGGTAAGCAGTTAGGAGCCAGGAGTCTTGGATTGCAAGGGGATTGTCCGACTGCCAATTTAGGCCTGATCCCACAGGGGTCCCAGATTAGAGGATGCAGGCCAGGCTAAGGGACACCCCCCATGCACAAATTTCATGCACCAGGCCAATAGTAATATATATATATATATATATATATATATATATATATATATATATATCTCCAAGGAAAACAATCTAGCTACTCATTTTAACAAAAACAACTCTCTGAAAAGCCTGAGTAAACTATAGGCAGATGGAACTTTTTGTGTTTGAGTAATTTTACTCATCTTCAGGCAAGCCATGGGCATTTCAATGCCAGTCATCTTAGGTCTCCTGCTATTAAATGCATGCCTCCTGGTTATTTTAGATAATTAAATGATCAAAATAGGTGGAGTCTGGAAAATTGCTATTTCTTGATGTTGGTTAAAATTTCAATGGTTGGAAATAACCAAAGCAACAAAGGAATAATCATGTAAGCTATCATAAATTGAGTTATTCTACCATTCTGTTATGGAAGAAAATTTTAAGTCATTTATTTCCCAGCAATCGCTTTATCCTCATTCCTGCTAGGAGATAAGAAATGATATCACCTCTCTAATTTATGAACCTGTGACTTAAGAAGAGCTCAAATGTGTACTCCTTTAAACACAGTGTTTTATGGGGTTAAATGGAAGGTCTGAAAATGTACATTGATGTCCCATCACTTTATAAACTTTATGAGCCTTAGTGCCTTAGAGTATATCTGAAAGCAAATTAAAGACTTTACAAGATCATTTTTGTTAATACCCTCCTCCTCTTTTTAAATGTGTATAGCTTCTATATATGGCCTATAAAATGTTTTGGAAAGTGGTCATCACTGAACTATGGCTAGGATTGCATAAATATTTGGTTATAGATATGAGTGTGTTTCTTGAAGTTGTACATATGTCAGAGTTTCCTTAGCTGTTCCTACAAAGCCAGCCCCACTAGCATGTGGTGGGAGATAAAGGAAGCAATGAGCCAAGAGAGAAAGGCATACTCACCATTGCCTATTGCCGAATAGAGCTCTGTGTGGGTTCTGTTCTTAACAAAGTTAAACAAATCTATAATTGGAGACTGTTTTCAGTTGTCATTTTGAATAATAATTAGGTCCTTGCTCCAATCAGTCTCTTTCAAGGTGACTTTAAAAGTTCAGGGCTAGAAAGATTCTATATTTAGTGGAAAGGCCCCTTACTAAGCAGGCAACTGGTTGGTTTCATGTGGCAAGTAATTTCCCCAGAAATTCAATTGGAGAGTCTTTGGCCCTTTTAGAATACTGGGTTTTGGTTTTTTTGTTGTTTTCAATCCTAAATATTACTGACTATATATCTTCTATGGGGCGGGAGAGAGCTAAGATGAACACACCAGATTTTCATGTACTTCTACTAGCTGTGCAGTCTTCAGTGGCAGTGTGTAGAACACGTGACCATGAAACTTACACAGAGAAAGGTGAGTATCTTTGAACAAAAGTGTACTGAGAGCTACAGAGCTCTGGGCCCTGCAGTAAGCACTGAGCCCTAGGGAGTTACAGTGAAACATGATACAATCCATGTATAAAAGGTGACCCCCAAAGAAGGAGGAGCTAACTTCTGACTTGGGCTTTCAGGAGAAGCATTAACTCATGAAAAAGGAGCAAGAACCAGTGAATCTATTGCTTAGCCTGAGAGCTCAATCCAGACTTGATATTTTGGTGGTAGACAAATGAGGATGGCTATTCAGGTAGAGGCTAGAGCCTGTTCAGAGGTATGGAGACTTGAGAGGATGTGGCCTGTCAGAAAGTTAGAGGTATGCAATGTTGCTGGATCATCACTTACAAGGAGGGTGAGATTATTGCCAAATAGGGTTCTGAGCTTAACTTTCAAATAGGCTCACATGTACAGGCATTGTCATGCTTCTTTAAGAGTTTGAAAATACTGCTGAACCAGTTTGGCTCAGTGGATAGAGCATCGGCCTGCGGACTGAAAGGTCCCAGGTTCGATTCCGGTCAAGGGCATGTACCTTGGCTGCGGGCACATCCCCAGTTGGAGGTGTGCAAGAGGCAGCTGATCGATGTTTCTCTCCCATCGATGTTTCTGACTTTCTATCCCTCTCTCTCCCTTCTTCTCTGTGAAAAGTCAATAAAATATATTTTTTTAAAAAGAGTTTGAAAATACTTAAGGGATACAGAGAGATCCTGAAGTATATGAGGTCTCAGGCTGAGTCTGTGTGACTTAGTTTCTTAGCTTATGAGTCAGTTGGAAAACATTAGGCCTTAGTCTCTGAAATGCTTAAGTTACTCATTGGAGGTGACCTAGCTTTTAGGTCAATTTGCCCCCACAGATCCACAATGGGTCAGTGCCTGCATCAAGAGTCTAATATATACTTCTCATTCAGATAATTTGACAGTAGGTCCCTGATGGGTGTGATGTGAAGAAGGAGCTCCTTAGCACAGATTTTACAAAATGCTGAGTTAAGCACAGCTAAGCAGGCTTTCTTTCTGTCGAGCTGCCTAAGCCTTTAATGTGCCAAAGTACAGGATGCATTTTAAGGAGGATGGAAGAGTTCCTAAAATTATGAAATTACTTGTTTGCGAAAACTTTTCTTCACATAGCCTTTTGTGAAAAGAGTGTTCACTAGAATGTTCTTTGGCTAAACCACTCATAAGATTCACTGAAACAGATTTTCTGATTATCCACTGAGTGGAATTTCCTTCCGCAAAAGTTGTATCTACTCTGTTCCTAAACTGCCAGTGAAGAGGGGTGAAAACCAGTCCATTCAGCAAACACAAAATGTGCTCCCTACTAATCATTTGACATCATGTTGGTGAAATAAAGTGTTGCATTCCTCCCATTCTAACTGGTCACTTTTGCAGAAACCCAGCCCCAGCTTCTGGCGGGCAGCATGGGGTCTGCCAGGAAGTTTACAGCAAAATGCAACTCTTCTTGACCTTGTACCATTTAAAGTCACAGAGCTATTACAGCAGCAGCCAGGGCATTCAGAAGGGCTGTGACTAGGCATAATGTGCCTTTTGAGGGTGACCATTCATTTGTCCATCTAATTAGCACTTAGCGCCTTTGACTGCCCCACACATCTTTAAGCACACACACGCACAAGCACACACACACCAAGCATATGGGCCTTCACTGCTTGGATTGCAAGGCTCAGATGAAAATCAGGGCCTGGCCTTGTATTTATGAAGGTTTCTTCTTTCCACTACGTCTTACCTATTTCCTCAGCCCTGTTCTCAGTAATGCCTGTCACAAAGAACCTCATAAATTTAACATTTGCAGCTATAAGTTTGTCATTCTTTTCTTGAAATAAGATCAGGGCACTATTATAAAACAGCACAAGGCTGAATGTGAGAGCAGCCAACATATTGTTGACTGATTCATCTGGGGCATTTAGTTCTTCAAAATGGAAAAATAAAATAGAGTCTAAAAGCAAACACAGTAAATTAAAAGAATGTTATTCTATGCATAGAACAGCTGTTTTAATACTTGGTTCCTTAGGAAAAAATATGTCTTCCTTTAAGGTTATTATTAAAGACACATGGAGACATTTACTTTGGTCTTCTTGTCAGCATTGTGCCACATTTGAAAAAAAAAATCCCCATTTTAATTTGGTTTAGATCCATGATTTGCATGAAAATGATAGTTAATCGTGTCCATGTGATGACAATTAGTGTTTAGCTAAGAAGACCTTACCATTGTAATCCTGAAGCCAATGGTCAGTTATGAAAGATGGCCCTGGTGGTAGCTGTTTCTTTTGAGTAATTGCATAGCTCTGTCTGCTTTGCCAACTAGAAAAAATGAATTAATAGGAAGTGAAAGATTTAGTGTCTACATGAAGTAGGATAGAGTGATCCACTGTGGGAAGAAAGCCCATATAGGGCCTTCTTTGCCATTATCTCATTTCTTCAGCAAACATTGAATGCCTACTCTGTGTTAGGGTCTGGGCTGTTCATTATACAATTAGAAGTGCTAGAGGGCAGGGACCTCACAGTTGTGTACCTGAAATATCTATTAGTTTTTAAATCTGAAACAGAAGTCTTCTAGTCTACTTGAAGTTTGTCCATGGTCCCAAAGCTGCTAAGTGTCAGGACAAGAGTCCAAATCTTCTGCCTCTTCTCCAGCTTTTTCCATGTGCTGCTTCCTTCATTTGCTTTGTTTGGTATCAACCATTCAGCAACTTTTATCAAGTGACTAGTTAGAGATGAGTAGAATGCTGGCCAGATGCCCTTCCTGTTCTGCTTGCTGTGCCTTGATCATTATGGGTTCTTTGGTCAACCTCTTCCTCTCTGTGAACTCCTTAAAGCTCAGGAGCAATTCTATTTCAACCTAGAACATGTGATTCTATTTTGTTACATTCATCTAATTGTATTACATCAGACATGTAGTAAATATCTGCTGAGTGAACGAATGATCTTGTCATTTTCCAGCTCAGGACAGACTCATCCTGCCCCTTCTGTGATGTGATTTTCCAGTTACATCTTACATTGTCTGCTGGTGATGGGGCCATGGCTTCCTTAGAGTGCAACCCATTTCTACATGGGTAGCTGTGAACACAGAATGCTATTTCCTTTTCTTAACCCAATTTGCTAACATCACAGCTTTCTCTCCTAAAGCCCCACAGAATAGATGTGATTTTTCTTTCCTAAGGTCATTTAGAAGGTCATTCAGATATTGCAGGACACCTGGTATATGCTTCTCCTCTCCAAATTTCACATAACTTCCTCAGTCATTTCTCATATAACACAATTCCCTGATGCATCTCTATCATGGATGTTTTTCTATCAACATAGTTAATTTGGCCAGTTTCCTATGTAAGTATGGGGCCAGAACTGAACATTAGTGTTAAGAATGGGATGACTAGAGCAGAACAGGGTCAGGACATTGCCTTCCTTCATCTGAACTTTTACTTTCACATGTTTAGAATTTAACTTTACACTACTTGTTATTATATTTCATTTTCAGTAGCAATGCCACTGAATTGATTCATAGGAACTACTGGTCATCTGAACCAGTGGTTTTCAACTGCAGGTGATTTAGTCTTTCTGGGGCTAGTTACCAGTGACTGGAGACCTTACTGATTTTTACTCTTTTGGGTGGGTGGTGATATTGACATCTACTGAGTAGAAGCCAAGTTTGATGCTAAAATCCTACAATGCATAGGACAGCTTCCCACAATATAGAACTATCTGGTTTGAAATGTCAGTAGTACTTCTATTGATAAACTTGGGTCTTACCTACCAAATTATTCTCCTTGGCACCTCATGGAACAGACCTGGATACTCAGCTTGTGAGGCCTCTCAAATTTTTGAAAGTGAGTTAGTGAAACTTTTTCTTTCCAGGTGAAGCTTTCTCGGACTTGCTGTCAATCATTTTAAGACTTCCAGTGTTTTATCCTGTCAGTTATCTACCCCTTTGCAGTTAAAGCAGTGCTCCCAGAACTGAAAAATGCTTTGGTTAGCATCAGAAACCTAGGACAGAGCTTCTCAAAACTTCACTATGCACAGAAATCACCAGGGCATTTAGTTAAAATCAGGCTCTGATTCATGAGGTTTGGGGTGGGGCGGGGACTTTGTTACTAACAAACTCCCCAGTGATGGATGCTGAGGCAGAAGTTCTATCATTGGACTACACTTTGAGGAGCAAGACTCTTAGCAAGTTTCATATTGGCCCTTATTTGAAAAAGGGCTTCTTCCAGTCCCTTGGAATAGAGTGCAAGTGTTTGAGGCTGGGACCTTTCTGTCTACCAGCCTTGACACTGGCCATGTGGCAGGACTGGGATCTGTGATGCAAAAATGCTAAGAAAGACTGGTCTACTGATTGCTAAGCAATGTTTATAACTCACAGGTACTTGCTGTACCCTGTTCCATGCTGAGGAGAAATAGCAACAAAATAATGCCCTTCTCCTAATTGAGAACTGGGCATAGGAGCAAGGGGGCAGCTGCCCCCAATCACAGACTGGAAGGGATGTAATATCCAGCTGTGATTTGGTTTCTACAGATTATGTATATGTTTATAAATTATCCTAGGAGTTCCTTTTCCTCATTCTCTTTATTGTAGAGTGTATTTCTTTAAAATGACAGGTTTAATTTTTTTTCCCACTCTGTGTAGATTTCATGGATGATGTAGCTTAATAAATCAAACCAATTTCCACCATTGTATCAAGACTCTTTAATCAGTTTTTGAATTAATGCAATCAAACGGTTGAATTCTTACATTCATCTCTATATTTACGGCTATGTTGTGCTTTTTTATTGTATTGGAAGAGGAATATCTTCATTCACAGCCAAAATAAAATAAATCTAGGCACGTTATCTAGTAAACTGACTAGGGTATATAGTGAATGGTGTGTGACTCTGTGTGTGTGTGTGTGTGTGTGTGTGTATAAAATACAGAAGTCATCAACATAGCTCTCATATTAACTTTTGTGTTGGGACATCAGGTTCTGGAAGCCTGAACCTGATAATAATGGTCCTGTTTTATTAGGTCATTAACCCATGGGTTTTCAAGTATGTTTAGGGGGCAATCATTTTGAAATTATGGTGCCCCTTGATGAATGCCCTGGATATATATTCTAGTTAAGAACCTTGGGTCAGGCTGCCTTGAAAAAATCTCAGTTCCTAGTGTATTGGCTATGTGACTTCATGCATGTTACTTTACATCTCTATACCTCTTTTGCTTTAAAATATGGATAATATTACCATCTCTCTCATGGAATAGTTGTTAGGAATAAAATCACAGGCATTTGGACCCATAACAGTACATAGTGAGTATTCACTATTGTGAAGCCTATTATTAATATTATCCCAAATTTAAAACAGCTAAGTATGTCATTTTCTGCCAAATAAGGAATGCTGTCTTATGACACATTCTCTCAGAGACAACAGTAAAAGGCAGTAAAGATACAAGAAAAATGACTAGAGGACAGTTAGAAAATTGAAGTAATCCTATTTTTAAATATGGTTCTTTTTCTCTCACAAAGTAGAAAGTAACTCTATTATTGAGTTTTATTCCAGGAACCCAGGAAACACAACCAAAGACTGTGCATCAATCCTACTGTACTTATTTTCCCACGCTCTGAAATATCTTAAGTCCATAGAGGTGGCACATCCTGAAACCTTTTTCTGATTTGACAGGATCAGGATAGTACACTGGTCAATTCAAAATACTATGTAAGGTATGTGGAGTAAGACCTACTTTTTAAAACATGGTGTGTATACATATGAATGTGTGTTTAATAGAACTATTGATAGCTACTTTGGGCAGTGATTATTCTGATTACTGAACAATTTATAGTAGAATTTCTTATAACAGCAAATGGCTTCCATTTCTACTCTTTTTGCCAGTTTTGAATATGGTTCATAAACACAAAAACTCCATATCTTAAAATTCTAATGGTATTCATTGATATAGGTGGATGAGTTTTTGTTAAGTTGCACAAGGAAAGACTAGGTTGGAATATTGGATTGGTATATAGAAACAGCATGGAGTTTTTAAATGTTATTTGTTGAGTTGGGGCCAGTAGCAACAGTGTTATTACTAATCAACTGTGTCATATAAAAATTATACTAGATATTATAAAGCACTCTGCACTTTCACATGCATGCTTTTTGTTCATTCCTCACAAGAATTGTGTGTTCATGCTCAGCAGCCCCCCCCCCCTTATTATTGAAAAATCAGAGACAGAGAAGTGAAACGACTTCTCAAAGCTCATACAACTTAGGCCTCAAACTAAGTTCTTCCTCTTCCAAATCAATTGGCCAACATGGGTATGTCTGGGTCCATGATAACCACATGTCATATTGTCTTAAGTGTCCTTTGTGCGGAACACAGCACCCGTGCATTGTTTCTATAGCTAATCCTCGGCTCTTGTTTGCTGGAAGCATTGTTTCTGTGATATGTGAGGATGCTAGTGAAGCTTGCATCAAATATCTTAGGTCAGAAGCCTCTTAGCCCTTGGGAATCAGCGGGTAATCCGTATAAAACTGGTGGATCTGTTTCCATTAAGAGCTTCAGAACTACTGTGTCAATTAGCGTTTTCTGGGTAACAAACCAGCCCCCAAATAGTGGTTTAAAACAACAAATCTGTGTTTATTTCCCAGTTGCGCAGATGGGCAATTTGAGTTCACTTAGATTGTTCTCTGGATCCATAGCAGTCTCAGCTCTTCTTGGCTGGTCTCCCCCACAGGTCTCAGCTGGGAACCCTGCGTGGCTTGTGTGATTGGGGCCTTTCATATGGTCTTTCATCTTTCAGCAGGCTAGTTCCAGTCCTAGTCACCTGCTGGGTCTGGAGTTCCAAGAGCAGCAAAAGAGCAAGCCCAATGCATGAGCACTTTGCCAGTCTCTGTGTGCACCTTATTTGCTACCATCTCATTTATGAAAGCTAGTCCCATGGCCAAGTCCAGAGTCAGTATGAGAAGGAATCACCCTGTGACATGGATACAAATTGACATTGAACAGCTTGGGGACCATTATAGCAACAGTTTACCACACTGCCATATCAAGTTTTTCTTCCCTTCCAAGTTTTTTTTAGAGAAGTTTTATTGCCATGAACAACTGGGAAGTTCCTTCTCTTCACTGAGGTATTTCCTTATTCCTTCAAAACTCTGTCAACCCGATAAGCTTGGCCTTTTACAAAGCCCTGGTTTCTTTCAGTGATGCTGCCCTGCCCCCTGTATGGGATCGTGTGGCATTAATGAATTGAAAAATTGTTCTTAGTCAGGGCTTTTCTGACTTTTTAATGGTGTGCATGTAACTTCTTGTCAGCTTTCCTTATAGAAATGCATATGTTTATTTTGCATCCAGACACTGGAGTTTTCTGCTTGGGAAAGAATTTTAATGAAGCTTCATCAGGTGTGTTAAGCCATCAGGAGAGAAGTCTTTTGTGCCCAGAGAAAGCTGTGTGGCAGTAGGAGCTTCTTTCAAAAAAAGGACTGTAGGAGGAAGGAAGCTAAACCTTTCTTTAATGATTTTTCCTTCTTAAAACATATTACTTTGCATGAAAGTTTGTGTCAGGGAGTTTAACTCATGGAAGGGGAACTTAATGATGTGCAATCCGAGGAAGGAGAGGACACACGGTGATAATTCCCAAGCACATGAAAGGGAATATTTCACGTTGCTGAGACATATGTGATTTCTTTGGATGCAAATAACAGAAAGAATGATGACAGTTATACCAGTTCCCTACTTTGGGGAGAAATCACCAGCTTAGCAACACTAAATGGCAAGCATTTCTGGCTGAGTTCTTTCCCTGACTAATTGAAAACACATCTCCATTTTCCTGTCGTTGAGAAAGAACTACTCTTTGGTAAATAGCACTCAAAAGTATACTTTTCTAAAAACTCAGGCTTGTGCAGGGCTCTTGGTCATAGGGAAGTAAAAATGCTTTCTGATGCCAGAGAGCATGAGAGTTTTGTGGAGACAGACATTGGAAAGTAACTGGTAGATTTGGAGTCCCAACCTGGTAGAATCTCACCAGCTTTGTCCTCATGAGGTTATCAGTATGAATAAATCTCTTACCCTCTGGCCTCAGTTCCTTCCCTAATAAAACACAAGAATGGAAAATATGATCCCAAAGTTTTCATCCCTGTCAGAAAAGCCTATAATTTTGAAAGATAGACCATTATTTTTGGTTTGGTATGAGGGGATTCACAGAAGGCAGTATATGATACTTATTGGATTTATGGCAAGAGACACTTTGTAAAACAAAACAGAACAAGTACAGGCTCTTGTAGAGATCAATCCATGTACCCATCTACCCTGTAGCCATTCACCCATCTGTCCATGTGCCCATATACCCATCTATCCACCACTTTCTTGTTTTATTTATTTGTTCCAGCCTAAGGCTTAATTGGTCTTTTAAAAAACCTTCTTCCTTTCCAGAAAATCTCATTGGAACTGCCATCCTCCAAGGTGAATCAATATAATAGATATTTTTTAGCACTCTGTCTAGAAGAGTGATGAACATTATAGGGGATCCAGAAAAATTGGAAAGTTCCTGTCTTCTGCAGTTTACTGGAAGAGTCTAACATGCTTCAAGTGCCCAAGAAAATAATGTATTGACCACTAAGGTTCCACATCATAAGCAGTATTTCCGTAGGGCTTTTAAAAAAGGGAGAGAAGCCAGTAACAGCCTCTACACCCTCTAACTGCCAATTGACCTTAGCACCCAAGAGAAGAGAGAACAAAAACCACCTTCGCCCGAGGAACCTTCTTTGGAAAGCTGTGCTATCCCTCCACTGGAACTTAGGAAAGAAGTTGTTGGCTCATTCCCTCTCCTGAGCACACCTGTGCCTTTCCCACCCATTCTTTCATCAGGTGTTCTGTCTCTGGACCATGTTCTCCCCTTTCTCCCTCTCCTTCCCCCAGGTGTGTTGTCTTTGCCTTTCTTTCTTGTAAGTGCCAAAGGTCTTCCCCCACCCCCGGTTTTTTTTTTTTTTTTTTTTTTTTTTTTGCCTCTGTAACTTGCTTCTTGAGTCCACACAGCCTGGCTGGATCACTTTTTTTCACAGCTCACTTCCACCTCTGTGACTTCCTAAATAACTTTTGCTTGTGTTTAAAGAAGAAGAAGTTGAGCCTAACCCAGCAGATTTCACATAAATCTTGGGGTGAGAAGGCAGGCCAGAGGGGATGCCTCTTGTCTCTCTTCAGATAAAGAAATATTCGGGGTTTTGAGGTAGATTCATTCTTTAAACAAACCCTGTCATCCACCCCAGGCATTTTGTTTGATTCCAAGTTCAGTAATGTCAAGTGAAGTTTCCCAGACTTTAGTGGCTTAAAATAAAAGAAAATCATGTTTTTTTGTCTGAAACTGGAAATCCAAAGAGTTGCTCAGTAAGAATGAATGTTCAGGTTTTTACGTTGTGGCTGAGCTACAGGAAATTGGGAAATTTGGGTCGGAAGCTTTATTCATATTCCAAGTTGATAAATGGTGGGAAAAATTGAAGAATTGTCTGATTCATGATGCCACTAATAAGATTAGAAAATACAGGATTATTTTTCCCTAAATTAATTTGGGGCTGAGGGAGGAGAAATTGTCAGTATGCTCAGGATGGCTCAGTGCAGATGCTTCCGGTAGGTAGACTACACAAGCATGGAGTGGCTGATCCTCATTGTCACAAAGTAATTCTGAGTGAAAATTGATTAATGATAGGATATCCATATCTTTGCTACTTAAAATGAGATCCATGAAATAGTAGCGTTGATATCACCTGGAATCATAGGACCTACATCCCAGTCCTACCAAACCAAAATTCACATTTTAAGAAGACACCCAGTGTCTCAAATCCACATTGGAATTTGAGAAGTACTGTCCTAGGTAATAAATTCATTGGAATGATGTAAGACATACATCCTCCCAAAATTCTAGTTAATTAAAAGACATATATCTGGATTGGTTTCTTAAATCTATTGATGGTAGCCTAGGAGAAAGTGATTTTAGCTTCCAGAAATTGAACCTAACAATGGCACATCCAAACCTATCTTCCCCTTCAGCCTTACCTTCCAGATTGTTATTGCCTCTGTATCCCCTGCACATGATACAGAACAGGAATTCAATTTATATTTAGTGCATGACTAAGTGAAAATAGAGGTTATTTGCCTGGGAATTACTTCTTAGGGTATTCTGGAAATTTCTCCCTTTTCAGGCAGCCACTTGGGCTATTTTTATAACAAATGTCTGGATCCAAGAGGCTCCTAGTTATAGACTGGTCAGCACTGAGCAATATCACCATGTGGGCAAAGACCATCCTAGGGTCTCCCAGTGTCTGCTTTCTTCTTTCATGCCTGGCACCTTTATGATGTTCCTGATTGCCTAGAATCTCATGAAGTCCCTGCATTAAGGTATGGATAACATCCCACGTCACCAATCTCCACCCTTCCCAAATCAGAACCTACTTATCTCCTTAAAGGGCCAGCTACCATTATTTGAGGTTGTACTATGTACAACTGCTTCACATAAAGGGCCCTGCCTATGTGATCCTATTCAGTCCCCTCCACAACTCTGTAAACATAATTTCCAGTTTACATGGAGGAGACATTGGCTCACAGTGGTGAAATAGTTTGCTCTTAGCAAGGTAAGTGGTCAGGCAGAGCTGGGATTCAAACTGGAGCCTGTCTGACTCACTAATTGGGGCTTTGAAATGCTGCTCTGTGCCACACAAGGGTAATGAATCAGCCAGAGAAACCCACGAAGGTGCTAACCTACTGATGTACATCATTGATCAAAACACTTGCTCTGAATGGTTTTAGATACACGTTACCAGGGGGGGAGAGAATAATTACAAGTAACTGCAGCAGATTCCTCCATCTGGTCGATTTTAACTTTATCAAGCTCAGACCAGTCTTGAGGGTACTTTGTTCCTAAGATGAAGGGCCACTGCCATCAGACTCAGTTAGCTCAGGGCTCCTCCATCTTTGAAGGCCTGCAAAGGAGATAGGGCTGCCATTTTGCCTTTAACTTTGTGCTGTTAATTGAGACTGATGCCACACTTTTACTGATGAATGTATTCACTTTTTGGTTTGGGGATGAGTGGTCATTTAAAAAACAAGGCCAAGAATGTGTTACTCCCTCACAGGTTGTTTCATGTTTAGAGGAAGCTCTCTTTACCCACCCTCAGCTGTCCAACTTTCTCCATTATCTCACCTCCCCGTCTCATTCCCTCCATAAGATGTAGTGACTGGCATCCATGCTCCAGTGAGGAGGCCACTCCCCTCCACTATCCATACATGTCTGTTCTTCCCAGGATACAGTTGTGATTCCTCCCAAACTTGTGGATGCCATTCTTTCTTGTACAGTATTGTAAACAGAATTTAATTAAATATTACATAAACCAGTGAACCATAGGTGCAAGACAAAAGGAGCTGATGTTTTTATGAACACCAACTTAAATGCTTTGGAAAGAGTTCATAAAGGAAATGTTACTTAGTACCAAAACAGGGAGCTGACAAATTACATGAGGGTAGGCAAGAAAGCTAGAAAATTCTAAAGGAGTCTGTGCTCAGTCTGCCTTTAAGCTCCATTCCATTAAAAAAAAACTGGATATTATAGATGACATTTCATAAATATTTGGGGTAAAAAAAAAAGGAAGAAATGGCACTGTAATGAGAGGGCAGCCAGGAAGCGGACCTCAATGGAACCTGGTTCTGCTACAACCTTAGAGACCCTGGGAACAGATTCCCCCATCTGAACCCCTACCAGGGAACACACCCCAGCCAGCACCTTGGTTTTGGCTTTGGGAGACTAGCAGCAGGGAAACCAGTTGAGCTGCTGAACTCTTGACCTACAGAAATATGAGACAATAGATGTGTGTTCTGTTAAGCAATTGAATCTGTGGTAATTTGTTACAGCAGCACTGGCACTAGCACAGCAACTGTCAGCTGTACCCCCATTTGCATATATCAGGGTCACTATTCCCATTTCACTTAGGACCTTCTTTATTGCACATTTCCCAGCCTGTCATCTGGAGCCCTCACACTGGTGCTGCCTCAGCCTACCTTCCAAAACTTAACCTCCAGACAAACCTGCCTGAGTCATGTTCTCAGCTTCCCAGCTGCCTGCATTAAGTCCCACTTGTCTTTTGAAGCAGGTCATTTCCTTCTGCAACTTTCCTTTCCTGGCCACTGTGCCTTCAGAGGGATGATTGTCTGGGTTACACTCAGACTCTGCCCTGTCTGGTAGTGCTGGCTCTTCCCTCTGTTTTCTTCTCTCCCAGATTGATGGCCCACCTTTTTGTTTTTTTAAACCTCACCCTAGCATATGTCTTTCATTGATTCTAAAGAGAGAAAAAGGGAGAGGGGGAGAGAGAGACACATGGAAATGAGAAACATCGATTCGTTGCCTCACGAATGCTCCCCAACCAGGGATCAAATCCTCAACCTGGGTATGTGCCCTGACTGGGAATCAAACCCATGACCTACCAGTATACGGAATGGTACTCTAACCATTGAGCACACTTCCCATGGCTATGGGACACTTTACCAGCAAGGAGCATGCTCGTGAATCCTGAAGCCTTCTGTTTTCTCATTGTGTCCAGAAGAAAGATGAACACATCCTATCATCCTACATGATTATAGGCTTCCTTGAATGATTGGATTTTACCTGTGAGAGCCACATGATCTCTGTGAACATCCACAGAGCTCTTATGTGGATACTGATTGATTTCTGGGGCCCTTGTCTCTGAGTGGTGACTTTCAGTGTCAAGACAATGATTTGATGTCTTCTTCAAGTGTCTTGTAAGTAACTTCTTTAAATGAGCTTAGTACCTAGCTTGCGTTACAAAAGCATGTAACTCCCTAGACACAGAGCCTAGCCCTTGGGTTTGTGGCTGCTTCCAGTGCTTGCATTCATTTACAACATCTACAATGCTTTATGAACATGGACTTGGAACTCCTCTGAGTGAGGGGGACCTGCAGCACGAGCACAAGAGGACACCACACGAGGGAGAGTTGGCAGGGTGTCGGGTGAGGAAGAGTAGCCAGGGAATTAATATATTGAAGGCATTTGATTTTTTTCCACTGTAGCTATCTATTCTCCATTCCATGCAAATGGGATAATTTGATCGATGAATGCACTGGGAAAAGGCAAGAGAGGCATAAAAAAGTGTGAAAGCACACAGCTACAAATGAGTGGGCAGATTTACCACCTTCTCCCCAGAATCAAATCTGTCTGCCATCCGCACCAGATACAAGACAGGCAGATCTGAGCTTTGGCTTAATTACACATAATTTGGGTGACAGCTGAAATGCAAACCTAAACATTCAATCAGTTAAAGATATACAAAATTAAGCATTTCACACAGTGTCCAACCCCTTCAATCTGTATTAATACTTTAATTATGTTAATTATACCATGGTTTCAAGCCCTGCTACTACAACAAGCAGGGGGGGGAGGGGAGGGAAAGACAGTCAGTCCTTTGAGCAATGCAGCTAAGTAATGAGTACATTTGAATTAAAAGTATGAATGGAATGCAAAGTAGAAACAATCAGAAATACATAATTCAACAGTTTATCCACCCTGTTCACCTTCCTTTCCTCCCTAATGGTGAGCAGTGTTCCTACAGGGTGGGCCCCAGTCTGACTCGTTCTCTGAGTGCATTGTATAGAGTAAGTGCTTAGTAAACATTATGAATGAACCTGGAATCCAAGATGGTGACATTGTATCTTTAGAGACAGAAGGAAGCAAGCAGATATTTGTGAAGGTGACAGGGACCAAAATTATTGCTTATAGTTGTTTGGGGGATGGGGGTAGATGGTACCAGGGTGAGGGACTAGAGGTAGCTGGAGAGAACCTACTCACTCAGAGAGCAGTCTCCTGTGCCCTGCCCAGGTTGGGGGTCATCTAACATGAGCTACCTCTCCTCCTCTTCTGCCTTTTTTCTGGGAACATGGATCCTGCTGGCTCATCTGCTTATCCAGCCCCTGTGTGGTTTTATGTCTCATCTCCCATGTCTTTGCTTATCTTGTACAACTTGCCTAGAAGCCCTTCCTCCCTTTTCGAACCTACCAGCACTATAGATCACTAAGCCTGGGTCTGGGAAGTCTTTGACTGCACTAGTCTGCAGCACTTTCTCTTCTTTCGGAATTTTTATGGCTCTGTGTCTGATCCATATTCTCCCCCTAACTTGTTTGGTTTTTGTTTTCATATATATGTATGAATCTTAACTTTCTACCTAGATTATCATTTTCTCTAGTTAAGAACCATTCAGTCTTCTTTAGTGATTTTTCTTTGTTTTGGCCTCACACTGGACTTACCTTACACATCTAAAAAATATTTGAAAGGAGGCTTAACCACATAAAATCAGATGAAACTCTAGCAAGAGACAATTTGATTTCCCAACTACAGTGGTCAATAACTGTACTCCAGGTGTGTGAGTTCATAGTCATAGCTTGCTGAACTGAAACAAAAATGTCATTTGAGTGAGTTGTACCAGATGAGTTTTTAGTCTTTGGTAGTCTGACATGTACAAAATCACCAGTTGTTAGAAGTTTCTTTTTAACATCACCAGAGAAAACCTTGGAGATGTGTAAATCTGGAATGGAAGTTCAGTGCTTACTTAAGAGAGCAGGTTCTTAGATTTGTTCTTGATAATAACTGGCTCTGTGACTGGCCCTTTTGCTAGGTGGCCTTAGCTAACTAAATATTTTCAGAGCCATACAGATCATCCCCATGTTCTCTGAGATTGCCACTATACTTCTCGGAACACAGAATTGGCATTGAAACACTCCATGGAGGTCTTGGTGGCCAACCCAAGTTGCTATCTTGTCACAACTCAATCATGAACCCTACATGTTCTGAGCATGGGAGTTAATGTTAAAGAAACACCACTTCACTAGCTTCTTCATCCAGAAAAAAGAAAAGCAAAAAGCTCTTAATATCACAGGACCCTGTGGAATATCAAAAATAAACATAGCCCAAGTCCATTAATCAACAAGTATAAACTGATAATTTCAACCCAAACTTTATGTTCTTTAGAGTAGAGAATACATTAGGAACATATGTCATAGTTTCTGCCCTGCAGATTTTATTTGCTCTAGGACCCACTTGTTCATCTTTTTTTTTTTTTTGGTATGGCATAGAAGTTATAAACACAAAACACTGTAGAATAATGTTAAAAAATAATCAAATGTGTCCTGACCAGTGTAGCTCAGTTAATTGGGCATTATCCCATGCACCAAACGGTTGTTAGCTTGATTGCCGGCCGGGGCACATACCTGGGTTATGGGCTCAACCTCTGGTGGGGAGTGTGCAAAAGGAAACAGACCAATTTTCCTATTTTACAATGCTGTTTCTCTCTCTCTGTAAAAATAAAAAATATATTGTTAAAAAATGACAGAGTGCTAACTGTGGAGGCTCATGAGTAGAATTATTATAAAAAATATTTGAATATGAAGAAATTGGACCCAACAGCTTGTGTGTGTTACATGCCACTGAGTTGGCTCCAATTCCTGGTGACCCTATAAATGAGTGGAGCACCACTACTATGGGCATTCATAAAGGGGTGAGATCACTATGGAACATTTAAACAGGGTTAAGCTGTTGGAAGAGAGCTGCATGGATATCCTGAACCACCAGAAAGATGAACAAGTGGGTCCTAGAGCAAATAAAATCTGAAACATTGCTGGAGGACCACATGACAAAACTGAAGTTGCCCTACTTTGGAGAAGGCAACATTCTTTGGAAAAGATAATACTGCTAGAAAAAGAGGAAGCAGCAAAAGAGGAAAATGGATTAACTCCTAAAAGGAGCCATAGGCATGAGTCTAGGAGCTGAGCAAGGCTGCCAAGGACTGGACACTGTGAGCATCATTCATTCATAGAGTCACCAGGAGTCAGAGCCAACTCAATGACATGTAACATACAGAAGCTGTTAGGTCCAATTTATTCATATTCAAGTTTTTTGTTTTTTGGTTTTTTTTATAATAACTTCTACTCATGGGCCTCCACGTAAAGTGCCTGCCAATGTACATTGACTAAGCAATTACTCATCCACAGCCCATTAAAAATATGAGCATGACCAATTAATCCTTCTAGAGAACAAAGAAGAGGTAACCAAAATTCCCACACTGAGCTAATGGTCATTTCAGCCAAGAAACAAAGAAGCTACATATTTTCAGTAGCCCTTGTATCTTATTGCAAGTGAATAGATTATTTGTTAGACATGTTTGGAGACAAATTCACTTTGAGAAAACCTATTGACTATATTTTGGGGACTACTAGGGATCAGAAACCGCTGTTGGCAATCCTGAGCCAAGGAGGGTGATCATAACCATGATAGAAGTAGTTGAAATGGTAAAAGATCAAGATCAACATAAGTGGAAGTGACACAGCTCTTGCAAGTAACTAAGACTTGGTCAAGTGATGGAGGATTGTCCATAAATTTAATTCCTTCAGTGTACCATTAATGACTGTCCTATGACCAGCCATTTGACGTCCTGTACCTCAGTTTTGTGCGCTCTTACATGCTTTCATGAATGTACCAAAGTGAACCATCATTTTCTGAGTTGTGCTATCTTGCATCATACCCTAAAAATGTGCCCTAAACTTAGCATTTGTGATCTTCAGCAATATTCAAGAACTTCCTATTCCTTTAATGTCTTTAATTATAGCCACACCTTTCCTTTTTAGAGGAAAATTTCTTCTTTTTTTAAAGAAATCTTTATTGATGAATTGATGAGAGTATTATAAATATCCCTCCCCACCATGCTTCCTCCACCCAGTTCCCACCCTGTCCCAGGCCTTCACCACCCTATTGTCTGTATCCATAGGTAATGCATATATGCATGTAAGATTTTTGGTTAATTTCTTTCCATCCTCCTCTCCCCACTTCGCTCTAAGATTCCTTAGTCTATTCCATGTTTCTATGCCTCTGGTTCTATTTTATTTATCAGTTTATTTTGTTCATTAGATTATTTGATGTTTATTTTGATATTTAGATTCAATTATTGAGAGATATGTATTTATTGCCATTTTATTGTTCATATTTTTATCTTTTCTTCTCCTCCTCCTCCTCTTCTGTCTCCTTCTTCTACCTCTTCTTAAATAATAAACTTCAACATTTTATGTAATACTGGTTTGGTATTTATGAATTCCTTTAACTTTTTCTTGTCTGGGAGGCTATTTATCTGACTTTCAATTCTAAATGATAGCTTTGCTGTGTAGAGAAATCATGGTTGTAGGTCCTTGCTATTCATCACTTTGAATATTTATTGCCACTGCCTTCTGGCCTGCAAAGTTTCCATTGAAAAAAATCAGCTGACAGTCATATGGGTGCTCCCTTGTAGTTAATTGCTTTTCTGTTGTTACTTTAAGATTCTCTCTTTGTCTTTAACCCTTGGCATTTTCATTATGATGTGTCTTGGGATGGGCCACTTTGGGTTCCTCTTGTTTGGGCCTCACTGTGCTTCCTGGACTTGTAAGTCTATTTCTTTCACCAATTTAGGGAAGTTTTCTGTCATTATTTCTTCAAATAGTTTTTTTTTAATATCTTGCTCTCTCTCTTCTCCTTCTGATACCCCCATAAAGTGAATGTTGTCCCAGAGACTCCTTACACTGTCTTCATATTTTTGTATTATTATTATTTTTTGCCCTTCTGATTGGGTCTTTTTTGCTTCCTCATATTTCAAATCATTGATATGATTATCAGAATCCTCTACTCTACTGTTGAATTCCTATAAATTATTCTTTATTTCAGTAATGCATTAAAACTGAGTATACACCAACTGAAATAGCCACATCTTTTAAAGACAAATAGGTGACTTCAAGATGTCATTGACTAATTTGAAGACCTATTTTGTGTTGGCATTTCTACCACCATTCATCACCATAGGTAGATCCTTCTGTCAATAGTGATCTAGTCCGTCATAAGAGATCAATATGTGCACCTGGAGTTGTGAATGGAAGACAGTGACTTTATTATTTTGTCCAAGATCTTGGTGTATCCATTTAAGAAAATTAGACCATGTATAATTTGAGAATAATAAGTAATTATCTCAATTAGTTGTTGTCTCCTCAAATTCAAACACATGAATGACATTAGGATTTCTCCTCAATGGCAAAGTTATAGACTCAGTGGTTAATTATACATTTTTTTCTAATCAAATTAGCTTTTATTTCCAAAGTAGAAGTTTTTAACCTAAAAGTGGCTTTGAAACATTGTTTTCTTCAGCCATCACCTGTAAAAAAATGATAGTGTCCCATCAAAGTATCTTCTAACAGTGTATAATTACTCTTTGTTTGACCGCAAATGCAAAAGTTTCATAAATTATTTCAAGATGTATTAAAGAGAATTGGAAATAGTTCTTCTCCCTACAGGAGGTTGCCAAGAATAAGTTTTGTCCTTTAAATTTTGAAATTATTATTCACTGAGGAAACATCACCAGACCTTCTCAGCTCTAGCTGACAGGGACAATTTGAAGTAACCTGTGAATAGTAATGCTTTGAAAATGTAGAGATATTTGACAGAGAAATTTTAAAAAATTAAAACCATAGCTAGGGGTATTATCTTGGAGGTCATTCGGAGTTAGGGGCATGATACAATTACTTGAATCAGGGCCTGGATTCCAGTTGCCGGGGTTACATGTGACATCATGGGCCTGTGGAGGTGAGAGGGACAGATATGTCTCCAGTTAAATATCAGCTAAATGCTTCCAGGCATAATTCTCCTGAGATGTTTCATTTGGCCATAAAATATAGCATAATATAGCACAAAGGCTACTTACTGTAGTAGAGGTTAGGAATATGAAGTTCAGTCCCAGAAGCCACAAAACATTTTGGAAAAAAAAAAACCACTATTTCCTCATGTGTACAATGAAGGAACTGGATTAAATAAACCCCCATATCTTTCCTAACCTTAACATTTTGTGCTGTTATTGGAAGGTGTTCCTTGAACTAAATATTTATGGAGTAGTTGCTTCATGCATGCCATTTACCCCATATGACTTCTACATATGACATCATTTTCCAATAGGCCACTTTTTGTTTTACTCAGTAATAATACCTGAATTTCTGAAGTATTGTTGAGTAGTGTTTATGGCATGGGGTGAGCTTCATTTCTCCAGCAGAGCTGCAATCTTTTGCATAAAACAAGGAAAAGAAAACTAGCATTTGCTCAGACACTCACAATGCCTGTACTGGCTGGTTTTTTAGCTTTGATTATCTGCTATTAGCATTGGATGTAGTGCTGGGAACACAAGAACTCTCAGTGAGTTCTGCCTGGATTAAACAAAACCACCTGCTGCATAACTAATGGACCAGGGCTGAGAAAGCCAGTTTCTTTGCAGCTGTTCTTGCAACCTGCCTGTTCCTTCAGAAACCCAATTCTAAAATATCATCCCCCAGCCAGTTAAAATGGTAAATTAGAAGCACTTGGGTGAGAATGTGTACATAAGGGAATCATTGAGGGACACCAGCCAGTACTCAAAGATATGGGCCTGGGCTATTTCTCTCATCAGCCTGCTATTTTATACCTTTGCTTGAGCAGGGACCAGAGTGTATAGGTGCAAATGTCTTTGTTTTAGGCAATGGGACAGCACCTATGGGGTTAGCTCTGCTTGTACCCTTAGGCAGTAACAAGGTTTGTGTTGAGAGATGGAATGTGTACATTATTCTACCTGAGATGGTACATGCAAGGCATTCATGCTGCCACTCCCAAGCCCCAAGCAGTGGTTGCTAATTGATTAGTTAAAAACACCAGCTCTTCCTCACTGAGCTCAAACAGCCTCCGAGACCTTTCAGCAGAGCTCCCTGGTTGGCCATTATCAGAGGTTAGGTGTTGGCAAGGTGAATTTATTTGTCAAGATGCAGTTCATTCTTTAAAAAAAATGTAAGCATCTGTTACATTTTTGGATATTCAAAGCCTTCTTAAGAGTATGAAAGACTTTATAAAATTACACAGTGGTAATCATTTTTCTTCTACCTCTGAAGTTATCCAAATCCCAATTCTACTTAATTACTTTGTTCTTGAGGAAAGAGAAATTGGGAGGGAGGTTTTATAAATTGATCTCATTACCATTATAAATAACCTTACTTATAAAATGGGCATAAGTGAGAGTAGTTTGATAAAATGTGTGTGCATATCCTAGAGAATTCACAACAATTAGAAGCAGCAGAGTAGATGTACCTATCACAACATAACAAATCTTGAGTGAAAAAGGAAAGGAAAGAAGGAAGGAAGGAAGGAAGGAAGGAAGGAAGGAAGGAAGGAAGGAAGGAAGGAAGGGAAACTATATGAACTCAAAACATGATTTCTTTAAAAATACATAAAAGTATTGATATAAAAGAAAAGGTTGTTAGTTTTTGGTCTATTAAAATGAAGGAACTTATTAACCAAGATACCTTAAAAATAGAAAAGAGATAGTATAAACTAGAAGATATTCTCCGTATACACAATTAATAATGGGTCAATATTAAAATTAAATAAAGTATCCCTATAAACTAATAAGAAATCTACCAACAATTCAATACACAAGTGGATAAAAGATATAGACATTTTGCAGAGGGAAATATTTATGACCAGTTAACAAGGGAAGAGATATGAACAACATTTTTAATATTTAAGGTATTGCAAAGAAAACACAATAAAATATTTTTCACACACATGACTAGCAAAAACTTTTTAAAGGTTAAGTGTTAGCATGTGGAGCTACAGGAACCCTACTGTATGTTGCTGATGGTGGGGAGGGGAGGAGATACATAAGTGCTTGCTTTAGATAATTATTTACCTAAAGTTGAACCTTAATATGCCTAATGACCAAACAATTCCACTGTGATGCATGTATGATAGGAGATATGTAAAGAAATCCCTTGGCATTACTATTTTTTAATAGCAAAAACCTGAAATTGTTTAGTGGAGCATTATACAACAGTCAAAACAAATAAAACATTGTAATAGCATGGGTGCATAATGCAATATGGTATAAAGTAAAAAGACACATTTTTTTCAAATTCATACGATAAAAGGACCCATATGGACTATGTTAAAATCAGTGTCTTTGAAGGGGCAAATGAAAATGGGAATAAAAGAAAAGCATTTTAATGTATATATATGTAAATACTAGAGGTCTAATGCATGAAAATTGGTGAAAGAGTAGGCCTTCCTTCCTCTGGCTGCTGACATTGGCTTCCCTCCAGCACCTGAGACCCAGGCTTCGCTCTGGCCCCAGCTTTGTCTGGAGGGATGTCCAGAAGGACGTTCAGTCTAATTAGCATATTACCATTTTATTATTATAGATGTATATTAATAAATGTGCATGTATGCATATATGCATTTATGTTTGTGATACAGCTATATTTTTCTATCTTTCTCGTGGCTTAATTATGTGGCTTGGTTGAGATACAGGAGTAGCTTTGATGAAGGATTCAAAATATTTCACAGAAAGGGTCCACATTCTAAATTTATGTCCTATGTAGAAACTGTAGCTTCAAGCTCAATATTAACAGATAATACTATGAAGCCAAGGCATTGTGTCTTCAGGAGTGGCCTCTCAAGTTGCTTGCCATTAAACTAGACTTTCATCAGGCCTTCTCTGAGGACATGGATAATTTTGTGACAGAATAGAACCAGAGGGTGTAGTAACAAGACTGATGAGTTCTGGTGTGAGGCAAGTCTGAAGCTACTTGTAGAGGAACAGCACTGGTGGCAGGAGGACACAACATAAGCCTGGGGACCCCAGGGAACCATGAGGACATCAACACCAAATGGGAGAAGGGAATTTTATTTTCCATTCTTTTAATACAGCTTTATCATACATCAAGGGAAAATAATACATTGGGAAAGAGATATAGATAGTAAAGGGCTAGGGATGGAAAGGTGGGCAAATATGGAAAAGTAATTTTACTTTCTAGCAGTTTCACTTCAAACATTGCATCAGATTCACACTGTCACTAGGAACCTACCTCAATTGTTTTTACTTTTTATTTTAGAATGCATGCTGTGCATTACCCTTTACCTCTCCTTTTGTTACCTGTTTCTATAGGAAAATCAATGCCAGATCTCTTAGGAGGTACTTTGGCTCTCCCAAGATTACTATTTCCAAACATAGGAATTTCAAACTCCTAACAGGGTCCATGGGAAACACCATCCAAATGTAATGATTAAATGGACGAGCCAAAGAAGTGGATCTGCTGGCATCTTTGTTACCTTCCCTTCCCCCAGAGTCTCTCCCTGCTTACCCAATAGTTTTTCATCTTGACGGAATCCAATCCAGGGACATTCAATGGCAATCACTACTGGAGTTGGGGACCTGGAAGGCACTTAGAATGCCTGCATTTGCAGTGGAGTTGGCTATTGTAATACTTAGTGAATGGAATTTCATTAGGTCCTTATCTGTGTGCAGTGAGGAAAAGAGGTCCTTTTACACAGTGCTTGTAATGGAGTGGAAAATTGCATTTCCCTCTTGCCCGAACAGTGCCATTAGTGGGGAGGCAGACTGTCTGCAGAGAGCAGAAGCCACCTCAGGCAGTAAAGGTCTGACAGCCCAAATGATGGCAGTGCCGAGAGACCCGGAAGATATTAAAATAAAAACAGGTTGTGTTGTTCTTTTTGTCCTGTAGCAGTTCTTCCCTGTAACGCTGGGTGTGATTGGATTTGAAGCACTGAGAAAAACATGTTAAGTACGAAATTGTTTAAATAAAGTTGTTTGAGGTTGAAACTCTCCCCTGGGCATGGAGGAGAATGTAGTTAAGCTGCCTACAACTTATAGATATCCAAGAGGCAGTATGTTTTCAAGCCAGGTAGGTATACAGAAAACTTGAAAAATGAAATGTACAATTGAGGTTTCCTCTTTGGTTATTCAGGTGGGCTCCAGCCCCGTTTGGGGGGGGGGGGGGGCTGGGACATTCAAATGGTCAGTCAGTGGATTCAAGTCCCCATTTTTACTTCCTCTGGATTCTGAGAATTGCAGGTGAGAAGAGCTAAGAGACATATCAGGTGGGGAGGAGACAAACAGTAGAAAAATTCACTCAACTCTGGGGAAATTCTTATTCCTACACTGGTAGAGAGAAAATTTCTTTCTTTGAAGATCAGTGTTCGACCTAGTCCCATGGGAGCTGCCAGTATGATGGTGGAGGGAGTACACAGCCTGTCCTACAGTACACAAAGTCCCAGAGTACACAAAGCAGTCCCAGGCCAAAGAGAAGATGGAACTTGTGTAACTCCTGAGCCAGCTGAACACCGACTTCAGAGTGGGGCACACCACGGGTATAGTAGGGACTAGGTGTGAAATCCCTTTGTCAATGTCTAAGGGCTCTGGGAAAGTAGAGATAGAAGGAGACCCCTTAAAATGCAATCAAGGAACCACTGGGATATTTCATAGTCAAGCTGCACAAGACCTTCAGAATTATCTAGTCCATTTCTTGTAAGTTTGAGGAATTTCTTTCTCCCGAGGTATACATATCAAAACAGAGTTCCCTGGGGCGCCTTCTACCACCATCTATTATATATATACTAGAGGCCCAGTGCACAAAATTTGTGCACCGGGGGCAGTGGATGTCCCTTAGCCCAGCCTGCATCCTCTCCAATCTGGGACCCCTCAAGGTATGACTGCCTGTCTAGGCCCTATCCTGGTAGGATCAGGCCTAAACAGGCAGTCGGACATCTTTCTCACAATCCAGGACTGCTGGCTCCAAACTGCTCACCTGCCTGCCTCCCTGATTGCCCCTAACTGCTTCTGCCTGCCAGCCTGATCACCTGCTAACCACTACCCTGCCAGCCTAATTGATGTCTAACTGTTCCCCTGCCAGCCTGTTTGCCCCCAACTTCCCTCCTCTGCCGGCCTGGTCATCCCTAACTGCCCTCCCCTGCAGACTTGATCGCCCCCAACTGCCCTCCCTTGCAGGGACTGGAACCTCCAATGGCTCTCCCCTGCTGGCCATCTTGTGGTGGCCATCTTGTGTCCACATGGAGGCAGGATCTTTGACCACATGGAGGCAGCCCTCTTGTGTGTTAGAGTGATGGTCAATCTGCAAATTACTCTTTTATTAGATAGGATATATAGCTTCAAAGTCTTTTCTCTGTTCACTTGTATACTCTTTGCTCTGGTCCTGTCCTCTTTCATTTTCTCTTTGGTGGAATTTTCTTACTTTTTGGAAGATCCCTTGACTTTAAGCCTTGTACTTTGCCAGCCAGACATGAAAGATCTTTGGGGGATCAGACACCTGCCAGCCATTCTATCCCCTGGCATCCCTTATGCATATTGAGTAAGAGTTCAGAAGATGTGGCCTAAGCAGAGTTGGACCCCTCAGCATTGCCGAGGTCGCTAAGCCCTGTCTTAGGGCATTGTTAAGTATAAGTTTTTTTTAAAAAGACCCACGTCAATACTATATGAACACATATACTATTATTTTGAATTATTACTGGATTTACATTAGTAATGAGGTAATGAGGGTACCAGTAATATGATAAAGCTGGTTCTAAGAGTATTTGAAAATTGGATGTTTATAGAAACTTAAAAATGTTAGATGAGGATTGCTAGGTTTGATACAAAACTGATCAATGTTCTACATACTTAGCAATAAAATCACACCTCTGGTAACCACTGGGACCGTCTTTATTTTTTGTACTGGACAGAAATCTACAATTTAACATGTGCCTTTACTGTGTCTAACTCTAATCAAGCAGTAAACAGCAAAGTTAAACATAAGTATAATCTCCTGAAGAATTAAATGCTGCTTGTGTCAATCTAAGAAATGTGTAAACTTGTAGAGAATTTTTATGAATTTATTCGAGACAGACTGATGACATGCCAGAAGCAAGATATCAAATGCCCCTGAGTGCATTTTAAGAGGTCTTCTACCTCTACTTTCCCGGTTCCCTTAGACATTGACAATGGGATTTCACGCCTAGTCCCTCCTGCACTTCTGGTGTGTCCCACTCAGTTCACCTGGCTCAGGAGCTACACAGTTTCTTTTATACTTTTGAAAGTAAGAAAGGAATGTTAAAAAGATTCTATGAAGGGGGGAGTATGCAAGGTACAGGATACTTGACAACATTATGTGCTCCTTTGTGGGTGGTTACACCTCTGAGGGGTCTTAAAAATAGATAATTACTCTGGCATTTCAAAGGTGTGTTAACTTGGATGCACAAGAACAATGCACAGAGCTTGTTTAAGATTAAAACGTTTTATAGGTCTGGGGCATGACTAGCCATCATGACCTGCCCAGGTAGGGATTTATGATCAAATCAACCAGTGAGTTTACTTTTGGTCAGATTTAGTACAGAGCCCCATATTTCTCATGTGGGAGGATCTATCAAATATTGCCAATCAAAGGATTATCTGACCTTCATAGTACCCCTTAATCTCTTATTTTCACTAATTGTGTAGTTTTTCTTAACAACTTAATCCCAGCATTCAAATTCATATTTCTATGAAGTATACTAGTATTTGATATACTTAGTTATGATGAGAGTCTACTGTGGAGTAAAATCCCAATGAGTATGTTAGGTGTCCACCAGTTAGTTTAACATTTAATACAGTTATTGAGCTGTTTAGGCACTGTGCCAGACTTTACTGTACACTGGTGAATAAAACAAACAAGATTCTGAGGTTCGAGATAAGACAATCACATATGCTGAAGGAAAAAAGATACTATAGAAATCTTGTCACATTGCCTCTGCCTAGTATCTGACTCACAGGATGGTGTGGATTCTCCAGGTGTCTATCTCAATTAATTTGGATAAGCAAGAATTGGTTACATTTTAGTAAATTCTGTGGGATATGAGTGGCAAAAAGGAATTTTGGGAGATTATTCATTAGAGGTGTCACCTTGCTTGCTGCACGCCCTTATTGAGGAGGAATATTTTTCTCTATCCTTCCTGGTTCTTCTGGCTGATCTAAAATTAAATTGACATAAGACAGATTAACAGGAGAAAACAAACAAAATTTTAATAATATATACAGCAGTGGCCAAAAGTAGGTTTACAGTTGTGAGTATGTGGAACACATATTTTATTCTTTTATTATTTATTAACTAGGGGCCCGGTGCACAAAATTCATGCACTTGGGTGGATGGTCCCTCAGCCCATCCTGCCCCCTCTCACATACTGTGAGCCCTCAGGGGATGTCCTACTGATGGCTCATCCCTGGCCTGCCCAAGGCTGAAAGCCCCTGGCTGAGGCTTTCCATCCTTGTGCAGGGGACCTTGGCCAGGGGACCCCAGCCAGCAATCGCCCTGCCATCAGGTTGATCACTGGCTGGCTCCTCCCCCAGCCTGGCCTGGCTTGCCCAAGGCCTGGAAAAGGCCCCTTGGCAAGGCCTTTTCCAGGCCTTGGACACTCAGCGATTGCCCTGCCATGGGGTGATGGATCGCTGCTAGATTGCTCGCTGGCTCCACCCTAACCCCGGCCTGCTATGGGCAGCAGCCATTTTGGTTGGGTGTTAATTTGCATATTGCTCCTGATTGGCTGGTGGGTGTGGCTGGAGGGCATGGCTTATTGGGTATAGCAAATGTACGATCAATTTGCATATTACTCTTTTATTAAATAGGATGATTGTATTATTTCTTTGTTTATAACTGTTAATCTACTTTTGGCCACCCCTGTATATATCCTGGAACCATGCCCCAAGTTATAGGTAGCTCATGTGCAAAGACCTGGCTCCCTAATGGCTTCCAGGGGATAGATTATATAGGAAAAAATCATTATCATAGTGACTAATGAAGTTTGGGTTGTGGTCTTTACTGATTGGTTGGTGCTAGGATAGGGAGTAATTGAATCATTGCATCTGGTCTTGCTGTCAGCCTTGGAATTGTTCTAATTTCACAAGGATTTGTTCAGTGGGATCATTTTTCTTTTCTAGGTCTGGAACTAAAACACAACTGCCAAGTTGGTATTATGTTTAACTCTGTCTCAATAGTCAATAGACCCCTTCTTCCTAAAACTACTGATTGTTGACCAAAACCTCATTGTCCTGAGGGCTTAATGATTAAAGGGAGAAGGAGGTGGGTGAATCAGGACTCTAGATGAATATAGTTTGTGTTAAAGAAAAAAATCAAAATAAAAGGTCATATTAAAGAAAAGAAAATTTCTGCATGGTTATAGTAGCTCACCAAGATGGCTGAAGGTGCCATCTTAAATACTATCTTCAGCTAAATAGGAAAAGGAGATACTAGAGGATAAGTTAGTCATGGAAGGTTACTAGGAAAAGCACAGTAAATAAGAGTCAGGTTGTTATGGAAATTTAAGTTGTTGTCTTCTCTATTGATAAGAGTTTCTAGAGATTTAGTGATTCCCCTGTTTCGGGGATAGCTAAGGAGATACCCTTACAGATGGAGATCTCCCTCATAAATGTAAATGTATTTTACAAATGGTAACTCCTATAGGAAACCTTGGGTGCATTATGGGTTAGGTTCTATGGCAATAAAGTGAATCACATGAATATTTTTGTTTCCCAGTGTAAATAAAGGCTATTTTTGCATACTGCAGCCTATTAATTGTGCAATAGAATTAAGTCTAAAAATCAGTGTACTTACCTGAATTATAAAGTACTAAAGTGCTAAAAATGCTAACTATCAATATAATCCTTCAATGAATCATAATTATTATACTAGTGGAGGGGTTTGCCTCAGTGTTGATCAGGGTGGTGGTGGCTGAAGGTTCGAGTGGCTGGGACAATTTCTTAAAATAAGATAGCAATGCTGTTTGTCACATTGGTTGACTATCTCTTCACAGATGATCTCTCTGTACTATGTGATGCTGTCTGATAGCATTTACCCATTGTAGAACTTTTTTCAAAATTGGAGTTAGTCCTTTCAAACCATGCTACTGCTTTATCAACTAAGTTTATATAATATTCTAAATCCTTGTTGTCATTTAAACAATCTTCACAGTCTCTTCACCAGGAGTAGATTCTAAATAAAGAGACCACTTTCTTTCCTCATCCATAAGAAGCAACTCCTGGCATTGCAGTGTCTCATTATCATGAGATTGCAGAAGTTAAGTCACATCTTAAAGCACCACTTCTAATTCTTGTTCTCTTGCTATGTTTGCCACATCTGCAAGTACTTCCTCCACTGAATTCTTGAAATCCTCAATGAAGTCATCCATGAGTTTGGAATCAACTTCTTCCAAACTGTTGTTAATGTTGCTATTTTGGCCTCTTCCTATGAATCATGAATGCTCTCAATAGCATCTCTAACATTGAATCCTTAGTAGAAGGTTTTTAATTCACTTTGCTCAGATCCATCAGAAGAATCACTATCTATGGCAGTAATAACTGTACAAAGTGTATTTATTAAATAATAAGATTTGAAAGTCAAAATTACTTCTTGATCTGTGGGCTGAAGAATGGATATTATGTTAGCAGGTAAGAAAACAACATTAATCTCATTGCACATCTTTATCAGAGTTTTTGGGTGACCAGGTTCTGTGTCAGTTATTAGTAATATTTTGAAATCAATCTTTTTTTCTGAGCACTAGGTCTCTACAGTGGGATAAAAATGTTCATTAAACTATTGCCAGAGGATTAGTTGGGAGGAATTCCTCTGTTGCTATGGGAGTAGTGTTCTTGGGATACTACTAGAATAAGAATTTCCAGAGGCTCCCATGGAAGAATGAGATGTGGTAAAAAGCTTTATTTGCATGGAATTCTATCCCTCATTTTGCAAAGTCCCATATCCCTTAAACCAGTCCTGGAACATATGCACTTGAGGGTCAAATAAAACTAAAAGCAAGAACAGTGTCCAAAATTTCTGTTCCATGGTGGAGTTGAGTCTGATGTAGCATTAGGCTAGATTTAGTCCATTGGCTCATTGTATGGATCCCACATGATTGTGAGCCACATGGGTGAGTGCAGAGTGTGCAAGCCCCACAAGCCAGGAGTTCTGGCATGACCAGCAAGAGAGAGAGAGCGAGAGAACACCTCTTTTTTAAGGTGTTTAACTCCTAAACATGCCTGTTCTGGCCACTGACTTATTTCCAGATTTGACTGACAAGTAAGCATCTTCCCACATCACCCAGACCTTTTGGCATGCATCTAAACTGCCTTCGTATAGTACATTCTGCCATTGATCTGCAGGGAACAGACTTAGAGAGTGTGACATTACAGCTTCCTGGAAAATATGTATAAATGGCATGTCTATATTATCTTAGTCTCCCCTTTGCTCCTTTTCTGTTAAATAATAACCAGGTTGTAATAATGGTATCAATACTATGTTGTAAACAGATGTGCTATCATCCAGGCTTTGTTGTCCCATTATAGAGCACAGGCAAAATTGATTTAGGATAATTCTTAAGAATCCTATGATTTTCAGAATGGTAAATGAGCATTGGCTTCAACTTAGTCACCAATTTCATTAGCCCCTACCAAGAAAGTCAGCCTGTCCTTTGAAGTTAGGCATTGAATTATCTCTAGCTGTGGAAGCCCTAGATGGCATCTTCTTCCAATATAAGGCTATTTGTTTCACCTACATTGAAAATCTATTGTTTAGTGTAGCCACCTTTATTAATTATTTTGGCTAGATCTGGATAACTTGCTGCAGCTTCTACATAGCACATTTATGCTATGAAGACAGCTTCTTTCCTTAAACCTCATGAACCAACTTCTGCTAATTTCAAACCTTCCTTCTGTAGCTCCCTCTCCTCTCTTAGCCTGGATAGACTGGAATAGAGCTAGGGCCTTGCTGTGGGTTATGTTTTGGTTTTGGGAAATGCTGTGACTGGTTTGATCTTCTTTACAGACAACTAAAACTTTCTTCACATCACTAAGGCTGTTTTGCTTTATCATTTGTGTGTTCACGAGTAGCACTGTTAATTTCCTTCATGAACTTTTCCTTTTCATTCATGACTTGGCTAACTGTTTGGCACATGAGGCCTAGGTATTGGCCTATCTTGTCTTTAAATATGCCTTTCTCACTAAGCGTAATAATTTTTAGCTTTTGGTTTAAAGTGACAGGCTAGTGACTCTGCCTTTCACTTAAACATTTAGGGATCATTGTAGGGTTATTATTTGGCCTAACTTTGACATTATTGTGCCTGAAGAAAGGGAGAGAGATAGAGTATCAGCCAGTCAGTGGAACAGTCAGAAGACATATGCTTATCAACTAAGTTTTCCAACCTATTTGGACATGGTTAGTGGTACCCCCAAACAATTACAATAGTAACATCAAAGATCACTGGTCACAGATAACCATCCTATATAATAAAAGGCTAATATGAAAATTGACCAAATGGCAGAATAACCTGTCACTGTGATGCATACTGACCATCAGGGGGCTGATGCTCAAAGCAGGAGCATTGTTTTCCAACAACATTTGCTCAATTCCAGGAGCTACCCCCTGGTGGTCAGTGTGCTCCCATGGGGAAGCACTGCTCAGTCAAAAGCCGAGCTCATGGCTGGTGAACACAGCAGCAGTGGCAGCAGCACTATGGATGTCGACTGCTGGCTTAGGCTTGCTCCCCTGAGTGCTCCCAGACTGCAAGAGGGTGCAGGCCGGGCTAAGGGGAACCCGCCCCCACCCCCACCCCCCCCCCCCCCGCACTCAACCCTGAGTGCACAAATTTTATGCTGTGGGCCTCTAGTAACAAAATAATAATGAACAAGTTCAAAATATTGTGAGCATTATCATAATGTGATTCAGAGACAGGAATTGAGCAAATGTTGTTGGAAAACGGCAATGATAGACTTGCTGTACACAGAGTTGTCACAAATCTTCAATTTGTAAAAAATGCACAGTATCTGCAAAGCACAATAAAGTGAAATGCAATAGAAGGAGGTATGCCTGTATTTGGTTTTCAGAGCCTCTCCCATGTCTATTGTTTCTTGAAAATAACCAACCTAAAATAACCCTTATGCCAAAGAAACATATTTGGCAGTGGCTAATTAGTTCTCTGACACCCTGTTGGATAGTCTATCCAGTGATTGATCTCTGGATAGTCTGAACTATTGGCTCTCTCTATAATATATATTTATTTAAATTGAAATTCACTTAAAATCTAGTCTAGAGTCTTAAAGTCAGTAGCTTCTTATTGTTTTTTTGTTTGTTTTGTTTTGTTTTATTGATTTTTATTTATTTATTTATTTATTTATTTATTTATTTTACAGAGAGGAAGGGAAAAGGATAAAGAGTTAGAAACATCGATCAGCTGCCTCCTGCACATCCCCGACTGGGGATGTGCCTGCAACCAAGGTACATGCCCTTGACAGGAATTGAACCTGGGACCCTTCAGTCCACAGGCCAAAGCTCTATCTACTGAACCAAACTGGTTAGGGCAGCTTCTTGGTTTTCTCCCTCATTTCCTTACTTCTCCTATGTGTTTGACAACTGGCTCCATGACTGGGCACAGGCCATACCAGTTATGAAGTTGGAGTCTTGTTTTTATTGCACATCATCAGCCTTTAGAAGGCAGAGTGGGTGGACAGTAGTAAATTTCCCAAGGCCCAGAATGTTTTAGGGTGATTATTGTTTCTCAAGCAGCTGTTGGCTAAGTTACAAAGCTATCCTTGTAATCAACTGAATTTCATCTTTTAGATTATCCCTGAGGAGTGGCTAAGTTAGGGTGCTGTCCAAGGAATCACAGGGCACACCCTCCAGTCTTCTACATTTGACCTAATAGTGACTCTCTGAAGAGGGGAGAGAGGTTGGTTTTAATATCTAATCAGCATATACAGTATTTGATGAAATATTGCCCAAGTATAAAACACTATTAGGTCATAAAATGGATACAGAGGCATAATAATACAAACTCAGTGTGGTTGAGGAGACAAGAGATACCCACCAAGCAAACAGCTGAATGACTAGTGAATGGTGCGGGCTTTCAGGAGTTCTGTCAACATGGACTGTAGAGGGCTAGAAAAATTCTTAATGGAAATTGTTAGTCATTATTTAATTCATGAAGCATAAATACGATCCAGATTGCAGGAGGGAGATGTCGAGCATTTGCAGGAGGGTGGAGATGGGTCAATGGAAAGCAAAACTTTGGGCAATAATGTACCAAGTATTTCTTTGTGGGTGGGAGGGTTGGGTAGGAGGGTGGGTTGAGGGTGATGCAGGGTGGGCTCAGGAGTTTTTGGTGCTCCTCTTTGACAGCTGCTCTACAAGTACCCAAAGTAGGAGGCTCTATGTTATTAAAACTGATCAATAGCCAGTTATAAACTTACAATTTTAGACTGTTTGTTCTGAGTCTGCTCTAAGTGAGAGGGTTCGAGTTACCTGAGAAATAACCAGGCAGACACAGGGAACTTACCCCTTTCAAAACAGATGAACTGTTTCCCATTAATGCAGTTGTTCTCGTACAGATTAAAGGTTATCTCACAAATTAAGCTGCTCAGCAATTTTTAGTCAAACTCTAAATATGGCATCTTTCATATGTGAGGTAATTGTGTGTCTGTAAGTAAATTCTAGAATAATATACTTACTTGGGTAAAATTTTAGCTACCGGTTTTAAAAAGTAGATAGAAATCTGAAAAAATGATAAACATAATTAATTAGATTAAATATTTATCTTTGGCTTAAATTAGAAAAGTTACTAAAAGAAGCTATGAAAATCTCCTTTAGAACAACCAGACTGATTTTATTTTTCATAGTTAAGGGGGTAAGGGGGAGGAAATGCATGAATAAAATAAATATATATTTGGGGATGACACCATCTTGGCATTTTCAGGCATTCTTTGCTAAATATATTCTTTATCTGAGCTGTCTTGCAATACTTTTAATATAATTAAAAGTATGTAATGAGTGCCAGACTTGTCAATTTCAACAACAAAGTGCTGAAATTTGCAGTGAAACTGAGAGATCCATCTCCCACACATTGTAATGAATAGGTTCATAAAAGGAAAATAGTTTAATTACATTTTAGTTCATGGATTGTTAATAGGCTGAAGTATCTAAATTGAATAATGTGATTCTGGTAATAATTATGTGTAAATGAACTTGTTTAAATGATATTTTACAGCTTCTTTATAAAATTACAGCTAGAGGCAATCCAGTGATAGACAGACAAAGGCCATGCAAAAATTATCATAAACTATTAGCTTGTTTGCAAAGGGTTTTATGTTAATCTTTTAGTACTTAAAGCAATCTGCAATTAACATATCATGGGGAGCTGCCTGGGAGCAAAGGCATGCAAATTGAAGTGCTTAGATAAAAAGCCATTCATGGTTGGGGGGGGGGGGGGGGGGGGGGGGGGGGGAGGGTGAAAAGAAGAAAAAGAGAAAGGAAAAGAAAAAAAATCAAAGAAAGGGTGGCGAAGTACTCAGAGGATGATGGTTTTATATTTGAGATTAAGGAGGTGTAATGATTGTGTTATCTAACTATGGCTGTAATTAAAGCTTTTCTCCTGCAGACATGACAATAGATACCACATTGATTTCGGTGTTTTAATTGTGAAAGTCATTTTATTTCAGGGCAGAAGATATGAATAGCTTGAATCAAAGGGCTAGAAGATTGCTTTGTTGATAGTACTTGTTCAACAGCTGCCTTGCTGCTTAATACCCAAGTGTGGAGAATGCAGAGAGACCCAGGGAGGTGCTGGATATTGTTATTCTCCTGCTGGTTTCCTTTCCTTTCATGAAAAAGGCCAGGATCTGGGTACTGATTGTAAACAAGCAGCCTTTTCATACCTCACTGATGTTTTTCCTCCCCAACTTTGCAGAACAAAAGAAGTCCTAAGGGGCCTTGAACTAACTTTACTACTGCTCCTTTTAAACTATAGAAGTTTATGCAAAGTAATAAAACCATCCTTGCTAGGGGAGATAGCACCCCCTCTAATGAAGAACAAAGTCTCTAAGTGGCTTCTGTAGTTATCACAAAAAGTCTTATGGGAGGAACAGTTTGTGGGGAAAGATTGGATTATTTACATTAAGGTCATATCCACAAAATCTCACAGGCAGTTAGTTTGAGATTAGGACTTTCTTATCAGTTTCTGTATACAAACTGCAGTCAGGAAATTAAGTGAGGGGTAAAACATACAATCCCAGAGCAAAGATAATTCTATAGGAAATTCTAGTAAAATGAACTCAGTGTGGACTTTTTCAAAGTATATTCTTAGATATTTATTCTGTGGCAATTTAGCATAGAGGTGAAACCCAATGATTTCTAATTATTTCTATTATTCTATTGATGTTATGTCTTCTTTGTTCTTTGAATTATTGAAGGCCACATTCCATACAGTCCAGATAATAGTAGAATTGTTTTGGGGGAAGTTTGTTCCTTGATATGATTTAACATAACCAGATACTAAGATGTTATAAACTTAAACAAGAATAACATCAATAAGAATTTGCTGAGTACTACAGGAACCATTATTTAAACACACACACACACACACAAACACACACACACACACACACACACACACACACACAGATATATATTTCAGAGAAGAAGGGAGAGAGCGAGAGATAGAAACATCAATAATGAGAAAGAATCATTGATCGGCTGCCTCCTGCGTGCCCCACATTGGGGATGAGCCACAACCTGGGCATGTGCCCTGACCAGGAATCAAACTGTGACCTCCTTGTTCATAGGTCAATGCTCAACCACTGAGCCACTGCACCTGGGCATAAATCATTTTTTAAAATTTATTACTAATCTCTCACAATAACCCCCAGAGAAGTTGATGGCTTGCTCTCTGCTTTTAAAAAGAAGAAACAGCCTCAGTGAGGCCAGTTAAATTGCTTGGCCACACAGCCAGTCAGGGCCAGAGGCAGGTTAGGATCCAGGATGTCTGGTCCCAGACAGGGTCCATAGGCTTAATGACTATAGAACAAGGACACACTGAAGCCAGATAACAGCTAACAGCAATGTGGATTGCAAATAACCAGTTGTGGAGTCATCTCTGATATGAATCCTGGAAACCCAGGTCCTTAACCTTTTGGCACCGTTAATAGTCTGATAAAACCCAGGCATCCTTCTCAGACCAATGTTTTTTAAATGCACAAAGTCAAATATAAAGGATTATAAAGCAAACTAAGTATATTGAAATACTAGTATCAAAATATGTAAAAATCAAATTTACGCTTTATTAATTCATATGCTTTTTCATTAACACAAGCTTTAAAACAAGTTTAACAGCTACTGTAATTGAGAAGTAGTGGTGAACTTGAATAGTTTTTGGATTTTTGCAATCATGTGTCATAACAATATCTATGATATTTATTGATGATATGTTGTTCCCTACATTGATAATCAAAGAAATTATTAAAGTTCCCTCACAAGTTAGTAGAAATAAAGATATCTTTATATATGAAATAAATCATATCCTATCTAATAAAAGAGAAATGTGCAAATTTAACCATACCTTCACTACACCCACAAACCACACCCACAGCCACACCCACTAGCCAGTCAGGAGCAGATTATGCAAATAAACCCCAACCAAGATGGCTGCTGCCACTCAGAGCAGGAGGAAGACTTGGGTTTCCCCAGCAACAGAGGAAGCCAAGCTTTCTGCCTGCTGTTGCTGGTCTAGGCCTCCACTCAATGCTACAAAGTTTCAATTATAAAAGATATAGAAATGGCAGCAGCCACTGAGCTGGAGAGAACAGAAGCTTGGGTTTCTATGGCAATGGAAGAAGATAAGCTTTTCACCTGCTGTTGCCGGCCTAGGCCTCCACTCTAGGCTACAAAGTTTCAAACAGAAATGGCTACCGCCACAGAGCAAGCAGAAGGCTTGGCTCTGCTCCAGGCTACAAAGTTTCAATTGTAGATATAAATTAATCACAGATCCCAGGGCCTTCACTTGGGTCGCTGGGGGGCGTGGGCGGCCTGCAAACCTTCACAGGCCCCTTGCCTAGGCTGCCCTTCTCCCCAAGGGAACCCCCACCCTGATCTGAGACACTCTTCAGGGCAAACCACCTGGCCCCTACCCATGCACCAGGCCTCTATCCTATCTAATAAAAGAGTAATTTTCAGATTGACCATCACACAAGAGGGCTGCCCCAATGTGGTCAAAGATCCTGCCTCCATGTGGACACAAGATGGCCACCACAAGATGGCCAGCATGGGAGGGCCATTGGAAGGGACCAGGCCTGCAAGGGAGGGCATTTGAGGGCGATCAAGCCTGCAGGGGAGGGCAGTTAGGGGTGACCATACCAGAAGAGGAGGGAAGTTGGGGGCAAACAGGCTGGCAGGGGAGCAGTTAGACATCAATTAGGCTGGCAGGGTAGTGGTTAGTGGGTGATCAAGCTGGCAGGCAGAAGCGGTTAGGGGTAATCTGGGAGGCAGGCAGGTGAGCAGTTTGGAGCCAGCAGTCCTGGATTGTGAGAAGGATGTCCGACTGCCCGTTTAGGCCCGATCCTACCAGGATCGGGCCTAAACGGGCAGTCGGACATCCTTGGAGGGGTCCCAGATTGGGAAGGATGCAGGCTGGGCTAAGGGACATCCCCTACCCCCTATGCACAAATTTCATGCACTGGGCCTCTAGTCCGAGATAATAAAAGGCTAATATGCAACTTGAACAGCCAAACACTCAATCATTATGACATGTAATGATCACTACGGGCAGACACTCAATGCAGAAGCTGCCCCCTGGTGGTCAATGCACTCCCACAGGGGGAGCACCACTCAGCCAGATGCTGGGCTACAAGCTGGAGAATGCAGCGGTGGTGACAGGAGTCTCTCCTGCCTCTGCAGCAGTGCTAAGGATTTCTGACTGATGGCTTAGGCCTGCTCCCGGGCCTAAGCCGTCATTCAGCCATCTCCTAAGGGCTCCCAGACTGCAAAAGGGTGCAGGCCAGGCTGAGAGACAACCCCCTAAGTGCACAATCTTGTGCATTGGGCCTGTAGTATTATATGAAATATATATATATATATATATATATATATATATATATATATAATTTTTTTTCTTATAAAAGCTCATAGACTCCTGAATTCTGTAGATGTGAAAGGCTTAGGTTAAAGCCACTCCCCATCCATCCATTATTCTTGCCCCTCTGATTCTAATACAGATAGAGCACATGGAGAGTCATAATCTAAGGATTGATTACATATAGAGAACTTAAGGGAAACTTAAAATAGTGTTTGTTGATTTCCCTCTCTTTCCTCTGACTTTGGTAGCTTTTACTGACATGTGAAGTGGGCTGCACCTTCCTTTGTCTTTGCAACACCATTTTTAAAGTGGGAGCAGGAAGGCAATTCTCATAGCCCTTCAGCCATCTGCTGGCCCATCAATGCCTGGCTCTGGTGCTAGTGGGCAGGGCTGGGTGGAGTCCAGAGACTCAGTCACAGGGAGTCCACAGGAAACAGCCTTGATGCCAAATGATGTTTAAAAAAAATACTTTCTGTTTAGGGGAGGAAGAGTGCAGATTTATTATACAACTAATTTGGTAAGCTCATGCTCTTACAACAAGAATGTTAGACTGGGTAATTGAAAGGGCACAAATTTATGTTTCACAGTTCTGGAAGCTGGAAGTCAGAAATCAGGGTATGGGGCATAGTCAGGACCTGGTGAGGACCCTCTTCCTGGTTTCCCCCCATGGCAGAGAGACATAATAAGTTCTCTGGTCACTTATTATAGGAGTACAAATACCACTCATAAGAGCTTTCCCCTCATTACCTAATCACCTACCAAGGCTCCACCTCCTAATACTGAGGATTAGATTTTAACATATAAATTTTTTTAAGTATGTTTTCATTGATTTTTAGGGAGAGGGAAAAAGAAAAATATCAACCAGTCGCCTCCCATATGCACCCTCACCAGGGACTGAATCCTCATCAGGGTACCGGGAATTGAATTGGTGAACTTCAGTGCATGGGATGATAGTTAACTAACTGAGCCACACCAGCCAGAGCCAACATATGAATTTAAGAGGGACACAAATATTCAGTTCACAGCAATATCTGTGTGTGGTCTTTTTATATCCTTTTGGAGTTCATACTTAGAGAGGACTGTCAGTTAATGTCTCTGTCCCCTTCTAGAGATGAAAACAGAGACTCTGGTGGGCCAGCAGCCAAGTTGGAATCCATCTGGGTCCTCACAGCCTTATGAGGCAGACAATTTGGTCACCATTTTACTTATTAGGAAACAGAGGTTCGAAGACATCTAGCAAGATGACCAAGCTCACTATTTATTAAGAGACAGAGCCAGGAATTTAACGCACTTCTCTTGCTTCTAATGCCCATTTTTGTTCTCAGATCCTGTAGCCCTTACATTGAAGGGATATGCAGCATCAGTCCTCACCATCCACATTTCTTTTCAGCAGGTATTTATGGCAAACCTGTTATGCACATAATACTGTCTCATGTAGTCATGAAAGAGGGACAGGTAGAAAAAAATATGTAAGGGTATCTTGGTCCTTGAGCTTAATTCTCTAACTCTCCTAATGGACAAATAAAGCTAATGCAAAAGGAACAGACAGATAATGTTTAGTGATAAGCATGTACAATACCACCAACCCTATATAATAAAAGAGAAACATGTAAATTTACGCACCTCTGCTATGCTCACTAGCCAATCAGGAGGAATATGCAAATTAACCTGCCATACACAGGCTCATCGGCCCTAAGCATCTGGTGTCCCAGAATGCCCAGGACTATGGGCCAGACACAAATTGTTTGGGGCCAGTTGGAACACCTGGGTTTGTCGCGAGGAAGGCAGGTGTCTGCCCAACCCTGGCTGCTCTGGGCCTGTGGGCAGCATGCACAGGCATGGACAGGCTGGTGGGTGGGGCAGGGTGAGATGCCTACCTTCCTTACCTTGGGCAGCACACTTCCAGCATGGGTGGCTGGTGGGCAGCGCACTTTGTGCCAGTGGGCAGCACACATAGACTTCCCATCCCACCCAGGTTGCTCCAGGCCTGTGGGCAGCGAACAGAGAGCCTCTGGGAGGAGGAGCGGGCTGGCGGAGGGTGGCCAGTACTCCCCACATGGCTGTAGTGCCAGCTGTGAGCAGGCCAAATGGAGCCTGCAGGCTAAGCTGAAATAGCGCCTGCAGGTCAGCAGTGCCAAGGAGTGGCTTTGCAAGTCCCACTTCCTGGCCCAGAAGGTGTGCGATCTATCCCAGGGACAGCCACCATGGCAGGCCAGATTGATATTCTAGCTGTGCCAAAGGGGTTTGCAGACCTGCACAGCTGCAGGCCTCCGGTGTGGTGCGCGAGCCCTCTCCTGGCATGAAAAGTCCCACAGTGCGCCATCACCCATACACACCTGCAACAGTCCTAGACCATGATGTGCGCAAGTTTACTCCCTCCTCGCTCCTCCTCAGCACTTCCATCAACCCCAGCATGCCTACATTCCCCACAGGACGTATGCGCGTCCCCTCTGGCATCCTCACATCCTTTGGAGAGTGTCGGGTGTTCTGGGTGCTGAGGGTGGGCACCTGTGAGATGACAGTGAGAGGGCCCAGTGGTGATGCCCTGTTCCCATGGAGGCCAGTGTGGCCATATGATTGCCTCCCTGGGGCTAATGCAGGTGCTGAGGGGGAGTAGATACAGACAGACACACCTGGTGGACGTGGGAGGCCTTCGCTGAGGTGCCTTTGGTCAGCGTTCAAGATCAGGAAACCAGAGGAGGTGAGGAGGTCCATCCTCTCAGTGAAATGGTTGGATAGTGGGACAACTGCTGAGGAGGAATGTGCACTGGGGGTACTGGCACCCATGAGCTAAGGCTGCCCTGACTGAGCCTCGCTTGCTTGGGGCCTAGCACACTTCTCCTGGGGCAGCAGGTGACAAGGTTGGCCAGCTGGGGAGAGACTGTGGGAGGGCTCCAAGGAATGTCCAGCTTATCCTGCTCAGTCCTGATCAGCCAGACCCTAGCAGCAAGCTAACTGACCAGTCCAAGTACCTGCTCCCTGGTGGTCAGTACATATCATAGCAAGCAGTTGAGTGGCCTTAGCATATCATTGGCATGTTACACTTTGATTGGTTGAACAGATGACCAGATACTTAGCATATTAGGCTTTTATTATATAGGATTACTTTATGGAATGGAATCATTTGTCTTGAAAATGAGATAATTCTGGTTTTGGCTGGTGGCTCTTCATCATGTCATTTAACCTATTCTTCTTTCCATGTACTTCCTTTAAACTAGTATACATCAAGAGATTGCTTAGATTTGAGTGTGATTTTTTTTTGATATGATGTTGTACATTTCCTATTGCATCACCTCACAAGACTCACAATTAATATCTGAGTGGGAGCTTCAGAGAGTATCTGACTAACCCTTTCCTAGTAATTTTCCCAACCAACCTTCCACCTAATATTTGAGCATCTTTTGGATAATGGTGACCCAGGTCCCTCATTTCATTGCAAGTTGTGGAATGGTAATTTTCTAATTCTATTATCCTTTCTGTATGGATAAGAACTGTCCTGCATAAAACTTGCTTTAAACTTATCTTTTTTTTTTTTTTTTTTTTTTTTTTTACTGTTGACACTATCACAGATGTCCTCCATTGCCACTCCCCCTTTGCCTCCCTCCCCCTCCTTCACCACATTATTGTCTGTGCCCATGGCTATGCATAGATGTTCTTCTGCTAATCTCTTCCAGTCCTGTCACCCCTTCCCCATGAGATTTGTCAGTCTGTTCTATGTATCCATGCCTTTAAGTGAGAATTGAAATTATGAAACATGAACCTGAAGTGGTGCTGGTGGAAATGGAAGTGGAAGGTTGGGTGACCCTCCAGTTACTGGCCTCCCCTCATCTTCTACACATATAGTGGAGGAGCCCATGGGCTCCAGGCAACACACTAGGGGATGTCCTGGTGAGCAACACAGCCATGACCCTTCCCTTGTATGGATTACAGAGTAGTGTCTTTGCCTCCAGTAGTGTGTTTGCCTCCAGTATCAGAAGGGCTTGCATTCACCAGCTTTATAACTTGGGAGATATTAGTTTCAATCAGTCTTGTTTTCTCAACATCTGTAAAGTGGGGATAACAGAACTAACCTTATAAGATAGCTGTGAAGATGCAATGTGCTAATGCCTATAAAATGCTAATATAGTGTGTGCTGTATAACAATCCTTTAACATTTTTAATGTACTTTTATTAATTTCAGAGAGGAAGAGAGAGGGGGAGAAGAATAGAAACATCAATGATGATAAGAGAATCATTGATTGGCTGCCTCCATCATGCCCCCTACAGGGGATTGTGCCCACATCTGGTCATGTGCCCTGACCAGGAATTGAACCTCAGTTTCCTAGTTCATAGGTCGACACTCAACCACTGAGCCACAATGTGATCAATTATTGTGTGCATTTTGGGGGGAGCTGCCAGAGAAATTACCATAAAGTGAGTGGCTTAAGAAAACAGAAATTAGTTCTAGAGACTAGAAATTCAAATCAAAGTGTCCATAGAGCATACTCCCTCTAAAACTCTGGGAAGAATCCTCTTTTGCCTCCTTCCAACTTTTTATGATGGCCAGAAATCCTTGTTTTACTTCACTTGTGCTTGCATCATGCCAGTCACTTGTGTTAAGGGCCCACCTAGCATGACTTCATCTTAACTAATTGCATCTGTAACAACCCTGTTTCTAAATAAGGTCATATTTTGAGTTATTACGTTTAGGACTTCAACTTATCTTTTGGAGGGATACAATTTGACCCCTAACAATTATGTAATCATTCATTACCAAGTTTTGCATCTTACAAGGGTTTCTTCTGCTTTACTGTTTTATATGGCAGAGTGCACATTTCTTGCATCTTACCATTTTTCTATTGGTTTTCTTGATGATATGTAATTTTATGTAGAGCCACATAAGAATGACATGAGCAGTGTTTCCAAATTTAGACCCAGAGATGAAAAGTGATTAAGTTCTTCTCCACCTCTGCATATAGGGTGAAAACAAAAACCAACAGCCAGAACATCTCTTGTAAACAACAGCAGAAGAACACCGTCTTAGCAAGCCATCCACACATCTCACAACTCCCAGCTGAGCATTGCCGTGGCAGGCACCCAGTGGTACTCCCCTCTGCACAAGTCCTGGAGTGAACTCTGTATTTATCAATTCTTACTGTTTACTCATGATTATGAGGAAATGATTAATTTATTGTAGAGTCTGAGGAGGCAGATAGTGAGGAGATCATTAAAAAGAGAGATTATAATAGAGTTCTCTGCATTTGTGGGTCTCATCATAAAGATTGACTGATATAATTAGATGGGCTTAATAACAAATTCTATTATATTATGTCTGAGTCTTATTTTAATGTATTGACCTTTTATCTTCAATTTATTAGGGGTTGACTATAGGTTAAGTTGACACCTGAGAGCTCTTTTACTCCTGCGAAAGGAGGGCTGAATTTCACAAAGGAGTCAGGTGTTTTGCAAGGGATATTTCAGGGGCAGTTTTCCTTCTTGGTTCTTAGAATAATAACAGCAGGACTGAGGTGAGTTTGGATTTCAATAGTCACCAGCTTTCTGGATAACTCTGGGCACTTAAAGAGCCATGTTCTCTCCATACTGTGGCTGTAACTATCTTGGAATCTTCATCTTGGCCAAGATATTTTTGAGAAAACAGAAACAAACAACAGTAAATAACATGACAGTGTGGTGAGAAAACGGCTATAAAACAGGCATGAGTTTAAAACCTGCTGTAGTGAGTTTAGTGGTGGCCCCAAAAAAGATATATCTTCACCTAACCCAAGAAACCTATGAATGTGATCCTATTTGGAAAAAAGATTTTTGCAGATGTAATTAAAGATCTCAAGGTGAGATCATCTTGGATATCTGGGTGGTCCCTAAATTCAGTGATAAATGTCCTTGTCTGAAACACTCAGAGGAAAGAGAGGTGGTGAAGTCCAAGTGAAGACCCAGGCAGAGATGGGAATTAGGCAGCTACAGGTCAGGGGATGCCTGGAGCCACCAAAAGCTGGAAAATGCAAGGAAGGGTTCTTCCTTAGAACTTCAGGAGGGAACATAATCCTGCCAGCATTGCATTTCAGTTCTGCCTACAGACTGTGAGAGAATACACTTCTGTTGTTTGAAGCCACACATCTCACAAGACAAATACACCAGCTCTACAACAAATTCCTTGTATGATGTTGGGCAAGTCTCTCAATCTTTCTAAGTCTCAGTTTTCTCATCTATAAACTTCCAGTTATTATACTCATCTCTCCACATTGTGAGGGCCAAATGCAATAAGTTATGAAAACTTACCCAACCCAGTGCCTGGTACAGAAGCATTTAATACATATCAGATTCCTTTTCAGCCATGGCCCAACCCTTTCCATACATGACATTTCAGCTTGAAATGTCTTCTTTCATCTTCTAAATGTTTATTAAACTGAGAGCCCTTCCCTGAAGAATTTTGTTCTTTAGGAGTTATTCTTATGACTGTCAAATTAGAAGAGAAAGCACAGCACAGCTAGTATTTTAAGGCAGTTGGGTGAGAGCCATGTAGATATTAAAAATAAAAAAATTTAAATTCATTGAACGCAGCTCTATAGTAAAGCCGCGGAAGTCCGTGTTGGAGTCAGTGAGGCTGTCCAGCTTGAGCCTGTTTCCTTTACATAAGGAGGTTTCAAGGAACATTCCCAGCCCTGCAGCACAGGTATCACATGGAGGAGGAGTGCATGGGCACCCTGTGCTGCAGGAAGAAGCTGATGGAAAGGCTCCTCTACGAATTTTAGACTGAGGATGTCATGACTTATCACATCCCACCCAATACAGGCTGGGAACTCAGTGTTAGAATTTAGAGTATGGATGACTTAAATAAATGTTTCCAGAGGCATCTGTTCTCCTGAGGCATCAGGAAGATGAGGAATTTAAAAGTGCACAGGTCTAGATCTCACTCTGTCCTTGACTAGTATGTGATCATGGGCCAGACATTCAACTTCTCCGTGGCTTCATCTTTAAGGGAAGGTTATTGGAGCACCTTTTCTCAGCAGGAACATTCTGTGCTTCCATGAAAATGTGTGGTGATCTCTGAGAGGTCAAGCCAGTACGTCAGTGTAGTTCCTATCTTTTATCTGGCCTGCTTGCTGAGGATAGCAGAATTGTAGGAAGGCAACAAGGAAAGAAGATTTTAGAAGAAATATAGGGTGTTCTCTTGTATATGTGATCCAGGGCTTCAACAGTCATCAAGGGAGACTTCCTAAAGACTGTGAGACCCCCCCAACTCCCTGGTTCTATTGAAGAGCTTGTGTTGATGAAAGTTTCCTACCTCTATATGGCATAAGAATCCACTGTCTGGATGCTAAGCAGGCACGGGAGTACTTAGGATGAGGTCCATGGTTTGTCTTTGGGACATTGGACTGCCCTCCTTTGCTTTATTTGATAGAGACCAGTTTCCTCATGCTTTCCATATCCCCTGGTCCTGATCTGATCAATTAATTAATGGGGAGAGAGAGAGGGGGGGGGGGAGGGAAAGAGAGAGAGGGAGAGATGGAAGAAAACAAGCATTTATTGAGTGTTAATGATGACCCCTATGAAGTGATTACTTTATCCCCTTTCTATACTTTATAAAACTGAGGTGTTTGGTAAGTTGGCCAAGTTACTAATTACTAAGAGCCAGAAATTGAAAATGTCTCTTTTGGGGCCTATTCTGTTTTTATCACAGCATCCTACCCTTACACTACAATAATATGCCCAACAAGATAACCTCTACATCTGCCTATCCTATCTAATAAAAGAGTAACATGCAAATGTGACCGTACCTTGGCTCCTGATTGGCTATGCTACCAGCCAATTGGAGCAAGGGGTGGGGTTGAGAGGCATGGGTGCCAGGCCCCAGGAGCGGAGACAAAGTGGTGAAGGCATTAAGCGCCCAGCCCCGGGCGTGGAGACCAAGCAGTGGCAGCACCGGCGAACCACAGCTGCATCTAACTGAGGGCCCTGGGTGCAGAGAATGAGGCAGCGGCAGTGAGAATTCACCACATCTGCGTCTAACTGAGGCCCCTGGCATTGCTAATGTTTTACGTGTAGCTTCAGCTGTATGCCAGCAAAACCAGAAGGCAACCGCCAGAGGGAATGCCCCTGAGTCCCAACTTTAGCATCCCAGCTGTGGAAACTGACAACAGGTAGGAGGAAGTCCCACCCCCACAGAATCTGTCCAAATCAGCCATTGATCACACTGCTGAAAGGCCTGACTGTCAAGACTGTCATTCTCCTCTATCTCAGAATGTGGCAATAGAGAGGTGGGACTATGTCCAAAGAAAAACTGTTGATACAACAGAGCTGTATAGCAGAAAGGTGCTGACATTATCGACAGAAAATGTCTGAAGAGCAACGTGCATCTGATCATGAAAGAAGGTGACACCTGCGACAGAATGTATCTGAAGAGCAGCTATTGGAAAAATGTCACTCTGAAGCCGAAAAACACCAGCATCTTCAACAGGAAATGTCTAAAGAACAATGTGCCTTTGAAGTTGAAAGAAGGCGGTGGCGAAGACAGAATATGTCTAAAGAACAGTCATCAACAAGTACTAGCAATAGTGGTAGGAACTGCCTTCTCAGCGAAAATGGAGTACATGAAGATGCAATTCTCGAACATAGTTGTGGTGAAATGATTGTTAAATGTGAATTTTGCCTATCACTAAATTTCTCTGTAGAAAAACCATCTGATGGGAAATTTACTCGATGTTGTAGCAAAGGGAAAGTCTGTCCAAATGATATACATTTTCCAGATTACCCACCATATTTAAAAAGATTAATGACAAACGAAGATTCTGACAGTAAAAATTTTATGAAAAACATTCAATCTATAAATAGTTCTGTTGCTTTTGCTTCCATGGGTGCAAACGTTGCATTGCTATCAGGGTATGGGCCATACTGTTTTAGAATACATGGACAAGTTTATCGTCATACTGGAACTTTACATCCTTCTGATGGTGTTTCTCAGAAGTTTGCTCAACTCTATATTTTGGATACAGCCAAAGCTACATGTAAAAGATTAGCAATCTCAGCAAACCAGGCCTGCTCAGAAAGACTCATGATCAACATCAACAACCTCATGCATGAAATAAATGAATTAACAAAATCGTACAAGATGCTACATGAGGTAGAAAAGGAAGCCCAATCTGAAGCAGCAGCAAAAGGTATAGCTCCCACGGAAGTACTATGGCAATTAAATATGATCGTAATAGTGACCCAGGTAGATATAATTCTCCCCGTGTAACCGAGGTTGCTGTCATATTCAGAAATGAAGATGGGGAACCTCCGTTTGAAAGGGACTTGCTCATTCATTGTAAACCAGATCCCAATAATCCAAATGCCACTAAAGTGAAAAAAATCAACAATAATACCAAACAAAATGTAAGAACACGAATCACCCAAATGCAGTATTATGGATTTCATCTCTCTGTGAGGGACACATTCAATCCTATTTTAAATGCAGGAAAATTAACTCAACAGTTTATTGTGGATTCATATTGTTGTTATATCATTTTGTTATTTATTTATTAATGAAATTATGTATTATTTTCATATACATTGTACTCATTACCTTTTATCTATCACACTTTTATTGTAGAGAAAGGGCAAATAGCACTATTAAAATATTTCCTCTAATTAATACCCTTTTAATGTGCACGAATTTCATGCACTGGGCCACTAGTGTCTGTATAAAAGACACCAGGATAATGGGGAGTGGTAGTGGGGTGGGGACAATTATTGAAATAGAAAGAAATGTATATAATCTTTTCTCTGAAACTTACTATTTAGACAAATAAAGCCAACATAAAGGGAATACATATTCAAGTTAATAATTTTATTTGTAATATAATAATTAGAGACAATATAATAATGGCTAACATTTATTGCACAGTTTCTATATGCCACATACTAAAAAATCAACAAGTATTTTCTCATTTGATTTTCATGACTCAATGTCAAATTTTACAAATTAGGAAGCTGAGGCAGAGATAGATTAAGAAACTAGATCCAAGTCCATAGCATTTGGAATTCCAGTGATGGAGCCAGGATGCAAATCCATGTTGTTTGGCTCCCATGCCACACTGCTGATACTATTTTTCAGCAAATTTAAGACCTACTTAAGATTCACTGGTGGGAGAGATGAGTTTGGTATGATCCTGGTGGGCTGCATAGAGGAAGTGAAACTCAGAACACCAATTAGGAAACAATTCTATGTCAGATCAAGGAACTCATTTCTAGTGACGCAGATTCCTACCAGCTTAGAGTAGAATCTTGGAATAGTTTTAGTTTTTCCCCCCCAAAATTCTCTAATCTTATATTTCATAGCAAATAATCTATTTTTTTTAATTCTAATCTCCTGAGAATTCTCTCTGAACTAAAGGAGCTGTTAGAAATTAGATATTTTGGGATCATGTCTTTCCGGGGAAGTAGTACTTGGAAATAGGAGCCCAGGGAAAGTCATGGTAACCACTGCTGGCTGTAGGAAGGTGACAGTATCTGAAAGTGTCAGGTCCTGCAGCCGTTCCAGAAGCACAGATAGGAGTGAGTGCAGCAAAATTATGGCCCTGGATCAGTCCAAAAGGCATTGCTTATGTAAAAGCCTTGTCAACTGCAGTCTCCCTTTAGGGGGTGTGTGGGATTGAGATAAGATGGTTTGAAGGAAAAGACCAGTGATCCTGCTCTGCTCTGTGCATTGCAAACAGCACTCCTTGCCCTGAAAGATCATGGGGACTTGATAATTGATAACTCCATGGCAAGGTTGGGTACTGTTGAGGCATGGGGTGGATGGGGAGTTGGGGAGAGGCTGGGTAACCAGAGCAAGAGAGTCAGCAAACAGCAGAGTTGAGGAAAGTCTTGGAGATGACCAAGTTATAGAGTGCATTCAGAACGAGTGCCAATATATTTTGGGGAAGATAGTGAATTTAATACCATGAATAGGGTATACATGCTCCAGGTTCCCACATTCCTCACATTGAACTGTTTTATACCAGCTGGCTTCACTCATTCAACTCATCATCTAATCTTATCTCTCACACTCTCACTCTTGCCCTACTATCCCAGTGGAGTTTAATCAGGAGTTCTTGATTTTGCCAATCAGGAGGTTGTGACTTAAGAGAGAAGAGGTTTACCCGAAGAGACTTAAACAGATGCTTGGAGCCAGTGTTAGAGTGCAAAACCACAAATTCTGATCCCTAGTTTGATGTTTCCCCACAACACTATTGAAAGCTAGGTTTCTCTTTCTTTAAGACCCAGAAAAAAAGGAAGGGAGTCTTGGGGCTTCTCCTCTGAACTTGGGTTTGAATTTGAGGCAGTTTCTTTAACCTTGGATGAGATGGTTGGCTGTTAACTTTATGGAATAGGCTCAGTTGAAGGGGTCTGAGAGAACTGTTTCAGAGCACAGTGCCTCATGACAACCCAAAACATGTGGTGTTTGGAAAATAAATATATAGCCTTTTTAATTGTTCAGATGTGCATAAAGTTGGAATACTCTGCCTAAAAGAACACTTGCTAGGAAATCCATTCAGATCCATTTTCATACCATCTGTGCTCTCTATCTGTTACAGGGGCTAATCCCTGTAAACCATTTTCCAAGCTCCCTGCTCCACTGGATTCTAGCCAGGGTCAGCCAGTGGAAGGCACTGGTGAAAAATCACAGGTGGGCAGAAGAAAGAAAGAATGAGGCCCAGGTAATCCTTTATTGGACTCTCTGCCTACGATGGCTATCCTGAGCAGTGGCCTTGCCTCTTCCTTAATCCTATATCCTATATGGATTCCTTTCCATTTTTGCTCTCAGCTCCCACTAACTGCCCCCTGTGAGTCCAGCTTCTTCACGGGCCTTGGCTCCAGAATCCTGTCACACTGCCTCTTCCCTTTTTCCTCTTTGGTATAGATGTGGTAGCAACTTCCTGAATTATGATTCTCAGAGTAGCCTTCTCTTCTGCTTGTTATCTCAGCTCTTCTCATCCCTTTGAATTAATGCCCTGTATTAAATTCCCTCCATTTAATCACATGACCAGGAGTTTTGTTTTCTTGACTGAATCTCTGACTTATACAATAGGATTTAAATTTCTAGAACAGAAAGAGTAAAGAATGTAACAAAACTCACCTCATGGAGAAGTACTTAATAGGGATACTGTTTTTACCTGTACAGTGATTGATTTAACTTTCACTTTATAGTAAAGGTACATCAATTTTGGCTAAGAAGTCTCAGTGACAGGGTGTTGCTTCATGTAGTCCTATCACGATTCCTGAAATAATGGGAAAAATGCATATGGTGACATGTGCTAGTGAAGCCAGGGCTGTTTATTGGAAAACATGTGGCTCACATGAGTTCACTGACATAGATTTAACTAATTGTCTAGGATGGTGGTTCCCAACCAGCACACTTTTCACCCCCAGAAGTCATTTACTTACATGCGGTCACATTTTTTATTTTTACTTCAAGGATGGGAGTGTAGTACCAGCATCCAGTGGGGATAGACTAGGTGTTCTGCAAAACTTCCTACTATGCACAGAACAACCCCACCTCAAAGACTTATCTGATTCAAAATATTAATAGTGTCACATTTGAGATACTTGGTAAACAAAACAGCTGACTTTGTCCGTTTTTCACTTCCTTGCTATCTCTAGGAAATACTTGACCCCAGCCCATCCACATCTTCTTCAAGACTATGTTTCCTCTTCAGAGTCCTCAGAATGTCTCCATAAGCAACATCTCTTTGGGTTTGGACAGAGGGATTTATTTTCTGATTTTAAAACACCTTCCTGGCCCATCTTGCAGAGAAGTAGATTGGAAACCCTGGGGGAAGAACATGAAGCAGGTTAGAAAGTCAGACCCTAACAGGGCTGCATTTGTAGAAACACAAGTTTAGTTTAGTTTTTGCTTGTGGATGAGAAAGACAGCTGTCGCCTCTCTAAATCTTGGGGAGTTTCATTTTCTAGACATATCCTGGGAGAGGACATTCCTACCATGTCTGCTACACCGAGGACTTGCATAGGAGAGTGTATCCTTGGCCTGAGAACAGAGTGAGCATGTGCAGATGGGCCTGTAATTTTTAATGTGACATTGACCATAATTTATCATGTTATACCACCCACTTGCAACAGGCCCATCCTATGAAATACTAAATGCCTTTCTTATCAACACTTGATGGGAAAATGCTGTTCTGGTGTCTTGCTCTAAGGGAAAAAGCCATCCAACCATGTTCCTTGCAGCACAGAGTCCTGTACACAAGATCAGATTTTTTTTGCTCCTCCCAAATTTATAGGTGTTTATAAGGAAGCACATCCTGTTTTGTATTTAAGGGGGTAATTAAGTGAAAGAGAATTATTTAGTAAGTTTCTACTTCTTGAAGTTTGTTCAAATTGTTTTATTACTTTAAAAAATCATTACTCCCATTTTTATGAGCAGTGTGTTCTTTTTCATTTAGATTTTCTCCTCTGACATTTTTGGCTGACCCATGAAGCAGTTATTAGAACTCTTTGGGCAACAGTTAGTTCCTCCATAAAATGGGTATTCTCATAAAATATTGGCTCCAGAAAATGAGGGCTCAATTTGCATGGGGTGACATCCATGTGGTATAGTCCTGTTAAATCAAGGACCCACTTTTTACTGACAGTGCCTAGACTGGATCCTTACTTCCCTGTTGTTGGCAAACTTTTTGCAAAACTCGCATGACACCCCATAGCCAAAACCTGGCAGGAAGTAGGAATGGAAGAGAACTCTGTTCCCATGTCACTGAACTTGGATGGACTTTCAGTGCTAGAATGGAACCAGAGAGCCAAGAGAAAACTGTTTTCATAAGAGGTCAATAATTGAAAGGAAAATCTTTAGGTTCTGAAAGCTTAAAGAAAATAAAAATATTCCTTCCTGTTAAGGTATTTGTTTGGCTTTGACCATTAAATAATTTTTAATAGATTACAATATTGCATTTCTAGGTGAGATCAACTAAAATGTTTAGAGAATAGCTCAACTTGGTGTCCTAGTTAACTTAGGGAAAACCATAGCTTCATCTTGATTCCACTCAAATATGACTTCTGTGACCAGGGTCCTTAGTGCTAAGCCATCATTCTCTGATGGAGCAAGGGAGATGAGCAAAGGAGATGAGTGGAGGTCACCAAAATACTCCTCATATTTCAGGAAGCATGCCTAAAAGGACATTGCTGAAAAAATGCATTACTTTGACTCTTATGAAAATTGCATTCCTATTAATTGAGGCTTTATTCATTTGAGCATGCAATGAATTACATAGTTTGGCCCATTGTAGGTAAGTGTATTCAGCTATGGATGTTTTTATCTGAAGGTGTTTTTTAAAACTACGATTTTTATAAAACACTCTGGTACATTGCCAGGCTGACCTTGAAGTACAATACAAACACAACATCATAAAATCAAAATGTGAATGGAAAGAAGTATCAGTTTCTCATCATGAGTAGATTTCAGATCTCTTACCTGGAAGATTTAAATGTAAGTTTGAAGAAGGAGGACTGAGGTCACATCTTCCCCTGTCAGACATTCTTTCTGATGAATAAGTATTAAAAGTGCTTTGAATTGGGTTTCACCCTCAGATAAGGATTTATTTTTTTCCATACACTCTTTTCTTTGCACCTGAAGGAGCATTGAAGGTGAAAAATAGAGGCCTGTTTCCTGTTCCTAACTGGAGCCCTTGGAAGGTTGTCAAACCAGAGCAACAAGTCTGGGATTTATGCCTGGGACCCGTCAAAGTAAAATTATCATAGCAAACCCTCTCTGCTATCAATCAAAAGGGGTACAGGGGTGGGGGGAGTGGGGAGGCGGTGGCAAGGGCAGACATTTTTCAAATTTCTTTATTGTGCATATTTAGTTTTGCGCCTAGGGGAGGAGGAGCTCCTTTGAACAGGTCTTGTAGATTTCTTTTCCATCAGATGGCAGCTCACGGAACTACTTAATCTTCCCCAAAGGGCTTCTCTCATTAACCTGCTGAAAAAACAACCAGAGAAGAAAATGAGATGGGGGCAGAGGACAGTGGGATGATCCAATAGCAAATCCCGGACACACAGTGTGAGTCTGACCACTTCCGTGTCACGCTTTAGAAAGTGCACCGTCTGCTTAAGGTTATCTGCCCTAGCTTTTTAAAGTATCGTGTGCACATTTAGCAACTATACCACAAAGCTGACACTGCCATCAGGGGCATGAGTGTCCTTCTGCCCCATGCAGCAATTTCCCACACTCCAAGGCAAAGGGAAATGGGGCACCCATTCATTCCTATCTGTCAGAGGCTTGCTTTGTCATGATAACATTCAAGGAGCATATTTATCTATCTGGCTACTGGAGGTTAAGGCAAGGGTAACAAAAAGAAGAGAAGAAATCCTGTTTGAAAAGTTTACAAATCCTGCCATAGAGGCCATAAACAGAGTTCAGCCAGTGGTGGAATGTGTAAAATACTGCCACATTGATAGGGACCTCATTCCCCAGCATTAGAAATCCACTCTTATAAACAGAGGAACTGTTGCTGTGAATCGGGTCTGTTTTGGCTTAAAGTCTGAGGAACACATTGCCTTCAAAGTGAATTCTTAGGTGTCACTTCCCATAAGTTATGGCAGAAGATTACAAAGCTACTGATATAACATATTAGTTTGATGGACAGAATTATACCCCCAACGCTTCCTGCTCTCCCCAATGACGCACACTAACTTAGTGTGCTGTGACAGCTGCCTTGATTTACCACCAGTCCGGGAGGCCAACCGGGAGAGGGAATGTTCACATGGACGCAGGGCCTGAGACTGGCCCAGAGCCTAGTTTATAAAGCTGCCCTGTAATTCACCACAAATGTGTCACCATTAAAGGAGGAAAAAAGGATTGCAGATAATAAATACTCTCTAATTTATTAGCTAACAACAAAGAGATCAGAGCCAGTTGTGATGTGATTGTTTGACATAATATTGTCAAGGAAAAAAAAGCTAAGTTGACCAGCGAGGTAAATTACACATTCAAGCAGATGCATCAACTCTTGGCTTGTCACAAGCCCAGCTAAACAAAACACCAAACAGAAGAGAGAACTGGCAAAGAGCAGAGTCATTTATCTCTGAAAGAGACATATTCAAGAGCGAGTGAAATAAGACATAGTTCTTTTGGACTTGGTCAGAGGCCAGGTTTTAACTGTTATAAATTAAATGTTTTGTGTATCGGATTTGGCAATTCTAGTTGCTTTTGTCATGGTAGGGAGATGCTGGGTTTTTCTGCCCATCTTGGACTGCTGGTTTGGTCAGCTAGGATGTGTGTCTGCAACGAGGTAGTGGAAAAGCAGTGCCTTCTGGTCATTAGTGCAAATTTCAAAAAGGCTTTTTGTATTCGGCCTGTTATAAAATCAGTGGTTTTAGAAAATGTTTTAATCACCCTCCTCCTCCCCCCCCCCCCCCCCCCCACACACACACACACTCTGCAGTTGTTTAGTACTAACCATACAGGCAACTGGCAGGGATTTATGTTCATATTAGAGTCATGGGATCTTAGGGTTGGAAGAAATGTTTCATCCTGTATCCCACCCAGGACATGCAGACAGTCGTGTGCTGTCCGCTGGAAAGCGTCCAGGGATGCAGAGCATCTGCTGAGCGTTGTTACAGTAGTGCTGAGTCCACAGGACCTGCTGGGCCTTTATTCTTAACGTAAGCTACTGACCAGGAAAACTCACGTTCCTTTCTTGTGAGGCTGAGTTTTCAGAAGTAAATAGACACTTTTCCTTTGCTTCTTGTGTTATTTGTCCTTGGTTTTAGCCAATAGACATAGATTCCTAAGTTTTATTCAATAGTATGGAGGCGAGAATGAAATGTGGTAGAAATTCTGAAGGAAACTCCATTCTGTGGGCATTAATTCAGGGTTCAAAAGTTATTTTTTGGTATATGGATTTGACCTGCTATGAATTTGCTTGAAAAAAAAATCTATATCTACATCTATATCTATCTATATCTATCTATATCTATCTATATCTATCTATATCTATATCTATCTATATCTATATCTATATCATCTATATCTATATCTATATCTATATCTATATCTATCTATCTATCTATCTATCTATATATATATATATATATATATATATATATATATAGAGAGAGAGAGAGAGAGAGAGAGAGAGAGAGAGAGAGAAATTTTCAAGCAAATTCCCCAACAATATCCTGAGTTTTTTTTGTTGTTGTTGGATATCTTGCTGCCCTTTATCTATGGTCTCATAGATCTACCTGTTTAAAAAAGAACATTTCCAAAAGTCAGAGAGTCAGAGAGAGAGAGAGAGAGAGAGAGAGAGAGAGAGAGAGAGAGAGAGAGAAGGTAATTTGGCCTAGCTCATTCTAGGTAAAAAGGTGCTGGCTGTTAGAAGTCATAACTGTCTTTTTAAAGTACACAGTTATATAATCTTTAATATTTTGGGTGGGAATCTACATCCCTACTATTTTCATAATCTTTTATTCCTCTTTAAAGTTAAGATATTTGCATGCATATGCTTTTTTCCCTGCGATTTCTGAAATATTGTCACATGATTTCTACAATCATGTCTGTAAGATTTTTTTGTTGCTAATATAAATTAAATGTTATTTATCTGGTTCTAGAGAACAAGCTTCTCATGTCTCATAAGCCCTCTAGAGCTTCATTCTTTTTGTTTTGTTTTGTTTTGATTTTATTTTTTATTCCTTAACTTTCTATTTGAACATACAATTTTATGATGGAGAAAATAACATCACCACCAGACCCCAGTAATTCTGCCTTCTCGCTGTCATTTGAGTTTTGTTGTTTGCTTGTTGCCTCCACCCTCTTTTCCAACAGTGGGCTTGTTCTCTTCCTTTGGGCATTGTTCATGAATGACTTCATAATGTCTCAGTGCAGCAGAATGTTTCCCATGCAGTCATATTGACATGGTGTTTTTGGCTGTTTTCTTCTTGCTTCTCCAACCTCCTTTGTTAACTTTTATTAATTAGATACCCAAAATTTTATTTGTAGTGGCATCCTTCCTTCTTGATTTTCATGCTTGCTCTATTAGGGTCAGTATGGAAATACTATTCTTATTTTCTTTGATAAAAAACTAGTGCTAATAAAATTGAAGATAGTTGTGTATTTATGTTGCCCAATTTTTCTATCATTAACTCCAATTAGACATGGTTGTTATCTTTGAGGGATCTCATATTTTCCATACCACAAGTATTTTTATTTTATATGTTTTTAAAAATATATTTTATTGATTTTTCACAGAGGGGAAGGGAGAGGGATAGAGAGTCAGAAACATTGATGAGAGAGAAACATTGATCAGCTGCCTCCTGCATACCCCCCACTGGGGATGTGCCCAACTAAGATAAATGCCTTTGACTGGAATAGAACCTGGGACCTTTCAGTCCACAGGCCGACACTCTACCCACTAAGCCAAACCAGTTTTGGTTATTTTATATGTTTGATCATGTTAGCATGTGCTATGCTCTACAATATATATTCTGTAATTCTGTATTATTTTGTATATGTTCATTTAATGCATTCCTGCTTAATTTTCCTGGTTTCCAAAGAAGACTTCCTTCTGTCTACCCATTTGCTTTTTTTCTCTCTCTCTCTTTTTTTTCTACTGAAAGTAGTTGATTTTTTAAACAAGGTGTACTCTACCATTGTCACATTCTGGGCATGATCACACACCATCATGAGTTTATTCCAAGTTCATTTTATTTTAGGAAGTTATAACCTGATTTGTAGGAGCAATGGGCTTTTATCATGTCAACTCTTCTCTTCAAAAACATTCAGGCACTTCTCCTTTAATTTAGGATATGGCCACAGACCCTTACCCAGGCTTCTAACATCCCCTTAACCTTACCCTCCATGTACTTTCCCAGTTTTACCTCCTAGGACTTCCTCTTTGGGCTTCTCTCCCAGACCTTTTCTAGTCATCTTAGGAGGCAAATCATCAAAAAGGTTATTAAAATGCCATGTCTTTTATTGCCTTTTATTTTTCTTTATGAATAATAAAATAATTTTATTGTGCAAAATGAACTTTTGAAGTCTTACAGAGAACATAAAAATCTAGGGCCAACTTAAATTAAATGTGGCTCATAATTAATATTACCAAAGAAGGCAATCTTCAGCCAGTTTTTAAGTCAACAAGGATTTACAAGTGAGGACTTGGTTATTGCGTACTTTACATCTGTTGACAACGATACCTAGAATTTCAGAAGCATCGATTTAGAGAGAGGACTTCATACTGAGGACAATAGGAGCCTGTCTCATCCCTGAATCCCTGAAACATGCTAACATTCCTGCACATTACTACATATCACTCTTATTACTTAGTCCACAGCCATTGCCACAATAGATAAAAAGCCAGTATCATTTCATATTAGACCAAGCTAGGAATGTACATCATTTCTTAACTTGGAAGAGGGACTATGAACCTGATCACATGGCCCAGTGGATGGGACCAGTGAGGAAATGGATAGGGTATATTGGAGCTTTAAGGCAGCACTGAACAAAAAAGATTTAAATCATTCTGTAAGAAATAAATCCTAACAATAGATACATTGTGCTGAGAGAAATAGAGCTCACAAGAGAATTGATTAGGAAGAATACCAAATGGAATAAAATGTAGCAGAAAGGCACATATTGGAGAGAATAAAATATGTTTCAGTTTGGAAGGTATTGAATTTATGAAGATACAACTGACCAGCTATAAAGCAAATGAATAAAATATGCAGCTAAGTCAGCTGTACAGTCAATGGGAATAGGTTAATATAGATCGATGGCATCATGTGTTCGGTTCATTCCTAACAGTCATATTATTCGATCTGTGATTTCTTTAGCTCTCTCAAGATAAACCAGGGCTTTAAATGGCTCCTGACAGAGGGAACTCACCTAAAAGTGGGCTTATGATGAATAGGAAATTAATTAGAAATGGGATATTGTTTGTTGGTTTGTTTTGGTCCAGAGAAACTTAATGATTTTATGGAATTAAAAGGGGATTTTATTATAAATTACAATACAGTATCATGGCTCAGACTATGTAATTACTAATTCCTCCAATGAAAAGTTAGTTTTACTTTGTCATTGTGACAAAGAGCTCAGCATCATCACTTATCTTCATTTTTCTTTCTAGAAAATTTGAAAATTTGAGGTAGATTCTGAAATCACTGGGTCTGTCTGGGAATTTTCTCCCATATGCAAGCATGCTCATTCAGCATTTCTGATGTATTTCAGAGATTTTTAGAGACGTATTTTATACATAGCTCTCAGCATTAATACGTTTATTTTCAGTGCTGTTTGTAGTGGAGTACCAAGGGCAGGGCAGTGAGAGTGGTCTGCTCCGGGGGCAGATGTGGGAGGATGCATTGTCTATGGAAAGTTTTAAAACACTAATAAAACCAACTAAAATTCACTCTGCATTTTATCATCATCACACACTAGCAATTCAAGCCATGAAAGTGGTCAAATACTCCTCTCCAAAAAAATTGTAATGTATTTTATCAATCAAACTTCTGAATATTTGCCATGAGTTCTGCCTTATTTTAATACTGTACAATTACACTTTGAATGAGTATATTTTTATTTTTTATTTTAAAATATTATTTTTAGAGAAAAAGGAAGGGAGAGGAAGCGAGAGAGAGAAAAACATCTATCGGGTGCCTTCCATACATATCCATACAAAGGACTAAACCCACAACCACTGAACCTGCAACTTGAGCATGTGCCCTGACTGGGAATCAAATCAGTGACCTTTTGATGCATTGGGACAATGCTCAACCAATGAACCACACTGGCCAGGGCAGCATACTTTTAAAATGATCTTTTAATACAGGTTGTATTCTGATTTAGATACCTCCCAGCTGTGTGGCCCACACTCACTGTGTGCCCAATTGGAAGAAGAGCATGTAGGGGTGAGATTTACTTGTTGAAAAGGCATACGTATGGAAAGAAAGAAGTAAGTGGATTTTGGTGATTGGTGATCCTGAGATAGTTCAGGTTCTAACTTGGAGACCCTCCTTAGTAATGGTGTTATCTGTCTGGAGAGCAACTTAGCACTTGGGATTTCATCCCTCTAACTTGCAGAGCTTCGCTTCATCAGAGAAGCGCAGATTCCTATTTGATATGTCTGGTCTGTTTTATTCTTAGGAGAGGAACCCTGAGTACTCAGAGAGAGGGGCCCAGTGGAGAATGTAAACATATTTCCAGATACCTTTGAGAAAGAAATATATAATGGACACTATAATAATGTAGGAAATGGAGGAAGCGAGGGATCATGCCCCTTGCTTAACCTTTTGGACTCATCCTTACCAATTTCTATGTGAAGGTTGGTAAATTAAATAAGCTTTCCTTAGCCTGGAACTGTCTGTGATACCATAAGCCTTCATCGTGGTATCACAGAAAGACACTTAGCTTTAAAGACAGAAATCTGACACCTTTCAACAGTGAAGGAACCTATGGCAATTTTAAACATTCTAGCCACATTAATTCCAGTGACAGTTATCCTTTAAGTCACTTGAAATGGATTCCCCCTTTTCAACTTTTAAAATTTATATTTGATCCCTATGACCTCTGGGACCTTCACAGAGGCACTGAGTGTGTGTGTGTGTGTGTGTGTGTGTGTGTGTGTGTGTGTGTGTGTAACAGGAGGCAGAATCAGGGAAATTGTGAATTAGTTCCATTTATGTTCCTTAGCCATTCCCTGTACTTCATTCATGTTTCCATGGAGGAACCTTCTATATTCCAAGGAAAGACTGAGTAGTGTGGCTTTCTTCCTTTAGGGCAATGAATTGCTCTTCCATGTGGAGTGAGAGTTGAGTATCAGATGTCAACCATCATCAATGGAGGCCCAGGGCTCTGTGATTCTATCAAATGCTATTGATGGCTAGTTAATAAGGTCACTTCTCCCACCAGGGCAGCCAGCTTCTGAATCTCTCCTTCACTTTGGGCCATTCCTGAGAAGTGCTGCTCACTTCCCACCTGGGCAGGAGCTATGTATGTCTATATTGAGCACGTGGAAGGGTTGGTGCCAGGTTTCATGTTGTATTTCAGAGTGGGTTCAGGGAGAGGTCAAAGGAGAACCAGTGGGCTCTTCTGGGCTAAGTCTCAAGGTGACTGGACATTGGTCACTGTGAGTGAAGTCACATCTTTAGTCTTGCAGGTGTCTTTCTTTGTTGTTATTATTCATCCACAAGTTAGAGATGATTTTATTAGTTCATCTATAAGGATGCATGTACTGCCTAAAAGACTAATGTGTTATTTGCATTTGGGTAATGGATGGTGGTCAGGGGGCTACCAGCTTCTTCACATCTTTTTTCTAGGGGATCCCCCTACTTGGCATCAGGGTAGCTGGTAAAGTATATTAATCATCTCAAGATTGCTAAGCAAGCATGGATGGTGGCCCAGTGGTAAGGTTATAGGCCAGACTGCCTGGGTTTTGAGTTCTGGCACTAACCTTTAATCCCTCTGTGATTTGGATCAGTTATTTGCCCTATTGCTGAGCTTGATATAGAAAATGAGATTCTAAAACTACTTACCTCATAGAGTTGTTGGCAGGACTTAATAGGATAGTAAAAAAAATGTTTATCAAAGTATTTGGCACATAGTAAGTATGCAATAAACATTAATATTAGTAATAGCAGCAGTAATAATAAATGTTTTTGTTTCAGAATTGAGGTGATTAGATATTTCCCCCCCCCCCAATAATGAAGAATATGGAGAATTGTACCTGCTTGCATAGTGTTCTTCTTTATAGAAACAGGATTACTGTTCCCTGCAAGAGTCACACTGACAATTTCTTATTCACCAACTCTTCTTTCTCTAGACTCTATAATGCTTTGTTAATGTTTGTGGCTATGTATTTAACTGATATTTATTAGACATTTGCTATATGCAGTAGTATTGTGCTCTTCATCATGGTACCTCATTTAGTTCTCACATTATCTGTTTGAGGAAAGATTCATAATCTTAATTTTCCAGATTAGGAAACTAAGATACAGGGACTAATGAAAGTTATTAGGTGGTAAAGCTGCCCTTAGCTTAGGGCTCTTTAATAAATCCCATGTTCATGACACTGTGCTACATTGTCTCTTCACTTATAACTCAGTATATTGGACCTTGAATTACTAGCATGTATTTTTGGTACAATATCATTATTAACTTTATATTTGATACAATGTGGCATTTTTTATAAGTTTTGGGAAATGCCCTCACATTCATATATAAATTGAGTGGATTGCAATTTGAAACTTAAGGAGCATTTGGAAACTATAACTATCATAAGAGACAAGTTTGTGTTGATTCTAGTGAATATGCGGTCTCTGGGTGATTATTCAAATGAATAGAGTCTGGAACTTCCTAGATAACTCTTATGGGTGATGATATAGGAGGGACACATTATCAAGGGTCCTGATAAGTAAAAAATGTAGGTAACTTCTCTTGGATGGATCCAAGATAGCCATACTTAATTCTTTAGGGACTACTTGGGGATATGATGAAACAGATGATTTTTCCCGTGACTTTCCCATGGTTAATCAAAGTTTCCCTGGGTCACTATATGCAGCCTCCTCTTTCTAGGTAAGAATGACCTTAACTTCATGCACATAATATTCTTTGTTTTATAACAGTTTCATTTATATATAATTCATATACCTTATAATTCACCCATTTTAAGTATACAAGTCAGATTTTTTTGCTATATTACATTATTACTTTTTTAAATTGTAAAATTTGTGTAACATACAATTTGATATTTTAACCATACAATTGTGTACAGGTAGCATTAATTACATTCACATCATTGTGAAACCATTACCACTATTTCCAAAACTTTGTCATCCTCCCAACAGAAACTCTATAATTCCTAAGCAATAACTTTCCATTTCCCCTGTCCCTGGCACCTATAACCTTCATTCTACGTTCTGTCTCTATGAATTACCTGTTCTAGATGCCTCGAAGATATGGGATCACAGAATATTTGTCTTACTATACCCAACTTATTTCAGTTAGCACAATGTTTGTTTTCAAGGTTTATTCATGTTGTACTGGGTAGCATAATTCCATTCTGTTTTTGTGGCTGAATAATATTCCACCATACAAATAATATTCTTGAATGAAGATATTTTTTCATCTATGGCTGTTGATCTTGTGAGCATAATCAATTATACTTATGTGTCAAATGTTTTATTTGACAAAATCAATGTGGAAAACCCGTTGAGGATATTTCTGGAATAGTACTTTCCTATCTATGAACATGGGTACTATAATTTACTTAATGTTTTTCTTTAAATCCATTCACTTTTTAAAACCCTAAGTACCTGCTAGGTCATGTCCTAAGCAATGTCCAAGAAATGGACATCAATATTGTATGTTGCTATTACAATGATTTGCACATATTTGTATAGTTCCTAAAGTATCTCCTGAATCTCAGTCTGGTATACAATATAAGTCACTTCCCTAAACCCCAAATCTGGAGGGTGGACTTTTATGTGAGTAAAATAAATGTGTAATCCCCTGCCATGGGATATGAAATGAAGAAGAAAGGAGTTGTTACAAATACAGCCTGATGTGAAAGTCCAGGGCCTGGAGGAGGAGGTATTAAAAAGCTCAGGCTCTGGGGCAAACTGCCTCTAATCTGCTGTGTGATGCTGACATGGTCTCCCATGCTTGGCTTGCTCTCCTGGGAAGGTGGGGTAGATCATCTCTCCTCCAGTCGCTCAGGTTTGGGTGCTCTGCCTCTTTCCTCTCTTACGTTCAGGAATGACCGGCTAGTGCGTGCTTCTGTGCTTCTGTTCCACGAGGCCATGCAGCAGGAATTTCCATTTCCTGGGCTTTGTAGTATTTCTACCAGCCGCCCTTTTTCCTCCCTCACCCCTGTTATGTTAGATCAAACTCAGTCTGATGTAAGTCTTAATGATTTCATTTTTAAGGACGGCATTAGGAAAGCCTACATCAAGGGCATCACTTACCTCTGTTTAGAACTCTGGGTGTTTGCCCTGTGTCCATTTCTAGTGGCAATAAAATGGCAGTAAATCATAAAAAGTCCCATGCTCCTCAGGGCTTGGAGAATGAGCTTCAGAGCTTTCTGCTTTCATGGATGTCAGCCTGCCCGTGAGTAACTCAGATGTCCTTCCAGCTCCACCGCAGCAGAGAAATCTTCCACATTGTAAGGTGGGCTTCATTAGTCAATCTCTCTCTCCCCTCATTTGAGGTCAAGAGTGTATCTCCCCCTTGTTTTCTCTCAGCGTGTTTGGTGAGTTTATTGGCCCCTGAGGTTTTATTGCCAACCACAGTTTAGCTCTTGTCAGAGAGATTATTATATGAACCCTGGGTGACTTCTGACTTCAGAAGGGCCCTGGATTTACATTTTTGCATTCCAAAGTCAGGAATATAAATGACTGATGGAGCACTGGGCCACCGAATATTTATATATCTATTTTGAAATTTACATTTCTCTCTCTTATGATGGGATTTGCTGCTCCCAGGGTCATAGTTGATGGGCTGGTAGCATCAGTGGTGACATAAAGCAATCATCTGGGAGAGTGCTTGTAGCCCTGTGATGTGCTGCAGGTTATTATGCCAGCAATTCAGCAGTAATTGAACCCCCCCCCCATCTTCTTGGCCCTCTCCCCGCTTCCCTTTTATGGTATCCAATAAATTTTACATGTTTCAATTTGCCTCACCCACCAACCTAATACTGTTTGAATTAAGAGTCTCTTCCATAGCTTTCAACAATGGAAACTTTGCTTTCTCCAACCAAATTATTCATAAGGACTGCTCATGAGTATGTAGAAAGAGGGTGGGACTATGCAGATATGGACAGTGCATATTTGTTGGTCCATCTAGAAGATGAGGTTGCTCAGCTTTGAAAATGTTGACTCCATAATATATTGAGATAGAAGAGAACATTTATCTATGTGCATTGTTATCTTGAATGAGTAAGCTGTTAAATTAGGAATTTTTTAAAATGATGCTCACACTTGAAGGTTCCCTAGTCCCTGAGCTTTTTCATAGTATATAGTAAGAATTACTAACAGCAATAACAACAACAAAGAGAGTAATATTTACTACAGGATGAATTATTTAAGTCCTTTGCACGCATTTAAAAAATTTCTAACAACAGCCCTATGAGATCAGTCCTCTTTGTCAACCCACTTATAGAGGTGGAAATAAGTCCAGAGAAGTTAAGTAAATTACTGACAGTCTCACAACCAGCAGGTGACAGGTTAGGCCTAGCTGTCCTGTTATCTGTTGTATATTCTGATCACTAATCACTGTGGGATGGCTAGAAGTGGTGGCCTTGAGATGAAGATTAGTTCATTTATCATTTCCTCAATCCACTACCTCTTTTTTATTTCTGTCAGTATTTACAGAGCATCTACTCTGTGCAGGCACTGTTCTGGACCCTAGAGATACAGTAGAGATAGCCAGCAGTCTCTGCTTTTGTGTGATTAATATATCAATAGGTGCTGTCAAGCAATGAATAAATATACAAATAAACCATGTACTTTCTAACATTGGGTAGTGGCTCAAAGAAAATGCAGTAGCATGATGTGATGGAAAGTGCCCAGTTGGGGAGATGGACTACTTTATCTAGGATGGTCAGAAAAGGCTTCCCTGAGGAGAGGACATTCAACCTGAGACCTAAATCCTGAAGATAAACTTGATGTGGGAGTGGAGGTAGAGGTAGAGTTCAGGTAGAAGAAAGGCAGATGCAAAGACCCAAGGCAGGAACCAGCGTCTTGTATCGGAAAGCCAGGAGGAAGACCTGTGTGACTGAGGCAGGATTAACCATGGAGTGAGGGTAGCTCACAAAATCAGGAGCTTGGCAAGGTTCAAATCGTGCAAAGCAGAGCAAGGAGTTTGGATGCTGTGGTATTTTCAGTTTCTTTCAATCAATAATTTACTGCCTGCAGTACCCTCCCCACCCACCCCCCCTTTTTTTAGGATTGCTTTTTTATTGTTGTTATTTTTAAATAACTCTTTATTATTGAAAGTATTACATATGTCCCTTTTTCCCCCCACTGACCCTCTCTCACCCCAGGCCCTCACTGCCCCATTGTCTGTGTCCATGGGCAGCCCAATTTTTTTTAATGGCCTGTCTTCTTTTCTATATGCTGTGACTGGAGTTTTATCTCATAATGGGCATTTTATTTTATTTTTTAAAATATATTTTTATTCCAGAGAGGAAGGGAGAAGGAGAGAGAGACAGAAACATCAATTATGTCAGAGAATCACTGATCAGCTGATTTCTGCACGCCCCCTGCTGGGGATCAAACCTGCAACCCAGGCATGTGCTCTTGACGGGAATCGAATCTGGGACCCTTCAGTCTGCAGGCTGACACTCTTTCCACTGAACCAAACCATCCAAGGCATAATGGGAGTTTTAATCTCTGTGATGTAACCCAGTGCTTCTTGCTGGGTACCTTGCTTTATTCCAATTCAGGACAGCATTCAAGGAAAATAGGGGAATTCTCCAGCCAAGGATAGCTCAGGGAGGAGTACAGGTTGCAATGTAAGAACTCTAATAAAATCAATTCCATTGCACATCCTATCCACAAAGCTGGGGGCAGTTGCATGATCTCTACTGATGCCATGATATTCACTTAAGAGTTGTGTGACTTCACATGAGCAATTAAGTTGGTAATCAGTGGTAGGGTTTCCATCAATAATTAGTGTTAATTTAATTGATTATTTCAGTGGAAATAATCACAAAGAATAGTTGTCTCTTTCCCTTATCCTCTGCCCAAACACTGAACATTAGGCTATTCAGGCCAAGTCAAGAGTGACCTCTTAAACAATCTTATTGCAGACCTACATGCAATCAAGAATTCCTGCCTTGTAAAAATGTATGTGCTTGCCAGTTGAGACAGAAGTTTTCAACTTCCCAGACTTTTGGTTGGTGGCAAAGGAATGCTCCTAATACCAGTGATTAAATATACATTTGCTGTTTTAGCCTATCGATCTTCCTGTATTATTTTCTAGTAGGTCAGTCTGTGATGATACAAAATAGGCCTGGACATTGCTTAGTTGTGGTTGTATGCACAATCATATGGACACTGGAAAAGCTAGAGGCACATCTAAGTGCAGTCAGTTGAATTTTAGAAACTGCTTTTACCCCAGGGCTATTATTATTATCTTTGCCTAATATTCCCGTGTGTGTGTGACCAGGGGACAGCAGACGTCAAGTGTACTAAAAGGGAGTGTAGCCTTGAAGAGTGGAACAGTGAACCTCGAGGCCAGGTAAAGGAGGGCCCTGACTTACCTGTGGCTTCCCATGGAGTCAGTCACCCAGTATGAAAAGCAAAGATGCTTTCAGGCTCCATCTATCATCCAGCATGAGGAAACCCTCAGTTTCCAATTATACTCCCCTCAGAGGATAGCATGTCATTATTCCCACTTCACCTCGCTGGAGAGAAACCTGAGTGCAGTCACAGAGACCCCCTTGGACTTTGCCCATGAAGATTTGTCTGAGAAGGGAAAGAGGTTACCACTAATGTTTAGACTTCCTCGGTGGAAGAGGAGCCCCAGTGGAAGAGGGACATGGCTCTCCTAAGTCTCAGCCATGGGCTGCTTGTTTCTAGATGTCTAAGGCTCTTCATGAACCTGGAAACCATGGTTTGTGAGGAGAAGATGTGTCGGCTGTGGTAGATGTTTGTGTTGTGTGCCATGAAGAAAGGGTTCTGTCTTCAGAATGGTAGGGAATGCTTTGAATTCTATTTTCCTCTTGGGCATGATTACATATTAGTATTTGAAAGACTGAAGTTATAGAGTAATATCTCAGCATTTTCCAAGCATACTCAGTCAAGGAACTCCTTGTCAAACAGGCATGTTTTCAAGAACACATGTTGGAAAACACTGGTTTGAAGGACTACTGCTCTCAAATGAAAGGTAGGAGTTGAGGATAGCATGCAACTTTCTCTCCAGAAGCTAGCATTTCCCCCCCATTCAGTGTCCCTGGATCAGAAGAATAAAAAAGACACTAACTCAGGATGAAATGAGATGATCCTTTTAGAGATCCTTGCAGAGTACTTGCCATACAGGGAGCATCAAACAAATATCTCTATTGCTATTGTGATTTGTATTATCTTCAAATATCTTTAATGGATTTTTAACTGCTTTTTAAAAAAAGATAAAGCAAAGTATACATTTTGAACATTGGAGGACACTTTTCATTGTCACTGATATTCCAACTTTACCTCTTAATGGTACAGAGTATCATAAATTGTTCAATATCACAGGTTTTAGGTGTTAGAATAAGTCATTATATGAGTCTTTTATGAATATTTAAAAATAAATCACACCAGGAAGAGAAATATATCTGCACATATTTCCTCTCTTTAGTTAATGCTATCTAAAGTTATTGCATATAAATTGGAAGAATTAAAGGAATGAGTTGAGAAAGTGACATTTTAAACATTAAATTAGATCATCTGGCTATAATGGGCCTGGGGCACAGTTGCATATATACATTTAAAATCCAATTGGGATATTTCTAAACTGACCATGTCTATAAGAGTACAACCATTTATTGGGGATAGATAATGCATAGCCAGGCATTAGAGGTAAATATAGTATGCATTTGTGTGTGTGTGTGTGTGTGTGTGTGTGTGTGTGTGTGTATGTCTTTGCAAAGTCAAGTAGAGCACTTAATATACTCCAAATGTTTCTGGGTAGTGATTTGTTTAGTTAGAACATAGCCGTAATGTGGTAAAAATTATAGATTATATATTTGTGGGAACTGCTTTGCTAGAGAGAAAGAGGGGATAATGGGACACTCCTACTTTTAGAAAAATGGGATCAATAGTCACTCTAATGCTAAGAAATGAGAGTATACATGTTTTGAGATTAGAATGGTTATTATTTTTAACCAAATATGTGTATTTTAGATAGGATCTGCTCTGAAAAATGAAGATCACAACTTCTCCTATCATTCCCTGTTTCTCTTGATTTGTGTTAGTTACATTATTATCTTCATATTGTCAATGACAGTTGTATTATCTTCTATGAAAATGCTTTCCTTATTTGTTCAGTATCAATTCTATTTTCAAATGAACTCAGGAGTTATTACCAGTGTTTGGATCATAGCTTTTCTACTTCTAAATTTTTATTTAAACTCCAATTGTTTTGTTTCTCAGGACATTTTCTTCTTAATAAAGGGTCCTTGAGTCCTTTTTTTTTCTTTTTCTTAAAAATATATTTTATTGATTTTTTACAGAGCTGAAGGGAGAGGGATAGAAAGGCAGAAACATCAATGAGAGAGAAACATCGATCAGCTGCCTCTTGCACGCCCCCTACTGGGGATGTTCCCGCAGCCAAGGTACATGCCCTTGATCAGAACCGAACCCAGGACCCTTCAGTCTGCAGTCCGACACTCTATCCACTGAGCCAAACAGGTTTCGGCGAGTCCTGGATTTCTTAAATTCTGTGTACACCATTTTAAAAATAATTTTTAAATTCGTCGTCTCTTGGGATCATCTTGTGGATGAGTTTGAAGTCAACCTGAGTTTTCTTCCTTAAATGAGATTATTTTTCTGCATCTGGATGTCTAGAAAAAATTTCCCGTTGTATTTCAGTAACTTAAATAAAATTTATCTGACTATTGATCATTCTATGTATTATTTTTTGAAACTTGATAAACTGTTTTGTTTCTTTATTGGGGGACTGCAGATTTATTTTTTTATTAGGGGACTTTTTGTAGTATGTGTTTGAACATATTTTCTATTCCATGTTTTGTAAGAATAGCATCTTTATCTTTTATGAGTATTAGCTGATGTAATTATGTTAATTTTTGTCTTTTTTTTTTCTCCATGTACAATAATCGTGATTGTGTGGATCTTTTGCTTTATCTGTAATCTGATTTTTAGTGTGGGCCTCTGTTCTTTGATCTTTCCAAATTGCTTTTTAGTTCTGAATGATATTGTTTCAGTTTTTATTTTGTCTCCTTAAGTCTTTTTCAATTGATAATTTTTTTTTGTTTGGTTATCCTGTTTGGTGCTTTTTGATATTCCTAACGTTGTTAGCTTTTTATTTCACTAAATATGTTAAGTTTTTATACTTTTTATATTCAGATACTTTTTTTGTACAGTCTGTTTTTTCTCACTTTATGTCATTCCAATGATATTTATGTTAGGCCTTTTTATATTGTCCCACAGGTCACTGAAGCTCTGTTCATTAAACAAAAACATTGTCTTCTTTAGTCTTCTGCTTGGATAATTTATTTACATTTGTCTTCAAGTTTCCTGGACTTTTCCTCTATTATCTCCATACTGCTATTGAGACAGTAAATTTTCACTCACATATTGTATTTTTTAGTTCTAGCATTTCCAATTTTTAAATATTTTCTGTTCATCTCTGGAGAATTTCTACTTTTCCATTAGTTTCAAGTATATTTAACTTTACCTCATGAAGAATACTTATAATAGCTGCTTTAAAGTCTTTATTTGATCATTCCAACATGTAGGTCATCTTAGAGTGCCAATAATTTTCTTTTCTCTTGAATGTTGGTCACATTTTCCTACTTCTTGAGTAATTTTTGCATTGTAATTCAGACATTTTGAACTTTATGTTTCCTTGACATTGGATTGTATTATAATTCTAAGAAGGAAATGTAGTTGTTTTTTTTTTTTAAGCAAGGAATCATACTCCTTACTTTCAGACCATAGATTATCTTGTCTTCTGTGGGTTCCAATCCCAGTTCATTTTTCAAAGCTTTCACCATCTTCCTTTAATCTGTCTAGTACATTTACCATTCAAAAAGGATGAGGATGTAAACCACCATGAAACTTGGGTGGTTGTTTACATCCTTAGAGGCCTTGCCACTCTATTTTGGATATGTGCTGCCTATGCACAACTCCGAGGTGAGCCATATAAAATTAGAAGGTTCCCTTCTCCAGCTCCCTCTGCTATGGAATTCCCCCCATTCCTCCCGGTCCTTAAGCTCCCTACCCCCTTTTCAATGCCAATTTCACACAAAAATTTGAGGTAGAAATAGAAAGCAGAGTTTTAGCTTCCCACACTGCTGCTTTGTCACACAGCTCTGTGATTCAGGCCTATAATTGGGACAAAGGCACAAGGAAAAAGAAAAATAAATCCGGAAACTACCCTGTTAGTAGGTAATTTCTCCACAATACACCTGCTTTTGTTTACTTTTCACCATCCTCAGGTAGTTGCTTTTTGTATTTTGCACAGAGTTTCCAGTTATAATCAATGGAAGAAATAGGGTGTAGCGAGCTTGCCACATTATGGCAGAAGCAGAACCCTCACTCAGCTGAATGCAATTTTAAACTCTTATTCTTAAGGTGTTTTATAGCATTGCTTCTATTCCTTGTGATGCTGGGTTCTTTCAGTTTTGTATGAGGTGTGTCTGTCTTCTTTTTTCTGGTTATCTTGTTATTTTCTAGCAGGTTTGCATGTTTGCCATGCTCTCTTTTTCCATCTGATAACACTTGAGGGGCTCTAGGAATATACAGTGTGGGGGGCTTCTTAATTCCAGCTTTAAAAAGACTAGAGTTCAGTTTGAGGAGCATGTTTGTCATGATCTGTAGCTTGAGAAAATGGAAGGAGAATGACTCTGCTGAGGGGACATATGATCTTTATTAGACTAGCCAGCCTGGCTTCTCTTCTCCCCCCTTATGTTTAATTTTCTTCATCAGAGTTTACTTTTTGGTTTTGGGTCACTTCTCTGAGTCAATGTATAGTCTTGGAATATTTGTACCCATGTGAGCTTGCATACTTGTTAGTTTTTTTATTTTCCAGTTTTTATAGAATCCACTAGAGTCCCAGTACATGAAATTCATGCACGGGGAGGGGAGTGTGTCTCTCAGCCTGGCCTGCACCCTCTCTAATCTGGGACCCCTCAAGGGATGTCCGACTGCCCATTTAGGCCCAATCCCACTGAGCAGTCGAGCATCCCTCTCACAATCCAGGACTACTGGCTCCAAACTGCTTGCCTGCCTGCCTTTCTGATTGCCCCTAACCGCTTCTGCCTGTTAGCCTGATTACCCCCTCACCACTACCCTGCCAGCCTTATTGATGCCTAACTGCTCCCCTGCCAGCCTGTTTGCCCCTAACTGCCCTCCCCTGTAAGCCTGGTCATCCCTAACTGCCCTCCCTTGCAGGCCTGATCCCTTCCAAATGCCCTCCCCTGCTGGCCATCTTGTGGTGGCCATCTTGTGTTCACATGGGGGCCGGATCTTTGACCACATGGGGGCAGCCATCTTGTGTGTTGGAGTGATGGTCAATCTGCATATTACTCTTTTATTAGATAGGATAGAAACCTGTACATGGGTGGGGGCTAGCTGGTTTGCCCTGAAAGTGTCCTAGATCAGGGTGGGGATTCCCTTGGAGGATGGGGTGCCTGGGTGAGAAGCCTGTAGCGGTTTGTAGGCAGGCCATACCCCCAGCAACCCAAGTGGAGGCCCTGGTATCTGGGATTTATACTTCTTCTACAATTGAAACTTTGTAGCCTGGAGCAGAGCCAAGCCTTCTGCTGGCTCAGTGGTGGCAGCCATTTCTGTTGGATTTATTTATCTTCCAGTATCAAAACTTTGTAGCATTGAGTGGATGCCTGGGCTGGCAAGGGCAGGTGGAAATCTTGGCTTCCTCCATTGCTGGGGAAACCTAAGCCTCCCTCCTGCTCTCTGTAGCCACAGCCATCTTGGTTGGGTTTATTTGCATATTCTCTCTTGATTGGCTGGTGGGCATGGTTTGTGGGTGTAGCAGAGTGGTGGTTGATTTGCATATTGTTCTTTTATTAGATAGGATTACTAAGTCAGAAAAAAAGATAAGAATGCCTATATATAGTTTGCTTCTGATTATATTTGAGAGCATTAATGAAAATCCTTTTGATTCCTCTGTAAAATAATTAGTGATTTATAGTGTTTGGAGATGAGCTGTATATACCTCTGGTCAATTCAGAATCTTTTTTGTATTGAATTCCAGTTTATCATTTTTCTTACATCTGCTTATGCTCATTGTTTAGCTTCTGTTTATATTTTACACATGTTATTTTTAGATTTTCTTTTTTACCTTATTATACATAAGGGAGAGAAATTCTATAGGACAATTTCATTTAAGAAATAGGCTTATAGCTATGTTCACTATTTATGCAACCTTACTTTTTTCCTCCTGACTACCCAAATCCTAAGGATTCTTAAAGGTCCAGCTATTTTTTAGTTGGCTGTTGTCATTTTTCTATTTGACAGTCTAAGGGAAAAGAGTTCAGTGGCACTGACTAAATAGTCAGGTATTGCAGGTTTTCAAATTTCTTGCAGCACACTGGTTGAAAATCTCTCTTAGATGGGTAGTTGATTAATAAATCAACATCTCTGGTGCTTATCTTCTCTTTGGTGGGTTACCTAACTCAAGTATCTTTCTTCATATGAAAATGTGCTCCTGAAAGTGAAGCTTCCTTTGCACTTTTGACCATTACGGAGTCTTCCATAGGAATCTTTTAAAAACATAATGAGATAATGACTGTGAAAGTGCTTTATACACTATAAAGTGCTACACTTGTAAGATCATGATATAATCATCACTTATGTCCCCTACATCCCTAATAGCCAGCAGGTTGGCATTGGGGACAGGCTTTGTTCACTGCTGCTTAGTTCCACTGTTTTATTCTGACCTTGACACTCTAGCTGTGATGACCCTCAACAAGCTAATCTGACAACAGTGACTCACCATAGACTATTACCTGCCTTTCTTTGTAGTAGCACTCAGACAGCATATGGGAAATTCCCCAAGTTTCTTGTCCATTGTCTCTGTAATATAACACTGTCTTACAGAAATCTTGAATTTAATTTTACAAAAACTCTACTATGGAACTTGCCCTGACCTATCCCTCCCTCCTGAAAACTAGTACTAAGTTTGAACTGAGAAGCTAATTGAATTTCCCTGGAATGTTCATTTATTTTGCCTAAAATCTTTAATTAGTGATGTGGTGCTATGGTCATATATGTTCTGAAAAAATATTTTTGCTGAGTTTATAGAAATGGATGTGGATGGATTTAAACAAGTTTTTATTTTTAATTTGAACGTGCTTTTTATATATATTTACCCAGTTTCCTTGTTTTAGCTGTAAGCTCCTTGAGAATAAGAATAATGATTAAAACATTTCTAGAAAAACAGAGGATAAAAAAGGGCCTGAGCAATACCTAGAAATGTAGTGATAAGAAATTGCTGACAAATACAGTAACACTATATTGCAAGAGCATGAATCTGAAGTTTGACCAATTATAGCTGGATGACCTTGGATAAGTAACTTAACCTTTCTAGGTCCTATCTGTAATTTGTGGGTAATAAGAATATTTGCCTTCTAGGGCTGTTGATAATGAATGTAACATGGTTATAACAGTGCCTGGAACATAATATGGGCAAAAAATATCATCTGCTGTCATCATCATCATCATCATCATCTTTATTTTAATTTATTGTTAATTTTTTTTGATGCTTCAGCAAGGTAAATATAGGATAAATGGAAAGGTATGAGATTTATATAGCTTGAAATAAAATTATGAGATTTATTATGCCAAAACTTGATACTGGTTGAAGATAAAAAAAATTATGAAATATTGCTTTTGGGCATTGTTTTAAAATGTTGCATGTGTTATCTATTTTAATACTCATAATAACACTGTGATATAGAAATTAGTTTAGGCCCATTTATAGACAAGGAAAATGAGGCACCAAGAGGTTAAGTAACCAGCCCAAGGTCACACAATTAGCAATGTGTGAGCCAAGATTTGAATGTGGCCTATTTGTGCATTTAACCCTTATTTAGTGGTGAGAGAAAGGGCAATTTTCATGCATGGGAGGTCCAGAGAAGATTATTTAGTAAATTAGATGTTTGAGCAATGTCCTCACCATTAAGGTCATCATGAAGGGGAAAATTTTGAAACATGTTCTTCTGATACAAAGAGAACCCACAGACACAAGGAGCTAAGGCCTGAGCTAGGGAAGAAGTCCTAATAGTTTGATTCAAGGCATATAGAATTAACCACAATAAGTGAATAGTGATTATGGAGTGTGATGGATGATTGATCTGGGATGTGATGCAAAGAATGAAGGGAAGTATTTGGGACAGCTGGCCATTATTTCCTCTCAGCCACCTTCTAGTTTGGAGCAGCTATTTTGGCTTGGGGATAGAGTTTGGAGACTTTGTTTTTACGGTGGTAGAATGAAGAGTCAGACAGGATTACCTTGTATACACTACAGATTCTGAAACTCTCAAACCTTTTTGAATTGTTCACCCTGACACTGAAAATTATCCATATACTGTATTTAACATTTATTTTCTTATTTTATATTTTATACATTGGTCATTTATCATTTAGCCCTGTTTATTCAGGGTGTGCTATGGGATCAATCATGGTATGGCTTGTTTGCCTATTAAAATTGGTCTGGGAGAGAATGTTTCTACCTCCTGGAATTCTCAGAATTCTAACAAAGTGCCCTAAACACAATTGGCACACAGTCACTGTTGTTCATATTAATGGCTGTGGTGCAGGAGTGGTTGAATGCCACTCCTGGAATTTAGTGCAGCAAGTATGGGAAAAACTCCATAAAATCTGCCCTCCTTAGCGTTTTTAGAGTATCTGCTTTTTTTTCAGTTTAAAGTATAAGGCCATCTACTCAGAAAACTAACTATGAGTAAGATGATTCCTGCCTTCAAGAAGCTTATGAAGAAGGCACAGTAACTATCATATAATATAGGCCCCCAGGGCTGAGAAGCCTAAGTTACTGAAGTCCACCTCTCCACATGTACATTGGATCCCCATTACAATATCCCCACCAAGTGGTTGTCTGGCATTTCCTTGAACACTTCAGTGCCTGTGAACTCACTCCAGCTCATTCTGTCAGGAGAGAAAGATAGGCTCTCAAGTTTTGTACAGGAGGCATGTCTTTTGGAGAGCAGAGGTCTTTTCTAAGCTGGGAAAAGCCATGGCGGTTGTCTAAGAGATGTGAGTTTGATACATGGAGGTATTTGGGAAAGGATCTCAAAAATACTTTACAGAAGAATGCTCACAGAAGTTCAAAAAGTGAAGGGCATGTTGTAGGAATATCAGATGTTTAGCTTGATCATTTAGCAATGACAATTGGGGGTAAGGAACAGTGAAACTCTTAGACAGACTGGGGCTTTAATTGGAAGGGCCTTGAATGCCCTCTACATTTGGGATGGATAATGGCCCTAATGGATGTCACAATCCTACATCCAATGGGTATCTGGTTGAGTAAATGACAGTTGGCAGCCACATCTCATGTATTCCCTAAATTCATATCCTCTATCCTCACCTGCAGAACTATCCTCACCTATGGTTTTTCTTTAACTCAGAAACAAGGGTTAGAGCAAGAATTATGAAGGGCCCTCTGGTGGCTTTTCTTTCCATGAATATCTGTTTTATATGCGTAATAACCTTAAGGAGAAGATGTGTCAATCTGCCCCATCTGACAGAGCCTTAAATCCTCCCAGTGCTTCTTCCACTATTGGGCATCTGTTGAGTCGCTTATGACCTCAAAGAGAAAGCATCCTGATTTTGGGTTGTGGGAGATGAAGGACAGTGATAAATTGACCTTTTCCCATTATTGTCTTCTCCCATGATAATGAACCCATCACTAGCATAGAAATTTAATGCAGTGATTTTTCCAAGAGTCACCCAGCCCCTTTGCAGCCCTGCCTGAACATGTAAATATACTTCCTGGGGACACATTTGCATTTTTGGGTGGAAGGAATTCATATATATGGCAAAGATGGCTCTGTAATTATAGAAAGTTTATTTCTGTCCCCAGATGTCAGCAATCAAATTCCACATAAATATATTTTGTGTAAATCTGTCGGCAGCTGGTCTCCATTCAGGTTTCTGGAGATATTAGCCTGTCTTTGAGTTTATGACAAAGTTAAAAATTATTCATTAAACTGACCTGCAGTATATTCAGTAACTGGAAAATTGCCTTGCAGTTCTATTTGGTTTGTAGATGTGATCACAAGTAAATTTTTAACTTAATTAATTGGCCGTTTCTGTTGACAAGAAATTTATGTGGTAATAATTTGCTCGAAATAGATGCCGACTGTAGGAAATGAGATATCCATCATAGGCTTGTGTTCCACCAGCTGCACAGTGGCTATTATGAAAGTATTTCAGCCTGCGCCGACCCCAGTGTTTGTGCAGTCAAGATTATATATACCCACGATCCATAGCCTGCCAGAGAGGCGCTGGTGGAGGTCTATGATAACAAAGACTTTGTGATTTATGGCTTGCTGTGAAAGCAGAGCTTGATGAGATTAAACAATTTCATAGCACAAGTGTTTCTCAAGACCTGATTTGTAGTTGCAAGCTGATGGTAAATCACATTTATATATCTGCAAGCGTGCTCAGCAGAGGACTGCAATTACAGTTTAAGACAGCTACTTTTTATTTAATTTTTATCCTGGTTTTGTCTCTTTTATATCCCCTCCGTCTGCAAACCATTCACCTTCACAAGTCCTTTCCTGATTAGAAGGCCAAAGATTGGAGTCAATGACGTTCTCCTTGCCTTTGTGCCCGCTGCAGAGAGGGGCCAGGAGGATCTCGAAGCGGCAAAGACTGGTTCAAACTGGCTTGGACTGGTGTGCATTCTTTGTTTAGTTCTTTGTCCAAAGAGGAGTCTGTTTCCTGTTTTCCCTGGTCCTGCAGCTGAGACTAAACTTCTTGGAGTACAGCTGCAGTGAAAGAGCCCTTCGTCATCCTGGGATATAGGGCAACTCTGTGTGATACATGATGTGCAAAGGGGATGAGGATTAAACTGATTTAGAAGAAGCTCGACCTCAAGGTTGCAGAATACCTCACAGAGTATAGCTGACTCCCCTATAATGTGAAATGTGCAATTGTGTTTCCCCTGCAAACCTGTGAGGAATAAGCTCTGTAATTGGTTTATTTAACCAGTTTATTGATCATGTACTGTGGACACATCTCTGCACTAAGTACTAGTATTGCAATCTCTGCCCTGAAGCAGTTTATAATCTACATATGGCACTCAGAGGAGATTAACAAACCTGAGGTGGCAAGAGTTTACATGATAGCCTTAAATGGGTGGTACACGCACTGTTGGAGGTCAGAGGGAAGAGGAGAGAAAATATTCACAGCTGGGAAAGCACAGGAGATAAATAAACAGGATTTCAAGTAGGAGGGAGATATATTCTAGGGATTTTATTTATTTGCACTAATGGAGGCCTCCAACATACCCAACCATAGGTTCAAGTCCGGGCTGGGTGAAATAACAATGAACTAATATCCTTCATTGAAAACTTACTATGTGATACCATAAGAGCTTTGTATGGATCGTTTCCTAGTAAACCTAAAAAGTGACCGTGTTGTGATCCCTGTTAGGGAATGAGGGCACTGAGGGTTAGAGAGGTTAAGTACCCTGCCATATTCATCCATATTGAGTTGAGATGGCTCTGAAACCCGGATGTATTTCACTCCAAAGCTATGTTCTTAGTCCCTGGCTCTCATTGCTTTTAGGTAGACAAATGAATATTAAGGAGACAATACCAATGCTATGCTTGCTTTTCATATCTCCAAGAGCTCAGATCATTTCTCTTTCCCTGCAGGTACCTAAAGTTGGGATATTACTTTTGGTTTTTGTGGTTGCCTAGAATTCTGGCCACTTAAATATCTCCACGTCCTAATCCCCCAAACCTGTGAATGTTACCTTACATGACAAAAGGGGTTTTGCAGATCTCACTAAGCTGTGGATGTTGTGATGAGGAGATTGTCCTGCATTATCCATGTGTGCCTGATATAAACACACTGGTCCTTATAAGAGGGAGCAAAAGATGTCTGAGAGAAGAAACTGGTACGGTGAACGCAGCAGATTGAAGCCAAGCAATTAAAGACAGAGGAAGGGGATATAAGACAAGGAATGCAGCACTTAGCTATAGAAGCTGAAAAGGGTAAAGATTCCCCCTCAGAGCCTCCAGAAGAACCAACCTTACTGCCTCTCAATCTTATCGCTGTAGGACTGAGCTCAGACTTCCAACTGCAGAACTTTAAGACAATAAATGCGTGTTGTTTAAGCTTTTAAGTGTGTGGTAATTCGTTACAGCAGCAATAGGGAACTAATATAATCTTGGACAAATTCCAATCTGCTCTGAAAGCTGAATCTTGCCTTTCACGTGATGTTGGGATTTTTGTTTGTTTACTTAAGGGGGGCATTTTAATTTCTGTATTCTTCCCATTCTCCTCTTTTTGTGGCCATAAGGGCAACCTTCATTTATTTTATTTACCCATGAATATCCACTGCTTAACATCGTACATGGCATGTAGTAGGGACTCATAAATATGTATTAAATGAATGAGATTACTTTATCCTGTATCCAGGACATAGGTGTTCAGTCTGTTCAGAATCTAGTTTTTTCTATAGGTCGACTTGCTGATCTCATAAATAATGAAGTCACAAAGGGACAGCTCAGTGTTGCCTATAAATTCAGAGTATATCAGTGTAGTGGGGGATGCAGTACGGAAAGTCTGGCTTAAGAATCACTAATAAAATCAATGTAAATGGTTTATTGTGCCAAATATGAGATAGATGAACTTTAATCTTAATAGCAAAAAAGGTAGGAGGGTTTAAAAAAGAATATTTGGCCTCTGGAACCTCTATATGCGTCCATCCCTGTGTTAGCTTTTGTCTTTAGAGGTTGTCATTTCTATTTGTTTATTATTTTTGGTTTAATGTACTTGGGGGTCTTTCAGCTGCACGCTTGTAGGCATGGTCTTGCCCACTGAGTACAGATGTTAAACTCACCTAGGAATCTCTTTTTGAGGGAATAAGCCAGTCCAGTATCTTTGGTCTGGGTTCCAGGGCCCTGATTTGAAAATCTTGGAGAAAGCTGAGAGCTTTGTTTCTCCCTCTAGGACACAAATGTATTAGCTTCCCAATAAAAGTTAATTGAATTTAATTTTATGTTTTAAGTGTGATGCATTTTAAAGTTCTCCCCAGTGCTAGTGTCCCTCTCGAAAAGGCAATAAATTTATATTATTAAACTACCAAATGTAATTCAGCTCAAATAAGCATACTTGGCTATCTTTGTTCTGGATATGTGGGACTGACCTTATGTTGAAACTAAATCATTTCATCCCAGACAGAGTCAGTCTGGAGCTAATTGGTGAAGCAATGCAGATGTACAGTAGGTCACTCTAAGCTTTTCATTTTCTTCTGGCCTTCATTTCAACAGTTGTCATAGCATACATTTTTCTGATGCCAGTTATTTCCATTATTTTATAAATATCAATGGTTGACAATGTATGGGAGGTGAAAAAGACAATGAAGATCTTTCCACCAGAGATTCTTTATGAGATATTCTGTTTCATTCTATCATTTTATGTAGGTATGTAAGTATTTATAATTTTACTTATTTTTATTTTTTTAATTTATCTTTATTTTTGAAAGTATAATAAATGCCCTTCTCCCTTTTCCCCCTATTGACCCCCTCCACACCTTTTCTGCCCTCATTATATCATTTCACATAGCTAACTTGTTTACCTGGGCTTTAAAGAGCAGTGTGGGATGGGAGAAATCATATTGGTCTGAGAATCCAATGACCTGGATTCAAACGCCTGCCTGCCCATGAACCAGCTCAGCTACCTTGTTTCCAGGCCTCTGTTTTCCACATTTTTAAACTGAGAGGGTTGAAAGGAAACAGTCATTTTCAAATGTCGAGTTTCTTAGTAGCTCTGCTAAGAGTGCCCTCAGCTTCTCTACCCCTTTGTCCATCCAAAGTGAGTAACTTCAGCAAAGTGACCCTTTTGAGGCTCTCAGATGGGCTTAGACTTTCTTCACTCATGTAACTTTATTTCCTCTTTGATCTTCAGCTACACTCATCCTGTTTTTTAAGGGCTATATCAAATTTCATCTTTACAGGAACTCTTGTTCTGTCACTCCAGATCCAGAACGATCCTGTTCTGAGTCCTTTGAGAACCTAGTTGGGGCCCCAGACACTCCTACTACACAACAGTGTATTGCACAACATACTACAGATTTAGTTGTCTTAATCTAACGTGACGCTGAGCTCTCTGAAGACCAGAGACCCAGCAATTTGTAGGTATCTTCTAAAGTGATAGACATTTAACAATAATAATTAAAATATTTATATAATAAAATAATAATTACGCCAGTCTGCCCATTAGAAAAGGCAATGCATTTCAGTAAGCAGAAATAAAGCATGTTTTGTTTGGCCCACTTGTTAACGTTGTGTTCATAAACATTCTCTGGTGATATCACTGTTAATTCATTTTCAAAGGAGGAAAAAGTCCTTGCTAAATCTAAAACTCTGCTCCCTGAGCTCTATCAAAAGACCAGCAAATAAACACAGCCCCTCTGGAGGAACCACAACCACAGCCAGGCCTGCAGAATCTAATACAAACTTTAATTCCATTTGAATCTTATTGCTGTGGTGGATTAAACAGTTTGGGATTAGTTTGGAATTAGAAAGTGGAGAAACACCCAGAAAATAAGCCTTGAATCAGGACCTGTTCAAAGAATGTAGCCTCTTGGTTGAATTTCTAGTTCATTTATTCATTGGGGTAAAATTCTCCATAAACTTTTAATATGCTCTGATTAGATTTGCCCCCATGTGCGCGCACACACACACACACACACACACACACACACACACACACACACACAATATTACCACAGCATAAGAAGACTCTCGGGCTCATATTTGAATCTCACTGTTGAATAAAGTTATTTTTTCTGTATAGTAGACAGAAAGAGATTCTTGAAAAATTTCTTGAGATTTATAAAGCCAGAGCCAATCAATCAGAGAGTGTGGTAATGTGCCACCTCCTCACAAATCAAATGAAACTTGCCCTCTCTGCCCATGAAGTTCTCTTATAAGAAGAGGTTTATTCCAACAAAGGGCAGTGACAGACACAAACAGAAAAGGTAGCCAATGAGATGGACATTCAGCAAAGGTATGTTTAAGAGTTGAATGAATGAATAATTTACTAATGGTTCACCCAAGCTAAGGGAAAGAGGGTGTTATGGTGGAAGGTGGAGATAGGATGTTGGACTTGCATAAGCTTAGATACATTCATGGGATCTTTCTTTCCAATGGGCAGAGCTTGGCCTCTGCAGTGGTGTTTATGCTGCCTTCCTCGGGTACTTTGGAAAAAAATAAAAATAAATTGGACATGGACTTGTACTAAATTGTTTTTCATTCTCAAGCTTTTAGTATGTACAGACAGAAAAAGATAGTCTCTTTCTGACAGCCTAAGTCATACCTGCCAAATCATCAGAGTGGTGGTCGGCCACAGAGAATGTGAGGTTGCCTTCTTTTATGACTATTTCCAAAGTATTTTCCTTTTCTTTTTCAACACCTCCTCCTCAGTGTTTATAATGTGGAAAACCTTTAAAGGGCTCTACAGAAATGGACCATTTGTCTTACTTTACATCTGTTACCAGGAAGTAGATTTTAGCTCAACAATGGGAAGCATTCCCTAAGAAGCGCCTTTTGTCATCTCCCTATTCCGGAAGATATTTTGATAGATTTCATCAGGAGTTTTTAGGAACTGTTGGCCCTGATGGCTTCCAATACATTTAATCAAGCAAAAATCTGGTGGGCCTTTCTCAAAAGTATTTCATGACTTACAAGGCAAACTGTATGAATAATTGTTCTGATGAATTGACCGTGAATTACCCTTTAACACTGATCCTTCTGAAGAACCTGATAGGGCAGTTATTGGTCTCATGTCTCATGTTTTGAACACTTTTTGAGGAAGAGTATTCTAAAGAACCAGGATAATTCTGAAAGGAACACGAAGCTTTTCATTGCTTGATTCAGAGAGAATGGAAGGGGGATCTCTGATATATGATGTCTGTGCCACTTTCATATTTCCAGTCCTAACACATTTTTAAAAGTTCCCAGGTGAGAAATTATACTCATTGTTAGCTGTATGCCTAAGTCTACATTCACACACCCACCTATTTCTGTTTACTTTGGCAGATTGACTTACCAGTATGTGTAGCAGAATCATACCCCTACCTACAGGGTATCCTAAATACTGTATAGGGCAGTGGTCTGCAAAACTGCGGCTCGTGAGCCACATGCAGCTCTTTGGCCCCTTGAGTGTGGCTCTTCCACAAAACACCACATGCGGGTGCACACTTACAGTGCAATTGAAACTTTGTGGCCCATGCACAGAAGTCAGTTTTCGGCTCTCAAATTTTAATCGTTGTACTGTTGATATTTGGCTCTGTTGACTAATGAGTTTGCCGACCATTGATATAGGGTATCCTAAATACTGCTTCCAAATTGCCAGTTGCTGGTTATAATCAGTAACTGGCCGACTGCTTCAGGGTAGTCAGCTGGCAATGGTTTAAGCTAGGTACATTATCCCTAGAACACATTTCCCAAAATACTTCACTGAAATCCTAAAAAGAATTTGCTTTTGGTAAGACTTGGTTGGAAAGCATGGCTTTGCAAGCAAGACTGACTTATTTACATCACTGATTTTTATGATGTTTCAAGTAATTGTGAAATTTATGTTTTTTTTCCTACATGAAATGGTTACCCAGTCCTGTGTCTACTATTCTGGTGATGGTGGTTAGATGGTTTTCTCTTCTGGAAAGGGAAGTGCAACACCTCTCCTAAGGGGGTTCTACACCTTCAAGGTGGAAACATTCTTTGCACATTAGTGAAAATAGGAGTGAGAGTTGATATTGAGAGACATGAAAAGTAGGGAAGAGAAACTTTTCTAGTTTTAGACATAAGTTAATATTGGACATTAATTAAAACTTTTTAATTAGCTCAAAGAAGAGTGGGTATCATAACATTTTAGGTGATGGTTTCAAAATTATGCATTTTTTAGTTATTTTCTTTAATACTTCAGCCTGATCCTCTACAAATGAAACAGGGATTTATGTTTTCACAAGGAGCAGCAAATAGGTGTTATTGCAAAATGACTCTAAAGCCTTTCTCTGCCTCAGGAAGGATACAGCATTCACAATTCCCACTTGTGTGTCTGCTCTCCCCACTCCCCTCCCTCTCTGTCTTTTGCTGTTGGGTCTCAGAATAAATAAAACATTCACTTCATCTTTAATTTCAGATAATCAGAGTCACAGTCATCTGGGATATTGTGATGAACAATGTACATTTTATACACATGGTGTCATAATAATTTAAAATGTCATCTTAATCTATTTATGATCTTCTAATGACTGAAATGTTTTACAATTGTGGGGGATATTTTATAACTGAAGTTTTAATGGCTGAATCACTAACACCTGGCTGTCTGTAATGCTTTGCTTTTTCCCAGTTAGGCATTTAAATGCATTTCTGGAAGGCCCAAGGGGTGGGATGTGACATATAAGCTCTTAAAAGGAGGAAAATTAGTTCTTGATACCTTAATGATCAGTCAGGTGAACGTTTGCATACTTAACATTAATGCTTTTAAGTGGAACCACTTGATTAAGACCCTTGATAGGGTTTTTTTCTTTAAACATTTTTTATATGAGAATACAGATGGAAATGCTGTTACTGTGCCCACCTCTTAAAAATATCTTATATTTCCCACAGGTAGGAGTTTTTCATTTTCTAACTCTATTTCACCATCTTTCTACTTTTCCACCTTTGATTGACTTCTAAGACAATCAAGTTACCTCTTTTTTGAAGAGTTACTGTGTCCTCTTTCTTTTACTGGGCTAAAATGTATATACTAATCCATATCTATGTATACACAGGTTCTTGTCCCTGGCCGAGTATGCAGTTGCTAAAAGACCAGACACAAGCACGCGAGAAGTGTCAGTGAACTGTATAAGCCAGTGTGTAATTAAGCCCATAGCAGGCCCCATGGATGTTTACTGATGACGATAGTGGTACTAAATTATCTGGCACAGGCCAGGAGGGGTCAATACAAGGTTGTCCAGTGGCCTACATTAAACAGCCACAGAGATAAGGCTACATCGTAGTTACTCCTATTTGTACAGCATGTATACAGCCTCCAAATGCAATGTCCCACTGAACTTCCATAGTAATCACTGAAGAAATCAAGGGTGATGTTTATATCCACAGTTTGCTGAGAAGAAAAATGAAGGCTCAGTGCCATAGGATGACTTGCTCAAGCCAGCTCACATCACTGGGGAGGTGGGAAAGCAGAGCCTGGAACCCAGGTCTCTGGAAACCCATCTGTTCCTCTACCCTTCATTGTCTCCAGTTTTTCAGGGTTCCCACAGGGTGGCCTCAGGCCAAGTCATTTCCTTAGAATGGATGATCTGTTTGCCAGGTGGCTGGATATGCAGTACTGCTCATGTTATAGCTGAGACTGTAACAGCAAATCTGTGTATATTTGTTCCCAATGAAAATTGACTAGACTGATGAAATAATGATAGTTACTTTCAGTTTTTATCAAGTGATGGCATTCCTAGTGACAAGTGCCCATGATATTGCTTCAGGACTCCTAATGCACACACTTTGGTTGCTCCTGCTTCCTAGGTAAATTTGGCTGATGTTTCACACACAGTCTTGCTTTGACTGACATCAGAAAGCCATGTGTGACAATTGACTTGTAGGTTCATTATTGGACAGTTAATAATGGAGAAATCCCATGCTTTCTGCCCTGACAAGGAATTGAGATGGCACAGACATTGCTAGACATGGTTGCTCCATCTTTTCCAGTGAAATGTCATTTTAATATGTTAAAAACCAAGGAATTGGGGCTGCTGTGTCTGCCAGTTTTCAAAAAGGGAGAATCAGGCCATGTTTTCATCACTGTGTATCTTTAAATAAATATTTTTATTTGTCTCTGAGCTCCATGTCTGTAAAATGTGAGCATAATGCTTGACTGACATTATTCATTGGATTGGTAAGAGAACTCAAACATTTTGTTGAAACATTTAGAAAAAGGTGAAGAATTATTCAAGTGGGTCTAATGTTTCTATTGATGTATTTTCAAACTTTTACCTCTAAGTGATATCATATAGGTGGTTATAGATGATTTGGCCTAAGTTGGTACCATCATAATTTAGCTTTTACAAAATTCTTTGAGGTTCAAGAGCATGTGGTTTAGTTATTCAAGTTCAAGCCCAAGGGAGATAACTAGTAGGAGTAGGGGGTCTTTGTAATTAGTAAAATTAATGAGGCAATAGCCACATATGGCAGGATCATCTATGATTTCTGCAACATTGTCAAGTTCTCATGTTACCTTATCTCTTAGATGTATGATTTTAGATGGAGTGTGAAAAATGTTCAAGCGACCCCTCAAAACTTTTCATGTCTGCTTTGTTGTAACACCATAGTATTTGACTTCATGTCACTCACTCATAATTAAGCAGTTCACATTTATATTCTCTATTAATTGGCATTGCAGCCATTTTTCAGCTATAATGCTACCCTTGGGATATTGTTCCATTTTTCTTCTTAATAATGCTTTTGTGAACTTCAATAGTAAGTACACCTTAGTAGTAGGGGAATTAACAAGCCTAAGTGCCTGGTGTTGGGTAGATAATGGCTCAAAAATTCACATGCCAGTCTTTTAGGGGAAAACTCATTCTAAACTTGATATCCAGCTTTTGAGCCAGTGACAAAGGTAAACTCTCTTTAGTGTTCAGATTGCTTTTGTGTTATCTTTCTTGACTAAGTTTAGAGAGTTCACACTGGAATTTCTTCAGTTTGCTAATTGCTTCATATCTAATATAATTAATTTCTTAGGTATGTTAGGGAAATTCCAGACCTAATTTCTTAGGAGTGGGGGGAAGTCACATACTCATCTAAGTATTTAACTTTATACTGGTAAAGTCACCTCTTGGTATCCATTCTCACCCTTCCCAAATAACTTGTAAAATGTCTTATCTCCTTTTCTAAGCCTTAGGCTTTATCCACATATCTTCACTTCAGAGATGAAGTTATCCTTGTCCCTGACCTGGTAAAAATTTTTATCAACAACTTGTAAGGAGCTGGAGAGGGGCCTTGATTACTAATTTTCTAAATACAAAGTTAGGGAGGCCAGCCTTAGCAGAGGCTTTCTATCATAGTTCTAAGTTGTCTCAAAAGCTATAACATTGCCTGACATCTACCAGGCAAAATTTAATACAAGTGTTAGTTTGAAGTCGTGGCTTTATGTGTGCTTTCAATTATGTGCTTAAAAGTATGTGCTTAAAAGGTGTGGCTTGACAATGTTTCACAGCAAAAGCATTGAGATATTTCATTTGAGATTTGATGTGCACCACCATTGGATATAGCTTGGAAAGGTATTGCCAATGTGGGTGCAATGGAGGCTTTGCACCCTTATTTTTCAAAGGGAGTGTCTTCCTAAGCTATATGTAGCTCACACATCATCTGTTGGAGCACATTCAGTCCAGTGTTTCATGTTTTAAGAAAAACAGAAAAACTAATGAAGAAGGATTAGGCTGCTGAGTGTTATATAAATACTTGGCCTAGAATAGAAGAGATTAAGGTGGCACAGACTCTTCTTTCAAATAGTTGGTATAGTATCATATGGATGGCGGTATACCATTGCTCTGAGAACAAGCCTAGGACCTGAGGGTTCATGGTACAGGGAGGAAATTTAGGCAAAAAGTTAAAGGAAATTTTTATTAAGAGATCTTATTAAACAGAATAATGTTATGCCTTGCACAGAAGTGGATGCTGGCTGAGACCAGAGCTAGAGGACCATTTTAGGCATTTACAACATTTTTAGGAAACTGGACAGGTCAATTTCACAGATTGCAAGGATCCTTTCTGACTCAAATTCACTGTTGTGCTGAGAATTTGAAGGTTTGCCCAAATATTTTCATGTTTATATTCAGGTTGTCACACAGAATTCTCAGTTGAGAAGTCATATAATCACTAACCTGGATATCAAGCAAGGGTTGACTTTCTAAAAGTTGACCTACCTTTCATTCCCTCCTTTGACACTGTGGGCATGTCCTCCCCTTGCTGTTCACAGTAGTGGGGCAGGTATGCATTGGCCCCTCCAGCTCCCTTCCTCTGTACTCTGTATAGACCTTACAACCAAAAACCTTAAAGAAAGACTAATGGTAAAGACTGTTGTCTCTCAGCCCTCTCCCTTTGCTTAAGCTATCTGTGCCCCACCCCCTATCCTCTTTAATCTCCCATTCAGTTTCCCTCTTGACCCTTAATTTTCTCCTTGCATTTATCTAAACCCATCCTCCTTCCAAAGCACTAGCTCAATCTCATTTTCTTCCTAAAGTCCTCTTTTGTTAATCTTCACTCATCTCTTTCTTCAGGCCCCTATACATTTTCAGAATTACATGGAATTATAGTCTTATTTGTTCTCAAATTTTCATGTCTCATAATTCTATCTCCCTATTTCTACCATATCCTATATAATAAAAGGCTAATATGCAAATTGTCCCCTCAACTGGAAGTTTGATCAGGGGGCAGGGCTGGCCGGCCCGCCAACTTCCCACGTCCCCTCCTCTCACTTTTTCTAAGTCTGTGGCTTCCTTTTACTGCCAAGTGTCTTCTAAAATTGATCTTCAGTTTAGAGATATTTAAGGGGTTAACTTTGACTCCTTCACCAAATCCAACTGCTTAATGTTTTTAATGGCATAATGTGTTAATAGTCATACAGCTGTTGTTTCTCAGCCTCCTCCTTTATTGAGTTAGGCACTATTTAGTAGGCTGAGCTCAAATTGTAAACAAATTATTTTTGCATATGGATCAATGGAAATTTAATAAAGTTTATTAAAATTGTATATTGGACCAAGGAGTGCTGTTTTCTCTCATGGACATAAACCAACCTCATTAGGCTGGCTCATATTAACTGAATCTAAGGGAAGAAAATATTTCTGGTCATTTAAAGATTATTCTGGCTCAGCAGATGTTGGCTAGCATTGGAGTGCAGGTTTTCTTATTTATTAATTCATTTGCATATACATACATGAATGATACCTAGAGGTTATATAACTCAACAGCCTTGTTTTCAGTGCCTGCCTTGGTTCCTGGCATATAGTAGGAACTCAATAGAGTTGTTAAATGAGGAATTGCAGTCTTAGATACAAAAAAGTGGAGTGCTGAGCTAAGAGTCATGCAGCGGGTGAGGGGAAGACCCAGAGCTCTCAGCTCTCAGCTCTCAGCCTCAGCCCAGTGCTCTTATCACTCCAGTGAACTGCCCACTATTGATTCATGGCCTGTGAAATGTCTCAAATGTTCCACAGATACCTTCTGCCTGTTCTCATGCAATCTCAGTTTTTGTTGCAATAAATGTTATATTAATCTCAACTGATCGACGAGTTCTTAAAGTAACAACATTATCAAAGTTCCCGCTCAGATTACAAATCATAAATAGCCTGCTTTTAGAAAGCACATGGTTGTTAGCCAGTATTTCAGATGTCGCTCTGGTGGACCAATTGCAGTTGAAGTTATCTAAAGGGCCTGTTGCAAAAAGGAGTTAATTGTTGGTTACTGGATAACTCAGAGTAGGATGAAGGCAATTCATGGCAGAAGACCTAAACTCCACACCATGATTACTTGTCTGTAGGTTGGAAGCTAATGCAGAAGAGAGCTGAGGTGGGCCTGCTTCTTTGGCCCCTAGTGCAGCAGTTGGGAGAAGTCACGCTGTTGGGTAGTAGAACAAGCGTGTAGATGCTCATTCCAGCTTCCATGCATCGGATGCACTGGCATGGAGGAGGCAGTTCTGTTTGGCTCTGGCTAGAGCTGGTCTCTCTTTCTGGAGGTCTCTTGTTTCTGTCATTCTTCCTGGAAAGTGGAATCCTAAATATGGCAGCTGGTTAGGACTGGAGCCTTGGTAACTCCTGAAAGTTATAACAAATGGAAGTCATTATCACCATTTCCCCCCTTTACCTTTGTGCTACTTGAGGCAGAAAATGATTTCCACCACTACCCCTACCCCCTAGTTTGTTTTGGAGTCTTTCATCCGGAGAAAAGGGATTAGCCTGTGGCTACAATAGTGCTTTCGGGGCCTTTTGGCGTGCTGCAAATGTTTACTTATCCAGGTACAAATAGGTAAAAGCACATAGTTAAAGCTCCCAGCTGCAAGGTCATTTACCTTTTTAAAATTCAGCCGCATATGCCGACTGAAGTCGAGGGCTTGCTGGTATGAGCCATTAACTGCCTGTTGTACGTAACCTCTCCTTGTCTTACACACAGCTGCGTGCGAGCCGCTGGTGCCTGCAGCCAGCCCACCATGCATGCCTTGTGAGCAACAAAAGCAGTTTAACTTGTGATCACTGATCATATGATCCACTTACAGGGTGCAGGCTCAGTCAAGTAGAACTGGTAAATCATTAAAAATGTGCCTCAGCACAGTGCCTGCTGAGTAAAACATCATGCTAACATCTCCTCTCCCCACCCCCACCAGTTAGCAGCATGGCGAAGGAGCTGGTACCAGCTGTGTGTTGGAGAAGTCCCATGTCGCTTCAGCCTAATGTGGTGAGAGATTGTCGATTGCTTCCAAGCAGCATGGGAGAGGAAGACAGAAATAATCAGAAATGGCTGCCATCCTCTTCCCTTGTCTTTTATTTACTCATTCATTCAACCTGTGCTTCATGCCTTCTGCATATCAGGCCCAGTACTGGTGCCTAAACTAAAAAAATGTGAGAAGAAATGGACTGTGACTTAGAGACTCACAGCATGCTAAATCTCAGTTCACCATCAGGTGCATGAACACAGACACCTATGAAGTGCCTTGCAACCTCAGAAGTATGGGAAGGTCAAAGGGAAGGTGATGCTTAAGTGAGACCTTGAAGGACAAATGGAATTTCATCAAGGAGACACCTGGTAGAAGGAACAACTTGGGTTGTGCCTTACAGCTTTCCTTCCTTTTCCACGAAATATACTTTTTTACTCAATTTCTTATGTGCCATAAAATATTCTCTGATGAAGGGTCCAAAGAATCTTTGCTTCTTATTTTCAACTCTTACTGCTGTCTAGTTGCTTCTGGCATCAGCTTATCAACCATAATACAAACACTCTGGGAAGGGTCCCTATATCCACAGTGTTCTTGATTTTCTTTATAGCTCCAGAAAAATTGAAGTACATTACAGGTTAACAACCCTGCTTTCATTTTCTAATTGATCAGTAAAAAGCTAAAGCCAAACTGCCATTGAGTGTGCAGTGGGACTTTAAAACAATATATGTTTTCTTGATTTTAGAGACAGAGGAAGGGAGAGGGATAAGGAATAGAAACATTGATGAGAGAAAAACATTGATCAGCTGCCTCCGACACACCCCTACCGGAGATCAAGCCCTAAACACAGGCATGTGCCCTGACCAGAAATCGAACTGGTGACCTCTTGGTTCATGAGTCAACACTCAACCATTGAGCCACATAAGCCAGGCATGGACAGTGGGACTTTTAGTATTTTAGATAGATGTTCCTACTACATACACATCAAGAACATCTGTTATTGAAGGAAAGGAGAGGAAAGAGCATTCTTTGAGTGCATGTGCCATGTGTTAAATACGTTGTGCGTGTCCATATGTTCTGAGATATTCAGGTCTCTCAGTTTGCATGGCTGATTGAAACTTTAAAAATGACTTGGCTCTTAAGAAGCCCTGCAGAGTAGATTTAATGATGTATTCATTCCTATAGATATGAAGCTATGCTGTTTTAATTCTTCCAGGTTTTCTCCCATCTATTATCTTCCAAGTAATCAAGTAATCATAGTCCTTAAGTACCTTCTGTCTGTCTCTCAAAGGATTTTATCCAGACCCAGAAGCCCCTTCTCTGCAGCTAAACATTGGGAAGAGGACACATGTGGGATTCATCTTCTTACTTGGTCTGCTTGTGCATGGTCAGTTACAATGTCTTTGAACTATCCCTTCCTTTGGTGGGAGCCATTCCTGCAGGATAACTTCCTCTCAGGACATTGTCTGGAAGTCAAAGTTTGCTAAATAGAAAGCTGGAAGAATTCCTCTAATCTCTCTGCAACTTGCTGTCCTTGTTCTGCAACACTGGTAAGAGCTACCCTTTGGCTGGTTGTGGGGATGAATGACCTTATCCTTTAGAAAGACATCTATCCCCAAGCACAAAGAATCAGAGACCTGGGGCTCAAGCTTTGTAGGATTAGGCGTCAAATATAATGGATCAATTTACTTAGCTTCCCACTTTACAGCTATACAAAGGAAATTATACTCTTCATCTCCCTTCACCCTCAACTCAACTCCAAAGAAATGAGAGCGACTAATCCATTCAAAAACCAGGAGAGGAGTCATAGCATAATAGGTATGAAGGATTGTTATAATCTCCTCATTTAGAGGCAGGGATTTAGTGGCAGAATTGAGAAAATAAAACAAATGAGTGTTTTCATTAGAAAATATTGACATTATTAACCACATGATTATGGTCACTTTTGATTGGTAGTGTTTAAAATGTAAATGTTTCTGATTTAAAATTGCCCTACAGTTTGGCTCAGTAGTTAGATTGTCTGCCTGCAGACAGAAGGGTCCTAGGTTCAATTCTGGTCAAGGACATGTACCTCAGTTGCAGGCCTGATTTCCAGCCGTGGTCTAGGCAGGTGCAATCAATTCATGTGTCTCTCTTACATTCATATTTATCTCTCTGTCTCTCCTGCTCCTTTCCACTCTCTCTAAAAGTCAATGGAAAAAAATATCCTCAGGTGAGGATTAACAACAACAAAAAAAGCCATACTGAGATCCGTGATCATGGCATATTGTTGCATATACCACCTATAGAGGTGGAACCTTTTGTGTTTTAAAATCTAGAAAAGACATACAACTACTTGTGGAGCCACTCAGGGCTGATGGCACAACATGTAAGCTCAGGCCATCATTACAGAGGAACAGAGAGAGAGCTGTTCAGTGAGAAGTCATTTTAAAAAGCCAGGATATTATTATCATTGATCTTGGCAACAAGGCAGACAGGGAAGCTATGTTCTACTCAGGGCCAGTCATCAATTCCTGGGGAAGACACTTTGCTTCTTTAAGTCTCCATTTTTCTCATCTGTCTAATAGGGATATTAATACCTTCCACCATACATCACAAGGTTGTGAAAACCAAGTGTTGTCCCAGGTTCCCTGTCATTCTCCTGGGACAGACAAAATATCCTCCATCCTTCAAGTGCTAGACTGTTTGTTTAGACTCCTTCTTGGAGCATTAATTTCAATTCCTCCTGTTATTGCAGGTGTTGACTTACCTTGTTCCCTCCCACTAAACTGTAAACTCCTTTCGGTATGGGGTATGGTGCAAGCACCTGGTGCTCCTCCAGTCAGGTCGACTGGGGAATATTGAATCAGAGTGGAATTGCTTGGTGGGATCCTGGTGCTATTTTACTGTGGATATATTGATTTATGCCACAGAGTTCACGGTTGTTTTGGGAACTAAATAAAATGGCCTATATGAAGGTGCCAAATACATAGTAGATGCTCATTAAACATTGGCTTCTTTCCTTTGGTCCTTCACACATAGTGGCAACTTAATTCATATCTGGCCCACATTAATTTTAGAGATGAGGAGGAAATCCATGTTGTGGCTTTTTCTTGTTAAGATGCTAGGAAAAAGATGATCCTGCACTCACAATTGCATTGAAATAAAATTACAACATTAAATGTTGGTATGAAGTATTATCAAGGTTTGCAGAAGACATAATGCAAATTTTATGAAGTTACCATTATCCTTGTCAGTGAAATTAGTGCATTTTCTAAGTGGCATCTTCTGCAATTACAAACAAGGAAATAGCTCACGCTGTGATATGAAACAGCTTATGCATTTTTACATACATGTGAGAGGAGTCGCCTGAGATCCAAAGCTGCCAAGAGGAATACTTAGGAGCCACAAAACAGTTCTTGGTAATATGACAGCAGCTTCTAAAACATCCCACAGGACCGAGAAGCACATGCTAGCTTGACCTATATCTTTAATAATACAGACCATTGCCCTTGGATTGAATCTAAAGGGTAGCACCAAGTGCTTGCTTCATCATGTTTTAGGAAAAATGGGCAAAGTTTATTTATGAATTCTCCACACAATGGCCTCTTGCTTTGATTATGAACTGAAGGAGCTTCCTAAGTAGCAACTCAGCATGCAAAATTAAAAGCAAACAAAGCCCCAAACAAAACCACCACAAAACATCATTTCTTATATTCTTCCATGCTTGGCAAAAAGTATTATGTAAGACCTAACCTGGACAAATGGCTGTGTTAACAGTAGAAATAACCTTTTGTTTAATTAGAAAATAGGAGCTATATGGGACAATAAAAATGGTTACTGCTGCCCTCCGTTACTGTTTAATAAATATAATCGTGCTAGAGATAATGGTAAGTGATATTTATTTGTGCAATATCACAGATTTGGTAATTGTTCATGGTGTTGATAGTTATCCTGTGTGGAGATCAGATCATCATAGCTTCAGAATTTGTTTCTTTTGGTCCAAGAAGCGAAACTAGCAAGTTGTTTACTTAAAACTGCCCTGGCTTTCCTGGGTCAGAGTACTGCATCTGCATATTTTTAGCCATTGTGGCAAGGGCAAAATCTCCCTGGCAGTGAGTGGCTGGTGCACAGGGAGAATTGGTGAGTTATTTAAAACCAGCTCTTTTTTCCCCAGAGCACCCTCAGGTGGTCCTGGACTGCTGCTCAGGCATGCCATTTCATGTTCCATTCATATTTCCAGCATAACTAAATTTAGAAGCCTTGCTGGAGGGGAGAAACCCGGCAGCTCCCCACCTGAGAATGTGTTCATGGGAAGAGGAACATGTCCCCGTGGCTCCCTCTCGGGAACCCCCAGCTTATGGGACAGAGATCAGACAGAATTTCACAGCATCTGTTTCAGCATCTTCCCCGGGGGGTGGCAGGGAGAAAAGGCTGAAGGTGTCAACCAGCTTTCAGGGTCAGTCCATTTCATGTTTTGCTACAGAAACTCTAGTTGTGAGGCTCTGCGTGTATTTGGGGTCAGCGGCTAGATTAATTTCATCCCACATGGCAGTTCACACTTGGTCCTGCGGGGAGTGGGAGAGGGGGTGGAGAGTTTCTGTTTTCTTTCGCATTATGTTTGCTGAAGTCGATGCTCCATTTCCTGCCTTTTAGGGGGGAAAATGTGGTTTGTGATGTCGTATGATTTATGACTATGATGACTTAAGGATTTTTCACTCTTGACTTTAGTGAATGTGAGATATTTCCTCACACCCTGAGCTAGTGTCGAGCTCTTCTCACAGCAGAGAAATTCACAGCAGTGACATATGGCTCAAATTTGTATAGAAGTATTTTGTGCGATCACGTATTTCTGTGAGTCCTAAATAACCCTTTCTAGAAGGTTTCCACCTATTCCCTTTATAAAAATATAGACAAGTATGTCAAAAAGGAAAACACAACACAACAAAACTCACAATTCATTCTAAGCTCCCAAATCCCTGAAAATCCCCAATCTCCTTTTGCAGTCTGGTTCCCACTCTAACTTTCCTTGTCTCCCCCTGAAGGAAAGAGAAAAGCATTTCTTCCAGGGACTGGTGAGGTGGAGGGGATGCTTAGCAACAGCATTCCTGGGCTGGAAGTAGCTGCAAGCCCCTCTCGGAACTCTTTGATGTCACTGTCAGGGCAGATTTATTTTGTTTTAGCACATTGTCTACTTGTCCAGATGTATCAGGAGATAAAAAGGAGTCATGTTTATACTCCTCCCCCTCCCCCTTTTTGAGAAGTAATTAAATCGTGTTTTTGATGAGTCTTGGGGAACTCCAGTCAAAACAGGAATTGCTTGAAGCAAAGGGGAAAAGGGAAACTCGCCTGGTGAAGGAGCACCCAACTTAGTCAGGAAATAAAGCCTCAGTATGGCTGGCTTGGTAAGGAAAAGCTGCTTCTTTGCTCCCATTTGGGTGGAAGTTCAACCCAGAGAACAGGAGGTATCCCCTGCGCCTGTCCAGTGGTCTCTTCCACATGGACACAGCGGCCTTAACTCTCCCCTTCCTCCCTCCCTACCTTCTTTCCTTCCTCCTTTTCTCTCTTCTTCACCTTCCTGGCTTTCTTCGCTTCCTCTGTCTCAGTTCATCTATGGATCTTTCTGTCATTTACTGGGTAGTGAGTCTGTGGTAGAGACCTGTCAATCTAAAGCTAATAAAACTGAACTCCAGAGATCTTGAATAAGTAAGTCTCCATAGAGTTGGGTGAGCTGAATTCCCTCAGAGTGGGATTGCCTCCTTTTTTTTTTTCTTTTTTCTTCTTTCTGGTTATCAGTTTTTGTAACATTCCCATTTAGTAACGCCATTCTGAATTCCATTAATGACCTGCGGTGAGCAGAGACAAGCAGGCATCCAGCATTTAGTGCTGCTGAGAACCTGCCAGGCAGGCTTTAATCTGCAGCTCAGGAAGCACTCCATTTGCATCCTAAATAGGTTACACTGCAGCACCCCCTTCTGCCCACTGAGCCCTGTGACAGGAGTACCACACTGCAACTCCGTGCTGCCTCCTGATGACAGTTCTTGGATGGCTTCTCTGCCTTCCCAGCCCTGACCATGGGGCTCAGGAGAAACAGGACAGTGAGAGGGATGCTTACCTGCATTCTGGGGGGTCAAGCCATGGTCTCCCTTGGATTAAACTTTTTATTACCCATTCTTCAGGGGCCAGAGACAGTGGGTTATAATAAAAGCAAAGCTGAGGGGAGCTGCTGCTACCTCAGATCACTCAGGGCTCCTCTGACTGGCCAGACCCTAGATCCCAGACTAAAGTCCCTTGAACACATTTTGAAAACAATGGGCTTGTGTTTGTGTTGTCCATTTGTAGACTAGCCTGAAGTCCAGGAAGGAGGTTTCCCTTTGTTGGTTCTAAACTGCCTTTGGATGACTCCTTTTGGCCTAGGTCTAACTTAGATCTTTTCAAGACCAGGCTATGCTTGCCTCGAGGATGTGGGAGGAGTTACAGTATTAAGGAGCTGTACTCATCTTTCCTGCCTGGAGGAGCTCTGAAGGTTGCCTCAGAGGAAGCCCTAGAAGGTGACTAAGTCTGCTTATTGGTACTCTCAATTCTTGGAGGCTGAGGAATGCTGTTTGTTTAATATTTTTAATTCATTTTATTTTACCAGCTTACAATATTCGTTGAGAAGCTACTCTGAAGGTGTAGAACACTGCCTTCAAGGAATGAACTATTTAGGAAGATCACTAAAATATGCTAATATGATATAATTACAATTTATGATATGTCCAAAGAACTATGGGGCATCTTTGGAAGTATGTGTAAAAGTAATGTCGTGTCAGGGAAGTCTTTCTGAGGTAGCAATGTATGCGCTGATACATGAAAAGTAAGGGTTAACTATGCAAAAATGTGGGAAGGCCAGTGTGGATTCTATTCCAGGTCAGGGTACATACCCAGGTTGTGAGTCTGATTCCCACTTGTGGCCCATCGGCGTGGCAACCAGTCCATGTTTTTCTCTTTCCCTCTCTTTCTCTCTCCTGTCCACTCTGTATAAATAAATAAATAAATAAATAAATAAATAAATAAATAAATAATAACAACCAAAAGAATGTTGTGGGGAAGATGTTAGACTAGGCTGTGCAGAGTTAGGTCCTGGCACTCTGAAGAGCAGGAAAAAGACCATGGGCTGGTTCACAGGGTGAGGGATAAAGATGAGATGGACTGGAGAAGCAGGCAAGGGCCAGGCCAGGGGGCCTCCTAGACAACAGGTGGTGCTTTCTGCTTATCCTAAGAGCAAGGTTTTTAAACAGTAGAGAGGTGTGATCAAATTGTGTTTTAAAAGGTAGCCTAGCTGAAACCTGTTTGGCTCAGTGAATAAAGCATTGGCCTGCTGACTGAAAGGTCCCAGGTTTGGTTCCGGTCAAGAGCACGAACCTTGGTTGCGGGCACATCCCGGGTGAGGGGTGTGCAGGACACAGCTGATCAATGTTTCTCTCTCATTGATGTTTCTGACTCTCTATCCCTCTCCCTTCTTCTCTGTAAAAAATCAATAAAATATATATTTTTTTAAAAAGATAGTCTAAGAATGTTACTTTGGGTAAGACCTTATGTGATTTTGCCAGGAATTGAGTTTTCTCTAAAATAAGTTCACTCATTTGGGTGAAACCTATAGTAATTCTCTGGTAAAGGTGAGGATGGGAGAAAAGGGTGCTGACTTCACAAAATATGATGGAGTTTGCTTCATACTGACCAAATCAGAGGCTCATGTCCCCCAGTGAATTCTATTAGAGTCCTTTTGTTCTTGTCCCTTTGTAACCATCCAGGTGACAGGTCTTGTGTTTCTTACCACAGTGTCATCAACCTTTCTGTAAGCTGGTTATGAATGTGCCATTGCAGGAGAAACTCAAGAACTGGGGAAGGTGGACTTGGGTTTCTGTGGCCATATTTGTCTTTAAGAACCTAGGACTCATGAATGAGGAAAAGGAAAAGAAGGTCTCATAGAACATATGGGGCTTGACTGTCTTATAACTGTATAACATATAGTTGACACATCAGAATGGAGTCAAGAAAAAAGGTGGAAAATGGCTTAATGAATTTCTCATTTGAGAAATAACCTCCAAATAGTTTCCCTTTCTTTTATTTAATTTTTTTCCATTTCTTTCATGTATTCTCCTCTCTTTTCCTTTTATTCTTATTTTCTTTCTTTTTTTCTTTTCTTTTTTTTTGGGGGGGGGGTGGCATTTGGACTATCCTAAATATTATATATATCCATAATGGGATTTACCACTGGGTAGGTTTATTCATATGTTGTCAATAAATTTGGTTAGACACAATGTGTTAGAAGAGTTGAAGACTAAGATTTTAAAGGCTTGAGGTAGTATTTCTTTATGAAAAAAAGATACAAGTCAATTTTGCATTTTCTTTTGGCCACAGGGAGAATAAGGCTGCTAGAATAATTAGAAATATTGCACAGGACATGAGACCTACTGATTACAATGCTTGGCCAGTCATTTTTCATGTAGTACCCTCTTACATGTTTGGATCTGTAATTTGTCAAGGAAATAGCTTTAACATATATATTTAGATGAATGAAACTTTTAATGTCAACAATTATTGATAGCGCAAAGTAAGAAAAAGGTTTTTTTGTGTGAATAACTCTGTGAGTGATTATCAAATAATTTTGAAAAAAATATAGGAATAAAGATTTTTTGTGTGTCATAGGACCATTAAACCATCTTCCACCATTTTTCTCCATTCTACTCTATCAAGTGCATTTTATAATATAAAATCCTATAATATAAAATTGTTTACAATATATAATACAATGTTCAAAATCCTTGGTATTGTGAACATTAATATGATAATATAAAGGTGACATATTAGAATTTAGAAAGTAATGAGACTGTTGGATGTCCAGAATAGGCAGACATCTGTTTTCTGCTACTTGGGAGAAGATAGAACAAAATAAAGTCTTTACCTAGAAAAGTTTAAAAAGTAGAAATTAATAGTAACTTCACAAATATCCTTTGGAACTGGAATCCTTTATATCCTTACCCCCTCCTCTACAACCAACATGCATGCATATGTGCTCCACATGCACTCATTCAGCAACTTTTTCAGGAAGTCAGCATCCAAGCTCCATGGTTGTTCTTCAGATTTGAGCTATCTTGATATGGACTCTCAGAGGACATGGGCGTGAGCCCAGAAGAGTTTTCACAGCGTAGTAGCATTGGAATATATCCAGCTGTAATCGCCATAATGAGTGTTTTTGAGTTTCTAATTAGAGAATCGTGATGGCTTTCTTTGGGCCTCTATGGAAATATAAATCTCAAATGGAGTAGCCAGTCCTATGTGTACCAGGATCCCACTTTTACAGATGACACCCATTTTTAGGGAATCACCTAAGCTTCCCAGAACAGAACATTCTTATCTACTAAGACAGCAATGAGCCTGGATTCAGGGCAAACATCTTTGACTTCTCTCTCAGAAAGAGGTAAAGGATGGCTGAGTGACAGAGTGGCAGGGAAATGCCTTTGGAAAATGAGAGACATATATTAGCATTTATTCTCCTAGACAATTGACATTTACATAGAATAGGATCAAAACTTTAGAATGATGTTCTCATCTCTCTTACGTGTACTACTCTTTCATACCGGTCATATGTTCTCTTGGGGTGTTATCTATTCCACATGTGGGCAAATGGAAATGATGCCTCATCCTAGTGGCCAGTGCCAGTAGTTGCTAGATACTTGCTGATTAGTAATTAAGTATATCATATAATTCCTGACTTATGCAGGAAATGTCAAGCTGATTTTAACTTTATCCTACTGGTATGCATGTGACATGCATGGTAGGATGGGAGGGAGCGTGTCATCATCCCAAAGGTCTGTGTGTGGCAGTTCATTTCTCAATCTATTCCTTTGGTCTCCTTCTTCCATGTTGCACTGTGACCCCAGCAGCTGTCCTTGGCCCTTTCCTCATGCTGCGCTGGTCAGATTGCTGTAGCTGTTTTTCATCTTCTGTTGGACTCCCATGCTTGTTAAAAAATAATTGTATGCTAAAGTTGATTGGTACCAACTTGAGAGCCTGACAAGTTTAAAATATATGATATCTGGAAGGCCGTGTGGGAAGATTTTCTGGATGTGGAGGCCTTCTTTTGCTGCTGCTGATGACTCAGGATTGGGATATTGAATAGCAGGCTCAGTTTTGCCCAAAGATGGTGATGAGATGTTTTCATGTCTCTGGCATGCAGTGAGGGGCTCCACAGGCTCACATAGGAAGCATGTGCTTTAGGGGAGGAATTTGCTCTTTTGGCTTTTTCAGTGTTCACTACACTATATTCTAGGACAGATTTACCTCCGGAGAGCCACCACCCGCCTACCTTTAATCTAGAGTGCTCTCCTGGGACCAGCTGCTATATCAGCACTAGGAATGGGCATGTGATCAGACCCAACAGAACAGAGTGTCCTGACCATAGAGGTTCATTCAAGGTCAAGCCTATAACCCAAAACAGACCATGGATTCCTTGGTTTTGCTGGAAACTTTCAAGAAATAGAAGTTCTTCCTGTCTTAGAAGATGATAAGATTAGATCTGGAGCCCCTGGGGAGTCACCCCAGGGGCACCCTGAAGCTGGAAAGGAGGAGCACAAGACTGGAGACAGGAAGTCCCAGGTCCAGCCATACATGAAACTGTCATTGGAACCATCAGAGACCCTGCTCACCATCTATTTTCCAAATTCACTTTAAATTGGATTTCATCACTTACAACAGAAAGGTAATCTTTCCTTTCGAAATGTTCAACAAGGGAGATCCTTCAGCCTTCCCTGGAAATGTGTGACTCCCAATAGAATTATACCATTCAAGAATTCTTAGTTATGTATGGCTTTACTTTAATTTTTGGACAGTATCTCTGGAGGGTGGGTAACAAAATACTCCCCCACCCCACCCCAGGACAAAAAAAAAAAGAACAAGCCAATCCAAAAAAGCAGAATCCAGAGACAAAAACCTGATTATCCTCTTTAGGAAGACATCTTCATATGCTTGGCTATTGATTTTCAATTGTCTGTTAAACCTTCACATTAAATATTGTCTTTATTATGCAACTTCAAAATTATTTACTTCTTAGCGTGTATGACAAGTATAAATACTATTGAGCCATGATTTATTATGAAAACTTGATATTCAACCATCTCAAAAAGCCTCTTTTGAAGATTTTATTGTGAGCCAGTCCTGCCATCGGGTCCTGAAACACGCTGATGGATGATGAGAGACCTAGCAAATGAGTCACCTGGCAACTGCTCACTGGCCCTCAGGAAAAGGTTGCTGGTTCTCTTACTAACAGAGAGGGACTGGTATCTGTGTTACCAAGCGACTGGAGAAGATTCCAGTAAAATCGGCCATGTAAACACAGGTTTTCTGTAAAGTCACTTTTGCTTCATTCACATCAGAGACAATGGGGTGGTTTTTTTTTTTTTTTTTTTTTTTTTCCCCTCATCTCCTCTGGGCCTTTGACTGCTCTGCTCCCTACCCCCTGCCCCCTGCCCCCTGCCCCCTGCCCCATGGAACAGGGTAGCCAGCACCCACGTTGCCCATGCTCCACACCCACTCCCTCAACTGTGTGTGAATCTGCAAATGACTTTGCTCCAATTAAGACAAAAGAAAAACTATATAATTTCTCAGTCACTTGGCCTGGAGAATGGATGTTGGGAGTTGGGAAAACAAGTGTGCAGCTTTCTGCCCATCCCAGGCACTGCAGTCAAACAAGTCAATTCAGCCGTCACAGAGGCCTCCACTGCCTGTGAGCATGTTTGTGTAAAGTCTTGGAGTCTTTGATCAAAGAATGGCATCTCAGGCCAGGTCCTAATCCTCACTGCCTTAAGGTGTTTAAATGAGTTAAAAAAAAAAAAAGTTGATAACAGCTGGGACTTAAATTTGCCTTTGCCCAGCTTTTGTTTTGAAAGGGCTTCTATTATCTATGGCTTCCCTTTTCGAAGCAAAGATGGATCGTTGGGTAAACCAAAAAGGGAAAGAGGATATGGGAGGAAATGGGCGGAGACTCTGAATTAATCTTCTGAGGAAGAATGTTTGATCAGCAGGGAGGAGAAGATGGAAACCTCTGATGCTGACAGCAGGCACCTTTCTGACGAGGGTGTGATTGGCACCTTTGAAGCTTCAGTCCGGAGCCAGTGTCCAGTGGGTCGGGGCTTCCTCTGTCTGTGGGTGGTGGTGTTAATAATGTGGCAACTGGAAGGATTAATTGCAGACAAGCAGCAGGATTACGAGGAGGGCTCCTCAGCTCTAAAAGGAACAGTTCGAGGAAAGCCTCTGATCTGTCAGCCTTGGAGGAAATTAGTGGGGGCAGACTTGAGGAGGCTTAAAAAAAGGCGTTTAGGATATTAAAGCAAAATGTGAAGAGGATATTAAAATAGGGCAGTAGAAAGGCAGTTTCTCCCTCTTCCTGTTAGGAATTTCCATGATTTGTCCACATTTCCCAGACACCTTCTTTTTACAGTTCAGCAGAGTGATTTCACTTGCATTGCAACAGGTTAGGGAAGGGTTACACTGCCTTCCTGGTTGCACAAGTTCCTGTGCAAAACTTGTTTGTTCTCCACCACCTGGTGGATCCAGAATCTCCTGAAGCTAAAGCTCCCAGTATAATTTTAAAACAAGTCAAAGCATTACTGACACCCTATCTGCATTAGCTATCTATTGTATATTTTACTTCTTACCCTACTGGTTCAAGTCGGGATGTTGCCCATAAATCGTGCGTTACCATTAAAGAGGTCATTCATCACGCTTCCTAATGTGATTAATCAAGATACACCACAGTACCCTTAAAATGAGATCATTTTGATAAATCATGTATGACATGAAAAGACTTTATTCCTTTTAAGTGCAATTTAGACTGTAATTTTTTTCCTCATTTATGATTCATGGGAGAAACATGGATAAAATTCCCTTGCACAGTTACACCTTATCTATAGCAATAACTCAAAACCGCTTTTAGATGAAAATCCAGGGTCTTATTCACCAGAGCTGAATGCCAGCTCATTATTTTCTGGCATTCGGTAGTCCAAAAATAATGTCTGCACATTAAGCAGCATTCTCAAAAAGTTGGAGTTGGCCCAGAACCAGGATCATCAATTACACTCTATCATCCTTAATAAGGAAGAATTATCAGATGTTTTCTTGGAGTCTTTTGGAATCAATAATTCTCAGCCTTCATTTTCCCAATTTCGAATGATTTGGACACAGAAATGGTAGTAATAACAAAGGATGGGAATTTCAGCTACTTTACCTGGCTCTTGTCTCCTGTTGTGTAAAGCTCAGAGGAGGCACATTTTCCCCTCCCCTGTGGCTCATGCTTTTCTTTTTCTTTTTTTTCCCCCCATTCTCCTTTTCTTGTTTCACAAATGAAACTACCATTTTGTTAGGTTGAGTTTTGTTTCTAAGCGTCTGGATCTCACAGCTGTCACAATAATTTGGGAAGCGACATTCATAAACCTCCAATAGAAAAATAATTTGAAAATACGCCTTCTGGTGAGATCCATCTAATTTAAGGTCACATTTTTGGTTAAAAGGCAGACACTGATGCTATTCATTAAAGTGAAAAATGGCTTGTTTTCCACTAATATTGAAATAAACTCTGGACGAATGTAGCCTTGCTGGCATGCACTTACAGAGAAAGCAAAAGGAAACACAGATATATTTAACTTGGACATGTAGCATCAACAGAGTTTCAGGTCTTTCTTGAATTAGGAAGATTGACTGAAACAAATGTGAGCAACCCAAAGTTCATTTGCTTCTTTAAGAGGATGAGAGCGTTTAAAGAAGGATTCAGTGTCTAAGAATTAGACACACTGTGTTTTTTTCCAACCCCTGTTACTTATGAAGGACTTCATCAGCATGTAGTTTATTTCACTGCTGTTCTTAAGGATGCATTTTGCAGAGTGGATCAAAGCTCTGTATTTATGCTTACATGACCCAAGAGTGCAAATTTCCTATTTATAGCCACATTATGCAGCAAAACCCAAGTTTATTTGGGATATCATATTAATGCTTTTATTCTCCATACCTTACTCAGATAGAGACTGATATCAAAAATTTCTTGAGTATTATTCACGTTAAAATGAAATTTTCAATGCCTTTAATTTTTCTAATATAAAGAGTAAATTTAGAATATAAGGTTATTAAGGCTATACTTGCTATTTTTATTTTTTAAATATATTTTATTGATTTTTTACAGAGAGGGAGGGGAAGGGATAGAAAGTTAGAAACATCGATGAGAGAGAAACATCCATCAGCTGCCTCCTGCACACTCCCTACTGGGGATGTGCCGCAATCAAGGTACATGCCTTTGACCAGAATCGAACCTGGGACCTTTATTCCGCAGGCCTGGTGACCTTTATTCCGCAGGCCGACGCTCTATCCACTGAGCCAAACCAGTTTCAGCTATACTTTTTATTTTTAGGTTTCATTTTCACATTTATGACTTTCCATTTTTGTTAAAAAGATCTATAAAATAAAAAAATGCATGTATCTCATTAAAAAAAGCTTCCCAGTTCTATCAACACTCAGCAAAACTCCCAAGAATGCAAGTTTAGGACATAAATATTTTAAGGCCCTATAAAACTGGCAGTGAATATTTTTCCTTCCTTTAATACCATGTTCACTTCATTCCAATTTGGTACCACAATTCTATTTCCAAAGCAGCTTTTCATACAACACAGTTATTTCATACAGGGTTGGGTAGGTCACCTCATTAAGCCTGCAAAGATCAAACCTCTTGTGATCCCCACAAATATACTTGCCTTTATTCCTAATTAAAATGGCCCTCCTACATGTCTCAAGTTTATCAATACAAATAACAAGCTCAGCAAAAGAACCACAGTTGGAAAGTTAGTGGGACAAGGTGACCTAGTCCTCAAATCTCAAGCAGAGCCAACTGTTGTGTCTGCAGTGGTGCCCTGCCACCTGTTGGCTTTGCTTACACATAACAGGGTCTTAATGTCCCTCCCAGTGGTGCAGCAACTCTCTCTGACCCCTGTCCCAGTTCATCACCATAGAGAAAAGAAGGGGCCATTTAAGAATTTCAGGTCGCCTGATTTCCCCCATCATTCATTTCTTTGGCCACATGTTTCTCCTGCTAATGCTAAAAATTTACAGCTGAGCACATTAAAGACAGCACAACTCCTTTCCTTCTTCTGGATTATTTCATAGTTTCCTGTCAAAAGGAAATCCAAGAAGACGTGTCCTCAGTGGATTGTGTGTGACAGTGTCTGTTTCTATCTCAGGAATCTGAGGCGTGATGGATAAACTGTCAGCTGTGAAGGATGATGTTTTCTCCATATTTCCATTATGAACCAAGCTGTCATCTCCTAATAAATTTCTTGCATTGGTATCAATTTATTTTTACAAGCAGAGAGTCTGATATATTTGGGAAAGGCTCTGACAGCCGATCTGGCCCAGCTTAACAGAGCTGGCTCCACCTCATTTTGGGAAACTACTTTGGTTCCAAGGACAGAACTTGACCTGTAGCCCTTGAGAATAAAAAACTCTGTGAGAGGAAGAGGACACATGAGGCAAGTTCCTTCTTTGAAGCCAAAATAAATCAAGCCTGTTGGATTGCCATGATAGGATATTATTTCTGTTATTTACAGACCCAGATGAGAAATGCCATATGTAGCTATTGACTAAAGACAATTAGACCATCACAGCAGTGCCATGAATCTACAGATAAATTCAGTTTATAAGTGGGCTAAAGATCTCACTACTTCTGTCCTCAGAAGAGATCTCAGTAGTGCTTTTCTGCTTAACAAGTAAAGAGTAGAATCTACTCAGGTAATAAACATTTGATTACAAATGATGTGTATGTCCCTATTATATAGCTACTACAAAGGTAGGAGAAGCCCTGAAACATTAAAACATAGTCAAGAACTTAAACTTAGCCAAAGAAATACAACATTGAACAAAATTAGAGTGAAGTAAAAGTAAATCATAGTTAATATTTAATGAGCAATGTGATGATCTTTGTCTCTTACCTTATTTAATCTTCATCTTTTTTGAGGTGGTAGAGCGTCATGCTGGTTAAGACAATGGCCACTGGAGGCAAGTTGCCTGGATTCATGTCCCACCTTGCCATGTATTCATAACCCAAGAACCTACATGAAACCTTGGTCAAGTTATTTAATTTCTCTGGGTCTCAGTTTTCTTCATATGTAAAACAGACATAGGGATTATAACTGCCTCAGGGAACTGTTATGAAGATTGAGTAAATTAATACATAGAGTAAATTAATATACAAAATAAGCACAAATACATTTTAGCTATTTTTAACTCTCATCCTCATCATCACCATAACTATTACTATTATTTTACAGTGGAAGGAAGTATAGCTTAAAGAGTTCAAGTAAATTGCCCAGGGTCATACAGCCAGATGGAGCCTGGCTCTAAATCTTGGTCAGTAAGATATCAGAACATTGGAAAGAGAGAAGCAGAGGATATACAAGTTATAAATAAGTCAAGGACACAATCCTTGAAGCTTAATTAGCTTTTTTCTTATGACTCTTTTCATTCCTAGAGTATAAAATAGCCTTTTTTTTTTCCAGGGCCCCAAACAAGCTGTAGATGTTACTTAATAAGGGTTATATATAGTGGTGTGTCGGTAAATGTTCAACAACCAGTAATCTGGAGAAAAATTATGTGTACATGAGCTTATTGAAATTTGTATGTATATAAAGAATGAGTAATGCACAATTTATAAGTAAAATTTAAATGTAGTACTTTTTGTTATAAATTCTATTGAGCTAATTAATTTTCACATAATTAATTATTTTGGCCAAACTCATGTATCCATACCCAATCTAAGTTTACAATTGATAAACAAGTGTAGTTCTGACATGAATATCAGCTATTTCCTTCCTTATTAAGTAAGTCAGAACTTTACTCTTTTGTCAATGACATAAGCAACTTCTTTACTGAATCAGATACATTTTTTTTAATATTGGAAAAATATGCCCTTATTTCTTTTGTGTGCTATTCACAGTAATGGCTGAAGATACAACATACCTTTAATATTAATCTGTAGAATTAACATCTTTCCCATCACTTTCTTAAGTTTAGGAAATCAATAAAGTAAAAAATCAATTCCTAATTTGTCGTATTTGCCAATTTTTGCGGTAAAAACTCTCACCACAGCCAATGTGATGCTACCAAATGCCCAAACTTTGTCTTTTGTCCCTTCAGGTTCTCTCTTGGTTCCCTAGTTAGTGACTCATCTTCATCCTACCTTATCTCCAACTCCTCTCCCCCAACCCCCCAATTTTTGGCTTCTTGCTCTGAACAAGACACAGCTAATCCTGCTCCCAAAACTGCCTCTCATGCCCAGTATATCTGTGGGAGTCTTTCTGTCTTGCTTCACACTGAAAGGCACAGTGCCTTGACCTGTGAGCAGGTTGGAAGGCTCCACTTTCAGGCTGGCAAGTCTTTGCCTTGGATTCTGGCAACTTGACTCACACTTTTATGTTGAATTATGAGGTATATGTGGTATATGGTTTTGTCTTTGCCATTAAAATGTTTTATTCATTCAAGCATCATGCATTGACTTCTTTCTGTATTTATGGCAACATGTTGGGTACAAAGGTGAATAGTATAGTTAATCTTGGAAGTTAATACAATTAATCTTGAAAGTTCTTTGTTAACTTGAATTAGAAATAAGCAATGACATAATTACTGTTTCCTGAGTCCAGGTGCCATAATAGAGGTCAGAGACAAAGTTCTGTGATAATGCAGAGCATGGGGGTAATGTTATGAGTTGGTGACTCTTATTAACCAATATTAATCATGGATATATTTTTTTTATGAATCGGGAATACAACCAAGGTCCTTATTTTACTTTTTGTGGTGTTCCCAGAGCAAGACTGGGCATATTAGTAGGTAGTTATTAAATACTTGATAACAAAATGAGTGATGCTTTTTCTTATGAGAGAAAATAAATGTTTTTAGAAGAGTCAGCTTTATACCACAGTTTCAAGGAATGAATTGTGATGAAAAGTGAAGATTGCTTTTACTTGAAAGAGGCTGACAAATTTCCCAGCCCTAGGATCACTTTATGTGGTGCATGATTTAAGGGTGAGTGAGCATGCCAAAGTGCTCCACTTGAGCTGAGTGATGGGGAATGAGTTGTGGAGCTGTGGTCTTAGATGGTATTTTGTGAAAAATAGTAGGAGATTTATGACTATTAAACAACTTTGTAGCCTCCCCTTCTTGTTTTGAAGCCTGCCAAATCTCTTCTCCTGTGGTCTGTATCATGTTCCTTCAGGGCACCCGTGATGTTCAGAAATACCCACTGGAATGCAGGTTTCCATGGAATGCACCCAATGGGCAGGGGCTTGTATTTTATACACACATCTGAAGACATTTGTTTTCTGTAACCACTGAGTGAAATTCTCACTTTGCAAGTCTCTTGTAGAATGTACTGTACTTTCCTTGAATTTTTTCCAACGAGGTTGCCAAAGTTCTACTTTCCTTCCTGCATTATGGAAATGGCAGAGTGCAGTATATTAGTGACTATTAGCATTATTGATGTGAGTTTAAAAAATCATTAGCAACTCTCAAACTGTGAGTAGGAGAAGAGTACAGAAACCTTCAGTGTGCTCTGACAAATCTGAAGCTGGACGACTTACCAGCCTGGAAGGAGGATTCCAAGCCTTTACTATTATTTATCAGCTTTTCCCATTCTATTGTCACACTCAGTAGCTTTAGAAAAAACAGATATTTCATCACAAAAAGTTAACCAGACATGGCCATAATCCATGTTGTGCAAGCATTGGAAAATTATTGGAGAAAATTTCTTCTAATTATGGGTTCATATCAACGTAGGACTGTGTGGATTAGAGAGGAGTCATTGTTCTTTTCAATTTTTGTGTTTACTTTTGAGAAATTTTAAAAATGTAGAAAAGTTTTAAAATTTTGTCAATATTCTAATATTTTAACATATTTATTTCAAGTCATCTCTAAATAAAAATAAATAAACCTTATATAGAAAAGAGAAGTTCTCTCCATTGCATTAGCTCTAATTCTATAACTCTGACCACTGGCAGAGGCAACTATTTTCATGAATTTAATGTATAACTTTTATAATTTTAAATGTTTACAGATACACATGAGATCAAAGAACTATATATTTACATAAATAATATTATACTACATTTGTCATTTTGCAGCTTGCCTTTCACTCTGTATTAAATTTTCAGACCTCCTCAAATTAAGATGGATAAATCAGGTTTACTGTTCTTAAATACTAAATGTTATTCCAGCATATGAATATACAACATTTTACTTATTCATTTTCATCATTGACAGACAGTTGAATTATTTCCAGTTTGTTCTGTTATAAATAATGCTGCATTATTTATGTTCTACCTTACAGACCTGAGTGAAATTTTTTATATTGTATATTTTAGATGGAATTGCTGTCCCAATTTTCAATTTTATGCATATCGTTAAATTACTCACCAAAGTATTTGAACCAATGAACATTCCTGCTGGCAAGGAATGAGAAGATGGGAGTTCTGTTTCCTTTCATTCTTTTAACACTTGAGAGACTTAAAAGTTTGCATGATATGGGTGAAAAAGTATTGTCTTCTTGTTTTAATTTGTATCCCCTTAAATCCTAGTAAATTTGACCATCTTCTCTTTATCTATTGACCATTCAGGTTTTCTCTTCTTGTAATTACCTGACATTTCCTTTGTCCAGTTTTCTATTGTAATTTAATAAGGGGCATATGCATTCTGGATACTAATATTTTATTGTAGGTTTTATAAATATATTTTACCAGGAGTGATTTAAAAAGTAAAATGTAAAAGTATAATTCTTGTCATAGGTAGTTAGGAAAATTTGCAAGGACTCAAAGATTGGAGAGTACTAGTATTTATAGTTATGAAGATTCAGGTTTACCCAAATTTCTCTGTTCTCAATTTAAGCGTATCTTCTTAATCCAGGTTTAAAAAAACAAAACAAAAAACATTATTTAAATCGCCCCACCTCTGTTTCTATTATCTCACATTGTTATATTATGGTTATTTTGCTTCAGTTTTAAGGAGAGTTCTTTATTCTTGGACAGGTAGCATAGAACTTATGACATTGTTTTGTCTATTTCTTTTATGTGATAATTGTGTGCTTCTGAATCATGCTTTTAAGCATAACATTCAGAGACCAAGTGTGAATATCACTATGAGATTACCTAGGCTTCATTCTGATAAAAGCCAAGTCAAAGGCATGGTACTTAGAATCTTGATTGGTGGTAGTTTTCTTAAACATCCAGCCATGGAAGTCCCACCAAAAGTCAGAATTGGCAAAAGTGTTCTTTCTTGGATTCTTTTCCATGGCTTGAGTTTATAAATGGACACAGCAGAAAAGTAATTAAATGCTAGGCATAGAATGATGACTGCAAAACAGAACCCAAGCCGCACAATTTTTGCTTTGACTACAATTGGAAATAAAACTAAATAGTTATTTTATCCTTGGTTACAAAACTCTTAATGTTTTGCCCAGAGGTACCTGCTGAAAGGTAGTTTCTTCTAGTAATTTTAGGAAAAGCTGTCATTAAATTGTCAATAGCCCAAATTGAGATTAAAAGTACTAAGAAACATAACAATATAGCAACTTAAGATTCAGATTGGAATTTTAGGCTTTTTTAGCAATGAGGTGGAGCAGAAACATTGGCAGAGAACGATGCTCTGCCTTCTTAGAAAGGAAGTGTAGTAGATCTGTGAAAAGACAGCCTCCATACCCCAGCCCATATGTCCTGCCTCAAGCATTGGAATAGAGGTCATTTTCAGTACACTGTCCTTGTGTCTCATTTATCACAGAGGGATTACAGGAGACCTTGAATGCAAATGGAGAAACACATGGTGACTCTACTATTTGAATTTTAATCATATTTCTGACCCATTTTATATCATTGCAGCATTCTTGATGTCTAATGATGTAGTACCTACCAAGTCTTATCTACTTTTTAAAACATTTTTCTTGGTGACTAAACTTTTATCTTTCTGGACCCCATACCTTGCATCAAGGTTAAACACCACGTATTTCCCTTGAAGCTGGAGAGAAGTAATGCTACTTGAAATCTGTTTCCACCTTAGGGACAGAGCTTCTGATCTTGCACCATTCAGAACTCTTTATATAAGTCTCCACTGAAAGCTGCTTAATCAAACATCTCAAAGGTCAGAAATGGGGTTTAAAGGGTTTTTCTAGCAAGTAGGCCTAATCTCCTACTTAGTTTTGATTCCTATAATGTAGATAATCTCTTTGGAGGAAAGGCCTGCTCCTAGCAGGGCAAATATATCCCATAGAATGTATTTCCTCTTCCAGAAGGAAAAAAATGTAGCATTAATGAAATTTGCTTTTTTACGAAGCTTCAAAAGGTTGTAAGCTTAGAATTTTGATCCTACCAGATGTTCTTCTTTTTAGATATTAAAAAAAAGTAGCATTTGATTCGGAAGTCTCAATGAGAGTTACAAGGGTGATGCTTTTGCTATAAGAATCCACACTCTGAGTGTGACATTGGTCATTGGTTCTAAGTGACAATTGACTTCACAGCTGTGGTCTTTCCTTCCTGCCTTACCCTTCTTGGAAGTAGTGTAAGGCAAAGAGAGAGCAGCCTGGTTCACACCATATATAGAGTTTGATAGTTAAAGAGCTATTTTTTGTACAATAAAAAGCATCTTCATAGACATATTTAATCTCATCTTCTTATAGGCCTTGGAATAGCAAAGTTTTATTGATAACCATTATATTCAAATTCCCTTTCGGTTTCTCTTGTGAAATTCAGCCAGCACCCTCATTGCACCGTCTGTGATGGCTTATATCCTTTCACATGATCACTCATACTGTGGAGTCTTAAGTCTTCATCCAGGCTTAAGGGCCCATGTAAACCAGCCAAGTTTCTCCTTTCTTCACTGGTTTCCATAGAAATCTACTCACAGTGAACATTTAATCTGTGGGAATTACTAGAATGCACGTAACAGAAAACTAAGTCAGCACCATTTCCTGCCTTCAGTTTCTCTTTCCTCCCTTTTCACTCAGTTCAGTACAATGAACAAATAGCCCCTTTCTCTGAGAGCCCTTCTTCCTGTAGGCTCCTCAAAGCTTTGCAGTCTACCCCACACTCAACCATCATCTTACCTCAACGCAGACAACTCTTGCTTCCTAAGAAGAGTCTCGGTCAATACTATTTTCTGCAAACCTAGATCCTAAGGAGATATGTTTGTTAAGCAAAGGTATTTAGTGTTTGGTGGTGTTTCACTTTCATATTTGCTTTTATCACGCAGGTTTCCAGTGACAGCGCTGATGCTCCTGCGGAGTGCCACTACACACCCCTGCCTTCTGCTTCCAGGGAACTCACTAGTCATCGAGGTAGGAACACAGCTTTTCTCTCTCTCCTCTGGTAGGGAAGGACACCTAGCTGTGTACAGCTTTGGGCCTGTGACTGCTGCCTTGGTACTTCAGCAAGAACACAGTGCTTCTCAGTCCTTGATGAGAAAACCGTACCTGTCAGCTCTAGCAACTTGAACTCATATTAAACAGAATTTAGTGGCAGTCCACTGGGAAGGCAAATAAATCCATGGTATAATATAATTTGCTGAATTTTTATTTTAAAAAAGTGTTTATAGTACTTAAAAATTACTAAGATTAATTACCTTCAGCAAAAGGAATGAAGAGAAATTGGAAAGCTCACTAATATTTAGAAAAGTGTCATTGTTTAGGAATATAATAGTTGAAGTCTGTAATTTAAAAATAAATGAACTGCATATTACAATTTCAATTTGCCTGGAAATATTGAAGAGTATCAGTCTGTAGTTTTATCTGAATTCTCTGATCCCCGAAACAATTTGGCTTCCCCAGTTTTTCCAAAGCCTTAAATTCCTACTGCCATCTCTAGAGTTGGTATGGAATATAGTTTAAAAATGTTTTATTCCTAAGCTGACTGCTTAGGTCCACTATGTGATCTCATTTGTTGGAACTGGTTAGGACAGGATGAGACCCTGTGGTGTAACCTGTTTACCTCATTTTAGCCCAGTCATGACTACAGCTATGTTTCCTAATTGTGAACCTACCTTCTTCCAAGGGTAAGTAAGAGCAGATTAGTTTGAGGGCATTGCATACTTTAAAATTGTTTCCCTAAGCAGCAAATTCCCTTTCTCCAAGCAGTGGTCACTTAGTAAGGATGGTCCAGCTTTGTCATACCAGCTACATTGCAGAGTCAGTGGGTAGGAGAAAAGGTTGTAGAGATGCCCAGAAAGGGGTGAGCTAATCCTCTAAGAACATGTGGGCTACGGGCAAATGGCAAATTTCTGTAGAAAATGGTCCAGTGGTCATGCAAGGTTCCTATTGTCTGTGACTTGGACTTGTGTTGCATTTTTGATGTCTGGGCACAGTAGAACTTTCCTACATTTAAATACACATTGGTTCCATCAGGGTTCAATTGTGATACAGTTCATTGCATGTCAATTTTGTGAAAAATCAATTTTGCTAAAAGTCAGGTAGAATAAATTGCTGCCAACATGTTCTACTTTGAGAGGCATGAATTGTTCACCTTCACTAAATGTCCTTATGAAAATTTTGAGCAAGTCTACTTAGAGACATTTTTCAAATTCCCCTAGGATAATAGTAATGCCTAATCTAGAAAGAATAACAAATTATTCTTAGTGTCATATCATCATGGGTTTATTCATTTGCTTTTTTGTATCGGATAAAGGTGATTTTACTGTATATAGCCTGTTGAATATACTGCATGGGAACTGAAATCTCAGACTCCTTGTAAAAATTAATATGTCCATGAAATTGAGATTTCACAACAGGAGGACAAGATCAGATAAGTGGTAATCGTGATTAAGACAAAGAACCTCTGTCATTATAACAGTAAAGTAATAAATCTGAACCTTGAAGAGATGGGATGTAAGAAAATACATTTTGAAGATATTTTGAGTAATATTTGGAATATGGAAAAATGCCTAAGGTGGTTGGAATGAAAATAGGTGTTCTCGGATGACATCAGAGCCCAACATCAATGAGAAAAAGTTATTTAAAGGAAGCCAACAATGTTGTCTTGATTTTACTGAAGAACGTTTCTATACATTTATTGTATATAGTGCCTGATCAGTGCTAAAGATTCATATGGTGGAAAAAAAGCAAGAAAGCATCATGAAATGATGGCCAGGTCTTTAGGGCCTTTGGGCATGTGGAAACCAGTAAGAAAGAGGCATAGAAGCTCAGTAAGGCCGAATTATTGGACTGATCTATGTGGGGGGAGAAAAGACTGATATATTTCAGCTTGGCAGGAATCATACAATGACTAATGGGAAAAGCCATATATTTTGACAACCAGAATGAAACCACTTAGTTTCATCTTTTAAAAAATATTTAAGTTAAATAAGTTATTCTAAATTTCTGATTATATGAATTGGCAAGCTATTTGAGTATCATTTATTAATACCCCAATGGAAACAGCTTACAAACATTTACCCAGATAACTACTTTCACATTGTGAAGGCAGGTTATATCACTTCCCTCCCAGGTGAAATCCTCCATGGATTTGAAATATGGTCCATAAAACCTTAAGTTCTATTTGCAAATAATTTTTTATTCCTCTAGTTCCCAATCTCTTTTCATTCCGCACCAACAAGTACACAAACTATCAGGCAGTAGTTCATGTGAAAATTGCTATTTTTTTATACATGTCATTTCCCTTTTACTTGTCCTTTTATGTAACTTCCAATGTCAAGTATGATGGGCCTAATATTCATGTCCTAAGGACTCTAAATTCAAATGCAAGAAAAGTCAGGGCCCAGGATAATGGTCAGGAGATAGGGACTCTATTTTCCATCTTTAATTTATAGATAATTCCCACATCATAGGGAGAGAAGTGCTGTGCAGTACTTCCTGTTTCCTGGATGAAACTTTTTTTTTATCTTATCTGTTTTTATTTTTCTCTTCTTGAGGTACTTATAATGTTTATTTCTATATCTTCCTTGGTGCAGTAGTTCTTATTCTGCTTTGTCTGACAGAGGTCAGTTAAATGTATATCTTTGAACTTCTCATAAATGAAAGCTCCCTGAGGGGCCATACAGATTTGAATCTGTCTTCCCTCTCACATTACTGACTCCTATTCATTCTTAAGGTATCAGCTTAAATATCCAAGGAGGATTCTCTGATCCCACCCTATACATTTGTATTAGATTGGGTTTTTCTTTGTAGGGATTGTCTTCCTAGATAGGCTTTAAGCTCTTAAGAAGAGTGGAGGAGATTATGTCTGTTTGCTCACTACTGTATATGCAGTGCCTCCTACTGAAGAGTTCAGGAAATATTTGTTCAGTAAATGATACGTGATGGACATCTGGGAGAAAGTCAGTAACTCAGATACCTCTGTAAGGTAGCTTGACTATATCTGAGAAAAGGGACCCATCTTTTCTTGGGAGAGAACCCATCTATACAGAAGGGAATAGCTAGCCTTATGGACCTCAGACCACAGCTCTGCTGCTCTCAGAAACCCAGATTTTGTGGACAGAAGCCCATGTCTATTGAATCAATGCCAGACAGTATTTAGCAACATTGCATAACTTTCAAGTAGATAATTATTTTAATGTCATAGTTTTTAAACTCTGATGTTATGATAGTAGAAAGGGAGTAGGACAAATTGAAGCAACTAACAGAACTGTTTTACTAAAAGCTCTCAAAGAAGGTAATGAACACTCAATATGATGCAGGTTGTGCTATAGATAAAGTTTTGGAAGGGCCCATCTGAGTCTCTGTGAAAATTCTGTTCTAGGTCTGAACATTCCTTCAGAGTGCAGGGACGTGGGGCTGTGTCAGTGATCTCAGCTACTACTAACTGGCAGTCCACATACTGTATGTGTGTATCCATGTTATGAAAAATGTTGAAATATTTGATGGAGAAATGTCTCTAAATATGCCATCTACAAGGGACATATTTCCACTCACTGTCTGGTGGATTTTAGCAGTAGAATTTATATAGATTGTTGTGTCTTTTAGGAAAGACATTTCTATTTGGCACACAGACCATATCATCTTTAAGACAATCCTATAAAGTGGGAATATTATTATTCCCATTTAACAAAGGAAGACCCAAGAATTTCTAGAGGAGACTGAGTCACTCAGTAACAGAGGCAAGGGAAAAAAAAAATAGCTCCCTGTCCTTGATTCCGAGTTCACTCCTGACATTTGTCCTTCTCACAGGACATAAAAAGTGAATGCAGGACTGACTGTGGCATTGTGCTGGAGGAAGAGGAGAGAAGGTACAGGGAGAGGCACAGCCTGGAAATATCCACCTCTGGTGGATTTCCATAGCCTATGCTAACACTGCAAAGAAGTGGGCACTGCCTATTTCTGTCAAATAATTGCCTGTTATGCCCTTCCTCTCCCTTTCTTTTAAATTGCACATCTATCAGTCTGGCACAGAGAAAGTTTGAGAAACCAGAGAGGAAAATGCTATGGTATCAGTCTGAATGGAGACAGAGAAAATAGAAGACACACTATATATTCAAATTATGAAGGGTTTTACTATAAGGAATGGGAATCTTACATAATCAGAACGACTGAGTCAGGAAAACTGCCACCGATAGTCTCAGACTCAGATATTTCTTAAGAACTTGCTGAAGTTTCTGGGGATCTCAGGAACCCCCAGAAATCTACTACTGAATTTCTAATCTACACAAAAATGGGGGTAATTCTCAAGAAGTTCACATGGATACTGCTTCAAACATTAGGACTATGTACATATTGCCCTGCCCTTTCTTCTCTCTGGATTTCCAAATCTTACTCCAGTATCTCTCTTTGGCCCACTCTAACCTAGGACCATGTGCCAAGGGAATTCTGAGAAATGTAGTTTCAGGTTTTCTTCTGAGTTACAGAAGAGACCTTAGAAGAGGGGATGGTAATACCTAGTTAAAATGGGCAACCCGACACATCTGCCTAATCTTACTTCACCAACAGTAATCATTTGAAGGTCCCATTCCTGTTTATTTGCACAAATATGTTGTCAAGTAATTGTAAGTCCAATAAAAATCTCTAAATTTTTAAATTGTTCCCAATGCTTATACAGTCTTGAAGATGGGCCCTAGTTAGTTAACTTGTCATATTGTTTATGTTAAAACTAGACTTTAAATGTATAATAGAAAGTAAGAAACCAAGAGGAAATCTGCTATGAAAACTTGCTTGGAAATGATATCCATCCTGCCTCTATCCATCCTCAGCAATCTTGCCATTCTATTTATTGACACAGTTGTTAGGCTCTTATCCTGTTCTCGAATGAGGGGCTTGGTCTATTTGTGTTTGAAATTGATTGCTGGGACTGTCACAGAGTGATTTACATAGCAACTTATCATAATTAGTTATTGTTTGCAGTTTCCTTAATATGAATTGCATTTTATGCCTAGCAATTGATTTTTCTGTATATCTCCATGAAGCAGCTCAATGTGAACCATTCAAAAAAGAAGAAAAAGACAGAAAGAAAAACTACAAGCATTTTTTACGTTTATTTTTTAAACAGTTTTAGCCTGTGATGCCATAAAATGTGTTTTCACAGAAGCTATAAATACTAAGTGCTTTGCTCCAACTATTTAAATAAGCCAAAGTGAAATGAATAAGCAGAAAATTAAATGGATGCATGTGAAGATGTGGCTATGTAGACAACAATGGATGGCAAGGGGAGATGTTGGACAAAAAAAAAACTACATGCCAACAACAGAATACCTTTGGGAGGGCTCAAGATGGGGCTGCTCGATAACCAAACTGTTCATCACAATTTGTTTTAGGCTGATAGGATTTGGAGGCAGTCTGTCTCTTTCACCCAATTTTTAAACCATTTTCTATTTTTTATACTCCTACCATCTTGCCATGTTAGCCCACAGTAAATGTGAATGCTAAGTTGGTTTAGTCATTATAAACAAAATCTACACCAAATAACAGTAAAAAACTCAAGGAAAATAGATGCATTTATTTAGGTTATCTTAATAGTTCAGCTTCAAGAAATATTTTTGTCTATTGCTTGTTGGTTCCCAATGACCAATTACAAGGGTGGAATAAGCAATCGATGGCTTTGGGTGCCTTTGCCAGGTAGGCTTCAGTTGAGATCAGACCCTATAACTGAGGTAGCATCACTTATTTGTTCCATCCATCTTCTGGAATATTTTGATTACTGTTGACTCTTGAACAACACAGGGATTAGTGGTGCTGACCCCCTGCACAATCAAAAATCTGCTTATGACTTTTGACTCCCCCAAACTTAACTACTAATTGCCTATTGTTTATGTTATAAGTAACATAAATAGTCAATTAATACCTACTTTGTATGTTATGTGTTTACTTTTATATACTGTATCCTTACAATAAAGTAAGCTAGAGAAAAGAATGTTTTTAGGAGAAGAAATACATTTACAGTACTATATGTATTTATTTATTTTTAATCCTTGTATGAGTTGACCTGTGCAGTCCAAACTTAGGTTATTCAAGTGTTCACTGTAGTCTTTCAAGTTTTTTTTCTCAAAAAAACACTGATTCACTGAAGATTCATAGGAACATGACAGATTCAACTTTTTCTATGCAAAGTGTATTGAAAGCTGTGGGGTGGAGAGAGGGAGAGAAAGTGAGAGATAGAGAGAGAGAGAGAGAGAGAGAGAGAGAGAGAGAGAGAGAGAGAGAGAGAGAGAGAGAGAGAAAGAAAGAGAAGGGGAAAATTATATTGCCAATTAGTAAGGAAGGCCTCCCTGTTGGTGGGAGAAACATTTCATCTGTGAATCATGCCAAATAGTGGCTCCCTTTGAGGCAGGATAGTAAGAAGCTAGGAAAATTCCTTGACAAATGGGATGGGGAAACTGAGAGATAGTTGAACAAACTGGCCAAGCAATTTACAGCCAGATAATATATTGCAATGTCTTACCTTCCCTAACCAAGGACACTTAGGAGCAAATGAAGTACACATTCCAGCTCATGCTGGGACAGACCTGTCTGATCTCTCTTCAGTGACATGCTTTGAAGGTGAAACCGACCAAAGAATGACCTGAACCCCTGTATATGTTCATTTTGATGAATCAGTATATTGAAGGACATACTGGAAAGCTGATGAATATTTCATTGAGACCTCCTCTGAGACCTCTAAAATTCTTGCCTTTAGAAAACAGATAAAATGCCTCAAGATAAAGCTAGCCAGCATGTTCTTGGAGCAAGCCACTGTCCCTCATTTTCTCAGGCATGTACTTTTGCTCTCTTTCTCCTAAACTCTGAGGGTCCCCATGAGACTTGCAACCAGGGGAGCAGCAGGCAGCCACAGTTCATTCCAGGCTAGTCCCTGAACATGTCCCTAAGGCCCCCTTTTCTCTGACTTTTCAGTGAGCTAAGAGCAACACCATCTTGGCTCACTTCTTCCACTGTGACTTTGACTTCTGTGTGAGTCTACACAGCCCCATGTGGCTCTTTTCTTTCTTATAGAATTTTTAGGGAGCCAAAGCAGCAACACCTAGGCTCTCCCCTGTTGCTTATTCTATTCTAAGCCCTTCCTTTGTCTCACTGTCCCCAGCTTTAATAAATTTGACTCTGAAAATTGCCTGGACTTATGTTGTGAAATCTTTTCTACGTGAAGTCAAGAATCCACACATTCCAGAATACACTGAGGCAGACCTGCCAGTCCCTTTCTGGTGACACCTTCTCTCAGACTTCATGATATGGCTTTGTTATGTAAATGTATTTGTGTGGGGGGGGGCAGGGGTGGGGAAGTGATGGTAGTGGTGGTGAGTCTGTTGGTTTCTTGAGCAGAGCTATTATTAGCATTTTCTAATTATGTAAAATACCTTCCTCTGATGACATTATAAACAGAAACTATTACTTTAGTTTTCTTCATAATGCTTTTACAGGCTTATAATCTTGGTGGAATTCTCAGATGCTGAGAAATGCTGAAGTTGCTTTTATTTAATCGAGGTGACTAGTGATTTGACAGTAGTGGTTGACAGGTTTATTTTATCTGAGTGGTAGTGGGAGTCTATTTTCAATGTATGCGTTCTGTTCCACAGTGAAAGGACTTTACTAAGTGCTGAATAAATTGTACTTTCCTTTGATTCTAGACCTTGCTGAAATGGTTTAAAAACTCTAGTCTGGGTCATCAAATTCATCTCCCTACTGCTTTGCAGGGTCAACAGCTTCACTATGTACCAAGCAGGCTGGGTGGATTGGAATGGAGAATGGTGTAGATTAAAACTTCCGCACATATATAGATAGATGTGCATGTGCGTGCGCTGTCTGGGAAGGTGGCAGTGATGGAAGAGCTAGCCAAGTGGAATCTGAAGATGGATGAATCTGTTAGACTATTACTAAGACTGGTGTGGACTCTAGCCAGGAACTTTAAGCAACTGCCTTTAAGCGTTTGAAATCCATAGGGGTCCATTTCCTATCCTTTTCCTCCCAGGATGATCTGTCATTTGCAGTCTCTGGAATTGCTTTATTTCTACTCTTTGGGCAGAACTGTGGTGTACTCATGCACACAGAGGAACTAGGAATTTGGTTCTTCTTTTTCAAAAGCTAAATAAGGAGGGAAAATAGAATCACCTCCCCACCCTACCTGCAGTAACAAACCTCACTTCTATAGGATGAACAGTCAAAAGAATAACCCTTCTTCTGACAGTGCAAATAAAAAAATGGTACTACTAGTAAAAGCAACAACATATCCTTCTGTCCTGGCTGGTATGTTCAGTGGTTAGAGCATTGGCCTGCTCATTGGAGGGTCTCAGGTTTGATTCCTGGTCAAAGGTATGTGCCTGGGTTGCAAGTTTGATTCCCAGCCCCAGTCTGGGCGCATGCAGGAGACAACCAATCAATGTTTCTCTCTCAATTACCCTCCCTTCCACTCTCTCTAAAAAATCAATGGAAAAAAAATATATCCTTGGGTGAGGATTAACAAAACAACAAAAAACAGCATGTTCCTCTCTCTTAAAAGAATGAAGAGTATGAGATTGACAGATTTGAAGATTCTAAATGTCTTGAAGTTTTAGTCATGGGCTGTTTTTCATCCCTTCCATTGGTCAAACATAACTCCTGAAAGGATAAGTATTGCTCTCAGCACTATAAACCAAGGACTCCTCCAGCATGTCTTTATTTAGTACCCACTGTGTACAAAGTATTTGTTAGGGTTTGTGGAGGATTCAGAAACAGAGGACACAGTATTTGTATTCTGGGAATTTGTGGTTTGATTGAGGAGATACCAATAATGAAGCAGTGCTTACCAGACAAGGTATTAATCTATCTAATAAAAGAGTAATATGCAAATTAACCATATATTCGCCACGCCCACCAGCCAATCAGGAACAAGTATGAAAATTAACCCTGGCCAAGATGGCTGCTGCCATGGAGAGAGAAGGAGGGAGGCTTGGGTTTCCCTGGTGATGAAGGAAGCCAAGCTTTCCACACACCTTAGTGGGCCCAGGCCTCCACTCAAAGCTATAAAGTTTCAATTATAGAAGATAAATAAATTCCAGGTACCAGGGCCTCTGCTTGGATTTCTGGGGGACATGACCAGCCTGAAAACCACCACAGGGCCCTTGCCCAGGCAGCACCACACTTCAAGGGAACCCCCACTCTGATCCAGGACACGTTTCAGGGCAAACCAGCTGGCCCCCACCCAGGCACCAGGTCTCTATACTATCTAATAAAAGAGTAAGATGTAGATTGACTGTCACTCCAACATACAAGATGGCTGCTCCAATGTGGTCAAAGATCCTGCCCCTATGTGGACACAAGATGGCCAGCAGGGGAGAGCAGTTATGGGTGATCAGGCCAGTAGGGGAGGGTAGTTGGGAGGGATCAGGCCTGCAAGGGAGGGCAGTTAGGGGTGACCAGGCCAGTAGAGGAGGGAAGTTGGAGGTTACCGGGCCTGCAGGGGAGAGCAGTTGGCAGGGACTAGGCCTGCAGGGGAGGGCAGCTAGGGGCAAACAGGCTGGCAGGGGAGTGGTTAGCGGGTGATCAGGCTGGCAGGCAGAAGCGATTAGGGGCAATCAGGAAGGCAGGCAGGTAAGCAGTTGGGAGCCAGCAGTCCTGGATCAGGCCTAAACAGGCAGTCAGACATCCCTTGAGGGGTCCCAGATTGGAGAGGGTGCAGGGTGCAGGCTGGGCTGAGGGACACCCCCCACCCCCGTGCATGAATTTTGTGCACCAGGCCTCTAGTGTATGATGTAATTAAGAGTTGCCTTACTTGTAAAAGCTGGTGTAAGTGCTTTGGATGTTTAGGGAAGATAGGAACCAGTAAAGGCTAGAATAGTCAGGCCTGGTAAAAGATGTTGGCTTTAGGTTTTGAGAACAGGTAGGGCATGGATAGTTGGGGGTGGGGGGAGGACACTCCATACAAAGGAAGTGGGTAAAGAAAAAGTACAGGGGTAAGAACAGATAGAACTGACCAGAAACAGGAACCCAGTTTTAAAAAGTCAGAAATAAGGTCACTCATGTTTGCATTATAACCGTCATTGAACAACCAGGAGCACCTAGATGTGATTTAAAGGTGTGCTGGGGTATTATTCATTTGTAAGCAGTATGCATTGGATTGGAAAGAAGAGCCTGGACTCTAGGAGGCCACTGTGGGATGGTATTGAAAGGAGTTCGTTCCAGTTTTAGAAGTTTTCAATTTCTTGACACCAGGCTATGTGACTGGAGACTCTATTGCTTTCAAAGAACTTTCTTTGTAGCAAAGATAATGTAGGAAACAACTGAGTAACAGATGGGGAAGGCAGCTGGGGCCAGAACACTGCCAGGGGAGCAAGGTGAGGTGATGTGAAGGAAACCTCATGGCCACTATGGAGGGGTTGCTCCAGGTTGCTGATGGTCTGATTGCAGGTTCTCCTTGGCTTGGGCATCAGAGAAAATGCTCAGTCAATGCTTTTTGTCCCCATGTTTTTCAAAGTATTTTTGGCTTTGTAGAGTCCAGCGCCAGTTTTGTTTATGTTTAAATAATCTAGCATTTGATGTTGAAGACCTGGAGTTACTGGCACTACAGAGCAACATTCTGTAGCAAATACAACAGACTGACCTAATGATTGATTCTTTGTAGGGATAGAGAGTACCTGAGAACGGAAGGCTTCAAGGAAGCTGGCATGGTGTGTGGGGAAAACCATGGTTCCTGCGTGTATCCCCTCTCTCACTTGCCCCCTCTTCAAGATTCACCCCTACTACTCGTGCATAAGCTATAATCTTGTCTGCTAAATAGAAGACTTCTGGGATTTATATAGTGAAGCTCATGGCAACAGCAACAAACATACAATGAGCAGGCAAAGCAGCCACAAAAAATGCTTTTACTTCCAGTCTTTGGCTCAATATGAGCTACATTCTTTTATAAACTAATAAGTGCCCGATGTGCTTTATTCCTGAATCTTGGGTTTCTGAAGGAAGAGGTATGTGAAACCAATATTTTTTTTGTCTAGATTGTTCTGCTGAGAGTTCTGCCCAGCATTAACTTCCCAGTCCCAGGGTTTCTAACTTCCTCATTTCCCTGTCTCTTGTAGAAAGCTTTAGCCCTGCCACAGGTTTTTCCTAATGTAGAGATTTTACAACCTTTTTGGAACAAATAAACAAACATCTGGAACCATGTGGTACATTTAATCAAAATGTTTGCATTGGGCCAAAATGGTAAAATCATGAAAAATGGCTTGTCGGTGAGCTCAAGAAGGCCAAGTGATGACGTTGTCGGCTGCAAGTGGATTAAGATTGAGTGAGGGGGACACCTGCTCATTGAGCCTGCTTTCCTCCGCTTCCCCTCCCAGCCATTAATATTTACTGTTTTGCTTCTTTATCCATTCTAATGAAAGTTTTGGTTGGACTGTTTGGGGGAGAGGCCTGTTACTTTTCCAATAACCTTGAATTTGTTGGGATGTGTGTACTTTATAAAGGGTGTGGTTTGGAGCTTTCTGACTTTTTAGTTCTCTTATTCATAATTCCATATGCTTCAGGTCACCCCAGGGCCTGTTTCTGTTTCTTCAATCAGTCACCCAGCCACATTTCCTTGAGAGGAATCCTGCACTGCAGTTGTGGGAGAAGCAAAAGAAGTTGTGGGCTCTGCCTTCAGGAATCCTATAGTCTAAGTGCAGAAATAAGGGTCTGCACATAGAAAGCAGAGGCCAAGCTAGATGTAGAAGTGCAGAGAAGGGCGAGATGAGTGAAGATTGAAGGATTGAGAGGCAGCCTTGGTTGAAAGTGAGAGCAGAACTGAACAAATAGGTGGAAGGAGAAATCTGGATTTATACTTCCTCCTCACCTTCTACTTCCAAATGTTTAAGAGCTCTTTCTTCTGGTCACTTCATGTAAACTCACAAACTGAGAAGGAAAATATGTGCTGGGTAGAGAAATTCAGTTCCAAAACACATCTTCCATCCCCTATTTCTGTGTTCACAAATTTCCACCTAGTTGTTGCTCCAATGCACTTGACTATATAGTCTAAAGCCACCACCGCAATAGAGTCAGTTGTGTAGATAACAAAGCTGCAGTAACTCTTCCTCTTAGTGTGGAAGAGGGCTTGTGGACAGACCAAGTGGAATTCTTGTTGAATTTCTAGCCATAATCTTATAAACTGTGTGTGTGTGGGGTGGGGGTGGTGAGAAATAACCTTAAAACAGGGGTTACATATGATTATTCTGTCTCCAGTTAGTTTTTCCTCTGTGAGGTATGTTTATGATGAAATAAAATATAACTTTTGTTTGCATATTAAGAGGAGGAAGTTGAGACTATTTGGCTTTGTGGAATGTATGCTCTTATATATTTTCCACTTGAGGATTTATATCCAGGATGAAGTTATTCTAAGAAAAAGATGAGAAGTTTTCCTTATTACACAGAATACAAGGGGAGTAACCAGGGGCTGAAAATACAGTGGTGCCACATGTTTTGGTTGGATGTAAGGAAAGGTTGACTTGTTGAACTGAGGTGTGGATTGTCAAGGGAAACTAGGAAATCACCGCTCCCCAAGGCTTTTCCTGAAGGATATGCTCATCTGTCATTGATAGTTGAAGAGTGTAGACTGAAGGAAGTGAAATGAAAGTTACACAACTTTCAGATCCAGGCAGGATATGAAACCCAGAACCAGGACTCTCTGTGTTAATGCTAGTTCAACTTCTTCATAAAATGAAACCCTGTTTCACCTTGACCTCTCTGGACTTCTACAAGTGCAGGTAGATATAAGACCATCCTGGAAAAACACTCCAGTGTTGTTAGAGTTCTTAGTCCTCAAAGCTTTATTATTCTTGCGCATCTGTTTCTTTAAATACTCTCTGCAGAAACATTAGCATGAAAATAAGAGTACAGCAAGTTGGAATTTTCCATTTGTAGCTTCCTTAGTCTGTGTGGTCAGAGTTCTATCCTCAGGGATGCTAATGAAAACTCTATGTGCTGTTCTAGGGCAAATGTTTCTCAGTAAGAGAGAGGAGGGGGTGGGGAACCAGGAAAATAATGCAACACTAATTCCAAAACACAGACTGCCTGGAGATTCTGATTTAAATTGCCCTTTTACCCCTCTTCCCACTCTCACCCCAAGGGGAAAAAAATCTTGTGTTGTAAGGACAGACATCTGTATAAGAACAATAAAAGAGTCTTCTCTCTTATGGATTAGCTCTTTATTCCTTTATTTATCTTGCTATACCTCATCAGTTTCTCCCAAATCAAGGCGAGTCAAAGAACATGAGATGCAGTCTCTCACTTTGGTTTTGATTAAAGAAACCCGTATAACCATCCTCTCCCACAAATTTCTTCTCTCAAGAGAGAGCTTTCCTTTTTGTGTCTAATTTATTTTTTCTTTATCTGCTTCATTGGAATCTTTCTAGGATTTACTTCATACAGTTTGTAACTCAAATAGCCAAGGTCTCCCAGAGAACAGGGTAGGCATGGCAGTGAATGTTGGAGTAGTTGGGAAACTGTAAAGTACAAGGAAAACTAAGATAGTATAATGAGCACATTCCACAGCCTCCTTTTCTTTTTTTCTGAATTTCAAGAAATGTATTATTTAATTAGAAAGAATACCTACTGATCTCATATATGTGCCAAGCACTCTTCCAAACATTAAGGATAGGAGATGAATAAATCAGACAAAAATTGTGACTTCAAAGAGCTTACATTTTATTATTGAAAGGCTCAATAACTAAAATAAAAAATGAAATTCATATAGTATGTTAGAGATAAGTACTAAGATGAAAACAAGGCAGTATTTATCATTTGAGTCTCACTATATATAGAAGGCACTGCTGAGAAAGGGGCATTGGAGTGATAAGTTGAAGGAGGTGAGAGATGGAAACCAGAGAATATCTGAGAGAAGAGAGTCATCCATGCAGAGCAAGTGGATGGTCTTGAGATAGGAGTATGACTAGCAAACATGAAATAGATAGAGCTAGGAGGCCAGTGTGGCTAGACTAAGTCATCTAGTGAGGAGGGGAGAGTTGGAGGAGGAGTTTGGATGGAAGTCAAATGCTATTAAAGGCCAGAAGTTGTAGCATCTTGTAGACCATTTGCATGACTAAGTCAGGAAGCCATTTAAGGTGTTAGCAGAAATGATAGAAACAATATATACTACTCGCTATTGGGGAGAAAACACACTCATACCATAACTAATTAGAAAACAAGAAGGGGTAGTGCTATTGATTAGAAAGTATATAGCCTGCAAGATGGATAGAAGGGTAGGATTAAAGAGCTTGATCCCAGCCCCAAATAAATGTGTTAGTTTCAACATGTCAGATCAGCTTTAGGAGGTCTCTAAGCACAAGACATTTATTAGGTCCACAGATTCTGCAGGTCAGGAATTCCAAAACAGGACAGCGGGAAGGACTTATTGCTGCTCTGTAATATCTGAAGCCTCGGTAGGAGATTTGAAATCTGGGAGTAAGAATCATTTGAAAAATCATATACTCAGTGATGGATGCTGACTACCAGTTGGGGCCTCAGTTCCTTCCCATGTGGTCTTCCTCTGTAGGCTGGAAAGGCCTTCCTCATAGCATAGTGGTGGAGCGCTGAGGGCAAGAAGTCCTAGAGAGAGTGTAAGAGCCAGGCAAAAGTCCTATTGTCTATCATGACCTACTTTAGCTCCATTTTATTCATCAAGGTCATCACAAAAGTCCTGCCTAGATTTAGGGGAAGGGAGAATAGACTCCACCTTTTCATGGGGAGTGGCAAAGTTCTAGAAGAGAATGTGAAACCAGAAATATTTCTCTGACCCTTTTGGCAAATACAACCTTATACAATAATGACATACTGGGTCACTAACAGAATTTCAATAAAATTTCAGGGACTAGAAGTAGTGCAAAAACTCTCAGATCACAGTGATTTAAAAGTAAAAATTAATTTAAAAATTAGATTGCAGAAAGCTCAGCTACCCAGAAATTTTTTAATATTCTTAAATCTCAAGTCAAACAAAACATACAAGCCCAAACTAGGGAATAGCCAGAGAAGTATGATAATGAAATGATTACCTGTTAGAACCTATAAATAGATGTAAGGCTATTTTCAGAGAAAACAGCTTTAACTAACTAACTAACTATATATGTGTGTGTGTGTATATATATATATATATATATATATATGTATATATATATACATATATATACATATATTTCATACACATAGACATAGATATATACAACATATATGTATCCTATCTAATAAAAGAGTAATATGCAAATTTGACCATACCTTTGCTATACCCACAAGCCACGCCCACCAGATAATCAGGAGCATATAAACCCCAACCAAGATGGCTGCTGCCACTGAGAGCAGGAGGAAGGCTTGGGTTTCCCTGGCAACAGAGGAAGCCAAGCTTTACACCTGCTATTGCTGGCCTACGCCTCCACTCAATGCTACAAAGTTTCAGTTATAAAAGATACAGAAATGGTGGCAGCCACTGAGCTGGAGAGAACAGAGTCTTGGGTTTCCCTGGCAATGGAGGAAGCCAAGCTTTCCATGTGCCCTTGCCAGCCTAGGCCTCCATTCTAGGCTACAAAGTTTCAAACAGAAATGACTGCTGCCACAGAGCGATCAGAAGGCTTGGCTCTGCTCCAGGCTACAAAGTTTCAATTGTAGACATAAATTAATCCAAGATCCCAGGGCCTCCACTTGGGTTACTGGGGGCCATGGCCGGCCTGCAAATCTCTACAGACCCCTCGCCCAGGCCGCTCCTCACCCCAAGGGAACCCCCACCCTGATCTGGGACACTCTTCAGGGCAAACCAGCTGCCCCCCACCCATGCACCAGGCCTCTATCCTATCTAATAAAAGAGTAATTTCCAGATTGACCATCACTCCAACACACAAGAGGACTTCCCCCATGTGGTCAAAGATCCTGCCCCCATGTGGACACAAGATGGCCACCACAAGATGGCCAGCAGGGGAGGGCTGCTAGGAGGTTCCAGGCCTGCAAGGGAGGGCGGTTGTGGGCGATCAGGCCAGCAGGGAAGGGCAGCTGGGAGGGACCAAGCCTGCAAGGGAGGGTAGTTGGGGCAATCAAGCCTGCAGGGAAGGGAAGTTAGGGGTGACCAGGCTGGCAGAGGAGAGAAGTTGGGGGGGGGGCAAAAAGGCTGGCAGGGGAGCAGTTAGACATCATTTAGGCTGGCAGGGTAGTGGTTAGCGGGTGATCAGGCTGGCAGGCAGAAGCGGTTAGGGGCAATCAGGGAGGCAGGCAGGTGAGCAATTTGGAGCCAGCAGTCCTGGATTGTGAGAAGGATGTCTGATAGGATCGGGCCTAAACGGGCAGTCAGACATCCCTCAAGGAGTCCCAGATTGAGGAGGGTGCAGGCTTGCCTAAGAACATTCCCAGACCCCTGTGCATGAATTTTGTGCACTGGGACTCTAGTATATCTATAAGTTTAATAAAGAAAATATGTAAAAGATAAGTTAAACATTTGACTCAAAATACACTCAACTAAGTATACCCCCCCCAAAAAAATAATTTTATCATAGTTAAAACCATGTATTAGTAAGATAGAAAGCAAAAAGTATCCTAGATAATAAAGAGCTAATTAGACTGGATGGTGGAACAACCTTCTGAAACAACCAGTGGGTGAGGGGTGGGGCCGGAGACAGCTACGGCTGGGAGGGCTGAGGTGGCAGCCAGGGCTGCTGGGAGTGCCAAACTCCTTGCACGAATTTTGTGCATTGGGCCTCTAGTAATAAATAATCTGAAAGCTAATTTTTTTAAAATCTAAATTACTGTGCTAATCAAGGAAATTTGAAGAAATGCAAAAAAAAAAAAAAAAAAAGGAAAGCCACAGAAATAGGAGAAAATTAAAAGAATCATGAGAACTATCTTTAACTTTGTTCATTCCTGTGCAAATCTCTGAAAGTTTAAATCAAAGTGGGTAATTTGCAATGAAAATATAACTCCCCCAAACTGATAGATTGATTTTAAGAGGTAAAATAAAGTTCATAAATCCCTATCATGACCCCCAAAAAGCACAAAATCTAGATGGATTTATGGGGAAATTTTATCGAACATTAGGGGAGAAAATTATTCAGCAGTACTCTGTTCAATGTTTAACAATGGGGTCTCTAAAAAAAACAACAACAAAAAAAAGCAAAAACTCATATCTGAGGTGTTTACCAATTTCTCTGACATGAATATTCCCACCATGACTTATTTCAAGTTACATACGTGATGCTACTTTATGTGGAGTTGGGAAGAAATGTGCACAACCTGGCCTGTGAGTCCCTGTAAGCTGGTTCCTACACACCACAGGGAAAATTTCAAAGCTATTTCAATCATTCCAGAGCACAGATTAATAAGTGTTTGCTTCCAAATTCTATTAATAGGTAGAATTAAACCTTTACATAAAAATTGAGAAGGTTTCTGATAAAATAACTAGATAGTTTATTCAATTATGATATATGTACAAAAATCTCAATAAAATAATTATAAAACAACACCCAAAAAGAGCAGAGTAAAACATCATGACCAAGTGAGATTTATTCTCAATATGAAATGAAGTTTCAGTATTGGGATAGCCATTTATTTATTGAATAGTTTTAAAAGATCTAAGGATGAAAGGCATAATTCTGTAGATGCTGAAAGGGTCTTGGCCAAATTTAATAAACATTCTTGATTTAAAAACATACAAAAATAGATGTATGTTTTTTTAATATGATAAAAATCTATCCATCTTAGTCCAATGCCAATATCAAACTTAATGGGCAAACAGAGATATTTCTATTAAAATAAGGACAACATAATATATCTGTTACATCTACTATTATCACTATTACTAGAAATACTGGCCTGAGGAATTAGGTAAAGAAAGAAACTGCAGACAAGCAAATGGAACACATCACAAAATTATCATATTTATAAATTATTTGATTTGATTTGACAATTGGAAACTTAAAAGAAAGATTAAGACAGTCCAGTGAGGAAGTAAAATAAACATACAGAAATTACTAGCCTTTTAATATTAAAATAAAAGCCAGTTAGAAAATATTTAAGTGAAAGATTCCATTTACAAAAGCAACAGAGAAGGAAATAAAGTTGGAATATTATACATTAATAACCATATAAAATATTGTTATAAAGAAAATGTTATAAATCTCTAGAAGAACAGAAAAGAAGGCTTGGAGATATGAACAGACATACAATATTCTTTTATAGGAAAATTCAAGACCCTAAATATGTCCATGATCTCTTCATTAATATATAATTTCATTACAAAACTATATAAGTATACTAGTATAATTACCAAAGTTTTTCCTTTTCTCTTTTCTTTTAAAATAGAAAAATTGGATCTAATGTTTAGATGAGAAGATAATAGCCAAGATCATTCTGGGGAAAAAAAATCTAATAAAAGAGCAATGTGCAAATTAACCATCACTCCACTACACTCACAAGCCATGCCCACCAGGCAATCAGGAGTGAGTATGAAAATTAACCTAACCAAGATGACTATGGCCCCAGAGCAAACAGGACTTGGGTTGCCCCCGGTGATTGAGGAAGCCAAGCTTTCCACACATGCAGGCCAGTCCAGGCCTCCATTCCAGGCAACAAAGTTTCAATTATAGAAGATAAATAAATCCCAACAAAAATGGCAGCAGCCACAGAGCTGGAGGGAGCAGAAGGCTTGAGTTGCCCCTGGTGATGGAGGAAGCCAAGCTTTGCACACACCCTGGCCTGCCGTGGCCTCCACTTAAGGCTACAAAGTTTCAATTATAGAAGATAAATAAATCCCAACAAATATGGCGGCAACCACTGAGCAAGCAGGAGTCTTGGCTCCACTCTAGGCTACAAAGTTTCAATTATAGAAGATAAATAAACCCCAGATATCAGGGCCTCCTTTTGGGTCGATGGGGGGTGTGGTTGCCCTGCAAACCATCATAGGCCTCTTGCCCATGCTGCCCCATGCCCCAAGGGAACCTCCACCCTGATCTGGGACACCATTAAGAGCAAACCAGTAGGCCCCTACTGATGCACCAGGCCTCTATCTTATCTAATAAAAGAATAATATGCAAATTGACCATTACTCCAACACACAAGATGGCTGCCCCCATGTATCAAATATCCTTCCCTTATATCGATATAAGATGGTCACCAAAAGATGGCCAGCAGGGGAAGGCAGTTGGGAGGGACCAGGCCTGCAAGGGAGGGCAGTTAGGGGTGATCAGGCCTGCAGGGGAGTGCAGCTAGGGGCAAACAGGCTGGTAGGGGAGCAGTTAGGCATCAATCGGCTGGCAGGGGAGTGGTTAGGGGATGATCAGGCTGGCAGGCAGAAGTGGTTAGGGGCAATCAGGAAAGCAGGCAGGTGAGCAGTTGGGAGCCAGCAATCCTGGATTGTGAGAGAGATCCTAGATCGGAGAGGGTACAGGCTGAGGGACACACACCCCAGTGCATGAATTTTGTGCACCAAGCCTCTAGAATATATATATATATATATATATATATATATATATATATATATGTATGTGTGTGTGTGTGTTACTAGATATTAAGTGTATTATAAAGCATCAATGATTTTTTTTTAAATAGCACTAGCACACAAATCACTCAGCAGACTAATGGAATAAAATGGGAATTCCAAAACAAAAAATTAAAGGCATTTACATGTTGGATTTAGTATATGACAAAGTATTACCTTAAACTGGTAGTAGCCTATTCAATATATGTCTTGGGGCAAATGAGTAGCTCTTTTGGGAAAAAAAAAAGGATTCATTTCTCATACCTTATATCAAGATAAATTACAAATGGATTAAGATTTTAAGTGGTAAAGAAAAATAAACCAAAAAAATGCTGAAAGATGGAATTCATAATTCAGAAGCCCTGATTTAAAAATGAAAATTTGAAAACCTTATTAAAATACTAGCGGCCCAGTGCATGAAATTCATGCACGGGAGGCGAGGATGTCCCTCAGCCCAGCCTGCACCCTCTCTAATCTGGGACCCCTCAAGGGATGTCCAACTGCCCATTTAGGCCCGATCACAGTAGGATCGGGCCTAAACAGACAGTCGGACATTCTTCTCACAATCCAGGACTGCTGGCTCCAAACTGCTCACCTGCCTGCCTCCCTGATTGCCCCTGCTTCTGCCTGCCAGCCTGATCATCCCCTAACCACTACCCTGCCAACCTAATTGATGTCTAACTGCTCCCCTGCCAGACTGTTTGCCCCCAACTTCCCTCCTCTGCCAGCCTGGATATCCCTAACTGCCCTCCCCTGCAGGCTTGATTGCCCCCAACTGCCCTTCCTTGCAGGCCTGGAACCTTCCAATGGCCTTCCCCTGCTTGCCATCTGTGGTGGCCATCTTGTGTCCACATGGGAACAGGATCTTTGACTACATGGGGACAGCCCTCTTGTGTGTTGGAGTGATAGTCAATCTGCATATTACTCTTTTATTAGATAGGATAGAGGCTTGGTGCATGGGTGGAGGCCAGCTGGTTTGCCCTGAAGGGTATCTTGGATCAGGGTGGGGGTTCCCTTGGGGCATGTGGCAGCCTCAGTGAGGGGCCTGTTATGGTTTCCAGGCCAGCCACACCCCCCAGCAACCCAAGCAGAGGCCCTGGGATCTGGGATTAATTTATGTTCTACAATTGAAACTTTGTAGCCCAGAGAGGAGCCAAGCCTCTGCTCGTTCTGTGGTGACAGCCATTTCTGTTTGGTTTATTTAAATTCTATAATTGAAACCTCGTAGCCTAGAGTGGAGGCCTAGGTGCTAGGGCTTCAGAAGCTTGGCTTCCTCCATCGCCCGGGCAATCCTAGCCTCTGCTCTTTCCAGCTCTATGGCTGCCGCCATTTCCGTTGAGCTATATCTTCTATCATTGAAACTTTGTAGCATTGAGTGGAGGCCTAGGCTGGCAAGGGCAGGCGGAAAGCTTGGCTTCCTCCATTGCCAGGGAAACCCAAGCCTCCCTCCTGCTCTCAGTGACCACAGCCATCTTGGTTGGGGTTTATTTATATAATTTGCTCCAGATTGGCTGATGGGTGTGGCTGTGGGCATGGCTTGATCAGAGATACAGTCAATTTGCATACTACTCTTTTGTTAGATAGGATGTTTGACTTTATTTAAAAAAAAAAAAACACATAACCTTCTCCAAAGCGGACATACAAGTGGTCCATAGACAAATGAAAAGATGCTTAATGTCACTAATGATCAGAGAAGGTATAATTAGAACCACAATGAGATACCATTTTATACATGTCAGAATGGCTATTATCAATAAATCAACACGCAGCGAGTGCTTGAAAGGATGTGGAGAAATGGGAACCCCTGTGCACTGTTGAAGGGAATGCAGATTAGTGTAGCCCCTATGGAAAACAGTATGGAGTTTCCTCAAAAAAATTAAAAATGAAATTGCTTTATGACCAAGCGATTCCACTTCTGTGTACATATACAAAGAAACCCCAAACACCAATTTTAAAGAATATATACACCCCCATGATCATTGCAGCATTATTTACAATAGCCAAAATATGGAGCAACCCCAGTGCCCATCAATGGATAACTGGATAAAAAAGCTGTGGTACATATTACTCAGCCATGAAAAAAACACAAATGTAATCTTACCAGTTGTGACAGCCTGGATGATGTAGAGGCATATGCTCAATAAAATAAGCCAGACAGAGAAAGACAAATACCATATGATTTCACTTATATGTGGAACAAAATAAATGAATGAACAAAATTGAAACAAACTCATAGATTCAGAGAACAGACTGGGTTGCCAGAGGGCAGGAGTCATGGGGGCTGGGCAAAAAAGGTGAAGGAATCAAGAAGTACAAATTGGTAGTTATAAGGTAGCTACAGAGATATAAAATACAGCATAGGGATTATAGTCAATGTTAAAATAGTTATGTTTGGCGCTGGGAGAATACTGGGGGAAACACTTTGTAAAGTATATGATTGTCTACCCACTATGCTATCCACCTGAAACTAATACAAAATAATATTGGCTGTAAACTGTAATTGAAAAATAATTTTTAAAAAAGAATCATTCAAAAAATTGGTAAAATTTGAAGGGGGTCTTAGTATTATATCAATAGTAATTTCCTGGTTTTTATGACTATATTACAATTACTTAGGAGAATGTACTTATTTATTTATTAAAAATACGCTGTAGTGTTTAGTGTGAAGGGCATCACTTGAGTAACTTACTCTCAAATGTTAAAAAAAGTGCTTTGTACTTTTCTTACATTTCTATTATAAATATGATATTCTTTCAAATTAAAAAAAAATAGAAGATGATAAAATCCAGACCAGACCACACAAAGACCCTATAGAAAAGCTGGAATTTTAAATCAGAAACTCAATGTACATGTTTTAAAGTTTTATGATACATATTTATACTTAATTGCATAATGACATGTATACTTCTCAAAAAAAAAAGGAGAGAGAAGAACTTTTACATTGAGGAAGACATACAATGAATTTAAAAATATTTGGAAATATGTCATTTGCAGTGGTAGATTATGTATATTTTTGTAATACATGAAGAATTCCAAATGCATAAAAAATTGACCCACAACTATAAAAATAGATCAGCAATTGCATTCCTAAAAAATACTGGCATATATGTAAAATGACCTATGTTCAATAGTATTTATTGTAGAGTAGATGCACTAGCTAAATATTAAATATAGCCAAATATCTGTCACTTTAGAAATGGTTACATACATATGAGACATCCAACCTCTGGAATATTGTGTATCTCTTTCAAAAGAATTAGGAAGTTCCCTACATTGTTACTAGTGTATGTAAGTCTATGCAACTATGTGAATCTATGCAGCATATATCAATAAAGGAATAAAGTAAAATACAGAAAATATGCATATATACTATCCTTTATGCATAAAAGGTATAATGATAAGAATCTATGTTTCTAAAAGACTCTGAAAGATGGATAATAGTGAGTGCCTATGGATGTGGAGAAGTAGGCACATGGGAAGACGGGGGTGGGAGAAATACTATTCACTCTACACTTTATTTCCTCTAAATTTTGAATCATATTCAAAAATAAACAAATTGAATTTAAAAGACAAATAAAATTCATCTAGCCTATAATCTAGCAATTACACATATCCAAAGGGAAGTATGCAGAATGATGTTTATTGCAGCACTTTTCTAGTAGTAGAAAAAGTGCAAAGAGAAATTATATGCCTATCAAGAAAGGAATGGTTAAAGTGATTTTGAACACTATGCAGCAGTTTAAAAGAGTTGAAGGTAAATGAAGTACTAACACAAAATGATCTTCAAGACATATTTTTGAGCAAAAACAATTTGAGTACAAGGCATTTGTATATTGTGATACAATTTATGTAAAAGCACAAAATTGCGTGTGAGTGCATGCATGCGTGCGCGCACACACACGTGTATAAATGCATGGAAATTATTTTGGAAGGATGGATATAAAACCCTAACAGTAGTTACTTCTGGGAGAAAACCTAAATTGAATTGAGAAAGAATAGAAGAGGGTCAAGAAGTCTAGCTTTTTCAGTATGTGAATTTTCATAAAAATATACTAATATTTTACTCATGTAATAGTTATAATAAAAATAATAAAAGATCTAAAGAAGGTAAGAGCTTTGAGTAATTTGTAACCATTTTGGAGACTTTGAAACTTTGTTTCCCCAAGGCTAGGGTTGAAGAAATAGTTTTCCCACCCAAGGTGGCTCAATGATTGAGTGTTGATCTATGAACCAGGAGGTCAGGGTTCAATTTCCAGTCAGGACACATGCCTGGGTTGAAGACTCAATGTTTCTCTCTCCCTCTCCCTTCCTCTTTGAATTCAATAAAAATGTATTTTTAAAAATAATTTCTGAGAAAACATTCCTTTTCTTCTCCAATTTTAGTAATCTGGTGTTGAAAATCCACAGTAAACTTTCTGTACTCTGTCACTGTTGGGGGATATGATATTCATATGAATCAAATATTCTGATAGATGAGGAGATACAGAAGGAAAAAAAAGTCAAGAGGTAGATGTGTGCAGTGACTCCATGGCTTCTGACTTACTGAGGATGGGAAAGAAGACATCATCATTAAGACATCAGGTCACTATTTATTGAGTGGTTTCTTTAGAGGTAGGCACTGTGCTGGTATTTTACATGTTTGTGGTCTCATTTAATCCTCGCAATATCTCCTAGAACTGGATATTATCCCTATTTTTACATGTGAGGAAATTGAAGCTTAATGAGATATTATGTAGCTTACCCATGGTCCCAGTGCTAATATGTCCTTGTGAGACTCAAAACCAGGGCTAACACTGAAGCCTGTATTCTTCTCTCATTCCATGCTGCCCCTCCCCCAATAAAACACACTTAATATGCAACTATATGAGTAAATTTTAATCTGCTTCTTAATTTCAGCATTTCAGGAATCCTGTTACCAGCTTCCATTACCAGGGCACTAGTTAAGCATGGAATAAATGATGGCTAATTGGAGATATCTGGTTGACAGAAAGCAGAGTCCTGCTGCATTTGTAGGAGTGCTTTTATAAACAGATGAAAGTGTAGCAAAATCACAGGTGTGATTTTGGCATAGCCTCTTTGTTATTTATTGATCTGCATGCTCAGAAGGCCTTTTTATCTCCCATATACAGATTTCAAATTTTCTGTCATTTTTATGACAGAACTTACATCCCTCTTTGTCATTCTATAAATATTGTTTAGATACATGAGGCAGTTTCCCCCTCCCAGAATCTCCTAGCAAAGAATCAGATCTCTTAACCTGAATTAACACACGTAGAATTTAGGCGTGCTGCCCCAGGGGCTTCCTGGACTACTGCTTTGGTTATAGATTATAAATGCCATTTAGAGAAACCACAAGATGGCTCCTGAGTGTCTAGTAAACTTCAACAACCACCTGAGCGATCCCTCCGTGAGACTGCATAAAACAGAAATAAAGAATGGCAAATAACCCATTGACTATGCACTTTCTCTCCCACTGAGAGCAGAACGCAGTGCAATGCAATTTCAGTGCTTACATGCCTCTGGGGAAAACAGACCCTGAACATCACGTAGTGCAGCACCAGAGAAATGCTTTAGATCTGTGCTATGCTTGGTGTCATAAAACCCAAGCAACCTTAGACTTCCTTTTGGAGTACAATGGACTGGTAATTTTGTTTTGTTATATTATCCACTGAGCATAATGATAATGGGTCACATGCAATTTAAGAAAACTTAAGTCTAATAAGAAAAATATCTAATAAATACTAACAGCATCTCATTTGTATTGTTGCTGGTCTAATCCTTCTATTAACATTTGTTTTTACATATTAAATGATCTGCAATAACTTGAAACTGAAGATGGCAGTACAAATTAAAACACTCATTCTTGTAACATATTCATTGTATGACTGCTAACATGACTTCCCTCATGCAGGAACTGGGAGATATGGCACATAAGAGGGGGTGATGCTAGCACGTAGTGGGAGGTGCTTGATTTTAGACATGATCAGCGGTTAAGATGCTTAGTGTAGAGATAACCACATTCATAACCAGGGATGTGAAGCAAGTCAATGAAAAACAAAGACTGAAGGTTTGAATTCAGCCCTTAAGAAAAAGATACACTTATCCCCTCAAGCCAGGCTTCTTCTGGACCAGTGGAGAAGCTTAGGGAAACTCTGGTACACAAAAGCATGGGGGACGGGGAAGTTCTAGGCAGAGTTAACTGCCCATTAGGACAATGTGGTGGGGAGGGCTAGAATGAGGGGAATATTTTCAGGAAGCTGTTATTATTAGATACTAGAAGCCTGGTGCAGAAATTCATGCATGGGGAGTGTCCCTCAGCCCAGCCTGCACTCTCTCCAATCTGGGACCCCTTGAGGGATGTGCGACTACCTGTTTAGGCCTGATTCTGGTAGGGCATCAGGTCTAAACAGGCAGTTGGGCATCCCTCTCACAATCCAGGACTGCTGGCTCCAAACTGCTCACCTGCCTGCCTTCCTGATTGCCCCTAACTGCTTCTGCCTGTCAGCCTGATCACCCCCTAACCATTCCCCTGCCAGCCTGGTTGCCCCCAACTTCCCTTCTCTGCTGTCCTGGTCCCTCCCAACTACCCTCCCCTGCTTGCCATCTTGTGGTGGCCATGTTGTGTCCACATAGGGGCAGCCATCTTGTGTTGGAGTGATGATCAATTTGCATATTACTCTTTTGTTAAATAGGATGGGCCTCTCACGCCTTTCTAAGTATTTCCTAGGAAACATCCCCAAGGTAAATATGCTGTGTACCTACCTCCAGGAATTCTGACTCAGTAGGTCTGGGGGGACACCCTGCATGTGCTATTTTTAATAAGAACCTTGAGTGATTCCACTATACACAAGAATTTTAAAACCACCATTTTAAGGAGTCTCTTTTCCCAAGTCTCCTTGTCCATGAGGTTTAGGAGAGTAGTAGTCACAAACCCTGCTGACTAGTGGCATGGCAGCCACAAAGGTCTTGCCATGGCAGGCCCTCAAGGGTTTCTGAGAAGGACTATGTGGTGGGGAGGGCTAGAATGAGGGGAATGTTTTCAGGAAGCTGGTATTATTAGATACTAGAAGCCTGGAGGATACAGGAGGCTGAGTTATCAGGAAGAATTTACTGTGCAAGACACTGTGCTATGTGCAGAGATTGTAAGGACCCCTGCCCTCAAGGCATTTACAGTTTAGATCAAGACCGCAGGCAGAACTCAAATAATGCATTGAAGTACTACAGTGCTATGAAACCTGGGGACACAAAGAGCTTGATCATTGGGGGAGGGCTTCCTAAATCAACATAGGGCTTGGACAAAGGGCTGGCCAAGGTGTAGAGAATGGGACTTCACAGAAGTGTTGTCAAGAAGTTTGAATACTTGGGTGGTAACCATTGATTGGTTGTAAATGGTGAAGAGGAGGGAAGAGCATCAGATGACCCCCAAGTTTTTGGCCTGAGTGCCTTTGTGGCAGGAACATCCATATTCTGAGGAATGGTTTGGGAGGAACAAATTCTATCAGACATGTTGAACATGAGCTCTCTGTGCCTGCAGATGGAGTTGTTCTAAGTTATGAGTGAACAAACTTTCACTGTAAAGGGGCCAGATGGTTTTGTTGTGCTTACTCAACTCTGTCATTGTAATGTGCAATAGGTGAGCAAATGAGCATGGCTGTGTTTCAATAAAACTTTATTTACAAAGCAAGTGGTAGGCCAGATTTTGCCCATCTGCCCTAGCTTTAAACTCCTGCTATAAATGTAAGAATGGAATGGCAGATAGATATACATGTTTGTATACATAGAATCTTTCTCTGTGGTCACAGAATCATCACACTTATTCTATACAAACACTGCATTTCAAGGTTAGTTTAACAAAGAATTGTCAACATTCCAAAAACCACTCAATGATTACCCATTTATAAAAAGTTAAATGTGTAAATGTAAATTAAACTACAAGATACAGTTTGTATTCACTGATTAAGCAGCATTTAAAAAATCTGGCAGTACTATGTACTGGCAAAGTTGTAGTGAAAGAGAAACTCAAAAGCAGTTGTTTATTTTCTTTTTTTCCTTTATTTTAATTTGACTTAGGTTTTTCATCACTTTATCTCCTCTATGTCTTCTGCCTCTACCCACCTCCTTCCTGATATCAAAAGCTATTTTGGCCTGGCCGGTGTGACTCAGTGGTGGTGCATTAACCTATGAACCAGAAGGTCAAGTTTCAATTCCCGGTCAGGACACGCCTGAGTTGTAGCTCAATCCCCAGTGTGGGATGTACAGAAGGCAGCCAATCAGTGATTCTCTCTCATCATTGATGTTTCCCTCTCCCCCCCTCTTCTCTCTTTTCCTCTCCTTCTCTCCCTTCCAGTCTGAAATCAATCAAAACAAACAAACAAAACACCTATTTTGGTGGGAGTGTGAGTTAATGTATCTATTTTGGAAAACAACTTGTTATTATCTAGTAAATTTTTAAAATATAATTTTTATTGATTTCAGAGAGGGAGAGGGAGTGGGAGAGATAGAAACATCAATAATGAAAGCGAATAATTGATCAGCTTCCTCCTACACACTCCTTACTAGGGATCGAGCCCACAGCCTGAGCATGTGCCCTTGACCAGAATTGAACCTGGGACCCTTCAATCCACAGGCTGATTCTCTGTATCCACTGAGCCAAACTGGGTGGGCAGTAGTAAATTTGATTAAATGCAAACCCTAAGATCCAGCAAGTCAACTTCTGGGACTATAACCCAGGACAAATGCTTGTACATACTGAGATTAATAAGAACTGCACTCAGCATTGTCTACAATAGCAAAATAAAACAAAAGAGAATAGCAACAACAAAATACTCAAAAACCTGGAAACAACCCAAATGGTTCTTTAAATGAGGTAGAGTAACATTCAACATGGAGGAATCTATAAAACAAACTCCCTGAGTGATGCTCTATATTATTTTTATATAAAAAAATAAAACAAAACACTATTTTAAAAGGGTCTTTACATATGTGGCAAAACTGAAAAAACTTACATGGAAATGAAAAACTTAAAATTCAATGTTGCATTTATCATCAGTGGTCAATAGAGGCAAAGAAATATAATCTGATAGGGAAAACTTAAGGGATTTATTTATTTCTAAGCTTGGTGGTAGGTACCCAGATTTTTAAAAATTATTTTTTCCAATACTTTATATGTGATATTTGTTCCTTTACAATGGAGCAAGCATTGCATGATAGTGAAAAACAAGACAAACCAAAATCTTACTGAATTTCATTACCAATTTTATACTTTTGAGAAATAATTCGCTGAAGACTATTCTTGTAAAAAGATGTCAGTTTGGGGGAGTGACTTCTTATCTGACTCGTTTTCTTTGCCAGTCACGCCACCTTTCCCAGTCATTGAAGGCCAGCTGCTTCCAGCATTTCCTCTCAGCACAAGGCCCTGGAGACTGGGTGTAGCCCAGAGCGGGAGCAATGGCTATGCAGGGTCATTTTAGTTCCCCATTTTAAGGACAGCAAGCATTGTCTTTGGCATAGGACAGAATGTGGTCAAATTTCTCCCTGTCACTCAGCGAGTGATCCTGCTGCTGTTTTTATATCCTCACAGTCATCTGGGCTTACAGGGACACTGTGTAGTGGTTTCGTGGTGTGGAAGCTGTTGCTACCTAATTTTTTTATTTCTTGAATATCACTTTGTAGTGTCATGATTACAAGGCTTGGAAGAAGATAAATTCTCTGTCTATTCTGAGTATAAATGGGCACTTGAGATTAAACCACCTAGTTAATTTCCCCTTGTTGCAGGAGTAGAATCTGAATCCAAACCACAGCACAACCTAGCCTCTAAATCTCCATTAAAAACCACCTTGGGTCGTCTGGCAAAGCTTTATATAAAGTCAGCAGAGAATTATAAAGTCAAAAGTGAAAAATGGTACAACAAGAAAGAATCATAAAAAAATACTGCATCAGTTAAATGTACTCAAAGGCAATTTAGTGTGTTCTGGCACCAGTTCTTATTGATGCAAAGAATGTGATGTGTCAGGGCTGGGCATGAGCATGAAGGAATTGCAGGAGGAAGGATGCAGCTCAGAGCCTCACTCAGGAACAGCTCTGTGAAGGATGCCTGTGGGGGTGCCAGATGTGGTGCAGGGGGCCAAATATGGTGGGGATCTCCCTTTTCTGTGTCCAGCACGGAAAGAGAGATGGAACTGGTTAGGAATGGAGGCAGCCAGGGATTAAGAAAAATGAAGAGAGGATAGAAGAAAGCTGGGTGCTATCATCTCTCTCATGGAGAGACAGGGACAGGGACCTGGAGCCCATGCAGCAAGTTTATTTTATATTCCAAATACCAGGAAGTTACACCAAAAGGTCAAGAAAAAAGATTATTTGCATTCTTGAGTAGGCCCTGAGCATTCCTGGTGCTAGGCTGGATTTACATATCTATAGACACCTGGGCAAAGTCAAGAGTCAAGCTGATAGATAACACCTCAGCCATTTTGGTGAAGCATGTTCCCAGGGCATGGCTCTGCCTATCCCTTTGAGCTCAGCTGACAATAATTAAAGAAATGTCCAGTGTTTTCCAGGGGGCCCTTCACAGGTGCCCACTATCTTGCTGTTAAACCAGGAATTTCAGGGACAATAGTCTAAGATGTCCTGTCTGGACATCTTCTGTTCAGTTTTCCCTGGTGTAGTGTGTGTGTGTGTGTGTGTGTGTGTGTGTGTGTGTGTGTGTGCATTTTTTTTCTTTTTAAAAATTTTTTTATATATTGATTAAAGTATTACATATGTGTCCTCATCCCTCATTACCCCTTCTAACTGTCCCCTCCCCAGTCATGCCCTCACCCTCTCTGGTGTCTGTGTCCATTGGTTAGGCTTATATGCATGCATAATAAGTCCTTTGGTTGCTCTCTTCCTCTTACCCCTGCCCTCCCCTACCTTCCCTCTGAGATTTGATACTCAATGCTTCTCTGTCTCTGGATCTGTTTTTGTTCATTAGTTTATGTTGTTCATTATATTCCATAAATGAGTGAGATCATGTGATACTTATCTTTCTTTGACTGGCTTATTTCACTTAGCATAATGCTCTCCAGTTCCATCCATGCTCTAGTTTAAAGCAATCACCTTTTCCTCCTTTTCTTTCTTCTTCCTCTTCTTAAAGAATACCTTTTAGCATTTCATATAATATTGGTTTGGCGGTGATGAACTCCTTTAGCTTCTTATCTGTGAAGCTCTTTATCTGATCTTCAAATCTGAATGATAGCTTTGCTGGGTAGAGTAATCTTGGTTGTATGTTCTTGCTATTCATCACTTTGAATATTTCTTGCCACTCCCGTCTGGCCTGCATAGTTTCTGTTGAGAAATCAGCTGACAATTGTATAGGTGCTTGCTTATAGGTAATTAAGTGTTTTTCTCTTGCTGCTTTTAATATTCTCTCTTTGTCTTTTGCTCTTGGCATTTTAATTATATGTGTCTTGGTGTGGTCTTGTTTAGATTCTTTTTGTTTGGGCTTCTGTGCACTTCCTGGACTTGTAAGTCTATTTCCACCAGGTGGGGGAAGTTTCCAGTCATTATTTCTTCAAATATGTTTTCAGTATCTTGCTCTCTCTCTTCTTCTGGCACCCTCATAATTCTGATGTTGGTATGCTTGAAGTTGTCCCAGGGGCTTCTTACACTAGCCTCAAATTTTTGGATTCTTTTTTATTTTTGTTTTTCTGGTTGAGTGTTTTTAGCCTCTTGGTATTTCAAATCTTTGACTTGATTTTTGCGTTCCTCTAGTCTGCTGTTGGGTCTCTACATAATATTTTTTATTTCAGTCAGTGTATGTTTAATTTCCAGTTGGTCCTTTTTCATATCCTCAAAGGTCTCACTGAATTTATCAGCCTTTTCTAGGAACCTCTTGAAAAACTTTATAACTATGGTTTTGAACTCTATATCCAGTCATTTGTTTTCCTCCATTTCTTTCATTTGCAATGTTTCTTTGTTTCCGCATTTTTGCTGCCTCCCTGAGTTGGTAGGGTAGCTTTGCATGCTAGGTATCTCAGCCTCCATGTTACTTGAGGTGAACACTCTTGGTGCACCCCTTTGTGTACTGTCTGTATAGCCTTGTTGTAGTTAAGACTTGATTGTTGTTGGTATCACTGGGAGGAATTGACCTCAAGGGCAATTGGCTGTGAGGATCAGCTGTGTATAAGATAGAAGACAGCCTTATGCAACAAGACTTGCAAAATTGCACAAGCCTCTGTGTTCAGGTTGGATGGGTTGGAGTTTCAGGGTGGATCCAACAGCCTTGGCTTCTAGTTAGCCCTGCCCCATGAGGTTCCTGGGTCTCTGTGTCCACAGGCAATCATTGCAAGCACAACTGAGAGGAAGGTGCCTTCAAGCTTTGCCCACTCCCAAACAGTCCAGTTTCTCCCCCCAATGAATCTAGACTCTCAGATTCTCACCAGGTACTGGGGTTCAGTGCAGTTAGAACTGAGGTTCAAGGCTGTCTGGAGCCCTTGTCTCCTTCCTGCTAGATCAAGCCAGAAGCACACTTAACAGTCCATCCTTTCTGCACACATTCGCATGGTGCACCTCCAGACCTCTGCCTTTCGCCGTTCCCCTGAGTTTCTGCCTTACAGTCCAGATTTCCTCCACATGGACTGGGTCCCCAGGGTCTCGCCCAGGACTGGGGTTCAATGCAGTCAGAACTGGGATTCAGTGCAGCCTGGAGATTTGTCAGTCCTCTCTGTGTGCACTTGAGCGTGCGTGCCTCCAGACCTCTGCCCTTTGCCGCTCCCCTGAGATTCTGCCTTACAGTTCAGACTCCCCTGCCACTATGAATCTGGATCCCCAGGGTCTCGCCCAGAACTTGGGTTCAGTGGAGTTGGAACTGGGATTCAGTGCAGTCTGGAGCTTTTGTCTCCTTCCCGCTAGAGCATGCCAGCCAGGCACTCAGGCACCCCATCCTGTCAGACACATCCTCTCTGCACATGCACCTGTCTCCCTACCTCAAGCTTTGCAGCTCCTCTGATTCTCTATGTGCATTCCTCCTTCCTTCTAGTTGTAGAGTTTCTAGTCAGCCAGCTTTCCTGTGGTTCTGGATGATGTCTGTTTTGTCTTTTAGTTGTGTTTTTGAAATTGTTGGGTGAGGCAGTAGTTTAGGTGTTTACCTATGCCACCATCTTGGTTTCTCTCTCTGATGTAGTATATTTTTAAAATTAGATTAGATTTTTTTCCTTTCGTGGATATAAACAAACCCATAGCTGCATAAATTGGTCATTGATACTTTTTAAATGTCCATCTCTTTGGAGTCACCCCAATTGCTCTGCTTTTTTATATCCACATTTCAAGCTGTGATTGTTTCTGCCTCATCTTCTCCAATACCCTTAGGGTCTCATTAGTAGAAATTGATTGGTAATAACCACGGTTGTGATTATGATGCACCCACTATGTTATAGGTACTATGCGTGCACCTGCAAATGCATCATATCATCATCCTCACAGACACCCAGTGAGGTAGGTCTGAGTAGCAGGCTGATATACAGATGAAGATAGCTAATGCTCAGAGACTCGAAGCTTCTTTGAGTTCACACATTAAGTAGCAGAAATAGGACTTTTCAGGCCTGACTCCTAAACAGGCCCTATGTTATAAGAAAGATTGGTTCTCTAACCTCATCAGCAATGGTGGGAGGGGACCCATACCTCTAGAGAACACAGTTGCAGTAGAGAATAGTATTAGAATGGAGACCTGTGTTTGAATTATAGCTTTGCCAGTTACTGGCTTTGTGAATTTTGGCAAGTTACTTGACTATCTGTTCCCCCCTCTCTGTAAAATGAACATGATAGTAACACCTCCCTAAGTAGGTTGTTGTGAGACTTGTATGAGCTGGTATAAATTAAGCATTTCAAAGAGTTTCGAGCCCATAGTGCTATATTTGTTATTATTGCTGCTCCTGTTTCTATCATTATTGTTATCACCATTATAGCTATTGTTTTTTATTTTTATTTTTTATTTTTTTATCTTTATTGTTCAGTTTATTAATTACATTGTTTCCTTTTTCCCCCCTATAATTCCCCTCTACCTGGTACCCATCCCACCCTCCGCCCTCACCCCCCTCCACTGTCCTCTCCCATAGTTGCATGATTTTTGTCCAGTCTCTTGCTGCACTTCCCACACCCCCTTTCTCCCCAAGAGTTGTCAGTCCATTCCCTCTCTATGTCCGTGATTCTATTATATTCACCAGTTTATCCTGTTCATCAGCTTATTAATTCACTTGATTTTTAGATTCATTTGTTGATAGATGTGTATTTGTTGTTCCTAATTTACACTTTTATCTTTTTCTTCTTCCTCTTCTTAAAGAATATCTTTCAGCATTTCATATAATATTGGTTTGGTGGTGATGAACTCCTTTAGCTTTTTCTTATCTGCGAAGCACTTTATCTGGCCTTCAATACTGAATGATAGCTTTGCTGGATAGAGTAATCTTGGTTGTAGATTCTTGCTGTTCATCACTTTGAATATTTCTTGCCACTCCCGTCTGGCCTGCATCGTTTCTGTTGAGAAATCTGCTGACAATCATATGGGTGCTCCCTTATAGGTAACCAACTGTTTCTCTCTTGCTGCTTTTAATATTCTCTTTGTCTTTTGCTCTTGGCATTTTAATTATGATGTGCCTTGGTGTGGTCCTCTTAGGGTTCCTATATATTGGGGTTTGGTGCACTTCTTGGACTCCTAAGTCAATTTCTTTCACCAGGTGTGGGAAGTTTTCGGTCACTATTTCTTCAAATAGGTTTTCATTGTCTTGCTCTCTCTCTTTTTCTGGCACCCCTATAATTCAGATGTTGGTATGCTTGAGGTTATCCCAGAGGCCCCTTACACTATCTTCAATTTTTTAGATTCTTTTGGTTTCTTGCTTTTTCAGCTTAGTGGATTTTACCTCTTTGTATTTCAAATCTTTAACTTGGTTCTTTGGGTGCTCCAGAGCACTTTTAGGTCTTTGTATAATATTTTTTATTTCAGTCAGTGTATGCTTAATTTCTGGTTGGTCCTTTTTCATATCCTTGAGAGTCTCCTTTATGTTCTTGAGGGTCTCCTTCATTTCCTTATAGGACTCATTCATTTCCACGTTGGTCTTGATCATTTCCTTTGCGGTCTCGCTTATTTCCTTATAAGCTTTGACCTTTTGTTGGAGCCTCTTGAAAAGCCCTATAACCGTGGTTTTGAATTCCATGTCCAGTCGGTTTTTTTCCTCCATTTCTTTCACATCTGATTTCTTTCCATGTCTCTGCATGGTGGCTGCTTTCCTGAGTTGGTCAATTAGCTTTGTGTGGTAGACGTCCTACAAAGGACAGTGGCTCAGTCTCTCCAGTTACCTGAGGTGGATATGGGCTGCACAGATAAGCTCAGGTTAATCGTTGTTAGCACTTGGAGGGGTTGACCTCCAGGCCAATTGTCTGTGAAGCTCAGCTCTGTTCAGGTTGGATGGGCAGAGTCTCCGGGCCAAGCAGACAGCGTTAGCTCCGCCCTATTCGGCCCCAGGGACTCTGTGTCGAGGGCAATGGCCGTCAGCACCTCTGAGAGAGAGCAGCTGTGGAGCTCCACCGGCTGCCAGGGAATTCAGATTCTCCTCAAATGAATCTGCACACCCAATGTCTCACTCAGGGTCGTAAAACAAAGCAGTCTGATGGTTTTCGGAATGAGAGAGCGAGTTGCAGAGCGCTCTCTGCGCGGTCATGCAGCTGAGCTGTTCATGCAAGCTGCCTTCTCCACAAGCCGGCAGACCCGGTAGCACCCGAGCTTCGTCGTGCCCTCCCACTGTCCAGTTTTCACCCCGTATGATAGTGGGTTCCCTGGACTTCGCCCAGAGCTGGAGAATCAGTCCAGTGGGACGTCTTTGTCTCCCCGTTCGAGAAAACTGGCCAGTTTTCAGCCGCCCGCCCTCTCTGCTGGCACGCACTCCAGACCTCTCTCCGCACAAGTCTTTCAACGCTGTCCGCCGCCGCTCCTCCGAGTCACAGTGTCTTATCTTCACTTTTATTTGTGGAATTTTCACTCGGCCAGCTTTCTGGTGATCCTGGAAGGTGTTTGTTCTTTCGTTAAGTTGTAGTATTAAAATTGCTGAGCATGACGGCAAAATGGGTGTTTTACCTATGCAGCCATCTTGGTTCTCTCTATAGCTATTGTTGCTATGGTATCTCTCCTGGAGACAAGATGCCTTCACTGTCAGTAGTTGTGAATGGGATGGGCTAAAGGGAAGGTGAAGGATCAGCCCATGTGGCAGGTCAGGGGGTGCATATTTCCAGGCAAGGCACTCACCTTTCAATCCTACTTGTGTGGGGCCATGGCCACTTTGGATAGATCATTAGTCACAAATGAAGCAGTTTTGGAAGGTCAAATAAGGAAGGACACTGGATTTCTTAGGTACCACCTTTTGGATACTTCCACATTCAAAATCAGGTTCTGGGGTACCTGCCTTTCTTTCCGATCTGTGAATTCACATCCAGGTGAGAAGGAAAGCAGTTTGGAGATTTCCTTTGATTCTAGTAGGTCTTAGAGTCTCAGTTTTAGATTCAGGATAAGTGATGGGTTCAATCTAAATGCTTTAGAGGATCTGAAAGAGATTAGAAAAACTATTCCAGAGCATAAAGGCAGAACAGGAGGGAACCATTAATCTCACGGACATTCAATTCCCTAAGAACTTTTGGGGAATGACCAGAAACGTCAGGCCATATGCTGTTCATTTGCAGTCTTCTGAGCTACAGACTTTTATTTACTTATTTATTTATTTAATTTTAATTTTTTGGTTTTTTGACAGTATGAAGCCAATGCCATTGCCTTATTTAAGATGGTTCTCAAACTTGAAAAGGAACTGAAAGGTTGAGACATGTATGCAGAGTCAACACAGATGACTTAAAGGAGGAGTCCTGACAAACACCAGGGCTCCCCCAATTGTCAGAAACAGGCTGATGAATACAGGGCCGAAGCTTCCCAGACTGGCTTGCAATTTGGTAACTGAACAATCAGGGAAGGCATAGTTATGCTGTGGAGAGTTCTGAAATGTAGAGAGAACACGTTAATTGCTCGGCCTCAACTGAGACCTTTCACTCAAGTCATTAATCACAGTACGCAGTCTGGAGCTTTGGCCCCGGAGTTTGATTCTTTAGGCTGCTCTCCTGCTCCAGTCAAAGGCTGGTTCCAGGTGCTGGCCATTTGCATTTCCCTCCAACTGGGCTATTTACAAACCTGGAGATGTTTTCTGGTTTTTCCAAATTCTATTCCATTACTTTGTAATAAAGGGGACATGTGATTTCTGGTTCCTTGCAGCTCCTTAGTTTTAACATTCCTACTACCACAGATTTTTGCCAGTTACTCTGTGATCTGGAGGGGCAGAAATGCCCTTCTGTGTTTTGAGTATCAAAGGTAAGACTGTAAGGACTTTCTTCTTTTTTCCCCTTGTGGCTGGAGTGGAAAATTCAAAAGACCTGCGGGAGGCTTTATTGCATTCAACATCTCAAAGGAAGGGCTGGGAACCTGCATGACAACAGTTCACCACAGGTCCTGGAGTTCTCCCAATTCCACCCAACACCAGGTCTAGTGTATAATATCAGGAGGCCTTCCACACTCAGGCCAGAGCTCCGGTGACATGTAAGTCAATATGGAAGACTTCACAGGAGAATCCGAGTATCAGAGGAGGACACTGTAACATTGAGGCTGAAACAGGGTGTTGTGAGTGTTACCTGTTTGGCTGAAAGTTAAGCCCTATCTGAGCTGATAAAGGACAACAGATCCTTTGGGAGTTTTCCCAAGTGGCAGAAATGTGTCACAGGAAAGTAATTGGAAATTGATATTTGACTTATCTCTGTGTTACTCTTTATTTCTGATAACACTAAAGGGTTTGGCCAAGAATCACGAGTAACTAAAATATAAAATCCTACAGTTTGTTGCTGATATACAATCTCTTCTTTGTTGAAAGTAAGCAGCTGCTTTCCAATCCTCTGCTTCCTAACGTGGGCTTCAATTGCAGAAGCCCATGGGCTTAATTTGGGTGTAGTAAGTGGTGAATTGAGCCAATCCTAACTTTTGATAATTCTCTGAAACAGAATCATCACAGTCAATGGAGTGCTCTCTGTAAAATTCAACTTGATTTTACAGGCACTTTTTCAGAGCTCACTGTGAGCCCCATCCTGTGCTGTGTGCCATGGGATGTACAAAATAAATAGCAAACATGACCTTTGCCCTTGAGGAATGTACAGATGCATAGGAAGGATGATGTGTTTATGAAACACATTTTACATGGCAAGATAAGATATCATGTATGTGCCAAAGTGAGTGGAACCTGGAATAAGTACAACAGGGAGTCATAAAAATGAGAGGAGAATCGACTGGAACTGTCAGGGGAAGCTTTATGGATGAGGTGGGGACAAAGACAGCAATATCCCAAGCCCAGAACTCTCCCTTAAAGAAATTGCTAGGAGCACAATATCAGGTTACCAAGAGATTATGGAGGCCCCCCACCCCCACCCCTTTGAGTTAAAGTAAATTTGTTCAATATGAGAAGAGATTAATTCAGTTCAATAAATATTTATTGAGTACCTGCTATGTGCCAACAACTGTATCTGATGAGGTAAAGAATGAATAATTCATACAAAGAACACATGCAGGTAGTTCTCCATGCTACCTTCTCTTAACCTAGATACTTAACATTGCTAGACTGTGGGATTCCATATCCAAATGGTAAGATTGCCACTGACCATTCCATTTCTCAAAAAGATCTTCTCATGCTCACTTCACTACATGTACTAATATTGGAATGATCAGAAAGGATTAGCATGGCTCCTGTGCAAGGATGAAATGCAGATTCACGAAGAATCTATACTTTAAAAAAAGAAAGAAAGAAAGCCTGTTTATCCAAGATACTTTTGGATTGAGGAGCTGAGACTAATTTTTGTGTAGTGAAGGAATGACATGTCCAACTGCATAAGTTATATGCATGCTATTTCTGAAAGAAAGGGACGCTGAGTTAGTATTGAATGTAGCCCCAAATTACTGGGATAAGAAATATTTGGAATAGCATTTGAAAAGTTTGAGCCTGGCCCAAACTTAGGACCAACCATTCTAAAGATCTTTTTTTCCCTTTGGAATGTTCATTATTCCCCTTGACAGCTGCTTTGGAATCCCAATGAAAAGGGTCTTCCATCACTAGAGTTTGAGACAGTCTTGCCCTGGGCTCTCTGGTACTTATGAAATTTGAAATTGGCACTATCTGGATATATGGACTAAGTGACTAAAATTCTATCTATATTCCTCTTTGAAAAATGAGGAAACCCACTATTTGTTCACTTCTTAAGGTACAGGTGTAACTGGGTAGTTGCAAATTGGTCTAGAAAGAAAATAAGTCAGTATGATTGATAATGGATGGTCGTCATGGATGTGGTAGTCATTATTCCAAATATCTGCATAATTTTTGAATAATATAACCACAGAAAACTAGCAGACCCTGGAAAGAATCTAAGATATCAAATACTGAGGCACAGAGGTGTCAGAGTTTATTTAGTTAAACAATTCCAGAGGAACAGTTGAAAATCTCCGTTCCTCACTAGCAATCATTCTCATACCACAGTGAGACTCCTGCTTAGTAACCCCAGCATTTCTGCCACCCACGTGACTGCTTTCTGAAGCTAATTTAGGATTTCTGAGAAAACTTTTTTTTAATCTGGAAGGACTGGTAGAAGGAAAAGCTAGAAGAACTTTGAAATCACTCTTGATTCCTTTCATTTTCTGTAGTCTTCAACCACTCTCTTCATCTAACAGGTTTGCCTTGGCCTCTGTGGGTAGACACATACCCATGTGCTCCATCACTCATCTGTAGGCATGTGTATTTATTGATATGCATTCTTCTTCATCATCTGTAGGCATTTTACAAATAATGGCTTGTGTGTGTGTGTGTGTGTGTGTGTGTGTGTGTGTGTGTGTGTTTTATTATATTTTTTAAAATGAAAATGACAACTTCAAAATTTTTTGCAGAAATAGTTCTTCTACAGTAAAGAAATTCCAGCATGTAGGTCAGGGTCATCTCTGGGTCACAAAATTCCATGGAGGAGTTAGCACAGGGAGGGGTAGAGGCAGTGGCTTGTTGTCCTTTCATTCTGGGGCAGATGGGCAAAGTTGGCAACTAAGAAATTCAGTTCCTAGAGAAGTCATGAAACAAAGGTCAGTGGAGAAAGGCAGAAGAAGGTTGATAATACGAACAAAAATTGGCAGTACATAGAAAAGACAAGAGGAGGTATAGATACCTCCATCGGTGAGGTAATTACTTGTCTGGGGGTGGAGTTAAGAGGATAAAAGGGCCTTGGACTGTTGGGTTGAAGCTTGGTCTTGATGAAGTTGTCTTAAAAGCTTTCTTCTTGAATAGAGCCAAGGGGGGCTTATAGAGCTAGAGGTATCCGAGTGTGGCTCAGAAAACAGGAGATAGACCATTCAGAACATGATCCAAGTTCTGGATTTAAGGGTAAGAAAGTACCACAAGATTTCCATAAACCGAGGGGACAAGTCAGAAGAATGAAAATCTGGCCTAGGCTCCACTCACCAAGCTATGAGTTTTGCTTTTCCTAATTCATCCAGGGCACTATAGACAACAGCATCCCCAGATATGTGAATTCTAAGGTTTCTTCCAGGTTGTCCAGACTATTTGTGTCCCTAGGAAAGGAAGCAGAGATTCAGAGCAGAAATGCCTGCTATAAGCACACTTAATGTACTTTCTCTTGACTAGATGAGCATGGACAGTAAGGAAACTCAGTGGTTCATTGAGCAGACTAGCTATAGAGATCTGCCTCTCCAGGGGGCAGGGTAAGTACAAAAGGAAAATGACCCAAGGGTCCTTGATTTTACACTCTTGAAGAGGGAGCTACAAAGCCTAGGATATGAAGACCCACCTTTCCAGATTTTCTCACCTACAGTTTCCCTTTAGGACAGCTGCAAGCAAGTCTGGCCTTAGTGGTTCCTTCTTCCCTTGTCTACAAAATCTATATCATAATTATTGTGCTGATCCTGTGCTCAGTGCCATGGAGTTGGAAGGCCTTTGTTGATGTTGAGGAACTCAGAGGCCTCTGTGAGAACAAGAAAAACAAATATAAGTGTGCTAACTGGATTGTGTACAAGGCCTGTCTGACAACAGATAGGGGACCTTGAAAAACCAGAGGCTGCCATTACATATGGAGAGTTCTTCCAACCCTCACCTTAGTGGCTGTTTCTTCTTACTGAAGAATGAAAAAAGTAAATGGCCTAAAGCAAGCTAAAAGCAAATCCCTTGACTTTGTTCATTTTATGACTGCAGTACTTGGTGGTAGTATTAATAAAGGCCTTGGAAGTTCTCATAGGAGAAGTGCCAGGAATGAGGCAACTGAGAGTTCATTCACCTGCTTTAAGTTATTTCAGAAATAACATGATTTATAAAAGAATGCGGAATCATAATTTTCACTTTAACCCTAGGATGTCCAGCAATAAAGGGATATTATATCCTTTGTTCTCAGAGCACCACAGATGCCAAATTATGCATAGGGTTCCCTCTTGGCATTGAATGCTTGTGAGCCTAAAGGCAGCCAAACTCTCATTTCAGAAAGATGTTGCCTCTGGTAGTGTTCTGACCAACCAACCCCTGGAGCTATGGGAGCAAGCATGGCTTTTCTAGCTTTCCTGCATTCTGATACTGCAGGGAACAGCAAGAAGGGATACAATCTTAGGACTGGTTGGAGGCTTGGGGCAAACTGTCTTCAGCCTCCATCTAGGGAGTTCTACAAGAGTACCATTAATGTGCTAAAGAAATAATTTGTAACTTTTGCTTTTGTCTGAACATCAACATATGCCAGCAGATGCTCAGTTCAAAACATGAATATTCAATTAACATAATAGCTGGCATCTAGAACAAAGAGCAGTGGTGTTTGGGGGGTTGAGTAGGACTTAAATGTCATCCATTCTAACCACAGCTGTCTGGATGCACACAGTAGGGATTGAAAATATTTGCTGATTAGATTTTCTTTAATTTGAATAACTTGGTTGCTTGGGTTTGAGCCCAGATGTTTGGCAATCAGCCAGAGTTGTGTGTTCTTCACCCTGTCATCAGCCTCACCACCTTGGAGATGATGGGCAAGGGGCAGCATTCCTTCCTTTCCTATGGTGAGTTCTCTTCTTGCCTCTCTCAACTGATGGCTTCTGGTTCAGGTGAAGATTCCAGGATATCCTTCAGTACTACTTTTCTTTGACATTTTGATCAGGAATTATGAAACCCCCATTTTCCCATAATTTAAAGTCCCTCAAATACCTAGAACTTACTACTTTCACAGATAATAGATGTCTTAATATTCTAAGGACTCTATGAATGAAATTAGTTATAGAAGGTACAGACTGTGCCCTAATGTGTTAGATAACAGCATATCAAGGTCTGTGAAAATCCATAAAGATTTGTCATGGTTGGGAATGGAGCGCTCATTCAAAGTGAAACAGTAGAAAATTTTATCTTTCCTCATGGATTGTCTTCTTGGCTCAGTTATTTATCTTAGAACCAAGAGCATCATGTTGTACTTGAATTCATCCACACACTGTCTTGGTTCACACAGTGTGGGGCTGGCAACCATGCAAGTAGGTACCAGAGAATCAAAGGTGATTTCTCTCCAGTCCATCCAAGAAACAGGATCTGTATATTTATAGGTACCTGTGAAATTAGATATAGGATAATTTATCTATAGTTGGATACAGCAAATAGAGTAGGTAGAATTTATAATCCTGTGTGGCTGACAGATAGATTTACCATCCAAATGGTTTCTCATCTCTTCAGACCCTATAGAGGTAGATCCAGTGGTTACCTATAGAAAGGACAAAGCACAGAACTCATTAGAAACTTCTTACTTTACAGCTTTCTGAGAGGTTTATAACAATTATTAACCAACTTGTTTAATCTCCACAATAGTCCTGCAAGATCAGTATTATAGCCTTATATTAGAGTAATCCTGTGAGGTCATTATGATAACTGAATGACAAGAGGAAACTGAGGCATGAGTGTATTGTTGGAGTTAGCTGTTTCTCACGGGACATTTTCAATGGATGCTGAAAGAGCACTCACCCTCAAGTTCCACAGTATCTGCTATCTACAATTGAACTTATTCTATAGGTTAGGCTTTCCTCACTCTCGGTACTCCTTTTTAAAATGCAGCTATCCATGGGAGAGAAGTCATGTCAAGCATGCTATCACTAAAATAATTCTCTGAGTGAGTTTTTAATAATAATTTTCTCTCACATAGTTGAGTACATAATACTAAGCTGTTAACATTAGGATAAAGTGAAGGGGGATAGGAGAAATTTGAGTTTGGGGAGTTTTTGGAGCAACCCTTCGGGTGGGGGTGTAGGAAGTCCCTGAAGTGAAGCGAGACCTTGAAAATGGAGTAGTGGTGCCAGTGATGTAGTAAGGAAGGTAATGAAAACATAATACTATTCATATTTTTAGTTGGATGGCCTATCTATGTTGGACCCACCCCTGGTGAATGGGGCAGGATTATGATGGGTGAGGTGAAACCCATCCATTATTACTTGCCAGGTACCTGGTTTGGGAATGGATCCATTTCATATGCTCTTATTCTGCTAACTACTTAAGGCAGAAAAATCATTCTCCTATTGGACTTCAATTTGCACCAGCTGAAACTGAAATCCTCATACTGAGCAAATGTACCAAAGAATACTCTATAAACTTAATGAGGGGGATAAAGAGATATATGCCAAAAACCTAGAGAATTTAACACTGATGAGGTTATGACTATTATATGTTTAGTTAAATTGTTGACACTGTCAGGACGTGGCTGAGGAAATCTACCGTCCATTTTCTCCTTGTATCAGTGATAATGGTTCCTTGGTGTGCTCTTCTCAGTTAACAAAATATTCCCAAAAGTTAAGTGCAGAGAAAGAAGTGGCATAAGAAATACTTTTATTATCTCTGCTCTTCTGGGAGTTCCCTCCAGGAATATTACTTAAAGCAGGGCTTCTCCTGACTAGCAAATGGGTTTGAAGGGACGGACTCAGCAGTTCAGAGGTGAAGTTCAAGCCTCCTAAGAGCCTCCTATCCCCTGTGCTCCCAGACTTGCCCTAGCAAATCAATCTCGCATAATGCTGCCCTAGCCTTTTCACACAGCTCTTTCCTTTTTCACATTTTCCTCCCTCTCAAAAACTGGCAGTGGTTCTCCTTTGCCTACTGAATAAAATCCCAATTCCTTTAAGTGGCATGTAAGGCCTAAATATAGTCATGATTTTTGAAAACTGCAAAGTGCTATATAAAAGCTATTTGAAGAGAAACCAAGGTAGTGGAAAGTACTGTATTTGGAGTCAGAGCACTCACTCAGGTTTGAATCTTGTTGATAGTTGGGTGAACTTGAACAGGTCACTTAAACTCCCTGAACCTCAGTTTCTTCATTTATAAAACAATATTGTTGTGATAATTAAATTAATTGAAAGTGACATAGTAATTAGCAAAGAGTGAACACTCAATACCTGTTAATGAAGTAATGGTAACCAAAGGCAATTTCACCTAGCACTTAGGAGCACTGGCTATGGAGACACAGGTTACTTATCTTCCTGTGTCTCTTATTTACTCCGTAGTTTTATTTAACTGGTGATAAGGTGGAAGAATCAAGTGAGTTAATACATATCAGGAACTTTCAACAGTGCTTGGCCCATATTAATCCTCTTTAAGTATTAGGGCTCCCACTGCCACTGCAGTTACCTTTATTATTCAAAGATCTGGCCTCGCCTTATTTTTCCAGTCTTATCTGGTTTTCTGTCTTAACAGTAGAGAGAGCTCCTCATCTCCTTAGGGTGGGAACTGTTCTTACCTTTAACCTCCACGGGATTTACTTCACTCAATGCTTGAAAAATAAGTACTTTTTGTTGTTAAAAATGATGTACTAATGTATGAATATATGCTTGCTATTTCTACTCAGCATTATATTGAAGGTTTCATCCAATGGAGTAAGGCAAGGAAAAAGAAAGGAAGGAAGGAAGGAAGGAAGGAAGGAAGGAAGGAAGGAAGGAAGGAAGGAAGGAAGGAAGGAAGAATGAACAGACATCAAGATTGGAAAGGAAGAAGAAAAACTGTTTTTATTCTCAGATTAAATTATCATCTATATAGAAAATGCAGTGGAAACCACAGAATACTACTAGAAGTGTTAAGTGAATTTAGCAGGTTGCAGGATACAAGAATAATATACAAATCATTTTTGTTAATTTAGTTCCTTAATATAGCCACAACTAGACCACTTTAACTGGAACATAGGATATAAGGGGTAATGGTGGTGAACAAAATAGGAAAGGCAAGTTGAAACTCAGTTTGATGACATGACTTAATAACATGGAATGGTTTTGCTCTTTCTTTTCCTCCCTCCTTCCCTTCTTTTTGTCTTTCCTTCATTTTTTCTTCTTCCTTCCTCCTTTCCTCTTTCTAATTAGCTTGTTGGCATAAAGAACTTTTCATCATGAATGTAGGTAGAATTTTGTTTTTTAAAAACTAAGATTTTAATTAATTTGGTTAAACAAATGACCACAGATATGTTACTTGGAGCTTACAATGAACACTGTATAAAGGACAGATGTTGTGATAATAGTACACAGACATGGGGACTTTGGGTACCTGGATTCAAGTTCTGACTTTCCTTTAACTAGTTTTATGATGTTGGGAAGCATGTTACCTTTTTAAGGTTAAGATTGCTTTGTCTTAAATATGGAATAATGGTTACATGACCTCCTTCAGTATAGGGGTGGATAGCTCAACACAATAAGACTTTTTGAGTTCTTAGGACCTGGACCAGGTCATAGAGATAGACAGTCTTTCTCTTGAATGAATGTTTAGTGAAGATACATGTGGAAATAACTTTAGTGTCATAAGGAATGATAATATCGTATCTAATAAAAGAGTAATATGCAAATTGATCATACTTCTGATCAAGCCACGCCCACCAGCCAATCAAGAGCTGGGGCAGAGCCAGCTGGCTAGCGCACAACCCCGGCTGCTGGGGCTAAGGCAGGAGGTGGCGCGGAGCCAAGCCTGTGGGCAAGCACACAGCCATCAGGGCTAAGACCTAAGCCGGGCGGGGAGTGGGGCAGAGTCGAGCAGGGAGATCACTGGGTTCCCAAAGCCTAAATCCTCGGCCAGAGGCGTTAGGCCTTGGGCAGGCCGGGGGTGAATGGTCAGTAGGACATCTCCTGAAAGCTCCCAGTAAGTGTGAGGGGGCAGGTTGGGTTGAGGGATCACCCGCCCCCAGTGCATGAATTTTGTGCACCAGGCCCCTATTGTATATATATAAAACCCTAATATGCAAATAGACCAAAAGGTGGAACAAGTGAACAATTGAACAACTGGTCACTATGATATACATTGACCACTAGGGGGTATGTGCGGAACATAACAGGTATCCACAGCAGGTGGAAGAGCGTGGAACATGGTGGGTATCAGCCATGGTAGGGTGGTGAAGCTGGTGAGCCGGGGTGCCAGCCAAGGCAGAGGGCTGGTCACTGTCATTGGGGCAATCCTCTGGTGGTTAGTGAAAATTCTTTGCTCCCTTGTGTCATGGTCCTATTGGGTGCTTGCAGCTGCTCTTGGCACCCACCCCGCTTGTACCTGCAGCTGGCATCTGGCACCCAGCACTGGCCCTGATTGCTCAGCACTGTCAGTGGGTACAAGCGATGGCTGCTGCCCCAGTCACCCCTTATGGCTTCTCCACCTGCCCCTGCTCCTGAGGGGTGATTGGGGCCAGCAGCTGCCATTTGCACCCACTGTCTGTGCTGGCCTTACTCCCACCCATAGCTGGCACCAGAGCGACACTCACACCTGCTACCAGCAACCTGTGCTGCCCCTGGTCACCTCTGAGGGCTTTTCCCACCTCCCCCTGATCCTGAGGGGAGGGGCAATTGGGACATCAGCTGCTGCTTGCACCCACTGCTGACACTGGCCCCAATCACTTCACACCATTAGCGAGTGTTAGCAGCAAGACCAACACTGTCAGTACATGGAATTGGTGGCAGTGGGAGTGGGGCTGCCAGCAGACAGGGGACTAGGGACCGCAGTGGGAGGGCCTGGGTGAGAGCATGGAGGATAAGCCAAGACCTGCCCCTGTGCCCATTGCAGCCTCATGGCCCATAGTTCCTTTCAAAGTGCATGAATCCGTGCACTGGGCCCCTAATAGTAGTATAAACAAAGACCTTGGAGGGGGTCGGCATGTGAAGAAGGGGTTATCTCTGCTTGTGGGATAGGGGACACTTCCATTGGTTGATGTCTAACCCAAATTTAAAATTTAAGTGGGATTTTTGACAGAGAAGAAAGAAACTTAATAATATCTTACATCTGTTTAGCACTTTACTGTTTTGCTTAACATAAATTAGAGTGGTCTAAAACTTATAATTTTTAGATATAAGGGATTATTATCGCTATTCTAGAGGTAGTTGGTATTACTTTAAGATGCTCTTTTTTTAAAGCTGGGGAAATTTTGACCCAAAATTATAGCAACTTAACAAAGTTTGTTTATACAATAATTTTCAAGGGAATTTTTCCATTTTGGAGGACCTAGCAGCCGTAAGAATTTGGCTCCTACTGGGCTAAGGCAAAAGTGGGGTGATTAAGATTAGAAGAGGGGCACTGGGAAGAGGAAAATGAGGTATTAGTTAAGATTTTGCAAAAAGAATTATGGCACAACTAGCTAAGTAAAAATATGAAAGTATGGAAACCTGGACATGTAAATGCTCTTCTGAAATGAAGCCTGAGTGCTGAATCTTCATGATGTTGCATCCTGGGAATGTTTCGTCACAATCCTGAGAGACATGTGGGAGGGAATTGGGCTCACAGCTCTGGTTTAAACTACTGGATTCCCCAGAGCCCTGCCTTGGTCCAGCACGTCATATATGGCTTGTTGAATGCTTGATTAATGAAGTATTGAAGATTGTTTGGAAATATAGAAAAAAAGTTTTTTGGCGCTTTCAAAAGAGTGGAAAATGAAGCCAAGAATATACCTATAATTTAGGGTAAAGAACAAAAATGAGGTCTCATAAAAATAAATAACCATGGTGTTAAATAGACTGCAGATCATTTGCACCTCAAGGCTTTTCTTTTAGGTTTTGTGCCAGTAAAAAAAGAAAAAAAGGCAGGAAGAAAGAGAGAGAGAGAGAGAGAGAGAGAGAGAGAGAGAGAGAGAGAGAGAGAGAGAGAGAGAGAGAGAATAATAGGTTTCATGCTTTATGCCAGAAGGAGTGCTAGTACACATATTTTGTTTTAATGTAATCAAGGACACCCTCCCCACTAAAATTATTTAAGGGGAGGAAATCTAGCTATCAAGAGTAACCAGCCCAGGTTTGGAGAAAGGCTTTCATCTATTCTGCCCAGGGTCAGATTGTTTTATGCTGCTCTTGACTTTATTTCAAAGCTGATATTGCCATCTAAGAAACCTACCAGCTGTAATTATTTCAGTTTTATTCATTAGAAGTCATTTCCAATCATGTAACAGAAATGGATTCTAGTGCTGTAAGTGACCTCTCACCCTGTTCTTTAAAGAAAATAGTATGTATGTTGGAAAAAGTACTGACTGAGGAGTTTGGATGACAAGAGTTCTAAACCTTGGATCAGCATGAGCTTTTAGAGTTTAGGTAAGTCAAGTCACAGATTTGATCCTCAGGTGTTCCTCTGTAAAATGGGAAGTCACTCTACCCAGCTACAGTGAAGGGTTGTGAGAGTTGGTACAATGCTGGGCATGGAGGTGCCATGAAAATGCAAGGTGGTGGTTCCTTCCCCTTGCAGTAGGCCTCCTGGTCATAAAATGACAGGGTGCTCCGTGGGTAGTTTATAGGAAGCCATGGATGCTTTTAACAAAAATGCTGGTTTAGTGTTACATGCTATTTTAAAATTTTTCTCACAACTTCCCTGTAAATCTTCCTCTGGACCTGAATAAAATCTTGGTTTGTGCCCAGAGCTTGCTGCTCCCTCTTAGATTATAATAAGCCTTCTGTTACCTGAGAATCAAAACCATCTTGATTCAATGAAAAATATAAAAAGTCTAGGGTAAGAATGAAAACTCTGCAGTTCTTCCATAGGTAATGCATGATCTGTGGGCTAACAGCCTCTTCCTTTACTCATTCATCCTTGCCTCATTCCCACACACCAGGTGAGCTGGGTGAGGAGGGGGAAGAGAACATCACACTTGTTTGGCTGGTGCCCATCTGGCTCTGGGTTGCTCTTCCAGTGGCAGATTTTTGGCTCTTCTCTTCAAAGGCTGGTTTCTGACCAGCTGGGGTCCTCTCACCGGCAGCTCTCTCTTATGGCCACAGCTCTCTCCTGAGGCTTTCACTGTGACTCCTCCTTCTGATCCTGGACATCTGGGGACCTATTTCTGTTGAGATCTGCTTGCCTCCAACAAGGCAGGTCCAAGACTACTACAGAGTGCTTTGCCTTGTACTTGGTCCTGGCCTCCTCCACAGAAATATGAATGGATCTTTGATTTAATAGTAGTGGACTATATTTACATTTCTGATTTAGGCCTCTTCTATTAAGCTACCTAGCTAGCAGCTTCAGCCACAGTCTTTCTTTCACTTGTTAGATTTTTTAGAAATTAGAAATTAGTTTACTTTGAATCTAAAGTGCAGGGTACATGCATCAAGCTATCCAAGTGGGCCATTGAATTCCCTCTACTTGTTTGAGATGAGAGAAGTACTCCTAAACCTATCCATGGGGTTGAAGTATTACAGGCAGACCTATAAATTTTCCTTAAAGAATTCCCCACTTCCTGATTCCACACTCATCTCGTCTTTTTTATAATATAGATAGATGTGGTCAGCTAAGGGTTGCAAATTTAGTTTTGAGTTCTCTCCATCAGAGGTCCTTGTTTGGGTGATCTAGCATCTCATCTCCCAGTGAGAGTTTAGTTGGTTCCTATTGTCATGGGGCTTCAACTGAACCTGAAGAAAATCCAATTTTAACATTTTGTCACATTTATATCAGTGTATCTCCAACTTTATCTTGTGGAATAATGCTTCAGAGAAGTGTTCCAAAATTTTAAAAGTTTATTATGAAAAAGTTTATTATGAAAAACAAATACAAGATTTCCTGTTCGTAAGGTGCTCATTGCACATATGCCTGTTAAGCACCATGTGGGATGTATGATAAGGAATCCTGTTGTATACTTTAAAAAATATTTTATTGATTTCATAGAGAAAGGTGTAAAATTCACATGGCAGCTGATGAAAGAGAATCACCAATTGCCTGCCTCTTGCACCTCCACAGTGGAACTCGAGATCGCAACCTGAGCAGATGCCTTGACCAGAAATCAAACCATGACCTCCTGGTTCATAGGTCGATGCTCAATCTCTGAGCAATACCAGCCTGGCTGGACATTTTTTAATTTCAGTGTCCCTCAAATATATTTTGCTATAGATTTATTCACATAGTGTCTCTTTGTTTGCATTTGGGAAGTTTTGCTCTAGATACAACTAAAGCCTTTTTTCATGAATGAGCGAGGATGGTCCCCAAATAATGGTTCCACTGAGTTTAGCTAAGTATGTTCATACATTACTCCAATGTTTCCTTAAATGAAATGTTTAATTTCTTATTCATAGAAATGGGCTCATTTTCAGATTATTATATTTTTGGAAACAGCCAGCCAGCACTGGACATTTGGAGGGAGAAGAAAGAGTCACTAATAGACTTCTTGCTCTACTTATAATACACAGAATGAAGTAATAAAATACAATAATACAGATTATTAGAATAGGGGTTTGGAGTGTCCTGATAATTGGTTTATACTTTGATAACTTAGCCTTGATGAATCTAAAGGTAAACACATAGACTTATTTTCACCTGGACCAGATGTTGCTCCTCCTACATTTTTAAAAGTCATAGCCATCATTATACAGGGTTTGAGTTATCCTAAATGTCTCCACTGTTGGGCAGGCCCAGTTGGGCAGTCTCACATAGATGTCTTTTTCTGTATATAATCCGTTTTCAAATGTGGACCATAGCTTCCCAGATGCATTTTGAGTAGATACCCTGTTCCATCTATTATTCCATTGTGTCTTGATAAAGTGATCAGCTTCATGCTTCTTTTCTGTTTCGAACTTTGCAAGTATAGCTGCTGAATACCACTGAAGTCCTGCTAGCATGAATTGTCCCAGTTTGCCTATGATGGTCCTAGTTTTAGCACTGAAAGTTCTGCAACCTGGATTCTTATCGCCGGGATATAAAATGTCTTGTTTGTGTTTTTTTTTTTTGTGATGGATACCAAAGGTTGTGGAAAAGGTGTAAAATTCACATGGCAGCTCAAAGTATAGCACCAAAAACAATGCTGTTTATGGTGCCAAATTGTAGATGTCACTCTTGTCCTCCTGTTAGCAACCATGATTTGAAATTCACATTAATGAATCATTCATTACTGTTTCACTCCAATTAATGCAGCTTTGTACTTGTTAGTGTTAACTATCCATCTGTGTTGGACTTTGTGGATTAACTGATGTGCTTTTTATCATGTGCTAGTTTAATTATTACATTGTGAATATTGTGACCACACTTTTAAGAATTCAGATTATGAAAATGAGGGTGATCAGCAAACTAACACCAGCATGATCTAGAAACCCCAGAGCAAGAAGGTTCAATGACTGTTGTTTTGATGACAGACAGTCAATAAAACTCATGTAAATGGAGGGGGGGGGATAAATCACTAATTGAGACAGAGCAATTTGCACAATATGTACAACATAATTTTTAAAAATTAAAAGAAATTGGAATTGGACACAGTGGGGATGGGGATTGAATCTCATAATTGTGCAGTGAGACCTACAAATACTTCTATATCAGTCAGAAGCTCTTTTCTTTCCTAATAAGACAACAACACTTTGTTGAAAAACAGACAAATAAGATTATCATATTGCTTCCTTGATTGCTCTATAAAAATGATTCAAGTTATATTTTCTGATTCATAGGTTATAGCTAAAATGTCTTATGGGTGAACAAAAAGGGAAATTTGTGGTCACAATGTGTTGGCCCCATATAATGTAAAGTTAATTTTTTCAGATCTGCCCAACAACCAAGCTTTCCATGATATTTCAATTGACTCCTTGGATCACAGCAATGATGTTCCATCTAGCTCTTCGGTATTTGGACTTGAAAATCAGAGTTTTAAAAGATTCTTTTTTTTTATTTCTATGAATATTTTAATGAAACTTCAGAAAACATTTAAAAAACAATTTTTGACAACTTGTCTAAATACAAGTTCTGTTTTGCTTATCTATCTGCATATTGGCAGAGAGTGCAATGTAAATATTGGCAAATTCTATTCAGTAATTAAATTTCTTACCAAATAAAATGAAACAATCTCACCTACTAAATGCACTGTACACCTTGTCTTATAAGACTAATAAAAAGTGATTTGCTTACCTGTGATTTTGAAGCTTTTGTAATGAAAGGAACACTTGATATTTTGGACTTTATAGAAATGAAAGGAGATAGCCCCTTTAGATATGTGCCTACCAAATGGCTATCATTATTGCCAGCCATAGAAAACATGTTAAAATGTTGGCATGCTCTAAATCATATGTTAAAAGTAGGGGAAAGAAGAATGTCTTTCTCTAATTTGGAATAAATTGAAGATGAGAATTGAGAAAAGATGGTAGTAAAACAGAAATGTATATGTTGTTTCTCCAAAACTCATTGATTATTTATGAAGAAGCCACAAGGAGCCTAGAAAAGAATTATACCTAATTTTTCTGATACCTAATTTTTTCTGATGCATACATAGGATATGACAAAAAACTTATGCAGAGGGAAAAAATAATATTTTTTAAGGAAATAAGGTTGCTTCTGAATGAGAAGAAAAAAAAACAAAAAAGAAAACAAACAAAATACACACACACACACACATACACACACACACACACACACACACACACACACACACACACAAAACAAAAAACAACAGGAAAAAAATGACACCAGAGGACAGCCAAATCAAACAGGTCTTTCTCAGTTTCTTTACTAAAACAGTAACTTTCTTGGAATCCGACTTTGATTTCACAAATTGAGAAAGTTTTGAATTTATAAGTTTGAATTACCTCTGAGCTTTAAAACCATTTCCTTTAGAAAAACTTTAACTTGTGATGGCATCCACTCTGCTTCATAATGTTTTAAAAATGATGGACATGTCGGACACGGACAGCCTCTGCGTGATTTTATAGATGCAATAGACCTGCTTCACAGGCTGCTGGTCTCAGAGGGAGCATGTGGCCATAAAGTGGGGGACATCTCTGGAGAGCTGGAAGCAAATTCCCACAAGTCTAAATCCTGCTCTTGCTAGTAAGTGAGTGCTGAAGCATTCTGTGCAGTGATGCTTTTGTTGACAGGATGTTTAGTTTGATGTCACCACATTGGACTGACACCAGAACAGTGAAACGTGGGCTTGATAAAAGCATAGCCACAAGTCAAACACAATTTTACGTTTGAGTATCTATTCTGTTTTACCACTACCTAAAGGCTAACAAGGGCATCCCAAGGTTGTGGGCAGTTCATAGAAATAGTATTGGAAAAGAAAACAGAAAGAGTAAAAATACTCTACTATATATTGGGAGAGAAAGAAACATGTTGTTGTTGTTTTAAATACAAGTAGTTATCTGTTTCTATTGTATTTTCCTTCTCCCTTTACAAAGTCTTATATCGCCCTATGCCAGTTTGGCTCCATGGATAAAGTATTGCCCCTGGACTGAAGGGTCCCTGGTTCGATTCCTGTTAAAGGCATGTACCTGAGTTGCAAGCTAGATCCCTGGCTCTGCTTCATGACATGTGTGGAAGGCAACCAATCAATGTGTCACATTGATGTTTCTCTCTCTAACAACAACAAATAAAGTCTTATATTAATGTATTTTAAGAATATACTATCATATAGCCTACAAGATTTAAATATCTAATAGAGTCTAAAAAGAATATAAACATTGCTGTACTAGAAGACAGAAACATAAAAATATTGTCATATTTTTATGACATTACTTATTTATTTAGTTCTATTTATTAATTGTTATTAATTGCTACTGTTAACTAATTCTACCTTTGTTTAAATAATAGGATTTATATATGCAAAAGATGAATAACATAAAGCAATATATAATTTTTGAAATATTTTTTCTTTATTTTTTTAATCCTCACCCAATGATATTTTTCCATTGCTTTTTAGAGAGAGTGGATGGGAGGGGGAGAGAATGAGAGAGAGAGAAACATCAATGTGATAGAGACACATCGATTGCTTGTCTCCTGCACACGTTCTGAACCAGGGCCAGGGATTGAACCTGCAACCAAGGTATGTGCTCTTGACTAGAATCAAACCGAGTACCCTTCAGTCTGTAGGCACATGCTCTATTCACTGAGTCAAACTTTCTAGGGCCCATTTTTCATATTTCTTTGTCAAAATAACTACATATATAATGTATTATTTGTGGGGGAAGGATATGGTATGGATGCAGCCTGGGCTTGCTTTCTAAAAAGCTGGTCATCATACTTGCCACAGTGTGCTTTTCAAAAGCCTGTCCTGTTTTAAGGCAAGAAAACAAATCTGATTCTCATTAACAGGCTCTTACCTGGTGCTAATCATCCCTCACATTAGCCACTGACTGTTAAACAAGTCACCTGTGTGTTGTCTTTACCATTTCCATGTAAGAGTGGAGCCAGTGAGCCTCAAACCATTTGAATGTCATTTAGCAAGCTTTTTATATCATTTAAAAAATGTCATTTATTTGAATTTGGTTATCTACATTTTTGTTTGTGCTAATTGAAAAAGGGATAAATATCAAGTCTGCAATTATCTAATGAGAAACCAAAGCAGAATTGTTAATTGTCATATGCATCACTAATGTAATGTGCATCGCCTACCTGCAACTTGTTTTAAAAGCTATTCTAAGCAGTGGGAAAATAAAACTTTTATCTTTATTTTTCTGTCCCTTACTCACCTTTTTCAATAAACCATAAGGATTTTCTGCTCAACATTTCCTCCTGGTGTTCCAGGCCCTGGAGATACATCCCTTCCTTATTACCTAGTCATTCTCACATGTAAAAAAAAAAAAAAAGTGTGGCTTCCTCAGCCTCACATCGATGTCATTGTGCTTAGGACAGAATATCTCTATCCTCTAGCTCTTTGGGTCCTCCCTTTCTCCTACCTATACTTTAAGGCCCCATGGAAATCCTCTCTGCTTCATAGAACCCCTCTAGACCGGTTTCCAGCTATGCACTTAGATATCCCACATGCCTTTCTACTTAGCTACCATTTGGTAATATTCTGTAAAGTTCCATGTACTCTCTCCTCGATGGATGAGTGATATGATGACCATGTCTTGTTTTCTTCTTGTATCCCTAAGAAATACTTAGAATAAGGGTTGGCAAATTGTATCTATTCCAGAAAGATGATTGATTATTTCACATAAATGATTCTTCATGCAAAATATAATGTAGGAGTAGGCAAGTAATATCTCTCTTCTCATGGAAATCTTTTGCATAATGTTTAACATAATGTGAAAGCATGAGGTTTTGTTGAGATAGAGAAATAGGGGAGGGCAGAAAAAAATAATCATAACCCTGACTCCTGGACTCAGGCTTTAGCTTGTGCCTTACTACTTCTAGGTAGAGACTCTAGACTATATAAAACACAGACACACACACACACACACACACACACATACACGTATGAGGGTTTGGCTTTGAAATGCATTTTTAATTTGATGCCTGTACTTTTTAACAGTCTGTTCTAAAGTTGGGAAAATGGCCACTCAGTGTCTAGTTGAGTTATGAGTTGAGAATGAATTTCACAACAAACCTCAATGATTTTCCACCAACTACACCAACCCAAAGACAATTTCTAATCACTTGGTGGTCATCGTATTGCAAAAGAAGCAGAACACAGACATGCTGTCTGTTTCACTTAAATTTATGAAAACCCGCTGAAAGGGAATGTAGAAACTAAATGATCCATGGTAAAGCATTGTGAATGAAGGGAGAGGTGGTGTGGTTAGCTGAGTTTCTCAATTCCTCCAATTCTCAAAGCCAAGAGAAAATTTATCCTCTTCCACTGAGATATAAACTAAACTCTTTTGGTCATTAATCTGCAAAGTTGATGCCTGCCATGGTAATTCATCAAACATTTTTGTGGAGTGAGTCTTGTGGGGCCTCTAGGGCATCATCTTTGAAATTCAAAGCACTGTTTTGTCCCCAGAGAACTGAATGACTTTCTCCCCTCATTGCACATCTGGAAGGGAAGTTTCTGCTTCTGCTCTTTCCTAGGCTGAGCCAGAACCTGAAAGGAGCAGCCCTCTTCATGAATCATGTGCTTGTACCATAAGGCTCTGTGTAATCTTCCCTAGGGTGTGAGGTGAAGAGAAAGAAGAGAAATACTGCAAGGGAGGCACTGTTTATAGGACACTTTTTTTTTCAGAATGACAATTCACCTCAGAAAAAGGACAATTACTGTTTGCTGTGATTTTTCTATGGGTGAGAGTCGCTGCATTAACCATGGTGAAAAATGAGTAGAATCTACAAGCTGTAGTCTCCATTGTCTACAGATAAATCAGGGAAGGGTTCTGGAATCTGGAGGTCTGATCCGAATTTGTAGCCATGTCTCCAGGCTCAGAGACAAATAAACAATCTGATGAGAATGGGTAGTTTCGATGGAGAATACTTGGTGGTACTGGCATGTCTTCTGTTTTTTCAGTAACTGTGTCTGGCAATGCTTTGCTCTTAGTTGAAAGTTTCCTCTGAACCTTCCACTGATGTTTCAGCTCTAGTTTCAGCTCCTCAGAAAGGTCTTCTCAGTTAAAAAAGGCTAAACTCATCCACTGACCAATGCCTTGCCATCAGTTTTCAGTGTGTAACTTTCTTTGTAACACCTGTTGATATCTGACTATCTGTGTATCTTCCTCCCTCCCTCCCTCCCTCTTTCCTTTCTTCCTTTCCTCCCTCCCTCCTTCCTTTTTTCCCTCCTCCTTCCCTCCCTCCCTTCCCCTTCTACCTCTATCTCCACTAAATTTCAAAAACCTTTTCAAGGTCCACCATTTCTTACTTCTTTTCAGTGAAGTTTCTAAGCTTTCTAAATCTCTGTTTTCTGCCTAATGAAAAGAAAATAGGATTCTACCAAGTCTCCTATCTACCTACTTCAGGACTTCTGTGAGGATCAAATGAGATGAGGCACAGGAAAATGCTTCACAGACATTTGGTTTAAGTGTGAAATGTTTGCATCTGGCTATAAAGCAAGTCTTGTTCCTGAGCTGAAGAAACTGCAAAGAGGCTAGTCGCTAGAGAGAGGAAGCTGGGTATTGCTATGTGACATTATTACCCAGCACCTACAGCCAACATTTCCAGGCTAGGCTGGGCTGTGAGATGCATTTTGTGCCATGGTATCTCAGCAGCATTGGCTGTGATTTGGTGGGGTGTTGTACTGGGGTGATGGGGGTGCCTGTGTCCCACTTGGGGGAAGCCAAGTGTTGCTTTGTGGACACCAGGTCCGTGGTGCCATTTCTATGTAAATGGTCAATGTGCATCACAGCAGCTCCTGCATTGAATGATTGCCCTCTGGTGGTTAGTGTGCATCATAGCAACCAGTTGGATGGTCAGACACTTAACATATTAGCCTTTTTTATCTATAGACTAGAGGCCTGGTGCATGGATTTGTGCATTGGTAGGGTGCCTTGGCCTGGCCTGTGCCCTCTCACAATCCGGGACCCCTTGAGTGATGGGGGATGTCAAAGAGCCAGTTTCTACATGATCCCCACAGACCAGGCTGATGGTCCCTACCTGTGCATGAATCTGTGCACTGGGGCTCTAGTATGCAGATAAGATCTTTGGTTAATTTCTTCCCACCCTCACCCCTCCCCTCTTCCCTCTGAGATTCATCAGTCTGTTCCATGTTCCCATGCCTATGCTTTCCTCTCCTGGCTTGAGTGTCTGCCCCTTGGTGGTGAGTGCACATCATAGCTACTTGCCAGTTACTTAGGCTTTTGTATATATACTAGTGGCCCAGTGCACGAAATTTGTGCACAGAAGGGGGTTCCCTCAGCCCAGCCTACACCCTGTCCAATCAGGACCCACAGTACATGGACATCCCTCTTGCAATCCAACACTGCTGGCTCCTAACCATTCACCTGCCTGCCTGCATGATAGCACCTAACTGCCTTCCCCTGCCAGCCTGATCTTGCCCCCAGCTACCCTCCCCTCCTGACCTGATTGCCCCCAACTACCATCCCCTGCTGGCCTAGTTGCCCCCAACTGCCCTCCCCTGCCAGCCTGATTTTGCCCCCAAACTGCCCTCCTCTCCTAACCTGATCTTGTCCCCAACAACCCTCCCTTGCCAGCCTGTTCTCACCCCCAACTGCCCTCCCCTGCTGGCCTGATCTTGCCCCCATGGCCCTCCCCTGCCAGCCTGATCTCGTCCCTAATTGCTCTCTCCTGTTGGCCTGATCACCCCTAACTGACTCTGCCTGCCTGATCACCCCTAATGGCCCTCCCTTGCCGGCCTGATCTTGCCCCAAACTGCCCTCTCTTGCCAGTCTGATCTTGCCCCCAACTGTCCTCCCTGCTGGCCTGGTTACCTCCAATGGCCCGCCCCTGCTGGTCTGATCTTGCCCCTAACTGCTCTCCCTTGCTGGCCTGATCACCCCTAATTGCATATGCCTGCCTGATCACCCCTAACTACCCTCCCCCCACCAGCCTGATCTTGCTCCCAACAGCCCTCCCCTGCCAACCTGATCTCACCCCTAACTGCTCTCTTCTACCGGCCTCATCACCCTTAACTGCCTCTGCCTACCTGATCACCTCTAACTGCCCTCCCCTGCAGGCCTGATCTTGCCAACAACTGCCCTCTCCTGCTGAGCAATTTGGTTCTGATTGTTTGGTTTCTATGCCAGTCAGCTTCAAAAGTTCCACCTCCTAGGCCTTTGGTTCCTTATAGTTCACCCAGATTTGGTTCTGATTGGTTGGTTTCTATGCCAGTCAGCGTCTCCGGGCCTATCTCTAGGCCTGATTAGAGAGGCAGGGTTGATCAGCAGCCCCCGCGGAGGCACAGAGAGAAATAGAGGCATGGCTGCTGGCAAAGCCCAGAGAGAAAGAAAAAGATAGCAGCTAATCAACAGCTGCCAGGGAGCCTGTGGATTAAACCCTGCCTCTCTCTTTGGACCTCTCTCCAAGCCTGATCCACAGCCCCCTCGGCAGTCAGTGCTGAGCCATGATGGCAACCCAGCACTGGCTGCAGGACTGATATCAGGTGTTCAGTTGGTTGTTACGGACTCTGTGTTTTTATATATTAGGATATAGATATTTGTTAGATATGGATTATATGTCAGGTATTTTAGCAAGGTATTACAAGTGTCAGAGAAGTTTCAGCCATTTGAATGATATCATTAAGAGGAAAAAACACATTTGAAAACAATTTTTTATATTTTATATCAAATGCTATATCTAGAGCTATCTGTATAACTTTCAATTTTCTTTTTTTAACCAAACTTATTTCTTACTACTCAAACTATGTACTCTTCAGTACAGCTTTCTCTTCATTATACTTTTATGGTTATATATCTTTATGCATATTACTTTATTCTCTTTCCTTTGCTCTTTTCCTATTCACATTCTATGTGTTCTTTGAGACCAGTTCAGGACTGTCTTCCCCACTAATTGTTCTATAACCCCATCAGCTCCCATTGTTCCCCAAGCTTTCTACTGTCAATGATTTCATATGTATCGATATTTTTATTGTATATTTGTTTTATGCATGTTAATATTGAAAACCCTAGCTGAATCTAATTCATTTGAGAAGGTGAATATGTTTTGTAATTCTTCTAGGTCATTGCCAGTATTGTAGGTAGTATGGGGGACATTGTAGCAGTCAATAAATTCTTACTGATTGATTGGTGTTGAAATTGGGTTGTCAGTTCCAGTCAGGGTGCTGAATGGGATCAGTTCTGGTAAAAGACTCTTCAACATTCAACCTCCCTGCAGATCAAGCACAGGCAAAGCTTACGGTGAAAGGTGGTGAGAGACAAAATTCCAATAGCAAGAGTATTATTAATCTACTTAAACCATTAAGTGTTGTCCAGTATTAGATTGGATCGGAAATCCTGGCTTTCAACTCTTTCCTATTTGAATGCCCAAGAGGCTGTCAGCAAGTAAGAGGAAATGCGGAATTGGCTTTCAGTTGCCTGAGGAGAGGAGCTTAAATTTCTAGATTTATGGCTCTGCTTTACCTGAAACTTTTATTTTGCTTTTACTTTATGTAGCAATCGAGTGTACTGTATTACAATTGGTGCTACATAAACAGTCTAGGAGAGCCCTAAGAGTAAGTACCAGCAATTTTATGTAGTAATGTCCATAGTATTCTTTATTGAATGCCTCCTCACAGGAGTGTATCCTGGAAACCCCCAAGAGGTATGATACTTCAGAAATAACTTTAGAGTGAAGAAAGTGGAATTTGTAAGTGTGAATGATCTGTCTATAATCTTTGAATTTAATTATTCTAGCCTTTCAGGTTCTAAAAGAGAAAGAGAACTTAAAGAAGTAGACTTGTATCCTGAATCTACTAACGTGCCTTCCTGGGGACTTGTTGCCTCTTCTCTTTGGTCTAAGTTTCCCAATTCTAAAATAAATGCATGGGTTGTACTAAATATCTCCAGAAAAACCTGGTACCTCTATATTTCTCTGCTTTGATCACTATTCAGACAATAAAAGTGAACTTGGATTCAAAGGTAACCTGGGCAAAGAAGAAATTTTATCCTCACTGTCACTTAGGGTGCCCTCGCTTCTACAAAGGCTCCATGGTCTTATTCCCATTGAGCTTCCTGTTCTCATTCATACCCTACTTCACCTTCATTCACTAAAAATGACCTATCCTTTGACTCTCCCTAGCACTATATCATTCTCTGCTCATTTGCCTTTTATTAAGATTACTAGAGGCCCGGTGCAAGAAATTCGTGCACAGGGGCCCGAGGGGTGTCCCACAGCTCAGCCTGCACCCTCTCCAATCTGGGACCCCTCGAGGGATGTCCAACTGCCTGTTTCGGCCAAATCCAGGTAGAATCACGCCTAAACAGGCAGTCAGGCATCCTTCTCACAATCCAGGACTGCTGGCTCCAAAATGCTCACCTGCCTGCCTCCCTGACTGCCCCTAACTGCTTCTGCCAGACAGCCTGATCACCCCATAACCACTACCCTGCCAGCCTGATTGATGTCTAACTGCTTCCCTGCCAGCCTGTTTGCTCCCAACTTCCCTCCTCTGCCAGCCTGGTCACCCCTAACTGCCCTCTTCTGCAGTCTTGATTGCCCCCAACTGCCCTCCCTTGCAGGCCTGGTCCCTCCCATTTGCCCTACTCTGCTGGCCTGATTGCCCACAACTGCCCTCCCTTGCAGTCCTGGAACCTCCCAATAGCTCTCCCCTGGCCATGTTGTGGTGGCCATCTTGTGTCCACATGGGGGCAGGATCTTTGACCACATTGGAGAAGCCCACTTGTGTGTTGGAGTGATGGTCAATCTGCATATTATTCTATTATTAGATAGGATAGAGGCCTGGTGCATGTATGTGGGCCAGCTGGTTTGCTCTGTAGGGTGTCCTGGATCAGGGTGGGGATGTGGGGGTTCCCTTGGGGCATGGGGTGGCCTGGGCGAGGGGTCTGAGGTGGTTTGCAGGCTGGCCACGCTCCCCAAGCAACCCAAGCAGAAGCCTTGGGATCTGGGATTAATTTATGTTCTACAATTCAAACTTTGTAGTCTGGAGCAGAGCCAACCCTTCTGCTCGCTTCGTAGTGACAGCCATATCTGTTTGGGTTTATTTAAATTCTATAATTGAAACATTGTAGCCTAGAGTGGAGGCCTAGTTACTAGGGCTTCAGAAGCTTGGCTTCTTCCATCGCCCAGTCAACCCTAGCATCTGCTCTCTCCAGTTCTGTGGCTGCTGCCATTTCTGTTGGGATATATGTTTCTTCTATAATTGAAACTTTGTAACATTGAGTGGAGGCCTAGGCCAGCAAGGGCAGGTGAAAAGCTTGGCTTCCTCCATTGCTGGGGAAACCCAAGCCTCTCTCCTGCTCTCATTGGTGGCAGCCTTCTTGGTTGGGGTTTATTTCTATAATCTGCTCTCAATTGACTGATGGGCATGGCTGTGGGCATGGCTTGATCAGAAGTATGGTCAATTTGCATATTATTCTTTTATTAGATAGGATTAGTTAATATGTACACATTTTATTTTCCTAAGTTGACTTTAAGCTATTATTGGGCAGCAAGCATACGACATATTCCTTAATATCTCTGACATGTGTCCACAGTATGTGGTCAATAAATATTTGCTGATGATGATGCAGGTTAGCTGACTCATCTTTTATTATTATTATTATTGTCTAAAGTTTTATATGTCTCCTTTTTCCCCCATTGATGCCCCTTCCCCCCACCCCTCATCCCATCTCCGAAGGCAAGACTCTAGTTTTTCTCATCCTCTCTCTGTAAAGTTTACTCCAACAAATATGAAACAAAAGAACTTTTAAAAAAAGGCAAAGAAAATCTAGAAGGACTTCGGACTTTTCATTTGAACTCTAAAATGAGAGCATTCTTCCAGTTTATTTTGTAACGTGAACATTTTTCTAAATGATTTTATCAATTTGCTATCTCTGTTATTAAAGCAAATGTATGTGTATATGTTAATCTTCTCTATACTCAAGAAGATTAGGGTGTTAAGGATAAAAATTATCATTCTTCTTTATGTCCTTAGTCTTATTTGGGTTATACCATGAGTGTTCAATACATATTTATTGTAAGCATAAATGAATCGATGATCCTTAGGGCTAAAGCTAGGAACTCTGTTAAGGAAAATACTTAGAACCTGTGCTCCCAAACTTCCACATTGCTAATGCTGCTGATCCATTTTAAGGTATTACTTACTAATGGGTTCATTTTCTATACTGGGAATAATGTTAGACTAATAAAATATGTGATAAAGTAATCCATACATTGATTCCTAACATTGTTAGCTTAGGAATAGCTCCTCAGAAGATAAAATGTAGTTCCATTTTACTTTTATTTGGAAGCTTTGAACTTGTTAGAGGAACATATCCTAACATTTTCAAGTTGTCAGGGTTGCTTAATTGTTACAATCTCACACCCCATATTTGAAATTTAGGATAGACTATAAGTTGGCTCAAAGTACTAATTTGTCAAAAATGTTTCATTAATATCAAATTTTCATAAAAGAAATTATGACAGATTTTGTAACATAGGAATGTATAAGTTTTTTATATCTATAAACATAAGTAAAATTAAGACAAATAAGCTAGGAGATATGAAAAATTATTATTAAAATTTAATCTTCGTACTATATGGAGAGCTTTTAAGAATCCTACCAAAAAATCCAGTAGAAAAAATAAATGGTTTAAAGAGGTGAATAGATAAAATTAGAAATAGAAAGGGAAGTCCAAACTTACTAGAAATAAAATATTTGTAAATAAAAAATTGGAGTTAGGCTGAGACCGGTTTGGCTCAGTGGATAGAGCCTCGGACTGCAGACTGAAGGGTCCCGGGTTCGATTCCGGCAAGGGCATGTACCTTGGCTGTGGGCACATCCCCAGTAGGGGGCATGCATGAGGCGGCTGATTGATGTTTCTCTCTCATCGATGTTTCTGACTTTCTATCCCTCTCCCTTCTGCTCTGTAAAAAATCAATAAAATATATTTTAAAAAATAAAAAATAAAAAAATAAAATAAAAAATTGAAGTTAGAAGTAGTAATACATACATACTTATTAAATGTTCTGGTATAATGATCTTATATCTTCCTTTTAGAAGTAACTTAGTTCAATATTTCTAGAAAGCAATTTTGCAATTGTTATCAGTATGAAAATATGGCAAGTATACTTTGACACAATAACTGTATTTTTAATAATCTATTCTAAGGACACAATCAAAGGTTTATATAAAACATTAAAAGTAATTTTTTATCAGCCAAATTTCACAGTTTACTTTAGGGTTCACTCCTGGTTTTGTACATTTTGGGGGTTTGGATAGATGTATAATGACATGCATCCACCATTATAATATTATACAAAGTAGTCTCACTACCCTAAAAAATCTTTGCTCTATCTATCCTTCCCTCCCCGACATAAACCCTGCAACCACTGATCTTTTCCCTAAATCCATAGTTTTGTCTTTTTCAGATTTTTTTTTGGAATTGTATATCGAGTAGCCTTCTCAGATTGGCTTCTTTCACTTAGTAAAATTCATTAAAGATTCCTCTATGTGTTTTCATTGCCTGATGGCTCATTTCTTGTTAATACTAAATAATTACAATTTAATGAGGGATACAGACAGGTAAGTAGACAGTTACGACGTATTATTATATTAAATGCTATGATCCTATGTAATAAAAGCCTAATATGCTAAGTCTCAGTTGTCTGGTTGGCAGTTCAACCAATCAAAGTGTAATATGGTAAGGATATGCAAAGGCCACTCAACCACTTGCTATGACATGCACTGACCACCAGGGGACAGGTGGTCCAACTGGTAGTTTAGCTTGCTGCTGGGGTCTGGCTGATCAGAGCTGAGTGAGAGGGGCCAGACACACTCTGGAGCCCTCCTATAGTCCCTCCCGGTTGGCCAACCTCCTGCATCCCTCCTTGGTTCCATTTGTGCACCAGTGGGGTCCCTTACCCTGGCATGTCGCAATCCAGGACACCTTGGAAGATGTTGAAGAGCCAGTTTCAGCCTGATGGCAGGACGACTGATCTATGACGCACACTTACCACCAGGGGCAGATACTCAATGCAGACGCTGCCCCCTGGTGGTCAGTGTATTCCCACAGGGGAGCCCTGCTCAGCCAAAAGCCGAGCTCATGGCTGGTGAGCACAGTGGCAGTGGTGGGAGCCTCCCCTGCCTCCAAGGTAGCACTAGGATGTCCAACTGCCCTGGGGGAGCGGGCCAAGCTGTCAGTTGGACATCCCCTGAGGGCTCCCAAACTGTGAGAGGGCACAGGCTGGACTGAGGGAACCCCCACCAAGTGCACAAATTTTGTGTACCAGGCCTCTAGTATTATAATAAAGGGGATGATGATGATGATGATGATGATGATGATGATGATGTCAAGAAAATAGAAACCTATATCGCTGTTCTTATTTCTACTGTTGCATAACAAATTATACCAAAACTTTATTGACTAAGAACAGCCATTTTATTATGCTCATGGATTCTGTGGGTTAGGGATTCAGGCAGGATAATGTCCCACAATGTCTGCAGCTTTAGCTGGGAAGACCTGAATGCTGGGATGGATTAACTCAAGATTAGAATGATCTGAAGACTCATGCACGTGTACCAATGTGGAAAGGATTTTCAGGAGATGAGAGGTAGTTCACCGGAAGTAGTAAGTTTCATTTTATAATCTGTTTATACATTCAGGTGGAAATACTTAATGCTTTTGGCTCTAGAGAAAGAGATTTGGGACTTTTCAACATATGATATCATTGAATCCAAGAAGTTACCATCGAAAGGAGTCTTGGCAGTGACTCCATTCTTTGATAAAGTTATCTACAATTTGGCAGCTGTGATGAGGAATGGAGCACCTACCCAATATACATCTGTGTTGGAGATGGACATTGACAGAATGTCGAACATTCCCAGAATTTTAGAAAGCCAGGGATCTGGGAAGGAGCATTCTTCTTCCTCTACAGCAGCTTACACTCATTCCAGATGGTGCCATTAGGTGCATCCTCTCCTTGATGAGCAGACTATAATTTTACTAGAAGCTGATGAGGCTTTAAATTTTTTTTCCCAGAAGACCAGAAGGGATATCAGTGTTGCTTCCTGTAGGACAAGTAAGGAGCAAACTGTATTTTATTGGTAACCCTAATAGCATTTTCTCCATTGGTGGTTTATGTGTAATAGAGACCAAGCTGCAATTTTCTGACTTGCCAAGACCCATTATGTCTGGCAAATAGAGTTTATGCTTGATAGAATCCACACTTAGGGTGGAAAGCCATCCAAATTAAACTAAGGTTTAGGCTAATTTTTGGTAGTGAAAATTATTCTCCCTTGCTGACCTTATTCAGCATGGAATAAAACAATCAGAAAGCTATTCATGCTTCCCAGTATTCTTTCTTTAATCAAAATAATAAAAGCCTTTGAATTGGCCCAGCTCCTGATTCTCATCCCTCATGGATTCCATGGAGCTTAATCTCTTATTGACATAAGAAGCTTTTCATGTTAATAGATTGGAAATCAGATAATAAAATACTTTCTTCAAGGTAACTGCTCTTGGTGCACTTTGAGGTCTAGGCAAATCCTACCTATCTGTGGATTTATAGAGAAAATCCCACCACAGAGTATTCATACTTTCTCATAAATGATATTAAAAACTTTTCTCCATCGTCTGGGTTATTAAACTTTAGTCTTAGCTCAGAATGATGTCTCAGAATGAATGGTAGAGTTGACAGAGATAAAAAAAAAAAGGGGGGGGGGGATAAAGGCCAGCCGAGACAGGTTTGGCTCAGTGGATAGAGCGTCGGACTGCGGACTGAAAGGTCCCGGGTTCGATTCCAGTCAAGGGCATGTACCTTGGCTGTGGGCACATCCCCAGTAGGGGGCGTGCAAGAGGCAGCTGATCCATGTTTCTCATCGATGTTTCTGACTTTCTATCCGTCTCCCTTCTGCTCTGTAAAAAAATCAATAAAATATATTTTTAAAAAAAGGATAAAGGCCAAACTCTAATAAATAATATTGATGATAAGTTAGAACAATCTCAGTTGCTTGTTTAGTACATTTAAGTGATCTTTCTGGTGATGATTTGTATTAATGTATTCAGTTTATATAGCTTGGTCTCTAATATTATCTTGATAGTCCCATCTTCATTCAGTCTTATCTTTCTATAAATGACGAGATTCTCCTGTTTTTCACTGGCAAACATATTTTGTCAACTAGTAAAAAAAATTATTCCACAAAGTTGAACATTGATTATGAGGATTCCTCATAAGCATCATGTTGGAGAAGAATGTGCTCCTGCCTGAGGATAAGGAATTTTTCTTGTCTCTAGCTGGTTTGGCTCAGTAGATAGAGTGTAGGCCTGTGGACTGAAGGACCCCAGATTCACTTCCCCTTAAGGGCACATGCCCAGGTTGCAGGCTCAATTCCTAGTGGGAGGCCTGGAGACTCAATCCCTTAGTGGGAGGCCTGCCGCCGATGATTCGCTGTCATCATTGATGTCTCCCTCCCTCTCACTTCCTCTCTGAAATCAATAAAAATATATTTAAAAAATAATTTTGCTTGTTTTGTTTGCACTGGGATTAGACAATAGCCAGTTATGGCTCCTTGGATGAAGACCCTGTGTTATATATCAGAGTCAGATCACCCAGATTTCTGATGGACAGATGATTTCAGGAAAGATACTGGCCTTTTGGGCCAAGCATGGGGAAGACATGCATGATTTTTCATAATAAATTAAGAGGAGGAATACCCCCACCATCACCACATCACCATCACCATTACCACCACTATTCCTCTACTGCTGTTATTGTTATTATTTATAGTAAAGAAGGTATTATTGTCAACCTAAATCTGATATATATATATATATATATATATATATATATATATATATATATATATATCAGATTTAGTAATTGGCTGGGTGAGAGTGTGCCCAGGCCTACATTAATCACTGGGTAGGTATAAGAGCCTAATTTTCCTCAAGGATTTCTCCCCTTGTCATTTCCTGAGACATGAGGCATCACGCACATGGCATACAAAGTAAAATTTAAATTGAACAGTAAGAGAGATCTGATTCATCCTTTTATGCTTCCTTTTGGGTTTCATTCCCAGAACTAGAGCAAACCTAAGAAGAAAAGTGGATTTTTGAGTTCCAGACATCCTTCTTCTAAACTCTCCACTTAGAGCTAGCATATCCTCCTGATCTTGAAAAGACGAATAGATCCACATCACTGAGATTAAATAAGGCATCACAGAAGAATAATTACAGGAGGAGCAAGTAAATGCAATCTCCTCTGTTGTCAAGTGTGACCAGTCTGAATGAATCAAACCATGTTTCTAGTTCGTGATCAGCTTCAAACTTTCAGAGCTCCTGCTCAGTTATGCCACCTCACTGTATCCTTAGCTGGCACTCATATTGCCTTATTATTGCTGCTTTTAAAAAATAATATGCATCTTTGGATTCACCTTCAACTATCTCAGCCAGAACCTCCCCTGTAGATTTTTAGAAGACAAATATAGCCATTGTCTCTGTCCATTGAACTTGAGTAGTCAGGAGAGGAATGAAATATAGACATGGTTTATAACCTTGACTGTACTTCTATGCCACAAACCTTGTCACCTCATAACACTGACAGTAGTCACTAATGAGAACATTTGAATTCATTCCCCAAATGGTATTGCCTCTATTTTGTTGCTTTCTTTTTCTCTTGTGTGTGTTCAGATTAGATTCCATATTATTTTCTCTTAATCTAAGATTTAGAATAGATTATTCTAGCAAGATTATCAAATTCATTGTAACTCTCTGTAGCTCTATATCTAGTAGAGTGCCTGCAAGTCAGTAATTATTTATTGCATGAATGAATATTTTTCTAACACTTGTAGGCAATCAAGAAATAATTGTATTCCTAAAACAGTGTTGAAACAGGAATTTTAGGGGAATATAGGCGGCTTAGGGAATTTTTAGAATTGGGATCCATGGGGAAAAAACACACAGGGCTACAGACTGGGAGAAGGTATATTTCCATAACACAAGAAAGCCAGGTGCAGTTACATTTCCATAAGACAAGGGAGCAGCCACAGGTATATTTCCATAAGATAAGGGAACTGGAAGTAGCCTAAAAAGGTCTATATTTACAAAATAAAGAAGTAGGAAGCCCAGAAGGAATAGGAGGACAATGAGGGAGGAGGGCCTCAGGAGTTACTATAGTAACCAATTTGAAAGGGAATATTGATCAATCAGAGGGAATATCAGGACACATGAACTGCAGCCTTTATAAACCATGGAAACAGGAAGTTGGTGGGACCCTTTCCCCCTCTCCACCTGGAAATCTATACTTGTTCTTTAATAAATCTCTACCTTGCCAAGACCGGTTTGGCTCAGTGGTAGAGCGTTGGACTGCGGACTGAAGGGTCCCGGGTTCGATTCTGGTCGAGGGCATGTACCTTGGCTGCGGGCACATCCCCAGTAGGGGGCATGCATGAGGCGGCTGATCGATGTTTCTGACTTTCTATCCCTCTCCCTTCTGCTCTGTAAAAAATCAATAAAATATATTTAAAAAAATAAATAAATCTCTACCTTTGCTATACTACCCTCGGGCATGGATTCATTCTTTGACTCTGGCTGACAAAGAATCTGGGTTCCAGTCCAAAAATTCTGCATCAGTGTGAAGACACAATATTTAATGGAATTGTTGGGAATAAAATGTATACCACATAACTCTAAGGGGAGCATACAAGGTTTCTATGAACAGCATTTTATTATTTTAAATTTTATTTTGGGGATGGCTGCCGGATACAAAATTTTTTTCTTGTGAAAAGAGGAGATTGGAACCCAATTGGTAGATTTCATTTGGTGTGTCAGTTCAGAGTCTGAGTATCTTCCCATGGGCTGTAGTTTCCCCTGGACCTTATGGGCGTTTCTGATTGAAGACAGTGGCTGGAAGCTGTCCTGGTTGAAGGTGTAGAGAAAAGTGGCATTCTATGCTCCTTGTGACTTACCACACCCTTATTAGCATCCTCCTTCCCAATTAATTGTTAGGCTTTTGTTGAGGAATCTACTGGAGAGTAACTTGGCTGTAAATATGCAAGACAATTACATCACTAAATACTATTTTTGAGTTTGTTTTTTTTTTTAACTTAAAATATCTGGTTTTCTGGCAAATGTAATCCAAACGTGTCTTTCTTTAAAGCTCAGACAGGGAAAAAGATACAGTCTGGGTTTCCTATCCCAGATAGTTACAACAAAACTAGAAATACTGCTTAGCAGGGAGGGGGTTGGGAGCAGAAGTAAGGACACCATTATTCTTTGTCTCTTCTCTTCCCTGGGGGAAATATTGGCATGCAGATATTCAACAGTAGGAAGACATTTGGAAAGCAGCCTAGCCAAAGGATCTGTGGTAATCAGGAGTCATAAATCAGATAGGAGAGGGAGAGACCATATGATGGGGGAAGAAAGTGACGATGCAATTCTTTCAACTGGAGCTATTCAAATGTGCTCTCTTACCCAGTAGAAGAAGGATTCCCGTCTGTCTCACCCTTTCCTTCTCCTCCACTGAACCTTCGGGAATGTCAGACAAAATACCTTGATCTTTTCTAAACAGTTCTGAACTAGCCATTGTCAGTGACCTGGAGGGGATTCGGGTGAGAGCCAGAGAAATGATTAAACAGCTGGGGATGTCAGTGATCCAGTGGGCGTTTCCTCTCTGCACCTCTAGAACTGACTTATGAGAAGACAGTCAAATAACTAGATATGTGTTTTTTGGCCCAGGGCAGACAAGAAGTATGGGCTAACTTGTCTCCAATTGTGTTGCCAACAGCCAATAAATTGTGTCTTTTCTTCTCCAAATGGACTGTCAATATATATATATATATATATATATATTTTTTTAAGTTTTATTGAAAATAGTTACCTGGAATTTATTTGCACTCATTTCCCAGAGAGCCTGAGTAATCGCAGACTCTGGTTGCTGCAGGCCCTGTGAGTCTCCACTGCTTCATGCAAGTCCAGGGAAATTGCCTCTGTAGACAGAGATGGACCTCCCATTTTCCCCCAAATTGTCTGGAGATCAAGAGAGAGAGACTGAAACCTCTTTCACTGGAGACACATCACATCCCATGCCTATTTCTGGCTTCCCTTTTGGGTGTATGAGCAAAATCATTTTATTAAACCATTTGTCAAGGGGCAGATGGGAAATCTGTCTTTTCCATTAGTCACCAGAAAGTGACCCAGGCAGCAGTGGAGGGAATTGATCAAGCTGTTGCAACCATCCAGACCAGAGTGGGGAAAGAGATTGTGCCTTGCTCAGTCGTCACAAGGTCCCAGGCAGCTCCCCAGGAGACCTTTAGCTAACAAGGCCCTGTTTTTATTGGCTGCCCCTCTGTTAGTCTGAGATCTTTTACACCAAGATTCAGAGCCAGTAAGAGTTGTGGAGCTGTGTGTCCGGCCAGGGAGGGTAGTCAGCTAGCATTGGAAAACTTTGGTGCCTTGCCCTTGACACTCCATATCCATGTTTAATTAATTTCCTAGCTCTGTGGGGGAAAAGATGAAATACATAAAGCCAACTGACCACTCCATAATTTGTTTCTGAAGTTTGGCTGGACATAAAAGTCTACATTCCCCCGCCACACAACATAATTTGTTTTATGGTTCCCTCTCGGCATCAGGTCCAAGCTAACCTTGAGTTTGGAGACTGTTCTTTGCTTCCTGGTGCTGGTGGTCACAGTGTGTCCTTTCTTGGCAGTGGCCGTGGGCCCAGCAAAACAGACTTCTGAAAGGCGAGTGGATTAATCATATTGAAGGCATGTTCGCCTCAATAGTCCTCTGCAGGATGTCTGAGAACCAGAGAGAGGAGACTGTCATAATTTACAAGTGGTCAACACAGCTGTCTGAAGACATAAAAAGAAGGAAAGACAGAGAGAGAGAGGGGGGGGAGAGAGAGAAGAAGAAGAAGAAGAAGAAGAAGAAGAAGAAGAAGAAGAAGAAGAAGAAGAAGAAGAAGAAGAGGAAGAGGAAGAGGAAGAAGAAGAAGAAGAAGAGGAAGAAGAAGAAGAAGAAAAAGGCTTTTAAGTGGCACATGCTAGAGTTTTCACTAAACCAAAAAGTATTACAAAAAAGTATATCACTTATTCTTATAGTAGAAACTGTGATGAGTCCAACCTTTTTATTACAATCAGGTTTTCTCTAAATATATTATGCCCTGCAGGTCAAAATGATTTACTTCTCTATTTTGGAACATCTGAGTTCTATTCTACCGTTGCCAGTATGTTTTCAGCTGTGCCAAAACTGAGCAGGTCTGCGATTCCTTTGTAACATCAAAACGGAGACATTTATCATTGAGATTTATCATGGGACAGCCTGCCAGATGGTTTGGGTATTTTAAAGGTGAACTGTTTGGGCCTTGGTTAGCTCATTCGGACTTCTAGCTAAAACAACTCTATCAGCTAGCTGCTCTGTGCAAAAACACTGGCTTCCCCTCCACCCCACCCCCTTCCTCTGGTCTTCTAGTAATGCAGAAAATATTAATGTAATGGCAGATGTGGCATAGATTGTCATTTCAGGAAGAAAACCAAGCCATAACCAATTCCACTGATTGCATTGTAATTATAATGTGACCTCCTGTTGCTTTGCATAGAGGCAGTATTCATTTCAGAACACCACTGTAAAACTTGCCGAGTCAATGACCCTCAAAGGGGCAATTGTAAGATTTAAGCTTGGAATTTTTTGCTCATACCAAAGACCTTTATTCTGCCAAGCCTCTGCTGATTGGGCCAGAAAGAATGCATTTGATTATATAGACTAAACTTATTGAGAACAGAACCTTTGTGCTTTGAAATGCTTTTCATTCAAATTACATTCAGACATTCAATCAACATTGATTATGATATGGATTGGCAATGGGGAATGCCTTGAGTTTTGGTCTGGCTTGAAAGTTAGCTCAGTTCCACACTAGACAACTACAACTGGGAAGCCAGCTGAGTTTCCTTAACTTTCCCACAAGAGGAAGGTTTTTCTGGAGAGAGAGAGCAGTTTTCTTATTCCCATCTGATTCAGTATCCAAGAAATTTCTTTACTTAGAGACTTGGGGTCTTTCAGCCTTCCACATTTAATTAATCTCTGAGAATCATAGGGTATGAGTGCACATTTGTGTTTATTCTAAGTAAAGTGCAAGGTCAAGGAGAATCAGTCTTAGACTCAGATTCCATGTCAGGGATTTTGTATTGTGGAAGGAAGCAAGCAAGCATTGGGTGAAGATTCGTAAGCGAAGATTCTATCTAGTCATGATTGCTGTTTTTGTGGGTTAAGACAAGTCTCAGTTTTCTCATCTGCAGAATGAAATAATAATAGGTGGGTTGATAAACAATGTAGAGTGATTTGAAAATACTGAAAGCAATATGGCATTAAATTATTTTTGTTATTTACAAGTTAGTGTGCATATGTGTATTTGTTGGGAGCCTTTGTCTGCAACTTTATCTCTGGAAAAATCTTTGCAAGACCAGTGTTCCAACTAGTTGGTTCTTTGCAGAACTACATACTTTGCAGAATTACACAGACGTACTCAAGTTTTTGTTTTGACTTAAAGGTTCCTCCTGGCCCTTTCAGACTCCAGCTAGAAGTGAGGCTGGAATTTGCACAAGAGGAGTGAAGTTGCTAGGGCTTCCTCATTCCAAGTTGGTGAAATAGCTTGAGATAGTTTCATCTCTTCATCCAATTGCATATCATCAGCTGTTACCTGTGTGACACACAGACAAAATAGACTTATGGTCTCAATAGCATTCCTGAAATTCAGCATTTCCAAGGAAATAGTCACCTTGGATGGTATTCTGGAATCTCAAGTTCAGTACTATCTCTTCTTCCCCACAAGATACCTGTAACCAGACTCTCTCTTTCTCTATTCTTTCTTTCTCTTAGCTACTTCTTTAATTCCAGGTACTTGAGTTCAAAATCTTGGAATCTCCTTTTACATTCTCTCTCTCCTTTACCACACATATAAAACTCATTGCTAAGTCCTTTGTTCTGTGAATTCTACTACTGAGAATTCCTTTGGAAATACCCATTCTCCCTATAGTTATTCTTTCTTCTTTGGGTCTAATTATTTCCCCCTTGACCTATACAATAGCTTCTTTGCTAGTTTCTCCACTTTTGGTCGCTACACCAATTCATTCTTTCCTACCCAAGTCTGATAAGCCACTTCTTTTTTCTTTTTTTAATTCTAGATTTTTAAATTTATTTATTTATTTATTTATCTATCTATCTATTTATTTATTTATTTATTTTTAATTTCTTTATTGATTACAATGTTTTATATGGGTCCTTATTCATTCTCCCCTTATCTACCTTACTCATGCCCTCACCTCCCCTGCTGTCTGTGTCCTTTGGTTCTGCTTATATGCATGCATACAAGTCCTTTGGTTGATCTCTCTCTCTCATCCCTCCCTTCCCCTACCTTCCCTCTGAGTTTTAATGATGGCCCTCATGCTATCCCTATTTTTTGGTATTCATACCCTTTTGAAATCCACTGCTTTGTGTGTGGGCAGGGCCTGTGATTTGCACGTAACCTGATCGATTGTGAAAAGTTGATGGGATGTTACTTCCTTGACTAAGATACCTAAGAAGTAACATCCCACATGGCAAGCAGCTGATCATGGTCTGTGGGCAACAGTGAGGAATTATGGCCCTTCAAACACAGGAACTGAACCTTACCAACAACCATGTGGCTTGGGAAGCTTCGCTAGTTAAGCCTCAGATGACACCCCAGCTCTGGTTCATACTTTGATAGCATCCTTGTGAGATATCTGAAGCAGAGGCGAGGACCCAGCTAAGTTATACTCAGGTTTCTGACCCACAGAAACTGAGGCAATAAATATGTCTTATTTTATTTTATTTTATTATTTTTTTAAAATATATTTTATTGATTCTTTACAGAGAGGAAGGGAGAGGGAGGGAGAGTTAGAAACATCGATGAGAGAGAAACATCGATCAGCTGCCTCCTGCACACCCCCCACTGGGGATGTGCCCACAACCAAGGCACATGCCCTTGACCAGAATCAAACCCGGGACCCTTCAGTCCGCAGGCCAACACTCCATCCACTGAGCCAAACTGGTCAGGGCTAAATATATATTATTTTAAATTGCCAAGACTATGGTAATTTGTTATGCAGTAATCGATACCTAATATACTGGGATGGCCAAATTATTGACTAAAAAATATGAATTACATTGAAGATTCTCTGTAGTTGGCCTTGAACTATCTATCCAAATGGCTTTCCAGCTCCTTTTCCTGAGCACCATTACCCTTTCTGATTTTCACCTGTTGCTGACATTGTTACCCTTTCCTGGGTTCTCTTTATGACTAAATCCCATATCTTTTTTTAAGGCCCACTTAAATGCCACCTCCTTCATAAAACCTTTTGTGACCCCTGCCCCTACATAGATCTCTGAGCTGCCTTCGTTTTGTACCATAGGTCACTTTTCATTTTTTTTTTCCTCCTAGAGGAGTTGTTGGAGGGCATTGTCGTAGCTCTACTGGGTTACAGACTTTATAAAAAAGGAGGCTACTCTTGGTTTATCTTAATATACCATCAGAAAGAACCCATATAATAACTCATGGGTGGTATGCTCTCAGGCAAGAATTACTGATTCATGAAAAGAAAGCCAGTTTGCCCAAAGTATAGGCAAAAAAAGAGTTCTTTGTGGAATTATTGGTTCATTTAATTACTTAGTCTTTCATTCATTCACCTCTACCACATATCAAGCATTATCTTAGGGACTGGAGACAAGACAGTACTATGTTTAGATGGGAGCCCTGTGCTTTGGGTTTAATGTTCTGTGGTTGCTATTTTTAGATTATTAATAATTTAATCATTGGATCTGTATTTTGTAAGTGAAGTCCACTTAGACAGTAGGGTACATGATGGAGGCTCAGAGAATTCTTCTCTGTCTTTTTGCTCCCATGGAATGAATTCTCAACCATCCACTCCTTGTACCCTGCAACCCAATAAGGGGTCTGGGTACAAGCACAGGGAGAGTCAGGGTTGAGTGTGCATGACCAGCATGCCAAATCATGGGTATGGGCCCTGGGCACCTGTGAGGGTCTGTACTTGCACCATAGTTGGAACAAAATATTAAATAACAAGTAAAAAACACTGTAACAGATGGGAAGAGAAAAAGACCATAAAAGAAAAGAAAAACTGTTCCCTTGCTTTTGAATAGGAGCCCATGTTTTTTATTTGTATTAGACCCTGCAAATTGTGGAGCTGGCCCTGACTGGGAGTCAGTCCATGGGTCCAAATCTGGCAGAGGAGGCAACAAACAATGGCCAACAAGCAATATGACTTGAGAGAGTCATAAGGACTGTGAAGAGGATAAACTGAGGTGATGTGCTAGCGAGTATGGTGCAGGGTGTGCATTACTGTAAAAAAGATCATTAGGGACCCCTCTCTGACAGGTGACATTTGAGTTGCCATCTGAAGGAGATGAGAGAATTAGGCCACAAGGAATATGAGTCAGTTTCCAGGCAGAGGGAAATGCTAGGCTAAAATCTTTGGGGTTGGAACAAGCTTGGCAGGGTCAAGGGCTAGACAAGAAGCCTGAGCAAAAGGAGCTGAATGACCATGGAAGAAAGGAGACATGGGTGAGTTTACAGATGTAGGACTCAGCTGCGTTCTTTTAGGCCTTGCTGGCCATGGCCAGGAGGCCAGTTGTGTCTGAGCCTGCTAGGGCTGAGGGCCTGCATTTCTTACCTGGATTAATGAAAAAGGGATTTTATTGCAGTGGGATATCCCTGTAGTTTCCAACCTTAATTTAATTCCTTCTTCTGGATCAACATAACCATTTTAGATTCTTGAAAATGAAGATGTTTTGCACAGAGACATGTAACTTAGAGAGGACATAAATAATTACATGTGGGCCAAGGATTGGAAGTCCTGGAGAAATCTTTACAAATCAGATTTTATTTTCCTCCACATCAGATCCCAAGAATTTTCAGATTTCTTTCAAAGGTCACCAACTCTCACCTCATACCTCAAATCTGGTATCAAGAAATGTTTTATGTGCTCTGCAAGTTTCTCTGGACCCAACTGGAGAGCCCCTGCCAGGGCTCTGTGGTCTCCAGTCAGCTCTGTCCACAGACCCCTGAGAGGTTTCCTCTCATCCTGTTTCCCAGCCTTTTCTCTCACTGATCTTGGGAGGCAGAAGCAGGCAAAGGCAAGAAGAGAGCAAAGAGTCATAGTTCCTATGCCATAAGGCCCACCTGTCTGCTGTCCCCACTGAGTGGGCTCCATGTGCAGGATATTCCTGGGGGGCCCCTTAGGCCAGTGATGCATCCTTGGTTCCCTGCCTAATGGTGTCCCTTTAAGGATTTGGGTTTTAGCTGGGAAGAAAATTAAGTAATTTTATTATTTTTCCTTGATAATGCTAAAATAATTAATCTTCAAAGATAAGAACTGTTTAGTGCATAATGAGTTAGACTTGTTGATAATTATAATTTTGAAGAGTTTGAGTTTGTTGTCAGACAAGTAATTAAAAGGGTGGGACCAGAGTTCTATTTTGTTCAAGACAGTTATGTTTCTGCTAAGAAGTCTTCTCTGTGGGACAGAAATGCCCTCATTCTAGGCCCACAGCTTTCTCCACTGCTAAGCTTGAACATGTTAGTTCAAGCAAGTAAAATAGTCCACTAGCCTGAGTTCTCATTTGCTAATTCTTCCTTTAGCCTTTAAATTCCCTCCCTCTCTCTTTAGTCCCCTCCCTCAGTTCTCCCATTGTTTTTGAGAATCCTCTCCATTGAGTGACTAATGCCCAGAGTTCTGGTCACTCGGCAAGAAGGAGGCTCCACTCCTCTCCCTCCTCTCAACAGCCCTTTTCACCCATTTGCCCAGGAGCCACTATTTTCCAAAACTTCTTGCATATACTACAAAAAATGAATGAAAAGAAAGAGGAAGAGAAAATGGAAAACTAATGATTCAAGAAATCACATAGCATGAGATAATTCTATTTTGAAATCACAGCAGTGGCACCCAGAGGCAGACGCTCCCCAAATTACTAGTGAAAACCCTTTGATGTATCCAGTGGTAAGAAAGCCCAAGGCACATTTTTTTATTATTATTATTATGAGTGCCTCACATTCCCCAAAAGAAGCATTTAGCAGCTATTTTTAAATGTCTGTATGTAAGCAAGCTATAAAGAAAATAACCTCTCCCCCAAAACCTTCCAATCCTAAATGTGTTTCTTTGATTGCTGGAGTTTACTTAGAATAAAAAGCAAGTTCTTGCAATGATGTGTGAGGCCCTCTGAGACCTGTCCAACCTCATCTGCCAAGGCCTCCCTGCACTCACTCTGCCGTGTTCACACACACTGCCTTCCTCCGGTTCAGGAGTATGCTGGGGAACAGGGACCCTTCTCGGCCCCTGCCAGTGTCCCATCCCCTGCCTGGATCTCTTCTCTGGATGTCTGAGTGGCTCATCCCTCTCTTCTTTCAGGTGGTTCCTCCCAAGTCTCCTGCTCATCCAGGCCTTCCCTTGTCATGCCATATAAAACCATAGTTTCGCCCAGCCAGTGTGGCTCGGTGGTTGAACATCAAACTATGAACCAGGAGGTCACAGTTTGGTAGTTCAATTCCCAGTCAAGGCACTTGCCTGGGTTGTAGGCTCAATCCCAGGTAGGGGATGTGCAGGAGGCAGCTGAACAATGATTCTTATCATTGATATTTCTCTCTCTTTCCCTTCCTCCCTGAAATACACACATATGAGTGTCAGTTCATGCCTCAAAAAGTTCATATGCTAATTGGAAGGAATGAATGTAAGGCTTTGGACCAAGTGCTAGTTAGAGATGTGGCAGGAAAGGGGGTGTGCCACTTGGCCTGGGCTCAGCCATGGAGAGTAGAGGAGGATAGGAAAACATGCTTGGATTTGCTGGCATGTCCTGGGAAAGAATAGTTATTTGCCAGGTGCTTAAGGCATTAAAAACTAAGTCCTATCCTAGTCTCATTTGCTTTAAATTTTTTTCACATGTGATTTTTCAATTACAGTTGACATTTAATACTATTTTTTTTTATATTTCAGATGTGTAGCATAGTGGTTAAACAATTATATAATTTACAAAGTGGTCCCCTCAATATTAAGGAACATAAAAATGACTACTTCTATATTTATTCTTTCATTCAGTCAACATTTCAGAGCTATGGATACTCAAAGGAGTTGGACACACAACCTCTACTCACAGAGGAACTTGGCAGAATAATGAATGGGCTAAAAGTTATTAGGTTCAGATTTTATCCAATGCAAGAATAATGCTCAAGTCCTCCTTAAACTTAAGATTTGGCTATTGAAAACAACTCACCTTATCTCATTATCTTATTCAACTCACAACAACCCTCTAAAATGTATTTTATTTACTCATTTTTGTAGATGAGTAAAAAGAGACAGAAGAGAGATTAAGAGATATGTGCAAGATCTCACAACTAGAAGATGGCCAGTTAAACCATCTCTCTGTCTTTAAATCATGGATTATTTCTGTCATATCTCTGTCTTGCTTCTAGATAGCTGAACTCAGTATTAATGACTTCATAACTAGTCAGGGCAATCTCTCCATTTAATCACACTCATAGGATATCCTGAAAAGAGACTATATTAGAACATTTGGTTTGAATTAAAATATAATCTTTAGGCCCTAATTAAGAAGGGCAATATGATAAACATAGAATTTTAGAGGATTAGAGCTGGACTCTAAATAATCAGTTTAATCATCCTTTGCTATATTACTGAGAAGGGGGAACACAGTTTCAAAATCATAGCAACAACACAATTTTCTCTGCTTCTGCTAATGTTAGCTCAACTAATACTATATATTGCTTTTTAAGAAGTAAAACATTTCATTGTTTTAAGAATATTTAATACGAGACCTACCTGCTTACCAAGTTTTCAAGTATATAATATGGTGTTGTTAACTATAGACACAATACAGCCAATCTGTAGAGCTTATTCATCTCATTTAATTGAAATGTTATTACCTTTGATTAGCAAATTCCTGTTGCTTTTTTATCTTATCCCACACCTAATTCCAAGAGAGCAAGATGCAGAGCAATTGGATTTGATGAAAGTCTGTGTTTGAGAAGGGTTTGGAATGTAGAATGAAATCTCTCGTTCTGTTGTCATTCCAGTTTTGGGGGGTGAACACCAGCATAGAACCATAGTGATGTCTATGGTCAACAGAGACCCATTATACCCCAGATACTGGGTAAAGAGCTAAAGAGAGGGCCCTAACTGGGAGCCCAACTGTTTAAAACTCTTGCCTTTGGTCAGTCCTGCCTTCTCGTCATAATTCTGACCACTGTGAAGTTTCTTTAAAAGCAGAATTCTAATTGCTTGTGTTCCATAAATCTGGAAGGAAATGTTCTGTGGATATGGCATTATAAATATGTTATTCTTGTCAATATTTACCCCAAACACCAAATTGGTACTTTAGATACAGGGCCCATTGATCACAACATAATTTTGACTGAATAAGAGCTGGAATGTTTGAGGACCAATTTAACCAGTTTCTCACCTGCTTTTTAAAACCACCTTTGAAGTTTGGCTTTCTTATCTTCTCTTTTATTTTTCTGCTAGGTTCTTCTTTCTTCCTCAAAGTCCCAGGATTCCTGCCATATTATTCAGTCCTCACCATCACTCCTGCTGGGCATTCCCTTCATTCCTCACTCCCTTTCAGACATCCCTCCATATTCCTCTGCTGGTTTACATACTCCCTAGTATAGCAGTCATATTATAGACATGAAGAGATTGCACCAGAATGCTGGCTATTCCTCTTCTGATCCTTACTAGCATATGGCAGGAGCTCAAAGAGTATATTAAAAATGAATAAGTGAATGAATGATTGTTGGAAGCAAACAAAATGAAAAAAAATTGCATCTGGTTACTGCTATCTGGAGACTTTAAGAAGATCCCATAGTTCATAGTTTAGTTTCATTGATAGCCACTTGTGTCAGTTTGTCCAGGTGATTTTTAGGTAAGCTTCTCTCTCTCTCACACACACACACACACACACATACACACACACACACAGGAACATTTACAACCTTCTCTGTTGTGGTGAGATTATAGGTGGTTTTCATATTCTTTTCCTTTGAACTTTTTGGTGGTTTTATATTTTCTGCAATGAAAATATTTTATTTAATAGTTATAAATTAATAACATTAGTTTTTAAAAATTACATTTTTAAATGTTTATTTTTAAAAAATTTAATAATATTGGAAAGAAAAATATGCATACTCCTAACACCCCAAGCAATCCACTTTTAGCATGTTAACTTTATTGAATTCTAGTCTATTTTTTTTAAGTGCAGGCATTTTGGTATGTCGTTGTGATTTTTTTTCAGTAAACATTAATACATTTTGTTATATAATCTCCATAAGTTTCACTTTCATTGATTGCATACTAGTGCATTTATTTAAATACTAGTAGCCTGGTGCATGAAATTCGTGCACAGGGTAGGGGTGGCTCCTCAGCCCAACCTGCCCCCTCTCACATACTGAGAGCCCCTATGAGATGTCCAACTGATGGCTCACCCCCAGCTTGTTCAAGGCCTAAAGCCTCAATTTTAAAAAACCATCTGTAAAACACAGTGTAGTTCAGGAGTTTTCCATTACAGATTGGGTTCACTAAGAAGACCATGTTGCAATGTAAAGCAGAGAAGCTTGGTGAAAGTGCAAGCGCAGGTAGCCAGCGCGGGCTCAGGCTGTCAGGGCTCCCAAACCTGTTGCCTAATAGAGCTGCTTTGTCTACTAAAGAAAGCACTATTCTCTTGTAGTCCTTTCTACATTTTAATAAGCATTCCTTTAGAGAAGACTTCTTTAATGTGTCCCTTCCTTTCCCCTAAAAGAGGGATGATTGATTATTTCAAGGAGCAGCAGAGGGTGGGGAGGAGGCAATGAGGACCTAGGTCCTTGCAATCACCAGAGAACTCTGAACTCCCTGTGTCAGAAGTTAATCCTGTGGAGGGAAGAGCAGAGCAAATGGAAAAGTATGTGTCCTTTTAAGCTTCTCCTGGACGCAAAGGCTTTTGATCCTGTGATGTGTCTGATGATAATAATAAAAAAAATCTGGGTCAGATAGGATATGAGTGAACAGATTCAGGAAGCTGTTGTTCCTTAGTGAGTTTTTCTGTCCCATTTTCACTGAATTGACCAATAATTTGAGCTCTGTGGTGAATATTTAGAAGTGTGACCTGGGTTTAGGTGAAATGCCAATTAAAGCTGTGAACTAAGAAAAAAAAAAAAAAAGAGCCGCCGCTGCATGCCTCGCCAGCCTCGCCTCCCGTCCTACTGGCCATGCCCCCTGCTCCTGATTGGCTGGTAGCATAGCCAATCAGAGGCCAAGGTACAGTCACATTTGCATGTTACTCTTTTATTAGATAGGATTAATTGCAAAAATGACATTAGCATTTATGTAATGTGTAACAGCAGCACATCTGTTAAGTGCTTACTGTGTGCTGGTCATAGTGCAAGGAATAAGCTGGCAAGCAAATGACCTTGACTTTTGTCACGAAAGTGGGTAGCATCTACAGAAAAATTTCCATTTACTCCTCAGTATGTAAAAGCTTTCTAGTGGTCACACAGCCTTATGAGAGAATTAGAAGGAAAATAAAATCTGGGTTTAAGCCAGGATCAGGGAAGGTTTCCTGGAGGAGGTGAGACCTGACTTGAAGCTGAAACTTGGCAAATGTATTACAACTAAACAGGGGAAAATCTGGAAGAGCGTTCAAGTTAGAGGGAACAGCAGGCACGATCCCTCAGAGAACAGAGACACAGTCTGTTGAAGGAATGAAATTTTAGTTTGGCCAGAGAATGTTGTGGCAGAAGACTATGGCAGGGAAGAGAGAATAACAAGCACATGGGTGAGGAGCTGGTGGCAGAATTGAGTAGGGACAAGATAATGAAGCACTTTGTATTCACATTACTTTTTTTGTTTGCCAACATAAAGAGTGGGGACTTTATCATAGAGGCTTGGAAAAGTCACTGAAGAGTTTTAAATCTAGAAGTTGAAAAATCACATTGGCTTATTGGAAATATCCTTTTGGCTCCAATCCATGGGTAGAAGCAGAGAGACCACTTGGAGGGTTGCAACAAGTAATTTGGGCAAGAGGTGTTAGTAATTCACCTAGCTTTCCCTTTCCCACAATCACAGTAACCATGAGATTAAATTTCATGCTTAGCTATCTTTCTATGATTGGTATTATTTCATTAGAGCAGACTGAAACAAAGAAGATAACTTTTCTTAATATTATAACATGTCAGTACCACTTGGAGGCTGAGTTCTTGTTCTCAGCCTCTACTGGCCAAGTCACTGCACTCCCATTGGCAGAGAAGGATGAAGGGTACTTTTTTGAGTCTGTGTGGTTCAGACCAGATTTAGTCCAGATTTATGTATCCCCGAAAACAACATCGTTAGCCACTAAACTAGTGCCAGCACTGTGTAAGTGATTTTGTTAAAATACAACGTAATTAGGATGATTACATACACATTACAGGTATGTTTCACGGTCATTGGGTTAAAAGTGTTTACCTAAGGTCAACTACATCATTTCCCTAAAGGAGCATTCTTACTCTGCTTCAAATAAATCCTTTGATATTTTCAAAGTGCCTTCATTATAAGGTTCCACTTTTCTGTCCAAGATTCTATTTATGACATAGTATAGACCATCCTGGGACTTCAAAGCACATTCATTATAGCATTGCTGGTCTCCGTTTTCTGGAGTAGTGAGTGGAGGCAGAGAGAAGTAAAACATGAGGGTATCTGAGGGAGGAAGGGGTGCCATGCTCCTGGCAGAGTGCGTATTTCTGCAACTCAATGCCAGGCTGGGGGGCTATGCCCAGAACTCCCTGCTCTGTTGGGGTGGACCACTTTGGAGACATGAAAATGTAACCAGGGCAGAGCTCCTTCAGAAAGCAATACCAGTAACAGTGATGGAAAGCAGATGGAGGCTCTGGCCCTCGCTTGGTAAGAAATCCTCGGGGAACAGAGAATGTTTGCAAAATCTTAGGGCACCATTGGGATGCCTGCTGGTTCATTTACAAGTCACCAGCCTCTGTTCGCCAGTGGTTTAGTTTTGTTTTGATGAGACCAAATTGGCCTTTGAATTTCTCTCAAAATTTTGAAAATTTCCCAATTTTTGTTTGACTTACCAGCTTGAGGCCTGGAATTATAAATCCAACATTAGAGAATGAGAAAAAGAAATCTTACTCTGTGTTGGAGTAATGTTTGAGTAAGGCGCCTGTTGCTGTCTGGCTTGTGGTTTGTTCCCTAACTTGTGTAATCCTTGGGCCTGATACAAATCTTGAGGTGTCATTTTATCTTTCCTCCTGCTTCTAGGTCAGAGGAGGTCCATACATCCATCGTGTACTTCAGAAAAATGGTGGTATCTTCTGATGTAAAAGTTCAGGGAGGAAGGCTCACAACCCCATCTGTTGTCTGACTCATATTTGTAGAGTTAACCAGTCAGCCTGCATGTCATGGATTTTTGGAGCACATTCAGTTTGCACATAGCTTTATACTCAACAGTTTGTGGTTGGCAGGGAGAGACATAAAATCAGAAGTCATGTTGTTTTCCTTAGAGGACTCTGCATTTTTCTAGGTGAGAAGATGGTGTGTGATTCTATAAATATAGACAAGTGACCTAACATAGGTTACAATGCAGTGGATTTGCTATTTGGGGGGAAAGGTGGAGAGAAATTGAATAGAGAATAATTCTATATCCCCAGTCTAATAAGACTTTGAACTTACATAATCTTCATTAAGTGATTTTGATATTTCTGTGGTGCCCCATGACCATAGACATCATCTCTGTCTTTTGCCTAAAAATATTTCCCCCCAATCTTCTTTTTTCTCTGTTTCTCATGCCACTGCCTTTATTTTAGTGCCAAATGTTAAAAGAACAATTTAGATTTGTTGTCCTTCTTTCCACCCAGTTGCCCTCCTTCTGTCCCCTGCTTCTCCACTCCTTGCAACCTGACTTCCTCATCTTTCAGTTACAACTGTTGTTCAGGTTGGCGATGCAACATCCTCTGCACAGTCTCTGTGGGTGAAGCCTGATGATCACCCTGAACCCTGCCATCCCTTAGCTTCCATGCTACTCGCTGAGTTCTGCTCATACTTCCATCTGCTTCCTTCTCTTCTCTTCACATCACTTCATTGTGTTCTTTTCTCAAGACTCTGTCTTTATCTTCCTTTCCTTTTCAACAATACCAATGCATTTAGAATCTATAACCTTGTACACAGGTGCCCCCACTATTACCTTTCCAGCTCTTACTTTTCCCTGAGCTCCAGACTGCATTGCCATCTAATTCTCAAATTCAAAAATATTACAAAATTGAGTTATTTTAGGTATCGTGTGCATTTCTTCACTAGAAAGTAAATTCTCCAGGAACAGGGATTTATGTCTGTGTTACTATTGTGCCCTCAGTACCTAAACTCATGCCCAGCCCACAAACTTTCCTCAGCACCACAACAGAGAGATCTTGGCTCCTTAGTGTTCCCATAGATCTAAGTTCACACTTGTATGGTTTAGCACCCCTGCATTTATTGAGTATTGCCTCAGTAAATGTATCTTGAACCAATGAGTGGATATTAGCAGCAGCATTTATTAAGCACTTGTGCTTTGGAAAGAAAGTTTCTAAACCCTTCTGCTTTATTGAGTTTAAGCTGACTACCTCACAAAATCATGAGAAGATCCTATGAGACTGGCATAATATTACCCAACTAGAGGCCTAGTGCATGAAATTAGTGCACTGGTAGGGTCCCTAGCTGCTATGTACTCCCTCCCTTCCTCCTGCCACCTGCCAGCACTCAGGGCGGTGCTCCCTTCCCTTCCACTGGCCACCTGCCAGTGCTGGGAACCCCCTCCCTTCTCCTGGATGACCTACCCCCTGGTTGAACTCCTGGAAGAACTCTGGTTGAGGGGACAATTTGCATACTCTGCTTTTATTGTATAGGATTGCACAAACAAGGGCTATGAAATACAAAGAAGGTACCTTTCCTGGTGCTGCATGGCTGGTGAGAGGCAGAATGGACTTCAAACCCAGGCAGGGCAACCTGAGTCCAAGCTTTCAGCCACTGGGATCTACTTTGATTCTAAGTCTGATCTCTGCCATTTACTATGTACTTGGCAAACCCTTTTAAATTATCTGAGCTTCCATTTCCTCATCTATTAAAAGGACATCACTTCTGACTTCACAGTGTTATATGCCAACATATATGTTGGCGTTGCCAACAGTACAGTTCAGCATCAATATTCATCCTTAAATAAAGGTCATTACTATTAATAGAATAAAAAATAACTCCTAAAAAGGTTTTTTAGGAGTTACAGAGTTGTAAAACAAGAATAATGAACAAACAAACAAAAAAGAATGAATGCACATCTATCTATCCCTCCTTCCTTCCATCAGGTTTTTACTACAGTCCTATCAAGTTCTAGGCCTGGGCTAGAGACTAAAAGACGAAGAAGATAAATCATTTGGTGTGGTGGAGGAGGTGGGTGTATGATGAGATCAGTGTAATACAGTGTGGGGGTACTAAACCATATGAACTTAGATCTGTGGGAGCCCTGAGGAGCTGTGATCTTCCTATTGTGATAATGTGGAAGGCTTGACACTTGATCTGGATTCTGAAATATTATGAGCTTCTCAAAGACCTCAGAATTTCAGAATAACATGAAAATAAGAGAAGTCCAATTCATAACTTACCATCATATAGTTCAATGGGATATAATCAAAAGATAGATTACTAGTCTAGACAAGAGAGATTACTATTGACTGGAGTTCTTGAGAAAGACTATAACAAGAGAGCTTTGAAAGGGAGCTTGAAGGATTTGAGGAGCATAGAGAAGGGAAGAGTTTATTTCTGTGTTCTCCTCTTATGTCTAAGACAGGTAACCCTGGAAAGACTGGTTGAGACATTGTTCATCTGATTACCCCACCCATGGGCACCTTAAAGTTGTCACTTAGGTTTACCTGCAGTAGATTCCAGAGAAGGCTTCAAGGTCACTGTTTTATCACCAGCCTGGATAAGAAACTGGGGGGCATTTGCTTATCAGAATAGGAAAGTGGCTGGGAAAGGAGGATTATATTTGCTTTGAAGACTTTAGGATGGTAATGCAAGGGCTAGTATTTGTAGTTATGCAGCTGACTCTGAAAAAGGGAGGCTGAGACTCTACAAGCTCTTGGATTTTTGTCTGTGAGTCTGAAGGAATCCAACAAAACATGTAAAATCTACCACTTCTCTTTTCTGCAATCCAGGACCTTGCCTCCTGGGAGCCTTTGGGAGGAGGGAGATAAGGCTCCATGTGTAGTAACCTTTTTCTTTTCTTTTATTATTATTATTATTCTTTAAAGTATTACAAATAGTAGTACATATGTTTTCCTTCCCCCCCCCATTGTTTCCCCCCCCTTCCCCCCCATGTTGTTCATGTTTCTAAGAGTCAGGTCTGAGGGCCCTCTGGGTTTCCCAAGATGACTGGATTCTGCTCTTTTTTGAACTTTCTGAGGCTCCATTTATGTTTTAGGGCCAGGGGTCAACATAAAGACAATCAAGGGTCTGAATCTTCTCTCTCATGCCTTGTTGTGTCTTGGAGGTTCTGTACAGAAGAACTTTAGTTCAATTTTGGAAAGGGAGATACAGTTGGGTGTGGTCAGTTTTTGAAAAGTAGGTTAGTATGAAGGAAAGACCTTTAGGTTGGGAATAAGAGTCTTAAATTCGACTTCCTGGATTTGTCTGTAACCTACAATACATCCTGTTCATACATCCTGGGATTCAGTTTCTTTTATAAAATTAGGTCATTGAGCTAGGTATTATCCAAAACATGTTTCCATGTTAACATTCTCTGATCTTAGTGTGTGTGTGTGTGTGTGTGTGTGTGTGTGTGTGTGCGCGCGCGCGCGCGCGAGCGCAAGTTTTTCAAGAAAGAATAAGGATAATATCCCATGAATATTGTCATCAGCATATGTGTGTGCATTCCTTACACAGCTATGAGCCCCACCCTGGTCATATGCTTCCCACACTTTGTCAGCCTGGCTGTCCTTTATTGCACATCAGAGCTAAGCACACCACATGTGATCACGTGCACAAGATATGTTGACACAGACTGACTCTATGTCTTGTTCTAAGAGTATTTCTTGAGGAATTTTAAATCCAGCCTAGTGCTGTGGAAGGAGAAATGTCAGAGTAGGTTTCTATTCAGCCCACAGACATTTTGTGAAACAAGTTCTAAGAGTGCTTTGTGAGACTCCTTTTATCTGTATCACGGTGTGGTATTGAGTCTAAACTTGGCTGTCATCAGGGGTCATGTGGTGTAGCCCTTCTGAACCAGGTCAGATAAATATTGAGGCTCAAGGCAAAGTGCACTAACTACCTTCAACCATTGAATGGTGGCATCACCTGAGGATGAATCATCAAACTAATACAGTGGAACTGCTGGGAAAACAGATCTAAAATGAAAGCTTCAGAAAGGGCAGATTTATGGTTCTCTGAAGATAGTTCCACAGAGTGGATTGGAGTACCCCATGAAATCATATAGTCCTATCTCTGGTGAGGCTCTCATGTATATGTACCAAGTGTTCCAGAGATTTGAAATAAGTGATTCAAGTTTTAGCTCTACCACTTATATGTAGCCTTGGGCAAGTCATTTAACTTCTCTGAGCTTGATTGTCCTGATTTTTATAAAAAGGCTAGAGACCCAGTGCACAAAATTCATGCATGGGAGAGGGGGCAGTGTATGTCCCTAAGCCCAGCTTGCACCATCTCCAATCTGGGATACCTAAGGGATGTCTGACTGCCTGGTGGGATCAGTCCGAAATGGGCAGTCAGACATCCTTTTCACAATCCAGGACTGCTGGCTCCCAACTGCTCACTTTCCTGCCTGCCTGATTGCTCCTAACCACTTCTGCCTGCCAGCATGATCACTCCCTAACCACTCCCCTTCTGGTCTAATTATCCCTAAGTGCCCTCCCCTGCCTTCCCCAGGCCTGGTTGCCCCCAACTGCCTTTCCCTGCAGTCCTGGTTCCCCCCAACTTCCCTCCCCTGCAAGGCTGGACCCCCCAACTGCTCCCCCCTCCAGGCCTAATCACCCCCAACTGCCCTCCCTTACAAGCCTGGTCCCTCCCAACTGCCCTCTCATGCCAGCCATCATGTTGTGGCCATCTTGGGGTAGCTATCTTTGATCACATGGGGGTGGCCATCTTGTGCGATGGAGTGATGGTCAATTTGCATATTGCCTCTTTATTATATAAGATTGCCAAAGATGTTCCCTCTTTCACAGGGTAGTTATGTGATTCAAAGGAGATCACATTTGTGAGAGTATGTTATTTTTATATGATCATGTGGCCATATTAAGACTACCCTTCATATCTATATGGTCACATGTGTGGTCATTTCTTTATCCCAAAGCTCTACTATAAATCTGTGTACTGCTCCACCCCAATTAAAAAAAATTGCTCCGCCAACATTCCTGTAAGCACATTGAAATTCTACAAGCCCAGGAACTGGATCAGGTGCTGAGATCCTATTAAATATAAATTTAATAATTTAAGTTTTAAAAATAATTTTGGTAAAAAAAAGTTCTTACCAAGTGGTTAAGATTTGTGAAAAGGCAAGGACTGACAATTTTGATGTAAAAGTGAAAGTTCAAGGAGTTCACTAAACAGATTCACGTGTCAGAGTTTAACAATCCTGGACATAGAGATCTAATACAATAATATTTCTGCCTTCATGGTAGAATCTTCATTTCTTTCTCCTATCCTACCTCCTTTCCCCAGTCCTCAAACATGCATCCAGTTGGCTTGTGGTTAGCAAATAACTGAGGAAATGTATATGTATATGTATATGAGTGGGTGTATATATTATATGTTGTGCATGTATATAGTACAGGTGTGTGTTTGTACCGACAATCATATGTTTCTATTTTAGCAGTTATAGTATAGTAATTAAGTGCTGTCTATAGTGGAGAAGACACAGTGCATCTCTGGGGTAATCCCAGTTCTGTGTTTTCTCCTTGTCTGGCTCCTTTCTGCAGGTTAATTTGGTAACATTATGTTTTTCTCTGGTTTAGCGGGATTAGCTGGGAAAATATAGATGGCATCAAAAATTTGATCTCCCTAGATACAATTTGGTGGCCCTGTCTATTTTAATCACAGCCTGGGTCACACCTGCTTGATATATATATATATATTTAAAGTAATTCCTGTCTATATTGTTCTTTCTGATCAGCACAAGGCAAAATGGTGAAATTGCTCTTTTATGTATCTTTTATTAGCATGTCTTTCAGGGGCTCCTTATTCTTCCAGTGTAAAGTGAAAGAGTTCTAAACACTGCAAATTCACTTGCTAATGCATGTATTTTAAATAAATTTCTAAAGTGAACTCTGACATACAGAAAATGTACAAACATGGTGGATGGCTTTATAAATTATTACAAAATATCATTATGCCCATTAAAAAATAATATTATTGCTGCTCAAGAAAACTCTCTTATATCCTATTCTGGACAATGGATGTAGTATCATATATCAGTTTTGTTTGCTTTTGAATTTTATATAAATGGAGAAATATATTTATTATTTTGTTCTTTTTGTAGTCCAGTGTATCAGTCTTTTAATCCTGGAATCTAGTGTATCAGCCTTTTCCTTTATGGCTAGTGCTTTTGGAATCTTATTTCAGCAACCTTTGTCTACTCAAAGGTCATGAAAGTCTTCTTTTATGTTGGTCTTTAAAAGCCTTATATTTTACTTTCATATTTGGAACTAAAGCATATCTAACATTTATTTTCATATATGGTATGAAATATGGGGTCAAGAATTAATCCTTTATAAGAATTTCTAGCCGAGACCAGTTTGGCTCAGTGGATAGAGAGTCGGACTGCGGACTGAAGGGTCCCGGGTTCGATTCCAGTCAAAGGCATGTACCTTGGCTGTGGGCACATCCCTGGTAGGGGGCGTGCAAGAGGCAGCTGATCGATGTCTGTCTCTCATCGATGTTTCTGACTTTCTATCCCTCTCCCTTCCGCTCTGTAAAAAATCAATAAAATATATATAAAAAAGGAATTTCTAAAAATAACTTCTGTTCCTCACTGCTTTTGTTATAAATCATCTGCCTATATGTGAGTTTATTCTATTCTGTTCCACTTATATACTTATCTCTTCTGAGTCAGTGTCACAATCTTTTAATTACTCCAGGTTTATAATAAGGCCTGATACTTAGTCATGTAGCAAGTTTATTTGGCTGTTCTTAACTCTTTGTATCTCCTTTCAAATTTTAGAAATGGTCTATCTATTCTAAACACAGCAACAATGAAAAACAACTTTTGAGATTTTTATTGCAATTGCTTTGAATTTAAAGGCCAATTTGTGGAGAATTGACATGTTTATAATATATCTTCTAATTCATGACCATGGGGATATCCTTCTACTTATTTAAGTCTTATTTAGTTTATCTCAATAATATTTTATAGTGTGTGTGTGTGTGTGTGTGTGTGTGTGTAGGTCATATATATATTTCAATAAATTTATTTGCTTTTCATTTTCACTATAATTTATTTAATCTATTTTTTTGGTGCTTAGCGATAGAAATAATTTTCATCTATTGATCTTGAAGCTGGAAGCTTTGCTAGATTTATTTAGTCTAAGAATTTGCAGTTTTTTATTTTCTATATACAAACTCATATTTTATAAATAATTATTTTCTTGATTCTTTGCCTTTTAGTATTTCTTTTCTTGCCTTATAACATTGACTAAGACCTGTAAGAAAGCAAATCAAATGGTTTTGAAAAATACATTTGTGTCATTTTTAATCTCAGCTTTTAATTTTACTACTTTCTTTAATGATTGATATATTATTTATATAGCTACCTTTTTAAAAAAGTAAAATTTTATTAAATCCTCAGGAGTAAAAACCATATTGTGAGTGGCTGGAGAATGGGACTACCAAGGTATGGGAGCCAGGCTTTATAGCTACCTTTAATCAATTGGGATGTTTTTTAAGAATTAACATGAATGAGTGTTGAATTTTGTCAAATACCAATTTTTTTTATGTATCTATTTAGATGATCATTTGATTTTCCTGTTTTACTCTATTAATGTAATGGCTTTTATTGAATTTTAAAATAGACTTTATTTTTAGGGCCATTTAGACTCACAGCAAAACTGAGCAGTGCGTGCACAATGTTTCCATATACTCCACACACAAGCCTCTCCCCCATCAGCATCCCCCACCACAGTGGTGCATTGTTACAAATGGTGAACCTATGTATCACCCAAAGTTCATAGCTTAAATTAGAGTTCATATTTGGTGGAGAGCCTATGAATTCTAACAAATATAGTAATGGCTTATATTATTTACCATTAGAGCATCATGCAGAATAGTTTCACTGCACTAAAGATAATTTTATTCCATTCATCCCTCTCTCCCTTATAACTCCTAGTAGTCAGTGATCTTTTTACCATCTTTATAGTTTGTCTTTATAAGAATATCACATAGTTGGAATCAGATAATAGATGGCTTTGTCAGATTAGCTTCTTTCAAATTGTAATTTGCATTTAAAGTTCCTCCTTGTCTTTTCATGGCTTGAAGTTCATTTCTCTTTAGCACTGAATAATATTCCATTGTCTAGATGCACCACACTTTATTCATCCATTCACCTACTGAAGGACATCTTCATTGCTCTGACCTTTTGCCAATTATGACTAAAGCTTCTATAAACATCTTAATGCAGGTTTTTATGTGGACATAATTTTTACTTCATTTGGGTAAATACCAAGGAGTATGACTGCTGGATCATGTGGTAAGAGTATATTTAGTTTATAAGAAACCAACAAACTTTCTTCCAAAGTGGCTCAATCATTTGGTGTTCCCTCTGGCAATGAATAAGAGTGCTTGTTGCCATTCATCTTTGCCAGCATTTATTTTCAGTGTTTTGGATCTTAGCCATTCTAATAGGTGTATAGTGGCATCTCGTTTTAATTTATAATTTCCTAGTGACATATGCTATTGAAAATCTTTTCATATGCTTATTTACCATTTGTATTTCTTCTTTGGTAAGGAGTCTGTTCAGTTCTTTGGCCCATTTTAAAATAGAATAGTTCCTTTTCTTATTCTTCAGTTTTAAGGATTCTTTGTATATTTTTTATAACACTCTTTTATCTGATTTTTTTTGCATATACTTTCTGTCTATGCTTGTGTTTTCATTTTTTTAATATATTATATTGATTTTAAACATTAAAGCAACTTACACTCTTGGAATTTTCCCAACTTGATTGTGTTATATTAATACACATAAACACATATATGTATATCAAATTTATTTGCAAATGTTATATTTATGAATTTATATCTGTGCTTATGAAAAAAGTTGTCCTAACATTTTTATTATCATAATGTTTTTGTCTAATGTTAATATCAGATTTTGCTATCCTCAAAAAAGAAGTTGGGAAAATTTTCCTTTTATCTATTCTTTGGAATACTATGTTTTTAAGTTAGAATGGTTTCTTTCTCAAGTATTTGAAAAATTCATGGCTGAAATAATCTAAACCTGGAATGTTCTTAGTGAGAAAACTTTTAATTATAGATTTAATTTCTTTAAGTTGTAGGGCTATTCTGTTTTTTACTATATGTTTTGGTAAGCTATATTTTTTAAGGTTTTTAAAACTGGGTTTGAATGTCAATTTTATTTGCATAAAATTATTCATGACATCCTCTTACCTACTTTTTCTAGGAATTGTATTGATGTCCCTCTTTTTATTGTTGATAGTGTAATTTGATACCGTCCCTATTTTCCTCTTGCACAGTCTTACCCCTACTCTTGCCCTTTCTTATTTTCTAACATATGCATTTAAGGATACAAATGTCCCTTTAAGCATGGTGATAGCTGTGTCCTTCAAGTTTTTATGTCATATTTTTATAGTTATTCAGTTCAAGATCTTTTCTAATTTGCTTTGTGATTTTTTGACCTTTGAATTATTTGAAGTACATTGCTATTCTAAATACTTCAACTTTTTTCAGTTATCTTTTATAAATAATTTCTAGGTAATTTCACACTAGATTAAGAGCCTGGCATTTATTTAATTTGAGTAAGTGCTTTGTATTATATAATGTCTGCAGTTTAATGTGCAATATTTTTCATTGTATATTTGTCTATGTGTGTGTATGTAACCAAGTTTCTTCATCGCTCTGCTCAAATATTTTAAATAACTCCTGATTTTTTTTTCATCTGCTTCTTTCACTTACTAAGAGGTCTTTTGAAACTTCCCACTATGGTTGTCAAGTTGTCTTTTTTTTACCATTTAATTCTGTCATTTTTTAAAAATGTATTTTTAGCTTATTTGATATATAAACTTAGACTTTTTATATCTTCCTGAGCAACTGACTCTTTTATTATTATAAAATTTTCCGTATTTTAGTAATGTTCCTTTCTTTAATGTTTAATTTACTTGATATTTATGTACATGCATCTTCTCCTTTGGCTTGTAACTTTATTAGTTCTTCTATTCCTTTACTTTCATATTATCTGAATTCATACACATGTTTCTTATAAGCAGCACATCATATTTTGAATTCATTATAAAATCTTTTTTTTTAATTGAGGTATACAAGCTGTTTAACCTTTAAAATTGTGACCTCTTAACTAACATTTATGTAGATTCCTTCTGACCCATCCTATCTTTTACTAATAATATCTTCAGTTGTGTCCAATTTTCTGTTAATACTTCAATTGAATTCTTAGTTTAAATTATTATATATTTCAGCCTTGAGTTTTCATTTGATTCTATTTTATGGTTTTCAATTACTTACTAATTTTTTTTTCATTTTGTCTTCTACATCTTTAAAATATATGTGATTGATATGTTTAAGTCCATGGCTAGTAGCACCAATATCTGAATCTCTGTTACATCTATATAATTTATTTATTTTTCTAGATTTGGGGGCACTTGATCTTGTTTCTTGTTATGCCACATGATTTTTTGAAGAATACCTGACAGTCAAAAAACTTTGAAGGTAATTTTAAGTTCTCAATATTGTTATTTTCCTTCAGAGAGGACTAATTTGGACTTTGGGAGGACATTAGGACAGGGAAGAATCATCTCAATTCAGCTAGTGATGAAGCAAATAAAAAGCTGGTTTATAAACTCTGTGAAGGCAGATCTATTTCGTCACCTCCAACTGAGATACAGCTCTTTAGTCCCAGCTGAAAGTCCAGGAAGTTTGCTTGTACCCCTTCTTTATGGTATATCTTAAAGCTAACTTTGTGCCCTAAAACCTATTAAGTCTGAACTGTGGTTCATCTTCTCAGCCTCTTAAATGCAGTTAATTGAAAATTGCCTCAAGCGAAAAAGTGGCCCTAGATGTTGGGCCCATATTTCTACACCTTCATTCTCTCTACTTCCTTTTAGGAGTTTAGCCCCTCATGTCCTCACTGCTCTCTGAGGGGTTCAAATACAATTTTCTGTGCTGGGTCCAGCATGGCTAGGGTTCAGGATCTGAAGAAGGCGCCGATGCACAAATGAAAACACTAGACAAGAAATATGAAACTTAAAAGGCCTGGGGAGCCAGGTGGAAACCTTTCTCTAGTGGAAAAGCTCAGTTACTTCTGGGCAGTATGCTTTTTACTTACTTGAATACACATTTGCCCTTTAGGAATGCATACAGACATATCAAAGGTGAAGTTTGGTAAACAGTAAAAGTATTAATTATCAGGTTGGGAGATTGCCTTGAGCCACTGAACCAACAGCAGGGCAGTATTATGCTGATTCTCAGCCCTGCTGAATATCAAAGTCCATTAGCCTTTCAATGTTTTTTTTTTTTTTGCATTAATATGCTAACTACTGTTGGTTTTAGCCTCTGGCATTTCTGTACAGAGTTCTTGGCATTAGTGGGTTTTTTTTCCTCCTCAGAGAAAGAGTTGGTTTATGACTTCACTCATCAAATTATATTATTCCCACTTCACAGACCTTGACATTGAGGATAAATTATCAAGCTAAACAACTAGAATCTCTCTCTCTCTCTCTCTCTCTCTCTCTCTCTCTCTCTCTCACACACACACACACACACACACACACACACACACACACACACACACACGCATGCACGCGCGCACAGGTACATGAACGCAGCTCTACCACTTTCTTGCCTTAGTCTGTCTAATAAAGCTAAGCCTCTTTGTACTGAGGCCCCTAGTTCATGTCTCACTCTTGGGTCATTATCAAAGAAATCTTGATAAGAAAGTATTAATTCTTAAGGTGAATGTTTTGCTAAAAAATACCTGAGTTTTATTAATAGAGTTATTCTGAAGGCTAGAAGCCTTTGAAATAAATATCTTTGGAAGAAGAGATGTGGCAAAGTTGTTGTTACTTGTGTGGCTCTTAGTAGTACCATAGGGTCCTCTACCCATACCACAGCCAGCTTTGTATTTGGACCTCTCCTCTTTGTAACTCTTGCTCTTTCTAATACACTTACAGCAAGTTTCTTCCTTGTGTGAACAGGGGCTTGCCCTCCTGAACTTTTGCAATAAGATGAAGAATTTATTTATTTTTTACTTATTTATTGATTTTTTTTTAAAGAAAGACAGAGGAAGAAAGGGAGAGAGAGAGAAACATCGATTTGTTGTTCCACTTGTTTATGCATTTATTGATTGATCCTTATATGGGCCCTGACCAGGGATTAAACCCCACAATCTTGCCATATGGGGACAACACTCTAACCAACTGAGCTACCCCGCCAGGGCCCATAACTGAAGAATTTAACCATACAATTCAACACTACTCACCAGCTCAGCAAACTCAAAGCCATTAAAGAAAGTGATAACCTGTTTTATCTAATAATGATCAAAAGGCAAAAAAGAGGTAAACTTCTATTTTCTGCTATGAAACCAGTATACAAAACTCCATGATGGGGGGTATAAAAAATGTAAAATTTAGCCATTTGTTACCTGTTAGACCTGAAGAAATTATTTAAACTTCTCTTTGCCTTAATTTCTTCAACAAAATAGGGCTGACAATGATATTTATTTCATAAGGTCATTGGGAATATTATATGAATTAACTCATGTGATTCTTAATTGAGTGGTTTTTCAGATACCACAGAAGGTTTGAAGTAAAATAATTATTTAAGAATTAATGAATAGTGCTTGGGCCAGTGTGGCTCAGTGGTTGAGCATCGACCTATGAACCAAGAGGTAATGGTTTTCAATTCCTGGTCAGGGCACATGCCAGGATTGTGGGCTCTATCCCCAGAGGAGGGTGTGCAGGAGGCAGCCAGTCAATAATTCTCTCTCATCTTTGATGTTTCTTTTTCTCTCCTTCTCCCTTCCTCTCTGAAATCAATACAAATATATATATTTTTAAAAATTAATAAGTATGAAGCTCTTTCTAAAATGAATGGCACTGCTGAAAACTTTCACTGTTGCTGTTTGTTAGTAGATTACTATTCATTTTTTAACTCACATAAAAAGCTCATGTCCTAATTTGATTAGAATTAGAATTAGAATGGCCCTGGACCCATTGCTTCATTATTTGCTTTCCTTAGTCAGCGGATCTTGATCGGAGAAAACCGTTCAGGGGAAATCATTTTCCTAGATGTAGAATATGAGGCCTCAAGGGTATGTGCCCAAGAACAATAAAACTGGGGGTCTCCTGACTTCTAGTGTTATGCCCAGATTTCAAGATCCTCAGAGACCACCAGGGAGCCAATACCGATGCAAGAGCAAAAGAGCCTTCATTCAAGCCCAGGCTTGGCTCTCCACCTCCACCATCACTGCGGCAGGAAGCAAGAGAGAGAGGAATATCTGACAACACGGTGATTTTATAGGGAGGTAGGGCCAGATGTGAACCACTGAGTTGGCTGATTCCAATTGGTTGGGTGAGGGCTGGGGCTAGTGACATAAATAATCCCTAACACACATGACCTGTCCTGTCCTTTTCTCTTGATTGAAGCTCAAGCGCACAATCTTTCATGATTGGTTAACTCAAGGCGAGGGGTTGGTCTTTGTGATTTCAAGATGGCAGCCCCCAGGGAAGTCCACACACCATGCGGCCCACATGGTGGCCACCAAGCCACATGATCTAGAATGGCAGCTGTCTTTGCAGTCCTGCTCTGCCCTTTCATTCCCCCCTTGTCTTGGAACTTAAGGCTCAATCATGAGATGGACTGCATTTCTACCTCGCCTCTCGTTTCTATTCCTGAATGGTCAACATAAAACAACATTCTTCCCCTAGTGCTGCACATAGGACTCCTTGCTGCATGAATACAGAGGCAGCCCATGACTATTGCTGGGAAAAGGGGTGGACTCCTGGCAGTGTGGGTGACAGTGAACAGAGTTAACAGAGTTACTGACATCAGGCGGGTTGAATGCGCCATAACTTGAGCTTGAGCAGGTTATGCTGATTATAATCAAGGCTCCATTGTGTAATGAAGTCCTTCCGGACTGCAGAGGGATCAGCTGGGTGGACATGGGTGTAGTGGACCGAGGTTGTGACACCATCTACCTTGAGAGTGGTGGGTGTAGTCAGCACCACGATGTAGGGGCCCTTCCAATGCGGCTCAAAGGTCTCCCAAAGGTGCCTCTTGACAAAAACTCAGTCTCCCAGTCTGTACTGATGAGGCGAGGGGTTGGGCCAGCCTCATCACAGAGGCGTGGCCAAATGTCCTCGTGTGCCCTCTGGAGCCCTCTTAAAGACAAATTCAGTAACATGATCTATAACCCAGGGTGTAGGGAGAGTTCCTCACCCAGTAAAGGGCATACAGAAGGAGAGCCATCCAGCCCCCTGCCAGTCTCCATGGTTAATTTGGTAAGGGTCTCTTTTAGAGTTTTATTTATTCTTTCTATCTGCCCTGAACTTTGGGGCCTATAAGCACAATGCAATTTCCAATCTGTCCCTATAACCTTGGCTAATGCCTGTGTTACCTGTGAAATAAAAGCTGGTGTGTTGTCTGACCCTATCATAGCAGGAAATCCATACCTGGGTAGGATATCTTCTAGCAGTTTCTTGGCCACTGCCTGAGCTGTTTCATGCTTGGTTGGTTATGCCTCTACCCATCCAGAAAAGGTGTCCTTCTCCTGCTATACATTTCCTACCTTAACCAAATTAAATTAATCTGAAAAACTTCACTGCTATTTTACTGTCAAATTTAATACTCTAACAATAATCTTAGTTTACCCTGTAAATATTTATGGAAAGGATTGTTTGCATTCTTGAGTAGGCCTTGAGCATCCCTGGTGCTAGATATAAGGTAACTGCTGTTAGCAAGTTTCTGTTTGTTGCCTCGGTCCTGATTTGGGCTGGGCCAAGTCTTTGTCTATTACCTGGGTCCCTATCTGGGCTGGGCAGCTGGGCATGGGAAGCAAAGCAGCCATGGGGCAGGAGACCTCCCTCAGAAGGGGCAAGTGTTCAAGCCCCTGCAATGTTGGGAGGGTGAGGTTCTAAGGCCCACCTCTGTTGGCCCCCAAGTTCTCTCCTGATGGCCCCTCTGTGACTGTGCCTGTCTTAGGTTGTTCCTCCCATGAGGAATATTACCCATCTTTGACTAACCAGCCATCCTCCAGGGCCAAGCAGGGTGATGTGAGGTTCAATTTCTGTCTCCTTGGTAGCCTATGCTCCTTTGGCCTCCACGCCCAGTGCCTGCCTTGGGATCCCCTCACCTGCTGGCAGTGCCCCGGCACTGATCACATATCTTGGGGAACCCAGGTTTCTTCTCCAGGGAGGGCCCACCTCACACCGTTGGGTGACAGACAGATCCATGGTACCAGTCACCACGAGGCTTCAACCTCAGCATGTAAAGAAAACTCAGGCAACAGCTGTGGGCAATTGGATTGTGAGAAGAGGGCAAGAGGGGCCAATGTGGAATGCTCATGTGCCTACCCCAGGAGCCCTCCACACAGTGGGAGGGATTAAATCCTTTTATGTCCCTTTTAAATTTCTGCCAATCATTCAAAGATTTAGTTTATAAGTATGTTAGAAATAATTGTCTTTGCTTTAAGCCATGGCAATTCAATTTCCAAACTGGCTATCAATTTCATTTTGTATAGACAAGGTCTAATGCCATGTTTCTGCACGTCTCCTAGTAGCAAGTAGTGATAGCAGACATGTTTTAACTTTTGCCTTCCCTCCTTTGGTGTCCATGCAAGCCAGAAGCCTTTCTTTAATTTTGCACACAAAGGAGTAGTGGTTTGAATTTGTGTCAATACAAAAAAGAAGCTGGGTGGCGACACCTATGTAATTATACTTTCTTGCCCCACCCCTGTTGCTCCTGGATGAAGCAAGGTGTTTGGTAAATAGGTGATCAACCCATATAAGGGTTCTTACCCATGAAGGGTCAGAAACTTAAGTCCAAAATACTTTCCCATTTTGCCCCAGGTAATATTACTATACAGTTGATTACTGCTACTATGGCCAGAAAGATGTCCTCAGGCATCTGTACCATCTTCTTTACCATGCCTGGTTGGTCTCTGGGCTGTTTGTTGTCTAACTCATCCTCCTGCTGCTCTTCTGGCTAGTTTCCCTTTTGGATCCCTGTTGTAGTTTAATATTTTCAGCAGGGATCCACACAGGTTTGGAAAAATTCTCTGGAAATATACCAGCATACCCTCTGCCAAAGGTTAATAATGGATTGGGTCATCTTCCATAAACCGGATTCAGGATCCTTCCATTTAACTAGACCATTTTCTTTTGTTATATTCCGACACCAATGGATCTCTCCATAGATGGCTTCCCATTTACTTCCCAAGTGAAGAAATTTAAAGTGATTAAGGCTTGGTGTAGCCTATCCACAGGTGATTTCCCCATCATAATCTGAATCAATGACTCCAGGCAGCACAGTTAATCCTTTTAGAGTGTCTCCACTCCTCCCTAAGATTAATCCTAAAGTTCCCCGTGACACAGGTCCACAAAACTTGTTTTAGGAAATGTCCTGTTTTTCCACACTTAAACTTGCTGCAAAAGTGCCTGATCCCACATTCTGACAAGCTTGTATCATCTCTGTAATGGAACTATCTTTTCTCAGAGACGTCAGGCATTTCCCAGGCATTTCATCAGGAGGATGCGTTGCACAACAGCATTGGCATTTTCTTTTAGCTGAAAACCTTGACTATAATTTAACAAGCTAATTTATAAAGTAACTTAAGTGGGTATCTTTAATTAAAAAACAAAGAAACTTATTCAGTAAACTTAGTTTAGAGGTCTGACAAAGCACACTGTCTCACAACCAACCCACTTAAAAGTGCAGGCAGCTTGGGGCTTTTTGTCTTTCTTAAAATTCTACTGTCATTGAAAAATTTGGCTGTAATTAAGAAATATAGACCAACAAATTTAATTATCAGAGAAAATATAACATTTATTTTTCAAAAAACAAACAAACAAGTTATACTTCAGACATTTAATTACCACGTTATATAATTTCTCCCAATTTAATTTGCATTTTGAACTTCTAAAGCTGAAAAGTCAAACATTTAGCTGTTCTTAGATTCACATTTCTAAGAAAAATACAAGATATTATCAATTAATAGCTTCAGTTTTGTCCTCTAGGTTTTTATCATGAGGAAGCAAACTTCCAAAATTTTAAGCTGCCATAACCCACATTTCTGGATGGCAAAATAGGTTCCACAAGGACTTAATCAATTGACTTTAAACTGACAATGTTTTTTTTCTCTGCCCAGGGAATTTGACTACCAAGCCTGCAGATATTCAAATTCAAATTACCACATTCTTCCTTTAAGTTGGCTGCTGGCGGGAAACTGGATTAGCTGTTCTGGGGGGAAGGATGTCTACCCCTTCTTCCATTAACAAAGAGTGTAACCAGTGTCTTTTCCTAGACTACTTGATCTTTATAATTAATACATTATTTATCTATATTTCAACAATTTCTGAGTTTCAAATTCAATTCCAATTATTTTAAGGCATTTACTTTGGATAAATTCTTTTAAAAAAAAACATGGCAAAGATGAGACCTGGACGCCCTCTGGGGAGTAGCGTCCATATTGGATCACCACGTGGCTCCCTTCCCCCACATCCTTCTTACTTTGGAGGAGAATTCAGAGATGGTCTGGCCTCCCTCTATCCAGTACAATTAAATTTCCTAGATTTCCTTTAGCCAAATTAGTCGGCTTCCTAGCAGCCATCCGAAGACCCCCCCCATTAGAGCCTGGCAGTAGAACCAGAGCTTCTCCTTACCTTCTGCTGCGTTGAAATCCCATTCAGGCTTAGCTAGAGGGGGGACAAAAGGGGGTGTAGGATTCCCGTTCGTGCCCAGAACCAGCCTCCGGGAAGGATCCTCCCCCTCTCCTCAGCAGCAAACAGGACCCGCAAAAGCTGCTGCTTTCTCTGAGCAGGGCAGGCTTAACTCCTCCTGCAAAGCAAGAATAGGTCTACTGACCCTTCGGACCTCTGCACTGAGGTTGTTGGATCTTTCCCTAATCTCTTTGAAATGATCAATCATAATACTTAAAGAAGTAGTCGAGTCTGTCCCATAATGTCTGTCCAGTAAGTCCACAGAATAAACCAGAGATACACAAATAGACAAACAAAGGCTCCCCCCAAACAAACAAACAAACAAACAAACAAACAAAACACCAAAATCTGTCTTCCAACTCCATGGAAGCAAAAACCAAAAGCTAGCTCAGATTTGTGAGAGGATTCCATGTCTCTCCAGACGATGGCCTCACACCGACCAGAGGGAGCGACCCGCCTCGTCTCAGATTTGAGGGGATTCCACGTCCCTCCAGGATGAGGGGATTTCACATTCCTCCAGACAGAGGATTGGAACGTCTTCCGAGTCCTCTGGCCCGTGACCTTTCAGTGCGTCCACCTAGACCGCTTCAGGCACAACCAGACCAGAGATGAGCTTGCATGGAACAGAAAACACAAACACCGCGGGCAATCAGACTCTCCAGGTCGGGGTCCCTTGTGGGTCTTGGGGATCCTGGATGTGCTCCCAAATGTTATGCCCAGATTTCAAGATCCCCAGAGACTACCAGGGAGCTAATACTGATGCAAGAGCAAAGAGCCTTCATTCAAGCCCGGGCTTGGCTCTCCGCCTCCACTGTTGCTACGGCAGGAAGCAAGAGAGAGAGGGATATCCGACGACATGGCGATTTTATAGGGAGGTGGGGCCAGATGTGAACCACTGAGTTGGCCAATTCCAATTGGTTGGGTGAGAGCTGGGGCTAGTGACACAAATAATCCCTAACGCATGTGATCTGTTCTGTCCTTTGCTCTTGATTGGAACTCAAGCCCACAGTCTTTCAGGATTGGCTAATTCAAGGCGAGGGGTTGGTCTTTGTGATTTCAAGATGGCAGTCCCAGGTAAGTCCACACACCATGTGGCCCACATGGTGGCTGCTGAGCCACACAATCCAGAATGGCAGCTGTCTTTGCAGTCCCACTCTGCCCTTTCACTAGTCCAAGAGGGAAGATATTACATAGTATGTCCTGATTCCAAAAAAGGAGGAAAGAGTTTCCTCTCCAGACTATTGGTCTCAAACCCTCTGGGTGGTTGTGAGTCCTGGTATGTGGAGTTGATAACCTGACGTGTTCCTTTGTGATCCTAGGTCCTGGCTCATCTGTATGGAGTTGTCATATGCAACTCCCTCCCCCATTATACCACTATCACACGTTCAGTTTCTGGAGCAGTATCAATGACTGGATGGCCAAGCACTTTCTAATGAAAGAGATTTTAAACACTGAACATCCAAAGAGCTCTCATATTTGAGAATCTGGTCAGGTGATCAGTGAATTGCAGTTATAGCTTGGCTTCATGTTGGGTTTTAATTTTTAGTCTATATTTACTTACACTGTTGACCTACATAATAGCTTAAAACAGGTAGGATTGAAACAGTGACTGTAACTGCCATTTCCCAAATGTATTTTGTTTACAAAGTACCTACACTTTTAAAAAAATATATTTTTATTATTTTTTTACAGAGAGGAAGGGAGAGGGATAGAGAGTTAGAAACATTGATCAGTTGTCCCCTGCACACTCCCTACTGGGGATGTGCCCACAACAAAGGTACGTGCCCTTGACCGGAATCAAACCTTGAGTCTACAGGCTGACACTGAGCCAAACCAATTAGGGTGAAAGTGCCTTCACTTTTATTTCTTATCATTTAATTGTCTTTTGAGATAGATAATATCATTACTCATTATAAAGAAGGGCAATTGAGTCACAGAAGGCAGAGAATTTCCCTAGATCATAAAGCCAAAAAATGATGTTTGTTTATTAGGCAATACCAGAGTCTTTTCAAAATATCTTACTCTCAAGTATTTTCTCCAAGACATAAAAAGAGAGTGTCCCTTGGCTAGGAAGTTATAGCAAGTATAATGGGTGGTTGATGCAGGAGTAGATTTTTAATTTCCTAAATCTTTCTACTGACCATATTATTTCATTTCAATTATTAACTTTTGGAAATAGGTACTTTGTTAATCTGCTTGTTTCTGCAAACATTTGAGATGCGGGAGGTGGAGATGCCATGCACCAACTTCTCCAGTCCAAAGTAGCCAATCCAAAACTCAGGTGTCCAAAGAGTTACCATTCATTCCTACTACATATGGATCAAATTTACTTAATGCCAGCATCATGTCCTTTGCATCTCCAATTTAGAAAGATTTGGAAGTCTTTGTGGCTTTTATTTCTGAAGTGTTAGCATCAGAAGTTTGAGTTACAAGAGTATTAAGTAAGAGAGAATTCGGAAAACCTCCATTTCTTGTTCTGCTCTGTGCTTCGTGTGTCTGAGTTAAAGCACTCATGTTAAAAGACTAAGGCCATCTCTGGAGTTTAGGAAGCTTTATCTGTTTCTTCCACTTTGAGTTAGTGCATTGCTGAGGGAGAGAGAATTTGGAATCAGCCTGTTAAATGTGTTAAATGACTTCTTTACTCTTCTTTAAAACTCACAAACCCCTTCCAAAGGAGAATATGTGCCAGAGCTTAAGATCAGATGCTGACCCAAGCTGGTCCAAAGAGGTTGGTTTGATTTTGAGTCCATGATGACTCGCCCTAGATCCATACACCCCAGTTTTCCTTCCAGGCCTCAGGTTAACTGTGGAAAGGCTGGAAGACAAGTGCACTTGGTCCAGATTTCTCTCCTTGATGCTCCTTTCTTGCAAAATTGCCATTGGAGCTCCTCATCTGGCCTCTGGATGTGAGACTCACCTGCTGTGAGTGAAGATGATAAATGGGCTAAGGATACAAAGAAGAGATGACTGACTAGCTTCCTATCTTAGCAATGCATGAACCTTCTAGCATGTGTCTGACAGGAACGCTTAAATAACCTGATATGTTTGAACAAAGAAACCACATTCAGGGGCACTAAATCTTAGCAAGATAAGGTTCTGCCAGTGAGAGCAAGAGAAAGAAAAGGGCAAGGATCTGAGAAGGGGTTAATTGAGGGTGAGGGGAAGTTTTACTCTGTTATCAATTGACCCCATTTGTATCCCTTTACCTTTCTCCCTTGAGTCCTTCTCATTTCACTTGCTGGGAAATGGACTGAAACTTGGTGGTAGATGGAGGAATAACCATGACAATTACACACATGCGCGCGCATGCGCGCGCGCGCGCACACACACACACACACACACACACACACACACAACACACACTCCAGAGATCTGAGGAATCCACTAACTAGTTTTTTTTTTTTCATTGTCCAGGAAAACCCAAAAGTAAAAAATGTGGGGACTTAACAAAGAAAGTTATAGCCTCCAAGCCAAAGTTGCATTATTTTTTCAAACAACCATGATGTCGTGGACTTACCTCACCTTTAGTGCAGCCAAGCGAATAATGTGTACTGAGCTTTCTATCATGTACCATTATAATTAGCTCTGTCAGGTCTTAGCCCTGCAACCCTCATGCAGATAATATGATAATATGTCTTCATAACCAAGTGACCTTACATGCACAATATTTCTCCCCTTATGAAGATTGCATGTCAATAAAGTAATTGAGTCTCAGAGGCTGCAGCGAGGGAAGATTTAGATGATTGGACGTGCAGAGCAGTGATGTATGACCATTATTATTCCTCTTGTCAGGGAGGCGCGCACAAGCAAGGATGGCCAGAAGATGACAGGAATGACGGGTTGCGTTTCATTAAAAAAAATATTGCTGTTAATCACCACTCTATTCTTTTCAAAGTCACTGAGGAAAGAAACTCTTTCTTCATTTTAGCTCCCAGCGAACAGCCAGCCAACATGGGAGCCCGCCATAGGGTTTCCAGCCTCGGCCCCACACACAATATCCTTGTTCCATTAGGAAGAGGCTAAATGAAGATTTTAATGAATAGATCAGCAGCGGGCTTCTGGGCTGGCACCACCTCCGTGGGGCTCCCTGAGTTTCCAGGGGCAGCGGAGCACCTGCTGCGATGGAAGCCCATTTTCCTCCTCTGGGCCTGAGAGAGGCGTGCTCACAGGCTCTAGAAAAAGAAAGCAAATGTGAGAGGATCAGATCGGAGATGACTATTTTTACTTGAATTAATTTGTTTGGACAGTTTTAACACTTGGAACATTTATACTTCCATACTTTATAAAAGCAAACATGCTGTTTCTCTAGCTGTAAATTTGTCTTATGATATCATAACAGCTGGAAACTTGTAGCATGGTAGGACGTTGTTTCATACTTAAACAGCTTGAGAAATGTGTCGGAAATAAGGTATATTTTCCTATTCCTGTGTGCTTCCCTATTTCCTCTTGCATTAGGCGACCCCGGGACTGTTGGCAGCAGCGCTGGGAGGGCTTCAAGGCCCCAGGATTTCTGTTAGCCACACTGTTAATTGCTGCTCCCTTGCAGACAACCTCCTTGTAAATGCTGAGATAATAGCCGAGTGCCTTCCAGGGTGTTGGGGAATCTTTCCAAGGGGAAAGAACACTAATAGCATCTCTTGTTGGCAAAGGGGCTTCTGAAGTCTTTAAATCTCTGTTCCTAAGTAATTGAGTAAGATCTAACAGCCATGAAGAGAAAGAAGCTGATGGCATCACTTCTGAGTCACAGCGTTAGCCTTATGATTATATGCTGTAAAATTAGCCGCTGCATCCTCTCATTATGGGTGCTGAGTGATTTCTGCGAGCCAGCAGGAGAGAGGAGTTGGAAGTGAGAGCTGGGCTTATGACTCATCAACTCTACCATTTCCTACTAGAGAGCCACAGGCCAATGCTTTGGGAGAAGGGGGTGTTATTTTTCTTCCACTTTCTCTACCAAGTAAAAGAAAAGACCAAACATAAATAAATAACTTGCAGGAGCTTGAATGTTCTGAGGAAATGTTAACCCACCGATGACCCAAGAGGGAAGTGCAGAATATAGCTTCAAATGGGGTCATTAAGTGATTTCAACCCCCTAATTGTTCCACAATTCCTCACCCTCCCAGCAGACCGGAGGCCAAAGATTTTTGTTGTTTCTTTCATTGAATAGTGTCAGGAGTAGAGGTTGTATCCATTCAGACAGGTTTTCTCAAATGAATTCAAAACCACTGAATAGATTTCAGGGCCACTAAGAAGACTGATGATTTCAAGAGTCCATAATCCCGATTCGTATGCTGGCATTGAAATTTTACAAGCAGCTTCATCTCTTTAGTTCAAGGTTTTGGGTGCTGGTAAAAAACACAACTCTCCCTGGGAAAGCAGATTAACCTGATATCAGTTATTTACATCTGGGTGATAAAAAGGACCTACATGTTTCCTGAATAAGCAATATAATAACCAGATCTTGGGAGAGTGAATTTACATGTCTAAGGTGGGGTGATACAGAGAAGGGCCTAGATGCAAAAGGGACCAAGAACTGGGAGCTTTATGCCAGTGAAATACAACTTTACTGACTTCACACTTTGCTGAGCCCTATCACAGTCCAAGTCTCTCCCCACTCCTCTGCAGCCTTCATTCCTGGATGGCAACAGTGTTAGAAGCACATACTTCAGAGTCAGACTGCCTGAGTTCAAGTCCAAGCTCTTCCCCTTAGCAACTCTGGGACTTAAAAGGGTACCTTTCTATGCCTCAGCTCCCTCGTTTTTGTAAAGGGGATTATAAACCTTCCTCTAGGGCTGTTGTAAATGTAACATTCTTAGAATAGCACCTAACGAATTATTAGAAATGTTACTTATGATTATTAACATTCCCAGTTGGTGACCGCTAATACCTGCCTCATATTAGTCATTGGTGGTGGTGGTGGACGTGATGATGATAAAGAGATAATATATTCTAAATATATCAAATATATTGATAAGTACATCTGGCACCTAACTTCCTTTCCTAAAACTTGAGTCTAGGCTGATTGTTTGCAGACACCCCCCCCCCTTCTTCTCTATTTTCAGTGCAATAGGAGTAACAGTAAAAGCAGAGCTTTCCAACCTGCAGTGAGAGTAAACCCGGTCCGGCTCACATCCTCCCCGTTTACCTCTTCTGCCTGCCTCCTCTCCCCCCGTAGACCTCTAGGAGCTCCAGGGCAGCCAACGGCACAAAGAAAACAAAATGGGAGAGAGAAGGTAATTCCCACAGGATACATATGCCCATCCCCTCCCTCCACATTCCCTGTGCCCTGTGCCTTCCCCAAACAGCATCAGGGCTAGAAGGGAACTTGGAAATAACCTGTTCTGTGGATTTCACACTGAGCTATGCAGAGCTCTAGCATTCCAAAGAGATGTAATCACAGGGGCATCTAGGATGACTTAGCAGGATGGAGCTGTGGCTTTTCAACTCTATGTTTACTTATTTTATTAACTGGGATCTAATGGGAACTATCATTTGACTAAAAAATTTATAGACATAACAGGAAGTTTTAAAATCAGTGGTCTAGTCAACCTTGTTCATTTTATCAGTGAGTCCCAGGTTAGACTTATCACTTGCCACTGGCCACTGCTAGTTAATACAGACATTGCTTTTTAGAATCCTAGCCATTTCCATAGCTGTGCCTGTACAGAGGCTTCCAGGACTTGAAGGCTCTGACATTGACCTTCTTTTCTCCTCACACTCTAGATGGTCTCTTGAAGGAATGTAACGGTAACATGTGGTTGCTATGGCAATTCAGCATCCATGTCCACCAACCCAATGACAGTTCTGAATGTAGTCACAGAGGCCCAGGAAATAGACACAAAGAGATAAATGAGGTGCTAGGGGAACAGAAGTGAGAGGTGAAGGGTAGAAGTTGAGTCACATTAAATTCAGAAGTACAGGTGAAGAATCCATTGTAACTCTGCACAGGGACTTGGCCAGCAAAGGAAGATGGATATCTCCCAGCGATTGGAGCCCTGACATGAGTGATCTGACCGTTCCATCAGTGGGGCCTGGGCTCTGGCTCACAGGTATCTGTGATGATGGGCACCCCTCCCTGGAGCCGCCAGCGCAGCAGCTTGGATCCCTTGTCCTTTATTCCCATCCCCTCTCCCTGTTTCTGTCACTGTGTCATGTCAAATCATTGTCAGGTGGCAGACTGCACACCTCCCAAGTACAAAGGCATCAGGTTTCAGGACAAAGGCTAAAATGAATATAATAATGGGAGCCAGAAGTAGGCAGACCACTTATCAGGCAAGGAAGCCGCTAATAAGTGTTGTTAGTGGTTTTCATGGGGGAGGCCCTGGAGTACATTTCCTGGACAGGCAGGTGTAGCACGACCTGTCCCGGTGTCCAGTTACAGACAGGCTTGTGCGATTAGTATTGATGCCTGTCACTTTGTGGCTGCCAAGCTGTTGATTCTGTGAAAGACCAAAGGCTCTGCTTATCTGGTAATCAACACTGCTCTCAAGAAAGGCGCAGGGGAAATCGGGGGAACAGAAATAGCCTTCCCGAGGAGCAACCAAGGCCATGGATCATGTTGCTGGTTTGTTTTTCTCTAGCCGTGGCCCTTAGATTGCTCCAGCCTGTTTTTTTACCTGTGTCACCAGGTTGCCATTCTCATTTATCACAGAATTAAATTCACATCCACCTAAAGTGAGCTAGTCCAAAAAGTCCTTGTCTGCTGCTAACCACAGATGTAGCTAGGATGACTGGTGTGACAGCATAGGAAATAAGGAAGCTGTTGCACACCAAGGCAGAAATGCAATCCCTTGCCTCTGACAAACTCTCAAATCCAAGTGTGTGGCTGATGCTTACGCTTGTTGTTAACCCCACTCCTCCTCACCTGTGCTGAAGACTTACAGCTCTTTCAAAACATAAAATTTTAAATCTTAAATTATTAGCTACAGAAGAATAAAAAATCATTTATTTCTTTGCATAATTCATTTCATGGTAATTGCTGTTACCTTCTAGGCTCTTTTCTTTTTTCTCACTCCGGAACTGTAGAGTCTTATTTCTCCACAGCATCAAAGTCCTGCTTAGAGCAAAAGCTGAGCATACAGCCCTCCTGCCCCCTGCAAAAGGCAGCTCTCCTGGGCTTTGCTGCAGTTTTAATTTCAATTTCTCTCTCTCTCTTTCTCTCTCTCACCCTCTTTCTCTCCCCCCGCCCCTTATCTTTGCTGCATTCTCTTCTCCTCTACATCCTTCCATCCCCCATCTCCCCTCCAAAAGACCCATAGAAAATAAAAAGCATGATTGGCTTTTTCTATTTCATTTAAAAGGACAAAGGGGAATGAATTTGTACAGATTATTTCACAAAGTGCCTATTACTACTTCATTATCCATCAATCCATCTATCCAATAGACTCTACTGAGCATCTACCACAGCCTGGCCCTGGCTAAATGTTCATAATACAACAATGAATCGATATTTCCAACTTCAAAGAACTTACCATTTAGTGGAAGAAAGACCCTAGCGCTGGGTACTAAGTGATGTGTCATAAGACTCGTGGGTTTAAAATGATAAATAAGACACATATCCTTTTTGGTCTTAAGTGTCCCATGAGAAGCAGTCTGTAATAGGTCCACCATGATCTTTCTGCCCATTGATGGGCCACTCTCTGGTAGCCTGTTTAACTGTATGGATAAATTAAGAATGATCTATGCTACACATCCATTCCCAGTTTTCACAGAAAGAAAGGTTTCATCAAATATTTTCTTGCATCGGAGTTAGAGATGATCTGGCCCAGCCTGGCTTTTGGAAATGAGAGCAGAGCCTCTGGGGGAAGGGAAGTGACTCCTCCAGGTCACTGGAGAAGACACTGACACAACTACGATCAGACTAAGGAGAGTCCCATTGAGGTGTCCCAGTGCCTCCCCTGTTCTCACCCTCAGGCTCTTTTTCACCAGGCCCTAAAACTGCATGGATTCACTCAGGCCACCAGAGAACAGGCAGCAAGCCAAGGGTGTTACCTGACACTTTTCAGAGCAAAGGGAGAGGCTACCCACAGGAATATGCTAAAAAGGCAACACAAGGCTCTGAGGTAAGAGCCATTACATAGGCCAAGGTCAAGACTTTACCTTACTGCTCTCCAGAGAAGCTCCAACAAGAAGAAATTCAGAGGAGACTTATGCTCAGGTCAGCTGCGATTACATTTGATGCCACACTCCTTGAGTTGGAAGCCACCCTTCTCCTCTTGTCTTTAGTGAATACCCTTCACACAAATGATTAAAGTGCTGTCCTCTCTGAGGGCTTTCTTCTTGGGCCACATTTCACTAGCCCACGCCAGATCTGGGAAGCTGTTATCCAGAAGCAAAATTCAGGAACGGAGATTTCTCTCCTAAGTCCTTCAAATGTTCATCTTTCTGGCAAAGGCAATGAGCATAAAAACAAAACAAAACAAAACAAAAAACAAAACAAAAAACAGACTGAACAAATGATGAAAAGGAAGATTATACTCCAGATGGTTTGTTACGCCTTGGAAGGAACAGGGTAGACTAAGCAAATGCTTTGACTACTGGAATGTTAGTTACTGCCCCAATTTTCACTTTAATCCCAGCTGTTGCCTCAGAAACAAGAAGAAATGCTAGGCTTTTGTTATAGTGAAACATCATATCAGTTCCATATGTTGGGGGAATCTTCCATGTGTGGAGTGCCTGCCTGTGTGGTTTCACAGGGGACAATGTCCTCAATGTTTTCATTTTAGAAGCAAGTGAGCTGTCAGGTGTGCTGCTGGAACTAGTGGGTTGGAGGCCAGTTTTCATTTCCCATAGCCGCTAAGAAAATATAAGGAGGACGTTAATGAATACTCTGTTTAAGTGAAAAATAAGCTTGTGAAGAAAAGGTTCTATTGCTGTTGGTCTGGGAAAGGTGAGAGTGAGGAAAGTCAAGCCAGGTTTGTGGTCTGTGCAACCACTCAGGTCACTGGGGTTCTTGTGGCAAGTGGATGTGCGCACTTCCAGGCAGACTCTGCACTCTGATGCCCTCACTTCTGTGAGCTTCAATGTGGACCCTGTGTGCTGAGGTGGGGCAAGTGGCGTCCTCCCGAATCTGTTCCTTTTTCCATGAGCTGCTGAGTGCTGGTGACAAGACACCGGCTTTTGGGCAGGCAACACTGGACCCTGTGCTGAGAGTCTGTGTTCAGGGAAGGGAAATCCACCCTGTGCTCTTTGCCCCCAGACAGATACTCACAGTTGCCAGAAATCAACAGGGAGATTTCTAAATCTGTCTTGGATAGTCATTCACTTTATCTTTGGCCACGGAATGCTGACAAATATTCAATACAGTTATGTGACCTTCTGTAGGTCAGAGCAGGCTTCGTTCTGATTGAGTTTAGAAAACTCATAAATCTGGCCAAGCCTTCAATTTGTCAAGTGGATGATGCTTCACTGGGGAAGACTACAGCCGGAACCAGGGCTCCTGTGCGCCCACATTCTCTCTTTCCATATACCTGAGCTGCAGGTTTTTCTCATAGCTCACACCTGTGTTCACAGGTTTGCAAGTGTATTTTCTCCTTGTTGTGGACAGAGGTTTTGGGTCAACCTTTGTAGGATTGTAGAGACCAACTGATGTATTAATCTTAGCTTGCTCATTGTCTTGATCCTTCACACTCTAAATAAGTAAATAGATATGTAGATACATACATACACACATGCATACATACATACATACATAGGACAGGTGAGAGGGCCGAAAGTGCTAGAAGGAACTGAGTTAAAAGTTAGACTGAGATGCTCTAGCCAGTTTGGCTCAGTGGATAGATTGTCAGCCCACAGACTATAGGGTTGCAGGTTCGATTCTGGTCAAGGACAGGCATAGACCTCAGTTGCAGTTGCAAGCTCAATCCCTGACCCAGGTCAGGGCACATGGGGGAGGCAAACAATCTATGTCTCTCCCCCTTCCTTCTACGCCCTCTAAAGAACAATAGAAAAATATCCTCCTGTGAGGATTAACAGTAACAAAAAAAGTTAGACTGAGACACCAACTCAGTTTGTCTGCTTCTTTTTCTCTATCAGCCTAGCAGACCAGATAACAAAAGATCCTTTTGCAGCTGTTTTTCTCCAAGTTATAGAATTTTAGAGCAACAAAGGAAAACAGAGATTATCTTTACAGATGAGGAAATTGATGTCCAAAGAAATTAAGTGACTCTCCAAGGTTAAAGAGATATTTTGTTTCCAGAGTCAAGATAAAAGTTCCCTTAACATCTTAGTTTATTGTACTTTTTTCTCTTTTCAGTTAGCTCTCTCAGACCCATCCTATAAAATATCTATTGCAACTCTACTGTGCTCAAAGTTCTGAGCAAGGTTCTCTGGGCCCAGGGGTCTGACTAAATCATGATCTCTGCACTCAAGTGATGTATACCTGGTGAGGAAAATAACCAACAGGTAGCTGTAAAGCAAGACAGAAAGATGAAGGGAAGCTGCACAGAATCTGGTGACATGAGCACCAACCTCAAAGTGTGACAGAGCAATGTTAGAGCAGAGGAGGCAGAGTAAACACTCTGAGAAGGAGCCCCAGGAAAGCAGATGAGCGTTTCTCTCTTTGCCTTACTTACCTTTGGAGGCTTGCTTGATGGGATGGAGTCCCACTTCCACCAGCAATGGGAGGATGATGCTAATCATTCACTGACACTCACTCTGGGCCAATCCTCCACCTCATGCATTAGCTGTTTTCTTTGTTTGGTTCTCACAATTGTGAGGGGGCCCTGCCACTCATTTTTTAAAAATATACTTTTATTGATTTCAGAGAGGGTAAAGAAGAAGGGAGAGATAGAAACATTAATGATGAGAGAGAATTATTGATCAGCTGCCTCCTGCATGCCTCACACTGGGGATCAAGCCAGCCACCTAGTATATACTCTGACCAGGAATCAAACCATGACCTTCTACTTCATAGGTTGACACTCAATCACTGAGTCAAGCTGGCCAGATTCTGCCATTCATTTTCAGATGAGGAAGGGAACTGAGGATCAGAGAAGTTAAGCGATTTGTCCAAAGTCAACCAATTAGTCAAAAGCAACTATCTGCTTCTAACGGGGCTTCCCTTTTCCTTAGTGCAGAAGCATGATGTCCTTGAGGTCATCTGTTTCCAAAACCATATTTAAGATGCAGCATCGCAGTGTAGGAGTCCTGGGCACCATTTGGCCACACTGTGCCCTGCATGTTTAGATTCGAGAATGTCCTTGCTTGGCAGTGGTGGCTATGTAGAGCAGCGCCACACCAAGTGGGGCTCGGGAGGCTTCCAAGACCCTCAGCAGAGGCTCTTTGTGCATTTTATGATTGGTTTAGCTTTATGACCCAAAAGGATCCACAGTTTATTTATTGCAGAACTGCCACACTAGGCCTTGGTTTTTCTTCAAACTTAGAATGCCTATTGCATGACAGCATTATTTTTCATCTTTTTCTTTCAGAGGCTCAAAATCCTGTTAGGAAATTTCTAGTACAAGCATTTACGGGGAGATACCAGTCCTCAGGTTGGGCATTTGGGAGAGATAGACAAGCTCTTATTACGGTGTGGAGGATGGGGAGATTACCTGGCCAAGTATCATTTCAGGTTGTGGCAGAAGGAGATTAGCTCCAATTTATCGCTGCTCACATTTTCCTCTTTCCCCCAGTTTTCTGAGTGTCATGGAAATGATATTTGTGAATCCCAGGGGCCTCTCACAGTGGTGTCAGTTTAGAGATCTTCTCGGATACATCTAAATGTGGACATAAAATGTAATGGGAAGAAATTGAAAAAATATCTGTTTCTTGATTCTTTATTACTACAGAGTTAAGAAAGCTATTTCTCATGCTGTTTCATAAATTTGAATCCAAATGTATATATTAATGTGTATTTAGATGGCATTTGGATGGTTCAGGCATGAAGATATCTTTTATAAAGTTTGTCAATTTTCTGGCAATTTATACATATGTATTTATACAATGTGTATGTTGCAAACTTGTCATATATACATATACCCTATTGTCAAAATTGAACTTAAATGAACTATGATAGAAAGTTTAAATAAATGTGCTCAGAGTGAATACTTTGCATTTGAACTTATTTTATTTAAAAAATATGAACATGAGTGAAGTTAATTTTTGGTTACTTACTCCATTAATATTTTGACTAAATTAATTTTTTAAAAGAATATATTTTATTGATTTTTTACAGAGAGGAAGGGAGAGGGATAGAAAGTCAGACACATCAATGAGAGAGAAACACCGATCAGCTGCCTCCCGCACACTCCCTACGGGGATTGTGCCCGCAGCCAAGGCACATGCCCTTGACCGGAATCAAACCTGGGACCTTCCAGTCCGCAGGCTGACACTCTATCCACTGAGCCAAACCGGTTTCGGATAAATTAAATTTGAGTATGACAAAGACACATTTTTCTTCTGGTCTGAAACTATCTGTGCTACAGAAACACACAGGTAGCTTCCATACTCTAAAAGAAATTGCTATAAGCCTCAAATAACATGTTTTTAATTTCATGGAAGATTTTGTGAGGCATTTAAATGTCCCATATATCAAAGAGTGACATTAGCTTGTTCCCTAATATTGCTAGTTATTTTACTAATTAGGGCCAATTGCATAATTTTTGTTTGGGTTTGGGGTGCATTATTGTTCATGCATAATCTCTTCTGATTGAGAAATTCTGTTCTCCCACTGCACTGCTCAATCTTCAGAGCGAGGTTCCAGCAGAAATATAGGGGCTAAGCTAATGAATAGGAAAGATACTGCCTCTAAAGGAGATTCCCTACAAGAAATTAGTGAGCTCCCCAATCTCATTAGGTCAATCAACCTCATAATTAGACGCTTTTCACCTGGAGACAGGAGGGTTAGCAGTGCTCACTTATTCTCATTATAGAATCCAGGCTCTCCAAATCTCTCAGGCATCAGAAAGATGCCTGCCGAAATGCAGACATGACGATAGCAGTGGCAACCCTCTATGTTTGATGCAAGTGTGTAGGTTGAGGAGTGTCTTTTTGAGGTTTCATCAAGTATGATACTATTTAAGAATCTTTAGCATTCTTTAGTGTAGAAATCCTCAGATTATAAGGAGCATTACAACCTCTTGGGGAGTTCTTTAAAAATCTTGCACTGCCCACCAGAATTTCTGATTCTGAAGGTCAGGAGTAGAGCATATGAATTCACCTAATTATTGGGGCTTTCTCATGAGCTACAGCCCTCAAACTCAAGTACTGGCTGTCTAAATAGATAGTTAAGTTAAAGACAAAGAATCCAGGATACACCATGAGTCAGTGATACCACAGTTGTGGTAGGCAATGCCTCTGTATACTACTTAGGAAAAGAAAGCAGCCCAATACAAGAAGATTTTCTGGAAAAGGTGAAACCTGGGCAAAGCTCATTGACCATGTAAGATTTAGATGATGTTAGCTTATATTGAATGGGATGAATTGAAACGTTTGTGGACAAATTGACTATATATATATATATATATATATATATATATATATATATATTTAAATAGTTGAATAAATCATCTTCTATAATCATGGTTCAGGATGAGTGACAAATTAAGAGTATTATCTACCACACAAACATGGCCTCCATTTCCATTCTATCCCATAGAGATACAAAATAAATATAGGTCTCTCATAGTTTCACTGAGTTGTTACTTTTGCTGCATGATCTTTTTAAAAAATATGTTTTATTGATTTTTTTTTACAGAGAGGAAGGGAAAGGGATAGAGAGTTAGAAACATCGGTGAGAGAGAAACATCCATGAGCTGCCTCCTGCACCCCTCCTACTGGGGATGTGCCTGAAACCTAGGTGCATGCCCTTGACCAGAATCAAACCTGGGACCTTTCAGTCTGCAGGCTGACGCTTTGTGCACTGAGCCAAACCGGTTAAGGCTGCTGCATGATCTTTAATGGATCTTGGATAAGGCAATTAACTTCACTCAGTCTTGTTCCCCTCATTTATATAATGGGAGGGTAGTGGTGGATGATTTCAGATCTGTTTTAGCTCTAATATTCCATCTGACCCAGTTAAATGCTTCTCATTATAACATGACTGGAAATAGGCCAGGTCAAATGATGTCCATTCAAGCATAACCATCAGATACAGCTCTATGCTGTAAAGATGGATATTATACTGTTCAACTTATCATCATTAATCCCCTCGTCTAAGTATGGGAATGCATGGTACTTCATATCTGTCATAATTAGTATTTGGAAGTCTCAAAACCCGTGAGATTATTCACACATTTATTCCTGCGTACTGCATATGCCATCCAACATTTCCCCTTCATCATGTGTCTGTGACAATATATTGAACAGAAAATCTCCATCAGCTGACTCTGACAGAAGTGTATTATTTACAGTGGTGTCAAAATGTGCTGCTTATTATTGACTGGGTTCCTAATAAACCAACCTAAAAATCTTTTATTCTCATATTTATTCTCACTGTTAAATCTTTCACTTATGTCCCTTCCATCAACAGCTTCTTCATTATTTACAGAGGAGGGAACATACCCCAGATGGTGCATGAGTTATGTTACAGGGAGACTCTTTCATTTAAGATATATGTGTGTGTGTGTATGTATATATATATATATATATATATATATATATATATATATATTCACTCTCATTCTCTCTGTTTCACTTACTTAGGATTCACTTAAGGGTAACAGAAATCAAGTCAACTGAAATCAGTTTCTAAACTACACAATACACTTCTCAGTTTTTCCCAAATTTTTTTAAATGGCAAATTAGATTTTATTTCCTAAATTAATCCTATATATCATAGCACATGTTACTTTTTTTATTTTAATCTTTATTGTTCAGCTTATTAATTACATTGTTCCCCTCCCCCCCATAGCTCCCCTCCACCTGGTACCCATCCCACCCTCTGCCCTTACCTCCCCCTCACTGTCCTCTTACATAGGTGTGTGATTTTTGTCCAGTCTCTTGCTGCACCTCCCACACCCCTTTTCTCCCCAAGAATTGTCAGTCCATTCCCTCTCTATGCCCATGATTTTGTTATATTCACCAGTTTATCCTGTTCATCAGATTTTTAATTCACTTGATTTTTAGATTCATTTGTTGATAGATGTGTATTTGTTGTTCATAATTTTTATTTTTACATTTTTCTTCTTCGTCTTAAAGAACACCTTTCAGTATTTCACATAATATTGGTTTGGTAGTGATGAACTCCTTTAGCTTTTTCTTATCTGCAAAGCACTTTATCTGACCTTCAATTCTGAATGATAGCTTTGCTGGGTAGAGTAATCTTGGTTGTAGATTCTTGCTATTCATCACTTTGAATATTTCTTGCCACTCCTGGTGGGCCTGCATAGTTTCTGTTGAGAAATCTGCTGACAATCGTATGGGTGCTCCCTTATGGGTAACTAACTGTTTTTCTCTTGCTGCTTTTAATATTCTCTCTTTGTCTTTTGCTCTTGGCATTTTAATTATGATGTGTCTTGGTGTGGTCCTCTTTGGATTCCTATAGTTTGGGGTTCTGTGCATTTCCTGGACTTTTAAGTCGATTTCTTTCAACAAGTGTGGGAAGTTTTTGGTCACTATTTCTTCAAATAGGTTTTCATTATCTTGCTCTCTCTCTTTTTCTGGCACCCCTATAATTTGGATGTTGGTATGCTTGATGTTGTCCCAGGGGCCCCTTACACTATCTTTAATGTTTTGAATTCTTTTTGCTTCCTGCTTTTCCAGCTGAGTGGATTTTGCTTCTTTGTTTTTCAAATCTTTGACTTGATTCTTGAGGTCCTCTAGACTGCTTTTAGGTCTTTGTATAATTTTTTTTTTTATTTCAGTCAGTGTATGCTTAATTTCTAGTTGGTCCTTTTTCATATCTTTGAGGGTCTCATTCATATCCTCGAAAGTCTCATTAAGTCCATCGGCCTTTTCTAGGAGCCTCTTGAAAAACCTTATAACCATGGTTTTTAACTTTATGTCCAGTCACTTTTTTCCTCCATTTCTTTCACATCTGATTTCTTTCCATGTCTCTGCATTTTGGCTGCTTCCCTGAATTGGTCAATTAGCTTTATGTGGTAGGTGTCCTCTAAGGGACAGTGGCTCAGCCTCCCCAGTTACCAGAGGTAGATACTCTTGTTGCAGCCCTTTATGGGTTGCACAGTCTTATTGAAGTTAAGCCTAGATTATTGTTGTTAGCACTAGGAGGGTTTGACCTCCAGGCCAATTGGCTGTGAGGATCAGCTGTGCTCAGGTTGGATAGGTGGAGTCTCCAGGCTGAGCAGGCAGTCTTGATTTCCCATCAGCTCTGCCCTATGCGGCACCTGGGTCTCTGTGCCTTGTGGTAATGGCTCCACGCACCTCTGAGAGAAAGCTGCCGCTGAGCTCTACCTGCTGCCCAACAATTCAGCCTCTCCCCAAATGAGTCTGCACACCTAAAGTCTCACCCAGGGTTGTAAAATAATGCAGTCTGGTGGTTTCCCTTCTTCCTTTTTTTTCTCCTGAATGAGAGAGCAAGTCACGAGTCCTCTCTGTGTGCTCGCATGCTTCTGCAGTTCCTATGTTTACATGCCCTCTCTGCAAGCTCGCGGACCTCTGCAGCGCCTGAGTTTCAGTGTGCTTCCTCTTTACTGTCCAGTTTCACACCATATCAGTATGGGTTCCTCAGACCCCGCCTGGAACTGGGGAATCAGTGCAGGGACACCTTTGTCTCCCTCCCCGTTTGAGAAAACCAGCTGGGTTTGCAGCCGTTTGCCCTATCTGCTTGCGTGTGCATGACTCTGAACCTCTGACTCCGCATGTGTATCCTCAACTCTGCCCTCTGCTGCTCCTCTGAGTCACAGTGTCCTATCTTTACTTTTATGTGTGGAATTTCCACTCAGCTAGCTTTCCGGTGATTCTGGATGATGTTCGTTCTATTGTTAAGTTGTAGTTTTGGAATTGTTGTATGGGTCAGCAAATAGGTGTTTACCTATGCCACCATCTTGATTCCTTCCTCTGTCTGGCTTATTTTAATGAGCATATGCCTCTACGTTATCCAGGCTGTCACAACTGGTAAGATTACATTTGTGTTTCGTTGTGTGGGGCAGTAAGATAGGTGTTTAACTATGCCGCCATCTTGGTTCCTCTCTCAGTTTTACCCAACTTTTGGAGACAGTGTAGAGTAACAATAATAGTTACATGGCCAGTTTTATTTTTTTAGCCTTGTGTGTTTTTTTTCCCTTATTATCTGTAAGACCTTGAGAAAATGACCAAACCTTTGACTGTCACAGTTATGTCATTTGTAAAATGAGAATACTGATATCTGATCATAGGAGCAGTGGGGCTATTAATCAGGTAATGTGTGTGTAAATCCAAACTTAACAACAAACACATTCAGGCTAAACAAAGATAAAACCCTATCTTTCATGTATTAACCATCAACCAATAGAGAGTCCCCTAAATTATCCCTTTATGAGAAAGACTTCAGCATTTAATGGGGGGGAGTTGCCTTCTTCTCCAGCCCCATTCATTCCTCTACCTAATTATGTACTTCCTTCTCCAATTCTTTAAACTTTACATGAATGTGGCATACCTGATTCTTCCTAACCTGAAGCAGGTTTGCTGTTTTTATTTTGTGGCCAAAATGGCTATATGTATTAAGTCTTATTTGCTGCCTCTCCTAACCTTTAAGTTGTAAAATCCAGAGGTGACCAGTAACCACACTCTTTGATATTTACCAAAAGGAGTTGAAAACTTAGGTCCACACAAAAACCTACCCACAGATGTTTATAGAAGCTTTATTCATAATTGCCAAATTTTGAGTACAACCAAGATATTCCTCAATAGGTGAATGGATATATAAACTTCAGTATATCCAGACAATGGGATATTTTCATGCTTAAAAGGAAATGAGCTATCAAGCTGCGAAAGGCATGAAGGTAACTCAGATGCACATTGCTAAGTGTAAGAAGCCAATCTGAAAAAGGCTACACAATGTATGATTCCAACTATATGACAGTCTTCAAAAGGCAAACCAGGGGCAGGTAAAAAGATCAGTGGTTGCTAGGGATGGGGGACAGGGCAAAAGATGCATCTGTGGAGCACACGAGGTGATTAGGGTAAAAAATGGATATCCATCGTGAAGATGGATTCATGTCATCACACATTTGCCCATATCCACAGAATGTACACCACCAAGAGTGAACCCTAATGTAAGCTGTGGACTTCAGGTGATTATGATATGTCAATTCAGATGTACCACTCTCGTGGCAATGTTGATAATGGTGTAGTCTATGCATGTGTGGGAGCAGAGGGTATATAGGCAATCTTCATTACTGCCCTTCAATTTTATTGTGAACTTTAAACTGCACTAAAAAACTGTCCTAATTTAAATAAAAAAAGAACAAAAAGAAATGAGCCAGAGATGAGTTCAATGGCACCATGCTCTCTGAAGCAGCATGTGCACAGTCAGGGCAGCAGCCTCGTAGTCACTCTTCTAGTCAGTCATCAGCCAGACAATCAATGTCTGCCTCAAGCATCCAGGCACATTCAGAGTGTCATCCTCAAATTTAATTATCAAAGTATTTGTGAAAAGCACTGATCTAGACAAGTGTTTCTTAAAAAAAAAAAATATATATATATATATATATGTTGATTTTAGAGAGAAATGGTGAGGGATAGAGAGAGAAAAATATCAATGATGAGAGAGAATCATTGATCAGCTGCTTCCTATGCACCCCCTACTAGGGCATATGCCTTGACTGGGAATCGAATCGGGACCTCCTGGTTCATAGATGAGTGCTCAACCACTGAGCAACACTGGCTGGGCAACAAGTATTTCTTGTTAACTCAGTCACTCTAATAAAAAAAAATCCCCTTATCCATACAATTCCTGAGGATTACTATAAGGCTGTTGTCTGGAAAGTATGTCTAGTTTGGCAGACAGAGTTCATTGTTAGAGCTATGCCTTGGTTCTCTACACTAAAAATACCATTATTTGTCAGAGCAAAGACATTCAGTAGAATGAAATAACCAAAGAAAAACTGCCTGAACCTGGGGTCCCATAACTGCCAGGCATTTTCTTTTCCACAGTCTCACTTCCCCTCGCAGAGGCCTGAGTTCTAACCTCTCAGTGAAAGGGTAAAGTAAATCACATGTGAGTTTTCTTTTATCTTTCCCAGAGTTGATTTCTCTTTACAGGGACTCTTAGAAATATTTCTAACATGCATTTTCTGAGCTTCAGAGGCAAACCTCATGTAATGAAGAAGCTCTTTGTTTAGTATTCAGCTGCCCTTTAACAAAGAAAGTTTTACTTCCAGAAAGAAGGTAAGTCATCTTTACTTTCTTGTGATTTTCCTTTCTCTATTTGGATGAGCATAAATGAAGGTTTACCCCACTTTGTTTCATAAAATTATTCAGTCTTAGAGTTTGCAGAAACAAAGTGGTAAACTAAATCGAACAGTTTCATGTAACTGATGAGAAACCTGAGGCAAAAGCATGGCTGATGATTACTAAGCAGTGAAATCAGGAGTAGGATATTTGTGTCTTTATTCCTATAACAGTGTTCCTATAACAGTGCCATGCCTAGAATCAGACACAAGGTTTCTTGGACCTGAACATATAGTTTACCAAGACAAACAGTTGTGTACATTTCCAAATGCTAAACCTGACAGGTACATATTTGTTTGGTTTAAGGGTCTTCTATTTTGGAAATTTTACAAATTCTATTTTCAAAATGCTTACAGCTCAAAGCAGGATAATGTGCATCCTTCCATTGACTTGATGGCCCATTGCCTACCTGCATCACATGAGTGATCCTTAGAGGTACTCTGAATGAGATCTTGGCTCTTGTCTAGAATTTTCTATTTTAGTCCACTACTTTGCTGAGTGGATTATACTAGTCCGCTTTTGGGGATTCCGAAATGGCAAACACACAGGGCCAGGATATCTGTAATAGCTAGTATTATATTGAGAAAAACTAAGAGAACTTAACAGATGAAACCGTCTTTAATATCACTTTGCTAGCTGTCAGTACAGTATAGTGTAAAGTTTAAAGTGTTTTATCCACATTTATTCAACCACAACTTTGCTATGGCGGGTGGAATTTTTCATGTGCCCATCACTATCTGCTCTCTGGAATTTAAGTTGCCATGGACATAAGGTAATATTTAGACATTTTACTCACTGTCTTCATGGCTATTTGAAATCTTTTGGAATAAAGGAGTGTGCTTTTCTTTTTTTTCTGTGAGAGTTTGGAAATTAAAATTAATTTAATCTTAGTCTTTGGGGTTAATATTGGTTTCCTGAGTTTTATTTAATTAAACATCTCAATATTTAAAGCATGGTTGCTAATAATCTGTACATCACAGGAAAATAAAAGACTTTGAGTTACACCTGACCTTGGGAAGGCAGCATAGTCATAGGGGAAAAAGAGATTCCCTGGAAGATGGGCTGCTGGACAATAGGCATGTTCTACTTGGGTGGAATAAAGCCGAAATGAAAGACTGAGTGGATGAGTCTCAGCTCTCTTTGTTGGTGTTTAACATGACTATAGAATGGATAGTTCTGCCCTAGCCAGTTTGGCTCAGTGAGTAGACCATCGGCCTGTGGACTGAAGGGTCCCAAGTTTGATTCCAGCCAAGGGCACATATGCCTAGGTTGTGGGCTTGATACCCAGTGTGGGCATGCAGGAGACAGCCAATCAATGATTATCTCTCATCATTGATGTTTCTATCTCTCCCTGTTCCTTCCTCTCTGAAAGCAATAAAAAATACATATTAAAAAAAAAAAAAAGACTGGCTAGTTCTTTACTTCTTAGGCCCTTTGTTCCCTGTTCTATAAAACCAAAGCTTTGTTCACTTAGTCTCTGAGCCAAGTATTTGCCTTTGCTTTTCTTCTGTGACAAAAAGCTGGCATTATAGAAAAGGGAGTTGAGGGTTTAGGTTTTCTCCTGGCAGAGATCACCTTCATCTGAGCTGAACCTCACAGAAAGCTCCTGCCCTCAGAAGACAATTACTTTCATCTCTTTATTTGAAGAATTCTTCCCAGCTCAGCCCAGCAAATAAGTACAAAGTGCTTTCTCAGAACAAAGCTGAAAGAGATGTTATTTGGTAGGAATTGCTAGCGCTATGGTAGAAGTAAGAAATGAAAGCTGGGTGAGGGCCAGTCTCAGGTCATCATGGATGTGGAGAGGTGACAGTTCTGCAGGAGTGAGAGAATTTAAGAATGGATTCAAGCTTATTTATTTTTCTAAGTGCAGTAAAACAAAAATGTTTCTGAGTAGCTCGCTCAGGGGCCTGTGGCTAACTGAGCATGTCTATTCCATCTGGTATTCCTTGACCCAAAGAATCTGTATTCTGATGCTTGGATGTTTTTATACACCTAGCCAAGCAGAGGCTTAGATTTTTCTCAATTCAGAATGCACCTCATCACATGTTGAAGGCAAATGGGAGGGCTTGTAAGTCTCAAGCTTTGGAATCCAAGGTGGGAACAATATTAACCAAAGATCAAACTCTATAAAATGCTGAGACCAGGAAGAGGAGAAAAGAGAAAATGCAGTCTGTGTATTTGTGAGTCTATATGGTATGTATATATGAACATATAGTAGTATATCCATAGTTAATTATATTATATATATATATATATATATATATATATATATATATATATATTTCTTCTCACTGTGTGTGTGTGTGTGTGTGTGTGTGTGTGTGTGTGTGTTAAGGCACAAGTCCTCTTCCTAACGAACCTCGAGGGGATGTGGTGATTTAAAATAATTAATTATTCCAGAATAGCCAACCTTTCAACATGATTTAGTAGTTGAAATAAGATAATTTCTCCTGCATTTTGTGAGCCATAAAGAATGACAAGCTAGTATCACAACAGTTGCTATACCCTGTTTTCTGCTTTCTCCTGGAAGGCAGCGGTAATATTTCTAATTGTACTGCATGCTTGTAGAAAAGGTCTCTGCTGGTGTTTAAGCGGCACAGTCAGGACCTTTGCTTCAGGATCTTGACAAGAGCAGGTTCTGATTCTGAAACATTAACATTCTCTGTGGCTCACTCCCCTTAAAGCTGTTTGCTTCTGACCCCACAGATGCAGGTCAGCAGGGATGTTTATTTGTCTGTTACCCAAACTCAGGACATATGTACAGCAATAAATTCTATATTTGCCAGAGTTAATCACAGCCATGTTATAGCTTACATCATTCCAACTGCCCACTGGGAAATCCTTGGAAATATAGATGGGATTTATTCTCTAGGAAATAAGTTCAACAAACCAGAAAAGTTTGAGTCAGTGTTGTTCCTTGGATAATATCTTATTCCAGTCCTGTCAAGGATCAAATTGAAGACCTGATACATTTCCAAGAATGGGCTGGTGATAGCCTGAGGGAAGCAATGAAAATTTTTGTTTGTTTGCTTTTTTATTAAATATTTTTAAATAAAAAATGTACAGAGAAAAGTGTAATGAATGTCACTCATGTTCCCACTACTGAATATCAAAAAAGTGTTAGCATATTATCATATTTATTTCAGATAATTTTTATTATTAAAAGATAAAATATTAAGAAAAAATGAAGTATCTCACTTTCCTCTCTATAGGCCTACCTCCCTACCTTGTTCCCCCAAAGCAAAACTATCATGATTTGGTGTGTACCCAACTCCATTTTTATCATTTATGGCATCAATATTTATAAATAGAATGGGACATTGTCTTAGTATCTTTAAAAATTATTTACATCATGTTATACTGCATCTTTTGACAACTTGTTTTTATTTGATCAACATTTTGTTTTTGACAACTATTCATGTTGATGAATATACATAGAGTTCATTGTTGTGCAGTATTCCATCATAGCAATATAAAGCAGTTTATTTATTTTTGTATCCATTTTTCTGCTATTGTGAAAAAGCTTCAATACAAATACATTTATATCCATACTATGGTGCAAATGTGTGGGGTATTTTTAAGTTTATACTTAAAATTGGTCTTTTCAGCAATATTTTATCATATATTTCTGAATTGCTTTTCCAAGTAATTGCAGTAAATTCCAATCTAGAGGGTTTTGAGAGTTCTTATTTTCCCTCATCCTTTCCAATGCTCAGAGTATCCAGACTTTTTTTCTTTTTGACCATTATCAGTGTCTCCTATTATCTTTATATTTATTTTGGTGTTTTAATGTTTAATCATTCATGTTAGAAGTTTGCATAGTTCACTGTTATTTTGAAAGAATTATCTTCATTGATTTATTTTTATGTTTTTCTAGTTTATTAATTTTGGCTCTTGTTTATTTTTTCTATTTCTGTGGGTTTACTCATTTCTTTTATCTTCCTGATTTGCAGTTGAATTTATATACTTTGTCTTTTTAACTTAAGATAAATTCATTCATACCTGCATATTTTTAAGTACTGCCTTAAATTCATCTCAGAAACTGACATTTGTAAATCTTAAGTATTTTGTAATTTTCATTGTAGTTTCTTCTCTGACCCATAAATCATTTAGGAGTTTTTTGTTTTGTTTTTGTCTCTAAATCATGATTTTTTTCCTGTCTTTCATTACTTAATTGCATATAGTGAGGGACATGATCTGTTTGCTAGTCTTTGGAAATTTTGGAGGGTTCAAATTTTTGTACTTGTATAATGTATGCTTAAAACTGTGTGTGTTTTTTAATTTTCATCAATTCCCAAACTTGCTTCTTCCATAGTCTTCCTCCTCTCAGAAAATGGCATCACTATTTTTTCCTGTTCCTTATGCCAAAATCTGAAGAATTATCTTTCACTCCTTATTTTGCAATGTATATATTTAGTTTTCTGTGTTTTCAAAATATAGCATGAATTTGGTGATTGGACCCACATCCACAGCTGATATCCAACTATTGTCTGAATATTGTACAGGCCTCTGAACTGCTTCCACTCAGGTAAACACATTTGTCTTTATTCAGTACAGTCAGAGTGGCCCTTTAAATACTAGTATGTGTCTAGTCATATTATAGTTTTGCTCAAACCTTTCCAAAAATTCTCAATTCTTTCAGAGTCAACTCCATTGACTCTTCAAAATACTGCATGATTAATTTAGTTCCCCTTTACTTCTCTGAACCTATTTTATGGCAGAATTTCCTTCCCTTTCTCTGGGTCACGTGCTGCTGCCTCAGGGCCTTTGCACATTTGCTGTAGGCTCTTCTGTCTGGCACTTTCACATGTTGTTCCCTCTATTCAAAGGTCTCATCAGAAATTCCTTTCCTGACTACTCTAGTTCAGATAGCACTCCAAAATACTCCCCCTCTCCCATCACCTATTCCCTTTTATATGACATTTTCTTTCCTTACTAGAACAAAAACGAATACAGACAAAAACAACAACAAAAACCAGGAATTGGGATTTTGACTCTCATTCACCACTAAACCTAAGGACCTAGAATAGAGTAAGGACTCATTGAGCACCAGCAGAATAACTGGGGTTGGGAAGGAATCTCTATTACATGGGATCAAAGTTCCTTAGATATCTTTTATGACAAGATTGCTAAATGTGCTGCTTAATCTTCTAACTTGAAGGTCTTCCTGATATTTTTCATATCTCTGTATTTCCTATAAAGTTGGTCTATTAGTTAAACTGGTGACAAACAATTCTAAAATCTCAGCAGATTCGCACAACAAAAGCCTTCTGCAAGGTCTGCTATATCTTGTATGACCCTCCAGGCACCTGCCATCCATATGGGGAACCACAGATCCAAGCTGTTTTCATGTCAAGAAAAGGCAGCTTGAAACTTCAGTGAAAAGAGCTCATGGAAAACTTACATCCACTTCTTTATGCTTGCCTGCGAAATGACTCATGTTACCTCCACTGACAGCCCATTGGCCACACTTGCTTTGCCGTTTACCATGCTCAGTAGTTCCTGTGTGCCTTAAGTGTTAAGTATTTAGGACTTCCTTCAGTTATGGAAAAAGTTATCCATTGTTACCGCCTTAAATTGTTTCCCAGTATTTTCTTTGTTGCCCCATGCTGGAAATCTTATTAGGTATAAGCTGGGTACTCCATACCTCTTAATATGTCTTTTCTGTGTTTTACGTCATTATTTCTCTGTGCTTCATCAGAATGATCTTCTCAGTACTATTTCCAGTTCACCAATTTTACATTTAATATACAAATTCTGGAGTTTATTCTATATATGAATTTTGAAATTTTAATTATATTGTCTTCTAATTTTTAATTATTTTATTTTCTCAATGTATAACTTCTTCATTTTGTTTAACAATTTCTTAGTTAAAATGTTATCTCTTTATATCTTTATTAGAAGGTCATTCAGAAACTATGATAAGCATTTCTTTTTAGGAGCTAAACCATCGTCTGGTTATTTTGTTTAATTTCTTCTTGGTACTGTTTTTCCTTATTGGTTTTGAATTTTAGTTGCTAGTTGATAGAAAGTGGAAGTTATTTTGTTTTTATATGTTTAAGTATCTACCAGGCTTTGCAAAATTTCAGTAGCTCCCTGAGAATGTTATGCCCAGATTTCAAGATCTCCAAAGACCACTAGGGAGCCCAGTCCGATGCAAAAGCAAAAGAGCCTTTATTATAAGCTAGCCTGGCCTTCTGCCTCCACTGACGCAGCAGCAGGACGCAAAAGAGAGTGAATTTTCTAAAGCACAGTGATTTTATAGGGAGGTGGGGTCAGACTTGAACCACTGAGTTGGCTGATTCTGATTGGTTGGGTGAGGGCTGGGGCTAGTGACACAAAGGCAGGGTGTGGCCAGGGTCTGGCTACACAAAGACAGGAGGTGACCAGCATACCCCTGCATTCCCATTGTCTGAACTAAGGGCGGGCTGAGCAACTGACACATCCCGTTGTTTACACAAGATGGAGGACACGGTAGTCAATCCTGCTCTGTCCTTTCAAGAATATGAGCTGTTGTAGCTCCCTAAGAATCTCAGGCTGGAAACAGGTTTTATTTCAGTGGCCTGAGATTCCTGTCCTATAGTGATATTCCCATCCCATAGTGATATTGTAACTGGACAAACAATGTGTCCATGCTGCCTGTTATTACTTGAGCCAATTAGGCAGAGTCAGGGTTGAATCATTAGGAGCATTTATTCCAATACTTCTAGTAGTACAAGAGAGCAGTAGGTCATCCACAAAAATCTGTTATGCACCCCACTATATGTCAGCTGCTTATATTGGGTAGAAGAACAAAGATTACCTGGGAAAGTAGCCAAAAGGTGGTGTGTCAGATGGGCAATTAAAAGGTAAAAAGGCTGAAGTTTTGCAAAGGCCTGCAGGTATTCAAAAGGGCTGGGGTCTTCAAAGGGATGACGATTCTCCATTCTCATTTATGCAATGAGATTGTTAATCTTTTCCATGATAAGAGGCAGTTCCAAATGTGGAGGATGGACTGCATTTCCAAGTGAGGTCCCAGGTCCTGAGTGCAGCTGCCAGCCAGGTTAGAATGTGCCTTCTTTAGTCAGAACAAAACAATCACATTTAACAGAGCAGGATTAATATTTCTTATATTCTAGCTGGTCCCCAACATCTTATTTCTGCTCCATTAGTATTAGGGATATTGCATCTAGTTTTTAGCAGCTTATCACAAATCTCATGTGTGACTTGCTCTGTTTCTTCCTGTCTCACATGTACATGGTTTGATACAACCCACAGTCTGCCCCCATCACCTTCCACACACAGGGTGGGTCACCCTACCAGTTCTCAGTCATGCAGTGAGTCTGGCTTGTGACACTGATTCAGGGTTTAGTCCTTGACAGCCTTCTCATTGCTTTTGTCTATTTCTAGGCCTAGAGGTCAACAATACCATAGTTCCAGTATTTGTTCCTTTCTGTCTGTTTCAATACTTTTCTGGTGTATGGAGATATTTATCTTATATAGATACAAATATGACTTTTAATTTTTGAAATTTCAACTAAAATTGCTTTTTTATGGTATTTTGAGAAAGAGGCATTGAATATATCAATTCACAGTGCCATCTTGGCTAGAAATCTATTAAATTTAATTTAAAGAATTTATTTTGATTGTAAAAGAGTTTATGCTCATTATCATAGATTTGGAAACTAAAGAAAAGAACACAGGAAATATGTACAACTACACAACATTTCAGTGTGTTGTCATCTGTATTTGACTTTTCACTAGGTAGGATTCACATTATATATTTAGTTTTATAACCTTCTCTTTGACTCTAGACATTATAGGGTGTATTTATCATGCTATTGCATAATCTTCAAAAGCAATTTTTTAATAGCTCCTTAATGTTCCAACATATGGAGGTGCTATAAAAACATAAATCATATAAAATTTTTAGTATCTCTCATAGCATAAATTAACATGTAATTACTGAGTAAAAGACTATGAAGATTTTTAGGGCACTTGATACATAGTAAAACAATTCTATTCAAAAATGGTATTTCCGGTTTATATTCCAATGGTAGCATAATTCTCTAGCCAATACTAAGAATTTTTTTCTAAATGTACCAGTTGGATAGATGAAAAATATTATTTCTATGTTTGTGCTTTGAAAAATTTCTATATTTGTTGAGATATTTTTATTCCTAATTTAAAAACTTTATTCAAAATAAGATACTAGGTTCCTCTCATTTATTGGTTTGCCTAGAAAACCAGTTGTAATATTTTCTGTATCTTAATTTTCACACATATGCTTTTTTGCTTCTTTAGTTTTTATTGTGTATGCTATTTCATGACTTTATAGGCTTATTGCTTTAGTTATAGGCTGTTGTGTGTTTTTTTTCACAACCTTACCTGTTTTATTACTGCTGGGTCTATATTCCATACATTTTTTTAAAGGAGATTGTAATTGACTTTTATTTACTGTTTGATCCAATATTTACTTAGGAAATTTCTAAAGTTATTTCAAAATTTTTTTAGATTTTTAAAATATTCTGCTTGTATTGGATTGAAGTTCGAGAATATATATTTTTTCTTTTAAGAACTTTATCAAGTATACTGAGTGAGTAGTCAAAATTTAAAATATCACATGGGTGTTTGAAAAGAACCTATATTTTCTTTTTTAAAGGTATAAGGACATATATGTATATGCAAGTTTATGTATTTCTTCACATTTATTTTATGCAGAGGCTTAATTCATTTTAATATTATTTAATCTGTCATAAGCTAACAATTGTATGATGTTTTTCATCCCATTAATTTCGGTAAGTTTGGAAGATTGGGGGTTTACATCTTGGTGTTTTATCATTAAGTCATTGGCCACGTTAGTTATATGTCCAATATATCTTCATTGCATTGAATTTCCTTTATCAGCACAAAACATTACCTTCTCTTCCTAGGTAATGACTTTCTACTTTGAACATTGCTATTATAATTGCTTTATGCAAGATTTTTTAATATACAAATATTTTAAATTTGAAACCATCTTTTAAATTTTATTTAAGTGTTTTTGGTGATCTGTGTATATTTAATACAAATTATTAGTAAATATTACAGTATTTACATCTATTGCTTTACCAGTAACATATATTTGGGCCTAATTTTATTATATTTTATAACTAGTGGCCCGGTGCATGAAATCTGTGCATGGAGGGGGTTCCCTCAGCCCAGCACCCTCTCCAATCAGGGACCCCTTTGGGGATGTCTGACTGTTGGCAGTCAGAGATGTCTGACTGTTGGCAGTTGGATATCCCTCTCGCAATCTAGGAACACAGGCTCCTAACTTCTCATGGGCCTGCCTGACTGATCGCCCCTAACCCCTCTGCCTGCCTGCATGATCGCCCCTAAGTGCTCTCCTGCTGGTCTGATTGCTCCTAACTGCCTCTGCCTTGCCCCACACCTGGGACCCAGGCTTCCCTCCCTCTGGCCAACTATAGACACCCAGGACCTGGGCCAGCTTCACTTAGGCTGGCTGCAACCACAGGCAGCCTCAGGCACTCAGGACCACAGGGCATGTGGCCTAACCCCAGGGCCAGAAAGGGCCCCCGCCCCTTGCGCCACCACCCCGCCCCTTGTGCACTGCTGTCCCGCCCACCCCTTGCACCACGTCCACTCTGTGGGACTCAGCAGAGGGGCCTGGGAAGCGGATGCTGTGCTGGCAGTCCCAGCTGGCCCCTGGCACCTGTCCCATCCCCCCACGGGGCCCTGCAGAGCAGCAGTGGTGGTGTGAGGGGCGGGGTCACATGCCACTTTACCCTGCGCCCTGCTCCTGATTGGCTGGTAGCGTAGCAAAGGTATGGTCAAATTTGCATATTACTATTTTATTAGATAAGATGCTTTCTTGCTTTGTTCTTTATCCTAGAATAAAAAAATAATTATTGAACTTATTGGGATGACATTGGTTAATAAAATTATATAGGTCTCCTGTGTACAATTCTATAACACATCATTTGTATGGTATTGCATGTTCACCACCCCAAGTCAAGTCTCCTTCCATCACCATTTATCCTCCTTTCACCCTCTTCTACCTGCCCCACTCCCCTTTTCCCCTGGTAATAACCATACTGTTGTCTTTGTCTATGAGTTCCTTTTTTCTTTGCTTAATAGATTCATTTCATACACCCAGCTACCCTCCCCTCTGACAGCTTTCAATCTGTTTTCTCTTTCTACAAATCTGTTTCTATTTTGTTTGTTTTGTTCACTAGATTTCATATATGAGTGAAATAATATCATTAGATTTTACATATAAGTGAAATCATATGGTACTTGTCTTTCTCTGACTGGCTTATTTTACTTAGCATAATATTCTCAGTCCACCCATGATATCACAAAAGGTAAGATTTCCTTCCTTTTTATGGTTGAATAGTATTCCATTGTATAAATGTGCCACATTTTTTTAAGTCCACTCATCTACTGAAGGCACTGGGCTTCTCACAAATCTTCGCTATTGTAAATAATGCTGCACTGAACATAGGGGTGCATATGTCCTTTCAAATCAGTGTTTTGGTTTCTTCAGAAATATTCCCATAAGTGGAATTGCTGGGTCATAGGAAGTTCCTTTTTTTGTTCGTTTGTTTGTTTTTAGGTAACACCATACTGCTTTCCATGGTGGTATTAATAGTGCACTAGAGGTCTTGTTTTCCACATCTTCACCAACACTTGTTTGTAGATTTATTGATGATAGCAACCAGGTGTGTTGGTTCTGGGGCCTCTTAGGAGGGACTCTGGTACAGGCCAATGTCAGACACTGCCTCACTGACTCTTGCAACCTGTTTGGAGGTACAAAGTGATCCACAGTTTGTAGCTGCTTCTGCTGAGCCTGAGTGTGTGCAGGAAGGACCAAATCTTGCATCAAGGCCAGATTTTACCACCACTGGGCCTGTGAGCAGGTCAGCCAAAGTCCCAAGGCACCCCAAGATTCACCTCCACCTTCCTATCCCTTTCAGTTGCCTGTAAAAGCTCAAATGAGCCTCTGGGTGGTACTCAAGTTGAATAAGGTAGATTTTTAGTGAATCATCAGGTAGGGGTGAGTGCTACTCACCTGATTAATAAAGGTTCAAACCCAGTGCTGTCTATCCCTGGCAGACAGTGTTCTGTAGGTGCTTCTTCCTGGCTCTGGTAAGCCCAGCTTGGGCTTTGGACCCCACTCTTCTCAAGGGGAATCTTTGCCGCTGAGATGTCCATTTAAAAACTAAACCACTGCCTTAGAGCCCTTTTTTGCATCTCTGCCCTTCCTTCCAGTCTCATTGTGTCTTCTTCTATAAATCCTTGGCTGTTATGTCTTCCATTCAGCTAGTCCTCAGTTATTTATTCAGTTTGCTTGGTATTGCTCTATATTTTAGTTGTAATTTCAGTCTGATCGTGGCGGGGAGGTGATTATAACATCAACCTACTCTGCGACCGTCTTAAATCCCTCTCTTTTAACTTATATAGAGGTTTGTAAGTTAGAAATCCTTTCATTAATTTTATTAGTGGCAATGCTTTTGTTCATCAAGTGAACATTAAAATTATATTCCTCAAGCAAATTCAGGAATTCATTCCTAATGAAAAATATATATTTCCTGGGCCTAACCTAGCTTCTTTGTATTTACTTGTTTTTTTATCCCTTTTATCTGGTGTTATGATAATCAACTTTTTAATTATAAAATTTGGTTTTTTATATGCAACATGTTATCAGACTTCAAATTTATTAGTGTGGCCATATGACAAGTCTTCATATTTCATACTAAAAAGTTAATTGCTTTTAAAGTTCTTTGCTATTTCTTTTATACTTTAATTGTTACAGGCTTCAATTCTTGATTTCTATTTCTCTTCATCAGTTGACAGGTATTCATTTTTTTGTGCTTTCTCAGAAAGGAAACATGAATGATTTATCTTTCATGACTTTAAGCTTAGCAAAATATCTTCCTGCCACCTTTTCAAATAAACAACTGGGTATAAATCTCTCAGGTTACAATGTTTTCCAGTCACTACTCTATATAAATTGTCTTCTGACAATTGGTTTTGCAAAGAAGGGTGAGGCCAGCCTTTTCTTGCTACTTTAGAGATAAGCTTTTATTCATCTTTTGATTTTGTATGATTTTAAATTTACCATTGAAATTTGAAATAAAATGAAACTTTCCTAATATGTCTAGTCATTTAAGAATTATTTTATTAGGCTCTTATGAAGTTCTTTTATAAATATTTATATTAGAACTTTAGTGATAAATTCTTTGTTCCGATTTCTGTCTCAGCAACACCTCTCTTCAGTTAGATCTAAATTGTCTTTCTTCTTCTCTTCTGTTTCTTTTTCTTCTCTAATGATGAAGAAATAGTCTAAAAATTTTCCTATACATTATTCATTTAATTTTTTATAGTTTGTTTCACCTTTGTTTTATTGCCACCACTATGGATTTTCATTTTACCATTATGCTTTAGCTATTGCCTTCATTCAGCCAGTATCCTTATTATCTTTACATTCATTTCAAAACGGTCTGTCTTTTGGCAACCTGATTTTGTTTTACAGAGTCAGTGTTTTTTTAAATATATTTTTAAGTATAGCAAATAGATATGTTCTAAATTTTTCTTCTGTCATGTGTAGAAATTAATTTTCAAGTGTATTCTCTTTACCTGAGTCAGTAGAGATTTTCTTTCCTAGGTATTATTATGTTTTTCACATAATTTATAGTGGAAGATATATGTATGTGTTTCTATATCCTCATTGTTGAATAGGACTAGTTAGTTTTATCCTAGCATCAACAGGCTGATTCTGTGGATTGTTTTTTGTTTTGCCCCAGTTTAATTTGTTAGAAGTCTAATTTGTAAATTTTAAGTGATTTGCTTTAATTTAGGATTTATAGGAAGCATTCCATTGTCTGGATTTCTGAACTGAGTTTCATTACATCTACTGACAATTTAATATTTTGATTAAGCTGGAGAATCAGATGGACTTTTCAGGTTTTTTTTGAATGCTAAATAAAGGACTCTGCTTTTCCTATTGCTCTATCTTTATCCGTCTATAAAGCTTTTCTTCAGAGAAATAATCTAGCACCAACATTTGCCTTAATTTTCTCCATTGTTTCATTGAGGATATATAATATGGATGATATACTATAGAAAGGGAAACTGAAGGGATTAGAAAAAGGGATTAAGATTCTAGCCCTGTATGTCTCAGAGGTCACTTATCAGATGGATCATCAAAGTGGAGACAGGGTAGTGTCTTATGACATGGCTTAATCCAACAGGTTTGCCTATGTCCCTACATTTTAAAAAATACTTTTATTGAGGTGTATTTGATATAGACCTTATTAGTTTCAGGTGTTCAACATAATGATTTAATAATTACAGATGTTGTAAAATGATCACCACAATTTGTCTAGTTAACATTTGTCGTAGGTATACAAGTTTTCTTTGATGAGGATTTTTAAAATTTACTTTCTTAGCAACTTTCATATATAGAATATAGTATTATCATGCTGTATATTCTATCCCTGTGACTTATTTATTTATAACTGCAAGTGTGTACTTTTTTACCCCCTTCACTAATTTTGCCTGTCCCAAATCCTTTTTGCTGGTAACCACCAGTTTGTTCAGTGTATCTATGAGTTCATTTTTTAAAATCAAGATAAAAGCAAGGTAATATGGTATATCTTTCTCTATCTGACTTATGTCACATAGCATAATATCCTCATGATCCATTCATTTTATTGCAAATGGCAGATTTTATTATTTTTTATGGTTGAACAATATTTCATTATATTGCTCATGTTTTCTTTATCCTTTCATTCAACAGTGGACACTTGTGTTGTTTCCATATCTTGGCTATTGAAAATAATACTGCAAAGAATATGGGGATTTATATATTTTTTGAGTTAGTGTTTTCATTTTCCTTGGATAAATACCTAAAAGTGGAATTGATACGTCACATGGTAGTTCTGTTATTAAATTTTTGAAGAAATGTTTTCCATTCTTATTCCAGTTCTTCAAATATACATAAGTGTGTGGGAGCATTAAGTTTGGATGTGGAATATGAAAGAAGCCCTGATGTTCAGAGTCAGGACCTTAAGGCCTGATAGTAGAGATGATGTGAGGAGGATATATGGGATCCAGACTACTAAAATAGTATAAAGTTAGAACTTATCTACTCCACCTCCTTTAATAAGGAAATTATGTGAAATATAAGATGAACATGGAGTAGCAAGAGAGGTCATCCAGAGTAGGATGAGAACAGAAAGTTTAAAAGGCAGAAGAACTGGTGCAAAGGTGTAAAGTAGAAGATCTAAGAGAAAGCCTGTAGCACTGGGGCATAGTAGCCTAGCAGGAAAATGGTATGTGAGCAGGGTGGAGAGGGCCTCAGGATTCAGAACAGAAAATACTTTTTAAGCGAGGGTAAGGTGTTTGTATTTAATTAAAATTTTACAGGAAGGCTTTGGGGCAAGAGGATCTTGAAAGATAAGTAATATAATTTAATGAGTTAGTAGCAAATGTTTCATATATTTGATTCATCCATTCATGCATGTATTTATCAAATAAACACATATTTGTCAAATAACCAGTAAGTTTTAGCAACTGTGATTGAGGTTATATTTTAGTATTCCCAATTTTCATAATGCTATGAAACTTATCTACTAAACAGAAAGCTCTTTGTAAACAGGATCTGCACTTCAATAGATTCTAGTCTTTTGTTCCTTACCCAGTACATGACTCTGATAGTCCCTGAATAAATACATGTGTTACATGAATGGTAGGAAATAGCTGAATATATACACATTTATAGGTCTCTGGAATAGAAGAGAAATATTTATGAAGAAGAGGTAAAAGATAGTCACCAGCATCAGTGATCAGGTTTTCTCTCTGGTCAGAGGGTTGGACTTATTTAATTGTTTCATCAGGCTAAAGCTGCTGTCATTTCTATGTATATATTTGCTTGGATTCTTCTGCTTCAGATTTAGCCTTTCTATCGCTTCTCGGCCTTTGGGCTAAGATCAAGTGTAGATTTAGCCTTTCTTTCATGGATGGTGAAGATTTGTCCCTTGAGTTGTCAACTAATGATTAGTGAAGTCTCATGGCTGGCTAATGTGTGCGTGAATTCAAATGCAGGCCCAAACTCTCCACCCCTACCATGGGTTCTATTACAAAAATGGTCTTCTCTTTACATATAGTTCAAAAAGTTTCAACACTTAAACATGTGTTTTACTGTGAGGTAGCTATAAGAAGCATTGGCTCAGAGGAATGATCTGAATAAAACCAGAGCACATTTGTTTGCTATGTTCAAAGTTATAGTCTACTATTCTTGACTGACACAAGAACTGCTTTATTGGTCAGTTATTTTTAAATCATATTTAAGGGCTATCAATGACATTCATTTAGTATGAAGCTTAAATACAGAATAACATCCATTTTGAATTCTTCTTTGATTTGGATAATTCTGAGAATGAATCACTTTTAAGATAAAGGATAATAATACAAAAACATGATTTCATTGGCATATGGAATGACAAAACTGTTCTATACAAGAGCCACTCATTGTGTTACTTTCATTGTTAAAATAGCAGTGCTTTGTCATGTATTTCCCTGTTTAAAGCAGACCCCCACAGAAGGCAGATTTTTGTCACTAAGGCTGCACTATTATGTCCCATGCTCTCCTTTATAAACCAAGCAAACAAATAGAAAACCAAGAAACAGTGAATAATTTTTTTTAAAAGAAAACCATGTGTCCCTTTAAGCATAAAGAAAACAAAATGACCCAATGAGACTTTAGGATGATTTTGGTCTGCATTCACTCAGCTAGAGGCAAGCTGTTCTCATCTCCCATGACCTTGGCTCCTCTTTCATTTGTATCTTTTAGTTCCTACCCCTGGGCCAGATGTGTGGCTTTCCCTGTTGTGTCCAATGATGGAGTAGACTTTGGTGGAAACCCCAAGGACTGTTTATAATCTCTTGGCTTTGCAGAGGACTCAAATGCTTAGAACAAATGTTGATATTTCACAGCCACTGGAAAAGGGTTAGAGATGTTGAGAGAAGGACAGTTTGGGTGGAGTTTTCACATACATTTCTCCTTGATGGAGAATCCAGGGCAGGGATCTGGTTCTACCGAGGCCAGGTTGCATTTATATGCATTGTTTTCTTGCGGCTTAGGTGAGCAGCCAGGATGAAGACTGAGTTTTACCTTGGAGTATGACTTTCTCCAAGAATTCCAAGAATGCCAGTGTTGGAAGGCCATTAAAGGTCACATTGCCCAGCCTCTTATCAAAACAATATTAGATGAAATCTGTAGCAAAGAGTAAGAGAGATTTTGTTTATAGAAGAAATTGTTTCCTAGAATCTCATTGCTGTCCTCTGAAACAATGTTTATGGCTATCTAGAATTGGTGAACGATATAGAAAGGGAGTGAGGAAGCTTCTTAAAGGACATTAGTCTAGCTTCTAACACAATGCCAAAATCCCTTGGTTAAAGTAGAAAATATAAAATATGTTGGCCATATTGGATTGGTATGAAATGCTGGTCTTAAAATGTTGCTTAACCCTAGGACCATAATAAGTGAATCCTGTACATTAGCCACCCCTTCCTGAGAGCTCCCAAGACAGATGTCTGTACAGAGGCTAAAATAAGAAAAGACTTTAATACTAGCTGAGGGCTTCAGGAATACACTCTAATAAAAACACCAGTGGGCTAGGTGGGAGTCTACAAAGGACTGTTCACTTTAGTCAGCTTAGGTTGACTTAAGATCTATGTTAGAACAAAGGGTGGGTGGGTGGGCAACATGTCTGTTTTCTCTATTTCCACTCCAAACTCAAAATCAAGTTGAAAACCTTACCACTTTGTGTGACAAAAGGCCTCACACAGCAAACAGAAGCAGATAATAGCACAAGAGTGGGTGTGTAGTACATTGTCTAGCATCAGTGCATGAGGGGATAAAATTATTGGTGTTTTGATTCTGGTCTTTCAGTGTTTGAGGGACACAAAAGCTAAGTCAGGAAAATGAAGATGAGTTACTGTTCTATGTTATTTGTGGTCTTAGCTATGACTCTGTCTTGAATGATTTCTGCATTTCCTCACAAGTCTGGGGTGGTTAGAATCCCATTTCATTGTCTCTAAGAGTTGTCATGGCCTGTCCTTAGCATCCCTAGGCTTCTCTTCACTATAGACTAAGACAATACTTACTGCCAACCTCCCCCTGGCAGGAAGTATTCAGGGTTTTAATTTTGACTTTTCATAGTTTAATGCCTTTCCGTTTACTTTCTTCTGTCACTCTCAGTTCAAGTGAGGCACAGTTGAGTTACATTATTAAAGTTGATTTCATGTTTGCAAATTTGCCTACTCATTAAAGTTTGTTTGTAACCCTCAACTCCATACCCATGGAACATTTTTACAGTCTTTCATGGACGTGCACAGAATAGCAATAAATAAATAAATAAATAAATAAATAAATAAATAAATAAATAAAAAGTGAGTTGCCCAGCATGCATGTTTCCAAGTAAGGTCATATAAGGTCAAATTCTGTCTCCTTGTAAAAATGCTCTCATAACTGTAACTAAATGTCCTTTCCATGGTTTATTGAGTTCCATTCTTTACACATTTTTGTGTTTTTCCTTGATGATTTTAATGTTTAAAATTACCTCAAAGGATAGTGCTGAAGTACGTCTAAGTGCATGAAGGCTGTGATGTGCCTTCTGGAGGAAATACATGCTAGATATGCATTGTTCAGTTTTTAAGCATGAGTTACAATGCTGTTGGCTATGAGTTCACTGCTAATGAATCAACAATGTATGCTAAATAAGATGTCTTTAAATGGAACATTCATAAAACAAGGTTATATATTGCTCAGTTGACAAAATTCTTGTGACCAGAGGCTTTCAGGAACCTAACCTTGTATTTCCCCTAGAGGCAATGGTTCAGTATATGATAATTTAGTATTTGCACAACCATATAGCACATAGCTACCACCAAAAGTAAGCATCAACTGTTATTTTTAGTAAATGTTAGCTGTTATGGTAAAGAAAAATACTGTAAAGACAATCTGCCAGGGAAAGTTGTGGGCATGTTAAGTACTGAGTAAGAAGCATCTTACAGTGAGGGAAATGGGAGAACATGCCCTTAGCCCAGAACTTCTCTAACAAGCTAAAAGAAATGCCTTATTTTCTAGACCATTTCCCTTGGATCATAGCTTGATTTGTGTGTTTTTTTCACACCCCTAGCACTTTCCAAAAAATTACTGTTTAATTAAAAATAATTGACCTCACTGTTAATGTGTACATTTCTAGTCTGAGGACCCATGGAGGGTAGGCACTCCACTCTTTTAGACAAGGATAGGTTGTTGAATTTTTCATTAAATCTTGACATCACAATAAAATCTCTGAACATGCACCAGCCTGCATTAGATCTTTAACACTGTTTTCATTTCTAATACTAATCAATCACAGAAGAATGTGCTGTTTAGTTATTTATAACTCAGCTTACTGATAGTTTATATAGAGACATATTTATTGGTACTTTGGTCAAATTCTGTTAGTGGATTGATTTGGAGTTGATGTGGAGTTGAATTGACATGTCATGTTTCTTTCCTGGCTATGGTTCTCGGGGTTAGAAGGATGTGAGAACCCTAAGCTCTGTCTCTTGGACAGGAATAATACAGGGCCTAATCATCTGAGCATTTATCTTTAAGGGATGCCCTCAACTCTACTTCACACCAGACAGGTGTAAAGATAACCTCAGACCACTGCACTGTTGAATCATGCATGTCATAACCCCAGCTGTTCAGGGGCTACAGAAATCTGTGTAATTTCTCTGGCTATGGTTTTTTTAAAAGGAGGTTTTTAATAGGCAACTTAACAAGCTTTGAAATGTGTTAATAACATTTGGTACTTACTGCACAGATACCAATTTTCCTCAACCTCCTAACTGAATCTGAGACATTGCATCCTCTTCTCTTCTAATTGTGAATTCCAAGTGTCAAAATCAAATAGCAATATGAAGTCAGTAAAATGTGAAGTTTTTCTCAGGCCCCCACTAAGAGCCTGACCAGAGGCACATTTTTTATTCCTTTTGGTAAATAGATTCAGATTTGGTATGATTCAATGAACTAAAAAATACCCCCTGCTCGGCACTCTTCTCTGCCTGTTAATTGCATGACACTTAACAGATCCTCTCTACACAGCACCAAATAAGGGCTGGCTGGGAATCAAAACCGCCTTGCCAAGTCCTTTGGATTTTCCAGAAGAACTATAATGTTCCTGGAGATGCTGATTAGAGGAAATGGGGAACTTTGTGGGTTAGGGATAAAGCCCACAGATTGATAGGCAACTTATGAAGCTTTGGAAATGTGCTAATAACTATTGCCAATGTTTATTATTTTCGACTCCAGATTTTGAAATCTTTCCCCCATTCATGGGACTGATCATGGGAGTGGGGGTCCATACCAATTGGGGAAACCCAAAAGGGAAGCTCAGAATGTCAATAAGCCCAGGTTTTGCCCTCCCTCTGTATTGCTCTTCCCCTAAATACAAAACCTAATTAGTGCATCCAGAGAAGCGTTAAATGGATTTCACGCTGTTTAACAAACGTTTTACATGCTTTGAAGCCACTGCAAAACCTGTGGCAGAATGAGGGTGGGAATCGGGAGAGGAAATGGTTTCCCTATTGATACTTCTGCCACTACCATGCACTTTAGGGCGGGCACCAGAGGGGTGTGTTTATAATGGTTTCATGTGTTCACCTGTGTTGCTCCCTTTGGCCATTCTATCATTTCCCTGGGCTTTTTCTGGGAGATCTAGTTTCCCAAGGCTTAACTCATAATTGTTCCCACTCTGAATAATCAGAAATTTCTTTGTGTTCCATTCTATACACAAAGTACAGAATGAGACACAGGAATCAGAAGGTATGCCTTTTGTCTCTAGAGAGCTTATGTTCTTTTCAGGCAAAACAGAACACAAAATATCTGATTTGCAGAATAACCCATTGTTTGACATTCAAAGTCCTCCATAATGTGTCTGTCACTCAGCTGTGGTCTGTGACAAGGGTCTTCTCTCTGAGAGAATGCTCTTCGCTATCTTCTGCATCAGGGGATGTCAAACTATGCTGCACAGGCGAATCACCTGGAGAGCTTCTAAAACAAACAAAACAAGAACAACCAGTATTCCTGCCGCACTCTCTGTCAGTACTTGGAGAACTTGAACCTGAACCCTTCCTCAGAATCACTGGGAGGGCATGTGCAAACAGCTCACTGGGCTCCTCATGCAGAGTTTCTGAGTCATTAGTTCTGGGCTTGATCATTTGTATCTATAAAAGTTATTGCTAATGCTGCAAAATCACACTCAAGAATCTTTGTCCTTTATCTGTGAAACCAGAATCTCTGTGGCTTCTGTATTTTGATAAAGTCTTCTGATAACTCCAGTGTGCCACTAAGTTTAAGATACATGGTGTACACATTCCTTGCTAATTAATGCTCTCAATAGCAACATATTACTACTCACAATGGATTTATCTGAATGTTTCCTGTGATTTGATTCTTGTTCTCCACCTGGACTATAGACATCTCGATGGCAGGAATTGCATAGCTCCCACTTTTATTGAATCTCCCAAGGTGCCCGACACATGGTAGGCACACAGAAGTACACTTTGAATGGCGTTAACCAAGCAACTTGGGAAGATGGATGGGAAGAGTTGGAGGTATTATCAACACTCTTGATCTTTCTGTTCTCCCATGGAAAGTTCTTTTCTTCTACTTGTGGACTCACAAATGCATTACAGAGCTCCTTCTCTCCCTTCCTTGATGATGGCACGATATTCATGTTTACTTTTAAAGAAACATGACTGCAGAGAGTACTATATTCATAGTCATAATACCTGTATCTACATCCTAGCTCTGCTATTCTTACTTATATGATCTTGAGGACATTACTTAAAATTTTCAAGCCTTCATTTATTTGTTTATAAAATAAGGATTAGGACAGACTTCACAGATATCTGAGAATTAAATGGGTTTGTACTCAAAAGAGATCTAACCATAATATAAGACACAAGAGGCACCAAAGGCCTTTTATTTAGATCTACATTGTAGCAAACACACCTTTTCCTGGATAGATATTTGAGGTGCTTATCAATTGTGAGGAGCAGCAAGGGGAGATTAGCAAGTATTAGCTTCATCTCACAACACACAACACACTGCATGGTTTGGAAGTGTTTAGGTCTTTCCATCATAAACCAAGAGCCTGGGAGATGTAGCATTACTAGTGCTTCCATAATGAATATGGAGACAAGCCCTGTTGAATTTCACTGAGGGTGACCTCTACTGAATCACCATTTCTGAATTGACATAGCTTATTGCTTAGTCAGGAACCAGGCTGTGAGCACCCAGATTTCTATACCAACCTGTTAGTATCATGCTTCCAGAATGATTCATATGAAATAAAGAGGCCTGGTATCATACTTAGTGTTTTTTTAATCAAATGTTCTTTTTCACAGGTAGCAAGCCTTGATTTTTAGAATCATAAATATGTTTTGAGCAAGCAACAAGTTTCCATAGTTGTGAAATAAAGTCCTGAATAGGCAAAAGAGACGGTAAATCAGGAGAGTAAAGAATACTCATTAAACTATTAAAGGAGGACCTCGCTCTCTGAGATGACTGTTAAGGGGGTTCATGCTACTCAATATGTGACCCACAGAGAATCATCTGGGCTTTTCTTAAGAAAGTAGATTCTCAGGCAATACTCTAGGCCTCCTAAACCAGAATCTTCATTTTTTTTTCAAGAGCCTAGATCAGTGGTCGGCAAACTGCGGCTAGCAAGCCACATGCAGCTCTTCGGCCCCTTGAGTATGGCTCTTCCACAAAATACCACATGCGGGGGAGCACACACATACAGTGCCATTGCAACTTCATGGCCCATGCGCAGAAGTCAGTTTTCAGCTCTCAAAAGAAATTTCAATTGTTGTACTGTTGATATTTGGCTCTGTTGACTAATGAGTTTGCCGACCACTGGCGTAGATGATTCATATATACACTAAAATTTAAGGAATAAGTTAGAAGAGTTTTTTAGAACTAGACTGGAAATTAGTAGACCTGACCTGGTGTTATTTTAGTTCTGTACCTCAGTTTTTTTATATGGGAAAAAAATGAGTAGAATAAACTCTGTTCTTTCAGTTGATGGGGATAGGTGAGAAAAGGATGCTGGTAAGGAAAGTCTACAGGTCCAGTGGTCAAAAGATCTCTCCACTTCCTCTTTACCCAACTCTTCTTTGGCAACTCTGTTCAAGCTGCCCATCTCACTTCAAGCTGCTTCAGAGTTTCGCAGGTAAGTCCCAGCTGTGTTAACTACAATTGTGAGAAGTTGAGATTTTCCTATATCTTTAGTTCTCCTGGCATCCTGCATGCTCTCTGCCTAAGCTGCATGGAGTGGTTACTCTCCTATGTAGACTTGTCTCCTAGGTAGGCTGGAGTTTAGGAGTACAGTGAGGAGAGGTCCCCCAGGAAGCCCTCTCCAGTCACTTAGTATGTCCTGCTTAGACAACTGGGCAAGCACAGAGGGAACTGTGGGGGTTGTTGAGCTCAGCTTCTGTTCCTGATAGTGTGTAATTAAAGAAGACACCTGTGTGGCTGCTAAATCACTTCCCGCTGTTTCCCTGTGCAAATGCTGCGCTCAATAACCCTATAAGTGCCTCATTCCTCCATCCAACTGAGGCAGCACACAGAGTTGCAATGCATACAGCTGGAAAGTTATTAGTTCAGGACCCCTTCAGGATCTCTTAAGATTGATGTGTTACTAGTCCACTAGGCCCCTCAGTCAACCTGGCTGTAATTGTATTGAGTGCAGCGTAGGGAAGGCTCTTGGATGAGGAGTGAACCTTCTCTCTCCAAATGCCCTTCTTTGGTTAGCATATCTCTGTATCTAAAGTAGGCTCATGGAAAACCTCTGGGGTTGCAGGAACTAGAAAACCTGTAATGTGGGCTGATGCCACCCCAGGGAAAACAGCCACAGCTGTGAAATGAGATACAAGCAGAACTGATGGATTTTGTTGGAAAAGCAGGAAAGGGAAATGATAGTAAATTAAAAGGCAAGGCTATCATTCTGAAAGGTCCTCTTCCTGCTGCTGAAGTTTATTGGATGCTTTGGGTACCACCAGGACTTTGTGAAGCCCCAGCTGCCTAGCACAGAGGAGACAGACACCCCTTCACCAGCAGTTGAATTGGTAATGGGATTCAGAGTGATGACAGGTCTGCTTTGTAATTTACTTCTTTCAGAGCAAAGCAAAGCAACACCACTTTCACTGCAAGATTTAGCATATTTGACCAGATGAGTGAAGGAGCCAGAGACCCAGCAGAGAATTGCTGGTTATCAAAGGGAAGTGGGGACTTCGAAGGAAGAACTACATTTTGAGAAGAAAGGCACCTGCACATTCATTCACCCCACATGCTCTCTGTTCTATCACTGCTGCATTCTCTCCTTGGCCTTAGCTACTAACTGAAGTTTCCTTTTTATATGTTTGCCTAATTATTAAGTATCTACCTTCCCAACTAGAAAGTGATATCTAAACAAGTTAGACAAGCTGGATACTTGTTTATATCTGTACCTTCAGAACTAAGCCAATGTCTGGCACATAGCAGGTGCACAATAAATGTTCTGAAAGAAGAAGATAATTTTTTTTTATTATTTTGAACTGTTATTCTGAGTAATAATGGTTTGGCAACTTTCAGAACTGGCACAGATCATTGTTATTTTTTGGCAAAATGTAGATAAGAGGGGCCTTCCTTCATTGGGAAAATAGCACATAAAATAATATACAACCATTTTCTTCCTTCCCAAAGAAGCTGTGTGGTACTTTATTTTGCCCTCAGTCTGTCAGAACACTTGAAAAGTACTTTGGGTATCCTGGCATAAAGTTTTAAAACATATTTATTAAGCAAAGTGTGCCTATATTCTACTAAGACTAAGGGGATACAAGATAGATATGAGAATTTACTGCTCTGAAGTTTTTCATATTTTTTGCAAACAGTGAGTCCATTTGTGTATAAAAACTATGGTGTGCAAATATTATATCTGAGGGCTATACCTTGGACTTGGGAAGAGAGTGGAGTAAAGATAGTAATAGCTTCCTGAAAGAAATTAAATCTATTCTGAGTCTTGAAGGAGGAATAGGAATTGGTTCTGGGTTATGATGACAGGGAAGGCTATTCCAGGAAGACAGATGAACATAATGATGTTACAGATGCAAGAGACATGGCATGTTGGGAACTGCAGGTATCCTATCTAATAAAAGAGAAACATGCAAATTGACCATAACTTTGCTACAATACTAGCCAATCAGGATCAGGGGGCAGGGCTGAGTGGTGCAAGGGGTGGGGCCAAGTGGTGTGAGCTCTGGCCCCAGGGGTGGAGATGAAGCAGCGGTGGTGGCAGCGGCGACAGGGAGCGCCTGGCCCCTGGACCCTGTGAGCAGAAGTGGTGGCAGTGGCAGTGGTGGTGGCAGGGAGTGCCCGGCCCCTGGGCCCTGTGAGCAGAGGCAGCAGTGATCACCCAGTCCCTGGGGCCAGGTGTTGCAGGCAGCTGGGGCTGAGCTGAGCACGGCAATGGCTGGGTGCCCTTGGGCAGGCTAGAGGTGAGCCATCAGTTGGACATCCCCTGAAGGCTCCCAGTATGCGAGAGTGGGCAGGTTGGGCTGAGGGACCACCCACCCCCAGTGCATGAATTTCGTGCACCAGGCCCCAAGTAAGGTGATAAGACATTAGAATAGGTTGGTACCCTATCTACAGGCTAACAATAAACAAAGGACTTGCCTTGGCCAGTATGGCTCAGTTGTTTGGACTTTGCCCCTTGTATCCAGGGATTGCTGGTTCAATGTCCAGTCAAGGCACATGCTCTGGTGGTAGACTCGATCCCAAGTAGGGAGCATATAAGAGGCAGCCAACTGATGTTTCTCTCCCACATCAATGTTTCTCTCTCTCTCCCTCTCCTTTCCTCTCTCTCTACAAATCAATAACATGTTTTAAATAAATAAGCAAAGGACATAAGAAAGCCATTCCAAGGTAGAGAGGAGTTACCAAATGAGAGAAGGATAGAGGAGTATGATGAACTCCAGTGACACATGCACCGCATGGACAGTTTAACCAAGGATCATTCATTTGTACTTATATACCTGGATTACCTTTTCAAATAAAGCTTCTTGCTCTTAAGGCTCATCTACTGGCCAGTCTGTTTTTTATTCCTTGAAAAAAAATAAGGAAAGAACAAGAAGAATGAAGTAAGCTCAAATATCTCCATAATTCCTAAATGTGCAGCCCTATCTGAAACAGTTATTGAGTTAGCAGTCTAAAATAAAATAATACTTCCAAATGATCCATGGATTTTCACTATACAAGTTTCCCTCATATCTTCATTTCCATAGTAAGTCATGAGGTATAAAACTTTGTGTAACCATGTACATCTGCATGCTTATGACCATCTCCTGGAGGTCATGTGGTACAGAAAGAAAATGGGACATATGATATGCTCTTTGACCCAAGGCAGAGCTCCCCATTGTTTCATTATGGCTTTATGGACACACAGGAGAAGCAGACAGCACTGCAGAGTCCATATATACATAACTACTTTTCAAGGTCAAAGATGGGGAAGTGAAGGGGATTGAGATAAGTCTCTATATTGGCAGACAAGAACTCTTGGTGGTCTATCAGTGCTAGAATATTCCAACTTATTGATAAATTTATATTGTGCAAATACTTATTATCTGGTATTACCATGTCTCAGAAAGATATATAAGAAATCAAGCCTGTGGCATCTCAGTGACCTTGAACTAAGAGTTCCCCTCAAAAAATAACATTTATGGATAAAAAAAACTTTTCCTGATTGCCATGACTTTCTTCTTTATTTTTATTTTTGGATGCAGTTGCCAATTTGAATCCAGTGTAATTTCTGCCTCCTGGGTAATGGGCAATGTCTGTTTTCATTGTCAATGATCTCAAGTGCTCATCAACTCCTATGATACCAAATCTTTGGGGTCACCAGAAACATTTGCAGCTATGGGCCTATGGGCCCCCTCAAAATTAAATATTCACTAAGGACTGCCCTAGAAGTTTTCTGGTTCCCTTGTGGGATGAGCTGAAATTTTAAGACCTGAATGTGTCATTTTCTTTCTGTAATTAACCCCATGTACACAGGACAATCCTTGCAGCCATTGTTACACCTTTAGGTTACTATAGCACCCACTTGTTCATTCAAGACACTTGGTGCAGTAGACACAGTCAACTACAATGAAGATTTGATACAACTATTTACAATGGCAGCAAGATAAAGATATGTCAAAAATAACCCTGAATTTCCAACCGTTTCCTAAGACCACTTCTGAGTACTCGCATGCCAGCTAATTTGACAGAGATAAATTTAACATAGAACTTAGTTAAATAATATAATAATTTCCTAGGGCTGCTTTAACAAATTCCAGAAACTAAATCACTTAAATAATAGAAACTTATTTTCTCACAATTTCGGAGGCTAGAAGTCCAAGATTAAAGGTGTTGGCAGGGTTGGCTTCCTCTGAGGACTATTTGGCTTGTTGATGGCTGCCTTCTCTCTCCATGTCCTCTGTATTTGTGTCCTAATCCTCCTTTTAAATAAGGAAACCGGTCATATTGAATGAGTGCCTACCTAAATGAACTCCTTTTTTCCTTAACTACCTCTTGAAGTCCCTGTCTCTAAATGGATTATCTGTGAAGGATTTGTTCTAGGACCCCACACTACCCCCCTTTGGATACCAAAATCTGCAGATGCTCTAGTTCCTTATATAACAACATGGCATGTAACAAAGAATACAGATGGTCTTCTGCACCTATGAATTCCCAACCATGGTTTGAAAATACTGTTTTCTATTACAGTGGGACCAACTGTTTATTTATTTTTAAAAATTATGTGTATAAGTGGGCCTATGCAGTTCAAACCAGTGTTATTCAAGAGTCAATTGAATAGTCATATTCTATGTACTGGGGCGGGGGGTTAAGACTTTAAGATACTAATCCCATAGCAAATGAGTATTGGAGGATTAAAATAGCAAGAAGGGAATGTTGAAATAACAGAGACAGTGACCGCAAGAAGCAGATTCCCTACCCTAAGGACTAGAGGACTAAAAGGAAGAGATTAGAGTTAAGAAAACCTAAAATCTAAGAGAAGGGGTCCTGCAGAACTGGGATCTAGCCCTCTAAGATGCTAATGCTAGCAGCTGGTGCTGGTGTCTAAGATGGAGACACAATGAGCCTGGTGAATGGAAGCATGGGAAAAACTGGAAGGAACCTGTCCTTTTCCCTCCCCAGCCTTCCAGGCTTGCTTCAGGCCCTCTCCAGTTAGGACCTATCAGGTGTCCAGAGGTAAAGGAGAAGTGCATCTGCCATTCACAGTCCCCACATTATAGAGCACTAGAGGCCTGGTACACAAAATTTGTGCATGGGGGCGAGATGTTCCTCAGCCCAGCCTGCACCCTCTCTACTCTGGGACCCCTTGAGGGATGTCCTGTAGGATCCAACATGCAGTTTGACATCTCTCTCACAGTCCAGGACTGTTGGCTCCCAACTGCTCCCTGCCTGGCCGATTGCTCCTAACCTCTTCTGCCTCCCAGCCTGATCACCCCCTAACTACTGCCCTGACAGCCTGATTGATGCCTAACTGCTCCCCTGCTGGCCCAATTTCCCCTAACTACCCTCCCTGCTTGCCTGGTAAACTCAAACTGCCCTCCCCTGAAAGCCTGGTCACCACTAATTGCCCTCCCCTAAAGGCCTGGTCCCTCCAATTGTCCTCATTTGCTGGCCCAGTAACCTCTAACTACCCTCCCCTGACAGCCTGGTCACCCCTAACTGCTCTCTCCTGCTGGCCTGGTCCCTGCAATTGCCCTCCCATGCCAGCCTGGTCACCCCTACTTGCTCTCCCTTGCCAATCTGGTCACTTATAACTGCCCTTCCCTGTAGCCTGATCGCCCCCAACTGCCCTTCCTTGCAAGCCTGGTCCCTCCCAACTGCCCTCTTCTGCTGGCCTGATTGCCTACAACTGCCCTCCACTGCTGGACATCCTGTGGCAGCCATCTTGACTACATGGTGGCAGCTATCCTGTGTGTTTGAGTGATGGTCAATTTGCATATTACTCTTTTATTAGATAAGATGTTATTGAAAGGTGGACGTGAGCCAAGAGACTATGATATAATAACCAGCATACTTTTTTCAGCTTCTTTTAAGTCCTAGCTTGTTCTGTAGCCTTGCTTGTATTATTTAGCAACATATGAAAAAAATCTCTAATGTCCGTACACTACTGGTGCATGATTTCTAATGGCTGCATAGGGATGTATCATAATTTACTTAACCAACATCCTGTTCTTAGTCATTAGGTGCTTTACATTTTGCCGCTCTTATAAACAATAATACAGCCAGCTAAATTTAAACACATATCTTTAAAAAATCCCTCAGGATAAATTTTTAGAAGTGGAATTACTAAACAAAAAAATAATATTTTTAAGGTTAGAATCTCACTTTTCAAAGTTACAGAAAGCATGAAATATGTATGAGAGGGTACCATATTATTTGGTGAATGTAAGCAATAAGAATGGGAACATAATTGTGTCAAGTGTAATGAAACCTCCCCTTTAAGACAGCATTTAAAGATGAGGGGAATGATAATAGGGTGACATCTGCCTCAGTTGGTGGAGACACCATGCTGTTATTGATTTCAATGCAATTGTATTATTAATGGAATTAATTTTGTAAAGTATTTTCCTAAATAATGCAATTTTATTTGGTGTTAATGATTGGTCAAAGGAGCAGGCAGGGTTGCATCAGTATTGTAGGAATGATGCTGGCCGAAGGACATTGTTTTACACCTGTAAGGATGGCATGTTTTTAATTTTATTTTTAGTTTCTGAATTTCAGCCTTCATAATTAAGAATCATATAATCATATAATCATATAATCAATTGGTCTGAGACACTTTTATCTTTCTTATGGGATGCCCTGATTTTCTGGCGTGTGACTCTATAGGTCAGTCCTTGTTGGAGGATAAAGTTCTGGATGGTTCTGAGGTGCAAGTTTGAAGTCCACACTCCTGATGAATATTTGGCATTCAAGTTTGGTTGCTACCTTCAGAAAATCTGAGTATAAGCCCTTGCTGGTTTTTTGTGGAAAAGCCCGAAAAAATCATTCCCTTCTGCTGGTTTCCTGGTGCTGGGTATGCTCAGCTGTGTAAGACTAAATAAATTGATAAATTCAGCTGATTCAGAGCGTTTACATAATCTTTCCAGTGTCAACAGTCATTTAAATTATCCTAACTTTATACTGAATCTCCAAAATCCAATTACTAGCTAATAATAATTGTCAATTTTACTTTAAACCTTTAATGATAGGTCACAGGGGATGTATAGCAGTGGGATTAAATCGCCGCAGACTGTAGCTGTGCCCAGCCTTAAATTACTTGCCTCTTATCTCTAGCTAACAGAGCCACTATATGTTTTGTCACCATTTTTGCTAAATAGAATAAATGTCACCAAAATTAATTTCATCTCCCTTAAATTAGCTTCTTAGTGTGATTTCTCACTTCAGTCAAAATTTATTTCTTCAAGAATTTAATTTCCTCCTTCATTTTTTTTTTTTTATTTGAGACAGCGAGACTGTTCTGGAGCAAATGCCTTTTAATCACTGGCTGGCAAGTTTTGAGTCTTGCTTTTCATTAATAATTGCTGACCCTTTAGAAGGAGTGGTGGAGGGTATTTTCTGTTGTATTTAAGCTTTTGTCTGCCTTTAAGCATAGTAGACTGGATCTTTCTGAAGAGTCTCAGAAAAGTTCTGAACCTTGCAGAGACCAGGAAAGATGAAATTTACCACAAACATTTTTTTCACATCAAAGATAATTCATCAGGGAGTCTGTAATTACACAGTTTAGTCATTTTTACTACTTTTTAATCAGTTTCATGTATATTCCTCTGACAATGGCTATGCTTTAAGTAAGACATATGTTTGGAAGAACAGGAGGGATTTTAAAGTTACACTTCTATTTGCTCATCAGTGGAAATCCCAAGGCATCAAAATGGTGAGGGGAGACGCTATTAAGAAAAAGGAAAGAGAGATAAATCTATTTTCAGAAAGGCAGCTTGAGAAGCTCTCTGACATGCTTTCCAGCAAACAAGCAAAACTGCTACAGATTATGAAAACACACACACACACACACACACACACACACACACACACACACACACAATATGTAATGTCTGGATATTATCTTAAGAGAATACAACAAATGAATAAAATTTTTTGAGAATGTCTATTAAAACTCAAAAGGAGCCCTGGCTGGATTTGCTCAGTGATCAGCCTGCAGACTGAAGGGTCACTGGTTCAATTCTAGTCAAGGGCACATGCTTTGTTTGCAGGTTCGACTCCAGCCCTGGTTGGGCACAGTGCAAGGCAACCAATCATGCAATATATGTGTCCCTCTTTTTTTTTCTTTAAAGTGATAATTTTATTTTATTTCTTTGTTTTTTTAATTTAATCTTTATTGTTCAGTTTATTAATTACATTGTTCCCCCCCTTTTTTTCCCCTATAGCTCCCCTCCACCCAGTACCCATCCCACCCTCTGCCCTTACCTCCCCACCACTGTCCTCTTACATAGGTGTGTGATTTTTGTCCAGTCTCTTGCTGCACCTCCCATACCCCTTTTCTCCCCAAGAATTGTCAGTCCATTCCCTCTCTATGCCCATGATTTTGTTATATTCACCAGTTTATCCTGTTCATCAGATTTTTAATTCACTTGATTTTTAGATTCATTTGTTGATAGATGTGTATTTGTTGTTCATCATTTTTATTTTTACCCTTTTCTTCTTCCTCTTCTTAAAGAATATCTTTCACCATTTCATATAATATTGGTTTGGCAGTGATGAATTCCTTTAGCTTTTTCTTACCTGCAAAGCCCTTTATCTGACCTTCAATTCTGAATGAAAGCTTTTCTGGGTAGACTAATCTTGGTTGTAGATTCTTGCTATTCATCACTTTGAATATTTCTTGCCATTCCCATCTGGCCTGTGTAGTTTCTGTTGAGAAATCTGCTGACAATCGTATGGGTGCTCCCTTATGGGTAACTAACTGTTTTTCTCTTGCTGCTTTTAATATTCTCTCTTTGTTTTTTGCTCTTGGCATTTTAATTATGATGTGTCTTGGTATGGTCCTCCTTGGATTCCTATAGTTTGGGGTTCTGTGTGCTTCTTGGACTTTTAAGTCAATTTATTTAACCAGGTGGGGGAAGTTTTTGGTCACTATTTCTTCAAATAGGTTTTCATTATCTTGCTCTCTCTCTTTTTCTGGCACCCCTATAATTCAGATGTTGGTATACTTGAGGTTGTCCCAGAGGCCCTTACACTATCTTTAATATTTTGGATTCTTTTTGCTTCTTACTTTTCTGGCTGAGTGGATTTTGCCTCTTTGTATTTCAAATCTTTGACTTGGTTCTTGCAGTCCTCTAGACTGCTTTTAGGTCTTTGTATAATATTTTTTTATTTCAGTCAGTGTATGCTTAATTTCTAGTTGGCCCTTTTTTATATCCTTGAGGGTCTCATTCATATCCTCGTAGGTCTTGTTCATTTCCTCATAGGTCTCCTTCATTTCCTTGTAGGTCTTGTTCATTTCCTTATAGGTCTCATTAAGTTCATTGGCCTTTTCTAGTAACCTCTTGAAAAAAACCTTATCACCATGGTTTTGAACTCTATGTGCAGTCGCTTTTTTTTCCCTCCATTTCTTTCACATCTGATTTCTTTTCATGTCTCTACATTTTGGCTGCTTTCCTGAATTGGTCAATTAGCTTTGTGTGGTAGATGTCCTCTAAGGGACAGTGGCTTATCCTCCCCAGTTACCTGAGGTGGATACTTTTGGTGCAGCCCTTTATGGGTTTCACAGTCTTATTGAAGTTAAACCTAGATTGTTGTTGTAAGCACTAGGAGGGTTTGACCCACAGGCCAATTGGCTGTGAGGTTCAGCTGTGCTCAGGTTGGGTGGGTGGAGTCCCCAGTCTGAGCAGGCAGCGTCAGCTCCGCCCTATGCGGCACCTGGGTCTCTGTGCCCGGTGGTAATGGCTGTAAGCACCTCTGAGAGAAAGCTGCTGCCAAGCTCTACCCGCTGCTGGACAATTCAGCCTCTCCCCAAATGAGTCTGCACACCCAAAGTGTCACCCAGGGTTGTAAAACAATGTAGTCCGGTGTTTTCCCAAATGAGAGAGCAAGTCACGAATCCTCTCTGCTTGCTCGCACACCTCTGCTTTTCCCAAGTTTACGTGCACTTTCCACAAGCTCACCCTCTCCCCAAGCTTGCAGACCTTTGCAGTCCCCACGTTTCAGCGTGCTTCCCTACTGTCCAGTTTCACCCGTATGAGTGTGGGTTCCCTGGACCTTGCCCGGAACTGGGGAATTAGTACAGTGGGATGCCTTTGTCTTTGCAGCTGCCCACCCTCTCTGCTCACTCGCGCGCACACAGGGCTCCAAACCTCTGACTTCCCAGGTATCTTCAATGCTGCCCTCCTCCGCTCCTCTGAGTCACAGTGTCCTATCTTTACTTTTATTTGTGGAATTTTCACTCAGCCAGCTTTCTGGTGATTTTGGAAGATGTTTGTTCTGTTGTTAAGTTGTAGTTTTGAAATTGCTGTGTGGGGCAGCAAGATAGGTGATTGCCTATGCTGCCATCTTGGTTCCTCTCCCATATGTGTCCCTCTTACATCATTGTTTTTCTCTTTGTCTCTTCCTATCCCACTCTTTCTAAAAAATCAATGGAAAAATATCCTTGGGTGAGATTAGCAATAACAAACAAACAAACAAAAACCTTCAAAAGGAACAATGAGATTCTGTGGCATTGGAACTGATTCATTTCCATTCCCCACCCCATCCCCATATTAGTTGGTTGGAGACTCTAAGAAGGTGGGGTTGCTTCTCTCTTTAGTTCCCAGTCAAGAATAGAGTATTTTACCAAGAGAGGTGGGCTGTCAGCTTTTCTTATTTCCTCCAGCTCCAAGTTATAGAGGCTAAATGCCTGGTGAATACAGCCATAAACTTGGGGGGCCTCTTTCTCTACCCAGCCCTATTCACAGGATAATGGCTTCCCCCAAGTGAAGAAAGCTGATAATACTGGGACCTTCATCCATCTTGCCCCAGTTTGATTATAGAGTGAAAGTTCTACACTGGGAGAAGCAAACCAGAAGGCAGAAGCCTATGCCCCCATCCAGTGCTTGGATGGGTGGCTTAGAGACTTTTTCCAGGAAGAGCAGCAATCCATAAGAACAAAGAGCTCTTAAACTTTCCCCAAAGGAACTGACTTTGTAGGAAACAGACTATGGGGAAGGTCAAGAGTAGGGGCACTTCTATAAATATTGGAGATTTGGGTAGTAAGTTATTATGAAAAGGCTAATAACTCTATGAGAGCACAAAATTAAACCAGAAGCCATTAAATTCACCAAAGAGAACCACAGGAAATTGGAAGCTACTGAGAACTCTCCTGGCTTGACAAAATAAGCTTAGAGGCCAATTTCAAAAACTACCATGTACAAGTCAGTGGCATCCATTAAACTCACAATATTGTGAAACCATTACTATTATCTATTTTTAGAACTTTTCATAACCCCAAGAAGGAAATCTGTAACCATTAAGGAATAACTCTTCACTCCCTTTTCCTCCATGGCAGGAACACTAACTTCTCTAATATTAGGACAATGGGGGTCAAAAGCCAGTAGGATTACATATTCAAAGTGCTGAAAGAAAATAGTTGCCAAAGAACAATCTCATATCCATCAAAACTATCTTTCAAATATGAAGGTGAAATAAAAACATTTATTTTGTTCACAAGATGAATTCTTCTTTTTACAAAATAAAAAATAAGAGCATTCATTGCTATCAAACATGCCCTGCAAAAGACCAGATATTAATTCAAAACCACATTAAAAAAAGAACACCAGCAAATATGGTTATATAAAAATAAAAGGTTTTATAAATGCATATTTCTTCTATTTACTTGTCTCACCTGATTTACAAAAGCATTACTATATACTTGCGATGAACAATCTTAAAGTTAAATTTAAAAAATTTCATTTATAATAGAATGGATGTGAGCATGCTATTACTCTTCCAAATTCATCTTACAGTTCTAATGCAATTTTCTTGCCTCCCAACTTCAAAATTTAAAGCCACAATAAATAAAACAGTGTGGTACTGGCATAAGAATATACATATGGGTAAATGAAATAGAATTGATAGTCTAGAATTAAATAATCATATTTACAGTAAACTGATATTTAATAAGGATGTTCATATAGTTCAATCTAAACTAATAAAAAAGAAACATGCAAATTTATCATACCTCAACTACACCCACAAGCCAGGCCCCCAGCCAATCAGGAGTGAGTATACAAATTAATCCAACCAAGATGGCACCAGCCATAGAACTGGAGTGAGCAGGTGGCTTGGGTTGCCCCGGAGATGGAGGAAACCATGCTTCCTATCTGCCCTGGCTGGTCCTGGCTTCCACTCAAGGCTACAAAGATTCAATTATAGAAGATAAATAACCGCCAGATACTTGCTTCTAGCCAGCCCTTGCCTCTGCTCAAGGAGGTGCTTGGGGAAAAAAAAAGAATAAAAAGGATGGGCTGGGAGCTTGGGTCGCCAGGTGATCAGGCCAGGATGGGATGGCAGTTGTGGGTGATCAGGCTGGTGAGGGGTGGGGCCATTAGGGGTAAGCAGACCAGCAAGGGGGCTAGTTGGGGGTGAGCAGGCCAGTGTGGAGGGAATGTGGGGTCAAGCAGGCTAGCAGGAGGGGCAGTTGGGAGTGATCTGGTTGGCGGGGGGGGGCGGGGGTGTGTGAGCATTTGGCATTGAGCAGGCCGGCAAGCAGAGTGGTTAGGGGCAATCTGGCAGGCAGGCAGATGAGCAGTTGGAGCCAGCAGTCCTGAATTGTGAGAAGGGTGTCCGACTGTCAGTTTAGGCTCGATCCCTGTAAATGGCAGTAGGACATCCTTCAAGGAGTCCCAGATTAGAGAGGGTGCAGGCCGGGCTGAGGAACATACCTTCCCTCAACCCCCATGCATGAATTTCGTTCACCAGGCCACTAGTTGGGAAATAATAGTCATTTTAGTAAATGGTTCTGGGTAATTGGATAGTCACATGAAATAGAATGAAATTGAACCCTTACCAAGATTAACTCAAAATGGGATCATAGACCTAAGTATAAATCCTAAAATGATAAAACCTTTAGAAGAAAATAGAGGTATAAACCTTGCACTAGGCAATGCTTTACTAGATATGACACCAAAATTACAAGGGACCTTATCAAAATTAAAAATGTGTATTCTTTAAAGTACACCATCAAAATGTTAAAAGACAACACACAAAATGGGGTCAGATTTTTGCAAATCATATATCTGGTAAAGAGCTTGTATTCAGCATATATAAAGAACACATAACTCAATAATGAAAAGGCAATTATCACCAATAAAAGTTGGCAAAGGATCTGAATAAATATTTGTTCTAAGAATATATACAAATGATCAATAATATTGAACCAAATTTTCAATATCATTAACCATCAGGGAAATTAAAACCAAAACCTCAGAGATACGACTTCATACCCAATAGAATGGCTATAGTCAAAAAAGACCAACAATAACAAGTGAAGGCAAGGGTTTGGAGGAATTGGAAACCTTATACACTGATATGGGAAGAATAAAATGCTGGCGCTGTTTAGAAAAACAATCTGGTAGTTTTTCAAAAGGTTAAACATAGCTTTACCATATGACCTAGCAATTTCACTGCTAGCTATATATCCAGGAGAACTGAAAACATATGTCCACTTAGGAAAATTTGTGTATGAGTGTTTATAGGATCATTCTTTGTTTTTTTTAATCTTTATTGTTCAGTTTATTAATTACATTGTTCCCTTTTTTCCCTCCTATAGCTCCCCTCCACCTGGTACCCATCCCACCCTCCGCCCTCACCCCCTCCACTGTCCTCTCCCACAGTTGCATGATTTTTGTCCAGTCTCTTGCTGCACTTACCACACCCCTTTTCTCCCCAAGAATTCTCAGTCCATTCCCTCTCTATGTCCATGATTCTGTTACATTAACCAGTTTATCCTGTTCATCAGCTTATTAATTCACTTGATTTTTAGATTCATTTGTTGATAGATGTGTATTTGCTGTTCATAATTTACACTTTTATCTTTTTCTTCTTCCTCTTCTTAAAGAATATCTTTCAGCATTTCATGTAATATTAGTTTGGTGGTGATGAAGTCCTTTAGCTTTTTCTTTTCTGCGAAGCACTTTATCTGACCTTCAATTCTGAATGATAGCTTTGCTGGATAGAGTAATCTTAGTTGTAGATTCTTACTATTCATCACTTTGAATATTTCTTGCCACTCCCGTCTGGCCTGCATCATTTCTGTTGAGAAATCTGCTGACAATCATATGGGTGCTCCCTTATGGGTAACTAACTGTTTTTCTCTTGCTGCTTTTAATATTCTCTCTTTGTCTTTTGCTCTTGGCATTTTAATTATGATGTGCCTTGGTGCGGTCCTCTTAGGGTTCCTATATATTGGGGTTCGGTGCACTTCTTGGACTCCTAAGTCAATTTCTTTCACCAGGTGTGGGAAGTTTTCATTGTCTTGCTCTCTCTCTTTTTCTGGCACCCCTATAATTCGGATGTTGGTATGCTTGAGGTTGTCCCAGAGGCCCCTTACACTATCTTCAATTTTTTAGATTCTTTTGATTTCTTGCTTTTCCTGCTGAGTGGATTTTACCTCTTTGTATTTCAAATCTTTAACTTGGTTCTTGGGGTGCTCTAGAGTACTTTTAGGTCTTTGTATAATATTTTTTATTTCAGTCAGTGTATGCTTAATTTCTGGTTGGTCCTTTTTCATATCCTTGAGAGTCTCATTCATATCCTTGAGAGTCTCGTTCATTTCCTTGTAGGACTTGCTTATTTCCTTATAGGTCTCGACCTTTTCTAGGAGCCTCTTGAAAAGCCCTATAACCGTGGTTTTGAATTCCATGTCCAGTCGATTTTTTTCCCTCCATTTCTTTCACATCTGATTTCTTTCCATGTCTCTGCATGGTGGCTGCTTCCCTGAGTTGGTCAATTAGCTTTGTGCGGTAGACGTCCTACAAGGGACAGTGGCTCAGCCTCCCCAGTTACCTGAGGTGAATATGGGTTGCACAGTCTTGCTGAAGTTAAGCTCACGTTAATCATTGTTAGTACTTGGAGGGGTTGATCTCCAGGCCAATTGTCTGTGACATTCAGCTATGCTCAGGTTGGATGGGCGGAGTCTCCGGGCCAAGCAGACAGTGTCAGCTCCGCCCTATGCAGCCCCAGGGTCTCTGAGAGAGAGCTGCTGCCGAGCTCCACTGGCTCCCGGCTGCCAGAGAATTCAGCCTCTCCCCAAATGAGTCTGCACACCCAATGTCTCACCCAAGTTCGCAAAACAATGCAGTCTGATGGTTTCCCGAATGAAAGAGCAAGTCATGAGTGCTCTCTTCGTGGTCACGCAGCTGCGCTGTTCCCAAGTTCATGCGCACTCCGCACAAGCTCGCCTTCTCCACAAGCCCTCTGACCCCTGCAGCACCCGAGCTTCGGCGTGCCCTCCCACTGTCCAGTTTTTACCCCGTATGATAGTGGGTTCCCTGGACTTCGCCCAGAGCTGGAGAATCAGTCCAGTGGGACGTCTTTGTCTCCCCCATTCAAGAAAACTGGCCGGTTTTCAGCAGCCCGCCCTATCCGCTGGCGCGCGCTCCTCCAAACCTCTGACTCCGTGCATATCTTCAACGCTGTCCGTCGCCATTCCCCCCAGTCACAGTATCCTATCTTCTCTTTTATTTGTGGAATTTTCACTTAGCCAGCTTTCTGTTGATTCTGGATGGTTTTTGTTCTTTGGTTAAGTTGTAGTTTTGAAATTGCTGTGTATGGCGGCAAGATAGGTGTTTTACCTATGCTGCCATCTTGGTTCTCCCTGGAAATTGTAGAATCATTCTTAATGGCCTTCCAAAATGGAAACAACTAAAAATGTCCAGGAACTGATGAACTGGTAAATAAAATATAGTATTCATACAATGGAATATTTGGCAATTAAAAGAAATAAAGTACTGATGCATACTACAATGTGGATGCATCTCAAAAATATTATTTTAAGTGAAAGAACTCAGCTACAAAAGACCATAGGGGTAAAAAATGCTTGCCTTGGACTGAGGGAATTAGAGGAAAGAATGAAGAATGATTATTAATCAGATTTCTTTTTTGATTGATGAAAATGTTCTCAAATTATGTTGATGATTACATAACTAAATATTTAAAGAAGCTTGAACATACACTTTCAAATAGTGAAATTTATTCTATGCTTATTATTTCAATAAACATTTTATTTTAAAAAAACTAAAATGAAGAAAAATAGATGGATTCAATTCTACTTTTGCATTTTCTTTGAGTTTAGGCAATTTGTTTTTATTTGTGGGCCTTCCTTTTATTATCTATAAGGCAATATCTTGGACTAAAACGTTTTTAAGGGGGCACTTGGCAACATAGGGCAGGGGAAAGAGGTTTTCTGTGACCAAGAATGCTCCTCTCATGTAGGGTCAGCTTCTTGGTTGTGCAATCTGTGCAGTCACATAGGGCCCCATGCTTAAAAGGACCAATGCTTGGTTTAATTCTCTCCTGTTACTATCTTAAAATTCTTACGTTTTGATCACGGAGTCCTTGGGTTTTCATTCTTCACTGGAATCTTTGAGCTATATAACCAGTTCTGATTTCACAGATAGTGGGAGGGGCTGCGATTCTTTCCTGCAGTGGCTAGAACAGTCCAGTGAACAATAACTGTGTCCAAAATGCCCTTATGAGAACTGCTGATTGCTGAGGAATGGTTGAAATCTGAAATGCTATAAATATTAGCTTGTAGTGTACTAGAAATTAATGTGAAATATGAAGAGTAGTATGGGTTGTTCAAGAAAGTTGCTTTGATTTATTTCTATATACCTAAAAGTATGGATGGTCCAAGGCATTGGGGTTTGGTCCCTCATTTTGTTTTCTGAGACTGATAATATATTCTTTATGAACCATTTATGCTAAGCCTTGCTTTTCTTCTATTAACTGCCTGTCGAAATTCGGGCAGTTATAGTCTCAACTTGTTTTATTTTTGGTATTAGGGGATTCCTTTAGAAACTGCAAATTCAGACTCCATGGCTAAAAACAATTACAATTTTCAGAGAATTTCTGATGAATAATAGAGTTCTAAGCTAAGCATTTTACTAAGCAATTTTTAGATTCCCCCTCAATGGCTTAGGTTGCTTATGATTATGCCAACTTTATAGATGAGGAAACAATGTCAGAGAGGTTAACAAAGAACAGTTAGAATAAAATTGTACCTTTTTGTTTATTTATTCACTTCTCAACTGCCAATAGATGAAGACTGAAATTCCTGAGTAGCTTTCTCCTTTATTGACTTTTCCCCCAGACATACTAGGTCTTAGAAGAAGAATGAGTGTTGGAATCCATTGATATATGATCCTGCTGTATAGTCACATTATTATAAAACCATACAGCAGTGTTATTTTCATGTTGCATCAAGATTTATTATATACCCAGGTTGAGTATTTAATATTCTAAGTGAGACAAAAATACTGAATTGCAAAGTGAAAAAAAAATCAATCATTTTTAGAGTCATGTAATGTTGGAGCTGGAAGAAATCTCAAACAATGCCTGTGCCAACCCACACATTCTACAGATGTTGAAACTGAGCTCTAGGTAGGTTAAATATATAAGCAATGTCACATATTGATAGATGTTAGTGACAAAGCCAGACATATAATTTGTGAAACAAGGACTGATGATTTCTAGATTCATCAGTTTTTCCAAAACTGGCTCTCTCTGGTCAGTTTTATCTAGATGAATTAAAAACAAAAGAGCTGATTAAATGGTCTGAGAGATTTCTTCTTCAACAGCCTGTGGATATCTTACTAGTATTTATAGGGTTTTGAGGCTTATTTAACTCAATATAGAGTTGTCCTCTTAAAAAGAACATCAACTTACATAGTAGAACAACAGTGAAAAATAATTTCTCAACAAGTTCAAAGCATAAGTTACAGATCATTAAAATGTGCTGAGGGATAAGAACGTCCATCAGTGGGGCAGTGACTGATGGTAGAAATAATGGGATGGAATTGAAAATATAGCACTTAGAAAAGTTACAGGAGGTGTAGTAACTCATAGCACTTTAGGAGTTAGAAGCGCTTACTTGTGCTGATTGGTCTCCACTTTGGGGATCCATCAAGATGCAAAGGTGGATAATTTAATAAATTAATATGAATTGTGATGACTTCTTAATATCTTCTTTTTTCTAAAACTCTATTATTTTAAGTGATATTAAATTCAGAGTCAGGACTGGTTGATTTTTTTTATTACATAATACACTTTTCATTTTATTTTAATGCTACAAGACACCTCTCTGTGTTCAATACCTGATATGTTCATCCCCAGGGTTCCTTCTTGGGCATCAGCAGAGGGCCTGACATGACCGTTTCTTGTTCTGATTCCTCTAATGAGTGAACCTTGTACATCATGACAGAGATGAAGGCTGCCCCCTTGAGTTTTATTAAAATTTAATTGGCACATAACATTGTATTAGTTTAATATATCCTATATAATAAAAGAGGAACATGCAAATTTGACTGTACCTTCGTGCCTGATTGGCTATGCTGCCAGCCAATCAGGAGCAGGGGCAGGGCCAAGTTGCGTTAGTGCTGGGCCCCAGGGGTAGAGATGAAATGGCAGTGGTGGCAAGCGCCCAGCCCCTGGGCGCTGTGAGGGGAAGTGGCGGCAGCAGCAGTGGTGGTGGCGGCAGCAGGGAGCACCTGGCCCCTGGGCACTGTGAGAAGTGGCAGCGAGCACCCAGCCCCTGGGGCCGGGTGGCCGCATGCAGCTGGAGCTGAACTGAGCAGGGTGATGGCTGGGTGCCAGAGCTTTTAGGTCTTGGGCAGTCTGGGGTGAGCCATCAGTTGGACATCACCTGAGGACACCCAGTATGTGAGAGGGGGCAGGTTGGGTTGAGGGACCCCCCTCCCCAGTGCATGAATTTTGTGTACCGGACCCCTAGTATAACATAATGATTTTGAGATATGTATATATTATTAAGCGGTTATCACAATGTTTAGTTAACATCTATCACATCACTCGGTTATATTTTTTCTTGTGATGAAAATGTCTTAATGTCTATTCTCTTACTGATGTACAAGTACACAATGCACTGTTATTAACCTTTGCCACCATGTTGTATATTATATTTATATAACTTATTTATGTTATAACTAGAAGTTTGATCACCTTCACCCATTTCACTTAGTCCCCACCCCCTGGCCTCTGTCAACCACTAATGTCTTCTGAGCCTTTATCATGTTTGTTTGTTTTATTTTTTATTCTTTTTGCACATACAGAATTCAGGTTGATTCTGCAAATTGTGTCATATACATAGAATTAGGGGATTTCCATATCTAGCCCTCATTTCTCCTAGGTTTCTCCCATACTTATAATTCCCATAAGCTCCTTTTTCTCATTCCTTTGGCTAAAAAATTGGGTTTCTGTTAGGGTTTTATGTCCCTGCACTGTCACACCATTTTTGGGAAGAGGCAGAGGGAGGTAATATGAAAGAAATGGAAACTTCCTTTGCACTCTTTGGAAAAAACAGGCTACTTTTCAGTGACTGTGGCTAAAGAGACAAGTTGTCAGGATTTGAGCTAATTATGCTGCTGTCACTGCCATGGCTGCTATAGCAGATCAGGTCCATGCACGACACGGGCTTTGGACAGGGCTTGAAGGGAAAGAAGGGCAGGATGAAGATGCTACTGGTCCTCAAGCACCTTGATACAGTTGAACTACTTCTCTTTGGACAGCTAATACTCAGTGAATTTTTAAGTTCAGTATCTGAATAAAGTGCGATTTACTCTTACTAAGATGAATATTTTCTTCCTCAATGAATGACAACTTGTAGAACAGTGATTATCAGAGTATCGTTCATGGTCCAGCTGCATCAAGTCCCCTGTGAAGAATGTTGTGTGTGCACTTCGAGGCGTTAGCATTGCCTCTTTAGTCTTAGATTTCCAGATTTGCACCCTGTATGTCTATGCATACTAAATCTTTAAGACATTACTTAGAGGTGGTAGTGGATCAGCAAGACATCAAAGTTAAAGAAACCAGCCGAGACCGGTTTGGCTCAGTGGATAGAGCGTCGGACTGCGGACTGAAGGGTCCCGGGTTTGATTCCGGCAAGGACATGTACCTTGGCTGCGGGCACATCCCCAGTAGGGGGCGTGCAAGAGGCAGCTGATAGATGTTTCTGACTTTCTATCCCTCTCCCTTCTGCTCTGTAAAAAATCAATAAAATATGTATTTTAAAAAAAAGTTAAAGAAACCAGTAGATGATCACAATATTGTAAACAAACAAACAAAAATACTAGGGGCTTGCAGTTGGGCCAAGGTTAGAGAAAATAGAGGGGGAATTGAAGAGAGGTTTTAGAGGTGATATTGAGGGCATTTGGGAAGTAATTTCTCTGAAGAATGAAGAAGGGGTGCATTAAAAGATGTCTGCAAGGATGCTGCTGCTAGTTGAGAGAATGCCAAAGTCAACTCTGGGAGAAATAATGTGAATGGATTGGAGTATGGGGATTTGGGATACAACTAAAATGTCTGGATGGAGCTCTTCAGAACCTATTATGGTCAAAATAGGATGAGTTTAAGACACATATTCCAATAATTTGTTATGGGAATAAGGTATGGGGAAAAATAACAACTAAAACTAGCATTTGTTGATCTCTTGATATGCCATTACCCTATAAAATAAATAATATTAACATCTACTTTTTCTGATGAGGAAACTAATGCATAGAGGATTTAAGCAATTTGCCCAAGATTGCACAACTATTAAGAGATGGAGCTGGGATTAAAAACTGTGCTCTAGAATCCATGTTCTTTATCTGTTTACTGTTACCACATTCATGTAAACATTCTCTTTAGCTATCAGTTTCTTCCTTTCTAAACTAATGATAATAATCTAGTGGAATGCATTAAATAACAATACCATCATATATTAAAAACTTGGAAATAGGTACTCAGATTACATGAGTTATCTTTCCTTACTCCAAGTGATTTGATACAAAAATGCTAAAGAAAAACTGTAACTTCAGGTCCTACTTTCTAAACTTTTACTTACTTTTGATGATCTCCGTGGAGTTTCATTAAAAATTCCTAGCACTAGATGAACATTTTTCTTTTTTCTACAGATTTAAAAGACTTATTATTGAAATCCGCTGTACTATACATATTTGCAATGGACAATTCAATAAAATTTGACATGTGTATACACCCATAAAACTATCCCCAGAATCAAGATGTATACTAAAGCTTCACCCCTAATTTTTCCTTGTACCCATGTGTAATCTCATATTCCTACATTTATGTAGTCTATGATCTGATTTCTTCCAATATAGATAATTTCATATATTCTTAAATATTATATAAATAAAATCATACAATATGTATGTACTATTTTGGGACTGGCTTCTTTCACTTGGCATAATTTCTTTGAGATTCAATTATGTTGCATATATTAATAGTTCATTTTAAACTGTTATTATTGACCAATATTCAATTGTATAGCTACATAATAATTTGTTTATTCATTTACCTTTTGATAAATATTTAAGTCAGTTCAATTTTAACTTGATTTTAAGTAAAGCAGGTATGAATGCTTTCATATGATAAAGGTATATTTAAGTTTTAAAGAAAAGCTAAACTACTTTCTAAAGTAATTACATCCTACATTTCTACTAGCGGTATATAAGAATTCTGATTATTTCAAATCCTTACCAATACTTGGTGTAGACAGTCTTTTAATCATAGCCATTTTAAGTGTGTGTGATGTTTTTTCACTGTGGTTTTAATTCACATTTTCCTAATAGCAATTGATGTGTGACTCTTTATTCAGGTGCTTATTTGTCACCCATATAGCTACTCTAATGAAAGGTCTGTTTTACATCATTTCCCTATTTTTTTTTTCTGTTGAGTTGTATTTTTATTAATGAGTTATAAGGATGCCCCATATATTCTGGACTTAAGTTCTTTATTAAATACATATTTTGCAAATATTTTCTCTAAGGCTGTAGTTTACTACTTCTCTAAAATTTCCATAACAGTATCTTTTGAAGAATAAAAATGTTTAATCTTAATTTTTTTAAATGTATTTGCTCTGTTATAGATCTTGACTTTAGAGTCATATTTAATACATCTCTGCTAAACCCAAGGTTAATAGAAATTTGACAGTTTTTTTTCCCTAGAAGTTTTATAGTATTCACTCTTACATTTATATTTGTGATCTCTTTCCAGTTAATTTTTGTATCAAATGTGAGCTAATTTTTTATACATGACTATCTAATTGTTCCAGCACCAGCACCATCTGTTTAAAATATTCTTTGCTCATTGAATTTCCTTGACATCTTTATAAAAATGAATTATATACCTGTGGGTATATTTCTGGACTTTCTGTTTTGTTTCACTGATCTATTTGTCTATCTCAATATCAATACCATACAGTCTTAATTTCTTTAGCTTTATATTAAATTAAGTCTTAAATATAAATCATTTAGGTTAATTTTTCCAAAGTTGTTCAACTTTTTCAAAGTTATTTTAGCTATTTTTAAATATTTCATGTATAAACTTTATAATTAGTTTTCAAATTTGTGAAAGGAAAGTCTGCTAATATTTTTATTGAAGTTTGCTTAAGCCTGACTACTAATTTTGATATCACTGGAATAGTAATGATATTGATTCTTCCAATCATGTACAAAGTATATTTCCCATTTAGTTAGGTCTTAATAGTTATTCTCAGAAATGTTTTGGAGTTTTTAATTTACAGATTGATCCCTAATATTTCAAATTTTTATCCTATGTTTAATTTCAATATCTGATTATTAGTTGCTTTCATTTTCAACTGATCTTTCTATATGGATCTTGTATCCTGCTACCTATTTAATACACCACCCCTTTTTTAGTTTCAATAGCTTTATTTGTACATTCTATATATAATGACAATCATGTCCTTTGTAAGTAAAAGTAGTTTTATTTGTTTATTTCCAATATGGGTGATTTTTCTCTCTGTTTAATACCATGTTACACTAATCAGAAACTTCAGTAAAATGCTGACTAGTAAAAATGGCCATCCTGTGGTCCTGCTCTTAGGAAGGGTTTTTAACTAAAATTAATTTTTTATTTAATATACATATTGTTACTAAGGATTTACATTTTTATTAAATAAGTTGTTGTATCAATCAAGAAATTCTCCATTTCATCTCTGTTGTCAAAATGATTGAAATTCATTTTTTGTATAGTTCCATTATTATCTTTTTAATTTTTGTAGAATCAGTGTTGATGTTACCTCTTTCAGTCCTGATATTGATAATTTATGTCTTCTATCATGTTTTTTTGTGATTAAATCTAACAAGAGGCATATGTTTTTATTGATCTTTTCCAAGACAATCTTTAGGTTGACTTTTAAAAAAAATTTTTTCTCAATTATTTTGATATTTATTTTTATTTTATTATTATTTTTCTGCTGATTAGTTTGTATTTAATCTCTTTTCAAAAGTTTTTTAAAGTTGAAATTATTGACTTGAGACCTTTCTTCTTTTCTAATATTCCTCTTTAGTGCTATAAATTTTGCTCTAAGGTAATACCTCAGTTGTATTCCCAAAACTTTGACATGTTATATTTTAATTTATAATTAGTTTTAAATATTTTTTAATTTCCATTTTGACTTTTTTTTAAGTTCTAGCTTTATTTGCTATTTTGTTTTCAAATATTTTTGGATTTAACTTTATGTCATTTACTTCTAATTTAAATTATTATAATTTTTGCCAGTTTCTTTTCTCTGTATCTTTTAAAAAAGAGTGATAAGGTCCAATATGTTAATTTTTTTCTTAAGAATCTTTCTTTGATATTAACTGTTAGAACTCTTTTTCTAGCTCTTGAGTCCCAAGGTCTTTTCCGAAAATGTTAAACTTTTATGTTTTACATTTAATTTAATTCTATGACAAAGTATGAGATTTAGATTAAGTTGAGGTTCTTTTACTTTCCTTTTCTGGCTAATGAAGGTCCAGTTGTCTCATTCATCGATTTATTATAAATACTCTTCCTCCTCTATTAAATTGTGTTGCTTATTTGTCAAATAAATTAAGTGATATTTGTGTGGATCTTTTTCTGGGTTATACTGTTCCACTGATCTAATCTTTTTCTGGGTTCTCAGTACTGTTCCATTGATCAATCTAACTCTCCACCAATACAGGCACCCTTTTTTTTTTTTTTATTGTGCTTCACTTTATTGCACTTTCCAGATGTTGCATTTTTTACAATTTGAGGGCAAGACCCTTCACCACTAAAACAGATTACTGCCCACTTTATTGTGATACTCACTTTTTTGCAATAGTCTAAAACTAAATATACAATATCTTTGAAGTGTTCCTGAGCCATACTATCTTGATTAATACCCTTATATAATAAACCTTAAAATTCAGAATAGTGATGTCTCCCGTTTTACTATTTTCAAAATTGTTTTGGCTATTCTAGCTTCTTTTACATTTCCATATCAATATTAGAATAAGCTTGTCTATGTCTATAAAGAAATGTATTTAGATTTTTATATGTATTTCATAAAACCTATAGAAAAATTTGGTAAGAATTGATATCATTTCTATGATGAGTTTTCAAATCCATGAACATGGTATGCCTCTTCAAGTGTTTAGGTCTTTTAAAAATTATTTTTGACAGCACTTTATAAAGATCTTCTATATACTTTATTAGGTTTATACCTAAATATTTCATATTCTTTCAGCAGTTTATAAATGGTATTGCATTATAGAAAATGTAACTAATATTTGTGTGCTGATCTTATATCCTGTCATCTTATTGAACTGACTTATTAGTTCTAGGACTTATTTTTTAAATTCTTTAGGGTTTCTATATAGACAGTCATGTTGTCTGCAAATAGAAATTGTTTTATTTCTTTTTCTTAACTTTAAAGACTTGCTATTTTTTAAAAATTAGATCCCATTTTTTATATAATTTATATCTTTAAGTTAGGTTATAATTATTGAAGCAAGCTATGTACATAAAACCCTAATATGCAAATAGACCAAATGGCTGACCAACAGTACAACTGAACAACTGGTCACTTTGATATGCACTGACCACCAGGGGGCACACACAGAACATGGCAGGCATTGGCAGCAGGTGGTAGAGCACGGAACATGGCAGTGTCAGCTGCAGCAGTATAATGGGATGGTGAGTGAGGGTGCCAGACCAAGGTGGGGCATTGATCCCTGTCCACACAGTGAGCCTCTGGTGGTTACTGAAAATTCCTTGCTCCCATGCACTGCGGTTCCTCCTGGCACTCATACCAGCTGCCAGCCCCGGCCCTGCTTACACCCCCTGCCAGCACCAGAGTCGCCACTTACACCCACTGCCAGTAGCACTCAGCACTAGTCCCGATGGCTCGGTGCCAGCAGCAGGTTCTACCAGCAGCTGCCAGCTCTTATCACCTCTGAGGGCTTTTTCACCTTGCCCTGCTCCTGAGGGGTGATTGGGGTAGCAGCCGCCATTGCACCCACTGCTGGCATCAGCCCCAATCACTCCATGTTGTCAATGGGTGCTGGTGGGGCCAGTACCAACAGCACATGGGAGCAGCAGGAGCGGAGCTGCTGGTAAACAGGAAACTGGGGGCTGCTGTGAGAGGGGCTGGGCAGGGGTGTGGAGGATGGGCCGAGACCCACCCCTGTGCCCACTACAGCCTTGTGACCCAGAGTTCCTTTCAAGGTGCACGAAAACACCTAGTCCTATCTAATAAAAGAGTAATATGCAAATTAACATCACTCCACTATACACAAGCCATGCCCACCAACCAATCGGGAGTGAGTATGCACATTAATCCAACCAAGATGGCTGCGGCAATGAACCGAGCAGGAGGCTTGGGTTTCCCCAGTAATGGAGGAAGCCAAACTTTCTGCACACCCTGGCCAGCCTCGGCCTCCACTCAAGGCTACAAAGTTTCAATTATAGAAGATAAATAAATCCCAACAAAAATGGCGGCGGCCACAGAGCTGGAGAAAGCAGGAGGCTTGAGGTGCCCCTAGCGAAGGAGGAAGTCAAGCTTTCTGCACATCCAGGCTGGCCTAGGCCTCAACTCAAGGCTACAAAGTTTCAATTATAGAAGATAAATAAATCCCAACAAAAAATGGCATTGGCCACAGAGCAAGCAGGAGACTTGGCTCCACTCAAGGCTACAAAGTTTCAATTGTAGAAGATAAATACATCCAAAATACCAGGTCTTTCCACTTGGGTCACTGGGGGGCATGGTCAGACTGCAAACCACCACAGGCCCCTCACCCAGGCCACCCCACACCCCAAGGGAACCCCCACCCTGCTCCAGGACAGCCTTCAGGGCAAACCAGCTGGCCCCTACCTATGCACCAGGCCTCTATCCTATCTAATAAAAGAGAAATATACAAATTGGCCTTCACTCCAACACAGAAGATGGCTGCCCCCATGTGGTCAAAGGTCCTACCCCCATGTGGACACATGATAGCCACCACAAGATGGCCTGCAAGGGAGGGCAGTTAGGGATGATCAAGCCTACAGGGGAGGGCAGTTAGGTGTGACCAGGCTGGCAGAGGAGGGTAGTTAGGGGGCAATCTGGCTCAGAGGGGAGCAGTTAGGCATTAGTCAGGCTGGCAGGGGAATGGTTAGGGGGTGATCAAGCTGGCAGGCATAAGGGGTTAGGAGCAATCAGGAAGTCAGGCAGGTGAGCAGTTGGGAGCCAGCAGTCCTGGATTGTGAGAGGGATCCCAGATTGGAGAGAGTGCAGGCTCGGCTGAGGGGCACACCTCCTGTGCCTGAATTTCATGAACCAGGCCTCTAGTGTAAATATAAAGAAGAAATCATTATTATTGCATTTTATGCATAGCTACATTTCAGAAAAGAAAATTTTCTTTTCTTTTATCTTTTAGCGTTCTTTGAAAGCTTCTTGTTTCTTCCTCAAGTTTTTTATTCCATCTTTATTTCTTTATTTTTTTCTTATTCCCATCTCTCCACCTCTTTTCCTTTTGTCAACCTTCAGCTTGTTCTCTGTACCTATGGGTCTGTTTCTGTTTTGTTTGGTTTTAATTTCACAATAAGTGAAATAATATGCTATTTGTCTTTCTCTGTCTGCCTTATTCATTTAACATAATACCCTCTAGATCCAAACATGTTGTTGCAAATGGCAGAATTTTATTGCTGAATAATATTCATATGTATATGTATAGACCTAGACCCCATGCACAGATTTGTGTACAATGAAAGGAAATTAATTAGAAGGTGGCAGGTGGGGCGGGATTGAGTAAGATGGGCTGGACAAGGCCTTGAGCCAACCTCCCACATTCCTTCCCTGGTCGGCCGCACCTGGGGCAGTGCTGGGCTCAAAGGACATCTGCCGAGTGAGTAGGGTCTCCCCAGCAGGTGGGGTCCTTCAGCCTGACCTGCAGGGTTCAGGCTGAAATCCACAGTCTGACATCCCCTGAGGGGTCCTGGAGTGCATGAGGGTACTCTGCAACGTTCCTGTCGCTCAGCAGCTCCTGCATTGAGTGGCTTCTCCCTGGTGGTCAGTTTGCGTTATAGCAACTGTTAAGACAGTCAAATGGTTGCTGACTGCTTAGGCTTTTATTTATTTTTATTTTATTTTATTTTTTTAAATATATTTTATTGATTTTTTACAGAGCGGAAGGGAGAGGGATAGAAAGTCAGAAACATTTATAAGAGAGAGACATCGATCAGCTGCCTCTTGCACACCCCCTACCAGGGATGTGCCCGCAGCCAAGGTACATGCCCTTGCCGGAATCGAACCCAGGACCCTTCAGTCCGCAGTCCGACGCTCTATCCACTGAGCCAAACCGGTCTTGGCATGCTTAGGCTTTTATATATATATACTAGTGGCCCAGTGTATGAAAGTCGTGCATGGAGGGGGGTTCCCTCAGCCCAGCCTGCACCCTCTCCAATCAGGGACCCCTTTGGGGATTTCTGACTGTTGGCAGTCAGAGATGTCTGACTGTTGGCAGTCGGACATCCCTCTCGCAGTCTAGGAACACTGGCTCCTAACTGCTCATGGCCTGCCTGACTGATCACCCCTAACCCCTCTGCCTGCCCGATCACTCCTAACCACCTCTGCCTACCTGCCTGATCTCCCCTAAGTGCTACCCTGCTGGCCAGATTGCTCCTAACTGCCTCTGCCTTGCCCCACACCTGGGACTCAGGCTTCCCTCCCTCTGGCCAGCTATAGATACCCAGGACTTGGGCCGGCTTCACTCAGGCCGGCCGCAGCCACAAGCAGCCGCAGGCACCCAGGACCACAGGGCATGCTGCCTAACCTCAGGGCCAGAAAGGGCCCCTGCCCCTCTATGTGCCTGCCTGGTGGAGTTTCACTACTCTGACTGCCGTGGCTTAAATAACTTTGCCAAATATGTTCTCCTCAGCCTCCTGGGGAGAGGACGCAAGCTGAGAAAATGGAGATGTGCACCTTCCTCAGCATCTGCAGAAGCTGGAGCACCTGGCTGGTGGGTGCTGTGGTTGGAAGGCTCCTGGCTCTGATCCTGGCCCGAGGAGGCAGGGAGCTGTGGAGTATGCGTGGTACTTGGGGAAAGGGTGACCTTACTGGACTTGTGCCAACCTAGCAGGCCTCTCTGACAGCACACCCCACAGACAGCTTGCCCCGCCCCTCCATGGCCCCCCCCGGCCTGGGGAGCGCACGTTGCACCACGGCCAAGTCCCTGTAGGCCTTGCCAGCCTTGCTTCCCATCCTGCTGGCCATTCCCCCTGCGTCTGCCACCAGAACTACATTTCTCAGCATTTTTGGTGCTCCCCGCACTCGATGTCTGCTTCTGGTTCAGTTATGCACGAACCGAGAAGATTGTGAACTTCCTGCAGCCAGTGGTGGCCACCAGGGTCTCCGCACACCCCAGAGACTGGCAGCCAGCCCCCTCTCAGCGTGGCTGGGGGCGTGCAAGGATCCCTGGGACTCACACAGCAGCAGTCACCAGGGTATATGCATGCTCTATCATAGGCGCTGGGCTGGGGGCATGGAACCAAACTGCTGCTTGGCTCACAGCCCTGCCTCGCACCTGGCGCTCATTACCCAAGGTGCCCTGGGCACTCATTTGCATGTGATTCAGTCACAGTAACTGTAAGGAGGGATCTTGCAGCCCTTAAGTACCGTGTGGGCAGAGCTTACAGCGTGGTGCTTGCTTATGTGGCACTGTGGCCATGCCCCTGCTGCCCACACCCCCAGTCTGCTGGCCATTCCCCCTGTCCACGCCCCCTGTTCACTGGTCACGCCACCTGTCCATGTCCCCTGTCTGCTGGCCACGCCCCCTGCTCCTGATTGGCTGGTAGAGTAGCGGAGGTACAGTCATTTTGCATGTTACTCTTTTATAAGATAGGATACTAGAGGCCTGGTGCATGAAATTTGTGCACGGGGGTGAGGTGTGTCCCTCAGCCCAGCCAAACAGCCCTCTCCAATCTGGGACATCCCTCTCACAATCTAGGACTTCTGGCTCCCAACTACTTGCCTGCCTGCCTTCCTGATTACCCCTAACCACTTCTGCCTACCAGCCTGATCACCCTCTAACCACTACCCTGCCACCCTGTTTTCCTCTAACTTCCCATCCCTGCAGGCCTGGTACCCCTCTAACTGCCCTCCCCTACAGACCTGGTACCCCCAACTGCTCTCTCCTGCAGGCCTGGTTCCCTCCCAACTGCCCTTCCCTGCAGGCCTGGTCATCCCCAACTTCCCTCCTCTGTTGACCTGGTCACCACTAACTGCCTTCCCATGCTGGCCTGATCACCCACAACTGCCCTCCCTTGCAGGCCTGGTCCCTCCCATCTGCCCTCCCCTGCTGGCCATCTTGTGGTGCCATCTTGTGTTCACATGGGGACAGGATCTTTGACCACATGGGGACAGCCATCTTGTGTGTTGGAGTGATGGTCAATCTGCATATTAGTTTTTTATTAGATAGGATAGAGGCCTGGTGCATGGGTGGGGCCTAGCTGGTTTGCCCTGAAGGTTGTCCCAGATCAGGGTGGGGGTTCCCTTAGGGTGTGGGATGGCCTGGGTGAGACCTGTGGTGGTTTATAGGCTGGCCACACCCCCAGTGACCCAAGTGGAGGCCCTGTTATCTGGTATTTATTTATCTTCTACAATTGAAACTTTGTAGCCTGGAGCAGAGCCAAACCTCCTACACACTCCGTAGCCTCAGCCATTTCTGTTGGGATTTATTTATCTTATATAATTGAAACTTTTTAGCCTTAAGCAGAGGCCAAGGCAGGCCAGTGCTGTGGAAAGCTTGGCTTCCTCCATTACTTGGGGCAACCCTAGCCTCTTGCTCTTTTCAGCTTTGTGGCTTTGGCCATTTCTTTTGGGATTCTATAAATGAAACTTTGTAGCATTGAGTGGAGGCCTGGGCTGGCCAGGATGTGTGGAAAGCTTGGTTTCCTCCATTGCTGGGGAAACCCAAGCCTCCCTCCTGCTCTCTCCATAGCCACAGCCTTCTTGGTTGGGGTGAATTTGCATACTCACTCCTGATTGGCTGTTGAGTGTGGCTTGTGGGTGTAGTGGAGGTATGGTCAATTTGCACCTTACTCTTTTATTTGAATAGATAGATAGATAGATAGATAGATGGATGGATAGATAGATAGATAGATAGATAGATAGATAGATAGATAATTTCTAAAATCTTCAGTATTAATTCATATTTTGGTGGGCTTGCTTTTATACTTTGCTAGCTGGTATAAAACCAGCTTTAATCTAGGGATACATTTCCCCTATCATTGATCCTATATTCTTATAAACCCATGATTTACTAGATTTTCCATTCTAGTTAGTGATACCATGAATTGTTCCCAGCACAATCTAATGTCTGAGAATTATACCCTGTGCTCCTTTTAGGTGGTTCTCTTCCCAGACTCAAGTAATTGCCTGATACACATGCCCTGATCAGCTAAAGATAGAGGCAGATTCTCTGCAGTTTTCTGGAGCTCTCTCGATGCATCTCTCTCCTCTGCCCTTTGAACTCTAACCACCTTTCTCCCCCTTTGCTCCCAGTTCCACCTCCTCTATTTAAAGAGACTCTGGCCTCCACTTGAGTCCCAATTTCCTGTGATGTGAACCAGAAATTCTCTTCAGGAAGTTAACTGAGGCAGTCCTAGAAATCACTTCATTTGTTCCCCCACCCTTAGGGCATGCTATCCTGGGCTGCTATTCATCTAATGATTAGAAATTGGCTTTTCACATATTTCATCCAGTCTTTTCATTGTTTCAGTTGGTGAGGGATAAGTTTGGTCTGTCTTCGTATCAGAAAATCATCTTTTACCCAGCATCTCTTTGAAGCTATTAATTATTATATCGCAAACTCTGCTATGTGTTTGTAAGCAAAAGAGACACAAAGCAAACTGCCTTTGCTATGAACTTATTACTATTTCCTGAATTTCCTGGCCCTTATGCTTCCTTTTGGACAATGCTTTTGGGGTCTAAATTTGGGTGTCTGTCACAGCAAGGAGAATTTGCAGGACTGGCTAAGTAGTTGATGTTTAAAAAGGCCTGGTTGTACCCTGCTAAGTATGGAAGTTAGAGAGAGCACTAAATTGGCAGACAACTAGGAGAAAGAGACTTTGACATTGTAGTAGTAACTTTTAATTTTCCTAAGAAGATATTCCCTCTATTGTTTAACTATGTTGGGGGTGGGGGAGGGTGTACATTTCTTGTTTTCCAGTGCACTGAACAGATTCATTATGGTCAGTTGTATGGGGAGGATAGTTCCTTGAATGAAAATAAATAAGCATTTAATATCCAAAATTGTATTAGTAGCTTTAAAATATCTTCTTTTGCTATACTCTATTTTTTGACATCACTTTCATAGGGGAGGGGAATGTACTTTTCTGGTCCTAGTATTCTTCCTTTAAAAACATGTTAAGCCTTTCTCCTTATATATATTTATCTTACATAATTTAAACAAGCAGGTGGAATACAGTGTTTCCTACAGTCTCATAGTTCATATGTACCTACCCCTATGTTTATGGCCAATATTTATGATAACACAAAATCCTGATTTGGTTTGACATTTCAAAATCATGGAGTTGTCACTTTTCATATCATTGGTTTCTGCTGGGACCTTTAAAAACTAATATGGAAAATGTTGCCTTTCTCAAGACAATTCAAACCTTACCCTGCCCTTCATGCCTTGTCTTCCAACATGCCCGCAACTCAAACCCAAGCAAAACCCTGCTCATTCCATTCCAGTACAGTGATGGTGAAGGTGTCAGATTGCATCCTCTTTCTCCTAGTTTAATCCCATTTTTGAAGAGCAGACCAACCAACAAATTTACATCTTGAATTGGCTCCAGATAGTATATTTCTAGCTGGAACCAAGTCTTAGTGCTTTCTTAATGAAAACCATGCAGGGAAATAGAGGCAGCTTTGGGGCTGACATTGCACTTGAGTTAAAATCTGGCATCTCCACACCATTGACAAGTCTGACAGCTGGAGCAGCAATCACCTCATCACATCGCTCAGTTGTGTGTCTCCTGGTTTTTGGCATCCTTCCTGTATAAATTTTTATCAGATGAGCACTTTTCCTTGGCAAGTACTTTAAATGCCTTCAACTTATTTTATCTCTGAACTGCTGCCCCTTGCCCTCAGATGTCATTTCTCACATGTATGACTGGAGGATATTCGGAACAAATTAGTTAAGAATGTAGCTTCACAGAGCAACTCCTTTTGGCTTTCTCCCTCTCTGTTCTCTCCCAGATAGCAGAGCTTCCTCTCCAGGAGACCTCCATGGGCATTCATTAACTTCAGAAAAGCCTACTTCATGGGTTTTCAAATCAGAACAATTGTTTGAGTTCTGATTGTGACAGGATAGGGCTAGCTCTGCCTGTGCTCAGCCATCAGCATTGTTTTCTTTGGCTTTGCTTCATTCACAGTAATCAAGGACTTGGGGTTGTGACCAGCAATGAGCAAGCCACAAAGGCTCTCATAAATCCCAGGCAAATACTGCATTTGGAGGCTCTCAAGATTAATGGCAGCCCTCAGCTCTCTGAGGCTGCCTTGAGACCTGGGAGAAGGTGCCTTCAGACCTAGAATGGTCTGCAAGCATGAGAGATATGGTCCTATACAAGGTGCATCTGTATATCACATAAGCTCCACCTTCCTATCATACAAAGCCCTACAGAATTTCCCCCCAGTACCCTCCTATAAAAATCCTGAGCTTTTGTCATCCTAACGGTAACACAACCATTTGAAACGTGAAAATAAATAATTTTAATTAATTATTTAGTAAACAGAAAGACAAAAAGAAATCTATAAAAGCAAAATACATTGATATCTCTCCCCTAGATTACAATTTGCCTTTGTGTTTTAGCATCTTCATCAATCCTTGCAACTGAAACAGGTCCTTCTTTAACCACTGGTCTTCATCAATTAGGTCAGTTAAGGGAGAGAGAGATTGTGTGGTTCTCATGTGGATAGAAAAATACAACAAATAACTAAGTCATTATTATACAGCTAACCCACTCATATGCTGATAAACCTTACAAGTTAATGCTGGAAAGGCCCTGTGCTGCAGTGAGAAGAAAACAATGATGATACTAATAGTATAAGATTGTTGCCATCATCATAAGCATGTGTCCCATTTTTAGAGTATTTATTATGTATCAGACACTGTTTTTTTTTAAAAAAACCAATAACACCTTTTTTGAGATATAAATCACACACAATAAAACACACCCATTTGAAGTTTAACAGCTCAGTGTTTTTTAATATATCTACAGAGATACAATTTACAGAATTGTAAATTATCCAATTTTAGGACATTTTTTCACACCCAAAAGAAACTTCATATCCATTAGCACTCACTCTTCTTTCTGTAATAACCCCCAAATCCTTCAATTACTAATCTACTTTCTATCTTTACAGATTTATCTGTTCTGTGCATTTAATTTGAATGGAATCATAGGCTATGGTTTTCTGTGACAAACTCCTTTCACTTATTATGGTGTTTTTACAGATCATTTTTTTCGATACTTTGTCCCTTTTAATAGTCTAATATTCCCTTTTATAGATATACTATACTTGTTTATTCATAAGTTAATGTACATTTGGGTTTCTAAATTGCTGGTTTTACTAGGTATCAGACACTAGACTATTTTAACCTTTTATTTTGAATTATTTTAAAACTAAAACAAAAGTTGAAAGTTTAGTCCAAAGAATTCTCCCAGATTTCTCAAGTGTTAACTTCTTTTTTTTTTCTTTTTTTAAAATATATTTTATTGATTTTTCACAGAGAGGAATAGAGAGGGATAGAAAGTCAGAAACATCGATGAGAGAGAAACATCGATCAGCTGCCTCTTGCACACCTCCAACTGGGGATGTGCCTGCAGCCAAGGTACATGCCCTTGACCTGAATCGAACCTGGGACCTTTCAGTCCGCAGGCCGATGCTCTATCTACTGAGCCAAACTAGTTTGGCTCAAGTGTTAACTTCTTATATAACCAAAATGTAGGGGGCATGTAGGAGGCAGTGATGGATATTATCTCATCTAAAGACCATATTTAAATTTCTACTCTTGTTGCACTTATATTATTTTTTAGTGTAGGATCTAACTCAGGATCATGCATTGCATTTAGTTTTCATGTCTCCTTATGCCATTCTAACCTGGAAGAGTTCCTTATTCTTTCTTTGTCTTTCAAAACATTGATATTTTTGAAGGGCATTGGCCCATTATTTTATGTCATATTCTTTAATTTGTATATTCCAAATATTTCTTCAGAGATACTGCATGTTTGACAAGAATAGCATGTTGTGTCCTTCCCAGTGCATTATATCAGAACATTCAAAATATCAATGTGTCCCATTTCTTTGATGCTAACTTTGATAAGTTGGTTCAGTTGGTGTCTGTCAGGTTTCTCAACTGTAAAGTTACTATTTTGCCTTTGTATTTGATAAGTATCTAGTGGGAAGATACTTTGAGACTGTGCAAGTATCCTGTTTCTCATCATAGTCTCATTCACCAATTTTGTAATCCATTGATGGTACTTACATACAACAGTTATTACTGTGGTATTTTCAAAATGGTGATTTTTCTACTTATATCATCCCACATTTGTTAGTTGAAATTCTACTACAAGGAAGAGTGCTCTCCTTTATGGTCTCATTCATCTTTATTTCATTCTATGGGTTATAACCCATTACTCTAATTATATATTTTGTTGATGAATTGTTTAAGATTTTCTAATCAGAGACCCTATAGGGGTTTTTTCTCTCTTTCCCATGTCCAGTGTGGAGAGAGACAGGGTTCAGTTTTCTGAGTAGACGAGCTGGGGATGAAGAAAAATGAAATATAGAAGAGAAGACACAGAAATAGGGATAAAAAGCTGGGGCCAGGTGGGCGTCTGTTCTCCCTCTCATGGAGACACAGCCACCCTGAGCCCAGGAAGCTGCATTTATTTATATTCCACAATACAAAAGAGTTTCTCCAATATTAGGATCAAAGGAGTTTTTGTGAGCTCAGGTCCTATTAATCCCCCCATTCCGGGGCAAGCCTGCATTTACATATCAAGGCCCTCTCCCTGATACTTGAGGCAAAGTTAAGCCAAGCTGATAACATATCCAGCCTCATTGGTGAATGTTTTTCCAAGATCTGGTTTTTCCAGGCACCTTGAATTCAGCCTGCACAAAGATTTAAAGAATGGTCTAGGTGTCTTGCCTGGAGTGCCTCCCACAAGACCCTTCCATTTGACTCTTATAATTTTTGATGTACTCTAATTACCATTTATAGCACTGTTCCTTATTTCCTATTCCAGGTTTTCATATACTTGCCCTAGCCCTTGTATCAGTTATTTCTCCAAGGAAGCATAACTTTTACAGGGCTTAATAATATTAAGCACTAATATTATTTATTTCCTCCCTATGAATTATGTACAATTAAGAACTCTATTTTTTCAATGCAAGTACTGAGATTTTACATGAATAACACATCCAATGACACACAGCTGAGGAGGTGGGGCTGCTATTTGCATAAGTTGTCTTAACACTAATGTCTATCATTTTAATTACACACTGGGATTGAAATCTTTCTCCAGTATCTCTGAACCTTCATATCCTTATCTTCAAAATGACTTTAATGTTATTTTCCTCTCAGGGTTGAATCTGAGTTAGGTTATTCACTCATAAGTATTTCTATGCATCTACTTTTTCCTCAACATTAAAATGGAAAATTACAGGTTAAAAAGTTAAGTCTTGCCACTGTGGCTCAGTGGTTGAGCATTGACACATAAACCAGGAGGTCACAGTTGGATTCCTGTTCAGTGCATATGCCTACGGTTGTGGGCTTGATCCCCCAGGGACATGTAGGAGGCAGTCGATCAATGGTTCTCTCTCATCATTGATGTTTCTGTCTCTTTCTCCCTCTCCCTTCCTCTCTGAAATTAATAAAGACACACACACACACAATAAAAAACATGGTCCCTGCTCTATAGAAACTTATAATGGGGAAGAGAAAACTATAATGCATAAAAATTTAAGTAACTGTTCAAATGTTGGAATATTTTTTGGATGCATGGTCTATGCTTTTGGAAAATGGAAAACAGTGTTGATAGAGGAGGAGATAATTTAATTTGAGCCTTTAAAGATGATGGGATTTAATTGTTTAGTAGAACATTGAATACTAGGAGACTGGACTATAGAGTATGGTTCAGGACAACACTTTTGTTTATCAGAAATCATGACAAGGTCTGTCTTCCGCATACAAATAATTTCTTTTATAAGAGAATCATTTTCCATTGGAAAGTAGCATTCATACTAGCCTATTGACCTAATCATATTATAACACATGTCATTGACTGAATTTGTTTAATATATAATGAGGAAACAGGCTATCTTAGGGACATTTTAACATATTTATTTTTCTAATGCACAGCTTCACAGTCTCTTCTGAATCCAGAAAATTATTCCTCTGTTTTGGTGAAATATTTTTGAACACTTCTGTTGGAACTCAATGTACAAAATCTGCGATTTCATTGGTCTGGAAAATAAGTTCCACATTATGTACACAGAGATGCTTTATGTTTAAAGTTTAATTAGATCCTATAATTTTTTGTTGCTGAAAAATTTGTGGGTGGATAATTAATACATTTTCTTGAATTTTCTGTAACTCCATTGGATATCCAGAAATTGTTTACCAAGTTTTGTTTATTATATTATATACATTATTATTAGATACTTAAAAAGTTCCCAGAACCCCAAATATTTAAATGCAACCATTCTAGATCTATGCTAATCAATATAGTAGATATTTGCCATAGATGCTTAATTACATTTAAATTCATTAATATTGAATTAAATTAAAAATTTAGTGCCTAACTTACGCATTTGAAGTGCCCAATAGCCTCATCTGGCTAGTAGCTATGATATTGGGATTTAATTAGGAAATGGTTTCCATCATTGCAAAATATTTCATTAGCCAGAAAAACAGGGTGTTGGTTTTCAAATTTGGGCATGTACTGCACCAGAATCACTAGGATGGCTTCGTTAAAAACAAATTGCTGTACTGGTCAATGTGGTTCGGGTGGTTGGGCATCATCCCATTCACTGAAAGGTTGTCAAATTGATTCCAGGTCAAGAAACATGTCTGAGTTGTAGTCTCCATCCCCTATAGGGGGCATGCAGGAAACAATGATGGATGTTTTGATCTCACAGCAATGTTCCTCTCTCTCCCCCTCTTGATTCCTCTTTCTCTTTAAAAAAAAAAAAAGTGCTGAGCCACCCTTCAGGAGACTCTGATTCAATAAATATGAGAGGAAATAGAGTAAGTATGAGTAAAATTAAGTAAGTAGCGTAAGACTGAGAATTTGAATTTCTAACAAATTCTAGAACCTCCTCTTCCCCACTTTGAGAACCGCTAAGTTGGATGAGGTTGGCTGGGTTGGTAGTACAGTTGGGTTGGGGCATGGAGCAGAGTGAGAAACTTTACCATAAACTTCATGCATCCAGATTTCTGCATACATTCAAGAGCCTTTGTATCAGCTTCATAATAAATGTTGATGTGTCAGATATGAGCTACAAACATATACCTTTTTGGAATATTTCCCTCTAAAGCAGTGTTTCTCAGCCTTGTTTGGCCATACACCACCTAAAATCCTGACCCCGCCCCCCCCATGACATATAATTCTTATTGGTCAAAGAATGAACTCCCATTCATATGAAGGAAGCCTAAAAGGCCATTAATTTGGTCTAAACAGGCTTCCAAAGATAATGGCATCCATGAAAGAAAAAAAAAATAAATGAACAAAAGCACAGTTGAAGTACTGAAGGAAGAAATCACTAAGAAATTATTAAATAATAATATGAAGTGATATGACAAATAGCAAATAAAGATTCAGAACATATAATAGAGAACTGAAATGCATAAATATGTCACAATATATATTTATATAGTGTATATGAGGCCCCTAGAACCATAAGAAATGCAAAAAATTCACTGTTAATAACTCATTCTCAAATTGCCTCCCTTAAAAATCAAATTGCCCCCCTGTGGGGCATGTGCCCCATGTTGGGAACCAGTGTTCTAAAGCTTATCTTCAGGAGAAATGTACGATTTAAGTGACTTTCATCTTGTCTAGAGTCTGAGAGCTATGCATGCCTTGCTGTAGAGTATGGTCAAATTACACAGAGAGAATGGTGTTATTCAGAGGTTGTAGGGAGAGACAGAGTGGAACAGAACAAGGCCAGTATATGTTGGATGGCCAGGCCAGTATTACCAACAGGGGAGACTAGAAGCCTACCTCGGGACTCCACAGAATGAGTGTTCCTCTCCCCCTCCCACTCTTGCTACAGTCCTACTGTTCTACATATACCAGGGATGAAAGCCATGCAGGAAATTTGCTGGTTATTTTCCTTTAGTCCAGGCCTTGCTACTTCACTGTGATGTCACTTCCTCTCTGTGCTTCAGAATCCTTTCCAAGATGGAACCTAGGCAGCCATTACCAATCAAATGAAACATTTGCTACCCTGGACGCTAATGATGAAGGTGTGAGAGAGCTGTTCTTTTTCAACCAAAACAGGGCAAAGAACACTAGCACATTTTAAAGCACCTTCCAACCTCAGTTTCTTACCATATTCAAGCATTTCTTAAAATCATGCTGATATGAGGACTTCCAAGCAACACAGAGGGCTGGGTGTGTAGGCTAACAAAGGACACAGGAGACCCTAACTTCTCAAAATATATTGTGGGGTGATAAGTGCAAGCACTACAGAATGATAGCTTTGATTAATTTAGGGAAGTAAGATTCAATTTGTTCTTTCCTAGGTGGTGCCGAATGTTGGCTTTTAGGGTCACTGCCTGGGAGAGATCTGAGAGTGGCAGTTTGACTGGAAAACATCAAGGCTGCCTGTGAACAGGCAGAGTTCCATGAGCCATCTCATTCCTGGGATGCCTCTCTCTTGGACTTGTGGCAGGTGTAGCATCCAGGTCTCTGCTGGTACAAGCAGACAGGCTTAAGCCAAGATGAGTAATATTAAATGTGCATATTGAGGTGAGAGGGTAAGGATGGGCTTAATCTGGATTATTTCAAACTCAGACACATAGATGGATGCCTGGGCTGCTAAGCAGGGAATGAAAAGAGAGTTCTGAGCTGAGGTGTAGGACCTGCACGCTCCAGCCAGGCTGACTGTCTCAAGCCCCCTGATGTTTACAAACGTTTCTTTTTTGGGAAGTCATTCTAAAGTCATTTTATTCCATATCAGGGAGCGGAAATTGAGTGATGATGATTGGAAACCTTTAGCTGGCACTACTGTTTCCAGATAATTGCAGAGAGAGTGGACCTTACACAGAGACTAAGTGTTGTAGAAAGAGCACAGATGGGTCGGGAAACACCAAATTCTAACCCTAGGACTGCCATAAAGGTGTAGTGTGTCCAGATAACCTGAACAAGCCACTTAATTTCTCTGGGGTTACATTCTTCACTTGTATAGTAAGGAAGATGGATTAGATAATTTTGTGATTCCTTCTGGCTCTGAAACTCTGTTGCCCAATTGGACGGCTCAGGATCACTGTTGATTCAGGACTTGCAGAGCCTGTGACCAGAGGTGATTATCTACCCTGCCAGAGCTTCAGCCCCTGTCCTATCTGTGAGGAAGACCCTGGCCCATGTCCCTACTGCACCTGACCTTTCATAGCCCAAAGTCTATGCCAGTCTTTTTCAGGTTAAACTGTGGAGTTCATGTTTTTAGTACCTATTGGGCTTTCTCTTCCAATGGACTCCTTTGAAGACCAAGTTGTAAAGTAGATAAAAATGGATTGGGAATGGAGGCATCTAGCTCCACCTGCTTTGCTGCCAGCAAAGCTCAATGACACATCTTCACAGAAATTTATGAGATCCAGAAAAGAATTAAAACCACAGGGCTAGAGGAAGACAGCATTGAAGACCACTGACTAGGTGGTCCAAGGAAACATTTCAAAAGTATTATTTTACCACACTAGTTACTTCATTGTAGTTTTGTTGGCACTACCATAAAGGGTTGTGTTTTTTTAATGCAATAAGGACACATAGGAGGCCACTGAAGAAGTTGCTTGGATGGAGAGGAATCCAGAAAGGTAGTAGCACTTGATTTGAAGAGGAGGAGGAGGATGCAAAGCAGAAAGCATCCTGGAGCACAGGGGTGAGAAAGTGTGAGATCGGGAGATTATTAGATATTTTTTGAGAATTGAGTTCAAGATGAACAAGCATTAGAAAATAAATCAAGAATCGTTTTATGAAGTGTATTTTATGATTTGCAAAATTTGAAATATTGCTATGGGTGTAAAATAGGAAAGGATTCTATATTTTACTACATTTTACAAGCATGCTTCTGGCAGCAGCATTCCTGGGAGACCTGGGAATCAGACAGCAGAATTAGAAAACCTGGAGTAGAATTTGCAGAATGAGGGGGACCCAGACTTGTAGCTGGAGCATGGAGCCTGGGATAAGGAGATGTTAAGGAAAGTGAATGCACTTCTTAACTACCAAAACCAACCATAATGTTTTGAATTTTATTGTTATTATTTGGATGAATTTATTTTACAACTAGAGGCATGCAATTCGTGCACTGGAGGGGGAGAGTGTCTCAGCCCAGCCTGTGCCCTCTCACAATCTGGGAGCCCCGTGATCTATCGCCCTTCTGGCAGGGGGAGGGAGGGCACACTCACACACTTCAGTGCTTCTGGCCAGATAGCCTGGGCCTCCCTCTTTGGGGCAATTGATTGTGGGGCTCCCCAATCGATCACCCCAAAGAGGTAGGCCCTGTCCACCCAATCAGGGCTCCATGATGGATTGTCCCTGCAGAGGAAGGCAGAGCTGCCAGCCAGATAGCCTGGGCCTCCCTCTTTGGGGTGATGGATTATGCCTACAGAAGGAAGCCCTGCCTACCCTTTACAGTTTGCAGGTCTGTGGCCTGGACCTCCCTCTGCGGGGTCATAATGGGGTGATGGCCAGGTCCTCAATCAATCGCATTGCACCTGCCTTGGCAGTCCTGACAGTCATACCGCTGTTCAGCAGTTCAGTCGATTTGCATATTACACTTTAATTATTATAGAATGTTGTGCTAACCACAAGCTATTCAGAAGGAAACTTGTTTTAATGCTTATTTTTGTTGAAAAAATAATGAAAATTATAAAAGTAGATCCAAGGCCCTAATTAAACTAACAAAACAGAATAAACATAAGGAATCTGCTTTTATTCTATCACCAGGTCAAGTGATATAGCCCCAACTTTTGTTTTTAAAGTTATGGCTATTCGGTAAGGTTTTTACTTCTTATTTGTTCTGATTAACAATAAAACAAATAATAAATGTTTTTATTAAAACTTTGAAAAATATATAAAATTGTAAGGAATAAAAATAGACTTGTGATCTACCACCCATTTACCCATACTTCTTAATGTTTCCTTCTTTCCTTTATTCTACATCAATCGAACTGCAGAACAACTGGTTGCTATGATGTGCACTGACCACCGGGGGGCATATGCTCAATGCAGGATCTGCCCCCTTGTGGTCAGTGTGCTCCCACAGGGGGAGTGTTGCTCAGCGAGAAGCTGGGCTCATGGCTGATGAGTATAGCAGCAGTGGTGGGAGCCTCTCTCACCTCCACAGCAGTGCTCAGGGTGTCCAAACTGCTGGGTAGGCCTGCTCCCCCAGCTAGCAGTTGGACATCCCCCAGGTCTCCTGGACTGCAGTAGGGTGCAGGCAATGCTAAGCTCTCTGCCCCCCCTGCTCCCGCCCCCCCCCCCTGCACGAGATTTAGAGGGGCTCCCCCCCTCTAATATATGTGTGTGTGTGTGCGTGTGCACGCTCGCGTGTACGGATATACGCCTATATTTAAAAAGAAAATTTAGATTATACTGCATATTTATTTTTGTATTTTTTTCTCACAGTAGTATATCATGAGTGTATTCTAATAATATTAAATACATTTCAAAAATGTGATTTATAACGGCTGTATTTAACCTTGTCTCAGTCATAGGATGTTTGATTAGCTTCTATTTTTGCCATGTTTAGCAGTTTTCCCAGAGGGTGAGCTCAATATCCCTTCCCTCCAATTGGTTTAGATGTAAAGATTTTGATGACATACATGCACCAAGAAAGATTGGAAACATTTATTTCTTGCATCATGAGGCTTTCTGGGGAGAGCAGAGGAAACCAAGCTAGTCTGCTTTAGTGAGGAAGGGGGGTGGCTTTGGCTTTTATTGTGGTCAGGTGTAGGCTGGTATAAGGGTTCCCATTAGCAGACTTTGAACTTCCCTACAAGGGAAGGAGTACCAGAGCTTTTTTTATTAGCTTGCCTAGATGTAGGGCAAAAGAGAAGGGTGAAGGGTAGGATGTGCAGTCAGCAACCAGGTGATGGAGTTAAGTGATCTTACATATTAGAATATTTGAAGGAATTCATGGAAAATCCACTAGAACTAATAAATGACTTAGGAAAATTGCAAGGTACAAGATCAATATACAAAAATAAATTGTATTTCTACACACATATGATGGAAAGTCAAAAAATAAAGTTAAGAAAATAAATTAATTCACCATAGTATAAATGAAATATAAATTACTTAGGAATAAATTTAACAAAAGAAGTATAAAAAATATACCTCCCAAACTTAAAACATTATTTAAAAAGTAAAGAAGAGCTAAATGGATAGAGAGACACCTATGTTCATGGATTGTAAGATTTAATATTAATAAAATGGCAATATCCCCCAAGTTGATCTATATATTTAAAACAATCTTTATCAAAATTCCAGGTGGCTTTTTTTTGGTAGAAATTGAAAAGCTGATATTAAAATTTATAAGGAAATGCAAGTGATTCATAATAGGTGACACATCTTGAAAAAGAAGACCAAGTTGAAGGACTCACACTTTTCAACTTCAAAACTTACTACAAACTACAATAATGAAGAAAGTATGATATTGGCATAACAGTAAATATGCATATTAATGACATAGAGTTGGATGACCTTATTTTTAAGGTCAATTGATTTTTAACAAGAGACCAAGACATTTCAATGTGGAAAGAACAGTATTTTCAACCAGGTGCTAAGACCACATTTTGCACAGTTTATCCACATAAAGAAGAATAAAGTTTGATGTCTTTTTTACACTATACACAAAAATTTACTCAAAATGGATTGTAGATCTAAATGTAAGGGCTAGAGTTTCTCATGGCCTTGGGTTAGTAAAGTCTTTTTAGCTATGATACCAAAAACACAAGCAACAGAAGAAAAACTAATAATGCTCAATTAAGTGGGAGGGTAGTAGAAACCATGATCTCCTCTAAATATATTTTGTATAGTGGTTATTAATTTCTGTAGGCCTTGTTTTAGTCAATATTAGGATGTATTAACTATTTTAACCATGGGATGATCCCATTTTGGGTCCATGGGGTCCCATTTTGTCAAGCTGATTTGTAAGTGTCAAAGGTTTAGTTTTATTTCAATTTGTTACTTGTTGGGTCAGAGAATCCATGTCCACTATGGGATATGTTAAGGCAAAGGTTGTGAAGACCATAGAGAATTTGCACAAGTCAGTCAGTGGTTTTGTGGTTAAGGTGAAGGATACCTGTATGTGGTATTTTACTTTGATAACTCCTGTAAGAATATGAAGCACCTTTAAATATAGTGAACCAACAGATGCAACTGTAATTTGAGTTCAATATCAGTTGAAGCCATAAATGTTTTATAATTTATGAAGCTCAGCAGATATAAAAGTTAATTCAGAACCTATGTTTTAAAGTCACAAAAGTCACACCCTTTTTACTTGTCTATTGTTAATTTTTCAGTAAATTGCTTATTTCTAATTGGGTCAAATTGTGGACCTCCATTTCAGTTCTCACTGCCCAATACTTTTTTATATGTTGCTGGATATACTTTTTAGTGTATCCCGCTAAGATTTATATACGTGTGTTTTTTCCCCTTGAGTATGCCAATTCAGTATCATCAGGGTTAAATGTAGGACACTGGCTGAAGTATGGTTTATATTGACAAACTATACATCTCAGTGTGATAAAACATAGTATCTTTGTTGGTCAATTGTATAGTTTTCTGGTAGGGTGAAGATGTCCCCTGGTTCTTTAAGAGGATGGGATAAAGCATTTGAGGCTGTTTTTTAAACAAGGTCTATGCTATGTGATAGATGGGTGTACTTTCCCTTTAATTCTGAGGATCAGGTTTGGTTTGGGTGACAGAGGCATAGGTAGCAGTGGAAACATATAAAGCCCCATAGAGCTTTAGTGAGTGATCTAGGACAGTGGACCTCAGCACATCATAAAGTGACTTTTTCATAGAAGCAGCACCCAAGGGGCCCAGGTACTGCACAGGGTATCAGTGTTGGTTTTTCTCTTGGTTATAGAACAGGGTCCATTCCTGGTTGAGAGACCCAATCAATGACCTCAGGGTAACAATTGTTTCCATGAACTTAGTCTGAGTCACAGCTTATACTGGAATTGAGATACTACATTTATTCCGAAACATAAATACAGGTCCAGACTGAGACACATGACCTAAATCTACTTTAAGGAGTTCCCCAATCTCTACTCCTGTCCCTAAATGCCAATTGTGACTTAAGTTGGTTAAATTTATAAGGGAGGCTGAGTGGGACTCTGCAAATACAGCTCAGAGGGCATGCCAAGCAGCAGGCTTCAAAAGTGAACATGAGGCAGCAGACAGCAGGCAGCAGGCAGCCGAGGCTGCTAGCAAGCCAAAAGCAAATGAAGTTAGCTCCCCAGATGATGGTGGTGATGATGGTCATCATCTAGTCTACCCTGCTCCCAGGGTCATTTTGTCTTGTGGTTGCTTAGCAGAGGGTGGAACCCCCTCCCAAAGTTGGATCCCATTGTCAAGACTGATGACACCAACATGGACCAGGAGTGTATGAAGATATTCATTACACACATCGTGAGGCTTTCTGGTACAGTAGGGCAAGCAGCCAAGCTGGTCCATTTGGCTTCAGTGAAGGAGCAAATGGCTTTGATTTTTATTGTGGTTGACAGTGGTGCCAAGGAGATGGTTTTTACATGTGGGTTAATGTTTGAATTTTTCCATTGTTGCCAAGGGAAGGAGCACCTGGAATTTCTTACCAGCTTACTCTGACATGGGACAAAATAGAGAGTGAAGGAATATGGCCTGCACGCTGTCAGTGGTCAAATAGCAAAAATAAAGTCAGACACTGTATTACACCATTATCAATAATATTTTAATAACCATTCTGGGGCACACATATTTGTGGGACTATGAAGAATTTGGCTTTCTCGAAAACTACAACTATGGAGTTAGAGCTATTGTTCAAGCACACTTGATTGAGTATTAACTACTCCCTCCACCTGCTCAAGAACCAGGAGAGTCCTACATCTGTAGAACTTCTTAAGTGGATGTGCAATACATTCTTGTAACGCATTCTTCTAGAATGATTATGCAAGCTTTGAGTATGAAAAGGTAGGAGCATAGGAAAATTGAGCTTTGCAATACACTGCATGGACATATCTCAGGATACTATATATGTACCCTATAGGCTCTGAGATGTTCTGTGCTGTGATGTGCTGTAACTGCTCCTGTTATGTGAGGAACCTCACTTATGATGAAATGTTTATCCTTGGTTTTTTAATTGGGGACTTAGTATAATATTAAAATTTTCTGTGGAAGGGTTTGTTTTTGGAACTCCATAGGCCACCTTTATTTAAGTTGACAGTATCTCTGAATCCTTAACTTAAAATCTAGAAGATAAAGTGAAAGGTCAAATAATGTATCTACTAAAAATTTTTTGGAAATTTTTATTAGTTAAGTGTCATTATTTGGGGTCAAATTTTATCTTAAATATAGTGCCATGATTTTTACTAATGTAAGTGTTTAGATTATTTAAATGTATATTAGTATGACAGATGAGACACCTTAAATACCCATCCTCTTTAAGATAGCTTTTTTGTAAATATTTTTGTCAATACATTTATTTCTGGGTTAGCAAGAAATAGGATAAATCACCAAAGAAAGAAAAAATCAAGAAAAACATTGTGTTGAAGTCAATGAAGGAAACAGGCATTTATTCCAAATCCAAACACTGCAATATGGAGGGAAAGCCTTGCGCTCACCACAACATGGGGAATGTGAATCCAACACTTTCTTGTTTAAGTCTGGGTCCTTGAAGTTTAACTAAGTGTTCTGAAGTCTGTAGAGTGATTTTTTTCTGGAAGAAAACATCGTTAACTTAGGTTGTCAAGAATTTTACAGTTTGAGAAAAGGCAAATATATGAGCACACAACCAGAAATTATCTATCAAGGAAATCTTACTGAAGAATAAGAGTTAATGAAAGAAACAAGTTAAAAAAATAAAAATAAAAATAAAATGTAAAAAGAAACAAGTTAATTTCTCAAGGACATTAGATATTGGCATTATAATAATGTGAATATAAAACAAATTTGTATGAAATTATTAAAGAAAAAAAGATGAAATAAAACAGAGAAAGCAATAAGAGACTATGAAGAAAACTCAGTTGATTTGAAAACTAAATAAAATTTCCAGTATAAAAATTTTTTTATAATCTTTCAGTATACCTATTAAGTCTCTGGTAGGAATAGATTCAATCATTGACTAGAATTATTAGTAAATTAATGAGCATATCTAAAGAAAGTATACCGACTGTAACACAAAGAGAAGGTCTGTGAGAGGTTAGTGGCACAAAGGCTAGAATGAGGACCTTTCCCATTCAGCAAATCAAAGTTTCAGAAAAAGAGAATAGTGAAAAGACAGGAGAGGCTATACTTGAAGTAATGATAGCCCAGAATTCTTCAAAATGATGAAAGACACATAAATATATAAGATGTACATGGTATAGCAAGCAGAATACATTTTTAAAAGTTGTGCCTAAACAAAAGTATTAAAACAGCAGAGTACCAAAGACAAAGAGAAGATTTTATAAAGGGCTAGAGAGAAAACAAAAATTTCCTAAAATAAATGAAAATTAGAGTGAAGGCAGAAGGGAAACTTCTCAGCATTAGAAAGGAAGCTAAGAAGCAGTGTAATTATATATTGAGAATACTAATAGAAAATAAATACTAGCCTAGAATTGTGTTAGAAGTTAAACTATCTTTCAAAAATGAGTGCAAAATAAAAAAATATTGATATGGCCAAAGTGTGAAGAATTTCCTATCCATATATTAAGTTAAAAGAACTTCTAAAACATGGGCCTGAGGGGGGGGGAGGGGAGATGGAAATAATCCTGGTAAAAGTGAAATGATGTAAGAGACTCATGTTAAATTTGAAAAATAGTGTGTGTCTTAGAATTCATGAGCTATCACAGCCTAATACTATATAAAGCAAGTATTTGTATCATAAGAAAGCAGTAGAAAAATATACATAATAGTCAAAGATTTCAAAACATTTTTCTCAATTTGTGATAGGTCATAATAGGCAAAATTAGTAAAGATATAGAAAATTAATACAATTAAGCTGATTTTAGTGGACATATATAGAATTGTGCATCATCAAAGAACACTCATTCTTCTAAAGCATAGGGAACACTTTAAAAATTGACCATGCTGGAAACTATAAAAGCAGGTTTTAACAAATTTCATAAACTAGATATCGACCACATGTTATCTGACCACAATATAATTTACGTTTAGAAATTAATAATAACAAATTAACTAGTAAAACATGTGCTTGGATTTTTAAAATAATTATAACTCATGACTGACAAAAATAATAGAAATTAAAAATTCCTAGACCTGAATGAGAATAAAAATATATATTTAATATAAATAAATATTTAACATATATAAATGTCTATTATGTATTTAAGATACACAAATAAATAGTGTATCTTAAATACATGAGTGGCATGGATCATTTATAATGAAAACCGCTCATGGCATATTTTACTCTTAATGGTCAGAGGCTGAAGCATTTCTTTTAAAATCGAAAGGCTATTCAGTGAAAAGTAAATTGTTCTCCCAACTCAGACTACCTTTCAGAGGCAACTACCATTCATATGAGTTTGAAGCTAGAGAAGAAAGAGAAACTTTTTGTATTGGTTTGGGTTGTTTTATAATTATTTTTTTTCCTTTTCTGTTATTGTTGTTAATCCTCACCCAAGGATATTTTTTCCCCATTGATCTTTAGAGAGAGTGGAAGGGAAGGAGGGGGGAGAGATTGAGAGAGAGAGAGAAAACACTGATGTAAGAGAGATACACTGAATGGTTGCCTCCCACATGCTCCTGGGCCAAAGTTGGGGATTGAACCTGCAACCCAGGTATCAAATCCATGACCCTTTGTGGTCAGCATTCATGGGCTGACACTTTAACCACTGAGCACACCAGTCAGGGATGTTTTATACTTTTTTAAAGTGCTTGCTTGATACACGTTGACATCTAGCCTTCCCACAGAACTGTTCCAATTCAAAACTTCACCAATAGACTATGATAGGGTTCATTTTACTACATGATCACAAGCACTAGATAGTGCCATTTTAAAAATAATGAAACACCTGTTTTAAAAATATTTCTTTGATGTCTTGTATGGCTGAACATGCTCAGTAAGCTTATTAGCTATTATTTTTATGTTATAAATAATTGTTATTATTTGCCCATTTCCCTGTGGAGATGTTAATTTTTATTTTTTAAAGAAATATATACTACATAGAAATAATAAACCTTTGTTATAGATGATGAAAAAAGATTTTCTTTGGTCTATAATTTGGAATTTACTCTTTTATGGTGTTTTTAGCATGCAGAGGCTTTTAACTTTTCACATGGCCACATGACAAGATTTTTCTGTATTATTTCTTCCTTTGACTTTAAGTGCATCCCCAGAGATTGCAGTCTCCAATCATTTTTTGTTGTTTTGATTGCATAGTCACTTTTGTTACATTTGTCTATTTACGTGGTTTGAATTACAAATTCACTTTGCCCTTTAACATTTAATAAACAGCACTTCATTTCTTCACTGACATAAAATGTCAACTTTATCATAGTCTAAATTCTTTTAATATATAATATACGTCTTTGCTTTTCTATCTTGTACCATTAATCTCTCTTTAAGTTTATTTTTTACAAGTTCCAGGTTGTTTACTTATTGTAGCATTGTTATTTATGAGATAATAAATCTCATCACACATTCCAATTCTTTTTTCTCCTCCATATTATTGATAGTTTCTTTAAAAATTACAAACATCATGCATGCTCTTGTATTTCAAAATGGTCTCAACTATTCTTTTTAAAAAATGTATTAACTAAGATGAAATGCAGAGTCACTTCCTGAAGTTGAAAACTATAAACTTAACCAATCTTTTTGATATATTATTTTTAATTTCATTTGCTCCATAAACTTAGAGAACTAAGGTAGGATTTTAAAGTAAAAATGCACCTATTACTTTGGAAAGGGGAAGGTAGAGAGGAAATAGTTACCCTCTGACATAATCAAAGTTCTAAAAAAAAATTGTCCAATGTTATTTATCGTGCATTATTTCTCCAAGCATCTCATCTACTTCAGCCAGGCAAGTCTTTTCATTACTCCTGCTTCAGGCCAGGCACATTTCAAATTCTAGGCCTTGCTGAGAATGTTCTTTGCAGGGGTATTTTTTTCTCTTCTTTTTATGTTTTATAATCTGTTTTCTTATGGAATCTTTCTTTTAAGGTCAAAGAGAATTAGGTGCAATGCTGTTTAATATGCTTTATTTACTCTCTTAAATAAACAATAGAAATAATGTTTATGTCCAGTGAAGTCAAAGCTGCTGGGGTCCCACATTGAATAGAACTCTCCCACATTGAATAGATGGACCTGTGAAAACCAACCTGCAGATGCTCAAGTCCACAGCTCTTTTCCGTGGTCTGTAATGCTGTTTAATATGCTTTATAACATGTAGTAAAAGCCTGAAAATTCTCTTCACTTAACTTTTACCCATTTGATTACAACTCTTGACATCTATTCTAAGGAGAGAGTTCTCCATTGAGAGGAAAACATAACATAGATTTTCCTGCAGGTTTTTGTTGTAAGAAATTGATAGTAAAGCAAAGATGAAGTAAATAATAGTACATTGACTCTATGGAACATTGAATGGCCATTAAAATACTAATAGTAAATAAATGAAGCCACATAGAAAAGCTTAAAACTATGCTAACGTAGCCTACAAAACATTAAATTCACTAGGGTTACAACTATGTATTCATGTTAAAAATATTGTAAGGAAACGCAGACAATTCATAATAGGGAATTAGAGCTATACAAATATGCCTTATCAAATGTTCTGTGGATTTGTTTTATTGCTTTTATAATTAGAAGTTCTAAAATGTTTAAACTGTATGGAACAGATCATAAACACTATGGATATTGAAAGAAATCTTTGTGCTGGAGGAGCTGTATTAGTTATTTTTAATGTGTTAACTTTGTCCCCCTGTAGAAATTGTAAGGTCCTTTCATGAGAATAGAGACAATGATTTTTATTTATTCTTCATGCTCCATAATATCCTCAAGGAAGTGTAACAGGAATAGTTATCTTTTTTTTGTTTGCTTTGCTTTTAATTGAAACCACAATTTTTTCCCCCTCAAACTCAAGGTCAATAATAAGAGATGCATTTGGTAAGCAGCTTATTAGTGGAGTCCCACCTCCAAAAATAAGGTTATCCTAACCTTGCCTGCAGAGGTTAGTTATACTTATCATTAGAACCAAAGTTCTGAAAATGTCACTAAGGCTGTATTTTGTATTTTCTACAACTTAGATTCATTTTATTTTAATTATTCTCCAATTGATTCACAGACATAAGCTGTTCAAGCACATAATTTTCAAGATTTGCTTCTAAAAAGATCAGGCAAAGATCAGGACATCCGTTTTAGTCCCTTAAAACAGATGTCCTGGGATTCTAGAAAGTCCCTCGGCTCCACATGAAAGTAAAAAGCAAGTGTGATAGAAGATCCCTATTGCTAAGAGTTCGCAGCTACACTTGTTTCCTAAGGTATCCTAGATGGAGATGTGATAGATGGCCAATAAATATTTGTTGAGTGGTTGAATGAATGAAACTGTGTGCTTAGGCTGAATTAATCTATCATTTTACAAATATTTATCGAGCTCCTGTGAGATGCAAAGCTCATTGTATTTATAACTGAAAACAACAACAACGACAAATGGAATGACATTGACAGACCCCATCAGGATAGGGGCTACATCTAAAGACCGTGTAGTTCCATCCAAGTGCATTTTCCTACCATTCATGTGCATTCCTTTTGACACTTACATGTCACATCCACAAGCCAAATAAAATTCCTCTTACTGCCTTTTTCTGATGCAGGATGACCCCCCCCCACCCACACACACACACATACCCATCTCCCCAGAGGGCCTAAAAAGGAGGTGTATGCTGCTATTCTTAGTGCTGGTGACTCCTGGGCTGGGAAGAGAGGACTCCAGATGGGGGCCTTTGTGGAGGGCTCCCTTTCATCCTTGGTTGTAAGCAGTCTGAGCAGTTACATTATAAACGAGTAATTTACAGCTCCCTCCCCAAACCCTTCTCCGTTGGCTCTTTCATGGACTTTGTTACCAAAGGTTACCAGTGTGCCTGGTGCTTTGATTTGTGTGGGCACTGAGACCAGGGAAAAGAGCTGTGGCCTTGAGCATCTGCAGGTTGGATTTCACAGGTCCTGCAAATGGGTACCTGCCAGCGATCTTCCCCAGATGTCCTGACCATTGATTTTAAATTTTTTTTTTTTTTTTTTGCTGCTCACTATTGCAGTTATTAGCCACAGTGAGGCCCACGTGCTAAGCTCTCCAATTTAATTATTCATGTTATGAAGAGACATTTCCCTTGTGTGCTTTATTCTCTTCCGGCCCAGGCCCGAGCACCCAGGGCCTCCTCCTTCCTTCTCCCCCAAAAGTGCCTGTGTGCAGAGGGGGCATTTCACCAGGGCTCTCAATCTTCCTAGGTCTTTAATATGCATTTTGTGTTCTGCCAAGGGGGTCAGGAGGGCATGTGGAGAAGCCAGATGGCTTACCTCTTCCCTCAGGAAACACGCTGCGATTCAGCTGGGCACCTTCCCAGCTCAAGGCAGGGGAAGAGGCCGCTGTTTCAGGGGGAGCTGGTTCCAGTGCCTGTCCCTGAGAGGACAGCATTTTTTAAGAGATCAGAAAGGGGGTGGAAAGGGAGGATGGAAAAAAGACAACCAGTTTAATTTATGGCCTTTGCCCAGACATAAGTTTTGTTCTTTTAATCTGACTGAAGTAAGAAACCAGAAGCCACCGATGAAAAGACCCTGGACAATGTCCGTGAAACCCTGAGCACCCTGAGGATGTATATTTCCCCCAGTTTCTGGGTTTTAGTGTTTCTTCCCTGTTGCCAGTTCCCAACTTCAACTTTTGAAAAGCCAAGCAGTTTAACTGGCCAGGCCTAGGGAACTTATTTGTATGCAGCACAAATTTCAGATCTGTTCTCAGCCTGTGCCGAGTGAAAAATGGCCTGCATTTCCTTGATAGCCCATGTGGTTGTAAAGAATAAATGGCTAATGAATTACAGATGAACATTGACGCAAATTAATCTTCCCGCTGTCCCTGGGTTATATGGCAGCCATTTAAAAGTTTAATCAATACACTAAAGTTGAAAACATGCAGGCACTGCAGTTGTTTGGATGTAATAAACATCAGAGGGAACCGGGAGGTTTGCACTCAGTCCATGTATCATAATGACAGCTATTTATGTTTAATGGACTAAATATTTTTTATTGGAAGGGAGCAAATGTCAGCTTAACTTTGTGAGCCCCGCATTCAACTTTCCTTTGAGGTTGCTGAAAGACGGCTGACGTGTCATTGGAAATGAAATGTTAAGGGGGTGGGGGGAGCAGGTCGGAGACAAAACGAGAATAAAGAGTCATTTGAAGATGTGAGGGAGCGCTCACGTTCTGCAGCGATTCATTAAGGAGCACGTAACCTCTGCTATTCCTAATGTTGCTATAAAACGGTTTACTAGGAACAACTTTAATGGTTATTAGGGCAAACAAGTGCCCAGATCTGCCCGATACCCCGTTCTTGCAGGCTTTTGTTTGAAAACTCTTTACCAGGTCATATTTGCTGGAGAGTTATAATTAGTCTTTCTTCTTAATGTGAGAAGTGGGGGAGAAGCATCGTAATGGCTCTCAGCCCTTGTACGCCATAGATCTTTCCTTTGGAATGGTATCCAATGACTTTAAATAACCATGTGTTCTCTTTTGGAATCCTTATATCTTAATTACTTTTCAAGTCGATGTTTTGTAGCACTGCTGTGAGCCAGGTAGGACCATGGAGGCTAAATGAGAATGGACTTTGCCAGTAGTGGTGCCATCTCACCGCTGGACAGAAACAGGCTGGAATGAAAGGAGATAAATATTGTCAGAACAACAAAGGCAAATATATACTGTTCAGCTTGGCATTTTCTTTTCTTTTTTTCCTTCCAAAATAAAGCACAAATTATCTTAACCTGATGGAGTACAGTATCTTGGGAAATGGCACACACTTTATCCAAATAATTAGAAACGTTTTAAGCAATGGAGAGCATGTTTTAGTGTCCTTTGGCAACCAATTGTCTCAGGTCCTTTGCATGGTCTGAGGGTTTCTAAAAGTCCTCACATTTAATGGCAAAGTCTTGAAGAAAACAGTTCAATAGATGTCGAGGTGGATGGCAGGTTAAGGTAATGAGGGCAATTAAAATATCTTCAAATAGCTTCTTATACAATAAATGACAAGAACTTGTTTTCTAATGGGGCCTAAGATTCATAAGAAATCAGCATTCTGTAGCATCAGGTTAATCAACCAAAGGAATGGATTCTTTGGCCCTTTGTTGTCCTAGAGCAAAACGGGAAAACATTTCTATTGTGAAGCCCAAAGCATGACTCAGTTTAACTCTGACCACACCAACCCACGGCTTCTCAGGTCCATATCCACTGTAGTCTCTGAACCCTTCTTTATTGTCTTCCTAGTTCTTCTCACTCTGGCAGATGATTGATTTATTTTGTCTATGTGTTTATTCTTTGTCTCTAGCTTGGTGGGGGACAGGTAGGCAGGAGGTGGGGAGGCAGAAACATGATTGCCTTCCTAGAACCCTGGAGCCTGGCCCATAGTAGATTCTTATAAACCACAGTTAAGTGAATTTCAGACTATTGTTTCTCATTGCCTTTAATAATCATAATTACAGCTGTTTTGGAAGGAGGGGGATCACCTATGATGATTTGTGGGCACTGTGATAGTTGTTTTACAGATACTACTACACATGGTCTTAGTTTTAACCCTAGACAGTAAGAGTTATTATTCCCAGAGGCAAAAATTGTCTATAGAGGTTAAGTCATAGTCACTCTTAGTATGTAGTCATTCTAGAATTTGAATCATGGCTGGTTTGTCTCCCTTTCAGCTATGTAAGTTCTAGTGCCTCCTGTGGTCATTGGTGATTAAAATTTCATAAAGTGACCCCAATTTTTTATTCTAGTCCATAACCAGTCAGCTCTCCTTAACTGACTACTAGTGGGAAGATTAGATTCATACTTTCTCACTGAAACCCGACATCCTGAGACCTACCTATGGGGAACATGGAACCATTGACACTACAAAAATAGTTTTTGGCTGTTTAGTGATGGATACTGACCCCAGGTATGTGCCTCCCATTTTCTGAGGAGACACAGGGGCTCTGCAAAAGGTGGATAAAGTGTAACAGAACATGTGTTTAGCTGCAAGCAACAGAATTATAAAATATTGTGACATAAATGTGTTTATTTTTCTCACTTCAAAGTAAGTATGGAGGTAGGCAATCCAGACCTGTTACAGTGGCTAAAGGAGCAGGACAATAAATACTTAGGCTCTTTCTGTCTTTTTGTTCCATTCTCCTTATCACGTGAATTTCATCTTCATGTTTTCAAAATTGCAGCTACTATGCATCACATCTTTTCAGCAATCTGGGCAAGGGTGAAGAGGGACAGTTTTTTTTTTTTGCAAAGCATTCACTCTTTTAATTTTTTAAGATTTTTTTTTTTTGTGGATGGACAACTTTCTAAAGATGTCTGCCTATGGCTATTTCTCATTGTCCAGAACATGTCACTGGGAGGTTGCAAAGTCAAGTATCTTGGAGTTTCTGGTCTTATAACAGAGGAAAGCAGGAAAAAAGGGAGTCAGTCAATAGTGGCTTCTACATAAGAGAAATCATTTTTTTGTGTGTTCCTACAAAAGACTTGAAATTTTGCTAGATGCCATATATACAGCACTTTATCTTTACCACCTTGTTACAGAAAAAATGTTTATTCCCATTCCACTAGGAAGTGGTAGAGTGGGTATTTGAAATTACACTTGCTTGAGTCCACTCTAAACCTCTTCTCTAATGCCATGTTTCTACATGCCATTTTTATTTCTTAGCAAAAGATGGTAAGATCACTCCCAAACATTCCAGCTCATGGTAAGTTCATTTAACACTTTATCTCTTTCACAGTTGAGTAGGTACTGCTAAAAGCAATTTTCTATTCTTTTGTATTCAACCATGGAAATATATCCTAATATATAAAAAACCAGGGGCAGTCATGACCAAAACAACTAGACCAAAGACTGAACATCAGGTTGCATGGAGTGACAAGACCAGCAGGGGGGTTAGTGAGGGACAACCAAACAATTAAACAGCAGGCTACATGGGGTGACAAGTCTGGTAGGGGGGTTAGTGAGGGATAACCAAATGCCTGAATAACAGGCTGTGTGGAGTGACCAGGCTAGCGGGGGGGGGGGCAGTTGGGGGCGACTGGGTCAGTAGGAGGGGCAATGAGGGGTGACCAGGCCATGAGAGGGGGATGGTAAGGGGTGACCAGGACAGCAGAGGGAGTCATTTGGGGGCAACCAGGCTGTCAGGGGGACAGGAAGGGGCAACCACACCAGCAGAGAGTCCAGTTAGGGGCAATCAGGTCAGCAGAGAGTGGTAGTTAGAGTGACCAGGCTGGCAGAGGGAACAGTTGGGGCAACCAGGCCAGCAGAGGGGGGAAGTTGGGGGCAACCAGGCCAGCACAGTTGGGGTGACCAGGCTGGCAGAGGGGGACAGTTGGGGTAACCAGGCTGGTGGGGGGGCAGTTGGGGCAACCAGGCCAGAAGGGGGGGAATTAGGGGTGATCAGGCTGGCAAGGGCAGGGGAAGTTAGGAGCCATCAGACAGACAGGCAGGTGAGCAGTTAGGAGCCAGCAGTCCCGGATTTTGAGAGGGATGTCCAACTTCCAGTTTAGGCCCCCAAGGGGTCCCAGATTGGAGAGGGTGTAAGCTGGGCTGAAGGGACCATTTCCCTGTGCATGAATTTTGTGCACCAGGCCTCTAGTATATATATAAAAGCTTACACAACTGAATGACCGGTTGACCAGTTGCTATGATGCACACTGACCACCAAGGGGCAGACACTCAATGGAGGGGCTGCCCCTGGTGGTCAGTGCACTCCCACAACCAATCTCCTGTTGTCCCTTACCCTGGCCAGCCCTCCCTGATCAGCCCTGATGGGGGGGCCAGCCACCCAGCCTCCCAAAGCCTCTCCCCTCAACCAGGCCTAGGGAACCCACCTGTGCACGGATTTGTGTACTGGGACTCTAGTTTCTATATAAAGTGGCTAAGATGGTGGGCTCTGGAGTCTGTTTAGAATCTTATCCTGGCTCTATCAGTTGCTACCAGTAGAAGTGGAGACGGATTGCATAACATGTCTGCTTCAGTTTCCTTGTCCAAAAAATTAAAACAATAATATCTACAACAGGAGCGTTTTTAGAGGATTAAGTACTTAGAACAGTATCTGGCTCTCAGTAAACATTGGTTATTACTATAACTACTTTTGTCCACATTTACTATATTTTATTTCACCTACATGACCACACTAATCTTTTGGAGGGCAGGGCCATGGTTTTTTTTTCACCTCTTGGTATTCCCCAAAATACTGCACATGCTCATTAGAGACACTGAGTAAAAACTCATTCAAGAGTCACATTGCATGAATTCAAGAGTCCTTATTTCATCGAGGTAACATCTCTTTGCTTCAGCTTCCAAATCCTAAAATGGGGAGACTGCTGCAATTGGTGAAGGTTGAATGAGACAATGCACTTAATGTTTTTAGAATGGTGTGTAATAAATAGAAAAAGCTCAGTGTTGACTATCATTATTAATAAATCAGGGATCACCAGTAAGTAGTCAAACACTAAAACTCCATGGAGTATAATCTAATCATTAGTAATTCAAAGTCAACTTTCCTTGGGCCATCTCAGGTGCACTAATATTAAGAATCACCACACATATTTCTGGTAAAGCCATATTACGTCCTCTGACCCAGGGCATGTGGTAGATGTTTGAGATACAAAGATGCATAAAATATCCAAAGAAACACAAGTGATGATGGACATGAGCAATCAAAATCAGACACTTGAAAAGTAAAACACCCCTGGGAGATAATTTTTTCATTTATTAAGCTAGATAAGATGATCAAATAACCATACTTGGTACTGTTGAGTGAATTGGGTCTATCGTGACATGTTTTCAAAAAGCATTTTGACTCTATGCGTGAGGCTAGAAAATTTAAAGTCGTTGACCACAGAAAACAGTATCCAACTACATAGGAATGCTAAATGAATTAGGGCACATCCACAGAATGTAATGTTATGAGGCATTCAAGTGATGTTTAAAATAATATTTAATCTGATAGGCAAATATTTATGTAATAAAAATGAAGAAAGATATATATGAACTCATATTATGACATTTGGAAAGAAAAAAGACTTCAAAATCAAAATCAAAATGTCAACTGTATTTAGCTCTGGATAGTGAAGTTATATATAATTTTTAGTTACTTTTCTTTGTACTTTATCTTTTTTTACAATGAGCACATAGATATAATTTAAAAATATTTAAAACAACCCCCAAACAACAACATGGTCTTTATGAAAATAATTCTAGAAGAAATAGTAATGCTAGTAAGAAAAAGGATTTGCATGAGTTAGGAATTGTGCTCAGTTGCAGCTAACCAACACTCCTAAGAGCAGTGGCTTTAATAAGATACTTCCGTATAACATGAACCACAGACATAGTTTGTCCTTAGCTGGTATATCGTCATCAGGAAGTCAGGCTTTTATTTTTGCCCTACTTTTCAAAAGACTAGTTCCTGTCCACAGGGTTGATGTCATAATAGTGTTGCTACAGCACCAGCCCTTATTTCCAAGTAGCAGGAAGGAAGAAAGGCCAAAGTCAGAAGGTTATTCCTCCAAGAAAAGCAATGTTTTTGTTTGTTTGCTTGCTTGCTTTTTAACGAGGAGCCACTTTCCAACATTCTTTATGTGTAGCAACTTTTGATGACATATCACTATGCTCAGTAGCATAGGATGTGTGTGTATAAGATAAAAGGGGAATAGAGATGCTGCTAACTGATGCTACTTTTTTATTTTAATTTCAACTCTGCCATTCAATAGCAGTTGACTTTAATAGAGTCTAGTCCATGAGTGGCACCAAGAAAGCCTCAGAAAACTTTTCAGTATTGTGCCACATGCAAGCATCATCATCAGCTGTACTTGGTACACTAGAGGAATCCTATTTGCCGTTCCAAGTACTTTTTCTCTCTCCCCTTTAAAATAGACATAATGAAATTTTCACTGATTTTTAGGATTGTTGTGAGGATAATGTGATTTTATTGTTGTGAAATTCTTTGTAAAGAGGCTAACAGTATGCAGATGTAATTTTTATAAAGAATAATAACTAACAAGAATTTAGTACTCACTACATGTTAGCCACTATTGAGCTCTTTATATGCAAATCTTATTTACCATATTTTGCAGCGTATAAGACGACTTTTTATTCCAGGAAAATCTTCTCAAAAGTTGGGGGTCGAAATCAAATCTGATGTTTGTTTGTTTTTTAATTTTTATTTGGTGTGCGTTGGAAGAGGAATAGTCTTATATGGCGAGTATATCCCTAACTCTATATTTTAACTGGAAGAGTTGGGGGTTGTCTTATATGTCTAGTCATATTATACGCTGGAAAATATGGTAATCACTAGAACCGTGGTTGGCAAACTGCAGCTTATGAGCCACATGTGGCTCTTTGGCCCCTTGAGTGTGGCAATTCCACAAAATAACACGGCCTGGGAGAGTCTATTTGGAAGAAGTGGTGTTAGAAGAAGTTTAAGGTTAAAAAATTTGGCTCTTAAAAGAAATTTAAATTGTTGTAGTGTTGATATTTGGCTCTGTTGACTAATGAGTTTGCCGACCACTGTGCTAGAGGTCTGTTGCATGAAATTCATGTACAGGTAGGTTTCCTAGGCCTGGCTGGTGATCAGGGCTGATCTGTGGGGTGACTGGTGGGTGATCAGGGGGCCCCTGCTGGCACCTGCCTTGACTTGTCTGGGGCCTGCAGGCTGGGGTCAGCTCCTGCATTGAGCATCTGCCCCCTGGTGGTCAGTGCACATCATAGTGACCGGTCATTCTGCCATTCAGTTGAGTTGCATATTACCCTTTTATTATGTAGGTTTTCAGTTAAAAGCACCTTATTACAGTTATTTACTTTAAATTTTGTCTACTTGCTTATTGCCTGTCTTCCACGATTATATTATGGTGTCCATGAGCTTAGATGTTATCCACTGCTGTATCTCCATCTGTGAGAACATTGACTGGCACATAGTAGGATCACAGTAAATAGTTGTCCGATAGAACAAGGCATGACTCAATAACTGGTTAAACATATACTGTTACCGATCAGATATGATATAAGGGGAGAATGAAAGAAGGACAGAGCCTGGCCAGCGAGGCTCAGTGGTTGAGCATTGACTTATGACCCAGGAGCCCCTGGTTCGATTCCCAGTTGGGCCACATGCCCCAGTGTGGGGCATGAAAGAAACAGCTGATCAATGATTCTCATCTTTGATGTTTCTATCTCTCTCCCTCTCCCTTCCTCTCTGAAATCAATTAAAAAAATAAAAAGAAAGGTTGGATTATATATGTGGAATGTGTGTGTGTGTGTGTGTGTGTGTGTGTGTGTGTGTGTGTGTATGTGTGTAAAACACAGAATGATAGAATTGGAGGGGGAGGGACTCATAATTATTTTGTTTTGAACAACAAAGTGCTGTTTGTGAAAACCCATAGGCCTGAAAGGCTGTCAGTCAGTGCTCTTTTAATATGCTTAAATAGGGCATTGAATGGAAGGAATCAAGAGAAGAGAAGGCAAAGTAAGTTAACACAGATTTGGAAGTTATTATTGGGGTTACTAATCACAATTACAATTGCAATATCCCAAGATAACAAACCTTTTCTTCTGAAGTCATTACTGTGAAAAATTTCAAATCTACGTAAGACTCAAAATACTGGTATACTGAATATCTTACCTAATAATAGACAAACATGTAAAGTGACCATACTTCCACAATGCCCATCAGCCAATCAGGAGTGGTATGCAAATTAACCCAACAAAGATGGAGGTTAATTTGCATAACAAGCCCTGAGCAACTGTGGGTGAGCATTCCCTCCCATCCCTGGTTGCTCAGGGCCTTTGGGCAGCGTGGGAAGTCTGGGCGGGAGCAAAAAGAGGCGGCTCTGGGTCTGGGCCTCAGTGCTGACAGCCAGGGAAAGGAAGGCCCATTCTAGCCATTCTAGCACAAATCTTTGTGCATTGGGCTTCTAGTGTGTGTGTGTGTGTGTGTGTGTATGTACACACACACACATGTATATGTATATGTATATGTATATATACACACACACACTAGAGGCCCGGTGCACGAAATTCATGCTTGGGGGGGGAGGGCAGCAGAGGATGTCCTTTAGCCCAGCCTGCCCTCTCCAATCTGGGACCCCATGAGGTATGTCCAACTGCCGTTTGGGCCTGATCCCAGTAGGATCAGGCCTAAATGGGCAGTCGGACATCCTTCTGACAATCCAGGACTGCTGGCTCCAAATTGTTCACATGCCTGCCTCCCTGATTGCCCCTAACCACTTCTGCCTGCGAGCCTGATCACCCACTAACCACTACCCTGCCAGCCTAATTGATGTCTAACTGCTCCCCTGCCAGCCTGTTTGCCCCCAACTTCCCTCCTCTGCTGGCCTGGTCACCCCCAACTGCCCTTCCCTGCAGGCTTGATTACCCCCAACTGCCCTCCCATGCAGGCCTGGTCCCTCCCAACTGCCCTCCCCTGCTGGCCATCTTATGGTAGCCATCTTGTGTCCACATGGGGGCAGGATCTTTAACCACATGTGGGCAGCCCTCTTGTGTGTTGGAGTGATGGTCAATCTGCAAATTACTTTTTTATTAGATAGGATAGAGGCCTGGTGAATGGGTGGGGACCAGCTGGTTTGCCCTGAAGAGTGTCCCAGATCAAGGTGGGGGTTCCATTGGGGTGAGGGGCAGCCTAGGCAAGGGGCTGGTGGTGGTTTGCAGGCCAGCCACGCCCCCCAGTGACCCAAGTGGAGGCCTTGGTATCTGGGATTAATCTATGTTTACAATTGAAACTTTGTAGCCTGGAGTGGAGGCCTAGGCTGGCAATTGCAGGAGGAAAGCTTGGTTTCCTGTGTTGCCAGGGAAACCCAAGCCTCTGTACTCTCCAGCTCAGTGGCTGCCACCATTTATGTATCTTTTATAACTGAAACTTTGTAACATTGAGTGGAGGCCTAGGCAGGCGGAAAGCTTGGCTTCCTCTGTTGCCAGGGAAACCCAACCCTTCTTCCTGCTCTCAGTGGCAGCAGTCATCTTGGTTGGGGTTTATTTGCATAATCTGCTCCTGATTGGTTGATGGGCGTGGCTTGTGTGTTTGGCAAAGGTGTGGTCAAATTTGCATATTACTCTTTTATTAGAAAGGACTATAGCCCTGGTGCATGAAATTTGTGCACAGTGTTTGTGCACAGTGGAGCAGGGGACTGTCCCTCAGCCCAGCCTGTACCCTCTCCAATCTGGGACCCCTTGAGCAATGTCTGGCTGCCTGTTTAGGCCCCATCCCAAACAGGCCACCAGACTTCCCTCTCACAATCCAGGACTGCTGGCTCCCAACTGCTCGCCTGCCTGCCTTCCTGATTGCCCCTAACCGCTTCTGCTTGCCAGCCTGACCCCCTAACCACTATCCTGCCAGCCTGTTTGCCCCCAACTTCCCTCCTCTGCCAGCCTGGTCACCCCTAACTTCCCTCCTCTGCAGGCTTGATCACCCACAACTGCCCTTCCTTACTGGCCTGGAACTTCTCAATGGCCCTGCCCTGCTGGTCATCTTTAGGTGGCTATCTTGTATCACATGGTGGCAGGATCTTTGACCACATGGAGGCAGCCATCTTGTGTGTTGGAGTGATGATCAATCTGCATATTACTGTTTTATTAGATAAGATAGAAGCCTGGTGCATGGGTGGGGGCCAGCTGGTTTACCCTCAAGGGTGTCCTGGATCATGGTGGGTGTTTCCCTGGGGTGTGAGGTAGCCTGGGCAAGAGACATGTGGTGGTTTGCAGGCTGGCCACACACCCCCCCACCGGCAACTCAAATGAAGGCACTGGTGTCTGGGATTTATTTATCTTCTACAATTGAAACTTTATAGCCTTAAGCAGAGGCCTGGACCTGCTAGGGTGTGCAGAAAGCTTGGCTTCCTCCATGGCTGGTGAAACCTAAGCCTCCCTCCTGCTCTCTTCATGGCCGCAGCCATCTTGGTTGGAGTTAAATGCGTACTTACCCCTGATTGGCTAATGGGCGGGGCTTGTGGTGTTGCAGAGTGGTGGTTAATTTGCATATTGCTGTTTTTAGTAGATGGGGTTTATTTGTTTGTTTGTTTGTTTGTTTATGCCTGAGAGAGATTAAAACTGAACATGTATTTTCAGGTGGTGTCAGTTTGCTGAGAATTATGGAGTCTGTTTTTCTTTAAATGTTTTTATTTTCAATATATTTACATAATAGAAGAATTCTATGGCATTTTGATTTGAAAAGTTTGAAATTCACTTATGTGAAAGTTCAATCTGAGAGTTAGGCAAATGGATAGGGTTTTTTTTTTGTTGTTGTTTGTTTCAAATTCCAAATGTATGACTTAAAGCAAGTCATAAAATCTATCTCAGAAAAATAAAGAACAGTGATGTTTATCCTAATCTACGCAACCCATGGAATTTTATAATTAGACATGATGTTAGAGAGTCTCTTCTCCTACTTGCTAATTTTATGGATAAGAAGATTGAGGCTTTGAGAAGCTAAATGATTTGCCTAAAGACATTCAGCTTATTTATGTCAAAGATGGAATTTGATTCCTGGATTCTTGTCATTAATCTAACTAGTGGCCCAGTGCATGAAATTCGTGCACATTAAAATGGTAATAATTAGAGGAATTAATTTAATATTGCTATTTGCTCTTTCTCTATAATAGAAGTATCAGAGACTAAATAAAATTAGTAAAATATATATGAAAACCTTCCTCCTGTCAGAGTCTGGGGCGCACCATGGGACCCAGAGTCAAGTCCCCACTCACTCACATGTGCCTCAAAATCATGTGAGACCCAGACCCAGCCACCCCCCGCCACCCATTGGGGTAGATCCAGACCTGGCCAGTCCCACCCTTGTCAAGCACCACAGGGCAGGGGTCATACTTGGGTCTCCTGGCCCAGCACCAGGACAGGGGGATGTGGCCTGAGGTCCCCCATCAAGTCCCACCAGGTGGCAGACACAAACTGAGATCCCCTGTCAAGCCCCGCTGGGTAGGGGGCATGGCCTGAGGTCCCCCGTCAAGCCCCACCAGGCAGAGGAGCACAGCCTCAGGTCCCCCGGCCCAGCAGTGGGAAGGAGGCACAGCCTCAGGTCCCCTGTCAATCCCCACTGGCATGGGGGTGCAGGCTTAGGTCCCTGTGAAGCCCGCTTGGTCGGGGGCACAGCCTGAGGTCCCCTGTCAAGCCCAGCCAGGCAGGAGGGGCACAGCTTCATGTCCCCTGGCCTAGTGCTGGGGCAGAGGGTATGGTCTGAGGTCCCCTAGCCTGGTGCCAGGGTGGGGGTGCAGCTTCAGGTCCCGTCAAGCTCTTCTGGGTGGAGAGAACAGTCTAAGGACCCCTAACCCAGCACCAGGATGGGAAGCACACCTTGAGGTCCCCCGTCAAGCCTGCCAGGTTGGGATTGTGGCCTGCAGTCCCCTGTCAAGCCACACCAGGTGGGAGGCATGGCCTGAGGTCCCTCAGCCTGGAGCTGGGGCAGGGGAGCAGCCTGAGGTACCCTAGCCCAGCACCAGGACGGGAAGTACACTTTGAGGTCCCCCATCAAGCCCCACTGGGTGGAGAACATGGCCTCAGGTCCCCTGGCCTGGTGCCGGGGTGGGGGTCGAAGCTTGAGGTCCCCTGTCAAGCCCCTCTGGATTGGGGGAGGGTGTAGGCCTCCCGCCCATGAACCGCAGCCACGCCCCCCACTGGCCTCCCTTCCTGCTGCCATAACCACCTCATGCTCTCCATGAGCAGGTATGCATAGGGAAGATTGGGCCAGGATAATTGGGAGGGGGTGATGGGGGCCAGCATCCTGGGTGAGCTGGGCCTCACAGCCTCTCTGCTTCAGCTCTCAGCACCCCGGACCTAAGGAGTAGTGCTTTCACAGGGGCCTGGCAGGCACTGGATATGGTGATGCCTTAAAAACAGAAGAAGCCCCCTTTAACTCTGGCTGGAATTGCATTGGGAATTTATGGTCAGGGGAAGCAGCCCAACATCAGGGCTGAAATAAGACCTTGGGTAGCCTCCAGAGGGGTGACTTCAGTCCTTCACTGTGACCATGCCTCCCATTGGCCTCCCATCCCACTGCCACCCTGCCCTCCCACATGCCGCGCCGCCCCACCCTCCCGCTCCTGATTCTCTGGTAGCATAGCGAAGGTATGGTAATTTGCATGTTTCTCTTTTATTAGATAGAATATATATATATATGTATATTTTTACCTAATGTTACTGTGTTACTGTCAATATAATACTACATTTACTTTATATATGTACTAGGGGCCAAGTGCATGAAATTTGTGCACTGGAGGTGGGCGGTCCCTCAGCCCAACCTGCCCCTGCTCACATAATGGGAGCCCTCAGGGGATGTCCTACCAAGAGCTCACCCCTGGCCTGCGCAAGGCCGAAAACCTCTGCCAAGACTTCTTCTGGCTTTGGACATCCAGTGATCACCCTGTGATGGGGCCAATTGCTGGATGACTTTGCCCCAGCCCCAGCCTGCCCAAGGCTGGAGAAAACCTCTGGCTGAGGCTTTTTCCAGTCTTGGGAAGCAGCCATCTTGGTTGGGTGTTAATTTGCGTATTGCTCCTGATTGGCTGGTGGGCATGGCTTGTGGATGTAGTGAAGGTATGGTCAATTTGCATATCACTCTTTTATTAGATAAGATGTCTATGAGTCTGATTATGTATACACCTTTTTATAAGACATTTAAGTAAATTAGAAATGTTATCACACTCCATTTCTAAATACTTCAGCATGCATGTCCCAAGACCTTTTCTTACAAACCAACAAAAATGGTAAGAAAATTATAATAAAAGGCTAATATGCAAATAGACTGAATGGCAGAAAAACTGAACAACTGGTCACTATGATGTGCAATGACCACCAAGGAAGCAAGTGTGAAACATGGCAGGTGTCAGCAGCCGGTGGCAAAATGCGGAACCTGGGGGGCATGGCTGTGGTGGGATGGTAGAGCTACTGAGTGGGGGCTCCAGACCAAGGCAGGGTGCCAGTCTCTTTCATTGGGGTGAGCTTCTGGTGGTTGCTGAAAATTCTTTGCTCCTGCATGCCATGGTCTCACAGTGCTTGCACCTGCTGCTGGTGCTGGAACCGCTGCTCACACACACTGCCAGTCCCAATTGTTCAGTGCCATCAGTGGGTGTAAGCAGTGGCTGCCATCCCTGATCACCCCTCAAGGATTCTCCACCTCCCCCTGCTCCTGAGGGGTAATCAGGACAGCAGCCACCTGCTTGCATCTGCTGATGGTGCCAGCCCCACTCACATCTGCTGCTGGCACCAGTCCCATTTGCTCCGCATCATTAGTGGATTTGAGTGGGGACAGCTTAGTCAGTTCATGGGAGCACTGGCAGCAGGAGTGGTGCTGCTGGCAGACAGGGGACTTGGGGGCCATGGCAGGAGGGGCAGGCAGGGGCACAGTGGATGGGCTGAGACCTGCTCCTGTGCCCACTGCATCCTTGCAGCCCACAGTTCCTTTCAAGCTGCATGAATTAGTGCACTGGGCCACTCATTACCTAATATATAGTCCTTAGTTAAATTTTCTGTAACTGCCTGTTTTTTTTTTGTTTGTTTGTTTTAATTTAGTATATAGTTAAAGTTGGCATACTAGTCCAGTGGTTCTCAAGGGTGACCCTAACCAGCAGCATTGGGATCACTGGGGAACTTGTCATATATGAACATTCCAGAGCCCTGCCCCAATAAGAAACTCTGGGGGAGGACCATGTTGCAATCTTTGTGGCAACAGGCACTCCCAGGTATATGAAAACTGAAGACCTGTTGATCTTGAACATGCCTACCACCTTTTCAGCTTTTCATGACATGTAGGATTATCAAAAGCTCAAGTCAAATTCTTCATAAAATGTACTACATTCCAGATTTTTAGATAGCTCCCTCATAATTTGATTCAGGTTCAAAATTTTGGCAAGTGTAGGTGATGTTAGGTACATTTCATTATGTTGAGAGACACTTGATACTTAATGGTCTTTTTCATAGCAATGCTAAGATGAATCATTTGATTAATGTGGTTACCACCACATTATGTTCCATTCACAATTAATAAGTAGTGTAAACAGTAGCAATCTAAGGCTTTGTGGATATTTTCTTCCATAATAATATTTAACCTAATAGTTGTAGCAATCATTGAAAATACTTGAATGAATCACTATATTGGTGTATGGTGATTTTTCTAATTTTATCATTTTTATACTTTAATTAGCTGGCTTTCTTTAAATAAGAACTTTTTATTTTCCTTTGTATTTATTTGGTTATGAGTTTATGTGTTTATTTGTTTATGTGTTTTGAATTATTATCAACTCATAGTCTTTAACACAATGTGGAAAATCATTCACTATTGTTATTATGTTTGATATTCGTATAATACCAGAGAGAGTTTCTCCAGACCACCCTTTGAATTCGTTCCCTGTTTTCTGGTGCAAGAAGTTCTAGGCTTACTTTGTATATTTCTTGCCCACAACATGAAATAGCCATTTTATCAAGGAGCCAGTCATTTTTAGTGGAAACTATTTTTGTAAACCAGTACCTGCATGCTAGATGTTCTATATACATACATCCACACATGTATATTTTTAATGATAATTTTGTATAGATCCCTCCAATGTAAATGAGCAGAGTCATCATCATGACATCATCATCATCATAATCAATGTCATCTTCTCCATTAGTGTTCTATAGCTACCATGATGAATTACCACAAACTGGCTTAGAACAGCACAAATTTATTACCGTATAGTTCTGTAGGTCACTTCAGCTCAGGTCTTCATTGAGGTAAAAATCCAGGTGTTAGAAGCACGTGTTCCTTTCTGGAGACCATTGGGAAAATCCATTTTCTGTGTCTTCCAGCTTCTGAAGGCCTCCCATACTCTTTGGCTCCTGGCCTCTTCTTCCACCACTAGAGCCAATGTCACTGCATCAACTTGACCACTCTTCCATGGACCATCTCCCTCTCTGATCAAGCCTTCAAGGCTTCTCATCATTTAAGGACTCAAATGATTAGATGGAGCCTAGACAAATAATCCAAAGTAATGTCTCCATCCAGACCTCAATACCCTTACTCACTCTGCAGAGTCCCCTTTGACACATAAGGTAGCATATTCACAGGTTCCAAGGATTGGAGTGTAGACATCCTGGGGACCATTGTTCTGAATACCATGTCTTCTCTCACTCTTTGTTTGACTTCAGTCCTCACACTGTGAAAACCTTGACTTCCAACAGCTTCTAAATAGTTACACATTTCCTCTATCCTACAATATACTCTGTATAACTTCAGAATTATAACAGTAATAACACTAATGACTATAAGCCTGCTAAATAGCTCTCAAGATTTCTTTGCAGTTTTTTGTTTTTGTTTGTTTGTACCCATTTTATCTCACTCAAGTGTATGATTGAACTACTGTATTCCAAAATTACTTTATTTGTGTCAATGTGCTATCAGATTTATTTAGTTTTATGGTTTGCTTTTTAATTCTTTTATTTTTTAAAAATAAGTTTTTATTGATTTTAGAGAGAGGGAGGGAGAAAGAAATAGAAACATGTATCAATGATGAGAATCATCAATTGGCTGCCTCCTGCACGCCCTCTACTGGGGATCAAGCCTGCAACCTGGGCATGTGGGCTGACCTGGAATCAAACTGTGATCTGGTTCATGGGTTCATGCCCAACCACTGAGAATACTGGCCAGGCTTTTTTTCATCCTTTTTAATTCATGTTCTTATTATGTGAAATGGTAATGAATATAAAAAGAGATGTATTCAGCTAAGTCTCAGTTACATCCTGATGCCTCCCACCCTATTTTCATCAACCATTTACATGCATTCACTAATATTAGTCAATGGTTTATTCTTTCTTTGATTCTTTTGGCAAAACATATGAAGATCCCTACTTTTAAATCTTATTTTACTTTTTTCTTACCCAAATAACTGAGTTTATGTACTTTTTCTGTTCTTTGTATTTTTACTTAGCCATATATCCTGCATCTATATCTCTCCAACAGTGTATCCTGGAAGTCACTCCATACCAGGTGGTCATGGAAATCTTATAAAGAGTAATTGTTGTCTCTCCATATACTTCCCATATCATTTTATGATATAGAATTGTAATATTGTATCACAACAAATATTTTATTTGTGACAACACAACTAAAAAGAGAAATACATATACAGTAAATATCTCTTTTAATGACTTCTATTTTTCTATCTTTGCATAACATTTTGTACATAATATAATTATAGAAAACTTCATTACAGTTATTTTTATCTAACATTTTCCTTTATGGCCTGTTAGTTGCTCAAATATAGAATCTCTCCCTTCCTTTCCTTTCCTTCTTTATTTTGAATATCATTGATTGTGCCTGGCACATAGCATTTCCTTACTTACCTGTTTTATCTGGAATCCATAAGAGGTTTATTCAGTTGGTTTATTTTTTAATGCATCTATTGTTAAAAATGAAATATTTTATCTGAAGTTTTAATCCTATTTTGTTATCAATTATTAACATCCTAACATGGATTAGTTGATCATAGAACCATTTACTTCTTATCCTATCTAATAAAAGAGTAATATGCAAATTGACCGTACCTTTGCTACACCAAATAAGCTGCACCCACAAGCCACACCCACAAGCCAATCAGGAGCTATATGCAAATTAACACACAACCAGGATGACTGTTGCTCATGGCAGGCTGGGCTGGGCTGGGGGCGTGGCCAAGCAGCAATTGGCCAGGGTCACAGGGCCATTGCGTCCCTGGGTGCCCCCACCTCAGGCAGGCCAGGCGGGCTGGGGATGTGGCCACGCAGCAATCAGCTGGATCCCAGTGTGATGGCTTCTCTGGGTGCCGCAGGCCAGAGAGGAGGGGGATGAAAAGACCTTGCCAAGCGGCCTTTTTGTCCCTGGCCTTGGGCAGGCCAGGCAGCGATCGGCCGGATAGCAGGGAGATCGCTTCACTGGGTGCCCCTGGCTTCACGCTGGCCTGGCAGGCTGGCAGCATGGCCAGGCAGTGATCTGCCCAGATCCCAGTTTCATCACTTCCCTGGGTGCCCCAAGCCAGGGGCAAAAAAGCCTTGCCAAGAGGCCTTTTTGCCCCTGGCCTCAGGCAGGCCAGGTAGCAATTGCCCGGATAGCAGGGAGATTGCTTTGCTAGCTGCTCCCAGCCTCAAGCAGGTCAGGCAGGCTGGCTGGGGTTTCCTGGCTGAGGTCCCCTGCCCAAGGATGGAAAGTCTCAGCCAGAGGCTTTCAGCCTTGGGCAGGCCAGGAGTGAGCTGTCAGTAGGACATCCCCTGAGGGCTCCCAGTATGTGAGAGAGGGCAGGTTGGGCTGAGGAACCACCCACCCCCAGTGTACGAATTTTGTGCACCAGGTCCCTAGTAAAAAATATAAAAGGCAGGTGTCTGAAAGAGAACAGCTATATATTTTGATTCTGGAATTGAAACCCCAAGAAAGGCAAGGAGTATGAGGATCATAGATATTATAGGAGGGAAGGAAGCAAACCAGGAAAAGAGTCAGAGAGACATGGAAATGGAAAGGTCTCTGTCACTGTGCACAGCTTAGAAAACCTGCTCAGATGACAAAAGAGGTTGTATTTATTGGAACAGAACTAGACCTCAAGGAGCATTTTCTCCAGATTAAGAAACCAATGCCTGGAGAGATTGAACAAGTGACTCAGGACACTTACTATAGACCAGGAGCCAGAACTTAATTTGTGGACCCGTCACACTATCCAGGGTTGCTCTTCCAAAGGACACTTGGGAAACTGAACAGATACCCCACTGCCCTGAGGATGGGGAGAGGTCCTAAACCCTCCTAACTTTAGAGCTCTTTGAATTTGGGTTACTATTCCCATGATCAGAATGTACATCTCTGTTTGCCTTGACCTCCTTCAGCCGAGTCTTCTGTATTTGTGGAGGTGATTTGTTCAGCATCAGAGCATTGTTTAAATTTAAAATCAATAACAAAAAAGTGAGCCAGCAAGAGGCACTGACTAAGTGCTGTCTGTGTGAAGAGTTTAATCCTCTGCCACATTTCTGTTGAAATCCAGAGAAATGTGAAGATGAAGTAAAATGAAAACAGACTAAAAATTATGTCAGATACCAAAATTCAGTAAGGCAGCTGCATCTTTGGCAGGGAATTGAGAATTGGGTGATTTTGAGTTCCAATTTGGTATAACAATACCAACCCACACATACACCACCTGTACACATAACCCATTCATACACAATATGCATACACACACAAAAAAACACATACAACATGTATGGCCCAATTCACACCAACACACAGAGACCACACATACAACAGTGCACATATAAACATGCACATGCCCACATGTAACACTATGCACACAAAACACACACATACACACATGAATTTATTCTTGACTGTTAAGATAAAGATGTTAACTCTTCCATCTGCCAACTTTACCCTACATTTTTATGTTGATGAAACACATAAAAGTAGAGGGGAAAAAATATCTTCATCAGAAAATTTAGTGAAAAAAACAACTCCCAAGACATTGTCATGTATTACTGGTTAGTTTTGGTGGTTCAGGGAATTATTTGAAAACAAAGAATCCTTTCACAGAGCCTCTAAAATACAAAAGATTTAATAACATTTACATCTGTGAATCAGCCATGTCCGTAATGCAAGTCATGAATAACACATAAACCAGAGCACGAAAGAACAGAAGTGCTCACACATCATTTAAAATCCAACCCACCCCATCGTCAGAGGAATCAAATGCACAGCAGGAGCAGTTCCAGTTGATACACACACAATATAGTCATTGAAAATGAAAACATATTAATTACTTCTTCTAACAATAAGGTTAGGAGAGAAATAGCAGGAGTCACTAACCTGTTTGACTACTCTGGTGAAATACTGTACCAAAAAGTACATCCTGAGTCACTTCCTTGTTTTCTATTAAAGAAATTAGGCTATTGAGCATTTGTGTGTATTTGCCTTGTTTTACTGCTCATTTCAATCTGCACTTGGGGCTCAGTACTGACTCCAGGCTGTGCTGAAAATGGGAAAAGTTGGTTTAAGATGGATCATTGTTATAAGTGAGTAACTCACACAAAAAAGAGACTTTCTTGTTGAGCAATGATATTTTAAAACAACAATACCTGCACAATGCCAGGTTGGATATGTGACAATCCACAGTGATAGGAAAATGGCTGATTATTACCAAAGCCTAGAGCTCGTGTAACAACATGTTTGATAAGGAAACCCTGGGAAATCCTTTCTGATTGAAAGAACTTTTTGAGGCCCAAATCTGGTTTTGCACCCCCCTAGATTCGCTCATTGGACTTTCATGAATCTCTGGGGTTCTCCTGGGCTTTCTGTATATGCTGGAAGGAACCTTACACTCTGCCATGGGCAGGGAGCCTCTGGTGCCCTGAGGGAGAGGGCAATGGTGGATTCTGTGTGGCATTTGCATTTGATGTTTGCCTCTCTTACTCTTTAAGTCAGCATTTGTTGTTTTTACTTCTAGAAATTAAGAGGGTATTCAAATCATGCTAATCTCCCATCAGTGCTAGCTGTTTCCTGGCTTTTACCTTGGTGTTTGCTTATTCATGTAACACTTTCTATGGTCCTTGTGTCCCCTTCTACCTCTAGGACTTTTGTTCATGATAGGCCATTGCAGGTTGGTCCTGGACATGTTATTCTTTATTTATTTTTATTTTTAAAAAATATATTTTTAATAATTTCAGAAAGGAAGGGAGAGGGACAGAGGGATGAAACATCAATGATGAGAGAGAACACCCCCTACTGGGGACCGAGCCTGAAACCCAGTCATGTGCCTTGACCTGAAATTGAACCGTGACCTCCTAGTTCATAGGTCAACACTCAACCACTGAGCACACCAACTGAGCAAGTCCTGGTTGCTTTAAAATTAGCTCTGTAAATATCAGGGACCCCCTTCCTCTTCTCCCACATACCTCATGTCAGTGTGAAATTTCACACTCTTCACAGACCTTGCTTCTGCAAAAGGGTAATAGTCATCTCTTTTTAACAGACTAGAAATATTCAGTTCCTATGGACGGCATTCCAGAGCAAATGAGTGTAATAGCTAAATAATATAATAATTCTCATTTTAAGTGAGTAATACTTCCTTTGTTCTTAATGTTTCTACCTGCATGAGTGTGTGTGCTTGAGTGTGCACGCGCGTGCGAGCGTGTGTGTGTGTGTGTGTGTGTGTGTGTGTGTGTGTGTGTAAGCAGACATGAGTGAGATCTCCATTTGGGGGAAGCCACAGCATCCCATAGGGATTTGCACATTTACACATTTGGGTTTTAAATGTTGTGCTGCATCCTGAGCCTCTTAGGTGATACAGATTATGTATAATAGATGACCTGCATTTACAGAGATGTGTGCTATACAGATGTAAATGTTATTATAGCTTTTATATTTTATGTTCTTGTTGAAAGATCATTTTGTCTTTGAATAATATGGCTGTTCAGTTTTTTTTTTGGAGAGGAGGGGGTTATCTTTAAAAGAGAATATGAAATGGATATTGCACATCATATATTTCTTAAAAGTAATTTGGTATTTTAGGGTCTGGGATTGGGGCTGACTGATACACTGCCACAATGAGATATCACCCCTGGAAAATAACAGCACCAGCACATGCCTGCATCTGTCCAACCTCATAATTCACTTTCACATTGGATTATGGATGTCTGCGTTCAGTGAGTCTATCTTCCCTTTAGGTATTATTTCAGCCCTTTGAGATAATAAGGAAAGTTTAATTGCGTTGTTAATTGATTTTTTGCACAACATTATTACCTTGATTGATTGCAGAGTTGATGAAAATGTTAGACACAGGCAGCGTGGAGTATCAGCCCGGCAAGGAGTGGGAGCCTTGTGGAGAATAGATAACCTTGATGTTAAGAGCTATATCCTTCAGATGTGTCTTCCCTTGACATATTGATGGCCCTCGAAAAGGGAAAAGCTGATTGTATGCAGAATGCAATCATTAAACCCACTTCAGCTTGCTGTTGATTAATTTGTTTTTTCCTGAATGATCTAGTTATATGGCGGCCTCACTAGTACCAACAGCAGCCATTTTCGAGGCTCCAGACTGTGCTTAACCCTCTCGAGGAGGAGAAATGATGAGGCTGGCATGCTGAGTCAGAAGATAACCTTAGGATGCTCTGAGTGTGGACTTGATGCTCACAGACATTGTCACCCTCAAAATCACTCTGTTTCCTGCACGATAGTGCTCATTTCCCCCCAAATGCCAAGTTTTTCAAGATGCTAAGGCCAAGGTGCTTTGCATTGACACCTGAGGTAGACTGAAATGGGAACTTCAGAATGTCAGGACAGTTGTTAAACTGGCATCCAGGAGTTCCCAGGAAAGATATGGCACTTGGGATTTATTATTACACATTAGGTAAAACCTTGCAGCAACTCGCTCCCACAATTTGAGACATTGATTCTTATTATTGTACTAGAGGTGCGGTGCACAAAATTCGTGCATGGGGGGCAGGGCATGTCCCTTAGCCCAGCCTGTACCCTCTCAAATCTGGGACCCCTTGAGGGATGTCCGATGATCAAGGGCAGTTGGACATCCTTCTCACAATCCAGGACTGCTGGCTCCAAACTGTTCACCTGTCTGTCTCCCTGATTGCCCTTAACCGCTTCTGCCTGCCAGCCTGATCACCCGCTAACCACTACCCTGCCAGCCTAATTGATGTCTAACTGCTCCCCTGCCAGCCCGTTTGCCCCCAACTTCCCTCCTCTGCTGGCCTGGTCACCCCCAACTGCCCTCCCCTGCAGGCTTGATTGCCCCCAACTGCCCTCCCTTGTAGGCCTGGTCCCTCCCAACTGCCCTCCCCTGCTGGCCTGATCACCCACAACTGCCCTCCCTTGCATGGCCTGAAACCTCCCAACGGCCCTCCCCTGCTGGCCATCTTGTGGTGTCCATCTTGTGTCCACATGGGGGCAGGATCTTTGACCACATGGAGGCAGCCCTCTTGTGTGATGGACTGATGGTCAATCTTCAAATTACTCTTTTATTAAATTGGATAGAGGCCTGGTGCATGGGTGGGGGCCAGCTGGTTTGCCCTGAAGAGTGTCCCAGATCAGGGTGGGGGTTCCCTTAGGGTGAGGGGCAGCCTGGGCGAGGGTCCTGTGGAGGTTTGCCAGCCGGCCATGCGCCCCAGCGACCCAAGTGGAGGCCTTGGTATCTGGGATTAATCTATGTCTACAATTGAAATTTTGTATCCTGGAGCAGAGCCAAGCATTCTGCTCGCTTCCTGGAGGCAGCCATTTCTGTTTGAAACTTTGTAGCCTAGAGTGGACGCCTAGGCTGGTAAGAGCAGATGGAAAGCTTGGCTTTCTCCATTGCCAGGGAAACCCAAGCCTCTGTTCTGTCCAGCTCAGTGGCTGCTGCCTTTTCTATATCTTTTATAATTGAAACTTTGTAACATTGAGTGAAGGCCTAGGCAGGCAATGGCAGGCGGAAAACTTGACTTCCTCTGTTGCCGGGGAAACCCAAGCCTTCCTCCTGCTCTCAGTGGTGGCAGCCATCTTGGTTGGGGTTTATTTGCAAAATCTGCTCCTGATTGTCTGGTGGGCATGGCTGGTGGGTGTGGCTTGTGGGTGTGGCAAAGTTATGGTCAAATTTGCATATTACTCTTTTATTAGATAGTATTTGTTTCCATGTGTAGAAGAATGACAAGAAGAGATTTCTGCAGTTTATTACATTTTCATTACTCTTCTCCCTGGCCTATGTAATTCTTTCCCAGAAACGTTTATTGATAGCTATCATTGTTAGTACAGTTCAGAGCCATTCTCAAGGTACTGAAAATCAGCTGCTTGATTGATTGATTAAGTGATTTGACTTCTGCTCTCATTTCCTCCCAAATTCACATCACATTCTCCATAACCATCCAACCCTGGGCTGAGTCTAGCAGGCTCAGCCTTGGGAGAAACAGTTGGCTCTGGAAGAACGGGGGCTCCTACTCATGCAGTAATTCTGGAGAGCTTCTGCTAGGCGACTGGGTGGCTTCCCCCATCCCCTCCCTGCACCGGCCTCTACACTTATGCTTCACGGAGCACTCTGGCTCCTTTTGCCATCTTTTATCCTTTGTGGCTATCCCCAATATTCATTTAAACCAAATTTTAATTGTCTAGTATGGTTGGAGGACTACCAAGAGTTATGTCATCTTCCTGGAGTCCTGAATCCCCCTGGAGGAGTCCATGGGCCTTAGAGCAGAAGAGAAACAGCTCATGAATCTCCCAGAACCACAGGATGCCCTGTAGATGGAGTTCGTGCTATGGTCAACAGCAGTTTCTCCTCCTTCAGCCCCACTCCCCCTATATTCAGAGTCTTTCTTCTGTTGAACTAACAACTGGCACTCGGAGAGTCTAATATCCACAGAGTCTTGGCCCTCAATTACCTTAATGGCTTATAATGAGATTTTGGCCAAGTAGCAGGTAGCAGGTTATTACTTCCTGCTCAGTGTGGGCAATGTCTATGCTGTTAATTTGTGTTGCTGAATGTGGCTCAGAGCTGGGCATCAAACTGTCAGGGCCAGATGTATTCTATTAGGAGCGAGGCTCACATTGGCTCCCAGGCAATTTTTCCCCCAATATGGAGGCATGTTACCTCACCACAGGGTGAATCCTGACAAATTCAAGCCAGCCAAATAAAAGGAGGTAATATTGCAAGTCATCAATGTAGTATGTTCCAGAGACAGATAACACCTGGTACCACCCACTGTCAGCAATGTACTCTGACCCAGGCCATTTCGTCCATAGGCAAAAAGTACACCCCTTTAATATTGCTGGAGAGACTGGTGCCTTTATTAAGTTTTAATGAGCCTGACCCTAATGAGGCCCTTATAATATGCTCTTCTACTATTTTCTTTGTCTTTATCCTAGGCAGAAATAAATAAATAATAAATAATAATGTACAGGAGGTTTATAGTGCTCTTTTAAACTGCTTTCTGCTATAAATTCTTACTTAACCTATAGTTTTTTTCATTAGCATTAGCATTAGCATTAGCATATATATGTATATTTTTTCAATGCAGGCTAGAGGATTGAGAGTTGAAGATCAGGAAATAATGAAATATACATGTTGTTCGGCCATGAGATTTGCTAGTGCCCCAAAATAATGATGTACTTTCTGTAACAACAGACTTTGGGTTATTTTTTTGTAATGCAAACTTCTTTCAGATCATATATCAGCAAATTCCTTTTGCTTTCTTTTTAGAGAAAGCAATTTAGATTGTTCTGCAATTAGGACAGATTACAGTAATATTAGCACAGAGAAAGCTTGTTTGGATTCTTATGAAGGGCAGATGGAGGCTGGCTTAACGTGCCTGAGAAAGGAAGATCTTTTTCCGGTCCCTGCAGCGTTTCAATTATGACAAAGCCACTTGTGACCGCATCAGCTTGATTTTATTTGAGAAGACCTGTTTTTTGTAGCTTTAAAAATTAAAGAAGTAACTTGTCATACCTTTTAGTGACTCTCTTGATAAATTTTAGGCTGGTGAATCAGACAGAACTGTGGATATTCCCCTTTGTGATGTGAGCTTTCTAATGGGAACAGATCTGACCCCAAAAGCAAATTTCTCCTTGAGAGCAGAGCCAACATCCCCATCCAAATTCTGCAGGAGAACCCCTGTTCCCACTGCTCAGATGTGTTCATGGAAGATTCCATCACTGTACAGGGAGACTAAAGACTGTCTGGGAAACTTTTCTGGGAGTTTTATTTTATCCTATACTTTATAAATTATCATTTGCAGACTCAGTTCCCTTCTACTTATGAAAAAAACACACCTCTTCTGTTAATATAATCCACAATTACTTAAATATAAACTTTCATGGGTTTTTTTGTTTGTTTGTTTGTTTTATATTAAAGAGCTGGAGCAAACATTTATTATCATTGTTCTTTAAATGTTTAGATACCACCTGTTTTCATAATTTTGTTGATGAGACAGTAAAACCTCTTTTTTTGGAAAACTGGATGCACCAGGACCTTCAGTCAACCAGATTTATTTTAATCTCAGAATTTTTGTGGTCTTTATTTTACAAGAATAAAAGCTAATGTCAAAAGTTCTATTTTTTTTAAAGGGGGCCTTGTAGGTCTCCTAGAATAGTTTCTTAAAGTGTGGTCCCCCAACCAGTAGCATGCAAATTCTTGCCCCAACTTACACTTATGAGTGAGAAACTTTGAGGATGGTACTCAGGAACCATTTTCACAAGTTTCCCATGTGATTCTGATGCATGGCCAGCTTGGAGTACCGCTGCCTTGGGGACAATAATACATGTCCAAGGATGTATAGTAAGCATTGGGAGTCAGAAGATTTACCCTGAGATCCTCTCACTTAGTCCATGATAAAAACAACAACAACAACAACAACAACAAAACACCTGCATGCCCTAGGTTTGTGAAGCATGGATGGAATGCTGTCATATTTAACCTTTTGGAGCCTACATAGAAAGAATACCCTAAGACCTTGAGAAATGTTCAATGAGCAGTTCCCACCCCAGCTACACTTCCCAGCAGTATCAGCCTCAATATAAACATTCAGAGAAATACTCAGTTGTGGTCACTATGATATATTTGATAAGACAATGAGATTGACTTTGGTTTCACATAATGTTTCATGTGTGACTGTGGACTCAAAGAGAGTTGGAGTTAAACATGAGTTAATAAGTTAATTAAATTCCTGGAACCCAACATTCTCTAGTGGCAAGTCAATCACATGACTCTTACAGAAAGGATGAAAGTGTGTGAGACTTGCTTCACTGACCACTTGGGGGGTCTCTCAGGGGAAGTGGAGAGACATACCTGCACTCTGCTCTGTTTTCCCAAGTCTAGTAACTCCCATTTTGTTTACTCCCTTCTCTGATTGAATCCACTCTTTTAATTTAATTTTAGGAAGTTTTAATTTAAAATCCATTCCCTGGATTGTCAAACCTTTATTGCTGTTTTAAAAATAATAATAATGATAAACTCCTAAAGGGAGGTAGTCAGTTGTTCTTGGTATGAAAATCATCGCTGGCTCATGTGTCAAAGACCAATGATGGTGACCAAATGATGACTGAACAGAAGGTGGAATTATTACTTGATCTTCATTTGAGTGGCTGCTGTCTCTTTTTTGACTAATCTGGACCAGATACTTTTGAGGGCAGGCCATGGCAGGTAGGTTTGAGCAGGGAAGGCCTTAAAAGGAGGTTAACTGTGATTTGCATGGATGGAGTACACCTTTTGAATACTTTATTGATCCACTTTTTAATTTAATTTAACTTAATTTTTTTTATTTTGCTTATCAAATGATGATTGGAAACTTTCATGGGTGGCACACTTCTTTTTGGTCTTCCACAGGAAAAATGATCTTTCTTTAAGAAATGCAGGAATCTCTTTTTGTTTATTAGTTTGCATGCTTCTTTACATTTATGTAGGAGATATGCAAAAAATCTCCAACCCCTGAGCCTGAAAGATTAATTAGAGCAATTGGTGGTAAAGAAAACCAGGCCCTGAAATCCAGGCCAGATGAATCCAAATGGTGGGGCATCTGGTAGCCCCATTCCCAGAAAGCCCTCAGCACAGGTTGAACAAACATGGCATATTGATCATTACAGAACCTGTAATTGGTGACCAAAAAGCACAGTGTGGCTTTAAAGGTCCTCCTGAGCAGTTGCAATCATTTTTTTAAAAGAAAGTTGCTGTTTTTCCTAAATTCATGCTGCCCTCTAGTGGCAAAGCTCCTGACTTCAGTGGGAAGGAGGAAAGGATGAATGTGGAGATTAATAGGGGGAATAGTGGAGGCAATGGAGAGGTGAACTTTTCCCTTCTTTCTTTCCTCTCCTGTCTGAAAGATCTCTGAGTCCCTCAGTCAAAAACTGAAGCAATACCACCTGACCATTGCCCATTTGACTGGCAGCCTGGTTTACGTGACCTTCATCAGTGAGCTGCACTGAAGGGAGTCCAGTTATCTTACCTGATTTGTATCCGTCTTGGCATGCACTTTGGAATCCAGCTCCTCTCTAACCCATTAAACCCCATGTCAAACCACTCACACCAAACTGGCCTTGAAGATTTGAGTGTCTCCCTGGAAAGTAGGTAAGAGTCGGCTTAAGTCTGGGTGTTGGTGCTCTTTGATATTTTGTCCCATGGGCTGCATCCTAGAATTCAGAAATACTAGCTGGACTAGGAAGCAAAAGTTGGGTGGTATTGGGTCTGGGAATGTGACCTTCAGGAAGTCACTTGGAACCTCATTTTCCTCCTCTATAAAATGAAAGACTTACCCAAAATGAATATCTCTAAATTCTGTCTCAGAATTGTTTAATATAGGCAAAGAAATACTTCTAAAGAAAATTTCCCATTCTCAGTGCAGCAAAATCACCAAGTATCTTTACAGGACTGTGTGAGTAAATCACTGTTTAGGAAGTCAGAGTACAAACTGTTTCTGGCTTCATTGTAAGATGTCACAAACATGTAACCTGAGAAGGAAAACCAAAATTGGAATTGCGAAGGAGACACAGCAGTGTTTTCTTTGGGGGAGGGGGCAAGTTGTTAGAGCCAGGAGATATTTACTATGGCATGTATTCTATGTTACATACATGTTCCTATTTGTTAGAAATGCAGAATGTAAGAGCCACACATATTAGTGGTGTTCCAAAAAGAGAACAAGTGAGCCCACCTCAAACCTGGGATGCTTTCCCATCAGTCTCTGCCTACCAGCACCACCTCCAATACTATATATATATAAATATATATATACAAATATATATATATTTATATTTATATATATATTTGTGTATATATATATGTGTGTGTATATATATATATACATATATATATATACATACATATATATATATATATATATATATATATATATATATATATATATGTTAAAGCATTGACATCTGAGGAAAAGCATGTTGGCTGTCTCCTTTCCAGGGCTCACATTTTGCAAGCATCCACTGTCAGATAATTTAGAAATCTGTCAGCTTAATATTTCCTCGATGCGACAAGGGCTTAGAATGGCAGGTCAGGTCTGGGCAGGGCCACGGTATCTGCAATCTGAGTGTGGGACCTGGGACTCCAGGTGAGACCGTGGAGCTGGTTACTATGGATGCGCTCAAAAGGGAAATTACATCTCAGACTTGGACCAGCTTTTACATTTTCCATTAACAGGTTATTGAGGGAAAACCTTGCCCTGTCTTTTTGCTCCTCTCCTTCCTTTCCTACCTTCTTCTCTTCTAAAAATCACAAGCTTCATTTCAGTGGCCCTGAGAGCCCGGAGTGTATTTCCACAGGCTCTGGCTTGTCACATGTTAACTTGTCTGCCCACTCACGTGGCCATTTATGCAACCCTCCCCAGGCTGGAGGCTGGCTTCTGGGCCCCGAGTTCCTATTACCTTCAGCACAGATGCTGCCAAGACCCTTTTCCTGCTGACGGCTTCCTTCTGCGTTTCCTTCCTTACAAACATGCTGGTGAGACTTGACAAAGCCCAGCATTTGTCTACGCTGCCTTTGTAATCTGTTCTGTCTCGGTGGAAAGTTTAACCTGCCACCAGACCCCACTGGAGGGGTCGGAGCACTGGGGCCCAATGCCCTCTTCTCAAAGGATATGCTGCCTGGCATTTGTTTTTATCATTGTTTCAATATATGGATGCTTCCTCACCCTTGATTGAGTGCCCATACTATGTGTTTTTGACTGGTGTTTGGTAGGAAGCAACATGTCATAACCTCGTGGATCTGGAGTATTAACCTTTATCCTGCATTCTCTTTGTGGTGAGAAATGAATAAAAGTCATCATTTACTTTAATTTATAATAAATATTGCTGGTAAACACAATTAACCTGAAATAAAACTGGCAGCAAGTAAAACTGACCGAGATTTGTATTTTGTTGGTATATTGAAAACTGCACACATTCATGGGAAGGAAATTGCCTTCATAGAAATAATAAAAGCAACAAAAATCAAAATGAGCTAAATTTACACACAGTAAACGGTGTTGACTAAATTCTAATAGAGGACAAAAGTCTTCCCATCACAATTTAGATCTACAAAATTTGCTTTAAGGAAATGTGACTTTATAAAATACATACTTTTGGACATAGAAGATAATCTGTGAAATTGGATATTTGACAAGTGCTGGGTGTGGACCTTAACCTTAATGTACAAATTACATGGAAAAAAATTGATTCCACTAAAAATAACTTCAATAAAATAAAAATGAAAAGGTTAATATAATATGGTTTGACTGAATTTAAAATTAAGAAAGTACATAGACACAGACAACAGTATGGTGATTACAGAGGGAAAGGGGGTGGGGGAAGGTAGAAGAGGGAACAGGGGATGTGTAGAAAAATGAATAAAAGTTAAGGAATGAATTGGCTAAATGGGGCTTACTCTGAATAATGAATTTTTTGAAAGAAAAATTACTAGGCTGGTTTACATGGTTATATTCATAAGCCTCAATTCAAAGCATCCCTTGGATCACAAATGGCAGAATTCAAATGTCCACCACTGCACAACATCAGGGTCATCCTGGCAGGGCCTGGGTACTCTCTTTTTTAAAAAATGTATCTTTATTGTTGAAAGTATTATAGACATCCCCCTTTTCTTTCCCCATTGACTCCCTGCATCCCACACCCATTCCTCCTGGCCTTCACTACACTATTGTCTGTGTCCACTGACTGTGCATATATGCATATACGTTTCCCATAAATCTCTCCCCCATCCCCACCCTCCACCCCGCCTCCCCTGCTTTCCCTCTGAGATTCTTCAATCTGTTTGTTCTATGTTTCTGTGTCTCTGGATCTATTTTGTTCATCAGTTTATTTTGTTCATTAGATTCCACATATAAGTGAGATCCTGTGATACTTAGCTTTCTCTGGCTGGCTTGTTTCACTGACTACTCTTCATGGGTTGTGTTGTATAATGAAGGAGCATACTCATTTGTAAGACGAGGGAGCATCCTTTAGGCAATACTGTGTGAGGTGTCCCTGAAGGATATAGCAAGGACAGTGTGCCCCTGGTCCATGGAGAAGATGTTTTGGGGGTTAGCAAGCATTTTGTGACCATGACAATCCATTCCAACCCAAGATTCTGGTCATAAACTGAGACACTTGCCTGAAGTCCCACTCAGATAGTGTGGGAAGGAAGTGTCACTTTCTCCTCTGCTTTCTCTACCCTCCCCTGGGGGCATCAGGACCAGAGCCTGTCCCTCTTTTATTCTCAGATGGGCCTGCCATGAAGTATGGATGTGGCTCTCCTTGCACAAAATCTGCTCTCAAGCAACCCCCTCCTTTAAGACCTTTCAGCATCTCTCTTCTTTTCATTTGGCCTTAGGATTTAAGTAGCTTACACTGAAGCAGGCTGTGTGCGGGGCGCCTGTAACTCTGCAGGCTCTGAGAAATCCTTTGTGGTATCCACAGCGAGCTGATAGCTCATCATACCGCTGACCTCAGGGTACTGCTCCAGCCACTTCCCAGGATTGTAAAACATGGGTGTTTATTCCTCCCAGGTCCCAGCTCCCTCACAGCTGCACATAACAAAGAGCGAGGAGTGTGCTTCCCTGAGACTGTCCTTTCCCGTGGATGATGTTTACAGCTCTTAAGGCTGGATGATAATGTTCAGTGCACTTCTCTCCTTCAGCAGACGGAGTGATTACTTTGTTTTCCTGGGAGAAAAGTGCTCAGCATAAAAACAACACCCGTGTTTAGGAACTGAAGCTGCTGCCTTCTATTACTTTGCCTCTTTCTTTAGTAAGGCAATTGTCTAATCTGTATGTGTTTTTAAAGCATTTCGAACATCTGTACTCCTACCAGAGATTAAAGTATGAGTGTTTAATAACTGAAATTCCTAACATTGTGAATTTTGTTTACATTGCATATGGATGATAATTTTAATGATATTAATTTATCTGGTCTACAAATATTCACTGCATACATCCTCGGTATGAGTACTGTTTCAGGCACTGGGTATTAATAGAAATGGGGCAGGAGTTAGTATTGTAGAGGTGACATGCCAATGGGTATGTGTAGTGTCACCTGGAAGCATAGTGCTAAAGCACTGGTTCCCAACATGGGCACAGGCTCCCGCAGAATGGCAATTTAATTTTCAAGGGGGGCAATTCAAGCATGAGTTATTAACAGTTAATTTTTTGCATTTCTTATGGTTCTAGGAGCCTCATATAGAGTATATAAATATATATTGTGACATATTTATGCATTTCAGTTCTCTATTATGTTTTGAAACTTTATTTGCTATTTTTTCATATCACTTCATATTACTATTATTTTTAACAGTTTCTTAGTGATTTCTTCCTCAGTACTTTAGTTGTCCTTTCATTCTTTCATTTCTCTCTTTCATGGATGCCATGTTCTTTGGAAGCTTGTTTACACCAAGTTAATGGTCTTTTCGGCTTCCTCCACATGAATAGGAGTTCACTTTTCGAAAAATAAGAATTTTGTATATGTCACAGGGTTGGGCCATCAGGATTTTAGAGATGCTTAGGTGGGACATGGCCAAAAACAGGTTGGGGACCGCTATTCTAGAATATTCCACAATGGACCAGAAAGATTCTCCAGATACTCCTTTCCTCTCTGCCAATGGACCCACCCCCCTCTTCCTAACACTGTCATCACTTTTTTCAGAGGCTGTGAAGAGTCTAGCTCCTTCCTTCACTCTTGCAGATTAGAGAACAGGCATCCATCTGTGAGTAGCCCTCGGTCCCTTGCCCTGTAAAACTTGCTGATTATAACTACTACCATCACAACAGAGTAAAACCTGCTTGTCATTACACAGCTACTCTTACAAGCATTGGTGAGAATACCATTTAAAATGGTGAATACCAAAGCTAACATTAATAAGGTTAATAAAATTGATACTTTATTTTTCTGATACAGATTTATTGGCCCAACCTATATTGCATCATCAAATAAGTGTGTATATTTGTACTAGAGGCCCAGTTCACGAATTCATGGACCAGTAGGGTTCCTCAGCCTGGCCTGTGCCCTCTTACCTTCTGAGACCCTTGGGGGATGTTGGAGTGCTGGTTTCAAGGGATGCAGTAGTGCTGGAAGAGGCAGGCAGCTGAGGTCAGGTGCCTGCTGCTGCTGCCACTGCTCGGAAGCACTTCTTTGGAGGTGGTAGAGGCTCGCCAGCACTGAGCCCAGTATCTGGCTCTGAATGGACAGCTGAGTGGTGCTCAGCTGTGGGAGTGCACTGACCAACCCGGGGGTGGGGGGAGGAGACAACTCCTGCATTGAGTATCTGTACCCTGGTGGTCAGTGTGCATCATAGCAACCTGTTGACTGGTCGTTCCGTTGTTCAGTCACTTAGGCTTTTATATATATAGATGAGTAAAGACTATTATTTTGTCACAACTAAAATGCACATGATAAACCACTAAATCTGATATTTAGTCTTAGTTCTGTTGAATATGGAATTAGGAAATTTGAATCAAAGCTAGCAAAACATAGGCTAGGTAGTGGCAAGTACTTTCCAGCTCAGAGCATGAAATACACTGCAGAAAGTTAGTTGGTGTTCTTTTGTTGGGGATTTTGAGATCCAGCAGCGCTAACCTTCATATGTTATGGGACTCAGGCCTGATGGGTTTCAAGAACTGATTTAGTCCAAATGAAATTTTTGATGAATTCACCATTGGATATGCCTGCTACATCAGGCAAGATTGGAGCTGCTATCCTCATCTTCATAAGGGAAGCACTGGGGAATATTAATTCCAAGCTAAAATGAACCTCTGAGATTATCTGGCCCTTATCCCTCACTTTACAAATGAGGAAACCAGCCCAGTGAAGAAAAGGGAGGGGAGTATGATCACATGACTGTTGGGCAGAGCTGGATCTAACTATAGATAACTATAGATCACCTCCACCTCTTCTTATCAACTGGAAGTGCAAGGCCCTCCAGGAGGCCAGGGAACCCTGGGTCTTTGCTGGACTCTGCATGCCTGGGCCAGGACTCCCCCTCCCAACTCCCAGCACAGTTGGGGTTCTCCCCAGCAGTGTCTCCAGGACCATTCCTGCCCTGGCAGCCTTGCAGCCAAGGAGAGAGGCAGCTCCAAGGTCATAACTTAACCTGCATAATTAGAACATTCATTTCAGAGGGGGAAACATTTAAAAGATAAAGGACCTCTTTAAAGCAGATTCTCCCCCAAACATTTCCCCCCATAATTATAGTTTTAAGAAGTTATGGCGATGGTGGAGCTAGCTACTTAAGAAAAATTAGGAGTCTCATTTGGGCAGGAGAGGATTTCCCAGGGGACAACACATTGTCATTTTTTTACGGCCCCCTGAAAGAAGCCACACTCTGATGGCTACCGGCTGGCCTGATGCATGGCAAGTTTCCTTCACTTATTATGGCCAATTAATTTCTCCCCAAAGAACTAAAAACACTACATATTCTATTAAATGTTGTTCCCCCTTCAGTCTCCAGACACAGAAGTTTGAGGAGATAGAAACAAGCGGGTGCATTGGAGATGCACAGGGAGACCGCCGCCTACTGAGTCACCACCGCGGGTTCCCAACTTCCAGGCTGCGCGCCTCCCCAACAAAATTCCTTTGCCAGCAAACTGTTCCCTCTGTAATTGCCACAGTTTAAGGCAGTTATTGTGACAGGAGGAGAGGGCCATGAAGAGAGCAGGAAAGAGAGTCACTGCCACCATCTGCCTTAATTTATGAGCAAATCCTATTGTTACAAATAACCTTCGTGATAAATAAAGTGCTATGGCCACATATGGGGCTGTAGCTTTATTTTATTCCTTGTTAATTTCATTTATTAATTTATTTAGCACAGAAGTTCCATTTGGGGGGTAATCACTTCCCAACTGTGAGCTCGGTCAGATAGGAGTCCCAATTGATACAACACTTGTGTAATTGTAGGTGGTTCAAGTTTAAACATTTTAGTCTGATTTGGACTGTCATAGGCTGGACCACATATCTTTCCAGAAGAGCACCAGCAGGGCAGATGGATTAAATTTTCTGCCGCTGGACAGTCCCTATGCTGTCCTAGGGCAGTCCACAGACAGAGTAGCTTCCCTTAAAGGATGTTATTCAAGGTGACAGCTCCTCACATGTTGGCACTCAGATCACCCCCAGTAGCCAATGTATCGGGGGATAAGCGGCTCCTCATGCAAAGCCCAGATTTATGGACTGAGGTCATCCTTAGTCTCCTTGACCCCAGCACTTTTACAGACAGGGCTGCCAGTAACTTTACAGCCACAGCAAGTTTTGTAAAGACATCTGGGGAGAAAATCTGCAGGAGTGGGTGGAGGAGACCCTAGTGATAGAGAGTGATGTCACCTTTTGTTAGAGCCGCAGACAGCATTAGAATATCCTTGGCATAATATGGCACTGGTATCTCTGTCAGCATCTCTGTTTTCTGTCACCACACACAATCCTGGGCCTGTCTCCCGCCCTGACAGTGTCTGTTCAGATCAGAGTATTGCCCGCACAGAGATCAGCCCTGCTCCCTGCCACACAGACCCTTTGTTTGAAGTCTGCCCTTTTGTCATTAATGCACTTGGTATCTATTTAAATCTGACAGTGACTGTGGTATCTGTTTTCCCGTCAAGAGATCATTGACAATATTAATACCTCATGTCCTTGCCTCGTTCTCCAAGCTCTGACACCTCCCTGAGTCTCCTGCATTCATCAGGCAGCCTCTATCTCCAGGATGCCTATAAACTGTCTTGCGTCCAGGCCCAAAACAGCCCTTAAAAAAGGACTTTCATCAATGCCAACCAAAGAGAAGGACTGGGGAACATGGCTCAGAACATGTCACCTTCCTCCATGTGTTCCCAATGTAACAGCCTATTTCCAGGGGAGTTGAGGTTTAACGTGGGGAGAAGGCAGAAAAAAGAAATACAATCTGAATGTGCTGGAAAGTTTGCAGGAGGGAATGAATACGCCCACTGGAGTGTGGTATGTGTGTCTGCCTTGAATTCTTTTACTCAAGAGCAAGACTGTGCTCTTTATGATGTCTGACAGCCCTATCCATTTTTTTTTGTATAAAAATGCATGCTGTCCTGGTGCTATAGAGAGATATTAACATCTTTCTGCCTCATTCTTCCAAATTCTTCATGGGTGTATTTGAATCAATTATGTTTAAGGAAGCCCCTTGTGCATTTTCAGAAACATCTGCGACACTCCCACCCAGGCCTGTAGGGGATGCTGTTCCTGGAACAGATTCTAACCAGCCAAGCCCACAGACAGGTATTGGGCATTGGGGACAATGTCAGTCCAACCCAAGGTGCTAACATTAAGCCCAATAAAGAGAATAGCTCAATGGCAACAGCTTAAACGAATCACCTAGATATTTTAAGAAAGGATTCAGGGAGGTTTTATCCAAGCTCAGTGTTTCCAGATCCAAATTCAAAAGCAGAAATTGGGGATAGGGAACTAAGTAGAAAGTATGGGCAAGGGGGAAGTGTGGCCACAGCACACTTGCTCTTGGGGATATGGTATAAAAATAGAAGGAGTGAGAATGTAACCAAGACCAGTTTGGAGGCCATGGGAGAGTATCATCCTCTCACCAACTCTCAGATTCTGTGACCCCAGCAATTCTCAACTTTGTCCCAAGTCATTCAAACCTAGGAGTATCTGCTTATCCTTAAAAGTTTCTGAGTCATTTTTAACCCTAATTAAGAAGAATATTTAAAGTTCTAAAATGGAGAAGTATCTCTTATATAACCACAAAATATTTACTGCTTAGAACTTCTGATAAAGGACCTGGATAATTTCAAATGCTAATTTATCCCAAATAAACAATAGCTGGTGATTGTTGGTTTCCTACTATCACACTGATGGGAAAAAATCATACATTTAGGTAGCTATTTTTAGTGGCTGATTTGTGGCTCATGAATTAATGTTTTATGGAGATTTCTTTGTTGTTGTTTTTTTCTTTCTGGTTATGCACACATCAGAGACTCAAGTGTTATTACTAACAAGATAGCTGTGAAGCTGATTTTTAAGTTTTTTTCTAAAATCAGAAGAAAAAACAAGGTGGCAAAATAAAATTGTAGTTTAAATATTTTCTTGGAAAAAAATTATTTTTCCTTAATAATCCTACAAAGCATTTATAATAACTATGATAGGTGATTTCTTATGGATATTTAGAATAAATATTGAGTTGATTAAAAGGTTTAACCCTATTCAAAGGGTATTTTTCATAGTTAATTCCTCCCATAACTTCCTTGAGTGAAAGGAAAACTGTATATTGAGCTATATAATTATTTAAAATAAAACTGAAAATAAAAATTAGCCCTAGCTGGTTTGGCTCAGTTGACAGAGCATTGACCTGAGGACTGAAGGGGCCCAGGTTTGATTCCTGGTCAGGATACATGCCTGGGTTTCAAACTCGATCCCCAGTGTGGGAGTGTGCAGGAGGCAGCCGATCAATGATTCTTTCTCATGATTGATATTTCTCTCTCCCTGTCCCTCTACTTTATTCTCTACCTGAGACTGCAGTTCAGCCTGTGAGAAGGATCTTTTAATGTCCAGGTTCTTGTGACTTTCCATGTGGTATGTTGTCAGCACCACCCCTCTTCCTCAATCAGCCCTTAAGTGTTTGATGCCTCCTGGGAACTGGAAGGTCCTTTTAGAAAGTTAGTAATATTGACTCATGATAGAGGATTGAAAATAGTCACATTCAAGGAAGACTGTTCCACATGTTTTTCTTGGGCTGGGCCCATCTTTAATTTCTTAATTTCCCATTTTTAGAAACTGTTAAGGGAACCTGGTGAGAGGAGATGGTTATGCTTTCTTTTGAGGAGTAATTGGCCAAATGAGAACAGTCTCTCAACTGTGGAAGAGACACCATGATCCTCTGAGAGCCTGTGCTCTGCTGACATTTTATTTGAATGTCAACAGTGAGGATAAGATGGGAGGGTTTCCCTGTGGGACTTACTCCTCCTGCTGCCACCCGTGGGATCTGGGCCTGTCTTGTGTCCTGCTTTGCAGCACCTATTCGGTTCCTGCTGGAACGGTGGTTTGTAATGATGTTTTCTTCTATTTTCAGGTGTCCTGGGAAAGTGTCGCTATGTTTACTATGGGAAGAACTCTGAGGGCAACAGGTTTATCCGAGATGACCAGCTCTGAAGGCAAGTTCTGTATGCCTTATCCCATGTCATGAGGATTTAAGCAAAAAGGGAAAGCAGAAATAAAGAAAAAGCTAAGAATAGACAATGCCCACACTTCATTTCTGTGGCAAGGCTACGACTTCGGCTTTTGCTACCTTCTGCTGACTTTGCCAGGCCTGTCACCATCATCTTTCTGCCTTAGACTGAGTGGTCACATAGAGATTGACATGATTGCCCTTAAGCAGGTCTCATCCACCAGGGTGACAGACAGCAGCGGCGAAGCACCAGGGCTGACAGGATGAACACCATGATAGATTGCCTGGCCCGCCGCTGCTCACAGGGGAACAGAGGTCACACCTGGGGCCTCCGTGAGCATGCTCAGTGGCTGTAACCAAAGTGAGAGAGACTCTTCAGCTTGCCTACTGAGTAGAGATCCCTCTGATGCCATTGTCCTATGGGTTTCCTTTTAGTGAAATAGTGCAGTTTTGAGGAAGCCCCCTCTCTTTTATTCCTCTTAAGTATTTATCTCATATTTTTCATGTCCCACCCCAATCTTTAGTATCTTTATCACTGCCAATAGGTGTTGGTTTGAAATTTTTCAGAGAGCAGAAGGTGTAAGTTCTCAGCCGAGCCATTCATGTATGGCCAGTTTCATGTTGTCACACTTTCTGAATTGGAGTGACTAGCTTTCCCTGAATCCCTGAAAATAAAAACATGTACTTAATCTTGTTTTGTTCATTTCTAAATGCATGTGTTGCCTTAAATACTTGGCAGTGTCAGGCATTTTTTTCCAGCACTAGGCTCTGGGTATACCAGGAACTTTTAATATTTTTAATTCATTCACTCATTGATTCATTCACTCATTCATTTCTAACCATAAACACCTCCTACTATATCTATGCCATAGTTGTGTTTGGAGCTAGCTTGCTCCTGTGGGTGCTACTTTAAGGTAGTAATCTGATAAAAGAAAGTGGTGCATTAGAAGATAAGAGAGAAAGGAAGACTGTAGAAAATGTCTACCAGGCCAAACAGTTTTAATGGACGACACAAACCCTTTCAATTTGGTATCATTCTCAGACCTCTCAGAAATTATATCCATAGCTGGTAAGATAGCCTTGGTTCATGTTGGATCATATTTCAGCACCAGTGTTTCAAGGAAAATAAGCATGATGAGACTGTTTGGGGGCTTTAGTGTCATCCCATCTAATAAAAGAGTAATATTCAAATTAACCATCACTCTGCTACACCCACAAGCCATGCCCACCAGCCAACCAGGAGCAAGTATGCACATTAACCCATCCAAGATGGTTGTAGCTATGCAGTGAGCAGGAGGGATGCTTGGGTTTCCCCAGCAATGGAGAAAGCCAAGCTTTCTGCACACCTTGGCTGGCCCAGGCTTCCACTCAAGGCTACAAAGTTTCAATTATAGAAGATAAATAAATTCCAGATACCAGGGCCTTCACTTAGGTCACTGGGGAGCGTGGTCAGCCTGCAGCCCTCCTCAGACCCCTCATGCCCCAAGGGAACCCCCACCCTAATCTGGGACACTCTTCAGGGCAAACCAGCTGGTCCCCCACTCAAGCACCAGGCCTCTATGCTATCTAATAAAAGAGTAATATGCAAATTGATCATCACTCTAACACACAAGATAACTGCCCCAATGTGGTCAAAGATGGCTGCCCCCATGTGGTCATAAGATGGCCACCACAAGATGGCCAGCAGGGGAGAGCAGTTGGGAGGGGCCAAGCCTGTAAGGAAGGGCAGTTGTGGGCAATCAGACCAGCAGGGGAGGGCAGTTGGGAGGGTCCAGGCCTGTAGGGGAGGGCAGTTGAGGGTAATCAAGCCTGCAGGAGAGGGCAGTTAGGGGTGACCAGGATCACAAAGGATGGAAGTTGCGGACAACCAGGCCTGCAGGGAAGGGTACTTGGGGAGGGAGGTTCCAGGCCTGCAGGGAAGAGAAGTTGGGGGTGGGAGGACCAGGCCTGCAGGGGAGGGAAGTTAAGGGTAATCAAGCTGGCAGGAGAATGGTTAGGGGGTGATCAGGCTGGCAGGCAGAAGTTGTTAGGGGCAATCAGGAAGGCAGGCAGGTGAGCAGTTGGGAGCCAGCAGTCCTGGATTGTGAGAGGGATGTCTGACTACCCATTTAGGCCCAATCCTACTGGGCCTAATATTTTAGATCTAATATATTAGATCCTCTAAGTTAATATATTAGTACAGCAGTAAAATTGCTCTGGAAGATACTGGAAAGGTTGGTTGCTTCTGACATGACAACATTTATTTTTCTTCTTCTATTTAGACCAGGTGATTATTGTATCTCCTAGTTTTAGTTTAGTTTGAGGACAGCAAAACCTGAAAGAGAATCCTTCTAGTTATAGGTACCAAATAACTAGAGAGTTGTTATTATAAAATTGTTTGAGGAGTCAGAATCCCTGAAACACCCAAGAAGAACCAGTTTTCTCAGCTTTAGCCCATTTACATGGACTCAGGCACTGAAATGTTTATATGTAAGTCCTTTGAATGACTTGCATGGGGCCTGGCCAGAGTCCCTCTTGTAGATTATGTAACCTTTGGTCATCAGTTATTTAGCTTAAAATCCTCAAAACCATTAAGGGAGGATATTGAGCATTTGCCTTTATTTCTCAAATCCATGAATAACCAGAGTCAAGTACCTTCTTTTCTTTTTGATCTATAAAACAGCACTGGGATAATGCTTTAAATTAGCTGCATTGGGTCCCACCCTCGTTCTTTATTTTGTCCTTGGCATATTATGGGCAGCCAGAGTTCTGTGCAAGGGCAGCTAGACTAGTCCCATGTCACATCCAATCTAGCGGCACATATATCCTTGTCTTTATAAAAGGCTTTAACCCTGCCTCAAACAATAAAAAAGCACTTGTGAACTGACCACAGAATTTTTCCATCTTTATTTTTCTTACTTGTTTACTTTTCTTAATGTCAGAACCATTTGTATCATACGCAGGAATGTCTCCCTCAATGAGGCAAAAAAATATTTTTGGAGTGAATTATTGACCACATTGTTTCCCTCTCTTTGGGTTGTTTATGTTCTTCCAAAATGGTGTAATAACTTTAATTAAGATTAGCTTTAATTATAATTTACGCAAAGGCCATCACTACAGTATATTCATCTTAATGAGAGGATTGTAGTGAGTTTGTTTCTCTTAAAAAGGAATAATGGCAATGATTTCATGTTGGGTCATTGGCGATTCCACTGTTTGTTAAGCAAGATTTGCTGTGCTAGAGTTATTGGTCTGCATTGGTAGAGGAGGAAGCCATGTTGTGTGCTTATCCTAAATCCATAGAAAATTCTCAAGCATTGTTTTACAAAGTAGAAGATTAGAAGGTAATATGTTCAATCAAAACTCATACATTTTTCATATGCTTTTTTCTACCCTTGATCTTTCTGCTTTTTGCCCTGTTCCACTGAGTGTTTTCTTTGGGGATCATGGTGTCCCTGAGTCCTCTCTCCCAGGATACTGATCTAACTTGAGAGTGCCCTGCATCCTGGAGTCTTCTGTTGCCTCAGCAAAGTCAGGGCGGACTGTCTTCTTCCTAAGTAACATAATTTTATAGAACAATTTGTTCCTTGAGGAATAATGTTTTAGATTGTGGAGAATCCTATTAAAAGTACAACTATTACAATCATTTGCTTTTACTTTTACCAGCCTTGCTCATAAACCCTCCATCTGTTTGTGGTTTTAAATAGAGGCACATTATAGAAGATTATCGCTCGATCAGGCTGCATGTCTGAGTGTGGTGCACTTTCACAAACTCATGTGTAGCAAGGAGTAAAGGAAAGCAAGACACAGACTCTGATAAAGGGATTTTTTTTTGCTTGTTTTTTAACCTGTGTGTGTGTGTGTGTGTGTGTGTGTGTGTCTGTGTGTGTGTGTGTGTGTGTGTGTGTGTGTGTGTGTTGGATGGCGAGGGTTTCCATCAGAGATGTATCTTGCAGAGTTTCAAGGGAAAAAATTGTCTTTCTTGCTTCTTCTAAGAAGTAATATGACTATCTTTCTGGGGTTTTTTTTGTTAATATGCAGATTAATTGGGCTTTTTAAATCAAAACAGTAGCAGTGTTCAGTAGTCACAATGTAGGAGAGCAGCCTCCGTCACACCTGTATCACTGCCCACTTCCCCGGGGTGGACAGTGCAGGGCCCATAGAGGGCGTTATGTTGTCAGTTCATCACAGTTGACCTAATGTGACATTCACCAGCTGCTTCTCCCAGTTCTGTTTTTTAGAGAAACGCTCACCAAAGAAGGCTGTTCCCACTGCTTGATTCTGTTCTAATTTACCCAAATTCCATGTTGTAAAGTGACTATGACCTAGAATAGGAAATGAGACCAGAGCACAAAACATGTTGGTTACATGTTTGTGTGACAAACCAACCATTAGCCCTGGGTGGAGTACTGCATGTTACTTTCAGTGCACCAGCAAACACCTAGGATATTTGAAGAATATTAAAAGACAAGCCACCTATCCAAAAATCCCATCTTCCTACAAGTTTACCTGAAATTTTCCAATATTAGTATTTTTTCCTTTGAGTAATTATAATCATAACTGTGAATTTGTCATCTTGTAGATGGGGTAAATAATAAGTTATGTTATTCATGCATATTAACACATTAGCATTGCTAATTGTCTTAAATAGCATGGCATGTGGCCTGGAGGACATGTAACATAGGACAAGGGAGTTTTTCTAAGAAAGAAGAAAGAAAATTCTAAGTATGGAGTGCAGTGGGGGTAAGCTGCTAATGTAGTGGTGATGCAAATGCGAATAAACTGAATTATGACGAAGAAGATCATGAAGCAGAGCTCTGTGTAGAATTAAAGTGTGGGTGCAATGGGTAGGGACACAGAGGGAGCTGAGGGAACAATGAGAAAGGAAGTCAAGGAACAGTTTTCTGTCTGCCATGTGTTCATTAAACCTCCATCTCTGGAGGATCTTAAAGCCAAGATTAGAAATACAATTATTTCTATTACTGAGAGACAGTGGAATAAAGTTTTTATGAAGTTTGAAAATCAACTAGAGTAATGTGTGGCCCAAGACAGTGGTTATGTTGAATTTTAATAAGAAACATATCAATACATTGAAATAGAAATACTTAACTTTTCAAATATTGTTAATGTAAGTTAGTAGCACTTGCACTTCTGAAATGATTCAAGCTAAAAACAACACTAAGGCTCTTGGGATGCCCTGTTATATAGATATAGTAACTTGATTTTAACGTGTTAGTAAATATCTTTTGAGACCTATGATGTATATACTTTTAAAATTTATTTATTGTCTTTTGGGGAGGATATTTCCAATGTTGATGTGATCAACTTTCTTAATTTTTATGATATATGTATGGGAGAGTTACAGGGGCTGTGATGTATCTGAGAAATTCTTCAATATCTTAAAATCATAAAGTTATTCTGCAATTTTTAAAAAAAGTTGTAAAAATTTGTCTTGAATATTTAGGTGTTCAGTCCTTCTGCAGTGGATTATGTGTTGGTGTGAGGCAGGTTCATAATTAAACTTTTTTACTACATGGCTGGCTTATTGTCCTGCTTCTTTTTTCCTCCTTTATAATACCATCCATTTCTGTCATTGCTAAATTTCTGTATATTTTTGGAATTGTTTCTGAACTGTCTGTTTTATTCAACCTGTGTAATTGCCTTGCTTGTATCAGTATTACCCTATTTTAATTACTATAATTGTGTGAATTTTGCCTCCCTCTCTCCCTTCCTCCCATCCTTTTTTATTCCTCCTTTCTTCCTTTCATCAATTTCATTGAAAGAACGATTTAGATACAATAGAACAATAAATGCCCTCATTATGAGTTAGAGTTCAATAATTGTGCCAAAGACATACACCTGTATAATCACAATGCTAATCCAGATATAAAATATTCCCATCACCCCTGAAAGTTCCCTTATATTCTTTTATAATCTAACCCCCACCCCTACTCAACAACTGGCTCCTTCCTGTCGCTACAGATTACTTTTGCTTTTTTCCAGAACTTCATATAAATGGAGTTATATAGCATATACTTATTTTTTGTCTGGGTTCATTTGTTAAGTATTATATTTCTGTGGTTTATCCACATTGTTGCTTGTTATTACTGAGAAGTACTCTAATTTATGAAGTTACACAATTCTTTTTTTCCCTTTTCCTTTTTAGACATTTGCTTTTTTTTCAAATTTGGGGATTTTTTTTTCATATCCTTTTATTGTGGTAAAATATATATAACATAAAATTTAACTATTTTAAGTATATAATTCAGTACATTAAATGCATTCACATTGTTGTGCAACATTCAACACTATCCATTTCCAGAATTTTTTCATCATCTTAAACAGAAATCTCACTTGTATTAAATAAAACTCCCCATTTCTCCCTTCCCTTAGCCCCTGGTAACTTTATTACACTTTCTGTGTCTATGAATTTGTCTATTCTGGGTACTTCATACAGATGGATTCATACAATATTCATCACTTTGTGTCTGGCTTATTTCACTTAGCATGTTTTCAAAGTTCATCCATGTTGTGGCATGTATAAGAATGCCATTCCTTTCAAACATGAATATTTTATTGTATGTATATACCATATATACCACAATTTGTTTATCCATCCATCTTAATGGATATTTGGGTTGTTTTTAATCTTTTGGCTATTTTGAATAATGATGCTATGAACATGGGATACAAGCATCTGTTTAAGCCCTTGTGTTCAATGCTGTTGGGTATATATTTAGGAGTGGAGTACTAGACTATATGGTCATTTGTGTTTTACTTTTTGAGAAATTACAATATTGTTTTCTACAGTAACTGCATCATTTCCAACAATAATATACAAGGATTCCAATTGGGGATTTTTTTCTTTGTTTGTTGTTTTATAAAACCACTAGAGGCCCAGTGCATGAAATTCATGGACAGGAAGAATGTTGTGGGGAGAGATATCCCTAAGCCCAGCCTGCACCCTCTCTAATCTTGGACCGCTTGGGGATGTCTGACTGCCTGTTTGGGATCAGACCAAAACAGACAGTTGGACATCTCTCTCACAATCTAGGACTGCTGGCTCCCAACTGCTCACCTGCCTGTCTGCCTGATTCCCCTAACCGCTTCTGCCTGCCAGCCTAATCACTCCCTAACCACTCCCCTACCAGCCTGATCAACACCTAACTGCTCCCCTGCCAGCTGATTACCCCTAAGTGCCCTTCCATGCCAGCCTGGTCACCCCCAACTATCCTCCCCTGCAGGCCTGATTGCCCTTAACTGCCCTCCCTTAAAGGTCTGGTTCCTCCCAACTTTCCTCCCCTACTGGCCTGATCACCCACAACTGCCCTCCTCTGCCGGCCATCTTGTGGTGGCCATCTTGTGTCCACATGGGGGCCATCTTTGACCACATGGGGGCAGCCATCTTGTGTGTTGGAGTGATGGTCAATTTGCATATTAGTCTTTATTATATAGGATTTAGCGGTGTGAAGTGGTATCGCCTTTTGGTTTTGATAGGCATGTCCCTTATGACCAGTGATGCTGAGCATCTTTTCATGTGCTTTCGGCTATTTAAATATGGAGGAAAGTCCACCATCCATTTTTTAAGTAAATTGTTTTCATTTTGAGTTATAGGAGTTCCTTACATATTCTGCATGCTAATCCTTTATTATATATGTGATTTGCAAGTATTTTCTTTCATTATCTGGGCTGCCTTTTCACTCTCTTGACAATGTCCATTGTTTCACAAAAGTTTTAAACTTTGATAAATTCCAATTTGTCTATTTTGTTGTTGTTGCCTGTGCTTTTGATTTCATATTCAATAAATTTATGCCAAAGTCAATATCATAAAGATTTTTTTTAAGTTTTAGCTTTGTAATTTATCTTGTGACCCATTTTAAGTTAATTTCTATATCCTATCTAATACAAGAGTCATATGCAAATTGATCATACCCCTGCTACATAAGCCATGCCCACAAGCCAATCAGGAACGAGTATGTAAATTAACCCCAACCAAGATGGCTGCGGCCACAGAGAAAGCAGGAGGGAGGCTTGGGTTTCCCTGGCGATGAAGAAAGCCAAGCTTTCCACAGCCCTGACCTGCCTTGGCCTCTGCTTAAGGCTACAAAATTTTAATTATAGAAGATACATAAATCCCAACAGAAATGGCTGCCACCACAGAGAGCACAGAAGGCTTGGCTCTGCTCCAGGCTACAAAGTTTCAATTGTAGAATATAAATAAATCTCAGATACCAGAGCCTCTGCTTGGGTCACCAGGGGTCATGGTCAGCCTGCAAACCACCACAGACCCCTTCTCCAGACTTCTCCATGCCCCAAGGGAACCCCCACGCTGACCCGGGACACCCTTCAAGGCAAACCACCTGGCCCCCACCAATGCACTAGACCTCTATCTTATTTAATAAAAGAGTAATATGCAGGTTGACCATCACTCCAACACACAAGATGGCTGCCTCCATGTGGTCACAATGCCCCCATGTGGACACAAGATGGCCACCACAAGATGGCCAGCAAGGGAGGGCAGTTAGGAGGGACCAGGCCTGCCAAGGAAGGCAGTTGTGGGTGATCAGGTTGGCAGTGGAGGGCAGTTAGAGGTGACCAGGCTGGCAGAGGAGGGAAGTTGGGGGTGACCAGACCTGATGGGAGGGCAGTTAGGGGCAAACAGGCTAGCATGGTAGTGTTAGGCATCAATCAGGCTGGCAGGGGAGTTGGTAGGGGGTGATTAGGCTGGCAGGCAGAAGTAGTTAGGGGCAATCAGGAAGGCAGGCAAGTGAGCAGTTGGGAGCCAGCAGTCCTGGATTGTGAGAGGGATGTCCGACTGCCTCTTTAGGTCCGATCCTGTCCAAACATTTTATAAATTGTTAGTTGGTTTGTCTTCTTAAGATTGAGTTGTAAGAATTGTGTGTATATGTGTATGGGTGTGTGGAATTATGGATTTCAGAGAGGAAGGGAGAGGGAGAGAGAGATAGAAACATCAATGATGAGAAAAAATAATTGATTGGCTGCCTTCTGCATGCCCCCTACTGGCGACTGAGCCAGAAATCTGGGCATATGCCCTTGACGGGAATCAAACCTGGGATCCTTCAGACAGCAGGCCGGTGCTCTATCCTCTGAGCACACAAGCTAGGGTTGTATATATATATTCTTGATGCAAGTCTTTGTCAGATATGTATATTACAGATATTTCTTAATCATCAACTTGCCCCTTTGATTTCAAAAACAGAAATTCTCTCTTTTTAAAAATGTTTTCATTTTGAAATAATTTCAGACTTACAGAGAAGTTGTCAAAAAAATAGCACAGAGTTTCTATATACCTTCTATCAAGCTTTCCCAAATGTTAACATATTATATAACTACAATACCATTATCAAAACCAGAAAACTAACATTGGACAATGCTTCTAATCTGCATTACTAACATTTTATTGTTTGTCCCACTGTTGTCCTTTTGCTCATCCATGATCCAGGAGTTTATTAAAAGTTAATTAATTTTTTAATGTTTTCTGAAAACCAGGTTTGTTTTCACTGATTTTTCTCTCATGCATGTATGTATTTAATTTTATTAATTTTTGTTCTTACTTTATTCTTCTATTCACTTCTTTTGAGTTATCTTTCTTTTCTTATTTGCTAATATGGAAAATTATAAAATTGATTTTAAAACTGTCTTCAGTGATACAATTTTGTAAAGCAATACATTTCTTTCTAAATAGTGTTTTAGATTCACCTTATACTTTTTTGATGTGATGATTTTTATATAATTATTTTAAAATATTTAATAATTTCTTTTGTGATGTTTTCTTGATTTGTGGATATTTAGAAGTGCTTTGTTTAATTTCAAAATATTTGGGTATTCTCCAGATTACTTTTTGTATTGATTTTCTATTATTTGTATGGATGTATGAGAATATGTACTCTGTGACTTTGATCCTTCTAAATGTTTCAGCTTAGCTAATAGTGTAGCATGATAGATGTTTTATGTGTACTTGTAAAGAATGTGTCTACTGCTATTTTTGGTACATTGTCCTGTAAATGCCAACTAATAGAAGTTGCTTTATACTTTTGTTTGACTTTTATGCTTTTGTGGTTTCTATCTATACATTAAAATTAATTACAAAGAGATGAATGGTAAAATCTCCAACTATAATTGTGAATTTTTATATTTTCTTTGAGTCTTAGAGTTTTGCTTTGTGTATTGTAAAGCTCTGTTAGTAGATGCTGTGCACACATTAAGAATGATTACATACTCTGGATGCGTTTGTCATTTTCAGCATTTAAGTGTCCTGCTATATTTCAGATAATATTCCTCATCCTGAAAACCACTTTGTTATTAATATTGCTATTTCAGTGTTTGTATGATTTATCTTTTTTCCTCCTCTTACTTTTAACCCATGTCATTGAATTTAAATTTGTTCTATTTGAGGAACCAAGATGGCGGCATAGGCAAAACACCTACACAGCAATTTTAAAACTACAACTTAGTGAAAGAACAAACACTTTCCAGAATCACCAGAAAGATGGCCGAGTGAAAATTCCACAAATAAAAGTGAAGATAAGACACTGTGACTCGGAGGAGCGGCTGAGGACAGTGTTCAAGATTCACGCAGAGAGAGGTTTGGAGCGTGCGCCACAGATAGGGCGGGCGGCTGAAAACCAGCCAGTTTTCTCGAACTGGGGAGACAAAGACATCCCACTGGACTGATTCTCCAGCTCTGGGCAAAGTCCCGGGAACCCACTATCACACGGGGTAAAAACTGGACAGTGGGAGGGCAGGCTGAAGCTCGGGCGCTGCAAGGATCTGCCGGCTTGTGGAGAAGGCAAGATTGCGTGTGAACTTGGGAACAGCGCAGCTGCCTGACCTAGTAGAGAGCGCTCGCGACTTGCTCTCTCATTCGGGAAACCGTCAGAATGCTTTGTTTTATGATCCTGGATGAGACGTTGGGTGTGCAGACGATTTTGGAGAGAGTCTGAATTCCCTTTCAGCCAGTGGAGCTTGGCAGCAGCTCTCTCTCTCAGAGGTGCTGGCAGCCATTGCCCCCAGCACAGAGTCCATGGGTCCGCATAGAGCGGAGCTAACGCTGTCTGCTTGGCCCAGATATTCTGCCCATCCAACCTGAGCACAGCTGAACTTCACAGACAATTGGCCTGGAGGTCAACCCCTCCAAGTGCTAACAATGATTAACCTGAGCTTAACTTCAGCAAGACTGTGCAACCCATATCCACCTCAGGTAACTGCGGAGGCTGACCCACTGTCCCTTGTAGGAAGTCTACCACACAAAGCTAATTGACCAACTCAGGGAAACAGCCACCATGCAGAGACATGGAAAGAAATCAGATGTGAAAGAAATGGAGGGAAAAAAAACGACTGGACATGCAATTCAAAACCACAGTTATAGGGCTTCTCAAGAGGCTCCAACAAAAGGTTAAGGCCTATAAGGAAATAAGCAAGACCTAAAAGGAAATGAACGAGACCCTCAAGGATATGAACGAGACCTTCAAGGAAATGATCAAGACCAATGTGGAAATGATCAAGACCAACGTAGAAATGAATGAGTCCTACAAAGAAATGAAGGAGACCCTCAAGAACATAAAGGACACTCTCAAGGATATGAAAAAGAACCAACCAGAAATTAAGCATATACTGACTGAAATAAAAAATATTATACAAAGACCTAAAAGTGCTCTGGAGCACCCCAAGAACCAAGTTAAAGATTTGAAATACAAAGATGTAAAATCCACTCAGCTGAAAAAGCAAGAAACCAAAAGAATCCAAAAAATTGAAGATAGTGTAAGGGGCCTCTGGGACAACCTCAAGCATACCAACATTCGAATCATAGGGGTTCCAGAAAAAGAGAGAGAGCAAGACAATGAAAACCTATTTGAAGAAATAGTGACTGAAAACTTCCCACACCTGGTGAAAGAAATTGACTTAGGAGTCCAAGAAGCGCACCGAACCCCAATATATAGGAATCCTAAGAGGACCACACCAAGGCACATCATAATTAAAATGCCAAGAGCAAAAGACAAAGAGAGAATATTAAAAGCAGCAAGAGAGAAACAGTTGGTTACCTATAAGGGAGCACCCATACGGTTGTCAGCGGATTTCTCAACAGAAACGATGCAGGCCAGATGTGAGTGGCAAGAAATATTCAAAGTGATGAATAGCAAGAATCTACAACCAAGATTACTCTATCCAGCAAAGCTATCATGCAGAATTGAAGGTCAGATAAAGTGCTTCACAGATAAGAAAAAGCTAAAGGAGTTCATCACCACCAAACCAATATTATATGAAATGCTGAACGATATTCTTTGAGAAGAGGAAGAAGAAAAAGATAAAAGTGTAAATTATGAACACCAAATACACATCTGTCAACAAATGAATCTAAAAATCAAGTGAATTAATAATCTGATGAACAGAATAAACTGGTGAATGTAACAGAATCACTGACAACTCTTGGGGAGAAATAGGGTGTGGGAAGTGCAGCAAGAGACCTGACAAAAATCTGCAACTATGGGAGAGGACAGTGGAGGGGGTGAGGGCGGAGGGTGGGATGGGTACCAGGTGGAGGGGAGCTATAGGGGGGGAAATAAAGGAAACAATGTAATTAATAAACTGAACAATAAAGATGAAAAAAATAAATTAAAAAATAAATAAATAAATTTGTTCTATTTATGGCATATAAATATAGTATTTAAATTTGTTCTATTTATAGCATATAAATAGCTTCTTACTTTTAATAATGCTGAGCAATATCTGCCTTCTAATGGAGTGTTTAAACAATATACATGTAATAAAATTATCAGTATATTTGGTTTTTATTTTATCATCTGGCTGTTTGCTTTCTATTTGTACTATTTTTTTCTGTGTTTACATTGTCCTTTTTTTGCCTTCTTAATGATTATTTAGTAGCTTCAGTATTCCAACTTATCTTTTTATTTTAGGGTTTACGATAATAATGTTCAACTTATACAATATGTCTTTAATATTTACTTCCAATGAAAGTCTTACCTTCACATAGAATGAGTCCATCCCCACCATCATTCTTTGTACAATTATAAAGTAATATATCTTATTTCTACATATTCATAAAATGCATAATACATTTTAAAACAGCCATTTATCTTTTAAAGAAAATTTAAGAATAAGGAAACGCCTTCAAACACATATTTTTTTATAATTCCTATATTTACCATTTTCTGGGTTCATTATTTCTTGGTGTAAATCTGAGAGGTTTTTTTTTTAAACATTATTCTTCAGAATGAGAAACTTCCTTTAACATTTCTTGTAGCGTGGTATTGCTTGCATTAAACTCTTTCAGCTTTTGCTTTTTTAGAAATATCCTTGTTTAACTTTCATTTGTGAAGAATATTTTCACTGGATATAGAATTGTGAGTTGACACTTTTTCCCTTTTAGTGTGTTAAATACGTCATTTCACTATGCTCTGTTTTGCATCATTTCTGATCTATGGTCATTCTAATCTCATCCCTCTGTATATGATTGAGGCTTTGTTTTCTGGCAACTTTTAAGATTTTTCTCTTTATTACTGGCTTTCAGCTACTTGATTATGATGTGCTGTGGTATGGTTTCTTTTTGTTTATTCTGTTTGGAGTTTGTTGTGCATCTCAAATCTGTGGGATTTATAATATACATCAAAATTAGAAAATTTTAGCTATATTTTTTAGTTTTAGAAATTCAATTTTCCAGATTGCTCTTTTTTAAACTTCTTTAAATTGGTTTATTACCTATATAGTTCCGTGGGTCTAATTTTTCTGTTTGTTGTATTTGCTAAATCTCATCATGGTTTTTTTTTTTTAATAACTCTTCTCCTCCTCCTTGTCTTCTTTCTCCTCTTACTTTTCCTCCTTTGTATTGATATTTTATTTTTTGCCATGATAGCACTTGATACTCTACTCTATAAAATAATTATTAGGGGAAAATTTAAATTTTGCCTTGGCTAAGACCCTGTGAGTCGGGCCCTGATCTTAAAACTTCCTCCCCTAGGCATTTATTTTATAACCAAATATGATGCCCCTATAGGTCACTTTCCTTTTTTTTCATACTTAGCTATAGCTTTGAAGTTTTTTTCTGTTTTTGAAAGGTGCAAGCTTCCCTTTCCTACTTTCAAGCTTGAGTGTGTGTGTTCTATTAGTGCATAATGTTTGCAGTGGTTAGAATTTCTTTCATGAGCTATATTAACTGAAATTCTTACATCTCTTCATTATTAAATATGAATAGAAAACCAAAGATCATAAGATATTTGAAGAATGAAATATGACAAGAAATTGATTCTAACATAAACAAAGTATTCAAAGGAAATATAGATATTATGTAATAAAGAAAAACAGACAAAACATTTATTTACTCAGAGACATGTAAGCTAATACTGCATTCTCAGCGTAACAGAGTCCTATGAGAAAGAAAGATTCAGAAAACAAGAATGAGATCTTGATGATTACAATAATCTGTCAAAGCAAAACAAACTGCAGTTGAAAAATTGGGTTGAAGGATTTAAAGTCAAACATTTCCAAGCTACCTTTCTCTGTAAAGTAGAATGGAAATAAGTAGAGACAAAAATATGACAGAAAAGATAAGTGACATGAGATTTATGCAGGAAAGAATAGAAGTTATAGAAGGAAATGATATAGGAAGTGAATGAAAACTATCAAAGAAATAGTGGAACCTGATTTTGAAGAGCTAAAGGATACAATAAATGATAAATGGAAAAGTCATTGTTAACTTTTGAAAACTAAGGATAAAGAACTAAATACTTGCAGAGACTAAGTAAATAAATAAATCAGATAAGTGTGATACCTCTGTAGGATTGACCTTCTCTCATTATAGTGAACTAGGGGCCTGGTACATGAAATTCATGAACAGAAGGTGGGGAGGGGATATCCCTCATCCCAGCCTGTACCCTCTCCAATCTGGGACATCCCTCTCACAATCCAGGACTGCTGGCCCAACTGCTCACCTGCCTGCCATTCTGATTGCTCCTAACCACTTCTGCCTATCAGACTGATCACCCCCTAGTCACTTCCTTCCCAGCCTGATTGAGGCCTAGTTGCTCCCCTGCCAGCCTGTTTGCCCCTAACTGCCCTCCCCTCCAGGCCTGGTCACCCCAAGCTGCCCTCCCCTGCAGGCCTGCATCCCTCCCTACTGCCCTTCCCTGCTGGCCATCTTGTGGTGGCCATCTTGTGTCCACATGGGGGCAGGATCTTTGACCACATGGGGGCAGCCATCTTGTATGTTGGAATGATGGTCAATCTGCATATTACTCTTTTGTTAGATAGGATGCTAGGTTATAGTGGGAAGATATTTTCAAGTTCTGATAAAAAAATTATTTTCAACTTGGAATTTTATACTCTGACAAAGTATGAAAGTAATATAAGACCAAAGTATAGATATCTTAAGACATGAAAGAGTTAGAAATCTGTTCCCCACAATGACCTGTTCTTTTTTTTTTTCCAAGTCAGCAATGGAAAACAGATTTTGTTTAGACATATTCAGCTAAGCTAAAGAAAATTGCATTCTTCTGCCTCCCTTGCAGCTATGGATAGCTAATGACCAAGTTCTGTCCAATGACTTCTAGTGGACTAGAGGCCCGGTGCACAAAATTTGTACACAGGGGAGGGGTGGTTCCTGAGCCTGGCCTGCAGCCTCTCAAAATCTGGGACCCCTGGGGAGATGTCCGACTGCCAGTTTGAGGATAGGATTTGCCCATAACAGGCAGTCGGACATCCCCCTCACAGTCCAGGACTGCTGGCTCCTAACTGCTCATCTGCCTGCCTGCCTATCCTTAACTGCTCACCTGCCTGTCTAATTGCCCCTAATCACCTTTGCCTCAGCACCCACTGCAGTGGCTTCATCCGGAAGGATGTCCGGAATGACGACTAGAAGGTCGTTCAGCTGTGTGGTATAATTAGCATATTACACTTTTATTATTATAGATGTGTTGTGAAGGGGCTTCAAGGTGATACTCATAAAAGAAAGAGATCATTTCCTGCTTATTATTTCTTCTGATTTGTAGGCATGGTAGTTGGAGTTCTAACATTCATTTTGACTTTCTTGGATTCCTGGAGAATGAAAGCCATGGGAGGAGGATAATGAAAAAGAAAGATAGAAACCATGTTTCTGATGACAAATCAGCCCACCATGCCATCTCTGTACTGCCAAATCTCTCCTTGTAATGGGAAAAAATTATCTTTCTTATATTTATTTATTATCAATTATTCTCTTAGGTGCAGCTATAGTTAATCCAAACTGACACAGAAAGCTACTTGAGGATATGTGTCAATAGATGACAAATTAAGTGTTATTTTTGCATTCAGTTGCCCGTGTGATTATATTCTGGGCAATGATCTATAATGGGAGTGTGTGAAGGGAGCTCAAAGAAACAGTGGATTTAACTCAAGAAGATTATAAAAGGAAAAACCAGGAGGATATCTATGCCTAAAGAATATAAAAAAATACTTCAAGAATAAAATAAAGAAAACTAGAATCTTCAGGGAAAATATAAAGTGTTAAAAATGGCATTAGTTTGTTCTATAATGAAATCCACACTTGGTCACAATGTACATTTGGTGGCAATAGACCCTGTAGATTTTTCCCAGAATTGAGGTCTTTAATAAATCTGTCTATGGAACCTGACCCCTTAAAATTATTTAAACAATGATTAAAGCCCTTAAGAGGGGAAATTTTGTTCCAGAAATGATCACTAGTTGTTTCCGCTACAAATTTTTATTCAAACTAAGAAAATTACTAATATGTGTGCGTGTGTATGTGTATATATGTGTGTGTGTGTGTGTGTGTGTGTGTGTGTGTGTGTGTGTGTGTATTGAAATTTTAGTGTCTTTTCATGAATTTAGGCTCATTCTTATTCGGTTTGGAAAAGTTTTTATTATACAGAAATTATCATTTATATTCTACTGCTTCTGATAATTTCTTCAGTAATGCCAATTATAGCATTTTTCAAATACCTCAGTAATAGTACTGGTAACATTCTATTGTAACTGTTCATCTTTCCTGCTAGACTTTAACTCATTGATTGCATGAAAAGCAATTTCCCAACTTAGCCCAGCATCAGGCCTACTGTAAGGAAACTTCATCTGATTATTATGAGAACATGTTATTTTCTGACGGTTTTCTCAAGGAGGAAGAAAACAGTGAGATATGTGATGGAAGAGGAAAGGAGAATACTGAACTCACTTACTAGAAGTCCCTTTTCCAAAGCACTTAAGCAGCAGCAAGCATACCCTCGGAGCATGTCTAATGATATTTCAAAGCCTTTCTTCACAGATCACCTTGCAATCCCAGGTCAAAAGGTGGGAGCTGCCAACAGTCCTGGCATCAAACCACTGTAGCAGCTTCCATCCCTCCTTTAAGTGAGGTGCCTTGCGATGGACTAGCCTAGGGTAACTGTGCCAACTTACAGCTGCCCTGTCCCTGTCTCCCTGCCAAACAGACTCAGACTTCAAGCGAGTAGTTTCACAAGCCTGCAAGGAATGGATATTTATAAAGACAAGTTATGTTGTGGTCATATTCACATAGCATCACAATCAGCTCAGCATCCAGGCAAACCAGAGACCTGTCTCCTGCGAACAATTGTTTTTATTGACTGCAGGGTGCTGAGAGGAGAGGCACATGGGGAAGATGAGGGGCAGGTGGGTTTAACCAGCTTAACCAGAGGGAAGCACACAGCCTTTCGTCTACCTCTGGACCTTTGTTGGAGGCATTTGACTTACAGTGGAAAGAGCATGCAATTTAGAATTAATAGACCTTGTCCTTGGTCCAGGCTCTGCTATTTACTGGCTTTGTGTCCTTGAGCAAGTGCCTTTCTATCTCTGGGCCTTGTTTCCTCATTTGGAAAATGTCAACCTCATCATGTTATTCTGAGGATTATAAAGAAATAATGGATGAGAGCATTCTTTGCAAAATGTAAACTATATTTCTCTTTTCAAACAGGAAGATGCTCAAGGCTGTTCAGCATATTGTGTTCAACTCTTAAATAGAGAACATTAAAGAAAAATATTACCAAATTAGGAAAAATTTCTTGTGTTAAGAAATAGTATAGAAAAAAACTCTGTTAATGCTTAATATTATTCTTTGTTTAGAAATTCACTATTCAAATATTATAGAGCCTCTCATCACCAAAATAAAAAATACTTAGTGTCTACTATTCACTCATTCAGTAAGTATTTATGTTCAAGTGAAAGGCAGTAAGTTAAGCCCCATGACTGAACTAGTAAGGAAAGAGAAGAGAATCCACATTTATAAATAAGATTTATTACAATTAAGGCTGTGCTAGATAAGTATCATATGAATAATTACTAAAATCATAACACATCAGACCTGGATACCTACATAATACCTAACCACATTCAATTCTTAACAAATGCATGGCATTCTCTTTATTAGACTCTAATCCTACCTAATAAAAGAATAATATGCAAATTAGCCATCACTCCATCACAAAGATGGAAGTGCCCAGTCTTCTTAGCCCCCTTGCTGAAGTGTTTGGGCCTGTTGGCCCAGCCAGGGGTCACAGGGGTTAAGCTGAGAAGCAGGATCCGCCTACTCCCATGGAGGATCCAGCCTCACTGCTACTGGAGTGTTTGGACCTGTTGGCTCAGCCAAGGGTTGCGGTGACCAAGTGGAGAGGCAGGATCTGCCCACTCCAGTGGCAGCCTCTGGAAGTGTCTGGGCCTGTCAGTTGGGCCAGGGGCCTCGGCATGCTTCGCTCCCTTCTCTGCTTTGCTCAGTCCACAAGAAACCCTATTCCTGCAGGAATCTTACTGAAACGGGCCTCTAGTAACTAATACCTCCCTATGTAGGAGGCATTCTATTCCAAGTGGACCTAATTGTTAGGCAACTCTTTTTTATATTCCACATTCAGTCTTCTAAGAGCCACATTATCTTCCTCTTCCATGTGAGCACCACTTGGTTATATAAAGATGGCCATCATTCTTCCTCGCAGGCCTCCTTTCTCCAGGATATATCACCCCATTCTCCATTCCCTTGGTCCTTTTCCTCACCACCTTGCATTGTCTCTGTGTCCTGCTCAGTGTCACATTCAACTTGGCCTTAGCATTCTCAAGTGATTCCACCAGGGCAGATAGGATGGGACTCTAATTGCTGTGTTTGAAGTTCTGATTGGCATTCACATTTATGATCATAAAGGTTATTGGCAAACCCTATTTAGTGAATCTTCCTTCAGGTGTAGCTATATTCTCTCATTATATATTTGTGATGTTTCTTTTTTGGAACTCAGTTTAGAACTTTATAATTATGCTTACAAAATTTTATTTTTATACATTAACATAAGATCCTATCACTTATACATGTTATTTCCAATATAGTATAGTACTTACTAGGAATACAGGGAGAATTATTACAAGGTTAATGCATAGTTTATAGTCATGCATTGCCTCTGCAAGTTTATCTGTGATTCATTTTTAATCACAGTTCTATTTATGATGTCAATGTTCTCTAAGTTCCCTAAGAATTTTTCAGAGAAAAGACCCATTTGATTTAACAGCAAAAGTTTCTATTTAGATTTTGAATCACCCTTCCCTCCAAGAATCAAAACAATGAGAAATAGACATAGAAATTAGATAAGGACTCAACTATCAGCTTTATTGTCAATAAAATTAAATTCAAGGTCATGGAATGACACCCCTAAGATTGTACAGTCTGTATGTTGGCTGCACAGTGGAGGTGCTCAGCTCCTGTGAGCTTACCTGCCTCCTTGCAACTGGAACACAATGTAACATCCATGTCCTGCAGGGAGGCAGATAGACATTGTTCAAAGAGCCCAGAGGGGCAGAGCTGCACACACAAAGGCCATATTCCCACAACAGATTCACTCTTCCCTTGGTGTGGCAAGAGGTGCTACTTCTCAGCACAGGAGAGAGCAGGTCCCACTCACTTCCTTGCATTCACAAATAGACGCTGAGTTCTTTTGCTTTGTCAGCTGCAGGATGAGGCTAGTGGTATGGGTGGAGGTACCTTCTTCCATGGTGACCTAAATGTTCATACTCAAGACCCTGGGGCCATACACATTTCCCAAGGCCTTGCAAGGGGCTGACCACCTGAGAACTTTCTGCATTCTTCCCAGCATGTCCTTCCCTCTCCTTGGAACTGCACATCACACTCTGTAAGGGCTGGTGAGACACCTGGACATGGAAGGAAGCGTCTGCTTCCTGGGTTTACTTTCCTCTCTCTGAGGTCCTGGTCCTCAAGCTGTGCTGCCCTGGATGTGGGCTGACAGGAGCAAATGAGCTCTGCTGTTGACATGCCTTTTCATCCTGCCCTTCTGGAACCTTTCAGAGTTATGGATGTATCTCCCTTTCCTCTTCCATTTCCAAAAGCCTGGACAGGCTTCCCCACTTTCACTGTTACTCCTGTGGCTGTCTTCTGATATTTTTGTTTCTGGTACAAATAGTTCTTCTATTTTGTGCAAGTGACCTGGAAGCTTCTGCAAACTTCTCCTCCAATTTAGAACAATTAGGGTATATATGACAACTACTTGAACCATTGTGGGTTTTTTTTTTGGCTTTCCAGAATTTGGTTGGCAACAACCCCATACAGGTGTGATTTTTGGGTCCATTTGCTTCTTTGAGGAAAAGCTAGGTCATAGAATCCATTCACAAAATTTAGAAGATATTTTTTACTATTATCCAAGCACTTCCCCTTTTTTGTACTAATATAACCTTGCTTTCAAATAATTTCATGATCATCATCTCATTTGGGCCTCAGAAGGTCTCACTAGTGGGGCAAATCATTATCCTTTCTTCTCTTTATATTTTCAGGGGCAGAAGCAAAAAATGGTGGTCATCAGCCCAAGACTTAGAAGAGAGTTACCTGGTTACCACTGCATGCACTTCCAAATGACACCATGTCTGACCCAAAGCCAACACATTCTACTTCATCTGTTTGCACAGACCTCACAGGGCAATCCAGCAACCACAAGGACTCAGGACTAGTTGACCTGGTGTTACTCCCCCAGGAAGCCAGACCCATCAGTTCCAGCCAAATGCCCTGATTTGAGAAGGTACATCTCCTGATGTAAATGGAAGAGAATCATTTATTGTGGTGGATAAAATAGAAAAGAATAAAATAAAATGAAAAGCAACACACATGTTTTGGGTGACATTTTGGTGGCAAGAGCCAGAGTTTAAATGCATTGGGAACTGATGAGAGATGAAGCAGTAGAGTGACATGGTCTTATGCTATGGCATGTTTGCAGTGTTATAATACCTCAGACAGAAGGAGAAACACAACACTCATGGTATCCTACTAATGAGCTGGTGGAAGAACTCTGGTGCTACCTGTTAAAGCCACTGGGGAAAATGTGGATCGACCAGAGCAGCACTTCCTTATTCACCCTTCCCATTAACATAATGGATAAATTATGTTAATGGGAAGAGTGAATCACGGGCATGCATCCAGACAGAGCTTGCAACACTGTGAAGGTTTGGCTTTAGTTCAGACCATATCTTTGTCCCTCCATCCTTTATTAAAATGAGAGCATAATAAAAAAGAGAAATAATAGAAACTAAAGAAAACCACCAAGAAAACCTCTGCTATTTTGGATAACTCTTATGCCAAACTTTTTCACTTTAATGGAACGAGAAAAATAATGCAAAGGAATCTATGTGTGCAGATGACTTAAATGCATTCACTTGCCTTCCAAAGCAGCCTGTTTCCAAAAGGGACAGCTAGGCTCCTGCCATGCCTTTTTTTGGGTCTGTTTAATTTACTCACAATGCATCATTCTCTAAGGCAATGGTCTTAGGCAACCCTGTTAGTGGTTCTCAACCTATGGGTCGCTAGCAAAATTACAGTTATGAAGTAGCAATGAAAAGAATTTTATGTTTGGGGGTCACCACAACATGAGGAACTGTATTAAAGGGTCGCGGCATTAGAAAGGTTGAGAACCACTACTCTAAGGAGATGTGCCCAAGTTCTTTCTCTCCCACATTGTCTTCAAACCTGGTTACCACTGCATGCACTTCTAAATGATGAGGTGACTGAGTCTAAACTTTGATATGTTGAGAGAAAACCCAAACTGACAGTTGGCGGAGGCATAAAGAAGATGTCACTGCCCCTTTCTCCCTCATCCCAAATGTCATCTCTTCCTTGTCCAGGCCGGGTAGGCAATCGGGATGAAGAAATGAGCACACATTTGAAAGTTTCTGACAGGTGTCATGGGCGCAGGCACTGAGCGGCCAGGAGTGATGGAGCTTGATGTGACAGTGGCAGAGCCGTCGAGGCTGGCTCCAGGACATGCAAAGTTTGGTGTATGTCAATCCCAATCCTTGTCATGCCCTGACTCCAGGATGGTAACTGCAAATGGACAGAACAAGTGGAAAGTGTTCAGAAAACTTAAAAACATCCTTTCCTGCTAAGTAATGTTGTCAAGCCACAATAACATAGGCTCAGGCACCTAAAATGGGTGTGCTCCAGCTGGGGAGGGGGGCGGGAAGGATGGATCCTACTGGTTTGGTGGGGTTGGCTTGTCCTCTTCCTTTGTTCTCTGCACTGCCCTCTAAGTCAAGGAGTTCTTTTCCACATTCCTGCATGTGATTTTGGGGATCCCAGAATTTTTCTACATTAGTGACTTCTGATGACTTTAATTTCTTTAATACAATAATCTCTGCAGCAGATCATAGAGGATTTAAATATTAGGAAAACCTGCTCTTCTGACCCAGCTGGAGAGTGACTTATAATGAATGGGAGTGGAGAGCTAGCTAGCTTCTTGGTTTCGCAGTGCAAATAGTTTCATAAATATTGCTCTGTTACATTATTTTGAAATACTGCTTCTTTTAACATTCTGCCAAAGTCAAATATTTCTGATAAATAAGAATCCATGACTAGGCCTCTCACCCAGCCAAAGTAACGCCTTGTGGGAAAGCCCAGCTTGGTTAACTGTAGCACAAAGTGATGGTTAACTGGCATCAAGGCATGATGGATATGACAGCAGATGTGTGTCTTATCTTTAGCTTAGCCCTTTAGCCTACTTAACAGGGAACATATTTGTTTAATAATTCTTAGTGTAACACACTGACTTGTAGTTGAGCATTTTCAAATAACATAAGGACTTTATAAATGCGTTCATTAAAAAATCTAACAAATATTTGATAAAAAAGTAAGTAGCATATGTAGGCTTTGAGTCTAAAAATTTTTGGAGCCTCAAGTAAAATGATAAATCAAATGTGGTGTGAAATGTCTCCCTCTCCAAATGTCAACCCCGGATGCCAAAGTGGAAAGAGAATTCTAGAGTCACAGTGACCTAAGTAGATCTGAAATCTGAAATGGCAGGGCCCCAAGTAGATATTTTAATTGCAACCTGCACTGTAGAGTTCAGGTGAGTTTGGGCCACATATTTTACTACTTCTTAACTTCAGCCAATTTCTGCTCTGGTTTTATCTTTAATGACTGGAAGTGACCCTTTGAACAGAGTATCTCCTTGGGGGGGGGGAGGGGCAGGGCACAGGAAAGCTACCTGCAAGCAATGATAGTGTCAGCTCATGTCGGGACCCACAGGCCTTTGCTTTACATACACCAGTCCTAGAACCTCATTCTTTTCCATGACTCCAGCTCCCATTTCTACAATGCTTACTCCTAAGTATGTCTTCCTAACCCTTCTATACTTCAACCTCTCACTTTGCATCTCTATACTGACAATAATCCCTGAAATACATATATCTTAGGCTGAAGAAATCTGTTTCTCCCATCAGTTGTGTTCTCTGCTGGGTACTCTATTCTGCTTGTGGTTCTTTTATTCTCCTAGTGGCCCAGCCTCTACTTGGAAATCCCAGTAGGAGTCTACATTTTCCTCTTCCTTTGACCCCTGTAGTCAAACAGTCATCCAAACCTGTGAGTTTTCTTACACAAAACCTCCAACATCTGCTCCCCCTCATTTTGATTCTTAAAATAATGTTTTAGAGGGTTTTTAAAAAGTAAGCATGTTCATCTTGAACTTTCCCAATAATAGGGCAAAGCATAAAAAAGAAAAACACATACTGCCCATAAATAGCCCATAAAATTAAATGACATTTTTCTAGTTTGCTCTCCATTCACATATAGTTATGGAAGATTGAATGGATGGATGGATGGCAAAATATTTTTAAAACCAAATTATGCTATTCATGTTATTTCAATAAAATCATCCTATAAAATAAAAGTCTAATATGCAAAAAGACCGAACTGAAGAACAAGGGAACAACCAGTCACTATGACATGCGCTGACCACTAGTGGGCGTACGTGGAACATGGTGGGCATCAGCCGTGGTGGGATGGTGGAGCAGGTGAGTGGTGGCACCAGACCAAGGTGGAGCACCAGTCACTGGTGGTTACTGAAAATTCTTTGATCCCACACACCACAGTCCAGCCCAGCGCTTGCACCTGCTGCTGGTGCCCAGTGCTGGCCCCAATTGCTCAGTGCCATCAGTGGATATGAGAGGTGGCTGCCAGCCCCGATCACCCCTGAGGGCTTCTCCACCTCCCCCTGCTCCTGAGGGGTGATCTGGTCAGGAGCCACCACTCATACCCTCTGATGGCACTGAGCGATTTGGGCCAGTGCCAACAGTGGGTGCGAAAGGAGTCAGCACTGTCAGTTCATGGGAGTGGCAGTGGGAATGGGGGCTGCTGGCAGACAAGGTACTGGGAGCTATGGTGGGAGGGGTCAGGCAGGGGCCCAAAGGATGGGCCGAGACCCGCCCCTCTGCCTCCCCACAGCCTTGCAGCCCACGGTTCCTTTCAAGGTGCATGAATTTCTGCACTGGGCCCCTAGTTAAATATAATTTTATTCTATTTTAACAGGAATATAGAAAAACAATGAAAATTAAGGAAATTGATTACTTTCAGCTATTTCTTTACCACAAGATATATAAATGCCTTAATTGTCCAAGGTTGAAAAATAGAAGTTTTAGAGATTGTGGCAGTATTATCCTTCTTAAATTCTCACTTCAATTTTAGTCAGTAGTAACTGAGTTCACTTGTCAGACCCCTACTCCCACCACCCAAAATTTTTTTCAAGCCTTACAACATTTACATTTTGTAATCATAATGTACAAATTATGATAGATAGATGATAGATAGATAGATAGATAGATAGATAGATAGATGAATACCAAGGACTCACTGTAGCATTCATATTATATGTTTGGAGTAGGAGAAAATATCTTTGTTGGCACAAACCAAGGATATTTTCAGTGGATCCTGGGAAGAGTGTTAAAAGTAATAGAGCAGTCAGCCTAAAGAGGAGGATACCTCATTGTCCAGTGGTAGCATTTGGAAGTTTTATAAAATAAAAAGTTATTATTGCCATCACTAGAACTTATTAATCAATGAGATATTGTAAGTCTATTACTGGTCCTTAAAAGGGACTGATAAAATATAAAATGGGAAAATTATTCAAGTGATAAAATAATTGATTTATTTGCTTAATAATGTACTACTCTCTTATTGTGCAGTTCAACTGATATTTATATACTGCCCACATTAAATAGATGTTTAGAAAGCTAAACAAAACAACATAAAAAGAAAACAATTCAACCAAATATAAAAACTAAATCTGCTGAAATCATTGTTTGAGGCTATTTAAACTTAAATCAGAGGGTATCTTTTAGGAATGCATATTATGCATGCTCAAAGTATGGGCCTGCTGGAGTTCACCATACATAGAAAATTAACCACTAATTTATATAACCCTGTGGTAAAGAGGGCCATGTTGAGAAATAAAGCATTTGTCATTTGCTCCCAATGAGCAAGCAGGACCACAGTCAGAGTTTTCACATCAGACAGGTGGTTTAGGGGAGGGGCAGGTAGGAAGAGATATTTTTAAAAATAGGAGAGAATGGCAAAAGCAGACTTTTTACATGTGCCTGAATCTTCATGTCTTGGGGTATTAGCCACAGCAGCTAGCTGTTTATTCTGTGAGGGATTTTGGAAAAGTGGAGGTCCTTCCCTATATTTGGTATCTGGGGGCAAATGCTCATCTCATGCTTTGTCAGAAAATCACCTCTCATTCATAATCATCAAAGACAAGTCATATTCTTTAATCATGTCTGTTGGTGTCTTGCACTCAGTGATATTATCCCACTGGCCAACCACGCATGTAGACACACGGTAAACTTTAAGTGATCTCATTGCCATTTTGAGGACATTGCTCTTTATATTAAGTTTAATGGGAGTTTATTGAATGATTTTGTTTTGGATCAACATGATCATACGTATGTTTCACAATGAGTACTCTGGCTATGGGGTGAATCAGATTATAGGTACTAGGAAATGTGGATTTTTTAAAATAAAAGGCTCATGCAGAAGTCCAGTAAAAGGTGGTGTTGGCTTAGCCTTGGATAGGGGTCAGGAAATCTATTCTGTAAAGAACCAGGTAGTAAATATTTGAGGCTTGGTCAGCCATATAGTCTCTAGCAAAACTACTCAACTCAAAATAGCCATAGACAATGTGTTAGCAATTGGACATGACTGTGGCCAAATACTTGATTTACAAAAACAGAAGGTGAGCTGCATTTGGCATGCAGACAATGTTTGCTGACCCCTGAACCAGGTTCTGATAAGAGAGACAAAAATTTTAAAAGATGGTTAAGAAGTAAATCAGAAGGTCTTTCTCTGGGATTGGTTGTGAAGAGAAAAAGAGAGGTGGATGGTTTTCCATAGATATGGATCAACCTCTTAGAGGGCCTTAAAACTTTATTTCCAGCCCATCTCTCATCGCCACACATATGTAGTGCTCATTAGTCAATGTTTTTAGCTATTGATCATATATGAACATCTTTCCTAAGCTTCTAATTTTGCCATCTGTGAATCCACACTACAGTACATGCCAGAAACTCAGATCGCCAGTTTCTTTTGCATGCAGGTGTGTGACCTAGACCCCACTGATCAGGTGTCCCTGTATGATTCAGAAGCTAGAGATTCAGTGCAGCACATGTCAGGGAAGTTCTCCTCTGAGTGACTTGGGGAAGAGAAGTTCCCGCAACAGCAGTGACTGAGCCTCTAGTGACACATCCTGACTCAAGGCTGTGTGTGAAATGCAAAGCCTGGGCTATATGGCAGTGATGTCTCCACTGACATAGCCCATGTATTTTTCTGAGTTTCCTCCACACCTGTCCCTCTGGCTCTCCAGATATTTTGTGAGTCACATAATAGCCTCTAATAAGTTTCTGTCCTTGAAATAGCTGGTCCGGGTTCTGCTGTCCATAACTATGTGCATCACTGGTACCCTACTCATCTTTACCTCAGCCCTCCATCTAGGCAAAAGGGATTCTGTAGAAGTTCCCAAACAATTCCTTTCATGAAGCATCTTTTGGTCTCATCAGGTCTGTAAAGGTTATACAAGCAAAACATTTTTAATACCCAAATAAACAAAGCAGAATCAGTAATAATTAGGTACTAAGATTGTAGAAGTTGAGAGAATAATAAGCTTGAAATCAAGTTTAAAACAAGAAAAATAAGAATGGCAGTTGGTAAGAGAAGATTAAGTCACTACAGGCTGGAAGAAATCCATATCAGAGCCTCAGAGGTGTGGGACACTGGTCTAACTGTGTGCAGTTTGGGGAACTACATCAGGAGGTATGTGGATGGGCAAGGCAAAAGCATGGTTCAGAAGCCCTGCACTATCAGTGTGAGAGGGAGGGTTCTCAGGGTGCAGAAGCCCCTCTGACCTACAATTATTTCCCAGTGCTTCTTCTTCTAGGCCTTTGCACATGCTACTTCCTCTGCCTGGAGAGATGTCTCTTCATTTTTCCTACTGCTGGCCCCTTGTGGGATGGGCTGCATTGTAGGCAGGTTCTCAGGAAATCAGGCCCTGGAACTCTGAGATTTGCCTGCAGCATTATTGGGGATATCCTTTAGAGCAAAATTTATAAGGGAGCAAGGGGAGCAGGATTAGGTAGAGAGAGTTGAACTGGATACAGCTGCAGCCATTCCCAGAGGGAGCTCTGTAGCTGGCAGAGCCTTCAGAGCTGTCCTGCCCTGAGGTAATAAGCTGGGCCTTTGTATCCCCATGTGGGCCAGTCATTGGGTGCAAGTGCTCTAGGAAAAGTGTGTTTTCCTGGGTGGGGCACTTCTCTTCAGCTAAAGATAATTTTCCAGCAGTAGAGAAGGTGGGGGTGAGTCCTTAATGAGGACATGAGAAATCTATAGTCTGATCTTACCAATCCATCTCAAGTAAGTCCCATTTACTATTTTCTTTATAATATGCTCTTTTTCCTTCCTAGCTTTTACTTCGATTTATAATTACATATTTATTTGTATGTACTTGATTACTGTCTATGTCTCTCAATAAGCTCTACCAGTTATCCTATATAATAAAAGAGTAATATGCAAATTGACCATACCTCTGATCAAGCCATGTCCACCAGCCATGCCCACCAGCCGCATCCACCAGCCAATCAGGACTGGGGCAGAGCTAGCCGGCAAGCGCATGGCCTTGGCCATCGGGGGCTAAGGTGCGGGAGGGGGGAGGGAAGGGGCAGAGCCAAGATGACTGGTGAGCATGCGGCTGCCGGGGCTAAGGCAGGGGCTAGGAGGACTGGGGGAGGGTCTGAGGAGGGGTTCTGGGGAGGGCGGAGCTGAGCAGGGCAACAGCTGGATGCCCAAGGCCTAAAGCCTCAGCTAGAGGCTTTAGGCCTTGGGCAGGCCAGGGGTGAGTACTCAGTAGGACACCCCCTGAGGGCTCCCAGTAAGTGTGAGGGGGAAGGTTGGGCTGAGGTATCACCCACTCCCAGTGCATGAATTTCATGCACCGGGCCCCTAGTAAAGCTATAAGGGCTATGTTCATCATAATCTTCACTGTATCCCTAGCATCTAGCAGGGTACCTAGCACAAAGTAGGTGCTAAATTAATATTACTTAAATGAATGAATGAATGAATGAAAAAATAAAGAAGTGATGCAAGAAAGCAGACATGACTGACATTGGTAGTTGGATTAGAGGGGGAGATCTTAGTGAGGCCTGGACCATGGAAGGAGGGACCATATTACAGGTCACCTGAAGCCCCCAGGAATCACAGAGGAAGAGACCCTGGTGCACTGGCTGCCAGAAGAAAGTGTGAGTCAAATATTCACCTGTCAGTCTATGTTTTATGGAATAGCAACCACTTTTGGCTTTCCTGGCTAATACTGAGTTAAATAAACAGGGTTTGAAGCATGAATGCTGGACTGTAAGAACAATCATGAGATACCCTGCAGAGGTTGGTGCATCACCAACAAATCTCTAGGAGAATTTAGAGCACTTTCTGTCAAAAAGTGGCTCATCTCTCATATCATGGTGCTGACAAGTGGTAAAATTAAATGTCAGCCAACCAACTTCCTGTGTGGGTGAGTTGTTTCTCAATCCATAATGCATGTTCACTTTGTAATACATTAAGGGTGAGATTTGACATCAAGGCTAAGACACCAGGTAATTAATCAAAACTCTGATTCATTCCCACAGACCTATGAGCAATGCATTGGACTGAATGTTGTGGTCGATACAAAAACTTTCTATTAAAATGGGACAGGCTAAATATAGCCCAAGACAATGTGAGGTGGGAGTATGAAAATATCATTAAGAGGGAAGTGCCTTGAAAAGGGCCAGAGGCATTCTGCCCTATTTCACACAAACTCGTGCTGCAAATTACAGATTCAGCCTTCCAGCCAAGGACATGTTTAAACAAAATATTTCAATAAGAAATTTAACCAAGTTCATAAACCATATAAGCTCTTAGCTTCTATCAGTTTAGATATAAATCAAGAGATGTAATAGGAAGAAGGCTTCTCATTGAGTCCAGAGCTTAAGTTGCTGGGGAAGGACTTTGGGCACCTAATTGAGGCCTTTCAATGAGAGGCAGTGTTAGACATTTATTATTTATATCAAACACATAGGCCATGGGTTTTTCTCCACCATGTATGGGTTTGAACATATAAGCCTTTGGATAATGTCTGTGATTTACTGAATCACTATTTTGGTGTCAAAAGAACAGATCCTGGTGGCATTCCTGAAAAGGTAGTAATCCCCAAATTTTACTTTTTTTGTAGATGTTGACTTTCCAATGAAAGGAATACAAGATCATGAACATCATGATATCTGTGAAAGAAGCTGAGTGTGAGGAAAAGTAAAATATATCAATGAAAACTGAAAAAAATGCCATTTCAGAACTTATATGGCAGGTGGCATAGTATAGTGGAAGGAGCACAGATTTTACCATCAGACCTACTCAGGTTCAAATGCTGTGTGACCTGAGTTTATTATTTGACCACTCAAAGTCAGTTTCCTCATCAGTATGATAGGGTATTAACACCAGCCTCAGAAGGATACACACAACATCACACCCTTCCACAATAATGATAAAAGTCGTTTATGTTGTTACTATGGTAACTATCTTGCCTAAATATTGGAGCTATAGAAGTGTGGCCCACCCTTCAGCAGGTATTCTAAGAAATGCATTCCTTAATCCTGTTCTCAATCTAACTGGTGGTGTCCTAGCAACTGAATCTTCACACAAAAATAGCCACTCTTGACAGAATGCCCCCTTTGGACCAAGCCTGTGCTTTGCCCTCCAGGAATAGAATGAAATGAGACTCATGGGGCTCATAGTCACTCTAGGAAGAGACAGGAAGCTGATTACTTACTGTGACATGCAATTGAGCTGGTTTCAAGTATAGCCAGGGTGTAGAAGGCAAACCTGAGGACTCATAGAATGCTTTCTGGAAAAGGATCAGTAGGAAGAGTGTCTAAAGGTTAGCATTAGCTCCTTTGTGCCTCAGTGTCCCAGTAGGTCCCTTTATTCAGCCCCTGCAGTCTTTCACTTCTACAATCTCTTCCTGGCCTTGGTCAGATGGTCCTGTTCAGATCCCATCATGCCTTCAAGAGTCAGGCTTACCGAATACTTACAAATAGATGAAAACTTGGGTGGATTGAAACTTAAGGCACCCTAGTAAAGAGTGATAGTGAGGCAGACTTGAGTGATTTGACAAGACAATGCAAAGATCATGGAAGAGTCACTTGTCTTACAGGCTTTTTGGTTGGACACACAGGGCCTTAGGGGTCTAGCCAATTTGCTGGAACATATCATGCACTCACTGCTCCAGCTTTGGGTCAGAAGGCAATAAATGGTCTTAAACTGAAAGTGTCCCATTTCTACCATAGAGCCCTTGACTTGGTGGATTTGCCTAGAAGAATGTTTGAAGTGATGAAAGCAGATGCCATGTATACAAATTTTGCAGTGAATTCCCCAGAAATTTCCTCCCGTCTTTACTAGACCTCAGATAGCGTCCACATGCTATTTCTAGAAGTGGACCTTACTTCCCTCCTCTTTCCTTTCTTACTCCTTCCTGTCAGTTGGAGAGAAGTGCCTCAGAACCACTAGGGCCCCTCTTGTTCCAGGACATCACTGCCTGGTGATGGATGGAGCTTGACAGCCCATAGTTCTTATGGTTGTTCTCCCACCGTTTTATCCAGGATTATTGATCGACTTATGCATTTCATAAACTGGGATTCTGACATCCCCAGGGTGAGTGGCTTCATGCTATTTGGGGGAAATAAATCATCACCCCAGCTTTGGTTTTGGGAGGGAGGGGGCCAGGACTGAAGATGTAGCACAAATCGCATTACTGGTTACAGAGGCAAAAATTACTCCATCGCCACACCCTCAACATAGTCACATCAGTCACATATTATAAAATGATATAGTACAACGTGGTTAAATATATCATTGATTTGCCAATAATAGGTATTGGTGTGAAGTCTAACTGGCAGTGCTGCCGCCTGAGATATTGATTTTACTGTCTAATGGTCGAGAGAGATGTTATCTTGATTAATTAGAAGTCAAAATCAAATGCATCTTCTGTTAGATCTCTTGTGAAAAAAAAAATTTACATGTGTCTCAGAAAATGTTAGAAACCTAAAAGGACAGGGTAAGGAGGGAGGAACCACCCCTTCAGCCACCTGTCCTGGGTGAAGAGAATGTCTGTGAGTACTGGGCAAGTTGATGTGAATTAAGGACAAAAAAGGAAAGGGAGTACCCATCTTCCTCTTCTCTCTAACTGCAGCCTTAAATTCATAAATGAAGAAGTGAAAGCACCATGAGGGCAGAGCTTTCCCTGCAGCCTCTCTGACCTTCACTGGATGGAATTGGCCCACTCACCCTGCCATCCCAAAGCCTGGTGAATAGCCAGGTATGGGGTTTCCTCTGCAAGGGGCATTCTAGAAGCACCCAGAGGATGATTTTCAGAAGCCAATGGTAGAGTGCTAAATAATACTGTTGTTAAAGGTGAGAAACATACGTTTCACCTGTGAAGCTGCTCAATTTTGGTCAAAGGATGCTTTCACAGAGAAAGCAAAGGTATTTAAGAAAGAAAACCATCACTTGGGCATTCTAATGAACTTTTAAAAATGTATTTATTTATCTTAAAATAACAATCCATACAGCATGGTAAGCCATAATATAACACAAAGCTCTAGTAAGAGCTGATTTTATTTTGGATTCACGAGCTAAGTATGTTTAACAATCTACATTGGGTGGTGGTTCTTTTCATATGTTTTTCTTTCTTTTCTAAAGCTTTCTCCATTCTTTCATTTGAACCCTGCCTGTATCAATGGAGCTGAGATTAAATCGACCTGCCACTGTGGATGTGGCAAGGGGCTGAGTTAGGAGCACCCTGAAAAATATTCTGAGCTACCTGTGTTGAAATGCAAGTGCTCTGCCATTTAGGAACTGCTTGACATTGGGAAAATAATATGGAATTTCTAAGGCTTGGCATCTTATTTGCTGTCACTAGATTATTAAATAAATATTTACTAAGAAATGGTTACTGAAGTGAGGAGAATGCGGTGATAACCAAAGACACCTGGGTCCTCACTCATATTGGAGCTCGTGTTGTGGTTGTGATGCTCTAAATGGGACAATTTAATGCATGTAAAAGAACCTGCAGTCTGTGTTCTGTTTACTAACTGTAAGACGCAATGGATGGTTTTATTGTAATTGCTGGATGATTTCAGTCTTCATCAGGGCTAAGCTTAAATCATCCTTTGTCATGTTGTAAAGTGTTTGAAAATCTAAGCTACAGATTTGAAAGCTTTTTGCCAAGTTCAGTTTTTTTAAGGACATTTTCTCAGTGAGGAGAGAAGTTTTTACTTGCAGAGAACAGTCACCTGAGTCAAGGTCACCTTGCTGAGGGCCTCAGGAGGCAGCCCGTTCTTTCAGCTTGACCAAGAGCCTATTTTTATTGCCAAGTGTTAGGATGCTATTCTTTCCGTAATGCTTCCCCAATCTCCTTGCCACCCCTCAGTTTCCACTTTAGCAGGACCATATCAAACCAGATCTTGGCTTGCAGTTAATTTGTCCTTTTAACTGACAGTTCCTGAGTTTCCACTTTGGGCCTAGCTCTGTGCCATGAGTCAGGGGCATCACCTCAGATTCTCCTGCCCTAGACTCACAGTCCTTAGAAAAACCCTAATTCCACACTGTTCTGGAAATTTTAGGGAGAAGCACAGAAATGAACCCTTGGCTGGGTAGGGATGGGGTGGGAAATGCTTGATAATCTTCCTCCCCATCCACCTATTTCACTAGCTCTGCACACTCAGGAGGAAAAAATGGCCTAAGGAAGCTGCCCTCAGCACCACACAATTTATAGGCAGAGAGTGCTATAAAGGAACCTATTTTTAAAGCTTCGTGTTAATTTTATGTGGGTTCTTCCAAAAAGTTTACCAGGAAAAGAAATAGAGAGTGTGTGTAGAATGTCCACAGTTTGATTATACCTTACCCCTAGTTGGGAAGAAACTTCATAAAAGGCAACTCCTTTTCTTCAACCCACTGAATCATTCACTGAAAACAAGAAACATGGATGCCTCCTAAAGAGGCCAAACTTGTATCAGATGTGCCCCCAGGCAGGCTGGAGAGCCATTTCCTGAAACCTTTCTCCCCTCGAACTCTTGGTTGCTGCACCAGCTGGACAAGGAGGAATCCCGAGGAGTTAGAAATATTTTGCATGCAAAGTAAACCCTAAACATAAGAACAATTTACATACTGAAATCCCAAAGGGGCTTTTGGATATAAGTGGCCATGGAAACTCTCCACCATGCTTCCCTAAGGTGGGCCCCTTCAGTGAGCATCCTCAGAATGAGCCTTGCAGCCGCTGTACAAAGCACAGGAGGCATTTCCTGCCTCCACAGCATCACCTGAGGCAGATGTGGTTGATGGTTCAAAAGAGCTTGGCTAATTCAGTCTGCTTGGCTCTTTCCACCCTGCTCTGACTGACAGGCCAGGCCCTGCTCAGCCCTGAAAACTAGCATCAGGGAATGACATACAGTTTGATAACATAAGATGCTTAGGTTTTTTGGCTCAAGTGAGATGTTCCGAGCTAATAGCCCTGTGAGCTGAGTTTTAGCTGCGATCTGCACCTTGAGATATCCGTTATGTCTGGCTCAGGAAAAAGGGGAAAGAATGAGAGCTTATTTCTAGAAAGGTTTCTGATGAGCAGCATTTGTCATTGAAGGGGAAGATGGGTATAATTAGCTTGTCAGTCTGGTTTGGGCTGAGCAGGCTGTCTCTGCTAAGAAAGATGGACTAACTGCCAGAGCCACTGACAGGCAGTCGATAGCGCAGCAATTAATGTCATAAATAATTCCAGAACCAATTACATCAAAATGGACTCAGAGCTTTAAAAAGGTACAGAATTCTCTTATTCTTCCTGCTAACAGCAAGAAACAGCTTTCATTTTTCTCTGTAATTACTTTTCATCGTATATAGCAATACAGCTGAGCTTTCCTGTCCATATTTAAGCCTTGTCTTCCCCCAGCCTCTCCCCCACCGCTAGCCTCCCTCCTTCACCCCACAGGACAAGGCTGTTAAAGTCGATCTTCCTGCCAGAGCAGTGGGGTGAATGTCTAATCTTTTAGCTGGGCTATTGCTGGAGAACTCCAGCTACACCTAAATGATTAAGAGCCAAGTTTTCGAAAATGTCATGGACAACGACAGCACGGTGCCCCAAACAATGGCATTTGGAAATGAAGACATTTGTGAAATAAATGGATTTGTCTTATTATTTTAAAGGTTGCTGTGACTTTGCTTCCACTGAATTTATTGATTTCCACTCCCCTTCTCCTTCTTTTTCTTCATCATATTCGTTTCTCCCTCCTTCTCTATACAATTGCAAGCACAGAAGCCAGGCCAAACTATTCCCTCTCCACTGCAAATACAACTCAATATCACCTATGTGTGCTAATGGGCATTTCTTTAAAGAACAACTATCACTCTCCTTAGCATAGTGTTTTGCTTAAAAGCTATTTTCTTGAGCTGTCTCTACTCTTCAGCTTATTCTCTCTGTATCACAGTTCATATGCAGATAACACAAAGACCTATCAGATACCACTGGTGCTAATAGTCTTTCGTCCTTCTTTTTTTCCTTCCTTCCTTCCTTCCTTCCTTCCTTCCTTCCTTCCTTCCTTCCTTCCTTCCTTCCTCCCCTCCCTGTCCCTCCCCTCCCCACCCCTCCCTTTTCCCTTCCCTTACCTCCCCTCCCCACCCCTCCCTTTTCCCTTCCCTTCCCTTCCCTTCCCTTCCCTTCCCTTCCCTTCCCTTCCCTTCCCTTCCCTTCCCTTCCCTTCCCTTCCCTTCCCTTCCCTTCCATTCCCTTCTCTTCCCTTCCCCCCTCTCTCTCTTTCTCTCTCTCTCTCTCTCTCTCTCTCTCTCTCTCTCTCTCTCTCTTTAGCCCCAACAGTTGCTTCTGTGCCTAGTGTGGAGAAAAAAGGGGATTGTGAGAAATCAAATTATTGCAGTATTCATTCTCAGCTTTTTCTGGGCCTGACAAACAATTCCAACTTTTCAACCACGGAGGCATTCACTCCGGAGGGGCCAGGAAAATGGCTCATGAAGTTCTCACCGTTTGGAAACCAGAAGCAGCTGTCGGTGTGGCTTGCAGTTTGCTGAGTGTGCTCTGTCTCCAGCTCCTGCCGCTGATGGTTCTCCCTTTAGCAGGAGGTGTCACGGCAGAGAGTGGTAATTACAGCGGCAGATTTTAGAGAACGCGAGATAATTAGGCCAGCCTGCACAGGCATAAACACTGACATTTACCGTATTAAAAACTGGAGATGTCGGCATTTTGCTCCCTCACAAGATCACGACAATAGCAACCTCACCAACAAGAAACAGCTTCAGGAGAACAAAGGGCCTTTGCATTTGGGGGAATTTGGTGCCTGTGGTTGGCAGTTGGTGCTGAGGGACTCAGTTGTCCACTGGGGAAAGGTCCTGCAGGGGTTCCCTGGCTGCTGCTCTGCACTCATAGTCCCTCCACTTGGACATGCAGCTCCATCTCCTAGGTTAGAATGTAGGAGGGGAGGTGGGCATGGTGAAATGAGACCATGCAGACAGTGCCTCTCCCCTTCCACTTCAGGCTAGGCACAGACAGACTCTTTCAATACCCCCTTTATCTGGTACGTAGGCGATCTGATGACAAGAATACCAGGTAAATTTCCTTGTTCTGCAAGTGACAGGCAGTTAGAAGATAGGTGACCTTCCTATAAACCCAAATCACTCCTCCAAGGGCCAAAGCAGTGAGGATGTTCTTCACTCTCCATTCCAGATAGAAATGGATCAGGTAAGTGCTTGAAGAAAAGTTCAATGATGCATAGGCTGGATCTGAAACCTCAAGACAGGAGGTTCTTCCAAAGGACACCAGCCTGCTGCTAATGCAAGGCTGTGCCACCAGGGGACCTGAGTGGGACCCACGCCTCACACTTTCCTATTGAACAGCCCTAGGTAACTCAAATCCCCAGTGTTCCCTTCTGTAAAATAAAAGGGAAAAAAAAAAACACAAAACAAAACAAAAAACTATCTAGCTCATGGGATCATTGTAAGGATAAAATAAACACATTTAATACATTGAGCACACAGGAAGATAAAATGATAGATAAAAGTGGTTGGAAGAATTTAATGAAAAGGTAAAATTCTTTATGATTGCAATAGTTCATTTGCCCCAAGTAGGCAATTGTCTTGAAGGTTGATTTCCCCAAAGAAAGAAAGAAGGCTCAAGTACAGATTTTCTATACTTGGGCAAGATGGCAATGATTAAATGAGGAACCTGGGTACTATCTGAATACAAGCCTGGAAGAGTTGTTTGTGCTGATAATAAATTGGTATGAATCAGCTCTCACATTTGCTTCCTCATTGACCCTAAAGTAGTAGGTAGAGGTGGGCTTTCTCCAGGCTGAGGCTACATGCTAGCCTTTGGATAGGACCTTCTCAATATGATCTGGGTCCTAAACATGGAGGCCCTTCTGGTCCACCCACATTTTACTTCTCCACAGTGAGAACCAAGGCCTGCTGTCCTTAAAGTGGGTTGCTGGGAATGGGTCCAGGAGCCTTGTCTGGGAAAGAAAAGCAGTGTGGACCCATGGGAAGAGCTAGAAGCCTTGTTCCAGGTTATTGTGTGCAAACCCTGGACAAATTACTATGACCATCTGAACTTGAATTTCCTCACTTATAAAGAGAAACAATAATTCACATCTACCCACCAGTGCTGAGGGAGGAGTCAATGAGCAAGCTCAGGTAGAACACCTGCCTACTAGATACTAAAACCCTTTGCCTTCCTTTGTGTATTCCCTTTCTCATCTCTAAGACCTGGCCTTCTTCACAAGGAGTTTGTGAGCATTTGATGCCAAATGGCATATAAATATGAAATAATTCCTTGTTGCTACTTTGAGCAGCTTTCAGGATGTGGCTATTCCCCTCTTCAGGATGTCAGGCCCTGAATTCCTTGTTCTGACTCAGGCAGCATGCAACCCTTCTGCTAGGTTAGCAGCAACAGTTCCAAGCAAGCTAAACTGAAGATGGGCCCTGCCCTATCAGCCATCATTTGCAAAAACAAACAAAAATAAGCCAAATAAATTCATTTTAACTATTTCTAGGCATAAAAGTCAGCCTAAACTCTTAGACATTGAACACATAAAAATCCAGATTTCCTGAATATTTCCATGGTTTGTGAAAGAGTAGGACCACATATTTTAAATAGTGAACTTCCTGGATAATTTGGCCTTTCTGGAGATATGTACCCCCACAGCAGAACTGAGAGGAAGACCCAACAGTGATAGCTTGCATTGTGATGGTCAAGGCAAGATGTGTAGTCAAGCATACAAGAACATGTGACATATGAACAGTGCTCAGGACTGGGGTAATCTTTTCCCATGCTGTCTGAGATGGTCCCACAGCTATACCCTCCTGGTCTTCTTTGTTCTGCTAAGAGGTTTGTTGCTGTTGTTGTTTTTATTTTCTGTTTAGGATCTTGGGAAACCATTCTTTCTCTTTTCCTTGACTTTAAAGAAACTAGATTTTTATCCACTCTGTAGGCATTATAGATTATAGAATAAGTAATAGGTTTTAGAGTTGAACAAACCTGGATTCAAATTCTAGTTCCATTACTTTCTTGATATACAACTTTGGACAAAATAAGAGATCTTTTTCTTTATTTTTTTTCTTCCTTGTTATTCTCCTTGGTATAAGGGCTATAATAATACCTACTTCATAAGGTTGTATGGTGAATTGTATAACATCCAAAGGGTAATCATAATAGCAGTTATAATAGCAGTAAAAGTAATAGTTTTAAAATAGTAGTAGTAATAATAATAGAAGATATTATGTTTACACTCTTATTCAAGTCACAGCTAAAAATGGTCATAGCTGGATTTCCATTTTCTAACTTTAAATCTCCCTTGTGAAAAAAACAACACAATATTGTAGAGCATCCACACAGCCCTGGGCACACAATGAACTGTGATTATTGTTTTCCTTATTGCTTAAATTGTATGATAGTCCTAAGCCTCATTCAAAACATCTGGATTCTCTACTGGGCTCTTCTTGTTCCCAGGGCTCCTGGAGGGCTAGAGAGAGGAGGGCAGAGAATTTTAACATCACTGTCAACTTTAAGCTTTCTCTGTTGGAAAGATTAGGAAACAGGTTTGGTGGAGATACTGCCTGGGGTGTACCTAAAGATGCATAGAGGTGGGTGGAAAATTCCAGGCCTGGAGTCAAAGATGCTGTAGACTATTGAACATTTACTAAAGACCTCACCTCAATTTGTTTTATTTTCTACTGGAGGCCCAGTGCATGAAATTTGTGCATGGGGGGAAGGGTGTCCCTCAGCCCAGCCTGCAGCCTCTCCAATCTGGGACCCTTCGAGGGATGTTCAACTGACCAAAGGTATTGGGCCTAAATGGGCAGTTGGACATCCATCTCACAATCCAGGACTGCTGGCTCCAAACTGCTCACCTGCTTGCCTTCCTGAATGCCCCTAACTGCTTCTGCCTGCCAGCCTAATCACCCCCTAACCACTACCCTGCCAGCCTGACTGATGTCTGACTGCTACCATGCCAGCCTGTTTGCCCTCAACTTCCTTTCTTTGCTGGCCTGGTCACCCCTAACTGCCCACCCCTTCAGGCTTGATAGCCCCCAACTGCTCTTCCTTGCAGGCCTGGTTCCTTTCAACTGCACTCCCCTGTAGGCCTGGTCCCCACCCCCCCAACAACCCTCCCCTTCATGCCTGGTCACCCCTAACTGCCCTTCCCTGCAGGCCTGGTTCCCCTCCCCCAACTGCCCTTCCCTGCAGGCCCTGTCACCAGCAGCTTCCCTCCTCTGCTGGCCTGGTCACACCTAACTGCCCTCCCCTGCAAGCCTGGTCACTCCCAAATGCCCTCCTCTGCTGGCCATCTTGTGGTGGCCATCTTGTGTCCACATGGGGGCAGCTGCCTTGTGTTGGAGTGATGGTCAATCTACATATTACTCTTTTATTAGATAGGATAGAGGTCTGGTGAATGGGTGGGGGCCAGCTGGTTTGCCCTTAAGAGTGTCCCAGATCAGGGTGGGGGTTCCTTTGGGGCCTGGGATGGCCTGGGCAAGGGGCCTGTGGTGGTTTTCAGGCCAGCCATGCCCCCCAGCAACCAAAGCAGAAGCCCTGGTATCTGGAATTTATGTATCTTCTATAACTGAAACTTTGTAGCATGGAGCTGAGCCAAGCCTTTTGCTCACTCAGTGGCAGCAGCCATTTCTGTTGGAATTTATTTATCTTCTGTAATTGAAACTTTGTAACATTGAGTAGAGGGGAGGCCTAGGCTGGCAAGGGCAGGCAGAAAGCTTGGCTTCCTCCATTGCCAGGAAAACCCACACCTCCCTCCTGCTCTCATTGGCCACAGCCATGTTGGTTTGGGTTTATTTACATATTTGCTCTTGATTGGCTAATGATGTGGCTTGTGGGCATGGCTTGTGGGTGCAGTGGAGGCATTGTCAATTTGCATATTATTCTTTTACTAGATAGGGTGTAATTCAGAAAATCTCCAGAGCCTACTCCCACTTCACCTCAGCCAGTATCTCTCTTTTTCCTCCTCTTTCAGGTCTGCCCTCACTTAAGTCCTTTACTAGTGAAGATAGGTATCTCTCTGTATATTTTGAAGTCACTTCTTTCCACTTAATTGCAAGCCCAGGAAGGGTAGGAACTTTTAGGAATTTTGTTTGTCAATGTGTCTCTACTTTCTCGAACAGTGGAAAGAACATGAAAATTACTTAGTAAACATCTGTTGAATGATGAGTGACTTTGATTTAACTGGAGCTCTTTAAAACTTCGGGTGCTCAGAAAGCCTCTTTTCTCAGATTGTAGAAAACCAAGTTTCCATTAGGAAAAAAACCAATCTCTACAACATCAGGTTAAATTAAATTATCTACAATCACCAAGCTCTATTCCTAACAGAAGCAATTTAAGTGCCTCCATTAGGCCTACTATAAGCTCAGGCTTGTGGTAGTTTACTTAAAACCACTTTTTTTTGAAGAATACAAAGAATAAAAGTAGGAGCTTAATACTCCATTTTTTTCTGTTATTTTAATAAGTATGCTGCCTTCATTGTCTTGATTCAAGTCCTCATACAAGAAAAATAATATCAAGAAAAACATAAAACGTTATCCCACTTCTAGGAATATATCCCAAGAAAACAGACACATCAATCAGAAAGGATATATGCACACCTATGTTCATAGCAGCACAATTTATAATAGCTAAGATTAGGAAACCGTTTAAGTGCCCATCAGCAGATGAGTGGATTAGAAAACTGTGGTACATCTACATAATGGAATACTACACTGCTGTAAAAAGGAAGGAACTCTTACAATTTGCAACAGCTTGGATGGATCTTGAGAGCATTATGCTAAGGGAAATAAGTCTATCAAAGAAAGATAAATATCACATGATCTCACTTATTAGTGGAATATAATGAATAACATAAACTCATGAGCCAAAGTAGAACCAGAGTCTAACCTATGAGGGAAGGTCAGGGATGATAGGGTAAGAGATCAACCAAAGGTCTAGTATGCATGCATATGAGCATAACCAATAGACACAGACTGGGGGGAGGGGAGGACAAGTAGAGAACATGTGATGGGGGAGGGGACGGCACAGGAGAGGTCAATGGGGGAAAAAGGAGACTTACATAATACTTTTACCAATAAAAAATTAAAAATAAATAAAATTTAAAAATAAATAAATTTTAAAAAAGAAAGGAAAAAAGTTATCTTTTGTATAATTTAAGATATGCTACAATAATTTTAAATATTTAACTATGTTAAATACAAATATTGACTAAAATATAATATATATACATATAGTGATCCTGTATAATAAAACGCTAGTATGCAAAATTGTCCCCTCAGGAGTTCGGCCAAGTGGGAGTTCAACCATTCCCTGTAACATGCGCTGACCACCAGGGGATGATGTGGAACAAAGGAAGGCCTCAGTAGGCAACCAGAATGCCTCGATCAGTCCTGATTGCTGGCCAGGCCAAAGGACCGTACCTATGCATGAATTTCATGCACCAGGCCTCTAATATTAAATATAAATATGTACATATTTTCTGTGCTTGCTGATTAGGCAGAAATCTTTCCCCTTGTCAATATCACTATCCATAAATAATCTCATAGTCAAGCATAAATGTATTTTCTTCTCTTCTAACAGGGTCAGCTCTCTGAATGGACACCCTAGAGTGACAGTTGAGTTTATTAAGAAATGAAAGCACCATCAGGAGTAGCACCAACAACAGGAGCTAGGATTTCATTGAGTAATGCCTCTCAGGATGTGTGTGTGGCAAAGAAAGAAAAAAGGCCCCCTCTGAGCTCATCATTGATATACAGAATGCAGTTGAATTCTGCCAACTTTCAAACAGTTTATCTGCCAACTTCTCACTTGACTATACTGTTGTTTTGGGGTTTCATCTTGATTTGAACATATATTTTCAAGACTTAAGAAAACATATCAAGAAATTTATACATTTTCTATTTTTTATACTGAACAAACTGTGTCCATGTTTGAAGAGTTGAAATCCTGTAAAAAGGAGTGCATATGTAGAGAAGAAGAGAATGATTTTTTCCTCTGGTCTTATAGTGGGAAGATATTTTAGATTCCTTATGATGTCATATGAACCCTTAGCCCAGCAATGTCTGAAAACAGTCATCTAAGCCAATAAATTGACTTGAACTGTGTTTTTGTTTCATGCTGAAAAATACCTAATACAGTATCAAATTGTTCCCTTTTCCATTTAACTTACATAATCTATCCTACTTCTTTTCTCTTCCCTTGCTCAACTCAAGAGACTATCTCACTCTTTTATAGTGAATTTACAATCTCATTTATCAGCATTTCACACTTTATTATTGATTTTTATGTACACATTTGCTTTTTATCAATAATTACAAGTTCATTGAAAATAAGATCATAAATTACTTGGAATTACTGGTACACCTAGCATAATGTCCTTGCACACTGTAGTTTCTCAGCATTTGGAATGAGAATTAATGGTAGATTCATGGAAAAGTCCACATGCCGAAGAGTTAATGAAGCCTTCATTCCTTAGTTTAATTCACCAAATATTTATCAGATACTTTACTAGGTAGTTGGCACTGTGATAATGAAATGTGCCTGAAGACATATGTGTTCTTTTTCAGAATTGCCACAGATACCTGGCATGGTTTCACTATGCAAGTAAGAGAAGGAGACTTTGGAAGAATTAGTTCTTAGTATCATTTCACATTCAAATACAACATGCAGCTAAACACATTGGAGAAAATATAGCGGAAAATTCTGTGTTTAATATCTGTCATTAAAATGACAGCAATAAAGCCTAAATCCAAAAATGGGAAATGAGCTGGGTCCTTATAGATTGTCACAGCTAAGAGCAATAAAAACTAAACCAATCACAGATCGTGGCAATAGATAGTTTAACTAGTACTGGAAATTAAGTGAAAGGACATTTCCAGCACTTGGCCCCATTGTGGGAGGATGAACATGCCCTCAGAATTCAGATGGGCTTGTTGAACAAGGGCAGTGGTTGGCAAACTGTGGCTCCTGAGCCACGGTTTGCCACTCTGTTGACTAATGAGTTTGCTGACCACTGCCTTAGGGAAAAACATGTAAAAAATTTAATAATGTACTAATATCTTTAACCTGAAGTCAAAACTTCTGGGTAAGGGCTCGTGAGCCGCAGTTTGCCAACCACTGGTCTAGGGTAAAAAATAGGAGGAAAAGGGGAAAATTATTTAAATGAGATTTGAATTCCTTTGGTTCATGCCTGACTGGTTTGGGTCAGTGGATAGAACTTTGGCTTGCAGACTGAAGGGTCCTGGGTTCAATTCCGGTCAAGGGCATGAACCTTGGTTGCGGGCACATCCCCCAAAGGGGGTGTGCAGGAGGCAGGTGACCAATGTTTCTCTCTCATCCATATTTCTAACTGTCTATCCCTCTCCCTTCCTCTCTGTAAAAAATCAATAAAATATATTTTTTAAAAATAAAAATAAATAAGTTGCTTTGTTTCATTGTTCCTCTGAAGGTTGCTTTTGTTACTACTTTGCAATATTTAGCCATCAACATTTCTGACACACCATGGGTTTCTTGGCATTCCCACTCTTGTTCAAGGGGGTGAAAGGTGGATTCCCTGAGAGTGGGCATGTTGTCTGGGCAGCTGAAGCCCAATCATCAGTTTATTGCTAGGGTTGATTTTGGAGAAGCACTTTTTGGAACAGAGGCAAGTGTGGAGAGGAGCAGAGAGCACCCCAGAAGCCAGGAAATCCTTGTTCCAGCCTTTGTTTCTTCCACAATTACAGATCAACAAATCTGGGCTTCAGAATTCTCACAGGCAAAGGGAAAAGATTCGATTCAATGACCTCTCAGATCTTGTCTAATGCCAAGACTATGGGACTCTATAATGAATGATCAGTATGAAGAACAGAGTCCCAGTCATGGACTTGACCTGGATGAATTTGGTTACTAGACTGAGTGAATGCCCTGAATATGAGAACTCCTTTCCTGCTCCTCCCCCAGCAAACACTGCATCTAGAATTAATGCATGAATGAATGACCAATGGCACTCTTCCATTCTTTGTAGATGTGAGGGTTAGTGAGAAATAAATTTTCTTATTTCAAATATAATATTGCCTTCTCCTTTGGGTTCACTGACAGGGATTTACTGGATCCATTTCCAATGTTTACTTTTCTGAAGAAAACTGCCTTGTACTTAGTGCTTGGTTGGGGGGTTTCCATTGGATGTTAAGCCAGCTTCCCTGACCCTTGTCCAAATGGGCTATTCCTTTAATATTATAACATGAGGAAAGAGCAATCATGCCACTTTCAGGAGAAATGGATAGGGCACAGGAGTATTCAAACAATCCATGCAGGAACAAAAGATAATATTTAAAAATATATGTTTTCATAAATATTTTTCTGAGAGAGAGAGATAAGAGAGAGAAAGAGAGAGAAAGAGCGATGTGAGAAAAATATCAATTGGTTGCCTCTCAAATGCACCCCAACCAGGGATCCTCAACCTGCATGGGTCCTGACCAGGAATCAAACAGTGATCTTTCAGTGCATTGAAGATGCTCAACCAACTAAGCCAGGGCCAAAAGTAAAATATTTTAAGGAACAAAACACCTGTCCCCTCCCATTTTCATGAAAAGCAGATGTAAACCTGGTTACTTAAATATGGGTGAATGATCTTAAACATAAAATATACTACTTGTAAGGTGAGAAGTTTAGGTGGTGATGGAGGGGAAACAAGGACACACTAGAGGAGTGATTGGGAAACTCCTTGTCAGCTGACCATCACATTTTAAAACCATGTGTAAGGAAACCAAAAAGGCCTGAAGACATTTCTTTGCATTTGAAAGTAAAAGATACTTAGTAAAATATAGATAAAGGACCATGGGTAGCCTTTTGAAGGAGCACAGTTAGGAAGCAGACAACCACACGGGCTCAGACATTTGACTTGGATTTCTGGCTCTGGGATTGGTTCATGTTTCTGGCAACCAGCTGCTTTCTGCACTTGCAGGACTCATTTTTCTCCACCAACCTGCATTGTTTCTTTTCCTTTTTAACTCCCACATCAAGTACCCTTTTAAACATGAAGACTTGCCAGCTGTTCTCAGCAATCTCTCCACCATCTATTCACAAACTTACAATAATGAGGAACACTTGCTGAGTGCCCCAGCCTCTGTGCTAGACACATTGGATGTATTACCTCAATTCACCCTCTCAACAGCCTCTTGAGGAAGCTACACTTATTATCTTCATTTTAAAAACAAGAAAGCTGAGGATTAGAGCAGTTCAGCCAATTCGCCCAGTGGAGCTGCAACTCAGACTCAAGCATCCTACATCTGGGCACATGACTTGAACCCATTACAAGATATTGTGTTATCTCCACAGTAACTGTTAGAACTGGTCCTTTAGAAATAATTATTCCTTGTTTGCTTTTAACAGAGTTTTTATTTTTGCGTCACTGTAACACTACTTAGATTTCTTTTGCCCATGGCCCTAAGCTCCTAGAGACCATGTTTCATGCCCTTTTTTTCTTTGTTCCCTCACTTCTTTGGCACCACCAGCCTGACACCAGCATGGCCAGTCCCTTCAAGCCCACTATCTTCTTGGGCCCTGACTAATTGCTCATCCAATAGCAGTTTCCTTCAGAGTTGTCCTTTTGTCTGCCTCCTTCGTGGCCAAACTGCAAGAATCCCAGGAGGTAATGTGAAGTGATTAGCCCTGTTCACGTGTACACACAGCCTCAGTGCAGCTGGGTTGCAATGCCAGTTTATTATCTTAAAGAGAGGATCTGGTTTAGCCTGAGTTTACATCTCATCTGCCTCCTATTCATTAGATGGGCTCCAGGGTTCAGCTTACATTGCATAAACTCAGCTGGTATGTATACAATGCCAGCAATCTGGAGGAGGCTAACATGTGTGGAATACATCTACTGCATCTTAGGTCTCTGAAGGTCACTCACTAAAGTAATATATGGAGCTAGTGTTGGTGGCTGAAGGTCAAGTCATCTTGCTTTTCATAATGCATAAACCTGAAACTCACTCAGACACCAATCATATGACCTAAACCTTGGAACAAATATTTTACTAAGTAAATCAGAGAGCATGCTGGCATTTCTATTAACCTTCAATGCACTGCTGACAGAAAATGAATAATGATAAATAATAACTCAAGCCTGTAAATCACATTTAGCATCAGTGCAAGAAAAAAATGCTTGTGTGTGCTACCATCTGTTAGTAAGAGAACAACAATGACTGGCGGAGAGGGATGGGAGAAGGGAGAGCAGGCTGCTGTTGGCTGGGGTAAGCACCTTTTGGATTCAATAAACTGACCAAGAAAGGGTAAGCCACTTCTGAGCAGGATTGATGGAGTGAGGAAACCCCTTTTCCTCCATCTAATCTGCTGTTTGGTGGGCATCCATTTCTGGCTTTGATCTGACAATCTTAGGTGTTTGCTCTTTTCCTCATCTTTTGCCTCATTAAATCTGTTTCCACTCTACCCACTAGGTTTCAGGGTCATTTGCAAAGGAGTCCTCTAACTAAGCAAAACCTTCTTGGGATTGTTCCTCTCCTTTCTCCATTTCTCACTAGTAACACTTGGTTTTCATTGTCCTGTGGGCAGGGGTAAGAGCTGGACTGCGGCCCTGAAGTTCTACCCCGCCCATACACATCTCTGCAGAGGGAGGTCCTAGGCAGGAGAGCCTTCTGGCTTCCAGCACAGCATTATTCAATGTGATTCCAAGCAGTTTCACAAAATAGAAACGTGACTCCCAGATCTCCAAGATGTGTGAGACGTGAGGTCTCCAATGAAAAGTTTCCCTCATAGGAAAACCCTCCTTTCACTTGGGTGAGGAAGTTCTAGAAGTTGATGCTTACATCCAGCAGACTCTCCCTGGGGTTGTAGATGTGCATTTACTTTTCTCTCCTCCTCCTTCTTTCAGCGGGGCCAACTGAAGGTTGGCATCACCTTTGGATGTAAAAAAACAGACAAAGGCATGTTCAATGGTCTAATTTCTAAAATAAAAATTCACTCAGGCCTTTTTTGTTGATTCTGTGAGCACCCCAAGTGCCAAGGCTCCCAGTTCATTGAGAAGCCTGACTTGAGGTCACACTGATCAGTTCTTTTCTCCAGATGACCCTCCTTGTCCAGTCAACAAGCTGCTCAATAGGAAGCAAGGCCTGTCAACAGTCTTTCCACCTCAGATCCTGAATTTGTTTCTCCATGAGACTGGGGAGCAACTGTCCTTGCAAGGATGCCAGCTCATTGGGTTGAAAGGCAATTTGCTGATTATACTGTATATCTCCTGGGGCTCTGTCCATGCTGGATGTTTTGTGACTTAATATGTTCTTCTCCTTGGGAGTTATATAATCAGAGAAAGGATGCATTCTTTTTATTGTTTGAAACATGAGTGTTTTTCAAATGCCAGTTAATTTAAAGTCATTCTGTACCCCTTGAGATCAGAGTTATGCTAAGTGATGATAAACAGATATTGTAAATGGAAGAAAAGTATTTCTAACTGCTTTGCATAAATTTCATCTTTGACTTTCCTTTATTTGCTACTGGATCCCTTTCCCATTTGGATATGGGGACCTCATCAAAGAATTGGAAGAGAAATGCAGTCACAGAGCATTGAAGTTATACTGGGAAAATGACTGAGAGGTCCCCACAGAACTGAGTGACCCTGGACATCTCCCTCTGGGCCTCAGTTTCCCCTCCTATAAAATTGTCTAACATTGTGGATTTCTACCTCACCAGTTTCTTCTCCCCCCTTCCTCTTTACTTCTTTACTCTTCCTACCTTTTTAATTAGAAGGGAAAATAGATGAAATAAAAAAATGAAAGGAAAAGCAGAAAATTAGCATTTTCTTGGCTGTACATTTCAGTTATTAATATTGCAATTTGAGGTAATGAAATTCACAAAATGCAAAAGGTTTAAGGTTTGCCTGGTGGGGTGAACTCCATCACATGGTATATGGCTTGAATTTCAAGGTGAGGTTCATTATGCAAAATGGGCAAGTTAACAATGCCATAAACCCTTCAATTTTGCATTTTTTGACTTTAATGTTGCAACACTGTAGATTTTGGGTTTTAATATGCTATATAAATACGAAATACATATTTGTAAATGCAATTGCTATGAAGGGGAGGATTTCTGTTTTAAATTCCTGACTTTGAAAGCCCAGCTCTGTTTGCTCTCTGGTTGACTTTGTTAGAAAGCAGGTGGGAGAAAGTAGGGCAGGATGAGTTACCTAGGAACAATCCTCATTTATGCCCAAATCCATTCTGAAAGGCAAAGGCTTGCTTTCACCCTCACTGCAGTTTGCAGAGGATTTAGTAATAGAGACCAAAGGCTCCTGGGAGGGAAGCATCAGGATAAAGGAAAGATTTTGCTTGGCTCATTTCTGGCACCCACCCAGTCTATTGCCTCCTCTGGTTCCACTGATGGTCAATGCCAGCTTCCTCCCTTGTTGTCTTTCCAATTAATGATGTTGCTCACCCTGAGCAGTAGACAGAAATCTCGGCAACAGAAAAGATGAGAATAGCTGCAAAATTCATGGCAAAATCCACGCACCTAATATAGACAGGCAGTGAGCATGGGAAGGAGGCCTTATGGGAAAAATGTTGCATCCTCGCTGCAAAGAGAAGATGATTTACACCAAGGAGTTCATTTATGAACCATGATGTAGGCCTCACCAGCCTGACACAGCACTGCCTGATCCATGACTGATCCCCCTGGTGACAGCATCTCTGTATCTCAGAATCATACATGTTTGGATCCAAGGGAGTATCTTTAAGGTAACACAATACTTCTCAGTTATTTCTTTTCCTTTTTTAAAAAAAATCTATCTTTGTTGATTTCAGAAAGGAAGGGAGAGGAAGAGAGAGATAAAAAATATAAATTGAGAGAGAATCCTTGATTGGCAGCTTCCCACAAAGTGCTTGAGCCCACAACCCAGGCATATGTGCCCCAACTGGGAATCAAACCATGACCTCCTGATCCATAGGTGAATGTTCAACCTGTGCATCATGCCTAAACTGCCATAACTTTATTTTTTTATTTTTTATTTTTTGGGGGGGTTATGACCAGCATGTTTTTATTTTTTTAATTTATTTTTAATATATTTTTATTGATTTTTTTGCAGTATAACTTATAGTTAATAGTAGTACACATTTTCCTTTCCCCCTCCCCCTTATCCTCCCCCCAGCCTCCCCTATCCCCCAGCACATATCCCCACCCTCCCCCTCCCTGCCCCAGTGTCTTTCATTCATTGGTTATGCTCATATGCATGCATACAAGTCCTTCAGTTGATCTCCTCCAGCATCCACCTCACATCCACCCAAGCCTTCCCCCTGTAGCTTGATAGCCTGTTCAAGGCCACCCTGCCTCTATATCAATCCCTCTCCCCTGTTTCTTTTCTTCAAAAATATCTTGCCTCTGCATACAAGAAATAAATGTATAAGAACAAAAAATGTTTGAGTCTCAGTTTCAATGTCCAACTGTTCTGAGTCCCAGTTTCAGTGTCAAATAATTCTTTATGTGTACATGTCAGCAATGGTATCCAGATGGTGGACACATCGTGGCAATGCAAGATCCTTCCTCTCTGGTTTGGTCCTGGGCTGCCTGCAGACATGCACAGCTGTCGACTGCTAGCATGGCAAGGTGTTGTCAGTGTCCCCCATCTCTGGACCGTCCTCGTGGCTGGAACAGACCCGCCAGTTCCTCACTGTCGCAGGAACCCACATGGTCTTGGAGTTGTTCTCTGCAAACACACAAACACATTCTCGACCAAAAGTTAATAAAGGGATCCTCTCTGCAAAATAGACTTGGGATTCTTTTTAATTTTTGCCTAAATGATTTTCCTTTGGCTTATTTTGACACCATGTGTGTTTTTTCATGGGTGTCCTGCAGTTGGTTTTACAAATGGAATTTACTTTACTGGAGTAAGAAATTTCTAGATGTATTTTACTTACTAGATATTTTTTTCCTTACATGATATTACCCCACTGCCCCTCCCCTTTCTTGATTAATGGGGGCTTTTGGAACTTTTATATTGCAGTCTTGGTAATTTTAAATTTTAATTTTTGCACACAAATATAACTGCTTTAGGTTCTTTGGATGTTAGGCAATTTTACAGTGAGATGAACTACTAATAGATTTTTTAGTTAATGTTTTAGGAAAAACTCTTTGTCCAGTACACTATAATTTTCTTGAGTATTCACGTATTTCACTTGGCCAATTTAAATTAATCTGAAAACTTGATTACTATTTTCCTGTCAATTTTAATACTCAAGCAGAAATCTTAGTTTACCCTGTAAATACTAGTGGAAAGGAATATTTGCAATTTTGAGTAGGTCCTGAGCATTCCTGGTAATAGACTGAATTTAGATATAGAGCAGCTATTGCTGGCCGAGTCTCTGTCTGCCACCTGGGTCCCTGTATGAGTTGTGTGTGGGAGGCGAAGCAGCCGTGGGGGTAGGAGACCTCCCTCAGGAGGGGTGAGAATTCAAACCCCTGCAAGGTTTGTGGATGAGGGTCTGTGCCCCACCTCTTTTAGTTCTCTCCTGTTGGCCCCTCTGCGACTGTGCCTGTCTTAGGTTGTTCCTTCCCTGAGGAATCTTACCCGTCTCTGGCTAACCAGCCATCCTCCGGGGCCAAACAGGGTGATGTGAGGTTCAGTTCTGTCTCCTTTGTAGTCTATGCCCCCCTGTGGCCTCCACGTCCAGTACCTGCCTTGGGGTCCCCTCGCCTGCTGGCGGGGTCCTGGTACTGATTACATATCTCAGGGGACCCAGGTTTCTTCTCCAGAGAGGGCCCAGCTCACATCATTGGTCGAGATACAGATCCATGGTGCCAGCTGCCCAGAGGCTTCAGCCACAGCTGGAACTGAAAACTCAGGCATCAGCTGTGTGTATTTGGATAGTAACAAGAAGGTCCCTCTTGGCAGAAAGGGAAAGAAGGGTCAATATAGAATGCTGGGATGCCTTCCCAGTGCCTTAATTCCTTCTGAAAGGGATTAATTTCTTTCCTATCCTTTTTAAGTTGCTGCCCAACATTCAAAGAATTAGTTTGTAAGTTTATTTGGGATAATTGTATAATATGCTGTTGTCAAATATCAAATATTATAATGACATTGTAGAATAATATCATGTAAGGGTATTATGGTGTCATGGGAGGTTAAGCAGGGCCTAGCCTAAGGACTGGTCTCCATAGGATATGACAAGCTCTAGGCCATGTCAATTCAATGTCAGACTAGCTGCCATTTTTTATAACTTTATATAAACTTTGTCAGGGATGTAAAAACACAAATCACTTACCTCAGTTCAAGAGTTCAAGTATATTGACTTTTCCACTTACTCCCACCACCTGCCACTTACCCCGAGGTTTGACATTCTGATGGACTTTTCTCAGTCTCTGGATCCATTCTTGTTCATCAGTCTATGTCATTGATTGTATTCCTCAAATGAGTGAGATCATGTGATATTTGTCTTTCTCTGCCTGGCTAATTTCACTTAGCATAATGCTCTCCAAATCCATCCATGTTGTTACAAATGGTAGGAGCTTCTTCTTTTTTTCCGCGGCGTAGTATTCCATTGTGTAAATGTACCATAGTTTTTTAATCCACTCATCTGCTGATGGGCACTTAGGCTGTTTCCAAATCTTAGCTATGGTAAGTTGTGCTGCTATGAACATAGGGGTACATGTATCGTTTCTAATTCGCCTTTCTAGTTTCTTGGGGTATATTCCTAGAAGTGGGATCACTGGGTTGAATGGGAGCTCCATTTTTAGCTTTTTGAGGAAACTCCATACTGTTCTCCACAGTGGCTGCACCAGTCTACAATCCCACCAGCAGTGCACGAGGGTTCCTGTTTCTCTGCATCCTCGCCAGCACTTGTCATTTGTTGATTTGTTGATGTAAGCCATTCTGACAGGTGTGAGATGGTACCGCATAGTCGTTTTGATTTGCATCTTTTGGATAATTAGTGACTTTGAGCAAGTTTTCATATGTCTCTGGGCCTTCCTTTTGTCTTCTTTCGTGAAGATTCTATTTAGGTCTGTTGCCCATTTTTTTATTGGATCATTTGTCCTCCTTTTATTGAGTTGCGTGAGTTGCCTGTAGATGCTTGAGATTAACCCTTTATCACTGATAACATTTCCAAATATGTTCTCCCATACAGTGGGTTTTCTTGTTGTTTTGTTGATGGTTTCTTTAGCTGTGCAAAAGCTTTTGATTTTGATGTAGTTCCATTTGTTTATTTTGTCTTTAGCTTCCATTGCCCTCGGAGCAGTATCATCAAAGAAGTTCTTTTGGCATATGTCTGAGATTTTTCTTCCTGTATATTCCTCTAATATTTTTATGGTTTCTTGTCTTACGTTTAAGTCCTATATCCATTTTGAGTTTATTTTTGTGTATGGTGTAAGTTGGTGCTCTAGTTTCATTTTTTTGCATGTAACTGTCCAATTTTCCCAACAACATTTATTGAAGAGACTGTCTTGACTCCATTTTATGTTCACGCCTCCTTTGTCAAATATTAATTGAGCATAGTGGTTTGGGTTGATATCCGGATTCTCTATTCTATTCCATTGATCTATATGTCTGTTATTATGCCAGTACCAGGCTGTTTTGAGAACAGTAGCTTTGTAATATAGCTTGAAATCTGGTATGGAAATCCCACCGACTTTGTGCTTCTTTCTCAGGATTGCTGTGGCTATTCGGGGCCTTTTTTTGTTCCAGATGAATTTTTGGAGAGTTCTTTCTAGGTCGGTGAAATATGCCATTGGTATTTTAATGGGGAGTGCATTAAATTTATAGATTGCTTTGGGTAGTATGGACATTTTAATTATGTTGATTCTCCCAATCCATGAGCATGGTATGTTCTTCCACCTGTTTACATCTTCCTCTATCTCTTTTTTCAGTGTCCTATAGTTTTCCACGAATAGGTCATTTACCGCCTTAGTTAAGTTTATTCCTAGGTATCTTAATTTTTTTGGTGTGATGGTAAATGGGATTGCTTTTTTAGTCTCTCTTTCTGTAAGTTCACTATTAGTGTATAGACATGCCATAGATTTCTTGGCGTTAATTTTGTAGCCTGCTACTTTGCTGAACTCATTTATTAAGTCTACTAACTCTTTTATGGAGTCTTTCGGGTTTTTTTATGTACAATATCATGTCTTCTGCAAATAAGGATAGCTTAACTTCTTCTTTTCCAATTTGGATGCCTTTTATTTCTTCTTCTTGTCTAATTGCAATGGCTAATACTTCCAGTACTATGTTGAACAGGAGTGGTGAAACTGGGCAACCCTGTCTTGTTCCTGTTCATAGGGGAAGTGGTTGTAGTTTTTGCCCATTGAGTATGATGTTTGCTATGGGTTTATCATATATGGCTTTTATTATGTTGAGGTATGATCCTTCTATTCCTACCTTGTTGAGAGTTTTTATCAAGAAAGGGTGTTGGATTTTGTCAAATGCTTTTTCTGCATCAATTGATATGACTATGTGATTTTTATCTCTCAATTTGTTTATGTGATGTATCACATTTATTGATTTGCAGATATTGTACCATCCTTGCATTCCTGGGATAAATCCGACTTGGTCATGGTGTATGATCTTTATGATGTACTGCTGGATCCGATTTGCTAGAATTTTATTGAGGATTTTTGCATCTATATTCATGAGGGATATTGGCCTGTAATTCTCTTTCATTGTGTCATCTTTATCTGGTTTTGGTATTAGGGTGTTGCTAGCTTCATAGAAGGAGTTTGGAAGTGTTCCATCCTCTTGAATTTTCTGGAATAGTCTGAGGAGGATAGGTTTTAGTTCTTCCTTGAATGTTTGGTAAAACTCCCCTGTGAAGCCGTCTGGCCCTAGGCTTTTGTTTGCTGGAAGCTTTATGATGACTGCTTCAATTTCTTCCACAGTTATTGGTCTATTGAGTTGTTTAGATTCTTCTTGATTGAGTTTTGGGAGGCTATATTTTTCTAGAAATATATCCATTTCCTCCAGGTTGTCCAGTTTGTTGGAGTAGAGTTGTTCATAGTATTTTTTAACAATCCTTTGTATTTCCATAGGGTCTGTTGTTATTTCACCTCTTTCATTTCTGATTTTATTTATTAGGGTCCTCTCTCTTTGCTTCTTGGTGAGTCTGGCTAGAGGTTCATCAATCTTGTTTATCTTTCAAAGAACCAGCTCTTGGTTTTGTTGATCTTCTGTATTGTTTCTTTGGTCTCTATGTCATTTATTTCTGCTCTGATCTTTACTATTTCCTTCCCTCTGCTTATACTGGGATTTTCTTGTTGCTTTCTTTCTAACTCTTTGAGTTGTTGGGTTAGATAATTTATTGCCGCTGTTCCTAGTTTTTTGCAGTAGGATTGTAGAGCTATGAACTTCCCTCTCAGAACTGCTTTCACTGTGTCCCATAGATTTTGGATTGTTGTGCTATCATTGTCATTTGTTTCCATGATGTTTTCTATCTCTTCCTTGATCTCTCTAGTAACCCAGTCATAGTTTAATAGCATGCTGTTTAGTCTCCATGTGTTTGATTTATTTGGATTGTTTCTATTGTAGTTGATTTCCAGCTTTATGCCACTGTGATCTGAGAATATGCTTGATATGATTTCTATCTTCTTGAATTTGGAGAGACTTTGCCTATGACCGAACACATGGTCTATCTTTGAGAATGACCCATGGGCACTTGAAAAGAATGTATATTCTGTGGCTTTGGGGTGAAATGATCTGAAGATGTCAATTAATTCCATCTGGTCCAGTGAGTCATTGAGGATTGATGTTTCTTTACTGATTTTTTGTTTAGAGGGTCTGTCCAATGGTGATAATGGGGTATTAAAGTCTCCTACTATGATTGTATTGCTGTCCATCTCTCCCTTAATATCCTCTAGGAGTTTTTGTATACATTTGGGTGCTCCTGTATTGGGTGCGTATATGTTTACCAGAGTTATTTCTTCTTGTTGTATTGCTCCCTTTAGTATTATGAAGTGGCCTTCTTTATCTCTTGTTATGTCCTTCACTTTGAGATCTAATTTGTCGGATATAAGTATGGCTACCCCAGCTTTTTTTTCATTTTCATTTGCCTGAATAACTTTTTTCCAACCTTTCATCCTCAGTCTCTGTGAGTCTTTTTTTCAGAGGTGGGTTTCTTGTAGACAGCAGATACATGGGTTGTGTTCTCTTATCCAGTCTACTACCCTATGTCTTTTGATTGGAGCATTTAAACCATTTACATTTAAAGTTATTATTGATAGGTACTTATATGTTGCCATTTTTGTTCTTTACCCCTGTGTTCCTTCTTCGCTTCCTATTTCTTTTTACAGCAGATCCTTTAGCATTTCTTGCATTGCTGGTTTGGTGGTGACGAATTCCCTTAGTCCTTTTTTATCTGTGAAGCTCCTGATTTGACCTTCAATTTTGATTGAGAGCCTTGCTGGGTATAGTATTCTAGGATTCAGACCCTTCCTTTGCATGACTTTGTAAATTTCATTCCACTGCCTTCTGGCCTGATATGTTTCTGTTGAGAGATCACTTGTTAGTCTGATGGGGGTTCCTTTGTAGGTGACTTTCTGTCTCTCTCTGGCAGCTTTTAAGATTCTTACTTTGTCATTGGTGTTTGCCAATTTAATTATAATGTGCTTTGGCGTAGGTCTTTTGGGGTTTATTTTGCTTGGGACTCTGTGAGCTTCTTGGATTTGTGTGGGTTTTTTCTTTCCTATATCAGGGAAGTTTTCTGTCATTATTTCTTACAACAGGTTTTCTATTCCTTGCTCAGTTTCCTGTCCTTATGGAAGCCCAATTATATAGATGTTGTTTTGTTTCATGTTGTCCCAAAGTTCCCTTAGGCTCTCCTCCTGTCATTTAATTTTTTTTCTAGAAGCTGCTCTACTTGGTTATTTTTTCCTACCTGGTCTTCTAGCTCACTGATGCAATCATCTGCTTCTTCTAGTCTACTCATAATACTTTCTATTGAGTTCTTTACTTCAGCAATGTCACTTTTCATTTCTTCTTGGCTCTTCTTCATTTCTTCCTGGGTTTTCCTCATTTCCTCTTGGTTCTTACTCATATTATCAAATTTGTCTTCCATTCTTTTCAGCCACCTTATGACCATTTCTCTGAATTCTTTCTCTGACAGGTTGTTAACTTCCATTTCGTTTACCTCATTTTCTGGTGAGCCTTGCTTTTCTTTCATATGTGGGCTGTTTCTTTGTCTTCCCATGGTCTTTCTTCTCTGTGTATCTGGTTATGTAGTTCTCACTCTCCTGCGTTGATTTAAAGGCACAAAATACAACACAACCAGGTGCAATGCACCAGGCACTGAACCTGAATGTAGTCACAGTAACGGTAATTCCAAATAAAGGTGATCGCCAGAGAAAGGCAAATTTGGTGATAGGTGAAAAAAAAGAAAGAGAACCTCCCCCAGACACACACAGACACTCACACACCCACACTCACACAAAAAGAAAGAGACCCCCCCCCCACACACACACACACACGCACTCACAAAAAAGAAAGACAGGAATGCCAAAATGATAATGGGAAAAGGGGAAGAAGAAAAAAAAGGAGTAAATTATAAATGTGGGGTGAAAACTCCTATAGGACAGCCCCTAATCCAAGCCAAAACCCGCAACAAGTACTTGGAGATTGATAAAAATTACATACAACTACTAATATCAAGGGAGGTGAGGGAACACAGAAGCAAAAATCTATCTAAAAACAATGCAAATGAGGACAACAATACAAGAAACAACACCAAAAATAAAAATTACCCCCCACAAGACAAACCAAAATAAAAGAATAAGCAAATCAATCGCATAAACCTGCTTCAAGTAAACAACAACAACAGGACAGGGATAAAAACACTAAGATAGTGAAGTCAGAAAAGCTAGAGGTATATATGGACTTGGAGTAGGTGGTTGGAGATTAGATATATAAGTGGGGTGAAATTTTAACAGGGGGTAAAAAGAAAGAATTAAGGTAAATCTAAAGCGGGAAAAGTGTAAGGGAAACAAGGCACTAAATAGGGAAAGGTTAGCCAGAGAGTGGTGGTATAAAGGTGAAGTTGAGGTAGAGTAAAAGATACTAAAGAGTAGATGAAAATAGACTGTATTCCCAAGGTCGAAGAGAAAATATAATCAATTCCCTGTGTCACACAAGAGTCAATTTGTGATTCGGCCCCTGGGTGGCAGTGTTTCTAGATTGACTTCTGAGTCTATTGGTCCTCTCTATCCTGAACTAAACTTTTGCTGTCTCTGTGGTATTCAATACTGCCTCTCTAATGGTGACTGCTGTTTTATCAGCCAGGACCCTCCCAAAATCTTCTGGGTCTCCCTCCTCTGTCAGGTCCAAATTGATTGCGCTCCAGGGATTAACTCTGCCCCCAGCTCCAAGTGCCCTCTCCCACGTTTACCAGCTCCAACAGCCACAGATTTTATTTCAGGTGCAGATCTCCAGGCTTTGAGTTCCAAGGTGCAGATATCCCAGTCTGCCAGCCCTCTCAGTTTCACGCCCAAAGTACTCCCAGGGAAATCTGACCTTTCTGTGCTGGAGTTTACAGCTCCCTGGACTCTGCACGCCTCTCGCCAAGTGGGCGCAGGTGTTCCGGGAGTCTCAGCCGTCCAGCCGGTACTGCAGCTGTATATTTTCAGGTCCTTCCCCTTCAAGATGTCCTGGTCTGCCTCTGAGTGCCTCCACGCGCAGTTGGCTCAGGGAGAGAAACCAGCAATACTGGGGGTGCTCAGGCTGGGGAGGCCAGCCCAACAGTCCCCTATCTTCTCCCGGAGCACAGCTGTCCCCCTACTTGCCAACAAAAGCTCCCTGTGCGACCTTCACCGGCTCCCTCCTTTGCCCTGTGAGCAGATTCAGATCGCATCCCTCCGTTCCGCCGCCATTCCCCACCCCCCCACCGCCCCTAAACTGCCATAACTTTAAGGCAGGCATTTCTGCTAAAGGTCATGATATTGTCTACATTGTCTGGAAATTGTTGCTATAATCATCTACCTCCTTTGCTTTCCATTGAGGTAAGATTTCCTCAAGTCATATTCAAACTCAGCATTGATTGAGGACCTACCATGTGCCAGGCCCTATGATATCTGCAATGTCCATGTAAACAATGTTCCCTGCCCTGCAGATGTTCAAGCCTGGTGAGGAGGATATTACATGCATGTGCAGTGCTCATTTATTAAGTTATGAAGGTTCTCTGTGGTCCATATGCTGCACTTTGAAAAGTCTCCCTCTTCCTGAAATGCTTTTCTAGGAAATTCTGTTAAAACCCAACATTTCCACCATTGGTAGTATTCATGTGAGTTCAGGCATGGTGTCCTAAAGGTTAAGGTCCATTGTCTTTACATTATTTGTCATGAAAATCTAAGACCTCTTTAGGACATTATTTATCATGAAAAGCTATTTAGTGAAGTCTTTCTTAAGTCTCAAGCCAAATAGGTCCCTATTGGGACTAAGGAAGGCATGCTGGTGTCCATGGACATCTCAAGGCATCTGTGGCAACTAAAATATACTAATTCCATGGTAGGATAAAAGAGGTCCTCTCAAAGGTGGAAATTTAGTTCTAAAAGCAAAGATTGCTATCTCTCCTGGCCAGGAATATTCTAGGTGCTGTCAGAGCTCTTCTTCCTGAAGTCAGCACTGGGACCTTCACTAAACCACCCCGGAGCATGTCTGTGCATATGTGTGCTAACAGAAAGTAAATTATACCCTCAATGCTGAGACAGAGGGGCCAGCTGGAACATTAACATCCTGATCTGACATGACTGTCAGAAAAATCATATGTGACCCACATGGACTACTCTAAAGGTGATTTATCTTCTCACTCCTTCTCGCAAGGGTTACGCTCTCCCCAGAGCAGGCCATGCCAGTTAAGCAAAAATAAGGCAAATTGTGGGTGTTGCAGTGCCTGATGTTGACTGTTCCCCCGGAGTACATTAATTTTCTCATTGTATTCCTTGTTCTGTAACCACTTCCAAAATGAAAAGCTCCGCAGTTTATCTCCTTAATCTCTCATTCCCTTCATCCACTTTCATCCAAAATAAAATTAAATCATTTAGCAATGATTTTAATAAGCACTAAAAAGCAAAATGAATGAAATAATGAAAAACATACTATTTTCTTTATCAACTTTGTACTTAATTGATTTTTGTACGTTTCTTTTGCATGCCTCTTTCCTAAGAGTGTTTCTAACAACATTAGGATTATAAGTAAATGTCTCCTTGAGCTCCATTGAAAACCAGGACAAATCCCAATTTGAAAGCTTGATGGACTGCTGCCTGACCACCCAGGACAGGATTTCAAAGCTCATGCCCAGGACACAGTGCTCCTTTTGGGACTTGAGATCAGTCAGACTCTAGTGAATTCTCTATCAAGCCTCAAGCCAATAGGTCCCTTCCAGTTTCCTCTTCAAGTGTAGGGTACAGTTGTCACAGGAAATGTGGCCCATGATGGGCTGCACTTGGGAGAGAAGGCCCAGGGTAGGATATGGCTGAAGCAATAAGACCCAAAGTCCAAAGTCTAGGCACTCTAGGCTTCTATGAGTTCTGCCTTGTGGCTAAGCATCATTTTCCCATTCTCTATACGATGCTTGTAACTACAGGGTGTGCCTCCCAAAGATGGGATACACCTTAACAGCTGATAGCTCAATTTTGAAAATGAAATATATTCGAATAAACTCCACCTTTATAATTATTCAAAGTGTGTATACACATTTGGGGGGGGGATACCCTATACCTGTAGCCTGGGAAACTATAGATTAGGCAGAGGGGATTAGCCTGATATTCTTCCTTTACATTCTTCAGTGGCTCCCATAGCAATGATCCAGGATACAGGATAAGCAAAATAAAAAGGTAACTGAAAGAGTAATAGTCTAATATTGTGTCCACATTCCTTATTTGCCTGTGGAATGAGGAAGACAAATCAGCATGTGGAATTCAGACTGGAGAGGTACTAAAGGATATGCACAAAAGCCACCTTCTGGGTTGTTGCTTTTTAAGTACGTAACATTTCTGTTTCAGTAAAAATAAAATACAAATGTATTTTTAAACCCATTCGCTAGGTAGGGAAAAAGAAAGAAGAAAGGAAGGACGATTAGAAGGGAGAGAGAGAAGTAACTCATCAGGGCTTTTTGTTTTGCTTTGTTTTGTTTTGTTTTTAAAGAAAAGTACATCTATTAAGGGGCAAGAAGGATGACCCCTGGAATATGCTTTAGGTTGAGATCAAGGGCAAGATGCCCCGAGTCTCTTCAGTGTAAGGCGTTCCTAGTGACTCTGGGATAAATAGGAAAGAAAAGGGGTGAAGGTGGCAGATATTTGCCTCCCCAAGAGGCAGTTTTGGGGTATGTCTGAGAAGAGTAAGATAAATCTGTAGGAGGATCCTTGAGCTTCTAGACTCTTTGGGGAAATCTAAACTGAATTAACAGAGAAACACTATTCAGCTCTCAGGGTCCTTCAGGGGTGCCCTGGTGGCACAGAATAAATTATACAGCCTGTCCTGCAATTACTAGCATGCTAACCTCTCAGGGCCTCAGTTTCCTCATCCACACAACAGGCATGATAAAAATAGAACCTATCACCTGTGGCCCTTATGAGCATTACATGAGGTTAAACCAGTGACCAAGGCACACACGCATCCACGCTGGTGAATCCTAGGGGCCTCTGTGGGTGTCCACATGCTTTCATGTGCTTTGAACTGTCCCACTCATCCAATGCTCTTGCATTTCTAAAGCTTCCCTCTTCCCTTGCAAACTTCTCATGTCCTCAGCTCTGTGCTAACGAGAGGTTTTCTGGAGCTGAGATTGATGAAAATGGAGTGGCATACCTTCATTTTGCGTCACCGTGTGTGTGACTAATAGCCGCGGAATTCATGCCACAGATAAATAATTGGCCCTTCAGCCATCTTCCAGGTCTTCAGAGACGCCAGCCATGATCTATCACAGCTGCAGACATCTCAATGAGCATCATCTCTAGATCATCATAGATCATGTTACATTTGTGTATGCTCAGGAACATAATTTACTATTAAACGGGGCCAAGATCAGCACCAGAGAAATTATCCTTCCGCCCAGGCGGACTCTTCCACTGCATTATATGCACGCTGCGATTTTTAAAATATTAATTATATTATAAACTAAAGGTTTATTTTATGTATCATAAATCTGGGTGTCTCTTCCTTCTGTGTGCCCAATAAATATACTTCTCATCAACTTTTAATTATGCTGTTTGCATTATTCTGTCCTGACGATGAGAGTGCATGCTAAATCATGGTCTTCTAATGTGGACTACAGCATAAGTTTAGTTAATTAAACCATATATTTTATTAGTTCTTGCACTTCTATCTTTTAAAACCATGCATTATTATGTGGATGTTGGTGTGTGTGTTTTGGGGGGGGGGCATAAAGTATCAGAGCAAAGGTGTTTTTATGATTGTTGTATTATTATTTATCCTGGAGATTCAGATAATTTAGGAAAAGTTGAGTTGTTTTGTCTCTGGGTAGTTCTGCTGCACTCTGGACGCTGGGGACACTGGCTAGCTGAAAGCTGGGAGGGGTGGACTGTAATCAAAGGGCCATGACAGCTTTGAGACCAGTTCCAGAGCCGGTGATGGAAACTTAAGCACATGGGAGGCCCCAGGTTCTGCCAGGTGAAGAGCAGCTCCTCAGGCAGATCCTGAGGCCCAGCTGTTTCTTCCCTATGTTGTGCCTTTAGGCAAATAGACTTTGGTCTTCAGGACCATTTCTCTGCTCTTTCATTCAGGCACCAAACAACAGGCTTTGAGATGTAATCATTCTTAAAGTTTTAGAAGGGGGTGGCCATGGTTTTGGAATGGAAATCTGAAGGGTCAAAGCCTGACTGGGTGGCACTGCAGGTCTGCCCTTGCATCGTAGGTCACCTGGCACTGAGAAGTAGAAGCTTAGGAGCCAAAGGGAATTGAGTTGAAACTTTACTATGTCGTTGACTAGCTATGTGATCAAGAAAAGATATACAATGGTGCTAGCCTAGTTTCCTCATCTAAAAATGGGGGTATAGCCTTGGCTGGAATTGCTAAGTGGTTAGAGTATCAGCCCACACACCAAAGAGTCTTGGGTTTGATCCTGGTCAAGGGAATATACCTGGGTTGCAGGTTTGATCTCTGGCCCTGGTCAGGGTGCATGTGGGAGACAACTAATCAGTGTGTCTCTCTCACATGGATGTTTCTCTCTCTCTCCCCCATCCCTTCCACTCTCTCTAAAAATCAATGAGAAAAATATCCTCTGGTGAGAATTAATACACAAAAGAACCATAAAAATTGAGTGCATAAAACTTCCCCTTCAAGCTAATGTTATAATTGAGATATAAGAGGTGCTTAACACATTGCTGGTATACAACAAATGTGTAATAATTGTGGCCACAGTGCTGCTATTGCTGCTACTCTTACTGTTGTCATTCACAGTCTTGCAGGTCTGATAAGTTGATGCACAGCACTGAACTGGGCTGCAGGACCAGAGGCCAAACTTGTGGGGCCAGTCTTTGGCTGAACCACGATACAGCTTGATCCAAGCCATTGGAGTGAAGCAGATGCACTGATAGCTGAAATTATTGCTTCTAGCAAATGTTCTCTCTTGTGGCCATGTTGACCACTGAGTTGTATTATCATGCACATCCCAACTGCTCCCTCAACCCTACCCTTGGCGTTGTCTGTAGCCCACTCCCTGGCTTTCCCATCTGAGCATGCATCCCTAAGACCCCAGTACCCCAACCTCGCAGCTCTTCTCCACATGGGCAGAGGACAGGTGACTGCGAGTCCATTTCATTGTGCGGCCCTTTTGTTGCCTGCTCCTTTATAAATGACTCCCTCTCCCTCTCCACCTCTTTCTTCCCACCAAAATAAATAAATAAAGAGGAGAGGAAAGATCTGCTTTGTTTCAACTTTTAAAAGTCTTTGAAGACCCAACTATTTGAGAACATTAAAAAAAAAGACTTTTGTGTCTTAACTGCTTCTCAGGTGGTGCAGCTCACCCTTGTCTTTCCCATGGGGAGGGCAAGGAGGGTCCACTGTGTTTTAAGGTTGGCTCAGACTCTTCTCCTGCACCCCCACCCCCTCAGGGCCCTCCAATTGTGCTGCCCTCCAGGGCAGAGTCAGAAGCAGAGTTTATGATAAACAAAGACAATGAGTCACAGCAACATGAGCAGGGTTGGCTGGAAGAGTGGGTTAGCAGTCCCTTCCCCTGTGAGCGGGTGGGTGGGGGCAGAGGTAGGGCCCCAGAGGAAGATTTCTTGTCTGTAATGCATCCCATATGCCACGGGCTGAGTGCTGATATTCTCCAGTCTCAAAGCACCTAGGCTTTGGTTTTGATTTGATTTTGAATGGGTGGAGGGATAAAATCAGTATGCATGGACTTCAGATCTCAAGCTGACAGCTCAGCATTAAATGAAGCATTAAACACAAGTGTCAACTTTTTTCCCCTCTGCCTGTGTGTGGTCTTACCTCCCCCGCTGCCCTATGGCTTGAAACTCCCTTTACTTAAGACTTTCTTTATCTATCAGTGATGAAGGTGTTTATGCTCTTTACTGTGGGAATGCCACTCACCTTCCTCTAAGCTGAGGATACTGAAGGGGAGCTGCATGTGCCATGATTTACTCTTTCTGTGGATGAGGTATAGCAAAAGATAGGGGTGGCAGGGCAGGGACTTTGACAGAGGTCTCATACCCCCGTGTCACATTTCTAGTCCAACTGAAGCATTGACAGGATAACAATCTAATTTGGTAATTTTGTGTGTCTTGAACTAAATGTTAGCTAGGTTCCCCTCTTTTCTGTTGCTATTTGGTAGAAAGAAAAACAAAGAGAATGTCAGCAAAATCCTGCCTATTGACAAATATAAATCTTCAACTATGTTCTAAAGTCTGTAATTCTATGGCCAACCCAGGGCTCCCCTGCTTCTATTTTTACATTCCAATTTCAAAACCACACCCCTTCACCAGTCCAAGGAAGCCCAGTAATCAATGATTGTAGGCGGAGGACTTGTAAGAACAGGTAAACTTGAACCATCATAGACTGCAAAGCCCCACAATCCTTTCTATGTTTGATGAATGCAAGAGGACCCAGATGGAGCCCAGACCTGAGCATTGTGCGTTTGATCTGTTGGGCCCTGCATCTCCATCAGAACACTGGGGCTTCGAAGGAAAGCAGAAACCAAACTGAATTCCAGATGGAAAGGAAATCCAAGTGTCACCCTGGGATGCCAATGATCTGGTTTAGTCATTACGAATGCCATAGCTAACAGAAAGCTTCCATCTAAGCCATTAAGAATTTACTAGTTTTGTCTTTCAACCCCTACTGCAGGAGACCCCTGAACCTTTATTTCCCTCCGAGGCTGTCCTGGGTTTTCTTCTTTAACATTGTCCTTGATTTATGGTATGTCCACATTTCCCTGGATAGTACCATCTTTTGAGTTATACATCATCAGAGTGACTCATTCTGATGATGTATGGCCCCAATACATCATCAAAGCTCCTTGCTCTGCTGTTGCACTAATGATATGTTAGTGTAATACATCACCGGGCTGAGCTGCAGCCGTGATGGATGGCGCCGAGGGTGATGGGAGCCCATGGAGAGGGAAGCTGAGGAGCAGGCTCTGAGTAGAAACAGGAGGAAAATCAGTCAATCCCAAGTCTACTTCCCTTCCTGGTACCAATGCCCATATTGAATTAGTACAGTGGCATGCATCCTGAGCCTTAAAGAAACACAGATGCATGCATTATCCCCAAAAGGAGTGTTAGCTTGGGGTTCATGTATCTTAGAGGTGATATATTATTACCTTAGATCATAGGTACCTTAGGAATTATATAAATGACCATAATTAAGAGGTAGGAGGTGTCCATCACATTGAATTGGGGCAAAGAAAGGCAAAGAGGAAGTTGGGCTCTGGAACCAGGATTTCTTCCAGCAGGAGGAAGTGAGTGCTCACAGAAGAATGCAGGGGTCAGCAATCTATAACACATGCTCATAACTCCCCAACAGAATTTGGATGAGGTGTTCCCATGGTTTCCCAGCTGCTCTTCTCTCAGACCACCAGTGTTTATTCTGCTCAGAGCTTCTGAGTTGCTGTGAACATTAGCCTTAAAGGAACATTAAAGTATGAGTATGTTGGTGGGCAGATGCAAGTGCTAGACTGCCCCATATCACCCGTTACTATAATAACAACAACAGCTACTATTATACTACCACCAATGCGGCTACAACTATTAGCACCACACTCCAGGGTCTCTGCAAAGTCAGAATTCTAATACTACTCCCCACTCCCCAAAGTCCTGTGTGTTCTGCCTCTCACTTGGAAGGTGTCAGTGTGTACCAGTATGTCCCTATTCATGTAACTATTCTAGATATCTGTATATATTAAAAGCCAGAGATCGTGATGCCATCACAACCATAATGACATAACAACCGGTTGCTATGACACTGCTGTAGCCAATGAACCAGCCTGATCCTGGCCAGATTCCCCCAAAACCCCAATCAGGGAGGCCAGGTTCTGATCAATCGGTGGCAGCAGCAACTGGTGAGCAAGCAGAAGACAGACCTCTTGGTCCCTCCCCCTGGCCCTCAGGCTCCAATTGATCAGTGGCAGCAGCGGGGCGGAACTGGGACCTGGCAAATGGGCAGACCATGGCCCTGATCACAGGCTAGGCCTAGGGACCCTAACCATGCACGATTTCATATAAAGGAAATGATATAGTAAGTGACTTTTTGTGTCTCGCTTCTTTCACTTAGCATAATGTTTTCGAGGTTCATTCACATTGTAGCATGTAACAGAATTTTTTCCTTTTTTATGGTCGATTTATGAGATAATTGTGATATATATATATATATATATATATATATATATATATCACTTGTTTATCCATTAATATAACCACTTGTTCATAAATATACATCTGGGCTGTGTCCACCATTTGGCTATTGTGAATAGTGATGATTTGAACATTTATGTACAATTTCATTTGGGTTCCTGTTTTCAATTCTTTGGCATAGATATCTAGAAATAAAATTGCTGGGTCATATGATAATTCTATGGTTAAAATTTTGAGAGCTGCTAGTTCCTTTAGCTTCTGTTTTCCTACCTTTAACAGCATGTATTCTGTACTTACATCTGTTAATTCCATTTAAAGGTTAAATATATAATTATTAAAGAGAAAATACTTAGCCCTTACCAGTTTGGCTCAGTGGATAGAGCATTGGCCTATGGACTGAAGGGTCCTAGGTTCGATTCCGATCAAGGGCATGTGCCTGGTTGCTGGCACATCTTCAGTAGGGGGTGTGCAGGAGGCAGCAGGTTTATGTTTCTCTCTCATCAATGTTTCTAACTCTCTATCCCTCTCCTTCCTCTCTGTAAAAAATCAAGAAAATATATTAAATAAGAGAAAATACTTAATTCTATCAATATTTACAGAATCATTTGCTAAAATTAAACAACTATTAACAAAAAGGAAAGAAAAAATATTAACAAACTAAAGTCTTAGGAATAGAAGTCCTTCCTTAACTTTACAAAATATATTTAACAATAACAACAAAAATGACAACAAATACCACTCTTAATAGTAAAGTTGAAATTATTCTTTGAAAAATCAAACGGGGAAACATGTTCCAATATCACCCCTCCTATTAAATATTAGAGGAGAAATCTTAGGTAATGCAGTAAGAAGAGAGTAGGAAGTAAACATTATAAGAATGAAATGGAGGAAATAATATTGACACAGATAATTGACTACAATGAAAACTCATAAGAATCTAAAGACAAATTATAAAAATTAGTGAGAGTTTTTCAAGGATATAAGGCCCACCTTTTTATAAAAACATTTTCTATAATAAAAACAAATTTTTAAAAGATGTAATTTAAATAATAGTACACCATACTATTTATAATAGCAACAAAAATAAATATGTAGAAATAAATTTAACCAAATATCTGCAATTCTGTGATGAAGAAACATTATGTAAAAATACATAATGAAAGAAATTAAAAGTACTTAAGTAAATGTAGAGTATTTCTATTTATGAAAAGAAAGACTCAAGTTTCTTAAAGATTCAGTTATTCTAAATTGATCCTCAATGCATTTCTAATAAAAATTACAACTGAGATTTGTAAGGAACTTGTTAGGCTGCTTCTAAACAGTATACAAAAGAGCAAACGCTCCCTATCCCCAAATAGCCAAGGCACACTTAAATAAGATGAATAGAATGAAAAGACAGTCCTTATCAAATATCAGAATTCATTTTAAAGCCAAATAATAAATTTACTGTCAATAATGTGAACAGAAAGTTAATTTGGAGTAAAATAAAGAGTCTAGATAGAATCCGATGCACAAATGAACACTTGATATACCAGAGGGAAGATGTCATATCACTAAGGGACTAGTCAATAATTGGTATGGGAACAGATGGCTTTACTTGTGGAAAATGAAATAAAATTATATATTTACCTCATGCCACACAATCAATTCCATATGAATTAAATGATTAAATATAAGTATTAAGCAATTAAAATTAGGAATAATATATGAAAATATACTCATAACATTGAACTAGAAAATGATTTCTTAAATAGTATTAAAAAAATGCTAACCAAAAGAGCTAAATTCAATTACATTAAAATAAGTGTTTTGTTCCTCCAAAGACACCATAGAGAGAATGAAAGACAAGCCATACACTGGGAAAAGCATTTGTGTTACATGTTACCGACAAAGAATTAGTATCTGATGAAAACATAATGAACATCTCCAAATTTAAAAGAAAAATATACTTTTTAAAAATGGTTAAATAAAACCCTAAATATTCCATAAAAATAATACTGTTAGAACTAAGACACAAATTCAGCAAAGTTGCAGGATACAAAATCAACATCCAAAACAGCTGAATTTCTATATACTAATAATGAACAATCTGAAAGAAACTAAGTAAACAATTCCACTTAACAATAGCATTGCCAAACTAAAATATTTAGTGACAGACTTGACAAAAGAGGCAAAGGTATTGAAAACTACCAAGAAGGCAAAGAACCCTGAAAAACTACAAAACACCGCTAAAATAAAGACATCACCCATAAATGGACAGGCATTGTGGACTGAAAAGCTTAATATTTTATGTTCGTCCATACTATTTAAAGTGACTTATAGGTTTAATGCAGTCTCTACTAAAATCCCACTGGCATTTTTTGAAGAAATAAAAAAATCCATCCTAAAATTCAGATGGACTTTCAAGGGATCCCAAATAACCAAAATAATCTTGAAAAAGAAAAATGAAATTGGATCTCACACTTTTTAAATTCAAATGTGATTAAAAAGTTACAATAATCAACAAAGTATGGTACTAGAATAAAGACATATAGGCTAATGGGATAAAATAGACAACCCATAAATAGACTTTGTTTTCAACAAGGGTGCCAAGAGGAAAGAATAGTATTTTCAACATGATGGTTTTCAAGATAATTGTTTGTCTTTTCAACAAGTCCATTTAAGAAAACTGGATATGCACATGCAAAAGAGTATAGTGGGACCCTTATCTTCCACGATATTTAAGCATTAACTCAAAATAGATTAAATAATTACCAGAAGCTATAAAATGCTTAGAAGAAAACATTGAGAAAAGTTTAAATGGTATTGGATTTGGAAGTGATTTCTTGGTTATGGCAGCAAAATCATAGGCAAGAAAAGTAAAAATAGTTAAATTTGACTACATCAAAATTAAAACTTTCTGTGAATCAAAGGACACAATCAACAGAGTGGAAAAGCAGTTTACAGATTAGGAGAAAATATTTGTGCATTATATATCTCATGAGAGTTAATATTCAGAATATGATGAAACCCTTGTGCATTGTTGGTGCAAAAATAGATTGGCGCAGTCACTGTGGAAAGCAGTATGTAGTTACCTCAAAAAGCAAAAAATGGAACTGCCTTATGACCCAGCAATTTCATTTGTGGGACTCTATCTGAAAAAAACATGAAACACGAATTCAAAAGAATATGTGAACCCCTACGTTTATTAAACCGCTATTTACAATAGCCGAGATTTGGAAGCAGCCCAAGTGCTCATCAGTAGATGAGTGGACAAAACAACTATAGTACATATACACAATGGAATACTACTGGGCTGTAAAAAGGGAAAAAATTACCCTTTGGGACTGCATTTATGGACCTGGAGAACATTATGCTAAGTTAAATAAGTCAAAGAAAGATAAGTACCATGTGATTTCACTTATATGTGGAGCCTAATGAACAAACTGAACTAAAATGCAAAATTGAGTCAGATACATAGATAGCAGGCTGACAGGCCTGGTGGTAGAGGAGGCAGGATGTGGGTGTGAATGTGAAGGGTTTGAGCAAAACGCGGGAAAAGGAAAGAAAGGACTGGGACAAAGTGGCAGGGGGAGGTGGTGTGTAGAGATAGGAAAGGGTATATGGGGTATAAATGGTAATGGTAAAAATAATAAAGGAAAAAAATAAATAAAAAAGCTCTTACAGCTCAACTTGAATAGACATTTCTGTAAAGAAGATATACAATGGCCAAAAAGCATATAGAAAGATGCTTAATCACCAATCATTAAGATAATGCAAAACAAACCACAATGAAAAGTTACCTCACATCTATTAAGATAACAATTATTAAACAAATATAAGTTGACAAGAATTTGAAAAAAATTTGGAACCCTTGTGCTCTGTTGGTGGGAATGCAAAATGCTGTAGCCACTATGGAAAATTGTATGATGGTTCCTAAACATATTTAAAATACAGTTACTGTAGAATCCAGCAATTCCACTTCTGGGTATGTATTTAAAAGAATAAAATGCAAGGCCTTGAAGATAGTCAGAAGGTGTAAGCTATCCAAATGTCCTTTCACAGATGAATAAATAAATAAAATTTGATATGTACATACAATGGGATATTATTCAGCCTTCAAAAGGAAGTTCTGACATGCCACAATCTGATTGAACCTTGAGTACATTATGGTAACTGACATAAATACTGTATGATTCTACTTATATGAGATATAAGAGCAGTTGAATTCATATTGAAGAAAAATAGAATGGTACCTGCCAGAGGCTGCGGAATGGGGAAAATGTGGATTTGTAGGTAAGGAGTTTCAGTTTTGTAAGGTGAGTAAGTTTCTGGTATTGCTTGCAAAACCAAGTATCCTATATAATAAAAGAGTAATATGCTAATGTGACCATACCTTCGCTACACTGACAGCCAATCAGGAGCGGGGGGCGGGGCCACATGCCACATGGCCCCACCCCTCACACCTCCTCCACCACTCCGCGGGGCACTGCAGGCCAGTCGGGACTGCCGGCACATGGCATCCACTCCCCAGGTCGCTCCGCAGGGCCCCACTAGGGAATGGAGCAGGTGCCGCATGGAGTGGCCTGGGGAGCAGAGTCAGCTCCCCAGGCCGCTCTGCGGGGCTCTGTGAGGGGACGGAGTGGGCACCGTGTGGAGCGGCCAGGACCCCCGGCAAATGGCGTCCACTCCCTAGGCCATTCTGAAATGGAGCAGGTGGTGCAAGGTGCGGCGGCACAAGGAATGGGGTGGCAGCACAAGCGGCAGTGGTGCAAGGGGCAGGGTGGTGTGCAAGGGGCGTGGCAGTGGCTCTAGGGGCGGGGTCCCTTTCTGGCCCTAGGGTTAGACCATATGCCCTGTGGTCCTGCGTGCCTGAGCCTGCCTGCGGCTGGGGCCAGCCTGAGTGAAGCTGGCCCAGGTCCTAGGTGCCTATAGCTGGTCAGAGGAAGGAAGCCTGGATCCCAGGTGTGGGGCAAGGCAGAGGCAGTTAGAAGCAATCAGGCCATCAGGGGAGCAGTTAGGGGTGATCAGGCAGGCAGGCAGAGGTGGTGAGGGGGTGATCAGGCAGACAGAGGTATTTAGGGGCAATCAGGCCATTAGGGGAGCAGTTAGGGGTGATCACACAGGCAGGCAGAGGGATTAGGGGTGATCAGTCAGGCAGGCCAATGAGCAGTTAGGAGCCAGTGTTCCTAGATTGTGAGAGGGATATCCGACTGCCAACAGTCAGACATCCCCAAAGGGGTCCCTGATTGGAGCAGGTGCAGGCTGGGCTGAGGGAACCCCCTCCATGCATGAATTTCATGCACTGGGCCACTAGTATGAATATATTTGACACCATTGAACTGTATATTAAATATAATAATATTATGTCATTGAACTGTATATTAAGATTATAATATTATGTCATTTAATGGCTTTGAAGAACTGAGAAAAGTTTAACAGAAAAGTTATAATAATGGCAAATAAAAACATAAAATGATCAAATTAACTAGAATCAGAGATATGTAAATTACCACCAAAATGATATACCATTTCATACCTCTAGGTTGCAAAAATTAACAAGTTTGACAGTTCTAAGTGATGTTGGCACTGTGGAATACTAGGAACTCTTACACAGAGCCACTTCTAGAGTGTGTGGGCCTCTAAACAATAAATATATTTTTAGGAACTACAAATTTATAGATGATTAGAATCATCCCAAATCAGCTTGTCAGCACTATTCTGGCAGCCCAATCTCACACAATTTTACGAAAGAAATATGCCTCGGCCAGCAGAAGCAATGAGCTAGCCAATCAAACCTCTGGAGCAGTTTGAAGCCTCATGACAACCTTATAGATGTGAGTCTGGGAACTGACTTCTCATGTGTGAGCATGGTATGTGGGTTGGGGTAGGAGGTTAGAGGGTCAGAGGGAATCCTAAAGAAGCTAAATAAGTCCTAGAATGCCCTACCCACACCCTAATCCTTGTCTAAGCCAGGCTTAGATACTGGAGGGAACCTAAAAACTTTTCAGGAAGGCAGTCCAAAGTGTACAGTCCCCTGTGGCACAGCCTGGGAAGAGACATCCTGCCTAGGTGTAAAGGCAGCACTATTCTTGTATACTGCCGGTATAAAATGCATCAATATAATCACCCTGGGAAATAATTTGCTTTTATCTTGTCAAATTTAACATGCACATTATTTATGACTCAGGACCTAGTTGTACATACTAGACAATTTCTTGCATATCTGTCATAGGAATCATTTGTGAGGCTATTCATTCCATCATTACAATAGCTAAAAAATGGAAACAACTAACATGTCCGTCTACAACAGTACAGATAAATAAGTAGTAGGATTTTCACATCATGGAACATTAACGTTCCATTATCTACAGTTATAAATGAAGAAAACACAAGCATTCAAGCCTATGTACAGTATGATTCAATTTTCATAAAATTACATAAAAGCATAATTAAATATATAACATATATTCATATATGTACACATATTTGGAAGGCAGTTGAGGGGAACAGAAAGGAATTCACAAGTAGATTCAAAGATATTGCCAATGTTTTCATTTTTAAGTTGATTGGGGTTTGATGGATATTTATTTTGTCATTAAGCTTCATATATGTCATATATTATTTCTATGTATCAAAGATCATATATTTTTATAGAATTGAATAAAATTAAAACAACCAATAATTTCTCCAACATCTTTGTTAACAGGATGTTTTTTCTATGGGAACTTCATTAGTGTCCTTGGAATATGTTTTAAGTACCTGACTTGAAAGTCAGTAGAGCTTTCTTAATATGGTTTCCCAAGAGAGTGATGTGTGGTTCTGTGTCTCATCATGTCAACAGGAATGCCACCCAGGAGGAGACCAAATTCAACCTGTATCTCCTCAAAATATGGGAGAGGAGAATATTTGGAACTATGACAAATAATCCAAGCCTGATTGATATCATTACTTGACTTTTCTGCTTTACCTTCCTTGTAAATATAAATTATTTTCTATTCAGAGAAACATTAGTTCACTCTGAAATAATAAGCACTTTTAGTGGCTGTCTGCTGAAATCCAATCCATCATGCCCTTGCCACAGCCTATCTCTTCTCTCAAAATCTAAACTGTGAGTGAGAAATGATGTGCAAATTGCCCACTACACCTTCATGGTGAGCAGTGCTGTTGTTTGAAGACCCAGTGATGTCAACCTAGTGCTGGATAAGGAACTGTTTGAGCTCTTTGATCAAAATGTAACTTAAGAAAGTAGTTATGCACATTCATATTTCTCCCCCACATGAGAGAAGACCTCCAGGGAATGTGGCTGTCGTGTCTCATGGTTGAACAGACTCAAAAATTTGGTTCTTGGACATGTAACTAATGCTTACTCATTCCCCAACTCAAGTCAGCAAATACTTATTGAGATTTATTAAGTGTTGGTTAAAATTCTTGGATTCTGTGGCTGAAGCTGAAAGATGAATTTGGAATTACCCCCCATCCTCAAGGAGACAGACTGAGAGACAATGTTGAAAAGGAAAGAGGTTCTCATCTCAACTCTGCTGTTACTTGTTGTGTGGGCCAGACCACTCACTTCATCTGTCTGGGCTGTTTGCTTTTTTATAAATTATGTGTTGGCACTGGATATTTTTGAACATTTCTTCCAAAGTTAAAAAAATGATATTTCTATGAATACAGTTGAGTAGATAAACTAGTCAGAGAATTTTTTGATTACAAGCCATCGAGGTTCTCTAGTTTCCACCCAGCTATGTTTGCAAACATGGAAACCTGGATCCAGAGAGATGGTGAAATTTGTTCAAGGTCACATGGCTACAAAATAGGGAAGTACTGGGAGTGTGAAGGAAGGAGGTTTAATGGGATGTTTTGGAGACACTACAGTTTTTGTTTAGTTTGTTATGGGAAACTGAGCTGACCCTCCTCCTTCAGCTATTTCTGCTATAGAAGGTAGAAAATTGACCCTGTGGATGAAAGAGTTGTATGATGAATTGTGTCCAAATAATCATGTTGTCAGGGAGAGTTTGCTCTTAAGACAATCAAAGACCTTAAGACTTACTAGTACAATAGGGAATGTATAAATATCAAAGTATTTATTTTCCCATTAAGCATAGCTAGTGTGCCTGTTCCTCTTTTTGCCTTAGCAACTCATTATCACTTATATTCTATTTTCATTCAGCTAATGTTCTCTCCTAATACTGACCTGAGTTAAGACTTTACTTTCCATGAATCCCACCTACAGTAATTTATGAACAGTAGTCATCAGGCAGGGAACAAAATGGATCAGATGAGCTCACCATAGAACACTTACAAAATAATTCTAGAGGGAAAATTTATGGAGTTATCCCCAGTATTTGTGTCTAGGGAACAGACATAGAGAAATTTCATCAAAGATTGGACTTGAGGCAACAAAGGCACTGATAAGAGTATCAGATCCCAAGGTTCTTTCCAGAGATTATAGATCAGGCATGAATATTGCCTTAGATATTGGGAGTTGGATTAGTTACTTATTGGTATGTTATAAACTACCCTAAATTCAGTGGCTTAAAATAGAAATCATTTATGATTATAGCTTGCATATCTGTAGATCAGCTGGCTGTTCCTGAGGAAGACCAGGTTTGCTTCATTTCATTTGGGCTTGCTCATGTGTGTGATATTTATAGTGGGTGTTTTCTCTGAGCAGGGCTTAGTTGAGATATCTTGGTTTTGATCCTCTTATTGGGATCAGCAGACTCGCCCGCCATCTTTCCTATGGTGATGGCAGAAGCTAAGGAACCCAAGCTGAAATACACAAGATCTCTTGGGACCTAAACTTGGAACTGACACACTAAATCTATTTTTATTCCATTGGTGAAAGCAAGTCACAGGCTGATCTCAGATTCAATGAATAAGAACATAGATTCCACTTGCTTAGCAGTATGAACTACACAGTTACATAATCAATATGTGGAGAGAGAGAACATGAAGATTTAAGTTATTAACAGAATCCACCACAGAAACCTAAAAAGAGTAATACTTTTAAATCATCAATGGATCATTTCGATAATTAAAAAAAGAAGAAGAAGAAGCATCATCTCCAAGGACAAACCCGTGGTATGTAAAATGTAATTATGTCTCTGGAGTTTATTAATCCTTTGACATCATCAGTGAAACAAATTAAAATTTCAAGCCCAGAGGATAAGGGAGGCTTAATAAAGGGTGGCACTGTTAAGAGAGAAGAGCACCTGCCCATGATTGAGTCTAGTGGTGTGCTCCACATATAATATATGCTCATCTATTGAGAGAAGAAGTTTTTCTATCATAGGGTTAAGTATTGATATCAGTAAGTATAAAATCTAGTTCCAATGTATATACAAAAGGAAGAGCTATGTGGATGGCTGTTCTAGAATGTACCACATTGACATCCTATCTTAACATTATTTTCATTAAATACAATATAAATTTCAACTTTATTATTTCATTAGCTCGGTGATAAAAAGTTATATTTCACTTTTCAAAATAAGATTATTTATCCTTCCTTAATGGCCTACTACATCTGGAGAGGACATAAGCAGTGAGAGGCAGTTAAGCCTACAGAAGAGGTCGCAGAGCTGGTTTTTAAGAAACGTGACTTATATATGCAGAAGTCCCTGAGTCCCTGCCAGACAAGGAAAAGGTGGATAGAACCAGTGGCCTGCCAACAATGCTGCTGTGTGCAGTTGACAAAGAAAACTTGAAGGATTCCAATGAAGTCGTGAGGCTACCTGGTGAATGTATAACTCCCCCTAAACACACATTGGTTGGTCTATTTTCAGTAAATTTACTCTCTGAGTAAAGTAAGAAGAATAATATCCATTTGACCTATTTATCTTTTCTTGTTTAATGAAGTCAAAACAGAGGGATTATTTATGAAGATGTCATTTTTAAAAACTGGAAACCTAAAAAAAAAAAAAAAAAAAACAGAAAAAATGTAGAAAAGACTAAATGACAATATTTAGTTGTTTACCATCATATACTAGAGGCCCAGTGCACAAAATTCATGCACAGGGGGTTGGGGGTGTCCCTCAGCCCAGCCTGTACCTCTCCAATATTGGATCCCTTGAGGGATGTCCAAATGCTCATTAAGGCCTGGTCCTGGTAGGATTGGGCCTAAACAGGCAGTTGGACATCCCTCTCACAATCCAGGTCTTCTGGCTTCCAACTGCTCATCTGCCTGCCTTCCTGATTGCTCCTAACTGCTTCTGCCTGCCAGCCTGATCACCCCCTATCCACTCCCCTGCCAGCCTGATTGTTGCCTAAATGCTCCTCTGCCAGTGTGTTTGCTCCTAACTGCCCTCCCCTGCAGGCCTGGTTCCCCCCCAACTGCTCTTTCCTGCAAGCCTGGTTTCCCCCCAACTGCCCTACCCTGCAGGCCTAATTGCCTCCAACTGCCCTCTTGCAGACCTGATCCCTCCCAAATGCCCTCCCCTGCTAGCCATCTTGTGGTGACTATCTTGTGTCCACATGGGGGCAGGATCTTTGACCACATGGGGGAAGCCATCTTGTGTGTTGGAGTGATGGTCAATCTGCATATTACTCTTTTATTAGATAGGATAGAAGCCTGAACATGGGTGGGGGCTAGCTGGTTTTTCCTGAAGGGTGTCCTGGATCACGGTTGGGGTTCCCTTGGGGCATGAGGTGGCCTGGGCAAGGGGCCAGTGGTAGTTTTCAGACTGGCCTCACCCCTCTGGTGACCCAAGTGGAGACCCTGGTATCTGGGATTTATTTATCTTCTACGATTGAAACTTTGTAGCCTGGAGCAGAGCCAAAGCCTGCTCCTCTGTGGCTGCAGCCATTTCTGTTGGAATTTATCTTCTATAATTGAAACTTTGTAGCATTGAGTGGAGGCCTGGAGATTGTGCGGAAAGTTTGGCTACCTCCATCGCTGGGGAAACCCAAGCCTCACTCTTGCTCGCTCCTTGGCTGCAGCCATCTTGGTTGGGGTTAATTTGCATACTCCCTCCTGATTGGCTTGTGGGTGTGGTTTGTGAGCGTGGCTCATGGGTGTAGCGGAGGTACAATCAATTTGCATATTACTCTTTTATTAGATAGGATGAGCAATTGTCTTATCTACAAAACCAGAACTCTAAAGTCTAGCTTGCTTCTTGCAACACTTATGTTTGCAATTCTTTTTTTTTTAATCCTTACCTGAGGATATTTTTCCACTGATCTTTTGAGAGAGTGGAAGGAAGGGAAGAGGGAGGGGAGAGAGAGAGAGAGAGAGTGAGAAACATCAATGTGAGAGAGACACATTGATTGGTTGCCTACTAGGCAGGCTGGGAGCTTGCAACCAAGGTACATTTCCTTAACTGGGAATCAAACCCCAGACCCTTTAGTACATGGGGCAATACTCTAACCACTGAGAAAACAATCAGGGCTGCATTTTTCCCATGTCTGTGTCCTTTGGATCTTGAGCACCATGGAGAGTTGATTCTGTACCTGCTTTATTCCCTCTTATGTTCCTAGTACCTACCCCAGTATCTAGCACACAACAGGTATTCAATAAATCTATCAAGTGAACAAAAAAACACTTCCAAAGCACTTAGAATTGTTCCTTCCACACAGTAGATGACTTACTGCATGTTAGCCCTTTCAAACACTAATGAACCTATATTTATAACTAAGATCATTCTCCGTGGGTTTGGCTGCATTTTTCAGGATTTCTTGGGGAGGAATAAGAACTTGAAAAGTATGGTGTTATAGTAGTACCAGGGGCCCGGTGCATGAATATTTGTGCATGGGGGGTGGTCCCTCAGTCCAACCTGCCCCCTCACACATAATGGGAGCCCTCAGGGGATGTCCTACTGACCTCTCACCCCTGGCAGAAGCTTTAGGCCTTGGGCACCCAGCCATCACCCTGCAATGGGGCTGATGGCTGCCTCTGTCCCAGGGGCCTTGGTCCTGCTCACCTGGCCCTGGCCTTAGCCCTGGCCGCTGGCAACCACTCGGCGACCACCCAGCCAAGGCCCGTGCTCGTAGGCCGCCTCGGCCTTGCTCCCCTAGACCAGGCCTTAGCCCCAGCCCCTTCAAATCGGGGTCAGAGCTGCCCTTTGTACCACCCCAGAGAGGAGCACACTGGGTCCACTGTTTCCATGGCAGAGTGGGGAGGGTCCTGTCCACCTCCGCTCCCAACCTGGTGACGCCAACAAAAGGCAGCAGTTGAATGTGGAGAAGAGCCCAGCAGGAAGAGCTGGGATCCTGTGACCAGCATTCACCAGCCAAATTGTTCTCACACAATCGCCCAGGATCTCTGGTGACAGCCGGACCTGTGAGGGAGATGCATGTGTCTGTCAGGTACCGCTCTGACACCAAGCTCCAAGAACCTGCAAGCTGCAGGCCGGAGGCCGGTCCAAATGCCTCTTCCTTCCATCAGGTTCTTCGGGAAAACACTGCCCTCTGGCTACAGGGCACAATTCTGGGCCAAGCGGGCACCACCACGTGCGGGGCCTACCCCCACCCACCCTGCCTCTTCCCTTGCCTAAAATCCTGCCCTAGGGGAGGTAAAAGGCAGCCACTGTCCCACTGGTCCCAGCCACCCCCTCAACACTTGAGTGAATTAAATACAAAGATATAAAGACATGTATTTCATTTCAGCTGGAATTTCCCCAAGCCCTTCCACCGCCTGGAGGCGCAAGGAGCAGGGCTGCAGCATGGCATGAGGGGTGCTGTGCACCCCCCTTGTTCCGCTAGGCCCCACCCCTCACGCCATGGCCACGCCGGCCTCCCGTGCACCGCAGCCCTGCGCCTCGCTCCTGATTGGCTGGTAGCGTAGCAAAGGTAAGGTCAATTTGCATGTTTCTCTTTTATTAGATAGGATAATTCTAAGTTAAAAAAAAAAGTGTAATGAAGCTAAATTCAATCAAAAATTTGAAATGCCAAATATGAAAGCTGTTTTCCCACAGAGGCTTTATGATTATGAAAATATTTTTAAGAAACTTTTTTTCTTTTTGACTCATGTTTAATCAAAAAAATTTAACATATTCTATTTTACATAAAAAGTTGAGCTTATTATTAATAGTAGGAATATTAATTGGTAGTCACTGTGAACTATAATACTGTCTAGCCTTTGGGATGAACAATTAATTATCACTTTTTTGTTTTTATTTTAATTAAGCACTTATGCAGCACTTTACATGTTTGATATACTTTATCACCATTAATTACAGAATTAATGCACAAACATAAATTATAAATGTTCAGCAAAAATAATCATCTTTAAATTACAAATGAAGGAGCTGTTAGGTTTGCAGTTTTTCTCTTTCAGAAGAAAATTCTACCTATATGTGAAAGAAGGTTAAAAATATATATAATAAAAGAGAAACATGCAAATTTGACCATACTTTCACTCATGATTGGCTATGCTACCAGCCAATCAGGAGCAGAGGTGGGGCCAAGTGGCACCAGCGCTGGGCCCCGGTGGTGGAGATGAAATGGTGGTGGCAGCAAGCGCCCAGCCCCCAGGCTCTGTGAGGGGAAGCGGTGGCAATGGTAGTGGTGGTGCCAGGGAGCGCCCGGCGCCCGGGTGCTGTGAGCACCCAGCCCCCTGGGCCAGGTGGTTGCAGGCAGCTGGGGCTGAGCTGAGCAGGGCGATGGCTGGGTGCCCAAGGCTTTAGACCGTAAGCAGGCTGGGGGTGAGCCATCAGTTGGACATCCCCTGAGGGCTCCCAGTATGTGAGAGGGGGCAGGTTGGGTTGAGGGACCACCCAATCCCAGTGCACAAATTTTGTGCACTGGGCCCCTAGTGACTTTATAAAAAGTGGAAAGACTAGTAAATGTTAACTAATGGTTTACAAGAAGGACTTGCAGCAGATTCTAAAATTGGATATTGTTTAACTTCTTTAAAATATCTGTTGTCTTCAAGAAAACACATTTATAGAAGCTCAGCGGATGCTAAGTATGCCTAGTCCCCCTTGTGCAGCTGAGTTACGGAAGGAGAAGAATTTTTGACTTTTTCTTTCTTAGTGAAGGATTTGGGGAAGGAGAAAGATGATGTATTTTCAGATGAGGTGCAATGTGCCTTCAGAAACAGAAGTGGGCTTTGTGAGACTTCTGAGTGTGACACACAGAGAGGCAGAGCTTAGGGCTCTGAGCGAGGGGATGTTTGTCTGAGCTCAGTAGCCTCTCTGTTGACCCAGGGAGTGAAGGGAAGCTCTCACAGGGACTGTGCTGAGAGGGGCCTGGTCCTGGCCAGTGTAGAACAATCCTTGGAACTATCTTTTCTGAGCTAAAGCACTGTGAGAGGAAAAATATGGCCTTTCAAACAAGGCACTTGATGTTCAGTTATCCAAATGACTGTGGGTAAATCCCTTCACCTCTCAGAACCTCAGTGTCCTCATCCATAAATTGGGAATAATACATGTATATACCTCATATGGTTGGTGTAAAAATGAAATGAGTTAATTCATGTAAAGCACTTCATTTTTTTAAAGTACATTTTCTTTTTTTTCTTTAAATATATTTTATTTATTTTTCACAGAGAGGAAAGGAGAGGGATAGAAAGTTAGAAACATCGATGAGAGAAACATCAATCAGCTGCCTCTTGCACAACCCCTACTGGGGATGTGCTCATAACCAAGGTACATGCTCTTGACCTGAATCGAACTCAGGACCTTTCAGTCCACAGGCTGACACTCTATGCTCTGAGCCAAACCAGTTTCGGCTCATGTGAAGCACTTTAAACAGGAGCAGGTGTATAGTAAATTCTCAACAAGTGTTATTCATTTTTATTTGTTCTCAAACTAGGCCATTGTTTGGAAATGATGCACCAGAGGCCACTGTTTTTAGAGTGCCTCCTTGAGGAAGATGATGGTCCTGCTCTAACAAGCATCAGAAAAGGTTCTAAATTGGCCTGCTGGCTGCTGAGGAGATGAAATATGTGCTAGAGAGGGGACTCAGTAAGAGGAAAACACCTTAAATGAAGGGCTCTGAAGAAACTGGAGGCATTCTGATTGAAGAACAAACTTATAGTTTTATCCTTGCTGCCTCCATATATCTAAGAAAAAAATAGAATTGCTGCTTGACCCTGGGCAGTAGAGCTGGAAGACCTGAATATATGGGAACATAGAGTCCAGTCCTTGGAACAGACAATCCAATATATGCTTGTTGAATGGAGGAATGAATAAGTGAGAAAAATTTGTGTGAGAAAAAACTTTCTCACAGCATCACTGAAAGAGAGTAAGACCCTGTCATGGGAGGTGGACAAGAAATAGTATAGGAGAGAACAGTGAGTAAGAGTTGGACTCTTTAGAGTTAGGTAGACTTGGATCAAAATTTGCCTACTACCACTTAAAAGCTATATGACTTGGGTATTTCAGCCAACCCTTCTCAAATACAAATCCTTTATCTGTAAAATGTGTACATTAGCTATACCAATTTCACAGAATGAGGTTGATGGTTAAATGATATTATGCATGTATTGTAAGACTTCAATGTTTCACAATCACAGTAGCAGTATGAGTAGGTATTCCTATCGTCAAGCTGGGTAAATACAAGTCAGGACATTATAGGTGAACCTGGGGGATCAGATCACTTATGGAACTATGACTTTTAGCTTTCCTTTCAAATTATGGGTCCTGTGCTCCTATTTGCGGTAACTCTATACTCTGTTTTAGAAACTTCTTTCAGTAGTGTATGCCTGTATACTAAAGAGAGAGGGAGAAATCTGTCTGAGAATAGTGAGAACTGCAGCCCTTGGCCAAGGAAATGATTAGCAATGGTAGGTGCATCTGAGGAGGCATTATATCTGAAACCTCAGTTTTATTGGTCCTGAACTCTAACTACAAAGCTAACCAAAGACAAGAGGTAAAGACGAAATGAACTAAGAGTAATTTCCCAGCAGCCATGTGCTTACCTGATGATCTCTGGGTCACTCTGTGTATGGTCATTCTCCATGGTCTCTCTATTTCCAGCACTGAATCAATTCTAAACTTGTTTAATTCTTCTATTGATGAGTTCACTCAGTTCTCTTTGGTGCTACAGAATCTAAGCTGAAACTTCTCCTTCTGAAAGGAATCCCCTTATAAAACAGATCCAACCGGTGGTATTAGATGGCAGAACCCAGGTCCAGCATGTGAGGACCTTATAGGTAGGGTGAAGGGGAATTTCATTTTAATCATTTCATGGTCACCATGTTATATAATTCCAGGAAGTGTCGCTAACATTGTGGCTATGTGCTGCATTATCCTGGAACAGCATGGAGGTCTTTGAAGTTACTTAATGCCTCTATCACCAGAGATGGCCCAGAGGAGGCTGAGAGACCACGAAGTTATGAAGATTAAACTAAATGTTGGCTCTCTTCAATTCAAAACATTTGGAGACCAAAGCATTTTAAGACATAGCTTTTTGCCTCCTTTTGGGAACTTACATTTTTTTCTAGAGAGAGGACCAAATTAAGAGGAAGTACATGGTTGTGATTTAATGCCATCACAGTTGCACAAATGTATTAACCCAAATATATTAACACAAATGTATTATCTCATTTGAAATAAAACTCTGTTTTCTTAATATGGCCAAGGCATGAAAGAGAGTTTACCAATGATACTCCATGTGTTTGGAGAGAAAAAAAAGGTTATTAACAAAATCATATTCACAGACATGAAAAGAGTTTCTCTTTCTACATTTGAATACATACCTTTTAAATTAGAGATTGGTAAGACTTGAGTAAATGCAATCTGATACACACAACCACCCAGTCAGAATCTAAGGTGGATGATAAAAAAAATAAGAAGAAACAAGGATGAACTTGCTCATTTTGGTGTGTGTTAACCTATTAATCTGGAGAGCCTGATATGGGAACAGAATCCCAGCATGCAGTAGAATAGCTACTTCTAACACATGGAGTTTATTTTGGGAAACCTTTGTGGATCTCAGTAAATTATATATATATATATATATATATATATATATATATATATATATATATTTACTATATCCATAGTAAATATTTCATACATATGTATGTACATCATGCATGTACTATTGCATACTGAATCCAGTTCATGGGAAGACCCTGGAATCTCTGTATTCCACACAAAGAACCCATGTGTAGGCTAGTCTTCATTGCTTGACAATTGTGTTCCTGCTGCTTCTAGAGTGAAGATTTTGCTTTTGCAACTTTTCTGGATTTTCCCCAAGAGTACAAACCTCATTTGTCTTTCTAACACATTGGCACCTAGTGTAATGCCAAATGTAAGGGTAAGTGTTTAATAACTTGAAGCCAAATGAGAAAATGTTGAAAGACTGATACCAAAGTTAGACCTAGAACTAACATTTTCCCCAATCATCCCAGGTCTAAAAAAATCATGTTTTTATATGCTTTTTTTCCTTTTGTTGAAGTTACTCCCTGGACAAGCAAGACCTTTCAACACTTCTACTTGAAGGAAGATACAAATTTTTTTCACTCTGAAAAGAATCTAAAACCTGGCTCTAAACAGGAGTTTTCAAACCAGGGAGAAACAGCCCCAAGCATGCAAACATCACAAAGCCTCCAAGTAAACTGACATTAAAGGGAGACTGTGCCAGGAGTTCCAAGGAGCTTAAGAAAGTCGCCTTGGGGAGGCGTTTACAGGTCTCCCACTGAGTTTCCTGCAGTTCCCTGGTCACATGGACTAGATTTTAGAAATGTGTCTGCCTCCTTGTTCTTGGCCAACCATTCCCTCGTCCAAAAACAAATGGGACACAAGGAATGTGTTCCTAAGAAGAGGAAATGCTACAACTGGACCCTTTGTGAACCCTCCTGGGTGTCCATGGTGCTCCAGCCCCAGTGCTGGGATTCACAAGCTGGGATGAGTCTGTGACATGAACCTGGATGCTCTTCCAGGCTGTGGCTCAGCCCCTGAAAAATGGAAAACGCCACTGAGACACCTGGAAGCAGTTCAGAGAAGTCAGGGTGGTAGTTCTGCCCTGGTCTGGACTCTTTCTGAGGAAGGACAAGCATGAAAGAAGAAAAGGTGCCTACTGACTAGTTTCATTGAGCAACCATGGGCCTCTTGTGATGAGAAATGTGGGGAATTAACCTGCCCAGCTGCCCAGCTCTGACCTTTTGAGTCTGGGCCAAGTAATACTTATGCTGCTCGGGGCTGAGATGCCAGCACTGGGCTCTTCATCAACCCCTTGCAAGGCATATTCATGAGTATTTGAGTTCTCAGAGTCTGGAAGACCAGGCTTCTGTGGCCTATATTAAGCATAAGACCCTGGGCAAAGAATTCATTAAGCAATATGGTTTATTTCCCCAATTGTGAATTTAATCATAATTTATTTTACATTGGCTTTGAACAAAAATTAATAACACTCAGTTTTTTTCCATGAGGCACGTGCAGTCTAGAGAGAGGCAGTAGATATGGATCCAAGCAATTGCCAAGGCAGGACACGATGATACAAAGGCAAATGGAGTAGGAGAAGGTGTAGGACCCAAGATACAAATACAATCATGAGAGAGGGAAATAGATAGTGCATGATCTACCCAACCTTCAGATACTCTGAGAATAAATACACACATGATTATATAGATAAAGTGCTCAGATATATTCAAAAGAAAAAATTTGTACACTTGAGACCTTAGTCTTTGATAATCATTTAATGTAATGATAGCACGCTGTTTGTCTGATATATCTCAATAGCCTTCTTTTAGCCACTTATGAGGAACCAGCTGAGGTCTCACAAACATCGAATTGTCCCCTGTAAGGGAAGATATGAAGGTAAGAGTTAAGGGTGGTGACACTGTTTTTCAAACAGAAAGCTTCCATACCTTTGGATCAAATTAACATGTTCTACATCTTCAAGACATAATGTTTTGCAGTGGGATAGTCAGGCTGACCTAAGTTTAAATTCTTTTTCTGCCAATGCTACAAGTGTGAACAGGGGTTGGCTACTTAGATTCTCTGACTCTGATTTCCTCACCAGGGAAATGGGAACAATTTTATTCATCCCACAGGGTTGTTGTAAAGGGCAAAAGCAGTAATGCTTTCAATACTCTAGCACCTATCATGTTCTCAGTGCAGGTTAAGTTCCCTCCTGACATGTCCTGGAATTGCAACTCTTGATAGGCCAAATTCAATCACCCATCACGATCCCCAATCTATATTGATATTTTCATATTTTCTACTATAACTTGCATTTGTTCCATATAAACCAAACTTCCTGGACTTGTGTAAGTTATATGAAAGCCTTGGACTTAAAGCTCATTGAGGTACAAATGACCACAGGGAGACTGCGGCCACTAGGACCATTAGCCCACTGGCTCATTCTCTCCCTTGGCAATTGTTCACAGAGTCTGCCCGAGATATTATCTCCAGAAAGGGCTTTTAGATGGTTAATAGAATACATTTTTCACCACCTCTAACGACCTGAATATGAGAATAAACAGAGCCAGTGGGAGCCAAAACTTTTGGTTTTCACAGGCTTAGATAAAGCTATAGGAATTTTTATGGCACTCAAAGAGTTGATACCACAGTGGCTGCCTCAACCCACATCGCCCCAGAATAAATGTGTTAGTGCTACCACTGCTGTCCTGAAAACAGGGACCTGCTGGGGAAAACCTGACAAGGGGCATCCTTGATCCTTTAAGTGTGGACCAGGAACATCTTTTAATTAAGCATGGACAAGCACTTGGCTACTTGATGAAAAACAGATCCATAGGACTTAGTGCAGACTTACTGGATGGAGCGATGGATTGGCATGCTTGACATGTTCTCCTATTGATTATGGTGTTTGCCAGATGGGTATAACAGGGACCTTTCACCAGCATCAAGTGATGGCCATCAACAGGCCTCATGTTTGTGGCTAGAACTAAAGCAGGCTAGAAGTGCCGGTGAAGTCATGGTTAGGGTGGAGCCAGGATTCTGGAAGAGGTGAGTAGTCTGGAGTGTGTTATGTTTGGGGCAGAGGGGATGGCAGGTACCCAAGGTCAAAAGAAGACAAGAGGTCAGAATCATGCTGAGTTGACACAGCAGAGGAAACAGAGGACCAAGATCAAGCAGTGGTGAGAAGATAGGGAGCCAGATAAGAGCAAGACACCAATAGTGTTGCTTCCAGAGGTGTTGGTTAATTTCAGTGGTAAGTTTTCTTATCTTTCTTTCTTGCTCCTCATTTAATCCCAGTGTACTCAAATTTTTCTCAAGTTTGCTTACCCAGCACCTATAAGAGAAGAAAGCAAGATACAAGATGCCTAATCAGAGAATAAGATCACCCATGTTGGTTTTCAAAATTCTCCAGACAACCCTGGATCCCAGTGTCCAGATCCTGTCTGTCACTTAGCTTTGATAATGAGACAATAAACACCAGCCACAGGTCACATTGGTGCAAAAAGCAGAGCCACAAATCAGACAGTGCCCTGCACATTTTGGGTATTAATCCTGACAGAAAGATCTTTAGCGTTGTATGGATTAGTCAATGTAAATTCATTAACTACTTGTCATGACTATAATATAATCTGGCTTGACCGTAAAGATTACCCAGCTCAGTGTTAATCAGATCTACACAGAAAATAACACATTTCTGTTTGGAATCAACCACTGACTGCTCTCCTTGCCAGAATGGAGGATCTGGGGGTTTATGGGATAGGCTGGGGGGAGGAAAGGTGCCTTTTTGTATGTCCCTGGCAGGGACCTCTGTCGGCAGAAGAGCATCACAGGCTGTGACAACTTGGAAGTACCTTCCATTTCCAGCTAACCTCGCACCCTACACATAATGGAAGCCTGTCAATATCCAGGGCCCATCAGCAAGAGCCTCACAGATAATACAGGGATTGTATTCTGAAGGGCTGAACATTTTCTCCTAGGATGAGTCATTATCAGATTTTAATCATGCTCATTAGCTAGCCATTAGGATCCTGTCCAATTTCCCACTGCCAGGGATGAGAGGAGAGGAAGATTGTGGTGGAGCTGCACTCCATCTGCTGAACTGCTCATCCCGTAACTCCCTGCATGCAGCACCTTGGTTCAGGGCTCCAGTAGTCTTAGATCTCCAGCATCCAATCTACCTATTTCTCTAGGTGGAGCCAGTCTTGAGCCCAGCAGGACTTGAAACAGGAAGAATTTGACATTCACTAAAATCAGAGGCAAGCCAGGGCCCACTTACCAGTCACCAGGTCACCATTTCAGCAGAAACATACATTTGTATTTCTATAGCTTGGTGGATTGAGGAGTCAGTAAGAAGGTGGCATTGAGGACTCAGTATGGAGGTGGCTTTGAAACAGATGAACGCAATGGAAGTTACTATAAAGTGTTTCTTTTCTGTCCTAAAAGTAAGTGCTGCTTAAAAAAACAACATGGCCTTTACAAATACGGAATGAATTGAATGCTTTAGATTTTTAGTATTTTAACACTTGTTTACATTCCCCATCTTTCCCAAATTGTTCTTTGTTTCTACAAAGCTATTTTTTTTTAGCAGAGTAGCTAACAAAAGGCCCATACACAGTGGGTATTAAAGTTTTGTTGAGTGATAGAGTGGAGCACATGTATTTTCTTATCTAAGAATTATTAATACAATGTGAGTTCATCTCTTTCTAGCTTGAAAGTTTTTATTTTTGTACCGCGTCTACTGCTTCAAAACATTTTCCCTGTGGTACTCAGTTGCATCAGCTTAGCCTTTTCATCTTCAACCTGCTCATTTAGGATTTTGTCAATACTCTAGAATAGCAAAAAAGGGGGGGGGGAAGCTTTTCATGTTTCTTTCTTATAAAAGTCTCTCTTCACGCTTTTCTCTTCTTAGTTTCCAATTCATGTTAATTTCAGTGGTAAGTTTTCATACCTTTCTTTCTTGCTTCTCATTTGATCCCAAGTGTATTTAATGCAGTAAATTGGGGCAACTGGATGAACCCTTTATCTCTAACTTGATGGTCTCCACTTCCAGTATGGGAAGTCCAAGCAGGTGGTGAAACAGAGCCTCCCAAGCAGCATAGTGTCCAGGATGGTCCAGGGAAGAGTCCACCTGCAGGTGAACAGCAGCAGTTTGCTAATGGGAACTAAAAGAAGAGCCAAATAATGAACAAGGAAAGTAGATAACAGCCACAAGAATCAAAGCTCTACTAGGACACACAGGACACTCCAGCAAACCCAGAACATAGCTATAGTTACAAAAATAATAGGGCATTAAAGCAAGACCAAGTTATTGTAACTGTACATTTGGCCTCAGGAGTAAGTTAAATAGAACCAAGCCTCATGCTCAAAGCCAACATCAAATCCAAGCATCAAATTTGAGCCTGTAGTTCCCTCCTGAGCTAGGTTGGGAGTGAGTGGAGAGCTCAAGAAAGTGGTGGACACATGGGTCCTACAGTGGGAAGAGCTAGCTGTGAAGATAAGCAGTGGCCAATTAGAACCCAAATGACTTACAATGAATTCAGCTGGGAAGGTTAGCAATTGTCCTCTGTAAACCTGTTAGTGTTGAATTTAAAAATTAGACCAAAAAACAACATTGGATTATGAGAGAGGAACAGTAATGTGTTATATATTAACATGTAATATTTACCTTCAAAAAAGTGCCAGGGTTGAAGGACTCTAAATGTGATTTAATGAAAATTAATGTTGTTGGCACATGGTGAGTGAGTCTCATTTGATGTAAGCATTTCTCACTGAGCCTTTCATTGCTAAAATCAGGACTACATAGAAGAAAGATAATAGGACCTTCTGCTAGAGCTACCCTGTCCTTCCCATTTATCAGTGACATTATTCTGCCCATTGCCCATCCCCACCTGTCTCCAAATTCTGATTGGAAGCTCTTTAGGAAGATTGGGAAAGGCTGTAGGAATCAATCCAATTTAGGTATTGGATTCTGGGAATGTTGCCTTTCTCCCTCCCTTCCTTTCCAGTTGGTTCATTCATATTAATAATAGAATCGCAATGTTATAGGATGTTGAGGCTCTTCCTTTTGCTTGTAAGGAAAATAAGGCCACAAAGAAGGGAGGTAACTTCTTGAGATTTTACAGCAAGTGAGATATAGAGGTGAGTCATGAGGTAGTTTGCATTCCACAAGCACAGGGACCAAGTCTATCTCATCATCCTATAGCTTTGTTGCCCAGCACAGGGCCTGACAATAGCAGGGGCTAAAAACAGATATGGAAATAATGAAGGAGGGAAGGAAAAAAGGAAGGAAAAAAGGAAGGAAGGAAGGAAGGAAGGAAGGAAGGAAGGAAGGAAGGAAGGAAGGAAGGAAGGAATGATTGTGTGATGGATGAGGATTTTTAAAAAGAGTGTAGAGTGTAACTGTTCAGGGTTTAGAAAGAAAAAGCCAATATACACAGTTGTGTGTGTTTTTTGTTGTTTGTTTGTTTGTTTTGTGTGTGTGTGTGTGTGTGTGTGTGTGTGTGTGTGTGTGTGTGTTGGGGGGGTTGAGACTAAAGTTTTGAATCAAATCCCAAAACTCAGATTCCAAAAGAGACAACAAATTCACATTGAGTAGTGTGACCTTTCCTTGGAAATTTTCAGTACATAATTTTGGAGATGCCAGTTGGGAGTGAGATTTTTTTCCTAATGAAACAGTACAGACCACTTCAATTTTCCCTGGGGAAGAGATGCTGGTTTTTTCCTCCTCTAGCCTTTCACTGAACTCTTCCTGCCTTGTGAGGAACTCTGAGAAGGAACAGATGTGCCTGATTCTTCCTTTTTCTCTAATAAAGTTTGTCATTGACTGAAAACTAAAATGCCATCCTCCTCCCTGCATGATTAATGCCCAGGTAGCCTCTCCAAGCTTTGGACTGCTGAGCCACTAGTGAGGCTCAAGTGAGTGGTGGCCATTGCCTCCTTTCCAACCAGGCAAAGCCAATGCACATGTGCACAACTGCACACTCCACTCACCACACACTCGCATGTACACATGCATACACACCATATCTTACCCATATGTGGGTGATGGAAGAAGACTTGTACCAGTCTGGGCCAACACTTAGCTAAGGGAGAAGGGTTTTCATTTCTTTACCGCCTACAGGGCCTTCCTAGTTGCTTTCTTGCTCTCTGCAGAGATAAAGTTGGCCTTTCGTTCTTTGGGAAATGTAGTGAAATACAGACATCAGAACTAGCCGTCTTGGCTAAGAAGGCCATCCTTGTCTGCCTAAAAGGACATGAAGATGCGGCTATTCAGTTTCTTGCCAAAGTCTGGCACTGTCTTTATGATGATATCACTTAAGTTTCAGTCTTGTCTATTTTGTTAATTGATGGACCTCAAATCCCTACAAGTGTGCCTGGTACATAGTAGGTACTCAAAAATATGTTTTGAAGGAATGAATAACTCTGGATAGTTTTTAGGAAAATACATAATCTTTTCTTGCATACACTGCCTGGAATATCCATCTTACTTCTACCCCTTGCCAAGGCAAAGCCCCGTTTATATTTCAAGGGCAAACTCAATGTTATCAATTCAATATTTTTGTATAGTTTCCACTCTAAGTGCAGGCATTATTCCTTCTTAGCCCTCATAGCACTTCAATTTTACTACAGAAATGTACACATTGATTTGCAATTATATAGTCACATATTTTTGTCCTACATTAGTAAAGAGAGTTTTCTAAGGCAAAAACTCAATTTATTCATTTCTATTCTCTAGCATATATTAAATTGCTATAAGCCACTGTAGTACAGTGAACACAGTGATGCTTCTGGCACCAGGCCACCTTGGTTTGAATCCTACTTTTGCTATATACTAATCATACAGACTCAGTCAATTTCTAACTTTGTGTCTTCCTTTCATTTTTGTAAAATAGTGTTAACAATATCCATCTCCTAGTTGTTACAAAGACTTTAATTAATTACAACATATAAAGCACTTAAACTCTGCATTGTGCAAATTAAGCACTCAATAAACATTCACCTTTATTTTTTATTTGGAATGGTGCTTAAACTTCACATTTTAAATTTTCTTTTTAAATTTTACTCTTTTTCTCCACAACCTCTCCAACACGTGTTATTACTTGTTTTGTTGCTAATTGCCATTTTAACAGGTCTGAGGTGGTATCTCATTGTAGTTTTGATTTGCATTTCCCTAATAGCTAGTGACACTGAGCATTTTTGCATATGTCTTTGAGTCATATATATGCCTTCTTAGAAGAAGTATCTGTTCGGGTAGTCTGCCTAATTTTTAATTGGATTGTTTGTTTAGTGCTGAGTTGTATGAGTTCTTTTTATATTTTGGATATTAACCCTTGTCAGTGTTGTTGCTTGCAAATATCTTCTCCCATTTGGTTGCCTTTTATTTTGTTGGTGGTTGCTTTTGTTGGGCAGAAACTTTTTAGTTTGATGTAGTCTCATTCACTTATTTTTGTCTATACTTCCCTTGCCTTTAGAAGTATAGACAAAATTCATATAATCACCTTACTCATATGTAGGATATAAAACTGAAAGTGACAAATGAACAAAGAAAACAAACAAAGAAAAACTCATAGACACAGACAATAGGGTGGTTACCAGAGGGAAGAGGGTGGGGTTGGTAAAGGGAATTAAATACATGGTGATGGAAGAAGACTTGACTTTGAGTGGTGAGCACACAATGCAATATATAGGTGAAGTATCATACAATGGTACACTTGAAACCTAAATAATTATATTAATGAATGTCCCTCCAATAAAGTTAATTTAAAATAAATACACAAAAATTAGTTAATATGTACTTGTCTTGTGATTGTTGGTTATTTAAGCAATCTTTCACCTATAGTAACTCTTGATTTTTGTTGTTGCGCTCACCTGACCCTAAATCCTAAATCTCAGTCTCTGTAGTTTTCCCAGAACTACATTCTTTCCTCCTCAGTATAATAGGCTTATAAATCAGGTCTAGCCAGTTGTTTCTGTGGACCCATGATGCAGTTAGAAATGGACACATGACCTCATCACAGCCAGAGAGATAGTGTGAAACTTTTGTTGGGTGCTTGGGAGAGAGGAGGATGCCCATTCCTTCCTGGAATAAATCTGGAAATATTTGAGTCACTGCTCCACCTGTTTTATTTCCTGGAAGGCAGAACTTATCTGAGAAGAGGATCAAGAAGGAGGGAAACTGGATCAAGAGATAGAGACGGAAAAACTGGATCTCTGATGTCATTGTCTGAGCCCCTGCAACAGTCCTGAACATTTTCTTTTATGAGGCCTGTTCCCCTGAAGACAGATATATAATCCCTCAATTTAGTGGCTTAAAACAGTGGTAAAATGTATTTTGCTCACACATCTACAATTTGGGCAGGGCTTAGCATGAAAGCTTCCACTAGATGTCAAAGGTGGTGGCCGGAGGCTAGGGGCTGTGATCATCTGAGAGCATGGTGGTTGATGCTTGTCATTAACAAGAGGCATTGGTTTCTCTCCATATGGGTCTCTTCAGGTGGTCCTTTCTCATGGGCTAATCTGGGCTTGCTCACTTCATGGTGCCATCTTTTTCCCAGGGAGCATCCCACTTCCATCCCAAACACAAGAGAGGATCAGGCAGAAACAGCATCCTTTTTATGGAAAGTCACTCAGCACCAGTTCTGCCATTCTCAATTGGCTGGAGCACTCACACAACAACTCAGGTTCAAGAGTAGGGGAAGGGCAGTGTTCCAGAAGAGCGCGTGGGACTGGAAATATGACTGAGGCCATTTCTGGGAAATGCAATGTGCCACAAGTCAGTCTGGGTTAGACTTTCTATCTCTCATCACAGAAAGAATCTTAACTATGCAGGACTGATAAACATTTGTGGAATAGATGAGTTAATTGCTGAAAGTCTGCTTTGCCTAACTTGTGGAGTTTATTGTTTTCCCCTTCAGATAAACCACAACTTTTATCATCTTTTGTTCTGCTCCACATTTTGTTCGGGGGTGTGGGGGGGTGGGGAGAGATCTTATTTTGGGAAAGCCTAACAAACAGTGCCTATAATTCAATTCACTTAACTAATTAGCCTTGCCAATGGGGCAGCTCACTTCTGCAAGTTTTCAGCAACACGGTACATGAGATGTATTTGTAAAAACTTTTATGCCTCCCAAAATACTCATACCAATGACAATTTGTAGCCCATCCAACCAAGCAGGGCAGATAGTGTTAACTTTGTCACCTGACCTAGTTTAAAGATTAACAGAGCTTGATGATTAAAGATGAATATTGCTAGGTACTAGGCTCTAATAATTTTAATAGAAGTTCTAAATACATATACTTGTAGAGAAAATTGGGATAAACCAAAATGAAACAAGGCTGTCATTGTCATTTTTGTTTTAATTTTACTCTAGGTGTATCAAAGTGCTTAAGTTGTCAGTTACCAATGAGGACTATGCTTAACTAATTGAACCATTTTCTTTTAAGACTCTCATGATCAATTCAGTTGTTCCTAGGAGCACAATTTGAAACATAATGACATTCTAAGACAGTTCTTGGAGGTAACCATAACATTTTGTATCTTTGTTCTACTTGCCTTTTTAAAGTTTTTTTTTATTATTATTTTCACCAGCCGATTAAATTTCATAGTTTTCATATAAACACTCCACAAATGGTGTCCATATGAGGATGACATCTTCTGATTCATTTGGGGAGTAACTGCTATCTTCCTGGGTGGGATAATGTCTTTCATCTGCAGAATGTATGACTCTGTTGTGTGGTAACATTGACATGCCATTGAGCAAGATAAGTCTTCCTGCCACCAAGAGAAGTGCCTTTTCCCAAATCAGAGTGGCTCTAATTCTTTCTGACAGTCTCACGGGTGTGCTGTGTCTGGTATATATTTCCTAGCTCTGGAAACTGGATCCAATCCTTCAAACCAGGACTTCCTTTTAAAAGCAGCCCTATGAGCAAGCAAACAAATCGTGGCTATTCACTTTTCTTTATGAACAATGTGGCTTTGCCAATACTCATTTGCTGTGTTTCTTTAGTTATAGTTTGCTTGGAACTTGGCCATCTTGTGATTGGATATTCTACGCAGAAAGGGGAGTGAAGCAGCTCTAGAAATGTTGGCTTCCTCTCCACTTTATTTCCCAACTAAATGTTCTGTACTTTCTGCTCCCCACCCCCACATCCCAAGCATTCTTGTCAGGATACTCCGCTGTGGTTCACATGGTATTTGGTACCAACTGTTATCAAATATTTACAAGCTGTCAGCTTTCAGTATGTGACACAGGCCAGACCACATTGGGCTGAGCATCTTCCCAGAAATTTACAATTCTTTTGTTGAGGGTTTCTGATGGTGAGAATATCACAAACAGCAGGAGGAAATTTTATCCACCAGAGGATGACACAGAAGGGTCACTCTCTTCTAAATAACTCTCTCTTTAAAAGAAAATTCAGCCCAATAATACATGTGTTTTTGGAAAAGAGATTGTGATTCTCATTTCGGTCATGTGAGCAATGATGAGAAAAGGGCAAAGAGGCAGACAATGGGCAGAGAAGGTTGATGTTTGGGTACAGCATTGCTCAAAGTATTTTCCAATTCACATCCATTCTGAAAAATGTTAATAGTCATCAATTGAAAAAGAGATTGACTAGTCAAATGAATTTAGAATATCAGCAGTTCAGAACATTTTTACTACAAGAATTATCAAAGCTTTAATACATTAATGTACTTTGTGCATTCCCAAAACGGAGATGTTACAAAAGGACACTGTTCTAGATACTTCACATTAATTAACTTAATTAATTCCAATTTGGGCAGGGCTCAGCATGAATTAATTCTATAAAGTAGGTAGTATTAGTACCTTCACTTTACAAATGAAAAATGTGTAAAGTGAAGGTACTAAGACATGACACTCTTGCCTAGAATCATTCAACAAATAGGTAGTGTAATCAGAAATTAAACCCAGGCCATCTGACTCCTGAGCTTTCCTCCTAACCCCCCATATTACACTGTCTTGATAAATATTGAGGAAGGTGCAACTGCCCATAAAAGTTTTACATGCTTAGAGTAGAGCATCTCTCATAGAAATACATTTTTGCCTTTTAATGTGACAGTAATATTCCTGGCTCTTTCTAATGACAACAGATTCTCCCACTTGCCTTTTGCCCTTCAGCATGAAATGAATGTCATAACTGAGGGTGCTCTGAATTATGGGATTAAGTCTGATGGCTCCTTCTTGAACTTAGAAAACTAATACTGTGGCTTTCTTGTTGCTTAAGATATTCTTAAATTATATTCCAAAATTTCATGTTTTTTAAAAATTAATAGACTTTATTTTTAAAGCATTTTTATGTTTAGGTTTATAGAGAACTTGACTGGAAATACTGACAATTCCCACATATCACATTCTTCCCACTCCCTCAATTTTCCCTTATTATTAACATCTTGCATTGCTGTGGTACATTTGTCACAATTGATGAAACAATATTGATATATTATTATTAACTAAAGCCTACAGTTAACATTAAGGTTAATTTTTTATGCTATATAGGTCCATGACTTTTGACAAATGCATAATATCATGTATTCACCATTACAGTGTTATCTTAACATAATAAAGACCATATATAATAAACCTACAGCAAACATCATACTCAATGGTTAAAAACTAAAACTATCCTATCTAATAAAAGCCACAAATTAGACCGTACCTTTGCCACACCACAAGCCATGCCCACAGCCATGACCACCAGCCAATCAGAAGCAAATTATGCAAATAAACCTCAATCAAGATGGCTGCCACCACTGAGAGCAGGAGGAAGGCTTGGGTTTCCCAGGCAACAGAGAAAGCCAAGCTTTCCGCCTGCCATTGCCTGCCTAGGCCTCCACTCAATGTTACAAAGTTTCAATTGTAAAAGATACAGAAATGGCTGCAGCCACTGAGCTGGAGAGAACAGAGGCTTGGGTTTCCCTGGCAATGGAGGAAGCCAAGCTTTCCATCTGCCCTTACCAGCCTAGGCTTCCACTCTAGGCTACAAAGTTTCAATCAGAAATGGCTGCCACCCCAGAGTGAGCAGAAAGCTTGGTTCTGCTCCAGGCTACAAAGTTTTAATTGTAGACATAAATTAATCCCAGATCCCAGGGCCTCCACTTGGGTCACTGGAGGGTGTGGCCAGCCTGCAAACCTCCACAGGCCCCTCACCCAGGTTGCCCCTCATCCCAAGGGAACCACCACCTGATCTGAGACATTCTTCAGGGCAAACCAGCTTGCCCTCACGCATGCACTAGGCCTCTATCCTATCTGATAAAAAAGTAATATGCAGATTGACCATCGATCCAACATACAAGAGGGTTGCCCCCATGTGGTCAAAGATCCTGCCCCCATGTGGACACAAGATGGCCACCACAAGATGGCCAGCAGGGGAGGGCCATTGGGAGGTTCCAGGCCCTGCAAGGGAGGGCAGTTGTGGGCAATCAGGCCAGCAAGGGAGGGCAGTTAGGAGTGACCAGGCTGGCAGAGGAGGGAAGTTGGGGGCAAATGGACTGGCAGGGAAGCAGTTAGACATCAATTAGGCTGTCAGGAGAGTGGTTAGCGAGTGATCAGGCTGGCAGGCAGAAGCGGTTAGGGGCAATCAGGGAGGCAGGCAGGTGAGCAGTTTGGAGCCAGCAGTCCTGGATAGTGAGAAGGATGTCTGACTGCCCATTTAGGCCTGATCCTACCAGGATCCTACTGGGATCCTACCAGGATCAGGCCTAAACAGGCAGTGGGACATCCCTTGAGGGGGTCCAGATTGCAGAGGGTGCAGGCTGGGCTAAGGGACATCCCCCGCTCCTCTGCACATGAATTTCATGCACTGAATCTCTAGTGGAGAATAATTGCATTGTCCTAAAAATCCCGTGTACTTTAGCAATTATTCATCTCTCACTTTCCATTCCCAAAACCCTGGCAACTACCTTTCCAGAATACCACCGAGTTTAAGTCATGCAGTTTGTAGCTTTTGATGACTAACTTCTTTGAATTAGTAATATAAATTGGTTCCTTTAAGTAATTTACTACTTAGTATTCCATTTATTTTCAATACTGAATAATATCTATCTATAATAATAAAAGGGTAATATGCTAATTAGACCGAATGTCCTTCCTGGTATCAGACAAAGCTGGGCTGGATCAAAGCCTGGGCTGCAGTGAAGCCCTGGTCCCCATTGCCTGGCAGCAGCAGACAGAGGGAAGCTAGTGTTAGCAGCCGGGGAAGGAAGGCCAACTCTTGCACATATTTTTGTGCATCGGGCCTCTAGTTCCATTATATGGATCTACCACAGGTGGTTGATCCATTCATCTTTGGAAAGATATCTTGGTGCTTCCAAGTTTTGTTAATTATGAAATAGTTGCTGTAGACATTCAGACATTAGTGTGTAGGTTTTTCTGTGGATGTAAACCTTCACTTCATTTAGATAAATACCTAGGAGTGTGATTAATAGAGATGTGTCATTTAAGAAATTGTTCCATTTCATCTTTGTTGTCAAAATTGTGGGAATGAAGTTGTCAATATTATTTTTTTAGCCCCATAATGTCCATTGGATCAATAGTGATGGTCCTGCTTTCATTTCTGATATTAGTAATTTGAGTTTTCTCTCTTTTTTCTTGGTTAGCCTAGCTAAATGTTTATTTTATTGATACCAAGTATCAGCTATTGTTTTCATTAATTATTTTTTATTTCAATGTCATTGATTTCTGCTCTAATTTTTAATTTTTTACCTTTTTCTTAATTTAGATCTAATTTACTCTTCTTTTTTCTATTTTCCTAAGGTGGAAGCTTTGATTATTGATTTTGATTTGTCTTCTTTTCTAATATGTGTATTCAATGCTATAAATTTCTCTCCAAGTACTGCTTTTGCTGCATCCCACACATTTTGATATTATATTTTCATTTTTATGTGGTTCGGGACATTTTTTAAATACCTCTTTATATTTCTTTGGTCTATGTATTATTTAGATTTGTGTTGTTTAATTTCCGAATACTTTAGGATTTACCAACTATTTTTCTTAATTTCTGGGCTAATTCCATTGTGGCCTAAGAGACTACATTTTATAATTTATATTTTTAAAAATACATGAGGGTAGGTTTCATGGCCCAGAGTATGGTCCATCTTGGTAGATGTTCCATGTGTGCTTAAGAAAAATATGTGTTCTGCTATTGTTATATAAAATATTCTATAAATGTCAACTGGATTCAGTTGATTGATAGTGTTGGTCTGTTCAAACCTATTTTTATATAGTTAACTATTCAATCAGCAATGATGAAATCTCCAAGTATAAGAGTGAATTCGTTTCTCCTCGGAGGTCTATCAGATTTTGTCACATGTGTTTTGATGCTCTGTTGTTAGATACATAAGGATTATTATATCTTCTCGGAAACTTTGACCCTCCATCATTATGTAATGCCTGTATTCCTAAGTCTTTAATTAATATAGCTACTCAAACTTTGATTAGTTTTAGCATAGTATATCTTTCCCCATTACTTAACAGTTTTTTATAGAAAACATATAGTTCTTAATTAATTTTTTTAAATCCATTCTCACAGTCTATCTTTTAATTGGTATACTTAGACCATTCACATTTAAAGTTACTATTGATATAGTTGGCTTAATAGCTATCATATTTTAACTAGAGGCCCAGTGCATGAAATCCGTGCACGCAAAACAGGGGATGATCCTGGTAGGATTGGGCCTAAACAGGCAGTCGGACATCCTTCTCACAATCCAGGACTGCTGACTCCAAACTGCTCACCTTCCTGACTCCCTGATTGCCCCTAACTGCTTCTGCCTGCCAGCCTGATCACCCCCTAACCACTACCCTGCCAGCCTAATTGATGTCTAACTGCTCCCCTGCCAGCCTGTTTGCCCCCAACTTCCCTCCTCTGCCGGCCTGGTCACCCCTAACTGCCCTCCCCTGCAGGCTTGATTGCCCCCAACTACCCTCCCTTGCAGACCTTGTCCCTCCCAACTGCTCTCTCTCTCTCTCTCTCTCTCTCTCTCTCTCTCTCTCTCTCTCTCTCTCATCTTTCACTCTTTTCTGCCTTCTACAGTTTTAATTGAATATTTAATATGATTCTATTTTCTCTCTTCTCTTATATGAAATATAATATTTTATTTTAAAATGTTAGTGATTTTACTAGAATTTTAGTATAAATTTACAGGTAATCCAAGTCCTCTTTCAAATAACACTTTATTATTTCATGGCTAGTGCAGGTCCTTTATAACAAAGTTTGTTCATCTCCTCCTTTCCATCCTATCTAATAAAAGATTAATATGCAAATTGACCATTACTCCAACATACAAGATGGTCATCCCCATGTGGTCAAAGATGGCTGTCCTTAGGTGGACACCAGATGGCCTCCACAAAATGAAGATGGCTGGCAGGGGACAGCAGTTTGGAGGGCCCATGCCTGCAAGGGAGGGCAGTTGGGGGCAACCAGGCTTCTAGGGGAGGGTAGCTGGGGGGGACCAGGCCAGCAGGGGAGGAAACTTAGGAGTGACCAGGCCTGCAAGGGAAGGCAGTTAGAGGCAACTAGGCTGGCAGGGAAGGATAGTTAGGGATGACTGGGCCAGCAGGGGAGGGCAGTTGGGAGGACTAGGCCTAAAGGGAGGGCAGTTGGTGACAATCAGGACTGCAAGTGAGGGCAGTTTGGGGTGAGCAAACCTGCAGGGGATGGTAGTTAGGGGCAATCGGGTTTGTAGAGGAGCAGTTAGGCATTGATCAGGCTGGCAGGGGTGTGGTTAGGGGGTAATCAGGCTGGCAGGCAGAAGTGGTTAGGGGCAATTAGGTAGGCATGCAGGTGAATGGTTGGGAGCCAGCAGTCCTGGATTGTGAAAGAGATGTCCCAGATTGGAGAGGGTGCAGGGTGGGCTGAGGAACACACACACGCCACACGCCTCCCCCCCTCCCGGGGGCACAAATTTGGTGCACCAGGCCTCTAGGCTCTTATAACATTGTTGTCATTACCCATAATTATACTGAATACATTGTTGCTATTATTAGTTTGAACAAGCTACCATCTGTTAGGTAAATTAAAATTTTAATTTTAATCTCAATTATTCTTTCTCTAGCATTCTTCCTTTCTTTTTTATTTTCTTTTTTTTTTTTGTCCTCACCCAAGGATATTTTTTCATTGATTTTTAGAGAGACTGGAGAGAGAGAGGATAAGACAGAGAGCAATACTGATGTGAACCTAGGACCCTTAGGTCTGCAGGCCAATGCTCTATCCACTTAGCCAAACCAGCTAGGGTTCATTCTTCTTTTCTTTACAAAGAGCTGTGTTTCTCCTCTATATCATTTTCCTCTTTTCTAAAGAACTTTTTTAAACATGTATTTCAAAGTAAACCTACTAGAAATAAGTTTCCTCAATTTTTGTTTGTCTGAGAAAGTCTTTAGTTATCTTTGCTTTTGAAGGGTTAAGGTACTTACAGAATATAGAATTCTATGTTGTTATTTTTTTTCTTTTCATCAGTTCATTTGTTTTACTTCACTCTTTGCTTGCTTGCATGGTTTGTGTAATTTTAAACCTTTTTTCTGCCTGTGGATGGTGCCTTTACCCTCTAGCTTTTTTCAAGATTTTACCTTTTTTTATTTTCTGTATCTGAATATGATATCCCTGGATGTAGGTTTCTTATTTGTCATATCTGGTGACCTTTAAACTTTCTGGATCAGAGTTTTGTTGTCTGTATTAATTTTGGAAATTTCTCAGTCATTACTACATCAAGTATTTCATCTGTTCTCTAGTTACCCACTTCTTCTCTTGTATTCCCATTATGCACATTTTCTATCTTTTGCAATTGAACCATAGCTCTTGGATATTCTATTTCATTGTATTTTAATTTATTGGGAGGTTTCTATGGATATATCTTCAAGTTCACTGATTCTTCAGCTGTGTTCAATACCTAGATGAGCGCTCAAAAGAATTCTTAATTCACAGTGTTTATAAAGTCTCACATTTACTTTTTATATTTTTCTTAGATTTTCATTTTTCTATTATATTACCCATCTTCTCTGTAGTTCACTGGTTCCATTCAGGCCTTAGCATACTAATCAACGTTATTTTAAATTTCAGGTCTGATCATTCTAAATCTCTTCACTAGCTAACTCTGATTTCAATGCTAACTTTGTTTCCAAAAAGGGTTGTTTATCCCTTTCAGCACGTCTTATAATTTTTGTTGAAAGTCAAAAGTAATATATTGAGTTTAAAAATGTAGTAAATAAGCCTTTAGTGTGGATTTTTATGTTTATCTGACTAGGAGGTAGGCTACATTCATTGTTTGCTGTGACTGTAGGTATCAGAAGCTAAAACATTCTCTAGTATCTTTGTTTTTACCTCCCCTATTGTCTTTGGGTTTCACTAGAGGCTTGAAAGCAAAAGAGTTTTTAAGCAAAGTTTTCCTTGAGAAGTATTGCTGTTATACAGGAACTGATTGACATGGTGGTACATGTGGGTGAAGTGAAATCATTCTGTAGTTCTGCAGTTAATTCTCATCATTTCAGTGAGCCTGTGCCTGGGCTGTGACCTCCAGGAAAACCCAGCTTTTTTCCAATTTTCCTTGAGACAAGAGGTCTAGAGGGAGCTGCACATGCACACTTCCCTTTCCCTAATTTGGAGTAAGAGCAGGGCCTGGCATTAGGTATTTTTCTTCCTCTATGTCAGTATCTGGTAAAACCCAGTCACCAGGCTCTGGTAAACTGGTCCTTCTTCCTTCCTTCCTTCTTCCTTCCCTTCCTTCCTCCCTTCCTCCCTTGTTTTCAATGATCATTTTGTGACCTGGACTTTAAGAAGAGCAACCCACTTCTTCTCTTGTATTCCCATTACGCAAGCCCTTGGGGGAACTAAAACATCCTGGGAATTTAGGTTATTCCTTTTTCCCTAAGGAACTCCTGAGACCTTTCAGGATGAAGTCTAAGATAAGAGAATCCCTGAATACATGTCCTCCTAACCTCTGAATCTCAAACGTCCAGTAGTAACTCATGGGTGACTCTGGTTGAGTAAGAAAAAGGTATTCCTCCCTTAAGAGTTTTACTTCTATTTCAGATATTAGCATAGTAATTTTGCAAAAGCAAGTTACTTTACTACCATCTGCATGGAAATGTGGTATATATACATTTATGATGTAAAACTGTGAATGGAGCCCTCTTAGAAATGCACACACATCATTACATCCAAACTGGGAAGACTTGTCTCGGATTGATTAAAACATTAAAAATGATTCTTAATCAGAATCATAAAATAGCAGACCTTTGAAGCTCTCTTATTAAGTTTAAAAGCCTACAACATTTAATTTCTTTAAATTTTCTCTGTTAATGCCACATAATCATAATGGCCTGGATTATGAACCCAGAAGAATATTTAATCTCCTTTGTTTATTTAACTCCTATCTATTCTTCAAAAGCCACCTAACTCCTACTTTCTCTAAGATACTTTTAGTGACTTCTACAGTCTTCAGTGATCTTCCACATCTCTTAAATTCAACACCACTGGTCTACCACCTCCTCCCCCCCCCCCCCCCGCTGTCCCCCCACTCACCACCACCACCCAAGAGTTCATTATATATCACCTGTCTTGTTCATTGTTATCTCAGAAATGTTCATTTTTCATCTCAGTAGGCTGGGATGCCCAGGGCACAAGGATAATGCCTTTAGCTTTCTTTCTAGCCCACATTGCCTTTTACTGGGGGCACTGGATGGTCTTTTTGTAAACACATTCTGTTCTAATGCGGATATCGTTAGCAGACAAATGAACTGTAGGTTCTCTTAAACTTTTTTATTGCTTCAACCTTTGATGGCTGACTCCCTGGATCTCAGCTACAATTAATCCTCTTCATATTTTTACTAATTTACACCTGAATAAAGGCATAATTCAATTCTGAACAAAGAACACAATCCTAGATTGAAGTGTGAATGAAATTTTCATAAAAATGTAAAAGTAAACGGAGGTGGTTCATACACATTTTTGGTGAGTTTGGGTGGTTTTCTTAGTAAGGTTGCCTCTCACTCTATCACCCTTTCTTGGCATTCAGAAAGCAGTAGTTTGTGAGTTCTGAGCTTTCTGTCAATCAATTAATCATCCAATCAGAATCATTTAGCACTATTGTGCTAGGCCCTGAGAGAGGCTCTATGCAAGAGATAAAAATAGATTCCATAGTCTGCCTTAGGGAGGCTTCTGATCTCGGAGCAAAAAGATAAAGTCATAAAGCACAGTGAATACAGGAGAGGAAATGTGATCGAAGTGCTGTGCCAGAGCTCAGAGGCAGGGAGCAGAAGGGTGAGAGAAATCAAGGGTAGATGGGCTTTCACCTGGATTATGAACTCAAAAGAATATTTGAAAATAAGAAAAAGAGAACTTGATACCAAACATGGAAAAGGTACCAAAACCAATGACACAAAGAAGGGGAATAGGAAAATGTGTTTGATTCTGATGGAGGGTACATTTATTGTAGTACTGAGAAATAGAAGGAGATTTGGGAAGCTGTCACACTTATAGACAGTTCATTATAGAAACTATATATTAGTCAGAATTATATTAATCTGAAATCTCTGGAACCCCAACTCAAATTTGCTTAAACAAACAAAAAAAAGGGCAGGGGAGGGAGAAAGGGAGGGAAGGAAGGAGGGATAGAGACAAGAAAATAATTTATTAGGGTACATATCTTCAGATATGCCTAGATCCAAGTGGCCACAGGCAATAGTGTCAGGAATGTCCTTCTTTAATTTTGTCTATGTTCTCTGTATTGAACGCATCTCTTCATGGTGTCCAATGGTCATCAACCATCCACATTTCCATTCTAACTCAGCAAGCCTTCCCAAAAAGAGAACTTCACTTTTACAGTTCCTGCGCCACTACCCACCTCCCCCAGCAAATATAATTCCATTGGTGCTGCACAGGGTAGATCTGTGCCACGTGTCCATTTCTGCAATTATGGAGGTTAGAGGATGCGGTGTTGTGCTTGGCCTGTTCACAGTGTGCATTCCTCGGGTCTCAGAATGGAACAGCTGTTCCCAAACCACTTTAATTGTGTGTAGGGGAGGAGAAGAGATGATTCTCCAAAGAAAATGACAAAGCTCTTACCTAAAAGGAAGTGGATGCATGACAGAAAACAATAAGAGAAGCCAAGTACAGAGGCTTCAGAAAGCCAGGCAATGGGCAGCTTCTGAAGCAGACATTGGGAAAACAACAGCGGGATATCAGCGAAAGCAGCTTACAGGTGCTTTGGAAGGGCACAAGCTGGAGAGTTTTAGGCTCAGAGTCAGGTAGCCCCCACAGCAAGGCAGCCTCAACACCGCTATGCTGACAGCATGCCCACATGCAGAGGACCTTGTTTTTGTTGTAGTCTCCTATCTGTCCTATCCATTACAGCAGTCGCTAGCCATCTGTGGACATTTACATTTAAATTCATTAAATTAAATAAAATTTAAAACTCAGTTTCTCATGTCATGCTCAGTTCCACCGCTCAATAAGCATATGTGGCTAACAGCTCTTATATTACACAGAACAGATTAGATCAATTTCAGCTTTGCAGAAAGTTCTATTAGGTAGCACTGCCTTGTTCTATTGCTTCCATCATTTTGGTTAATTTTCCCAAGAAACAAATGTGATCAGCCATCACACTTTTCTTTTGTGGTCAATTTAAAATAATGAGAAAAAGAATAGACTTATTCTGTTAACAATTGATTCAATATAAAATCACCAAGGAGAGGTCTAAGCTCAAACGTGAAATCCAATTCAATATGTTGATTATCTCCCAGCTGGTGTGACTCAGTGGTTAGTAATCATCTATGAACCAAAAGGTCATGGTTCAATTCCTGGATAGGGCACATGTTCGGGATTGTGGGGTCAATCCCCAGTAAGGGGTGTACAGGAGGCAGCCCATCAATCATTCTCTCTCATCATAGATGTCTCTCTCTCACCATCTCCCTTCCTCTCTGAAATCAACAAAAATATTTTTTTTAAATGTTGATTATCTGTACATTGTTACACCTACCACCCTGTGTGCTCTCTTTTTCTTTTCCTCTAAGCATGGCAAGTTGAAAAAGTTGTGATTGTTGAAAGTTGTTCAGATTGATTAACAGATACCAGTAAAGTATCTATTGAAGGGAGAAAACATGTTGCTGGTTAATTCTGTCTTTGGGCTCCGTGGTCCTCAGTGGATATTGGCAGACTTCCAGCTGTGTTTTAAGAAACGATTCTCCAGTTCCTCTGTCAGCCATGTACTGGGTGCCCTGAATGGAACTGACAGTATCAAGAGAAGCCTGGAGTTTCAAAACTGAATCTTCCTGTAATTAATGAAAAAATATTTGCAACTGCCACGTCCCCAAATAGAAATATATGATGTCCCAAAAATGTATATACACACATTTTTTTATAGCTCAGTTGTCTCTTTCTTTTCAGATTCAACCCATTGGAATTAATTATTCAAAGTGTGTATGCATTTGGGGGGGGCACCCTATGTATATTTCCTATCTGAAAGGAAATGTCATGCTACATAAAAGATGTCCTTTGGGTTTTATAAATACAGTGGAGATAAATGTGGAGTGAGTTGAAGTATGAGTCATCAGAGAAACAGTGTGGAATGGGGTAGAGATCATTTACCGAGCCCTGGTATGGGATTTGTCTAGAGACATGACAACAAAGACCTTCCATTTAAATATCAGGAAAACCCATGTCATGTGGGGACTTTGCCTACCATTACTGATGAGGAAACTGAAGCTCAGTGTGGTCAAGCACTTTGGTAAACATTTCAAAAGCTGCACTGAAGTGGCAGAGGTAAGCCATAAACCCACCATTGTCTGACACCCATTTCAATTTCTTTACCGCCTTGCACTCCTGCAGTATTTATTTGCTGTGACCACCTACTCTGCTTCATCAAAAGTCCACACAGACTCCAGCTGGGAAGTCCTAAAACTTTGGGCTGAGCTAAAGTTGGAGTTTTTGTTTGTTTGTTTGTTTGTTTGTTTTACCTTTGTGCTCTATCTCAGAGAGAGAGAGAACTTGGTCCACTCTTGTATGCATGTATTCATTGACTCATTCTTCTTTCAAAAGCAGTTACTAAGAATATATTATACACAAGAAGTTGGATAGTCTCCTATCTGTTCTATCCATTACAAATAAAGTGTGGGCTCTACTCAAATAGCTCATAATATCTTCCATGAGATAGATCTGTCAGCAACTCTTAGAGAGCCGGATGGCAGATACAATGAGAAAGAAAAAATGTAAGGTGTTATATAACCGTGTTCCCAAGATAGGGTGGTGGGAGGAGTTGCCAGCAGCAGGGAATGAGGGGATGCATTTTGGATGAATTAAAAAGAATAATAGAATCAATTAATACTTAGACTTCACCATAACCGGTTTGGCTTAGTGGATAGGCCATTGGCCTGCAGACTAAAGGGTCCCAGGTTTGATTCCAATTAGGGGCATGTATTTAGGTTGCATGCACAACCCCAGTGGGAGGCGTACGGGAGGCAGCTGATCAATGTTTCTCTCTAATCGATGTTTCTGATTCTTTATCTCCCTTCCTCTCTGTAAAAAATCAATAGAATATATTTTTTTAAAAACTTAGACTTTTTTGTATTATCATGCATGGAGCTGGAGAGCATTATGCTAAGTGAAATTAGCCAGGCAGAGAAAGATAAATATCACATGATCTCACTCATTTATGGAATATAATGAATGGCACAGACTGATGAACAAGAACAGATCCAGAGACTGAGAAAAGACCAACAGAATGTCAAATCTCAGGGTAAGTGGGGGGGGAAGGGGAAAGTCAATATATTTGACTAAGATAAGTTATTTGTGTTTTTACATCCCTGACAAAGTTTATATAAAGTTATTAAAAAATTGGCAGCTAGTTTGAGATTGAATTGACATGGCCTAGAGCTTGTCATCTCCTATGGACACCAATCCTTAGGCTAGGCCCCCTTAACTTTCTGTGACACCATAATACCCTTACATGATATTATTCTACAATGTCATTATAATTTTTATATTTGACAACAGCATATTGTACAATTATGTAGGAACCCCTTTCACGTCCTGCATGATTCAGGGTCCCTGGTTCAGAGTTCGGGTTTTGGAGAAGGCCGCACACAAATGAAGAGAGACTTAGAAAAGTATGAATTTGAGAAATAGGGGCCAGGCGGTAGCCCATCTCTAGTGGAAGGACTGCTCCACGCTCTGGCCTGGCTATCCCTTTTATTAAGACTTTAAGATCTGCCCACAGCCTTTAGGCAGGAAATTCCAATAACAGAAATATACAAAAAACAAACAGAGGTGTTTCAGTTAACAATGTTTTTAGCTCTGACCTTTCAAAGCAATTTAGGTTGTTTACCAGGCTTCCGGACTTCCTGTCCACATCTTTCTATTAGTGAGACAGATTGGTTTCTGGTATCTCCCCCTTCTTTTCTTTAAAAAATATTGCATCTGCAGACTAGAAATAAACATATAAGAACAAAAATGAGACAAGCAACAATGGCCATACTGAAAGGCAAATGAATCAGTCTGCAGTAAGTTTCTTTTGGGGCCAACAGTTTTTTGAGTCCCAATTTCAATGTCCAACAGTCTTTTCAGTCCCAGTTTCAATGTCAAACAGTTCCTTATATGTGTATGTCAGCAATGATATTAATTATGGATGGTGGACAAATGGTGGCAATGAAGGTTTGACTCTCTCTGGTTTGGTCCTGGGCAACCTGCAGCAATGCACAGCTACTGACTGCCAGCATGGCAAGGTGTCATCAGTGTCTTCCATCTCTGGATTGTGTCTCCTCTTGTCTTCGTGGTTGGAGCATTCCTGAAAATTCCTCTCTGTTGCAGGAATCATATGGTCTAGGAGTTGTTTTCTGAAAATATACAAACATATTCTCAACCAAAAGTTAATAAAGGAATCTTTTGACTTGGGATCCTATTTATTTTTTGCCCAAATGATTTTCCTTTGGCTTATTTTGATATCATGTGTATTTTTTCATGGGTGACTTGCTATTAGGATCACAAAAATATTTTTTCTAGATGTAATTTACTTATAAGATTTTTACATGATATTGCCCTTCTATCCCTTTTTTAGAATTAATGGAGGCTTTTGGAAATTTTTATAATACAGTCTTGATAACCTTTAAATTTTTAATTTTTTGCACAAAAATAGGTTCATCACATATTAAACAATTTTGCCATGAGATGAACTACCAATAGAAATTTTAGTTAATACTTTAGGAACAGCTTTTTTTGTCCAGTACAATTAAATTTCCTTGAATATTCACTTATTTCACTTAGCCAATTTAAATTAATCTGAAAACTATTTTACTGTCAAATTTAATACTCTAACAACAATCGTAGTTTACCTTGTAAATATTAGAGGAAAGGATTGTTTGCATTCTTGAGTATGCCCTGAACATTCCTGGTGCTAAATATAGGGCAGCTGCTGTTAGCCAAATCTCTGTCTGTTACCTCAGGTTTACTCTGAGCTGGGCCAAGTCTCTGTCTATTACCTGGGTCCAATCTGAGCTAAGCATGCGAAGCAGCCATGGGGCAGGAGATCTCCCTCAGAAGGGGTGAGTGCTCAAGCCCCTGCAATGTTGGGGGGGTGATGTTCTATGCCCCACCTCTGTTGGCCCCCAAATTCTCTCCTGATGGCCCCTCTGCAACTGGGCCTGTTCTTAGGTTGCTCCTCCTCTGAGGAATCTTACCTGTCTCTAGCTAACCAGCCACCCTCTGGGGCCAAGCAGGGTGTTGTAAGGTTCATTTCTGTCTCTTTGTTAGTCTATGCCCCCGTGGCCTCAGCACCCAGCACCTGCCTTGGGATCCCACCTTGGCTGCTGGCAGGACCCCAGCACTGATTGCATATCTTGGGAAACCCAGATTTCTTCTCCAGGGAGAGCTCAGCTCACACCATTGGGGGAGAGACAGATCCATGGTACCAGCCACCACGAGGCTTCAACCTCAGCTTGAAGAGAAAACTCAGGCAATAGCTGTGGGCAATTGGATTGTGAAAAGAGGGTCCCTTCTTGGCAAAAGGGCCAACATAGAATGCTCAAGTGTCTACCTAAGGGGGCCTTCCACACAGTGGAAGGGATTAAATCCTTTCATGTCCTTTTTAAATTGATGCCAAACATTCAAAGAATTACTTTGTAAGTTTGTTTGTACAATATGCTGTTTTAAAATATCAAAAATTATAATGACATTGTAGAGTAATATCATGTAAGGGTATTCTTTGTTCTAAGCCATGGAAATTGGCTGTTAATTTCTTTTTATATAGACAAGGTCTAATTACATTTTCTACAACTTTCCCAGGAGCAAGTAGTGATAGTAGATGTATTTTTGCTTTTGCCTCCCCTCCTTTGCTGTCCATGCTATCTAGAAACCACTCTTTAATTTTACACACAAAGAAACAGTGGTTTGATTTTTTGTGTCATATAAAAAGCGAAACCAGGTGGCAACACCCATGTAATTATACTTCCTTGCCCCACCCCTGTTGCTCCTAGATGAACCCAGGTGCTTGGTATATTGGTGATTACATTAGGCAGGGATCAGTCTACATAAGGGCTCTTTCTCATGAAGGGTCGGAACATAAGTCCAAAATACTTTCCCATTTACCCCAGGTAATATTACCGTACAGCTTATTACTGCTATTATGGCCAGAAAGATGTTCTCAGACATCTGTATCTTCTTTATCATGCCCCGGCTGGTCTCCAGGCTGTTTGTTGTCTGGCTCATCCTCCTTCTGCTCTTCATCTTCAGTGGATTTCTTGGAGTTGCTGCTCTCTGTAACTGAGGTAGTTGATTGTTTGCAGCTGCATGGGGTGGCTCCAGGTTTAAGGTCCTCATTATTCTGGCTAGTTTCTCTCTTGGATCCCTGTTGTTTAATATTTATAGCAAGAATCCACAGTAAATTGAAAAAATTCTCTGGAAACATACAAGCATACCCTCTGCCAAAGGTTAATAATGGATTGGGTCCCTTCCATAAACCAGATTTGGGATCTTTGCATTTTCTTTTGCTATATTCTGGCACCAATGTATCTCCATAGGCGTCTTTCCATTTTCGTCACAAGTGAAAAAATTTAAAGTAATTAAGGCTAGGTGCAGCCTACCCACACACCTGTCCCCCCTTTTTGTTTTTCAAGTTGGGACTTTAGCCGCTGATGCTGTGTTTCAATAATGGCCTGTCCTTGGGAATCATATGGTATCCCTGTAATGTGCTGAATTTTCCACCTTTTACAAAATTCCTGGAATTGGCAACTTGTGTAAGCAGGCCCATTATCGGTTTTAATAATTTTGGAACTCCCATGATGGAAAAAGCAGCTAGGCAATGATTAATAACCTGTTTTGCCATTTCTCCTGTAGATGCAGTAGCCCATATTACTTTTGAAAAGGTGTCTACAGAGACATGAAATGCCTCAAGGCATCCAAAGGAAGTATAATGGGTTACATCCATTTGCCAGATTTGGTCTCTTAGCAAACCTCTAGGGTTAACTCCTGTGTTAGGCCCTTAAGGTAGATGTAACATGCAAGTAGGACATTCCTTAATAATCTGTTTTGCCTGTTGTCAAGTGAGTGAGAATTATTTAGACAGCATTTTGGCAGGCTGATGTAAAAGCTGATGAGATTCTAAGGCTTCTTTTAATAAAGTAAGCAATTGATCAGCATATGTATTTCCCTTTGTTAAGGGATCAGGTAAGACATTATGAGCTCTGATGTGAGTGATATAAAAAGGATATTGTCTTTGTTGTACAATCTGCTGAACTTGCTTAAATAGTAAAAATAAACTTTGGCCACTAAGCCATTTGAATCGGGCAGTTTCAATTCTATTCACTAAGTTTGCAGTGTAAAAGGAATCAGAGATGATATTAAGAGGCTCTTGGATGTCCTGCAATGCAACCTTAATAGCTTCAAGTTCAATTCTTTGTACAGAAGTATGACTGGTCAGTATGACTCAGTCTGAACTTATTGTATGATAGTCAGCTTTCCTATTAGATGATCAATCAGTAAAAACAGTTAAAGCTTCAGGAATAGGTCCTGCCTACTATTTTTTGGGGGGGTATAATGATGGAGGTATATAAAAATTATAGTAATTTATCTTTTAATAGGTGACAGCAAGTTCCCCGGAATATCCACTTAACCCAATTTTCCAATTTACATCAGTCTGAAATAACATTTTTAATTGTTTCCCAGTGAGGGGGAGGTAGACATTGACTGGAGCTCTTCCCCTCTAAGCTGTTTACAACTTTTTCTAATTTGAAATATTAATTGGGCCATTAGTTCTACATATGTAACCACAGTTTTAGAGGATTGATGCCCGAGGTGGACCCATTCAATAATGGAAGGAGAATTTTTATTTTGAAAGATGACTCCAGTGGAACTATTTGCAGTAGGGTTAATTTGTCCCAATAAAGGCAATTCAGGCTGTACCTGTGCTACTTGGGCTGAAGAAATTGCCTGCTCCACTCTTAGCAACTAATTTCTAGCTTCATCTGTTAGTGTTCGGGGAGAGGAAAGAGTAGAGTCACCGCTAAGTAAATTAAATAAGTTTATCATTTCTCCTGTAGAGATCTTCAGATAAGGTCTTAACCAGTTAATGTCCCCTAATAATTTCTGAAAGTCATTCAAAGTTTTAAGACAATCTTTTCTTATCTCCACATTCTAAGATCTAATACATTGCTTTTCAATTACAATCCTTAGGAAATTTGAAGGAAACCTCTCTTTATTTCTTTCCAAGACAATTTTCAGGCTACAGAGAGTTTCATTTAAAAATCCTTGTCACATGAAACAATTTCTCTTAAGGTTTTATTTTTTAAAAAAGAGTATCCCCTTAGGTTTATTATTTGTACCCACAGAGGGACCATGGGAGGTCTTAGTAACTTAGAATACTTAATCAAATTGCTTACAAAGACATTGGCTTTTCATTTAATTGAAAACCTTAATTTTAATTTTTAAAAGTTAATTAAAGTAGGTATCATCATTTAATAAGTAAAGTGAATTTAGTAAATGTAGACATCTGATTCACAAGCTGCAAATGTTGTGCAGGCAGATATGGGCTTTTTATTATTTTAAATTCTGCTGTTGGATTTTAAGAAATATTTAGTTACTTCATTTTGCCCTTCTTAGAGTCCAAAATCTTTATAACATTTAAAATATATTTATTAATGGTTTATTTGATAAGGTTTTCCATGCAATTTCAAGTATATTAGATCTGTTAAATTTAAAAGAATTTTCTTTAAGAAAAGATAATAAATTTCTTGTATTACTCTGGATGCCCTTGGAGTTTTCCAAGAATCATCTCTCAGTTAAAGCCTTGAAATTTTAACATGGAAAAAAACTATCAGCTGAAACCGGTTTGGCTCAGCAAACTGAAAGGTCCCAGGTTCAATTCTGGTCAAGGGCATGTACCTTGGCTGTGGGCACATCCCCAGTAGGGGGTGTGCAAGAGGCAGCTGATGGATGTTTCTCTCTCATTGATGTTTCTGACTTTCTATCCCTCTCCCTTCCTCTCTGTAAAAAAATCAATAAAGTATATATATATATTTTAAAAACTATCAATATATATATATATATATGATTTAAAGATTAGAATTATCGTAAGATATCAATTAGATTTTAAACTAATTTTTGCATAGAACAATTTTGGTTGGTATCAGAACTAATCCTCTTTTTAAATTAGACCAATAGGTAACATATTTTGAATTCCTAATTATCAGAGAAAACACAATATTTTTTCTCAAAAAACAATTTATACTTTAAGCATTTAATTACCATATTTATATAATTTCTTCCAATTTAATTTGCACTTTGAATTTTTAAAGCTGGCAAGTCAAACATTTAGCAGTTCTTAGATTAATAACACTTTGTATTTCTAAGAATAATACAAGATATAATCAATTAATAGCTTCAATTCTGTCATCTAGGTTTGTCTTATGAGGCAAATTTAAACTTTAATTTTTATGTGCCAGTGGCTCTGGAAAACCAGGTTTGGTTTATATGAATGTAAATTACCACATTCTTTAAAAGATGGCTGCTGGCAGAAAACTGGTTTACCTGCATGCTGGGTGAAGGGCAACTCTACCCTTCCTCCTCCATTAACAAAGGGTATATCCAGTTACCTGGGATATTTAGATCTTTATAATTAATACATTATTTATCTATATTTCAACAATTTCTTTGAGATTCAAATCCAATTCCAATTATTTTAAGACATTTACTTTGGATAAATTCTATAACAGAGAATTTACTGCTTTTCTTAAAAGCTTTAAAAGTTAACTTTTTAACAAAGTTCATTAGCATTTTAAAAACTACTTTTTATTATGGAAATGTGAATGCTGTTGCTGGAATTAGCTTTAGTTTCTTTCCAGAAAATTTTTTCACCATTTTTCTTAGGAAAAGCCAGTTTTGGGTTTTTCATTTTCTGTAGTTGTTATAGAGAGATTTCAGCTGAAGACAATCTAAATGTCTGAAATCCGACCATGCGCACATTCTGCCTAACTTCTCTCCCCATGAACACAGAAATTCCAGAGACATTTTTAAATTGTTAAGGCTTTTTCATGGTGAGAAAGGAAATTTTAATTTAGCACACTGGGAAAGTGGGCATCCATATTGGATCTCCAGGTGTCTCCCTTCCCCCACATCCTGCTTACTTTGGGGGAAGTATCAGCAGCAGATCTGGCCAAATTTCTTTTCATGCCTAAAAGATAAAGACAGGTCTTAATTTTTTTTTTCTTTTTCATTTTCCGAAGTAATAACTAACACCCAATTTGGCCAAGATTTGAATTTCCCTGTGAGTTCTTTTATAATTTTTAAACAATACCTTAAGCAATCTCATTGCAGGAAAGCGGATAGCCTTGCCCTCTCCTGCCACTTTTGAATTTCTCCACACCAGAGGCAGTTTCAGCAGTGGAGTTTCACTTCTCCTTACAGTTTTTAGATTCCAAATACAAACTAAGATTTTAATTTGAACAAGAAACCACATTCTTTAAGCATACAAAACAAAGTCTATAATAAAATTTACTTTATAACCTAATTCTTCCCCATTAGCCTGGCTGAAAAAGACATTCCCACTACTTACAAATCGAGACACTGCAGCTGGCTGTGGGCTTTGTGTACGGTGAAATTTCCACACCTTTTCTTGGTGCATCTTTCCTCCTTTGCTCTTAGGTGAAAATGTCTTCTTCTCCTTCTGGAATTCCTGTCCACATATTTCTATTAGTGAGACATTCGTTTCTGGCACAATTATCCCAAAGAAACTTACAAACTAATTCTTTGAATGTTTTGGCAGCAATTTAAAAAAGGACAGGAAAGGAATTAATCCCTTTCAGAAGGAATTAAGGCACTAGGAAGGCACTTGAGCGTTCTATATTGGCCCCTCTTGCCCTTTTTGCCAAGAGGGACCCTCTTCTCACAATCCAAGTGCATACAGCTGTTGCCTGAGCTTTAAGTTCAAACTGTGGTTGAAGCCTCTGGGTGGCTGGCGCCATAGATCTGTCTCTCGCCAAATGGTGTGAGCTGGGACTTCCCTGGAAAAGAAACCTGAGACCCCTGAGATATGTGATCAGTAACAGGACCCCACCAGTAGGCAAGGGGATCCCAAGGCAGGTACTGGGCATGGAGGCCATGAGTGCATAGACTACCAAGGAGACAGAACTGAACCTCACATCATCCTGTTTGGCCCCAAAGGATGGCTGGTTAGCCAGACATGGGTAAGATTCCTCAGGGAAGGAACAACCTAAGACAGGCACAGTTGCAGAGTAGCCAACAGGAGAGAACTAAAAGGTCAACAGAGATGGGGCACCCCCCAATCTTGCAGGGGCCTGAACTCTCACCCCTTCTGATGAAGGTCTCTTGCCCCCATGGCTGATTCGCCTCCAACACACAGTTCAGATCGGGACCCAGGTTACAGACAGAGACTCAGCCAGCAACAGCTGCCCTATATCTAAATCCGCTCTAGTATCAGGAATGCTCAGGGCCTACTCAAGAATGCAAATAATCCTTTACACTAATATTTACAGGGTGAACTAAGATTATTGCTTGAGTATTAAATTTGACAGTAAAATAGCAATCAAGTTTTCAGATTAATTTAAATTGGCCAAGTGAAATAAGTGAATATTCAAGAAAATTTAAGTGTACTAGACAAAAAGCTGTTCCTAAAATATTAACTAAAATTTCTATTAGTAGTTCATCTCATTGTGAAATTGCCTAACATGCAAAGAACATAAAGCAGTCATATTTTTGTGCAAAAATATTTAAAATTACCAAGACTGCAATATAAAATTTCCAAAAGCCTCTATTAATAAAAGAAAGGGGGGATAGTGGGGTAATATCATGTAAGGAAAAATATCCTGTAAGTAAATTACATCTAGAAAATTCTTACTCCAGAAAATTAATTTCCATTTGTAATGCCAACAGCAGGACACCCATGAAAAACACACAACATGTCAAAATAAGCCAAAGAAAAATCATTAGGGCAAAAATTAAAAAAAAAAAATCCCAAGTCTAATTTACAGAAAAGATCCCTTTACTAACTTTTGGTCGAGAATATGTTTGTATATTTTCAGAAAACAACTGCAAGACCATATGGATTCCTGCAACAAAGAGGAACTAACAGGTCTATTCCAACCTCGAAGACAGTCCAGAGATGGAAGACACTGACTACACCTTGCCAGTTTAGCAGTCAGCAGCTGTGCATCGCTGTAGGCAGCCCAGGACCAAACCAAAGAGGGTGGAACCTGCGTTGCCACCATTTTTCCACCATCCAGAGATACCATTGTTGACATGTACACATAAGGAATTATTTGATATTGAAACTGGGACTCAGAACAGTTGGACATTGAAACTGAGACTGAAACATTTTTTGTTCTTATACATTTATTTTCAGTATGCAGATGCAAGATCTTTTTAAAGAAAAGAAACAGGGGGAAAAGATTGATACAGAGGCAAAGAAGCATTGAACAGACTGTCAAACTACATGGGGAAGGCAGGGGAGGCTGGTGGGGGGCTCTAAGAGATCAGTTGAAGGACTTGTATGCATGCATATAAGCATAAGCAAAAGATACAAGACACTGGGGCAGGTGGCATGTGAGGGCATGTACTGGGGGGTAGGGAAGGCTAGGGGGAGGATAATGAAGAGAAAAAGGGAAAACATATGTGCAACTATTTGTAATACTTTAAAGAATAAAAAAAAACCTTAGACTTTTTTATTATCATCATGGATTATAAATTCTAAACAATATTGTTGATAAAATTCTCCTTCCCCTAAACATCTTTGTTTTTTGGCTAAATTCTAAATTATTGTTGAATTTGAATAATATATACACAAATAGGAAATAGGCACATTTTTTGTCTTCTGTCCTTAAGAAACAGTCCATTCTACGAAGTTAATTCAGAGAACTCCCAGTGGTATAGCCAGCCCCCCATACATGCACTAACACTCACCTGTTTCCAGAGTAAGTTCATAATGGCACAGACAAGCTCATTTCAGAATCAGCCTGTGTCTTCAAAGCCTGTAGTACCACATATTCCTGGACTTACACAGTAGATTCCAAATAAGCAGCGACAGTACAATGATCAAAGAGATGACAGAACTAGTGTTACTTCATGCTAGTGACCACTTATTTGTGTTTAAAATTAAAAATAGGGAAATAGTACAAGTTGTAATCTTTTTGTTATAGCTATTTCAGTTCACAAATGAAATATTTTACAGATTTTTCAAATAGCTTTTAAATTGACATTTAACCCTGTCAATTGTTTTTTAAACTAGTAAACAAATAAGAAAGTAATGATTATTGATTATGATGTGGTTTCAACCAAAAATCACTTCATCTGTTAGAAAAGGGAGGTGTTAACAATCTGTTATGGATGCTGGATACACTAGGTCCAGCGCTGGTTCTAGGGCTCAGCTGCAGCCCCTGGTACCCAAGGGCCTGCACCTTAGAGCTCAGGATGCTGGGAGTCAAGCACAGGTGTTGGCCCTCAGGAGCTGAATCTGAGGAGATGGGCAGGGGCAGGTCTGGGAGTTTAGAGGGTTAGAAGGCTTACAAAAGGGGAAAGAAATAGTGAGATTTGAACATGAAAAAGTACATTGACATTCTTGCCCACAGGCAGCAGGCTTATTTTGTCATTTTTTAAACTTTACATTTTTTAATAATTTGTCATTTAAAAACAATTTCAGGCTTACAAAAAAAAAGTTCAAAAGGGCTTTCAAATACTCTTCACACAGAATTCTAACAATTAAATCTTAGCACAATTGATATAACACTATTGATACAGTATCATCTAATCAACAAACCTTATTAGAATATCATCAATTATCCCCTTAATACCATTGTTTTGGTCTGGGATTCAATATAGGGTACTATACTGCATTTGGTTATTATGCCATTAGTTAGTGTCTGCTCCAGTCTGGGACAAGTCAATGTTTTTCATAATCTCAGTCCTTTTGAAACAGCATTGCACATTTATTTTGTAAACTGATCCTCAATTTGAATTTGTCTAATGTCCCCACCTGATTACATTCTGATTTAAATTTCTGGCAAAAATACTGAAAAAAATTTATGTGACCTTCTCTAAGTACATATCAGGAGGCTGACATTGATTTGTGCCATTACTGCCAAATAACATCAGTTCATTAAGGGGCTGTATACCGGATGTCTACATTGTGCTTATTAATTTATTCTATTTATAATTAAGAAGTCTATTGTATGGAGATGTTTTAACATCATACAAATATCCTGTTTCTCAACATATTGCCACCCACTAATTTTAGCATCTATTGATATTCTTGTGTGAAACAACCATTACTGTGATACTTCTCAAATGGTGATTTTTCTATTTCCACACTTCCTTCTATATACATAGTGGAAAATATGCGATATGTCTCATTGTTTCATTTATATAATTTCATAAGTATACGTTTGTAGAAGTATCAAGACATAAGTTTATATTCAGGATAAAGCCATGGATTCTTATTTTAATCCATGGGTTATAATTGATTTATTTTATTACTCAAAAATTTCTAGTTTCAGCCATTGGGAGCCTTTTTATGTTGGCATCTGTATCTTTTAACAAGTTCCACGTTTGCTCATGGTTTTTTTCCCCCTTCCCCAACACAGTGGCATGTATATTTAAAAAAACACAATTATTAAATTAGGTAATTTTTCCCCATTTTGATATTAGATCATTTGCTATTGTCTCACAGCTCTGGGATGCTGTGTCCTGTGTGCTCCTTTCCTTCTCCCACTCAATGTTTCCCTGGTGTTTCAGTTTAGAATTGCTATTGACCTATCTGCATATTTACTAGTTCTTTCCCCAGCTGTGAAGTGTACCAATGAGCCAACAAAGAGCACTATTCATACCTGTTGCCAAGGATTTTTATTTATAGGATTTCCTAATGGATCTTATAATTTCTTTTTGTTGTTGTTGTTGTTGTTCTCTAAAAACGTCCCACCTTTTTACTCTATATGAATGTTGATCACCATTTTTACTGGAGCCTTTTACATATTAACCATAGTAATGTTTAAGCTTCTGTCTGTTTCCAATATCTGGTTCAACTTCGAGTCTGATTCTACTGATGATTTTGTCTCTTGCTGGCAGATGTATTATCTTGCCTATTAGCACTTTGTCATTTTTAATAAAGTGGCAGATATTGTTTATAGACATTATCAGTTTAGGTAGATAATATTTATGCCTGAAAATAGGCCCACTTCTTTTGCTGATGGCTCCTTTAATTGTTTAGCTTCAAGTTTTCGTTTCTGGAAAATAATATTGAATTAAAGGTTTAAATATTATATATGTCCAATTATTTTACTTTTTCTGTTCTGAGCCTCCAATTATATGTGTGTTATTTCTTCTGTGCCTACCTTTTATTACTAACACTTTTCTGTTTTTCTTCTTCTTTATTTATTTCATTTCCATTATCTTAGCTATTTCCTACCTTTATTCAATATCATTTCTTAAATTTTCATTTGAATTTATTTTGCCTTAACATAATTTTGGTATTTTTTTTCCTTTTCTTTTCTTGAGTCAATAAACTTTATTTTTCTGCTTTTTATCTTTCTTTCTTTCTTTCTTTCTTTCTTTCTTTCTTTCTTTCTCTATTTATTTATTTTGCTTTTGAGTTTCTGATTCAAGGTGCTTTTTATATTTCAAAATACTTGCTTATGTATATTTAATTAACTTAGCAGTATTGTCTTGCAAGTTATTTCTAGTTTATAGCCATTTAAGGGAGAATTTTTATCAACTGAAATGTGTGGACTCCTCCTCTCCCTAATTTTTATAACTTTAAATAGACTTTTTAATTATTTTGCATTGATTTTTAAAGATTTGTTGATATTTGTGTTTCTAATTTAATGCTGCCCCATAGAGTGTGTGTGTGTGTACAGTGTGTGTGTGTGTGTGTGTGTGTGTGTGTGTGTGTGTGTGTGTGTGAGAGAGAGAGAGAGAGAGAGAGAGAGAGAGAGAGAGAGAGAGAGGGAGAAGTAGAATAGATGTTCTGTTGCCTCTATTTTTGTTTGTTTGTTCTCCTATAGAAACGTAAAATTTTACATTTTGCTTCTTTCCTCCATCATTCAATTGTGAAGAGGGTCCTCTCCCTCCCTTCCTTTTCATCTGTTTCTCTCCCTGAAGCCATGCCTTTCAAAACTGCCATTACAGATTATGTGTATATTAAAGCACCTTTCCTGTCATTCACAATCAAATCTGCCAGTAGATTTATTTTTTACTACTTTCATACCTAAGGTGAACTTTCCCTTTCTGGCTATGGCTTTAGAGAAATTTATGTTCACCTTCAGCTCCCATCTCCTTGTTTTCTTGTAGATTTTCTCAAACTGCCCTTACTCATCTTAGCTGCTTTTTGTGAGAGGATGAGTGACAGCTCACTAGGATTTGGTAATTTTTATTTCTGTTGTTATTTTATGGTTTGGCAATTCTCTGGGTTCTAGTTATGCTGAGAGTGGCAGTTTTGTCTAGTTTAGTCCATCTTTTTTGTTATTCTCTATTATTTTTACAAGATATATGGAAAGTGTGGACCTAAATAGTTGCCATTATTTTTGGTTACTCAGAAGTCCCCCACGTATCATTGTAATCAAGGATAAAAAGTTTGAGGCTATAGGGTAGTATATCCAAAATCATGCAGCTAACCAGTGACAGAAACCGAGAACAATGGAGTGCAGAAAAAAAGAGCCCAAGCAACAAGATAAGATAAATGTAGGTTTTAAATACTGGTTTTCTAGCTGTGAGATTATGGATGACTTATTTAACTACTTTAACCCATCTGTGTCTTCATCTAACAAGTAGGGATTAGATGAAGTGATTTTTTTGTGATTTTTTAGTGAAATTTAATGAAATAAACTTTTAAAAGTTTGCAGTACATTCTTTTTTTTTAATATCTTTATTGATTTCAGAGAGGAAGGGAGAGGGAGAGGGCATAAGAAACATCGATGATGAGAGAGAATCATTGATTGGCTGCCCTCTGCACACCCCCTACTGGGGATTGAACCTGCAACCTGGGCATATGCCCTTGGGCAGGATCAAACCTGAGACCCTTTAGTCTGCAGGCTGGTGCTCTATTCACTGATCCAAACTGGTTAGAGTTGCAGTACATTCTTTAATATGTCATCTCTCAATAAATATAAATGGAAGTCCCTTTTCCCAAAATATGTTGTCTACAACCTTTTTTTCCAGAGATTCACAATATCCTGCTACATATTAATTGCAAACAATTTTGATCAACCCAGTCTTGGCTTACTCTAATGAAGAGTTTGTGACCCTGATATTTCAAAACTTCAAAAGTAATGTCTCAGAGTCAAGTGGATCGTGAGAATATAATCTCCTGTTGGATGCTTTAAGCTTTCCACAAGATCCCTAGGAGTTGGTTATTCATTTCATTTTGCAGGTATTCAATTTCAAGCAAAATATATACACAGTTGACCCTTGAGCAATGTGGGTATTAAGGTCATCAACCACCAGTGCTGTTGAAAATCTGCATAAAATTTAAGTGTGCCCTACATATATGTGAATTCCCACATACCAGTTGGCTATTGAATAACACCAGTTTGAACTGCACAGGTCAGTTGAATTTCCATGCTCCATGAAACTGAGTGGGTCAATTGAAAAAAAAAAGTTGTGTAAATGAATCCATCCGTTCAATCCTGCATTGTTCATGGCCAGCTGTATTTACTAAGCAAACTGTTTGTTTGGTGTCTGTGGTTATACAGATGCCTTTCTTATGTTAACCTGACCTCTTCCTCCCTTCAACTTTCATCTACTTTTAATCTTGCCAACTAAAAGTCATTGTAAAAATTCTACTTCCCTGTATCCTGAGAGCCTCAGAAATGGGTCTAGCTCACTGGAGCTGTTACTTGAGACCAGGTGTTCTATTAAATCATCCTTCACCAAAATCGAGACTTCATTGTTTTGATGGAAATTCAATTGACCTGTGCAGTTCAAACTGGTGTTATTCAATAGTCTTTGTTTGCAGAAATAACTAGTCTTCTGCATGATTGTCCTTAAAACAGGTTGTAGGATGTTTTCCCCTCTCTGTGAGGTATACCAGGTCCCTCTTTGAAATGCCCATTGTGAACCTTCCCTAGAATCTAGCCCTTCCATATAGCAGAGCACTATAGCAGTGGTTTCTTTTTCTGGGTGCTAGAGTGCTTTATCTAGTTAGAGGATATAAACATGTGTCCAGTAGGGCTCAGTACAGTAATGAAAGCAATTATTTCTTATTTTCTCTGAAGCTTTTTATTTTTCAGACTGTTTTTGGAGTGGATTATTTCACTCTCACTCTCACTCTGCCCATTCCTGGCAGCATTTTATTCTATCTGATTGAGAAGTTTAGTGATATAAACTGATAAGTTACATAGAAACGTGAGGCAAATATAAAGGCAGCTTTCATCAAGTTTAGAATGGCCCCAAGTTTTAAAAATAGTTATAAATAGACTTGTCATGAGTCTTCATTTTAGCAGCAAATCTGACAACAAAATAGAACACTGTCTAACAAACCTGTTTTTGGTAGAGCTACCTTATCTATCATGTCTGTTATAACACCCTAATCCTATCTAATAAAAGAGTAATATGCAAATTGACCACACCTCTGATCAAGCCACACCCACAAGCCACACCCACCAGCCAATCAGGAGCAAATAAACCCCAACTAAGATGGCTATGGCCACTGAGAGCAGGAGGGAAGCTTGAGTTTCCCCGGCAATAGAGGAAGCCAAGCTTTCTGCCTGCCCTTGCTGGCCTAGGCCTCCATTCAATGCTACAAAGTTTCAAGTATAGAAGATATATACCAACAGAAATGGCAGCAGCCACAGAGATGGAGAGAGCAGAGGCTAGGGTTGCCCAGGCGATGGAGGAAACCAAGCTTCTGAAGCCCTAGCACCTAGGTCTCCACTCTAAGCTACAAAGTTGCAATTATAGAATTTAAATAAATCCAAACAGAAATGGCTGTCACCACAAAGCGAGCAGAAAGCTTGGCTCTACTCCAGGCTACAAAGTTTCAACTGTTGAACATAAATTAATCCCAGATCCCAGGGCTCTGCTTGGGTCACTGGGTGGCATGGCCAGCCTGCAAACCACCATAGGCTCCTCGTCCCGGCTGCCCCATACCTCAAGGCAACCTCCACCCTAATCTAGGACACTCTTCAGGGCAAACCAGCTGGTCCCCACCCATGCACCAGGCCTCTATCCTCTCTAATAAAAGAGTAATTTGCAGATTGACCATTACTCCAACACATAAGAGGGCTGCCTCCATGTGGTCAAAGATCCTGCTCCCATGTGGACACAAGTTGGAGGGGAGGGTTGTTGGGAGGTTCAAGGCCACAAGGGAGGGCAGTTGTGGGTGATCAGGCCAGCAGGGGAGGGCAGTTGGGAGGGACCAGGCTGGCAGAGGAGGGAAGTTGGGGGCAAACAGGCTGGCAGGGGAGCAGTTTGAATCAATTAGGCTGGCAGGAGAGTGGTTAGTGGGTGATCAGGCTGGCAGGCAGAAGTGGTTAGGGGCAATCAGGGAGGCAGGCAGGTGAGCAGTTTGGAGCCAGCAGTCCTGGATTGTGAGAAGGATGTCCAACTGCCCGTTTAGGCCTGATCCCAATAGGATCTGGCCTAAATGGACAGTCGGACATCCCTTGAGGGGTCCCAGATTGGAGAGGGTGCAGGCTGAGCTGAGGGACATCCCCGCCTCCTGTGCACGAATTTCATGCACTAGGCTTCTAGTTTTAAATAAAATATTTTTCACTGCATCAAGCCATAGGTCATACATTTTTCATTTAGTCAACACAATCACCGAACCGATATAATATATAATATGATTATTTTCCCCAAATCAGTGATTATCATCCACCTTTTTAGTGTTGTTAATATAAATAATAATAATAATAATAATAATAGAGAGCTTTTATTGGGTACTATGTGACCACTGGGTTAAATGCTTTGTGTTCATTTCTGATTTTATTTATTTGAATCCTCTCTCTTTTTTTATGAGTCTGGTTAAATGTTTGTCAATTATGTTTCTCTTTTGAAAAAATTAGCTCTTGGTTTCATTAATATTTTGTATTGTGTTTTTTTAATCTTTATTGTTCAGTTTATTAATTACATTGTTCCCCCTTTTTTATCCCCCTATAGCTTCCCTCCACCCTGTACCCACCCCACCCTCTACCCTCACCTCCTCCTCCCCACTGTCCTCTCCCATTGTTGCAAGATTTTTGTCCAGTCTCTTGCTATACTTCCCACACCCCTTTTCTCCCCAAGAATTGTCAGTCCATTCCCTCACTATGTCCATGATGCTGTTATATTTACCAGTTTATCCTGTTCATCAGATTATTAATTCACTTGATTTTTGTATTCATTTGTTGATAGATGTGTATTTGTTGTTCATAATTTATATTTTTACCTTTTTCTCCTTCCTCTTCTTAAAGAATATCTTTCAGCATTTCGTATAATATTGGTTTGGTGGTGATGAACTCCTTTAGCTTTTTCTTATCTGCGAAGCACTTTATCTGACCTTCAATTCTGAATGATAGCTTTGCTGGATAGAGTAATCTTGGTTGTAGATTCTTGCTATTTATCACTTTGAATATTTCTTGCCACTCCCATCTGGCCTGCATCGTTTCTGTTGAGAAATCCACTGACAATCATATGACTGCTCCCTTATAGGTAACTGTTTTTCTCTTGCTGCTTTTAATATTCTCTCTTTATCTTTTGCTCTTGGCATTTTAATTATGATGTGCCTTGGTGTGGTCCTCTTAGGGTTCCTATATATTGGGGTTCGGTGCGCTTCTTGGACTCCTAAGTCAATCTCTTTCACCAGGTGTGGGAAGTTCTCGGTCACTATTTCTTTAAATAGGTTTTCATTGTCTTGGTCTCTCTCTTTTTCTGGCACCCCTATAATTCAGATGTTGGCATGCTTGAGGTTGTCCCAGAGGCCCCTTACACTATCTTCAATTTTTTGGATTCTTTTGGTTTCTTGCTTTGTCAGCTGAGTGGATTTTACATCTTTGTATTTCAAATCTTTAACTTGGTTCTTGGGGTGCTCTAGAGTACTTTTAGATCTTTGTATAATATTTTTTATTTCAGTCAGTGTATGCTTAATTTCTGGTTGGTCCTTTTTCATATCCTTGAGAGTCTCCTTCATATCCTTGAGGGTCTCATTCATTTCCTTGTAGGACTCATTCATTTCCACGTTGGTCTTGTTTATTTCCTTGCAGGTCTCATTCATTTCCTTGTAGGTTTTGCTTATTTCCTTATAGGTCTTGACCTTTTCTAGGAGCCTCTTGAAAAGCCTTATAACTGTGGTTTTGAACTCTATGTCTAGTTGTCTTTTTTCCTCCATTTCTTTCACACCTGATTTCTTTCCATGTCTCTGCATGGTGGCTGCTTTATGTGGTAGATGTCCTCTAAGTGTCAGTGGCTCAGCCTCCCCAGTTACCTGAGGTGGGTACTCTTACTGCAATCCTTTATGGGTTGTACAGTATTTTTGAATTTAAGCCCAGCTTGTTGTTGTTAGCCCTAAGAGGGTTTGACTCCAGGCCAGTTGGCTGTGAAGGGAGACTGTGTTCATGTTGGATGGGCGGAGTCTCTGAGCTGAGCAGGCAGTCTCAGTGTCAGCTATGTCCTGTGCTGCGCTCGCTCACGGGTCTCTGTTGGGTGGTAATTGTTGCAGGCACCTCAAGAGAAAGCCGCTAGTCTCTATCCCTTGCCAGACAACTCTGCCTCTCCCCAAATGAGTCTGCACACCCAAAGTCTAGCCCAGAGTTGTAAAACAAAGCAGTCTGGTGATTTCCGGGACCAGGGGGCAAGTCGCCAGGGAGCAAGTCACCAGGGAGCAGTTTACATGCGCAAACTGCCTTTTCCAAGCAACCGGGTTTCTCCTTAGACTAGGAGACCTCTGCTGTGCCCAGCTTCCAGGGTGTGTCCCCCGGACTTCGGACCTCGCCTGGCACCGGGGAATCTGTGAAGTGGGTAGTCTCTGCCTCCCCATTGGCGAAATCCAGCTGGTATTGCTGCTGCCAGCCCTATAGCGTGCATGCGCGGCGGCTTCTAACCTCTGTTTCCACGCGTATCTTCAAGGCTGCACTCTGCCGCTCTTCTGAGTCTCAGTGTCCCACCTTTACTTTTATTTGTGGAGTTTTCACTCAGCCAGCTGTCCGGTGATTCTGGATGATGTTTGTTTTGTTGTTTTGTTGTAGTTTTTGAATTATTGCGTGGGGCAGAACAATAGGTGTTTACCTATGCTGCCATCTTGGTTGCTCCTGTATTGTTTTTTGTTTGTTTTGGTATATATGTAATTTATTCCCACTCTAATTTTTATTCTTTATTTTTTCTACTTACTTTGGCCTTTGTTTGTTGTTCTTTTGGGTGTAGGTTTAGATTGTTTATTTTATATTTTTCTTGTTTCTTGAGGTAGGCTTGTAATGCTATGAATATTCCTCTTAGGACTGCTTTCATTGTGTCCCATCGATTTTTCTTTGTGTATTCATTTTCATTTCTCTTAAGGTAAGTTTTTATTTCTTCCTTGACCTCATTGTTAATACATTCATTGTTATTTAGCTTTCATGTGTTTGATGGTTTTTCAGTTTGTTTTTATTTATTTATTGTAATTGGTTTTTAGTTTCATACCGTTGTGATCAGAGAAGATGCTTGATATTATTTCAATTTTCTTGAATTTATTAAGACTTTTTATATCTCTTAACATGTGGGCTATCCTAGAGAATGTCTCATGAAAAGAATACATACACTGCTGTGTTCTGTTTGTTTCAACTATATTCATCTCCTTGTAGCATTTGCTGCTGACCATTCTTTCCCCACTCCCATTTCTACTCCAAAAATATTTTCGCTTGCTTTTCCTTTCAGTTCTCTGACCAGCTTTTATCTCTTTTAGTGAGTTAGCCTTCTCAGTCTTCTCTATAAGTGTTTTCATAAAATTCTCTTTGTCTCCCTCTTCTCTTCAGACACATTCTTTTTGGGTATTCTCACCCATTATATAGTTTCAACCACAGCTACCTACTAATTAGTCTCAAGTTATTATATCCAGTTCTAATATTCAAAAATCCACCCATTTGCATGTAGTGTTTCTAATTCATCATACCCCAGGTAAATTCAATATCACTCTGCCTACATCATCTTCTGTCTTCACTACCTCTATTGACATCACTTTGCTTTAAATTGCCCATTTAGAATTATTGGAATAACTCCTGGTGTTATTGATTGTATCTGAGGCTGTAAGAGCTTATATATTATTAAATCCCCTACACTGGCACCTTAGCAAAGTGAAGAAACATCCCCTGCTCACCTCAGTTCTAAATAATTTGCCCTACCATATTGTCAGCTCTGCATTCTGACCCAAACTACCTCTCCTGGGTTTATCAACTCAGTGACCCAATATCTCCCCTTAACTTTGGATTGTCTTCTGTATTTGGTCTTATAGAAGTTGTTGGCCAGGCTGATATTCTTGATTATCCTCTTAGACTACATTTCTCACTTGGCTGTGCTCCCTTAGCTGCCCCCATGCAAATTCTTCTCAAGGTCCTAGATTTCCCTAAGACCAGCTTTTTGGAACAGATGTCAAAGTAACCCTTCAGCCATATTTGCCCTATCCCAAAGCATGGACGCTTTATATAATCTATTTAAAATTTTCTCATATATTTGTCCTTCTCTCTATTCCCTGTGCAACAGTAATTCAGGATTTTATTATTTTTGCCTGGAACTATTATAATAGTTTCTGCCTAGATTTTCTCTGTCTCTATCCAACCATCTAATTGCATTATTTTTCTGCTTCAAGCTATCAATTGCTCTTTATTGTCTATAGAAGAATGAATATAAATTTCTTAGCTTGTCATATACATGCCTTAATCTGGTCCCCATTTCTAGTCATTTCTGCAACCAATTTGTTCCCAGAGGGTTTTTTCCCCCTATTCCTGGTTCCTCTCATTTGATCTATCCTGTCTTGTTTGCTTACCTCCTCTCCTCTCCTCTGCTCTCCTTTCCTCTCCTTTGCTCTCCTCTCCTCTGCTCTCTTCTCCTCTCCTCTCCTCTCCTCTTCTCTTCTCTCTTCTGCTCTGCTCTCTTCTCCTCTCTGCCGCTCTGCTCTCCTCTTCTCTTCTCCCCCTTTCTCTCTCTCTCTTTCTATTTCTTCTCTCTCTCCCCCCTGAATATGTAATGCCCTTTCCACCTTACCCACCTAGAGTTTCTTGAATGGTTGTCTTCAAAGCCTCCTGTTTTCTGCCATTTTCTCTGATATATTTTGCCCTAGAAATAATTTATCACTTTTATTTGTGTTTCTTTAACAGAATGTATTATATTCATGCTCTCAAATAACTGTCTTCTCTACTACACTATAAGTTTTTTAAATGCAGGGACTGTGTCTGTTTCACTTTTTCCCCCCTAACTGCTAATTCTGTGCCTAATACAAAACATTCCTTGATTATTAATTGGTTGAATGGAATTACTACATTTTTGATCAGTGGTCTGCAAATTGCAGCTAACAAGCCAGATCTTATCCACTGCCTATTATTGCAAATAAAAGTTTTCTTGGCAAAATATTGTTCCTACTCATTTACATATTGCCTATGATTCTATTCATGCTACAAAATTCAATAGTTGCAAGAGAAACTATAAGATCCACAAAGGCTAAAATATATACTATCTGGCCTTTATTAATTTTGGCCATTGAAGAGTATTCTTAGTAAATGTTAAATATAACTCTCTATAGATAGATAGATAGATAGATAGATAGATAGATAGATAGATAGATGTGTAAACTTTTCACACTTGACATTATTGTTTTAATTTGTTCATACTAGATCCCATGCCTTTAACTTTATTTTTTTTTTTTTTTTTTTAAATACATTTTTATTGATTTTTTACAGAGCGGAAGGGAGAGGGATAGAAAGTCAGAAACATCGATGAGAGAGAGACATTGATCAGCTGCCTCTTGCACGCCCCCTACTGGGGATGTGCCCGCAGCCAAGGTACATGCCCTTGCCGGAATCGAACCCGGGACCCTTCAGTCCGCAGTCCGACGCTCTATCCACTGAGCCAAACCGGTCTCGGCCCATGCCTTTAACTTTATCACAAAGAGAATGTTCCAGTAAGTGAAAAAAAATGTAACTTCTGTATGAGAATCTCTCCTACTTCTCATTTTTTTTCCTTGGGATTTTTGTTCTCTTATTTTGCTGAACCACTGGATGGTTTGGAAAACAATTGCTGTAAAACCATGAGCTTAGAAGATTTAAAATAAGGCAAAAGATTTCACCAGGGAAATATATTAAAAACTCTGTATTTGTGGCCCAGATCTATAAGTCTAAAATAATAAGCCAGGACCACTGGGAAGAGTAGGCTTCCCAGCTGATGAGGAAGGAAGTGTATTTGGTGAATGCCTTGTGTCCCGCCACGTTGCTTTGGCAGGATGTTAATGGGATTACCCGAGCTTCATTTAAAGAAGGCTTGGCCAGAATATGTATCTGGATCTCACCTGCATGCCAGAGGAGAGCTTCCTGTATCATAAACATCCCTGAGCCTTTGCATAGATGTTAAACCTTGGATGCCTTTGTTGTGGTCCTTAATTCTGTTAATCGCCCTAGGTAAAGATTAGCTGCTCTTGTCAGTTTAATTCAGCTTCAAACAAAGCAACAAGGTCACTATTTTTCCCCTTCTCTCTCTCCTTCTCTCGCTTTGCCAGCAAACAGGATTGAGTTGTCATGTAGCTCTAATAGGCAGCACAGGGAATCATTAGTCCACCTCAACGCCCTGACTGATGGGCACTTCACTTCAATCATCTGCCTGAGCAGTAGTGGCCCAGTACTATTGACACTGTGTCAGCTGCGAGAGAAGATGCCTTAATCGGCCTCGACACCCTCTGCATTGATTTGACAAGTTGCTGTAATGACCTTCTTGTTTTTCTGAAGGATTACTGTTTACTCTGGAGGTGCTGCTGACTAAATGTACTGCATCGTCATGGAAACGCTGATGGTGGAGGCTGCCTCTCCATAGGGCCTGGGTGGAGGGTGATGGTAATAGGAGACTAAATATTTCTAATAGTGCTAATTCCAGCCTATTAATTAGACCTACCCTGAAGAGCCAACTGGAATTAGATACCAGTCTTGTCAGGGCCCCTATAAAAGACAGTTTGCTACAAAGCACATTATTTTTCCAAAATTCATGCCTGGACTTAACTTGTGGTGAGGAAGCTCTGCTCATTGCAACCACCTCCTGAAGGCACCTAGAAATTAACCTTACTTACATATCATTACAGGAGGCTGCCTCTTCCTGAACAGACACACCCTTTCATTAGAAAACGGATAAAAATGTGCAGAAAAAAAGCAACACTTTGAGCACTTGCCATGTAACTGGTGATGTGTTACCACTGTTCCATTTACTGATGAGAATTACTCTATAAATGTTATCTATTATTAGTCTATTAGTAGTAGTATTTTTTTTACTGATTCTAAGATCCACAATTTACCTATCTTAACATTTCTGAAATCAAGGATACCTAATAAATCAATCTTAGTGTATGTGTTATCAGCCAGATGGCAGTTGTGACATAGTTAGGAAAAAAAACATTTCATTGACAAATAACAAAAACACAGTATCAGAGTGCCTTAGATCCTGTATTACAGAATTTTGTAATGAGTGCTATGTACAGATAACATCCTTGAATCCTTATAAAATCTTGTACAACTATATACTGCATTTGGCCACAAGTAGCATAGACCTACTTGCAGAGGATTGAACATGAAAGGATTTATTTTTTTCCTCAGATAACAAGAAGTCTAGAAAGAAGAGCTTGCTGGCCTTGTTTCAGCAACTCAGGGATGTCAAAGACAAGGTCTCAGTAATTCTCTTTGTCTTTTCATCATGGACCAAGATAACTACTGAATCTGAAGACATCATATCCTAAATGTAGATAAAAAGAAGAAATAAAGGTAACAGAGCATAGCTCTCAGCTGTATCAGCCTCCTTTAAAAGGATTTCTCAATGTCACTCTTGGCAATTTTTGCTGATAACTCATTGACCATACCTATCTGCAAGGGAGGCTGGTTCTTTTTAAAATCATGGCATATTGCCACACCTACCAAAGCTGGGTTATGTTAATGAGAAGGAAGAGCAGAATGAATAGAGTGTAGACAACTCTGACTTGCCCTATGAACAAGGTATTACCATATGCCCATTGTACAAGCCATGAATTGAAGCTTAAAGAGGTTAAGTGATTGAACTAGCACATGAAATAAATACTCTTTTTCCCAGGCTAAACATAAAAGGGAAAGCTTACAAAGATGAGGTAATTTGCCCTCATTGCTACAAGTCTATCTTACCCTAGAATTTTAGCATCATGCCCTACACCACAAGTCACTCTAGGGAAAACTTACATTCAGTGGCAAGATCATTTGGAAATGGAAGGAAGAACTGGGCTAGCAAACACAATTGGGAGTATTGTTTTCTTCTTCCAGGGATCCACCAGTGGCCATGAAACAGAACCCATCTTTGTGGGGCCTGTGATTTGTTTGATGTTTATTGAGCGTGCATAGAACATCTGGCCACTTTCCCAAGACTTGAATGGAGACCATCTGCCCAAGTTTCACTGCCTATTTTAAAGCTTATTGGCCAGGCAAGTGTTTTATCTCTTGGGCTCTTGTTGTCTCCTGACTTCCCTGGGAAAGCCCTGAGCAACTCTAGCTATAGTTTAGAAGATGCTTAGGAAAAAAGTAGTGGAGGCCTGGGTGGAAGGTAAGGGCTTAGAATCCCGAGGGTGGTAAAATAGGGCAAGCTGATTATCTGAGGTAATTGGAGTCTAGGCACCTGGTAGGTAAGGAGGAGAAATGGTTTCTATTTTTAATTCACCTTTTCTATGGGAGCTGCCCCCACCCCATCCCCAATACACATACCATTCCATGTGGGCTGCTAATCATGGGAGCCCTGGCCCTAAGTTGGACTCAAGTCACCAGACTAGATGCAAATTGTAAAAAGGTCCATGATTAGTCCAGTAACTGTGGGGTGATAAAAGTAGAGCCAATCAGAAACCTCCCTGAGATTCTGCATTTGGTTTCTCTTTAGACCATGAGCCATTAGTGTAAAGGTTTGGGATGCTAACAACCATCTTTCTCACCACCTGGAGCTTATTGAGAATGACCCAATCAAGCGTGCAGTGGGAAGTGTATCCTGACATGGCAAGACAGCCAGAGCCCTGACAACATCATCGGAGCACCTGAATCCAACAATATCTAAAGCTGTATGTCCTATAACCCATTTCAAACCTGATTAAACAAAGCAACAGCAACAGAATGAAGCACCATTACTACAGCCAAGAGCTAGTCAACTGGAAAGTTTAAGGTAACATAAACAAGGCCTTTACCCAAGGCTCTTTGAAAGACAATAAGGAATGAGTTGAGAAAAGAATGGTTCAAAATTGAATTTAAGAACATGGAAGATGAGATATGACTTTTCTTCACACAGTGACTGTATATACATACATATTATAGATGTATGTATACACATACAACTATATACTGTATTATCACATGTATGTGTGTATGTATGTACATATGTGTGCATGTGTATATACTGTTATTTCTCAGGTCTATTTAAATACTATTGTGATTGAATTAGTAGAGATTGGAAACAAATCTGAACTTTCTCAAAGGTCATTTTTATTATTTTCTAAAGCAGTGAATAGGGAAAAAAGATTGCCATCATAATCACACAAAAAAAGTCAATGGATATTTTGCTAATTGGTGACTAACTGAAAAATCTCCCATCTCTTCTTCCAGATAGAGCTTCAGAAACACAAAGCAGATGCAGTGTCCATAGTTCTTAAGGCTTATTCTTCAGACTGCTTCCTTTAATGAGTTAAAAATTCAATAATAGCTGTGCATGTTGGAGCAGAATCAATTGTGTCAGCATTGTTTAAGTTTTTCACTCTTACCATCATGTGTTTATGCATATCTTCGTGGGAGGACATGTGCTTTCTAGATATATTATCAGGAAGAAAAATACAGGCAGAGAGGAAATGCTCAACTCACTCATGCAACTCAGTTAAATAAATAATAAGATGATAGTCCCTAACAGTGATTCACTGCAAAACTGCTAATAGTCTGTATATTGTCTGTTATGCCCATATTGTGTTACCACTGAGTCAAATTAAAGAGTGAGGAAAGTTAGATTTGTGTGTCACTTTAAATGGAAGCATGCTTCAATATGCTGCTTGATCATAATAAAAGAATACCCATAGACCATCCTATGTTGGCATGGTAATGTATTAAGCCAAGATAAATGGGGCAGTCGTTTGAAGCAGGAACTAATGATTGCCAAGTCAGCAGTTAATAAGCCAGGGGCCTAACACATACAAAGTTTTGAAAGAGAGAAAGAGAATGAGAAAACATTAACAGTCCGGCTGATCAACATCTGATGAGAATGGGAAAAAAGCTCATTGGGTCTTGCTAACCCTTACCTAAAGGAAGAGTCACTTCTTGTATTAGAGGTTGCACTGGTTGGGAGGATTAGGACTCCTTCCCTCCACACCTCTTCTCTATGAATGTCATTCTGGGATAGCCACCAGAGCCTTAAGGTACTCAATGAAACATTCTTGACAGTGGAAATAATCCAAAGCGTAATTCATGTTAGAGCTTAAATGATGTATTTATTTTTTCCTTTGGTGCTTTTTTTTAAATTTCTATCTTGAAAGATTTGTGCTTCTCCACCATTCCAGATCAGAATATAATCTCAATTAGAGAGCAGGATAGCAACTTTATGCCTTTGCTAGGCCCACAGCCCACTCCTTCCACACCTGAGTCTTTAGCCATGAGCTTGGTAGAAAAGAGTTTTGTATTTTGGTACCCTTAAGCAACTCCATCTATTGTCTTCTCTATCTTCTTAACCTCCCATTCCACTTGAGTTTACATCACCATCCTCTCTCTCTGTCTCTGTCTCTCTCTGTCTCTCTGTCTCTCTCTGTCTCTCTGTCTCTCTCTGTCTCTCTCTCTTTCTCTCTCTCTCTCTCTCTCTCTCTCTCTCTCTCTCTCTCTCTCTCTGATATGTGATGTAGTTTCACTTAATTCTTTATATAAATATACTAGAGGCCCAGTGCATGGAATTCGTGCACCCAAGGGGGGGCTCTCCCAGCCTGGCCTGTGTCCTGTCACAGTGCAGGAGCCCCATGATAGATTACCCCCAAGAGGTAGGCCCTGCCCACCCAGCCAAGGCACCTTGATGGATTTACCCAAAGAGGTAGGCCAGAGCTGGGGGTCCCACTTCTGCACTGCATGGAGCCAGGAGGCCAGACCCCCAGAAACCCTAGGCAGGCCTCTCCAAGTGGAGCCAGGGGATCCCCAGGCAGGCCTTGCCTCATGGAGCTGGGAGATCCACCTCCTCCCAGATCTGTGCATGGAGCTGGGAGAAGGCAGGATTCCCAGATAGGCTCCATGCCACACATGCAGCATCAAGCCCAGACTTGCCCACCTGTGCATGCCAGCTTGCACACAGCCATCTTGTGACAGTGTGAGGGCATCACGGCATGATGACCACTTAGACTTTTATTAGTAGGGACTAGAGGCCCAGTACATAAAATTCATGCACAGGTAGGATCCCTATGTACCTAGCTGGTGATCAGGGCCAATTGAAGCCTTCCTTTGTTCTGCACTGACCAATGGTGGCCAACACACGTCATAGTGTGCATTTGAACTCCCGGTCTCCCAGTGGAATTCTCAAGGGGACACTTTGCATATTAGCCTTTTATATATATAGATTTTTATTGATTACATAGAGGAAGGGAAAGGGATAGAGAGATAGTAACATCAGTGACACATTTGTATTACCAGAGGATTTCATTGTATTTCCTCAAAGGATACTTGGAATTAGAATCTGAAATATATCTTGATTTTATATCCTATTTGTTGGCACTTTTCAGCACAGTGTCAAGAAAAGAACTTCTTTTCCTGATGGTTTCCAACCAATTAACAGTGTGAATTTTAACAGTGAATGGCCCAAAATGTCAAATCTTTGTCCTTGAGTTTTGACTAAGAAAGAATTCAGAGTCAAGACTCAAATGCAAGTGAAAGTTCATTGAGAAATTCACAGAGGCAGAAGAAGTGAGTCCTAGAAAAAAATGGGCTCACAGAACAAATTATGGAGACCAAAAGAAAAAAAAAGAAAGAAAGGAAAGCCTTTGGATTTTAAGAGAATAAAAGGTATACACCTTGAAGGAAGGAAGGGGGAGAAAAGATGTGGGCATGCTCCAGGGAGAAAGAGCCAGGTCCTTCATGTTAAGTGGTTTTATCTGTTTCCAAAGTGGGGTTTTGTAGGGAAGGTTTCCAGGGAAAATCTCCATTGAGTATTCAAGGTGCATCCTTTCAGGGTCATGGTATCTACTGATTGGCCGGCATCAGGGCAGGGGATCATTAGTCAATGCAGCTGGTCCTTATGTAAGTGGTGGTGGTGGTGTTACCCCTCCTGGTTTTGCTACTTTTCTAGGCCTGGAGCTGAAACACAGCTGAGGCCTAGATGTTATCTCTAGTTTGACCAAAACTCTCTCTGTAGTCAACAGACTTATGGCTGTTCCTAAGATTATTTGGGCTTAATGTTTAAGGGAGTGTTCTTGCAAAGGTTTGTATGGAGATATATGAGATTGTTCTCAAGCTTCCTTGTTCCCCCTCTAAGGGGATTTACTACATGACTAGTGACATACCAATGGAGGAAAGGGCAGTGGAGGGTCCAAACTAAATGACTAGTGAAATGAGAGGTCCAGGAATTCTAAACTTCAGGCTCAGTGATATGCTAGGGAAGGAAAAGGTCACTCTGAATGAGAGTAGCAATTTGTTGGAGTCTCTTTTTCACTCTTCCACTTCTCACCTCTCCTGTTGCTCAGCCTCCTCTTCTTTTTTCTTTTTCCTCTTATTTTCCATTTTCATCTTTCCTCTCTTTTCTTTCTTGTCTGTCTCTGTCCTCTCTCTGCCCTCCATCTTCTCCACTCCCACAAGGACAACTTTCTCCAGTCTCCCCTCTCCTTTTCCTAGATTTTTCTGGAGTTATCACAACTGTTTCTGCCACAGAGTCTGAGATAGCCAAGATTTAGAAATGACTCTTAACTGCCACAGTTTTCAACCCAAATAAAAATGCTAGGAAAGTGTGGAAGAAAATGAGAAATTAGTGCAAATGAAGACTTCAATGTTACTTTATATTTCCACCAAACCTTAAACTGAGCTTCTTTGCTTGCTTCCAACTGAGGAATCTTGTAACAAAGCTTTTCATGAAGCAGAGGCTGAGGGGCTGCCCAGGGACGCTCTTTGGAGTTGTTAATATCTCAGTTGGCCTCAGAGAGCCAGTCTCACAGACATGCAGAGCAGACAGACCAGTTAGCTGAGCTGCTGCCTCAGGTCAGATGCTTCAGCCACACTTGCAGCATGAAGGCCTTCATGGAAAGAGCTAGTGACCTCCCTTTGCCTAGAGGCTGGGTCAGCCCCTCCCAGGTACTGATGGGATGATTCTGGTGTTTGGTGGAGGCTGGACAAGACTTCAGAGATCCCTTCAAAGTGGAAATTCTATGGTAGTGTTACCTCTTGACTTCACTGGAAGTCTACTGTATTCTAGGTCACCTCACCTTAGCCTCTAATCAGGAGGCCTTTTCCTCTGCCCTTTGGCAGACAAACCACACCCCCTCTGGGTTTTGCATTAGCTTGTACTCCTCAAGTACTAACAATAAACCAAATTCCCTTCCTCTGATGTGGCCTTGATGGTGGGGGCACTGCCCACCCAGGCCTGTTCATGGTGGTTTATAGGTTCAGATAGAGGTGAGGCTTGACTTGGGAGGGAAGTTATGATGACAATGGACTGTGCTCTTCCTTGCCTCTCCTTTCAGCAGACAGCCCTCTGTTCCTCTGAGGAATGCTTCCTCCTCCCTCCTTAAAAGCCAAACCCCATTCTCCCCCATCTCCTCTTCCCACAGCCAAACAGGTGACTCCTGCCAGGGCAGGAAGAGGGAAAGGGCATTGTCTGCTTCTACCCCTGGCTCTCCTTCATTTCATTGAGCTCACGTGCTCCCTCTTCATGTCACTGAAAATGTTATTTATCGATCCTGCTGACAGCGGCAGTAAATAGAGCCTAGGCTGTTTTACATCGCTGATGAGAAGGCAGGCTCCATAACTCATCAGGCCCAATCTGATTCCACATCAGTCCTCTCCCCTTTTTCTCTTCGGTATCTCATTACAGAAATGGGAATTAACACACATGGACAGAAGAGAAATGAGTTCAGCTGCTCTCGGGGCTTGGTGGGAAGGCAAGCATCCTCAGTGGCTCCTTAAGAAAAATTGACAGACCCGTCAGCCCTCATCGAGATCCATTAGCTGTGCCTCAATGACAACAGAGTGGGGTTATCACACATTCAGGCTCATGCTGAAATTTGGGGATTAGAGCTAGAGAGTACCTCAACCACTTTTCTGAATCTCAGTGTAAAGCTGTGGGCCATGAGTTGCTGTGAACTGAAGATAAAATAGTTCATTTTCGTGAAATGCTTATTTAAGTCAATATTTAAGAAGAAACTGTATATCAAAACAAACACATGTATTTTAATGTTGAATTGACTCAAATTGACTTTTAATGGGAAACTTCAAAGAAATTTGACATCAATCTCCACTGATGGCAGGATATTGGTGGAGCCCAAGCTGGATGGAGGCTGAGAGACCTGAGAGGATGTTCCAGGCCACGCTTTTGTTGTAGGACTTCAGGACATAGCTCCCTTCTCCCCAAACCTCACTCTCCTCCTCCATTAAATGGGGGTGTACGATCTGCCAGGCGTATATTAACAAAAAGGGAACTCTGCTTGTTGACATTCTTGTAAGTGGGGATTTTTCTGCAGAATTAAAGCAGAGGCTCTGCATTGATTTCAGAAGGCAGAGGGCAAGTGAGAAGACAGCACATTATAAATGGCCTCACCTTGTAAATCACAATTGATACCATTATTGAGCACCTGCTACTTGATTAAGGCCAGACAGTGGGAGATGCTAAGGGAGTAAAAGATGCCTCTGTTCTAAGGAACTTCATGTCTACCTGAGAAAATCAAACAAAAGTCATCAAGGTGGGACAACTGGCAAGGGAGAGCAAGTGGGCTGTGTGTTATTTTTTATAACAAAAAAAATAAGACAATCACAGCCAACTTTTATGGAGGTTGAGCATATGCCAGGCATTGCTTCAGGGCTTCTTTACTTCCTAACAAACATCTGAAACATAGTTTCAATTTATAATTAAAGAATTGAGCCCTGGCTGGTGTGGCTCAGTTGGTTGAGTGTAGTCTCATGCACTGAAAGGTTGGCTGATTGCATTTCTGGTGGGGCACATGCCTGGGTTGCAGGCTCAGTCCCCAGTAGGGGGGCATGCCGGGTTCAGCTGATAGATGTTTCTCTCATTGATGTTTGTCTCTCTTCCTCTCCCTTTTGAAAGATGAAACAGATGGTACTCTCGTCTCTCTGCCCCATTTGTTTCATCTTTCACCTTTCACACTCTAAAATCAATAAAAAATAATAATTGTGGCATAACAAGATGAAGAAGTTTGCCCAAGGTCCAATTATGTTTGCACCCAGATTTGCTAAAATTCAAAGCCCCTCAGTAAGAGGCTTTTCCAGGGATTTGTGGTCATTCAGGGAGGAAGTTGCATGAACATTGATTGTCAAGGAAGTCCAATTTTCTCCATCTCCCATTCTCAGATCTCACATTGTGCTTTTTTTTGTTTGTTTGTTTGTTTTTTAATTTACACACTAGAGGGCCTGGTGCACAAAATTTGTGCACTTGGGGTGGGGGGTCCTTCAGCCTGGCCTGCACCCTCTCACAATACAGGAGCCCTTGGAGGTGGGCCTAAACTGTCAGTCAGACATCCTCATTGCTGCCACAGAGACAGGAGAGGCCAGTTGTGAGCCCAGCTCAGGGCTTCTGGCTGAGTGGCACTCTCCCTCTGGGAGCACACTGACTACCAAGGGGCAAATCCTGCATTGAGTGTCTGCCCCCTGATGGTCAGTGCACACCATAGCAACCAGTCATTCCACTTTTTGCTCAATTTTATTATATACAATTAAGGGATTAATTCAATTATCTAATTTCTGAGATTCTAGATACATTTGTGAAAAGGTAGACTAGGCATACTCACTTCATTCTACAGAATCTTCTGAAAGGTTTTGAAATCTTTAATTTAAATGGAATAGAGAAGGGCATGGTAGAACCCTAGACTAGGCCTCATTTAGCTCTTAGGAGATGATGCCTTTAGTTTTGGAAAAGTGCATGTAAAAAAAAATCTCCACAGCTCATTCATTGCTTTGAAATACATTTTAAATGTATGTGCATATATACTCAAATGTAAAATATAGATTATTTACATATATAAGTCCAAGTATATGCATACAAACATTTATCATTACTATCATTGCAATTTGAATGAACATGCTTGAATTTTAGGATGACTCTCTCTTCCCTCTACTCAGAATTCTGAGTGCTGAGAAGTTTGAAAATCCTACCTCTTTCTCTCTTCTGGCCATCTTTAGAAGTTGCTGATGCCAGTTCTCCTCTATTTCATAGCTCCTAACATTGCTTAAAAGCATTTCTAATTCCTTACATTGAAAAGTGGATTGCAAATGAAGTTTAATACAAAATGTTTTGTACCAAGAAATCTAATGCCCCGTTTTTCCCCCTTAATGAATGCCAAAATCATCACAGACCCAAGGCTCATGAATAATGTATATTGTCCAATTAAGTGCAAATTCTTTTTCAGTTCTTACAACTGGTATGTGATGCCAGTTCTGGCCTTAGAATGGGCACTGAGGTTTGGATGGAAAAAGGGTTGGGGAGGGTGAGTGGCTATGTGCATGTGTCTGACAGCTAAGCCCCCACAACATGTAGCATACTCATTACATCCTGGGAATTAAACTTCCCATGCTCCAGTCCACATAGGGATGTTTTCTCCAAACACAAATGGAACTTATCTTAAATTTTTAAATCTCCAATCCTTAATAGCCTGGGAGCTCTTTCCGGGTCGTGCTGTCCTCCACCTGTAAAACATCAACTCTAATTGGCCAGCAGACTCCTCTCCTCAGTTCGGTGCTTCAGAAGGTCAGCCTCTGGAGGCCTCCTCTCTGAGGAAGTGACAGCTGTGACCCTGTGGGCAGCTCATTTCATCATTTTGGCTCCTGATCAAGAAGTCTTTCTTCACTAAGAGATCCAGGCAGCCCTCTGAGGCTACTGAAGTGGGCATGTTCTCAATCTTTCCACTGCCCAAAACACAGAGCCAGAGAAACAATGACATCAAGTCACTGTTTTCACACACCCAAGAAAGGTGGTCGTCTCACATATCTGAGCTTCAGTTTCCTCATCAGAAATGGAAGATGGTAAATAACTGTTGTTGTGTCCCAAGTGGGCATATAGACTAGAAGTAGTATTACCTGTAAATCCTAAAGACTTGTGCAAATGTTTTCTAAATATCTCTTTATTTTGAATGTCTAGACACCCTCACTTATAGTTTCATGACTGGACATGACAAGTCCCTGGGACTCGGGCTGGCCCTAGTCTGATTAACGTTGTTCAGAAAAGTATGCATCTATCAGGGTTTCCACTTGTAGCATTTAGTTGTGCCAAATAACAGAGCCAGCCAGTGGTTTCTTAAAATTACATGGTCTAATCATGGACGCTAGAGACAGAGGTTTTTTGTGTTTTTTTTTTTAGTCTGAAATCTCTTCTTATAACTCAGGGCTGATGAGTGCTGCCTTACATTTCTCGATGGATCCAATTTAACACTAGGCGAAGCAGTGACTCAGACTAACTTAAATATCTCAAGACGAGTTTCACCTTTTCCTCTGAGGCCGTATCAGTTCAATTGCATAAGTGCAAATTTATTGAAAGTGGTTTGGTGCTTAGCTTTTCTCTATTGGCAGTAATGGAGTTTAAATTTATAGCAGGCTGATGAATTTCAGATAAGAGAGCCATTACCTTACAACAACATTAAGAAAAAATATATAACTCCGGTTGCTGAACCTTGAATGTGTGTTGTTTGAATGAGGCAAGATGGATGAGGGAGGCTGACATGTGCAAATGCAATTCCTTTCCATCCTTGTGGTGCTAGCCCAGAGTTTGAAAGCATGGCATATTCCAGAGAGGGCTTGGTAGAGTTATGCATTACAAGTGCATTATAATAAAATAGCAGGAGTAGGATATAACATAGAGATGAGGATTCTCCTTCTCTTTAGTAATATAATGGGAGGTGTCTCCTGGCAATGCACCAAGGTGGTAACAGGGCTTAGGTCATTCATTTGGTATTTGTAATGTGCCTGTCCCATTTGTTACTTTCCTTTTACTACACAACTCTGGCACTGAAACAGAGGATACCCAGGCACATGCACAAGGCCTTGGAGAAGTTGAAAGAGGCCTGGGCATCTCCATTTTCTTGAGGTTCCTGGTATATTAAAAAAATACTAAAATAGGATTATAAAAATCATGTTATAGCTTTGATTATTTTTTATTTTTTTAAAATATATTTTATTGATTTTTTACAGAGAGAAAGAGAGAGGATAGAAAGTCAAAAACATTGATGAGAGAGAAACATCAATCAGCTGCCTGCTGCACACCCCCTACTGGGGATGTGCCCGCAGCTAAGGTACATGCCCTTGACCGGAATTGAACCCGAGATCCTTCAGTCCACAGGCCGATGCTCTATCCACTGAGCCAAACTGGTTTTGGTCATGTTATAGCTTTTAAATTGTTATGCTGAATTCATGAAGTCTTAAAGATTAAAAATGCAGTATTATTGAGCTACATTAAGAAAATCAGAACTGAGGAGGAACCAAGATGGCGGCATAGGTAAATACCTATCTTGCTATCCCACACAACAATTTCAAAACTACAACTTAACAACAGAACAAACATCATCCAGAATCACTGAAAAGCTGGCTGAGTGGAAATTCCACAAATAAAAGTAAAGATAGGACACTGTGACTCAGAGAAGCAGCAGAGGAGAGGGCAGAGTTGAGGATATGCTTGGAGTCAGAGGTTAGGAGCTGAGCGCACCAGCGGATAGGGCAGACAGCTGGATACACGGCTGGTTTTCTTGAACGGGGAGGGAGACAAAGGCGTCCCACTGCACTGATTCCCCAGTTCCGGGCAAGATCTGGGGAACCCACACTCATACAGGGTGAAACTGGACAGTAAGAAGGAAGCATCCTGAAACTCAGCACTGCAGAGGTCTGCGAGCTTGTGAGGGCGTGTAAACTTGGGAACTGCGGAAGCGCATGAGCACGCAGAGGACTCAGGACTTGCTTTCTCATTTAGGATAAAAAAAAGGAAGTAGGGAAACCACCGGACTGCATTGTTTTACAATCCTGGCTGAGACTTTGGGCGTGCAGACTCATTTGGGGAGAGGCTGAATTGTCCAGCAGTGGGTAGTGCTCAGTGGCAGCTTTCTCTCAGAGGTGCATGCAGCCATTACCACCAGGCACAGAGACCCAGGTGCCGCATAAGGTGGAACTGACAGGAAATCAAGGCTGCCTGCTCAGCCCAAAGACTCCGCCCATCCAACCTGAGCACAGCTGATCCTCACAGCCAATTGGCCTGGAGGTCAAACCCTCCTAGTACTAGCAATAATAACTTAGGCTTAACTTCAACAAGACTGTGCAACCCATAAAGGGCTGCACCAAGAGTATCCACCTCAGGGAAGCAGCCAAAATGCAGTCATGGAATGAAATCACATGTGAAAGAAATGGAGGGAAAAAAGCGACTGGACATAGAGTGAAAAACCACAGTAATAAGGTTTTTCAAGAGGCTCCTAGAAAAGGCCAATGAACTTAATGAAACCTTTGAGGATATGAATGAGACCTTGAAGATATGAAAAAGGACCAACTAGAAATTAAGCATACATTGACTGAAATAAAAAATATTATACAAAGACCTAAAAGCAGTTTAGAGGACCGCAAGAATTAAGTCAAAGATTTGAAATACAAAGAAGCAAAATCCACTCAGCCGGAAAAGCAAGAAGCAAAACGAATCCAAAAAAATTGAAGATAGAGTAAGGAGCCTCTGTAACAACCTCAAGCATACCAACATCCAAATTATAGGGGTGCCAGAAAAAAAGAGAGAGCAAGATAATGAAAACTTATTTAAGAAATAGTGACCAAAAACTTCCCCTACCTGGTGAAAGAAATTGACTTAAAAGTACAGGAAGCGCACAGAACCCCAAACTATAGGAATCCAAAGAGGACCACACCAAGACACATCATAATTAAAATACCAAGAGCAAAAGACAAAGAGAGAATATTAAAAGCAGCAAGAGAAAAACAGTTAGTTACCTATAAGGGAGCACCCATATGATTGTCAGTGGATTTCTCAACAGAAACTATGCAGGCCAGATGGGAGTGGCAAGAAATATTTGAAGTGATGAATAGCAAGAATCTACAACCAAGATTACTCTACCCAGCAAAGCTATCACCCAGAATTGAAGGTCAGATAAAGTGCTTCGCAGATATGAAAAAAACTAAAGGAGTTCATCACCGCCAAACCAATATTATATAAAATGTTGAAAGGTATTCTTTAAAAAGGAAGAAGAAAAATGTAAAAATATAAATTATGAACAACAAATACACATCTATCAACAAATGAATCTAAAAATCAAGTGAATTAAAAATCTCATGAACAGGATAAACTGGTGAATATAACAGAATCATGGGCATAGAGAGGGTATGGACTGACAATTCTTGGGGACAAAAGGGGTGTGGGGGGTGCAGCAAGAGACTGGACAAAAATCATACACCTATGGAAGAGGACAGTGTGGGGGGAGGTAAGGGCAGATGGTGGGATGGGTACTGGGTGGAGGGTAGCTATAGGGGGAAAAAAGGGGAACAATGTAATTAATAAACTGAACAATAAAGATTTTTTTTTAAAAAAGGTCAAACTATAAAAAGATAAGTGGCCCCAGAGAAATCCAGGCTAGTCATGAAAAACAAACAAACAAACAAAATAAAAAACCACGATAATTAGATCTGATAAAATAGGGGTTATGGATAATATTTTTCTATAGTGGAATACTATATCTGGTTGTGTGATTAACTTTATTTTTCCCCAGTTCAGTCGTGTATTTGCATTGAATAGCCTCATTTGGAGATAAAGTCTGAATTTGAGGTCTTTGTGGGTTTGGTTGTCAGATAGCCTTTCTGTTTTCCCATTCCATCCCATTCTCTTGTAGGCCAGTTACTTTTTTTTTCTGACTTATCTATAAATTGTGGGTGTCTGAGGTTGGGGGGAGGAGCAGTGGTACAGGTGGGGGATTCTCAGCACCACAATGGTCTGAAGTGAAACCCCAAACCCCAGGGGCCCTGGTCCATTTTCCCAGAATGAGAGGCATCCTAGCTGCTTTCAAAGAGAAGAGCAGCCGGGGCCAGCCTCCAGGAAAACTGCTTGTGGGGTGGTTTTTCTGTGGTCTGGCTCCTCTGTGGTCCTTTCTCTGTCCAAGGCCCCTCCTCTGCAGTTTGCACTGTGGAGGGCAAACCAGCCACAGCTCGCCCTGAGAATGAGACGAATTGAGGAAAAAGACATTTCATTTCTATGAATCCTCCCTTCCCCCAACTTCCTGAGCAAAAAGTGCCTAAGGGACACAGACAGGCAAATTGTCCCTGTCATTTTAGACCCCGCACCTCTGGCCAGCAGTTAAGAGATGGGAGTCCCACCCCCTGGAACTGCGTGGGTAGGGTTTTTTCTGTGTGGCTTGCACTCTCTGTTCCAGAATACTTAAAATGCAATTAACTTTCAGAGAAAAACCTTTGTTTTCTGTAAATAATACCAGAGGGATTTGTTTAGAATGAGACATTCTTTTTGTGGTTCTATACACAGCAAATTTGCAAGCAAAGGGGCTGAATCCAGTTGGTTAGTCATTTATTTTGAAAAGAACTGGCTATTAATTGAACTCAGCAAAGCTTGAATAAAATTAAATAGGCAAACAATGGGAAGCTTTGCCAGAATTTTCCCAGCTTACAAACATCTTGTTGTGGCCCTATCTTGGAAAGGTTGATGTCTGTGGTCCCATCTTATAATAGTCTGATAGAAAAGATCAGACTAATGTGGACTTTAGTGGAAAACTAGTATTTCAAATGCAAATTGCAGAACAGTGTCCAATGCTGTTCTGAGAATGTCAATCAATTTTAATTTGAAGTCTTTGAGGCTCTGTCAATAACCACAAGTTGTTTGTTTGCTTGTCTTTTAGTGTAAAGACAATGACAATAAAAGTAACAAAAACAAAAACAATCATATTACATTTTGATTCATAGACAATTTTAAAAGTAAGCAAAAAATGTGAGATTATTCAGTTCAATTTTTTTTATTTTATTTTACAGATGAAGAAACTGAGGCCTATAGAAATGATCACATGGCTTTCTGGGATGTAGATCCCACCCCATCACCTCCTTTCAGCATCTTGGCTCACAGAAATTGACATCATGGAGCTTCTGAATTAGGAGAAACATTACTTTTTTAGTTCCTTTTTAATTTTTCTTAAAACTCATAAAATGTCTTTCAAGGGCTTTTTAATTTTTCTGAAAAGCAGGAAATCGTAAGATTGATAAATAGTTGAATGTGAATCTGATTAATTAATCCCCAAGATGAGGAACCACTACAATTCACATGTCAATTCAGACTATTTTCGGGAAATTATTTGAGTCAATTGCTAATAAAATTGAGAAATTTAGGAGCCGCTTTCTGACTTCCAAATGACAGGGCTCATATTTAACTCAAGAGATGTGACAGTTCATGACAACATAAAAAGTGCCATGAATTATTTTCCAGATCATGGGAAAATTACACATCTTCCTATTGAAACAGCTCTCAGCTCATCAGCATAAAAATAAACAGCCTTCATCACACACTAAGAAATCTTTGATGCTGTTTAAAATCTAGATTCTTTTTGAAATAAACAAAGAACATAATCCTAAAGAATAATTGTAATGATTTCATAACCTCATCCTTAATATAGAGTGATAAATGGACCTAGTGTAAATGATATTAGAGCTGACAGCATATGGGGAAAAAAACTGCATTGTCGTTCTTTGATCTAATTATGTTAAACCCTTAAGTTAAGTAGAGTTTAATTTTTCTTTTCTGCTTTAATTCACAGGCTGAGGTTTCCAATCATGTTCATATTTAAAAGAGCTTGTTTTGTATATCTTTACATAACTTTTCATTTCCAGTCAAACTCTTTAATAAATTTAAAGTTACATCTGGATATAATAAGACAGTTATTGTGTTAATGGTATACCAATTAAATTGCACTGATCAATATTTAATCTAATTAAGTTTGATACAAGGCAATATTATTATGTAATTAACTCAAACAGCATAAGTAATACAAGCATGTTTAAATTTTTATTAATATATTAGTTAAGAATTTTTAGATCATGTGGTTTTATGGGTTTACTTGAGAGATATAAAATTAAAATGTTTGTCAAGATGCTACTGGAGCAACTATTAAATGTAGCACTTAATCATCATAACAGTCCTTAAGATTCCATGCAGTTCTAATAGGCTCACTAAAGATGAAAGATGGTTTTGCCACCAAGAGTCCGCATGTAAAATATTTCTGGAATGGTGTTTTAAATCTTTTTTAAGTTCATGCCACTTTGCAAGGGTGGCGTATAACAGGATTGGTACATGTAAGAAAGTTTTGAAAATGTTCAGTATTTTTAAGAACGTTTCTTAAAAAGCTCTATATGTTGCTGGAGAGAAAAATATATTAAATATATTAAACAGTGAATATCATTGGCTTACTCTACATATACCTTATGAGATTTTAATATCTCAGCTTCACAACTTCCTATAAAATTGCGACTTGGGAAAGATTCAACTTTGGTGGAACACTAATTACCTCATACCAAGACCAGAATCGATTATGATGTTTTTCAGAGCTCCAACCATACAAAGTCACAATATGGGAAAACAATTAAATGAGGACATTGAAGCCAATTCCAGGGGTGGGCCATTAACACAGTGGTGAGTTTGGAATGCACATTTGTTCTGAGGAAGGTAAAGAATGAGTTCAAGGTTGTGAACTCAGTGCTCTTTTTTAAGGGTTGTGGCTCAGAAACTTCAGCTTTTCACCATTCTCTAAATCCCACACCCAAATCTAGATGCCGAATCAGTGCCCCATCTTCTTGAGGCTTTTCATTCTATATACAAGTAGATGTGTTTAGAGACTCTTTGGCCCCTGTAACTGCTGGAACACCCAAAATACTGGAAGATGTATTTATACAAATAAATACAAAGATTGAATTTGTTAAAACAGTGGTTTTATTTCAAAAGCTTCTATGGATTATCCCTAGCCTACCATTTTATTGTGGAAAGGATATAGAAGTTACTTGAACAATTGATTTATCTCTACCATTCCTAGTAGTTAGATCTTGCCAAATCCTTAAAATGGCATTTCTATGTTTTTCATCTCTGAACTAGTGGCCCGGTGCATGAAATTCATGCACATTAAAATGGTATTAATTAGAGGAAATATTTTAATAGTGCTATTTGCCCTTTCTCTACAATAAAAGTGTGAGAGATAAAAGGTAATGAGTACAATGTATATGAAAATAATACATAATTTCATTAATAAATAATAACAAAATGATATAACAGCAATACAAATCCACAATAAACTGTTGAGTTAATTTTCCTGCATTTAAAATAGGATTGAACGTGTCCCTCACAGAGAGATGAAATCCATAATATTGCATTTGGGTGATTCGTGTTCTTACATTTTGTCTAGTAATATTGTTGAGTACACTGTTGTCTCTGAGTCTTAATGCAATATCTGTTCCCCAATCTTTTTCACAATGTGGAAAAAGAATAGGATATGTCATTGCATCTAATGTAGGAAACAGGATATTGATTCGTTTCACTTTAGTGACATTTGGATTATTGGGATCTGGTTTACAATGAATGAGCAAGCCCCTTTCAAAAGGAGGTTCTCCATCTTCATTTCTGAATATGACAGCAACCTCGGTTACACGGGGAGAATTATATCTACCTGGGTCACTATTACGATTGTATTTAATTGCCATAGTTACTTCCGTGGGAGCTATACCTTTTGCTGCTGCTTCAGATTGGGCTTCCTTTTCTACCTCATGTAGCATCTTGTACGATTTTGTTAATTCATTTATTTCATGCATGAGGTTGTTGATGTTGATCATGAGTCTTTCTGAGCAGTCTTTCTGTGGTTTGCTGGGATTGCTAATCTTTTACGTGTAGCTTTGGCTGTATCCAAAATATAGAGTTGAGCAAACTTCTGAGAAACACCATGAGAAGGATGTAAAGTTCCAGTACTTTACATGATAAACTTGTCCATGTATTATAAAACAGTATGGCCCATACCCTGATGGTGATGCAACATTTGCACTCATGGAAGCAAAAGCAAAAGAACTATTTATAGATCGAATGATTTCCATAAAGTTTTTACTGTCAGAATCTTCGTTTGTCATTAATCTTTTTAAATATGGTGGGTAATCTGGAAAATGTATATCATTTGGACAGACTTTCCCTTTGCTACAACATCGAGTAAATTTCCCATCAGATGGTTTTTCATCAGAGAAATTTAGTGATAGGCAAAATTCACATCTAACAGTCATTTCACCACAACTATGTTCGAATTGCATCCTCACATACTCCATTTTGGTTGAGAAGGCAGTTCCTACCACTATTGCTCGTACCTGTTGATGACTGTTCTTTAGACATATTCTGTCTTTGCCACTGCCTTCTTTCAACTTCAAAGGCACGTTGTTCTTTAGACATTTCCTGTTGAAGATGCCGGTGTTTTGGGGCTTCAGAGCAACGTTTTTTCAATAGCTGCTCTTCAGATACATTCTGTCGCAAGCGTCGCCCTCTTTCAAGATCAGACACACGTCACTCTTCAGACATTTTATGTCGATAACGTCGGCACCTTTCTGCTACATAGCTCTGTTGTATCAACAGTTTTTCTTTGGACATAGTCCCACCTCTCTATTGCGACATTCTGAGATAGAGGAGAATGACAGTCTTGACAGTCAGGTCTTTCAGCAGTGTGACCAATGGCTGATTTGGACAGATTCTGTGGGGGTGGGACCTCCTCCTACCTGTTGTCAGTTTCCACAGCTGGGATGCTGAAGCTGGGACTCAGGGTTCTTCCCTCTGGTGGATGCCTTCTGTTTTTGCTGGCATATAGCTGAAGCTACATGTAAAACATTAGCAATGCCAGGGGCCTCAGTTAGACGCAGCTGTGGTGAGTTCTCACCACCACTGCCCCTGCTGCCACCACCGCCACCACCACCCCCTTGTTCTCCATGCCTGGGGCCTCAGTTAGATGCAGCTGTGGTTCACCAGTGCTGCCACTGCTTGGTCTCCGCGCCTGGGACCAGGCACTTAATGCCTTCACCACTTCATCTCTTGGGCCTGGCGCCCATACCTCTCGACCCTGCCCTTGCTCCAATTGCCTGGTAGCATAGCCAATCAGGAGCCAAGGTACGGTCACATTTGCATGTTACTCTTTTATTAGATAGGATAGGGTAAGATAAGGTTTATTTTTTTTCAATGTAAGAATCAATTTGTTCAGCACCATTTGTTGGAAAAAAATGTGTGCTCTATCCAATGAATTATGTGAATTCTTTTCTTTTTTTTTAAGATTGAAACTACAATGTTTAATATATATATATATTTTTTTAAAGTATTACATATAGCAGTACATATGTTTCCTTTTTTTCCCCGATTAACCTCCCCCTGGCCTCTCCTATCCCCCAGCACATGCCCTGACCAGCCTCCCCCCCTGCCCCTGCAGTGTCTTGTATCCATTAGTTATGCGCTTATATGCCTGCATACAAGTCCTTCAGTTGACCTCCCACAGCCCCCCCAACCCCACCCTCCCCTGCCTTCCCACTGTAGTTTGGCAATCTGTTCAATGCTTCTTTGCCTCTGTATCTTTTTCCTCTCGTTTCTTTTCTTTAAAAAAATCTTGTATCCGCATACTAGATATAAACATATAAAAACAAAAATTATTTGAGTCTCCGTTTCAGTGTCCAACAGTTCTGAGTCCCAGTTTCAATGTCAAATAGTTCCTTATGTGTACATGTCAGCAATGGTATCTGGATGGTGGACAAATGGTGGCTTGGTTTGTTTTGGTTCAGGGCTGCCTGCAGCAATGCATAGCTGCTGACTGTTAGCATGGCAAGGTGTCATCAGCGTCTTTCATCTCTGGCCTGTCTTTGCGGTTGGAACAGACCTGTCAGTTCCTCTTTGTTGCAGGAATCCATATGGTCTTGGAGATGTTTTCTGAAAATATACAAACATATTCTTGACCAAAAGTTAATAAAGGAATCTTTTCTGTAAATTAGACTTGGGATTTTTTAAATTTTTGCCCAAATGATTTTCCTTTGGCTTATTTTGACATCTTGTGCATTTTTTATGGGTGTCCTGCTGTTAGCATTACAAATGGAAATTAATTTTCTGAAGTAAGAATTTTCTAGATGTCATTTACTTACATGATATTTTTCGTTACATGATATTACCCCACTATTATCTGAATTATTTTCATACACCCTATCTTGGTAGGATGTTTGAAAATAAGTTAATCACATAGTGGGAGATTGTTTCTAAACTGTCTAAACTAACTTATATGTCTGTCACACTGTTCTAATTATTGTAGTTTAATAATAGGTATTGCTAACAGGTTACTTACTACAGTGATCCAATGATCTTCACTTTTAAATGGTATTGAGCATTCTGGACTGTGCATTTCTAAAAAATTTAAAAGCAAGTTGTTAATATCTTTTAAAATCCGTCTGTGACTTTGGTTGAAATTGAGATTGCATTGAATCTCTAGATTAATTTCATAAAATTTGACATTAAAACATTATTTAATCTCCAGATGTACAACAGGGTACATGTCTTGTAATGTTTTATAGTTTTCAACATGTAGCTCTTATTTATCTATAATACTGCATGTTTATGGTTTTAAAAATAGTATTTTTTCATTGAAATTTTCTATTGTTGATTGCCAGTGCATAGAAATACAATTAGTTTGGTATATTCACATTATATCTTGCCATCTTTCTAAAACCACTCACCAGTTTGCACAGCTTTTTGCAGATTTCTAGGACTTTCTACTTATATAATCATGTTATCTACAAATAAGTATAATGTTTTGTATTTCTTTTAAATCTGTTCACTTTTACTTCTTTTTCTTGCCATATTTTGCACTAGATAAGGCCTCCCACGTGACATTAAATAGATGTGGTGATAAGAGCAGGCATTCTTATTTGTTTCCTAGCACACATAGGCATAAAGCATTCAGTCTAATGGAGGACATCAACTGTAGGATTTTGATCAAATTGAGAAATTTTCCTTCCTATAGCTGAGAGAAGGTTTAAGAAGACATACCTATTGGAGAGAGATATTATATACATGGGTCTGAAGACTCAGTTATTTATATTTCAATTCTTTCCAAATGGATTCACAGATTCAATGAAATTTCAATCAAATTTCCAAAAGGCTTTTTGGTAGATATTGAAGAGTTTTTTCTAATTTTTTTTACAAAAATGGGAAGGACCTGGAAATGGTAAAACAACTTTGAAAATTGCTTGAAAAGTTGGAGGAATTATACTACCTGACTTCAAGATTTATAATAAAACTGTAGTGATGAAAAAAGTGTGATAGAAAAGTCAAGACAATGATAGACAATGAAATAGAATAAACTAGAAATCGATGCCTACAGATATGATTAATTCACTTTCAAAAAGAGCAAAAGTTATTTAGTGGAGAAAAACAGCCATTCCCACAAATGGTATGAAAAAGAGTTGATATAAATATGAAAAAAAAACTTTAATTCATATCTTGCAATATTTATAAAAATTAACTCAAAGGCATATTGTAGATCTAAAAACACCTAAAACTACAAATACTTCTAGAAGAAAATGTAGGAGCAAAGCTTCTTAGATACAATATTAAAAGAAGAAACCATAAAAAATGATGAATTGACCTTTATCCAAATTAAGAATGTCTGCTCTTTGAATGATACTATTAAGAAAATGAAAAGACAAGCCACAGATTGGGATAAAATATTTGCAAATCACATATATCATAAAGGAAGTGAATCCAGCATGTACAAAGAATTCCAAATATTTTATCATAAGAAACAATCCAATTTTAAATATTTTGAACTGTTATTACAGTGACAGAACAGAAATTCCAATATATATGTAACAGATGTTTTGGAGGAAGAAATAAAGAGAATGAATATTCCAAACAATATTCCAAAAATAACTGATAATTTCTAAGAACTAAAGAAAGATGTACATCTTTAGATTAAAAGGGAAGACAGAGCAGGACTAGAGTACACACTCACAACATGTCAATATAATATTTAGAACTACACCATTGCTATGTTGACATGTTGTGAGTATACTTCTGGGCATTAACAATAAAGAGAAAACTTACTTATTCTCAAATCTTTGTCTCAGAACCAGCTTTATGAATGCAGGTAACACTAAAGTTGCCATTAACATATTGAATACAAAATCACAGTAGAGCACCTGAAAGTAGAGGGAAAAAACATTTGGATTCTAGAATTCTATGCCTATACATACTGTTTTTTAAGGATAAGTCTAAACTTCTAGACTGTGTCTGAAAATAACTGCATATTAGAGGATGAACTATAGCAGGAGTGAGAATTAATGCAGACAGAAGCAGAAGTATATGTGAAGATATCATTAATAGAGAAATGAGAACAACATGTTAAGTCTAAGTATTTATTATGAAAAGAAAATAATTTTAACAACAATAATATTAACTAAAATTCCTGATATTTTCCACATGGGCAGTGGAGGAGGCTTGGGGGAACAATTGAAAGTTTACATTGCTCTGTTAGTTGCTAATTAACTGATTACAAACTTTTTAAAAAATACAAACTATAATTAGTTACAGAATAGCTCAGTTAATGCTGTTTTGTCAAAATAGCTCTTGAAAAAGTATACCATTTTGGGGACAGAACCCCATCCCACCCACCCACCCACCCTTTTTTTTGTATAATGACTTTTCACAAGAAAAAACACTAAGTAAATGCACTAGGATGTGGTATTCCAAAGTTACATTTCCAAGCAAAGACACATTCACCTATTTACTTGACACATTTTCTAGTCAGAAAATATCATAGGGAAGAAATTTAAACTGCAGGTCATGGTTCAATGAACTCAAACATTTTTATTGGTGAATACAGGCCATGTGGGAAGGATAAAGAGGAGCTGTGTCTTCGTCTCTGCAGTTTGTTGGATACATGCATTTTCCACATGTTTCAGCGTGCTTTTGGAGTTAGCCTTCATTTTCTTAGATGTTTTCTTTTATTCTTTGATTTTTTATGAGATTGAGTGCAAGATAAAACATGAACTCCAAAATGTTAACAAGAGGTTACAGAATGATGAATGCACCTTCTAAAGTGTGACCCCTTACAATTGTCCTCCACATATAGCACTCACTCTAAAAGTTGCTCTTCATCCTATGGTTAGTACAATAAATCTGCATTACATTATGTAGCTATTTTTAAATTGATTTTTAAAGAGAAAAAAACAGAAGAGAGAGAGGCAAAATACATAAACAAACAAACATTGATGGGAGAGAAAAACAGGGATCGGTTGCCTCTCTCCCATAAGTGGCCTGAGCGGGGATTAAACCCATAACCTATGTATGTGCCTTGACTGGAAATCAAGCCCAGGACCTTTAGGTGCACAGGATGACACTCCAACCAACTGATCCACCCAGCCAGGGCATGTGGGTATTGGTTTTTAAATTATTGCTTATATGTTATATACAGTTGTTTAATTGTTCAAGTTATAAATATATCGACTTGTGCAAAATGAGTGGGTCTCTAGGGCTGAAATGGAACACATTTAATTTTTCCCATTAAAGTTACTAGACATGGCCCTAATTGGTTTAGCTCAGTGGATAGAGCGTCAGCCTGCAGACTGAATGGTCCCAGGTTCGATTCCAGTCAAGGGCATGTACCTTGGTTGCAGGGACATCCCCAGTAGGGGGTGTGCAGGAGGCAGCTGATCGATGTTTCTCATTGATGTTTGTAACTATCCCTCTTCCTTCCTGTCTGAAAAAATCAATAAAATATATTTTTAAAAGCTAAAAAATAAAGTTACTAGACATGGGTGTATCCAGTTCAGCTCTGACATGGAAGGAGCTTGCAAGTCATCACTCTAGTTATCACCAGAGATGATGGGCAAAGTGAAAATCTGTTCTTGAACCCACAGAGAACTGAGGCCACAGGGAAAACTGCCACTCCAAAATTGGGACATCCAGAGAGATACCCGCTAGAGACTTGTTTATCTAGAGCCAAAGCACTATAGCCATAAATTTTAAAACCACTCCCTTTACTGGGAATTTTAACAAATTGCTATAGGCTAACTAGCTCAATCACGACAATTTCCTGGAGGCTGCAATCCAAAGACAGTTCCCACACTTTCCTGGGCTTTCCTCCCAGGAATCCCATAGGTGCTCAAAGTCAGGTCCAAAAAAAGTCTCCTGTGGCTCTGATAAGAGAAGGGGAAGCAGCAAGTGTGACCCTCGCAGTTCCTTCTCTATAGCAGAAGCTTCTTTAATCTCCAAGGAGAAATACTTTGCCAAAGAGCAACAGTGAACCTTTATCTCACCTGGGCAAAGAGATTTCCTTCCCAATGCAGTCTCTGATAGCATTTAATGGTTCACCTAAGTGGGAAGAGAAAAGGTTAATAGGGAACAGAACTTCAACGAAACCCATAGGGAACTCGGTTCAGGAAAAGATGAAGTGAGCAATATGCCTAGAGGAAGGACATATACATTTGTGGGGGTCAATTCAGGAGACAGACAGAAGACTGAGATGTTCCCCTTTCCCCACCAAACCACGACACTAATAAATTGTGGTTATAACAGAGAATTATGGCAAAAATAGCTCTAAGACATAGACTCCTTCTGAGAAGCAGTACAAAGAGAAACCTTAAAGCCAAGAGAGAAAACAAAAATAATATTAGAGGAATTTGGAGTCTCTACTGTGTATTGCTACAGCTAGCATTAAACACAGCCCAACTCAAAACCAGATTAACATAAATCCTTTCCAGAAAGGTCTATTTACCTCAGTAGCTACTATGGTTACAACAGGTTGACATTCAGTAAACAATTAAAAGGCAAACCAGCTCGGCTGGCATGGCTCAATGGTTGAACATCCACCTATGAACCAGGTCAGGGTTCAATTCACGGTCAGGGCACATGCCTGGTTTGTGGGCTTGATTCCCAATGGGGGGCAAGCAAGAAGCAGTCAATCAATGATTCTCTCTCATCACTGATGTTTCTATCCCTCTCTCCCTCTCCATTCCTCTCTGAAATCAATAAAAATACTTTTTTTTAAAAAATAAAGGTAAAAAAAAACTTTCTCAGACCAGCAAAAGCTTAGATAATTTATTAATAGCAGAACAATTCAATTAAAAATTTAAAAAAGTTTTTCAGGCATATGGAAAATTATATGTGTCAGAAACTTGGATCTATATAAAGAAAAAGAGTGTCAGAAAAAGAAAATTTAAAGTAAAAATAAATATTATATTTTATTATTCTTAATTCATCTAAACACCTATTTGCTCAAAGCAATAAACTAACAATGTTTTGGGTAATTATAACATATGGATAAGTGAAATATATTACAGAAATTTCACAAAGGATGATTGGAGGAATCAGGGATACTCTAAGGTTCCTGCACTATATATGAAGTGTTGTAGTGTTACTTTAAAATAAACTTAGAGGAGAACCAAGATAGCGGCATAAGTAAAACACCTATCTTGCCGTCATACACAACAATTTTAAAACTACAACTTAACGAAAGAACAAACACCTTCCAGAATCACCAGAAAGATGGGCCGAGTGAAAATTCCACCAATAAAAGTGAAGATAAGACACTGTGACTCAGAGGAGCGGCTGAGGACAGTGTTGAAAGATACGCGCGGAGAGAGGTTTGGAGTGTGCGCGCCAACGGATAGGGCGGGCGGCTGAAAACCGGCCAGTTTTCTCGAACGGGGGAGACAAAGACGTCCCACTGGACTGATTCTCCAGCTCTGGGCGAAGTCCAGGGAACCCACAATCACACGGGGTAAAAACTGGACAGTGAGAGGGCACACCGAAGCTCGGGTGCTGCGGGGGTCTCCCAGCTTGTGGAGAAGGCAAGCTTGCGCGTGAACTTGGGAACAGCTCAGTTGCGTGACCACGTAGAGAGAGCTCTGCGACTTGATATATCATTCAGGAAACCGTCAGACTGCTTTGTTTTATGACCCTGGGTGAGACGTTGGGTGTGTAGACTCATTTGGGGAGAGTCTGAATTTCCCGGCAGCCGGTGGAGCTTGGCAGCAGCTCTTTCTCAGAGGTGCTGGCAGCCATTACCACTGACACAGACTCCCTGGGGCCACATAGGGTGGAGCTAACGCTGCCTGCTTGGTCTGGAGACTCCACCCATCCAACCCGAGCACAGCTGAACTTCACAGACAATTGGCCTGGAGGTCAACCCCTCCAAGTGCTAACAACGATTAACCTGAGCTTAACTTCAGGAAGACTGTACAACCCATATCCACCTCAGGTAACTGGGGAGGCTGACCCACTGTCCCTTGTAGGACGTCTACCACACAAAGCTAATTGACCAACTCAGGGAAGCAGCCACCATGCAGAGACATGGAAAGAAATCAAATGTGAAAGAAATGGAGGAAAAAAAACAACTGGACATGGAATTCAAAACCACGGTTACAGGGTTTCTCAAGGGGCTCCAACAAAAGATTGAGACCTATAAGGAAATAAGCAAGACCTAAAAGGAAATGAACGAGACCCTCAAGGATATGAATGAGACCTGCAAGGAAATGATCAAGACCAATGTGGAAATGAATGAGTCCTACAAGGAAATGAAGGAGACCCTGAAGGATATAAAGGAGACTCTCAAGGATATGAAAAAGGACCAACCAGAAATTAAGCATACACTGACTGAAATAAAAAATATTATACAAAGACCTAAAAGTGCTCTGGATCACCCCAAGAACCAAGTTAAAAATTTGAAATACAAAGAGGAAAAATCCACTCAGCTGAAAAAGCAAGAAACCAAAAGAATCCAAAAAATTGAAGATAGTGTAAGGGGCCTCTGGGACAACCTCAAGCATGCCAACATCTGAATTATAGGGGTGCCAGAAAAAGAGAGAGAGCAAGACAATGACAACCTATTTGAAGAAATAGAGACCGAAAAGTTCCCCAACCTGGTGAAAGAAATTGACTTAGGAGTCCAAGAAGCACACCGAACCCCAATATATAGGAACCCTAAGAGGACCACACCAAGGCACATCATAATTAAAATGCCAAGAGCAAAAGACAAAGAGAGAATATTTAAAGCAGCAAGAGAAAAACAGATGGTTACCTATAAGGGAGTACCCATATGATTGTCAGCAGATTTCTCAACAGAAACAATGCAGGCCAGATGGGAGTGGCAAGAAATATTCAAAGTGATGAACAGCAAGAATCTACAACCAAGATTATTCTATCCAGCACAGCTATCATGCAGAATTGAAGGTCAGATGAAGTGCTTTGCAGATAAGAAAAAGCTAAAGGAGTTCATCACCACCAAACTAATACTATATGAAATGCTGAAAGATATTCTTTAAGAAGAGGAAGAAGAAAAAGATAAAAGTGTAAATTATGAACAACAAATACACATCTATCAACAAATGAATCTAAAAATCAAGTGAATTAATAATCTGATGAACAGGATAAACTGGTGAATGTAACAGAATCACAGACATAGAGAGGGAATGGACTGACAACTCTTGGGGAGAAAGGGGGTGTGGGAAGTACAGCATGAGACTGGACAAAAATCATGCAACTATGGGAGAGGACAGTGGAGGGGCTGAGGGCGGAGGGTGGAATGGGTACCAGGTGGAGGGGAGTTATAGGGTGAAAAAAAAAGGGAACAATGTAATTAATAAACTGAACAATAAAGATAAAAAATAATAAATAATAATAAATAAAAAAATAAATAAGAGTGAAGTGAAAAAAATTAAATTAAATTAAATTAATTTAGATTGTTTTTCATCTATATATTTTGAACCCTTAGGCAATCACTACAACACTATTTGATTTGCCTTTTAAAAACATCTTAAAAGGAAGTATAAATGACATGCCAAGTGGAGATAAAAGAGACTCATAAAATACTCAATTCAATTCAGAGAAGAAGAAAAAACAGAAGATAACAAGAAACAAACAAAAAAATGTAATTTTTAGAAAAAAGTTACAAAGATGGTCTGTTTTAATACATTTATATTAATAATCAATTTAAATGTAAAGGGTATAAGCACAACAGTTATAAGTCAAAATTGTTAAATTGGAGAAAAGCATAATTAGGTGTCTTCTAGAAAAAAGGCACTTTAAATATGAATATTCGGACTAAAGTAAAGAGATCAAAAATGATATAACATGCTAATCAAAATAAGTCTGGAGTAACTGTTTTAAAGATAAAGAAAACTGCAGAACAGGAAAGATTATCATGGATAAAGAGAGATATTACACAATAATAGAATATAGTCAATTTTTTAAGAACATATGAAAATCATAAACATGTATGTACCTAACAAAAGAGCACCAAAGTACATGAGGCAATAACTGATAGGACAGAAGGGTTAATAGACAAATATACTATTACACTTGGAGTCTTCAATAAATCTCTGTCAGTAACTGATAGATCAAGCTGACCAAAAATCAGTAAAGATAGAGTAACCTGAGCAGCATTATAAATCAATTTGATCAAACTGACATATATAGAACATTCCATCAAAGAACAGCTGAATATACATCATTCTTAAGTACACATAGACTATTCACCAAGATAGGTAATATCTGGATCATAAAAACCATCTCAATTTTTTTTAAATAGTAGAAATCCTATCATACAAAATATACTCTCAGATTACCACAGAATTAAACTAGTTGTCAATAACAGAAAGAAAATGACCAAAATTTGAACATTAAATAATAATTACCAATAGGTCAAATAAGAAGTTTCCAAAAAAATTACTTTAAACTAAATGAAAATATAACATAAAAACTTGCAAGATACAAAAAAGCAGTGCTTAGAAAGAAAATTTAAGGTGACAAATACACGTGTTAAAGAGTCAAAGTCAATAATCTAAATATTCATTTAAGAAAGGTAACAAAAAACCAATTATACCTAAAGCAAGTAGATGTAAGAAAATCATAAAAACTAGAACACAATTTACCAAAATTTAAATGAGGAGAATAATAGAGAAAACAAATGAAATCAAAACATACTCCTCTGAAAAGATTAATAAAGATTGGTAAAACTCTAGATAACCTGAACCTATAAGAGAGAAAGAAGAAACAAATTGCAAATATCAGGAATAAGAAAGGGTTTATTACTGCTATCCCCAAGAACATTAAAAGGATAACCAAAAAGAACTATGACAACTCTATGCCCACAAATTTGATAACAGATTAAATAGGCCAATATCTTAAATTATATAAATTACTACATTTCACTTAAGAAGAAACAGATAATCTGAGTAGTACTGAAACTATTAAGTACTAGTAAACTGAATTCATTATTTAAAACCTTTCACAAATGAAAAAATAAATAAATAAAAAATAAAATAAATAAAATAAAACCTTTCCCAAATGAAATCACCAGGTCCAGGTGGTTTTAATGGTGAATTCTACCACACATTTATGGAAAAAATATTACCAATTATTTAATTCATTTTATGAGGCTAAAACTACCCTAATACAAAAACCAGGTAAAGTAACTACAAGGAAGGAAACTACAAGCCAATATATCTCATAAACATAGACAAAATATTTTTTAAATACAAGTGAATTGACTCCAGCAATATATCAAAAAGATAATACAGTATATGAGTTAGGTTTCATTCCAGGAAGTCAAGGATAGTCTATGACACAGACATCACAACTTACACAAAAATTTATTTAAATGGATACAGACCTAAATATTAAATGCAAAACTATAAAATTTCTAGAAGAAAACATGTATACTATAGGTTTTAATGATGACATTTTATATATAAAACAGAATCATCTATGAAAGAAAAACAAATAAATAGTATGTTATTAAAATTAAAAACTTGTTCACAGAAATATATTATTAAGAGAATGGAAAGAGAAACCACACACTGGGAGAAAATATCTGCAAATCACATTCCTGATAAAGGACTTGTATATATAATATACAAAGAACTCTTCAAACTCACGAATAAAAAAAATAAAATACAACCCAACTAAAAAGGAGCACAATATTGCCCTAGCTGGTTTGGCTCAATGGATAGAGAGTTAACCTGCAGACTGAAGGGTTCGATTCCAATAAAGGGCACATGTCCAGGTTGTGGACTCATTCACCAGTAGGGGGCATGCATGAGGCGCCAATCACCAGTGATTCTCTCTTAGTTGATGTTTCTATCTCTCCTTTTCCCTTCCTCTCTGAAATCAATAAAATTTTTTAAAATGAACAAAAAATGAAAAGAAGCACAAGATCAAACTCATCAGCAAAGAAATATGCAGATGTCACATGAGTATATGAGATAATGCCCAACATCATATTATTTGGAAAATGCAAATTAAAACAATATTGAGTTGTCACTACACAACTATTAGGATCGATAACAATAAAACAAAACTGACAATTGAATGCTGGTGAGAACATGGAGCAGCAGGAACTCTCATTCAAGATTGGTGGGAATGCAAAATGGTACAACTCTTTTGGAAACAATTTGGCAAGTCTGGTGTTTTATTAGAGAAAACATTTTTAGCATGTGTTAAAATACACAGAACATAAAATTTAACATTTTAACCTTTTAAGTGTATAGTTCAATGACATAAACTCAGTACATTCACATTATCATATAGCCATCACCACTATCTCTAGAAAGTTTTTTTTTAATCTTTTCAAACTATAATTCTGTATCGATTAAAAAATAACCCCCATTCCTCCCTTCCTCAATTACAATTCACCAATAAGAGAAACTTATTGCATTCTGGGAGAATAGCTGTTTTAAGGATTGAGGCAAGGATATATAGAATGAGCCTAAAGCATCTTGTAGTGTCAGAGAGTAAGGATGTGCTTAACAAAACAGAAAATCAAGAGGACTACTTCGGAGGCACACAGGAGCCAACTAAAGAGCTTCCAATGGCCAAAGCCAAACGGCCTGAGCAACAAAAATAAATGGCATGTATCAAAATATAACCCACAGTATAATTATCTTTGAGTCTACATTAATATAAAAAATTAATATAAAGAATTAATTAATAAGAATAGAAAAGTTACAAGCAATGCAGGCAGTTACTCTCCTCTCAAGGAGGGTAATCGTAATTCCTCACTCCCATAAGTGTGCAAGGGACTGACTTCCTTCTAAATAGTATAGTATGGAAAGGGGGAGTAACTTTACAGTGCAGAAACTTGACAAACACTACCTCAGCCATGTGATCAAGTTCAATATCTTCAGTGATAAGTCATATCAATAGCATGCATACTTGATAGTGATGTGATAAGACTGGCACTTTACAAACTGCTCTCCCAGGCACCCATAACTTCAGTTTAATCATGAGAAAAATCACCAGACAAACCAAATTGAGAAGCATGCTGCTGAGTACCTGATCAGAACTCTTCTATAGTGCCTAAGCTGCCAAAAAATAAAAATAAATAAAAATAAAAGGAAAAATGAATATTTAAGAAATTATTGTAGTATGTAAGGTTCTAAGGAGACATGGTGGCCAGAGATAATGTTCTGTTCTTGATGGAATCCTCAAACAGAAAAAGGACAATAGATAAAAACTAATAAATCTGAATAAAGTTTGGACTTTAGCAATAGTGAATCAATATTGTTTAATTAGTTTTGACAAATATATCACACTAATGTAAGATGACTGTTCATCTCTGCTCTAGAACATGAATTATTTATTAAGCTCTATAAAATCCATAATATATTAATATTAAGCTTCCATATTAAACCCCTCAGAAATTTACTAAATACAGCAAACAATAAAAAATATTTGATCTCTTGTTTCTTTCAAAGTCTGTTTCTCATTTACTAATGGTCCAATCTTCAGAAGCCAGGACCATTAAAGAATGCTCCAAAACCCATTGTATTGTGGCTGGGTAAACTGAGCTATTGGTTTCAGATGAATCTTCCTTTTGTAGATTATTGTAGAAGTTTGAGGAATCAGTTTTGTGAAATGGCTCTAGCACTTCACTATCTCTGTAAGCTGCCCAATGAAGAGACATAGGCCTGGAGCTGATTTTAGAACCCATTTCAAAAATTAAGGAAGAGAGAGAGAAAACATCTCTAAGCAAAATGTCCCTGAGTTTTCTTCACAGAAAACTCCCTAAAAAGGGGAAGAAAAGTTCATCCCCAAGAGGATATTTTTATTATAAGAAGGAATCATAGATGATTGTATTTGAAAATATCTATGGACAATACTTGGACAAAATGTGAAGACCAAGACCCAAGAGAGATTAAATGACTTTCCGAAGCTCATAGTTGTTAGATTCCAAAAAGAACTAATACATTTTTCTAAAACAGCATGCTTATGTAGTCTTTTTCCACCTTAGCAAATTTAACTTTGTCCATATAGCTGTTAAGATAACCTACTGATCACAGAAGCTAAATCGACACAGAATATACCCCCACACTGCCTCCCTTTTCATTATTGAAAACCATGAGATGAAAGTCTTTATTTAATAACTTACTGCACAAGAGGACCATTACTGTCAGCATATACCACTCAGTCCTGTATTATAGCTTTTTTCTTCTCTACACAAAGTAACTTTGACATTTAGGTTTACTATAAAGGATTTGAGTCCATCACTATTAATTTTGTTCTACAAATTATGTTTAATTATCACCACTTTCCACCTAGAAAGGAATTCCTCTTGTACTCCTTTCTCTATATAACTCTCCAGAAAAATTTCAAAGGCATGAATCTTTTATGGTAATTTTATATCCTTTACCTGCCCTTCTCCCCAAAGCTCACACAGACACTCAGAGATATGGAAATGAACAATATCCCATGCCAGGCTCCACATTTCCTGTGTAGATATGAAATCTGGTCTCTTTAAGCAGAAAAAAATTTAAAAGGTATAACATTTTTCCATATTTAGCCTATGGACAATTAGGCTAGAAACATTCCACTTTCAGACTCAAAGCAGCTTTGAAAGTCAATCCATGATTGATTGCTTAACAGCTCATGCATTGTATCTACTAAAGAAACTTCTTGAAATTCAGCTATCTACCTGATACTGAAAAAATAATCTCCATCCTTTCCCTCAGTTTTGGAGCCTTATAAAAACAAGTTTAAAGAAATAGAGAGTCAAATCCAAAAATTATATATATATATATATATATATATATTTTTTTTTTTTTCTTTTCATTTAATTTCTATGCCTCCTTAGCACATGACATCACGTAAATGACGTCTTTGGAGTCAGAAACATCCAAATTATAATTCTACCAAATATTTATGAAACTTCAGGCAAATCATTTACCTCTGAGTCCCTGTTTTTTCAACTTTAAACATTAGCTATTTTAAGTTTAACTAAGATTAGCATGTATTATGCTTGACATTCAAGGAATGCAAATGTTAATTATCTTCCACTTCTAGATTCAATGAAGTAATATTTTTGTCTATAATCTTTTGTCTGCAACTGATCAAAACTCAACTCAAACTAGCTTATGCAGAAAGGGAATTTGCTGACTCAGGTAACTAGGAAGTCCTGGCATGTGTCTGGCTTTAGCGGTAATTGGATTAAACTTCCCAAACCATATTGTCATGGCTCTTGATTTGATCTCTGCTTGGAGTTGTTCTGAACATAAGCATGGACCAAATGCCTGGCAAAATAGCCAGTTGAATAAAGTTCTAGATTCTCAGCCCCCTCTCTTAGTAGTCCCTCAGTAAAAAACAACAACAACAACAAACCTGCTTCCTACAATCGATATATCAAGTTCATGGAAGAATCTAATTGTCTTTGCTTGAGTCGTGCACCCATCTCTATCTCAATCACTGTGACCATGGAGAAGGACTACTCAGTTTGGCCAACCTGAGTCAGTACCTACCATTGTGGTAGAGAGCAAAGTACCATGATTTATATTCTTATCAGGATTATATGATGAAATCAGAAGAATGACTACCCTGTATAATAAAAGACTATGAAAATTGACCAAAAGGTGGAACCATAGGTCGCTATGATGTGCACTGACCACCAGGGGAAAAATGCTCAGTGCAAGAACTGCCCCCTGGTGGTCAGTGCATTCCCACAGGGGGAGCACAGCTCAGCCAGAGAAGCCTAGCTCATGGCTGGCAAGCACAGCAGCGGTGGTGGGAGCCTCCCCCACCTCTATGGCAGTGTTAAGGATGTCTGACTGCCAGCTTAGGCCCACTCCTGGCCAGCAGTTGGACATTCCCCAAGGGCTCCTGAACTGCAAGAGGGTAAGCTGGGCTGAGGGACCCCTCTACCAAGTGCATGAATTTTGTGCACTGGGCCTCTGGTTTAAAATAATACCGAGGAGGAAATAAAAATAAGTACATAAAAAAATTTAGCTTTCACTGTGCATTGTTGTCGATCAACAAATAGGCATTTGTTTTTTTTCATAACCAGATCTTTTTTCTTCATTTCTAAATAGTCTTGGTTAGGGATCTATAGTCTATGTGAGGGGTCAGAAAAATACAACCCACAGACCAAATGTGGCCTAATGCCTGTCTTATAACTTAAATTTTTATTGAAACATAAATTTCTTTTTAAAAAATATATTTTATTGATTTTTCACAAAGAGGAAGAGAGAGAGATAGAAAGTCAGAAACATCGATGAGAGAGAAACACTGATCAGCTGCCTCTTGCACACCGCCCGCTGGGGATGTGCCCACAGCCACGGTAAATGTCCTTGACCGGAATCGAACCCGGAACCCTTCAGTCCGCAGGCCGACGCTCTATCCACTGAGCCAAACCTGCTTGGGCAAAACATGCATTTCTTACTTAATTATCCATAGTTGTTTTTACACTACAACATTGAGGGTGAGTAGTTGCAACAGCATTCTTATAGACTGCAAAGTCTAAAATGATTACTATCTGGCTCTTTTCAGAAAAAGTTTGCCAAATCCTGATCTAGGTGACAATAACAAAGATAATGGGAGAGACAGAAAAAAAATGCTTACTTAGAATATTTACTTGAAATAAAATGGAAATATTGATTTTTATGTAATTTGCATCCACCGTCTGTTAGTAATAGATGTTTTTTAGAAGTTAGAAAAATATATCTTGCCAAAAAAAGTGTCCCTCCACACAGTATATGCTCAATACATATTTTTAATACATATTTAACAGTAAAGCCATCCACTAAATTCACTCAAGCTCCCAAATTAGAATCCATCTGATTCTTTCTTTTCCCTCGCAACCCACTTCATCCATACCTTCAAATCCACTTAGCTCTACCTACAAAATATACTCTTAATGCCTCTTCATCTCTCAGCCTTCTTTCTAGTGCAAACCAATGTAATTTCTTTTCTAGACTGATGTAATGGTTTTCTAACGGGTCTCCCTGCTTACATTCTTACTCATTTACACTCCATAATTCCTATCAACAGCCAATAGAGGCCCTTTTAAAAACAAGTCAGATAATGTTGCTTCCTTCCCTAAAGCTCTCTGCTTGCTTCTCACTTTGCTGAGACTGAAATACAACTTCATGTCATTGGACTGATAGTCACTATGTGAACTGGCCCTTGCCCCCTTCTCCTCAGCTAGCAACCAAAGCCCCCTTTAGTTCCACAAACATGCCATGCTCATTCCCACTTTAGGATTTATGCCCTTCCCTCCCTCTGCCTATAACTCTCTGTTCCCATCCTCACATGGCTAGCTAATTTTGTCTAGTAGTTCAGGAATAAATTTAATGGTCACCTCATCAGTGGATTAAAATGTATTTCCCATAACTTTTATAGAATACACTAGAGGCCTGGTGCACGAAATTTGAGCACAGGGGCGGGGGATGTCCCTTAGCCCAGCCTGCACCCTCTGCAATCTGGGGCCCCTCGAGGGATAGCTGACTGCCCATTTAGGCCTGATCCCAGTAGGATCGGGCCTAAACGGGCAGTTGGACATCCTTCTCACAATCCAGGACTACTGGCTCCAAAATCCTCACCTGCCTGCCTCCCTGATTGCCCCTAACCGCTTCTGCCTGCCAGCCTGATCACCCGCTAACCACTCTCCTGCCAGCCTAATTGATGTCGAACTGCTTCCCTGCCAGCTTGTTTGCCCCCAACTTCCCTCCTCTGCTGGCCTGGTCATTCCTAACTGCCCTCCTGTGCTGGCCTGATCGCCCACAACTGCCCTCCTTTGCAGGGCCTAGAACCTCCAACAGCCCTCCCCTGCTGGCCATCTTGTATCCACATGGGGGCAGGATCTTTGACCACATGAAGGCAGCCCTCTTGTGTGTTGGAGTGATGGTCAATCTGCAAATTACTCTTCTATTTGATAGGATAGAGGCCTGGTGCATGGGTGGGGGTCAGCTGGCTTGCCCTGAAGAGTGTCCCAGCTCAGGGTGGGGGTTCCCTTGGGGTAAGGGGCGGCCTGGGCGAGGGGCCTGTGGAGGTTTGCAGGCCAGCCACATCCCCCAGCTACCCAAGCGGAGGCCCTGGTATCTGGGATTAATCCGTGTCTACAATTGAAACTTTGTAGCCTGGAGCAGAGCCAAGCCTTCTGCTTGCTCTGGGCGGCAGACATTTCTGTTTGAAACTTTGTAGCCTAGAGTGGAGGCCTAGGCCAGCAACGGCAGGCTGAAAGCTTGGCTTCCTCTGTTGCCATGGAAACCCAAGCCTTTTTTTCTCCAGCTCAGTGGCTGCCACCATTTCTGTATATTTTATAATTGAAACTTTGTAACATTGAATAGAGGCCTAGGCAGACAGAAAGCTTGGCTTCTTCTGTTGCCAGGGAAACCCAAGGCTTCTTCCTGCTCTCTGTGGTGGCAGCCATCTTAGTTGGGGTTTATTTGCATAATCTGCTCCTGATTGGCTGGTGGGCATGGCTGTGGGTATGGTTTGTGGGTGTGGTGAAGGTATGGTCAAATTTGCATATTACTCTTTTATTAGATAGAATAATATTGTGGTATTAAAATGGATACTCTATGTTCTATCTGGTTACCATATGCATTAATAAGATTTATGTTATATGTACCTACATAATAATTGACATCCATAACATTATTGTTTATAGCATCATCTATTTGTTAACAGTCTGACTTCCTAACATTGTCTAGGTGTTGATTGGAGTGATATGAATACAATAATATATTCTAGGTGAATGACATGAAAAATGAGATATACAGTACACTATATATTTTTTTATTTTCATATATTTTGACTAACTATTCCATAATTAGCTCAAGCTCATCTATTTACCTTAATTACTAAAAAGTTTTTGAACTTGTGTTGAACTTAACAAGCATTGGCTACAATAGATCCCACATGAATAAGTACTAAGAAAATAAGATACTCAACATTCTGTTTAGATAATTCAGTGAATGTTTATATTTTTCACCTAGGAGCTGTTTGGGTAAATCAAATAAAAATCATCATCAAAACATCAAATCTCATGATTTTCTTTGAAAGATTGTGATACAAGAGGCATTAATTGATTTTCTGCTGCAGGTCATACAGAGTTTTAATTAACCCTGACTATGACTTTGGTCCCTCAGAGTGTTAGCACTACATAATATAAGCTTTTATTACATTATCATGACCCCTGCTGATTCATATTTATTCTGAATATCCATAAGTCCAAACCAATATATTAATGCAGGTAGTAACTAATATATTAATTCATACCCTTCAGGTATAGTTCTTCAGCCAAGTACTAGCCACTGTACTGATTATTTTAACCTTATATTTTTCCACAAAGATAGTTTGAGGATTTGGTCAAATATCATCAAAAAAGTCCAGGTACAATATGTATACATTCTTGATCTGTCACTATAGGTTCCCCTTACTGCTGTAAGTTTAATAAAGTTAGCTTTGCCTAGGCCACAGTTTTTCTAGTGGTCCTTTGGGAAGTCAGCAGCCAAAACATCCAACTTAATAGGTATCAACCCTCTTATTTTCTGGCAGCTTGCTATATAAATATACTAGGGATTTAATGGTGACTAAACATGGGATAGTCCATGTAATTCTGTGAGGGAGAAGTAGATTAATCAAACCACAGATATGTAAATTTAAATTGTTATAAAGGAAAATAACAAGGTGTTGTGAGCACACATAGCCAGATAATGTGACACCTGTAGGGAGAATAAGGAGGCTGTATTGAGCAAGTAATATTTGGTCTGAAATTTTAAGGCTGAGTAAGTCTTAACTAGGTCTTGGAGAAGAAAATGGAAAGAAAGGGTAAGAGGAAAAAAGAAAGGAAGGGGAAAGGAATAAATAAAGAAGAAAGGTTGAAGCAAGAAAAAGGGAGGGGGAAAGTCTGAGGAAGAAGGGAAGAGGAAAGAGGATGGGAAGAGGAGGGGAATGAAACAGAGGCAAAGAAAATGAGAGGGAGCAAAGAGCAGAGAAGTCTGAGAGCTTCATGATGACAACTGGGGAAAAAAATCCTCTATGCTGTAATAGAGAGCGAAAAAGAAGCAATACCAGATCAGAGTGGAGAGTTTAGTAAGGGCGACATATATGCATAATGGCCAGAAAAGTTGTGCAATTTAACCTTCATCAATGTATGCGAATGTATGTGAGTATATGTTTTATCGTAATATCGCTAACATAGAGTATTATTATGTCTTCATCTTTGTTAATTTGATAGATGAAAATTATCCCATTATTTCCACTTTTAATCCTTTGTTTACTGAACTTATAAAAGGCAATTTAATGTTTTCATTTTCTTCATTATAACTTATCTCCATATTCTTGGCCTCTGTATATCCCTGGAGACTCCTGTTTTCTTAGCAATTTAAACAGGATATTGTATATTAACTGATATTAGTCCTTCAGCATAATTTTTACAAAGAATCTTCCTAGTTTGTTGTTGGCTTTTAATCTTTGTATTGTTTTGCAGATATAGAGAAAAACGTTATGTTTATGAATCAAAGCCACAAATACTTTCTTTTTTTAGCCTTCATCCAATAATGTTTATTGATTTGAGAGAGAGAAACAAAGAGAGGGAGAGAGAGCAATGTTGATTGATCACCCCCTGTACATACCCCAACTGGGTACCAATCCTGCCACCGAAGTATGCGCCCTGACTGGAAATAGAACCTGCAGACTTTTGGTGTAAGGGATGCCAGACCCACCAGCTGACCCACCTGGCCAGGGCAAAGCCATCAATTTCTTCACTTGTGATTTCTGCTTTGCTTTTCTGCTTAAAGTCTTAATCCAGAGACTCAATAAAGTCCTAAATGTTTTGAAGATTTTTATGGTTTGGATTTCTACATTTAAATATTGAAATGTATAGTATTTATTTTGAAGCATGGCATTGGCTGAGAATATAATTATACTTTTCCCCCTTAATAATTTTTAAAATTTCTGTAGAACCATTTGTTGACTAATCTTTCCCATCCTCTCCCTACAGTTTTGATACCTCATTATTACATTTTCCTTTTTCAAATACTAGAATCTGTTACAATGCCACCTATTCTATTTTATTTGTCTGTTTGTTTACCCCTGGGGCCACAATGATTTAATTATGACACCTTTACACTAAGTTTTAGTACCTGGAGGCAACCAATTCCAGCTCTTACCTGGTTATTCCTTGAGTATAACAGTATCAACTTTTGAAGAAATAAATCTTTTTAGAGTGTTAATTTGGAGTGTGTTAACAGATTCACTTTTTAATATTGGAATGCCATCCCAGATACTTCCCATAGCACATAAAGTATTTACCTGCTAATTCAGGCTTCCAGAACTAGACCTGGAAATACTCAATTCCATAGCCCTGCCTTGAGCATCAGGTCTCACCACTCTCAGCATCTGCTTGAGGATGTCTTTTGATTTCTGCTTTCTCAGATAAGAGGGGGAGGTTCCTGTGCATTCCATGAACCCATTTCAAAGATAAGATAACTCATGAAAAAGTTTTGTGGGCAAGAGGCCAAGCTTGGTCCTAGAGTTGGAGCTAGACTAGGCCTTCCTATGGGTGGCCATGGCTGGGCCACAGTTATAGCACTGCCCACTTTATCTTCATTGTCCTCCACACCTTACCTGGCCTCTTCAGCCTAGAACCTCCTAATTTTCAGGGTCAAGTTTTGTAAATAATATTCTGAAAGCAAATAATTCAATTATCAGTGTTAGCGTGCTGACCTGCTGACTGAGGGGTCCTGGGGTCCTGGGTTCCATTCTGGTCAACGGCACATGTCCGGGTTGCAGGCTCGATCCCCAGTAGGGGGCATGCAGGAGACAGCCAACCAATGATTCTCTCTCATCATTGATGTTTCTATCTCTCTCTCCCTCTCCCTTCCTCTCTGAAATCAATTTTATAAAAGCCAAGACAAAATAATAGTCCTCCTCACTTTAAAGAGCTTAGATGAGGGGATCTTGAGTTTCTTCAAGAGCAGAGAAGGAAAAATAAATGTGACACTGGTGTGTTCATCTTAGGTGAAAATAAGGAAGAGGGATAGGTGGGCTATGTGGTCAAATAGCTAATGAAAAAAAAGACAAAAGGAACAGGAGTGGACCCTTTAAAATGCAGCTGCCCCTCACTGAGTTTTATTGAGGATGAAAATCCTCACACTTTCTCAAATGAGATTCTTTTCCTCCAGTCAGAGCACTGTGTGCCCGTGTCCAGCCTGACGGGAAAGGCAGACCCCACAGAGGCCACCCTGGAGGCACAGTCACCCTCCCCTCCTCTGAGGGTGGCTCCAGGTTGTCACATACCCCAGCAAACCTCAACAAGTTAATTTGTAATCTCAGGGGGAAATGATGGTGGCGCATGCCTGTCACTGAGCACTCTCCCTGCCAGTTTAAACAGCTGATTAGTTAGCGCCACTGGAATCGATCCGCATCAGTTCCACCTGCATGAACCCACCAGGAACCACTTTATTGTAAATCAATCATTCTGAAAACATCTCACAAAGGGGGCAGGCTTTGCTAACAAGCCATCAATTCCTGCTGCCTGTTGGCAGCATCCAGCAAATGAGGAGTGCAGCCAACATTTACTCAAAAACTATCTCTTCAGGTTCTTTTGAGACTGGGCAGGGGGTGGAGAAACTGGAATGGGTCAAGGCTTCCTAACACAGCATGTGCTCAAGGTTGTGGATCTGTTTCCCCATGAAGCCTACCTGTGACCACGCCCTCCATTAAAAAATGGGCAAAAGAGGGTGGGAAGAGATTAACCAAAGAATTTATATCCATATACACTGAGTGGCCAGATTATTATGATCTCTGAATGCATAATAATCTAGCTACTCAATGTATGTGTAGAGGCCTGATGCATGGATTCATGCATGGGTGGGGTCCGGCCAGCCTGGCCAGGGTGAGAGGACATGCGTGGTTGGCCGGCCTGCCTGAAGGTCAAACCCCTAATCAAGGGGACAATTTGAATGTTAGCCTTTTATTATATAGGATATACACTGAGTGGCCAGATTATTATGCATTCAGAGATCATAGTAATCTGGCCACTCAGTGTATGCATAAGTCATGGATACAGACAATAGGCCTAGGATGGAGGGTGTGAGTGGGGAGGAGGGGGTCAATAGGGGAAAAAAAGAGGGACATCTGTAACACTTTCAACAGTAAAGATAAAAATTTAAAAAGAAGCAAAGTCCTCAAATATTTGATATTGCAATAATTAACCTCTGCTCTCCCCACCCCCCCAAAAAAATGGGCAAAGGGTTTGAATGGACATTTCACAAAAGACTATCAATAGATGGATGATCAAGGCACATGGAAAAGTGCTCAGCATTATTCCTTATCTTGGAAATATAAATTAACACCTCAGGAAGGTACCTGCACCACCACCAGAATCATCACTCATATTACATGACTAACAACACCCAATGTGAGTGATAAGGTAGAGCAAACTGAACTTTCCGAAGCTGGTAAGTGTGTAAAATGATACAAATACTTGGGGAGAAGGATTTGCAATTTCTTAAAAAACTAAGCATATACCTTCCTTCTCACCAGCAATTCCACTCCTATATATTTACCAGAGAGGAATGAAAACATTTATCCACACAAAGACTTAAATATAGGTATTCATAGAGCTTTACAGCCCAGAAGTTCATCAGCAGGTAAGTGGATAAACAGTGTGGTACATCCATACATAGGGAGTACTACTCAGCAATAAAAAGAAATGACTTACTGATAAGGAACATGAGTGAATCTCAAAAACAATATGCTGAGGGAAGAAACCTTCCAGGAATGAGGACCTTCTCTATGATTCCATGTGAGTGACGTTCTAGATCAAACAGAACTGATCTAAAGTGGGGAAAACAGTCATAATCATGTTTGCCTTGGGTGGGGGGGAGGAGCAGCGAAGTGGGTGATATCAGAATTGCCTGGAATGTGGCATGAGAGAACTTTCTGGAGGGATGATCATCATATATAATAAAAGAGAAATAATGCAAATTTGACCATACCTTGGCTCCTGATTGGCTATGCTACCAGCCAATCAGGAGCAGGGGGGGGGGGGGCAAGTGGCACAAACGCTGGGCCCTGGGGGTGGAGATGAAATGGGCAGTGGTGGCAAGCACCCAGTCCCTGGGGTGCTGTGCGGGGAAGCAACGGCAGCAGCAGCAATGGTGGTGGTGGTGGCAGCAGGAAGCGCCTGGCCCTCCTGACCCCCAGGCGCTGTGAGTGGAAGTGGTGGCGTGCACCCAGCCCACGGGGCCAGGTGGTTGTAGGCAGCTGGGGCTGAGCTGAACAGGGCGGCAATGGCTGGCAAGGCTTTAGGCCTTGAGCAGGGTCGGGGTGAGCCATCAGTTGGACACCCCTGAGGGCTCCCAGTATGTGAGAGGGGGCAGGTTGGGTTGAGAGACCACCCACCCCCAGTGCACAGATTTCATGCACTGGGCTCCTAGTATTATATAACTTGATAGGGGTTTGGACTACACAGGTGTATCCATACATCAAAATTTATTCTCTCCCTCTCTTTCTCTCTCCTCCCTCCCTTTTATATTCTGAAAATCAATGGAAAAAATATCCTCAGGTGAGGATTAAAAAAAAAAAAGCAATGAAGGGTCCAGTTAATATTTTTACATTGAATTGTATGCAAACTTTCCATCAAGGCTAAAAGTTAAGAGAGGGATCCAAACAAATGCTAAATTTAATTAATGATATGTGTGCTAAAGTATTTGGGGTGAATGTATCAAGCTCTGCAATTTACTTTAAAATGCACTTAAAATTAAGATGTATCAATAGCTGAACAAAAATATTGATGGATAGATATGGCATAAAGCAAGTATAATAAAACCTAAGTGGGGGTAGGAAGGTTGGTTAATTGTAAAATCCTTTCAACTTTTCTGAATGTTGAAAATTTCTCATAACACAGTGTTGAGTGTGGAATGAGGAGAAGAGTGACGATATAAACGGTCATCCTTACCTGCTCAGGGGCTTTGTGTCCTGCCTGAGTGCCCTACTCATTGACTAGATTGGATGGTTACATTTTGACTATCCGGAAGACAAACCTGCTAGGTAGCACCAGAACACATTCCCCGGCGAAAAGATGTGCAGGGAATAGTAGAATTGGTTTTCAGGAGACTTGTACAAAACCGCCAACTCCTTTTAGCCTAAGAGATGGGACAAAGGCATTTTGTCTTGAGATATTTTCCTGCTACCTTGGTGGCTTCTATCTGAATCTTAGTATGTGGGCGGGAAAGCTGGAGAGAAGTGCTCCCATTTTGGATCATGGAGAGCCCCACTGTTTGTGTTTGGTTCAAAGGCGCAGGAGTAACAACCTGATTTTGCAGACTGCCTCATGCAGGCACAGCTCAGCTCATTTGCTGACAGATGATTGCATTGTCAGCGCCGCATGGCTGAGGGTAATTGTGTCATGATGACTCCCTTGCAAACCCTGCATCAGAAGGCAAAACTCCAAGAGTAGTTAGAGCAGTGGGGAAGAGTCGATTTGGACTTCGCAGGAAAGCAGCTGAATGCCTGTGGCCCATCGACTTCAGTGGGGGCCTATGGAGGCACAGATGGGAGAACCTGCTTAAAGTCACTGGGGAGACCCTTATGGTAATGAAACTTCACAAGGTAATGGTTACAATGTAACTTGGTTAGAAGGAATGGTGGATTGATGATATTGGCAACTGAGGGGAAACAGGATTTAAGGAGGCAGTAGGTGTATTGAAACTACCAATACTGATGTAGGAGTTAAGTGCCCAGCTGCTAAATTTAGCTTTGTGTGGGTTCAAGTCCAAGCTGGCCACTAACTTGCTCTGTGACAAGGGGGAAATTACTCAAACTCTCTAGGCGTCTGTTTTACCCTCCCTGCAAAATGATTTGAATAACTATAGCCCACATATGGTTATTGTGAGGCTTGTAAGCAAGGTAAAAAAGATGAGACTAATGCAGGGTGTGAGCCGGCATCATGCAAATGTTTATTGTGACTCTAAGCCAACTTCTCCTCCTCTGGGCCTCAGATGATCTTAGTTACAGTAATACAGAGTTAGGCTCCAAATACTACTCTCTGTTGTTTGGCTACTGTCTGTCTCCATTCTTGTTGGAGATTCCTGTTCTGAGCAAGGACTGTCACTTATCACAGTGAACAGTGAAAGTGCAAGACACGAGCAAGTCTGTTTCAGGCTGAGCAAGTACTTCCTGAGGATTCATTCAGGGAATTAAGGTCTAGGATCCCTATACTATTGGGTAGTTACCTAATATTTCTAGGCTTTATCTTCTTTTTTCTTAGAATAGTAAGTGCACGTGTGTGTGCACATACTCCTAAGCATGCGTAAATGCATTTGTGTATTTGTGCATGTACACAAGCACACAACATGATGAAACTCATGAGAATATTTATGCCTTCTTTTTGGAACCATGATCTCATTCGTACTTTTAATCCCCCCTCCCACCTCCCGTTAAATGTCTGTGCTTGAAGCAGAAACTCTAGACAGGAAGTAGGAAGTACATGGTAACCCCATATGAAAGAAAAAAATAAATGGGAAATCGACAAAGGCAGACATCTGGGGTTGTGGATGGAAGCTAGAGTTAGGACAACCCAATGCCTGAACCTGGACTCATAGGAGGCAAATATGGAGAAAAAAATGTGCAAAGAGTGGTGGTGGGAGCCATCAGAACACTTGGGGAACTTCTCCATGAAGCACTCATTCCTAAGCTCTGGCTGCCCTTTCTCAGACTTCAAATGCTTTCTCAGTCCTACCCTGCAAACCCCTGTGGCTCAGTAAGTATGTATTGAATAGATGAATGAATCAAAGGGGCTGATTTAACTGGGAACACACTTCAATGATGACAGTAGAAAAAGGACATGCGTTTACATACTCGCCCACAGTAGAGAAAGCAATTCGGTTACTAACACTAACAGACAATAAACTCAGGCTAAAACATGGCAATTTTATGAGACACTTGACTGAATAACTTGGCCTTTTCTTTTGTTGCTTTCCCCTTTCCATTTCTACCCCTTATTGACTATTTGTAAGCACCACAGCATGGAATCCGGGCTTTTTTCTTTTTCCCTGAATCTCCCGGTCACTGTGTGGGCTATGGGAAGTCTAGGTTGGCTGATTAGTCGTTTGTTTTTCTTTCCCTTTTTCTTTCCCAGTGAGTTGGATAACTCACTGGTCTGCAGGCTGAAGAATTTGGCATGTGCAAATGCTGCATGCACAATGAATGGGAACCTTCCTTGCCTGGAAAGGGGAAATAGAATCGGGAAGGGGTTTAAAGCATTAAAAAGGCCAGAATTTGTCCTGACTCCCTGGTGGCCCAGTAGGTCAGAGAATAAATGTAGTTTTGACATTTCTTGGTCCCTGCAAACAGGGCAGAGGTATTCAGACCAGAGGATTAGTCAGTCTGTTCATTAAAACACATAAAATGCCTTCACCATTGTCCCTGCAAGGAGGCTGGAGAAGGGATAGAGAAGAGGGATTACTTGAGAGGAAAAAGAGCATGCTGAAAGAAAGATGATGATTTTTGGAAGCAAAGAGAGAGGACAAAGTCAGATGCACATTGGAATCTTTCTTTTGGATGACAGAGGGTAGGATGGGGGTTTAATCTATATTTAGTCCCCAAAGCTCAGAGCTGCATGGCAACCTTTGTTACTGCCAGAAAGACTCATGTTAGACACCAAACAAGGGCAAGCGAGGACAAGACAGGACTGTGGGAGAGAAGAAACACAGAAGAGGGATGAGGGCACACAGGCGAGGGCTGCCTTGGGGGGAAGGGAGCTCTCTCTGTTCCTCTTTTGTGAATATAAAGACAAGTCCATCACCCTGTGGCAGGCTGCAGTGATGAGAAAGATACATAATATGATGGAGCTTGGTAGCAGGCATGTGTGATTGAACAGACCAATGAAGAGATAACATTTGAAAGCTTTACTGCTTGGAAAGCTGTTAGCAAGCTGGTGTCCCCTTCATCATGTTTAATTTTACTTTTACTACCCTTCATTTGCTTTGACGGGTTGATGTTGCCATGGTGCAGTTGGAATTCTCATAAAAGTGCTGTTACCCTTTCAAGATGGCCATTTTTTTCTAGGGTTTATACCACATTTTATAGTTATGTCAGAAGGTTTACTTGGTTTATGAATTCTCCAAGCTCTAAGATTGCTCTCAGAAAACTCCGGGTCGCCTTCGCTTCTTGCCGTTTAATTTGTGCTCTTTTAACAACAGTCACAACTTGGGATGATGTCCCGATTTAATTAGAAATGGATCCGAGGGTTCATGCAAGTAAACAAAGGGCACACAGGGAAACCAAACTCCCTTTTCTTCGGTTATAAGCCCCTAAAGATATGTAACTGTCTATATGCTACTGAATATTACACTTGGTGCATAAAATTGTCATAAATAACATAACTATGACCAACTCTGAAATCTAATAATTAATATGCAACCATATAACTTGATGACTCCTTTATTTGCTTTCAAACAATCTAAGGCTGGCAAACTGTGTAAGAGGAAAATACTCTTCATTATATCCTCTGAGGAGCCCAGGCTACAGACTATGAGTAAGCCTTTGAGTAGGTCCTCAACCTCATTAGTTATTAGTCTCTTTATTTATCAAAGGTGATTTAATTAACCACCACATTTATGTCTAATAAATTTAAGGGAGCAGAGAAATTCAAGGCACTGTGTACCACCACCTGTGAGAGGTAACCCAAACCAAGGTGGCCAAAAGCAGCATGTAATTGCAAGACAATGTACCATGATGTGTAATAAAACATAATTTAAATAAATAAGGATATGTTTTTGTGTAAATATTTCAGGCGAGACATCAGAAGTGTATTTTAAAATCTACCTTTCAGGATTATCTCAGTCAATGAAAATTTAATTTACTCTTCCACGCTGCCTTGAAATATTTGAAATGTGGATGCAGTTTTGAGAAGTGGCTAGCTTCCTATCTGTGTTAGTTTGTTTTGGTTGCTCTGACTAGTTACCACAATCTCAATGGCTAAAACAATACAAATTGATTATCAGGATTCTGGAGTGCAGAGGTTGGAAATGGGTCTCACTGGGCTGAAACCACAGTGTCAGCAGAACAGCAGTCCCTGAGACTCTGAGGAGAAATATCCCCTGGCCTTTTCCAACTTCTCCAAGCTGCCTTCATTCCATGGTTCATGGACCTTTCCCTCTATCTTCAAAGCCAGCAACATCATATTCATTTTTCCAGCCACATCTCTGTTTCTCTTCTGCTCTCCTTTTTCACTTTTAGGGATCCTTATGATTCCATTGGACTCACCAGATACTCCAGATAATCTCTGTATTTTAAGGCAAGCTGATTAGCAACATCAATCTCATTTGCAGACTTAATTGCTCTTTGCCATGTAAAATGACCTACTTATAGCTTCCATGCATTAGTAGATATGTTTAAGGGGCTTTTCTTCCACCTATCCCACCATACATAAGAGGAGGTAAGCATGTCAGAAGACCCCACAGAACAGTATGGAGAAGACTCTCACAGTAAATTGCAGTTGAATCGACCAGAGCTCTACTTTCCAATGCAGAGATTGTATAATATTTTAACACTGAATAAGGAACCGAATTTCTCTAATTTTAGCTTCCCTACTGGTAAAATGGGTGTGTAACATTTTCCTCGAGTTGTAAAGGACTCAGAGTATTTAATTATATATACATAAATTATTTATTTAACTTTTCTCTATTTTCCATTTTAATAGCTCTGTATTTTGCTACTAAAAATGACACTGCATTATAGATCCCTACATTGTGGTAACTTCTAAACTGCAGTCATACTGAGTCCAATGGTATGAACATCTTTAAGGATCTTGATACTTTCTAAAAAGGCAGCATAAATGCTAGTGTATATCCTGGAGAGAGCACAAGATGGTACAAATGAATCTGCTTGTGCTTAGTTTTTCTCAGTTCCTGGGGCCTGTTGTGATATGTTTAATGACACAATAAATGCAAAGGATTCACTTTTTATGGTACTCAACCAAAGAAACTTCAGAAAGGAGAAAAAAACAAACAAACAAAAAACCCACAAAATCCTGTTATATAGAAAAATGGTCTAAAATGTCAAAGTTCAGTGCGGGTTACAAAGTCCCCTATAATATTCATCATAAGGTCATTTTTATGTCACGCAGCTTTCCCTATTCAACTGATGTCAAAATATAACCTCTATATGAAATACTAGAGGCTCGGTGCACAAAATTTGCGCATGGGTGTGGTCCCTAGGTCTGACTGGCAATCAGAGTGTTAGCATCTGTCATGAAAGGGCAGATCACAGCTGACCTCTGGGCCCTGGGCATCACCTGGGCCCCCAATCCCTCATATGTCCCCCTCTGCCTGAGTCATCAAGTCCCCTCCCAGTTCCATCAGTGCCTGGGAACTGGATGGTAGCCCTGCCCCCCACCAATGCCACTGGTCACCATCTGTAGAGCAATTAGCAAGGTGATCAGGCCCTGCTTGCATCTGCCTTAGCCTGGTGCCACCTGCTCCACCATCCAGCCATGGTTCTGTTTGCATTGGGGCCCATTGGGGCTGGCAGTACCACCACTGCTGCCCACTGCCAGCACCGTATCACCAATGTGCACCATGTTCCATGCTGTCCTCTGGTGGCCAGTGCACATCATAGCAAACGGTTGAACTCCCAGTCGAGGAGACAATTTGCATATTAGGCTTTTATTATATAAAACTAGAGGTGTGGCACAGGTATGGTCCCTAGGCCTGGCATATAATCAGGGCCATCTTCCCCAGCTGCCTGAAGCCCCCCACCACCACTCAGCCCTAGTTCTTCATTTGCCATCGGGTGATCAGAGCCTGCCGCCCTCTGTGTATGGGGCAACAGGTGGGGCAAGGGCCTTGGCCTGGTGCCACCCATGTCCCCCAACACCCACCCCCAGTTTCCCATTCATCATAGGGGGATCAGAGCCTTACAGCCAGTGGGAGGGACTGAGTGAACCTCATAGTGAATGGTCGAGTGGTCATTCTGGTTGTTCTGCCATTAGGGTCAATTTGCATATTACCCTTTTATTATATAGGATGGTTCACTTGTTCCAATACACATTTGTGCAAGCAATGTACATTTAATGCCTTTATTAAATCAGTATTTATTGGTTGATTTCTGAATAAGTCAGCTATGTGCCATGCCCTGTTCTAGGAACTTGTGATATGTCTTTGAAGGAAAATTTTCTGTCCCTATGGGGCTTACATTCCAATCCTATTTAATAATAGAATAATATGCAAATTGACCATACCTCTGATATACCCACAAGCCACGCCCACCAGCCAATCAAGAGCAAATAAATTCCACAAAGATGGCTGCAGACACTGAGAGCAGGAGGGAAGTTTGGGTTTCCCCAGCAATAGAGGAAGCCAAGCTTTCTGTATGCCCTTGCCTGACTAGGCCTCCACTCAATGCTACAAAGTTTCAATTATAGAGGATATATCCCAACAAAAATGGCAGTAGCCATGGAGCTGGAGAGAGCAGAGGCTAAGGTTGCCTGAGCAATGGAGGAAGCCAAGCTTCTGCAGCCCTAGCACCTAGGCCTCCATTCTAGGCTACAAAGTTTCAATTATAGAATTTAAATAAATACAAACAGAATTGGCTGTCACCACAGAGCGAGCAGAAGGCTTGGCTCCACTCTAGGCTACAAAGTTTCAATTGTAGAACATAAATTGATCCCTGATCCCAGGGCCTCTGCTTCAGTTGCCAGGGTGCATGGCCAGCCTGAAAACCACCATAGGCCCCTTGCTCAAGCCACCCCATGCCCCAAGGAAACCCCCACCCTCATCCAGGACACTCTTCAGGGCAAACCAGCTGGCCCCCACCCATGCACCAGGCCTCTATCCTATCTAATAAAAGACTAATACACAGATTGATCATCACTCCAACACACAAGAGAGCTTCCCCAATGTGGTCAAAGATCCTGCCCCCATGTGGACACAAGATGTCCACCACAAGATGGCCAGCAGAAGAGGGCCATTGAGTAGTTCCAGGCCTGCAAAGGAGGGCAGTTGTGGGTGATCAGGCCAGCAGGGGAGGGCAGTTGGGAGGGACCAGGCCTGCAAGGGAGGGCAGTTGGGGACCATCAAGCTTGCAGTGGAGGGCAGTTAGATGACCAGGCTGGCAGAGGAGGGAAGTTGGGGGCAAACAGACTGGCAAAGGAGCACTTAGACATCAATTAGGCTGGCAGGATAGTGATTAGGGGGTGATCAGGCTGGCAGGCAGAAGCAGTTAGGGGCAATCAGGGAGGCAGGCATGCAAGCAGTTTGGAGCCAGTAGTCCTGGATTGTGAGAAGGATGTCCAACTGCCCTTTTAGGACCAATACTATCAGGATTGGGCCTAAATGGGCAGTTGGACATTCCTCAAGGTATCCCAGATTAGAGAGGGTTCAGGCTGGGCTGAGGGACACCCCCAAGCCCCCCATGCACAAATATCATGCACCAGACCTCTAGTCTATATATATAAAGAGCCAGGGTCTATAATGTCCAAAATGACCAAAGGGATGACCAAATGCCAGGCTGCGTACACAGCAGTCTCGGGTGGGTAGGGAACTGATGAGTGGGCTGCACTCCTGACTTCTCAAAAAGAGAGAGAGGTGGGGCTGATCATCAGCCACCCCAGGTTGCTGGAAAGGCTCTTTCTTTCTCCAAGAGGTTATCACTTCAGCCCACTTGCCAGCAGCCTGGGGCAGCTGCTGATAAGTCCTGCCTCTCTGATCAGGCCCAGAGATAGGCCCAGAGATGCTTACTGGCATAGAAACCAACCAATCAGAACCAAATCTGGGTGAATAGCGAGGAGCCAATGGCTGCCAAGGAGGTGGAGCTTTTGATACTGACTGGTATAGAAACCGGCCAATCAGAACCTAATCTTGGTGAACTGCAAAGGCAGAACCTAAGGTGAGGGTTGAGGAGGGGTTTTAAGGGCAATAGCTGTTTTTTGCAAAAAAAATGGTTCAATTTTTTAATGACTGGTTTGGCAGTATAGTGCATATGGCTGGCTATCAGTCCAGATATAAGGATTATGTATTTTTTGTCTGCCAAGAGCATCTCTTCCTGCTGAAATAGGCTCCCCCCCCCCTCACCATTTAAGCAATCCTATTTATATAATCTATCTATACTAATAAAAGGGTAATATGCTAATTAGACCAGGTCTACTGGCCATCTTCTGGATGTCCAATTTCCTTCTGGAAATATCCATGGTGGTGGGGGCCAAGGCAGAAGCAATTAGGGGCAATCAGGCCTGCAGGGGAGGGCAGTTGGGAGCAAGATCAGGCTGGCAAGGGAGGGCAGTTGGCAGTGAGATCAGACCATCAGGGGAGGACAGCTGGGGGCAAGATAAGGCTGGCAGAGGAGGGCCATTGGGGGTGAGTTCAGGCCTGCAGGGGAGGGCAGTTAGGGGCGATCAGGCAGGCAGGCAGGCAGATGAGCAGTTATGAGCCAGTGGTTTCAGATTGCAAGAGGGATGTCCCCCAGAGGGATTGGGCCTAAACCAGCAGTCAGACATCCTCTAAGGAGTTCCCAATTGGAGAGGGTGCAGGCTGGGCTTAAGGACCGCCCCCCCCCCCCATGCATGAATTTCATGCACTGGGCTACTAGTATTGATTATAAGAAATCCAGTGAGCTGTTGATTAGTACTTCTTTTGATGACCCCAAAATAAAACCATGTTATGACAAAGAATAGGAAGCTTAGTCCCCATCTAATGAAAATTCTTTTTTCTCATGTAAGGAAATTTAGGCCCAAAGTGGAAAATAGACTTGCCTAAGTTGCAGCAGGGGTTTATTGGTAAATTCAGAACAGTTTTATACATTTGGGTCACACTAATAGCAACATAATTTAGTTTATCAATGAAACTATTAGAGTTATTAGTGTAAATTATGAGAAAAATAATATAACAGTATTATTTTAACTATTTACAGGAAAAATTCTGTTTTTACATAATAACTATAAAGAACCCACATGTGTAGGTAGCAGACGTAGTGAGGGGGCACCTATAACTGATGATCACATTTTTCCTAGGATGGTAATTTTGCTATAAATATTGGAAGAAGGCTACTTAATTAAATCCTGGTCTCTAATTATCATATTGGAATTGGTCAAGTCTTGGAACCTTATTGTCCTGTGGTACATGACTTCTAAAATGCGCCCCCAAGGATCCCCAGGCCCTAGTATTTACACCCTTGTGAAATCTCCCTGTGAGTGTCAACAGATTGATTTAGTGATTTATCTTTAACTGATGGGATGTGATAAGGTGATGTGATATCAATTCTATGATTAAAATTACAAAAGATTATGACTTTATCTTGCTAGCAGACTCCCTGACTAGCTGGCCTGGATAAAATAAGCTGCCATATTGAGGAAGGCATGTGGCCTAGAGCCAACAGCCAGCAAGATCCTGAGGCCCTCAGTTGAACAGTTGTCAAGGCACTAAAGACTGAGGACAACCACTGAATGAATTAGGAAGCAGAGCCTATTCCAGTAAAATCTTGATTGCAGTCCAGTCAAGGACCCAGCTAAGCCATCTTCTGATTCCTAACCCAAACATCTGTGAGATAGTAATTCTGTATTGTTTCAGCCACTGCATTTTGTTTTACTTTGTTACACAGCAACAGTCTTTGATGAAGTGCAATTTTTTGGCCTTCCTGGGGAATTGAGACTTTATTTTTTAACCATGGTTGCATAGAAAGTATGCAACCCATGGGTTTTGAACACTCTCAGGTTAACAGCCCTGTACAAAGTGGCAAAAAGTGTCTTATGTCCTTTGGGTCCAACCAGCTTTATAGTAAAGGGTTGTAAATGGAGAATTGAGATATGCAACCTTTCTGTCGTTCACATGCAACATTTAGTACCACTTAGAAAACAATTCTGGAAGAAAGAAAGAATGGTAAGAATCAAGTAGCACTAGTGAGAAAGAGGTTTGTTGAGGTATAGTTGGTCTCACCGGTGTCCTAATTGTACATTTTTATTTAGCTTTAGCCAACTGGCAGTTAAACACCATTTTAATTATGTTAGCATTGGAAAAAGAAGACTATTTAGTTTGAGTTTCTTGTTCCAACTTCCTTTCTTAATTGCCTTTTCATTCAAGCCAAAGACTTATGGTGGCAGCCACAGCCCAGTTGAAAAACAATTCATTGTATCAGTGACTGGGCCTCATAACAGAGCACCTTAATAAGACCTAGTTCTGTACTTCCTGACTCCCCAAGATGGATTATGTTCATAGTCCATTATTTGAACGAGGGTACCTGAATTATGGCAAATCTATCTGAAACAGCATTGTAGAAGTGTATTTTATCTTTAAGAAATGTATTTGATAAAAGTAAGATATTTACTTTTGTTGCAGAAAGGAATTTAAGCAGAAAAATTTCTCTCTAATGTTTGTTGAATCATATGAGAATGATGAGGGGAACAAGGTGATACATCAACCAACTAACTTGAAAAACTCACTTGTATTTTTATTTCAGGATGAAAAGCTGAGCTAAGGGTGCCCTATGGTATTGCATGAAATACTTTTCTTCTTTTTCCAAGTCATGCATATCACCCAGGAATTCACAAGGGTAGCATCTCGATTCTCTATTACTTAAATTTGCACACGCATGCAATCAATTCTTCTTTCCTTTCCCTCCTCTTTAGGGCTTGTGAACAGAGTTGAAATTTACAGTCTTTGAGGATGGCAATATTTGTTTGGAATTATAGAATCATGGACTGTAAGAACCAGAAGGGACCTCTGAGATTATCTGGTCTGACCCTCTTATTTTTCAAGTGAGCGAACCAAGGCCCTTTGGTGAAAGATCCTATCTAGGACTGATGTGTTTGTATGTGTTTTGTTTTTGTTTTTAAATTGAATTTAGAAAAATAGAGGAAGGGAGAAGGAGAGAGAGATAGAAATATCAATGATAGAGAGACATCATTTGACTGCCTCCTGCATGCCCCCTACTGGGGATCAAGCCTGGGCCAGGAATAAGAACTCGTGACCTATTGGTACATGGGAGGACAGTCAACCAACTGAGCCACTCAGGCTGGGCAGGACTGATGCTTTTAATGACCCTTGGAGCCCTGAACCAAAAGAGACCAGGGTCAGATTTCATAAAGAGCAGGGAAATCATGGATCCAGGCAAGGGGTTTTAATTTCATTTTAGTTTATTTTTTCTTATTATTTGAAGGAAGTTAGAATAAGAATAGTGGGCTAAAGGACCACAGACTATGGTGGTAGAGCCCTGGGATCTCAGCATGGTTCTCTAACTCTGTGACCTTGAGAACGTCGCCTCATCTCTCAATTTCTGCATTGGTGCACATGCAGAAAAACAATAGGACCAACTACTTGAGTTGTTGTGAGGGGTGACATGATCTACTTCATGTAAAGCTCTTAGCACAGGGTCTGACTCTTGACAAGTACTGAAATTCAATATTCTCTTACTAGTATACCATCCTAACTCTGCTGATCCTTACCAATAGCAAATTGCCTTGGGCCTTAGTCTGAGTATGTATAAATTCAAAGGATTTCAGCATTAGGAAACTCTTGATCTTGGATCCTACTTCCTCCTGACCTCAATTTGGAAACTATCTCCTCAGCCCTGAATGGCCTCTTTCACCAGCTTCCACTTTGGCCATCTAGGCACTTCTGGACAGCTGTGTTGTGAGAGTCAAGCTTATAGTTGACCCTTCTCTGCTTTTCTCTAAGACCTAATACAGTGCCTGCAACTGATAGTAAATCAACAGTTTGCTACTGTTTTTTTTTTTTTTTTTTTTTTTGCTTCTAGAGACGAAGCAAGTTTGATGGATTTGTGCACAAATAGAAGATCCTAGCTAAACAACAGCTGAGGATAATATAACATAAAGCTCTCTAGAGAGCTCATGATTAGTGCCAGTAGCTCAAGGAATACTGGGTATCAGTGCAAATGAAGCTGTGGGAAAGCTGGTGGGAGGAATATGAAACAAGAATTGGACCAAGACATCAATTAAAAAGAGGTTCAATGGGGAGATGAGTTTTAATGGAGGAGGAATATATAGTGAGGGATTAAGCTAGGTCTACTGGTAGAAAGGAATTGACAAATATTTATTAGTAATTTTTAGTTATTTATACCTGGGATAAAAAAACTGGTGCCTTAGTTGATTTTTTTAAAGTATTTGACTTGTAGTTTTAAGCATGAATCTCTAGTTACCAAGCATAGTGTGCTCCAGGGAACAGCCCTGGGATTATTCCTCATCCTTCTTTTTCACCTTTGACAGGGCTTCCATGACAGGCAAAGGCTCTGGAGCAAACAAAGTGCAGTGCTTTGCTCACTCAGATAGACTGTCCCCTGTTGTCAGGGCTTAAATTTAAAATCATTCAGGCTGCTCAACGTGGAACCCAGCAAAGAACCTTTGTCAGGAAAAGGTCAGCTGCAGTTATTAACACAGAGTGACAACTGTACTTCAGAAAACAATTGCCCTCGCCTGTCCCTGAAACCTTCACAGAAGTCTTTGCTGACAATCTTTTTGTTCTTCTATATTGTCAGCAAGATATTTAATAGCACTTTGTCGCCCATCTTGGCTCTCTCAAGAGTGTGGGTTGAGGGAGTGCCATGTATCTGGGGAGAAGAAAGGAAACAAAGAACATTTTAATTTCCAGCCAGGTCAATTCAATACCATTTCAGTGAACATTTATTTTTATTCTTATTTTTATTTTTCTAACAAAACTGATGCAACACTGAGTCAGAACAAGGGAGTTTTAGAGCTAGTAGGTGTTCTACACCCCCCACCCCCCACCAGGAACTTTGAAGAACCCTAAGATTCTTTGATCCGTGGCAAACACTGGGCTCTAAATGGGGTCTATTCTTTGTCATCCTATCTCCCTGAGGTCTCAGGCACTAAAGGAAGCTCGTGGTTTCTGATGACGTCAGGTCAGGTCAACCAATGCCTTGCTGTGATATAGCAACATTTGGCATCCTGGCACTGCTTGGTGTCCACCATCATTGGATTCAACTATGCCTATCTTAAATGGACAAAGTAATGCATTTCTCTAGACTTGCAGGACCAGGTCAAAATGACCAAAACTGAGAGGATATTTCGTTTTATAGATGATGAGGAAATGACAGGGTTAACACTCCTGAACAATCCAGGTGGAGGAGACAGGCAGTAATGCCACATCTGGCAGCCTTCCATGATTATGAGTTTTGTGTCTTACGATAGCTAAGCAAGATTTAAAAAGCAGAGTGTCAAACTGTGTTGACAATTTCTAAATGTGTATCTGGGGCAGGGGGAGATGGGGTATGTAATCAAGTGAGCACGCTCATGTTACCAAAGCTGTCATAGCTATGCACATAGAGGGATGAAGTAGACCAAAAGCAATGAAAGGGGAATGACACTTGGGTTGTTGACAGCCAGTATTGTTTCATATAAGTCCCCAAATCAAGTAATCACCATGAATTACCAATTGTTGATCTGAATGTTAGGATGAATCAAGTCACTGCCCTCAGATTGGTGGATGGCTTCTGTAGTGCTGGATATGTTTTCTTGGTGTTTTATACTAACAGAACCCCTGAATCAAGCTAGCCCTATATTGAGTAGATTTTATAGAAAGCTCTCTCCCCAGAATGGTGGTGAGAAGGAGGTTGGCTCTGGAGAGCATGTTGAGACTGGGAGAAGCTGTGACATGTGATAAAAAGATGAACTCCCCAGGGAAATCTCCATAGGCCTGGCACTAGCTCAGCTATTAGTCTTGTCCTCATTAGGGATGCACATTGCCTTTTCCCCAACCTCTTGGAAGGAATAATATATGATTTGGATATTACTCTGCTATTGACATGCTGGCATTTTTGCTTTTAACAATTTTTAAAGAAACAGTAGGAGTTTACAGAGCTAGGTACTTAATAATCCCGGAAGACAGCTGAGGGTGGTGGCAGGAATGCATATTACATTTTGTCCCAATCTTTTCTTGATCATTAAATGTACCCCAAGCATCAAGTTTAGGAATTTTTACCCTACCAATACTCACAGAATAATTGCTAATAATATAGATTTTTAATAGATGGAATTAAGAATTCTAAGTTAAAATCCACCCTTCTCTTCTCAACCCCCTGTTTCCTCTGGATAGTTGGAACATTTTTATTGCTCTAGTAAGGTACACAGGGCTGATCTGCTTCATAGTGGTTCAATGCCAGGGACCGTCATTTAACCTGAATTTTCTCGAAATCTGCACAATAATAAGTCTTGCCAAATGGGTTCCCTTCTATTTCACCCATTTGAGTTTAGACACAAACAACCCAGGCTGAGCTCATGTTTTAAACCACTTTTTGGAGATGTCCTCAGTCATCACTTCTAACAATGTGCTCATTCTCTAAATGAGTCTGTACAACTTCAGGTTAATGACATGAATTCGTTTTCATTCCCAGTGCATAAGGTTGCTGAATCACATTGAGGTAGAATAGAAAACTATTCAGCTAGATTCAAAACAAAGATGTTCTTATTTACAATATTTGTAGTATTGTGATAAGATCATTTTAGTTTGACTTTTTTAGAAAAATGAACTTGCCCATGTTTATAGAGTTAATATTCTTACACACTAATGATTATTTACTTGCTTTTTTGCAGACATAAAGACTGAGACAAACAAAATAAAAACATTACAAGGAGATTCACATAAGATAGAAACTATAGAGTAAACCAGCAGTATGATCCATTGCTCTTTATACTGTGCATGTGGCATGGTTGATTTTGGGGGGGATTTAGTCTGAAGTGTTTTAAGTTAATATTTCAAAGAAAAAAAAGGGAGGTTCTAGGAGGTTCCCAGTAATGGCACCAAGGTGTTTGGCGTTTGAGTTAGGGAGACATGGGATGTTGAAAAGGGGTGCCCATTGTTATGCCCAGAGCTCAGGATCCCCAATAATTAACCACCAGGGAGCCCTTCATTATCCAATGCAAAAAGCAAAGAACCTTTATTCAAACCCGGGTTTGGCTCCCAGCCTCTATCTGGCACAGGAGCAAGATGAGAGAGCGAGCCCAGCAAGAAAAATAGGTTATAAAGGGTTGGTTATTTGGGTGGTCTTAGGGAAGTGACGTGGGTTACAGAGATAGCCTTATTAGGTCAGGGTTTTTCAGCGGGGGTCTCACAGCACAAGGATCAGGAAGTGACCAGTACTTTGGTTATGCCTTATTAGGACCTAAGCCATGTCCTTGGGGCTGCATTGGTCCGCTCAGGCAGTGGTTGGGGGAGTTAGGACATTCCTGGCACCCTTGTGGCCACTCTCAGCGGGGGAGAAGGGGAATTAGGCTGACCAGCCCCGCAAGATGGAGGATAATCAGCTCTGCTTTGTCCTTTCACCCATGTGTATATATGACTTGGCTTTCTAGGAGGAAGAGACAGACACGCTTTAGCTGATGATTGCATCAGGCCTGGGACCCTGAACATGAGAGGAGAAGATGAAAAGGTGGAAAAATATCACACACACACACACACACACACACACACACACACACACACACACACAGTAGTTATGGGCTGAATTGGGTTCCTCCCAAAATCAAAGGTTGAAGACCCAATCCCCAGTACCTCGGAATGTGACTGTTTTTTGGAGATAAGGCCTTTAAGAAGTAACAAGGTTAAATGAGGTCATTAGGATGGACTCTAATTCAATACAATTGGTTTCCTTATAGGAAGAGGAGCCTAGCACACAGACACACATGGAGAAAAAATATATGAAAATATAGGGAGAAGATGGCCACTGACAAGGCAAGGAGAGAGGCCTCAGAAGAAACAAACTCAGCTAATATCTTGAGCTCTGACCTCTAGCTTCCAGAGCTGTGTGAAAATAAATTTGCATAGTTTAAGTGACTCCATCTATAGTACTTACTAGGGGAGCCCTGTTGGAATCCTTTTCACATCCTTCATGGTTCAGAGTTCCAGTTCAGGGTTCAGGTTCTGGAGAAGGCCGCACACAAATGAATAAAGAGACTCAGAAAAATATTACTTTGGAAAATGGGAGGCCAGGCAGTAGCCCATCTTTATTGGAAGGACTGCCTCTTGCGTTGGCCTTGCCATTCCTTTTATTTAGGTTTTGGGAATACACCCATTGTTCTTAGGCAGGAAATAAGCAGATTATCTAATCAGTAAGGATTCATATGATTATCTGGTGGGGAAATTGCCCTTGCCACCCTTATCTCAATTAGATAGGGAGTGGTTGGCTCTGACCTTTCAGAGCTTCAAGGTTGACTAAGCCTTTCAGTTTCCTTGCCCACACCTTTCTATTGGTGAGGTAATGGCTGGTTTCCTGAGGAGCCCTTTCAAACTAACACATACATGTGCATACACACACACACACACACACACACAAGGAGAGAGAGACAGAAAGAGAGGCAATTTTTAAAACTTTACACAAAAGAGGATCAGAATATAGTTTTGCAATTCATCTTTGTTTTTCATATGTTTTATTTTTTTTAAATTCCAAACCCACAGAAAAGAAGAAAGGTAGTATAATAACATTTATGTACCTATTGTCAATATTTAACAAATCTTAACAGATTGCTGATTTTGCTTTAAAACTTTCTTGAGGGCATAAAACATTTCAGTACAATTGATACCTCACCCATATCCTAGTCTCTTTTCAAACTTCGAGATTATAGTTAGGAAGTTATATATCTGTGCCATGTGTATTTTTGAGAATTTAATGCATATATAAATCCATAAAATTCATACTACTGTTTTATGTTTTTTTAAATGTTTATATTAATGTTATCCCACTGTATGGATACTTCTGTAACCTTTCCTTTAACAACCCACTTTTATGCCATAATCACACAGTTGTCTGTAGTGGACTCATTTCATCTGCTGTATAGGGTTCCATTTAGGGCTGCACCAAGTTTAGTCTTGTTTACTTGCTGATGGACTTTTGGGACATCTTCAATTTATTGCTATTACAAATAGACTTCAATAATTATTTTTGGACATGTCTCCCTGTGCACATGTGTAAGAGTTTATCTGGTGAATAGACTTATAGTGGAATTGCCAAAATATTTTTCAAAGTCATTAAACTAATTTGGCTCCCACGAACAGTGTACATGAAATACTTATTTCTTTACTTCTTGCTAACAATTCATTTTGTCAAACTTTCTGGTCTGATGATTACAAAATATCTAAATTTTAAAATTTGTCATTTTCCTGATTACTCATAAAGTTGCCTATCTTTTCACAGCTATTAGCCAACTTGTTTTCTTCTTTTTAAATGGCCCATTGTCACCTCAGACCTCTTTCTGATTGGTGTGTAAAGCCTTGTGTATGTTCTGAATTCTAAAACTGTGTCAGTCATATATGTGGCAAATATCTTCTTCCTGTTTATGGCTTGTCTTTTCACTTTTTTATGGAGACTCTGGTCAAGCAAAAGACTTTCATGTAATCAACTCTTTTTCTTTATGACTTGTGCTTTTGGTGTCTTATTTAGGGGATCCTGCCATAGTCCTGAAAAGATATTCTTCTGTACTTTTACTGAAAAAAATTAAAACTTTGATTTTCATGACTTTAATATTTGGGAGAAAATATGAAATGTGAATAAAAACCTAAATTTTTATTTGTGTCCATCTGACTAACCTGACTAACCAGTTATCTCAATCTCATTTACTTAGTATTGAAATCTTGCCCTGTTGATGTGTGGCACCATAGTCACACACCAAGTTCCCATAAAATTTGTGGCTCTAATGCTGGGTTATATTGACCTATTGCTTAATTTTTTTAATCTATGCATGAATACTGTGATTTCTTGAAAAGTATCACTTTGATAAAACATTACTCAATAGACAAGTTCCCCCTCATTTTATTTTCAAAATTGGCTTCGTTATTATTATAAGTTTTATCTTTTCATATGAATTTGAGAGCCACCTTGTTGAGTTTCATCAAAGATCACTACTGCAATTTTGCATTCTTTCTAATAGGTTACACACTGAGGGAGGAAGGGAAACAAAACACGCTATTATTCCTTGATTTGTTTACACAAAAAAGTAGAAAATTAACAGAAGTTGGTGGCTATCAGCATACAGCACTAACCCAATGGCTCTGAGAAAGGTGCAATTGTAGATGTTACAGAATACAAAAAACACGAACTTCTTGTTGCACTTCCATTCCTTTATACTTGAGGATGTTCTCACATGCCATGGAAGCCGTGCTCTATCCCGGGCAGTATTTGCTGACACCATTGGTTTGGCATTTGAAAGCAGGTTCACAGCAAGCATTCTTGGTCATTTTATTTGCCATCTGTGTGCTGGCATTAATAGTTGTTTTTCCTTGCACATTTTATTGAAATTGCATGTAATTTATGAACAAATTTAGAGAAAATAAAAATTTAAGAATACTGACACATCACAAATAAACATAATATATCTCTCCATCGACTTAGGTATGGTTCATGTCTATTAATAAAATGTATTTCTTTTATTCATGATCTTCTAACAGTGTTCTTACTGTTGGGAGTTATATTTTGTAAATTATAGTTTTGAATTGGTTGTTGTTGAAATATAGAAATACCAGTATTACTAATTTTTATGTTGAACAATCATATTATTTCTAACACTTTGTAGATTCTCTTGAATTTTTTAATGTAGAAAATAATATTCTTGCAGCAAAGTTTGCCTCATTATTTTTAATACTTATAATTTTTGTTTATTTTTCTTTCTTATTATGTTGGTTAGGAACTCCAATAAAATGTTAAATAGAAGCAATGATGGCAAGAATTCTAAATTTCCCTCTAACTTTAAAGTTTTTTAAAGTTGTACCACTAAGTAAGCTACTTTCATTAAGTTTTTGAGAATATTTAATACAATGACAAAAGGATTCCTTTGTTTTGCATTTTGCTTTCCCTTTTTTATGTGGACCCTGAAAAAGAAGATACCTAACAGAAGGATTCCTGATGGCTTAATTCAGCTCAAATTAAGAAAACACACACACACACACACACACACACACACACACACACACACACAACAGTCCAATAACCTTTTCTACACAGGGCCCTTATATGCATACTATACTTGGAGGAGAAGCCTGCAATGCGTTACCTGCCTTCTGCACTGAACTACCTGTCTGCACTGTGTTCCTGCCATGTCTGATACAGGAGTTCAGGAATTCCTGAAATTTTATTTAAAGCAATAAGACTGAAGCTTTCCCCATCCAATTGGAGCTGCACAGATATATCCTCATCAGCTTCTTCACCAACCAAAAGAGAAGCTCCATTCTGACCAATCAGAACATTGCCTTTTGGACCAATCAAACTGTGATGATTTGAAGTCCATATTAACATGAGGAAGATCCAATCAGAGACCAGAGGAAGGGACTTTTGTCTCTATAAATCATCTCCCCTGTGGCTCTGGGAGTTCACTTTCCCTTTCCACTGAAGAATGTGTTTCCCCACCTAGAGCTGAAACCCCAGATGTGTCTTGCCAGAGCAGAAAGAAGCAGACCAGAGCAGGTGAGAGCACAGCTGTCTAGCTGGAGAAGGACCTGGCCCCAGGACCAACTGGCCCCAGGGCTGCATTACAGCATGCTGTTTTCACAGCTGTGCTGTATCACAATTGAGCTGCTTTGCACTGAGTAAATTTTGCTTCTTTCTTGCACCCAAAATTGGGGATTCCTATTGACCTTGGATTGGTGCAAGCAACCTCCAACCATCTGACTGTCCATTGACATGTAAAATCCACAATGAGCATTAAATTTTATTAAATTATTTTCTGTGTTTAGGAACAACACCATATGCTCTTCTTTTTACTCTTTTAACCTGATGACCTACATAAAGAGATTTCCTGATATGAAATTATCTTTGCTTGGTTCTACCATACATAATATACATAATGTAATATACATAATGTAATATACATAATGAATTTCTTAACATATGTGTTGATTTTATTTAACAACATGACAGCATATATTATAAATTTAATGCCTAAATGCAATATATAGATACTTAATATATTCAAAGGCAATATGGTAGAAAGCATAGAGTTTTCATATATATATATATATATATATATATATATATAGAGAGAGAGAGAGAGAGAGAGAGAGAGAGAGAGATTTTCTATAGAAATATATATTTATACTGGCACTTTGGTACCTGAGGCAGAATTGCAAATTTTATTTATTTTTACCCATCTTTAAAAGATGCCCTTAGAAAGCTGAGTTATGAAATAGTAAGATTAAGAGCACAGTTGCTTCTAACTACAGGTGGGTAGGTGAATATGTTAATGAACAGTTAAAGCATGACCATTTGATTTAGGAGAAAGATATAAAATAATTTAGAATTTTATTTCCATTCTTAAAATGTTAGAGATTGTGGCTATTTGTTACTGTAGCAATAGGAAGCTAATACTAGCACTTTGGTGCCTGGGCCAGAATTGCAAATTTTCTTTGCTACCCAGGCACAAAATGCCCTTAGAAGGCTGAGTTATTGAAATAGTTAGATTAAGAGCACATGTTGCTTCTAACTACAGGACAAACCTGAAGTATGCAGAGGCCTCCTAAATTCTAAGTGATACTTTGTAACATTGCATAAAGACTGAGTAACACTTTGGAATTATGTCTGGCTGCAAATATCAAGCCTCCCATTTGTATTAGCCAAGCAACTGTAGGGAAGTTACCTATTTTTATTTATCTATAAAAAGGGTAACATTATCTATCTTTCAGATTTGTTTAAGAATTAAATGAAATTATTTAAAATTTAGAAACTTTCAGTCAGTACTTGCTGTGCAGAAACAGGTTTTTAAAGTATAGCCATTAGACAGTTAAGAATTAAATAATTAATGACAAAATGGTAACATTTAGATGCATGATGAAGTCAATTTGGAAGTGTTTATTGAGCATTTATTCTGTGCTCAAGATGGTCTTAGATGCTGTAGTGGGTTTAAAAATATTTGCCCTTGAGATGGTTACCAGGGAGACTTAGGCCTTCTGTGGATAAATACTGAGCATCCCCTGTTAGGCTAGATGTCTCACTGATTTCAGAAGATACAGTGTCCTGGTGGAGGGTAGTTAGCTTTGAAATGTCAGTTTTCTTTCATGGTAAGAAATAAGTTCCTACAGCATATGAAATATATTTAGTAGTGCCATTGAGGAATAAATCTTAAAAGATGCACACTTGAAAGGTTAATATTGACATCCTGTAAGACATTATACTTAGCACCATTATTGATCAGACTGTGATGGCAGGAGAGCATAAGTGCAGGTCATTTACAGGAGGGCAGGCAAGAGCTCAGATAACTCAGGAGCTTAGGGAAGGTGGGCCTTCCTCATTTCTTTCTAGCTGTGAACATCAATGAGATTACAATTAAAAGAAGATTCTCCAGTTAAAAGTGATGTTTATTTCATTAATAAGTTGTGGGGAAAATCAGTGAATAGTAAAAACATATCTGGGATAGAGGATGAGAATGGTAAAAATAATAATAAAAAAAATATCCAAAGGGAACTTTTCATTTCTTTTCTCTGCTGCATATCAACAGAACATCGAAGAAACCATTGACTAGATCTGGCTGTTTTTTTGCATAATTACACAAAGAAAAAGAAAAAAATGTCATTGTGCACATCATTTAGGCATATGCCAGAATACACAATAGAGAAATTAGATTATTAGGCTTGTTTTTCTTTAATTCTTCTTTAATTTTTCAAAATAATTTTAAAATTATTAAAAAATGTTGTAAAAATGATGCAGATAATTTCTGTATGAACTTAACCCAGATTGTGTAAATACTAAGAATATAATTATCATAATCAAGATATTAATATTGATACAATTTTATTATCTATACCATCAATTGGCCCACTAATGTCCATTTTTTAGTACGCGGTCCAATCTGATATTGCACATTACATTTATTATTATGTTTCTTTAGTAACCATTAATCAAAAACAGTTCCTCAGCCTGTCTTTCATGACTTGACACAGTTAAAGAATCCTGGCCAGCTATTTTCTAGATTGTTCCTCAATATAGGTTTGTTGGATAGCTCTTTAGGGTTAAATTGAAGTTTTGCATTTTGGGCAAGAATATAACAAAAATGATGTTGCATTTTCATTGGTGCATAATTCAGAAGTTTTACCCTTCTTTACCAATTCTTCGTGGCCAGTTCGTCCCACAATGGACCATGTTAACTTTGATCACTTTGGAAAGGTGATTTGCCAGTTATCTCTACTTGTTCTAACCCATTGCATCTTCCAAGAAGTTACTCTGACACTACATAATAATCCCATTTCTCATCCCACATTTGTTACCACCCCCTGTTTTAATGTTCATTGATGAAACATACCTGAAATGATCATTACTGTGGTGATTTTCTATTTCCACCATTCCTTCTGTGATTATTACTTCAACTGGAAGAAATAGCAACACTTTCTCACTAGTTTGAAAACAATTTATTCAATTCATTATTAATAATAAAATGAACTCGTGAATTCTTATTTTATTCTTTATATTATAGACAAGTTTCTGGCCTATCCTTGCTGAACTCCCTGTGTTTAACATATATATTTTGCTATTTTTGTCTCATTTCTTATACTGAAAATAACATAAATAGAAATTCTTTGGATCTAAATTTTTGATATAAATTAATGCTTGGTAGTTGTTTTTTGTATGATGTGAGATACAGATCCAATTTGATCTTTCTTTAAATTGTTTACCCAGTTGTCCCAGCACCATTTATTAAAAATCCTCCTTAACCCTGTTTATTTGAGATACCACTGTTATAATATACTAAATGTTCATATGTTTGGGAGTCTGTTTTTTTATTCCTTTATTCTAGTCCACTAGCCTGTTTGTCTATTCATGAGCCTGCCTGGTGCTCTTTTAAGTATAGAGGCATTAAGATATATTTTAAAATGTAGTATGGCTAATTGCCCCCTCCATATCCACCCTACATGTTTTCTTTTTGTTGTTGTTTTCTTGACTGTTCCATCATGTCTAATTTTTCACAATAACTTTAAGATAAGCTCATCTAGTTTCAAATAAAACACATGTAATGTTAATTGAGATGGTGATAAATTAGTTTAGGGAGTACTGACATTTGTATAAAATTTAGTCAATCCAGTAACAGGGAATATCTTGCCATTTGTTCAAGTTTACATTGTCTCTTTCAAAAGTTAGAGGCATTTTCTTATAGAGATTTTGCCATTTTCCTGTTGAGCTTACTCTTAACAATTTTATCTTCTTTGCTGCTATTGTAAATGGTGTCTCACTACCATTGTCTTCTAACTGGCTATTGCTTATGTATATAAAGACCATTGTTTTCAGTATATTAATTTTATATTCTGTAACTCTCCTGAATTATTTTTTACTTTAGTTGTATTATTGATTCCCAGGTATATTATCAAATCATTTGAAGTTGAGGAAATTTTCCCTTTTTAGTAACTCATTCTGAGTTAGGGAGGTTAGGATTTCAATATATATTTATTTTGGCTAACATAATTCAACTCATAACAACATGTACAATTTAATATATATTCATAAGTTATACTTTAAGAAAAACTTTTAAGGTCTTCTATATTCTTATTCACTATTTTTTGCCCAATTGATATTTCTTGCACTCAAAATGATGTTTCAAAGTCCTTATTAGAGTGTATCCTTGCATTTCCTATAGATTTTGCTTCTTAAAGATGATTCCTATGTTATTAAATGTATATATCTCTATGAAATATCTTTATCATTGTGAATTGTGGCACTTAGTCTCTCTGAACTCCATTTAATGTGATCTTTTTAACTTAAATTCTACTTTGTCTGCTATATGATGTTTTCCTTTTACCTACTTTCATTTTTATTATAATGGTATACCTTCATCCAACCATACCTTTTTTAATGCCTTTCTAATCACTTCATTTTAGTATTCTCTTGTATATGATACATATAGTTAGGTCACATGAGACATTTTTTTTCTTTTTTCTTTATTTAATCCTCACCCAAGGATATTTTTCCATCGATTTTTAGACAGAGTGGAAGAGAGAAGGAAAGACAGAGAGAAATATTGTTGTGAGAGAAACACATCGATTGGTTGCCTTCTGCATGAGCCCTGGCCAAGGTCATGTCCAGGGAGGACCCTGCAACTGAGGTATGTGCCCTTGACCAGAATCAAACTTGGGACCCTTTAATCTGCAGATTAATGCTCTATCCACTGAGCCAAACTGGCTAAGGTGCATGAGACTATACATATGTTTGTATATAATACTGATGTATATGTGTATTTATTTATTTAATAAAGTATTCACTATAAGTTCTTTTTTATGTTTTCCCAATAACTCTTGGATGAATGAAGCCTTTTCTTTAGAAAATTCCACAGAAGAGCTATCGGTATAGAATTCTAAGTATTACTGTGCTTAAAACATTTTATATAACTTTTGATGCTTTACAGATAGTTTGAAAATTCTTAGTATAGACTATTTTACTGAGTAGGTATTTTGTTTTTGTTTTAACTACTGTTCTATTTTTGCTTTGCTTTTTATGTTATGCTTGAAAAGTGTGATGCCAGTCTACTTATTTTACTATAGTAAGTTGTTTTACCTTTTGCCAAGTTGCTATTAAATTTTTTTTCTTATATCTGAAGTCTAATAGTCCTACTGGGATATGTTTTGGAGTCGATGTGTTCAGATTCATTTTCCTAGGTACCAAATATAAACTTTCCATATGTCAATACAGATGTTTTTTTGAAAGTTTTCTTGGATTATATTTATGAAATTATTTATGTTACTTTGTTTTGTTTTGACCTACTGAAGACCCCAGTTATACATACATTATTCCTTCTTTTACTGTTTCATTTTTACCACTTTCTTCTGGCTCTTTATTTCTTTATATAACTTTTATTTTCTTGGCTAGTTTCCTGAATCTTCTCAATGCCCTATTAAATGTTTACTTGCTACCATTCATTTGGGCACCTTGTAATTCAGTGTTCATTTATGAGCTGGTTTGTTTTCCTTTTCTTCCATTTTTTTAAATTTAATTAATTAATTTCTTCCACTTTTTGTTTATTTCTGTTCTTATTCAATTTATGAATCAGTGTGCCTTTTTGCATTCCCAAGTTCTTAATTAATGTTATTTAAGATATATGTAGCAACTAACCACATGGATTCTGTTATCAGTGACCTGTATTCTGTAAATCAGGTGCTTTCTCATGATCTAGGTATGAAACGGTACCAATAAGCATAGAGTGGAAATGTTAGCTCTGGTGGTCAGATTCAGCATTTCCAATGCAGCAGCATCCCTGGCCTTTAGAAATACTGAGCATATACTAGCTTTCATTTTGTTACTAAATTATAGCAGTTTCATTATAGTGAACAAGTTTGATTTTGTTTACAATGACTTCTGCTCAGCACCCAAAAGATAAAATTGACATATTTTTATAATATAAGCACACTTTTTCTTGTACATTGTGTTCATTCTTGAATAAAGTGAGTTTAGTGTTGGCTTGTAGATATTAAAAAGAAAGTATTGATTCAATAAATGTTTTCTTTAACAAAAAAAATATGGAGCATTGGTCAGAAGTTTTCTGTTTTATAGGGTTTTTTTTCTTTTGGGGGCAGTTTAATCATATGAAGTGATGCTTTCTTGTTTTATATAGTTTTGTACTAACTTCTCATAGACTTGGTGTCTTTATTCTTTAATTTATTTTCTAGTTTCGGGATAGATTATAACATTCTTAGTTCAATGCCATTCTCAGTGAAGTAAAGCTTGGTTTGTTCAGTGGATGCCTATTTATGAAGGAGTTTTGGGTGTGTCTGATTATTTTGAGGTTTTGGGTTTTTATTTTATTTTATTTTATTTTATTTTATTTTATTTTTGTCTTTTAGGAGTATACATTTTTACCACCCAATTGCCGAAAAGAACTTACAGGTTTTTTTTTTTTTCCTTCAAAAGCTGTGCCTTTCAAAATCTGTGTCTTTTAAGTATACATTTTAAACTCTTCCTCTCTAGTAAATGCTCTCATTTAGCAGGACATGTTTTTTACATTTTCACATTGTGGTGATTCCGTTAGAGCAATTTTAGGCCAGCTTCTAACTCATCTCTTCCATGTTTTCAGATGATTCCTGCTGACCTCAAAGGCATGTGGTGGGAGTGTGAAGCTCTGCTCACTGGTATTTGATGTTTTCCTTTTTTAAAAATTATAATTGTTGGAAGTTTGAGCATTATCTGTTCTATATATACTGGGGGTGTGGTTTGCAGAGACAAGAGTGAGAGAGAATGAGGGGGGGGGGGAGAGACAGAGACAGAGACACACACACAGAGAGAGAGAGAGAGAGAGAGAGAGAGAGAGAGAGAGAGAGAGAGAGAGAAGGAGGTGGAGGAGAAGGGAGGAGGTAGAAAAGATTCAGTAATAGATATATGGGAAACAGTGGCCTAGGCAGCAGTCATTGTGTTTGGCTCCCTGAAAATCATAGGTTTGCTTTTAATAATTCAATTACCCTGGTTTTCTTATGGGAAAAAAAAAAAAGAGTTGTTTTGTCATAAAAATGATTTCCTCGGCTGATTGCATTTGGGCTTTTCCTAATGATTCTTTTCATCATGTGTCTAGAAAAAACATAAAAATGTACATCTTGATTATGTGGAGATATTGTCTTAAATTTGAATGCCAAGTAGCCGCTTTTTTCTTAAGCTCAAATTTCCTTGCCTTTAACTTTTTTTAAAATATATTTTTTATTGGTTTCAGAGAGGAAGGGACAGGAAGAGAGAGAGGGAAACATCAATGAGAGAGAATCATTGATCCGCTGCCTCCTGTACAACCTCTACTGGGGATTGAGCCCACAACTTAGGTATGTGCCCTTGACCAGAATCAAACCCGGGACCCTTCAGTCCGCAGGCTGACGTTTTATTCACTGAGCCAAACCAGCTGGGACCCAAGTAGCTTCTTAAATACTTCAAAGTGTGTGCTTATAAATTTATTTATATGTATCCTAGGGGCCCGGTGCACGAAATTTGTGCACTGGGGGGGGGGGGGGAGGAGTCCCTTCAGACCAGCCTGCCCCCTCTCACATACTGGGAGCCCTCAAGGGACGTCCCACTGATGGCTTAGGCCCCATGGGGAGTGGGCCTAAGCCACAGTCTGGCCTCCCTTTATGAGAGGCGACTGGGCTAATCAGGGAAAGGCACCAGCCCCATCACCCCGCTGCTGCAGCCACTGCCAGTCACTGCAGCCACCAAGGTGTTTTCATCAATCCAGACTCCATTCCCTTCACCATGAAAAAATGACGACTTTCTTTAGGCATTTTCAAGATGTGTCTTTCATAGGATATAACATTTCTTTATTTTTCTTTTTTATCCTCACCTGAGGATATGTTTCCATTGATTTTTAGAGAGTGTGGAAGAGAAAGGGAAACACAGAGAGAAACATCAAAGTGAGAGGAACACTTTGATTGGTTACCTCTGGCATGAGCCCTGACCTGGGTCCTAGCCAGGGAGGAGCCTGCAACCTACATACATGCCCTTGATCAAAATATAACCCGGACCCTGCGGTTGGCAAACCTAGGCATTATCCACTGAACCAAACTGCCTAGGGAAAGGATATGATATTTCTTAGCCCTCCAGCAGCAGACCTTTGTTTTTTTCTCCAGGAGTGTGGTGGAAGAACCCTAGATTACTTTTTTGGATTCTTATACCCAAGTTACTAAAAATATTACCAGGGGCGTACAGGGAGCTTAGCCAATGAGCAGTCAGAAAAGGTGTTTCCTCTACAGTTCACATCTATCTCCTCTGATCTCCGGCTCCACCCCTGCCAAGGCCTAAAACCTCTGGCCCTGGGCGGGGAACCCCCAGTTAGCTGTGATTGCCCTGCTCCAACCTGGCCAAGGCTCTAAGCCTCTGGCCAAGGACCCGAGGCTCAGATCTAGAGCCGGGGACCCCCAGCACGCTTGATTGCTCTGCTCTGAGGATGGGGCCTTGGGCGGGCCTAAGCCAAGGTGTTTTCTGACCCCCAGCATGCATGATCACCCTGCTCCGCCCCCAGCCAAATCCGCAAGCCTCTGTTTTGAGGCTGGGGCCTTGGGCGGGAAACCCCCAGCACGTAGGATTGCCCTGTTCCGCCCAGGGCCAAGGCCGAAAGCCTCTGGCTGATGCTCTGAAGATGGGGCTCTGGGCTGTTGACCTCCAGCAGGCACAATCACCCTGCTGCCTCTGTTTGAGGCTCAGGCCCTGTGTGGTTGACCTCCAGCACCAGCGCACCACCCCACCCTCCCACCCTCGCGCATGCCTCGCTGTCCCGCCCCCGCTCCTGATTGGCTGGTAGCTTAGCAAAGGTACGGTAATTTGCATGTTTCTTTTTTACAGGATATGTAGATTATATGTGCACATGTTTCATATATGTGTGATATGTCTGCTTATATAACACTTTACTTCTCCCTTCCTGAGTTATCTACTGCCAGTGTCACACTCTTTAACTTGTAATATTAGTCTTTTAGTTTAAGAATCCTGAGTTCTAATATTCCATTTTTAAGAGATGCTCCCCTATTTCCAGGTTTTACTTTAATTGTCCTGAGCTCTCATCTGATCTCATCAAAATTTCGGTCTCTGATTCATTAATACTTCTTTCATAATCCTTTTTCTCTCTGTCTTTAGCTTTTCTTTATGCAAGTGAGAGTCTGTCATATATTGCTATAAGCCAGTGCTTGCAATCTCAAAAGCTTCCAGGGTCTGGCAAGAAGCATAAATAAGACAAACAGGCAAGACAGAACACCGCAAACACGAGTGGGGAAGCAAGGAACCAAACTGTCTCCATCCAAAGGTATCCAAATGGTTAGTTTGAAAAGGATGTTTGAATTTGTCCATTCACCTTTCACCTTGTTTCCATTTATTGCTCTCTTCTAAAATCTCAACTTTTGTTGAACTCACTGTCTGCTTCCCGTATGTCTGCATCCAAGTTACTTTCCCTTTCAGCTCACTATCACATCCAGAGGCTCGTGCTCTGCACTGAGAGGCCATCTTTCCTAACTTCCTAGAAAGCTCTGCATTCCTCTCTCTGAGAGATGACAATTTCATAGCTCCTCTCTACATACTTTCTTATTAGAACACTTTTAGCTTTGATAATAGGGTTCTCAATTAAAACAGCTTATATTTATAGCAATCTACTTTCTAACCTTGGCTACTTGTTATCTTAGTCCAGTGGTCGGCAAACTCATTAATCAACAAAGTCAAATATCAACAGTACAACAACTGAAGTTTCTTTTGAGAGCCAAATTTCTTCTAATGCCACTTCTTCAAAATAGACTCTCCCAGGCCATGGTATTTTGTGGAAGAGTCACACTCAAGGGGCAAAAGAGCCGCAGGTAGCTCGCAAGACTCAGTTTACCAACCACTGTCCTAGTCCTTTCTTTTTTTCTTTCTTCCTTTCTTTTGGTATGTTTTCATTGATTTTCAGAGTAAGGGAGTGGGAGAGAGAGGTAAAAACATCAATGATGAGAACCGTAACCTCCTGGTTTCTGGATCAAAGTTCAACCACTGCACCACACCAGCCAGGCCCTAGTTCTTTCTTTCATAATAGTCACTACAGCCTACAATCACTTGGTTTTTGCTTACTTTTTTTTTTTCCATTTCACTCTACCAGAACATAAACTCTCTGAGGGCAAAGGCCACATCTCTTTTATTCACTAAGTAGTTCCAGGGTCTAGAACAATGTCTGCCATATATTAGGTACTCAATAAACATATGTTAAATTAAGGAATTAATCAAGACAAAGATTCAACATCTTTAAAATTCCAAGAAATCCAGTATAAAAAGGGTTGTTGCAGGTAAAATCTCAAAGAGGGCTTGGCCAACATTTTTCTGTAAAGAACCAGAAAATAAATATTTCAGCTTTGCAGACCATCCAGTCCCTGTCACAACTATTTAGTATAGCTGAAAGCAGCCATGGGTAATGCACAAGGAATGGCAGTGTCCCCATTTGGATCACAGTCCTAGTTTTCAGATCCCTGGTCTAGCTGAGCAGTCTTTGTATAAACCAAAATCCTGGGCTCACCCTGCTCCCTGGTGGATGCTCAATAAACTACATATGATGCATAGCTTCTACCGGGAGGACATACATCAGAGTGGTTGAGAGTTTAGACCCTAGAGCCAGATTGCTCTGTTCAAGTCCGGGACTTCCATGTACGTGCTATGTGACCATGGACAAGACACTGCCTTCTCTGCGCTGCCGTTCCCTCATTCTTTTTTTCTTTTTTTTTAACCAGGACACAGACTTTATTGAGGAGACCCTTCTTAAGGGCGAAAGAGCTCACATGCGGGGTGAAGACAGAGAAACTAGGGGAAGGGGAGAAGAGGAGACCCAGACCGCCTCCAGGACTGCCTGGGAGAACAGTCCAGGAGAAAAGGTGCCATGTGGCACACTGAGACACATTTTAAGGGCCGGAACAGGCAGAGGTTGGGCCCAGGGCAGAACGGGAAGGGGTGGGACACAGGACACTCTGGTATGTGCTTGATTGGTGTCTCGATGTCTCTGTGGCAGATGTCAATTACATCATAACTCTGCCCACCAGTTGGAGGGGGTACCTATCATTCCAGGCTTCTGAAATATTAAAAAAAAATTTGAGAGTTGAGGCAAGGTCTGGGGGGCAAAGGTCCATCTTCTGTAGCTACTTCCAGCTGAGAGGGGGCGTCTTTAAAGGCATCCACCCGGAGTCTCAAGGAATCTGGTGTTAGGTTCTGAATTCAGTGGCAGATCTATCTTCTGGTTGGCGAATGTCTGCATTCTGTTCTGCAAGAAACTAGTGAAACAATGCATGAGACATGGAACAAAGAGCAAGATTAAAGAAAGATACTAGTGTGCCTAATGAGAGGAGCCGTGGAGTAAGTGATCCAAAAACAGGGAGTGTTTTTCATGCTTAACGAGGGTGCAGCACCATGGTTTCCCCAAGGGACTGGTTGGTGAAGTCTCAAGAGCGATCCAATTGAGTCACTTGGAGGTAAAAGCTGGTCCTGAGGCTGCCACAGCATCACTTGTCTGGTTTTGCTGCTTTTCTGGGCCTGGAGCTGAAATACAACTTGAGGGAGGGTAAGGTTCTTTAGGAGGACCGAGTCCTCTCGGCTGGAGGGCTGGTCCTGGCCTGGGTAGAAACCTGTCAGCGTATTCCTGGAGCAGTTGTCTAAAAAGGGGTTTAAGAAGGTGGGGTTCCTTGGTGTAGCCTGGATTCCAGTCAGGCCCATGGGCAGGGGGTCTGGCCAGGAGCTGTGAATTTCTAGAGAGAGGGCTTCTGACAACCTCGGGGCAGGTTGGGGCAGGAGTGCGTTGCCACAGGTTGAGTGGAGGAGAGTGGCTGGGTTCAGGGCTATGGACTGAGTTCAGGAGATGTCAGGATTCTTGAGGAACAGGAGATGGACTTCCTACATGTAATGGAGAGGGGGGAGGAGAGTTAAAGATTGGTGGCACACAGAAGGTCCTGTAGTCTATGGGTGGAAAAGACCTGTAAGGGTTGCTGGAGGGAGCTTCTGGGCCTCCTTGGTGAAAACAGTGGCTGCAGTCAGATTCCAGAGGCAGGGTTGTCATCCTCGAACCATGGGATCAAGCTGTCTGGACAGATGGGCTACGGGGGTGAAGGCTGGCCCTAGTGGCTGGTGAGGACCCCCATAGCTATTCCCTGTTTATCATTATTCAAATAGTTGGAAAGGCTTAGAGATGTCTGGGAAAAAGGGAGAGAGATGCCAGAAGGATATCCTGGAGTTAGAAAAAGCCTGGCGAACAAGGGAGTGTGAGAAGAGGAAGCCTACTGGTGTTTCTTTAGTGGCCTGGTATAGTGGGTCCTTTTACCATTCTTGCCCTTTCCATTAAATAATTGATAAGCTTGTGCCAGCAAGAAAGTTGTTCCCTAGGAAGGGTAGAGCAGGGGAGAGGGCAGGGTGAGAAGGTGCTGAAGCCAGAGCAGTTTTCAGAGCTGAAGGGTGATTTGCCATCAATACCCATGACCAAGATCACGAAGGAAAAGTGGCCCAGCAAAGGAAGGCAGGCAGAGAAGGTAGCACCCATGTCGACCAGAAAGAAGACCTGCTCATCCAATACCTGGAGCATTAACCTGGGCTCGGCGTGAGTGATGGGGGTTGTCGAGTCTGGGCATCTGCAGTCTTCAGCAAGTTCCAGCATGGCCATTGGCTGGCCAGGACCTGGAAGGATGGCCCCTCTATGCTGAGACACAGAGGCCCCGTCACTTTCCCAGGGGCAGTCACGTTTCCAGTGGCTGTTTGGACCGCAGGGCTTGGTTGGAGGCTGGGGCCGGAGGCACGGCTTTGTCCAGTCGGTGGCCTTGTTTCCGCACATGAAGCATTCTCCAGGTGATGCTTGTCCTCTTGTTGCACCCCCACCACGCACAGTTCGTGGGCCTCAGATCTGTTTCAAGGCTTGGGTTTGCAGGGTCACCTTCTAAGGCGGGCCTATTCTGCCTGCTTCCCAAGGGGAATTAAGAGTTAAATGCCATGTTTGGATCTCGGACCTGGGTTTGAGGCATAAGGAGACAGGTAGGGGGAGGCGGGGTGGAGCAGGTGGCAGGCCAAGGGAGGAGCACGGTGTGGGCGGCCACACCAAGCGGGGTCCTAAGGGGGCGGGACTTGCCATGCCAATATGGCGGCCCTGAGGGGGAATGAAGGGCCACATGGTCAGGGTCAAAAGAGCAAGGCAAAAGAGAAATTCCCTTAGCTGTTTGGGGTGGCAGGAGGTTCTCGCTTGTTGCAGCAGCCTCTGGTCTCCTGGAGTTGGTTCCCATAGGTGTAACGAGATGGTTCCCACAGAGGCCTGGCAGCAGTGGCAGGAAGGAGCAGGGGAGGGGCAGCCGCGGTGTGGTGAAGGAGGAGGGAGAGGAGAAGGAGAGGCGGAAAGGAGGAGAGGCAGAGAGGAGATAACGGCTGGGTTAGAAGAGTCAAGAGAGCGACAGAGAGAGGGGCAGTTTGAGGGGGTTTCCCATGGGCTAGGAAAACCTGGGGTGTGGAAGGAGCAGAGGGAGGGGTAGGAGTGGAGGAAAGACAGGCTGCATGTAGGGAATCTCTGGAAGCTTTTCCCGTCCAGTGGCAGAAATCATCCGTGCTTAACGAGGGTGTGAAAAATGGGGGTGTTTTCGAAAAGGCACCCTAAAGGTGCGTAGGGTGTTTAATTTGGCTAGTTCCCATGACTGGAGGAAAAAGGCCACCGGGAAGTTAGCGAGGAATAAGAAGCGTCCTTCTTTTCCTAGGCCAACCTGTAGAAAGAGGGTGAGAGAATATCTATGGGGTCGTCACCCCAAAGACTTTCTCATGGAGTAGAACAGAGTTTCCCGGCCAGGTACCTGGGCTTTCGTAGAACGTAAAACAAACGTATAACATAGCCGAGTAGACGGGAAACTCTGGGGCCTTTCAAGGTCAAGGGAACCAGAGGGAGGGGGAGGGAGAACTCTGAGGCCTACTGGTTAGGAGGAAGCGACGAGATTCCCACGTGTCCTGGTCCAGCAGTGTTTGAGAAGTGTTCTGAATAGGCCAATCAACTCACAACCATGCCACCGAGCAGAGCCAGAGCAGGAATCAGAAGCTCAGGGCTAGGTTTGAGGATCGCCCATGTTCACCCGGTTTCGGCACCATATGAAAGATGAAACAGAAGGAGCAGAGAGAGAGAGACCAGGGTACCAGGACACAGACTTTATTGAGGAGACCCTTCCCAAGGGAGAAAGAGCTCACATGCGGGGTGAAGACAGAGAAACTAGGGGAAGGGGAGAAGAGGAGACCCAGCTGGACCGCCTCCTGACTTCCTGGGAGAACAGTCCGGGAGAAAAGGTCTCCTTCCCTCCCTCATTCTTTAGTAAGAATAATTACAGTGTCTATGTTGTTAAGGGTAAATGAGGATTAAATGAGGCAATCTTTGTGAAACAGGTAAAACAAAGCTTGGCACATAACTGCTAGACATTTGTGTTGAATAAACATGGAACAGGTCCTTTCAAAGCACTTTGCATACATTCTCTCATCTTCTCACAAAAGCCAAATAAGGTAGGCATTAGAGAGGTATTCTATTTTAAAGACATGGAGACATAGGATTCAGAGATTCTAAGGTCACACAGTTAATAGGTGATAGTATTAGGGCCACATAAATAGAATGTTTTAAATTTTGAGATTAAAAACTTCTGAAAATAGAGTATAATGCATTTTCCTACCCAGTATCTATTTAAAACAAAGGTAACTGGTACAAATTGGCTTCTGCAGTGATTTTAAAAGATGGCTACAAATATTCAGATACATTTCTCATTCCGAGGAAGATCCTTCTCCTGAGTCTAGTTGAATTTGAGACTGCTTCAACCAATAGAATGTGGTGACCATAATTGGCCTTTTTCCTAAGGGAGCCACTGGGTTGAGGGGAGCATGGCCCTCTTCTCTCCCTGCCATGGTGTATGCTCATCCACTGATAGCAGTGTACTCCAAAAGGGAACATTATGACAAAAATATCACTGTACCTGCTGTGTTCAAGGCTCACAGTGTGTGGGAGGCAACTGATCTGTTTCTCACTCACATCAATGTTCCTCTCTCTCCCTCCCTCTCTCTCTCTCTCTCTGTCTCTCTCTCCTTCTCTCTAAAGGCAATAAAAACATATCCTCAGGTGAACATTAAACAATTTTTTTAAAGAGAAACTTAAGGCCTGGAATGATATCCAAAAGATTCATGCCTGTCATCGAATGGACCAGGCAAGACAAAATGAGAAACCGTCATCATATCCAGCACAGGGGACCTTGCATCATCAATACTGAGGACAAAGGTATTATCAAAGCCTTCAGAGACATCCTGCAATTACTCTGCATAATGTAAGTGAACTGAACATCTTGAAACTTGGTCCTGGGGGGCATGTAGGCTATGTCTGCATTTGGACTGAAAGTGCTTCCCGCAAGTTAGCTGATCTGTTTGACACCTAGAGTAAAGCTGCCTCCCTCAAGAGTAACTACAACCTTCCCAGGCACACAATGCTCAATACAGAACCTTGAAAAGCCCAGCCCTGAAGAGCCCTCTAAGCACCACGCAAGAAGATTTATTTCAGACCCCTAAAGAAGAATCCACTGAAAACCTGATAATCATGTTGAAACTAAACCCTTATACAAAGACCATGAACTGGAACACCATTCTTTACCAGGCCCAGAAACAGAAGCTTTTAGGTGAAAAAGCAGCAGAATGCTAGAAGCCAAATCAGATAGAGGTGTTTCCAGGCAAGAAGCCTGTGGGAGAGAAGAAAGGGAAGAAGACTGTTGGCAAAAAAAGCCTTGGTGGAAAAAAGCCTGCAGCTACCAAGAAACCAGCAGCTGAGAAGCCCACAGAAAATAAACCCACCACAGAAGAAAAGAAGCCTGTGACATAAAGTTACATTTCTTTATTCTGTAAAGACCAAGTCAGTTTGGACAGCTAATTTTGAATGAAAACCTGATAAAAGGCAGTGAGAAACATGGAGGGGAAAGTGAAGGGACACTCAGCTCATGCCTTGCTCACTGGAACACAGTCTCTTAGAAGAACTCTGAGCAGCAGTTGAAAAGGCCAATTACCCTGAGGCTGCCATGTTGTGAGGAAGCCCAAGCCACTTGAAGGGGCCATGCATAGGTGCTTACGTCAGTAGTCCTGTCTGAGTTCAGCTCTGAAGTCATCTCAGCCCAGGAGCCAGACATGTAATCAGTCTTCAATCAGTTCCAGCCCTCAGGCTTGGGGTAACCCACACACAGCCCCTTAATTCTTCCCAGCTGAGGGCCTAGATATCATGGAGCAAATAAACTATTTCCTCAGGGATTTGTCTGAGTTCTTAAAACACAAAATCCATGAGCATAATAAAGTAGTTGGTGTTGTGTGGGATTAATTTTTGGGGTGCTATGTTAGCTTAGAGATATATAGAATCGCTTCTTTCCATATTTTCCTAAACTATAATTATAGTTCAGTGATCAATGCTGGTCTTCCTTTATTTCTCAATGGCCTTGCTTTATTTCTACCCCAAAAGTCTTTTGAGTCATCCAACATTAGAAGGAGCAAGGATTTGAACCCAAAAGTCTTCCTTTAGAGCAGATCTGCTGAACCCCTCAAACTACTAGGTGGTCATAAGCAAATTATTTCATTTACTTAGGTCAATTTTGTCTTCTAAAATGATGAGTAGAGCCTGCTTTGCAGGATTTCCATGAGAATCAAATAATATCATGGATGTAAAACTGCTTTAAAGAAATTTAGACTTCAGACCTTTGGCAAGAGATCTGGAGCAGAGGGCAGGTTTAATCTTCCTGGAGTTCCAGTCTTTCAAAAAAGCATTTGCCCAAACAAATCAATAGTGTTGATGCCACAGTGATGAGAAGAGCAAGCACACTTCTCACCATACACTGGGGGCTCCTAAAACATCTCTGTGTGTGTAAGTGTCTGTAATTTAATAGTGGGCCAGCCTGGTGATTTTGAAACAACTCAAGTGTCTGACATGAGAGCGAGTGACAGTTCTTGGAACGAGGACCATGAAATGCAAGTACATTGCAAATCACTCAGCTGTGCTGTCGGGGGAATCATAGTCACCATATATATTTTCTTAAAAGTAGTTTCCCAGCAAACCTTTCATAAAATTCATGACTGTGACTGACCTCTGCTACATTCTTGCCTCCACAACTTCCACTGCCCCCCTCAGATATAACCCAGGCTTATAATGCACCTGTGGCAAACACTGCTATTTGGATGTTGAGTGGCCATTCCCAGCCCCCTTTCCCCTTTCTGATACCTTCTATAGAGTCCAGAAAACCAATACTTGCCATCAAGCTTCCGCGCAGGTCAGGGTAGCCCATGTCCATGAGGAATAGGCAGAAGTATTCTGGAAGAGGTCTCTCTTTCCTGACATAAGGACACACATTGGTGGCCTTTCTCACTTGCTCTTTCTGTTGCCTAATGGATGGAGGTGCAGCAGCCATCTGTGACAATGAGGGACATGTTAAAATGGAACATCTTTGAATTAATCACCTCTCTCTGTAAGAAATAGGTTCAAGTTTATGTAAGCCACTTCAGTTATATATTTTTTTCACTTGCAGATGCAAAAATTCTGATATAAAATTTGTGCCACAGGCAATGAACCATTGTCCTAAGTGAGCAGGTAACTTTTACTTTCATACCCCTTCTGAGGATGGTAGACACAAAAATCTGTGAGTGTAAAGTCACTTAGAAGCCACATACTTCTCTCCCATGGAGGCTGGCCCATGGCTTCCTAGACTGTCCCTCTACATACCCCCATAGCTTTGCCACTCGGTTGGTTCAGGTGTGATGATCTGCCAAGACCACTGCCACAGTCTCCCTGCTTTTCTTCTGTTTCCCATAGTGGTGCCCTGTCATTCTCCACCCTGAAGCCCTGGGGCTCTTTCTAAAAGCAAATGTACACCCATGTATTCCTGCAGAAAGCAACATTCCAGTGCTCACCCATGAAAGTCTGAATGTCTTCACTCTGTTGAGAAGGCCTTCCATGATGTGGCCCCTGTGTCCCTCTCCAGCTTCTCCTGAGCCAATTCTTTTAAACTGTCTCCCCTCTCCAATGTTGTCAGGTCCTCAAGCTCTTAGCTGCAGTCATACTTAACTTAAAAATCTCATCTCCCATTATTTTAACCCTTCTAACTCCCTCTCACCACAGATTTCTCTGACATAGGTGTGCACAAGTGTGCAAACACACACATACACTCCACTCTAGATTTGTTGTTCCTGTCATGTGTCCCCACAGCACTCCACTTCAGTATTTGGAGAACCAAATGCAATAAAGGCAAAGGCCTAAGTCTCTCTTGCTCATTGTTATAAGGCCAGTGTCTAGATAAGTGCCTGACATGTAGGCCTGGAAGGAAGAAAGATGGAAGGATGTTTTGATTACCTCCTATTCATTATAGTAAATGGAGGGATCCTCCACCCTAAATAATAGATGGCCAAACACAAGAGAGCAGACACCAAATAGATGAAATAAACAACAGTACATTAGTCATTAATGCTCACAACTCAGGGGAGGAGGACACCTCAAGTCATGCAGGACCACATAGAAATTGCACATGGGAGAGAACCAGCAGGGGCTGTGGGAGTTAGGCTTTGGTGGTGACAAGAGGCTGAGGAGACACTGAGATCACACAGGAGATGTGAATGGCTTTCTTATATAATTTTACAATCTGTCAGGAAGGTGAAACCCATTAGGTTGAATACCAGGTGGGGTACAGCTGACCTGGCTGCCAGAGGGAAGCCTTTCCTGTTGGAAAGGGGGCATTTTGGCAAGAACAGGGAATCCATAGTCAGCCTTTGGGGCTCTGTGAGACCCAAAGCTGTCAAGGTAGCCCTTGAAAATTTAGGTCTTACAATACAAAGGGGAGAAGAAAGGATGGGGGCAAGGAGGAAGACAAGGAGGAAAAGGAAATTTCTCTTCATATTTTAGTCTTACTAAATTCAGTGGTTACTGTGGTAGACTACTTCAAGCCAGAAATTAGACAGGACCACGCTTCAGTTACCATTTGGGGCACTCATTCATTGGTTAACCCAATCACCATTTCCAATTTTTTTTCTTTATCTACTTTTCAGCCAGGCCTGGTCAAAGTGCTGCCCCTGGGAAATAAGTATCACTGTTCCATGGGACTTCTGGAAAAGCTTTTGCTTCTTTTCAGTATCCTTTTCTCAGTATCCCTCCCACTTTGTGCCCACTGTGCAGCCATCCTCTATGAATCTTATATAATAAAAGCCTAATATGCAAATTGTCCCCTCTGACAGTTGTTGGACCAGTTCAACCAGGAGTTCAACTGGGAGTTCAATCACATTGCTATGACGTGCACTGACCACCAGGAGGCAGCACAGAACATGGCAGGCAACGGTGATGCGGTGCTGGCTCTGGGCAGCAGTGGAGGCACTGCCGGCCCCAATGGGCCCCAAAGAGAGCGTGACTGCAGTGGGATGGTAGAGCAGGTGAGCAGACAGCTCTAGACCAAGGCAGGTGTGAGCAGGGGTCCAATCGCCCCATTGATCGTCCCAAAGACAGCAACCAGTGGCAGCGATGGTGGTGGGGAGGGGTGTGGGGCCACTGCCCAGCTCCCAGGTGCTAAGAGAGCCAGGTAGGGGGGCCCGGCCACAATTGATTGCCCCAAAGGTGGGATGGTGGAGGAGGTGAGGGGGTGGTGCCAGGCCAAGGCAGGGTGCCAGGTGGGGCTGGAGGGCTGTGAGATTGGGGGCATGATTTCTGCAGGTCACCCGGAGGAATCCCACCCATGTACAAATTCATGCACTGGACTTCTAGTCAGAAATATCCAAGAGAATCACAATGATCTGCACATCTCAAATAATCTGCATTTTATTCATCACTTCACAGGAAGATTTTGTACAATTGGATTTTACTTTTGTTATTTTCATTTAGGACTTAATCATAAATATTGTTCACAAGTATCAACTTGCTTATCCACCTAGTATTACATTGGGTGAATATTCCATAGTATATTTGACCCATTTCATGTTGTGAATAGAAGCTTTTTTTTGTTTTCTGTGTTATTCAAACTTGCAGGCATTGCAGGCAACAGAGCATGATGATGAGCTGCAATTGTGGTTGGGTGCTGATCTGAATGCCCTCTGGGTTTCAGAAGATATGATGAATGGGTATGGAGCTTGAAGGGCTTGTATCTAGACAGTGGTTATATTTTCTAAGACATTGTGGATATTGATATCCAAATATGCCTATAGGGCCCAAGACCCAAGTGAGCCAAGTGGACAGTCCACCTATATGGTAGGAATCAGGCCTGGAGAGATCTGGGCTGGACTGAAAAGGGAGAAATATTATCTAAGGAGAGCCATGCAGCATAGCTGGTGTGGAGAAAATAGAACCATCCATGGAAAGTCAAGATGGCTGCCCGAAATTAAATAAATGAAAAAAAAAATATGGACATAGCAAGAATATAAAGAGGAAAATGAGAAATGAAAAATTACTAGTAAAAAAGAGGATAAAGTATATTATGTGGTTCCAGTCCAAGGCTTAAGCCACAGACACTGGTGGACACTGGTCACCCCGGCACAAGATGCCTGGCTACAATAGTGAAGGTGGATGTGAGAGCAAAAGACCACTTTAGTGAGGTAACCCTACCCTTATATTTTCATGTTTATTTCTCCAACTTTTTAATAGAGTAAAATGATTTCAATGTGAAAAAAAAATTAACTGTGTTTACTGAAGTGGGAAGGGAGAAGGGGAGCCTGGCCCTGCATTTGCTCTTTTCTTCTCCTGTTCCTGGCGGCAGCCCTTGGGGATGTTCAATAGATGTCAAGGGAGCATAGACAGCTCTATGTCATTCCTTGGAGTACAGCAGGACAGGATCAATTTTCAGTTCACTTAGAGTATCTTAGGAAATCTACTGACCCTTTCTTTAGTGAAAAAAAAAAAAAAAGGCCCAGAAGCACATTATTCATAAAACTTAGCTCACAATTTCAGGATGTTAAGAATCCCACTTTAAAAGCTGGCAATGAGATTCAGGGTATATTCTGCTTCTTTTTCATCTCTCGACTATTTACAATTCTATTCTTTAAAATTATGTTTTTGGATCCCAACCTATGCCTACACATTCAGATATGCAAAGGAGCTCAGTAAGTACAGGGGTAGAATCACCATGGGACATTCTTCTCTCACCAATGAGACTAACATTGCTATAGCCAACAAGAGTTAAAGATCAAAGATGAAATAATAGAATAAACACGACTATTATAGGCCTCCAGCTATGTTGATTGCCCCATACTTTACCTGGACATCTCCCGTTTCCCCATCCAGGTATTATGAACCACTATCATCACACAACTTCTATGGAATCCCTGTGCTCTAGGGGACTTAACACACTACAAATATGCCCCACTGTCTGTGGGATAGCCATCAGCTACTCATCCATGCTTCTTCTTTCTGAGCCTCATTGTGCTATAAGGAGTCTACTCATCTTCCCTGCCGCCTGTGAAGATGAGCTTTCTCCTGCACTGGTCTTCATATGAACTCAGTCCCCATTCACAGTTTTCTCATAAGCTGGACTCCTTTGCAATTGTGTTTCAACATGGGACAAGCCACAGGTAAAGCTTAATGGAATAGCAAGTCAAGGAAAAAAGACTACGAAGTAAATTAAAAAGTAAAAAAAAAAAAAAACAACTTGATAGAACAGATACAAATACTGATAAAGATGGGGGAAAGACAGAAATAACAAGGGCTGTGTAACTTAGGGTTGGGTCACAGTGATGCCTGGCTTTAGGTGAGGACTTGAAGCCACTATATTTATAGAGCTTACCATGTGTTAAGCTCAGCTAAATATCTCACTATACAAGCTGTTTTAACTATAACAATAACCCGGGGGAGGCATTGTTATTAAGCTCACTTTGCAGACAAGGAGATTGAAGTTTAGAGATATTAAGGGACTTACTCAATATCACACACAGAATTAGGATTCAAACCCAGATCCATCTAATGTCAAACCTATTACCACACTCCACAACATGTGATTAATAGTGTGTAGTACATAGTAACTTTTCTATCACTATTTGTGAGAAAAGTGAATCCAAGCATACATGAATGAATGAAGGAAGTAGGAATGTGAGAATAAGAAAGTTCCTGAATGTTGTAATGTGGATTATACATCCATGGTGGAAGGTGGAAGCTTCAATGAAGAATCTGACTATACGGATACTGAATCGCTGATATTTATTGAATGTTTACTCTGTGCAAAGTGCTTCAACACTTTAGAACAATCTTTTGGAAGACAACAGAAATATACTGAGCACTAGACACTGCCTGGGCACTGTTGGGCCTTCAGGATGGCAAATTATCTTCACATGTTCACAGCCCAATTGCAGAAGAAAGGCCTGTAATGTACTTCACGCCATGGATAGGGCTATCTGAGGGTTTAATTTACCTACGCTCTACTCACTGTCTACAAGTATGAACAATTCATTAGGAGTTAGATTTCTTTGACTCTGGGGATTTTGTAGTGATCAATGGGCTCTGAATATAGTAGGGATCTACCTGTCCCGCTTCCCCAGTTATCACAAACTCTGGGCAATAGACTCCCATATAGTATGAGCAATTTATAGTATAATGAATTTGTTTTATTCTGCTTCAGTCTGGGAACCAGGGCCCCTCTTTGCCTTCCTGTTGTTTTATTTACTCTTCCATCATTCTCATTTTTGTAGCTATTCCCATTAGCTCTTCTTTTCTGTAAGGTCATTCTGAGGACAGGATATTGCAATGGCCAAGATGAGTTGTGAACAAGTGCAAGCCAGGTGTGTGTTGGTGATTCTCTCTCTTCTTAGGGGCTCTCTGAAATCTGGCCCATAAAGAAAAAAAATATCACACGCTCAAGATTTAGAGCCCAAATTCTGATTTTGAGGTTGATGTCATTCAAATGAATGCCCTCAGCAAGGCACAACAGAGCAGTTACTGGGAGAGATAAGATGATTCAGTGTCATACCTTAGTGAGCTGTAACTCACAGGGGCTGGGGGGAGACATTTTTGTAACCACTGAAATGTGTAAGGCCAGCCCCAGCCCTATATATTGCTGTTTTCCACAATGGCTGTTTCCTAGAACATCCATCTCTTTCACCACGGGATGCTAGGGGCATTGAGAATTAGTCAGTTTGCTATACTGGCCTTGTTAACACTAGTGGCAGGACATTAATACAGGATAATAGTAATCACATTGGTGTTAAATATTTGCAGTGCCAGGGCAATAGCTTTGAACCTCAATCCACTCCATTTGATTAATAGCAATGCTGATGGTGGCACCCGGGAAGATGGGTTCCCCAGCTTTCTTGTCTAGATAGTATGACCACATCAGTGCTAAATGCTTCCTTTACTAGTATATGTGAATACAATTAAGACTAGCTTCTAATTATTTCTGGAACATGCCCTTTAATGGTGAAGGCACTTTAAGTTACAGTGACCAAACAGTAATGCACCATAACATGTTACAACCTCCCCAAAGATTACTTGATTGACAAAAAACTATTTTTTCCTCCAACTGATTGACACGATGGCAGGTGTGAATTGATGGCCCAGCTTCTAGCTCTCCATTAGATCTTAAATCAGGGAGGATTTGGGGAGAACCAAGATGGCTGCATAGGTAAAACACCTTTCTTGCCGTCATACTCAACAATTTTAATACTACAACTTAACGAAAGAACAAACACCTTCCAGAATCACCAGAAAGCTGGCCGAGTGAAAATTCCACAAATAAAAGTGAAGATAAGACACTGTGACTCGGAGGAGTGGCAGGGGACAGCGTTGAAAGATTCGCGTGGAGAGAAGTTTGGAGCGCGCACCAGTGGAGAGGGCGGGCGGCTGAAAACCAGCCAGTTTTCTCGAACGGGGAGACAAAGACGTCCCACTGGACTGATTCTCCAGCTCTGGGCGAAGTCCAGGGAACCCACTATCACACAGAGTAAAAACTGGACAGTGGGAGGGCACGCCAAAGCTCGGGTGCTGCAGGGGCCTCCCAGCTTGTGGAGAAGGCAGCTTGCGCGAACAGCTCGGCTGTGTGACCGCACAGAGAGCGCTCTGCGACTTGCTCTCTCATTCGGAAAACCGTCAGACTGCTTTGTTTTACGACCCTGGGTGAGACATTGGGCGTGCACAGTCATTTGGGGAGAGTCTGAATTCCCCGGCAGCTGGTGGAGCTCGGCAGTGGCTCTCTCTCAGAGGTGCTGGCGGCCATTGCCCCCGGCACAGAGTCCCTGGGGCTGCATAGGATGGAGCTAACGCTGTCTGCTTGGCCCGGAGACTCCGCCCATCCAACCTGAGCACAGCTGAGCTTCACAGACAATTGGTCTGGAGGTCTACTCCTCCAAGTGCTAACAACGATTAACCTGAGCTTAACTTCTGCAAGACTGTGCAACCCATATCCACCTCAGGTAACTGGGGAGGCTGAGCCACTGTCCCTAGTAGGAAGTCTACCACACAAAGCTAATTGATCAACTCAGGGAAGCAGCCACCATGCAGAGACATGGAAAGAAATCAGATGTGAAAGAAATGGAGGAAAAGAAACGATTGGGCATGGAATTCAAAACCACAGTTATAGGGTTTTTCAAGAGGCTCCAACAAAAGGTCGAGGCCTATAAGGAAATAAGCGAGACCGCAAAGGAAATGAATGAGTCCTACAAGGAAATGAATGAGACCTGCAAGGAAATGATAAAGACCAATGTGGAAACGAAGGAGACTCTCAAGGATATAAAGGAGACTCTCAAGGATATGAAAAAGGACCAACCAGAAATTAAGCATACACTGACTGAAATAAAAAATATTATACAAAGACCTAAAAGTGCTCTGGAGCACCCCAAGAACCAAGTTAAAGATTTGAAATACAAAGAGGAAAAATCCACTCAGCTGAAAAAGCAAGAAACCAAAAAAATCCAAAAAGTTGAAGATAGTGTAAGGGGCCTCTGGGACAACCTCAAGCATACCAACATCCGAATTATAGGGGTGCCAGAAAAAGAGAGATAGCAAGACAATGAAAACCTATTTGAAGAAATAGTGACCGAAAACTTCCCACACCTGGTGAAAGAAATTGACTTAGGAGTCCAAGAAGCACACCGAACCCCAATATATAGGAACCCTAAGAGGACCACACCAAGGCACATCATAATTAAAATGCCAAGAGCAAAAGACAAAGAGAGAATATTTAAAGCAGCAAGAGAGAAACAGTTGGTTACCTATAAGGGAGCACCCATATGGTTGTCAGCGGATTTCTCAACAGAAACGATGCAGGCCAGACGGGAGTGGCAAGAAATATTCAAAGTGATGAACAGCAAGAATCTACAACTAAGATTACTCTATCCAGCAAAGCTATCATGCAGAATTGAAGGTCAGATGAAGTGCTTCGCAGATAAGAAAAAGCTAAAGGAGTTCATCACTACCAAACCAATATTATATGAAATGCTGAAAGATATTCTTTAAGAAGAGGAAGAAGAAAAAGATGAAAGTGTAAATTATGAACAACAAATACACATCTATCAACAAATGAATCTAAAAATCAAGTGAATTAATAAGCTGATGAACAGGATAAACTGGTGAATGTAACAGAATCACGGACATAGAGAGGGAATGGACTGACAACTCTTGGGGAGAAAGGGCGTGTGGGAAGTGCATCAAGAGACTGGACAAAAATCATGCAACTATGGGAGAGGACAGTGGAGGGGGGTGAGGGCGGAGGGTGGGATGGGTACCAGGTGGAGGGGAACTAAAGGGAGAAAAAAGGGAACAATGTAATTAATATACTGAACAATAAAGATTAAAAAAATAAATAAATAAATAAAATTTTAAAAAGAGAAGGATTTGGCTTTAACAATTAGCTGGACTGTAGATAGTGTTCTTTTCGGGGGGCGGGGGAGGGTGGCTAGAGTACCTAATGGGTGGTAGGACAATTTTTCAGTTGAGTCTCTTAATGCAAATAACTTGTAAAACTGATTTTCAAAATTTCTTGAGTTTTTTATGTTGCTTTTTTCCTTGAAGGATATAACAGGAAGATATAGGTGTACAATGAATTCAAAGGATGCTCTCTAGCTAGAAGTAGAACATTTGCCAGAGAAAAGTTTGTCTTTGCCAAAACCTTGTGCAAAGAGGTGAGGAAACGTGTTTACCTTCAAAAATTGGATCATATATTTTAGCCATTCATTGGGATAGGGAGCCGATGTTGTGTCTCAAGAACTATGATGCACTGTAACCAATGGCTATGTTTGAGAAAGGTCACAGAATGGGCATCCCATGGTACTCTCTAGTGCTGTGTGCCAGGAGGACAAGATTTCCTAGACCTTCCATGACTCATCTCCACATTCCTGCCACTTGCTCTCTATCACTGTTTTAATTTGGACAGAAAGTCTTTTCATGCATGTTTGTTTACTGCAGTGTTGGAAGATTTGGAGGCAAGAAAACTATAGATTTGTAGTCTGCTGGTTCCTCAGGAACTCCTAGGAGCAATGACCTGGATTTTCTCTGTGTGTAGGCCAGATGAGCCAACAGGAGAAAGGAAGTATTATTAGATAAAGATGATTCTAACATTCCAGAAAGGCAAACCATTGTTTTTGCTTAAAAATAAACCCAAGGTATGCTTTTTCAATGTGTGTGGTTGAGTCAACAGCTCTTAGTCTTTCGGCCTTCAAGTTTTTCACCGAACAAATCAAAATAAAAATTCACAAAATATCTGCTATGCATGATGATGCCAAAATTCAAAGAATAAGTCTTTGAATAGTTGTAATACATATTCCAAATAAGGTACCCATAGTTCTAAAGCATTTGGAATTGCATTCATCAAATGGTATGGAAGTACAAAGGAGGGAATGATTGATTTCTCTGGGAAGGGAGAGATGAGTTACAGTGTCAAGGAAGGCTTAACAGAGGAGTTGATTTTTAAGCTGAGATTAAAAAATGCGTGTGATGGTGCCAGGTGAAAAACAAGGTGGCTTGGGTGGGAAAGGGGCAATGCCAGCCACTGTGTGCCTAAGGAAGTGGCGTCATGTGACTTTCACCTAAAAGGAGTGTCCCAGGCAGGTGGAGAGGAGGGCAGCACCAGTAAAGCCTCCACGGGTACATTCATTCCTCAGGAATTGTTTCTTGAGAATCTACTATGTTCCAACCACTGGATTGTGGAATAAATACTACAATGATGTGGATAGATTATTGATGTTTAGCCTCTTGTTTTTTCTTTTCTTATTTTTGCTATTATGAATGTGATAATATTATAGAAAAGCACTACTCTATGTAATATATACGATTATATGTAACTTCTAAGAAAGTTAAAAGAATTTTTTATTTTATAGTAATATTTGTTGTTGCAAAGTAGAAGGGGTCTGCTGAAGTGTGGAATGAAAGGATTGATGTATTTTAAGATATATACATTTTTTCCCAAACTTCTAATTTTTGATTAGTAATAAATTTCTTGTGTCAAATCACAATTGGCCACACCTTCAGGTTATTTTTATAACACTCTGCTGAGCACTGATTTGGGATATGAGTGAAGAACAAAAGAGAAGGAAAAAAACAAAACCTGAGCTTTAATAATGATGGACATGGCTGAAGCTGGTTTAGCTCAGAGGATAGAGCGCCGGCCTGTGGACTAAAAGGTCCCAGGTTCGATTCCGGTACCTTGGCTGTGGGCACATCCCCAGTATGGGATGTGCAAAAGGCAGCTGATCCATGTTTCTCTCTCATCAATGTTTCTGACTTTCTATCTCTTTCCCTTCCTCTCTGTAAAAAAATTAAAAAAAATTTTTTTAAATAATGATGGACATGAAGACTGGCGCCAGATAGTCAAAGTCTTTAAGTAGCATTACTTATAGGAAATAAAGCACCATTGTAAATACTAAAATTGGCGGATGCCATTATCTTATGTAACTATTAGAAATACAATATTGTCAGATGATGGCCAAAAGGGAGACAACACTGGGTGCTGTTCTGGACAAGATGAATGTGAAGTGTCTGTAGGTGTTCAGTAGGATCACAAAGGTAGAACATTTTGAGAGGGAAATACATAAAAAGTAAGGAACCACTGTATTTTGAAGAAAGAACAAGAGAAAAAAAGCCAAAGAGGAAAAGACAAATGGTCGAAAGGTAGAAGAAACTAATGGAAGGGAACTCATACTTATCTAAGATCTGTTTCAAATCAGAGACTGCTATGAACTTAACCTATGTGACAGCACTGAACCTTCATGGTAAACCTAAAAGTAGTCTTATTCTACTTTGTGCATATGGTTGAGATGTTTGAAAATATTAATTGACAGTTTTCCTGTAATTTATTTGTACCCTTTAGCCTTTTCCCATGTGACACTCATTTCTCATAGACTCATAAATGGCTGTTAAAAAAAATAAACTAGAAGAAAAAGACTTTTTATTTTAAAGAACCTAAGATTTTAATTTTCAAAAATAAATAGCTTTAAAGAATCTGAATGTCAAGAGAGCTGTGCCTCTGATTCTCAGGAACAACCCTGGGAAGAAGGAAGGCCTCACGTAGAAATGGCACACTGTGTGTCCAGGGTAATGATTTATAGGAGGCCTCACAGAGTTCCTCAAGTCTTAGCCAGGTACAAGAGCAGTAGGCATATTCGAGTTCAGTGTGGCATGGACATGAGGACCCTGCCAAGTTTCTTACAGCCTGATAAAGCCAGGAAGCAGCAGACTGGCATTAGTACAGCCAGGAAGAGCATGAAACCAGCTCAGATACAGTTAAGCATGATGAGGCTTTGGGTTCAGGAATGAGGCATGATTCAGGGGCAACCTGCATGAATTTACAATAAAATACTAGATGGGATTGTGCATCTCAGCAGATGTTAGTATGGGTAGATCCTGCCTAGGATCATAAATCCTCAACTAAGAGCCTTGGGAAAAGAAAAGAGAAGCCCTTAAATGAGTATCTGCTCCCTAGCTGCATGAGGGCTTTAAACATTGGAGAAAAATAAAGGAAGCTATATTTCTTGTACTCTTAAGTTTATGATCAAAGATTCATGTCCTATGATAATCAGTAAAATTGCTTTTAAGAGAAGAGATTAAGGTGATTTCCAATGGGAAACAATGATGTGCTTGTATATAAGGTTAGTTCTGCCTGGCTCCAGAATCCTTGCTCATGCTGCTATTCCACTTGTATAGCACATTCCCATTTTCTAGAGTCAAGAGAAAAATGGTCAGCTGTGTCAGAATTCTAGGGGTGACCAGGGGAAAGTCCCTTTCCCACATTTATTTCCCCCTGGTGCTGAGGACAGATGATGAGTAAGTCAACTGGAGACCAGACCCAGGCCTTCATCCATAAACCTCCCATTGTCCGGCCTACTTTAGTAAGCCAGCAATGAAGTCACTTCTTCCACAGATGAAGGGAAAGGTCACAATTGGGTAAACACATAAGGGAAAGGGATGTTAAAAAGAGTTTGCATTTTGCAGTAATTTTTGTGTTGCCATGTAGATGAGGTCTGCTAAAGTGGAGAAAGGAACAAATTTAAGTTTTGTTTTTGTTTGTTTTCTCTCTGCCCCTTCTCTTCTCCCCCTCACCTCTCTTTTATTTTATTTTTCAATTACAGTTGACATTCAATATTTTTACATTAGTTTCAGGTATACAGCATAGTATTTAGACATTTAACACATACTTAGCACCACACATAATTATTACAATATTATTGACTTTATTTCCTATGCTGTACTTTCACATCCTCATAACTATTTTATAAGTACCAATTTGTACTTCTTAATCCCTTTACCTTTTTTACCTAGCCCCAATCCCCACCACCACCTAAAAAAATAAATGAGTGGATAAGGAAGAAAGTAGCACACATATACAATGGAATATAACTCAATCATAAAAAAGAATAAATTCTCACCATTTGCAACAACATGGGTGGATCTAGAGGGTATTATACTAAGTGAAATACGTCAGACAGAGAAAGGCAAATACCATATGATTTCACTTACATGTGGAATCTAAAGAACAAATAATTAAGGTTTTTAAAGTGTTTATATAATGAAAATTTACTATATGCCAGGAACTGTATGTTAGTGCTAAAAAATGCAGCCCATGAACTAATATCTCTAATATCGCTTACAAGTTTATTAGTGCTACATGTTTTTAGGATCCACCCCAGTGCTATTCAGTCAAAATCTTTTTAAAGGGGGCCCAGATATATATGTTTTAATAAGCTCCTAATTAGGTATATAGGTATTGAACTTTGTGAAAAGCTGCTATAGAAATATGAAAAGCATTTGACTAGAGATGAAGAAATTATGGAGAAATGTGGACTCAGGTGAGGTTGGAAATCATAAGCATCTAAAGAGGCCCAGCATGATGGTTATCACATTCTCAGTGTGTACTCTTGATGAACAGCTTGGAGACAGATTCAAAGAGAAGAGTGGTGTATACTGATGTAAGATACATGAAATTTGCAGGATACATGAGCAAAAAATCAAGAAGTTGAACCTGAGGACTCTAAGAGAGTGTGGTTGATTTGTTTGAGCCACACTAACCACACAGGTAGGGTAGAAATGGTCCTAGAATCATTTGATGAGGATCCTTAAAGTTGCCAAGTCCAAATGTCACTTGCCTGCAGTAAATGACAAGAAAGGTAAAAGGAAATGGTCAGATGAAAGTATGGTAGGACAAGTAGGAGGTAAAAGCAATGGAAGTCTTTGTGCTCTTATTCACAATTGATTTCATGCGTTTTCTGATCCCACTAGGAGAGCTGGTCACCTGTAACATGGAAACAAATTACTGGGAAAACCAGAAAAATAATTCTCTTTCTATAATCTCTGCATTGCCTTTATTCCTCTGTATCTCATCTCCCGTCACCTTCCTCAAATTCTCCTGTTTCCTGAGGATGACTAAATCTGCAGCCAGTTCCAGCTTCCCAGGTGTGAGTTAAAATGGGGCATCAGGGTGTGCACACACAAGCCTGGATTCTCCATGAGAAATTCTTTTCCTTTTCCCTATCTAAAGAAATCACTTGACTTCTGTGTGTTGCATTAGCCCACTGTCATTAACAACAGTCGTGTCATTTTGATGTGCTCTGTGAGGCAGTGGGTGCTTTGAAGTTGAAAGCTAGAACAGACACAGATAAATAGCACTCTGAGCAGACTGCCATTGCACCTTTATTGCCAGCAATTGTTTCACGGAATGACACATTTGATAAAAAATCAGCCACCTTCCTCCAAGAAGCATCTGAGTAGCTACAGCTAGGGACTCCTGCCTGATTTCTTCTTCTTTTTTAATCAGGTAGAACTTGCTAATTTTCTGGATGGAGCCTTGTGCTTCCTCCTCTGTGTTTTTGTCTGTTTCTGAGTCAGGGTCAAGTTCTCAACACTGGCCTTATGGGAGCTAGGACAGGTTCAAGGATAGTTCCTTGGATGGGCTTTGTAGTCACCTTTTGATTGGTCCTTGCCAGGTTTTTCTTTGCTCAGTTCTTCCTCAGCCTATCATTATCCTTGACAGATTTCCTTTTTTGGCTTTGAAAATGCAGATGTAATTTCTTAGAAACTGAACAGCAAGGTCTAAGGAAGGCAGCATTTGATGGGCTATTACCTTTATCAGCACATAGAACACTATGTCCAAGGCATTGTCTGGGATAGCCACCGATATTAACTCACTCAATCTCCATAATCATGGTTGTAGTGTTGCAGAAGACCAAAGAAATACCAAGCATGTTTCCTAGAGAGAGGGCGGGAACCCATTTATTAATACTAGTTGACTCAGGGAATAATTTCTAAATCAGACTGAAGAAAAAAGCAGTGGGCTTCACTTTTTATAACCTTCTGGGGTCTTTGTCTTGCAGATAAGGTTCCACCTCCTTTCATGGGCTTATAGGTAAGCCCCCAGGCCATATCCAAGGATCTGTCCTGGGGCCAGTGATAATGACCTTCCCCTTTGCCCCCTCACCAGGCAGTGCATTGTTCAGTTAGCACTCTGAGCAGACTGCCATTGCACCTTTATTGCCAGCAATTGTTTCACGGAATGACACATTTGATAAAAAATCAGCCACACTAACCACTACTTATATAAAAACTGCTGTTTGAAATTTTAACCCTGCTACTTGGCTTCTGTAAATGCTTGCTTGCTTAAATAATAAGGAAAATAAGACTACTCCCATTTCAGAGAGGCCATTAAACCTTCCCTGGAAAAATCACCAGTGCTGGAACCAGTCCAAGCCTTTGGTTGAGATCTAAAGGCCCCAGAACATTGGGGCTCTTTAAGAACTTGCAAAAGGGGCCGGAAACATCCCATATTTGGGAGACAAAGAAAGTAAAAATATATAAATAGGGAAAATTCCTCCATGTTGAGGCCCAGAATTTGAGAGACATTTTCCTCTGGACCCGTGCATAATAAATGTAACTCCATTTCTTGGTTCTTCTCTGGTTTTCTGTAGCAGTAGATTGCCATCTTAATATGTTTTAATTATGTTGAAAATATGGTAAGGAGAAAGTTTATGTTCCATGTAGATGTTTCAAATGGCTTTAGGCATGTGCCAAAATTCCCACTAATTTCTAATATAGATTAAAAAAGAAAAAAGAAACTATTTAAAGAGATGAATTTTCACAAGTGTTGAGAAACCAAAGAAAATAAGTCATTGAGTTACAAGGAGATGGAGAATGTGAATTCAAAGCTACATACTAAAACCAAAACAGAGGTAACCCAAACATTTGGTACTGCCCAAGGTGAGCAGACTAAATAGGAAGTAGAGAAGAATGTATTACACCCAAAGATCTGGGAAGAATCAGTTTATTAGCCTTGGGATCTTGAGGCAGGGGTGGGAGTAAAGATGAAATAGTTGTTGGGTAAACAAAAACAGTATCTGTCATCAATTGTTTAGGGGACATTGTATTCATTCTTCCCTTTTATGTCTTACTTGAGGCCCAATGCACAAAAATCAAGCAAGGGGCTCAGCCAAGGTGTCCAGGGCCCTCACAGCTCCAACTTTGTCCGGAAGGATGTCTGTCTGATTAGCATATTACACTTTCCTCCAGGAAAACTAGTTCCTACACTTTGGGGACATATTTTCCAAGAATATGTGTTATAATACCATCCCCACATCCTGGGGGGAGGGGAAAGGGCATTTGATCCAGGATAAGGAATATATACCCTCAGACTTTTTCTAAAACAATCGTGAATGGCAGGTTGCGCAGCTGGTCAGTTGGAAGCCTGGAGCTGCTCTTGGCCATTATAGTGGGGGCTTGCTTGAGAAGGCAGCCAGCACAAAGGAAGCAGAGTCTAGGTAACAGAGACACAATTCTTACATCACTGGAGTACCTGGGTCCTGTTGCACCTGAAGCTATCACCATGGGCTCCACAAGCAAGCAATTCACACCTTTTGTTTCAGTTAGTTTTAGTTATGTTTCTGTCCTTTGCTACTGACTAATATAAAACTGCACTTACTCCTTGGAGGCCCTGATCAGTTTTATAACTCAAAGTATTTTTGTTTCCCAGCATCTAGAAGACACACACAGCATCACTAGGAAACAAGCATGTAAAGTACCAGCAATCAGCAAACATTGTCTTAAAATTCCAGAGAGTAAATATTTTAGGTTTACAGACCAAGAGGCAGAGCTGACAAAGTACACCTACCACCATTTAAAATGTAGCCATTTAAAAAATGTAAAAGCCATTCTTAGCTCCTTGACCATAGAAAAAGTCAGCTGCCTCTCTTCTGCCTGCACAACACAAACGAACCAAGGAAAACAAGAGCATATTTTGAACAGTCTTAGAGTCTTTCTGTTTCTACTCAAAGTAGAAAAAAACATTCAGTTTATTCTTATCCTTTCAGGGAGCCGTCTGTGACTGACCAGGCTGGGTCTAAGTCCCTTTCGTGTGCTCATAGCCTTTATTTTGTCCCTTCAAACATTTTTTAAATTTATTTTTTTAATTTAATTTTATTAAGTATTACACAGAGTTGACTACTAAAATTTGTAAATGGCAGACATGAAAACTGATGTAAGAATATTAAAATAAAGACTCATGAAACATGTACTAAATATAACAATTAATGCATTACCAACATACTTGAGGCCCATTTTGTACCTTTCCCAAAACATGTTTGCTCCCTCCTCTACATGTGCCTATTACCCAGGATTCTGCACCAGCCATTCTTTGGCATATTTTTATAAGTTTACACTATCTACATTAATTCTTGTGTACCTGGGGATAACATGGCTAAATAAGTTTAAAACTTGGTATAAAATATATGAGTTCTAAAATTTGCTTTTTTTCATTTTTCCTTTCTTGTTTCTTATTTTTTATTTTTACCTCAGGACTGTGTCTGCATGAGTCATCAAGATTGATTTATGTGGCTATAGTTCATTAACTTTTACTGCTCTATTGCAATACATTTGCTGAATATACCACAATCTGTTTTTTTCTGTTGATGGACATCTAGTTTGCTTCCATTTTTTTTTTTTCCACATGCAAAACTGTGCTTCTCTGAAAATATTGTGCCTGCCTCTTTCTGCACATCTGGCCGGGGACCTCTGTAGTAACTACGCAGGAAGAAAAATGGTTGGTTGTAGGTTATGTACATCTTCCAATATACTAGAGATGATGGGATGAAAACCCCACCGTGGTTTTTTTTGTTTGTTTGTTTGTGTGTGTTTTTTTGCATTAACAGATCATTACTTTAGCTGAATGTTTGTATGAATACTTTGACCATTTGAGTTTCTGCTTCCATACATTTTAAATTCATATCTATTTTTCATTTTCTTTCATTGGATTGTGGTTTCCCTTACTGATTTGGGGAGAATTATTTGTGTATTCAACATACCTGTTCTTGTTGAGTATATTTCTTTTTTTAAAAACTCTACACATTACCTATATTTTTTACTGTTGCTATACTTTTTTTCAACTAAGATAATTTTTTAATATATTAAGGCAGTTACATGCATTTTTTTTTGTCTTTGTTTTATACTTTTTTGAAGGTCTTTGTTTTAAAGACCTTCCCAGGAAGACAGTGTCCCAAATGGCAGCATGAGGAATTATGCAGAACCTCTTCTGAGTGAAATAAGTATAGCTGGCAAAATGTACTAAAAAGAAAAAACATTTCAAATCTCTGGACTTTGTCCTAGGGGCATATGGTAAATGAAGCAGAATTTCTTTAAGAAAGTCTACCAAATTTTGGTTAAGACCAGTGAGGGTCTGTGGCACCAGACCCATGACACATTCTCTCCTCTCCTTGCCCAGTTCAGCATGATGGAAGCACTATTCTGATTGGGTGTGTTCACAAAGCTGAGTCTCCCTCTCCAGCCAGTTCTCAAAGGCTACTGAATCTCTTTAGCAGAGGCAGGTCACCAGCATTTCTCAGCCTCCTTCTAGTCCCGTGTAGTGGATGCTAAATTTTAGGTGACTGTGGCTAAGAGATTAGGGCTCCCTTCTTCCCACCAGGCACGACTTGTAGGGCCTCTAGATCACGTGTAGCACACTAAGAATATTAGGGTCCTGCTTGCTGTTGGCTCAGCTTGGTTGTAAGGCAGAAGTTCCATGCTGGGGGAAGCAGGAAGCTGCCAGAGGCACTGCTCCACCTGCACCAGGCTCATAAAGCAGGTGTTTCATTCAACAGAAGCCTGCCACTGCCCCCATCCCCAGCTACAAGAAGATGAGCTGGCTCCGAAGTTCCCCAAGGGAACTTCATTTGGAACAGAGTGTGGGGAAGCTCGGGACTAAGAGTACTCTTGAAAAAAATGGAGATTCTGATGGCAAGTGAAACAAAAGAGGCTAGTATCTCTATGAGAGCACCAGCTAACCTGTATGGCAGCTAGTTTACTAGAAACCAAGGAGAGAGAAGCTAAGAAGATGCTTCCTAGGGTTAAGACAAACCCCAACAACTTGCTTCTAAAATGATTCTTTCAAAGTAGCTTTAATTTAATTGGGTCAAACTATGGAGCAGTTTAAGCCCCAGGGTAATATAAGAAAACAATAGAACAATCAATGTGCAGTTCATGAAACCTGAAATACTAGGTGTGATACCAAGAGAAGTCTTAACAAAAATACATAAATAAAAACATAATAATTTAAAATAAACACTAATACTGCTATTATTGACAGACATAATAGTGTCTGTAGCATATACAAAGGAATTAAAAACCTTACCTTTTAACTTCACCACCTGTGTAGTTCACCACTGCACTGAGCAGATATTTTGTCTTTTAAAAAAAATTTTATAGTGTTCTTAGTTGATCTCAGTGAAACATTGGGAATAATTTACCAGTTTGTGATTATCAGCAATAAAAATAGCATCTCTGTCTTTTGACAAATGAGTTTATTATATTAAATATTAAATTTTATTTTTATAGAAATACTTTTAAAAATATTTAGTTGTCTACAGCAATGTTTTAATTTATGATTTTTGAATATTGAATATTTATGACTTTTAAATACCTTCCTCAATCTGATAGTTATTTTTCATGTCTGATATGTTTTTTTAAATATTGTTTCTTTTTAATCCTTTATTTAGCTAGCTTGTTTAATGTGATTAGACTTCACACGAGATTTACCTTTTAATAATTTTATAATATAATACAATATTCTTTTCTATAGATACAATGTTATACAGCAAATCTGGAATTTATCCAGTTTGCAGTTAATTTATTTTTTTGCACAGAGTTAAATAGGCCATGTATTATTCTCCATAACAAGTAATACAAAAATGTATTGTCTCATAATTACGAAGGCTGGAAGTCCTAAATCAAGGTATCAGTAGGATGAAGGTCTCTCTGAGACTCTAGAGAGAATTCTTTCTTTCCTCTTCTTAGCTTCTTGGTGGTAGCCAACTATCTGTAGTGTTTCTTGCCTTGTATGTTTCATCATTCCAATCTGCCTCCATCATCATGGCCTTCTTACATCTGTGTCTTCTTACATATGTTTCTTCTTATAAGGACATCAGTCAGAGTGGATTAGGGATACCTTATTCCAATATGACCTCATCTTAACAAATTATGTCTGCAATGATACTTTTCCAAATAAGGTCACATTCTGAGGTATTTGAATTAAGACTGCAACATTTCTTTTAAGGGAACATAATCTATATATACATAAAATCCAAGTGACCCAAACAGCAAAATGACCAGAATAACCAGTCTCTATGATGCTCACTGTGGTGGCCAACTGGCCCAATGGGGACCCTGATCGGCCACCCCCAACCTCCTGTGGCTCCACCCCCTGGCTATATGTTATAATACTAGTAATAAGGATAAAATACAATATAGGATAAGTATTAAAGTGTGGGATTAAAGTGTGATATCTGAAAGTATGGAATATAATGTAGCCAAATTGATAAGCACCCTTGAGTGGCCTGTATGTAGAAAATAGATAAAGTGATCTGTACCCCATATGTAGGACCAGATAGCAAGGCTCCTGGGACCCACTGATATGACACACTAAAGACGCCCATCTGAGCACATAAAAAGAGCAAGGAACCAGAGGAGATCAGAGACTCAGCTGCTCCTCCACAGACGGTCGCTCTCCACTTCCTGCCTGTCTCTGCCCAAGCTCTGCCGTGGACTGTGAGTCTGAACCATGAGCCGTGAAACCGAGGCCTCAAACGAGATGCCGAGCTGCAGCTGCAATGCCCAACATCCAGTGTGTGTGTGTGTGTGTGTGTGTGTGTGTGTGTGTGTGTGTGTGTCAGTGAGGATCTCCGGGTGGCCTGCAGAGGTCTGGAAACCACCAGGACTCTGGTAAATAAACCGTGTGTGATTTGTGCATTGCATGTCTGTCTCCTGTGTAATTTATGCTCAGTCAATATTAAGTACCTTAGGTCTTATGTGTCAATGTCTGTTTAGAGACTGGCTGAGGCACCCTTTGTCACCTGTGCTTACATCCCTAAAGAAGAAATTGGGACCCTATCTCTGCCCCCAATCAGCCCCCACCCCAATTGGGGGCCGGGCCAGTCGGCCAACCTCCTGTGGCCCCTCCACCTTGCCAGCCCTGCTCTGATTGGCCCCCATTGGGACAGGCCAGCAGACCCCATCTGTGCTCAAATTTGTGCACTGGGCCTCTAGTTTAATTTACAACAGGCATGAAGTTTTATCCCTCTTCCCCATGATTACTCTATTATCTCATTATCAGTTGAATCACCATCTTTTCTCCACTAAGTAATGCCATCTTTATTTAATTTAAGTTACCAGGTATTTGGGGAAAATTTATGGTTCCTCTATTATATTTCTTTAATCAGTCTGTTAAGTCAAAACTGGTACTATAGCTTTGATTATTGTCACTTTATAATATGTCTAATCTTTTCATAATTAAATTTATTGAGGAATAGTTTACATACCATAAAATGGACTGATTTCAACTGTGCTCTCTGTTAATTGTGCCAAATTTATACAATCATGCAACCCTCACTACAATTCAGATACAGAACATTTCTGTCACTCCAGGTTCCCCTCATATCACATCCCAGTCAATCCTCTTCTCCTATGTTTGTCCCAAAACAAATTCAGACATGCTTTCTGTAACTATAAATGTGTTTATATCTAGAGTTTCACATAAGTGAACTCATACAATATATATTTTTGCATGTGTGATGCTTCTTTGGTTCAGCATAATATTTGAAACCATCTATTTTCTTGCGAACATTACTAGTTCATTCCATTTCATTGTTGTGTAGTAATCCAATGCATGGGTACCTTACAATTCTCTTTTACATTTGTCTTTTGATTGTCTTTGAGTTGTTTCCAGTTGGAGTTATTATGAATTATAGTTCTTGTATAAATATATGTTTTTATTTTTAGAAATAGGATTGCTGGGATTTACTGAAAGTTCATGTATAACTTCATTGAGCATTATCAAACTTTTTTTCAAAATAGCATTCTCATCAGCAATGTGCATTTCTGGTTACTCTACATCCTCACAGCCTATGATATTGTTGTCTTTTGAATTCTAGCTATCCTAGTGGAAGTGGACCAGTATCTCACTGCAGTTTTAATTTGTCTTTCTCAGATGACTAACGGTATTAAGTGAGCATCTTTTCATGATATATATATTTTATTGATTTTTTACAGAGAGGAAGGGAGTGGGATAGAAAGTCAGAAACGTCGATGAGAGAGAAACATCAATCAGCTGCCTCTGCCTCTTGCACCCCCCCCCCCCAACTGGGGATATGCCTGCAACCAAGGTACATGCCTTGACCACAATCAAACCTGGGACCTTTCAGTCCACAGGCTGATGCTTCATCAACTGAGCCAAACCGGTTTTGGCCTCATGATATATTTTTAAGCTTATTATTAATATCTTATTTTAATTGTTTTTATATGTGGGCTATTTTTCCCTTTAATATTTTTTACATTATATTTTACATGTATATCTTTTGTAATTGTATTTAGGAAGCTATTGACTTTTGTAGTGTAATTTTTTTACCTGGCCAAGAATTATTTAATTCTTTTATAATTTGTTCATGTTTTTCAGTTGATTTTCTTGGATTTTGCATAGCCATACATAATCTGCAAATTATAAAAACCTTATATCCATTGCAAATTTGAAGACATTTTACTTATTTTTGTTGTCTGATAAAATAAAGTAGACAGAATAAATAAAGTTAAATATTATTAGGTATTCTTTCTTGAATTGTTCTTTGAATGGAAGACTTCTAGAGTTCTCTCATTATGTGCAATGCTGGTTTTTAGAATGTTGAGAGTGCCCTGTTAATAAATCAAGAGGCTTTGGGTCAGAAGCTGTTCTATCTTAAATCTCTCTTCTGTGTAGAGTGAAATCAAAATTTGAACTGAAACACACAGGACAACATCACAGTTCTTATTGGAAAAAAAAAAAAACCAAAAAACAGAATAATTGATACCTAATTTATTGTTTCAACCAAAAATAGATATTAAATTTTATCAAATCTCTTTTACTCCCAACAGAAATATCATGATTTTTGCCTCAGGTTCATTGGTATGAAGAGTTACATTATTATAATTGCTAATATTAAAACATGATTTTGTATATATACTACAGGGTTTATTTTTATAATGTTTACTGTATTTTAAGCAATATTATAAGTGAAATTTATCTACATATTTTGTATGTAATTGGCAACTTTATAAACAACAATTTGAACATTTCATAAAATAGTTGGAAGTATTCATTCTTTTTCTATGCTTTACTATAGCATTAAACATTTCTATTCTATAAATTTTTGGTAGAATTCATCTGCAAACTTTTAGGACTAACAAGTTGTTTCTTAGGAGTGACTATTTCAATAATATACTCTTTTATTTTCATGGTAATAAGTAAATTTCTATTTATATCTCTTATAGTTTCTTATATTTTTCTAAGATTCCCATTTCATCTTAATTTTCAAATTTATTTTAACAGAGTAGCGCACACTAGAGATTAATATTATCTGTTTTTGTAGTTATTTCCCATTCATATTTTTTATTTTATGATTTTGTTTTTCTCTTGTTATTTTGTTATATTTTGTTCTCAAAGCATTGCTTTCATATCATTAGTTCTACAACTTTTTCATTGTCTAATTCATTGTTATTTATTTTGCTTCTCTGGAGTTGATTTTATTCTCTTTCTCTTTGAATTGTATGCTGGATTTATTTCATTCCCTTCATACGTGTGTGTCTGTGTGTGTGTGCGCATGTGTGTGTGTGTGTGTGTATTATCCTATATAATAAAAGAGAAACATGTAAATTTGACCGTACCTTCGCTCCTGATTGGCTATGCTACTAGCCAATCAGGAGTGAGGCAGGGCCAAGTGGCATGAGCGCCGGGCCCCGGGGGGTGAAGATGAAACTGTGGTGGCAGCAAGTACCCAGCCCCCTGGTGCTATGTGGGAAGTGGTGGCAGCAGCAGTAGTGGAGGCGGCAGGGAGCGCCCTGCCCCTGGGCGCTGTGAGAGGAAGTGGCAGTGAGCGCCCTGCCCCTGGGCGCTGTGAGAGGAAGTGGCAGTGAGCGCCCAGCTCCTGGGACTGGGTGATCGCATGCAGCCAAGGCTGAGCTGAGCAGGGTGATGGCTGGACGCCCAAGTCCTAAAGCCTTGCCAGAGGCTTTAGGCCTTGGGCAGGCTGGGGGTGAGCCATCAGTTGGACATCCCCTGAAGGCTCCCAGTGTGTGAGAGGGGGCAGGGTGGGTTGAGGGACTACCCACCCCCAGTGCATGAATTTCATGCACCGGGCCCCTAGTGTGTGTGTGTGTGTGTGTGTGTGTGTGTGTGTGTGTGTGTTAAGGGAATGAATTTCTCTTTTAGCAGAGTTTAAGCAGCATTCCTTAGATGTTATTTGTTAGATAATTTCTCAATTTAGTTTTAATATTTGCTTTAAAAGCTTAATTTTAGTTAGTTTATTTTTTTTCTGATGTTATTAATTATTAATAATCTTGCAATAAATAATGTATATGGTTTCTACTTCTGCCATATTTTTCATCCTCACCCCAGGATATGTTTCTATTGATTTGGGAGAGAGAGAGGGAGAGAGAGAGAGAGAGAGAGAGAGAGAGAGAGAGAGAAATATTGATTGGCTGCCTCCCATACATATCTGGACCAAGGATTAAAACCTCAACTGCAACCTCGTGTATGCACTCTGATGTGAAATTGAACCCACAACCTTTTTGGTATAAGGAACAACATCCCAACTATTGAGGAATCTGACCAGGGCTATGGCATTTATTGTGGGGTGATGTATACTATAATTTTTGAATGATTTTTTTAATCCTGTTATTATTTTTAGAGCCCTGCTTATTTTTGTCCACTCGGTAGTTCATGAAATGAGAGAATGAATTAATATCTCATACTAATTTGTTTCTAAATATTTATTCTTACATTTCTGTACTTTTGCTTTATGAAATTTGATGATGTGATATTCAAGTCTGATATCTGATTGTGAGATATACTAGTATGATTGCATTGTACCTTTATTATGGTTATCCTTTGAAAGCATACATTTTTCTTTGATATAGTCAAGGGTTATTTGTTTTTTTATGAACAAGGGGAAAACTCTAATTGACATACAACAATTCTTAAGACTCTTAGTTTTGGCCTCTCTCTTGATTCCATCCACTTTCTCAATGATGTCTCCTAAGGACAGCATCACCTGTTCCATCAGAAGGAAGGAAACTCCAGATTAAGAAAAAAGGAAATAAGTTGAAATCTCATACAAGTGAGTGGCTTCTTAACTTAAGTATATGCATAACACAGAATAATAATATCCTGTATCTTTTTGTCACTGTAAGTTAATATTTAAAAAGATAAATTAAATTTATGTCTATAAACTTTTTCTATACTTTAATAAAGGAAAGCAGGTTGCATATTAATATTTATAGTATGAGGCCTGTTTTGCAAAAAAAAAAATACTAAATATTTCTCCACATAATTTTACATCTTTGCATATCTTTCACAATTGAGGTGGTTGAGAGGATAAAATAGTATGAAAAAATTACTTAATTCTCTTGTTATTGTTTGTGGTAAACATGTACTATTTTTGAAATTTGAAAGAAAAAAATTAATGAACAAATTAAAGATATATATAACTTAAAAATAAATTATATAGGAAAGTAAACAAGAAAAAACATAAATAAAAAAGTTGGCAATAAAAATATGAAAGGTTACTTTAACTTTGTTCATAATTTACAAATTCAACTCTCAGACTGGCCCATTATTTGGTGGCTGCTCTGTAATCACTTCCTTTGTTTGTTTGCTTGATCTCCAACCCAACTAATGAAAGAGGTGGTCCCAATCCCAGTCTAACCCAGGTAAATCAGGATGAATCTAAGTCAAACACATAATTTTCAGATCCTTTTACGATTGTTATTTGGGTGCAGGACCCCATCCTGGTCAATGGGACCTGAAGGCAAGTATACTAGGTGCCTTACAAAACATCTCCTCTGTAATAAAAAGGTCCCACAGAGAAAATTCCTTCTTGTTTTTCACAGGACACTGTGAAAAATGTGAGTAGGTAAGAGAAAGGCCTGATGTGAATGCAAAAGTAACTGTAGAGACTTATTTGACCATGAGCACAGACATCATGAACTTGCTGAAGTAGTGGAGCACAAAAGCGTAGAGCACAAAGACTCCTGGTAAAGAGGGCACATTCCTGCATCCAACCGCTACCTGAGCTTCTCACTTTATCAGATGATAGACATGTTTGCCTTAACCACACATAGCTGGGTATGCTGTTACTTGTAGTCAAAAGTGTTCTGGTTAATATAATATTCCCTGGTGAAGAGGGTATGTGATAGATGGTAGAATTATGATTTAAGACACCCTCTGGAGGAGATAATTTGCCAGTATCAAATAAATTAAAGTGTTTTCAAAAATGACAGAACAATTCCAGTTCTGGGAATTTATCCTACTGTTATACTCACATCTGTGCATGAGGATATATGCACAGGATGTTCACTGAGGCTGTGGGTGAAAGAGGAGACTGAGGAACAACCTTAATATGAGTAGGTAAGAGAAAGGCTAAATAAATTACTTTTTCCACCTTTAAAAAAATTTTAGAGAGGAAGGGAGAGGGAGAGAGAATGTGCAACACTTAGAAAGACAACAATCTGAACATTATATTGTTTTTACAAAACCATGTAAAGTGTATATAAAGTGTACAGCACACTATACTTGGATCCTGCTTGAATATACATCAACTACTTCTGAAAGGTGCAAAAGTTACATGAAACGTGATTGTTTACAAGGAGTGAACTCGGTGACTGAGACAGAATAGGAAGAAGGTTTACTTTTATTGTTTATAAATTTATACTTTTTAAATATGTGCCACTAGTAGGCATGATCTATTTTAATTCATTCATGGATAAATGAATAAAGACCTTTGAAAGGCATATCCTTTCTTGAGACCATCCCTTGATAAAAAGACTGAAGTAGAATGAAGCCATGATCCAGACAGGTGTTGCCCAGTGGAGCCCATGGAAGCGCAGGGCCTTGGAACTTGGAGTTTGGCAACACAGAAAGAGGGTGCTGCGTTTGCTGTATATGCAATCACAGAAAGAACAGTTTGTGTTGGAATAAGACACATGCTTGCTAGCCTGAAAGGTCCAGAGCTCAACAACTGCAGCAAACACAGGACCCTGTAGATAAAATGTCTCTGTGTCTCCTGCTTGCCTGCTGCGTACAACTTGTGGAAATAGGGAACCCTGAGATGCTGAGTGCTGGATGGGCTATGGAGTGAGCAGACCTTCTTTCCCATTCTGGTAAAGCTCCTCACATCCTCTGTGGCCCTGGGCCCTTATTTATTTACTAGAGGCATGATGAATGAAATTCATGCATGGGGGAGGGAGTGTCAACCCAGCTTGCACCCTCTCTAATCTGGGACCCCTTGAGGGATGTCCAACTGCCTGTTTAAGCCCGATCATGGTGGGATCGGGCCTAAACGGTCAGTCGGACATCCTTCTCACAATCCAGGACTGCTGGCTTCAAACTGCTTGCCAGCCTGCCTCCCTGATTGCCCCTAATCACTTCTGCCTGCCAGCATGATCACCCCCTAACCACTCCCCTGCCAGCCTGATTGATGTCTAACTGCTCCCCTGCCAGCCTGTTTGCCCCAACTTCCCTTCTCTGCCTGTCTGGTCACCCCTAACTGCCCTCCCCTGCAGGCTTGATCGCCCCCAACTGCCCTCTCTTATAGGCCTGGTCCCTCCCAACTGGCCATCTTGTGATGGCCATCTCATGTCCACATGGGGGCAGGATGTATGACCATATGGGGGAAGCCCTCTTGTGTATTGGAATGATGGTCAATCTGCATATTACTCTTTTATTAGATAGGATAGAGGCCTGGTGCATGGGTGGGGGCCAGCTGGTTTGCCTTGAAGGGTGTCCCGGATCAGGATGGCGGTTCCCTTGGGGTGTGGGATGGTCTAGGAGAGGGGTCTGTGGTGGTTTGCAGGCCGGCCACACACCCTCAGCAACCCAAGTGGAGGCCCTGGGATCAGGAATTAATTTATGTTCTACAATTGAAACTTTGTAGTCTGGAGCAGAGCCAAGCCTTCTGCTCACTCTGTGGCGACAGCCATTTCTGTTTGGGTTTATTTAAGTTCTATAATTGAAACTTTGTAGCCTAGAGTGGAAGGCCAGGCACTAGGACTGTAGAAGCTTGGCTTCCTCCATTGCTCAGGCAACCCTAGCCTCTGCTCTCTCCAGCTCCATGGCTGCTGCCATTTCTGTTGGGATTATGTATCTTCTATAATTGAAACTTTGTACCATTAAGTGGAGACCTAGGGTAGCAAGGGCAGGTGGAAAGCTTGGCTTCCTCTATTGCCAGGGAAACCCAAGCCTCCCTCCTGCTCTCAATGGCCGCAGCCATATTGTTTGGGGTTTATTTGCTCCTGATTTGCTGGTGGGCGTGGCTTGTGGGTGTATCAGAGATATGATCAATTTGCATATTACTCTTTTATTAGAAACGGTGTTTCCTAAAAAGAAGTAATTTCATCTTTTTTTTCTGATGATAATTACCCATGTTTAATCTACATAAACTTGAACAAAACAGAACTGTCTAAGAGAAAAGCACAAACCCCTTACATGTCTCTTAACTTCTCCCCTCTGCCTCCTGCCTTACCTTGCCAAAAACTGTTTATGGCTTGATTGTTTTTTATTCTCAATTTTAGTAAATGAGTAAGCTATACTTAATCATTTAACAGAAATGGGATCCTACTATACATGAGTTTTCTCCCTGAATGCAGAGTAGGCCAGGAGTCAGCCAACATTTTCTGTGAAAAGTAAACTAGTCAATGCTTTAGACTTTACCCATCATACAGTCCCAGTTGCAATTACTCACCTCCACTGTTACAGCAGGAAATCAGCTATAGATGATACATAATGAATGGACACAGCTGTGTTCCAACAAAACTGTCCTTACAAAACAGGCAGCAGGCCACATTTGGCCTATGAGACATAGTTTGTAGCTCCTATGTACATAAATCTACCTCATCCATTTTACTGGATGCCTAGTACTCCATTGAATGAAGGAATAAATTCACTTAAGTCATCCTCCACTGATGGATATTTCTAGTTGTTTCCTTTAGAACCCGTCTCCTCAAGCATTACTTACCAGTTAGCTGGCTGAGCTGATGCTCTCTCTGTGTCTCAGGCTCTCCGTGGTGCACTGACATTTTATGTCCTGTGAGTTGCTCCTTACTCCACCTGTCTCCTTGTGCTTTCACCACCTGAAGGTACCAATAGGCCAGGCTTTTTTGAGGATGTGTACTTGCCATTGGCGCATGCAATTTAATTAAATAGCAATGGAAGTATAAGAAAGATAGCATTGATTCTACAAAAAAACAAAGTTGGTTAATTTGCAAAGACCAGATTAAGGTAAATTGCTTTTAAAATTTGTCTGTCAAATTAGGAATGGGTGAGATCATTATGGACTAAAACTAAAGAGCCTAAGGAGGGCAGTAGGTATGAAGTGCCTACATGAGCTCTTTGGATAGAGCAGGCTGAGCTACAAGGGTGTGTCTGGGCACAGGCATTGGTCTGCTTCCTCCAGAGTTTTCATAGGTTGCTCTGAACAAGGAACTGTCTTTGGCTCCAAAACACCCCAAACTCCCACCTTGCTCAGCCACCTTTTCCAGGTCTTTGTGTCTTTGCTGATGCTTTGAATCTCTGATTTTTAGCCTCTATTTTCAGACTCTGAATGTGGAAGGTTAGTAAGCATGAGACTCTATTTCTTCTCTCCAAGGCCTGGTCCATTACCATTTAAAATAGTGATGAGTCCATATTTACATTTTGATGTTTCATGCTTTATTTACTTTGTACACTATCTATTCTGCCCCCCCCCCCCCGCCCCCCGCCCCGGTTTTCTCCCAGCCAGAATCTATCTTATCTGACATTGCAAAGCAGTTAACATTGATTTCATGGGAATGGTCTACTTTGATTTTTGCTACAGGGAGATTTTAGTACAAATTCACATATATTGTTTTCTCAACAAATAGAAAAATATGTTCCACATTCATTGTGCTGCAGATGCCAAGCCTGCTATTTTGTAACTCACTGTCTCATCTCTTTTATTTGCTTTTTCTGTCACTGTCGATCTTTTCCTAATACTTCATCCTTTATGCAGACTCCTTCCTTGGAGCCAAATTTGGCAGTGGAGTTTGCCTAACTAATGGGGACCATATGCTCTGCAATTACATTCCCCAACAACATTCAGATTTGTTAGCAAATATTGGAAAAGGCAAGTTAAGAGACCCGAGTGCAAAAACTGTCAGGCATTGGCATATTCTGACAGGTAAGCCTGCTTTTGCTGACCCCTGTGAATGAATGAGTTCTGGTTTCGGCTGTTATTGGCTTAGGTAGAACAGGGGTTTGTTTTTGAAACTATCAATCAATTGGTAGATTGTTCTTCAAATGGCAAAGTGCCTGTCTTATGTGTTCCCAGTGGTATACTCTACTCACCCCATAGATCAATTTTTAATACATGACAATAACCTGTTTATTTGTTGGTTCCATTCCTCCCCAGACCTGAGACTGTGATCATGATGTTGTTCACTATCGAGTTCCCAGTTCCCGGGAGAGAAATGTAAATGCAATAGTTGTTCAGTAAATACTTGGCTGATGAATGAATGAGAATCTCTAGAATACCTGGTGTCACTACATTATAGCCATTGCCTACAAAGTACTCAGGAGGCTTTTCTCCCTTCCTTCAGAATAAACCAGCCTTAACTTGGAGAGCCAGGATCCCTGAAAGAGTTCAAATTCATAGGATTCTGCATAAGATTTAAATCATGGCCAAGAACTGGCAGCAAGTCATTTTTAAGAGGTCCCATTTTTGCCTTGAGATGAAGTTTGTCCATTGCTCTATTGGAGTTGATTGTGGGGCAGGAGGAGTCAACCTTTCACAGGTTGTCCTGGGTTTGCATGAGTTAAATGCAGGGAAAGGATGACACTGTGCAGATGTCAAAAAGGGGTTAGTAGCTTGGAAGCAGGTGACTGGGGAGAGAAACATTCTAGCTCTTCCAGAACCTACCCGAAGGCTGCCCATTTCTCTAGAGGCCCGGATGCTGGAGGGTCTGTAGGAGCCTGTGGTGCTCACTCCATAGGGAATCTCAGGCATCACAGCTAATGCCTGGCTCTTTTCTCCCCATTGCCCACTCCAGTTCTGGGCTGGCACCCCTGATACAGTCCTTGGAGAGGTGGGGATCTACTTGTAATCAAATCTGGAAAGTCAAGCCCACAGATCCTATGAGTCCCCAACTTTGCCTTTATCCTAAAGAGCATAGCAACCTATCGGGAACTCAGGGACTTATTCACTCTCACCCCATATCCCCCCATGGCCATGTGGGTGCCACAGAGACACAAGAAACACTCCTTTTAGAACACAAATACATAAATTTTTAATCTGCGAAAAATACAAAATGAAACCATGTACAAGTTATGTACAAACCCTTTTTACAAGACAAGAGAGTGATCACTGGTTGTTACAGATGACAGTTGGGTAGATCATTTCAGAGCACCAGCATTTATCCTTCCCCCCAGTTCCTGCTCGGTCACAGCCGTTACTTTATCATCACAATCATAATGCCAACCAGCGAAAGTTTGAAACAGATGAATAAGCCATGCTCCTTTTCCTTAATGAACATGTCTGCTGACCTTGCGGTAAGCGTACCATTTTTCCTTTGTCCCCTGAGGAAATGTTGAGTGCAGGTTTGGGTGTGAAGTGGGGAATTTCTTTACTTTGGGTGTGCAGTGGTGGGCAGTGGGACAGAAGTTTTAGGTGGGTTTGATCTTGCTGCCTTGAAATGCAACATTTTTAATTAGGATTTTCAGGCAGATCTCAGTTTAAGTCTGAAATATAGCAGTTCTCCTCAAACGTGTCTCAGGCTGTACTCAGCTGTAGGAGGGGAGTGGTAGGAGGGAAGGGTGAAGTGCGGAGCCATCACCTTGCTGACGGGGCTCCTTTACTTCCTGGCTGCCCTCTCACACTGACCCTAAGTCCCATGTGAGGACAGTTCTGGTTGCCTCTGGCAGGCTTGTGTGGAGGCCATGTCTGCATTGCTAAGATCCTGAGCAGTGGGCCCAGAACTGCCGCCTGAGGCCGACACACTGAAGAGCTTTGGTGACACTTTCATTCTTGCTCTGGGAAAAAGTGTGGTGGAGGAGAAGAAACAAAGACATCCTCAAGGGGCTAAATAGACCAAAGGAAACTTAAAAATTCTTAAATCTATTTAGAAATTAAGGTCAGTTTCACCAGGTCAGAAAAAAACAAAAAAAAAAACAAAAAACAAACAAACAAACAAAAAAAACTCTTGCTTTGTGCTGCCTGTGAAAAAAAGCCAACAAAGTGAAGTGAGTATAGCATTTAAGAACCCTGACACCAAAGTTGCCCTGAAACCAGTGCTTCTGGCAGTGTCTGGAGGTGAGAAACAACAAGGTGACAAGAACAGGGAGGTAAAATAAGAGGCCCACCTAGAGATCCCTGTCTTTTGACTTCTCCAGGAAGAATGCCAGTGACCTTGAAGAGCATCTGAATTCCACTGTCATGGAGCCCAAAGCTACACACAGTGGCTGCCTGTCTACCCTGAACCAGGCCTCATGAATGCTCTGGGGATAAAGCCAACTTAACAAGATTCCTCGCCTTGTGAAGTGAGTCCTTTTACTACTGAATCCCCATCTCTTATACCCTTCACCTCTAATCATATAGATGACTCACCCTCTCTATCTGAAAGTTTCCCTCTAATGTTTCCCATTTTCCTGAGTCTGGAGTACCCTAGATCTCTTACCCTAGGAGTGTCTAATTATTTTGTTCCTTTTAGCCTCTACAATCATGGGTGTGACCCCCTAACAGTCTTCTGCCAGTTGATTTTTCATATTTCCTCTTTTGGGGAACTCAGCCATTCTTCCTACTTTACAAACACTGCTGTGGACCCAATGTGCCAATCCCCAGGGCCTTCCCTAATCCTCTCCTCAGCTCCTCACTCTCATGCCTATAAGACCTCCTCTTATTTATAGTTCTCATCTTCTTCCACTTTGGGCGAATCCAACATTTCTTCACTACTCCACATGGTTCTTCCTTTGAGGTCCAAATTCAGTGTTCCTTTCACAAAGAACCTCTTCTAGAACTATAGTCATTGTCCTGACCCCCAGCCCACAGACAAGCCCCTACAACTCCAGCTAAGCTGCCATCTCTATTAAGATGCCTCTCTATTAGAGGAAGATGGGAGCTTCAGAATGTTGAGATTTGACTTGGCATGCGCAATCTGGGAACTCATTGCCACTGAGAACGGGTTCAGCCCTGGGCACACTCGCATTATGACTTCCAGGAAGAACTGACATATCAGAATTTCCTACATGAAAACACACAGGCATTAGTGCTTATCGTTCTCTGTTTAGAACTTTTAGTGGCTTCCCATGACTTTTTAAACCAAGTCTCAACCTCTCCGGTTGCCCTTTAAAACTGTTGACTTCTCTAGCCCCTTCCAGGAGATCTCATCCTAGTTTTCCTCAGCTCCCCTCTGTGAACCTGTCACTATAGTAAAAATGGTCTATATATTGAAATCACATTCTTATCAATGAGCTATGGCTCATTAAGCCCCCTCTTCCTAGAAAACTCTCACACTCCACATTTATCGAGTCACTTATCGCCTATTGAAATATCTCTCAAAGCCATCAGATACTATATTCCTCTGTATCTTCACAGCCCACATAGGTCAATGCAACCTTGTCCTCCTTTCAACCCAAAGCACTATCTCTTGCCATGATGTACATGCTCTTGGCTGGCACTTTAAAATGCTGTTTATATCCTTATGTTTTGGTTCTTTCTTCCTAGCTCCTTGATGAATGTCTTGAGTTTGGCCTATCTCTAGATATGGAAGTCTCAGGCCAATTTTCTTGCAAAAAAAAAAAAAAAAGGCCAAAAAAGGAAGGTCTGATATAAATAGCCTAACTGAAAATGGCCTCTCAGTCTAACCGTGTGAGGCTGTGATATCAGAGAGCCTTTGACTGTTGTAGAGACAAAGGGCTGCTGCTTCAGGCACATGGCCTGCTTTCTCTCTGTACATATTCCAACCAAGCTTACCATAGGAATGGCAAATTAGGCTCTGCAGTTCCTTGGGAAAGAAGATTTAAATATTCTTTGAATTCTTGTATGGAGATTTCTAAAATATTAACAACTGGTACAGCAAGGGGAACTACCAATCAAACAGACTTCACTTAAACAACCAATATGGCCACACCAATACAAATAGCTAGATATCATTTCTCATTACTTCTTTCTCATAAATAAACCCAAAGGGCTAACTTGCCTCCTCAAATTAACATGAGATCTAAATGTTAAGTCATCTGTTCTAAATGAAAAAAGAAAAAAAAAAGCCCTTCAAGAACATAGGCCGAGTGAAAAGGGGGTACAAAGGTAATTTGCCAGGTGAGTTGTAAGTGAATTCTCAGTTCCTTCTGTATTTAAAAGAGGATGAGTCAAACTCTCAATGGTAAAGGCCCTTTCGTGAACTATGGTGATTGGTGATTTTACCACCACTGCAAAGGCAGCAAATGAGAACAGAATATAACATAGACAAAAGAGAAAGTGAGCAGATTCTGCACTGGAACTCCATATGTAAGTTGAATGGAGTTCAACTCCTATGAGTAAGTAGTTCACATCTCAGTCAGTTGGTTTGGTGTTCTTTTGTTTTCTCTCTCTTTCTAATCTCTCCTTGCTTTTACACCTTCCTTTCTTGCTTCCTTTACTGAGGTTCTCTTTCACAATGAAGAATGATATATCAAAATTAGACTTATTAATGGAAGTAGCAAAGAGATAGCTAGTGTACTAATGGAAGAAAAAAATAAAATAAACAGAGAATATGGAATAGAGTGAGATGTAAGACTGATAATTTCCTAAAGCCCAGATACTATGTAGAAATAAAAAATGAAAACTTCAGAAATCCAACATTCATGAGCCTCTAACTACACATTGGAAATTGGAGAGACGGTTTAGAGGTGAGGGATTGACCAAAACTGAACCTTGAGCAAAAAAAAAAAAAAGAGAGAGAGAGAGAGAGAGAGAGAGAGAGAAGAAAAGAAAAGAAAAGAAAAGAAAAGAAAAGAAAAGAAAAGAAAAGAAAAGAAAAAGGAAGGCAGGAATGAGATTGCAAAGTATACCCTAGAACTCACAGAAAAATCTAACCGATGTGTTCCAGGAGAATTTGAATTTTGAAATTTGTTTTGAGCCTAAAGAGACTCCAAAGGGTAAAGAATGAACCTAACTCTGTGTGCCCAGAGCAGAAAGTGCACAATGTCCTCAGGAGTCCCGCCTGGGAGATGCAGCAAGAAGGACCATCCTGACAGCCCAGGACAAGTTGTCCCCAAAGGCTGGTTCCCATGCTCCTGCTCTTAACTCGGACCCTGTTCCCTTGGCTCTGAAAGGGACATTAGAGTCATTGAGATGAATCACTCTCATTTACAGAGCGGTCACTGAGACTCAGAGTTCAAGGACATTTCCATAACTGGTGGCTAGGTATTTGCAGATGTAGCTCTAGAATCCTCAATTAAACCATTAGTAGGAAAGTTGGATTCTCACTTTTTCACATGAAAATATGCCCAATTTTCTTATGCTTTTTCACCCCCCCTTCTAATCCTAAACATTTTGAATTCCCAGTTAATTTCAAGTCTTCAATTACATTTTGTACAAAGCACATCATTAGATGTCCCAACCTTTCAAAGGAAAGAGGTCTGAGTGTTCCCCCAACATGTCTTAATCACAATAACTTTTATTTAATATATTGGTTCAAGGTGATATTTTAAAATATAAAATTTATCAGACCAAAGTGAAAGCATTCTTAAAAAGATGATGAAGGTGATGATGCCTTTATAAGTAGGTGCCTCCTGTTTTTTTTAAATAGCCTGTTAGTGAGTGTTTGATTCCCAAAGCACCCAAGAATCTTTAGTTTGGTAAAACAGCGTTTCTGAACCACATGCTGGGATGGCAGATCAGACAGAGCCTTATGACACCGACTGTACCAATGATGACCATTGCTCTATACTGAATTTATCCAGAAAGATGAGTTTGTCCTGGTGGGTGGAATGAGCACACCCTCAGGGCCAGAGAGTTCAAGGAACAGGTACAAACAGGGAAGCTTTGGTGTTCCTGGAGCCCTTCAGGGAACTTACAGTCTTGCTTCTGTTTCCATTTCACTTTCAGCCTACCAGGAAGAGCTTTTGTCTAAGGAGTGACCAACCTCCTAAAACACACGCCTGCTTTTCTTTTCTGGCCAATTCATATTACAAAGGCAAACAGCATGAGCTTCCTGCTCCACCTTAGAAAAAAATGGATTCCCACTAATTAGTGTTGGGGGGGGGGGAGGGGTCTCATTTGCTATTGAAAACCATCTTAGCTTTTTAGTTAAAAAAAAAAAGTTCAAATCCCAGTCTCCAGCAATAATGGGCAAGAAGTTTATTGCTTGCAGACTGACTGATGTGGCCGGAGGAGGAGGAGAGGGCAGCAGGCAGGGGACTCAGTGGCCTAAGTTCCTCTAAGGTCATTTAGGTGGCCACCATCACCCACCGGAGAAGACCAAACAGGACAAATTCAGAAATGATTGTCAGGAACACGAGTGGGGAAGAGTCCACCAGGGTTCATAAAGGAAAGAAGAGCGTGGCTTGGTGTGAATGTGCTAAGAGACCTCAATGCAAAATCATATGTAAAAGTAGGCCCGGCTCCCGGGAAGCTGTCAAATCCCAGCCAGAGATCCGCCCCACAATGGAAACCAGGATATGCCTAGAAGCCTGAATAGAGACTGCTGACGTCATTTTAGTCTGCTGAGTAGGCTAGCGATTGGTTATAAGTAGTTTTTGAACAACCCAATTGGACATACATTATATTCACAATACTTTTATAGAGCTAAGGCTACAGAATGTGACGACACAGTCTGACAAGTCACTTCAGGACGGCGCCTACAAGCACGAGGACGTTGGCTCCGCAGGGAGTGGACAGAGGCGGAAGCTCATTTTGCCTACGTTGTAATTGAAGGACTTAGTGGGCATATGTTTCCATGGTGATTGCATGGCTTGCCTCTGACCTGATTTGCACTAATGTACTAGTATCACAGGGTCATGGCCTAAAGAATTAATGGAATAGATATTTTGGACTTTGGGGGATATTTTGGTAAGTTTGATTTCTTCAAGTGTCCACAGTTTACATTTTTAAGGAAATAAAAATCACTGTCACAACCATGCTTCTCCAGAGACCCTGCTGACTGTATCAAAGATAGATAATTTTGAAATTAAAAAACTTGCTCAATCGTTTGGAATATCACAGCTGTCGGGACCACTGTACACTGGGCATGCAAGAGACAACAGGGCTCTGAGACGTGGGAATTGTGTCTGCTGGCTAGAACGAATTTTGACCACAGTTTGAAGTGGCTGATACATTTGATTTCATTGCTGGTAAATTTCAAAAGCCTTTCCTAACAGTCTAAGTGCATTCATTGCTTTCCTTTTGTTATTAATTTTTACACTGCTGTAGCAAGTTTGTGGGTTTTTGTTACAGCAACTGTAAAGAAAGCCCAAAGAGCTAAAATCTGGCAAAAGTCATCTCCTTGATTGTAGAAAATATCTGGCTTTAAAATAAAAATAAAAGAATGAATGTAGTATTACATCCTGTTGTTATGCAAAATGATTCATTAGTGTTTACAAACTTTCAGGCTAAAATCACTGAGACTTGGAGCATGGAGAAAGCTCCCCAGACCTTTTCATGGTTGAAATCACTTGCGAGGGTGGTTCAGAGCTATGAAGTGAGAAGCATAACAGCTGAGGAGTCCCCATCACTAGGACAATAGTCAGAGCCATGTCTCCTATGCATCTGGTCCTCAGTGTCCACATGCCAGCGTGCTCACCACGCTCCCGTGCTGCCAGGGGCTGGCTGAAACTGACCTGGCAATTGTAGAGAAGCTGTGAGAAGGTCTTTCCTTTAAGTATATGAACTAAGGGATAAGAAATACAGAATGAAAACTAAAACTACAAAAATATGATTTTCAACTGCGAAAATAAATGTTTCCATTTATTAAGAGCTGGTGTCAGTGCAGCCAAAATACACACCCATCGAGGGAATTCACCTGCTCCTTTTCATCTTCTTTTTTAAAATTTACTAAAATATATGTTTACATTATTGAACCATTAAAAGTTTTCTTTTTTTTAATAATCCATTTCCTTTTGTTATAATTGTGGTGGTGACCATCATTCTCCCCAAAGAAAAAGAGAGAAAGAAGAGAAATACACATTAAGGAGTCTGGCCACATATTCATTTTGATTTTGCATTGTATAGATCTAGGGAAGATATCTGACAATGAAAAAAAAAAGAAAAAATATATTTTCTTTCTAATAAATAAAAATAATTTAAAATGCTAGAGGCTATACATGACTATTTTAGTATATTCATTTATAAATGAAATCATTTTCTTCTCCAAAATACATGGAAGCAATATTCAAGGCAGACAAAGAGAAAGATCTGTCTACTTTATCTTTCTTACAAATCTTGCTTATCCTAAGGCTTCCACCAGTGATTCAATGTGTAAGAGGAAGAAAAGTCACATCACCATTTATGAAGTTTGTCAGGCTTTAAAAAAATAGTTCTGGTCTCCTGGGAGTCAACATTCATCTTCAACTTCTCTGATTGGTGGAATCAAGCTGCTTGTGGATTTATATTGGTTGATCTGGTTAGCCATGTGAGTACTCATGGGCTTGATTTGAATGTTTCTGGGATAGGCATTATCCGGTTCATCTGTAAACCATTTCTTTTCTGCTAAAGGGCAAAATGGATAGAGAACAAGAAGGAAAAATGAGAAGCTTAATTAGTTCTAGGATAAAGCTTTTGGGAAGTTCATAGAAAAATGCAAAAAGGCAATAGATAGGAGCTGACAATGAAGTCATTGCTGAGAGAGATAGTACAATATAGAGAAAACCCCAGAACCTGAAACATACCTCTGTTGCCATAGCAAGTGATGACCAAGGGGCCATGAGGACTTGAGGCACCAGGGGAACCTCAGAGAATACAGAAGGGTTGGAAAACAAATGCTGGTAATGTTCTGTCGGGTTCCTTTAGTGACCAGAAAAGCTTTGGTGGGAAGAAGATGCTAAATATATCAAATACTGCGTACAGTCATTGTACCAGAGGAGAGATTTGAGCGTCTATCTATCTGAGTGGAACATGAGGGGCACTGTCTCTGCCCCAGAGTGAATGATGTAGAATCAGTCTCTCAGCCTGATCTTAGCTTTGCTTGTAAGAAGCACACTTCAACTTGTATCTCAACTGTTCCATCCTTCTATTTTGTTTGCAAGCCAGTTTTGATGGTCTTAAGTTAAACCCACAGATTTTTCTGGTCAATGAGATTATAAAGTAGAATAGCAACCAATGTTTTCAAAGGATTTTGAAATTTCAAGAAAGAAAAGTTGGTGTTGCTATAAAGTTATGAAAAGAATTTCTATTGGCACTGTCTGAACTGACTGTACTAACCCAAGCTGTTGACAGGGGCTCAAGGAAGACTTGGCATTTCATTTCCACCCTGGATGCAGAGATGGCAGAGGAAATGCTGAGCTGGCACATTCAGGGACCTGCTGTGATACAATGGCCTGGCATCCTCTTAGCAAGTCAATGCTAGTTTCTAAGAATTAGTCCTCACCCGGCCTCTTTCTAGGATAGAAATTTTCTGGAAAAGAGGCCATGTGTATGTACTGGGCAAAAAGGACAGTCTAACTTGGGAATCATTCGCCTCCTTTTAGTGGCTTAGGATAAGAAAATAAAAAGGGAGAAGCTTTCAAGCTCACCCATTGCTATAGAGACAGTAACCTCTCCAGCCACCTTTTCTGCCTATCAGAGCAATTCATAACTGCCTTGTCGGTGGTCCTAAACTGATATGTTAACAAACATTGCTCACCTGGCATGACAGAGTGGTCTGTGTGTGCGAGCGCATGTGTCCAGCGTCTACGTTTAGCTGATGGCCACCTGGCTTATTTCTCCTTGGTCTATACTTTGTCTCACCTTGTCAAGTACACCAAGCCCTCCATGTCAACACTATGGCTGGAGGTGGGGGGTGCCTTGGTGCAAGATTACTCACTATCCTTTGTTCAGCATCCGCTTTACCCCCCAGAAAACTTCCTGCCTCATGGATCTTTCTCTCTTACCCCTCTCTCTCCTGCTCCAGCTCTCTCACCTATTATAATTAAGTTCACTTTGATTTGAACAGATTGGACGATAGGAATTCATAATGCTACATCCTCACAGCGAAGCTAACTGATTAAGTGCTTTAAATTATTTCCCCTGACAGAATGATAAAGTTACAATCTGTTCTGAGATGATCTACAGCTTGCCAGACTCCTACAGCTTCTTTCTACATTCATTTATCTTTTTGTCAAGCAGAGTTTTTTTTTTTCTTTCTTTCTTCCTGAGCTTCAATTCCATAGATCTTTTAAAGTCATCAGCACATCTGAATTATTAATGAGGCTTTCGAGGCAAGGTTGCTGATGGGCTGGTTAAAAAAGGTTGTATAGAAACCCACGACTGTGTACACATCAAAATAATTTCAGCTCCATTTAAAAAACCATTTAGTTCAAGTGTGACATAGATGAACCATTATGCATTTGTGGAAACCAATTTTTTGTGATCTACGATTAAACTAACCTTTCAGATAGGAGTAAAGTGTGATGGTTATCGTGTTTTAAAAGCATTGCCAGGCCGCTGAAACCATTTCAAACTGACTGTTTCCAGCAGTTTATGTGGAAAGATGATGTTAGAAGCGCTATTTGCCTGGGCCTCCCTTGTGTTGGCCTCGCCACCATGTGGACTAGTTTGGCAAAGGGATTTAGTGCTAGTTTGCTCATGCCAGGCTGCAAGGGAGAGTGAACTCTGCACAAGAAAATATGTAGGTCTTCTGGGTGAGAGACCTAAGACAGCTGCAATTTGCTGAAATTTTTACAGCTGCTGCCGACAATAATTGTTCAGAATTTAGTCTTTACAGTTCAATTCAAAGTTGGCATTTTGACCTTTCAAGACGGCAGAGAATATCAATTTCCTTCTGCCGCCTGTAAGAAAGAGAGAATTATTTCACCGTGTAATCCGCTTTCTCCTTCCTTTTAAATGTCTTGCCCTAGGAGCATTCTAAGCAGAGTAGCCCCTGTGTTTCAACCATTTGGCTTTGACACAAGTTGTGTTAACGCCTGTCTGGGAGGCAAACTGAGACACAGGCTTTTCAATTTTGGAGGAGACTTGGTGAGCTAGGATGTGGAGGAAGTCAATGCTCTGAGGATTGTTCTGGACTATCTGTGGTGGGGGCATGAGGAACTTCTCCCAAAGGGCTTCAGTGGCACACACATTTGGTCGCCAGCCTTTCTGCTTCAGTGGAGAGTTTCAAGTATGACAATGACACCTTGGTTCAGTGAATCTTGCCTTTCAAAAAGGAAACTGTGACCATGGGTGGCTACAAAATTGGCCATAAGGAAGGATGTTAAGGGAAGAAATTCAAAAGCGTGCTGAAGTGGGGATCTAGGACAAATTCAAATCCTCCAGTATATCTCCTGTCCTTGCCTCAGCCCGCATGCCAGAAAGATTTCCGGAACTGTATTTCTTTCCTAAGATGAGAAGGGCAGTAGGTCTGACTGAGAGGGCCTCCTCGCTGCCAGGGAAGAACAACCCTGCTTGTTAATCAGCTTCCTGAGGGTGAGTGCTGGGGGTACACAGGTGACCTGCTGGAGTTAGAACGGGAGTGACATTGCACAGTCTGTAGCAAGTGGCCCAGCAGAGAAGATGAAACCTGGAAGTAGCTGCAGAGAGATGCTGGTAAGAGAGCCGCACTGCCATTGGCAGATGCCCCCTCTCCAGACCAGCCATGCCATGATGTGTTGGCATGGACAAGAGTATGGTGTAGGCCAAGGAGAGGGCATGGGGCAGTAGATTAAGCTCAGATGGACCTGGCTCGCTCACAACCTAGTTGCATGACTCCGAGCAAGTTATTAGAAAATGTATCTTAGCTTTAGTTTCCCTTCTGTAAAATGGGGCCTACTATAGGATTGTCTTAATGCTGTGGCTTAGACAAAAAGAACTGAGGTCCATGAATCACTTACTACAAGTCCAGATACAGGGTAAGTCAATGTGAGCTGTTAAGGTTATTAGCAATTATTAGTAACACTAGCAAGGCATTATACCATAGTAGCACAATTTATAGACTTTAAGTTTTACATTCCTCTCTGCTGCTTCCTAGTTAGGTGACAATGAATAAATATATCCCTTCAATTATGCATCTTTTTACACAAGGATACCAACAGCATCTACTACATAAGGATGGGAAGTATCTTTCAGTATGACTGCAAATGAGCAGGGAGTAGAGAACTGAGCTATATAAATTGGGGGAGAGGAGCAGTCTGATCTGAAGAATGAGGATTGTGGCAATAGAGACCAGAGAGGAGGGTTTAGTTGGGTAGTCTTCATATGGAAGGTGAGAAGCAGGGGTGACCTGTCTGGGGAGGTCAGGGCTCCTACCTCCTCTGGTACCTGCCTCTTTGAAATATTGGCTTTTGCTCCATAGGCACCACACCCCACCTGCAAATCATCCCCATCTACCCCTGCTACTTTCATGACTAAGACTGAAGGGTCCAGAATAGGGTCAGCATTTCCTCCAGCCACCGAGTATTAGGCTACAGTGGGGAAAGCGCCTCCCCACCCCCTTCAATCTGGGATGACATTACTGATGGGGACCCAGAAGCAGAGAGACATTCTGCACTGTGAAAATTGAGTCTCTTTGCTGGCTCCATGGTTGTCAGCGTTTGGGATTTAGCCTTTTCACATAACTACTCCCCAGAGGAGAATGCATTAAAGGGGAGTCGATGATACAGGGAAGGCATTTGGAATAATTGCCCCTCTTCTCTCTGTGTCACAAGCTGAAGTTTAGAGAGAAAGGGATTCAAAGAAAGATTTCATTTGGATAGACATAGCAGTTGAGGACAGTAAGAGCTAGCAGGGAGTGCAGTCTTCGAAGGTAATACTGTGTGGTTTCACATCACCCGTTTCTGAGGGGTGGCCTAGCATTCACCTTCTGTCCTACAGCCCCCCGGGCTCCCAGAGGATCCCACCCGCACACATTCACAGGCTCCTTTTCTCTCTCTGGGCAGAGTGTGGCTATTTTATAGAAATGGAAGTCATTTTGTACCAGCACCAGAGCAATTTGTTTATGAAAACTTATCTCATTTCTTTGCAATTGTAGACTATGACTGCATTTGCCTCCTCTTCCTGAAAATCTAATGCTGCCTTTGCCAGGGCAAAGCAAACTACCCCCTCCTGGCACTCAATGCCTGGAGGGTGGAATTCACACTCATCCCTTTCAGGTGGCAGGTGGCTGAGATAATCCCTCTCACTTCCCCAAGGAATGAATGTGCAGCCTCCTGGTGGGAGACAGGCAACCAGGTTAGTGACAGGTGCCCACAGCTACTTCTTTATCATGTTTTGACAAAGTAGGATGGGCTGCAAGGAGCTGGCTGAGACATTGATTTTATCCTGTCTGGACTCAGCCCCTGAGTTTCTGTGCTCTTCTCTTTCTCCTTCAGGAGCCTGTTGCTATAGGAACTGGGCAGGTTGATTTAATTGTCTCTATTGGGATGCAGACACCTTTAGGCTTTTCCCAGGCTGAAGAAGAGCCAGGCAAAAGGTTTCCCTGGTCACCTGGGATCTTGGCTACGCTGGCAGAAGACACAGTCCATTTCCACTCACTGAGCTCGCAGGACCATTTGTTCCCCTTTCCCAGGCACTGGGTACCCAGCCCAAGAAAGTGCCAACAGCACAGCAGTTTCCTGAGGCCACCTACTGGCATCTCTTATGTTGTTTTAAGATAAGCCAATGGGTTAGAGATGGTTTATAAAATAATGAAAGATATAAAAAGGTCTAAGGTCAGTATATTTCAAAGTATGTAATGAGCACCTATTGTGAGTTAAGTTCTGAGGCACAATCTTTATTGTTTATAATAGAATTTGAGACTTTTCTGGACTGTGGTATAAATATACACCCAAGGGTCCAGCTTTCTCGTTAGCCATTTGAACTGGCTTCAGGAAGGACCCCAAATAGCAATCATTAGGGATGTTGATGATTTCATTATTATCTGAATTTTGAAACTGTGGAGGCCTCCTGGTCTAGCCACTTACTTTTAAGGTTTACCCCTTTTGAAACCTAAAGCAAATTGGCCTGAATGGCTTACAAATTGCTTCCCTTCTAGAATAGAGCAGATAATTGAGCTTCTACCTGTTGCTTTGTTCAAATGCACATATGTTCTCTTCAAATAACTCACTTTCTACCCTTACCTACTCGATTCTTTTCTTTGGGTGAGGGGAGAAGAGAGACATAAAACTTGTATGCCTCCTCCCTAAGAGAATCTGAAGGAGGGATGGGAAGTTTGGGGTCACACAGAAAACAATGGAAGAGACTCTTTATCCTATCGAGGAACGTACAGTATAGTCATTTTGGATAATAACATAGAAGTAATAATAATAATACCTTTTTCATTACTGAATATATTCATTACCCAAGTATAGTCAACTCTCAATTGTGTGCCCAAGTCCAGGGGAAACCCCCAATGTCATTTCACGTCATAGTCTGGTTCCACTTCATTCCTGTCACAATATCATCTCATCAGAGCTGCTAACAGATTGCATATAAAAGGCATTTTAGATCTACTTCTCTCTATCTGCCCAATCTCTGGTTAGAATTTAACAAATGTCTGAAAGGCAGGTGGCAGGAGAGACCTAGGTAATATAGAGACTGAATCGTTAGCCCCCAGATAACTGGGTTTGAGCTACTGAGTTGCTACACACAGTTGAATAGTTTTAATTTTAGGTCACACTGATCAAACATAAAGGAGACCAATGCTTTTGCCATCAATAACCCTCCTGGTTTCAATCGCAAGGAGGATGAAATATTACCCGAGAAGCAGGTTTGTCAAATGGAGTACTGCAAATATTTTCCAGAAAAGTTTATCACCTGGCATCATCACTCGATTTAGTAGGTCTTGCCAAGATAAACACAGAGATGTGGACAGACTGATGGGAGACTGGGTTGGGGTGGTGGTAATGGGGGGAGGAGTAGAGGAAGCTGGGTTTCTTGATGGGAAAATGCTTTTGAACTTGGAGCAAGGTACCAAGGTGGGCAGGGAGGCCACGTGCAGATTTAAAGGCAAGCCAGATGGAGAGAAGTTCCCCCCAAATTACCCAACCCCAAACCCAATAACACCAAAACAAACTCTAAAGGGTCTAGCAATAGCAGCAGCACAGCCTCATTGCGCTGAGCAGTTTAGAAAGTGGAGGGAGGAAGAAGAAGAGGGAGAGGGAAGGAGGGAAAAAGGGAGGGGGGAAAAGCAAATCAAAAGAAATAAAACCACAAACAGAACACTATAAATAAAAATAAACAAACCAATAACAGAATAAAATTTGTAACTCCTTTTTTTTTAATTTCACAAAAGTTTTCACAAGGACAATATATAGAAGAAAACCCCCAGCAGTGGCTAGGTCATGCAGAACCATTAATTGTCATACCTTGGCCCATTCTATTCATCCTTGTTGCACTTTAGAGAGAGAAGTAAGCTATGTGAGTTTTACAATGCTTTTAAACTGTCATATTTCCTGTTGAGCACTTTAACTGGCACATTCTTATAGTTATAAATGTTCTGAGGGCATTACTTGATAACCTCCTTAGCAATGAAGGCATGAAGAGATCTTCATGATCCAAAACTAGGGCGTGTGTGTGTATGTGTGTGTGTGTGTGTGTGTGTGTGTGTGTGTGTGTGTGCATATATATACATATGTGTATATATAGAGAAATATTTATATAGTTATATATAAAAAGATAGGTAGTTATACATAATATATAAATCAATATCTAGGGACAAAAATAATTTGGAAAAAAACACCTTCCATTCATAGGGCTTTTAATATACATGTATACAATTATTCCCCACCCCTTCACTGGTTTGAATACTGCATGGCCCAGCCTTTAGTGTGGGGATTGAGGTTCTGACTGAGCCTCACCATTTTGTCAGTAAAAGTGCTTGTCAATTCACACAGCAAGCAAATCTCCAAAACTACCATGCTTGGGGGAACAGGGCATCCAAAATCTAAACCCAAACCATTCACCATAAAAACACCTTTTCAGAGATGGTATAGCTGCGACATTTTCTTCCTCCCTTCTTCTGTTGGATGAGATTTTTTTTAAGTAAACATGTTAAATATGTATTTACCAGCCCAGGGCTAGCTCATGTATATAAGACTTCGGTTAAGGTGGGTTGGGCCGGTTTTTAACAACTACTGCACTGGCTAAAGCGTGATTTGCATGCATAAAACATCTGACAACTGTATACTAAAAAGCGGGTATTTGTATTTTTCTACCTTTCCTCTCATGCTTACTAACTGACAAAAAGAAAGAAAGAAAACAAAAGAAAAAAATTATACCAAAATGTGTTTGGCTCACTGTTGTACTCCTCCTCCTCCCCAGCTCAAAATGACAAGGAGCAGTTGTCTATGACTGCCCTTCACCAGCCTATGTGAATTGGCTACGATTAAGAAATTGATGAGGAGGAATTGTTCCAACTAGCTTTCTGCTGTGGGACAGCCAGCGTCATGCAGCTGTACCAACAGTTGAAGGTGGTAACTGGCTTTTGTCTCTGTTGAGTCAACTGTGGCTTGATCCTCCTACATTCTGATTTATTTAGCATGTTGGCTCCTAAGAAACAAAGATCTGCTGCTGGCTTTATCTTCCTCTCTCGGCACCATGGCCCCAGCCCTCGCTCCTACCAGGCATGGGGGCCCTAGCTAATCAAACAGAGGGGAGTAAAAAGATCCCCTGAGAATGTGTGGAAAAATACTTGCTCTTTCCGGAGCATTATTTATTCTGTACATAAGGTAAGTAATTCACCTTTTAAAAGATGTAAAAGTCCCAGGAAGGCAGTTTTTAATGACTTACATCTGATATTTATGATACATATGGCTTTTCATCCCAAATGTCAAAAGTGAAAGAAAAAAAATAACTATTCATATGGCAGCATAAGGAGACAGAATAACAATTTAATATGCAATCAAACCTCTTTGTACTTAAATTAAATGACTAGAATTTGATAGATCCACAAATGGAATAGGACTCTTTCCTCTACTGTGAGGGCAGAAATGTTCATCTGAACTCCCCAGGGAAGCCAGCTCTGGGACTGAAGCCCTGGGTTAGTAGCTAAAAAACCTCAGATGTGCTCTTACATCAAGCAGAGACTTAACCATCTTTTACACAAATTGGGAAAGCTTTGCAAAAGCTTCACGATCCTTAAGCCCAGAGAGTGGAAACATTCTATATGTTTTTGTTCCTTTTTGTTTGCTTGTTTCAAATAAAGATGTGTATATATATGAATGTGTATATATAAGAAAGAAAGGAAGGAAGGAAAACAAGAACAAAATCAAAACCCAAAGCACCCTGATAATCCTGATTAAGTCAGAATGAAATTTTCTTCTATATCAACTTCCCTAACTAGTTCATTTGCTTTGCCTAAGTGACAGGGATCGCAAGCACTCCACTTATCTGTGACCTCGTTCCCTCAGTGAGCTAGGTCTGGAGCATGCCTTTGGGTTATTGTCCCCTTAGAATCATAAATAACTTTTGGTCCTTCTGCTTTGTTGCTGTTGTGCTCAAGGGTTTTATGGTGGTGAAATAAAAATGACAACCACATGCACACTATCATACATATGCAAATATGTGTAAAAAAAAGGGGGGCTACAGGGAGAAATGGGGAGAGTTACTGTTGGAAACACCCACTGGGGAAATGAGGGGCAGATACAGTTTCACACACGGTGGCAGTGGATACACATATCAGAGCCGCTCTTCCTGCACGTACTTCTGTTTGTCTCGGGACTCCCGGGACTTGGGCCGGTTCGGTCGGTTTGCTGTGGACGGGATGGAGTGAACAGAGGAGCTCTTCTTGCTGGAGGACTGAGACGAGTGGGAGGAATGGGAGAGGCTGGCCCGGGACTGGCCGGCGTTGTGGTCAAACTGCATTAAGCAGAAGATCAGGTCCGTCGGCACGAGCTCAAACTCGTACGGGGGGTTGGTGATGACATACCTGGCCAGGGAGAACAGAGAGTCACAGGGTGAGGAGGACTGGGTGGAGATGTCACCTGACTGCATCAAAAGGAACTGCCTGGCTCCCCAGGTCTACCAGACCACCTGGAAGGGGGATTGATACTTGGTCCAAAGCCTTAAATGTTATCTTCCAAGTTGAACTAAATCTTCCTCTATTTAGCTCAACAGAGGAGACCAGCCATGAGTCCTGACATCCCAAGAAGCCAAATCAGTGCCGGTAATGGAAAAACCAAGCTGTGCTGCCTGTGATCTAAGGGCCTCTCTCAACAATGTCAAGCTTACTTCCCATCCTGAGTAGCCCAAGTGCATGCAGGAGGTTGTTCTGACAGTCCTAGGTCAATGGTCAGCAAACCGCAGCTCATGAGCCACTGTTTGCTGCTCTGTTGACTAATGAGTTTGTTGACCATGGTCATATACTACCCTTTACCTCTTTGCACACAATATGCCACAATTGCCTAATCCTCACAGCTTCTGACTACACGGTAACATTTAGTCTAGTCTAGTGGTTGGCAAACTCATTAGTCAACAAAGCGGCAAACCGAGGCTCACGAGCTGCATGTGGCTCGTGAGCCCCGGTTTGCCGACCACTGTCATAGGCACACATCACAGGATCTTTGCTTACCAGAATGTAGTATCTTCTTAGTCCTTCCTCACTCTTTATCTTTTAAAAATCTAATTTGGTGGGGATTTGACTAAATAAAGAACATAAAACACCTCCTTGCCCATGAGTCCTGCTTTCACTGTGCTCCTCGGTGTGATCAGGTTTTCTCTGCTTCACACTATACATGACTTTTTTTTTAAAATAACTGTTTCATTGACAGCAGTGGATTGCAAAATGTAGTTCTCAGGCCAGAGATATCCGCATTACCTGGGAACTTAAAAATGCCAATTCTTAAGCTACTGCACTCCAAACCTACTGAATCAGACACGCTGGGCATGAGGTCCAGCAATTTGTGGATTAGCAAGCTTTGCAGGCAATTCTCATGCTCAGTGAACTTTGAGAACCCACTGGCTACAGCAATCATTCTCAATCCTGCCTATACACAGTAATCCCTGGGCATTAAACAATTTTATTTTCAGTACAGACAGGTTAAGTCAGACTAATCTGAGGATTGTTTTTAAAGGCACCCCCAGTGATTCTAATATGTAAGCAAGGCTTTCAACTCTATAGCACTGTTACCTGGGGTATATGTACACACACTGATTTTGATCATTCTCGGATGTCCTTTTAATTTGGAGCTGCTACAAACTTATCTTAATGCATGTTAGAAAAATATAACTCGCATGCGTTTTTCTGCTTGTGGTGATAAGTATATAATTTTCTTAAAGTAAATATATAAAAGGAGTCAATTAAAATATATTAAGTAAAATATAAGCGTCTAGGAGATGATGAAGGATTTATTTACCTTAAATGCTAGCAGTATGAAATATCTCTACATTAGGTACCAACATAATCATCCCAGTGGCTGGAGTTTAGAAGAGATGCCCTTATTCAAATGTTTGTAATTAAGGGATAGAACTTTCTTATTCTTCCCACAATTTCTTCACATCTGCTATTAGTAATGAAAGAAAAAAGCTTCCCATAATTTCCAAACTCAGTGCTGGATCAAATGTGAGCAGAGTGATTTGCTTTCTGAGAACATGTGTACAGGCCTCTGCCTTCGTAAGGGGGCAGGCGGGTCATGTATGTCGCTGCACTTTGGTGGGAGAGCAGAGTAGAAGTATACTCACCTCTTCGTGCACTGGCTGGGGGTGCTGAGGTGAGCATCTCTCAGCCGGTAAATTCCAAAACAAAGCATATTATACGTTTTCAGAGCTTTGCAGAACAGATCACCATAACAACCACCATCCTGAGAGACAACAGAGAAAAGCATTATTTTATTGGCTTGCAGGTAGAAGTCCAGGGGGATGGGCCTTTTCAGGAATGCTTGTTTTTGTGTCTCCTGAGTCAGAGGGTCTGTGCCAAGGGATGGAGGCTGTAAAAGACAATGTGGTTAATAGTCTATACCCCAAATTGGTGATTTTTGGGGATGGTGATAATAATGAAGTTTTCCCTCGGTTCTCTCTACCTTTCCACTGTAGCAGCGAGAGCTCTAAGGAGGAGGCACCGCTCCCTCACTTGGAGGGTGTGAAACTTGAGGGTTGCAGATGCACATTAACTGGGGAGAAGAAACCAGCCTGGCAAATTGGTGATTATGTGTAACTGCAGCGTGGCTGCAGTCACTGTGATCTGACGGTGGCATCAAAGCCACTTGAGTGATAATTAAAATCCCTGCAAGAAGAAAAGACCCCACCAGGTACTATGGTGACAGATTCTTTCAGGTAAGGACTGTGTGAAAAGCACAATTTACAGACCTCAGCGATGGCATAAGAGGAAGGGAAAATGTTTCCCCAGGAGCTGGTGGTCTGCAGTTGAATAACCGGCATTCACAGGCCTAATCAGTTCACAGCCATATTCCCAGGGTCTGGAGCCCCATGTGGAATGTTAAAGCACATTCACTCACTTGGCAATGCTGGCTTCGGGCAGCCAGGTGGCTGCAGGTTGGTGTTATCATTATAAGAAGGGCACTGAAGAATGGCTTCCCTTGGGGATAACATGACTGCCGTTGTCCTTTCTGTTATTGGGATTTCCATGTAGGCATATCAGAGAATACACACAGAGCCTATTTTTACCATTATTTAAAGTCTTGGTCCTTTTAAAGTATCAGTAAGTAGATGGTAGTTAAAAGAGCCACTAACTGTGGACACTGCTTTTCAAAAATGCCCAGTCTAATAGGTCCCTGCCCATAAGCAAACTACTATATGGTGCAAGTCAGTACCAGGGTTTCAGAAGAAATGGAGAAAGTGACCCTTTCCTTGAGCGGTACTATAGTGTGTTCTCAAGACTTGTGGCTCCTCCCCTTGAATGCATCCTGGAGCAGGCTGGGAATAAGAGTCAAGACTGCATACTTCTGCCCAAGTGCTGGCACCGGTCCCTTCTGCAGCAGGGAGTGGAGGAGAGTGGCTGAGTCCAGCCTCAGATATGAAAAGACCTGCATCTGGAATTAGAGACATTAAATGGTCCATAGGAGATGCTATTTGTTTAGCCAGTAGTAGTGGATGTACATAATTGGTGGTGGGGTTTTGAAATCCACCCACCAGGGGAAGTACTGGGTCCTATGCAGACACCAAAACTCAGAAACCTGATGGCTGGGCTTAGTTTGTAAAAACTCCTCAAGGGCTATTCATGTACAGCTGGGCTAAAGTAGCCCTGAGCTATGTCAAGGTCCTTTGAAAGTGTTCCCAGAATTGACTCATGTTGGCATCACCTACTGTCTTCTCTTTCTTGGGAGGTGATATCTAAGGGATATGAGTAAGTTTCCTGATGCAAATTCCTGATAGGGCCAGTCTTCCATCTCTCTGAGCCTTAATTTCCTTAGAGTGTCTGATAATAGAGCCTACATTTAAGGGCTGCCAGGAGAGTCAAAATGAGTGATTGCATGTAAAGCACAGCACCTGATATACAGTAAACTGTAAACATTACTTCCTATTTACTTTAGAAGGTAGGAAAAACAGATGCTTAGCTTGACGCAGTTCATTCGGACCAAGCTATTACCAGACAGCAGGCTGAGGTGACCTCTGCACGGTGCACTCACCCCCAAGTCTGCAAAGGGCCCATCCAGCAGTGCTAGCTGGGCCACACGGCAGCGGTCCCTGTTGGCCAGTGTCTGGGGGGTGCTGTAGCCCCCTCGAAGCGCATTCTCCTCTGCAATCAGAGCCTCGAGCTCCGGCGTGGCTCCTCCTGTCACTAGGGTCCGGATCAGGGTGAGGATATTGTCATTGAAGTATGTCTGCAAGAGACAGAGAGAGGCGGGGGAAGTCCTTTAAGCACACACCCCAAAGTCATGACAACTGGCATCCAAATTACAACTTTTCTTGGCATTCCTGTTTAAAGTTCTGGCCTGTCTCTTCAAATAATTTTATGTGGGAAGTGAAAAGACAGCAGCCTCCAATTATTCCATTATTTTCTCTCCTACTTGGTTCTGCCAAGAGAGCTTGACTTAAAAACCAATTCAGAGGGTTTTTATTTAAGGGCTAAAGTCGAAATGATTGGTGTTTCCCATCAATTGGTATTGCCAGGGCTGTACATACCACTTACCTGTGTAATGAAATGCACCTGGCCCAGGTTGCTAACCTAAGCAGGGCTGCCCGTGAGGCCCTGTTGCCCATGTGCCTAGAAGCTGCCTCCCCCAACAATGGCAAAACTTCCGTGTTGGTTGGCTCTGGCTGGGTAGCTCAGTTGGTTAGGGCATCATTGTCCCAATATGCCAATGTTGGGGGTTCAATCACCAGTTAGGGCACACACAGGAAGCAACCAGTGAATGCATGGAACAGGATTCAATGTTTTTCTCTCTCTCTAAAAAATACCAAACAACCACCCCCCAACACACACACACACACACACACACACACACACACACACACACATACACACACACACACACACACAAAACAACTTTTGTGTTGGAAGGAGATACCAAGGGCATCATTAAGGCCACATGCTCAACAAAACATACACTTTGATACAGTTTAACCCAGAAATCAATGAAATATGCCAGAGAAGCTTATGGTGAAGTGCATGTCCTGGTCTGTGAACTTTTAGTTTTTACATAACCTCAGGAGTCTGAGACAAATTTAGCTGATTAGAGAAGCTTTCTCTACATATACATTTGTCTCACATCTTATACATAGCAGGTCTGTCAAGAGTAAAACAATGGGTATTTTTAAAAAATTAGTAGGATGTCAAATAAAAGTTCAAAAGAAGACATTTGTCACCCAGCCTAATTAGAAAAAAAAAAAAACCTCAGTTAAGGGTCTTATTCTATTCTCCCATATAAGAAGAAATCAAACAAGCTAAATAAAATCTAACCAAATATTGCTGGTGGCTTTTGAAGATGTATGGATCTTAGGGAGCAGGATAGGAAAGACAGCTGCATTTTTACTTCAGCAGTTCCTCAAACAGGTTACTAGGCTACACATAGTGGGGAACAAACCAGGTAAGGACAGGTTCTCATCCTTCTTGGCCATCACTAGGTCTACGTGTAGGGGAAGTAGTTGCCTAGTCATTCTGGGTTTTTCTCATCAGTAAAATAAGCACAATCATAAGATGTAATGAATTCTATGAGGGCTTCTGAGTTCAGATGAGAGCTAGTGGGACTGAGTTTATTTTCCTCATGGAAATATTCACAAAAACACCCACGTGATACAAAACTCCAAGGTCAAAAAACTAGGAGTGTTATTCAGAATCAGTCAGACCCTTAGGAGAATGTATCCTCTATCAGAACTCAGCGGGGCAGGACAGAGGCAGAACAAGGATGAATAAAGGAGGAAATGATGCTTACGTGTGCGTGTGCGTGTGCGTGTGCACGTGCGTGTGCGTGTGTGTGCGTATAATGGTATATGTCTATTATCTGTCTGGATAGATTGGTAGATAGATGGATTGATGGGGAGATATATGGATGAATAGATGGATGGATGAATGATGGGTAGATGGATGGATAGATAGATAACATAGAGTGGTTAAAGGAGAAGAGTCAGGCTGTGGGTTCAATGGTGACCTCACCACTTGTAGCTGGGTGACCTTAGAAAGTTACTTATCACTTTTGTGCCTCATTTCATGATCTATAAAATGTAATAATAGAGTAGTTGTAAGGACTGTATAACCAAAACATGTGAGACACCTACACAAGTGTGTACAGGAAGCTCTGATAAATACTTTGGCCTGATAACAGAGACTCAGGACCATTATGATGTCAAAACAACTCATTCCTTTTAAAAAAATCTTTTACATTTTTTGTGTGGGAGGAAAGCAAGGCCATTCATTTCATCCTTGAATTCACATTTCTTAGTCTGCCTTTATTTTAAGACCCAGTTTAGACCCCATTTAAGCCCAGGAGTGGCACAGTGAGGGTCGGAGTGGGGGGGACTGCATCCTAGGACATGGTTACAACAATGGGAGACAGGCCACCATGTGGCTCAAGGCACATGTACAAACATTTCCAAAGTTTTCCAAGGTACATACTTGTCCCCACTGCCAGATAACCTCGAATTAGAAGCAGGAGACCCCTCCTCATCCCTGCAGCATATTACATGAGTGAGTGCTGGACACAGAACTTCAGCAAGAACTTCTGCATTATAATCACCCTTCCAGAGCAAGGCCAATGGGGGAGCATAACAGCACACATGGTGGACAACAGCATACCATGATCTATATCCTGGCTCAGATGTAGAGAGAGGGGGAAAAAGAGCCAATGTAAGTATTTTTAAAAAGGAACCACAATATTTCAGATGTAAAGGCAAACTACTCTGTTGACAGGTTAAATCAGTCAATATTGGAAGAAAAAAAAAGAAAAGAATTGTTTTGGAATCATAATAAATTATTTTAAAATTAGAGAGTATCTAATACTAACAAGTCAAAGTTGAGATGATCAGAAAGTTTACTTCATATAACTTAATCAATATTTTATGTAAGGTCTTGGGATCAAACCTGCAACCCAGGCATGTGCCCTGACCAGTGTGGCTCAGTCTATTGAGTATCATACCATATACCAGAAGGTCACTGGTTCGATTCGTTGTCAGGGCTTATGGCCATGTTCCTGGCTTGATTCTCAGTAGGGGGTATACAGGAGGCAGCCATGGATGTTTTCCTCTCACATCAGTTTCTCTCTCTCCCTCTTTCTTCCTGTCTTTCTAAAACTAATAAAAATATGTATATTTAAAAAAAATCCTTCTTAGAAAGCATTGCAAATAATATAATAGTTAGTAATAACTATTGGTTAACCAAGGAAGTACAAGACTGGTACTCAGAACACTATAAAATACTGCTGAAAGAAATTAAAGAAGATCTGAATAAATGGAAAGATATCATATGCTCATGAATTGGGGGACTTAATCTAGTTAAGATGGCAGTGCTCTTCAAACCAAGCTACATATTCAATGTAATCTCTATCAAAATCTGAAAGACCATTTAGTTTCCAGAAATGGAAAAGCTGATTGTAAAATTCATATGAAATAATAAATAACCACAAAGCCAAGACAATTATAAAAAAAAGTTGGAGGCCTCAGACTTTCTAATTTTAAAATAACTACAAAGTTACTTAATACAGTGTGGTATTGGCAAAAAGATAGGCATATAGATCATTGGAATAGAATTGAGTCCAGGTACAGGTGTGGTCAACTGAAGGTGTCATGACCACTCTAGAGAAAGAACATAGCCTCTTAAACAAATGGTGCTACAAAAACTGGGGCAGAAGAATAAAGTTGGATCCTTACCTCACATCATAAGCAAAAACTAACTCAGAGTGGGTCAAAGACCTAAATATAATAGCTAAAACTATAAAACACTTAAAAGAAAACACAGGAGTATATATTTATCACCTTTGATTTGAAAATGGATTCTTTGATATTATACCTGAAATACAATCAAAGAAAGAGAGATAAAAAATAAATTGAAGTTCATAAAAATTAAAGGTATTTTGTGTATTAAAGGACACTACCCAGAAAGTTCAAAGAAAACCTATAGAATAAAAGAAAATATTTGCAAATCATATATCTGATAAGGGTCCAGTATCCAGAATATATTTTTAAAATCTTATAATTCATCAACATAAATACAAATTACCATTTTCTTAATGGACAAAAAAATTAAATAAACATTTCTCTCTCTCCCCAAAAGAAATACAAATAGTCAACAAACAAATGAAAATTGGATATAACACTGAATGATTCCATATTTACCTACTCATCTGGAAGGAGATATATCAAAATATTAACCACACTTATCTTTGGATTTTGGGGAATTTGGTTCATTTAAATTTTCTTCTTTATATGTTTCTCTGCTTTCCAAATTTTCCACACTAAGTATGAATAAAACTTTTCTAATAAAAATACAGTCAATGATGTTTAAACAAAGAGCACTGTAAGTTCTGCTATGCAACGATACATCTAGAAGGTCAACATGAAAGGTGATTGTGTTGTCTGATCTTTAGGACTTGTTTCTCCTTCTGTGCTGAAATCAGTTACACTGAAATAATGTCATCTTTTTTTATCAGTTGCTGACATTTATTGAGCATCTACTAATCCCTGGGTCTTGGTTTAGCCTGTAATTGTGTACTATTCTAAGAATGTGTCACTTTCAAAATTATCACTGAGTATAATTTCGGGGTGCGTTGCAGGATTTTATAGGTGTCTGATCAACTCTGTAAGACAACTCTGGACACAATTCTCTGCCCTTTAAACTGGCACTGTGTCTGCTCCAGGTCTCTGTCCTTGACTTCTCCATGCAGGCATCAAGGAGCAGCATTGCGGGCAGCACCACTTACTATGGCAGAGAATAATGATGCCTTTCTGTGGCAGAGCACTCTGGCTCCTGTTGCAGTGCCTCTATACTCACCTGCAGAGAAGTACTTTGAGCATTGCATATGGGAGTGCTCTGAGCAGGTATCAAAGTTTCTGATGTGAGTAACTTGGTGGGAAGACAGTGCTTTTCCAGAAAAAGGATGTCCAGTTGGTCCAATTAGAAGTCACAAAAACCTTTATGTGACCGTTCACAGAGCATACTGCGGTCTTTCTGCACAGGAAGTGGTTACCTCAGCATCATGCAGTGAACCTGGTGCTAGTACCTCAAATGCCAATTGCCTAAGACTTTATTTTTGTGGATGTGCCAGCTGAAACAACCTCTCTACAGTTGCCTGCCCCAGAAAGCACAATTCTCTTTTGGGTTAACAGAAATGCTAGAATTGACAAAACAATTCTAAAGAGAGGTAACGTGTGTGTGTGTGTGTGTGTGTGTGTGTGTGTGTGTGTGTGTGTGTGTGTGAGAGAGAGAGAGAGAGAGAGAGAGAGAGAGAGAGAGAGAGAGAGAGAGATGCCTTGCCTCCCAGGCTTTGGTACTGGGTTTCTTCTCTGGGCCATGTCCAGGACACTTAGGAGGGATCTTGCCCAGAACCTCCAGCCCGGTTGGACTAGTCTCTAGTGATGCTTTGGGCAGAGGCCTCTTCTACCACATATCCTGTGTCACATGGACATCAGGGAGCTTCTGAAAACTGAGGAATTGGGGTCCTGCTCAGTGCCTGGAATCAGGAGACCTATGGAGTCTTAGGAATATAGGAGTCCTTCTTACAACTACCATGATCATGGCATCCCTGATACATAGACAGCAGAATTCATTTAGTATGGTTTTAATTCCTTGCTTTGTCATTCAGTAACTATAACAATTGAATTTTTATTGACTTTTTGTTCTTTTTTTGTACCTTGTATTTCTCATCCATATAAAATGATTTTTTTAAAAAGGACCAAAACCACACACACACACACACACACACACACACACACACACACACACACACACACACACACACACACACACACACACACAACAAACCCAGCTTATAGGATAATGTTAAATGAGATAATTTGTGTAACTTCTAATGCACAATGAAAACTCTAAAAAGAACAACCAACAAGCAATGTGACCAATGTAGAAAATCCCCTTCTCTGTGTGGCCCGTTGGCCTCTAAATGTTGATGATTCTCAGATCTTATAAGTAGACCAAGTTGTAGGCATTGAAGAAACCAACGAACGCTGGGGAAGGGTCATTGATTGCAACCTGAAACTCTGAGCCCGCAGCGCCATCTAGCAGCTCTGTGGACGCCCCTCTGCCAGCGTGTCTCCAACACGCCTGAGCATCTTCCTCTTTTTATTTTTTTTACAGTATAATTATCAGAGCGTATGTTTCACAGTTAATGCTGTCAAGGCTTTTAAACTAATTGGTCTTTTATAGAAAATTTAACTGAAAATTAACACATCTTTTAATAACATTGCCTTAACTTTAATGGCACTTTGCCTTTCGTTTATAATTGCTCTAAAATTGTCATTTTCCATGTCATAGCTGCCATTTTTTATATTTCCTAGTTTTCATGGTGTGGATTTTATTTTTAGTATTTTTTTTCATGAGGGATGAGAACTATTTGATTTTTTCCCCAACTCTGGGCCTGCCTAGTTCAATGTGACAGAGTGGCATGTTCTGAGCCCAACAGAATGTACCACTGTTTGCCACGCTGACACCACCCCAGCTTTGCTGCCCAGGCTGGAGGAGTAATTTGGTAATGGACCTTACTTCACACAGCACTAGGTTAGCTTGGGCTCACCAAGAACTTGGTCTTCTCCATGAGACAGTTCAGGAGCTCAACCCTTAATGCAAGTGCAATTAAGAGAGTCAGTCATGTGCATCCAGCTTCCCAATGTCACATTCTAAGGCTGTGGAATATCCAAAAAGGAGCATCCTCTAACCAAGACTGAAATGTCTAAGCCCAGACTTAAAACTTGACTGGCCGTGGCCTTTTGTACTCAGCCTGCCTGGTATGGCCGATGGCCTGGCCTGTCTGACTGCATCCTGGTATCCCCCTCCCTGGTCTACCACATTCCAACCACGGTGCTCTTCACCCACCGCCTCAGACAAATAAATCCCAGCTCATCACTGCTCTTCAACTCTCGCCTTTCTTTTGCCTGGGAAAACAAGGCTCCCCCGTCTCTTCTGACTTTTCAATGTCAGTGTCAGAGTTACTGCCTAAGCATGATTCTGACCACTTTGGCTACAACACGTCTCCAAACCCACAGAAACTATTTCATGTGCTTCAAATCAACCATCCCTACATGATGGTACTTATGTCCTTACTTGGTTACTGCTGCTTGTACTAGAATAAAGGTTGTGACAATATGAAGGCTTGGGTCTTCATTTTTCTTCTTCATGGCCTGGCATTCAGTAAGCTCAAATGAACTGCTTAATAACAATAAGTACATATAGAGCTTTTCATGTGCTAGGTTCTGCACTAATCACTTTACAACCATATCTCATTGAATCACCTCAACTGTCCCATGACATAGGTACTATTATCACCCAACTTTAAAGATAAGGAAACGGAGGCATAGAGAGGTTAAGGGAACAGAGATGGTAAATTGGGGTGCTGGGAATAGCATGCAAGCAGTTTGGCTCTTGAGTTCATGACTTTTCTTTCTAGGGAGACTCCAGGTGAAACTCAAATCCAGGATGAGGATAGGGGGGAGTGGTAGTAGTGGGGAAAAGAAATCTGAATACCCGTGTGCCCATTTCAGCTCTAATTACAGAGAGGCTTCCTTTCATGCGTGTGTGTGTGTGTGAGCAGTAAGCTAGTGTTCTGAAAAATACAATTTTTAGTTGTGATCTTCTTAGAGGCATGAGTCCATAAGCATAATTATTCCCTCTTGCCACATGTTTCTGCTGTTGGTTTGTAGTAGAAAGCCATGAGGCCATGTCTGCAAGATCCCTATCTGTTCTAGGATTTCCTGTGATGAATCAAAACATTATTCTTTTAACAAATGAAGCAGTAAGCAGCAGGAGTGGAGTTATGAAGGACAATATTCAGGGGATGTTTAGACACACAATTAAATGGCAATTCTGGGAGCTGTGCTAGGAAGGGGAGAGCATCATCTAAAGAGACGTGTGTGGATGTCTTGACACTGCCTGTAAGCGAATTCCTGTGATGGACACTTACCTCTGACTCCTGCTGCTTGAAGCATCTCACTTTCTCAATTTATATTTCTGTCCACTCTGTCTTGATCCTTGTCTCTCTCTCTCTCTCTCTCTCTCTCTCTCTCTCTCTCTCTCTCTCTCTCTCTCTCTCTCTCTCCCTCTCCCCCCTTTTAATTAATTAGGGTTGGAGTGGAATGCAAAGAAATCACAGATAAGATTTTATAAGAAGGTGTAAATCCAGTGACCCTACCCCCACTCCATGGCCAACATGTGTCCCCTTGGCTGTGTAGATATGAAGTTCTCTGGGGCTCAAACCCAGTTTTATTCCTTGGATTCAGGGTTGGTTTCATGGGTGTAGTGGCCTGGGTCATCACCAAACGTCCATGCTCAGAAGGGCCACTCACTTGATTTAATATCCTGCTGCCACCATTTTGAAATTCTTAATAATTTATGGAAAAGTGGCCTTGAAAATTATGTAAGCTATTCTTGCCTGGCATATACTGAACGTCTGGTATGACAAAACATAAATAATTTTATAAATTTGAATAAAAATATTTAATAATGTATTTGCAATTCTGAAAATAAAAATAAACAGTTTAATTATCTCCTAGTGAGAACAGACTTCTATAATCTCTCTAATTAGGATCAGAAGTAAAATGACATTTTCAAAGAAATGAATTACAGAAATCTGCTGGAAACGGAATTTGGACACTACAAGAACCATTGCAGAGAATACAGTAGTGTAACAAGCATGTCCTCCAGCTTCTAACATTTGGTCCACCCTGCTGAAGGAGGCTGTCCAAACTAAGCCCCACATCACCAGCAGGTAGGAAGGCTGGGCTCAGTATCCTCAGGCCATCAGGAAGATCATAGCCTTGGAAACCAGAGAGCCCTTCCCTGGGGACCACTTCCTTTCCTTCTTGGCTTGGAAAGCGGTGGTATGGCATGGAGCCAGTCAGCCTTAATTCAGATGAATGCTGTTTTATAATTATTTTAAACCCATAATCTGATTTTTAACTCAGATATACTTGCAGTTGGACCACATTCAGCAATATGCAATAACCTAAATAAATCTTTAAAAGCTTTATATTGTTTTCTTTCTTCAAATAGAGGTCCTTCTGGGTCAGTTTTTGATGAATAGATGAGAATAACACATAATTAGCATATCAGTTGTATAACATGTTCAGGAGAATAGCCTTCTTAAGCTCTTTAAGAAATATATGTATATAAAACCTCTCTGAGTCACATTATGATCTTAATGTGTTCAATAAAACTCTTTTTTACGGATTCTCCAAAGGTCAGTGTTTATCCAGCCTATGTCTGCATTTTCAAAAATTGCAAACTTGAGAATTCCAAAATATAGAGCATTTTATATATAATAAATGAGACACTCAGTGGGAACATGTCACAGTCCGCAGGTTATGATCCATTCAAATGTCTGCTCTTATAGTTCAGGATGGCTCCATTAGCTGGGACCTATTTTTCAATTGTTCTTTACTTTTAGTCTCAAAATTGAATAAAACAATGCACATCAAGTTATAGAGAAACTAAAGATGCTTTCGGTCCTTCTGCTCCCTGCCACCAACCACTCCAGTCCTTCCCTGCCACAAAGAACAGTTGAGACCTGGCCCTCATGCCTGGTCCTCATGCACAACTTATGTCTCAGTGATTGGCACCAACCTAGGAGTCACCCTTGACACTTTGTTCTCTTCATAGTCAATCTGTTCCCAAGTACATTCAATTTTACCAACAAACACCACTGAAATCTACACAACTCCTTCCTCTCTGCAGCCTTATCCTAGTCTAAGCTATGGGAACCTCTTACTGAGACTTCCTGCTGCCACCCTGCCTCCTGAACTATCCTCCACACCCCAGCCCAGGCAGTCCCCCTGGTCACAACACTTTCCAGCTCCAAACTCTTTGATGCCTCCTCATCGCTCTTTAACTTAAAAGACCATAAGGCTTGGTGACTCAGTTGGTAGAGCATCATCCCCTGCTGCCAAAGGTTGCTGGTTCAATTCCTATTCGGGGCACATACCTGGGTTGCAGGTTTGATCCCCAGTTGGGGCACATAAGGAAGGCAGCCAACAGATGTGTTTCATCTCTCTCTCTCTCTCTCAGCATGTCTAGGATGAGGATAAAAAAACACAAACCAATCTTGCCTTGTCCCCCCCCATCCCTCGCTCACTGTGGTTCACCCACATAAGCTTTCTCTGGCTTCCTTGAGATTGTCAGGTTCAAGCACCCCAAGGCCTTTATATTTGCTTTCCTCTTTAGGGGATACTGTTCCCCACAAAATCTCCCCTCTTTATTGCTCAGATTTTGACATAAAATGTGTATTATTTCTTTATGGAATTGTTCTCCGACCCTGAGACCAGGTCAAGTGCTCATCTATATTTATTCATAGCCTTACTTGAACCTTCAAAGAATTTGAATCAACATTTATGTGCTTGATAATTTGATGAATGTTGGGATCCCTTTCCAGGCTCCATGACTGCTCACGCTCCAGCCCGCACTCCCTTATTTGGGAGGTCTCCACTCCTGGATCCCACACCCACTCACCGCACTCATGAGAGAGTCCAGGACGCTGACGGCAAATGCTGTCCCACAGGCAAATGGCTGCGTGAGGTACAGTTCTGTGTCGGGGTCATCGTCATCGTCTTGGTCCAGAAACTGAACATTAGTATCATTCACTAGAAAAAGCATAAATGAGAATTAGCTCAAAAAAACTACACACAGTCAGCAAAACTAGAGGAAGAGCAGGCTAGTGGTTTAGAAACAACGAGGTCACTGGAAAGGAAAGCATGGGAGAAGCTGTGGATGGGTCGGGGGGTGGGGCCGTGGGACTCAAGGGACTGCTCCTCCTGACTGTTCCAGTTTTCGAGGCCCAGAGGGCAATGCATTCAAGCAGGCTTGCCCCGTGGCAGGCTGCAGGAGGACTAGCGGAGAGTGCTGGTCAGTCCTTTGGTATAGTTTTAGAATCTTGACCAAAAAACACCGTGCAGTGTTTTTTGGTAGCCAAGCCCTTTGAGAGACGGGCATATTTCAAGGATGAGTAGCCAGGATAAGCCATGCTGGATGGTAAGTTTAGCCACAAGGGAAAGAAAGCAACCTATTAAGGTAAGAGCAATTGACTGGGAGCACAGCAGAGGCAAAGAGCAAAGAATTCATCCGCAGGCAGGCACAACTTACACCTTGTCCCGAGATCCACCTGGGTAGTGGCTAGTATTTCTAGCCCTGAATCTGGGGGACACCCCACAAGCCATGCTAATAAAAGGCGACCCCACATGACTTGCTCTGCATCTGAGGCACCTGGGATGCCCACATTCTCCCTTGCCTCTCCTAAACAGCTGTCTTTCCTGCGCTTCAGCTTCTGCAGCCCTGGGTGCTATGTTTTATTATGACTGAGGATTCCTCAAGGACTCCTCCAGCACATGCGTGCAGACTGATTGACTGTGTCACTGAGATGCCTTTAACTTATTAAAAATTGAATGACAAATTAATTTCCATTCCCATCTTGACTTCAGTGATCAGTTTTGCAGAGCAAGTAACATTAAGGGAAAGACTGTGGTGGGAAAAGAGAGCACTCTTAATTTCTAGAATAATTATTGTAGTTTTAGAAAAAGAATAGATTCAATTTCTTGTTTCTGATTCCTTTCTAAAGTATCAGCAGCTAATTCTCTTTCCTATAGTAGTCCTTCCCCAAAAGTAACACTTAGGGTAACAATTTTTTTCTAACTTTTGTTTATGTATTGTATGAATCAGAATAAATGATAATAGGATCAAAAGCTAGGCACGGAATTATGTTTAAATGATACTTTGTCTAAAGAAAGATTCTAAGGGGGAGAAATCCTGTCTCTGGTCTTCCTCAGTTTATCACATTCAGGTCCTCATAGTCTCGGCAGCACTGAGTCACAGGTTCTTGGGTGAAAGTGCAAGATGCAGGGTCTGACAAGCAGGCTTTGGGTTCAAGCTCTGCACTAACTCCTTCTGTAGATCATCCCTGCACACCTCAGTTTCTCCCTCTGCAGATGGGGCATGACAGCCCCTCTTGTGAGGTTGTCAGGACACCACTATGCTTGGCCCAGCATCTTGACAAATGCTTGGCCCAGCATCTCTCAGAATTGCCTTTCAGACAATAAACCTTCATTCCATCCCTTACATCTGGAAATCCCCACCTTTCAGAAGCTCATAAGGCCTACTCAGGGATCCTACTAGGATCAACTCATAGGCCCCTCTCCCTCCATGTACCCACAAGTATGCTGTGGGTTGGCCACTGTTGAGTCTTCCTACTTTGTAAATCAGAAAATGTGACCTGGACGACATGCAGAGATTTTAATTATTTCTAATAGCTCAGGAAGGAGTGTGTATGGACACCCCAAAAGGAGAAGCGTTGGTTATCTCTTTTCATGATGATGAGGAAAGGCTGGTACTAGATTTAGAGGGGAAGTATCCAAAGCAAGGAGAAGTGAGTCTAAATTTTCAATGAACTGGGGTTTGAGTCACTGGTAACAGAGCCAGGGTTAAGTGAAAATCCTGTGCACTGTTCTGGGGTACACAGTCTCAGGAGGAGGACAGCCAATGTGACCTTCATCCTTGTTACAGAACAGCCATTATACAGGTGCTAAGAGGTGATTTAAAAATCACCCTAATAGGTACAGGGTCAAATACAACTGGGAAACAGGCAGGTTGAACAGCTTTAAAATGGTCCTGTGGAACTTCTAGGGGGCTTGGACTCACCAATATCAACTGGAACTCTCCAAATGGGTGATGACTGGAATATACTACACAATTTAAAAAGTTTGTGTAGCCTTGGCATCCTCTGTGGTTTTCAAAGTGCATTTTGCTGGCTTGGAGCATGCAGAACACATCTCAAAACATGTAGTAGGCAAATAGTAAATATTTGTGGGAATTGGGGAGGGGAGGTGGTCAGAGAACGATTGCATGACTGTCCAAGGTGGTCTGACCACTAGAAAAATTAGGCTTAAAGTCAAAGGCACAGGCAATGGGCATCATGGGAACATGGGAAGTTCTCTGAGCTAATGGGAGACATCTGGTGAGGACAAAAACCTCAGGAGATTCAATGATGCTAATGGAAGACCTGAATTGTTGCCTCAGATTTGGGTCACCAAGCTGTTTCTTTTCTACTAATCACAGGTCAAGATGTCTTAGCTAGCTGGCAGCAAGTGAGTTCCAAATGACAAAAGCAATTCCTAAGTGAGAATTGTGAAGTGCACCAAAGGCTTCTAAGATGGACATGTTTGCACGGATTTTCCAACCAGAGGTAGGGACTGCAGGAGCTCCTTGGCTCTCTGACAACACTAAGATTTGGGGCAGAGCATTCCCGAAACCCAGGCTCTCAGCCAACTTCTCTAAACATGAAAAAGACAACTCTTCCACTGGTGGAAACAAAAAATAGTGTGATACTCCTCGACCCAAGTGAATTTGTCCTGATAAATAATAGCCACATCTATAATAACGTGGTGCTGAGTGGTGGACAATTTATTCCTTAGTTCCTAGACATCTTGTAAGCAAGATTACTGTGTTAAAAGCTGCTCTTTTATTTTGAAATATATTTGGGGGCCAAGAAAATGGCATGTTAGTTTCATTTGTGAGTCATTTGAAGGCAAGTGCTCCCACCTCTCTGTCCAGCCCTCTGCCGAGCAGCACTTTCCTGTCTCTATTTAGAAGATTAATCCCCTGAGACCTCCTGCTGATGGGTGCCTTTCAGAGGAATTAACCAAGTCATGGGCACCCATGGAAGGGCTTGACAAATGCAGTCATGACCAGGCCCTTCGTTTTCCTGGTGAGTCCACTCTGAATCTCCTAGAGCAGGTTCTGGGCCATCAGGAAGGGGTCAGGGCTGTGCCCCACATGCTGCTAACCTCGTCCTTGGCACCTTTCCTGAAATCTGCTTTGGAAAGAAAAGGTCCCATAGGAGCCTGTTGCTTTTATAGCTTCAGAACCAGAGTTCCTGAGAAAGGGCCTAGTACAAAAAAAAGGCAAACAAAGTCAGAATAAAGGAAAATAAACAGCTGGAGGGAAGGCACTATCTTAGGTTTCTTATCTTAAAATTTTTATATTTTTCCTTTGACTTCCTCCTAGAGCTGTGAAGACATGTCAGTCAAAATGACAGTGTGCTGGAAGAGGAGTATAAGGGAGAAGGCAGGAGAGCAGGGAGACATGTGGAAAAGAAAAGAAAAAAAAATAAACACCCACAAGGCCCAGGCCAAAGAAAATGCATTAGAGCAAAGATGCTTTGAAAACAACTGCCAGGTCAGATGGGTGTGATCAAAGGTCCCCTGGTGCCGTGTGGGGGGAAATCATTAAGAAAGGCCAGAACAAGACAGTCGATTCCAACCAGAGCCACAAATAAAACGCATTCAAAGCAGTGCCATGGGGTAGCCTTTCTGTTACAGCCGGTGAAATAAAAAACAAGCTGATGATGGCTGGGAACACCAACAACAGAACAAAAGAGATACTGATGTAAAGGAAAACAGTGCTTCTTACCCAGTTCAGTTATCATTAGAATGTGCGTCCCACTGTTTTTTTCCTGATTGACTGATACCAAAGGCAACTTGCCAGGTTTAGCTAATTGGATACAGCATTTAAGGGTTGGGGAATGGGAGTGGAGGAAAGTACAGAAAAAGAAGAGTGAGGGAGTAACAGAGGAAACATTCTAAAGTAAAGGGACCCAGACCTGGACCATAGGTAGGTAGCATTTATAGAGGAAGCAAGGAGTGTCACGGCCAGATGAAAAGTGGGATTCTACTGGCCAACAATTGTGGCCCTCCAAAACCCCATCACTTTTGGACCCAAGTGGCATTCACTGAAAATGGCCTTTGTCTGAGAAGTCCAGTTAGGACAGATTAAATGTAGTGTTATGACACATTAGGCCAACACTTTTCCCCAGTTTTCCAAATGGGATTTGCTTAAAGTTGGAACTTCATGCCTCGGTGGAGGGTTCTGACTATAGGAGCTGTCCAGAGGTGCTTCCCATGAACATTACCAAGAGTAATGGGCTATGCCTTTCCTTCCTTCTTCTCCCTGCCCTGATTTATGCCCCAATTTAAAATCCATCATTGCACATTCCTTTGAAAATAGTGCCCAGATGAAGGAAACTGTCTATTCATCTCAGAGGAAACATAGATCAGTTTTGCCTTTTGCTAATCTGATATTTTCTACACATGCTTTCTTCAGTATCCTCTAAACAAATCCCACTAGAGTCTACTATTTTGAAGGAGCTAAAAAAAAACAGGCCAACCTCCTCCTATCTGACATGGTTGGAAGAGAGAACCAAAAAGTCTGCCCATTGCTGCTGTTCACCCCTACCTAGTTCAGTGATGATGGGGATGTTGACCCCAGTTGTGATGGATGGCTGACGCAACATCCCGTGCACTGGGCTGTTGTCTGGCGAGGTTCTGTCCATTCCCGGAGGTGTGAACCCTGGTGGGAAGGACAAAGAGAAGGGAGAAAATTCAGTTTTGTGGAAAATTTGGAAATAATGAGAGTTCATGGTATATACACAATAAAAAAGTAGCATATGCATTATTTATAGGTCAACAATTAGCACTCCCAAGATAAACTCTGATGAATTGTTTTTAGAAGAACAAAGTAGGAGGCTATTGGAAATAATTGTAACCCAATATTGATAGTTCTCTAAAAACCAGTCTCTACAACAATTGTTGATCTTGCTCACAGAGTTTTGTTCCCCTTTCCATGTAGGCACACGTGAGAATTATACCCAAAGACCTCCTTGAAGTTAGATGTGACCAGGCAACATAGGAAATGTTCTGACCCACAAACAGAACCATGCATATCATCACTTCTGATACAAATCACCCTACCACCTGTCCTCCCAGACCATGGCAACCATAGAAAAGAAGGCTGGGAAGCATCCCTGGACAGCAGCTTAGACCCACAAAGCATTCTGAGTAAGGGAAAAAGCAATCTGTGTTGCTTTAAGACAATAAGATTTGTTTGTTGTCAGCACAGCAAATCTATCCTGTTATCATAAACCCATTGATTGCTTATTCTCTTGCCAGTGAGGCTTACGTAGGTTTTTGACACAGTTCTGGCCAAGGGAAAGCTGTTGAGAATCTGCTTGGGAGCTTTTAGAGAATGTTTCCATGCTCTTGAAAAATAATCACATAGGAAGAGAGGTTCCCTTTTAATCCACTGGACATTGCTTTTGTGCCTGCAGTGCCTGGCACTATGGCAGCCAACTCATAACTAGGATGGGCACCAGCTGAGGACAAAGTCAGATTAATGATATTGGGTGAACTGAATGCTGAAAGACAGGACAACAGGAAGAGCAGTCCTTGAGTTCCTGACGAACCAGCCTTGGAACCCAAACCAACTGACCTCAGGATTTCTTCCTACAGGAGATTTCATATGTACGTGTGTGTGTATATGTGTATATATATGTGTGTGTGTGTGTGTATATATATATATATATGTATATGTGTGTATAGATGATTATATGTATAGAATGAGATTTCATATAAATTAATTATATATATAAATGTCATATAAATAAATTATATATAAACTATATATGATTATATGTATATAAGATTTATATAATTTTATATAAGTAAATTACATTATAAATTTTATATAAGTAAGATATATAAACTATATACATATCTACATATATATATATATATATATATATATATTAAATCTCCTGTAGGAAGAAATCCTGAGGTAAGATGGTTTTATAGATATATTTTTGCTTGTTTGTTTGTTTGTTTGTTTTGTTTAAGCCAAAATTAGTTGGGTTTTGTTTTTATACATGCAACTAAAGTCATCCTGACTGATGCATATGCCACTTTCTCAGAGTAGACCCGTGAATTTCCCAGTGTGCCTAACATAGATCTCCTAACACAGAAGTGGGCACAGTGAAGTAGAAAGTAGCCTACTTGGTTTATGATTTTTGTGGTCTGGGTTTCTTTGGGTCTCAGACCGAAATCCCAAGTACATATTAAGATGAGCTTAACCCAGCCATAATTTCAAGATTAGTGAGGGTGAGAAATCATCCCAGCTAGGCTGAATGGCTGCCTCTTTAAGGCTGTGCACAGATACATATGAACATGAGACATTAATTTACCTCACATATTCAGTGAAAATTAATTTAACCGAGAGAAGCACATGGCAAGTGGTACATCAGCTCTGTGCTGGCTGCAAGGCTCCATCTGCTCCTCTACCTTGGAGGACAGACACATGCACTCTGGTTTTTCTTCTTTGCCCTCGAAGGACCGCTATGTGGGCTCATCAATGAATTAGGGATTCACAGACACAAAGTCACTTGTTAAGTTTCCAAGGACAAAATTCCAAGTAGATTTCATGACCAGTCTCCCCACTTACTCTGCAGTAATGTGACAAGATGGGCTTGACTCTGGCATGAGGGTGTGTGCGACTCCCTCTCAGGAAGGAAATGGCAGGTGCTCAACAACTGTTTGGGAAGTGCATGATGCATGAAATGCCAGAAAATGATAAAAGTGTTTGCCTATTTTCTGCTCTTCCATATATAAATTTCATACTCTTGAATGCCATACTGTCAGAACAAAAAAAAAGTTTTATTTACTTTTCATTCCCTGATTGCACTTAATGTTATTCTTTATATTGACATTCTATGTACAGGGTAAGTAATTTTCAATTACAGCGTAGTGTCCACCTTTCTGAACTTTGGAATGTGTGTGCCTCAGCCAACCACATAACCAAGAAGATGCATGTTGAATGCCAGCTGTTGCCTTGCCCCAGAATAGTGAAGGGAAAACTAAACTGTTTTCATCAGAAGTTTCGTTCAAAAGCATGAAAAACTGCAAGTGACAGCTGCGCAGATTCAGTGGCTGTGACGTTTTTGAATTTCTTCAACTTGACAAGTAAACACCTTAAATCGGCAATGCTATATGCATAATGCATAGCCTGTATTTTGACATCCATCATCAAATGCTGACTTGAGAAAATACGGGTTTGTACGTCAAGGAATAGCACCGTAAAACAGGGAGAAATGTGGATCCCATGGTATTAGGAAAACTGTATTTCATTACAGAACCTGCAACGAGCCAAAGTGTCCTTTTATTTCATCTTATTTAAAAATCCTATTTGCAGCTGTGAAAAGACTCAATCCCTTTGCATGAAACCTTCATTTAGAAATGACATGCTTGCTTCAAGGGCCTCTTTCATTTTGCTTTCATATTCCATTTTCCCCTTCAGTCACCAAGCCTGGTTTCATTAGCATCTGCAAACTGACAAACTATGGTGGGTGTCCAAAGACACTTCTCCATTAAAGGTCCTTCTTTCTCCTATACATGACCCCAAGGGTAGAGTGCTTTGGTTGGAAAAAAAATGTCAGTAACTTTAATGTCTCTTTCTCGTTGGATACTTTTCAAGTAACACATTTTTAAGAGCAAAAAGAAAGACATAGACTCTATCCTCCCCACCCGCCTTGGGTGTAGAGTTGTGTTAAAGATGAACAGAATTTATTAGCTTTGTTTCTCTCACACAGGTCCTAATATGGGAACATTGTGGTTGAAATGGTAGATTCCTTAGTGATCTTGGAGAGAATAGAATTCAGCCACTTTCCATATGAAGGGATGAGGCAAGCCCACCTTTGATGCCACTAGATGTCATTTACCCCATTTGTCAGAGCAGCAGTTGATAAAGGGACAGGTCCAAATTGTGTCCAGGTCTCTGAATGCCTTCCTCCCATTGTTGTTTGCTGCAGTGGAAACATCTTTGGTTGAACTTTAATTCTCTCTCCACAGGGACATGGAGTAAACTATAGGGATTCTATACAGCTAGAGAAAGCGAAGCTGGGAAACACTCCTTTCATTAAACTAACACTTGGGAAACCAATTTAGAAACAACCACTTATTTCCCCAGAATAGGTGAGTAAAAATTATGACATTGGAGAGATGAAGTGAAAAATTCTCAGTCAGGAAAAGATTCAAGTTCAGTGATCTACACCCCTGCCTCTTCCTGAGATGGTCTCCTGATTCTTTAAATGTGTCTCCACTGCTCTCTCATGGACATGGGAGGCAAGCTTTGAGCTACATGTGGCCTCCCCAAAAACCCCGATTTCCTTACACTAAAGACCACTCCCCTTTCCAATCCTCAGGGCAGATATGGCCAGCTTAGGTTATCTGTTCTATTCTTTTGGCACAGGCATAAATGGGCCCAAGAGAGCCCCTTGCCAAGCATGGTCACTCCCTATGCTGTATGAGAACTTTAGGCCAGAGACTGGGTTTTCTATTTCTTTGTCTGGCCAATAGAGAAGATACAGAGTAAGCTTTACAGTCAAATGTCATGAGTTCAAACTCTGCCTCATCCACTAATTAACCACATAACTGTAAGCATAGCACAAACTTTCTCCAAACCCCTGATTCTTTGTCTATAAGCTGAAAGTATCTTCTACAAAGGGTAGTTGTGAAGATAACATCAATAGTGTGTTCAAAACATTTAGTGCAGCCCTGGCCAGTGTTCTCAGTGGTTAGAGCAACAGCCCAAGTCCCGAAGGGTCTCTGGTTCAATTCCTGGTCAAGGGCACATACCTACATACTTGGGTTACTCCTGGCCCCCTGTCAGGGTATATTCAGGAGGCAACCAGTCAATCTGTCTCTCTCACATCAGTGTTTCTCTCTTTATCTTCACTCTCTCTTCCCCCTCTCTCCCTTCCATTCTCTCTGAAAAGCAATGGAAAAAATATCCTCATGTGATTATTAACAAAAAATAAAAAAGTAAATACATTTAGTGCAATGCTTGCTATAAAACAAGTACTCAAAAATGTTGACTACTGATGTTAATATTTTACTAGGTACACGATAAATATTTGTGAATAGGCACAGCATCTATCACTACCCCTTCTCTGTAGATAGGAAACTGAGGTAGCTTTTGTTTTCAAGGACAAGAGTGCTCAGTCAACTTTATTAGAGAGGGTAAACCTCTAGCCAAAGATCCATACAAGCATCAAACATGTGGTTTTCATAGTTTTTTGTTTTGTATTTTATTCATTTATTTATATACTTATTTATTTATTTTGAGAAAGAGAGAAAGAGAGAGAGGGAGACATCCATCAGCCACCTTAAGCATGCCCACTACTAGAGATTGAGCCTGCAACCTGACCTGTGCCCTGACTGGGAATCAAATCAGCAACATTTTGGTGTATGGGGAGAAGCCCAACCAGTTGAGCCAGACAGGCCAGTGCAGATAGTTTTTTGAAAGGAATTTTCACATAGAGAAAAATCATGGAAAATTAATGGAAATGAAATAAGCAATGTGATAAAAATACAGCCCAAAATATGTAAAAAGGGGGGATATCTGATATGGGGACAGATAGGGTTTTCTTTAGGTATTTTGAAGAATGTATGAAAGGTTCTTACTTCCTTATAGCAGCCAAAGCACCTCTCTGGAGTGTTTTATTCTAGACCTAATCTTCCACTTTCCATTTCCACATGGGTTATGCCAGGGCATTACTGGAAGGTTAAGTAACCTTTAGTTAAATTAGACAAGAAAGTTTCAGGATGGCTTTTAATTAAATAATTTAATACAAACACTTAAACTGTTCCTAAGAAATGCAAGGAGAAGACACACTGTAATGAGGAGATTATCAATGTTTCATTTTTATTAATTGTTTTGTACACTTGCTGCACCCATGTACACAGGCACGGCATCTACACAGCACTATGTAGACAAGATCTATTGCAGAAGGGTTTGAAAAGGGTGCCGGGGAAATATAGCCATGAGTGCACTAGAAAAGGAGAAGATTCAATGTCAAGGAAAGACACCACGTTCTAGATCTAGATGAAGATAATTGAGAATGAAGAAGGTGGGCCTAAATATAAGCTGGAGGGAAAAAAATCTAACATTTATTGAGTGAGCACTATTTACTAAATTCGGCTCATATAGTAACTTTAGTTCACAAAACCATCCTATGGAGATAATACTGTTTTACAGATGAGGAAACTGAAGCACAGAGAAGGTAATCGATTTGCTCCAGGGCAAATGCAGAGTTTAGCAAATCTCAGATTTAATCCCAGGTACATTGTCTTCAGAGACTCCTCTCAGCCTCCATACCAATGTTCCTTCTTATTAAGAGATTTTTCATGAGCCAAGCTCATCGATTCCTAACAACCCTATGAGTGTAGGGATTGAAAATATTCCCATTTTGTAGATAAGAAAAATAAAACTCTGAGCAGTCTGATAACTTCATCCAGCATATCCAGGTGGTAAGTAGCTGGTGTCCTTTTGACATCAGAGCCTACGTATAACAGCGCTCCACCTCCCTGCCCTCTGAGTGTGATAATCCCTCCCTCCACCCTGGCAGGCAAGTCTGAGTCCAAAGCTAGTATTATTCTTATATTGTTTTCACTTTTAAAGAATAAATATATCACAACGGGGACCCACTATAGTTATGCTGAACTTGCTTTGGTATCATAGCCCTCACAACTGAGCACATATAATAAATGTTTTATTACAGTACTTCTCCATAGAGGAAAACACAAAGTACTTTCTAAATCTTCCATAGTTAAGTCCCCAAGTCCTTCCAGGGAGAGAGAGAGATGAACATTCTTAGCAATCATGTCCCCTAGAATAGATGGAGAAATGAAGGTAAGTGCCTCCCCTACCCCCAAAGATTTAACATAAAGGAATTGGTTCAAAGGGTGGGCTGAATTATCTTTTATCGTGTGCAGATAAATGATGATTAGAAATCCATATGCTATGTTAAACTAGGGAAATAAATTAAGCTGAGTCATCTAGGTTTGCTGAGACAGGTATTCAATATGATGTTGTAAAAGGGAAAGATCACCGTTAAAAATGATCTATAAAGACATATTAAAATCAAGAGAAACATCTCATATTACATCATCTATAAGATATATTAAATTCTCTCTTAATGCCAGGGAAAGCCAAATGTCAGATGAAGTAAAGATCAATAAAAATATTTTGATAAGTAAATGCATCAATACTATTTAATACATGATTGGCAACTGCTAAAACATAAATTATCCAAATTTCCCATTGCTGCTTATGGGAAAATTATGCAGATTAGAACTTGATTAGGCTTATATCATGAGACTAAATTTGGACTTTTAATCTATTAAGCTCCAATAAATGAGGCATTTGAATAGCTCCCCTGAGCAAGCACAGTAATAGCCACAGCAGTCATTCTGCTGTACGTATTCCAACACATTCTTCAGCGCCCAAAGTAAAGAAAATGCCATGTATACAAGCACAACTGCTTCCTAACTTGTGGGGGGAACTCCATGTGTACAGGATCAATCTGGGAAATAGATTCATGTAAAAGTCTGCAAGAGAAACTTGGGGAAGGGAAGAACTCAGTTGAACCTTCAATGTGTTTTCATAGTTTTCAGTGGCTTTGCCATTTGGAGTGCTGAGTCATGAATATAGCTGACCAGTACTGATTAAATAAAAAACAATTATTTACCAAGGAAGCAGCTTCTCCCGACACTGCCCAACTGTCACTTTCCACTTGGAAAGGTGATGGAGGTCAATGTAGAGGAGGCAAGAAGGAGGAACTCCTCTGCAAATTTCAACTGTGTTTTCTGCTTTATTCAAAGTGACTCATGTGCTTGGAGCTGACAACTGTCCCATACCCAGAGCCTAAAGTCAGTGCCTCTTTACCAATCACTCATGTTAGAAATGTAAGAGATTTGGGAATCCTTGAATCAATTGTTACATTTTAGAGATGAAGAAACTGGAGCTCAGAGCACAGAAGTGATCCTATCCAAGGTCATAGAACCAAAATGGGCTCACTGTCTGTTATCTGTTCCTCTTCAATTCCTTCCACAGTGTTTGGTGGTAGTGATGATGGGCGCACAACCCTGTGCCGCCCTGGCCACAGAATCATAACATGAAGCCAGACAGCCTGACTTCACAGAGTCAGCAAGATGGTCCCCAGTATTCTAGCTGCATGGCTTGTTTAGAGATGGGCCTTACCCCAAGCTGGAGCCAATCTGTGTTCTCCCCAGGACACTACGCAAAAGATGCTTTGGATGCAAAGCCAGAAGGACGTAAGAATGGAGCTAGTGGTGACCATGGATGGGGCAAGTAATTCAAGAGGGGAAGCGAATGGCACAGATTTCTGGTACCATCCAACCTCCTGGGCCAAATGTGCCCGCTTTCTATTTAAGCCTTGTTGAGTTGGATTTCTATCTCTTGCAACCAAATTCCCTCAGTAATACAGTAACTGAGAAAAATCTGTGTTCTTGGTGAAATGGTGCATGCGGGTCTTATTTTCTGTTGAAATAAGTGATTGACTGCCTGTATCTTCACCCAAGGATTTTGTTCATTCCAATGACCAGTGACAAGATGAGGGTCAATACCCCAGCCTTCAATATCTTCTATTTACAATAAGTAACATTGATATTTTAAATAGTTCTTTATTCTAGAGACTATATTTGAGGAATGCTTTGGAAAGATGGCTCTGCCTACTGAGTAAAGTACCTCATCTTTTTTAGAATTTGCATTTGGGGTCTGAGCTAAACTAAACAAAGTTCTCTATAACTATTTGCTCATTAAATTTCAGAAGGTACATTCAGCACTTAGACAAGTCTCACACCATGGAACAAATATATTTGCAAGAGTCCCCAAGCAGACAGTCTCTTTTCTCATGATAAGCTTAAAAGGCTTACTGTATCTCAGAGGAGTAAGAGGAAGGAAGGAAGGAAGGAAGGAAGGAAGGAAGGAAGGAAGGAAGGAAGGAAGGAAGAAAAGAAGGAAAAAAAGGAAGGAAGGAGGGTAGGAAGGAAGGAAGGAAAGAAGAGAGGGAAGGAGGGAGGGAGGGAGGAAGGAAGGAAAGAAGGAAGGAAGGAAGGAAGAAAGGAAGGAAGGAAGGAAAAAATAACAACTTAAACACAGTTAAGACTACAGATTTGGAAAAACTATGAAAACTAATATTCACCTGGTCTAATGTCTTCTCTAGGGTGTCAGAGTGAATCTTCCACAACTTCTCAATTGCTTTCTACCCCTCCTAATTGATCTTACAACTTTAAAATAAGACGCACTTTGACAATATGAATCAAATAACTGCAAATTTTACATACCGTTGGCTCAGTCAATTTCACATCTGAAAATATATGTATAGCCACAATTTCCCTCTATTAAAGATCTGACTACCACGTTCTTCATTGTGCTTATTAAATAACAATGTTAAATTGAAAACACATGAATGTTTAGTTTTAGGGAACTAATTGTTAAGAATGCATCTACTAAAAACACAGAAAAACATTTAATGACATGGATAAATGGTCATAATAAACTGTGGAAACACACAGATCACATGCTAATTTCAATGATTCATTTTGAGGAGGAAAGTATCTAAACATACAGAACAAAACTATTGTGTCAACGTCTTATGTCTAAGTGATAAAATAATAGGGAATACAGATTTTCTAAAATTAATGTTTTATTTTTGCAATTAAAAAATACCAAAATTATCCTATATAATAAAAGCCTAATATGCTAAGTGTATGACTGTTCAACCATTCAACAAGTCGCTATGATGTGCGCAGATCACCACACATTGGTGGTGGTCTGTGCACATCAGTAGGTTGGCTTGCTGCTGGGGTCCAGCTGACCAGGACTGGATGAGATGGGCTGGACACACCCTGGATTTCTCCTGTAGTCCCTCCCCAGGGCCCCAATCATACACCAGTGGGGTACCTTGGCCTAGATTGCACCCTCTCTCAATCTGGGACCCCTCAGGGGATGTTGGAGAGCAGTTTCGGCCTATCCCCACAGGCCAGGCCAAACCCATGCACTGGGCCTCTAGGAAACTAATAAAAGAAAAAAAAATCCTGAAACTTTAAAGCCTCGTGTTATCTACATGGCTGACAGCAGTGGGTTGGCATGGTGGATGGACTCACCTTGTTGAGCTGTCAAAATCCTAAAGGTGATTAGAGAACCGCTTTCTTTGGGAGTTGGGGAAACTGAGGTTCTAAGATAGAAGTGAGTAGCCAAAGGTTACAGATTAAGAGACATTAGAAGAACAGGAACAGCCCTACCTAGTTTGGCTCAGTGGATAGAGCAACGGCCTGTGGACTGAAGGGTTCTGGTTTGTTTCCAGTCAAGGACACATACCTCAATTGCAGGCTTGGTCACATGAAGGAGGCAACCAATTGATGTCTCTCTCTCACATCGATGTTTCTCTCTTTCTGTCTCTCCCCCTTCTTTCTACTCTGTCTAAAAATAAATGGGAAATATATTCTTGGGTGAAGATAAAAATAAAAGAAAGAAAAGAAGGACAATGCTACAAAAGAGTTTACAGGGTTCCCAGTTCTCCACTACATCATAGGAGTTGCTTAATCTCGGAGCAAAGGTGCCGAGTGCTGATGTGGCTTTAAAGATCCCCAGAAACCCACGGAGCTTTATGCACATGGGTGATGAGGGGGAAATGAGAGCTGGGTTCCAACACAGGAGAGTGGTCCTCCTCCCACCATACCTTACCTATTCTTCCCCTCTCTCCCTCTTCCCTCTCAACCCAGCTCCTGCCCTCCTTCACCTCTTCCAGAAAGACCACCTGGTCTAACCTGTCCCCCATTAGTTATTCATGATGATGTCATCCTCTGCACTTTCTCATTCCTGTTATTCACTATTTTAAACTGTATGGATTACTAATAATGACATGGTAATTACTAGATACCAATTTTAATGTTTTCAAAGCATCTTTAATGTTCTCTCTTTTAAAATCTGCATATCTGTTGTATTCTTAATTTCAATATAGCATGGAGTATGTCTTTTCTTTATTATTATTACTAATCTTCATTCATGTCCTGGACTCAACCTCCTTGCTGGCACCACAAGAGGACAAAGGCCTCTAATGCTCGGTCTCTTCTTTATGCTGGATCACATTTCCAGTAAACTAGGGGCACACTGTGCCAGGGAAAAGGTAGACACACACAGAGCAAAACAGCAATATGAAGTAGATGCTAATAAAACACATAGAAACCTCCCTCGTGCTGCCAAGACTATATACCATTTTGTTTCCATTACATCAATTTTTTTCTCCCCCTTTTGTGAGCATTAATCAAAGAAATGCAAAGAGCTCATTAAAATGATAGATTGACTGAAAATGTAACCACCTTTACATTATAAACAGTTTCTTTATGTTCTCGGTGCCGTGGGCTTTGTTTTTCGGCATTTGTCATGTACTTCAAATGTCGTTTTACATCTGAAACACTCAGTGCCAAATGGGCCCCAGTTGTTTGGTTTAGTACGGACCAATGGCCAGTGTGGCAAGAAGGAGAGCTATGAAATCACAAGCAAAGGAAAACATCCGTATCTTAAGTGCACAGAAAATTAAGTAGTTGCAAAAGATGGATTTGCCAAGTGATCCAAGGCATCGCTGTGCAGGTCAGGGAAGCAGATTCCATCACGGCAGCATTGGGCCAGCTGTCTCTGAAATGCTCTCAGACAGCACCTCGCAGAAACAGCAACCCAGCTCCCAAACATGTGATAGCCCTTTAAAATAGAGCACTACTTTCCTCTTTTAAGTTTTAAAGGCTTTCTTGCATATATGTTTATCCTGGCAGATGACTATATAACTAGAATCTTGGATCTTGGGGGTCAGGGAGTCACACACACACACTCACACACACATACACACACATGCACATGCATACGCACACACGCACGCACACATACACTTTTATTAAAAGAAGGTGTTAATCGGTGCTAGCTTGATTTTGAGCAACTCTGTTTACTCCATGACCAATATCTGCGGACCACAACCTGAAATGAGCCATAACGTCACAGTGAAGAACTCAAATGCTAGAGCTAGACTCCCCAAGATTGAGTGCTGCTTTTTTCAGTTGCTAGTGTTGTTAATGGCCAATTTACTTAAATTCTGTGTCTCCCTCTCCTCATCTGTAAAATGGAAGAGTAACATGTCATGAAGATTAAATAATAATACAGGTAAACTGCTTACAGCAATGCCTGGCACTTTAAAAGTAACTTATTTACAATGATGATGAAGACAATGACAATGATGATGATGATCATGATGATGATGACAATAGACTTGTAATGCTGACAGAGAAACAGAGAATCAAAAGACATGGGTTTTAGCACTAATTCCTTGTGAAATTTTAGGGGGAATCACTGTCTTACTCAAATTCAGTTTTCTCATCTGCAAAATTGAGGAAGACAAGCAATGCTCCAATCCCTTCTGGATCCAAAAACTTTATCATCCCAATTCTGGGGCATCATATACAATATTGCATCCATAATAACTCTGGGTTTCATCACGCAATATTCAGAAATGACCTCATGTCACCCATGGGATTGTATGTTTTTAAAGAAATGAAAGATACAAATCCTCTCTTGCAGTACCCTGGCACACAGTCAGCATCAACAAACACACCAATATATGTACACAAGTGACACACACTAATGCCCTGCACCATGACAACCCTGCAGCTTACATATTACAACTCAAGGCATTTCATCATATCTACTCTCAGGAGTAGCCCATAACATGTGCTCCTACCTCCAGGAGCCCTCATCCACTCCACTCACTAACAGACAGTTTGGGTTCAAATCCTGCTGGGTGAACATAGACCTGGCAATTGCTCTGGTCCTCAGTTTCTTCATCTGTAAAATGGGAATGACTCTAAGGTTCATTTTGGCTCTGAAATGTATGTCCCCTTGATGACGCCAAGTTTTTTTAAAGTAAGCTGGTAGAGAATAAACTAGTAAGGAGAATCAAGAGGGTCTCTTCAGAGGCTCTAGTGCAGATTTTGCCTTTCAATTCAATTTTATACCTTTTCCCAGAGAATGAATGAGATTTCAGTGCCCAAACCAATGAGAAGGATGTACTTTCTCCAAAGTTGCTATAATGGCTGAAAAGGCCATACATAACCATTTATTAAACAAACAGTATGGGCTAAAGGAAGAGAAACTGCCACAATGAGGCCCCTGGGGCCTGTAGGCACATACATAACAGTGGGACTCTCTCATAATCCTGGCAATACATCACCAGTTGTTCCATTTCCTTGAAGTTATCTTCATAATCAAGATGCTATCCCAGCCATTGTGGGCTTGAGAACTATTTTTAATCTTAATTTAAAGAGCAATTAAAGAAAGACAATGGATATGCAGGATAATAAAGTAAGTGATTAGCAGCATGCAAATGACAAAGGCTTAATGATTATAAGGTTCTAGTCTCTGAAGGGCTTGTGGAGAGAAAGCCCTTTCTACATGTGGTTGTTCAGCTAATGTGTCTCAACCCACAATTACAACATTGCTGACACCATTAGCCAGTGAAACAACATCACTTCAAGAAATTCTTGTTGCCTCATTAAAATGGAAAGGGTCAGGTAATTTACCAGCATTGTATGTCTAGTTTCCTTGTTGGTAATTAGCAAACATTACCCAGCACAGACTCCCGCTGGGAGCTGGAGAAACTCTGTGAAATATTAAAGAGGAGAGTCTTTATATTTCACTGTAACACTGAAAAGAGGTGCAGGCATATTCTCCCTGTCACACCCTTGCCTTTGGCAACATGGTAAAGAAGCTGAACTCTGTCTTAGAGAGAAATATACAAAACACACTGGGACGTCACTGTCCAAATCCATACTGAGATTCCAGCTCTATCCTGGCAAACAGGGTCTGTGTGCCTGTTTACAAAAGGGGGTGCGGTGGGGAGGACAGGAAAATTATAAACCACATGTTTATTGATCTTACTTAGGTTTTTGTGAATTAATCTCCTTGAAATAGAGGAAAGAAGCTATAAAAAGTTTTCTCTTTGGAACACTTTATGATTTAAATAAGCACCAGAATTGTTTATGCAAAAGTTATTTATATGTATTTTTAAACGTAGGGATTAAGGAAATATATCCCAGGGCCCTGACTTCCTGCTCCCCTGACTCCTAATGAAAGCTTCTATAGATATAGGAACCCAGACCCCGCCTGCAACGCCAGCCAACACTTAGTGTGTTGTCAGAAAGCAGAATGGGATCTTATTCTTTAAATGGAACTTTTGGAACATAAAACACATTCCAATAAATGTGAACAGAAAATTATGAATTCATTAAACTACTTTGGTATCTTGTGCTATATATAATATTTATATTCCGACTACTGTAAAATATGCTTTAATATCTTCAGGCAACTATAAGGACTTAAATATTTATAAAATGGCTAAAGATAAAGTATGGCCCTCTTATTCCTACATACAGATGATGTAAGGCGTGCAATCAAAGACAATAATGCTCTCTGCCTATTTGTCATCTTAAAGGAGCCGATCAACGCACCATCCCTCGTGTGCCATCTACATAAGAGTTGTTGCCGACACAGTCAGCTCTAGAGGACTTTGCGTCTTAAAAACTACCCAGAGTGCTATACTTCACAGGAAACGGAGCTTTCCGAAAATGGAGACAAAACAATAAATTTGCAGGCAAAACAGCTCCAAGAGAGACTTCAAAATCCTGCTGTATTTATCTGTGGGACATCTGGGAGTGGAAAGCATTTTGATTTAATATTTCATAACATATAAGCCATTGCTTGCTTGCATGGTGTATAATTAATGCTCATAAAAAGGAGGGTTTCCTTTAAAAATACCTCAGTATCCTTTATGCAAATAAATAAGAAAGAGACACGTGTGGACTTCCTTTAGAAACATGGAAGAGCTTCATATAATCCCAAAAAATAGAAAGCCACCATGAATGGGGCCTATTAGGAGTAGGTTTATAGATTAAGTGTGAAACTTCAACCCTGACATGCTCATTATTTACCATCCTTGCTTGTCCTTAGACCCAGAGTATGATTGATTTTCAAAAATTTTCCACTTCCTAAGCCCATTAGCATCCAGAGAACCACTTGCACAACCTGCCTTCATCCCTCCTATGTGCACTCTGTTTATTTTCCCTGCTCCTTCTCGATCAGGATGGTGTAAGACTGGGAACCACCTGCAAGTTCACGAGTCAAAATTCATTTTCTCCGATGCCCTGCATTTTCATAACACCCATTCTATGCTTTCCAATTAGTATACTCAGTGAGGGAACCGAGACACAAAGGGTATCAATTGTTGTCACAAGCCTAGTAGGTGGCATTGCTGGCACTCAAACTCAGGCTGCCAGTTCCAGAGCCCATATGTGCTTTGATTTCAACTTGACTGGAAAGTGCATTCTACCTTGATGTTTTATCAACCCATCCATGGGCATCACCTTTGGATACTCACACAATCCCTCAGGGTATCTGGGTGGGGCCACTCTAACAGGCTCCACTTTATAGAGGGAGAAATAAAATCCTAGAGTGTTTACCCAAAGTCAAATAATACACGACTTGACAAAAGTATGATTTAAAACCTGCTTCTTTGACCCTACACAATTGTGGGGTCACTCTGATAGCCTGTTGTGATTCACCACAATAACTAAAGCAGCAAGGCCATCACTGAATTCCCTCCACCCAGTCATAAGAGGGCCATTGGCCAACATGCTGCTGTGAAGCATGTCCATCTCTGTGTGGTCAAGAAAGCTCTCTGGAGCCATTCAAAGCTTCCTGAAGCAGAAATAGAGATGTTTTCTGCCCTTTATAGAACTATTGTAGATCTCAATCCTACAGCATCCTGAGGCCCTGGGATGGTATATGCAATAGGACCTGCAATGAGGCCAAGAGCAATCTAAAGGAATGAGATGAGTTACACTGGAGAACGCTTGGACAAATCTGACCACAGCTTCTATGGACAAGTTCAATGTCTTCCGTCTTTGTAACACTTTCCCAGCTCAGCTGTCAAGTGAGCGGAGAGTGAATGAAGCCTGCAAGGAAAGGATGGGATATTTAATAAAGACATCAAGCTGCTTGATCTCATTTGAAAACAGAGCAGGCTACAAACAACAGATAGCAGGATTAAATCATTTATTTGCTCACTCCACAAACCTCTACTAAGCATCTACTAGGTGCAAGGTGCTGTGTGTATTGTTTAAATATACTTCTGACTGTTGGTGAAAGGGGGAGCTCAGTAAGACACAGAACAGGTTGTTGCTTTGGGGACCTACCCAGTTAGCAGTGACTTCCCCTTGTGGCACCCCAAGAGTCGTAAACCCCCTCAGTTATGTCATTAGTAGATGCATAACCAAGTGCCCTTCTATGAGTACACTTGCTCCAGCCTTGGCCCTTTCCATCTTCTCCTTTACATGGGATAATCCTGGCTATTTTCAAATTCAACTCCACTTACTCTGGAGCTCACACCACAAATCATCTTCAACCCAAAGCAATCTCTGCCTTCTCATAACATATCGTGATCATGTGGTGATATCCAGTGACAAAATATCTGGTAGAAAAATCCTTGCAGGGTGCTCATGACTACTATACTGATCTTCTAGAATTTGGAGATTAACTTTTTCCAGAAAATTCAATATATATATATATATATATATATATATATATATATATATATGATCATTTATCTTTTAATATTCTATAAATCTGTAACTAAAGACATTTACAAATGAGTTGGCTTATTTGCAAGGCATTTTTTAAAGAAAAAATGGTTTTAGGAGTTCACATGAGGTTTTGCCTATAGAAGAATGGATGAAGACAAAAACACATGGGGTAGATGGCTGGGCTTGGTTGTTAGCTTCAGACATGCATACTGTCTTCACAACATGTGAATTAAATGTACGCCTCAAAAAATTACAAATGATTCACATCAGGCTTTTTACACAGTACTCCAGAAAGTTTAGACTTTATATTGTTAAACATGTACACTCAAGTTGTACCATACTACTTATTATGAGTGTCTGTTACATTTGCTTATACACTGAGTGGCCAGATTATTATGATCTCTGAATGCATAATAATATGGCCATTCAATATATGTATTAGATATCCAGTGCAGAAATTCATGCATGGATCGGGTCCAGTCAGCCTGGCCAGAGGGAGGGGACATGGGCAGTTGGCCGGCCTGCCTGCTGGTCAAACTCCTGGTCAGGGGGACAATTTGCATATTAGCTTTTTATTATATTGGATGTACACTGAGTGGCCAGATTATTATGCACTCAGAAATCATAATAATCTGGCCAATCAATGTACATGCCATTAGCATCATGAAAGCAGAGAGCATGGGAAGAACAGGGACACTAATCTCAGGCACAGGGGCTAAGCCAAGCTGAAGCTCAGGACAAGAACTGTTGATCAACTCATCCTTTTGGGATGTTATCAGGGGCCTCAAAGTGTCCATGGGTTATAAGACTTCTATATAGTTACACTTTCCTCCCTCAGGACAATTCTTCTGGACAACTTTCTGGTGTAACATACCACCTGCAATCCTAGACTTGGGGGCTGGAGTGGTCTGTTCACTCTTATCTTCTACTTTTCATGGAAACTATTGCTTGGAGAGAGGGATAAGTAAATAAAACCTGCAAATACTGTATAAGTCTTTAGACAAAAGAAAACAAAACAAAAACCAAACCTACAACACAACATCTGAGTTTCAAACTTTCCACTGTCTTTCCTACAGTTCCAAAATAAAATCTGCATTAACAGGAGAGGAAAGCTCAAACAATTATACTATTCACAGAAGCAGGCTACGCAGAACTCTTCATATATCTCCCAACCCTACTCCTGTTTATCTAGGTGTTGTGGCAAGAAAGACTGGATTCAGGAGAGCTCTAGTGTCTCTGATGGTTGGAATGGGGAGGGCCAGAGACCCACACAATGGGGATGCATGAAGACAAGAACGTTCAAAACAAACTCCAGCCCTTGGGTGCAAGGAGCAGTTTAAGAGTTGAAATGGCAAAACTTGAGTGACTTCATATCACTGGATGTCTGTCCCCAGGTGTCCTCCCTTGACCTTGAAAAGCATATATAGATTTAGACACGTGTTCTCTTTTGGAAGGCAGACTGATGTGGTGGGAAAAGCTCAGGCATTGGGACCAGTTTGGAGATCAACTCCATGTCCTCTTGACTAGCTATGAGACTCTGGGCAAGTTGTGGAAATTTCCCGAGCCTCTGTTTTCTCATCTGCAAAATGGAGATAAATAACTTTTGTTTCAGCAGGTTAACAGGAAGATTAAATTCGATATTGTATATGAATGTGCCTGTGCACAACTCAACTGAAAAATAAAAGGAATTTTAATTGTTTTAAAGGAGCGTTAACTAGGCACCCAAGGTTTAAGGAAGAAAGCAGCTCATGAAAGCCTGATGTTAGGAGTTCAGCCCAATCCCAACACCAGGCGACATCTGCTTTCTGCCTCTGAAGCTAATACTTCCTTTCATTGCAATTGTCCCAAGCTGGGCACAGTGTGGGGACGAGACTCTGCTCTGTATACAATTGGAAAAAAAGGGTTATTTGGTCCATTTTCACTGTTTCTTTCCACACCCACTCCCTAAGGGACACCATCAAGCACAGAGGCCTCCAACCCTCACAGGCTCACAAAGTGGCCCAGGCTTCTCCGTCTCTCAATAGAGCTACTATTGTCCTTGCTGTTGTTTTTCCTTGCTCCCTTCCCTGGGACTCTCTTACTGGAATAGTAAATGGCTACCCTCAGAAGATCTCTCATGTGCTGAGAGATGCTGTGTAGGGAAAAGCTGAAGTCGTTTAGAAAACATCTGCTATTGCTGCTTTTCCTAGATACATCTTCAGCACTGTGCTGCGGTTCACAGGCGATGTCCGCAGAAGAAATGGGATAGGGCAGCCCCTCTCAGCCCCTGAGACCTGCTCAGAGCCCTGAGCCAGACTTGTTTTATTGTTTAGTAAGCTCTTTTAATGAATTGTACCACTCTTATTATAGAGCACTCAAAATAAGATCTAAATCACAAACCAATAAAAGAAAATTATTGGGCTTGGTATCTAAAGTTACTACCTACGGGCTATTCCAGTGTGGTATTTATAAATCTCTAAACAGTTAAGTATAATTGTCTTTCTGGTTTTTGCGACTGGAGCCAACAGCAGTTTCAGTTACAAGTGAAGAAAAATATGTTAGCATTGAGCTTGGTTCGCTGGGCGGATATAAAGAGGCACGGCTTCTCCCCCACCACCATTCCAGAGCTGAGAGCGAAGACTGTGGGAATGAAATGCTAGATGGGAGTAGCTGAAAAAAAGTGCTTCTCTGGTTTTAAGGAGGGAGAATGTGTGTGAGGATGTGTGTATAGGTATGTTGGCAAGAGAGCAGCGTACAGGAAGCAAAACTTTGTGGGGGGGGCTGGAAGAAGGAAAAAAACTGGGAAGGGCAGGTGTTGAAGGGTGACATGGGAGTTGAAGATGGGGGTGGCCTGTCACATGAATGGCAAAGCCAGATGTGCAGCTGCTCACTGCAGTGCCGGCCACTCCCTGCCTCCGACACAAAAGCAGTGCCATTTGAGAAGGATGTGAAAGCTCCACTAACAGATTCATTGTGACCCCAATCCCAGCAAACACCCTGCTCTCCCAAGGCATAAGAATGTAGATCATGGAAATCACAGATCCCCATGTCATAAAAATCAAAATCAAAACGCCAGAGACCCTTGTTACAAAGGACCACAGAACTCATCTCATCCAATTTCCTTCCCATCACAAAGATCATGTTAGTGACTTTCCTTTGGTAAATGGACATGTGGTGATAGGGCCCTTGCTACACTTTTAGACAGCTCTTTCTGTTTGGAAATGTCTTCCTTATGTGGAACTAAAATCTGCTTCTCCTTCATCATTAGCCATCCGTTCTGATTTTGTGCAATGGAGCAGATGATAAATTGGCCCTTGCAGCCTGCTAATCCCGCTCTCTCAGCTGCTTGGCAAGTGACATGTTGCCCAAGCCATTCCCCATTCTGATCACTCCCTTGGCAACATTCTCGTGTTTGTCAATTCCTCCCTTCAAATCTTCATAGCTCTTGACACACTCCCTTTCAGATCCACCAGGACGAAACAATCACTGCTCAAAATAAATTACATTTCCATCAGCGAGGTTTATGCAGGCTGTCTTCAGTGATCATTTGAAACTTCATGCTCAGGGGTCCTCATTCCATCCCATCCCATCCCATGCATTTCACCTGAAAGTTCCAGTTTAGGAAGGGCCCATCCAATCCTGATGTCTGCCATCCAATAATTCAGAGATTCTAATCCACATGGTCTTCCCCAAAGATGAACTAGAAGGCACATTTCTCCTCTGGGACAGTAAAAGCAACCTCAGACTTTAGGTGCCCCCAATCAATGCTATTGCTCAAGAATCACAGCCATATTTCCAAGGACAAGGTCATTTCCTGCTTGAGGCTCTCACTCTCAGGCAAAGCAGAACATCCATTTACATGTGGACATCATACATGCTTGTGTGCCTGTTGATGCATGTGTATAAGCCATGGTGAATCTTTTTAACTTGGTGGCTATAATGAGGCAGATATTATAGAAAAATAAATTTAAGGGAGGTAAGAAAAACCACATAGTGGACATACTTCCTGAGTTGGGGCATGTGGCTCAGATGTGGGTCCAACTTCTATCAATGGTCTCCTCTGCCTACTGCAAAGATGCTCCTGGCACGGGCACTTTTGTCATTCCATCCTCCTTTCTCATTCACTCCCCTGAAGCTCTCCTCTGCACCCAGAGAATGAGCAATGAAACGGTTCTCTAGCTCTGCCTGCTCCTGGCATAGGGACTTAATTTCCACCCTGTTTTCAAGCACACCAGCACTTTCCACCAATGCCACATGAAAATGAACCAGGCTAATACCCCACACTGCTGACACTACTTATCCCTACTGCTAGTCCTTCCACTCCCCAGGCCACTTCCTGTGACGGGTGTCACTGTCCCACTTCACTGAGCAGGAAGCTCACATTCACACTCTGTTTTACATTTACCATGTGTCATGCTAGAACCTCCCATTCCTTCTCCAGTTCAAGGCCCCTGCTCTCCTCTGGATAACCAGTCCTCACCCAGTGTCCCTGCATTCTCTTCTTTCCAACCTGGAACAATGCTTCATGGGGCTGCCAGATCAATCTCCCTAAAGCTGGGGTCCAATCCCATCACTCTCTTGCTTTGCAACCTTCCATAACTCCCCAGTGCCTACTGAATTATTTACAGCTTCCTAACTCAGAAATTCATAAAAAGTTATTTACAGCTTCCTAACTCAAAAAGAGAAAAAAAATCCCCAATGCTCAATCCACATTTCAGCCTCATGTGTCCCTGCTGTATTATACACACACTGGATTGCAGCCAAATTATACTCACTGCTGTCCTTCAAACAGTCCCCTTGTACTTCTGCCCCCGACTGCTATTCTTCTCTCTGACTGCAGCCATATCTATTTGTTTCCACCTGCTGAAATCCTATGTATTTCTTTAGTGTCTTTCAAACTCACTCTCTTTCTCTTCCTGTCCCCAATGTTAGCCTCCACAGATTGTAATTCTCACAGTAATATACCATCACCCTGAGGCAGAGTGATGTGTTTGCATAGGGGGTTGCAAGGATCAAGAATGCCCTTTATGATCTCTGCCTCCCTAGAAATACCTGCCATGCACAGCTGGGAACACAACAGGTGCTTAGATGTGTTTGTGGAAATGGACTGGCACTTTCAGGACAGGTTGCATGAATCAGGTGAATGCAGAGCATATAACAGGAAAGGGAATGATAGAGGAACCTGAACACCAACACCCAAATACAGCAGCAGTGACACGGAAATACACACGCTCAATTTCTCAAAGAGATTCTGAATGGAGCATACAGTGAGCAATGCTGCTGTATAATAGCAGCGTAGTATTGTACCTCAGCTCTGCCACCTTTCAAAAGCTGTGGTCAGGAAGAAGGCCAGTGCACCGGGAAACCAGTACCCTTTACTTAACACCTTGAGACATAGGACAAGGACTAGACTGACAAATACAGTTAAGCATAAAATAGCTAGAGCCTGGCATTTCCACCACATTCCCCCACCTCTTTTTCCTCCACTTCAGGGTTTTCAGTCTTGGGAAAGCTAAAGCCTATTCAAAAATATGAAAGGAAGCCCTGGCCAGGGTTACTCAGTGGATAGAGCATTGCCTCATACACTAAAGAGTCTCAGGTTTGATTCCTGTCAGAGCACATACCTGGGCTGCGGGTTCCATTTCTAGTCGGGGCCCATGTGAGAGGCAATCAATCTATGTTTCTCTCTTACATCAATGTTTCTCTCTCCCACTCCCTTTCTCTCTCTCTCATCAATTAAAAAATAGATAGCCTTGGGTGAGGATTAAAAATATATACTATAAAAATTATGAAAGGAAGAAGGCAGACCAGTAAGTTGAGCCAACAGAGTTGTCCTAGGAATCAAGATGGTTTAAAACTTAGGATTGCCAGGAGACCAGGTTAAAAATTATTACTTAACCTAAGTCTTCGTTTCCTCCTCCTTGAAATCACAGTGGTAACCTCCTTACCTTCCTCTGAGGAATATCCAGGACAGCGTTGTCAGCCCTGGCTGCACAGGGGACTCACCTAGGAGCTTGTCAGACTCCTGATGCCCAGGTTATACCCAGACCAGTTATATGACAACTGCAGAGGTGCAACTCAGGCCTCGATATTATTTTAGTTTCTCAAGTGATTGTAATGTGCAATCACGTGTGAAAATTAATGATCTAAGAAATGCATACTGTCTTGGTTGTCAAAACACCTATCATATAACAGCAGTGGACATCCATGAAGCCTGAGCATTATGGTTGGTGTTGGTGATGGTGCTCGTGGTATTCAGAGGGGCTCTGCTTTGGGTTTAGAGTTCTCATGGAGAGAAACTGTTTCCAGTGAAACACCACCAGTCTCTGCTGCAGCTCCATATGTCATTCTCCGAGGCCATCAAATACTCCTCTCACTGATCAACCCCCCACCCTTCATCTCTCCCACCCCTTTACTCCCCACCTTTGTTCTTTGACCTCACAGGGTGTATTTCTCTTTTTTATCTTAAAAATATTTTATTGATTTTTTACAGCGAGGAAGGGAGAGGGATAGTTAGAAACATCGATGGGAGAGAAACATCGATTAGGTGCCTCTTGCACACCTCCTACTGGGGATGTGCCCACAACCAAGGTACATGCACTTGACTGGAATCGAACCTGGGACCCATTAGTCCATAAGCCAAAGCTCTATCCACTGAGCCAAACTGGTCAGGGCAAACAGGGTATATTTCTTGTTCTGTTTTTGGCCTGTTGGTCTATAAGTCCCAACTCTGGTTTGACTTCTTTTTCTATCATCTTGGACTAAGTGGCCCCTCATTATAATATTCTCTCAACAGCACTATGGAATCTCTTGCCTCCTCTGAATCTATACCCCAAGCTAAAGCCAAGTTCACCTTTATCTGACCTTCCTGCCAAGCACTGAACAGAAAATTACACCTTCAGGGCCCTACCCTCAGCTGGTGCTCACCAATGCTCGCCCTTACTTTCCCCTACCTCCAGTCCTCCCTCCCCTTTCCATGTTTCCTGTGGTGTCTGCTCTCATCAGTTTCCTGTCCCAACTGTCCACTCCCTTAACTCCTCAAGGATAAACAAGCTGATTGCTCCCTCTAGTTTCACCTTTCCCATCCAGCCTTCTCCCTTTGAAGGCCACCTCATCTTCTCCTGCCTCTCTCTGTCCCCCTCATTATCATTTAACAACTCTCTCCTAGAGCTTCAAACTTTCCCTCTTTGGGACTTAACTCAGTCTACTGCAGCCAACAAATAAGCTATATTTCTCCCTATTCTAAAAACAACCAACCAAAAAAACCTTTTCTTTGGCAAGATCTGAAATATGCTATTTTCCCCCCTATCAGCACAATGTAATACGCAGTCTCCAATTCTCATCTTATCTGAATTAACACTTCAGACCTCTGAAAACTGGTTTCTGTTGGCCACAGGCTAATCAGCTGTTCTTGCTTAACGTCATCAACAACTTCCTGAAGGACACATGTACCACTGCCAGCCCTAATCTACTTGACTTTCCTGCAGTTTCTGACAGTGCTAAACACCATTTCCTTCCCAATCTCTTCAGCCCAACAAATTCTCATTGCATGTTAACTGTCAGGTCCTGTGCTGGAGGCACTAGGGACACAAAGATGAGCAAGATGAGGAGGAATCCTCACCTCTTAAAGGGCCCACAGTCTACTCAGGAAACCACACATATCGAGACATAATCAGGGTATACTCTAGTTTGCTAATCTGGAATTCTTCAGCTCTCTTCTTTACCTTTCATACCATGTAGATATACTCCTCTAAGTCTTTACCCTCAGCTCTTTCCACTGGATTCTTTCCCTGTTTGTCCCTTCGGTGTTGATGTTCCCCATGTTTATCCCTTTTTAGTTAGTTGGTGGAGCTTATCTCCCTGGGAAGTATCCACTCTCCAATGACTTCTAAGTGTATAAATTCTAACCTAACTTTATCCTTATAGCTTTATGTTCTAATTTCCTGTTGGATAGTTCACAGATACTTCCAACCCAAATGGACCAGGACTCAATTCTTTATCTTTTGTCCCAATCCTGTTTCTACCCCTGTGTCCTCTGGTTAATCACTTTTACATCCACCTCATAGCCAACCTTGAAGCAAACTTAATTCCAATATCTCATCCTTACCCAGCCTCACCTCCTTCCCATCTGACTGGTCTTCAGTGGCTACTTTTTTTGTTTCAGTTTCATCTCAGTTGCTGTTTTCTCTAGCTACTGACATCACTAAATCTGTACTATAAGCCCTTATCCCACCCCTTGCAGTGCATAGCAGTAGTCTTCTTATATAGTTCATGCCACCATCTCCTTCCACCTCAAAACCATGCTCATTTTTTGCTGGTTATCTTTTTAAAAGATGGATTTAATCATCTTCCTATAAACCCAGACCCTAGCAAAGCAAAAAGCCTAGACCTGTAATGTCCAATGTGGTAGCCACTGATCTCATAAAAGCATTTAAATGTAAATTTATTAAAATTAAAGGAAAGTTTAGTTCCTCAGTCACACTAGCCACATGTTTTCAACTCACTTTCAAATGGCAGCTCTTCATGGCAACCTTCTTCCCCCTTTGAAATGTATAAAACGAGGGTGTGCTATTGCATTTTAGCCTGGCCCTGGTCTCACTGCACTACACTTGTTTATGGGGGTGCCTCCTCCACCTTCCTGAGCTCCTCAAGAACAGCAAGTGGCTGAATACATGTCATCTCCATGTCCTGACATGTTAGGGCCTGACACATAATGGACATTCACTTTATTCCTCACTCTTTCCCTTGAGGGTTGAGCAGGAAGAAACAGTAAGATGCTCCTTTCATAACAATATGAAAATGTAACGGGAAGCTCAAGCAAGGGCCCCCTCTTATCAGTTGCTGACTCCAGCTGCTCTCTGAGAATGGCCTTCCTCCCCTGCTCACCCTCCCTTTCCAGATCCGACTCAGTTCCTGTCCTTTAGAACCACAGGGAAAACGTCTGGCAAGAGCCACTGTTGTACCAGCTGATTTGAATTGAAATGTTTTCCCCAGATAAATGTATACTAAATAATACACCAGCTCTTCAGCCAGAGGGAAGTGACAGGCGCTCTGTAAATAAAGGCACTTAGTTGCTGGTAAAGAGCAGTAAAGTGGTTCTGAGCTGATGTTTGCTGACCAGCAAGAAGCGGCTTCACCTGCTTTATGTAATTGTCACTGCAGTCTTGCCTGCTGTATATTAAAACTGCATCTCATAGACCCAACTGTCACATCGAATAGACCATCCGCATGGGGTGTACCACCTTCTCTGTAATTGTTTTCGACAACCAGCTATCACATCTCAGATCATTTTAGAAAGTGTCTGGGCCAGAATCTCCAGGCTGGGTCAACTCTGACACCATGTGGGTTCAGATAGTGAAAAGGAATGTAAAAAGAGAAGAGGAGAAACAAAGTTTTGTTTGTCTAGAAACCACTTTGCATGCAGAGCCAAGTGTCTGAACACGAATCCCAATGAGGACTCTCCCTTCTCATTGTTAAGACACATTTTTCATATTCCTTTGTATCAGGACAGGAAAACTCTTCATAGGAAAGTTGTACAGGGACTCATAACTAAGCTGGTCTAAGGGCACACACGTCTGTCCCTAGTCCACATTTCTGTCCTGCTGCCTTCTGCAGAGGTGGTAATGTGGCTCTCAGGACCAAACAAACTATGGGTTTTTACAAGGACTACAGAAAAAATAGCAAGGACAATAGGGTGGCAGGGGCCAGAAATCTATGTAGTTACCCTTGACGGGAGGGGTTACATTTGGTTCCCAAAGTGAAAGAGGTACAGGAATCCACTTTGTGCTCTGTAACTCTAATCCACTGGGACTCCCAATGCCCGGGGGAATGGCAGTAAACATATCTGAGCACCATAAGCACTGCAGTTGGTGAAAAGGTTCTCAAAGGGGGACAGTGTCAGGGACACTCAGCTCTTCCACCTGGCCCCTAGGTTGGGATGGACCCCAGGAGTGGGTGCATTTATAGAGCCTGCCCTCAGTGAGGAAGCCACTTCCCTCGTGAATACTCACTGCCCAACGACTGTCTTTGGGAAGGTCAGAGTGTCACCAGAGAAGAGTATTAGCAACCAAGCACCAAGAATGAGAAGAGAAGTCGCAGCAAGAAAGGAGGGAACTACGGTGTGTCCATAGCTCACGAGGTCTCTCACAGAGCAGATCCAACTGCTTGCTGGTGACTGGGGATGCGCTCTCCATTCTACTGCTGCCTGGGAACCTGGGAGGATCTCCAGAGCACATCTTCTGCCTTCCTGTGAGCCTGGGTGTACCTGTGTGTACATATATTCATGTGTACATGTGTATGTGGGTGCTTGTACAAAAGAAGTTTCTCTCTCTCTCTCTCTCTCTCTCTCTCTCTCTCTCTCTCTCCTCTCTCTCTCTCTCTCTCAGGAAAAATGAACTCCCTTCCCCTTTCCTCCTTATCTCCCATCAAAACCTATTTTTCTTGCTTATTTCTGTGCTAAAAACAGTAAAGGAGGCTTTTGAGCTTTGGGTGGGTATCCGAGAAGAGAATGTTATTTTACCCATTTGGCCATTAGAGAGGACCTAAGAGGCTGGGGTAAGGTTTGTGAGAGCTGGAAGAAACACCTATTTCAGATGCATATATAGTTGGACCTCTGACAATGCAGGAGTTAGGGATGCTAACCTCCCACGCAATTGAAAATCCATATATAACTTGTGATTCCCCCAAAACTTAACTACTAATAGCCTACCACTTATCAGAAGCCTTACCAACAACATCTACAGTTAATTGAAACATTATGCATGTTATATGTATTATATACTACCAGTGACCTGGTGCACGGATTCATGCACAGTGAAAGAAAATTAATTAGAAGATGGCTGGCAGGGTGGGATGGGTGAAATGGGCCAGACACGCCCTGGAGTCAAATTCCCATGGCCCCTCCCTTGTGTTTGCAAAGTGAGTCCCTCTGGCAGGTGGGGTCACTTGGCTTGGCCTGCGGGGATCGGGCCAAACCTGGCTCTCTGACATCCCCCGAGGGATGCCAGAGTGCAAGAGGGCACTCTGCAAAGTTGCTGTCGTACAGGATGTGAAACACAAATGCAAGTGTGCAGTAAACCAGATTCGGGGCCAACAGTGCCCCAACAATAAGATAACCCACAGCCAAAGGTAAAATCACATGGCCCTGAGAGGAATCAGGTTCCCTTCTCTCTGGTTTTGGGGTGTGTCACCGGAGAGCCACTGCTGTTCAGCAGCTACTGCATTGAGTGTCTGCCCCCTGGTGGACAGTGGACATAATAGTGACCAGTTGGATGGTCAGACACTTAGTATATTAGTCTTTTATATATATATGTATATTATTATAATAAAGTAAGCTAGGGAAAAGAAAAATGTTATTAAGACAATCATAAGGAAGAGAAAATACATTTACAGCACTGTACATATTTATTGGGGAAAAATTGTGTACACGTGGACCCTTGCAGCACAAACCTCTCTGTTCAAGGGCCAATTGTATAAGTTCTGCATGAAGACTTTGATCCATGGGCCTGGAAAATCCCAATGACTGGATTGGGAAGAAATGGGTACAAGAGTGCTCTCCTGTCCCTTCTGCTCAGCCCCCTCCACCCACAGGGAACACTTCTGGCTCCACCTCCTTCCCTTCCCTCCTCTGGTCCTGCCCAGAGAAGAGGAGCGTCTGGCAGGTGATCAGCATGTTCACTGGACCTGGATTCCTTAGTGTGAAGATTGATTGTGCCTTAAAGCCATGCACATAAGTTACCCGGGATCCTTAGAATTCAGCTTCCAAACCAGAAGGTCTGGGCTAGGCATGAGATTCTGCATTTCTATCAAGGTCCCTGGCAGTACCCCTGCTGGGTTCAGAGAATCCATACAGAAGTACAAGTACTTAAAGGCACCTGGTAGGCCATCTTGCTGTTTGCTCACAGCCTTGTCACCTCCAATCTCTGTCTTCCCAGCATGCAGCTGGGTAGCAAGAGCTGTCTTTAGAACCTAGCATGTTGCCCTGCCCTGTGGGTACTGCTGAGTTAGTGGACACCAAGATGCACAGGAGAGGCAGAGGATGAGAGAGTAGAGAGGTCCAAACTGGGTTTCTGGCTGTCCCCATCAGGGTTAAGAAAAGAAGCCACTTTATTCTAAATATGAAGAAGCTGACACCACCATTGGGAAGGCTGTGGGAGCAAGTCGAATAGGCCACCATTTGCCATTTCATTTGCAATACACCAAGTGGAAGGCTCTCCAGAGCTTTACAAAAGATGATATGTGTCTCAGATGCCCAAAGAAGCCTGCTCCCCCTTCTTACTCCCCGGCACCAAAGCTGTAGTTCTTAGTAGGTTGCCCTGAGATCTGCTTGGAACCTCACATCTGCTCAGGGTCTGGCTCCAGGACTCTCCCCACTCCAGGCCTCTCTCATGCCCCACTCTCACTGGCAGACTCCATCCCAGACCACATAAGGAAGGGGATTCGAGGAACTGCTGGCCCTGGCCTCACACCAGATGTTAGAAGGAGGTGGTGGTGATGCAGAATTGGCACAGGTCTACACTGCGTGGAGCCAAGCTTTATTACGTCAATGCAATGGTGTCTATGCCCCAGCAGCTCTGGTTCCCATGGGTAGTGTTCCCTCTACCTTGGCTCCTGAAATGATGGGAGACAGGTCCTCCTTAGGCCCCCAATGCCAACCATCCAGTAGACCACACATGACAATAATCCTACAGCTCAGGGCAAGTGTACTCAGTGGTGCTTTGGAGAGAAAAATGCCTCCCAGCCTATCTTGCTGAGGCCCTAATTAGGAAGGCTGTTACTGTTTTTTTGCTGTGCTACCTGCCTGCGACTCCTCAGTGGCATCTTTGCTTATAGCTATCTGCCCGGCATCCCAGGAAAAATTGGGGCAGGGGAGATTGGGGCAGAGCCAAGGTGGCATTTAACTCTACTGTGCTCCCTGTGAAGAATGCATAGGCTGAGGAGCACCACCTCTTGCTAAATGACTTTCAGTGCCCACACAGTTCCCTCTCTCCAGGGGCCACATCCCTTGGTTGGCATATAATCACATAAAGCTTAACACCCCTGAGCAGCGACAACAATAGCAAAGCGTTATAGAGGTCAGTGGCAATGACATATTCTGGGGAGAAATGCTATGAATTGCTAAGCCAGCATCTTCAGTGCTCTGACATTTAGTTGGTGACCTTGGTCACAAAACCACCGTTTGGGAAGGCTGAGGTGTGGCAATGTAAAGGTAGGTCTTCCTGCCTGGGTCCTGGGATGGCCAGGAGAGACAGTGCCTGCCCCTTTGAGTGCCACCACAGTGACCGCAGGTTCCCCTGCCTGGAAGGCCAACGTGAGCCTCTGTGAATTACTGAGTGAAGGATATCCCTCTTGCCAGCCCCTGTCCCCTGCAGGCACAGGAGAGGACTATTACAGGCTGTCCTTACCTTGGGAATTTGCCTGCAAGACCCCGATGCTGTCATCAAACTGCATAGATTTGATGTTGAGTGACGCCAAGATGCATTCCTTGTCCTGCAGCGAAGTATCATCAATATTATTCTGATTGGCTGACAGGATAACGCACATGTCACAGAGGTTGATGTTGACGGCCCTTAAATCAGCCCGACTTAATGGCGTACCCTTTGGCAGAGAGGAAAGAAAAAAAAAGGAGAAGCAAAAGTGAGACCGAAGGATGAGAAGGAAAGAGAAAAAAAAATAAAAACAAATTAAAGATCGTGCTGGAGCTTTGGGAAATTATTTAACAAGTATCTTCTTTATGCCTTGACATTAAGCTGGCCTAACTGCATTCAGGGGAATAGGAGCTGTGTGCTAATCTAAAGGGTAGTTGGTGCTGATGGCAGCATTTTAGGCTCACTCTCAATACTCAATCAAGCTATTACTAACAAACGAGGGAGGAATAATGTCAGGGTTCTACATCTCCTTCCTGCTGGAAATTGTCTTGATTTAAGAAACTGTCCTGTGGCAATCTCAGGCTTTCAGAACATAAGGAGGGGGTGGGTTTCAAGTGCCTGTTTATTTAATAGCAGGTCACTTCTGTCACAAGCAAAAGACAGCAGCTCCAAGGAGATTTTGTATGCAGGCAAGGGGAATAGCCAATCAGCAGTCGTGAGGACTGAGACAAGGCTAACCTTGGAGGATTTGATGGGGGGGCGGGGGGAACAGGGCGGGGGAGAGAGATAGCTATATGCATCTTGCAAAGGGGAGAAGGAAAGGAGTAAAGTTTCAGGTCATAGATTTTATTGCATATTTTTAGCAGGAAAAAAATAAAATTGCCTAATTGTCCAACAACATAGGAATGGCTAAACACGCCATGGGGCCTACATAGCATGGAAGCCTACACAGCCAGGAACGGGGCTGAAACCATTCTCCATGCAGGCATCGCTTCAGAAGAATCTCACACAGAGGAATACATGGGAAAAGGGAAAAACAAGTTCTGCACAATTTGAAAAGTATGACATTTATGTGAAAAGAATCCCACAAAATGTAACTCTATGTTTATGAATTTATTCATAAAGATATATACATTCAAAAAGAAAGTTCAGAAAAAATTCACACTACACTAATAATAGTAATTACCTCTGGGGAGGAGAATAAGATTGGAGTGAAGGGAAATTTTTGGTTTTGATTTTACATACTTCCATATTGCTATTGATATTTTATAACAAGCATGTGTTTGTACATTCCTAGTGTAATTAAAAATAAATAAAGCAGAAAACAGAATTTTTTAAAATCCTGAAACAACAAAATAGTGGGGAGGGGAGTACAGATCAGGGAGGTGATGACAGAGAGGCCAGGAAGGCAACCACAGGTGAGGGGCATGAACCCACGTGCTCTGTGTCCTCAGGAGGAATCGCAGCAGGCCTCAGCAGGCCATCGTGGCTGAGCGCACAGGGACGCCTCTCTGGAGCCCACACCCAGCCCCAGCCTCCTTGATCCTCCAGCCAACATCCAGCCTCTGCTTTGCCTGCATGGAGACCCGAGAAGCCTTCACCTACTGACTGTGCAAGGCCAGGGTTTGCCAGCTGCCTTGCATCTCTGGGTATCTTTCTCTAGTTCTCCTTGCTGGAAAAGAGGCCTTGAGAAGGTTGGACTTGGCTGCAGACATCAAGGCCATCAACACTCTTTTATGACTTAGTGTCACTCATGATTCTCTTCTCAGCTCCTAGGATATTGCTACAAAGTGGAGCAAAGGAGAGAGAGGCATTCAGTACTGAGGGGCTGAGTATCTACTCATTCCAGACTCTGGAGCATCATCTTTTGAGAGAAGGGGAAGGGCCCTCTCTCCTCCTGGGATCTCTTGGTACAAAAGAAGTTAGACCAACTTCCTGAGTCACTGTGTCAGTGCATAAGCCTCAACTGCCTGCATCCATATTCCTTTAATGTTCACTGTGTGGGGCGTCAGCAATAAATTGTGACATAAGATAATCCCTGCACAGCTGTAAATGATTGATTTCAAAATTAAAAAAATACAAATGGCATACATAAAAACTCTCTGTGTTTCTGGGGGCAGGCCCTCCCTGTGAGGCATTGTTTAAACAGTGAAATATATGCAGACAGAGAAGGGACATTTTGTACAAATATGTGGTATTTGAATATGCTAAATTGTGGAGTAACTGAAAAGGACCTGCAAATATAAAAGCTCATTCATATAAATGCAGGCAGGTGGGTGGATGTGTACAAGAATGCCCAAAAGGAAACACACACACCAAATATTACATTTACACAGACTTATATAACCCAGCAACATAATAAACTCCTCAGACCTTAGTCCATATACTCCCAGGGGCCTACATGTAAGAGCCCACAGAGGAAGATAGTCATGGAAAAATAGAATCTAATCAACATCTGAAATTCGCAAGCTGTGTGTCTATTCACTCTCTTCAACATGCATGACTGGTTTTCTGCAGGTGACTATTTTTAATTACACATGTTTATTAAGTCAGTGAGTTTTGGGCCCAGCATCCAAGATATCTATCTACATTTTTTCTCCTGTCTTTAAATATTTATGGAATACCTATCGTGCCAGGCATATGTAAGAATAAATGGTGGCTGCTAATGCACATTACTTGTGGGTAGTTTATTACATACTTATTGAATTATATTTCTTCATTGTTGTTTTTTATTTCTATTTTTGAGGTTCTGGAAGCTGATATTAGAAATAATGAATTTCAGCTTCATAAGTGGGAAAAAAATCTAGCTTCCTAAAATGTAGCATCAAAGTCATGTTCCTCAATTCCAGGGATGTAAATTTCCAAGAAAAATATATGACAAACAAGTGATATTTACATGGATGCATGACATAGAGAACTGTATCAAATGTTGAAATGTACAACAATTTTTTGACATTTATGGCAAATATATTGATTAATAATTAGGAAGTAGTTGAAGTAGTTGCAGGACTCACAGATCTTGTATACCCTGTCCTCACACTAAGTTGTAAAGTAGCAAATTTTCCTTTTACTAGATTTAGGTAGCAGTTTTTCATAATCAAGACTATTATAGGTTGACCAGCCTGTGTGGATCAGTGGTTTAGAGCATCATTTGCATACACTACAAATTCTCGGGTTCAATTCCAGTCAGGGCATGTACCTAGGTTGCAGGTTCCACCTCCAGGCCCAGTCAGGGTGTGAGCAGGAGGCAATCAATTGATGTTTCTCTCTCGCATTGATATGTTTTTTTTTTCTCTCTCTGCCTCCCTTCCTTCCACTCTGTCTGAAATCAATGTTAGATATCTTCAGGTGAGGATAAAATCCTATATAATAAAAACCTAATATGTAAGTGGCCGGTCATCCAGTGACTGGTCAACTGTTCAATCAAAACATAATATGCTAATGATATGCTAAGGCCACTCAACTGCTCTCTAAGACATGCACTGACCAACAGGGGGCAGATGCTCTGACCAGGAGGTTAGCTTGCTGCTGGGATTCGGCGATGGGGACTGAATGAGGTGGACTGGACACTTCCTGGAGCCCCTCCCATGGTCCCTCTCTGGATGGCCAACCTCCCACACCCCTCCCAGCCAGCCCAATAGGGTGAAACAGGGCTGGACACACCCTAGAGTCCTCCTGCAATCCTTCCCCTGCCCAGTTGTGCAACAGTGGGGTCCCTCAGCCTGCACTTCATCCTCTCTCAATCCAGGACCCCTTGGGGGATATCGGAGAGCCAATTTCAGTCCGATCCCGCAGGCTACTTCCCAAAAGAGGGCACCAGATGCAGGGCTCACAGTTGGTGAGCTCTGCTGCAGCACCATGAGGTTCTGTGGATTGGGAATGATAGGCTGTGAGCCTACAGCAGGCACAGTGGGGCTGGGATGAGCAGGAACAGCAGGTAGGAGCTGTAGGTGGTGTTGGACTGCAGGTTTCAGCCTGATCCCCTCAGGCCAACCAAAGAGGTCCCAAGCCATGCACAAATTCATGCACTAGACCTCTAGTAAATAAATAAACAAAAAAACACACAACACGTCAAAATAAAGAATATCACAGTAACAGATGTGCGGGCACACACACAAACCTAGGGGAACACACTGGGCTGCTAAATGAGTAAGGGGGAGAGGCTGATCAGCAGAAGGGGTCAGCCTTCATAGAGCAAAAATAAATAAAGAACTCAGTTAAATACATTTAGCTAAGAACAGAATGTGATACGATCAAGATTCCCTCATAAATAAAATTGTATAAATAAAGTCTGCTCTAAGCATTTTGCTATTGAACAGCACTGGGATTGGGTAGGCATGAGAGTGTTTAGATACTGACATGGTTAATACATTTGATACCAGCTAAACTTCATGTCTGAGGAGCAACTGAACTGAGCTGCAAATTCCTTTTAATAAGGTCCCCCAGGGTTTGGATATTCCTAGACAGAGCATAGAGGAAGGGCTGAATCCTCAGGCCCATAACCAGATAAAGAAGCAGAGGCGTGATCAAAGCTCCAACTATTATATCCATCTGGGATTTTTTTTTGTGTATGAAAGGAATTTTAAAAAACCCACCATCAATAATGTGACCTTGAACTTACAGGCAATATGGACACTTTGGGGAAGTTGTGAAGCGTCTCCCATTCCCGCTTGAGGTACTCAATGGAGCCCACGAACACGATGTGCTTGAGCTCGTGGTAATGAAAGTTGCTGGCGCGAAGTGGCATCACCAGGTTCCGAAGGCCAATCAGGGCTGAGCTGACATCTCCAAAGATGCAGACCACCACGTGGCCACTCAGGACGGTCATGGCAGCTTCACTTCGAGTCTGCAGCAGGGAGAAGTGCATGAGCATCCAAGAGGAGACCTCCTCGGATTGTGGTAAGAACTAAAAGAATCACCTGATTGGCATGGCTTGGTTGTTGAGCATCAACCTATGAACCAGGAGGTCATGGTTCAATTCCCAATCAGGGCACATGCCCAAGTTGCAAGCTTGATTCCCAGTGTGGGGCATGCAGAAGACAGCCAATCAATGATTTTCTCTCATGGCTGATGTTTCTATCTCTCTCTCCCTCTCCTCTCCCTTCCTCTCTGAAATCAATAAAAACATATTTAAACAATTAACTAAAAAATCATGAGGGTAAAGGATAGATTAAACACATAAGGCAAGCACTATAAATTTTATCTCAACAATGTTATATACATTCTATATATATTTATAATTTGAGTATGTGTATATCTATCACACTGGTGTACTAAATATATTAAAACATATACCTGAACATACCACTACATTTTTTATAAAATATTTTTAAAAGATATGCCATGCATGCCTATGAGCAGATCTTTCTTAATGGTTTTCAGAGGAAAGAGCGATGTTTATGTTATTTGGAAAGGGAAGACTTAACTTCTATTAAATTGTTGATAAAATAAACTGTGTTTTTGCCCTGGCCAGGTGGATCAATTGGTTAGTGGGTCATTCTGTACACCAAAAGGCTCAGGTTAGATTTCTGGTCAGGGCATACATATACTTAGGTTGTGGATTTAATCTCTGATCTGGCATGTGTGGGAGGCAACTGATCAATGTTTTTTTTTGTGTGTGGGTGTGTTTCTCTCTCTCTCTAAAAATCAATTTAAAAAATCATATCCTCCAGTGAGGATTTAAAAAGAGAGAGAGAGAGCGCTGTGTTTTCTACCTCTCTTTCTGAGATGAGGATAAAATGGTCAAATCCTATGTTGGTCTCAAGAAATGTGAGTTCTAGACTCATCCGTGAGTTGCTAAGTACATCATTGCATCAATAGGTAGAACAGAATATCCTAAGCCCGGGATTAGCAAACTATGGCCCACAGGCCAAATCTGGCCCACCAGCAGCTTTTGTACGGCCATGGCTGGTGAGCTAAGACTGACTTCTATATTTTAAAATTTGTTGGAAAAAAAAACAAAAGAAGAATATTTTGCAATATGTGAATATATGAAATTAAAATTCCAATAAAATTTCATTACAACACAGCAGATTTTATTCATCTATGTCTAGCCAATGGTTGTTTTTACATTGTAATAGCAAAGTTGATTAGCTGTGACAGAGACTGTATACCCAACCAAACCTAAATTATTTATTATATGACCCTTTACAACTGACCCCTGTCCACTGCTACCTTGGGGTCTCCAGCGGCATTTCTGGAGTGGCTCACCTATCTAGTTACCAGAGGAAGATTCCCCCAAATCATCAAAAAGATCTAGAGCAAGACTGACAAGAGTAACAGCCTTTGTCTTCCCAACCCTTGTCCTGAATCTACGAAGGAGACAAATAAAAGAATCAAATGACCCCCATCAGAAGAGGACATCAGCTTCCCAGGAAACAACATGTTAGCCACTGTCAGTGGTTTCGCTCACTGCTGGTAAAGAGAACAACACACGAAGGCCAGCTGAGGGCCTTTGTCTGCCTCTCCTTCTAGCCCAATACCTCCCATCTTGCCTGCCTGTCTGTCCACCCACTGAATCCCTGAGTAGCCCCACGTGGCTTATAATGCTTTGGGGGAGTCATATTAATGTCCACTGCACATATCAAACTCTGCTCCACTTAATCCCTAGAACTGACCTGTATATTGATTGTTTAAATGCCAATATTGCAATTCATGACAATGTCAGGGTTATTATAGTAACCCCCAAGGAGGGGAAGAAGCTAGCTTTTACTCCCTGATTGTTAGACTAAAATAGGCGCTGTTGCCATTATTGGTTTCCCTCTGTAATAGCACAGGAGCACCTAAGACACTAGCTGTAAGAAATGTTTCATAAACTGTGGCCAAGGGGGACCCACTGGGAGTCAGACCTGGAGTTGATTATCTTGGCTGTAAGAAAGTGTGTGTACCTGGGTACCACCAGCAGAGGGTCAACTAAACTGTAAGGTGCTGAGATGGGGATCCTAATTATTTTGAATTGCCAGACCACCTGGGGGCTAGCTCCCTTCAACAAGCCCGAGGAATCCAAACTGGGTCCAGAAGAGGGATCAGGACATCTAGAATAGGGAGGTGGGAAGGCACCATTTAGCAGAGTGGCTGAGGGACAGGTGCTGACCCCAGAAACTTAGATCAGCCACAACCCCACCTGGAATACTTTGTAAAAGTACTCAGCCCTAGAGAATCTAATTCTGCCAGTTTTAAGACTCACTGAAGAAATGATTCACGCATGCATCCTATGTCTGCTTCACATGCTTCAAGGCCCTACTCAAGCTGGGCCTTAATGGCCTAAACCCGTGGAAGCACCACCTGTTTATATCCAATAAGACTTCCTGGACAGGAATGCATGCCAGGCTTCTCCCTGAAATTTAATAGCTCTTTGTGCCTCTAAGCATGTAGCTTTAAATGTATTGTTTCATGGTTATATTTTATGTTTTCTCTCCAATTAGATTATAATTTCCTTAAGACTGAGGCCATCTCATCAGTAGCACTATTTGTCATCAGCACACCACCTGTCTATACTCTGTGCTAAGAAGGATCACAAATATGCGGAGCTATTATCTAGATGAACACAAGCTACTGTTATATACACAGTATTCAGGTTTTTTTCATGGCATTTAACAATAATAATGATAACAATAGGTAGCATTGTTGAGTTATATATTGGGCTTTAATTTTCACTACAACCCTAGGAGTTATGGTCATTCTCATCTCATTTTCTTACAGATAAGAGAACTGAAGTGCAAGGAGGTCAAGTGACTTGTCCATATATGTGCGGCTGCTAAAAATCACAGACAGGCTCTGGCCCCAGAGCTATACCCACAGAAATGAGGGTACATAAGTTTTCCCATCATGCCTTTTATAAGCATGTGATCCTATTATAATGACTTCATTAATATTCAGAGATAGGAAATTCTACTTTTGGTTCATGTTCTTATGAGAGTCCTAGTTGCTTCAATATGTGTCCTGAATTTTAATTATTAAAAGTAATTAGCACCAGGGGCTGAGTTATCCCACTCTGCAGTCAGAAAAACCACTGCCCTAGTGAATGTAGCTTGGGACTAAAGCCGGCGGCATTGAATTGCAGTCTGTCACTCACTAGGATGACTTTCTCTATCTCCTTGGGTGCGCACCAGTGAAACATCCCAGTAGAGTCATACTTCTTCACGTTGGAGTCCATGTTGTCAATCTGATCATTGCCAGGAATTAACAAAGGGTCATGCCTGGGGAGAAAAGGACAGGAAAGCCAAAGTGGAAAATGTGATAAATTATAAATGAAAAGTGTCCCCTGAGTTCCATGGTGAAGGATGCAGAGAATGTGGTTGTCACTGAAAGCCATTCTTATATTTGCAAACCCATCCTTTGAAAGACAACTGCCTCAAACCACCAGCACCTGGAAGTGCAGGAGACTTTTGTCAGGTAATAATTCTGCCATTCTCTCTGACTTCCCTTTGCTACAATGACCTTCATGTTATTTTGTGGATTTGGTATCCCTTTTTATGAAGAGGTCACTCTTGGTCCTCCTCTCATTTGACCAGCTATCCAATTTCTGCAGTGCGCAAATGTGTGTGCACACACACTCAGTTTGTTGTTAGCATTGTCAATGAAGAAGAAGGAATAAGAACAGAGTTTCAATGCTGAATGACTGGCATGAGGATGGAAAGCCAATTACTAGCTCTTTCTGACTACAACTTCTGACGTGATTCTCTTAGCAGTAAAAGCTTTAACAGGCTGCACTTTAAATATTTTAGCAATTTGCCCAATCAGATTTTGCTCTCCCCGGCTGAAGCCCTTTAAAGATTCAGCAGCATGTCACTTCAGAGCAGACTGACTACCGAACGCCCACATCTGGAATACATAATTTCAATACTAAGCAACACTTTCTCTCCTTGCCTTGACAACTGCATTTGCAGTAACTGTCCAATGGTGCTCCCCCCACCCCAGCTTCACCTCCCAACTGCAGCATCCCTGCATGAGAGCCTTAAGCTCAGATGCATCTTAATACACTTGTCTTGAATTTTCAGGGCTGCATTCACCCTCTCTCACCTTGTTACTAGTGGAAAAGGAGGAGGCTTATAAAGAGTCCTCCCTCCAATGGACAGGCAGAGCCACACCGACATCCTTAAGCATTGCAATAGAACCAGGCAGGTCTAACGAGTTTGCAGCATAAGAAACACACTCCTTTGTGTTGGGCAATATCTGTGTCCAGATTCTCTCTCCAATATTGGTTCTGTTCCTCAGGTTTGGGCTGGGTCATTTGGGTTGCCAAAACAATGACCACTATAATTGGAACAATGTCCCAGGCATCCCTGCAGTGGAACTATTTTTCTGGAATAATATTGTCCATTCAAGATTTAAAATATAAGTAGGTTTACATCCCAGATATTCACTGTAAAGTGATTTTACTTTTTAAGTAATCCACCTCAAACATCAAAGGGTGACCTTTATTTAGTTGACATTATTTCTCCCTCTGAACTTTTCCTGACACTTCTCACTTATATGTTCACAATGCAGACAGTGGGGCAGCCATCCTTCTTACATGGTCCACAAACTTAGAGTTACACTTTCAGGATGTCCACCATGACCATCTCAGCCTCCCACCCAACTTAGGATGGAAAAGCTCTGACTATATTTATTTATTCCTGAGAATTTGTTTCCAGGCTGTGCCAAAACACATGTGACGCAATCCTGCAAAGTTATCTCCAATGAACATATTAAATAATGATAGGAACTGTCATGCAGGGTCCTAAAGGAGAAGAACACCCCCCTTAAAATAGCATCTCAGTGGCTGGATATTTGAGAGGTCTTGAGGTGTTGTAAAACACCAGGCCGCCTTTCAGATACTGAACTCAATAAAAAATGAAATAAAAAGGCAGTTTCTGATAAAAACTGGTGTCAAATTAGAGCAAGAGCAAAGTTTGAAATTTTTGTCCCTGAAGAATGTGCAGTTGTTCTGTATTTATCTACTCTCTTGGACAAGTAGATGGGCAGATACCACCATAGAGGAAAGGTTTGAGAAAATGAGCAGAATGAACTCTTGCAAGAGGGTCTTAATAAAGTTGACCTGAACGTAACGAGTCCTATTTACTGGTTGGAGAAGGAAAATTATTTCAGGAAAGTCTAAGACCCACCCCCAATGCATTCAGGAATTAAAAGATTCCCAGCAAGCAAGCCAAAGATATAGCAAACTGACCAAAATTCCTTTTAGACAATATGTGTCTTCAGAGAGAGGACACGCATCTTGTTTCTTTCTCTTTCTGGGAAGAAATCATTCCTTGGTAACACTGGCCTCCAACCCCCATCTTAGAAAAGTAAATAAGCAAGCCTTATGATCAATTACTCCTCAATGAGAGGAAAAAAGACAGCTTTAATGACAAGATTCACTAACAGGAGTGAGGGTTTGGGGACACCAGGTATAATTTGACACCAGGGCTGCAAGCTGGGTGGCACTAGGACATCTGAAGCACCTGGGAGGTCTCAGCAGAATGCCATGCTGCACCCTGACTCCCTACATGTCTTTTGGCTGGCTTAACTCATTTAAGGATAAACATCCAGAATGTTCCTCAAAAGTCAGATCCGAGAACAACCAAAATCCTCCCAGAACAAATGTATTTCATTTTCTGACCAGCCATCGCACCTGGAATCTGAACTTTGGTTTCTTGACTCAGCAAAGCAAACAATAAACATAAATCCCCTGTTCTGAGCCAAGAATCTAAGACACCGTAAGGGGCAGGACACAGTCCCTCATCAAAGACAGGGTCATACATAACAGAGAAAATGCTAATCAATAGTGACACACCATGGCAAGTGTCATAGTAAAGCAATGTACAAGGTGGTATGAGAACAACAAAAGCAAAGCTGTTAATTGCCTGGCATTTGAATAACATTAGGGAAGCCTTCATGGGAAAGGTAACATTTGACCTAAGCTCTGAAAGGTGGAAGGAATTTCAGGGTATTTTAATTGTTGATCCATTAGTAGCCATTAAGACCATCTCAGAGAATTGAGGCCCAATTTTTTTTTAAAAAGGCACCTAAAAGCATGGTGGTAGATGTCAGCTATGGTATTACTTAACCTGGAGTATAGTGGACTCAGGCACACTAGCTACCCCCAGATGTGAATGACGACCTAGTGGGGGATGGATCAACTGATTGAGTATGACTGACCAAGAGCAGACGAGGAACAGTGCATGTTATGTAGGTAGAACAAACACCAACTTTCCAAAAAGGAGCAATACTATAAAAATTGAAGCTTTTTCAAAAGCAAAATGAGATGCTTCCCAATGTAGTGGATTTCTCACCACTTGAGACATTCCAGAGGAGCCAGTGATATAGAGTGTTTTATGACAGAGGTCAGGTAAGCCCAGAAGTCCTTAAAGGTTTGAAGCAGTGTGTTCTCATTAGGCAAAGAGGTGGCTAGGAGGATTTTGAAATATTGAACCACTATTGGGCATTGACAAACCAAAGGCATTGAGCAAGCAAAGAAAAGTTGTTGGAATAAAGATGAGCACTAAGAACATGGAAGACTTACAACTGTCATGATGCTATTAAGGCTAGAGCTAGTCCTCACTCACAGAATTCCAGTTGGGAGGAAGCTTGGAGCATGGTTCATTCCAGCAACATGAGACACTGAACTACTTTGGTCCAGACAAGATACTTTTTTTTTTTTACCATATCTTTCCCATAGCGATTTCAAGTGTTACACTGGCTTATTCTGGGAAGAGAGCTTTGACATTGGTGAAGACTGAAGAATCAGTTGTCCAAGGAACTTTTATATATAAACTAGAGGCCCAGTGCATGAAATCCGTGCACAGGGGGTAAGTGGGTCCCTCAGCCAAGCCTGCACCCTCTCCAATCTAGGACCTCACGAGGGATGTTTGACTGCAGTCGGACATTCTTCTCACAACCCAGGACTGCTGGCTCCAAACTGGTCACCTGCCTGCCTCCCTGATTGCCCCTAACCACTTCTGCCTGCCAGCCTAATTGATGTCTAACTGCTCCCCTGCCAGCCTGTTTGCCCCCAACTTCCCTCCTCTTCCAGCCTAGTCAACCCGAACTGCCCTCCCTGCAGGATTGATTGCCCCCAATTGCCCTCCCTTGCAGACCTGAAACCTCCCAACTGCCCTTCCCTGCTGGCCATCTTGTGGTGGCCATCTTGTGTCCACATGGGGGTAAGATCTTTGACCACATGGGGGCAGCCCTCTTGTGTGTTGGAGTGATGGTCAATCTGCAAATTACTCTTTTATTAGATAGGATAGAGACCTGGTGCATGGGTGGGGGCCAGCTGGTTTGTCCTGAAGGGTGTCCTGGATCGGGGTGGGGGTTCCCTTGGGGCATGAGGCAGACTGGGGGAGAGGCCTGTGGTGGTTTGCAGGCTGGCCTCGCTCCACAATGACCCAAGTGGAGGCCCTGGGATCAGGGATTAATTTATGTTCTACAATTGAAACTTTGTAGCCTGGGGCAGAGCCAAGCCTTCTGCTGGCTCCATGGAAGCAACAGCCATTTCCGTTTGGGTTTATTTAAATTCTATAATTGAAACTTTGTAGCCTAGAGTGGAGGCCTAGGCCAGCAAGGGCAGGTGTAAAGCTTCTCCATTGCCGGGGAAACCCAAGCCTCCCTCCTGCTTTCAGTGGCCGCAGTCATCTTGGTTGGGTTTATTTGCTCCTGATTGGCTGGTGGGCATGGCTTGTGGGCATGGCTTGTGGGTGTATCAGAGGTATGGACAATTTGAATATTACTCTTTTATTAGATAGGATTGCGGTTTTGGAAGTGTTTCCATAGAAATAAGACCAAGCATTTGCCACTGAGCACAGCCAACATTGCAAGGTCAGAACCAGGGGGGGAACAGGGAGTTTGTTGCATGTGGAAAAGAGGACCAACAGAAGCATCCCCAAACCAAGCATCAAGGGCTAACAAAATGACAAAGAGCATGACTTTCACGGCCTCTCAGACAACTCCGTAATTAACACTTAGCTGGATGGAACCCAGAATAAGTAAAAGACACTGCCTTTCACATCTAATTATTTTATGTATTTTCTCAACTCACAAGGTAATCCCAAATCCCCTGCAATGCATGAACTCACGCCTTCTCGGTTACTTACTACTTATTCAACGCTTATGGCTTATTTTAGGGTAATAGAAACTCCACGAGGTGAGGTATATCTGCTGCTGTATAGGGCTGAATTGTTAAGGGCTGAATTGCTTCCCCCACAAAGTCTGTTTGTTGAATTCCTAACCCCAGCACCCCAGAATGTGACGGCATTTTGAGGTAGTTAAATTAAAAGAAGGTCATTAAGGTAGGTCTGAATCCCATATAACTGGTGTCCTTATAAGAAGAGGAAATTTTGACAGACACCTACAAAGGGAAGACAATTTGAAGACTTGGGGATAAGAGAGCCGTTTATGAGCCAAGGAAAGCAACCTGGCACAGACCCTTTGTCCATGGCCTGAAAAAACCAACACGTCCAACATCTTGACTGAGGGCTTCCATATTCCAGAACCATGAGAAAATATTTTGTTGTGGTACCCAGTCTGTGATATGTCACTATGGCAGCCCTAGAAAACTCTAATGTGTCCATTATCACCCTAATGATGGCCCTGGCTTCCCTTCTTGCACCTTAGTCTCACCTGTTCAGTTTAGGGAGAAGAGCATCCTATCATCAGTTTACAAATGGAAATATACCAAATATACATAGTATCTTACTCAAAGAGCTTGGGCCTGTGCCCTTGTACTCCCCACCATAACCCACCATCCCCACCATTCATACATACTTAGATATACTCTACCCGAGTGGGAACCTCTCTCTGGTCTTTAACTTACATCTAAGTTTGAGGAGCAATACCTATGAGAGCCCAGCTCAACAAAAAGAGGAAGCCCAGACTTTTGCCAGTTTATTTATTCAGTAGAACCAAGTGTCTCTTTCTAAAGGGAGTAGTTTGGGGATAGATACCCTGCAGGACAGGGAAACACTTATTTCCTCAGTGACAATGTAGCATAATGGCTCCAGTACCAAAATGTCTGTCTTCCAGTCTTACTTCATCTCCTACTTGCTACAGTGTGCCTTGTCTCAGTTTTTCACCTATAAAATGGGAGTATCAATCATCTGTAAAATGGGAGTATCAATCAATCATTACTTAATGGGTTCAGCTTGAGGATTATACGAGTAAAGTCCTGTCATGCACGCTTGTATGCATGAGAAACATAGGGTAAGTATTCTGGCTAAGGTGGCACAGGGAGTGAGTGGGTGGACAGGCAAGGCTTTGGATTGATACGTCTCCTGACTGGAAGCCAGTATGCCCCCATTCCTCCCCTCCCACTTGCAGGAGGCAGCTGGACCTTGTTCACTCTCCTTGGCAGTGTCCTAGGCCACTGTGCCCTAAGCTGCAAAGACAGGGAGACCAGCATCGTGAGAATTTAAGAAATGCACAGCTGGCATGAATAATTGGTGGGGAATGGCCCCATGAACCCTTGTCAGGATGCTTTGCTCAGGGGAGCCTCAATCACCAGTCAGGAAGGGAAGCTCTTGCCTGCCCCAATGTCTCAAGGCTCCCTTTAGAAATACTATATATATATATATATATATATATATATATATATATATATATAGCAAATAAGGACCCCCAGTATCTTAAATATCTTAAATGTATCATATCTATACTTGATCTCAGCTCACACGTTCAAAGTCCACAGCTAAAATTAAGCAAATAAATAATAAAATTAAGAATGCCTGACTGCAAATAAAAGAGATTACTGTTTTTGAGGTTTTGCCAAGCAAGGAATGCCACTTGCCATCAATTAATTTCAGGAAGTGAATTAAATGCCTGGCTACAGCAGAAACCCCAGAAAGCTTGCTTTGGAGACAACAGCTTAAAGCAAAACCACAAATCCCTTTTCTAGCAAACCTGCTGTGAGGAGGCTGTTATATTTTAAAATTTCCCTTACAGGCAAAAAAGCAAAGCCCGGTGATTTTTGTTTGTTTGTTTGTTTGTTTGTTTGTTTTCCTGTGGCAGTAGGTTCAAGGGCTGGATTTCAGAAATTTACATTAAAGTAAGAGAAATTAAGTAAACAAAAAGAGAAAAACAACCAGATTATTTTAAAATTGTATCCTTTCACTCACTTGAGTTTCTGGACCTCATTTCTCATCACATTAAGACCACTCCTGTCATCACAAGCATCCCATGTAGACTGAGACCCATGCTGTGGTGGTCTATCTGGGAAATGCAGGCTTGGGAAAAGGGCAGGTTTCTCATCCGTCTACAGGTTTTTTCATCCAAATGGCAAATGCTAGTTTTTTGTTTGTTTGTTTGAAATATCTTTTTATTTCAGAGAAGAAGGGAGAGAGAGAGAGATAGAAACATCAATGATAAGAGAGAATCATTGTGCACCTAGGCCCTCACTTGCTTCACTTGAGCCCTGGCCTTGCTGAATAGAACCATGGACTTCCAGGCTGCATATTGCCAACAGTGGCCAACCTTGGTAGGACTGACTCACCACATAGTTTCTCCATCTGGGCAAAGCTTTATAGCAATGGCTTTCAAGCTTGAGAGTGTGTTGGGATCATAGAGCACCTTGCTAAAGCAGAGCTTCATCCAGTCAGTCTGAGCTGGCCCCCTGCATGCACCCCACTGGGGATCGAGCCCTCACCGGGAATTGAACTGTGACCACCAAGTTCATAAGTCGATGCTCAACCACTGAGACACGCCGACCAGGTGCAAATACTAGTTTGATTGAGTATGTAGTATTATGTCAGGCACTATAAGGACATTGCTGAGACCTCAAAATTTGCTTCAAATGTTCTGCCTGAAGCTGCCCTCCTAGTTGTCTTTCTTCCTGTAGCTCCTAAAAAGTGAGCCACACTCTTCTGGCGATAATGTTTGCATATCAGCCTCACCCTTTAGGTGGTGCCCCTTTGAAGGCAACAAACTCCTATTTCACTCTTTGGTGTATTTCCAGAGCCCAGCAGAGGACACAGCAGATGCTCAATAAATAATCAACTAACAAGAGGAGCTAATAAATAATTTCTACCCTCAGAACAGTTTTTAATGAGTCAATGGAAACTCATCTGGCCTTTTATGGAGATCAGAAAATGTGCCCTGTGAGCTCCCACTCACCTTTGATATCTTGCGACAATTCTTTTTGAGGACAACTAGGATCTTGCACTATTTTTCCCTTTATAGGGACTATATCTGAAATAGGGCTTCATGACTAAAGGGAGACTCTGAAATGTCTGTAACAAGTCAGGCTGCCTGGAGTGTGCCTGGAGCCAGCAGCTGTGACTATCTGACTGTCAGCAGGGAGGACTCACATCTGATGTTCAATGGTGGTCAAGACAGGTGTTCTTAATTAAGTAACTATTTAATGCTCCAATGCCAAGTGTGAATACTCCTGGGAGGAGGCCCCGTCACTGCAGGCTGCTCTTGCTGTTCTGACTGGTGTAAGCAGTGGTTCTCGAGGTGCCACACCAGCCACATCAGCATCGCTTGGGGGCTTGAGAGAAAGGCCAATTCTCCAGCCCAGCTCAGACTGACTGGATGAAGCTCTGCTTTAGCAAGGTGCTCTATGATCCCAACACACTCTCAAGCTTGAAAGCCATTGCTATAAAGCTTTGCCCAGATGGAGAAACTATGTGGTGAGTCAGTCCTACCAAGGTTGGCCACTGTTGGCAATATGCAGCCTGGAAGTCCATGGTTCTATTCAGCAAGGCCAGGGCTCAAGTGAAGCAAGTGAGGGCCTAGGTGCACAATTTAAGGAGGAGTCACATATATCTCACTTCAGACCTGACTCTCCTACTTAAATGCAAATGATAGGACCGGTGACCAAAGCAGCTCCAGGTGGCCTACCCTGTGACTCTCTGGAACTGGAACATTTGAGTCAACACTTGATGGGGATCGTTACCCAGGATACGGCACAAATGACTCTCCCATGCTGACCTGCATATCAATGAGCTAATCAGTAAATAAACATAACAAGCAAATAAAATATTAGTTCTTGTAAAATGCAATACTTTTGTTTGCCTACCCCTTCTTCCACTCCATAGAAGTCAACAAAGCAGTTAGTAGCTGAGTCCTCAAATGGAATGTTCCAGAGTATCTGGTTGTGCTGGCTACAGGAGACTGGAGATCTCAGGTGTCACCTCAAAGGGGCTCATATTGGGTTTTCAGCAGGAAAAATGATCTGCCTCATTCTGGGGTGCATTTTGTTTCTGGGTGTACAATATTTGCTACTATGTTGCAAGGATCCTCCTTCAATCATCTTGCCTGAGTGGTGGCTGCCCACTGCCCCTGTTCTCATCTCCCACCAAGTAACCATCTCTGGAGTCACCTTGAAAACACCTTCACGCCAGGCTCTAGACACTCTGCCTAAACTAGAATCCTTTTCACCCTACTTACATTATATTTTCTGCCTAAGAGGTAAACAATCAAGAACTACAGCCACCTAATGTCTCACCTCTTGTTGGGCAGCCACCATTCTTCAAGGAAGAAGAGAATTACTGCATTTGTGTTCGGGAGATATCTGGGGGGACTGACAAGTCCTCAGTCCTAGAAGAGTATATACAAGATGTTCTGAGAGAGAGAAGACAGGATGACCACCTCCACTGAACAAGCCATGTGCCCAGGTCCTGTGTCGCATCCACTAAGTCTTGCATGATGAGACCCACTATTTCTTTCTTCTCCAGCCCCATGGGGGAAGGGGCGGGGGGGGCTGTCAATTTCCTAGTTGTCAGTGCGTTAAGAAGTAAATTTACTTAGCCCTGCTATCCCTGCATTCCTTCTTCATTCTGCCCCCAACTCTGGCTGGGCTCAGGACACTGTGCCATCTTCTCTTACTAAACCCATCAAGCTGCCAGTCCTAATAGAGAGATCCCATGGAAGAGTCAAAGGAGAGAGAATGGGACTTAGCAAACAGATGAGTTTATTTCACTTAATAATCAGTAAATGCCCAAGAGGATGGTCTGTTTCCCTCAAATCACAGTTCCTCCCATTCAGGAAATGGATGTAATATTTTCTCAGTCTTGTGACATGAAGCTCCCTCACAGTGTTCAATTTTTCTGTTTTTGGGGTCGTTCATAATCCTTACTGACCCAGCTGGGGACTATAACTTTGGCCAACCCATGGTGCATAAATCCTCACAGTCCAGGCTTCTCGATCTTTCTCAAAATTCCTTAGCGCCTGGAGAAATGGAAGTAACATGAGCTGACATCAGGGATGCTCATGTTATGTGGGTTCTTGGGAAGACCACATAGCCACTTCCTGTCCACTATTCAACAGCAGGGCCTGCATGGTTTGGGGCCCCAAGGACCTTGGCAGAGGCTGGGTGGGCTGGGCCTTCCCTTCACACCTCTGTATTCATGTACCATGTGTCTCTGTGATCTCTTTGGGAGGCCACCAGTTATCCTCCCAAACACTAGTTAGAGCACTGTCTCCTCAAACCCCTGTGAGGCTTCCCCAGGGAGTGAGTGCTCCAGGGTTCACTAAGCCACTTCCTATGGCCTGAGCACTTTCCCTCTGCCCTACATTGGGACCAATAGTGAATGAGTTAATAACATGGACTTGGAAGCCAATAATATGGGTTCAACTCTTCCTAATTAGCTAAGACTTACTGGATTTTACTAGACCTTACAGCTGTGACTCAGCTTCTCCATCTATAAAGGGGGGGGAGGGGGAGAGGAGAGTAACTCCTTTTCCTAGAGCTGTAGTTGGGATTCAGCAAGTTCACAGGCATGATGCTCTTGGAAGGATGTGTGGCACCAGGTAAACAATGCACAGGGTGGGTAATATAATCAATAGAGCATTCTCCTCCTCACTAAGGACCTGGTTAAATGGAACCTTCTTCACACACACAGGATCAGCGATGACGTCAGCTCTCTGTCCTGGGGGGCCATGCCGGTAGCTATCCAAACGGCTCCTCCTCTATTTTGCTGTATAGGCTGGTTTGTCTCCTCCATGAAACTAGCATTTTCAGATAGACACCGACCCTAATCCATGTTCCTTTTCCATCTCACAGATCCTCCACACACCTGAATGCAGCAGGCTTTCACTAAGCACCAGCTGGATGGAAATGAATCTGAAAAAAGGCTAGAAGCAGTTGGCTGGAATGCACAGCCTGGGTGGGTTTCATCTGAGCACAGGGCGTGAGAGCCCAGGCAGGGTCTCTACCCGCCCACTTGAGAAGTATTCTCAGCCCAAGAAGCATCTGAGAAACAATGACGGGGAAGAACTACTTGTGGCTGTAACCTAGGCACTAGTGTCAGGAATCCTTGAAGCTGCTGCAGCTATAGGCAAAATGGTGCCCAGCACCCCTTTTTTCTCCCTAGGGAGACCTGCTGGAGGGTTTTCATTGGCTGTTCAGTGGGGCATGTGAGACCTCCAAATTAAGAATCCTTGACTTCGTTATTTAGAGACAAAGTTCTTGCCTGGAAGGCCTTACAATTGAGGAATCCCAGCTATCCTTACAAGGCGCAGCCCACCAGTGAAGAGACCTGAGAAATGGTGGGTGCTTGACGTGTGCAGGAGAGCCAGGAGCAGCTCCTAAAATTCGTCCATGTTGAGAGATCAGCAAGGACGGAGAGTACCAGGGTCCTGGGAATCTCTATGGCCCTCTCCCCTGGGGGCTGTGAAGCCAAAGGTCGCCTGTGATGATACAGGAACTCCTGGCTGGGAGCACAGACATTGGCCATTCAGCTCAGTCTAACTGCGAGAGTTGTTTTCTGTCAGGATGACTCAAAAACATACTGTCTGATCCGGACACACAAACAAGGCTGTCCACCTAATGGTTACGCAGAGCGATAAGTGACCCTTGAAAATCAGGGTGAGCCTGATACCAAGACAAAGGGAAATGGAGACCCATTAAAGTGGAGGCCAGCCTGTTTTATTTATTTAACCCACGGTGGTGAATTAAATCCCACCCTCGCCCACCTGGACTCTGCGGCTTCTCCTGGAGCTATTGCTGTCCTGGCCCATCGACCCCTGAGACCTGCCCACACACACAGTGAGAGATTCTGCTCAGACAACAAGCCCAATGCATGTCGAAAAGCCCACTTATGTCCTTCGCTTTCTGAATGGGTTTTTGAGGATCATAAGGAACAGGACCTGGAAGTCTGATCTTTTTTTGTAAAGCGGAAAGGGAGAGTTTGGAGAGATGGGGGTTGGGGGGTGGGGGTGGAGAACTGGCAAAGCCATAAGGTGCTGCATGAGCCTCTGTTTGTCTCAAATAACAACATGGATGTAGCAACTGCAGGCCCTGGCAGCCTCATCACCAGGGCCAGATACCCCAACCCGAGCAAGCCTGTGGTCTCCATGCCACACTGAGTGACGGGAAACGGAGTGGGGTTAGCAACTGTCCTTGCCCCTATAGCCGGGTCTGGAGAGCACCTGGCACTCAGCAAGTAACGGAGGGTGTCTGAGACTTTCTGACTGGTCATGGGACAACCCATTCCAGCTGAGCCATGATTGAGACCCTAGGGGTGGGGAGCAGCACAGGGTGACAGGAGCTCTAGCCATCGCAGCAGCCCACAGGCACCAACACCGGAAACGTGAGCTCTGTACAGTGGCAAGCCTCAGCTCACACCTGACCACGGTAAGCAGCCCTGACGCAGCGCGGAACAGGCAGTGCCGGCCCGGGCTGACTGCCTCCCTCGGCCCCTCGCCGATAGGCAATGAAAGCAAGCCCCACTTTGAAAATCTGCCTGCATCATGCAAACTGACACAGGCATGCTTTTCAAAAACCCACAGCCAATCTGTTGATCATTATTTATTTACAAAGGCCTTCGGGCAGAAAGTCCTGTAAAAACCATACTTGATCCGGTATACACTGGCTTTTTCTACTGGTGAAAAAAAAGCCCCCTCCAGGCTACCTCAAGCCATCACTTTCTATTGCACATAAAATGTAGCGTGGAACACTAAAGTATTTAATATATATGGTATAATATATCTACAGGAAAGGCATTTGTGTAGAAGTATGTTACCCTGGATTTGGTAATTTCATGTTTTGCTGAAGGCTACGACTTAAAAAAGCTTCCACACTGTACAGAGGACCTGTCATCTCAGCACCCAAGAGCCAGCAGAATAAAGAAGGACCCTTAAGCAGCAAAACTTTGACACCGCTTTGAAGCATATGAAAACAGTATAACTCTTCAGAATTATTATTACTCAAGATCAAAGAAATAAGCCATCCTTTACATAGCAAACAGGGACAGAGAATTTGGCTCCAAAGGTTTCAGATTTTTTAGACACTTCTCTTTATTTATTTATTATTTCCTTCTCTAAATTTAGGCAAAAGAGAAAGCCTGAGCATTTCTTTACTTTAAATGGATAAAACTATTAGCACCAGATAAAGCGATTACCTAAAGGTGAGGGACTAGGAAATGAATGCTAGCAGGACATCTGGCTTCAGAAGAATGAGAAGCTTGGCAGCTGGCACGTTTCATTCCTCCTCATAAACTGCAAGCCTACATGTAAATCAATGAGATCCCAGCAAGACTGAGTGGAGGAGAAGGCAGAGGACTCGTGAGGAAACATCTCACTGGAAGAGATGGTGGCGATGGAAAGGACATGTGGCCGGTGAGTCCTCCATGGGGCTTTGTGTCCTCAAGGGCATGGAGGAGACTGCCCATCTCTGCTCCAGAAAGGTGCTAGGGGAGGGTCAGGAAGATGTGAAAGTGGTAGATAAGGGGAGAAGGAGAGAAAATCACCATCAATGTCCAGTAACCAAAGGGACAGGAGTGGTCAAGGCAAATGAAAAGAAGAAAGTAACTTAGCAATAGTGGGTGTCTCCATAAGGTGACCACTTAGGGAGAGCAATGCCAGCATGATACCACTCCTGCCACTCTGAGGTGCGAGAGGGTGAGGGCATTGTGGGGAATAAGCACTGAGATTGGCAGATGAAGACAAAAAGGGAAGATAAAAGATAGAGGTCAAGAAGAGGAACTGGCTGGAATTTGGTTTTACTTTCTATTTCTATAGTCAAGATAGGAAGAAAGGTAGGGGAGGGGAGGGGAGGGGAGGGGAGGAAAGGGGAGTGGAGGGGAGGGGAGGGAGAGAGGAATGGAAGGGACAGAGGGAGAGAAGGAGGGAAAGAGGGGAAAGAGGGAGAGAAGGAGAGAGAGAGCGAGAAAGAGAGAGAGAGAGAGAGAGAGAGAGAGAGAGAGAGAGAGAGAGAGAGAGAAAGCATACACTGTATTTCATAATTAATACTGGTTTTGGTCTGAGCTGAACAGGATTACTTTTGAACTTTGCTTTGGCAAGTCCACAGATTATTGGACTTTTTTATCAGTCAAAATCAATTAACAGAAATTTGATTTCAGGCGACAGGATGAAAGAGGGGTAATCTTCAGGTTCCCTTTTTATTGTGAGGATACATCGCACATATGGCCCTCGGTACAGACAGCAGTCCTCACAGGGCCCCCTGCAGAAAGACTAGCCGGAGGCGAGCTGGCCCACGCGTTCCCAGATTGGTTGCCACCATCATTAGTGCCACTGCTGGTTAGGAGCGACACGTGGACAGGACATGGTGACAGCTCCGCCTTTAAAGCCTGTGTATTTTTCAAACAGCTTTTCCAACTGTTTTTCATGACAGGATTTTTTCAGCTCTATCATTAACTGCTGACAAGCTGACGGAATAAATATTCCAGCCTTTGAGAAGCCATCTAAGACCCCATCCCTCCCTGACTGCGGCCTGCTGGGAAGGGCTGCGCTGGGCCTGGGCTAGTGGGGAGCAGGAGAGAAAGAAAGGGGAGGAGCTAGAGGGGACCCCCCCAGGCCTGGGGCCCCTCTCCTTACCTCATCAGCTTGGGTGAGGAGCCGGGGGAGTTCCGCATGCCTCCATTCCGCTGCTTTTTTTTTGGTGACAGCGTCGAGGGCTGCTCATCTTCAACTGGAAATACAGGCAGCTCATGAGATTATGGACAGAGTGAGGGCAGACTGTGCAACACAGGCAAAATATCAAAGGACACACACTCACAGCTCAGTCACGCACTACCAATTCAGGGCTGTCTTTTGGATCCAGTGACAAAGACCCATGTGTTAGTCCGAGAAGCCAGCTTAAAGGAGGCGAAAGCCACCTCTTTAACACTCCAGTGTTTGAACATGCACTTGAAACAGACTACAAGAGTTCGTATGCTCCCTGCCATAAAAAAGAAAGGGAGTCGTGATACAAAATATAGCGCTATAGATGGGGGCACACAATCATTACTCTCAAGAGATCATCTTGGTTACTTTGTTTTGCTGGGTAATGGAATGGGTTTTCTCGTAACCAAAATCAGAAATCAAGTTGCTTGGAAATAGCAGCATCACTAGCTGCCAGCGACTTCTGCTTCTGCAAAGGCACCGACTTCCCTGGTCCCTGATCCCTGCACCAGAGGAAGTGCCTGGAGAGAGGCTAAGATTGGAGGCCTTTGCAGCCAATGTCTCAGTCATTCAGGACTGGGACATAGGTGTGTGCTGGCTCAGGAATCCATAGCCCACTCAGCCCTTGTCCCTCCACATCCCCAAAAGGGGGGCTGTGCACATGGGAAACTTTCCTAATGTATCAAGACAGTTGGATGGGGCTGCAAGGTTGGAGAACTGGGCAGGAGAAGGGCACCCAAACGGAGGAGGAGGTTGCCACTGAATGATATCTCTGATGATGTGGTGAGGCGAGGGAACGAGGGCAGCACAGGGGGTTGGAAACCAAAGGCTGTTTCCCAAATGTCTCAGCTACACAGAGCACTAAGCAATGTGAAGCTTGGCTCACACACAGCGCAGCACACGCCACTGCCTTTGTCCAAAGACACCCACTCACAAGCTTTGCAGAGGTATCAGCCTGCACCATGCTTCTTTTTCAGAGAGTTGCTTGATAAATTAGCAGATGTACACCCAGCCTGTCCCTCAAGGGCATCGGCGGGGAAATTCTAGTCCTCCTCTCCCCACCCCCACAATTCAGGCTAAAACTGTAATGGCAAAAAGGAAAAGTAGGATCCTCAGGTTTGCATAGTTGACTGCAAAACAGAGGGGGAGGAAGCACCCTGAAACCCGGAGTGCACGGCAGTTACCTTAAAGCTAAGAAGAGAAATATTAGCAGGGAAGACATTGAAAGATGCTTGACGTATGTTAATGGCATACAAGTCATGGGTTGGAAAGAAACTGTCACCTCAGCTACTTGATCTTATCCAGAAAGACCTATCTCAGCACATGCATTACATGGCACTTCCCTGAAGACCCTGAGTACATTTAGTGTGTTATGTATGACACATGATTCCATAGGGATTACAGTCATCCAATGATCTTTTGGACCTGCCTTAAGACATTACACTTGGCACCCCGTCCCATTCCACTGCCAGTCTAAGGTTGTCTAAATTCTGGCTGACACAGGGTAAGAGAACAAGAACTTGGTTCAAATTGAGAGCTACTCCAGAAGAAACAAAGGCAAGGAAGCACCTGTAAATGCCCACAGAACCATTCGCTCTGCCCCTACCCGATCCCCCCCAGAGGCCCGTGCTCAGGCTTCCAACGTATCAGTCACTTAGGGCTCCAGGCTGGAACTATGTGCCTGGGAGGATATCACATCTTATCGCAAATGAGTATCCACAGCAAATCACACGGAGACTAAACAGCACTTAAAAGATTAAAGGAAAGAAATACCAGCCACATAAATGGTATAGAAAAAAATCACTTAGGGTTGATATGCATCTCTCGGTTAGCAAACAGGCACTCTGAGCTTGACCTGAATTCATCTTGCTTTCACAGGACAGGGCCAGGCATCCCAGGCAATAATGGGGCAGAAAGGCAAGGAGACTGAGATGGAGAGAGAGAATGCGCACGTGTGCGTGTGTGTGTGTGTGTGTGTGTGCGCGCGCGCACGCGCGCGTGTGCATTTTTGCACTTTCTCCATTTTAGAATGGGGCAGAAAGTCTTACATGGAATCCACTGCTAATACAAGGTCACCCTTTAATGTGGATCACTTGTGGAGTAGAGTAGCATGCCAGACTAAATAACATGTGTGAGTGGCCGTCGGACTCGTGAGGATAAAAGTTATTTTCTTCTCTATCACATGAACCTTTCAATGGTTCGAATGAAATATCCAAAAGGCTCTTGGACCTAGTCCACTATGGCTAACTTGACTCAAAGACGCCAGAGGTTGCCATGGCTTTGTCCATATTAGTTACAGAAGTCACACTTGCTGGCATTTCTGTTGGATTCTTTTGTTTGATGTTTGTCTTCCCAGTTGCACTGGGCCCACAATAAATAGCCCTCTTTGGTTAAGAGCCGTTCTCCTTGCCCCTTGTCGCTGTCTGTTTACCTGCAGTGATGTTCAGATGGAAGAAAGACTTGCCAGTTGATACCTGTTAGCCAGCTCCAGGGAGACACCCTGTTCTGCTGCTAAAGTTATGCCTCCTCCTATGCACGGAAACTATTTATTTTCATTGCAAGTTAGAAAGATCATCCATCATATTCAGACTGCATTTAAAGTGGGATTTGTTCTCTTTGATGAAACCCATGTTCAAAGGTTTCCTCCTGCACTCGCAACCTGGAAATGCAGATCTGCTCCCTGAAGAGATGGGGAAAGGTCCCCAGCTTAAACATGAACTCTGTGCAACAGAGACTATTACCAATGGCTTAGATCCCACTAAAGCAGCAGTGATCCCTTCTTTCTCCTAAGTAGGGTATAAACCATATTTAATGATTATCCTTGACTGCTGATTTCTGCATATTTAAAGAAAGCAAATCTAGGAAAACTTTCAGGTAAACTACAAAATAAAATTTTCATTTCATGGCTTCTGTGACTTCATGAGGGGAGTCTGAAATTTACATACTTTCAGGAAAGGCACATGGATTGACCTCATGCCAACACACATTCACAGGCTCCTGGTTAGCCTGCTTATTGGCTAATTATGGTACACCTCAGTCTCCTGCTCTCCCTGCTTCAAGCTGTGGAAGCATCATGAAGATACGATCTGTTAAAGGAACCTGAGTTACCAGCTCATTTAAAACACAAATAAGTTGAGGAATCCAAGGTGGAAGTTTTATAGTCACTGAACTCCCTCCAGTCTCCGCGTCCTCGTAAAATCTGAGGGCTCGTTTGTGCACATCCCTAAGTATAACACTTAATGTGCTGCTGTAACTTCCCAGCGCCCGCCCGTCTAACAGGCCCTGCATCCAACAGTTTTACAGTCAGGAAGACTCTGTGCTAGAAAAATGTCAGGCAAGTCTAATGAGGCCAGGATCCCTCGGTTGGCACTAGACTTTAATTTAAAGTTACAATGATGTTTTAACATGTTTGCTTATACTTGACTAAAGAGGATTCATTATTTCAGTGACATAACCTCCAGACAATGTTCTGGGAATTGATTGAGGACGTGGTGGTAATTCCAACGGCCTTAATGCAGAGTTGAACATCTGTAACAACATTTTGTTTGACTTTTCATCGTCATTCTGTTTTCAAGCAAAAAAGCAAGGCAATATCTTCCAGAAACACTGGCCAGGACTCTGGACTTAGTTCAAAATGATCATATATTTTACTGGATTTTTTTTTTAAAAAACAGTCTTTTTCTTTATTGGCCTAGCCAGCTTGCAAACAGTGTATCAAGGTTCACCAATGCCTTTGTGGGCCCTTTGAGTCAAATGGGCAATGATTTCAACTTTCAGCTTTCCCAAATAATCTGGGGCCCCGATATACGATGAACCCCGTTGCTCAGCTCCAGCCTTGGGCACATTCCTTCTTCCCTGTTTCCTCAACAGGGTTTGGGGGAGGAGGGATGATGCCCTCTGAGACTTAAAGGTGAGTTTGTTGGCTGGAGTTAAGAAATAGTTCAAAGCAAATAAACTCAGAAATGTAATAAAAGGCAAACAACCCATAAACATGAGTTGACTGACTATCTCCACATTACATTATTAGTCACCACATCTGGAGAAACCCACATCTGCACACACTTAGCAGGTCATTAGTAATGTCATATTCACGCTGGAATCACTCAAAGTAAGAGGCATGCAAAGTGGCTTGAACGTAAAAGGCATCTAGCTAACAGGGCTCCCGACTGAAATCTTGAGCGAGCTGTGAGTTGGCGGGAAGGTAGTTTTAATTATTATTTATTGTTCTTTATGGTTTTTCTCTTTTGTATTTTGCTGCCCAGAATGCTCAGTGCATGCTGAAATCCACAGTACTGCATCTTTCTTCTTCAACTGAGCTCAGCATGCTAAGGGGAAGCATGAGGGGTGCAGGGCAGTTGCTACACATTGGGGTGGGTTCCAGGACTCCTTCACCTGGCTTGGTCACAAGCTGAGAATTGTGAGTTGCGTTCTTGCACTCAAATGGGTCTTTGGGGTAGCGTGATCTAGCTTCCACCTTGACTGCCAAACAATAACGAGAAAAGAAAACAGAAATTAATCCTCCGTGCAGTCCTTCATTGGAAAAGTTGAAAACCAGCTTTAACACGAACTAGAGTGATAGCTTTGAATTAAAATGGAAGTTTCTTCCTCACAGCCACATTGAGAGTTTTCTTTACTTTTATCCTGAGGACTTCTGGAAATTCTTTTTGCTGTGTTATCGTCATTGGTGTCAGAAGGGATAATGTATCAGAAGATAATTTTATTTGTGTAATAATTTCCAAGTGCATGGAGTTTCTCCCTGCCTTCTACATACACAAACTTGGAAAACTTAGTTCAGCAGAAAGATGCAACCCCTCTCTCCCAAAGCCTGCTAAAATGCACCCCCTGACCAATAATTACATTCTGAGTCATCAGCCACAAAGTTAGGCTATGGTTTTCATCTCAAACTATTGTCTTGGCCAGCCTGTTGGTTGTAATATTGCTACTGAACTTGCATTAAATGCCAAGGGTTTGCCAGTCCTCAGAAAGGGGAGGGGGTGTCCTTTATCCTTGTGTCACAAGGGACATCAGTAAAGAGTAGGTGTATGTTTTCACTCTTTCAGGACATCAATGAAGGCACAGAGATGGCAAAATTGCCGGCCTACAGATTGAACAGTGTGCTTCTTGATTTCTGTGGGTTTATCAGACTTTGTCCCCAAGAAAAATCCTACCAGTCATAGTACTACAGTCAATATGTAATTCACAATAGACATAACTTCCAGGCTGACCTGTCCTCCTCTAATACAGATGCCTAAGACTTTCACCAGGGAGTCTGGGCTACTTAACCTGAAGGTCTTACAGTGCAGCCACGTTAGAGCAATCCCTGCCCTGGAGCCTGGGAAGGCACCTGCTTTACGGGGGGGACAGTTCCTGCCTCACAATTACAGACCCCCCAGAACCTGGCTGTCTGGCACATACACCAGACTAGAGAGAGGGTGAGGGTGTCTCCTTTAGCCACATAGCAAAATCAGCAGCAACAGGAAACACAAATTCGAGATAAGTAACCCATTCTGTGTGCTGGGTCCTATATTTCCTGTGAAGGGCCACCTGATTGCTGTTTCAGGATGAGTCCCCTCGGAGGACGTGCACCTGCCTGATAGTGAGGTTGGGCAGCCAAGCACAGTGAGAATAAGGTAAGATGGCCACGTTCTATGCCTAGAGGCTCGGTGGGCAGCTCGGTATCTGAACATGGGGAGCTAGCATGGGCGATGTCCTTACAATGACAGTTTCTGCTCTGACAACCTTGGGATAATACATAACACCAAGAACTTTGGTAAACATGTTGCAGTATTATTGATAAGATCAAGCCATAAATCTATTTTTGAAAGATCATGGTGATTATTAATACAGTTAATGAAAAGATGAAAAGATGCTGCCTCTCAAAAGCAATGCCAACAATAATATCTCCAACATAGAGCATATATGACCCCCTACAAATGAGCCATGGAGTTATCATATACATTATCAGGCAAGATAATTTTACAGCTTCTACCTGAGAAGTATAAAATACATTTATTTGGAAAACTTAGAGGGTGTAAGTTAAAGAAAAAAAATAACAACAACCTGCATTATGTACAATGAGGACCAAAAGCATCTGTAAGTAACCCACCTGCCCTGGAGTAGGCACAGGGAGCACTTGCCCGCCCACAGTGGGCTGAGGGGCAGGGAGGGGAAAGGGAGGAAGCAGAGTAGGGGAGGCCTGTTGGAGCTTTTACATCTCTGGCTTTTGTGGAGCTAATATGAGAATGAGAAAGGAGGCTTTAAGGAACAATAGGTTATGTAGAAGTTAATCACAGGGTATATTTCTGGCTTTATTCACTGCCTAGAAAACCTGAATTGTGTAACTTTGAGTCCATCAACACACAGTAATGAAAGAATTCAGCTCCCACATGGGAGAGAGAAAAACAGTATATAAGTGTGTTGACAGAATCTACATGACTTACACTGCAATGTTCTCTACAGAAACATTGTCGGCCCAACGAATCTTCTAGAATCAAAGGGAAATGCCAGACTCACATTCCTCCTTCCTGTTGCAGACCATAAGCCTGTTCTATATGTATCTCGGTCAGAGTCCAACATTCATCAAAGTCCCTGTATCTAGAATCTCAGCCCATATATCTTCACTAAGAACTTGACCTGCTGTAATAACTTGCCCAATATTCGGTTCTGCTCAGCATTTGGTAGAAAATTCCATCTGGTTGCCTAGCTTTTTTCCTTTTTCTTCAAACAGACTGTCTCCATCAGCTCAAGGGCAAAGAAAAGGCTCACACAAAGATCACTCAGTATTGGCTTCTCAGAGATGAGATAGAGATGAATAAGCAAATATGCAACTAAAATGCACAATGCAAGAATTTTTCTTGAATTATGGATATGGAGCTTGGAAACTGGGAAGGTAAGAGATGAAAGATAACTGTTACTTTGAATTAAACTGGGGAAAATGTACAGGAGTCCAATAAAAACAGCCTCTTTTCAACTTTCCTTTCCTTCTCTGATTACTCCCAACACCAACAAGTTAGTAAAGGTTTTGAGACTCCTTCATGTAGCTCTTGCAGGGGCAGTGCGCTGCCGGGAATTAGGGTTTCAGAACAGGGATGAAATGTGCTAAGTGGTTGGCACCAAAAGCTGCCTTCTTTCTTATATTTCTCAAGTTCAGGGATTAGTAAATTGTTGTCTTGAACATGTTTTTCTATGGCTATGAATGAAAAATGGTTTTTACATTCTTATTTATTTTTTAAGATTTATTTTAAGAGAGAGAGAGGAGGGAAGAGGGAGAGATGGAGTAGAACATCAATGTGAGAGCAAAACATCAATCAGCTGTGCCTCCTGCACATCTGCATTGGGAATCGAGTCTGCAACCCTAGCCTGACAGAATTGAACCAGCAACCTTTTTATGCACAAGATGATACTCAACCGAGGCACACCAGCCAAGGTAATTTTTACATTTTCAAATGGTTGAGGGACAAAATCTAAGAGGAAAAACATTTAATAACATGTTAAAATTATACAAAATTCAAATTTAGTGGCTATAAATAAAGTTTTCTTGGGACATGGCCAGTCATTTGTTTACCTGTTGTTTATATCTGTTTTCCCTTTACAATGAGTCAAGTGGTTGCAATAGAGACTGCATGGCTAAAGAGCCTAAGATATTTATTAGCTGGCCTTTGATAGAAAAGGTTTGCTGACCTCCCATTTACCTTGTCACAATTTTCTAATTTCCTGTCTTCTAAAAGGCCGTGTTTTGCGTCCCCCCCTGCCCCCCCAATCTTCCAGGATGACCAAACAATAAAGGACACATGCATGGATGCACTCTAAGTGAACAAATTTGGTGACGTTGGGAGGGACAGAGGTAGTATGGTAACTGGAATGTCCCTACCACCCAACATACTATTAGTCCTGCAGGTGCCCTTGCATTTGGGGAAACCAGTCAGATGAGTTTCCACTTTTCTTTCCTTTTAAATATTTTTGTTGATTTTGAGAGAGAGGGAGAAGGAGAGAGAAAGAGAAACAGTGATGTGGATATGTGTGGCGAATATCAATCAGCTGCCTCCTGAACACCCGCTACCAGGGATTCAGCTGCAACTGGTCATGAGCCCTGACTGGGAATCAAACCAGCAACCTTTTGGCACAGGGGAGGATGCCAAACCAACTGAGCCACACCAGCCAGAGCGAGTGTCCCCTTTTCCAACTCAAGCTAAGTTACAGCCATCCACCCTGCATTTTGAGAATCAGGCGAAACACATCTACCAGGAGCAGTTCCTTGAGGCTGTCAGGGCAGGCTGCAAGTCCACCCTGCACGAGCCGTGACAGGACAACAGATTAACCATTAGGCTAGATATGTTGAAAATATACAGCTTCAACCTTTCCCCGGCTCGCTCAGAGCGATATTTAGATGATTATTTCAAGCGTCAGCTGCCGCACAGATTTAAACCCCTGCACAATAACTCCTGGATTCATCTGCCCCTTGTCAAACTTGCACAGCTTTCGTTGCAGGATACGTGGTGTGGCAGCTTCACTGTGAATCCAGAATGATCCAGACGGCTGCTGTCTCTTTGTTAACAGGAAGCCAAGCTGATGAGTTTGTAATGCATTTCTTATCAAAGGTAGTTTCAGAAGGGAAATGTGTCCCATCAGTTTGGCTGGATTTCACATAGACTAGATTATGGGCTTAATCAGAACATCTCTGTTATTTTCGTGAGGAAATAGATAATTCTGCATCTATCCCATTAAAATCACTTTATGCCAATGAATTATGTATTTATGAATTTATAATTATCCTTGATTTTTTCCCTCCTGCAGTATACTTAATAAAACCATCAGCTGGAGCCTACAAAGCAATAGGGCTTAATAGATACAAGCATGACAATATTTTTTTTTCAGTGAATGCTGATCTTTCTGAGCTGTGTGTCTAAATTGATCATTGTGGAAAAAAAGGGTAGTAATTTCCAACTCACACATTTAACAAAGACAAAATGGACTGTGATGGAATTTATGGAGCCTGTAAAGGAACTCTTTTTCTGATATGGTTTATTATCAAGTAGATTTAGGCTTACTGTAGGACAAATCAGGTCCCTCTGAAATGCACCCAGAGAAAATGCCTGTGCATTCAGAGCACCGTTACTGGCACAGCGGAAGTGCCCATATGAGTGGTGGCAGCTCCCGGACTTCTGCTGGGCTGACTGTTATACCTGCTGCTGACGTGATCCCAGCATGAAAAATGCTATTTATCCTCTCTTTACTTAAAATTCTGACTTTTTATTCATCATGGTGTTCCCCCCCTTTTAATTAAGAATATTGCATTAGACTATCATCTATCTTAATTACTGAGGTTTTTGCTGGCCCCTTACACAGGTAGTCCCTGGTAAACACCTCCCTCCAGCCCCGGCCCTGCCTGTCCATCACCCAGAGTGCTCTGCTGCTGGTCCTGCCATCCCACCTGTCTTCATGCAGAAGGTCTCTTATTTTGTACCTGCCTGTGTGTCTATTCGCTCCCTTGTGCAGAACCGGGCAAGACAAAGACAAAACAAGCGTTATTCTTTTGATCGCTTCATGCTGCTTGCATTAGATTGTAAGGAAGACCCTTGCCAGAAAGGCTGCCTTGGGGATTTACAAATTGTCAGACATCCAGAGGCGCGGAGGAAAGATCCTGCTGCCTCGGGCATCTGAGCTTTGCCACCTGCCCAGGGTGAGAAACAGAACGGAGAGCAGCACAGGCCTCTCCTGGACCTTATTTCGCACCTCCCATCACACCCCTGGTGACCGCCATGCTGATTTACAGTCCCACTTTGGGTACAGGTTTTTATTCGCTTATGTTTTGACTCAGATGCTAGGCTTCTTCTCTTTTTGTTTTTCCTTCCTGTAGGCCGCTTCAAGTAAACATAACAGGCAGAAAATGTCAATCACATGTTCATTCCCATTTTCGCTTTGTTACTTGCATCTTTTTAGTTAACGCTTGCCCCAATGATTCACTATTGAGAGCAGCCTAGAATCTAATTGGGTATATGTGAAATGGTTCTCTAAACCATCAGCTGCTACACAGGTAAGGGCCATTATTGTTATTAATATCATTATTACTATCAGTTCATTCATAAACACCGTATTTTCCATTGAGCCAGTCGTATCCAATGCCCCTGAGAATTCTAAAATGTATTCCAGATGGCTGCCCTGATACTTTCTCTGAAACGCAGATAAAGGTAAAATGCATGAGATTTTAGTGCAACCCAGGTGCACCACATGGCTCGATGAAGAATGTTCTGCCAGAACACTTTAGAAATGCTGAATGCTTTTAACCTTGGGAGGTAAGACCAGTCCCAGATTGTGATTTTACACTAAACACAGCATTTAGTGTATTTCTTAAGGGCATAGTCACCTTCTAAAGGTGTTCTTGAACTACAAAATCATGATCTGCATTCCACTATAATTTATCCTCAGATGCATCCCGTGCAACATTTTAAAATGCTCGTCAGTCTACATGGCGTGGGCCGCTTTCTGCTCACCACAGAGAAAAGGTGTGGAATGGAGGAGCGGGGCGGGCAGGGGTTCAGGGATGGTCTGGCCTCACCTTCTTGGGCTACACTAAGATGACACTGACATCAGGGCCCGGGTCTGCTGACTTCCAATCCAGATCATTTGCTGTCGGAATTCTGCCCATGATAATAGCATGAGGATACTAGTTTCCAGATTTGGGCCACCTGACCTGGTCCCTCTGACCCTCATTAGAATTCTGATCTCAAATAAGTTACTCAACTCCCCAATGTCACCAGATCTGTTGTTATCCCCATGGACAGATGAGGATGCCAGGATATGGAGAGACTGTGGCGTGAAAGGATATGACCAGAGGCCACACACTGACAGCCTGGGACTGTCCTGGTGTGCTCTGTCTGGCATTCCCAAGCTGGTTCACAGGATCTGTGCGTGGGACAACCTCTATGTCTGAAGATGCCCCCATAAAATACTGACTTCTAACTTTTGCTTTCAGATCTTGCATAAGACTGGACTTCCGTTTCAGGAACTGTCTCATGGGGCATGAGCTTACCAGCTGGTCAAATCCCCCAACATTGCTTACCGCACCCCAGCCATATGGTAGGCACCCGTCTTACATCTCTGGCCCTGGGTCAAGCGACACTCAATGACATAAAGATTTTAAGAGATGGGCAATCCCTCTACAAATGTCAACTCAGAATGAGCTGCAGGAAGGTAACAGCTAGGCACACAGACCCCAAAGTTAACACTGCAGGGTCCAAACCTGGTTATGTGGCAAATTACCAACTTCGGTTTGTCACCTATAAAATGGAAATAACTAGAGAACATTCTTCATAGGGCTATCGTGAAATGGATTGAAAACATGACCAATACTTATGAGAGTTTCTGGCAAGCTCTTGGTAAACGTTACCTCTCATGATTATCTGGGCTTTGCAAAATCAATGAAACTGGAGCTCTCTGCCAGTGGGCCCTCATGCTGCCTTCTGGCTTTGCACCCACTCTCTCACCACTGCTCCAAACAGCTGATCTGGTGCCCAAGCACAGAACAGGGTGAGATTCGCCACCTCCCCCTCCTTTACCCACCCCCCTCCATAAAGACACACACACACACACACACACACACACACACACACACACACACACACACTTGCTGCATCCTGTTCAACTGTCGCCTTTGTCCCATATTTCATATGGCCCCAATGAACTGCTCAGGTCAAAATAATTAGGCTACACCAAGTGTCATAAAAACAAGAAAAGTCAGAAAATGTTTAAACGACCCTCAATTGGAGAAGGCTGGGACCATTCAGGGCAATAACAAATGAAAATCAGATGGAAACGTGGAGAAACCCTACCATTCCCTCTAAATTACAGGAAATCCATGCTGTCTGCTTGTGATGGGCTCTTTCCCTTGAATTTCTGGTGGGAGGTCATGGATTTGGGACATGCGCATGGGAGACGGGGGAGGGAACAGTGGTATGATGGAGTAAAGGGGCACTGACTCCTTCACTATCCCTTCCACCAGATCTTCCTTTCACCTAGCTATTCTACTCACTCTTCAAGAAATAGATTAGGCTGCCTTCTCCAGGTAGCCTTCCCAGATTATTATAACAAGCCAGAACCCTTCCTTTCTTGGCACCCATCTCACACCCCTCTGTTATCTATTTCTTTTGCATTAGACTATGTTTTCCATTTCATGTGTCCTACTTCCCAACTAGACTTGTAAGCTCCTGTCTGGTAGTTTACAAATCTCTGAATTCCTCATAGTGCTGAGGCCCTTGGTGATGTTCCTGATGAATATCTCTGAGTTGCTGGAGAGGCAGCATTGCAGGGAAGAATCACAACCCCGTGGTGAGGAGACTGGTTCTAGTCCTGGCCTGGGTCAACTGTGAGGTCTTGGCCAGACACTGCCCCTCCAGGACCGGCATTCTTTATGTATAAAGACTTTTGCAACTCTGATCTGTAATGATTCTGGGCTTAATGCTCTATTCTGTTACCTGACTCATATCACAGGAGCCAGCCAAGGACCAGAGGCCACCTCACTCTCCAGGTTCATATAGTTATCTAGCACTTCTACTAGCCTCAACCCCAGAGAGCACTACAGAGCAGGAGAGCAGGTGCCTGAATCCCACTCAGACCCATTTGACAGACATCTCAAGAGTGGGAGCTGGGTTTTTTTTCTTTTCCTATTTTCAAAAAGTTTTTTAAAAGACACACAATAAGAGAGCACAAATCTAGCTGTAGAAATGAGATAGTATATATATCCTATATAATAAAAGGGTAATATGCAAATTGACCCTAACATTGAAACAACCAGTCGCTATGACATGCACTGACCACCAGGAGTCAGACGCTCAACCTAGGAGCTGCTCCCTGGTGGTCAGCGTGCTCCCACAGTGGGAGCTCTGCTCAGCCACAAGCCAGGCTGATGACCATGAGCGCAGTGGCAGTGCCAGAGCCTCTCCTGCCTCATCTGCAGCACTAAGGATGTCCAACTGTGGCTTAGGCTTGCCCCCCTGGGAAGGGGGGCCTAAGCTGGCAGGTGGACATCCCCCAAGAGTTCCTGGACTGTGAGATGGCACAGCCTGGGCTGAGGGACCACCTCCTGAGTACACCAACTTTTGTGCATTGGGCCTCTAGTGTGTGTGTGTGTGTGTGTGTGTGTGTGTGTATCCCTCCAAAAATGTATACACACACTTTGAATAATTATAAAGGCAGATTTTATTAAAATATATTTCATTTTCAAAATTGAATTATCAGTTCTTAAAGTGTGTATATATTTTGGGGACACTCTCTCTCTCTCTCTCTCTATATATATATATATATATTTCACAGGTGATACAGAATAATAGTTTAAAAGGTGTTATAGGATAGTGTCAGGTGAAGGCTAAATGAACAAGGTCTGGGGTGACCAGGGGAAAATTCTAACAATTGAAACAAGAGTGTGAGGGATAAAGATGTCAGCCATATTCACCTGTGTATCCCCAGAATCAAACACAGGGCCTGGCACACTGGATGCACTCAAGCAATGATCCTGAGTCAACTAGGGAAGGGGTGCTAGGTGGAGGGAACAGCCTGAACTAAAACAAGGAGGTGGGGAGTACTAATCTAGGGAACTGTAAGGAATTGAATGTGGCTGGAGCAGGAAGACTTATTTAAGAGTATAGACAGGGGTATAAGGGACAGATAGTGTAAGGCTTTAAACTCCAAATGACAGAATTGGAAAATAATGGGTAATAATCTGAGTCCTCTGAAAGTTTTTTTTTTAATATTCAAGTTCAAAGAGGGCAGTGGGTGGTTTGCATGTTGGTAGAGTCTATCTTCGCCGCTCCCCAACTCTGCCTCCTTTCTTTTGGGCCACTTAAAAGTTATAAGGGTCTCAGATAAGATACACACACACACACACACACGTGTGTGAAACTAAAAACCAGGAGGCTCTGGCAGTGGTCCAGTTCCACTGGAGGTCTCACTTTTACTCTGGAGAGTGTATTTGACAGGGAAATGAAGTTATTTAAGACCTTGGAAAGGGTTCCTGTGAAATTTCACAGGGCTGCTGCCTCACAGCTCAGCCTGGTACATCCACGCTTGACTGTGGAGGGTTATTTCCTGTTTCAACATTCGAGTGGATCCCGTCCCCCTATAAAGGGAACTGGGAGGAAAACCACCAGAGTTTGACTTTAACAAGAAAAGTGATTGCAATCCATAGTTTGGAAAAAAAGAGAGAGAGAGAAAAAAAACATTTCCAACAAAACTAGGGCTTTCAAATGAACTCACTTGAGAAGAAAATGTTCCCCGATCCTCTACTCCTTGGTTTTAACACATCAATAGCACTTCAGGATTTTCTCTGTCAAAAGTGAGTGAGTGAATAAAGTAAGGATGTCCATTATACTAGTATTATCTGGATCCTTGACCTGCACTATAATGTGTCTAAAAGAAGTTTAAAAATTCAAAAGAGAAAATTCCAATTAGAGTATCAAAATGAATGGTTTCCAATTTTTAAGTTACAAAAAGTGTAAAATACTTGCATTCAAAGTTCTTTATGATCTGGTAGGTCATACTTAATAAAGAAAATAAATAAATGAGTCACCTGGGAAGTCTTTTAATTCTCCCCTTTCATCACCTCAATAAATGTACTGTCTCCCATACAGGCACGCATTTACACCCAACATACTGTATAAGAAGAATAGTGTAGCTTTTATAAAAATAAGAGATAGTAAAAAGGCAGAGCTGTGTCTTTAAAATATAAAATAAAAAGAGTAAAAAATGGTGTGAAAAAGAGAACCATATTAATAGTATATTTTTCCCTCATTGATGCCCAAATTCGTGAGCTGATTATTTTTTGTGGGGACAATTTTCTTAAAACAAAAAAAAATAAACAAAACGAAGCAACCCTCTGATGCTGTTTGTCAGAAAGTTGGTTCTGGCCCAGGGAGCAAAGCAACATTTTTTGGTTAATCTGTATTCTAAAGTGAATCTTGATGAAAGAACATCACATTAGAATTATTTTTCTATGGCACATCAATCCACTGCACAACCCGGCTTTATAACAATGTCTCTCATCCTGTTGTAGAATGAACCCTAAGGAATTAACTTGTGTAATTAACAGATACAAATGGGGACTTTCCACATAGTAATCAGATGGTGGGGGTAATGCAATCTTAGGGGTGAGAATCTGGTTTTGCTGTTCCTTTTAAAAACAGTAATATTTAGCCCCCACTGGAATGGCTCAATGGTTGAATGTTGACCCATGAACCGGGAGATCTTGGTTTGATTCCAGGTCAGGGTACATGCCTGAGTTGTGGGCTCCCGCCCCAATAGGGGATGTGCAGGAGGCAGTGGATCAATGATTCTCTCTCATCATTGATGTTTCTATCTCTACCTCTCTCTCCCTTCCTCTCTGAAGTAAATAGAAATATATATATATATTTTTTTTAAAAACCAAAAAACAAAAAACATAGTAACATTTATTTAACTAGGACTTGTACCAAATGAGTATTAAAGGAAGCAAGTTGGATTTCTAGAACCTAGGCAATTGAGAGGTATTGTCTTAGTGGAGGTGTATATCCTCAAAATAGCAAGTAAACAAAACAAAAACAAACAAAAAAACCCCTCCGTTTTAGACGTTCATTTCAGAGAAATAAAGGACAGAGAATCTGGAAAAGAAAACAGAAAGGTGGTCAATGGTAGCAGTCCCTAGAATACAGCCAGGTGGAGATTTTCATTTATAGAAAAGCAGCGCCACCTGCTGGCAATATGCATTTCAAGCCCTTCCTTTGTGGGCCATCATCTATCTTGCAATCTATGCATAAATATACAGCAGTATTTCTCAGCTGCTGTTATACATAAGAATTTTATTACCAGTCGGCAGATTTCTAACACACTGGTTGCAGTTTAATAATCCTCTATTACCTGAAGTATGGGTTATATAAAAACCTAGAATGTTAATTGTTGACAAACCAATTTTAATATGTAAAGCACTGTAAGTCAACCAGTAAATATCCAAATAAATCAAAAGGGACGGCTCTTTTGCTGCTAACAACATGTTATTAAATACCACAATTTGATCACTTACATAAAAATAATTTTCATACATTTCAATGGACTAAAAAAGTCAGGAAAATGCATTATAATCGTACTGAGAGCTTTTCCTTCTTTACAATTTTGAAAAAAATATTTTTACAAAGAATATTTCCCTTTCTTTAAAAAAAATGGACCTAAGCCAATGAATCATGTAAGAAATTTCCCCATATAACAAAACCTGAGTTATAAATAACTAAGATTACATCTGCAAAATGTTATATTTTTAAAATGGCAATAGAGAAATGTTGGAGAATATAAGTCACTGAAACAGTGAGCAGAGAAACACTACCTGTCATTTGCAGAAAAAGATCACACAAACAAGATAGCAAAGGAACACAATAAAAGGAAGAAACAGGAATGTGATAGGTGACTCTGATTATATCTGCAAAGGAAACTGTGAAATAAATTAACACCCAGGCGCCCACGAAAGTCACATTATGCCTCCTCTGCGAGGGATCGTTATGCAACACAGGAGGTTGGCGACTTTGTAAGAACAGAAATAAAGTGTAGGCTGTGAAGTCTGGTGGTGATAACTAATGACCACACTACTTACAACTCTGATTTGATCTCTAACAGAAAAAAATAAAAAAATACTCTTCAGGATAGATGTATGCAATAGGGCTCATATTTTTCACTTGAAAACAAATAAACCCCAAATGGGATCAAAGGGCCCCAGTAAATGAAAAATGACAGTTTCTATGTTGCCCTGATTTGATCGCAAGCAAAACTACATGCTGATACCATTCCAGAGCCAGGAAGAAGGGGAGGAGAAGGGTGAGCGACAATGCCCACTAAGCTGATGAGAAGCCCACTCTGATTTCAGAAAGTTATTGAGATTTAATCTCTAACAACAATAAAGATTGCTCATGCAGCAATCTAACAGGGATCCCTTACACACACACACACACACACACACACACACACACACACACACACACGTTCATTCTTGTTATTTCCAATGAAAATCCTTTACATTCAGCTCTCCTACGTGTCTATGTTGGGTGATGCATATGTATAAAGAGCACCAAATGCTGAGGCACCTCCTTTGAGCCCAGTGTCTCCAACAAGGACCACCAGGAACTGGACTACACAGATCTCAAGCATAGAACTCCTCATCTCATACAACTTGCTGTAGACAGCCGGTTGCCAGGAGTGGGCAAATGTAGAGAGTGTGGGGGAATCTGGTGGAACTTAGGGTTGCCAAGATTTTGAGCTCGGGGCTTTCCCTGCCTAAATCTAACTCCCAGAGTACCATCCAGTGCATTATCAGTGCAAGAGAAGGTCCCTGAGGATGGCGGGGTCCTGTGGGATTACAGGCACAACCCTGCCTCCAGAGCAGCTGGGCTGAATTCACATGGATGAGGAATCACAGGTGGATGGAAGAGCTGGTTTAAGTTGGAAGAGCACTGCAAACCTGAGAGGCAGATGTGGTGAAACAATAGTTTAGCCATGCCTTCCCAACATGCTCCTCTGCCCACCAGACTCAAATACCCAACGCCATATGGAAGGGGAATACATTTGCATCCCAGACCCACTATAGTGTCCAAATCCTGTGCCAGTCAGCAGAATCGGTGGAAGAAACGTGTCACCTTCTAAAGAAGTGGTGATCAATTCTAGATCAAGGTACTCAAAACTGCTCCCGCAGTCACAGGGAGCAGCTGTTCAGAAACACATGTTTCGTTCAAGATGGTAGAAGCAAACAAGAAGAAAGATCACTGGACTCAAGACACACTTTCCCCCTAAAACACATGCCTAATGAACTGTGGAAACACATTTTCAACCCAGTGTCTAGTATTTGGCAAATTTCTGTTGAATTCCTACTGTGTGCCTTGGCCATTGGGTGCAATACACTGAAAATCCAGAGACCACCAAGAGCCATCTGCTGTTGACTTCTAAAAATCTCCACGTGGAAACTGCTCTGCATAGGGTTTACAGGAAGTGTTATATAGGATTACAGGAAAGAGACCCATCAATTCTGATATGAGGTGGCCAGTAGGGCAGTAAAAGGCCTTCACAGAGCTGTGTTTCAAGCAGGAGTCAGCAAGCTTTTTCTGTAAACATCAGGTAGTAATTCTTAGGGGCTTTGTGAACCATATGCTTTCATTCGCAACTTCTCAGCTTTGCTGTTTTCACTTGAAAGCAGCTATGGACAATATGCAAATGAGTGGCCATTACTGTTGTACAATAAAACTTTATTTACTAAAACAGGCAGTAGACCAGGTTTGGTCTGAGGGCCACAGTTTGCTGACTCTTACTTTAAAAGATATGTAGGCTCCCATCAGCCAGAGGAAGACAGGGACAGAATCCAGGCACAGGAAAAAGTTATAGAAATATGTTAAATAACACAAATAAGACATTTAAAAAGATTCATTAGATGAAGGATACTTACATGGAAAACAGAACTAGACACATAGGTTGAGGCCAAACTGGGGAGGGCCTTGAATGTCAAGGCTGGAGGTTGTTCTACTGAAAACAAGGAGCCATCCAAAGTTGTTGTTGTTTTCTCCTCTTTAGAACAGGATGATAACATGATCCAATATGTGTTTTAAAATAATAAACATGGTGGAGGTTTGGTGGCAAAGGAGAATAATTAATTGGAAGATAGCAGTGCTAGAGCAGGTGAGAAGAAATGAGTGCCTGAACTCAGCAGTGCACTGAGAATGTGAATAGGTGTGAAAGGTCACCCAGAGGACTCTGCCCTCAGTAAGAAGGAAGAGAGAACAGGAGAACAGAATCCTTATCAATACTCTCTCAGCCCATCATCTCTAAACTGTTGTCACATCAAGTCTAAGGTCCATTCTTGGCCCCACTCATAGATCAAATCTCACTCATGAGAAAATCAACAAGAAGCAGCGCCCAAATCTTAATAAGGAATTTAGGACAGGTGATGATGTGAAGTTCCAACACCAACCAGACCTCAAGGATGGGTTGAGATCAAGACCACCATCATGGCGGGAACCAAGATGGCGGCATAGGTAAACACCTATTGTTCTGCCCCGAGCAACAATTCAAAAACTACAACAAAACAACAAAACAAACATCACCCAGAATCACTGGACAGCTGGCTGAATGAAAACTCCACAAATAAAAGTAAAGGTGTGACACTGAGACTCAGAAGAGCAGCGGGAGCGCAGCCTTGAAGATACACGCGGAAACAGGTTAGGAGCCATCCTGATCACGCTCTCGGGCTGTGGCTGGCAGCAGCAGCCCGGCTGGATTTCACCAACGGGGAGGGCAGAGACGTCCCACTGCACAGATTCCCCAGTGCCAGGCGAGGTCTGAGGTCCAGGAGATGCACCCTGGAAGCCGGGCACGGCAGATGTCTCCTAGTCTGAGGAGAAACCAGGTTGCTTGGAAAAAGCAGTTTGCGTATGACTTGCTCCCTGGCGACTTGCCCCCTGGTTCAGGAGACCACCGGACTACTTTGTTTTATAACCTTGGGCGATACTTTGGGTGTGCAGACTCATTTGGGGAGAGGCAGAATTGTCTGGCAAGGGGAAGAGACTAGCGGCTTTCTCTTGGAGGTGTCTGCAACCATTCCCATCCAACAGAGACTCGTGCACGCGAGCGCAGCATAGGATGTAGCTGATGCTGAGGCTGCCTGCTCAGCTCAGAGACTCAGCCCATCCAACCTGAACACAGTCTCCCTTCACAATTGGCCTGGAGGTCAAACCCTCCTAGGGCAAACAACAACAAGCTGGGCTTAAATTCAAAAATACTGTACAACCCATAAAGGATTGCAGTAAGAGTACCCACCTCAGGTAACTGGGGAGGCTGAGCCACTGACACTTAGAGGACATCTACCACATAAAGCAGCCACCATGCAGAGATATGGAAAGAAATCAGGTATGAAAGAAATGGAGGAAAAAAGATGACTAGACATAGAGTTCAAAACCACAGTTATAAGGCTTTTCAAGAGGCTCCTAGAAAAGGCTGATGAACTTAATGAGAACTACGAGGAAATAAACAAGACCAACCAGGAAATGAATGAGACCTATAAGGAAATGAACAAGACATCTGAGGATATGGATGAGACCCTCACAGATATGAAAAAGGACCAACTAGAAATCAAGCATACACAGACTGAAATAAAAAAATATTACACAAAGTCCTAAAAGCAGTCCAGAGGGCCACAAGAACTAAATCAAAGATTTGAAATACAAAGAAGCAAAATCCACTCGGCTGGGAAAGAAAGAAACAAAAAGAATCCAGATAATTAAAGATAGTGTAAGAGGCCTCTGGGACAACCTCAAGCACGCCAACATCCGAATTATTGGGGTGCCAGAAAAAGAGAGAGAGCAAGGTAATGAAAACCTACTTGAAGAAATAGTGACTGAAAACTTCCCACACCTGGTGAAAGAAACTGACTTAAAAGCCCAAGAAGTACACAGAACCCCAAAATATAGGAATCTAAAGAGGACCACACCAAGACACATCATAATTAAAATGCCAAGAGCAAAAGATAAAGAGAGAATATTAAAAGCAGCAAGAGAAAAACAGTTGGTTACCTATAGGGGAGTACCCATATGATTGTCATCGGATTTCTCAACAGAAACGATGCAGGCCAGATGGGAGTGGCAAGAAATATTCAAAATAATGAATAGCAAGAATCTACAACCAAGATTACTCTATCCAGTAAAGCTATCATTCAGAATTGAAGATCAGATAAAGTGCTTCACAGATAAGAAAAAGCTAAAGGAGTTCATCACCACCAAACCAATATTATATGAAATGTTGAAAGATATTCTTTAAGAAGAGGAAGAAGAAAAAGGTAAAAATATAAATTATGAACAACAAATACACATCTATCAACAAATGAATCTAAAAATCAAGTGAATTGATAGTCTGATGAACAGGATAAACTGGTGAATATAACAGAATCATGGACCTAGAGATGGAATGGACTGACAATTCTTGGGGAGAAAAGGGGTGTGGGAAGTACAGCAAGAGATTGGACAAAAATCTTGCAACAATGGGAGAGGACAGTGGGGAAGGGGAGGTGAGGGTGAAGGGTAGGATGGGTACAGGGTGGAGGGGAGCTATAGGGGGGTAAAACAGGGGGAACATGTAATTAAGAAACTGAACAATAAAGATTTTTTAAAAAGACCACCATCATGGAATTTCAATAGAATTTTTTTAAATGTCATCTTTCTCCACCATCTGTTCCCCTCTTGCTTGCTCTCCAAGCTTCCTGCCCTCTTGCAAGAACACAGGAAACTCACTGAGTATCTTTCTCCATGACCCTTTTAGAGGTGGAAAGTCACAGTGGAAGTTTCAGTAAGATGTGGAATGATGAGACCATAAGTCACAATTGCAACCACTCTCTGAGACAAGTCCTTTATTATCTCTATTTTACATATGGGGAAACTAAGGAATAGAGGACTTCTCAAACTTGCCCAAAGCGCTACGGTAGAAAGGCAAGATATCTATTTTGGGTTTGCCTGGATAATGAGAGAAGATGTCAGTGCTGTGAGAAGTGTAAAGATTAGTGCATGATGAAGGCATTACTCTTATAGCACTGGGCATTTGGTAAACATACCAAAGCATACCTGTATATTAGGCATGATTTCCAAAGCCCCACACATACACAAACCCCACCCCTTCTCTGGCTTTCCTTGTTCTGAGGTTTCCTACCATTTTAGGATTTAATTCCCTAGTAAATTCCTCTATTATAAATTAGGGCCTAATTTATATCAGAGAAAAGACAGCAATATCTGCCTAACAGATACCTATCTTCCTCTTAGCAGAAGAAATCTGTGAAGTAGCCCTTCCAACACTACCCCTTTGCACATTTCAATCCACATCCCAAGACTTCCGGGCCACTTGACCCAACACCCTCCCTCGCAGTCTGCATTCCTGGCAAGTTGTATCCTGCCATTGTCACTGTGCACCTCTCCTCTCTGTAGGTCATTGTACCTCCTTTTTCAGTAACACCTGTTCAGGGCTTTGGCTCTGAAGCATCCTGCTGGATGTGTTCTCACAGTTGGATGTGTTACAAGCCATATGTGGAAATTTACTCATCTGCACTGAAGGCCAGATCAAGCTTGGCAAAATACAGAGAGCAATTCAAACCCACTCATAAACAAGAGAACACTTGGGGGCAGCCTGAGGTCTCTGCGAGAAATTGAGAAAGCTCCTTGCCATCTCCTCTCAAGCAGAATAAAATAATGGCTATTCATAGCAATGAGGCACTCAGCCTCTGGACACCATCAGGTGGGGGGAATTGTGGCACAGGTGCTGTTGGTTCTGATCTGTGTACCTCAAGTGAAAGTCAATGGGCCTAATAGTCATGAGTGGCCTTGACATTTCTCCACATTTGGGCATGCAATGTGGCCACCTGCACATGGTGACAGCTCTCGACAAATGGGCCCCTTTGCTCATATTGGCTTCACTTGATGCATTAATATTTCTGTACCATCCTGACTCACAGGAAAATGATCAGGTTTATCAAAATTAGTAAAACTGAATGCAATGTCACTAGTCCTTGATTTTCTAGGACAAATGCTGTACATATACATGTATCCTTATCTCTCTTCACTTGAAATGTTGGTGAATTTTTGCCTGTGACTTTTTTCTGTCTTTGTTTTTTTCTTCTTCTTCCCCAGTATTGACCTTCACAAAGAATATGAATCGTACTCATTAGTTGATAATTTTCAGTCATGTTCTTGATTTTCTTTTTACATCCCCCCAATTTTCTTTTATTCCACCATATATATATATAGTAGAGATATAGGTATTGTGTAAGCCACTTAGAGAGTTTTAGGAAAGGTCGGAGATCTGGGCCATCCTACATTTGACATACCACTTTTCTTTTAACTGATGGTTGAGAATCCCTTCATTTACTTGTCCTTTTACTCATCAAATATTTACTGACCTGGAACCTTCAGGCCATTTCATATTCAAGCACTCTTGCCAATATATGAAGCCCAACCCAAGATGCCAGCATGCTACATTTCTGACCTTGCAGGGAAGGAAGACAGAAAGCCTGCAGAGGCCAAAATGGAGAGGACTTTAATGCCAGCTGTCAGCTCCACTCCCAGGAGATGGCCATGCTGTCTCTACAGACACCCCTCTCTGCACTGTCTGTCCACGTTGTGAGGTCTGAGGAGCAGTCTTTCTCACTTCACTGAAAGTCTCTCAGTGCTATTAGCCATCCAGTGCAAATGATCCTTCACAGCTTCCACACTGAGCTTAGAGCAGAGGTTGCCAACCAGCAGTCTTCGGACCACTGGTGGTCCATGAGGTCCAAAAGTTTGGCAACCGCTGGCTTAGAGCTTTTCTCTGTAGCTCCAGGAAGATGTGGTAGGAGTCCCCTCCCGCACCTGTATTTAACGGGGTGGAATGGGGGCTTTCGGGATTACTAGGAGAGGCCAGGCGTGTTTTTCTTTTGCTATTTCCTAGATTGCAGGACAGCTCCTCAGGAGGAGGATTGCATGAGCTGCTCAGAGAGGAAAGGCCATTGTGGGCTCTCCAGATCCTTCGCCCAGCTTGTCTGAGCTGGACATCAGAATGTCTCCTCAAAGCCAGAGTCTAGAACCTCCCTCCACACGAGGCTCTGTCTAGCTATTTACAAAAGGAACTTTCTCACTGAGATTTCAACTATGTGGGCTCAACAATGCTGCTCCTTTTCATCCATGTAGAGTCCTGGAGAAATGGTTGGCTGGAAAGACAGAACTCTTATAAGCAAATGCAAGGATGACAGAGTCCCTGATTATCTAGGTGATCCAACATACTAGTTTGGGAGAAAGCTGTGCCATGGACTTGAAATGCCACATGACTTCCCTGAACTCTGTGTGGCAGCGCCTCACAGGAAAGGTGTTTTTTTGTTTTGTTTTGTTTTGTTTTTATTTCCTCTGGAGAAGAATAAGTGATTGAAAACTACAGTGGATTTTTAGAGAATGAGATGAAAAGCACTTTATATTTTTTCCCTCCCTAGATGTAAAGAGACTTGATGTCTCCCTGAGAAAGAAGAGAAGAAAAGCTTGTTGGCATATGCAAGGATTTCAAAAGATAATTCCCATGAGCTCTAACTGAAGCTACCGCATGAAGCTTGAGCCAAGACCCTCATGGCTGGTCACATATCCTAGCTGCTGGCCCCCACTTGCTTTGACTGTGCCACCCAGCCTGGGCCAATGGCATTCATGCCAGCAAAAGAGTTGCTGCCTGTCTCGCCTTTAACACAATAGAGATGTGAATCTTACTGGAAATTGGGAGAATGGTGATGGAGGAAGAAGGAATACTAATTAGAAGAAGGAAATAGATGGAACAGATCCACAGGACCAAGATGCAACCCCGAAGGTCTCCAGTCCCACTGAGACTTCAGTATATTCTCCTCCATTAAGGAGGAGCCTGGTCAGGTATCATGATGACTGACAGGCCAGCTGGGGAGAATTATGCTCATGAAATTTACGTAATGGCATTCAATGGCTTCAGAGCTATTAATTAAACATTATTTATGAAGGTTCTAACTTCTTGGCTTTGCATGAGGATAATGTGCTTCAGCTGTAGAGTCCTAGACTGGTGATCACAGCTTGGCCTTCCTCCTCAAGGCTTCTTGGAGCTGTAGGGCATTGCCTCCTTCTGCCACAGCCTCCCTTCTGCTGGTCCTCACCCTCATGCGTGTGTCTCTCAACTGCCTCCTGGGCTTTAGACCCTTCTTCCACAGCTGCCATAGACATCCTCCCAAAACACAGCCCCAGGCATCACTTCCCTGAGCAAACACCTTGAGTGTTTTCTGTTGTATTTCAGATGAAGAACAAAACCCTCATGGCCTCACAGGTCCATACAGGCCCTGCTTACCCCTGAGGGCTCCACTCCCTGAAATCTGCTGCAGGAAACTCAAGTGCCAGCCAAACTGCCACACTCTTCCTGTGCTGTGAGGCAGAATACTCTTTCTCTCCTGCTCTCCAAGGCACATCTGAGATGTCACAGCCTATGGGACCCTCCCCTGGCTAACCAACAGGAGGTGAACTCTGGGCCTTTGCCCGGCCAAGCACTTTGCAACTTTCTCTCCCAGCACTACCCTCATTGTCTTGAGTCTTCAATTCTGCAATGCTCATCTTTTTCTCCTTCCTTGGAAATGGAAACCTATGGGTCATTTTTAGCTGTGTAACTCAACTTACTCCACAGCCTGTGGAGCTGCCCAGCTTATTTTCAAATCCCAGCCCAACACTGACTTGCTGCGTGGCCTTTGGCAGTCACTAACTTATTTGTGCCTCGGTTGCCTCATCTGTACGTCACCCAGTTTACAGGTGCCTCAGTTGCTCATAATAAGGATTCAATTAATATTTGAAAAGAATATAGAACAGTGCCTGCAATGCAGCAAATGCTCTGTGCATTAAATTTAACAGCATGGACATATGTCTCCATGAATACATGTTCACACACAGGTACACACATAGCCTCCGTGTATTGGCAGAGTAGCTTACATCACATAGAGTAAGAACACAGATTCCACTGAGTCTACTTTGAGCAAGAATCCAAGTTCAGCAGTTATCCCATTTCCTAGTACCTCCAGTTCCATACCTGGGCTCCTGGGAGATGGAATGCATGGACAATAATAGGAGATCTATCTGAAGAGTAGCCTAAACTCAGACAAGGCAAAAACATTAGCCTAGCCTCAAAAGGGGGAAGAGTTTCAGCAAGTCTTAATAGGCCTCTCTCCTCACCAGTGACTAGGATCAGTCTATAATCACTGCATCCACTCCACGTAAAAGTGGTTCCCATGAGCCTGCACTGAGCTCATTGCTTGTAGGCTTAAATGCAAGCCAGAGCCCCACATTCCTAGGAGCATGCTGGCACATGTCCTGAAATGGTTGAGCCAGATGACAGACATACATCTCAGATGAAGGAAGCATCCAGTGACATGACAGGCACCACATGAGAAGGGAGAATGAGAGGCTTGCTGAAGCAAAAGGTGCTGTGTTTGAGTCCCTCATGTCTGGGACCAGGAGGCGGGCAGTGAGGCCTGCACCTCACCCCCAAGTCTCTCTCCAGTGGCTTTACATCATTATTGGACTGACACTCATTTGAGAGAATGCCCAATCACATCACAACAAATTAGCCACAGACACGGGATTGCAATCAACTCCTAGGCTATCCTGAGTGTGGGCTGGGGGATTCCCTGTCTCTGGAAGCCACACGCTCCCACAGATGTTTCTAAAAGCCTCTTCCCAGAGGCCCATTTAGAGAGAAATTAAATGCAACTTTGACTTAATTAACGTTTTAAATGATAATGAATACAATGTAGATTCATAGGAGGCATTTACATTGTGTTGTAAAATTGATAAAAATTTAATAACTCTTTGTTAATAAGTTATGTCTCCCCAGACCCATAAAGCCTAAGGCACTGCAGACTCCAGACTGGGTCTACTCCAGGCTCCTGGCACAGGTGGAGGAGGGAGCAGAGATGGACTTGACATTTGCTCTGAGCCACTCTGATTCAAACCTCTGCTTGTTCATCAGTACTTTATTTCATTCAGTAAAGGTCAGGATCGGGCTCAAGGCAGAGCCTTGACAAGAGGGGGGAATGAAAGGCAGGCTGGCCCTGGTACCTGTCGCCCGAGATGGTGGAGGAGGGGAAGATCGAGAGCTAACTGGCCACCTGTCCCCCACCATGGAGGTAAGATCGAATCAGCTGCCCAGTGGTAAGAGCTGTCAGGGTGAGTATTGTGACGACCGGCCACTGTCCTGATAAAAACATAAACCTCATTTTCATGTCACCTTGCATAGGGTCCCTGATCGGCTTACTGGTGGCACACCAACATCTCTCCTTGTTTGCCCTTGAAGAGCCGAATCACCTATGAAAGCATGTCCCTGAAAGGGAGGTGTTCAACTGAAGGGGTACACACCACAGACCCTTTCCTTTGTCTTCATTCTGACCTTTCCATTTCTTGTCTCCCAAGTGTTTCGAAGGATTTATTTTGAAAAATTGGCTGCCATTTGTCTGCCATTCCCTTTCTCTTTGATCTATATGTGGTGCCACTACATAGCGTATTAATATTAAAGAATTCCACAAAAACTACCGGGAAAGGGGGAGTGGAAGGAGGTCCCAAAATGCAAGTCAACTGCATCACCGGATGCGAAAGGAAAAACAACAACAAAACTCATCTGTTTATTAAGAACGAAAACCTGGTTTGTTTGGAATTCATCAGAGATGGGCAATTCAAGGGATTCCTTTCACAGGAGGTTTTGCCTAAGTCTGGCTGCTGACTTAAAATGCTGATTTAAAGAGCATGTAGGAAAGCAGATCTCCAGTCAGCTCATTGCTAGATGTGGCCACCACAAAAGCAAGTGAGAGGCACTGGCTTCTGTAGCCTCGTCTGCTACCAATAAAAGTGCCCTAAGAGGCCATTCCTGGTATGTCATTAGTCTCCTGAGAGGGTTACATGGCTCCCCAGGCCGATTACCTTGTGTTCACTTCACGAAACAAATTGTAAATGGCCAAATCAGGACATGGGCCATGACTAACTGAAGAACTAGAGTATGATCCAAAGGGTGTCATGGGGGGAATGGAGCTGAGGTGGGGGAGAGAGAGAGAGAAGGAGGAGGAGAAGGAAGAAGAGGAGGAGGAGGAGGAGGAGGAGGAGGAAAGGGGGAGGAGGAGGAGGAGGAGGAAGGGGGGGAGGAGGAGAAAGGGGGAGGAGGAGAAGGAGGAAGAGGAGGAGAGGAGACAGTGGAGGAAGAGAGATGGGGAGGAGGAGAAAGAGGAGGAGAAGAAGAAAAAGAAGAAGGAGGAGGAGAGGAGGGGGAGAAGGAGGAGAAGAAAAAGAAGAAGGAGAAGGAGAGGGAGGAGAGGGAGGAGGAGGAGGAAGAGAAAGAGGAAAAGGAGGAGGAGGAGGAGGGACTGGGGGAGGGAGAAGGACTAAAAGTAAAATAAACAAAGAAAATTTAGGATTGGGGAGCTGGAGGAAATCACCCAAAACTATACATAAAAGGAATGAGATAATGATAGGCTGTTGATTTTTAAATGTATAAATTAAATCTCCCTTTAACAGGCATTGAAGGCTGTTAGCACAAGGTGTGTCCTATTATGAACATTTTCCCTCCTAGAGCTATTCCCAACCTCTGCCCCAGTATCTCTTGTCATGCACTCAAAATGCCATTAGTTCACTCAAGTGACTTTAGTTATATTGATGATGTTAATTCTCTGCCTGTACAAACCAATGGCTGTATGGGATAAGCTGATTGTTGTTTATTATCTGACAAGACTCAAGATTACACTGAACTGGTTTGGGTATGTCTTCCTTCAACCCAATTGTATGGGACTTCTCGTCCCAAACTAACCGCTAGAGTCAAATGCCTTCTTGCATTAAATTTCTAGCTGAAATAAAAGTCATGCACCATTTAAAATTAGCTACAGTGCTTTGGAAAGGGACTTATGCAATTGTGCAGGTTTAAACTATTAGTAAATGCAAATGTTGGTGTGAGCGATCACACATGTACTTTAACTAAAACTATTTCCAAGCCCAAGTCTATAAGACCTGTTTCTCTTCCCGCACATGATTAATTTGTTCATGCCCCACATTGACGGTGTGCAGCCAGCATCCTGTCAGGCAGGTCTCAGCAGGTTTGAATCAATAGGCCCTGTGTTGTCACTGCATCATAATTTTAATCGTCCCTTTCTGTTAGACTTAGCAATCAGATCGCAAGCAAGACAAATAAGAATAATAATATCGGAAGAGAGAACAAGGACCATTTTACAAATTTTATTGAGAGGAAGTGGAACTGATTGGAACCTAAATCTATACTTATATATGTGTCTGTTGCTAGACATATATTTTTATATTTGATGGTACTAGAACACAGCTGCTTGTAAAAAGATTTTTATGAGTGGTTTCAAGAGAGCTGGTCCTCGTGCCGAGGATCCTCTGAAGTGGAAAAAAAAGTCAGAATAACCAGTCAGTGACGCTAGGTGCACACCACCCAGCCTACCACCCTGAGCAACGCAGTCTTGCCCCAGGCGGGACAGCCTTGTGTGGAACCCTCATTGGTCACTCTGCCTTCCTTTTCTGATGCTGTCTTTTAAGTGTTTCGTAAAGGACTCCTTCCTCTTGGCAAATCTTTTTATCATCACAGTCTGGCACATCTCTGGGGAGAGGAATAGAAGGAGATGCCCGTAAGAGCAACCCCTTGGCCTAACGGAAGCTAGTGGGCGGTAATGGGCCACACCTCGAAGGAGAGGTGAGCAGAGCAGGCAGGTCCTGCTGTTGGCAGTCAGATTTCTAAAACTGTGTGAACACTTTAATACATTACCACTCCTCTGGGAGCCGGCTACTTCTCTTCCCACTTCAGAAAACACATAATGGGACTTTGTGTTTCAATTTAATGTCCCTTGAAAACGGAAATCTTTCCTCTTATAAGAAAAAAAAAGGAGTAAAGAGGGAGACGAAAGGCAAGAGAGAAACGAATTAGGCAGCCTCGGGAGCACGCTGGCTCAACGGGGAAACTGCGACCAAAGCGGGCTCCCTAATCATATAATGACCTTTAATGAGTGTCTTGGGAAACAATACAGCCCCAGCATAAAAGACAAAGGGCAAAGCCCATCATGGCTTTGCTGACACTAATTCAAAATGATTTTCAGAACAACTAAAGAATGTAAGAGAAGTAATCTGATCCGCCCATCTGACCTCACTCTGATTCAAGGGCCCTTCTCCTGCCATTTCTAATTGTCAAACCCTCCACATTTCACATCTGCTCATACTTAATGAAAAGCCCGCTCTCACCACTGCTCTTTGAGTCAACCAGCTCTGTCAAACAGGCACCACCCAACCCACCAGCCGCTCGGGAAGGCCGGGTTGCCATTGGAGCTCTGCCAGTAGAATTCCACATGGAGATAGACATTTTTTAAATGGAGAAGGGCTTATGTGGGCGCATCAAGGGGCTCAAATTGGAATGGGTTTTCTGAACTTATTATTAATGGTCAAAGGTGAGTGATCTCACACAGGCTTGGATGAAATCTGCTTTTGTTTGATGGAGTGACGACGGCCGAAAGACTGATGAAACAGGGGAGGCGATCCCCCACCCTAACCCTGAGCTGTCAGTACCAGTTAAGGCTTCCACAGGCAGCCTGAAGCCCCATGATTTTCATAGTGGGACCGATTTCAGAGGGGCAGGAAGGACAATAAGCTCCCTCACAGGATGTTTCTGAGAGCACAGGGCAATCCCAACCCAAGCTATTCTTCTCCTGGCCTCCTCCATCAACACTTAGATTAAATTGCAGAGCCAAGAAATCCCTCCAATTATGGCTTCTCCTGGAAAAATGGAAATTACACACACTGGCTATGATGGGTCTCACCAGGGTTTTGCTGTGATTGGAATGGGTGACCCTGGCCAAGACATGACCACAAAGCCCTAGTTCAGAGCCCGAGTGACTCCTTTCTTTTCTCCTCTGAACCTCTGGCCAAGATTTGAGAGCCCAGCAATTATATGGAAACAGTAGTTATGCCTTGGGCAGAAGGGTAGCCCAGTGGCTGACAGTCAGTCAAAGTGAAGTGACTAACTGGTGCCACCACAGCTCACCCCACTGCTCCTCCTCCCCAGCTCATGTCTCTGAAGCTGGCATCTTGCCACATTTAACAGACACATAAATTCTTTGTGTGGTTGTGACGTAGTACATCTTGGTAGTATCACAGGACAAGAGAGAACTCTTACGATGAGAATAAGAGGTAAGAATTCATACTGTGGCATCTGTAAGAAACATTTTGAAGGGCCCTTTTTTCTAAAAGTTCCTTTTTAGCAAAGTCAAGACAAGACTTAGACCAATGGTTGGCAAACTCATTAGGCAACAGAGCCAAATATCAACAGTACAATGATTGAAATTTCTTTTTTGAGAGCCAAGTTTTTTAAACTTGAACTTCTTCTAACGCTACTTCTTCAAAATATACTCACCAAGGCCTTGGTATTTTGTGGAAGAGCCACACTCAAGGGGCCAATGAGCTGCATGTGGCTTGCGAGCCATAGTTTGCCAACCACTGACTTAGACAGTTCCAAATCTTTCTCAGTGCAGCCTATATTAGCTATCACTTTTACAAATGAATCTTGTTCCTTGGCACTGTGCTGGCGAGGCAGTGAATCATCAGTTTGAGAGGATGATTCTCGGTCCGAGATCTAACCTTTCCAGATGACGCCAAGACAGCTCAATGCACACATCACGCCTCAGACCTGAGTTGCAGGTACAGACACCAGCACCTGGCCTAGGGCCCGTCTCCACTACACACGGTGAAGTTAGGACTCTCTCAGCCCTCAGGGCCTCTGTGTCACTGTCACCCAAGGACACCAGGGTGGGACCACCTTCCATGTCAGCAGTGGGGCAAGTTTTCTGTGGGAGAAAATGCTCAAGAGCAGAGGGCTCTTCTCCATCCTGTTGCCTTTGGGAATGAACCCAGCAGGTGGAAGTTTAATCCCACCAGTTTTGCTTACTTAGGGGAGACACTAGATGGCAATATGGTCACCGATAAATATGTTAGTTGCTTTTAAGAGGAAGGGATGAAGAACAAAAAGATTGTCTTCTGCACCCCATGCTACCAAACATGTGAAGATAAGGTTGCAGCTATGTTTATGGCATCCAGGTCCTCATGCGGAACCACAGCCTCTTCTGCCCTCAGAGGAGCACCCCCTTCCCAGCGTTGCTCTGTACAAGTGGGAGCTTTCAGGGATATCACCTAGGAAGCATGTCAGAAATCGCCAGCAAAGCCCTGGCTGGGGATGGAGATGAAGGCTGTCTCAGGAACCTGGCACAGTTCAGCTCCATCAGCTGAGCTCAGAGGAGCAGGAAGTGAGGGCCCTTTAACAGCCTTGAGCATGCTGGCAACCAAGAAGGCTGACCCCAAGGGCCTATGTTACACACTCAAGGAGCTCATGGAAGTTCACTCCTTACAGTTTTGGTTATTCGAAATCACAACTGCTGCAAGATACCTTAAACAGGCAGCTGCATTTTTGGCAAAATAAAAGATAAATTTGGAACGATGCTTTTAATTAGTCATCATTCTAGGGGGAGCTCTAGACTCCACCAGTTTATCTCCTAGTAGGTTGGGAGAACACTTTTTTCAGAGCACAGGACACAACTTGGCACTGGGCAAACGAGATACAGATTAGGGGGACACAGTAAAAAAACTCCCCCTACATCGGAACCCTGTTGTATTATGGCAACTATCTAAGCTCATTGAAAATAATTTACAGTTAGAACTGGCCTGTTCTTGCTACACCATTTTCCTTCCTCCCATTTGACCCAATTCAATGGCTCAGCTTTCCCCAAATAGTAAGATAGGCATTTCTACCCATCTCTGTATTAACACTGAATCTGGTTTGCTGTCACCTTAATTTCCATCTATATTTATTTAAAGGGGAGAAGGAGACTGTCACCAGGCTGTAACATCACAGTCCTGCACGTTATTCCAAGAAGCACGCGTTAGCAGACTGCAAGGAAGGCACATACACAGTGAGACAGGCAACTGGGTTGACATATCACCACATACGAGGTCACACAGGGATGATGACATCAGCTGGACTGACTGACAGAACCACTGGGCACAACACAAGACAGGAATGATACCACAGACAGCACAGACACCAAACTGCGTATGTGGATTTAAACTTACAGGCACGGAAACTGGTGGAGCAATCATTAACAGAGACAGAAGAAAGTGGGAAGGCTCGCTCATGGGTGTCCACGTTACCACGCATACGGCCTGACATGCATGAGCAGTCACGCTCAGAACGTCCGCAATCAAAACAACATGCCCGTCTCATTCTCTTGTAGATGGACATCTTGGCTATAACCGCATGGTGGATGAGAGGAGAGGAAGAGCGGTAGTTAATGGCAAGGTCACACAGCAGGGCAGCTGGAAGGGAGCTGAAGGGATTGAACACAGGTCTTAGTTCACATTAACAGTCTTGACCCAGAAAAAAATGCACTGTGACTGTTGGCAACAGTTTGGTTGTACAAGGAAAAAAAAGCAGTGAGAATATAAATTGCCTTCATAATCCCCCAAGGCTGTTGTATATGATTTTTCTCCCCTCGGTGAAGCGGGTGACTGCAGGAAAAGGGCAGGGGTGATTACAATCGGCATCTTGGATGAGAGGAATAGCACATTATAGACAGCAAAGATGTAACCGACATTTTTCTCCCAGCACAATTAATACAGGAGGACAAAATATACACACGGCCAATCAGTGCACTGCTGACATGGTGCAATAAATGGCTTTTGCAAGATACAAAACTAGCTAATATGTAGGGTTTCTAATTTCCATCCATCCCTGGGCACTAGGCAGAGCCTTTCATCAAATTAGATGTGAAACAATTACGTATTAATATAAGATCCGAGGACACCTCTGCCGAACTTCCCCAGAATGGGCTGACATGATGCCTACAGGAATTTAAGTTTACTCTTGACAGAACAAATATCCAAATCTGTCCACATAAGAAATGCAGCTACTCAAGGCTAACGCTGCGTGGTTGACATGAAAGGCAGTTCAAAAATAAAACATCACCCAGAGCACAGGAGAGGCTGGTCTATTGGAATGTGTTCAGTGACTCATGGGTGTATTTTCCTCTCAAAGCTGGGAGGATCTGAAAATCCTATCGCCTTTTCTCTCCTTGCCTATCCCGAATTCAGAAAGCAATCGGGCTGTTGGTTAATTGTAATTTGTTCTTATGCAGAAAATAGTGGCCAAAATAGGTTAAAAATTATGAAACATGAAATAAAAGAAGAGCTCCCATGTAAGAGACTAAGACTCGCCCAGCACCCATAGTGCTTCTAAAGCTATTATTGTTGGTTCTGCTGCATGGGGATCCAACTCAAACGCTAGCCTTCAAAAAGGTTGCTGGACCTCACTGCAGTGGCTCTCAATGTCCTTCACCTTTACCCTCCACGCCAGTGCACGGGTAAGTACAACGAGAAGCTTCTGTACCTCCATCTGAAGCTACAACAGGCAAAAAAAAGTTTATTCACCACGGATCCTGAACTGGCCTGCTTCCCTCCCTGGAGGGGGTAGAAGGGGGGAGAGAAGAATTCATATTTATCCTAAGCATCACAGCCAAAGAGTAACCAGGACTAAAGTGAGTTGTTATTCCCTGCGTCCACACCTTCCATTTGGAAAGCCGTATTTCCCCCACACCCACCCCTTTCTTTTTCTTTGTGGAGAATAGTTGCACCCTTACTTTAAAATATGGCTTGTGGTTTTGCCCTCTTTGAATGTTAACAGTCACCAGGAAGAGGGGTTTAAATCTCTCAAATGGGTCAAGTCCTGTTCTAAGACCTTTATGACTTGCCATCCAGTATATTTGTCAAGCAGGGGTAACATTATGATTGTGAGGAACAGGCACTGGGGGAGATGAATGAGAGATCTCTTCAGCAGCAACTTCATTCCTGTGGACGCGGCTCATGTTTAAGTGACACGTGCCTTTAGCATCCTGGCTAATCAGTTGCTTAGACCATCGTCATGCAGCTCCAGCCCTGTTCAGTGTGTGGTCGACATCATTCCTGGGCTTGGTTTCTAGGAAGGGGACGGTTCTACTATAGCATTTGAATCAGAATTGTGTGAATGCCCAGGCACCCCCCAGCAGCAGTTACTGAAATCAAGAGAGGGAAAAAGTCTTCAGCGGAAGACAGGAAAATAAAGTTATTTTAAATGCATCCAGATCTGGTATACAAGTTGGAGACCCCTCACTTGTTTTTTCTTTCCTTGTTCTCTTACTGGAAATATTGATTTGTTATTTACACAGAAGAGGGAAATGAAGATGGTTTTTGTTTCACAGTAGATAAATTGTTTTGAAAAAATTTTTAATCAAATGCTGTAGCAGAAGAGAAGCCCATCAAACTCTGAAATGCTATGCTTCTCATTAGCAACAGTCCCTGGTTTTCATTTTCATCCTGCCATTTTGGGTTCATATTCAATAATAGAATCTGACACATTTATAGGAAAGGAAAGTTCATATATATATATATATATATATATATATATATATATATATACCATCTTGAAGGACAAGAGGAGGGAGGGTGGGAGTGGGATGTTTTGAAACGGTTTTGTCAGAGGTATGCCCGTCATAATGGGTGATTTAAACCTCCTACATGATAAGGGTTCAGGAGGAGACAGCTTAAACCAACGCCTCTCAGGGACTGTTTGCAACTGTTCTGCTGGCTCCTCTGGAGACCATGCATTGTTCTAAAATCTCATATTGTTAGCATGCAGGAACAGGCTGAAACTGGTCATCAAAGCAGCAGAAAACCATTTGCTATAAGAAGATTAAATGTTAATTATAAGCAGTCACATTCCAAAGCAGCATACGCATAAAAAAGGAAAACATGCTATTACTCGCCATTGCTTCCAGTCATCGCTTTCACACTCACTCCAAATACAAAACAGAAATCTCAGGAGACAAACAAGCACCACACACACATACAAAAAAAAAAAAAATCAGCAAGAATGATCAATGAGAGGCTCAAAGACAAGACAGAAACAGTTAAAAAAGATAGAGCCCCAGATGCTGATAAGTCTTTGCCAGTGACAATGTCTAGGCCAGCCCCCTCCCCCGCCCCCCCCCCCGCCCGCAAGGGTGCCCTTTTGTTCTGCTCTGCATGGACCCCCTGTCAAGTGTCTTCACCTAAGCACTTCCAGGTCCATTTTCTTAAAAGATAAGGCCCATCTGGTGGAGCATCCACAGGCTCACAGGATGTCCCAGCAGCAGAGCCTTCCTCTGGAAAATTCTAGGATCCTGAACAAGCTTTTGGACTAAAAAAGGATGAGGGTATGGCTCCCTGGGGGTAGCTGTTCCAGGAGATGTGGACACTCTGGGTATAAAGTTAGACCCTTCGGTTGTAAAATAAAATTACATCAAAATTAAGTCATGGATCTCCTAATTTGGAAAATACTATCCTTCCTCTCTCTCTCTCTCTCTCTCTCTCTCTCTCTCTCTCTCTCTCTCTCTCTCTCCAGGCTTCCTAATCCTTTTGTTTTGTTTTAGAGAAGAGTGGATTTTCAGAATCACTGGTATTTTATTTCCATTTCTCTGGGATTGTTTCCTTTTCTAGAGATGATATAGGTTATAAGGTTAATTTCAGATAACAGAGTGCCATTTAAAATTCTCAAGGTTAGGTTTCTAAGAGCAACTTTGAAAGTTTTAGTATTTATTTAAAACAGAAGTAAATTTCATATATACTCCCTGGCCATGAAAAGTGCCCTCTCTCCTTTGGTGTTTGCTCATTTTCTTTATTATTTAGTCACCCAATGCTCTTTTCCTAAATCCCAATCCTCAGAAGAGGGAGTTTTCCCCAGGATTTCAATGGTAATACAAAGTAGAGCTCTGAGGACATCTAGTGGACATGTGCAGAAGGGCATTCAGTTAATATTCTCCCCAAACTCACTGGCCCTTCTCTTAAAGGGAGCAGAAAGAGGACCCTGCAGGCCTCTAAGACCTGAAATGTGAGCGGTGGCATTTTAATTCAGCAGCTTCTCAGGAGAGATGTTGAGGAGGTAGCAGAGTCAAAGGGCTGAGAGGAGCTAGGAGATGTTCTAGAGTGGTCAAAAGTGGCACATTGCCCCCCGGCTGCCATAGGTCCACTGCAGCCCAGGCTGGCTTGGTCTCCTCAAAGCCCCGAGACAGCTTCCTGAAACAGGGAACAGACAAGAACTCATCTGCTGGGTGTATAACACTGCAGCTTCTTGTCATTCCATCTTAGGGCTCTGGGAACTTTATGCTCAATGGGCCACCCCCGTTGGCCAGCTGAGCTGGGGGAGAGCAGAAATGTCAGCCCCTGGGGACTTGCTTTTCTCCTTGGCCCACATAGGAAGGTTCTTGCTCCTGGGCTGGTGCCACAGGTTCAGAGAGGTTATGTGGTTGCCAAGAAATAGACCCTGGGTCTCACCTCCCTCCTAAGAACTCTGTCCTCTTTTGTGGTTGGAGAGGAAAAAGCTTTTATGTGCTTTCCTCCACCACAAGGAATGGATAGTCTTCCAATATTTCCATTATGACTTCCTCATGCTATTTATAGAGGCAACATATAAGAATGTCCCTAATGGCCACCATCAAAGGTTCACTCCTTCCTCGGGTGTAAAACTGGAAGATTTCTCTCAGAGGTACTCTTGGACAACTTTTCCTGTATCCTCAAAGGTGGTGATTGTGAGGAAGGAAGCCTGTGGAGACGTGGCTGCCATAGATGGGCTTTAGTTACTGCTCTTTCCTTGTATCAAACTGACAATGAGCTGTCAAAACCAGGTTTCTGCTCTTCCAGCCAGGCCTGGCATGGAAGAGGGACAAGGAGGCCATCCTGTTCTCAGCACCATCTGCCTCCTGCATTCACAACCAAACTGTCAGCCAATTTCCAATTGCACATCCTTAATTTCCAGGGTGGGCTGGAAGGGGCAGGAGAAGCAGTGCTGGTCTGAGAGGCTCAGATGAGTTTTCCAACTCCTGGGGATGGGGGGTAGTATTTTAGGTTTTAAATGGAGCAATTCAGGAGGAAACCGTGGCAGGCAAAAAAATAAAAAATAAAAAATCTGCCATTCAATTCATAGACACTTGTCAGATCACAATCTCATGTTTAAAATCAATCCAATGCAGGAAGGATTACTTCCAAGTCTCCACCCTGGAGCTGCTCCTCATATGCTCATAGCAACTAAAATTACAGGAAAAACATCCAAGGAAGAAAAAGTTCACCGAGATGTAAGGTGGAGGCGTTTGCTTGATGTGACACTGGGAAGTCAGAGAGCATTCTTTCAAGTCCTTTAAATGAGCAAAATTTCTCCTATTAGCTTCTGGAGGGAGAAGAAAGGTCTTTCAGGTATTTTTTTCCCCAAAACAAAAGAGAGGGAATTAAAAGCTAGTTAATGTCAGCAGCTCAGAGCCCTCTGCGCTGGTAGATCCTGCCCTCTCAACACCACATTGTGGTGGAAGAAGGCAGAGGAATTTGGCACTAGAGTTGTTTGTTGATTGACAGTAAGACTCCCCTCAGATCACTAGATTCTGTCAGAGTTCTGCGGGTATAAAAATGGCTCATGTCACCTTTGGGGTGTTCTGCAGTAAAGGGAGCCCACAGAGTCACTTCTGGCAGAATTGGGCATGGTACTGAGGAAGGTCATTGCTCTCTTTTGTTTGTACCTCGAGCATTCTACCTCTTCAGACTTTAAAGATCAGCCAAAACCAGACAGCCAACCTGCCTCTTGCTACAAAGGAGTCGGAGAAGACCAAGTGCTGAGCCTTCTTCTCCACATCCCAGGGCCACTGCCTGAACGGGGCTGCAGGCTGCCCCTTGTCTTCAGTGGTCTCACGTACACTAGGGAAACTCCACGCTCATTTCTGGTGCCGCCAAGAGCAGCGTCACTCTAAGCCACATGGAAACACTGGCCCTGAAAGGTGCACCTCTGGGTGGGAGGGGCCCTAATCCTTCAGTGAGTCAGGGAGCTTGGGGGCCTCATATCCATGTGCTCAGACTTCTGCATAACTCATGGGTGAAACGGAACATTTTCCTCGAGCCACCTTTTCCACCTTTAACAAGTAGATGTTTGCTAAACCAGTAAACATCTCCCAAGATGCCTTACCAACACCTGCAGAGGAACTGGAGATGTCCTAGTGAGTCCTGATTGAAGGAGGAACCTGAGTTTAAAGCACTGTAACTTCATAGATTGTTGGAAGTAATTACCACTGTGGGAATACTTGGCTCCAATAAAGGCCGTTTAGATACTTAAAGTCGCAAAGATGGGGTGTCCAGTTAACTCTAGCCCGCACTTGCTCATATAGAGAGGCACACATATTGTAATAAATACATCATTCTCTCTATAAAGTAACTCCACACTTATATATAAAAATGTATATTTTTACATATAAAGCATTGGTTATATATATATATATATATATATATATATATATATATATCACAACACAGGAATAAGTATATATGTAGTATATATTACAACACAGAAATAAGTATATATGTAGTATATGTGTTTGCTTCAGGATAGGAATTTGAGTTCGAGAGTCGAGGAGACCAAGTGTAATTTATCAAAGACAAGCATGACAATGACCCCCAATTGATGAGGTGTCTGGAGCTACAGTGGTAATTACCTCAGCCTACTCAGTGCCCCCTCAAGGTTCTGAGACAGGCCCTCATGAGAAACACTGTTGTCAAGGTCTTATTTTCAAATAGAAAAATAAGACAGTGCCACAGGCTGGCTAGAAGCTGGGGTGGGGGGCGAGCAGAAGGGGTCCTATTCTCAGGTTCTCCAGCTCCAGGCTGCTCTACAGACTGTTGGGTGAGGGAATTGGGGCATGGGTCACTGCTACATGCAACATAAATACCACAAGGAAAAAAAGAGACTTCAACTGTACAGAAAATAAGAGTCTCTTCTAGAGAAAGACAGGGGGACTGGACTCCGGGCTACTGGGAACCCGTGTTACTCACAATATATCACTACCAGTGTGCGGTTAAAATAGAGTAGGGGCCGTATTCCAAGGCAGCAAAGAGAAAAATAAATCAAAAATATGTCAATGATTAGAAGTTCAAGAAAATTCCTTCAAACACATCGATTTAGACATGACTTGTCCCCGAGGAGTATACCCTTTGGCCAACTTTTAGAGGCTGGGGGAGAAAATGTCAATCATTAGACCAGGTTGGTTATACAGGAAAAAAAAAAAGGGTAAATGGATTCTGAAAGCTTGCTCCTTGGCCAGACACTGAATGTGGCCCTCTTCCTTGATGGAGAGCTATGAAGAAATGGAAAGAAATGCCAGTTAAACTGTACTCCCACAGAATTGCCAGGCATGGGATGGCCACACTCGGTATTTCTCCAGAGAGTATGACATGAAACGTTCATTGTTATTTAACAAAAGTGAACGGGGAGATGGAGGTGGGGAGGACAGGGAAGAATGGGTTTGGGAGAGTAGGGTTGGGAAGCTGTGAATGAAGACCAATGACTGTCACCAGCTCTGCCCTTGTGGAGATGTATCACCTCAGGGTGGATTATTAATACCTGGCCTAACAGATTTGGACATATTACTGTGGGTCAGCTGCCTCTCCAACTTAGGACATCGGGTGGTGTGCATTCAGTTAATTATTGACAATTTCAGCTCCTTCTAAGGAAATTTTCTTTGCAACCAAAACCTAGCTCCCCCCATTTCCTAACCTGCCTGTTATGCCTCATGTTTAATAGTTAATTTATTCTAACTACCACTTACACCTACACACCTGCATCCTGCCCTCTGGGGCACAGGCTGCTGTGGCCTTTTAATTGGGAAGAACAATACTTAGGAAATTCTGATTGTTATCCAACGTGAACGCCATAGCTGAGGGCTGCCATGACAGGAGGAGCCCACGTGGGGAGGAGGGTGCAGAGCAAAGGGAGTGAGACCCTGGCCGCACTGGCTTGGCACTGGAGAGGCAGTCCTTCCATGGCAATCTGTGCTGTGCATGATGGGAGCTCATCTGCCCCTGAAGTTGAACTAATGTGAATGGAAATGAAGAGAATAAAATTATTTAAACAATTACCTGCCTCTCTGTCCAGGATGATGTTAAAGGCCGTTGCTGTTTACTAGCCTAGAACCAAGATGAGAAATGTCCTAGAGGCCAAATCCTAATTTCTAGGGACTAAAATTCATCTGCTGGGCCCCACTATAGTCCCTCTGAGGAAGAGCTCAGCAGGAGTCAGACAGCTTTCTCTCCTCCCTCTGTTTTACTCCTGCCCCCGACTCTGTTTTCTGTCGAGTCACCAGGGAGATCTACAGGAATGGATGTCATTTCTTTGCTTAAAAATGGCTATATTTATTATAGGACTAAAGCCCACTCTTCTTACCATGGCACCTGCCCTCCTCTCTGATCTCATCTTGTATCCCTCTCTCCAATCCCACCAGCTCCCCTGCTGGTCTTCCTTCCCTCAAACATTGCAAACTGACTTCTACTTCTGGCCTATGTCCCCCTCCTCTGCCTCCCTGGACCGGGCCTCAGGGTCAAGGCCACCTCCCAAGGGAGGTCTTCCAGATCTTTCTAGCTAAAGCAGCATCTTTTCAGGGTTCCTCATAGCCTCAGGTAATCTCCAATCTCTTCACAGCTCCTGTCTCTATCTGAGTGGATTTCATTGTTTCTATGATCATTCACTGGAGTGAAGGATTGGGGGTGAAGAGGGAAGCAGGGGCCCTATTTTGTTCATCACTCCATCCCTAGCATCAAGAATAGCGCCTTGCAAAAACAAGGTACTCAAACTCTATGAGTGAAGAATCAACAGTGCGTTTCACTGATGCCCCATATGCCCAGGTTCTTTGTGAATTATTGGCCTCAAGCCTCCTCCTGCATCTCCCATCTCACGCCACTGTGAGACTCTCCCTACAAAGGGGTTCAGCCTCCCACACTTGTCACTGTCTTATTTCCCCCTCCAATGGAGTGTTGCTTCTAATGGAAATTATCTGGAAGATGCCTAGTCTGTTGGGCTGTGCTTTCGGGTGGACCTCCTGCTGAGAAAGGCCTTTTGATTCAGGGACTGGGTTCATTCTGTGTTTTAGTGCCCTTAAACACTCTTCCGATTGTTTGTCAGAACAGAAGAATTCTCAGGCCCTAAGAAGTCAGAGGCTCTTGTTCTGAGATTTCCATAAACATTCCGCTTAGTGGGTACCAACGTTGAAATGAGGGGGCTCTGTATGTTAAGTCAATGAAGAAGGGGGAGCACACCATGGGCCCAGCTGCCCCTGACTCAGGAAGCAGCCTGAGCAGATACCACTCCAGACAGAGTGACTCGCACAGGAATCTGCCTACCTCTGAGCCCTAGCAGAGGCACCAGCCTCTCACTGGGTTGGCATTTACTGTGCCCCTCCCCTAGGAGTGCAGTAATAAACCCTGTGTCCGCTGGTCCGTATGTCCTTGGAATGGGGTTCTCTGCTTGGTTCCTGCCCTGAAAAAGTATTTTATGAGATGTCCTTTATAATTGCACTCCTACTCATCAGACCCACGGTCACCCACTTCCCCCTGTCTCCTGACCCTATCAGGACACAGCACCGAGAGAGGCCTCGGGCGGGCCTGAACCTGTCTGCTGGGTCTGTCACTCTCAGCCACCTCATCCTGTCGGTGACCTGAAAGCCTGAATTTCTTCTTTTTGTGAAATGGGATTAATAACACCCTCTTTAGTGAGGAGCAAAGCAAATAATGAACCTAAGGCACTTTGAAAAGACTAAACATAGGAAGGCAGGCATCATCACCATTTCCTTTAGGGCAGTGGTCGGCAAACTCAGTCAACAGAGCGGCAAACGGCGGCTCACAAACCGCATGTGGCTTGTGAGCTGCAGTTTGCCGACCACTGCTCTAGGGTCCTGAGAGATCTCTATTAGGCAAGGCAACGTGATCACCGCCAATGGCACGGCCTTCTCCAGGCAATGCCTGCTCCAGGCCCACTGTCATGACCCACATCCCTGATGTCCTCTCAAGAGGCCCCAATGGCAGGCAGAAGGGGTTTGAGGTAGGCCGTGCCAGAAGCCACCGAGCCCAGTCTCGTTGACCCCAAAGGGCACTGGTGTCTGATGTTGGTTCCTGGGACAATGAGAAAATCCACTGGCCATGGCCAAGTTCTTTCCTTGGGCCAATCTGAAGGTATTGCAGTTGGAAGTACTGGCCTTTGATACCGAAACCTGCAGCCATCCAATGGGAAGAGGCAGCCTCATCCGGGAGATGGAGTCCTCACCCTCAGTTTTCTCTCTGCCCTAGTCCAGCTGTCTGAACCCTGGGCATTGCCAGACCCACTGGGGATTACGGTGTAGAAACGCCCTCCTCCACAGCCTTAGCTGCCCTCCTCTCCGCACACCATACTCACTGTGTTCACCTGGACGCCCCCCGAGGCGTCCTGTTAGAGATGGAGTGGGGCAGGGCACTAGGTCTACGCCTAGGTGTTGGCGGTGGTGATTTTTCAACCTCTGCTCTAATAAAGCGAGGACAGGTATTTATTTCATGTCTCTTTAAACTGCTGGGTGAAACATAAACATATTCAAGAAAGCTCTTGATGTTTAGTGTTTCTTTAGCAGGAAAAGGAGAAGGGAAATGAATTCGGGGGAAAAGGAAGGAGAGAGAGAGGGAGGGATGGGGGAAAGAAATGCTACTTACGCCGTTTGCAGCCGCATTTTTTAATTCTTTTGGGATCTGTGATGTCATCATGACAGGCCTTGCAGTAAAAAAATGCCCTGGAGAGAGAGAATGGAAAAACTGACATGTTTCATAATCCGCCCAAATGAAATGAGCACCACATTTCCTCCACCCTGGTGCCAAATTAATGAAACAGGCTGGCCCTCACTGCCTTTCATCTTTTGAAAGGTTTAGACGTTTACAGACGGAAATGTTTGTTGCAAGACCATTTATTTCAAACACAGGTCTCTGTGATTTGAGTTAGTGCTTCTTTTAATAAACTTTCATTTGAAAAGGAACTGGGGGAAAGGTTGCTGATGTGACTGTAAGACTGCTTGCCCGTCTTTCATTGGGAGCACAGCCTTTAGGGCTGCTCCTCAGAACCCAGGGCAAACAGGCCTGGGCCTCGGTGGGGAAGTTAAATCCATCTCAGAAACCCTCCGTCTGGTTTACTGTATATTAAAGGGGCACAAGGATGACATCCCTCAGTCAAATACAAATATCCGCCTTGTCACTCTGAGAGTGCCTTTCATTTCAGGATATTAGAAAGGGGAAATTAAAAGTGATGAATCAAGGGGCTCTTGTCAATTTCCTTCTGGGATCTCATCACCCATATTTACTGCAAAGTTGGCTGGACCAAGTCCTGTAGTCTCCGGCCTTGAGATCATATAATAAATGAAGGCTTTCTTCTCACCAAGGGGCCCAGCTCAGCTGACCACTGGAATGGGGTGGGCATAGGGTATTTATTATAGGGTTAGGTGAGTAGAAGGAGGCCCAGAGATAGCAATCAATCAATGGGAATATCCCCTCATCTGACTTAAGTGTCAATATGTGAAGATAAAGTTAATTTAAATGAGGCAGAATAAAGCCAAGCGCTATTTAAACTGCCCAGGGCCTAGAAAAACAGCCCCGGCCAGAGACCTGTGTCCTCTCAGTACTGGAAGGTGATAAAATTGATAGGAACAACTTCACAACCTTCTGAGTCCAGGGACTAAGAAAACCCCTGGCCTAGCACCTTCCCCACTCCCACCACAAAGGTGAATACCAGGGCTAAACATGGCCGTTCCTTGACCAGCGCTGTAAATAAATAACCACAGTTCTTGACTACCTTATTCCCAGGTCCCTTTTCATGTTTTTCGCAGGACTGGCATATTTGGAAACCACTGCTAAGACTGTTGATCTGGAAGAGATCTGAGATCTTTCAGCCAACTCCCTCTGTCTCTGTGTCCTCACTGATAAATTGAGGAGGTGTCCTAACTGCCTAAAGCCATACTGTACTGGAACCTGGCCAGCCCAAGCCTTCTAGATTCAAGCCCCATGCTCTTTCTACCTTAATAGCTCATCCACTATTTCCTTAAATGCCAGGTTTCATCTACTTTACAAAAAAATTAAAAAGAAGCTGATTGTTTGTCCTCAGGGGAAATGTGGCTAAAAACCCAATCAGTGATGACCTGCCTCAAAAGGGGAAGTGTAGGACAGGAGGAAGCAATTGTGCTTCCAATTCCTTTGCCCATTTTCTCCCCCATTTGATGTTCCTACTCATATTAATAATCAGTTAACATTTATAGAGCACAGACTTTAGGATGGGTGCTCTTCTAAGCATTTAATAAGCATTAATGTATTTTATCCTCAAGCAATCTTTTGAAGGAGGTGTGATTATTATCTCTGTTTTACAGGCAAGAAAACTGAAGAACAGAGAAGTTAAGCCACTAGCCCAAGGTCACACAGCTGAGTGGCAGAACCAAGATTCAAATCCACACAGTCTATTCCCAGTGTCCAAGGTCTTAAACACATCTCTACTAAAGAGATGATGAGGTGATGACGAGCCTGAATAGACCTTTGAAAAGATAAAACACAAATAGTTCATAAATCAAAGCTAAATTCTGAAAGTAAAATCCCCACAGGGACCAGGCAAGTAAAGTGAGTGAGTGTAATGGGGTGAAGGTGTGGGTCTGTGGTGACCTAGAGACATATCCCCCAACTGGAGAGGGCAGGGTATGTAAGCTCCAGATATTTGCCATGTGGCACTTCCTTACAAGTACCTTTGTTTTCCCATCCTCCTCTGCTCTCTCATGCTCACCTGGCACAGCCCCCACCTTACTGCACACCTGCATTGAGCAGATAAGTGTTGCTGGAGAAACAACCTTGCTGACTGATCTCACTTTAAATCCATGGGTGTGGATTCCAGGAGACTTTGTACACTTCTCAGGATCTATTGTCCTATCTCCTCCTCCCACCTTAACCCACTCTGCTCTCCTCTCCACATCCTCTCCCGCTCACCTACCCCTTCCTCAAGTATCCTTAGCTGGGGGCCTTGCCACTGACATAACCAAGACCAGATCTGCATCCTGTAATGCTGGTGTTTAGGGTTCCCCTATCCTCTGGTTTCTCATTGTGCTTGTCTAAAGGGGAAGCCAGCAGGAAGCTGATGGCTGAGAAGAATCATTCCCCTCACTACCAGCTTATAAAATGGTAGTAGCACCATCTCCTTACAGAAGAACACAGCCCCTGGGAGGCAGTCTTTCCTACAGCACACCCTCTGCCTAGTTCTAACAGCCCTCCTTCCCCTTGACTAGGCCTGGGAGTGGCTCTCCACCGCTACTAACTCTGGGTACTTTGCCATCCTTTGTGGATTTTCCTTAACTCTGCCCACAACTTTATACATTTCCCTTTTTCCATTTAAGTGTGTCATCTGTTTCTTGCCAGACCCTCACTGATACAGCATCCAAATTTACATCTCCAGTCTTCCTCTTTACCCAGAACTTCAGAATCTTAGATGCAACTGCCTTTGTGACATTTCCACATGCCATACTTAACATGGCCCAATTAGAATTCTTCAATTCCTTCCACCCCCAACTTATTTCTCTTCCCATTTCTCCATCATCCACCCAATTGTGGGATGATGGAATATAGGCTCCATTCTTTTTTCCTCACTTCTATGTCCAGTTCATCAGTGAGTCCTACGAACTCTCCAAAATATGTCCTGAACTGCTCTTACTTCTCACCACATCCACTCGCCCATCTAGCCCAGGCCATCACCTCTCACCTAATCTACCCAGTAGTCTCAGAATCTCCTGGCCTCCCCTCCTGCTCCACTGCATCTGACTCTCTCAGAGCACATGCAGAGGCCTTTTAGTAATATAAATCAGACTATATCACTGCCAGCAAAAAAAACTCCCATGACTCCATTTGATAACAAATTCAACCTCTGAATATAGTCTTTTGGGGCCTAGCCCTACTGTTCTTTTTAACTTTACCTCACCACTCTATTCCTCCAGACACCCTCTTTTTCCTTCAGTTCCATAAACACAACAAACTTATTCCCATTGTGTTTCCTCTTCCTTTCAGATCTCTGTGTGATGGATTCTTCCCCATCACCCCAATCTCTGCTCTATCGCCACTCGCTCCGAGCCACCTTCACTTACACCTAATCTAAATCAGTGACCAGCTGCATGAATGCTTTGCACCAAGAATAAACACAGCTGTACTTATCCCTCGATGGAAGGGAGCCCATGTGAGCAGGGACTTCTTTTCATCATTTCCCTGGCACCTATAACAGTGTCCCGGGAAGTGAGTGCCCTATTGACGTTTGATGGATGAATGAATGCTGCTCAGTAATGCTGGATCTGCACGTTTTTTCAGGAGACACCAATAATAGGGATTTTTATATAAGATTAGGACTTCTTCAGCTTGAAAACTATTTTTTATTGTGGTTCAAATCATGTCTATAAGCCAAATTGAGCCAATGAGGCACCATTCTGTGACTCCCACATTAAATATTATGGGAAGGTTACTTAAAAAGCAAAATGCTTAGTGGCCAGGAGTAAAGGACAAGGGCCCAAATGCTTCTCCCAGAGTGACCTCATTAAAACTGGAATCAGATGGTTTCATCCTCTTTTTATTTTCCACTAAAATACTACATCGGAAAATTTGAACCAGAATCGGTTAACTTCTTTTGTTGCTTTTTTTGCAGCGGAGGGTACAAACTCAATATGAGAGCATCCTAATCTACTTTTCCATCTGCACAAAACTTGTTTAGTTTCATTCAGATCTCCAAAGCCCTTCTGTGGCTTCTGCAGTCTTCATCTATTTGCAGTCCCCTAACTGACAGCTTCTGCTCTGACACATCACACAGCCTGGGAATTACAGGCCGGCGCAGCTGATTGTGTCAGCATGTATTTGTGAAGACTATAAACCACTGAAATGAGACACACTGCGCTCCCCAATAGAGGAGGTGATTTGTTTTTTGGACGGCCTGGTATTTGTGACATTCATTAGTGAGAGATGCAACAGGAAATAAAATTACACAAATGGGAGCCTCATGTTCTACTTGCTGTGCTCCTCAGCCCCCTGCCCTGAGATGCTGCTTCCAGCGCTGTATCTCTGTTTGGCCTTGAGCACAACTTTCTCTTCCAGAGGAGAAAAAGGGTGTTCAGTCCCATTCCCCTGCCCAAGGCTCCTCTCAGGTGGACCCAGTTCTTGGGGGTACTCCTAAGACAGTGAGGAACTTGAATAGGATATAAGTTTTCCTTCCCCACGTCTGCGTAATGGGAATTTTGCAGAAGAAAATTTAAGCCATTAGATAGCTTGGTTTAAATTGTTGTTGTTGCTTTTCCACCGCATTTTCCACCCTGAAAGCTGTTATGACTGGTGGCTAGTTTGGGAAAATGCATGATGAGTAAGCACCAGCTGTCAAACATCATAGTTCTGTGCTCAGCGTGTCAGGCTCAGTTTTGGCAAATAATTAAGAATGTAAGACTTCCTGGTTTTAAATCCTGGCTTTAAACAAGCAGTGTGGCTTGTGCAAGTTAGTTAACCAACCTGTGTCTCAGATTCCTCATATGTAAAATAGGAATAGTAATGTTGTCTCATAAAGTTGTTGAAAGGAGGAAATGAGTTCATCAATGCCTGGTGCCCGATACTCAGAACAGGGCTGCCACATATTAAACTCAATAGGTCTAGTAAATGCATGCATTCACCAGTCACTGAGAGTCAACAAATGTACACAGCTGGGGGCTTGGGGTGTGGCTTAAGTGCACATAGGAACATGGGCTGACACGTGTTAAAACTGCTGCAGAAAGTCACACCATGGGACAACAGAACCAATTACATCTTGCAAGATGGTGTGATAATGTGCTAGTCATTCGATGAACATTGTTTAGGAACTGCAACTCTTGGATTTAAATATGTAGACTATAGTTGTCAATATGTAACATTTATGTCAATAAAATTACTACAGTGTTTTTCCTCAATATATGGCTTATTCGCTAAAATTTGTTTAAAAATGACAATGAATTAATAACAAAAATATAATCTGTAAATTAAATTATAAACTACTCCAGATTAAAAGCATTTTAAAATTAGCAGGGTGTTAACTTTCACATATGACATACAGACCTGAAATTTTGTTCATTAAATTCAAAGTCCATTAAATTGAGGTCTGAAAAATCGAGGGTTTACTGTACTAATAAAGGTGTCATAAACCATTGAGGCCAACGAAATTCTGGCTATCCCTGACAACTTCAGCACTTAACCTAGAAGGCCACAAATAGAAATATGGCCAATTCAGTATTTAATCTGATATTAATCCAAACCTTTAGAGATTCCATATTCCACATAAAGTAAAAAACTGATAATTCTCAAGTAAATAGCAATGGACGAGGAGTCAGTTGTCCTATGCTATGTTGTTCTGGGTCATTAAGCATCAGGGGCCTGCAACAATCAATTGAGCCCTCTGGAACTCTGATTCCTTCCTTAGGAAATGGAGGAGCTAATCAGGCCCTCCTAGCTCTGAAATGTTATTCTAAGTTAGTGGTTGGCAAACTCATTAGTTAACAGAGCAGCAAACCACGGCTCTCCAGCCAAATTCGAATGTGGCTGGCGAGCCGCAGTTCACCGACCACTGTTCTAAGTCAAAGATGTGGAACTGGTTATGTGAAGAGGAGCCCATGAAAACATTTGAAAGCACAATCCCTTCTTCCTAAGATCTGTTAGGAAGATGCTCAAAGACCTGTTAGGACGTTCTGGGGTTCAGGCCCTGTACATGCGGAGGCATGGCCACCTCAGGGGGTCAAGATGTCTATGCTGGAATGAAAAGGAAAGCAGGCAAAAATAAACTCTTACCTTTTAACTTCTTTGGCATCACTTGCGATGAAAAATCCTAAAGTACCTTCTTGGATCTTAAGATGATTTCCAGGATTAATTAATATACTGCTCAGTGAACAAAAACAAACAAAGAAGACACATTTGTCAGGTCATGTTCCGTGCAAAATCTTGAAGGCTATACAGTATTGTTAATTGTATAGGGGGCCCACTAGTCTAATGCTGTCCCCAAAGATTTCATCTAGAGCTTGAGGTCCACTGTCCCACACACTTAACTGGATAACGCCATCATAAAGTTTGGCTGTTCAAGTCCTAGATTGGCATACTCCCTGTTGCAAAAATCAAAACAAATCTAGGTTTCAAGGCCAGGTTTTTAAAATGGGGTTGCCATCATGGGTTTCTGGTTTGAAGCAAAATTCCCAATAATGTACCCCTTAGAAAATGCTGTTGATAGTCAACACTGAGTGTTATTAGTCTAATAAAGCTAATGCTATACCAATTTTCAGTTAGATGACAGAGCATTAATGGGACCCCTATATGCATACAGAAACAGACATGTATACACACCACATACCACTGCAGGGAATGGTACAAGACACCCATACCAATGCAGAAGCAAGAACATCTGCATGGCATGATAAGGACATGGAAGTGGATTCCATGTGCAGTCTGTGTGAAAAGAACTGGGTCCACCAGAACAGTGAAAAAAAAAACAAAAACAAAAAAACAAAATGCAAGCAATCTGAAATACTTAATGATTCTAGCCTGCTGTTTACAAAAAGGTAAGAGAGTCTTTGAATAAGGTGCATGTCTAGCACATACTGATTAGGGCAAACTGTAATTAGAAAACAAATGCAAATTACCACAAAAAGGCTTCCCCTGCAGGGAAGTATGAACCTAAATATACACTGTCCTATTTCAAAGTGGTATAAATAGATGAGCTGACTAAGTTGTGTTCAGACTGACAGAAGAGATAAATGGGAGATCTGGCTAGCCTGTATCCTAATCTAATAAATGAATGAAACAAATAAATTTAATTTTCTGCAGATCAAAAGCAGAATCCAGAAATTCCATATAAAGAGACTGAGATGAGACTCTGGGCTCAATGGATATGGGGTTTAGGGACTCTAAATTCAGCAACAGATATAACAGAGGGAGTCTTATCTGAAAATCAGATGTTTCATGTAATAGATGTTTGAAATCAGGGTAAAGGAAGTCCTAAATTGCCTAAAACAATCAAAATGGAGGATGGCAATTAACATGTAATTCTTTCCTGCTGGTAAAATCATTGCAGAAAAGTGCTATAAGCAACAGGGCGATGTGCCTGTAGCAATACAAGAAGGACCCAGGTGAACTTTTGTTCTGTTGGGAGAACGCAGTATATCGTTATTGCATAATAATGATTTATGGTCACAAGAACACCTATTACTCATAACAAGGTCTGACAGAAGGAAACCAATCCTGTGTCACTGCTCTTATTAACACCAAATAATAGCAAGGGTCCATGAAGACCTGACTGTTCTTCCCTGGAACCCCAAACAATAGTGAGGCAGCAGCAGGCCACACAGGGCAGCGCTGGAGAGATCCCTCCCAATCATCCTCCACCAACTCTTCATGTTTGTCGCCCACCCTCTGACTTTTCATGATCGTGAGGAGAAAGGGGCCCAACTGATACAGGCTAGCCAGATCTCCCATTAAATGCAACGTCTTATACGGACAGCATTCCGGACTTGGCATACTTTCTTACCCCGTTCCTGCAAGACAGCTCTTCTATGCCCTGGCTCTGCAACCAGAAATTGGGTCCAAACTCCAGCATGGCCATTCAGTAGTTGTCTGGGTTTGGGCAAGTTACAGCACATCTCTAGGACTCAATTTCCTCACCCACAAGATGGGGATGATGGTCATCATAGTCTTCAGTGACATAATACACAGAAGGCTCTATGTCTACTGGTTATTGTTCCTTTTATTATTGAAAAAAGCCAAAAGGATATTCCATTCATCAGCTTTTCCTTAATTGGCTCCATGACATGGAACACATCCTGCCCATGATTTGGTGAAGTTACAGGGTGAAGAACTAACTGTGTAAAAATGGACACGGGCATAATGAAAAACTCCAGGTACTTCTGGAGTCTAAAGGAACTACTTTCTCAAAATTGGAAAATTCTACCAATAGACATGTATTCGTTTAAGAGTGTTAAAAAGCTTTCCTGGTGAAAACCAAATCCTATCATGATTTCAGCAACACAATTCAAAGAGGAAATTTGACAGGCATCAATGTCTTGGTGACATATATGCACAACACAGCCTCACACAAAACCTGCTTCCTCTTTTTTACATCACATGCTTCAGAAATTGCACTCCAATGGTCAACCCACTATGCCATGGCAGTGATAGCAAGGTTTCTGCCAAAGAAAAGTCTCTTTTCATTGCCTCTATTCTCTAATAACTGGCCTACAGTAAGAATATGGGATTGTTACTCCACAGACAGCAGGCTGAGATAATTTATTACGCCTTCTGCTTGCCCTAGTCAAGTTTGAGGGTGGAGAGGAAAGATTCAGGCACGGAAGTAAGACAGATCTGCGTTCAGATCTCAGTGTTGCTGCTGCTGGCGGTTGAGCACCAGTTCTCAGGTGCACGTGTCAGGCTTATGGCCTCAGATCCCAGCCTTGAACATGTGGATAGAGCTAAGCCTCACTTTCCTTATCTGAAAAATGGGGTGCTGCTAAGAAAATTAAAGCACATACTACGCACTGAGTGACTGTTACGTAGTAATACCTTAACACACAGTCATGATTAATAGTAGCGAGTTGATTACAGCACCTGAGAAGCAAATCACCTTTCACAGCATCACAACTCCCATCTTGTCCTTGGTGCTAAGAAACGACCTATAGGCACTGAAAGATCTTTGCACTGGCCATAATATTTGAGATATTTTATTCCTGTACAGTACCTATAGATGGGCTAATTTGGGCTGGCTTTTGGCTATACAGTAGAGTAGCTCTCTGTTCCTTAAACCGTATTGCTGATTGTATAAGACACTGGTAGGACCTCCAAGGACATCACTGACCAGGTGACTCCAGAATGTCCTCTTGTTCTCTTCTGGTAGGGGCTGGGAGGCTTTAAATCATCTCTACATGGTGCATGAGGCTGAAAGAATGTGCTCTGCTCTTGAGATAATGAAGGAAAGACATCTAGATACATAAAGAGGCTCTCTGGGCTGGATTGCACACCTATTTAAGGGTTTGGTAGAGAAGCACACTAGCCTGACCCAGGGACCACTGTATACACTACTCCCTGTGTAAGAGCACATAGTTTCAAAGACTCTTTGAGAAAATATATTATTTTTTGATATTTCAGACATTAAGTCTTCTATACACATTCCACATCTAGAAAGTTTGAAGTACTGATCCTTGTCTTCTTGAAAATATAAAAAGATAAGCATCTGAAACAGAATTAACTTTTTTGCTCCTGCAAAGTGCCAGCTATTCTTAGAATGTGTTGTTGAGCTCCTAATGAGAATATGTAAATCTTTCCAAAGATCTTTGATGTCTTAAAATATCCAATGTTAAATTTGTGTGTCCTGATGATGGCCAAAAGTCTCCCTCCCTGGGCATCACTTTAAATCAGTCTCTGGCTCCAATTCTGTCTAATTCACTAGCTTATCAGACAGAGATAAAGTTTAAGATGTGTCATGTGAAGAATCAAAAGAATCTCTGAGAAAAAGTCCATCTATCAATTAGCAGAATTCCAATAGGGAAATATTCTTGGCGGGATGGACTTGCCCTGATTTCCAAGAACCCTATAAATTATCCTCTTCCTTCTATGATTTGTTAATTTCCACTGAAAAGATTCAATGATAGATGGAGGCCAAGGGTTGGTGTGGTCCCTTCCCCAAGGATTCTTATTCTTTTTCTTTTGCTCTCAGACTGGTTTTGAATCTAGACTTATTTTTCAGCTCCTGGATCATTATATGGAATAAATAGATATCTTTTGTAGGGAACTCATAAGTGCATAAAGGAGTGAAAAGCATGAATCATATTTTATTTACTTTTATAAATTAGTTTCTCATAGCAGCCTGCTTAGAGCCCTGCATGGAATAGGCACTTTTCTTAGGAATGAGTGAAAAACCTATGTTATTGGTCTTAGTTCCAAAAGTGTTGCTTTCCCTCTCTACTAAGGAGAAAAGGAGTCACAACTGATCTTTCAAAGGCCAACCTGCAGTTCCTACCAGTCAGGCTTATGGGAGGAAAGACCACACTTCTTATAGGGTGGGTGGCAAGTGAGCTAACAATATTCCAGCGACATTAAGCATAAATGTGTAAATATACAAATATAATAAACAGCTAGGCACATGGGGAGTTGAAACCATTGATTTCAATATTGAAAACACCAGTCACTTAGATCTGAAATATGTTCTTAAATGTAAGACACATTCCCCTAAAACTGGCTAGCAGGGCTCAGTCCACTGGGAAACACCGCTTGGTGCCCTTGGGAGCGGAGGAAGAGCCAGGTCTCAAGCTGCAGTGCGTTTAACTGTGTATCTCTTGCTGAACTTGGGTTAGAGTGAAGATTTGGGGCTTGATAGGGCAAAACGATGTCTTCCCTTTCTTCATCATTTATGTATAACAATTGGGAAGCATCTCGTTATTTCTCCTCCAATTATCATTAATTTTACTTGTTTGCTGATTTGAGAGACAACCCATGAAAGTAATTCAATTGAAAGAGGTATTTCCAAAGAAAACTCTTCTCCATTGTGGATAAATATGACAGGTGTGAGTCTCTTTCCTCCCCACTCAATTCTGGTAGGTGTAATGTACCATTCCCTGAGCAATTACAAACATATCACATTCATGAGAGCATACTTTGTATTTGGTAACACTGTAATTATATCTGAGTCTAGAAAGCTAATGGGACTTCATTACTTAGAATAGTGGTTGGCAAACTGCAGCTCTTGAGCCATGTGGCTCGAGAGCCTCGGTTTGCTGCTCTGTTGACTAATGAGTTTGCTGAGCACTGACCTAGAACAAGAGAATAAGAACCATGTAGGACTTCAGTTCATGCCAGGCCCAGTGGGATCATGCCACTGAAAGTGGCCTCTTTGACCACACAAGGTCATGTGCGATTGCTGTTGGGTGGGACTTTGTTTGAACCAACTGGTTCCCATCTCAGGAAGTACAGCTGCCTGGCAGTTCAGGGGCTGTGTTAGGGCATAGCCTCCAGAAACCCCAATTCTCAACTCTTGCTGTCTTTCTGGAACTTTTCCTTTCTTATGGATGTTAACATATATGCTGTCGGAGTCCCACACAACTAGACATACACACACATTCCACAGTGTGGATTCCATGCTCAGCACACTGGAGCCCAGGCACTTACACAGAGATAGCATCATAAAGATTGCTCCCAGTTGGTCAGGCTCAAGTGACGTGTATATCCTGATTCTATCCCAATAATTTTAGAAATGGCATTTTCAAATAGATTTTTCACATAAGGAAATTAGTGGCCGAATGGGAGAAGAAATAGTTCATTTGGCAAGGACAATGCTGGATATTTGGTCTGGGAACAATCCAAGTCACTTTCTAATACACTTTAGAACAAGTCATGCCTACATCACAACATGCCTTCACCACATGATAAAAGGACGCCAAGGCCAAAGCCAACAGCACAGGTGCAACCACTGTGGCCCTTTGGCGATGCAAAGTGTTGCAGTAACTTCTCGCAGTTGGATCATGTCATTAATACCGAACTGACAGGAAGCCACCTCTATTTTCACACATCTACTCACAAAACCACAGAGAACCTGACTTTGGAAAGAGTCATACACACACACACACACACACACACTACAAAACAAACATGTGACAGTGATTACAACCACAGAGAAAAACAACTCTTGAGAAGAAGAATAAGTAGGAATCTCAACAGTATGTTTTCAACAACACGCTCTTAGACAGAGAACACATTGAAGAAGCTGCACTGGAAATATGAACCCCAAAAGGTAAAAAACAAAAAAAAAGCTATCGATGAGGATCCAGTCATGCTTCATGCAACATATAACAGCAGTAAAACAGGTGAGGTCACAGAGTGAATTTTGCGGTACTTTGTATTAAGAAATATGCCCAAATACACTCAGAAAAACAGCAGTTCATCTCAATGGACACTACTCATCAGAGTACTGCCCAAGAAATACATATGTAAAATCTGATCATCTAAATAAGTATAAAGAAAAAGAGGTAAGTGTAAGGGCTTGGTCTCTGTTTTGTGGATAAAAGGACACAATTTCTGCTCTACCAACTGGGAAGTGGACACAGGAAGGGGAGGTCACTGGGAGTATGGGTGGGATGCAGACAAATGGGACCAGAGTCTGGTGGACACCATGACACATCAGGACAGGACAGAAACAGACACCGAGGGCTGGAGAGAAGCGTCCTCCTTTTCAACTTGAATAGATTTGTTCCCATCATTGGTGCCATGACAAAACAGGATTGTGTCTTTTGTTGTTTTTTTAAGGTTTCCTGCAAAGAAGTTAGTGCGTCATCCAAAAGAATCAACAAATAAAACAAGAAAAGCAGTGTGCTACTTTCAATTTTTATGTCCCCTAGTTGGAGAGGGGTTTATATATAAATATACATATATAATTATATATAAATATATATCTATATATACTGACAAGGGAGTGAGATTATATACACATATACACACACACATATATATACATATATAATCTCTGTCTTCCTGAATTCTTGACAAATAGTTAGTCCTGTGGTTAGAAGTGAAGATAGAGGGTGGAGGTTGGGAGGAAAGTTAACGAAGAGTGCATACCGCTTTCGGCTTCTGCAAAACGACAAGAAAAGAATTTAAAATCAAACAATTTGATAATAAATTGACTGACACCAGAAGGAAAAGAAGGAATAAAACCTTTGTTTCAAATTATTTGAAGGATACATGTGAAAACAAGGTTTTTCAGCAAAGCATGAGAACAGTGTCATGGGGTGGAAGGACAAGGTCATTCAGGACAGGCTGGGGCGCTGGGGTGGACAGAGGAGCAGGACTCTCAGATTTTAACACCTGGTCACTTCAGAAGTGTGAGAGGAAAGCAAATGGGAAATGTTTTAATGCAGGGAAAAAATCCAAGTTATCATCTCAGGAAGGTTCAAACACTCGATTTTTGGAGACATGGGTACTGTGTTTGATAGCCCTGTGTTTTCTCACAGGCATGATCTACATTCCTTCAAACACACCTTTTTCCACAAGAACCAATGAGCTTCACACTGAGACCAAGCCGCATCTGAGGTTTCAAGCTGGCAACGGCACACAGAAAGCCAAAACAAAGCCAGACAAGTACTTTTCTCCCTTTTCTTAAAAAAAAAATCTACAAAACTCTATCTGTAAATGTGGCTTTGTGGAAAACATCTCTGATTCGTGAATTAACTGGAGGGTCCATTAAAGGAAAGATTGTGTCTTCTGGAAAAGCTCTGATTTCTTTTTCTTAGAATGAGGGCAGGGCTTCACAAGGGGCCATTAGCAGCCTGTTTCTCTCCCTCCTTGAGACCAAAGAGTGGCAGGTGGGAGAGGACTGGTCAAGGTTCAGAGTACAGTCTCTTGCTAAGAAATGACTCCAGAATGCTTGATTCAGCATCACCCACATCAGAACACTTTGATGAGAGATGCACAAATAAGAAAGAGAGAACACTGAATTGTACAAAGAATTACTGAGTTGGCAACACAAAGAATATCATTTGCAACCTTCCTCCCCAACCCCTTAGGTACAGGTGAGCATCCCCAAGAACATGGACAAGCAGCAGTCCCAGGAACATCCATGTCATCAGTTGAACAGCAAATAGTCAGGACTCTCAATGTGTTTTTGTTTTTTTGTTTTTTTTCCAAATAATATTCTTTACTTGCCAACAGGAAATATAAAGTTATCTACATATATATTTGCTAACTGCTACAGCCATGTTCTACACACGGCTACCAAATCTACCGCTTTTTCTTCCTTTTGGTTAATTTGGATTTTCCTAACAGCTGAACATTTGATCAGATTGACATGGAGCAATCTGATCTGGGGTTGAGGTAACAGAGAACATTGGATTGACTTGCTTACAATCCAGCGTTTTTTGTCATGGAGACACAGACTGACCATTCGGAGGTCTGGCTTTATCGAGTCATTCATCCAAATAATGGAAACTCCTTAAATGATCATAGCAGGAACCTTCTAGCCTTGCCCTGCACTCTGCGTGGTCTTATAGGTGTGTGTCCGAGGTTGTCTGCCCTACAAGAAGACATACTGACTACAACTAGGAACAAACCAGGGACTTCATTTCAGAGGACAAAGGCCTGAACATGTCTCAATGAGTTATCTTTCTCCCAAAATGGTTGATAAAAACGGGGGAGAGGGATGACAGAAATCATCTCTATTTTATCTGTAATGCATACAGTGTTCCATCCACAGAATTCCTTGTTAATGTGACCCTCCTTCTTCCAGTGTGAATTCATCTATTGACTGGGGTTTTATCTGTTTCAGCCAGACCCAATCCCTCATCAGTCTCATTTGCACGTAATTACGTGCAAAATAAATAAATAAAGAGGGCTCCTGCCTCTGCGCCTTGCTCTCCCAGTTAATTTACATGAAGCTGATATGCTGCCACCTGGATTTCAGTTACACCGGGAGAAGCACATATGGTCCACAATAGGCTGCTTGTAATCCAGCTATCAAGAGTGCTTTTATCTTCCATCATGGCCCTGCCCCCTGCCTGCTGGCAATGAGGTCAGTGTCCACCTGCTTTGTGCTCACAACAGTAAAAGAGGGTAAGAGGACAGTGTTTGACCCCACTTTTATGCAGAGCAGCAAAGTGAAAATTGGCACCATCAGCTGGAGAGCTAGTCTCATCCCTTTCCCTGGAGGAACACTCTCAAGGCCCTCGGGGCTCCAGATGCCCAGCAGGTCTGGGATAGAGATGCCAGTGCCTGATCGAACATGCCTTGAGATGTGTCCTGGGGTCTGAGAGGTGTTGCCTCAGGGTCCCAAGCAAGTAAATAATAATGCTCCCAGGATGCATGCTCACCATCATCAATGTGAGCTGGCCTTGGAGTTGCAGCAAACTTACCGGCTCTCTCGGTTGGCGGACTTGTATTCAATGGCTATCATTAGGAGCTTGAGCTTCACAAAACACAGCCTGCAATGAGATGGAGACAACTCCCAGTCAGTGCTTCTGAAGGACCAGAGCCACACAGCCAACACTGTTATGACCCTTTCATCTCCTAATCCAGTCGTTATCCAAGGGAGCCTCATTCTACAGTTGCTGTGCCAAATGGACAGGGCTGGGAGTGACACCTCCCACTTCCCCATTAAAGCTGATTTCTTGCAAGCGATAAGGCGCTGAATGTTCAAAGTGCAAATTGCACTCAGGTCTAGATGTCTAGACATAGACCCAAGCAGGAATTGGTGTCTGGGGATACGTACAGGGCCAGATTCATTAGTTTCTCGGTTGGGTAGTAAAATGTTAACTGCAGGGGGAGGGAGGTTTTTGAAGCAGCTGGACCTGTTATTTGGATTCCATTTTGGTCTTTTGTATAAATGGCTTATATTGTTGTTCTGAGCAGACCCCTGTGTACTCCGAATGATGGTAATAATCCTTAGCTTCCGTGTAACTGCCCGACATATGACTGTGACACCGTCACTTCTGTCTCCAGCCAAGCTGCCCCACCTCATCTGCCGTGGCTCTTGCCATTGCCCAGACTGCTTTGAAGCCAGCTTCTTCCTCCCTCAGTGCTTCACTGATGCAGATCCTGCTCCCAGAACATCTTCTCCTCTCTCCTCACCACCCTCCCATGCCCACATCAAATCCCACCTTCCCTGTAGGTCTTCTGTGGCTACCGCTGCCATCTGATTTTCTTTCTATTCTCAGAACTCCTCTAGCACCTTGCCTGCAACCATATCATCCAGCACTTAGTCAACCTAACACTCGCTGTGCCGCCACTATCTCAGTTTTGTCTCCTCAACCAGGAGAATTTCTTTAAGAGATCCAAACTGGTTAGGAATCCCCCACAGTACTGCACATGGAACTGCTGATACAGACAAGCTCCATAAGTGATTTCCACTTACGGGGGTTCAATTCTAAGAAAATAATAAATGGTTCTGTAAAATATTCTCTGCGTAAAGATATTCAAGGTAGTAGTATTTATACACAACAAAAAGAATTGAAAGCATCCTAAATATGAAGTAACAAGGCAAAAAGCATGATGCAATATGGAATGCATTAGATTTAAAATGACATTTTAAAATATTTTTATTGATTTTAATTTTAGAGAGAGAATAACGGAGAGGGACATACAGAGAGAAACATTGATGTGAGAGCGAGCATTGGTCAGCTGCCTCCTACAGCCTCCTACTGGAGATTAAGCCTAAAACCTCAGCATGTGTCAACAGGGAATTGAACCAGTAACTTTTTGGTGCATAGGACAATGCCCAACCAACTGAACTACACTGGTCAGGGCCAAAGTGAAATTTTGAAGACCATCTTAAGGTGCAAAATTAACAAATAATATTATATGGGTATAAATCCTATCTAATAAAAGAGTAACATGCAAATTTACCATACCTATTATCAAGCCACGCCCACAGCCATGCCCATCAGCCAATCAGGAGCAAATTATGTAAATAAACCCCAACCAAGATGGCTGCGGCCACTGAGAGCAGGAGGGAGGCTTGGGTTTCCCCGGCAATGTAGGAAGCTAAGCTTTCTTCCTGCCGTTGCTGACCTAGGCCTTCACTCAATGCTACAAAGTTTCAACTATAGAAGATATATCTCAACAGAAATGGCGGCAGCCATGGAGCTGCAGAGAGGAGGAGGCTAGGGTTGCCCAGGCGATGGAGGAAGCCAAGCTTTCTGCAGCTGTGGCTGGCCTAGGCCTCCACTCCAGGCTACAATGTTTCAATTATAGAAAGTAAATGTCCCAACAGAAATGGCTGTGGCCACAGAGCAAGCAGGAGGCTTGGCTCTGCTCCAGGCTACAAAGCTTCAATTTTAGAACATAAATTAATTCCAGATCTCAGGGCCTCCACTTGGGTTGCTGGGGGGTGTGGTTGGCCTGCAAACCACCACAGGCCCCTCGCCCAGGCTGCCCCATGCCCCAAGGGAACTCCCACCCTGATCTGGGACACCCTTCAGGGCAAACCACCTGGACCCCACCCATGCACCAGGCCTCTATCCTATCTAATAAAAGAGTAATTTGCAGATTGACCATCACTCCAACACACAAGAGAGCTGCCCCATATGGTCAAAGATCCTGCCCCCATGTGTACACAAGATGGCCACCACAAGATGGCCAGCAGGGGAGGGTCATTGGGAGGTTCCAGGCCTGCAAGGCAAGGCAGTTGTGGGCAATTAAGCCTGCAGGGGAGGGCAGTTAGGGGTGACTAGGCCAGCAGAGAAGGGAAGTTTGGGGCAAATAGGCTGGCAGGGGAGGGCATTTAGGGGTGACCAGGCTGGCAAAGGAGGGAAGTTGGGGGCGAACAGGCTGGCAGGGGAGCAGTTAGACATCAATCAGGCTAGCAGGGTAATGGTTAGGGGGTAATCAGGCTAGCAGGAAGAAGCGGTTAGGGGCAATCAGGCAGGCAGGCAGGTGAGGATTTTGGAGCCAGAAATCCTGGATTGTGAGAAGGATGTCCAACTGCCCATTTAGGCCCAATCCTACTGGGATCAGGCCTAAATGGGCAGTCGGCTATCCCTCAAGGGGCCCCAGATTGCAGAGGGTGCAGGCTGGGCTAAGGGACATCCCCTGCCCCCATGCTCAAATTTTGTGCACCGGGCCTCTAGTGTATTCTATAAAAGTTATGGGAAATACATTTTAATCCACTGATGAAGTGACCTTTAAATTGATTTCTGAACCACTAGGCAAAATTAGCTAGTCATGTGAGGATGGGAGCAGAAAGTTATAGGCAGAGGGAAGGAAGGGCATAAATCCTAAAGTGGGGATGAGCATGGCATATTTGAGGAACTAAAGGGGGCTTTTGATGCTAGCTGGGTAGAAGGGGGTAAGGGTCAGTTCACATAGTGACTATCAGTCCAATGACATGAAGTTGGATTTCAGTCCCTCGAGGGGTCCCAGATTGGAGAGGGGACAAGCTGGCCTGAGGGACATCCCCGCCCCCCCCCCCATGCATGAATTTCATGCACTGGGCCTCTAGTATGTAAATAACATGATGCAATCAGGTGACAACATATTTATATACTTAGATAAATAAATGCTCACATAAATAAATTATTCTAGATAATTGTGTTTCTACAATGGGCATTATCACTCATGTTCCAAATACTTTTGTATAAAATAAAGCAACTGTTTACTGATAGGTAGGGAAGTGACTTGATGGTGATTTAGCTCCAGTATTGTAACGGGGAGGATATGCTGGGTTACAGGGCATGGCCTTTCTTGGTGCTTTTTCATTTAGTCCCCACAATATCCCAAAGAGGGAGTTATCAGCCCAGTTACTCAGACTTCTATGGATATTTCTACTTTACAGGTAATGAAACCAAGCCTTAAAAAACTCATGTAACTTGCCAAGGTCTCCACCTACTACTTGACAGATATACAACATCTTCATCCCAGAAAAATGTGTGTTGTCAGAGAGAGGCAATAAGCAAATATACAAGTGAGTTAATAATAAATTCCCAGATGAAGACAAGGACTCTGCAGAAAATAAAACCCCTAAGCAAATGAAGAGAAACTAGAAAAGTGTGTTATCTATGATGGTCCAGGAGGACCATTCTGAAGACTTGCCACTAGAACACAGGGCCCTGGAGCAAGAAGCAGGTAATGAGAGGATATAGGAAAGAGCATTCTAGGGAGTAGGAATAGCAAGTGCAAGGATCCTGAGGCAGGGAGGAGCTTGGGATATCTGAGGACCAATGATACAACTGTGATAACAATTGGGTCAGGAAGCCAGGAAGGAGCAAGGTCAGAAGACTCTGTTGGCCACCGCAAACTATCTGCAGTTTATTTCAAGTGGCAATTCAGGAAACCTTGGGTTGGTTTTAAACAGCGAGGTGCCGTAATCAGATGCGCTGGACTTGCGGATGTGTTACTTACAGGTAAGGTACCAATAAAGGCCTCATACTCTCTGGTGGGAATAAGACCAATTGCTCATTCATGCTTGTAAGGTCATGGTCCTCCATATGGCTTTCAACAGACAGTCAGATTTCAAAGGACAACTTCAGGCAGGCATGCCGGGGCTCTTGGTGATTTGCAGGTTTTCTGATTCCTGCCAGCAGACTCTAATGTCTGCTGATTACAGTTTGCTGAAACACCAGCCCAAGTACAGCTGGAAAAACGATCTTCTTAATTTACATCCCATAGAGCACCACTAACGCGTACTTTTTATGGGGCTGTTACTTCTGGAGCTTAAGCTGTTCAAAATATCAGATGGCTTATGCAGTATTTGTTGAACCAAATTACTAAGATTAAGTAACCATTTTCTAATGTAAATAGCAGCTAAATGCCAAAAGCTCAAGAAGTCTGATCGTAACTTAGCACAATCATGAAGAGGCCAATTTGCTGAGATTCTATGAGCAATGACCACTCTGATTTGGGGTTCTGGTAGTTCATGAGATCAAAGATCTTTATTGCTTTCACAGCCTGGCCCTACAGGTGAGAATGGAAGAAATGGTTCATAGTGATAATAAATAATATCTTTAAACTACTATGATATCATTTACCAACTAGATACACGAAGAGAGGAGCTTTCTAATGCAGAAAAGTCGATAAAATCGATGTGGCCTTGCACAACTTCATAGCCTAGCAGGAGTGTGCCAGCATATCTCTTTTTAAAAAATATATATATATATTTTATTGATTTTTTAACAAAGAGGAAGGGAGAGGGATAGAAAGTCAGAAACATCGATGAGAGAGAAACATCGATCAGCTGCCTTTTGTCCACCCCCTACTGGGAATGTGTCCACAGCCAAGGAACATGCTCTTGACTGGAATCAGATCCAGGACCCTTCAGTCCGCAGGCTGGCACTCTATCCACTGAGCCAAATCAGTTTCTGCTGCCAGTAGATCTCTGAGTCCTCTTTCATAATTTTCCAAATCCCTATCTCAGATAATCCTATACTACTTTATAGAAGTCTCTCTTTAAGAAGCCCTTTGACCCAAGACATGCCTTTGCTCACTGGCCAAAGGGACAAAGAGGAGAGGGACAGAGTGATGTAAACAAAGTGATTACATACAAACAGTGCCATAACCACAGATTTTGAGTCTCTTTTGAGACTGCTGATCCTGCTCTACTCGTATAGATAACAAACTGAGGTCCAAAGACAGGAAAGCAACTTGCTCAAGGTCCAATGGCCTTTATATAAAAAAAACTGAAAGTGGAAATTAAGCAATTTGTTCAAAGTTAAACAACTTTGATATAGATATGTCAAAAGTGGAAATCAAGTCTCAACGCAGAGTGCTGCACATATGTTTCTCATCAAAGCAGAGGAAATGAAGAGGTGGCCAGAAGCCCAATGTGCAGACATGTTCTGTTTGGTCAGCACAGTAATTTTTGTTTTTTAACTGGCATTAGATACCAACAGGTGATTTAATATAAAAAACATTTTTTGGCTTTCCTAGTCAAATAAGATGGCCAGGAAAGCAATCTTATGGCCACGCTGATGCTGCATTTTCTATGACTATAGAGATTGAAGCTTCAAAGCACTTGCTCCTTTGGATGGGACATATGCTCTACAATGTGCCTCAGTCCCCACCATTCCCTATTGTCTTAGACCTCACTGTTCATTCTTTGTTGCTCACTGCCCCCTACAGCCATCAAAGATTTTAACTCCCACTCTAAAAGCATCACCCGGATGTTTGCACAATATCAACACTGGGTAGTTTACTATTTACACTGCTAGCAGAATTGTGTCTCCCTTGTTAAAATCAAAGTTTTTCATCAGACACTGTCACAGAGAGCTGGCCAATAACAGAATACTAGGCTTATGGCTCAGTGGAGGTGTAGCCTGTGTTGGAGGTCCAGTGGGGAAGAGCAGATCAAGGCCAATAAACAGGGGAATGGGTGTGTTTTGGTATGGTGATCCTTCATTTATACATCTCTCTGCCCTCCAGACTGAGCTTTTTCCATGTCTCCCTGACATTTTGCAAAGTGCAAAGCATAAGCCTCCCACAAATGCCAATTCAATAAATGTATGAAAGAATGGGGAGCAGAACCTCACAAGTGGCTGGAATAACACAGAAGAGATAAAGTGGTAAACTGGGAAAGTCTCATTTAGGCAGAGAAGGCTTGGAAGTGAGTATAGAATAATGAAACAAGATGCTTCTTAACATGTCTTATTCTTTGAAAGCATACAGATCAGGGTGGGCGTGTGCAGAAGGAAATAACAGCAGTGATGTGCTCTGGGAATCTAATTTTTGCCTTTGACCCACGAGGCCTATGGACAGCAATTTCTCCTTGGGACCCTCTACAAACTATTATAAGGTGTTCGCTTCTAAGAATGTGCCTACAGACTCCCCAAAATTGATGTCCTGAGATTAAATGTTTTACTTGCATTATTCGATACCATTATTTTTAGTAAAGCAAAATGGGCTTTGCTCATCTAATCCTTAGTCACTCTCTGGCCTTACTCAGGCTTCCGTGTTCAAATGCATCCCGGACAGCGTGGTGAGAAAGGAAGCTAAGGGTGAGGGTGAGGCAGGGTAGGAGAGAAGTGCGAAAGCTCTCCCAGAGTGATAAACAGGATGGAATCAGCCATAAGTTAGCAAGAATTCAACTCTTGACTTCAAAAATAAAGTTTCTCAATGTGTTCAATGCAGGAAGTTGTCGCTGGCTGCAAAAGTAATTACAGGGGAATAGAAACGACTTTTTTTTTAAAGAAAAAAATGCCACTGACCCAAAAGGTTTTAAACCAGCAATCTGCAATAAAACTGTTGTAATAACTAGTTAGATTGCTTTCTTGGTAATTATTAAGTAAAGGTCTGTCCAATTTGACAATGACATTATACAAAGCCCCCCTTTTGTTTACTGCCAACATCATCTGTTAACTATAGTAGTTTCAACCCAGATGTTCCTGAGCAAAGGCTCTTAAGAATTAGAGTCCACCTGTTTCTACCTACCCAGAGGGAAACGAATTGTTCTTGCCACTAAATCAGCCCTCTGGACTAGAAAGATTGCTGCTAGTGTGGATTAAGCATGGAAATCTGTCCTAGAGTGTGCACCTTCTACTTTGCTCAGGAAGAATATGCAAATGTCTGAGCCAGGAGTGAGGTGGGCAAGGCCAGAGAGGCAGGGCTCAGAGTGTCTTCCATACACAGCTACCCAAAGTGCCCATCTCTCTTCAGTTATCCAGAGCCACCATTGTAATCAGAGTAGATGCAGATGTAAACACAGGGCTTTGGGAAACCAGACCTTTAGGATGGAGGGGCTAGAATGAAAAAGAGTCACATTTAGGGGCCTTGATTTAAAAATGCTAGGCTCTCAAGCACTGGCTGTTGTGGCTTAGTGGTTTAGAGCATGGGCCCACATACCGAAGGGCCTCAGGTTCGATTCCTGGTCAAGGACACGTAATTGGGTTGCAGGTTTTGGTAGGGGCATGTTTGGGAGGCAACCAATCAATGTGTCTCTCTCACATGCTTTTCTCTCTCTCCCTCATTCCCTCCATCTCTTCCTTCCACTCTCTCCACATACAAATGGAAAAAAACATACTAGGGTGGGAATTAACAAAACAACAACAACAAACAAACAAACACACAAACAAAATGGAAATATCTAGTTTAAAAAATGAAATGAGGGGATTTGTAAGGCTGAACGTCAAGGAAATGGACATCATTTGGATTAACCCTCATGGAGCTGTTACTTAGATTCCATTTCTGACAGATGGAACTAGAAGACTTCAGAACAGCCAACCCTCAAATACACTCAGAATGATCTCCACTAGCGCACCCACTGAAGACACCTGAACTTAAAAATAATTACATTCTTTGACATAGGCAATTGACATTGGTCGAAAACGTGAATGAATGCATTTCAGAAAGATTTACTATTATTAATCAGAAATGTAAGCTCTGTGTTTGCTCTGAGTACCCAGCATCAAGTCAAGCCATAGCATAGCATCCATCCCATTTCCAACTGGACTGCCTCCCTGACCTTCTTGCCTCTGTAGCCTTCAGCAAAGGGTGCTCATAGCTCAAGATCACTGGTTTATTCACTTGCATGCACAAGGGTTACTCATGAGTACTGTTCATATATGTTTAGTCTTGATAACAATACCCGAAATAATTAGGTCAACAGGGCCAACTCTTCGAGGAGAGATAATTTTTTCAAGCTCAGGCTTGAGCCTTTCATAAATTCACATACAATGCTCATTTATGCAGTCTGGCTAAATACATCTATCCTATAACAATGGGGCCTCCTAGCTTCTTTCTGCTCATGTTCAAGCTTGGACGTCTTTCACTGAAGCCCGCTGCTGTCAGACTCAGTGAACGCAGCTATAGTTCCCAATGGGCAGGAGACCAGCTTCCTCCCGGCGGTCTGACAGGTTAGGCTTCCCCAAGTGGCTTCCCTGGAAAGACCTTCCTGAGCAGAACAATACAGGGTAAGAGCATATATGAACAGTACTCATGAGTAACCCTTGTGCATGCAAGTGAATAAATCAGTGATCTTGAGCTCTGAGCACCCTTTGCTGAAGGCTACAGAGGCAGGAAGGTCAGAGAGGCAGTCCAGGGGTTGCTGGTTTTATTCCCAAGTCTGAGAACATGATGGGTTTGCAGATTTGGAATGTGAAGAGGTAGTTAATTGATAATGTTGCTCTCTCATCGATCTTTCTATCTCTCTATCCCTCTCCCTTCCTCTCTCTCTCTCTCAAAATCAATAAAAACATATTTTTTAAAGAAAAGATCCCTGCTTCCTCTCCTCCTATCATCTAAAAGAGAAACCAATTTTCTCTCATGGGGAAATCTCAAATAGCCCAGAGTGTTGAGGGAGTTCTGTGTGGTACTGGGTGGCTCCCAGCCTCCCAATCCCACTTAGCATCCCCTCTTCCCTCTTTCTTCCCTCTCTGAATCCATCCTCCTTACAAGGCACAGATCAAGTGCCATCGCTTCCAGGAAGCTTATCCTGGTCAGCACAGCCTTCAGGAAGCTCTGTCTCCCTGTAACTCAGCATCTGTCCCCCTTCATGTAGATCCATCATACAAACACTCATCAGTAGATGCTCAGCTGTCTCTGTGCTTCCATCATCTTAATGTGGCAGGATGGAGTAGGTGGGGGGGAATGGGGAGACAAGGAGATAAGTAATATCATTCCTCTTTTACAGATGAGGAAACTGGAAGTAAGCACTGAGTCCAATGTCAGGCAGCTGGTAATGGTCAAAGGGAGGAGGCACACATAAATCAAATAGTTTGTCCCAAATCAGGTATCCAGCAACTCCCATTATGTAAACTGCTCAAGGGCAGGTCACTTCCCTAGGAAAGATGGCCTTATACCCTAACCCCTTGCTTTCATAGCCTAGCCACCTGCACCCTCCAGTCACCTACTGAGGAAGGTGGGGAGTGGGAGGGAAAGAAAGGGAGTGGTTTTCTGGTGCTCAGACAACAATGGATGGAACACTCTCCTTCAGATCCCCAAGCTCCTTTGCCTTGATCTTGCTGCCACATGGGCCCAGAAACAAGCCAGCTATGCAAAACCAAGGGGGAACACTCAGGAGTTGCTGGCCCCTAAAACGAACATCTGAAAGGCATTCTGGGGAAGGTCCAGGACATGCCCACCATGACCTTCAAAGAGGCCAAAAGAAATGTTGCAACATGAACTTTCTCTGGGCTTCTCTGCATTTAGTGTGTATCTATTCTCGCCAGCCTGAAATTGCAGTTATGATCTCTGGTGGAATATAACCAAGAGCATTACAGTTTTGGTGCTCCACATTGTTTTGCTGATCTGGGGATAGGGAGTGGGGATAGCAGTTAGTTGTCTGCCTGGCGTGTAAGAGTGCAGTTTCCTTCCCATGTGTCTGGAGAGTGCAGGACACCCTACACAGAGAAGGAAGGATGTCAAAGAGGTGCACACAAAGGCCTGAATCTCAGCTTCAAGATGACGCCCACCCTTGCATCTATGCTTGGGCTAAAATCAGACAGAAACATTCCAGTGTCTGAGCCCAAAGTGGGGAATAAGAGATGTTATCCCAGTCTGTGCTGTGGAGGAGTGGGGACTATGAAGGGTTCTCAGCCATCAAACTTTGAATCAGAATCATCTGATTTGTCTATAAAAAATGGAAATGTTTGGGCCTTACTTCACATACTAAAATCTGAAGATATAGCCTAGAAAACTTTCCATCCATTATGCTCCCAGGAGATTTTTAATTAGCCATCCCTCATCTAGCAACTACTCAAAACTCTTCCCAATAGCACAACGTCAGAATACTGGCTCTGCAACTTGTCTGCAAGGTGGCTTCAGAAGGGGCACCACTGTGTTCAGTGTCCTCATTTATAAACCAGGGATCATGCTACTAAGTTACAGAACTGTTATGAGGATTCAAGAAAATGTGACTGAAATGTTTAGAAAAGATACTGCATTTTATCTTAAATTAGTTACTGCTTTGGAACAAAGCTGAGACCCAGAAGTCAACGTCTACAGCTGCACCTCCCTAGGCCAAGAGAGAGCATCTCTCCACTTGAGATTTTTGAAAAGCTTGCCTTGGGTGCCTTCTGCCCTGCCTGCCTCTCTTCCTCCAACATTCTGATCTCTTGGGAAAAGACCTTAAATTTCACCCCTTTATCCTGCCCCTTTGTGTTTCCTCAGAATGACTCTCTCAGCTTCTAAGAGAGCAGTGAGCTCTCCTGTGTTGCGATCCAACCTTGCAGAGGGGCATTCTGCCAGCCTGCAGGGAGAGCACATTTATTTCTTTTAGGTTTTAAGATGTTATGTGCTGCCTATTGTTTTAATGTGGTACATAATTACAGAAACCGCTCCAAAAATCTGTGTATTTGATCTGTGCTTTATTACACCCAGAATAACCCCCAATTCTTTTTTGTCTACAGGAAGCAGCTTAAAATATACTTTGGCATCCTTTATGTCATCTTGAAATTGAGTAGCCAATTCTTACTGTAATGAAAATACTTATGCGCCTGCCTGGTGATATACAACACTACACTCTAATTACGGCTGTGCTTTAATTAACCTGAATTGAAGAGTGTTATCATTAAACTGCTGGTAACTTTGAATTATGGCTTTTCTTTAATTTAAAGTAGAAAACACAGATAATTAAGCCTCTAGATAATCAAATGCTTGAAGAGAGCTTCAATGTTTTGGGATGTTCCTAAATCTCATTAAATGTCCTTCCTTTATTGATTATTTCTACCTCTGCTGGATCGTTGTGTTAAACGAATAATGGCACTAAGTTGAACATATTCTCATTCACATCAGACGTTTTTTGTTTTATTGTGTTCCAGACGCGTACTGAAAAAATAGTAAATTGTCTGACAACAAGGTGTGTCTGAGAGATTCGCTCCTTCTTGGGACATGTTCTAAACTTGAAAATCAACCAAGGGAAGAATTTTCAGCAGCCACTGGTATCTGGCTCTTGAGCTGGCTCCAAGGACAGTGAGGTTTCACACTGCCTGGTGGCTCAGCAATGCAGGCTCCAGTGTCCGAAGGCCAGGACTGGGCTGGAAATGCAGACCTGGCCTGAGATAGGTGTCCAGGGAGGAGTGGGCCTGCACAAAACCTTCTCTACAGCAAACTAGAGCCAGTAGCACTCAGGGGAAATGCAAGTCCTGTGTTGGATCATGAGATTTTCGAAAGAGGCCAAAACTACTTTTTATGTCAAATATTTCTATTTTGAAATTCTGGCAATTATGCCGGAACTGGTTTGGCTCAGTGGATAGAGCGTCAGCCTGTGGACTGAGGGGGTCCCAGGTTCGATTCCGGTCAAGGGCATGTACCTTGGCTGCGGGCACATCCCAAGTAGGAGGTATGCAAGAGGCAGCTGATTGATGTTTCTCTCTCATCGATGTTTCTGACTTTCTATCCCTCTCCCTTTCTCTCTGTAAAAAAAAAAAAAAAAAAAAAATCAATAAAATATATATATATATTTATTTTTTATTTTTTTTCCATTGATTATTTTATTTTTTTAAAACTTTTTTTATTGTTCAGTTTATTAATTAAATTGTTTCCCCTTTTTTATCCCCCTATATCTTCCCTCCACCCTGTACCTATCCCACCCTCCGCCCTCACCTCCCCCTCCCCAATGTCCTCTCCCATTGTTGCAAGATTTTTGTCCAATCTCTTGCTGTACTTCCAACAACACTTTTCTCCCCAAGAATTGTCAGTCCATTCCCTCTCTATGTCCATGTTTCTGTTATAGTCACCAGTTTATCTTGTTCATCAGCCTATCAGTTCACTTGATTTTTATGTTCATTTGTTGAGAGATGTGTATTTGTTGTTCATAATTTATATTTTTACTTTTTTCTTCTTCCTCTTCTTAAAGAATATCTTTCAGCATTTCATATAATACTGGTTTGGTGGTGATGAACTCCTTTAGCTTTTTCTTATCTGCGAAGCACTTTATCTGATCCTCAATTCTGAATGATAGCTTTGCTGGATAGAGTAATCTTGGTTGTAGATTCTTGCTCTTCATTATTTTGAATATTTCTTGCCACTCGCGTCTGGCCTGCATCATTTCTGTTGAGAAATCCGCTGACAATCATATGGGTGCTCCCCTGTAGGTAACCAACTGTTTTTCTCTTGCTGCTTTTAATATTCTCTCTTTATCTTTTGCTCTTGGCATTTTAATTATGATATGTCTTGGTGTGATCCTCTTTAGATTCCTATATTTTGGGGATCTGTGTAGTTCTTGGGCTTTTAAGTCAGTTTCTTTCACCAGGTGGGGAAAGTTTTCAGTCACTATTTCTTCAAGTAGGTTTTCATTAACTTGCTCTCTCTCTTTTTCTGGCACCCCAATAATTCGGATGTTGGCTTGCTTGAGGTTGTCCCAGAGGCCCCTTATGCTATCTTCAATTATCTGAATTCCTTTTGTTTCTTGCTTTTCCAGCTGAGTGGATTTTGCTTCTTTGTATTTCAAATCTTTGACTTGGTTCTTGTGGCCCTCTGGACTGCTTTTAGGACTTTGTGTAATATTTTTTATTTCAGTCTGTGTATGCTTGATTTCTAGTTGGTCCTTTTTTTTTATCTGTGAGGGTCTGGTTCGTATCCTCAGAGGTCTTGTACATTTCCCTGAGGGTCTCATTCATTTCTTTGTAAGTATCATTCATCTCCTTGTAAATCTCATTCATTTGCTGGTTGGTCTTCTTTATTTCCTGGTTGGTCTTGTTTATTTCCTGGTAATTCTCATTAAGTTGATCGGCCTTTTGTAGGAGCCTCTTGAAAAGCCTTATAACCGTGGTTTTGAACTCTATGTCTTGTCGTCTTTTCTCCTCCATTTCTTTCACACCTGATTTCTTTCCATGTCTCTGTATGGTGGCTGCTTTATGTGGTGGCTATCCTCAAAGGGACAGTGGCTCAGTCTCCCCAGTTACCTGAGGTGGGTACTCTTACTGCAATTCTTTATGGGTTGTATTCAGTGTTTTTGCATTTAAACCCAGCTTTTTGTTGTTAGCCCTAGGAGGGTTTGACCTCCAGGCCAATTGTCTGTGAAGCTCAGCTGTGCTCAGGTTGGATGGGCGGAGTCTCCAAGCCAAGCAGACAGCGTTAGCTCCACCCTATGCAGCCCCAGGGGCTCTGTGCCGGGGGCAATGGCTGCCAGCACCTCTGAGAGAGAGCCGCTGTGGAGCTCCACCGGCTGCCGGGGAATTCAAACTGTCCCCAAATGACTTTGCATGCGCAATGTCTCACCCAGGGTCGTAAAACAAAGCAGACTGACGGTTTTCCGAATGAGAGACAAGTCGCAGTGCGCTCTCTGCACCGTCACGCAGCCGAGCTGTTCGCGCGAGAGCTGCCTTCTCAAGCTGGCAGACCCGGCAGCACCCGAGCTTTGGCGTGCCCTCCCACTGTCCAGTTTTCATCCCGTGTGATAGTGGGTTCTCTGGACTTCGCCCAGAGCTGGAGAATCTGTCCAGTGGGACGCCCCTGTCTCCCCGTTGGAGAAAACTGGCTGGTTTTCAGCCGCCCGCCCTCTCTGCGGCACGCACTCCAAACCTCTCTCTGCGCGCGAATCTTTCAACGCTGTCCGCCGCCGCTCCTCTGGGTCACAGTGTCTTATCTTTACTTTTATTTGTGGAATTTTCACTTGGCGAGCGTTCTGGTGATTCTGGAAGGTGTTTGTTCCTTCGTTAAGTTGTAGTATTAAAATTGCTGATTATGACGGCAAGATAGGTGTTTCACCTTTGCCGCCATCTTAGTTCCTCAAAACATTTTTTTTTTAAAAGAAATTCTGGCAACTAACTTTAAAAAAAATGAAATACTGTGGTGAGCAAATTCCTGGTCACATTTAGCCCATGGGTATCCCAGTTGCTGCTTCCAGGGCGAGCAGCTCTAACTCTACAGGTGAGCATGCCTATGCTCTGATTTGGTTCCCAGGAGGACCAGAGAAGCAGGGGGCAGGCAAGCTTTCAAGGGCAAACTCATGTTCGATGTCAACAGGGAATGTTAAACGCCAAGGAAAGGGCTTGGAAGACTCCCTGACAATGCCTCCCTCGCCATAGGAGCCCTCGGCTCTGCAGTGTGCCCACAATGCCCTTCCTCCAGGCATAGGAAACCACAGCTGCTGTTTCTAGAGCCAGCTCTTGTTAGAAATCCCAAATTCTCAGTGCTTCCTGTGCTAGTGGGCCAGGCTCCAAGGTGGAGGAAGTCCCTGGGGACAGCTTCAGTGCTGTAGTGCCCAGTGCCTCTGAATGGTTAATGTCTTCCTGTTTCAGAAAAAGAAATCACTCTCAGAGATAGGAGACTGTGGGAGTTACAATAGGGCATCCATTCTCAAAAAATAACTTCTTCCAAACCAATTACCTATTCACTTTTCCAGTCCATTTAGCATTTAAACTTTCAAGTAGAGACAGGGTGAGAAATTTCAGTCAACAGCCAAACCACTCTGGATTGCTCAGGGTCTGGGCCAGGGACAGACCGAGCACACCTGCTGTGCTCACTGAAAGGTGTCTCCAGGTAAACCCCAAGCCCAGTCCCTCCCCACAGTGTACAGAACAGAACTGAGCCAGGGACTGAGCCAAGAGCCCCAGGACTACCCTCCTCAGACCTCCCTTTCCAGAGGGCCGGTGTGGTATGTAGACAGGGAGATAGCACAAGGTAACAGCTTTTCTTCCAATGGCTCCCCAGGTTCCCGTTTCTTCCCAGTTGGTACCAGTGAGGTTATCGAATCCCTTGCTAAGGGGGCAATGGATCAGGCTGAATGTTTCAATGCTTCCAGGGAGTTGGTGTCTTGACAGGGAACAAAGCCCCTGTTTGACTTAAACCCAGCATCTGAGATCCTAAGCTGGGGGTGCGGGGGAGAGGAGGAATTTGAGGCTTCACACTGGTGGTGGAAGTTTCTTGGAGTCCAGGACACCTGACACTCCTGAGGTCATACCCCTTAGGTGATATTTGTTCTATGGATGGATGGGACTGCCCTTGTCAAATCCATCCTGCTGAGTCAGGGTCAGGAGAAGCTGAACCTTCCTACTATCCTATAAAATAAAGAGCTAATATGCTAATTAAACCAAACAGGAAAACAATTGTCCAGATGACTTTCTGGATGAAGCTAGAGCTGTGAGGGCCAGCTGGTGCTGGGAGGGCCAGCCAAGGCAGCCAAGGCTGCGAGGGCCAAACCCCTTGCATGAATTTCATGCAGTGGGCCTCTAGTTGTAACATAACATTTGTCCATGTTGGGGACTTTTTCAAGGTCTCTTTCTGGTACCTGTGGCTCTGCATTTCCTCGGCAAATCAAAAAGGCACTTTGGAAAGTGCCTTCTCTGATGTCTCCATGACCTCGACTTAATTGAAAGAGATGAAAAATCCTTTCATCAAGGGGCTAGCAAGATTTGCTAGTAAAATCAGAGAGACATGGGTTCACACCTCCTCTTCATAAATATGTCTGCATCACAGAAGCATAATTCAAGATCTTCGGGAAAATGCAGTTCCTAATTTAGTACAAATGATGGACCATGCCTGAGATTTTTAGGACTGGAGGGAAAAGTATGGCCAGTAGAAATCCCCCAGGCAGAGACCACTCAGCGACCCACATTTCCATTCACTGCCCACAGCTGAGCCCACAGAACACAATCCCAAGTTGTCCAGTGTCCCCACTGTGCTGGGCAGAGGTTGGCATCTTTCCTGAGGGAAACCCAGTAAATACCCCAGAGGCCCAATGAGCATATGGGCATAGTCACTTACTCACAAACAGTAGGGAAGGACAGACCCACAAAGGCACTGGAGAGATATTCTGTGTACATTTCATTGGAGACTCCTTCCAAGTAGTATTTCTGCCACGTGTCTTCCTCAATCTGAAGAAGAACAAGAGGTGGGTTTGAGATATTGGCAGAAGGCTATACAAGAAAAACTTGAGTTCTACCACTCTGAAAACAAAGGAATGCACTGGGTATCTGATGGTGACCTTTCTCAACAGCCAGAAACACAAGCGCGATGCCCAGGTGAAGCTTTCCATGGCCCCGATTTCGCAGGCTAGAAATATGTCTCCTCTAAAGGACCCCTTCTTTTTAAACCTGTAGATTCCCAAAGATGTAGAGGTATGGCTGCTCACTGCCATATTAGTGGGAAGGTAAACCGATGTGATATTTTTTTGGAAAGCAATTTTACAATTGTTATCAATATTTATAAAAGTCCACATTCTTTTACACAATTCCATTTTAAGTATTCATAGCACAGATAACGAAGGCAAGTATAAGACATATGTATAAGAAGCTCCTTTCTATTCATAAGAAAATGGAAATAACCACAAATAGTATATGTATAAAATGAAATGCAATAAATTAAAAGTTATAGTGAAAGTGTATATGTCAATATAGAAATTATGTAAAAGGGCGCATTACTAAATAGTGTGTATAGTGTGCTACTGTTTTTTTTAATACTCTATAATTATCTGAATGCTTGTAAAGCCATGGGAAAATGTAAAAAGCTTTATACCAAAACATTAAGGATGGTTATATCTGAGATATACAATGACACGTTTTCTCTATAGATTTCCCCATTGTCTGAAGGCCTTTACAATGAGCATATTTATATTACAATGAAACAATGCACCTATTTCTACTTTGAGGGGCATTTTCCCAACCCCATATTGAATAACACAAAACATAAAATATAGTTTCAGAGATGTCTGACCCCAATTTTCACTAAAATGTGGTGGGTTTGCTTGATTAATCAAGTTCAGCTGGATTTCCCAACAACCTTCTTCATGCTAAGAATTTCTGATTTTTTTTTTTTACCTTGGAATCAATCTTTAAAAATCATAAAGTGAGTAACAACAAGAATGCTTAGCCATTCTAGGAGTTTGGAGATCTCATCACTCCCCTTGCATGCATGCAGGCAGGGTGTGTCCTTGGGTATCTGTAAGATGCTGCCTCCCAAGTTCATTGCTACTGGAGGTTCAATAAGGGGGAGGATGAGAGGGACTTCCCAGTCAACAGGAAGAGGTTCTTAATAATTCCTTTTGCAAATGTTGAACTAAAAGGCATCTTGCCGATGATCCAATGGTAAGTTAACTGGGAAACTTCAATGTTTGAAATTGAAAGAGACTTGTGAAGAGTAGGAAATGAACACCTACCACCTACTTGGTGACACTGTGAAATACAAAACAACAACACAGAAATAATTTAGAAATAAATTGAATATTTCCCTGCTTCTAGGCTGTTTGCCTGCTTTGTGCTCAGTCTGGGTGATTATATTGTGTTGGTTAACCTCATTAGTGGGAGCTGCTTCTAACCTACTCCCACACGGTTCACATTAGCCATGCACCACTCCTGGGTGCCGGCTGTTTACCTCCAAATCGGTCTTCCCCAGAGTGGAGTCTTTAAAAAACAAGGCACTCAACCATTTCTACTGCTAAACTGTATGATTTTAAAAATTAGCTGTAATGTGTTGAGCCTAAGCACAAACTTCCTAATTTCCTCAAATCATAAGATTTCAATTTTTTTCTCAAATAAAAGGTATGCTGATTTTATAAGCAATCATCATTAATTCTAACTAACCTGAAGAAAATCTAGTCTTTAGTAAATAATTTGAAATATATAACATTTGGGGCACTATACCACCAAAACATTTTATTGGTAAATAGAGCATATGAGGGAATGTCAATGATAAGTCCTCATAGAACTATAAGAGCAAATTGTATTCTAATAAGAATTTGGCTAGTTCTTTTAGCAGGGACAATCCATTTAGTTAGTTAGTTAGTTAGTTAGTTAGTTAGTTAATTTAATCCTCACCCAAAGATATGTTTATTAGTTTAAGAGAGGAAATATAAATGTGTGAGAGAAAAATCTATCCTTTGCCTCCCATATGCACCTCCTGAATGCACCCCCAATGATTGAACCTGAAGCCTAGGTGTGTGCCCTGACTGGGAATGGAACACACAACCTTTTTGGTGTAGAGGATAACACTCCAACCAACTGAGCCATCCAGCCAAGGCAGGGACATTCCTTTTATAATGTGTCCCACAAGTTGCTAATTTAAATCTTACAGTGATTTTTAAAAATAATGAAATCAGCTTTTATCTCAATAATTTTTTATTATTAGTGGTATTCCTTAATTAAGGTGGTTTCCATATTGTCCGTTTAGGTATGGTCAGGATTTTCATGCCTCTGTGTCCTAATGGAACTACTCTTTAGACAAAATTTTATTGTAGATTAGTCATTAAATTTTTGAAAGTAGAAATAGATTCTTTGTACAACAACAGTATTATGCATGTTTGTTTTGTACTTAGCAAAAATCATTTGTTTCACTGATTTGTTCATTCAGCAAATATTTGTTAAGCATATTAAGTATCTTAGGACCTGTTCTAGTTACTGATAAAATCCATTTAAACCAGTATTTCCTCATTTTTTTCTCTTTGCCAGAACAAATACCAGCAATATCCAGCTATGACATATTTGATCAGAAACATCTGTCTTTTACTGACTTTCTCCACATTTCTTTTTCTGCAAGTCTGCCTTTGTGGCTGATTTGAAATGCTTAAGGACCAAAAGTCAAAAAAGCTGAAAAAAATATATACCTAACTTTCTAGAAAGCAAAATGCCTCTTGCACATCCATATGCATACTTTCAGGCTGTATCTACAGTGAGGATATGATAGCAGTGAATTCTCAGTATACATGCTGAGGAGTCTAAATTCATAAACCAGGTTTCCATGTCTTTAACACTGTTTCCATATGAATGAGTCAACATGTTTTCTGGTTTCTGAGAAATATTTCATACACACACAAAAGAAACAACAACCCTACCCCTCTAAAAAAAAACACTTAAAATGATTAAGATGCTAAATGTTATGTTATATATTATTATCACAATTAAATTTGTTTAAAAATCATATGTATCACATATGAGCAGAAGAATCAGTAATACACTACTAAGGAGATGCCTTAATCCTTAGGGGCAAGAATGACAAGTTGTGATGGAACAAGGACAGTTACGGGCAGTCCCATCAGGAGAGTCAGGTGCAAGACCCAGCCAATGACACTGCAGTGGTCATCAACCCAGTCAGCAGAACCTCACTCTCCATCCCCAGGCCAGGGTACCAATGGTGACTTCTTATTCAGGTTTACCTTTCTGTCTCAAGCATGGCTTATTTGACTTGGCGTGGAAAAGTGAAAGCGCAGGTTCCTTTTATCTTTGTCAGCAGCAATGAGATGCATTCTCAGGAAGGGAAAAATAAGTGTAAAAGATGTCCAGTTTAAGATACTGTGGTGAACATAGAGGAAATGCCAGTGTACAAACAGATCTAGATAGGGTACAGTGAGTTTGGTCATTATAATTCGCCTTTCACAGAAGACAACACTAGGGCACAGAGAGGTTAAGTAATCCACTGAAGGTCACAAAGCAATGAGTGGGACAAAGAGAATTCAGAGTTCATGTTTTTTTCTTTTTTGTTGTTGTGTGTGTGTGTATATATATATATATATATATATATATATATATATATTTGATTTCAGAGAGAAAAGGAGAGAGAAAGAGAGATCGAAACATCAATGACAGAGAATTACTGATTGGCTGCTTCCTCTATCCCTACTAGGAATAGAGCCCACAACCCCGGGCATGTGCCCTTTAACAGAACTGCAACCAGGACCTTTCAGTCTGCAGGCTGATGCTCTATCCACTGAGCCAAACCAGGTAGGGCCAGAGTTCATGTTCTTAATCACCTACCATATTACTTATTGTTAGAAATGACAGGTCAATATAGGAAAGCAGTGATGCTAAAGTTTGGGAACCAGAAAAGCACCTAGAAGGGAAATATCAGATCAGAACACCCTCAAGGGTATATATAAGCACCTAAAAGGGAAATACCAGATCAGAACACCCTCAAGGATTCAAAATCCTAACTTCTTGAGCCCATGACTTTGTGAGAGGCCAGCAGGAGTAACAGTGATTTCGCATCAAGCTGAAAGACTTCAGGCCTCCACGCAGAGCATGGCAGCATCAATTCTAATCTATACAATGGAATCATCTGAGACTCCAGTTCTTTCCTAAAATAGTACATGCTGTTCTCCACATCTGTGTTGTCAACGTAGTTTTTTATTTTTTTTAAAATATATTTTATTGATTTTTTACAGAGCGGAAAGGAGAGGGATAGAAAGGCAGAAACATCGATGAGAGAGAAACATCCATCAGCTGCCTCTTGCACGCCCCCTACTGGGGATGTGCCCGCAGCCAAGGTACATGCCCTTGACCGGAATCGAACCCAGGACTTTTCAATCCGCAGTCCAACACTCTATCCACTGAGCCAAACTGGTTTCGGCTGTCAACGTAGTTTTAACTATAATGTGAACACTTCCCTGCAGAAAAAATGAAGGAATAGGACAAAAATGACTTAGGGAAAGGTGCCAAAATTAATTTGCCAGTCATTCAGCAATCTGTCAAAGGCAAAACATTGCCTGAGGCATCAAGTTGTTTTCTTCCTGTCCCATCAAACTCCAGCTGTTCCAGAAAAGCACCTGAAAGATGCACAGGTGACCTGTGCATCAAAAACCCACAAAATCCTCGGGGAGAAAAGAAATCGAGCCACTGGCCAGCTCGTCTACTCTTCTCATGATCTTATTCATCAGTCCTCCACTATCTAATTTTTCAACCAGTGAGTTCCACTCTCCCCCTTGCCCCCCAGAAAATGGCTGTCCACCAATCCATGGGCTGATGGCTCTGTCATCAAAGGCACCTTCCAACTAGAACCATTCTCCTTGGCTCTGGTGGAAGGAACACCTTCTAGATTCCAATTCTGCATGTGTTACTAATGATCGGTCGGTAATGACACCTTTTCTATTTTATGCTTCCCCTGATGAGCATGAAACTATGTTTCGCTAATGCTAACAGCCCAGTGAATGTGGAGAATCAACCATCCTGGCTGGGCTGTGTTACAAGCATCGCGTAATCTGTTCCAACAATGAGTCAGGATAACCATGCTGATTGCAGCCAAATAATTTTGTAAAAGTCTATCCCTACCTCCAGAGTCATCTAAATAATTCCAAAGATGATCACATTCCAACCCTTATTTAATTGAAAACAAGTACACTGTTTTAATCCAAATATAGGTTATATTGGATACATCAAAAATAATGAACTGAAAGGAAATTATGAAAACCAATGACCAATATTTTAATAGCTGCAATAAAAAGAAGTAAGTCGTAACACACATGCCAATATTGTCCAAAAATGGTAGTAGGAGGCCAGTCTAATAGCAGGTTGTTGTTACATTTACAATTTTTTTAAAGTATCTGAATTCTCAGCTAATATCCTTCCTCTAATAATGTGACAGTCTAAAACAGTGCACTAACATCAACTGGTCAGTGTACCTTAGATCCCATCAAGACATATTTATTCTTACAAAAAGGAGAGAGTCCACAGAAAGTGTCAGGCCCCTGATTACAATTATGAAGGGAAACAGCATTTACAGGCTCCGGGCGGATGAAGGTGTGGATGGTGACTAAAATGAGTGGGGTCACTGTCCCCGCCTTCAACAGCACAAGCGGGCTCTGTCCCAGGGAAACATCTGCTTTCACGCTGCGTCTAAGGGTCTCTTGCTGGAAAGAACTATGTTGAGGACAACTGAATGTTGAGAAGATTTCATCCCTTGGTACCAGGGTTCTGTCTCTCCTCCATTTCCTTCTAAGTTCCCATGTTAACAAACATGCCCCAGTTGTTATCCATGGGCATGTGGGTCTCTTGTTCTCTCACTTCCTGGCCTCTAGATTCTTCAGTATCATTACAACTCCCCAAACCAACTCACCGAACTAAACCAACATGTTTGAATCTTTCTCGCTTAGGTCCTCACAGGTGGCAGGACAGGGTCTGCCTCCGTGCACAGCTTTCTGGGGGTAGAGAAACTGGCGATCCAGTTGAAACCAAAGGAAAGATGCAAAAGAGCTGGGGAACAAGTGGTACTGTGCACCTTTCAGAATATGTTTCTTTCTTGTGCCACATTGCCTACCTGGCTGTCCTTGGACATGAATGCGGGTCCATGGCCCTTCTGATAGCAGCTTTGCACGTTGGGGACTCCATAACCATTTGGCATCCTCAATGATAGCCCATTTCAGACTGCATTGGCCAGAATGTGAGGGCAGGAAAAAAGGATCTCGGATTTTTCTAAAGATTTCAGGACAATGTCAATTAAAACAAATTATTTGAGATCTGATGGAATGCCAGATAACTGGTTAAGCGCTGGACGAATAAATAAACAACTCCAAAGACACATTTCAGGGTAGACTTGAGCCAAGTCTCTAATTCCCAGACTAGTGGGCTGCAGAGTATCAAATAAAATTTCACCCATCACACATTATGAAAAAAAAAGAGAATCCATATGAGGTATTTAGAGAGAGAACAGACCACACAACAAGCATTAGTGTACATGGCATTTCCCCGCTATGTTTCCCCCAGCCCAGATTATTTCAGAAGAAACAAGAAGTGCCAGAGGGACTGGAGGTAAAAGAATGGTTAGCAGAAAGCATGATATGAGAACTTTTAAAATGAATAATTATTGCCTGGCCAGCATGGCTCAGTGGTTGAGCATCCACCTATGAAGCAGGAGGTCACGATTTGATTCCTGGTCAGGGCACATGCCCAAGTTTGGAGCTTGATCTCCAGTAGGGGGCGTGCAGGAAATGGTTGACCCATGATTCTCTCTCATCATTGATGTTTCTCTCTCTCTATTTCTCTCTCTCCCTTCTTCTTTGAAATCAATAAAAAAATTTTTTTAAGAATAATTATTTAGAAACTAGAGTCCTGGTGCATGAAATTCATGCACAGGGGTGGAGGGGTGTCCCTCAGCCCAGCCTGCACCCTCTCCAATCTGGGACCCCCTGTTTAGGCCTAATTCTATAGGACATCCCTCTCACAATCCAAGACTGCTGACTCCCAACTGCTTGCATGTCTGCCTTCCTGATTGCCCCTAACTGCTACTTCCTGCAAGCCTGATCACCCCCTAACCACTCCCCTGTCAGCCTGATTGATGCCTAACTGCTCCCCAGCCAGCCTGATTACACATAACTCCCTTCCCCTTCAGGCCTGGTCACCCCTAACTGTTCTCCCCTACAAGCCTGCCCCACCCCAACTGCTTTCCCTGCAGGCCTGGTTGCCCCCAACTTCCCTCCTCTGGTCACCCTTAACTGCCCTCCCCTGCAGGCTTGATTATCCCCAACTGCCCTCCCTTGCAGGCCTGGTCCCTCCTAACTGCCCTCCCCTGCTGGCCATCTTGTGGTGGCCATCTTGTATCCACATGGGGAAGCCATCTTGTGTGTTGGCATGACAATCAATTTGCATATTACTCTTTTATTAGGTAGAATAGAGGCCTGGTGCATAGGTGGGGGTCAACTGGTGTGCCCTGAAGGGTGTCCTGAATCAGGTGGGGAGTCTCTTGGGGCATGGGGTGGCTTGGCTGAGGAGACTGTGATGGTTTGCCATGCCCCCTAGCAACCCAAGGGGAGGCCTTGGTATCTGGGATTTATTTATCTTCCATAATTAAAACTTTGTAGCCTTGAGCGGAGGCCAGGGCCATCCAGGAAGCTTGGCTTCCTCCATCACAGGGGCAACCCAAGCCTTCTGCTCTCTCCAGCTCCATGGCTGCTGCCATTTTTGTTGGAATTTACTTATCTTCTATAATTGAAACTTCGTAGCCTTGAGTGGAAGCTAGGGCCGGCCAGAGCGGGTGGGAAGTTTGGCTTCCTCCATTGCAGGGGAAACCCAAGCCTCCTGCTCCCTCTGTGGCCTCAGCCATTTTGATTGGGTTAATTTGCATATTTTCTCCTGATTGGCTTGTGGGCATAGCGAAAGTACGATCAATTTGTATGTTTCTCTTTTATTATTGTAGATTATTTAAGAAAGTGTTACCTATGTGGCAAAAAAATGGGTGTTTTTTTTTCCCCAATACATAGAAGACCTACTTTCTTATTTTTTTCTCTAATGTAGCAAAGGCGTTTATGCTTAAGAGATGTCAGACTTTTTTAAAGATTGGTCTAATTACTGTCTATCCAAATATGACTTTGTTTTTGCAATCTTGCTAATAGTTAATAGCATCCCCATTTTCGCTTCAAACAATAAGGTTCTAATCTGGTAGAGGGAGCAGGAAGTACATGCTTTCTTGTAGGCTGAGCAACCTTCCCAGGGAACACTTCAGCCCCCCACACAGGATTTCCCAGGACAGAGTTCCTCAGCCCATGTAAGGTGAGGGACCAGGCTTTTATTTTTATTTCTAATATCTATTCTTCTGCAGACAAAAACTCCCGAAAACTCTTATAAAAACTAATTCCAAAATAAGACGAAAAAACAATGAAAAGACAAGACATGCAAAGTACAACATTTTAATCATGAGATTCAATCAATATAAAATCAATCTGCCAATTGCTTTAAAAGTTTCAAAGCACTTCCTCCTGTGTTCTACCTTATCTCTGGGTGGACGGGCAGCAAACAGTTCACAGGATGGCGCCTGTGATTGTGTGCTAGCCACACTCTACCTCACAAACCTTCCTTCCCCCAGTTTCTTCAGGTGTCTGTGAAGCTGAATTATTCTCAAGTGAGATTTTCCAAAATAAGTGACTAATGGGTCACTTGAACATAAGTTTAAAAAGAACCATGAACATAAGAGAGAAGAGCAGGTTCTAGGGTATCCCCATTAAAACAGGGGCCATTTTGAAGGCAGACAACTTTGTCTGGATCTCCAGTGCCTGGAACAATGCAGGGATCACAGTAGTAGCTCAATGATATGGTTGAATGGATGGAATAAATTTGGGAAGCACTGAATTTAACAAAGCCAAATGGGATTTTTTTCGGGCAATACTTGGAGTATTTAACACATTAAGATGAACTGTAAGTCTCCAGGGGGAAACTTGGTGTTTAGTCACTGAACCCAGTATTCTAAGGAGCAGCTTGTGGAGATGGGCAGTGCTGATCTTGGTCTCCCTTACTTCCCACTGTGGCATTTTTCTTGATTTTTCAGCACAAACAGCTCTCTCTATGGCCATTTCCAGTGGTCAAAGTCCAGCTTCCTAAAGGTTCACAGTGTGTGCCTCCTCACTGGCAAGGCTGCTCTGCATTTCCCCAGCCGATACACTCCTCCTCGCGTTAATGGGAACACTGATGGTGCCCACTTCCAGGGATGCTGGGAAGCTGGACAGATTATCCACGTAGAATGCATAGAACACTGCCTGGCTCCAAGGAAGCAGCCAGTACCTACCATAAACTACCACCACAGCATCCGAGTCTCCTAACAGCTCACAAGAACTACAAGAAAGCAGAATTGGGAACATGAGCCCCTCCTTTGTGCACTGAACTTTGCATCTTCTAGAACAAGCAGCACAGGCCCTTGTGAGAGGTGCTTAATTAATATTTGTTGAACTGAACTGAGCAAGACAAAACTGGAGGAAATCACAAAGTGATACCCACCATTTTCCCAGGTATCTAACCACAAGCACTATCTCTTCATAGCATTTAGTGTCAGACAGTAGATGAACTTACTATGCCTCCAAATGCTGAAAAATTCTTCATTCTTGAGATCTAATAGGGAGCACGTACAATTGGGTCCTTTTTAAACTTCCCAGAAAACTTCTTACTATAAGCAATAGTCTTCTGAGAAGTTTTGTCATCACAGAACATCTTGGGCTACTCATGAGCAAGTGGCTTACGGTTCTCTAAATTCAAAATCCAATAACATGGAAGCATGGATTTGAAAGAAGGAACTCTCAGAAGCTAGTGCATCACCAGCAATCTCACCGAAGTCCCTCCTGCTGGTGAGGAGTCCCACCGCCACCCCTACAGAGCCCATGCTAGCTTCCTCATGGGACTTCTCCCTTCATTTGTCCCTTGTCTTCATTTTATGGATTCCAATGTTTCCAATGAATCAACATTGGAATTGAACAACAATGCAAAAGCAAATAGACTGAGCCTGTTAAAGGCTGTATTTGTCAATGCCATTACTTCTAAATTCTCAAGCTGAGGCCAAAAATAACCTGTTGGTTGCTTATTTATTTATATATTTAGAACTGGGAAAATATGAAACAAGTTAGAAAGGCATGTGAGTCGGCACAGGAATTATGAGCTTGCTTTGGATGAGAAAAACTGCTAGAGTAGCTTATACTTTTGCAGAACCTTCAGAATTTTGGACAGTTTGGCGAGAATCCCACTGCATCCACTGATGTTAACACTTGGAGTGATTTCTCACCAGTGGGCACATCTAATAGCCTATTTAACTAGTCTTCCGAGGCTCTGGGTCCAGTGCTTGTGCATGGGAATCACCCAAGGTCTTAGACAAACGCAGTTTCTGATGCTGTGGTCCTGGGGTGGGGTCTAAAATTGCATTTCTGACAAGTCCCCCCAAACATCACTGATGCTGCCCGAACATGGACCACACTTTGAGTACCAGAATCTATCCCCAAAACAGTGAAGGATAGTGGACAAGTATTTTCCATCATGTCCTTATGGACCAGAGATTAAAGAGAATCAATCACAGCCAAAGTATTTCAGTTAGCAATGAAAAAAGAATGTTTTCCAAGATCATCACTAAATACTGGAGCCAGACAGAGCAGGATTGTAGCTAATTAAGTACAAGATGGGTATCCAAGTGTTTGGGTTGCTGTGGTAATTAGTCAAAACAATATTTCAAGGATTCGGATTTATCAGCATAGTCTCTCTCCATTGATCCAGTGACCCCACTGATAGCTTAGTCTTTATTTCAATGTGGGCTGTGTAAAGGAGGAACAATAATGTGGCTATATTTAATTCAATTAAAAATAAAGTTTCAGAAAATGGCCCTAATTTGTATCCCTAATTTCTATTCAACTTTCCCATTTTAGGACACAGTGCTGAGTGTGAAGATGAAAGCACTTGCCAACTCAGTCCCATTTTAGTGACAGCAGATTCTGAATACTTATGTCTCCTATCGCTGTACAATACGGCCTAATAAAGGCGAGCCAAAGAGACTAGATTTCATTTCAGAGCAAAGGGTTCGCCCATAAACTTTTGCTTTCTGGCTGAACAGAGCCATTCCAGCCGTGAGCATAAATTGTGCTAGCTGTAGGTATCAAGGTGATTGGGGAGCCAAATGGGTTATTTGTGGGCCAGGTATCCAAGGCAGAGGCATGCGCTTTATTGTGTATTCATTGTTATCTGGAAAATATCTTGCCAGCTAGAGAATATTTTTGTAGGAAGTTAGAAATGACTTCAGAAATTCTCCTCTGCCACTTCCTAGAGTGGATGGTAGGCCTCATCAAAAAGACATTTGGTGCAGAAATTGAAAATGGGCAGCCTATAAATTGCTGAGGTATTTAGCTGGGTTTAGCAGTTTCCTTGTAAGAGAGACCATGATCCTGTGTGCAGGAGCAATATACAAAGTACAGAAGCACATTCAGGCTCTGGGTTCAAACCCCAACCTCACCAAGTGCCTCTGGACCACCTGTGTAACCCCTCCAAACCTCAAAGCCCTCACCTGCAAAATGAGGGCAACAGTGGTACCTACCTCCTAGGAAGGCACCAGAAATGAAGTGAGACATGGAAAGTGATTAACATGGTGCCAGGTGCTCTTGTGGTTTGAGCACACTAAAAGATGGCATTTATTGAGTATGCACCCTATAGATGTTCTATAAATGTCAGCTATCATTTTACGTAATAATGAGTGATGATGATGGGAATGGGGATGGAGATAATAATGATGATGATGAAGGTGATGGTGATGGTGATGATGGTGGTGATGGTGATGGTGACAATGATGACATCCTACTGCTCACACATAGGAACACAAGCCAGTTCGAGGTTGGGCTTGTGATTCATGGTTTCCTGTTGTTTAGCTAATTCTAGAAAAGCCTAGAACATCACTGACCATCAGATGATCCTGTGGCCTGAAGAGAAACACTAAGCAGCTTGAATCTGTCTCCTAAACAAAGCAGTGTTCTGGGATGTCTTCCTTCCTCTCCACCTCTCCCAGTGGCCAGCAAGTTCACTCTTAATAGGGACGATGACAAGAGGTAAGTTACATATTTGGATGAAATGATAGTTTCCACAAACGGAAGAAGGGCCATATGTGGACAGCAACTTTAAAGTAAGGCAGAAAGACTCAGCCTGACTTTCTGAAAGGAGCCCCAATTGGATTGGCTCCTTCTGGTCCCTGGACTTGACTCTTGCCCACCTCCTTCAACTGTGGGCTCTCTACACTTCATTCTTTTTCTCATCCTCCTTCCCAGCAAATGGCTTTGTTCCTAGTTTCCAGCCTCATCTCAAGACTGATTTTGATGCCTGGAGCATCCTTGGTCCAAAGGATAAGCTTGCTAATAAACTGGTGCTTGTTCAAACACTATTGCTAAAAAAAAAAAAAAAAGTTCAAATTGTATTTGTAGGAGAGTCTGAGAATTGGATGGGGAGATAAGACAGAAGATTGACCACTGGTAAGAGACCTCAGCCTCTCCTGGCCACAGCAGTTCAGTTCAGCCCCCCTTCTGCATACTCCCTGCACCAACATGAAAGGAAGTGAATTCATCCTTTTGGGAAGCAAGTTAGAGAATACCTGCTGTTGCCTCAACATGCCTCTTGGGAGAAAGGACCCCATCCCTCTGACCCCGAATAATTCACCAAAGCATTCCTTTCAACCAAAATTGTATGCCTCCTCAGGACAGTCCTGGAGGGCCCACTTTTCTCCTTGTTGGATTTCTGGAATCAGTTTAGCACATGTTATAGCTCAGTATCCTCAGAATGCTGCCAGCCTAGCCCTCACCCTGCAGGTGTTATGAGGCAAGAAGAAAGAGAGGACTTGTGATGATCCCATTTGGGCAAGGAGAGGCCTCTCTGCCCCTATGCTCATTGGTCATGAGAAGTTCCTGTCCTTTAGGCAGGACCTAGGGGATTGCTGCTCTCTAAGTTCTCACAAGTAACTCATTCATGCACACAATCTCCTCTCAGTTAATGCCAGCACAGGCTCTGTCCCAGGCAAGGCTGCACTTGTTAGATGGGCTTTCATTACATATAGGAAAGAATAGAGTGTCTCTATTCAATGCAGAGGCCTGGGAAAAGCCAGACAGATGCGCCCAGCATCCCAGCTTTTTCTTGTCTGAGCAGAGAGAATATCCCAGCCCCCAGGGCAAAGGTGGGTTCTGACAGAGGGGTTGGCAGAGTTGAAAGGGGAGTTGAAAGGACCAGAGTCACTTAGGCTGATGAACAATGCCTCTGCCCTAGAAAAATGTATTCAAGCAGAAAATTCTGCTAACTGTATCTCTCACAAAGAGTTCCAGGGACCTCCCCCAACATTAGTCATTTACAAAAATGTTGGAAGCACAAAATAGTAAGCAATATAGGGAAGGATGCTTTTATGCCACTCCAGAGGATAACTTTATATTAGGTTCATCCTTCTTTCTTCTCCCATTAGTGACCTAAGAAAAACCCAGTCCCAAGTCTCATCACAAACAGAAATCCAAATAGTACCACCCTCTCCTAAGAAGGAAGAAGGGAGTTAGGTGCATTGATACACTGATGATGTCTCCAACCACTTTGCACATGGATGAAGATAAAGCTCAAAAAGGTTGAGTGATCAGTCCAAGGTCTTGCTACAAATCATGTGCTAAATCAGCTTTACAACTCTTCTCCTACCCATTCCTTGGCCCACTGCACAAGTATACAACTGTCTTCACACTGTACAAGGCAGGGAGGGCTGTGCTGGCAAATTTGGATAAGACAGTGGTCCATGGATATATCTGAATAGGGAAATACATCCCAAGATCTCTGGATGGTCAAATCTAATACCCAATCTGAATTCTGAAAGGAGCACCAAAAATTCCCTTCACACTCATTCTTTCTTCATTAGTCTATTCAAGAAGGAAAAATACCCAACCACTAAAATAAATGGCCATCTCACTACCAAACTTTAGCTAAAATAAGAAATGCATAGAAATTCCTTAAGAAATGATACTCCCCTTGTCACATATACACAAAGGAAAGACTTGATTCAATCCACTGTCCTAAAAAGCAATGCTATAAATATGGAGGCTAGGATGTAATATAGACTTCTGTTGTCAGATTGACAGTAAAGAGCTTTTGCAAACCAAGGCCATGGGCATAAAAATATCTGTTACTTCTCAGTGGGCAGAGATATCCTACCTACTGACACAGTATGGAGGAAAGGAAGGAAGTGATATCTCTCACTCACATGCCAATTAATGCCATCCACTTCCATCCTACTTCCCATTGCCTAGTGCAGACAAAGCCCAGTGTTGGGGCAGGGCACCTGTATTTCCTTGAACTTGAAACCCTTATCAGTGGGACTGCATCATTCTTGTTACTGTGAAATACATGTGGCAGTTAATGATAAAAACTATAAAAATTATACCCAGTTGAAAGGTTTTATCTCATGTCATTTTTCAAGATGGCAGATAGATGCTTAAATTGATCTTGGCATCATTTGACTGGTGTCCCAAAGTTTCTCTAAATCAGCCAGATGAGTCTGAAGTTGAAACAGCGACCTCACATTGTTCTTCTGGGAGAGGTGCTGGATTTCCTTGCCCCACAGTTTGCCATACCATTAGTCTGTGATGTAAAGGCAAACTACCTCAAACTCATCCCAGAGGAAATGATTATTAAATATGCTAAAGGACATGATGATAATGGCAGTACCTTGGAAAGGATAATCTCCCTGGTCCAGCTATAAAGGACAAACATGCAATATGGCATCTATAGCGCTCTCTGGGCTTCTGTTCTGGATGAGATTGAGTAAGCACACTCCCCTCTGTAACTTCCACTAAATGCATCTATCACATTTGGACAGAATGCATTGAGCAGCTATTTGAAAGCTCTGAGAAGTAAAAAGCAGCTGGCAGATTAGGGGAAATGACCAGAATAAGAAGGACCACCAAATCAGCACAGTGAATTTACCATTGTTTTTCCTCTGGTATTCCTTGCCATGACCTTAAGGCAGCCCAAACCTCCTAAGTGAGCACCAGGATGTGAGCAGAGCAAGCTCCAAGAAAAGCTCTCTCGTTTTGGCTCAAAAAGCAGTGCAGGGAATTCCTAACATTGAGAGAAAATGGGGGAAACCATGGTTTATCTTTTTGTTTTTAAATTATTTTCTCACATCCCACCCCCCTACCCCCAAGCCATCCAATGGTAATGGTAGCAGCAGCAGCAGCAGCAACGGGAGCTGAAAGGAGGTAAGAGAACCTTTTCTGGCTAGAGAATTTGAGGCCCCAAGAGAGTGGGGCAAAGCCCTATTATTTTTCTTTTTTTAAATATATTATTACTTTAATAGAGAGAGGAAGAGAGAGACACAAAGATGTGAAAGAGATACATGAATGGATCTGTTGCCTCCTATCGATCCTAGATTCAACCCGCAAGCTGGGCATGGGCCCTTACCAGGAACTGCACCTGCCATTTTTTGATGCATGAAACAATGTTCAACCAACTTAGCCACACTGACCAAGGCAGTCCTGTTGCTTTTTATCTCTCTTTGTCCTCCCATTGGTTGCCCCAGTCACTGAAAAAGCAAAGCAACATTTTTTAAAGCCCCAGATTTTTGGTCAGAATATAAAAAAGGAAAACCCCACGAAATTGAAAGTTCCCTGGAGATCACAGAGAAAGAGGACTTGAAAAAGTAACCCCTTATTATTGTTTATGAATTTTTGGGCCCACCCCGCACTGTGTACATGGATGGAACCAACCTTACATAGCATATATAAATTTTGAGAACTAAACTATAACATAGTCTATGGCCCAGTCTGAGACAGATATGGGACAGATTCAAAGAGCAATGCTGATGCTTTGAAAACTCAACTATCATTGGAATCACATGCCATAGAACCTTGGTCAGAACTTGCAGCTTAAAATCAAACAGGTAATTTTGGGCCAAAATAAAATTATCAACATTTTTCTAAGATTTATACAAGACTTAGAGTTGCACAATAAAATAATCAAGATGTTCAGAATATAACAAAAAATAACTTGGCATATGAATAACCAGAAAATATCTCAACTTGCATCAAAGGTCTAGATGGCACAGATATTGGAATTGCCTAAATAAGGGCCTAAAAGCTATTATAAAAGCGATTCAATAACTAAATGAGAACACTTTTATAAAGAATTGAAAGATAGAAGGCCTTAGTAAAGAAACAAGAGAAAATGAAGAATCACATGGAAATTCTCAAATTGAACAGAATCGAGATGATAGAGAAGGGAATCAATAAACTTAAATCAACAAAAATTGAACAATTTGAACAACAGAGAAGATTGTTAAAAAATGAATAGAGCCTTAGAGTCCTGTGGAACATTAGAAAAAGACCGAGCTTTTGTCTTAAAGAAAACACAAAAGAAAAGCAGAAATTGTGTGGTACAGAAAAATATTTGAATAAATAATGAATAAAAACTTCCCAAATTCCACCAAAGATAAACCTAGTGCTTCAAGAATCTTAGTTAGCCCCAACAGCATAAACCTAAAGAAATAATGCTCAACCAATCAGATGACAGGAAACCAAAGACAAAAAGAAAACATTAAAAGCAACCAGAGAAAAATGAGTCATTACTTATAGGTGAATGGTAATTCAAATAGCTATGGATTTCTCATCAGAAATAATGAAGCCAAGAAGGAAATAAAACAACGTTTTAGAAAATAGATTTTGAGAGAGAGAGAGGAAGAAAGAGAGAAACATTAATGTGAGAGGGAAACTGATTGGCTGCCTCCTGTATGCCCCTCAGCAGGAATGGAACCCACAGCCTTTCTGTGCACAAGAAAATGCTCAACCAACTGAGATACAACAGTCAGGGAAAAACAACACTTTTAGAGTATTAAAAGAAAAAGATCTGTTAACCCAAAATTTTTTATTCATCAAAAATGTCCTTCAGGAATGATGGTGAAATAAAGACATTTTCAAAAGAAGGAAAAAAGTAGTTGCCAGGAGACTGCTCTAAAAAAAATTGGGGGTGGGGGTGGGGGTGGGGGATTTGTTCAGACAGAATAGAAGGATACCAAAAGGAAAGTTGAAACATTAAGAATTAAGAGAGAAAAACAGAAAAGGGAAATAACAGTATAAATATAAAATACTATACTTCTGTTGAGTTTTTTAAAATATGTTTGATGGTTGAAAGCTAAAGTTGTAATACTGTCTGATGGGTTTTCAATGTATAAAGATGTAATAATGCAAAACACAACAAAAAATGTGGAAGGTAAAGAGACCTGTAAAAAGCGCTACTATGAACACTGGGATGCATATGTCCTTTCTGATTGGGAAAAAATAGACACATCTAATAGTTTTAACAATAAAGATTAAATATATATTCTAGAGGCCTGGTGCATGAAATTCATGCACAGGGGAAGAGGGTCCCTAAGCATGGCCTGCACCCTCTTACAATCCAGGACACCTCAGGGGATGTCTAATTGCTGGTTTAGGCCCAATTCCATAGACAGTCATACATCCCTCTAGCAATCCGGGACTACTGGCTCCTAACTACTCTCCTGCCTGATCACTTCTAACCACTCTGCCTGGCTGCCTAATCACACCTAACCACTCTGTCTACCTGACTGCCTCTAACTGCTTGCCTGCCTGCCTGATCGCCCCTAACTGCTTTTGCTTCAGCGCCCCCCCGCCCCCACGGTGACATTGTCCCAAAGGACATCCAGAATGACACGTTCAGAAGGTCATTCGACTGTCCGGTCTAATAAGCCTATTAAGTTTTTAATATACATTGAGTGGCCAGATTATTATAATATCTGATTGAATAATAATCTGGCCACTCTGTGTGTGTGTGTGTGTGTGTGTGTGTGTGTGTGTGTGTGTGTGTGTATTTAAAGAACCAAATTAAAAGCTGACTCATTGAAAAGATAAGCAAAATTTGTATGTAGTAAGACAGACAAAAAAAGAAAGACATACATTACAAAACCAGGAATGAGGGAGAGGTTATCACTTCATACCATGCAGACATTAAATGGACAATAATGGAAAATTATGAACAACTTTATGTACATAAATTGAGCAACTCAGTTAAATTAAACTAATTCTTCAAACCCCTTAAACTGCCACAACTCACCCAAGATTATATAAATAACCTGAATAGACCTATAACTATTAAAGAAATTGAATTAGCCTTTAAAAATCCTTGGGAAAAGAAATTCAGGTCCAGATGGTTTCATTAGTGAATTCTATTAAACACTTGAAGAAAAAATAGCATCAATTCTATACAATCTCTTCCAAAGAATAGAAGGAAAAACACTTTCCTACTCATTTTCTGAAGCCAAATAAAATCAGACATGGACAGTATAAGAAATATCCACTTGAAAACATATACACAAAAAATATTTATAAAAACATTAGCAAATCCAATCCACCCATATATCAATACATATATACACATATCTATACATGTGTATATACACATATGTATGTACACATTTGTGTGCCTGAGTTGTGTATCACGTTTTTAGCAATTGGGATTTATCCTGGAATGCATAGTGGCTGCTTTAATATTCTCAAATCAGTCATGCAATTCACTATATTAACAGTCTAAAGAATGAAAACAACATGATTATATCAACTGATGTACAAAAAGCATTTGGTAAAATTCAATATCCAAAATGGGACTATATCAAAATAAAAAGGTTCTGAACAGCAAAAGAAATCATTAACAAAACAACAAGAAAGCCCCTGTATGGGAGAACATATTTGTCAATGTTAGCTGTGATAAGGGTTTAATCTCCAATATTTACAGGAAACTTATACAACTTAACAAAAGGAAGATAAACAACCCAATCAAAAAGTGGGCAATGAACCTAAATTGATACTTTTCAAAAGATGACATAAGGAAGGCCAAGAGACATATCAAAACATGCTCAAAGTCACTAATCATCTGAGAGATGGAAACCAAAATAACAATGAGGTATCACCTCACACCTGTCAAAATGGCTATCAACAACAAACCAACAAATGACAAGTGCTGGTAAGAAGGCAGAGAAAAAGGAATCCTCATGCACTGCTAGTGGGAATGCAGATTGGTGCAGCCACTCTGGAGAACAGTATGGGGTTTCCTCAAAAAACTAAAAATGGAACTCCCATTTGACCCAGTGACCCCACCTCTAGGAATATATTCCAAGAAATTAGAAACACCAATCAGAAAGGATATATGTACCCCTATGTTCATAGCAGCACAATTTACAATAGCTAATATTTGGAAACAGCCTAAGTGTCCATCAGCAGATGAGTGGATTAAAAACTGCACAATGGAATATGATGCTGCTGTAAAAAGGAAGGAACTCCTACCATTTGCAACAGCATGGGTGGACCTGGAGAGCATTATGATAAGTGAAATAAGTCAGTTGGAGAAAGATAATATCACATGATCTCACTCATTTGTATAATATAATGAACAACATAAACTGATGAACAAAAATAGATCCAGAGACAGAGAAGCATTGATCAGACCATCAAACCTCAGAGGAAAGGCAGGGGAAAGTGGGGGGAGTAGGAGAGATCAACCAAAGGACTTGTATTCATGTATATACTACTAAGCATGACCAATGGACACAGACATCAGAAGGGTGATGGCATAAGTTGGTGGAACAGACAATGGGGGGGATAAGGATGGATATGTAATACCTTAGTCAATAAAGAAAATTAAAAACAAAAATTAAAAAAATTCAATGTTCATTCATGGTAAAACTCTCATCAAATTAATAAAAAACATTTCCTCATCCTCAAAAGAAGGGCTAACCTTATATACCTATAGCTGACATGATACTTAATGGTGAAACACTGAATTTGGTTCCTCTTAAGGATGGAGACAAAGCAAAGACATACTCCTTCACTCCTTCTATTCAACATCCTGCAAGAAGTGCAAGGCAGCACAATAGGATGGCAGAATACAAGGTCAACACAGGAAAATAATGTGTATTTTCACATACCACCAATGAACAAGTAGAAACTGAATTTCTTAAAGATGCCATTTAAAAAAGCTCCCCAAAAAGTAATATTCATGTATAACTCTAACAAAAATGTACGGGAATCTGTTTGCTGGAAACTACAAAACACTGATGAAAGAAGTTAAAGATTACCTAAATAAATAGACCATTTTCATATATTGGAATCCATGTGGATGCTGATGCTCCCTCAAACTGGTCTATACATTTAACACAATTCAAATAAAAATGTCAGTAGGATTTTTTGCAGATACAGACGAAATGATCCTAAAATTCATATGAAAAGCCAAAAACACAAGACTAGCCAAAACAATTTGAAAAAGAATACACTTGGAGGAATCACATTACCTAATGGCAATTTTAAGCCCGGAGGATTATTTCCAGATCTTGAAACCTAATGGAATTTTCTCATTAAATTTTGAAGGTTCTTGGGGCTGGTAGCTCCTTTCTCCCTTCTGTTTTCTTTCCTTTGGGATGGAAATGGTCATCACTGTTATCCTATGGCTGTTTTACCATGGTGCTTTAGAGGCATGCTGGTTTTACAATTCCACTGATGGGAGGAATTTTGTCCCAGCATGCATTATACCAGTGTTGCCCATAAAGTGATTTAGATGATGAAATTTAGGACTTTACAGTTGATGATATTTACATGAGGCTTTGAATTTGAATTTGTGCTGAAGAACTGAAACATTTAAAGATGTTAGGAGGGGATGAATGTATTTTGCGTGAGGATCAATATGAATCTTTGAGGACCAGAAAAATGGTAGGCTAAATAATGACCCTCAAAGATAACCACACCCTAATCCTTGGAACCTGTGTCTGTTGCCTTATATGGCAAAAGGGACTCTGCAGATGTGATTCCCTTAAGGATTTGTGGGTGTGAGATTATTCTGAACAGGCATACCTTGTCTTATTGTGCTTTGCTTTCCTGTCCTTCACAGCTGTTGTGTGTTTTTTACAAGTTGAAAAAGATTATGACTCACTGTCTTATAAAACTCATTTTATTACGGTGGTCTGGAACCAAACCTGCAATATCTCTGAGGTTTGCCTGTATTATCCAAGTGGGCCCTAATTGTAATCTCAAGCACTCGTATAAGGAGGCAGGTGAAGATATGACAAATTAGGAGGAAATAGGAGATGTGACATCTAAGCAAAATGTGAGAGTGATGTGAGGAAGGAGTCACAAGCCAAGGAATGCAGGCAGCCTCCAAAAACTAGAATGTGCAGGGAAACAGCTTTCAAGGAAACCAGCCTCGCCAACACCTTGATTTCTGTCCAATGAAACTGATTTCAGAGAGGGAAAAAAGTGTGTTAATACAAGAAGCAAGATTTGAGGTAATGTATTAATGCAGCCCTGGGACATTAATACATATGCTTTCATTTCTCTTGAGTAGATAACTGTGAGAGCAATTGTCAGGTCACATAAGATACTTTACATTTAACATGTTGAGAAAACTTCCTAATGTTTCAAAATTAAGAACTTTAATTCAAGAAAGACAGTATTAAGAAAATAAAACCACAGGCTACAGACTGAGAGAAAATATTTACAAATCCCATCTCCAACCAGATATCCAGAATATATAGGACACTTTTAAACTCAAAGTTAAAAACTAGTCAGCATAATTTAAAAAACGGTCCCAACACTGATCACACTAAATGCTCGTGAGGATGTGGAACAGCAGCTCATTTACTGCTGGTGGAATTGCAAATTAGTAGTCATTTAGGAAGACAGTTTGGTGATTTCTTTCAAAACTAAACATGGTTTTACCATATGATCCAGCAATCAAACTACTTGACGTTTACCCAAAAGGTTTTAAAACTTAGGTCCACACAAAAACCTGCACATGGAGGTTTATAGCAGTTTTATTCATTATAGCCTAAATGTGGAAGCACCTAAGATGTCTTTCAATAGGGGAACTGATGAAAAATCCGTGGTTCATCCAGACAACAGAATATTATTAAGTGCTAAAAAATGTGCTATCAAGCCATGAAAAGACATGGAAGAACCTGAAAACCATATTACTATGTTAAAGAAACCAAATTAATAAGGCTACATATGATTAATTATATACATATAAATCATACATATGTATAATTTCAAGAATATGACACTCTGGAAAAGAAAAACTTATGGAGAGGATAAAAAGATCAGTATTTGCCAGGGATTAGGGGAAAGAGGTTTCATCAGTTGCTCAGTGGATAAACAATGTTGATGTTGATAATGGGGAAGCTATGCCAGTGTGAGTGCAGGAGATTATAGGAAATCTCTGTACCTCTACTTAATTTTCTTCTGAACCTAAAACTGCTTACAAAACAAAGCCTATGACAAAAATAGGCCATACACTTCACAAAAGCATACACAGATGACAAATAAGCATAAGATGAGATGCTCAACATCATTAGCTATTAGGGGAATACATATTAAAACCACAATGAATTACCACTACACACATATTTGAATGACTAAAATTAAAGATACTGATAATACTATTGACAAGAATGTGGATCAACAAGAACTCTCATACATTGTTGGTGCAAATCATAAATGGCACAGCCATTTCTCAAAAAGAAACGTTTGCGGTTTCTTTTAAAATTAAACACTTACCCTACAATCCAACGATTCTACTTCTAGTTATTTGCCTTGGAGAAATGGAAACTTTTGTCCATATAAATTTCTATACAAATGTTTTATCAGCTCTATTCATAATCACCCCAAACTAAAAGCAACCTCAAAGCCATTAAATGAATGAAAGTAAACAAACTAAGGCCCATCCATAAAATGCCATCATTTTCAGCAGTAGAAAGGAGTGAAATATTGATACACATGATAGCCTGGATGGATGTCAAGGGAATTATACTAACTGAAAAAGCCAGTTTCAAAGGTTAGATATTGTATGATTCCATTTGCAAGACATTTGCAAAAAGACAAAAGTATATTGAGAGAGAATAAATAGTGATTATCAGGGGATGGAGGATAGAAGGGGCAGCAAGGCTATGACTACAAAGTGAGGTTACTGAGACTGATTTATGTTCTGAGTTTGGTAGTGGTCACTTGGCTCTACATGTGTTAAAATTCAGAGAACTTTGTATAAGGTAAAATTAAAGAAGGAGATACAGTATCTGGACAATTAAAATTACTTCTGAATCTCAGAGGGACTACATACTTTAAGCACTTTCTATAAAGGAAAATGGCCAGAAGAAATCTAGGTGAATGGAACCAGATTCTCTATTAATTTCCAGAGGACATCAGTTCAGTGCCCCACTACCTGTGCCCAAATCCTTTGAGTTACTATAATACTTTATGATTGTTGGAAGATGCCTGCAAAGACTAAGGTTAATTCTATCTTCCCTCTAAGAAGTGTTACGTTCTTCCCTTTATCATCTCTGTTTAACCCTCTAGATATCCCACCTTCTTTACTGAGACCCCCTTTTGTTGGAAATCCACCATCCTGCATTCTGACCCCCTCATTCCTTCCTTCAGATGGTCAGGACTAAGTTCTTTTAGCTTTCTTACATTCATCACTCCCTCCCTGCTCAGTGGCAATACTGACTGGAGAAGCAAATTCTCCCACGTGCCAAGGTGTTGTGGTCTAGGGAAGACAGGCGGCCTGCTCCTTTTCAGATTAAGGCACCACCAAGGGAATGGTCCATTTTCTACCTTTGCAATGCTTCTTAATTTTTATATCATGTAGTTTGGTATCGCTGGGTAAACTGAGGATGCCACACTGACAGATAATGAAAAGTGATTTCTATTCTTAGAAGTTTTGAATACAAAACCAAGCAGTGTTTCTATATGAAGCATTCCTCTAGAGGAAGCAAAGTGTAATAGCGCGGAAAGCGCTGAACTAAGAGCATAGTGGATTCTGGCCCTCCTCGCACTACCATTTCCAATAGAGCTGTGCAACGAGAAGCCAGTCATGCTTCCCTTTCCTCTTCTCCCATTTTTTCTGCTTTACAGATGAGGAAGATCAGAAACAACAGCTACTTTGCACTGGTGCATCTTATAAACTTAAAGCATCTTATAAACTATAACATGATATACACACCTAGGTACTAGTATCATTTGAAAGTTCTTGACAAAACAGCCACTGTATCAAATCAATGGTTGTTCCTTGCTTGGCATCCCCTAGGGATGTAAAATAATCACCTCAAAGAAACTCAAAGGTTCCTCATCCTTGTTGTGGGCAAAGGTTACACTTGGTACCCTTTGGAGCATGATAACCAATAGATAAAATAAGGGAACCTGAGATTTTATTCCTAATGATTTAATAGCATTTTGAGATTTGGCTTGAAAAACCACAGAAGGTGGGTGGCACCCATAATACCCAAGTTAGAAATAAGAAGTGGGGAGGCCAGGAGGACTCAGCCTTCAGACACACAGGTGTGCTCAGAAATGCAGGCAATTAGTTAAAGGCCAATAATCTTTGAAAGAGCTCATTTTGATGTTTGACCAGAGGCTTAGCCAAGAAGGCCTCAAGCCACATGAATGACAATATCCTGGCAGCTGACAGGGGCCGGGTGAATGCAGCCTCTGGATTTCATGGTGCGTGCTGGTCATTGTGGCGTTGGCTCCGTCCTCATGGGCACCAGCTGTTGTAAGTTATGTAATCTTTCTGGCTGCCCTCCCCTTTGTTCAGTCTATGCCAAGTGCCAAATAAAAGAATCCATATGTGATTACAGCTATAAAACAGAAAGAAAAATATTAGACAAATATATAACATTTTGGGGTTTCTAAGTTTGTTTTACCTTTAATGCTAGGCAGACAGTTTACACAAATCATTTTGCTGCAAAGTAAAGAATAATGAGTTAAATGTGTTCCCTGTCACCATCAATCATGTACATTTGCCTTTGATTGACCAAACACATAAGACACATGAAATGACTTTCTAATCATGTTAGGGGGAGAGAGGGAGGGAGGAAAAGAGGAAGGGAGGGAGGGAGGGAATGGGGAGAGAAGATGGGGAGGAGGAGTTTCAGCCTTTTTGGTTTTATCCAGAAAACCCATTGACATTTTCTGGCAATCTTCTAACATTCAGTATGGACTTCTCTTTGCTAATAATGTTTGCCTTGAGAATTTGTAAAGGTCTGAGAACTGTTTAATTCAATGTTCTAGAAATTACCAGAGCCAGAAGGGAACAGAATCCCTGTTAATAGTTCACTTCATTTGAAACTGTGTTCAGGGGAGTGATTTCCCTTTGGTGGGCGTTAGTCATTAGGGCAGAGCACAGGTGAGACAAGAGAGCCACTGAGAGGAGATTCAAGGGGAAGAAAAGAAGATACTCAATGATGTCCATCCAGATGGGACACTGAGGTTTAGCAGATTCGTTTCAATGCAAGGGTTTCTATTATGAATTGTAAACTTCAACAGCATACTGACTGGATTTTCTGCCAGTCAGAATGGTTTATAACCAACTCTAACCAGCCTCCACACATCCTCACCAAGGATTATAACGCTTTGAATTCCAAGTTTCAAGGAGTCAAAGATTCATGGAGGCAAGTTTCATGTAAATCTACAGGGAGTCAAAGCTCTTCAGTCTGGCTAGAGAACCACGTACAGTAGCAAAAGAAGACGTTTCAGCACCCCAATCACCCCAAAGTGTAAGTTGCTGGTCCGGGCCCCAACCAGCTGTCTATATCAAAGACAGGCCAGGCTAGGCTGAGGCCATGTATTCCTTTATTCAATAGCACTGAGGCCCTGGCATGAGTCAGGGGCTGTTCTAGATTCTGGGAACTCACAGTGCTTACACAGTTTCACAGAAAAGAGGCAATGACAGAAAGTGCCATTGAGTTCAAAGCCTGTGGGAGTATAGCTAAGGATGTGGATGTATGTGATGTGGAGGGGAGAGTGATGCAACTTTTAAAAATGCAGCTCTGCTATTTTTCACAGAGAAACTTCATTCACCCCATGAAACAAAGAACATCTAGGTCCTTCCTGGAAAATGTGAAGTGGTACATTCCCTCCCTGTGGGGGCCGCAGAAGCCCCATAGCTCAATGTATGAGCGTCTTCACTTTCTTCTTGCTTTTCCTGTACTTGCCAGGAAGACTCTTGAATCATAAAGCAGCCCCTTAATAGAGGAGTGCCATCTTCATAAACTGGAGAACTCGGCATTATGGAGATGCCAATTCTCTCCACACAGCCCGGAGCCGACCCACGCACATTGGCACCTGAAACAAAAAGGGGCTCCTGGGGATCCGATGATGTGCTGTTTCTTACTCTGTGTCCTGGTTCTCTAAGTGTTGGCTTTGTAGATACTTAACCATATTTATTACATGCACACTTTATGCTTGTATCTTATGTGTCAATTAAAAGTTTGTTTTCTATCCCTTTTCTGAAATGTATTTCTAATGTTTTAGAGAGAGGTCTCACTGAGAACTTAACATTGAGCAGACCTGAGGGTTTGATGGCAGGAAGCTAAGCAGTTCCCAGGGGAAGTGCATTCCAGCCAGAGGGAGAAGCCAGCCAAAGCCCTGGGCCAGCTGAAGGGAGACCCAATGAGGAGTAGGAGAGGCCAATGAGGCCACTGAAACCTCAGTGCCTTTGCAAGGACTTTGTTCGGGTAAGTGGGATGCCTGGAGAGGTGTTTGTGGGGATGACAGGGTGTGATTCATGCTTCAGAAGACTGTTCTGCATGCTTTATTGGAGACAGACTGGAGGGCAGGAAGGGGTAAGGTCTGAGCATTGAGATCAGTTACAAGGCTGAAGCAATAGGCGATGGAAGATGGTAGTTTGTAGCTGATAGTGAGTATGCAGTTGATGAGAAGTGCTCAGCTTCCGGGCATATTTAAAAGTTGAACCAAGAGGATTTCCTGCTGAAAGGAATGTGGTACAGGAGAAAAAGAAAGAGTAAAGGGTGACTGCAAAGTTTCAGTCTAAGCAATGGGGTAATGGCATAGCCAAAGGTGCAATGGGAGAAAACAAGTTTATAGTCAACAGGAATTCTATTCTGGATGAAGTGAGTCTGAGAGATGAGACATTTAAATAGAGATGTTGAGTAGCAGGTAAACATGATATTGGGTTCAAGAGAGAGGTCTGGAGATATAAACATAGGTTTCAACTATTTATCTAGAAGCTAAGAGAATAAATGAGATTACGAAGACAGTGAGTACAACTGTATTGTGACACAGTTATACTCATATCCTCCCTGATGAGGATATTTGTAGAGGCCCATTGTCTAGACACCATTTGTGATTAGAGTGACATTGCCTATTTGTGTGGAATAAGCAACAACTGTGTCTCCTTTCTAATTCCCATCATGTGTGTTTACTTTGCCAGACAAACCCTCTATCCTGGCATTAGTGTTCCCCCCTGAAAGTTGAAAGCCACCTTGGTCCCATCTTATTGGAGCCTAGTTCCCATTTCAGCCTCCCCACCTCCACACAGAGTGGAGCCCTGCTTTTAGCAGGCCTCCCTCACCTGGATAAATGCCTCTGGTTGGCAGAGCTTATACTCACTAGCCAATAGAAATTGCTTGTTGTCTCCCAGAAGCACCTACCCAAGCCAATTAATTAGCTTTACCCCCAAGTACAGCAGTGCCTGATGTCAGTTCTGTCTTGGGAGCCTAATTCATTTCTCCACCCTGACTCATCCCACCCTAGGCTAGCCCCTCATCTGCCATGATACCGTGACCTCTGCCCTTGCAGAAATGCCAGAGAAAAAAGCCAACCAGAGCCACAGGATGGGCTGGGAAAACATGTACCCACACATCCCAGTCTTAACAGAAGCTTCTGGAAGTTTCTCAGCACCTCATAGCCAGTCTGATTAGCACACAGCTGTGAGTGTGGTAGCTGCCCAGGGAATCTCACAGTTTCCATAAAGTAAACTACAGAAAACTAAGATTTGTGCCAAGATGAGGGAACTAGCTAAGTTCCCTCTTATTGCCGATCCTATTTCCTTTTGGTCCTGAAACCCATTTGCCTGGGTTCAAACAACTGAGTTCCTCATTCCAACTTTATGCCCTCACACAGGCCACTCAACCTGTCTTAACCCACAGTGTCTGCCATTTTAAAGCAGAATTAGTAACAGTGCCAAGTTTGGGTAGGGTCATTGTAATAATTGAGTGAGATAATGCATATAAATCATAGCAGAGGGCTTGGCACATTGTTAGGACCTAGTATACTTCAGCTATTATTAAAGATTCTTGATTTATATATCCAGTTCATAAACCATGTTTTTATATATGCATATATTCAAACACATACACGCACATAAACATAACCCAAAATAAAAGTATTAAAAATTATTCCCTTGGCTACAATTATTGCTAGGATTGTGTACTGCTGAAAGTTTATTTCAATATGGTAATAACATAATGAACAAATGGTTTTTATGTCCAGCAAAGCCACTTCAGCCAACATACAAGCTGAATAAGAGTGCTTGCTCACTCTCAAATAAGAAATATGATGGAGGAGACTGCATTGTGATCAATATTAAGTAAATTTCACCCACAACTCCAAATCTTATAAAATAGAGAAAAATTTAAAAGGCATATTACATAATTTCTCAATTTTCATAACTGATTTATCCAACTAAGAAATAATTACAGAATGCTTGCCATGTTCTAGGGTGTGTGAAAGTGTACGTGTGTGTGTGTGTGTATGTGTGTATAAAATGGTAGATTAGCGGAGTTAAAATAGTTGGCAATCCTGGAAACAATTTAAATGTGCTCAATTTCAAGACTTAGCATAGACCAAAAAGAAATTTTAAGAATTAATCACCCTCTAAACACACACAACACCCACACACACAATTTATCATGTCCAAGGACAGCTAATCCTAGTAAGAATAATAACACAATTCACAAAAATAGCAGGTCAAGCCCTGACTTGAAACCAGATATGTTGGAAAGTTAACTATTACATGGTAAGACTCTAAAACCAAAATAAAATAAAATAAATCAATGAATCTTAAGTTATATTCCAGTGATGAAGCCAAACAGAGGTGAAGAGTAGCCACTTCTTCAGGGAAGAGGTGGGGCAATATAGGCTACCTCAGATCCTTGTCCTGGTCTTTACAGAAGACACTAGGGAGAGTCTCCCTTGACCCTGAAGGCAGTGGTGGGAGATCAGATAGTGGTAAGTGAGCAGGACATTCCAGGCCTGGTGGATAATGGAGAGGTTGATAAGTCACAGGAACCAGAACATTTGCTTTCACTCCTTAAAGGAACTCTAGGTAGAAACTGGGTGTCGTGGACAAAATGCTTAACTGACACTAGCAACAAGCCACTGGGCTGGAGGTCCCCCTGAATGGCCAACCTGAGCCTCCTTCATAAAGGTTTTGGCTATAAAGTTGGCATAGATTTATTAAATAAATCCCAGCACATCAGAAACTATAGAAAGCATGACTCAAGTTAAGTGAAAACTTAAAAAAAAAATCATTACCCCAAAGATGTGAGCTAAAAACATAAACATATTTCCAAAATTTATATCTACTCAAAGATAACATATCCAATATGGGAGCTAAGCTTTCAGGGGCAATGACTTGGGGCCCTAGGGTGAGGTTCTTTGAAAGGGATGTTGCTGAGGAGATAAAAGAGTTCTTCCCCACAAGTCCTGCTGCCTCTGGGCTGGGTCTCTTTAGTGACTGCTCCACACCAGCAGCCCTATCTCTTCTGTTGAGCTTTCACACCTTCACTTTCAGTCCTGGCTTAAAAAGCCTGGAGAGGAGTCACTGTGCCTGTGATACATCATCAATGTTTCAGTCTCCTTCCTCTTACTTCTTCTTTCAGGAGGGACTGAACACAGTACATGATGCCGAACCAAGAAACAGATGCTGTACCTGCCCCAGGCAAGGGAGAGGTGAGCTCACATCCCACCTTTGGCTTCCAGAACCGCTAAGTGGGCTCAAGGGATCAAGTGTTGCCAAGTCCCATCTGGTCCCCCTCCACCCTAACAGGTCTGCCTGTCCCTGTGGAAGTGCAGATGGATTCTCTGCATAGAACATGGGGGACATTGGGGAAGGAAGCAATTTCTATAAACAATAATCCATTTATAGATTTCCTTTTCCATCTGCCCCCCAATAAAAACAAGTGAAGGCTTTGCACCCCGGGAATGGGAGATAATAGATACAACTTTCTAAGCAGAGCTTCCTTGAGGTGTTTGTTATGAACTAAAGGAGACAGAAGAGGACCTGGGATTTGAGGGCAAGTGCACAAAGATGATGCTGCAGAACAGTGGACATCCTATTGTTAATGAGAAAAACAGATGACTGGAGGCCTCGCTTTTTCTAGGTCATGCGCTTAGTGAATGCCAACACAAAGACCACCTGAATGTCACAGGGCCAAATGCAGAGAGCTATCCCAAAACACAGAGGGCTGGTCCTGGACAGAAGCAGCACAGAAACATAACCCCAGGAGGGAAATGTGTTTTCAGTTACACCAGGGCCAGGCCAGGCCTCTCCCACAGGTCTTCCTAAATAGGAACTTGGCAGTGAGCTGAGTTGGGCTGGAGGGACATCCTTGGTGCAGAGGTAAGGCCCTCCAGGGTCTTGCGGGAAGCTGGACAGAAGTTCCTTCTCCCCACTGGTAACAGCCTTGCAGAATCAGCGTCACCTCCACTTAACTCATGTTCCTGACAGGTGGCTCTAGTTTCACACAGGCACCGCAAAATCAAAACATGCGCATGTCAATGGCCCATGTGCAGCAGGGCCCTGCCAAGGCCGGGTAACATCAGCACCAGGGAGCTGAGGCCAGGCCTTTGGGCCTCAAGCCTGGCCCTGTGGGAAACTCCCTACAGAAGAAACCACCAGAGCTGGATGGACAAGCCAGAGGAGCTCTCCTGGTGACAATTCTGGTCCTGAGCTCCTGGTGCTGAATGGAACAGCCTGGGAGACACAAGCTTACATCTGACAGGGGGCTTGCACACAGGCCACCCTGCCGCCTCCATTTTGCTGCATTCTGCATCCTCCAGGCAGCGGACTAGCAACCTAGACTGAAGGAGCCACTTAAAGGAATGTGATGTCCTTGCTTGTGAGCTGGGTCTGAGCCAGAACATTAGTGAAGTACAAGTCTTTGGGCATGTAGAGGCTAGAAGCATTTCTTTAATCAAGGCACCCATTTGCTAAAGTGATTGAAGGGACTCTAAGGCAAGTTGTTCTTATCCATAGAGGAATGTTACCTATCAAGTGGCTAAATAAAGCCAATAAGGTAGTAATAGCAGGTTCCGGCCTAGAAAAATATCCTGTTCTAGGTCAAACAACCTGTGGAGGCCGGAGATGAGAACTGATACAGAGTTTTAGTCCAACACCTGCATCCCCATCCTCCCCACCCATCCCTCTCACCGCATCCAGGTCTTTCTCCTCAACTCCACCCAGACCTTATCTCTGGTAGTGGGTGCAGCAACAATGGCAGCAAAAGATGAAGGGCTCACACCTCTGATTTCAGAGTTTTTGGCCTCGTTTGTGGGACCTCCTGTGACTCATTAACTTCCCACCTCAACCACTACCAACTCAGGAAGGTGAATGTGAAGAAAAGAGTAATAGACAGGGCATTGTAAGCCCAGATCTTGAGTTAACGGGCAAAAATGCCAAATCAGAGAGACCCAAACTAGACAAGATTCACTGCACCAGTCCAGCCACCTTGCCTGTTGAGGCTGAGAACAATCCAAGGATAAGGACTGGTGTTCTCATTACCCTGAGCTCAAAGGACCCTCTAAGAAGGAGCCTGGAACCTCAACCAATGTCCTGGAAACATGCCTGGCCTGGCCTGAGAGGACAGATCAAGTCCAGCAGGCTGGAGGCATGAGAGGGCTGCCCAGGGAGTTCTGTGGAGTGGATGGCTGACAAGGAGATGAGCATACCCAGGTTGCCTATCTCACGGTGGAAAGGGCACCATTGCTGAGGACTCAGTTCAGCATTTCACTCGCCATTTAAATAACCATGGCATGTCAGCCCCGCTGGCCGCCTTGATTGTGCAGAAATAAATAAATGAATTATGTTGTTGGGGTTTGGGATTCAGCACAAACACATGGTCTACATTTATCCACACAGTGAGAGGTCCACCAGCCACTTGATGTAAAAGAGGAAAATGATAATTCTTTTCTTTAGGCGCTCTGGTGCCATATGGAATGTATATAAATCATATTTTTGTTTTAACAGCGGAGGCTTTGTTGATAGATAAACATGTGGTTTATCTAAAAAAAGAGAGGATTGTGCTTTGAACAATCATTTAATGGCCATGGATGTGCCAAATAAAAATAAAAACATAATTCTGAAAGAAGTTGGCCTCTTGCCCAAATCTGTAACAAGGAATTTCTCCTCAACCAAAGCGGTTGAAGCCCGTCGATCTGGTTTGAGTTTAAGCTGTGCTCTCTACTCAACCCCACGACAAATTGAATCCGGGGCTAATGTGCTCTAATAGGACAAGACGTTACCTTTATGAATGACCTCATGGAGAAGAGGTTGGCGAGCATGGTGGAGAGGCCCTGGGCCAGGCAGCTCTGGGCTATGAACCCCAGCTTCAGCTCCGCGAGGCAGATTGCATCATCACCCTCTTTCCAGTTCCAGCTTGGGATGTTTAGCAGATGGGCCTGTGGAAAGAAAGCAGTTATGAGACCTTTCTTTGTGAAATGTTCAATTGTTTAAAGTCTCCCCTGGGAAACACAGCATTGCCCAGCTGCAGGGTGAGCCAGACTTGTCCTTTCTTTCCTGGCCCTGGGTCGGGTGCTTGGTGTTTTACTAAAATCTCTTCATCAGACTCCAATCTCCTTGGAAATTGCTTCTGTACCTATCAAGCCAGAGGCCTCCCCTAAGGTTTGTCCTTTAGCCGAATAGAGTCCAGAGGCAAATTCCTCTTGTGACATAGGCCTATGCTACTAGGTTGTCTGACTAGATTGCTCAAATAGACTCTGATAGTATCCAATGCCTGTGTACTTCAGATTTCATTTTATCTGCTTTCCAAATACTCCAGATCAGTGGCTCTCAAGCTTGAGTGGGTACCAGGACCACTTGGAGGGTTTGAACAAGCACGTTGCTGGCCCCTTCCCCACTGTTCTCAATTCCCTGTGTATAGGGTGAGGCTAGAGAATCTCATCTCTAAAAAGGCCAGGTGATGTCAAGCTGCTGAGCTGGGGACCACACTTTGAGAAGCACTGCCCTAAATCATCAAGCAAATCACAACATGGACATGTCACCATCTGTTGCAGGTGGACAGATCCTCTTTCAACAATTAGGTCAGCACTGAGATCAGGGCCCAGAGCATGTTCAACCAGTTATATTTAATGGCATGAAACAGTCATAGGTGACATACTGGATGAAAGAATCAAGATTCAAAAGTTCTCCAGAGTTGTAAAAATGGGGAGGCAGGGGGGCGGGGAGGGGAGAGCGGACAACCAGAAAAGATTTTAAAGGGCTTAATGTCAAGTATAGCATTTAGGCTGAGAAAAATCAATTCTATACATTCAAAATGTGAAGACCTAACTTGGCAGAAGACATGAGGAAACAGAAAAGAAAAAACTTAAGTGTGTGGGTAACTAAACCCCAAAGAGAGGCCAACTGTGTGAGAAATTGCAGAGGCTGCCAATGCCTGCTTGTTAGAAATGGTCTCCAGGTCGAGGGAAACAAAGGTTCCATTCTGATGTGAAAGGGTCAGGCTGGTTTCAGAAAACATGATCCAGCCTAACAGTCAGATTTAAGGAGGGAAGCTGACCACTTGTATCACTTATAGAGAACACATGACAAGCACGAGGAGAAGTGTCGGTTCTGGACAACCTCTTCTGAAGAACAATGGAGAGAGGCAGCAGCGCGGGGCCTGAAGAAGGTCTCGCCATCACAGAGGCGCTGCTGTGATGAAGAGATCAGGCTTGTCTTGCTTTGTCCCAAGAGCCAGAATTGGGACTAAAAGAGTAATTTTGGCTTGTTTTATAAAGGAATTTTGTGAGGATGCAATTTGTCTAATATATGGAGAAGGCTGCCTCCCAATGCAAGGTTTCTCTCCCTAAAACTCACTAAGTGCCCATGTCTCAGTAGAAAGACCTCTTGCTCTGCATGGAGAGAGAACCCTTAGTGCTATAAGCCAATTCCAGCATGTCAGTAGGACTGAATCATCTGGGATGGCTAAAAAGCATCACCCTCAAACCTAAATAGTATAATGGCTTGCTTCCAGACAGCTCAGGGCATTTTATTGTCTCCTGTTGGCCAAACACCTGAACCTCAAACTAACAATGCTTCTGTATCCTACCCTTTGAAACTTTACCCTTTGAACTGTATGCCTCCACCTTGCCTTAGGACAAATTGTATTCATAAAAGCAAGGGTCCTAGACAAGGAGGTAGTCTTCAGTTTCTTTAGCTGAAGCTCCTCTAACCCCCAATGCCTTTCAAAATTATCTTTCCTCCTTGGACTCTTTCTTGAATCTACGCATCAGCTCCTTTCTGGGACAAGAACCCCGACACCCTATGTCTTCCAATGCCAGACTTCATGGCCCTTAAATGATTATTTCTATCCAAACAGGAGGAGCACCAACAAGGCTTCCCTTCACTTTCTGGACAATATAGGCAGTTGTATTAGAAGGCGATAGAAGATTCCATCGTGGAAACAAAGGTGGGCCCAGAGGCTCCAGGCTCTGCTTTCAGAAATAACACTCTTGTGAAATTCTTCAAGCAAAATTCAGTTCTATGACAATCGTGTGCATCCTAACCCAGCAGGAGTCTATTGCTAGGAGAGATGACTGTATCCGTTCTGATGACAGCACTGTTAAGATAGCCCCATGTGTGGGCCACAGAGGATGGCAATTTCCCTCAGGCTAAGTATCAGAGACTGTAAATACATCATATCCTTGATCCAGAACTAGTCCTGTCCTTTATCCCATTTTTCTTCCTACTCTTCACTGTCCAAAGAAGGCCACCTTCCCCTCTACTTCCCTGGCATCATAGAGAATAACATACCAGTCTAAGAGGAAAAAAATATTAATTTGCATTAATATCATCTGAAAAGAATGATGAAAATTAAAAATCTAACTCATGAACAATCAAGTTATCAAGCCCCAGACACTAGAAAACCTTCATGGAACCTTCAAACAAACACACAGAAAATTTTCAAGAGGGTATCTCACATCCTCAGATGCCTCCGGAGTATAAATTCCAAGCCTTGGGTCCCCCATGTGCCCATCTGCTTTGAGTTCCTTAGACATAGTTTACATGTTTACAGAGGAAAGTCATTAGTCTCATTTTCAGGCTTCCTTTCTTGGCCCCAGTATCATCTGCAATCTCAGGGCAGGGAGCCACAAGGGATGTGCCAAAGCCTGGGACCAGGGATTTCTGTGTGCATAATGCAAAGACAGGAGATTGACCCAGGAATTCGAATTCTTGGTGTCTGGCAACTTGTCCTTCTTCGTTTGAGGGCAGTGTGGCCTAGGGGAAAGGCCAGCATTGCTATATGGGAGTCCAGAGGCAAATCCATCCAACCTAGAGCAGTTCAGTGGCTCTAGACAGGGTTTGTACTGGGCCACTCATCATCTCAAGAAGAAGGAACATAAGACAGTTCATCCTGGGAAACCAGGAGAGATGAATTCCAGCCCAAGTCCTACTTCTCTCTGCACATGAAATACAACTGGGGAAGCCACCATGAGGAGTAAAGAGGTCACATCAGAGGAAACACTGTAGCACTACTGCCCAAGTATAAGGGTTTATAGGAGGAAGCTCAAAGACCTTGCATGTCCATCAGGCCACCAGGACTCAGCTTCAAGTTCAGAAAAGAACTATTTCACTACAGTCTGCTGGGGGAGAAAATCCAGTAAGAGCTAGATCATCAGGAGTAACACCTTTCCAAGATGTCATAAACCATTCTTTCCTTGAAGAGATTCAAGCCACTTACACTCAAATTAGAAAATTTCCTGGGCCACAATCTTTCCATGTTCAGAGATGGCTAGACTGAGAGTTTCCCTCCATGGATTCAGACCCACTTTGGAGAACATCAATCCTTCTATGAGTCCTACTCCATGGAGCCACAATTTGGTTCAGTGGGCTGTGGCTCTATGTAAAGAAAAGGCGGTAGTTGGCAGCTCTGTCTCTTAGCTCACTGGCTGCCAAGTGACCACTGTTTGTACCCTCCAGAGTGACTCTGAGTCAGAGCCTAGAGCCCCAGTCCAAAGTCACATTGAATGCTGAAAATGCACAGATGGTCAAATAAGGACTCAATGACAGAATGGATGTCAAAGCATTTGTAAAACCATAAAATATGACACAAATGTCTGAGATTATTATGATAACAAACTCAGGGGTAGTTTTACATGGAGAAAAAGCTGGCAGTTTCCCTATGTCCCTCTAGGTCCTAGAATACCAGTATCATTTGGTCACAGGATATTGAGATCCTTTATATTTTATACATGGCATCCAATTATGGAATTAACTATCCCTTGGGATGTATTGACAGTGACATAAGTTTATACACACATATCAGGTTCTTTCTGAAAGCAAGTTTTCATGGGTGGAGATCTCTGGTGAAGAGAAAATGCCAAAAGAGGAAGAAAAATAATATTGAATGGAAGGTGGAAAAAACATATTGAAAGAGTAGGAAGGAGGACTTAGGAAACAGAGCAAAATTATAAAACGAGGGGAAGAATGTCTGTTTGCAGTTCTTCAAGAAATAAGATAACTAGTAATGAACAGTGATCTTTCTATTCTTTCTCTGTAAGATAGAAAGGCAATGAGAGAGGAAAGGCCCTGTGTCCAGTCACTCTGTCCCTGGCTCCCTTACCAATCTTCCAGAGCAGAATCTCATAGTTATGTGTGCCTAATTCTAAACCCACACAGATGGGTGCCTCTAAACAAAGTGTGTTTTAAGCAAATAATCACAGATTGGCTGACGTCTTCATCATTGTTCCTGAAGAGCCACAGTGCAGAGTCTGTGGGAGACCCTGAGCTCTCCGTGGCTATGTGAACACTGACCAGGTGCCATCTGGACCCTGGGTCTATGGAGCCGCTTGGAGTTTGACAGGAATCACAGCTGAAATCCTCCTTAATGTCTTGAAGATGCTATATCAGCACTCACTGGAAGCAGGAGGGAAGGAACTGACATCCCTTTGTAAACATACAACATTAATTTTCCTATTCAATCTGAATTCAGCCCATAATCTAAACAACGGCTTCAAGAACTCCCACACAAAATACAATTTCAAATCTCAAATGGAAGAAGGAGAGTTTGTTACCCCAGGAGCTGTCACCAGCCATGGCCTTGCTAAGAAAATTCACCTCCACCTAAAGGGGCTGCTATCAGAAAACTTCTCTAAATTGATGCTTGTGAGTTACCAATATCCTCACTGTATCTATTCAGTGTCCTTAGGTTTTCCAGAGATAAACAGGACACTGTGATCTTGGGTGCCCACCACCAAGCCCTTTTGCTGCAGCACAATACCTTCTGCAGTGAAACTACCTGCCCAGGGTTAGGCAACGATTGGCATGGGGAGCAGTGCCAGGGATAGCCAGTCACTGACAGCAGGCCCCACTCAGCAACAGCCTCTGATGGGCTTCCACACAGCAAAATGGGGTAGCCCTTGCCAGCAATTAAGAAATAATGTTGTCGCACTGTCACATTTGGCAGAACGGCATCTTCTCTGGGTCACCTGACTGCCTATTTCGTAGGGAATATGGCCTGTAAGATGGGTCACACACTCATTCAAAACCCAGCAGGGAGTTATTCTATTCACACAGGACACCTGGTTCCAGGTACTGCCCAACCTCGTTTCTAAGCCTCATTAAGGGGATAACTGGTTTGATAATATCAAACAGACATGAGTGCCACCTTCCCTCCCCCAAAGCTGTTTTCCTGGGAGTTTAATGACCATTCGAGTGGAGGAGCGTTGACTTTGAATGCCACTGGACTCTGGGAATCAACGTAGACTCCAGCATTTGTTTTCTTCCCCATCCTCCCTTGTAAGCTCTAACATTAGGAATATTCCATTATGTTTACTCTAATTTTCCTGAATTCAACCATGCAATTCTCATCTTGAATTTGAGAATAACACATTCCACATTCACCACCCAACATGTGTTTTGTTCACCCAGGTTCACCAGGTATCAGGAAGAAGAGTCCTATTTGGGACACTCTCTACACCTTAAGGACTCATTGAGAGCACAAAACAGGACTTCTCTTTTGCTATATCCACTTGGGGTTAGAGGATGAGGCAGACTGTTGACCATCTCATAGGTGTTCAGTAAACACAAACTGAAGGAATTCGTACAGCACATAAAAATGGAAGTGTTGCAATGGGATCTGAATGCAGCAATAATCTGAACCTGGAGGTCCCACAGATGCTTCCTGAATGAATTAATCAGTACCTGAAGGAGATTCCTTCAAGTGATCAACTGCAGACAAGGTGTTTGGACTGAAGAATATCCCAAGAAGAGTATTAAGTACCCAGTTAATTCAGACTGTTGGATTGCTTTGGCATGTGTGCATGCGTGTGCGTGTGCGTGCACATGTGTTTTGCTGAATGGTGAGGGAGAAGAGACTAGAGCCCCATATGCATCTCTGAACCTCAGTAGGCACTCAGTGTCCTACCTTGTTGTGATACTGCAGCATCTGGGTGATGATTCTTATCTTCGGGTGGTAGTTCTTTATGGAGATTACTCTGAAAAAGAAAACATGAAAGCTGAGGCAGGATTTACCTCAACTTTGGAGTCTGATGGGAAAATTAATTTGACTACAACTGAATTGAGTGAATGTGGGGCCAGCATTCAGGGCCATCCTGAGGGGTTGTAGGCATGGGGCCAAGTTAAATTGTGTTTCCACTACCGTATCCATGGTAGTGTGAAAAAGAAACCACAAAACAGCCACAGAAGTATTCTGGGCATAAAAAAAGAGAGAGGCCTGTGGTATGTGCGCATATGTGTCCTGGGGGTAGGGGGTTCTGAGGCCACGGTCAAGGTGTGTTGCCTATGTAGGCATTTGAACAAAGCAATCTCTATTTATGGGGCCAAAGGAGGCATGCAATCTCATACCCTGAGGAAGAGCCTAGAAACAATTTGCTGTGGATCCAATTCTCCAAGTAATAATTTGAGACAACAGTGACAAATCAAACAAGCAACCAGACAAATGATTCTAATTATCATACACATGGCCACTCACAAAAATGATTTCTAAGTTGGGCTCCCAGGACAGGATTCTTTACTCAGCCTTCAATGGCTAATAGCATCTAAATGATGACTTTGACCCTGGTTAGAATAAGGGGCAAGGTCTTTCTGAGTTCTAATACAAAATCCTTCCAAACTGTCCTCAGTCCATACTCAGAATTGACTCCTGGCTGGGCCTCCCCATAATCCTCCTGACAATTATGTGCTAACAGGGGAGGGGCAGGGAGCAGAGAAATATAAACACCTGGACTCCAGGCCCAGCTAGTGCCCTGGCGAACTGGTGACCTTCAGGAAATCCCTGGTGTCTCTGTGACCGTTTCCTCATCTGAACACCAGGGGCAACAGTACCTGCTTTATTTATTTCACAGGCTTGGTCTGAGCAGCAAAATGAAAGACCAGATGTGAAAATGCTTTGAAATCATTAAAAGCTCTCTCCACATGTAAGTTATGGTTTTTGTCATTACGGACTCTGTCAGAGGTGACACTGTACATTTCCTTCTGTGACAAGGAAGGCTCAAGAATGGAATTCCATGGAATGGCCCACCACCTGAGCCTAATCAGAAATGCAAGTGCATTTATTGTGTGACACCCCTCCCCCCAAACTTCCCACCCAGAAACCCTGCACTTCATCCCTGTGTCTTGCAAAGATGGAGAGAGGCGGCCAGGAGAAGCTGTGCCTGGAAAGCTCCAACTTGTGCACTTAGGAAATAGATCACACATAAGCCTCTCCTGCACAAATTCACCCTGGGCTTCCACACTTGAAGGATTTCATTTTATTGTTGAAAAAGTCTTGTGTTGGCCCAAGCTTATAACTCAAGGACTTGGAGCCTCTGTCAACCCTCTGAATTCAGTTCACAGCCTCAGCCAGTTTTCTGCATTAGCTCATTTCAAATGGATCTTTGACATTTTAATTTCAAACAGGGCAGATTGGTCTCATTAAATTAAGGAGGAAGGAGGATTATACAAATAAGGGAAAGACAGAACCCATTTTTAACCCTGAGCCTCCCATTTCCTTGTGCTGCCTGGGCCATAGTTCTGGTTCTGGCTAATGGATGGCTCAGTTACATTTCTGACACTACTTTTTGCCAGTAATGTCTATGCCTTGGCATCATGCCCTGGTAACCTATATGTGTTCACATTAATCCTACTACAGGCAAGGCTTTTGTGAGATATTATGATGAAGAAAAAATGTCCATTTCAAAGTTATTATCATTTCAATTAGTCACTTTTGAAGGCAAAAAAAAAAAAAGGTAGCGCCAACCTCAAACTTGTCTGTGGGGTCAACACATTAAGCTTCATCTTCTTTTGATATTTTGGATGAAATTTTTAAGATAAAGCCTGGTACCTTAAAGTCTACATCTGTGTCACTTCATATGATGCAAAGGAGTGAAATCCTAGTTCAAAAAAAGGGCAGACTGAACCACCTTAACTGAGGCTGCTGTAGTCACTCTCCAGCTGTGACTAGTGAGGGGATGGACCTGGGTGTGGGAGCATGTCCTCACCCCACCATCTCCTGCAGCCTGGCAAGCCCAATGCTTACAAGAGCTCATGCATCAACTTCCATAAAACAACTGCACTAATCATATTGCCAAAGAAAAGCAAGTGGAAAGAGAAAATGCTCCAGATGTTGCTTGCCAGACACTAGGACCAGATGCTGAGGGGAGGCCTTTTTCATCCAAAAAGCATGGAGGAATCCCCCCACCTCATCGATGAGGAATCACGTGTCACTTGGGGCCACTGGTTAAAGGCAAAGAAAGGTGGTTCTAGCACTGTGATGATGCAAAGGCAACTTCCCAAACCCTCATCTTGGGACAGTCCGAGCAAATTCCCAGGACACAGTAAACCAAGCTGCAGCGAAGGAATCTTTGTCTAGACCCAAAAGATGGCTGTTCACAATTAGGTAAGAGTTCCTGGGAATACAGTGGGAGTGACATGTTTTCTCTTAGGTCATCTCTTCTCCAAAAGATTCTTTTTACCCCTCCCAGCTGTCTTAACTACTCTGCAGTTTATGCTACAGGAGGTAAGATTTCAAAAGGCCTTTAACTATCTGAAGCAAAATACCTTAACCTTTTAGGCATCTCATAGTAACAATACGTCCGGATATGGGTCTATAAGGAACAAAAACAGCACAACAGTTTTCTTCTGAAATAATGAGAAGCAAGAGTTGGGCAGAGAATGACCTCTGATAGGCTCAGGCCATTTGCAGGAAGGGTACTGGGAAGTGTTCTCTATAGAGTGGCCCCCCAGATGTTCTGTAAAAATGGGGGAGAGGGCTTATAGTCAAATAGGTTTGAGAAATTCTCTACAGCACATTATTTTTGTCATACATATTAGTATTAAAAGCACCGAGAAAGTTTTCAGTAAACAAAGCTATTTCATTCAAGGAGACTGGTTGAAACAAACTAATTGGAGAACAAACTCCTGTTTGTGGGTGAAATGAACTCATGTGCTACAGACACACTTGGAAAGCTCTAAGATAGGGCTTCACCCCAGGCACTACTGAAATTTGGAGCCAGGCCAATTCTCTGCTGTGTGCGGCTGGCCTTTGCATTATAGGATGTTGGGAGCGTTACTGGTCTCTACCCACCAGGTTTGAGTAGGACGACAACCCTAGTTATGACAACCAAGAACATCTCCAAATGTTTCAAAAGGTCCCCTGAGATGAAACCACATCCCCGTTTAGGTATCTCAGATCCATTCCTTCTTAGGAAACCTGGCACCTTACTCCTGGTCACACCCATCTAAATTTACGTTTCCTTTTCGTCCTGTCTAGAGGACCACAATCTCAAGACCCAGAGCTCCCATCTTCTCGGGATGAATTTCCTATGGTCTATGCCTTGTGCCACTGCCCTCCACACCCAGCACAGCCTCAGCTCCCCCCAGGCCAAGGCAGGTAGCTTATGGAGGAAGTGGTATAGGAGACCCAAGGGGAGCAAGTGGGCCACAGAGTCCCGAGCCCAGAGCCTCTCCCCACCCAGCAGAGGTTACCTCATGATGTTGGAGGCATCTTCAGCATCGGGGTCTGCGCAGTACTTATTGGCAAGGATGAGACACGCATCTGCTGACTCTATCTAAGACACCAAAAAGAAAACCACAGGCACAAACACATAAATAGCCAGGCTCGGTGGCAGTCTCTCACTATCGACAGCTCTTGGAGAATCTGTTGCTTTGCAAGGAAATTTTTAAAAAGAATCCTGAGAGATTACAGTTTGTCAAAAGTGTAGGTTGCAAAGTCTTGTTATGATATAAACAATTCATCTTGTTGCTGTTGGAGGGAACAGCATGTAACTTAGTAATTATACTGTTCATTTTGCAAAGTCTTATGTGTGAGCTTCTCAGATTTCTTTAAAAAACAATGAACTAAACCTTTTAATAGCCCCACCCCGGCCCCACCTTCTTTCCCCACAGCGATCCTAATTTTTCCAGGTGAGAAATGGAGTTACCTGGGCTAACCAAGGTAACCAAGGTTACCAAGATAACTGAAGAGTTGGAGATTCAGTCATTTAGACTCCAACATTCTTCCTCTAACCCTTTTCTCATCTCATCTGGCAAATAAAAGGAAATGAGAGTATTGAACCAGTGCTGTTTAGTATTCAATTAGCATTCAGATATTCAAAAGACAACACATCTGTTAAGTGTGGAATGAGTTGTAACAGACGATCTCAAATTATAACTTACTAAGTTATCTGAACATAAGCCCCAAATAGTTTATTCCTTTGAGGGGTTCATGAGTAGTGCCAATAATTGCCGACATCAAAATTAGGTCCAAGGACAATAACTATTTTCTCAAAGTTCTCATGAGCTTCCACATTAGCCATAACTTGGACCAAGTCTGGGGAAAATCAAGATGAACTGGACTCTAAGAATTCTCATGTTGGCGCAGGCCTGCAGCCTGTCCCATTGGCATGTTGTACTTACCAGACCCTCCTGCATTTGGAGGGAGGCCATGGTCTCCCCCATTGTACGTTACAGAGTCTCTGGTTTTTTAATAGTCCAGAGAATTTAGTCAAGTCCTTTTGGCTTATTCATGTTTGCCCATTACATAGTTACAGAATGGTGTGGTGACTGCAGTTAGCATTAGATGTTAGTGGCTTCACAATTTCAATATACACTTACTGTTGTGCAAACTCAGAGTGTGCTTACAAAATCAGTATGCAATGAGTAGAGTGGCAGAGGTCATTTTTCTGTAACCCATCCCTTATAAGCCTCAAGTGTGCTTTCTAAGAAGATTCTACCTTAGCAAGTGCTGGAAAGAAAAATTAGCCCATTACAAAGTGATATCAGATACCTGTATGTTTAGTTCCACATCTTAGTATTTTGGTGGGAGGAGAAGGAAGCTCAAAATGTTTTATGACTTGGTAAAACTTATTTTAAACTAGAGGCCCGGTGCATGAAGTTCATGTACTCAGGGTGGTCTTTCAGTCCTGAGCCTGAGCCCTCAGGGATGTCCTAAGGGGAGCGGGCCTAAGCCACAGTTGGACATCCTGAGTACTGCCACCACCACTGTGCTCACCAGCCATGAGCCCCTGTGGGAGTACAGTGACCACCAGGGGGTAGCTCCCATGTTGAGAGTCTGCCCCTAGTGGTCAGTGCATGACATAGCAACTGGTCATTCCTCCATTCAGTCAATTTACATATTAGCCTTTTATTATATTGAATTTTACCCTTAATGTTCCTTTCTGATATAATTGATTTCAGAGCTACATTGAGTCCTACTTAAATATTCAAGATGGTAATAACGTGATTACTACATTTATGAGAGACTATTGAGTCCACACAACTAGTCTGCTTCCTTTAGCAGTGCTGATACTGAGGGAACCAGCAAAGGAAGTTCCATGCTCCAAGTAGTTGCAGTATGGAATGCTCACAAGTGGTCTAGCACGTGCCAGCAGAACCAAGCCCTAGGGTCTATGCAAATATGATGTCAAGATGGTGGTATCTGACTTATCTCATTAGGGGTTGGAGGGTGACTCTTAGCCATCCTGGGAGGCATGTCCCTTAACCACTGAGTCAGGTGCCCCCCTCTTAAGTGGAGGAAAAGCAGAGGTTGCTCCTTCCTTCTTACCTTGACTCTCGCAAGATCATGTGGGTTGAGGACTGAACCCTGATAAAATTCCACCTGAGTAAAATGTCGTTTGAATAGAGCTTCCAGCTCCAGGTTGGGAGAAATGCTGTGCAGGGAAAGAAGAAACAGTCATTAATATGACAGACACAGGTATTGCAGCCTCCAGGCCCCCTTCTCTTGACTTCCATAGAGGGAGACCTGGGAAAGGGCTTTCTCCTTCAAAGCAGCTCCCAAGCTTGTCATAAATAAAAGGCTTGTAGTCAAGAAAGATAAAACCTAACTGAACCAAACTGAATACCGGGCAAAATAAACAGAGCCAGACTTTTACCAAGTTTGTGGCATATGGAGTGAAATGTCTTCGACTCCATTATGAATGGAATCCCTATTTTATAAACTGATAAACTGAGGTTGTGACATCAGGGTTAGCCACAGGTTCACTTGGCAGTGCTATTCCTTCCACCAAAAGCATTTTTCCTGCTTCTCCACCTCATGGACTCCTCACCCCCCAAAATGTCACCTCTGTGCAGCCACATCCGGAGTTCATTTATTTGCAGTACTATTCTTGATTCACAAGGGTGTGCACTACTCATCATTCTTAGGACTGAGTTGTAAGGACATCTTTCCACTAGAGGACAAAGATTAAAACACTGACTGACCAATTCATTCATTCATTCATTCATTCATTCTGCAGAAATGAACAAACCTACTCGCTGGTACTATACTAGGCACTGGGAGGCCATATTTAGTTAGAACCTACTTGGTGCCGAGGATAGTCTTAATCAACATGACTAACATTTACTAAGTACCTAGTCTCAATAATTTGTAATGTTTTGAGCATTTACTGCATGACAGATACCATTCTAAACTCTTGTAAGTATTAACTCACTTAAACCTCAGAACGACACTAGAGAAAGGTTATGTTATTAACACAAAGCTTCAAAAGGTTAATTAACTGGGCCATCTACTACGATGCTGACAAGAATCGATGCTGGGGACACAGGGGAACCCTGATACTGGAAGCATTAGCAGCCAACTTGATTCTGACTGAAGCCCTGGGTGAGAGAAAAGGAGTTGCCTGTGCAAATCTTTCCAGTCCCCCAGATCCAGTACGATCATGGTTCATTCTTGAAAGCTCTCTGGTTAATGCACGAAGTGGTGGACACTTCCTGGTGCAGATGCCCCGGGCCAGTCTGCCACCTGGTTAAACTGTCTTCAGTCAGTTAAGGTAGGATCACCTGATGTCGCACATGTGCTCATCTTGAAATGTTCAGCCAACAGGAGGGCAGACCTACTAGTACATACTACCCTTCTCTTGAATCTTCGAAAAGACTCAGCAGAAGACGGACCCCACAACTGGGAATCAGCAGCTACATCTGAACTGTTCTGTGGGTCTGCTCCTGGGCCCATGGCCTTGGCCAGTCTTTTCAGAACTTGTAGAAGTTGGTGCTGAAAAGAAAAATGCTGGTGCTCAAACCTCGTGACCAGTTTGGTATTGGTGAACAAATACCCGAGGGAGGAAGGTGCACAGAATGGGAGCTTGTAAGCAGATCAACCTGAGTGGGCTCTTGGAGCAGGACTGAGTCCTGAGTGGTCGACCCCATACCGAGCCAACACTGACATACAAGCTTTGCCCTCTGGCAACTTCTGGCTAAGGCTGGCCCCTTGATGGCCCATCTCTAAAAGAAGACGGAGCAATGCATGTCAATATGCCTAAGCCCCCCCAACTTTCCAGCTCTGTGCAGACTACCTTTTACTTAAAGGGGATGAGGCAAAGCTTAAAATCTCAACAACATTGAGCAGAGGGGAGATACCTTGCTTTCCTCAGCTGTGAATCAAATACAATAAGACATAACTTCTAAATAATCAATTATGTGACCTAATATCCTATATAATCTTATATAATAAAAGAGAAACATGCAAATTTGACCATACCTTTTTATGCTACTGACCAATCGGGGGGGGGGGTGTGCGGCACGCGACCCCCCGCCCCTCGTGCCGCCTCTTCGCGGCCTGGGGAATGGGCTCTGTGGGCCTGGGGAGCGGACACTGTGCTGGCAGTCCCAACAGGCCTGTGGCACCTGTTCCCCAGGCCACGCGGAGGCCATCGGAAAGGCTGTCCACCACCATGCTTTGCCGCAGGCACCAGGGGTCCCAGATTGTGAAGGGCGCATGTGTGCATGCAAAGGGCTGGGGCGTAGGAGGCAAGAGGGAAGACCGGCCACTGCCATGCTTCGGCATGTGCACCGTGGGTCCCAGATTGCTATGGTGGTGGGGCCAAGGCAGAGGCTATTAGGGGTGATCAGTACAGGAGGGGAAGGCAGTTGGAATTGATCAGGCCAGGAGGGGAGGGGAGTTGAGGGTAATCAGGCTGGTGGGGGGGGGACAGTTGGGGCTGAGCAGGCCAGCAGAGGGGACCAGTTGGGGCAATCAGGCCAGCAAGCAGAGTGGTTAGGGGTGATCAAGCAGTCAGGCAGGTGAGCGGTTAGGAGCGGATTGCGAGGGGGTTGTCCAAGTGCCAGTTTAGGCCTGATCCCACAAGGGTCTCAGATGGGATGCAGGCCGGACTGAGAGACAACACCTCCCCCCTCCCCCCGCCACGTGCATGAATTTCATGCACCGGGCCACTAGTATTTTATATTTCACAATAATAGCTACCATGGATGGAGCAACTACTGTATGCCTGATTCTGCTCTGTGTACATTACATGGATTACTTCTTTGCATTCTTACAACAGCTCAAGGTTGTAGGTAGAAACTATGATGATCTCCCTGTCTTATGGATGTGGAAACTGAGGCCCAGAGAGGTTCAGCAAGTAACTGGTTGGCTCAAGATTCAGATGATTTATTTGGAATCCAGAGCATGTACTCTGCTTCCTCTGTTGATTAAAGAAGGGACTGTATGCATGGTGACTAGGGAGCACAGTGTCCCCCCTGAGGGTTTCTGGGAACCAGAGTTACAGTGGTTATTAGTAGCTTACATCCTGTTTCCTGTTATGTTTATGTCTTCCTTAGTTTCTATGTCACTCATGCACACATAAGGTATCCACACCATACTGCTCATCATTCTGTACCAGACACTGGGGACACATGTGGATCACAGAGATCCAGAAGCTGAGGGGACAGTAATGACATGTGTGACCCATAATTAACTCCTCTGTTATTTGCCAGAATCACCTTCACAGAGGCAGGTGCTACTCTCACTGAACTAGTGGGTCACTTCCTTTCCATTGGTTCAGATCTTCCTCTCCAATGAGGCCAGCAGGGATCGTGTCTCATTCAACCCTGTCCTGACCACCCTGCCAGCATGCTGCCCCCCACAACACCACTCCTGTAGACACTCAGGGTGTCCCCTCTGGATGTCTTGCTGGATGGAGGGTCTTGAAACCACAGAGGCCTCTTACTTGTGAAGAAAGACGATCTCCACATTGACATCGTCCCGGTCCTTGTGCAGGAAGTCCTTCAGGAAATTGGAGACACTCTCCAGAGTGATGTGTCCACAGACCACAATGTGCCTGAACGGGAGAGGCTGGTTAGATGAGGTGGCCCAGCGCGACCCAGGCACCCATCCCCAGCAGGACAGAGGAAGCGCAGCAGCAAGAAAGCATGGTCGCAAGGGACTCCATGAGCCCAGGTCCCCTTCCCAGAGGCTGCGAGGCAAAGCGGTGGTGCTGGCAGGTGCTCTTCAGCAGAGAAGGCATATGGCATCTCACCTGATACTGCACAAAATCCTATTAAAGCCCAACCATTCGGCCAAGTGGTTTTATGCATTACACAATAAGTGACATTATGCTCGCGCTTAAACGCTGCATTATCAAGTCCCTTGCAGATTCCTATCTCTTCCTTTCTGCCCACAAAGCGTCCTCCCGGGAGATTTACTGAATGAGTCTTGGTTTATGACATAGAGCTTATCAGGTAATGAGATAACAAATCTTGCTGAAATGATGATTTTGTGTGTAAGGAAGTGAACTTTTATCAGGTTGGCTAATGTGCGGCTTGACACATTATGGGCTCTGTTGGCCATAAGCAGTAAAAAGGAAAATTTTGCATTTTTCCGCCATAACTCCTCCAACAATGGGGGCACGTAACACTTTACAGTAAGTGAGCATTACTCAGGGCTAAATGGGGAGAGGATGCCTCTGGAGTGGGAGATCAGCCGCGGACCTGTGTCTCCAGGCAGCTGCTTCCTTAGGGTGTTGCAGATGTCTCTGGGAGCCAAAGGAATCAGCCTCAAGATGGGGAGAAGCCAAGAAGAGAGGGTGCTGGCACTGTCTGCCTTGTCCCCGGGGGCTTGGACTTCTGTTTTTGGAGATGGTGGCTCGTCTTGAGGAGAGGAGCCCCTCTTGCAGAACTGTGGGAACAAGAGTCCCCACAACATCTCTGGGCTCCTGGATCAATCTGACGTTTACACCAGGCTATACTATGGCAGTACTTACTAGTATAGTCACTTCAAGGTGCTTGATTGATCAGGACTAAGCACTTTGGTGAAGAGTTAGTGCTAGGCCCCAATTTCAGGACTGTCTGTACAGATGAAACCCACTGGCTTAGAGTAGAGAGGTTGTCCCAAGGGACTCAGCCCAGATCCCTGTGTGCCTCAGGCCATGGGGGACAGAGGCTGAATCTCTGGCTGGACCGTGAGGCATGGGCACATGGTGAACAAGAAGCTCAGTAATTCTATGGGAAAATGTAAAATGGCCAGGCCCCTTTCACTCCATAACTGCTCTGTGCACACTGCAATAAGGCGGAAAGAGCATTGGCTGGAGGCGGCTCATAATAGAAGGCATGATGATCACTTATGCAATGTTCCATTAGATGCCATTACAAGAGCCTGCCCTTTCCTTGTAATTTGGTGCTTGACTAAGTATGTGAGAATAAAGCAGTAAACTCATTGGTGAAAGGATAATGACGCAGAACAAAGAGAAAATCAATAATACGCGCAGTGCAGTTCATAATATCACCATTATGGACTGTTATTGTTACGGAGCTGCACTTAGCGATCAGCAAGCAGCGGCCATCAGGGAGGGAGGAGTCAGTGACTTCCTCAGAGGAGCCCTGTGAGCAAGATCACTGAGCTCAAGTTCGGGCCTGCTGGATTGAGGGAGGTCCTGTGACCACCCATCCAAATTCTATGCTCAAAACCCATACACCCAGCACCTTCCTAAAATACACAGTATGCCTGAGTACATGGCATGAATGAAGCGCTTGGATTATATGCGTTTTTATCATGTCATATCTTAACATGCTTGCTGTAGCACATGTGCATCTATATGCACAAAACAGGCTGTGCGTGAATTTGCATGATCTCTGTAAGGTTTCTGTTTGTGAACTTGTTGGAGTGTGTTCAGAAAGTGACTGAGAAACAGGACCCCCCTCCCAACCTCTTCACAAATGACAGTGGGACAGCGTGGGAGCAATTCTGATATTTTCTACCCACAAACTTCCCTAATAGAGAACAAGACCAGCATGGTCCAAGGTAAGGTCCCTCTACAAGGATGTGAAAGGAAGCCAGATTTGATTCCCTGCTCTGGCCCCGGGGGACATGTGATCCAGGGCAAGCTTCTTATCCCAGTTCAGCAGGTGAGGGAACTGAGAGGTTAATATCCCAGCCAGCTCCTACCTCAGGCATTGCAAAGCCCACAGTTCTACACCAGCATAAGCCTGGTTATTATTCAAAGCTGTACTCAAATCAATGAGAGGGCCAGAGAGATGCCTGAATATCCATCCTTCCCATCCTGTGCGCAAAGAACTGAATGAACATCTGCCAGCATCCCCACTTCCTCTTCCAAAACCATTCATCTCCAGAACGGTATGAGAAGTGGAGGGGGAGGGGATGAGTTCACCCCCTCACCCTTGAATCAAAGGCTCAACCAGCTGATTTATTCAGCCTTAGAGTCAAGGTTCTCTTAGTTGAAAATGTGCTGGGTACATATAAAATATATTCCAATGCAATCAATACTATCCCTTAAGCCTTTAATTAGCTCCACTTCTCTTAAGAAGTAAGACAAATGCTGGCAGGAAACAGAAGAAAAAAAAAGGATTGACTTTTCTCATTTGGTGTTAGCTGTCCAATACCATTCTCGACAATTTAAAATATATGTCTGTTAGCTACAGCATGCCTTCTGGGGTAGAGAGCAAAAAGGAAGGGGAAAAAATCTTCCTTCAACATAATTGGTATTTTTGCTCAGAAAAATCGAGATTGATTGAAAGCAGATTGCCTCCCTGCCCTCGGAGAGGTGTTAGGTACATTATGGTGGTAACCTTGGAGGACCCATATTGTTCCAATCTGTTCTGTATCTGATTTGAAGATTTACCGCGTCCCTATTTTGTGCCAATAATCATTGCCCTCTATTTTGTTTTCCATACAGTGAATGTGATCAAGGAACCCATATATTGAAAAATGTTTGAATGCAGTTAGAATTGATGGATGGGAAGAAGCTGCCTCTCCATCTCAGCATCTGCATCAGGAGGACAGCTCCCACCAGCCCGTTGCACAGGGAGTGCCGGGGTGGATGGTGAAAGGGGCACGTTTATTTCCCAGAAGTATTTTCAGGAGTTGACAATTCCAGGGGCAATCATCTTGGGAAGGATGTAATCAATCAAGGAGAGAAGAGAAGCAGCATTTCCTGTTAGTTGAACATGTAATTGAAATGCTCCAAGACTGAGAGCAGGATGTGTCATCACTGGACACAGAGTGATGGTCGTTCGCAGTGCATGGTTCAGAGAACACCAAAAAAAGACCCTCATCCCAAATTATCTCTGTCAGATCTGTGACACCCACAAATCTACCATGTGAGATTAATTTGGATAGTCCTGTGCTAGCTCCGACACCAAGGGAACAGAATAGTCCTAGGTAAGGGACCAATTCTGCATTTCACAATTATTAAGTCAGAATCTCTAAGGGCCTGGACCTAGCTAGTGCCTGGTTCATGAGGTTATCTTGAGGATTTATTTAAATAGAGACAATACATGTGAAGGGCCTAGGAAAAGGTCTGGCCCTTACAAGCATTAAGTGTCAAGATTCATGGGATACCTGTAATTCAGTATGTAACATATAGAAAGCTCTGAGGCTGGTATAATCTCACCTAATCCTCACATAACCTCGTGTCCCTATTATCTGCATATTTTCAGGTAACTTCTCTGAACCTCAATCTCCTTAAGTTATGTGTCCGAGATCCTACAGCAAGTGAAAGGGACTTGCCCTGGTGACCCTGTTCTCAGACCCAATTCTTGCTGAGAGGAAAGGGGTGATGTGAAAAGGGCAGAGGTTTCAGTATTGCAGCTCTGTTCGCTCCTGACGGGCTGGGCTGAACCAAGAGGAGATCCTCCTGGACACACAGATGATGGGGTGTGGGTGAGTCTTCGCTGGACCAGGAGAGAGGCTTAGTGTGGGGCCTGCAGATGACAGAGATAAACCCCACCTAAAGCACCACAGAGATGCAGGGGCACTGAATTCTGGCTGCATCTGGTCAGCCAGACCAGAAGGCCCAAGACAGCCAAGACTGAGAGGCAGCATGAACTCTGAACCAAGTTTCAAATTAAGCCGCCCAAGGGCTTAATTTGGCCACCCAAGGGATGCAATGCGATGCAGACATCTATCTTTAGATGCTATAGGCTGTATTGGCTCAGGACTTCCTCAGCCTGAGGACCCAGAGGAAGACAGAAATCTTGTGGTTCGCTGACACTGGAGAGTTTACAAAGGCAGCTGCTGTGGACCCAGAGCTGGATATGTTTAGATTGCTGGCCATGGCAACCGCTGACTTCTAGCAGGCCTGGCCCCCGGTTTGTGAAGATGGCCAGCCAACCTAACTCAGTAACCATTTTTTCTCTGATGTGCTTTTTGGTTTGTAAAGTTTTTAGTTCTGGGAATAAATCTTTGTTGAGATAAATTAATGTTAGTAGCTAGGATTAAAAGGTTCATCTCAGATGCAGGAGGAAGCAGTTGAAATGCCAAAATGGCATCTTGGGGAGAGCAGTGGCTGGCCTGGGGAGAGTGTCCACAAACGTGGGCTGGATGAACCAGAAGTGGAAACGCCGGTAGGTCACGGAGCAGGCATGGCATGGAGGGGTGGAGGGTGACTTAATTGGAATAATGTTTGACTGTTATGATTGCTATCAGAAAACTATCAGTTGCTTATTTCATGGGCACCTCTTCACTCAATAAGTATTGCTGCCAATAACCACCTTCACCTTCCACATATTGTCCTCCATCACTCTGCTACGAAATGGGTCAGGAAAGCTGGATGCCCCAGTGTAGCTGGGAGCTCAGTTTCAGAGCTCAATGCCACTGTGCCTTTCAGAATGGATATCTCAGTGGCTCTGCTTTAGGGCTAGAGACGTAAGAGGAGAGGAGAGAGGGGGGCCACCAGACAAAGCTTTTCAAGGCTCTAGGGAACAAGGCACCCAGAGCCACTGAGGAGGAGCTTCCCTCAATGAGAGGGAAAAAATCTACACACTTTTCAAAAGACTCAGGCAGTGTTGCTGAGAGCCAGCAGTCTTTGCAAAGGGCTGTGAGTGTGGTGGGCTTCCATGTATCTTTGTGGCAGAACCACCCTAGGCAAGAGTACAGTCTAGTGCCTGCATCATTCTGGTGTAGACACTGTGGTCCAGAGACTCAGTGCCCAGTGAATGCCAGAGCAAGGGCAGGCCTGCCTGTGGTTTGATGCCCCCTAAGCAGAGGAAGTGACTGGTGCCGCTAGAAGGAGCTGCAGTCCTGGGTGACCTGAGACTAGTTGAGCCCTACCACAGGGTCCCAGTTCTCTGGACCTGCCCCCATACATGCCATCGGTCCATCTTGTCTAGACATCTGCAACAGCTTCCTAATTCTGTTCATGTTTACTCTCCCCACAACTCTCCCCCCCCCCCGTCCCCACCCCCACCTCCTCCAAAAAAAAAGCTAAAACGTGAGGATGGAGGCAGATTCTTCTGCATCGGGCCCCACAGGACAGGGAGATCCTACATCTCCCTTTAGCAGAGACTCACTTGAGGAAGATGATGTGAAATGCACAGCTCTGGGCTGTTTATTTTTAAAGATACTATATCCATTTTTACTGGAACAAGTATAAAGAGTTTAAAAAACCCATAGCTATCCTGTCACAATAAATCATACGGAGTAAATTGAAAATCCTATACAGCTTTTCCTGAATACACTGTGCTCACTTTGTCAAAGAGCTAGATGAAATGTGGCATATATTGATCTTGATTCTCTGTAAAACTATAATATTTATATCAAATACATATGTTAGAAGCTCTTGTCTTTCTGCTGAGCCTTCTAATCATGTTTTTCTGGTCCCACCTTCCCCCACACCTCCCACCATTGGTAGCTGCTGCCTTGATGGGAACATATTTTAAGGAGGACTTGTCCAAGGAATTCATCAGCATTTTATCACATAGAAAGCAGGGTAGGGTGGCAAGAGACCCCAAAATTCACATCACAGTGGTCAGTACTCAAAATACTGCTCTAAAGGAAGAAGGCTAACCTAGCTCCTGCCTTCACATGTCCCTCCTAAAAGTCTATCCCAAAGGATGTCCATGCCGGGAGATTGTCTTCTGTAAACAAGGTAAAACCCAGGTGAGTGGGCCCCCTAATTCCACTGCACCCTGGGACCCATCTCGGGACCCCAAAACTGGCTGGGCTGTCAAGAACTATATGTAGATGGCGGAGCATATGTGGCTAGGTGACCCTGTGCCATAGTAAGTGTGGGAGAAATTGAACAGTCAGCTGCAAGCCTGTCAGAGCAGTGCCTGCTTCTGCCAGCTCAGGTCTACTACCCTGTTTCAAGAATGTGACAGAACAGACATGTAAAAAGGACAAAAATGAAACCAAAACAACTGGGAGCACGCAGCACTCCAAGCCCTGTTTTAACCACTTTCTGTTTAAAACAAATGAAAACACAAACACAAACAAACACCAAAACAACTCAAGGAGGTTAGGCGATGAGGTCATTTCCTAGCCAGGGCTACATCTATGATTTTGCTAATCACAAAGGAAGGAAATGCCTTCTCCCTCCAAGTGAGGGAGAGAATGAAGTAATCATCTGATCCAGCTGTCAACAGAGCTGTTCTGGGGAAACAGGCTGCTTGGCTGTTTCTCTAAATGGAGCAACTACATCCCAGCATCGCAACAAAGGCACCTCTGGAAAACACCCCAAGGTCAGAGGACAGACTACTGGTGGAACCAATGGGAAGCACGGGATGTCCTGACCAGACCAGACCTTTCTGCAGGACAGGGGTGCATCCTACCATCGGCAGGTGGTTAGCACCTGAGCCAGCCCAGAGGGACCAGTGACTGCATCTCCACCGTCCCAAGTCAGACCTCCATAATTGGACCGTGCACGAGGAATGATCCCTGTCTTTGTGACTGGCTGCCTAAAGAATGTTTCAGTCCAAGTCTTAAAACTAAATGCCGGGAACTTCAGAGTGGGAGACATTGGTTGATTTTGCCTGTTCAGCAGGCAACCCCCTTCTGTCAACAGCACCTCATTTCTCTAATCCTTTATTGTTGAAAATTTTACTTATATCTTCTTTCTCCCCACTTGACCTCTCCCTGCCCGCACCTGCCTCCCAGCACATGCTCCCACCCCCTATTGTCTGTGTCCATTGGTCATGCTCATCATATGCATGAATACAAGTCCTTTGGTTGATCTCTTACCCCCTGGGTAAGCACCTCATTTTTAATTGGAGAATCACTCCTCCCCAACCACATACAGTCCTGGGCCCTTTAATCAAGTTTCCTGACCAAGCTCTGACAATCCCTGCTTTTCAGTTTCTCATTTAAGTCTCACAATAACCTAAAATGCAGATATTACCACCACCATTTTGGTTTCTCTCTCTCTCTCTCTACTCCTTTCTTTCCTCCCTCCCTCCTCCCCTTCCTCCCTCTCTCTTTCCCTCCATCCCTTGGCAAAAGAGGAATTACACAACTCTCTTAAGGCCGTGGCTGGCAAACTGTGGCTCTCGAGCCACATGCAGCTCTTTGGCCCCTTGAGTGTAGCTCTTCCACAAAATACCACGGCCTGGGTGAATCTATTTTGAAGAAGTGGCATTAGAAGAAGTTTAAGTTAAAAAAATTTGGCTCTCAAAAGGAATTTCAATCATTGTACTGTTGATATTTGGCTCTGTTGACTAATGAGTTTGCCGACCACTATTTAAGGAAGCAATAATATGATGGCTGGACTCTCACAAATTGCACTTCCTTGTTTCTCTCCCCAACCCTTCACTCCTCTGCATTTTATTCATCCCATAACTGCAGACTTAATGGCCTTTGTCTATTTTTTAAATAAGCCAGTCTTCCCCTGACCTGACTCTTCCAATCCTGGCCGGCTCTCTGCACTTACAAAGGGATCATCACACTGATCTGCACTCTCAACTCAGATCAAAGCAGGCTTGTCTCTCTCCACTTGGTAATGCTGCTTCTGAATGGGAGGGAGTAAGAGAAGAGAAGATTAAGCAAAAGTCAGCTACCTCTTTGGGGATGAAGGTGAAATAGAGAATGAGTGAATCCAAAAGAAATGGTTCTCACCCTAGAGAGGAGACATAAACCTTTGATTTGCAAATTGAGCCCTCCCTCTCTCCTTAACCCCTCTAGTAAATCATGCCTCATGGCCTGAGAGCATGTGCTATTGGACTTGACCTTCCCATAATGACAATCAAGTTGGCACATCCTGGCCTTGCTCCCCAGCCACACACAAGGGTGTTGCCCCAGGTTACACACTCTGTTAGCCAGCCTGGCTGAGTAGATGCAACACACTTGCACAGGCTCCGAGGTCTCCAGCCATGTTACGCACAAAATAACTGGGAGTTGTTTACTGCTTTCAGGTCTCCATGAGGCACAGAACTCTTCACCAAGGAAGAAGAAAGGCATGGAATGGAGCAGACCTCAGGGTGGCATCAGCTGCTCGCCATCCTTCTAAATCTCTCTGCACCCCTCTGTTACTGGGTCCATCATTAGATCTGTAGGCTTTTGGTGCTCAAATCACATGCTATTACCTTTGCCCTAACTACTCCAATGGGTACATTTAACAATTGGAAATTACCAAATGCTTTTAGGAGCATTCCTTCTAAAATGCTTGCAGCCTTCAATGTTGCTTTATAATTTCATGATTTCATTAAATAAAATTGTTGCCAAAATAGCATTTCACTGGGATGATACTCCTACATATTCAAGATTCTGTTTAGCTGCCACTGGCTTCTTAAATGATTCTGATTGCTCCATGTCCTAGGTACGCGCCAGGAGAGCAATAATCACACTTTCTAGCTCATCCTTTTATTTATTTATTTATTTTAATTTATTTTTATTGGTTTCAGAGAGGAAGAGAAAGAGAGAGAGAAACATCAATGAGTGAGAGTCAGATCCACTGCCTCCTGCATGCCCCTTACTAGGGATTTAGTCACCCAGGCAAGTGGCCTGACCTAGAATCAACATGATTTGAACTGCCGTTCATAGGTCGATGCTCACCACTGAACCATACCAGCTGGGCTCTAGTTCATCCTTTTAAACACAGCACATAGCACAGTGCCAGGAACATGGCAGGGGCTCAAAGACTTGTTAGTGGAGTAAATATTCTGAATGAGAGCTTTCCTAGATTTGCTCTATATGCTAGCTGACATTGGGCTTCCCAGTCAGTGACCAGGGACAGAAACCCCTCACAGAGATAGGTGTCCATGCATCTCTGAACTGTCTCTGTGTCACTTTATTGAAAAGGTATAGAGAGAGGATCTAAGGTTCCTTTACAGATGATTGCCACCCACATCTGGAGCACCACTGTGGTTCTGGGGATGGGAACAGCCATTGCTATGCAATGCCAGTACTAGATGTGGAGGCTTGATCCTTTCGAGTCACAGAATGAGGCTTCCAGGAGTTTCACATCGCATAAGCCCCTACCGATTTTTAATAAAAGGAGACACCAGACTTGGCTAGTTAGAAAGTCTCTTGGTTTGTTTTCAATGTATGATGGCAGCATCTGTGGAATGAACCCCAAATATACTAAGAACTGCTGTACACAGATCTAGAAATCCTTCTATCAAAATGAATGACATCGTCAGAAACAGCAAACAACACCACTTAATTTCTAAGGGCTGCGTGCATCTTTTGGATTTGAAATCTACCCAGCAAGGATTCTCCAATCAAATGTGAGGTTAAAGAAAAATAATCTGGGATTATAACTTGAAAATTCATATTCAGACTTCTTTTTTAATGGAAGAAAGAATATTTAAGAGCAAAATCTAGGATTACATATGACTTTGGTTTGTTATTTTTTAGCCATGCAGTTCATCTTCTACCTACATTTCTATTCTTGTTTTCAGAACAATAGCTGGAACATTTTGATAAGTTGTGTGGAAGGGAAGAAAGACAACAGGAAAGTGTATGTGTGTGTGGGGGGGTGGGGGAGGGCTTTCATTCCATTAGTATTATCAGGAAATTGATTTAATATGCATCCGAGTCTCTTTAAATGGAGCTTCAAGTTTGAAAGGGACTGAAGATGTGGCTTATAAGAATCTAAAGCAGATGCAAAGAAAGAAGCGCCCACATCCACACCCACCAAGACCCCTCTGGCTGCAAAGGAATACCTGGCATATTATATTATAGGATACAGCATCTCATTGGCACTTGCTTTTGGTATCTGTCCCTCGGTACTAAATTTCAGAAGTAGTCAAGGGGTCATTGTTCCAAAGTATTAGGGCAATCTCATTTTTCCTCCCCTAAAAGTTTATGCTAATCAAAGTAGAATGCTTAATCAGTCCAAGCTGGCCTGTCAGCTTGAATTATCTGTTTATCTTCCTATTTACTGTATCTGTCTGTCTACGGTTCTTCATATCTTTGTGAAGATCGGTTATTGGGGCCTGTGTTTCCTTCTGACTCGAATGGCTACCAGATGATCCTTCCTGGTGATATGTTGATGATTTGCTAATTTATGGTTTTTAAAATCTAGGAATCTGAAGACATTGCTGAGAGTTCAAGCTTGGGCTCGCATGGGCCTTGCAAGGAGAGGGCTGAAGGGCTCGCTTGTCAAGGGATGGAAGTTTGTATAAAAAGCAAAGCTTCAGTCACATTTCAACCAGAGCAGTGTCTGTGGGACAGAAATCATAAATGACATCTCATGGGGAACCTCACTCACAAAAGCAGCTCCCCAACCCCCACGCAGACCGTGGGTGGTAAGAGTAAATGCTGCCTAAGCTCCATGGAGACGGGAAATGAAAGTAGGCCCCCGGTGAATAGCCCAACACACCACGTGAAGGACCCTGAGTCCTAGTCCAAACCCTGGGTCAGGCTTCCCAAGAAGCTTGGCCATGGCCATGCAGCCCGCAGGAAGGCTGTCACCTCTGGGAACCAGCAGGGGAAGCCTAAATAAGCTCTGACTTTGAACTGCCAACCACATTGGTGGTCAAATAATATATGATGTGCAGCTCAAGACAGATGTGGCCTATTTGGAGGTTTTTATGGGTATGTGGAAATACATCTATCCCCAGTGCCTGGCGTGTAGTGAGCACTCAATAAACACATGTGGAATGAATGACAATGAGGAACTCATGTGAGCTCTCGTTTAGGTGGGGGTGGGCTACCAAGAGCAGATGAAATGAACCTTTGTGAAGAAATAATCTCTGTTCCTCTACAGCAGGTCATTTCAATTCCAATTTTTAAAAAAATGGTTGTGAACCATGGAGTGCAAAACCTGAGTATGGCAAAGACGGTGAGATGGAATTCCATGTTGACACAAGAAACCTTGAAAAAGGGACAAGAAAGTGGAATCAGAAATGAACAAAGAATGCAGAGGTAGATGAGAAGACTATTTCTGGTAAGAGGGTCTGATAAGGGCCCCCTAATCAAAACCGGGGCAGGTAAGCGGATGCCTCACCTGGCAGGTCACGGGATCACAGTTAGGCATCTGGACCCCAGAGAGACAGTTTAAGACTTAGTCCCACGGAGGGACAAGCAAAGACCTCACAAAATATGAATTTTAAAACTAGGATGCTCACTTCGATTGGGGATAATGAAAGCTGGCTTCAGCAGCTACTGAAAGACTGTAACATCTCCTCTGAGGTGTCACCTCCCTGGACCTGTACTGAAGGTAAATAATCCCAGGTTGCTCTACAACAGAATCTTGGGTCTTGTCTCTGCTTTTAACATGTGTACCTGGTAGCTCCCTTGGCTACAACCTTGCTCATTGCCTGTGACCTCCTAGAGACTGTGACCTCCAATAGGACAGGTTCCCTAGGCAGCTTGCTCACCACCCATCTTAGTATGGCTTGCACACAACCCAGCACTGTGCCTAGCACAGAGGTCCTCAGCAAACCTCCAGAACTGAATGAATGAACCAGTGGAGATAATAGGAGTGGACATAACCAACTGCTCTCTAGCGGTTGTTAGAACTTGACATTTTGTTCCAAATTACTGAATACTCTTCAAAATGTAAGCATTTACATGAAAAACTACAAATCACCCTGTTTTCATTTTTTAATAGAAAAGCATAATAGGGTCTCCCCACCTTTGTGCCTTTGAGGTTCCTTCTTACAACCCTGAGGTTGAAGGCAGATAGCCCTCCCTCTCTCCAGAGGGACACAGCTCGAGGGCTGATATTCCTGCTCAGAGCTGATGTCCTCAGAGGAGCGCCTGCTACCATAGTTCTCACCGACGGTCAGGAAACCACCACCAGAGACCCAGCGGTGTGCTCTCAGGAACTGAAAGGAGCAGGTAGATATACATCTGCCAAGGCAGAGACGGCTCTTCCTAAGACAGAACGCAGGTAGGCTCTGCCTGGCAGTGGTCTCTAAGAGATCACTACGACCTAGCATGGCTGGTCACCTAGGAAATGAACCCCCAGAAAAGATGGAGCCTGAAAGGCACTGACAGTGTTGAAACCCACAAAAACTAGTAAGACACTAATCTCACATTGATCAGTGATCTGTCTACCCATTCTTGAGAGCCCCTCATTGTTAGAGGTGTTCAAGAGGTCAATTTCTCATCTAAGCAAATGAGGGGAAAAATAGTTTTGTCCTCTCTCCCTGGGGCCAGGATCCTGAGTGGTAACAAATGATCAGAAGGAGAAGACCGGCCGAAACCGGTTTTGCTCAGTGGATACAGCATCAACCTGCGGACTGAGGGGTCCCAGGTTCAATTCTGGTCAAGGGCATATAAGTTGGTTGCGGGCAAATCCCCAGTGGGGGGTTGTAGGAGGCAGCTGATTGATGTTTCTCTCTCGTTGATGTTTCTGAATTTCTGTCCCTCTCCCTTCCTCTCTGTAAAAAAATCAATAAAAAATATTTTTTTAAAAAAGGAGGGGACAGGCCCAAGGTGACACCCCAATTATGAACAGTGGTGAAGAGACACGTACAATGGTAAGATCCTTGAGTATAGAGCAGAACAAACGGGATCTCGAGAGATGATCTAGAGAGGCAACGTGACCCAGGGGTGCATGCCTGGGAACCTGCCTAGGGAACCTGAATCCCTGATCAAAGTTCTGCCTTCAGTAGCTATGGAACATCAGGCAAATCACTTAACCTCTATGGTCCTCAGTCTCCTCACCCACTGCAAATGGAGAATGCAGCCTTACCTTCCTCACAGGCTGCTGGAGAATTGGAAAATAGGCAAGTGTGTGTAGTTATTACTATTGTCATGCAAGGCAGCCCTAAGGCTGTGCTCTACAGTGATTCACATTCTCACTTCTGGAAGTCCAGAAGGAAGTGCTCTAAGAGAAGCCACGGCATTTAAGTTTCACAGGCAGCTTTCATGCAATGGAGCTAGACCCAGTTAGTCTGCAACCACTGTTCCCCAGCCAGAAGGGGGCCCAGCTTTCTGATCCAGCTGGCAACACTTCTTCCAAGTACATTATATTCACTTTCTTATTCCCCTTTGCCTAGTCCTTGTCATGGTATTCGTCTCTTTCTCTGTGTCTTCTCAGTATTTGGATACTAGAAATCCATGGAATAAGCCAACCCATCCCATTCTCTTCTGTCCCAAACACCTGGCCAAAGACGCTGCCTCTGTTTTGGGTCCCAGAAGCCCAGCCTGGGAAATATAAGTCTGGATGGCTCCCTGTCCTGGCCGCCTCTAACAAGGGGGTTAGCAGATGGATTCCTCTCTGTGGCCGATTATTTTCCATGGCCCTTGGCCATGTGACCTTAGACCATGATCTTGTCAGTTCTCATAAACTAACCAGGAGTGGGCTGAGTCACACACAGAGAGGAAACCTCTAGGGGAAACAGCAGGGGCTGTGGGAGGAAGGAGAGCAGGCTGGGATCCTAAAGGCCATGGGAGCCTCATCCCTGTGCTGCCCACCTCAGAGCGGCTTTGGCATCACATGAAAGAAAGGAGGAAAGGCAGCGAGCATCCGTAGGAGGACAGGATGGCTGGGCTGCAGGCGGGCTACTCTTTTGAATAAAATCTGGAGACTCAGCCCAAGGGGCTAACTGTCCCCAAGACCTCCAACTTGGAAAAACTGCCTTCCTTGGCCATTCACTGGAACCCCTGGTTGTTGACACCCAAGTCGCTATTCCCAGGAGTCCCAATACATCATCATAAGATACATTAGAGAAAAGCTGACACACAGAGCACATTGCCCACACCCACCGCTGGCTCAGGCTGTGCTGTGGGAAGTCAGGTGTGGAATATTGAGGAGAGCGCGGGTGACGCCCTTGATACAGTGTTGACAGGGAAGGTACGCTGGGGATGTGAAGGGAAATGTTTACATTCTGCCAATCACACACTGAAAATGAGGTGCCCAGGAAATCTTCTTATGCTTCAATACTCTAAAATGGGGTGTTACCTAAACAAACCCCCGAGCTTCTCCGCCTAATTTTCTTTTACTCTAAATAACCTTTGGAATTCAAAGTTGTGTGTCTTCGTGGCTTTGGGTCACAAGTTACCTTGAGTTCTCCAAGGATGCATTTTTAAAGGGGAGGTTATTCCTGAGTAAAATATGCAACCATAACCCAATCTCTTAACTGTGTATATGTTTTAATTACTTTCTAGGCACTCACTTGACTAAATCCTCAGGAGCAGCATACATGTAAGTGGGACCATGAGTACAGCACATACATTCACGCATACACACAAACATGGGCGAAGCATGCTATTTTCAGAGTCTGAACTCTATCTTTCAACAAAGTTTAGCCGCTTTCCTTTTGCAAATGCATTTAATTTCATCTGGAAACTTTTTGACGTTAGAAATAGAACAACTGTAGTTTCTCATTATGTTTGCTGCCAGAACCCATGCTTGGTTGCTCAACTAAAGACCTTATATTGCTAATTACTACCACATGCCCGTATCCCAAGCGCAAGGGAACTTATTGATTCTGACAGCCCATTCTCTCAACACTGAATTCCAAATGAAAACTCAAATTTTGGCCAAACATAACATTTCATCAATCTTGTTCTACTGACTGGAAAAACAACATCAAACAAAGGGTGCTAATGGCCCTCTATTACCGTGCCTTTCCCAAGCTTATATTTTCTGATGAAAGATCTAAGTGACCAAAGGGCTTCTTTAAACTACTTAGTAATTAGCTTTTGAACCAGGAAACAATGCGCAAAGTGCACAGTCCTCTTGCTGATGACAGAACCTGCTCTCTGTCCTCAGGGTCGGCGACACTGGAGACCCAGCGAGAACATTAAAAGCAAAGTGCGCATTTTTATAAAGGGAATAGGAAAAAAGAGAGGGAGCAGGAATAAGCAGGCTAGCGGTGGTGATAAAAGATTATGGAGATGGAGGCAGAACAAAAGCCGCAGGAGCCTGTGATCTGAAGTCATCTTTGCGAGGGAGTTGGAGTGGAAATGCCAAGGCAGAAAGCACTGGATTGGACCAGGCTGGGGGTGAGCGCTGGTCTGAGGGCCTGAGCTGGTCACTGGCCATCAAAAGCTGTCAGCCACGAGGCCCACCAACACTGGGGTTGGGAAAGTAATTGGGGGTGAAGGGGGTTTTACATGGAGCAAAAGTCAAAACATATTTTCAACTTGGACTTCAGGGCAATTGACTTCGGGGGCAGTGATAGGACAGGCTGGCTGGGACAGCAGGTGGGAGGCCAACATGGCCCTGCTGGTCAGAAGGCCATCGGCTTTATGGCGACCTGCCCACACTTTAAGGCAGAACTGAGAGAGAAGCTTTCCTCTTGGCATGGAGCACATGACTGATGGAACCTCCAGACATATTTGGCTTTTCGGATGCAACCAGTGGCCCAGAAATCAGAGCAGCTTGGTTCTATTCTCATTAGGGTTGTAAGGGAAATAGGAGAGCAGTGCTCCATCAGAGAGGAGGTGGAGGCACGGGCTGGCTCCACAAGATACCAACTGGCTCTTTCTCAGCCACTGTCCTTCGTTCCTTTGAAAGGAAACTGGTGTCCTGTGGGTAGTTCAAGAAAGTGAGCCCTGTTTTTCCCGCCTCCTCTTCTTCTGAAGACAGGGCAGCACACCCGAGTGTTGGGTGTGCAGGAACCATCTCCGAGAGGAGGTCCGCACCTCTAACAGGACTGCCAGGTGAGAAGGAGGTGGTGAGGGTGGAGGGAACACCATGGTGCTAGTTTGACTTTCTCTTAAAAAACAGAATCGGCTATTTAAGAGTTTACCTAAAAATGAATGAAAGAAGCCTAGTTCCAGTGCAGGAACTTCTGTCATAGGGAAGGGGTAAGAGTGATGGAAATATTCTGCATCTAGATCAGGTGGGAATGACTGGCTGGGCACACAGGTGCAAATGTCCTGAGCTGATGATAAAGATGTGTTTGTACCTCTTACTCCATGGAAGTTAAAACAAAAAACAAAACCTCAGCCAAACTGGTTTGGATCAGTGGATAGAGCGTCGGCCTGCGGACTGAAAGGTTCCAGGTTCGATTCTGGTCAAGGGCATATACCTTGGCTGCGGGCACATCCCCAATTGGAGGTGTGCAAGAGGCAGCTGATCGATGTTTCTCTCCCACTGATGTTTCTGACTTTCTATCCCTCTCCCTTCCTCTCTGTGAAAAATCAATAAAATATATTTTTTTTAAAAAACCTCAGAAACAAAGTTGTGCCCAAGAAAGGTCCTTTTAAAAGGATGGTCTCCCTCCAGCAGTGTCCAGAGAGATGGCAGCTGGCAGAGCACAGCGAGCTGAGGTCCGGCCATATACTTGGATGAAAATCGCTGGTGGGTCATGGACCCACATATTGATAACATGATGAGCACAAGTTGAAAGAGAGCCCATGGAGAAAGCATTCATGTATTGAAAGCCAAACAAGACACTTTGTCCTTAGCATGTGGTGTCCTGACATATCAGAAACATATTATTTCTTGCCCACAAGGAATTGCAAGTGAGTAATGAGTCCCTGGGAGGATAAGCTCTGTGCCTCCTAGCTAAAGAGAACTGGTTCCCTTGTGGCCATGTCTTATAGTAGGCAAGGTGACCTTGACCTTGCCTCCCTGAGAATTGCTTGCTGGAGTTAAGATCTCACATTACTGCTGCACAGATAACCCATAAAAGGCATCATCTTAGTGTAGGGGACCCAAGTGTAACCACCAAGCCAGTTGGTGTGAGGAATGAATGAGCCTGGTTTACTTGTTAGGGACCAGAACAGAAAATACAGGCCCAGTGACAGCAGGCCCCCTTCCAGGATAAACCCATGTCTCCTGGAAAAATGTGTGGGTGGAAAGCGGTGAATGAGAACAGGGCTGGGTGGTTGGTCCCAGTGTGACAACCTGGGTAACATCACACCCCACCCAGAGCATGACCCTTCCATCAGAGAGATGCCCAGTGGGTAGGAGAGGGCAGAACTCAGGTGCCACCACCACAGGAACTCCTGGAAGCCACTCAACCACATCTTTTCTGGTGCAACCAACTTACTTTCTGCCTCCATGTTTGTTAAAAGTCCCGCCGAATTTATTCCGATTCAGGATGAGAGCAGCAATTTCGGGCACGTAGCGGGCAAACATTGCCTACATGCATGAAACAAAGAAACAAGAGCCAAAAAAAACAATGGCATGCAGAGAGGACCCTGCAGCGGAGGCAGCAGACCTCTGGATACTTACTTTCTTCCACTAACCGCACTATAGGAGCCCCCGTATTTCTTGCGGTTTCCTATTAACTCTATGATTTCAGGGACGTAGCTGGCAAACATGGCCTGAGGAGAAGACAGGAGACAGAAGAGAGACTAAAAAGATAGGCCAGAGAAAGGGGTGACCTTTTCAGGAGGGGGGTGCTAAGATCTGAAAACACAAAGGATTAGAACTGCGAAGGTATACACTAATACGTTGGATTATAAAAAAGGCACAAAAAGGGTAAGCTCCTGAAAATACACAAGGCAAAACAAACATCAGCCAGCCTGGACAACTAAAAAATCACACTTGCTAGTGATATTGCCCAAAAGGCAAATACAAAGAGAAAAATACAAAGGAACGGGAACAAATAAGTTGACATCTAGCTCTTCTTCCTGGAGAAAAATAAGAAAGGGGGATGCATGCTGGGGAAATTACACAGGCACACACACACACACACACCAACACACACACACACAGACGTGCACACACACTCAGATTACTGCAGGACAAGTCCTTTCTAGTTAAAATCCAAAGGAGAACAAATGCCTATGAGTGATTAAAGATAATAAACACCAAAGGGAGATTAAAATAATACTAACTTCTGCATTTAAAAAAATCACTAAACAGCACACAAGGTAAATTGAGGAAATCACATGGGAGGAAAGGATAGCGAGGAGAAACACAAATCTGCCATGTTTTGTCCAACAAACAATGCACCTGTGGCTGGATAAACTGGACCTCACAAACACTGTGGAAACACTCGTGTTGATGTACACACACGCGCGTACATTTACATACATTTTAAATGTATATAGCCTATGCATACAAAGCAGAGAGATGTGTATGCATAGTGTAAATGTGTGTGTGGTGTACATCTGTGAAAGCTATGTGTGAAGTAGGATTTTAATCATTTGCCTCACACACAGCAAAAATTGAATCTGAGCCCAGCCAGTGTGACTCAGTAGTTGAGAGTCGACCTATGAACCAGGAGGCCTGGTTTGATTCCCAATCAGGGCATATGCCTGGGTTTCAGGCTCAATCCCCCATGAGAGGCAACCAATCAATGATTCTCTCTCATCATTACCATTTCTCCTATCTCTCTCCCTCTCCCTTCCTTTCTAAAATAAATAAAAATATATATTTTTTAAATCAAAAGTTATAGTGAGCTACTTTGAGAGACAAAATGTAGCCACTGCTACTGTGTTGCCAAATGTCCCTTGAAAATGACAGCATAATCTACCATTATGATTTGCATAGAGCAGAAAAGCAGTGAAACTTTCTGACTTACCAGGGGAAGAAAAAACACCCCAGGTGCCACACTTGGTGACATCCACCTGGACAAGACCAGCAAGCCTTAGTCTCTGACATGGGGACCACACTCTTTAGGGCAGGCCCCAGCCACAGTGTTTGTTGGAAGTTTGGGGAGGACCATCAAGGGGCAGAGAACTCTTAAAACCAAAAATTGGTCTATGGAGTCAGTTACCAGGGTCAGGGGACAGCAACTGTCCTTGCAGAATATCAGATACTGAGTTACATTACTAAGGGACAGACATTCAATAAGTGAGCGGCACTTTCTCAAGACAATTTGGTTTGCTCCTGGCTAAACAGCTGGCCCTGACAAGGGAAACATGCCTGGGTCTCTGGGAAACAAGTTCATACACCAAAGAAATTTCAGAAAAGTCACCCTCACACTCGGACCAACTTAGCCTAATTGTAAAACTAAGGCAATCACTTGCTTCTAGTGCAGAAATGCACTATCAAAATACAAAGCTTTCAGGAATGGATAATAGAAGATATTAATGACCATAAAAATCAGCATCATAACAAAGAGCTTTTACCAGTCCCCCGAGGATGAAGAAGACCATGAAGAGGCGTCCGAGCGTGGTTTTCGCATAAACATCCCCGTAGCCAACAGTGGACATGGTGACCATGAGCAAGTAGACACATTCCCAGTACGTAAGCGGCTGGTTGTTTTGGAAATTTTCCCATGGGTCCCCTGAATTTTCCACCTAGAGAAGAGGGCAGAGTAGAAAAGGGGAATATTATGCTAGAGATATATATCCAATATAATAAAAGCCTAACATGCTAAGTGTCCTGTGGTCCGTTCAACCAATCAAAGCATAATATGTTAATGATATGCTAAGGCTGCTCAACCTCTTGCTGTGGTGTGCACTGACCACCAAGGGGCAGACAGTTGACCGGCTGACCAATCGCTATGACATGCACTGATCACCAAGGGGTAGACTCCAACTGGTAGGTTAGCTTGCTGCTGGGGTCCAGCCAATTGGCCTGAGCAAGATGGGCTGGACATACCCTGGAGCCCTCCCATAGTCCCTCCCCAGCTGGCCAACCTCCCACATCCTTCTCCAGCCCCAATTGTGCACTGGAGGGGTCCTTCAGCCTGGCCTGCATCCTCTCACAATCCAGGCTGAGGGATCCCCCTTGATCCCCGAGTGCACGAATTTTGTGCACTGGGCCTCTAGTATATATATAATAAGCCAGGAGCACAAAAGTTCCAGCAGGATGTTTTGGAGGGTTGGCCCCTCAACCCCAGTGTTGGCTGCCTGGGCTGGGTTCTCTGAGGGATGGCCAACCAGGTAGAAGAGAGTGGTAGGAACATAATCATGCCTCCCAGTGGATGGGGGCTAGGATGGAAAGGCCCCATCCATCCATTTTCCCTTCACATTGTTCAAGATCTGACACAAGCTGCGTGTTAGGGTCTTGCTCTGGCCTCACTTTATGGCATTCCCATCAAGGAAAGGGCCAGAGAGCCCTGCCCTGCCCTTTCTCAGCAAGTTCCTGCTCAGTCTCCTAGTGCCCCACTCACAGGCTCCCAAATAAAGTCTAGGGCCTCCTGCAGACGGTTCCTCCTTTCATCATCCTTCCATGGGCCTGGCAGGATGGGCCAGATCTCATGCCCAAACCCCCAGCAGCATCCCCTGGGGTCTGGCTCGGCTCCTTGCTTTGCAGATCCTCAGCAATGGCTCCACCCTGGGAACCTCAGGCAGTTCCCGGGAGCATGAAAGGGGGCCATGAGAACAGTTTGGTTTTGCACTGGACTCTTTAGGCCCAAGATAGAAAACATTTTCTGTAAAAGGCCAGGAAGCAAATAAATGCTTTTAGCTTTGCGGGCCAGACAGTGTCTGATCTCTGTAGGGATAACTCAGCTCTGTATTGGTGGATGAAACTGAGGGAGTGGGTCAGGTTTGGAGTCCTGTGGCCCAGGCTGCAGTGTACCCCTCTCTGCTTTAAACGTCACAAACACTTTCAGTTCTCTCATCATATCTGATCTGCCAACAAAGCCATGAGGCAGGCAGGAAAGGTACTCTCAGGAGAGGAGAGACGGTGGCTGGTTCTCCCTGAGAAGTGCCTGCGATCCCTCAGTGTGGCCAGTGTGAGGGCACCCCATGCCCACAAGCCCCAGGCCTCCATCTCTGCCTCTCCAGAAAGCTCCCAGAAACTGCCTGGTCCACCAGCTCACACATCACCCATCCTCAGAGCACACATCACCCATCCTCAGAGCACACAACACCCATCCTCAGAGCACACAACACCCATCCTCAGAGCACACAACACCCATCCTCAGAGCACACAACACCCATCCTCAGAGCACACATCACCCATCCTCAGAGCACACATCACCCATCCTCAGAGCACACATCACCCATCCTCAGAGCACACAACACCCATCCTCAGAGCACACAACACCCATCCTCAGAGCACACATCACCCACCCTCAGAGCACACAACACCCATCCTCAGAGCACACATCACCCATCCTCAGAGCACACATCACCCATCCTCAGAGCACACAACACCCATCCTCAGAGCACACAACACCCATCCTCAGAGCACACAACACCCATCCTCAGAGCACACAACACCCATCCTCAGAGCACACATCACCCATCCTCAGAGCACACAACACCCATCCTCAGAGCACACAACACCCATCCTCAGAGCACACATCACCCATCCTCAGGGTGTCCTTTCTATGGAAGGTCCTGGCTCCTTGCAGCAGGAAGGTGAGGTCACTGGCTATTGAAAATGACTAACCCATCCCTAACTGTGATGCAGGCACTTGGCAGAAATAGGGTGATTTCAGCCAAGAATCCCATCAGCATAAAAAAGTAGGTGGGGAACCTTCAGATCTAGTGACTGAATGAGAGCCCGGCTTCCCTTGGAGTGAAAATCAGGGAAGTCCCTATGGTAGGCAGCTAAATGCCAGCTTCCACCCCTGAGGCAGAGAAGGGCTCCGCCAAGAAGGGGCAGCCCTACTCAAAGCTTCAGAGTCCAATAGGGTTCTCTCAGGGGTAACAGCTTGTGTTTTTCTCAAACAGGCTCCCTACAATCAATTACTGTGTTCCCTACAAGCAGGAAAAGTCTACCCGAGGAGGTGAGAACAGCTTCTGTTCTAATACAAGGCTTTTAAAGAATCGCTCATCTGTAAGAATTAACATTTTTTGAGATACAGAATAACTTGACAAGTCATCAGGCAGAGAACCAAAGGTGGCTTTTTGTGAGAGGGAAGTGAAAAGATATTGTGGGATTTGAATGTGTTGTTTACAAAGATGTGGGGCAAACTTCCAATCTTGTCCTCAAGACATTTTCAGGCGTTTGCTGAGGGAGCATTGCCATCTTGTGGCTCATTAGGGGTGTTGCAGACTGAGTGAAAATGTACTGAAGTCCCAGGGCACAACTTGTGAGCTGTTAAATGCAGGATACTAGTGCAAACTTTACTCACCACTGGAACCAGTCTGGGATAAAGGGTTGGAAATCCAGACAATGGTGCAATTGCTTCTTTTCTTATGCTGGGCAGCTGGGGTTAAGTTTCTCCACAGTGAGAAACAATATAGATAATAAAAAGACTCAGAGGCTTGTTCCAGGAAAGCCAGAGCTAAAGCAGCTAACTGCAAGTCTACTTACCAAATGGATGAACCCGGCTGCAGTAAGCCACGTGCTGATAAAGATGGAGAGCAGATTCACCAGCTTGATGGAATTACTGTGCAGAGACAATAAGCAAAACCCCAGGTTACAACACAAGTTCCTGCTCTGGCTGCCTCTTCAGCAGACAGGAAGCTCCCAGCACTCCTCTCACTCCCAAAGGAATGCCTCGAAGGTGGCATAAGTGGGCCAGGCCAGAGCCTGTAGGAAGGTCACATCAGGGTTACTGAAAGGTGCCCCTGAATTAGCCCTCCAATCGTGCTTAAGGTTTTTTTAATTATTGTTAACTTTTATTTTGAAAGTCTTTCAATCAAAAGGAATAATCGAAGAACAGTATAACAAACCTTGTATGCCCTTTACCTAGATTGACTAACATTCTGTCACCGCATTTGCTTTTCTTCTTTCTTTCTTCCTTTTCTATCTATCTATCTATCTATCTATCTATCTATCTATCTATCTCTTCCTTTTCTATCTATTTTATTTTTTGACTGAACCACTTGAAAGTAGACTGCAGACATCATAATTAAGCCCCCTAAGTACTTCAGCATTCAACAGCCAAAATGGACATTGTGCAGCACAATCCCAACATAACAGATGTACCTCAGAAAGTTAACAGGAAGTTGTAAGATCCTGGAATACACACCCCCTGTTTAAGTTTCCCTATGTATTGATGTTTGCATTTTTTTCACCCAGATCCAGGAACTAACCAAGGTTCATGTGTTGTGTTTGGTTAGTATGTTGCTTTAATTCAGGGGTCAGGAAAGTTTCTGTAAAGGGTTGAGTAGTAAAGATCTTGGGCACTGCAGGTCATAGAGTCTCCGTTACAGCTCCTCAGAGCTTCACTGTAGGATTAGAGGAGCCTGAGACACATGGTAAGGAACAGATGTGGATGGGTGCCAATAAAACTTTATTTACAAAACTTTATTTACAAGAGCTATATAATTTGCAAATCTCTGCTTTATTCTCCTTTCATTTATAATCTACTTCCTTTTTTACTGACATTTAATTTGTGTGCACCAGCTCAGCTATCTTATAGAACACCCCATGTTGTGGATTTGTCTGATTGGTTCCCCGTGATTAGATCCTGTTTTAGTTCTTCTGTTAGAGTATCTGCCTCCAATAGCATCACATCAGGAAATCCCAACTCAGTCACCCAGGTGTAATCACTTGGTTACCTCACTGGCCTAGCAGAGGCTTCTCGCTCTGGAAGAACTGTCACCCCACCCAGATGTCTGCAGAGTGGAAAGAAGGCAAAGGGATAGAAGGCACCCAGCCTGCGAGCGACATATGGGGAGGCAGCCCTGGCAACCAGTGTCCTGAGCACACTGCACTGAAGTCATACCTCAGCCTGTCCCCAGTCCGCTTCTTAACAGGAAGCCAAACCAGACAGAACCCTCCGGCCTCTGCCTGGTGAGCTCATAGGGTGCACTCCAGTGGTGGAGGAGAGTGAGAAACCTGTGAACAGGCAGCCAGTGGCAAAGGGAGAGATCTCAGGGAAGCAGGTATAGTGCATTTTCTCAGAGGATCGAGTTGATGCATGTACAGACTCCCAGACCCTGAGGGCTGGAACAAAGCAGTGTCCCACCAACAACAGTGTAGAGTCTCTTAAGATATTAAAACTCTTGGAGTCTTTGAGCCTCTTGGTGCTTCGGGAAAAATAAACAACAACCTAAATATGCTGATAATCAATCTTTAAATGATTAGTCACTGCATTAATAGTGCTTCAGGGGACTCTTGCTGTGCATAGAACATTTCATCATTGTTGTGAGAGAATGTGTATTCAGCACTGAAATCTGATTCCTTTTAGTATCAACATCATTACAGATCCCAGGTCTTACGGATTTGTTTTCCAAATTAAACTCCATGGCCAGGCAATCATCTAGAAGTTCTGTGTGAAAGATTCAAGGTTAACTCGTGGTGATGTTCTCCGTCCTCTGAAATGGAACCTCACCAGATTGTACAGGGCTCCTTGGAAAGGGGCAGTGGTGTGGGGGGAGTGGGTAGCAGAGATGGGGCTGTGTGCCCTGCATGGCCAAGGAGGCTGCTGGAGGTAGTCACAGTCTTCATGGCCAAGCCCAGGGCTCTGAACCAAACATGAAGTTCCCAATGGTTACAACAGCTGGCACCATTCAGATCCCAGCCCACTGCCATGCTTTGAGGGAGGAATGGACTGCGATCTTATTATGAGAACCTGACTCAAATGAGGAAAATTGGTTTCTGGGTTTTCCACGATCATTTCTGGCTCTTTCCAGTTCTCATGAGCAATTAGAGAAATTCACACTGAGGAGAAGCAGCAAATCATCAAGGACAGGCACGAGATCTTTCTGTTCTTGTGATCAGTGTATCTGGTCCTCTTTGCCTTCAGTGTACATAGCAAGATGTGTTTTGGTTGACACTGAAAATGCCATCCAATCTCCATTTAAAAAAAGTGCAGATTTGTCTCTGTTCTGTCTGTCTACTATCTCCTTCTTTCTTTCTGGCTGAGGGTGCCAATGCTCTTATTTTATCTTATTTTGACCTTTGCTGGATAGATGTAAGATACTGCCCCTGAAAGCTCACTGGACAGCACCAATCAGGTGAATGCTCTGAACATGGAATGATGCAAAATTAAGTCTGTCCTTCTACCCCTTCAGCATCTCCAGCCCCCTCCTCTGCTCTGCCCAGCTCGCATGACCTAAAGCCATTCGCTTACACTCTTGCCTGGGCAATTGCTCCCAGACTGGTCTCATCCTCTGTGGTCTTAGATGCTTCAAACCCTCTCTTTATACAGTTGGTGCAATAGTGGATCTTCCTAAAACGTAACTCTGATCACATTCTTCTGCTAAAGACTATTCAACCACTCTCTGTCCTCTGAATCGAATCCATGACATTTGCAATTTGGCCTCTACCTGCACAACTCTTGGACACCCTATGGGATACTCTTTTTTAAGGACTTAACTTTGGAGCTATTTCTGAGGTTATATATGTAGTACAGTGCTTTCAGTTCTCAAAATATCCCCCTGATGTGTTTTGAGGTAAAAGATGGTACATGTATATCATGGTATGCTATGTGCAAAAGAAAAGCAATATGGTAGATTATTAGTAATGTTATCTCAACCATCGGTGGTATTGGAAAATTTTACTTTATCCTTTATGCTTTTCTATATTGTTGAGATATTTACAATAAGCATATATTACTTAAAGAAAACAGGCAGTTTTCCTTTTAAAAGTTGCTAGGTGAGCCCTGGTCACGTAGCTCAGTTGATTAGAGCTTCATCCTAATACTCCAAAGTTGCAGGTTTGATCCCCAGTCAGCACACATACAAGAAACCAATGAATGCCTAAATAAGCAGAACAATAAATCAATCTCTCTCTCTCTCTCTCTCTCTCTCTCTCTCTCTCTCTCTCTCTCTGTCTTTCTCACTCCCTCCCTCTCTCCCTCTCAAAAAAGATTAATTGCTAGCCAACCCATAGTGTATGTGTGTGTGTATATGTTCTACCCTTTTGAAAACTATATATTTTTATTGATTTCAGAGAGGAATGGAGAGGGAGAGATAGAGATAGAAACATCAATGATGAGAGAGAACCACGAATCAGCTGTCTCCTGGAAGCCCTCTACTGGGGATCAAGTCTACAACCCAGGCCTGTGTCCTTGACCAGAATTGAACCTGGGACCTTTCAGATGCAGGCAGATGCTCCATCCACTGAGCCAAACCATCTAGGCAAGTGTGTTCTATCCTTAGACAGTTCCTTACATGCAGTGGACTGGATTCCCTTGCCAGCCCCCTATCTACATACTGTCCCACGGGAAATTCCTGAAATGGCTGGCTTGCACTTACCTCATCTGTCACTACCTATATCACAGGGTCATGAATATTGAATAACATGCTGTGTTTCAAATATAACGGGCTGTTTTTAGGCACTAAAGTGTCGCTGTTCTCCCATCCTTCCTTCCACCTCTCCCTTCCCTTGCCCCAGGCTGAACTCTGAGCACAGTTCCTGCCTGTGAGGAGAGTGACAGGAGAGCCCATGACAGGACTTGACCACCCAGAACAAAGGCCTTTTTACGCTGAATACGTGACCAAGGCCTTGAAATCCTGACTTTCATCTGCAAGGCGAGGCCCTAGGCTGACCACAGCCATCCACCAGTAACGCCTGCCTAGACCGGACCCACCCAGCTGACCAGAGAATCATCAGAAATTTTTAAAAAGTGATTGTTATTTTGAGACACTGAGTTTTAAGGTCACTCATCACTGGGTGACAAGTAACAGATATGAGACATCTGGGTTTTTTAATAAATAATTTTCCCCATTAAGTCTTCCGCATTAGTGATAAATTTACTTAGGATAATTACATAGTTTTGTTTTTATTTTAAGTATAATCTTTGAAATTACATTGCATAAATGTTTGTTGTTGATGTACAGGATGCAATTGATTTGGGGACTTTGAACCTTGTTACATCTATTAAATCTAACAATTTGTCTGGATTTTCTCTTGGGTTTCCTCTGGAGAAAATCATTATTTGCAATGTGATCCCTGTGTTAATGGTCAATATCTACTGCACTAACTGAGGTGCAGGCAGCAGCCCCAACCAGAGCTGCTTACTGAGTTCTCAGAGCAAAGTCAGTGCCCTCTCGCAGATCCGGATGGCGACATGGAGACTCCCCATGCCCCTCAATAGGCTGGTTCAGTTCCAGGGCCTGTTGGGTTCCCCTATGGGCTGGCAGTTTGGGGAAAGGGGGAAGGGCCCTGACACTGTCATATTACTAATCGCTTCTTTCATCTGTTCTTTGTCTGCCATCTTGTTCACTTTGGTTTGCTTCTGCTACTATCTTAATCCTTCACCTCTCTCCCTCTCCTCTCCTCTCCTCTCCTCTCCTCTCCTCTCCTCTCCTCTCCTCTCCTCTCCTCTCCTCTCCTCTAAGTCCCCAGAGTTATAACGATTACATCAATTTTAGCCTGCTCCTGGTGATCTGGCCCTGGCTACCCCCCCTCCCCCATTTCTGCTTTCCTTGTCTCCACCACAGAACCCCAGACTCTGGAGCAGGGATCCCTCCAAGTCACCCCAAGGGCCATGTTCTCCCACCTTGTGCTTTCTGCAGCTTCCTGGATGGAAGCCAGTCCCTCTCTCTCTCTCACCCCTCCCTTTCACTGCCCCCTCTCCAGTGGCCCCGAAATGGCACCTAGCTTTCTGCAAGGTTTACCTAGACAGGCCTTTGCCTTGAAAAGACACTTGACTACCCCACACTCTTGCTCAGCCCTGCTTACCTACCCTGAGCACACACCACACCGCCAGAGGCCAGGCTGGCTCTCCCGCCCCACTGAGCTCTCTGACCTGGGACGCCAGCCTCACCCTACCTGCTACAGGCACAGATGGTGCTTGATTCAGGCTTAAAGTGACTCTGTCACCTGCCTGTGACCAAAGCAACAGGAACTGGGACAATCCAAGCTGTGGGGTTGTGATGACAAGTGTCCCTGACACTAGGGCTTTCCTTCACTGGGAAGTGAGGGTACAGTTCTGAGAAACATGCTTTGGGTTCTGGGTGGCCAACCCCCCAGCAGCCTGCCACTTCATAACCTGGCCTGGGGCCGCTCTGTCCTGCTCTATAGTCACCTCTCTCCCCAGCTGCTGTCTCACTCTCTCCCTGGGCACTGGGAGAATGGACTGCCCACACTGGAGGGTTATCAGCAGACTGTTCACCAGAGATGCCAACCCTGTGACCTACAGCCAAAGGAAAGGACTCTGCTCTAGGGAAGGAAAATTGGGGGGCAGGACCTCTGGGCAGAAGACATTTTATTCAGATGGCTCATTAGTCCTCCATGTCCAGAAAAGGAGCCGCTAATATAAGAATGATGATAACACAACTCTCCCCACAGTATCCCTCAGGGTAATGACACCATCTCAAAATGCTGGTGTCAAAAAAAAAATGCTGGTGTCAGAGGGTTAAAACTGCCAAATGGATGAGGTAGATGTGAAACAAGGAGAGGAGACACTGTGCCATGTTAGAGTGTGGATGATTCTACCTAACACTGTCCCCTCAAGGAAAAACAGCTCTCTCCACAAACAGCCTCTGTGATCAGTACCGATTACCCCTAAAAGGTGGTCCAGTGGAGCAAGCCAGTGTAGGTCCACCGGGAGACTGCTGGAGATGTTCATGATTTTAATTTTAAGAGTCACTAGTGTCCATTGCATAGAAGAGCCAGAAGAAGGTGGAAATCAGGGTTATTGTTCCTCCGAGGAATTACAACGTTTGGCAATATTCACTTTACGTCAGTAATGTTCCATCCTCTTCACTAGAGGGTGGAGTGTGGGGTATGAACTGTAGGATGGTGGGACGTACTATAGAAGACTTCTAAGGCATTAGACTAGATGCTCACTCCAGCTTGGCTAAGAGAAAGTGGATTGACCTCACATTCTCACAGATGAATATGGAAGGAGGGGAAATCAGTGTGGACTTAAACCAAAGTAAAACAAACAAAATCTACCAACACCCAAAAAGAAAGCCAGTAGCCTGGAACATTTGTTGGACGTGACAGACTGGGGAAGTTGAGACCCAGAAAACGGTGCCAAATCCAAGGTCCCCCAAGTGCAGGTGTGTTCATTACACATCATAGAGGAGCCCTGTGTCTAATCGTTCATCAAACACGTTAAGAGGAAATGGAACATTGGCAGTGAGCTTCTTAAAGTGTAATTTCCTCTAAGAGAAATTTATGGCCTGCACTTACTCTCCATTAGAGTACGTCTAACTTCTTTTATTCGTTTATTCATCAAGACAGCCCTGGGTTCAGGCCAGCCCTGGGAAAGTGCAGGTCATCGGGAAAGGGACCTCGGGGAATGTTTCCTCCCGGTCCAGTGGAGTTTTCCAGATAATCACAGGAGCAGCCATAGTGCATTTGCAGGAGGTGTTCAGGTATTCCCCAAAAGCCAATTCACAGCACCAGCCCCAGAGGCTATGCTAGCTATAAAATGAACATCTGAAATGTACTTGGAAATGAAATGATTTTCTGTTTGCCATACGAGGTGTGTGATTGCCTCTCCAAAAGCATTGCTTCTATTGCTTTTACGGCCAAGTTCAATTTCTTAAGTAGTGATGTAATAAAGGAGTGATTTAGAGTTGGGAGGGAGGACTTCCGAATCAATGAGCAGATGCATCTCTCACCTGCTGTGCCCCTCTCCCTGTGACGCTGGGCTAATTTCCTGATTTCCAAGCCACCCTCAAAGTCCCCAAACTGGGGACACAGGCGCAGCTGTTCCTTTCTTTACCATGAAGTCCCTAGCCCTGCTAATGAGAGCACCCCAAGCCCTATTCCAGATCTCTGGGGCACATCACTCTTGCTGTGAATAATGGAATTTTAACATCATCATGATGAAAGCAAAACACACCTGGTATTTACAACTTCCCTTTGGGGACTGGAATGAGCAAAGAACATCTTACCTTGTCTTAAGGATATTCAGAAACTGCAAAATTTCTGAAAACTGGATCAATCTGAGAGCTCTTAAAAATCTCAAACCTGAAAAGATAAATGAAATAGAGATGCATTATTTTCAGTGGGTGGTAATGTTCGCACCATGTGATTTACAGCTTTCAGGGGTGAAGGGAGATGAAGTCCTTGCAGAAAATTCAACTGCCTGTACTTTGGACACAGTCCTTCATCCCAATTCTTCATTGGTTTAATCTCAGTTGCTGAACTGACTCATTAAAGGAAGCTGTTTGGAGCCACCATGGAGGCAGGTCCGGCGGGAGAACCGGATTTAAGGAGGCTTCTCAAGTGCACATCTAAGGCAGTGTTTCAAAGTTACCTCATTGCCGGAGAGGATTTTGTCTCTGAAAATGACTGGGAATAGCTCAGCATAACCCTCAGAATTCTTATGTTAAGAGCAAATTAGGAACAAATCTGATAACCTGATAGCTTTGATGGATTTCTAAAGTCTTCGTCCTGATAAAATGAAGAATACTGTCCACTGCATTGACTGTTTTCTAAGCTTGCACACCCCATAACTTCAAGATTCAAAAGTCTATAATTCCACTTCTACCAAGTGTCAAGATAAATATTCTTCCTTTCTAAATCAGCAACCTTTCTTGGATGGAGAAAGAGCCAGCGTTTCCAGGTGTCAGAAGAGAAGGGAGACAGGGGAAAGAAATACAACCAAGGATCAAATTACTGTTTTGTTTTGCTGGCCAAGGGTGAATATATATTTCCACTGAGATCAGATTTGTGAGTCAGAAACATTCTGAGTCCCTGATGGGTTTTAATGCTTGGCCTACATGCAAAAGAATGGCTTACTGATGGCCAAGGGTTTGAGACACTTTCAAGGTCACATCCTCTCCCAAGGGAATTTTCTTTTGCAGATTTCCCTAAAGCATTTTATTCAGTGCCTTGAAGTGCTGTGAGCTGCTAAGCACTGAGCGAGCTAAGTTGTTGACAGCGGGAGGCTTTTATGTGAGGCAGTAAAGGGGCATCTAATGCACAGTGATGGGAAGAAATGGTAGTGAGTCGCTAGACACCCAAGATGAATCAAAGAAAGAGGACAGACCGGAAGTTCCCCCTAAACAGCTCCCATTGGACCCAGTTAGATTACTCCTTATTCAGGCATAAGGTGCTCAAGAAAAGCTCATTTAAAGCCCATGGGTGTGCAGGGGTTCCTACTGCATAAAAGGGAAGAAAGGACAATGGCTCAAAGGGAAAATTTCTCATCTGACTAGGATTCACCTTCACAAACAAATGATTTTTTCAAGAAAAAAAAAATTGCCTTCTATTTTAAACTAGAGACCCAGTGCACAAAATTCATGCATGGAGGGGGTGTTCCCCCCAGCTCAGCCTGCACCTTCTCAAATCCAGGACCCCTCAGAAGATATCTGACTATTGATTTAGGCGAAATCTGGCCTAAACTGGCAGTCAGACATCCCTCTCACAATCTGGGACTGCTCGCCTGCCTGTCTGATCGCCCTTAACTGCACCCCTCTGCTGGCCTGGTCACCCTTAACTGTTCCCCCCACCATCATGGTCATCCCCAACTGCCCTCCCTGCCGGCCTGGTTGCCCCCAACTCCTCTCCCCTGGCCTGGTCGCCCCAACTGTCCCCCTGGTCGTCCCCAACTGCCCCCCACCCCCCACCAGCCCGGTTATTCCACGCAGCCTGCTGTTCAGTCATTTGGTCTTCCCTCACTAACCTCCCTGCCAGCCTTGTGGCCCCACATAGCCTGTGTTTGGTTGTCTGTCCAGCTGTTTCAGTCATGAGAGCCCGTGGCTTGTTGTATATTAGGATGATATTTATATTGTTTGTTTGTTTTTTAACAAGAAAGTGCTGAGATGAGAAGAGTGTTGATGAAATGAAGACTCAGGAGTCCAAAGCAGAGTCTGAGCCACACTGATGAAAGGCTGGCCTAACTCTGCTGAGAACTGAGCTCGGCACAGAGGATAAAACCGAGATGTCATCCCAGAAACAGGGACAATGGGGATAGGGAGGAAAAACATGACACTTAAGAAAAGATCAATGGAGAGAAGATCACAGAGATCCAACCTGTGAATAAAATGTGTCCCAGAGGGAAGTACAGGCAAGATCATCAGTTCGGCCAGGACATAATAGGAATGTACTTTCTAGATATATATATAAAAAAAGACACAGGCTTCAAAGGGAAAACAGGTGGCCATCTCTTAGAAAACAATGCTGTGAAGTATGACTTTGTTTCCTGTAAATATCAAGTATTAAAATAAAGTAAAAAATAAAGTGTTAGGGTGGGGAGAGGGTTACCATTAATGCAACTAAAATTACGTTGCGCACTGTAAGCTTTAAATGACACTTAAGCAGCACTCAGAATTTTAGGACAAGAAGAGTCAGGCCAAGATGTGCACACCCAACAAAGTAGTTGTTCAACAGCAAAGGCAACAAAAAGATATTTCAAAATACCCAAGGTCTCAGAAAATATATTGTTTGTGTGAAAGTGTTTTCAAAGAAGTTTTCAACCCTTACTTAGTCAGAATGAGTCGCAGGGGCTGGGAAGTGTATTTTTTTAATCAAATTGTCCTATTGGTCCTAATGACTGACTTCACTACAGCACCACTGACGTGTGCTGCAGGGAGATAAAATAATAAATTTAGAAACTCTGGGTAGAGATCAACTGGCAACACTGAAACCTGTCAAGGGCATAAGGATTCTTTAGTAATGCATTAGCTACTGATGGTTTCATTCTGAAAATCCCATGTGTGTATGCCTATATATTTTTCCACTCATGGAAACAAAAATAGAATACAGATGACGTAAACTTCAAACTGGACTTCTTCCTTATTATCTTTTAAGTGATGCATTTGCATCCTATATTGTTTGTAGCTCGCCCCTCTATGAAGTGACTCACAAAAGTAAAAGAGAATATAAGCTTTCCTTTTCGACGAGGTATATGAAAATAAGGATAGAAACAAATGCATGCAGCAGCCACATGGCCCTGTACTCTTGCTAGAGGTAAACTGTTTGCCAACAAAAGCAAGCAGGGAGACACAATAAGATGAATAACGTATAAAAGAGGAAAACAAGCTGGCTCTCAGGAGAACAGTCATCCAAGGGAGGAAACCCGAGAGCAGTGTCCCTGCAGAGGGACCGGGGAAAGCAGGAGCAGCGTCCTCAGGGATGGGACAGCAGTGGGCAATGCTTATTTGAAGGCCTGTGCTGGTCATACCGATGGCATAGGGTTTCATGAACACAAATGAGTTAACAAAGTTCAAAATAGGTTTAAAAATCAGTCTGAATTTTATCCCTGATGAAGTTAGACTCTCGGAGAAATGGTGGTCTCAAACATGTATCTTTCAGGCACAGTTCACAACAGCACCTTGCTGCTTCCTGCCCTGAGCCCAGTGGTCTGTTCTCAGCACAGCAGCCAGAGTGGGCTATGAGAAGGTGGACAGGATGCTGTCACGCCTCTGCTCAAAATCCTCCAATGCCTCATTTCACACAAAGTCAGAGTCCTTCCAGGACCTAAAGCAAGGCACTCCATTTGCTTTTGGCCTCCTTATCCTCCTCCCACTTTCACTCTGGTCTGGTGTCTTCTTCCGTGACCTTGACTGTGAAGCATGCTCCTGCCTCAGGGCCTCTGCACACACTGTCCTCTCTGCCTCAACACTCGTGCCCAGATGGGCACACGATGCGCCCCCTCACCTCTCCAATGTTTACTCATGTCACTGTCTCAATGAGACCTTCCCTGGTTACTGTGTCCAGAACTGGAGTTCTCCCCTCACTCTCCCTCCTGTCAGAGTTGACAGTTAATTATTAAGGAAAGAAAAGAGAGTAAACTAAGTCTGATAAAGTCGGAAAATAGCAGTTTCACAGTCAGCCTGGCGAGTCACCAGCATCTTTTAGGACAACATCATCTCTAGTCATCTAGGCAGGACAGACAGTTTTATAGCCATCGGGGGTTGGGGTGATGGCAGGTAAATGGCATCTTTCTGCTGGATGAATGGGGGAGGGGGAGATGGGGAGGGAAAATTCCTTTTATAAAGCACATGTGCAGAAGTCAAATGGCGACCATGAAGGAGCAGGGCACTAGCCTGGGAAAGTCTGGAGAAGGATGGAGTGGAGAAGGACACAAGCCCCCAGGAAATCCAGGAAAGAGACCAGGTGGGGAGAGCACCAGCATGTGCCCTGAAAAGCCAGGAAGGAGACTGGATAGTTTGAAAGAAAGCCTGTTCTTTCGCAAACCCAAGGAAATGAATGGAGGCTTCACAAGGACCTGCGGGCAGCTGCTACCCTGCAGCCTGCTTGCTCACTCTCTCTGCCTCCCAGAAAGTGTTCTGTGGCCCATCACTTTTTCACTCTAATAAATCTTGCTACTATGACTAAACTCCTCCTATGTGAGTGTCCCTGAAATTCTTTTCCTAGGCAACCGTACAGGAGCCCACTTCCTCTAGCAGCACCCTATTACTTTACTCCTCTTGCCTGTGTTCTTCTCTCCTCAGCATAAAGCACATGCATCTTTTCATGTAATTTGCATCCTTTCTACTTGACTCTAGCATCAGCTCTGCGAGGTGAGTGACATGTCTGGCTTGTTCGTAGCTGTATGTCACATGCCTAAAATAGTGCCTGGCATGAGGTGGGTGCTTAACAAACACCGGCTTGACTTGAATGAATAAATCAGACTTGAGAATAAATTAGATGGCAGAGCTAAAGGTTAGACACTCTGCATCCGGAGCTATACCTTGCTTACTTGAAGGGGAAAGCCAAAAGCTCAAGGTCAGGACCGTGCTCTTAGGAAATATAAAGCAGCTTAACCAACAAGAGCCGTAACCACTGGTCACTCCTCGGCACCCAGAGAGGGCCAGGGGGAGTAGGGACAGCAACTCAGATTGCATAAAGGAGGCCAGGAAAAGAGAGGGGTGGGATGGTCAATGCCTCAGTAACAAATTATTCATCTTCTCTGCTATATAGAACTATATTCTTATTATTGATTCCATATAATTCAAAACCTCTGAAATAATGATGACCTTCCAGGGAAAAAGAAAATGGCTATTACAAAGTTGTGAACAAAATGCATTTCTACCAAAAAAGATGAATTATGGCTCCACCACCACCAAAGGTACCAGGTCCAGATGGCTTTACAAGTGAGTTCTTTCAATCAGTCAAGAAATAGAGTAAAAAAATAGTAAACTTCCTTACATGGTCTTTGATTCCATAATCAATTTTCATTATCTAGGAACAAAAATGGATTTTTCTCCTCTTTTGTATACTTTACATTGATTTAGAAAGCTAGTATTAATTAGCTGAACACAGGTAGCCCCCACATTTAAAAAAAATAAAAAAGACACCTTCATTACACTAAGTATAAGATTCCTAAGCAAAATACTAGCATCTCATGAGCAAGACGATGTTAAATGAAGAGCACTCAGGAGCTGTGGCTAAGAAGCTGTTGTGGGGTATAAGGCAGAGAAGATCCTTCTTTAGGGATCTTTATTTATCCTGACTCCTAAAGAGTGACTTAGCCCAAAGTTACACCCCTGCCAGAGGTGGTCCCCAACATGGTAGATGTGGGCACAAAAGCCTGCTGCCTTGCCTCAAATTGAGACAACTCTGAGAGCCATGGAACTTCAGAGCTCCTTCTGGAAGGGGCTGAGGCCTCTGGTGCAGCTGGGCTCCATACCCAGTTTCCTTCTTTTCTTATGAATACAGATGACCATTAAAACCTACCCTGAAGCCCTGGCCAGTGTTGCTCAGTGGTTGGAGCACTGGCCTGCACACCCAAAAGCTGTGGGTTCATTGCCAGTGAAGGGTTACAGGTATGATCCCTGGCCCAGGCAGAGCATGTGTGGGAGGCAACCAATCAATGTGTTTCTCTCACATCAATGTTTCTCTCTCTTGCTCTCCACTTCCTTTACTCACTTCTACTTTCTAAAAATCAATGGAAAAAATATCCTTGGGATTAACAACAAAAAAGAAACTACTCTGGAGATTATATATTAGAAACTAAGTATTCTCAATATACAGGAGGGCACATTGGGTGTACTCAGTAAATGATAATGTCATCATATGAATCTATTTAACTAAAACAGAAAAGCCAACAGGACAAATAGAAACACCCATACACACCTATACACAGTATATAGTGTTATTTTAAATTATTGGTGAAATGATGATGCTGACAATCAATTACGACTGACCTGTACTATTTTTAATTATTCCCCACATGCCAAACCTTTAACTGCATCTTATTTAATCCAGAGGACAGACTCCTAGCTAATAAAAGAGTAATATACAAATTGACCATACCTGCATTATACCCACAAGCCACGACCACCAGCCCATCAGGAGTGATATGCAAATTAATCCTCAACCAAGATGGTTGCTGCCTAAGGCTTTGGCTTTCTGGCCTTGGGCAGGCCTGGGCTGGGGTGGAGCCAGCCAATGGCCCAATCGCAGGGCATTTGCTGGGGGTCCCCTGGCCGAGGTCTCCTGCCCAAGGATGAAAGCCTCGGCCAGAGGCTTTTGGCCTTGGGCAAACGGGGGGGTGAGCTGTCAGTATGACATACCCTGAGGGTATGTGAGAGGTGGGGAGGTTGGGCTGAGGAACCAACCTCCCCAAATGCACGAATTTCATGCACCAGGCCCCTAGTAAGATAATAGTTAAAGATAAACAGACTAGCCAAAACTGGTTTGGCTCAGTGGATAGAGCGTCAGCCTGCGGACTGAGGGGTCTTAGGTTTGATTTCGGTCAAGGGCATGTACTTTGGTTGCGGGCACACCACCAGTGGGGGGGGTGCAGGAAGTGGCTGATTGATGTTTCTGACTTTCTGTCTCTCTCTCTTCCTCTCTGTAAAAAATCAATAAAAATATATTTAAAAAAAAAGATAAACAGACTAGCATGTCCAGCACAGAATTGTAAGCAACAGAGCCAGACTTCAACCCAAATCTGTCTGCATAAGCCCAATTTTGTAATTAACTTCTCTGGCATAGACACTAATCAACTGCCAATCATCAAGCACTTCAAACTCTCCTAACACTTTGCATTTCTCTCAGTACATAAATGCCCTTTGACCACATCCCACTGTATTCACTATTATGGTAAAAAAAAAAAAAAGACAAAAGGAATATAAGAGTTCCTGTTTGATAAGCTCCAACCCCAAATAGGGGCTTGTTGCTATTTTCTTTTGCTCTTCTGTTAATAAATTTAATTATTTTTATGTAATTATTAGATCATTATATCTTATTTTTAAAATAAAGTGGCTTTTGCCAGTGTACCTGTGTGTCCATCTTTTCTTATTAATATATTTGAGCTCTTTTAAAATGAGGATATTACATGTTACTAGAGGCCCGGTGCACAAAATTCATGCATGGGGGTACGTGTCCCTCAGCCAAGCCTCACTCTCTCCAATCTGGGACCCCTCGAGGGATGTCCAATTGCCCATTTAGGCCCAATCCAGGACTGCTGGCTCCCAACTGCTTGCTTCCCTGCCTTCCTGATTGCCCCTAACCACTTCTGCCTGCCAGCCTGATCACCTCCTAAACGCTCCCCTGCCAACCTGATTGATACCTAACTGCTCCCCTGCCAGCCTATTTGACCCTAACTGCCCTCCCCTGCAGGCCTGGTCACCCCTAACTGCCCGCCCCTGCAGGCCTAGTTTCCCCCAACTGCTCTCCCCCGCATGCCTGGGTTCCTCTTAACTGCTCTTCCCTGCAGGCCCAGTTGCAACCAACTTCCCTCCTATGCCAGCCTGATCACCCTGAACTGCCATCTCCTGCAGGCTTGATCGCCCCCAACTGCCATCCCTTGCAGGTCTGGTCTCTCCCAACTGCCCTCCCCTGCTGGCCATCATGTGGTGGTCATTTTATATCCATATGAGGGCAGTCATCTTTGACCACATGGGGGCAGCCATCTTGTGTGTTAGAGTGATGGTCAATTTGCATATTATTATTTTATTAGATAGGATATATCATCTCCCACGGGTTGTGATTCTTTTAATTTTGCTTAGTGTTTTTTTAAGTCTAAAAGTTTGCTTAAAGTGAATTTTCCTTTTCAAATTCTAAAGTTTATTGATAGTCAAATATATATCTTTCCATTATTATTTTATATTCCGTATTCAAAAATGGCCGCTTCCAACATAAAAAGGTATTTTTATAAAAATACATCTACATTTTCTCTTTGAATGCTTAGGGCAGTGGTTCTAACCCTTGGTTAGACATTTAAATCACCTGGGAAACTCTAAGAATTATTGGTGCCTGGTCTCATGTCAGCCTCCCCTCTCCACTTAACAGACCTAGGCTCCCAGGCCCAGGGTGTGAAAGCTCTGAGATGATTCTTAATGAGCCATGGAGGTTGAAAAGCTTTGCAAAGTTTTTCAGTAAATGAGCAGATAGTACATATTTTAGGTGGTCTCACAACTACCCACTCCACTGTAAAAGATATGTAAATGCATGGCTATGGCTGTATTACGGTAAAATGTTACTCAAACAAGTAGACTGAGGGGCCTAGTTTGCTACACTTGCATTAGAGACCTTTGCCTGGGATTTGTTAACATTAGATGATGACTGTGCAGGGCTAAGGGGACATTAGATTCTGCATTTCTCATCAGCTCCAAAAGGTCACTGTTGGTCAGAGACCACACTTTGAAAACACAAGGCTGCAGGGCAGTAGGTCCCAGACTTTGTTTCCATGGCAACAACCTGGGGAATATAAGACAGTACTGATGCCTTCAACCCCCAGATGCTCTGATGTAATTGGTCTGGGGTGAAACCTGGACATCGGAACTTTTATAACTCCCCAGATGATGCTAATGTGTAGCCAAGTTTGGGAACTACTGCATTAGGGTATCTTTTCTCCTTACCCCCCAGCTTGTTAATAAAAAAATTAACCAAATTTAATGTATCTATTTATCATGGTTAACATTGTGCCAAAGGGACCAAGTTTTAATATTCTCCCCACACAAATTTCCCTCTCCCTGAGTAATCATTTGAATAATCTGAAATTGGATCTTTACATTTATCAATTTTAAAAACATGTTAGCTAACTGTAAGTTAGAAGAAATCAATAGTATATTGAGAGTCTATAAAGTAATGGAGTCAGTTTAAGATTTTAGTGAAAAAGTGATTTTAACAACAATAAGAGAAATATGATTTCTACTTTAGGGTTTATAATTGATAAAAAGTTTCATCATTTTAATTGGTTAAACAATAACAACAATAAGGCAAACAAACAAAATAAGATAAGATTGACAGATCCAATAATAAACAAATAGAAAAAAAGTCATGTGCAATTATATACTAATTAAACCTGAAAAACTCAGTGAGGGGGGATGACTTTCCAAAAAATGTAAACTTTGAAAGTTGATACATATATAAAAGAAAACCACTATAGAGTAATAATCCTATCTAATAAAAGAGTAATATGCAAATTGACCATCACTCCAACACACAAGAGGGCTGCCTGCATGTGGACACAAGATGGCCACCACAAGATGGTCAGCAGGGGAGGGCAGTTGGGAAGGACCAGGCCTGCAAGGGAGAACAGTTGTGGGTGACCAAGCCTGCAGGGGAGGGCAGTTAGGGGCAATCAGGCTGGCAGGGGAGAAATTATGTATCAATCAGGCTGGCAGGGCAGTGGTTAGGGGCGATCAGGAAGGCAGTCAGGCAAGCAGTTGGGAGCCAGCAGTTTTGAATTGTTCGAGGGATGTCCAACTGCCCATTTAGGGATCAGGCCTAAACGGGCAGTTGGACAACTCTCAAGGGGTCCCAGATTGGTGGGGATGTAGGCTGGGCTGAGGGATACACCGCCCGTGCATGAATTTTGTGCACTGGGCCTCTAGTTGAAATATAAATTAAAAACTGTATTGATAGCTTCCTCTCAAGGATTTTGCACCTATATACTTTTTAAATTCTTTAAAACATTTACATATGGTTGAAATGCCAAACTATTATAATACAAAAAGAGATGGAAAGCTACTACACTTGTATTGTACAGTAAACATAAACCTGGTATCCAACTAACTCTCAAGACACAAAAGTAAAATATAATGGAACCTCTGTTCTCAAACTTAATTCGTTGTGGGAGGCTGTTTGAAAAGCAAGTCATTTTTTCCCATTAGAGATAATGTAATGAATTAATCCATTCTCAACCACCAAATGATTCCGTTTTAACTTTACTATATACAGTACATGTCTTATGTAGTATTTAATTATAAATACTTTAAAACAAAAAAGGGGAAATGTAAATGAAAATTTAACAAAAAGGAAATGAAATGTACAGTAAAAACTTAAAAATTTTCCATGTAATATCATTAAAAGAGTTCAAAATAAGCAGCAAAAACAAGATAAAAATATTCACTGCACAATATCTTGAGATGTTAACAGAGGTAAACTGACTCATACTCTGAATACTCTGCTTTGTTTGTTGCCTGAGAGGAGATGTGTAACTGATCATAGAGGCATCGGCATGAAAGAGTTGTTGGGTGAAAAAGCAAATTGTTCAACAAGGGAGAGAACAGAGAACCAAGGTTTAACTGTTATCTCACTAGGATTTGAGGTGCTAAAATTCTACATAAAGTACCAACACATGTAATTAATAAATGGATTAAAATAATGATCAGAGCATTTTGATTAAATATAGCATTTTGAACAGAATGGTTTATATTTGCTTCCTCTCAAAAGCCTCACTATAGTAATGCTAATAGGAAAAAATCTCAATAAAATCCCATAATGACAAAAAAAAAATGGAGGCAGCTACAGCACATAAGAGAAAACCATATGTTGATAAATAAAAAGTGGATATCCTGTTAGAAATTCACTTGGCAAAGCTGAGAAACTGAACTTCATGTTTATTCAACATATCTGATAAGAATACATATGCATGCATATGTATACTTATATACATATACAAGTATATATACATATATATATATATATATATTTCCATGATAATAACAGAATATCAGTAATACCCCTGGTCAATAAATTTCGATAAGGAATTCCACAAGATTGAGGTGAGAGGAGGTAGTGGAGAGAGAAAATCATCACAAAGGAGAAAATAAATGTCCAAAAGATGACATGGAGTGACTGGCATTTGACAGTGAGAGCCTGAGACAATGACTGGCAGGTCAGGGTGCCAAATAAGACCATCCAGTGTATAGCAGTTAGTGTGGACATTTTAGTAGGTAAAGCAATTCCTAAGTGAACTGGTAACTCCTAAAAGAAAGAGATGACCTCCAGAGCTGCAAGACCAGCTATTGGACCACAATGCTCTATGGTATCCCCAAAAGCCTCTCAGACAGGGGAGGGCAGTTGGCAAGGACAGCACCCACATATAGGCTAATAGAAACATCTCAAATTCAGAGAACAGCACAAAATCAAAAATCACCGAACATTTGTGGAATGTCAAATTTTCTTTGAAAAGAGGCACATATTCTATCAAACTGCCACTTAAGGATACAACATTAACGATCGTTAATTATCAATTAACAACGTTTACTTGAAAAACATGAAGAGTTTGTGAGAAAATATGTCAACTCAACAAAAATCGACTATTTTAGAATTTAAAATTCTAAACATTAAAACTGTAAAAAAAACCAACTAAACAGAAGAATGGACATAGTTACATGCAAACTAAAGGGCTGGACGATTAAACAGCGATCTCTTCATAAAAAAACAGAAGGATGGAAAGTACAAAAGTAAAATTAAGACACATGGAAGAAAGATATAGAATTTTCAAAATTATGTAATTGAGCTTCCAGAAGGAGAAATTACAGGCAATAGAAAGCAGAAAAGCTTTAAAATAACGTGAGAAGAAAGTTTCTTAGAATGAAAGAATAACCTGCATTCTCAGATATGCCTAGATGTGGGCCTTCTTAAACTTTAATTGGTGACATTACCGAACATCGATGTGAGGATATAAGACCCTCAAAGCAATGAGAACCAAGTGCTGTCATAATTCTCTTGGATGCACTGAATACAAGAAAACAAAAGAAGGAGAAATTATTTTGATCAAGGAAATATTTACTTAGCCTGGTGGAAGAAAAATAAATCCAAAAAAGATGAGATCCAAGAAGCAAAGTAGGAAACGAGTAAAAATAACTAATGTGTTACCAAAATATTATAAAAAATAGACAATAACAATGATCTAAAATTAAAATCTCTAGATGATATTACATGGAAAATAAAGGTATGTAGGAGAGAGGGGGGAGAGGAGGTATTTAAAAATGTGCAAAAGTTCTTGTCTTGTTTCAGGGAGATACTAATACATATCTTAACAGAAAATTAAAAGGATATATTTTTCATTATAAATTCCAAATCGCAGAGGGAAAATTGAACAAAAATTGATCAACCAACCAAAGAATAAGAATTGTGAAAAACAATAACAAAAAAAGCATATTAATTGGAAAATACTATTGCAACAACAAAAAGAACCCAAATAAACCAGTAAACACAACAAAACTGAATGGATTAAATTCATCTATTAAAATACAAAGACCCTCACTCAGATAATATAAAAACAGCAATAATGCATTTCAGATGCATGCTGTTTTTAAGAGACAACACCAAAAGCAAAACACAAAGGAAAGTTGGAAATGAAAGGCTAAAAATTTGTGCCAGAAAAATGCTTAACAAAAACAGGCAAACAAAGCAATAATGATACCAAATAAAGTAGCAGCCTCTGTGAAACTGAACCAAAGAAAAAGAGCCACACTTCATATTGATAAAGGAACAATTCACAAAGAAAATGCCACAGTGAAAAAACTGCATACACCTAAGGATATACTTTGAGATACATATAAAACAAAATCTGACAAGAATGCAGCAAAAATAAAACGATGACAATGTCACATCATAGTGAGACTCCAATGTTCATTTCTCCAGAAAGCAAAAAAAAAAAAAAGCAAATCTATAGAATATTTGCATGACATTTAATTCTGTGGATTATATTCATAGATATCCATTTGAATGGATTGATGGATAAACACATTTATTGCTCAGGAAACTAGGAACACCAGCTTTTTCTTTCTCTTCATATGTGAAATTTAATGAACAAGTGGAAGAACCAAGCAAAACAGAGACAGACTCACTGATAGACAGCAAGTAGGCAAGCACCTCTGGTTTGGGGCTAGTGGAGGAATTGAGCCAAAAAAAAAAAAAAAGAGAGAGAGAGAGAAAGAACTCATAGACGGACAATAGTGTGGTGACTGGAGGTGAAGGGTGGAGGTAGAAGAGGGAATAGAGGGGATAAATGGTGATGGAAAAAAATCAAATTTAATTTAATTTGAAAATAAATAAAATTAGAAAAATAATATCACTAGCTTTTAACAATTTTTATAACAGCTATTGAACATTCACAAAAACTGAATATGTAATAGTCCACAAAGAAACTTCATAAAATTTCAAAATGTAGAAATCATATAGGCCATATTTACCACAAAGCAAGAGAATAAGAAAATCACAGAAGGATAGGCAAAATCGACTGTATTATACAGAGAAGAATTTAATATATGATATAGAAGTCACACCATAAATCAAAAGGAAGACAAACATTATGAACAATGATGGAATGATTTATTAACAATGGGGATCAATGTAAACTGTCACCTTGCACCATAATTAAAATTAAATTAAGATTAATTATAATTAAATATAAATAATATACCATAGAAAAACTTTTAAAAAATGAAGTACATAATTACTTGCCCTCTGATGAATTTCTAAATGTGAAAGGAGTCATAAAAACTTTTTAAAATAACTCACATGGTCTCCATCTCTTATCAGCCATTATAAAAAAATCAAAATCCTACATGTCAAAAAAGTAATGAAGATAATAACCTACTAGCAAAATAATTTCATCAGATATGATATGGTTAGGATAAATTGCAATATCAAAAGCGTGTCCATAAAATATTATACCAATAGTTCATGTTAGGCAAAAAAATCATAAACAGGCACATCATGAAATAGGAAAAATAAATAAGTAGTAAATAATCATGAGCAATTATTATATCTGTTTGAAATAAGATGCATACTAAACAAAATTACAGTAACAATGTGTTTATTCTATTAACTAGCAATATATTTGAGTTTTGCTTGCTAGAGATGACTGCAATGAAATAGTCTTATAATTTAATGGTGGAATTGTGAATTGATACAGCGTTTTCAGAAAGTGATTCCACATTATAAATCAAATTAATTCCATTTTTGGGAATACAGCCTAAGAAAATATAACAAAATATGGGAAAAAAGCTGCAGGAACAAAGATGTTTATTGCAAAATTATTCATTAATTGGGAAGAATAGAAAGCAACATAATATCTAAAAAATAGGTTTTCTTAAACATAAGTCCAACTTCTTTTTTTTTTATTCAGTTTATTAATTACATTGTTTCCCCTTTTTTATCCCCCTATATCTTCCCTCCACCCTGTACCTATCCCACCCTCCGCCCTCACTTTCCCCTCCCCAATGTCCTCTCCCATTGTTGCATGATTCTTGTCCAATCTCTTGCTGTACTTCCAACAACACCCTTCTCCCCAAGAATTGTCAGTCCATTCCCTCTCCATGTCCATGTTTCTGTTATAGTCACCAGTTTATCCTGTTCATCAGCCTATCAGTTCACTTGATTTTTATGTTCATTTGTTGATAGATGTGTATTTGTTGTTCATAATTTATATTTTTACCTTTTTCTTCTTCCTCTTCTTAAAGAATATCTTTCAGCATTTCATATAATACTGGTTTGGTGGTGATGAACTCCTTTAGCTTTTTCTTATCTGCAAAGCACTTTATCTGATCCTCAATTCTGAATGATAGCTTTGCTGGATAGAGTAATCTTGGTTGTAGATTCTTGCTATTCATTATTTTGAATATTTCTTGCCACTCGCGTCTGGCCTGCATCGTTTCTGTTGAGAAATCCGCTGACAATCATATGGGTGCTCCCCTGTAGGTAACCAACTGCTTTTCTCTTGCTGCTTTTAATATTCTCTCTTTATCTTTTGCTCTTGGCATTTTAATTATGATATGTCTTGGTGTGGTCCTCTTTAGATTCCTATATTTTGGGGTTCTGTGTAGTTCTTGGGCTTTTAAGTCAGTTTCTTTCACCAGGTGGGGAAAGTTTTCAGTCACTATTTCTTCAAGTAGGTTTTCATTAACTTGCTCTCTCTCTTTTTCTGGCACCCCAATAATTCGGATGTTGGCTTGCTTGAGGTTGTCCCAGAGGCCCCTTACGCTATCTTCAATTATCTGAATTCTTTTTGTTTTTTGCTTTTCCAGCTGAGTGGATTTTGGTTCTTTGTATTTCAAATCTTTGACTTGGTTCTTGTGGCCCTCTGGACTGCTTTTAGGACTTTGTATAATTTTTTTTTTTTCAGTCTGTGTATGCTTGATTTCTAGTTGGTCCTTTTTTTTATCTGTGAGGGTCTGGTTCGTATCCTCAGAGGTCTTGTACATTTCCCTGAGGGTCTCATTCATTTCCTTTTAAGTATCATTCATCTCCTTGTAAGTCTCATTCATTTGCTGGTTGGTCTTGTTTATTTCCTGGTAATTCTCATTAAGTTGATCGGCCTTTTGTAGGAGCCTCTTGAAAAGCCTTATAACCGTGGTTTTGAACTCTATGTCTTGTCGTCTTTTCTCCTCCATTTCTTTCACACCTGATTTCTTTCCATATCTCTGCATGGTGGCTGCTTTATGTGGTGGATATCCTCAAAGGGACAGTGGCTCCGTCTCCCCAGTTACCTGAGGTGGGTGCTCTTACTGCAATCCTTTATGGGTTGTATTCAGTGTTTTTGAATTTAAACCCAGTTTGTTGTTGTTAGCCCTAGGAGGGTTTGACCTCCAGGCCAATTGGCTGTGAAGGGAGACTGTGTTCAGGTTGGATGGGCGGAGTCTCTGGGCTGCGCGGCAGCGGCAGCTGGGTCCTATGCGGCGCTCCCGCGCGCGCGGGTCTGTGTTGGGTGGGGATGGCTGCAGACTCCTCCAAGAGAAAGCCGCTAGTCTCTTCCCCTTGCCAGACAACTCTGCCTTTCCCCAAATGTGCCTGCACACCAAAAGTCCAGCCCAGGGCTGTAAAATAGATGGTTTCCGGAACCAGGAGACAAGTTCCCAGGGGGCAAGTCGCGGGTTTGCGCGACCCTTGGGACTAGGAGCCTCTGCCACGCTCCGCTTCCAGGGTGCGTCCCCTGGACCTCGGACCTCGCACGGTTCCTGCGAATCTGTGCAGGGGACCTCTTCCAGTACCCGAGATCTCGGATCTCGCCCGGCTCGGGAAATCTGGGCAGTGGGACGCCTCCGCCCTTCCTCGTCGGAGAAATCCGGCGGGGGGTCGCTGCTCCAGCCCCAGCCCGCGCGCGCGACCAGGGCGGCTCCTAACCTGCTTCCATCTGAAAGGCTGCGCTCCCGCCGGTCCCGAGTCTTAGTGTCCCACCTCAGCTCCTATTAGTGGATTTTTCATGCAGCCAGCTTTCTGGCGATTCTGGGTGCTTGTCTGTTCCGCTGTTACGTTGTAGTTCCCAAATCGTTGCGCGGGGCAGAACAATAGGTGTTTGCTTATGCCGCCATCTTGGTGTTCACCAGTCCAACTTCTTTAATGGGATATTATACACGTTGGAAAAACAATGTAAAATGAGAAAATGCTTATGATATGATGTTAAGTTAAAGAAAAGATGCAGAGAATAGTATGGCTGTTAACAGAATAGTATGGCTGAGAGGTGGGGGAAAGGAGTCATTACTGGGTAAAGAGCTTCTGAATTGCAAGATGAAAAGGTTCTGGAGGTCTGCCTCACAACAGGGTGACCATACTTTACACTACTGAGCTGTGCACCTAAAAATGCGAAGATAGAAAATTGTGTGTGATCTGTCTTTTACAACAATAAAAAAGAGCAGACTGAAAATAAAAAGTTGCATATCAAGTTCTCTATGATAAAACTATAAAAACATAACTATATGAAAAATAAATAAAAACTAGAAGAAAAGCATAAAATGTTAAAAGTGGTTTGTTTATAGAGGCAGGATTTTTTTTATTTCTTTAATTTTCCCTAGTATTTAAAAATTTTTTATACTTATATTAAAATTTCTATTTACATTCGCAATTTTGAGTCACTGTAGCTATCTATAAAGGTAGGACTGGTTTGTAGGTCTTCTGGTCTGAGCCCTGAGCCCATATCAAAGATTCGGCAACCTGAGGCAGGCAGAAGTCGTCCCCTCAGAGGGTCAAACGTGGTACCTGAGGCCTGAGTAACCAGGTTAGTGTCACCCTGAGAGCTAAGGCCGTGCAATTGTGGCAGTGGCACTAGACAGGTTAAGGGATTTGGGACCTTCTCAGATGGAAGCAGAATTGCTGCATTGACAGAGACTGAAGGATACACAGGTTAATGATTCGCCATTCACTGCTCAGGATCCCATCATCCCAGGAAGAAAGGACCCAGGAGATTCCTGCAAGTAAAGCCCCATTGGAGACTGAGAAATGCTACGAAAGTACAAACACATCGCTGCCTGCCAGGGTTTTCCAATTTGCTCTTTTCCATTCCCTTTCACTCCTTAATCTTTAAATCCAAAGAGCTGAAAGGTTCAAATAAATCTCTGTCGATTCCAATCCCTCCAAATTACTATTGTGATGTCTGACAAGGTCAAAGTCATCTGGCCTTGCAGCCCAAGAGCTCAAACCCAGGACAAGGGGATATCCTAGAGTGTCCCCTGCAGCCAGCTGTCATCTCATGACCCCACTGGCAGGCATCTCAGCCTCAGCACAGTGAATTGAGTCTCCCAACTTGTCTGCTACGTGATCCCAGCCCCGCTTCCTGGCTGATACATACTAAACATCAGTTGATAGTCAAACTGGAATTGTGATTCATTCATTCATCCATTCATTCATGCCATACATGGAGTCTGCACCACTCACTCACTGTTTCATACATGAAGGCACAGGGATGATGCTCCTGCTTCAAGACCTTTATTTGAATAGGGGGACCAGAAAATAGATTTTTAAAAAATTTTAATAAACAAAGAAGTCTTATTGATTTTACCTCTTACATATATATGAAATAACTCACCCTTTCCCTCTTCACTGCCAGACCCAGGTCCGAGCCCCTGCTCCCTCTAGTTTACCCAGGAATTTCCAATCTGGTCTTCCTGTATCATTTAATCCCCCTTCCCCACCTGCACTGCCTTACCTTCTCCAGAAAGGAGCCAGCATGCTCTCTGCACAGATCACAGGGCTCCCAGCTAAAAGCGTTACATGGCTCCCATCTCTCTAAAAGTGAAGTTCAGATTCCTCGCCTTTGTCTGGAACGCTGTACATGACCTAGTTTCTACTCATTCATGCCCATTCTCCTGGTCCTCATGCCCTCCACACTGCCTCTGCTCCTCACACACTTCCCAGCTCCCTCTCAGCTCAAAGCCATCCCTTCCATTCCTTTCTGGGATGTGCTTCCCCTAGTTCAGAGGTCAGCAAACTGCAGCTCTCCAGCCACATGAGGCTCACGAGCCGCAGTTTGCTGCTCTGTTGACTAATGAGTTTGCCTTCCACTGACCTAGACTCTCGATTCCAATAATTACAGGCTGTTGCTGTTCCTTGTGATTAAGCCCCTATCCCAGTGGAGCTCAGAGAGATTGCAGCAGGCTACCCATTGCTCTCTTCTTCTGGGTGGTCTGGATTACCACCTACACTGACCTAATGTGCTTGTTTAGATGTTCCCCGCCTGTCTTCCTCATGGAACTTCAGCGCCATGGCAGCCGACCCTCACACCCTACTCTCCACTGTGAACACATCCTCTAGAGCAGGCATGACAGGCACACAATGACATTCGATTTGGAAAACTAGTGGATAAGTTTACAAGAAATCCTTTCAAAAGAAAGGTAAATAGAAAACCATACAATAAGTTAAACCTATGGTTTTAGTCATTGCTCAACTCTTTTTTAGGAAATGGTCTTTTCCTCTTAGCTTAATAAAGCCATCACCCTTCCTCAGCTCTCTCACTGCTTTAGGGTTGGGCCTCGTCTATGCTGGATGTCAGAAAGCACGAGGCAGCTGGTTGGTGAAGTGAAGAAAGGGGCAAGATAACAATCCGACCAGCACTCTTAAGGCCGTGGACATGGGGCCTGAAAATTTAGATTCCAGACCAAGTCCTTGTAGATGATACAGCCCAAGGAAGAAGACTGACTAGGATTCACCTGCCACGTGTGATACCTCATTTTGCTACACGTGACCATACGACGCAGCAGTAGCTGGAGTTGCACTTGCCCACATCACAACCCTAAGCTGATTCCACAATAGTCACACTTCATTCTAAAGAAGCTACTACTGCATTAACCTTTATGGAAGTAAAACTTCTTGAGGTTCAGATTTTAGGTACAGAAATGCACATATAAACCATTTATTGCAAAAGCCTGTTCATTATGGATGCCCAAATAAAACCAAATGTCTGCAGAGAGCAGTGAGACAAGAAAATCCTCCCTGAGGGGTCTCCTGTGGTCTTTGCTGGGTGAGAAGAATGAAGCACCACCCAAGACAGGCTGGGAAACCCGTGCATGGCCCCTCTGAGGCAGGGAAGGCGAATTGAAGAGGCATTGTTGTCCCCCAAAAGAACAGAGACAGATGCCAGCTCTAAAGCCTCTTCTGAAAACAGTGACTCACTGGGAACAATGACCACTTAACACAGAAGGAAGCTGCTCCCGTCATCGGCCAAGCTTTACCCTACATTCCTGAAATATATTCTTTAATATTTCAGAAACATTCAGGAGCCCCAGAGACCAGTTACATTCATCTAAAGAGGAAGCAGAGCGCTTCTGCCTGGCCCAGCACCTCCAAGCTCAGGGGCAAGCCAAGCACAGGGGGTGGAGGAGGCTGTCACCCATCCACTGGCTCCCCGAGATCTGGCCCATAGGGAGGACACTTCCTCTCAGGGCAGCCTCCAGGAACGTGGGGTATTAGGGGGGTAAATGCTAGCTAGGTTAGGGAGGTCCTTACCCCAAGAAGCGCAAACCCTGCAGCCAGACACCACGGACCGCCAGCCGTTCTGTGGTCCCTCCTCAGGAGCAGCGGGCCCTGACCTCACCCGGTAGCCCTTATGGAACAAGTCGCCCAGGGATTTCTTGCGATGTCTGGTAGGCCTGTAAACCTCGGCGCTGGTACTGCTGAGTGGGTGATGGTAGACCAGAATCTTACTGGGGATCATGGTGGAAGCAGAGGGCTGGGCTGGGCTCCAGGTTCCTTCAAATCTCTTGTTGCACCAGAGGACACTCTGCGAGGCCCTGGAGGAGCCTGTGTCCCTCTGGCCGTGCTGCAGACAGGCCCTCCCGCCCGGCAGTACGGCTCACCAGCATCTACGTCCTGGTGGAGCGAAGAGAGGCTCTCTCCTCCCGCACCCACCAGCACACGAGCAAGAACCCAGCAGGCTCTGGGCATCAGCTATAGCAAGGCGGGTGGAGGGAGGGGGAAGCACTCTGAGCCTTTATTTCCGACAAGCGGATCACTGGGCTTCACTCTGGAAATCACCATATAAGCTTCTTGTAACATGATTTAGGGGGATGGAAGGAGAAAAGGCTCTCATTCCTCAAATCAGGGGGTACTGAAGAGAATGTGACAGGCTGAGGTGTAGGGCCCAGTGAACCATTTCTTTTACTTTAATGACCCTGTCTGAAGATTGGGGATTCATAGGTCGGACTCTTTTATCAGAATAGGACATGATACCCAACGAGGGAGAAAAACTGGATGGCTGGATGGCTCCAACTCCTTCTGACCCCCTTCCACCATAGCATAACCCCAATACACAGTCCTCTGCTAATCTTACATGTAGGACATAGAGGAGGGACTCTGGGTTTTCCAGAGGAAGAAGGGAGGGGACACTCTTGTTAGAGCTCCTCAATCCCTCCCCACCCCATCCCGTCCTCTCTCTCTCTCTCTCTCTCTCTCTCTCTCTCTCTCTCACTAGTTCTCAGCATCTCCTTTCATTACCAACACCAGTCTCCTCTTTCCCCCAGGCACTGAGTGTGAACACTATAACAGGGACAGGGAGAAGGAAACAGTAAAAATATAAACTTCACTGAGGGCAGGTAACAGCCCTACTTTTAGCTGACAAAGAAGTCATCCAATGTCTGTTATCTGAAGTGGGGAAGACTATGTCAAGGATGGATCTATGTACACTAATTCACCCCCCAAATCCCAGACCATTTCAATCCAGTGCCCCTTCACACACTCCTACTCTTCTTAAAATCGGAAAGACCTCAAATTGCAAGGGAAATTGAGGTTTGGGTCTGAGGTTTGAATATTTAAGAGAATTTTGCCTCATCTGTAGTTAATCTACCTCCCCATCCCTGCCCACCCCATCTTCTTTCCCCCTTCCTCCCATCCTTGCCTTTGTCCTCCTTTCTTTCCCCCTTTCTTCTTAAGCACTAACCATGGGGGGAGGGGCAGAGCAATCTGTAATTAGGCCCCTCCTTCCTTCCTCCCCTTACCCCTCATCACCAGCTAGCACTGCAGGGAATGTCACCAACATCTCCCTCCCTGAAGTCTCCTCTCATTTCCAGAGTAGCAGTCTCTGTCTGTTCTGCACAGCATATGGGGCACCAGAGACCAATGAAGCACCCTAGCCTAGTATCCCCTCCTCTTCCCCAAAGTGAGAACCTGAGCTCAGTGACCAGAACTGGAATAATCCTCCCTAATCCTACTTCCTGGGCGGAGCCCCCACTGGGAAACTGACATATGTCCGGAGCTTCCCTCCTGCCTGCCATTTGGACCCACAGGGGACAGATGGCAGTCTCAGGTCGCTGAAGTGTCCACAGGTTTGATTCTGAGATGTGTACCCCCATCGAGTGCAGGGAGGACCTGAGTCAGTGTACTGTACATGGTCCAAAGAAAAATAAAAGCGAAACCCTGAGTGTTCGACTGGAGCAAACTAGGAGAGGGCCCACCATCTGGAAGGCAAGAGGATGAGTGTTCCCAGGCACCTGCAGCACTGAGGCAAGCGAGGTACCTCGGGTACCAAAATCAAGGAGGCCCCCATTTTAAGGCCGGCCCTGCCTTTGCCATGCCCCTGAAGGGAGCTTCCCTTAAACTTTGCGCCTTGTGTCTTTCCCTTGCCTCACCCTCGCCCCAGCCCTGGCACCTGCAGTGAACCCACTACTAAGTTCTTTCTGAAATGGGGGCTGCATTTTCTGTCACCTATGGCAACAGATAAACACACTGGGTGATGATTTCTATGAACAGGGAAGATCCATACAGTCAATTCCGAGATCAACGTTATCCTAAAATTGAACTCCAGCAGGATTTCTGTGCCAGCGGCTTGGAGTAGAGACTGAGGAACACAGTGAATTATGTCTTCAATTACAGTTTATAAAGAACAGAGGCTGTCCCTCCAAATGGGCGCTCCTGATTGAGCACTCTGTAAAGGCGGATGCGGAGCACTGACTCTGTGTCCTAGAAAACATTTTCACAGGGGCCTTCGGGGCCATGCAGTTAGCTGGGTTTAATTCTGATGCCCAAAATTAATTTAAAGTCAACCCAGAGGATGGAAATGAAGAGTGTGTTTGAGGGTTAATTTGCCACGAGGTGCCCCTCAGCTATGCTTTGTTCTGATGCTCTATTAACACCAGGATAAACTTGGATAATCAGAGTCAGGGGTCAGTGCTTCCATTTTCCTTAAAGAGCCAACCATAAACATCTCGGGCTCTGCAAGCCACATAGTCTTTGTTGAAACTGCTGGCCTTGGCCATTGCAACATGAAAACTGACCAGACACAATATGTAAGCACATGACCTTGGCCATGTTCCACTAGAACGTGATTTCCAAAAATAGGTGGCAGACCAGATTTAACCTGTAAGCTATGGCTTAATTACCTCACATTTGCTGACATTTTGGAGGGAGGATGGAAATGTTAATTTTGCAAGTTAGTGACAATCAGTGGTTCCTTCTGATCCCTGTAACACTCATGTTAGCAACTGATTGTATGGTACTTACAGATTTTCTTAGCTTAGTTCAGGTATTTTTAAAACTATTTCAGACAATGAACTCCTTGAGGGAGGTTAAAGTCTCCTCCATCTTCTTTGTGTATAATCTGTCATGCCTGAGGCAGCCATTAAGTCATAAAATCATATGATCCCCTTACTGAAGGAGGTGAGTTATGTCTTTGGTTTTGGTATGGGAGGACTTGCAGACCTTTCTAACCTAAGTGGAGAAAAAGTCCCTCCAAAATGATGGATTTTCACCCACTATGTGCTTCTAAAAATTCCTGAATAAAGCTCTATTAGAGCACCAACCTTGTTCAGACCAGTTAGCAGGTCCCCCATTGGGATTCCAAAGTCCCTGGTTCACGTGCTATTTCAGCATTTTCCCTATACTAGTAAATAAATGGCTATATAACTTCAGTCTCCTTCTGTTCATACCCCCAATGCCCAGCAGAAGGTAACATTCAATCAATATATGTTGAAGGAATGAAGAAATGAAATAGAAGTTGGGCTTAATTCATAAACCTTTTGATATGCTAATGACCTTTGCCAATTGGCTCAGGCAGTTTCCATATTGTGTCAGGCAAGGATTTGTGCTGTCTGGCTCCTATGTCAGACCCACATTAGCACTACCTAGTGAAATAGTCTCCAATCTCAGCCTGCATCCCTAACTCCAAGCTGCCCCTGAGTACAGGAGGTCACAAATCCAAGTGTAAATGGCAGGCTGCCCTGACATGCTGGTCTCACTGGCCCTACACACTGACTCTGAGTGACAGGGGATGAGGACTGAAACCTCCATCCTACCCCCGAACCAGTGTGGGTGGCACAAAGCCATCTGCTTAATGGTCACGTGGTAACAGATGATGTCTGGAAAGTCCTTGCAGCATATTACTTCCCGGGTGAAGATGGATTACAGTTAGCGACGACTCCTGACCCCCAGGAGACAGCTTGGACGCACAGGAACAGCCTCACAGATAAGGTGAACCTCCGTGCGTTGGTCTCAGATCAGGAAAATGCCTGCCCAGACATGATTTATGTGAAAGTAAATAAGATCAGTCACTGCTTTATCATCAGCAGGAGTGGGCGCTTTGCTCCTGCCATAGAGAAACAGAGGATGCAAATGGACAGCACTCATGCAGTTGTTTATGCTGTCTTCCTTTACCCGCCTGAGAAGAGGTCTGAGTATCCAATTAAGGGGGAAAGGTCAGCCCTGACCTCGCCTACCCTCAAACGCCTTCCATGGGATCATTTCACTGAGTGCATGAGGGGACAAGAGAAGAAATAAATGGGCACAAGTTGCAAACCCAGGAAACAGAGAGGAAAAATACAGATAAAAGAAATGGTCAGCAAGAAGTGACTGCGTCCCTATCACACGCGTGGTCATTTTTCAGGGAGTTGTTAGGGCCAGACACACTATAAAACATGGTCTCCACTCTAAAGTATCAGAAACAATAACAAAAAATAAGAGCAAAAATGAAAAATAACAAATCAATCATCATGATCATTTATTGGGACAGACTATGAATATCTTAAGAGTGGGGAGAGCAGGTAAGGCCCGTGAGGCAGAAATCTGCAGGTAATGCAAAACCTCACGTTGGTTGATAAATTAAACTTCCTTTCATGATCATTCTTATGTCAGAACTGCAGAGAGAATCAAAGACCACAATAAAAAAATGCCTTAAGATTTCTGGTGGCTCAGGAAAGAACATCTGTGTGACACTTTCAAGAACCAGGTGGGTTCTAGTCTCAGGAGCCCTCCAACAAGTTGCCTCAAACAAGTCTGTCTCCCTCTTAGTGATTTAGGTGTCTCATCGAAAGGAAGGAAGGAAGGGGGTAGAGAGAAAGGAACTGGGAGTATAAGTAATAGATAATCTCTAATGTCTCCATCATATCAAATTTCTATAATTGTGTCTCTGTGCTTCTAAAGGTCACTTGTGAACACAGAAATCGTATTTTTTAAATAGCTCAAAGAAGAAAAGAATCATTCTTATGAACCTGCAGTGTCTCTAGCCTTTCTGGAACCACAAAGAAATGCTGCTGTGGAGCCCTGCCTCACTCCCGTAAACTTCCCCATGCAGCCTCAGACCCCCTGCTCAGCCGGACCTGGGGCACTGAGTGCCAGGGCACACGGCTTATTAAGGTGCCTAATTTCTAAATGATCCCACTCACCCTGGAGGATAGCTTTAGACAAGATGTTATATCTCAGTGGCTTTACCTTGTTGAAAAATTTCTTTTTGGAAATGTTTATTGCAACTCATTAGTTGGTACACTGGGCAGGGAAGCCATTGAATCAACTAATCTTGCTGCATTTATCACAAACCACAATCTTGGGTATGGTGCATTTTTGGGTGGCGTGGAGGGCAATACAGGAGCTGACTCAGAGGTCATCATGGGTCTGGAATGGAAAGGGACTCCCAGGTTAGAAGGGGTCGGGAGTCCACTCTCAGAGAATTCATGGAATAGTGTGGTTAAGGGCAGAGACTCTGAAGACAGGCCTGGACTGATTTATTGTTCAAAACTGAGTTCTTTTTCATCTTGTGATAGCAGCATGTAGGACAATGCCAGGCACACAGTGGGTGCTCCACAAATATGTGATTAGATTTAAATCCTGGTTTTCCCATTTATTACTGTGATACAGTGTGTCTCCTATAACCTCTTGGAGACTCTAGGTTTTGTGTTTTATTTAGTTTTTAACTTTTTAAAAAAATATTTTTATTGATTTCAGAGAGGAAGGGAGAGGGAGAGAGAGATAGAAATATCAATGATAAGACAGAATCATTGATTGGCTGCCTCCTGCATGCTCCCTACTGGGGATCAAGCCCACACCTGGGCATGTGCCTTTGACAGGGATCAAACCCAGGGCCCTTCGGTCCGCAGGCAGACACTCTATCCACTGAACCAAACCAGCTAGGGCTTAACTTTTTTTTTAATGGGATATCTCAGTTTGGATGCCCTGGCAGCAGAACCTGAGCAAAGAATTCAACTGCAAAGAATTTATTTGGGAAATGATGCCATGAAACACCAGCAAGGGAATAGGTGTTTCATGGCATGAGAAAGGGATGGGAAAGAAGTCAGCAATAGAGAATTGATCAGGCAAGTCTCATGGAAAATGGGAGTGGAAGCCTGCTGGCGGCTGGGCTCAGCAGAGAAGGTTCTGGCAGAGTTCTCTCCCTGAGGGTGAGGGTGGAGCATCCTGCAGCCCCCACTCTGGCTTAGGGGACAACTAATGCCCAGCTGCTTATGGAGCAGGGCAACAAGCAAGCCTCTGAGACTGGAGAAAACCCTCAGACAAAGAAATGCTAATGCAGGAATTCAAAACCCAGGCACATGCAGAGGGGAAGGACACGGATGAGGGGGAGCATGTGCATGGTCTGCCTCCTGGGGCAATAAAACTATATCTTAGGGTCTAGGAGGCTTAAGTGAAACAGTATACGGAAAGGTCTTATGATTACTACTAGAGGCCCAGTGCTTGAAATTCGTGCACAGGGTGCAGGAGATGTCCCTTAGCCTAGTCTGCATCCTCTCCAATCTGGGACCCCTTCAGGAATGTCTGACTGTCCATTTAGGCCCGATCTCAGTAGGATTGGGCCTAAATGGGCAGTCGGACATCCTTCTCACAATCCAGGACTGCTGGCTCCAAACTGCTCGCCTGCCTGCATCCCTGATTGCCCCTAATCAATTCTGCCTGCCAGCCTGACCCCCTAACCACTACCCTGCCAGCCTAATTGATGTCTAACTGCTCCCCTGCCAGCCTGTTTGCCCCCAACTTCCCTCCTCTGCCAGCCTGGACACCCCTAACTGCCCTCGCCTACAGGCTTGATCACCCCCAACTGTCCTACCTTGCAGGCCTGGTCCCTCCCAACTGCCTTCCCCTGCTGGCCTGATCACCCACAACTGCCCTCCCTTGCAGGGCCTGGAACCTCCCAACGGCCCTCCCCTGCTGGCCATCTTGTGGTGGCCATCTTTTGTCCACATGGGGGCAGGATCTTTGACAACATGGGGGAAGCCCTCTTGTGTGTTGGAGTGATGGTCAATCTGCAAATTACTCTTTTATTAGATAGGATAGAAGCCTGGTACATGGGTGGGGGCCAGCTGGTTTGCCCTGAAGGGTGTCCCAGATCAGGGTGTGGGTTCCCGTGGGGTGAGGGGCGGCCTGGGTGAGGGGCCTGTGGAGGTTTGTAGGCTGGCCATGGCGCCCAGGGACCCAAGCAGAGGCCCTGGGATCTGGGATTAATCTATGTCTACAATTGAAACTTTGTAGCCTGGAGCAGAGCCAAGCATTCTGCTCACTCCAGGGCGGCAGCCTTTTCTGTTTGAAACTTTGTTGCCTAGAGTGGAGGCCTAGTCCAGAAACAGCATTGTGGAAAGCTTGGCTTCCTCCTTTGCCAGGGAAACCCAAGGCTCTGTTCTCTCCAGCTTAGTGGCTGCCACCATTTCTGTATCTTTTATAATTGAAATTTTGTAGCATTGAGTGGAGGCCTAGTTTGGCAACAGCCGGCAGAAAGCTTGGCTTCCTCTATTGTTGGGGAAACTCAAGCCTTCTTCCTGCTTTCAGTGGCAGTAGCCATCTTGGTTTGTGTTTATTTGCATAATATGCTCCTGATTTGCTGGTGGGCGTGGCTTGTGGGTATAGCAAAGGTACGGTCAATTTGCATATTACTCTTTTATTAGATAGGATTCTCTGCACTGTGCTTCCATGTCTTGAGGCCTCCCTGCTGGGAGGCCACGCCTGGTATAAAAACACTGTCCCAGGGTGTCTGAAGACACCAGGAGGTCCAGAGAGATGCCACAGCCTGGCCTTGGGAACCGACTGCACCAGCACATAAAGGCTGAGAGTCCTTGCCTTTAAGAAACTCTAATTAAATGAGAATTTCCCATGTCCACTTGACCACGGAAACTCTCTTTCCATAATGCCTGCCACCTTTCTGGCTAATCCAGAATCCCATGAGAAACATTCAGGAAGAGAAGACTGCTGCATTTACCTACTCCATAACTTCCAGTTCACCCCCAAATTTCGTGGACAGCACATTCCCTTTGCCACAGTGATCCTCTGATTTCACCTCCTGTCTCATTGAACTCCAATCCACACTAAAGCTCCCTTCTTTAATTTCTCAGTTCATCCTGGTAGTACTTTGCTTGATGTTTCCCTCTGGGATGCATATGCATGGCTCACAGCTCCAAAGAAAGGGCTGCCTGCAAGGTGCCTGGAGTTGGTCAGCAGCTGCCAAGGCCTACTTGTTGCATAGGCAGCACTGTCTAATGGGTGGTGGGAGGTTGCACTCCCAGCTATGTCACTAACGTTAAGGAACTAATAACTTTCCCAGCGTCACTTGTAACATGGGAAAATGAGCCTAGTTCACAGCTTGCTACAAAAATTGAGAAAAGCCCAAAGCCTCACTCAGCAGCACCCAGCTGACCCTCAGTGAACCTCACCTGCCTTTCAACTCTCCTCCTCTAACCCTCCCACGGGAATCGAATCCAGGTGCTGAATGACAGATCCTTGTCATGTGAAGAGGAAATTAAACAATGAGAGGGCAGGAATGTTGACTGAATAATTCAAGCCACTCAGTGAATATCTACATTTATATCTGTATAAAGTCCAGCTGCTACTTTCTGATCTCCAAAGTGTGTGTGTCTGTGTGTGTGTGTGTGTGTCTTTACCTATTTATGTATCTACAGCTAGATACATAGATGTATCACAGAGAGAGGGAAAGAGAGAGAGGGAGGGAGGAAGGGAGGCCCCTGTGTACTACCTATCTATAGGTACATAGATAGATAAATATAAATATTTACAGTGCCTGGTATTGTGCTATGTACTGAGAATACGTGTCTAAAGACAGACACGATCCCAGGTTTCAAGGAGCTACACTCTAGAGGGCAGACGGACTACACACAGAAATAATCAAACAAACAGTGACAAATTGCTTCAGGTGATCCCAAAGTAAACATTCTTCCCTGGGGGCACTGTCACTTGTGTGGTCAGACCAGGCCTTTCTAATGAGATGGCAGATCAGCTGAGAACTGACCTTGAGAATGGACAGAGGAGCAGGAACAGGGGCCACCCACCTGAGGGAGCAGGATGCAGCCTTCTGGGGCCAGGAAAGGGCAAGGGGTCAGCCTGCAGTAGAAGGGGTGGGGGAAGCATCAGGAGAAGGCAGGAGCCCATCAGGGTAGGCCTTGTAGGGTGCAAGGAGCAGACTGGGTTTTAGTCTAAGAACAAGAAAAGGCATAAAACAGCTTAAAGCAGGTCAATATCATGATGGGATTGAAAATATCCCTGAAAATGATTCAGGGAAGAGTGTGAGATTCTCAGAGCACACTTCCTGCCTGCTCCTTACTGCTTCCAAAAAGCATGATTCCATAGAAGCAAACAGTAGGGCAGGTACCTTGATGAGTAGGTTTAAATAACACATTTCATCCCCTACAAGCTGGCTGCAGTTGTCCCCATTCTGCAGACACAGCAATCGAGGCACTTAGAAGTTAAACAACTTGCCTAAGTTCACACAGCAGTTAACTGAGGAAGCAGGGCTTGCTGCCCCAGGGAGGCAGTTTCTCCACCATTACTCTCTGAACAGAATCTGTATGAAGAAGCTATAAAGAGAAAGGGCCTGGGGGGAGGACCTCTCACTTTAAAAGATTTAACTAAGGCTAAATATAAATGGGAACTCTAGTTCCAGAGGAGCATGTTATAAAACCTTGATAAAATGAAAATAATGTAACTAATTAGTGAGGAGAAAAGCTGTGGGAGGAAATGTAAGTGTAGTAATTTTCTCTCCTTTCACAGCAGAAAGCTCATCCGTATTACATCAAATTAAAAAAATAGAGTTAAAAGAAAACATGACTCCCCCTTCATTATTTTTCCAAATTGCCTTCTCATAGTCATTTCCAGCATGTCTTTGGAACCAAAAGGTACCAAAGTTTAGCAATTCCTCTATTTTCTTTCCTTTCTTTCCTATGTTCAAATCAACTTAAATTGAACATTTTTATTTTTAAAACCGAATGTATAATTGAAACTTATTTTATGTAAGTTTTTGTTGATCTAACATTTACTTATCTAACGTTTAGAAAGATGTCTAAAATTATTTTCATCCAGTTATCAAAATGCTTGTTTTTCGCTTTAATTTATTTGATATCTTCTTCTTTGTATTTCCTGTGTTGCTTCCATTTATTTATAAAATTTATAAAATAATTACTTTGAAAATATATCACTACGATGTCCAGACTCCTTTGACTCAATCATGTAAAATTAAATCTTCATGTTGGAATAAAATAAGGGCCTTTTAATTTCGAAGGGGTTGGAAGCAGTGTTTTGGTTTCTGGGATGCCATGTACTGTATCTTGAGCTAAGCCAAGGTCATGGCAGAGTCTGAGAGGTCTGCACCCGAAGCCGCAGTGTCCTCCAAGCCCCAGTGCATTTAATGGGAAATGATTCCTGGTACCTTCTCTAGGACCAATTCAGTAAGCTCGGCCTCAGTCACGGGCATCACAAACCCTCCGGCAAGGTCCTTTTGCTCAGCAATGAGCTGCCTCCATTTTTGTTGCTTCTCGAGCTCTGTGAGTCAGGGGGAGGCAGGAGATGAGCCAGAAATATGTAAGGTCTGACCTAGAGAAGCATGTGATCATGCCAGGAAGCATAAATAGGTCCTCTACAGGGTAGTGATCAGATTTCTAAAAAACTCAGAGAAAATGATCACTATGATGCCTGAGGGGAAAATGAAAATGAAATAGGCAGAGCAAGAGAAATATAACAGCCCTGGCCATTGGTCTAGGATTAAAAGATGTATGCCCTTTGATCTTCATAACTCCCTTAGGTAGCAAAGGCAAGAGCTCATCTCCTTTTTATAGGTGAGTTGCTCAAGGTTAACCAGAATGGACCACATGCAGGTCTCTAGATTCACATCCATGACTTTTTTCACCAGGTCACTGAGCTGGGGAGTCTCTTCTGTCTATCCAACAACTTCGCATGCAAGTGAGATCTGTTTGAATCTGACATTCTCCATAGTCCTTCCATGGGTCCTAGCCTGCCCCTAGTTCCTTCTCTCTCTGGTTCCATAATATGGTCAAAGCCAAGCTTACTTAAAAAGCTTGCTGGAAATCCCATATATCGCTGAGCTGTCCTGCATAGCCTTTCATTTCCCAGGAAGGAAAGAATCCCAGGGGAGGTTAAGTTTCTTGCTCAGGTTCAAGGCAATTCAAGGTCAAGGGTTTGATAGATACCAAGTATAATTTAAAGGGAAAAAAGTGGGTTAAGGTGACAGTTCTCTTTTAGGTGAGGGGAATAGGGAGGAAGGGAGGACTGTGTATTCTGAACATGGAAGACTGGCCAGCCAATGTGTAAGTATAAGTACTCCTACCCCCAGCCATCCTGTAAGAACTATGCCAATAACCTTGACTAACAGCACACCATTCCTACCATTAGTGCAGGTTTAAAGAAAAAACATCATACATAAAAATAACAACATTTTATAAACCTTCTGTTGTGTGAGTTTTTCCCCCATTCTTTCTCAAGGCAACTGGCTTGTATATAAATCACACTGTGTGCTAGAAAATATATGACCCAGCTGTGAATTACAAGGTCATAATTTTGCCAGCAATTTCAGATGCTGTTATAAACCATTCAAGGTCTGAAGAGAGCTCTAACACATTTTTATTTTTTTAAGACCCCAGAATGGCATTCTAGGCCAGCTATTAAAAGATACTTCATTACTCTACCAAAACCATGAGATGTATCAGCTCTACCTGATAAATAAAAACAAACACAGGGAGGCGGTAAAAATGAGAAGACAAAGAAAAATGTCCCAAATGAAAGAATAGAACAAAACTCCAGAAAAAAAAAGAAATAAAATGGAGACAATCAATCTACCAGATGCAGAGTTCAAAACACTGGTTATAAGGATACTCAATGATCTCAGAGAGAATTTTAACAAAGAAACATAAAAATGGAGACAGAAAACATAAACAATATGATAACTGAAATTAAGACTATATCCGAGAGAATCAACAGTAATTAGATGAAGCAAAGGCTCAAACCAGCAATTTGATAGGTAGGTAGCAGAAAATAGCCAATCAAAACAGTAAAAAGTAAAAAATCTGAAAAAATGAGGATAGTTTACTGGGACAACACCAAGTGTACTAATATTTGTTTCCATCATAGGGGTACCAGAATTAGAAGAGTAGAGCATTAAAAACCTACTTGAATAAATAAAGATGGAAAACATCTAACCTGGTGAAGAAAATAGTCAGACAAGCTCAGGAAGCACAGAGAATCCCAAACAAGATTAAACAAAAAAGGCCCCTACCGAGACATATCACAACTAAAATGCCATATGTTAAAAAATAAAGAGGCAATTGTAAAAGCAGCAAGTGAAAGACTACAATGGAACTCCCATAAGACTGTGAGATGATTTCCCAGCAGAGAATTTTCAAGACAGAAGGAATTGGCACAAAAATTTCAAAGTGATGAAAAGCAAGAGCCTACAACCAAGATTACTCTACTGAGCAAAGCTATCATTTGGAATCAAAGGTCAGATAAAGAGCTCTCCTGACCAAAAATATATATATATATATAAAGGAGTCCACCACCAAATTACAAGAAATGTTGAAGGGACTTCTTCAAGAAGAAGAAGAAAAAAAGATCAAATGTAAATGATTTAATATGCCAATCAAAAGACATAAGGTGGTTGAATGGATAAGAAAACAAGACCCTTACACATGCTGCCAGCAAGAGGCTTCAGATCAAAAGAAACACACAGGCAGAAAAGAAAGGAATGACAAAAATATGTTTCATGACAATGAAAACAACAAAAATGCTTATACCAGAAAAAAAAACAGACTTTAAAACAAAGGCTATAACAAGAGACAAGGAAGGACCTAGCAATTCTACTTCTGAATATTTATACAAAGAAATCTATAACACTAGTCCAAAGAGACATGTGCATCCATGTGCTCACTGCAGTATTACTCACAATAGCTGAACGTAGCAACCTAAGTGTCTATCAACAAATGAATGGATAAAGATGTGGTTCATCTATACAGTGGAATGTTACTGGGCTACAAAAAAGAATGCCATCTTACCAACATGAATGGACCTAGAGGGTACTCTACTGAGTGAAATAAGCCAGATTAAGATAAATGCCATATAATTTCACTTACATGTGGAATCTAGAGATCAAAATAAACAAACAAGCAGGCCAGAGCAGGCTCACAGATACAGGGAACATTTTGATGGTTGGGGAGGGGAGTTAGGGGGATGGGTAAAAAAGGTAAAGGGATTAAGAAGTACAAATTAATAGTTATATAGTAGTTGTGTGGATGTAAACTATAGTATAGGGCAGAGGTTGGCAAATTCATTAGTCAACAGAGCTAAATATCAACAGTACAAAGATTGAAATTTCTTTTGAGAGCCAAATTTTTTAAACTTAAACTTCTTCTTGCCACTTCAAAACAGACACGCCCAGGCCATGGTATTCTGTTGAAGAGCCACACTCAAGGGGCCAAAGAGCCACATGTGACTTGCAAGCTGCGGTTTGCCAACCGCTGGCATAGGGAATATAGTCAATAATATCATAATAACTATGTATGGTGTCAGATGGGCATAAGATGTATTTGGGTGATCATTTATATGTCATATAAATGTCTAAGCACTATGATGTATACCTGAAACTAATATAATATTGTACTAGAGGCCCAGTGCACAAAATTTGTGCATGGGGAGGGTGTACCTCAGTCCAGCCTGCAATCTGGGACCCTTCAAGAGATATCTGACTGCCTGTTTAGGCCCAATCTGAGACCCCTCAAGAGATATCTGATTGCCTGTTTAGGCCCAATATCACAGTTGGACATCCCTCTCACAATCCAGGACTGCTGGTTCCCAACCAGCAGGCTCCCCTGCAGGCTTGGTCACCCCAACTGCCCCCCTTTGCAGGCCTGGTCACCTCTAACTGCCCTCTCCTGCTGGCCTGGTTGCCCTCAACTTCCCTCTCCTGCAGGCCTGGTTGTCCCTAACTACCCTCCCCTGCTGGCCTGGTCACCCCTATCTGTACTCCCATGCAGGCCTGGTTGCCCATAACTGCCCTCTCTTGCAGGCCTTGTCCCCTCCAACTGTCTTCCCCTGCTGCCCATTTTGTGGTGGCCATCTTGTGTCCACATGGAGGCAGGATCTTTGACCACATGGGGGTGGCCATCTTGTGTGTTGGAGTGATGGTCCATTTGCACATTACCTCTTTATTATATAGGATGTTAACTGTAATTAAAAATAAAAATGTCGCTGAAACCGGTTTGGCTCAGTGGATAGAGCGTCGGACTGGGGACTGAAGGGTCCCAGGTTTGATTCCGGTCAAGGGCATGTACCATGGCTGTGGGCATATCCCCGGTAGAGGGTGTTTAAGAGTCAGCTGATCGATGTTTCTCTCTCATAGATGTTTCTGACTTTCTATCCCTCTCCCTTCCTCTCTATAAAATATATATATATATATATATATATATATATATATATATATTTATTTATTTATTTTTTTTTTTAAATAAAATAAATAAAATAAAATAAATAAAAATATTTTTAAATGGATACTTCATTGCTTGTTAGGGGGGAAAGTCCATATTACCATTCCTTCCTTTCTTTTCTTCCATGCCATATAATTGCCTTCTTTCTTCTTAAAAGTACTGGGCATCAGCCTCAGATAAACGTTCCCTCTGGTTTCTGAAGAGGAAGACGAGCTTAGTGTTGGCCTATGAATTAGAAAACTCTCCAGAGAAGCACCATTTGTGCCCAGGAAGAGATATAGGCATGACCTTGGACCAGGTAGTCATGTTAGGTCTGACATTGAAACGTTTTCCTGAATCTTCTGTTGTTGCCTTCCTCCTTCTTCATCTTGAATTATGCCTACTTTCTTGCCTCCCCACTCCACCCCCCACCCCCATTTTCAAGCCTCTGTTCATTTGGAAACACCAACCCTCATTTTTACTTTCCTATCTTTCCCTTTCCTAACTGGCAAAGTCTTACTTCAGAAGCCAAGAACCAACCAAAGTGGCACCTCTTTTGGAAAGCCTTCCATGGCACCTCGAGTTGTCTCTTCTTTGCTTCTTCCCAGAGCAGGGAAGTGATATACTCAGCCCCATGCCCTGAAATTCTTTACTTACTTCTCTCTCCCCACGAATGAACTCACAAGCCATGCTCCTTTCTTTTGTCTACCCCTCCATACATTAGTCCACCAAACACTGTAACTTCACTAAGACTTAACACAAAATAGATGCAAAACAAATGCCTGTTGAAAGAAACAAAGTGAAGTGAAATGAAGAAATGGGCAGATGGATAGGTGGGTGAATTCCATCTACTGTGGGTCTGTAGGAGGTGGTCAAGAGAAGGATCATAAGGGGCTAACAGGGAAGTTTCTTCTCCAGTTCCCCAATCTTCCCCAGGGATTTCCACCACCTGCCCTCATGGGAGTAAATCCCCTCATTATTTGCATAATTGATTCCTTGGCTGCCTTCAACACAAACACTCAGAAATATGCAAAAGTCTACTCACTGGCTCCCCAAAGCAAGGTACAAATCTATCCCCCTGCTTATCTCTTTTTCTTGCCTGGAATGCTCTCTCCCCTCCACTCCATTTACTCAAACTCTACCCATGCTTCAGGTTTCACCTCAAGTCTGACTCTCCCAGCCAGTTCCCATTGAACAGGCAATATCTCCCTGCTTTCTACTCATGGCGCTGTGTGTACCATATACGTGACTCCTAACCACAGAGCACTGCCTCCATCTGAACATACACCTAAACTCAGTCAGCACTGAGAAGGCAGGGGTGTGCTCCAGCTCTCACATCACAGTGGGAATGAGCCTGGGGAAAGGCCCCAGATTCTAGCCCTGGTCCAGCCACTCACTGGTTGTGGGACATTGGACCAACTACAGACCTCTTGGAACATTGTTGTCCACATCTGGCAAAGAGAGGAGTATAATAACAACTACCTCACAGCTGATGAAATACAACCATGTTGGCAAAATGTTTTTTTATAAAGTTAACAGCTACAGAAATGTTGTACGTCTTATACATAGATAAACCCATGCCATCCCAACAGGCCAGTTTCTGTTAGTCGCCGAGGCCACTCCCTTCCTATGTCACACTCCTTTGGCACTGAGTTTCCTTTCAGATTGAGAATTGAACATTCGGACAGAAGATTCTCCAACACCTTATTTAGGTCTACTTTCACTCTCAGCATGTAATACACACAGGGAGTGACACTTGCTCTTGACTTACAAGCCTGTATTTTTAGGAGGCCCAGTCCCTCCAAGGCACTTGTATCCACTCAGTATGGTCAGCCACTGGCTTGGTTTGCACTGCCCATTGATGGAAACACCTTGGTGATTGCCTCCAAGGACAGATTTGAGGAGGGAGATGAGAGCTTTTTACTGATGTGTGTCTTCATTCATTCAAGGTAAGGTGAGCAGGACAGAGATTTTTCCATTTGGACCCACTGGTATATTCCACTGGCTTTAATAATATTAGTTACGACATCTTGCCAACAAGATACTTGATCTGAAGAGGTCTGGAATACTAGATTCTATCATCCAATTACTACCTTACTAACTTGAACTCAATTATGTGTGTGTGTAGATATGTGTGTATCTCCTAAAGTTAATACATGGACAAGTGTGAATTACATCCAGTAAAAAGTGCATTTGTATGCATTTCAATGTAAATATTCTCATGTTCATTGTTGTGTTATTATTTAACTGTTCATTCATTCCTCTTATGTTTGCTCATCAAAGACTTTAAACTCCCATCATAAAAAGATCTTTTGAGCTCCCATATCTTTAACTAGAGTAAGCTACTGTAGGCTGAAACTGTGTCTTTCATTCCACAGTGTGCCTGGCATGACAAGAATGGTGTTACTATCAATCAGTTAATGATGCATTCATTAATCTTAAGGATCCTCAAATCCTGCTCTTATCTCTTTCTGCCTTATTTTCCACCCAGGCTTCAAGAGGCAGGCAGACTCTACTCAAATTGTTATTACTTTGGGCCCAGTCAAAAGCACCTAAAATTGGCAGTCTGGGTGGCCCCATTCCAAGCATTCTTTTATGTAAAAAGAACTATAATTCAATGAGCAAGGAACACTGAAACTGACTTCAGCTAAGGCAATTATTCTCCCACTAGAAGCTGGTGCATGAAATTTGTGCATGGTGTGTGTGTGTGTGTCCTTCAGTCCAGCCTGCACCCTCTCCAATCTGGGATCCTTCTCACAATCCAGGACTGCTGGCTCCCAAAAGCTCACCTGCCTGCCTGATTGCCCCTAACTGCTTCTGCCTACCAGCCTGATCACCTCTAACCACTCCCCTGCCAGCCTGAACATTGCCTAACTGCTCGCTGGCCAGCCTGATTGGCCCTTAACTGCCATCCCCTGCCAGTCTGATCACTCTAACTGCCTTCCCCTGCAAGCCTGGTCCTCGCCTAACTCCCTTCCCATGCAGGCCTGGTCTCCCCTAACTGCCCTGCCCTGCAGGCCTGGTTGCCCCCAACTGTCCTCCCCTGCTGGCCTGGTCACCCCTAACTGTCCTCCTTTGCCAGCCTGGCCACCCCTCACTGTCCTCCCCTGCAGGCCTGATCACCCTCAACTGCCCTCCCTTTCAGGCCTAATCCTTCCCAACTGCCCTCCCCTGCTAGCTATCTTGTGGTGGCCATCTTGTGTCCACATGGGGTGGCCATCTTGTGTGTTGGAGTGATAGTCAATTTGTATATTACCTCTATTAGATAGGACTAGAGGCCCGGTGCATGAAAATTCGTACACTGGAGTGGGGGTCCCTCAGCCCCCTCTCACAGTCCAGGAACACTCAGGGGCAGGAGGCAATCTGGTGATCAGGGAAAAGCAATGCCCCCATTACACCTCTGCTACTGCCACTGCTGGCAGCACAAGCCTTGGCCGGCCCTGGTTACCTGAGCCTCGGGTGGCCCTGTGTGTCTGGGAAGCCACCATCTGAGGTTTGCCTGCATATCAGGCTGGCCCTGGGTGGCTGGGGGCTGAAAGTGGGTCTGGCCATACCCCAGCCCACCCCCTGCAGGGCTGAAAGGACAGGGGGACTCTGGCAGGGCTGAGGGAATGGGCACCACCATCTTGTGGTATGGGCGCCACCATCTTTGTGATGGTGTGATGGTCAATTTGCATATTCTCTCTTTATTAGATAGGATGCAGATAGTGTTGTGGACCAACAGTTCTAGTAAGCAAACTCTCTCAGACAATTAACTTGCTGCATAAGGACATTTACTCAGGAATCCCCAAAAGTATCCTAAAATATAGCAAAATTGTTGGTGATGAAAAAAAAAACTACTAGCTGGAGTATAATAGATTCCTGAATTAATACTAGCCAGAACTAGACAAATAAGAAAAGTGTTATACAAAACCCTTTAAGAATCTAATTTCACTTTCCATTTTTACTAATATTTTCCTGGATCATATTCCATCATTAGGAAATAAAACAAGAGAGGGAGTTTTATGGTTTTCTGAGTACAATGTTGAAAAGATGACATCTTTGCTCCTGGTTTTGATCAAAATGAAGACTGGGAAGATCAAGCTAAATGAGAGGAGCTGGGAATTTGTTTTGCTTTTCCTACATCCTCCTTTCTAACCTCTAAGTAAGTTCTCTAAGAACCAGCACTCTACAATAGGCACAGGATGAGCAAGAGAGCTGGCAGAAAGTTTCTGAGCATCAGACAAGCAAACTGACGTAGAGACACTGGGAAAATCACTCCATCCGCATTGATTTTTCCAAGCTGTAAACAGGGAACACCTGAAAGGTACTTGTGGCGTCTGGAGAGTATAGTCCAGAAATTCCCAATTGATTGTAGAGTGCTTGGTACACATGCACTAACTGGACTGGGGTCTTATTCACTTCCCAATCATGACTCATCCTTCAAAGATCTGACCTGCTGAGGACAATGACTGTGCCTTTATGCCGATGACTAATCATCATGATGACTGCCAAGAGAGGCTGATCTACCGATTCAGTCTCCCTTAAGAAATCAGAATTAATTATACCTGTTCCACAAATATAAGAATTAAACCTTGAGCAGAAAAATCACCAAAGACTGTCCAGCTGGCATGGCTCAGTGGTTGAGCATCAACCCCACACACTCTCCATACGCTTTCCTGTGACCAGAAGACTCCAGAGGACTTTCAGGAGATGTTTTCCAGATCAGACTTGCATATTCAACCCCCTCACATACTACTCAAATTCTTGGCTGATGGGGCCCCTGGCTCCCAGGGCTGCCTTTCCAGGGCCTTGTCCCCATCACATTCAGGTCCCTTAAAAGAAACTGCTTCCAGCCTCTCCTCATTCCTTCCCTGGCCACTCCCAACCGCCATGCACTCATCACTCAGACTTTGATGCAGACAACACCACCTCCATGAAGCCCTCCTGTCCTTCCAGAAGAATTCTGATGACTCCCTCAGATTCTAAGCCATCTGAGGACAGACATTGTGTCTTCTGTTGTATGTCCAATGCCTAGTACAAAGCCTGGCACAGAGCAGGTACTTAATAAATGCTTGCACAGATAAATGAATGAATCAATCAAAATCCCATAAATCTTCCCTGTAACCATTAGTCTATACCTACAGCAAGGGTTGTCAGCTACAGCCTGGGGCCACACCTGGCCCATCATCTCTGTCTGTCCAGTCTGCAAGCTGAGAATGCTTTCTTTTCTTTTACATTTTTAAATAATTTTTAAAAATTACAATAACATTTCATGAAAATTGTATGAAAGTAATATTTCAGTATCCGGGAATGACGTTTTGTTGGAATATAGCCATGCCCATTCTTTCACAGACTGTCTATGGCTGCTTTCACGCTACGAGTGCAGAGCTGAGTAGCTCCAACAGACTGTGTGGCCCCCAATGCCTCAATCACCTAGCATCTGGCCCTCTACTGAAGCTTGCTGATGCCTGCCCTGTAGAACAGGACACAGGCACTCTATCCCTAAACCACTTGCTCCATGGTTTGCTCAGTGGATATTACTGAGTATCTGCCATGTGTCAAGTGTTCCACAGAGTTCTGGAGATAAAACATAGAGCTGAGAAAGGCATCTGCATGACCACATTTACAGGCTGGGTCCGCAGCAGGAGAAGAAGACCTTTGCAATTACAAGTCTGATGACTGCAAAGAAATGGTCCCTGAAGTGACCTTCCATCAGACACTGAGCGTTACCACAGTTGTGAAAGATGGTCGAATCGGTGCCCAAACTGTATAACGCTAAAGTGGCCCTCTTTTCTCATTCCCTCTTTCTGCCTGAGACTCTTCATTCTCAGTTGTGTCTCTCTTTTAGATAGAAAAACTTCTGCTCCCTGTGTGACACTCATTTTCTTATGACTTCAGCACCTAGGCCAAAGCCAGACACATGGGAGACATTCAGAATCATTGTTGAATAAATGAAAGAATCAATTAGTGGAAGAAATGTGGGCAAATTCCTTGGCATCCCAAAGCCTCAGTTTTCTCATCAGTGGAATGACGGACACAATGTTCCCAAGTCCTTCCAGTTCTGGGCTCTGCAGTGCCTCATGTCCTTAGAGCTGGCCCCCATCTGCTGTCTGATTCACCCATTTCCATGGACAGAAGGCAGCCTCCTCTGCTTCTGCAGCCTGATGCGTTGTCTCCTGAACGACACATGAACCTGGCCCAAGGCAATGCAGCCCACATCAATCCATTCCACAGATCACTGCCCGCAGGGAACAGGGAGTGCACCTTGGGGTTTCAGCCAAGGTCTGCTCAAGGTCTTTGACTTAAAGGGTGGCCAGGCAGAACACACACCAACAGAGAAAAGAAATGACACTGATTTCATAAACTAGCCATTAGAGCTAAGAATCACAAAGGTTTTCTTTCCACACCCATTTTTAGGTTGCTACTCCAGGATGGGTGGCTATGTTCAACAACATGCAAATCACTCCTTTGCTGTCCCCATCTCCACATACAAGTCCCTGATCTGTTTTGTTGTTGTTGTTGTTGTTGCTTTTTTGTTTTTGTTTTGTGTCTGTGTGTGTGTGTGTGTGTTTCATTAGTCTTTACCAGAGGATATTTTCCCCATGAGTTTTAGAGAGTGGAAGGTAGGAAGGGTAGAGGAAGAGAAACATCAATGTGAGAGGGACACATCCATTGATCGCCTCCCGGACATGTCCCCACTGGGGCTGGGAATGGAACCCACAACCCAGGAACCTGCTGTTGACTGGGAATTGAACATGATACCCTTTGGTGAGTGGGCCATTACTCTAACCATTGAGTCACACCTGCCAGGGCATTCTGATCATTTTTTAAAGGTCATGGAACATAAGCAACTCTGCAAACCTGATTCCTGGGTTATTTTGTAGCTCATGTAGACTCTAGAATCAGTTGTTTTCCTTTGGTATCTAGGCCCATGCAAGTAGTTTGGGAAAAAAAGGCATTTGTACCATGGGTCATTTGTTTATTTCACCCTGTTCACTGCCTGATTCTACAGCTCCTGCAGCCGGATAATCGGTCCTCCTGGACCAACCTTCCAAGGTGCTCCTGGGCCAACCACAAATGCTTCCAGGTTTCCTGTCAGCCCTGCAGAAACAGACCCAAACTTGGAGCGCATTTCCTCCTTACAAACCCTGACCTCCCTCAGGCAGCAGAGCATCCGGTCTCTCCCTCCTGGAGCACAGCTCTGACCTCTGTTCCAGATTCCATCTCATCTTTTTTACCTTCTGAAATACGTGTTTTTCAACTTCGATGAGATGAAGTCCACCCGAAAAGTCAGAGGAAATGACAGAAATGTCACAACAGGAACACATAGCTTTCTCTTCCCTATCGATATAAGCAAGGACAGCTCAGGACAAAAATAGTCACTACTTTTTTGAGCCTTCTTTCATATTATTCTGCATACGCTATGCGGCTAAGAGCGAAACGTATGAAAAGCTCTATGACCTTCTGTAGAAATGACCTGTGGTAGTCAATGGTTATTTTATGCTAACTCACCTCTAAGAAAACAGAAGAAAATAGTGAGGCTAACACAGTGTGGTCTTCATTAAAATCTCTGTTCTGCTTCACAGACCAGTGCCGCCTCACTGGGGTGCACAGAGTATGACCACGCTCAAGTGTAGCAACAAAGCTCCTGTTTCTGTTCAGGTTTCACAAACATCTATTCAGAATCTGTGTGTCCTTTCATTGTTCAAAGCAGACAGTTTGACATGTGAAAAGGAAATGGACAGAGCCTTCAATATTTCTGTCGAATCGAAAACCAATTCAGTCCAAAGACAGAAGGAAAATAGCCTATTTTATTTGGAAAAACTATGCCAGCAGCAGAAGACAGTCCTTCAGGGAGTGAGCCTGGTAAGGTCCTCACTCTTGGGCCAGGCAGGACCTTCTTCTCCCTCCCCGCCACCTGACTTGGACCCGCACTGAGACTGGGTTGTGTATGGGGAGCAGTTCTGCACACCTGGCCTGACCGCATAGGCCTCCTTTTCAGAATCTTAGCTCTTGGCCTGACATTTGTCTTTTTGCAGGTTTTACACGTAGTCTGGGAACCTTTTGAGGGATATGTTATCTTCTAAGAGTAAAAACTTATCACCTATTTCATTGGAGGTTAATTAACCAGGATTCAAGGAGAATTCTGAGCCTCTATGTTTTTCATTGCTCCTTTCTCCCACTAGGTGGCAGAACTGCACAACAAATCACTAAGAGCAGCAGCCTGGGACCAAGCAATTGTGTGGAAGTGGGGGGGATTCAGGGAGTGTCTGGGGGCTTTGCCAAGAGGACAATCACCTGGGCAGGTAAGTACAGGGAAAGCCTAGGACATCTGCATTCTCCACAGATCCCTTTGTGCTTATAATGGAGCCTGGGCCCCACCTCCCCACCTGACCAGGTGCATTTTTACTGATAGGAGGCAAGCAAAGGCTCTTGCCCACAATGATTTAAAAAAAACAAAAAACAAAAAAAACAGAAAGATTAAGTCCTCAAATAATGCACATTTGCTCCACATGCCATCTGAAAGAAAGACTTCTGACCAAATTTGCAAATTCAAGCTAGAGTGCTTTAAGTGTCCTGAGATAGTTACCTACCATGTTAAGAATTTGTATTTGTTTATCTGCTACCAGCAGACAGCAAGTCATGGGCCCTACCCTGGATCACAGAGGGGTAGGAATAAAAACAGTCCAAGATGACCATTTCCTGTAGTGGGAGACACTGGAAGCCCTGTGTCCTAAGCAGAGAATAAATGCTGTGACCTATACCGGTTTTCAAGGGGCCAATCACTGTGGCCAAAAAGAATTAATCAGAGGAGTCAGGAGCAGAAGGGGAAGGGGGGAGGGAGAGGAAAGGAGAGAGAAGGTGCTGCTGGACAGTGAGGTGTCAACAAGGCAAGAACAGCCAAAGGTCAATGCTACCCTGTAAAGTGGGTATTCACCTTACAGCTGGCATCTGGGTTTGCAACCTGAGGTTTATACACTTGTCTTTCCCACCACTGGGGCAAGATAACTTATTCAAGGTTTAAACTCTAAGCTCAGTAGAGCAACCAACACATTACATTTGTTTTGTTTGCTAAGTGAATGAATGAAGATAATCATCACCATGACAATGGCAATGTTTAATAAGGTTTCTTAATCAGGGTAAGGTAGTGAGGCATTCAAGGAACAGAATTTAAGGGGGCACTGCTCACTTTCAGTACAAGGCCTCTTCCAAGTTCCCTTTATACCATTTGTCAGTTTGGTTTACAGGCCTGATCTCAGGTATAGAGTTTCTGAGGATTTCTGTCTCTGATCACATAAAAGAGCTAGCACGATTAACAGCTCAGGCCTCAGTTCAAATCCTAGTTGCATCACTTGCTGGACTCACACTGCTCATGAGATCACTCAGCGTTCTCAGGTCCCAGTTTCCTATCATCTTATAGAGCCATTAAGAAGATTAAATGAGATAGGTATATAAAAAGGTTAGTCTCATACTTGCCACATAATACATGGTACATCTAATAATAATAACAGCAAAAATAGGACTTCATTTTTTTTACTATCACATTTGTAACTGATTTCAGAAAATTGTTCATGTCCAGTTTATCAAAACTGATTAGGAACTAGTATGTGCAAAACACCATGTTGGGTGTTTAGAGGAATTTAAAGGATACTGATGGCTTTGGGCTTGTGGGCCCTGGGTCTCTGTCTCAGAGTCACAGACGATAGCTAAGTGAATGGGCATGGCTGCGCTCTAATACAACGTTACTTACAAAAACAGGCAGTCAGCCAGATTTGCCAATTCCTGATCTGACATGTATATATTACTTATAAAAATACAGCCAACATCAGAAGACCACCCCTGAGTGATTTAGGTGATAATGGTTTTAAAAGTGGCACAGTCGTAATTGGTTGAGTTCAGGTGGGTTGGTAGAGAGGATGGGCGAGCACTTGCTAGACAAGGGACCCACCAAAGTCATGGAGATGGAATGGGTGTGAGCTTGGGGTGAAGTGGCAGGTGGGTAGACTGGTTGGAGGGAAAAGAGGATAAACTGACATGGAAGCAGACAACAGGAGCAGTAAGGAAGGCTGAATGAGAATATAAAAGGCTATGAGACTGAGCAGGGTTGATTGTGCCCCCAAATCTGCCCGGGGGAACATTTTTTGATCCACTCCGGAAATACGTGAATCCCTTTGTAAGGTGGGTGGCAAAATTCTTACTTAGCCTTAAGGAGAGATGGATTTGGTGATATGAGAGCAAAGTGGCACGATAGTGGTACTCACTATTTATTTCGAGTAATAAATATGATGTATTCCATCAGAAATGCAGCTCTTCTCATCACCCATCACCTGCCTCACTTTGGTGAGTAGGTGCAGGTCCAGACCTGGGCACCTCAGTGTCTCCAGGTAGGATGAATGAGAAAGAATATTTGTTAAGATAAGTGATCCTGGGGGTGGAGAGAGATCAGGCCCCAAGAGAATTTTCCCTGGGGGGAGGGCACAGAGGACTCTGTCCTAGGGGCAGGAGGAAGTTCAGCCTCACCCCAAATTAGACCCCTGGTTCTCTATGAGTGGCTCAGACCAGCAGCAGCAGCCATCGCTTGGGACCTGGTAGTGATGCAAATCCTCAGGCCCCACCCTAGAATTTCTGAATCAAGAACTCTGGGTACAGGGCCTAGCAACCTGCACTCCAGCCCTCCAGGTGACTCTGATGTAGGCTGAAGGTGGAGAGCTGCTCCTCTCGCTAGAAGGGGCAGTGTCTATGTTCTGCCCATGAACAGAGAGTGGGACTCAGCAGGCCTGGGAAGGAGCTTACGTGTTTCTGGCGTTGCTCCTTTAGTTGCCCCTGAGTTAAGACCCACCCCTGTGCAGGGCTTCTCAATCCTGGCTGCGTGTTGGAATTACCCAGGAGACTTGGAAACATTCTAATGGCTGAGCTCCACCCCAGCAGTTCTGATGGTCTATCTGGCTGGGATGAGGGGAAGTTCAAAACTCCCCAGGTGACTCTAATATTCTGCACATACACTTAAACTGCATGTGTAAGAACCACCTGGGGAATGTATTATACCAACCCCCCAAAAGTCTACAGTTTTGGGCTTGGGCCCAATAATTTTTATTCCTAATGAGTTTCTAGGGAATGCATTGGCTTGCCCACCACACCTCCGTGGCTTTGCTCTCAGGGGAATATGTATACTTTCTAGATACCTGAAGTCTACTTTGGGTTGGGATGGCCAACTTTCCTGCCTCTGTTCTTCCTCTTAATTTCTATACATTTATTACAGTTCCTTATAAAGTATCCATTCTGTTAAATCATGAACATTTTAAAGGCAAGATTTTTTTTTTTACTTCCCCATCTGAGGGTCACTCCTAGGAGACAGTGGCTTGCACACAGTAGGTATTCAGTTGGATAATTGCAGAGGTGTCTCAGAACTGCCTCCTGTGCTCATGTTCTCCCCACCTGATTCGCCAGCCCGGTAAACCCAAAACAGTCCTGAGCCCTGGAGAAGAAGCAAGGCATCTCTCTTTGAAAATGATGTGGAGGTAAATACTTGCCAGTCCTAGAGATTTAGATTGCTCGAGGAGGCTGTTCCAGTAACACCCAGATGAAATACAGCCATCTAGAGAGGTTCTGGCACTCACGAAAAACCGACTGCTGAATTTGCTCCTTGAAGACATTCGTTTTGGGATGTAATTTCCAATTTGGCATAGAACAGAGCTGTGCAACTCAACGAGGATTTAGAGTTGTGCCATCCACAGAGGGCATCTTATTTAAAGCATGTCTCCGACGAAGCGACATCAAGGGGACGGAATGGGAAATCTCTTCTAGGGGAGTCATTTCTCTCAAAGCCGTTTCAGCTACAACAGCTACAGAACCACCATCAGCTCCCTGACAAGATCTGAACTTGGAGCTCACTGCCTTGCTGGGCTGTCATCTCTCAGACACCAGCCACAGAGACAGAACCAAATGTGTTTATTTCTCAGGCAGCCTTATAGCAATCCGTCCCAGTGTTATTCCCAAGATACATGGTGGCATTGCGTTTCCTCCTCCAAAATCATCATCATCATCATCATCATCATCATCATCACCATCATTATCATCATCTCAGGCAAAGAATAGAGCCCATGATCTCGAACATTCTGTTTCAGGATGGACCAACTATAGTGACATGGATTGTTTTTTATTTATTTCACCCCTTGTGTACATAAACCAAGCAGCTCAGAAAAGGATGCTGGTAGAAAAGAGACAACATGTTTTTAAAATTTTTTAATTAAAAAAAAAGTAGGGTGGAGGCTGGTGAGTTACATAAATTGTATTAACTCACCCCCTGCCCCAAATGGACTGGCTGACTTTTCTTCTCAGTTTACTTTCTCACTTGGGGGGACCAAAGAAATTCTGTGAGGGAATCTCTGCTTTTTGTCAGGAGTCTGGGGGAAGAGGGAAGCTGCATTCAGTATTTGATCTGATTGAACAAGACTAATTCTTTGAAGTGTAATTCTTAGGGCTAATTAATATTATAGTTTAAGAGTTGGCATAATATAGCATTGAGAAATGTGGATCTTGGAGGTAGACTGCCGGGTCCAAAGCCTGGCTCTGCCACTTACTATGTGACCCTTGGCAAGTTACTGAACCACTTGTGCCTGCATCAGTTTCACCATCTAAAAAATGAGGTTAAAATGACCCATTTCATAGTATTGTTTGGAACATTCCCTGAGATAATTATACATTGCATATGTCAATGCACATGGATATGTATACATATCACATACACATTTACATATAATATGAATCCATGCACTACTACTCTGATTCTAGAAGCAGTTCCTTCTCTTTTAGAATGTTCTCTCTCTGTCTCCCTCCCTCTCCCTACCCCCAAAGACATCTGGGCTCCAAAAGAAAAGCCACACTTTTCGTCACTATTTTAAATAAAACTACTACCTATCCAGAGGGGTTAATTAGGGGCTTTAGAGAATCTAAATGTCCAGATGCCTGAGGTTCGGGAGCAGGTGATCTCCAGGCTCTCAAAGGCCCTTCCTTCCAGACCTGGGCCTTGGGCCCAGGAGCCCCTCGAGGGGAGGAGGCAGGGAGTTCATGGCTGTAGTGTTGGTCCAGCCATCAGATACGTCCCAGTGGACACAGTAGGCCGCCTCCACCTCTGCCAAGCATAAACTGCCCTTTGAGTTTGAGCCAGTCTGTCTTCCTTTTCCTCCATCCCACTTAAATCCCACATAATCCGGCAAACTCCAAGTAGACCTGTAGGGGGCGCCATAGGCCTCTCCTTTCAGAGCCCAGAAGTCCATTTCAGCAGCAGAGAGCTCTGGGGAAGAACTGGGACTGGAGGCCACCCAGGGTCTCTTTTGTGCTCCCCTTCTCCCCCTACAGTAATTTAATTTGGGTAAGGTGATGAGGAGTTTCATTTTGGTAATGTACTAATGATTATTCTACATCCACTCAAGAAAGTTATTTACTTATTTTAGACATAAACATTTAACATTGGTCCTTTCAATAAAAATCACTTCCATAAACTTTTGTCCAGCTACTAGTGTTTGAAGACTGTCCTGGGAGCACAAAAGGAATTGTTCTATCATAGGCTCACGGCCTAGAGCCTCGTGGTCCCGCGGGCCTTCCTGGGCGATGGAGACGCTCTGTGTTGTCCAACAGCCGAGCCTCGAGCCACATGGAACTCTCAGCTCTTGCAATAGGATGACTGAGCAACAGAGCTGGGGTTTAATTTTGACTAATGTACAGCTAAATAGCTAAAAGCGGCCAGTGCCCACCACATTGGATAGCACAGTACAGAGTGGGAAGCCTTGCTGTTTCAAGCAAGTCCCCTGACCACTGGGCATCTCCTGGGACTACAGAAATGCAGAGTCCAGGCCACCACCCCGCCTCCTGAGTCAGAAAGGCACACTCTAACAAGATCAGGCACTTCGCATGCCCACCCAAGTGTAGGAAACATCTTCTAGGGAGGCATTCACGCACACTCATAGTTAGGAGACATGCATCCTTAGTGCATTCAAATGCACCTGGGGACCCATTCAAACACCCTGAGCCTAGGTCACCCAGCCACCAACCCAGAGACTTCGACTTAACTGGCTGGAGGTTTGGCCTAATATCCTGAGTTTTCAAAGCTCTTCAGGGTGGGTGGAGTAAAAGACAGCCAAAGGACAGTGGTTCTCAAAAATGGGTGTACAGCAGGATCACCAGGAGACTTGGATCAAACTCAGAGAGTTCCCAACCCACTGGGTCTAGGCTGGGTTCTAAGAATCTGCATTTCTAACAAGATTTCCGGAGCTGCTGCTGGTCTGGCAATTACAATCTCAGAGCCACTGTCTCATACTTTTAAAAGCATGGGCTCCAGAGCCAGACTGACCTGGGCTGAGCTCTGGACCCATTTATCACCTGGGAGAGTTATCTAACCCCAAACCTAGTTTGGGGTTCGTCCAAATTGTAAAACTGCCTCAAAGTATTTACTCTCTGGCTTGGCTGTGAATATTAACTGAAATAATGCCTAGGAGATGCTGAGCCCAGTGTCTGCTCTTAATAAGCAATCAACAATGGTTCATTATCATCATTATTGTAAAACTCATTCATTCATTCAACAAATGCAGATTATGTGCCGAGAACTGTTCAAGACATCGGGGACACAGCAAAAAAACAAGACGACCACAGTCCCTGACATACTGAGCTGTGAACATGCATCCTGCTTATCCTGCTCTCGAAGCGCCAATCATGAAAGCACAGGGAACAAAGGTCAGAAAGGAATTCACTCCAGAGGGGAGAATGGGAATGCTGTACAGGAGGCGGAGTGAGGGCTGAGCTCAGCAAGCAAAGGGCTGGAACCAGAGAGGCAGGCGGGACAGAAACTCACTCCTGAATGGGTACCAGGAAAGGTGCAGCTGGCAAATGCCCTCCCCACCCCCCAGCAGCTGGATGTTGGGGGAGGGGGAAACTTAAGAGGAAGGGGAAGATGGGAGTTAAGCCTGCCTGTTTGGCTGGGCTGCCCAAAAGGGGCTGCCTCTGCTCTCTGTTTTTGTTTTGTTAAATCTCAACACACTGAAAATAACCACTGTCCGAAAACAGAAACCAGCCAAGACTTCCACGCTCAATTATTCTCACCAAATGCCGGGTTGGTTAAGGTCAGGTCCAGGTATTGGCCTCACCTTTTCTGGGGTTCTTCAAACCAGGGAGTGGCCCTGGGCCAGACAGACCCCTTCTGAAGTGGGCAAGCAACAGTGAGACCCCTGAGACTGCAGAGGAGCCCCTGAAAATGCCCGCTCAAAGGGAGAGTGATGTTCTGACCCCATGCACGGCTTCCCCTGGGAACATGGTGGCATGTCACCAAAACTCATTTACTCTTGGCTCTCCAAAATTCTCGCTTCTCTCTGCTCTTTTACATGAACTCAGAAAGGCAGAAAGCAGGAGTTCTAAGAAAAGAGGGCTTTTAAGCAGAGGATATGCAGTGCCCTCATTGGCTGCAGCCACACAGAACAGGGTGCCAGAGCTGGGTGTAACTTGCTTAAGAACCATGGATGGAAAACAGGCATGTCTGTCTAGACAATTAAAACACAAACAATGCCCTAGCTGGTTTGGTTCAGGGGACAGAGCGTGGGTCTGCAGACTGAAGGGTCCCAGGTTCTATTCTAGTCAAGGACATATATGCCCAGTTGTGGGTGTGCAGAAGGCAGCCAATCAATGACTCTCTCTCATCACTGATGTTTCTCTCTCTCCATTTCCCTTCCTCTCTGAAATCAGTAAAAATATATTTAAAGATAAATAAACACATAAATAAAACACAAACAAAAAAAAACCCTCAAACGTGATGATATAGGGAAGTTCTCTGGCATGCTCACACAGCTGGTTGGGACAATACAGGGTGACAAGGGTACTGCAGCCCTGTGCACCTGCCAGAGCTTCTGGCCTCCACACTGGGCGGAGCCACTCCTGCATGCGTCCCAGCTCTGGGCTCCCTGGCTTTGGGCTCCCTCCCTTTGGGCAAGTTACTTATCCTCTCTGAATCTGTTTCCTCTTTGGCAAAATAGGCAGAGTAATACATCCCCCCCCCAAAAAAAAATATTTGTTTTAATCCTTAGAGCCTGTGACTATGCTAACTTACACGGCAAAAGGCAAAGTAGCAGAAAAATTAAGGTTGTTAACCAGCTGACTTGAAGATGAGGGACGATCCTGAATTATCCAGGTGAGCACCTGGTGTAATCACCAGGGTCCTTAGAAGTGGAAAATGGGAGCAGAAAAGAGAGTCAAGAGAGGATGACAGAGAGCAAGAGCAGAGTGAAGCCTGTGAGGAGACTCAGCCCACCATGGCTGGCTTTGATGATGGATTTGGGGGGGGGGGGGGGCGTGAACAAGGATGTAGGTGGCCTGCGGGAGCTGAAAAGGCAAGGGAATGGAATCTTCCTCAGAGCTTCCAGAAAAGAGCACATTGTTATCATAGCCCAGAGAAACCTGTGTTAACTTCTAACCTGCAGAATGAAAGACAATCAATGTGTGTTGGTGCCCTATGTTTGTGGCACTTTTACTGAAACAAGAATAAACTCAACCCTCGCCTTGCAAGGTGGTGAGGCTGATGCCTGGTACATGGAAAGGACACTTGTTATCTAGGATGGTGTCCTCCGTGGGCACTTGCTGTCCTCCACACTGGAGACTGGCTCTGTTTCCCACTCCGCGGGCTCCCCAGCCTCAGCCCTCAGCCCTCAGCCCTCAGCCAGCAGCCCCTCCCAGAGGCCACCTCACTTTCTCCACCCACAGCAGCTCTTTCTTCTCTGACCACCCAGGGCCCTGACAGGCTGTACCTGGCAATTTGGGACTTAATTACATAGTGGGCAGTGTTACCTGCTGTTGCTGCCTGTGTGTTTATTTTAGTTCCATAACTAGATTGAAGCCTTAGTCTCAAGCAGCAATGATGTTTTGTACTTTTGTTGCTGTTGTTTTTAAGAACCTGTGCTTTTTTTTACAAACCTGTTTTTACCACCTTATGACATAAAAACAAACTGCCTATATATTTATAAGCGGAGAGCCTAAGACATTTTAATTGCCACATGGCTGGGCATTAGCTCTTTTTTTTTTTTTTAAGGAATTTTCTATTTTGTAGCAGAGTTTGCTGAAGGTTCTAAAGTCTCAGGGCCAAGGCCAGGTCTAACATGGACCCTCGTCCATGACTGTGGCTCCTCACTAGCCTCTGATTTACTCTGTCAGAGAAGAGGGGCCTGAGGATGTTGAGAATCACAGTGAAGCAAGGTCAGACTGGCCAATCAGGAGGCCCTCCTCCTGGTGCTGAGCACACAGTAGGTGCTCCGGAAAAACAGTTTCACTGACTGGTCAGGAAGTGGATTATTTTTTCTCTCCTTTCTTCTTTAAACCAAACAAGATGACCCTTGACAAAATTATGTAAACACACAAAGGAGCCACAGCCCACTGACCTTCCTTAGGGATACAGTTTCCAAAAGCATGAGATACACAGAGAAAAGAATTCTCCCCAGAGCATATCATTCACGTCTCAAAATAAGACACATCTCTCATTTCAAGGCCCATTTATTTTAAGGAGGTAGGAGAAAAATGTTGTGAAAGAAACAGAAATGAAAAAGCTTCCTCCATCTCCTGGGCACCCTACCCCCTGCTCTGTGGGACAGAAATTTAAAAAAGCAGAGACGTGCTGCCTGTCGACGTGGATGTCCTCACGTCCCACTGCCTTATTTTGGTTCCTATTCTGGTTTGTTTTCTTCCCTGGTGATCTGTTTTTTCTCTTAATCCTCACTGAGGATATGTATTTTAGAGTGAGGAAGGAAGGGAGAGAGGGAGGGAGAGAGAAACATTGATGTGAGAGAGAAACATCAGTTGCCTCTTGTACGTGCCCCGACCAGGGATGGAACCCACAATCCAAGCATGTGCCCTGACTGGAAATTGAACCTGCCACCTTTTGGTGTAGGGGACAACACTCCAACCAACTGAGCCACCCGGCCAGGGCTCTTTCCTGGGGCTTTAAAGTCTGCCAGGCAGGTGAGAAAGAGAGGCCCAGAGTGATCATTACGTTCGTCCTTATACTTAGTACTTTACTCACATTACCTCACTAAATGCCCACTTCAGCCTTATGAGCTGAGTGCTATTAATATCCCTATTGGGCAGTGAGAAAGTGGAGTGTAAGACAGGTACAATGACCTTGTTCAGAGTGACCCATCAGCAAGTGGTGGAACATGATGTGAATTGAGGGGGTGGAGCAAGCTCTCAAATTGGATCCTCTCTGCTCTGTGGCAGCCCCAGTCACTCCCAGGTAAAGCAGAACTGATCCTCAAGTGGCTAAGGTGCCTGAGGACTCAGGAGACACCTACATTTCCCTGGTCCAAGTGGCCACTCTAGATTGGGCATGGGAAAGGAGATGCGGGAAGAAGCCATGAGGGTGTATGTTCTTTTTTTCCTCTTTTTTAATATATTTTTATTAGAGGCCCAGTGCACGAAATTTGTGCATTGGGGGGGGGGATGTCCCTCAGCCAAGCCTGCACCCTCTCCAATCTGGGACCCCTCGAGGGATGTCCAACTGCCTTTTTAGGCCTGATCCTACCGGAATCGGGCCTAAACAGGCAGTCAGACATCCTTCTCACAATCTAAAACTGCTGGCTCAAAACTGCTTGCCTGCCTGCCTCCCTGATTGCCCCTAACTGTTTCTGCCTGCCAGCCTGATGACTCACTAACCACTACCCTGCCAGCCTAATTGATGTCTAACTGCTCCCCTGCCAGCCTATTTGCCCCCAACTTCCCTTCTCTGGCAGCCTGGTCACCCCTAACTGCCCTCCCTGGCAGGCTTGATAGTCCCCAACTGCCCTTTCCTGCATGCCTGATGCCTCCCAACTGCCCTCCCCTGCTGGCCTGATCATGCACAACTGCCCTCCCTTGCAGGAACCTCCCAACAACCCTCCCCAGCTGGCCATCTTGTGATGGCCATCTTGTGTCCACATGGGGGCAGGATCTTTGACCACATGAGGGTAGTCCTCTTGTGTGTTGGAGTGATGGTCAATCTATGTATTAGTCTTTTATTAGATAGGAGAGGCCTGTGGTATGGGTTGGGGCCAGCTGATTTTCCTGAGGGGTGTCCCGGATAAGGGTGAGGGCTCCCTTGAGGTGTGGGGTGGCCTGGGCGAGGCGCCTATGGTAGTTTGTAGGCTGGCCACACCCCCCAGTGACCCAAGCGGAGACCCTGAGATCTGGGATTAATTTATGTTCTACAATTGAAACTTTGTTGCCTGGAGTGGAGCCACGCCTTCTGCTCGCTCCATGGCAACAGCCATTTCTGTTTAAATTCTGTAATTGAAACTTTGTAGCCTAGAGTGGAGGCCTAGGCACAAGGGCTACAGAATCTTGGCTTCCTCCATCTCCTGGGCACCCTACCCCCTGCTCTCTCCAGCTCTGTGGCTGCAGCCATTTCTGTTGGAATATATCTTCTATAACTGAAACTTTATAGCATTGAGTGAAGGCCTAGGCCAGCAACAGCAGGAGGAAATCTTGGCTTCCTCCATTGCTGGGGAAACCCAAGACCCAAGCCCCCCTCCTGCTCTTAGTGGCCACAGTCATCATGGTTGGGGTTTATTTGCATAATTTGTTCCTGGTTGGCTGATGGGCATGGCTGTGGGCATGGCCTGATCAGAGGTATGGTCAAATTGCATATTACTCTTTCATTAGATAGGATTAATTTCAGAGAGGAAGGGAGAGGGATAGAGAGTTAGAAACATCAATCAGCTGCCCCCCACTCCCCACTGGGGATGGGATGTGCCCTAAACCAAGGTACATGACCTTGACCAGAATTGAACATGGGACCCTTCAGTCCACAGGCTGACTGACATTTTATCCACTGAGCCAGACCAGCCAAAGCGAGGGTGTTATTCTTAAATAAGAACTCTTCCCTGCCTGCCCACAGTGAATCCCTCAGTGAGTGAGAAGAGATGGAAGGTGCAATCGCTGGATCATCCCCAACCAACTTCCCCAAACCCCAAAACTCTCCAGGGCAGGACAGAGCGGGAAGAGCACAGCCTGAGGATGGGCATAAAGTCAGACCAAATCTGGGACAAATATCCACTTTCATCACACCCTAGCAATGTGACCTTGGAACAGATAGTTAACCTCTCTGAGTTTCATTTTCCTTGCTTGCAAAATGGGGAACATAATTCCTAGCTGGGGATTGAGTTCATGTTTGTCAGGGGCTTGTCAGAGTGCCCAGAACTTAGTAGAACCAGAATAAATATTCGCTTTTATTAGTAACAGACTATCAAAGGCAGAAAATATATGCACAAAAAAGGAAGTAAATACCACATTATCCTATCTAATAAAAGAGTAATATGCAAATTGATTGTATCTCCTGTCAAGCCACGCCCACCAGCCAATCAGGAGCAAATAAACCCCAACCAAGATGGCTGTGGCCACTGAGAGCAGGAGGGAAACTTGGGCTTCCCCAGCAATGGAGGAAGCCAAGCTTTCTGCCTGCCATTATTGGCCTAGGCCTCCACTCAAGGCTACAAAGTTTCAATTATAGAAGATAAATAAATCCCATATATCAGGGCCTCTTCTTGGATCACCAAGGGACATGGTTGGCCTGCAACCATCACAGGCCCCTCACCCAGGCTGCCCAGTGCCCCAAGGGAACTTGCACCCTGATCTGGGACATCCATCAGGGCAAACTAGCTGCCCCCCCACTCATGCGCCAGGCCTCTATTCTATCTAATAAAATAGTAATATGCAAATTGGCCATACCTATGATCAAGCCATGCCCACAGCCACACCTGATGGCCAATCAGATGCGAATTATACAAATAAACTCCAACCAAGATGGCTGCCACCACTGAGAACAGGAGGGAGGCTTGAGTTTCCCCAGTAACAGATGAAGCCAAGCTTTCCACCTGCCAATGCCAGCCTAGGCCTTCACTCAATAATACAAAGTTTCAATTATAAAAGATACATAATCTGAACAGAAATGGTGACAGCCACGGAGCTAGAGAGAGCAGAGGCTAGGGTTGCAAGGGCAATGGAGGAAGCCAAATTTCTGCAGCCCTAGCCTAGGCCTCCACTCTAGGATATAAAGCTTCAAACACAAATGGCTGTTGCCACAGAGTGAGCAGAAGGCTTGGCTCCACTCTAGGCTACAAAGTTTCAATTGTAGAACATAAATTAATCCCAGAACGCAGGGCCTCTGCTTGGGTCGCTGGAGGGCGTGGCCAGCCTGCAAACCACCACAGGCCCCTTTCCCAGGCTGCCCCACACCCAAAGGTAACCCCCACCCTGATCCAGGACACCCTTCAACACAAACCAGCTGGTCCCCACCCATGCACCAGGCCTCTATCCTATCTAATAAAAGAGTACTATGTAGATTGACCATCACTCCAACACACAAGAGGACTGTGCCCATGTGGTCAAAGATTCTGCCCCCATATCGACAAAAGATGGGCACCACAAGATGGCCAGCAGGGGAGGACAATGGGAGGTTCCAGGCCTGCAAGGGAGGGCATCAGGCAAGCAGGGGAGGGCAGTTGTGAGGGACCTGGACTGCAAGGGAGGGCAGTTGAGGGTGATCAAGCCTGCAGGGGAGGGCAGTTAGGTGTGACCAGGCCAGCAGAGGAGGGAAGTTGTGGGCAAACAGGTTGGCAGAGGAGCAGTTAGACATCAATTAGGCTGGCAGGGTAGTGGTTAGTGGGTGATCAGGCTGGCAGGCAGAAGCAGTTAGGGGCAATCAGGGAGGCAGGCGGACAAGCAGTTTGGAGCCAGTAGTCCTGGATTGTGAGAAGGATGTCCGACTGCCTGTTTAGGCCCGATCCGATCGGGCCTAAACAGGCAGTCGGACATCCCTCGAGGGGTTCCAGATTGGAGAGGGTGCAAGCATTCCTCCATTGCCCTTGCAACCCTAGCCTCTGCTCTCTCTAGCTCCCCATGTGCATGAATTTTGTGTATCGGGCCTCTAGTCTATAATAATAAAAGAGTCATATGCTGGTGCCTGCTGGTGGCCAGAGGGAAACCTGGGTCCCAGGTGCCAGTGGGAAGCCGGTGCCAACAGTCGAGGGAAGAAAGACCTACTCTTGCAGAAATTTTGTGCGTCAGGACTCTAGGACTATATAATAGGCAAACATATATTAATAATAAGAAACCAAATGTGGTGAGGGTTATGCTGTGGGAAAGAGTGTGGGGAGTCACAGCTCTCCCTGTGTTTTAGCCCTGAAGTGCCAGTTGCAGCCCATACGTCTGTCTGGGGAGGGCCACAGAGGTGTGAGTGGGAGAACCAGGTGACGCACTTTCCTGCAGCTTAGCCCGAACCTCAGCCAGTAAAGGCAACACCTTTTCATTTCCCGAGAGGAAGGTGGCACCTCCTGAAATGCCCAATTTAATGAGATTATTCCTGCTCTTTATATGCCATACCGCATGGGAATGTTCATTCCACCTCTAGCAGCTCGCTGGTACAAGACTTGTCTCTCAGTGCAATAACCCATGTATTAAATCAGACATGAGCACCGCCTTGAAATATTATCACACTGCATTCCCTTCCACAGCAGGCAGACCAGTACTGAGTCTCACCCAGGGGCTTAGTTACCCAGGAACAAGAAATGTTATTCAAGGTGTTTTCTCCTATAAGAGGAGAAAGGTTATATGTTTATTGTTATTACTAATTATCATTACCATTATTTCAGGGCCCCAAATATCATTGGTCTATGTTTTCAAGAAAAGTGCCTGACACATAGTAGATGCTTAATAAGTATTGTTCAATTAATGAACAAATTGAAGCAACTTTAGAACATTTTTTGAAGAACAACCAGAATAGGTGCAAAATATATCTCATGTTCTTCCCTTTCTTTTTTCTTCCCCCTTTTCTGTTTGCTCTGATAGATTTCACTAGATCAGAACACACCTCCAAAAATTAGGATTAAGCCCTCCACAGAAGGCATGGACTATAAAACACCTAAGCTCTCCTGGCAGTAAGACATTCTACAGTACACTTCACTCACAAGGCAGAGGCTTGGCTCCACACCCTTACCTGGGTGAGACCTGCTGGCTGCAGTAGCATTTCTACTATGGTCAGGGAGGGGTCTCCTCATCAGCTAGGACCACGAGGCCCCAGGTAGAATAGACCCTTACATAAAATTCAAATTCAGGATTTTGAAAGTAATTATGCCAACCCTCCCATTTTTCAGATGAGAAAACTGAGGGTCCAGAAAAGAAAAGTGGTTAAGTGCACAGAGCATAGCCAAGAAGAGAAGGCACATTCCTTTTCTTCCTTCCATCCTTCTTCCTTTCCTGCCTCTTTCTCACTCTGCCCCCTCCCTTATCCTTCCTCTCTTCTTCCTTCTTTCCCTTCCTTCATTCTTTGTTTCTTTGTTTAAGAGTGTGTGGGTGTGTGTGTGTGTGTGTATACTCTTTGCAATGGGATGGTTAGAAAAAGCCCTGGTTAGCAGTCCATCTATAATTTTGGAAATGTTGGTGATTTAATTTCACTAACTTCCCAATCCTCCGCAACAACCTACATTTGAAATTTCCTAACAATACAAGCATCTTAGAGACTTTCTGAGCTAAAAGATCCATAGAAATGGCCTAGCCCAACCTTTAGTATACAGATGAAAAACAACAGGTCAAATGATGAAAAGTGAGTCCCTGGGTCACAAAGCCATTTAACAGCTAAGTTGAAGTGTCTGGAATCCTTGACTGCAGAGCACATCTGGGTCATATAGAAGCCATCTCTCAGATTTGTGTGCAGCTCAACAGGCTCATTGTGTTTGCTGAAACACCCAATCTGAGCAAACATGTCTCAAATCAAGCATGAGAAAACTGGTAGAAAATAGCACCCTTATAGAACACACACACATGTGTGCATGAGATTATTACATATACTACATATAAAAGATGCTTATTTTTTAAAACTAGAGACCCAGTGCACGAAATTCATGCACTGGAGGGAGGAGGGGTATCGGGCCTAAGCCATCAGTTGGATATCCCTCTTGTAGTTTGGGACCCCTCTCTCCTTATCGCCTGCCTGCTTGCCGGTCCTTGCCACTCAGCTTGCTGCTCCTTAGTGCTGCCACCTTTGCCAGCCATGAGCCTGACTTCTGGCTGAGCAGCACTCCCCCAGTGCAAGCACACTAACCAACAGGAGGCAGCTGCCACATTAAGCATCTACACCCTGGTGGTCAGTGCACATCATAGCGACTGGTCATTCTGGTCATTCTGCTGTAACAATCATTTAGGCTTTTATTACATAGACTAGGAGCCTGGTGCACAAAATTCGTGCACTGGGGGTGGGTGATCCCTCAGCCCAACCTGCCCCCTCACACATACTGGGAGCCCTCTGATCGAGGCTTTAGGCCTTGGGTACTTAGCCATCGCCCTGAAATGGGGCAGATGGCTGGCTGCATCCATCCCCGCCCCCCCACCCCTCCAGCCAGGGCCTTACCCCAGCCAGCTCACCCTCAGCTAGCACAGGCATCAGCCCAGCCCGCCCAAGCCTGGGCCACCTCGGCCATGCCCCTCAGGCCCTCCCAGGCCCGGGCCACCTCGGCCATGCCCCTAGACTCCCTATGCCTAAGCCACCTTAGCCATGCCCCCCAGGCCAGGGACACCTCGGCCACGCCCTCCCCGGCCTAGGCTGCCTCGGACATGCCCCTCCAGGCCCAGGCCGCATCAGCCACGCCCCCCAGGACCCCCAGGACCCGGCCGCCTCGGCCATAGCCCCCTGTGGCCAGGCTGTCTCAGCCACACCACCCAGACTCCCCAAGCCTGAGCCGCCTTAGCCATGCCCCCCAGGCCAGGGCTGCCTTGGCCACGCCCCCCAGGCCCTCCTAGGTTGGGCCACCTTGGCCAAGCTCCTGATTGGCTGGTGGGTGTGATTGGTGGGCCTGGCTTGTGGGTGTAGTGAAGGTATGGTCAAATTTGCATATTACTCTTTTATTAGATAGGATATATGACGCTATGTATATAATAAATTCACAGTGCTAGCAAGAACATCACAATATATAGCTAATAGAAGAATATCTTGACACAATATTTTTGAAATGTTATCCATCAACACCTGTACAAAGTAAAATATGCATATTCAAATCCTCTCCCAGGAATCTGGAACTACCTATGCAAATAGAATTGTACAAATACGTGGATGAGCATGTTTATTAAAACATTGCATATAGTAGAAGAAGAAAACAATCACGTGGTCCATCATTATGGTTATGGCTGAATAAACTGAGGCACAACAATATATGGATTTTTGTGCTGAAGGGATGTCCATTATTTATTAGTAAGAAAACCAATTGTTGTACCATGTGATTCACACAATTATCTTGTACAAAGACCACCACTTATAACACAGTATTATATGAACATTCATGCTTTCTGTGGTGGAATGAATGTGAAGGAAAGATTTACAGGGGTCCGTTAACACTGAGCAGCCCAGAGAGCAGGCAGGGAAGGGGACAGGAGGGTAATATGATTAATATTTTCTTTATGTAAGCATTTTTTAATGTTTATAATAACTATAATATACATATACTAGAGGCCCAATGCACAGATTTGTGTCCCTCCACCTGGCCTGTAGGGATTGAGCCAAAACCAACTATCAGACATCCCCCGAGGGGTCCTGGATTGCAAGAGGGTGGTTCTTGGGTGATGCATCCAGAATCGGGCTTCCTCCTCCCTAGTTCCAGGTGCATCACCTGAGAACTGCAGTTGCCCACAAGCTCGGCAGCTCTTGAATTGAGCGTCTGCCCCCTGGTGGTCATTGCATGTCATAGCTACTGGTTGGATGGTCAGATGGTCAGACAGTTGCTTAGCATATGTATGGGGGGGAAGGAATCAGGTTAAGACAAAAAAATTCTGAGAATAAAAATAGATGGAACCCTCAAATTGTCATCCAAGTCCTGTTTCAGTCTTCCTTCTTTACCTGTAGACCTCTGACAGCAGAACATTATTCAGTGAAGCAAAGAGAACCCTAAAGCTGTTTCCCTAAGCCCTTCCACAGTCTGAGTTGCTCTAGTCCTGATACAGGAAGTGACATGGAGAGTAGATACAGAAGGTGACATGGAGAGTGGAGACAGGAAGTGAATAACATATATTAGTATTGATTTCAGAGAGGAAGGGAGAAGGAGAGAGAGATAGAAACATCAGTGATGACAGAGAATCATTGATCAGCTGCCTCCTACACATCAATATTGGGGATCAAGCCTGCAACTAAAGCATGTGCCCTGACTTGGAATCAAACCATGACCTCCTGGTTCGTAGGTTGATGCTCAACCACTGAGCCACATAGGCCAGGCAGAAGTTCTTTTAACACAGGAAGGGAGCTCAGTCTTCTTCAAGGCAAGGAGTGACTCAAGATGCTTTACCTTATCCTGCCCACAAAAGAATCATTGCTATAAATAAACCACGCAGGACCCACTTTTTATAAAACTAAGAGGCATGCAGAAGCTGACTTCAGCAGGCTGACCTTCTGGGCACCCGAACCAGCTACTTGGAAAGTTGGCCTTGTCCCCATGGGCTTAGTTGTCCAGCACTAACTCCAAGTTGAATACAAAGTGACAGACACATGTCCCAGCTGTGACAGTGATGGCCACTAGGCTTACACAATGACAAAACCGCATTACCTGAAGTACAGGCTGTGCAAATCCTGTGGTCTGGTGCTCCAAGGAGAACTGTCCCCATCAGCTTCTAACACTCCAGGAGTTGTTCACATTAAAACACACAACTTTCTTTCCACAGAAGCAGCCCAGCCCTCTGACCCGCCCTGGAGTCTCTATTGCAGCTATGGCCCGGGAAGCAGGAGGAAGGGAAGAGAGGCTGACTTACCAAGCCAACTTCTGTTTAAGTACACAGACACAAACACCGGGGGGACCGTGAAGAAATCCACCACAGAGTTCACTTCCAGCCAGAACCACAGCTTGTCATTGGCTGCAATAAACTGGGGGAAAGAAAAGAGAGAAAAAATGAGAAGCTTGGTGCCAGCATTCAAAATACACACTGCCAAAGGCTATGTTTTGGTTTCTTGTGGGGGTCGGAGTGAGATGTTATATTCTTCTAATATATACACCAATTACATGCTATTTTTTGTCTTAGAATTCAGATAGCCATTTCTAAAGGCTGTTCTTTTATTAAGCATGTTGGCTTTGGAGAAAGCTCAGGCAGAATATTTTCCTGTGGTTTTCAACTGCATCAGAGGGAAGACTCTCTAATGTAAATAAAGCGTATGTGGACACATTCATTCATTGATACACACACACACACACACACACACACACACACACACCTCTGTAATCTACCTCTGTACCACTCTTGTCATAAACACTCTCAAGTCCCAAATTCTGCTAAGCTTCCCACCCCCTACCCCTGGTTTCCACTGTTCTCTCAGGATTCAGCTAAGTGAGCCCTGATAAACAAAAAATTTGAAGGTAAAAAGCACTTTTTTTAAGTTCTGTTTAAGGGAACAATGTCCTCCTGTGTGAATAGAGAGAAGAGAAGCAGTTGGCCAGTGGAGGCATAATAGTTATTTCAATCCCCATTTCTCCCCCCCCCCCTGTGAACACAATTAACATGTATTTCAGAAAATGCTGCTCTAAGGAAAAGGCTCTCCCACAGACTGAAACTCAGGACACAGGGCTGCTGTGTCCCCTGGGAACACTGGGCTTTGTCTGCCTGTGAGAGCAGACACTGGAGGAGGATGGCCCTTGGGAACAAGACTTGCATCCCCTATAGTGGTACCAAGCAGCATTGCTCAAACTTACCCGCAAGCCAAAGTAAAGAAGGAAGAACACGTTGAAAGCCATGTCGATCTGTAATGTGAAATCTTTGTAGAAATTCTGGCAGGATTCTATTGGGCTATCAGACAGGAAGAAGAAAAAGCATGGGGTAAATGAGAGGCACCATCCAGTCTCCCGCAGGTTGCACAGTGGTGATGCTGGGGTAGACACAGTGAACGTTCATAAAATAAAGCACTTGGTCTTCCTACCCACTGTGATAATCAAGCAAGCATTGCCAAGGGGTCTTTCCATTCAACCATTCAGTCTTCTGTTCTGATATTTATATTTATAATTTTCTATCTCTATATATTATTTTTATCACCATTCAACATTTGAACTAAAATTTTAAAGAAGGTCATGCAGGCACCTTGGAGGAAGGACAAGCAAGAGACACTACCAAATTCCTTAATTTCACATTAACCCTTAAAGGACTGACGTTTTTCCTTTAGAGGACACATCCCAAAGCTGAATACAGTCCCTCACACCCTTCAGCATGTTGGAAGTGGATCCCATTTCCAATTAAACACGGTGGCCATGTTTGGAACCTTTTTAAAGCCATCAGCTGATTAACAGAAAAGGACCCAGGAAAGTCTCAGGAAAGCTGTGGAGGAGAGGATCCTGGCTGAGGTTCTCGAGAGACTAAGTGTGGATTCATATGCAGCACTCTGATCCGGGAAGAAGCACTGCCTAACTTGTAAAAGTCAAGGCCATTAAACCAAGACGTTGAAGCAGTACTCTAAGGGTTAATTTCATTTTTGTTTTTGGCATGCAGGTTAATTGGCTCTGTGTATGTCAAGCAGCGAATGCGAACTCCAGCACACTCTACTTTGTTCAGGAGTAGGCAGCTCAAGAGTGTACTACTATACAAACTGGTAGGCGGCTTGCAGGGGCCTTCCCACGTCAAACTGATCCGAGGATCAGTGTGTGATAAGTCCCAAGTTTGGGGTTGGGCGAGAAGCAGGAAAGACTCATAAGCATCTCAGAGCTGTGAATGAAAATTTGTAATATACTGTTATCAGTAAGCAAATGGTAACACTCAGGCCAGGAGCATAAAGAAGAGAGGTGAGCAAAAGCAGGGAGTATGGGGAGAAGTAAAATACTTTCCCCAGATGGAAAGCAACGTGGACCTCCAGGCCAGGAGAGGGCGAGCTTGAGAAATGCGGGATGGAGGATTTCCGAGTATTGCCACTTTGGAAATCACTGTATGCAATACCAGTTAGTATAGTTGCACTTCTGTAAGGACAATGCTTAGTTGTTCAACAGGCAGGAATCTGTGGCATATCTGTGGCGTACAGGAATGCAGGGCCCACCTAGAGCCAGGGTGGTTCAGTCTGTGGGATCACATTACATGCACTGGATTTATCCATTCTTATCTCTAGCACAGGTCAAACATGCCCTTTGTCACCTCCCAAATCACAAACAGGAGAAAAGACCTCCAGCAAAACATTAAGAGAAATCTACATCTGCATTTACAAACTAAGGAGACTGAACAGAAAACAAACACTGGGAAAAAAAAATGGCCCAAAAAGAAACAACTACTGGGTTTTCACTGAGGCAAGGGATTTGGAGGAAAAACAATGAATTTGCTTAGTCCAATCCTGAAAGGAGACAAGAGAAAAAGCCAGATATCACAGCCTCGCTCTTTGTCTGTTCTCCTCCATCGGTATCAATTTAAACAGAAAAAGGAAAATGCAGATCTAGAGTTAATATGACATTGCTGAATTCCCAAGCCAGAATGGCATTTTGTTTTGTTTCAAAAACAAAGCTGCAAGGTTCCCAGGTGCCAGAGTCCTTAGCTACTCTAACTGCAGAGAAAGAAAGCACAGGAAGTCCTCTGACCAGAAATCCACTACAGATCCCAAGGCATGAAGAGACCATGCATCCCTTTGCTACTAAAAAGCAAAGGTGTGTGTATGTGAAAGAAGTGAGCAAGAGAGGGAGGCCTGGGAGCTCTGTTGGTAAGTATGACACCCAAGTCTTCATGTGTGCCAATAGCGACTTAGTTGTGCATTATAAATTCATATTCATCAAGACTGATGGGTATTCAGTCAAGGGGACAGAGAAAATCTCAGTTCCTAAATCTATTATGGAAAACCCACCATCACTTCACCAAGGCCGAGTGATAGATAACCTTACTATTGCCCTCACAATAACTACTGGAGTTATGGATGGCAGATTTGGGGGTCCTATAAGTTCCCTAGCTCCTATTATTCCCATGGCTCCTGTGGATAATTTGGTAGTTACCTTGAAATACATCTTGTAGGGAACGTGCTTGCTAGACTGTGGAGAGCACAGAACAGTGTGGGAAGAGATGTCAGCTCAATGCCTTTGAAGATGTTTTGGCTCAACAAAAATGGAAGCAGACGTTCAAAAAAGTATAAGGAATCAGGCTGCAGCAGCTTCTTTCCACCATTCCATGCCCCTTGCCATTTCTGCTGCTCTGTCCTATGCTGCCCATTTCAAAAGGCAACAATGAGAGAGCTGATGCTAAACTAAAGGACATGGTGTTGAAAAATATACCTCTGCAGCACCTCTGATTTACAGAGAACAATGTTGAAACCATAATAGACCTTTTTTTCTGTCAGATTTAGAGCCGATTTAATCATTGTTTCCTATCATTCCTCGAGTCCTAAACTTTGAGCTGAAATAATAAAGGGGGTAAATATGTGCTGGTGCTGGCAGTTCTCCCTGGGCTGGAGCTCACCAATAAATGGGCACACTCTGCTGGGATGAAGGAGTGGAGGGAAGCAGGAAATTTGAGGACAAAAGAGGGCCAGCCCCTGGGGCCCAGGTAGGACCAGAGTAACAGGGAGTCAGTTTTCTACCCCTTTTAGCTCTTTAACTTGCCAAGGAGTGCAAGGAGGAGTGTCCTGCTGAATTTTCTCAAGTGGCAACAGAACTGTTGACCAGGATCCCCTCCAAGATCAGTCCTCCCAGGGCCTTTGGTCCATGGACTCACACAATCACAGACCAGGAGGAGAAGTTCTACATTCCCCAGATGGAAGGGACTCAAGGAGAAGTTCATGGATCGCACAAAAATAAACTACAAACATAATTCAACAAACAGAAGGGTTGGTTGGCCTTATCAGCCAGGATTTCTTTTCCTCCCAAATAGATTTTATCTTAATGATTAACGTTCCTTGTAGGACTGGACAATTACTTAGAAACTCCTCTTCCTTCTTATGTAAAGTAGGAGAGTTCCTTGTCTAGACACAGAAATCCCAAGAGCTAGAAAATAAATCACTTTTTCAACAAACAAGAATGGGACTCCATTACACACTTAAATTTAAGTTGCCATTCTAATGAGCATGCCCATAGCAGAACCGGCTTTTTATAAACCTGTGTTACCAATTAAAAAAAAAAGTGGAGTTTTAAGAATTGAAATAAGGACACTAGTTCTAATCCTGGCAGTAGAAAATGAGCTTTCCCTAAATTGTCCTTGGTTAATTAATGACAATAATTAGAGGACAAGATACGTGGTAAGTTGGTGAACTACTTATTCCTCAGTTCCCAGAGTCTGTGAATCAAGACTGATACTAAAACCTTAGGCAAATGTCCAAAACCTTAGGCAAATGTCCGGTTTTCACCAGGACCCCTGAGGGCACCTTTAAGAAAGGCCTGCCTCCTATGGGACGAATATTCAACGTGAGATAGAGGTTGAAATTCAAACTCCCATTTTCCTCCTAACCATCAACAATCATATCTCAGAATTTAGCTCTCTCTATAAAGGAAAATAAGATTCACACAAAGTGGGAAATATATATCTTTCTTCATCACTTTAACAAAACAATGTTCAATGAGGCCCATGAGTAGGAACAGTCTTTCCTGAAGACGGACTTAAGGACATGTCTTTCCCAAGCACAAGGCAAGCCATTGCATCCCAGGTCCTCTTTCAAAGGGCAAAAGGGGAAAGACAAAAATCTCACTTCTAGCAGTTATTCCTCTGGACATCTGCATCATCTCCAAGAGGGAAGTAACTGCCCTCTCTTGTCAGCCTCTAAACTTTCCTTCAGTTCTCTGGAGACTGTTTGCCCTCCTTGGGTCTGGCTGTCCAATCCTGTGAAGATATTTGCTCAGAACAGTGGTTCTCAAACTTTAGTGTGCACCCAACGTTGTGGGCCCACATACCAGGGCTTCTGAGTTGGTAGATCTGAGAGAAGGTCCTGAGAACTTGCATTTGTTACAATTTTCAGAGGCTGCTGCTCATGTGGAGACCACCCTTTGCAAACCACTGCTCAGACTTTTATTGCGACTATACACTAATTACAGGAGTCGCTGCTTGAGGAGATCTGCATTCAGACCTGAACGAGATGATCAGGCATGGAGACCACCCTCAGATAACCAGCTGCATACGACTTGACTAACTGCTGAGACCTAAGGGTTGGACAGATATTTTCAGTTTCAGATGTGGATGCTGGGGAAAAAAATTAAGACGATTCAGGGAAGTAATTATAACACTGCTATGCAAGCTTCACCAATGGCATTCCAATTAACCACCAGAGTATGCCCTGGCAGCACATGTGTAGTTTAATATTTAAAGGAAAAATAATGATGGGGAAGTTATCAAGACCATTATTTGTAAGAAGTAAAGAAATGTTAAGCAGCTTAGGCACAACAACAGCAAACATTGGAGATGATTTCTGAAATAATTTCCAATATTTAAATTCTCCTCACTCTTGTGGCTCATACCTTTTTAAATTAGATGGAGCTTTTTCAATTTCCACCTGGGTATTGGACTACCAGAGTTCAGGCCTACAGCACCCGAGACAGGGATCAATAGAAAAAGCTTAATGATTCCAGACTCTTCTCCTAGTCCTACCTCTGCAATGTGGCCAGATTAATTTAATTAAAATATGTCATTCATCCACCATCATGGCTCCCTCCTGCCTCATATATCTACTCAGCCTGGCTGGAAAGAAGCTCTAAAACCTGGCCTCTCCCTGCACCTCCCATTTTATACTCTGCGACGCTCTAGCCAAGCCCTCTGCTACTATGAACTGGTGCCTTTGTTATTTCCTGAGTGTGGCCCACATGTTCCTAATTCTAAAGCGATGCTTTTGCTGTGGTCTCACCAAATGCTCCTCCCTCTCTGTGCTCAAACCTTAGGCAGCCTTCAAAACTACTAAAAAACATGGCTCAGCAAATTACTCATGTCTCACTGATCTCACCCACCTCTGAACTCCTATAGCATTAGGAGCAAGGAATTCTAAACTGTCGTAAAATGTTGATTATTATTTAATTCAATGTAATAATGCCTGGCAATTGTACAGAGTTTACCTATACTCTTCCACTTGGTCCTCCTAACTTGGCAAAATAGATACTGTGTTGTCATCTCTCTCCTGCAGAGGTGCAGCAGCCCCCACCCAAGGTCATGAAGTTAAGTGGTACAGAGACTCAGCCTCCTTTCTGCCACACCACCTCCTTCTCCAGATGAACTGCAAGATCTTGGAGAGAGAAAAAGAACCTAAGACATTGTATCTGCTATCTACAGATCCTGGTATTGAGCTTATACAAAAGCGATGGGATTGACTGATTTATGGAGGAGGTAAAACTGTTCTAGAAAAAAATCCATTCATTTGTTGAATAGTCTGGGAAAGTCTAGAGGGAGCTGAACTATCCAACCTACATATACCCTTTCTCTGTCAAGACTGTCCTGTGGAACATTACAAATCCTCAGAAGTCCTTCCTGGGATCCTGAGTTGTAGTGGCATCACTAAGCCCATAAGCTAAGGGCAAGTTTCTCCACTTACGGAGAAGTAATTCCCAGTTATCAAGATGTTTAAAGATGGATGACCCTCAACATGCCCCAATTTTCTCTCACCCTCTCCTATCCTAGAACAAGAATGAACACAGTCAGGGATGATGATATTTAGATTCTTTGAGCACTTTTAATTATGGACTAGACAATCAATAAGCATTGTATCCCATTCCATTCTGTCAAATTTTTAAAAATTATGAAATCATATAGTCATTGATATTATGGAACCTATCTGCAGCAGGGGGAGAAAATAGAAGTGATTTGAGAGTTAGTAATTTTGAAATTTAATAACATCTGTATGTATTGGATAAGTTAAGTGCCTCAGTTTTCTTGTCCACTAAATAGTAATAAAAGCACCTAGCTAAGCTGAATATTATAAGACCAAGAAATTCTAAAAGGGAAGAAAGTCTTTGCAATATATAGTTGGCCCTTGAACAACAAGGGTTTGAATTGCACAGATCCACTTATACGTGGATATTTTTCAATAAATATGCACAATACTGTACATGTATTTTCCTTATTACTTCCTTAATAACATTTTATTTTCTCTAGCTTACTACTACAGATAGTGTAATGTAAGAATACAGCATAAAATGCAAATATACAAATTGAGTATTTACTGATGTGTGTTATTACTAAGGCTTCCAGTCAACAGTGTAGGCTATCAGCAATTAAAATTTGGGGAGTCAAAAGTTATAAGTGGATTTTTGAGTATGTAGGGATTAGAGTTCCTAACCTCTGCATAGTTCAAAGGCCAAGTGTACTCCAAATTAGAAATCAGCATTTTTGGTCATATAATTTCAAGTCTCAGAAAAGTATCTTGCAAGCTAATAACAATAGTGAATTCAGTGTGAATGATATGATACTAACTAATCATTGAGAAAATAATAATTTGTTTATAAAACATTATCTTCTAAACTGGATAGTACCCCAGGACTGTCCAGGTCTTGCATAGATCAAAGTTGAAAGCTTCCTATCTTTTAGCTTCTCTCAGTGCCCCCATTTCAACGATCCTATCAGAGCTTTGGACTTAAAAGTTTATATTTTTAATGTTGTTGCTTTTGGTGTTTATCCTAAATGATGCTAATATTCAATGAATTGTTTTATTTTTATTAATTTTAACAAACAGAATCAACCCTCTTCTGTTGACCAGCAAACATTGTGATTTTATCTCAGAACATCTGGTAGTAGTTATTGTCTAAGATATTATCACAGATGGGTAAGTTTATGTTCAATCAGTAATCAATACTGATGATAGTAACATCAAAATGAGCCCTTGGTTTTATCTTAAAACACTTTTTTTTAGATCTTTCAATGGTTCTAATGTGAATAAAAAATACTTTTTGTTACTTGCAAAATTGATCTATCATGATCTCAAGCCAGATGGTTAAGTGGCTTTGCTGGAAAATGTTCAGTTATGGGTGTGTATCAATAGGTCTATTAAACACTTCTGACAGCACCAGGCTTCTAATTATGCCTCTGCTCAGTTGTGATCCAACAGCCACAAACATATGCCTCATTAGGGTCATGCTGAAATTAATTGGAACAAATGGGTAAGTTGTACATGGACCCTCACTACTCTTTGATTGATATGCAGACTCCTGGATCAGTAGCTATAGACTTCAGAGTAGTTGCTTGGCTCAGGGTGTCTCCCTGAGTAATTCATTCCAATAATTGAGCATTTTTCTAGGAGACAAAGAAAATTACACAGATGGCTGATGGAGAGAACAAAATATGTCACCTCCTTATACATTGGATTTCTCAGTGAAGCACACAGATAATTTGTTCTCATGAAACTCAGATGATTAATCTCTGTCACTTTCTTATAGAACTCTTCTGAACGTTGGCACAAGACTTCAATATGCTATCTGAGCTTAGGTTCTCCTTCTCATCTTCATTCCATATCTTTTCATCCACTGATGCACCCAAATAAGCAAATCAAAAGCAAAGTGTGGGCATTATAAGTTAACTTCAAAAGTAATTAGTAGTTAGGTAGTTTTGGAGTTCAGTATAAGAATTAAAATCCCAGATCTATCAGTTATCTGTTGTGCAATTATGAACAAATAATTTGACCTCTCCAAGCTGTGGTTTTCTCATCTGTAAATTGGAGATACAGATACACCTCAAAGGCTGTGATGAAGATGAAATTGAATAATGAGTAAAAACCAAACACTGAGTAAGTGGTAGTTATTTTAAAAACTAAGATAGTAATTATAGTGACAATAAGTATTTATAGAAAAATGCCAAAAAAATCTCCAAATGAATAAAAAACTGATAGAGAAATCAATCATTTCACACTTTACTTTTCCATCTGTATTTTCTTTATCTCCTACTTCTCAAGCATTGCAACATAATTCAAATGCCCAATAGAATGTGCAGTGAGCTTTGGTGTGATTGTATATATTGGAGCGTTAACTTTGAGTAATATTAAGGAAGAAACACCAGGAAAATTATATTTCCATGAAGGCATCCATAAATACTAAATAACTAACCAAAATTCCATGAGAGAGAAACCATGAGTCACTTTCACATGTGGCCAAGGGAGATTGTGTGCTCTCCTTTCTGTGGTCTCCAGCAGAGGAGAGAGTTCTGTGTGCCTGGCTGGCTTAGGTGGACCTGAAGGAGACCAGGGGAGGGACCAGTCTTCCAGATACTTCTTCCAATTCCCGTCCACAGATCATGTATTTTTTCACTGTTGGACACTTGGAATGATGTCCAAGACAACCTTCCCTCTAATACTTGTTTTCTCCAGCTTGTCTACAGACTACAATTATTGCAATCACAGTTGTTATCAGAGTAGAATTAGTGTTCACACTTGCCAGCAACTTTTATGTAATAAATCAGAGTTAAGCTACTACACAGAACAGTCTTGCCAAATGAGTGCTGCTTTGGTTTACACTAAACTGTCTGAGGAGGCCTGACTGCCTCCTGCTCTCTCATATCCCTGCCTCTGCTGAGCTAGTCCTCACTCCTTCAGTAAAACTTGTTTAGTAAAGACGTGATGAGTAGAGAGTTCAATTAGTACTTAATGCACTCACACTCAAGCACAAAGACTAAGAGCTCTTCAAGGGCAGGCTCAAATAGCCATCTATAGAGGTGGGGTGGTGCATGTGGGTGGGGGTGGATCCAAGCACACACTCGAGTGCCCCCACACATACAGACAGGCACAACCCACAGCCCTCTGGCTCAAACATATACTCTCTATCAAACCCCACTCTGGAACCACCCACAAAATAGGACAGCCTGGGTGAAATGATTAGAATTGGAGAAGTCCCAAGTCTGAAAGGAAAGCAAGGAAGCCAGACACATGCCTGGGACTGGAGCAGGTTCTCTGAGCCTGAAGCCACTTTCCTCTCAGGCCTAGAGACCTGAGGAAACAAGAACAGGGGTTCATCCCGCTGTGCCCCTGCCTCCAGGGTCTTGTTCCCGGATATGAAATGTCATGCATGTGTGAGGAAGCCCATGCACAATAATCTCTAAACTGTAACAGCCAAGAGTCAGCTCCTGGATGCGGGGGAGCAACTGCCTGGTGTCCTCCTTTCTTAAGGAGAGAGCAGCCACGAGGAAGAGCCTGGGACAAGATTTCAAGGGATTTGGGCCTCGAGCCTTCCCAGAGAAGAAATGCTCCTAATTGCACAGAGAAAGGCAGAGGCTCCTAAGGTGAAGCCTGAGCCCTCTGTTTACAAAGGCCATCCAATAGGAGCAAGGCTGAGCTTCTGTGTTGGGATTCCCACAGCATAAAGGGTTCAGATCAGTGTGGGTCATCTCCAGCCTTTATTTGGTACAGACTTCACGATTCTCCTGTCTGAGCCTCATCTCCAAATGTTTGCCTTGGACTCATCTGGACATTCCCTGGTCACTCATTCCCTACGTCCCCTACTTAGCTTGCACCCTATGCTTCCCATCCTTGCCTTCCTCCCTGACTTTGACATAATCCTGACATACCTGGACAACCTGACCTTGACAATGCCTTTTTGCTATGGGTCATCCTGCAAGGACTTAGAGTAGAGAAGCCAAAACTACTGACTCTACCACCAAGCCTAGCCGGTTCTGGGTCCCAGACAGACAGGATAATCAGATGGGGGTAACAAGGATGCCTTAGACAGACAGATGCCTTTCCTATTCTCTTCCATGGACTTCAACTTTGGCCAACAGCCTAAGAGACCTACTGCAGTTTCAACCTGCTCTCTCCCAGCCACACCTAGACACAATCTGAATGGCACACAGTCCCCTCAGTGGTCTCATTCAAATGACCACACTTGTGAAGAGTGCTAACACCAAAGGCCTGCCTGGTATTGATTTTGGGAGCCCTGAGAGCACTGGGAAACAATCATTATGTAAGGCAACAGTCACTCCATCTATCTGCTGCTTCACTTTGAAGAATAGAAAACACAGTCACAAAACAGCCGCATAGATTCACCACAAGGACACAGCCATCGGGAACAGTTACATGTGAAGCCATACGTGAAGCCAAAGGATAATTATGATAGTTCTGTTTCAGGAATCCTGGGGTGTTTTTGTTGTCTTGTTTGTTTTGTTTTACTAAGACACGGAGAAAGACCTGGTACAAGTCTTCTTGACAACTGGCGTAGAAAACAATTACACCTTTATTACACAACGGAATGAAATAGCTGTGTCTTAGCTCTGTCTTTGGCTGACAGCTGAGGCAGAGACATTTTGTATGAATTCCTATTTAGGAGCTTTGTTGAGAGCCCAGCAGCCTCACAGCCAAAAAAGAGAGCCAAGATGTTGCTGATTGGAGTCCTGAGCCCCTGAGCACGAGCAGGAGTCACGCTTTAGGAATGCCGTAAAGTGACTGGGCAGTGCAGCCCAGCATCGCCCCGGAAAATCATAGGTGACAGTCACCTTCAGAAACAAACTGTCATCATCAACAAGAAAAACGGTAAGGACTTTTTAAATCCTATGATGATGCAAGGAGACCTTCAAGTATATACTTAACTTCCTTCTCAACTACTTTGTGACAATAACATCCCCTGGAACCTTTCTTTGCCTTCTCTTTCCCACCTGCTTCTGGTTAGCATTGGAAATCACATATTTATCAAACTTCTGCTCATGCTGCAGAAATAAGAGCTCTTCCCACCATAGAGTGCTGTCCACTTGATTCCAGGAACCAGACTTGGAAAATAACATCATGAATGACACGCTCGCTAACCCTTGCATCCCCTGCAGTTCCCCTTTTAATTCTGTCGCCATACCTTTGATTTTCTCTAGTGCTATTTTCCCCATCACCTTAAAACATCTCTCTGAGGGAACCAGGAGGCCCATAGGAAGCTAATTTCTTACGACTTTCTCCTGCACGAATGGACCCACTCATGCCATCTCTAGGTTGGGATTTCAGACATCCATTCATTTTATCTGGAAACACTGTTTTTCTGAAAAGGAAGAATGGGTCCTCTACTGAAGCACCTCACAAAGGAAAACCAGTTGTTTTCTTTAGCCACTCTCCCCACCCCAAGCCGGAAGCTCTGGCAAGTGAGAGCATTTCAACCAGCTAGTCAGGACCTCCTGCTCTTCACAGGGCTGCACTAGAATCCCTCCCAGCTCCTCTGGAAAAGGAAAAGGGTTTCATCCCAAGGACCTTTAAATTGGTGAGCAAAAGAACATGTGATGACACTGTAAGCAAAGGGTTGCTACAGCATGTGTTTAACAGAACAGAGAGGGGGGAGTATGGAAACAGCTCCCAGCTACTAAATTCTCCTGATAGGAGGGAATCACGATTCTTGAGGAAAAATCAAAACAAGGTAAGAAGCCTTCATTTTTGTGTCATTACGATCATTTTCCTGCAGAGTGTCAATCTGAGGGCCCTGGCAAACTAGTACCACCAGGATTTCTCTAAGAAGTTTATTCCTACCCGAGGATTATCAGAGTTGTGCAATGCCCACCTCTCATCTTCCTTGAGTTGCAGCCAAGGTATGTCTAAAACGTAAAGCATCTAATTATATGAAACAGCAAAAATTGCAGTAAGAAAACAGATCCTGACCATCATGTTTATAAAAGTGCATTCTGAGAATAAAAGAAGGAACTAACACATGTTTAAAAAGAAAAGCAGTTTTAAAGAAAGTCATTAGGCAGCCCTAAGGCAAAACAGTATTTCAATGAGAGAAAATTATCACAATTTCTATTCAGTAATGCTGAATGCAAAGCCAACATTTTATGTCATCAAATTTGAATTAGTGACACCTCTGTTTACACAATAAACTGAGACAAAGACCAATGATTGTATTCCCCTGGGCATTTAGCTTAAGAGGTGCTTTTTAAAGTACAAACATTTGAACATTTATTAGATCTAAATGAAACGCAAGTAGGTGCCTGACCAGTGTGGGCCAGTGGATGGGCATCATCCCTTGCACAAAAAGGTTGCCAGTTTGATTCCCGGTCAGGGCACATGTCCTGATTGCAGGCTTGATCTCAGGAAGGGGGTTTACAGGGGGGCAGTAAATCAATGTTTCCTTATCTCCCTCTCTCTTTCTCTCTAAATATCAATTTAAAAAATATATATTTTTATTGATTTTAGAAAAGAAGGGAGAGGGAGAGACAGAGATAGATACATCAGTGATGAGAGGGAATCATTGATCAGCTGTCTCTTGCATACCCCCTACTGGGGATCAAACCTGCATCCTAGGCACGTGTCCTGACCAGGAATTGAACTCGTAACCTTCTGGTTCATAGTTTAACACTCAACCATTGATCCATGCCAGCTGGGCCAAAAATACATATTTTAAAAGCCTAGTTAACATTGTTCAGGAAGATGTGAAAAGTATCGCAACACTGGTCCCTTTGGGCACAGATCACTAGTTAAGTTGTTACTTGGAAAACTGACACTCACTTCTAAATTCCTTGTTGTTCACCTCTGCTCAGCACATGCCTAAAAACAGATTTATTTCTCTTTCCCAACATTCTAGTCTTGAATTTTCAAGGGACAAGGTGGCCTTTGTGGTGTCACAGCAAAATGGGGACGCACCAGGATGTCCAAAGAGAACCCTAAGTCTCAGTGCTTCAGTCATCAGAATGTTCACTGTCCATTCCATGCATGTGCCCAGTGCTCACATGTGTGGGTCCAGGCCCTGGGAGAAAGCACAAGGCATGCATCGGCCATGCAGAAAAAGGCTCTGGTTAACCTGGAGCAACAACCAAAAGGGTGAGGTTGCAGCATGCAATGGAAACCACAGCTTGGCCTCAGCTGCCATGCAAAAAAGACCTACATCAAAGAGTCTGCAGTGCGGCTCCTGGGTGAGAGTCGACATGAGAGAGGTGAGTTACTTCAGCGATGAAAGACACAGGCACAATGTTCAAACCACTATCAACAGGACACTGTACGGAGCACCGCATTACACGTGAGAAGGGGCAGCTTAGGGACAAGGAGGGAGACACAGGGAGGCAAGGGAGGCCAGAGCTGGCCACTGCTCTGATGAGATGGTGTCTCTGCCCACTCTCAGACACGTGTGTCTTTGTATAATGTGTGCTGCTGTGACAACCTCATTAGAGTTTTTAACATCAACCGCAATTTTGAAGGCATCAGTTACATCAAGATACACACCATGATTTCCTGCCGTTCGTTCCAGAAGCAGAGCTGGGCTGGACTGATTAACAGGAGATAGGAAAGTGCCAATATCCTGAACACCTGGGTACAGAGTTCATGGTGACACCTGAGGCACAGTCTGGTGCTAAAGAGACCCCACTGTCAGAAAGCTCAGGGTAGTACAAGGGTAGGTAACTCTATGCAGCTAAGACCCCCCCCCCCGAAAGCCTCCTACCATCCCCAGTTTGAACACACTCCCCAGGAAGCCATCTGTTCTTCATCTCAGCATCATGGCAGGCCAGCAGAGAATCCCCCACACATACCTTGACCATTTCACAGAACCTTAGTTACAGGTGAGATTCCCCAAAGGTGTTATTTTATCAAAATAAACTGATCAGTGAAAAAACAAAACAAAACACATTTTAAAGTTCTTCTTAATGGAATAAAAATACTGCTGACTCAGAAAGGGACCACGAAGCTGCCCTTTCAGGCCGCACGGGACATCTGAGAACTGGTTTTCTAGGAACTGCCCGCTTAACATGACCTCTATCTTCATCCCCATCCCACACATACCCTGCCTCATGATCCCTGACACCCTCACTCACAACCACCTAGTTCTGACTGAATGGTGAGAGGAGAGCAGGTTTTCCTCTTCAAATATTCTCCTTCTCATCCCCTGTATGTGTGTGCAGAACTCTGAGAGGGAGCTCAGCCAGGGTGCAGGAGCAGGGTGCTATCTCAGCCCTACACGCCCAGGGAGAGCAGAATGGACCTGAACTGCAGCACCCTTGGGCGGGCGAGGCAGGCAACGCTGCAGGCAACTCCAGCTTCCTCCTGCACCACCCTCTGCATGCCTTGAGACACAGCTGTTGCCACTGGATCACAATTTATTCCTCTTACGGATTAAAAACTTAAAATCTGATAATGGTTTGGAATGAAAACAGAATAGTCTGTACATTCATTCAACACACATCTCCAAGGCTCTTCTGTGACAGGTGCTATACTAGTTCTAGGGACACACAATCCAATCAGAACCGGCTCCTGCTCTTAAGTAGTGTCCCACGGAGCAGAGGAGCCTGCCCGCAATTCTGATGTTTAAAAGTGTGAAGCAAGAGTGACTTTTCAAAGTTCCCCTAGCTATCCCCGGTGACCTTGGGCATTCCCTTAACCTCTGCGTACCTCAGTCTCCTCGTCTGTAAATGCAAATACCTACCTCCTCAGTTTGTTAAGAGGAATAAGTGAGTTACTAACTGCTGCTGCGTTAGTGGCTGGCACATGGTGAACGTATGCCACTTTTATCTGTTATGATCACTGGCACTCAAGTACCGGTGAGAATCAGGGCTCTGCCTAACTTTTCAGGGTCTCAGTGGGTGATGAGTACAAATCCATCAGGGAAGGAAGTCAAGGCAAGGTATTGAAGCAGAGGATGGGTGTGGGCTGAAACTCAGAGGCACAAGAGACACAGTGCATTGTGGAAGTGGAGAGGGCGCCCACATGACTGGAGCCTAAGAAATCAGAGGACTGGCGAGACTGAAGCAGACGGGAGACCTTGGAGCACCTGAGAGCCTCAGCAGCATGACTAGTCTTTATCCCACAGAAAGCAGGACATGGATCCAAGTTTACTGTACATGCAAGAGAATGGTGTCATTCAGCATCTCTGTGTTGTAGGAAGTTAATGCTGGTGATGCTACGGAGAAGGAATTGGAAGCAGGAGAATGTGGAGGAAGAGGTTAATTAGTCAAAATAAATTCCAAAGGAAAAACATCACTTATACAAATACTCAGATGAAAACTGATACTGCAGCATAAAGTATCCTATATCTTGGGACACACTCCTTCTTAAGGGCAGGATGCTGCCAGGACTTCTTCAGAAAGAGGGATTAGACCTCTGCCATCACTGAGCAGTGACCCAACCACGTGTTCCTTCTCCTACCACAGACCTGCACATGTAGTAAATCTTTGTGTCAAAAGTATGTTTCCGCATCTTTTGAAAGGACCCAGGCTATTAAGAAGCCTTTCTCTCAGTTATTTAGAGAGCAGAGTCAAAACTACATATAATGAATAAATTTCAGTACCTTGAATGGGGGGGTACTTGTACATACTAAACACATGGCAACAATTATAGACAAATTACATGTAAACACACAGAGTCATGCAGAAGAGTTTCAGCTGAAACCCTCTTCCATGCCTCCACTTTCTCTGCTAATTTTCAAAAGATTTTAGCAATGTCATCACACTCAGCTGCCTTTTAACTATTGTCCACCAAATGCTATGTCCACCTGGGCTTTTATGAGCATGAAGAACTGGCTTTTCCTTAAAGTCCCATTCTCAGGGGTGTAGGCATTCTCAGCCCACGGAGGGTGCCTGAGAATGTGAATTCTGGGGGCTATAGTTTTTCTTTGATTGGAGTCAAAACAGCAAGAGGGTAAGTACCATTTCTGATAATGTGCTTTCACTTTCAAGCATATTCAAATGCTCACTTACTAGTAGCTCAGCAAGTCAAGTGGGAACTCTGCCCTCAGCTGATGAAACAGAAACAGGAACGTTCTGTTTATATACTGCTATGACCATGTGCTCATTTGGAGAATTTTCATGTGCTTCCAAACCATTCTAAGTTGGAGTTTCTACGAAGCCAGGATGAGACCCCGAGTATTGACACAGGATCAAGGACCCCTGCACTCAGGTCTGTGCAGAAGAGAACGTGGGGTACTGAACTAACAGAGGTGACACAGGCTGCTATTCTGCAAAGCGACTGCCCCTGTGCTGTTTGCAGGTGCTCAAGGAAATGGTCCCCTGAGCAGGAGGCTTTTTGTGGGACAGACACTGGCTCAAGTTCAAAGAAGAAAGCCCTAGGTCTTAACTAAAGTGAAAAAGAGCCAATCCAGGCAGATGGAGAATGGAGAAAGAGTAATGTCTGTTGTGGGGTGGGGGTTGGGGGTGTGTGACTTATTCTCAACTACCTATTGTCTCTCCCTTTCTCTCCCACTGGGTAAAAAGATGGACATCAGACAAAGCAGTTTTTTTTTTCTACTGCTGCCCCAGTAGGTGAGCAAACAGACTCCCAGAACTCGGAAGACCTAACAATATAGATATAAAGTGGCATCTGGGCCTCCTGACCTTCCCCAGGGTACTCTCCTTGTACTTGTTGGGGGAATCCAACTGGGAAATGGCAAGAGCTATATTTCCCAGCAACACAGCCAGCAAGTTCAGCTGCTCCTATCCAAACCTGCCTCCTGCCAGGAAGCAATGAGGACTGCACCTTCACATGTGCACCTGTGTGTGACTGACTGCAGGTGAGCACCGCCACATGGAAGAACTTGTCAGTAGACAGCAAGTTTGCATTTTGGTCGACAGAACCAACCAAGGTTTGAGGATGCTTTTATTTGGAAACTGGTGATTCTTTACAAACTCACACTCTTTTTGCCAGAATCAACTAAATAACAATTTCTCTTTGGTTGATTTTAAACCTCAATAAAAGTCATTTTAAATTAATATCGTTTTAAAATTCATTAATGGGAACTTATTAAAATGTTGGTGTCTATTTTTCAATTTGTTTATTTCTTTTAAAAATTTAGTTTCTCAGAACAAAGGAGTTTTTTTTATGCCTAATGGAAGAGTTCTGTATTCTGATAAGGGAGGAAAAACACAAATCTACATGTGATAAAATGTCCTCAAACTATTCCCAAAAAAGTGCTCCAGAAACTGGCAAACACCTAAACATGGTCTGTACCTGAGCACACTATTGGGCCAATGTCAATTTCCTGGTTTTGACAACATACTGTGGCCGTGTAATATACAGTGCTCACATTGGAAGGTTACACAGAAACTCTATTTTTTTTGCAACGTCTTGTGAATCTTAAACTATTAAATAAAGTTATAACAAAATAACCAATCATTTTGCCTGCTAGGTTTTACCTTAGCCTGGTGGCAGACAAGTGCTTGTATGTGGTGGTGATATAAGCCTCAAAAAACATATAAATGGGTTTCTTTCTCAAACATTGATTTGGCATGTGTTATATGTATAGTATTGTGTTCAATTCCAATAGATTCAAAAAGTGGTATAAGATAGACTGGCCATACCAATCAATATTAATGAGCTCAGTCCCTTTCTCTGGAATACTAATAGAGGGAGAGATATTATTATCTCATATGCAAATTCTCACAATCCCCCAAGACAGAACCAAGGTCAATAAATATCGATCATTAAGTTGACAAGGAAGCTTCTGGAAGGAAGCTACAGTGATCTCAGATGAGCAGGGGTCAAGGCAGCAAGCTGTGTTGAATAAGCTATCAGGACCTCCCCCTGGACCAGCTCTCCTTTATGTTGTTTTCCAGCCTCATTCTCCCTCCTGGAGTTCAAAGCTTGCCATACACAGGAGCCAATCATTGATGCCTGCTTCATTAAGTACAAGCTGATCACAAGAACAACTTAAATTTTTATAAACAACAAAAAGGCTTCAAGAATGAATGTACAATTGTAGAATTACAGGTAAACTGCAAGTTTGAAGGAGAGATGTTTTGGAGTATGTAGGGGTGGTCTTTGAAACAACCCCCAATTACCCAGGGGTGGCCCTCTACTCTACCTGCTGATATAATGCAAGTCTCTGGGAGTCAAGCCAAGGCAAAAATGGGGCAGCAAAGATGGAGCCTCAGAATGCCAACAACTTTGTAAAACACATGTCAACCATTTTATCTTTTTGAGAAGCTACCTCTAATAGAAACAGAAGAAAAAAATAATGTGCAAAGAGTAAAATCTCCTAGAACTAAAATCTTATCAAATCAATATTCAGGAAGGGCCAGTTCTGACTTAAGCATTTAAATCATTAAAAGTGACTTTCCTTTAATTTGCCCATTCAAACCAGTATATATGTTGATGGCTAACTCCTTCTAGTCATCACTCTTCCTAAATATTAAATTGATTAAAAAACTAAGGATTATTTGCTTAAACAGTAGTTAACTGTAATAACATTGAAAATCACTAACTACTGAAACATCATACTCTGTGTAAGCAGTTCTAAAATGACTATCTGTAGGCTGGCCGGCATGGCTCAGTAGTTGAGCATCAACCTATGGACCAGGAGGTCTCGTTCAATTCCTGGTCAGTCCATACACCCAGGTTGCAGGCTCGGTCTCCACTGTGGGGTCTGCAAGAAACAGCTGATCAATGATTCTCTCATCATTGATGTTTCTATCTCTCTCTCCTTCTCCCTTCCTCTCTAAAATCCATAAAAAAGCTTAGAAATAAAATGACAATTCATAGTTATGTGCTAGCTAACTAATAGTAGAGAAGCAAAAACCTAATAATATCCATTTATGATGAGTAGCAATAAAATTGTATGAATCAAAATACCCCTTTGCTCAGCTGGAACTATGAACATGATATCATAGTATGAACAAAGCAAAATAAAGCCGTTCAGTGGATCCATTTGCCAAAGAGCCAGTTTCAGCAGAGGGGAGAACACTTATTTATATTAAAGCTCAAAGGCAATCCAACTTTTGCTCATTTAAAAAAGTGCCTACTAGTGCAAAGACAGTGAAGTGAGAACAGCATCATCACTGTTTGAAATGGGAAAAAATAATTTAACGTGACTGTGTACTAATTCACTATTAAGTCAATAAGAGTTTTTCAAACTATCAATCTGACATGGAAGTTATTGCTTTCCCACTTGGTAGAGATATTTTAAAATATGTTGAGTGGAGTTATGATGTTTTGATGAGTTAAAATAGGGCAAGTGCTTAGACAATGGCTTGCACGGAGTAAGGAAGGCTCATTAACTGCGACAGACCACACTGTTGAGTGTAAAGTCACAAACCAAGCCCCTGTCTACTGTTGGGTAGATCTCATTGCAAACTGGACCTCTTTTGTATCCATTTAAGTTTCCTTCACTACCCATCACTCTCCCCATCTGCACTCGGCTCAAACCACACTCACCTCCTCCAAATCCCCACCTTTCTGCCCTTGCCCCCTGTAAGGTAATGACCACAAAAGCTGAACACTTTGTCCTGTTCCCTTCTTCACAAGGGCCTCAACTCGTTCCTGGACTATGGGACGTACTTCAGAAATGTTGCTAAATGAATAAATAAGTAAATGAGAACCAATGGAAGAAATAAAAGAATGTGAGAGAGGAAGAGAGGGACAGATGGAGGGAGGATTAAAGTCCTAGCTCAACCTTGTTAAGATTTATTCTAGGGTCAACGATAGTTTGCTGGTATTTCCATTATCATGAGGTGGATCCCATCTCAGTTCCCTTCATATATAGGACTTGGTACCCACATCAAAAGATTTTCATCTCTATTATTCCAACATATGGAGTCACTTGAGAATTTAATATTCTATAATACATCACCTGGAAAGATGTTTAAGATCTAATAATTTGACTTACACTTGACCACATACTTCCAATCTCACTTGAAGGCAAAATAGAACATTTGCTTATTAATTGCCTTTCTAGATTATGTGAAAAAGGAATTTACAGCCTGCCCCATGTTAATCCAAAGCTCTTATCACCATGTGCATTAGTAAAGATGCATTCCTAAACACACTCGAGATCACCTATGCAAGTCTCCCATATGTGAAGTGTGCTTACAATAATGAAGTTGTCCAGGATTTACTACATACTGGCTTGTAACAGGATGTATAATTTTGGAGTGAAAAAGAAAAGGACTCTGGATTCAGACCAGGGGCTCAAATTCTAGTCCCAGTTAGTAAACATGTAACATCAGGCAAGGTATTTAACCTTTCTGAGGCTCTCTTTCTCCATCAATCAAATGGAGAAAATCACAGGTATGCTACCAAGCAGAGTAATGAGGTAAGTTTGTAGAGGACTTACCTTTGCACATAGCAAGTTCTCAATATATACGAAAACTGCTAATAGGCCGAGAGAGCAAACTGCAACTAAAATCAGAATCCCTTAATGACACTTAGCTAAGCCAGTGTGTGACGGCATGAACACGGTCAGTACCAGCTGAACGAATGGCTGGTTCCTGGTGACTGGCCACCCAGGAAGCGGCCCTCCTTCCCTTCCTTGCAGATGTCTGTTATGTAGAATCTCTTCCCTTGAGCCTATTCTAGTCAGAATCACATGTATACCATAGATGCTTACTGAGGGAAGTGCCTCCATAAGACAGTGATGCTAGCCCCCACCCATGCACCAACACACCGCACTTCAATCTGCACTGGCGTTTCTGTTTAGAAGAGCCAGTCAGGAATGACCAGTTCTGGGCTGAGACTCCAGAATGCAGATTATCATAGCTCAGCGGGTTGACTTTTGTGTGTAAACTGCTTATGCACCTTCTGCTCTCATTAGGAAACACCTGCGGCTGCTTAGTAGCAGCACATCTGCTGGCCAAGCTCCTAGTTTCTGACAAGGAAGTCAGAGAACGGAATGCCACAGTTTAAAATCTGCTGATAATATCGGGTTAACCTTATCTGATCTGGTGGATTTTTGGAGATGAGGAAACAGATATATAGGCTGCAAAATTCCAGTCTGACTCCCGTCTTTTAGTTCCAATTTCAGTGGATTCGCTTGCTCAAATTTCCAACATAACTGGACTACCCTCTCCTGGGTGCCACCTGCCCCAGCTGCAATTTGACCTCAACAGGTGTTAACCCTCCATGCAGAAGTGAATGCCCATCACAGCAGAGCAATAACTGAAACACAATCCTGGGGCTCTGGAAAATCCAAAGGGCCAATGTATAGGTCCAGGTCAAGCTCCCTTAGCTTGACTGTCCATATCAAGGAGTCCCATAAACAAACCCATCACATTAATAGGCCTTTGTTTTAGATTTAAAAGCACATCTCACTCCTCATTTTTATTACTGCAGCTATGCAGTCTGTTTATTTTTAACGTGCAGGCAAGAGCTAACCAGGTACACTGAACCCCAAACTGACCCTCAATAGCATCAACATGTATTTTTATAGTGTCAGTAATGCACCAGCCATTATGTGCCCTTTCGAAGTAATTCTTGTCCTGTCAACTGCTGTGAGAGCCCAGGGCAGATGCTAAGCAATCCAAGTGCTCAGTGGTTATATAGTATTTGGCCAGCCCAGCAGGTAATTTTCCCTAAGTATGTGTGTACTTAAATGGCACCTTCCAATTATATCTCTTTGTGAGACTGCAAATGTGGTGGCCCACACTCTCCAGATGTGCTCACGCTCCCAGCTCCCCCACCCACAGGGCACTCTCTGCCTCCCTCTTGGGGAAGCATTGGTGAGTCCTCCTGGGCAAAGAGGCTGAGAAGACTGACAGGTGCGGCCTCCACTGTCCTCTGCTCTGGCTCTAGACTCAGGCAGACAAGACCACCCTCTGAGATGCCTCCAAAGGAACAAAATGGGCACCTGTGCCGAGACCGGTTTGGCTCAGTGGATAGAGCGTCGGACTGCGGACTGAAGGGTCCCGGGTTCGATTCCGGCAAGGGCATGTACCTTGGCTGCGGGCACAACCCCAGTAGGGGGCGTGCAAGAGGCAGCTGATCGATGTCTCTCTCTCATCGATGTTTCTGACTTTCTATCCCTCTCCCTTCTGCTCTGTAAAAAATCAATAAAATATATTTCAAAATGGGCACCTGTGACACAGCCTTGAACCTTCAAGTGTTTTATAGGCTCCCAGCTCACCACTACCCATCATTTGAGACAATTCAAGTGGAAAACTATAAATACTGCAGTTATTCTGTGTACCAAATATTGGGTTTCTCCATTAATGTTTGGTCTCAAACATTTAATCTTGAAAAGAACATGACATGATGGGCTTCTGGCGTTAAAGTTCTAGTTTCAGAGAACAAGCTCAGAGGAGTTTGGGGAACTAGGATCAAGGGTGAAGGAAAGAAAAAGTCAGAAATACTGCAATGGGTTAGGTAAGGACTGAGGTTCAGATCGTAAATCTGAATCTTCTCAGCACTAATTCTGTCTCCACACTAAATTATACTGCACTATATTCAATTACTAAATGTCAAACTCCTCTCTCCTCCCTCTTCCCACCCCACTTCCCTCTGTCTCCCTCTCCCTCTTTCTCATCAATCTCTCTTTCCTCACACTTGCTCTCTCTCCTTCCCCATTTCCTCTAAGGAAATGACAGCAATATGCTCTTCAAGGCATGCCGAAGTCCAATCAGAATTTTTTATTTTTATTTTTAAATAAATATATTTTATTGATTTTTTACAGAGAGGAAGGGAGAGAGATAGAGAGTTAGAAACATCAATGAGAGAGAAACATCGATCAGCTGCCTCCTGCACACCCCCTTCTGGGAATGTGCCAGCAAACAAGGTACATGCCCTTGACCAGAATCGAACCTGGAACCCTTGAGTCCATAGGCCAATGCTCTATCCACTGAGCCAAACCAGTTAGGGGTGACCAGTATTCTTGACTTCAACACTCACAATTCTTAACAACACACTTTGTGACATAAAAAAAGATGAGAAACTTCCAGTCGAGGATCCCTGCATGACCCTCACAGATCTGTCCAATTCACTGCTTTCCTTTCACTGGTTCACTGATCTCATGAGCCTTCTTCCTTTTCTTGTTGTGTATTCTCATTTTCAGGGCAACTGACGACATATGCAGTTCTGAATTTTATTTTAAGTAATTAGTAGTTGACTATCGTTTATTTGTACAATTGGTGTAATTAAGTCTAATTACATAATTGATGAAAGACTGAGTAACCACATAATTAGAATGTGCAATAATAACTGTTGCAACCCCATTGTTGTGACGTGCAATGACACAATTATGATGTGTAACAGCTGGTCTAATTCACAGGGTTCCCTACAAAGAGAGACAACAGTGTGACCCCTGCATGGTGGAATTCAGGTGAGGCTGGAGACTTGCAGAGTAGCTTTCAGCTTCTAGACCTGGGCTTGCTATTCATCTTCATCTCACTAACCTCACCCTTGTGGTCGGTGCTCTGTGGAAATCTAAGGCAGCAGCTGAGGATGCCTGAAGAAGGTACTCATAAGGGCAAAAGCAAACATCCTTAAAATATAAAACAGTATCTGCAAGGAGCAAGCTTGAATTTCTGAAATGTGCATTCCTGCATGTCAATTTTACATTCAAGTAGTAATCAGGGTTCAAGAAACAGGGTGTCAAATGTCTGCAGACCACAAGCACAATTACCAGTGGGCTAATGATTAGGACGGGGGACTCTCAGTATTCCCCCCACTCACCTCCGGACATTTTCCTGATGACTACAACAGGTGAACCACAGAAATGTATCCTCTCTCTGTGGCCTCTCTCTTTACTGCACACCACCCACCCACGTCCACGCTTATTCTCTAGGCCAGCAGCATCAGCAGCAACTGCAACACATCTGGAATCTTGACCCAAATGCCTCATTCTTCAACCACAACTTCTTACCCCTTAGGCTCACCTGCTCAGAAATCCCACCCTGGCATTTTCCTTCAACCTCAGAGACATCTCCAAATCTCCAACCCTGGACAGCCACTTGCTCCCTGCCAGACCTCCTTCCCTGGCCCAATTTCCACAGTCCTGCATTCTCACCCCTATGCAGCCATTCTCCATCCCTGACAAAAGTCCTCCCGATAACGGACTTAACTCTTCCTCAGTTCCACACGGATCCCTGAGCATCAGAAAATCCCTGAATAAAACCACGCAGCTGAAATGACCACTTTCCCTCTAAACTCATGGTCTCACATAGCAATTGACATTCTATACTGACTGCAAACTGCTATTTTTCTGAATTGGTTTTCTTTCCAATTTCCCAAGGCCACTCAGGGTTTCCCTCCTCTCCTCTAACCTCCCAAGTCCTTTCCTGCACCATCGTGTTCAGCTGGTGCCCTCGTTACACAGTTCATTACAAATAATAAGCGAAATTACTCTTTTTCTTCCCTGTAGCCCTCCAGCCTGCACACATGCACACCTCGAGCTTCCTCTTTGCCTGCCAAAGGTCACGCCCTCCCAGGCCCTTGTTTCTGCTTTTCAGGGTCTATGATGCTAGCTATCTCTCACTACCTGAGTGCTGGCACCTAAACATAAACCATGCCCAGCTGTCTTCCATTGCATGAAACAAAACCCTCCTGACCCCACATCCCCCTCACATACTGGACTGTCACTGTCTGTACTGCAGTCAGATTTCCGAAAGAGCCCATCACTGTCACTCCACTTGGCCAACCCTCACCATGCGCTGGCAGCACTTATCAGGGACACCAGCACCCATGCCACAAACTTACCAAGCACTCTGAGCTCCTGTCCTCCCTGATGTCTCAGCAGGATGGGCAGGAGAACACTTCCTCCTCCTGAAACAGTGCCTCCGGCACACACACACTTCCACTATCCTCCCCGACCCCTCCAGATTCTGATACTTTTCAGTTTCCCAGACAGGCTGCTCTGTGGTACCCAGACTCTAAATGTTGGGACACTCCTCCCTCCACCCTTAGCCACTTTCACCTCTTTCCCTAGATCAGGGGAAGTAAACCTTTTATTCTGCCAAGGGCCATTTGGATATTTATAATATCAATTGGAGGGCCACAGAAAATTATCAACTTAAAAATTAGCCTGCTATATTGGATCAAACATTTAATGAACTCACTCCTAATGCCTTCGTAGGGCCAGACCAAATGATTTCATGGGCCTTATAAGGCCTGCAGGCCAGATGTTTCCCAATCCTGCCCGAGATGACTCCATCCATTCGAAATTCCTCTCTATGATCCTGAAAGGTTAAGTCCAGGCCAGGCTTTCTTCTAAGTGCTGGAGTCTGATATTTAACTTCCTCCTTGACATTGTCTCATCCATGTCTCACAGACTTCTCAAACTTAACATGTTCATTACGGTGGTCCTAATTGGTCCCCAAATATCCTATCCTTCTCCCTCCCCCAATGCAATGCTTCCCTTCTCAGTAAATGGCAACACCTCAACTTGTTATTCAAGACAAACACCAAGAAGGCCCTCCTTTCGTTCACTCTATAAGCCAACCCACCAGTAGGTTCTGTCCAAATTTTCTCTCTCCTCTTGAACATTCATCCCTCCTTTTCCACCTCACCAGGTCAGGCCCAGCCACCTTCTGCTTGACCAGTCTCCTCTTTTACCTCCACAGCATGATTACAGATTGCAATTGGTTTTTTATATTTTTCTGTTTTATTGTTTGTTTCCTGCCTATCTCCACACTAGATTATAAATTGTCCTTTGATTATGTTCACTGGTTTACTGGCTCACAGCACCCAAAATGGGATTAATCAGGTCATCAAGTTTCCATGGAATGGACAAATGAATAACCATGGTGTTGGCACCAGTAAGCTGCAGAGTATGCACCTAATGTAAACTCCTAAAAGTCACTACGGACGCTGGAGACATGACAGAGCTCATAAGAAAAGAAGCTAAAAGTTCTTCAAAAGTTAATATAGAAATGCCATATGCTAAGAGGTACTGTATAAATTGTGTCTCCCCAAAATGTGTACTTGGAAGCTCTACACTCCTATGTGATGGTACTTGGAGAGGAGTCTTTGGGAGAAATTTGGGCTTAGATGAGACCAGGATGGTGGGGACCTCATGATGGGCTTGGGTTCTTATAAGAAGAGACACCAGACGTGGTTGGCTGGCTGGAGCTCTCTCTGTCCCTCCTTGGACATTTATGTGAAATGTCCAAAATAGGTAAATCCATAAAGTTGGAAAATGGATCAGCAGGGTAGGGAAGACTGGTAGTGAGGAATGGGGAGTGACTAATAATAGTTTCTTTCGGGGGTGTTGAGAATGCTTTAGAATTACATTGTGGCAAATGTTGTACAAATGTGAATATATTGAAAATCAATGAACCATTTTAAATGGGTAAATTTTATAATATATGAGATAGATCTCAAAAATAGCTGTTAAAAAAGAAAAAGAGGAAGAAGGAGGAGGTTATATATTACACATATTCAATATTCAATTTCCTTGAATCTAAGTTGTCATCAATATGAAGATGGACCACTACTTTATGTACCACTAAGAAGAAAAAGATCTGCCAATTATAGCCCTAGAAGCTATTAATTGTAAAGATATTTCATGTTTTCAAAGACATTAAAGTATGGGAAAATGTATCTTTAAATTAATGAAATGTGGTAGCTCTCTTCAATTCTAGGAATCAGTTCCTGAAGTCTTGTAAATAGGAATAAATTCTTTAAGGGGAAATTCATTAACAATTAACTCATTCATAAGAAGAAAAAAAGAACATTTATCAAATGAGAATTATAAGCTGAACATTAGCTTTTCATATTATTTGCTGAACATATGACTTTGACTTGGAATACATCATTCATTGAACCCTCAGAAGTGCCCTTCCAGATAAGCATTATGTATCATTTTACAGATGAGGAAATGGGCTAAAGAAGGGTGCATAATTAGTGTATAGCAGGGGTAGCCCTGAAAGCTATGTCTCTAAGTATCTACTCAGCCAACACATTATGAATGAAAAATTCAAATGAATTTTTTAATGAATACTATCTTTCCTCTATTACCTATAGAGATGTAGATACCAAGTCAAACCTCATCACTCATCCCTCACATTCTCTTGGTCACCTCCCCCAAAACAACTCAGATACATTAAAGAAATGGGGTTATGATCTAAAATCACCAAGAGTGATTTTGGCCACCCTCAAGCTCTCTACCTTCAGGATTTGCATTTCCTATGAAGTCTCCAAGAGCTTCAAGAATGAAAACATGGAGAAATCAAAGATGACACAAACAGAACAAAGTGGAATTCTTTTTTAAATGATAAAAAAATAGTATGAAATGCAAGTGCACTTCAATTTATGTTGCAGATGTTTTGCTGAAAATTATGTGTAGAACAAATTGATTTATAAACAATCTTGTTTTAAATTCAGCAAGAACACTGTGATGAAACCTTGGGATGGAAACTTTGATAATGAGAAAAATTTGTACTAAGAATAGTTAATTCCCAATCTCTGTTTTGAGTTTCTTTTCTTAACTTTTCTTTTCCTTTTCAAGTGGTGCCAACCTATAGAAAAACATTCTTTTATACATTTCGTGGGCAGAAATGTCATGGGACCAAAAGATTTTTAAAATGTGCCTATTTACACTATTTATGAGTCATTTCCATAATGTTTTAAATACACAGTTGACCCTTGGACAAAATGAGGTTAAGGGTGCTGACCCTTTAAGCAGTCAAAAATCCTATATAATAAAAGAGAGACATGCAAATGTTACTGTACCTTTGCTATGCTACTAGCCAATCAGGAGTGGGGGGCGTGGCCATGGTTCTGGCGGACAGGGGAAGGAAGGCCTATTGCACAAAACATGGAAGGGTTCACTAAGCCTGTCATCCTTGTGCATGGGCCATGCTAAACTCCTCTGTATCATTCCAATTTTAGTACATGTGCTGCCAAGAGAAGCACGCTACAAGCTCCATCCGCATGGTATTTAAGGGCCGGCAAGATCCCTCCTTTTCAGTTATGGTGACTGAGTCGTGTCCTTTCATGGTGACCTCGGGATGGTTAGGGGAATTTGATGCCACAGGATCCCCTCACAAGACTCATGTTGGTTGCTCTGATAGTTACGCTGCAACTGAGCTGCGGGGTTTACCTGTCGCATAGGACATGCAAATGAGTGCCTGGGGCACCTTGTGTAATGAGCTGGGAAGGGGGCCCTGGGGATGGGACAAGTATGCTTGCCTTGGGATGGCTGAGTGGAGGTAAGAGGTGAAGAACACCATCTCCCGGGGACTCCAAGTGGGGGCTGAGGAAGGTACACTTTCTCACCTGCAGGCAATGTAATGGAAGGTATTGGGACTGGCAGGGTAAGATTTGCATTTTAGAATGTTCGCATGGGGCAGCCACAGTGCTGAGCACAGGCCACCAACAGGTCAGAGAAAAAGGGTAAGCAGAGTCTGTGCCCTGGTGGAGCCTGGCACCCTGGCACACACCCTGGCACATAGCCTGGCACAGAGGGGGCCTCCAGGGAGGAGGGACAACAACAGAGAATGCTCGAGCTGTCCTGAGGAGGATTGTGGAGCACACCACTCTGCAGGGAAAGATGCTGTCACAGTTTGGCTGTTTCCAACTTCTAACTCAGTCTGCCAGAAACAAAGCAATAGCCACGCCTTGGCTGGACCCTGAGCACCTGGAAACCCTCCCAGCCACAGTCTCTATCTCCCAGGCAGGGAGTCCCTCCCTCAGTCTTGCCTTTCGCCCCCTCCCTTTTGGGAGGGGAGGAAGTCATCCTGTCTCTGTCCAGCAAACCACGGCTTAATCACTGGGAACTAGTGTGGAGCAGCTGGTACTCTGCTCATTCCATGGGTTGTTTTCACAGTTCCTGTTGTATTGTGTGGGACCTGGGTGCTCTCTGTCTCACAATGTGTCCCTACAGCCATCCATTAATACCAGCCACTGAGCAGGAAGAGCCCCAGCCAGAAGTTTGTGAAACTCTTAAGGATTTGGGAGGCTGGCAAGTGTCTGATGCTGTAACAATGAATTTAGAGAAGAGAATGGGTGACAAAAGATGAAGTAAATGAGTGGAATTCTCTCCCCACTTTTTCTTCCTAGATCCTATTTTCTCATTTCCTACAGCTGGAATATTATTATGAAACTCCAACACACAAGAGGGCTGCCCCCATATGGTCAAAGATCCTGCCCCCATGTGGACACAAGATGGCCACCAGAAGATAGCCAGCAGGAGAGGGCAGTGAGAGGTTCCAGACCTGCAAGGGAGGGCAGTTGTGGGCCATTAGGCCAGCAGGGGAGAGCAGTTGGGAGGGACCAGACCTGCAAGGGAGGGGAGTTGGGGGAGATCACACCTGTAGGGGAGGGCAGTTAGGGGTGACCAGGCTGGCAGAGGAGGGGAGGTGGGGGCAAGCAGGCTGGCAGGGGAGCAGTTAGACATCAATTAGGCTGGCAGTGTAGTGCTTAGGGAGTGATCAGGCTGGCAGGCAAAAGCAGTTAGGGGCAATCCAGGAGGCAGGCAGGTGAGCAGTTTGGAGCCAGCGGTCCTGGATTATGAGAAGGATGTCCGACTATCTGTTTAGGTCCAATATTACTGGGATCGGGTCTAAACAGGCAGTCAGACATCCCTGGACAGGTCCTAGATTGGAGAGAGTACAGGCTGGGCTGAGGGACATCCCCGACCCCACCGTGCATGAATTTCATGCACCAGGCCCCTAGTCCATGTATAACTTTTGACTCCCCAACTTTAACTGCTAATAGGCTACTGTTGACCAAATGCCTTACCAATTACATAAAGTCTATTAACACATATTTTGCATGTAATATGTATCATGTACTATATTCTTACAATAAAATAAACTACAGAAAATTTTATAAGAAAATCATAAGGAAAAGAAAACACATTTACAGTATTTATTTTTAAAAATCCAAGTATAAATGGAACCAAGTATGAATAACCCCAATGTTATTCAAGGATCAACTGTATATATCAACATAGTGGAACAGCAGAAAGAGGAGGAGGAGGAAGGGTAAACCCTGGAAACAAATTCCAGGATCAAAACTGGGAGGTGGGGGAGGAAGGGAGTGGGCTCAGAGAGGGAAAGTATCTCCCTCAGGTCCCCCAAAGCTCTGAGCCACTCTCTCCACAGCACCCTGTTCCCAGGGGAGCTCTATGGCCAACCTGCACTTACAAAGCACTATGTCTCTGGTCTTCTTCTGTGGTCAAAGGTCATAAAATGGCCTTTACACCATACTATAATCAGAAGTGTTGCATTAAAAAGAACTGGATTTCCAAAAGCAACTGACTAAACAAGAGAGCTAAAAGACCTGCTTCCTGTTCCCAACACCATTGAGTTGGTGTCCCCTGCACACAGGTCTCCCAGGCCCAGTACGCCTTCCTGCACTAGGTTTGAAATCGAAAACTTCTCAAGCTCTGGGGTCTCATGCTCTTTACCCCTTAGCCATGTATTTTAGTTTCTGCTAAAAGGTCTGCCTGAAAACATAAATGATACCCAAACTCATGAGATGACCTATTTTCTCTTTCCATAAAAACTAGACATTCTGGGAAGTCTCTAGCAGGCACTGACCCAGCCACCAGTGTCTTGGTTCTACAAACAATGGCCCCAGGGAACACAAAATCAGCAGTAGCTCACCCCCACTGATCTTAATAGAGAGTGGGTAGGCAGAAGGCTTATAAATGAGATGAGTCATTTGGTTCACCAAGGGAGAAGATAAATAAACCAACACTCCAATTAATTTTAACCTGCAAAGAAAGTGCTTGTGAATGGTGCTTCAGCCAAGTCCGCAGGGTCTGAACAACCTTAATTATTCACAATGCAAATTGCTCTCTCTGCTTGCTGGATAATTCCTCAATACCTTCCATCCTGCTTCCTCTGCCCTTCACTCATCCTTCCATCCTCCTTTCTCAGCATCCTGCTCTTTACTCCAGAAGAGCCAGAAGGAAATTTCTGGGAAGGGCCTTCCAATCATTTAGTCATTCTCTTTAAAAAATCTTAATGAATTGCTTACTTTTAATGAATCTTCCAGGACCCTAATTATCTTAACCTAGGATCCTAGGGCCTGGCTCAGTGGTTGAGCATGGACCTATGAACCAGAAGTCACGATCTGATTCCTGGTCAGGATACATGCCTGGGTTGCAGGCTCAATACCCAGTGGGCAGCATGCAAGAGGCAACCAGTCAATGATTCTGTCATCATTGATCTCTCTCTCTCTCTCTCTCTCTCTCTCTCTCTCTCTCTCTCTCTCTCTCTCTCTCCTTTCTCTCTGAAATCAATAAAAATATATTTTTTAAATAAAGAGGATCTCACTCTCTGCATTTCTGCTTCCCACGGCAAAGCTGCTCTGCCTTTCAGAAAAACAAATGAACAAACCAACGCTTTAGCCTCGTGAGCTGAGTGAGATTAGGTCAGAGATTGGATGGAACCCACCACACTGTCTGGCCGAGGTTACATTATGAATTGGATTGTAGTGTGCTAATGCAGGTGAAAGTGCATTTAAATGATCACACCATTTCTCTTTGGCTGTAAAGAGAAATTGGAAGACATAGTGGTCATAGTTTTTCTCATCGGAACATGCTGTCACAGAGTATGTTTTGGTTTTCCAATGACACTGACCCAGCCATTTGTTCATCTTGGCATGACTCCAGTGATCCCTGCCTATCTGTGTTGTCATCTTTAAAGTCTTTATTATCAGCCTCACTCCCCAGCTAGAGAAGCTATCTGTCCCCAAAACAAATTTAAAAGGTCAGAGGATGAGGTAGGACGTGTGGATGATGAACCAAAACTGAGAACCAGGGAACAGGTGTGGCCTCTTTGGATAGCTTCTTAATTGGATAGCCATAACGATAGGAAACCCAAAGGCAGCAGAATCAGGCCCAAGGCTAGAGCCACCACAGGGCTAACAAAGCTCAAGAGTCCATTTCTCAAAGGCAAGTGATCTGCCCTCTCTCGTGGCTCTGACTGGTTGCCCTGCCGCCTTCCTCTCCTCAGCTCTGGGGGTGGTTTCTTAACAAGATCCCTTCACTGGGCAGTGTAGTTTCAGAGAGCACAGCTTCAGTGAGCGCTCCCAGGCCACAGTTGTGGTCACCTGGCAGAGGTTCTGGGCAGAGTGAAGAAGGAGGTGGGAAGTCTTGCTGGTGTATGTGCAGAACCAAATGGCCCAAAGAACGAGATTTAGGTCAGTACTCAAGTGAGTGGGAGTCCTCACTAATTGGAGCATCGCCTGACATCAGAGAAGCTGCAGAATGGATGAGTCCAGGAGCCAATTGTGCCACTCCCTGCAGGAGCCGGTGGCTGCAGGGGGTGTGGACTGATTTCCCCACCAGGCCTCTGCTCCTGACCTGCTGTGAGGCATGGGCAATGGGAAGGGTGCTTCTTATGAGTCAGTCGATTTCAGTTTCGGCCTGTCTCTCCCCTTTTGCCATATTTGCTGCCTATCCAGAATGTTACAGTTCCATGAACCCAGACACACCTGGGGTTTCGCTGATCTAATTAGCCACAGATGAGTCTGTTCCCAAAATAGGGAGTCAATTATTCCAATTTCTGTTCTAACCAACAAGGCATGACGTAGGCCCAAGGCACATAACCCCAGATTGGGAGAGGAGACACATTCCTTCTGAACAGGTCCTCAAGGCTTTTGATCCTGCATGAATGTGACTCTGAAAGTCGTGTCCTGAAGATGGAGCTGAGCACAGGGATAGACAAACCTTCCTTTGCACATAGCTTTCAAGTCCCTGAATCTGAATGGAGGACACTGGTGAACCGGTCTCCTTTAGGATGGTCCTCACACTGCAGGAAAGGGCTATGAGGTAATCCCAGAATCTACAGCTGAGCCCAGAAAATCAGGGACTGCTTCCTTCTGACACCAAAGACCAAGACCCTGTGAGAAGACCCAGGGCACAGTCCAAGCATGAGGTCCCTAAAGCTGCTTCCCCTGACCCCAAGGAGGTCCTGACACTCCCTCCCCTCAGGTCACCCTGCCCTAGGCACTCCCCTGCAGGGCATCTACACCTAGACGTGGAGTTTTGAGATTGGGATCATTGTAGCGCTGTCCATTACCTATGTGATGTTGGGAGTTCCTTAATTTCTCTAAACCATTTTTCTCATTGATGACGTGAGAGTGATGAAAGCAACCATCTCAGGAGCTTGTGGTAAGGCTTAGGCGAGTTAACAAGAAAAGGTTTAGACCATAGGAAGCACTCAGTACACTTTCACTGTTGTTTTGTTGCCAATACTACCAGTTATCAGATTCCATGTCAGACCATGAACCCCTTAAGGGTAGGAAACTTTTCCAATTCCCTTCCAGCACCCAGCACAGAACATGATGTAGAAGAAGATCCAAAGACTGTCTGATAGATGAATGAATGTTGTCAATCCAATGGACACTGCTGGACCACTGACCTCAGCTTCATTGAGTGGTGATTGTCTGAGACCTTCCCTACAGTATGCTGAGAGAGGGGAGAATTCAGTGAGCCACCAGGCAGAGAGGCACTGAGCAAGGAGAGAGAGGGGCATGGAGTTCTAGCAAAATAGACTGGCACTGACTTTGACCAACTGGCTGAGCCTGGGCACCTACATTTCTTCTCAGTGCATCTATTTGTACATCTAAACAGAAGCTAAAACTATTGGGAAGATAGGGTATCATTTCAGGAAGAACAAGGTCAAAAGGGAGGATGACCCATCTTTCTCCACTGCCCCACGCGACTCTATCATGTCCAGAGAAACCAGCTAACTCTCAATTGGTTCTATTTCTGAATCACAGCAGAAGCCAACTGGTATTCCCAGTCATTCCCTGCCTGTGCTGTTCCTTCACACCCACCTGGGAACCAACCCTCCTTTGAATGGGCCACAATGGGCAGTGTCTCCCATGCCTCTTTGAACCCATGAGGCAGAAAGTGTGTGACTCTCCTGAAGCTAGACACAGGAAGCTCCACGGCTGACCTGGGCTGCCGGCCGCTGTGTAACCATCACTGGAGAGACATCTGTGGCCTTCGTCCTCTGGAGGAGGCAAGGATGGGACCTGGCAAGGAGCCATGGAGGTCATGTGCCCAAGTGAAGGAGGGTAACTACACCCATTGAACTTGAACTGCTCTGAGTATCCTTTGTGTTTTAAACAGGGTATTTCATTGTCTTTGGAATGCCAAATAATACTGAAGAAGGGCATGTTATTTTTTTAATATATATTTTTATTGATTTCAGACAGGAAGGGAGAGGGAGAGAGAGAGAGAGAAACATCAATGATAAGAGAAAATCATTGATTGGCTGCCTCCTGCAGAACCTCCATTGGGGATGGAGCATGAAACCCGAGCATATGGCCTGACGGGAATTGAACCATGACCTCCTCATTCAACCACTGAGCTATGCCAGCCAGGCGGAGGACATGCTCTTTTTATGAATTTTCAGAAAAGGTCATGGATTAATAAGAGGTTGAGAACATTGCCTAGAGGCTTCTTGCCCTGCTGTGTGTCCTCGTCACTGTTCTATTTATAGCTGATGTCAGTCCCCTTACTCCCAACAGTTATACCTGGAAACAACATAGCAATCCAGAACTGACGGATGTATATGTCCCTTCAGCCTACCTACCTTTCTCACATCCGGAATAGTTGGGACTTTCAGTCACTATTAAAAGAAAGGAACTGACCAAATGCACAGTCCAGACACCAAGACCCTCATCCCTTTGTCCAAGAAACACCCTGTTTGCCCCACCCTAGCTGAGCATCCAGCCTGCCACTCCCCAGGCATGAAACAGCACCCGGAAGGGCCCCACCGCCACCAACATCTATCAGGGTGATTTGGTGAGGATCAGCACAGAGAGCGATTTCTTGCTCATTCATCATGGGCAGTCTGTCGAAAACAATCTCATTTCAAACCCGTCCCAGGAAGAGAAGAACTGACAAGTGGCACTAAGTAATCTACACCAGGGCTGCTGGGAGTCATTTATCTTTTCCCCACCCCACCCAGGACCTGATGCTCTGAGGAGAGAGAAGGAATAAATCATATGGGCTCTGAGGGAACCGGTTCACCCACAGAAGGGGCTTCAGATAAAACAGGTTATCGGATGGCCACATACTCCCGGCGGTTCAACTCATTTTGGTCCCTGTTTTACGATCACCATTCAGAGGAATGATTGCAGCATCTAAGAGGGGCATGTCTCTCTCATGACCAAATCTGCTCTCTGCCTACTTTTAGTTAACATTAAAAGCCAGAATTATCCTTCTTCCGGAGAAATTAAGAGAAAAGCTTATTGCTTTTTATATAACCCAGCCTCCTCTTTGTCTCAGCTTTTCCTTTGCCAGACCGTAGCATGGAGTCTGTGGCATATTAGCTAACAATTCTGTGCATGCCGTTTCCACTGACGTCAACACCCTGGAAACAGCCAGACTATCAAGCAATTTGTGGTTCACAGTGAAAAGCAGGAGATGGAAAATTTTTCCGAAGTTCCTGACTTCTTCTTTTTTTTTTTTTTTTTTTGGTAATTATTTGCAGATAGGAAAAGCGATCAGATGCTTCTTACAGAACATCTGACTAAACCCAGGTTCTGGTCCTGAGGTTGGCCAGAGCCTCAGGAGGGGCTTGCAAATTTGAATCCCATCTTTCTAAAGCTCTGTCAGTCTATGGCTTGGAAGGGACAGCAAAATGCAAATTATGGCATAAATGCTCTACCTCTCAGGAACCAATTTAAACAGAACCATCTTTTAGAGGATAGCCCCTGCCAGTTGTCACAAAGATTTACACTATGGCTAATTATACCTCATGATTATAATAGTTCTGTTTCCAAAATAAATCACTAGGTTTTATGTTTATGACATTTTAGGATCAACTTATCCCCAAACTGCTTTCATTTGCTGTCAAAGGGTCTGAAATCCTGACTTTGAAAGAAATAATACATGATTTTGCCCAAGACAAATGTAGGAATCACAGTTAAAGATCTGAAGTCAACTCTTCCTTGTGCACTTCAAGCAAGCCACTCTGACCTCTCTGTGCGTTGGTTTCCTCATCCGTACAATAAGGTTAATATTGGTACCTACCTTGTAGGCCGCTTTGTGGATGAATTGAGGTGACACTTACAAGGGTGATACTTAGCACATTGCCTGGCACAGAATAAACATTAAATTAAATATTTTCAGAAAATTCTCAGCCAGAGATGAATTAGGGGGTGGGCCAACTGGTCAGTTTCCTGAAGAAGGGGTGGGGGATGTCAATGTATAAGGTGTCCAAGAAATGTAACAAGATGGGAAACTGGGATTCTCAGCAAGAGTACTTACTACACATGATCAGGAAGACTACTTGGGAAACCCCTGTGAGGAGATAAGACTGTAGGGACAAATTAAAAGACCAACAGAGGGTCTCTGAATGGCCAATGCAGGGGCCAAGGCCTTTGAGGTACCTCTGGGATGGTTTTCTACCTTCTCCTTCTCTTCCCCCACACAAAGCTGTCTCCACACTAAATAAGTATTTAATAAATAAGTAGAGGATGTCAATGTAAAGGCATGGGAAATCAGTAGTCCAGGCATCTTCTTGTCTACCACACTGAGCTAACTGGGCATGGGACCTAAACACCCTCGTTGCTTTTTCATTCTCTCCCACTATTCAGCCACCTCCACTGATGAGAAACTCCAACTAGGCCACCATAGTCATGTGGCACCTCCCTTCTCACGAGGCACCAGTCCAAAACCCTCATAACCACCAGAGCCAAACCCCAAGGGGGTCGGGGGAATAGCCTTCAGCCCTCGCTGTGTGGGAACCTTCATTTCTGAAGACCAATAAAAGAACAATCCACCGTGCACACTATATCACCAGGACTTATCAATGAGTGTTATCTGGGAGATGTGGCTGAAAACTATCTGTGGGGATGCATGTTTATATCATAGTAATATAAATAGTTGTTGACTCCTCTAAAGTTAATGAAGCATCTTGTGTCCAACAATTTTTCTTTTTCCTTTTTTTAAAGAGTGATAAGAAGGCCGTGTTCTGGAAGGAACAGGAAGATCAATAACCATTCCAAGCCCATCCGGACCATAGACATAATGGAAAATAAACAAAGGTGATTCATGCCCCTGAGGAATCTCAAAGTCGCAAGTTAACCCAGTTTATCTTCCCAATTTTGTCAGGCAGCTTTGTCCCCCTCACCCCCATCAAGGGGTATACAGAAACAGAATAAATATATTAATTTCATGCTTTGGCAGAAAATCCAACGCAAAGAAAACAGTCTATGATAAGGTTCAATATCAAAAATAAGAAGAAAAATGTAAAAGCACTGTATTTAAAATCCATCTCTTTCTCTCTACTGGTGCTCATCACTGAGAAGGAAAACATTTATTCAGCCCACTATCTGCCAGGGATGTGCTAGTTTCAGTGGTTGGCAAACTGGGGCTCACGAGCCACATGCGGCTTGTGAGCCATGGTTTGCCGCTCTTTTGACTAGAGTTTGACGACCACTGGGATAGGGGCTTAATCACAAGGAACAAGAGCCTGTAATTATTGAAATCGAGAGTCTAGGTCAGTGGTAGTCAACAAAGTGGCAAACTGTGGCTCACGAGCTCCAGTTTGCTGACCACTATGCTAGAAAGTTACACATATCCTGACTCTGGGTTAAGGGGGGCGGTGTCATGGCCATTATACATATGGAATGACCAGACTTACAGAGATATTAACTTGCCTGAGGTTATACTCCTAGAAAGAGGCAGGCCTGGTTGTGAGTCTCAACTTGGGAGTCAAACGCCTGAGCTCTTCCCATGTTGCTCTGTTGACTCACCCCTAAAGCTATGATGGGAGGTGGAACACACCCCCTGAGATGAACTAGGTGCGATTCAAATGCTAACAGGAGCTACTTTTACTTAGAAATCAAAAACAAACTGTAGTGGCTCTAAGAGAAGCAACAAAAACAAAAGGAAGGAAGGAAGGAAGGGAGGGAGGGAGGGAGGGAGGGAGGGAGGGAGGGAGGGAGGGAGGGAGGAGGAAATAACAAATATGGGTGAGAATATGGACAAATTGCAATCCTTTAGATTGTTGGTGGGAATGTAAAGTGACTCAGCTACCATAGAAAAGAATTCAGTGGTTCCTCAAGAGTTAAACACAGAATTATCAGATGACCCAGCAATTCTACTCCTCTCTCTCTCTCTCTCTCTCTCTCTCTCTCTCTCTCTCTCTCTCATTTAATTATGAATTGAATTAAAAAAATAAACTCGAACAAATACTTGAGCACAAATTTTCAGAATAGCCTAAAGGTAGAGACAACCCAAAGGCCCAGCAGCTGATGAATGGAAGAACAAAATGTGATATATCCATACAATGGAGTATTACTTAGCCACAAAAAGGAGTTACATACTGATACATGCTACCACATGGATGTTCACATGAAAAATAATATAGTAATTAATAAAAAATAATGAATATACTCTGTTTTGCATAATCTACTATAACTCTACTTTTGCCCCACTCTGAATTATGCTCAATGAGGGAAGCCAGACACAGAAAGTCACATGTGTGATTCCATTTATATGAAATATCCAGAAGAGGTAGATCCATTGAGACAGAAGCAGATCATTGCTTGCCAGGGGCAGGGAGAGTAGGGGGATGGGAAGTGACTACTTAAAGAGTATGGGGTTTCCTTGTGAGATAATAAAAATGTCTTGGAGTTAAACAGAGGTGATGGTTGCATAACATCGTGAATATATTAAATGCTACTTAATCATACACTCTGGTATGATTAATGGTTAATTTTATGCTATGTGAATTTCACCTCAATTAAAAGCACAGCCAAGAGTGCTACAGTGAAGAAGACAATTTCACAAATCGTCTAATCCACTCTGTTCTCTGTGGACGAGGAAAGTGAGCCACAGAGTTCTAGCTGCCTCATCTAGAGTTACACTGGTAAAGTTAGCACCATCAAGATAAGAAATGGACCCTCTGTCAATTAATTTAATGGAACTAGTGTTAAATTAGTTTCTCCAAGGTCACTAGAGGAAAAGGAGAAAAATGCTGAGAGAAACATATCTTCTCTAAGCACCCCTGAGTGCATCAACTCCTGCTCCTCTGGCTCAAGGTTAAGGTTCCTGGGAAGGCTTCCTTCACCTCCACCCCAGGGAACAGGGCCTTCTGCTTCTATGCGCACACAAACCACAGAGAGTTCCACATCAATGAACAGCCCCAACTCCCCTCAACAGAGCTATTTACATGTTCAGGAAGAGTCCACTTCATTTGCTTCTGCTTGAGGTGAAGGAGGTAACCTCAATTAACAATCAGTTACTTCTTTAGCTCCTAGAGTTTGCTCATTACTGAAGCCATGTTGTCTCCCCAGAAGGACCCTAAGCAACTCAGATTTTAATATGCCTGAACTGACAATTTACTTAGCCTAGGCTTCAGTTGGGACCAAGTGACTGGAGAAATGATGGTTAACTTAGCCATTATTTTGCTGACATAATCAAAACTTGGTAATACCCAAGACTCTGAAATTACATTTTCCCTTCTTTAACTACTTTTACATGTAACTGGGAGAAGGTTATGTTTAATGGACATGTTTAAGATACATAAATTCTTGAATAGATTCTTCCCTACTTACTCTAATCACTGATCTCTTTTCATTGAACAAATTTAGCCTTGACATGAGAAATCATGAAGCTAAGGGTTCATTCTTTCTCCTCTGGCTTGGCTTTCTGAAATGTGTGGTTTGAATGTTGCTTCATATGCCAAAGAATGCATGTGAAGGTGTGGTGAGTGTGTGTGTATAATGGATATTTTCCTTGTTAAAAGGCACAATTAAATTGATAACACCTTGCAATACAACTCTCCAAAGAGTTTGTAGTGCTTAGATCTACTGACAATCCTTCTCAACATTTCTACAAACTGTTACTGAAATTCAGGTATTCTGGGAGGAAAATACCTGCTATTAAGGCAGACAACCTAGAAGTAGCCATTGATTTCTCTCTGTTTTCAACTGAACAGCCCACTTTGTCTATGCTATCTCCCACATGTGCTCATCACCTCCACTGCCTCCATCCCAGTCCCAGGCATCATCCTCTCAACTGGGACTAATGAAGCAGGCTCCTTAATATTCTCCTTGCTTTTATCTCGCAACCCACACTTGATTCTCCACATCACAGTTGGAAGGACTTTTTGGGTAACACTTTAATTAAATGACAATTAAAATACTATTTAATTCACCCATGTAAAGGTTACAATTCAATTCAATGGCTTTTGGTATATTCACAGATTTGTGCAGTCATCACTATAATTGATCTTAGAACATTTTTATTACCTCAAAAAGAAACTCTATACCCTTTAGCTATCAATGCTCCATCTTCCCACCCCTGTAAACCCCAAGCAACCACTAATCTATTCTTTATCTCCCTATATTTGCCTATTCTGGACATTTCATATAAACAGAGTAATAATTATTCCTGTGTGACTGGCTTCTTTCATTTAGCAAAATTTTTCAAGGTTCATGAATGTTGTGGGCATGTGTCAGTACTGCATTCCTTTTCACAGCTAAATAATATTTCACTGCATGAATATACCACATTTTGTTAATCCAATTGTCCACTATTTCCACTTTGGGGCTATAATGAACAATGCTGCTATGAACATTTGAGCACAAGTTTTAATTGGACATATGCTTTCATTTCTCTTGGGTATATACTTGGGAGTGGAACAGCTGTGTCCATGGTAATTCTATGGTTAACTTTTGGAGAAGTTGTCAGCTGGCCTTCTAAATCTACTGCATCCTTTTTTACATTCCCACCAGCAACATACAAGGCTTACAGTTTGTCCACATCTGCATCCTTGCCAAGCCTTATGAGCTATCATTTTTATTATAGTCCGAAGTAGTATTTCACTGTAGATTGTAGTTTTTATTTGCACTTACCTGATAACTAATATGTTGATGACTATCTATCCTTTGCTGGGTTTTTAATTGGCTGTCTTTTTGTTACTGAGCTGTAAGAGCTCTTTATATATTCTAGATATGACTTATCAGACATAGGATGTGCAAACATTTTCTCCCATTCTGTGGATCTTTTTCACTACTTAGATAGTGCCCTTTCAAATACAAAAGTTTTAAACTTTGATGAGATCCAATTGACCTATTTTTTCTGCGTTGCTTATGTTTTTGATATCACACTAAGAATTAATGGCCAAATCCAATGTCACAAAGGTTTACCCCTAAAAGGTTTTCTCCCAAAAGTTTAAAAGTTTCTACTCTTACACTTAAATCTTTGATCCATTTTGAGTTAGTTTTTATGTGGTATGAGTTAAGGGTCCACCTTCTTTCTTTTGCTTGTGGCTATCCAGTTGTCTCAGAACCATTAAAAAAAATACTGTTCTTTCCCTATTAAGTGATCTTGGCATCCTTGCCCAAAACCAGTCACCTATGATGTATGGATTTATTTCTGGACTCTCAAGCCTGTACTATTAATCTAAATTCTCAGATTGGCTTTTTAAAAGCAGAAATCACATTATTTATCTCTGAAAAACAGCTCAACCTGCAGCAAAAATCACTTTCTTTTCCAATGGTTCCTACCCAGAGACTATGGACTCCAAAGAGGTCCTTGGGGAATATGAAGAATCTATGAACTTGGATGAGAAAAATTACATTATTATTTTTATTAACCTCTAACTCAAATGTAGCATTCTTTTCACCACAAATGGTGGCAAGAAACTAGAATAGTATTAATGATACCTCTGACTTTTTTAGTAATAAAAATCCCAGATATTTACATATAAGACTATCATGATATAGATTATCTCAAAAATATCATTTACACTAATCTTATTTTAGAATTATAGGTTTGTATTAGAACTTGTACTTGATCTTGGTGATAATGCATTAATCAATAGGCACATTTACATTCTGAAAACTGTATTTCAATATAATTGGTTTTCTTATGATTCAATGTTTTTATATTATGCATTTATAGATATTCTGAAAAGGGAGTCATGGTCATCACTAGACTACCAAAGGAATCCTCAGCACAAAGAAGTTAAGAAATCCTGCTTTTCCCATTAGTGTCTTAATTTTCTTCCCAGCACTGATCATCAACTGAAATTAGCTTATTTATCTGCCAAGGTGTCTCCCTCTGACTCTACAATTGGAAGTGCCTAGCGCTTAAAACAGTGCCTGGCACACAATAGCATCCAATAAATATTTATTGAGTTAATTACTGAATCATCAGTAATTTTCAAAGCAAGAGCTAAGTCATCAGCTTAATGAAAATAAAAACTCCTGATACCAAGGTAGTGATGCATAATTCATCCTGAAAATAATTTCACATTTATAACATCAACCGGATTTAATAAGCGCTAGTATGCCCTGTGTCCTACACTATGTGCTTCATATGCAGTATCTCATTGACTGTTCTTAATACCAAGTAACAGGAATTATTATTATCCATATTTACAGTAGTGGAAACTAAGGCTCAGAGAGGTTAAGTTCTCTCCAAGGTCACAGAGCTAGTAAGAGAGGGAAAATTTATCACTAGGTCAACCCGCCTCCAGAGTATCGATCTTTAAGTCCAAATAGTAAGTCACTTTGAGGGACAAAAAAAGAAATTTCAGAGAAAGAGGTTTCTTGCTCTTCAGTGAGAAAACCAAGATGCTGTGGGGGAAAAAAAACTGCCCTACGACGTGGAGTTCAGCAGGGACTTCCAGTAAAATGTTCTCTCCACTGTCCTGTTTATGAGCCACAGCAGGAAAAACCCATAGCAAAAACACAGAAGGACTGGGCCTCACATGAAGGATGAATTTCTGAAAAGGTTTCATTTGGAAGCACAATTAATACTAACAGGCATTAACCAAGGTCTGTTCTTGTCTTTCCTGGGGTATAGATTATCTCAAATACAGCTTGCTTTTCTAAATATTAGGGCTCAGCCTCATACAGGACATTAAACACTTCATTAAGCTGAAATCCACGTTAATTTGCACAATTACCAACTGTCTCTGGCTGGAGGTGGTCTCATTTGCAGGTGGCAAGGGGGCAGTGTGGGCTGATGGAGTATCGGACCTGCATTTTATTCCCAGCTTACAGTCTCGCTGTGTTCTGGGTTTGACCTCCTCAGGCCTTACAGCAGGAAGTCAAATTGGAGCAGGGAGACAGATGTTCTCCTTACCAAAGTGGCCAAGGGCACCTGAAGGCCCATCTATCTGGTCTGCAAAGGAACAGGGCACAGGAAGTGTCCTGGCCACCTGGAGATGGAAGCAAATGGGGTTAAATGAAAGGCCCGCAGTGCCCAGGGCAGCTCACCCACATGCGGAACAGACATCTGGGTGACTTACTTCCTGTCCCCTGTGCCCAGTTTCATTTTACCAGCTACTGGCTCACCTGAAGAGTTATCCAGCCTGAGTCTACACAGGGGCTGAGGAGCTGGTAATCACATTGTTTTCCACAGTGATTCTGCTGACATTGACACACCCTGGAAACCTCGGACTTGGTGAAGCAGCTTTCCCTCTCCTCCTCGACTCAAGCCTGTGCAGGACCCCCCTCCCCCCACCCCTCCACCCCCACTCTTTTCACTGACTCTGCTGTAAAGATGTTAGCTTTGCCCAGAGACAGGTGTGGTCTTGACCCTCACTTCTGGAAGGCAATCTCTAAGCCCTTGGGATGTCATGCCCGATAAAGGTCTTTGCCTGGGTGTCTTGAGTCAGGGAGATAGTAACAATGTGAAGGGGTAGGGGGGTGGGTAACCACACCAGGAAGTCTAACAAAGTGATAGATGGTGAGGGGCTTGGAGCCATGTGGTATTTGTCAACCTCCAAGATGACTGAAAACTGAGGGCAGTCCCCCAAGTCTAAATAATTGAGCCCTAAGAAAAACGCTGAACATTGAGGCTCAGTGGGCTTCCCTGGCCTTATTCCTTAACTTTAGTGTCTCTCTAAAGACCTGATGAAAAGCTTCAAAACCCACCTCCAACAGACAACAACAACATCTAATACTTTTGTGGCCACTTTCATGCCAAGCACTGTACTAAGAGCTTTTACATATATCGCCTCATCCTTTCTACCCAGGACCCCAGGTAGGTATTATCCTTGTCCCTCATTACCACCTTCACCCATGTCACAAAGTGAAGCTCTCACACCTGGGAAAGGTTAGGTCACTTTCCAGGGGACACACAGCTATAATGCTCATGCAGAGCAGGACTAAGCCCAGGAAGGTCTGGTTCCAAATCCAGCTGCTAAGTACTCAGTGCCACTGCCTTTCCTTCACACACACTCCCATCCAGGGCTCAGCTTCCAGCCCATCTGATGATCCCTCAGTGCCCAACACACACACACTGGCTGGGGAAGGAGGAAGCCAGGGAAGGGGGCAGCTGGGACAGCTGGGACAGCTGGAGACAGCTTTTCTTCAGCCAGCCAGCGCTCTTCGAAAGCCTGGGTCAGGACCTGCCTCTGCGCAGCCTCTCAGCCCGTCTGCCATATTTTCCTCACTCATCTCAGGGGAGTCTCCTTCTTCCCAGTGAGAGTCTCCTTCTTCCCGGGTGCCACTCATCCTTGCCTGCTTCTCCCTGCCCCGCCTTTCGTTCACCAATTAAACTGTCACAGTTGGCTGGCTTGGAGACAGGTGCGGACAGGAAGACATCTAAGGGACAGGGCTTCCAGGGAGACGGGCTTCCTCCAAAGCTGCTCTTCTGTTTTCTGTCAAGCTGGTGTGAAGCCTGGCAGGAGGAGCCCACAGAAGTCCCCAGCGACTCTCCAACTGTGGGTAAGACACAGCCCTTGGGAGAACTGGCAGCTGTCGGCACTTGTCCAGGCAGCCCAATAGTGCCCAGGTCCTGGTGCCCCAGATGGAGCTTGGATGGGATCTTGGCTGGAGATGACTGGCCTCCCTGATTTGCAGCCTAAAGAGGAAATATTCCCTTAAAAACAAGCACTGACCTGCAGTGTTAGGAGAAGCAACCAAAGTGTGTCAAGACTCTGCCCTAGGGACCCCTCTAACCCCACATACATTCAGTGTTGCCTAAACTAAGCATGGGGCCACCCTTCCATAGATTCATCAGCACCATCCCCACATGTTCAAGGTTGCAAATGCAGTTGGGAAAGGGGTCACCTGCTCAAGGAGAGAAAACACACTGCAGTGTTTTGTAGCAGGAAGAGGATGGCTCCTGGCCCTGTGGAGACTGCCCTCTGCCTGCCATGTGACCTTCATGGCAAAAGAAACAAGAAGGAGCAGGTGAACCAACCCTACCCAGCAGGGCTTGAGGTCCACAGACAATATCAGGCTCCCTGACCAGCAAAATCCCTACAGCCTCATCAAATTCCCAAAGGGGTGCTGGTCCCACAAAAGAAGCACCATCATTACACGTGTGATTCATACTCATCACCTGCTACAGATTTCCTTGCTGTAGCCCCCAACTCTTACTGGTGCCTCAGTCAAGCATGCACAAGCAGGTAGCCACCAAATGCCCCTTCTGGCCCACCCTTAGCCTCCCCCCACTCTCCATAATGGAGTGTTCTCCAAAGCACTGACAAACCATCTGGCCACCCGGAGCATGCCTGTTATTAATGCTGCTCCTTCAGACCTTGCCTTCTGATGCCTATTCCAGCCATTCTGACGAGGGAAAATCCTTAGTACAGTCATCATCCACTTTCTCGTGCGGCTGCAGGAAAAAGCAGTGCCGGGTGAAGTCCTTTAAGAGCATCCGCGTGTTCCCCTTTCTCTCCATCCCATCTGGGCAATTCCCTCCAGGTCTTCAACATCACATGCAGTGAGTCTCACACTGGATGCTGAGCATCTTCGGTGTGTGTGGTGGGGTGAGAGGTGAAAACACCAGCTCTTGAGGGAAGAGACGGGTTCTGTCTGGGCGTGAAGAGGAACATGGGGCAAAAGGACATGTGCCTTCATAGATTCCAGCATCTAGCAGGCAGGCAGGCCCTGGAACCACACTCACAATTTCTTCCTGAGAGAATCATGACAGCTGAAAGGAGGGATGAGTATTTTCCATTCATAAACCAGATGATGAAACAGCTGGGACCTGAGCCATTCTGGGTTGTCTTAATGAAGCCATTATATTTTTTCCCAGCTCTGAAAATACCTATGCTCTAGACCAGTGGTTCTCAACCTTTCTAATGCCTCAACCATTTAATATAGTTCCTCATGTTGTGGCAACCCTCAACCATAAAATTATCTTCGTTGCTACCTCATAACTGTATTTTTTCTACTGTTAATGAATCATAACGTAAATATCTGTGTTGTATACAATCGCAATGTAAATGTCTACAGCAGCAGTTCTCAACCTAGGGGTTGCTTAAGACCATAGGAAAACTCAGATATTTACATTACAATTCATAACAGTAGCAAAATTACAGTTATGAAGTAGCAATGAAAATAATTTTATGGTTGGGGGTCACCACAACATGAGGGTCGCTGCATTAGAAAGGTTGAGAACCACTGCTCTAGCCTCTGTACCCACACACAGCGAACGCTGCTCTAACACGAACCTCCAAGTTTCCATGCAAAAAGTGAAAGACTGGGAGGAGTGGGTGGAGCTGAGATTTGGGACCATATCTGGGAAGAAAGGTCCAAAGGTGCTTCTAATTTTGTTTTGAATGGGTCACAGCATGAGAATCAAATGAGTAAGTGTTGACCCTAATGCCCAGCAAACTGCAAACTTTAAGGCTGACAAAGTCTACAGTCAGGCTTTATCTGTGTTAGCCCATGTCTTCACAGCCACACATGCCAGAAAATAAACAAGTTTCACATCATGTGTCCCTATAGCCAAGTAAGTCAGAAGATAATCTTGAGCAACTGTTAACACTTACATGCTTAGTGTCACAACTCTGTTTTGGTCAAGTCACACAATGGCAAAGCAGACAGCTTTGGGCCTCTTTTCTCATAAAGAATCTGACAATTTAAGGGGGTTATGCTTGCTTCCATTTATGTCCTGGAAAATACACTCTTGTGCACCTAGCAACCATGTTTAAAAAGCACTTGCAGCTCTTAAACAAACAGAGTGTATGTTTATGAGGTCCTCGCGCCGTTATTTTCAGGGATGACGTAGAGTCCGTGCTATGCAGCTTTGGGGATTTACAGTAAGTTGTGGGTGATTTATTGCTGTGACATACAGTATTTGCCTAGAGAAAAGTGGGCACCAACTTAAGCAGCCTTTGAAAGTGTGTTCCACTGTAACAAACTAGAGCAACTAGAAGCCAAGGTCTCACATCCTGGAGAGAGAAGGGGCCCTTTGGGGGAGACAGAAGACCAAGAATTAAGGATATTTTCTGGCATCCAGGGAGCAGAACTAATTCAATACCAGAAAGAGACATTTTAAAACAGAGATTGCAAACCAGAGGCCCAAATGTGGACCACGGTGGTGTTTGGGTTGGCTTGAGAGGACTTTAAAAGTTTCAGAGTCCTGGGCAACATTTTAGAACTGGAGATTCGACATATAGCCAAGCTTCCTCTCTTTTCTTTGGAACAGGGACGGATCTGGTTGCAGGAGTCTGCATAACTGCTGGGCACAATCCTCTGGACCTGGGGGCGCGTCAGGGGATGCTGAGCTGTCCGCTCACTCCAGACCTCCCCAGATCTGCTCCCCTTTTTCTCACATCCGCCTGCCTCTGCTTCCTAGAGTGTGCAAACCTCAGAAACAGAAAATGCTGTTTTTACAGTGGTATTCTCAGGGAACCGATTTCCTAAGGAGACAAGGTTCATTTTCACATATAAGAATGGACAAAGCACACGTTTCTCAAAAACTGGACAGAAAGGCAACATGATTGTTTGTTTCTTCATTGTGGACATATCCACAGGCGGCATTATGGAAAATGTTGGGTTGCAGAAGCTAATATTCCCCAAAGCTGAAGCATAAGGCATGGTTTTCATGAAACGTTGATTCTTATTTTTTAAGATGGTACGGGCAGGGGTGTGGTGAGCGGCATCTATCTCTGGCGTGTTTTCTCATCTGTGAAAACTTCCAGACGCATGGGGCTGACAGGCAAGGAAGGGACAGCACCAACTTCTCCACCAGGCACGGCAGGCTCATGCTGGTCCCACCTAAGGAAATGTCTTCATTTTAATTTGTTTAAAATCAGGAGAGAAAAGTCACTGTAATAATAATGAATATGTAATAATGAATCCAGCCCGGATTATATTCATCTTTATACAAACACAGCCATAAGATAAACTGTTGATATTCTTTATGAGAAAGGAACTCAGAAGGCACACAGAGCTCATGAAAATCCCAGTGGGCCCTCCAGGCTCATGCCGGCTCCAGACAAATAGCTCAGGCCAGGCTGTGGGCTTTGTGGATGACACAGCCTCACGTGCCATGGCTTTCCTCCCTCCACATCCCTGGATACTCTGTGTGTGGTGAGCTCATAAGCAAGACCCCTGAAGGGCATATTGCTTGCTGGCTGAAGTATCAAAAAGATGAAGTGGATTTCTTCCACTCAGTCACTCCTGGACATTTCCAAAGGTTTTCAACATGTGCATATGGAGGAGAGGAGCATCGCTACCAGACAGTCTGCTTCTCTGACTGTCTTGCTGTCCTCGAAGCATTCTCAATCCATAATCTCAGTAGGGCTTCCAGTCAGGGCTTCTTCTGGACTCAGCCCACACCAAAAATATAAGCCAAGAGGCCAAGTGCAGGCTGTCATGACAGGCCCACTGTGGAGCCTAAACCCAGGGAAGACTGAGTTTTCTGTCTCCTCAACTCAAAACCTCCCAGAGCAAAACTCCCCATAAACATCCAACTATCTTTTCAGCTTCTCAACCTCCAGTACTTATTATTAGCAATGCTCCTGTTAGTAATTGATTATATATTTCACTTGTTACCTTGTTTTATTATCTTATTTTTCCTATATTTTTGTGTGGATATTCCTGAGCCTTGTAAATTATATATATAGATAGATATAGATAGATATAGATATATATAGATATATATATAGAGATATATAGATATATATAGATAGATAGATATAGATAGATATAGATATATAGATATATAGCTATATAGCTATAGATATATAGATATATAGATATATAGATATATAGATATATAGATATATAGATATATAGATATATAGATATCAAACATCTCAATGAAAAAGAGCCAGTCTTCTACATTGTATATAAAATCCCAAACCTAGCAACATGCCTTGCACACAAATCTGTAACTAATGGAGACTGTTACCTGCTACTGAGAGCACATGTACAGGGCTCTCAGTGTTAATCCTTATTGTGATGAGACAGGTTGTCAGTCCCTTCATGTTACGCTTTCCCATCAGTTTATAGGTGGGACAGGATTGGCCCTGCTCCTCCCCTCCCCACCCCCCTCCCCCCACATACACCCTCCCACTTCCTAAGTTCTGGGAACAGTGACATATGCATCAAAAAGCCCCAAGGGCATCCTTGCTGCAAGGGGCTCTATTTCTAAACCACAAATGACTTATCACTGACCAGGGTCTCCCCAAAGCAGCAGCTTGTCAGACTGACAGGAGGAAGGACAATGGGATAAAAGCAGAGACAGAAATCACAGTTTCACTCCTGTCTGCAGCCCATAAATCTCATGTGGAAGCCATAATAGTTGCACCCATACCTCAGCACCACATGGCTTTGCCCTTGTATTTCCATTAAAGGACTCTTCAGCTGGTTCCCACCCTGGTCTCTCAGCAGATGCTAAAAGCTCGCCTGGTGTGACTTCTGGTAAAGGACTGGGCTGTGCCATGGGGAGAAGCTGCAGCTCTCTCATACCACTTGTGGCTTAAACACATGCTAGTTTAGAAAACACAACTAACTAGCTGGGTCTGCAAGGGGATACATTCTCTTCATTTGCCCTGAAGTAACCATTATTTTGTGTGTTTTTTAAATTTTTTTTATATTGTGTGTTGTTTTTGTTGTTGTTGTTTTGTTTTGTTTTGACAGAGAGAGGAAGGGAAGGAGAAAAGGGAGGGAAAGAGAGAGTGAGAGAGAGAGAGACATGAGTGGCCTGTCTCCTGAACATATCCTACTGGGGATGGAGCCTGCAACCTGGGCATGTGCCCTGACTTGGAATCTAACCTGTGACCTTTTTGTGCATGGGACCATGCTCAACCAACTGACCCATACCAGCCAGGGCAGAGTAATCATTTTTAAAAAGAAACAAGAAGCTAAGACAGTGTGCCATTTAAAGCTTTCTTTTTAAATCCTGGAGATGATGAAAAGAAAGAACTCATTTTGATTTTCGAAAGTACAGTAGATATAATTTATAATTATCAGATACTGTTTTTACAAAATAAACAAATAAGCAATTGGACAAAAATCCTCAAAGGTTTTGCATAACAAATTCCAAACAGGCCACACGAATGTGTTTAGCCTTGTTAACCTTCCACAACAGAGTTTGTGAACTCTTACTTCTCCCTCTGAAGTAGTACGGGGGAGGACGGAGGAAGGAGTAGCAGAGTCATGAAATCAGGGAATCCAAGGCCCCTTGCCAAGGCAGGTGAACTAAAGCTTTCCCAAGCAGCCACCTGGCCGGGTTTGATTTACTCCACCTGAGATGATCACTATTCTTCATGGCCCCAAAGTTCCCTCACAATAACAGCATGAAATCCAAGAACTGTCATAAAAGGTCATGATTCCCTTCACTAATCAATGGATAATACCTGTTGTCACATCTTTGTTTATTATTTATTTTGTAGAGAAAGAGAGAAAAAAAAGAAGAAGAAGAAGAGGTGAAATAGAAAGGGGCCAGGGTTCTTGAGAGGGCAGTGCTCTGACTCCAACTTCCAGCTCTAACACTGCCCCTGGCTACTGAGGTGACCTTGAGCCACTCACTTAGTCCTCATCCTGCACGAGAGAAGGCTGAGGCCAGAGAACGGTCTCAGGTGGACTCTGACACCTCTTCCAGGCCTAACATTTTATCTTAAAGTTGCCTTTTGCAGAAAACATGGGAGATCCAGCTCCATCCTCTCTCTCTTTCCTAACATAGCCCCTGATTTTTTTTCAAGGAAACATCAAAGATAAGCAGTTTCCTCCTACACACAGTTGCAGGGGATACCTATCTACCACAAGGTGAAACAAGTGAGTAAGCAGAGACCCCTCAAAGTGTAGAGGGTATATAGGGAGAGAGCTTACCAGCTTGGCATATCCTCCACCCATCTTCTCTTCACAATTATACCCAACTGATGAGAAAGGTAATTTGGAAAACTAGCCGAGGTAGAACAGTTGGGTGAGGGTCTCTCCAATGTCAGAGAATCAATTGTTTGCCATTAGAGGTTAAATTCTCAAGGGGAACAAGGACTTCCCATTGGGAATCATTTACAACTTCTTTGCCCCTAAAGGGCCTCCCCCTCTGCCTCCCTCCAGCATGCTCAGCTCCTCCACCACCTGATACCCCATTATTTCAACAGCTGCTGGCTCTCCTGTTGTGTTCCCTTCACAGATGTGCATTGCTGCTCTGCACATCCTGCCCTTGAACTTTTCCTACCCGTAATTTTCCAAACCAAAGCCCAGCAATAAAAATGTCAGGGAGAAAGGAAGAAAACTGGGGGGCGTATTTTAAAAGGGAAAAATGAATAGGGAGATGCTTTACACACACAGTGACTCGTGTTGATTTCATCAACAAAGGTTAAACGCTCCCATGGCTCCTCAAAAAAAGAAAGAAGGCAAAGAGCTGAAGCGAATTTCTCAGAATCCTACCTCGAAGGGCCCAGTTCCGCAAAGGAGCCGGGCACAGAGCCTCCTCTCTGCCTTGGGCTGCACAGCTATTCATGCTGCAGGGCAAGGGGTGTGCAAATGGGGATGATTACAGGAGCATTTACTGTACTTTACGGTCTACAATACATTGGCATGGAAGTGGCCTACATTGACCTCCCAGCTCTGCTGGGTGCCTGCCAGGAGGGTGGGCATGTGGGCGGCGCTGTGTCAACCCATGTGCACAGTTATTAAGAACAAGCTAGGAGGAAGAAGCCAGAGGAGGTATCTAAAAATCATTGTAAATACCTCCATGGAAACATCTTTGGGCCACACTTTCCTAGAATCCATTGGTTTGACAACACTAACTTTCTAGGCACACAATGAAGAACTATCTAAATTCTGAAACTCTCCTGAGATATAATAACCTATCTAATGGGAATCAGGGCTTCTGTTGTTATCTCTGTTAGTGTGGCAATTACTGTCACAGAGAACTAGGTAAGGGGGAAGAATCCCTTCATCAGGAAGAGCTCTGAAGAAACAACATCTTTCCTTGATCTCTGCTAACCTGACCCCAGTCCAACACAAAATGCTATACTCCCTGAGATAGAAGAGAAAATAGTCTTAGAAAACCAAATTGGAAGAAACAGATCAAGGTCCAAAGAGACATTAGGCAATACATGTCCCAGGTATCTGTTTCACATGTCCCATGTCCTAGGGAGAAAGGTGTCATAGGACCCTCATCAGCACTGCTGACTTTCAAACATGGCCCCAAAGGTGAGAAGTGGGGAGGTGGAGAACCAGAGGGCAAATAAGACAGGTGATTGTGGGAAGAAGGGGTGCGAGGCTAAGGGACCTCTCATTCTTGCAATTCCTCATTAAACCCATTTAGTCACTTCCACAGCCTGTAATTTCACTTCTTAACATGAAAGAATGATGCTTGAAGACATGCTGGATTCAAACCCTAGCTCCACAATTTCTTAGCTATGTGGTTTGGGGCAAACATAGCTTTGGCCTCACCTGTAAGTGGGAATGCTATAATACCTACTGTATGATGCAGTTAGAAGACTTTGATAGGACTGCTTGTGTCATTTATCTTAAAGTGCTTAGCACTCCATACAAAGCATGTGATCAGCAAATGTAGTTTCCTCCAACCCTGAACCCTCCCTTCCCTCTTGAGGAGAACGTCTTGGCTGAGGGAATGAGAGGCCTGGCCTGTGAAGACTGGGGCAGGTAAGCAGCTGGATGACTGGCCACTTCTGCTAAAGCTCTGGGTGGGTATCCCTATTACATCAGTAGGGCCAATTTCATTTCCAGAGACTATAAAAACAGTCTGGTCATTTTCTATTGCAATCTTAAAAAGTTTTCCTTGACCATAACTAACCATAGCAATTCTATCATGTGGAAAATACTCAACATTATCACTCTGATGATGCTTCAAGTGAATAAATGGATACAAAATGAATGAATTACTGTATATAAATGTAAACTTTTCAAGACTAGGGCAAGGCCATTTTCACATTGTAATCCCGCTGTTACCCTGGCATGCAGCCCTTATATGAGATCGCTCTCCAAACCCAGTGCTGCGGTCACTCCCCTCTCCTATGGCCACATCCCAAACAGCTGCCCATACCAGAAGTCAAGAGAAGATACCAGAAGCCAACAGAAGAACCAGAAAGTAGCCCCCCACTGTGGACCAGCCAGGCTGGAGCGAATAAAGTCATTTAGGAAATTTTTAACAATGTGTATAACCTTTCAGCCTTACTCTGCTAACAGCAGGTAGCTTGCCTTGCATAGACAGGAGTCTGCATTGAAGTCAAGTAAACAGGATTTGACCTTCATTTGCAGTATATGCATATTAAATATTCATAATCCACAGAACTACAGCCTAAAAAGTAGCAGAGTTTAAACATGAATCAAAGCAATAAATATATTCACAGGTGAGTCATCCTTTCCCAGGATGCCCCTGGAAAAGGCCAAATTCCCAGGGTCCTGAGCCTCTCTGTCTTCCAACTTCCTCTTGGAATTCTAGAAGCAGCAGGAACTGCTGCATTATGCAAGCCATGAATCCTGCACTCAGGCTGGCATCTGAGGCTTTCTGTTCCCTTATCTATTAGGGAAGAATCACTGTTCCTTTGTCAAAGGGAGGAAACTGACAGGGTTGGGTCAGCCATGATGACATCATCACCTACATGGCATCCAAGGGCACTTTTATTTTTTAAATTGTTTTTTACTTACTGTTCATTTTTTTAAAAAATCTTTGCTTCTCCAAATAGCAGAGTGTGTGAGAAGAAAGTGTTGGCATAAACAATGAAAGACATCAACCAGAATTAGGAGTTGGAGTGAGGTGTGCCTTAAAAGGGCACAGCACCTTTAAAAAGAATGGAAAGGAAATGTTCCTGCCTGACCAGTGTTACTCACTGGTTGAGCATCAACCTATGAACTAGGAGGTCACAGTTTGATCCCCAGTCAGGGCATAAGCCCAGGTTTCAGGCTTGATCCCCAGTGGGGGGATTGCAGGAGGCAGCGAATCAATGATTCTCTCTCATTGATGTTTCTGTTTCTCCTTCTCCTTTCTTCTCTGAAATCAATAAAAATATAGTTTTAAAATAAGAAATGGAGTTATTTTCTTTTGGACTATAACTGTCTCCTGTAGCTAACTGATGGTACCTTCTGGGGGGTGGGATTGCTGTTTGTGGCAGGCTTAATGCATCTCTGAGTCTGTTAAGGAATTGACACTGATGTCTCTCCAAAGATTTGGTAGAACAGGCTCCTCTCCTTGGGTGGGAGCATAATTTTAACACAGTTTAAGGTAATTCTCATTGGCTTTCAACTCCAGGAGTCGTGAGGACAGTCTGTCTTAGCTCATAGCAACCAGTTGAAGCTGTGGTTCCTCTCTTGTGATCACCAGGAAAAGTAATATCCAAGAAAGGGCTTCTCAAAGCCTTAAGTGTAAAAGAACTGCTCAGGGATCACCTTGGCCTAACAATGGAAAAGAAAAAAATGTGTTGTTGAGAATACATATCTGGAAATAATGTACTCACAGGCTCTTGATAGCAAATAAGTAGTGAAAGGTTAAAAAGGTCACTGGCCCTTCAACTATGGCACTTTTCAGAAGTCCCGGCCTCACCTGCTGCCACACAGAAGTAGATTAACCACTCAGCCCACCTGTTCTCTCGCACAACCTGAACTGGCCTGTCTTGACACTGAACCTGTAGAGACTCACATCTTGAACATATGACGCCAAGGTATTCCCCACCATCTGGGGGAGGCCAGCTCTGGTTAAAGTTCACCAAAACACGTCATTTGACTGAGAATGTCTGACCAGTTAGGTTCACCCAAGGGAAGGCCTCTAGATTATCTTTTAAGTTATTCATTCATTTGAAGGGTATAAATACCAGCTAATATTCATCTGTATACTTCTTTTTTCCAGGATAATGATTTCGTATAAATTCTAAGAGAAGTTTAAAGATTTATTTCCAAGATGCTCATTTCTTTACAATAGCCAGCAAAACCACAAGAGGGTAAAACTGATGACAGTTTTGAATGAAAAAGATGGATATTAAGAATTTATAGGCTGGTTTCTTACCTAGATTCCATTAGCTTTTTATGTGTGGATAGAATCTCACTTTATCTTGTTCACTTTGCTTGATTATAGTTATTTTAATAGATTCTCTTTTTATTCCTGAACCTTTAGACTTATCATAACGGTTATCTTATAGTCTGTTTCAATTCCTCTTCTTACTTAACTGAGCGTGCTTGCCAGCTATCCCCAGAAAAATGGCAGACTCCTTGGTACTGACTATGCTGATCAGGTCACCTCTGAGACAGAACCTTGGGGTATGGGTCCAGAACCAAAGGAAGAAATACAAATGAAAATTGGAAAGAGCAACATAAACATCAAGTCTTCCCATGTACAGAGTCTCTCTCTGCTAAACCACACAGTTTAGTGACAGAGAGGAAAGATCGAGTTTAGGATGAGGCCAGAACCGTCCCCAGGACAGTTCTGAGGACAATCTTGGTTCTAGGATTGTTGGTACTTTGCTGGGAAAAGCTGAGGACAAAACGAAAGGTCCATTCTTAGAGTAGACTCTCTGCAGAACCAGAACCAGAGACGACCCCCAGTGCCAGCTTCCCAAGGATTAACAGAACCGAAACAAAGTCCAAAGGGCCCCGTGGTAGTGCCTGGTGCCCAAGGAGAGGGTCTTGCTTGTGGTAGTCCACTAGGATCTAAGTACAAATGGCTGCCTCACAGTAGACACTGTAAAAAAAAGACACAATTCAGACCCATCCAGCAAGAGCATTTTATTTTAACAGAAATACAGAGGAGCAAGAAGAGAGGCAAAGGAAAGAAGGTGCCGAGGCATCTGTCCTTCAAATGATATCCACTCGCACCTCCACGTCAGGGCTTGCTCTGTCTGGGGCACACAGACTGCATGCCCAAACCCACTTCCTGAGCCCTGGCATGGAATATGGCAGGGGATGCACCCCCCAGAATGTGCCTGGGGAGAGAATGGAGAAAGAAGACCGAGGGCTTTAGAGATCTTTGCTTCAATTCAATTATGGTCAGAATGATTAAGAGGAGATATTTGGAAGGGGCTTACCTTCAATAATATACCACTTGGAGTTTTCCAGACTGAAGAGTTCATCTTCTCCTTCTTGGCCAGGGTGAGCTGATGGAGGAGCGTGTGGAATCTCCTCTCCCGAGAAGTTTAAAGGACCCTCGCCCTGAGCTGGGCCAAGGCAGCCCCCACTAGTGCATGCAAAAGGCTAAACACCCTCAGATTCTCAGACGTGGCTGATTCCCAGAGACAGGTGATAGGAGCTGGTGTTTTCTTTATCTGTCCTAACATGATATTCTGGCCTTGGCATCCAAGTCACAAAATCCTCTGGCTGGTGACCAGATGCCTCTGAGAAATTCAGAGGTTAGGTGGACATGAAATAGTACCATCCCGAGACACAGCAAAAGAACACAAAGCTCAGAATTCAGACACACGAGGGTCTACCAACAGGGGTATCGAGCAGGTTTCTTAGGTCAGATGCTCATATGCAGCCATACCAGGGACAGAGTTAAAGGAGCTACAAACGCTCTCACAGTGAAAAACACAGGCAAAGAGCTCAAGGCCCCTGTCCAGTGTCCAGTTCATGTCACCACAGACAGGCTGGCCAGACCCGCTCAGCTCCAGTTTCCCAGATGCTGTCAGCATCAGTATTGCAACAGAATCCCTGGAACAGATGATGCACCAGGGTGATGCCTGCAGGGACCAGGGCAGATCTGGCCACCTCCTGGCAACTCCACTCAGCAACCTCTCCTGCCTCCTATAAAGCTTTTGCCATCTGTGGCACAGACCCCACCCCAGGCTCACCCTGAAGCACCAGTTCATTCAGCTGGCACCAAAGTGTCTGTGTGAGTGTCAACTCTAGGAATTCTCAGATGGCCATGGTCTCCACCTCTGAGAGTCATCATGAACTCTGTCCCATCTCCTTCCTCCCAACTCAAGAAGCACCAACGAGCAATACTTCAGCTGAATATTTAGTTGGCAGGTACAAAGGACAGAATCACACTTTCTAACAGATCTCAAATAAGATTAAAGCGTTGAAACCTTAATGAACAAAGAGCCCAACAACCATGGCAAGAATGGCTAAGACCCTGGCCAGTTGGACACTTAAACTTCCCAGAGTTTGCAAATACATAAAACACTCTGGCCCTCTTGGCCTCTTCAGTGCAAATACTCAGGAAACAGTTATTTACACAGAAACAATGCCCAGCACTCAGATAGTCTCACTCCCTGTCATAGCCAGCAGAGTCCTTCCTTGGGAGAACTTGCTTCCCATTCAGAAAATCAGCACCAATAGCCCCGCCTGCCTCTAAAAGTCTTCCACACTCAGGAGGCTCTTGCAGAGGCTGATGCTAAAGCAACACATTGATCGATGTAAATAAGGACTCACAATTGTGTCAGAAAAACAGGGCAAGACAACGGATTTGAATACTCACTTTGACGAATCTATGAAGTATATTACAAGTGCACCAATGCTGAGAGCAAAGACTAAGACAACCTGCAAAACAAGAGAAAAATGTGTAACTTAAGGGCAGAATAACACTGGGATTTTATTTTTTAACTTTATGACACATGTAGCTGCAGCTCAGAAATTTGGTGCCAGGTGCTTTCTGGGATCTGCCTGGAAATCCATCACTTTGCTCCCCTTATGTTGGCTCCTTCCTTACCTGGCAATGGGCAGCAACCTCGCTGCTGGCCAACAGGGGTCAGGGCAGACTCTTATATCCTAATGCTCTGGGTTTTTATCTGGCTCTGTAATCTCAAGGTGAATCTTCTCTGCCACCAAAGTTAAGACACTTCAGTGGGAAAAGAGCAAGTAAAAATTTGGGGCAATGCAATGTTTCATATTATATGCAAGTTAGGCCCCAAGAGAACTTAAATACAGGGATATCAATTTTCAGCAGCTTTAATGAGGTATAATTTACATACTACCATAAAATTCACCCATTTTAAATGTACAATTCAATCAATGACTTTGAATAATTACACCAAGTTCTGCAACCATCACCATAGTCTCAGTAAGATGCCTCATGCCTGTTAATCCTCCTTTGCTAGCCAAGCCCTAAACAATCATGAATTCACTTTCTGTTTCTGTACAATAAATACCAATTTAAAAACAGAAAGTTGGATTTGGCTTTGGGTGGCGAACACACAATACAATACACAGATGACATTGCAAAACTGTACACCTGAAACCCATATAATTTCACTAACTAATGTCACCCCAATAAATTTAATACAAAACTTTTAAAAGATCAAATTATTTCTAGGACCATACACATCTTCTCTTTCCCATTCATTCCTAGAAGCCAGGAACATCTAGCTATAGCTTTATCTTTTCAGAACCTAACAGATCATCCGGACAAAGGAGTCAATCCTTTTAGGTAGAGATGATCTTATAATGTTTATCTCAAGTTGTACTTATTTCAATAAACTCATAATAAGATGTGGGAAGGGCACAAATTTGCTGCTTGTACACATATCCATGGGGATGGGGGTGGGGGGACAGTTTTAAGTATTTTGGAGCATTTAAGTGCAGAAACCAGGTAAGAGATAAGGTAGTACATGAGGCCAGCTACGTGGCAATCCTTGTTCTCCTTCACACTCTTCACTCAAAGGTAATCACATCTGTTAGAAAAGACAGCGCGGCATCCCCTTCCGAGGATACCTGTCATACCAAAGTCCATCAAATGAATATGTAGAAGATCAGGCAGATACTGACACCTCTCTGCTCACTCCACATTCTCATTTGTTTATTTGATCTTTCACAGAGGAGAGTCCTGACCCAACCAGAAGGATAAAACAGACGCTAATCTTGAGAACAAAAAGTAAACGCCACCACCACATGGGGCAATAGCTACCTTTCAGAACTGCTAATCTCCTACAGGAACTACAGAGTGAAAAGGGTTAGAAGTGTCAGTCTCCTCAGAGCATCTATAAACATCCCTCTGGCATTGGCTGGTGCATGAGATAAACCCCAATTTATATAAAGAGTATGTAAGAATCAAGCCAATTTTATGTGTGTGTGTGTGTGTGAAAGAGAGAGAGAGAGAGAGAGAGAGAGAGAGAGAGAGAGAGAGAGAGAGAGAGAGACTCGCTCACATATTTCTGTACTTGTGTGTGCACCACAGTGGCTGACAGAAATGAAATCTGCATATTCATTTAGAACACTGCAAAACTCCATGGAGCTACAGGGAGGGAGGGTGAGCTCCGTATTTAAAAGCTGATGGTTAAAACAACTGGACCCTGTAAAGGGAATACAGCACTTGATAAATTCTCCTCATGAGAGGAAGTGTTAAGACACCACTGGGGCCTATTTTATTTTTCCATTTTGTTTTAAAAACTAAAACACGTCCCAGTTGAATCCAAGGAAACTCCTGCAGTCTGTCAGTAATTACCATGGAGCCAGTGCAAACACCCTGGCAGCCACCTGAGCTGCTCCCCTCACACTCATTCACTCATTCCTTGCAAAGTTATGCACAAAAGCCATATATGTTTTTGTGAACAACCCTCTGCTTTTCCCTCTATTAGCAGCTAAACAAATAGCTGAAGATTAATTCTGACCTGTGCTGCTCTTTCTGAGACTCAAGCCCTTAGATCTTGGCTCTGACCTCATTCTCATGAACAGTTCATTCAAGGCTCATCCTTGTCAATCTGGCTGCATCTATGGTTTCACGTGTATAGTTGTTTCTCCGTACAGAAACAACTGTGCATGTGATTATTTTTGTTTGTGAATCCTCGCCCAATGATATTTTTCCATTGATTTTTAGAGAAAATGGAAGGGGAGGAGGGGGAGAAACATGAAAGAGAGAGAGACACATCAATTGGTTGCCTTCCACATGCGCCCGACCAGGGATCAAACCCATGACATATTGGTGTACGGAACGATGCTCCAGCTAACTAAGCCACCCAGCTAGGAGGTGAGCATGTGATTTTTAAACTTGATTAATGCCTCTTGATCATGTCAGCCTGGATCCAAGTGCTGCAGAAAATACATTAACCCTATGGATTTGGCCATGAAGACAGGAAACCAATATTCATTTTTTACAGGCCTAGCAAAGGACCTCTCTCTCTCTCTCTCTCTCTCTCTCTCTCTCTCTCTCTCTCTCTCTCTCTCTCTCCCTCCCTCTCTCTCTCTTTCTCCCTCTCTCTCTCTCTCTCTTTCACACACACACACACACACACACACACACACACACACACACACGTCTATCTCTTTGACAAATCCTCTATTGGCTGAGCAGCCTACTCTAAATATTAAAAAAAAATCTGTTTCATCACACAACATGATTCTATTTTAGCCTAAATGGTAACAGTTACGGTATAGTGCACCCCAAGTATTTATTTCACATCTGCTATGCATAAAGCCCTAGGACAAACAAAAAAAGTCCACTTGGAGCCATAAAATATAATCATTCTGCAGTCCTCTTTACATTAATGAATCATATGCTACATCTGGTCAAACATCTGATTAATACATATGCTACTGATTTGGTGGAACACACCTGAATGGAGAAGAACAAGGAGGGGTATAAACAGGGCTCTGGTTTCAATAGCCTCCTTGTTCTCAAAGTGCCCCTTCTTCCTTCGTATCCTCTCCTCTCATGCCCCTTCAGTAAGGAGGATGGCCAAAGGGAGTCCTTCCATGCACTTCCACAGTCCCAGGATCAAGATGAGGCCAAGAGGAGCATAAAAGCTGAGACAGGAAGACACTCACCCTCCAGCAGCTGAGTCACAAAATAAGCTTACAATGACCAAGCGCTTCCCAAAGTACCATCATCAAACAAGAGCTTGTGAACAGCCAGACCGAGGGGATAACATGAGCGTGCCCTCTCAGGCCCTGGTGCCAGCTTTCACTAGAGCTCATCCAGCCTTCCTCACCTTTCACCTTTCATAGACCAGTTTCCTCAAATCATCTTGGCTGCTTTCCCAGTGCTCATTGCCATATGCTTAGGTTTACTGAAAACACTGCATGCTGTATGGTGATACTCAGCACTGAGTGATGTTTACAGAGTGTGAGATACCTGTGTGAGATACCTGAACACAAATGATTGGATAGAGATGTCTTTAAAACAATGGTGCTTGTGAGTAATCTATTTTCAAAACCCCAAGACCAAACCTAACATGTGTTTGCACAGAATGCCAAGAAAGTGCGGGGGCACACGGACACACACACACACACACACACACACACACACACACTGTACTAGAAGAATGCCTGTAGCTAACACCTGCCACCAGCCACCTGAGAGAGAATATTCATGGCCACCTTCATGAGGGAAATTCCAGCAGACTCTGAAGATTTTCCAAATGTCTTGGAAAGTCCATAAAAGTGGAAAACAGCAAGGGCAGGGCCTGAATATCTGTCCTTGGGGTACTGGAGCTCTTCAAGGAAGGACAGATCCAGTGATGAGAATAGGGAGGGGTATGGGTCAGGAACAGAGATTCTTCTGAGATGCTGCCCATTCTAGAGCCTGGTTTCAAGTGTCAGGTTTGGGCCCAAATGCTTTCAATCAACATATGAGGCTCCGGGGGCCTTCAGACGAGCATTTAAAGCAGGGGCTCACAGAGGTGACTGCGACCAGGTATGTGATCACCTCAAGAGTTGCATTGAAACACAGAGACACCCTCCTCCATCCTGAGACCAGAAAATCTCGAATCTGAGAGAGGGGAATGAGCTGGACATCTCTTATTTTTAACAAGCTCCTCTAGTGAATCTGACGTGTGGCCAAGAATGGGAGTCACTGAATTAAAGCCATTAGGGAAAACCACTTAGCTCAAGTCAGAGATTAATTTACAAATGTCTCCTTAGCAATTAGCCCATCAGAACATATGCATGAGGCCTGTAGGCTTGGGGAATCGTGCTAGGAGTACTCTACAAAGTACAGAGAGGAAGATGAATTAATTCTCTCCCAAGCAGGACTTACATATTCTGCTCAGCTCACAGCAGAACAAATGGCCCTAATTAATGACTCTGCATGTTTGATGGGGCCTAGCCAGCTACTGGCAGCGGCCACCCCTCAGAACATGGACAATTTCCTATATATGATCTAGAAGGCGTATGACTTTTTAATTGAGGGATAACTTATATTCAATTAAAGCGACTATCTTAAAAAATAGACATGAGAGCTTCTAAGGCAAGACAATCTGGGGACACTTTGTTTATGGGAGACAACATCATTCCAACACCCAATTCGTGCTGTCTGGTCCGGTGAGTCTAACAACTCCAACAAATGAGTAGCTAATGCCTAGGCACGGGCCTTGAGGAAGAGAGAGGAAAACAGAAACCTAAAAGAGCCTCCCAGGCCTCATATTCACCTTCAAGGAGCATGGAATCCAGAAGCTTGAATGATTCAGGAGGCGCCTGTGAATTCGGTAAATGTTACACATACAGACACCTGGAGATGCCTACAGAGGGACAGAAAAGTGACACCACCATCACTGCACAATCAAATGGGGAAGACAAGGGAAGACCAAGGAAGAAGAGAGGGCTCCTGACACTCCTGGTCCACCTGGCTGTCCCAGGGAAGGACAACACCAGTGCACCCTGTGACTGACACACCTCTCAACTGATGCAGGGGGAGAGCACAGACTCCCATCCAGAGGCAGCCTAGCTCTGAATCTTAGCTCTGCCCCATGAAGCAGTTTGCTCTTGAGCACATCACTTCATGTCTCTGGGGCTCAGCTTCCCAGTCTGTGAAATGGTGAAATTAGGACAGATGGTTATCAAATGGGGACCTTGACAGGTCATTGCTTACAGTGAAAGAACTAAAAACTTTTAGCCTAAAAAGGCAGCCTCTTTTATGCCAACTGAAAGCTATTTTTGCATAATTATAATAATTCAGTATGATGGCAATGATGTGTTACTAATCTGTGTCAGAGTTGCTGTTTCTTTCATAAATCACAAGTAGGAACTCTATGACCACTCCCATTTATTGGTGTTTCAAGTAAGCAATCAATTGCTCACACAGTTTGACATTCTGAACAACAAACACAAAACTAGAGAAGCCATTGTGCCTCAGCCCTGCTGTGGCTGAAGAAAAAGGAGGGGACTCTGACCCAGCCCCCTCACCTCCTGCCTTAGTGATCTCTGAAAAACCCACATCTTTGTAGGTTTTACCCTGAAAGCTCACACTCTGAGCTCAGTGGTTTCTTCAAGGGATAAAGGCAAACATAGTAACATGTTTTCTCATCCCTAAACCCTTAATGGTTCCCAACAGTATATATAATCTTGCTACCAAAAAAGGTATTTTTGTCATCATAAGTAACAAAAGATTTGTAAAGCATAAAAGCAATGTTTTGACAGCACCACTTAGATATCCAAGGGTCCCCTAAGTTACCAACCTAACATTGTGGCTCATTTCATTTGACTTATGCAAGTGTTTACACAAAAATGTTGTAAATGGATTCCCCAGAAACCAAGACTCCAAACAATAGCATAGGTATAGATGTATTCAAGATGAAATAAACGAAAAAGAGTGATTTCAGGAGTCAGTATTTAGAATTACAGCATTAAAATAAAATATGTGGGACTTCCAGATAAAAGTGAGACTGTAAGGAAGCCGAGATAAAATGCCTGTGAATTGTGGGCATTTAAATCTGGTGCCTCTGAAAGTGCAATATATAAAATGCAATGCTAGTAAGTGTAGAATAGACTGGATTTTTAGGACACAAGACATAACTAGAGAGAACCCCTTCAATTGCTTCAAATAATGTCTGTGGCTTTTGGTATAAAGAAAAAAAAATTCTTGACAAGCTCACAGAACCCTGGAAAGCTGGCCCTTTTCTTTCCCTCTGGCTTTATTTTACACTCTCCCTCTCTAGTCTCCAGTTAATGGAACTTTCAATTCTTCTTATTTACCACATGGCCAGCACAAAAAAAAATACTACAGCAGGGCCTTTGCATAGGCACATCCCTCCTCCTAAAAGACCTACCTCCTCCCCTCACAGACTAGTCATCTTTCAGATTTCAGCTATCCTGTCACTTCCCTGCCCACTTAACTGGGAAAGTCCCCTATGAGCATAATCTATATTTTGTAGCACTTGACACCCCAGAAGTTTTATATTTCTTTGTGCAGTCATTTGAGGACTCAGTGGATGGAGGATCCTCAAGAGTAAAGGTCTCGCACCAGGATGGCAGGGGCAATGGAGGGCCAGGGTGGTCAATGGTCCCTGGACTATAAAGAAATAAGTAACCTTCACAGAGAGAAGTGGGGAAGCTGCGTCTCTAGGAAAAACAGGTTCAATTAAAGTGATGCATGTCAGAAGCCTTAGGTTAGTAGTTCTAAACCTTTCCAGTGCCGCGACTCTTTAATACAGTTCCTCATGTTTTGCTGCTTCTTCATAACTATAATTTTGCTGCTGTTAATGAATCGTAATGTAAATATCTGTGTTTTCCTATGATCTGAGGCTCTACAGCAGTGGTTCTCAACTTTAGGCTAGCAGGGTCACCTACAACCATCAGAAAACAGATATTTACATTATGATTCATTAACAGTAGCAAAATTACAGTTATGAAGAAACAACGAAAATAATTTTATGGTTGGGGATCACAACAACATAAGAAACTGTATTAAAGGGTCGTGGCATTATAAAAGTTGAGAACCACTGCCTTAAGTAAAGAAGATTGGGATCAGGACCAGGAATCTGTGGAAATGGAGTAAAATACATGTCTATCCTGGGGTAGTGAATTTATGTATAAATAATGCATGAACATATGCGTATGTGTATATGTATATGTATATGTATAGATACACACACAGGTTGTAAGGGACATAGAGATAATAAATTAATACTCTACTAATCAATTCTTCTTATTTACCACATGGCCAGCACACAAAAAAAATACTATAGTGAGGTAATTTCAAAATTACTATATGAAATATAGTAGCATTCATCTCGGGTAAAACTGCTGATCCTACTGTTCTGGCTGCTGTACACACTTGCTTGCTTAAAACAAAGGGTAGTCTTCAGCTTCTAGCTTGAGACCTTGAATTCCTTTGTAGACCAGACCAACACCAGGAGTTGAGCTGTACTATCTGCTTTTGCAAGATAGGACTACATTCCCACATCTAGCAAAATACATGGTTAGAGATAAGGAGCAGGCAACAGAGTCAATCATAGTCCGCTGTAACTTCCCTATCCCAGATATCCTGAGAGCTGGTCTCAGAATTTAAAACAATGAAAACTTATAGTTAAGACCCTATAAAAGGACTGCCTGCACTGGGAACAGGGCGGTCATAAGTGTTTGGTCTCCACTGGCATGCGGTACCCTCCAACTGTCCTGGCCAATTCAATAAGTCCTTGCTTGCTTATTACCAACTTAACCCCCTCCGTGGTCATTTGCAACTGGTCATGAAAGTCGCCCCACTACACAGTAGACAAAAAGGAAGCTTAGAAAATAATAGGACTCTTTTAAATATATATATATGATATTTAGTGAGAGAGAGGAGGAGGGAAGGAGAAAGAGAAACATCGTCTGACTGCTCCTGCACACCTCAACTGGGATCAAGCCTGAAACCTGGGCATATGCTCTGACCGGGAACCCAGAACCTTTCCGTGCACAGGACAAAGTCCTACCAACTGAGCAATAGGGTTCATTTTGAGTATAACTTACAAAGAACAAGATTATTAGAAATCACACGTTTCCTGGAATACATACAAAATTAAGTGCAATTAATGGCCTTTTTGGAGAGGGAAGAGGAGAATGTAGCTAATAAAGATAGGTATAAAGGGTCTGAAGCTTGTTTTCTCTGTTTCCCACAGAAGAATCTGCAGCATAAATCAGGCCCTGGTTGACATACTCCAGGACCCGACCTGTGTGCACCTCTGCAGGACAGTGTTCCCTGACTGTCACAGGAGGGTCACCTATCCTACGCCCTGGACTTTACTGATCACGCCCATCTCATTTTGTACAACCTAAAAATACAGGAGAGTCGAATGTGTTCCGTCAAGGCCTTAGTGTATTATAACTGAAGTGAGAAACTGAAAAAGTAGACAGCAATTATAACATTAAGTGTGAAAAAAATTCCCTGAAACCTATATTTCTCCTGTGAGTTGAGGTTTAGTGACACTAAAATCTTACATCACTGCATCATAAAACTCAATAGGTTGATTTCTGTATATTTTTGCCAAGGGCATTAAAACTACATTGGCAAGCAAGATAAAATCTTCTACTTGCAGTCTAAAGTGTGAAAGACCTTTCCTATCTAATTACTGGAAAATCCGGGGAAAAACTTGCATCTGCTGGTGGAGCTCCCAAGTTTGCAGCTAATGAGCTTTTGGAACAATTATCTGGCTTAAATGTATGTGGGCTTGGCCAACTGGGTTTCAATTTAATTAGGTTTATAGGACAAGAAAAATTCTATAGCACTGTCAGGTTGCCAGTTGCCACTTACTGTCACCAAGGGCTAAATTTATGGTCATCTTTGTCCTGTTTCTCGAGTCGTGTCAGTTTTTATAGTACACTGAACAACAGCATGGGATTGAAAGCAGGGACTCAAACAGACATTTGTATACCCAAATTCATAACAACTTTATTCACAATGGACAAAAAAGTGGAAGCGACCCAATGTCCATTCACAGAAGAATAAATAAGCAACATGAGATATATAGATAGATACACAGATACAGATACAGATACAGATATCCTATCTAATAAAAGAATAATATGCAAATTTGACTGTACCTTTGCCACACCCACCAGCCACGCCCACCAGCCACCACATTTATTTATGCAAATAAATCCCAACCAAGATAGCTGCCACAACTGAGAGCAGGAGGAAGGCTTGGGTTTCCCCAGCAACAAAGGAAGCCAAGCTTTCCACCTGCTGTTGTGGGCCTAGGACTCCACTCAGGTGTTACAATGTTTCAATTATAAAAGATACAGAAATGGCTGCAGCCATGGAGCTGGAGAGAATAGAGGCTTGGGTTTCCCTGGCAAGGGAAGAAGCCAAGCTTTCAGCCTGCCTTTGCCTGCCTAGGCCTCCACTCCAGGCAACAAAGTTTCAAACAGAAATGGCTGCTGCCCAGGAGTGAACAGAAGGCTTGGCTCCACTCCAGGCTACAAAGTTTCAATTGTAGACATAAATTAATCCCAGATACCAGGGCCTCTGCTTGGGTTGCTGGGGAGTGTGGCAAGCCTGCAAACCTTCACAGGCCCCTCACCCAGGCCGGCCCTCACCCCAAGGGAACCCCCACCCTGATCTGGGACACTCTTCAGGGCAAACCAGCTGGCCTCCACCCATGCACCAGGCCTATGTCTTATCTAATAAAAGAGTAATTTGCAGATTGACCATCACTCCAATATACAAGAGGGCTGCCCTCATGTGGTCAAAGATCCTGCCCCCATGTGGACACAAGATGGCCACTACAAGATGGCCAGCAGGGAAGGGCCGTTGGAGGGTTCCAGGCCCTGCAAAGGAGGGCAGTTGGGGGTGATCAAGCCTGCAGAGGAGGGCAGTTAGGGGTGACCAGGCTGGCAGAGGAGGGAAGTTGGAGGCAAACAGGCTGGCAGGAGAGCAGTTAGACATCAATTAGGCTGACAGGGTAGTGGTTAGTGGGTGATCAGGCTGGCAGGAAGAAGCAGTTAGAGGCAATGAGGGAGGCAGACAAGTGAGCAGTTTGGAAACAGCAGTTCTGGATTGTGTAAAATGTCCAATTGCCCAGACATCCCTCGAGGGGTCCCCGATTGGAGAGGGTGCAGGTTGGGCTAAGGGACATTCGCCACCCCCTGTACACGAATTTCGTGCACCAGGCCTCTAGTAGATATATAGATACATAAACATATATATATATATGTATATATGTATATATGTATAATGTATATATATTATATATGTATATAATATATATACATATATATAATATATATGTATATATCCTATCTAATAAAAGAGTAATATGCAAATTGACCATACCTCCACTACACCCACAAGCCATGCCCACAACCCAATCAGGAACAAATATGCAAATAAACCCCAATCAAGATGGCTGCAGCCACTGAGAGTGGAAGGGAAGCTTGGGTTTCCCCAGCAATGGAGGAAACCAAGCTTTCCACTTGACCTTGCTGGCTTAGGCCTCCACTCAATTCTACAAACTTTCAATTATAGAAGATACATAAATTTCAACAGAAATGGTGGCAGCCACATAGCTGGAGAGCAAAGGCTAGGGTTGCCCCCGGCAATGGAGGAAGCCAAGCTTCTACAGCCTAGCCGGCCTATGCCTCCACTCTAAGCTACAAAGTTTCAATTATAGAAGTTAAATAAATTCCAACAGAAAAGGCTACAGCCACAGAGCAAGCAGAAGGCTTGTCTCTGCTCCAGGCTACAAAGTTTCAATTGTAGAAGATAAATTAATCCCAAATCCCAGGGCCTCTGCTTGGGTTGCTGGGGGGCGTGGCCAGCCTGCAAACCACCACAGGCCGCTCGCCCAGGCTGCCCCACATCCTAAGGGATCCCCAACCCTGATCCAGGACACACCTTCAGGGTAAACCACCTGTCCCCCACCCATGCACTAGGCCTCTATCCTATCTAATAAAAGAGTAATATGCAGATTGACCATCATTACAACACACAAGAGGGCTGACCCCCATGTGGCCAAAGATCCTGCCCGCATGTGGACACAAGATGGCCACCACAAAATGGTCAGCAGGAGAGGGCAGTTGGGAGGGACCAGGACTGCAAGGGAGGGCAGTTGGGGGCAATCAAGCCTGCAGGGAGGGCAGTTAGGGGTGACCAGGCCAGCAGAGGAGGGAAGTTGGGGGCAAATAGGCTGGCAGGGGAGTTGTTAGGGGGTGATCAGGCTGGCAGGCAGAAGCAGTTAAGGGCAATCAGGAAGACAGGCAGGTGAGCAATTAGGAGCTAGCAGTCCTGGATTGTGAGAGGGATGTCCACCTGCTTGTTTAGGCCCAATCCTGGTGGAATTGGGCCTAAATGGGCAGTCAGACATCCCTCAAGGGGTGGGACATCGCCCGAGGGGTTCCAGATAGAGAGTGCAGGCTGAGCTGAGGGACACCCCTCCTCCATGCATGAATTTCATGCACTGGGCCTCTAGTGTATGTGTATGTGTACACATCTCCACCCAATGTAATATTATTCAGCCTTAAAAAGGAAGGAAATTTTTATATACTAGAGGCCCAATGCACAAAATTTGTGCAAGAGTAGGCCTTCCTTCCCCTGCACCGCCTTCCCTCCAGCCAACATCTGGCACCCGTGACCTGGGCTTCCCTCGCAGCCCCAGTTTCCTTCGGAAGGTCAGCTGGAAAGATGTCTAGTCTAATTAGTATGTTATGTTTTTATTTTTATAGATCTTCCCATATGAATCATCCTTGAAATTATTGAAATAACTAAAATTAAAATAAGCCAAAAGAACAAATACTATATGATTCCACTTATAAGAGGTACCTGGAATAGTCAAATTCATAAACACAGAAAGTAGAATGGTGTTGCCAGGGGTAGTGGGAGTTATTGTTTCATAGGTATAAAGTTTCTGTCTCGGTTGATGGAAAAGGTCCAGAAATGCATAGTGGTGACAGTTGTACAACACTGTGGATGTGCTTAATGCCACTGATTTCTATTCTTACAAATGGCTAAATGAGTAAATCTTATGCATGTCTTATCACAATAATGAAATAGAAGAAAAACTTTTGAGAACCTGCAAGTAGAATCCGGTAGTATATTTACATCTCAAAATTCAAACAGAGTCACTTGCTCAGAGGGATACTGATGTCTCTCCTTTCGAAGGCAGCAGGCCCCTCCAAGAATATTGTTATACGCTGTGTCACATACAAGTGCCTCTACCCCTCTGAAATGTTGGATCTTGGCCTTTAGTTAGCTGGCATTTCTTTTTTAGTTTCCAGAATCCATTTCCATTTAGCCAGAGACTTTCCATGAGTCTCCACGTTCTCCACCACCACCCATCCTTGTCTATTACTGATGCACAAAGAAGCTATAAATTTCTTAGGGGTCAGAGAAGCTAACTGGGGCCAGAGCCTACTTCGTCTTTTGGCATCTCTGGCTAAAGTCCCAGATATGATTGGGAGTTTTAAAAGAGTGTACCTTTTACCACAATAAAAAAAAAGTAAAATAAAATTTTAAAAAAGAGTGTGTCCTTGGCTTATAACCACTTAAAAAAACAAAACAAATTCCTCTAGAAAATGATGGAAGAGACACATGGCATTTGCTCTCCAAGTCTAAACCTCAAGGCCAAGCTGCAGTAATGACTTGGCCACAGCCCCTCAAGGGCTTGGTGAAACCTTGAACTCACCCCTAGAAACAAACTAAAATTTCCATCTTCTACAGCAATGATCTGGCCACCAAAGGTATTGCTTTTAGAAAGGATTTTCAGTGAACTCGAGGAAGAGTTGGCCAAAGACGGGAAAGCCATTCAGCTGACAAGACAACATTGATGGTGACATGGACCAGGCTTCAGAATCAGTCACCAACCTAGGCTGAGCTTGACCATGGATGTGCATGCTCATACACTTGGTGAAAGCATTACACTCCATCTTCTCCTTTGTAGACTCAATCTCAGATCACTACAAAGAGGTTGTTGATCTTGGCAAACATCACCTGGGAAAATAAAGAAACTAGCAAGCTCTTTTTTGTTGTTGTTTTAAGGTTGAAATCCAGGTCTCTAAAGAGAAGGAACTAGCCAACATGTCTCCTCTCCTCTTATTTGTTTATTATTATTTACTCTTGAATTTTTACAGATAAGCTACCCTTTATAAAGAAAGTAGAAAGCTCCAAAGCATCCCCCATGTCCGCAAATCCCTATTCCCACAGCCTGGAAAATCAGAGGGCAGGGCCAAACAGCAGCACAAACCTCAACACGTGCAATTATGTTGCCCTAAGAGAGGGCTAGGATGCCCCCATCAACCCCTGCATCACTGTTAATTTAGAAGGTTGGGCCACATCCCCAGCTCCTACAATGTCCCACAGATCTCCCTGTGACCTAGTGAGGATCAGATGCTAAGGATGCCGCACAGGATAACAGGAGTTCTAGCTTATTGAAGACTAACACTCAGAAAAACCCAGGCTCCACTTTATGGGTACATGCTGGGGTGAGTGGGAAGTGGCGGTGAGCATCATCAGCTAACACAAGCTTTCCTGCCTTTGTATAAGCCTCACACTTACTTCAGAAACAAAAGAAGAGAAAAGCCCACTGTCTAGAATGCCCATGTTTTTTCAAGGTCATTGAAAAAGATGAAGAGCATGTGTCTGCTTCATACTGTAGCATATCTGACAGACGGAGCACACAGTTAGCACTTCAGCAGTGTAGGGGCCAGAAAATGTAGGAAGAACTTTGTATTTCCTATTTTTATAAGCTTCAACATAGTTATCAAAGAGAAATCAGAGACCTAGCTGGTTTGGCTTAGTGGATAGAGCATCGGCCTGCAGACTGATCCCAGATTTGATTCCGGTCAAGGGCACATGCAAACTTGATCCTCAGTAGGGGAGCATGCAGGAGGCAGCCAATCAATGATTCCCTCTCATTATTGATGTTTCTATCTCTCTCTCCCCTTTCTTTTCCTCTCTGAAATCAATAAAAAATATGTGTTTTTTGTTTTAATAAATCAGAACTGGGGTGGAGTCCTTAAGTCTTTTGTTTGAGTTTTCCAGATTTTTAATTTCTATTTGTGTGTGTGGCGGGGGGAGGGGGGGAGCGCATCACCTTCTCAGGGTTTAAGGGCTCTTTTGTCATAATCCATCTGTGCATTTCATCTCAGCCTCAGCTTGATCAACAAGTTCCCTTCCTCATCCACTCCATTAAAGGATGTTTGTGCACAAGAATTCACTCCTATGAACATCCTTTGTTCATTCCACTCCATTGCTAAGTGTCCACTATGGACTCAGGGCTGAGCTGGCAGGGAATACAGAGTTGTAGAACGACCTTGCTTTATTGAACTTGAACTCTAGTTTTCATTCTTACCCAAAACAGGATGACAGAGGCAAAAATAAATTTCCCAGCATCAAAAGACTTTCAAAACATTTATGCCCTAGCCTAACAGTGGTTTGCAAACTTGAATGTGCATCAGAATTATTCACAGGGTCTCTGAAAACACAGGTGTTGAACCCATCCCAGAGAGTCTGGTTCCGGAAGTCTGGGGGAGCCTGGGAATTTGTATCTCTAATAAATATCAAATGATGGTGATGTTGCTGGTTCAGGGACCTTATCTTGATATCCACTGTTGTAAATCATAAAAAAAAATGTCCTTTCTTTCTGAAAATGTATGTAAAATCAATTTAAATTAGTTATTTCAGATTTGTGTTATTCAGACAAAATTTCCTTCAAATGACTATAAAAAAGATACTTCTGAAGCCGCTTTTGATAGGAAAGAAGGCTTTGGACAGGAAAAAAATTGGTTAGAATTCTTTATCTTGAGATGTTATACCAAATCACTTTCACTCTAGTTTGATGGGCTAGAGCAGTGATTTTCAACCTTTTGAATCACATGGCACACAAAAAACAATGACTAAAATTCTGCAGGATGCCAGCTGCAAAGCACTGGTGACAAGATGTTGTGTTTTTGTTTTCAATTAAATTGATGTATCATCTCCATAGAAAGCTAGCTCATAAATTTGGATATGACTTCACTGTTACTAATAAAACTATTGAACCCCCACTTTCAATAAACATATTTCTGAAGCCCTACTTCCATCCAGAATTGTAAGACAATCTAGCCTCTGATCCCATACTGAACTGCAATCATGAGGTGTTGGGGCTGTGTCACGCTTTTGTACCTAAAATAATAAAGTGGGGAATGGTAGAAATGAATCCCTAATGACTAATATTTTGTTAATTTCTTTTTAAACTTTATTAAGGCCTAAATGACAAATAAAACTGTACATATTTAAGGTATACAGCATGAGGATTTCATATATACAGGGGTGGGAAAAAGTAAGTTTACCGTTGTGACTGTGCAAAACACAGAGTTTATTCTTGTACTAGAGGCCCGGTGCACGAATTTCATGCACAGGGGGCAGGGGGGTGTCCCTCACCCAGCTTGCACCCTCTCCAATCTGGAACCTCTCGAGGGATGTCCAACTGCCTGTTTAGGCCCGATCCCAGTAGGATTAGGCCTAAACAGGCAGTTGGACATCCTTCTCACAATCCAGGACTACTGGCTCCAAACTGCTTGCCTGCCTGCCCCCTTGATTGTCCCTAACTGCTTCTGCCTGCCAGCCTGATCACACACTAACCACTACCCTGTCAGCCTAATTGATGTCTAACTGCTCCTCTGCCAATCTGTTTGCTCCCAACTTCCCTCATCTGCTGGCCTGGTCACCCTTAACTGCCCTCCCCTGGAGGCTTGATCACTCCCAACAGCCCTCCCTTGCAGGCCTGGTCCCTCACAACTGCCCTCCCCTGCTGGCCTGATGGCCCACAACTGCCCTCCCTTGCAGGCCTGGAACCTCCCACTGTCTGCCCCTGCTGGCCATCTTGTGGTGGCCATCTTGTGTCCACATGGGGGCAGTCCTCTTATGTGTTGGAGGGATGGTCAATGTGCGTATTACTCTTTTATTAGATAGGGTAGAGGCCTGGTGCATGGGTGGGGACCACCTGGTTTGCGCTGAAGAGTGTCCTGGATCAGGGTAGGGGTTACCTTGGGGTGTGGGGCAGCCTGGGCGTGGGGCCTGTGGTGGTTTCCAGGCTGGCCACACACCCCAGTGACCCAAGTGGAGGCCCTGGGATCTGGGATTAATTTATGTTCTACAATTGAAACTTTGTAGCCTAGAGTGGAGCCAAGTCTTCGGCTCAATCAGTGGTGACAGTCATTTCTGTTCGAAACTTTGTAGCCTAGAGTAGAGGCCTAGGCACTAGGGCTGCAGAAACTATGCTTCCTCCATCGCTCTGGCAACCCAAGCTTCTGCTCTCTCCAGCTCCGTTTTTGCCACCATTTCTGTTTGGATTATGTATCTTTTATAATTGAAACTTTGTAGCATTGAGTGGAGGCCTAGGCCAGCAATGGCAGGCGGAAAGCTTGGCTTCCTCGGTTGCCAGGGAAACCTAAGCCTCCCTCCTGCTCTCAGTGGCCACAGCCATCTTGGTTGGGGTTTATTTGCATAATTTGCTCCTGATTGGCTAGTGGGTGTGGCCGTGAGCATAGCTTGATAGGAGGTATGGTCAATTTGCATATTACTTTTTTTATTAGATAGGATTAGTATTTATTAATTATTGTATTATTTATTTGTATTTCTTGGTTTATTATTGTTACTGTTATTATTTCATATCCTTACTTATAATTTATCTTTTACATAATAAAGGCTGGTAATTTAACCAACAATTAATGAAAATTCATAGTTAAACAATATTGGGGAGCAAACAAGATGGCGGCATAGGTAAACACCTATTGTTCTGCCCCAGGCAACAATTCAAAAACTACAACAAAACAACAAAACAAAAATCACCCAGAATCACTGGACAGCTGGCTGAGTGAAAACTCCACAAATAAAAGTAAAGGTGGGACACTGAGACTCAGAAGAGCGGCAGAGCGCAGCCTTGAAGATACGCCTGGAGCCAGAGGTTAGGAGCTGCCGTGCACGCGGGCTGTAGGGCTGGAGTAGCAACCCCGGCTGGATTTCGCCAACAGGGAGGGCGGAGACATCCCACTGCACAGATTCCCCAGCGCCAGGCGAGGTCCGAGGTCCAGGGTACGCACCCTGGAAGCCGGGCGGGGCAGAGGTCTCCTAGTCTGAGGAGAAACTGGGTTGTTTGGAAAAGCAGTTTGCGCACGAAAAGTGTGCGACAGCACAGACGCGCAACTTGCTCCCTGGCGACTTGCCCCCTGGTCCCGGAGACCACCGGACTGCTTTGTTTTACAACCCTGGGCGAGACTTTGGGTGTGCAGACTCATTTGGGGAGAGGCAGAGTTGTCTGGCAAGGGGTAGAGACTAGCGACTTTCTCTTAGAGGTGTCTGCAACAATTACCACCCAACAGAGACCCACGTGTGAGCACCGCATTGGACCTAGCTGATGCTGAGGCTGCCTGCTCCGCTCAGAGACTCCGCCCATCCAACCTGAACACAGTCTCCCTTCACAGCCAATTGGCCTGGAGGTCAAACCCCCTTGGGGCTAATGACAACAAGCTAGGCTTAGATTAAAAAATACTGTACAACCCATATAGGATTGCAGTAAGAGTACCCACCTCAGGTAACTGGGGAGACTGAGCCACTGACCCTTAGAGGACATCCACCACATAAAGCAGCCACCATGCAGAGACATGGAAAGAAATCAGGTGTGAAATAAATGGAGGAAAAAAGACGACTAGACATAGATTTCAAAACCACAGTTATAAGGCTTTTCAAGAGGCTCCTAGAAAAGGTCGAGACCTATAAGGAAATAAGCAATGCCTACAAGGAAATGAACGAGACCCTCAAGGACATGAACGAGACCTGCAAGGAAATGATCAAGACCAACATGGAAATGAATGATTCCTACAAGGAAATGAAGGAGACCTACAATGATATGAAGGAGACTCTCAAGGATATGAAAAAGGACCAACTAGAAATTAAGCATACACTGACTGAAATAAAAAAAATATTATACAAAGGCCTAAAAGTACTCTAGAGCATCCCAAGAACCAAGTTAAAGATTTGAAATACAAAGAGGTAAAATCCACTCAGCTGAAAAAGCAAGAAACCAAAAGAATCCAAAAACTTGAAGATAGTGTAAGGGGCCTCTGGGACAATCTCAAGCATACCAACACCCGAACTGTAGGGGTGCCAGAAAAAGAGAGAGAGCAAGACAATGAAAACCTATTTGAAGAAATAGTGACCGAAAACTTCCCCCACCTGGTGAAAGAGGTTGACTTTGGAGTCCAAGAAGCGCACCGAACCCCAATATATAGGAACCCTAAGAGGACCACACCAAGGCACATCATAATTAAAATGCTAAGAGCAAAAGACAAAGAGAGAATATTAAAAGCAGCAAGAGAAAAACAGATGGTTACCTATAAGGGAGCACCCATACAATTGTCAGCAGATTTCTCAACAGCAATGATGCAGGCCAGACGGGAGTGGCAAGAAATATTCAAAGTGATGAATAGCAAGAACCTACAACCAAGATTACTCTATCCAGCAAAGCTATCATTCAGAATTGAAGGTCAGATAAAGTGCTTCGTTAATAAGAAAAAGCTAAAGGAGTTCATCACCACCAAACCAATATTATTCGAAATGCTGAAAGATAGTCTTTAAGAAGAGGAAGAAGAAAAAGGTAAAAATATAAATTATGAACAACAAATATACATCTATCAACAAATGAATACAAAAATCAAGTGAATTAATAATCTGATGAACAGGATAAACTGGTAAATATAACAGAATCATGGACATAGAGAGGGAATGGCTGACAATTCTTGGGGAGAAAAGGAGTGTAGGAAGTACAGCAAGAGACTGGACAAAAATCTTGCAGCAAACGGAGAGGACAGTTGGGAGGGGGAGGTGAGGGTGGAGGGTGGGATGGGTACAGGGTGGAGGGGAGCTATAGGAGGATAAAAAAGGGGGAACAATGTAATTAATAAACTGAACAATAAAGATTAAAAAAGTGAAAAAAAACAATACTGGGAGACAGACCTATTCATCTTATATCTGAGAGTTGGCACCCTTTGACCAATAGCTACCCATTTCCTTCCAGCCTCTTGCAACCACCATTTTACTCTTTGCTTTTCATAGTTCAACTTTTTTAGGTTCCATATACAAGTGAGAGCAGATAGTATGTCTTTATGTATCTAGCTTATTTCACTTATTACAATGTCCTCCAGGTTCATCATGTTTCACAAATAAGAGAACTTCCCTCTTTTTGTGGCTGAATATATATTTTTTCTTTATCCATTCATCCATACATGGACACTTAGATTGTTTGTATATCTTGTTTACTGTGAATAATTCTGCAGTGAATACTGAAGTGCAGATATCTCTTTGAGATACCGATTTCATTTCCTTTGGCTATGTACTCAGTAGTAGTATTTCTGGATCATATGATAATTCTATTTTTAATTTTTTGAGAAACCTCCATACTATTTTCCATAATAGCTATACCAATTTATAATCCCACCAACAATGCACAAGGGTTTCATATGCTGGGCCACAAAGAAGTCTTAACAAATTTAAGAAGACTGAAATCATATCAAGTATCTTTTCCTACCACCTGGTATGAAATTAAATGTCCATAAGAAAAAAATTGGAAAGTTCACAAATCTGTGTAAATTAAACAACACATCATGAATAACTAGTCAAAAAAGAAATCAAAAGGGAAATAAAAAAGTATCTTAAGACAAAAATGTAAACACAACATAAAACTTATGGGATGCAGCAAAAGAATCTCTAAGAGGAAAGTTTACAGCAATAAATGCCTACATATTTATAAAAACATCTCAAATAACCTAACTGTACTTCTCAAACAAAAATAGAAAAAGAAAAGCAAACTAAGCCCAAACTTAGCCAAAGAAAGACAATAATAAATATTACAGTGGAAATAAGTGAAACTGAGACTATAAAGACAATACAACAGATGAATGAAACTGAGTTCTTTGAGGACTTCCATTCCAGATGGCAGAGTAGGTAAATGCTAGGTTCACCTCCTCCCACAATTATGTCAAAATTACAACTAAATTACAGAACAAACACTCTTGAGAACCACCTGAAGACTAGCTAAATAGAGCTCTTATAACTAAGAATAAAAAAAGAAGCCACATCGAGACTGGCAGAAGGAACAGATGTGTGAAACAGGCGCGCCCCACATTAACCGTGTGGTGGTTAAGAAATGAGAAGAAAATATCAGCTGTGAAGGTCACCCATGAAGAATAAGGGGTCCCAGCACTACACTGGGATACCCAGCACAAGGTGCCAATGCCAGAAAAAAGTCCCCATAACTTCTGGGTGTGAAAACCAGCAAGGATTCAGGGCTGAGTGAGATGGAGGGCTGCTAAAATCCAGGCATTCCTCTTAAAGGGCCCAGGCATGAATTTACTCTCTGACAGACTCACTCACTCTAAGCCCCAGAGTTGGGGCAGCAGCTTGAAAGGCACCAGGGCAGCTCACTCCTGGGACAGAAGTGCTAGCATAAACCATTGTTCCTTTGTTGGGCCCTCTCACCACCCAGCTGAGAGGAATAGGCAAGCGCCACATCTGAGTGTCCATTAAGAAAAGCTATCACTATCCTGGTTATGCTCTGACATCCCATCGCCCTCAAGTTGAGTGCCCGACTTGAACCTCTTCCTCACAAACAACCTATATCAACTCATGCAGCAAACTTTCCTAAAATCTCTCAAAGGTGCACAAACCCCAAACAGGGAACATCTGGCCTGGGCATTCCTCAAAGCTCTTGCTAAACAGCTTCAAACCCAGCCCTACTGGCGACCAGCCTCAGTTCACAGCATAGCCTCTCCCAGGTACCTCCAAGGCCAGCACAGGTAGCAATTACCTGCAGATCATTTTGTATTCCTACCAAATGGCTCCAGGCTGAGCATAGGCAGCAGCTGACTTTAGCCTGTACCAGGGCTTCCTCCAAGAGGCCCACAATCAACACAGCCAGTGGTTGTCTTCAGACCATCATGGAAAATCATGCAACCAGGTCCACAAATAACATACCCAAAGGCACAAATAACACTCAGCAGGAACCAGAGGTCTGAGAGCAAATCTCACTCACCTCATAAGGTCAGCTCCAGCACGATGTTTTGTCCACTATAGACATGGCCATTTCTCACAGTCAGTCAACCTGAGGGTCAATTCCTCCAACATGTCAACAGCAATCAAGGCTCAACTACAACATCAGGGCACACACCACCCACACAATGAACACCTGTGGAACGCCCAGCTCAGGTGACCAGGAAGACTGCTCCACTGGGCCCCACAGGACAACTACTACGTAAAGCTACTCTGCCAAAACTAGGAGACGTAGGAAAGCTACATTATACAGAGAAACAAACACATGGAGTCAGCTAAAATGAGGAGACGAAGGAACACATTCCAAATGAAAGCACAGGATAAAACTCCAGAGAAAGAGCTAAACTAAACGGAGACAAGCAATTTACCAGATGTATAATTCAAAACACTGATCATAAGGATGCCCAGTGAACTAGGGGAAAAGTAGATGAACTCAGTATGTTAACAAATGAATTTTAAAAAACATAAAAATGGAGATAGAAATCATAAAAACAGACATACAGAATACAATAACTAAAATGAAGACTAGATTAGAGGGACTCCACAGATCAGTGGAAGCAGAGGATCAAATCTGCAATTAGATGGACAAAGTAATGTAAAACACCCAATCAGGAGAGAGAAAAAAATATGATATTTTAAAAGAGGATAGTTTAAGGGATATTTGAGACAGTATAAAAGATACCAACATTTGCATTATAGGGGTACTAGAAAGAGAAGAGAGAGAGCAAGGGACAGAAAAGCTATCTGAAGAAATAATGATGAAAAATTTCCCTAACCTGTCAAAAGAAAAAGACATTCAAGTCCAGGAAGCACAGAGTCACAAACAAGATGAACCCAAAGAAGACCACAGTAAGACGCATCACAATTAAAATGCCAAAGGTTAAATATAAAGAGACAATCATAAAAGTAGCAAGAGAAAACCACGAAGACAAGAGGAGAAGCAGTCCAAAGATGAAAGACGCTGATGACACCTTGCCATGCTAGCAGTCAGCAGCTATGCATTGCTGCAGGTTGCCTAGGACCAAATCAGAGAAGGTCAGACCTGCATTGCCATCATGTGTCCACCATCTAGATATTATTGCTGACATGTACACATAAGGAACTGTTTGACAGTGAAAGTGGGACTCGGAACTGTCGGACATTGAAATTGGAACTCAAACATTTTTGTTATTATATATTTATTTCTAGTCTGCAGAGGCAAGATTTTTTAAAGAAAAGAAATGGGGGAAAATAGATACAGAGGCAAAAAAGCATTGACCAGACTCAAACTACAGCAGGAAGGCAGGGGATGTTGGGGAGGGACTGTAACAGATCAACTAAAGGACCCTGTATGAATGCATATAAGCATAACCAAAGAATACAAGACATTGTGGGGGCAGGTGAGAGTATGTACTGGGGGGTGGGAGATGTGGGGGGGCAGTCAATGGGGGAAAAAGGAGACATATGTACTACTATCTGTAATACTTTAAACAATAAAAAAATTAATTATGAAAAAAGAAGTTAGTTACCTATAAAGGACTTCACATAAGAATGTTAACTGAAACTTTGTAGACCAGAAGCGATTAGCACTAAATATTCAAAGTGATGAAAATCGAGAACCTACAACCAAGATTACTCTACCCAGCAAGGCTTTTTGTTTAGAATCAAGGAGAGATAAAAAGCTTCTAAGATAAGAAAAAGCTAAAAAGTGTTCATAACCACAAAAGTAGTATTTCAAAGAAAATATTAAAGGAACTTCTTTAAGAAGGAAAAAAATAGAAAGCATGAATAATATGATATCAATAACTACATACCTTTCAATCACTACTTTAAAGGTAAACAGATTAAATGCTCTAATCAAAAGATATAAGGTACCTAAATAGATAAGAAAAGAAGACCCTTACATATGCTATAAGAGAACAATTTCAGATTAAAAAAAAAAAAAAAGAAATCCACAAATTGAAAGTAAAGGAATATATATATATATATATATATATACATACACACACACACTAGAGGCCTAGTGCATGAAATTCGTATGGGGGTTGGGGGGTCCCTCAGCCTAGCCTGCAACCTCTCCAATCTGGGACCCCTACTAGGATCAGGCCTAAACGGGCAGTCAGACATCCTTCTCACAATACAAGACTGCTAGCTCCAAATTGCTCGCCTGCCAGCCTTTCTGATTACCCCTAAACCCTTCTGCCTGCCAGCCTGATTACCCCCTAACCACAACCCTGCCAGCCTAATTGATGTTTAACTGCTCCCCTGCCAGCCTGTTTGCCCCCAACTTCCCTCCTCTCCCAGCCTGGTCACCCCTAACTGCCCTCCCCTGCAGGCTTGATCATCCCCAATTGCCCTCCCTTGCAGGTCAGGTCCCTCACAACTGCCCTCCCCTGCTGGCCTGATGCCCACAACTGCCCTCCCTTGCAGGCCTGGAACCTCCCACTGTCCTCTCCTGCTGGCCATCTTGTGGTAGTCATCTTGTGTACACATGGGGGCAGGATCTTTGACCACATGGGGGCAGCCTACTTGAGTGTTGGAATGATGGTCAATCTGCATATTACTCTTTTATTAGATAGGATAGAGGTCTAGTGCATGGGTAGGGACCGGCTGGTTAGCCCTGAAGAGTGTCCTAGATCAGGGTGGGGGTTGCCTCAGGTGTGGGGCGGCTTGGGTGAGGTGCCTATGGTAGTTTGCAGGCCAGCCACATGTCTCAGCAATCCAAGTGGAGGCCCTGGGATTAATTTATGTTTTACAATTGAATCTTTGTAGCTTAGAGCAGAGTCAAGCCTTCTGCTTGCTCCATAGCAACAGCCATTTCTGTTTGAAACTTTGTAGCCTAGAATGGAGACCTAGGCTAGGGCTGCAGAAGTTTGGCTTCCTCCATCACCCTGGCAACCCTAGCCTCTTCGCTCTCCAGCTCCATGGCTGCCGCCATTTCTGTTGGGATTATGTATCTTCTATAATTGAAACTTTGTAGCATTGAGTGGAGGCCTAGGCAGGCAATGGTAGGCAGAAAGCTTGTCAGGCAGAAAGCTTGGCTTCCTCCATTGCAGGGGAAACCCACACCTTTCTCCTGCTCTCAGTGGCGGCAGCCATCTTGGTTGAGTTTATTTGCATAATTTCCTCCTGATTGGCTGGTGGGCGTGACTGTGGGCATGGCTTGATTGGAGGTATGGTCAATTTGCATATCACTCTTTTATTAGATAGGATATATTTCATTACAATAGATAAAAAAACTGAGATAGCAATAGTTTTATCAGACAAAATAGACTTTAAAAACAGGCTATAACAAAAGATAAAGAAAAGCACTTCATAATGATAAAAGGATCAATTCGACAGAATGATATAACCACTGTGAATATTTATATGCCTAAAATAGGAGCACTTAAATATAAAAAATTGACAGACATAAATTGAGAGATGGGCAGTAATATAGTCAGAGTATGACAGCTCACTGACATCAATAGATAGATTATCCCAACAGAAAATGAACAAGAGACAGTGGCCTTAAATGACACATTAGATCAAATGGACATAATTGACATTTTTAGAGCATCCACCCCAAAGCAGCAGGATATATATTATTTTCAAGCACCGGAACATATTCCAGTACAGACTACATGTTAAGCCATAAAACAAATGTCAACTACTTTAAGATGATTAAAATCATATCAAGTATCTTCTCTAATCATAATGGCATCAAACTAGAAATCAACTACAAGAAGAAAACTGAAAAATACAGATACAGATAGAAGCTAAATAACAGGTTACTAAACAATAAATTGGTTAACAACTAAATCAAGGAAGAAATTAAAAGATATCTTGAAACAAATAAATGAAGATACAATGAGTCAAAAGCTACTGGACATAGACAAAGGTGTTCTAAGCTGGAAATTTATAATAATAAATAAGAAAAATATCAAATAAGCAACGTATCTTTACATCTAAATTAAGTAGTAAAAGAACAACAAGCAAAACTCAAAAGTGAGTAGAAGGAAATAAGAAATACCAGAGCAAAAACAAACAAAATAGTCCTTTAAAAAAACAAAAAGCCATAAATCCAAGAGCTGGTATTTTTTTAAAAGCTAAACAATATTGATAAACCTTTAACTAGACTCATCAAGAAGAGAAAAAAATGCAATTAGAAATGAAAGAAGTGACAACTCACATCTCAGAAATACAAAGGATTATAAAAAAAATAATACAAATAATGATATGCCAACAAATTGGACAACCTGAAAAAATGAATAAATTCCTAAAAGCTTACAATCTCTCAAGACTGAATAAAAAAGAAACAGAAAACCTGAACAGAACAATAACTACTAACAAAAATGAATCAGTTATAAAAAACTAAAAAATTTTTTAAAAAAATAACTCCCAACAAACAAAAGCCCTAAACAGGCTATAACAAAGATAAAGAAACCAGATGGCTTCACAGATTAATTTAACCAAACATTCAAAGAAGAAATATCACCTATCTTTCTCAGACTATTCCAAAAAACTGAAGAGGAAGTAAGGCTCCAATGTTCATGCTACAAAGCTAACATTACCTTTATTCCAAAACCAGACAAAGAAGTTACCAATAAATAAATAAATAAATAAATAAATAAATAAATAAATAAATAAATAAAATAAATAAAAAGATAGGCTAATATCCCTGATATTCATAGATGAAAAAATCTCAACAAAATATTATCAAACCCTATTCATAAATACATTGAAAAGATCGTATATCATGATCAAGTGAAGTTTATTCCAGCATGCAAGCCTTGTTAAATATCCATAAATTAATTAACATGACACACCACATAAACTGAAGGATAAAAATCATAGGATCATATCAGTAGATGCATAAAAAGCATTTTACAAAATCTAACATCCATTAATGATTTTAAAAAAAACCTCTGAGCAAAGAAGGAATAGAAAGAATATATTTTAAAATATATTTTATTGATATTTTACAGAGAGGAAGGGAGAGGGATAGAAAGTCAGAAACATGGATGAGAGAGAAACATTGATCAACTGCCTCTTGCATATCCCCTACTGGGGATGTGCCCGCAGCTAAGGTACATGCCCATGGCCGGAATTGAACCTGAGACCCTTCAGTCCCCAGGCCAATGCTCTATCCACTGAGCCAAACTGGTTTTGGCAGAAAGACCATATCTTAACATTATAATGGCCACATATGGCAAACCAACAACTAACATCATACTTAATGATGAAAAGCTAAAAGTATTTTTCTTAAGATCAGAAACATGACAAGAATGTCTACTTTCACCACTTTAAGTCAGTATAGGATTGGAAATCCTAGCCACAGCAATCAGACAAGAAACAACAAATCAAAGGCATCCAAATTGGAAAGAAAAGGGTAAAGCTGTCATTTTTGCAGATAATATACAATATAGAGAGAACCTAAAAATTCCACCAAAAAATATAAGAACCGTAAATAAAGTCAGTAAAATAACAATGTACAAAATTAATATTCAGAAACTGGCTGGTTTGTTGACACCACTAACAAGCTATCAGAAAAATAAAAATAAAAAAAGAATCCCACCTACAATTATAAGACACTAAAAAAGAAATTAAAGAAGATACAAATGTGCTCATAGATAGGAAGAATTAACATTATTAAAATGTCCATACTATCCAAAGAAATATGTATATTCAATACAATCCCTATCAAAATACCAATGATATTTTTCTAAACACTAAAACAAATAAGCCTAAAATTTAGATAAAACCACAAAAGACCCTGAATAGTCAAAGCAATCTTGAAAAAGAAGAACAAAGTTGGAGGTATCATGCTACCTGATATCATATTATCAAAACAGAATGGTACTGACATAAAAACAGATACATAGAACACAGACACATAGAATAAAGTATCCAAAAACTAACCCATGTCTGTGCGGTCTATTAATCTATGACAAAGAGGGGAAGAATGTACAATGGGGTAAAGACAGTCTCTTCAACAAATGATGTTGGGAAACTTGGAGACACAGGCAAAAGAATAAAACTGGATCACTTTCTTACAACACATATAAGAATAAACTTAAAATGTAAGAAAAACTTAGATGTAAGACCTAAAACCACAAAACTCTTAGAGGAAAACATAAGCATAAACTATTTGACATTACCCTTAGCAATATTTTTTGGATATATCTCCTCGGACAAAGTAAAGAAAATATAACCAAATGGCACTACATCAAACTAAAAAGTTTTGCACGGCAAAGAAAACCATCAACAAAAAGAAAAGACAACCTGCTGAATGAGAGAAGTGCTCTCAAATAATATATACAGTAAAAAGTTAATACTCAAAATATATAAGGAATTCATACAATTTAACACCAAAGGGAAAAAAATCCAATTTAAAAATGGGCTGTGGACCTCAATAAAAATTTCTCCAAAGAAGATATACAGATTGTCAATAGAAATATCAAATAATGCTTAACATCACTAATTGTCAAGGAAATGTAAATTAAAGTCACAATGAGATATCACTCACATCTGTCAGAATGGCTACCATCAAAAAATCAGCAAACAGCAAGTTTGCTGAGGATGTGGAGAAAATGGAGCCCTCATCCACTGTTGGTGGGTTGCAAATTGGTACAACCATTATGAAAAAAAAATTTTAAACAGAATTACCATATGACCCAGCAAATCCACATCTGAGTATTTATTCAAAGAAACCCAAAACACTAATTCAAGAAAACATATGTATCTTTATGTTCATTACAACAGTATTTACAATAGCCACGATATGAAAGCAACGTTAAGTGTTCACCGACAGAAGAATGGGTAAAGAAGATGTGGTACATATATACAATAGGATATTACTCAGCCAAAAAAAGAAGAAAGACATATTGCCATTTTCAACAATATGGATGGACCTAGTATGGATAGACGTAGAGAATATTACACTAAGTGATATATGTCTAACAGATTTCACTCATATGTAGGATCTAAAAAACAAACACACAAAAGTAGAAACAAACTCATAAATAAGATAACATTTTGATGGTTACTAGATGAAAAGGGCAGGGGTGGAGGCAAAAAAGGGGAATGGTGGAAGATGTACAAATTGCCAGTTATTGAAATAGTCATGAAGATATAAAGCATAGCACAGAGAATACAGTCAATAGTATTGTAATAACTATGCATAATGTCAGATGGTACTAAACTTACTGGTGTGATCACTTCACAAGTTATATAAATTTCTAATCACTATGTTGTAGCCTGAAACAAATATAATATTGAATGTCAATAATAATTGAGAAAAAAGTTAATTATAAAAAAGAAACTGAGTTGTTGTTTTTTAATAGATAAACCATGAACAACCTGAGCTAGATTACCCCAGGAAAAAAAGAGAAGACCAAAAAAATGATAATAATAAAATTAGAAGTAAAATAAAAGTGTAGTGCTGGAGAGAAACTGGTGCCAGCAGCTGGGGGAAGGAAGACCTACTCTTGCAGGAATTTTCATGCATTGGGCCTCTAGTTAGAAATAAAATAGAAAACATTATAAGTAATAACAAGAAATATTTAGGGTCGTAAGAGACTACTATTAACAATTATATGCCAACAAAGTGGATAACCTAGAAGAAATGGATAAATTCCTAGAAACATACAAGTTTCCAAGAACGAATCATGAAGAAAAAGAAAATTCGAATAGACCAATAACAAGTAAAAAGATTCAATCAAAATAAAAAATCTCTCAACAAATAAAAGCCCAGAACCAGACAGCTCCACAGTTGAATTCCACCAAACATTTAAAAAACAATGAACACCAATCTTCTAAAACTCTTCCAAAAAATTGAAAAGGAAGGAATACTTCCAAAGTCATTTTATGAGAACATTATTTATTGCCCCGATACCAAAGCCAGATAAGAACACTACAAGAAAATAAATTTACAGGACATTATCCCTAGTGAACACAGATGCAAAAATCCGCAACAAAATGCTAGCCAACCAGATTAAAGAGCAGTGCTATTTCTAAGGGACACATTAGATGGCATAGGCTGGGCTGGAGCATAGGAACACACACGGGTGGCTCAGTTTTGGCAGAGACGGTGGCTCTGGTCTGCTGCCACGTAAGCAGAGAGATTCCCAGAACAAAATCCCCAGTAATTACTAACCATAAGTGACCCCCAGAAGACACTGCACAATGCAGAGAAATACAAGCCACATTTTTTTTTAAAAGTAAAAAATTTAAAAGTGATATTCATGTTTAAAATATGTCATATTGACCCCAACATAGACAAAATATTTTTACTTCAACATGGAATTAATGTTGAAAACTAGTCATGAGATACTAGAAACAATCTATACACCAACTTGTCCACTGCAATACAGCACAACAGTGTGCGTGTGATGCAGCGGCTGCTGCGCTCAGTGAAAATGAGTCCTACTGAAACACCTGCACTGTTCAGCAGGCAAATATGTTACACTGCTGCAGTTTTGAAGTTTATACTGAAATTAGTTCAAGTTAAATAAAATGTGAACACTCATTTCCTCAGTCCCACTACCCATATACATTTCAAGTGCTCAACAGACACATGCTAGTGGCTGTTTTATTGGACAGAGCTTGCAGGAAGTTCCTGTGGGAGGCACAGCTCTGGACCCCTTAGCCAACCAACAGATCCCTATTCTCTTTCTGCCAAGCCAGGAAGAGGACACTCACCAATGTTCTGAGTGATGCGGGTGCTCACCTTCTCATGGAAAGGAAGCACAGTGGTGAGTGTAAGAACTGCACCCAGACACCTGCCAGGCATGTGATCTTGAGTAGCACACCCTCTTGGTTCCCTTATCTGCCAGAGGAGAGTAAGAAGATAATCTACCTGCGATAGTTATACAGATTAAGTTAATATTTGTGAAGCACTCAAGACAGTGTCTGCTTGGTCAGAATTGCCCTTTAAGTCAATGTTAAATAAATACATATCCCGGCAGCTGACTGGGCACTGAGCACACTGGTATCCTGCATCGCAGAATGATCTTACTGGATGATGGAAAACAATCGCTCACCTGAAAACACCTACCAACCTTCTGGCTGCCACTGTCATTCACTGATTCACTCAGGAAATATTTACTGACTTCTTACCTTGTGCAAAGCACCACGAACTCAGGCCGTGGGGGGAAAGAAGCTCAGGTAAAAGATGTTCTCAAATGTCTGTCTCTTTCCCATCCTCCACACCATGACTTCCTGGTCCTCGAAGGCAGGGATAGCATACCACCCCTCTGCAGGCTTTGTCTGCTTGGGATCTGAAGTCAGGCCAGCTGCCCCGAGGAGCCCCTCTTGGCTCCCCTTTGTGTGAGCAAGCATGCATGCAACCCTGCACACTGCTTCGTTTCCTCCTGAGCTTAGCACACCCTGAAATCAGTTTGTCTGCTTACTTCCTTGCTTGTTCATTGTTTGTTTTACCTCAGAGGAGATCAACGCTATAAGGTCGTTGCTATAACCCCAACACCTGATCAAAGGCTGCAACGAAAAAGGTGCTTTATGTAGAATTATTGAATTAATGAATGAATGAATGAATAAATCCCCTCCTTGAGGTATAAATTGACAGCCTCTCCTTGCCTGACACTTCAAAGCACATTTCATTTTTCACATTTTGAGGACATTCCTTTCCATTCTACTTGATATACGTACATGCCTAACTACTCTTGTGTATGCGTCTTGTCTCTCCAGCTAGATGACAAGCTCCTTGAGGCTGTGTTACTTTCTTCATGCCCAGCAAAGGCACACCTCGATGAACACTTGTTGATGAACACGTAGGATGTATAAAGCAGAGTCCTTACACTGATGTTCTTGGTCACAGTGCACTATTCCCACAAATAACAATTTGTAAAATGAAGTATATATTGCCTATGTTACATATGTAAATAAGTTATATTTCTCATTGCATCTGAATTAAGCTATTTTTCCTATTTTCCAGTCCAAGAGTAAAACGGTAAAGAAGAATGTTAAAAGTAGATCATTAAAGTTGGTTTTCTTTAATTAGATGGCAGTGTTTCAAAAAAGCTTTGAGTCATCTGTGAGATCCTTTGCTGGGAGCACACTACAGAAGCACTTATCTTAGCAAACACATTTCTACTGCAAATAATTTGTTCCAATAAAGCTAATCCTTAGCAAAAAACCTGCCATTTCTTCTACACCAAGAACAATACATGGAAACATGAGCTCCAGAGAGAAGAACGCTTGAAAGGCCCTTTATAAGAAATCACCAAGATATATTCCCTGAGGCAGAGGAAGCATCGATCTGTCTCCCTCTTCTCCAGTTTCAAGTCTGATGGCACTTTAGTAAATATTTTCTAAGATATCTATAAATAAGTCCTCAAAACGAATAATAAAGTAAGCTATGGACACGAATATACACCCATATTTTCTCTCTCTTTCTCTCTTGTATTTTCTTCCTCCCTCACCCCCACCCCAATCTTCTTAAAATCAGGAGGTTGGTCAGATGCAAAAATAAATTCAATTTCTATGGAAGCTAAATTCTTGAGTGATTAAGCGTGCAGACCAACATCTGAAGCTGGGAACATCCATAAAGGCTAAACTATTTTAGGATGCACTTCCTACATGAAGGGTCTATTATGAAAAGCTGTTGTACTTGCAAGACGAATTCACATTTATGCAACTCATCTATTCCTAGGGAAATGCAGATGAAATTTTTATAACAACTCGAAAAGGTTTATGGAATGGATATAAAAAAAGATCAATACTCTAAGATTTTAATGTCAAATAGAGACCATGGAGAAGATGGTCCAAAGCAAGGACTTAATTTCTAATAAAATGTTTAAAAGAGAAGAGCTGATCAGGGAGCAGGGAGAGACCAGTCATTCGGGTAAAGGCAGTCACAGCAGGAGAGGGGCTGCTGGAAGTGTGGCTAAGCTGTGAAGGAACAGTGGGCAGAATCTGAAGGCTGGAATACAGTCCACTTATCATCCCATCGATTCACACCTATTGATCTCCTTCCATATGCTGGGCAGCAGCCCCAGCACAAGGAGTATTGCAGAGAACAAGGGACAAAGGCCCCTTATAGAGCTGAGCTGGTGGGGAGAGGACCCTTTCTAGAAATTAGTTGTGACAAGACATGAGCAATCTGAGGTATATGTGTACATCCAGGGGAGGGAGGGGTTTGTGTTACCTTTTCTTTCCCTTCCCCTTGGGCCTTGAAGGTTTTCTTTTAGAGGACATCTAGAATTTCTCCAGGCTTTGTGTCATTTCCCTACAAACAAGGAGTTCCCTCTCACAGAGTCAGTCTTTTCCTTTCTCCTTCCTCACCCCATTATTAACCATGGGATGCAGTTAATGATCATGACCCATCATCAAAGATTTCTCCTAATTCTTTCCATTGTGAGTGTCCTCATTGTTGTCTGCATGTACAGCCAGCTGGGAACCTCATGTTTTGTATAGCTAAAACCCAGGCCGAATATATATTGCCCATGATGAAAATGCAAGCCTCTCCCAGGACCTGGGACTCTAAGCCAATCTCCTCTTCCCCAAACCCTCTGAGGCAGTGAACTGCCCACACAGTTTATCCCAAAGATGTGTTTACTAGTAAGCAGGATACCCTCTCCCCACTCCAATCAAGGAACATACACAATTACTGAGCTAATCATTTAAATGATTCTACTGAGAAACAAAGCCATTTTCCTTGTTAAAAATGTATTTGCTGTCTTATCCATTTATTTCTTTCCGTGGCAGTGCTCTGTATTAATTTATTGCCCAATAAAGCACAAACACTAGGGAGTTGCTGAGCCATGCCTAGTGGAAGGCCCACTATATTTCATCCCACAAAGGCAGCCTGGGCCAAAAACAAACATAAGCACACTGGGCAGCACAAACCTTGGCTGGCTAACCCTGCCTCCATTTGCTGTCCCAGAGACGCACACAGGAGGCAGCTGTACAGCTTTGGGGAGGATGCAGGCTATTGATAATCATAGGTTGTCATAGAAAATGGAGTAAGTTTGGTCTGTTAGCCAACTACCCCTGGGTTTCCTTTCTATTGGATGGAAAACCTCACTGCCACAGTGACTGGGTGAGCTCTGGAGGGAGAGAAGCTGAGACAGGAAGTGATAAAGGTGGAAATGGAGTGGGACTCAGCTTGCCAGGGTGTTGGCCATCCCTGGATATTTTCTCCATCTAGAAATGATGCTTGTTCTTCCTTTGCAGTTCACATCCAGTGAATAATTATGTGCAGGTTCAGATCTGTGCTTTAGTGCAAAACCTTGGCAATGATTATCTTGTGAATGAAAGGACTTATCATCTGAAAGTCTCATTCATGAATGGTCACCAGGTGGTCATGGATGATCGAGTACACAGACAGCAGGTTCTTCCTATTCGGGCAGCTTTGACCTCAGAGAATCTTTACCAATGGAAAGTTCATGAGCAAAGGCTTGGGGGGCTGTTGGGACTTCCTTATTCATGTTTTGACTTGCTCCAGCCTTGCAGGAGGCTCTAGGGGAATGAAGCCAGGAAATGTGAGCCCTTGCTCAGCTATCTGATAGTGAAGGGGGAAGTCTTCTCAAAAAGAACTAAATACAAGGATGGTGCTAAGGATTCAAAAGAGTCATTAAGCCAGGCTGGTGTTGCTCAGTGGCTGAGCAACAACCATGAACCAAGAGGTCGCTGGTTAGATTCCAAGTCAGGACACATGCCCAGACTGCAGGCTTGATCCCCAGTCGGGGCTTGTGGGAGGTAGCAGACTTGTTTCTCTTACCAATGTTTCTATCTTTCTATCACTCTCCCTCTCTTTCTAAAATCAATGGGAATATATATATATATATATATATATATATATATATATATATATTTAAGAATCACTAAGTGTTACTCTGAGAAGGAATTTTCAAGGTCATTTAGCCCTGGGCCTGCATCTTAGTGGAGAAAACAGGGACCCCATGAGGAAGTGTCTGTCCAATGCCCACTGTGAGTCAGAGGCAAAAATAACATTAGATTGATGGAAAGAGCAAAGCCCTTGGGTCTGCCTTCAATCTGCCATGTCCCAGTGGTTTTCCCCCAAAGAGAGCACACCTGGCCAAGTTACCCACAAACACAGGGCTTATAAAACCACCACACACCCTACAAAACAGATGGCCACCATTTACTTCTGCAGAAAGTTCTCAATGGGGCTACCCTGGTCTGCCCTTATTACTCAGTAGAGGGTCCAAGGAGCATGCAACCCTGCCACCAGGAGACAGAGAACGGCGAGGGAGGCCCAGCACTCTCTGAGGTCCAACCATTCCTGCAATCCCCTGTCTTCCATTGGTGTCATCAAATGATAAGCTTATGCCACCTTCCATCTCTCCTCCCAGGGTCCCACGTGCACATAGAGAAGGCAATGTGGAAAAGCGCTCATTTTGCAGAAAGGTCCTCAATTTCCTAGAGAAATCGAGAACATGTGTCTGTGGGAGTCCTTGCTATCCCTGGTACATTCCACATTCCTTGCACCTCTTGTGCACTTCCCTCACGCCTCTTCTTCACAGGCTAATTCCTCCCTTGAAGGGCTCTATTGGTGAAGTTTCTCCTGCCACTCCTGTGGCCCCACACTGTCCTCTGAGCATGGATAAGTATATCATGGACCTAGGCTGCTTCTCAGAAGAGGCATAGCACGCATGCACAGAAGAGGTGCCTGCCATCCACTTTTGTTTACCTTTATGATCACCTCCAAAACTAGACCCTCAGGAACTGGGGCCATCCTTTGAGTACCTTCAATTAATGTGGTAAAGCACCCCTGAGGCCACCTGCACTGGAAGCTCCCAGAGGCCCCTGCGAACATGCAGAGATCTAGGTCCAACTCCAGACTTGCAATCTCAGAACCTTGATCCAGGTGGGGAATAATTGCCATAGGGTGCCTTGCACAGCATCGAGCAAACGTGGACATGAAGAATGCTTCCTGGCCTGGCGCTGTAAGCACTGGTCATGGAGAAGGGGCTGGCCTGGAGTCAGGGGACCTGATTTCAACCCCACCTGAGTGGCCCAAAGTTTCTGGGCTTTGGTTTCTTCACCTCTAAAACAGACTCTGTGGGTCGGTGGCTCCTGGGTATGAAGTTCCCACATAGACGCAGGCATAGTAGGTACTCAGTTCCAGGTGTTTGCATTATGTGTGGGGCCTGTGCAGGATTCACACAGGTCGATCCAGTAACTAACCTGAGCCAAATCCACAGGAAGTAGGTACCAAACAGCTAGTGACAAGGCCTGGTTTTGGAGTATACTAATAATAGAATAACCTTAGAATAACTTGTATAATAAATTCATATCATATTAACAGTAGCAAACAGATATGTGATACATAGTTTGTGCCAGGAACTATGCTAAATATTTTACTTATATTAACTCATTTAATCCCCACAACACATTTCTGAAGATAAGTATTATTATTATTATCATCCCAATTTTTATAGCTGAGGAACCTAAGACCTAGGCTGTTAGGTCATTTGCCCCACATCCCGAAGCAGTAAATGGTGCAGAGCTGGGGTCCCTATTACCATCACTGCTTCTTCAGCTGTCTGCTGGCTGCAGGTTCAGCCTTTCTCTTTGTAGTCTCTGCTCTGAGAGCTGTGGAGTTTTGCTCAGCAAGTTGTCTTTGCCTTGTAGAGAGCTTTGCTTTGCCCTGGGGAAGGAGAGGATGAGTTGAGGAGCTGCTAACTTGGCTGTACCACCCCATGGCAGTGTTTGCTCAGGGTGCTCCCGGCGAGGCCCTAACAAGAAGAAACATCCCCTGGACCTATGCTCTTATGAGATCAGATTCCAGGCCTCTCTCAATAAAGAGGTCAACTAATGCAAAATGCAGACACTGTGCCCTGAGAGCTTTCCATGATGCAGCGGGGCTCTGGACGGGGCGGGATGACTATCCAGCTAGAGGATGCATTTTTTAAAACTTCTGAATGATTGATGCTGCCTCCCTCGGAACAGGAACTAGTGAGAGGATTGCATGGTCCACATGGCAACCCATCAGAGAAGCTGGAATGACCACAGCACAGGCACCAGCACCCAAGATCTGCCCCTGACAACTCACTCCAGGGGCAAGAAACGTCTCCTAACTGGGAGTGGCATTCCTTCTGGGCTTCATCCTCTGGACTTTTGGAATCATTAAGAGCCCCCTGATCATGTATCCATGGAACTGGCTCTATCTTCTAAATAAATTTAGATCTCAGGTCTCACCACACCCACTGAAACAACCAACTCCCTGGAACCATCATCTTCACCAAATTCTTACATTAATCTCCTAAATGGTCTCCCTGCTTCTACAGTTGACCCCAAGCACCAGGGTTTAAAGGGATGCTGTCCATTTGCAAAGCTGCCTGAGAAGTCTACAGTTAGACCCATGGATATGGATTATTGAAATCTTTATGTTTCTAATAGTTCATCCAAGGGGAAAAGAAAAAAAGAATAATAGAGATATTTCCTTACCATCAAAACAATTAAAGGGTTTTACCCTTCAATTAATCAATGCCAGGAGCTGCCCATTCAACTAAATCACAGTATGCCTCCACCCATTCAAAAATGAGCCTCCCTTATTTCTCAAGTCAGTCCTGTTGATCACATGTATGTAGTCAGTGTGCTCTGTTGTGACAAACTACACAACTTAGTCCAAGTCTAGCCAATGACACTATCATTTAAGAAACTGGAAAGAATTTGCTCAACTCCTGTGGTGACTCTAGCTACTTTCTTTAGAGGACAAAAGAGAAATATAAAATATGATTCTCTGTCTTAACAAATATACATGTCTCACAGGGAGACAAAATGAATACCCAACAAATAGACTGACAATAGATTGGGTGAATGGTTAAATGGAACCATCAGTGGAAGAGATAATTAAAAATCTTAGGAATTGGAAAGCAGGCAATCAGTGTGACTAGACTGACTGTCGAAATAATTTATCAAAAGTAAGTAAAGTGCCCTAGTTTGTGTGGCTCATTGCTTGGGCATCACCCCATGCACCAAAAGGTTGCTGGTTTGATTCTCAATTAAGGCACATGCCTGAGTTTACCTGGACTCCAGGTTGGGGGAATGCCATGTGGGAGGTGGCTCATTAATGTTTTAGTCTCACATCAATGATTCTTTCCCCCACTCCTTCTCCCTCTTTCTAAAATCAAATTTAAAATAAGTAAGTAAAGTGATAACTGTGTGAAGTAATTGAGTCCTAGCACAGCGTCCCAAAAAGCAACAGATACTTAGTGCACGGGATTGAAATGCTGCAGCTGTTGCCGCTCCTGCACTTGTCTGGAAATAACAAAGCAGGCTCCAAAACCCAGCCTCATCCAAGTGCGATGGAAACCAGTCATGACAATGAAGACAAAAATAGCTTTCCCTGCCATGCTGGGTCACCCAAAACAACTTAACAATTGAAGTATGATACTTGGGATTTGATGTGGTAAAAGTTAAAAACCACATGACTTAATTTATAAAACTAACATTATCTCGGTCCAGGAGAAACTGAGGGACAGTGAAGTTATTAAGATGTCACAGCTACAGGAAAAATACTCTTCTTGCCACTGCTAGTCAGTGTTGTGAAGTGAAGCTGAGTTGACACATAACACTACAGTGCAAATATTATAGACATTCCTGCATAAATGGCTTTTCCTCATAGGGTGAAAATGTGATAGGCAGTTAGACAGATATGAGCAGAGAACAAGGACGATGAGGAAAGTACACAAGGTCACCAGGGCAGAAAGCCCATTGATTGTGCCTAGCAATGGGCAAAACTGGGCAAACAAGTACCTCACACCATGGGTGGATGACCTTTTCTCCCCTAGCATATTGCTGGTCAATGATGAGCTGGTTCATATCGCTGGTCATGTGGTTTACACCTCCTAACCTTTCATATTGCTGGTCATATGGTTCAGACTCTTCACAACCTTTCCTCCCTTGGTATGTCGCTAAACATGCGGATTAGACCCCCTTAGAGAGGGAATGAACAAGGGGGCCAGAGAATTGCCCTTAAGCATTAAATCCCCAAGACAATGAGGTTCTGATTGCTTCAAATACATCTAGGCCTTAGTTATGTTTCAGTTCCAGGCCCAGAAAAGCAGCAAAACAAGACAGGTGATGCCATGGTTGACCTCAGGACCAGCTGCACTGAATAATGACTCCTGTCCTGGCGCCAACCAATCAGTGGAGACCAGAACCCTGAAAGGACACACCTGGAAAGCTGATGAATATTCTGTTGAGATCCTCCTCTGAGGCATTCCCTAAAATCTTCACCCTTAAAATCCCTTAGGACTGAGAACTGTTTCCTTCCCACTTGGGAGCACACCCCTGCCTTTCCTGTTCTGCTCTTCTCCCCACCTCCTTCCTAGATGATTCCCTTTAACCCTTTCTCTCCTAAGTTCCAAGGGCCCTTCTTTGGCCTCTGTAACTTGGTTCCTGAGCCCATTTCTTCTACGGCTCATTTCTTCCACCTCTGTGACTTTCTAAATAAGTGTTCTCTTACAGTTTGAGTCTTGGCTCCTAATTCTTTCATAGCCAGAACTCAAGTACCAAGGTATTTGATCTGGTGTGACTCCACTGATATAACACCTGGTGCCATTCTCACCACCAACAAAAATATACCTGAAGACCCATCGTGATTAACAAGAATAGTTCATTCTAGACAAGGATCTTGAAAGCATTCACACTTTTTTTTTCGGGGGGGGGGGGGGGGACGCGGGAGGAGGGAAGGGGCGTTCTAGCATTTTGTTTCCACCACCTTGGCACCGGGCCAACTGAGCTACGCCTGGCAGAGCAGGAGAATTCCATTAAGTTCTGACAAGACTAATTTTGAATTTATAGCAAGTTTTAAAAAAACAACGTGACACTCTACTACATTTAGAATAATTATCCCATCAGCAATTGACTTAACATTTTAAAGGAAAAGAAAGAAACTGGGGTCACTGTTTTAGGCTTTTTTATAGCGAAAATGTTAAGAGCAAATTCCAAAGCAGCCACTGAAAATACGTAATCCCATGCTGGGGTGCCCACCTGCTGCCCTGGAAATTAATGGTGGGGAGAGACAGGAGATGGACCACACATCTACCCAGAGTAGGAATACAAAGGGCAAGGATGAACAAATTAATAACACCACTTTGGAGTTAACCGGTACCTTTCATCAGACAATCTCCTTGTACTTACAAATAATACTTATTTTCCTGTCTCAAAGAGGCAGGGAGATAAATGGCAAATCCAAAGGTCACAGAGGAAGTGCGTAATGATTTTAAGAACAAAATCCAGACCTTATTCTCTGGTCTCTGTTCTAATAGATTCCTCCCTCCAAGCCCCTCACTGCATCTCACCCTTGCTCTTCAACCATGTACATAAGTGTCTTTTTTTGAAAAATATATTTTTATTGATTTCATAGAGGAAGCAAGAGGGAGAGAGGGATAAAAGCATTAATGATGAGAAAGAATTATTGATGGGCTGCCTTCTGCATGCCCCCTACTGGGGGGTTCAAGCCAGCAACCCAGGCATGTATCCTGATGGAATCTTACCTTGACCTCCTTATTCACGGGTTGATGCTCAACCTCTGAGCCACACTGGCCAGGCACATTGTCATTGAAAATGTCCAGAGTCTTGTCCTCCATAGAGAGCACCAAATACCAAAAAACTACTCAGAACCTAAAGGAAATCTAGTCATCCTGAAATCTCAACTGGAACAACAAAGTTTATCTAAATCCACCAGTGTGCTAGAGAAGCCCCATTCACCAGTGCAGGAGAAACTCATGGCTTCAGAGAAAAAGATGCATTGTCAGACTAGAGAATACCCCTTTGGTTTTCTCTTTCCGATTACAGAAAGCTATTTTACAATTCTGTAAATTGTAGATAAATGATAGCAAGGCAAATAAGTCTTGTCTGTAGACATGTAAATTCTGTCCTTTCCCAGAGAGGCTCATTTGACTTCTCCCTCCCCCTGCAGAAAACACAGCTTTGCCTCCATGGCACATTCATTCTAATATTCCCAATGGATAAATGTGTCTGCTCTTTTCAACTGCTTATCATACCTGCCTGGTTCCCTCACTGAGTAAGACATAGAATAAAAATGTTAACATAGTTTCATTTCAGTATCTGACAGTCATGATTTTACCCTTTTTGTGAAAATTATTTTTTAACACCAATTCCACCTTGGAAATGCTCTACACCAAAGTTAGAAACACAGATGGGAACAGCCATAGATGTTAGAAGAAAATTGGTGGAGAAAATAGAGGCTGAAAATTCCCCCTCGCTTAGGGTAGAGCTGTAAATATATGAATGCAAAGTAGAGACATATTTTTTCTTATGGGAACAAACTCATAAATTAGAAAATATCTGTAATTGTATCTGCTATCTTGTCACAGCCTACATCTTGTTAACTCAAATATAAAACAGGCTACCTATATCTCAGCTCTGATAGATGCCATAGACGGGCCCCAGTGCCATCGGAAGAAGCGACGACAGTCCTGACAAAGCTAATGGGAGTCCGGAAAAAACGACCTCCCCGCCAGATGGACTCAGCCCCATTCTGGAGCTGATGGCTTGACAAGAGGGGTGCAGATTCTATTTGAGCCATTTCTTGTGCCTTTTCTCAGGCACCCTTGGGCAGAGTTCAACCTACCCAACTGTGTGTAGGTGGTGGCTCTGGATAGATGACACTCATAGCCCAAGACCCTGAACCATAAGAGGAACATGCAGCTAGCTAGAGGGCGGCTGCTACGGAGGAGGGCAAAAGGAACCTGAGAGGCTGAGCTGATCTTCACCATTAAGGTCCACCAGGATTGAAGACACTCGCTAACTCTGCATTTCTTGCTCCCATCACCCATAGGATCCGGTGACTGCCCATGACTGGGTCAAGAAGTTAACAGCAATAAAAAGAAATGAAGTAAAAATACATGCCACAACATGGGCATGCTTTGAAATCAGTATTCTAAGTGAAAGAAGTCAGATATGAAAGATCACTTATCATATGATTCAATTTAGATGAAATGTCCAAAAGAAACAAATGTGGAGAGTTGGAGTTTTCCCCAGACACCCGAGCTGTGTGCCTGGATGTGATGATGCCGATGACAATAAAGAGACCAGGAGCTCAAGGAAGGAAGAGCCAGTGTAGGTTAACAAGAAGGTCAGCTTCATGGTTGTGCTTGATTCTTCCCAAGTTAGTGGCAGTTAGGTCTGCCACTAACTTTAAAATAGACTCTTAGAAACTCTCTTTTTGGTTACTTTCACAGCATTTCTTCCCAACCTTTTTCTACCTTCATTCTATTGGTTGGATCTTATTCCTCCTCCCTTGTTCTTTTTCTGACAGAACAGGGAACAACCTCATAACAGAACACAATTCTAGGAGGAGTGTCCTGCTCTGCAGGAGAACAAAGCCTGTGCATTGCCCTGACACTGGCATCTGGCTTCCTCCCCCTCCACAAACCCCACCACATTGGCCTTTCCTCCATGACTCAGGTATGCCTTCCTCCAGCCTCCCACTCTGCTTTTGCAGATGCCATTTGCTCTGTCTGGAACGTTCTCTCTGACTCTCCTTCATCCACACCTCCTTCATCAGCTGACCTTAATTCATCCTGCAGAACTCAAGCCTTGCTGCTCTACAAAGCTTTTTCTGAATTTTAATCCACTGACTCTCACAGCAACATTTCCCGTGTGCACAGACACATAGGGCAGGCGTATTTGAATCCTGTGAGTTAAATTCACATACTAGGACTTGGTTGACCAGATGATGCCCAGGCAATCAGAGGAGAACTGACTTTACCTGTGGAATAGTTTTTCATACACTCTGCCCTTGCCACAACCAAGACCGTCTCCCTGCCTCCCAGCCTCCAGTCCACAATAATAAGAGCTAGATGGTCTGATAAGGTATACCAGTGGCCCCGAAGAAGACGTGACCCTAATGCAAAATACACTCCCACCTCTGGCAGGATGAGCTTCCCTACTTTTGGAGTCAGAACAGAGAAGGCCAAAGCTCCCTTTGTGGAAACATGTTGTAGTGGAAAACACAGGCTTTGAAACCAAACGGACCGAGATTATATACCAGCCCTTTCTCCATGTGTTGGTATTCCAGCCTCCTGATTTGTGGTAATGGGTGAATGAAAGAAGATACTGGGTATGTAGACTAGCACACCTGCCACACCACAAGTAGTCGGAAAATGTCCACTTTTCTTACTTCATCTGCAACTTCTCTCTTTCTCATTTCAACCAGACTTTTTATTTCCCCTTCTTTTAATCTCTGGCTATCTAGACAGAACTTAAAACCATCTTTCTCTGGCTCGAGGAGGCTGAAAGAGGTAACATTGCAGGACATCCGTCCACTGCTGCCAGTGTCCCTGCTGCCGGAAAGAGCCCGAATGTCCTCACAGCCAGCAGGTGTGCTTGTCAGGACAGTGACACTCAGACTGACAGCTCAGCAGGGGCAACATTCTCCATATCAGGTTCTTGATAAAACCCAGCGAATGCCGGGAATTATCTCACCCCTTCCTATATGTGTCCCTTTACCTGAAAATGAGTTGGTGAGAACTCAAGGAGGATGGGAGCGTGCTGGACCCTGGCATGGAGGGCAGGCCTTGGAGCACAGCAATTAGTGAGCAGCTCTATCCACTTAGGTTTTCCGCAGATACTTAACTCAGAGCCTTCTAAGCTCAGGGTACAGAGTCAGGTGCTAGGGATACAACTGGAGCAAAACAAAACAGTGGCTGCTTTTGGAACACTCTGTTTACTCACCCAACAGTCACCCCCCGCACCCCCTGCCCCAGAGCCAGTGAACTCAACCTGAGATAAGAGCATGAAAAGACAGAACACAATTCTAGGAGTGCTGCTTTCAAAGGAGCAGGGTGAGAGGAAGTGTCCTCAAAAAGCAGCACTGGAGGTGGTATCTGAAGGAGCAGGTGCTGTCCAGGTAAGAGATGTGTGATGCCGGGGAGGGAGATGAGGAGAAGAGAAATTCACTAAACGGAAGGGCAATATATGCAAGAACCAGTGACAAGAAAGAGTCTGAATACATTGCCCTGTCCAGTGTGGCTTAGTTGGTTGGGTGTTGTTCAGTGGACCAAAAGGGTGCTAGCTCCAGTCCTGCTCAGGGCACATCTTTGGGTTGCAGGCTCAAACCGCAGCAGGAATTGTGCAGGAGGCAGCAGATCAATGTTTCCCTCTCACACTGATGTTTCTCTCTCTTACTCTCCCTTATGCTCTCTAAAAATCAATAAAATATTATGTAAAAAGAAGAATATGAATATACTGAAACATTGGGCAAAGCCAGAGCCCAAACACTGAGGAGGAGAGGGAAATAGGTGGCCTGGGAAGAGGAGGAGGATTCCTAGTGATTTGGGAGTGGTGACTAGGTTACAGTGCGTGATGAGAGGAAGGGGCACACTGGAGGTTTCCTTGATGGAAATACAGCCCCACAACAAGCAGCTAGAACTAAAACACCTAGGACTAAATCCCCTAGGCCTCTTGGAGAGCAAACTAAACACAGCTGACCAGAGGTTGAGACTGATCATTGATTATTATTTTTATTTCTTAAAATGGCTGTGATACAGGCACACTAAAATGTTTAAATTAGAGCAGAACCAACTTTGTCTCAGCTGTTTTGTAATCTTTCAGGGGAGACTCTATTAGGCTGAAAACACTGAATTGAATGGCAGCATTATTTCCATGTAAACATACATAATTCCCTTTTAAAGAATTCTCAAATTAAGGTTATAACAGCTAGTGATAAACAGTCAATTATTTCTCACCATCTCAGAGAATGCAACCAGCTCTAACTAACTGCCTTTTTCAGTTTTCTCATAAAATGATCTAAATGGACTCATTGATCACGAGTTTCTATAAGCATTAACAATTTGTAAAATGAGTTAATTATGTTCTTAGAGGTTTAATAACACCTACCAACTTAAGTAATATCCTAACGGTCTTGAAATTTATCCAGAAACTTATAAAAAGGAGTAAATGCATTCATCAGAGTCAAACATCATGTATATTTATAGAAAGCATATATTATCCTACAATGGTCATGTTAAATATGTAAAAGCACTGCTGACAGACTCTAAATCAACCCCACTTGCAAAAGGATCCTCCTTTAAAGTTTAAAAGAACCTTCATATTAATGTATAAATATTGACATATAGTCACACTGAGCATTCCAAATCCAAAGGCATTGGTCATCCAGACTTTGAGAGAAAGAATAATGAAATCTAATCGTCAATGAGCCAAGTAGTATTTCAGAACATCCATGGGTTTTCTGTGGTCGCCGGCATGAAACACAGAACAGACAGCAAAGCAGGTGAAAATGAAGATGTCACATGGGGATGACATATGGGTCTCAACTAGCTAAATTCAGGTTAGGGTTTTCTCTCTCCTTTTCTTAAATGTTTTTCTTTTAGCTCACTACAAATTCAATTTGCTACCAAGTAGTAAACTGGAATGACCAGAGTTTTATCTTATTCTACTCCCCTGGTTGCCTATCTGGGGGTGTTATTAGTTGTGCAATGGGATGTAAAGAAAAATGAAGTGCCAGGCTTTGGGGTGAAATTGTTCAAATGCTGGCTCCACCCCTAACTATCATATGTCCTTGTAAATGCCAGTCATCATCTTTAAGCTCCACCTTCCAGGTCTTGAGAACAAAGGGATTGTTATAATACACTCCTCATAGAGTTGTTTGAATGATTCAATGAAAGGTACTTGCTTAGCCTCTGTAAGGGTTAGCCATCATCCATGTTTACAAAGAGAGAGGAGCCATCCCCACTGCCTGCCCTGAGTAAGCGCTCATCGTCCCCACACGAGACTCCTGGACCTTGGCCACTCATGTCTAGTCCCCACAGACAGCATGTTACAACTGGGCTCTACCTGCACAATTACTTAGTAAAGTGTTTTTCTTTAAATTGCATTCTTCCACATTTACCTCTTAAATGGAACTCTGTTACTACCAAAAACAGAAGCCTGTCTCACTTACCATAACTAGAAAGGAGCCTCAAATACACAGCAAAAAAAGAACCCCCAGATAATTCAGATTCTATCCTGATCCTTTTACCCCAACAAAGACTCCCAGCTTGAGGCCTGCAGTGGATACACAGTTCATAGAGCGTTGAGACACAATAGGACCAAGGGGAGACCTTCTCCCTGTGGTAAACGGAACACGTGAGTGTATCATGGTTCTGGACCAACACATCATCCAAAAAATATCCTGGTGATACCATCTGCCACAATGTCATCTAGTGACTTCCATCACAATTTGTGGGTTTTATGGATAAACAAGCGTACTCCAGGGCAGCAAGAAGCACTTCCAATAGTCCCTTGGTGGGAAGGATCCCCATTCATTCTAGCCCATTCACTTCTAACATTGCAGACAGAAGCACTGAAACTCATAAAAATGTATATACCTGTACATTCCCTGGTTGTAGGAACATCACTGACTTATCAGTAAGTCTGCAAAATAGATGGGGGTTGATGTGTTTGCATATAGAGGGGGGAGGCCCTACTTAAACGCTATGCTTCCTCAGTCAGACATCCATTTCTCCTGAGGTTAGGTTTCTAAGCTAATGACTCAGATCTTTCATCGCTGTCTACTAATGCCTTTGACCCAAATATTATGTGAGTCCACTGTACAAGTGTCCTTTAAAAGAATGAAGTGGGAAGTACTGCCTGTTAAGGATTAGAGTAGACATATAATCACGTTTCATACTGAGGTACGGCTTTATCCAATACAAACGCCACATTCAGTTAGACAGGGTGTCTGCGCAGCAAGAGCAGAAGGGGGCTGGAGGACAGTGTCCTGAGTCAATCTTCTCAGCAAATCCGAACTTGTGTAGCCACAGTTCAGGTTTTACACCACTCCAATGAGATGAATGACAGAGAGAGAGACGTGGAGGGAGTCCCTTTTTGTGTGTACAATCCACTCCCGCTTCTCCACACTCAAAGTGTGGAGAACATGCTACACAAATGGTCAGAAACACTCCCCAAAACAGCCCTCGCATTCAGGGAACCTGCTCCAGGAAAGCCGAGACTGCACACCTGCACAGTCCTGATCGCGCCGTGCTTCCCCACGCCTGTCACATTCACTGTAGCAATGCAGGATGATGCTGCCTGCTCCAGAAACTCCATCTGGGACAGGACATCCCAATATGAAACCCCACATTTGACTACAGATGGCTCATGTGGACAGTGGGAGTGCTCTTATTTGTGGACTGAGGATGAGCCAAAACTCTGAACACCTGTGTGTCTAAGAAAATGTATTTCTAAGTCAAGGGCATTTATTTTTTGGATGGGAGTTGGCATGAGATGGTGTGCAAGGAAAGTGCAGCTTCCTGGAAGGGGTGAGTGCTGGCGGCTGAGCGCTGAGCGCAGAGACACCATGGGTTGAAAGCACAGCCAGTGCCCGGCCCCACTGCCAGCACCTTACTCAGCAACTCCAAGGGCTGACAAGACTCGGATCACTCAGCAGGCAGGCACACTCTCAGGCAGAGGACTCCGCGGTCCCTTATCTTGAGCTCTACTATTAACAGACTTGTCATCACTGAGCCCAGTTGTTAGTCACTGGAACAATTTGATGGAAAGAGAGAACACTAGAGACAAACAAGCTGACCTAAATGGGCTGGCAAAGGAGTTCAAGTGGCAATAAACTCTGTTATCTCTGCTACTCAGCGAACAAAAAGTCCTCACTAAGCAAACATCCCGATTCACTATGAGCCACTCCACATACCATATACGGTGATCGTTATGCAGATACATACGGGTAAGCACCACAAAAATACGCTTCGCACTAAAACTCGTCACTGAAGGCAGTAACGTCTCTCTCCGATAACTTGGGTTTGTTGACCTAAAAAGTACTGACTACTGTCTTGACGAGGCATGAGAATCCAAGAGAATTCCGTGAACCAAGTGCCCAAGAGCAAATGTGTGCACAGATCACCTGGTTTCTGCTTTGTCGTCCAGTCCTGCATCTACCACAGGGCACGTCTTGAAGCCTTTGTAAACCGCAGCTTTCTTCTCCATGAAGTGAGACTACTGGACAGCTCAGCAGTTCTCAACTTGAATGTGGAAACACTGGTAGAGGAGTCCAGCTATGGGGTCTCCAAAATTAGCTTACAACCAAAGGCTGGTGTTTGGTAGTTGCTTTATATGAATTGACGAACATAGTCTTCATGCCAATACTGAGTGAATCCTCTTGTCATCCCATTTTACAGATGGAGAAACCAAGCCTCTGAAAGACTGACAATTGCCCAAGGATCACCAGCCAGCAAGACCAAGATGGGACATGGAACCTGCGTGGTCTGGCTCCAGAACTCTGCTCTTAATTGTTCCACCTTAATGTTTCTCAGTGACAATTAAGAGCAGCCATCCATTGCAGCCAATTGACTGACTGTCAACTAGAGGAGAGCTGAGGCTTAAGATAAAAGGCTACTCGAACCCTCATTTCAACATGTTTTCTCTTACTTTTTTTTTGACAGATTAAAAAAGGGGGAGGGGGATTCCATAGCACAGCCTGAGGCTTGTATCTCAATAGTGAACCCACTGGCTGGACCAGAAGAGAGACTGACAGGAATCAGCTGGCCAGATGACATGGGTGGCTCCATCCACCTGAGCCACGGGGTCTGCGACTCCTGGGTGCTTTGAGCTGCAACTTGCTCACTCAATCCTGGGCCCAGCCTCGCAGGAGGATCCTGACAGACTTATCTCCTCCAGTGACCGGGAAGTCTCCTGTTGGCTGTCAGATCAAAATCATCAGACCAATTCTCCCAATTATCTCCTTGGCAGCCGCACAGGGGAGCGGCTCCTTTTCCTCCCAGACACCCCCATGCAGACACCCCCATCCTCCTGGCAGAGCCCAGACTAGAGGCCTGGGGGCCCGAGGGCATTAATGTGATGCCTGCCACCACCACAAGCATGCGAGGTCCCTGTTCTCGCAGCCCCATGGCACCAGCACACTTGGCTAGAAGAATACTATTCTGATCATTAGCAAGCATCCGAATTCCAGCCGGCCTTCCTCCCCGCACACAGCCTAACCTGCACTCATGCAAGAGAAATGCACAGCAGCCAGAAGGTACCAAGGCTCCACTAGGTGTCAGTGTCTGGGACAGAAATGAAGGTCTCCAAGCCTCCCTGTAGTTCATGTCATCACCTTCCCAGCTAAGTTCTCTTTTAAGCAGTGCTTCAACTCTTCCAAGCTTGCACAAAAGGAGTAGATAATGAAATAATACAGATGACCCCAAGGGTGAATAGCTGCTTCAATCAAAAGAAGCTCAGAAAAGAAGGCAGTCCCAAAGGTCACCGACTGGAGATTCTACTGCTCTGGCATTCTCAAAATGACAAAATTAACAGATGGGAAGCAGGCCAGTGGTGGCCAGGGGTTATGGGTGGAGGGCAGGCACTTTATGGGGTAATTATGACAGTGGCTGCATGCATCTCTGCTGAAATTCATAGAACTGGGCACAATGAAAAAGTCCACTATACTGCATGATACATCATAAAATAAATATGTTTAAAAGGCCCATGAGTATGTTTTTCTCCAGAAGATGGCTTTTTCTCATATTTTTAAAGTTTGGATCACATTTAAAGTAATACTGGTTATCTAACAAGAACTTTAAATGGCTATGGTTGCAGTGGAGATTAAGTGAAATAATACATTAAAGTGTATTTCAAATAAAAAGGATGTGGAAGAAGTCATAAGAGCTGTAATGGGTGGAGAAAGAAATCAAATTGGACCCTACAACCTCCCACAGACTGAGGATCTGGGGCCCCACCTCTGCTGCCACTGCCCCTAAGAATTCACCCTCCTCATGTGGGAAAGGGGCCCCTGTGGTGACTGTCCCTCCAGGTACTTACATCCATTGCACAATTACTAGTGCACAGTCCTAGCAGTGGGAGTTAGATGCTTCCCTTCAGCACTCAAAAGGGGGAGGTCTTTGTCCTTTCAATCGGAAAAGTCCTGAGGTCAGGAATGAAGGCTGTTGAAACTGTGGTCTGTGGGCAGTTCCACTTTCTGGCACCCTGGCAGGCCTCTGTGAAGGAAAGCGCGGGACTCCCCGCCTGAAGGGCAGGCACCTTCAGAGCAAGCAGAGTCCTGTGTCCCTGCCTGCCTGAATACGCCTCCCCTCCGGCTGTGCATGGGTTGGGGAGAGTGCGCTGCTGTGACAGCCACGGGACAGTGTCCGCCAGTGTCTTATGAGGCTGACTAAGAGCGGCCGTAGGAAAAGACCGAGGTTCAGCACACAGAATGTTCCCCAGACATATGGCTCCTTTTGTTCCCTTTTAATCCTCACTGGAGGATATGTTTTTACTGATTTCTAGAGAGTGAGGAAGAAGACAGAGGGGAGAGAGAGAGAGAGAGAGAGAGAGAGAGAGAGAGAGAGAGAGAGAGAGAGAGATTGATTGCATACATGCCTTGACCAGAGATTGAATCCGAAACCTTTTGCTGTAGTGGGGTGTGGATGAGGGAAGGGGTGAGGGACACTCCAACCAACTGAGCCACCTGGCCAGGGCAACAGCGTTCTTTGAAAGGGGCCCTTCACCTGCTGACATATGAAGCACTCAGACAGAAACCTGGGAAAGTTGGCAGGCACATGCAAGCCACACCACGTTCCTCCTAACCCACAGCCTCCTGTGCCTTTTTTTCCCATGAACTGAGCACCAGCCGCCCCCCCCCCCCCCCGGGCTTTTAGCTTCCTTCCTGCAATTCAATTAAATTAACTTCCAGAAATGCCTTAATTACAGGTCAGTGTCCTTGTTACATTAGAGGTTTAAATGGATGACCCTGCTTTAAACCTGCTGAGATTTCCAACACTCAAAAGGACTTACAGAGCTGGGTGAAGCCTCAGTCGACCTGCACATTTCAATGGGGAAAGACGCTGCAGAAAAGCACGCACCCCATAAAGCAGTCTGGGCAGACAGCTGTTATTTTATTGTAATGCAGACAAACCTTAAAGGAAAAGTCCTGGGAAACCCACGATTACTCCTTTAGCAGGGCAATGTGTCACAACAAGGAAATGGACTAATCAGTAGCCAGCCACTGCCCTTGTTCCAACCAGAGTCTTCTGTGAAGGTTAGCCAGCAGACAGAAGAACACTGCAGAGGCTGGGATGAACTAGAAGTGGGACCTGGAATAGGGACCTCTAAGCCACCTCCCAATGTCTGGGAAAAGGAACGGGACAGAACCACAGACTTGCCAGTGCTGCGCTCAGGCTGTTTATCTCACTGTTTCGCGCTCCCTCCGAGGTGTTCTTAGCCCCACCTTACAGACAAACAGAGGCTCCAATGGGAGAATCAACTCCCCAGTCATGGGGAGAGATCACAAGGAATGTGGTGTGGAACTCAGCTCAGTCCCTGAACACCCTGAAGCCATGAATAAATAAATCCAGGGCCCAGGGAAGGGTCCCAATTGCAACCAATTTTAAAACTGAACAAAGGAATGAAAGTTTAAAATGGTCTTCAAAGGAACTCCTCAAGTAACATAACACTGCACATACAGAAGCATACATTCTCCCTCCCCCCAGCTAGGGCAGCGGAGAGAAGACACACCAGGCTCGGGACCTGTCAGGGTCACAGGGAGCAACAGCCATGCCCAGGCCTCAGAGCCCCTCCCTTTTAGGTTCCACATTTTCACAGGGATCGACCCCATCAGAATTGATTCTTGTGGAATGCTGTATTCCATTCATCCATGGGTTCAGCATAAAGCAAAGCACCAGTAATTTGCTATTCTCACATCGATTCCCCAGACTGTCTCTTGCTCTGTTCAGGTGACAGGGGCTGACCCCACAGACCACTTCCCTGGGGCCTACTTGCTAGCAAATTCAGTGCTGGGAGCGGTTGGGGAGCCTGGCAGGTAGGAGGAAGGGAGAAGCTAAGTGGGCCTATCCCTCCTCCCTCTCCTCTCTCTCTCCTTTGTTGCCTCCACATCACCACCTCTTCCCTTTGTTCCACCTGGCTCAGGTCTACCCCTTCCTAACCTCCAGGTGGCCCTGTGGCGGCCGGCCCATTTGGCCTTTCCCCTCTTCCTAACCCTGGGTACGTTCCTTCTCTTAAACCACCTGTTTCCTGACCAGCTGCTGACTTCTGCAGCAGTCAAAGATAACGAACCAGATCCCTGCCCTCTCAGGAGTTCTGTCCTGGTGGGGAGAAACCCCACAGGGCAAGAAAATAATCAACTACACCAATAAGTAATAGCTCTTGGTTGAGTTAGGGTCATGAAGGAAATTAGGAGCAAGGTGGCAGGAGTCAGGGGTGGACCAGATGGCGAGGGGACATTTCCCCCAACAGCTGAAGAATGCAGTGGAACCCACTTAGGCAAGGCTAAGGAAGAGCAGACAGTGGAAACAGCGTGACAAAGGTCCCGGTGCAAACCCTAGCTCAGTGTGCTGACCGCACGAGTCACTCTGGCCAGTGTACAAGAAGCTTCCTTATTGTCCATAGAGAGATTCATAAATGCCTCTTCCCCAAAGTGCTTCCCTGTCCAGGTACACTGCCCATGTATGACATAACTAACCATCCTCCTAATCAAGTTGCAAAAGAGGTACAGAGCAACAACCACAGCTCCTGAACCGTGGTTTTGGGGCTCCATCCCCTCTGAGGCCAAAGGAGGAGAGGTGACCACTGTGTGCTGACAGACTCAAAGGCACCAGTGGCCCCTCCTCTTCCAGATTCCTCGTGCACCCCAACATGGCTCTTCATTCTGACCCGTTCCAGGCAGCTGTCCAGACACCCATTCGGGGACTCGGGGCTCAGGATACTTCACCTCCTCGGGCTACAACAGCTCCAGTTCTTCCTCTGTTCCACCAACTGTAGTCTCATTTTCTCAAACTGACATGCCGAGGCTGCCAAGCAACGTGGATGAAAGGAGAAACTAACTGCAGTTGCCACTGTCCATTCCCCCCCCCTCCCGCCCCCGAAATGCTACTAATCTGGCATTTAGGTTGTTTGCTCCTTTCATCAGAATGCCATTAAGAAATCTCCGCCTGGCTTCTGTACACAGTTTTTCTCTAATGAAGCATCAAATCTCTTTAACAAACAATAGCTGTCACAACCAGGCAGCCTGGCCCCAGCCAGCGCGGCTGCAATCTCGGGCACACGCAGCACAGGTTGCAGGTCTGTTCCTCCCCAAACAGTGACTCCAGTCAGTCTCCACACAGTGTGGCTCCTGTGATTAAAGTGACAAGAGACATAGTGTTGCATCCCCAGCATTTGACACAATGTCTTAGAATGTGATGCTTTCTGAATCTCCTTTTGAATGCACAGGTCTGTCCTGGTTGCAATTCTGATTCGGGGTCTACAGTGGTTCACTCAGTGGGGGGTATTTGTAAGTCCTGGACTTAACCCACATGCTCTGAGGTTAGATGTGGTCATACAGAGCTATGAGGGGTGCCCCAGAGGTGATCAGTGAGTGACACATCTGAACAGGGCACTGCTAAGCATATTACTTGGCCACCAGGCACCAGGGTTTCTGAGTGCATGCTGGTACATCCTCTTGGGAGGCAATCCTATGTAATAAAAAAGAAACATGCAAATTTGACCGTACCTTCACTACACTACCAGCTAATCAGGAGTGGGGGGTGGGGCCAAGCAGCACGAGCGCCCAGCCCCGGGGGTGGAGACAAGGCGGCAGGGCAGTGTGGCACTCTGGCCAGAGCAGAGAAGACTGAAGGCTCCGGCTGGACTGAAGCCTCCAGTCAGCCAAAGCAAAAATGGAAGGCAACAGCCAGAGGAATGACCTGGGTCCCAGGTTCCAGAGGAAAACTGGTCCTGGCAGCCAGGGGAAGGAAAGCCTTTTGCATGAATCTTCACGTAATGCGCCTCCAGTGTGACAATAACTATCAAAGTTTAAGATGAGTGGAACCTGGCACCCACCAGGCCACGCTTAAGAGTTCACCCCATAGTTACTGGCACATGTGTGCAGAGACAAATATAAGAAGGCATTTTCTGACGTTTTGTTCTTCGTAGCAAAAAGTAGAAACAACCATGACATCTCTGAATAGGGCTGGTTACATATATTCTGATACATGGATGCAATGGAAAGCTATGTAGTTGTTAGAAAGGGCAGGTAGCCCTTGACAGCTCATTTGGTTAGAGCATGGTCCAGATATACCAAGGTTATGGGTTCAATCCTCGGTCAGGGTACATACATCAGTCAGAAGCAACCAATGAATGCATAAATACTGGGACAACAAATTGATCTCTCTCTCTTTCTCAAAATCAATTAAAGAAAAGAAAAAATGGAAGGTATATAAATCCTGATACGAACAGATCACAAAGAAATATAGTAGTGTGATTGCTTTTAAATTGCTTTTAAAACGTGGGCCAGTTGCCCTAGCTGGTTTGGCTCAGTGGATAGAGTGTGGGCCTATGGAGTGAGGGTTTCTGGGTTTGATTCCAGTCAAGGAGTACATGCCTGGGTTGCGAGCTCAATCCCCAGTGGGGAGGCGGGGAGGAGCGTGCAGGAGACAGCCAATCAATGATTCTCTCTCATCATTGATGTTTCTATCTCTCTTTCCCTCTCCCTTCCTCTCTGAAATAAATAAAAATATATTTTTTTAAAAACATGGGCCAGTTACACATATACACACATGTGTATGTAAGCAATGCTTATATATGCATAGATTCTTACTGGAAGATACTCTAGAAAATGATAATATACCCAGTTCCCATCTCTGAGAAGCAAAAATGAAGAACTAGAAACCAAGGCAAAAAAGACATTTTTAAATACATCTGTTTCTTTATTTGCTTTTCCTTCCTTCCTTCCTCCCTTCCTTCCTTCCTTCCTTCCTTCCTTCCTTCCTTCCTTTATTTATTTCTCTTTCTTTATTTCTCTCTTTCTATCTTTCTTTCTTTCTTTTTTGCAAGTACATATTTTATCTTTTAAAAGAGCAAATACAATATTCCCTAAGGCGTTGGTGAGTGAAACAGAGAAATCACTGACTAGAAGTTTAGCAGGCAGAATAATGGACCTGAAAAGAGGCCACATCTTAATCCTCAGAACCTGTGAATGTCACCTTACTTGTCAAAAGGGACTTTGCTGGTGTGATTAGGTTAAGGATTTCAAGGTGGAGAGATTATCCTGGATTATCCAGGTGGATGATAAATGTTATCACAGGGTCCTTGTAAGAGGGGAGAAGGAGGGTCAGAGCAGAGAGGATGTGACAATGGAAGCAGAGGTCAGAGTGATATGTGGAAGGGGCCATGGGTCAAGGAATGCAGGAAGCCTCTCAGAGCTGGAAAAGTCCAGGAAGCAGATCCTCCACTTGAACTCTGAGTCCTGCCCATACCTTCTTTTTAACCCAGTGAGACTGATGTTAGACGTCTAACTTCCAGAACAGGAAGGTAAGATTTGTGATGTTTTAAGACACTAAATGTGTGGTGATTTGTTAGAGCAGCAATTGAAAATTAACATAGGAATACTTAAAAAGAGACTAATCCATGCATCAGAAGGGGGACATTCACATAGGCTTGCCTCAAATGGTGATTCATCAACCCTGATCTATCCTTCTACTGCAGACATGACAGGTTATCCATAACTGCTGGCTACATGAAGCCTGATGAATAATAAGCATCTCCCTTAGTCTGACCCAGCTGCCATCCCCATCCTCACACTGGGGTGAACTCAGCCCCCATCTGGCAGCATTGCTACTCCCTAACAGAATGGCATCTCCACCCTAGCCTGTGTCAGTCCCAGTTGTCAGGCAGGTGACTATTGGGAGGAAACAGATGAGAAGTCCTACCTATCAAATGACTTAAATGGGGCTATGAAATGAGAGGAATGTGCAGGGGGCTAATACAGAGAGAAAGAAAGCTCTTTCTGAGAATTTAAAAAAGCTGATTGTGACCTTGAACTGCCCTCTGCCTTGAACTATTCATAGGATTGGTACCCAAGACACCTAAGAAGGATGCAGACTGGGCTCATTGCTCCAGAAGTTAAGACCACCCCCCACAATGAAAACTGAGGACCTACTGTGAGGAGGACTTTGCTGGGGCACAGAGGAAACTGTGAGAGGTGAGGTTTATAATCACTGCCTCCCGCATCCGGAGGGCTACGTAACAAAGACAGGTTCCCACTGTCTCTTGTTCTAAGAACAGAGCCAAACCAGGTGTCCCTATCACACCCAACATTAAACAAGGTGAAGTCCACCATCGCAGCCTACATTTCATCTACAGTATGTTGTTGCCAAAGATCTTAAGCGTCTGAAACATGAGATTATTGAAGAGCTAAAAATACAATAGCAGGAACCTCAACCGAAACAGCTATTTTCTTTTTCTGTTTGGAGAACATTTTCTTTCATTCAAATGACAGCTTCACCCAAGCTCCATGGTTGTGTCTGGTGCTGGTGTGACTTTGGTGATTTACAACCCTTTGGGTCATCTCATTAAGTCAAAGGAGATTAGTATGTGAACCCATTTTGTAAACTATCAGGCACATGTCTGGTGGCAAGGCTAGTAAAACTCAAAGTACACTCATAACTAATTTGTCTGTGTTCTAAGACAGATGGTACAGAACGGGCAGCCTTTACCTATGAGATGAAAAGAAATATAAAATACACTTCCTTCTTCAGCCAGATTTATTTGCTCTCCCCTTCCTCAGCGACTTTGTTCCCAAGATCGGCACATCACAGGCCCGGAGAGAGAAAGATGCTCTTCCTCTGCTGGTTAATTTCTCCTGCCTGGGTTCCAAGAGGGAAGCTCAAAGGAAGAGATACGTGCATGAACTGGCCCCCAAATGAGTACACAGAGCAGCCTCACGAGCAACACCAAACAGCATGGATGGACACTCACGGCAGCAAATGGTACCCATTCCAAAGGCCTTCAGCAGGCTATTGCAGTTGTCAAGAAATTAGCGACCTCTATTCTTATATCCAAACCAGCTTCATGAATTCAACAACACAAGAATTCAACAGCAGTTGCAACCTAGAATGCTCAGCTAAGCTGGAGAAAGCAGATCAACAAAGAGAATCAAATGGTCATAAATGCCCCTCTAAAGACAGGGGAAGAGGTATTATTCTATTGGGGGGGAAAAAAAGCTGACTCTAATACCCAGAATAGTTTAGGTCCTACCACATCACCTATCTCTCCAAGATCCCCTCATCTAAAGGTTCCTGCCACTCCCTGCCTGGGCTACAGCAGGACGAGACAGGAACGGCCCGGCATCTGTGCTCTTCCCAGTGCCCACTGGAGTGTTACCACCACACCCATAGCAGGTGGGGCACCCGCACTGGGTGGGGCAGGGCGGGTGAGGGAGAAGCTACGGGAGGTCTGCACAGGGTCCAGTGGGGGCAGGCTGGCTCAGGCAGAGGGGATCCTACACACCTGCCCTGCAGGCACCCAAGGGATCTGTACTAAGTGTCATGACCACCCCCCCCCCCCCCCGGTTTACAGTAAGTCACACTTTGGAACAACCAATTACTGTTGCTTCTCTCTACATTGATGTTCACCAGCACTGCTCTACAGTCATAAAGTCTATGGCACAAAGGAGCTTGGGGCTTTCTGACTATGTATTTGCAGAGCCAGCTGACTATTTTAATTGAGACTGAATGCTGAAATGGACTTTGGGGATGTGATAGAGACCACGCCTCCAACACCCCCAGCCATCCCAGTCCACTCACCCGACTTACTGCTGCACCATTTTAGACAACCATCATCCCAATCCCAGCTCAATGCTACAAATACTGATTAAACCAACCTAAAATTGTCCCTGTGAAACAGCATTTTAAGGCACGTGGGAAGGGTCCTATGGAGGCTGCTATTTGACAGCCCAAATGAGCAGCAAAAAGGGCCTCACCAACCAGGCAGCAGTCTGGATTGCCATCTGGCCCAGGCCCGGAGCTTTGCAACCTTCTGGCTCTCCTCCAATGAGCTGTGAAATGTTTTTTTTCAAATTCCGAGTCCAAATGGACGCTTTCTGGAAGTCACTGGAAGCCGTCAAGCTTTGGGAACAAGTGTAAGTTGCTCTTGAACTTTCCATTACCCAGGTTGCTCTGGAATGCAGCTCTGAGGAGGTGCAGCTCCCTTCACGTCAAGGAGCTTGATAAAAGGAGAAAACAAAGGAGGCGGAAGCTGGGCCACAAGGACCCAGGCAAAAACTCCGAGCTGCAGTTTTTGCAGGTCCAGGTCAGCCTGCAGGTCACCCTCAGCCATTCCCAGCAGGCTTCTGGAGCAGACTGCCACAGAGAGCAAAGACTTGTGCCCTGGAAACTCAGCATCAAAGGCCACAGAGCTAGAAGGACCTCCTCCATCAAACAGGCCTGGGTCAATGTCTCTTCATGACGCTTGAACGCAAGTGGAAGAAGCACCAGGCAGTGGCGGGGAGATTGCTCACTGCTCCCTGACCTTCATGTCCATCCCTCTCCCTTGTGCACAGCACTGGTGAGGAACCTCGAGTTGGATTCCAACCCCACTTATTCCCTCCACCAGGCACTCTCGTACAGGGCCAGGAGGAGCGATTGTGTGGGATGGGATGTCCCTGCGGCGGGGTATTTGGGGCCCCAGGAAGGAGAAAGCCATCTCCACAGGCTTTGGGACAGGGAAAACATGAGCAAGTGCAGCCTTGGCTCTGACCACATTTTCTGAGCTACCTTTGAAAACCTAGCTTCAAATTCCAGTGCCATCATTGCCTGCCCTGTGACTATGTACAAAGTACTTAACCTCTCTGTGCCTTAACTTCCTCCCCCATAAAACAGGGAGAATAGGAGCACTTGTTTGGTAAGGTTGTTATGAGCATTAAATGAGCACATTTTTGCAAAGCACTGTGTCACTGTTATTAGATCAATCCTAGGAATCACATTCTCTAAGATGTATCTCATAATATCAATGAATATTTTAATACATACTTAATACAGAGTTTTCTCCTATCCCTGTCTTCCAAAAAGGCAATTATTAAATTCAGCAGTGCATCGTTATTTTGAGATGAGGATAAGACCTTGAAGGCAATTTTAAGCTGGAAATGAAGAAATCTACCTCAAAATTGCCCTTTCTTCCTAGCCAGCTCAGCTCAGATACCAGGATAATAACCCATTTTAAATTTTGCAGAAATCTTTTGACTTAAAAATGATTTAATTCTCTAAAGTAACCATGCTGAGAATGCGAGATAAGGTTTATGCTAGCTTAGGCATGGTGAACAGTGGGGAGAATCTTCAGAAGCAAGTTTCTCCCAACTCATTAGGTAAATCTGCTTCCAGGTAGATTCACTTTTGAGGAATTTCTTCCCCTTTCTTTTCCCTCTTGCATTCAGGCCAAGCTTCTCTCTGTTTTGCAGACCTTGTTTCCACTCCATCTTTTCTTTTCGGAGCCACATCCAGCAAATTATAAACATGACTCATTTCAACAACCACAAGGAGAATTAGTGTGAGCTGGCTCCAACATCCCTTTAATTGACCCCCTAGGGAGGATGTGCACACATTTCCATGTGTATTTAGCATTGGAAACCATCTGATTGGGCACTAAATGTTTTTTTAAAGCTATAGTAGGCATCCAAGATTATATTAATTCACAATAAGAGAACATTTTCCAAGGGGTTAATGTTTTGAATCCATCCGAAAGCAAGCGTCCCTGTTAAGTCTGGGAAATCCAAGCCAATTAAAGCCAAACTAGTAACTTCTGTTCCCAGTCGCCCAGCAGGAGGACCTGCCACATCCTGGGCATGCCCTGTGTGTGCGAGTTGGGCTGGGTCCTCTACATGTACTCCCTCATTCCTCCTCACCGTCACTGGGAAGTAGGGTTATAATCAAGCTCCCTCAGGTCACAGAGAAAATAAACTGCAGACCTGGGTTCCAAACGTGGTCCCCCTGACTTACACTTCTCTTCACATTAACCCACAGATCCAGACCCAGGAAACCGGGTGCTCCTCTGAATTCCCAGAGGAATTTCCCTGTCCCGGGTGCTCTGGTCCAGAATTCTGGTTTTTGCATAATTACATTGTTCTCCCTTTAAACCTCTTCTAAAACACTAAATTAATGCTGTCCTGGAACCAATCCTGGGTTCAAATCCCTAGTCCACCACTAACAAGCTTTGTAGCCTTGGGCAAGTTACCTAACCTAGCTGGCCTCAGTTTCTCCACCTTTCAAATGGAATAATAATACCTACAATATATGAGTTAGATAGTGGGTATTAGAATTACTAGAGGCCCAGGGTACCAGTGGAGTCCCTCAGCCTGGCCTCTGGGATCAGGCTAAACTGGCTCTCTGACATCCCCTGAGGGTTCCTGGATTGCAAGAGGGCACAGGCCAGGCTGAGAGACCCTACCTGTGTACTATCGGGGCTGGGGAGGGATGCAGGAGGTTGGCCAGCTAGGGAAGGAACACTGGAAGACTCCAAGGTGTGTGCAGCCTGTCTCACTCAGTCCTGATTGGCCAGTCCCCAGCAGCAAAATAACCTACTGGTCAGAGCATCTGCCCCCTGGTGCATAGCGAGCAGTTGAGCGGCCGTAGCACATCATTAGCATATCACGCTTAGATTGGTTGATAGGCCGACTGGACATCTGGACATTTAGCATATTAGGCTTTTATTATATAGGACTAGAGGCCCAGTACATGAAATTCATGTACCTGTAGGGTCCCTAGGCCTGGCTGGCACTGATTGTGGCCTGCCTTTCCCGGCTACCAGCTGCTGGCTGCTGACTGCTGGGTGCTGGCTGCCGGTTGCCAGCTGCCAACCAGGGCCTTCCTTTATTCCATGCCATCCCCTGGTGGTCAGCACACATCATAACGAGCAATTGGTGGAACTCCCAAGAGGACACTTTGCATATTAGCTATATATATATATATATATATATATATATATATATATATATATATATATATATGACTATTAGATGAGTTCATTTATGATGGTGTACAGAACAGTGAAAAAAAATTGGCTGTTCCTTCTCACTGTTACTACTATTCTCTCCAGCCTCACTGTCTAAGTAGCTCCATTATTGCCTTTTCAAGGGTGTGGATCTTACAAACCTCTTCAGGGCATGTCCCATTTTTCTTTCATCAGCTCAGGGCCTAGCTCATTGCAGGTGCTTGCTTAATGATCATAGTCTCATAATAGAGTCTGAAGACTACCGAGGGCATTTTTCCTAAACTGAAGATACTTCTGACAAACTTCTACCACTTAACCCAGCCATCCACTTCCCCAACCATAGCCTCCATTCTAGAAAAATCTGTAAGTGATGTAAGGCTAAATCCCATGTTGTCCCTGGGCCTCCACACCCTTCTAGTGTGGACCAAAGGTAACTCATTCCCCTGTGCTATACTCTAACATTGCCACTCAGTGTGGCCTGCAGACCAGCAGGATTAACACTCCCCTTGGGAGCTGCCTGGCAATGTCAATCATGGCCCTACCTCAGACATCAGAATAGCCGGAGCAAAGGCACAGGAGCTATTTTAGCAAGATTGCAAGGTAATTTTCATAATATCTGGGATGATATAGGCCACTCATCTGATTCCCTAACTGCACATGAAAATAATCTGGGAGAGATTTAAAAAAAAACACGAAGGAGCAGACCCCATTCCCAGAGAGTCAGATTTAATTGATATGGGAGGAAGGGTGACTCATGCATTGGGATTTTAAAAAGTTCTGAGTGTTATGCCCGGGCCAGGCGGCTCAATTGTTGGGATATTTTGTCCTGTACACAAAAAGGTTTCAGGTTTGATTCCTGGTCTGGGTCCATACATGGTTGTGATTTCAATCCCTAATGGGGCTGCATATGGGAGGCAACCAATCAATGTTTCTCCCTCACATCAATGTTTCTCTCTTTCTCTCTCCCCCTTTCTCTCTCTAAAAACCAATAAGAGCATGTCTTTGGATGAGGATTACAAAAATATAAGTTCCCAGTGTTCTAATATACACTGATAGAGACTTTCTCACTAGCCCTCTTTGGTCCTCAGGACCCCATCAAAAAGTGTTGGTCACATTCCCTTATATTAAGTGACTGGCTTCTTAAAATCCATTTGGTCCTGGGGGAAAACACAGGTTTTTCAGTTTTAGGTCTTCAGAGACAAGCTATGTAACCTTAGGCAACAGGAATTTTAGCAACCACTTATTCCAGGATGTGTTCTAAGTACATGTTAACCTAAAAGTTGTATCTGTTAACAATCCTAATATTTAAGTTCTACTATTGTCCAAATTTTATACATAAAAACACTAAAGAAAAAGAGGCTAAGTAACTTGTCCAATCTAGCAAATTCCATATGTTGAACTCATGGAGTATTAATGGTTACTATACTGTTTCTCTTTATCAGCAATAACATTGAGGATTATGTTCATTGAATCTACTCATTTCCAACCCCATGTATTGACTTGAAAACACTATCAGCTTTTTAAAAAAAAAAAATTATATTGATTTTTTACAGAGAGGAAGGGAGAGGGATAGAAAGTCAGAAACATCGATCAGCTGCCTCTTGCACACCTCCTGCTGGAGATGTGCCCGCAGCCAAGGTACATGCCCTTGACAGGAATCGAACCTGGGACCTTTCAGTCCACAGGCCGATGCTCCATCCAGAGCCAAACCGGTTTCGGCAACACTATCAGCTTTTCATGTTAAATTAGTTTATCATCCTGATACCTGAGATAAGACTGACAGTGTGACCGATGTCTTCACACCTTGACCCAAAGGAGTAATAAACATATTAAGAAATGCTAAGACCAATACTAAGGAATCAATGGGACATATTAATGGGCCACAGGACCATACAAGTCCCTCAAATCACAACTCAGCTGCCTGATTTTTCTGTCTCATGTAGCTGGACTATCTCACCCTCTAGAGATATGAAGAAAAAAAATGGTAGAAGTGAACATGGAAAAGAGGAAGTATGAGGCCACAATCTTCACCCTGCAGGTATCTTCCTCAACTAAGGCAGTCTTTCAAAAGAGTGAATGTTATTAGTAAGGCACTGAAAAAATAATATTATCTTGCCATCTGTGATCATTTAGTAATACCCAATAAGCATCACTCAGAGACTCTGAGGTTTCTAGAGATAATCCCACTCAAGTCCCCCATCCACTCTGAGTCATATTTCCTTCAGCTGCACAGGAGAGGGACCCTGAGACCAGGTCTCCACACTCCACACCCTGGTCCTTCAGCCGGAGCAGGGAACTCAAAGCCACCTAGAGGAGGCCCCTCTTCTTGTTGGCTTGATTCTGGAGAATGAGCATTCCAGACAGGGCCAACATGTGCTGAGATGTTAAAACGACATGGAGGTAAAAAAAAATATTTGTTTTTGTCTTACAACACCCAGAGGGGGCTCACTGATCACTAGCTGCCTGATCTTGGTCCTTCCTGAGTAACTTGGCCCCTGAGTAACTCAGTACTGAAATCCAGTGCAGCCCCCCAAAAAAACAGCTAACATTTATCCAAAGGGCAGAATTGACTGCTCCTACTTAAATATACTACTGCTCTTCTGGCTCTAAAATGTATAGCAAGACAATTTCCAGAAATACCAACTAATATCTGTCCTCTTCATTGGCTGTTCATATCCAGTAGGCCCTGGGGGCCAATCAGAGCCAGGAGAGACTTTCTCCAGACTAAAGAGAAGCAGGTAGAAGGTGGGGGCTTACGAGCAAAAGATTCACATCCTCCTAATGGCAGTAAGAGGACCAGACCCCAGGGCTGCAAGGTACCTGGGACACACACACAGTGCAGGTTCCTGGGTCCCAGGCTCTGTGTGCAGTACAGATACAGCGAAGACAATGCCCACAGCAGATGCTCACTACACTCCAGGTGGACAGAAGAACAGACCACTGCTCAGAGCACAGAGCACAGACCTGAATCAGAAGGTGCCCTTTGGAAGTGCGCTCCAGGGACTGATGGTATGGCTGCAGCTCAATGTAAGTGGCATGGCCTTACTCCTCTAATTTCCCAGGGAGTTACAGCACAGGCAGACATCATCTGCATATAGTCAGGTTGAGGGCAAGACCAAGTGCAACTTCCACGGTAAATATTTGAAGTAGCTTCTCAAAGACAAAGCCCACCAACACGTGCCTGAAGACCCTGCTTTCTCTCCCCCTTCCCCTCCACAGCTCCAGCCTCTAGTCCGATGCAAAGACCACAGATGCATCTAATGCACCGATGCACCCAACTGAGGCTCCAAAGAAACCTCCAAGATAGAGCACCTACAGGAAGGATATAAAACTCCAAAAAAGAGCTGCAAAAGGAAGAGGTCACCTCCAAACCGGCTTTCTGAGGGATACCTCCAATGACTGCCCAAATCACGGAGCGGGAGCCCTCGAGTGGGAAACACAGCAGTCTGCTGGAGAGCAGGTATGCCTGCCTCTAGCTCTTAGTGCCATCCAGGTAAGGCATCTCCTCTTCCTGTCCCTCTAAGGGGCCTACTGGGGCCTGACTCCTGGGAATAGATCCCTGAAGCACTCCAGGGGGACAATCAAAAATGTTTAACAAGCTTTGCATCTGCAGTGGTAAAATGATCATGAACAGCTAGGACAGGCTTTCTCATTTATATTTCATTCAATCCCACTCAGACCCCAGGGCTCAGGGAAAGCAGGCAGAGTGAGGTCAGGGACTGCATCTGCCTTCTTCATGCATCACCTGCAGGGCCTGGCCCCGTGTTGACACTTGATCCGCCCTCAATAAATAGCAGTGAAAAAGGAAACATTCCCAATGAGAAACAAGGACATTTTAACTCATTAAATGTAAATGACCTGTTGAGGATCACAGAGAAAATTAGAAAACTTGAGTTTTGGTCCCTTATCTTCCACTTGACTTCTAGAGCCATGCGGTTATATCCTTGGAGCCATGATGAATGAGAAGGACATTGATGGTGAGGTTAGCAGTGCCCTATGGGCACTTTCTCATGTAACACATGTAATTTAAGTACTAGAATCCTCCCCACGTTTCAGATGAGGAAAAGGGGCCCCGTGGGCTTGAGCAACTTGGCCAAGTTCACTAGGCTAGGAGAGGCAGAGGTCATAACACTGCAGTGGCCGCACACAGACGCTGCATCAGGCAGCCTGGGTTCAAATCCTCACAGAGTCTTGATTTAGGATCCTGTGCTCTGTCTCACCCTCTACTCTTTCTCCTCTTTCCAAAGACTACTGGTTTAAGATTCCCAGGAGGAAAGGTCCAGGGGTGGCCACTGCTTCGGGGGGACCCACGTTGAACATGATGCGAGAACGATGGACACGATGTTTCAGTCCCAGAAGCTACCATAGAGTAATCTTCCCAGACTTCTCTGGCTCATCAACCAGCTGGAGAACTGGTTAAAACACAGGTGGTTGGCCACATCCCAGGTTTCTGAGCCAAAGAGGCTGGGCCACACCTGGAAATCTGAATTTCTAACAAATCCTCTGATGATATCGCTCCACAGAACACACTCTGATTAGTACCATCTCCGAGAGCTTTTGAGCCAAACCTCTCATTTCACTAATGCAGAATCTGGGACCAGAAATCTGGGCTTTCCCCAGAGCCCCCAGGATGTCAGTAACAGAGCCAGGACCAAGTGTCATGACTCTTAGTTCTCACTTTGTTCCCACTGTACCAGGCTAATTCTAAAATAGCATTCATAACCACTTTATTACTTATAACTCTGTTGGAGTACCAAGTGCCTTTCTTATTCCTCTTCCTTTATCTTCACAATCACCCTATGAGATTGTGGGCAGTGGTCACTATGTGCAGAGGGAGGAAGGGAAGGTCAAAAAATTAACAACAACAAAGGTTGGTTGAGGACCACAAGCTGTGGGGAGAGCTGGAGTGCACCCAGTTCTGCCCAGCTCAGGGCTACCCCCTGGGCCTCTTCAGCTTTAGAAGGGAACTCTTCTCAGCCAAGTGTTGAATGCAAAACGCACATACCTCTTAGCTTCCAGGAAGGAGAGGCCTGGAGACTAGGGTAGAATTAAGATAACAGAACAGTGAACAAATAATTTCAAGATTGTGTCCAGGAGGATATCTACCAGAAAGGCTATGAGTCCTAACCACTCAAACTCCTCTTCCCTTTCTCTTTCCCACGTGTTTGACACCACAACCTTGTAATTCTGTCCCCAAGAGACCTGGCCCTCTGCAAACAAAATTAATAGCCTGCAAACTCTAAATGGGTGATTACAATCTATAAAGCAGCCTATAAAAGGACATCATGAGGATTGATATTTTGTCTCTCCCACTGATTTCTACTACAAATTTGCTCAGTTTATGAGTTGAAATAGTTACTTCTGCTACGTACTTGGGCATATAACTCATCTAAAGATGGAAACATCTGACCAAGTTGCCTGGAGCTCATTTCACCCCCAGCGGTCAGAGGGACCCAGCAGGAACTTGTGAGGAAGTGCTAGAAACCCAAGGGACCCACAACCTCTACATACACACCCCGACTGCTGCTGAGTTGTAGGCTTTGGGCCAGGTCTTGAGCAGAGGAGCAACAAGCTTGCCATGGTGAGTGGTTGTAAGGAGGACAGAAGAGGAAAGACAAACATTAAACATCAAGCAACCACAACAAAACCTCCAGAGAGAACATATGGTAACTCCTAAGGTGCTACAAAGGAAATGTGCAGCAAGCAGTGAAGTATGGAATGGGAGCAGCCATCTTGGTTGACTAAGAGATGATTCAGGAAGGATGAATAGGAGGGAACCAGGTGAAAGGTGGGGACATTCCCACAGATTGAGCCACATGGGTAGAAACCAGCCGTTTTTGTTTTTCAGTTACTTTATGAGTAGCATATGGAGAATGAGGAAAGTTCAGGAGCAGAGAACCCTGATAAGGAAACTGGGTTTTCTTCTAAGTACAATGGGGACATGTGAATAATTTTTAAAGAGAATTGACATAATCAAGAAAACCATTTTTAAAAACTCTTCCAGGCCACTGTCTGAAGAATGGATTTGATAGGGAGGGTAGGCCTAGGAGGGAGTGTGAGCAGATTTTCAGGTTATGATTTCCATTGTATACTCAAGAAGTAATGGTGGCCTGAACTAGGTGGCAAACAAGTGGGCTGAAGTAAGATCTAGGGGTTTTACTGGTACTTAGCACAACTCAGGGCACAAGAGATATATGGTGATCATTGCCTGACTCAGCCCTGAATCCAGTCTCATTAGCCAGGTTCATAGCTGGAAGTCATGAAGCAGACAATGTTGGTACTAAGTCAAGTGAGCATCTAGCCAGGTCACCATCGGACATGTATGGCAACCCCAGGGAGTCCCCAAGCCAGATGGGACTCTCAGCTTGCATAAGGACACAGAAGGCAAACCCTTCTTCTTTCTATTTAATCCAGGCCCTGCTATTGTCTCAGGCTCCAAGTGCATCACATGTGGAGTCAGCAGAGAGGGCATGACCCCTGCCATGGGGCTTTTTCTATTGGCTATGCAGCGCTGGGCTCTAGTTCTATGTGGTTCATCCAAAGCTAATCTCTGCCAGAAGTTTCTCCCTTTATGCTCCAAGGACATTTATATCAGCCCTATCCTGCATAGATTAAATTTGTAACAGTAATTTGTACAATCTTTATTGTTGTCTAATAATCGCATGCTCATTAATCATATTTCCCAAGAAGAGTTTAAACGGATAAAAGATAAGCAGAAAACACCCAACAGTGTGATGCCACAGGGGAGTGTAAATTAAATACCAGGAAATAGAGTTGGTCGACTTGAGAGAAGAACATCTGAACTTGGAGATGCCAAGGCAACTATGGTGATGCCAAATAAAGAGGGAAAAGTGAGTAGGGGGATGGGCTCAGAGCACTGTGCTGTCCACAGTTGTCCCCATGTACTGGCTAAGATAGCTGTCACTCCCCAAGTGCTTAGGGATAATGACTTCTTTGAGTATTTTTTCTGAAAAGAAGTACTCCATCAATCAGATCCTCATTCATTTTCACACACTGTGCAACCCGAGTCCATGCTGAGTACAACCCACATGAAATACCACTTTGTTTACAGCACAATCACAGGCCAGTCCTTTCTGTGTCTCCCCCGAGACAGAAGAAGAGACTCTGCTCTCTTACACTCAAACATTAGCTTGGCTTACAGAAACACATTCCCATTCCTTAATGCCTGCTGTGATTCCAGGTAATTCCTCTAAGTGCACTATTAAATCCCAGCAGCTGTTTCAGATACCAGCAAAGAAGACAGCTCCGGCTGCTGCCACGTCAGAACTCAGGAATGAAGCAAGCCAGCTGGAGTTTTCCTGATACTGAGTTGTGGCCAAAATGGCAGTCAAAGGGTGGTTTATGTGGGGGTCTCTCATCATCACACATACCCTTATCCTGCCCTGAGTTCACTCTGATGTCTAAGGCTTAAAACTATGGGCCACTTCCCTGACATACTCAGCTGTGTTTATCCTTGAGAGCCCATGAGAAGGAACCCAAATTTACCTTAAGCCCCTACCTACAAAGCAGCCCCACGTGTTGGAGGGCTGCCTAAGACCTCTCAGCTAGAAAGCAGCAATTTCGGGATTTGAACTCTGGTCCTATGAGCTCCAAGCTCCGTGCTTCCCTACCCTGCATTGTCTCTATCACTCTGGGAGCTACTCTATGTCCCTTACCCTGAGGAGCCTGACCATCTCAACAGTATGTTCTCCATCTGGGCCAAGCATGTGCCAACCCAATGCATATATATCATTTTCATAACCAAAACTGTGTTACTTTGCTGAACCCAACATCAGCATCTTTGCACCTGCTCCTTTCCCAAGGAAGAATTTTTCCATGGTGCAATGACAAAATTTGCAGCCAGCAAAGGAGATCATAGACCCGCATGCACACACAAACTTCTGTCTTCTAGCCTCTTGGACTGAATAACCTCCTGCAGATGTTTCTGTAACCCAGGTGCTTCAGAGGCTGGCAGCACCACGCTGACAGCAAAACACATCTGTCTGAGGAGTTTTCATTGAAAAGCAAGTTCTACAAAAGCTAAGCCAAGCAAGGTATCTAATCAACAATAAAAGTACTCCTAGAATGAGGTTTAAAGACAGCCTCTTTTCCCAGGGGGGTAAGAAATAGACCAATGCTTTTCATTTCCCCAGCACTCCAGACCATGAAGCTTCAATTTTCCCAACAGGTGTGTGCATTCTCCCCCAAGAGTGTGTTTTTTCCTTCCTACCTCTCCTCTGAGTGACTCAGCAGCATGTGCAGGAAAGGGTAAGAGGGGTGCTATGCAGGGAGGGGTGGGGGGCTGCCTCTGTTCTAACTCCAGTCTAAGGAACAGCCTTAGTCATGGGTCCAGAACAAGAAGCTTAGGCAGGGAGTTAGGAGATTGAGGTTCTAGACCTGTTGTTGATGAGTCCCTGCCCCTCTTTAGCCTCAGTTTACTATTCAGTGATTTGGGGGCTGAATCCTCTCTGAAGTGTCAACTCAGCAATGACTCAATTGGCCATTCAGAAACAGCCTTTCCTCCCTGTTTCACCTTCCTGGACAGAGAACACAGGACATGATCTTTATGGGTTTGGAGTTGAGTCAGAATCATGTATGAGGTTGGATTTCAGCTAGTTCTTCACTGATGGGTGGGATTCAAAAGCCGTTGAAGGCATGGGAGGAGCAGGTGGTACAAACAAAGGTGAGGAGTTAGGGCTGTGCGTGTCATCTCTAAAGGAATTGCTAGGGCTGATACTTTAGACAGTGTGCACTGATACAGCCAAACAGGCCTGTAAAACAGTGAACTCTCTTCTACTGGTTGGCAAAGAGCCAATGACCAATCCCCAGGAATGCTCCCTCAGCTGTCCCTGCTATTCCATCCCCCATCCACCCCACCAACCCTACCCTAAGATCCAACAACCAAAAGGTTAACCCCTGAGGTCTAGATCCAAAAGGCGCCCATATCATGGCACCCCCAGGCCAACCCAGAGCAACATGGCACATTTGTTGAGCATCACCAAATGTCAGGTACCCTGTTAGACAACTTTACATGCATTACTTCCCATAAGCTTCACAGGAACTTCTGCAGAGTAAGAAACTCAGCTCTGGAACTGTTAAATGGCTTGTCCAAGGTCATGTTGCCTATGAGTGGAAGTGGCAAGACTTGAACATCAATGCAGGGCTGAGTCCCAGCTCGTTTCATAAAATCCTAGTTGCCTCTAAGCAGTTTTGGCCCATGAACGGACAAGATGAGAAGGCAGCAGGAGGGCACCCCGGGAATGTGTGTGATGGGCCCACTGAGGTGATCTTAAACCTGATACAAGAAAGATGGTAGATAGTGGAACAAATTGTTATGGGAGCATATGAAATCCCTTCACCAAAGAGTCTTATAAACAAGGGCAATGAGAATAGGCCCAAGGCAGAGGGTTAGATGAGGTGACTGGATAAGACCCTTCCCACCTGGTCCCACATGAGCAGGAAGCCTGTTGATTTTTAAGGTTCCAATTTAAAGCGTGAGAATTTAGGAGACTTAAATATGTCTGAAAGCAAAATACATTTTCTCATCCCCCAACTTCAACTCTTCATCTGAGATTTCCTTCTGGCAGGTCCACAACAACCAACCTTTCCAGCCAGAGCTGCTGTCAGTTCAAAAGTTTAGTTCTGGCCCCTAAAGACCAGAGTCAGTTCAAGGCTGGTCTTTTCTAAAACAGGTTCTTCAATCCTGTAGGAATCTCTGACAGAGGAGAAACTAGTCTAAGAAAGGGGAAAGATCAGCCACGATGCACATCCAGGGCCACTTTGCTAAGCTTGTGCTATTTCTGTGGGAAAATGTCTGCTCTTCCTCCAGCTTCCCCTCCTAGCAAACAAGGTGCCTGATACCAGAGCCCCATCAGCGCCCCCACAGGAGAGCTAGCAGCAGCCCCTGTGGGAGGAGCCAGTCAGTGGGGAGAGTTACCTGTTCTCTGGTTTCCATGGCAATAGATGCTCCTTCCTCCCAGTCTCCTGGCTCCAGGGAAAGACAAGGACACCCAAGAGAAGACAGTGACAACCAGGGGGAGAGAAGAAGCAACAGGCTCCTCCCCTTGCAGCTCAGACAGCTGCCTCCCCACAATTTGGCAGTTACAGATCTCACTAACCTTGGGCAGCCAGGCCCCAGGTCTGGACCTTGGCTTGCTCATCTGGAAAAGGAGAGAGCTGGACTGCAGATGATCCCGAAAAACCTTGCCAGCTTCAAAACCCCACAGTCCAGCGGCTTATCTAACAAGACCAATCACTGGAACGACCTAGCCTCATCTGTAAACCTTGGTAAGAGACATCACTAAGCACTTCAGAACTCCACATCCCGGGAATCTGTTTGCCCTATTCGTTTCCCCAGCTCACAATGGTCTGTACTCCAGAAGATCACCTCAGAGGGCCCATCACACACATTCCTGGGGTTCCCAGTGCCCAGGTCTCCTGGAGTTCACTCAAGCCTCAGTATAGCAGGTGAGTTGGAATGTCATGCTACCCTACCCAGCTGTGTGCATTCTACCTCCCTGGAGTCATTTTAGTTCAACCCTCAAGTTTTGATGTGTATAGTCCTCCAGGTACTGGTCCTTATCATGACTGCTCCACTGAAGAAACCCAAAAGAGAAGAACCCCAAAAGAGGTTATTCCACTCGGTGAGGAGCATGCTGGGGTAAGATGGCTATGGGGATTGAGCGACACTGCCCAGGCAAAGGTTAACCCTGAGCAAAAGCAAGGAGCTGTGGATTCCCACTGTCCCTCGGGTTTAGAGGAGCATTTGTAATTGTGGCTGATTGGCCTAAAGTAGAATGAGAGTGCAGCATGAGATGAGGGTAGAGAGGAAGGACAGAAATGTGGATGAAGAATACCAGGTTTACTAACATGCTGGGATTCCCAGGGCTGCACTGAGAGGGGAAAAGGGAGTTCAGGGACTAGAAGTACAAGCTTTCTGGGAAGTGGTGAGGGGAGTGGATGGAGAGGGAACTGGCCCTTACTCAGGACAGATTGTAATTCAGCCTCCCCAGGAGCCTGCTGGGGGGCACATTTGCTCCCATTTTATACATGAAGAAGGAGCAACTCAGAGCCATAGAGTGACTGCACCTAGCCAGCCAGCTTCTCCTTTCCAGGAGTGTATAGTCTTGCTGGGCAATAAAATCAAGAATCATGAAAAAATTAGGCCCTGATTCTAAAATGATGTGTGGCTGTCCTCAGGGGTCCAGAGGCTCAGAAAGGTCAATACTGAATGGGACAGCTGAGAACGGAATTCTCATTGTAGGGAAGCCTTCAGGGACACCCAGCTCCACTCTTTGCTCTGGCCCAGCAACTTCTAACTCATCTGGGAAATGGTGAAGCAGAGCATTTCCAGGCCTCAAGTCAGGAGCTTCCTTAAACCCTGGCACAGAGCTGGTCTAAACATAAGAAATCTCATTAGCCGCCAACACTGAGCAATCTCATTGTATTAGTCCCTGCAACTTGGTCCACAGGATGAGTGCTCTATATAGGACGCTAATTGGGGCTCCTGATAACTGTGCAAGGGCCCAAGAGGGGCCAGGGCCTCCCACTCTGACAGCCTTTGTTTTCAATTGTATGCTCATTTTGAGTTGGTTTTTATTAACATGTTAAATTATCTGCTTTTGGACTAAGACTTTAGGGCCAAATAGCCAAGGAACATCAAAGAGAATGTGCTAGAGATGAAGTCTACGGGTCCTCCTTCCCAAGGGGAATCCAGGTTAAGCAGCTGCTGGGACACTCACAACCCAAAGACGCCTAATCAGTGTCCCTCTCCCTAGAACTCCTGGAGATAGGACTGTGTTGTTTACTTCACATATGTTACATAATAGGGCCTAGCACAGCGCCCAGTCCATGGCAAGTACTGAATGGAATAAATGAGCTATTTGATCAGTGGATGCTTAATAACACAGTTTCCTGTCAGCCAACAACATTATCAGCCTGCTGCACATAGAATTTTACACCCTAATATTATAGTTGTGATTTACATTGGATTCACAGAATTTGGGGTTTAAAATGGAATTTGAATTAAGCTAATCCAGTGGGGGTTTTTAAGTTGTAACCTATTAATGGATCATGAAATTAATCTATTTAATGAGTCCTGACCATCATTTTATAAATGAAATGAGGATGGAATGAAGTGGAGGGGAGGGGGAGGAAGAGAGAGGAGGAGATCAGAATGCATCACATGTAGTAAGGGTAAGTACAGATGAGCCAGCTTTGTACTTGAGGAGTGCTGGGTGTGTATATTAGGTGTACCATGTCTTAATACAACCAAAAGCCAGTAATTTCACTTCTTTATAGTTCACACCCGAAACAAGTGATTTTCCAGCCTTTCTGAGAGCCTCTTGTTAAAGAAAATGAATTTCATCCAGAAGCAACCTACTCCACTTATAGACTGTCTGTGGGAATTAAATGGTTCAGAACACACATCACGCAAACACATACAAACCAAAGTAGTTTCATGAAGCAATACTTACTCTTACTACATATAATGACATGCACTATGCTATTTTATTTTCTTTATTTTTGTTATTGTTGTTGATCTTCATCCTAGGATATTTTTTCTATTGATTTTGTTTTTAGAGAGAATGGAAGAGAAGTAGGGGGAGATAAACACTGATGTGAGAGAGGCATATGGATTGGTTGTCTCCTGTACACACATCAACTGTGCCGGGGATTGAGCCTGCAACCCAGGTACATGCTCTTGGGTCTATCTTCTAACTACTGACCCACACCAGCCAGGGCCTCTATCTCATTTTTTTAAGGATGCGGTGATGACCTATTAAATAGATTTCACAAGCTACTGATGCACTGAACTAGATGCTGTCTAATATTCTGAAAATAGCAGGCTGGGGTTCTGGGAAGAGTTTCACAGCAACCCCATTCCTTTTCATTATGTTCAGCTGCATGTCCACATTTGGCTGTGTGCAAAGGAAGATAACAGCCTGGTGAGCTAGAGCCCAGCTCACAGAGGAGTGGTCACAGTCTCTGCCTGTTCGTTATTGATGCTGTGGGCAAGCTGGCTGAGAGTAGAGTGTGAGTCTTACACAGAGCATGCTAACAGCTCCTGCAAATACATAACTATTCTTGGTTCTCCTGCTGATAACACAGTGGCCATCAAGTGTTCCCTCCTCAGGTTTGAAGGCAAAAACATTTGACGATTAAAAGTTAGAAGCAAAGTTCAAATGGTGATTTTTTTTATTCCCCAACCCAACATGGAAGATATCTTTGGAGAGCCAACCTAATCAAATAAAGTAGAATCAATTTACTGGAGACATAATCCAACTTGCATAATTGTCCTGGTTGGTTTTCACCACAGCTGTTCACAAAGACATGGTTCATTAAATAATGAAGTCTTCATCACTCTCCTTCACTGGGCTGCAATTCTTTTACCGCACACCATCAAACAAGTGCCGCCTTCATTTGCATGCGGTGCCACGAAGAGCCACTGCGGCAATCGGGGGATTTGTTTTTATGACACTTGATTAACTAGACATCATCAATTGCATCTACTAAAAGCCACTGTATTTTCCCCAATGGAGAAGACCTTACTATGTAATCACACTAGGCTGTGAGCTCCCTCTGGACAAGGACCACATCCCTTGATCTTTTTATTTCCAGTCCTAAGCAAAGTGCTTGGCATTTGGTGGGAGCAGAAAAAAATGTGCATGGAATCCAGAGGAAAACATCTCCAGTTCAGATTCTTCAGGGGCCCACACGAGCAAGTCTGCCAGCCCTGCTTGCAATGAACATTTGGTCTTGAATCGTGTCCCCCTTTTTTTCCAGTTTGTTAATTTTCTACTTGCCTGGCCAAATTGTCCAAGTTTGCATGAAAACAGACAGGACTCTCAAAATCTCCTCTGGCCAACAGGAGATACAGCAATGCCAATTTTGCTGTTTTCATGCTCAGAGGCACACTTAACCCCTCTGAATGGCGGGGAACCTGTGCCAATCTCAAGCTTCCAGAAGAATACCATTGCTCAAAAGAGGCCACTGAAAGTTGGGCTGCCTAGAGGTAGCAACGACCTTGTCCATTTTCTGAGGTGTGAGAAGTCAGCCAACTGACTTACAAGCATGGGAAGGAAGACACGATAAAACGGGCAGATTTGTGGTTTAGACCAACTCACACTCATTCAAACAAAAATGGGTAGCCCCACCTTCAGAACTTCTGATTCAGGAATTTGTTTTTCTAACAAGTTCTCACGTTGATGCTGCTTCTCCAGGCACCCCGCTTTGAGAAGCACTAGTTTCGACTACTGATTGCAAGCAAGGCTCTGGAGCCAGTTCACTGGATTGGAGTACTAAAGGCACCATTTACTAGTCTGTAATTTCAGGCAAGTCATTTAAGTCCTCCCATGATGCCAAGTATCAAACAAAGGCATCAACAGCAAATTTATCTCAAGGTTGTTTTGAAGTCAAAAGAGTACATCCATTGGTTACCAGAATGCTTTGGCAGGCAGAAAGAGCTCAAAGTTAACCACATAAGGGAGAAAGTTGCTGCCACCATTGCTGCATGAACCTGGGAAGGCTCTCTCTGTGCTTTGTGTCTTCATTAGTAAATCGGGGCATGGACATTTTATAATGGGCTGGTAGAGCCTTTCCCCTAGAAGCTTCCAAAGCCCTTTGCTCCTTCACCTACCACTCATCCATCAGTTCAGCCTTCCCAAACACACCCTATCACTCAGGCTTCCCACCACCAGGTCTGCAGCCAGGCAGCTCAAGACTGCCTTGAAAGCCTGACCTGACTCCTTTGTCCTGAAGGTCTTCCCCTTTGGCTGTATCCACTTGATTCAGCTAATTGAAGCTACAGGTCCTCTTCCTCGGCAGGACAACCTCGGATCCGTCTTGCCGAATCCCTCCTGCACGCTGCCACAATTTTTTTGTCTCATTTGCAACCAGCTCCACTCATGCCACTCACTGAAATTCTTCTATGGTTGCACTCTAGCCTGGAAGATGAGTGGAGCTCATGGAAGCGTCTGGAGGGGACAAGTATGATTCCATTGGGACTATTATGTGTTCAGATGGGTATTGGAGGATGTAGCATACCCACTCAGAGCCCAGTTGAGGAGAGGGGAACCTTTGGAGGAGGTCTGAATTTCAAATTCTGCACTGAATATACAAAGCTCACTGCCACCCACCCTGCCATATTTTCATTAGCCCCATCGCAGTCCCCTGCACCAGCTTTCTGCTGACAGCTAAAGACAGGAAGAGCGCTCCTGTTGGCACATGACTGCTGTGCATTTTACTTTTATCAGATGTTGGCAAAATTTCCTGATCAAGAAAGATAAATTTGAGGTGATATTAATAAACATCCAAATGCGGAGATCAGATCTGGCTGTGCTCTCAGTGATCTAGCAGCAGTAAGCCATTCCCAGCCAGGGAGCCTGGAGCTGAAGGTTCTGCCAAAAGCATCCTGAGGGCTAGACTTGCTTAAGGAATGGGGACTGAGGGTGGGGGGAGGAAAGCTGAGAGAAGAGGGTTCCAGACAAAAAGAGCCCTGAGTAAATGTCACTCATCATTGTTTAGTACCCAGAAAGTGCTGTTTTGTATCAATCACCTCATTCAATGACCACAAGCTCAGAGAGAGAGGTGCTAGTTTTAAGTGAGGACACTCCATCTTGGAGAGGTTATCCACCTGCAACACCGGCATCATCACATCGGCGAACACTGAGTGCTTTCCGGTGATGAAGCTTAGGATTTTGCCTGCATTTTCACACCAAGCCCATCAGTTCAGCACTATTACTATCCCCATTTTGGAGTTGGAACTTGAGGCTTAAATGCATTGTTTGAGGTTACACAGCAAAGATGCTTAGCTGGTATTAAAGTCTGTGTCTGTTGAATTCTGAAACCCATGCTACCATGTGCTTCCCTCACTACAGGGGTGTTGCAGGGGACACCACAGAAAAGCCCCCTCCCCATTATACTCCACGTGGTGACATCTGGTTCACCTCTGGTCCTACCTTCCCATAAGAAAGCAGTGCGCAGGTATGTGGGCCACGTCTCACTGGAGGTGCAGCCCCAGCTTTCAGTGTGGGGCTCTTTAAATTTAATACATAAATGCAGCGATGGGCAGGCCATATTCACATTCGAGAAAACTTTACAAATGGGTTTCACTCCACATTCCTTTGGGAGAGTTAAATTAAGCACATCAAAAAAGTGAGTTTAGCCCAGCAGGTGTGACATGGTGGTTGAGCATTGATCTATGAACCAGGAGGTCAGGGCACATGCCGGGGTTGTGGGCTCAATCCACAGTGGGAGGTGTGCAGGAGGCAGCCAATAGATGAGTGGCTCTCTTCATTGATATTTCTGTCTCTCCATCTCTCTTCCTCTCTAAAATCAATAAAAATATACATATTTTTAAAGTTCTCTAAGAGAGCTTGGAGCACTCACTGAAGAAGAACTCAGGAAGTCCTACAGAGAGGAGAGCTGAGCACCCAGACAGCCATCAGTAGGCAACTTGTAATGATTGTTAACAGCAAATACTTCCTTATACAGCATGGTCAAGGCTAAGTCTTTAAGTCCTTTACAGATATTAACATATTTAATCTTCAAATCAACCCATTTTAAAGGTATAAAAGTGAGGCACAGCAAGGTTGAACTACTTGCTCAAGCGCCCACACATCATGAGTGGTAGAGCTGGGTTTGAACCCAACCCAGCTAGCTGCGAGTCTCCCCGCTCACTGCCTCTCAGGCTTGGGCTGTGTGCATGTGCAGGGATAGGACAGCTCCCTGAGAGTTCGTGACATTAGGTCTTGAGTTTGGGCTAAGAGGAGAAAACTCTGAAAAGCAGCAGCTGGAGGTTAAATTCTGAGTAATTAACATGTTTATCCATCATTGAGGAATTGTTCCCCAGAGAATTCAAGTGTCATTTCACTCTCGTTTAATTCAGGAACGCTTTTACGGTGGCTTGCCAGCTAACGCTAAGGGGAAAGGGGCTGGCAGCTCCCTGACAGTAACAGGGGGGAGGGAAGCTTCTGCCTGGGCCAGCAGAGTGTTACTATCCAGACTGCCCCCAGGATGTGCAGGACTGCTCTCAGCACCCCAAGACTTGGCGCAAACAGCTGCAGCACTTGACAAGAATCATGGTCGGTAGGAAAGGAAAGACCACACAGTCACTAGAGAAAGGGGCGCTGGGCCCAGGCCAAATTCGGTCCTGGCTGCACCACTTACCACCTGTGTCACCTTAGCAAGTGACTTCCTCCACTGCACATGTGCAATGGGGATAATGATATGCATCTTCAGCTGGAGCTCCTCCCAAAAGCGGCCCTGAAGTCCCAGACCTGGTGCAGGTGATTCATTAGGAAGATCACCCAGGGAAACACCAGGAGGAATAAGGAAGTGAGACAAGAAAAGGGGGAAACCAACACCCAAGGTACTGATGAGTGTGGTGTTCCTGCTTTGAGCAACTCCAAGAGGCTGTCCCCCAGAGGGTGAGGCAGTCAGGCCATCAACTCCACCAACACCCATCACTACTAGAAGGTCGCTGCTGGGGGTTCATTCCCTGGCTCCTCAGATTTGCCCCTCACAGAGAGAGAATAGTCTCCGGCAGGAGATGCAGGGAGCCATCTATTTGCAGGAGGTCCATACCCAGGCCCACCTTCAAGAGACCTCTGGGACTGCCCTGGGGACATGGGTAGGCACCGGGAACTCTGCTTCAGCATAGGCAACCTGCTTGGGAACTAGGAAGCACCCACCCTAAGTGTGACTTGCTGTTTTCAGGACAGTGATGATGACGATGATCACTGTCACTACTGCTGTCCTCAGGAGGCAAGCAGGAAGGCTGGACCCATCCAGGAGAGTGAGAGCAAGGTGTTCCTCTCCCAGAGGCTCAGCCCCACCTGCCACCACTGTCTGCAATAACTCCAACGGTGATCTGCTGAGGACAGACCTGCCTTCCCTCTGTGTCTGGGGGAGGCTCAGAGGGAAGTCCAATAACTGAAGGCTGGTGATGGGATGACATGCAGTAGGCAGGAAGCTGGGGAAAATATGGATTTCTGGGCTGCCAGCCTCTCTAGATCCCCTTATGGGACCTGGAGATCAGAGATCAGATCCTGAATAGAACTGCATTAAGTCTAGTGACACTGATGAAAGAACACTCATTGGTCTGTTGAATAATTTTTGCACACCATATCTCTCCCTGGTGCTGTGCTGGGCACTGGGGGTGCAGAGGTGAATCAGATACTACAGAGAGCCAAGGTGACAGTGAAGGAGAGCTGGACAGTGGTTGGAGGGAGAAGGACAGGAATGAATGGAGGAAACCAAGTATCTCCTTGGGAAGGGGACTGAGCAGGCTCTTGTCCATCCCTAATCTTTTGGTGAAATTCAGGGCTCTCCTCTATGTGGTCATCCACACCTTCCTATATCCTCCAACTCCCCTTTGATTTGTGGATCATGTGCTCATACAGCAAACTTGTATGTAGTGGTTATGTGTTCCTCGTAGTCTCCAAGAGATTCACAAAATATTAACGCACACCAGCCTTAAGCGGTTCTAAAGAGGAGGACAAGGACACAGAGAGGTAGAGAACTTACCTGCAGTCACACAGCGGGTAAAGAGCAGAGCCATCTGCAGTCACAATCCTCCCGTCCACTGTCATCCTCTCTCCGGAGCCTTCCCTGCCAGCCTGTGAGGTCCGCTGTAAGAACTCCCTCACTCGAGGTCTGCCCAGGAGCCCCCACACAGGCTGACCTATTGTGTTTTATATACCACACACATGCGTTTTTGTCTCTTACCAGTTTTTAATCTCCCTGAAGAGTAAGACCATATTGCCAATTTCTGTGAATTCCCAGAGCATCACATATACTTCTGAGTAATGATAAGTCCCAAGTACCTCACCCTATATGTCATTCTGAATATCACATATGCCAAACAAGTTCCGAAACACAACTTCAGTAAATTCACATCCATTCTCAAATGTGTGACTTCTGCTAGAGGAGAAAGGATCAGGTTGGATAACTGGGCTTAGTAGTGAAACTCCTCTGAAGACAAGATACTTCTCCCACATACAGAAGAGCAGCTCTAAGAAGCCCGAGTCTTGAGAATATTGTCAGTGAGAACACCAGCAGCAGCTTGTTATTAATTAATTAATTCTCAGCTGGCTTTATCCCAAGTCATCCAGCAGAAGCAATGAGAAGAGATTTACAAGCTGTGTGGATTTAAATTAATATTTTTAAATGGCATGAGTGTATAATTAATACTTTCAAAGAACACATCCACCAGATCAGGCAGTGTGTTTAGCCCCAGTCCATATGCCTCTGTTTTTAATTCCTTTCTGGGAGGAAGACAACAGTTCTAAGTACGTTTTGTTTTCTTTTTCTGTGGCTCAATATAACCATGTTCTTTCTGCTTCAGTAAATCATTACTAAAGCTTCAAAGAATTCTTGGAAAGTTCTAATTTCATTCAGTCTTTAGGAAGAGAAGCAACCTACAAATGCCAAGAACTGGAAGCTTCATCCACAAGGATGTCTGCCTCAGGAGAGCAGCAACCACGTTGATCAGGATAGGCAAGGTTATGCTGCAGTAAGGAAGGACCCCTAAAGCTGCAAAGACTTAACATTTTGTCATGTTTTGCTCAGGCATGCAAAGTCACTTTGTGTCTAGTGGCTCTCCAAAGTCACTTCTTTTAAAGAGATGACTTGGGGATTCAAGTTGGTTTTATTTCATGGTTCTACCATCTCAACACAAGACCTCAGTGATCACTGTAAGAGGGTAAAGAAGAGTATGGGGAAGCATCCAAGAGCTTTTCCCTCACTCAGAGTAGAAGAGACACACGTCATTTATGCCCACACCACAGTGCACCCAACTGCAAGGGTCCTTGGAAGGAGAGTCCATGGTTATTTGGCCATCATTAAATGTCTGTCCAAGGCAGTTCTCACTTAGCAGCATTGAGACACTTCAGATGTTGTGATCTATGTAACAACTCTGGAATTCCAGCCCTTAAAGTCTGTGCTCCAAGTTCATCATAAAATTACCACAAGATGACAAGGGGATCCAGAATACTGCACAGAGCTCATAAGCAATGTGAGCATATGCTTAGAATGCCCAGGTTTCTTCTCTTTGTCCTTTGAATATCCCCAAAGTACCACATGGAACCACTTCATGTGCTTTGGCAAGAGAATAGAGTCAAGGAGGGTCACCCTGAGATTTTGATTACAGCCCTGCTCCTCAAAAGCAGAATAAAAATTTTCAGGGCAGAAGAGGGAGTAAGGACTGGCCAACATCACCTACTTAGGGAGGATTTCACTGCAAATTTTTCCTCTGCCTGGAAGCTGAAAGAACAATGGGATCATTGTTCTCACACACTAGAAGGAAGACCGATTGATAAAAACATATACAGACTCTGGAAATTCTAATCCAGTCTACTTGGTGTGGAGCCCAGAAATCTACATATTAATAAACAACCCAGGTAATCCTGATAAACAACTATATTTGGCATCCACCACATTGGAGGAAAATACAAGGTCCCACTAGCACTAGGATTGACTTACTCAGTTTTGAAATAAGAGCCAAGACCAAGTAACTGATGTGGACCAAACCAGCATACCACTAGGCCAGCATACCACTAGGCTCCTGTCAACATCTGATGGAGGGCACAGCAGCTCAGGCTGGTCTTCATATTGAGAACAGATTGGCACCACAAAGAAATGACTGCCCCCCTCACTTGGAAACAAAGCTCCCAGGAGTTGGGTATTCCCCTTTAGTGACAAGTGGAATGCCCTACAAAGATGTTTATAGGATTGAAAGAATAGGTTTGAGGTGGGAATGAATTCTAATGAACAAAGCCATTGCCAATAGTAAGCACTGGCCTTTCCATCCCATGCCAGTTTGAGAACCCACCAGAACACAGGCATATGGATGGATCTAGAAGATGAAGACTTTGGTCCAGATTTGTGGGTTTGCCCTCCCCAACAATGATTAGGCCCATCATTTTGCAAGAGCATAATTTTATGTCAAGAGATTTGCCATACATACTCAACTGTGAGAGGGATGATATGAATGTGTAGATGGCTTGGGAGAACTGAGAATACTAGTTAATGATTAAAGAAGAGTTGCATAATATATAGCAGATATATTTATGTTTTCCAGTTCTCTCCTACCTCATCTATCACTGTAAAACTTTAGTGGTCAAATATCATATCAGACCTGGGGAACTAACTCCCTCTTACTGTGTAATAAGAGGCTTAGGAAAGAGGGACTCAAGGTTAAGGGTTTTCCAAAGTTGAGGCTAAGCTCAAAGCAGCAGAGCCATCCACTGGCCCAGCGCTGGACATGGGTGAGTCCTGGAGACAATCTCAGGATTTTCTATGAGCTTCTCAGTGATCCTGAGACTGGATTCAGAAGTTGAGTGACCAGATCAAGTCTGGGCAAGATGAGGGTAAGAATCAATATCTCTCCTGAGGGTCCTGGGGACAGAGTAGGCATTGAAGCAAAAGGAATGTTTCCTCCTTCTCCAGCTCACCCTCAACTCCACCATGGACCACAGCAGACTCCTGGAGTGGATGAAGACCAGACAAGTGTTGCACCCACTGGGCACTGCCTACTCTTCAGCAGCACAGCAGCTTTGGGGTCAGGCAGACATGGCATCTCTGCTACTTCCCAGCTGAGAAAATTCTCAAATTCTTCCAGTTTCCTTGCTTATAAAATGGGACCACTAGACCCACCCCACTGGGTGGATAACTGGCCCAGGTCACTGGGTCCTCTTGAAAATTAAATGATATAATGTAATGAAAGAATCCAGTACCCAGTACCAAGCCTTGAACATTACAAGTATCTAAGAGCCCAAGGTCTTAGCTTCGTCACCTAGAAAAGCACCTGCCCTGCCCATGTCATGGAGCCACTGGGATATGATCAAAGGGAAAAAGCCCCAAAACTATGCAAGTCCTTCTGCAGCAATATTGGTGGTTTCCATCATGGCCTCAGCAGTCCTGAATGTACATAGCAGAAGTTCAATCCATGCTCTATCTTGCCCGGCAATGCTGTTTGTTAGTAGCTGGAACGCTAGGCCCATGTGGCAGCATTTCAAAGCATCCAAGTTGTCTGGGCTGAAGCTGAAACTTTAGGGTTACCAAGGAAGCATCTAGAGAGAAGCAGATTTCTGAACAATCAGCCTAGTTCTGGGCATTGTGTGTGTGTGTGTGTGTGTGTGTGTGTGTGTGTGTGTGTGTGTGAGAGAGAGAGAGAGAGAGAGAGAGAGAGAGAGAGAGAGAGAGAGAGAGAGGAAGATGGAGAGAGACAGAGAGAGTGAGAGAGAAAAAAAAAACTTTGAAGTGACTAAGAGCCTTCCTTTCATTATGCTGATTTAAACTGGCAAGACTGCAGCCTGGCCAGGTCACTGACAAGGAAAAACAGTAAAACAGAAGGCAACTCAGGATGCAAACACCTCATTTTTGTAGTGCACTAAATGAATTCACCCTTTTGCTAAATGTCAAGTTAATATTTCTCTTGGCATCAGCTGTGTCCCTCTCTGTCTCCCCTACAGTAAGCCTGGCCTCCCAGGATCTCTCCCTTGGGCAGCCACCCAGCTTCAGCCCTGGGACTTGAGAAGAGGAGTGGCTGGCATAGGAAGCACTGGCACACCCAGTACAGCTTTTGTGTGGAGTGGGAGCCCCTGAAAGCCCTGAGGTCTGGCAGTGGGAGCTACAGTTCAGGCAGCTGACCCAGAAGCATGGCATCAACAGAAGTTCTCTCCATTCTATTCACAGTCAGGCAAGAGACAGGCATGGAGAGACACTACCCACCTTCAAGGCCAGGTACCATTTGGGACCTTGTGTTCACCTACAATAGTACTCCTGTCTCCAGGATAGTCTGGCAAAATATCAGCAGTGTTTCCCAAATGGATAACCGGCACTGGTCACTCCCTCTGGCTTTCAATACAAAACCCAGCCCTTAGCTGGCCATTGAGAATTGAGGTTGACCCTATTCCTCTGAACTCACGTGGTCCCTTGAGTTTGCCCATTGCCTAGCCCTTATCACCCAGAATGATTGTTCTCTAATTTGGGGTCTTCTCCCCTATTCCTTAGTGCAGCATCTGTGTCTCTGATCTCTGTATGCCCAGTGCCACCTTGAACAGGGCCTGGAACAGGGAAAGTGCTAAACAGCAGTTGGGAGGTAGTTTATGCATTCCCCAGACCACTGTCCACTTTGTTCCCTGGTCTAACCTCTTGCCCTCTCCACTCCAAAACCCATTCAAGTGCCATATTCTCGAGACTGTCCTCCCTAACCTGCTTGTTTTCACTGCCATGGCTTAGCTCAAGGTACCCTGTAAGTCTTAGCTTCTCTAGGAAGCCTCTTCCTATTCTTTTTTTTCTAAGCTTCTGTTGTAACTGCACCCCCCATGTGGAGCTTCATAATGAAAGGCTTTGTAATAGTTACTTAATGTCTCTGAACCTAATCTGTAAGTTTTCAATTAAGACACAATATAGATCAAGCACAAAGCACACTGCCTGGCAAATAGTAAGTGCTCAAAATACTGATCTCTAACAATGATGATAATAATGGTGATGACAGTAGTGATGATGATATCCCTTTATTTTATACCTGACTCCAAATTACCAATCACCCTTTGAGAGAAAGGACCACTACTTACTTTGTCTTGACAAGCTTAAGAAGATATAACATAGTGCTTTATTCCTGGTGGAAGCTTTATTGACAATAGTAATAATATTGATAATTTATGTCATTGATAGTAATGATGCTTGCAGGTTCAACAAAGAGATGGGGGGTTGAGCTCTCACTGTGGGCTTTAGATTCTTTTGCTGTAAATAAATTAGTTTTTTAGAAGGATCTGAGTTTCCATCTAGTGATGATATTGCAATTCTGTGGTTATTAATGAGATTAGTCAACACCAAAGTGAACCTGCCCTCCATTCACACAGGCAGTCCCTATTTGGTATGCCTGGACACACAAATGCAAGCATGCCAATGGGGACGTGGCATGAACTGAAATTGATGTTGTCCCAAGACATCAGTTTTCACTGCAACATGCAAATTCTTCTGTTTTCAAGATGACTACAGACAGCATCACGGTTGACATTCTCTCTTGCAATAGTGGGCTAGAAGCAAATGGTGCAGCAAAATGATCCACACTGAAGGTGCTTAGTAACCCTTCTGCCTGGCACACCCATAATGTGTACCTGGGACCATGTTTGATGACACCTGAGGCAACTTTACCAACCACCCCTGGCTTCTGGAGTATCACTAACCTCTTGTGTGGGCAAGACTGGGTCAGAAACAGAACATGACACTGAGCATAAAATCATATCAAATACCAACCACATCTCTTACATCTCTGCTTGGAAATTGTTATCCCCCCTTTCCACCCTGAGGATCCCATGAGAGTGGACACAGGAAGACCCCAAGGTTCAGAATGTAAGCTCTGTTCTACTACTTCAACCTAACTGGGTTACCTTGAGCAATTTACTTTATCTCTCTATGTCTCATTTTCTTCATCTGTAAAACTGCACAGTTATCCACATTTCTGAGTACTGTTGTGGTTGTGGTGATTAAATAAAATAATACATGCAAATCCATCAGAGTCATGCCTGCTCACAATAAGCACTCAGTGGCTATGTACTGTCAGTATTTAATGATATTGAATAAAAGGTAAGCACTTATTCACTTCTCTGATTTTGGCAAAAACTACATTGAAGGGCCAAAATCTCAGGCAGACAAATCATACTGTAAGGCAAAGGGTCAAGCCTGTCTAGTCCCACTAAGTCCAGGGAAGGCAGAAAAGAGTCAGCTGTTGATTGAAGCTAATCCTTGGAAAATATTTAAAGCATTATGCACTCTGCTGTCACCATGTGTGTGCTCAGACCATGCTACTGCGATTTTCCACAGGGCTTAGAAAAAATGTCCTATGGAAAGTAAACTGAGCCAAGAACAGGGCTGAGGACTAACACAGGCTAAGCTAAGACCCAGACCCCTGTCCAAGGTCCTGAAAAAGAGAGAAGTGGACAAGGCTGATGGGAAGTCATCATTTCTGAGAGACTGCCAAATACAAGACAGATTCTTTAAAATTATGTTCAAATAAACATAATTATTGAGAATAAATGTGTTTGGCTTAGTAAATGAGCTTCCCCACCTATTGTGCTCCTAATTCTAAACTTGTCACCAAAAAGCACAGCATAATGCAAACCAGAGCTAACATAAATTACTTGGAGAATCATGGGCTCCCCTCTGCTGACCTGAATAATAAGAAACTGAAAAACATGAATCTCCTATCCTGAGGTGAGTAAATTCTTCTATTGTCTAATTTACCTATTGCAAAGAGGTAGCAGGGAATATTTATTGAGTAAGATTGTAGAGTCAAACAGCCTAGATTCGAATCCTAACTCCTCATTTATCAAGAGAACATTCTGGTCAAGTTCCTTGACTTCTTCATGTTTCCACTCATTAATCTATACAAATAACCATAGAAACAGTACACAATTTATAATGTTATGTTAAAAATGATCATAAATGATGCATCAAAGTAAGAACTCAGTAAGTATAAATATATTCTTAATAATGTTATAGATGTCTTTGTTGTTATTATTATTCCAAATAAGACTTAACAAAGAAGAAACCTTCTTTTTCCCCTCCTACATCTTGGTTTGCACAGATGCCCTTCCTCTCTCTGCTCCAATTATCGGCTCCCTTCTATCCTCCTCCTGAGCAAAATGTAAAGACAGACCAAGTAAGAGAGGAGGAAGTTTATTTACTCACCTACCCACTGAACTGAACATAAAAGGAACTCAGAAATGTCTTTAAACCAGGGAGAGTAAAATCTTATAGTCCACAATTCTCCTAAAAGCCATGAAGAACCTAAGTGCCCTCTGTCCACATCACAGCAGAGGCCATATTCCCTTAGTTCAGCCATGCTCAAGGCCACCTCCATATGCTTCTACATCACTCTGTCAGCCTTCAGAGGAGCCCAACAGGCTCACAAGGCTGACACAGGCTATGCATGCCATCAATTGATTGGCTCCTTTAAAAAATGCTCAATGTTTCAGACCCACAACCCAGAAACTCCAGCAGTTAGGATGGAAAACAAGCAATGTTAATGATCCATTCTGATTTTGAACTCATAATACTTTTCTAAGCACTGCTGTGCACCGTATTCCCTCAATCTTTAAGCAGGCAGTTAATGGCACCCCAATTATACAGAAAAGGCATTTGAGGCCCAGAAATTGATGTGACTTTCTAAAAATCACACAGCTACCAGGGAATGCCAAAGCTATACAATGAATGCCAAATTCAGGGCAGCCCAGACTGGCTCATTGGCAGCAAGATTTACTTGGAGAAAGCCTGGACAGCAGCCAGGGAGAACTCTGTTTGAATCCCAGTTCCAACACTTACTAGCTGCATGACTTTGAGAAAGTGACTTAACCTGTGAGGACTCAGTTTCTCAACTATCAAGTGGAAATAGTATTTTCCATTCAGGATGTTGGAGGGTGAACAATAATGTTGGCAAAGAATTGAGTCTGTTGTCTGGCACAGAGGTGGGATTAAATAAGAAGACACTATTGTCTTCATTGCCACTGTCAGGCCAGCCCAGTCCTCGCCAATGTGTAAAGCCACATGGAATCTATACTAAGGGAGGAGTAGCATATACTGGCTTCAAATATATGCCATTGTCCCATAATCTCCTTCCCCTCTACCCACTCTGATGTACCCATCAGTCATATGTCTGAACGACAGAGAGTTCAGTTATCACATGTGGCTTATCCGGGAAATTTTTCAATCCTAAACTTGCCTGACCCAAACCACTTGGCATATTCCCAGCTCCTGACTCTGAATGGCAGGAGGTCTGAGCATGAGGGATGTAATAGCTAATATCTTAGAAAATCCTGTCCATCCTTACTTTCAATTTATACAATAGAGCTTGATGATATATGTCATTGTGGTAACAATGGATCAATGAAACCATCCATTTCCATAAACAATCCTTCCCATCTTGGCTAGCAAGAACCAATAAGGATGAAACAATTCTGAAGAGGTATGCAGTGAAGGGCATTTTATAATCATTGATATTCAAATACCAACAAAACCTCATTTTTATTTAATAAATATGGCAACATTCAAAAAGATAAGCTGCCCCCTTCCACAAAATCATCCTATGGAGCACTGCAGAGCCTTAAAGAATTAACTTTGGATTATCTACTCCTCTGGATGTTCCAGACTGCTACTTCCTTTCATTGAGTGAATAACCAAGAAATGTCTGTAATTAAATCAATTAATCCACTCAAGGCTACAACTATTCACAGCACCAGGGCCATAAAAATACCATGAGGGACAAGCCACCAGTGTGGGAAACAGATTACAGAGGCAATGACAAAGCAGTGGCAGGCCAAGTGCTCGGGGTTGGGGGGGGCACAGAGAAGGGCTTTCCCTGAACTCTGGACATGCAGCTCAAAGCTGAGACCTAAAAGGTACAGAGGAGCTGGACAGAGGGGGAGCGGGGGAACAAGAGGAAGTGCCCTGGGTCAAGGAAATACTTGGGCAAAAACCATGTCACAGAACCTGGGGACCTCAGGAAAGCCACTGCAAATATATGAGGTGGTGAGCAGCGAATGACAGCCTGCAAATGGAGCAACTCCCAGTCACCTACTCAGGAACTGGAACCTCCCCAGCTGCCTCCGGAGGTGCTGGTTCCAGATGTCCGGTGCTGCCCAGGGTGGTGGATGATTGGGTGTCTCCTACAGGCTCAGCCGTGAACCCCACCTCCCCAGATGCTACTGTAACCTTAGCAGCCCCTCCACCTGCTTCCCCAGGTGAAGAATGGCCTCCCCTGCCATCTGCTTCACTTCCCAGAGCACCAGAAATGGGACAATGGTGATTCGTGGGGTCACCAGGCAGAGCCAGGTTGGGAACAACAGCAAACTGAACACATCTGTGGGATAGCAGCAAGGAAGGCAGGAGAAGACATGTTAGAGATTGAAAGCAGGGAAATGGAAACCGCAGGAGCACAGGGCTCTCAGAAGCAAGTCGTTTAACCAACCTCATCCCCAGTTTCCGAATTTCAGACAAACACAGAGAGATATTACACTCACTGAGCCATGAGGCTGATTGGATGAGCCTTTCACACACTATGCAAGGTCCAAATTGTAGAGATTTTTAGCTCTTTCATTCACTGCTGTGGCCTCATTCCATTCAGTACTGGCCCATGAGAACAGCTCACTAACCATTTTGGATGTCTTAATCGTAAAACTCTTAAAAATTTGCTCCTTCTCTAAATACAAATGACTGAAGATATTTCTGTTCTATGTACCAAGGATCTTTACAGTTTAAATTACTCAAGCAATTACAATGTATTTAAGGATTCTTATTTAAGATTATTAGCATTTCATCATGCCTGGCTTTTCAAAAATCTTTGCAATCTGGCCCCAAAATAATAGTTGACCTTCATTACTTCTTCATCATTTTCTTCATTACCACCATCAACAACATTTACCACTGCCTGCTGAATACCATGGACTTTGATAATAGGTGTTTGGGGCATAAAATCAATAGAGTGCTGAGGTGCCTGTCCTCACACTACCTGTCTGATGGAAGCATTCAGATACACTCACATATGAATCATAGACTGTGTCTATTGCGAGGTTAAACCAGTGATGTCTGATAGAAATGTAATAATGCGAGCTAAAATTTTTCTCCTAGCCACACTGAAATTAAAAAGAAGCAGGTGAAATTAATTTCAGTAACATCTTATACAAACCAATATATCTAAAACATTGTCATTTCAATATGTTCCCAATATTTTTTAAATTTTACCAATGGAATATTTGGCATTCATTTTTTATACTTAGCCTTTGCCTATGTACATAACAAAGCATATCTCAATTCAGACTAGACATAGCTCAAGTGTCTAGTAGCCATATGTGGCCAGTGGTCACCATATTGGACAATTCAAGTTTATGCCAAAGGGCTTTCAGAGAGCAGAGGAGAGGAGTATCTTGCAGGGCAGCGAAGCCTGGAGAAGGCTCCATGAGAGTCACCCTTCCTCCCTCCTTTTCTCCTCTTCTTTCCTCCCCTTCCTATATCTTCCCCTTGGAAGCCAGGATGATGGCTGCAGGGATGAGTAGTGCCTTATTCTTTTAGGCATAGTGGGAAAATGTCCAACCCCATTCCACTAAGGAGAGATCTGGGTCTTTGCCCATGAGCACTAAAATAAGACTCCTCTGATCTCAAAAGCAAAGTATATGCAGGCCTTAGGCAACCCTGGAGACTCAGAGTTGTTCCCAGCCCTTGTGCATGTCACTTAACTGGGAACTTTGCAAAGGAAAGATGCCACTAGCACACTCCCCCAGATTCTGATCTAATTGGGTCTAAAATAAAGCCTGGGAATTCTGGCACCTTTCAATGGCTTCTAGGTAGTTCTCATGTGTGTCTAGAACCAGCTGCTGGGCTGAGGGGTAGGCAGTGCCAGATGGGGAGAGGAAAGAATGACCTGTTACTACAGAGGCTGCTGTCCACAGTGCTGAGCATTGAGCTGCATGTTAATTTTCCTCACTGGCCCATTCTATACCCCTGTGAGAGAGGGGTCACCAAAGCCATTTTACAGGTGAGGAAAAGGAGGCTATGAAGGCCAAATGGCTTTTCCAGAGTCACACAATTAGCAATTGGCAAAGAAAAAAGTTCAAACCTGATCTAACTCAAAATCCCACACTCATCCCTCCTAATCAACCCTTGTCCCTCCCTCATTATGAAACCTGCCCCCGCAGCTCACCCACCCCAATCTTGGTTCATGGTTAAAAACTGGGATGAGAATGAGAGAATGAAGATAACCAGGCAGGTAGGAGCTCAGGGGAGAGTTGGGAAAGAAAAATGATAGTGGATGCTTTGGGGAGGAAGAGGCATCCTTCAAAAAGGGCCACCATTTCCTGGGAGACTTTTGCAAGAACTGAAGAGAATTATTGTAAGAGCACAAGGGAAGGAAACCAATACTGATCACAAAGCTTATTTGGGAGTTATGAGAATGAGGTAGTGATGGAAAAAGCTCCCCCAGAAAAAGTAACTATCATCTAGCTTCCTGTCTTCCCTCATCAATAGATACACTGGAAAGAAGGCCAAAGAATAGAAGAAAAAAAATAAAAGGGGCATAAACAAATATTTGCTCTCTTTCTTAGAGCTCTTACCCTGTAAAATCACCAATTAGTAAAAAAAAAATTAACTCAGCACTTAAAAGAAAAAGAAGAAAAAGCAAGAGAGAGAGAGAGAGAGAGAGAGAGAGAGAGAGAGAGAGAGAGAGAGAGAGAGAGAGAGAGAGAGGAGATCTGGTAATAATAGAAGAGAAATCAGTCTTGCCTGACAGTATTTAAATTGAATGTCTGTGAGCATGTCTCATAATTTTCAGGGAAAGTAGAAGCTATTAAAAAGTCAATGCACAAGATTAAAATTTAGAATGCTATTTTAATAACACTGAATTCTACTCAATTTCAAATGGCTGTCATTTTTAAGCTCCACCAATTTGAGAACATTTGATTGATGGCATTGGGAGCTGAATGATGGGAAGCCTGAATTTGACAGATCAACTGGCATAGCCAGAGAGAGAGGAGCTCTCATCCTCAAGGAACTAAGCTGGCCAGGTGGATGAGCCAACCCCAAGACTGTTTATCCAAACAGGACTAAGGCTGTCCTACCTAAAGGAACAAGTGGGATACGGAGACACAAAAAAAACCACTGTCAAAAGCAAAGTACTGTGAAATGAAGAACACATCCCACACCTGCCTTGTATGGGACCTGTGCTGGGTCACTGGTTCAGATACACCTCATTCTGGAAGTTCCCTCCACCACACTTCCCATTGCTTACTTAGAGAGTACATCACCACACCATTGAACTAGTCAGTGCCAGGATAACGGCATGCCCAGGATGCTCCGGAAGTCAGAGCCAACTCATCGGGCACCTTCATTAGACCTGCCAAGGAGAGACTGAAATTTGGTTCTGTGTACCAGCACTATGTCTGATAGACAGTGTGCAATTCTTCAGTAAGTATCTGTGGGTCTCTCCTGGGCCTTAGGAGTAGTGACCTTAGAGCAACAAATATATATTTACCAAACATTTAATATGAGTGCTAATGGAGAGATAATTTGAGTGCTACACAGAGAGAACAGAGGGGAAAACACTTCCAGCCTACCTTGAAAATCAATTCAATATTTTCATTCTGCATTACTACCATTGTGCTCTTCACATCCAGGCAATGGCCAGTTCCCTCTCCCTTGGCAGTCGGGCTAAGCCATGTGACCTACAGTGGCCAAAGAAATGTCTGAAAAGATGGCATGACCCTTTGGGAACCATGCACAATTTCCCGTGTCCCTTCCTCCACTTCAGCAGCAGTGGAAGCACAGTGAGAGTGGAGGTTCTGGGGGAATGCAGGCTCCAGAGCAAGGCATGGAGAGTAGGAAGGCATGAAGCGTGAGTGGGAAACACACCTTCGTAGCACTGCCCTACTGAGATTGGGCGTACTTGTTCCTGAAGCCCATCCTCTTTGCTACAGTCAAATCTGTAGGAGTGCTGGAAAGTGCCTGCAAGGGGAGGCGGGGCTGGAATGGTCTTTGGAGTGAAAAGGAAAGGATATTCTAGTCTCTCTTTGGAGACACACTTGACTCATTCCTCTTAGAGATTTCCTGCACCAGGACACTCTGAAAAGACCACTCACTTTCCCAAAGCTCCTGAGTTAAGAACCCGTGTTCCTGCCTTTTATGCCTCCCTCTCCTGCCCCAGCCTGTAAAGAAAATGTCCTTGGGCCTCCTGGCACTTGCATTGAGTATAAGAGCTGGATCCCTGGCTCAGTACTCCTGATCAGAGCCCATAAGAGAAGCCGGCCTCCCGTGGCTTTTTGTTGTTTCCTAGATGGCTCCACCTTGGTCTCCTGCTCCCAGAGCTTCAGCCAGATTCACACAAGCCCTGAGGCTACTAAGCACTATTGTCTCCGCAGCATGAATTGCTCCCCCCTTGTTTCTGGGTCTTCAAGCCTGTTCCTATCCATCTCCTCTAGAAAGTGCCACCAGGGACTCCAGCTCATTCTGTTTTGTTCATGCTACCCACTCTGAACCCATTTGACACACAAGGTGACCCTGTCACAGGAATTGGGTTACCTTGTTCATCTGGACAAGTGTGGCCTTTTCAAAGGAGGAACAAACTTGTGAACCTTGATGCCTCTCAGGTCTGACCACCCATCAGGTGAGACAATGTATCCAGAGCACCTGCCTGGTGCCTGGCATATAACAGGTGCTCGAGAATTGTGAGACTCCCCCAGCTCTCCTCCACTATAAGAAACTCTAAGCTTAGAGGGTGGAGCTAGTAGCTCTTCCTTTCCCCAGTGAAGCTCAGGTGTGCCCACCTCCTCCAGAGACCTGTCTAATAATGCATGTATTGTCAATGGTGGTGGCACCTCCTCCAAGGGGGCAAGATTAGTATTGGGGAGAGGGTGCAAAAAGCCTTACATCCTTTATGTATAAGAATGGGTGCACATACAGTACATAAACAAATATATTGTATATCCAAGATACTGAAATTTCAATGGGGGGATGACTAGGGGAAAAGGGTTTTTTACAAGTCTCTGTAGGCAGGCAGTAATGAATTGGTTGAGAAACACTTGTCTGATGGTACTACCAATCAAAAAAACATGTGGCCTTTCTCATGCCCATCTCAGCTGAGCCTCTTATCACCAGTCTCTTACATTTCCTCTCTCATGTCTCTTCCAAATCAATTATAAGATATTTCTAAAAATTCTGTCAAATCCACATTCATTCTTCCTAAACTCCCTTCCCAGCCTCTTCACTGATCTAATCTGCTGCCTCTCCTGGGATGTGAGTGGTGCAGCTGGCTGCAGAGAAAGCAGGCACTGGAGAGCTGAGAGACGCTAGTCTCGGTTTTCCAGACATGACAGATTGTGCCCATAGCCATCTCCAGTGGCAGCAAGGCAGGAAGGAGCTAAGCCAAGTACCCAGCCTCCATCCATCGTCCCCCAACTCCATTCAGAATGGTGCAAGTCAAGGCTTGTCTGCAACTTCCATGAGAACTAAATGAGCCCCTCTCCGCCCCCCACCCCCCACCCCCAGCACACACTAGGGATAATAATCACTTTCTTCCTCTCTTGCAGCTATGGATGGGCATGTCAAATACTGTGCATGGTATGAAACCTTATAGGAGGAAGAAACAGCTTAGTTTGATGTGGCCCTTCCTCTTTTCTTCCTACCTTAAAATACAAACTCTGAAGCTTCCCATCTGTCTTGAAACCTTGAGGGCAAAGTCAAGAGAATCTTAACATCCTAAGAGAGGTCGACCTTGACATGACATAGCAGAACTAGCACCAGCAACTATCTATATCTATACTTCTTTTTGTGTAGAAAAATGCTTTTCTCTGTTGTTACCTAAAGCATCCTAAGTAACATAGGGATCAAGGGTAAAATGCATAATACTCACCAATCTGCTTTCCCTCGTTACAAATACATCTCTACTACAAAAGAGGATGCCTTATGCCTCTCAATGTCTGGGCATGCAGGGGGGGTTAGGGAGCTGTCAGGAAGACTCAGGCACACTGACCCACACTCCTGAGTTCATGGTACCTCTGCAATCAAGTGGGCTCGGTTCTAGTCCTGACTCCCCCCACCCCCACCTCCAAAATCTGTGTAACCTTAGATAAGATACCTGACCTTCCTTAATGTCTTTTTATTTTTTTTTTACTATAAAATGAACTTGAAACTGGTGCTTACATCATAGTATTGTTGCCTTTAAAGATTAAATGAAATATAATATGCAAAGTGCTATCTCATTGCCCAGTACATACTATGTTGTCAGTATGTCAGAACTTGATCCCTATCATGATGATTTCTATCCTCCCTTTGTGGGTTTGCATAATTATGAGTTTCTGTGTCTAATTTTCAACTCTTTTTCTAAGAGTTTTCTCATTCCTTGTCTCACTCTAATTCTCTCATCTCCATCTCCTTGTGGGCGTCTCTGGATTCTCTTCCCTCGGACCTGCTCCCATTCATTGCCCTGTGGAGGGACACAGAAATGTGCTCAGTCTGCTCAAGTTTCTGAAGATCTCCATGCAGGCCCAATCTTGGTCCCCAATCAGGGGCCCAGGGGCCTCTGAAAATAGGGGTTCTTGCTGCAGTTACCGGGTTTACTGAGGCCATGGGCTCAGGGGGCGAGTAGAATCCATGAACCCTGAGCCCCAATTGCAGAGTGTGGAGCTTCCCAGCTGTGCCTCATGTCCTGAGAGGCCCAGTAAGGGCAGCTCTGAAGGTCAAGAAAGGACCCAGAGATTGTGCCCTGCTCAGCCTCTGTACCCCAGATCAAAATGCCAGAGCGAGCTTTCTGGGACCCCACAGCCCAGTGCACACAGGGCTCTCCCAGGCAAGCTGCCACTGACCCTGGGAACTCACTGGGGACCGGAAATGTGTACTCTTTAAAAATCAAGCAGCAAATAACTCCAAGGACATGGTTGGGGAAAGATGGGCTTGTTCATTTTTCAGAAGACAGGCTGATGGAATCTGTCTACTCTCAGGTCAAAGGAACGCCCTTCCCCAGCTCTCGGTCATGGTTCTTTTAAGATGAGTTCCCCATACCCCCTTTGTGTTCCTTAGTGACTGTGAAGGGAACTGTTGGGTTGGGGAGGCAGGGACAGGGTGCTGAAGAGTCAGGGGTTTTAACGCCCCTATACCAGGACTCATGCTGCCTCCATGACTGCATTTATCAGTTGACTGCTCAGATGGAAAGCAGTACCTGTGTACACAACCCCACCACCACCATGCAGGAGCCCCTCCTGCTTGCCTCTCTAGGATTCCACAGCACCCCAACTTCTCTCTTTGGTGAAAGAAGCAACTCACCTTTAGTAATGAACAAGGGCTAACGTTCACTCAGTACGCATCTGTGCAGGCACTGTTGGTTCTAAATGTTTTTCAGGTACCGGCTACTGAAATCCTCCCAGCAACATGACAGACCACTACCCTTTTCTCATTTAGAACCAGGGACAAAGGCCCACAGGGGACACGTCGGAGATCACACAGCTACTAAATGGCAGAGACATGTTTGAAATCTGGAATCTGCCTCTTTCATAAGAACATCAACAACAACAGGAGCAGAATATTTTTAAATTAATTTTTAATTAAAAATATCTACATAGCATTTACTATACGCCAAGCATCACTGTAAGTGATTTACATAGATTAGGTCATTGGCTCTCACACCAGCAGCCTGGGGTAACTTCTATCACTATTACTCTCCTTTACAAATGGAAATGGAGGCCCAGGGAGAGGCAATGACTTCATTCAGTGGCCTGAGTGGTCCAAGATTCGAAGACTGTGAGTTCAAGGTTCTGCTCACCAGAGTGCAAGCTCCCTAAAAGTCTGGGGACCAGCCGCAAGCAAACATCCCATGAGGAACCAGCTCTAACCTCCTCCGGGCCTGAGCATGCAGACCTCAGTGGTCTGAGGATGGGCCACCCAGCCAATGTGTCCTCCTTGGACTCACCAAGTGTGAAAGGTGCTATTATCACAGAAGTCAGGCCGCTTGCAAACTACAGAGGTGACATGAGGTAAATTCATTTCTTTCTGTCAAGAGAAACTCAACAAGGGCATAATCAAAAGCTAATGTGTGTGCCTGTGACTGGGCCATCACAGGGGTGGCACATAATTGAACAAGCCTTCCATGCCCAGAGGAGCAGAGCACAGCCCCGTTGCTGGGAAGTGTCACTCATCTGGCAGCAGACATCAGTGTATAATAACATTATGGAAATGTGCAGAAGGGCTGAGGGCAGGACAGAGCTGGGGGGAGGGGCCTCACAGCCTCAGAGAGCTTCAACCTTGACCAGAGGACCATCTGGCCTCATCCAATCCGGCACAGCAGCTTTTCTTGGGGACACCTCCTGTAGGCTGGGCCCATTCCTGCCTCCTGGACATAGGGCTGCAGTGTGGTGTGGCTGCATCTTCTGGCTGAAAGGACCCTGGGATCACAGGTGAGCCGTGAGACCAAGTCTGCAGGTTACTGAAAAGCATGTTTAAGGGCTGGACAGTGGTCAGGCCCCTCTCCTCCCTTACAATCCATACCAATGGTGATTCTCACATGCCCCTTACTAGAAGCCAGGCACTTTTCTAAGTTTTTTACATCTAATAACTCAGAACAACAATCTTATGTGATAGACACTGCTACTATGGGCGTTTTACAGATGAGGAAACGAAGGTGCAGATACACCTGTCCAGGTTCACATGGGTGGTATCTTGTATTTAAATCTGTGTACTCTGGCTCGGAAGTCCTCTGCCCCACCCATACATGCTACTGTCTCAGTGAATCAACTCTTCAGCCAAGCCCTGAAGTGGGGCCAAGGGGATGGGAGACGTGACCAGGTGGCAGGGGAGGTGCCTCCCTGGCAGCTGGCATTCATTCATTCACATTCTTATCAGGCATCTTCTCTGGACCAGGTACTGTTCCAGGCACTGAGGATACTGTTTCAGGCACTGAGGTTACAGTGGAGCATAAACAGATGGGAGAACATAGTCCAGTAAGAGGACACAGATACTGTATAAACAGATAAAGAGGATCATGTCATAGAATGGCAACTATGATAAAGAAGTCAAAATAGGGATGGAAGTCAGAGTGACTAGGGCAGGAAGAGGCACAGAAGTTAGAGGGGAAAAGTGAATTTTAATAGAAGCAGGCATAGCCAAGGATGAAGAGTTCATGTGGCTTTCGACAGAATATAGGGAGTAAGTAGTCCCAAGATCCTCAAGAAAGTGGAAGTTTGAGATCCAGGAAGACAAAGGGGGCAGGACTGGCTGCACCCACCCATTCCAGGGCCCAGACTGACCCAGGCTCTGCTGCCTTGCCCTCACCCTCAGAAGTACCCAATCTCTCTGGGTACCTCTTAGGGAAAGGATCACCTGCCTCAGCCCAGAGTAATGCTCATGTCCTGGTTCCATATCCTGCCGAACCACAAGAGCCAGAAACGCACCAGCAATTGGAATATTTGGTGAGTCTTACCACCCAGCCTCAAACCCCAAGCCCCAAGAGGACACTAGTGCAGAGAGCAGAGTTGCATGAGGGTGCAAGCCCTTAAGGTGAAGCCATGCCAGGCCAAGAGGCCAGTGAGCCTCAAGGAGCAGGGACTTAATAGGTTTTTCCAAATGAATGGCTCTTTAATTTCAATTCAAAGAGGTAAGGGGATCTCCAAAGAAGTCAGGTGAAAAGGAGAATTAATCCATCCATCAAGGACCTTTGGTGCTGAAAACATCAAAAGATGAATTCATTTGTGAGCCATAATAATTCACTACCGGGAAAAATAATTATATTGAAGCTTGTTTGGCCCAGAGTCAATCTTTATTTAAGTACTTATTTTTGGCTGCTCATTCTGCTTACCTCTCTCAAAAACATAGAGTGCTTTCTCTTTCCCTCTTTTCTTTTTCTTTCTTTTTTTGGTAAATTCCAAAGACTTGCTTATTTCAGAACCATTTTTATGCAGAGTGCCTGTTTTCCCTCTCCCTTGTTCCTCTATGTGTTATTGGTCCTCACCTAACCACTTACTTCCTAGTATTCTCTCTTGTTTCCCTCTTAGCACTTATCACTTTCCTAAAATATATAATTTATCAGTTTATTGTCTTTTTTATCATCTGACTCTTCCACTGAAATGGGTAAAGCAGGGACCTTGCCTGATGCCACTGGCTAGATTCTGACACCAGACAATGAAGAGCCTGAATCAATGAACAAACTAGACTTACAATGACCACATGGAACTCTTTGTCTTTCTTGTCCTCATAGAACTTGCATGTTCTGTTTCCGGTTATTCCCACTTACAAGTAAAGAAAGTGAGGCATATATAATGATTAACTTGCCCAAGGATAAAAAGATAGTAAATAGAATAGCCAGCATTTGAACCCAGGCAGTTTGGCTCCAGAACCCATGTTCTTTTTACTTTGGTTTTTAAGAAATATTTGTATATTGACTGAATGGCTGCCTTTCTGCTTTCCTTCTGAGATTTATGTGTTTCTAGCTTTTGCTGGACCCCCTCTGTCAGCCATGGTCCCAAATGCTCTACTCATACCATTCAGGTGAACCCCACAACCACCTGCTCTCTCTAGCACCTCATTGCCCAGCTCAGGCCTCCCAGCTCCATGGCAGATTGTGCCAGCTGGAACTGAACTCATGGATCCAGCTCCTTCAGAACAAACGTGCACAAATATTCCAGAGGAGGTGCTTTCCCTGAGAAGCCAGTGGCTGGCACGAGTGGGGCCAGAGGACCCCTCCCTCCGTCCAAAAACTAATTCCCAGAGAGAAGTTATGGATTACATGCCTGTGTCCAACCTTCCACCCAAAGGAACATATAATAAACAGCCTAGAGTACCAATTGCTAGGATGGAAGAGAGGAGAGATAGAAAGTAAACTGCTTTTCCTACTAAACTGGCTCTGAGAGGGGAGAACAATCAAGTGGGTTAACATGGAAGCTTCACCATATAACACAGGTCGCTGACTCTCCATCAAGCACTGCCTCCTCGCCCACGCTGCTCTCCTTCCTCCACCATAAAGCAGGGACCAATGCAGTTTCCTTGTGGGCTCACTGTCTGTGATGTGACTGCATGGTTCTGCCTGACCTCATGCTCTATGCCCAGGCCCTGAACCGCACCTGGCACACAGCAGGGGCTCTATGAGTGCTGACTGGATGAATGAATGAAGGATCCGCTCCCTCCCTTACTGGCTTTACCTTCATCTCCATCTCCACCACTATAACTTGGCTTCATCCCCATGGACCCAAGTCTTGGACACAGTCATGTACTGACCAACCTTGGATATGTTTTCCCCTCCCCAGCAGGGATGCTTACAGACCCCTGAGCCAAGGAAGATAAAACAGGGCTATTCTGGGAAAAGTGCTTTAATTGAGCAGTAAAACTTGCTATTCCACATGACCCACCCTGGCATGCAAGAAGGCTGCAGTCTGAGACTTCACAGACTTGGGCCAGCATCAATGAGGGACCACTGAGCAATTCAAAACCCAATCATGCAAACCAAATGAGCTTTCATGTCAGGGAAGCAAACACATCCTAACTGCTCAGCACATCCAAATCAATAACCCACCCGATTCTTCCTCAGACTCTGAAAGCCAGCTGAGTAGAAAAATCTAGAAGCTCTCCCTTGCTTTCTTTCCCTCCCCCCATCCTAGTACCCTGCATCTGGTTCCTCTGGGCATTTTTTTCTCTTGTTCCTCAGGCTGAAGGGCATCCACAATTTTGAAATTGTTAATTAGAATCTGTCTGGAGAATTGAGATTAGGAATGCATTCTAACCCTCTATCATCCCGCAGTGCATGAAGTTTCTACCCAGTCAGCTGGAAGACTGGCTGCGCGCTTCTTCAGGTCATCTTGCAGAAAAGTGTCTCTCTGCGTACCTGGACTCTTCCATAGGTAACAGACTCATTGATCACTCCCTTGGCACAAGCTCTAACCCCAGCCACGCATGCCTGTACAAATGGGCCATCATATCTAATGGAACCGCTAGACCCAAGACACGTTGGTGCATCCCTCCTGAAAAATCAACACTAAATTTCTGCCCTGCTCACCTGATTAATAACCAGTATCCTCCAGCCCAAATGAAGAACTGCCCCACATGTGATTAAAATGCCAACTGCTAGACTCCCTGCTGACCAAGGAACATATCCATGCCCAAACCCTGCATGCATCCCACCTAGCACATGGCTCTACAGGAGAGGGATGATAAAGGTATTTCCAAGGGGTAAGGCTGCCAGGGTTTGAACCTGAACCTTACAATCTGTAGCTTTAAGACCTTGGATAAGTCACTTATTGCAAAGAGTCTCAATTTCCCCATCTGAAAAATGGAAACTATAGCTATCCCACCGGTACTCTAAGAATGACATGAGATCACACATGTAAGGCAGCCTAATACAAAGCCTGACACAGTATCATTATGAGCTGAGAATTACTGAGCACTAACTATATGTTGACCTTATGCTTGACCCTGCATACATTGTCATTAGTCCCACTGCACCCATAAAACATGGGCATCACCATCTCTTTTTTATACCAGAGAAGACTGAAGCCCACAGAAGTCAAGCAACCCACACAAAGACAAGCAGCTAGAGAGAGGAAGAGTTAGGATTTGAACCCAGGTCCACGTAGAGGGTGCCTCCTACAGAGCTGACAGCATGTCCATGTCTCAGGTCCCCAACAGGAGCTGGTTGACATGCAGCTCTACAGATTCAGAGCATGGGTGTGGTGACAGCAGGCCTGGGTTTGAGTCTTCTTTGTGTTGTGTGACTTGGAACAAGTATCTTTACCACTTAAGTATGCTCTCCTTCCTCCACCATAAAGCAGGGACCAATGCAGTTTCCTTGTGGGCCTGTTATGAGGCTTAAATAAAACAAGGGTGCTTTGCAATCTTTTACCCAAGGTGAGATCCTTATACCACCCCATGATCTACAACACCAAGAGAGGCAATTAACAACACTTGGCACTACGTTAGAAGCTTTCGGTGATTAATAATTAGTGATAATCATCATCATAGCTAACACATACAGGACATATAACATTTCAGGAATTGTGCTAAGAGCTATTAAGTAGGTACTTTTATTATCCCCTTTACAGAAAAGGTAACCTAGATAATTTTCTCAAGGGTAACAAACCAGAGGCTGAAAATGTACAGGCTTGCTGTTCACCTAGCTGCATTCAAACGTTATTCGAAGGATGAGCTGGCCCCGTTGAGTAATGCATCTACACTGCACCATGCAGGTCACCAGCATCCTGGTCTCACTGGGAACCACCAGGATAAACAGAGGCAAGCTTGCCAAGTCATGTTCCTACAAGACTTTAATAGAGGAATGTGCATGGAAAACATCAAGAGGGAGATAGTATGCAGCCTTCCTCGAACTCCAGGGGCACTGGTATATCCTAAAATATCTTGTCAAAAATACCATCTCTGAATCATTTCCTCTACATACAACAGCCTCCCTTTGGCTGCTGGGACATAAGGTATAAGCAAAAGGACAGAGAAGGGAAAGCAAGTAGCCAATGCCCTTCATCCTGTCTTTGGTCCTCTGGTCCAGATCCTCAGAGGTGTGTCCACCTGCGGACTTGGCCACCCACAAGCCACAGTCTGAATGACAGGCCCATAGAGGCCCCCACGAGGGTTGAGACGGTGGGGCAGGGGGAAGGTCAGCCTGGCACGGTGCTGGGAAGCAGAGGCCCTCGTCAGAGTCTGCTGAGAATCAACGGTCTTTTTAACACAGGTGTGACATTCACCTGGGCTGTTGGGATCCATCTAGTGGGAAAGAAGGGGTATTTCTATTCCTGCTCTTATCCCCACCAGGCTCCAGAAATATATTCCTCTATAGCTGATTAAGTGTGTAAAAGAGAATATTGAATGTGCCTATAGGGATCTGACAGAACAGGGGCATGTTCATTAGCTGCTGAATTTCCCAGTGACTCCTAGAAACTGCCACAATTAAACCAAATTAAGTGCTTCCATTCCACAGATAGGCTGCCACTGTGCTCGAGAGTGCATCTGCATTGTGGCCTTGCAAAGAAAGGCACTGGAATTCCACACAAAAGCAGCATCTCCCTTCCTCTCGCTCACTCTCTCTGCAAATCTAAAATCTGGTGCCAAATGCCTTGGAGCTAATTCTAAAACTGGGAAGAGGTTTCATAAGTTTACTAAGATGGTATTGGCCTTTGAGGAGGAGTTTCTGTGCTCTGTGACTCACTTTCTTAATCCAATCCTTGGAATTCTCCTCTATCCTCCCAGTGACTGGGCCAAAGTAACCATCACCCCTATCTCCAGGGGGTATATGGAGACTCAGAAAGTGGCTTCCAGCCCACTAGGTGAGTCAGCAGAAAAACCGAGTTCAGAAAATTAGCTCAGCACCTTCCCTCCCCCCATCATCTTCTTTCCCCTATTTGGACCTGATCAGCAGTTCTTTTGCATATAGAGTCCATCTGAAAATCATTAGCAAGGGTTAGACAAGAAGCTACAGCTTTGGGTTCTTTGATTTCAGGAACAGTGATAACATTTTATTGAAGGTGGCAGTAACTGTCCCTGAGATAGAGGCCAGCCATTCCAACTCTCTGAGCCTACAATCAACATTTGGGAAATTTTGCTGTTAAGCAAAAATTTTAAAAATCTTTAATCTTCCAGTGAGTCTTTACATAGATTTATCTATGTGCCCATTTCACTGACAAGAACACCAAGGCAGTGGGCACATGGCACACTACCGAGTCAAGAGTCCTGCAGGACAACTGTGCATTCATCTTTGGGCAGGAATCGAATGCATCCGCTGACGCTCTAAATGCAGTCTTTTATTTCAGGTGACAGGGTGAGAAGCCGAATGAGCAAGAGGAGTCCCATGAACCTGAAATAGAGATCAGAGCAGGTGCTTCCAGCTGCTCATACCTGAGTTTGCAAAGCAAACCAGGGCAGCCTTGAGTTCAAGGTAGGCTGGAAGCCTCCTAAGGGTCTTCATGGCAGAATCTCTGAAGGGAGCACAAGCCACTTTGAAGACAGGTGACATGGAGGCCAGTGCTCAAGAACTCTGACTCTGCCTGGAAACCGTGACACAAGTTCTATTAGGATGCACTCTACTATAGAAAAGGGCCTGGAAAGAATCCAGTACCACCCCACCCATGACTTGGGAAAGTCCTTTCCTCTGCGTTCCTGTCACTACAAACCTTCCTTGAATTGGGCTAAGCAGTGTGATGGCCGCTCTCTCTTCTTAGGTTGCCTTCTTAATTCCAGGGGCAGCCATAGTGACTAGAGGACACAATAACTATGAGGACAAAGTGGATGATGTTCCAGGTCACTCATGAAGACTCAGGCCAACTCGAAGATTAAGGGAGGGTTTGGGGACAGAGATTCAGTGATCTGTGTTCCACTCTTCTTTTTTCAAGCACACTCCACTTTTATCTGTATTATATGTTTGGTCCTATTCAAGGTGTCACTTAAACAAATAATTAGAAAGATTTTTTAAAAGTTTGGAACCCACTAGGATAATGCTCTGAAGGCTTTATTCAAAAGGCTAAAAATATACAAATATTATTTTATTAATGTGATGTATTTAAGGTTTTGCCAATTTTTCAAGAGCTTTGTCCATGACAGGAGATGAGAAAGTTTCACCTCAATGATCTGTGGGGAAACTAAAGGTCAAAGGGCACCAAAACAATGACCCCTAACATGGATTCAGAGTCCTAGGAAGTCACAATTAACTCAAGACTACAAGGACATTTGGGGAAGATTGTCCTCTTGTCCTGAGACCTTTGGTCCTAGGGAAATTCTACAGATATTCTCCACAAGACTCTAGCCTGTTTGGTAAGCCAGCCACAGAGATGTGAAGCATAAAGCATAAAGACCCGGTACTCACTAACTGGATGCTTTGGGCACTGCTGAATACACACATCTCTCAAGGCGCATCAGCTCTTTCCAAACCAGCTCTACCACTCAGATCTCTGACCTCAGGGCAGCCACTGACCCTCCCTGTTGCTTTCTTGTTAGCCCAGACAGCCAATGCCAACCAGCTTTTCCTTACTCCCAAGGGTTCAGAAAGATTAAACTCTGCAAAATCATTAAAATTAAGGCATTTTCAGAACTAGGTCTGGAGGGTCCCCAGGAGGTCCAAAATTCATACAATGATGTTCATCTCCTTGGACCTGGGACTATTGAGTAATCTATTGATATTTAGCAACAAAACAAATAGCAAAAACCATCCTCATATTATCAAAAGGAAGTCTGTTTTCTAGACATTTCTGATGCCTGTTTCTGGGAGACAAGTTAGTAGGCTGAGTTGTTCTTAAGTAAATTTGACCATCAGAGTGGTTCACAGCCAGAAATGTTCAAGTACAGATTGGACACGAATATTTAGGTGTTTGACCAGTATTTGACCTGCCTGGCAATCTCGGTGGATAGTCTTCCCAGATCCCTCTCTCTATAAGATAAACAAGATATTACACTGGCTCTCTGGCCACTCCCATGCCAGTCACGAACTGGATGAGATACATGCCATCCAAGTTCACTGTCTATATTACATAACAAAATGTGCATTTACATTTCTTTATAAGATAAAAAAATCCTATGTTTATTGACTGTTCATGCTAGATCAGGGAACAACAGTCTCTGATTTCTTCTGGTATCCAAGTCCTCAGGAAATGCAGGAGAAATGCATACACAGTTAACAAGAATATTTTATCTGTTTGTCTGCAGTACTATTTAGCTAATGCTAATACTCTTGTGCCAAGTCCCCCTCCCTTTCTCCCTATGCTAAATGCTATCCAGCACAACTTTATGCACCTACCCAGATGTTCTCTACCTGTGCTGTGCAGTGCGGTAGCCACTGACCACATGTGGCTGTTGAGCACTTGAAAAGGGCTAGCGTGAAGGTGGAGCTGAACTTGTCATTTCAATGAAATTTAAATAGGCACACGTGGCTAGTGGCTACTATGAAGGAGGGAGGGAGGGAGGGAAAGGAAGAAAGAAACATGGTTACATGGCTTTCTGTAGTGAGCACTGCTTGTGGACAGAGACTCGGGAATACACACAAGGAGGTTACTAGAAGTTTGAATCTTCTTGCTGCTCTAAGATCTCAACAGAAACTTCTTAGCAATCCCTCTAACATTCATTAGGGAGAAGAGCATGTGCACATAGAGCAGCAACAAAAGGTGCAGATATATTAGAGGCGAAATATAGATGCAACCTGGTAAACTGGTTGATAATTCAGAAGGCGACAGCTCTCCCAGGCTTAGATGGGAAGCTAAATGCCAACTGGGAAACATCAGTCTCTTCACGTCCATGGGAAACAACACTCTGAATGCGAAATTAGAACTTGGTAACTATTTCCTGATCCAGCCCTTTGTATTTTTCATGAAGCTTAAAGGAGATTAATGACACAATCAGGGTATTACCAATGAGAAACACATGCATTTCAAAAGAGGGTGACAAATGGCTTCCAAGCCTCCAGGACAGGGAGGGGCCAGGTGTGGAATGAGCCTTGGACTGGGAAGCTCCTTGCCAGGGGCCTGGCTGGTCCTGAAAGTGACCACCTGCCAGGACACCACGGGAAGGCATTCAACCCTTCATGAGACCCTCCAGGTTGGAGAAGGAACTCCATCCTGAGGAGCTGTGCGGTCCAAGGAAGACAATATTGGCAGCAGGCACTCCAGAAATGATAGAGCTCTGCTCAAATGACTCACATTATTATTAAGCAGTAAAATCAGCATAATAATTATTAATAATGGCCAACATTTATCAGGTTTCTGCTATGTACAAGATAAATTATATGCAATGTCTTAAAGTTACAGCAACCCCACAAGCTCTATCTAATTATACTGTCAGTGCTTACTAGACATGTCAAGTGTTTACTGCACATTAACTCATTTAATCCTCACAATAGCCCTACAATGTGGACATTATTCTCATCCATATTTTACAGATGAAACAGTGGAGGCCAAAGAGGTCAATTGACAGTCATCACCCTCCTAACAAAATTGGCTGAAAGACCAAATGACCAGAGGAAACCAAATTCCAAGTGATATTTGATCCCCTGAAACTGGCAGACCAAAAAAAAAAAAGCCGCCTGAACCAATACAAGACTTGGTGACGGCTTCCTAATCTGGATCTAGTGAATGATAGAGCTGGAGGTTAACCCAGGCACAGCTTGTCACCAACAGAGTCAGATTCAGACTCGTGCAGTCTGACTACAGTCTGTGTTCTTCCCCTTGGCACACTGCCTCTTAACAGTGTCAGCAACAGGGCTTGAAATCCAGGCTACCTATCCTCAACCACTCTCCCAGAGCCACCCTGCTTCTGTGATCATGCATACACAATTTGCCAGCTCTGTTAATGGCCTTGCATATTTCTTCCTCTCATCAGTGTAGAGGAAAAAAAAAGAAAAAGAAATGAAAGCCACCTTTCTCCGCCATTCATGACTGAGAAAAAATGGAGCCACTTAATGGGAAGAGAGAAGTGTGTCCTTAGAGTTTAGGCAGCATTCTAGAAAATGCTGCATTGGGTTTTTATCATCTTTGAAAAAAAGCAGCTCTGTAAAAAACCTAGGAGACCCATTGTTATAAAGTTCTAGAGCATCTTGTGTGGTACTTATGCTTTGTGCCCAAAGCACCCTGACCTGTCCACAGCATTCAGCATATCCTAGTACTAGTAGAGAGTGGTGTCCTAAGGCAAGGGGCAAAGTAAGTTGTCCAGAGGATAAGTTAGGAGGAGACAGCAGAGTCAAAAAGGTAGTTCAATGGCTGAATCCCCAAAATCAAGCCTAGAGTTTGATGTGCCACAGATTGAGCATTAAAGGTTATGAGTGGTGGACATAATGCCACCTTTACAGCTCAACAGAGAGAGTATACAAGCTTAAATGCTGTTGTGAATATTTCTTTGATGCCTACCCAGCATCCATTGTCCACTTCCTCCTTTCATCTGTCTCCAAAATTCTATTTGTGGGTCCAGGTGGCTTCAGAAAATTGACTCCATCAATGTACTTGGTCCCTTAGCAAAAAATCACTGGCTCAAGGTTGGTCATGTGACCTAAGCAGGGTGACTCTCAGATCTCTGGCCGGGAATGCTAGAATAAAGCTCCCTTTGCTTCTTAATGGGCATGATAAAAGAAGGGTATAACCCCAGGGGCTTGGTCAGCCATCCTAGGGCCCTAATAGGAACCGGTCTTTGCTGTAATATTATCACATAAGAGAGATGGAAAGAAACAGGCCCTTGGTGTGGTACTGCTGAGCCAATGGATTAAGCCTCACCCTCAGATAGCTTTAATTCTGTGCTTTTCAATTAGATGAAACAATAAATCCCCTTTATTGCTTAAGCCAGTCTGTGTTGGGGTTTCTATTCTTTGCAAGGAAAGCATCTGAACTAATACAAATGTATCACTTTGGCTATCCCATAATATGAGAAGTCAGATTCCAAGTGATATTTGATCCCCTGAAACTGGCAGTTCCATCTCATACATAACTCATGAATTCAAGGTGGGAGGCAGGAGGGGGGTAGTGGGAGATATCTGTAATACTTTCAACAATAAAAATAATTTTTTTTAAAAAAACTCAGTTAAAAGAACAAATTCCCTCTGTACCACACCCACATGGGGAACTCCTACTCACTCTACTCACTCATGAAGGCCTAGCTCAAATGTCCCTTTCTGCCTCCTAGACTACACTCAGGCAAAATTAATCACTTCTTTCTGTTTCTTTTTTTTTTTATTTCCATTGAAGCACATTGCTTATTCTTTTACATAACTATAAACACACACCAATTGCATACTGCTCCAGGGCAGAGAACATGGCCCAGGCATCTTGTATGCACCAAACTCAGTACATGAGCATGCTGGGTACACTAGGCTGCCTGACTTTGAGAAGCCACACAACACTCTGACCCTGTTTTCTCTCGTGGAAAATAGGGCTGATCATAAGTCTCATATGGCATAACAGCTATAGGTATGGCATAAAAACTAGTATAATTATTAAATAGTTCAGGTAGTAAAATTAGATAAATAAGTAATTTTTAAAATATGCAGCAGCTAATAGCTCGCAATTGATGGCCAAAAACTACTATTAAGCCCAGAGGGTGGAAATGACTGTGGGTGGAGATATTGAGCACAGAGCTTGCCCAACCTTCCAGATTAGGTTCTGCATGCCCTTCCAATGTCCAGGAGCAAGATGACAGAAGGACCATACCAACAAATTAGGTAGTTTATAGGAAACCAAACTGGGGAAAAAATCACCTAAGAAGATCAGTTGACAATCATGGGTTACCCCCGGATGGGCCCCTCAAATCTACCTGGCCAAAGCACATCACAGCGAACAATTATTGTCTTCACTTCCTAAGCATCCATTGCTCTTTCGCTAAGAACACTCTCCCTGCACTCTCAGTCTCTGTGGTCCACTTCCACCCTCCAGCTCCAGGGCTCGGAGTCCAGCAGGCTTGCCCAGGAAGAGCACCAGACTCATCCTGGCCATGGTTATTGGTTCAGAAATGAGCAGGGGAACCAACCTGTTCCAATGAGAGTCAGTTCTGGGACTTTTGCTGGAACTTGTGAGTGCAACACAGAATGTACCTTCCCGCATGAGTATTGCATGCATTTGATTCCATTGCACAACCCCCCGTGGAGAAAGCTTGCCCTGAGAATGAAATTGACACAGAAGAAAGCAGAGGCATGAAATGGAGGAGAAATGAAGTGAAAGAGTGAGACTAAGAGAACTAAGGACATCATCCAAGTGTCTGGAATCAGCTAACTCTGAAGCCAAACCCAACCTCTAGGCTTTTCCATTATTAGAATAATCAAACACACACACACACACGTTTTTTGCTTAAACACTTGAACCAGAGTTCTCTCAGTTGCATTAAAAACATCCTGGGTGACCATTCAGTCATCCTGTTGAGGTTTTCCTTTCAGTGTAATGGGTCCTGGCTTTGCCCCCTGACACTCATGGGCTTGGTGACAGTCATTCTGGCAGCACCCTCTGCTGTCTTCAGGAGAGGGTCTGCTTAGCTCTGCTTATGAAGAGCCCACCGACTCCAAGGAGAGAGGATAGATTTCAGCTTGATTGCAAAATCTGGCCTGATAATTCCACCCACTACTTTTCTCTTCCCCATTCCCCTGGCTCCTCTGAACTGGAAAGAAAAGCATTTCTGAGCAAACATCTTTATTGTTTATCTAGCAGAGCTTTTTTATTGGAATATGTGCTTTCTTTTTAAAATTAAATTTCCCAGTGAATGCAATCATTTAAATTAAGGCAAAATCTAGTATTTTTTAAACTTCTGTTTCCTGTATACAAACTGGTGTGTTATACATTCCAGAAACTTCCACAGTTATAGAAAAGGCCCTCAGTTTTTGATTCATTACCTAAAACAACATGAGAAGGATTAGTCACAAACATAATCTGGGAAAATGCAGAAAGAGCGGCCAATGAACTCAAATGTCAGCTGAAGAAAAAGTGCCTTAAAAATAAAAAGCAAGATGAGTAAGGTGGGCTGGGCCTTGGAACACCAGCATGGAATCATGGCGAGCTTGCACCTGATCACATTCAGGATATATAAGTAAAGATGTGTTCGTTTCTGATGCCTTTTTCCAAATACAACATTTAGACACAAGCACAATAAAGAGACAGCATGTAAGTAGAAGGGCTCTTTCGAAGAGAAGACATTAAATCTCACATTTTTAAAGTAACTATAATGCCTGTGTTGCAGAGATGTCCTTAAGATCGAATGTAATGAAGTCTAAATTGATTTTGGTATAAAATAGTCAATTGGCACATGATAGCTATCTGAATTGATATTAGTATTTACTATCATCATCATCATCATCATCATCATCACCACCTGCCAGAAGCCAATTCCAGCATGTCAGCAGGGTTGAATAACCTAGAGATGGCTGAGGTCATTTCCCCAAACCTGAAAAGCATGCATAAAATGACTGCTTGCTGCCAGACAGCTCAGGGTATTTCAATCTACGTGTTATTGCCTCCTACTGGCCAAACACCTGAACAGCCATAGGCAATTTCCCAATCCGACAATGGTTTGTGTATAGAAAACCCTGCCCTTTGATGTGTATATATCCACCTTGTCTTAGGACTATTTGTGTTAATAAAAAGCAAGGAGTCCTGAGACAAGGAGAACTTTGTTCCTTTAGCTAAGTCTTCTCTGACTCCCCAATATGCCTTACAAAATTATGTTTCATCTCTGGACTCTTAATTTATGCACAGTGCCTTCTTCAGATTCCTGAACCCTTCTAGATGCCAGATCAAGACCACCAGCAATCATCATCATCACCATCACCAGACTAGGCCCTAGACTTCCCAACCCTGAATCCAAATCTCTTTGGTCTAGTGGACAAGAATGAGAAAGTAGAGAGGCCTAGAGAAGTCCCAGTGGGTGTTCCCAGCATAGACCTGCCTCCCAGAGAGGCCCCCATGCCACCTGTCTGGGTTTTCATATCCCCTCAGCAGCAGTTGTCTGGCCAGCCCTGGACTGACTTTCAATAGATACCAGAAGGGCAGAACAGGAGAACAAGACTAACGAGAGGCCAAGAGCTAGGTGATCAGAGGCAATAGGAAGGATGTTCCCCCTAGCACCACCACCTCACATGCTACAGCAAAGGAATTGCAGAGAGGAGGGACAGCAGTCAGAGGAGAGCCAAGGGGCTGTTGGTCAGCTCACTGGCCATCAGCAATAGCAATGACTCCAGTGGGAGTGGTTCAAGGCTATCTGCCACCAGGCAGGACATAGTGACCACTGCCCCTGGCTGTGGGGAAAAGGAGGATACAATGAACAAGAAATGGTTTGGAAAAGTCCCAGTGTTGCCTCTGGCCTATCAGCAGGCTGTCATTTTCTCCTCAGTGAGGCGGGGTCAGTGCACCCTCCTTGCCCGCTTGCCCTTTGCCAGCTGCCAAGAGCCTGCCTGAGATAATGATGTGAAAGGTCTTTGGGGAGGAGAAAGCACAGGGGAAGAGGCCGAGGTGCTAATGGGCAGCTAGGACTGCCAGCAGCCAGCTGTGGAGACCCAGCTCAGCTATGAGTGGGCTCAGCTCCAAGGGAACAGAGAATGGGCAGCCTGGTTGGGTCAGAAATAGTGTTTCCCAAGCCCATGTGCAGCTTCTGTGTGCAGAGTTGAGGGAAGTGCTTGGGTCCCTACTGGCTGTTTGAACGTCCTCCATCCCTGCTTCTGACAGCCCAGCAGTAGCCAGAAGCAGCTCACCTCCAGGACACATGCTTGGGAGCTAGGCATGGCCAGTCTTCTCCCCCACAGGCACGCATGCACAGGGAGCTGGGGCAGGTTGTGAGGCACCATGGAAAGATGTACAAAGCTTTGTGTTCAAATCCAGGCCATACCTGTGTCTTAGTCCATCCAAAATCCCAGAGCCCAGTGGCATAAGCAACACCCACTTATTTCTCACGGCTCTGGGGGCTGGGAAGTTCAAGGTCAAGGCACCTGCACATTGTGACTTGTTCACACATGGCTGCCTGCTGTGTCTTCACATGGTGGGAAGGGCAAGGGAACTTTCTGGAGCCCCTTGTATAAGGGCACTAGTCTTATGAGGGTTCTGCCCTCAAGACCTAATCACCTCTAAAAGGCGAACCTCTTAATACTATCACCTCATGTGTTAGGTTTCAACATGAGCATTTGGGAGGGAGGACATACACATCCAGTTTCTATCCATCCCTTATTGCCCATGTGCCTTTCAGCACTGCATGTAACCCCTCGGAGCCTCAATTGCTCTTCTGTGCAATGGAGCACCACTGGAAAGGACAGATGGGCTGGCATGAGGAAAGGGCAGAGCCACAAAGATAGCAGACGTGCAGTAAATGCAAGATAGTCTTTGGATGGACCCTGCCTGATATCCTGCCTCACACCTGGCTGCCCAGCTCACAGGGCACTTGCAGCCTTGCAGGACATAGGTGCTAAGGCTACCTCCCTCATTTTCCCTTCTCTTTCTCTGTCATTGCCCCTCTTCTTATAAAAAGACATGCATCGGTCAAATGTGCATCTGACCCATCTCTCCAGGGCGATTCCTTCTATAAAGAGGAACACCGCAAAGAGCCCTGTTGGTCTCTGGGCTAAGCCATTTACAGCTGAGGCTGAAATTGGGATTGGGGCCACATCATCTTTCCCTGTGCTCAAGGTCCTCCTGTAGGTGGGAGTGATGCACAGCTGGCTTAGTGCGAAGGATCGTTTAGCGGAGACAGGTACAAAGAAGCATACAGCTCACTAGGCCAACAGTCTGACAATTTTAATCCTGACACTGCTAAGGTGACTCACAATATTGAGTTTTTAAGATTTTTTTTCTGAACAATATATGAGCCTCCTCAACCCAATTTACTCCTGCTGACAGCACATCTTCACTGTTCCTCTCCCAATCAATAATGGAATTAAATTATCAATTTGGAATTCCAGTTCAGGGCCCCCAGCTGGCATTTCTCAGATTCCCAATGCCAAGGTTTCTCATACCCAGAAGTGTGATGGGCCTAGGCCATGGAAATTCAGTGACTTTGGACCAGAAGGTCCTCAAGGACCCCAGAGGTTGTAACATCTATGAACCTGTCCCCAGCTCCATAGCAGGGGCCAGAGTCAAGGAGAACCAAAAATGATCAGCAAGGCCACCCTTGCCTTATGCCAGCCCGAAGGGGTGAGTGCACAAGCTCTTCCCATAAAAAATGGCATTTGTAGTCTTAGTAATCTTTTATTCAATTAAACTTCATCTAGTCCTAATAAACAGATTTACATTACTTCTGGCTAAAATCTTTCTATGGCTTCCAGTACTCCCTATGGCCTTTAAGGCTCACAAGTTCTTGTCCTTCCCTCCAGCCCCCTTTCAGCCAGGCTACTACTTGCTCACCAGACTCTGTCTCCCAGGCTTTATTCCTCCTTCCTCGAATATATGCAGAGCTGTTTCTTGCCTACATATAGGACTAGACACATGCTCTTCCTCCTTTTTGTCCAACGAATCCCCGCCCCCACTTCTGGCCTCAGCTCAAATGCTGCCTCCTTCAAGAAAACTCCCCTGAATTCTCCCCAAGGCAAGTTACTCCCATTTTCCTCTTTCCTCCAGGTCTTTTAGAAACAAACCTATCACTACTCATGTGTATATACTTCTGAATTGAATATCTTCTCCTTGCCTACCACTAAGCACAGTGAAACCATGGGCAAAATCTAAATTTCTCCAACCATTTGCAGAATGTCCAACCCTAGCAGATTCTCAGCAAATCTCTGCTGAACAAATATGTTCATTTATTCACTCAATTCTGCAAAATCTGCCTTCATTCATTCAAAGAGCTTCCATAAATCATGAAGTAAAAGAACACCATCAGCTGGTCGCTCAGTGGTTAGAGCACCAACCTACATATCAAAGTGTCTCAGGTTCAATTCCTGGTCAAGGGTGCATACCTAGATCCCTTCCCCAGTTGGGGAATGTGTGGGAGGCCACCAATGGATGTGTCTTTGTCTTCTTCTTCCTCTCCCTCTCCTCTTTTCCCCTCCTCCTTCCCTTGCACTCCTCTCTAAAAACTCAATGGAAAAAATATCCTTGGGTGAGGATTAACAACATCAAAAAAAAAGAAACCACCATCTACCGAGCACTGTACTGGAGGCTGACATTAGCTCATTTATATTTGTAATTAGTAATGCTGCCATATTTAAAAGAGTAAATCCTAACTCCAGAAACTGAGTAATTTTTATAAGTGATGGAGCCAGCAAATGGCCAAACCAGAATTGGAACCTCTGGCTCATAAGTTCTTACTTTTTCCACCAAACAACGTAAGTGACAACAGCTTGAATTCCCGGGCTTAAATAGGAGAGCAAGTCCTCACTGTGCTGGCCCCACCCTCAGCAGCAGGAGCAGATCTGAGGGGCATCAACCTCCAGACCTCAGCAGAGGCTGCTTGGGCAGCAGCGAAATGGAACTGGCATATTTACCTGTCTCTGACAAAATAGAGTTTTTACTTGACAGCAGTTGCTGAAATAACTTGGACTATAAATAACCAGGAACTGGGCTAGAATCTGAACCTGCTCTCAAGCTGACTCCTTTTCCAATGAAGCTGCACAAAATTCAATCTGTTCCAGGGGAAGGAAAGGGAACAAAGGAAAAAGTCTTTCAGCCTCCTTGGCATTTTAACTAAGGATTAATTGAGGTTGTATACTGCACAAAAGGTACTGTTGGGGAGGTATGTGCCAAGAAAACTGAGGTGCAAGAACCCAATGCACAGAAGGATCCACTAAAGTTATTAACCAAAACAAATTGAGGGCAAGGGCACCTGGAACACATGACAGAGGCCTCACAACTTCATTCCTCAACCTTGGAAACAGATGCCTCTTGTCCTAGAGCACTGGTTCCTCTCACTGCCTCCCTCAAAGGTACCACCAACCACTTCAGGGCAGGCAATGGAAATTCATTGACATATTCCACTCCCAAACCTTCAGCGGCCCAGATACCCTTTCTAGGGACCTTCCAGAGATGAGGCTTTGATTGACTTGTTCAAGATCCCTCAACTAGGCAGCTTCAGCTGAATGAAGCCCAGATGTTCTGGCTCTAAAGAGCCTCTCATTCAACAGTAGAACTTTCCTCCACAGCCTCCTCTGGTTAGGGGCGGAGGAAGGGCAACTAGGATGGTTGTTGGGCTTCCTGCAGAATGGCCACTTGACAAAGATGCACTCTTCAGTCCTTCACAATGTATCTGAACTGACACTTGACAGCCACATTGTGTTCTCTCTCTCCTTCCCTGCCCCTTCCCTTCACCTCCATCTAGCCTTTCCTAGTGCTATCCTCACCCTGGGGTGTGAACTTACAGCCAATTCCCTGAAGCATCCTGAGACTCTATTCCGTACTTTGTGCTCTGGGACAGTGTATACCACCCCACGTCTCTCTCAGGGCTTTGGGTATTCTGGTGGGTAAGAAAGCAGCTTCCTCCTTGCTTTTCCACTGACAAAGTATATAATCTTAACCTCGCAGAAAGTCTCAGTGATATTATCTGCAAGATGGGGAGAAGAATCCCTGCCCAGTGCCTAACAGAGAGTATCTAAAGAAAATAGTGCAAAAGAGCTTTAAGAAATGAATAAAACTCTGACAGAATGTGCTGAGGCAAAGAATTTAATGTATCTTCCTTAGGAACTCCTAACTTCTAGGGTTAGTTCCAAAGAAATGGTATGCTAATTGTCAACAGTGACAATTGATGAAGTATTTTGCCCATTTTTCAATTGAGTTGCTTTTTCTGATAAATTTTGAGAGTTCTTTATATAGCCAGACTACATGAGGTCCTTCATGAGATATGTGGTCTCCAAGTACTTTCTTGCACTATGTAGCTATTCTTTTCCATTCTTAAAACAGTGTCTTTCACAGAGAAAAAGGTTTCAATTCTGATGAAGTCCAATTGGTCCACTGTTCTTTCATTGATCAGCTTTCTGGTGTCATGTCTAAGAACTCTTTGCCTAACCATAGGTCACAAAGATTTTCTCCTATGCTTTCTTCTACAAGTTTTATTGTTTTACACTTACATCTATTGTACATTTTGAGTAAATTTTTGTATGAGTGTAGAGTTTAGGTCAAAGTTTATTTTTTTGCCTTTAGAATTACAATTTCAATTCTATTTATAGAAAAGACTTAATTCAGCCATATTTTTTTCATTGGGTCTATTTCTAGACTCTCCATTCTGCTCCACTGAGCTATGCGTCTACTCTTTTACCAACATCACATTGACTTGATACTATCCTGTATAATAAAAGAGAAACATGCAAATTTGACCATACTTTCGCTTCTAATTGGCTATGCTACCAGCCAATCAGGAGCAGGGGTGGGGCCAAATGACGTAAGCACCGGGCCCAGGAGTGGAGATGAAATGGCTGGCTGGGCCCTGTGAGGGGAAGCATCGGCAGCAGCGATGGTGGCAGCGGCAGGAAGCACCCAGCCCCCAGGCACAGTGAGCAGAAGTGGTGTGAGTGTCCAGCCCTCGGGGCCGGGTGGTCGCAGGCAGCCGGGGCTGAGCTGAGCAGGGCGATGGCTGGGTGCCCAAGGCCTAAAGCCTCACTAGAGGCTTTAGGCCTTGGGCAGGCTGGGGGTGAGCCATCAGTTGGATATCCCCTGAGGACTCCCAGTATGTGAGAGGGGGCAGGTTGGGTTGAGGGACCACCCACCCCCAGTGCATGAATTTCGTGCACCAGGCCCCTAGTAGCTTTATAATAAGTCTTAAAGTCAAGTATGATTTTTTAAAAATATATTTTATTTATTTCAGAGAGGAAGGGAGAACAAGAGAGAGATAGAAACATCAATGATGAGAGATAATCTCTGATTGGCTACCTCCTGCACAACCCCTACTAGAGATCGAGCCTGCAACTCAGGCATGTGCCCTAACTCAGAATGGAACCATTGACCTCCTGGTTCATAGGTTGACGATACTCAACCACTGAGTCAATGTGGTCAGACATAATTTTAAATGTGATTCCTCCAAATATATTATTTTTCAGAATCATTTAGCTATTTTAGTTATTTTGCTTTTCCACATACATTTTAGAAATTGGATTATTTATACCTATAAAAAAAGTCCTGCTTAGATTTTGTTTGGAATTGTGTTAAATCCATATAGAAATTACGAGAAAATTACATCTTTACTGATGAGTCTTCCATTCCATGAACATGGTACATTTTGCCATTTATTTTGGTCTTCAGAATCTTCACTTTAACAAGATCCCCACATCAGCATTTAAGAAGTACACTGCTCTAGTGTAGGAAGCACAGTGCAACCATCTAAGAAGAGAGACATAATATGGATGCCTGGATCCCACCTAGGCCAATTGAATAAATATCTCTGAAAGTGGGCATAGGCACTGGAACTTTTCTAAGTTCTCCTGATGATTTGGAGCAGCAGCCAGGTGTGAGCCCCTACTCTAGATGCAGAAAAGGCTTATGAGAATCTGAGTTCCCATGGCTCTGGTCCCATGCTTATTAAACCAGTCTGATGAGGCCATCAATTCATTTCTTCCCAACACATTTGCCATGATCACCTGGAGATAAGGGTGTTAGCTCACTGAGAATTTTCAAGGAGCAGTTTTGATTGGTGGATGGACCAAACTCCCTCTGTTGGTCCAACACATCTCCTATACTTAAAAAGTGCCTTTTCCCATCCAACCCAGGAACTGAAGCAAGACTCAGGACTCAATCTTCTGGCTGACACCTCTTCAGAAGTCTCTCTCAAAGTTACGGAGGCAGCAGGAGGCAGAGGAGAGAGTGAGTGTGTGCATGTGCAATTGCATAAGTCTAATCAATAAGATCTGTGACCCAAAATACTTGCTTCATAGCTTTCAAATCCACCTCCTTCCCTTGCTGAGTCAGAGCAACAGACTGGTATTTAAGAGAAAAACCCTTCTCTAATCTCTAAGGACAAAGAGAAGTTTTTCTGTGTCTTTCTCTGCAGCTCCTCAGAAATACTGAATGCACATCTGGATGGAGGGCATGATACACTGGCCCCCAAAATATAAACCTACTAAATGCTGTTTGAAGACAGTTTTGATTCTGCTATTTTTTAATGGATTTGGGTGAGAGAGGAGCTGGTGCAGATAAAAATGGATATAAAACGTAATGCTTCTATTTGGGATGTGAACCAACCCCAGCCAGACAAAAATAGACTCAACACATCAATAATATTTCTCTTTGAAGGTTCAGGTCCTTTGCGGGGAGGACTGTAAACACTCACAGAGGACAGAAGGACAGAAAGATATGAAAACAGCCAAAACTGCATTCCAGGCTTCCGGGGAGGGGCCTCAGTGACAGCCATGCTGGAATGTCTATTTTGTAGACATCCATCTACCTATTTCCCACAAAAATCCCTTCCAAGAATGATGAGAACACATCCTTTCCTGCAGGGCTGCCAAGTTCATAATCAGCACTTCTGCCACTGCCTGGGGATGACATATCTCGTATTTCTAGTTCTTTGTTTGAAGCTAAACAAAGCCCTTTAGAATTGTAAAATCCCAACACACAAAGGTTTCCATTGCAGAACCATGGTATGCTGAGGTTGCACCAGGCAAGCCAGGAAGTTTCCTCTCTAGCTGTTCTCTACCCGAGTGACCTACCCAAGGTCACACCATCAATTAATATAGAGCACAGAGAGGGACTCAGTATGAACCAAACAATAGTGGGGTCTGTGTGAAGGACTTGGCCTTTGGAGCCTGATTAACCAGGGATCCAATACCAGCCTTGCCATTGACCAGTTCTGTGACCTTGACCTCAAACAAGCAGAATATAGTATTCTCTAGATTACTGGGTACCTTAGAGAATTAGAATTAGTAAGAATATGATTGAAGGGCCTGGCACACAGTGGGCACTCACTGAACAGCTGTGACATCTACAACCCTGATCTCCCAACTCCCAGTCTAGTGCTCTTTTCACAGACCCCACCATATGAAGACCCAGAGCCATTCTAAGAACCCCACTTAGGTCAAGGGTTAGGTCCCCTGCCCTCCTCACAAGGACAGGCCAGCACTAGCCAAGCTTTCTTAAAGACAGTAAGGAAAATAAACTGGATTCCTACTGTCCTACTGACCCTGAACCATACACTCCCTTCCTTAACTTTACTTCCCCTTCTGTTCTGCATCTGCGGTTCCAGGTGAGGGTGAGTCCTGATCAGTATTAATTGTAACCCCTGGCCACAACTGTGCATGACCCTGATGCTGAGGCTCCTTGACAAGTTCTTCTGGTCAGCACACCCATCTTCCCTCCACCCAAGCACCCAAGCCTGGAAGCACCTTCAATGACCACACTGTCCATAGAAAAGTCGTACACTGGAACCCCACCAGTCACATTTTCTTGACTCATTAAGTGATTTTAATTTTTTTGCTTAGTTGACAACATATAAAGAAATAGAAAACATCACACTTCCCCAAAACATAGATTTCTGACTTCCTTTAAAAAATCACAAACTGGCCACAAACTGTCAGCCAGATCTCTGAGGCAGCTGCTCCCTCAGCTGGGAGATTCTCGCTCTGCTGAGCAAGGCCCCCAGCAGGCCCTCTTCCCTCAGTGCATAACCTTCCGAGGTCAGCATTTGAGTCTCCAACCCTGACACAATCTGGGCACCCAGTTCCCCAGCTGGACACCAGGTGCCTCACCACCTGGCATGCCAAACCTATTCAAATTCTTCTCCCAGGGTCCCTAGGAAATCTCCCTGCTTAGAATGCCCCTCTATTCTGCTTACTCAACCCAATCAATAGTATCTCTTCTTCAGAGACTGCCAAGCCACAGAGCGCTTTCCTTCCCATAAAGACTTGAGCAGTCATCTTAACAACCATACACACTGTCGGTTTTTCCTAGGAGTGTGCCCTGTTTCCCCAGCAGTTCATCAGGCCAGAGAGTAGCCACAGGCTTTGCACAGAATAGGTTCTGGACAAAGCTGAATTGTTTGGTCAATGTTATCATCATTGCTCAGACACAGGTGGGGCTCACCCACCTCTCCCCCCTTGTGTCTCTACTCCATCTATCCCCATTTCCTCCCCCCGATGCTCCTAAAACCCCAATCCCCTGAAAACACTCCAGTAAGAGTAGGACTTGTTTTATGCTCCACTGATGAGTGTTCTATCTCTTCTCCCTACCTGCACCCCAGGGTCAAACACAGAACTTTCCACATGTTAGTAGCTCAGCAAATATGCTTTAAATAAAAAGCATCCGCCCTGACCAGTGGCTCAGCTGGTTGGAGCATTATCTCATACACCAAAAGACTGCAGGTTCAATTCCCAGTCAGACCACATACATAGGTTGCAGGTTTGATCCCAGGTCAGAGTGTATATGAGAGGCAACCAATCCATGTTTCTGTCTCATATTGATGTTCATTTATACCGCTCTCTCTATCCCCTTCCTCTCTATCTAATATCAATAAATATATCCTCAGATAAGAACAAAAATAAAAAAACAAACAGCACCTCACTTTTTATTCCCTGCATCTTTGGGTATGATATTTACCTAGCCAAACATGTCTTTCCTCTTCACCAACCACCCACTGTGGGGCTTGGAAATCTCGTATCTAATGTTTTTGTCTTGGTTCTTTTCTCTTCCCTTATTCTTCAAGACCCCTTACTCTAGGCTCCTGTGCACTCTGCTCTTGCCTCTCACAGCTGTTACCAATTAGTGGTGCAATTATCTGCTCCAAACTGCCTCTCACAGGTCAAGTTCCTCCAGGGCCAGGACTATATAACCTCCTCCCATGTTCCTGTCCAGGGCTGACCAGCCCATGAGGGAGGTCCTATTATCCTCATTTTGCCCATGAGGAAATGGAAGCAAGAACCAGGCTCCATGCATGGATGGGGAGTGCAAAAAGAGGAAGGAGCAGGAGAGGGTGTGATAACAAAGTTTAACTACAACAAGACTATGCATACAGCCCACAAAGGGGTCCACCTCAGGTAACTGGAGAGGCAGAGCCACTGGGCCCTATAGAACACCTAGCACACAAAGCCATTCTAACAATTCAGGGATGTAGCCAAAATGCAGAGACAAAGAAAGAGGTCACAAATGAAAGAAATGGAGAACAGCAAACTATGCGATATAGAGTTCAAAACTACAGTTATAAGGTTTTTTCAAGAATTTTCTAGAGAAGGCCGATAAATTTAGTGAGCCCTTTGAGAATATGAAAAAGGACCAATAGAAATTAAGCATACACTGCCTGAAATAAAAAACAATATACAGACATCCAACAGCATACTAGAGGATCACAAAAATCAAGTCAAAGATTTGAAATATGAAGAAGCAAAAACACACCCAACGGGAAAAGCAAAAAGAAAAAAAGAATCCAAAAATTTGAAGACAGTGTAAGGAGCCTCTGGGACAACTTCAAGCACACTAACATCAAAATTATGGGATGCCAGAAGAAGAGAGAGAGCAAGATACTGAAAACCTACTTGAAGAAATAATGACTGAAAACTTCCCCTACCTGGTGAAAGAAATAGACTTACAAGTCCAAGAAGCACACAGAACACCAAACAAAAGGAATCCAAAGAGGTCCACACCAAGACACACCATAATTAAAATGTCAAGAGCAAAAGACAAAGAGAGAATATTAAAAGCAGCAAGAGAAAAACAGTTACCTACAAGGGAGCACCCATACAATTGTCAGCTGATTTCTCAACAGAAACTATGCAGGCCAGACGGGAGTGTCAAGAAACATTTAAAGTGATGAATAGCAAGAACCTACAACCAAGATTACTCTACCCTGCAAAGCTATCATTCAGAATTGAAGGTCATATAAAGTGATTCACAGATAAGAAAAAGCTAAAGGAGTTCATCATCACCAAACCAGTATTATATGAAATGCTGAAAGGCATTCTTTAAGAAGACAAAGAAAAAGAAAAAGGTAAAGATAAAAATTATAAACAACAAATACATATCTATCTACAAGTGAATCTAAAAATCAATTCAATAAAAAATCTGATGAACAGAATAACCTGGTGAATATAATAGAATATAATAGAATCAGGGTCATAGAAAGGGAGTGGACTGACAATCCTCATTGGGGAAGGGGTGTGGGGGATACTGGAAGAGAATGGACAAAAATCATACACCTATGGATGAAGACAGTGGCGAGGGGGTGGAGTGGTAAGGGCAGGGGGTGGGGTGGGAACCAGGTAGAAGGGAGGTATGGCGAGGGGGGGGTGGAAGGAGGGGAGGAACAGCTGTAATAATCTAAGCAATAAAGATTTAATTGAGAAGAAGAAGAAGAAGAAGAAGAAGAAGAGGAGGAGGAGGAGGAGGAGGAGGAGGAGGAGGAGGAGGAGGAGGAGGAGGAGGAGGAGGAGGAAGGAGAAAAGACTGGGTTCTACTATCAGGAGGAAGGCACAGGAAGGCAGCATGCTGTAACTACCGCCCAAGGAATATTCATCACCTGGGAATGCGCCTATGTTTGACTTGCTGTTTACTATCAATTAGAGGCTCAGATTCTGTGAAGTCGCATTTTCGCGCTCGTGTGTGGCGTGTGATTTGGCCCAGTAGGAATACAAATGATTTCTGTTCAGTAGAAAAGATAATCCCGAAGTTTATTATTTTATTGCCTTGTAAGACATGAACTGGTTTTCTATTGAATCTAGCAGTCTTATTTCAATGTTCTTGAAAATAATAATTTCTTCATAGAGTTGAGCACCTTATGGAGTTATTTCCAAAAGTTAAGAACAGTGATGACAGCTGACACTTATCCAGACCTACATATCAAGTTCTATTGCACTTAATTCTCACATAATGAGGTATTGTTACTAGTCCCATATTGTTATTAGACCATTTACAGATGAGGTTACAAAAGCTGAAAGTATTTTTTAATCAGGAAACACTACATTCATGCCTCCATCCATTTTTCCCTCACCTGTCTGCTCATCCATCTCCCCATCCATCCACCCAACTAATACAAAACAATGGCGGTCCTCACTTTCCCTGTGGCCCTATCAAGCTGACTGAAATGGCATTTAAAAGAGGCAGGGATTGCTTCTAGCTGGCGGGCCCACAAAGACTTTCTGGAAGACATGCCATTCTGAGCTTGTCCCTAAAGATTCAAATAGGTTTAGAGAAGGGTTACTTGAGCATCCTCAGCTAAAGGCTGTGGATGGCAGAAATGACTGGAGGCAGGAGGAGGGGGACATACACAATGACCAGTGACAGTGTGGTAGGTGGTGTGAAGTGTGAATGGCGGCCAATAAAGACTGAGAGAGAGATTGATCAGTGTTGATGTATATCAATACCTCATTGAGAATAATGATACATTTCCCTGATCTGATGCTTCTCCACACTCACCCAGACCTTGCATGTTGGTAAATCAGCAAACACCTTTTCCTGCTGTGATTGGCTAGGGCTATGTACTCCAGCTACCAATCTACTGACCTCTTTGATAGTAGAGTTACAACAATCATGGAAGGAATCTATGCCAACCTCTAGCCTCCCTTTCTCAGCACGTGGCCCTGTGCTAATTTGAGCCAGTCTGAGCTCACTTTGCAAGCAGCTGTCACAAGGCGCTACATCAAAAGACTCCTGGGGCCCAAATATTTAACAACCAGAACACTCCCTCCATCCATCAGTTTGGTAATTCTATCCAAGAAAGAAAGAAAAGCTATCAGGGTTTCTTTTCTGGCCCACTCGTTTCTTATAAACATGCCAGGGCCATTTACAGCTTGCAACTCCCTGCTCTCTAAACATTTACACATTTCTCCCGCTTAACACGTCTTTGGCTGTTTGATTAAGTGGTAGGTCACAGGGGCTGAAATTTAAGGCCTTAGAACTGTTGGGTTTCATCCAAACATGCTTTCTAATGGCATCCATGCCAGCCACCCTCTCAATAAACACAGGATCAATTACTCCGTCAGACTTTCTGAGGCCTTGCTCTCCCTATACCTCTTCCCAGAGGTACAGGAGGTAGAGGACGCTCAGACCTGAAGACACTGTACCAGCTGGGCTTCCCATAGGCCAGCCGGCAGGTTTCCTCACAACCACGAGGGCTGAGTGGGTGCCAGCATTTCACAAGACCCCGAATCCCAGAGAAATGGGGTGGAACACTGTCTATCAGGGGAAGGAAGCTGCCCAAAAAGAACTTCCTGAACTAGGACCTATGAATCTCACCCTAGGCCCGAATCTGCGCACCTACAGCACCCTGCCCTGTAGGAGTATGCCGTCTCATAGGACCGGTGCAGCCTCTGGAGACATCATAATGGCCAGCTGAGAAAAGTCGTGGTCAGGAGTGAGCCACATGGGTGAAGAAGGGAGGTTTCCTGGAGGAAGCATGGAGAACTGGCTCAGAGGCATGGAAGGGCTGAGCGAAGGCACAGAGCTCCCACAGTGCATCTCTCCTGTTGCCGGCCTCCCATTTCAGAGGCCACTTTGAGAAAAGGAAAGTGCACAGCTGTCAGGGTAGGGCCCCAGTGCCTCCCCTACCAGCAGTATGACCTGCAAGTTTCTCCATATCTCAGAGCCTCTTTCCTCACCAGCAAATGGGGTGCTGGGACATACCTCACAGGGATACCAAGGGGACTGGCTATGGAGGCCCAGGCATGCTCCTGGGGTTCTGAGCAGAACCTGGCACTGCCCTCTGGGCCTGCATCTGTCACGCTAGAGTCTGAGCCACTTAGTGTGAGCACTTTAAGTGGAGACTAAGCCTCTAACTCTAACTGTGGCTCCTCAACCTAGTACTTCAGCCATGAGGAAAGGGTGATGGACACAGGTCCCTGCCAGGATGGACTCGCTGCCCAGTTGCTAGAGGGCCAGTGGCAGCCTCTTCAGGGCTTGCTCAGTGGCACAGAGCCACCTGACCCAAGGTCACACCCTTTGGGGGCAGCCCACCTCCTGTGATTGACTGGGTGAGGGACTGTCAGCCCAAGCCTACGCTGGCAGGACAGGTAGGTTCTGCTCTCTCTTTGGGTGGCTGAGCTGTAGCAGCCCCACAGCACACCTGACCTCAGAACAGCAAGGCCTCTTGCTCTCCCCCAGGGCATTGGTCCCATGGCCACTCCCTAATAAACATCTTGCACACTCTGCTCTGTAAAAAGCCCTGCACACGCTAACTGAATCAATGTTGGAAGCAAGACCCCTGCTAAACCCAGCATTTCCCAGACCTTGTGTGCCCAGCCAGGGGTCTGCCCCGCAACTGAACCCTCTAGATCCTAGGTATTGTTGCTTCTGGCAATGCCAAGAGTCCAGGGCAAGCAAAATGGCATGTGGCAGTGCTCTGACTTCCCCAAGGGCCACACTTCCACATGGGCAATTCCCACACCCAGGAAAGTCAGGGACACTGTTGTCTCGCATTCAGGCTGAGAAAGTTCAGGCAGTCTGGGCTCTATAGACATTCTGCACCACAAAGCCACCAGGTTACAGCTCCCCCTGGAGCTGGGAGAGCCAGTCCTAAATGGGAGACAGGTGGAGCAGCAGAACACACAGGAGGAAACCCCACAATGGAACAGCCACCTCCTTTATCCCAGGACGATTCATAGAAACATACAGGTGAAAAAAGGCCATCTGAGGCCATTGGTTGGAAAGTCACTGAAGGAGAAGCAAAGCTCCTATCAATATGAGAAGAACCTGAAACAATTTACTTTTTTCCCCCATTGATTTTAGAGAGAAAAAAAGTGAGAGTGAGAGTGAGAGTGAGAGAAACATCAATTTGTTGTTCCACTCATTTATGCATTCATTGCTTGATTCTTGTATGTACCTGACCAGAAATGGACCCTGAAGCCTTGGCATCTGGATAATGGTCTAAAGAACAGAGCTACCCAGTCAAGGCCCAGAAACTTTTTTTTCCCTAAAAGATAAATGGCTAATTGCAAAATTAGTATTTTATCAACTGCCACATACTTCTTTTAATGCAATACACACACACACACACACACACACACACACACACCGCTTCACTTTTTAAATGAAAACTTGAAACATTTAGATTCAAAATGCCAGTAGAGAGGTGAGGAAGAGGAGCCGGGGCATAGCCACCTGGCACAGAAGGGGCAGCTGAAACAGAAGGGGTGCTAGTGAGAGCTCGGCAGGTGTGTCCACAGCAGGGAAGCAAAATGGCATGTGGCAGTGCTCTGACTTCCCCAAGGGCCACACTTCCAACAGAGCCCCAACAGCTTCCTGAGCTCATCTGTGTCAGAGCCAGCCTGCCTTAGAAGTCCCAGCACACCTCTCCAGCCTGCAGCTGCCACCCCACACCGTGCTTCCTCCTAAAGCAAGGGGCTTGCTGAGACGGACCCCTTTCTCCAGCTCACATCATGTCCTCACAGAGGGCCCGCTCCCTTTCACATTCCCCAGGAAAAGATGACCGATCCACAATTTCTGCTGGCAGGTTGGCACAATAAGAGAAGTAGGCCAAGGAGAAACAGCTGCTGGGTCTTCCTGCCAGAGGAGGGGACTCTGATTTTACAGGAGGAAGTGAAGGCCTGATAGGCAGCATCCACGGAGACAAGCCCCCCTGGGCATGGTGGAAATGACCTCCCTTTCAAAGGACTTGCAGAGCTCTAGCTGGTTTGACTCAGTAGAGAAAGCATCGGCCTGCAGATCAAAGGGTCCCAGGTTCAATTCTGGTCAAGGGCACGTACTTCTGTTGCAGGCTTCTCCCTGGCCCAGGACCTGGTAGGGGCTTGTGCAGGAGGCAACCAATCTATGTGTTTCTCTCACATCAATGTTTCTCTGTCTTTCCCTCTCTTGTATACTCTCCCTAAAAATCAATGGAAAAATATTCTCAGGTGAGGATTAACAACACACACACACAACAGCACCACCACTACCACCCCCCACCACCACCAACAACAACAAAGGACTTTCAGAGAAGGCTGGCATCAGATCATGGGCACACTGGTCTATGGGACACCCCTGGCACTACATAGAACTCCGGCAAGGCCTATGAGGGGCATGGGGCATGGATAGAGCTCCAGTATCCCCCCCACCCCAACACCTCAACATAACCAAAGCAGCTAGGTTTTTGTCAGTTCACAGAGAGCCATGGGCCTTTAAGGATGTGGAAGCCATAGCCTCAGATCTCCCTGGAGATCCTGGGGAGCACAGGCCATACATCAGACATTTAATGGCTGTGCAGCCCTCAGCATGTCACTCAAGCACCCTGTGCCCGAGTTCTTTGTGCAAAACGGACATTACAACAGTGCCTACCTCCTGGTCTGAATGCGAGGTTAAAATGAAACATGTCCCACTAAGTGCTCTGTTCTGTGCCTCGCTCATAGTGAGTCCTCAATAACTGTGAGAGCCACTGGTGCACGTGATACCTCCTTAAGTGAGCATCTGCCCTTTTCAGTGCCTGGAGCCAGAGATAAGCTGCTAATTCTAGGGATACCAAGGTGGAGGGGCTTTATTTCTCTACTGAGTCGAAAAGTGTCCCACATTTAAAGTGCTTAAAACCTGAGCAAATAGGTCATAGCTCTGCCAGTGCTCAGTCTTCTGCCACCTGAAGCAGCAATGGTCATCTCAGTCCCAATCCCTGGAGCCAATGGGCCATGAAAACAAGATATACTGTCCCCCCTGCTGGGTGGGGACCCAGCAACTTGGTGAGAATGGTGCTTTTCTGTAGATCAGGTGTGTCTGCGCCTCATATCACCACCCATCTCACAAGTGCCTGAGTTTTGGGGGAAAAGCTTAACGAGGAAAGTTGAAGCCATTTGCTTTTGTCTTGACTCTTCAGAGAGAGGAAGGAGAATCTGTCTCTGCTAAGCAGGTGCACTGACTCGGCCCAGTTCCCCATTCTCCAGCGTCAGTGCAATGGGGAGTGTGAGCCTCCTCCCACCATATGCACTCAGGAGCAGCCCTGGCTCTGGAGCTTGGAGAGCTGGATTAGGTCCACTGCCATTGCCGACTTGATATACATCAGAAGACAAGTGACATAAGCTCTCTGATCCTCCGCTTCTATACTGTAAAGAGTGATCTTAGCTCCCGGTCTCCTTACTTTCAGGACATCTACGATGTTCAAGTGTCAAGTGAGATAGCATAGAAGACAGCACCTTGACAAGTGAAAAGCAGTGTATGCAAATATAACACACTACTATCTTTCTAAACCAACTAATCTAGGGTGATCACTTGGCAGGAAGAATGTAAGGAAGTAATTTCAACACAGAATTGGTATTCACTGTAGGACTATCTGTGTAGTGCTATAAATGACAGCTCTTCACCCCAGTTGAAAGCTTCGTTCCATGGCCCCTCCACATACCCTGGTTTCCATTGTTCAACTGCAAACACCAGGATGAGATGCTGATAATGCCCTGGGTAATTGTCTGGCTTTTATTCACACGTTCTCATTTTTGCGAGCATTGTTTCATTTGATGTTTGAGGAATAACAAGGCATTCCCTCGACACTGCAGAAAGTGGTGTCTGTTTAAATATTTCCGTTTTCAATTGAGTCGTTAATAACCAAGAAAGACAATAGACCAAGTAGGAACTTCTGGACACAACTGGTTAACAGAGAATTGTAAGCATTAGCCCCACGCCCATCAGGGGTCACTATACAATAGGGAACTGGAAACATTTTCTGTTACTAATTAAGAAAGCAACTTCATGTTATTACATTTTAAAGAGAGAAGAATTAAAAACATCAAAAAAAACTTTAAATTAAAACATAAAACTCTTCTATGCAACTGGCAATAAGAACATACTTGAATTCTTTTTATTTAAGAGGTACGGAGGGGGAAGAGTAAAGAAAAACAATTAGATAAATATTTAGTAGGAGAAACAAGAATGATAGAAAAGAAACAGAGGAGTGATTGAGAAAGGTCTCTGGGATGCAGACTGCAGAAGCAAATCAGACATAGGTAAGTGAAAACCATCAACCAACCAAACAACAACAACAAGATAAGAAATGCAGAGCAACTTTCATAAAGCAACCTCTAATTTGGGAAGATTATCACTAAAAGCTTTGAAAGCTATAGATTTACAATTTCAGGAATTGAAGAGTATGTAACCTTTTTCTAACTGCTTCCTGAATGAGAGGAAATCACATCAAGACTACATCCAGCTCCTGGGGCAGCAGGTCCTCATCCCATCTCATAATGCCAAGCTATATTATTTCTCAGTATAAACATCTCATGTCTGCATGGCCAGCATCCTCATCAGGGCTGCCACTGTCTAAGGCAAGCTCCTCTCCTGCCCATGCCACAGTTTTCTCACCTGTAGGTCCATAGGATGGAGATGAACATGGTACCCATCTTATCACAGGGATGTGAAGATTACACAGATAACATAAGGGAAGAACCTGGCATCATCAGTGCCCTTTAGTAACACCTTAATAAATATTAGCATTTGTTATTAGCTGGAGTTAACAATTCACCTCAAAGGGAGAAAAATCAATGTGTATATATAGATTAAACACAAATATTTGGGAAATTTTTATCTCCTTATCTACAAGTGCTTCCTTTATCAGGTTGAAGGCGCCATACTTGGTATCACCCTCCTCTCATAACCATCACAAGGATGTTCTTCAATTTCTACCAAAAACACAAACTGCATCTCCCTGCCTCTGAGCTTCTGCACTGAGCCCTCCAACTACGCTTGGTGGATCCCAGGAGTCTCTTGTAGGAATCCCAGCCTGGACTTGAATTTTTTAAAATATTTTTATTGATTTCATAAAGGAATGGAGAGGGAGAGAAAGAGAAACATCAATGATGAGAGAGAATCATTGGCCGGTTGCCTCCTGCACACCCCACACTGGGGATGGAGCCTGCAACCTGAGCAGGTGCTTTGACCAGGAATTGAACCATGATCTCCTGGTTCATAAGTCAATGCTCAACCACTAAGCCACAACAGCTGAGCTCAGCTGGACTGAAATTCTGAGAAGCATTTCCCTTGTTGAGGGTCTTCCTTCAGCCATGGTTCAACCACAGAAGCACTCTGGTTTTTTTTTTCCTGCGTTTTCCTCACAAAGGAGCCCTTTCATCTGGAGTCCATGGCAATGTTCCTTTGAAGAGACTCTGCATTACTTTTCTGCTCAGCCTCCCTCAGGGAAGAGTGAAGGCACATTTCAGGAACCCGGCAGAAAATGTTCATCCTCTATCCCTCGGTACCCTAGTCATGAACTCGTATGCCCTTAAATGTACCCCCACACAAGCCACAGGTCCACATCCAGCTGAGATCTGAACACACAGTAGGTGCTCAGAGGAATGCTCAATGAGGGATGATGTCGCCTTCACAGCTTGGCTCTGGCAGTCCCTTCCTTCGGCACACCCGCTGCCCTCCCCTTAACCTAAGTGAAACCCAAATACTACTTATTAAGAAAGATGCCTTCCCCTTTGAAGAAATGATGCCTGAATAGTCACCCTGTCTGCTGTTTACAAGTGGCGTAGTGGGCATCATGATGTGAAATGACTTTCCTACTTCAAAAGAGAAAAAGCAAAATGTCCCAAATTTATGACCTCATAGAAAGTAAATATTTATAGTTTAGTCCTGGGCAACTGTATGCCTTTCTGATCTTAGAGTCCCATTAAGGGTGGAAATGGCTTTCCTATTTCTTTCCAAGGAACTCTGAATTAGACCCACTATGCTCCATTCATTCAGCAGATTCTTTCATTCTTATATTCCAGGAACTTGATGCTAATGATACAGCAGTGGCCCAAACAGACAAAAATCCCTACTTTTATAGGCTTAATGTGGATTCTAGTGGGAGCAATGGATGGTAAATGATAAGTAAGCAACTGATGTGCTATATAAAGTGTTAAAGAAATTAAAGAGATAGACAGGAAATCAAAGTTATTTAAAATAAGGAAAATTTATCAAAACTAAAAGTTAGAAGAAATATAAGGAAAATTCAAGAAAATGGGATGCTTGACACTAATACACTATGAAAATATGTGTACAGCCCTCCAAGCTTCTGTTTCTTCTCTACAGAACCCTCTTGAGTATCTCCTGGCCCTGAATTTCTCTTTCTCTAACAATGGGTAGCAAACTTTTTTTTTACTCACCCAAGGATATTTTCCCATTGGTTTTTTAGAAAGAGTGGAAGCAAGAAAGAAAGACAGAAAGAAACATATATGTGAAACAAACACATCGATTGGTTGTCTCCTGCATTGGCCCGACCAGGGCCTGGGCTGGGGAGGAGCCTGCAACCAAAGTGTGTGCTCTTGACCAGAAAAGAACCCAGGACCCTTTAGGCCAACGCTCTATCCACTAAGTCAAAGTGGCAAGGGTGCAATACATAGCACTTTGAGCTGTGACTAGAACTTGCCAAGACCTAAGGTTCATAAAGAATGTCCCAGATTCCATGGAGATCCCAACAAACCCTCCCTCTCTGCCCTTGGCCTACAATAACTAATAACTGTGAGGGCAATAACAGATTCACTTGTTTTATTATTTTAAAGGTTGACTTGAAAACTTTAAACCCAGCTCCTTCTTCCCCTCAGATACCTCAGCAAACCCTTCTGATAGGCATAAACCCCTAGAAAGATTTTAACATGGGTCTCTGAAAGCAAGGATGCTGCATGACCCAGCTTGAAACACCTGATTATCTGGAGCCATACACATGAGCACAGCGGGCTGCAGTTCAATTTACTCAGACTTGGCCTGGTGCCCTGGCACCCAGCAAAAGGTTTCCTCTTGGTGGCTCTCTCCCTCTTTCCTTCCCAGGAAGCAGATGCAAGGCTCAGGAGGAGGCCCTTCCTCTAGGAAAAGCCACCTTGGAACCATCCAGAAAAGGAAGGTAATCTGTCAAGCACTCATCCCCACATCTGATTAAAAGCTCCCCTGGGGTGATCCCTCTGGGTCTTGACATCAGCACTCTGCCTGCTGGAGGAGCTGGGGTGTCAGGTCAGGGAGGGCCTGGAGACTCAGAGAACAGCTACTTGTCCCCATACAGTCCCTGATGAGAGCTGGTCTTCATTCCATTTGCTCTATGTGCCAAACACAGTTCTAAGGGATCTACATGAATTAACTCAATTCACAATGCTAGGGAGCACGTGTTTCAATGATTCCTATCATACAGAGGAAACAAAGGCGACACAGTACAGCAGCCCATCCAAAGTTACAGAGTTTGTAAATGGGGAATACCCCAGACCCTGTGTTTAACCACTAATGGTACAGAGAACCCTGGTTTTGTTTAGACCCTGGCCTCACTCCTGGTCAACCTGGTTAGTCTGATAGTCTGAGCCAGAAATGTGTCCTGGGGGCTTCTGGAAAAGTGGTCCGTACTCCTAAGAATGGGGCCTGGAAGAGACGGTTCCTTTCCCATCAGACTCTTTTTTTTTCCTTTCACTTACTTTTAATTGTGGTAAAATATACAGAATTTAAGACTGATAGTTTAACCTTTTGAAAAAGTATGTTTTTTTTTTACTGGAGAGAGATAGAGAGAGAGAGAGAGAGAGAGAGAGAGAGAGAGAGAGAGAGAGAGAGAGAGATGAGAGAGAGAAACATTGATCCCTTCCCTCCAGTATGCATCCCGACTGGGGATCAAACCCACAACTTGGTTATGTGCCCTCACCAGAATCGAACCACCAACCTTTCTGTGCATGGGACAACTCTCAACCAACTGGCCAGGTGATCATTTAACCATTTTTAAGTAACAGTTCAATGGCAATAAATACATTCACATTATTGTACAACCATCAACACTATCCATGTAGGAAATACAATTTAAAAAAAGTAAAAAGAAACAGGTAAAATAAATTTTAATATGATAATTTACTTAACCTAGATTAGGTTCTGGATAGATTGTCTAAAATGTTATCATTTTGAAATGTGATAAATATGAAAATTGTTAATAAGTATTAATAATATTTTGGAGTCTTTGTGCTAAATTTTACACTGACCACACATCTCAATTTGGACAGGCTACAGTTCAAATGCTAAATAGCCACCTTGGGTTAGGGCTCCCATTGGGACAGCCCAGGTCTGGAGCATCTCAGGCCCGTGCACCCTCAGCCAGCCCATTGGGATCCCCAGGAGAGAGCAACAAGCCATCTATTTGTGAAAGGAATGTGCATCACCATCAGCTCCCCAGGGCAGTGAGTGATTCACTTCAGGACCTCCCTACATGGTATCTGCTGCTAAGGAGAGCTGTTCCTGGAGGGACAAATCTTGTGCCTCCAGCCACCCACCTGCAGGTCCATCTCCAAAAGGAAAGAGTGACCTCAGCAGCGGAGGTAGAGACAGTACCTACGTAGCCGCTCAGGCACTTACAGATTGAGCCAATAATAAGTAAGCACACGCCTATGTGGATAGGAAGTGTGTGTGCGCAGGGCTGAGGCAAGCAGTGGTTGCTATGGAAACCAACCAGCCTCACTCCAGACTCTTCTCTGCTGCCTTGCTCATTGCATAGTGATGAAGCCCAGTGGAAAGGCATTGTCCTGGTACCTATGGAAACCTTCCAAATGGGCCCATTATAAAAAAAAAAAGTAGAACAAAAAGGAAATGTTTACATACCTTTTCCATCTATCATCACATCCACTTGCTGTTACCCAAAGGAGAAGAAAATAAAACCACCTCTGCCTCAGAGAGAAATGGCTGTGAGAGGGGAGGCATTAAATTATGACAATAGAGGTGAGATGGCCCCAAAAGAAAGAAGCAAAAAAATTGCCCCAACTATCCACCAAAGTAAATCCTTGACTGGACAAATGGTTATGGCTTCCAGGGCTTACCATCTGCCCAACCTGATTCAGAACTGCTACTTCCTCCACAGCAGATCCCTGGACTGATCTCTCCCTGGAGCCACATGTCTTTGGGATTTCCTATTCATCCTTTTGCCCATTCATTTGTTCCTTCACTCATTCGTGAATGAGAAGCAGCATGTACACTGGAACGCACTGGGCCATCAAGTCACAAGAAGCAGGTTTAAGTTCTGATTCTGATGCTTATGGGCTGTGTGGTTTTATCTAGGTTATTAAAAAATCTCTGAACCTTGGCTTTCTCATCTGTAACATGAGGTGAGAATAGAATAATGTTTGTCACTTGTCTTCCATACAGTTATAGTCAACATGTTTAGATACTGACATCTTTTCTTCAAGACTGTGATTTCCTTGAACATCGAAACCATATCTCATTCTATTTTGCTCACTAACAACTGCTGAGCAGAGAGTCTGGTACTTCTGGATACTCAACAATATCATATCAGTTGAATGAAGAAATGACAAAGTGCTTTTACATGTATTCCCATCCTCCCTCTCCCTCTCTGAACTTCTCTTTTTAAATTTCATTCTCCCAACAATCTGGTTCAGGACTGTTTTAGCCCAGTACAAGATAAAGGGATAATAACACAAAAATACATGATTCCTATTCTCAAGCAAGTTACAGTTTACTGTATTTGTTAACAGTTTATATAATATTTAGTCTGTGCCAGCTACTGTTCTAAGCACTTTATAAATATTAGCTGATTGAATCATCATCATAACCCTACAAGGGAGGTACTATGATTGTCCCCAGACACTGTCCCAAGGTCATACTTTTGTACATGGCACAGCAAAAGTTAAACTTAGCCAGGTTGGCTCTACATCCAATGCTCTAACCACTGAGCAGCCACCCTTAATAGGGCACATAGGTCTCCTGCACAAGTGCACATGAGCAGTGTACAGGAGAGTGACTTACAGAGGAGATGACCCCATACCGCAGCTTCCGGTTGAGTAGAATTTGAAGACAGGCAGTGTATGGGAGAGAAGAGAGGGAAGGTTGCCTGGAAGGAGGGCAGAGCCATATGAGAATGAGCCTGACCCCTGCATGAGGAGTCTGACTCTAGGCCATGGGAAGCTACTGAAGGTCCCTGAGCCATGGAAGAACTTCAGCTGCTCTGGGGGTAAATCCACCTGGCTGTGTATGCACGGTGGACATAAGGGATGAGATGGGACAAATGGGAGTGATGCAGCAGCTGGGACATCAGATGAAGGAAGAGGTCATGGGACCTAAACCAGCACAATGAGGCAGGAGCATAAAGGGGTTGGGGGAAGATCAATATCAGTTTCCCACCAAATCATTCAAATCAGAAACAAGTTCCAGAAGCACTCCCCGGGTCCTTTCTTGGCCACCAGTGGCTCGCGGGCTCCTTTAGCACTGGTTTCCGAGAAGGTGAAGGACGCAAGGGGCTCCCTTGAGCAGTGCGTGGCAATGCAGCCTGAGCCTTCCCTGTTGTATGTGGCTGGTTACTGAAGCCAATATGGCGAATTCAATCCAGACAAAGAACAAAGAATCAGGCCACCTCAAACACGAAGAACAGCCTGGAAGACAAACCCCAGTCCTGTCTGTTATATTGGCCTATGAGTCACAGGCCCACAGTCCATCCAGACTGGGCCTTGCCGCCAATGCCACTTTCTACTGCAATTCCCATTGCACTGGATGAGAGAGAGAAGCTTAAGGGATGGGTGATGAGTTGGGGAGTAAGTTATGGCCCAAGAACAGATTTGTTGGCCTTCTTCCAAGTTCTACTGATTGTTTCAAAATCCTCTCTCTGACTCCAGTTTTGCATAAATTCCTGAGAAGGCTCTGTCTCACATCAGAATGAAATAGATGGTAGGGTGTGGATACAATAGATAAACACATAAAATTGGAAAAATAAACTTTGCTTTGACAAAAGTAAAGTTTTCCGTATCGATCATATTTAAAGCCTTAGAATCCCATTTTCATCTTGATGGAGGCAATAAAATCTTCACAACTTTTATGGCTCCCAGGATGAGGCTGAGGACACTACCAGGCCCAACCCTGCAACTCTTGCAGACTTTTAAATTCAAGTCAGGGCAGAAATGCTTCTGGTCAGAGGCAGAATGTATTTTTATCTTTGTAAGCACAGCCATTAAGATGTGAGCATGAATACCTGAAGAGATCAGATATTAAGGGAGAAAACAGGAAGAAATAGAAGGTGAGGCTTCTGAAGCAAGAGAGGGAGTGATGACACATCAACCCCCATTGAAAGCTTTTTGCAGCGACAGGGGAGTGGCTGAGGGGAAGGCATCTGCAGGAACTGGGAGGATGGGACACAGGAGTGGGCTGAGGGGCGCTCTGTAATGGGAGGGCAGTGAGCAGAGTGTCCTCTGTTCTAGCAGAGGCATCAGGATGGCCCTAACAAAGGGGGAAATGTTGCTTGGGTTTCTGTTTGTTTAGAATCTCCACAGACCTGAAATCCTTCCCCTCGCCTTCTCCAAATGCTGAAGAAACTCTCCAGAAGAGAAAATCTGAAGCCAGAATACAGCATGGAAAAAAAAAGAAAGAAAAAGAAAAGAAACAAAAGGCTCATACCGGAAGCTGACAAATCCCATAGAATTTAACCTATGGTACTAGAATATCAAATACTAGACAGAGTCAGGAAACATGGGTTCTTGTCCACATGCTGCTTAGGACCGACTAGGTATCCTAGGAAAAGCCTGACTTTAATCCCACATGAAGTAAGCTTTAGGAAAAGTGATCTAGAACACAGGAAAAAAGGGCACAATAAGGCATAAATAACACTGGTCCTGCCACCCTCCGATCCATTGCTCTTGGCAGAAATCACTCATCAGGCATAGCATCCTGCAGAGCAGAGTCCCAGTTACTCTTTGTTGCTGAGCCTTGAATCTTTAGCAAAGCATTCTGGGTAACCACCACCAATTGATTCCTCAGAATAGACCCAGGAGATGTGACTTGCTCACCATCCCTGGACTACATCCCTGCTAATCCTTGAACACCAAAGCTATAACATGCTACATGTTACCCCTCAGCTTCTCAAAACACTGGGCTCTTTAATGATTTTCAAATGTTTCTCGTTACAAATAAGGGGTGGGGAGGGCATATATTAATCAAAGAACACACATGCATATGTCTATAACCTATGGACACAGACAATACCATAGTGAAGACTTGAGGTGGGATGGGAAGCGGGTAGAGGGCATCAATGGGAGAAAAATAGGAGACATCTGTAGTACTCTCAACAATAAAGATAATTTTTTACCCTTAACAACATTCTAGCTCTCTTTCGTCCTTGCCTTTTTGCCAAATCTTAGCAACCGAATTATGAAGGAAAAAATAACAGTTTGAAGGCCCTTCACTCAACTGTGAGTCGGAAGCTGCCAAAGTGACCTTGGACTTTTTCCTTGAGCCTCTTTACCTTATGTTCCCTCATCCTGTTAAAAAAAAAAACTCCTACTGCCCAATGCCCCCTCCACCCTTCTAAGGAATTCATCAAGGGAGAGAATTCTATTCCTTTTCAAATATTTTAAGAACAAGGAATAGAAGGCAGCCTGGGGAAGTTCAAAGACATTCGATTATTACCCTCAGTTCTTTTGAAAATTATTAAAGAGCCCAGAATTAGAAATTCAGATTTCCTCCAGATCCCTGAGAACAAACAGCTCATTTGTAAATGGCTTAATGTGTCTGTTTAATGTACACAAAATTATCGTTCAGAAAGGCGGATGGTTTCTCATGTCATTTTGCACCTCTAAAATATACCACCTATGGCAAAAAGATGGGGAATCAAGGTCTGATAAAATCTACAGGAGAAATAATTAGCACCAAAGGCTGTGTCTGTGGGAGAGTGAAATGAAAGAGAATCTGGTTACTTATTTATTCCCTCTCTGGAGATTTCCCCATCACCATTGGAAGACTGGGCAGATGGCTTGCAGAATCGCCTCTGGTTGGTTTGCTGGAGGTGACCCTGCTCCCACAACATAGCAACCTCCTCTAGGCCAGGGTGCTATGGAAACCTACTTTGGTGCTGGAAGTTTTGGGGGGAAACAGCCAGATAGCCTCATTGGTTTGCAAAGTGGGCAAAGGTCAGAGGAACAGTGACGTTTTGTAATTTAGCATCCCAGAATATGGATAGTCTTCACTTAAATCATGGTAATTAAATTGAAAATACTTGAAATAGTCAGCCAATTGAGGGTTTGTTGAAGTTGGTTTTTGTTAACATTTTAAGAGGGATATGGAAGGTGAGAGAGAGAGAGAGAGAGAGAGAGAGAGAGAGAGAGAGAGAGAGAGAGAGAGAGAGAGAGAGAGGTGAGAGATTGGTCCACTGTCTCCTGCTTGCCCCCTACCCAGGATCAAGCCCTCAACCTTTTGATGCATGGGACAGGATGATGCCCAACCAATTGAGCCACACCTGCCAGGGCTGTTGTGGTTGCTTTTTAAGTTCATCTAAGAAGTTCACCTAAAATGAAACTGGATTTGGGGAACGTAAGCAGTGCCAAACCCACTCGTCACCCACAGCATTCACGCTCTTACTATAAATTCAGGGGTTCTCCTAGCATCTCCCACTGGCGCCTGGGTACCTTGCTCCAGAAATAAAACCCAGCTTCCATCACAGAAGTGTTCCATTCCCTCAGCCCCTCCTGGGTGCCTCTGCCTGTCATGATTTTAAAGAAATGTGCCTCTTATGGACTGTTTACAGGTACACAGAGAAGAAGCCACTTCTGCCTCTGGAAGAGCATGGACTTTTAGGAACGTGACAACTTGCCTCAGCCACCATCCTGACAGAGCAATGCAAACAGCCAAGGACAAGCATCTCTCCCCCAGGGCTCCCCAGGCAGCGGCTGCTCAATCACAAAGGGGGCTCCTAAGGTTATGTTGGTGCTAGTGGGGTTAACAATGTGACTTGTTCAAATATCCTCAACTGTTTGGAGATGGCTCAAGGAGGGGAATTCAAGATTGGCATGGTTTAGAAGAAATCAGCTCCTCCCAGGAGGACTTGGCCACTCCTCCTAAGGCATCCTTCCTCCCACCCCATTCTATGGTCTCAGGCCCTGCTCCCACTACCTGATGCTTCCCTTCTTTGTAGATTGTAATCCACCTGGACCTGAGTCTGAGAGGAAAAAATAGTAGGAGGAAAGTGAGCGGCAGGGGTCCTATCACACAGGGAGAATTTGAAATTGTATTCTGAATGAAATGCTAGGCCATAGGAAGCCAGGCAGACACCCCTGGGTTCCAGCAGTGGGAAAAAAATCTATTCTTTTGCCTTTTGCAGCTTTCCTAGTGCCTAGCACAGTGCCAAGTGCACAGTAGGTCTGCACTAACCCCTTGCTACCAGTACAGGGAATGAGAAAACAGAAACATTTGAGGCTAAACACTGGCAGGCTACTGCTCTTCCCTCATTTTATCCATGGCAACACCACGGCCTTGAAGAGAATTGACTTGTCCAAAGTCACCAGGAAGGTTATGGCAGGAGCACGATTAGAACCCAGTTTCTGCCTTGGCCAAGGTGGCTCAGTTGGTGGAGCACCATCCCATGCACCAAATGGTCGCTGCTTCAATTCATGGTCAGGGCACACACACAGGTTTCCGGTTCTATCTGTAGTTGGGGTATGTGTAGGAGGACTGATGTTTGTCCCTCTCTTTCTCTCTCTCCCCTCTCTCTAAAATAAATAAATAAATAATATTTCTTTTTTTTTAAAAAGAACCCAGTTTTCTAATGACCACCATCCCTCAAATGACAGTGACTGGCATTTCTATTCTCACATCCCAAATCGACCTCAAAAGCCATCACCAATCCCCAAGGCCAAGAGAGGCATATGGCATGAACTCAGGTGAGCAAGTTGTTTTCCTCTTTCTGGGGATCTAGGCTTTCTTCTGGAGATCTAAGGTGGCCAAGAAACCAAGCTGCCTACCTTGTGGCTCAGGGGGAGGCAATAGCCTCCTGACAACTGCCCTGGGAGCCCACACAGGTGCCCGTGGGATTAAGCAGTTCCTGAAAACAGCAGCTTTCCTTTGCAGGAAGTTATTTTCCACCCCTGGGGCGCAAGCCCAGACACCAGATCTGTGAGTGCCCAGCTGATGTAATTAACTCCAGAGAGACCCAGCAGGCCACAGAAAGTGGTCTGGACCCCTCCTTCCAGGACTCCCAGCCCCACACCTGTGCACCAGTTGGACACAGAAGCTAAAGGCCCCTTGGCAGGCAGGGGTCCAGCAGCCTCTGCCTCTGAAACTGTCTTTTTGTGATGCGGCCTCCGTTTCAAGCTATTTTTAGTGTAAGCAAAGCCTGAGTTTGAGGACGGGCGGGCGATGTACAAACAGGGACTTTCTTTCCTCTCTCCTTTTCAATGAGCTGTTCCCTGCTTTCCTTAGGAAATCGCTTCACCAACAGAAACAGAAAGAAATGAAAAGAAAAAGGAGACTAAAAAGAGAAACGGGAAAAGGTCAGAATTAGGCATCTCTGCTAAAGCAGCCTGGGAACAGTTCTAGGAAGGTGAAAGCAGTAAACCACCAGGATTAATCCATTGGATCCTGGATTCTTCCAAGGTGCAAGGAACCAGTGCACCCTGTCCATTCACTTTCTGGATTAACCCACCTTCAATAAGCAAGGAAGGCCCAGAGGTCTGCTGGCCCAGGGATAGGCCCACACAGCCTAAGGGGAACCTATGACGCCCTAGAGAAAGATGTGTGCCTCCGTAGGCCTGTCGGCTGGCTTCCCAGCACTGCCATAGCTTCCATGTTAGAGCCAGGCCAATTTTCTGCACTAAAATTAACTGGATGGACAAAAAGATGGCCGGGTACTTAAGAGACTGGGTGCCTCTAATTGAGCCTCTGAGTGCCCTAATTCCTTCAGAGAGGCAGAGCAGCAACTGCCCTGTCCTAGTTTCCTCACCAAGCAAACACTAGAGAACATTTTTTGCAATAAAATTTTTAGGGCAAAGGGTGGATTTCTGTTGTTGTCATTCCCCTGAAGTAGTCATTTTTCTGCAGCAGAAGAAGAAAGCCTTTTTCTGGCCCGAGACCCTAAAAATGGGGCTCCCAGTGCTCCAGACTGGGCTGTTTGGGGCTGCAGGCATGAGGCAGTCTGCCTGCTCCTAAACATAGCCCACTGAACTAAACTGGGAAGCTCAGCTTGCGTGTGGTCCCAAGCGTGACTTTCCGAGCATGTGCTCCGGTGCCAACAATGGCTGGCGACTTTGTCATCATCATCATGGCTATTTTTGAGTCTCCCTGCTAAACAAACTTCCTCGCGGCTGAGATGCAGGCCCTGAGGAGAGTCTCAATCCACTAGGCTATGTTCTGGCAAATAGGGGTTACACCATTGCATCCTCTGAAGGCTGTGGGGAGAAAGTTGGGTGAGAAAACTCTCCCAGCCAAAGATGGCAGGCTCCAATTCCTATAGAGCCTCCAGGGGGTGCCAGCTTTTACTGCTTGGGAAGGGAGGGAGGGAGGAAGAAAGGGAGGGGTCTAATCTTAGTTATATAAACACATTAGCACAGATGGGGTCCAGAATATGAGATCAGGACTCCCAGCACCATCTAAGGACTGAGACATAGACTACTTCAAATATCTTGCCACCCAAGAGCATTTTAGCAAAATACAAGCATAACATTTTTGCTGTCAACTCTCTATGCAGATTCCGCTGGAAGAACCAACATGTGCCCAATACCTTCCTCAGAAGTGTTTGAAGGGATGATGAAGGGCTCAGAGATGCCTCGCATAGGCAGTAGGATCTGTGTCCTTATATTGTGGTGATGTAACACACTTCCTTGCATCCATCAATAGGGTCTGAGGTTGCTGCCAGCCAAAACAAATGCTAAAGACTCCTCCCCACATAGTCTTATGACAAGCCGTCCAACACCAACCCTGTGTTTGTCCGCCTCGCCCCACACCCAGGGAGGACAGGACACGGGGACCACAGTGAGCAGACTTGACCCTCTTCCCACAGACTCATCTGTCATCCTGCCAAGGCATTTTCTGTGACACACCACCTACAATGCACAGCTCCCAGGGAGACTCCAGCCCTCCCGCTGGCCCCCTGCCAGCTGGGAAAGGCTATATAAAGTGAGAATTTCCTGGCTGACTTGACAATGGTGAGTCAGGCTGCCTTGAGCCAGCTGCAGAAGCGACAGGGCCTGAATTGTGTGAGTGTAGCAAAGATCAACAGCTGGCTAAACCCAAAGCAGGGCCTGGGACACTTGGACTCCTTTCCAGCGGCCATGCCAGAGCCAGCTGGCCATCCGAGGGGATGTCTGAGTCTGGTGAGGCCTGGGGGTGGTTCCATCTCTGTAGCAGGAAAGGATGTATGCTCCACTGACCCTGCATCCCCAGCCCAGCCCATTTCCTCCATGACATGGTAACTGGGCCCACACAACTATACAAAAATAATAATAACTAATGATCATTCAGCACTAACCATGAAAGAATCACTATTCTAGACATTTTACATCCACTGATGCAGCAAATCCTCAAAGCAACACTAAGAGGCTGAGATTGTTACTATGCTCATTGAACAGACAGGAAACTGAGGCACCAAAATATGCAGCGACCAGCCCAGGGTAAAAGCCCTAGAGAGTGGTGGAGCTGGGGTGACTGCAGAAGCTGGGTTCAAACTGCCCTATTGCCCCACACATAGCAGCCCTCCATGTTCCAGGCCATGGCATCCCAAGGGCACATGTCCCAGAGAGAGAGGAAAAGCAGGAGCTGGAGACGGGATGTTCAGTGCTTGACCTATCTCCTTGGATCAAAAGAGAGTAGGAGCCCAGCTCAAAAGGGACTGGATCTGGGTCAGCAAAGGGGTGGGACACCTAACTCCCAGCCCCAACAGAGAAGCTGAACCAGAGGGGACAGAGGCAAGGCACCTGGCTAGGGATACCAGATGCCCTGTCTTACCTATCAGCACCCACTGACTGGGCACTACATCCAATCTGTGTGCTGGGAACAGCAACAAAAGTCTGGATGGATGGATGCACGGATATAAGTGGGTGAACAGACAGGGGTTGAGGTGGAAGGACAATCCCCCGACCCTGAAACCCCAGAGAAGGGAGGCAACAAGAGGCTCTTCCTTTCTCCAGAGCTGCCAAGGACCGATTATTGAAATTGTCCTTCATTTTTGCAGGGGAGGTCAGAGAAACCAAAGCACCAGCTAGTAAATTAACAGCTGCTCTTTATAGAAGGCTCTGGAGAGGCCAACCCACAGCACGTGACCTGCAGGCTGGAGCAAACCAGCAGCCAGAGCAGCTGACGCTTCGCCTGCAGGCCTGCAATGGGCAATCACTGTGGTAGGGACTAGATGCTGGGCTGTCAGGTTGGGCTTGGGGTGCACTGAACCTGGGGGGTACAGGCAGCAGAGGGGAAGACGTAGAGAGAGGCCTGCTACAGAATTTCCACAGACATACCACTGACCATGGGAGGGGAAATTTATGCTGAGAACCTACTGTGGAACCTGGGTCCCCCCTCCCTGGCACTGGGCTCTGTCTCCCCATCTCTCTGCATCATTTAGTTGAGCTTATGGAGGTTTCTATGAAAAGGAAGTAGATGGTACATCTTACTTAGCCTTCTTTGCACCATGAGGAACTGTAGAGCAATCCCACTGACCACTCAGAGAGGGGCAGTGACAGTCACAGAGCAGAACTTGCTGACTTAGTTCGGGGATTGGCAAACTTCTGTGCAAGGCCAGACAGTGCCTATTTCAGGCTGGTGGATATTTCAGACTCTGTGGATGCTACTCAATTTTGCTGCTGCAGTGCATTGCAAAGGCAGCTACCGAAATATGTGAGTGAGCATGGCCGCCTCCCAATAAAACTCTGTTTATGAACACAGATTTTAATTGAATTTCAAATAATTTTCACAGGTCACAAAATATTCTTCTTCTGATTCTTTTAAAAACCATTTTAAAATGTAAAACCCATCCTTAGCCGTGGGGCCTACAAAAGAGGCAGTCAGCCAGCAGTTGGCGATCCCTGGTCCAGTGCTTCCCCTAGTGTGTCCTCTGTGATGCCCACAAGTATTTCATGGGGAAAGAACTCCATGGCAAAACAGGCATGGGGAATGCTGGGCAAAGGACGCCTTTCTTTGCTACAGGGCTCCTTCGAGACTGACATGCTGATACATACACATTGGCAATCAATCTCAAACAGGCGATGAGAAATAGTCTGTCCGAGTTCCAGGAAACCACTCCTATCCTGGAACATCTCCTAGATCTAGTTTCTGTAGAACCTAATGAGAGCAATAGGAGGAAGTCTGACCAACAGTGCCACCCAAGGGGACTCTGCCTCTCTCTGACCCTCACCAGGGACAGGCAGCTCACGACCGATCGTGGTACCTGCTGGATCCAGGGACTTCTCTAACTCGTGTTCCCTCATCCAGTGATGTTGACTCTCAAGTAACAAATGTAGTGCCTCTTTCATCAGATGGAGAAAAAAGCTCATGTTTAATAATTTTATAAAGAAAGTATGCCTTTTTTGTCTTATAAACTCTGTTTATACACAGGATAAAATTAAGAAATTGTTAAGTACTGAAAGAGAATAACCCTATGTTTCCTTTAAAAGAGGTCTTACTTAGGGAAATTTAAAATACACACACACACACACACACACACACACACACACACACACACACTGTCAAGTAAAATCTCAATTTACTCCCTGTGAGACCACTAGTCTTTCTGCCACATAGGGCTTTGTAGGTGATATAAAAAACACGTGCAGATCTGTCTGAAATGTAAAGGGGAAAAAAGGAGTGGAGCCTAGATGAGAGGACAAGAGAGGACAATGGGAGGTGAGCTGTGTATGAACTGGCCACCAGGCACCATGAAGCAGAAAAGCAGGGAGTGCTGATAAGAAACATCACCGGCACTATCAGCCACCCAAAGGGAGAAACGATGGCGATAAATGTCACCTATTTGATTAAGCACATGCCCTTGTGCACCTCCACTTTGCCCGACTGCTCCCAGTTCATGGGCAAACAGCACAGCAGTGAGTGCATCTGGTTAACTCTATGAAACCAACAGGATTATTTCTATTTGAAAGGTATATTTGATATATATTTTCTTTGGGGCCTGGGAGACAAGATAGAATAGCCAGGCTGTGTATATAATGTTAATGTGAAATGCCACACATGCGGCATCTTTAGGAAGATAAAGGAAAAGACTGGCATTTTTCTTCTTCCTTACTTCAGCTAGTCACCCTGCACAAGGTAGAGCAAGTAACATATATTTTCAGTTCACAGATTGCATGTGGATGTACCCTGAAGAAATATTCAAATGTAGTATAGTACCACAGGAATGTGGGGAAAATAATCAAGAGAACAATTCTAACATCTCCATCTTTGCTCAGGTATTAGCAAAACCAGTCTTGGAAGAGGACAAAACACCAAATCAGGAACAAGGGGGGCCGCGTGCAGCTCAGGCAGTGAAGACACTGCTTACACTTCGAGGTGAAGTCATGCTTGGCCACAAGCCAGTTTCCCTAGGGAGACAGTCACTCTGAGCTCCGCGTGGAATTAATATGAATATTCAGAAGCAATGTACTAACGTGGATGGTGTGAGTGCATGTATCTGTGTGTCTATAGCATTCCCCATCACAAATGGGCTCTTTGGTACTAACACTCTTGTGCTATCTTATCATAGAAAATTCCTTCCTAAGGATTTTCTTTCAATGTCTCACTTTCAATGTTTTTTTTTTAATAATACAATGTTATTTTATTTTTTAATATATTTTTATTGGTTTCAGAGAGGAAGGGAGAGGGAGAGAGACATAGAAACATCAATGAAGAGAGAGAATCATTGATCGGTGGCCTCCTCCACAGGGGATTGAGCCTATAATCCAGGCATTTGGCCTGATGGAGAATTGAACCAGGACCTACTGGTTCATAGGTTGACGCTCAACCATTGAGCCACGCCAGCCATGCTCAATTTCTTTATTTATAAAATAAGGAGATGAACTAGACCAAAAGTCAGCAAACTATGGCCCATGAAATAACTCTGGCCTGCCACCTATTTTTATGAGTAAGTGTGAATTGGCTCAGGGTCCTGCCCATGTATTATTGGTGGCTGCTTTCAAAACACAAAGGCAGAGTTGAGTAGTTGTGTCAGAGTCCCTACAGTGTGCAAAGCCTAAAATACTCACTATCAGGCCCTTTTACAGAAAAACTTCTCAACCTCGAACTACACTATCACTAACACTGGTTTTGGCTTATGTTTCTCTAAAGTACAACCAAACATGCAGGCTGACTTGGTGTGTTTTTTTACCTCCTTTATCTATATGCACCGCCTTACTCCTAGGAGGATTTCCATTTGCTCATAAGACTTATGGAGCACATACCAACATACATGGCAAGTTCAATAGAAGAGTGAGAAAACCAAGACCAAGGGAAACTGACAGGAGAAACACAGAGATGAAGCCGGGGCTTGTGAATACACAGAAAGCAAACCCTGAAACTATTTTAAATGGGCCACTAACTTGGCTCCAAGCAGCCAGGACAAAGAGAGAGAGCCATGATCCCTCTCCCAATTTAAACCATTCACTCGAGGCTCATCAGGAGGACCACAGCAAACCCTAGCAGAAAGAGCTACCTATCCCTAGTCTGACGCGTAGTGAACAAAGTCCTCAACAATGCCCAAGCAGCCAGGAGGCATCCTGTTTCATTCTCTGCTACACAGTGCAGACCTCCTCAAAGGAGGACTGATTCAGCAATTCTTCCAGGATGTTGCAATAGTTTGAAATAAGCATGTGCCACTTTTAGATTCAGAAAATAATTTAGAAAATAAATATTTAATTAAAGAAACAATAAAGGAAGCAGTAACCTTTGCAGCCTGGTGTTCACTTGGATGCGGACCCTCAGCTCAAAGAGAAGGCTCTGCCCAGTCTTGCTGTTTTTGTGAGACTGAAGTGTGAGCATTGAGGGAGAAACAAGGGAAAGACAAGCAATTTGGAGACCTGGTCAAGGAATTTGTAGCACTTTGATGATGAAGTTCCAGGTGTTCACTCTAAAAAGCACTGGTGAGCCCTGGCCAGTGTGACTCAGTTGGTCGAGCATCATCCCATGCACCAAAAAATCACTGGTTCAATTCTCAGTCAGGGCACATGCCCAGTTAGGGGCTCAACCCCCGTGGGGGAATGTGCAGGAGTCAGCTGATGGATGATTCTCTCTCATCAATGTTTCTCTCTCTCTCTAAAATCAATAAAAATACATATTTTTAAGTCAATATCTTAAATAAATAAAAATAAAAAGCATTGGTGAATGGAGATGCTCATTAGTCATTTTATACATTGAGCTCTGCAACTTTACATCTAGTTTATCATTCACACCCTCATCTCTTGTCCCAAACTTTATGCCCAGTGCCTAGGACAGTGTCTGGTTAGAAACAAGTACTTACTGAATAAACTATGTACTCCCCTGAGATCCTGGACAAAAGGAAAGTCTACAGATATGCTAAGGTTGTCCTGTGAAGTCCTTCCCCAGCTGGGCCTTACCCACAATCCCCCAGCTTTGAGACTTTCTCACCTGTGACAATGAGACAGGTGAAAAAATGGCCCAGGTGTGGAGGCTAAGCCTTTCAGCCATTCATCAAGAAACACAAATTAAAAATTGAAAAGGGAGCCCAGCCTGTGTTGCTCAGTGAATAGAGCATTGTTCCATGCACCAAGAGGTCACCAGTTCATTTCCAGGTCAGGGCACATGCCTCGGTTGCAGGCTCAATCTCCAGTAGGAGATGTGCAGGAGGCAAACAACAGATGTTTCTATCTCTCCCTTTTCCTTTCTCTGTAAAAAAATAAAATGAAATAAAAATTAAAAATAAATAAAAACAAAACTTTTTTAAAAAATTGAAAAGGGAAACTGAACAGCTGGTGTCTAGTCTGGGCTTAGTCCTGTTGTTGCTAGGATAACATGCAGATAGCTCAAGACAAACAGCCTGCGTTCTGAATGGGCAGAGCTGCTTTCTCTGCACACTGAGACTTCCATGTGAATTTCCTTGCTCAGAGCAAGGACGTGTCTCTCCCAGAGGGCAAGCCTCCTCTAGACTGAGATGCCAGCTCTCGGTGAGAGGATCTGCTCACTCTCAGGGCGCCAGAGCTACCTGGACAGGGTTTTATCCAAGGAGACCTTCAGAGAGCAGCTGGCCTCCTGGGCAAAGAGGCTTGGGCAGACTGTGCATGGCCATGCAAATGTGAAGAGAATCTGGCCAAGTAGCCTTAGAACCTAATTGGCTTAGAGACAGGAAAGTCAAAATGTCACAGCCAAAGCAACAGCTGGCAGTGGCTTAGAAAAGAAGAGGCATTATCTTCAGCTCGGAAGTAATGACACAGAAAGGGCACCACACAGGGAGTCCGAGGTCTGCGCGCACTGGCCGGGAAGCTGGTATTCTCGGCAGGTTGTGGCCTTGCTTTTCTCCACTATAAAGTGGAAATAAACTCACTGCTAAGCCTGGCTTGCTTGCTTCCTTGTAATGAACCTGTTCAACACCACAAAATGGGAGACACAAAAACTGCGACAATGTCCTTATCCTTCAATCTGATCATAACGTACAGGGTCTCGCGTTTGCCCAGCTCACAAGTCACTTCTGAAACAGTCAGAGGTAGTATCCAGGTGGATGCTGGGTGCACTTGGTTTGTGACTCCCTTTCTACAATATCCCCCACACCCACCTTCCTGCCTCCACGGGTCTGTGTCAGTTCAGGCCTTGCCTCTCCGGGTCCGTTCGCTGAGTCTAGTCACAGTGCCGGCAGCTCACAATCCCAACTGACCCCCCACCTCTAAGCTCCTGCCTCCCCAATTCCATCTCTATTTGTCCACTAGCTTGCTCTTCACAACCACCAACCATTGATACCCTTCCCTCAAAATCTCCTTTCCTACAAAATTCCACCTAAATTCTTCTGCTTGACATCTGAAACGTGGACAAGCTGTCCTCAGCCCACCTCCTAGGCTCACTTCCCTTGGGGGAGGGGGGCTTTGTGTTCGCAGCCCACAGGGCCTCCTTCCACCAATACAACCCCCTTCCCTGCTCCTGCTGTCTTCCTCTCTGCTTTGATGTTCAAGATCCTGACTCGCATTTCAAAGCTCAGCTCATAATGCTCTCTGTTTTATTAGGTCTTCTCAGCTTCAGGCCCACTAAGAGGCCCTTCTTGTTTTCAACCTCACGTACATTTTTATTTTTTCTGTCACAACTGTGTGCTTAGTGCATCCTGAACTGGAAGTTTCAGCTCAAAAGTTTCCCTCCCTATGATAGTGTTCTTGATCCTCCCAATTCTCCATACTTGGCTTCCCCACCCCAACACTCACTCCCCAACCCTCCTAGCATGTCTTCTCCTCCAGACATCCCGTCAGTAACTCCCACCCACAATGGGAGCTGAATTAGTCCTTGCTCTCCATGGGGCTGAAAGGAACACCCAGAGTCTATGCTAATGAAGATCACCAGAACTGTCTACAAGGGCACCTGGAAGCTGTGGGTGCTGCACATCTGTGTGACCAAACTGCCTACTGCTCCTCATCCACTATCAGCACCAGACACCGAGAAGGCACTGCCTCCATGTCGTCCCACATCAATGCCCAGACCCAGAATGCAACATCTTTATGTTTCACCCATACAATCTACTCGCATACAAGCCCGAGAGAGCAATGGAGACAACTGGAAAGTTGGGGAGGGGTGAGGGGAAGACAAGGATGGTGGTTATAGAGCACAGCCCACAGCCATGCCATCTACAGGACCTCATCAGACACCCAGTGCAGCCAGTTTTTCCTGGTTCGTGCCCTCTCTATCTTCCTCCATGCAGCAACTGCCTCGCTCGTTTCTCTCTCCTCTTTCCGCCCAAATCCCAGCTTCAAATCTCTCTCCTTTTTGTTTTGCTACTAACTGACATCAGCCATGGTTTCATATCTAGACTCTTAAAAGGCTCAGCTCATGAGGGACCCCTCAAAGAGCAGAGCCCCGTCCTCCCAAAAGGCTGTTTGGCCACCACCTTTGTCACTCAGGCATGGCACTAGGTGTCTTACTCCTTCCCTCAAGCTGTTTGCAAGTATTTTTCCCAAACAGGAAGTAGAGTTCTCCCCAAGAAGGATTCAACAGGTGACACCACCTCCCTACATCCTCAAAACTCACCTCCTCGCTGAGTTTTTGCCATAAAATGTCAGGAAAGATACCATCCACTTTCAAGCATCCCTGCCTGATCTTCAATCCACATGGCCGTCAGGACATCCCCACTAATTCTGTCGAGGAGCCAAGTGACCAAGCCCCAGTCTCAGGGCCAGAAAGGGCAGCCCATATAAAACGGCTTCCAGAATTATAAGAAGTTATTTGGAATGCAATTCTTCTCAGCGAGACTTATGACCTAGAGCAGACCCAAGAAAGCCAGTGGGCAAGACTACCCCAGGGTAGGGCCCACATGTGTCTGGAGCATAGTCAGGCCAGTGATCAATTTGTGTTTGTTTGACTGGGACTTTTCTTGCCTTTGCCCTAAAAGATCCATGTCCAAGGTCCTCCTCATTCCCAGGCAAACTGGGCTGGTTGGTCACTACAGGCTTGTCCCACCTAAGATCCTTGCTAAGAACCAGAGGTCATGAGGCTAGTCAGTGAAACCAAGCTCCATACATGCAGATCAGAGAGAAAGCAGGAAATGTGTGGAGAGGGGCAAAATGGGCCCTGGCTGCAGATGGGGCAGGAGATGGCCTCGTCAGGAAACAGTCACAGGAGCAATGATCCAGGTGGCTGCCAGTGAATTTCACCAACGAGAGTGAAGATCTTCCCCATGGGCAGGACCCAGATACCACAGGGCAGGAGGGCAGGAACTCTTAGCAGTTGGAGGACAACAATAATAACATCCCCAGAAGGCCAGCAAACACACGTGTGCGCACACACACACACCCACACACACACACAAACACACACACACACACACACACACACACACACACACACAGTCCCCTGAATCCCTCCCCAACAGGTCCTCTGTGCCCCCAGACAATGGCCCACTCTGCAGACCACGGGCTTAGATGTGCATGAACCCAGCCTCTCTTCCAGGACCAGAAACAAGCACTCGCTGTTCACTCCACCTCCCAATAGCCAGGGGCCTGGATAAGACCCGGGAAACATCACACCCCTGTCAACAAAGGGATCATGGACCAGGCAGCAGGCCTCCTCGTGGGAGGAAGGAGTTGAGGACTCACCAGGACTCGGCCGGTCAGTGTCTGGGCGGAGATCATCACCCCCGCCCAGTCCTTCACGGAGGTCATCCAGCCGACCTCGGCTGCCACCACCTCCTCTTTCTCGTCCACGGGCTTGAGAGTGCCATCAGCCTGGCTGGAGCCATTGTTAATCTTCTGGGCCTCCTGGCAACAGAGAACAAGGGTTGAGACATTTTAAAAGATGGCCAACCTCAAAAGGTCAAAGAGTCCGGGATTCAGGTAGGAACTGGCTTGGAGATTCAGGGGAGGGAGGAAGGAATGGATTGTGGTTTTAATCAGTTTTTTAATTTTTTTAAAGAATCTTTTATTTATTCTTAAAGTATATTTGTGAAAGAAAGAATGACAGTACAGCTCAGGAAGAAAGGCATCTTGACTGGGGTCTCTCCACCCGCCCAACCTCTGTGCCCTTCTTACGTGAGTGCTCAGTCTTTTCCTTAAGGAAACCCCCATTTCCTCATCTCCATCGGTGTGGCTCAAAAGGGGCTGAAAGACCCACATTGGCTCTAAGAACTGGGACTGGTCAATCACATCATTCCATCATGCCACAGATGGTCACAGGATCCATGCCAACCCAATACAAGTCCAGCCCAGGACTTTTGCTGGGAAAAGCAAGAAAGGTAATCCTTCCCTGAGAATGAAGGTGGCGCAGAAAAGTGATAAAATACTGACGTCATCATTTGAACGCTTGAATCCAGCTGTGCCTGAAATCCACCCCAGACCTTTTCACTTACAAGAGACAATAAATTTCCCTTCATGTCCTCAAATGTGCTTGAGGAAACAAGGTTGGCATCCTCAGACAACTGAGCTCTGCCCTGGGCCCTAAACTGACCTCTTTTGCATGCAATGTGTCCTCTCTCCCACAAATATTCTTCCCCCACAAAGGGTCACAATTTGTTCCCTCAAGTCTTTGCTTAAATATCACTTTTTCAATAAAGGTCTTCTCTAACTAACCTTTTAAAATTATAACCCTGCCTTCCTACAGCACAGCCTTTCTGCTTTATTTTTCTCGTCAGCATCAAAACCTCTAATACACTCTAAAATTCACTTACTTACTTCATTTACTGTCTGCCTCCCCAACTCCTGTACCATGAATGCCTAAATGAGTGCCTGGCAAACAGTTGGCTCAATAAACATGAAAGAAAGAAATAAAGGAAGGAAAGGAAGAAGGGAGAGAGGGAAGGAGGGAGGGAGGGAAAGAGGGAGGGAGGGAGGGAGGGAGAAGAGAGAGAGGGAGAGAGAAAGAAAGAAAAAAGAAAGAAAGGAAGGAAGGAAGGAAGGAAGGAAGAAAGAAAGAAAAAAAGAAATCGGGAAAGGAGTTATGAGTATCAGCCCCTCAATGACTATGGAACCTGGGCTTAGGGTTGCCAAATAAAATAAAAGACACCCAAAGAAATTTGAACTTCAGATAAACAACAAATAAATGTTCAGCATAAGTATGTCCCCAAATATTGCATGGACATACTTATGCTAAAATGTATCCATTATTTATTTAAAATGTAACTGAGCTAAGTAAGTCTCTTACTCAAATATCCACTGAAGTTATTTTTGTAGATACAGATATTTTGAAAGATGCCAGCAAAATTATGTTCATCATTTAAAAGACTAGAATGCAAACTGCCTCTGGAAACCATTTTGAATTGGGAGGGGAAAAACCAAAGGCAGAGGTAAAAGTCTTTGTCTGCAGTGAGCAAGGGTGGGGCCCAGTGAGGAGAGTAGAGCTGGGAGGCACCGCTGAGTCATCCTCCGGGGGACCTGCAGACTGGCAGGAGGCTGCTCCAAGGCCTGCTCTCCCCACCCTGGCTGGGGAGCTGGGAAGACAGAAACAGCGCCAGCAACACAGGGTGCTCATGTTTTATTTCTAAGTGAACTGGGCCCCACGGAGGTAGAATAGTCCACGAGGGGGCCAGAAGTGGCTGTGGTATATTTGGGGCCACCTGCTGACATCTGTGGAGCCCAGTGCCTGAGCTACCTAGGGCCAGGCTCAGTGACCTGGTAGGACCCAAGTGTCAGCCATGTGCAGACTCTGCACAGATGGGTATCCAAGAGGAGGAAGCCCTAGATTTAGGGGCAGCCTTTGTAACTGATGGTGCAGATTCAGCTCCCCACCCCTGTGGGACCTGCCCTGCAAGATGGGGCAATATTGATGGGGATTAAACAGCACCCACGGGCACTTAATTAATTAGTCCCACAGCCTCCTACTTCTCCTCCAGCCACTGACATTTCAGTGGTGACTCTCAAACTTGAGGGGACTCAGAACCACTTGGAGGACTTGTTAACCACATGCTGGGCCCCACCCCCACACCTGTATTTCTGACAAGTTCCCAGGTGATCCTGATGCTGTGGTCTGGGCGCCCCATTTTGAGAACTCCCACTGCTGTTCATCCTGGCATGGCCTGATCATCCCTGCTCTGATCTGAACTGGGATCTGCATCTGAACACCCAGCCCTTTCCCAGCCCCTGCCTGCACCCAGCGCAGAACCGCAGCTCTTCCAGAACCAGAGAGCCTGGGTGGACAGTGAGGAGCCGGGCAGGGAGAAAGCCTTCAAATCAGAGGCTTTTGTGTTTCTTCTTGAGCAGTGTCTCCCAGGGACATTTCTGACCTTGTGGGGGTGGGGGTGACTGAAGGGTTAGCTCTCTGCTCCTCAACCCATGGGGGTGGGCTTCCAGCCACCAGGCTGACCCTGGAGGAGGGAGTTGGCTAAAACGGGCTGGGCGGGGGGCAGGAAGTCCTCTCCAGTCACAGTGGTTTCAGCCCTTTAATAATTCACAGCACAAGTCTGTATGGCAGTAGCTCTCTGGCCAGCCCTCTTACCTATTGTTTCAGAGACATTCATTACCTAATTACTGCAGGATAGGCAAAGAAAAGCACAGACCAAAGGGAGATAATGCCCTTGCTATTATTTGCTTACACTGGGTGCTGTGAGCTTAATTGCACCAGTGGGAGGCAGGTCTGGGTAAGTGGCAGGAGCCCCACAAAGCCTGGTGCCAGCGGGCCAGGCTGTGCTCCTGGTCTGGAGGAGAGGGCCTCTGCACTCTGACCTCACTCTGGCCCAAGCATCCCTTATAACCATGACGGCGAACCTATGACATGCGTGTCAGCACTGACACGAGTAGCCATTTTCAATGACACGTGGCAGCATGCGGACCAAAGCTGGAGAAGGGATCTCAGCAGCACCTTCAGATGCCAACCCTCCCTCACTCTAGAGATGAGACCACTGAGGACCGGGGGCAGAGAGTGTGGGGAAACCACATGCTCAGGATCCCCCACCCAGCCAGGCAACCCTCAAGCCAAGACAGAGACCCTCAACTGACTCTGTCCCTTATCTCTTGTTGCCTCCCCAGTAAGAAGCCTCCTCCAAGTCTAGCCAAGAGGATCCCTCACTCCCCAACCAGCTCCCACCTTCAGCCTGCTGCCTGGAATTCCTAGGACTGTCATAGGCCGCCCTCTGGCTGGGCCCCAGGTTTGGGTGCAGGGGCCACAGCAGGAGCAGCCTTTCTTGGCCTCGAAGGACTAGCTGTCCCCACCAGTAGGCGCTAGGAGCGGTCCTGACCCAGCACTGGAGAGCCAACCCACTGTAATCCCAGGACCCCACAGCCCCACCCTCAGACCTGGACCTTGTCTACCCCTGACTTTCTGAATTAGACTCAGTACACAGGAACTTGGGGTTTGTGGGGTGGAGGAGGAGCTCTGAGGATGGAAGTATACCCACTCCAGACCCAACGTCTCTGCATGTCCTTGGACAAGTCATTTCATTTCCCGAAGCCTCTTCTGTAGACAGTGATGAGGGCAGTCTTGTAAGCTGGACAGGGGAACCCAGCACTTTTTGAAGTGCCCATTGCCTGGTGAAGGTGAGCAACACTGGCATTGCCACCCCTGGGTCTGAGCAGAAAGCAGTGCTGCTCTGGAGAAAGGGGTCCCAGACCCCAAAGCCAGGCCTCACACAGCATATGGTCCAACAGACTCTCACCAACCTGCACCTTGCAGGGCAGGGCCTGTTTACTGTCCTGCACCCCAAAAAGATGCTGGGATTGCCAATACTGCCAGGTGGCCACCATGCTGACCACACCCTCCCTGTAAGTAGCCTCCACACCTGCTCCTGCCCAGCTGGACTCACTCACCCCAGGCAAGCTCCCACTCACACCTGTGAGGCCAAGCCAGGTGCCAAGGCCCCCCTGAGCACCACACCTGCTGAATGACTGCAGTGGGGGATCAGGGCCAGCAGTCAGGAGGATTCTAGAGCCCCCTCTCTGCTCCCTAGTGAGGCTGCCCCCAGATAGGAAGTCTGTCCCAGGTTTAATTGTCACTGGCTCCTCATCCCAGGTCTGGATGCTTCCACACTGATCATTTGGGAGGAAAGCTACTCCTGAAAATGTAAATCTGATCCTATCACTACCCTGCCGACACCCTCCTGGGCCTCTCCTCCCAATCGCAGTGCGTCATCAACTTTACTCCGTGCAACCGTCCCAACCCAACCTATCCCACTCCTGCCATCATCCCACCAGTCTCCCACTCCCTCCCTCTCTCCAGCCACACCAGCCTCCTTGTGCTGCCAGAACACGCCAGGCCACCCGTCCAGGGCTGATGGCACTGGCTGCTCTCCCGCCCAGATGGCCACATGGCTGCCCCCCTCGCCTTGCTCGGGCATTGATACCATATTAGTGAGTGCTTCCCTGCCCATCCCATTGAAAATGACAGCCACCCCACCCTGACCACTCCCCATCTGTGCTTTGTGCCTCCTCAGAGCATTTATACCACCATCTGGAAGCTGCATACTTTAACTATCATTTACTGCCTGTAAACTCAATGAAAGAAAGCAATTGTCTCGTGTTCACTGCTGTGTCCTCAACACTGACAGATTATGAGCTCAAAGTAAGCACTTGACACATCTTAGTGAAAGTTAGGGACGGAGGGAGAGAAGGAGGGAGGAAGGGAGGGAGGGAGGGAGGGAGGGAGGGAGGGAGGGAGGGAGGGAGGGAGGGAGGGAGAGAAGGAGGGAGGAAGGGAGGGAGGGAGGGAGGGAGGGAGGGAGGGAGGGAGGGAGGGAGGGAGGGAGGGAGGAAACCTGCAGCCAATAGTCAACTCTTGGCAGGCACAACACCTAGAATAGAGTGATTATTAATAAGTAATGATGATAACAGCACTGGCTGCCATTTCTGAGTAGCAGCACAGTAACTACGAGGCAGGTAAGAGCTCACTCAGGGTTAAGTAGCTGGCTCAGGAGTGCTCAGCCGGAATTTAAACCCAGCTGTCTGACACCAAGAAGAGACAAGTACCTGTCCTGATGTCCTCCCAGGGACAGCAGGAGGAGCAAATGGGATAATGTGTGTGGAGAAAGGGCTGCTGTGAGTGCCCATGGAAGGTTTAGTACCATAAACCTTAGGCACTCAATTCACCCCACGTGGTCTAGGTATCTCAAGTACTACAAAGGCCCTTCTTCAAGGTTCCCTGAGCCTTGAGAGGGTGGTTACATCAAGGACAGAGAATCACTGTTTCTTTCTCGGCCAAGAACCAGCTCAGAACCTAAGTCACCCTTCCTGGAGCAGAACATCAAATTGGAAATGAAGGTGGCCCAGTTGACAGGCCATGAAGCCCTCTTGCTGAGCACAGAGGTTCCCCATGCAGATGCCAGCCAAGGAGAAGAGGCAGCCCCCTGGGTGCTGCCCACATCTCAGGGGCTGTATGGCCTGCCCAGTGCCCTGAAGGTCTGCTAGGGACAGCCTCCACTGATCTCTCTGGGGCAGAGAAGAGCCCAGCAGGAACACTTCCATCTCTGGAAGCTCATGCCTGGACCCTTCACTTTATGGCCTTGGTACCACCAAACATTCCTGGATGCTCAATTTCCAGGGGGCTGTTGGGGAAAGAGGTCCCAGGAAATCTCCACCTGTCCTCTTCTTGTATCCTATTTTGTCCTGATTGACGTCCGAAAGCCATTTCCCCTGAGTCTGCACTGACAGGTTCTGCTTCTGAGTTATTTCTTCTTTCTGCCTGGAACCCCCATCCTCATTCCATCCTCCTCTCCCTGCCCTCTCTCATCTTTCAAAACTGACCCAGCGACCCTGCATGTGGTTGCCCAGAGCTCAGTACCAAGCAGAAGAGCCTTGCTCTCCTATCAGAGGGACAGTGGTGGTGGAGAGCTCTGGGCTGACTTGTCTCAGTTCTTCAAACACTGGCTCTTCATCCCAGGTGTGGGAGGCTGCTCCCACACTGATCTACACTATGCAGTTTCCACCTATTGCAGGTTTGTGCTAAACCACTTCTCTGTGAAGGGGTTTTCTGTGGGGAGGGGGGGAAAAAGGAGTTAGAAATCCATTCAGTACAAATCCATAGGCCCAGTTCAGCTTTTAGAAGATGCTTTATTTCCTGGCAATGGTTATGACATTCCATGGTACAGCTGGCCTAAGACAGAAATGCCTTAACTTCAATATCCATAAAGCTTCCATTCCCTCCACGCGGAGCACTGTCCCTGGTCCTTCTGCCCCGGGTCTTCGCTGGACCTAAACTCTGGAGAGGGTTCTCCAGCCACCCCCACTCCTGCCAAACAGGCCAAGAGGAAATGCCCTGGCAGCCCCTTGCACATCCGGATGGCCCAGCCAGGGGACCCTCCCAGGTACCGAAAATCCTGCGTATTAGGGATTAGTCTGATTACCTTAAGCGGCTCAAGCAAATAAAGCATAATGTGGGCGCCGCCAGCTGGGATTTTCATGAGAGAGTTCTGCAAAGGGAGAGGAGGGAGGAGGTGGTGGCTCACACCCAGGGGCGGGGCAAGCAGGGCAGCAGAGGAGACGGGCTCCACCCAGAGTCTTCCTAAGGTTCTTGCTTCGAGGAACTCCCTGAGCTGTATGAACAACTGCCCTTCATCAGTCTTTGTGGGAGGAAAAAGGTGACAGCAGAAAAGGCCAGTTGACCTTTAACAAGTCGCTTACCATCGCTGTGCCTCAGGTTTCCTTATCTCAAATTCAAATGGCTGTGCAAACACTCCCCAAGGTTCTGTCGGGGCTGACCTTGAGGTCTGAAGTGTAAGTCCCTTACTAACACGTGTCTGGCGGCGTAAAGTGCTCAGGGAGGGCAGTGCACCGATGGGCCATGTTCTCTACTGGGTGTTTTAGCACCATCTTACAAGTCTGAAAGGTAGGACTGCTATGAGGCCCACAGACGTCTGGTAATTTCCAAGGACACTCATCTTGTTAGTGGCAGAGCTGAAATTTAAACCCAGTCTATTCTGAGACTGAAGGCCATGTTTTTCTTCTGTCCCTTACTGCCTTGGGATAGGCAAAAAGTATAAGAAGAGAAGGGATCTCTTTATGAAATGCTGCCACTGAAGCAATCACCCTATGGGCTTCTAAATAACTCTGCACTAAAGACATCTCAAGCTGGAGAGCCATGAATGGACAGAGAGCTGGAGAAATGGCCTAGGGGCGGGGATTCCAACCTGGGAATGGAATGACCCATTCATTAGACATAATATCCATGGGAGGTGTTCACCAATGGCCACATGCGCTGCTCAAAATTAATGTCATCCCCACACTTTCAGAACCAACACACACATCTCAGTTAATACCTCACATCTGCCCAGCCTGTGTGGCTCAGTGGTTGAGCATCAACCTCTGAACCAGGGAGGTCACTATTCAATTCCCAGTTGGGACATATGTCCAAGTTGAGGTCTTAATCCCCAGTGTGGGGCATGCAGGAGGCAGCCAATCAATGCTCCTCTCTCATCAGTGATGTTTCTATCTCTCCCTTTCTGAAATTAGTAAAAATATATTTTAATGCAAAATTATTATTTCCTTTTCCTTCAATCAGATTAATGAAACGGGAACATAAAATGACAATCCAGAGTTCATATCAGGGCCTTAGAGACTTAGAATGGGACTAACAGAGACCTCAGCGCTGCTCCCTCAGCCAGAGTGACCTGGGCTGGGCCCGTGTCAGCCTGCTCACCAGCAAAGCTGCCGTGGCTCTGCTGTTAGTCTGCAGGGCAGCCTGACCTGCCCGGGGAGAGCAGCTCAGGCACTGCCCAGACAAGAAAACCATCACAGCGGCCGGGTCGGTCGAAGACAAACAGCACGTTTGTTTTCTAGTAGAGCAATAACTTGTAATCACACCAGGCATGTCTGAGGCAGGGCCGGAAGTTCAGATGGATTCCTAATGGGTATAATTTTCTGAATGCCCTATGTTATCTTGGCTAATCCTGCTCACAGTACTGCACATTAGGCTCCATTATCCCCATTTTGAAGATGAACAACTGAGGCATGAGGGCTTTCTAAAGATCCATTTAGCACCGTGGCTTTACTGAGACCCAGTGAGCTCCATATCAGTCAGTCCCTTTCCTTGTTGGAAAAACCTTGTTTCATGGAAAGGCGATTTAGTACAACTTCTTGTTTCAAGGAGAGCACTCAAAACCCATCAAAAAAAAGTTTTTTAAAGAATGAAATGAATCTCAGAGTTACAGATCTGTTGAGGTCAGAGCTGTGAGAGGCCTAAGAACTTGTTTGGTCGATTCTCTTCCTCGTTAAAGAAGAGCCAAAGGCCACACAGGGCAGAAACACAAGAAGCTGTGGAGAGCCCCACGAGGCCAAGAGATGGCCTGAGAGGAGTGGGGAGCAAGTCACTCCTTCCTAGCCTCAGTTTCCTTCCTCCATGAGCATCTGTAAGAATCAACCATGATGATGCAGGAATGCAAAGCTCTTTGGTGGGGCTCAGTAAATAGCAGTTATTATCAGCTAAGCACCATGCACTTGTATGACCTTGAACAACAACTTCCCTAGTTCTGATCAGCTAATAACAAACTGATTGGGTTGTGAATCCCTATTTTCCAAACAGCAAACTTGATCTCTGTCCACTTCACCAAAGTGGAGACCTAATCTGGTTTCTAGTCAAGACAGACTAGATATGGATAATTACAGAAACTTAATTATAAAAAGGATAACTATAGGAAATCCACCCTCGTTTTCATAAAAGAAGGCAGACATTTCCATGCCATGGCCACATTAACTTTTATGACTCAAATTAGTGGAGAAAAAGGCAAACTGAATCAAAACAAGGATGTGAACATGGTTGAGGATACCCGAATGCTACCCAAAGATGCCGACTTTAAATCCTCAAGCGACCAGCTCATCTTATCAGCGGCGATGGGCCCTTCCTCCCTCCCACCTTCTCCTGGCTCCTGAAAAGCAGCCTCGGACAATTTAGAAATGTTCCCACTTCCAAAAAGGGCTTTCTAGAGAGAGAGACAGTGGAAGGGTCAAGAGGGGAGAAGCAGGAGAAGGAGGGAAGCCCCTTGCCACCTGTGAATCAGAAAGCGGATCCAGTTCGGGTGGGAGGATGGTTCACCGGCCTCTGGTCCGGTGGTCCCTGAGGTGTGGGCCAGGGCTTCAAGAAGCAGTTTGAAAAGCATGTGCCAGGGAAAGCCGCCCACATTCCTCTTCGGGGGAAAACTGTCCTTTTCTTTAACAAGGTGCCATCGCTCTTTGTTGGGTGAGAATATGCTCTTTTAATGAAACGATGCTGATAATAGAGCTAGGATTTGACAGTTTCTTTTTCATGACCTTGCTTGTCAAAATAAAAAGCTGGCCACCCAGTGATAGTCTCTATGCTTTTTGAAGTTTAATTTAGTATCTCAGGGGAAGCCTAGGAACCATTCACCGAGTCCTCACTCTGCAGATGGGATATTAAGGCACAGAGAGGCCATGCTCATAATGACCGTACTCCCACTATATGAGCTCTAGCATGTCTGTCACAGCCTCGGAGTCAGGAAAGGTGGGACCTAAGGGAGAGAGACAAGGTCTTTTGGGGTTCCAGCAGCTCAGCAAGTGCTGGCCCAGAGAGCAGAAGAGAAAGGGCTCAGGGCCATTCCAAAGGGTCCTGAGCTTTTGGACTCACTGCTAGGTCTTAAGGTCTTCCCTGCCACCTCAGCAGAGAACCTAAACCACCATTCTGGAAACAGTGCAATTGTTGTCAGGACCCCAAACCATTGTTCAGGGGTAAGTGGAGAAAGAATGTACCAGCACACAACAGATGAGATGAATTGCTTGTGAGTGAATGCTGCCCTCCAAGTTAACAGGCAGAAGCAACATGGAGTAAAAAGGTGACTTGTGAGCAATCTGAGTTACAGCCCAATGCCCAAACAAAACAGATCACTTCATCCCTCATGGCTGCAATTTCCTCAGCATCCTTCCCACCACCTGACCTCACATGGGGCTGTGCTCTTCTCCTCCAGGCTCCTCTGCAGTGCGATGCACGCTCCAGGGGCATATGGCCCATCTGCTCACTGCATCGCCTCATAGCTAGAGCAGTGCCTCACACAGAGTGGGAACCCGACAGTGTGTTACAGAATGACTGAACAAATGCTGGGTGTTGGTTGTCTTCTGCTTTGTTTTCACTCTGTTCATATTTTCTGGAATCTCACAAATCCTCCCCAGTTCCCACTGTCCAGAGCACAGAATTCCAACTCCTCCTGGCCTGGCCTTCAGGCCTGCAGCCTGCCCGCCCCCTTTCCTCATAGCCTGCATGTCACCAGAGTTCTCTGATGGGGCTTGGTCTTCCTGACCTCCACACCTTTGTTGCCTGCGTCTCCTGTCCCTGGAACTCCCTCTCCATCGCTCTCCACCCATCTTCATTTCCTTAATCAAATCCCATTGGCCCACTAAAGTCCTCTTCCTGCCCCAACTCCAGTGCTGAAACCTGTTCCCTCACTCAGCATGTCTTTTTAGCCCTCACCGATTGGACGTTTTTCAGCCTCTTCCATCTGCTGGACTTAGATGGGGTTTGGCTTCAGGTCAAAACAGCTGTCAAAATTAGGTCGTCCTACTGCCTTTGCCAATGACTGCCATTCAGAAAATCAATGCCTAGCAAGTCAGAGAGACATGAGAAGGCAGATGGACGGCTGGGTTACCAGGCTCACTGATGCCCTCAGGAGGAGCTGTGCAAATGGCCACCCCCTGTGGGGGCCCAGGCTCTGATCTCCAGGGCTCCATACGGCTGCCTGTCTACCTCTGCTCAGGTTCTGCACCCCCCACCCAGGAGGCCTGGCTGAGCTCCAAAACCTCAGCCTCCTATGTGCCTGGTTCCCACTCTAGTCTGTATCTAGGTTTCCAACACAGCAGCCAAATGCAAGAGTGCAGGCTGGCTGTTAATGTGAAATAATAACAATAATTCAACAAATAGCCCGGGAAGAGGGAGGGGATTTCTATTTCTATCGGGTTCAGATGGCTGCTTCTCCTCTCTTTCTAGATCCCTGAGGAGAGTGAGGAACAGAGAGCTCCCCGCTACTGCAGAGCCTCAGCCCTTTTCTTGGCACCCCTAGACCCATCAATCTCCTGGGACCACCCCCAACCCTGAATGTCAGGAGAGGCTAAGCAGCTGTGAGAACCTTCTTTCTCGAAGGTTTTTCCAAAATTATATCAGGTTTCTTTCTACCCCAGCTCGTCAGCGGGGACTCTTTTGCCTAACATGGTTGAGGAATGTCTTAGAAACCAGTGTAATTCGGCCTGGCTTCAGATGCGGTTTTCCACCCAGACAGCACACACCGAGCGTCTGGATGTGCTGGCTCCTACCTCTGGGGCACCCACACCCTTTTCCAGTCTCCTTACCTCAGTCAGGAGGGCCCCTTCACAAAGTGGCGAGTGCAGCCCAAGGAAGTCAGATACAGAAAACAAGCCAACGGGAAGCCTAAAGTGCATACACAAGGCCTCCCTCCCCTCAGCAGCCCTATCTTCCCCCCATTTTCTGAATTTTCAAATCTACTTGTGATGCACCAATAATTAAAGAGCAACATTGCACATAAATTTCGGAGGGCATATGCCCTTCTCCTGGAAGAGAGGGTAATGCCTTCCAGCCTGCTCTTCCAATGCAGAATGCTTCTCCCCTCGTGCCTGTGCAGACTAGCCTCCTTTCACAAACATAGACTCTCACCAAAGGGGTCCAAAGATCATTGTTAGAACACACACTTTCCCAAAGATTACTGAATGTCAAGATTACTGCTGAATTATTTCTGAACTGTTGTTCGTCCTGCTATACCCCTGCCTGAGGACCCGCAACCTCCCCCTGGACAAAAAGACACATTTTCTTCCTCCGTTAGTGCTCTGTCTCCTGGGCTGAGAGAGCCACACTAGGTGGGTATGGGAGAAAAGTAACTTTTAAGTCTCCAAAGTTGACTATGGAGATCTAGCATAGATCCACAGTGAGATAAGGACACTGGGCATCACCTGAGCTGGTACTTTCACACCTCGTGTTTCCATGACAACTATCAGTCTACCCCAAGCACTCATGAAGTTGAATCTCATCTGTGTGTGATGCTCTAGGAGAAAGGTCAGTGTTGCCTAAATCCCCAGTCTTTGCTCTTCTTCATTTTCTGCAGCTGCTTTTCTGACCCAAAGCTAGACAGAGATGGTTGTTACTAAGATTTCGTAGCACAGATACATCAAATATGAGCAATAAGCCAAGGAGTAGGGACACATGGGAAAGCTTCTGGGGACACTGGCAATGTTCTGCTTCTTGACCCCTAGGTGGCTACATGGATTCTCATGTGATTATTCACCATTTTGTACTTTTATATGTATATGCCTTTCTGTATATTTGTTTTATTTCACTATTTTTTAAATATATTTTATTGATTTTTTTATAGTAAGGAAGGGCGAGGGATAGAAAGCCAGAAACATCGATGAGAGAGAAACATCGATCAGCTGCCCCCTGCACCCCCTGCACACCCTGCACTGGGCATGTGCCCGAATTTCACTATTTTTAAAGACTATTAAAGATGAGTCAGCCAAACTGTTCTTCAGGGACCCACCATGGTCACCCACATTTGGTAAGCATCCTCTGGCACAGGACAGCGGAAATAACCCTGTGTCAGAGCCTGAACAACAGAACCAGGAACCAGAAAAGCCCCACTGAAGTGACTGGTCTCCAGACTGCCAGGAGTCAGGCACCAGCCAGAAAGGGAAGTCAAAGCAGAAGTTAAAGGCGATGTGACAGTCATAGGCTAAATGGGGTAGAAAACCCGAGAGCACCTGCTGATGCCCTGAGGTCATGAAGTGAGGGAGGCAGGACCCTGGCCATCAGAGAAACAGTGAGCCTGCTTTACACGGCCCTGTAAGACCACTCCTGAGAGGTGCTCACAGCCTTGGCACGGCTTCGGCACAGCCTGGATTATAGCATCAGGCACATTAAGCAACCTGGATGTGAGACAAGTTTCCAAACCAGCTCCCCACCCTCCATGAGTCTCCACTTATCACTCATTCAGGCCACACTGCACCCCTGGTCCTTCCTTGCACACACCTCACACTGTTACCATAAATCCAATATCATGTTCATATTGGAAATCTGACACATCCTTCACGATGCAATTTAAAAGCCACCTCCACCATGAAGCCTCTACAGATCTCTTAATTGGAAAGGACACCTCCCAGTGGTGTTCACACAACACTTCCTCTGTCCCCTCAGAGTATTATTTTTTCCTCTAGTTATTAGCCTCATTGCATAACTGTGGATACATCCATCACACACACTAGAGGCCTGGTGCATGAAATTCCTGCAGGGGGGTAAGGGGTTGTCCCTCAGCCCAGCCTGCACCTTCTCCAACTAGGTCCCCTGGAGGGATGTCTGACTGCCCGTTTAGAATCGGGCCTAAACGGGCAGTCAGACATCCCTCTCACAATCCAGGACTGCTGGCTCCCAACTGCTCGCCTACCTGCCTTCCTGATTGCCCCTAACTGCTTCTGCCTGCCAGCCTGATCCCCCCTAACCACTCCTCTGCTAGCCTAATTGATGTCTAACTGCTCCCTGCCAGCCTGTTTGACCCCAACTTCCATTTTCTGCCGGCCTGGTCACCCCTAACTGCCCTGCAGGTTTGATCACCCCCAACTGCCCTCCCTTGCAGGCCTGGTCCCTCCCAACTGCCTTTCCAGGTAGGCCTGATCCCCCACAACAGCCCTCCTTTGCAGGCCTGGTCACCCCCAACAGCCCTTTCCCACAGGCCTGATTCTCCCCAACTGCTCTCCCCTGAAGGCCTGGGTCCCTCTCAACTGCCCTTCCCTGCAGGCCCAGTCACTCCCAACTTCCCTCCTCTGCCAGTCTAGTCACCCCTAACTGCCCTCCCCTGCAGGTTTGATTGCCCCCAACTGCCCTCCCTTGAAGACCTGTTCCTCCCACTGCCCTCCCCTGCTGGCCATCTTGTGGTGGCCATCTTGTGTCCACATGGGGGCAGCAGTCTTGTGTGTTGGAGTGATGGTCAAACTGCATATTACTCTTTTTATTTTTTAATATATTTTATTGATTTTTCACAGAGAGGAAGGGAGAGGGATGGAAAGTCAGAAACATCAATGAGAGAAAAACATCGATCAGCTGCCTCTTGCACACCCCCCGCTGGGGATGTGCCCGCAGCCACGGTACATGCCCTTGACCAGAATCGAACCTGGGACCTTTCAGTCCACAGGCCGATGCTCTATCCACTGAGCCAAACCGGTTTTGGCTGCATATTACTCTTTTATTGGATAGAATAGAGGCCTGGTGCATGGGTGGGAGCCAGCTGGTTTGCCCTGTGGTGATTTGCAGGCCGGCCACACCCCCCAACAACCCAAACAGAGGCCCTGGTGTCTGGGATTTATTTATCTTCTACAATTGAAACTTTGTAGCCTGGAGTGGAGGCCTGGGCTGGCCAGGGCTGCAGAAGCTTGACTTCCTCCATCACCAGGAGCAACCCTAGCCACTGCTCTCTCCAGCTCCGTGGCTGCCACCATTTTTGTTGGGATTTATGTATCTTCTGTAATTGAAACTTTGTAGCATTGAGTGGAGGCCGGCAAAGGCAGGCGGAAAGCTTCCTCCATCACCAGGGAAACCCAAACCTCCTGCTCTCTCAGTGGCCACAGCCATCTTGGTTATGTTAATTTGCATACTCACTCCTGATTGGCTGGTGGATGTAGCTTGAGGGTGTAGCAGAGGTACGGTCAATTTGCAAGTTATTCTTTTATTAGATAGTATATATGTATTGTGTATATATATGTATGTATATATATGTATTGTGTATATATATGTATATATATTAGAATATATGTGTGTATAAATATTTTAATGTCTACATCTAGCACTGTGCCTGATGAATATGCAGCAGGTAAGCAATAATCACTCATTGCTTACTAAGAAAGCAGAGTCCAAGAGCATGCAGGCCAAGCACCTAGGCTGCCAAGGAAAACACAGGGCCTAGAGGAGGGAGGGTGAGCGTCACAGGGAGCCTTTACACCTCACAGCCACACACTTCTCTCCCCCTTCTCTACCCCCTAAGCTTCCTAACTACTAGCACGTTAATCACTCTGGCTCCAGCCTCCATCCATTCTCAACACTGAAGCCAGAGAATTCTCCCAAAGTGTAGACCAGTCATGTCATTATTCCTGTTCCTAAACTCTTCAATGAGTCCCCACTGCTCTAGGGGTCAAGTTCAAAGTCCTAAGCATGGCCTTTCAAGGTGTTCTTGCATAACTGTTCTCTGCCTGGCATATGGCCACATGTGGGGCTACTTCTGGTCTCACCTTTATGCTCTAACGATTCTGGACTTTCTTCCCTCCCTTTAATGAGTAGTCCTCTTTTCTGACCCAAGGATTTACATGTACTACCTCCTTTGCCTATAACAACCCTCTCCATCCAATCACATTCCAGACTTCTAACTCATCCTTAAGATCCTTCTTCAGAAAGCCTTCCCTAAAGCCTCTGCCCCTCTCCTGCCACCACCCCCACCACCAGGGAGAGCCCCAGTTCCGTGGTCCTTGAATTATTCTCCCGTAACACTCAAGGCACCCACAAAGACTTGTTCAACCTCTCTTTGATTCAGATGGTTTGCAAACTGTTTCTGTAAAGGGTCAGAGAGATTATATTTTGGGCTCTATGGCCTATATGCCATATGGTCTCTATGGCAACGACTCAATTCTGTTGTAGAGCAAAGTGGCCATAGACAATATGTAAACACATGAGAGTGGTTATGTTCCAATAAAATGTTATTTATGGACACTGAAATTTGAATTGTATATAAGGTTCACATTTCATGAAATATTTTTCATTTAAATTGTTTTCTAACTATTTAAAAAATGCAAAAACCATTCTTAGCTCACAGGGTATACAGAAACAGATGGCAGGGCCAACTTGGCCCACGGCCTGCAGTTTCGCCGGCTCCTGCATGAGGCTGTAAGTTCCACAGAGAGAAACTCTGTCTTGCTCACTGATGTATTCCCTTAGTACCAGGCCTGCTTCTTAGAAGGTGATTCATAAAAATTTACTGAATGCCTTGCTGTGTGGACAAGAGCAGTGTTTGTGATGTGTACTCTGCAGAATGCCAGTCCAATGGGATACTTGCACAAGAGGGACAGCTCTTTCTTAAATGCTACTGTCCCCTTCCCAAAAGTGTCAACATCAAGGACATAAAGCATATCAAAAGAAACTTGTTTGATTCAGATCAACACAGTGCTTCCCAAAATCATTTTATCAAAGAACTTTCTACTTTAACCCAAAACATCTACCAGTACCATGGGCAACTGGTAGAAAGTACTGCTGTGAGGAAAGAAGGCAATGACTTAGAAGAATGGTTCTCAAACTGTAATGTGCATCAGAATCGTCTGGAAAACCTGTTAAAACAGATCGCTGGGCCCCCAGAATTTCTGATCTAGTAGGTCTGGGGTGTGGCCTAAGAATTTACATTTCTCACAAGTTTCCAGCTGATACTGATGTTGCTAGTCTGGGGATCTCACTTTGAGAAACACTGATCTGAAAAAAGGACCTTCCAGGCATAGGTCCTTCACCTGAGGATTACTCCTGCTTCCAGTGCCTGAATCCCAGAAGAAACCAAACTGTCCACTTCCTCACACCAGCTGAAGAAACCTTGACCCAACTCTCCAGCATTAGGGCAAGGCAAGGGAATGGGTTACACTGTGCTCCCCTCCCCAAATTATGTTTAAGTTTCAACCCCCAAGTACCTGTGAATGTGCCTTTAATTGTAAATAGAGTTTTTGCAGACACAATCAAGTTAGCATTTAATCCAAAATCTCTGATGTTCTTAAAAGAGGAGGAGAGAGGGGCACAGGGAAGAGGATGCCACCTGAAGATGGACATAAGAAGAAGGCAATGTGATGGCAGAGGAAGAGACTGCACTATGCTGCAAATGACATTCGTTATATAAATTAAGATGGCTGACACTATTTCTAATGGGGGGAAATGGCACCCATAGCACAGGCCCTCGCCTCTCCCAACCTCCCCCTCACTTATCTTAGTAATAATGGTAAATTAAAAATCCACGACACCCCAGCACAGTAGATTGGATGATGATTGCTGTGATTATGTGGTTGCCGGTAATGACAATCACAGGGCCCCCAAAGATGCGTCTCCCATGGTATTTCACTGCTCCCTGCTCCACTGGCCAGAAGTGAGGTCAAAGATCCCCTAAGGGCCTAACCGGAAGTCCTAGAACTAGAAGCTCTGTGCCGGAGTTCTATTGTTTTGGCCTACAGATCTGTGGCACAGAGTGTCTACACTACACTACAGCAAATGTTTCATCCTCAGCTACTGCACCTGCACCACAGTAGCGGAGGATGAAACATCCTTCATGGCATGCGGCCCCATACTTCTCTGTATGTGACCGCATGCGGCCGCGTCATCTAAAATGGCTACACGTGTCAGTGCTGACACGTGTTTCATAGGTTCGCCATCAAGGGCCTAGGCAGACTGGCTGTGGAGCCTTGTTCTCCTCAGAGATCAGCTGCATCCCTGTAGAGGGCCTCAGGAGATAGGAATGAAGATTTATCTCTCTCCTTCCTTCCTCCCTCCCTTCCTTCCTTCCTTCCTCCCTCCCTCCCTCGCTTCCTTCCCTCCCTCCCTCCCTTCCTTCCCTCCCTTTCTCCTTCCCTCCCTCCCTCCTTCCTTTTTTCCTTCTTTCCTTTCTTTTTTTATTCTTTCCTTTCTTCCTTCCTTCCTTCCACAATGTCCCTGTGTGTCACTCAGAGAGGGAGTGCTCAAAGAAGCTTCTCAGGCAATAAAATACAACCTTCCTTACAGGAGTTGAAGATCTATCAGGGCAAATAAGACAAGTGCCCAAAACTAAATTAAGGTAGGTATGACCTGGAAGAGGAAGGCCTAGCCTGGCGGAGGCTATTAAAAGGCAGGAGACAGTCTGTGGAACAGGCTGATTTCATGAAAGAGATGAGAAGAGGTGGGATTTCTGCTGAGTCCTGAAGGATAGGCACAGTTTCAACAGATGCACACATCACGGCTCAGTCTAAATTAGGGCCCCTTTGTTCTCTTTCTCTCAGGAACCCATTTGTTTCCTTTGTTGGACTCTGCAGTTACAAATTCACGAATATGTGGAGATTTATTGGTTTAATGCTGGTGTCCTCACTAGACCATGTAGCCAGGAGGAGAGGCAGTATGCTTCCTGTTCACAGTATCTTATACACCTTGGGCTTCAAACCCCCTGGGCCTGGGTCAGTGTAGGCATTGGGAGGTATTCCTTGAATGAAGAAATGAAGGCATAAATGGATGAACAAGGAGGCAAGTGTTGGAGGGCTAGTGGTTGCTTCAAGGAATGACACATATGTGTAGAGACAATGCCCAGATCCATCACTGCAGTAATTCTAATCTTATTCCCTCATCTTAGCTTTCTCTCGGTGGGAAACTTTTCACGACCAGTCCACTTCCCCTAAGCTTTCCCCCCATTCCTAGGGTACTGGTGTTCAGGAGCCTCTGTCATGTTTGTCCACAGTGCTTAGGTGAGACGTGAGTGCTGAGTGCAAGTCTACAAAGGCCTGCCTTCTCACTGTCCTCATTTGCTCCCCCTGGGCAACTGCCAAATCACCCATACCCACCCTGGAAGCATGGGTCAGAGTGGGTCCCCCTGAAAGGTCCCAGGACCCCCTTGCTGTGAACAAGGCTGAGATCCTTAGTTTCCCTATGCTGAGCTGGATGACTGAGAGCCCTAGGATTCCTACAGTTTTTGAGGTCTTTCTTCCAAAGACAGGAGGGCATTTACTAGTAGAAATGCCTGGGTCTCTGCTGAGCTGTGCAGCCAGTTTAGAAGCCTCTTTAACAGCATTTCAAGGAAGGGCCAGCGTTTGTCATGGGCTCTCAGTCCAGAAAGAGCCTTGGCTTCTGAGCCTAAGAGAGGATGTGCTAGGCCTGGGCCAGAGCAGGCTGCTAACACATCTCAGACCTCAGCAACACTGACCAGGCCTGCAGGAGCCATCGGGAAACGGGTCTCCATGGTGGACGCCTGAGTCACACCCGGGGTGTCACAGAGCTGGTGTACTTCAAAACCCTCCCTCTGCCCAGTGGGGAGGACGGTCCCTTTCTCAGGACAAGGAAACGACTGAAGTAGCCACGTCTTAAAAGAAAACAGTGGCAGCAGGCCAAGGACACAATGTGTCCACTGGTTCAAGAGCACAGGCTTCAGCCAGACCAACTGGGTCTGTGGCCTCACTGGACCCCTCCTTCAATATCTATTTCCCCATCTGTAAAATGTACATGATGTTCCTCACTTCATCAGATTGTAGGACATACATCAGAAACTTTGCACAGTGGCTGGAATATATTTACAGCAAGATTACAGTTGTCAATAATCATGATAATTTTCAAGGCCTGCTTCTAGTGTTGCATTGGGAAAGCTCTCTGTTAGGCAAATAAAGCTCCAACAACTCATTTTTATATAACAAACAAGTATCTATGGTGGCTCAGTGCCAGGCATTGTTCTCACTATTCAGTAAACACCAACTTAATCCTCAGAACATTATGCAGTGTGAACTATTATTGTTCCCATTTTACAGATGAGGAAACCCCGTCAGAGAGGTTAGGTTGTCTACCCAAGGTCACAAAGGTGCAAAAGGATGAATCAAGCTGAGATTTAAACCCAGGCAGATTTAAACCCTGGAATTTATGCTCTCAATAATGGCTACATTACACTGTTCCATTCTTATTCCCGTAGATGTTACATCCTCTTGTCTTGTTGGGCAACCTGGGCTCTCTGACGGAAAAGGAAGAATCTTGAGGACCAGTAGGAGCCTCCTCTCTAAGAATTTTGAAGCCCCTGAAGTATCTAAAAGTATCCAGCTCAGAGCAGGTACACAGCCAACCCTTGCTGACTGACCAGCCCAGTCCTGTTGTGCCACTTGCCTCCTTCCACCCATCCGCCAGCTGAGACTCAAAGAACCGAGCCTGCATGCCTCTCTCTGAAGCATCTGCTGCATGCCAAGCTTCCCTCCAGGGAAGTGCTGTCAAACTGTGACCACCACCCAAAGTAAGAAAGAGGATTTACATCATGACCCATACACATCTAGCACATGAGTAATTGCAGCAAAGGACTCACGGAACAATGCCTATTACAAGAGATGCACTTTTCTATCTTCCTTTTCTTTAGCATTGGTTGCAACCCACTAAATTGATTTTGTAATCCACTTAATGGGTTGAGGCCATGACTTGAAAAGTAATTCTTCAGGGTTTCATTTCTAACACGAGGCACATGCAATTTCTGAGCACAATGTGTAGCAACTCTCCCCCAAGGAAGAGCTAAACAGCCCTGCCACTGAGGGTGAGCACCAGGGTGCTGCCACAGTCTGGATGGACACTGGGACCCTCCCCAGAGCCCTGCACCTGGCTGGAGTGCTGAAGCTGTGGAGACTGTGTACAAACTGGGAGCTAAAAACTGGGAGCTAAAGGCTGGATTCAAGCCAGCACAGAATTAAAAGCGTGGCTTTAGAATCTGCTGAAAATGAGTTTGAATCCTAGCCCTGCTATAGTTACAAACTTCGGTGGGTTCTTAGCCTCCCTTGAGCCTCACTTCCCTCACCTGGAAATGGGGGTTGGTAAATCCCCTGCCTCCTCGCCTCCCTGCCTCCTGTCAAGGGTGAGTGTGTGGATTAGCTGAGATGCAGAAAGCACTCAGAAGACTGCCAGGGCTCATAAGACTGAATGGTGCAGATCACTAGTGGTCTTTGCAGCCTCCTTAACTGGCTCACACACCTTACAAGGACTTCCCACCCTTCTCTGAGTCTCCGTATTTACAGACCTCGCAACATGCAGAAGAAATAGCAGCCCCCCCCCCACCCCTCCAGCACCTGTTAACACTTAAATGGCTGAACCAACTAAGCAAGGGCTCAGGGCTTCACCCTTAAGTCACCAGCACTGAGTATCCTTTTAAAAAAGGTGTTTTCCACACTTTCCTCCAGGATCAGGGAACAATACAACTTGTTGCATGAATTTCACTCATTCGAGCCCATCTGATACTTCAGGACACAGGACAAAGCTCCCTCCTCTACGAATGGGAACTCCCAGCAAGGCTCCCCCGGGGCCCTCCTAAAGGTTCCCTCACTGGCAGCTGGATTGTGAACCTGCCATCACTGCCTAAGCTGCCTCCTGAGGGAGGAGCAAGCTTCTTGGGGAATAGCTCAGACCCTGAGGATAGCGAGGCGCTGCGATGAGAACAGACGCAGCACTGATGGGTGCAGGGCAGGCAGGAAGTGACTTTCCATCTTGGGTGGCCCAGTGGTAGCAGAGAATCCTTAGACAAAGTGACTTCTGAGGCGTGGAGGAGGCCAGGAGGCCTCCCAAAATGCACCCTGAGACAGGGCGGGCTGGTTCTCTGGGGCTGCCCACAGGAAGATGCGTTTCTGTGAGAGGCTAATCAGTCATGACAGCGCCTGCTTCAGGTATAATTGCGCAGGGCCCATGTGGGTCTCTGGGTCAGCCTGCGATGGAATTTCCATCACCTGTTGTGTTTTGGCCACTGGAGGAAAATGTGTGCTGGGAGAAGGAGGAAAGGGGGAAGCAGGACAAGCTGAATAGCCATAAAAACCACGTACGATTTTAAAACTTCAAAAGGATAATGAAACTTTGGGAGCTGAAGACTCTTGCTGGAATCAGTTTCCTCTGCAGGAGCAGCGTCTGGCAGGCTGTGGGCTTTGAAGTCCAAATTTCTCAGGCAATAAAGCACAGAGAATGACCCAGCTTGGCCACTGAGGATGGAAACAGGACCCAGGAAAGGGAAATTTCATGATCTTCTCACCTAGACACCAGCATATGAGCCGCCACAAACACCAGACCATGCTTGCTGAACATATGATTACTAGAGGCCCGGTGCATGAAATTCGTGCACGGGAGGTTGAGGGATGTCCCTTAGCCCAGCCTGCACCCTCTACAATCTGGGGCCCCTCGAGGACCCCTGTAGGATTGGGCCTAAACAGGCAGTTGGACATCCTTCTCACAATCCAGGACTGCTAGCTCCAAACTGCTCACCTGCCTGTCTCCCTGATTGCCCCTAACTGCTTCTGCCTGCCAGCCTGATCACCCCCTAACCACTACCCTGCTAGCCTAACTGATGTCTAACTGCTCTCCTGCCAGCCTGTTTGCCCCAACTTCCCTCCTCTGCCAGCCTGGTCATCCCTTACTGCCCTCCCTTGCAGGCCTGGTTCCTCCCAACTGCCCTCCCCTGCTGGCCATTTTGTATCCACATGCGGGCAGGATCTTTGACCACATGGGGGCAGCCCTCTTGTGTGATGGAGTGATGGTCAATCTGCAAATTACTCTTTTATTAAATAGGATAGAGGCCTGGTGCATGGGGGGGGGGGGGGCGCTAACTGGTTTGCCCTGAAGAGTGTCCCAGATCAGGGTGGGGGTTCCCTTGGGGTGAGGGGCGGCCTGGACGAGGGGCCTGTGGAGGTTTGCAGGCAGGCCACACCCCCCAGCGACCCAAGTGGAGGCCCTGGTATCTGGGATTAATCTATGTCCATAATTGAAACTTTGGAGCCTGGAGCGGAGCCAAGCCTTCTGCTCACTCTGGGGCGGCAGCCATTTCTATTTGAAACTTTGTAGCGTAGAGTGGAGGCCTAGGCCTGGAAAGGCAGGTTGAAAGCTTGGCTTCCTTCATTGCCAGGGAAACCCAAGCCTCTGTTCTCTCTAGCTCAGTGGCTGCTGCCATTTCTGTATCTTTCATAACTGAAACTTTGTAACATTGAGTGGAGGCCTAGGCAGGCAACAGCAGGCGGAAAGCTTGGCTTCTGTTGCTGCAGGGGAAACCCAAGCCTTCCTCCCGCTCTCAGTGGCGGCAGCCATCTTGGTTGGGGTTTATTTGCATAATCTGTTCCTGATTGGCTGGTGGGCATAGCTGTGGGCATGGCTTGTGGGTGTGGCGAAGGTGCGGTCAAATTTTCACATTGCTCTTTTATCAGATAGATTGTGGACATGTGGGCCTTGAGCCAGGAGTAGGCAAGAATCTACAGGAGGAGACAGAATCGCCTCTCCTGCCCGCCAGAGAGCAATGCCATTCTAGAGCCAGAGATCCCACAGGATACACTAGTGTACCAAGCTGGGGAATATTACCAAACCACCCAATCACCCAAGTGTTGGAGCTGGGGGCAGGGGCTTCAGGGACTATCCCAGCCTCTACCACTGGATGCCAGTAGCATCCCATCTCCCTCCCCAGTTGTCCACAGTCTAGGCAACTAATATGTGACCAGGCACTGCCAATGTCCCGCAGGAGACAAAATCACCACCGGTTGATAGCCAAAGATCTGGACTAGTAATTCCCAAGGTACCCTATTTTCTGGCACATAAGACGACTTTTTAACCCAGGAAAATCTCCTCAAAAGTTGTGGGTCGAAATCAAACCTGATGTTTTTTTAACTTTTATTGCGTTGAGGAGGGTTAGTCTTATACGGCGAGTATATCCCAAGCTCTATATTTTAATGGAAAAATTGGGGGTCGTCTTATACACGCAGTCATCTTACACACTGGAAAATACGGTAAATTCTGAGGAACATGAGTTCAATAAACTCCTCTACAACACAAGTGTTCCGTGGTCCACTAAGTTTGGGAATCTGAATACTGCACCCCCTTAGCTATTCTCCATATTAGTGTGTTAAAGGCCCTAAAAGATCTGCAAGAAAAAAAAATTTAGCAATTTTAAGCTCATATTTTAACCTAATATTTTGCACACTTTCTCAAACAAACCCCCCCCTTTTTTTAATCTATTTACAACTTTCAGAGCTAATGTCCCAAAGAACACATTGTGAGATTTCGATATCTGTGTGTATGCACAAGCGTGTGCGTGTAACATACCAGTCAACCCATCCTCCCTCCTTACCCCCAGCCAGCTGAAGCAATAAGTCAGTCACGTTTCTAAGCCCTATTCACAGGTGAGTGGCAGTGCCACGTCTGGATTCCTGATTCCCAGCTTACTTTCTCCTGCACAGATTGTTGGCATGTTACCCACAGCAAGATACAGAGGTCTATCCTCCCTGGGCTGTGTCACAGTTTGGTTCTACCAACACCATCAGAACCTCCACCTAGGAAGCCAGGGCTGGTGAAACAGGAGCAGGAATATTCCTCAGGAGAGCAAGCAAGGCTGCACTCCCTGCAGGCAGGTTTGAGGACCTCACAGTGGTGATCGCTGAAACTGCAGGCAGATGCAAAGAGGTGCCACTGTCTCAGCATCACGCACATCCACGCACCCCTCACCAGCCCTTCTAAGTGCAATTCCCACCAGGGTCGATCCACCTAACTCTCCTGTGTAATGATACAGTGCACCTTTGTATTGTGGCTGAAAGTATGTCAGTCACAAGAGGCCAAGGCCTTGTTCATCAACACGCCTGACTAAAATTCACGGATCAATTAACACAATCAATCTCCCCTGTCCAGGCTGTCTCTTCATGATTTCCTTGGGTCACATTCCATCACGGCTCTCCCAGGCTCCAAACAACTACATTTTGGGGTATTGCAGCTGTTCCATCCCAGAAGTGTCCACCGTCCGTTTCTGTATTTTCATTATTTCTAAGAATAAGAGATTAATTTCCACCTCAGATCAGCTGGCTCAGTGACCCTTCAGAAGGCGGCACATCCAGGTGCCTCTGGGCTACACCACATGAGTGGCTGATGGTCTCCAAGAGCAAGCACTGGAGGGCCACTGAGGGGCTCCCATTCTCAGGCTGCAAAACAAAATACGATATGGAGAGGGAAACGCTCGATGGTGTGAGGTGCTATAGTTGTGCATGGGGGTGAAAGGTAATCATTACCACAGGGCCTCCGGTGCCAACACCCATGCGGCACCGGGGAGCAGAGGACGTTCCCAGGGACTGTTCTGGTCCTTTGTGATTTGCCAAACAGAAGGGTATAGGGACAGAAATGGGGAAGGGTCTAAGTGCAGGGCAGGCTGGGCCCCCATCCTGGTTTACCAAGGCTCCAGCGGGTCTGAAGAATACAAAGGTGACTGCAGGAGAGGCTGAGCCCTGGGGCAGCTGCAGCCAGTGGGTGTCTCAACAGCTGCAATAGGAAATCCAGCAGCAACTGCTGGTGTCTGTGCTGCTAGGACACTGACAGTAAAGACCTGGAGGCTAGGCCCCTCAAATGGGAAAGGCGTGCCTTTTACACTGGCAGGATCCCAGACTCATGCCCACATCTTCACTCTCCTTTCTCCTTCCCTTCCCCTTTGCCGCACCTTTGAGGTGCTGGGATAAGGGCATGCTTAAAGATAAGCCAAAGGGACTTTGCTTCCTTAAGCTTCTTTATTGCTTTGCACAAATCTCACACAATCACCCAGTGTTCCTTCACTCAATCAGCCCATTTTTATTGGCACTATTGTAGGTGCTGGGCATATGGTGCCAAGCACGACAGAGGAGGTCCTGCTTGCTTGTCGATCGGATTCCATTATGGTGCCTTCTTCATAAAACCTATCTAAACACTGGTGGTTCTGATTTTACTTCCTCATTTAGCCACTATGGAAGTCAAGGACAGCCGTCGAGTGTCAGATCCAGGGAACGTTCAATGGGAAGAGGCCTTGGAGATGAGCGTTGGCGTCACCATCACACCAAGGAGCAGACTGACATCCAGAAATAAAGAGAATCATTCATCTGACCCAAACCCCTCCGATGGCCAATGAAAACACAGTCTTGGGAAAATGACAGGCCCACGTAGCATCACACAGGAAGGTTGGTGGCTGAGTCAGGCCCAGCAGGCAGAGAACCCGAAAGCACTCACTTTCAACCTAGCTTTTCACCTCCACTGTCATTTTAAAGCGGGGTCATTATGGTACAACTTAAAAAAATAAAAGTGTTGAATTTTCAACACTGTTTTTAATTATCAAAAAGACCCAAAACAGACTTTGCTCCTATACTTGGGCAGGAGAGATCGCTAGAGGGGCCAGGGGTGGATGAGGAAGAAGGGTGAGGTAAGGGACCAAGTCAGGGTCAGGGAGGGGTCAAGGTCAGGAATAGAGTAGGATGGGGGGAGGACAGGCTAGGGGAGTCTGTTCATAATAAGAAGCAGCGCTGACTTCATACTTCAAACTGGGGAAGATCAGGGACTCAGGAATCAGGCAACCATTATGATGTCTGTTTTAATTTTTCAGAACAAGTGATGTCCATTTTTGACAGGTCATTTTGACATCATCAATATCCACAGTGGCATCAAGCCTGAGTGCAGCACAATGTCCTATTGTCCCAAGCCGGGCCCAGACTACAAAGGTAACAGTGATGCAATCAAAGCCACATCCGGTCACAGAAAGCCTCCCCATGGGAAGCTCAGCAAAATGTTTTATGTAACCTCACTCCCCAGCACAGGTCCTAGCTGCCTGCCTCTTTGCAGTAACATACGAGGCTGGCATCAGAACATGGAAACCCCGGGTGAGGTCTTAGGCACATTCTCCGACATCCATGGGTCAGTCTCTCCTTTTGGACCATGTTCCCCATGGAAGAACTGACTGCTGGGATGTCAGATGCACTAGAACAATACTCTTCCTACCATGTTGGGAAAGAATGCTGGGTCCTGGGCAAGGATCCTGGTCTGGATGGTGTGGAATAGAGCTGGAGGCAACCATGGTCTGGAGAAGCAGCCATTACCACGAAGCCCCTTCCCTACACTTCTCAAAGCTTAGACAAGATGCCAGCTCAAGAGTCCACCCACTGTGAGGCCGCCTGCCTGTGTGCAGTATGGCAGGGGCACGGGAACCTCGTGTCAATTCTTCTGCATGAAGACATGCCACAGTGTCCTCAAAGCCCCCAGAGCCCGAGTGTGGTGGCTCTCTCTCCCAAATCTCCAGGCCCCGCAAAGATGCTGAAAAACCCAAGACCCACCGATACATATGTTTAATTTATGAATAACACACTGAGGTCCTTGTGCAGGAGGAAAAAGATGCTTCCCTGCCTTCTCCGAACTTTTTGGCTGCCGGGCATTGCCCCGATTTGAGATCAGAGATGGAGTCCAAGTCAGTGGCTTTTAGACTAACCAGAAGGGCTCAGTCCTAACCATGCTGGTCACACAGCCCCGTCACCACCACCTGAGCCATGTGTCGCCTGAGCTATCAACTATACTGGCACTGTTTCCCTAAGTGAACATATATTGTTGAATTTGGTGAATATATTTTAATGAAACTTTGTAAGACTACCACATGTAAAACACTGGGATTACTTGTGGGGTGGGGGTGGGGGGAGAAGAAAAGCTTTAAGATAAGCACAATGCAAATAAAACCAGATCAAGAAACTCCAGTGAGATGCCCCCGCTGGCAAAGGCTCCCTACCTCGGCGGCTGCAGGGACAGGCGAGCACTGAGACATAGTCAGGATCGGCCCGAAACTTTCTCCTTGATTATCAGGCTGCAGAGAAAGCGCACGGCCCTCTTCCTCCTAGTGAGTCATGTCCTGCCCTTGTAGCAGGCACGCTCACTCACTCCCCATGCTGTGCTCCCTGCGTGTGGGGAACCCTGAAGCTTCACACTCTCCAATTTCTGTTAACCCTGGGCTGCTGGCTGAACTAGGCTTCCAGAGTTCCTGCCCGCCTCACCTCCTGAATACCCTACAATCTTCAGGTTACAATGAGGATGCAAAAGACCAGAGAGGGCGAGAGGGTGCCCAGTTCACCAGCTGGCAGTGACAGAGGGAAAAACTTGTCAGTGATACCATGGAACCCAAATACTGAGGTAGGGGAGGGCTTTTAAAACGCTTACATTCCCAATCTTAACCACGAGTAGAATTCACCAACTTACCCCCAATACCCATATGGAGGCTGTGTATCAGTGTTGGCAGGTGCAGAGTGTCTGAACCGGGAAGGGAAGATGAAACTAGGGCCGGGCATCCTTGAGATGCTGCTGGAGGCAGCATGTGCAACTGGCCACTCCAACACCCCTTCCTAAGGAAATAGGGAAGGCCACAGCCATGCGGGCCTTCACAGGCCAGTACCTAGGCCTGCTTCTCAATCAAGACCCAACTGGGTTAAAGTTCCCAGAATCTCAGGCAGAACTGGGCAAAGGTAACTTACCAGATGAAACTAGAAGCGTACCAAAGCTAAGACTTATATAAATCGGAGTTGACTATTTACATTACAAGAAAATTCTCTACTGTCCAAAAGCTATCCTTTGTAGTCCAGCTTCCCAAGAACACGTACGTGTTTGTTAACAGGTTATTACCTCTTTGGCAGGTTCTCCAGCTCCAAAGAAAACTCGCAGGAAAAGGAGAGGGAGAGACTGAATTCCTGCTGTCAGTCTGCCAAGCTTCCAGTAAAGCGCTCCCCATACAGTAACTCAGTTAATTAACCCTCCCAGAAGTGAGGAGTGATCATCTGTCCTTTGCAGAAAAAGGAAAAAGCCCAGAGAAGTACAGTAACTTACCCAAGGTCACACAGCTACTATGGCAGCAAAAGCATGGGCTGTTTCCAGCAGCATGCAGCACAGCCTTCCAGGGAAGTGCCATTTGCATTATTATCACAGTGTGCGGAATACGCTCTACTGGCACACAATTCAGTGACTGTTCGAAAGGAACGTAAATAAATGCTAGGAATGCCATACACAGTAAAGATGACTCAGTGAACCTTAAAACTTATTAAAAACATATATGGATCAGAGACGTCAAATACAAATTATCTGACTCTACTAGTCTAGAAAGAGAAGAGATACCTCGTGCCTAAAACCCTACCATTCCAGTCCTAATTCTTCACACACACACACACACACACACACACACACACACACACACGATTCTTCAGCCAAAATGTCCCAGTTGAGTAAACTGAAATGCAAAGATTAGGGAAGTGTTCCTAGCTTTCTCCAATGCTCCCCACACTCCCCTGCCCCCAGCCCAACCTCCCACTGCCTCCAGGATCTGGAATTTGTCTGGCTGACCAGAGGACAGAGCAGAGCACTTGTTACCAAGGATGAGCCCAAGCTGCTCTGAGAGGGAGTGTGACTTATCCTCCTTCAGGAGGCAAACTCTGGATGAAGGATGGAAGCATTGATTACCCAGTGGTTATCAGGTGGGGAAGGATGGGAGGAAAGAGAAAGGAAAAGACAGGGAGGGAAGGGAGGAGGAGAGGGTAGAACACAAGAAGTTTAGTTAAAATACACTGTCAGTAGCACAAGATAAAAATAAAAATAGGTTTTTTAGTAATTTAAAGTTTTTAAAAAATAAAAGACATGTTGGTTGGATTGTGACCAGGTTTTAAATGACTTTTAAAGTTATTATTACATCATTTTTATGACTTTAAAATTCTAGAGTGGAAAGGTATAAAACATTCATGGATAGAAAATTCAGAGGGACTGCCAAGGGGAACATGGTCTGTAATGATTTTATAAAACAGTATTACATGCAGTGCCTGGCATCCTCCTGAGACCCCTGGGAGCCAGAACCAAGGCCCATAGAGCTTGAATGGGCCCTCTGATGGCAGGGCGTAGATATCCCCAGAAAGAGAAAGGGGTACAGAGGGGAGATCTGCACTGGGTGCCAGAACCGACCTGGTCAGGTGGGATTTTAACGGCATCACTCGGCTCTAATGCTGGTGTGCTTTCCACATGCAGGGGCCTTGTGCTCCCTCACCAGGCCCAGGAATGAGGTGGGAGGACTGTCAGGGGACTTTCTCATCCTGGGCCCCATTGCACACCTCCAGGGAATGTCATTTCCATAGACAACTATGTAAATGCCTCCCCCCCCCCCCCCCCCCCCGGAGCCCTGCAGAGTGGTGGCATCCTGGCCAACCCCAGTCCATCAGCTCCGGGGAAAAGGTGTTCAAACATGAAGAACCCAGCTGTCGCTTGGTGCCCCTTGAGAATAAAGACCCTTGGTGGACTACGTGTGAAAAGAAAGGCCTTGGGGCCAGGCTGCTCAGCACGGAGTCTCAGTCCTGCCACCGTAGGCTCCAGTACTTCCTACTGTGTGACTCTAGGAAACCCCCCTACCCTCTCTGAGTCAAAGCTCTCATCTGTACCAATGATGCTGCACTAAAACCAAAGAACAAGCAACCTGTGTGCCGTGACCACGGCTGGGTAAAGGGGAAGCAGGCCCACTAAGGCTCACAGCAGACATCACGAAGCCCTGTTCTAAGCCTGCCCTTTGCACAGGTTCATTCATTGAATCCTTCCAATAATTCCATGAGGCCTGTGCAATTTTTATCCACATTGTATAGGTAAGGAAACTGAGGAACAGAGAAGTTCCATTTCCTACGGCCACATGGTTAGTAAAAGGCAGAACAAGATGCCACTCAGCAGCAGGCTCTGGAGTCTGCCCAGGCCATTGCCATACAATGCTGCCTGCTACAGAGGCCTAAGGCCCTCTATGCCCACCAATAAGATTCAGCCCAACCGAGGTGGCAGGACAAATATTAAGATTTAAATGTTGATGAAATATTTAAATAACCCTTTGAGATAATAGTGGAAAGATACGGCCTAGCAGAGCATGATTAACTGCCAAATGCAGCCAACCAGACAGAATTGCTCTAAAGGTCCATTCTGAGATTGGTGAGGTCATTCTGAGATTGTAGGAAGCCCAGGAGACAGAATAGGAACTGGCTTTTGCAGGGTGAGCAAGATCTGAACAGGCGAAGAAATGAGAGAGCATCCTAACATGAAGTAAAATTCAAAGAGGATGCCCCATATCTGAAGAGATGGGGGACCCCAAATGACTAAAGGTACTTAGAAGAGGAGAGCACAGAGCTGAAAAGGTATGCTGAGGCCAGGCCTTGGGGTAACATGGACTAAGCCAGGCCAAGGAGTCTGAGCCTTACCCTGTAGAGAATAGGGAGCCACGGAGGAGTGGAGTGTGGGGGGAGAAGTATCATGGCCAGCTCTGCAGGTGATTAACTGGACTCACTAAGGGGTGCCAAGGAGGAAACCTGATGCATGATTACAGGTGTTCGCCAAAGAGCTTTGGGGTTTTGACAAAGGAAAGATATTAAGGTCTTGATACGCCTCAGAAACCAACTAGGGAGGGGACACTTGAAAACTTCCGTTGGGCGTCTTCTTCCCAGGACTCTTTAGAACTCGGCATTCTGTGTCTTCAGGGAGGTAAGCAAATAGTAAGCAAGAGTCCCGCAGGGTCATATCCAGTGACCAGGACTTTAATGATATTTTTATCCTTTTGACCAGAAACACACTGGGAAGAAATGAAGTGTGAACATCCACAAGAGGCTCTAAACTTCCTTCTCTATTAGCCATGCGGTAACCCTGCAGACTCACCATATGGCCCACCAGCCAGTGGCCCCTTCGGATCCTGGACAGACTCATCCACTTAATTATTTGGTGACTATAAATAGAAAGGCTGGACAATAGGCTGAGATTCCTCTGTCTTGCAAACAAAGACAGGGTCCCCAGTTGGCAGAATGAGGGGTTTCCCTCAGTCCAGCCAGGTCATTCACTCGGGGTGATCCAGAGCCTGAGATAGCGACAGAAGCACTGGGTCACCTGGGGCCTCTCCTCTCCTGCAGAGTGGGCAGTGGAGCATATTTGACCACTCTTAGTTCTTAGAGGGGAACTGGGGTTGGGGGGAAGAGGGGTCAAGAGGTCACCCAGGAGACTGGAAAAGTCCATTTGCTTTGAGGTCAAGATCTAGCTCTGGACAGAGGATCTGAAAAAAATGGCGGCAGAACAGAGGGACTCATTCTGAATCTTGTCCCAGGGCAGACAGAGGGAGCAGCTGAGGGTTGCACAGGGAGTGTTTGTTGGTGAGTTGGGAGACAGCTGGGCTGCAGGAGAAGGAGGGGGACTGCTGGATTGGCCTCCCCTGACTGAGCGGCCCGGGTGCGGATGAGCTCTATCGTGGAGACACCAGCTCGGAGGGGAACTGCGCCATCTTGAAGGGGAAGGGCCTGAAAATATACAACCTCAGTACCCACTGAACACCGGTTAACAGCTGGCTCAGACTTGGATTCGGAGGAGCTCTGCACTCCGCTATGAAAAGGTCAGATTTAGCCCATGGTTAGGTTGGGCCTGAGACCCAGGCAGCTAGAGGAGCAGGGAGAACTGCTCCTGAAAAAAGTCCGTGGCTGTTGGAGCTAGTAAATGTGGAAGAGGGCCCTCAGAGCTGGGGCAGAGGGGATTCCTAGGAAGCAGCCCATTTAGACCTGACAAAGAAAGACAGCCCAAAATTTTTGGGAAGGTCCTAGCTGCTAAACCCAAGAAGGAAAGGGGTTTTGCTCAGACATACGAGCAGAACCTGAGTTCTTGCACTTGCATTTTTCCTCTCCTATTCAAGCTTCTGAATGCTAAGACAGGAACCCAGGATCGCCTGGTTGGGGATACCCTGAGAGGCTGCAGGGGAGAGCTGTTTTTATGGAGCCTGGGGATCAGAACAGGCAGTCACCATTAGAGAGGCATCTCTGGAGCAGCCCACTCACACAAATCAGTATTGAATACCACAGGGATAGCGGGATTTTAGGTCAGGCTAGAGAGGACCAATAGACCTGGAGGTCAATCCAGAAACACTGCCACCCAGGGGTTGAATTAGAAAATTGACTCTTGTGTAACACAAATTAAGGAATCAATTTTATTTCTACAACTATTTCACCTTTTTTTAAAGTGCCATTTTACTTCCTTTTTATTCTAATTTGGGAATAGTGTTCTACAGTCTATTTTTATCTACCCTTTAGTATCTTTTTACTCTACCTCAACTTCACCTTTATGCCACCACTCACTTGCTAATCTTTCCCTATTTAGTGTCTTGTTTCCCTTACACTTTTCTTCCTTTAGATTTTCCTTATTCTTTCTTTTTACCCCCTGTGAAAAATTCACTCCTTATATATCTAATCTCCAACCACCTGCTCCAAGTCCATACACACCTCTCACTTCTCGGACTTCACTATTCTAAATTGTTTTTCTCTCTGTCCTGTTGTTGTTGTTTACTTGACTATTGATTATATCGATATTATATGCAAGTTTGTGAGATTGGATTGCTTATTCTTTTCTTTTAGTTTGTTTTGTGGGGCGGTTTTGGCATTGTTTTTTATTTTGTTGTTGTTGTTTACATTGTTTTTTGATAGATTTATGCTTCTGTGTTCCTGCACCTCCCTTGATATTAGTTGGTGTATGTAGTTTGTATCAATCTCCAAATATTTGTTGCTGGCTTTCATTGGCATTAGTGGCTGTCCTGTAGGAGTTTTCACCCCATATTTATAGTTTATTCCCCTTTTCTTTCTTTTTACTTCTTCCCTTTTCCCAATTTCATTTTGGCCTTTCTTTCTTTCTTTCTTTCTTTCTTTCTTTCTTTCTTTCTTTCTTTCTTGTATGTAGGTGTGTGAGTCTCTCTCTCTCTCTCTCTCTTTCTCTCTCTCTCTCTCTCTCTCGTGTGTGTGTGTGTGTGTGTGTATGTGTGTATGTGTGTGTGTTTTCTTACTCTCTTCTTTATCACCTATCACCTAATTTGCCTTTCTCTGGCGATCACCTTTAATTTGGAGTTATTAATACCGTGAATACATTCCTGTTCAATTCTTGGTGTGTTGCACCTGGTTGTGTTGTATTTTGTGCCTTTAAATCAACACAGGAGAGTGAGAACTACATAACCAGACACACTGAGAAGAGAGATCATGGGAAGACAAAGAAACAGGCTGCAAATGAAAGAAAAACAAGCCTCACCAGAAAAGGATGGAAACAAGCAACCTGTCAGAGAAAGAATTCAGAGAAATAGTCATAAACTGGCTGAAAAGAATGAAAGACAAATTTGACAATATGAGTAAGAACCAAGAGGAATTGAAGAAGAAGCAAGAGGAAATGAAGAAGACCCAAGAAGAAATGAAGAAGAGCCAAGAAGAAATGAAAAGTGACATTGCTGAGGTAAAGAACTCAAAAGAAAGTATCAAGAGTAGACTAGAAGAAGCAAAAGACCACATCAGTGAGCTAGAAGGCAAGGGAGTAAAAATACCCAAGTAGAGCAGCTTCTAGGAAAAATAAACATAAAAAGCAACAGGAGAGCCTAAGGGAACTTTGGGACAACATGAAACAAAATAACATCCACATAATAGGACTGCCAGAGAGACAGGAAACTGAGCAAGGAATAGAAAACCTGCTGGAAAAAAATAGAGAAAAAACGTCCCTGATATAGGAAAGAAAAAAACCCCACAAATTCAAGAAGCTCACAGAGTCCCAAGCAAAATAAACCAAAAAAGACCTACACCAAGGCACATTATAATTAAATTGGCAAACACCAACGAAAAAGTAAGAATCTTCAAAGCCACCAGAGAGAGACAGAAAGTCACCTACAAAGGAACCCCCATCAGATTAGCAAGTGATTTCTCAACAGAAACCCATCAGGCCAGAAGGGAATGGAATGAAATATACAAAGTCATGTAAAGGAAGGGTCTGAATCCTAGAATACTATACCCAGTAAGGCTATCAATCAAAATTGAAGGTCAAATCAGGAGCTTCACAGACAAAAAAGGGACTAATGGAATTCATTACCACCAAACCAGCAATGTAAGAAATGCTAAAGGGTCTGCTGTAAAAATAAATAGGGAAGAGAAGAAGGAACACAGGAGTAAAGAACAAAAATGGCGACAAATAAGTACCTATCAATAATAACTTTAAATGTAAATGGTTTGAATATTCCAATCAAAAGACATAGGGTAATGGACTGGATAAGAAAACACAACCCACATATCTGCTGTCTATAAAAAACCCACCTCCGAAAAAAAGTCGCACACAGACTGAGGGTGAAAGGTTCTTCAGGCAAATAGAAATGGAAAAAAAGCTGGGGTAGCAATACTTATATCCAACAAATTAGATCTCAAAGTGAAGGACATAACAAGAGATAAAGAAGGCCACTTCATAATACTAAAGGGAGCAATGCAACAAGAAGAAATAACTCTGGTAAACATATACGCACTGAATACAGGAGCACCCAAATACATACTAAAACTCCTAGAGGACATCAAGGGAGAGATAGACAGCAATACAATCATAGTAGGAGACTTTAACACCCCATTATCAACATTGGACAAATCCTCTAAACAAAAAATCAGTAAAGAAACATCAATCCTCAATGACTCTCTAGACCAGATGGAATTAATTGACATCTTCATATCATTTCACCCCAAAGCCACAGAATATACATTCTTTTCAAGTGCACATGGGTCATTTTCAAAGATAGACCATATGTTGGGTCATAGGCAAAGTCTCTCCAAATTCAAGATGATAGAAATCATATAAAGCATATTCTCAGATCACAGTGGCATAAAGCTGGAAATCAACTACAATAGAAACAATTCAAAGAAATCAAACACATGGAGGCTAAACAGCATGCTATTAAACAATGACTGGGTTACCAGAGAGATCAAGGAAGAAATAGCAAACATCATGGCAACAAATGACAATGATAGCACAACAATCCAAAATCTCTGGGACACAATGAAAGCAGTTTTGAGAGGGAAGTTCATAGCTCTACAATCCTAATGCAAAAAAAAAAAAACAAACAAACAAAAAAAAGAAACGACGGCAATAAATTATTTAACCCAACAACTCAAAGAGTTAGAAAGAGAGCAACAAGAAAAGCCCAGTGTACGCAGAAGGAAGAAAATAGCAAAGATTACAGCAGAGATAAATGACATAGAGACCAAAGAAATAATACAAAAGATCAACAAAACCAAGAGCTAGAAAGAATAAACAAGATTGATGAAGCTCTAGCCAGGCTCACCAAGAAGCAAAGAGAAAGGACCCTAATAAATAAAATCAGAAATGAAAGAGGTGAAATAACAATAGACCCCACAGAAATACAAAGGATTGTTACAAAATACTATGAATAATTCTACTCCAACAAACTGGAAAACCTGGAGGAAATAGATATATTCTTAGAAAAAAATATAATCTCCCAAACCTCAATCAGGAAGAATCTAAACAGCTCAATAGACCAATAACTATGGAAGAAATTGAAGCAGTCATCAAAAAGCTTCCAGCAAACAAAAGCCCAGGGTCAGACGGCTTCACAGGGGAGTTTTACCAAACATTCTAGGAAGAACTAAAACCTATGGTCCTCAGACTATTCCAGAAAATTCAAGAGGATGGAACACTTCCAAATTACTTCTATGAAGCCAGCATCACCCTAATACCAAAACCAGATAAAGACGACACAATGAAAGAAAACTATAGGCCAATATCCCTCATGAAAATACATGCCAAAATCCTCAATAAAATTCTAGCAAATTGGATCCAGCAGTACATTAGAAAGATCATAAACAATGACCAAGTATGATTTATCCCAGGAATGCAAGGATGGCACAATATCCGCAAATCAATAAATGTGATACATCACATAAACAAATTGAGAGATAAAAATCACATGGTCATATCACTTGATGCAGAAAAAGCATTTGACAAAATCCAACACCTCTTCTTGATAAAAACTTTCAACTAGGTGCGAATAGAAGGGTCATACCTCAACATAATAAAAGCTATATATGATAAACCCACAGTAAACATCATACTCAATGGGCAAAAAAAACAACAACAATTTCCCCTAACAACAGGAACAAGACAGGGATGCATACTCTCACCACTCCTGTTTGACATAACACTGGAAGTATTAGCCATTGCAATTAGAAGAAGAAATAAAAGGCATCCAAATTGGAAAAGAAGAAGTAAAGCTATCCTTATTTGCAGATGACATAATATTGTACATAAAAAACCTGAAAGACTCCATAAAAAAACTAATAGACATAATAAATGAGTTCAGCAATGTAGCAGGATACAAAATTAATGCAAAGAAATCTATGGCATTTCTATATACCAATAGTGAACTTACAGAAAGAGAGACTGAAAGAGCAATCCCATTTACCATTACACCAAAAAAATTAAGATACTAAGGAATAAACTTAACTAAGGAGGTAAAAGACCTATTCACGAAAAACTACAGGACAATATAGACTGATGAACGAGAACGGATGCAGAGACTGAGAAAAGTCCATCAGAATGTCAAACCTCTGGGTAAGTGTGGGGTGGCAGGAGTAAGGGAGAAAGTCAATATATTTGACTTCCTGAACTAAGGTAAGTAATTTGTGTTTTTATATCCCTGACAAAGTTTATATAAAGTTATTAAAAAAATTGGCTGCTAGTTTGAGATTGAATTGTCATGGCCTAGAGCTTGTCATCTCCTATGGACACCAGTCCTTACGCTAGGCCCCCCTTTAACCTCCTGTGAGACCATAATACCCTTACATGATATTATTCTACAATGTCATTATAATTTTTGATATTTGACAAGAGCATATTGTATAATTATCCCAAAGAAATTTACAAACTAATTCTTTGAATGTTTGGCAGCAATTTAAAAAAGGACAGAAAAGGAATTAATCCCTTCCAGAAGGAATTAAGGCACTAAGAAGACACTCGAGCATTCTATATTGGCCCCTCTTGCCCTTTATGCCAAGAGGGACCCTCTTCTCACAATCCAAGTGCGCACAGCTGTTGCCTGAGCTTTCAGTTCAAGCTGTGGTTAAAACCTCTGGGTGGCTGGCCCCATGGATCTGTCTCTTACCCAAAGGTGTGAGCTGGGCCCTCCCTGGAGAAGAAACCTGGGTCCCCCGAGATATGTGATCAGTAATGGGACTCGCCAGCAGGCGAGGGCATTCCAAGGCAGGAGCTGGGCATGGAGGCCATAGGGGCATAGACTACCAAGGAGACAGAACTGAACCTCCTATCACCCTTCTTGGCCCCGAAGGATGGCTGGTTAGCTGGAGACAGGTAAGATTCCTCAGGGAAGGAACAACCTAAGACAGGCACAGCCACAGAGGGGCCATCAGGAGAGAGCTAAAAGATCAACAGAAGTGGGGCACAGACCCTCACCCACTAACCTTGCAGGGACCTGAACTCTCACCCCTTCTGAGGGAGGTCTCCTGCCCCCATGGCTGCTTCGCCTCCCAAGTCGGCCAGCAACAGCTGCCCTGTATCTAAATCCAGTCTAATACCAAGAATGCTCAGGGCCTATTCAAGAATCCAAATAATCCTTCCCACTAATATTTACAGGGTAAACTAAGATTTTTGCTTGAGTATTAAATTTTGCAGGAAAATAGTAATCAAGCTTTCAGATTAATTTAAATTGGCCAAGTGAAATAAGTGAATACTCAAGAAAATTTAAGTGTACTCTACAAAAAGCTGTTCCTAAAATATTAACTAAAATTTCTATTAGTAGTTCATCTCATTGTAAAATTGCCTAACATTCAAAGAACCTAGAGCAGTCATATTTGTGTGCAAAAATTAAGATTTAAAGTTACCAAGACTGCAATATAACATTTCCAAAAGCCCCCATTAATCAAAAAAGGGGGGGCGACAGTGGGGTAATATCATGTAAGGAAAAATATCCTGCAAGTAAATTATATCTAGAAAATTCATACTCCATAGAATTAATTTCCATTTGTAATGCCAACAGCAGGACACTCATGAAAAACACACATGATGTCAAAATAAGCCAAAGGAAAATCATTTGGGCAAAAATAAAAATAATCCCAAATCTAATTTACAGAAAAGATCCCTTTATTAACTTTTGGTTGAGAATATGTTTGTATATTTTCAGAAAACAACTCCAAGACCATATGGGTTCCTGCAACAAAGAGGAACTGACAGGTCTGTTCCAACCGCAAAGACAGTCCAGAGATGGAAGACACTGACGACACCTTGCCATGCTAGCAGTCATCAACTATGCCTTGCTGCAGGCGGCCCAGCTCCCAACCAGAGAAGGTGGAACCTGCATTGCCACCATATGTCCACCATCTAGATACCATTGCTGACATGTACACATGAGGAACTATTTGACATTGAAACTGGGACTCAGAACAGTTGGACATTGAAACTCAAAAATTTTTTGTTCTTATACATTTATTTCCAGTATGCAGATGCAAGATCTTTTTTTAAAAAAGAAACAGGGGGAAAAGATTGATACAGAGGCAAAGTAGTACTGAACAGACTGTCAAACTACAGGGGGGAGGTTGTGGAGGGTGGGGGTGGATGCTGTAAGAGATCAATCGAAGGACTTGTATGCATGCTTATAAACATAACCAATGGATACAAGACACTGGGGCAGGGGGGGCAGGTGAGGGCATGTGCTGGGTGGTAGGGAAGGCTGGGGGAGAGGACAATGCGGGGAAAAATGGAAAACTTATGTACTACTATTTGTAATACTTTAAAGAATAAAAAAATATATTTTTAAAAAAAGATCTAGCTCTGGTCACACCAGGTCTTTCCCACCTTAACACCTATGTGCCAATATTCAGCCATTGCTCTGGCCCCATCTCACTCCCAGGTCATCAGCTGCCCGAAGTTGACCCAGAACCAGGAGGCAAGCTCAGTAACATTCAAGGGCAGGAACAGCTGTCCTAGATTCCTGATACCACAAAGACAAGCTTGGCCCAGAGACCTTCCCCTCTCCTCCTGGACCTGTGCCACCCCACACCTCCATCCCCAGCCGTCACTCATGCCCCTCTGGTCTCCTCACTCTCCGAGATGGGCCTTTTGTATTGTGCACCTTAGGCCTCTCTTGCCCCAGCTCCCAGGTTCTCCTCACAGACCCCACAACCCTAGGGGGACCCAGTTTTGCAGTGACATAAACATGGCTTTGCCTTCTGGTTTGCTGCTATATTGGGCATATGGCTGAACGGTTCAGTGCCTCAGTCCCTTCAACAGTGTGATGTGCACAATAATGATACTGACCTCTGGGATGTTATGAGGACGGGGGGAGAGAGAGAGAGAGAGAGAGAGAGAACTAACATAAGGGTTCCTCCTGGAGCCTGGCATGTGGCACCGCCCCTAAGGCATGTCACTAGCAGCTTTCAGTTACATCTGTCTCCACCCCAGAATACACAGGGCATTGCACTGTTCTATGATGGGCTGGTTCTCCCCACTCCTTCCCCTTCCCATCCCAGTAGAAGCCAGGTGGCACACTGGGCATCTGTCCTTGAGACTCCCCATCGTTTCAAGTGGGAATTTGAACACACTTCCTTAAGTGTCTGACACCTGCTGTTTACCCTTCCTAGGCCTTCCTCCTCCTGTCCTGGCTCAGAGGCCACCCTCACCACAGGTGGCTAGTGGGCAGGAGAGCCCTCCTTCCTAGCTCATGTTTGCTTTTCAGCTAATGTGTTTACCAAGCGACAGGATGCCAGGGACCAGCCGGGATCGCTGAGATCCAGGAGAGGTTGGGTACACATGCAGAGATGGGCACCAGGTGAGAGAAAAGCCCCTATGGGCACTCGTCTCCAGCTGAGGGCCCTGCCTCCACACACCGGCCCTTCCTTCTGAAAAGGAAGGTCTTCTGTGGTTGCAGCAGGCTCCAGCCACTCTTGCCTGCAGAGGCGCAGTTTCTCCTTGGCTGGAAGCCCTTGCCTTCATGGAGTCCATCACAGATACCTGCCTTCCTCAGAGCCATCACCGAGCCCCATGTGGGCATGTTTAGAGCCATGTCTGGGTTGTAGTTGTGCCTTGGACAATTCATAGGGGAGTTCATTCAAGCTGATCTTCATGAGGCCAGGGACCTGGGAGAGATGTCTGCCATCAGAGAGACTGACAGCCATGTGAAGTGCAGAGGCCTGAGCATAGGAGGAACCAGGTCTGCCTGGTCCGGCACCAGCTCCCAGGTGGAACAGGAAAGAATCAGACTTTACAATCAAAGGCCAGAGTCACATCTGAGCTGGCCACTTCTTGGCTCCATGAATGCTGCTAACCCACTGAACCTCTCTGAGTCTCCAACTCCTCATCTGAGAAAGGGAATGAAAAACTGCCTTCCGCAAGGGGCTGTTTGAGAATACAAGGATGTAATTTAGAAAGATGACAAGCACATAGTAGGAGCTTGCTTAACAGCTGAGATTTGCCAGGATGCAGGAGTATTGTGTGACCTATCCAGACTCTTGCTCTGGGGACACTGGAGTCCGGAGAATCATCACTGTTTCCACCAAAGTAAGTTCTCCAAGGTTGGGCAGCAGGGAAGAGGAGAAGACCTTTCCTATCTTTTCTTCGAAAGCTGCTGGTAGCTGGATGAAGGATGGTGTAGGTAGCCAAGCAGCTAGATCCTTAAACAGCAACGCAGGTCTTTGATTGGAATTAATAATGAAATGGCACCTGTGAGCTGGCTTGGAACCACTTTACTTTGCCACATAGCACTTATATTCACTCTTCTCTCCCCTGGTTTGTGAGATATAAAATGCCATGCAAGTGCCTCAGTTGTCTCTGTGCTCAGAGGGGGAGGCTGTCCCCGAGTGGCTGTCAGCCCCGTGTTCCAGCCTCTCCAGGCAGTCCTAGAAGCCCGAGGACCCCCTGCCCAGCAGGCACTGCTGAGGCTGGAGGAACAGCTGGGCAGCCTGTCCAAAGGTGAAGGCTCCCTCTAAGCAGGCGCTACCACCCCGCTGGGGTCACCAGGGTCAGGGCCTTGAAAAGCCTTGCTGGACGGCACAGGGGATTCTCAACACAGGTCATCAGCAAGAGTGTCACCAGCACCGTTTTTCCCAGGTGAGGAGCAGGACATGAGGTACTATCAACAGGCCCCATGCCACACTGGGAGATTTGGTTTCCATAGCAACCCAAAGACAGCTGCACAAGGAACTATAAGATGTCCAAGACTTGTCCCCGACAGAGCCAGAGTGCCGGGATCCCAAGGGCAAAGACCCCTAGCAGTGCTGGGAGATGGAAACCATCTGTTTCTGTCCATTTCAGAAAAGCCCAGGGAAGCCATACAGGAAAAAAAAAAGGCTATCTCAGCTTTCTATGAAGGCAAGCTCCAAGAACACCCTGTGGGCTGAGCTGATGCAGGCCCAGTGAGCTGAGCACCACAGGGAGTTTAAAGGAAAATAGCCGTGCCCTCCCCACTACCCCACCACCACCACCAACACACACACACACACACACACACACCACAATGCAAGCACACACAGGAAAATAAAAACATACACAGGTTCCTATGGTAGATTTGTACATCAGAAAAATAGCAATGAATGACCAATTTCAACAAGATCCTTTAACAAAAGTGTGTATTTAACATTACCTTTGGACACTTCTAGTATTGACTTTGAGAGAGAGAGAGAGAGAGAGAGAGAGAGAGAGAGAGAGAAGAGGAGGGAAGGAAAGGGAGAGGAAGGGAGGGAAGGGGAAAGGAGGGGAGAGGAGGGGAAGGGAAGGAGAGAGGAGGGGAGGGGAGAGGAGGGGAGGGGAAGGGAAAGGGAGGGGAAGGGAGAGGAGGGGAGGGGAGGGGAGGGGAGGAGAGTCACATGCTGGCCCCGTGGGCTTTCTTGTGGTGACAGGGAGGGGAGAGAAGGGAGAAACATCTATTTGTTGTTCCACTTATTTATGAATTCACTGGTTGATTCTTGTGTGTAGCCTGACAGGTTGTTGGATTATGCCTGAAACCTTGGTGTATTCCAACAACACTCTAATCAACTGAGCTACCCAGTCAGGGCCTATAGTTGTTACTTTAACTGAGCAATTATTTCCTAACAGATTTCGGCACTGAATGTGAGGGAAGGAGGCAGGGAGAGAGAAAAAGACCCAAAACCCAAACTCCGCACCAGGTAGAAGCTGCACAATTAGCAGCCGGCGATCTGATATGGAATAACTCAGGAAACTTAATCACACGGCATGGCACCAGGGGCCTGCTCACTGTCCACAGATGTCACCACAGTCATCAGTCAAGACCAAGGGGTGATGAGCCACAAACAGGCCATGGGGCTGCTCTGTCTCTGCTCATTCATCAAATCCCAAAATACCATGATGACACCCAAGCCAGAGCTTCTGAGGACAGTCGAGGGGAACTCTAACTTCGTGGTTCAGGGACTCAAGGCATGGCCCTAAAAGCCAAGCAATAGCATGAATAGTAGAGCCAGAAGACGGATGACAGGAGGCAGAGAGGAGCAGGCACATGTGAGAGGAAGATGCTGAGCTGGAAGCAGCTGCCAGATGATATGGTTTCCCTGTTCTTCTCAAACAGCTGCCAAGGAGACCAGTGACTTGAACACAGCAACTGCCTGTGGAGATCCCCTCCCGCCAAGGCTGTGTGAGGAGTCAAAACTGCAGGCTGTCAGGCCCAAGAACAGCCTGTCTTCATCTGAGGGCTACAAGATGCCCAGGCCATATGGTTCCCTGGCTGCCAGCTTCTCCCAGATGCCAATGAGGACAGCCCCACACACACACTGGGAGGTGGGCACTCTAGTTGGATCTCTGCCACCAACTCAGAGGAGTCTGTGAATGAAACGGCGACAAGGCTCAAGGAAGTTCTCGAGGCCCAAGGAGTCCCCCCCCACTTGGTCCAGGCTCTGCAGGAAGAAGCAGGTCATCTCCCCAGGTGCCAGCCAAACTGCCTGGAGGACACCGAGCAAGGTCACCCCAGGTCACTTGGGGAGACACAAGCCAAGACTGGCTTGGCTTTCACTAAGGTGATGGCTAAGAAAGCAAACAGATGGAAAGTCACATGCTGGCCCCATGGGCTTTCTTGTGGTGACAGGGCCTCTGCCTGCACATCCAAGCTGCAAACTTTTCCAACCTGCCCTGGCTATGCTGTGCTCGGTCCTACCTCCACACCTGGGCTCATGCTACTCTGCTCACCTGGACGCTCTGCTCACCCAGGAGCTCTGCCTGCTGCTCTGGGACACCCAAGCCTGAGGTCTCCTCTAGCCCCTTCAGCAAGCTGCTCCTGCCGTGGCAATGCCCTGGCCTGACCCCCTGCAGATGGTCTCTACCTGGGGCTCCTTCAGGTCAGCCTTGGCGACAGTAAAGGGCTTCACCCAGGGCCACAGGGACAGTCCTGGGGACTACCTAAGACAAGCAGACCTTCTGGCCAGAAAGGGTGGACACTGTTGGGCACTGACAGAGGATCAAACCCAAAACCTTGGCGTGTGCACTTGGAGCTCCCTGCTGGGCTGGCTGAGACCTGGTGCAGCCTGAATCACCTCCACTTGTCCCTCTGGCCCCCTTCTGCATTTATCCCCATTAAACATCCTGTGCCCAAACTCAGTGTCTATTTCTAGAGAACCCAGTCTGCACCAGTGTCCATGCCTCTTACAATAGTCAATGGTTGGCCATTAGTATTATAATCCAGATTTCTCCAAACCAAGAAGATACTCAATAAATATTTGAGAACCCGTTGAAATAATTTAATGTTTCTACTTGTAGCTTGAGCTCGGCAGAGCTGCCTCTCTCCCAGGCACTCAGAGCAGCTACCCACTTGGTAGACCCCAAGACAATGAAGCCCTGAATGGACCACCATGGAGAGCATGCCTTCCCCTGGCTTCCTGGCAACCACACAGCACATTTCTCTTTCATTTCGGACGAGTAGCCTGAGAACCACGTGGAGATGATTCATCTGGGATGTTTGGAACCTGGGACCCAGAATAGTGGTCACTGAGTCCTCGGCGTTCTAAGCAATGGCTCTGCCCTTTTTCCTGGAAGATGGCGCCGTCTCATCGGCAATGCAGCCAACAAGTGCAACCTTGCTCACAGGGCACTTGAGTCAGGATGGCCTGGCGGCGCAATCATGCTAAAAAGGTTACAATTAGAGACACTGTTAAAACAGCCCTTTTGGCATTATTAAAGCTATTTGCCAAGTTTAGTGTGATATAAGTAGCGGGATTTATGGTGCCATGCCTATAATTTTGAGCAGGTTGACATGTCAAGGGGACACTCAGTGAACAGTAATCCAGGGTGTGTCCATCCTAATAAAGGGACAATGGTATCCTGCTACTCAAAGGGCCTGGACAACTACACCAGAACGTATGCCAAGGGTGGGCAGAGGAACATCCACTGCTCCTCAAGCTGCTGGAAACACTGTCTTCCGCTTGGGGAGTGCATAGTATTGTGAATCTCTCAGTTCAGGTTGGAAGCAACATTGCCGAGAAGGGCCGGCATTCGTCAGAATGAGAAGGCTGCTTTCTAGCCGGATTTCATCCTGAACAGCAATGGCATTCAACAAAGATCATTGTAACAGTGCTCCCCATTGGCCAGGTGCTCTGCGCACACCCATTTCATCCTCACAATCCAACAGGGTGCTGACTGACACACCCATTTTACAGGTAAAGCAACCAACGCCAGGGGACCCCATAACTAATCTACATCACCAAGCTAACAGGCAGCAACAGCCAAATGGTTTGGCTCTACTGGGACTTATTTCTGAGCAGAGGAGGCAGGTTGACGAGGGCACCTTTTACTTTTCATTCCATGTGCTTCTGTTTTATTTAAATTTGTTATAAACAGCAGGTCTTCTAGTCTTACTTTTCAAATCTTCAAAACATCAGAAATAACTTAATGAACAAAAGAAATGGTCCTACTTCTATAGAAAAAAAAAGTACCATAATTTGACAGTGTCTACCAGGAGCTATACACGTTTCTGTCCTTCGGTACAATGCCATTTCTGGAAATCTATCCTGAAAAACTGAGCAAAGACAGACACATTTACATGCAAAAAAAATGTCTTTATTATGAACTGTTACTTTCAATAAGCAGAAAGAAACTAAACATCCAACAACAGAAAAGACTGGATGGACTTCCTTGTAATGGACTGGCTGGTGCCATTAAAAATATTCTTAAAATAGCAATGGCAACAGAAAGAAATGCTTTTTACATATTTTTAGGTTTAAGAAGTAACAAGTAAGTCTAACTACCAATGCAGATAAAAACCTAAAATATGCAACCCCTCCCACATGGAGGGTGACAAAGGCTCTTAGAAGAGTAGGTAACTGTGGAAAGAAGTTTCAAGGATGAAGGTGAGTGGGTGAGCAAAAAACTCTTACTTTTTATTTTATATCTTTATGAATTACTTGAATGTTTTCCATGTGTTGCTTTTATTTTAAAAATTAACATATGTAAAGCTTTACATATATTATGATCCAATCATGTTTTCAGAATAACATCCTATTTAATAAAAGAGAAAGATGCAAATTGATGTACCTTTGCTACGCTACTAGCCAACAGGAGCAATATGCAAATTAACCCCCAAGCAAGATGACAGCTGGACCCATAGCTGCCTGAAGCCTGGCCATGGTGGCCCACATGGCGGCAGGGGTCCGAATAGCAGCCCCAGGCCCAGCAGGGGGTCCGGACCCCCCACTGCCGCCACGAAGCCCAGCTATGGCAAACCTAGGGCCGCAGAGGGGGTCCCGATCACAGCCCCAGACCCAGCAGGGCATCCGGACTCCCACTGCCACCTGAAGTCCGGCCCTGGCAGCTGCTGGTGGCGGGGGTCCCTATCGCAGTCCCGGACCCAGCAGGTCATCCGGACCCCATCGCCGCCCAAAGCCTGGCCATGGCAGCCACCTAGGGCGGCGGCGGGGTCCCGATCACAGCCCTAGACCCAGCAGGGGGTCCGGATCCCCGCCGCCACCCCGAAGCCCGGCCATGGCAAACCTGGGGTTGGGGGGATGGGGAGGTTGATTGAAGACAAAAACCTGCAGTCCTGGCACCCAGCAGCCCCAAGGCCTGAAGCAGAGGTACTTGGGTTGCTGAGGGGCATGGGTTGGGACAGCAGACACAAACCCGTAAGAAATCGGTGGAAAGGGAGATAAATGATCAAAACTTTATCCCCCTTTCCACAAGATGAGAAAACTGCCTCTGGATTATTTAGTGCTGTGGCCAACACCTTTCTACAAACACAGGGTAATGTTATGATCACTCCCAGAAAGGTCTGGTCAGAATACCGTCTCCAGGGAATAATGCTACTGTGGCAAATCACTAAGAGAGGAAACAAGCTTTTGTTGGGTTTACTCTGAAGGTCAGAGAACATGCCACCCCAACATATGCTGTGTTGTTAAATTGATGATCTTGAGCTGCAGATGCTTGAAAAACAGCAAATTCATGAAGAGGATTTCACGGAAGTCTCCTGATCCCCCTAAAATCAGACCCCCTAGAGGAGCTTAAATGTCATAGGTCCCCTTGATGGGAGAAGTGTCATCAGGCAGAGAAGACTGACTCCTGTCACAGGACAGGAGAGTAGAAGTTGACATCACACCCAAACCTTGTTACAAACTATTTCCCCCCACCCCATTCATTTTTACTAAATATCATTTACTCTCCTCTAAGAGGCCTATATCTCCCATCCCCTTTCCCTAGGAAGAAGGTATTTAAATCTGCATTCTAAGCCACCTTGGGGAGTTATTCATTTTTCCCTGGGATCTCCCACATATACACAAGGTACACATGTTAATAAACTTTTGTTTTTCTTTTGGTGATCTCTTTCATTACAAGGGCCTCCACTAAGAACTCAGAAATTAGAGGAAAGCTATTTTTCCTCCTCCATAATTCTACCTCGGGAAATCAAGTCCCCAGCTGAGGGGGGAAAGCTTCTAGGGAGAAATCAATGATATTGGCATCAAAGTGGGATGGAGGGAACACGCATGGTTGCTGGTGGGAGTTCAAAGTGGTTCAACATTTTTGGAGGAGGATTTGGCAAATTTGATAGAAATGTTCAAGGTACATCCAAGAGTCTTCTTCTAGGAATCACACCTGCTGAGATAAAGCACAAGCGCATAAGCCTTACTCAGAACCCAGGATGCTACTGCGGGCTCCCCTTCCATGATAGGAAAACCTGGGAACAACCTGCATTTTTAGGACAAGGTGGCATCTATACTAATAAAAGGGTAATATGCTAATTAGACTGAACATCTTCTGGACGACCTTCCAGATGTCCTTCTGGATGCCCTTCCCAACAAAGCTATGTTGGCAGGGCCAAGGCAGAGGAGGTTAGAGGCAATCATGTAGGCAGCAGAGAGCAGTTAGGGGGACCAGGCCAGCAGGATAGAGCAGTTAGGGCAAATAGGCTGTCAGGGGAGAGCAGTTAGGGGGATCAGGCTGACAGACAGGTGAGTGATTAGAAGCCAGAGGTTCCAGATTGGAGAGAGTGTAGGCCAAGCTGAGGTGACCCCCTTCCCATGCACAAATTTCGTGCACTGGGCCTCTAGTTTTGTTATAATAATAAAAGACAGCAAAACATGACCTCTGAATTGCAGAATTATAGATAGGATTGCTTTCTCTTTATATTTTTTTGTGTGTGTTTTCCAACTTTTCTACCATAGACATGAATTTTACCATAAAATGCCTGTTTTAAACTTTAAAAAAATCCTTCTAGTAAGAGGATGTGCTACTTCTAATGAGGACCTTAGAAATCTCCGGTTTCACCCATCATGTCTTGCCTCAGACCCACCCGAAGGGTCACACTGCCCTGAGTCCAGCAGAAGAAAAAGGCCACCTGAGACCCTTACAAGAAACCAGCTAACACAGTGGACCCCAACTCACACAGGCTTAGCCTCACATGCTAGCTGAAGCCACTCCCCACCAGCCCTTGGCACAAGGTACAGAGGCCTCCAGAATTAAACAGGGAAGAATCTTTCTCTGATTTTCACCCTGACCAACACAGTGGCTGGAGGACATGAAACAGGTTTTTATTTTTTATTTTTTAATATATTTTATTGATTTTTTACAGAGCAGAAGACGTTTTTAAAAGGAACCTCTCCGCCCTGAAGGTGACCTGTCCACCCATGGGAGAAACCCTGGTTATGGGTTGCATATGCGCTGTGCAAAGCACTGAAGGGGTCACAGAGATGACCCAGACGTGGACCTGGCCTTCAGAGGAGAGTGAAATTCAGAAGAGGAAGAGAGGTGTGTCACCCACTCAAATCCTAAGCAGGAAGTGACCAGAGCCCTAGAGGCAGAGGGGTGGTTGAAGGAAGTGGGGTTCAGAGGAGGGACCCTTACTTCCAGCCTTGGGGACAAGGTGGCTTCCAGAAGAGGTGGAACAGGAAATGGCTAGATGTCTAAGTGTACTCAACAGAGGCCAGGTGTTCACCTGCCAGGTGAGGGCAGTCTCTGCAGTGTGTGAACCACGTGTCTGGGGACTGTCCCTCAGCTGCCAGGGATCACCACGTTCAGTCACCTATATTTCCAAAGACCTATGTGCCTGTTTTTATCTCCCCAGGGCACACAGCTCAATCACAAATTGGCAATAAACAAAGCTATGGATATTTACTAGATGTTTTTGAAATTCACACATCTTTTCACCGCAGGAAACTAGACCTAACAACTATTTTTTGTGAAGCACTCCTGGCTCAGGCTAATTCCCCACTCCAAGTCTCCCTCCCACCAAACTCTGCTAACAGCAATGAAAATGAAAGCACAGATCCTGTATCTGCTCATTGCCTGGACAAGAAAGGGCTTTCCAGATAGCAAAGGGCTCTTTCAGTAAAAGACGGCAAGACTCTCCCTACCTGGCCACTAGGAGGAGAGTACCAACCAGACTGATCCTCTCCCAGCCTGCTCCTGCCCCCATTCAGTAGGGTCCCCCACACAGCCAAGTAAGACTAGTCATGCCTCATGTGGTCACCCAGACACATGGGGACTGTAGATCAAGGGTGGTGATCACACTGAAGACGAAAGTGAGGTGAGTACCCAGGAGAGCAAGGCACGTTGACATCTAACCAGGGTTTTTCTCTAGAGGAAGTCAGTCTGGGATGCGGGGGGGGGGGGGGGGGGGGGGGAAGGAGGTAAATTCTGTAAAAGTTATTGGAGTGAGAAAGACATTTTGATGGTGGTGAGGAGGCAAGGTGATAATTTATTTGTAATGGACAAGGGGGTGGAGGGGGTACCCACCCACCCAGTGGGACATTATATACACTGTAGACATGCACAAGGTTAAGCGCCTTCACTGGCAGACATAGTGGAGGAAAAATCCTGCCAAGGCCACTTTCTGTCTGCCCACATGTATGGCACTGCCACAGAGCTATTGGCCCTCAGTTGCCACTAACCTCACCTGCAAATTGGGGACTGCATAATCTCTAAGTTCCCTTCTAGAAATGAGATCTTTTCCAGGAATAAATATTCACCCTCCATCTACTTTGAGGGTTGGATGGCATCTTTTTTCAATGCAGGGACAAAGAAGGATCTTGTCTCGAGTACCCTCTATTTTTGTTTTGCTGGTTTGAGCTGAAGTTCCAGCTCTCGGATGCTCCAAGATCAAGATGATCATAAAGGTGCTGGAGAATGTGCCATCTCATTTAAGGGCCAGCAGACCTGAGCTCAAACTTAGAATTGGAGAATTTCTGTCAACTCTCTGTAGTTGGCTCATGGGGAAATGTGGGAGGAGGGCCCCTGCCTAGCAGGGTTGCTATGTGGGCAAAGGAAATCTTGGAACATAATGAAAACTTACTGCCATGACTTAGACTGAGCCATGATAAAGGAAGCCCCACAGTTGACATCCATTCCTTAATACCTGGCGGTGCCAGCTCAACTTGTTAATCTGGGGTCCAGGTTGGCTCCCGATTCCCTACGGGCTCACAAGTACCCGCCTTCACAAGCCAATCAAATATTCGCCCAGGGATAAGCCCAGCCCCATTAAAATGGTAATTCTAACGCCCACTGAGAAATTCTACCAAGAACAAGAAGTTCCAGAACACTAGGCTATTCCCCACTACCTAGAGCAGCTCTCAATCATAATGTAAATATATGTGTTTTAATGAATAATAATGTAAATATCTGTGTTTTCCGATGGTCTTAGTTAGGCTCTACAACAGGTCGTGACCCACAGGTTGAGAACCACTAGCAGAGTCGCCTAAGACCATCGGAAAACACAGATATTTACATTATGATTCATTAACAGCAGCAAAATTACAGTTATGAAGTAGCAACGGAAATAAGTTTATGGTTGGGAGTCACCACAATGTGAGGAACTGTATTAAAGGGTCTCGGCATTAGGAAGATTGAGAACCACTGATCTAGAGGAAAAGCAGGAGCTGGATTGACTCCCCTCCTGAAACAACTAAAAACCCAGATTTGCACCCACTGGAGCTCAGGCAGGGCAGGGCAGGGCCCCCTGAAAAACAGAGGTGCCTCACAACTGCCCAGCCTCCAGCCTAGAGCGTGTCCAGACCCCAGCACAGAGAAGGGGACCCCCTGAGCAGCAGGGGTCTCACCAAGCTCAGAGACAGAGCTGGATGCCAGAGGAGCCCAGGCAGCCAGAGTTCACAGGGCAGGGCACCCGAGGGGAGAGCCGTACAGACAGCACTGCAGAGACCAGCAGGGTGGCCCGAGTGGATCCAGCAAGGACTGGTCAGCACAAGTATAGAGGAAACTGCCTGAGCGGGAGAGAAGCCCCCTGAGGAGCACAGAGAGCACCCCGGCCTCTCATGGGGCAGGAACAGGTCACCTCCAGAGCAGAAAACCTCAGAATTCATGGGCACTGGCTAGTACAGTTATAGGGTGAGCTGTGTCTCATTGAAAGTCCTATGTTGAGGGCCTAACTCCAGTGCTTCTGAAAGTGACTATATTTGGAGATGGTCTTTAATGAGATAATTAAACCAAATGTGGTCATTAGCGTGGGCCTTAATCCAATATGACTGGTGTCCTGGGAGGAGGAGATAAGGATCAGACAGCACAGGCGGAGAGATGACCATGGGAGGACACAAACCAGGCAGTGGCCATCTGCAAGCGGAGCGGACAAGCCCCAAAAGGAGCATCCCTGACTGTGCCTTCATCTCCCATATCCAGCCTCCAGCACTGGGAGAAAATCGAGCCACACTGCTTAAGCTCCCAGCCTGTGGTATTCTGTAGGGCAGCCCTCGCACACTAACAGATACTCAGGAGGGTCTTGCCTCTGCATGGGGAAAACTTAGTCCTGGATGAAGGCGGCTCTGGTCCCACCTCACAAGCTTAAGAAGTGAGGCCCAAAAGGGTCATAGTTTCCAAGTAATGTAACCATGTCCCGCCCAGAATGACTTGAGAATGTGTACAAAGCACTAACATAACCAGCACCCAACAAGAGAAGATGTACTATGTCTGACATGCAGTCGCAAATTATCAGGCATGCAAGGCAAAAGAGTAGAAAAACAACGCCCATCATGAAGAGAAAAATCAGAAGATGCCCCAAGCAATTCTGCAATCACATCCACCGTGCATATCAAGACCCTGCCACAGAACCCACCTGGACCCACAATGCCTTGTGAAGTGATTCTCCAGGTCCCTGCTAGAGACCCGCGCTATCTTTTTAATTCTAAAGAGGGTCATTCTACATGGAAAGGACAGAGAGAAAACTCTATTCTGTCCCGTTTCTCTGTATTCTAACAGGGTCACCTTCCCGGTAGCCTTACCAGCCGGCTCATTCATCTTCTAACTCTGGGCCTATCACCTTAGAGAGTCTGTGGCTATCTTCCTCTGTTTTTGCCAGTTTTCGTTTATCCTGTGTGTCAGCCTTCCTGAACCTCTTTGATCGGCCCTCTGTTAGGTGATGCTGCATTCCTCATTCATTGGGGCTGTTAAAATCAGAGTTTGTCCATATTCACTGTATCTGAACCTCTCTGCTTTTTTTCATGTCTTCACCCATTCCTCTTCACTTGGGGGTTAGTGTAGTGACTATAAACGAGTGGCACATACATCAACTGCCATGTGTAGAGTCTTCCACCCCTCGGGGGCTCTACTCTCTTTCAAGGCCCTCGCATTAACAGCTGTCTAAAGCAATCTAGAGGGACAAGAAATACAGAAACAGGCCCACGCACCCCAGGCTTGTACTTCACAGTTCCCCACCCTGTGAACGCAGGACAATCTGCAATTTGTCCAGAGACTGATCCTCCTGCAAGGACAGGGGAGAGAGCTGGCCACACCCCTGGGAGGTGGATCTCCTCAGGTACCTTGCAGCTGCTCACCCTAACTTCCCCCCTCTTGCTCCACATTAATCCTATTCCTTCAAGTTGTAAAGTTCTAGACTAACAAATCAGCATTAGTGTCTCTCAGTTATTCATACATTCTTTCACTTAAGTAAGGAAATATTTATTGGGCACCTACTATGTGCCTGGCAAACGCATCAACCCTGTATCCTTTGACCCTCACAGCATCGCTGAGATGTAAGATAGACAGGAACCATCGCCCCCATTTTAGAGGTGAGAAAGCTGAGGCCTCTAGAAGAGAACAAGTAACCTGTTCGAGGTTACGCAGGGAACGAAATGTGGAGCCATAAACGTGAACCCAGGACTCCTAGAGCCACGCTTCACATGGACATGACTTGTTCACGAGAGTCGCAGCACTGAACTGGTTACAGCCATGTCGAATGCCCCCTGCCCTCCCTGCCCAGCCTCCTCCAGGCTTCCTCAGCACCCCTTGTTTTGAGTGCTCCTTTGCAATCCAGAGAAGCAGTTACTTTTTCCTCCCAATTCATTCACATTTGATAAAGTCACAAAAAAAATTAAAGTGACCTTCACTTAATCTACACCTGCCCTCTCTGCTAGGGTGATGGGGCAGCATCAGGCAGGCCTGAAGGATCCAGCATAAACTCAGGCAGGGCACAAGGCCACTCACTGCATGCTGTGACCCTCCCCTTCCTCATGAGCCACCTTCAAGGACACGTCTGTCAAACCTGACTTACACAGAAGGCCTGTCCCCCACGAAATGACAGGCTGGAGAGCGCCTGCCCCTGGGTCAGTGCAGAGAGCCGGAAAGTAATTCCCTCCCCCATCACTGCCATGTGGAGTGGAAACTGGGTCAAAGCTGGCCAGCCCATTCATTTAATCCAAACTCCCCCTGTCCATTCAGCTTTTAGTCTTCGGAGCTTTCAGTCCAAGGATGCACTATTTCCTCTACAAAATAAATTAAGCCCTTGCTCTTTGATCTCAGGGCTTTTGTGCAACTGATGGACAGGACAGAAACAATCTGCCGTCCTGCTGGCATCTCAGACACACACACACACACACACACACACACACACACACACACACACACACACACAGTGCAGCCACTGCTTCAGGAAGCAGAAAGCCAGCTTCTAGCCACCTGACAAACATCCTGTTGAGAATGGAGTATGGCTGGGAAGGAGAACTGCCACCCATTCACCCACTAAAGCAAGAAAGTCTGCACGAGGCGCCACAGGGCCAGCCAGAGAGTTAAAACCTGTGAGGCATGAGCTCTCATTTAGCCACATAGACCCATTTTGTGGAGTTTTTGTCCTCATTCCTACCCCAGGACCTTTGCACGGGCTCTGATCCCTATATAAGATCCTTTCTCTCCACATCTTGGAAAGCTAACTCAGCCCTCACGTCGCAGCTTGAATATGACCTCTCGGAAGAAACCTTCCTCATCAAAAGCAGCTCGCATACACCACCCTCCCTAGTCTATCCTATTGCCCTGTTCTGTTATCTCCTTGGCATGTATCACAATCAGAAATGATCTTGTTTGTGTTGTGTTCTCTTGTTCATCTTCTGACTCTACCTCTACCACCATGACAGCAGGGTGTCATCCATCCTCATCCCCACTGTCTCCCCAGCAGTGAGCAGAATGCCTGGCACCTGGGAGGTGCCATGTAAATGTTTAGTACAGCAGGGAGACTGAATGAAGGAGAAAGAGTCCTAGTTCCAGTGCCAGCTCTGCCTGCCTTGCACTGTGCGAGGACCAGCTTAGCGGCATGGCCGCCACGGGGTGCAGAATCCGCCGGAGGGGGCAGTCGGTGTGCCTGAGATCAGGAAGGCTGCCTGAGAGCATGAGGCACACAGCTGGCTCTGGGGAGGCAGAGAGCATCGAGGGAACTTTCACAACAGGCTTGCTCAGCCCAGACAACTGAAGGATCCTGGCAGGTTTGCAGAAAGGACCCTAGAGCAAGAGTACAGGCGCCGATGGGTGTTTCTCTGAGCCCTTGGATTTCCCATGAGTGACACAAGGTGGCTACAATATTTATTATGTCAAACTTTTCAGTGGGTACAGAGCAACTTCAGAATCTGAAGAAAGATGGCAACTCTTTTTTCTAGTGAAATGCATGCACATGCAAACAGACAAAAGGGTGCCTACATTTCCTGGAGGTGCATGAACTCCCGGCAGCTCATCCACAGGCCCCGAGAGGAGGTCTCAGCTAAGGACTCGCTCAGGCCCCATGTGGGCCATTTGCCTCAGACCCCGTCCTGACCCCTCCTCTGCACACTATGTGACCCAGCTCCCTTTCTCTGCTTGTTGGTGGGTCTGGCCAACAGGAACACAGGCAGAGCCTGGGCAGCAGGAGGGGAAGAAGCTGACCTGGCTTTTGACAGCAAAAACACACTGCTCTCCAGTTTCACGGCAGACCTATGGACTGATTCTGTTGCCTCGCCCTCAGAAACCAGCAGGTGTACACGTCATGTTCATGTAAAAATATTCAAACCTGTAGAGAACTTTCATGAGTTTACTTGAGCCAAACTGTCCACACTTGCCAGGAAGCAGAATCTCAAGGTGTTGGGGCAATGCTCCAGAGAATGGTGATGTCCACTGTAGCTCCACTACCTCTGGGTCTCAGGCTCACCCAAAGAGTCCCTTTTTCTGTGGCCCTACCCACCCAGCAGGCTTCAAAAGTCCTAGTATCCCCACATTCTGCTGGATCCCGGCCTCTCGACACCAGGCCCCTATGCCTTCAGCTCCTGGGATGCCAGCAGCTTCCTGCAGTTGCTATTCTCAGGGCTGCTTCTCCTTTCCTGCTTGCTTTTGATCTCCTCCCACACTTCATACCTATCTCCCCATGTCAACTCCTACTGCTTTCTGGTTTCCTGAGTGGCCATTCTGGGAGGCTCTGAGCTTCCGAGAAACGCAGCTCTGACGTGAGGAACAAACCCCTAAGAAGTTCAGGCAGTCGGAGAAGACTAGGAAAACTATTTACCTACAAGGGCAATGCCCCAGCCTGTCCAGTTCCCTTCCAAGAAAGAGCTAAAAATGGAAAGCCTCGAAATCACCACCTCGTTAAGCTGTTTACTGCCTTTCCTTGGATGTGGAGCCCTGAACAGCCATCCGCTAAATCACGCTCTGATCAAGGGCAGCCAGCGTGAGTTTTCCCAGCATCCCGGCCCAGGAGCTCAAGCTGGCTGCAGAGTGCGCCCTGCCAAAAAGGCCCAAGAATGCAGGACAGCTCCAGGGACACGCATCAGGAGCCTGCCCAGCCAGGACTGCCAGTCCTGTAGCATCAACGACACACACAGTCTGGATTCTGTCAGCCAGGAACAGGATCCTTCCACCCAGGGAGGGCGTGCAGTGGGGCACGGAACCCTAGAATGGCATCTTCTCATTGTGCTTGATTTTTTTACAAACAGCCCTGTCTAGGCTCCCTTAGTTCTCTGAACCATTCTGCAAGGAGAGTAGGGTGGGCACGGAGCCGGGAGTGTTGACTGGACCATCCTCACTGAAGACTGAGGCACAGAGAGGTTCCGATCCGGTGGCGGGCCCCAGGCCACATGGCCACTCACGCAGAGGTAAAGCCAGGATTAGAACCAGCCAGGGCAGGGAAGGGCTTCATCCCCACCTCCCACAACTTGCACACACAAACCTCAACATCCTATGAGTTTGGGCCCTGCCCAGCTGCAGACCCGAGGTGGAAATCTCAGTGCAAAGTGAATCATCTGAAAGTATTGATATTCAACCACTTTTTTGCTTTAAAAAAATATGGCAATTTCGTGTGGCCCCAGTGAGTAGTTTGAGGGGTGACTCCAGGGAAGAAGAAGTTGGGGGGCAGGGGTGTGAACCATCAGGACACCAATGCAGACTACCGAGGCCCAGTCCTGCTGGGACCTCGGGCAGAGGGCCAAAGCACCCTGCTCTGCATGGCAGACACCAGCCATGTCTGCTGCTCACACTGAAATGACCTAAAACTGAACACTCAGTTCCTCAGTCTTACTAGCCACAGTTTAAGAGCTCAGTGTCCACAGGTGGCTGGTGGCTGCCATGTTGCCCAGCACTGATGTAGGCCGTTTCCACCCGCACAGAAAGTTCTATGGGCGGTGCTGGTGTAGAACATGAATCCGAGCTGTGCCATCCGAGAGGCCAGAACTTGGGCTGTTTATATTCCCAGCGGGGTCTGGAATGGGGCTGCTGGGAGGGTGTTGAGTCTGGCACTTCCGGCTGTCCTGGCTCACTATGGCTCCAGGCAGCCAGGGCTGGGGAGGGTGCTGGTGGTGGGAGCAGCTGGGTGGGATGGGAATGGAGAGTGCTGGGGACATGGGCAGGGCACTTATGGTGTCTGCCACATTCAGCAGTGCCCCTTGCACATCTATCTCCACTCCCACCGAAGCCTCTATGGGTAGAGGCGTTTTCACAGCTCCTTCCCGATGGGACTGGGGCCCTGAAATCCTCTGCCTGGAGGAGAAGCAGCTCTGCCTTAGACAACATACACAGAAAAACACAACACAGGCCTGGCAAGAGTGTATGATCTACAGCGGGTGGCTAGGACGCCGACCACAGCACGTGGCAACTGTGTGAACACTGGTGGGGAAACTCAGGCAGCCTGCATGAAGCATCCCTCTGGGCAGTGCTGGGAATGGCACGTGTCACTTCCAGTGATGACCTAGAATTTAACCAATACAGTCTGGAGACCAAGTGCCTCCATTAGGCAGGCTGGTCCCTGAATAACCATATTATGGCAATTTCTAAACACAGCTCTGAGACATCACTGGCCTGATCAAATGCCTGGTAGACTCTGAAGACCAGCACTCACAGTCTCCCTCTCTGCCAGTCCTGCCTCCCAGGGGCCTGCTCTCTACACAGCATAGGGGCTGGTGCTCAGGCCTCCTGGAGCCTAACCACCTGGGCTCACATCCCACCTCCTTCCTACTCCTGTGGGACCTTAAGTACATTTCTGATATCTCCGAGTTAGAGTTTCCTCATCTGTAAGGCACACACAAGAATAATAACAATAATAATACCCTCGCAATAGTGCTATTAGGATTAAATGAGTCAATATTTGCAAAGGACTTAAAACAAAGTGTCAAATTTGTTCTGTAAAGGGCCAGGTAGTATTTTAGGCTTTGTGGGCCAGATGGTCTCTGTAGCAATTTCTCAACTGTGCCCAGGAGCCCAAATTAGCCATTGGCAATACATAAAACTTTATTTATAAAGTTAGGGGGTGGGCCAGTTTTCCCTGAAGGCCATATCTTAGAATAATGCCAACCCCTACCTTAGAAAAAATACCTACCTTATAATAAGTGATATATTAATGTTTGTTAAATAGATAATTAAAGCATTCTGTGCCCTCCTGCCTCTCAGATTCTTCCTGCATTGTTTCCTCTGCCCACCGCCCCCTTCACCTATTTTTCAAGGCTAAGCACAAAAATCTCCCTCTTTTCTCAGCCTCATCTCCAGAACACTGTACTTGCTCTTCTATCCTGACACTCATCTCAGACTGCCATTCGTGGAGTGACTTGTTCAGCTGTAGAATGTAATTGTTCCAATAGATGAGAAGATGACCCAGTGACTTCATTTTATAGATAGGAAGCAGGGTCCAGAGAGGCCAAGTGACTTCCTCAAGGTCACACAGCAAGGGTCACCACCAGACACTGGGTCCATGATTCTTGTCATTTTGGTCTTAGGAGGCTACGATATTGGGGGGAAGGAGGCATAGAGTGCCCAGCAATGGAAGCTTCACCTGCCAACCACGAACTATCCATTTCCAGGGGCCATTCTAGCCTGGATCCAGGGCTGGGCCAGGCCCCCACCCCAGGGGTTCTTTACTTGTTGTCTCACCTTCTCTCTGGGCACAGTATGTTGGAGATTTGTCCCCACACGAGGCAAGTCGGGTGTGCTTTTGAGTTTCGGGTGCACCCAGTATGGGACAGGCACATGCTGAATGAAGTAGAGTTGGTCCTGTTTGACATTTCTTCCTCTTCCTTCAGCTGAGAGTACTACCCTGTACTACCCGTACAGAGGAGATGTACAGGATAGAGACCATCAACCAGACTCATGTCCCTGTCCCTTAGCTGTCTTGGGCATCGGGGGCAGACCCCAGAGCAACCTGGACCTGGGGCTATTTGAGTGCCCAGCACTGAGGGGGGCCGAGAGTTATAGCCCAAAGCAGGGTCAGAGACATACAAAGTCAGACACATACACACAGGAATGTGTGCACACACACTCGTATACATACTCTCATAGGCTTACACACTGCACATATGTATACACACAGAGACACAGATACATGCACACACAAGCATGCATATTCACAAACATGGTGACATTGACACATAACACATATATATACACATGAGCACACATGTATACAAACATACAGGTACATGCACCTGCTGATGCATAAGCACACACAAACATGCACACAGAGACACACATACACACATATACATGCACAGTAACATAATCATACACATACTCATACATATACCTAAACATGGCCACGTACTCACACAAATCACATAAGCAGGTACACATGGGCGCACACATATGCACACACTGCCTGTCGCTGTAGCTTTTCCTTGTACAAATATGCACGGCGTGCTTTCCCAGGAAGGTGTCTAAGGTCACTGAGAAAGGGACTGTGCCCTGGTCACTCCCTCCCCAATGAAGGTGCTTTAACGCCCACAGTGCCCTGCCTGGTACCCTGAGCACTGCTGGTGGTCATGCTTAATTGGTGGAAGAAGGAATGAAGCTGTTACATCCATGGGCCTTAAGTCCATAGGCAGAGCTTAGTTAAGAAGTACTGCCCCCCAACCATACCTTCACCAGCCTGCCCAGCATGGAAACTAGTCTGCCCCTTGCCAACCTTTTGGTGACGTGCTGCTGCGTCACACCGCTGCCAGAGGTAGGAGAATCCTGAGGAAACCCATGCCAAGTCGCTGGCAAAACTTGCCTAGGGTATAGTCAAAGGTCCCCCAGAGATGGGAAGGGCGTGGTGGAAACCATGGCTAACGTGGCCCTGGCAGCCTGGTCCCAGTATGCGGGTTTTCCAGCTGAACTTCATAAATAAAGCCCAGAGCCCAGAACTCACTCTGCCTGAGGGAGACAGGGACATGGCCCCCACGTGGCCTCCCTTCAGACCACCGTCATGCAAAACAGTGGCTCAGAGGAGAATCCCGGCCCTGCTGGACCTGGAAGGTGTCCCTTTTTCATGGCCCCTCCCAGGAGGGAGGTGAAGGGCTCCTGTTCTTGGCCCAGCCACACTGCACTGCCAGAGCCTGACCTGTCATCTGCTCTGGGCCCCAGTGTTCCTGCCACATTTACCAAATGGGGTGAATAAACGCTCTATCCTAAACACTAAGGATGCAGTGCAAAGGAGAAAGGACTCCGCTCAGGAGCAATGGGAGCGAGGTAGGGGCACCTCCCAAAGCCTGCGGAGGAACATGCCCTACCCGCACCTCCCCGATGAGCAGAGGAGCGCTCTGCAAGTTAAGTAATTGATGGAGCTCAGTCTAAAAATACAAACTAGGTTGGCACTCAGGGTGGTTTATTGCTCCAAGAGGGAGTTAATTTAGGCACTCGGATCTCCGTGGGACGGGGACTGTGCGCCTAAAGCAGGAGCCTCGTGAAGGAGGCTCGTGAGCCAGGGGACCTCACAGAAACTGGGTAAAGACGTGGCATTTACTTCAACCCTGAGCAAGATAAAACCGAAGAAAATGGGCCGGGGGAGCACAGATGGCATTCCAGGCCTTCACAGCCCAAGGAAAGAAAACTCCAGAAAGCGTTGGGGGCACAGCAATCTGTAAGGACGTGCAGGTGGTCCCACATAAGACGGCGTTCTCGCTTCTCCACCGATTGGGCTGCAAGGCCCAGACTTAGAGCTTTACCGAGCCCCTTGCTACTCCAAGTGAGGTCCCAGGCCAGTGGCGTCAGCACCATCTGGGGTCTCATCTGGAATGCTGACTCTCAGGCGACCTTTGGTGGACCTCGGCATCGGAATCCCCACAAGATCCCCAGGACATTCTGTGCACGCTAAAGCTTGAGAGACACTGGATGGGGAGTCAAAATCTCTGAATTCTGCCCATCTGCTGCGTTCAAACTGCCCTGTGAGTGTGGGAACCCCTTAATCTCTCTGAGTGCTGGAGTTTCCTCATCTACTCATTGGGGCAATGATGCAAGTGAGCCTTGTTTCTCTCCCCTGGGTTCTGGAAGGCTCAGGTCAGACCCTCCATCTGCAATCCTTGGAGAGGTGGGAGGGCCTTTGCAGAGAAATTATCCACATCCCACCAGGCTGCTCCCTTCCCCACTTCTAGGTCATCAGTGCCCAGGGAGGAAGGCAGGGATATGATCCTTGAAGGCCACCCTGAGACCAGGAAAATGGCCTCCTATTTTCATTTTAAACTTTAATGGCTCTCAATTCAGAAAAAAAAAATGAGAGACAGCCTTGCTAATGCAAATCAGAGACGAGATATACTAAGTAAGGCAGAGCATCCCATCTAAAAATCCCAGGTCTCACACTGTCCTTTGCTTTCAAGAAAGTCAGGTCTCAATCCTGAATTCCCATTTAACAAATAGGATTTCAGGGCTCAGAGAGGTTAAGTGAGTGGGTCAAAGTCACTAAGCCAGTAAGAGGAGGGTCAGCTCAGGAATTCAGCTCCCTGCCTTCTAAAGCACTCCTACAGACTTCAGGGCACCCGTGCTCTTGACAGACAACTCAGACTGGTGTGTGGACAGAAAAGGAAAAGCATGCTAATTTTGGTCTGAGTTGAAAGAATTGAGAAAATAAATCTACCGTGGGAGGAAATGACATCACAGAGCTTAGATAAAAAGCTTCTAAAATATTGCTTATCTTGTTTCATCAAATTCATTACTTCCCTCCATTAGCTTCAGGTGCTGAGTGGATCAAGCACCTGTCTTCCACACAGGACTGTAATTGGGTGTAAATCCACCTAGGTAGGAAAAAAAGGAATATGGTCTAAATTCTAAACCAAAAACAGGAAAGAGACTTAAGTACACCCAAAATGAAGCACATTAGTAATTCAGATGCTAAGTTCTGAAAAGGCCAGACCTGAGTTTTCTGGTCCCCACCTGGGTGCCCAACATAGTCTCTGAGGATGCTGAGAGTAGCAGTGAGACCTCAGTAGAAGCCAGCTCCTTGCCCACGGCTGGTTCCTAGAGTGCTGCGAGCAAACTGCTTGGCCTTCCTAAGCTCTGGGATACATGCAGAGACAGTCACCTTGACCTAGGGGCACCAGGCCATTTGACTGCAAATAGAAAGGCATCTGTGACGGGCCACCCTTCTGCCCCAGGTCAGCACCTCTGTGGAAGAGCCACCCGGCTTCCCCCAGACCTGAAAAAGCTTTGTGGTATCCATGGAAATGCTTGGGAATTTGGGCTTGGAGGAGCCTGAGTTTCAATCTGGACTCTGCTGTGCCTACCTTGGATGAGCCACATCGAACCTCAGTTTTCTTATCTGTCCAATGGGAATAACCAGAGAATAGCCTCAAAGGGCCGTATGGAGGATTAAATAGATACCATATACAAAGCACCTCATTGAAGCCTGGCAAACAGCAGGCATCCAAGAGGTGCTGGCTCCCTCCTCCTTCCTGGGAATGATCTCTTCCTTCACGGGTTAGATTAGGTTAGAAAATGGGCCAGTCCCTGCCACATTCCCTGTTCCATCCCTCTGCTCCACTGCACAACCAGAGGGAGCACTGCCCACATTGTGGTCTTAATGCACCACACCAAGGCTGAGCAGTCCACACCCTGCCTCCACCTATGGAGATGCTGGAAGGAAAGGACAGACCCAGATCAGTCCTGGCAGGCACTCGACCACCCCAGGAATTACTCCTGGCAGGGGCTCAGCTGGCAGTAAGTGTAAGCCCAGGAAAGGCACACCCTTGGCAAGAGCATCAGGGGCTGACGAACTGCTAAAAGCAGAGGCAAAGACGGGCATGTGATTCAGAGCTGATCTGCCCATCCACAGCCCAGATCTTCTTGCTCCTCTGAAACCTGCCTGCCCAGAGCTCACTCTTTACACTGCCTAGCACAGACTCATCCTTCCCCTGTCTCCCCAACTAGGCAGTGAAGTCCCCATGTGCAGGGGAGTGACCAGTGTCACTGTGGCCCCTTTAAATTAAGTGAAATGAGAGAGCCAGGATCTGGGTCCTCTACTTTGGGCATGCCATCTAGCTACCTGCACCTGTTTCTGCAGTTCCAAAGGAAGACTGGCTTACCCTTACCCACTCACCTACCTCACAGAGTACTTAGAAAGCCCACGAGCCCGCTTCTACTCACAAACAATCCTTGAATGCCACACTGAGATCAGGAAGATGGTAAACGTGAATTGAAAACCTATTGTAAGCCACAGGCTGTGCAGAATTCTGGGCGAGCAGTAGTGGAAAGGGCAGAGAGGATGATCCCTATCCTCAAAGAGTGTATAGTCTAAAGAGACAAAGACCGGACAACACACAAACATATATATCACGTATTAAATTGTGACAACCTTCAAGAAGGCTGCAATAATCATAGGAAGAATACTGCATGAAGAGAAGCTAAGATAGCTCTAGCAAAATAGTAAAGGGCCAGAAAGGTCAGAGAGACCAAAGGACATGAGCAAACAACCCTTCTATGCAAGAGGCTTCTGTACAGTTTGACGTCCATGCACAGAACTGAGGCTATGCAAATTATGTCATATGGATGGTGGTGCCCATAGGGAGGCAAGTTATCACCTTTGATTTGGAAACCCTGGAGAAAATGAAGCCTAAATCACATCAACAGTCCTTAAAAGAAAAAAGGGAGGAGAAAGGAGAGGGGGTCAGGAGACAGGTAGAAAAGGATGGGAAGATGAAAGAAAAAAGAGAAAAGATAGAAGCTTGTGCCAGGGAAAACCCAGCTGGAAGAACACAGAGGCTCTCCCAAGATCTCAGAGTGACCCCTGGGCCTGCCTGGGAAGAACACCACTTTACAGAGCCATTGCCACTTCTATTTGACATGCATCAGCACCTGCCGTGGCTCCTGGCCCTACATATCCATCTGCTAAAACAAATCTTACAGAGGCTACTGCTATGCTGCTGTTAGGCCAGACAGGCTCACATCAAATAACTACCCTTTAATCAGCCCCTCTCTCCAGACTGCATATTTTATCATGGGAAGCTCAACCACCGTGCAGTCATCTGTGATGATGTTGGCTGAGTGCCCGATGTAATCCTGGGCGATTAGAAGACCCCAAGGGGTTCTAGGCGCCCTTGGAACAATCCAATAAGGTTTTAGACATTACAACATAGTTTGGTTTAATATTCAGCCATAGAATCAGATTATAGCACTCTAAGTCACAGCAGCAATGTTGTAGGGCCGTTTGGAGATGTTGGAGATCATAAAAGTCACCTTCTACTCCAACGCCTCCAATAGTAATAGGAATGCTAAGCTTGAGGCATTTGACCTTCCCAAGGTCACCGTTGCTTCCTGAGACCAGTAACCACATTTCCAGACTTGGGAGGAAGCAGAGCACAGTGGTCCAAGACCCTCAGAGACTGGGGAGTCCTGAAGACTCAGGAAGGCTGCCCATAGGAGCAGGAAGGTGAAAGAGACCACTAGCCAAGTTCTACATTCACAGAGGGCCTCAACTTTAGACCTCCAAGCCACCCTGATAAGGTGATACATACATCCAGGGAGATAGCTCCTGGAATGGGAGAAAGACACCTTTGCCCATGAAGTTTAGACTTTTATCCTGTTATCAGATCTCATCCCTGGTGGTAAAATCGGAATTGATGTTAAGTTTACGTATTAAGTAATAGTCATTTAAATAGCATAATCCTATTGCATTTGGTTTATTTTCTTTTTAAAAGACCTTCCATATTTAATGCACTTAAATATTTAAAATTGACCGCCCTGTGCATAACCCTGTTTTTGAAGTTCCTTCATTTTTATTTTCAATAAGCACAGAACTTGAGGATTCTAGAGTCAGGATGCTTGACTCATGGTCCTATAACTGTGTGACTTCAGGCAACCTACCTAGCCTCTCCATGCCTGCTGTGGGATGAACTGTGTCCCCCTCAAAAAATTCCTGTCGAAGTCCTAACTTCCATTCAGTACCTCAGAATATGACCACATCTAGAGATAAGGTCTTTAAAGAGATGATTCTGTTAAAACGAGGCTATAACACGGGCTCTAATCCAGCAGAACTGAGATCCTTCTCAGAAGAGGAAATCTGGACACAGACAGGGCAGAGGGAAGATGCTATGAAGAAACAGGGAGAAGATGGCATCTACAAGCCAATGAGAGAGGCCCAGAACAGCTCCTTCCTCACAGTCCTAAGAAAGGACCAAACCTGCCGACACCTTGGTCTCAGAGGTCTGGCCTCCCGGGCTATAAAAAATCAATTTTCTTTTTGTTGTCGTTGTTTTCTTTTTTATTGATTTCAGAGAGGAAAGGAGAGGGAGAGAGAGAAACATCAGTGATGAGAGAGAATCATTGATCAACTTCCTCCTACACACCCCCCACTAGAGACTGAGCCTGCAACCCAGGCATATGCCCTGACCAGGAATTTAACCGTGACCTCCTAGTTCATAGGTCAATGTTCAACCACACCAATTGCACTAAGTGTTTCTTACACTTCTTATTAGCAAGCAGCCTTAACCCAGCCTGGGCTTGGCAAACTGTTTGATCTCACTCTCCAGTGGGAACAGAGACTTACAGATGAAGCAGAGAACAACATTACATGCTTCAGGCAAGCCCAAATGACTCACAACTCTCCTTCACCCCAGTACCTCAGAGCAAAACAGTTTGATTCCCAGACCTGCCCTCGGAACTGTCCTTCTGCTCCTCCCACTCATCTGTCACTCCCACAGACCACCACTCTAGGCCCGCCTGCAATGCCCCCCCTCTTCTCCCACCCAGCACTTTCCAAGGCCCAGATATGGAACACTGACTCCTCTGGTTCCTCAGACAGCACCGGATGCAGCTACAGGCCATCCAAATCCCCAAACTATGAGAATCGAAAGCTTCCTCTTCCAGTTTATTGGTGGGGGAGGATTTCTGGTCAATACAGTTTACTCTGAAGTGAGCTAGAGAGTGACATGGCTCTGGACAGCGCTACTGGCCACCCAACGATAATGCAGCCTGTTGGTGAAAGCGTGAGAGTTGTGTCTCATTTTCAATTTGTCTAACAAAGGGCCCCTGATGGAAACAGTTACCAGAGGCGACTCCTGGGAGCTGATTACAAAAGAACGTCCACACTAAGAAAAAGTCTTATAAGAAGGTTCTTGAGCCAAACTGCAATAACTGCTGGGAAGCAAAATCTCAATGGATGGAAATATTGCTCCAGAGAATGGCAATTTTGTCACTTATTTTATATGTTAGAAGAAATGTAAGGCAGGTTACATGGAATCCACTGGTGACAGATTAGGGAGGTGGGAGAAAATGAAGTGTAGAAACCTTAGGGATTGGATAAAAAGTAAAATGAAGAGACATACTTTTTTACATGGGTGAGAATCTGGAAAAAAGGAGCTTACTCTGACATTCCAAAAGGAGCTTACTCTGACATTATCTTAGATGCTCAAAGACAACAGACAACTTCACAGTTAATGATAAACCTTTGTCAAGAAAGTTATAGGCCTAAGGCATGACTAGGCACTGGGACCCACATTTAGTTGGGGATTTTTAAGTTCAGACCTCTCTGTGTGGTTGGTTACTTTCGTCTCTGCATGTGTAAGGCCCACCTCCCCTGAGCTTATCAGGTTGAATATGTGGCCTCTTTCTCACCCACAGAGCCTAGAACAAAATAATCAGAGGTGATGGAAAACTTCCCATGGGCAAGTGAGCTTATCAAACGCTGCCTGAGAAAACGCTGAAGACAGGCCAATGAAGAGAGGAGTACAAAGACCTTCAAAAATCAGCAAGGCTTCCAGCGGGATCACCATGAACCCAGAAGCTTGGCCAAAATGTGAAAACCCCAGCCCTTTGCTGCCTCAGCAAACAAGAGCTTCGGTGACTGGGGCTGCTTCCAAACCTGGATGGCATTGGTGATTAAAACTAAGGTCATTTAGAAACCCAGAAACAAAAGCCCTTCTGACTCCAGAGGAAATTTTCATTTGTTAATGGATTTTCCTGCTGACGCTTAGTGGAAGGATAGCAATTCACCATGGGTTTGAGGCCAAATATAGGGCCACGGTAAGCCAGGAAGTGGCTGATGTCCCCTCTGTCTTTCTTCAACGGCATCAAGAGCAGGGATGTCTGGGGACGCAGTTAAAAGAAATTAATCAGCTAATAGCTGATGAAGACTAAGGATGCTGCCAAGATCATATTAATCCCATCAGTCACCATGAGCAAGGTGGCAAAGGTCAGATGCCTACTTGTGCCTCTGGCTCTCTGGGCCTCTTTAGGAGGAACATGGGATTTGGGGCCTGGGGCAGAAACCCCAGGACCATCTTCTTGGCAGAGCTGTGCCAACTGTGTGGAAGGGTCTAAGAAAAAGAAGCGGGTGGAACTCTCTGTTCCTGGGCCAATCCTGAAGGCCTTAGCAATGGAAATACATTCACTTAGCCCACACATGATAATGACTGCCTACAGGATGCCATGGCTACAGTGAAAACTAAACAGGACTCAGTTTCTGGCCTCATTAAGTTTATGGTCCAGGAATAATTCTGGTTGAGCAAACCAAAGAGGTGATGGCCCAGAATTCTGTCACACTGGTTGTTGCAAAGGGAAGATATTGTGATTTATAACAAGACATATGTAGAGTGTCTAAAAATGTATACACACTTTGAATCATTACGAAGGCAATGTTTATTAAAATATATTTAATTTTCAAAATTGAGCTATCAGCTGTTAAAGTGTATATACATTTTGGGGGGATATCCTGTATATTTGGCCTCTAATCCCATTCCTGGCACAGGGCTCCTAGGAATTTCCTAAATGCTGAGCAGCTACTCAAGTTTTTTGTTATTATGCTAATGAGATGACCTCTGGGATGCCCCCTGTCACCTAAGGATGGGGCTGGTTGTCAGGGGAACCAACCATTCAATTAGAGGATTGGAAATTTCAATCCCAGCCCTACCCCACCTCAAGAGTGGGAAAAGAGGCTGATTGAGTTTAAGTACCAACAGCCAATGACTTAATAACTGTGCCTGTGTAATAAAGTCTCCATAAAACCCAAAGGACTGGTTGGTTCAAGGACATCCAGGCTGGTGAACATGTGGTGACTGGGAGAAGAGGGGTGCACTGGGAGAGAGCATATGCCCTGAGCAAGGGAACATCCCCCAAAGCAGTCACTCACACAGGTTTGTCCACAATGCCAGATTTATTAGAAGAGACCTCCCAAATAAGTCAATCAAGTCACTCGCAGAGTACACTCAGAGGGGGAGCATAGCAATAGAAGTGATCAGACCATCTGGCTGTTTGTGAGTTATATCCTTGTATAATAAACCAATAATCTAATAAGTAAAATGTTTGTTAATTCTATGAACCATTCTACAAATTAACCAAACCCAAGGATATCCACAGGTAGATATCACATGGACTTGCAATTAGTGTCTATGATGAGAGGCAGGGCAGTCTGTGGGCTGGGCCCTTAACCTGTGGGATCTGATACTGTCTCCCGGTAAATAGTATAAGAATTGAGTTGAACTGTAGGACACCCAGCTGGTGTCTCTGAGTATTGCTTGGTGGGGGGAAACCCCTCACATTGTAATTGGTGCCCACAGCCATAGTTGATCAAAATTAGAATTAGTGACAGAATTGCAGGATGGTGCCCCAGATAAAGTTCCCACTTGGAGGAAGGGCATGTCAGAAGAACCCACACCTTCTCCTGAGACCCACAGTTGCTGATAACTCAGTGGCCATACAAGGCCTCTGGGCAAGCACTCCCCTTTAGAAAATGTCTGTGCTCACAAAGGCTGCTCTTTGCTGAGGACAAAAAGAAAAAAATCTAATGTCTGTATCTTATTTTTAGCTTCAAGCAAGCAGAAGAGTAGAAATAAGCCACTTGGACTATAATCCTGATCAGATGAAGAAGTAATTTAATCACTTTAAAGCCTGCCCACAAGACCTGCCATCTTGCCAGGGCCTAACCTGGGAAACTCACGTTTCATTTCAAGCAACAAGGACTTCTCTAAAAGAGCCACCAAAAGCTTTTCCCCCAAGAAGTGAAATTTCTAGGCATTTGTTGGTCCTGAACTTGGATTATCCTGTGGTGTTCCTTTAGGTACTGTGAGCACAACTGTGCCAGCTGAGGAGTTAAGAAGGCTGAAAATGGGTGGGAGTGGGAGTGGGTCTGAGGGCTATACTGCTCACAGAAAAACACACACATACATGCATACTCCATACATATAGACAAAACACATACATGCACACACTTCATACACACACTTCATATATATAGACACATCACACACAATCCATATCCATATACTACATAATTTGCTATCTTGCTTTTAATAGAAAATAGAGAATTTTAAGAAGAAACAAAAAAATGGTGTTTAGACAATTAGCCAATCCTACCAAGGGCTCCCATGAAATATCTTCTAAAGTCTGAAAATGAACTGATTTCTTTTTGTTTTGTTATTATTGTTAGGCACTTAAATACAACTTCCAACTCTTTCATCTGTGACATTTTGGAGAATGATGGCTTTTGAGTGTATCCACAGGCATCGCCCATTTCATCTTAAAACAACTAAGGGCGCAGGAAGGATCAGAAGAGTGAGGGTAGCACTCAAGGTCTCACAAAGACTAGTTCAGGTGCAGAGCTGGGTCTTGAGAGCAGATGACCCTTCAGTGACACTGATGGTGTTCACTGTGAACCCGGGGACAGTGCTTTATATAGGGTGCACCTCATACTCTCCCTGTCAGGGGCCCCTATAAATGGGGCTGAAGGAATCCCACATTCTCAGGCTGGGCAGGAGATGGGGCTGGGAAGTACAAACCAAACTGCCCAGAAGCTCATTTCCCAGAGAAAGCACCCATCTTGATGCTATAGGTTATTCCGCCTGCTGTAGCTTGACCTGGGTCCCCACAGGGCATGCCACTGCCGCTCACATGGGGCAAACCCTCTCTATCAATACTCTGTCTACACCTTTCACCTTGCCAAGCCTATATAGCACAGGTGCCTAAGGAGTGATTTCTTTTTAGAAGTAGTCCATTTTCCCCAAAGTTCCTCAATGAAGGTCAGTTGACTACTACCGGCCAAATCTCATTTGAACCTGGAGTTACAGCTGTCTCCATGAGTCAGGCATTGAAGGAGGTCCTGGATCCCAGAACAGAACATTCGAATCCCTCAAAAAAACGAGGTGGAGCTCTATTCTGAGAGGAGCTGCTGCAGGCTAAACAGGCTCTTTGCCTGAGGCAACAAAGGTCAAGGAGCCCTTTAGCTCTGTCTTCGCGGTCTGTGAAGACCTGCCAAGTGTTTAGACTGTCTGTCTATCCCAGGGGTGGAACCAGACCAGAAGATGGAAGATTCAGAAAGAAGAATACTCCTCTGACTTTCCTAGGACAGGATGGACCTCCTTGAATGGAAACGTCTTCCCTGGAGGCATTGAGAGGAGGTGGAATGGTCCCTCGCTGGGGACACTGGAGCAGTGATATAAGCACCAGGTGGGAAAATGGGTTGACAGGACCTTTCTCCAACCTTGTGAGTCTCTAATTCAGCAGACTGAACACAAAGCCGCTAGAGACCTCCTGGTCACCTACCTGCAGGACTCTCCTCTGGGCCTAAAAGTAGAATTCCCAGAGTCCTGTTCCAAATTAGATCCTTAATAACATGTCACCATGGCTATAAATATGTCTCTTTGAGGGCCAGTTAATATGATTATTTTAATCAGCTACACTCCCTAGACAGGCTGCCAACTCCCCCCTCAGTCCTAACTGCCTTCTGAGCAGGCTGGGATCTCTATCCTCACCCAAGCAGATCCGAGGAGCAGCGAGGGGTGGCCAGAGGCAGCCCCTTCCGCTGCCCCGTCTCTAGCATCCCTGGGACATTCGGTGCATTTTGGGGATATCTCTTGATCATTGACCAAGACCCCCAACAGAAGACAGGGTTGAAAACACGAGTGCCCACAGAGGCCAAACAGCAGAAGGGTGTAAGTCACATACAAGGTCATGGGAGAGGGAGAATTAGAGGCTGAATTATGCACCCAAAGTCCATTATTTTGGAACTCTTAACCTGCAGTAACTCAGAATGCGATTGTATTTAAAGACAGGGACTTTAAAGAGATGATTAAGTAAAAAGGAGGTGATTAGGGTGGGTGGGCCTTAAGCCAACCTGACTGGTATAAGAAGAGATTCATGCACAGAAGGAAGGCATGTGAAGACACAGAGAGAAGATGGCCATCTATAAGCCAAGCTCAGAAGAAAAAAGCCCTGCTGGCACCTTGAGTTGACTTTCAGCCTCCAGAACTAAAACACAAATGCTTGTCTAACCACCAAGTCTTGGGTTTTGTGACAGTAGCCCAACCAGGAAGTTTGTGCATGTTCTGTCTCGAGGCTTGACATTTTTATCATTCCCTCTTTCTAAAGATTAGCCCAGCCAAACAAAGCAGGGACCTAGACCTCGCTTGCACCAATGTGTGAGCCCCGAATGGGAAATAAGGGCAACAGGGTGTGTAGGACAAAGGGCCCCAGGCCACTGGGCAGGAGGGCTATTCATCCCAGGCTATTTTAACTATGTGGCCATGAACTATTCAATCATATTAGTCCCATTCCATCATCAGTTAACTGAAACAGTTGGGCCACATGACAAATGACATCCAACACTGACACTCATTCAGGTTCTAAGGCTTGAGGACTGGAGCTAGCAAGAGCAGCCGTGTGGCACAACCCAGATGGGAGATGTCCTGAGGGACAGAGTGGGATGACCTCCGGAGCAGCACACAGAGGTGGAGGGGTAAGTGGTGGGGCTGTTGGACTGTTTCTTGGAGCTAGAAGCTTCAGTTCATGATCTGCCCAGTCTCATGCCTTAGCTTCCGAGTGGCATGGCCTTAGGCGCGCGTGCGTGCACACACACACACACACACACACACACACACACACACACACACACACACACGCAGGAGCTGGTAGAAACCTTTGTGGTAGGTACCAGTACAGTATCGACCACATCAAGCCAGCTCGCCATTATTCACAGACAAGAAGGAAGGGTGGGCCCCTCGTAGCTTCTCAGGACTGATGGCCACATCTCTCAGAGTCCCCACAAGGCGACTCTCCAGCAAGGCCATGTAAGTCCTCAGTCAGAGGTGGGGCTGGAGTGCCCAACTCTCTCCACTACAGTCCTGCACACTAAACTGCTGTGAGGCCCTAATGACACTTCATGAGTGTGACCCTAAGTGAGACGAGGCAGGGAGGGGGACTGCAATGTGCCTCTTCCAATGGACAAGGAGAGACTGAGAGTATGAAAATGGCCTGTGGATGCCTCACGGAGACTATCTATCCCCCAAGCATTATCATTCCCATTTTACTGATGAAGAAACTAAGGCTAGGGGAAGTGGAGCAAGACACAGGGCTTGACCTTGAACAAGTTTAATATCTTATCAAATTACGTGCAAATGAAATTGTATAGCTGGTTTTCAGAGTTGTTGTGTGTTCTGAAGGTTCCAATTCAGAACATTCTATCACCACATTCCACAGATTCAAATACTCTCAGATCCGGAAGGGCCATGGGCAAACCACAGATCTGATTCCCCTGGCAAGAAACTGAGGTGGGGAGCGGCCCTTGACCGGGGTCTCACAGTGAGGCTCTGGCCAGGCTAGAACCAGAGCCCAGGATGTATTCCTTAGACCACCCTGCCCTGTCCATTTGCCTTGAAAATATTCATCCATAAAAATGAGTGAAGCAGTCAGTAGTTGTGCATCACTGCAGGTTGTCCAGTACCAAACCAGAGGGTGTGGGACCTGCATTGCCACCATTTGTCCACCATCCAGATATCATTGCTGACATGTGCACATAAGGAACTATTTGACATTGAAACTGGGACTCAGAAATGTTGGACATTGAAACTGAGACTCAAACATTTTTTGTTCTTATATGTTTATCTCTACTATGTAGATACAAGATTTTTTAAAGAAATGGGGGAGAAAGATAGATACAGAGGCAAAGAAGTATTGAACAGACTGTCAGGCTACAGTGGGAGGGCGGGGGAGGGTGGGGGGCGGGGACTGTAAGAGATCAACCGAAGGATCTGTATGCATGTACAGAAGCATGGATACAAGACATGGGGAGGGGGGGTGTCAGCTGAGGGCATGTGCTGGGGGATAGGGGAGGCCGGGGGAGGTCAATGGGGGGGAAGAAAATGAAACATATGTACTACTATTTGTAATACTTTAAACAATAAAAAATATGTATATATAAAAAATAAAAAATAAATAAAAATGAGCGAACCACCAAGAGCAGATATTCCGGGACATATATTGGGTCCTTTCCCCACCCCTTCAACCCCCACCACTGCACCATGCAGGCCTCCTACAGTGACTTTGAGCAAAAAAGCAAATTTGTGGAGTATTCCTCTTGCAGAATAAAGCTGCTGGGAGAAGCTTGGAGGACCGGAATTAGAAACTCTAATTATTAGAACTCTCCGAACACGAGGAAGGACAATTTATAATTAGCACATGTCAAAAGGCAATCCCCCAAAGGAGATGGATTATAAATTAGAAAACAAAGACTTTGAGAGAGGGACTGGGGAGCTGGGCTCCTCAGCCTCCCAGTCTCTCTATAGCCCCTAATCCAATCTGCTTTCCATCCCTCCATGCACCACACCTCCTGCCTCTAGACATGACATGCACCCTGGCCTCTCCCCTGCTGCCTTGTTTGAGTGCCTACCCACTGGGGGCTCCTGATCCCCAGCCCTCCGCCCTTTGTGCTGCTACTCCCCAGAAGTCCTTCTGCACAGGGACCCCTCTATTTGTGACTCAAGCATCTTTAAGCCCAAGTTTTGAGCTAGTTAGAGGCTTGTTGCTCCTGCCATCAGGAGCTGCAAATAAGGATTGAAGGACTGGTCCCTTTATGAGAAGAAAGCCTCCCAAGGACTGATAATGTCATTATCTGCTGCACAGGTGCCTGGGCCAAGGCAACCTCTCCGCCAGAGCTGCTTTTGCAATGAAGGCTCCGGGCACTCCCCTCCCCACAAAAAGGACTAGGAAAGGCCAGCGTGGAAGGGAAGGGGCATTCTCCTGTTCTTATTTGAATGAATAAATGAATGAATGATGAATTGTATGCTTATACTTATATGCCATAAATATTTTTGAGCACTTCCTATGTTTTACTCACAGCATTTGAGACCGCAAGGGGAAAGTAGTCAAAGATACAGAAATGAATAATGCATGGCCCTGCCTTAGAGGAATTCAGATTAGCACAAACTCACTGGACAGATTAAAAAAATTTTTTTGTTAAAGAAACACCAGGAGAACTGGCACCTCGAGCCAGCGACACCTGGTTTCCGGGAAAAGCCCTGAGCTGCAAAACTTGCCTCATGCAGGTCATTAATCTTCCTTGAGCCTCCATCACCTATTCCATGGAGATAATCCCTACCTTGCTCGTCCCACAGGTGTTGCTATGGAGACACATGATAAAACACAGCAACAAGCCCTTTAGGAAATATCTATAACACATACATGAACCCATCTTTCATAACATAAACAATCTTCATTCTGATGACTGATAATAAAAAGAATATCCTGTTTTCCCACATTCCCTGGTCTTACTCAAGATGGCAACCAGTTCCTGGACAAACATCCCTAGAGAAAGACAATTTATCAGGTCTCATGTGACTGTGCTTACCAAGGAACCTTGTAGACATTGATTTATTTTCCCAGATAGTGTTGCTCATAAGAAAAAGAATGCGTAAGAATGATTAGAAGGTTTTGCTCCAGGAGCAAATGAACTCCATTTGTTTGGTAATGGCTGCTCGGAGCACTGTATTAAGGATTCTGAGCCTTCTTCTAAGCTGAGCTGGAAAAAGTGTCCTGGTAAGATTAATGATATGTGTTATGAATAAGGGACAGGAGGTAGCACTCTGTCATTTATGACTTAGGCAAATGATACTCCCACTCAACCACACTCATTGTATGCATTTATAGTTGTATCCTCCAGGCATTCACTAGTTAGCTGAATTTTGATCAATCCCCTGAATCTAACTCTTCTACATAAACTGTTAATATTAAGTTCTCTCAGCCAGTAAAGCTAAAGGCTCGATGTCAGCAGGAAATCGTTACCCTTAGGAAATTAGCTAGTCTCTCGATCCCTACTTAAATAGTCTAGCATGTCTCTATCATGTTTTCATAAACTGAGAACACGCCACACATATCTGGGTGCCATCATCTGGGGTCTGTGGAATGAGGGCACTGCCACATAAAATCACCCAGGTAAAACACCCTGCAGGAACCAGACACCTCTAGCCTTCCATTCTATGACATTATTAAAAGTTTTTGCAACTTTCTGCCTTCACCACTTCTTTTTTTTTTTAAATAAACCATAACATTTTAATTAAGGTTCTAATTTGAAACTATGGTTGGTTATGCACAGGCATCTTTCAACTTCTTTGTTATTATAATTTAATTATTTGACCTAAAATAACATTTAAAATGCTATTAGTAAATTAGCCTAATAATTTGAAGGAAAATAATATCATCAATGGAATCATGGATTATATAAAATTACTACAAAAATACCAATGTAAAATTCTATCACAATTTAAATATATCTCATTACTATGCACTAATTATGAAATTCCATTTTGAAAAAGAAAGTTATGTGCTTAATGGAGTTAAGGATAACAACTTCACAATATTTTTACCTTTTTATTTCTATTTAAATGGGTGTTCTCTCAATTCCTCACACTTATTTCATGGAAAATCTTTATGTTACTATTATCCTTTTTTTTTTCACCTATACTTTTAAGGTAGCTTTTTTTAATGTTTTTTTTTCTTTAAAAGTATTACAAATAGTAGTACATATGTTTCCTTTTTTTCCCCTATTATCCTTCCCCAGCCTCCCCCACCCCCGAGCACATGTCCACACCTGCCCCCACCCCCAGCCTCAGTGTCTTGCATCCATTGGCCATGCCTACATGCATGCATACAAGTCCCTCCGTTGATCTCCCATAGCCCCCACCCCCCATCTTCTCCAGCCTTCCCCCCGTAGTTTGACAGTCTGTTCAATGCTTCTCTGCCTCTATATCAATCTTTTCCCCCTGTTTCTTTTCTTTAAAAAGATCTTGCATCTGCATACTGGAAATAAATGTATAAGAGCAAAAAATGTTTGAGTCTCAGTTTCAATGTCCAACTGTTCTGAGTCCCAGTTTCAATGTCAAATAGTTCCTTATGTGTACATGTTAGCAATGGTATCTGGATGGTGGCGATGCAGGTTCCGCCCTCTCTGGGTTGGTCCTGAACTGCCTGCAGCCACGCACAGCTGCTGACTGCCAGCATGGCAAGATGTCGTCAGTGTCTTCCATCTCTGGACTGTCTTCTCAGTTGGAACAGACCTGTCAGATCCTCATTGTTGCAGGAACCCATATGATCTTGGAGTTGTTTTCTGAAAATATACAAACATATTCTCGAACAAAAGTTAATAAAGGGATCTTTTCTGTAAATTAGACTTGGGATTCTTTTTATTTTTGCCCAAATGATTTTCCTTTGGCTTATTTTGACACCATGTGTATTTTTCATAGGTGTCCTGCTGTTTGCATTACAAATGGAAGTTACTTTTCTAGAGTAAGAATTTTCTAGATGTAATTTACTTACAGGATATTTTTCCTTACATGATATTACTCCACTATCCCCCCCTTTTTTAATGGGGGCTTTTGGAAATGTTATATTGCAGTCTTGGTAACTTTAAATCTTAATTTTTGCACACAAATATGACTGCTTTAGGTTCTTTGGATGTTAGGCAATTTTACAATGAGATGAACTACTAATAGAAATTTTAGTTAATATTTTAGGAACAGCTTTTTGTCCAATACACTTAAATTTTCTTGAATATTCACTTATTTCACTTGGACAATTTAAATTAATCTAAAAAGTTGATTACTATTTTCCTGCCAAATTTAATACTTAAGTAAAAATCTTAGTTTACCCTATAAATATTAGTGGAAAGGATTATTTGCATTCTTGAGTAGGCCCTGAGCATTCTAGGTACTAGTCTGGATTTAGATATAGGGCAGCTGTTGCTGGCTGACTCTCTGTCTGTAACCTGGGTCCCAATCTGAGCTGTGCATGGGAGGCAAAGCAATCATCGGGGCAGGAGACCGCCCTCAGAAGGGGTGAGAGTTCAGGCCCCTGCAAGGTTTGTGGGTGAGGGTCAGTGCCCCACCTCTGTTGACCTTTTAGTTCTCTCCTGTTGGCCCCTTGGCAACTGTGCCTGTCTTAGGTTGTTCCTTCCCTGAGGAATCTTACCCATCTCTGGCTAACCAGCCATCCTCCAGGGCCAAACATGATGATGTGAGGTTCAGTTCTGTCTCTTGGTAGTATGCCCCCGTGGCCTCCACCTCCAGCCCACCTTCACCATTTCTTAGGAAAATAAGTTCTCTGAGTTTATCATGGACTCAGTGCAGTGGGAATTCCTCCCATTTGTCCAAGATTCATCTGCTCAAGTTTTAAAGGGGACTTCTCTCTTGGCATGCCAGCATTTGGTGAAGCCTTACTTCCTTGGTTGCTCTGCTCACATTTTACAAAACTCTGAGTCTGTGCTGATTTCAAACAGACCTGGGCTGCAGTCAAGAACTGAGCTACTTATGAAAAGGAGAGCTGAGCAAACGAGCGCTGGGATTGGGCTGCAAGAAGAAAAGAACTGGTTGGTTCAGGCCCAGCAGCCACACCAGGAACACTCCTAACACAAAAGGCCTCAGTGAGTCCTGGGGGAGGAGGGGCCCTGGGGTGATCTTACATTTGCAGGTAGGACCACAGACTGCTGAGGTGGGAGGCAGCTTAGAACCCACTGTGGTTACAGATGTGGAAACTCGGGCCTCCAAACTTAACCTGTCCATTTTGCTGGTACAAGCCAGGGATAGCAACTAGAGGTAACAGCATCACAAAGTGCATGTTCTTAAGTATTTCATACACGTGCCTATTTGCTGCTGCAGGTGATTCCTGCCTCTGTCTTCCCATAGTGTGTCCTCAGTGCCCTCTCTGCATCTAAAAGTCCTCTCCCTCTGAGGGCTAAAAGCACATTGTCTCGAAATCTGCAGATATTCAAAGCTTTTAAAATAAACAGACAAATGAAGTGATGTATATAACTGCAGAAAGAGGCTCAGTGCAGTTCTATTTATAATAGAAAAAAAGTAATAAATGAAGAATATAAGGAAAAGCAGTGAGTATCCATATCATGGGATATTAGTCATTTTAAAATATGTTTGTAGAGTCTCAACATCACATGAAAATGCTGGTAAAAAGATAATGTTAATGAAAAAAGCAGAACACTAAACTGCACTTGCTCTATGATCTTAACATCATAAAAAAAAAACCACGGTAATGTTGGGAGAAGTCTCATGTGATCACTGGTGATTTTATTTCTGCTGCTTTGCACACTTCTGTTCTTTGCAGATACTTTACAATGTGCCTGTAGGACTTCCACAGGTTATGGGAGGGGACTAAGAAATGGAAACGAATGTCCACAGCTAGGATTGGTCCTTGTTGGGATTTGGAAAGAGACAGTGTGTCTCTTTTAGTGTAGAGAAGTTGATGAAATAAAGAGACACAGGTGCTGACCGAGGAGACAGACGCTCCCCGGGGCCCAGCTAGCCAGGTCCACTCTGGCCGTTTTCAGTGCTGAGCACCCTGCTTTAGGAAATCAAAACCACCCTGCTCTAGGCCTGGGTCTTGTCTTTGAGGCTGTACAGTTTAACTTTCATGTGTTATCTTTCTCTTGCTGTCCTCGGCTGAACTGAGAGCTCTTTGGACAGAGAAGGTACCTCCTCCAGAGCTAAGCCTAGAGACTGTTTCCATAATTGACACCTCAGGTCTTGGGAAATACTTGCCCATAGAATGACTGATTGAATAGGTTAAAGTGGGGAATGGTCCCATGGGGCACCTTGGCCTTTAATGAAGACAGAAGACAGATGGACTCCTTCAGGACCCACTGACCTTGCCAACCAGGATGTCTATGTATGGCAACTGTGACGTTGTTGGCGTTAGTTCCCAGCAGGACTGAGCACCAGCCAATAACCACAGGGCACTTAGACACCAGGATATGTGCCTCACTTCTCACCAGACCTGGGCTGGCTGCAGGCCAATGACAGGGAAGGGTTGGCCCTGCCCGCCTCCCATCTGGCCGCAAGGATCCAATTCCAGTTTCTGACCTGCGGTTGGTCTGACACAGTGACCCAGGGTTCCAGCCAGCAAATCCCAGTCATAAAACTCGGGTCTGATCCGTTGCGACCCATGAAGCGCCCTCCTAAACTGCAGTAGAGCGGATCTTCCTCCCGAGCCAGAGGCACTCAGAAAGGCATGTTGACTCTGCTACACCATTAAAGCGCCACGCAAACAGGGAAGCAGTGCCCCACTCTAGCCAGGATACTCAGCAAATGCAGGCCAAAGAGGAAGCCTTTAACTTATCCTTTAAGCCTAAGCCTGCCCCCAAGATGCTCCGCATGTGCAGATAGCTCCCACTCCGAATTCTTTGGAAACCACCGGGACTGCTGCAAGCTTCGCCCAAGTGCTGGCCCTGCCCCCTGCCATGTACGGGTTCCACTCCCTGATAACACCACATACAGTAACCCAAGTTTTATGAAGATCTTCTCTCCCTGTATGATGAACATATTAAGGCACACACACCACATACATACATACATACATACATAGTGAATGCATATTTTCCTTAGGGGCTGAGGTCCAAGGACTTACATTTTCTGCATCTAGCAGAAGAATGAACCCCACAACCTTGAATTAATGAGTAAATGAAAAATGTGCTTATTAATGGGCTGGTCAGTTGATAAATCTAAGGAACTGGGTGTAGTAACCTACAAAGAATCATCTTCCTCCAAACCACGTCTTTCCAAATCCAAGAAGATACTCACCTCAAGCACAATGTTACAGAAATATAGTAATATAGAAAGTAATAATTAACGCATAATAATCTGGCCACTCAGTGTATTTGCATCTCAAATGGGTACCAAAATTATTCTAGACTTTTGCTGGAGATCAACCACCTATTTGCCCTGAGCTTTCTATCAGGCAGTGCAAAGGGGAAAACTGATTAGGTGCACGATTTATACTATCTTTGATATCAAATAAATGAGGTACTCAAGAGAAGTACACTGAGTGGCTAGATCATTATGCATTCAAAGATCATAATAATCTAGCCACTCAGTGTTTATCTCACACAACAGTTGTAGAAAAAAGATATTATTCCCATTGTATTGGTAAGAAAAATGAAGATCAAAGACCATCCAATGTTGAGAACACTGGAGATGGGATATGTTGGGATTATGCTTTATACACTGTCAAGGGCTGCTGGTCTTAGAACTGCCCTTGCTGACCACAGCCTGGCCAAAGTCCAACCCTCCAGGGCAGAGAATCAGGGATGGCACCCAGAGCATGTGGGTTCTGCAAGACTCTATCTGTTCCCGGGGACCAGGACCCAGAGAGAAAGTAACCACTCTCACTCGCCTTTTGCTCAAGTGCTCAGAAGACAGTTCCCATCCTTCAATTTTATTTAATCAAGCAAAGAATTCATAAGAACTTGCAAGCATTCATTCATCAGGCAGATTAAATATTTGATAACCCTGCAGTTTAATTTTTATGGCTCAGTGTGTTCCAGGGACTGCTCCCAGGGAGGCCACACTGTCCCAGGGTCGTGGTCGGAGCAGCAGCTGGCGAAGGCAGCAGGAGCAGAGGCACCATGGGCACTGTCTACAGCGCACCTGCCTTGACCGGAATGAGACATTCCTCCTGGACCCCAGGGCCAAAGAGCCACAGCTGCTGTTCTCCAAATTCTTAAAGAGATGCTATCAAAAAAATAGGTTGTGGGAAGGGCAGGCTGAGGATCCTCACAAGGTCAGGGAGGAGCCCAGATGACCCAAAATGCCCGGTCTCAGAGAGGGGAGACAGCCTCCTCCTTCTGTCTCTTCCCCACACATGGGGTAAAGCTTCCAGACAAACGTATGACCTGAAACAAGGGCAAATCACCCTGCTCATCTTCCTGCCAACTAACAGCACCACGGACCGTCCTTGACGGTTCACTCAGCCTTTCCAGCCACACTCACAGGCACAGAGGTCCTCCTTAGGGCTCATTAGAGTCTGCAGAGAAGGAAGAACCTGGAGGCAAACTCTTTACTCCAGGCCTAGGTCTCTCCCAGACCTTTGATGATCTTTGAGAAGAAATTCCAGCAGATTTTGTCTCATCCACCCCAAAATGCTCAAATCTCATGCAGCATGCTTTGAACCCTGAACTGCCCCCAACTCACTCTCATGACCCCAGTGCCTCTCACGCCCTTCTTTTCCCCCTCCCCCAGCACCCCCTTCTCTTCCTCTCAGCCCATCATAGTAAAAGCTGGCAACTAAGCATTCAGCTGACACCTGGTCAACACCATCCAGTGAATTTCTTCAAGGGTGCAGAGGGGCCAGGAGAAGAAACTGTGGCTCTCCACAGCCAGCAGAGGTTTCTGTTTTAATTTCTTGTTCATTGGCTGCGCCACTAACAGCATATCAGAAATCTCTCTGCTCCAACTCTTCTCCCATCCGCTCCCTTCCACCCTTCCAGGGAAAGGACGTCCTGGCATTTGCTGGAAAAGTAGAGAAATGCCACAGCAAAGCCCAACTCATTTTTCCTGCTGTCCCTATTCATCATGGGTCTAATGAGGAGCGTGGCTGTGACACCCTTCTCACTTTATCAACGTGCGGCTCATTGAGGCCAGGGAAGAACGTGATGCGCCTCTCCTCCCAGAGAGAAAAGCGATGGCCTGCTGGGAAATACTAGGGTGGACGGCTCTCTTCCCCTGCCCCCGGGATCTCTGGCTCTATCTCTGCTCTGCAGACACTCTCACAGGCCTGCCATATTCTCAAGGGGAGACAGGAACCTTCCAGCAACCCGTGCGGCCAGCTCCAGCGGCTCTGGTGATGGATGTGTTGTCACTGGACATGGTGAGGGAAAAAAGTGGGAATGCGGCGGGGATGGGAAAGCTGTCTGCCCATTTTCCTCACTTAAGAACCTGGTGAAATTATAAGCAAAGCTTATCTCCACAAGAGGTGACGCATTGCAAAACAGCACTGAGATCCTTAGGGGAGTATCTGATGTCTTGGGACAGCCACAGGAGCCATTAGCACCATGACAAAAGGACACGCTGGACAGTCCCCCACCCTGCCTTCCTCCAGGAAACCACATAGAGTTTTCATGACTTGCAGGTGATGTTTTAATCAAAGGTCAACCTCAGGACACAGGGGGAAGGAGTTGAGGACAGGATCTGGGGGGGTAGGATCCAGGTGGGAGGGAAGAGAAATGGCATAGAGAGCAAATAAGATGGTCTTTGGGGTAGAAAAGCCCTCTAGGACAGGCACGGTGGGAGTTCTGACTTCCTTTCATCATTTGGGAGGAGGGGAAATATTTCCCAAAAGAGACACAGTATGAGCCACCTCAGTAACAATTATCTAAAAATGTTTTCATATTTGATTATTTTACAAACTAGAGGCCCAGAGCATGGATTCATGCACGGGTGGGCCAGCAATGGGGAGGAGCCATGGGCAGTTGGCCAGCCGGGGAGTGACCGCAGGAGGGCTTCAGGTTGTGTCTGGCCCGTCTCGCTTAGTCCCGATTGGCCGGACCTGCAGCAAGCTAACCAGCCGTTCAGGGTGTCTGCCCCCTGGTGGTCAGTGCATGTCATAGTGACTGGTTGACTGGTTGACTGTCTGGCCCCTGGTGGTCAATGCACATCATGAAGAGAAGTTGAACAGCATTAGCATATTACCCTTTGATTAGTTGAATGGACAACCAGGCATTGAGCATATTAGGCTTTTATTATATGGGATTACAAAGCACATTAGGCCCCTTATGTCATCTGATCCTATTAGACGAAGATTGTTATTCACATTTTATAGACAAAGAGACCAGGTAACAGACCTAGGAGTGAGGGAACTAAGAGCCAGACGTCTTTGGGCCTCCTTCTTATGGAAGTTGCTACCACCCCAGGTCAATTTAATTAATGGCCAAAGTAATAACTGATGCTGGATATGGATGCTTCTATGAGCTCCATGTGGTGCTAAGCACTTTGAATCAGTCATGTCCTGTTTCAATCCTCATACTAAAGTTGAGAGTGCTACAATCCTCACTAGTCAGATGAGAAAACTAAGAGCCTGGGCCGTAAATGGAGCACACACCACCCACTGAGACAAGTAAGCACCAGGGATGTTCTACACCTTTACACTAACACTCACTCTGCTCCTCACATGTCACCCCTCCTGAAAGAGACTCTTACATCTATCCCCCAGCCATCAAAGATACCTTCTTCATTAGCACAGAGAGCATTGCAGATGAGCATCTCCCATCGGTACACGCCCTGATGTGTGTCTGCGTGACCATCAGGTGCATTCTGCCCTAGCATTACATACATAGAAATATACAAGAAATAGTCACTTTATTTTTAGGATAACAAAAGTAAGTAGAAAAAGATGTTTTAATGTTTTCTTCCCATCTTCCCAAGAGCAGCTTTGGGCACCCCACTTTGGAGACTGCTGGTATAGAATTCAATGTTCCTATTGCACAATGAACTGGCCCCCTCCCCAAGGTCTCCTGTGAGAAGTCGTTCATCGCCCCCTCACTCCTGCTGAAGAATCGCTGTGCTCTGTGGTTTGGGAAAAGTGAGCTCTGTTTTGCTGGCTATAAGCCCTAAGAGTGAACATACTTCCCCCAGCCCATCACAAGTGTCCTTTTAGCCAAAGCTTCTCAATTTTGGGGGTCACTTTTCTGAAAGAGGACGAGGAGCCCAACAAGAAGACAACAGCTGCCTATACAAGTTATGTCTTAAAGGCGGAGAGCAGGAGACCATCGCCTCGCTTGTACAGGCCCTGGGAGGAGAGAGCAGTGGACTGGCACCAGGGAGCAGGCCCAGGGATCGGCCTCCACCAATAACTATGGATGGGCTTGGGCATGCTGTGTCTCCCCAGACACCATGTCCTTGCCTATCAAAAATGAGGTATAAGGTGACTGCATCCTGGTTTCTGATGGGACCAGGGTTTCCCAGAATGCCAGGCTGGCGGTGCTAAACTGCAATGATTTGTCATCCCAGATGTGAACTAGGTACCAGTCCTGGGTGGTTGTCATCCTCACCCTGACTCTGATAGAAAGTGTCCCAGGAGAGTAGGAGGGAGCCTGAGTGAGGCCAATCCCTGCTGTCAAGGGCTTTTCAATTCTACCAAGGCAGAGATGATGATGATGATGATGATAGTTGTTGTTGTTGTTGTTGTTATTATTATTCATACCAAATTAAGCATCCTATCAGATCAGAATAGAGAGTGAGAAGAGGAGCTAACATAGGCTGCAGTAGCCAGGATAGACTGTATTGGGAAACCAAGGTCTAGGAGTTGGCAGATTGAGCACAAATCAAAACAGGCCCTTCCATCTCCTTCACTTTCATCTTTCCCTTCCCCTTCCCCTTCCCCACCCCCTTATCCCCAAGGCCACTATTCTCGGGAGCAGAAAATCCAGGCTTCTAGTCTCAATGAATCCAAGCCTGATGCTACCCTTCTGTTTTTGGAGAGATCTTGAGATAGTTACTCAAATTCCCACAGCCTCAATATTCTTTTATTTAAAATGGAATCAATTACACCCCACTTCTGATGGTTGTTTTAAAAAGTGAATGCAGGGAAATATGCAGAGAACCATCTGCAAGCATGTGCTCCATCAATATTGACTGAGCCTGAGCTCTCTTGAGACTTCCTGGTCTGCAATGAATGGAAGGTATTTTCTACAAACAGTGCTTGGCACACAGTGCTTGCTCCACGAGTAAGAGCTACTGTGAATATCGGTGTTATTAACAACAGGATGGCAGGCCCAGTTCTGCTCCTGTCTGTCACTCCAGAAGCTGGAGAAGAGAAGCGCAGAGTGTGTGAAGATAAAGTCACAGGGAAGCCAGCCCAGGCCCTGGGCAGAGCCCAAGGGTTCCTCCTGACCCTGTTCAAGAAAAGGAGCACTTTTCCTTTGATTGCCAGTTGGAACTCACAGATAGCCCTGAGCAGTCCCATGGAGCAGCTTCCCTCATGCCTCTGGTTCTGAAGAAAGGTACCCAGGCCTCTGCCCCCTGCTGTGAGGGCATATTCCCTAGGGCTATGACAGGCCCAGTTGCCAGGCTAACCAAGCATCAGCTCAGGGCCTCTTAAGGCTCTTGGAAATGAGCTCTCTAAGAGCTTGGCAGGTGAAATGCCAGCTGCATTAGAGAGGTTGCATTCCTGCTTGAGCTGGTCTCCATTCTGGTCAGCCCCAGATGGAGGCATATCTAACTAATCTACCTAATAAAAGAATTACGTGCTAATTGACCATACCTTCATGATGCCCACCAGCCAATCAGGAGTGAGTATGCAAATTAATCCAACTAAGATGGTGGGTTAATTTGCATACACAGGTGCTGAGCACCCAGAGATGGGGCGAGACGCTTGTGTCATCTCCATGGCAACAATACATGCATTCCTCACCACCCCAGCTACTCCAGGCCCCTGGGCAGCATGGGAAGGAGGAAAGGTGGCTATGGGCCCAAGCAGAAAGGCTGCTCTGACCAAAGCTAAGGCAGTGCCTGAGCCAGGGGAACCAAGGAACATTCTTGCATGAATCTTCATTTGTGCATTGGGCCACTAATATAATAGAATCCAAGTCAGTGTGTCCACATACACCTGGGCCTGAAATACCACCATTAGGGATTTGCTTCTTTGATATCGACATCTTTTCTTGGGTAATAAATTGTATAGCTGTTGTTGTTGTTGCCTACCATGTCTCTAAAACACACTTAATAAAAGTAACACTGAGATGCAAATTATTTGAGAAGGGCAATAATCTAAGCCCTCACCTGCAGCATCACCATCATCAGGGAACCTGTTAGAGAAGCAGAGTCTCGGTTCCTACCCCAGCCCTATGGAGTCAGGACTCCTGAGGATGGAGCTGGTCCTTGTTTGAACAAGGCTCCAGGTGCTGCAGATGATGCTCAACTTTGCAAACCAGCAACTTCATCAGAACCTTGTGCCATATGCAGTGACTGTGTTCTCTTCTGTGTACTTGTTCAACATGCACAGCCCAGGCCAGGTGTTCCCAACAGGTCCTCAGGTGGCCCATGGGTGTGCACAGATGGCAGGAAATGTGGTAACTCCCCTGAGAAGTTATCCTGGAAGACCTTCAAAGTTTGTTCTCAGTCAACATGAAGGAAGACCACTGCACTGAGGTGTGGCCAGCTGACTGTCCTTCAAGGGTTGTCCTATGCATTGTAGGATGTTTAGCGTCTACCCACCAGATACCAGTAACATGCCACACAGTGATACCAAATGTCCCATAGACATTTGGTGGAGGAGGAGAGGTAAAATAATGCCTAATAGAGAATTGGTGGGTTAGAGGACCGTGGTTCTGATGTCTAAGGTTTCTACCAACTTTAAAAGTCAACAATTTTTGGCTTTACATATGGATTTGTAGAAAAGATCCCTCTTAGCCCTAGCTGGTTTGGCTCAATAAATAGAGCATCAGCGTTTGGACTGAAGGGTTCAATTCCAGCCAAGATCACATGACTGGGTTGTGGGCTCAATCCCCAGTGGAGGGTGTGTAGGAGGCAGCCGATCAATGATTCTCTCTCATCATTGATGTTTCTATTCCACTCTCCCTCTCATTTCCTCTCTGAAATCAATAAAAATGTACTTTTTTAAAAAGAAAAGATTCCTTTTAAATATCCAGCTCTATCAAGAATCCAACATAAGATGTGAGCTACCAACATTTGATCACGTGTAAACTTTTGTAAATGTGCCCCCATCTTTCCCACCTCAGCATTCAGAAACTGGCATGACCATATTCCAGTGACCCCCGCTTGCAATGGGCTTACAGATAGCAATGATTTGATAGCACCCCAAAATGAAATCACCCTCACCCCAATTGAAAGTGATGATTATTAGAACTACTCAGGCAAACACAGTTTTTATTAGCTTAACACTAATAAACTATGACTACAAATACCTGTAATGTGAAGTGCCTATCACACACACCAGGAGCTGGCCAAGCACTGTGCATGCATTATGTGACTTAATCCTCACATTAGCCTTGGAGGCTATGCTTAGTCACATTTAGTAGTTGAAAAAGTAGATTCAGAGAGGTGAGGCCACATGCCCAAGGTTACAGAATCCACCTGCCTCCATAGCCTGTGTTCTTTCCACTATGGAAATGCCCCATCACACGAAGCTCCCACAGGGAGAGGAAGCCCCTTCTCCCTGGGCCTCCATTTAGGGTAAAACACTCAGAGGCTTTCCTGTCCAGGACCCAGAACTCTGGGGACCATCCAAAGCCAACAGGCCCAGTGCTGCAGCCAGGGTGTCAGGGATGCATTCTCTCCTGGGGCTACACAGAACCCCAGGCCTTAGGGGGCCGGCCACATACACACTGCACACTACCTTGTACCTGTTTCCTGACCTTGTTTTAACCTTGAAACACTCTTTGCAACTCCAGTGTGTGTTTGTGTGTGTGTGTGTGTGTGTGTGTGTGTGTGTGTACAGTGTGTGTGTGTGTGTGTGTGTGTGTGTGTGTATTTAGCAAGGACTGCTAATTCCCTTTGTTCTATAACTTGCTCTAAGGGTACCCACATTCCCTTTTGGATTATCAGCGAATGGAGAAATTATTGGTTTGAGTTGCCTGGTAGCCTGGCCTGGAGCAAGGGCCTGGTATATCGTGCCCATGCTCTGGGTCTGGGGCACCTTGAGCGGGGTTGCCTTGCTGTTCTTCAGCCCACTTTTCCCCTTGGACAGCGGCTGAGCGAGATGCCCCCATGGTGTGATATTATTACCTGGCACACCAAGGAATCAGGCCACTGCTACAATGAGGCCACCCTGCCCCCCAAGATTCTTAAAAATTCTGCTCCTTGGGGCAGGACACCAGGCAATGTAGAGCAGCCACCGCTCCAGTTTGTGGAAGATGAAGATGGAAGAGGGCATCAGGGAGTGAGTGGGTAATCACGTCCCTGGGACACCCAGCAATGACAGAAGGAACCACAGAACGAGAAGGCAAAAACTGTGGGGGAAATTGGTGTAAATTCTTTCTCACACACATGTACAAGCACGCACGCACACACACACACACACACACACACACACACACAAGCCAGGATGTCTAATTTTAGTAGCCAATCACCCCAGCAGAGCACTTTACAAGCAGTTATTTTGAGAAATGCTATTAGCCACTGGGTTATTTTTAATGCCCCTTGTGGGACAGGCATTTGTGACACAAACAGCAGCTGAAAGGCAGCAAACTTAGAGCCTTGGATATATGTAGGGTGTAGGGCCACCCTCCTAGGACAGCAGATGGAAGGGATGGGTGAGCACCCCACGCCCTGTTTTGTGACAGCACTTGGCTCCCCAGGGACAGGCGCCAGGACTTGAATGAATGAGACATCTGTAACAGCCAAACTGCTAACAGGCCACGACTCTGAAATGATCCTCATGAGCAAGACTTCTTCAGGATCTCCTCACAGCCCACAGGCCACAATCCATACCCGAAGTCCAACCTAACTTCCTCAACTCAGCATTCCCAGAGAGACCTGCTCCTGCCTGCCCCTCGCCCCTCGCTCTCTGCTTTCCCCTTCTTCTGGTGCCCACGATGACCCCTCACCTGAACACCTCCTCCCACCCCCCTAATCAAGCCCACACTGAGCTCGTTCTGTGCACACCTGCAATGGAAGCTGCCTTGCCTTCGGGGCACTCCACATCCAAGCCTCCTGTGGTCACCCGAGCACTGATTCCACATGGAGAGAGCTGTGCCGGCTACTGAGTGCTTATGAAGAGCCAGGCATCTGCCAGCCCTTTGCAAAGCTCGAGGAGTTCTCCTAACGGTCCTAGTTGGCACCCTCATCACAATTGTAAAGATGAGAAAGCTAAGGTATAGAGGCATCAAACCCCAGCTCCACCCGCACCTTAGAACCTCAGACAGTTCCTTATAACACTCTATGCCCAGTCTTTCCTGGTGTTTCCATGAGGATAAAAGGGGTGACCGAACCCTTTAAAGGTGCCCGGTGCACAGAGGGCATAGTCTACGGCCAGCTCTCTGCACTGCGGTGGATGGAAGGGGCCAGAGTATTTTAGCCTAACATTCACCAATGCCTGCAATGCCCTGTGTGCTATGCTGATGATCACAAATCCTTGCAAAAGTTTACTAAGAAATAGAGTTAAGATATGTGAAATCATTCCCCTAAGGTCAAAGCCAATCGATGGAGCTTTGAACCGATTGTTGAACACAAGTCTGAGTGAGTTTTAACTAGAATCTTCTGCTGCCTGTCTTGTCTCTCTGGAAACAGTGATGTGACATGCCCCCTCAGTTCCTGGCATGGGGGAAAGCCCTATAAAGGAACTCAATATCAAATCTAGGTTTCTGGCAAGGCTTTATAAATGAGGGACCCTGACCACAGGCCCTCCCAGGGCACCCCTGGCTTATCGTCCCCTTCTGCACCCGTGTCCAGACTGGCACAGTGCTCCGAAGGCAGAGGAAAGGGGGCAGAGCTCTCAGAAAGCCTCCCAGAAGGCCAGGCCTGGTGTTCCAATGGCAACAAGCTGCCGAGGGGGACCCAAAACCTGAAGGTCAGGAATTTGGGACAGGCCAGACATGCCACTGTGTGCTGGAGAAGTCCCAATTGTAAGGCATCAAGTGTGAACTGGAGAGAGAATATAAGCCCCATCGCGCAAGTACTTGTGAGTGAATGGAGTGTGTGGTGGCTCCATTTCAGGCACCAGGCAGATTTATAAAGCTCATCGCCCTCCTCGAGTTGCCGGCAAGAGGCCACGTGTTTAACACCATGCCAGTCAATCAGCACAGGAGGGGAGGTGTGCCCGAGACAGGGCTGGGAGCCTGGGGTGGCAGCGAAGAAGTTATCCCTGTCCCTGATGGCTCGTGGTCCTAGCCCTGGGCACAAGATTGACACCTATAAAACGTGAGGGCACCATCAAACACAGAACTCTGATATGGTGCCAATCGAGGTACCACAATTGTTGTGAACCTACTATATGCCAGTGACCCCCGTGTCTAGCTCTGCTTGTGAAACACTGAGCCAATAATTCTACCCAGAGTCTGGGTTTCCTTCCTTGCATAGTGAAGGACACTGAGAAAACATCCCCCAGGCCGGCTGAATGAGGCAGGAGGTAAGCCTGGTGCAAATGTGGACTGACCCTGAGCAAGGGTGACTAAGACAGAGAGAGGTCTTTGCCTTCTGGAAGCTTGTCAGTATATAAAGGAGATGAAATCTAACTTGAGAAGGCAATAAACACAGCCGAGGGTTGGTGGGTAAAATACACAATATCACTCAGCAGAATAGGATGGAGGTCTGTGAATTCCAAAGAAACTCACCATATGGAATCTGACTTTCAAAGACAACCTCTGTTCAGTCTCAATATCTCACCAACCAGACCGGGAGTTCCCCAGAAACCAGGTCCCAAGCTTCACAATGGCCTACTGAGACTCCTCTGCCTCGTTCCCTGTGGGTTCTCCCCCAAACCTGCTGGTCTTGAGAAATCTCCCTGCCAGGAAAGCTCGCAGGCACCAAGACAGGCAAGGCCATCTGCTGAGATTCTCAGTGAGCATCAGACTGATGCAGAAGCAGAGCCCTCCTCGCAGGCCTAGAAGCCCAGCTGCAGAGGGAGGCACATGAATCATCTCCCATGCAGATGTGCCCGCCTGCCTACATGGCCTGGCCAGCCCTAGTACCATCCTGGACCCCAGACTCTTCTCTGCCACCTCAGTGCCAACAAAACCCTATCAATCCTCCTCACCAGGGGACAGGACTTTCAGGTAAGAGAGCACCTCGTGGCTGTTCTAGAGAATATACCAAAAAAAGTACCCTTCAAAGAAGAGATCTGAGCTCTCTGTCAGGCCAGTGGCACAGAGCAATACCACATGTACTGAGGACTTGATCTCACAACAGGAACACTCCTATTTTACAGGAAGGTGGCCAAAGTTCAAAACTATCAAGGGGCTGTCACAAAACACAAAGGTGGATAGGAGCATGGTGCCACCCTCTGCCCCACCAGGGGCACATTTCCCCCCTCCTGCTGTCTACTGGCTGTCGTACCTGGTGCCCGTGGGTACCTCAAAGTTAACCTCGCCAAAGTTCACCTCACTGTCTTCCCCTCCTCAAATTTCCCACTCTCCTCACCAGCCCTGCTCCCTGAGCTTGCTCTTCCTGTATTCTTTCTCCTCACTAGGTCATTGCCAATTACTTGGCTGGCCAGGCAAACAAAAGGTCCGTACAGAGGCCCAAGCATGGTGGCGAGCAGCATCAGAAAGCAAACCTCACACTGGCCTGGGGAGTTAAGTACTGATCTATACATGTCCTCCTGCTGGTTTCTGTCCTCTCAATTGCAAAAACCCTGCAACCTCCTTTGATTAATTTTCTCAAGTGCTTTAGGATCAACTGTCATCTATGAATAATCAAGTCCAATGAAAGAGCATCCCTTCTTAGCCTGGGAGCTAAGGCCATTGCATATCACATTTGATGGCCCTGGAGTATCAGGTACCTTGGTAAAAATGACTGTCCATCAAATAAACCTAAAGGATGCAGCTGTGCCTAATGCCAGCCAGACACAGGTGGTTAGAAGTGATACACCAAGCTTGTGGCCCTGAGGGTGAGTGAGGCACACTCAGGGTATTCTTGACACTGCTCCTCTCACCTCCTGACGATGACCCAACGCCACAATGAATCAATGACACTGCATACCCTTGCCTGAGTTCCAGAAAACCCCAGCCAGGCTTCTAAAACCCAAGTTCCCAGCATGAGATTATGTGGGAGATCTCTTGAAGACCCACTCTTCATTCTAAAGTATCTTGATCTCCTAAAAGACAGCACAGTTTACCCTGACCTACACTCCCAAGACCAATGCCACCGAGTCACAGAATCTGAGGCTGCAATGTCCTCATCCAACTCAGTGTCAAATCCAGAGGCACCAGTCTCCCTCTGTCAAGTAAGACCTGAGATCTGAGTCAGGGAGAAAGGATGAAAGAGGGAGATGCACCTAGTAGGTGAGTGGAGGAGAAATCAGGAGGAAGTGGACACTTATCTTCCATTCCCGCATTCACAAGCATGGGCAGTAGGGGGAGAAAGGCTTTGGAGGAAACTGTTCCTTTATGAGTCACCATGGCAACATGAGCAGAGGATTGCAATGCCTTTCTGCCCAGATTCCTATTGACATGACCAAATGAACCCTGCAAGCCTGGGAAACGTGCAACAGCTCCAAAACCTAGGAATGAGTGCCATCCTTATGTCAGAATCCTAAAAGAAGCTCTTTTCTTCTTAAGTGATGAAAGGAGAAGGCATTGAGGCCCCTTGGGCAGCCTTACTTTGTGTGTAGAATGGTTACGAAAGGAGGAGCATAAGCCACTGAAGAAGCACACATCCTCATCAGAGGACTGAATGGGACAGAGAGCCGGGCATGAGGGTGTGAAGATGCACCCACCAGGCTCCTCTTGTCACTGAACATCCACAGCAGCATTTGTCATCAGCAGCCCTGGGAGGGCGAGGAATCACATGGCAGGAGCACCAAGGAGTAAACTAGCTGGGGGCAGGGACTTGTTCCTGACGTGGCAGGTGGCAGCTCCAGTAGAAGGACAAGTTCAAGCACAGTGTGTACCTGACATGGTGGCCAAGTCAAACAGCAAGCCAGATGCAAACAGTTGGCTCATGGTGTAATGTGTTCACCAAATGCAGAGAAGAAATAACACGGGATTAAGTTTCCCTTCTGGAGCTACTCGTGGCTCGAGGTCACCGGCCCCACCTTACAGTTTGCTGAGTCTTGTAAGTCTTCACTCCATCGGTCAGCGCTCTAGCATAACAGTCCGGAGGAGCATTCTATCAGTGAGAGGTGCCCAGCAAAGGGACCCATGGGAAACAAAACTGCCTATTCACAGGCCAACACTGTCCAAGTTCATGGATGAAAAGCACAAAATTCTCCCACTGGTCAAAGTCCTGTCAAATCATTCTTAACCACAAAAAAGCAGACAAAATAGTACTCAAAAATAGAGATTTGAAAAAGTGTTACTGGTTAAAAAGACATTTTGTCATTTTGTCATTTCAACACAGGCTCTGCAGTGAAACCAGCCAGCCCTGAATCCTGGCTCCAGCACACTCTACCTGGGAGAGGCGAGCAGGGCTCCACCTCTGCACATCTGTTTCCCAGTCTACAGACATGTTCTACAGATTATATGAAGTAATGCAAGCAAACAGCTTAGCACAGAGCCCACAGCATAGCAAGTGTTCAGTGAAAAACAACTCTTATGATAATTGAAACATTGGGAAACCATATACTCCATGTGTGCAATAAAAGTCAAGAGAACTTCTCCCTGATGAAGAGTGTGCCATGAAGAACAAATTTTAAAAGCTCTCCCAAAATGAAGAGGAAGAAAGATATAAGCAGAAACACAGTGAGGTTTACGGTGGCAGGTTAAAGATGACAGAGATCAAGGACAGGCAGTCAGTTCAGAATGAACTGAACTGAAAAATCATGAAAATACAAGAAAAGTTTCCAATATTAAAGACAGACCTAGGTCCAAAGGTCCAAAGGCCACTGATTACTATATGGTTTATATATTTATGTCATGATGAATTATAAGCATCCACACCGAAGATGGCAGGTTACCTATGAAAGGAAACCTCAGACCAGACTCTGACTTCTCCCCTGCAAACCTCAACAACAGGGCCAAGCTGTGGTTTCTGCTGGAAGAGACAAAGCACAGTAAATCAGAATGAATTTTCTAGGAAAGCTATCTAGGTGTGCAGCTCTATAACCTTTGCCGACAAAGACTAATCAAAACAAGGAAGTCACTGATAGGGATGACCATGGTGACAAAGGTCTGGCAATGAACACTACCATCCATTTGGTCTAGATCAGTGGTTGGCAAACTCATTAGTCAACGCGGCAAACCGCGGCTTGTGAGCCGCATGTGGCTGGCGAACCACGGTTTGCCGACCACTGGTCTAAATAATTGTGGTAACTGTGATATATTACAAATCAAAATAAAAACTAAAATAAAACTTTTTAAAGAGAAGATAAAAATGTGAAAAAGTAAAATGTAATAATAATACAATAGAGATTTAAAATATCCAACTATACAACAAAGGCATGAATGTTAACATAGGGGTAGGGAAAGAAAAGAAGGAAAAACCGTTATTACCCTACAGTGTCGGGAGTCAAAAGATGCTGTTTCATTCTGCACATTAACCATGAGCAAAATATGGTTGAAGAAAATTTTCAATATCTGAGAAGTAACAAGGGTAAAACCAACAGTCCAATTTAATAAAGTGAAAAATTCAATTTTGAATGGTTCATTATAGCAAGACAAAAGGAACAGAAAAAAGACATTAAAAACAGAATCAGAAAAAAATTATATTCACTTTTAGAATGAAGATTTTAAATATGTGTATATCCCATCTAATAAAGAGGGAATATGCCAATTGACCATCACACCCTCACAAGATGGCAGCTCCCACAGCCACAAGATGGTGGTGCAGACTCGCCTCAGCCCTGCCTCATCCAGCCTCAGTCCCCCAGTCCCCTCAGCCCTGCCTCATCCAGCCTCAGGCCCCTAGTCCCCTCAGACCCGCCTCATCCAGCCCCAGTCCCCCAGTCACCTCAGGCCTGCCTCATCCAGCTGGAGTCCCCCAGTTCCCTCAAACCCACAGGGGAGGGCAGTTGGGGACAACCATGCTGGCAGGGGAGCAAATAAGTGACAATAAGGACAGCAGGGGAGTGGTTAGAGGGTGATCAGGCTGGCATGCAGAGTAGTTAAGGTCTATCAGACAGGTAGGCAGAGAAAGTGGTTAGAAGCCAGCAGTCCCAGATTGTGAGAAGGATGTCTGACTGGGGATCAGGTCTAAACCAGCAGTCAGACATCCCCTGAGGGATCCCAGATTGAAGAGGATGCAGGCGGGGCTGAGGGACACCACACTCCCCATCACATGCACAAATTTTGTGCCCTGGGCTTCTAATATAGTATGTATGTGTGTGTGTGTGTGTGTGTGTGTGTGTGTGTGTGTGTGTGTGTGTGTGTGTGTGTGTGCATATGTGTATATTAAAGGTCCGGTACACTTCCTGCCAGCCTGATCATCCTGTAACCACTCCCCTGCCAGCCTGGTTGATGTCTAACTGCTCCTCTGCCAGCCTGTTTGCCCCCAACTTTCCTCCTCTGCCAGCCTGGTCACCCCTAACTGCCCTCTCCTTCAGGCTTGATTGCCCCCAATTGCCCTCCCTTGCAGCCTGGTTCCTCCCAACTGCCTTCCCCTGCTAGACAAATTGTGGTGGCCATCTTGTGTCCACATGGGAGCAGGATCTTTGACCACATGGGGGCAGCCATCTTGTGTGTTGGAGTGATGGTCAACCTGCATATTACTCTTTTATTAGATAGCATAGAGGCCTGGTGCATGGGTGGGGGCCAGCTGGTTTGCCCTGAAGAGTGTCCCAGATCAGGGTAAGAGTTCCCATGGGGTGAGGGGCTGCCTGGACGAGGGGCCTGTGGTGGTTTGCAGGCTGGCCATGCCCCCTGGTGACCCAAGCGGAGACCCTGGTATCTGGGAGGAAGTTTGGCTTCCTCCATCGGTGGAGACAACCCTAGCATCCTGCTCTCTCCAGCTCTGTGGCTGCCTCATTTTTGTTGGAATTTATTTATCTTCTATAATTAAAACTTTGTAGCCTTAAGCAGAGGCCTAGGCCAGCCAGAGTGTGTTGAAAGCTTGGCTTCCTTCATCACTGGGGAAATCCAATTTTATTTCCTCTTTATTCTACTTTGGGATTAGTGTTCTACAGTCTATTTTCATCTACCCCTTACTATCTTTTTACTCAACCTCAACTTCACCTTTATGCCACCACTCTCTTGCTAACCTTTCCCTATTTAGTGTCTTGTTCCTCCTACACCTTTGCTGCTTTAGATTTTCCTTATTCTTTCTTTTTACCCCATTAAAATTTCACCCCACTTATCTATTTACTCTCCAACCACCTGGTCCAAGTCCATATACACCTCTCACTTCTCTGACTTCACTATCCTAAATTGTTTTTCTCTCTGTCCTGTTGTTGTTGTTTACTTGACTATTAATTATGTTGATATTTTATGCAATTTTGTGAGATTGGTTTGCTTATTCTTTTCTTTTGGTTTGTTTTGTGGGGGGGTGGCATTGTTTTTTGTTTTGTTGTTGTTTGCATTGATTTTTTTTCTAGATTTATACTTCTGTATTCACTCACCTCCCTTGATATTAGTTGTTGTATATAGTATGTATCAATCTCCAGGTACTTGTTGCTGGCTTTTGTTGGGATTAGAGGCTGTCCTATAGGAGTTTTCAACACATATTTACAGTTTATTCCCCTTTTCTTTCTTTTTACTTCTTCCCCTTTTCCCAATTTCATTTTGGCATTCATTCCTTTCTTTCTTTCTTTTCTTTCTTTCTTTCTTTCTTTTTCATGTGTGGGTGTGTGAGTCCATGTGTGTGTGTGTGTGTGTGTGTGTGTGTGTCTGTGTGTGTGTGTCTGTGTGTGTGTGTGTGTGTTTTGTCTAGCCCTCTTCTTTCTTACCTATCACCTAATTTGCTTTTCTCTGGTGATCATCTTTAATTTGGAGTTACCAATACTGTGAATACATTCTGGTTCAATGCCTGGTGCATTGCACCTGGTTGTGTTGTATTTTGGGCCTTTAAATCAATGCAGGAGAGTGAGAACTACATAACCAGACACACAGAGAAGAGAGACCATGGGGAGAAAAAGAAATAGCCCGCCAATGAAAGAAATACAAGCATCACGAGAAAAAGAGGTAAACGAAATGGAAGCAAGCAACCTGTCAAAGAATTCAGAGAAATGGTCATAAGGTGGCTGAAGAGAATGGAAGACAAATTTGACAATATGAGTAAGAACCAAGAGGAAATGAAGAAGACCTGAGAAGAAATGAAGGAGAGCCAAGAAGAAATGAAGAAGGGCCAAGAAGAAATAAAAAGTGACATCGCTGAGGTAAAGAACTCAATAGAAAGTATCAAGAGTAGACTAGAAGAAGCAGAGGACTGCACCAGTGAGCCAGAAGACAAGGTACGAAAAAATACCCAAGCTGAGCAGCTTCTAGAAAAAAAAATTAAAAGGCAGGAAGAGAGCCTAAGGGGACTTTGGAACAACGTGGAACAAAACAATATCGGCATAATAGGGCTTCCAGAGAGACAGGAAACTGAGCAAGGAATAAAAAACCTGTTGGAAAAAATAATGACAGAAAATTTCCCTGATATAGGAAAGAAAACCCCCCCACAATTCCAAGAAGCTCACAGAGTCCCAAGCAAAATAAACCAAAAAAGACCTATGCCAATGCACATTATAATTAAATTGGCAAATACCAACGACAAAGTGAGAATTTTTAAAGCCACCAGAGAGACAGAGAGTCATGTACAAGGAACTCCCATCAGATTAGCAAGTGATTTCTCAACAGAAACTTATCAGGCCAGAAGGGAATGGAATGAAATATATAAAGGAAGGGTCTGAATCCTAGAACACTGTACCCAGCAAGGCTATCAATCAAAATTGAAGGTCAAATCAGGAGCTTCACAGACAAAAAAGGACTAAGGGAATTCATACTACCAAACCAGCAATGCAAGAAATGCTAAAGGGTCTGCTGTAAAAAGAAATAGGAAGTTAAGAAGGAACACAGGAGTAAAGAACAAAAATGGAGACAAATAAGAAACTATCAATAATAACTTTAAATGTAGATGGTTTAAATGCTCCAATCAAAAGACATAAGGTAATGGTAACGAAATGGATAAGAAAACAGAACCCATATATCTGCTGTCTACAAGAAACCCACCTCCAAAAAAAAGACGCACACAGACTGAGGGTGAAAGGATGAAAAAAGGTAGTTAAGGTGAAAGGAAATGGAAAAAAAGCTGGGGTAGCAATACTCATATCCAGCAAATTTGATCTCAAAGTGAGGGACATAACAAGAGATAAAGAAGGCCACTTCATAATACTAAAGGGAGCAATCCAACAAGAAGAAATAAATCTGTTAAACATATACGCACTGAATACAGGAACACCCAAATATATTTTTAAAAAAGCTCCTGGAGGATATAAAGGGAGAGATTGACAGCAATACAATCATAGTAGGAGACTTTAATACCCCACTATCAACATTGGACAAATCCTCTAACAAAAAATCAGTAAAGAAACATCAATCCTCAGTGACTCTCTAGATCAGATGGAATTAATTGACATCTTCAGATCATTTCACCCCAAAGCCACAGAATATACATTCTTTTCAAGTGCACATGGGTCATTTTTAAAGATAGACCATATGTTGGGTCATAGGCAAAGTCTCTCCAAATTCAAGAAGATAGAAATCATATCATGCATATTCTCAGATGACAATGGCATAAAGCTGGAAATCAACTACAATAAGAACAATTCAAAGAAATCAAACACATGGAGACTAAACAGCATGCTATTAAACAATGGGTTATCAGAGAAATCAAGGAAGAAATAGAAAACATCATGGCAACAAATGACAATGATAGCACAACAATCCAAAATCTCTGGGACACAGCGACTGCAGTTTTGAGAGGGAAGGTCATAGCTCTATAATCCTACTGCAAAAACAAACAAACAAACAAACAAACAAACAAACAAACAGGAAATGATGGTAATAAGTTATCTAACCCAACAACTCAAAGACTTACAAAGAGAGCAACAAGAAAAGCCCAATGTAAGCAGAAGTAAGGAAATAGTAAAGATGAGAGCAGAGATTAACGACATAGAGACCAGAGAAACAATACAAAAGATCAATAAAACCAAGAGCTGGTTCTTTGAAAGTATAAACAAAATTGATGAACCTCTAGCCAGGCTGACCAAGAAGCAAAGAGAAAGGACCCTAATAAATAAAATCAGAAATGAAAGAGGTGAAATAACAATAGACCCCACAGAAATACAAAGGATTGTTAAAAATACTATGAACAACTCTACTCCAACAAACTGGACAACCTGGAGGAAATGGATATATTCCTAGAAAAATATAACCTCCCAAAATTCAATAAGGAAGAATCTAAACAGCTCAATAGACCAATAACTATGGAAGAAATTGAAGCAGTCATCAAAAAAGCTTTCAACAAATAAAAGCCCAGGGCCAGACGGCTTCACAGGGGAGTTTTACCAAACATTCAAGGAAGAACTAAAACCTATCGTCCTCAGACTATTCCAGAAAATTCAAGAGGATGGAACACTTCCAAATTCCTTCTATGAAGCCAGCATCACCCTAATACCAAAATCAGATAAAGACGACACAATGAAAGAGAATTACAGGCCAATATCCCTCATGAATATAGATGCCAAAATCCTCAATAAAATTCTAGCAAATTGGATTCAGCAGTACATTAGAAAGATCATAAAACATGACCAAGTAGGATTTATCCCAGGAATGCAAGAATGGTACAATATCTGCAAATCAATAAATGTGATACATCACATAAACAAATTGAGAGATAAAAATCACATAGTCATATCAATTGATGCAGAAAAAGCATTTGACAAAATCCAACACCCTTTCTTAATAAAAACTCTTAACTAGGTGCGAATAGAAGGGTCATACCTCAACATAATAAAAGCCATATATGATAAACCCACAGCAAACATCATACTCAATGGGCAAAAACTACAACCATTTCCCCTAAGAACAGGAACAAGACAGGGATGCCTACTCTCACCACTCCTGTTTGACATAACACTGGAAGTATTAGCCATTGCAATTAGAAGAAGAAATAAAAGGCATCCAAATTGGAAAAGAAGAAGTAAAGCTATCCTTATTTGCAGATGACATGATATTGTACATAAAAAATCTGAAAGACTCCATAAAAAAACTAATAGACTTAATAAATGAGTTCAAAAATGTAGCAGGATACAAAATTAATGCGAAGAAATCTATGACATTTCTATACACCAATAGTGAACTTACAGAAAGAGAGACTAAAAAAGCAATCCTATTTACATTACACCAAAATATTAAGATACTAAGGAATAAACTTAACTAAGGAGGTAAAAGACCTATTCACGAAAAACTACAGGACACTGAAAAAAGAGATAGAGGAAGACATAATCAAGTGGAAGATCATACCATGTGCATGGATTGGGAGAATCAATATCATTGATGTGTCCATACTACCCAAAGCAATTTATAAATTTAATGCACTCCCCATTAAAATACCGACAGATATTTCACAGACCTAGAAAGAACTCTCCAAAAATTTATCTGGAATAAAAAAAGACCCTGAATAGCCACAGCAATCCTGAGAAAGAAGCGCAAAATCAGTGGGATTTCAATACCAGATTTCAAGCTGTATTACAAAGCTACTGTTCTCAAAACAGCCTGGTATTGACACAAGAACAGACATATAGACCAATGGAATAGAATAGAGACTCCAGATATCAACCCAAACCACTATGCTCAATTAATAATTGACAAAGTAGCCATGAAAATAAAATGGAGTCAAGACAGTCTCTTCAATAAATGGTGTTGGGAAAATTGGATAGATACATGCAAAAAATGAAACTAGAGCACCAACTTACACCATACACAAAAATAAACTCAAAATGGATACAGGACTTAAAACATAAGACAGGAAACCATAAAAATATTAGAGAAATCCACAGACATAAGTCAAAAGAACTTCTTCACTGATACCGCTCCTAGGGCAATGGAAGCTAAAGAGAAAATAAACAAATGGGACTACATCAAAATAAAAAGCTTTTGCACAGCTAAAAAAAAAAATCAACAAAACAACAAGAAAACCCACTGTATGGGAGAACATATTTGCAAATGTTATCAGTGATAAAGGTTTAATCTCAAGCATGTACAGGCAACTCCTACAACTAAATAAAAGGAGGACAAATGATCAAATTTTAAAAAATGGGCAAGGAACCTAAATAGAATCTTTTCGAAAGAAGACAAAAGGAAGGCCCAGAGATATATGAAAACCTGCTCAAAGTCACTAATTATCTGAGAGATGTAAATCAAAATGACAATGCAGTACCATCTCACACAGGTCAGAATGGCTTTCATCAACAAACGACAAGTGTTGGCAAGCATGCAGAGGAAAAGGAACTCTTTTGCACTGCTGGTAGGATTGCAGACTGGTGCAGCCACTATGAAGAACAATATGGAGTTTCCTCAAAAAACTAAAAATGGAGCTCCCATTTGACCAGTGATCCCACTTCTAGGAATATATCCCAAGAAACTAGAAACACGAATTAGAAAGGATATATGTATCCTTTATTCATAGCAGCACAATTTACCATAGCTAAGATTTGGAAACAGCCTAAGTGCCCATAAGCAGATGAGTGGATTAAAAAACTATGGTACATCTACACAATGGAATATTATGCTGTAGTAAAAAAGAAGGAGCTCCTACCATTTGCAACAGCATGGATGGAGCTGGAGAGCATTATGCTAAGTGAAATTAGCCAGGCAGAGAAACATAAATACCACATGATCTCACTCATTTGTGGAATAAAATGAACGACATAGACTGAGGAATAAGAACGGATCCAGAGACTGAGAAAAGTCCATCAGAATGTCAAACCTCTGGGTAAGTGGGAGGTGGCAGGAGTAAGGGGGAAAGTCAATATATTTGAACTCTTGAACTAAGGTAAATAATTTGTGTTTTTCCATCCCTGACAAAGATTATATAAAGTTATAAAAAAAATTGGCAGCTAGTTTGAGATTGAATTGACATGGCCTAGAGCTTGTCATATCCTATGGACACCAGTCCTTACATTAGGTCCCCCTTAACCTCCTGTGACACCATAATACCCTCACATGATATTATTCTACAATTTCATTATAATTTTTGATATTTGACAACAGCATATTGTACAATTATCCCAAAGAAACTTACAAACTAATTCTTTGAATGTTTGGCAGCAATTTTAAAAATGACAGGAAAGGAATTAATCCCTTTCAGAAGGAATTAAGGCACTGGGAAGGCACTCGAGCATTCTATATTGGCCCACCTTGTCCTTTTTGCCAAGAGGGACCCTCTTCTCCCAATCCAAGTGCACACAGCTGTTGCCTGAGCTTTCAGTTCAAGCTGTGGTTGAAGCCTCTCTGTGGCTGGCACCATGGATCTGTCTCTTACCCAATGGTGTGAGCTGGGCCCTCCCTGGAGAAGAAACCTGGGTCCCCCAAGATATGTGATCAGTACCGGGACGCCGCCAGCAGGTGAGGGGATCTCAAGGCAGGTGCTGGGTGTGAAGGTCACGGGAGCATAGACTACCAAGGAGACAGAACTGAACCTCACATCACCCTGCTTGGTCCCAAATGATGCCTTGGTTAGCCAGAGATGGGTAAAATTCCTCAGGGAAGGAACAACCTAATATAGGCACAGTTGCAATGGGGCCAACAGGAGAGAACTAAAAGGTCAACAGAGGTGGGGCACAGACCCTCACCCACAAACCTTGCAGGGGCCTGAACTCTCACCCCTTCTGAGGGCGGTCTCCTGCCCCCACGGCTGCTTCGCCTCCCACGCACAGCACAGATTGGGACCCAGGTTACAGACAGAGAGTCAGCCAGCATCAGCTGCCCTATATCTAAATTCAGTCTAGTACCAGGAATGCTCAGGGCCTACTCAAGAATGCAAATAATCCTTTCCACTAATATTTACAGGGTAAACTAAGATTTTTGCTCGAGTATTAACTTTGGCAGGAAAATAGTAATCAAGCTTTCAGATTAATTTAAATTGGCCAAGTGAAATAAGTGAATACTCAAGAAAATTTAAGTGTACTGGACAAAAAGCTGTTCCTAAAATATTAACTAAAATTTCTATTAGTAGTTCATCTCATTGTAAAATTGCCTAACATTCAAAGAACCTAAAGCAGTCATATTTGTGTGCAAAAATTAAGATTTAAAGTTACCAAGACTGCAATATAAAATTTCCAAAAGCCTCCATTAATCAAAAAGCAGGAAGGGGGTAGAGGGGTAATATCATGTAAGGAAAAATACCCTGTAATTACATCTAGAAAATTCTTACTCCAGAAAAGTAACTTCCATTTGTAATGCCAACAGCAGGACACCCATGAAAAACACACATGATGTCAAAATAAGCCAAAGGAAAATCATTTAGGCAAAAATAAAAATAATCCCAAATCTAATTTACAGAAAAGATCCCTTTATTAACTTTTGTTCGAGAATATGTTTGTATATTTTCAGAAAACAACTCCAAGACCATATGGATTACTGCAACAATGAGGAACTGACAGGTCTGTTCCAACCATTAAGACAGTCTAGAGATGGAAAACACTGAGGACACCTTGCCATGTTATCAGTCAGCAACTGTGCATCGCTGCAGGTTGTCCAGGACCAAACCAGAGAGGGTGGAACCTGCATTGCCACCATATGTCCACCATCCAGATACCATTGCTGACATGAACACATAAGGAACTATTTGACATTGAAACTGGGACTCAGAACAGTTGGACATTGAAACTGAGACTCAAACATTTTTTGTTCTTACACATTTATTTCCAGTATGCAGATGCAAGATCTTTTTAAAGAAAAGAAACAGGGGAAAACACTGAATACAACCCATAAAGGATTGCAGTAAGAGTACCCACCTCAGGTAACTGGGGGAGACTGAGCCACTGTCCCTTTGAGGATACCCACCACATAAAGCAGCCACCATGCAGAGACATGGAAAGAAATCAGGTGTGAAAGAAATGGAGGAGAAAAGACGACAAGATATAGAGTTCAAAACCACGGTTACAGGCTTTTCAAGAGGCTCCTACAAAAGGCCGATCAACTTAATAAGTAAGAATTACCAGGAAATAAACAAGACCAACCAGCTGCCCTATATCTAAATTCAGTCTAGTACCAGGAATGTTCAGGGCCTACTCAAGAATGCAAATAATCCTTTCCACTAATATTTAGACTTACAAGGAAATGAATGATACGTACAAGGAAATGAATGAGACCCTCAGGGAAATGTACAAGACCTCTGAGGATATGAACCAGACCCTCACAGATTAAAAAAGGACCAACTAGAAATCAAGCATACACAGACTGAAATAAAAAATATTACACAAAGTCCTAAAAGCAGTCCAGAGGGCCACAAGAACCAAGTCAAAGATTTGAAATACAAAGAAGCAAAATCCACTCAGCTGGAAAAGCAAGAAACAAAAAGAATTCAAATAATTGAAGATAGCGTAAGGGGCCTCTGGGACAACCTCAAGCAAGCCAACACCCAAATTATTGGGGTGCCAGAAAAAGAGAGAGAGCAAGTTAATGAAAACCTACTTGAAGAAATAGTGACTGAAAACTTTCCCCACCTGGTGAAAGAAACTGACTTAAAAGCCCAAGAAGTACACAGAACCCCAAAATATAGGAATCTAAAGAGGACCACACCAAGACATATCATAATTAAAATGCCAAGAGCAAAAGATAAAGAGAGAATATTAAAAGCAGCAAGAGAAAAGCAGTTGGTTACCTACAGGGGAGCACCCATACGATTGTCAGCGGATTTCTCAACAGAAACGATGCAGGCCAGACAGGAGTGGCAAGAAATATTCAAAATAATGAAGAGCAAGAATCTACAACCAAGATTACTCTATCCAGCAAAGCTATCATTCAGAATTGAGGATCAGATAAAGTGCTTTGCAGATAAGAAAAAGCTAAAGGAGTTCATCACCACCAAACCAGTATTATATGAAATGCTGAAAGATATTCTTTAAGAAGAGGAAGAAGAAAAAGGTAAAAATATAAATTATGAACAACAAATACACATCTATCAACAAATGAACATAAAAATCAAGTGAACTGATAGGCTGATGAACAGGATAAACTGGTGACTATAACAGAAACATGGACATGGAGAGGGAATGGACTGACAATTCTTGGGGAGAAGGGTGTTGTTGGAAGTACAGCAGGAGATTGGACAAGAATCATGCAACAATGGGAGAGGACATTGGGGAGGGGAAGGTGAGGGCGGAGGGTGGGATAGGTACAGGGTGGAGGGAAGATATAGGGGGATAAAAAAGGGGAAACAATGTAATTAATAAACTGAACAATAAAGAAAAAATAAATTAAAAAAAAGAAAAGAAACAGGGGGAAAAGATTGAGATAGAGGCAAAGAAGCATTGAACAGACTATCAAACTACAGAGGGAATGCTGGGGAGGGTGGGGGGCGGGGGCTGTAAGAGATCAACTGAAGGACTTATATGCATGCATATAAGCATAATCAATGGATACAAGACACTGGGGTGGTGGGGCAGGAGAGGACATGTGCTGGAGGGTAGGGGAGGCTGTGGGGAGGACAATGGGGGGGGGAATGAAAACATATGTACTACTATTTTTAATACTTTAAAGAATAAAATAATTTTTTAAGAAAAAATTCCCCAAGACATAAAACATTAAATTGGACAATTCAAGAGGCTTTCTGTTGATAAAGACTATGATCCAAAGTGTCTAAGCATCAAGGACTTTATGTACTGATTAAGAACGCATTCAAACATGTAACAGCAAATTGTCAAAAATTAAAGGAGACAAGTGAGAGGAACACAGCCGTCGTAGGAAGAGTATATCAAACTGCTACTGCTCTTTCATAAATTAAACTGGCCAAGGTGAACACAATTATGAGTGATCAGAAGGATGGCATTTGTGGTAGGAAACTCCAACGTGCTCATTTCACAGGTGAGGAGAGTGTGATGGGGAAGAGGAGTAGACTAGAGAACAGTGGTTCTCAGAGTGTGGTCCTGACCCTCAGCATCACCATCCCCTGCAAACTTATCAAAAATTCATGATCTCGGGCCCATCCCAGGCCCAGTCAGAATCAGAAAGTATGGGGTGGGGCCCAGCCCTCTGGGTGGTTCTGATGCAGGTTCAAGGCTGAGAATCACTAATGCAGTGATTACGCCCATAGGCTCCCAATGCCAAGAGCAATCTGACCCCATTTAGTCATTGCTGGGTTACTTCAGACAAAATCCTCAACCTCTCTGTGCCTCAGGTTCATCATTCATAAACGGGGAAAAGTAACAGTGCCCCACACCACGCACCCCCCCCCCCAACCCCTGCCTTTGTCTGGCTATGAGGATGGCACATGGTCACGCCTATAAAGCACTTGCAGTCCCTGCAGTAGGAGCAGGTACTACTACTCTAACTCCAGTCAGGATGCGCAGCAGAGCCTGCCTCGAACCCCCTGCTGTCCCGCCTCCCAGTTCAGTGAACCTTCTGCGCCCACTCCTCCTGCCTGTGCCCAGGGAGGATGTGCCGCCCCCTGACAATGAATCGATGTCATCTCCTGGTTGGTTTCTCGCCTCCTGCCTGAGGCAGCACCAGTACCCCTCCCAGACTCTCTCCAGCTGGAGCCGATGCTGAGTGACTCACTGAGCTTGTCATTTCAGGACTCCTTCCCCTGCCCACACATGCCCTCCATCCCTGCCTCCCAGTCCCATTCCTCCTCCCTGGTGAATCTGCGGAGTTGGGCAGTGGCAAACCCAGACCCTGAGCCCTGCTCCCTACAGAGGAGACAAAGACAGCACAAAGGGGAGCCCAGGCACATGGCACACGGCAAATTCTCTGTGTCTGTAAGCAGACCAGAGTCAGGTGTGCCCTAAATGAAAATGTCCCAGAGACAGGAGATGATTTTTCTCCTCATTCAAATGTAATTCTAATCTGCCATGTGGCAGGGATGTCACTGCTGCTAACTGTGGCAGCCTGATTAGATCAGGTGCTCAAGCCTTTTAGAGCTACAGGTGGCCAAGGAAATCCGCCCTCATCTGGCAGGTGAGACATAGGAGGCACAGCAAAGCTCTGAGCCAGGCCACGCAGCAGAACAATCTAGCTTTGAGGACTAGCAGCCATCTGAGGACTGGACTACATCAGGTTGCCATGGAACACAACAACTGCAGCGCCTGGGGAGAGAGAAAAAGTCACGAGGAGAGAACTTTTTACCTGGCAGTCCCACTGATCATCGTGCTCCTGTCACAGGAGATGCTTTTCTTTATAGCACTTTCCTTATAGGGAAAAATACCTCATGTGCTGCTTCTCTCACAGTTCAGTGTGCCTAGGAGCTGGGAGACAGGCCAGAGCAGCCGCCTCTGAGTTTTTCCTCAGGCTACTTCCTCCATTCAAAAGCCTGCCCCTCCTCCTACCTGCCCCAAATCTCCCACATTTCAGAGCCTTAGTGCCCTCTCCTCCAGGCAGCCCTCTCTGCACACTTCATCTTGCTCTGCCCTCTTCCACCACGATGCCCTGGAGAAACCAGAGCTGGTGTTTAACCATGTACCTAGCATTGCTTATCCTCATACTTTAGCTGTGTTGACTCCAGAAGGAGCTAGCATGGCCCCTACCACTCTGACACCCCACAGACACCAAGCAAAGGACCAGGTATGTCTGATGGCAAAACCTGAACGTTCACCTCCCCAAGTTTAAGTTTCACCTCCACCAATTACCCATACTGTGTGATTGGGAAAGCCACTGAAATTCTCTGAGCCTCAGTTTTCCCACCAGGAAAATGGCAATACTACCTCCTCCTAGTTGCTACAGAATTCCAAGCATCCTAATAGATACTGAGCTGAAGTCACTATAATAAAAATGATAATGATGCTGATAAAAGTATCATTAGTACAGAAACCATACTTTTAAATGTGGTTTGATTTGTCCAAGACCACTTGGCGACTTATTAAAGAAGTGTAGACAGGGAAGACCCTTTTTGGCTAAAATGTTGCAGATACATCAACTCCAAACCCTCTAGGTCAGAGAATGAGACCAGATGATAACAGACTTCTTGGCTGAAAAATGTAATCATGAAATCCATCTTCCAAGCAAAAATTAACTTAGCCACCTCAAGAAACTCAGAGATCCCTGGCAGGTGTTGCTAAGTGGTTAGGACATCATCCCACACACTGAAGGATGGCAGGTTGGATTCCTGGTCAAGAGCACGTACCTGGGTTGTAGGTTCGGTCCCTAGTACAGGTCCAGGCATTTGGGGGAAGCAACCAATCAATATGTCTCTCTCACATAGATGTTTCTCTCCTCTCTCTCTCTCTCTCCTCACACATTCTCTCTCTCTCTCTCTCTCGCTCTCTCTCTCTCTCTCTCTCTCTCTCTCTCCTCACACATTCTCTCTCTCTCTCTCTCTCTCTCTCTCTCTCTCTCTCTCTCTCTCACACATTCTCTCTCTCTCTCTCTCTCTCTCTCTCTCTCTCTCTTTCTCTCTCTCTCCTCTCTCTCTCTCTCTCAAAATCAATGGAAATAAGTGTCCTCAGGTGATGGTTAACAACAACAAAAAAGAATATCAGGGAAGTATACAAGGAAGAGTTCATAGGGGAAATTATCATCTTTTCATCTTAGAGATCAATGTCCTTTTTTCAGTAATGAATATAGAATATATTTAGTAATGAATATAAAAGGCACCAAAGACTCACCCTATCTGGGCTGTCAAGTTTGTTGGAGAAAGAGGTTCAATTCATAGGAGAAAAATACATCAATAAACACCTGAACGTAGCAGCACTTTACTAGTACAGCAGCCCCTTATCTGCAGCATGTGCTCCAAGACAAACCTAACCTTTCATTTAAAGCAATTTACAGCTTCTCTTCGGCAAAGCCGAATTGCCATCATCATTAGTCTTGCGCTTCGGGACCATCATTAAGTAAAATAACGGTGACTTGAACACAAGCACCATAATGCTGCAATAGTGACTGCTACTATGAGTAACAGGTGGAGAATCTAGACAGCATGGAGACGCTGGGCAAAGGGATGATCCACTGTCCAGGCAGCCGAGCGGGACAGTAAGACTTCATCACCCTACTCAGGACAACGCACAACTTAAAACTTATGAGTTGTTTATTTCTGGAATTTTCTATTTAATTTTTTAGACCATGGTTGACCACATGTAACTGAAACCACAAAGTGAAACCACCATGGGGAAGGAAGGACTATTGTAAACAGCCGACTTCATATCTCAGAGTCAATACTGGCCCAGTTGAAGCAACTACCTGGAGCAGAAACCTGGCAGCCTCCCCAAAAGCCGATTTCTTTTATTTTCTTTCTAAACTTTATTGTTAAAAGGATTACATATGTTCCCTTTTTTCCCCCCATGGACCTCTTCTAGCCCATCCCACCTCCTGCCCCAGGCCTTCAGCACCCAATTGTCTGTGTCCATGGGTTATTCATATATGCATACAAATTCTTTGGTTGATCTATTTCCACCCACCCTCCCGCTCCTGCCTTCCCTCTGAAATTATGTTTTCCATAATGACTGCACCAGTCTGCATTTCCACCAGCAGTAGACTAGGGTTCCCTTTTCTCCACATCCTTGCTGGCACTTGTCATTTGTTGATTTGTTGATGGTAGCCATTCTGACAGGTGTGAGGTGATATCTCATTGTCGTTTTAATATGCATCTCTCTGGCGATCAGTGAATTTGAGCATTTTTGCATGTGTCTTGGCTTTCTGTATGTCCCTGTGGAGAAGTGTCTATTTAGGTCCTTTGCCCATTTTTTACTTGGATTGTTTGTCTTCCTTTTGTTAAGTTGTATGAGTTCCTTATATGTTTTGGCCAAAGGCTGATTTCTTGATCCCTTCAAACACTGTTTTAATACATGTCATGGTTATTTTCTTTCTTCTAATGCTCAGAGAGGTAGTTCGATCCCTTAAAGAGAGACCACACTCTCACCTCTCCCCCCGATATCAGTGGCTTGGAGAGAGGGGTCAGGCCACTTATATTCTAGATACAACCATATATTGGAACTCCCACCCATCCACCCAGAGCATTCCATGAGACACAGAATTTAGTTCTAGGCTCCTAAAAAAGATCCAGAAAAACCCAGTAGCTTCATTTTAAATTGAGGAGGTCACTAAATTCACAGCATTTTTGCAAGTAACTTTCTCAGAGGATCCACACATCCTCTGGTGCCCAGCGGCCCTTCTGAGTCAGTAGATCACTTCCGGGATCCAGCCATCCAGTACTGGTCCAGCACCTCCTATGCCCCAGGCGCTGATCCAGCAGGTAAGGATACAACAGTGAACCCAGCAAGTCTCTGCCCACATGGTGCTGGCATTCTTTAAACCATTTCTCCAGAACCCCAAAGGAGCAAATGGCAGATCCATTCCTATGTCTGAATTGCTGAAGGTGCTGTGGGACTCCCTGGTGCAGGGAGCGGTCCCTGAAAAAGAGTCACAAGGTGTCAAGCAGCTTCTTACATGGGCTTCATCACAATGCCTTTCTGCATCAGGTATTACTTCATTTAATGAGTCAGGCCCTGAGGGAGGGAGTATGTGACTTGGCAACGTCACACAGGCAGGCAATGGTCAGCAGGACTGAAAGGAGAGAGCGGGTGCAGGGAGAGGCAGGAGCGCTGGTCACTAAGGGTGGCACTGGAAGGTCTCTCCACAAGGGGGTATGGTTGAGTAGCATCAATGGCTCAAGTACTCCTGGTTGTCCCTTGTTTCTATCCCTGTTTGAAAAGAGTGTGTTTCTCACACCGATCCCCCAGGCTTACATTTCACTATGTGATTTATTCCATGAGGACTTTTCACAGTTTATCAGATTTCCTGCAGTCATGTCTCTCCCTTGGAAAGACAGCAAGGGTGTCCCTTCCCGGTCGTCTTCCGGATACAGTGTCTACATGGTGAGGGATTCGGACTCTACTTTCCATACTCACCAAGTCTACCCTCTCCTCTACAGTTATCACTGCAGACTGTGTGTGACTGCCTTATAGTCCACACCTGCAGAAGGCTGGCAGTGGTCTAGGGGGATATTAGCGACCAGAGGTGGGAGATGGGAGCAGAGCTGAACTAACCCAAATCTTTGCAAACTTTTTCATCACAGCCCTGAAGCCTGAATTGGAAGCTGGGGGAAGCCTTCCCCATGCAGGAAGCGTCTTTCAAGTGTTATATTTTATCTGCTAAAATGTATGCATATTTACATTCCTCCCCATGATAAAGGTGACTGAATATTAAAAGATATATATTCCCCAACCTTCAAGAACTGATTCTCCAGGAAAATGTGCCATGTTTATTCCCTGTGAGGCTCTGGACTGTATACTTCTAAAGCTAGGAAGTACAGATCCAGGACATGGGTGCCCTGAGATCCCATGACCATCTGTTCATTCATACCATCCACTCATTGATTCGTGGCCCAGAGGAGCCCCAGGTTAGTGTCTGGTGGCTGAGTCAGCAGCTCTGGAGACCATCACCCCCCATCTACTCATGAATCACTAACCCACTGCCCCTTGCTAGTGCCTGGAAATACACATGTGCTCTTAAGAGAAGCGGTAGCTTGGCAGCAAGTTGTCACCAGCAGGAACCAGTTCAGGTGAGGGCAGGACAAATAGTGAAGTTGAGAAAACAGTGTAAATAAAGGTTGATCATCACGGAACACCCTCAGCCCTCTGCTCATTTATTCACCAAATACTGCTGCGTATTTGCCATGTGCAAGGCAATGCACCATGACAATAATGAATCAGAGCTTCACAAAGATCCAGGCATAAGATGAGAGAACTCTAACAGAAGGTATTAAAGTTTAGTGCTTTAAAAAAGGCAATGGGGGAGGAGAGTGCTGGTGAGAGGAGAGAGAGATCACTTCTAACTTGAGCACCAAAAACAGAAGCATCCAGAAAGAGCTGGCTTTGGCCCAAAGCTAAGAATTCATGGGACTCAGAGATGCACAGACAAGGAAGTAGAAAGGACAGAATAAACTAAAACATGAGGCAGAAAATAGAGATACAAGGACAGGGAGTAGTGATGTGGGCTGGCAGCAAGGAACATTAAGAGGAGGGGGAAGAAGGAGAAATTATAGAGATCTTTGAACACCAAGAAAAGATGTTTGTGCTTTTTGTTTTTCTATGGCTAACGAGGAGCCATGAAAGAGTATTTGATGAGGAGAGTGAAACAATCAACTGACATTTTGAAGTTTAATTGGACAGTTAGCTGTATGACTAATCAGAAACAAGAGTCATGAGGCCAGCTGGAAGACTCCTGCAATGGTCCGAGCAGGCAGCAACGGAAGCCTGAGCTAGACCAGAGGCAGCAATAATGGAGAGAGGAAATGCACTCAAGGAATAGCTGAGGCAGGGCTGTTAGGATCTGACAAAGACTAGAAAAGGTACAAGGGAAAGTTGGTCTCTGAAAACCATGCTGCTTAGGAGAAAGAAAAGTTTGTTCCCATTTCCTCCCAGGGAAGCATGGTGTGACTCCCCCATTCCTCTTTGGTGAATATAATCCCACTGGCTCCGGTGGAGATAGGAAACTAATCAGACTTGGTTCTAAAAGTTCTGAAACCACCGACTGTGAGCCTCCTGGAACAAACCCTGGTCATCCCGCCCATGACTCATCCAGCTTCCTCAGGGCATCTCCATACCCAAGAGGTGCAGCTCACTCAGGGGAGCCCCACCTCCCTGGGTGTGGTTAGGGCCAGGAAATATGTCCTTCCAGAACAATCCAAAATCAAAAGGAATTTTCAGGAAGCTTTCTTAGGGCTTACTGTACCCAGAGAGAAACCAAGGACATACAGTTGATGTTTCCAAGTACCAAATGTGTGTGTGTGTGTGTGTGTGTGTGTGTGATGGGGGAAGGGTGGTTAAATGTGGAGAGAGAAAAAGTTTTCCCTCTGAAGCCTTCAGCTCCCACCCAGCTCCTAGGCCCCTCCTGTCACCCATCACAGAGCTTATTTCCAGAGGTAGGCCATTCGTTCCAGAGGATGCTTATACAGCTGGCCCAGAATAAGGAGCAGTGCACTATTTCCCAAATGGCCTGGGGCAAGCAAACATTTGTTTCTCCAAACCACAAAAAAATTGAAAAGTTAAAAAACAGAAAATGCTGCCCTAACCGGTTTGGATAGAGTGTCGGCCTGCGGACTCAAGGGTCCCAGGTTCGATTCCAGTCAAGGGTAGGTATTGTGGTTGCAGGCACATACCCAGTGGGGAGTGTGCAGGAGGCAGCTGATCGACATTTCTCTATCATTGTTGTTTCTAACTCTCTACCCTCTCCTTTCCTCTCTGTAAAAAATCAATAAAATACATTTTTTTAAAAAATGCTTGTAGCCTCTAAATTAATTCTTTTCATTCAAAAGGTAAATGGCTATATGAAACAACACAGGAAGATATACACTGAGTGGCCAGATTATTATGCGTTCAGAGATCATAATAATCTGGCCACTCGGTGTATATATATTCTCACCACTTAGTGTAGTTCCCTGCTGAATAGAAGACATCCATGATAAAGGAAGCAGGCAATGTTTCCTCACTCCTGAAAATGTTATACCGGGGTCTATCAGAGAAGAGCAACACAAGACAGTGTTCACATGTTCTCTGTCTCCTGAAAGGAGATGTAAGGGCCAATCAGGCGGCTCTATGAAGCCCATCCGACCAGCTGCACAGACTGCCGGCCCTGCAGCAGCCCAGAGCTGGACTGGCAAGTGGCCCTGATAAATATCTCTAGTGAAACCACAGTGCCAATATCAAGGGATACGCATGAACTGGCTGTTCTTTCCCACAGGTGGGCCTCAAACCCCTGGCTGTCCAGGCAGCTAACCAGTCCTTGTCCCGGCTCACCAAGCAGGCGCCCACTCACTGCCCAAGACCAGCTCTGAGATCTTAAGAAACCGGCTGCCTTTCTTTTTCTCTGTGCATCCTCAGGCATTCTTTTGGTAATGGGGAAGCTAATGGGAAATGACAAATTCTCACACACTCCTGGTGAGGCTACATGGAAGCCACATGACTTTTCTGGAAAGCAACTTGGCAATGTGGATAGCGACTCTTGAGAGACCTTAAATACAGCCCAGCCTAAGACACTGAAAACCCGAAACTTGCTTACAGAACCAAAGATGGGGAGATGTTGCAGAGCTTAACCTCCTAGCATTTAATTACGTTACAATGCAGCTACTTAAGAAACTAATATGCATCATTAAAAAGTTTCTTTCAAAGAATTGATGAAATGGTAAAAGGACTATATGCAGTAAAATAAGATTGCTGCGAAATATATCCAAATATTAACAGCAATCATCTCTGTGTTGTCACGTTCATTTTTATACTTTTTAAAAATTATGGTAAAATATACATAACATAAAATTTACCATTTTAACTATTTCCAAGTGTACAGTTCTGTGACATGAAGCATGTTCATATTGTAGTGCAGCCATTACCACTACCCATTTCAAGAACTTTTTCAGCTTCCCAAACTGACACACTGTACACATTAAACAATAACTCCACCTTCCCCAATCCCTGCCCCAAGCAACCACCTTTCTACTTCCTCTCTCTATGAATGTGACTACCCTAGGTATCCCATATAAGTGGAACCAATTTATTTGTGCTTTTGCAACTGGTTCATTTCACTTAGAATAATACCTTCAGGGCCCTTCAACATTGTAGTCTGTGTCAGAACTTCTTTTTTCCTTTTTAAAGTTGTATGACATTCCAGTGTGTGTATATATCACATTTTGTTTGTCCATTCTCCTGCCAATGGACCCTTAGGTTGCTCCCACTTTTTGGCTACTGCGAAGAATGCTGTTATGAACGAGAGCACATAAATATTCGTTGAGGTCCTTGCTTTCATTTCTTTGGGGTGTATACCTAATAGTGTAATTGTGGGAGCCTTTGAAAATTCTTTTTTTAAACATATTTTTATTGATTTCAGAGAGGAAGGGAGAGGGTGAGAGAGATAGAAACATCAATGATGAGAGAAAATCATTGATCAGCTGCCTCCTACATGTTCTACACTGGGGATCGAACCCACAACCCAAGCATGTGCCCTGACCGGGAATCGGACCAGGGCTTCCTGGTTCATAGGTCAATCATTGAGCCACACCAGCTGGGCCAAAAATTCTGTTTAATGTTTTGATCAACTGCCATTCTGTTTTCAACAGCAACTGCACCATTTTATATGCTCACCAGCAATGCTCAAAAGTTCCAATTTCTCTACATCCTTGCCAGCACTTGTTATTTGCTGTAGGGCAGGGGGTAGAGGGGCTTATAATAGCCATCTTAATAGCTATGTTTTGGGGCTTTTTTACTTTTATGTATTTTAGAAGTTTCCTACCAGGAGCATGTGTTATGTTTACAATCAGAAAAATAATTCATGTTGTTTTTAAAACTGTCCTGAGCACAGGGAATATAGTCAATAATCCTGTATAATAAAGATGTGATATGCAAATGGTCGTTAGGCTGTGAAATTTAATGACCAACTGCGTAAATGAATGAATCACAGATCAGCAGGAAGGTGGGGAAGTGAACTACAAGCAAGCGGCAGAGAGCTACAGGAGGTGGCAGGGCAGCAAGCTATAAGGGAGGCTGCGGGGAATTACAGGAGGTCAGGGCAGCTGGCAGAAAGCTACTGGAGGGCGGCAGTGAGCCACTGGTGAGCATAGGGCTACTAGTACTATAATAACTATGTATGGTGTCAGATGGGATGATCACTTTGTAAGTTATATAAATATCTAATCACTATGTTGTAGACCTGAAACAAATAGAATATTGTATGTCAACTGCAATTGAAAAAATTAAAAACTGTGCTGGGGAATGGCTCATTAGATGCTGCCCACCTCATCCGTTAATGCTGCCAGCTAACTCAGGCCTCCTTCCCCTGCCCTTAGCCAGCACACATCACCTCACAGCTGCCCCTTGGGGAGTCCGGACCTCTGTCCCATCAGTGGCTCCCATCTTCCTGCCCAAGCTCCATGAGGTGATACAGAAAGAAAAGAGATGTGAGGTTCACGCAGTCCTGGAGTGAAATCCAAGCTCCACAACCTGCCAGCTATAAGAAAAGCAGTGTCACCTACCTGTGCCTCAGTTTCCTCATCTGTTACTTGAAACTGAAGATACAAACCCTTACGACAGTAGGGCCTTGCACTGTGCCTACCATAGAGTAGATGTCAGATAAGGCCTGACCCCTATTCATTTCTGAAATTGGCCACAGCTTCCTCCACAGGAAGGAACAAAGCACATGTATCAATAAATACCGCTTAGCTGACACTGCACTAGTCCTCATTTACTGAAGGCTGGCTTTCCAAATACAAACTCCTGCAGCATATGGAGGTAGCTCACAAAAGTGTGAGCATCACCTGCAGGGTTTGTTGAACCGTAGAGTGCTGGGTCGATCCTGGCCTTGGTTTCTGATTCAGCAGATCCTGGTCAGGGCCTAATAATCTACATCTCTAACAAATTCTCAGGTGACTCCACCTTGAGAACCACTGAGGCAGACAGTAAAAAGTCCTCACATAAAAGTTTAACACCACACATAGAGGACGCCTACTTTCTGCAACACCAGAGAAATCGAGTCTCCCTCAGACCTTGACACATCCATTCTCTCCTAGGACAGGTTCTTAAAGGATGCATTTCAGAGCAGCTTGAGAAGCAGGCTCTGGACCAGAGACGAGCACTTGTGAATCTCAGCTCCACCACCGCTGGCCAGAGGAGCCGGGCAAGCTGTTAAAACTTTCTAAGCCACAGTTTACTCATCACTGACATGGGGATGACCGTAGTAACATCCATCTCACAGAAGTCTGTGATGTCCAAATAAAGCATGCAGGATGCTGGGGGGAGTGCCTGGCACTTACTAAGGGCTCAATAAATACTGGTTATTCTTTTCGGTAATTTTGTTATCTGAAAAATTCTGCATGCTATCAGGTGACACTTTTTAAAGTCGGTGGCTATAAGAGATGTTGTAGTTTACTCCGCCCACCCACAGCCTCACACAAAGTGCAACTAATCTCTTTGCAGAGCTCACCTGCCCTCCTATGCTTGTGGCACTGGGCTGGCCTACTACACACAGACCCCCACAAATATCTGTTAGTGCCAGTTGGTCAGAGACCTGTAGAAATCCAAGGTGTGCTCAAAAGACAGTGGAACCATAGGGAAGCTCTGTGCTGTCTACCAAGCTGGCACTATGAGGAAACGGGCTGGTAAGGGCTGAACTGTGTCCCAAAATCATATATTGAAGTCCTAACTCTCAATACCTAGAACATGACTGTATGTGGAGACAATTATTTAAAGACATAATTAAATTCATACAAGGTCATTACAGTGAGCCCTGATCCAATATGACAGTGTCCTCAGAAGAAGAGAGGAGAACACAGCCAGATATAGACAGGAGAGTACGTGAAGACAAAGACACAGGGACAAGGCAGCCATCTGCAAGCCAAGGATGGAGGTTTCGGAAGGAACGCCCCCTCCCCCTGCTGACATCTTGATCTGAGACCTCCAGCCTCCAGAGCTGTGAGAAAATGAAATCCTGTTGTTTAAGCCACTGCTGCAGGCGGTAATTAAGAGGACGAAACCACTGGTTGACCTGTGAGCTGGACCCGAGCAATCAGGAGCTCTCTACCATGCCCTGTTTGTGAAGTGCATGTTCTGCCCACCATTCGCCCAGTGGGAGGCAGCTGCAAGGACGCAGCCTAGATGGAGTAAGGTGTTGTGGAGACCATCTGGACGGTGTACATGACTGAATCCAGTACGGCCTCTATAAACTTTAAGATTCTGGTGAGCAAGTGCTGAGGTCTACTAGGCTTGCCAAGACAAGCTTAGTAAGTAATTTCCCTTGCTAATTAAACCTGCCACCTACCAGGCTGGAGTGGCCTGCCTCTTTCTTGGGCCCGTTCTTGTCCAGGTGCCAATTTGCAAAATAACAGCCCCAGTCAATGGTATTTATTATGGCATCCTTAATAGGCAAATACAGGGGCTCACAAGGATGCCCTCAGCTCATGACGCAGCATCACGCCAAGCAAGGGGTGCAGGAAGCCTTCTAAACACCACAGCCCAGCTCTGGTTGCAACTTTCAGCCTTGCTGCTCACCGGCAATGGAACAAGTCACTGGTGTTCTTTGAACTTCTGCTTCTTCCTCCTCACCAATGGGACTGCTGTAAGGACTGAGACAATATATCGAAGTTGAGCCTCAGAGTCCAAGCCATGGTTGCACCACTTACTCTCACCAGGATAGGTGCAGTAACCTCCAAAGAGGGCCTCCTGCTTCTACTCCCACTCTCACTCCCTGGTCTCACCGCTGCAGGAGCAAGCTTTTAGAAATGTTAATCAGATCATAGGCAAGGTTACCTAAACCCCTTCCAGCAAGGCCCATCACACTGGGAAAGAAACTCAGACTCCTCACCACTGTCTGCAAACCCCTACAAGAAATGCCCTGCCAACCTCCTTCTGTAGCATTTTCCCCTGCCCCTGCTGTTCACAGTGGCTATTTTTCTTTCCTGTTTCTGAAATAAGCCAGCTTATTCCTACCTCAGGGTCTTTGTACAAGCTTTTCCCACTAATTCTAATGCTTTTCTCCCAACTGTCCACCTGGCTGGCTGTCTCCTCCTCAGACAGGCCGTTCCCACCCACGATAAAGAAAAACATTATCAACCTACCCGGTTTGGCAGACTAAAGGGTCCCAGGTTCGATTCTGGTTGCGAGCATGATCCCAAGTATGGGGCATGCAGGAGGCAGCCAATCAATGATTCTCTCTCATCATTGGTGTTTCTATCTCTTTCTACCTCTCCCTTACTTTCTGAAATCAGTAAAAAAAAAAATTTTAATTAAGAAAAAAAAGAAGAAGGAAAACACTATCACTTCACACTGTTGCATTCCTAGATGGTAGCAATGCTTATCTTCGCTGCACTGAGAGCGGCTTGCCAGAATGTGTCCAGGGCCCAGAAGGAGCTCAGTGAACATGTGTTGCCTGGAAAATGCTTTACAAAGTGCTGCATAAATGTGAGTGTCACAAGTGCCCAAATGAGCCAATTAAGTAATTTAGAGAAAAGAGGGATGGGAGGAGGGCAGAGGAGGATGGACAAGTCAGGATGAACGTGAGGGTCTTCAAATGGTGGTTTAAGAAATCAACCATGCAACGTATTTTCTTAAACATGTGAGGCCTGCAAACTGTACTGACGATGCCTTCACCTGCTCCACCCAGCTGAGCAACCACATAAATTACAGGCACAGGGAGGCCTCTCCTTAGAGTGGCCTGGGAAGGGATCCTGGCCTCACAAGCAGGACTGACTCACCCCTCCTCTCCTTCATCTGGACCCTTCTCACTGCAGCTCTGCTCGCCTGGGGCCTGCCCTCCCGAAGCAGGCGGGGTTGTGAGTCACAGATGGCCCATCAAGCCCTTGCCAGCAGAGCGCCACCCGCGCCTCTCTTTAGAAGTTCTGCGGGCTGAAAAGTCAATCTGCCCTGGCACCCAAGCCTGGAGCCGCCCTGCTAACATCAAGGTGGGCAACATGTGGCTTTCCCCTGCCTGCCCTGGTGCATGGGGCCTTGCTCAAGGTCCAGAGGGCCTAGCAGAGCCACCTTACAGGCCTCTGCACCCACAGATCTCCTGGTCTGACCTCACTCAGAGGTTGGCTAGGCCTCACCAGAAGGTACAGAAAAACACCAGACCTTGGAAAGTACTGGCAAAGAGGAAGCAAATTGCTCTGTGTCCTGGCACATTCCCCAGGTGGTCATCTGACACCTAATCCACGGATGGCCACATCAAAGCAGCTTGCCCTGGAGGTGTGACTTCAGGCTCCTCCTCAGAGTGTGAACACAGCTCCCACTTCACTACAGACTCAGAAGCAAGTCCCAGGGCCTGCCTCCTCCCAGCAGGCCCCTGGGTTTCCCACTTCCTAGAAATGACCACCTGCGAATTCTAGAAGCTAAGGAGAAACCCTGCTGTGGCGTATAAGGAAGGGGTTACCATCTCATCAGACCCTTATGGTACCAATCATGTCTTCTCTCTTTCTACAAAAACTCATTGAGTCCCTGACACTGTGAGAAGTAAGAGAAGAAAGGAGGCCCTGGCTCTGTCCACTCTCTGCACCAGGAAGCTTTGTGCTCACCTTTGAGATTTTGAAGACCCTTAACTTTCTACCTCTGCACCGTGTCCAGATGCCATTCTTACACCAGTCAGCAGAGCCCACAATCCACTCCCTGGCCATTATCCTATCTAATAAAAAGGGAATATACTAATTGACCACCACACCCTCACAAAGATGGCAGCATCCACAACCAATAAGAAGGGAATCTGCTAATTGACTGTCATACCCTCAAAGATGGTGGCACCAAAGCCACAAGATGGTGGCACCCAGTCCCCTCAGCCCTGCCAGGGCAGGCGCATGGCACAGCCAGGCACCTGCCTCTGGAGTCTCCTGGCCACCCAGGGCCAGCCTGAGGCACAGGCAAGCCTCAAATGTCAGCTACCCAGCTGACACCCTAGGAGCAGGCAAGACTCAGATGTTGGCTGCCTAGCCACCCAGGGCCAGACTGAGGCTTGCACTGCCAGCAGTGGCAGCAGCAGAGGTGTGACGGAGGTGTTGCCTTCCCCTGATCGACAGGTCACCTCCTGCCCCTAGGGCTCCCAGCTATGAGAGGGGGCAGGCTGAGCTGAGGGACACCCCCTCCAGTGCATGAATTTTCTAATAAACACTAAAATCCAACTGCTCTGGAACAAATGGAAACTGAGAGGGGTTCCCACTGGCTTCCAGCTGAGAGATCAGAATGACCCGGAAATGCTAAAGGATTCAAAAGCCATCCCTGAGGACCTACCTGTTTGTTTCCCTAATGCAAAACCAGGCTGCAAGTTCATGCACCTGGGAGCCAGGCCACAATGGGAAGTGAGGAACTCCACAAGGAGGGGCCTCAACAGCTCTGCTCAGACCACAAATGTCCATCTTCAATCTCTTGTTTCCTAGAAAAATCTAGAAACCCAGTTTTTATTTAAAAAAAAAAAACCACTTTGTAAATGTAAAAAAAAATAATGCAAAAAAATAAAATAAAATATTATAAAACTGGTGAGCCAAACCAAACACAGGACCAGCAGCCTGTTCCTCAGAAAGAGAGGGTGAGTGACAGATTCGGGGGAGCGTGTCCAGGGGCCTCCATCCTTCCCTGCTTCTCCCCGGTGAGGCCTTCCTGGTCTGCATGTCACACAGCAACACAGGCCAGAGGGCGAGGCCCAACCCAGGAGCCAGGAAATTCAGCTGTCACACTTTAAGGAGGGAACTAGGATGGAGATGGAATGAATGACAGGAGTCGCTGTTCCAGGTGATCCCAGACCCAGGGGCTGGGGAGGAGGGAGGGAGCTGCCTTGCTCACAGTTGACCCAGCACAGAGCAGGAATGCAAAAGTAGACAGCACCAGAGCCCCCAACCCTGGGAACCCCCCACCACACTCCATGCTTTTGGGTGTCATTTCCCAAATGCTTGTGGGCCATCCCTTTGGCTCTTTCCTCTCCCTCGAGGCTAATTCTCCTTCCTGAAGATTCTGCTCAAGTATTAGCTCCTTCAGAGAACAAGCCCCTACTCAGCGCCTTCCCACCAGCCCCTGGTCCAGCGGCCCACCAGGGCACTCAGGATACTCACACCTCTGGCTGCCCCCCTCACTTGCTAGGAGCTTAGCTAGAGAAGGGCTGGTATTTCCATCTCACATCTAGGCAGCCAGCATGGGTATCTCAGAACACGAAGCAGCTCTGTGTCGAACTGAACTAGGCAAAGTGTTCAGGAGCCCAGGTTCTGGAGACCTATTTGTGCCAGGTGTCATGTGAGGTGCACAGAGGCCACTGAGATGAGTCCCACACATCCAGGGGCTTCGGAGAACCACAGTCTTTGGAGTAACAGATGTTTAAGAATTCCCCACCAAGGAGACACCCTTGCGGTCCCCACCCATGGCCACGCCCCCCATCCTCTGTGCTCCCCTTCCCAGCTCCTCCATACCCCCACGCCTGCTGTTCTTTCTCCCTCTCTGCTCTAAGCCCAGCTGCTCCAAGCTCACCTCCCAGAGCTTTCCTCATGTCCTGTATAAAAGAGCACCCTCCTCACCATCTTCCCCTCCCCTCCTTATTGTCCTGCACTGTCACCGTCTGGCTCACCCTGATTCCTAATTAGCCTATGTATACTCTGCTCCACCACTGGGCCAGAAACCCATGCGCACAGGGGCCTATATATGCTTCACTCCCTGCAGTGCCTGACACATGGTGGGGCTAATAAATGTTGGCTGAATGGATGAATCTAAGGAGAAAATAAGAGCCTTACAGAAGCACTGCAGGAAGCCAAGGCCTTTGAGCCCCATACAGACCCAAGATGCAGCTGGACCCCTAACTCCCTAACTCCACCTCCGCCTCCTCCTTTGCTATCAGGGAGCAGGGCCCCTGAAGAACTTCCCTTGTGAATCTCTGCACGTGTCTGTGGCCCCGGTGCCATAAAGCAGGTCAGACACACCTCCGTGTCAGTATAAGAGGATATAATGGGATGTCCATGTGAGGGGCATAGGTATGGGGTGAGCAGCTGAGTGTAGGATGGTCAAAGGGATAGAGAAGCCCCTCCTCAGAGGTGTGTCTGCGGAGCTTCAGGGGTGCCAGCCTGGCCAGGGAAGGATATGTGTGGGCACGAGTGAGTGTGGGCTGTGTTAAAAAGGCAAGAGAGAGGAAAAGAAGGCAAGCACGCGAGGTGTACACACACGGGAATACAGGGAAGGCATGTTGATAGAAGATGCTGGAGAGGCAGAGACGGGGCAGAGAGGGCATTGCCTAGGGTCCTCAGTAAATCTCCCTCTTCCCTGCTCCCTGACGTGCAGCAAGGAAGAAACATGTAACAGGAACCCAGGCCTCCTCCGTTACAGGACCGGTAGGCAATTACACAGCCCCTGGAATACAAGGCCAACATCGGCTCGGCACAGAGGCATCAGGGCAGCACTGGGCAATGTATCATTAGCTTCACGTCCAGTGAACATCGCAGCCGGGGCAGCCAGGCTCCAGGTGCTGACCACCTGCTGGCCTTTCTGCTGAGCTGGGGCTCATGGGGCAAGGAGGCCTGTTCCCTGCCAGCCCCTCCCATCAGGCCAGGGGACAAGGACACAAATACCTAAGAGTGTTCTCAGCCTCTCCACCTCCTCCAGCTATGTGGAGAGGGAAGAAAGCATGCCTACTGCTCAGATCACAGGACCAGAGGGCACGAGACCTGGTGGTGGTCCCAACTCTATCTTCAAAATCTGGGTAACCTCGCTAGGCACCCATCCCTTGGTGACATGCCAAGAGGGCTTCTGTGGGGGTGGGGGGGTCAATGAGGAGGGGAGACAAATTTAGCTGTCTCCCACTTTGGCGTCAAGGACAACAGGCTTGTGTTCGAATCCCCCAGTGACTCGAGCTGGATGGTGATAGAAACAAATGGGGAAAACCCAACAGTGGGAAGCCACGCGTTCTTGTGTTCCTGCACACTCAGTGAAGATCATCTCTGGTTGCTAGGCACCGGCTATACACACACGGTTACTATTAGAAAGTTAATCATGGAAAATGCTGAGGTCTCTTTCCCCAGCCCGGCATCTCTCGGCTCCACGCTACAATTTCATCTTCCATATAACGTTACCGGACAGGGCCGCTGGCTCCGTCTCCTCCCTTGTCCCAGGCTTTCTGACCTTTCCATTCCTCAAGCCGCACGCCACGTCAGCCCACAGACGAAGCCACGCCTGGCCCGGGCCAGCACGCTGACATTTTCCATGGACCACGCCAGCCAGCAAAATGCTCAAGGGGATTAAGACAACTCGCTCCATCACCTAAGTTGTTCAGGGAAGAGAAAAACAGCACCTGGCCCTCGTTTGCGAGTGACGCTGCCAACAGCTGTCTCTCTGAGACAGAGGCCGGAGCAGCAGCTGCTGCTGTGCCCCCGCAGCCCAGGTTCCCCTCTTGCGCTCTCCAAAGCTCACGGAGAAGTGAGGTATGCGGGAAGGCCAGTCTCATAAAAGACTTAGCTCCTACTTGTCAGCCAACACCCTGGTGAGCAGATAATTGGTTTTTGGGTTTTAGGATTATTTGTGGGCACTGGTTCCCATTCCAGTAGCCTGGATAACTGAGAGGAGACTGCAAAAGGGTATTAACATCCAACTAAGGTCACTCAGCTCCCTCCTGCTGGCCCCCTCCCCCACAGACTGAGTTATTGTGGCTTTTATTAATAATAGCAAGAACAATAAATACCATGTATGTTTATAAAGCAAAGGAATTCTGCTATTGCGTCAAGAGTTAAGGACTTCCTTGGTGAAGCACAAAATGAACAGTGTTTTTCAAAGTTCCAGGCCAGTGATCTCCTGACAGTGGAAGGGCCTTCTGCTTGTCACACTATAAGTGAGAGAAGGGATCTGTGTAAGGTGCGGTGTGGGACCTTGGCTGGCTCAGGGTGGGTTCCCAGATCCACAGCTGTGTGACCTTGGGCAAGTCACTTCACCTGACAGGCTGGCTCGCCCATCACACAGGTAAACGAAGACTCAAGGATAGGATGCAGGTAAAGGGCTTAGCATGGTGTCCAGTACTCCTAAACATTCTCCTATTGTAATATTAATGGCAGTAACATCTCAATTACAAAGGTGTGAGCTCTTTGGTCTCCTGGCAGATACAGGAATGGAGACAAGAATGGCATGTTTTCCACCATCCCTCAGCCTGGGGTGCATACACTCACCTCAGAGGGAGCCACTGATCACCAGGCACCATTCAGCTCTCTGCTCAGAAGCCAGTACACCATTAGCCCACTCCCTCACCTTCCTTCCTGCCCTCCCTCCTGTCCTTCACTGAGAAGAAAGGGCACCACTGGCCCTAATATAATATTGTGCTGTATTCAAGTAACTTTTCATGGATTGCCCTGAGAGCAAAGCATGGACTAGAACTCAGGTGAGAGCCCATGCTGGCTTGGGCAACATTTCCCCAAAAACCTGGCTTTGGAAAATATCAAAATCCCAAAAGACTCAGTTTCAGAAAATTCTTCCAAACTTCTCAGTGCACTGATTCCACCAAAAGCCTAAGAGCTTTACTTCTCATTTATTTATTCATAAACATTTACTGAGCATCTACTATATGCCAGACTCTGGACTCAGCATTTGGAATAGAGAGGTGACCAAAACAGCCAGGTCCCTCTCCTGATGATGGGACTTACCATAAAAGGTTAGCAGACAATGAGCAAGTCAACAAGAAATAACTACAAATCATGATAAGGGCTTTGAGAAAAGCAAATTAGGTGCTGAAGTAAATACAATTGTACTTATATGTTGTTTTTTGTGTATTTTCTGTCTCCCCATAAAAGTTAGCTCTTCAAGGACACTGTTCACACATATGCCTGTGCCTAGAGCAATGTGTATGGAAGCACAGTAAATATTTGGTAGATGTGTTGTTAGGTGGTCAGGAAGGCTTCTCTGTCCCACATATCTAGGCTTTAAGCTAAGACATGACAGATGAGAAGGAACCAGCATACAAAAGCAAGCAGAACAATGATCCTGGCCACAGAGAACAGCATGTAAAGGCCCTGCAGTATGCCATAGCTTGGCATGTTCTTCATGGACAGGATTCTAGGGGAAGATAACATCTGAGACAGATGGATACCTTCGTGACACCCTCACCCAAAAGCAGCCTGCAAAAGGGGTATAGATGCAAGTCTCTTGAGGGTCCAACTCCTGTTCTCCACTTCCACATCTGGTTTCTCGCTCTCATCTGCTTTCCTCCGTTTCTGTCCTAATTCCTGCTGGCAGCAAAGTACAAAGTTAAAGGTGTGCACACCAGTGCCGAAAGCCGGGATTTCAACCCCATGCCTGCCACTGACTGCTTCAGGAAGGTTACTTCACCTCTCTGTGCTTCAGTTCACTCATGTGTAAATCGTGGATAACAGAGAAGCAATTCTAAGAGCTACAGCAAGAATTAGTCAGGTTAAAGACATGAAGCTCTTAGCTCAGGCCCTGACACATCGGAGGTGCTCAATAAACGTGAGCATTATCGTTAACCCTATTTAAGCATCATTGTTGTATTATTAGACTCCCCTTCTCCACCCAGCCCCTGGGAGTGATGACTGGGTGGATGATTGACAGCCACTCCAGCACCTCATCCAGATTCCCAAACACCTGACCCATCTTGTATTAGGGTGATTATCAGTCAGATTTGGCCATTCCAAGTCATCACTCAATACAGTGATTTTCGGGGAGCCTAAGAGGACTCAGGGCTTCCCATGCATTCCCAGGAGCTGTTTTCAACGGCTGCCCAAAGCACGCTGGTGCAAAGTAGGGGGATTCTGTAATCCTACTTCAGGGGCTTGCAACCTTGCCTGAGACGTGCATTTCTCATCTGACATTCTTTCTTTTATTTAACTTTATTAAAAGCACCCCCCAAATGTTTTGCCTTTTCAGATCGTCTTTCCTCCCCCTCGATACCCCCCACCTGCCACCAAATCCTCAGTAGTTTCAAAATTGAAATAACTGTTGAGAATTGCATTTAAAGATGCTAATTTAAACATGCATGTGAGACAAGGCAAGCTGGAATCATTTTCTTAGCAACAGCCCCTCACCCACACCTCCCAGCTGTTGCTGCCCAAGAGAGGGCTTGAGCAAGCTGGCAGAGAGTGGTGTACCTAGGGAGCAGAATCTGGGGGGCCTTGCTTAGAGCCTCTGTCCTCAGAGAGTGATCTCCAAAAATTCAAACTCTGCCAAGCTTCCAATTGCACAAGAAACGGGTCCCAGGACAACCAACTGTTTAAGGAAATCTGCTGGATCACATTTTGAACTTACAGAACTGCTAATACAGAGAGCTCTCATTTCCTTTAATAAACCCCAAATCTTCCCTCTGAGTAAGCTTTGTGCATTAAATAGCAGCAGGTACTCTCAACATGTGAGACTCCTTTTCCTGTCATATAATAAACGTAAGGGGGAGTCGCATCTCCAAGCAGCAATATAAAATGCCCCCTCCTCCACGTGGTCTTCCTGAAACACCCCTTCAGACTAGAAGGGGGGTTCCCTCCCCCAAACTCTCTCCCAACTCTTTTCTGATATTTCACTTATATAGCAAGATCATGGTCAAGCTGGCACACTTCTTGTCTCCACCTAGACACCATGAGAAAAGAAGCCATGTCTTAACTCTGAATCTTTCCTCCACTGCACCTACACACAGAATCTGCCAGAATGCCTGGCATAGTAGGTGCTTAATAAATAGTTATGGATTGTTAGGTGAATTACTATATAAATGCAAGAGAGGAGCTCACCCACTTGAAGAAACCGAAAAATGAAAGCTACACTGATATTAAATGAGACTGCCCCGGTTGGTCTCATTGGGAAATACGGTTTTTCATATGTTGGGTTGCTTAATGTGGAGGATATGGAAGACGTAGGCTAAGACAGGAACTGCAAACCAGAGAGAAAGGCCCACTGTTTGATGATGTGTAGGGGAGATGGTGTCAGAAGGAAGATGCTGGAATCCAGAAATGCTACTGTAAAAACATACCCGAGCCTCGAATCTCAAGTTACGTATTTATTGCAAGAAATTATGATGGTCTTCGTTTTTTTGATCTGGGTGTTAGTTACACTGGTACGTTCAGTTTCATGGATGCACAGATTTGGCGGTATATTCACTTTTCAGTCTCATTGTATAGTTCATTTTAAAGGAAAAGAAATAATTAAACAATCTTTCCCCCGTGGACAGGTACCTTCACTGTCCAAGTGAAGTCATTGTGAGAGTAGGATTTGTTTTACAGAAGTTCGCTCTACAGGGAACTCGGCGGCTACCACCTCCAAAGTGAGATAAGTCTCCACTGTGCGAAGGCAAGCAGCAAGATGTGAGAAAGAGAGAGGGAGTGCAGAAGGCCTGAGTAATCAAACAGACACAGAGATTTCCATCGGCTCCACAGAGGAGTGTTTTGATGAACTTTGTTCTTCATCCCCAGACCGACCCGCCTCAAGCATCTAAATGCTGAGAAAACCAGGGATGTGTGCAAACTACTCTCTCAGAATAATAAGAAGGCCGCTTCAAATGTGTTGGAGTTTTTTACTCTCAAGATCACAAAGCGACCAAAGCCTGGAATTAGACACCTCGGCACGATGGGGTGTGCTGTTCTGAGCGCTGAGTGATTTACAGCCCTCGGGACTTGGTTCTAGAGAAAACAAAAATGTCAGACACACCAAAGCAGCTGGGAGTTGCTTCTTGGCTGTTTAGGGTGGCACCCGGAGACTGAGGGTTTTGGGTCTTATTACTCAGGAACTGCTCCCCACCCACATTTTCTGCAATTGGCATCAGACATGAGATGTCACAGGGCCACCTTGACAGTGAGAGGAGGCTCTGACAAGTGCTCTTAGGGTTAAGCAAGAGTCAAGAAGAGTAGGACACACTCTCTCTAGATGAGAGGTGGGAAACACCTGGCCCAAGGGGCCATATAAGGCCTGAGAAATCATTTGGTCTGGCATTAGGGGTTAGTGAATTAAATGTTTGACCAAATATAGCAGGCTAATTTTTTAAGTTAATAATTTTGTATGGCTGAAAATAATATTATAAATATCCAAATGGCCCTTGACAGAAAAAAGACTTACCCTTGCTCTGTACACTGGGGCCTAGGGTAGCATAGACAACCTTCACAGACATGAGCTCCAGCCTTCCTCAGCACCAAGGGGCTGTGCCACCAAGACCACCTGACTCCTTAACCAAGTCAATGCCCAGCCACCAAGATCACAGTCCCCCAATGAGGCCAGAGAGATTTGCTCTCAGAAAGGTGGGTGGTTTAATTTTGTGAATGTTAGACAATCTTGTCTAGGAATTACCATTTTTATAAGCACCTTATGCAGGTTAAAATAAGATGGAAACAACGTGTTCAGGGCATCGTACAGTTTTAGATGACACAATTTGACATGCATTTATGGAGTGCCCGTTGTGTTCTAGGCACCATTGTAAGTCCTTGGAAGCAGGCCTTACAGAGAATATGAAGGATAAGAACTCTCCAAAAAAGAGAAGACATACACAGCTCTGACCATGCCCTCATGGGTTACAATCAGGTCTCTTGTGGATGCCTTGAGGCTTCAATACTGCACTTCTCCGGACACCCAGAGCATGCAGGGTTACAGACCCAGTGGCTAATCAATAAATTTACTAATGAAAATGACAGCCCTACACAGAGTCTCCAGAAGCCCTCCCAACCTTCCCCACCCTACATTCTGGCACTCTTCCACAAGCTGTGTAACATCAGCCAGAATATCCACAAAGCCCACGGTACTTGCACTGTTGGAACCTGGGCTCCAGGGTGGATCTGGTGACTTTGGGCAAGTCACCCCCACTCTTGGGGCTCAGTGTCTTCAACTGTAAAATGAAGGGATTGGAATAGATCCTCTCTAATTTCCCTTCCAAGTTCTGGAATTCAATGTTGCCTTGTGCATCCAGGGAAATGGGAGCTGCCTTTCGCTATTCATGAACACAAGAAACAGCTAGGCATCAGCCCTCTCCTTCTTCCTAGAATGACCCCATTTTGTTCAGGTTCCCACCCTTTCCTACACTGCACGGAGCCTCAGGTAAGCTGAGCCCATTCCCTCCCAGCTGCTGTTCCTGTCTAGTCTATGTCATTGGGAATTCCCACTGACTGACTTAGGGAGAGCAATTGGCCTAGTTCTGGTCAAGGAGACAGATGAAGACCTTGACTGAGGGGCAGGGAGGCTTCCAGGAAAGAGTTCCTCTCTCTATGAAGCCCTCACCAGAAGAGATACTGGGATGTGATGCCTGGAACTGTTGCAGCCACTAGATGAATCAGATTTAGGATGAAACTGTCCCTAAGAAGGAGCCAGAGCTTCAGCCATCACCCAGTCACTGAGCTATCCATACCCGACAGCACCCCTCCACCGACCTCTGATTCTACTTATGGAAAACGTCCTTACCCTTTAAACCAATTTGAGTCTGTGCTTCCCATTACTTGCCAAAGCATCCCAACTGCTGTAGTGAATCTCCAATGTGCAAAGAATGAAAGTATTCTGAAACACACTTAACACCAAAGCTATGCTACAGACACGTGGCTGGATCTCCCTGTAATGTTGGAAAATGTTCTGGGATAACCTCTGGGATATGTTCTGGGATAACGGGCAGTGACTGGATGGAGGTTACCCCCAGAGATAAGTCCCTGATATCCCTTCCTTCCTCATAAGCCAAGAGCACTTATTTGTAGTTATTTTATTCATTTAAGTTTTGTGTGGTTGCTTAGTTTCTAGACAAATGAGTGGCCTGAAAATTCCAACAAGAAACACCACTGATTTGCCCTTCTCCATGGCAATAATGGGCACAGCCATGGACTCCGTCAAAAAAGCAGCAGAGTCAGAAGGTGGGATTCTGTGTTGTGTTGGTGGCTCTGTGCTCTTGAAGTGTCATTCATTCTGTTTTGGCTGTAAATGAGTCCCAGATTTCTCAGTCTGCTTAGTGGCTGAGACAGGTCTCAGCAAAATATCAGAGAGAGACATAGCTATCCTCCTCTCATCTCTCTCTCTCCCTTTCTCTCCCCACCTCCTTCACTCTTCAAACCCACTCCCCACTCTCCTCTCATCAAGGTAACAAAAGAAAAATAATTAAGTCAATGAGTATTAAACGGTGCTACCATGTGAGTAAAAACATGTCCGATCTTACACTGCCATTTCCTTTTTAAACCCTTGAGGGCATTATGGGCAAATCTAGTAAACAGCACTAGAGGGAAATAATGCCACAGGTGCTTCGGGGAGCTCGTCATGTCCCTTTAAGACAAGGCCCCCTGCTCAGTTCCATTCTAGGCCAGAGCTCCAGTTTCAAGCTTGCGGTCCCCTTACTGCTTCATGCAGTATTAATATGGCCCTGGCAAGCTCCCAAATTTGCATTGTAAACCATAATCTGGGCCAGCTTCCACAGGACAAACTGGTTTGGGGCTCCCTCTTCATGTTCCAGGAGGGCCTCCCTGCTCCTGGGTTCCCCACTTTCAGCCTCAGCCAGGGGAGACCACGGGGGCTCAACACACACTGAACAGCCCCAATGTGGAATATCCTCTGTGGGTGCTGCTTACACAACCACAGATGCAGCGGACTGTCCCGTGAACAGCCCCAAGGTGGGAGCCGGCAGACTTCAGAGCCAGAGGCCAACACAAGGTCACCTCTGCATGAGTCCCAAAAGCACCACAAATACACCAAGCTGGTGGCCCCACGCTTCTCAGATCTGCTGAAAGCACTTGCTCTCTCTCCCTCTCACCATCAACCAGAGGGGAGGGTCTTTCTTTAGTACTATTTCTAGGAGAGCCCATACCCCATTTTCATTAATTAGAATGAAGAGAGATGAGGCTGGCAGCAGCTGGGAAAGAGAGGAATTAGGAAAATTCAAGGGGGAAAAGGATGGAAGGGTGGAAGGGTGAGGGTACAGTTGAGTGTGCCCCAAGGCAGCCCTCAAACCCAAGGGCTCCTGCATGCTGCACACACAGTCTCCCATTACAAGTCAAGAGGCCTCCCAGGCTCAGCCTGTGACCTCGGCTATGGACACGCCCCTCTCTGAGGCATCATCTTCTGGGTCAGGAAAGGCTCTAGAGACAGTCTATCTGAGTTCAAATCCCAGGCCCACTATTCAGGAGCTGTGTGACCTTGTGACTGTAAAATTCACTTCCTCTTCTTCCCACAGTTTAAAAAGTTGGCTCTCCAACACTCTCACCAGCAGGTGAGACACAGAAACAGGAGCCACCATGCAGAACAACCCAGCAACACAGGACTTCACATCCCAGTTCGGGGTCCTGTTCTACAGACACACTTCAATCAGTGGAGCGATGGCCGGTGACAATTAAGCATGACGGAGGAAAAAAGATCTTTGGGGAAAGACGTGAAGATGTATCTCAGCCACTCCACTGTATGTGTGTCCTGGAGTAAGTCTCTACCTGTCTGGGTCCATTTTATATTTAAAATAATTTTAATCATATAAATAATATAAAATGGAGTAGAAGATCTCTAAGATCTCTTCTGGCTCCATGGCTAATTCTATAAGGATGAACACTTGCCCTGGAAGGATCGGGAAAAGTGGCCATTTGTTCGGATCACTTAGCAGAACTTTCTGCTGGGAGGGCACAGCATCCTGTCGGGCTGATATAAAGGGCAAAGTTGAGCTACTGTCAACTTTTCTCTTTGCGCTTCTTAAACCAGCACCCCACAACTTCTCTGCACTGGGAACACACCAAAAGGCAAGACACCAGAATTTTTTTCCTACCATGTATCCTGTATTCGGCCATTCTGCCCTACTCGCCCACCTTACTGATTTCTGCCATGTTGGTATACCCTGCACTAAAATTCACTGCACCCTATTCTTTAAATCTACTTTGTCTCACTTTACTGTAAATTAGTGTTGTCCTGAGCAATAATATATGTGAAATCACAAGCTCAGATATGCTCATTCTATTTTTTACAAGCGCATTCAAATGCACAACTATAATAAGAAATGTGTCTGTGTCCCACCTGAAAGCACCCCCCCAGTGCTGGGAAGCTGCCCAGGACAGTCTCCGCAGCGGCCCTCTCAGCTCAGTGCTCACACTGTCTCCGCAGCGGCCCTCTCGGCTCAGTGCTGTCCCCACCATGCCGCCGGAGAAGGCAAGTTGAGGCTCGCGAGGCCAGTGTTGGAGGTGACACGGCCGAAAGCACCATGGCCAGACCTCAAACCCAACGTGCCTGATTCTGAATCCCCAGTCTCTCCCTTTCCTGCAAGCATCCAGCCTGTTCACGGTTTCAGAGTGAATAGAAGTCAAGAGATTAAAAATAATGCTGACGACCTTTATCACCTATTCTACTTAATCCTGTCCTAAGAGCTTGACAGTAAGATTTTCCATGATTATCTGAAACAGGAGTCATTCATCTATGCATAAACAAAGCTGAAAGCCAGAATACCGGAATGGAGAGGAGAGCACTCCGTGAGTCAACTCCATGAATGGGGCCACTCACCCACACGGGCAAGGTCACTGTGTATTTCCCACCTGGGCGATACTGGGTTCGGGCTGTCCTGAAGGCTGCACCACTGTCCTGCCAGCCCTCCCGAAGACACGCAGCTTAGTCACAAGGGACTCTGGCTGTGCCCCTGTGTGACTCAGCACACATCGCAGTCCTCCCGGGCAAACAATGGCAAGAGCACGTGGATCAGTCACCCATCAATGCAGGAATGCCCAGGGCCTTCACACCAAGCCAGCAAAGAATAGGGCTTCCACCCCAGCCTGGAAAACATGAGAACTGAGAGGTCCGGCGCCCAATGTCATCTGCTAGGGCAGCAAGAGGAAACAGAGCCAGGAAAAAGGCAGCGAGGGACTCCTGAAGGGCACTCAGTTTGTCAGAACTGGCTGGACACAAGTGCCCATCTCAGGCAAGAACCCTGGAATTGCATAGCCTCCTACAGAGTCAGCATCCTCAGGCAGTGCCCTTCTCTCTGCCATACTAGGTGGAGGAAACTGTCAATGACAGGACCATCCCCTAAATTCAGGAACTGATAAGTATAAGTGGAGAGCCCAGTTACCCATACGAATTCAGCAATAATAACAAGGGAAAATGAAGAGGAAAATGACCCAGCTCATTATCCCTCTGAAGCATTTCCCAGTGACAAGTCAATATGCAGTATAAATGATCTCCTACAAAAAGGAGTGATGCAGATGCACTGAAGTGGTACTCAGAGAGAAGAGGCTCGCCATGCGTTTCAAGACCATGCAAAGCCCCGTGTGTCAGACAATATGTCAGCTGCAGACAGATCCCCAAGCAGGCATGTGCTAACAAGTCATTTAACTCCAACAAGATGCTTTTGACCCTTCTCATGACATATGCAAAAGGGGCGGCTTCTCAGCAGGGCTCTCTGGACCATCTGACCAATGAGTAGGGCAAAAGGCCGGCAGCAGATGAGAGACTGACCAGCAAATGAAAAGACAGATGTGCCCCATACAGAGCATGCTTGTTGGGTGGTCAGTCCATTTCTTCCCAGTTCTTTTCTTTTTCATTGAAGCCTAGAAAACAGCTCCCACCCAAGTCTTACCCACCAAGAACCAACCAGTGACCAAATCCCACTCAGTGAGAAAACACAAACACTAAAATATTGCATGTACAGATTTTTTTTATTAATCCTCACCAGAATATGTTTTTATTGTTGTTGTTTTTTAGAAAAGGGAGGGAGGGAGGAAGGGAGGGGAACATTGATGTGAGAGAAAAACATCCATCATTTGCCTCCGTGCACAAGGATGGAACCCACAACATAGGTATGTGCACTGAATGAGAATTGAACTCTGAAAACTTTTGGTGTACATGAAAACATTCCAACCAACTGAGCCACCCAGACAAAGCTATTCTGATTGTTTTTAAGGCAGAATTAGAATTTCCCTGGTGTGTTTCCAATACCAGGTAGTGGTGGAGGTGAGGTGATGGGGCAGTTAAATTATTTATAGCAGGATTCTACAAATTTTTCATTTATATAATCTCTTGCCTTTATGTCAATCTTCTTGACATAAAGAAGCAAACCATGTCTTAAAAGTATCCCGGATGATCAACAGTAGAGCCAAAACCAGAGTCCCTGTAGAAAAAAATCTAGTTGTTTTCATGAAAACCTGCCCCAGACAGTATGATCCCAGGACCCTGACTTCTGAGCCCAGTACATCTGAGTGATCCCGAAAGGTGTTTCCCAAATTCTACCATGCCGCTCCAAATATGTTCTCTTGGCAACATGAAACACCTCTGTTCCTTGGCTCTTCCACCACCTCTAATTATTAGTTCCATAACTCTTGCCGATGGCTTTCTCCGCTGCAAAAATAGAACTCAGCTGTTATACTCAGGACAGACAAAACAAGTACTTAAAAATGTTTGTAGAAGAATGTGCATGTATTTCTGATGAACATGAACTATGTTTCACACCACGACAGGCCCTTGACTTCCTTACCCTGGGAAACCACCTAGGACTGTGCCCATCATGTTCTAGGAAGGTCATGTCGTATGTGTGGAGGATGCAACAAGGTAAGACACAACCCTCACTCCAAGGAGCAGAGAGCCTAAGGGAAGACAAGCCAACACAGAGGCTACATGGCATGGTAGAAGGGGTGCTGGGGGAGCTGGAGTGCTCTGGTCTAGTTTCCCGGCCCCATTCAATGGTTAATGGCTTTGGACAAATAACTTATCTAAGCCTTGACTGTTGTGTTTGCAAAAACAAGCCAACCAAAAGGAGGAGGAGCATCCCAGGGCTAGGAACATGCAGGACTTGAAGAAGGGCTCCTGAGGATCCCAACCTCCTCCAGTGCAAGAACCAGTCTTTCTTCCATATCTCACCCTACCCCTCTTTGTACCAGGCTCTGCCCCTCACTCTCCTCTCCTCTACCCCCAAGATTCACTCAAAACTATAAAGGGGCCCCTGAATATCCTACTCCTGTCTAAGAGAGGGAGAAACCTTCCCTGTTGCTCCATCTATCCCGGGGCTGGTGCACTACACTGCCCCATACTGGCCTCTCGACCAGCAGCCCTTGCCAGGGGCACACTTGAGCCACACCAGGCTTCCTGTCAGGCAGTTATCAGGCCTTCCTAACCTCTCCTGGGTATGACCAATCCCCAGCCTCAAACTCCCCTGAGAACCTAAATATGCCATATTCTAGAAAACTTTGCTCAAAGATAATTGCTGTTGTCTATATATAAAAGCCTAAGTGACTGTTTACGACAGGCAATAGGCGACAGATGACCAGACAGTCGGTACTATGATGCACTTTGACAACTAGGAGGCAGATGCTCAATGCAGGAGCTGTCCCCTGATGGTCAGTGTGCTCCCATAGCCAACCTCCTGCAATCCCTCACCCCAGCTGGCCAGCCCCCATCAGCCCCAATCAGGATTGGGACAGAAGGCCCCTATCAGCCCCAATCGCCAGCCAGACCCTCTAGTCTAATTATAAAGCCAAATAGTTCCAAGAGCCTAAACATCCCACACCAGTGAAGGCTGAGAAATGGTGGACAGCCATCATGAATAGCATGCAGTCGCACAAAACATATAAAACGTGTGTTATAATAATGGAGGGTGGGAGAGGCAGCATACAAAATTGAATAAAAAGTTCAATCATAGCTAAGGAAATTGCAATAATATGAAAAGCTGTACAAAGAGGTTTGAAGGAAATAGATCAAAAGGTAATCAACAGGCCCTGACCAGTTTGGCTCAGTGGATAGAGCATCGGCCTTTGGACGAATGGTCCCAGGTTTGATTCCAGTCAAGGGCATGTACTTTGGTTGCGGACACATCCCCAGTGGGGGGGTGTGCATGAGGCAGCTAATGGATGCTTCTCTCTCATCCATGTTTCTAACTCTCTCTCCTTTTCATTTCTTCTCTGTAAAAAAATCAAGAAAATATAGGGGGAAAAAGTAATCAACAGGTGTCTCTAGGTAGAGACACCAGAGACAAGGACCCTCTTCTATCTACATTTTTGTATATTTATAAACAGCAAATTATAAGCATTTCCTTTGAAACACATCTCATTTCTCATGGAGTAACATAAGCTCAGAAAGATCAGAAACCTGGCATCAAAAGATCTGGGTTCTAGGTTCAGATGTGTCTCTTCCTAAAGGCATGTGACCCTAAGAAGTGAAAAACCCTTTATTTTGCCCAGCTGGCATGGCTGGGTCAACCTATGCACCAGTTCGATTCATGGTCAGGGCACATGCCCAGGTTGCAGGCTCCATCCCTAGTTGGGGCGGGAGGAGAGTGCAGGAGGCAGGCCATCAATGTTTCTCTCTCATCATCGATGTCTCTATCTCTCTCCTTCTCCCTTACTCTCTGAAATCAATAAAAATATTTTTTTAAAGAATAAAAGCCCTTGCTTTGTATTTCTTACCTGTAACCCATATCTACAAACTGCAACTTATACCTAGAACCTACATTAGCAACTGATAACCAATACCTACACCTGCAAATTAAACCCACATTTACAACTACAACCTACACTTACAACCGATAGCCACAACCTACATTTATAACCTACAGTGACAACCTGTAACTATAAATTATTATACTTACAAACTACACCCACAATTACAGCCTACAGTTATAAGGGTTATGGGGATCATCCAAGTGCCAGTCTTTGCATGAAGATAGCATATGAAGGTGAGGCATGAAGTTCTTATAATGTCTTGAGATCTACACACATACATACTGCAATATCAACAGCATATCAGTTCACTGAGTTGGATCCTGATTCCAGAAAGCAACACATTAACTTGCCAGAAAAGTCCTTTCAGGGATCAAAAGTCACCATGTGACTCCTGTTAATGTACCCAACATTTCTCAGGACCTATCAGGTTTAGTTCAAGAAGCTTACCACTTTCCTTTTTAAAATATAGACAGAAGCTTTAATGAAGGTTTAAAAAAGAAGAAGAAAAAGGAGCCCTGACTGGTGTGGCTCAATCAGTTGGGCATCTTCCCATGCACTAAAAGGTTGCTGGTTCGATTCTAGGACACATACCTGGTTGCGGGCTAAATCCTGGGTAGAGTGCAGGAGGCAGCCAATCCATGTCCCACTCTTCCTCTCCCTTCCTCTCTCTCTAAAAGTCAGTAAAAATACTTTTGTGGGAAAAAAGACAAAGGAAATCATACTGGCAGGTATATTTGTGTAATTATTCAGTTTGGCAACTACCATTTGTCTAGAGACAATGATTTAGAATTGTCCCTTGTATAAAGTGCAGCACAGAGAATATGGTCAATAACACTGTAATAACTGTGTATGTTGCCAGATGGATACTAGACTTATTGGAGTGATGACTTCGTAAGGTATATAAATGTCTAATCACTGTGTTGTACACCTGGAACTCACATAATATTGTATGCCAACTCTAAGTGAAAAATACATTTTAAAAAAACTGGCCCTCAGGTGAGGGCATAATAGCTTTCATCTGGGAGCAGAAGGAAGATAGCAGCTTTCCTCTTAAAGTCAGAGGGCAGGGGTTTTCCCAAAGCTGTATCCTGCTGGCTTTCTCCCCAGTGCTGCTCAGAATGCATTGAAGATGCTATCACCAAAATTCAGAACCCTCTGAGATAGAGGGTCTTTCCTCTCTCTGACAGATGTCACCTCAAAAGTCAAGAACTCTTCTCCCCTGTATAGCTGATAAGTGCAGAAGAAATTGAGTCCAAGGTTGGGGTGTGATCCCCACTCTCTGCTTCCCTCTGAAGCAAAGTTTAAATTCCAGCTCCACCAGATACTGGAAAGTGACCATAAGCAAGTTACCTTACCTCACCAAGCTTCAATCTCCTCATTGGTAATAGTAATACCAATATTTTTAGCCCTTAGAAAGTGCTAGATACTAAAGCTAAGGGCCTTCCATCTATGAACACCTTTATTCCTTGCAACAGCACTCTATGTCGAGAACAGCAGGGGGTACTATTACTATCACCCTCATTTTAGACATAATAAGGTGGAGGCACAGAGAGATGAGGATGTGCTCAGAGTCCTTCAGCCTGCTGGAGGTTGGGCACTCTGTCTCCCATGCTCTTACCATTATACTAGAAACCATGTCAACTGGAGGGGGGTAATGTCAACTGGAGGATGACCATCTGTATTTTAAAAATCAACTATCTAAAACACTACGGTAAAACCTCAATAGAAAGTGTATCACCAGCTTCCTGCCAACACAGCCAAACTCTGCACCTTTCTCTCAACAGCGGACTTGGCACTGCTTCCTGCTGGATACAGGGAGGAGGTATGATTCAGCAGAGCCAACGACTAGGAAACACATAACAAACTCAAAGTTACTGCACAGTGTGAGGTCCAGGGGCAAAGGCTGTGTACTTAGTCATTTCTGAGTAATTTTCACAACCTAGTGTAATGCCTGGCAGAGAGCAGGAAATCAAAAAAACCTCACTGACTTGTTCATTTCCTTCAAAGGTGCCCCTTATTATTTTGTGTTGATGGCTGTTTCTCAGAGACAGCCCTAAATAGTGGGGATCACCAATTCCACAGTCTACAAGGGAACACATAGAACCCCAGTACTGAAAGGAACCCTGTCCCCTAGCTCCAATACTCACAAGATCTTTGAATTCTCTCAAGAACCCAGCTTCCCTTCTCCACCACCTTCCCCCTCCTCTTTTCATTTCAGTGGCAAGAAGTGCCCTCCTTTCAGTCGGTCCTAAGCCAGGCCTCACCAGACGCCACAGAGCCACTCACTGGGCAAACAGGTTGAGTCTGCAGTGCCCACACCATGGATGGAGGATGCCCGTTGGCCCACCTTCCTCCCACAGACAAGCACCACAGCTGAGCCTGAGGAGGCCCTTCCATTGTCTGAGATTCGTGAGCTTGCTCAGCAAGTGTCTTCCAAATTGAGATCCTCACATGACTGCAAAAGAATAAAAATCACCCAGAACTCTCTTTCTTTTTATTAGAACTTCAGAATTGACTTGATGATACCTGACATCTATGTTTCTCTTGTTCTCCATCTCCCCTTCTTCCTCCTATTCTGCTTTAAAGAGAATAAATAATGTGTAGGCCCTACCAATACTGAGAAACTGGGAGCGATCTGTTAAGAATATAGCAGATCCTTAGGAGCCAGTAAGAGTCTTACTGGCAAATCTCACCCTACTGTCACTCAAATCTTCACAACGAGCCATTCAGATTGGAACCCACCCATTGTTCCTTCTGGGTGCACATATTCTTTACGCCTCCCCCTCACTCTAACTTTTTGGTGGGGCCCAGTGGGTACAGAATTGCCTTCTGTTACAATGATAGACGATAGATGAGCAGGCTGCTGGCAGAGTGTGAGGCCTGTGGGGAGGCACTTTACACACACTCACCCACACTCATATACTATCATACACTCACTTCCTCATCCACACACTCTCACAGAGATACACTCACATACTATATTACTACACAGACAATCCTCATCCTACACACACACACACATATTGTACACATGCACATACATATTCATACACTCTACACATACTCACACACTCACATACTAGTCATACACACAATCCTCATCCTACACACACACTCACATATTAATCATACACAATCCTCATCCTACACACACACTCACATACTCTACACATGTGCATAGACATTCATATACTCTACATAGAATTCTACACACACACAATCCCCACCCTATACACAAATGCTACTATATGCAAGCTATTCTACAGCCTACTCACACCTACTCTATATATATGCTATATCCTACTCTCATCCTTGGCCACCAGCACCCAGGAATCCCCACGGTGGTCTTAAGGGCCAGGATTCAGCCCCCACCCCACCCCACCCCCCTGCTTTAAACTCTTTGGCCACTGAAGCAGATCTGTGCACCCTTTCCTCCAGGCCCTTTCAACTGTAAAGCCATCATTGGATCATTATCCCCACCTGGACCTCTTACTTAGCCAGATCTCAGTCCAAATCCCAGCTTACTAGCTATGTAGCCTTGCAATGTCACTTAACTTCTGTGAACCTTAATTTCCTCATGTGTGTCTTGGATAGAGCCAACACCAACCTCCAGGGTCAACATGAAGCCAGTCTTCAAAGCCCAGCCAGATTATGAGTCCGATGTCTATAAACCCACAAATGTTACTACCCTCTCCCTCCTTCATGGACAGCCACCCCGCCCATCTTCCCACAACCTAATGACTAAAGGGTTAAAACCTGACCAAACAGGAGCCTCCAAGATCCTGCTCCAGCTCCACAAAAACACCGCATTTAATTGATCCATGCGCGTGAGAGGGGCCGGTAGTTAACATCCTGATTAAGTGGGATACTGCATGGAAGTGGTTAGCACAGATCTGGCTTGGAGTCACTGCTTGATGTATGACTTACCTTCAAGGCTGAGCTGCTCTAAGAGAAGGTCCCTCCTCCTACTGAACAGTGTTCTGTCTCCATCATATCACCAGCTGTGGCTCTGCATTTACCCAGGAGCCTAAACAGATTCCAATTCAGGCTGACTGGTCCAGGAGGACCTCTGGGAAAAGACTAGGGACTTTGAGATTACACCATTCATATACCTGCTGCCCACACCCTAGGTAAGCAGCAGATGTTCCCTAGGAATCCTCTTCTCTTTCATTCTCCCTTCCCTCCCCAACACACACACACACACACACACACCGCCCCCTGTCAGAGCCTGCAAGCTGATTCTCTCATTCGCCCTTCCCAAGTTCCCTGGGAGGTAGCAAGGGCACATGTGGCTTTTTACATTTACAGATGTTGAGGCACCCAAGTCAGAGGCTTGTGCAAGATCACACAGTGAAGGATCTGGAATTAAAACCTAGGTTTCATGTTCTGATCCCTAATCCATTAAAATACCTGCAATTCTAATTTCACAGGTTAGGGAACACACACCCAAGTATGGGAGTAGCCTAGGGCTTTCCAAATAAGGTATTGTGTGGAGGTCAAGCAAAATTGAGGCTGGGGGACCAGAACTTTGTCTTCTCAAGGGTAGATAGGGGATATAGGGCCCAACTCTGGCAGGGTCCCTCATCCCCAGATAGCCCCGTTCACCCTACTGCTGCCTCCAGGGTCCATCAAAGGGGACTGGGGAGCCATACTTCTCTGTTTTGTCCTCAGTCTAAGAAAGGTGTTGCCCTTCTTAGTCTCTGCACCATCTATCTCTGGGAATGCTGTGGCTGCAGAAGGAAAACAGAGCAATGCTCGCTGCCAGCCCAGCCCTGCTTAGTAATGTGCCCTTTGCATTCATTGCCAGGGGAGCAGTGGGAATACAGCTGCAGTACCTGATGGTACATCTAAAAACAGCCATCTGAGGGGGCCCACAGACTCCCACCTGTCCTCTCTCAGCCACCCTCTGGAGAGAGGCGAGGAGCCATTTCTTTTTTCTCCCACCCAAGGAGATCAGTATGTTGTATAAAAACAGCTCCATCCAACAAAGCTCTACTTTACACCTACCTCCATCTGGACTGTCCCTCCCAGCATTCCACTAATTCACCAAGAATTCCTTCCAGAATCATGATTGATTTCACAGCACGAGGCTGCCTCCTGCCCACTGAGCCCCAGCCAGGTGGAGCAAAGCAGTCACATCCGTGCTCAGCCCAAGAGCTTTGGGGTAGGGGGTCAGAGCCAGAGGGATGCACACCAAGAAATGGCTGTCAGGGGAACAAGGCAAGATAATGAGTCAAGGCTGGAATGTTTGAAAGGGAAGTTCATTTACTATAGCAGCTACCTAGGATATGCTTAGGGCTTTGCAAGATTTATGCCACTGAATACTCAGCGTGGCATTTTACAAATGAGGAAACTCATGTGAAAAGATGTTGTCATAAGCTCAGGGAAGAAAGTCACCAGGACACAGTGCTACATTCCTATAGGCCCTCCTTTGGAAAAAAACTGGCACTATTCTGGCCAGAATTTTTTGTAGAGAACTTCCATGATGTTCACTTTCCTAATAATGTACTCGCGCATAAAAATAATGCTTAGTGGTCCTTTAGGTAAGATAATGATATTAATATTAATTGTACTGTTGGTAGCACTAAGGGTAGCACTAGTAACTGAAAATTATTATGCATTTTAATGACTATTGGGCACTATGTTGGATACTTCACATATAGTATTTCCTTAATAATCTTGTATCACTTTCAATGTCCCTAGAAAAAATGTTGGTTACATATGTATGTTAAAAACTTAAGTGCAATCACAAAGAAAATAAAATATGATCTACAGCTTGTGAACCAGCAAAGAAAACATGAAGGGAGTGCAAAACTACCCATCAACGTGAGGCAGGAACAAGAAAAGAGGAGCAAAGAAAAGGACTGTAAGCAGAAACCCAAAGTAAAACAGTAGGAGAAAAGCTCAAAAATTGTATCAGTGATTGCAATAAATATAAATGAATTAAGTTTGCCTATTAAAAGACTGAGACCATCAGATGAAACATTTGAACAAATTTCAACTATGCGATGGCCACAAGAGACATATCTAAAAGAAAACTTTTCTAAAAGGCTGAAAATAAAGAGATAGACAAGCACCTGGCAGGCTAACACCACCAAAATATAACTGGTATGACATGTCATTGATGTCATTCAAAACTAGCTTGGGTCCTCAAAACAGTGAAAGGTGGATATGAATTCCCTGTTTTGCAGAAGGAGATTGAGGAACCGAGAGGTTAGGTTACATGCTGAAGGTCCCACAGGCAGCTGGGACAGAAAGAGGATGCAGGTTTCTATTACTCCAGACCCCATACTTTCAACCAAAACACTTTATTGTTCTAAGTAGCATTACCTTGGGAAATATTTAGTGGGTGGAAAATGCATATTCCATAATCAAGACTTGGAGTATGAATGAGGGAAATGGAGAAAGGGTCATGAGTAACTATAGAAGAAAAAAAAATCTACTGGTTCTCAATCCTGAAGGGAGATTAGCGAAAACACCCAGGGGAGCACTAAGAAAAGGCCAGTGATTTGGTCCCCACCCAGACTTATTATCGTCTCTAGGGGTGAGGCCCAGGCATCAGCATTTTGAACGCTTCCAAAGTGACTCTCACATACAGGGAGCATTGAGAACAACTAACCTATACACACACTCAAGGGCAAGACTACTAAAATAAACGGTACTTTTAGATCGTTGTGTAAAGCATAAACTAGATGAACCTTCAACTTCATTCCTTCGGCCTACAATGCAAAAAAGAAATAATTAGAATAAGGGGAGGTATGTGACCCCCTCCTCTGCACAGTGAGGGGAAACCACATCTGGGAATATCTGAGAAAAGAGCTGATAGAAACCATGAGTTGACACCCCCACCTCACCCCCCCCTCCCCCTCACACACACTCCCTAGTTCTTGAAGAGAAGAGAATCACAGAATCTTAGGGGTGGAAAGAATCTTATAGGAAACTTAAAATGGGTCCTAGACTTGGCTGACTCTCACAACTGTCTTGGAAACTTTGTAAAAATATATTCTGTGTTCTACCCCTGGGGAATCTGATTCCATAGGTCTGACTCAAGCCTGGAAGACATTATTTTTTAAAACATACTCAGAGAGGCTTTTGGAGGGAGATATCTAAACAGAGTCAGATCACAATAACTCCATGTCCCTAGGCATAATTAAGAGAGGAAAAAAGCCAGTGATCAAACAAGGAATACCATCAACATTTAAAGATGGATACCTGGGGTGGGGGTGGGAGACAGGGTTTGGCATGATTTGTGAGGTTCCTGTCCCTACCCCACCCCCTGGCCCAAATCCTGAGGCTTTTCACTAATTACTGCACATTTGGAGAGAAGCAAACTATGCTCTTACTGTTATTTTTTACCTTTTCTGACTTGATAGGGACAAATGAGAAACTACTAGGAAGTGGCTGTAAAGCAACGAAATGAATACATCTCTGTCCTAGCAGCACAGGCTCCAGGGTTCAGTGCTTAATTGAGGGGATCATCTAAATGTCAAGGACATCCCCTTACGGAGGACAGCACGTCCCCTAAGAGTAAAATGAACCTTGGAACAGGATTTTAACAAAATCTCCTGTGTTCCTATCCAAAGGAACACGCTCTTACCCTCCTCCATCCCCTGGGTTCCCTATAATGCTCCAGGCACCACAAATCATCTCAAAGTGCAGCTCAGATAACACCTCAGAAGTTTGCAATATGTTACAAAAGGAGTCACAAAGCACTTGCCCACAGTATCAAAGCAATTAGAAGGACCAGACAAAGCTGCCCAGGTTCAGCATGAGCAAGATCATGGCACTCGACACAGACTTCGAGGGGCGGGGGGAAGGGGGGGAGATAAGGCGGGAAGGGGACGAATAAGGAACACAAAATATGAGGAGCCTTGTCTGGAAGAAAACAACAAAAATAACAGAGGACATTTCCTACAAGTGCTTAAAGCAATAGAAAGAATTCATCAGAATATATGTTCAATAAAACAAGAAAGTTGGATTACCAAGAAGTTAGACCAAAGCTAACAAATTGAAGACCAAAATAATAATCATTTAAGATTGCTGAATAAACTGGAGGCAGAAAGAATGCAAGTAAAAACTGAATTTCTGCATAGGGGGAAGGAAGGTTTGGGACTAAAGTACACTGGAACTCATTAAATATTATCCATCTTAACAAGGTAAAAACAATGCCATTACTAAAATAGGGCAGGGAGGAGAAAGTGCGTGAATGCTCATTTCTTGTCTTTTACAGCAAGGACTCAATGTCTAAAATTAAAAGTAGTTGTTAACAGAAAGGAATGACTTCTGTCCCTACCAAATCCCAAAACCTCATATTATTTATAACCTTAGTGAGATCTTTCGGAAAATGTCTGTTTCAGTGAAGAGATAGTTATCCACAACTCAGCACTGCTTTTGGATGTAGCCTCTTAAAAACTTAAGCAAAGTGGATTCATATTATTTTTTAACATATGTAGAGGATGATACTATTATTCTAAGATCACCCCTACCAATCGATGGTCACTGTATCCTTCCAGCCATAGATATCCATAGAAAGCTTCTTCCATGGTCTTCTCCTTCTATTCAAGGTGGTTATTTCTAGTTAGTGAGGTTTTGAAATGTTCTTAAAATTTCTATTTGAATATTGCTGTTGCCTGGATTGTTTGTAGCAAATATTTCAAAAACAATTATTTTTAAGAAGAAAAACTGCCCGTGCTCACAGCCAAGTTGGAGGACCACTTCCTCTGGCCCAAAAATCTCCCTGCACACTCCTGCGAAGCCATCTCCCAGCTGCGGCTAAAATCTCTGGGGTGAGGAGGCATTCACTGTCACCCAACTCTCCTCTCCCACTGCAGGGCAACTTCAAGTTTACAGGAAAGCTAATTTTCTTGCCACTCCTTTCCTTGCTATTGTATCTTCTGGCACTGATATCTACTTTTTATTGACTTGCTCCTCTCTCTTGGGAAAACACCAGAACAATTTGACTGCTCTACGTATGTCCTTGCTTTGCAATATAGGAAGACAAAAATCACGTGAGTCCCATCTGACCAACCTTCTTCCTCCCCAGCGATCCCACACCAGGTGCAAAAGAAAAAGAAGAGACTGCACTTTCTCTGCCCTGTGACAAAGTCATTGCATGATGAATTTAAAAGAAATGGAGATGTTTCTAAGATGCTCTATACAGGAGCCCCCCAGGCAGATGAGCACAGGAACCCCCAGGCCTTGCCTGGAACACATTCTCCCAGGACTAAGCACTTCCTAGCAGGGACTTATTCCAAGGAAAAATTCTGCTGCCTTGGTTTTGAACAGAGCTAGGCAGGCCCAGCTGGCATGGCTCAGTGGTTGAGCATCAACCTATGAACTAGGAAGTTCAATTCCAGATCAGGGCACATGCCCAGGTTTTGGCCTTATCCCCAGTGGGAGGGTGAGCAAGAAGCAGCCCATCAATGATTTTTTTCTCATCACTGATGTTTCTATCTCTCTCTCCCTCTCCCTTCCTCTCTGATTTTTTTTTTAATGCAAACCTGTGTTGGCAGCCAGGTCATGGAACAGGGCCTGGAAAACGTGGCTTCATTTCTCGGCATAGGAACAGAGATCCAATATAGCTCAGCCCAGTTGGGCTGATGATCCCACTGCCCTGTCCCTAAATCCTCTGCAGTGTTCTTGGAGTCACCACCATGTTCCGAAATCCAACCCCCCAACCCCTGAGGCACATGCAATGCTCTCCAGTTCCTCCCCAGGGCGCTCCTCAGACAGTCTGGGACCTCATTTATCACGGCAGTCCTGTCGCTTGCAGGGAGGGCAGGCACCCAACACGACAGCCAGAAGGCACCTCCGCAGGGAATCAGTCAAAAGCCAGACACTAAAATTACATTTTTCACTCCCTTCTCATTAGGAGGGAAGTCTGTGTGGGGATGGCTGTGATCACACACTCTCTGCCGTAAGCGAGAGAGCTCTCAACTGCCTCCTCCTCCCCCTCCTCCTCTTCCTTCTCCAGTCTTGCCCCTCTCCACACCTTCAAGGCCCCCACCTCCAATGAATCTCCAGCTTGCTGCCTCCCACGGGCTCACAGCATTGGAGAGGCACCCAGCTTCCTGGAGAACCTGCAGATAGCTCTGGTTCACCCCCCCCCCCCCGCCCCCAGAAAGAGAGTGAGCCTGCACGGATGGATACACAGGACTCGGGAAGCAGAAGTAGACCATGTTTGGACAGGACAGCAGAGAAACATTTCAGCCTCCAAGAATCTACAACACCACCAGTGCAAGGAGATGGGCAAGACAAGCCCTTCAAACAGGCAACTGCAAACACCCCGAGTCCCAGGCCTCTCCTGTCCCTTCCTTCTGGAAAAACTCAGACAAGTAGGTTATTTCCCAAGAGCCTCAGACATGGCACCGCCTGGCTCCTGTGCTGGCTGAGTGTTTCCGGTGGGGAAAGGAGGGACAGGCTGGCTCTCAGCAAGGCCTGTGCACCATGCACAGCCTGTCTTTTCAGGCCTCCTTCACATTTCAAAATATTACTGTTAGGTGGTTACTTGCCAGAGAAGCACACAGACAACCTCAGAGACATTAAACCAGATCTGGATGTTACATCTGGATTTTTGTTTTCCTTTCTGGGCACCTACTATGTACCAGGCATTCTGCTCGCTGCTTTGCACACCAGCTTCCATGCAGTCCTCCAACAATGGTGGAGATGGTATTTTCTTCCCCTTGTCCAGGTGAGGCCTGGAGCTCAAGCTAAGGAACTTGCCGGAGGCCATTACAAGTGACGATGCATGGCAGACATATAGTCCCAGGACCCATGATCTTCTTGCCACACCAAATGGTTTCCCTAAGGAGTGCCCCTGGAACACAGCCCAGCCTGGATCATCCATCAGAGCAGGGGAAGAACACTCCTCTGTCAAAATGAAGGATGCTCCCAGCAAGGATGTTGAGCTAGGAGTGTTCAAAGTTCCATAAAAATCTCCTTGTGCAAAGAAGAGCTGAAAAATCAGGCTGACTCTGCTATGAGACCAGAATCCAGACACCTCTCCCAAGCCTGCTTCCCCACTGACCTGCAATCCCACCAGGAGTTACTAAGAAATCCCGCGGGCTTGGCTGAAAGAACAGAACTGGTCAATTATATTTCATTCTACCCACTAAACCTTAAATAGTATGCCCAAGTCAGACAGCCCCTGCCTTTTATTTTTCTTGGCTTTAGGAAGGTAGGGAGGGGAAATGGAGCCAAGAACCCAAGTATCTGAGCATTTATAGTAATCCAACCTCGATCAAGACAGGGCCCCCACCCAGCACCACCTCTGTGTGGCTCTGCCAGACCCACTGGATTGGGGGTGAGAGCCAGCCCTTCCACATATAGTAGACTTCTTTCCTCCAAGGCCCATTCATGAGCAGGATGGTTTTAAAGCAGAGGCTGAGGAGTCAACATCGATCGACTTCCTCTTAGCTTCTCGACTCAGGTAGTACAAGACCCAAAAAGACCAAAGGAAATGGGCAGACCCCAATGATAACCATTAAAAACAATAGTCAGGAAACTAATGGTCCACAGATCAAACCTGGCCCGTTTCTGTTTGCAGATAAAAATTTGTTGGGACAGAGCCATGATCATCTGTGATGTATTATCTATGGCTGAGTCCATGCAACAAAGGTATGGTTGAGTTGCTGCAATAGCATGGCCTACAAAGCCAAAAATATGTATTCTTTGGCCCTTTATAGAAAAAAAGTTGCAAGCCTCTATTTAGAAAAACTTTCAGAAGTGGTTGGGTGGATTGCTTGAGCTTTTTAAAGAGCAAATAATGTATCTGGAGAATATCTGCTACAGTCTTGCTTGGAAGGCAAAGGACAGAAAAAAATAGCCCTGAGGTCTCTTCTAGCCCCTCAGCAAGCCAAAAAGGGGGGTGCCTGGTACCCTCTGCTTCAGATGACAATATATTTACAGAAGGGCGATCTGTGCACCATCTTGGGGAGGCAAAACCATCACACCTCATGCAACCACGCAGCCTGATCCTGCCCCACATCTAGCACCGGTGGCCTATGGTGGACAGTGCCTGCTACAGGAGGGCGAGCAGGCAGCTAGTCCACCACACTTGGCTCTAGGGCAGGAGAAGCGTGCCCTGAAGCTGTGCCCTGGCAGGTTTTCATGCAATGATACCACAGCTCTGGAGCCTCCAACTCATAGCACACACACAGATCAGCCCAACACAGCAGAGTGCATGGGATCTGGAAGCTGACCAGAGAGCTGCCACCTTTTATTTAGCCTCTGATCCAGCCTACCTATGGCATGACTCTTGAGCGTGGCAACAGGGTTTTGGGGCAGGACCACTGGACTGGGACTCTGGAAACCTGGGTTCTCATCCCAGCTGTGCTGCTGCCTCCTTGTGCAACCTTAGGAGAGTCCTTTCATGTCTCTGAGCCTCAACTTTTTCTCCTGTCAAATGGGTTAATACTACCTGCTACACCTAATGCACAGAGCTAGTAATTTAACAATTACTGAGCAGACATTGTACTAAACTTGAGTACAGAATATCAAAAACAAGATTGGCAGAAGTCCTGCCTCATAGAGCTTACACTCAGGTTGAAATGGAATCTAGTAAGGGATGCACACAGGAATGCTCTGAAAACCGTGATGAACTCCACTGCATCATGATGGTGGCCTGTCTGCCCACACCAGGCCGTGTGCAGGCTGGATTCACACACAGACCTGCTGAGAAGAAATCGCTGGCCACAGTCATGGACAGGAAACTGTTCTAGACGCTTTGTAAGTATCAATCCGGCAATCACAAGCAGTCCTCAATGCTGAGGAAGGCACCGTAAATACACATAGTGCAGGGAAGCCGCTCCCCCAGGGTGTCAGCTAGTAAAGGCAGAGACAGGACTAAAACTCAGGCATCTTGGCCTGGGTATGCGTGTTTAAGCACTCCTCATCCTGCCTCTACTGAGAAGGAAATGTGAGCATCCTGCCCCTTCTGGTATCTCCTCTGCCGGGTAATGGTGTTGAACTTACTATTGTGACAAAGAGGAAGCTAGGAGAAAGTTTCCCCGAATGGGGAAGGAAAGCTCTCATTCACTGTGTCAGGCACAGAACAAGACGGCTGCCAACAGGAGAACTGTATCCTAGGCCTGAGCTGACCAGGAGATGGTCCCTCAGCCCTCTCCCTGGATCACACTGTACTGGCTGGGGATTCCCATGAGGGCATGTATCTAGTTGTGGACAGTGAGCAGTGACCTCAGCCCAGGGGGGCAGGGGACCTGTGAGCTAAGTGGAAGAAGGGATGCCCTATAAGGCAGTTATCTGCAATGCGACCTTCCGTTGATTTCCCTTTCGCTATCCCCTTTTCCAGTAAAGAATATTTAGGTGCCAGGCCAAGTTCCCAACATAATATAAGAAATAAGGAAAGGCTGGAAAACCATGCATGCACACTAGATCCATATGGTTGAAGGAAAATAGTGCCCCCTAAAAGCTAGTATCTTGGTGGCAGTCCTTGTAAGTAAGAAATCCCCCCAACAGAAAGGTAACACTGGGGAGAGTCAGGGGCACAGCCACCTCTGGTTCATGTGGAGCATTTTTCTCCTTTGTTAATGTTGAAGGATAAAGTGCTACTGTATTCAAGGGTAAAACAGAAGAGGGGGATACTAAGCAGGGCGAGAGAATGGAGTGTGGAGCAAAGGAGTCAGATTCAGGGGCTGTGCAGGGACCCCCATCCAAGCCATGCAAGAGACTCTCCTGAGCCGGGGGTTGTTACTCCTGTCTGGGCTGCTGCTCACCACCAGGGCCCGGGATGAACAAAGGAGAAAGGACAAGATGACAGAGACATAATCGGCCATTTAGGAAAGCCCTGATGCATCCGGTTGAGAGGGTGGGGTGTCGGGGAAGACAGAACTGGCCCTGCTCCCAGGCCAGATAGGCTCATCTCTCCCCAGAGGCTCCCATCTGATACTGGTTCTGGCTGGGGCTACCTCTCCCCGTGCCTGTAGCACAGACATGAGCGTGTTTGGCCCTGAGAAGTGCCACCGCATCCAGCTCGCCCTTCATTCTACTGCTGGAAGTAATGGAAAATTCCCCAGGGCCTCAAGCTCCCTCTGGGATTTCCCACTGTTCTCTCCTGCCTCACTTTCCTTTTTATCTGGGATTAACATATTGTTGTGCCATCTACACAGTTGTCAGCATGCCTCTCTTAGCTTTGTGACCTCGTGTAGACTCACGGAACAGAGGAGCTGGAAGAAGCCTTGGAAAACATTCCCCAGATTCGCGCATGCCTCTCCCAGAGGAACTTGGCCGAATCTATGTAAAAGCCAGCAAAGCTGGGGAGATGCAAGGGCTGCACATGCTCAGAGCACATTTCTATCTGTTTCTGCTTTTTTCAAGCTATGTGTTCTGGTTTGGGGATTTTTGTATATGGTTACCATTAGGTTTATAAAAAGTAAAATTGCATATATGTATACCGTAGTTTTTTTTTTCTTTTTAGTGCATCTGATCTTCATACTCCTTTACCAGTTTATCTTCATCCTCACCTTTTATAGTTCATGGTCACAAATTATCCCTGTTAATGTAGTAAGTTTTTTGGTGATCTTATTCATAGTTTGTTACCTTATTTTCTTTGTTTCAGATGGAATAACTCCCTTGAGTATTTCCTGTTGTGGAGGTTTTCTGGTGATAATACCCTTCAGCATCTATATGTCTGGGAATGTTTTTATTCCGACTTCATATTTAAACGGTATTTTACTGGATATGTTACTCGTGGCTGGTTATTTCCTCTTTCAGATATTTGAATATTTGGTTCCACTTTCTTCTGGCTTGTAGAGTTTCTGCTGAGAAGTCGGATGAAATTCTGATGGGTTTCCTTTGTAGCTCACTTTCTTCTTTTCCCTGGCTGCTTTGAGAATATTTCCTTTGTCATTAATTTTTGACAGTTTTAATACCAAGTACTTCTTTGGGTTTTTTGTTTGTTTGTTTTTTGATTTAAATATATTTGTATTGATTTCAGAGAGGAAAAAAGGAGAAGAGAGAGATAGAAACGTCAATGATGAAGGAGGATCATTGATCGGCTGCCTCCTGCAAGCCCCCTACTGGGGATCAAGCCTGCAACCCAAGGATATGCCCTTTACCATAATTGAACTAGGGACCCTTCAGTCCACAGGCCAACACTGTATCCACTGAGCCAAACCAGCTAGGGCCCAAGTGCTTCTTTGGATTGAGGTAATGAGGTATTCTGTTTGCTTCTCGGATTTGAGGATCTAGTTCTTTTCATAGGTGTAGGAAGTTCTCATCCACTATTTTTTGAATAGGCTCACCATTCCACGCTCTCCTCTCTTTGAGAACATTTTCAAAAATGGACCAATTTTATGGTAAGATCTTGACATGATTGTTAAGTCTGTGAGAAAAGATGCTAAAGCACTGTGAGAATAAGACCTAAGATCCTGAGACAAGCAGAAAGGGCAGTCCATGTGGGGTACCAGTTTTATATGCTGCCTTCAACCCAAGCACAACACAAACTCTGCTCCCAAAAGTAAGGCCCCGACAAAGATTCTAGTGTCAAGGTACACCAAGCTACTCAGGGGACACCCTCATGGGATATAAAATTGATTCAAAGATGTCGAGAGGGAAAACACCATTTTTACATTAAATGGAACACACACACCATGAAGTGACAGGGGAAATCTGCACGAGTTGATTATATCGATATGCACAGTGGGTGACTATATGGATTACGTTCTGGAGGGAGGGAGGTGGGGCTCAGGCACCAGGGGCCAGCAAATCGACTCCAGCCATCACTAAGACAGCAGCAGACATAGATGCACAAGTCACCTTCTCCTTCTGGAAATGGCTGTGGGGAGTTGATTAGATAGAGAGGACTACAGTTTTTAAGCTGAGAGATGCCTACAACTTCCAGCCCCACTGAAAGGCTGAAAGCGGCAAAGAGGAGGTCAAATGTCAGCAACAGAAGCACAGGCTTTCCTGAGCCACAGTGGGAAAACACTCCCTGGACAAATAGGTCATTTTCACATGTATCTGAAACGTGGAGAGACAATAAAGGGGTCGGGGTGCAGGCCAGGAAGACTATACGCAAAGAGATGAGAGAGTCCTCCAAGGGAGAGTCCTGCCAATGCGGACAGGGCAGGAGAGCACACGGGATCGTGTGGAAAGGGGCGGCTCTGAACCAGCGAGCCTCTGCTTTGGGGAAAGGCAGCACGCGAGACCTCCTTGAAACATCAGCCCAGGTGAGCACCCTAACCCTTCCATTTATCAGTGGTGTGACCTTAATGAGCTTATCTAATTCTCTGGGTCTGTTTCCTCTTCTGAAAGCAGGGACAATCACTGTAGAACACCTGGTGAAGGTGGAGGGAGGACTAAAAGGTTTATATAAGGCCGTGGTTAGCAAACTGTGGTTCACGAGCCACATGTGGCTCTTTGGCCCCTTGAGTGTGGCTCTTCCACAAAGTACCACAGCCTGGGCTAGTCTATTTTGAAGAAGTGGTATTAGAAGAAGTTTAAGTTTAAAAAATTTAGCTCTCAAAAGAAATTTCAATTGTTGTACTGTTGATATTTGGCTCTTTTGACTAATAAGTTTGCCGACCACTGATATAAGGTCTTCAAAGCAGGACGAAGAATTTCCCTGGTGCTAAGTCACAGTGAGTCTGCTGGCTCTCTAAACTTCCGAAAGCCCAGGTTAGGTGGCAGGGCCCAGCAGAGAAACTGCCCAACGCTCCCTGAACACCAGTCCTGGAGAACAAAGTCCTCTCCAATGAGGAGAGGAAGAATCCACAGAAATTACTTTTGCAATTTGGAAATTAAGACAACCAAGAAAGCATCCAAAAGAACCTTTGCCTCCTCTTATGAGCCCACATACTTTCCAAGGCCTTCCTATTCCTGGAATTGGAGCCATCTGCAAAGACTCCTTACATTTGAAAGGCACTGACTTTGTGGTCGGGACACCAAGCCCACGGAGTCCACCATCCTGGGCTCACTCTTGGAACAGGCAGTTCCTGAGGAACTTGGGAAAGGTGGGAGACAGGAAGAGGCAGGAACAGCCTATCACAAAGGGGGTGTGCTGGTTGGCATTGACATCATACTTGCTCCTCCCACCACGGGAAGGTGATATCTCTTCTGAAAAAAAAGCCATTTCCTCATGAAAACTCTACCCACAGCACCTCTTCCCTCACCATCTCTTCAGTCTGACACCCACATCCGCACACACATACAAACATGCACACAGGTGTATATCACAGGGAGATGTATCAAGCAAAAAATTCCCAGGACTGAGAAGAGGGAGCATTCACTCTAGGGAAGTGAGCTGGGTGACTAGGGAACAGACAGATAGGAAGATGTACTTCAGGGGTAGATCAGCAAAGCCCTTTCCCACAGGCCAGGGTGACAATATGACAAAGTCACAAGGCCTTCGATGCTTCTTGGGACTTGATTTGAGCCCAGACAAAAACTCTATGGATCAATAGTCACTTCTGACTATTATAAGAAGTGAGTATCCAGGATTGAATACCCCATGGGTCAGGAAAACAATCTCAAAAATGGAGATCTGGAAGAAATAACCTGAAAATTAGAATCAAGGAATGGCTAATGTCCCTCCTAATGAAGAAAATAAATTCACTTATTAAAATGTCAATCCAATGTCACCTGTTTTTCAAGCATATCTCTCGGAACCAAATGTAAAAAATCAACTGTAAAACTCTAAGTTCTGCTAGTTCAGCCAACTTCATAACAACAACAGCAAAGTCCAAGGGGTTCTCCTAGCTTCATGCAGAGGCCTGTGCCGAGTGTCTCGGAGTGTTTCAAGATCCCAGCGCTGGCGTTAAGAATGATGTATAAAGCAATATAAAAACATCATTTTCCATTTGGCAGAAAACGTGGTATAAGCCTGTGGTGGTTAAACTAAACAGATGGAAAGAGAACAACAGTACAGAGCTATAAACCTAGCTTCCCCATGCCCCTCACACACACACACACACACACACACACCTCATGAGGGTGGCATCTAGAGATGAAGTTAGTGCTAAAGAAGCCAGAAATCTTGGTTGCATTTGGGGGCTTCTGGCTTCATGCTAGAATCAATCAGGTAAACCCCAATGAACTGTTACTATCAAAGAACTAATTTAAGCAAACACTGACATTCTATTCAGGATCAATAGCAAAACACAGGATTTTGATAAGCATTCTGAGCTCCTCTCAAAAAAAAGACTGGACAAAAAATCCAGAGTGGATACACAGCATGACAGAAAAAAAGGAACTTGGGCTTCTGTTTGAGGTTCTAAGCCACTTTCTGCCACATAACACCTGGGGCATGTTGGGCAAGCCACCCAATCGCACTGAGCCACGTCTGTTTCTTCACCTTTAAAAATGGAATTGTGGTTTTCAAAGTGATTGGGAGGAACTGAAAGTCGTATTCAGGTGATAGACCTCTGTCAACTCTCAAGTGTTCCTTGAAAGTGTCCATCTTGCTGCTACTGATGATGATGACGATGAAGAAGAAGAAGAAAACAGTGATACAGTAAGGTCACTCTTCACTCATCGCAAAGTTATGACCATGTTGCACCCGGTAGAAGCCAGGATTCTAAAAGAATGGACAGATCCATCTAAAGGATCAAGATGAGTACGATGAGTCTCTGGGTCGTGAACACACTCAGCCAAGTGCCTCAAGCCCAACACCAGGACACCATCTTCCATCAATATCCAACAGTCATGTTGCAGTGATGCATGCCTGTGAGCCAAACACACCATCACTGGGGAACTCCCCAGCTCCAGCCCCTGGCCTGTCCATCACAGGCAGACTCACACCGCAATGCCTCCAACTCACCTCCTGTGGGTCCACTGAGGTGGAGTCTGAGAGCTGACAAGGGAATAGAGCTTGCGTGATATTTGATGGCCCTCTAGTTGCAATAGCAAGTCGGCTGGAGATTAATATAAATAACTTGCTCAAATAATTCTGGCAATTAAGTCTGGCCAAAGAGAGAAGATGGATGTGGTATACTCTGAGTGAAGAGCAGCACAAGAGGCAAGTTTCTGAAAAGTAGGGAGAGCTATACAAGGAAATTAACTCCAGAGAGGTTCGCAGGGGATCCCGAGCCCTGGGCTCATTATTTCAATCTTGGCAGCTGTCAATCACTGCCAAAAGGCAGTTTAATCCTGCCCCAAAGCTTTCAGGAGCACTATGAATCAAGATCCACAATCAACCTTTTAATGCTGAGTCCCTGCGTTATGGGCTTTCTCCTACTGGGAGAGCACAAGCTTCTCCTACATAGCGTGTGTTTGGGGCATAATGGATGTGTGGACAAACACAAATACTCAGTCAGCTAGAGGTGACAGAAACACATCTATAATATTAGCTCAATTGAGTTTATGAGAAACAAGTGTGCAGTTCAATACTATTTATATGGTTCATGGGAAACTCTTGGGCAGTGACAAAGAATATAATTCTCATTCTCTTTAGGGTTTCCTGAGATGAACAGGAGATGTAGAAAACACAGTAATAATGTGCCATTAGGAGTGGGGCTAGGTGTCTCGAGATCCCCCTCCCCCATGTTTAAAAAAAAAGGAAGTCACCCACTCACGTTAAGAATTTCAGACTGTCTGGAAATGACTTTTTTGTCTTTACACCATTCTCTAAGAATGTATGGTAAGCTAACGTCCCAGTCTGAAATTACATAAAGATTGCACCAGTCAAATAAGACATTTGAGTGTCCAAATTATAAGAAATGCTAAATAACAGCAATACTACTTAATAGCAATTACTTAGTTTCTTTCACCTTGACCTGAATAATCCGCAAGGCTTTCTCGAGTTCTCTATCTCATTTGACCTTGACAAAAATAACTCTGATGGGGGTATCCTTACCCACTGCGTAAGTAGAAGGAAACAGCTCAGAAAGTGGGTTCTTGCTTCTCCAGATTTCAGGGAACTCCTGGAATGTTTATGATTCTGGCCTTACAAAAATAAGCACACAAGCAGTGAGACAGACCTCCTGGGTCAGGTGCTGCTGGACGGCACCTCCCCTGGAGCACAGACCTGCAGAGGTGGGGGAGGGAGGGGCAGGGAGGTGCCAAGCACTATGCCTCTCCCTCTGTGAAGATAGTTATTCCATCAGATCTATTTGATTATAGTAATGCTGAGGTGGGGTGGGGGGATGAAGGTGGGTGTAGGGACAATCAAGGCTGGGGAAGGGAGTACCCTGAACTCTGACCCCTAGTTCACAAGCATAAATGGAATGCTAGGAAGCACCTTAGATGACCCATGTCCTATGGAAGAAGGGTTGTCCACAGCCAGCCCCTGGCAATCAGGAACCTGCTGCATCTCAAAGGGGGCATTAGTGGCCATCCTGCAGTTCCAAATAAGACCTCTGCTTGTCCAGATGGAAGATGGAAAGGGCACAAAATAAACCAAAGAAGAGATTCGGAAGTAAGTGTCAAACAGGTGTCTGGATAAAACCCCTCGCACCATTCCCACTTGCTGGGCTTCAGGACCTCCCCAAGAAACCCATTTTCTGATGAGTCAGTGTCTCTTTAGTGAGGCCATAAGCCACCTTTGAGCCTTAAGTGGCAAGTCACTGCCACAACTTCACCCTAAGATGATAGCGTGCATGTAGGCACCCATGCTGCCCTGGGGATAAAGAGACTGACTTCTGGCACAGGCTTCAGAAGCTGGTGGGTTGTTGCTGGCCGGGCTTCAGCCCCAGAAGGCTAGTCACTCTCCAGGCCCTTGGAGAACCCAGCTCCTGTCAACACTCAGCAGGTGCGCAGACCACCCGAAGCTGGTCCACAGAAGTGGGGTCTATGGTGGTCTCTTTGGGACAAACTAAGGCAGCAGGGCATATGTCCAGGGTGGAGACAGGATGGGTGCACTGGTATAGCTCTACCCGTGCTGAGAGGCTGAAATTCTCTTTACATGTTAGTAAGTAGCCTCCTCCCATGAACTAAACCATCACCCTGACCCCACCTGGGACCCCAGACCTCCCATGACCCAACAGCTGAGAAGTCAGCACCTGGTGCAGCAGGTGGACACTCCTCCAGGACCAAATTGGTGTCGAGGCCGTGCTCTTCCTGTGTGTGCCCAGTCCTGGTGCTGCAGCGTGGACCACTGTGCCCCAGTGGCCGGAAGGCGGACAGACCCAGCTCTGCTGAGAACCAGCTGGGAGCCACACTGTGGACTATTCTCCACAGGGTGAGAGGGAGTCACCCAGCTCTCCTCTTTGTCAAGGGATCCTTCTTCATTCCCACTGGGACTAGGGAATGCTGAGGGAAGAGCCACTGTCCTACGCATCCTGTCTCCACACCTTTGAGTCTATGTAAATACCCACTTGTTTTCTAGGAAGAAAAATAACAGAAACAGCAGCTCCTTGCTACACCTCTAAAATTAAAAAATATGCTTGGTATTAACAACTATACATTTGCAAATTTCCAACTATGTTTTTCCCCAGCCAAACACAGAGAAGCCACCACTGCTGTCCCAACGGAATGAGCAACAGCACTCAGAGGTCCAGACTATCACGTGATCTGGTGTGCTAGCAGGTTGTGGCCCAGGTGAAGGTCATGAACCTATTTAACAGCTCACAAACATTTCAGCCAAAATGGAACAACATAGCATAGAAAGTGGAAAGTACTGCATATGGAAGGTGCCACTGCATAAAAGTTCAGTCTATACACGGATGTGTGTATTGGGCCAAAAAAGAAAATGGACCTCTTACTGTGGGTCTCCAGGAAACCAATCAAGTCTGAAAGCCCCAGATCTAGCTAAGCCAGCCTATCCCTGAAGAGGACACTGAGCCCAGAAGGGCAGGTGACCGGGGCAAGGCCACCAGAGAGGTGCAGTGTGGAGTGGTTTACAGTCCACAGGGCCCCGGCCTTCCCTCCTCCTCTAGCAACTCTGGCTCTGAACACTAGTATTGTGTCCTGGGTGTTAAGTAGCTGGCTTTTCAGTCCCCAAAAGCTGCGCTCAAGTGGTCTCTCGTGCAGTTATGATTTTCATCAGAAGACTGACCTTAGCCCCTGACGTCCTGACCCTGACTAGGAACTCCTGAGACAGACCCACTTGAGATTCAGTTTGGGCCCAGCCTTAACCTGGAATATCCTCTTCTGCCACCTCCAAAGTCCCACCACCAAAACGTGAGGATGCTATGCTGCAGCGTGGACCACTGTGGGGGGGGGGGGGGGCCTTCCAGCAAGGATCCTCCAGCACATGTGATTCGAGGGTCCTTCCACCCTGGGGCCGCTAGGAAAATGAGGGGACTGTGTGCTTTGTGAAAGCCTGGCACAGGTGAGAGGCTCCTGATATACAATAAAGCCCCATGATCCATGATGCAGGGACATATATTTATATTGCCCACACTCAGAGTTATCACTTTGTGGACAGGGGACTGCAGGGGGCCACATGCTAACCTGACAAGCTCAGGGAAGGCCTGCATGGCCATGGCCTTCTTCCAAACTTAAAGACCTAAAAGTAAACCCAAAGGATGGCCTGAAATTAGCAATCTATAGTGGGTAGTCATGTCCTAGGCCGGTATTTTCCCTGACCAGTTCAATTTTTACCTTCACTGAGCCTATTGTCTTTTTGCAACTAAGATAACATACCTATGAAATGTCAGAGTAACTTGTAACTTCCCTTTTTCCCCAACTCCTAGGGTACAACCAAATGTGCCTGGGCCATAAATTCTTTCATTGTTATTGTTATCACGTTAATTATTGACTGTGAACTATCTGCACCCAGCTTAAGTAAAAGAAGTATGATCATTTTACTTTTTATCCAATCCCAAAGGTTTTCCCCTTTTGCTTTCTCCCACCTCCCTAATCTATCACCAATGGAGTTCAAGTAACCCACTAATATCTCCTCTTTTGATTGTGATTTATAAAACAAGGTGCAAAACAGCCATCCTCCGGAGCATTATCTCAATCCGTTGAGATTCTGCTTCCAGGCAATTGTCGACAGTTTGGCTCAAATAAACTCACAAAAATTCTTTACAGGTTTGAATGTTTTTACGTTAACAGCTTCTACCATGTTTATTCTATTCTAAGCATTTCATATGTATTATTCATTCTCACTATCAGCTCACTGAAGTAGATGTTGATCCCCATTCTGCAAGAAATGAATTAAGAAAGGCTACACGGCTTGCCCAACATGACACAGCTCATTGGTAGCAGAGCCAAGGCTTGAACCCAGGTGGTCCAGCTTCAGGACCCCCCCTATGATTAACTCCATTTCAGGTGCAGAATCAGAGACCCAGAAAAGCTGCACAGGTGTCACCTCCACCCACAGACCATACTTGTACACAAGGGAAAGGTCACTATGCTGAACAACCATCAGGATAAACGTGAGTTGAGGCCAAAAAACTTGAGCCTTCAGCAGGAGGTGCAGAGGCTTTCAGGGAAGGAGCCTGAGTGATGGAGACATTCAGGGCTCAGGGCATTGCCTACTATAACCAGAAGGTAAGTTTTTCATCCATCATGAGCACTACAAACAGCCCAGATAAAAGAGCTATAGCTCCTACTTGAATCTGGTTTGTTAATTACAGGGTGGAGAGTCTGGAAAGGATCCTCAAGCCCATTTGATTCAATACCCTCGATTTACCAATGAGGAAACCAAAGCTCTGTGAAGCATCAGGCTCATGGCCTCGCAGCTGGTAAACGTCAGGGTCAAAATGAAAACACAGAGGCCTGGATGGTGCTCTGATGGAACCCAGATGGTGCTCTGAGGGTTCATCCATGGTGGTGTGTCCTTTCTCCATCCATACTGATTCTACTCAGCAATAAGTGTTGATGACACACATGTCTGAGTCCAGCCCACAGAGGGTAGGCCACACCCAACAATCCCAGGATCCTAGAAGCGAATCTTTAACTGCCTAGGTGTCCACCAATGACTATGCAAGCCTCATAGGTATTCAGATTATTTTGAGTAAGTACCTGAATTTAGTGTGACTGATTTTAGCATCCACTGGAGGTGGCTTCTAAATTTACCATTGACATCCGAGGCTGTCTGTTGCACAAATGTATACTTCCTCGGAAGATGTTGTCAGAAACAGTAAAATTGACATACATAAAACAGCATCTTCATATGTGCATAATATTGAACTGTAAGAGTAGAGTATCTCAAAGTAAGCCTTTACCACAACACCCTTCAAAACTAGCTACAGCGGTCAAGGACTGTCCAGATGCTTCCTACCCAGATGTTTTTTATTCTCACTTGCCAAAGCAATTCCCTGGGCCTGGCAGTTATCTGATCATTTGGGAACTGATCATTTGGGTTCTAACCTGTACTCTGTGTGATAACACACCTTGTAGAAGCTAAAGTTGCTGTTAGTTTTAATCCCCCTCCTTTGCCTATTCCAGAAGCTCGTAGTCAGTTCCGCAGGCCTCTCAGATGCTCTGCATATTCAGCGGTGCCAGGGGAGGGAGGAGCCTTTCGCTGAAGACATCTGACCCAAGTAGACCTGCAAAGCAGCAATGCAGTGGGACCCAAACTGACACGTACACACAACCTTCCATCAACAAGCCTGCGACCCCTGCCAGGGCACATTACTCTTGTGCCCTGAAAGTTTCCATTCTTGATCTCAGCCCAAAGGTAACTTTTTTATTTTTAAACTTGAGCAAAAGGTGAAAAAAAGAACAAATTCAACTATTTTTATTCATGCCCCTGGGCCAAAGACATACTTTGTTCTTGGTTAAAGCAAGGTGATATTTTTTTTAAAAAATCACGCAGGTAGCTCAATGAGCCCCTGAGCCTCAATCATCCAAGCTAGTGTTCACAGTGGCAGCGCCTTTGCTATGAGTGCAAAACCAAAATTCAACAGCCAGGAAAGGGGAAGGTGGGTTCCACTTCCTGTACACTCGTCCCAAGTTCCACTACATACTTTCAAGGAACCCACAGAATTCTGACATGTGTAAGCTGGGTGGTCGAGCCTGATGTGTTTCCTCGTCTCAAGGGCTCATCCTACAGGGAGAAGTGATGGGTCACCTGACTGCTCACCTGCTCTCTGCTCATCCATCCTATTCAACTCCAGCCCCACCTCCTACACTCTATTCCCTTGTCTCTCACTCCACCCAGCTAATCCCACTTCCCATGGAGGATGAGGAGGAGTGACTGCCTGAATGAGAAGCATTAAATCACCTTTTATCTAACCATCCCTGATCACCCCTGTACCTCCCTGATCCTTAAAGAACCCCCTGGATTTCAGCCCTAAGAGTCTCCTCTTCACTCTTTCATCCTTCCTGAACACACACACTGACACACGCTGTAGGCACAGGGTAGAGAGCATGGTGAGGGGGGCCGCATCCGTCCATCCTTCCATAGAGCTGTGTGGCAGACACATGGCAAGATCCCAGAGCCCAGCCCTGGCTCTGCCACTTACTAATGAGTGCCTGTGAGCAAGTTTCTTACCACTCTGCAAATCAGGGCCATCACATCTGTCCTGCCTGACCCATGGTGTTGTCATGAGAATCAGGGAGAATCGTGGATGTGAACATGCTCTGAATTCAGATCTCAATATAAGCACATATTACTATTAATAGGCACATGGTGCAGAACAGAGTGGTATGTCCCTTTAGGATAAAGTCCAAGAGATACTGGCAGTGAAAGAAAGTGAATAACACCAGGGAGAATACAGGGCACTAAAAGAGAAGAGAGTGACTGAGATCGGTAGGGCTCCAGCCAAAGCTGATTCACAGTGACAGAGCAATCAGAGAAGGCTTCCTGGAAGTGGAGGCTTTGTAACAGCCTGGAGTGGCTCTCACTGTGTTGACCAAAGGTGATTTCATACACGTCCATACCTAGACTGAGAGTTCTTCAGCTCCGGGCCAGTTTTGTACGTTTCCATTTTCTCAACCTCTTCCTGGCACCAAGTTGCCTCATACATGTGCTGAATGACGGGAATCCTGAATGAACAGAAATCTGAACACCTAGGGTAGGAGGAGGGAACCCAGATAAAAGCAAGTGTGTCATGAAGGCTGTGTTGTGTAGGCCAGTCTAGTCCAGGAGGACAGACAAGGAATGGGGGTGGGGAAAGAAAGCAGGGTCAGGCTCTGACTTTGGGGTCCAGGAGCTTAGGCCTCTGAGCACAGAAGGTAGAGGAGGGAGTTTGGAGTGACTTCATGAAATCAGCATTTGGGGAGAGGGGTCTGGCAGCTGCATGTAGAACAGCCTGGAGGACAGGGAGAAATGAACCTGGCAGCACAGTCCAGAGGCAACGGCACTGACTCAGGCAGGTGGCGAGAGGGCCGGGATCACATCTCCCCAGCTGATCACGCTTCTGGCAGCACTGTCTCTAGCAAGCAGTAGCTCCACCAAGGGCCACCCTTGGCAACTGTCCTCATCACACTGGACCTCAAGTGTCCTCTAGTCCTCCTGCCCTCCACCAGCACTGCTTCTTGCCATGGTCACCTTCCCCCTCCTGAGCCCCTCTGAGCACAGCCAGTCCATTTTTAGATGGCAGCTCCTGAGCCCGCTCTCCCTTAAAGGAGATAAACAGTGATGGGGCGGGCCGGGTTGGGAGGAAGGGGGGACAGAGAGAAAGCTTTCACTGCTGAGTGCATTTTCCCAAAGTGGGATCTTCTCAACCTTCTCAACAATTTTATAAGCAAATATATTCATATGACAGAAAAAAGGTAGAGGAAAAGTGTGAAGGAGGCCTGGTGGGTTCAACCCACATTTAAACAATGTCAGGAAGTAAACCTGGTGGTTATGAGGTGGGGGAGGGAAGCTCTGGGGTCCAATTCAGCCCCTGCCACTTATGATCCTGTGATCTGGGGCAGGTGTACTCTTTGCGAGTCAAATTCCCCATCTGTGAATGATGCTAATGGTAGTCCCAGCCAGCAGGGCAGCCTGGGGATCCTATGAGTTCATGGGCACAGCACCTAGTGCCCAGTCTGTGATGGGAACGTGGCCAGTGGAGCTGTTAAGGGTCCTAGGCTAGAGGCTGTTTCCAGAGCACAAACTGCCTCTGACACCTGAGGCTTGTGAGCCAGGGCCCTGCCCCATGGCTGCCCCTCACAGGTATGGAGATATGAGCCCCCACCCCACTGGAATTCCAGGATGAAACCTGCCTCCTTTGGTCCTAATTCTCTTATCAGGGCACACAGCACGAGAGGATGCCTCCTCCCTATTATAGACCTTCGGATGGGAAGGCAGCTGCTGCGTCTCCAAAAAATTGTCTCCTCTCTAAAATCCATCTTTGTGCTTCTCTCTCCCTTCACTTCCATATGTTACCCTGCTGCACAGAGGAGATTAGGCATTAGAGCTTGGTACATAAGAAAATACCTTGTAAATGAAATAGCAAGAAAGGGCATTGAAATTATTGCTTAGGAATATCATGGGCTCAGAAGGCCTATTCAAGTGGGGTCCATTACTTGAAGCTTAGCCCCCAGGGGACTGTTTCCACATTGTGGCTCCAGAAGCCCAGCTCAGCGACAGTGGAGGTTGACTTCAGGTGTCCCTGGTCCCCAGGGTCCTGCTCTGGGCAGCCACCTGGAAAGTCCCATAGCAGAAGCACTTCTCGCCATGCATGAATGCTGTGGAAACATTTGAAAATAAAGTGTCCAGTTACTGCTGGCATTTCTGGAGTGTCCTGCTGCTGGCTGCAGCTGTCCCACGCAAGGCCAGTGACGTCATCCGCAGGCCTGACCATGCTGAGTTCCAAAGCTGGGCTGGGCCATGTCACTGGGGAGGGGGGAACCGGTCATTTCCTCCGGGAGACAGCGCTGCTCAGATTCCCTGCTCCCCTCCTGGGTAGGATTCTGTTGTCCTGACTTGGGCTCACACCAGGAAAGATCCAGAAGCTATTCCAAGGTCCAGGACAACCCCAGCAGACAGCTTCTAAAATCTTACTATGTGCCAAGCGTTGTCCTTTGGGCCCAGGCAAGCCCAGACAAGACCTACCCCCCAAACTCTCATTGTACTCATTTGCTGGGATGAAGGAATGTTCTTGCCCTCCTCTCCTAAAGAGGGAGAGCAAAGAAGAAAGAGAAAAAAAGAAAAAACAAAAAGAAGAATGGTGCAAAAAAAGCGAAAAGAAGGGAAGGGGACAGAAGGAAGGAGGGTGAAGGAAATGGGGTCTAGACCCAAGGCAGGTTTGCTGACTGAGCATCTCTACCCAGGAGCTGCTGGTCCTCCCTCCTCCCCACCTTCAGGAGGTCGGCCCCGGGGCAGTCCTGGAATGTCTCTCCTCTGGAAGAGCAACAAAGAGTACATGACACAGGATGCTTGCAGGACAAAGTAACAGAATAGGGCTGAGCCCTACTGTGGAGTTTAAGCTCAATGCAAAGTTCAGATTTCCCAAGGGTTGGGATTAGATTAATTGGGGACAGGATTTGCAGGCTGTGTTTAACCAAGATCCATATCTGTCACCATATTAACCACATTCAGGCCCCTCTCAAATCCAGAACCCCGCCACCCATCACCACCTGGGATGGAAGCCTCGCCAGAGCCTCCTCGCTGGCTGCCCGCCTCAACCACCCTGCCCTCTCCTCACAGAGCTGCCAGGCTCTCCCATCAGCTTTCAGATCAATCTGTGTAACTCTTGAGTAATATACAAGTCCCTGGAGTCCCTATCAGCAGTTATGTACACAGTCCCCTTTCTCAACTGAGAAGCCAATTTAATTAAAGGAGAAATTGCAGGACCCTTCCCAAGAGAGAAGGAGGTGGGTGAGACTATGTGGTCTACGAAAAAGGGAAGTGAAGGGAAAAGGAAAACCAAGACTCTTTGGAACACTACTTAATAGAGGGAACCTGTGCGGTCAGATTACACAAGAGGAAACAGAATCTGAGAGATTAAGAAGTAACCCAAGGTCCCACATCCATTCTATGACAGCCTGTCTGGCTCCCAACGCTGTTTTCTTTCTGTTATAATGCATTCAATCCCAAAAAACTGTGCAAATTTTTTTTAATGTTGTCTTTGATGTATTCTCATTCAGGATTCCTATCTTTTTTTAAAAAGTTAATTTTTATATCTTTTTATTGCTATTTAGAGAGAGAGGAAGGGAGGGAGGGAGGGACAGCAATGTGAGAGAGAAATATCAATCAGCTACCTCCTACACAAACCCTGACCAGAGAACGAACCCGCAACGTGGGTCTGTGCCCTGACCAGGAATCCAACTGGCCACCTTTTGGTGGGATGACGCACAACCAACTAAGACACACCAGCGAGGGCTAGAGTTTCCATCTTATTGTTTCTAATAAATAGAAATTGTAAATGTACATGTCTAAGGCTAAAGATCATATTTTCAATTTCAGTTATGTTTTTCATTTCCTAAATATTGTATTTTTCTTCAAATACCCATAAATTTTTAAAATTAATATGTAGTATTACTTGCTCATTTTTCAACTGTTTTTTTAATTGTATTAACATCTTAAATACATTGTATATCCAATAAGTCTTACATCTGAAATCCATTGGTCTGACCCTTGTAGGTATTTTTTCTGCTGACATTCGCTCATGGTGACTTGTTTCCTCATCTGTTCTGTAATTCGAGGGTAAAAGCTCTCCAGGCCTGGATCTGTGTCCTCTCCTGTCCCACACTGGAGACTGGATATCCCTTCTCTCATCTCAGGAGCCAGTGTCCCCAGACCCCTCGAAGGTTGAAATGTTGAAGTCTTCACTGGCAATGCAACAAGCAGCAGCCGCCCCAAGGTTTTAATGACCTATTAGGTGGGTGATAATGAAGAAGTGTTCTGGGGAGCAGGCAGTAGTTTCTATTGAGGGGCATCTGAAACATCACCAAGAAGGAAGACAAAAGAAAAGGGACAGAGCAGGTGTGCAAAGAATACACAAAGAAAGCAGAGACATCCCTGACTTTTTTCTTTGCTTGGTTATTCCTCATTTGTGGCAAAGCAAAATAAAAGTGACACCTTTTCACCTTTACACAAACACAAACACACACACACACACATGCACACACACACACACACACACACACACACACACACACACACACTGCGGAATGGGACTTTGTTAAAGCTGGAAGTGAGTGCATCGTTAAATTACAATTCAGTTTCCTGAAGGAGCCAGACCACATAGAACACCTTGTATGGGTACAGATCACTATAGTTTCCAAAGTGCTTTCACAGCCATCGCTCACTTCATCCTTGCCAGAACCCTCCGAAGTCCATAGCACAGCTGCTAATGGTCAACATTGTGAGAACGGGTCTTCTGCACCTTCCACCATCTACCACTCTTTCCTCTCAAACAGCATCCGCTGACTATAACACACTCACACATTCCAGTAAATCCACAGGTCCACAATCCCTCCGCCCAAACCCAGGCTAGGTGTGTTTCAGAATTCTGAGTGTTCATATTTTGGAGAATTAATCAGGTGAACCCATGGGGTTTGGGCAGTCACTGTCACATACGCTGCCAATGAATCCTGCAGTGGCACCATGACCATTCGGACTCAGCTGGATGAATCAAAACCATCTATAGACTCACAGCAGTCCAGGGGTGGTTTGTCCCCACATGAATTATATAAAAACCCTCAATTTTCAGAGCTTTGGGGATTTCAGAATTGTGAACAAGGGGTTATGGACCTGGGTAAATGAATCCTCTTTCAAAATACCCCCACTCTGAAATGCTGCAGCCCCAAATCTTGGGGACTAGGTCTCAAAATCCTCGCTCTGGTTTTCAAAAGAGATCAGTGACGGGGAGAGGAGTGAATTGTGGGGTGGGCGGAGCCCAGAGAGCTTAGCCCAGCCTGGAAGCCTCAGGTTCGCAGTGCATTCAAGAGAGCCTGAAAACGTGGGCACAAAACCACAGAACATGGCAGCAGATGACCCCAAAGGTTCTTAGCGAAGTCTCAGGTATAATGGCAGGGTGTGGCAATCAGTGAGGTTGGATTCTGGTCTCAGATTTGTGGCTGAGAGATGTATAACCCGAGCCAAAGCTTCAGCCTCCTCTATTGCAAAGGGAGAGACTTAGGCACACCAGCCACTTGCCAGTGGCAGGATTTAGCCCACTGGTTGATCACGAAGTCTACTTAATGGATTATGAACAACATTTTAGAATAGAATAGATAAAGTTGGTTCATGTGTTAAGAATAGCCAGTAACTTGTGTTACTGTGCCATTGTGTATATTACACATATATAAATACACACAGGTAGAGAGTAGATATACAGATATACAGATACATGCATGCACACACATGTATACATGTAATACAGCATATATATGTACCTGTGTGTGTGTATATATATATATGTAGTCCCCAAAAATGTATACATACTTTGAATAATTTAAAGGTAGAATATATTTCATTTTCAAAATATTATAGAATCTACAATTATCAGCTGTTTAAATTGTGCATACATTTTGGGGGGACACCATATATATATATATATACATACACATATATAATATACAGATATACAATATACACAATGTATGATATATGTTTCTTATTGTGAAACATGATTGAAAAAAATTTCACATTTAATGTGTTACATTGATTTTCTGTGAATCTTTTCAGAACAAATGTGCATTCTTTTTCTGGTGTCATGTAATCCAGGCATTCTATTAAACTCATCCCAGACTGGAAATCCAGAAGTCTTTTCTAACCTCTTTGTTTTTCAAGATATGCTTTAATGATGGGGACCTGACTCCTAATTCTCTCTCTGCCACTCACTCACTCTGACTATGGGCAGGAATTTTACTTCAGTGCCTCAGCTTCCCCATCTGTGAAATGTAGAAGTTGACCACCACGGACCCCAGAGCAGTTGCTCATGGCAAGTGGGAGAAATGATGACATGCAGCTCCTGGGTGGTCCTGAGGATCAGGCCATGTAATACTGAGAATACATGGTAAATAGCCTGTAAGTTCGTGTTGAAGATTAAATTATGATTAATTTCCATACCTAGTGTTTTATGATGACTCTGAATCTGCATTTATGATGCACATACAGTCTGATCCCTTATATTTGGAATTCATGGCTAATTTCAGAAGCCCCTCGACCCTGGTCACTGCAGGACCTGGGACTGGAGACCATAGTCACCACCTCTCTCCCGCCCCATTCTGGACCTTGGAAGGCTCAGCTGGTCTCTCAATAAATTATAACCAGAACTCTGTGTTTTGTTACCCCGCTACCTGGGAGACGGGCAGTGGCATAGCAGAGGGATTACTTTGAATAAATATTTCTCTAAACCTCACTCTGGCCACCACCACTTCTCAGAACGAGGGGACCCAGCTCCCCAACAACCCTACCATCCTAATCCAAGGGACCTGGAGCAGTGCAGACTTCATCATCTCCCCAGCAACGAGCAAAGGACCCCACTAAAGGCAAACCCCAGAATTAGGCACTGGTGGCAAAGGCAAGCAGCAGGGAAGAAGAGAATGCCTGTACTGGCTCTCAAGGAGCTAGTGGTAGCCTTCACTGGAGTGGAGCTATTGAATCAAGCAAGGTATAGCCTTTACGACACTTAGTCCATGGATCAGCCAGCAACCACGTTACATTCCACCCCCGAGACCACAGCAGGAATCCGATCCCACTCCCCTAGCTCAGAATCTAGGGCACACCTTTCCTGTCTACCTGGATACCTAGAGATCGCAGGGCTCCCCAAGGCACTTTCACATTTCTGGCAGGCAAACAGGTTATGCTCCCCAATTCTACCCAATTCACAGCTAAGAATGCTGGCATTTATTTCACAAGCCTAAGGACTGGCTCTCAATCCTGGCTGCACATTAGTTACCTGGAGAGCTTCTGACATTCAGTGTCCCTGCCACACCCAGAGGCTCTTCGGGGACCCAGGTACTTCCCTTGTTGATCTTCCCAAGTGATTCCAGGGTGCCGCTGGGGCTGAGGACCAGGGCTCTCACTCCTAGCTGTCAGTCTCACCAGCGCTGGGAGGCAACTGGAAGCTGGTAAAAAGCTCTGCCCACCCCCAGATGTTCTGATTCACTGGCCCTGGGTTGGGGCCTGAGAATTCGCATTTCTAATACACTCCCCCATGAGGCTGGCACTGCCGGTCCAGGGAAAGGACCAGCGCTCCCTGGGACTCCAGACAAGAAGCAGAGCTCTCAGAGACAGTGCTCCAGGCCCTGGGAACAGCCTCAGTGAGCTCAGTGGGGAGCTGGGGAGAAGGATCCTGGCTTGGAAGCGCTGGTCCAGAGTAGTCTCCTTACCTCCGATTCCATGTGCACACCTAGGGCCTTCTCCATTCTCAGACTAGCGCTCAGCAGGTCTGTAGTGGGACCCATGCTGCTGGTCCTCTAACCATGCTTTGAGTAGCAGGGCCTAGACCAGCATGCCTCACTCCTGGTGCCCACGTCCTCCCCTGTCCTCTCATCTTAAGCAGGCCTGGGACAGGCAACTCACCCTTTGCCTAACAGACCTGCCTCCTTGACACGTCCACTCCCATGTCCTTGCTCTGAGGCATAGGACAAGGCAAATAGGTCCCGCTCCCAGGTAACTTGTCCCTATCTCCACCCCTAGAACTCTCCATATAAGGCAAGGAATTCCTATCCCTTTAACTCTTCTTTCTGTGTCACAGCAATCACAGCTCCCCATTGGCTAACACTCAGAACCCACTGGGGCACAAGACAGAGGGGCAGGAAGCAAACAGCATTGAAGGAGAAGATGCCATGGGGCCCCTTCAGGAGGGGCACTAACAGCTGGACAAGAGGACTGCGATAGAAGAAGACCCAGCCTCCCATCTTTAGGCCGCAGTATTACAGGGCAGCAGTCCTCTGCACCCTGTTCTCTGGATAAAACGTGTCAGCCAAGAGATACTGCGGGACCTGCCAAAGTCAAACGAGAAGATATTAACAATGACAACTTCCGTTGTACAGCAGTTACTAGGTGCTAGGCATTGTGGGAAGTACTCTATGGGTACCGCCTCATTTAATTCTACCAAAACCCAAAAAAATGTTCATAACTATGCACCACATCTTACTAACCTGAACAGAGGCCTACAGATGGGAAATAACATGAAGTAACAAGAATGGAACAGAGCTGAAATTTAACCCAGGTAGAAAAATCTACACTCCTAACTGGCACACAGTTCTGTCTCATCAAAGGCTGGAAGGAACCAAGACTCAGCACTCTTCCAAATCTAAGGTTTCCATGCCAGATGGTCATTCCTGGGCTGGCTGTGTCCACAGTTGTCCTCATGCCATTTCATATAATAACAAATAACAAACAATTTCATTACACTTAAGATACCAGGCTATTCTAAATGATATATACATATGTCCCATAAATTATCCTATATAATAAAAAGCTAATATGCAAATCGACCAAATGACAGACCGACCAGTTGCTATGATGCACACTGACCACCAAGGGGCAAACACTCAATATAGAAGCTGTCCCCTGGTGGTCAGTGCGCTCTCACAGGGGGAGCACTGCTCAGCCAGAAGCCGGGTTCATGGCTGGCAAGCATAGCGGCAGGCCTAAGCCATCAGTTGAACATCCCCTGAAAGCTCCCAGATTGTGAGAAGGTGTAGGCCAGGTTGAGGAGATCCACTCCCCAGTGCACAAATTTCATGCACCAGGCCTCTAGTATTTACCCTATATAATAAAAGGGCAATATGCAAATCTATTGAACAGCAAAACGACTGGTTGCTATGACATGCACTAACGAGGAGGAGGAAGACACTCAACGCAGGAGTTGCCCCTGGTGGTTATATGCTCCAACAGGGGAAATGCCATTCAGAGGAAGCCAAACTTCCCACACACCCTGGCCTGCCCTAGCCTCCGCTCAAGGCTACAAAGTTTCAATTATAGAAGATAAATAAATCTCAGATACCAGGGCCTCTGCTTGGGTCACTGGGGGGTGTGGCCAAACCTGCAAACAACCACAGGCCCCTCGCCAAGACCACTTCATGCCCCAAGGGAATCCCCATCCTGATCTGGGACACCCTTTAAGGCAAACCAGCTGGCCCCCACCCATGCACCAGGTCTCTACCCTATCTAATAAAAGAGTAATATGCAAATTTACTGTCACTCCAACACATAAGATGGTTGCCCCCATGTGGACATAAGATGGCCACCATGAGATGGCCAGCAGGGGAGGTACCAGGTCTGCAAAGGAGGGCAGTTATGGGTGATCAGTCCAGCAGGGGAGGGCAGTTAGAAGGGACTAGACCAGCAGAGGAAGGAACTTGGGGGTGACCGAGCCTACAGGGAAGGGCAGTTGGGGGCAATTGGGCTCACAGGGCAACAGTTAGGCATCAATCAGGCTGGCAGGAAAATGGTTAGGGGTGGTCAGGCTGGCAGGCAGAAGTGGTTAGTGGCAATCAGGAAGGCAGGCGGGCAAGCAGTTAGGAGCCAGCAGTCTTGGATTTTGAGAGAGATGTCCCAGATTGGAGAGGGTGCAGGCTGGGCTGAGGGACAAACCCCCACCCTCTGTGCATGAATTTCATGCACCAGGCCTCTAGTAATTATATAAATGAATAACTGTATATAATTGTTTAATTATAGTACATAATCTACGCATAACGTTTATTATCTAGACACTTAATCTAGCATCCTTATTAGGTAGATGTCATTAAGAGCTCCAATGTATAAGTGAGGAAACTGAAGGATGGAGGGTCTGAGCTGTTCCTTAAACTGAGCCAGGTCTCACAGGTGGAAAAGCCAGCCTATTTCCCAAGTCCTGCTATTGACCCCCCTCCTGTTCCCACTGGCTTCCTCTGACTAAACTACAAAGTAAGGGCACAGTTCAAGACTTCTAGGAGCTCTCTGCGCCCACACCATGCCCAGCCCAGTGGCTGAGTCCTTTGTAGGTACCTTGATAAATGCCTACTAATGAGCAAACAGGTGCCTCTGACCCTATTTATAACTCCCAGCATGGCTAGCTGGCTATAATTAGCACAGCCTCCCTCGGGTCCAGAGCTGGACTACATCTGCAGGACCAGAGGCCAGCAGCGTGGGCCAGAGCATCTGGACACCTAGCAAAGAGCAATGGTGACATGCAGGAGGGGGACTGTCCCTTGGGTGGGACACTGGTCCAAAGCATTTCCCAATGACCTCCACTGGCCCTCTCTCCATTCTGGGGACTGATTTCTCCAGGCATTTCCCATGAAAGCTGAAGAAGATGAATGATCCTTTCCTATAATGATCAGGAGACCAGGATTCCAGTCCTGGCTCTGCTTCTGATTAGCCCAGTGACAAAGGGATTCCTCTTCCCTGGAATTCAGTCTTGCCTCTTAAAATGAAGCAGCCAGCCAAGTCCATTGCTAAAGTACCTCCCCAGGAACTCACAGGAGCTGCTGGGGAAGTCCTGTGGTTGGGAGAAATGCCGGGAGGCTCTAGAGATGGACCTAATGGATGGTGCGGCCACCATAAGGGAGTCTCTGACCTGTGTGATCCTCAGGCTACCTGTGCTGACTCACCATCTCCTCCTGCTCCCTCAGAGGAGGCATCTGTGTTTTTCAAAGGAGGCGAATGTCCCAAACCTCAAGCAGGTAAGGGCGTGAACAAGGCCCAGAGCCCCTCCTCAAGGTGAACCATTACTGAGGGTTCCTTCATTCTCCACAGTTCTTTGCCAATGGCCCAAAAAAAAGGCTGTAAATTTCTGACATTGCCCTATCAAAACTAACAGTTATCAAGCCCTTGCCAGGTATCTAACATTTAACATTTTGTTACCATCTTTTTATTAAATTTTTACTGATTGATTTGAGAGAGGGAGAGGGAGAGGGAGAGGGAGAGGGAGAGGGAGAGGGAGAGAGAGAGAGAGAGAGAGAGAGAGAGAGAGAGAGAGAGAGAGAGAGAGAGAGAGAGAGAAACGAGACAGACAGACATCAATTTGCTATTTCACTTATTGATACATTCATTGGTTGCTTCTTGTATATGCCCTGACCAAGGATCAAACCCACAACCTTGGCCTGTCTGGATGACACTCCAACCAACTGAGCTCCCTGGCGAGGACTCATCCTTTGTAAACCTCCCAGCAAGCCATTTTGCAGGTGAGGAAACTGAGGCCTGCAGTTCACACAGTCCCCACACTTAGGAAGGCCCCACTCATTGCTCTGGTGTCACCACTGTAAAACCCTTTTTAACAAGAAGCCCCCGTTTCACTTGGCACTGGCCCCTGCACATTAGGTAGAGTCCCCTGCTCAGAGTAAAGTGGCTCAAGTCACATGGTTCACTGAGCACCCAGGCCACCAGACCCCAACATCTGCCAGTCCAACTACAACACAGATAGAAGTTACAGTTGTGATGTGCCCCTTGATTCTAGACTCCCAAAAGGCAAAGTCAGGACAGACCCTAGGACCTGTCTCACACCCAAGTCTGGACTTCTATCCCAGGCAGGACAAAAACTCCGTGGCCTGGGCCCATCAACCCCTGAGCCCAATTCGCCACCACTCTCTACTTCCTTGGGGAACAAATGTTCATCCTCACATCCCCATTTACTCAGTCACAACTTTGGGCTGGTGACTGAGATGTGCTCAGGGGCTACACGAGGACTGCCCTATCGCCATGGCCCAGGTCTCTGGCTCTGACTCCAGATTCACACACACCTTGACAGCTGAAGGAAGGATTTCAAAGAGCACCTGAGCTGTAGCAAGGTCAGAGAAATCTAGGACAGAGGCCAGTTCTGCAAGCTGTGACAAGTCTCCCATATCCAGGCAAAAAAATCCTGCCATACAAAAAGAAAGGCGCCCAGCCAATGAGGCTCAGTGATTGTGCTTCGATCCATGAACCAGGAGGTAACGGTTCCATCCTGGTCAGGGCACATGCCTGGGTTGCGGCCTCCGGTCCCAGTAGAGAGTGTGCAGAAGACAGCCAATTAATTATTCTCTCTCATCACTGTTTCAAGCTCTCTCTCCCTCTATGAAATCAATAAGAAAAAAATTTTAAGTAAAACTTTCCCTTTAATTCAGCAAACCAGGAGACCTGCCCTTGGTATATAGCTCTGAGGTTGCACTTTCAACTTTTCCTAGGGTTGAGAAGACTGGCAATTTCCCCAGCAAGATCAAACGCATCTCTACCTAGGCCCAGCAGGGCAACATCTCCAAGCTCTGCACGCAGCTCACAGCTCCAGCTCAGAGCTGCTTGGCCCGAAGAAGGGGACTGGGAGGGTTGGCGGGTGGATCCCTGACACTCACTGGCTGATGGGCCTTGGCAAGTTACTTACTGTCCTCGTCCCTCAGCCTCCTTTTTTGTAAAACAACATAACAATGCCTGCCATACAGGGTTGTTAGGAGGCCTCACCAAGTTACTATAAGTGGTATAAGAGCTTAACAATGGCTGACAATTAGCATTAGTATCATCATCTTTAAGCTGGGAATTAAGAATCTGAAGAAATGCTCACTCACCAAGAAGCCGCCTCTGCTTTGCCATGCCCCGAACTGCTGCCCTCTGGTCTCCCTGAGACAATCAAGTAGCACTGCCCTCTCATAACTAAACTGCGAGAAAGTGCCTGCCCTTTGGGGGCCTTCTTGACCTGAGCGGTTGAGGCCTTGGCAGACACCCAGGTATTTGGCTCCTATTAACTTTCATATGGAACTTTCTGCCAACTTTATTTAATAGACATGTGACTGCTTAGCTATGGGCATGGCCCCAAAGCAAGGAGCAGGCAGGCAGCCAGATAGGAAAGCCACGCTTTCTGTATGATTTGTCGGCCTCCATGAAGGGCTTCCGGCCCCATCTGCCAACTTGCACAGCAAAGTTGACTCTGGTGAGATGAGATAATTCCAGCATCTCCATCCCCTCCTGCTTCAGTCAGCAGTGCTATGAGCCTCCAACCACCTTTGGCTACAAACACCACTCATGGGTCTAGGACGATCATGACTAATGAGCAACTCTATACCAAACACACAAGCAGGGCTTCTCTTGCTAAGATCTGACCACTCAGAGACCGCCCCCCCTAGTTCTGGCCCCTCCTCCTGGGTCTGCCCTTCACTCTGCTCCCTGGGTTTCCAGGCTGGGCTTCCTCCTGCTCAGCCCCATCCAGGCCCAAGCAGAACTGATTCCACTCTGAGCAGTTGAAGATCATCAGAAATCAGGTCAACATATCACTGGCCCAGTTTCACAGAGAGATGAATGGGGACACAACTGGCCACTGGGATTCAGGTGCTGGCAAACACAGGCTGACGGAGCCTGGGTGGGTAACATTTCTCACACAGGGACTCCAGCTCAGAAAGCAGTATCTCTGGGACTAGTCTAACACCCAAAGAGTCTAATCCCATGGGGGGATGATTATAACACTTTGACCTTAGAGCCTAAGCTGATATGAATTTCTAAGATCTGAAATCTAAGTCATCAGCTTTCAGCTTGGTGATAAAAAGCCCATCCTTGAGGGAGACTATCCATCCTTCTTTGATAAACAACTTAACGTTCCACACAGGCAGAGCAGGATCAAGGTTAGTCCTGGAGTTGGGAGTAACCTCCTTGGTTGTGTGGCAGAAGAAAGGGGGAGGAGATGAGGTGTTGATGCTATACTCTTTTCAAGTTCACCTTCCAAGTTCAGCCTCAGTACTAGCTCCACAGGAGAGGCCAACACATCCAACCCCACTGTCTAAAATCCTGATCTCTGATCCTAAGTCCTGACCATGCCCAGACAGTAGACACTAAGGAGGTATAACCCTATGTAGAGTTTTTAAATTTTTTCCATTTCTGAAAAGTAGCCTCATTCATAAATGACACCCATAGGGTGGGGGGAGCTTGATTTATGGGGTATGATATGAACCTCTGTTTTCTCTTTCACATTAATATTTTATCATCCTTTAACGAGGACCTGATTTGGTGACAATTTGTTGATTTCTTTGGTTGCTTAGCTCAATTACAAAACCCCTCAGAGAGCAGGAGTTGGGTACCATGCCAGTCAGCATTACAGGTCAGAGAAACGCTGTCCGTCCACACTGCTGTTCTTCTAGAACCCCTGACTGCCTTGGGCCAGGCCTGGGTCCGCTCTACCACCTACTCTTCCCCAGCAATAAACACCAACACTCCAAAATGCAAATAAGAGTATTCGCCTTCAAGATACTGAAGGTGGTACAGTTAAGTTGTTCAATAAATGTTTTTAATCAAGGAAATACTCCCTGGAATCCAGACCAGGGTCAGTCAGTCCCAGACTCTATCTCTGATGGAGACACCAAAGGTGAAAGGGGAAGAGGGTCTGGTCATCTGATACCACCTCAGAGGTCAGAGGTCAAACTCAATCCTTCAGACCCTGAGACGTTCCACAGAGAAGCCCACCTACCCCCCTACCACCACCACAGCCTGGCCTCCACCTCCCTTTCCAGTATCATCTCCAGCTCCCTAGTGAACCCACACACATACCTAAGGGACATGAGGATCTTTCATTCCCTACACAGTCCTCACTTCCCCACTCTGGCCCTTTGCCTATGGTCTTCTCATCCTGAAATGCCCTCCTTATCCTTCCTAAGCTGTCCCCCAAAAGACGTGCTTGCTCCCTCCTTAAAATCTCCATAGCCAATCTTTTGTACTCAACATCATTTTGGTGAGCTCAGACCACACACCAGGCAGTGTGCTGGATGACAGGGGACCCAGAGAAGAGAAATGCTCTGAAGCTGCTCATGCTCTGCACAGACAGGTGAGCAGAGAAGTGAATCACTGCCACTCAGGGTGAGAAGTGGCGGTGCCTGGGGCCACAGTCAATCAAGAGCACAAGGTCAGGGTCAGTCTAGCAGGCATGAGTCTCTGCTTCACAACAAACCAGTTGCATGAACGTAAGCAAGTCACTCAACTGCAAGCATCTCGGTTTCATCTTCTAGAATTTGAGAACAAGTATGGTTCTCATTCCTCGGGTTGCTGTCATGATTAAGCCAATTTATGCAACTGAAGACAATGTTTATTATACTCAATCATTTCTGTACAAAGTGAAGAAGACAAGTGAAGGAATATTGTTGATTTAGTACCACGCTCTTCTCTAATTCCCTTCTCTAGAATGGAGTGTGCAGATGGCAGGCTCTCGACAAATATTCATTAACCTGGCTTCAGCATGCTCTGTACATTACCACCTTTTTTCTGTCCCCTTTATCTCTTCCATATCTGATTGATTATAAAATATATGTTCTTCAAGAATGAGCTCAGATGCCACCTCTGAAGTAGGCCTCCATGCTTCATGAGTCCCCAGGTGAGTGAGCACACTGGTCCACCACTTTTAGCCACACCTTTCTATATAGGGAGAGTGTGTGCTCAGCACACTGTGAGCTCCTTGAGGAAAACACTGAGTTCATCCATGTTTTTATTCATCTGTGCCACATCTCTGATGGCAGAGGGCGTGAGCTGTGCTATTTCTATGAGAGGAACACACCAAACTCCTTTCTGAAGCTGCTTTCTGGTGAGCACATGGCCAGAGCAGCCATCCAGAACCTCACTTTTATCAAAAACAGAAGCCAATCTGCCAAAGCACACTTAATAGCATCATGAGATGGAATATCCAAACCAACAGTGCTTATCAGAACACACTTTCTCTCTCTTCTATGTAATAAAGGACCCCCATTTTTGTCCAATATCTTCCTGTAATCGCTATGTAACACCCCTTCTGAACCTGAAGCCATCAGTGTCAGTCACCGATGCCAGGAGAGACCCTATGCTGGGTTTTTGTCTCCATTCTTAACACAGGGCCACAGGGTCACGTCACTGAGCTATTCCCACCCATGCTCTTGGTCCTGGGGATGATAGAGAACATTGCTGCGGGTGTTCAGACACGAAGGCATTCTCTCACGTCTGACGGCCTCTCTTGTGCTCCAGGTGAAACATACCCTGGTGCTGTGTGGGCTGCTCCCCGTCCATATTCCTAGGGCACAGCGAACAAGTCCACTTCCTGATAAGTAATAGCTTTTGTTCCATTTCATGAACCAAACAGAGATGCCATAATAAATTGAATGATTTGCACCCTCATCAGTAAATAGTCAGTGTGTTATTGTTTATTAAAAAGCTAATAATCCATTCAATTTTAAAATTAAGCAATAAGCCTCTAAAATAATAAATTGAATAATTAAGCTGAATACTAATGGATGGAAATCATCAGGGAGATGGGTAGTTTGAGAACCTAAGTTTCTTTCCTCCACTCCACACAATGTGCTAATGATAATGAAACAATAGGAAAGGGGGCCGTTATCCACATCCCACTGGAGCTCCTCCTCGCCACAGCCAAGGTTCACATATCTGTTTCGGTGGCAGTAAATCCCAAAGGAAATGCAGAGTTCTACCACATCAGCCCTCACTGTGGGCCCCCCACTGTGGTTTTATTGTTTCATCCCCCTCCACAGACTTAAGAATTTTCTGCTCTAGTGAGAGAGCCCTGACCATCAGCACCCTGTTTACAACTCTGATGGGCAGTCTATAACCCACTGTCAGTGCCTTAATAGAGAGATGGCATCCTCGGAGTCCAAAAGTTTTTTGTTTTTTTTAATATAACCTTCCGGCCTCACAACCGGGAGGCAGGCAGGAGGCCTGAGCATTGCGTGTGTATGGAGACTCCACACCAAGGTCGTGCCGTCCCTCTCTGAGGCTCAAGCTCCTGAAGACAGGCTGTAGAATGCACTGGGCACAGGTGAAACAGCTGCACATCTCTCCATCTTTGTAAATGGAAAAGCGGAACACATCCTACAAGCTAAACCCTCCTACATTCGTAAGTGTCCAAACTTCCCAGCGGCATGCACTTCAATGGCTCTGCATTCCTGGGATAAGCCAAAGGGAGAGGAGAAAAGAGGCTTTTTGCATAAGCCTAGGGAGGTGAAAGTAAAAGACAGCTAGAGAGACAGCACCAGGACTTGGCTGGGTGGACTCTTCCCAGGGGGTTGACATTAAGTGTCTGGCCTGCAAGGTCCACAAACCTGAGAATGTCACAGCAGAATCGGAAGGCACACAGCCAGCCTGTTCCCGATAGCGATCCCTGCTTTCAGAGCAGGTTCTGCCTCCCGAGCACCTTCATATCTGTATCGATCAACAAACAAACATTTACTCAGAGGCTACCAGATGCAGGGCCTGCAGCTGGAGATAATCTCACCAGCACATCACCACACAGCCTTAACCTTCACACAGATGTGTGCTACTCTGAAGCCCAGATCTGCCCTGAAGATGTTCCCAGTTTATTTGAAGAGACCAGAAAAAGTCCCATCAGAAGATAAATACTCCTGCAAAGCAACTCTAGATCAACTTCATGTTCCTCAAACTTTGGTCAGAATCATAACCACATGAGGAGATGGTTAAAATTCCTACCCTCAGAGGTTTGACCTCCTTGTGTCTGGGGTCTGGGCTTTCTGTTCTTTTTAATCAGCATTCACAAGGATTAAAAAATAACAACAAAAACACTACACTGGTGGCAAATAAGACAGACATTCATGTAGGCCACGGTCAGAGGACTCCAACAGGGTCAGCGTATGGGGGACCTGCAAGAGCAGACACAGAGAAGCAGGAAGAGAGCCAGTCGGTTGGGGCGAGGGTCCCATGCAAAGGTACAACAAATATGCAGGAGATAGCATGGAGAAGATCCTGGCTGCACTGGAGGAGTAAAAGGTCAGGACATACAGGTAGGATGGGATCAGAGTAAGAAGGTTCATGAATGACAGGCTCGATGTGTACTTTAGCCTGTAGGTGGCAGAGGAGCTAGAGTTTCAGAAGTCCAGTGCTAAGCTGGAGTAGAATCGTCATGAAAACCAGAAGCTAGGCCTACGGTCCTAGTAAGATACTTTAATATCCTGTTCTATTCTCACTCCAGATCAATGAACTCAGCAAGGAGGATAATATTATCTTCTTTCTACAGACAGAAAACTGGCACAGAGCTGTCCAGCACTGGGAAGAAAGCTGGCAATGCCAGGCAGCCAGGTGGCAGCTCCAGCGGTGCGCCTCAATCTTTGACAAATTCTCCCACTGCATTTAGAGCCCAGTCAACACTTATTTTTAATAAGAAAAACTTTTAATTAAAAAAAATTACTACCCAGTCTACATGGCTCAGTGGTTAGCTGTTGACCGATGAACCAGGAGGTCACAATTCAATTCCTGGTCAGGGCGCATGCCTGGTTTTCAGGCTTGATCCCCAGTGTGGGACGTGCAGGAGGCAGCCAATGAATGAATCTCTTTCATCATTGATGATATATATATCCTCCCTTCCTCTTTGAAATCAATAAAAATATTTTTTTTCTTTTTTAAATATAAGCCCTGGCCCATGGACTAATTTGGAGCATCACCCTGTACACCAAAAGGTTGCAGGTATGATTCCCAGCTTGCAGGCTCAGTCCTTAGTGGGGTACGTACAGGAGGCAACCAACCCATGTTTCTCTCTCACATCAATGTTTCTCTCTCTCTCTCCCTAAAAATCAATAAAAACATCTCCTCTGGGGAGGATTTTTTCTTTATTCCTATTAAAATACCCTGCCTTTTGTTATAGAAAATCTTCCATTATGAAAATTGTCTGCTTTCTGCATGATCTGGGGAATGGGTAACAAAATACATTTATGGGGCACCCATTATGAGCAAGGAATGCAAGATGCAAAGAAAAATGAAAACTCCATTCTTGTCTTCAAGGAACTCTCTTTTTCATGCAGGGGCTGGCAAATCTTTTCTGGAAAGGACCAGACAGATAGTCGATATTTTAGGCTGTCCAGGCCATTGGGCCTCTGTGGCAACTATTCACCTCTGTCATTTTAATGCAAAAGCAGCATAGATAATCCATAAATAAACAGGCGCAGTTGTGTTTCAATAAAACTTTATTTACAAAACAGACAGTGGGCTGGATTGGACCTGTAGGCTCTGATTTGCTGACCCCTGATCTAAGTGAGTAAAATAAAACTTGTCCATGATGACTTATGAAACAAGACAGGTGTGTTATTAGTAAAACAACTTTGGAGCACAGAGAAAAGAGAGATCAATTTGTTCTTGGCCAGGAAGAGCTGAGGAGATGCCAGGTAAGGAGGGCAGGTCACAGCCATTCTAAGTCTCAGTTAAAATGACAGGGGTGAACCAGAAGCACAGTGCTATCCCTCTTGCTATAACATTGTGTGATGTGGACAACCCAGGCCTTCCCATCCAGTCTTCCAACTGCACAAACAATATGGTTTTTCCAATCTTTCTCATGCCTTCCCCCACTTCTAACATCAATGTGTGAATCCTCTTGAAGGAATAACAATTCCTAAATGATTCTGGAAGCTTAAACACACAGGCACATGCATAACCACTCTTATCACCACTGTGTGTTAAGTCCAAACATAATTTAATCATTTATCTCCCGAAACTTTAGGGCCTAAAGGCTTTCTCACTCTTCAGAAACTTTCTCTCTCTGGTAGAGAACCCATCTGCTTCTCAGCAGAGACTCCAATGAGACTCACCTGTTCGACTTGACCAAGAAGAACATGGAGCCAGGAAGAAAGCAAAGGTGGCCACACACCTCATGTGCCCCCGCAGAGCTGGTGCCAGACGGGAAAACAGAAATAGAGCTGCGGAGCCCAACAGCAACACCTCCAACGGTGCCAACAGGCAGCGGGCGACGCCCAGGCAAATAAACACCGTTAGACAGACTGTGCAACACAGGACACATGCAGGCCTCAGAGTGGCTTCATCCCCACTGGCCAAGGTCAACTGCCAAAGCTTAGTCAGCCTCCTCTTCTGGGGTCTCAGACTCCCCTGGCCAAGACTGCTCATGGTACTGAGAAGGCTGGACAAGGCCACCGTGAGACCAGAAGCCAATAGGGCAAGGGCAAACAAAAGGCACCCACGGACTGCATTCGGGAGCAGCAAAATGGCTGTGTATGATTCCAGCCCCTCCCCCCTGGGTAAATCCTACCCCACTTAAGCCTGACCTCCACGAAGCCTTCCTGGCTTTTGCTAACTGGCAGGGGCCTGTCTCTCCTCTCCACGTGTAGAGCAGTGGTTCTCAAAGTGGGGTCACTGGACCAGCAGCATCAGCATCACCTGGGAACTTGTTGAAAATGCAAATTATCAGGCCCCACCCATAAAGGAAGTGAATTAGAAAGTCTGCAGGTAAGACCCAGCTATCTGCACTTTAACCAAGTCTACTGGGTGATTTGGGAGCAGAAAGGAGCCTGGGAACCAATAGCAGCGAATGCAAATCCTAGACCACTGTCTGCAGCACGGACATCGGCCTTTCCTGGGCATTTTCCCAGGCTCCTGGTCCACAGGGAATGTGCATTTATTTCAGAGGCTGGACCTCAGGTGTCCATCAGGGCCCCACTTGCTCAAGACAGGGCTCCACAGCAGGCTGATATATTCAGCTAATATCTGTGGCAGTTCCTGAACCTGTGCTCGTGTCACCACCGTGTTATGAAATCACAGAATCTGTTGCTCAAGGTGCTTCAGGGCCCATCCAGCCCCACCACCACCGAGGCTCTGCCCGGGGCCCAGCTGCTCTGCTCCGGATCTCCCTCACTTTAGGTCACACGCTCTGCTAACACTGGGAAGGGCACAGCCTTGTCCACTCATGGAACAAATAATGACTGAGCACGTGTGCCAGGCACTCTGGTTGGGGCCAGGGTACATCAGTGAACCGGACAGGTTACAATGCTTGCTCTGAGGGAGCCGATAGGCCAGTTCAGGGAGAGACCCAGTGGGCAGCAAATACAATCTATACGTTCCAACCACAAGGAGACATCAGATAAACCCAAACTGGAGGACAATCTACAAAAATAACTAAACCATGCTCTTCACAAACGTCAAAGTCATGAAAGATAAAGTCATGTCACAGATTATTAGAAGCGACTAAAGAGATATGACAGACAGATCCAGTGGCCCTAGATTGGATCCTGTGAAAGGGAAAGGGCATTCATGAGAAAACTGGTGACCTTCGAAGGTCTCAGCTTACTGCATGGTTTAAACCAGCACTAAGCCCTTGGGGTCCAGCAGTGCCCTGTTTCATGGTTGTCTAAGACAGCGGTCGCCAATCTTTCGGACCTCACGAACCACCAATGGTCCGCTGGTCTAAGATGTGAGCATTATCAAGGCTGAGTGAAAGGAAAATAGGAATCTCTGTACTAATTTGCAACTTTTCTATAGAGAATCCAGACCAGAAAAAGGGATAAACATGTCAGGGGCTGCCAATTGCATGTTGAAATTGAGGGGTTCCTTAGGCTTCATCTCAAAGGTGACATGGGAGCAGGACCTGGAGGCAATACAGGAGCCAACAGTGAGGCTTGTGAGTGAAAAGGAGGCAAAAACCGGTCTTTCCAGGATCTGCCCACTGATCCTTATTCTTCTAGAAAACTAAGCCTGACCGCTCTCTGAACACTTACAGCATCACTGGATCCCCTTAGCCTCCTGAGAGTGCCCTGGTGGCTGACACCCCTGGAGAAGGAGTCAGAGAGTGCACAGTGGGAGCGGGACCGACAGGGACCGAGGTCAGGAGCCAGGCCACCCCTGCCTTCCATGTTCTGGAATTGCCCTGATCTCCTCTTCTTGACAGCAAATACTTCAGTTCCTACTCCCTTCTCTCGGACCTTGTGCCCAACCATCGAATCTTCTCCTCTGAGCACTGTCCAAATTTGACCAGAACCTGGAACAGGGGAGCTGGGAGTGGGAGCAGTGTGAGCAAGCAGACATGAGTCAGTGCTGCAACTCCTCCTCATGACTAAGCATCAGAGTTCCTGTTTCCAGTCTCTTCAGAAAGTATTAACATCCCACTCTGGGAGTCTGAAGCCCCGGGTTCTAGGGAGCTCAGACAAGTCTCTCCCCTCCAGATATCCATCAGTTTCAGCATCTATGAAGTGATACGGTTGAATGGGTTAATCCCCAAGATTCTCTCCGGGACTAGCATTCCATGATCATTAAGCAGCAATGAAACCGCACATGGCAATTGCAACTCTGAAGGGCAGTGTGAGTAGTAATGGCAGCGGTGATCAGATCTGCGGTTTTCCACCCCAAATGAATCACAAGGATTGCAGACGACAGTTGTTACTATTAATAAAGTAATATTGCAGAGTGCTCTTCATGTATGAAGCGCTTCTGTGCACACTATCTTTGCGATCCTCATAACAACCCAGTGAGAGTGGAAGAAAATGGATTTCTTTTGTGCAGATGAGAAAAACAAGTTCAGCAGCCATTCAATGAGGAATGACAATGCCAACAAGCCCTATCACCCTTCCAATGCCTCGCTTTCTTTCTGTTGCTAGATGCTGTCATTGTTCCCCCCGCAACCCATGCAACCACCGAGGCTTCTGTCTCTATAAGCTGTGACCAGTTCAAGGCATTCATACTCTAAGGAAACCCAGGGGGGAGCATCTAACGTGGGCCCAGCTCTGCCTTGGCTCCATCCATCCAATGGGCTATTGGAGACACAGTCCTTGCCCAGAGGGGAGGAGGTGACATCCCACCTTTGGTTCCCTGATGCTCAAAACAAAACAGGTGAGTTATCACAGTTCACATGTGGATCTCACTTCAGTATCAGATGCTTCAAAATAATTCAGTAAAGGGAATGGGTGTGTGAGGAAGAAACCCCAATGTTTATGTTAGTGTCCTATGCAAGTGATTAAAAAAAAGGGACAATGGCCAAAGTCAAGGTGAGGGACAGCTCCTGGAAGCTCCAGGTTTATGGTGGGTCTACCCCATATGGCAACTTTGGCCAAGCCTTCCTACCATAGCAGCACCATCATCCCCAGCCAATTGACAGGATTTACAACAGGCAAGAGACACCTTCGCCTCTTACCACTCACCAGGGTAGAGGATGGCTCTGACCAGCCTCCCTGGTCTCCTTTCCAAACAGCCCTTTTCTCCCAAACGCAGAGGGGGACCCAGGCACACCCAGAGAGGGCAACTGTGCTTGTGTCCTATCAGAAAGGGCTAGCCAGAGAAGCACTTTGTCTCCAGCCCACTCTACATGTACCTTGTGTTCGTATCAACGTGTCTCCCCTTGCGTAGGATGCCTACCTTCCTGGGCCTAAGCAGGCTTGGCTCCAAATGGGAGTGAAAAGCCTTCCTCTGACCTCTCCTTCACAGGGTAAGGTCACACCAGGGCAGACACTCTGAAAAGCTACAAGTCCCACATGGCGCCCAGGGACCAAGGCGCACCAAGCACAAGGGATCAAAACTGACCACCTCAGGCACATGCTGGCCTCCACTGCCCAGCCTCCCCCCATTTAGATAGGACACGAGACAGAACTGGCCAGTGGAGTGTGGGCAGAGCATCTGGCCCATGAAACCTTCTCACAGGCCATCCTCTCCTCTCCTGTCCCATCAGCCAGCAGAGGACCCAGAGGAGGCCTCAGGGACCTAGAAAAGGCAGAGCCACAGGCAGAAGGAACCTGAACCTTTGAGCAGACATTTGGAGAGCTGCCCCATTGGGTACACCCACATTGATGTTAATCATAAATGTTACAGAGGTGGGAGAAGCCCTTTTATTGCGTTAAGTTACTGAAGTTGGGGGATATCTGACAGCGATTAGACCACGTGGACTAGCATAAAAACTGACAGAGCCAATGCTTTGAAAACTCTCACAATGAGGATGTAAACTCAAGCAAATGGAAACAAAAGTTAAAGTAGCAAACAGCCAAGTTTCCTCACATTGCCACAAACCAGTGATGGGGTAAAAGCAAGATCATATACAAGATGATCCCAAGCTAATGGACACCAGGGCCCGTCAGCTCTCCATTATGTCTGCATTTAGCCTGTCTGAGGAATAGCCAGTACAACACATTTGTCAACATGCAAATGCAATCTATTTGCTGTGAAGACATCCTTTCTTTTCTCCAACACCTAGATCTTCACTCTTGACAGTGAAGATGCTGTGGACTGACCTCTAACTCATCAGACAGGTGAGGTGATCGGGTCACAGTGTCCAATATTCTCACTGTGGACAGGCCAAGCCTGAGGGGCCAGAGAAGGGACCAACAATCCACCAGGGAAATAAAAATGTGCACAGAATTAGAAAGCCAGTTCAACAGAAAACAGAAAGAGCTCTTGAACATCTGAAGAGGTGTTTTCCCTTTCTCATGAGAAACACAAAATAAATAGAAATGAGATACACCATCACACCCATCAGATGGGCAAAGTCAAAGAGTGCGACAAGACCCGGTGCAGTGGAGGGTGTGGGGGGAAGGTGCTTGCTTTCATGGCCCATGGATGGGGATACTGGTCCCTATACCAAGGGAGGTAGATTCGGTAATACCTCTAGAAATGGAAATAGCGAATCCATTTTGATTCAGGGGTTCTACTTACAGAAATCTACCCAACAGATAGCCTCAGACATCTGTGTAAAAAGACTCAGGCACAACCTCATTCACTGTTTGAACGGTGACAGGGGGAAGCAGCCCAATGTCCAACAGTACCTACAACTCACTCAAGCCCATGCGGCTGTTGGACAGATGAGGAGGCTGCATCTAAGTTTACAAGATCCCACTCTGGAATGTCACGGGGGGAGGAGAGCCGAGTAAGTACACGCCACGTGCCTTTCTCCCAGCAGGCTGTGCTTACAGGATGGGACACTCAGAGGAAGTCCAGCTTTAAGATGCCACGGGAACAGGAGTTGGATCTGACGAGGTGTGACTCTGTCCCCGCAGCTCCTCGCTGTTGTGCTTATTTTAGGCACACGGAAAATTAGCCGTAATGCAAACAACACAGCAGCAGCTGTGTTTTCATCTTCTGTCTCTCTTGACATCACAACCATCAACCGAGCTCCCAAAAAGAGCAAATGATGCTGTTGCCAGCAGCAGGCTCCAGAGGCCACACAGCTTCCCACCCGATGACAGATTCCGGAGCTGTCCTTTTGTGTAGGTGTGATCTGCCCATTTTGCAGACTAGCTATTTAGCCACTTGGGGACAAAGCCAGCCGTCCGAGATTTAAGAACAGTTCTACAACCTTTCTGGAGGAAATCCAACAAGATCCATTCAAACTAATTATGCATATGCCCTTGACCTAGAAATCCCACACTCCAACATAAAGAATGAAAGCCCAGAGTGGAAGGTACTGTGGTAGGGGAGGAAGGAGCAACCGCCCAAACGCCTGTCAAAACAGAATGGCTGCATCCACTATGGTACATGAATATATGAAATGTGAGGTCTCCACCCATGGGCCTGCAGAGGTGCTCATGGTGTATTATTAAATAAGGAAAGCGAGTAAGATCCCACTTTCATGAACCAACCAAACACAACCTTTCCTCCTCCAGTTCTCCCTTCTCTGTGATTCCATTTCCTACCTCTTTTCCTCTCACTCTCTCTGCTCCAGGTAACAGAGCTCATTACCACACCCCACCTGGCCCCAGGGCCCTTGCACTTACCCTCAGCCTCAGGACTCCTCCCCAGAGATCTTCATGGCTATCTCTCATCTGTCCCTTATGTCTCCCTACACAAGCCTCCTTCTCAGTAAATTCTATCCTAATCTCCTCATTCAAAATTACAAAGAAGGACTTTTCCCGCTATATTTTTTTCCACAGAATTTATCATTGCCTAACACTCTATGATTAGATGCTCCAGTCCTCTAAACTTTAAGCTCCATGAGGGATTTCTCTTGTTCGCTGCAGTATCCCCAGCATCTAGCACAGTGCCTGTAAATGCCCACCGAGTGAACAGAAAGCCTGTTTGCACATCTTGCCATGAGCCTGGAGAAATGAGTGAAAGAACTTACATCAGACACTTAACACAGGTGAGTGACGCTGCAGGAGAGAAAAGTGTGGCTGCAGAGAGCTGTCAAAGGCTACCTTTTCTCCTGCACATGCTCTTCCTCTATATATTTTTTAAACTCACGGTAACTGGACCCGCTCAATTCAAACCTATGTTGTTCAAGGGTTAAATGTGTTATTATTCCACCAGTTGCTGGGAGCATATGTTACTGTTATAACTTCAGAAGCAGCATTTAATGAAATTAAAAAGCAAATATGTAAACAGGACTAAGTGGAGACAAAGTGAAAAATGCAAAATGAAGAGCGAGGGAACCCAGACATGCCCACCAACCACAGGACCCTCTCTGCACACCCCCTCTCTGAGTCTGGGACAGACCCCTCAGAAGAAAACTAATCCCTCCCACATCATACACACTAGCTTACTAAAAGTTCAAGCTATTGCTCCTAAAATAGTAAATGATGTTGTTGACTTACTATAAGCTAAACTATATTCTAGCCTAAATGTAAGTGCTTCTGAGTCTTCCCTCCCTCCAAGCTCTGCCACGACTGCAGATGGGGAACGAAGAACTGACAGGACGAGTTGCTAGGGATGGTGATGTCTGAAGAAGAGCAGTGGAGACCAGCAGACAGGAAAGAGCATTGACCTGGGAGGCCAGGTCCCAACTCTTGCCTCGTATAGTCATGGAGTGATCTTGGGCAAGGTCACCCTAACCTCTCTGAGCCATGGGCTCCTCCTCTGTAAAATTCAATGTTTAAAAAAAAAAAAAAAAAATATATATATATATATATATATATATATATATATATATATATCTTACTCACAAACACAAAGAGTGGACTGATGGTTGCCAGAGGGGAGGGAGTTGGGGGACTGGGTGAAAAAGGTGAAGGGATTGAGAAGTACAAATTGGTAGTTACAAAATAGTTACAGGATATAAAGTACAGCATAGGAAATACAGTCAATAATATTCTAATAACTATGTATGGTGCCAGGTGGGTCCTGGAGATATCATAAGGATCACTTCATAAGTTATGTACTGGTCTAACCACTATGTGGTACCTTTGCAACTAATACAAAATAATACTTAATGCAAACTGGAATTGAAAAACAAAATTTAAAGTTCTTTAAAAAAAATTTAAAGTTCTTGCCCCAGTGGGTTGGATTTTTGTGACAGGGCTTTTTTTTACTACACAAATATAAGTTAGGATGCCGCATGGGATAATGTCAAAACCCCATACTAGACAATGGAAAAGATATCCTCAGGTGAGGATTAACAAAACAAAAAAACAACAACAAACAACAACCCATACTACATAGAGCCTTGATTTCCTCAACTCTGCTTTCTAGTTCATTGCTGTTGGTCTATTAGGAAGCCATGAAGTTTTTTTAAGTGAGGTAAAATTATTATATAACATTAAGTTTCAGGTGTATAACATTATAACTCAGCATCTGTATACACTACCATCCTTCACCCCATATAATTGACCCCATTCACCATTGTGTCCACTACTCATCTCCCTACCTTCCCCTCTGGTAACCTCTAAGCTGCCTCTGTATCCACGAGTTCATATTTGTCCATTTGTTTTGTGTGTCTCTTGGATTTTACATATGTGTAAAATCATGCAGAAATATTTGTCTTTCTTCATCTGACTTACTGCATGTAGCATAATTTCCTCTAGGTCCTTCCATGTTGTAGCAAATCGCAAGATTCCCTTCTTTGTTGTAGCTGAGGAGTACCCCATTGCATACATATACCACATCATCTTCGGCCAATCGTCAATGACTGGACACTTAGGTTGTTTCCTTGGCTCGGCTTTTGTAAATAACGCTGCAGTGAACATAGGTGTGCATGTATTTTTTCCAAATTAGTGTTTTCTTATTGAAACCACAGATTTCTCTGTACTTGATCTTTGGCCACTAACTGAATTGCATTGCTTCTAATATTTATAGATTTAGAATCTAGAATTTCCTCTAGCTAGATGATTATATCATCAGCCCAAAAAATGACACCTTTATCTCTTCCTGTCCATTGCTATGTTTCTCTTGCCTTTCGCTGGTCTTATTGCACTAACTCAGGCCCACAGTTCAATATAGAATAAGAGAGGTGGTGGTGGGCATTCCTGTCTTACTCACAACTTGAAAGGAATGTGTCTCACATTAACCTAGTATTAAAAATAGTATTTGCTATAGGTTTTAGTAGCTCTCTAGCATCAAATTAAGGAAGTCCCCTTCCATGCCAAGTTTGCAAAGTTTTTTCATCAAGTGCCAAGTGGATTATGTGGAACGCTTTTTCTGAAACTGGAGAAATCACCACACCATTGTTCTCCCGGGTCTGGTTTCATAGACAAATGCACAACACTGGACTCCCCTGACCCAATGTTGACATCCGGGTCTCCCATCTCCACCTGGGCACTGAAGCCTCGGTTGGAAGAGAAAAATCCTCTGGTGGTAACTTTTCAGGTTCTGATGACTCTTGTGTCTACAGAAAAAGTACAGAGACTTGCTCTTGTAGCCTGACCTGGAGATCAGAGAGGCCACAGAATGCAGGATGCCATTTATATGAAACTAGAGGCCATGCACAGGCGGGGTCCAGCCAGCCTGCTCCAATGGAGGCTGTTTGGGCCGGGCTTACAGGGTCAAGGGGAAGCGGCCTCTCCCCCAGCCAGCCCTGCCCCCAATCAGGGTAGGGGCCGATTTGAGGAGGGGCCATAGGTGGTTGGCCAGCTGGCCCTGCCCCCTGGTCAAACTCCCAGTGAAGGGGACAATTTGCATATTAGCCTTTTATTATATAGGATGGCAGGACAGGCAAATCATAGGGACCAGAAGCAGTCTTGTGGCTGCAAGGGCTAAGCAAGGAAGGAATGGGGATAAAGGGTTTCTTTTGGGAGTGTTACAAATATTCTGTAATCAGATGATATGTGTATGACTATACTGTAAACCATTTTACAAGGATAAACTTTATGGTTTGTGAGCAATAAAATTCAGTAAAGCTATTGTTATTTTTTTTTCAATTTTGATGGGGGAGAGAGAGAATATGAATGTACCAAGTTAGGAGGAGCTTCCCTGGCCCACATGTTAACATCTGTCATTTCTGCACTGGGCCCTCATACCCTCCTCACTCATGGAAATCCTAAAGGGGAGGGACCCGCACCTCACCTCACATGCTGTCCTTCTGTTGTCCAGACCTGTGCAGGCCCCTTCCGCCAAGCCACTGCTCTCCTCCCTCCCATGAAGCAAACAAGGCAGGAATGGGAACATTCTCGGAACATTCCCAGGAAACACCTCTGGGAATATTTATTCATCTGGTACAGAAGCTCAATGCTTTTCCCCAAGCCCAGGATGGCAAAGGACATGAAACCAGGGGGATACCTCACTTCCCCTTCAAGTACTGTTTGGGCTGCGGGATGACAGACTTCAAAAGAGACAAATCCAGCATAAAAACTGCTGGAGGTTCCATTAGCAAGACAGAGCAAAAAATAGGACTCACATCCCCTGGTGCCCTCAGGGCCCCTCATATCGCTAAAAATAAGCCAGGCCTGCTATTTGTGATGCCAGCGTTCTCAGAAGTCCTGCAGGGCCAGTTTCTCTCTGGGCTTCCTCTGAGTTTCCTTGCTCCCTTTTCTCCCCAACTTTAGCGTGGATTTCCACAGCACAATGGGACAGCAAGGAGTCCAAGACCAAGAGAAATGTTCCCACGGATCAGAAGGCTGGGACAGATTTCTTCTCATGTCCCACTTCAAGATGTGATCCAGGGCTTCAGAACCAAGTCCTGTGATGCTTCAGGGGGACAGGATCTGAGCATCTCTGTTCATGTGGGGGCCAAGACACAGATCCATTCAATGATGGGAGACCCCACCCCAACCCTCTAGGGTCCTGGCCAGTATTTAAGGGAAGGAGTCAAAAGTATGGGCCTTTGGCTCAGTGGTTAGAGTTTCAGCCCACAGGCTGGACGGTTGTGGGTTCGAATCCACTCAAGGGCATGTACCTCAGTTCCAGGCTGGATCCCCACCCAAGTTGGAGCACATGAGACAACCAATCAATGTGGCTCTCTCACAACAATGCTTCTTTCTGTGCCTCTTCCCCTCCCTTCTTACTCTCTCTAAAGTGCAATGGAGGAAATATCCTCCGGTGAGGATTAACAACAACAACAATAAAAATGTGGGGGCAGAAGAGGACCTGTTGATGCAATATGCCAGCCTGAGCTCACACCCACCCCTCCCACTACACAGCAGCAAGTGCCACCTCTTCCTTTTTCCATAGTCGCCCACCCCAGGGCTATCCACCCACACAGAACCATGCGTCCAGCTCCCTGGGTTCCAATCCCAGCTCTATCACTTAGCAACAGTATGAATTTGGGTAAGTTACTTCACCTCAGTTCTCTGCCTCTAAAATAAGGGCAATAACCTCTCACACCTCACCAGGTTCGTATGAAGCTCTTGCAACCGTGCCTGACACATAAAGGTATACAATGGGTGCCAGTGATTATTGGGGACCCATAACAATGTGTCTCCAGAGAAGGTACTGGCATTGGCAGCCAGGCAGCTCCTGATTATCTGGGACCCCCTACATAGCAGAATGTGACCCTTTCTGACCTCAGGGAGGTAAATGCTCTCAGTGCCGCCCCTCCCCTGCACGCCCAGTTTACATGACAGTCACACTGTGTGGTAAGGACAGGACTGGAAGATGTGTGAAGCCCTAAGCACATGCTTTTAACCACCTGCACCAACCTACCTCTACAAGACCCACCGTGGGCACAAAAGAGCCTTTCCATCAAGAACTGGGAAATAAAAATTAAAAAATACAATAAAATAAGCCTCTTCAAAAAGCAATCAGCAGGCATGGCATTTACCAGCTTTGAAAAATTACCAAATTCTCCTCTTCAGATCCTTTGAGATGAACTTATGTCAGAGCTGTCATTCCCTTCCTAAGGATGAGAGACAGCTCCCAGGGGAAGTGGCAACTGGAAACCAACACTTTCCTCTGAGGGCCTCCTGGTCCCTGGGAACTCCAGGTCCCGACCTCACGATCCAGCCCCATACTTTCACAGGCAGCTCGAGTGCCCACCACATGCCACTATGACCTCTGGAGGCTCTCAAAGGTCTGGCCTGTCTGAGGCGTGGCTGCAGGAACACAGTGGCCATAAAACAGCCTGGAGGTAGAGCACAAGGAACAGCCATAAAAACCGCAGCTCTAACAGCAGACAGCCAGTGAGAAGCAAAGCCACCAGCTGCTCCTGTTCCTGGGAACCACAGCGGTTGTTTCCACCCAGGTCCCCACCCGCTGCACCACAGCCACACACAGCAAGCCCTCAGGGGCACCTGCAAGAAGAGGCGCTCACAGTGCTCACAAGCAGCCCAGGCTGCACCCGGGTCCTCCCTAAACGAGGTTGCACAGGCAGCACAGGAGAGCCCTGGAGCCCTGCCTGCCACCAGGAAGGGCTCAGTGAATGGCACCCTTCAACCCTCCTAAGCCTCAAAGTGCCCCAGCAAGCTGGGCGTGACTCCTATCTTTCAGATGGGGAAACCAAGGCTCTGAGAAGACGCACCACTAGGAAGTGACTGCACGGGGCTTCCAGCCAGATCTGTCTGTTCCCAAACATGGGCTTTGCCCACCCCTCGCTTTCTCAATTGTTCCTAGAGAGGCCCAGGGCCAGGCCATAGGGATGTTAGGACAGAACCTGGCGGCCTCTCAGCCCTCCGCTGAGTGGCTTTCCAACACAGGGCCCATCAGCCTATAAGGCAGCCTCCCACACCTGCTGGGACAGTCCCTGAGCTGTCACAGGGGTGGGCTCCGAGCATCCTCCCCATACTTCCACCATGGCCAGGAATGGGGTGGACCCCAGCTTCCCCTGCCCGAGGCCAGGCCTCGCAGGCTCTCGGGTCTGACACATGATAATGAAAGTGAAAGTGGCTCCTAAGTGCTAGGTGTCTACCCATATTAGCTCACTGCATTGGCACACAGTCTATGAGGAAGGTGCCCATTTTACAGAACACTGAGATTTACAGAGGATATAAACTGCCTGACCTAGGCAGAGCAGGGCCGACCACTGCCTGGCCTCAGAGATATACCCACTCAGTGCCCACCCTCCCAGCCACACCAAAGTGGCTGTGCCCTAGGCATGCACAGGCACCTCTTCCACCCTCGCTCCAGACCTTCTGGCTGCCCCTGGCCCTCTGCTCAGGCCCTTTGCAGGTAAAGTTGCTGAAAGACCAGGCTGGCTGTAAGGTGATGGTCACTCAGTCCTGCCCCGAGCCCCACTCCCAGTTTGTCTGGAAGGAGGTGGTGGCCAGGTACAGGCACCTCCTCCAGAGAAAAGCCAGACCCAGCAGTCACTGACACAGCACTCCTTAGAGCCAAGAAAGGCCTGTCTGCACCTGGCAGTCCCCTTCTTCCTAAGCCCTTTTGCCCTCCATCCCATCCCACTCCTACTGAGGGAACCAGCAAGTGATGTGGAGCCCTCTTTTCCTTGAAGCAGGCGGAGCCATCAGGGGTGGACCAAGTTCAGCCAACTCTTGCCATCTTGGTGGTTCCATGCCTCCTTGCGCACCATGACCATGGGAAGACCCTACAATACCTCTGGAGAAGCTGACCTTCCCAGAGACTCTGGCCCCACCAGAAGCTGCCCTTGGCAGTGACCAGGATCACCTCTCCATCGTAGGAATTTGGAGTCACCTAACCAGACCAGGCAGGAATGAGGTGTGTGTGATGCTGGACTTGAGATGCCTGTAGGTGTGATCTTTAGCAACCTTTTGGCAAATAAGAGATTTATCGGACAAAAGGAAAAGAGAGCAGGGTAGGGAAGAAGCTGAATGTCAGGAAAGGGTGAGAGGGTGATTCTAAGACTCCGAGGAAATGCCCAGCAGTGAGAAGGGGAGGTGTGGGGAAGCTAAGGCGGAGGAGGGCAGTGCTGGGAGTCAAGCCATCGGCACATGAAGGACTGGGCTTCCTCACCTCTGCAAGGTGCTGCTCCCCTGCTGGGCATGCTTTTTTGACTCCCCTATCCTCTTTTCCCTTAAAAACGTCATTCGTGTGTGTGTGTGTGTGTGTGTGTGTGTGTGTGTGTGTGTGTGTGTGTATGTATGTGTGTATAAGAATAAGATCATCTATTCCATCCAGGCCCTGACAACAGGATTAGTGGGCCCTGAAGGCAGGTATATGATTGTCTTGCTCACCCCTGGACTCATCTTCACCCCAAGACAGATGTCTCTTTGGTCCCCTCTGCCTGGAACTGCCTTATTTAGCGTCTCTTCCAAAACAAGCCATTCCGTCACTGCTGGGGTGCGGGATGCATGGTATGCTCCAGGTCTTTCCTCTCAACTTTACAAACTCTCTGAAAGAAGACCCTCCCCTCCTACCCACCCCCACTCTACCACCCAGCGAGCTCCACAAACAGACACCGTGTGTTCATGTGGGCTAGGCCTATAGTCTCTGAATTTGGCTGACAACGTTTAACGAGAAAAGGCATAAAAGTCTCTGAATAATCAATTTCTCTTAAAAAAAAAAAAAAAGCTGATGGGAAACCTCAGGCCTGAAACAATGGAAAGTCTGAGCTCAAATTTCAAAAAGACAGAAGGAGATAAAGCCCCAGACTCCAAAGCCTCCCTATGACATTCAGGCCAGGGTCAAACCATCCCAGGGGAGAGGCTACAGGTAAAAGAATGTCTGGATGAGCTAAGACTCACTGGGGAAAAGCAGAAACCAGTTGGTAGCCTCCATCAGCTCCAACCAGCCCGAAGACCACCCAGTCCCACCCTCAGCCCCCCACGCTGCCCCCAATCAGAAAGGCCTGTCCTGACTATACATCACAGCAGTCCCTCAATCCCCTCACACTTTTCAATTTTCTCCTTTGTTAACTCATTAATTTAGTGATGGATTACTGAGTATCTGCTCCACCTCCAACCCTGCTCTCAATCCAGCCCTTTTCCTTGGGGTTCTCCCAGAGCTTCAAGCAGTGCCTGGCACATGGGGTGCTCAAGAATGCAGAAGGAACCCTCACTGCACTTGTCCAGAAGGCACTGGGGTATGGAAACAAAGGCTTACCTGCCCACACAGAGCCCATCTATGATATGTGTTACACACACACACACACACACACACACACACACACACACACTGACAAACACAGAATCTTTTTCTTCCCTAGCCACCAGTAGCCCTGTCCATCTCATGATGGGAGAGATGAGAATACAGAATCCTGGAGGTAAAGACAGCACATCCCAGTCATAAACAATCCCCTAGCCAATGGGGATCACCAGACACAAAGGCCATATTGTGATTCCATGGACAGCAAGTGTCCACAGAGACAGAAAACAGACTGTCCAGAGGCTGGGAGCAGGCAAAACGGGGAGTGAACACTTAGCGGGTACAAGGCTTCCTTCTAAAATGATGAAAATGTCCTGGAATTAGGACATTGCACAGCTTTGTGAATATATTTAAAACTACTAAACTGTACACTTTAAAAGGATGAATTTTATGTCAATTAACAAGAGAAAAGACTCATTGGAAAACGCCATGGAGTGATCAGGTTCTCAGGCTCTGGGGCCAAACTGTCCGGGCTCAGCTCCTAGCTCATGCCACGCATTGTATGGGTTCAGGAAAATTACTTAGCCTCTCTGCACCTCAGTTTTTCTGTCTGTAAGTTGGGGTAATATCTGTGCCAACCTCATCAGAGAGCTATTAAATTTGATCACATGTAGGGGACTTTGGTTGACTGCTTCGGAAACTACCACCATCCCCTTTCCTTGCAGACCCTGTTTTTTATATAGGGTCTTTAAGGTTCTGAGGACCCTGACCAGACCCTCCGGCCTTGTTCTGTCCAATCATACTCTCAAGGCCTATACAGAATGCTCTAACAAGTTGCTTTACTTCCTGCCCTCAGAACTGTGGCAGCAACTGGGAACTCAGGCAAAGCAACCTCAGAAGGATGCGACCTGTGAGACAGAAAGAAACTGCATCTGAGAGCCATCCCTGAGCTTGAGCCACTGGGTTAAGTCTCACCTGACATCACCCACCGTCCCAATTACATGAGCCAATGAAGTCCCTTTAATGTTCAAGCCCATCAACATCACCAGCATTCCCTCTAAAGCATAGTGGTCCCTCCTTTGAAAAACTGCTGTTTGAACTACTCTGTTATTCTTAGTCTCTTATTCTGTAGGTCAACTCTGTTATTTTTAGACTGTAAAATAACTTTGTTTTTAGTTTGAATAACAGAAAAGATAAACTTAATTGTCTGACCTTGCAAGCTAGATATGATATGTACTCAAGGTTGCAAATTATCTGTAAAAATAACTTACACAAGGACCCAAAAAGATATAAAAAAGAGAATGCTTCCTCCTTTGGGTGTTCAGAATTTGACAGAGGTAATCTGCTCTGAACCTGCAAGCAATAAAGATGACTCAACTAATTGGCTGATAAAGGTGTCTTGTCCAGCTCGCTGATTTGCAATACACCACCACTACTTACCATCAAAAGCATCACAACTGATTCAGCTACATAGGCTCTCCTGACACATCCCAAGTTCTCAAAGTGGAAGCTACTGCGATTTTTTCCAAACTTCTGAGGCTCCTCACCGAGGTCAATGTTCATCCAGATGTCCCGAGATGAGCACTATCACCTTATAACTTTATAACCCAATTCCATGTGCCACAGGCAACTTCATGCTGCTGTGTGCACTGATGGGTGCTTTACTGTGTGCTGAGACAAGACAAGGGAGGCCGGGAAACGAGTATAAGGGAAGAAAAAGGCTCTGATTTATAATCCAACCGAGAAGTGTGTAATCTAATCGGCAAAACACACTCAAGGTTCACAAAACAGGAAAGCATATATTTGCCTTGTTACATGACTTAAGCAATTCAACAGCAAAAGCTGAAAGGATTCAAAGAAGAAAAAATTGGAATTTGAGCCACTTTCTGGTTTTCTTTGGCTCCCTGTGTTCCTCCAGAGCCTGTCGAGACCCGAATACCCTTCCTCCAAGACCATGTGGAGGGAAAGCAGACCAGTACCCAGCACCAGGCCTTCGTCCAACAAACCCCAAAGATAACACACATTCTGTGTACATGGCCAGAGACCCAGACATATTTTGGAACCTGTTGGCTAAAGCACTCAAGGCCAGTCCATTTCTCCTCCCCCAATTTATTTTCTTCTCCCCTCTTTTCTTCACAGTGCAGCAGGAATGTGATTCATGAAACAATTATTCTATGGGATCCAGGGGCAGGGGGAGGCAGCTTCAATCCAGAAAAGGCAAATTGTAAATAATGCAAAGACAGATTCAAGATGTGTGAATATTCATCTTTCCCCTTGTGATGGGAACCAGATTTGTGGAGAGTTCACTGAGCTCCATTTCCTCTAAATTCCTCCCAGCACTCATGGTCAGTATATCCCATCCTTGGGCCAGATACACATCACACCGTGGACTCTTGCCTCCAGAACTGGCAGTTATACAGGTGCATAATGTAGGCAGCAATTCACCAACCCGTACACTGAAGATCTGTGCATGCCCTGGATGTATGCAAACCTCCATTTAAAAAATAAAAGTGAAAACATTTGCAGGTCCCTTCTCCTCCATCCTTCAAGGCCTGTTTGAAATTGGACATTCCTGACCTTGCACTTTTCAGCACTACCCCCTCTCCTTGCCTCCCATGCATCCCTGACACACTCCTGGCCCCAAAACAAAACAATGAAAGTAAAGAGACCCATTGAAGCCATTTGCTCCCAGGAACACAAAGCTGGTCTCTCACCACACCACGACCACCACCTAACCTCTCCCCCCACTCCGGCCCCACCCTGCGGAGAGACATACAATAGGTGCCTGTATAGTATTAATTTCGAGAGTAAATTACAAATGGTCTGGAACTCTTGACCACACAATGGGCTGTGCCTTCCACATCTTGGGATGCCTCTGTGACAGGGGGTGATTACTCAACCTCTCTGAGTCTCAGCTCCTGCAGGGCACCTGCCCTTCAGGGCTGCTGTGAGAATTTTAGATGCCAGAATTGGCATTTCAAACTGTGACTCACTATACACTCAGGAAGCAACAGCTCCCCTGCCCCAACTTCACCCCAGTCACAGCCCAGGGTTTAAAACTCCCCAGAATCCCCCTAAACCCTGGTTGACTGGAGTTAACTGGCCCCACCCATGGGTGCTCGGTGCCTCTCTGATACACACTGCACCCCATTCAAGAACTCAAAGCCATCTGGCCCCAAAATAACACTTCTGTCTAAAATCAGACCCAGTGTGGGTAACAAGTCAAGTAAGATGGTTATGGATGCCTTTGGACCAACTGAGTTTGCTACCAGAGGGCCATCGCAGAGGAGACAGTTCAGGTTGCAGGTGGCCCACAAGGCAACACAAGTGTGCACCGCAGGTTAATCGGCAGCAAACAGATGCCAGATTCATTCCCACGTGCAGCAACAACTACCCACGCTCTGCCTTCTGACGGGATGTTTGCGTTTGGGCTAAAGTTGCCTCTCTGTCCAATGTGCAGCAATTCGGCTCAGCACAATGCTACCACGAACTTGGCCCCTCTCAGGAGGGCTGGGGGCTGGCCTGACAAAGGCCCCTACATTCAGGGACTGAAGGAAGGACATGGGGTGAGTGGGGAAGAAAAGAAGGACTGTCATTTTATCAGACAGAGGGGAAGACTGTCTACAGGTGGGAAGTGGCCATCCTACACACAGAGCAGACAAAATGCTCTTTCTCCTAGATAAGCTGGGCGTGAGAGGCTTCTGGGCCCCAGGCCAAGCCTCTGGAAATGAATGGGGAGAGGTTACCTTCACAGGCCCACCCCCGACACCCTCACCCTGCCACTGCCCAAGCCTTGGCCCCCCTGAAAGCAGCCTGTCAGGCCAACCTCACCCACAGACAAGACAGAGATTCAGTGCCCAAGACATAAACGTAACCAGTGTGGCCTATTAGTCAGCTCATCAGCAAGCATTGTTGAATGCCCATTTGTCCATTCAGGTGCCCAGTGTCTACCAAGTGCCCACCTTGAGCCACTCCACAGGTTTGCCTGCGGGGATACGGAGGTAAACAAAGCCCACAGCCCAGAGCGTGCTGACTCCTGAAGGGTCCACAGTTAGGAGATTACAATCTAGCACAAGAGCTGGGTAACACAGAGCAAGGTGGGATTCTCCGGAGCTTGTCCCCACCCCACTTAGCATAGCGTTTGGGGTAAGGTAAACCCACAGTGGACTTGGATACATCTGCTTCTGTTAAGGGCATCATTCCACTGGACTCACAGTGAGAACGATGGCCGCTGCCTACTGAGTGCCTCTCGGGTGCGAGGTAGAGCTTTCGCTCTGATCTACGTCCTACAGACAAGGGAGGCTAAGGCTTGGGGAGGACAGACAACTGGCCCAAGACCACACAACACATCATTGGAAGAGGCAAGAGCTGAGCCCATATCCTTGTGCCCCAAGTGCCATGTCCATCCCCCTCGCCACCCAAGCGGAAAAAGGAGCACCCATGTCCCACCTTCACCTAGCACCAAGTCACTTGTGGACTCCCCCAAGGAAGCACCACGTGACCGATGACCCAGGGATCCTCTTCACAGCCTGGCACGGTGTGTGACAAGTTGACAATAAGCAAAATATTTGCTTAACCGAAGGAATGTGGCAAAATAAACTCGAGGTAAGAGGAGGTGGGAGGTAGGAAAGAAAGGCGGCCCAGAGTCTTCCTGGAAGGGTCAGTGAACACAGATGTTTTTGTTGCCTTGGAACATGTAATCCCCAGGAGGGAATCAAGTTTGAGCACAAACAGCATATGTTATATCCACCTGGGAGTAGGCACCGGGCCTGCCTGGGTGTGTCACACTGGCTCCCAAATAGGGAAACGTCACGTACGAAATAAGCTCCCCCAGGTGAGGAGCCTGAGGTTTACGAAGGCCCTTCTTCTGGCCCTTACAGCCCAAGATGTTCTCTGGCCCTTTCACAGCTCAGCAGCCCCTGCAGGCATTCTCAGGACAGAAGGCTGGCCAGGACCAGGACAGAAGGGCCCACCAGACTCCAACGCCTCTTCACAGGCCTTTGGCCTTCTGGGAGAAGCACTCTCCAGGCCCTCCATCCCTTTCTACCTCTATTGTTCCCTCTGTCATTGTCTCTATCTGCCTGCGGCAGTGGATGGTGGGAGGGACAGGGCAGAACATTCAGGAGCAAAATCAAAGTTCTTACAATAACAGGGTACCACTGGAGCCATAAGAGATCCTCAGGATTGCCTCCTCCAACCTCGTCTTTCTGGTGGGCAGACAGAGGCCCTTCAGAATTAACCATTTTAAAGTGATGTCACTGGGACTCCAAAAGTCTTCCTTTCCCTCCTCTCCTCTGTTTCTTCTCATCTTCCTCCTTCTACAGGGGAATGAGAGGGAGTATTTCTGACCCCACTTTTCTCTTACCCTAAGCTCTGCCTCCATATGTAGTGTCCCACGGAAAAATCACCACCTCAGTGTGGACACATCTTGGTGCCCCGGGTACTAGGCTGCCTCCTCCATGTCCCAGTGGCATTCTCGCCATGGCTACCAATGGAGTCTCACCTGTCATAGCAGGGACAATCTATTGAGCGCCTAATAGGTTCTTAGTGCTCATAGAGATCCTCACACGAACCATACAAGGCAGCTATTTTTAGTGTTCACATTTCATCCATGAAGAAAGTGAGCTTGGTGAAGTGAAGAGGATTGTCCAGAGCCACAGAGGCTAGTGCCAGATGGAGCTTGGATTCAAGCCTGCCTTTGTCCAACTTTAAGCTCAGCTATAAAGTCACAAGCCTGGACTTAAGAGACCAAAGCCAGCAATCAAATGAGTGCTGCCCCTCTGCAGTGAGGAGGGGGCGGAGAATCACATGTCTGCTCCAGCGCTACAAAAACTCAAAGCATTTCTGGATTTGGAAATCATTGACAAATTTACACCCCACCCAGAATTCAGATTCAATGCATCATAATCACATATTTGAGAGACCAAAAATACCTTTCCCTCATTGGCTTTCTCTCTTATTCATTACACTGGCCTGGAAACTACCTTGGGAAGTTTCCTAAAAGCCAGCTAACCTGAGATGTCACTCCAGGAACATTCAGGAGAACACACCGATGCCATCACGGGCCTCTTCCCAGGACATCCTCCCTTTCCAAGCAAGGAGGCAACACTCAGCCTGTCTGTCAGTCCTGCACTTGTTCCCAGCATTCTGTGATGCTGGGCACTGAAGTTCATTGCCAGAAATAAACATAAAAAGGTCCCTGTCCTCTTGGGGCCCTCGACATAGGGACTATACTTCAGGCAATTTTGCAGAGGACTTCAACTGCCCCAAGCATCACAGATGCAAAAATGACCAGGATACAGTCTCACGCTGCAGGAATGCTGCATGCCAGCAGAAGGTAGGCATCCCAGCCACCCCTCGAAAGTTGGGTGCACTAGAGCAGAGGTCACCAACAGGTGGTCCGTGAGGTCTGAAAGGTTGGCGACCGCTGGACTAGAGTGAAGAGTTAGGGAAGGTGCAATGGCCACCTTGAAGGTGGCTGTCCATGTTAGGAAGAGTCATGGTCTATGGTCCATGTTAGAGAAAGAGTCAGTCACCCAAAGGTGACCAAAATGAAATAACAAGAACAAACGCTCACATAGCACTCACTACATATCAGATGAAACTCTAAGCAATGACTCCTATTTTCCTCCCATCAATTCCAGGAAGTGGTTACTATTATTAGCCCCACTTTCCAGGTGAGTAAACTGAGGCACATGGAGGTTAGGCAACTTGGCAAAAGTCTAAAAGTCTGTAAGTCGCAGAACTATGGTTTGAGCTTAAATAGTCTGGCTCCAGAGGGCATGTTCTCGATAACTACACTCAACTGAGGAGAGATGATTCTCATTTGGACATGTAGTAGGTTCTGGTCCAGTAGATCTTAGAAAAGCAGCCACGTTACTCATGTTATTACTCATGTTTGCTCCCTTATTATCTCAGCAATGAACTCTTGAACTCGCTCTGCTAAAACATGATATCTGAACTGGGTAGGATGGTAAAATGACATCTCGAGGGATGAAGCACTTCACCACAGGGAGGAAGACTAGCCTCTACCATCCGTCCCCCTTAGGCTCTTAATGTTCTAGGCCAGTGATCAGCAAATTCATTAGTCAACAGAGCCAAATATCAACAGTACAACACTTGAAATTTCTTTTGAGCCGAAAACCAACTTCTGTGCATGGGCTACGAAGTTTCAATCACCTGTACATGCGCGCCTGCACATGGTATTTTGTGGAAGAGCCGCACTCAAGGGGCCAAAGAGTGACATGTGGCTCACAAGCCGCAGTTTGCCAACCACTGTTCTAAGCAAAGAGCCACTCAAGGTAATATTCAGAGCAGGAGAGAGCTGAGGGGCAGCCGTGCTTCTATCCTGCGGAGCCCTATGAATCCACCGCCCTTGTTACCATGATGGAGAAGAAAGGACTGTCATGTGGCCACAGATGAGATGTCCCTTTTCTCTTTGGAATATAGAGAGGGGAGGATGAAGCTCCTTGGTCCCCTTGTTCCTAAAGGCATTTAAGAAGCAGAGTCAAGTCGAAAGCAGGGACAAGAAATGGGAGATTGAAGGAAGCCAGAGCAGCACAGGAAGTGGCTCAGAGTCAGCATCTCGAGCCAGAAAATTCTGGGATTGAAGGAATACTGCCACTTATTAACCAATGCCCCTTGGGCAAGCGCTATAACCACTATAAACCTCAGTCCTCAGTTTCAACACATCTATAGAATAGAGATAAGAATAGTAATCCCTACAACATAGGCTTTTTGAAATAATTAAGTGAGACACCATGGAGAGTGTGTCCCACTGCACAGGACAGTTAGCAGTACCCTGTAAGCATCCAGTGTTGCTGCAGGGTCATGGTCATCATTAGCTACAGCAGAGCCCACTGTGGATGGCAAAAGCACTTACCCTAGTATTCCCCCAGCATGGCAATCCAGAGCCCTTTCTGCAGTCTGAGTGTTCTCCAAATCCATTTCCTACTCCTCTTGGGTGTCCTACTACATTCCCCAGGATCCCTTGCAGCTAAGGTACCATGTGACTGAGTTCGGATCACTGAACTGTGTGGGCAGAAGTGATGTGAATGACTTCCAGGACTACTCCCATGAAACCACACCTCATGGTCCTTCCTTCTCATTCTTATGTCAGCTGGATGCAAAGGATTCAGCAGAAACCTGCAGGTCCAGAGGTTTAAGCAGCCAAGGTCCCTGAATGACTGCATGGAGCAGTCTCTCCATGAAGCACCTCATACTCCAGGGCCCCTCCATATGGCCTGGATGTCTCAGGGTGATCAGACTTCTTACATATGGTGGCTGGCTTCTCAAAAGCCAGTGCTCCAATATACCAAGAGAGAAGCTGCAAGGGTCCTTCTACATGCTCTCAGAAATCACAGCATCCTTCTCACCACATCCCATTGGTTATAAGCAAGTCACAGAGCTAGCCCTGACTCAAAGAGGGAACTACCTATAAGCATGAACACCAGGCAGGGTACTCACTGATTCTTTGAACACTAACAGCCACATTATTATTGATCCCCTTACTACCTAGCCTCCAGAACCCCCTGGAGGAGACAAATGAGATCAAAGGAGGAAAATGCCTGGCCCTGCCCACAAGGAGCGTCAGATGGATGGTGCTCACATGGGCAGAGAGGACACAGGAACAGGAGGATCAGGGGAGAGCAGACCTGACTTGGTGGTTGGAAAACACCTGTGGCCCAGGCCTGGGCACCTTGTGATGATGATCAGGCCGCTCTGCAGTAAAACCAGCTCCTGACTGTGCCAGGTCAGCACTGGGACTGTGCGGCAGTCCAGCGCACCAGGGCCTGGGAAGGGGCAGTGGATTGTGGACCTGTTTACTCTGGCTTGACCTCCTCACCCTGAACCAGCAGGCACCATGACCAGCAGAAAGGCCAGTTATGCAACCGCCCTCGCAGCAGGCTGCCAGCCTCAGAGACCCGGCCTGGCTGCCAGGCCTGGTGGTGCGACTGCAGTAGGCCTGGGCTCGGACTGCCATTTTCCATACAGACACAGGATGCTCTTCTGACAAATACCTGGGAACAGCGGGCGCCATGGGAGCGAGCTAAAAATAGCACTGGCAACTGAGTGGCCTTTTCTAAATCCTTGGGGACCTGTTTTGCTCATCTATGGGCCTTAAGACACAAGGTCTGGCACCTGAGCATTCCCTCCTCTCAAAGAACAAGTGCAGGGCCTCCTCCAGGTCAGCAGCTGCACAGTGGTCAGAAGTCACAGGAACAGCCTTTCCTGGGGGCTGGATCCACCTTCACACCCCCACATCCACTGCAGCCTCTCTAGCCACCCTCTGTCTGACCAATTCTCGGTGTTTTCTAATTTTTCTGAATCTTAAGTGACTGATGTTTCTCTTACTGTCGGGCCTCATACTATTTAATTTCTCAGCAAGTATATTATACCAGCCCAGCCAAACACGTAGAAGAGCCACACACGTGGATGTGTGGGCTGTGCACTGCACAACTCCGGGGCATGACTGGTGACCATGATGTGAATGGTACCTCTGCAACCTCACAATGTGGCGACGGGCGTTGCCAGGGAGGAAACCATGTTTTACACAACCCTGAGCCCTCAAAAGGGGACAATCATGCAAACAAGGACATGTGGACTGACCAGCTCATTTCTTGCCTCCAAACATTCCACCCATGGGGTTTGGCAGGCGCAAGGCCACAGTGCCCAAAGGTCTAGAAAGAAATCCATATTTTGATACAATAATGTATTTCCAGGCCGTGGAGGTGGAGAAGGGCAAGGATCGATCTTCCTGAGGTAAGGTAAGATTCATGGCCACAGAATGAGTTACCTCCGCCTTCTTCGAAGTGTGCAGATTAAATTGTTTGCCCTACCGACATACAAAATGCACTGTATTTATAACAGATCAGGGAATTCAGATGTATTTATTAGCTTTTCATAGAATGCCCATGCTTTCAATAACACAGTTCAGAGTTTGAGATATGAGCAAATGGCATGTGGACATAATTCTGCATCAGGATGGTTAGGGTCAAAGCCTAAAGACAAGACTGCTGGTGGGTGTCAAACATCTCCCATCCTCCAGATCTCCTGTCTCCTGCATGTGCGCGTGTGCATACACACACACACACACACACACACACACACACTCCTCTCAAATTTCTAAAAATTTGTTTGAATTCTGCAGATTGCTCCTCATACCTTCCAAGTATGTGTTAATATTAAAAATCGTGTTTTTATCAAAGAAGACCGATAGCCAGAAAAATGCCCCAATATGTACTCCATGCCTCACATATTCCTCAGTGCAGGGACATGGATACATAGTTCGTAAAGCATAACTGGATTATCTGATGTGAATGCCACTGCAACCCTGGAGATGTACAGTGAGCAACCTGCATGGCTGCATACAGCACACTGCCTACCAGGTAGAAAAGGTAATTTCCATTCTCCAGCAAAGGAAACCAAGACTTTCAGAGATTAAAGGGACTAGGTAACCTTTAAGGTTTGTTTCCATCTGATAGAACAGAACTCTCTGAACCATCAGAGGGATCTCGCATCTCATCTGAGGATGGTGCCTGAGTCTCAACACAGTGACTCCTCTTTTCAGTCTTATCTGGGGCCTGAGCTTCTCTAACTGTGTGCAGAGCTGAGCAGAGCAGAGCCGACCTGCCACTGCAAGAGGTATAATTCTAGGCACACAGTACAGGGGTTAGATGTGTGGGCTCCACTGTCGCCTGCCAGGATTGAATCCCGCCTCTGCCTCTCATTAGTGTGTGACCCTGGGCAAGTTATTCAAACTCTCCATGCCTCAGTTTTCTAATCTGTACAATGAAGATAATAATATTTATCATGGGGCTATTGTGAGGATTAAATAAGATAACACACATAAAGAACTTAGAAACTACCAGATACACAGTAAGCATTCAAGGTTTGCTATATAAAACTTTTTTAATAATTTTATTTTCTATGCCTCAGTTTTCTAATCTGTAAAATGGGGATTATGAAAGTGTTTGCTCCATAGGATTGTTCTTGAGGTTTAAATCTATATATCTAAAACCTTAATATGCAAATAGACCAAATGGTAGAACAACCGAACAACCGGTAGCTATGACGTGCACTGACCACCAGGGTACACATGCAGAACATGGTGGGCATCAGACATGGGGGGATGGTGGAGCAGGTGAGCGGGACACCAGACCAAGGAGGGGCGCCAGTCCTTGTTATCGGGGTGAGCCTCTGGTGGTTACTGAAAATTCTTTGCTCCCATACGCCATGGTCCCACCCAGCACTCTCACTCTCTGCCAGCCCAATCATTCTGTGCCATCAGTGGGTGCGAGCAGGGGCCGGTGCCTTCAGTGTGTGAGAATGACAGTGGTGGGAGCTGGGCCACCAGCAGAGAGAAGACCGAGGGCCACAGCAGAATGTGCCAAGACCCGCCCCTGTACCATCACAGCCTCACAGCCCACAGTTCCTTTCAAGGTGCATGAATTTGTGCACTGGGCCCCTGGTAACATAATAAAAACACAAGGAGTTTTAACACAATACTTGATGCATAGCAACTATTCAAAAAACATTTTTCCCAATGAAAAAAATTCCAGTTCACATAGAAAGACTTACCAAAACAAAACACCACTGAGCATGGAGAGCAATGTGATGCCTAAGGAGGAAGAGGAAAAGGCTAAGAAGAAATATTTGAGAATCAAGTGCTGTTTCCTAAAGCAGGTGACAGAGAGGCTTTATTAGCCTTGAGAGCTCTCTATTTTCAATTCATTCTCTCTGAGATCATGAAGTACAGAGGAGCAGAGGGAGCAGGCGCTGGTGAGCTGGGGAGGAAAGTGAGGTGTCTACACCTCACTTGCCAGTTTCTCTTTCCACCATTAAAACCATTTCAAAGCCCTGCCTCGCACTTAAATAGCATCATCCCTAGAGATAGCTGTTTCAGTTTCATTACAGACTGTGTTCATAGCATACAAATAGAAGCCTTCATGATTTTATTAGTTTCCATGCAACTCAGGAGAGATTTGCATGATAACATTTCAGCTCCTGATTTAGAGAAAGGGCCAATTAAAAACAGCGTGCTTGCACTGCCTGTCACTGGGAAATGAAAAGGTTGCCCAAGTTTTCAAACACTGTCATACATAACTGGTTCATGGCCATAAATCAAGTATTCAGCACTTGTAGGATATGTTTGCCCCCCACCCCACCCCAGAAGAGTTAAACTATAAGACAGGAAAAGCTAAGGAAGTAATTTTGTCTGGGGTTTCTCAAGTCCTACACAATTCACTCAATAATACCCAAAGCTACCTGGTACTCTGTGGCTCTGGGAAGTGTTCATGAAAGGTACCTGTGACAGGTGAAAATTTATTACATAGCCCGGGAGCATAATCTAATTGATGGCATGTAACCTAAGAGACTATTCAGAAAATTCTGCCGTACTAGCAACTGATGAGTTGCGGGGTGAGGGGGTGGCGGTGAGTTCAGAAGTGTTTGAGTATGTGAAGATCACCCCTTCAGACACTCCCTTTGGCCACAGAAGCTAAGGTCATCTGGGCCCCCCTCTTGGCAGCTGACCTGCTCCGAGGAACAGGGCTGAGATGAACATTCTTGTTCTGGGGTTGCTTCTGAGGCAGGTTAAGAAAAAGCATCAAAGTTAAGTTGATTTGTATGACATTCTCTTTAATCAGATGTTTCTTTTTATGCCCAACCTCAATACAGCCAGGCCTATCCCAGTCTGTTCTATAATTGAAGGCCTTTTTAACTTTTCCTCCACATCAAAACTTAAAATTGAAACCTCAATAGTAGTGTCCTATATCCTTGGAAGTAACAACATAATAGTAGGTTATATCCTTGGAAGTAACAACATAGTCACAAAAACCTGTTTCTGAGACTGTTTTTAATGACAAGTTTGATGGTATTTCTGATGGGGTCTGTGTCCTTAGATTCTAATTATTAAATATGCCATCTCATCAAAGCTAATACTGAAGTTTTTGGTACATGTCCATCAAATGTCACTCTTGTGATTTCTAGAACTGCTCCATGATCCCACTACCCTGAGTAAGTTACTCCTGGGTTCTTTGTTAAGTACAATGAAAGCGTTAAAATCTGTTTTAAGAAATGCCTGTGTATGGAAATCAATGAATCAGAGAGCATGTTAATATAAGAGAAAACTGGGTCCCAGAGACGGTGACCAGCCTAAGACACCACAGCCACGCACACATCTACATAAAAAACTCAGTAGTCCCTTCACTTCCCTGTAAGAATAAACACCATTAAACCAGAGTCTCTGGGCAGAAAGAGGGTTGTTCTGTCTGCTCTTCTGCTCCCAGTGTGGATGCCATTGAAATTGAACCAGGCCCACTAGGCACTTCTCCTGGGACTGCCAGTTACCAATGCTCAGAGGAAGGATGGTAGCCCCCTGACCCACAAAGGTGAGTGTCGTGGTAGAAAATGTGTCTGGGAAGCAGATGTGCCCAAAGATAACGGGGGTCATCTCTAGGAGGTGGGAATCGAAGATATGTTTCCCTTTTAAAAATAAATTGTGGTAAAATAGACAAAATTTACCATCTTAACCATTTTTTGTGTACATTTGAGTACTCATCATTTTACATTCCCACTAACAGTGCACAGTGTGTACAAACTTTCACATCCTCGCCAACACTAATTATTTTCTGAGTTTTTATACAGCAGTCATACAAGTGGGTGTGAAGTGTCCTTCTTTTCAAGCATATTTGCATTGTTATGCATAACTTTTTCATTTTGCAAAATGGATATTCTAAACCCATTAAACAACTCGCCATTCCCCAGCCCCTGGTAATCTGCAATCCACTTGCTGTCTCTGCCAATGGTGACTACTCTCGGCACCTTATGTAAGTAGAACCATACAGTAGTTGTCCCTTTGTGTCTGGCTTATTTCACTCAGCTTGATGTTTCTAAGGGTCATCCGTGTTGTAGCATGTGTCAGTACATCCTTCCTTTTCACCTTATACTCCATGCATGTATATACCACATCCATCAATGGGCACTTGGGTTGCTTCCACCTTTGGGCTGTTAGGAATGATGCTGCTGTGGATGTAGGTGTACAAATGTCTTCTTTTGGATCTGTGCCCAGAGTAGATCTGCTGGGTCATAATTCTATTTTTTTAATTTTTTGAGGAACTACCATACTGTTTTCCAGAGTGGCTGCATCACTTTACATTCCCACCAGCAGTGCACAGGTGTCCGAGGCTCCACAGTCCCGCCACCACTTGCTGTTTTCCGGGTTTGATAGAGCAGGCCCACTAGCAGCAGTGAAGTGTGAGGTGTCCTTTTCTTTCAATGCCTCTGCACTGCCCACATTTTCTATAAGGAATATACTGTGCATTTAGGGTTAAGGACAACAGTGTAAAACGCAGAAATTGCAGAAGAAATTTTATGGGGAAAATGGGTTGCACATGAACTTAAGGGTTTCTTTTTTAAGACTGAGGCAAGCCAATGACTTCTCTGCTGGGTTCAGCTGGAGACACCATCCCATAATTTTCAAGAATCTTCCCATTGATCAGCTGTGCTGCCACAGACAATCCACTGGCAGAATGGTCATGACTCCTGGGCAACTCAGACAACCCCTATAAGCCCGGGGAGGAAAGTGCTCGCAGTGCACAAAGAAGAAAAACAATGTCTGAAGCTGTTGCCAGCTGAAGTTGGTCATGAAAATTCCCAGAACCTGGATAGACCCTCTCCTCTTCCAGATCTTTCCTCCAGACCTCAGAGCCCTTATCTCTGGTTCTTCATTTGATTACTGCCCCTTGCCCACTTTCTCACCTTCCAGAGCCACAAAGGGTCCACTCCCAGAAGTCACAAGTTCAATCAGCAACTTCTCTCAAAGAGGAGCGAGAGCCAGAACTGGTTTGGCTCAGTGGATAGAGCGTTGGCCTGCAGACTGAAAGGTTCCAGGTTCGATTCCAGTCAAGGGCACATACCTTGGTTGCAGGCACATCCCCAGTAGGCAGTGTGCAGGAAGCAGCTGATCGATGTTTCTCTCTCATCGATGTTTCTAACTCTGTATCCCTCTCCCTTCCTCTCTGTAAAAATTCAATAAAATATATTTTTTAAAAAAAACAAAAAACAAAGAGGAGCGAGATTCAGCTCTTGTATAACAAGTTTACAGGGAAGATCCTGAAAAGCCTCGAACCTGGTGTCTGGGTCACAGGCCAACAGGCCCACAGGAGCAATTAATCAGATGGGATTTCCCACCAGAAAAGCTAAAACCTTCCAAAACTGCAATCACTATTTCCACTGGTCTTTATATATTGCTTCACTCCTTGGAGGTAAGGTCCCTTGTCACCATTTATGTAGCAAGACAAAGAGACTAAAGCAAAATCCTTCTGATTATGCATTTATCCAATCTCTAGCTCCCATAAGAGAAGTCCTCATTTCCTTCGTGTAACCATCTCCCTGCATCCCTGCTTTCTCCTGTATGTTCTCTTTTCCTCTCTGGCTTCTTCCTGCTCTGCACAACAGGGGAAATGCAGCACCAGTATCTGGAAGCCCAAGAGAAGAGAAGAGATGAGCAGTTGGGCAGAAATAATCTTCAATTCTAGGCAGCACCTATATTTAAATGACACAAAAGAGGCTCAAGACTTATCTGTTTTCTTTCCTTTAGGTAGAGCTGACACACAGAAAGCAGAGCCCAACTTGGGCTTCTTAACAAAGGATCCACACTCCACATCTGGATTCTTGGCATGGCCCCAAAGTTACATCTACTCTCGGCCCAGCACTAAACTGTGAAGGAAGATAAACTTTGGAGACACAGGCACGCACCATAATAAAGAGGCGACCCAATGGTCCAGGGGCAGCCAAAACCTCCACCCACACACAGCTTCTGGACAAGACCAGACAGATTTCAAAGGGCACTATAAGAACCAATAGCCAGAATGGGCCATTTTCCCAAACTTTAAAGAATGGAGCAAAAAGACACCCCAAGAGATAGAAAGTGTCTGCACAGGAGCAATACAGGTTAAGGGTGTTGTATGTCTCAACAATGATGCTGACACCTCAATACCGCCCACCTCTGGGTCTTCCTGGGCTGGATTTAGAATTTGAAGCCTATCATCCACCAAGACTTGTTCCAAGGATCCTGGAAATGAACCAAAACAAAGAGGGACAAATGCAAGGAGAAAGATCTTTCCATTCATCCAAAGGGGTGGGGGATTCCCAATGGAATGATGGACATCCTCATCTGTGCTGGCAATGGGGCAGAGGGCTCCCAGCGTGGCCCAGACACCAGGGTTCTGAGGCTTCCTGTGGTACTGGGAAGGAAGCAGGGCTGGGCCCCAAAGCCCCCTTCCACCACTCTGACTTTGTAATTCCATGTGCTTCCAAACTTGCAAGATCAAGCCCCTACTTGTTGTCCACTAACCTCCAAACTTCAGCCCCTCTGACCCTGGACGTGGCAGAAACCACTAAGGAAGAAGGGAAAAGGATGATGAGCAAAGAGAAGGAGAAAAGGAAGGAATCGAGGCTTTTCTGCTAAATGCCTGGAAATACCCAGAGTGCACGGGGATGTGGGCCCTGAGAAAACCTTGTAGGGGTCAAGGAAACAGCATAAAGAATACCCATCACTGAGATGTTTTGAATAAGTACGCGCTGGGCCATGGAAAGCATTAGTTACACAGGTCATGAGATCTTCCAGGGAGATGGCTCGGAGGCCGGCTTTGAGATGTTAAGTAGACCCATTGTGGACCTTGAGTGCGATTACATTTCCAAATTGGTAATTAGACATAATGTACCAAAGACAAACATCTAATAATGCCAAAACAAAGCAAATTTCATCTTCAAGCTGCCATTCTTTGGAAGCTGCCCTTCCATCCCCTGCCTGACTCATGCACCTCATGCTCATCCTGAACTAACTCCTTGTCACCCACTGGTCAAGAGAGACCAGGCAGTGTGAACAATTAAAATCCAGGAGTGACTCAAACAGCACTTGGTCACCAAATCAGTTCATCTTATTCACCCAGAGTTTCTTCATAGCTTCTAACAAATTATACCCCCTCCCAAAAAAATACAGCAAAATGTGTTTGCACCTACTACATTCCCACCCAGCTCCCAACAAACATATGTGCTTGCAATTACAGGATTCACTTCCTGCCTTCAAGGGGTTTGGAGGCAACTCAGAGATCAGACATGTGCATACCCCATGAGAAGATAACTGGGCTCTTTTGCTTCTAACCCTGTGAACTAAAGGTCAGATCTTGGTCTTATAGTTCCTCTAGTACCTAACTCAGTATGCAGAATATACTCACTGTGCAATGAAAGCAGAAACAACCACCATGATGACCATAGGATTTGAGAACTGACTGTGTTGGGCATTATATTAAGCCCTTCTTCATCTGGGCTGCTGGAGATGGTCGTGGGCCTAGTGTACTCCAGGCCCTCCCCTTGGACAATGGAACAAAAGAAAGAGCATATCTCAAGGAAAAGTCCCTGACAGAGTGAGCTGCGAAAGACCATGCTTCGGTGAGAGGAGCTAGTCTTCATCCGTTTCATCAGCGGGATTTCTGAGAGATTCCACGGGAGGGCTGCACAGCACAGGGCCACCCATCTCTCCCCACTCGGCAACCAGGCCCCCAACTCAGTCCTTTCCAGTTGAACCTCTGCTTAGGAAGGCCCACCCAGGTCCTGATGGAAAACCAGGCTGTCAGTATTGCTTTGCTCTGACTTCAAACACTCTAGCGGGAGCGGCCAGCAGCTGGCTTCCTGGAGCATCACCACAGCGCAGCCTTGACTACACCACGAGCCTTTAATTTTGCAAGAAGGTAGTTTGGCTGGGCAGCCATCCTAGACTTCAGAAAGCCTCTCCCCTTGCAGTGTGCCCAGCTGGCAGGAGGGAGAGCCCACATGTTGACCGCACACAGACCACACCCAGTACATCTATAGAACCCTGCTCTGGCCACCACAACCCTACCCCAAACCAGTAGCACCAGTGGGTTCCTAGGGAGCAGGCTCTTGAACACTCAGCCTTAGCGGGAGGTGGCCAACCTGGCCATCCAGCGCAGTGACCCTCCCGCTTCTCATCCCTTCCCACTGCTGAGGAGTGGGGAATTTCCATACTTAAAAATAGGCCTGTCTTCAGGGAGAGGCTGCCTTGAGGCTGAGGCCTGGACCAGACCCTAGCGACTCACACTGTGGTCTGTGTAGCACGGCCCTGCCAGTGTCCTCTCAGAAATGCAGAATCTCAGGGCCCACTGTGGACTTTCTTAATCAGAACCTGTACTTATAATAGCTCCTTGGGTGATTCATGTGCCTATTAAGGTGTGAGAAGCCCCAGGATTAGACGGCTAGATGCTCTACCCAACCCTTGGAGGTGAAGATCTGACACCGCAGTTGAATATTCCTTGAGCCTTCTATCCAGAATGCTGGGTCACCCCTGCCGCTGGAAGGTGGAGCCTTTGAATTTTCTCCACGTGGCCAGGGCCAGATTCCACCCACTCGGAAAGCATTTCAACAAAGGAGACACACTTGCCCCCCACTGCACACAGAATGACTGTGCGATTTCAGAGGTCCTGCTCTAGCCCGATCTTGCCTGACCCTCACGAATGGCTCCATGAAGACCAGCTGGGCCCCAGGAGCTGTGGCATCACAACACAAGTACAATTTTTTCCATGGGACTCCACAGCTCTGAAGTCCCAGGAAGGTGATTGGCAGGTTAGCATGGTCACTGCCTCTGTGAGCTGGGGCATCCTTGCTGGCCACTTTGGGAAGAAGGTGCTGGCATTGCAATCTACGCAAACCTGATTGCTTCTGCACTAGGCTCCTCTATCCTAGTGAGGAGGTAAGGAGACAGGAAGAAGGAGAAACAGACAAAGCTGGCATTACCCCTGCTGCCAAGCACCCAATGAATGTCCCCATTCAGGGAAGAAGACTGGTGAAACCACTTGGCCTTGACCTAGGAATTCTTCCTCCCCCAGGCCAAATGCTAGGGCATTTCTTCCTTTCCTCCTTATGCATGTGTGGGCAAGAGCCTTGGACACTGGAAGCAGGGCCAGCCCATGGCTTACATTTGCCGTGTCCTCCTAGAAAGTGCTATAAGATGGGGTTAAGGGGAGTACCAATCCCATAGGGCTGTGGTCTATTCCAATCCCCAATATGCAGATGAGGAAACTGAGGCTCATAGTAGTAAAGTCCTTGCCCAAGGTCACAGGCTGACTCTCGGGTAAGCACAGCAGGCTCGACATCTAGGCAAGCCTGCTCTAAGTGAGCAGTCAGGGCAGCTTAACCAATGTCTTTCCTGCAGGATTCCCCCATCCTGGACTCTCCCAGGGGCATGCAAGTATGCCATAACTCTCCATTTTCTCACAAGGTAACTTCAAGGGCAAGTGCTCCACAGAACACACTTCAGAAAACACTAGAACTGGTCCAGGTAGAGAGCATCCTGGTTAAGATACTGTTACCTTATTGGGGAAGCATGTCTGTGAGCTCCAGAATGGGGTTAACAGAGATTAACAGGATGCCGAGCTGAATTCTTAAAGGAATGGTTGCACCATTGCAAAACACACTCTGATCTAGAACTTTACCCAGTCTCTCAACTCCTTTGACTTTCTGACACTGAATCAGAGAGCAGGAAGGGACATGAGGAGCCAGAATTCAAGGGATGAGGAACAGCCACACCTGCCCAACAAACCTTTCACTTCTGATGAGTCTACATCTCCTGGAGCCCTATCCTGTCAATGCTCATCCAAGGACTTCCACGCCATAATGTACCAGCCATCCTGCTAGGCCTCATCCACAGAGCCTGCCTTGGCTGCCCCTCCCCAATCTGCCAGCCCTGCAACAGCCAAATGCCCAACCTCGGGCTGAATTAAGGGTTTTGATATTCCTTCTGGCTCAACAGTTCTATTTGTTGTAGCCTGTGCCCTACAGGGGCCAAAAGGTAAGGAATCAAGAGGAATAAACTCACCCCTCGGTGGAGCTACAGCAGGTCCCATTTACAGGAGCCCTGCTAACTGCCAGGCATTTGCTGGATGCTACATGCCTATCTTTGCCATTCCTTATAAGAACCCTACAAAGTAAGCATCATTATGCTCTTTTTACAGATGAAGAATTCAAGGCTTAACATGGTTGCCCGACAAAGACGCCCTAGTAATAGATGTGAGATCCAGTATTTGCACGTGGGTCTGACTGTAGTCTCTACTCAAGTGTGTATTTCCATAAAGAGAGCCAGGCATGAGAAGCAAGAGCTGCCTGGATAAGAGAAGGTCAGCTGGAGTGGGACTGAGAACTTCTCCAAGGCCTAAGTGATCTCATCCAAGGAGCCTGTGAAGGTCGTCCGATGCAGCTGATCCCTAGGACACGCGAGATGAGACACAAGGGCCAATGTGCATCGAGAATTCAGAAGCCCTGAAGCTCCAGCCCTGATTGGATGCATCAGGCCAGACCCTGGGTAATTACCAAGCCATAATGGGATCTGATATTTATATTAGTCACTAGCCTGACAGAGAACACGTGTTGTTTTTCAGACACAAACATGGAGACAATACCTCAATAATTCATTACATGCAGACCAGCCTCAATCAAGCCCAAACTTCTACAGGGGGAACAGCTCTAGCTCAGGGCGGTAGGGAGGCCGCCACATGAGGCCCCTCAACAAGCCAAATCTCCCCAGGAAGCCGGCCTCAGCTTCCAGACCAACTGAAAGAAAAGGAGACTGTGTGCTGGACCGGGGCAGGAGATGAAGAGAAAGACATAGGAGGGGGGAGGGGAGAGCGCTGAATTCCTAAAGGAATGGCTGCACCACATTCTGAGCTAGAACTTTACCCAGTCTCTCAACTCCTTCCACTTTCTGACACTGAGTCAGAGAGCAGGAAGGGACATGAGAATGCAAAATTCAAAAACCACATTTTAAACACAAGAAAAGAGACCAGAGAGGTTAAGTGACTTCTTCAAGGTCACAGCCTTCTCAGGCTGCCAGAGCAGCTCCCTGTTCACACCAGTTGGATTGGACCTCAAAATGTCACAGCACAGTCAAGAGCGAGAGCTCTGATGAGACCCAACAGAAAAAAACAATGTGATCAAGAACAGAAAAGGGCATAGCACTGAAACGACTGTGTCCAAGGTCCCAATAGGAGAGGAATATGATTCATGTTCCTATTTATTTCCTAAAAAGAAAAACCCACACACAATTCTTTTCAAAATAATAGAGTCATTCACCATTTGGGATTCAGAGGCCAAAAGTACCACTGATGCATCCACAATCCCAGGTTCCTTTGATCAGAAAGGATGCTATGGTCCCAGAGGCCCAAAGCCTGTGGTTCCACAGCTCTCTGCCGAGAATTACCTCCAGGGCAATTTCTGAGCTAAAAAGACCCGCCCCCACAATGGACCCCAGCTCCTGGTCAAACCATCTTGGGACTGAATGAAGGTGAGGGGAACACCTGTGGGGACCAGTAGAATTCTGGGGAAAAGTAGCCCAGGTTTGCTTGAGAAACCCAGCAGTAAAGTAATTATTCCAAGTTCAAGCCAAATGCATTCTTCTGTACTACCAAATACTTAGAAGGCAAAAAGAATGAAGGACAAAAAGATTCATGACTGCAATGGACATCTAGGGTAGAAAGAATAGTTTACAAAAGGCCTAAGTTCTTACCATTGGGGATAAAGAGCTGGCTATACACAGTTTAACTGAGCAAATCAAGGGGCACATAGTAAGAGATTCTGGGTGTGGTTTAAAAGGAACTCTGATGGTATCAAGAGCACCCAAACCTTGTTCTACATCACCTCACATCTTCCCAATCAACTGAAAGCATCTCTGACTTTTTGTAGAAGTTTCTAGTTATGTCAGCTCAATAGGTCTTAGAGCTACAAAATACAGCCTCATTTAGGGATTATTTTACTTTTCTAATGATCATTGCCATAAATCTATTTTCTTGAGAAAACTGACAGAAGTTGTGCTTGGTCATCATTCAGGAAAGAGATTCTTTATGGGAATGAAATGATTAGCATTTCAACCCGGGCACCGCCGTGACACTGATGTATATATATATCCTAGAGTAGAAAGAGGCTGGAGGGTGGGGGTTGGGGGCTGTAAGAGATCAACCGAAGGACTTGTATGTATGCATATAAACATAACCAATGGATACAAGACACGGGGTGGGGGGCAAGTGAGGGCTTGTGCTGGGGGACAGGGGAGGTGGGGGGGGGGAGTCAATGGGGAAAAAAGGAAACATATGTACTACTATTTGTAATACTTTAAATAATAAAAAAATAAAAATAAAAACACAAAAATAAATAGATAGATAGACAAATAAAAGGAAGATGTTGGAGAGTGCTTAAAACCCCAGGACTTACAGAAACACCCAAACTTACTTTGACTTTGATTCCTTGAAAAACAAAGTTTTCATTATGATCAAGAATGCCTAGTTGCTTATGGATAAGACAGTTTAAAAGTTCACCAAAATCACTCAATCACTCAGTCTAGAAAACATTTTAGATGCACACAATCATAAACTATCTTTTCCCTCAGGGCAGACACTGAAGCTCAGCAAAGGAACATACACTTCAGGGCTAAAGCATGGATAAGGCCCATGAGTGACCGTTGGTAAAGGGGAGAGCAATGCTAAGGACATGGTCTCAGGGTCTCAAGGCTAGGATTCTGCTTAATTTGGTGGATTCTCTGGGAATTGGGAGGTTTTCCACCATGACAAGTAAGGAGAAACCTCTGTGGCTGAGGCAGTAACTCGAAAGGAAACAGGCCAGCCCGTACCTGAAGGCTTCCGGACAAGCGGGAGAGTGAGGGCTTTAATTGTTCTCCCTTATTTCCAACACACTAGCATTTTCCAAAACACCCGCATGCTGCCACAAAACACAGCTGAGCTTCAGCACCCAACAGGATGTATAATTAATGAGGAGAGCAGGGTTCAGTTCACCCTGTGTCACCCAGAGCCCCTGTTTCCCTACCTCTTCCTAGAACTACTAAGGAGCCTGCGACAAGTTGCTGTGCCCTGTGGAAGTTTGAGGGGCCCTAGGATGAACTTTCCCAGAAAAGGTGTGAACATTCCGAGGGGGATCTCCCTCTACCTTGCTTTACTCCCCTAACCCCCTAGGTCTTTCCTCCTTCTGAAAATGCTGGCCCTGGGAGGTCTCACAGGATGGGAACTACTCAAACAGAAGGCAGCTGGGGTCACTTTTTTCCAGTTCTTTTTTTTATAGTCTGCAGTTTTCTATGCCCTCCTAACCTTCAGCCAATGGCGGCAAGGAGGGCAGAGGTCAGTTTGTAGCGACCCAGCGACAGACCAGGCAGTGAGCCTAGCAACCGTACTGAAGCCAGTGAGCCTCGGTGCTGGTGGGCGTCTGCGCCAGGAATAGCCTAACCCCATGTCCAGCCACCTCAGAAGAGTCGGGAAGGAGGCTCCGCGTGAAACCGCGGCCTCCGCGGCTCCCAGGCGGACCTCCCCGCTGCCCCTCCACCCCCGCCCAGCTCCATGTTGCTGGTGGCATTGCCAGGGATCTAAAGGAAGTGGCATGGGGGCGAGAATACAGGTGCCCCAGAAGCTGGGGTGTCGGCGGGGGGGTATGTTCCACGAGAATATCTAAGGGATGAAAAGGGAGGTGACATCAGATGTGTGACCTGCCACACTCCTAAAGTGCCAACCTCCCTGAGTTACCTCCAAAACTGGGGTACATCTGCCCAACTTTTCTCGCCCACACCCAAGTTCCCCCACTTCCTCTAGCCATGTGCCGCCCCAGAGAGTCCTAGTGCAAAAGGTTCCTCCTTTGCCGAAAAGACTTACCCTTTCTTCTGACTCCAGGAACTCATCTCCCAACAGGTTTCTAAAGTGCGACCGTCGTGCTCCCCTCGCCCACCGCTAGGAGCCGAGCGGCGGCGATGAGCCCTGGGGCACACGCACCCAGCGCCCCCAGCTTCCACGTTAGCTCTCCCTACCCCGCAGCGCAGCGCCCGAGCGGCACGCGTCCCCCACCCCGGCCACAGCCGCAAACAACCCCTACAATAAACAAGGGAACGGATTGGGAGTCCGCGTCCCGGAGCGCACCGGTTGGGGGTAACTCCTCGCCTCCGCCTCGCTGCCCGCTGCCAAAATCTGAGGGCGCGGGGAGAGCGGAGGGCAGGAAAGGCGGCGAGGGGAAGGCAGGCTAGGATGGAGGGACAGACGGCGCGGTGAGGAGCGAGGAGGTGGGATGTTGGGGACTCCGAGAAGCGGCGAGGCTGGCGCAGGGGAAGGGCGCCCAGGGCGCGCCTTACCTTCGTCTTGCCCCCGCAGTGGCAGCAAACGGTCCACAGGTACTTGAGCGTCCGCCAGAGCAGGATGATGAAGAGGCCCCCGAAGAAAGTCACCATGGAGGAGGCCAGGAAAGCCCACCACATGCGTTGGCCCCGGCTGTCGCACGGCACCTCCATGGTCACCGGGATGATGAGCGCATCCATCTTGGGCTCGTGGACCGAGGACGAAGAAGAAGAGGAGGATGAAGAAGAGGAGGAAGAGGAGGAGGCGTCTAGGCTGAGATGGTTCGCGTGGATATTGCTACTCATTCTAAGACTGCTGCCTCCGCCGCCGCCGCCGCCGTCGCCGCCGCTGCTGCTGCCGCCGCCGCCGCCGCCACCATTTGCCATAGCTAGCAACGGGCAGCGGGTGCAGGGGCTCGGGGGAGCTCCACCCGCCGCCAGCGCCACCCCGAACACCCATCAACAGCCATATTGCTGCTCCTGCTGCCGCCGCCGCCGCGGAGCGCGGGGAGGGGGGCGGGGAGGCGCCTGGGCTCGGGGCGCTGTGCGCGACCTGGCAGGGTGCGCGGAGATATATACAGCCAGCCGCGCCGCCCGCCCTCCCCCCGGCCGCCGGCCCGCCCGCCCGGGGGGGAGGGGGATGGGGAGCGGGGGCAGCTCCCCTCCTCCGCACGCGCCCCGATCTCCTGGAGTCGCGCTGGCCCGGAGCGCGGCTGTTGAGGGGGCGCCGCGGGCTGCCGCGTCCGGGGTCTGCACCGCCCCCGGGCCCGCCCCGGCTCTGTGCGCGGGCCCGGGTGCCCTCCGCACGGCGCCGCCCGCCGTGCGACACGCGTGTGCGCTGCGCTCTTGCCCGGGACCCCCTCCCCGCGCGCTATTCGCGCTGCTGACCAGCCGCTTTGAGCTTATTAGGCGGCAACTCGTTAATAATGTATAATCGGCCCCCTCCGCCCGGACGCCGGCCCTCCTCTCGCAGCTGCGCTCGGCTCGCGCTCCCCGCCCCTGCGCGCACTGGGCCGCGGCAGGTTCATCGCGGCCGGTCGCCGGGCGCCGCCGCCACTAGCCCACGCTCCCCGAGCGCGTCGCCACCGCGGAGCCTCCTCGGCCCCAGCCCGTTCTTCCTCTTGCCTCCTCAGGCTCCTCCTCGTCCCTGTCCACGCCGCCCGAGCCTCTTCGGTGCGCGCCCCGCGCTCCCCGCGGCCGTCAGCAGCTGCAGCAACTGGAGCGGCGCGGCGCGGCTCAGCCTCCCAGGCGGGAGGGAAGGAAGCTCGCTGTGCGGGGCACTAAGACTCAGGGCTGGGCAAGGGGCAGGTTGACCCTTCGGCAGAGGCCTGGCATGCACCCCTGCCACCCTCCAGTGTCCGAGGAAGAGCGCCCTAAGCCCAGGCACTGGACCTCGCAACTCTTTCCAGTGTTCTGCGACCCCAGCACAGCTCCCTGGAGGTCCCGAAAAGGATGGGTGGCCCCCATGGCAGGCCATTTTTCCCAAAGGAGACCCCATTGGGGATGGGAAGAGAGACCAGCTGTGGACTGGATTCCACAGGCCTCACGCCTTAAGATCCTAGATCCCTGGGCCTTGGGAGTGAGGAGGGCCCTTCTTCAAGGCACACACGCTAGTTTGTCCCCGACCAACCCTGAATTCGCTCCTCAGTCCACCCTTCCTAGATTCTCCTGAGCCCTGTGCCTGGAGGCAGGGCCATGGCCATCGGGAGGCTGGAAGGCTGGGAGGCTGGGGAATGGTCTGTGGCCTTGACAGCAGCAGGTGGTTTTTCTCCTGAAGCGACAGAGGCTGCCTAAGAAAGTAGACAAGGATGGGCAGGGGGGCCTTGGCCTCGGGGCAGCGCAGGTTCCAACCTGCAGTTGAGTTCCCTGAAGTCGCTTTCTTTTGTTTAGCTGGACTCCATCGTGTGAGGAGGGCAGCTACTATAGAAGAAGGGGTGCTCCCGGCTCATTCAAGCCCACCTTTCCCCACCAGGGTCTTTCCTCCTCCCCGCTTAAAGGTGAGAGAGAGTCTGGGTTTGTTCTGCAACCTTTATCCCTTTACCAGGAGAGAGTCCCCCTTCTGATTTTCTCAGAAACTTTGCGCCCCCTCCCCCGTGTGCTACCAGCTGGGCTACAGGTTTTAACAGTACTGATTAAAAGTACTGCCCATAGTGGTTTCCCCAACACTTCCAGCTCATTAGTTTAAGTCTAATTGGAAATTCTCGGGTTCTTTCAGCCCTTCCTGTGATGAGGGGAAGTTAGCATCCTTCATTGTATAGGCCAATACGCTGCCTGAGCCGCAGCTCAGCCCCTCCCCTCGCCCTTGAAGGCCCTGGACACTGGAGAGGACCTGGCAAAGGAGGCCGTGCTGGGCAGAGGCTGAACGCGATGTTTGCAGCTCTTACTGCTTCATTCACAACATATTAGTTGTTGCCTTCAGAACACACACCCATTAGAGAAAAGTCAAGGTCAAAGGGGGAAATGGAATGAGATAGAGTTCTTGGTGTTTGGTACTCGAAAGCAGTATGTAAAAAAAAAAGCTACAGTCTTTTCCAGAAAATAGAATTGTCATTCGTTTGGTACTTCCAACCTTGTCTTCCATGTCCATCAGCCACTCTGAAGACCTCCCTGCCCAACCAGTCCCACCAAGCAAAGGCCCTGGGTCTGTCCAGCACTGGGGAGGGGTGAAGGTGGGGGTGCTGTGGGGATGTGCAAGCAGATGACTATGGCCTTGAGGTTACTTGGTTTATTAGCCTCCTAAATGGCTGTAGTTTGCGGCCTTTGGGCCTCCATATATGTCAGGAAATTTAAGGGTTTTTCTTAAATCAAGTCTAAGATTTGAAATCTGAAAACAAAACATGTATAACATAAAAACAGTAGGAAAGGATAGGGCATTTTCCCCAGGGGATAGAAAACACCCATCATAGATTCTCCCCCCAGCCCCTCGCCAAAAAAAAAAAAAATTAGCGTTAGAAACCAACAAATCCCCTCCAGCCTTCTCTGGACTTTCCCCCCAACCAGGGTTCCACTGATATACCATCTGGGGCTATAAGAAACAGGCCACTGGTTGCTGTGACTTCTGTTACCCCAAATGCTGGATCCCCAGCTGTGTTTCTCCTCTACCATCATCTTCATCTCAGCATCCTTCCAGAGAGTTGGGGAGGCCACTAGACACCACCTCCTGCTCTCTTCATCACCCTGCCTGTGCTGATTGCAGCTTTCAGCAACTTCTGTACTATCAAAACCTGGGCTCAGTTGCTATTCATCAGAGACCCCCGCTGTGCAAGTCAGTGTCCTGCCATCTCTACAATCTCAGTATTCGCTGCCTCCCAAGTGGCCTGCTTGGTGGGCACTGAATGAGACAGTGCTGCCACTCAGCACCATCCACCAGAAATAGACCTCCTCAGGCCTTTTCCAGCTCCCCCCTGCTTTTTTCTCATCCACAAACTTGTGCACCAGGTTCAGGAAACCTTGCACTTGGCCTCACCAATTGAAGAAGAGTTTCTTTACAGGCAAGATGGAACATCAGACTTAAAAGGGATCTAGAGACCTTTCGTTCATTGTGTTTTCTCACTTGAAATTTGGAATAAAAACAAGAACTGCCCCCCCCCCACACACACACACACACATTTCAAGGGTCACTTGTAAAGATAAAAATGAAAACATACAGATTTTTTGTGTAATTACTGTGACCCAAAAACAGACAGCCACACTCAGACCGTTTCTTCTCACTCCCAAGCCAGACATGTGCGGCAAGCACCACGCCCTGAGGAAAGTGCTTTTGGGCAGAAAATTGTTGCTCCCTGACCCCACTTTGCTGTTCCACATCCCGAGAGTCCTTCTGTCCGTGGAAATGAGAACTGAGGCCAGTCACCCTGCCCTCTGCTGCAGCTATTACATGACAGCCTGGAGAGTCCCCCATAGCCAAGCCAGGATGGTCTCCAGGGCACGCAGAGCCACTCCAGCCTGAATGGCCCTCTGAACCCTGACACATGCCCACTCACTGCCCTCCCGCTGCCTGGCACAGCCGCAGACACATGAAGAGTATAGAGAAACACTAGGAATAGCCCAGTCCACTTCACCTCTTGTAAGTATGTCTGCAGACTTGGAGTTGAGGACCATTGCACAAGCAACTGAAGGCCTCAACTAAAGTAGAAATTTCAACTTCCTCTGTTCTGAAAACAACTCAGGCCACTTAGTTACTTCAAACTATATTGACAAATGTCTCAGAGAGGAGGTCAGCATCTTCATCGTGTGACCATGGGCCTGTGGCAGCTTTCAGAGCAACCCAGAGTTTCAAGTTTCTAAAGACTTCTAATCTGAATAAACCCAACTGATTGAAAAGAAAGACATAAAAATGCATTAAGCATACAACTGAAAAAAGCAGAGATAATAGGTAAAAAGAACAAACAAGATTAATTAATTAAATGTAGGCCCACCATCATAATTAATGTTCGCTAGGTCTCATTTATCTGGGGCCTGGACCCAGTTCCAATCCTCCTAACATCAATCTTAGTGATTTTGCTGTGGAAAAGCCAGGTGGACTCTGTAAATGGTGCAGCGCCCTCTGGTGACACTTTCTGGCATGACATTATTTTGTGAATGTTTGAAAAAGGGGTTCCTTAAAAGTCAGAAATTTGGTATGAAAATTCCAAAGAGGAAAGTCCTGCTGTAAAAAACATGAAACCACAATAATAACATCTACTTGCCATTTGCGCCAACATAAAAACTATTGTGATCAAGGCGGTAACAGGGCTCATACTGTCACCAGGATTTAATGTCCTATCTTCTAAGCTGTAACTACCATTGATAACCTAATGCTCCTTAAATTACCATTGAGTTATCTTCTAAGTGGCTAATAAATCTCTTCCCTTCCTTTAGTCATTATAGTCTCTTTGTGATGTAAGAAAGGGCAGTAGCTCTTCTTCCATTTTATGGGTAAGGAAATGGAGGTTTCGATCTGTCAGGTTACTTGGTGTGACAAGAGTGTCTGTAACTTTGGAGTAATTTATTTCTTTATGATTTGTAATGACAGAGGAGCACTGCAGTGCCCCACTCCTTAAAACCATGCACTAGCCCAGTTGCCAGAAAGGAGCATTGGTTTCCAGGAGAGAGAGGGGACTCAGAGAGCAAACTTTGAGGAGTTATTATAAATGCTAGAGGCCGGTGCACGGATTCATGCATTGCTGGGATCCCTCGGCCTGGCCTGCAGGGATAGGGCCAAAACCTGCTCTCCAACATCCCAAGGGGTCCCGGATTTCGAGAGGGCTCAGGCCAGGCTGAGGGACCTCCCTAGTGCACGATTACACCGGGGCCTGGGAGGGACCTTGGGAAGGTTCCAGGGCAGGTCCGGCCCATTTTAAGCAGTCCAGGTCAGTCAGATCCCAGCAGCATGCTAACCTATTGGTTGGAGTGTCTGCCTCCTAGTGGTCAGTGCACATCACAGCAACTGGTCGAACAAAGAGTCAGACACTTAGCATATTAGCCTTTTATTATATAGGATTCATTTTAAAATTAATTCTGCCTATAAGAATAACTCCAACTCACAGAGAATTTGGAAAATAAGTTTCATTTAAAAATATATAAATACCCTACAATTCCACTACCCACAGATAACAATTACTAATATTTCTATATATATCTTTCATACTTTTTTCTTGGGTGCATATTTTTGCAAAATCAGGGTTGGATTGGACATCTAATTTTTATCCTATTTTTCCTTAACATTAAATTGTAAACATTTTTCTCCATATCATTAATTATCACAGAAAACACTTTTATTTAAAAAATTGAGTATTCCATTAGATGGAATTTTGGTTATTCCAAAATTTAACATCTTTTAAAATAAGTCCTAAAACTATGTGTAAGTGAATCACAGTTGAGAGGCTGTCTGGAGGAGATTTCCACTGATATTCTTACATACTAGACCCAGTACCTGCCTTCCAGAGAGGGTGCACATGTGAGCCAACCTGGCTGAGGAGTGCCTCCCAGCCTGGCCCCAAAACTCAGGCCTCCTATCAACCACTTCTGAGGGAAGGATGTGTGGGCCAGGACATGGCACCGACAGAAGAATTCTCCCCCTTCCTAACCCATCAAAGCTAGTGCCTTTGGGGGAAATGTTATCTGTGGTCACACCATATTTCCCTTAGTTGTTGTCCCCAGTGCTAGCCAAGCAAGAACATAATCTTCATTCCCCTGGGTCAAGGTGGACCTAACTTATGCATTGTGTCCTGGTTAGAATTCCATCACCTTGCACTCCGCATGACTTCCAGAATAACAATCTGCAAATTCCCATCTCCCTTTTATCAAGAGTGCCCCTCCAGAGCGCCAGTACTACAGATCTCACTTCTGGGAGGTGGGCAGGGCAAAACAGCTCACCCGTTCCTACTGGAAGTGGCCAAGGGGGACAGCTTCTCCTTGGTACTACCCCACTCGTTGTTCTGATTTTTAGACCAACAGACTTTCTAATCCTTTTCGTGAATGGTCCCTGTCTTGATTTTGCAAAAGCTCTGGTTCAATATCTGGGCCGTCTAGGACTCAACGCCTATGTAAAGGTGTCTGTGCAGATGCACCGGGGCTGATCCTGCCTAGTAGCTCTTGGCATATTTGCAAGTAAGGACAATGCTGAGACCATCGTTCCTACTTATAAACCCTCTTGAGAATAAGAAGAGACAAGTCCAAATTCAGACATTTCTGGGGGTTTCACTGGGTCCTAATTTTGACTCATCCCTGGTGTCTGCTTTGGGCATGATGTTATCCAAAGCTGGTGCCTTCCTTCACAAGGACAACTGGCCTCCCTTGAAGTCACATGCCTTCTTCGGCCTTAGTGTCTATCCACAGGTTCCAGGCTTCCCAAACAAGAGAGAATTTAATGGTGTAAAAACTCAGAAACTATGGTCCTTTCAGAAGAGATAAAGCTGTCCATGTGAAACCAAGAAATCCTGTCATTGCAATATTTTTTCAAAACAAGATAAAAACCCAATCTAGAAGAATAAGCCATAAGGAGACACAATCCAATAAACTGGCTGCTGAGTTTAAGAAGGAAATTTATTACAAGTTTTTGTGGAAGGGGCTTGCCATGTTTCATCAGAAGAGCGCTGTTAGATTTTCAGAAGGTCTGAAGCACACTCTAACAATGCTGCCCGGGGACGGGGAAGAGCGGTAGATCCCCACCAAGGCCAGGACCTATGGTCCTGAATAAGCCACCCAAGGGATTTACCAGGGGACTCTGCATGGCTGTCTTAACCCAAAAGGAGAGCTGTGCTACTTGCCTGGCTCTCCTGGAGAGTCCAACACAGAGACAAATGGCCTGTGGGTCCTCCAGGTGCTGAGGCCACCAGTGTTTGGAAGTATCCAAGTCAAAACCGGTTTGGCTCAGTGGATAGAGCATCGGCCTGTGGACTGAAGGGCCCCAGGTTTGATTCCCATCAAGGGCATGTACCTTGGTTGCGGGCACATCCCCAGTAGGGGGTGTGCAAGAGGCAGCTCATCGATGTTTCTCTCTCATTGATATTTCTGACTTTCTATCCCTCTCCCTTCTTTTCTGTAAAAAATCAATAAAATATATATATATATATATTTTTTTAAGGTGCCTTATCAGCTCTTCCACCCCGGAACCTCTGCCACACGCTTGGGTGAGCATAAACCTTAGATACTTCAGATCCTTCAGACACTTGGCACTGTGCAGGCTGTTAGGGACTGACAGAGCAGGACAGTGCCTGCATCTCTGCTTTCAGAAAGCCTCTGGGAGCATGAGGACACCGTGCTCAATGCATTTTCTGTTGGCACTATGCTGGATTGGAGGGGTACCAAACACATCCTTTTGGTTATCTATGCATCGCATTTTGTTCCTTCCTCCTCATAACAACGTTGAAAGGTGTAAGTTGAACAAAGTAACTCATAAGCTGCCCTGACATCCCTGGGAACTTCATGCATGATGGAGAGTTATAGCTTTTGATGTGACTTATGCTTGGCTCTTCCATCAGGATTGTGTCGGTGATGCTATACGGAGACAGATTAGTTGGTATGCATCAGTGGCTTTTATTTCAGCAGGAAACACGCATTCTGTTTAAAGCACAGTGGCCCACATGAGAATTCCAGCCCCTTTCGCATTAGCATAGAAAGTCCATGGTTCATCATCTGTTGGCCCATTGAAATGGCTCTTCATTAAGTTCAAGGGGAAGACCATTGAGTGAGAACAAATCTGAAGACTGAACAGGATGTGCCCTCATATCGCACCAGCCGGAGGACTCACTCTGCTCTCTCCCATGGGTCTTCCAGGGTCATCAGCGCCCAAACTGAGCGCAAATATCCCCCCAAGTCTTAAATTGCCTTCACAGTTTTTATCACATCATTGTATGGTATCTAGTATTATTTATCTCCAGTTAACTCCTTTTATTTACCAAAACTAATTTTAAGGGAAATTCTGGGATGCTACTTTCATAGACAACCAGGATTGTCATGAATAGAAGATAAATCAATGATAACAAACAAAATTGAAACTAGTAAATAAGATCAAAATATAAGTAAATAAGTAGAAGGCACGTGTAAAATAAGACGTAACGAGTAAAAACAATGTGAAATCAGAACTTGGTGGCATCCACTCAAAGCCTTTGCCCCAAGGCCTGGACTCCCTTTGCTTTGCTAACAGGAAATAGGCAAATGTTACAAAAAGAGCTGGTGTTTCTAGGCCTTTCCACAGGGCAGTGGGCAGAAGCACCTGCCCTCTGCCCTCTGTCCCTCTGAGAGGACTTGAGAGAGCATTGTGTCTGATTCCATTGAGAGGGCAGGAAAGTGAGGCTTGAGAGACAGTAACACAAACTCTGTTCAACGGTGACCAAACTGAAGTTAGAATCCACTTTCCCCTTCCTCCTCTGGGGTCTTTCTGCCCCTCCAGTGCCAACTGGTCAGCAGATGGGCCTGTTAGGGACCCAGGGGGCGGGGAACTTTCCTCCATCATGTCTTCTGCTCCCAGCAGGTCTCAGAAACCCTTTCTTGCTGACCTTTCTTTAAAGTGTTAATCTGGGTCTCTGCGCCCCATGGGGCCTTGTGCCCCACTGAGACCCACTCCCAGGTGATCTCAGAAGTGGCCTTGGCTTGTGACAGGCACCAGGGATCTCACCTGCATGACATCTGGGCCTCTGTGCATCCTGCAGTGGCTGGGCATCCCAGTTAGCCCAGGAAATGCTCCCCAGCGACAGACTTTAAACCCAGCAGGCACCTGTCCGCCCAGCTCCCCAGCCTCTGTTTGGAACCCGGGCAGCCTGAGGCCCAGCAGGGAGCTTTTCAGAACTTCTGCGGAGTGAGCCCCTGGGCTGAAGGCGAGCAGGACCTTTTCAAGGCCTGGGGGGTGAGGGAGAATGGCCAGGGTGGGTGTCACGCTGGGTTTTGGAGCAGGAAGGCATTGGGAGGTGGTCGGAGCTATAGATAAGTTCACAGAAGCCAGTGTGTGGCCTGGGAGAGGAACTAGGCAAGTAGAGATGGAAAGGGAAGAAGTTAAATGGAAAGTTAAAGCAGAGAGAGAGAGAGGAAGAGAGAGAAAGAAAGAAAGCGCCAAAAAGACAGGAAGATGAAGGACACACAGGGGCCCCAATTGGGGGCCTCTTCTGGGTGCTGCCCTTCCCTGGCAAAGCACAGACAGGTGGCAGCTGTGGTAGGAGTCCTAAAGCTTAAGAAGCCAAAAATAATTCATTTCCCTCATAAAGGAAGGACATAGTCCTAGTGACAAATTCCTGGCAGGTGAATCTCACCCCTCCCACCACCCCAGTCCCTATTTCCCAAGCTCCCATCACTCTGAGCTGTCCTCTTTGCCAGGGAGACCAGAGGCTGGGTGTGCTGGGTCTGCCTCCAGCACGGATGTCCCACCCTAAAAAGTCTGGAGGTTTGCATTGGTTAGGGACGAACCTAGGCTGTGAGTACAGGAGGTGGGACAGAAATCCCTTCAGAATGTATTCTATTCTTATCACCAAGGTGGGGACTGACATTAGTAAGACTGGGGAGAAACAATATCTGGAAGTTGCCACCCAGATGGGAGAAAGTCCAAACAGCCAAGCAGGTTCTCTTCATCATGATCACCAGCCTACAGTGTGATCTGGTGTTGAGAATGCCACCCAGCACGGCCTCCTTGCCCAGAAAAGGGATCAGGCACTGGGCTCTCCAGGTGACTACACAGAACCTAAAAGCCAAGGGCAGAACAAACAAGGAGACATGGCAACCTAGCATGTCCTATTCTACTTCACCAGGGCCCAGCTCCTCAGCCCTGCAAGGGAAAAAACATCATTTATTTATTAGGCCAATATTTATTAAACACCTACCATCTGCTGGATGCTCTGTGCTATTGGCAGGTTCAATACACAGGGTGTTTCCATCCCAGCGGCTCTCCCCACACAACAGAGGGCTCCCTGGAGGAGCAGCCACGTATATGAGAGAAATTTTCATCATAATCCCTGGGGAAGTGCTGGCCCAGCCTGAATTGACTACATGTTCAGGCCCTGGAGTTCAACAGAGCTGGGTTCAGGTGTCAGCTCCGTTCTGCTCTCTGCCTGTTGGCGTGGGTTAAGTTTCTTAGCTTCTTGAATTTCAATTTCCTGGTCTGAATATTAGGGAGAATAAAAGTGCCTCCTCAATGAGGTTTGGTGAGGACCAAATAAAAGAACCCAGATAAATTCCTAAGCACAGTGCCTGACATACAATTAAGTCTTGGCCTGCTACTGTCCTTTGTTATCATTAATAAGAGAAGAAAGGTAGTTCTATAAATCTATTCCCCCTGTACCAGAGTCTTCATCCCCTGAGGCATGCAGTAAGATACCTCCTTCCCAGGCCACTGTGGTTCAGTTTGTTGGAGCATCCTCCAATACATCAAAAGGTGGCGATTCAATTCCCAGTCAGGGCACATACCCAGGTTGTGGATTTTGATCCCCCGCCAAGGCACGAGCGGGAGGCAGCTGATTGATGTTTCATTCACATCGATATCTCTCTTCTTTCTCCTCTCTCTAAAAATCAATAATAAGAATAAGAGTAAGAATAAGAAACCTCCCTCCACCCTGTGGCCCATCACAATGTTAATCTTGTCCCTGCTCCCCTATCTTAACCCAGGAATGATCGCATTCTTGTTTACTCATCTTTGCTTGCTCAATGTTCTCTCTCTCTTGTGACTGAAGGGTTGTTCCATCTCTTCTCCTCCCTTTCCAAAACCCTTACTCATTTCTTCTGTCAAGGCCATACATTCTCTTGAATGTCTCAACAACAAAATCTTATAGACTCATGAGCAAAAACTTCTTGGAGGAAATGAGATAAAGAAATAGGTCCCCTTCCCAAAAGGAGAGTAGAGAGATTTAGCTATCTTTTTGGTAGGTTGTCAATATCATTAACAAGAGTCTGGTTGGCATCTAACATGCAATGAAAGTATATTAATTGCTGAGAATACAATTTTTTAAAATATATATATACATCCTCACTCAAGATTTCCCAAAGATAAAACCTTATTGAATATGAAGTCACAATCCAAAATTTCAAAACCCATGAAAAAAAATCACATCATGAACATATGTCACTAGACAGAAGGAAAGCAAGATCAGGTAAAACTGCCAAGAACTTAAGATAAAAGAATATGAAAGAGAACATAAAATTAGTAACTTTAAATTATTAAAGGTATAAATGAAAGAAGTAGAAAAGTGGCAGGAGGACATAATAAGACAAACAAAAAACAAGCAGGTTTGGAAAAGAACCAAAAAAACTTATGGTAAAAAATGTTTTAATGGCCACTGAAATTTTTTAAATCAGTGGGTAGGATAAATAGCAGAGTAGATTTGGCTGGACTATAAGAATTAGGCAAATAAAAATAGATCCGAGAAATATATCCAGATTATAACATACAAAAAAGTAGAAATAAGACCATTGACACAATAGGCACAGCAGATAGAATGAGAATGTCAATCATATAGTATTTCTAATGAGAGTTCCAGAAAAAAGTCACAGAGAATGGGAGAGATAATATTTTAAAAGATAATGGCTGAGAACTGATGTAGAACAAGAATTCAGGAAACACAAGTTCTAAGTAGGGTAAATAAAAACCCACCTACAAATGCCTTGTAGACAAACTATAATTCACCAAAGTCAAAGAGAAAAATATTACAAACAACAAGAGAAAAAGATAAAGTACCTACAGAGGAATGACAACCAATAGACTTCTCAACAGCAAAACTGAAACCAGGAGCAGCAGAACCAGATTTTCAAAGGACTGAAGGAAAATCACTGCCAACCTAGAATTCTATACTGAACTACATTGTGGCTCAGCTATGAGAGTGAAATAAATGTTTCTAGACAAATGAAAATGGAAAGAACCTGCCACAAACAGACACTCCCTGAAAGAATGTCTAAAAGATAAACTTTAGGAGGTAAGACATTGAAGCCAGAAGGGAGGAACGGAAAAGCAGCATCAGTGAGCAAGAATACTGACTACTGAATGGGAAATACTGAACAAGTGCTATTTCTAAACCAACAATAATATTATAAATGTGAGCACTGCCAAACCAGATGGAACCAAAGTCCTAGACACACTAACATGTTAGACAAAGACAGTCCCTCAAGGCTAAGCATATTAAGAATCTTAGTCTGTTCATAAGAGGTATGAATTAACTTGAGATTTAAGTCCAGTAAACTAGATAAAATATTAGGAGTAACCAGTGAAAGAATGAAGAATGGAATCGATAGCTCCCAAAACAAAGAGAAAAGAAGAAGAAAATAAAGAAGGCAGAAAAGGGGGGCAGAATAAAATAGGATAAACAGAAATAATAAAAGAAAACTGTAGACTGTACTCAAACATATTTAAAATCACAGTAAAAGTAAACAGACTCAACTCACCAATTAAACAAAAAGAATTATATGATTAAGTTTAAACTATTTAGGAATGTACTATTTCACAAAACCACATCTATAATTTGAAAATCCAGGAAAGTTGAAAGTAACGGACTGGGGAAAGACGCACCAGAAAAATTCTAATCAAGAGAAATCTGTTTAGGTGTTTTATTATCAGACAAAATAGACATTAGGATAAGAGTAAGTAGAACTGACATAAGTGTAATGGTGGGTGAAGAAGTGGAGCCATTGCAAGCTGAACAAAGACACAAAGGTAGAGTGTGCCTAACAAGCTCAACAGCCAAATTCCAAGTGGGGTAATAAAGATTCTTCTTAACATTATGGTTTGTTATTTTTAATGTATATTTTAAGCTTCTAAGCATCAGGTACCATGCTAACTATTCTATATACATTATTTCTACATCTTCAATAAATCTTACAGTGTAGATGCTTTGTTAATCAGTACAATTTTGTTGCAGAAAACAACCTCAATTTAAGTGAAAAGTAAGGACAGAGATGGATCTCTGGTTAGAAAAACCCCACAGAAGGAAAAAGGAAGGAAAGAAGGAAGGGAGGAAGGAAGGAAGGAAGGAAGGAAGGAAGGAAGGAAGGAAGGAAGGAAAGAAGGAAGGAAGGAAGGAAGGAAAGAAGGAAAAGGAAGGAAGGAAGGAAGGAAGGGAGGGAGGGAGGGAGGGAGGGAGGGAGGAAAGAAGGAAAAGGAAGGAAGGAAGGAAGGAAGGAAGGAAGGAAGGAAGGAAGGAAGGAAAGAAGGAAAGAAGGAAAGAAGGAAAGAAGGAAAGAAGGAAAGAAGGAAAAGGAAGGAAGGAAGGAAGGAAGGGAGGGAGGGAGGAAGGAAGGAAGGAAAGAAGGAAAAGGAAGGAAGGAAGGAAGGAAGGAAGGAAGGAAGGAAAGAAGGAAGGAAGGTAAGAAGGAAAGAAGGAAAAGGAAGGAAGGAAGAAAGGAAGGAAAGAAGGAAAGAAGGAAAGAAAGAAAAGAAAGAAGGAAAAGGAAGGAAGGAAGGAAGGAAGGAAAGAAGGAAAGAAGGAAAAGGAAGGAAGGAAGGAAGGAAGGAAGGAAAGAAGGAAAGAAGGAAAGAAGGAAAGAAGGAAAAGAAAGAAGGAAAAGGAAGGAAGGAAGGAAGGAAGGAAGGAAGGAAGGAAGGAAGGGAGGGAGGGAGGGAGGGAGGGAGGAAGGAAGGAAAGAAGGAAAAGGAAGGAAGGAAGGAAGGAAGGAAGGAAGGAAGGAAGGAAGGAAAGAAGGAAAGAAGGAAAGAAGGAAAGAAGGAAAAGGAAGGAAGGAAGGAAGGAAGGAAGGAAGGAAGGAAAGAAGGAAAGAAAGAAAAGAAAGAAGGAAAAGGAAGGAAGGAAGGAAGGAAGGAAGGAAGGAAGGAAGGAAGGAAAGAAGGAAAGAAGGAAAGAAGGAAAGAAGGAAAGAAGGAAAAGAAAGAAGGAAAAGGAAGGAAGGAAGGAAGGAAGGAAGGAAGGAAGGACGGGAAGAAAGAGAAAGAAAAGAAAAGAAAAGAAAAACCACATGGAAGGATTCTGAGTGGTCAAGTTTTATTGCAGCCCCACTCCCCAGCCCATGTGAGCAAAGGAGGGTGGCCATTGTGGATGGACCAGTGTTGGTAAAGTGTCTACCCAGCCCAGAACATGGAGTATTATCATCATCAAAACTCTCAACCAAAACCTCATGACTAATGCAGGGAAGGAACACTTCTCCAACAGGAGACTGACAAAATGATTGATTCCACAAGAGTCGATTTCCCTATCATCATTTCACAAATGAAATTCTGAGATCCAGAGAACAAGTGACTTGTCCAAAGCCCAAAGCTCCTTCGTGGTACAACTGATGAAAACCAAACTTTTTTCCCCCAAAAAAAGCTGCACTTTTTCTCCAAACAATGGACATAGAAGTTCTTATAGAACAGGTTCTTAGGATTTGCAATAAATGTTTTTAAAGAAACTATTGTATGTAATGATAATTGACCACTTTTCTTCATAGTCACGAAACATTTTGGGACAATGAATCTGAGAGCCAACAACCCTATAGCATGTGGGCCCTCCTAGGGGGCCCTCCACAGATACCAGTGAAATGGGTACCCTAGTTCTTCCTCTTGTTTAGCATCCCTTTGCACTAACCATTTGTACTGTGTATGTCAGCCCTGAAATCAACTTTGTTTGACAGCTAATGTGGCCCAGTATCGCCCTGTCCTCCCCACAGCACTCAAGTAAGCCAGTAGTTAGGTGTTTAGATTGTTGGCTTGAGGTTATTTGGCTAAAGCAATTATACTTAACAGTTTTTGACTCATGGAGCCATATGGAAAATTGATGAAACTGTGGGATTTCACCACCAGAGGAAAGAGAATCAATGCCTGTTTGCACATATACACAAAACTTAGAGACTCTGCAGACCTCCTGACGTGCATCCACGAATCTCTAGGGTTTAAGAAAAGCCTCTACAAGAGTAGAAGGGGACTTCTTACCCCCAAGAGATAGTACTCTCATGCCAGTTAATAGTCTTGAAAACTTTGGGGCTGGTGCATGTGTGACCACCTTAAGTAGCCATGATGTGCCAAGCCTTGGAAGAGGATACACCCACAGTCTGCTATTGGCCACCCAGATCCTGCTCAGTTGAATTCCTGCCATGTGCCAAGGACTCTGCTGGTCACAGGTGACTATTCTATATACACTATTTCTACATCTTCAAACTAGACCAAGACTCTGTGCTGGATTTCTAGGAGCTCAATAGAGATGCATAAGCAATGATCACTCCAACATGGTCAAAGCCATGGTAGAGCCATGAAGGGGTCCCATGGGAACAATGGTAAGAGGGGGAAATAAGGGAAGGTTTCCCAGGAGAGAAAGTGTCAGTGGAAAGAAAATCAGGTGTTTTCTGGCAAAGAATTGGAGATGAGAGAAGCATCCCTGATGGTAGGAACAAGAGCAAAGATCTGCTTACATGTGGAGTGACAAATGCAGGGAACTCTAAAGATATTGGTAGTGGTTCTCAACCAAGGTGATTTTGCCACTTGACCCCTCACCAGGGACATCTGGCAATGTCTGGGGACATTGTCACATTGGAGGTGGGGTTTGGGGGAGGTTGCTACCGGCATCTAGTAGGTGGAACCCAGGACTGCTGCTAGTCATACTTCAACACACAGAACAGCCTCTGAGAACAAAGAATTATCTTTTCCAAGAGTTGAGAAAGCTTGCATTAGAAGGTCAAATGTGTATGGGGGAGCTGTCACCTATATAGGAAACCAATATTCCTGATGTAACCATGTCTCTACTATAATGTCTCAACACTAGGAATATGGGAAAAATTCCTTCAAAGAGCTGCCAGGAAGCAGGCTGGAAACTCTATATGCAAGATCCACAAACTCCACAAAATCACAGGAGCATCATCTGACTGATGGATTTACTGAAGGTGGCTATAGAAAGAGAGACTGCCCACAGAATATGCCAATGGGAGAACCATTACCAATGTGTCACTAGCTGGGGAGACTTCTAGGCCTCCCTGACAACCCACAGTTCTATGGTATCTGAGACCTGCAGTGCTTCTGAGGCTGCTAATGGAAACCCCCTGGAGATGGTCAGAGTATCCAGTTTCAAGGACTGGATTATCAGAATTCTCTCCATCATCATGGCACGTGTGCCCTTTGACAACGTTGCAGGAAGTAGCATTGGTTTCTAACATATCCATCACTTAGAGGGAAAGTCAGGTCTCCACCAACAAACTTTACCAGGAAGAGGTCAAGGAACTCTGAGGGGACTTGGTTTAGCCAGGGAGACTTGAACTGTGACCTCATGCTCAGAGCCTGGGACACCTTAGCTGTTGGTTACAACAACAACAAAAAAAAACCATTACTTTTTCTTCTTCTCACTACTATTCTACATCCAAACATGCTAGGCTGGCAGTGGGAAATCAGCTGAGATAAGAATACAATGAGGCCATTTATCCTGAAACAAACAGGCCATTCAGCTTCCACAAGACATTTTCTAATGCACTCCTCCTGGGAAGTACTTGCAGGTCAGTTGTCTCCTTCTCTGGGCACAGAGTACCATTCACTTAAAAACTGTGTGGGAGAGGCATGTCACTAAGGATGGTGTTGGGAAAGGGTGGTTTGGGCTCCATTTACAGAAACACACTGGGCACTGCAAGCTGTGACTTCCTCGATGGAACCTTTTGAAAAGCTTCTCCTTCTACTCGGGAACCAACGCAGAGACATGTCCTGGAAATTATAGCCTGAGACTTCAATCTGCCAAAGGCCAGCACTTTTCCTTCACAACATATTCTTCACTTGCAGTCCCTTCTTTGAAATAAAATGAGGATGGAGCCTCTGGGCCCTATTTTTTACATATCCTGCGACCTAATTGTTTTTACAAACAATTTTTCATTCGACTGTTGGATATCTTCTGGGACCATGTAATTACCAGCCCTATGGGCAGGTCTAAGCACACAACTCTGAGGTTGCATGAGCATAAGGCAAGGTTTTATTGTCCATCCGTGTGTGTACTACCTTCGTTGCCAAATTATTCCTAACTTGTTAACCAGTTTAAAGATGTGTTCCATAAACAGCTTCTTCTGGGCTCCTCCACGATGGGGGAGGTCCTGGGTGGGTATTTCAGGAAGGCTGGGAGCAACCATAATGAAGCATTATGCCTAATCACGGCATTTGTCTGGATCACGTTGGAAAAGTCCAACCAAAAATATCTCCTGGACACAGATTGACCACATGACTGAGGCAACCTGGTAGTGTCCAGGTGTTTGGGTTTCTCCAAGAATGGCACAGGAAGAAGACTACGTAAGTGTTGCTCTCTCCTCGGAAAACGGCCCCATCAGTGCCAGCGGACACTAGACAGTGTGGAAAATACAGAGAGCTCCCCACCTACCGCCCCTACCATAGAGTTGTGGCATGATGGGAAGTGGGGCAGCAGAACAGATCTGGGTTCAGATCTCAGCCCGGTGCCTTTCTAGAAGTGTGGCCTTGGACGATTTGCAGAACTCCTCTGATTGCTAGTTTCCCCAGCCACAAAAAACTTAGATCATTGTGTCCATAAGGTGTGTGGTGATCAAAGACCAAAGATATAAAGTATTTGGCAAGCATCCAGCATCTAGGAGACACTTGAGGAATGGTAGCTATTAAAGTATTATTATAATTATCATTGCTTTCTTATTGTTAATTTCTCATAGCTCTTTGGTGTGTTAGAGTGCTAGGGCATGCCTAGCCTTTATTTATTTATTTATTTATTTATTTATTTATTTATTTATTTTAGAAATTCTGATTTGGCATATCATTCATGCGGCTAAAAATATAAAAGCAAAACAATATACAAATATGCAATGGAAGTCTAGCTCTCACTCTGTCGTCCACTGCCTCCTGCCTCACCACCACCCCTGCAGGCAACCACTTAAGTTTCCATGTATTCTCCAATGTTCTTTTATGCACATACAATATGCATATATTCAGATTTTCTTTTTTTCTTACACAAAGGTAGCATTTATCCTGAAACAAACAGGTCCTCCACAAGACATTTTCTAATGCACCCCTAGTTACATGATTCTGCTCGTTGATGTTTTTATCTTATTATAAGCTTTCACTATGAACAGATCCCACTGGAGTTTTCCACTTTCTCTTTCACACACACACACACACACACACACACACACACACACACATCTACATTGCATTCCATGGGGTAGCTGCATCCTTGTTTCTAACCAGCCCCCTCTGGGCGCACATGTGGGCTGTTTCCAATGCCAGTCTCCTACGGGACTGACACTGCCGCAAGGAAGACCCTCAGCCATCATGCTTCTGTGCAAGAGCAGGCACAGTCCTGGAATGACCTTTGAGAGTGAGGTCACTGGCGCTAAGGGCATGAGCACCTGAGATCCTGATGGATATTGCCAGCTGCTGTTGGCATCAAGCGGTACCATTGTGCACACCTTCCAGCAACTTATACTGTCCCTCTGCTAGTTATTCGGCACATCTCCAGACATTATGCCTATCCACTGTTTCTTTTCTTTTCTTTGACAATTTAAACCATTTTTGTGTGCAATTAAATGTCATTGATTGCATTCACAACGTTATGCAACCACCAGCACTATCCACCTCCAGAATTTTTTCATCTTTGCAAACCGAAAGCTCTGTACCCATTAAACAATAACTCCCTGCCACTGCTAGCCATCCTTCTCTGTCCATGTGGTTTGAAGGAACCAAGACTCCTGCCAAGCTGCCTGAAATACTCCCACTTGCTCTCAGAACCATAACATTCTTTTAATAATAAGGGAACTAAGACTTTCATTGTATTATGAGAGATCAACCTGATATCATACACACACACACACACACACACACACACACACACACACACACACACACACACAAAATGCCCTGGACAAAGAAACCAAAATCTTTAAATTTTACATACACTTGTGACTAACTCATTTCCCTATGCAGCTTTCCATGTGGGGTGGGAGGTGGGAGTGCTAATATACCTCATGGTGTGTGGGGTTGAGGGGCTCAGAAAGGGAAGGGTGGGCCAAATGATACATTTATCTGATTACTTGACTACAGATGAAGCTTAGTTGTCAGATACACAGTGGGTGAATTTATTTTTGCATCAAGCAAGTACTTTGTTTTCTAAGCCCTGACATTCTGTAGGCACCTCTTTACCAGGACTGTCCTCTTCACAGACTCTGCAGCCCTATTGGAGATTCCTGGTCCCATGTTCCAAACCTCTTGAGGACCAAAAGCAAAGGGCAAGAGGGTGGAAATAATGAGGCTGCAGGAGAAAAGAAGGTGGCACTAAGTAGAAGGGATAGTGACTGCTCATGCAGGTAAAGTGCTTGGCAGAGGACCTGGTGCCCAGTCAATGTTCAGAAGATGTTGGTGCTGATGCTGATGCTGAAAATGATGATAATGGATTAACTTCCTTCAGGATCAGTTGCTTTAATGGTCACTCAGCTCCAACTATAGAGCTGATAATTCTTTATAGTGACCTGGAATCTGTCCCCTTCCAGTTCTCACCAATAGATCTTAATTCTACCTCTTGAGCCACCCAAACCTCGTTACTCTTCCAGATATATACACACATCAATACATTGAAGAGAGCAGTGATTGTTCTTTCTGGTGTCTCCTCTGCCCAGTTGGAACATACCACCATTCCTCAGTCATTCTTCATAAAACTTGTTTCTAGATCCTCACCAAGCGCTTTGATAGATTGAAACAAGGGAGGCAAGAGAGAGCAGTTCCTATACAATGAAGGGAGAGGAGCAGGTAGAATTTGATGGGCCCAGAGACTGAGAATGGGATAAAAAATGAGGGATTCCTTGGGTCCAAGGCTCAAAGCAATGACTTCCCAGGTCTCACTTCAGAGTGGAGATGCGTGAGGGTACTAATACTGACCTATCTGTTGGGTTAGCCCTACGCCAAAGGATGCCAGGACTTGATAGGGCTCCACAGTTGAATCCCTGGGGGATCTAAGTAAGAAGGCTCACAACGCCCTCTCAAAGTCGCCTTTGCTATCTACAGGTGAGAGTTTAGCTGTGATATGAAGACTCTGAGCATTGCATTACAAGGGCAATGTCCCACCAGAGCTGTTTCTCTCTTCCCTGTGATAAGATGGTCACAGTGCAGGACAGAGGGGAGAGGCGATGTGCTGGAGAATGGGGAGGAGATGCTGAAAGTGGTGTAACTTGTTTCCCCTGGAAATCCCTGCCAATTCCAGAGCATGTTGGGGAGCAAAAACATCAGTGTCAGGACCCACTAATTGGTAGTGGTTAATAGGCTGGAAGATTCCTGGTGTTGAACTTCAGTTAGATAATATGCACATTTTTTTGTCCTATGTGATTTTTCAGCGCAAATTACGCAAGTACTTACTCTCTGTTTCAACTCAACAGCTTAATTTCCTAAAAATTCATTCTTTTCTATTGAAAAAAATCTCCTCCATCTATTATCCATGCTTCACACATCACTCTTTACTTCAAAATACCTCCCAGAGCAAATATCACATCAACATGCCTTCTCCATTGAGCCTGGCAGCTATTTCAAGAAGAAAGACAGAGACAGCCTTTGTTACACAGAACAAAGCACCAAGAACCTTTATGACCACTCGTGTCCACTCTAAGGATGTCACCACACAACTATGAGAAGAATAGTAGTCATTGGATCTCTACTTTTCCCCGTTCACTGACCACAGCCAGCGGCAAGATACCTGATCAGTGTGAACAGTCTCCTATTATATCATCAGCCTGGTTATTTCTGCATGCCAGGATAGCTGGGGCCCTGAGAGGATTCGCCATCACAATGTGTGGATGTAGAGGTGAAGTTCAGGCTCTACTTTTTGCCTTGGCCCCAGCTGGAGGGCATGAGTACCTGCACATAACCAGCCTTGCTCTCTCCCAGCAAATACTACCTTCATTCATTCTGCCCAATTTCCCTACTTCTTTACCTTCTCTTTTTTTGGCTGGTAGCAACTGCTCTTATGAGTCAATTCCACCTACTTTTAGTCAAACTCTGCTCTTGGCTTGATGATCTTCCAAGACAAATGCAGAAGCCACAGGAGGCTGGAGAGGTGCCTGAGAGGACAGTTGCCCGACAGAACTTCAATTAATTTCTCAGATTGCCATCAGGACCTCCAACATGGAGAAGAGCTCAGTGTCCAAGCCTGGCAGAACATTTAGCTGGTGTCCTGGGGAGACATTTAGGATGTCGGGGCTTCTTTCACCTTTGCCTTTCAATATGATTTCAACACACACACACACAACACACACACACACACACACACACACACACACACACACACACACACTCACACACACACAAAGCTTTTGAATTCTACATGTTTCCTAAAGTTAAGAGTCAGAATGAAAGGAAGGTGAGAAAGGCAAGAGGCAGGCAGAGACAGAGACAGAGACAGAGTGAAAGTTAAGAAGCCAACTGCAGATTCTGAGTTCCTGTTCCAGGTCAGGCTCTGGTCCACCTCCCACATTCGGACCCTTAACTGAACTCGCCCCTCATCTTCAAACTTACACTTCTCCTCTTCTCCCACATTCTATTTTTTTTAAATCTAGAATTTTTATATAAGAGGCTGACGATCTAGTTGAAAGAGGAGCAAGGGAACTTGTTTTGAAGCTGCAGTTTCATATTAAGCACATTGTTTTGATTTTGAATACTTAATTGGAGTAACTGATGGGAAGGATCAGGGTATTCCCACACCCCAGAGCAAGCTTTGTCCAATCAGTCTAGTTACTCTCTTTCCCCTTAACTCCTGATGTTCATGCCCACATTTCTAGCTTTGTTCCTCTCCCTTCCTTCCCCTTACCTGGAGGTGGGGGAAACTGCATAGACGCTCACTGGCTTGCTTCTCAATGAGACCCAATTAAATACCATTCAGTGAATATTGTTCATTTACTTAGCAGCTGGGCATGGTATCTGGGTAGATGCCATGCACTACTTAGCAAGATGGCAATCTTAGATGTACCCCCTAGACTGTTGGGGGTACCTGACTCTATACTGGACTTTACAGCTTGCAAAGCTTTCACCTCCAGTATCTTATTTACTCTCATAGCAACTTTTTATGGCATCCAGGAGAGAAAGGGTCATCATCCCATATGAAAGATGAGGAAAGAAATAGGCTTGGCAGCATGTACACAGATTTTAGACACAGACTCCAATTGAAATTCCACCTTTAATAGCTCTTGTTTTGTGTGGACTGAGACAGGTGTGTCAGTTTCTCATCTATAAAATGGAACTATAGTTACCCACATGGCAAGAGTTTTGTTAGATCTAGAGATAACAAATGTAAGGTGCCCAGCAAAGTATGTGGAATGAGTATAAGCTCCTAAATGGCAGCAATGTTGATGATAATAATGATGATGGTGATGTGGGTGATAAGGATCATGGTAGGGTTGGTGATGATGATGATAATAATGATAATGGTATTGTTGATGATGATGATAGTGATGGTGGTATTTGTGATAATAATGATGGTGATGATGATAGTGTGTATAGATAATGACAATGGTGATGTTAATGTAATGATGATTCTGATAATGGTGTTGTTGGTGATATTGATGGTGATGATGGTGGTGATAGTGATGGTGGTGGTGGTGGTGATGATAATGGGCTATCATTATGACAAAATGTTGATAGTGGTTTTGTTGTTTATCTTTCCTAATTTTTCTACAGATAATCAATCATGACTAGTATCATTTAAGAAAAAAGTGATTTTCAAGTCCTTTTAAATACTCCTGTTGAGCACTTTATTCTTCTACTCTAGAGTTCTATATAAAACCCATTATGAAGCCAGCAGCCATGGGCAGGTGCTATCTGAATGCCGGGCTACAACCTTCTTCCCCTTGCTTGGTCTCACTCACCCCATATCCAAGTCCAGGTAATTGTATCCAGTAGCTAATGGTTCCCATGTAATTGTCCCCAAATTACTCCAGATGGCCTTTCTAGGCAGAGCTCTTCACAATTAGTCCTCACAAGGAAATACTGAAAGACAAGTGATTGTTCTGGGGAATTATTTATCAGCAAGAAGATACAATTCTGATAGGACATAATAGAGGCCATGTGTTAATTACAATCTGCAAGATGCTATCGCATCATTTTTCAATCCACAGCTCATTAGGCATTCTAGCCTCAGCTTTTTGTCATTACCATGGGCTTGTTATAATGTGAGAAGTAAAAGGCATCTCAGATGAGGACACTTTTAGGATTGTGGGGATGCACCCACATGCATGTGGTCAGCAAGCATCTTCTTAATGAGCCTAATTCTGCCTTGGATCCAATGTATCACATGTATATCTTTGAGGACAAACACACACATGCACACACACACAGGCACTCACACCATCTTGTGAAAAATATCCAATTTCCTGATTATATTTCTTCTAGTTTCCCTTCTTTGGAATTTTTTAAGCAATTAGAAGTTATTCCTTGAGATGAGAAACCAAATTCACAATTACATATGTCCTCATGGAGTTTGTACAGTTAGGGAGAAAGGTTCAGGACCCACAAAACGAGGCGCTAAACAAGCGCTGGGAGGAAGAAATGAGGGTATAAACACATTCAAAATGCTCCCCGCATTCTGGAGAGGTGATAGGGAGCACTGTTTTATGTTATTAAGCAAAGAGTAGAGGGTGATAAGAGGAGTTAGTTTAAATGTTTTTGAAGGTCAATCCAGACTCTTCAGAAGCCTATTCTTTCTGAGAAACTTCACTGAACTGGTTTAGCCTTCTGGGGTCTTACTTTCTTTTAGAAGTCAAAGGGAGTTAGCCAGGCGTGTGATAGGTGAGGGTGCACGTGTGTGTGTGTGTGTGTGTGTGTGTGTGTGTGTGTGTGTGTGTAAATCCCGATGAGGAATGGGATCAATCTTCATAATGCTCATCTGATGCTCTTATTCTTTGGGATATGAAGGGCTGGGGGTCAAACAGGTAGAGGTTAGGAAGCTAGTGATGCCCTTGGCCTCAGAAAAGGTTAAAGGGAACTGGCACCCACAGCTTGTTTTATAACATACTAGAGGCCCGGTACACGAAATTCATGCTGGGAGAGAGGAGGGTCCCTTAGCCCAGCCTGCACTCTCTCCAATCTGGGATCCCTTGGGGGTTGTCCAACTGTCAGTTTAGGCCCAATCCCTAAACAGGCAGTCAGACATCCCTGAGACTGCTGGCTCCTAACTGATCGCCTGCCTGCCTACCTGATCACCTCTAACTGCCTCTGCCTTGGCCCCTGCCACTGTGGCTTTGTCTGGAAGGACGTCTGGAAGATGCCAAGTCTAATTAGCATATTATCCTTTTATTAGCATAGATACCTCATCTTCCAGTTTGGCAAGGCCCTTACATAACCTTGACAAAGGATTTTTTCATGCTTGCTGAGAATGTACATTTGCGGATGCTTGTCTACAATTTAAGGGGCCCAAGTGCCAAGGGGTTGTGACCTCAGACTTAGTTCCTCACTGTCCATCCATAAGTATGTGCCACCACTTTCACTCTATCCCATCTCTCAAGCCAAGTCATTTTAGGACCAGCCGCAGGGGGCCAGTGCTGGGTCAGCTCTGAGAAATGGACAGGAGGTTTACAGGGATTAAGCAAGTCAGGGGACACCAGATTTTGTTTCAAAGTGGTATTCACCAAGATATTGGATTGCCTTTTAAGGAACCACTAATGGAGATGGGCGGGGGAAGTGGCCAGCCCTTCGGAACAAAATAACTCCTGCAGATTTTCCATCCTGATAGTGAAATTGAGTCGCCCAATGGCAGGCAGCCACTTGGGATTACTGTCCCATTTTGCTTGTTTAGAAGGGAGTCAATGACAATGGAAGGACTTGTCTCAGGGCCAAGGATGGGAAGAGCCACCAGCAGTGCTCTCTCCAAGTCTACATCAAAGCGGGAAAAGATGTCCACTGAGCACCCCAACTCCTTGAACCCACAGATCACCATGTGTAATTGGGAGCAGACAGAAGGTGATCTCCTAGACTGTTGGGGGTACCTGGAGATCCTCTAACCATCCTGGACACCACCCAATGCAATTCCTTCTCCACAGAGAGCCTGGAAGGCTTTCAGGGCCCCGAGAACCTCTCTGGTGAAAATATCCGGAGAGGCACAGGAGAGGCGCTGCAGCGCTGTGGGAGTTGGGAGATGGAGGTTGGCTGTAGAGTGGACCTGACAGCTCTTAGGATCAGAAGCCAGTCTGCGTTCAGGGAGGGGGTGAAAAAAGTAGTCAAACTCTATTACTATTTCACCAAGGCCGGCTGTTCAGGGCTCATGGCCTTCAGCATTGCTGACTCAGAAGCTACCCTTTAACACAGAGCTTGGGTTTAATCCCTTGCATCTCTTCTTACAGCCAGACCGAATTGTTTACCCATCCTTCTCGGAGCTGCTGTGTCCTTCGGCCTGCTTCCCCGGTGCCATTCAGACCTCCTCCTCCAATTCACATTCTGGCAGCCTCCCTGATTCTGTCCCCAGATGGGACCCAGCACCCAGCATAACCACCCTAGACTTTATAGGCATTAGACCACCCATTCCTGGGGGAGGGTGGCAAAGAGTCTGGGCACTGCAGGCCCCCAAGTTGAAATTACAGCTCAGATACTCATGAGAGAGGTGGCCTTGTGCCTTTCACTCTCTGAGACTGTTTATGGGCATCATTACAGCTCATCCTTGAGTTGTGGTGAGAATTAAGTGAAATATGATGTATGTGAGGTGGCCAGCATCTGGCCTAGCCCATAGTAGGTACTCTCATTCTCTCCTCTGGGACGTCCCAAAGTCGCTAGAACAGGACTGTGTATGCAGTGAGGGCTGCCCAGTGCCCAGTACCCAATGCACAAAGGCCTGCGTTCCCCTTCATAGGACCACCAACCAGGAGAACCAGACAGCTCCAGGAGCCAACATTGCCTCACTGTTCCCGAGGCTGCTGGACACCACGGGTTAGGCCTGCTCATATGGACTGTAAGCTGAGGAATGTCCAGGTGGCCTCCCCTCTTCTACCTCATCCTACCATCCTCAGCACCACCCCACCTTCCCAGACTCCCACTCACACCAACTGTTTGCTGGCACGGGCAAATTCAGTGGCAGCTTCTGAGGGGCACAACTTCCCTCACTCACTCTCCTCTTCCCCTCAGCCAACAGCTTTTGAAAAAGATACCTTTCATTATCAAGATAGAAAAAACTTCAGAGCTGCTTCCCAAGGGATGGTCAGGAAGCAGTAGCTCACCAGGACAGACCCCGATGGCTGTGACGGAATCTCGCTCTGCCATGTGTTAGCTGGACAACCTAGCATCGGTCACTTAACTCCTCTGAACCTCCTTTTCCATATTTGGGAAGGAAAAAATTGAGAAAGATTTGCAGAGTTTTCGGTGAGAGAATAAAGCAAGATTATGCATATGAAAGGGCTTTGCTGCCCCACTGGTGTGGCTCAATGGTTAGCATCTACCTATGAGCCAGGAGGTCACTGTTTGATTTCTGGTCAGGGCACATGCCTAGATTATGGGCTGGGTTCCCAATAAGGGGTGTGCGAAAGGCAGCCAATCAATAATTCACTCTCATCACTGATGTTTCCAGCTCTCTCCCCCTCTCCTTTACTCTCTGAAATCAATAAAAATATCTTAAAAGAAAAAAAAGGAAAGGCTTTGCTACCAGAAAGTCTGCAAACTGTGAGCGGCAGTTATTGGGCATTTTTCACAGGAGACAACAAAGGGCTATCTGATTGTGTCACTTCAATGACCACATATTGGTCATATGTTTCCTGTGTGACAAGCAGGGCACCAGGCTGGTGGGAAACAGCAGTGAACCAGAGGACCTGCTTCTGCCCTGGAAGAGCTGTTCTCTGGGGAGGCAGGGAAGGCACCCTAGGCCAAGAGATCAGTGCCACCAGGGGTGGAGCAGTAGGGGTTGAGGTGCTGAGGTGGCTGGAGTGACTGGTGTGTAATTTCCAACAGGACTGCATTCCCCAGAGACCCCCCACAGCAAGCCCCGCTCCTTCTTCTGAGAGGGCTTGATCATAGCCAACCAATGGCGAGGGAGACCTTGGGAGGGTCTTCAGGATCAGGAATCTGCCCCATCATCATTGTTGAAGATTGTTCTGGGAGTGTAAGCCAATACAATTAGATACAGAGAAAAATAAGAGGTAAGTAAATCACAGAGGAGGAAGTAGATTTTTTTGTATGTGGTTTTTTTTGTTTGTTTGTTTGTTTTTTTGTGGGGGTTTTTTTGGTTTGTTTTTTTGTTTTTGTTTTTGTTTTTTTTTTATTAATCTTCTCCAAAGGATATTTTTCCACTGATATTTTTAGAGTAGAAAGGAGGGGGAGAGACAGAGAAAAACATAGATGTGAAAGAGACGCATCGATTGATTGCCTCCTGTATGTGCCCCAGCCAGGGCTGGGGATCAAGTTGCAACTGATATGTGCCCTTGATCAGAATCAAACCCAAGACCCTTCAGTCCATGGAGCTCAATCCACTGAGCTAAACCGGCTCGTATGGAAGCAGATTTAAAATGATCTTTGGATAATATGATTATATAATGCATATAAATCCATTGGAAAGCTTAAGGAAAAAAAGAGAATTAAGTTGTGTGGTTTCTTCTTATACAATAGCTGGTTAGAAAATACACTAGAAGAGCCGAAACCAGTTTGGCTCAGTGGATGGAGCATTGGTCTGTGGACTGAAAGGTCCCGGGGTTGGATTCCGGCCGGGGGCATGTGCCTTGGTTGTGGGCACATCCCCAGTAGGGGGTATGCAAGAGGCAGCTGACCAATGTTTCTCTCTCATTGATGTTTCTGACTTTCTATCCCTCTCCCTTCCTCTTTGTAAAAAATCAATAAAATATATTTTTAAAAATACACTAGAAGAAATGATTCCCTTTATAAGAAGAAAAAAGATAAGATACCTAAGAATGTATTTCACAATAACTGTGCAGGAGTTATATGAAAAAAGTGTTAAACCTCCAGTGAAAATTTTAATAATATTTTAATTAAATTAAAATACATATTTTCTTGAATAAAAAATGTCAGTGTTGTAAAAATTTGTTTTCCTCATATAAAGCAATCCTGGTCAAATATTGACATAATTTCTTTTAACTAGACAAATTTATTCTAAAGTTCATCTGGAAAAATAAATGTGTGAGAATACCCAGAGAAATGATGGGGGGAAAGTAAAGAGAGGCTGCCTCACCAGATAGTTTTAAGTATTTATTATAAAGCTACAATAACTAAAACACTTTGTCACAATGCATTAATAGACAAAAAAACTCACAAAACAGGAGAATCCATATATAAACCCTAATGCATATTGGAATTTGGTATATGATAAAGTTGTAATTCAAATCAGAGATAAAAAAATAAATAAAAAGATTATTCAATAAATGGAATGGGAGTGACTACCTAACCAGTTAGGGGAATCAGGAATCTAATTAAGCTGGAAATAATTTTTATCTCATACTGAAATAAATCACAGATGAAACAAAAAATTTAATAGGAAATATAAACTTTAAAAGTTTTGGAAAGATACAACTATGGCTTTAAAAAATAATGTTGGGGTAGGGAGATTCTCTCCAAGTATAACACAAAACTCAAAAGTCATGTTTTTAAATAAAGATAATGGTAAAAACATTTTTTATCAGTATGGTTAAAAAGCAAATAGCATGGAAAAAACAAACACTACACATACTTAGTATATAAGTTAGAAAAAGCTATTTCCTAGGTATTTTGTTTACTAGTTAGGAGAGGCTAATTGCTGTTTTAAAAAAAAAATAGAACCTAAGAAGAAGAAGAAAAAAGACCCTGAAATGCATAATAGTTCAAGCACCGTGGTTTCAATTAATCCTACAGAACACGGCAGCTTCCGCACTCGCTCATCCAGAGACCAGCCTGGCACAGGTCTTTTCAGTCTCAACTCTAGGCATCAGGAGGGGAAGTGGTGGGAACCTAAGGTGCTAGGCCTGGACCCTAAAAGTACCTGGAAATGGAGCACCTATCTGGGCATCTCTCCCAGGGCAACGCCACACAACAAAAGAAAGAGTGCACATTTCTGATGAGCACTCATCTATCTTGGCTTCATTGTAAGTTTATGTCACAGAAAATCAACAGGCAAATATTGCCAAATTAAATAGTTTCACAAAACTGTTTAACAAAGACAAGCAAAGAATGGCTATGAACTCGTCGTTCATAGAAAAATAAGTACAAAAACCCATTAAACTCATGAAAAATGCTAAAGTTCACTCAAAATTAAATTAAAATGAAAACAGTAAGACATCACTTTTTATTTATCTAACTGGTAAAAATGAAAAAGGTTGGTTATAATTGGTGAGTGGGTGTGCAACACACTTTTAAATACTGTTGGTGGAGGTATAAATTAGTATAACAATTTTGGGGAACAATTTGGCAATATCAATAAAAATTTAAACATTTTTATTCAACAGCAATTTCTCACTAAGAAATGTATCTTGTAGATATATAAATTGGTACATCTACATCAAGGTATGTGAATAAGGAGGCTTTTTGAAGCCTTTTATATATTAGCAAAAAAGCAAAATAAAGATACAAAAATAGAAATAATTTCTGTGTTTGCCAATAAGAAACACATGGGTTAAGACATATGGTACAATGGCTACTATGCAGCATATAAAAAGAATGATGTGGCCCGGCTGGCATGGCTCAATGGTTGAGCATCAACCTATGAACCAGGAGGTCACCATCTGATTCCTGGTTAGAGCAAAGGCCCAGGTTGCAGGTCCACCCCAAGTATGAGCTTACAGAAGGAAGCTGTCAGTGATTCTCACTCATCATTGATATTTCTATCTCTCACTCCTTCTCTCTTCCTCTCTAAAATCAATAAAAATATATTTTAAAAAATCATCATCCTGAAGGAGAACCAAGATGGCGGCATAGGTAAACACCGATCTTCCTGCCATACATAGCAATTTCAAAACTATAACTTAATGAAAGAACAAACACCATCCAGAACCACTGGAAAGCTGGCTGAGTGAAAATCCCACAAATAAAAGTGAAGATAAGACACTGTGACTCGGTGGAGCGGCTGAGGACAGCATTGAAGATATGCGTGGAGTCAAAGGTTTGGAGCGCGCGTCAGCTGATAGGGCAGGTGGCTGAAAACCGGCCAGTTTTCTTGAACAGGGGAGACAAAGACGTCCCACTGGACTGATTCTCCAGCTCTGGGCAAAGTCCAGGGAACCCACTATCATACGGGGTAAAAACTGGACAGTGGGAGGGGATGCTGCAGGGGTCTGCTGGCTTGTGGAGAAGGCGAGCATGCAGGTGACCTTGGGAACAGCGCAGCTGTGCGACCACATGGAGAGCGCTCGTGACTTGCTCTTTCATTCGGGAAACCTTCAGACTGCATTGTTTTTGCGACACTGGGTGAGACGTTGGTGTGCAGACTCATTTGGGGAGAGTCTGAATTCTCCAGCAACCGGTGGAGCTTGACAGCGGCTCTCTCTCAGAGACCCTGGGGCCGCATAAGGCAAAGCTGACTCTGTCTGCTTGGCTCAGAGACTCCGCCCAGCCAACCTGAGCACAGCTGAACATCACAGACAATTGGCCTGGAGGTCAACCCCTCCAGTGCTAACAACGATTAACCTGAGATTAACTTAACAATACTGTGCAACCCATATCCACCTCAGGTAACTGGGGAGGCTGAGCCACTGTCCCTTGTAGGACATCTACCACACAAAGCTAATTGACCAACTCAGGGAAGCAGCCACCATGCAGAGACATGGAAAGAAATCAGATGTGAAAGAAATGGAGGGGGGAAAAATGACTGGACATGGAATTCAAAACCACGGTTATAGGGCTTTTCAAGAGGCTCCTAGAAAAGGTCGAGACCTATAAGGAAATTAGCAAGACCTATGAGGAAATGAACAAGACCTACCAGGAACTAAACAAGACCTGCAAGGAAATGAACAAGACCAACGTGGAAATGAATGAGACCTACAAGGAAATGAATGAAACCTATAAGGATATGAACAAGACTCTCAAAGATACGAAAAAGGACCAACCAGAAATTAAGCATACACTGACTGAAATAAAAAATATTATACAAAGACCTAAAAGTACTCTAGAGCACCCCAAGAACCAAGTTAAAGATTTGAAATACAAAGAGGGAAAACCCACACAGCTGAAAAAGCAAGAAACCAAAAGAATCCAAAAAATTGAAGATAGTGTAAGGGGCCTCTGGGACAACCTCAAGCATACCAACATCCGAATTATAGGGGTGCCAGAAAAAGAGAGAGAGCAAGACAATGAAAATCTATTTGAAGAAATAGTGACTGAAAACTTCCCACACCTGGTGAAAGAAATTGACTTAGGAGTCCAAGAAGTGCACCAAACCCCAATATATAGGAGCCCTAAGAGGACCACACCAAGGCACATCATAATTAAAATGCCAAGAGCAAAAGACAAAGAGAGAATATTAAAAGCAGCAAGAGAAAAACAGATGGTTACCTATAAGGGAGCACCCATACTATTGTCAGTGGATTTCTCAACAGAAACGATACAGGCCAGACAGGAATGGCAAGAAATATTCAAAGTGATAAATAGCAAGAATCTACAACCAAGATTACTCTATCCAGCAAAGCTATCATTCAGAATTGAAGGTCAGATAAAGTGCTTCGCAGATAAGAAAAAGCTAAAGGAGTTCATCACCACCAAACCAATATTATATGAAATGCTGAAAGATATTCTTTAAAAAGAGGAAGAAGAAAACGATAAAAGTGTAAATTATGAACAACACATACACATCTATCAACAAATGAATCTAAAAATCAAGTGAATTAATAAGCTGATGAACAGGATAAACTGGTGAATGTAACAGAATCATGGACATAGAGAGGGAATGGACTGACAATCCTTGGAGAGAAAAGGGGTGTGGGAAGTTCAGCAAGAGACTGGACAAAAATCATGCAACTATGGGAGAGGACAGTAGGGGGGGTGAGGGCAGAGGGTGGGATGGGTACAGGGTGGAGGGGAGCTATAGGGGGGAAAAAGGGAACAAGGTAATTAATAAACTGAACAATAAAGATAAAAAAAATCATCATCTTATCTAATAAAAGAATAATATGCAAATTACCATACCTCAGCTACACTCACAAGCTACACCCACCAGCCACGCCCACCAGCCAATCAGGAACGATATGCAAATTAACCCTCAACCAAGATGGCTGCCAGCCACAGAGAGCAGGAGCGGGGCTTGGGTTTCCCTGGCAAAAGAGGAAGCCAGGCTTTCCGCCTGCCCTTGCTGGCCTAGGCCTCCACTCAATGCTACAAAGTTTCAATTATAGAAGATACATAATCCCAATATAAATGATGGCAGCCACGGAGCTGGAGAGAGCAGAAGCTAGGGTTGCCCCTGGCGATGGAGGAAGCCAAGCTTTCTGCAGCCCTGGCCTGCCTTGGACTCTGCTTAAGGCTACAAAGTTTCAATTATAGAAGGTAAATATCCCAAGAGAAATGGCTACTGCCACCAAGTGAGCAGAAGGCTTGGTTCTGCTCCAGGCTACAAGGTTTCAATTGTAGAAGATAAATAAATCCCAGATACCAGGGCCTCCGCTTTGGTTGCTGGGGTGTGTGGCCAGCCTGCAAACCACCACAGGCCCCTCGCCCAGGCAGCCCCACATCCCCAGGGAACCCCCATCCTTCAGGGCAAACTAGTTGGCCACTACCCATGTACCAGGCCTCTATCCTATCTAATAAAAGAGTAATATGCAGATTGACCATCACTGCTACACACAAGATGGCTGCCCCCATGTAGTCAAAGATCCTGCCCCCATGTGGTCAAAAATGGCCACCACAAGATGACCAGCAGGGGAGGGCTGTTGGGAGGGACCAGTCCTGCAAGGGATGGCAGTTGGGGTAATCAAGCCTGCAGGGGAGGGCAGTTGGGGGCAACCAGGCCTGCATCAAAGGGCATTTGGGGAGGACCCAGGCCTGCAGGAGAGAGCAGTTTAGGGGTACCAGGCTTGCAGGAAGGCCAGTTAGGGGCAAACAGGCTGGCAAGGGAGCAGTTAGGCATCAATCAGGCTGGCAGGGGAGTAGTTAGGAGGTGATCAGGCTGGCAGGCAGAAGCGGTTAGGGGCAATCAGGAGGCAGGCAGGTGAGCAGTTGGGAGCCAGCAGTCCTGGATTGTGAGAGGGATGTCTGACTGCCTGTTTAGGCCTGATCCTGGATCGGGCCTAAACAGGCAGTCAGACATCCCTCAAGGGGTCCCAGATTGGAGAAGTTGCAGGCTAGGCAGAGAAACACTCCCGCCCCTACTGCACAAATTTCATGCACCAAGCCTCTGGTACCTAATAATAGACGAACATGTAGATTGACCATACTGCCACTATGCCCACAGCCAATCAGAGTGAGTATGCAAATTAACCCAACAAAGATGGAGGTTGCATATATAGGTGCCCAGCAGCCTGGGTCCTGGGAACTTTCTCAACACCCAGGTCACTCCAAAGTAGGCCCCATGAGTCCTGAGCAACCTGGGAAGGGTCTTATCCAGGGAGCTCCTAGGCAGGGGTGGAGCCATGTGATTGGCAATCCGAGGGAGCTATTTGTGCTAATATAGAAAGATCTCCAAAATTCAAAGAAGCAGCTCACTTGTTCAGTCTTCACCCTAATGGACTTACCAAACCATGTGATTAATGCCTCCATAAAATACCAGGTGGTGACCACAACCCACCCACCAGCATACCAAGTCCCTTCTCTGACAAGTTACATAGGACACTCAGAAGAAATCAATTGTGTTGTTCCCAAATCTATTTATGCCTGTTGTACTTATTATTGTTAATTCATAACAAATACTACAAAGACTAAGTATGAGTACAAAAATGAGAGTCAGTTCTGTAAAAGCTAAGATGAATGCTTTGAAAATGCTCAATAAAAGTGAATTTCTAAAAAAGAAGCAGCAAAAATTATGTCTAAATAGGTGTGAGTGAGACAATTAACAGTATAAAAGATGGGGGTGAGAGTTCTATTCTCATATCTTCCTAAATATCTTTAAATTCTCATTCCACATTAAAGAACTGAAACTACAAATGCACAATGGATGTGGTTTCCACTTTAAGGCAATATAAAACTCAACTGGCTGGGACATACTCCAGAGCTGAGCCTTAGCCTCACAGCACAAGTTCACTGAGTGATACATTTTGTAGGTATCATACTGTTATTATTGTTATGTGTTTGTTTTAAAGGATCCTTATCTTTTAGAGATGCTGTACCAGTAAGCATGGGTTGCCATAACAAAAATACCATAGATTGGATGCCTAAAATAACAGGAATTAAATTATTTCTCACAGTTTGGGAAACTGGAAGTCCAAGATCAAGGTGCCCAAAATGTTGGTGCCTGGTGAGAGCTCTCTCCTTGGGTTACAGATGGCACCTTCTTAATGTGTCCTCACATGGCCTTTCCTTCTTCCATGCATGTGAGTGGGGAGACAGAGGAAGCATGCTTTCTGGTATCTTTTCTTAAAAGGGCACTAATCCTATCATGAGGGTTCCACCCTCCTCTAACCCTGATTACCTTCCAAAGGCCCCATTACAGTAGAGGCAAGGCTTCCACATATGAATTTTGGAGGGACACAGTTTAGTCCATAGCAGATGCAAACTGAAATGTTAGGGATCAAGTAAAATTCCAACTGGAATTTGCTTCTAAGTAATTGATTTTCAGGGAGACAGATACAGATGAAACAAACTTGCCATTATTCAGTAATTTCTGAAGCTGGATGATGGGCAGAAGGGAGTTCATTATACTATTCTGCCTATTTTTCATATGTTTAAAATTTTCTGTAATAAAAAAGTTTTTAAAATTGCCAGATGAATATATGCTCATGTATTACAAGTTAGAATCAAATGTTTAAAGCATGTTCACATAAATTTTTAAATTACTCTTATCCTGCTCTTCAACCCCACTGACAACATCAGATGAGAAGGCTTCGGCTATCTCAGTGAAGAAAATGGAAAAGGGTATGGTACAGTATTGTTATATGACACTTAAATATGCTGGGAAAGGCATCTGTGCATATTTAAATTTTACCCCAACACTCAAGCACAAGAAACATTCCTTTTTTTAGTATTTTTCTGAAACCAAACTCAACCTGTTCTCAGTCCCAGTCCTGCGAATGTGATAAAAATGTTTATCACGGGCTTGGGGTTTTTTCTCATCCCATCCAGTGGCCCTACAGAGAAAGCAATTATCACTGCTATCCTCCTTCCCACATCAAGGTGGCTTGAGCACAGTCCCCTGAGCACTTGTCTGGGGTACCCTGGCCAATCCATATTTTTTTCCATTCTGTTTAGAAAGTTTCTGTTATTTGCTTTGTTTTAAGCACTGACCTGCCTCATCTGACCATGGGCAACAATATGTTTTAGTAATGTTAAAGAATTTAAAATATCACATGTAAAGGAAGCTGTTCACAATGCCTGCCCCCCAGTAGGTCTTCCATAAGTCATAGCCATCAATATTATCGTCATTATTCCCTTTTTCCTGTCCCTTCTCTTCCTTCCCCTCCTCTGGTGAAAGCACTTTAAGCTACAAAGTTTAAATTATTCCAAATAAACTTACAAACTAATTCTTTGAATGTTGGGCAGCAATTTAAAAAAAGGATAGGAAAGGAATTAATCCCTTTCCGAAGGAATTAAGGCACTGGGAAGGCATCCGAGCATTCTATATTGGCCCTTCTTGCCCTTTTTGCCAAGAGGGACCCTCTTCTTACTATCCAAATACACACAGCTGTTGCCTGAGCTTTCAGTTCAAGTTGTGGCTGAAGCCTCTGGGCAGCTGGCACCATGGATCTGTCTCTCGACCAATGGTGTGAGCTGGGCCCTCTCTGGAGAAGAAACCTGGGTCCCCCGAGATATGTGATCAGTACCGGGACCTTGCCAGCAGGCGAGGGGACCCCCAAGGCAGGTGCTGGACGTGGAGGCCACGGGGGCATAGACTACAAAGGAGATAGGACTGAACCTCACATCACCCTGTTTGGCCCCGAAGGATGGCTGGTTAGCCAGAGATGCGTAAGATTCCTCAGGGAAGGAACAACCTAAGACAGGCACAGTCGCAGAGGGGCCAACAGGAGAGAACTAAAAGGTCAACAGAGGTGGGGCACAGACCCTCACCCACAAACCTTGCAGGGGCTTGAATTCTCACCCCTCCTGAGGAAGGTCTCCTGCCCCCACGGCTTCTTCGCCTCCCATGCACAACTCAGACTGGGACCCAGGTGGCAGAGACTTGGCCAGCAATAGCTGCTCTATATTTAATTTCAGACTATTTCCAGGAATGCTCAGGACCTACTCAAAAATGCAAATACTCCGTTCCACTAATATTTACAGGGTAAACTAAGATTTCTGCTTGAGTATTAAAATTGACAGTAAAATAGTAATCAACTTTTCAGATTAATTTAAATTGGCCAAGTGAAATAAGTGAACACTCAAGAAAATTTAAGTGTACTGGACAAAAAGCTGTTCCTAAAACATTAACTAAAAAATCTATTGATAGTTCATTTCACTGTAAAATTGCCTAACATCCAAAGAACCTAAAGCAGTCATATTTGTGTACAAAAATTAAAATTTAAAATTACCAAGACTGCAAGATAAAATTTCCAAAAGCCCCCCTTAATCAAAAAAGGGGAGGACAGTGGGGTAATATCATGTAAGGAAAAATATCCTGTAAGTAAATTACATCTAGAAAATTCTTACTCCAAAACAGTAACTTCCATTTGTAAAGCCAACAGCAGGACACTCATGAAAAACCACACATGGTGTCAAAATAAGCCAAAGGAAAATCATTTAGGCAAAAATAAAAAGAATCCCAAGTCTATTTTGCAGAGAGGATCCCTTTGTTAACTTTTGGTCGAGAATGTGTTTGTGTGTTTTCAGAGAACAACCCCAAGACCATATGGGTTCCTGTGACAGTGAGGAACTGACGGGCCTGTTCCAGCCACGAGGACGGTCCAGAGATGGGGGACACTGACGACACCTTGCCATGCTAGCAGTCGGCAGCTGTGCATGGCTGCAGGTGGCCCAGGACCAAACCAGAGAGGATGGACCTTGCATTGCCACGATGTGTCCACCATCGGGATACCATTGCTGACATGTACACATAAAGAACTATTTGACACTGAAACTGGGACTCAGAACAGTTGGACATTGAAACTGAGACTCAAACATTTTTTTGTTCTTATACATTTATTTATAGTATCCAAAGGCAAGATATTTTTGAAGAAAAGAAACAGGGGAGAGTGATTGATATAGAGGCAGGGAGGCATTGAACAGGCTGTCAAGCTGCAGGGGGAAGGCTTGGGTGGATGGGAGGTGGATGCTGGAGGAGATCAACCAAAGGACTTGTATGCATGCATACGAGCATAACCAATGAATGAAAGACACTGGGGCAGGGAGGGTGGGTGGGTGGGGACATGTGCTGGGGGGTAAGAGAGGCTGGGGGAAGATAATGGGGGCGAGGAAAACATATGTACTACTATTAAGTTATACTGCAAAAAAAATAAAAAAAATAAAAATAAAAAATATGAAACAAAATTAATTAATTAATTAATTAAATAAATAAACTACAAAAGTTAGCTGGCTTTTCCCTACCTCCCAGCTGTCCCAGATGGGCCGCTAATGAGCAGATGTTCCTGGGAATCAGAGGGAGAGGGGAGGCAGGTACTCTGCTTGGACTTTCTCAAGGAGAGGCATTCTGTAGGCCTGGCCACCTGGTGGTATGGAAAGAGCATCCCTTCTAAGGTACAGAGCTGGAGGCCTGGCCCAGTCCCTGGGTTCTCCCATTTGTTGGCTATAACTACTGGCTTAGCTAAGTTGCTTCCTCTTGATGGGCCTGTTTCCTACTAGTTCAAAGAGAGGGTTGAACTAGATAGGGTTTACTTTGCTTTATAGCCTTTCCATTCAACAGATACTCCATAAGTGCCTCCCATGTGCCCACCTGGTCTGGGCAGAGGGGTACAGCTGTGAATGATACCTGACAGGCCTTCGCATAAATCTCTGCGGCCTGGCTTCTTGGAATCCATGGCATATTTCTCCATGGCCTGACTCCTGCTCAGAGGCACTTCCAGGGTCTGCTAGAAATAGACAGAACCAAAGGCGAAGAGATCAGGTTTTGACGGACCCCCCTTCTCCACCCACAACAGGGAGGATCCCAGAGGACATTCACAGCTCACCCGAGTCAACAAAGAACATACACCCCAAGAAAAAGTTTTATGAGAGTCCATTTGAGCCAAACTGACAATTGCTGGGAAGCAAAATCTCAGGGTGTTAAGAAGATACTCCTGAGAATGGCTATTTTATAGCTTATTTTATACATTAGAATCAAAGGATGAGATTAAGGGAGGTTACATGAGATTCACTGGTGGTAGATTAGGAAGGTGGGGAAAGCAAAGTGGGATGGATCTCTGAGATTGGATGAAAGAGAAAGTGGAGAGGCCCATACTCCTTTTACATGGGCAGGTACAGGATGGTTAACACGTGCAGCACAGAGAAACAGTCTTCAGGGAACAAGATAACAACAAAGGGTTCGGTGGTCTCTGCTCTACTGGGTGGTTGTGCCCTGAGGGGTCTAGGAAAGATTACCCTGACATTTCAAAAGATAGATGCACAAAGACAATAGGCTCACTTAAGGTAAAGATTGAACTTCCATGTTCAGACCATCCTGTGTCGTTACTTTAGGATTCTTATTTTGTAAGGCCCACCAAGCAGGCCTCCTTGAATTTGTCAGATTTATTATGTGGACCCTTTGCATCCACACCCAGATCAGGGAGAAAATGTGACCAAAGCCAGTGAGTCTCCTGCCCCTTGCCCCCTCCCTCCTGCAGCTCCCAGAGGCTCTCGGCCCTGCTTGGGGATGCTGACTGACAGGCACAGGGAGTGAGGGTCCTGCCTCTTAAGCCCCTGCCGCAGCCATGAGGTCATTCAGTAGCTTCCAGGAATGGGTGCAGGCTCCCACCAAGCCGCTCAGAAGAAGGGCAGCAAGAGGGCTGCCAGAGAGTGTACACTGTCTGGGAAGGTCAGGTTCAAGGGCATGGGAGAATGGGCTATGAAAATAGATTGACCCAGGGGGTCCTAAAGGACATTCTGCCTCTGCTCTAATGGCCTAGCTCTCTGTCAGCCAACCCAAATATCCCAGGTCCACACCAAGCAAAGTAGACCCAGTGAATAAAAACTGTGGCAGCCAGGCCTCAGAACACCAAAGCCAGCCCCTGCCGGATCATATCTACTTCCTGTCCTTTGAGAGAGGCCATCGCTTAGTGCTGAAGCACTCAAGCGCTGGGCCACCTGGCTGGGTTCAAATTCTGGCATTCCTGCCTAATCATGATGTGATCCTGGGCTGGTTACTTCACCGCTCTATGCCTCAGTCTTTTCACCTATAAAGTGAGGTCATGATAACAGCATCTGCCTCATGGGGTTGTTGTGAAGATGAAAGGGAATTTTGCACTTTTAGTATATAGATATATATGTATACATACACACACACACACACACACACACACACATATATATATATATTCACACACACACACACTGATTAGCCAGATTATTATGATCTCTGAATGCATAATAATCTGGCCACTCAGTATATATCCTATATAATAAAAGACTAATATGCAAATTGTTCCCTTGACCAGGAGTTTGATCAGCAGGCAGGGCGGCCAACCGCCCATGTCTCCTCCCCCTGGCTAGGCTGGCCGGACCCCACCCACGCACAAATTCATCCACCAGGCCTCTGAGTGGCCAGATTATTATGGGTTCAGAGATCATAATAGTAATAATCTGAGTGGCCAGATTATTATGCGTTCAGAGATCATAATAATCTGGCCACTCAGGTCATGTGTGTATATATGTGTGTGTGTATATTCATATAATATATATAAAATTTCATTTAGTCTTCATATAAATAAACCACATATATTCCTCATATATGTAATACATATATGCATGTATCACTCAGAACAGTAACTGGCACACAATCAATGCTTCTCATAGCTGTAGTAATGCTAGTATTATTACTTTGTGAATATTATTTCTTTGTGAATATAGTTTTTATTTTATATATCATGTAAGCTTACAAATTCCCTTCATATTCATTACCTCAAACATATTTATAAACTTTATTCATTCACCTACTAGCCAGTATGTTTCATGAGAGCAGATACTTTTTAATCTTCTTATTTATTGCTTTGCTCTCAAAGCCTAGGACAGTGCCTGGCACAAAATAGATGCTGAATAAATATTTGTTGAATGGATAAATGGATGAATTCAACAAACATTTATCAAAACCTATTATATACCAGGCACTGAGGATTCAAAGTTAAAGACTATGGTAACTGACCTTTGAAAAAGGCTTAAATTGACAGGTACTCACTTGTAAATGACAAGCACTGCCCTGAGAAATACCAGCAGGGGCACAGCAGTTCTAGTACTGACTTTGACACAGTGTCCCCGAGGGACCAGCCCAGCCCAAGCAGAGATGCCCAGGAAGCATCCAGGGAGGGCTCGAGGGAAGAGTGGAGGCAGGCACTGCGTTCAGTTACTCTGTTGGCAGTACGAATGTCTATTGTCTACTGGGAACTATTATGGTTTTTGTCTTGTTTTTTACCAGTATGTCTTTCAATGGAATCTTAGTTTTCAAACCAATGTTTGGCCTATGTGAAGCTCTTAATGTGGCAGACTGTAGGCAGGGGGTTGGGAGAAGAAGCACAGAGGGGTCTGAGGAGACCTTGGAGACAGAAGCCCAGCAGCGAAGCATGCTTTCCCAACTGGCTGACACCTGCTTATGGGGGAACCCTGGCCCATGAAAGCCCACCTCCAGAAAGCACACAGGCCTGGAAGAATCCTATCAGAATGAAGTGGGAAGAAATGTCAGAGCTTCAAAGTTATTCTCCAATCAAATACCTCATTTCACAGAGAGCAGAAGAAGGGTGTGAGGCTGGAGGGAGAAGGCAACGGACAAGAGGCACCAGGGAATGGTGGCTGAGTGGCTTTAGAGAAATTGCCCAGGGAGGAGAATGTGCCCTTTTCATCCATTCCTGGCCCTCTGATGATCGGAAGGAGAAAGCCTTATGGGGAAATCTCTTCCGCATCCTGCTGACACCTGCCATCTGCATTTTGACCTATACAATAGGTCAGGCAACAGTGTCCAGCTGGGATCTAATCCTCTGGCTAGTGTGTGATGATGCTGGTGGTGCTGGCATTTTAAGGCTTTCCCCCTATTTATAACATGCAATTCTATCTCTTTCCTTTATGGTATCAATTTCAATTTTTTAAAATATTGATTGATTTTAGAGAGGAAGGGAAAGAAATAGAGAGATAGAAACATCAATGATGAGAGAGAATCATTGATTGGCTGCCTCCTGTACACCCCCTACTGGGGATCAAGCCTGAAACCCAGGCATGTGCCCTTGGCCGGATCAAACCTGGGACCCTTCAGTCCATAGGCCAATGCTCTATCCACTGAGCAAAACCGACTAGGGTTCAATTTCAATTTTTTAAAATATATATTGATTTGTGTCCAAAAGTGAATTAAAGGGAAAAGTACATGAATAATTAACATAATGATCAAAGATATGTCCAAAATCTAAAACACACACAGACAGAGAGAGAGAGAGAGAGAGAGAGAGAGAGAGAGAGAGAGAGAGAGAGAGAGAGAAAATTCCTGCCAAGTACTTATCCAGTCTCCTCACGGGTATCACCAGTGATGGAGAGCTTACTACTTCTCAAGAGAGTTTCTACCAAGCTATGGTTGGACAGCTCCAACTACTCGAAATAAGAAAGTGTTTATTTAATGTTCCTAGCAACAACAACCCACGCCCACCCCTGGCCCTATTCCTGCCCCTTGATGAATGGGCAGGATCTGGGCATCCTTGCCAGGCTTATCTAGGGCCAACCCCTGTGGATCATTGGTGCCCAATACAGGACTTTGGTGACAGGTCCTGGATAACACTGAGGTCCCACCTGGAGGCAAAGAGTTTTCTCTCTCTGAATCTCTGTGTGGATAGAGGGTCAGGAAAGGACCAAACAGGCCAGGTGGCCTCCTGCCCAGACAAGCCTTGCAGGGAGCAACCTGCCCTGTATGCTGTGAGTTTTAGGGCACAGAGAGGGCAGGGATGAGAGATTGGACAACCCTGAACATAGGCCGCTAGAACTTCCTACAAGTCTGGATGTTTGCCTCTGATACCAAGGCACCTTGAGGCCCTGGATCAGCCCCGAGGTTCTCATTGCTGTCCCTCCAACCAACCACACTCAGATATACTCACTGAATTACTGGGCCCTGCCCATGAAGAAACAAGGTCTCCCTTCCCACATCTGGCTCTGGGCCATCGTTTTCTGGCCTGGCTGTAATGGTTGAGGGACACCGTGGCCCTCATGCTACTGGGCAAGTCCCTGGGCACCTCATCATTCCCTTCGCAACTCCTGCAGCAACTCCTGAGGACAGTTCCCTGACTTCCCTCATCCCAGCCCAAGTCCTCAGCTGCCCTTTTCTTCCCCGTGTGGTTCGGGTCACCAGTCTCCTTTCCATGCCCCTGGCCTAGTTGCCAATCAATACACATGGAAGAGATAGCAGCCCACAGCCAGCAAAGGTGAGAGTCTCCAGGCTGTATATTCAGGTCCCTCTGGCCGGGCACTGGAGCCAACCCTACCCCCTCTGATGGTCCAGAGAGTCCCAGCCCTGCTGTGACATTTATACTGTACCATCCTCTACTTCCACACAGCAGGGCCCCTCCCCACCCCCAAGAAGAGTCAGCGAAGATCATTCTCTGCCAATTAAGGAAGCCCTGAAGCCTGTTCCTCTAGGGCAGTGGTTCTCAATCTTTCTAATGCTGCCTCCCTTTAGTACAGTTCCTCATGTTGTGGTGACCGCCAACCATAAAATTATTTTCATTGCCACTTCATAGCTGTAATTTTGCTACTGTTAATGAATTGTAATGTAAATATCTGTGTTTTCCAATGGTCTTAGGTGACCCTGCTAGAGGTCCTAAACCTGTGGGTCATGACCCTCAGGTTGAGAACCGCTGCTGTAGAGCCTAAGACCATAGGAAAACACAGATATTTACATTATGATACATAACAGTAGCAAAATTACAGTTATGAAGTAGCAACAAAAATAATTTTATGGTTGGGGGTCACCACAACATGAGGAACTGTACTAAAGGGTGGCGGCATTAGAAAGATTGAGAACCACTGCTCTAGGGCAAGCATGTCAAACTCGCAGCCCATGGCAGCATGTGGCCCACAACAAATATTTTGGCAGCTCAGTCAATTTAACAGTATGTAAGAAACATTTGAATAAAAATTTCGTGACTTAACTTTTATAATATCCTGTTATACATAATTATTAATAAACTACAACATTCATTAATGACAGATAACTAATTGTGCTGCATTCATTTCCCTATGTGCATGCGCACCATTTCTCTCCACTAATACTCGCAGCAAATATTTTAGCAGCCGATGGTCGAGTCATTAGTCTTGGACTGACTTGTTTGGTGTGCGCAACGGGAAATATTCCACTTTCGGAGAACAAGAAAAATAGATTTATTTGCATTACTCTTATTAATTTATGCAGTTATGTAGTGCCTAGTAAGTTAATGTTCAAGAAAAATATGAATTTTATTTCAAATGTTCTATTATTTTATGTTAAGGATTACTCATTTATTTCAGCCCTTTTTATCAGCATGTCTCTATTGAGATAAACCTACATTCCTATGAAAATTGAAGCTTTTGTTTTTTTGCTGCCCACATCAACTTAAACCTTGTTTATTTGGCCTGGGTTAGCCTTTGAGTTGGACATGCTTGCTCTAGGGCAGTGGTCGGCAAACTCATTAGTCAACAAAGCCAAATGTCAACAGTACAATGATTGACATTTCTTTTGAAAGCCAAAAATCAACTTCTGCCCATGGGCCATGAAGTTTCAATCATACTGTACATGCGCACCCGCACGTGATATTTTGTGGAAGAGCCACACTCGAGGGGCCAAAGAGCCGCATGTGGCTCACGAGCCGCAGTTTGCCGACCACTGCTCTAGGGGCTCTCGGAACACAGAAGCCTTCCCTGGCCGCACCTCTGGAAAGCAGCCTGGGAGCTCGTGGGGACTCCCCAAGCCTTGGGGATGCCCTCTCTGCAAAGTGTTCAATGTGGTTGCCTTCTTGAGCCTTTTTTCAACTGATCTGAAACAAGAAGGGAAAATGTGACTCTGTACCCCTCACCAAAACTTTAATCTAAAAGTGATGTACTCCTACTTTCTAGCTCAGACTTGATTCCAGTGTCTTGTAATCGTCACTACTAGTCAGAGCCACCAGACCACCCAGCCCAGACCGTGTGCCTGGGTCAGTCCTCGGGGCAACCTCCGACAACAGTCCTTAGACCAGTGGTTCTCAACCTTCCTAATGCCGTGACCCTTTAACACAGTTCCTCGCGTTGTGGTGACCCCCAACCATAAAATTATTTTTGTTGCTACTTCATAACTGTAAATTTGCTATTGTTATGAATCGTATTGGAAATATCTGTGTTTTCCAACGGTCTTAGGCAACCCTATGAAAGGGTTATTCAACCCCCAAAGGAGTGGCCACCCACAGGTTGAGAACCGCTGCCTTAGACGGTACCAGCCTCTACGGCCCTTGCTGCCCTCCCACCCACCGGGCAGAAAGCCTGCACTGGGAGCGCCCATCACACACGCCCAGAAAGGGACACTGTGGGAAATGGTCCACCCAGATCCGAGCAGAGGCAGGTGGAATGGAGCAGACCCTGAAGCAGCCATCGTCGCCTTCCCAAAGGCCGGCTCTAGTCCCTGCTGCTCAAGGGCCATGGGAGCCGGTGATGTGAGGAGGAGAGAAGATGGAAATTGTTGGTCCCCAGGCTCTCTCCTCCTCCTGAGAGGAGTGTGAGCTTCCAGGGGGACACTTGGCAAAGCCAGTTAGAGTCTTTCATAAGCGGGCAAGATGGACTTATGATTGGAAAAATGATCAAGCCCTGGCCTGATGGCTCTGCTGATTGGAACATCACAAAAGTTTTGGGTTCCATTCCTGGCCAGGGCACATACATAGGTTTCAGGTTTGCTCCCTGTCAGAATGGGTATGGGAAGCAGCCAATTGATGTTTCTCTCTCTTCTTCTTCTTCTTCTTCTTCTTCTTCTTCTTCTTCTTTCTCTCTCTCTCTCTCTCTCTCTCTCTCTCTCTCTCTCTCTCTCTCTCTCTCTCTCTCTCTCCCCTTCTCTTCCCGTCTCTAAAATCATTTTTTTAAAATATAGTTTGTTGATTTTTTACAGAGCGGAAGGGAGAGGGATAGAAAGTCAGAAACATCGATGAGAGAGAGACATGGATCAGCTGCCTCTTGCACGCCCCCTACTGGGGATGTGCCCGCAGCTAAGGTACATGCCCTTGCCAGAATCGAACCCGGGACCCTTCAGTCTGCAGTCCAACGCTCTATCCACTGAGCCAAACTGGTCTTGGTTAAAATCAATTTTTTTAAGTGGTCAAAAGACCAGTTGCTTCTGGCATGGGGCATGAGAGTGCTTTCTGGGATGATAAGGTTCATTGTATGTTCCCTCAAAAGAAAAAGAACTGTAAATATGTAGTGAACAGTGCTGTCCCTCCGATCACTGTGGGAAGGGGAATTTCCTGCATCCATGTTGTCCAGTGCAGTCCCCACCCATCAAGGTGGCCGTGGAGCCATTGAAACCTGGTGACTGAATTGGGCTTGGCGACACACGGCACTCACAGATCCACAGGGGCAAGGCATGTCTCATTCGAGACAAAGGTGGACCGTGGGTACGACAGTAGCTAAGGGACTCACCCAGGTCCGAGCTCGTCAAGGGCAGGAAGCTCCAAATCTCCTGAATTCCTGGGTTCTGAGGGGGCCTTGTTCCCTCCAGTCCAGAGAAACAAGCGTGGGACTGGGGGGAAGAGAGCACTGGATAGAAAAGCCCAACTCAGGGAGAACAGACTTCATCCTGAACGGACAACCTTCACTTAACAATGGCAACACCGGTCCATGTTTACACTAAATTTTATCAAGCGCTTTTACACACACATCAGCTCATTTCATCCTCACAACTTAAAAAATGTCCTTCCTTCCTCCCTTCTTCCCTCCCTTCCTTCCTCCCACAGGCCTCCTTCCCTCCTTTGTTCTTTCCTCCCATGCTTCTATCCAAGTTGCGGCACAAATGCAGACTGCAGTGAAGGGCCAGGTTTTAATTCTCATTCACCAGGCATCTGACTTAGGAACGTGGTGCATTTTAACCTCTCTGTGCCTCAGTTTCCCAGCTTGTAAATCAGGAGTAATACAGTACTTGCTGAAACCTGTTTGGCTCAGTGGATAGAGCGTCGGCCTGCGGACTGAGACGTCCCGGGTTCGATTCCAGTCAGGGGCATGTGCCTTGGTTGCGGGCGCATCCCCGGTGGGAGGTGTGCAGGAGACAGCTGGTCGATGTTTCTCTCTCATCGATGTTTCTGACTTTTTATCCCTCTCTCTTCCTCTCTGTAAAAAATCAATAAAACATTTTTTTAAAGGAGTAATACAGTATTTACCTTGCTGGAATGTCATGAGAACTAAATGAAATACTCCATGCAAAGCTTATTATTGTTGTTGTTGTTGTTATTTACTGAGCTTATAAATGAAAACGGGAGCACTGGAGTTGGGGTCACAGGAGCCAGTTCGGAAGCCCGGAGGAGGACAGAACCCAAGGTCAGAGCTGGGTGGAGTCTGGACAGAGCAAGAAGGGAGGAGGGCATGATCCGTGACCTCTGCCCTGAGCCTGCTGCAGATTAGCGTTTGCTTCGAGTCTTCCGCCTGGAAGATGTCTCCTTCCTGAGCATAGTGGGTGATGAGCCCTTAAGCTCCTCACCTCCATATCCAATGACTCATCTCCTGCTACAGCAGGCAGCATGCACCTCCTGGGGGCTGCAGCCAAGAGGGGAGCTGCTCCCACAGGATGGCATTCCCGTCCTGGAAAGGGACTTCTGGGCCTCCTGCTGTCCCACCAGCTTGTAGGGTGGGAAGATGGAAGAACCAACCCTTAGTACCCCGTGTGTGTGTGTGTGTGTGTGTGTGAGAGAGAGAGAGAGAGAGAGAGAGAGAGAGAGAGAGAGAGAGAGAGAGAGAGAGAGGCCTTACATTTACAGAGCATCACACTTATGAAACCCTGGAAGAGTAGCTACTTTTTTTTTTTTACTTTCTGAGGTGAGGGCTGAGTAAGAGAGGGTCACATGACTTACGTTGGTGTATGTTATCCGCCTCCCATCGGTCATTACATGTCTCTGAAGTTCCCTGAAAGCTCCACCTCAGTCAGAAAGGGTGTTGCTGAAGCCACAGCTGCTGTCTTTCCAGCAGGATCTCCTGGCTTTATTCTCCTTGGCCGCTTGGCCAGGCACTGCCACTATGCACCCCTCTGGACAGCTTCCCCAGCTGATAGATGGCACATTCGGTTCCAGTGGGCAGACCCTTGGGGAATGCCTCATTGTGCTGAGCATAGCGCCTGGGGCAGAAGGGCCAGGGAATGGAGATGTACAAGGAGCAGAGGCCAGCTACGCCAAGGAATGGGCACCTGAGCTTAGACACCAGGGCTCCAGAAGAGCGGTCCTTCGTGTCCATCCCTGGGAGAACAATTGGTTGATATTTTGGTGGCGAAGACAATGCTTTGTACGTGTGAAAGTCGGCATCTGAATCGTGATAGCAATAGCTTTCATTGTGAAGCAACTCTTGTTTGCCGGGCCCTGGGCCAGGTGTCTGACATAGCACAGCCTTCACTAAGTCCCATCCAACTGATAGAAGCCTGATGAAATAGATCCGCATCTCCTAAGTCGTGGGGCAGGGATTTGAACCTAGGCTGTGCTATTCCAGAGTCAGTGCTGACCTGTCAGTGTGGATCTCACATGATAAAAGACCTTTTCCTGTGCCTGAGTGTGCCTGGCACAGACATGAAGTTTTCAGGGCATTTTCAGAGGCAGTACACAGTGGGGCTTCTCAAAACAGTGTAACTAAAATCCCTCTTCATTTTGTTCACCAAACCCCTGCCACACCCAACTGCAGGTTGTGGCCACATTTCCATCCACAGCAGTGATATCAATCGAATAATATCTGCATGTGTAGGAGTCTGGGCTGCCCTCTGGGCCCCGAATGTCACATTCCATTTGGTGGCCGTTCAGAGAGCTCCCAGGCTATGCCCAGGACATATCACCTCGGAGTGGAAGGCAGTGAACCTTGAATGAGGCTCTGTCCTTTAGCAGTCCTGTGACCAAAAGTGGTCACTTCAGCTCCCTGCAGCCTAGTTTCACCCGTCAAAAGGCCTAGAATCTTGATCTGCCCAGCACAACCAGGATGACACCAGAAGGAATGGCTCAATCGCTGACTAATCACTCGCTAAGCACCAGGCACTGTTCTGCTTTAGCTGAATGACCCTGGGAGAGAGGTAGCATTGCAACCCGCATTTACAAGTAAGGACGCTGAGGGTCAGAGGGACAAATGACTTGAGAGGGTTAGACAGCTAATATAGGACACACGCATGTTCATCTTATACAAGGCCTTGCCCTCAAAAATCTATGCTTACTCTGCTCAGGAGATTTTTTTTTCCAAATTTTTTTATTTACAATATAACTTATATTTAATAGTAGTACATATGTTTTGCTCCCCCCCCCCAATATCCTCACCCCAGCCTCCCTTACCTCTCAGCACATGGCCCCACCTGCCCCGCTTCCCGCCCCAGTGTCTTTCATTCATTGGTTATGCTCATATGTATGTATACAAGTCCTTCCGTTGATCTCCCCCAGCATCCGCCTCCCATCCATTCCAGCCTTCCCCCTGTAGCTTGACAGCCTGTTCCAGGCCACCCTGCCTCTATATCAATCACTCCCCACTGTTTCTTTTCTTCAAAAAGATCTTGCCTCTACATACTAGACACAAACGTATAAGAGCGAAAACAAAGTTTGAGTGTCAGTTTCAATGTCCAACTGTTCTGAGTCCCAGTTTCAATGTCAAATAGTTCTTCATGTGTACATGACAGCAATGGTATCCAGATGGTGGACACATCATGGCAATGCAAGATCCATCCTCTCTGGTATGGTCCTGGGCCGCCTACAGCCACACACAGCTACCAACTGCTAGCATGGCAAGGTGTCGTCAGCGTCCGCCATCTCTGCACCATCCTCGTGGCTGGAACAGACCCATCAGTTCCTCACTGTCTCAGGAACCCACATGGTCTTGGAGTTGTTCTCTGCAAACACACAAACACATTCTCGACCAAAAGTTAACAAAGGGATCCTCTCTGCAAAATAGACTTGGGATTCTTTTTATTTTTGCCTAAATGATTTTCCTTTGGCTTATTTTGACACCATGTGTGTTTTTTCATGGGTGTCCTGCAGTTGGTTTTACAAATGGAATTTTCTTTTCTGGAGTAAGAATTTTCTACATGTATTTTACTTATAGGATATTTTTCCTTACATGATATTACCCCACTGTTCCCCCACCCCCTTTTTTGGTTAATGGGGGGTTTTGAAAATTTTATCTTGCAGTCTTGGTCATTTTAAATTTTAATTTTTGCACACAAATATGACTGCTATAGTTTCTTTGGATGTTAGGCAATTCTACAGTGAGATTAACTACTAATAGATATTTTAGTTAATGTTTTAGGAAAAGCTTTTTGTCCAGTACACTTAGATTTTCTTGAGTATTCACTTATTTCACTTGGCCAATTTAAATTAATCTGAAAAGTTGATTACTATTTTACTGTCAATTTTAATACTCAAGCAGAAATCTTAGTTTACCCTGTAAATACTTGTGGAAAGGAATATTTGCATTTTTTAGTAGGTCCTCAGCATTCCTGGTAATAAACTAAATTTAGATATAGGGCAGCTATTGCTGGCCGAGTCTCTGTCTGCCACCTGGGTCCCAGTCTAAGTTGTGCATGGGAGGCGAAGCAGCCGTGGGGGTAGGAGACCTTCCTCAGGAGGGGTGAGAATTCAAGCCCCTGCAAGGTTTGTGGATGAGGGTCTGTGCCCCACCTCTGTTGATCTTTTAGTTCTCTCCTGTTGGGCCCTCTGCAACTGTGCCTATCTTAGGTTGTTCCTTCCCTGAGGAATCTTACCCATCTCTGGTTAACCAGCCATCCTTCGGGGCCAAACAGGGTGATGTGAGGTTCAGTCCTGTCTCCTTTGTAGTCTATGTCCCCGTGGCCTCCATGTCCAGCACCTGCCTTGGGGGTCCTCTCGCCTGCTGGCAAGGTCCCAGTACTGATCACATATCTCAGGGGACCCAGGTTTCTTCTCCAGAGAGGGCCCAGCTCACACCATTGGTCGAGAGACAGATCCATGGTGCCAGCTGCCCAGAGGCTTCAGCCACAGCTTCAACTGAAAGTTCAAGCATCAGCTGTGTGTATTTGGATAATAAGAAGAGGTTCTCTCTTGGCAAAAGGGCAAGTGGGGCCAATATAGAATGCTCAGATGCCTTCCCAGTGCCTTAATCCCTTCTGAAAGGGATTAATTCCTTTCCTATCCTTTTTTTAAATTGCTGCCCAACATTCAAAGAATTAGTATGTAAGTTTATTTGGGATAATTGTATAATATGCTATTTCAAATATCAAATATTATAATGACATTGTAGAATAATATCATGTAAGGGCATTGTGGTGTCACGGGAGGTTAAAGAGGGCCTAGCCTAAGGACTGGTGTCCATAAGAGATGACATGCTCTAGGCCATGTCAATTCAATTTCACACTAGCTGCCATTTTTTTTATAACTTTATATAAACTTTGTCAAGGATGTAAAAACACAAATCACTTACCTTAGTTCAAGCGTTCAAATATATTGACTTTCCCCCTTACTCCCACCACCTGCCACTTACCCTGAGGTTTGACATTTTGAAGGACTTTTCTCAGTCTCTGGATCCAATCTTGTTCATCAGTCTATGTCATTCATTATATTCCTCAAATGAGTGATATCATGTGATATTTGTCTTTCTCTGCCTGGCTAATTTCACTTAGCATAATACTCTCCAATTCCATCCATGTTGTTACAAATGGTAGGAGCTCTTTCTTTTTTACCGCAGCATAGTATTCCATTGTGTAGAGGTACCACAGTTTTTTAATCCACTCATCTGCTGATGGGCACTTAGGCTGTTTCCAAATCTTAGCTATGATAAATTGTGCGGCTAAGAACATAGGGGTACATATATCCTTTCTAATTCGCCTTTCTACTTTCTTGGGGTATATTCCTAGAAGTGGGATCACTGGGTCGAATGGGAGCTCCATTTTTAGTTTTTTGAGGAAACTCCATACTGTTCTCCACAGTGGCTGCACTAGTCTACAATCCCACCAACAGTGCAGGAGAGTTCCTTTTTCTCCGCATCCTCGCCAGCACTTGTCATTTGTTGATTTGTTGATGTAAGCCATTCTGACAGGTGTGAGATGGTACCGCATAGTCATTTTGATTTGCATCTCTCACATAATTAGTGACTTTGAGCAAGTTTTCATATGTCTCTGGGCCTTCCTTTTGTCTTCTTTAGAAAAGGTTCTATTTAGGTCTGTTGCCCATTTTTTTATTGGATCATTTGTCTTCCTTTTATTGAGTTGTGTGAGTTGCCTATAGATGCTTGAGATTAAACCTTTATCACTGATAACATTGGCAAATATGTTCCCCCATACAGTGGGTTTTCTTGTTGTTTAGTTGATGGTTTCTTTAGCTGTGCAAAAGCTTTTGATTTTGATGTAGTCCCATTTGTTTATTCTGTCTTTAGCTTCCATTGCCCTAGGAGCAGTATCATCAAAGAAGTTCTTTTGGCATATGTCTGAGATTTTATTTCCTGTAGATTCCTCTAATGTTTTTATGGTTTCCCGTCTTACGTTTAAGTCCTGTATCCATTTTGAGTTTATTTTTGTGTATGGTGTAAGTTGGTGGTCTAGTTTCATTTTTTTGCATGTATCTGTCCAATTTTCCCAACACTGTTTATTAAAGAGACTATCTTGACTCCATTTTATGTTCATACCTCCTTTGTCAAATATCAATTGAGCATAGTGGTTTGGGTTGATATCTGGATTCTCTATTCTATTCCATTGATCTACATGTCTATTCTTGTGCCAGTACCAGGCTGTTTTGAGAACAGTAGCTTTGTAATACAGCTTGAAATATGGTATGGAAATCCCACCGACTTTGTGCTTCTTCCTCAGGATTGCTGTGGCTATCCGGGGCCTTTTTTTTTTATTCCAGATGAATTTTTGGAGAGTTCTTTCTAGGTCTGTGAAATATGCCATTGGTATTTTAATGGGGAGTACATTAAATTTATAGATTGCTTTGGGTAGTATGGACATTTTAATTATGTTGATTCTCCCAATCCATGAACATGGTATGTTCTTCCACCTGTTTACATCTTCCTCTATCTTTTTTTTAGTGTCCTGTAGTTTTCCACGAATAGGTCTTTTACCTCCTTAGTTAAGTTTATTCCTAGGTATCTTAATTTTTTTGGTGTGATGGTAAATGGGATTGCTTTTTTAGTCTCTCTTTCTATAAGTTCACTATTAGTGTATAGAAATGCCATAGATTTCTTGGCGTTAATTTTGTAGCCTGCTACGTTGCTGAACTCATTTATTAAGTCTATTAGCTTTTTTATGGAGTCTTTCGGGTTTTTTATGTACAATATCATGTCATCTGCAAATAAGGATAGCTTTACTTCTTCTTTTCCAATTTGGATGTCTTTTATTTCTTCTTCTTGTCTAATTGCAATGGCTAATACTTCCAGTACTATGTTGAACAGGAGTGATGAAAATGGGCAACTCTGTCTTGTGCCTGTTCTTAGGGGAAATAGTTGTAGTTTTTGCCCATTGAGTATGATGTTTGCTGTGGGCTTATCATATATGGCTTTTATTATGTTGAGGTATGATCCTTCTATTCCTACCTTGTTGAGAGTTTTTATCAAGAAAGGATGTTGGATTTTGTCAAATGCTTTTTCTGCATCAATTGATATGACTATGTGATTTTTATCTCTCAATTTGTTTATGTGATGTATCACATTTATTGATTTGCAGATATTGTACCATCCTTGCATTCCTGGGATAAATCCTACTTGGTCATGGTGTATGATCTTTCTGATGTACTGCTGGATCCAATTTGCTAGAATTTTATTGAGAATTTTGGCATCTATATTCATGAGGGAAATTGGCCTGTAATTCTCTTTCATTGTGTCATCTTTATCTGCTTTTGGTATTAGGGTGATGTTAGCTTCATAGAAGGAGTTTGGAATTGTTCCATCCTCTTGAATTTTCTGGAATAGTCTGAGGAGGATAGGTTTTAGTTCTTCCTTGAATGTTTGGTAAAACTCCCCTGTGAAGCCGTCTGGCCCTGGGCTTTTGTTTGCTGGAAGCTTTATGATGACTGCTTCAATTTCTTCCACAGTTATTGGTCTATTGAGTTGTTTAGATTCTTCTTGATTGAGTTTTGGGAGGTTATATTTTTCTAGAAATATATCCATTTCCTCCAGGTTGTCCAGTTTGTTGGAGTAGAGTTGTTCATAGTATTTTTAACAATCCTTTGTATTTCAATGGGGTCTGTTTTTATTTCACCTCTTTCATTTCTGATTTTATTTATTAGTTTCATCTCTCTTTGCTTTTTGGTGAGTCTGGCTAGAGGTTCATCAATCTTGTTTAATCTTTCAAAGAACCAGCTTTTGGTTTTGTTGATCTTCTGTATTGTTTTTTTGGTCTCTATGTCATTTATTTCTGCTCTGATCTTTACTATTTCCTTCCTTCTGCTTACACTGGGCTTTTCTTGTTGCTTTCTTTCTGACGCTTTGAGTTGTTGGGTTAGATAATTTATTGCTGCTGTTTCTAGTTTTTTGCAGTAGGATTGTAGAGCTATGAACTTCCCTCTCAGAACTGCTTTCAACTGTGTCCCATAGATTTTGGATTGTTGTGCTGTTGTTGTCATTTGTTTCCATGATGTTTTCTATCTCTTCCTTGATCTCTCTAGTAACCCAGTCATAGTTTAATAGCATGCTGTTTAGTCTCCATGTGTTTGATTTCTTTGGATTGTTTCTATTGTAGTTGATTTCCAGCTTTATGCCACTGTGATCTGAGAATATGCTTGATATGATTTCTATCTTCTTGAATTTGGAGAGACTTTGCCTATGACCCAACACATGGTCTATCTTTGAGAATGACCCATGGGCACTTGAAAAGAATGTATATTCTGTGCCTTTGGGGTGAAATTATTTGAAGATGTCAATTAATTTCTTCTGGTCTAGTGATTCATTGAGGACTGATATTTCTTTACTGATTTTTTGTTTAGAGGATTTGTCCAATGTTGATAGTGGGGTATTAAAGTCTCCTACTATGATTGTATTGCTGTCTATCTCTCCCTTGATGTCCTCTAGGAGTTTTAATATGTATTTGGGTGCTCCTGTATTGGGTGCGTATATGTTTACCAGAATTATTTCTTCTTGTTGGATTGCTCCCTTTAGTATTATGTAGTGGCCTTCTTTATCTCTTGTTACATCCTTCACTTTGAGATCTAATTTGTTGGATATAAGTATTGCTACCCCAGCTATTCCATTTCCATTCGCCTGAAGAACCTTTTTCCATCCTTTCGCCCTCAGTCTGTGTGCGTCTTTTTTTTTTGGAGGTGGGTTTCTTAAGGACAGCAGATATATGGGTCGTGTTTTCTTATTTAGTCTATTACCCTATGTCTTTTTATTGGAGCATTTAAACCATTTACATTTAAAGTTATTATTGATAGGTAGTTATTTGTAGCCATTTTTGTTCTTTGCCCCTATGTTCTTTCATGGCTTCCTATTGCTTTTCACAGCAGACCCTTTAGCATTTCTTGCATTGCTGGTTTGGTGGTAATGTATTCCCTTAGACATTTTTTGTCTGTGAAGCTCCTGATTTGACCTTCAATTTTTATTGATAGCCTTGCTGGGTACAGTATTCTAGGATTCAGACCCTTTCTTTGCATAACTTTGTATATTTCATTCCAATCCCTTCTGGCCTGATAAATTTCTGTTGAGAAATTACGTGCTAATCTGATAGGGGTTCCTTTGTAGGTGACTTTCTGTCTCTCTGTGGCAGCTTTTAAGATTCTCACTTTGTCGTTGATGTTTGCCAATTTAATTATAACATGCCTTGGTGTAGGTCTTTTGGGGTTTAATTTTCTTGGAACTCTGTGAGCTTCTTGGATTTGTGTGGGTTTTTTCTTTCCTATATTAGGGAAGTTTTCTGTCATTATTTCTTCCAACAGGTTTTCTATTCCTTGTTCAGTTTCCTGTCCTTCTGGAAGCCCTATTATGCGGATGTTGTTTTGTTTCATGTTGTCCCAAAGTTCCCTTAGGCTCTCCTCCTGCTTTTTAATTTTTTTTCTAGAAGCTGCTCTACTTGGGTGTTTTTTCCTACCTTGTCTTCCAGCTCACTGATGCGGTCCTCTGCTTCATCTAGTCTACTCCTGATACTTGATATGGAGTTCTTTATCTCAGCAATGTCACTTTTCATTTCTTCTTGGGTCTTCTTCATTTCTTCATAGTTCTTCATTTCCTCATAGTTGTTTTTCATTTCTTCATGGCTCTTCTTCATTTCCTCTTGATTCCTCTTCAATTCCTCATGGTTCTTACTCATATTGGCTTCTGTTCTCTTCAGCCACCCTATGACCATTTCTCTGAACTCTCTCTCTGACAGGTTGCTTGCTTCCATTTCGTTTACCTCTTTTTCTGGTGAGGTTTGTTTTTCTTTCATTGGTGGGCTATTTCTTTGTCTCCCCATGGTCTTTCTTCTCTGTGTCTTGTTATGTAGTTCTCACTCTCCTGTATTGATTTAAAGGCTCAAACTACAACACCACCAGGTGCAGCACACCAGACACTGAAGAAGAATGTATTCACAGTATTGGTAACTCCAAATTAAAGGTGATTGCCAGAGGAAGGTAAATTAGGTGATGGGTGAGATAAAAGAGAGTAAGAGAAAACACACTCACACACACAAAAGAAACAAAGAAGAAAGAAAAAAAGAAAGAAAGAAAGAAAGAAAGAAAGAAAGAAAGAAAGAAAGCCAAAATAAAATTGGGAAAAGGGGAAGGAGTAAAGAGAAAGGAAAGGGGAGTAAACTATGGGTTGGAAACTCCCAAAGGACCACCACTAATCCCAGCAAAAGCCAGCAACGAGTACCTGGAGATTGATACAAACTACATATAACTAATATCAAGGTAGGTTAGGGAACACAGAAGCTTAAATCTATCAAAAAAAACAATGTAAACATCACCAAAGCACAAAACAATTCCAACCCCTGCCCCACAAAACAAATTAAAAGAAAAGAATAACCAAACCAATCTCACAAATATGCATAAAATATAAACAACATCAGCAGGACCGAGAGAAAAACAGTTTAGGATCGTGAAGTCGGAGAAGCATTAGATGTGTATTGACTTGGAGCAGGTGATTGGAGATTGGATATAAAAGTGGGGTGAAATTTTAACAGGGGGTAAAAAGAGAGAATAAGGAAAATCTAAACCAGAAAAAGTGTAAGGGGAATAAGACACTAACTAGGGAAAGGTTAGCAAGAGAGTGCTGGCATAAGGGTGAAGTTGAAGTAGAGTAAAGAGATACTAAAGGGTAGATTAAAAAAAAAGACTATATAACACTAATCTCTGAGTAGAATAAAGATGGAATAAAATGGCACTTAAAAAAGTTTAAATAGTAGTAGAAATAAAATTGATTCCTTAATTTGTGTTTTATAAGAGTCAATTTGTGCTTCAGCCCCTAGGTGGCAGTGTTTCTGAATTGACCTCTGGGTCTATTGGTCCTCTCTAGCCTGATCTAAAATCCCGCTATGTCTATGGTATTTACTACTGATTTGTGGAAATAGGCTACCCCAGAGCTGCCTCTCTAATTGTGAGGACCTGTTCTGATCCCCAGTGTCAGCAAAACAGCTCGCCTCTGTGGTCTCCCAGGTTATCCCCCACCAGGGGATCTCCTGTTCCTCATTCAGCACTGAGAAATTCGGATTTAGAGAGGACAAACTCAGGCACATGAACTCACGTCCTGCTTGTATGTTTGCACGAAACCCCTTCTCCCCTTGGGTTTGGCAGCCCGCTCCCTCCCAAAACTGCCAGGATGGCCTTCTCCTTCAGGTCCAAATGGGTTGCCCTCTATGTATCCCCCCTGTCACCCGCTCCGAGGACCCTCTTCCACGTTTGCCGGCTCCAACAGCCACGGGTTTTTCCTCTTTTTTTCCCCCCAGGTGAGAATCTCCCTGTGTTACCAGCTCCCTTAACCCCCAGAGAAATCTGACCTTTCCGTGGCGGAGCACAGGTTTCCTCGGAATCCACTTCTTTGCCAACTAGGAACCGATGTTGGGGGGTGGGGGGGTCTCAGACGCCCAGTGGGTACCGCCACTGTAATATCTTCAGGCTCTTCCCCTTTAAAATGGCGCAGCCGCCTCTGAGCCAGGCTCCACGAGAGAACCCAGCTGCACGGAGCCGCTCTGTTAAGGGAGGCTAATCTAAGCAGTCGCCCTCCTTCTCCCAAAGCCCCGCTGTCCCCCCACTCGCCAACAAACACTCCCCAAGCGACCCTCAGCTGCTCCCTTCGTCTACCCCTGTACACAAATGATTATGCGTCCTTCTGTTCCGCGGCCATCTTTTCTCCTCCCTCAGATTTTTTTTTTTTAAATAACAATGCTAGCAAAGAACTAGAAACTACCAAAAAAAGACATTATATTTGAGAAGGAAACAAATAGGAAGTCTAGAGCTGAAAAATACAGCAGCTAAAAGGAATAATTCAATGAATGAATCCATATAACTTAACAGAGAATTAGTAAGTCAGAAAACTAGTTAGAAAATCATTATCCAGAGAGAAACACAGAGAGAAAAAAATACATGAAAGAATACCAACAAAGGGGTTAGAGACAGATTAAATACGGAGAAGGTGGAACATATTTGTTACTGAAGTCTCTAAAAGTATGGAGGGCGAGGATGAGACGACTGGAGAATCTAAGCATGCAATGGCTGAGGCACTGCCATATTGATGAAAAACACCAAGGCCCAGGCTTAAGAACCCCTGTGACTCACAACAAGCAGGCTGTGTTAAGGGACAGGAAATAAAACATGCTGCACCTCATAGTAAAAGTGTTGAAAATGAAGGACAAAGAAAAAAATCTTAAAACTGGGTAAGTGGGAAAAACAGGTTACCTTAGAAGAAACAGACATTGGACAAACAACTGACTTCTCAGAAGCAACAGAGAAAGTGGGAGTGAAAGGACTGACAGTACTGAAGAATAGGAAGTACCTGCAGCGAGACTCCTGTGCTCAGCACAGAATGTTCCCCAAAATGAAGACAAAATGAGGACATTTACAGACCATCTGAGGACATTTTCCACCAGTAAAAGGTAGTCCTAACGGGGATTTCTCCAACAGAACAATGATTCTGATTGAAAGTTGGAGATGCAGGAAGGAATAAAAAGCAACAAAAATCATTAAATGATCACAAACTGTTTCAGCAAGAAGAATAATGTGCCACTAAATTTAAAGTATTAAAAATTTTAAATATATGTCAACATGTAAGTCAAGAAAGGGATAAATGGAATTGAAATGTTCTGATAACCTTCCATTATCCAGAAAGATGGTAATATTCCTAATCAATAGTGGATTTTTTATAAATCAAGGATGATGGTGGTAATTTCTAAGGTGAACAGCAGAAGATTACAATTTGTTTAACTTCTAAGTTGATAGATAACAGAGTATGATAGGAATAACAACATACTCAATAAACCCAAAAGAGCAGGGAAGGAGGAAGGAAGACTAGAATGGGCAGGAAAAACAGAAAAAACCTAGTGAAAGTGGTAAATTTAGCCCAACTGGTGTGGCTCAGTGGTTGAATATTGACCCATGAACCAGGAGACTGCAATGCCTGGTCAGGGCATGTGCCCAGGTTACCGGCTTGATGCCCAATGTGGGGCATGCAGGAAACAGGTGATCAATGATGATTCTCTGTTATTATTGGCTAGAGGCCCCGTGCGTGAAATTCATGCACTTGGTGTGGGTGGTCCCTTGGCCTGGCCTGCACCCTCTCGCAGTCCAGGGTGATTGATCGCCAAGCAGAGAGAGGCCCCGCCACTCGACTGGGGCTCTGCCATGGGTCACTGTGCAGAAGGATGCCTCGCCCACCTGCTGCAGCACTGCTAGCCAGGTATCCTGGGCCTCCCTCTTTGGAGTGATCAATCGCAGAGTCCTTCCCCCTCCCTGATCGATTGCTCTACAGAGGGTGGCTTTGGCCTCCCTCTGCAGGGGTGATCATGGGGTGATGGTGGGGACCCCTGACCAATTGCATTGCACCCACCTTGGCTGTCCTGGCACCAGTGCGTGTCATAACGTGGTCTTCCAGAAGGTTGTCCAGACAGTCATTCTGCTGTTCAGCCATTCAGTCAATTTACATATTATGTTTTTATTATTATAGATGTTTCTATCTCTCTCTCTTCTTTTCTCTGAAATCAATGAAAACATGTTTAAAAATTTTAAAAATGGTAAACTTAAACTCAAGTATATCAGCAATTACATTAAATAATTAATGTTACTAATTTATCATTTATATATTTATAAATAGTTAGTACAAGAAGAGGGAAGGCAGGGGAGGGTGGATAGGTGGGAAGAGACCAACCAATGAACTTGTATGCATAAGCATAACCAATGGACATAGACAATAGGGTGGCGAAGACCTGTGGTGGGAGGTAGGTGGCCTGGGAGAGGTCAATGGGTGAAAAAGGGGACACGTAATACTTTTAACAATAAAGAATTTTTATAAAGGGAGAGAGTGGGAAAGAGATAATATTTCAATAAATAAACCTGGAATATTGGATATCTGTCTAAGAGGAACAAAATGTAACATCTACTTCAGACTTCACATCAAAATCAATTCCCAGTGCTTTATAACCCAGAATGTAAAGCAAACAAGAAGCCTCTAGCACGTAATATGGCAAAATATCTTGATGGCCCCAATTTATAGTAGAAAAACACTTTCTAAGCAATAGCCAATAAGGACCCCATTAAATTAAGACTTCCTGTTCATTAAAAACATTAATTGTTGAAAAGACAGTCCACAGAGTGGGAAATCTTTGCAACACATGTAACAGGTAATGAGATTATATGCAAATATATCCAAAAGAGCAGGAAAGGAGAAAGCGAACTCCTACAAAACCACAAGAAACAAACATTTCAATAGAGAAGAGCAGGAGTCTTGAACAATCACAGAGGAACTCAGCACCATTCAATATCAAAGAAATGCAAATTAAAATCACAGTGAGGTTTCACTATATGCCCACAGAATGCACAAATACAAAAGGACAAAAATTGACTGACAAATGTACAGAAGTGACAAAAACGTACAAATGTACACTATTGGAACTGATGAACACAAGAGTGAGTTAGGATGGGAGCACAGGGACTCATATTAAGAGAAGGAGTGCTAGCTGGGTTTGACCGCGTTGGAAAACAGGCTGGCCCTCTCCTAATACTGAAGACAGGCATAGCCTAGAATTTAGCAGTTTTATTTCAAGTAGAACAAAATTTATATTCATAGCAACGTGAATGTTATAGTCCCAAACTGGAGATTACTCCAAAGGCCATTAATGACAGAATGGAGAAATACATTGTGGTAATTTCATAAAATGGATAACTATACCAAAATGGCACACTACTGTCACTTATAAGTATTTGCATGAATTTAAATGTTAAGGCACGTATTTCCAAATGGCATACACAGTAAGATTTATTTATAAAAATTCAAAATCAACCAAAACTGAATTGTTTAAGTCTGGGTACCTACCTGGCAAAATTACAAAGAAGAAAAGCATGATCACCATAAAGGTCAAGATGGTGATACCCTCTAGGAGAAAGTGGGGAGGAGGAAGACAGGGGGAATGAGGTGGGGTTTGTGGGATGCCAGCACAAAGTGACAATTACACGTGTGATTGCTTTTTTATTGACCCCTAAAGGTAAATTTTTCTGAATGTGTGTCATAGCTCAAAATAAGTAAACGTGACTTGGCTAACTGGTTTGGCAATGAGAACTACCTTTGCCCTCTGGGATATTTGGTAGGCATTTTCAAAGGTTTGCATGAAAATATGTTTAGAGCTTGCACTGAGACAAAAGAATTTCATAAAAAATATTCAATTGGTAAGGGTAGATTGAAATTTATGTTTGGATTTTCCCAACTCTTTTTGTGACTGTCAGTTTAAACAAGTGTCCATCTGTATAGGAATAAGAGGGTAATTAACAGTCATTGGACAGGTCTTAATGGTGAACTTCACAGAAATTGAGAATGTGAATTACTCAAATGACTGGGTTGCAAATCTTTTGCAAATCAATGGCTTCTCATTCTTTACTTTCAACAAGACTAAAGGAGGACTTAGCCAAACTATTAGCTGATAGAATGTTTAAAATGGTTTTTAAGATATGTCACTATGTGATTTTTTAGAATTTAACTCATAAAAAGTTCAAAGAATTATATGACAATGCTATAATACAACATGTTTCATTCCTATTGTTTATGTGAGCAGGTTTCCTAATGCTTACTGCAATGAAAACAATCACTAGGAAGAGAAATGAGCTGACCCCTGTCTCATGCTAGCAATAATAGTCCATCATGGATAAATAAACCAGTTAATTTCTTAAATTGCTCAATTCATGTTATTAAGAAATAGATTTCAAATATTTTACTTTTATGTTTATTATTTATAAAAACTTAATTTACCAACATTATTTTTGCTCAGGTGTATATTCATTGAGATTATAATATAGCTCAACCCCAGACAAATTTTCAAGCTTTGGAGATATCTATGCCCATGATAAATGAAAATGTTTTCACTGTGTGTATGTACAGATGTGTGTAATTTTATTCCAGAGACAGAAGGTAAACTAATCTGTAAAATACTTTCAAGCATAAAAAATTATGTTAAAATAAAATTTTCTAAGTTATGCACTTAGAATGGAAATAAGAGTTCAAGAATAAAAATGAATGATCTAAAATTGACTGTTAAAGATTTTACTCATGTATTTTTAAATAGATGATGGTAACAAATTACTATGAACTTTATGTTTCTTTAAATATATTTTAAAGTGATGTGACAGTTTTAGAATGTTAACAGTTACAATGAGTCTGAATTGCACTCTTTGCAACTATTTGAGGTTATAAAAAATGTCAGATGTCAGTTTAAAAATTCACACAGGAATACATAGTTTTTTAAGTCCAATGGCTTAAACAGATGAATGGTTTATGCTCTGACATAAAGAAGTTGGAGACAGACAGTCCCAGTTGTTGTGGCAGTTCCTTGAAATCATCAGAGGCTCAGGATGCCCTGTCCTGCCATCCTTGGAAGGTGGCTTCTACCCTCAGGGCCACAATATGACTACTGGGGGAGTAGTCATGCCTATGATTTAGGAATCTCACGGAGGGGCCACAACAGCTCTCCTAGCCCACAGCCACTGGCCCTGCCTGTCTTCCAGAGAGCCTGGAAAGGAGGATTTTTCAACAGGGCATACTGCCCAGGGTCCTGTTACCATGGGAAAAGGTGAGAATACATATTTGGTAGGCAATCAGTAGTCTTAGTTACATGCCCATTAAATTATATATATGTGTGTGTGTGCACTTATGCCTTGTTATGTCTGAAAAAATATTTATCAGCATATTAATGACTGGTCACTGTGCAGAGAAATTTCAGGTTATTTTTACTTCTTAGCATTTTCATATATTGAATTTTTTACCAATAAACATGTAGTTCTAACAAAAAAATACAGATATTCTCATAAGTTAAAAAGAGGCAAAATGGAAAAAGAAAAAAATCCAAGACTAGAGTCAACAGACCTGGGTTTAAATTCCACTCTTCAGTGTGACTGAGGCATGTGGAAGCCTGGCGAGATTTTTTTCATTAACTTTTGGCTTGTGTTGTTTCTGATTAAAAGTCTATAGTCATTCTTATTTTCATTCTACTATATGTAATTTCTTTTCCTCTAGCCACTTTTAAGATTTTTTTCTCTTTATTACTAGTTTTCCATCAGTTCTCTGATGTCGTCGGTGTGGTTTTCATCATGTTTTTTCTGCATATACTTTGTTGAAATTCTCATATTTTTATATTTATATTTTTCCTATTTATAAAAATTTCAGTTGTTATTTTTTCAAATATTTTTCTGCCCCCATAATCTTCCTGGTGAACTAATTACATGTCTGATAGATCAGCTGATATCGTCCAACAGGTCACTGAGGTGCTGCCAATTTTTTCAATGTTTTTATTTCCCTCTGGACTCCCGTGTATGGCTTATATTCCCTGTTTTGAAATTCAGTCATCTCTCTTTCTGCAGTGTCTAATCTGCTGTTATGTCTATCCATGAAAGTTTTTATTTCAGATATTCTATTTTTCTTATTTAGTTATTTTTATCATTTCTGTCTTCTTATTAAGTTCATGTTTTCCTTTAAGTTTTTGAACATATTTTTAAAAAGCTATTTGACACTGCTGGTGGGAATGCAGACTAGTGCAGTCACTGTGGAGAACAGTATGGAGTTTCCTCAAAAAACTAAAAATGGAACTCCCATTTGACCCAGTAATCCCACTTCTAGGAATATATCCCAAGAAACTAGAAACACCAATCAGAAAGGATATATGCACTCCTATGTTCATAGCAGCACAATTCACAATAGCTAAGATTCGGAAACAGCCTAAGTGCCCATCAGCAGATGAATGGATCAGAAAACTACAGCACATCTACATAATGGAATATTACATTGCTGTAAAAAAGAAGAAATTCTTACCATTTGCAGCAGCATGGATGGAACTGGAGAGCGTTATTCTAAGTGAAATAAGCCAGTCAATGAAAGAAAAATACCACATGACCTCACTCATTTTTGGATAATAAAGAACATAAAAATAACCTGATGAACAAAAAGATAGATACAGAGGCAGTAAAACATCAAACAGACTGTCAAATTACAACGAGAAGGAAGGTGGTGGGGTTGATAAGAGATCAACCGAAGGACTTGTATGCTTGCATATTAGCATAACCAATGGACTCAAGACACTGGGGGGTGAGGGCATGTATGTGAGTGGATAATGGGAAGATATGTACACATGTAATACCTTAATCAATAAAAAATGGAAATAATAAAAATTGCTATAAATTGATGTTTTGTAAAAAATAAAATAAAATAAAAAGCTATTTGAAGTCAGTCTCTGCTAGTTCTATCATCTCTGCCATTTCTAGATCTGTTTTTATTCACTACATTTTTCTCTTTTTATTTAAAAAATTATTAGATAATGCCCATTATGAAAAATATGTTTTGAATATTGGAATTTGTTGTCTTTCTCTTTAAAATGTTATTTTGTTCCAACACTTAAGTTACTTGTGTGTCTGGCTGCTACTTTTAAAGCAACTTTTTAAAGCTTTGATAAAGTACGTCTGGACTAGCCAACACTTTGGGCCTCCTTATTGGGGCTCCTTGAAGCCCTCCTGCAAGCTGTGGTCTTTCCGAAGTCGGTACTGAATGCTCCAAGTATTCATTGTTTTCCCTATTTGCTTAGTCAGAACTCAATGGTTGTTGTCCATTTCCCAGGGAGCCTTCTGGGGCCTCCCTCTGCACATGTGCAGATTAGTGTTCAGCTAGAGACTAAAAGGGGTCCTTTTTTCTACCTCCCACACACACTTGGTTTTTATTGAGATTTATTCACACACCACAAAATCCACCCTTTCAAAGCATGTAAATTCAGTGCATTCTAGCATACTCCCAAGGTTGTGCAACCATCAGCACAGCCAACTCCAGATTATTTCTTCACCTCAGGGGACCCTTCCACAGAGCTCCGTGTCTGTAGAGTTCTCTCCTCTCTGATACTCTGCCCCACAGATTCCAGACGCCTCAGCCTCCGTGAACTCAAGGCTGTTTCCCCAGCTCAGTGAGGCTGCTGTTCTAGGACACCTCCCTTCCTGCTGGGCCTGGGAAGTGCCTCCAGGCAGAGCCAACGTGCTCATAGGGCTCCTCTCTCAGAGTCTACAGCCCTCTACTGTCTGCTGTCCACTTTTCAAATATTTTTCTGGTTTTGTAGTTATTTATGGAAGGAGGGTTAAGCTAGTATAATTACTCCCTCATAGCCAGAAATAAAGTCTCCGTTTATTTGATATTTTGTGATTAAACAAGCTTAGCTTGTCATGGTGCTTGGCTATGACAAACACTAAACAAATCACTGTTGTTATTGACATAATGTTTTGCATATCACTAAAGTGGACATTGTAGTTATCTTCTCCATGTTTCTTCTCCCATTCTCCCATTATTTAGTAGCCACAGAATTGAAGAGGGAAGACGTCAGTTTAATTACAGCTTCACGCTGGCCCTATGTTGTCCTAATCCAATTAGGACATCTCCCTTGCCTTGCTGATTAGTTCAGTGAAGCCAGACCTAAGGTAATTTGTGCACATCCTCCTGACCATGTGGATGGTCTGGGATAGGGATTTTAGGAGTTAAGGAGAAAAGACTGTATCTTCCCCTCTCTTAATGTTTCCCTCCTTTGAAGGATAATCCATTAATGTGGTTTACAACCTCTCATGCTCAGTTCAGCTGCTGCTTCCTCCTAGGAGTCGGCTGTCCATAGAGGATGCACAGCCGCCCTGTGCCTCGGCACTGGGGACTTGCTGACCAGGCAGGTTTCCCACAGTGGGAGACCTCCAGTGAGAGAATAGGTGGTCCTGGTTTGGAGGCTCTGTGTTCTTAATCTAGGTCAGTGGTCGGCAACCTCATTAGTCAACAGAGCCAAATATCAACAGTACGACGATTAAAATTTATTTTGAGAGCCAAATTTTTTAAACTTAGACTTCTAACGCCACTTCTTCAAAATAGACTCACCCAGGCCGCGGTATTTTGTGGAAGAGCCACATTCAAGGGGCCAAAGAGCCACATGTGGCTTGTGAGCCGCAGTTTGCCAACCACTGCCCTAGGTCATAGCCTTCAACACTATCAGGACTACAGGTAATATTTTACTCTTACAGCTCAGATAGAGACAAGGAGCATGACCAATTGGAGCCTCTCAGAGACCATAACAGACATGTGACCCAATGCAGACCTGTAAGATGGCAGGGCAAGTTTGGTGGGTGGTTTGGGGAAATTTTTTCCTCCTCAAGACTCTCTTGCACTGGGATTGTACTGAGCATGTGTACCTGCAACCCCTGAGCACCAGCCTCAGGACGAGGCCAGCTGAAGGAGGAGGGGACAGAGCTGGCGGCACAGAGAAACACTTGCCAACTCCTCCCCAATCTTGAGACTTTCCAGTTGTAGGAACAAATATATATCCTTTATTTTTTAAACAGTTGGGTTTGGCTTTCTTTTACTTGTTCACTAAAAACATCCTAGCAGACATGATCCCTATTCAGTTTAAGAGCACTTTTACTTATATTATCTCATTTGATCTTCTCAAAGTAGTCAAGAGTTAAACAGTAAGCCCTGGCTTAATATTGTCATAAATTTAACAACTTTAAGCAAAACAATGTATGATAAAATTTATTTTGTCATAGGCTAATTGATACAAAAATAGCTGTATCTGACCAACGTTGTCACAGAATGTTCTCCAATGACCTGCTGCTATAGATCAGAAAATTGAGAGCTAAAACTGTATCAAGATCACATGATAGAAAACTGGCAAGCAGCAACGGGACTCACACCCAGGTTTCCTTACTCTGAGATCAGTGCTCTCCCCACGGACTACACTGCCCGTGTGGATCTCCAGGCAAAAGGCGTGCTGACAGCTCAGAGCAATGTCCACCATCGATATCCTACCAGGGATGCACCAAGGCTGTGAGGCTTACACCAAAGCGGGTGGTAACAGTGGTCTCCCAAGTCACCACCCTCTGTCCCCATCAAGCTTGGATCTAAGGCTGAGTGGCCCTCAGACAGAGCCCCCAGCAATGGGGATGTGAATGGGGACCTTACCTCAAATGGAGAGATCCCTGGAGAAGTCAAGGTGTTTTCAGAGAACAGGGATCCCAGAGGACAGTGCCACAAAGATTGGCAGTGAATCTAATTTGGGCCTGAAACAGGCATTTATAAATTAAGCTTAAAAGCTAAAAGAATTTATTTTGAGAACACCAGAAGCAGCAGTATCCAGCCTTAGGATACCCTTCCCCCAAGACATTCACTGGCATTTGAAATTCTATCATTGGCACCATTCCTTAAACTTTGCTGTAAAATGCAACTGCCACTCGCCCTCATCACCCCTGGGGAGCAGTGAAGATGCTACATATTGATAGACATTTGCTCTTCATTGTGATGTTAGGGTTAGCACTCCTTTCCTGACAGACTTGGAGAGGGAGTGTCTTGTTCCAGATAGGAAGGGTCCCCAAATGGAAGGGTCGCGTCTCCGTGGCATTAGAATCACCCGCTTTCTGCGGGTCCTTGGCCTCCTTCTTGCCTGGCCAGGCACAGGGCAACTAGCACTTGGCTGGAGAAGAGGCAAACAAGCTCACTTACCTAGTCTGATGCTTGAAGGAATTACTCTTTTCCTCTCTACCACGAGGGTGGGGAGGGGGAGGAAGGGAAAGAGGGTTCAAGGGGGAGCCAACAGGAAGAAACATTTCCATGTTCTCAGAGTCTCCTCTGTCCCAGGATCCACTTTGATGCCAGGGACTGGGTGGCTAAGTATTGTTGTGATCAGGAGGAGCTGACCTTCAGCCAAAGGTGGAGGCCACAAGCAGGTGACTTGCCTATGTCTCTCTTGGGGACACTTGGGTTCCCCAGGTTTCATTAGGAGGAGGACAAGAGCAGGAGAAACAAAAGTGAATTTTCCAGTCTCCTGGGGAGGACATCACCAGCACCCCAAAATCAGTTGGACAATAAAAACCCAAAATATCTCTCCACTGGAGCCCTGCTTTGCATCTGGGCTCTACCACTCCCTACGTGTGACCTCAGACAAAACATAAAATCCCAGCTATTCAGACTCCTCCTTCACACAGCGCTCTCTTCAATGCCATGATCCACATTTAGCATTCAGCACAGCCTGGAGCACGGTGGGTGCTCTTTAACTGCTGGCTTATTCTCTTTTGTCTTGAGCAGGGAGGGCAGGAGATGGGAAATATCATAGATAGGAGGAAAGTGAATGGTGGGGGGAGCGGGGAGGGACTGCACAGGCACATTGCGAACATTAATAACAGCATTGCAAACGCTGAGTAAACGGCCAGGTGCCGGCTGGCGAGCTGTGTAACAGGCTTTTCCATGGGATCTGAGGGTCTTCCCAGGGCTTTGACCAAGCTTGGGGCCAAGGCCACCTTGATTGCTCTAATACCCGTGGCTGCCTCCCCAGGGAGATCATCCCACCCCGAAAGGACAGCCTGCTCCTTCGGTTCTGAGGCACCACCACTAAGCTCCACACTGTCCCTGGGGCTGAGCACCTCCCTGAGGAGGCTCAGTGGGATCTCCATCCCTTGGAGAATGAGATCTTGATCCCAGCCCTGGGCTGTGACAGGCCTCAGATATTATTTCTTACTGTTCACGTCAGGGTGCAGCCCTCGCTCAGAGCATCTCGGGCTCAGAAGAGCCCTGATGCCCAGCCCAGGACAGCCCAGCTCCGTAAGAACTGCAGGGACTGCCCCTGGGAAAGCAGAGACACAGAAGGCTCCATGCCCGTTAGGGCAGGGTATGGGAATGACAACATTCTCTGCTACAGTCTTAAGCTCTCCTGGGCCTCTCTCCTTGCCACTAGCACCACAGATAGTGCCAACAACTGAGGCTTAGGGCGAGAGGGGTGCATGGGCACTAAAGAGCCCTGAGGCTGCCTGCCAGCCCCAAACCAAGGACAGCCACTGCGGGAGCCTGGCCTGACCTGCAGCTGGGCGCCATCGCCTGGTGGTGAGTGGGACTGATGCACTCCTGGTCTGTCTTCAGTCATGGGGCTTTTCCAGAGCTGTGATCCCTGGCTTCTGGGAAGGATGGAAGCGGTCAGACACTTACACACAGGTCACCACACAGAGTTCATCATCTGCCTGTGGAAACGCACCAGGGCAAAGGAGCACAGAGGTGACCAAGCCAAAACATCAGCCAGGAGAGACTAAACATGCAAAAGGCCATCTGGCTCAGGGAGCAGCAGAGGGAGAGGCAGGTAGGAAGGCCTGGCAGAGGCTCCCAGTCAGAAGGTGCCTTGAAGACAGGGTTGAGTGCATGCCCTTTAGAGCTGGCCACGTGGGGTTTGAATCTGGGCTCCTCCCTACGCCAGGTGTGTGATGTCCAGCAAGCTCCGGCTCCTCCCGCATTGAGGGGCATTTCCTGATTCCATGAAAGAGGATTAAGAACACTTGCCCTGCTGTGTTGTTGTGATTAAATTAAATGATAATTGGGGGAGGACTTGACACAGTGCTCAGAATAAAATCTATTCTCAAAAGCAATTCCTCAATAACAGAAATCCGCCCTGGCTGGTTGGTTAGAGAATTGCCCCAATATGCAAGATCGTGGGTCTGCTCCCCACTCAGGGCACAAACAAGAATCAACCAATGAATGTATAAATAAGTGGAACAATAAATCGATGTTTCTCTCTCTCTCTCTCTCTCTCTCTCTCTCTCTCTCTCTCTCTCTCTCTCCCTTCCTCCCTTTTTCTAAAGTCAATAAAATAATTAGAATAGGGATCCAAGGCTCTGGAATAACAACTTTTTAAAAATATAAATTAAAACCAATTCAAGTTTATTCCTATATGAACATCCCTCTTAGCTCTTTCTCAGAAAAAGGAGTGGAGTGGCCACCAGCCATGGATGGCCCATGCTCACCATCTGTTTCACGTAAGCTGCAGCCATGAGAGACCCTGTAGGGCTGGGAGGTGAGAAGGAGTCAGCGCTGTACTGATTGCCTAGGAGACTCGTTCACTGTCCTGTGCTTGCCAGGCACAACTCGTGTCATCCTCACAACACCCCTGAGTGGTGTCTTTAGTGTCCCCAGTTTAGAGATGAGGAAGCTGGGCAACCAGAGGTTGGGGGACCAGCCCATGATCACACTGCTTCCAAATAGCGAAACTGAGGTGGGAGCTTGGCCGTCTGCCCCAGAGGCCTCTGCTCCAAACACCAGGCAGCACCTGCCTCCAGTCTGGGCTTGGTGCTCACCCCACTCCTCAGGAGAAAATGGCTGTCCTGAGAGCAGAAGCAAGTCCTAGCAGAGCCAAGATAGTCCTAACTTGAACCTTTGATTTTTTTTTTTTTTTTTTTTTAGACACTTGAGTTCTCTCTTTCATCCAACTTAGGACCCAGAAAGTAAAATATAGCACCTCTCCAGCAGTGGGAATTGCAAAAGGTGAACGAAGGACCCTGTTGGCAGCCAGATTCCCACCATGTGGCAGAGCGTGGGCATGGCCAGACAGCGAACCCACCACACAAAGAGAAGTGAAGATGGGATTCTGCCAGCAGAGTCAAGCCCTGGTTCAGGCCGAGCCTGAGGTTGAGCTGCACTCTGCCCTTTCAAATTTTGGTTGTTTACTTTGGGATTTAATTCCACAAGCCAATAAACTCCCCCTAGGTCCCCAAGTTTTTATGGGTTGGTGTTAGTCACAGCAGGCAGCATGCAGAAACCACAAGCTGAAGCCCAGGCAACTGGAGGACCAGGAAGGATCACAGCGAGGCACCGAGGAGGTGAGGGAGGTGGGCAGGGCACCAGGGCACAGACCTTCCAGGCTCCCAGCACCTTCTGCTGCCTGGGCTTGGAGCTCCTTCCCGAGCCTGCTCCCAATAGCCATGAAGCATGGCGAACTGGCACTTTCGAAGATTTCCTGTTTCAAATGCATGTGAGTTTCACAGCCTTTTGAATTTCATCTGCAGACACTCATTGATGCCACACCTTCCTTAGAAAAGGTTCACTTCCAGGAATTCCTCACACCAGTTAGACAATGCCCATCCATCAGAACCCTGATCTTCTCATAAATGCCTATTCCTGGCCCCATCCTTGTGGGGTGACTCTGGGAAGGCAGATGGCATTAGCTCCGTGTGGACCCCGGCCCAGCGCTCAGGAAGGCAGGGCTGTTGGGAGTCAGCAGGGTCTGCGCTGAAGCATCTGGTCCAAATTACTAAGACGAAGACATCATCAAATTCCTCCCAACCCCAAAAGGCAGCACCCCGTGCAGCCACCCCAAGGCTCCTGCTAGTCAGGAGTGCATTTCAAGTTAGTGACAGGGGAGGCATGAGCAAAAAGCACGGAATGATCCTCCTCCAGAGAAAAACTAGGACCCAGGGAGGCCTCATGACTCCCGCCAGTCAACAAGGGCAGGTCTCCCTGGGAACAGGTCTCCTGGGGCTGTTCTAGTCCTGGTCCAGGCCCACTCTCATCGTCCTGAGATCGACATCATTCACCTTCCCCACCTTCTCCCTGTCCGAGTTTCATTCTCTCAAAGCTCAAACTAGAAGAGATGGATTCTGTCACTCAGGCATTTACTAACTCATTCACTCACCAAATCCTTCCCATCCAGTGTTATTAGGCTCTTTGATTCCAATGAACAAAAATAGACTCTACCTAAATGAAGCAAAAAAAAAAAAGTTGTTTTTAAATTTATTTGGAGGAAATGAAGAAACTCGTTGCATTGAAGAAAAGCCGAAGACTTGGCTCCGAGGATCTTAGGACCAAGAATCCCTGGGTGGACGGTCCCTTGACACCCATGCCTGCACCCTTCATATCCCCACCTTTACCAGCATTTAGGTGCCAACAGTTCTCAATGCTTTGGTGAAATCAAGAGTTAAACTCTCAGATGATGCTGAGGCCCCTTTAACACCAGAATGCCCTGGGAAAGACAAATGCTATATGATTTCACTCATATGTGAAATCTAATGAACAGACTGAGCTAACAAGCAAAACAGAGACAGACTCATGGACAGAGATAAGGCTGACAGCTGTTGGGGTGAGGGGTGCGGGAGTGGGGGAGTAAGAGGAATTGAGCATAAAAGAAAAAAGAGAAAAACTCACAGACAGGGACAACAGTGTGGTGATTGCAGGGGAAGGTAGAAGAGGGTTCTGGGTAGGGGGTAAATGGGATGGACAGAGACTTGACTTGGGGTGGTGATCACATAATACAGTGTGCAGATGGTGTAATATAGAACTATACACCTGAAACTTGCATAATTTTGCTAACCAGTGTCACGCCAATAAATTCCATACAAAGTAGGGGGGTGGTGTGTCCAGGCGGCTTCCTAAAACACAGCTTGCTGGGGCCCACACCAACCTCTGGATTCTGAAGTCAGACCCCAGAATGGTGCACTCCTAACAAGCCCCAAGCGATGCTGGTGCTGCCTGTCCAGCCCCCTGCTTTAGAGTCACCACTCCTGGGAATCGGAGCTTGGGTTGTGGGCCACTCGTAGCGGGCAGCCTAAACCCCTTTAGAAATAGTCCCACCCAGGCTGCGCTCCATGGGATCAGCAAATCCCACAGTGGGTCTCCACACAAACCGAATACTGTGACACAAAGGGGAATAGATGCTAGTTGAGCAGGAGGAAACACAGACATTATTAGAAAAAGTGACAACAGGCCCCAAATGTGGGAGTCAGTGCTAAGCCCACATCACCAAACCAAGACTAAATAGTTAATTACAGTTTCAACCTCTCCGGGGAGTGGAATCTTAACCAGGTAATCTGCCTGGTAGACCCTGCAGTCCCCCAAGGAAGGTAAACAGTCCACTCTTCGCTAGAACCTTCCCTGCCCTGCCTCTTTCTGCCTATAAAAATCTCTTCATCGTGTACAGCTCTGGAGAGTTATTTTCTTTTATTAGATAGGGTGCTGTTTGATACATGAATCATTGCAAACAGCTGATGACATCTTTAAAATTTACTCGGTTGAATTGTGGTTCTCCTTAACAATGTGCATTATTTAAATATTTGGCGAAGACTCTAGGCGTCGCTGGGTTGGTGTGTTAAATATCCACCAGTTACTTCTGCTACTCCCAAGGTGCATTGATAACACAACCTCCCTCTTTGTAAGCCTAGTGTCTGACAATACTTTTACTGGCAGTACAGCAGCCAAAAGAGGGAAACACTGTCCAACTCCCATGGAGCTTCAGTGGGCAATCAAAATGACACGTGGTTCTGGTTGAAGTCTCTACAGCATGCAGTGGGGAGGCCATCACCTCCCTCATCATGTTAACATGCCTCTATCAAAGCAGCCTATGTGGTGCTGGGTTTCTCAGCAGACACATCCTACCGCTGACTATGTTATTCAAAAATATTTCATGAACATCTTCAGAGTACCCATCCCCATTCTGTGCATCCCAGGGTGCAAGAGCCGCCCTTAGCCATCAGCAGAGCCCATCTTGGGAGGGAGGACCACAGGCCAAGCAATCTGGCTTCATAGCTCTGCCTGGCACTCTCGAACTTCCCCCTCCTGCAGCAGATAGGGGCTCTCCCTCCAACTCCTTTAAGCATATGAGTAGTCAGCTTGAAGTCAGCAGTGGGGAGAAGAGCTGAAGCATCAAATAATCCTGAGTTGGAAGGAGCCTTCGTCCAGACATCGCCTTTAACAGAAGACACTGAGCCCCAAAACGTAAATGCATTGATCAAGGTCACTCAGTTGATGGCTGACAATCAAGATCCGGAACCCAGGTCTCCTCCTGCCATGAAGCCCAGTACTCTCCCCACCATCCCACCAGAGGAGCAGCCATAGAAAGAGAAAATGAGATGCATTTTGCTCCTGAACTAGTCTGCTCAGGAGACACTAATGGAAAAGTGCTAGGAAATGCACTCTATATATCATTAAGCAATTGAAGCATTCTAAGCAATATATCAGGGGGAACCTCGGAGCCTATAATGAAAGGGCCTAAGACAGAACATTCTTCAGCGCAGCTGAGCAACAGAAAAAGCAGGCAGACATAACTCAAAGCTCAGAGAGCTTTTGTTGTTAAACTTGCAATGCCAAGGGGTATGACAGGAGAGACAGGGCGCTGGGACCAGATGCATTAAGGTGATCTATGAGCCAGGGGGTCCAGATTCAATTACTCCAACAGAAAATATGGATCTTCAGCCAGTTCTACGGGAAAAGGAGAGGTTTGAGCCAGAGCTACCCCTATGCGTGCGCAAGAACTGCAGGCGCGGTGTGCATGGGCGCCGAGCGTCTGGGAGTGTGCACCTGGCTTCCTGGTGCTGTTTTCAGAACAGGACTGTGCTTCCTGCATGGTAATAAGAGCTGCTGACACGCATGCAACGGAGCTAGGACTGAACCATGGAATCTGGTTAGCAGCGCCTAACCTCTCCACTGCACCACCACGGACCAGAAGAAGGGCTGAGTATTGCTGACGCCCCAGTGTGCTCTTGTAAATCTTCAGAGCACCCCCGTACCCCAGTACTCTGGCTGCTGACCTGCCACTTGGACCTTGTCTAAGCTTTCCAAGCTGAGCTGTTGCTCACCATTATCACCACAAAGAACCTCAAGCAAAATGCTGACAATTTTTTTTTTTTTGCTTGCTGATTAAAGAGCTCTTGTGTACAAACAGCAATGCTTTCAGTTTCTTAAAAGATTAAGAATTGTCACATCAATATAGCACAATACAGATTTGCACTTTACCCTGAGCTCAAGGAGCGCCCACCTCTGTGTCGTAAATGAGCCTCAAGGGTGACCAGTCCCTTTCATCAACACTCCCTAGCTTGGCGCCGTGCTGGGCACTAGGGGGACACCAGTGGATTAGGGGTGATCTCTGTTCCGGGGCTAAAGCACTAACGATGGTTACACCACAGCACAGAGTGGCTCCCTGGAAGTGTCCAAATGCTTCAGGAACAGAAAGAAAGAGAACCTAGCTCTTGGGCAAGCAGCAGGAAGAGAAGCTCAGCAGGAGACTGGGGTCCAACTACAACAGCTAAACAGCCTGAGGTCTCCCAGGACATGGGAGACTGAAGGCTCGGGGGGGGGGGGGGGGACTGAGAAGGTCACCCTTCCAGGTACATGGAGGGGAGGTTGGGGGCAGGGGAGGATCCTTTAGAGTCCAAGCAAGAGATGAGGATTAAACCAAGGCAGAGGCACTGAAGATGGAAAAGATACGATGGATTTAAGGGGAGAGACAGAGGTGATGTTAATGGGGCTCATTTTCTCCTGTGGGGTTCACTTCAGGTTCAGATTTATCTGCCACAAAACTAACTTTGCATCTGCATCTGATTTTGGCTGAAGAATCATGGAGACCTGGTTTTCAGGTCAGGCTTCCAGGTCACACAAGTCAGATGAGAAGACCAGACTTCAAATCGTGTCTGTCTGCTGTGGGCAAGTTGCTTATGTTCTCTGAAACTCAGCCACATCTTCTGCTATCTCCCTCTGAGCCTGTATGTCCTCCACCCTCCTGTCTTCATGTGAGTGCCTGTAGAGTTGCATCTTGCTCCATCTCTCCCAACAGAAATAACTACACCATCAGCCTCCACCATTTTCTGAGCACTGACTATGTGCCAGGCACTATTCTAACAAGCACTGGCTCATTTAACCCTCACGCCACCATAGGGAATAGGCATTATCCTCATTCTGCAGATAAAGAAACTGAGGCAAAAAGAGATGCAGTAATTTGCTAACTTCTCACAGAGGAGCAAAGCAAGGATGTGTACTCAGTAGAGCCACCTCTCATCATTGCCTCTGCACCTTCCTAACCTTGTGTGCAGGATGCCCAGGCTCTCCCTCCCCTGGGCTCCAAGATAACCACAGTCCTGCCTCCTGGCACCACGTGGACAAAGAACAAACTCAGCTCTCTGCTGTCATTGCCAGGTGCTGCCACAAGGTGTCAGTATTGAAAGCCAATCCTACAAGGTTGGTTCAGGTGGTCTGTTGGTGGCGAATTCTTACTGGTTCGGGTTTCTATACAAACTGCAATGAGGTCCCAAGGCTTAAATTCTTCTATGTTCTCACCCATGTGCTTTGATACTGTTCTTCAGATCACACTGGGAGTGGGTGAGGGGGGTAAGGGGAAGAGAGGCAATGTGGAGCTTTGAATCTGTGGGGCTTTCCAGTCGCTTGTTGGTTCTGAACCCCCAACTTGTTTCCCCTCTGGTAGGTCCCTTTTGGAATCCTTGGGATGCTTTCCTACCATAATGCCACGGGCAAGGCCATGCCAAAAGATCTCCCTAGGTCCACCTAACTTCAAGTTTCAGGGAACAACTGGACTTGGGGCTCAAGTCCTCACTAGGAGATCCTCACTAGGCAACTTGTACAAAATGGCTCACCCCCACTGCATCTGACTACTACAGGGAGAAATAGCATGTTCTAAACACACACAGATTGCCCTGGCTGGTTTAGTTCAATGGTTAGAGCTTTGGCCCGAAGACTGAAGGGTTGTGGGTTTGATTCTGATCAAGGACACGTACCTGGGTTGCAGGCTGGAACCCCTGCTGCAACCGAGGGTGCATGCAGGAGGAAACCAATCAATGTGTCTCTCTCACATTGATGCTTCTCTCTCTCTCCCGCCCTCTCCCTCTCCTCCTGTCTTTCTATTAAAAAAAAAAAAAAGGAGAAAATATCCCCACGTGAGGATTAAAACACACACACATTAAAAAACAAACAAAACAAGATACCCTGTTGTATGTTTTTTGCAGGATAATGGATGTCAGTTCCCCCGACCTGTGCATAGTGAGTAGAAGCTCAGGTGACTGCTGCAGAGTGTACAGTTCAGTTCACTAACAAGCAAAGTGCTAGAAGCTTCTTTGTGTCTAAGGAGGCCATCACACTCTTTGTGGCCATTAGGAGCCCTCTTCTATACCAAGGAAAGGCTGCCACAGCAGAGGTTAAGACGGGCCAAGGCCTTTTGGAGTGCTGTGAGGTTTCTTTGTGGACTTATTTCAGGTTGATGAGTGTAGTTTTCTCTCCTGGGTAGAGACAATTGGAGGCTGAAATCTATAAACACAAATTTGTTCATCCAACAGAGGGCCCAAGACTGATTCTTGGCAAAAGAGGGGAATGCCACAGAAAATCAGATGCATCCTATGGTGTAACCATAAGTAGTCACATGGTTAGCAAAGAAAAAGACCAGATACTCGGCAAACTTTGAATTTCAGATAAACAACCAATAATTTTTTAGGATAAGCATGTCACCTGCAATATTTGGGACAAACTTCCTCTAAAAAATTATTGATTATTTATCTGGAAGTCAAATTTAATCGAGCATTCTGTATTTTAGCCATCAACCTTAATTCTGAAGTATAGCCATAATCAGAAGCAAATCAAAGTCCTAAGAGAGCTAAGTCAAAGGTGCTAAACTTCAGTTAAAATTCACTTTGCTACGAAATACTGACCAAGCTTTCTTTAATCTAAAACAGTGGTTATTAGTTGACTACACATTAGAATCACTGAGGAGTTAAATATATAGATATGTGGGCAAACCAGAGCAACTTCCTGCGATGAGTGGGGCCACGGTTCCCCGTCCCCTTTCGGGTGGCCGAGCCTCTGCCAGACCCCTCCTAGAGTCCTGGATAATAGCACATCAAATAAGGAAAAAAATGAGGGCCTGACAATTGGATTCATGAACTTAAGATGTTATTCAGTATAATATGTGTAGGCTTGATTTCAGTTTCAAATCTCTTTGAATTATCTAAATTGAAAAGCTTCAGCTCAGTGACAATAGAATCTATGGAGGTCTAGACATGTTGGGAGAAAACAACCTTTCAAATCTCACACATCTCCACTTCAGTGGAAATAAATGGAAATATATCAGCACCTTAGGAGCTTTGAGAAAGCTGGGATATCTGAGAAGACTGGGTCTATTTAACTCTGAGTGTCTTCCAGTTCCTGCGCCAGCTGGCCTACCTGGGTGCCTGTGACCCATCTGGATGGCTGTGACCCATCTGGAAGGCTGTGACTTACCTGGATGGCTGTGACCCACCTGGATGGTATGACCCACCTGGATGATGTGACCTATCTGGATGGCTAGGTCCACCTGGATGATGTGTCCCACCTGGATGATGTGACCCACCTGGATGGTGTGACCCACCTGGATGATGTGACCCACCTGGATGGTGTGACCCACCTGGATGATGTGACCCACCTGGATGGTGTGACCCACCTGGATGGTGTGACCCACCTGGATGGCTGTGATCCACCTGGATGGTATGACCCACCTCGATGGCTAGGGCCACCTGGATGGCTGTGACCTACCTGGATGGTGTAACCCACCTGAATGGCTGTGATCTACCTGGATGGCTAGAACCCACCTGGATGGTGTGACCCACCTGGATGGCTGTGACCCACCTGGATGACTGTGACCTACCTGGATGGCTAGAACCCACTTGGATGGTGTGACCCACCTGGATGGCTGTGACCCTCCTGGATGGCTGTGACCTACCTGGATGGCTAGGACCCACCTGGATGGCTGTAACTCACCTGGATGGCTGTGACCCACCTGGATGACTGTGACTTACCTGGATGGCTAGAACCCACCTGAATGTCTGTGACCCACCTGGGTGGCTGTGACCCACTTGATGGCTGTGACCCAGAGCATAGAGAGGCCCCTGACTCAGCTGCTGAGTAGATGGGGTGGGTGGTGTGGATAAAAAAAAGAAAGATGCCCAGGGCAGGATTGGACCTGTGCAGTGAGAGCATGTGCAGTGTTTGCACTCCAGGAGAGAAGTGGGAAACAGTGAATCTAGCAGGCGATACAGGCTACACAATGTTCACCTGCCATCCTTTCTCTGAAGAGAGAGAGCAAGGCAAAGGGGGAAACATTTGCTCTCTAGTCATTCACTATCCTTTGGAATGTATTCTCTATTTATCCAGGTTTCATTTCTCATTGAAATGTAAGTTAATTTTCTCAGAAAGTAAGATAGAGAAGTCCCCACTCCAGAATGCAATAGTTTGGCTTGGGGAGGTGAGGAGTTTAGAGAAGTCATATTGCCCTTTAATTGGGAGTAGATTGCTTCAGTCCTAACACCCTTTAACTTTCTTTAATTCAGGTATTAATGATTTCACTCAGAAAGCACCTATGGTGAAAAGATATGAAAATATTCACCTCCTGACAGATACAGACTTAGAGGATACAGTGAGAAGGTCTAGCACTTATGTTTTACTGGTGTGTCCCTCCCCTCAGCCACCCCAATAAAAAGAGAGAATGGGAAGAGAGGCAAATGAGGAAAAATAGTGACTGAGGATTGTTCAGAACAATAAAAGATGCTGCCATGTTTTAAATGTGTCCCCCATCCCTACCCCCAAAAAATTCCATGTGTCTTCATTCTAACCCTTAAAATGATGGCATTAGAAGGTAGGGTATTTGGGGAGGGGGGTTGCTTAAGCCTTGAGGGTAGGTCCCTCATGAAAGGAATTAGTGCCATATAAAAGAGGCTCCAGAGGCTTCCCTTAGTCTCTTTTACCATGTAAGGAGAATGTGCAGCTAGGAACCAAGAGGAGGACCCTCAACCAGTTGTGTCTGGCCATGGTCCTGGACTTCCAGCCTCCAAGACAGCAAAAAATAAATTTCTGTTGTTTGTAAGCTACCCAGGCTGTGATGTTTTGTTATAGCAGCCTGAACAGCCTAAGAGAGATGCCAAACTACATGTTTAAGAAGCCAAAGACATCCCAGGCAGAAAATTTTAAAAAGAAATCCACATCTACACATGTGATGGAGAAACTGTAGAAAATCAAAGACAAAGAAGAAACCTTCAAACAAGTCCCAGAGTGTGCCATAGAGCCTGACAGCTGAATTCCCTAAAGAAACAATGGGGTTAGGAGACAATGGAATGACCATCTCAACATACTAAAAGAAGATAACAGCAGAAAATCCTTTGCCCAGAAAAAAATCAACAATATATTCAACAAACAAAACCTGCGAGTTCACCACTATATGCCATTATTCTTTAATATGGAGCAAAGAAGTACATGTATGGGTAAATATAAATACCTATCCTATCTAATAAAATAGTAATATGCAAAGCAAATTGACCATCATTCCAACAAACAAGATGGCTGCCCCCATATGGACACAAGATGACCAGCAGGGGAGGGCAGTTGGAAGGGAACAGGCCTTTAAGGGAGGACAGTTAGGGGTGATCAAGCCTGCAGGGGAGGGCAGTTAGGGGCAATGAGGCTGGCAGGGAAGTGGTTAGGGGGTGATTAGGCTGGCAGGCAGAAGCAGTTAGGGGCAATCAGGAAGGCAGACAGGTGAGCAGTTGGGAGCCAACAGTCCTGGATTGTGAGAAGGATGTCTGACTGCCCAGTTAGGCCTGGGAAGTCAGACATCCCTCATGGGGTCCTAGATTGGAGAGGGTGCAGGCTGGGCTGAGGGACACCCCCCCCCCATGCACAAATTTTATGCACTGAGCCTCTAGTTGAATAAATAAAACAACAGTAATTACATATATACCCTTCTCACTTAGTTACCCTTCCTAGTGTTCTTCTTTCCTAACCCAGGCTTCACCAGGCATTATTTCCCGTTAGCCTGAAGAACTTCTTTTATGATTTCTTGTCAAAGTCTGCTAGATCTAAGTTCTCTCAGCTTTTTTCTGTGTGCAAATGTCTTTAATGTTTTTCATTTTTGAAGTATTTATTCTGAATAATATTTTTTATTTCAGCATTTTAAAGAAAAACATTTCTTTTTTTTTCTAGATTCTACTATTTTTTATAAGAAGCCAGCCATCATTACTATTACTGTATTATTAAATACATGTGTCCATTTTTTCTGACAGTGCATAAGATATTCTTTGTAATTTTTATTTTCAGCAAAATCACTCTGTGTGTTGGTATGGGTTTCTTTGAATTGATATTACTTGAGTTTTCCTAAGTTTCAAATTCTGTGAATTTATATTTCTCATTACTTTTTGAAAATTCTCAAGCATAGTCCCTTCAAATATTTCATCTTCCCTATTTGTTCTCTCCTGATCTTTCAGGAATTCTAAATATAAATATAATATTCAATGTTGTCCTACAGTTCTCTGAAAATCTGGTGTAATTTTTTATTTGGGTTTAAATTTTATTTAATTTTCCTTTCCTTATGAATCAGTTTGGATTAATTTTATTACTTGGTCTTCAAATTCACTGATCTTTTATGCTGTAGTCTCTGTTAAGTTCTTCAAATGAAATGTTTCTTTTACTTCTAGAATTTTCATTTTATTCTTTCATAGAGTTTTAGATTCTCTGCTAAAATTTCCCATTTTTTTATGCATTTTGCCCATCTTTTCCCCTGAACATTTTAACACATTTATTTTAAAGTTTATGTTCACTGATTCCAACATCTGGATGATTCCTATTTCCATTGGCTGTTTTTCCCTCTTGATTATGGATTGTAGTGTTATGCCCAGATTTCATGATCCCCAAAGACCACCAGGGAGCCAAGTCCGATGCAAAAGCAAAAGAGCCATTATTACAAGCTCAAGCTTGGCTCTCTGCCCCCACCGACACAGCAGCAGGATGCAAAAGAGAGAGAATATCCAAAGCATAACAATTTTCTAGGGAGGTGGGGCCAGACTCGAACCGCTGAGTTGGCCGATTCCGATTGGTTGGGTAAGGGCTGGGGCCCGTGATGCAAATAATCCCTGACACACATGACCTGTCCTTTGCTCTTGATTGGAGCTCAGGTGTACAGTCTTTTGCGAATGGCTCAAGATGGCAGCCCCTAGGTAAGTTTACACATCATGCGGCCAACATGGTGGCTGCCAAGTCACACAGTCCAAAATGGCAGCTGTCTAAATTGCCCTTTGGAGTCCCACTTTGCCCTTTCAGTAGCGGGCCCCCTAGGAATGGACATTGGGCATTTCTTTAAATTAAATCATGTCAGCTGAATTACAAGAACCACTATGCTTTGAGCTTAATTGCATGCTTGGTGCTGGCTCCTTTTATCAGGTTTGTATGTTTCTCTTGTTGTGTTCTTCAAACCACTTATGTTACTTACCATTTATTTCTTGTCTAAGTTGGATTGGTCATGCCAGTGCTAACTACATTCATCATACAGGACCAGTTTAATCCTCCACGTCAACATAGCAACAAGCTCCCATGAGAAGACACTGAAATGTGTGTTCAAGGGGCATACAAAATAGGAGAAGGCATGCGCCAGAAGCTATGGACAATTATCACAGCTTGTCTTAAACTATTGGTCCTAGAAGAATTCAGACTGGATGGTGAAATCTTGGAACAAGGAGACAACCAAACCATCATAGTTACCATACCCAGATCAAGGCTTCCAAACGAAGTGAGAGACACATTACTCACTTGTCTCAAACGGAAAAGCTCCAAAGTGGTATTAACTCTTAAACTCGATGAATGCTGGTTGAGTGATATACTATATGAATATGGTAAGAAACTATACTTTGTGTTCCAGTTCCTAATTTCCTGAAGATATTTTCTAGGCTAACTGACAGTACTGGAGAAATATATCTGAATATATACTCTTGATTGGCATGCTTAAGTTCAAGCTGCCTGTCTGCATCTCAAGCTGACTATACACCTTGGGCCTCTGTGATTGCAGGGATTATCATGTATGTCATTGAGATTACCATTCTATTCCCAAGGGAGATTCACCAAGATCCTCAGACAGTTGCCCTTGGGGTTGTTGGTCCTATTCTTGGTGGGCTCCCATTAACTGCAACCCTATCTTCTATAACGTTTAGAGGATAGGCTGACCTACTCACGTTTCAACTATCATTGCTAAAAACTGTAATCTGGGGGTTCTGGAAGACGGCGGTTGGCAGGACTGAGGTGAGGGAGAGGAAGTGAGCAAGTGGGGGTATGAAAGGAGAGTGAGTGGATATGCCCGGTGTGTGTATGAGTGAGTGAGGGAAAGTTGGTCCTCACAGGAGCAGCAGGGAGTGGCAGACAGGGTCTCCTTGACAAGGAGAGTCTACCACTGCAGCGGACACTCCCCAGTCAGCGGAATCACAGTGCGGAGCCCACGCCATCTTGAAGGGGAGAAAGGTCCCTTTTTCGGAGAACTCATCAACACCACCAACCCGATGGGCCCTGGAACTGCCCTGTGACCCAGTGACCACTCCAACCAAAGCCCTGCTACTCCAGCCGCAGATCCATAGACCCTGGGACCTCCACCTTCAGAGATGAGTCGCTCAGCAGCTGTGAGTGCAACCTCTCCCTCCCCAGCAGCAGAGCTCCCCATAAGAGGGAAATCAGCCCAGTGCACTCCACCCCTGTCTTGCGCTTGGAGTTTGGCCGGTTCCACGCGCCCAATCCGAGATTCGCACACAGCCATCCCTGTACACACCACTCAAGATTTGCACATATCTGCCCCGCTGGCAGCCAGGGAACCCCACTCCAGAATCTCGAGTACCCAGTCCCGCAGGCAGCTAGGGCACCCCACCCCTTTGGCAGCACTTGGGAGCCACTAAGAGCTCCCAAGGGTGGAATTCTGCACAGACAAGTGCACCGCCCCCCAGTAAAAATTCTGAACTTCCCCTTCCTGGATAACTATCCACATTCCCTCTCACACCTCAAACACAGTGCCAGGACCCCTCAGAGTGCATCAGAACTCTGCGCCACAAGCACGCCTCCACAGATACGAGGTGCCAACAGGCAAGCACCCTGAGCTCATCTACCCACAGGGCGCTAGAGGAAGCCACTGAGAACTCTCCTGGGGTGCAATCTTGAACAAGGCGGGGGGAGGGAGGGAATGGCGCAGGGGGGCACACTCTTGCCCAGCAGTAGAAGCTTTGAATTTTCTCATCTGGGATACTGGCCCACAGTGCCTTAACTACACAGCTACACTGCCAGGGCCCTTTAGAGTCCTTCAGTGTGCTAACACACTTACCTTAGGTGCTCCTGTGAACCGCCACTGGGAGTAAGCGCTTATCCACCACAGGTGTAACAGCCCACCCCACGACTGCAGAACTCTGGGCACTATAGTCACACCATTCCAGAGAACAGATCCCTTGAGCCCCATCACCCCAACAGACGGTTCTGTGGTGCCACTGGGAGTCCCTGCTGGGCATGTTTGACTTCAATTAAGGGTGCAAGACATCAAAAATTGGGTCACTCCCCCCGACAGCGGCAGAATTCTAGACACCGCAGTTGTGTCTCTCAAACTTGCAGGCCCATATCAAGAGAACCCAAATAGCTCAAGTAGGGAGCTACACTAGATTTACAAGTCCAGGAGAACTGAGAGATTACACAAGTAGCACCAATCCCAAAAGAACCTGGGTAGCAAAGCAATTGGATCTAAAATTAAAACACTACAGGGAAACGGGAAGACTAAAAAGTAACTCCCAAAGGAAAGAAAAAGGGGAACCACCAGAAAGGGAATTAGATGAGTTCGAGGCAGGCAGCTTGTCAGAGATAGAATTCAAAGTAATGGTTATAAGGATGTTTAAATGGATGGATGACAAATACACACAACTCAACGACAAATATACACAACTCAATGAGAACTATAAGGAGCTGAATGAGAATGTCTCCAACATGAAAAGAAACCAAGAGGAGATGAAGAACGACATAGCTGCAATAAAGAACACAATGGAAGACCTAAATAGTAGACTAGAAGAGGCTGAGGACCGCATTAGCAAATTAGAAGACAAGGTAGGAAAAAGCACACAAACACAGCAGCAATTGGAAAGAAGGCTTAAAACACAAGAGGAGAACCTAAGGGAGCTTTGGGATAACGCAAAACAAAACAACATTTGCTTAATTGGGATACCAGAAGGAGTGGAAGAGAATCATGGAATAGAAAACCTGTTCGAAGAAATAATGACGGAAAACTTCCCTGATATTGGCAAGAAAAAAAACTATGTGAGTCCAAGAAGTACAAAGAGTTCCAAACAAGTTGAACCCCAAAAGACTGACACTAAGACACATCATAATTAAATTAGCGAACACCGATAACAAAATATGAATCTTAAAAGCTGCCAGAGAGAGACAGAAAGTTACTTACAAGGGATCCCCTACTAGAATATCAACTGAATTCTCAACAGAAACACACCAGGCCAGAAGGGAATGGAATGAAATATACAAAGTGATGCAAAGCAAGGGAATGAATCCAAGAATACTATACCCAGCAAGGCTATCATTCAAAATTGAAGGTGGAATCTGGAGTTTCACAGACAAAAAAAGGATTAAGGGAGTTTATCACTACCAAGCCTGCAATATAAGAATTGCTAAAGGGACTGCTGTAAAAACAAGAAAGAAAAAGTCAAGAAGAAACACAAACGCTAAGGGAAAAACATGACAAAAAACATGTACTTGTCAATAATAACATTAAACGTAAATGGATTAAATACACCAATAATAAGACTGAATGGATAAAAAAAACATGACCCACATATTTGCTGTCTACAAGAGACCCACCTCAGAGCAAATGATTCACAGACTGAGAGTGAAAGGATGGAAAAATATTTTTCAGGAAAATGGAAATGAGAAAAAAGCTGGGGTTGTGATACTTATATCTGATAAAATAGACCTCAAATTAAAGGACATAATTAGAGATAAGGAAGGCCACTAAATAATACTAAAGGGAACAATTCAACAAGAAGATGTAACTCTGGTAAACATATATGCACCCAATACAAGTGCACCCAAATACATAAAAAAATCTCTTGGAAGATATCAAGGGAGAGATCAACAATAATACAATCATAGTAGGGGACTTCAGTATACCGTTGACATCACTGGACAAAACCTCTAGACAAAAAATCAGCAAAGAAACATCAATCCTAGAGAAGCCGGCCTCGGGAGCCCCCGGCAGCGGTTATGTGGTTGCAGCGTGGGTATGGCGTGTCACGGGCGCCAACCAGAGCACTGTGGTCCCCCAGAGCTGTTTTGCGACAAGAATGAAGCCCAGAAATACATGCGCAACTCTAGGATGATTGATGTGCAGACCAAGATGACTTGGGGAGCATTGGAGCTCCTTGATCTTCCTGGTGAGAAGTCCTGTTTCCTGTTGGATATTGGCTGTGGTACTGGGCGGAGTGGAGATTATCTCTCTGATGAGGAGCACTATTGGGTGGGCATCGACATCAGCCTTGCCATGCTGGATGCAGCTTTGAACCGAGAAGCACAAGGAGACCTACTTCTGGGGGACATGGGCCAGGGCATTCCCTTCAAACTGGGCTCCTTTGATGGTTGTATCAGCATTTCTGCTGTGCAGCGGCTCTGTAATGCTAACAAGAAGTCAGACATTCCTGCCAAGCGCCTGTATTGCTTTTTTTCTTCTCTTTATTCTGTGCTGGTCCGTGGAGCCTGAGCTGTTCTGCAGCTATACCCTGAGAACTCAGAGCAGTTGGAGCTAATTATGACCCAGGCCATCAGCGCTGGTTTCACTGGTGGTGTGGTGGTGGACTACCCCAACAGTGCCAAAGCAAAGAAGTTCTACCTCTGTTTGTTTTCTGGGCCATCAACCTTTCTGCCAAAGGGCCTACATGAAATTAAGGAAGAAGAGGAGGCAAAGGAATCCACATTCACTAACAAGAGGGTCCCGAACAGGATTGCACGGAGCAGGATGGTGAGGAAGACCCGGGAGTGGGTGCTGGAAAAGAAAGAGCGCCTTAGATGCCAGGGCAAGGAAGTCAGACCTGACACTCAGTACACCGGCCACAAGCGCAAGCCTTACTTCTAAGCAGTTCGCTGCATTGAATGGTGGGACAGCTCGGGGTCCACAAAATTCTGAGCTGTGCCATCTAGCTCAGGCACTTGCCTCTGGAAAGTTTTATATATTGAAGTATATACTTCATCAGCTGACAAAATAGGGTCTAGAAAAGTTCTAATAGCCCTGACCACGTTGCTCAGTGGTTAGAGCGTTCGCCTGCACACCAAAGGGTCATGGGTTCGTTCCCCGCCCCTGGTCAGGGTGTGTGCAGGAGGAAGCCAATTGATGTGTCTCTCTCACATCGATGTTTCTCCCTCCCCTCTATTCTCTCTGAAGAAGCAATGGAAAAAATATCCTCAGGTGAGGATTAACAACTACAAAAAAATTCTAATGCTATTTTTGTCTTTAAAGTTCTAATGGCATCTTATTTTGTTGTAAAAGTAATAAACCACTTTGGATGGAAAAAACAAAAAAGAAAGAAACATCAATCCTAAACTACACACTAGATCAGATGGACCTAATTGACATCTTCAGAGTACTTCACCCCAAAGCCAGGGAATATACGTTCTTCTCAAGTGCACATGGGACATTTTCAAAAATAGACCACATATTGGGGCACAAACAAAGTCTCCCCAAATTCAAAAAGATTGAAATATCAAGCATTTTTTCAGACCACAAAGGTATAATACTAAAAATAAACTACAATAAAAACACTCCAAAAAGTTCAAACACTTGGAAGCTGAATAACATGCTACTAAACAATGATTGGGTTATCAATGAGATCAAAGAAGAAATTAAAAACATACTGGAGACCAATGATAATAAAAGCATAGCATTGCAAATTCTATGGGACACAATGAAAGCAATCCTGAGAGGGAAGTTCATAGCATTACAGGCCTACAGCAAAAAACAAGAAAAAAATGGCAATAAATCATCTAACCCAGCAACTCAAAAAATTAGAAAGAGAGCAACAAGAAAAGCCCACAGTGAGCAGGAGGAAGGAAATAATAAAGATCAGAGCAGAAATGAATGACATACAGACAAAAAAAAAATACAAAAGATCATCAAAACCAAGAGCTGGTTCTTCGAAAGGATAAACAAGATTGATGAACCTCTAGCCAGGCTCATCAAGAGGCAAAGAGAAAGGACACAAATAAAATCAGAAATGAAAGAGGTGAATACAAAGGATTGTTAAAAAATACTATGAACAACTCTATTCCAACAAACTGGAGGAAATGGACATATTCCTAGAAAAGTCCTCCAAAACTCAATCAGGAAGAATCTAAACATCTCAATAGGCCAATAACTATGGAAGAAATTGAAGCAGTCATCAAAAAGCTTCCAGCAAATAAAAGCCTGGGGCCAGACGGATTCACAGGGGAATCTTATCAAACATTCAAGGAAGAACTAAAACCTATCCTTCTCAGACTATTCCAAAAAATTCAAGAGGAGGGAACACTTCTAAGCTCCTTCTATGAAGCCAGCATCACCCTAATACTAAAACCAGATAAAGACAACACAATGAAAGAGAATTACAGGCCAGTATCTTTCATGAACATAGATGCCAAAATCCTCAACAAAATTATAGCAAATCAAATCCAGCAGTACATCAGAAAAATCATACACCATGACCAAGTAGCATTTATCCCAGGGATGCAAGGATAGTACAATATTTGTAAATCAAAAAATGTGATACATCACATAAACAAATTGAGAGATAAAAACCACATAGTCATATCAATTGATGCATAAAAAGCATTTGACAAAATCCAACATCCTTTCTTGATAAAAAAAAAATCTCAACAAGGTGGGAATAGAAGGATGTTACCTCAACATAATAAAAGCCATATATGACAAACCTACAGCCAATATCATACTCAATGGACAAAAACTAAAACCATTTCCCCCTAAGAACAGGCACAAGACAGGGATGCCCACTGTCACCACTCCTGTTCAACATAGTACTGGAAGTACTAGCCATAGCAATCAGACAAGAAAAAAAATAAAAGGCATCCAAATTGGAAAAGAAGAAGTAAAACTGTCCTTATTCGCAGATGACATGATACTGTATGTAGAAAACCCCAAAGACTTCATCAAAGAATTATTAGACTTAACAAATGAATTTGGCAATGTAGCAGAATACAAAATTAATGCCAAGAAATCTATGGCATTTATATTCACCAATAATGAACTTACAGAAAGAGTGATTTAAAAAGCGATCCCATTTACCATCGCACCAAAAAAAAATAAGATACCTGGGAATAAACTTAACTAAGGATATAAAAGACCTATATGTGGAAAACTACAGGACACTGAAAAAAGAGATAGAAGAAAACATAAACAGATGGAAGAATATACCATGTTCATAGATTGGTAAAATCAACATCATCAAAATGTCCATACTACCTAAAGCAATCTATAAATTCAATGCACTCCCCATTAAAATACCAATGGCATATTTCACAGACTTAGAACGAACATTCCAAAAATTTATCTGGAATTTAAAAAACACCCAAAATAGCTGCAGCAATCCTAAAAAAGAAGAACAAAGTAGGTGGTATCTCAATACCAGACATCAAAATGTATTACAAAGCCACTGTTCTTAAAACAGCCTAGTACTGGCACAAGAACAGACATAAAGATCAATGGAATAGAAAAGAGAAACCAGAAATTGACCCAAACCACTATGCCCAATTAATATTCGACAAAGGAGGCATGAGCATACAATCGAGTCAAGAGAGTCTCTTCAACAAATGGTGTTGGGAAAATTGGGGAGGGAAAATGAATCTAGATCACCAACTTACACCATTCACAAAAATAAACTCAAAATGGGACATCTGGACCGCACCCCTCCAGGCTCCTCTCCCAGCTCCAGAGTTCTCGCCTGCCCCGCTGTTCCTGCTCGCCCACACCCGCGCCCTGGCCCTGGCCCCGGCCCAGGAGCCCTGAGGCAGGCGCAAATACCAGCAGGCCTCGCCTGCTGGGTGGCCTGTCGGAGGCGGACGTCAATGAGGAGGGCGTGCAGCAGGCGGTCATGAGCGAGTACAAGGCGAGCAAGGACGCCTACCACAGCCGCGCCATGCGGGTGGTGTGCGCCCGCAGGCAGGTCGTGGCTGGGCTGAAGTAGTACTTCCTAGATGTGGAAATTGGTCGAACCACATGTACCAAGTCCCAGACCAACTTGGCCAACTGTCCCTTCCATGTGCAGCCGAACCTGAAGAAGGAAGCACTCTGCTCTTTCCAGATATACACTGTCGCCTGGTTGGGCAAGACCTCCTTGGTGAAGTACAGCTGCCAGGATGCATAGAGAAGATGTGACAGGCTGGGCCATGCAGGCTGCCTCTCACTTGCACGCCCCCTCCCTGGTGGGGCCCCCTCAGTGTGCTGGCCTCAGGAGACAAACGGAGAAGCTTCCTGAGTCTTGTGTGACCAGCTAAGTGGCTCTCGCTTGCTTCTTTCTATAGAGTGCTTTCTAGATGCACCTGTGCCTGGTGCAGGTTCTGCTTCCACTTTATGCAATAAAACATGAAATCAGCTAAAAAAAAATAAAATAAAATAAACTCAAAATGGATAAAGGACTTAAACATAAAGCAGGAAACCATAAAAATGCTAGAGGAATCCACAGGCAGCAAAATCTCAGACATATGTCGAGATTTTCACTGATACTGCTCATAGGGCAATGGAAACTAAAGAGAAAATAAACAAATGGGACTACATCAAAATAAAAAGCTTTTGCACAGCAAAGGAAACCATTAATAAAACAATAAGAAACCCCACTGCATGGGAGAACATATTTGCCAATGACATCTACGATAAGGGTTTAATCTCCAACATTTACAGGAAACTCATACAACTTAACAAACAGAAGATAAACAACCCAATCAAAAAATGGGCAAAGGATCTAAGCAGACACTTTTCAAAAGAAGACAGAAGGAAGACCAAGAGACATATGAAAACATGCTCAAAGTCACTAATCATGAGAGAGATGCAAATCAAAACGACAATGCGTACCATCTCACACCGGTCAGGATGGCATACATCAACAAATCAACAAACGACAAGTGTTGGTGAGGATGTAGAGAAAAAAGGAACTCTTTTGCACTGCTGGTGGGAATGCAGACTGGTGCAGCCACTGTGGAGAACAGTATGGAGCTTCCTTAAAAAACTAAAAATGGAACTGCCATTTGACCCAGTGATCCCACTTCTAGGAATATATCCCAAGAAACTAGAAAGATGAATTAGAAAGGATATGTGCACCCCTATGTTCATAGCAGCACAATTTACCATAGCTAAGATTTGGAAACAGCCTAAGTGCCCATCAGCAGATGAGTGGATTAAAAAACTGTGGTACATCTACACAATGGAATACTATGCCGCGGTAAAACAGAGGAGCTCTTACCATTTGCAACAACATGGATAGAGCTGGAGAGCATTATGCTAACTGAAATTAGCCTGGCAGAGAAAGATAAATATAACATGATCTCACTCATTTGTGGGATATAATGAACGGCATAGACTGATGAACAATAATGGATCCAGAGAGTGAGAAACGTCCAGCAGAATGTCAAACCTCAGGGTAAGTGGGGAGTGGCGGGAGTAAGGGGGAAAGTCAATATATTTGACCTCTAGAACTAAGGTAAGTAATTTCTGTATTTACATCCCTGACAAAGTTTATATAAAGTTATTTAAAAAATTGGCAGCTAGTTTGAAATCGAATTGACATGGCCTAGAGCAAAGAATATCCTTACATGATATTATTCTACAATGTCATTATAATTTTTGATACTTTATAACAGCATATTATACAATTATCCCAAAGAAACTTACAAACTAATTCTTTAAATGTTTGGCATCAATTTAAAAAAGGACAGGAAAGGAATTAATCCCTTTCAGAAGGAATTAAGGCACTAGGAAGGCACTTGAGCATTCTATATTGACCCCTCTTGCCCTTTTTGCCAAGAGAGACCCTCTTCCCACAATCCAAGTACACAAAGCTGTTGCCTGAGCTTTCAGATTAAGTTGTGGCTGAAGCCTCTGGGCAGATGGCACCATGGATCTGTCTCTCGACCAATGATGTGAGCTGGGCCCTCTCTGGAGAAGAAACCAGAGTACCCTGAGATATGTGATCAGTACCGAGACCCCTCCAGCAGGCAAGGTGATTCCAAGGCAGGTGCTGGGCATGGGGACCAAAGGGGCACAGACATTACCGAGGAGACAGAACTGAACCTCACATCACCCTGCTTGGCCCCAGAGGATGGCTAGTTAGCCAGAGACGGGTAAGATTCCTCAGGGAAGGAACAACCTAAGACAGGCACAGTTGCCAAGGGGCCATCAGGAGAGAACTTGAAGGTCAACAGAGGTGGGGCACAGACCCTCACCCCCCAACCTTGCAGGGGCCTGAACCCTCAGCCCTTCTGAGGGAGGTCTCCTACCCCCATGGTTGCTTCACCTCCCATGCCCAGCTCAGATCAGGACCCAGGTTGCAGACAGAGACTTGTCCAGCAACAACTGCCATATATCTAAATCTAATTTAGCACCAGGAATGCCAGGGCCTACTCAAGAATGCAAATAATCCTTTCCACTAATATTTACAGGGTAAACTTATTGTCTGAATATTAAATTTGACAGTAAAATAGTAATCAAGTTTTTAGATTAATTTAAATTGGCCAACTGAAATAAGGAAATACCCAAGAAAATTTAAGTATACTGGACAAAAAGCTGTTCCTAAAATAATAACCAAAATTTCTATTAGTAATTCATCTCATCGTAAAATTGCCTAACATGCAAAGAACCAAAAGCAGTCATATTTTTGTGCAAAAAATAAAATTTAAAGTTACCAAAACTGCAATATAAAATTTCCCAAAGCCTCCACTAATCAAAAAAATGGTGGGGAGGAGATAGGAGGGTAATATCATGTAAGGAAAAATATCCTTTAAGTAAATTACATCTAGAAAATTCTTACTTCAGAAAATTAATTTCCCATTTGTAATGCTAACAGCAGGACACCCAAGAAAAACACATATGGTGTCAAAATAAACAAAAACAAAAATCATTTGGGCAAAAATAAAAAGAATACAAAATCTAATTTACAGAAAAGATTACTTTATTAACTTTTGGTAGAGAATATGTTTGTATGTTTTCAGAAAACAACTCCAAGACCATATGGATTCCTGCAACAAAGAGGAACTGACGGGTCTGTTCCAACCATGAAGACAGTACAGAGACGGAAAATGCTGATGACACCTTGCCATGCTAGCAGTCAGCAGTTGGGCATCACTGCAGGTTGTCCCGTACCAAACCAGAGAGTGTGGGACCTGCATTGCCACCATTTGTCCACCATCCAGATATCATTGCTGACATGTACACATAAGGAACTATTTGACATTGAAACTGGACTCAGAACTGTTAGACATTGAAACTGAGACTCAAACATGTTTTGTTCTTATATGTTTATCTCTAGTATGCATATGCAAGATTTTTTAAAGAAAATAAATGGGGGGAAATAGATACAGAGGCAAAAAAGCATTGAACAGACTGACAAACTACAGTGGGAAGGTACGGGAAAGTGGGAAGTGGGGGGCTGTAAGAGATCAACTAAAGGACTTATATGCATGCATATAAACATAACCAATAGATACAAGACATGGGGGGAGGGGCGCTAGGTGAGGGCATGTGCTGGGGGTTAGGGGAGGCCAGGGGGAAGTCAATGGGGGTAAAAAGGAAACATATGTACTACTATTTGTAATACTTTAAACAATAAAAAATAAAGAAAAAAATAAAGAAAAACTGTAATCTCAATTAGAGTTTCAAGGTACAAAATCCACCAAATTATCAAACTTAATATTCCTGCTAACTCAAGTGCACTCGCATTATGCTCTGACCCAACTTGTCTCAATATTGTTCCTTTAAGACAACCTGAAGCCATACTGAAAACCTGGATAGAAGAATCCCTCTTCAAGATGACAGGGTCTTCTAGGATTTTGAAATTCATGCAAATGAATATAACTACAAGAGGAGAGATTTTAGAAAATGACCTATTCTCTATGGAATCAGAATACCCAGGTTGATGAGCTACATTTTCACTAAAAGCAATGCTGCCTATTGCTTATCTATGCTTGACAAATTGCAAAAATCAAGTACTGTAATTGGGATCAGTCAAATCATGTCCATGAGGTTTATCACAGAAGAAATTGTGAGTTTCAGAGACCGACTGGTCAGAAGCATATTATCGCACAACTGGGATGGGTTAAACATTCTTAATTACCTGACAGAATGTTCAGTTGATGGGGCAAATAGACTGAGACTTGACACATGGGGAGTTCATCGTTAAGGTGTCATAATGCCACTTGTTGCTGAACAATTTAAGCTACTTGAAGAAGCATCACCTGAAATTGTGAGAAATTCCATTATCTTTCGACCTGATGGAGAGTTATATCCAAGGCAATGGATTACAGGGGGTAAGCGACCTTTGTACATAGTATCAAGAACTTTTGTAAAAGTAAATCCAGGTGCCATCACCGGTTTACATGAAGGGAAGATTGGCAAAATGGCTGAAGACTTGATATCAACCTGTGATTGGATTAAGCTTAAGAGCCCTCAGATGAGAATCTTGCAACATTGTTATCAACAGTGTTAAAGGAAAAGGAATTAAAGCACCATATTTACCAGTCATTATAGGTGGAACATTAACTCATCGTCTTCCAACAGCTTCTGATGATCGAGCAGGGTTATCAGGAAGCCTAAATGTTGTGTCCACGCATGTAGAATTTACAAATAACTACATGACTCAATATACTAAGTCTCAAAAACATTTTACTATTCACTTTCAGGCTGCCTTTTTGCATGGATTAAATTTCCTATCATTCCGACTTCATTGTAATTTGCTTACGCATAAAACATACTACCTTGCAATAACAATGTAGTAACTGTACCATGGAAATTCAAGAAAGTGAGTGTCAGAAACCAATCATTGTCTTACTAATAGAAAGATGTGGATAGGAAGCCCAGAAGGCTGGTCAATAACCTTAGTTGTTCTAGTCACTCACTATTTAGTTGAAACAATGTTAGTGAAGCAGCCTCCACCTCTGTTTGTCTTATGTATTTTTGTTATTGGAATTTCCTGCCTAAGGGCTATGGGTGTAATCCCATAGTCTCAATAAAAGGGATAGCAAGACCAGAGTGGGATGTAGTCCACCCACTAGAGGTGGGCAGCCACCTGGCCTCCAATATTCCCAAATTCATACTTTTCTAGTCTCTTTTCATTTGTGTGCGGCCTTCTCCAAAACCCAAACCCTGAACCAGAACTCTGAACAACGTAGGGCATGAAAAGGGTTGCTATATCTGGCCCCCGAACAGCACGTCTGGAGGAGATGATATATTTCACCTAAGAGTGAAGGAGGAAAATTACAGAGAGAAGAGGTGTGGAAAATTCACTGAGAAAAAGGTGAGGAAAATTCACCACACACAAAGCCCACAGACAGCTGAGGAGTTATGATCTGTTAGTGTGGGAACGTCTTTTTCAGCCAGGCTAATGGGGAAGAATTAGATTATAAAATAATGTCGTTTCCTGTTCAAATTAAAATCTTAGTTTATATTTGCAATCTAAAATCTCTAATGAGAAGTGAAAATCCACTGCTGAAACCACCTCTGGTGCGGAGAAATTCAAAGGTGGCAGGTGAGAGCAAGGCTATCAGCTTTCCTGCAATGAGACTGCTCAAGGTTTTCTTTAAAAATTAAAGTAGAACTCATAGGGAAATGCAAATCTTGGCCAAATTGGGTGATAGTTATTACTTCGGAAAGCAAAAAAGAAAGAAAAAATTGAGATCTATCTATCTATTACACATGAAAAGAAATTTGGCCAGATCTGTTGCTGATGCTTCCCCCGAAGTAAGCAGGATGAGGGGGAAGGGAGACACATGGCGGTCCAATATGGAAACCCACTCTCCCAGTATGCTAAATTAAAATTTCCTTTCTTGCCATGAAAAAGCCTTAAAATTTTAGAAATGTGTCTGGAATTTATGTGCTTGTGGGGAGAGAACCTGGCTGTAAGACAGAATGTGCGCATGGTCCAATTTTGGACATATTAGATAGAGCCTTCAGCTGGAATCTCTCTGTAAATGCTATAGAAAATGAAAAACCCAGAACTGTTTTTTTTTCCTAAGAAAAACATTGAAAAAATCTTCTCGAAAGAAATTCAAGCTAATTTCAGCAACAGGATTTGCATTTCCATAAAAAAGAGTAGTTTTTAAAATGCTAACGAACCTTGTTAAAAAGTTAAATTTCAAGGCCTTCAAGAAAAGCAGTAAATTCTATGTTATAGAATTTATCCAAAGTAAATGCCTTAAAATAATTGGAATTGAATTTGAATCTCAAAGAAACTGTTGAAATATAGATAAATAAGAGGAACCAAGATGGCGGCATAAGTAAACACCTATCTTGCTGCCCCACACAACAATTTCAAAACTACAACTTAATGACAGAACAAACATCATCCAGAATCACCGGAAAGATGGCTGAGTGGAAATTCCACAAATAAAAGAAAAGATAGGACACTGTGACTCAGAGGAGCGGCAGAGGGCAGAGTTGCAGATAGGCGTGGAGTCAGAGGTTCGGAGCCGTGCGTGCGAGCGGATTGGGCAGGCAGCTAGATACCCGGCTGTTTTTCTCGAATAGGGAGGGAGACAAAGGCGTCCCACTGCACTGATTCCCCAGTTCCGGGTGAGGTCGGGGAACCCACACTCATACGGGGTGAAACTGGACAGTAAGGAGGAAGCATGCTGAAACTCAGGCGTGCAGAGGTCTGTGAGCTTGTGGAGAGGGTACATAAACTTGGGAACTGCAGAAGCATGCGAGCACACAGAGAGGACTCGTGACTTGCTCTCTCATTCAGGAAACCACCAGACTGCATTGTTTTACAACCCTGGATGAGATTTTGGGTGTGCAGACTCATTTGGGGAGAGGCTGAATTGTCTGGCAGCAGGTAGAGCTTGGTGGCAGCTTTCTCTCAGAGGTGCGTGCAGCCATTACCACCAGGCACAGAGACCGAGGTGCCGCATAGGGTGGAGCTGATGGGAAATCAAGGTTGCCTGCTCAGCCCAGAGACTCTGCCCATCCAACTTGAGCACAGCCTGGAGTTCAAACCCTCCTAGTGCTAACATCAATAATCTAGGCTTAACTTCAACAAGACTGTGCAACCCATAAAGGGCTGCACCAAGAGTATCCACCTCAGGTAACTGGGGAGATTGAGCCACTGTCCCTTAGAGGACATCTACCAACTCAGGGAAATAGCCAAAATACAGAGACATGAAAAGAAATCACATGTGAAAGAAATGGAGGGGGAAAAAAAACAAATAACTGGACATAGAGATCAAAACCATGGTTATAAGATTTTTCAAGAGGCTCCTAGAAAAGGCCAGTGAACTTAATGAGACCTTCAAGAATATGAACAAGGCCCTTGAGGATATGAAAAAGAACCAACTAGAAATTAAGCAGACTGAAATAAATAAAAAATATTATACAAAGACCTAAAAGCAGTCTAGAGGACTGCAAGAATCAAATCAAAGATTTGAAATACAAAGAAGCAAAATCCACTCAGCCAGAAAAGCAAGAAGCAAAAAGAATCTAAAAAATTGAGGATAGTGTAAGGAGCCTCTGGGACAACCTCAAGCATACCAACATCCGAATTATAGGGGTGCCAGAAAAAGAGAGAGAGCAAGATACTGAAAACATATTTGAAGAAATAATGGCTGAAAACTTCCCCCACCTGGTGAAAGAAATTGACTTAAAAATCCATGAAGTGCACAGAACCCCAAACTATAGGAATCCAAAGAGGACCACACCAAGACACATCATAATTAAAATGCCAAGAGCAAAAGATAAAGAGAGAATATTAAAAGCACCAAGAGAAAAACAGTTAGTTACCAACAAGGGAGCACCCATACAATTGTGATCGGATTTCTCAACAGAAACTATGCAGGCCAGATGGGAGTGGCAAGAAATATTCAAAGTGATGAATAGCAAGAATCTCCAACCAAGATTACTCTACCCAGCAAAGCTATCATTCAGAATTGAAGGTCAGATAAAGTGCTTTGCAGATAAGAAAAAGCTAAAGGAGTTCATCACCACCAAACCAGTATTATATGAAATGCTGAAAGGTATTCTTTAAGAAGAGGAAGAAGAAAAAGGTAAAAATAAAAATTATGAACAACAAATATACATCTATCAACAAATGAATCTAGAAATCAAGTGAATTAAAAATCTGCTAAACAGGATAAACTGGTGAATATAACAGGATCACGGACAATTTTTGCATTTGAATACCTGTAGACTTGCTACTAAATTCCCTGGGCAAAGGAAAATCATGGCCACTTTAAAAGGTCAAGCGGCTAGGCTGGGCCTGTTAACCAAATGATAAAAACTTGTTTAATAATCTGAGTTTGTTTCCACATGAGAAAATCCTAGAGGACATAATGGAAGCTATTAATTGATTATGTCTTATATTTTTCTTAAAAAATGTAAAGTGTTATTAATCTAAGAACTGCTAAATATTTGACTTGCCAGCTTTAAAAGTTCAAAGTGCAAAAAAATATTGTTGTGGTAATTATATGCCTAAAGTATAAAAATTTATTTTGGAGAAATGTTGTGTTTTCTCTGAAAATAACTAGCAATTCAAAATAAGTTGCTTATATTGGTCTAATTTTAAAAAGAGGATTAATTCTGTGATCCCAACCAAAATTTTTTTATGCAAAAACTAGTCTAAATTTGATTGATATCTTAAGATAATTATTAAAAATATTGTAATCTTTAATTATATATGGATATATATATGGATATATTTGACAGTTTTTTTCATGTTAAAATTTAAAAGGCCTTAACACAGATGATTCTTGGAAAACTCCAAGGGTCCAGAGTAATATAAGAAATTTATTCTCTCTTTTAAAGGAAATCTTTTTAAATTTAACAGATCTAATATACTTGATATTGCATGGAAAGCTTTATCAAATAAAATTAATAACTATATTTTAAGTGTTATGAAGATTTTTGGCTTCTAAGAAGGGCAAAATGAAGTAACTAAATATTTTTTATAATCCAACAGCAGAATTTAAAATGACAAAAAGCCCATAGCCATCTACTTTCTTAATTAAGCTAGAGGTGGGGCAACATTTGCAGCTTGTAAATCAGATATAAACATTTACTAAATTTGCTTTGCTTTTTAAACGAAGATGCGTACTTTAATTACTTAAATAAATTAGCTTTTTAAATTAAAATTAGGGTTTTCAGCTAAATGAAAAGCCAATGTCTTTGTAAGCAATTTGATTAAGTGTTCTAAGTTACTAAGACCTTCCATGGTCCCTCTGTGGGTACAAATAAGCCTAAGGGGATACTATTTAAAAAATAAAATTCTAACTTAATAAAAAGGAGAAATTTGAAAATTTTGAAATCTCTTTCACTGGTATTTACAGGATAAACTGAAGATTGTTATTAAAATATTAAATCTAATCCGTACTAGTAGTCACCATAACTTTAAGAGAAATTGTTTCATGTAACAAAGATTTTTAAATAAAACTCTCTGTATCATAAAAATTATTTTGGAAGGAAATAAAGAGAAGTTTCCTTAAAATCTCTTAAGGATTGTAATTGATAACCAATGCATTAGGCCTCAGAAGGTGGAGATAAGAAAAGGTTGTCTTAAAACTTTCAATGACTTTCAGAAATTATTAGGGGACATTAACTGGGTAAGACTTTATCTGAAGATCTCTACTGGAGAAATGACAAATTTATTTAATTTACTTAGAGTTGACTATAATATTTCATCTCCCTGAACATTAACAGGAATGAAGCTAGGAATGAGTTGCTAAGAGTCAAGCAGACAATTTCCTAGGCCCAAGTAGCATGGGTACAGGCCAAATTACCTTTATTGGGAAAAACTAACCCTACTGCAAATAGTCCCACTGGAGTCATCTTTCAAAATAAAGATCCTCCTGCCATTATTGGACGGGTCCTCCTAGGGCATCAATCCTCTAAAACTCTGGTTACATATGTAGAACTATTGGTCCAATTAATATTTCAAGTTAGAAAATGTTGTAAACAGCTTAGAGGGGAAGAACCCCAGTGTATCTACCTCCCCATCACTGGGAAACAATTAGAAATGTTTTTTTATACTAATATAAATTGGCAAATTGGGTTAAGTGGATATTCAGGGGAACATAGCTGTCACCTATTAAAAGACAAATTACTACAATTGTTATATAATACCTCAATCATTATACTAAAAAAAATACTAGGCAGGAACCTATTCCTGGAGCTTTAACTGTTTTTACTGATGGATCATCTAATGGGAAAGCTACCTATCATACAATAAATTCAGACCAAGTCATACTGACCAGTCATACTTCTGTACAAAGAATTGAAGTAGAAGCTATTAAGGTTGCATTGCAGGATTTCTAAGACCCTCTTAATATTGTCTCTGATTCCTTTTATGCTGCAAACTTAGTGAATAGAATTGAAACTGCCTGGTTGAAATGGCTTAATCTCCAAAGTTTATTTTTACTATTTAAACAAGTTCAGCAGATCATACAACAAAGACAATATCCTTTTTATATCACTCATATCAGGGCTCATAGTGTCTTACCTGATCCTTTAACAAAATAAAATACACATGCTGATCAATTGCTTGCTTTATTAAAAGAAGCCTTAGAATCTCATCAACTTTTACATAAGCCTGCCAAAATGCTGTCTAAATAATTCTCAATCACTCAGCAACAGGCAAAACAGATTATTAAGGAATGTCCCACTTGCACATTACATCTACCTAAAGGGCCTAACACAGGAGTCCACCCTAGAGGTTTGCTTAGAGCCCATATCTGCCAAATGGATGTAATGCATTATACTTCCTTTGGATGCCTTCAGGCATTACATGTCTCTGGAGACACCTTTTCAAAAGTAATATGTGCTACTGCATTTATAGGAGAAACGGCAAAACAGGTTATTAATCATTGCCTAGCTGCTTTTGCCATCATGAGAGTTCCAAAATTATTAAAACTGATAATGAGCCTGCTTACACAAGCTATCAATTCCAGGAATTTTGTAAAAGGTGGAAAACTCAGCACATAATAGGGATACCATATAATTCCCAAGGACAGGCCATTATTGAACGACAGCATCAGTGGCTAAAATCCCAACTTGAGGAAACAAACTTTACAGCCCCATCATGGAAGCAAGCTCCAAACTGTTCAATGCTGGCTCAGGAGACCAAGGCAAACAAGCTCTACAGAGAAAAAGCAGCGTGTGCGCCAAAGCAGAAGGAAGATTGCTGCTGAGATGGTGGATTCCAAAAGCACTATTGAAGAGAAAGAGCTGTCACAGACACGGGCTAAAAGTCCATCTACCTCAATCACTTCCAATATAGAAGTTGAAGACATTGATCAGCTGAATCAATTATCTCTACCAATTGGAAACCAATCATCTCAAGAGAGCATCTCAATTCACAATGTTTTATCTCAACTCTTGGGTCTCTTAAGGAGTTACAGAACTGAATGATTCACATGGAAACCCACCTTGCAATTATGAGAGATGGAATAGAGAAGATGCAAGTAACACTGAATGAGATTAAGGTTGTTACATCACAGACAGGACTGACTTGAATGGTCGGATTGGAAATAGAGGGAGGCTTTGCAGATATCTGTCCTGCACTTAATCCTCCACCTAGTGCTGCAAAACAGCAAGAAACTAAGGAACAACCTGGATCTTCAAACATAATGGGATCAATGGATGAATATAGTGCATTCTTTTTTTTAAAATATATTTTATTGATTTTTTACAGAGCGGAACAGAGAGGGATAGAAAGTCAGAAACATCGATGAGAGAGAGACATCGATCAGCTGCCTCTTGCAGTGCATTCTTTAAAGATGTGTAGAGTAGTAGTTAACAACTTAGAGTCGACAATTCATAATTTAAGAAAAAATAAAATTCCAACTTGAAAAACAAAAAGGGGGAATAATGGAATAATCACCTGCGGGTAGATTGCACCAAGCCTTAATTACTTTAATTTTTTTCACTTGTGATGCAGATGGAAAGACACCTATGGAGCTATATTGATGTCAGAATAAAACAAAAGAAAATGATCCAGTTAAATGGAAAGATCCTGAATCTGGTTTATGGAAGGGACATGATCCATTATTAACCTTTGGCAGAGGGTATGCTTCTATATTTCCAGAGAATTTTTCGAAACCCATGTGGATTCCTGATAGAAATACTAAACCGCAACAGGGATCCAAGAGAGAAACTAGCCAGATTAATAAGGACCTTATGCCTGGAGCCACACCATAAACTGCAGACAACCAACTACCTCAGCCACAGAGAGCAGCAACTTCTCCACTGAAAATGAGGAGCAGGAGGAGGTCAAGCCAGACAACAAACAGCCAGACAATAAACAGCCCAGAGACCACATAGGACATGGTACAGATGCTTGAGAGCATCATTCACGCCATGCTAGCAGTAATCAGCTGTATAGTAATATTACCTGGGACAAATGGGGAAGTATTTTGGACTTATGTTCCAGAACCCTTATGTGGGCTGATCTCCCACCTAATGTAGTCACCAATAACACCAAACATCTTGGTCATCCAGGAGGAATATGAGTGGGGCAAGGAAGTATAATTACACAGGTGCTGCCATCCAGCTTCCCTTTTTGTGTGACACAAAATCAAACCACTCAGAGAGAAAAAAATGGCAGCGGAACGGAGGGATGCAATCTGAATCTGCTCACAGGGCAGAAGGAGGGAGCAGCTGAGGGTCGCGCAGGGAGCGCTTGTTGGCGAGTAGGGGGACAGCTGTGCTCTGGGAGAAGATAGGGGACTGCTGGGCTGGCCTCCCCAGCCTGAGCGGCCCCAGTACTGCTGGGTTCTCTCCCTGAGCCAACTGCGCAAGGAGGCGCACAGAGGCAGACCACGACATCTTGAAGGGGAAGGACCTGAAAATATACAGCTGCAGTACCGGCTGGACGGCTGAGACTCCCGGAACATGGCGCCCAATTGGCTCAGAAGCGCACAGAGAACAGGGAGCTCTAAACTCCAGCACGGAAAGGTCAGATTTCCCTAGGGGAACTTTGGGTGTGAAACTGAGGGGGCTGGCAGACTGGGATATCTGCACCTTGGAACTCAAAGCCTGGAGATCTGCACCTGAAATAAAATCTGTGGCTGTTTGAGCTGGTAAACGTGGGAGAGGGCCCTTGGAGCTGGTTGCAGAGTTAATCCCTGGAGCGCAACCAATTTGAACCTGACAAAGGAGGGAGACCTGGAAGAATTTGGGAGGGTCCTGGCTGCTAAAACAGCAGTCACCATTAGAGAGGCAGTATTGAATATCACAGGGACAGCAAAATTTTAGTTCAGGATAGAGAGGACCAATAGACCCAGAAGTCAATCTAGAAACACCGCCACCCAGGAGCCAAATCACAAATTGACTCTTGTGTGACACACGGAATTGATTATATTTTCTCTTCGACCTTGGGAATACAGTCTATTTTCATCTACTCTTTAGTATCTTTTACTCTACCTCAACTTCACCTTTATACCACCACTCTCTTGCTAACCTTTCCCTATTTAGTGCCTTGTTTCCCTTACACTTTTCCCACTATAGATTTACCTTAATTCTTTCTTTTTACCCCCTGTTAAAATTTCACCCCACTTATATATCTAATCTCCAACCACCTACTCCAAGTCCATTTATACCTCTAGCTTCTCTGACTTCACTATCTTTAAGTGTATTTATCCCTGTCCTATTGTTGTTGTTTACTTGACTGTTGATTATATCAATTTTTATGCAGGTTTATGAGATTGATTTGCTTATTCTTTTATTTTGGTTTGTCTTGTGGGGGGGATTATTTTTATTTTTGGTGTTGTTTCTTGTTTTGTTGTCCTCATTTGCATGGTTTTTTAGATAGATTTTTGCTTCTGTGTTCCGTCGCCTCCCTTGATATTAGTAGTTGTATGTAATTTGTATCAATCTCCAGGTACTTGTTGCGGGTTTTGGTTCGGATTAGGGGCTGTCCTATAGGAGTTTTCACCCCACATTTATAATTTAATCCTTTTTTCTTCTTCTTCTTCCCCTATTCCCATTATCATTTTGGCATTCCTGTCTTTCTTTTTTGTGAGTGTGTGTGGGGGGGGGGTCTCTTTCTTTTTGTGTGAGTGTCTGTGTGTGTCTGGGGGAGGTTCTCTTTCTTTTTCTCACCTATCACTGAATTTGCCTTTCTCTGGCGATCACCTTTATTTGGAATTACCATTACTGTGACTACATTCTGGTTCAGTGCCTGGTGCCTTGCACCTGGTTGTGTTGTATTTTGTGCCGTTAAATCAATGCAGGAGAGTGAGAACTACATAACCAGATACACAGAAAAGAGAGACCATGGGAAGACAAAGAAACAGCCCACATATGAAAGAAAAAACAAGGCTCACCAGAAAAGGAGGTAAACGAAATGGAAGTTAACAACCTATCAGAGAAAGAATTCAGAGAAATGGTCATAAGGTGGCTGAAAAGAATAGAAGACAAATTTGATAATATGAGTAAGAACCAAGAGGAAATGAGGAAGACCCAGGAAGAAATGATGAAGAGCCAAGAAGAAATGAAGAAGAGCCAAGAAGAAATGAAAAGTGACATTGCTGAAGTAAAGAACTCAATAGAAAGTATTAAGAGTAGACTAGAAGAAGCAGAGGATCGCATCAGTGAGCTAGAAGACCAGGTAGGAAAAAATGACCAAGTAGAGCAGCTTCTAGAAAAAAAAATTAAAAAGCCGGAGGAGAGCCTAAGGGAACTTTGGGACAACATGAAACAAAACAATACCCGTATAATTGGGCTTCCAGAAGGACAGGAAACTGAGCAAGGAATAGAAAACCTGTTGGAAGAAATAATGACAGAAAACTTCCCTGATATAGGAAAGAAAAAACCCACACAAATCCAAGAAGCTCACAGAGTCTCAAGCAAAATAAACCCCAAAAGACCTACGCCAAGGCACATTATAATTAAATTGGCAAACACCAATGACGAAGTAAGAATCTTAAAAGCTGCCAGAGAGAGACAGAAAGTCACCTACAAAGGAACCCCCATCAGACTAACAAGTGATCGCTCAACAGAAACCTATCAGGCCAGAAGGCAGTGGAATGAAATTTACAAAGTCATGCAAAGGAAGGGTCTGAATCCTAGAATACTATACCCAGCAAGGTTCTCAATCAAAATTGAAGGTCAAATCAGGAGCTTCACAGATAAAAAAGGACTAAGGGAATTTGTCACCACCAAACCAGCAATGCAAGAAATGCTAAAGGATCTGCTGTAAAAAGAAATAGGAAGCGAAGAAGGAACACAGGGGTAAAGAGCAAAATGGCAACATATAAGTACCTATCATTTAAATGTAAATGGTTTAAATGCTCCAATCAAAAGACATAGGGTAATAGACTGGATAAGAAAACACAACCCATGTACCTGCTGTCTACAAGAAACCCACCTCCAAAAAAAAGACACACACAGACTGAGGATGAAAGGTTGGGAAAAAGTTATTCAGGCGAATGGAAATGAAAAAAAAGCTGGGGTAGCCATACTTATATCCGACAAATTAGATCTCAAAGTGAAGGACATAACAAGAGATAAAGAAGGCCACTACATAATATAAGGGGAGCAATCCAACAAGAAGAAATAACTCTGGTAAACATATATGCACCCAATACAGGAGCACCCAAATATATACAAAAACTCAGAGGACATCAAGGGAGAGATAGACAGCAATACAATCATAGTAGGAGACTTTAATACCCCACTATCACCATTGGACAGATCCTCTAAACAAAAAATCAGTAAAGAAACATCAATCCTCAATGACTCATTAGACCAGATGGAATTAATTGACATCTTCAGATCATTTCACCCCAAAGCCACAGAATAAACATTCTTTTCAAGTGCCCATGGGTCATTCTCAAAGATAGACCATGTGTTGGGTCATAGGCAAAGTCTCTCCAAATTCAAGAAGATAGAAATCATATCAAGCATATTCTCAGATCACAGTGGCATAAAGCTGGAAATCAACTACAATAGAAACAATCCAAAGAAATCAAACACATGGAGACTAAACAGCATGCTATTAAACTATGACTGGGTTACTAGAGAGATCAAGGAAGAGATAGAAAACATCATGGAAACAAATGACAATGATAGCACAACAATCCAAAATCTATGGGACACAGTGAAAGCAGTTCTGAGAGGGAAGTTCATAGCTCTACAATCCTACCGCAAAAAACGAGAATCAGCGGCAATAAATTGTCTAACCCAACAACTCAAAGAGTTAGAGAGAAAGCAACAAGAAAGGCCCAGTGTAAGCAGAAGGAAGGAAATAGTAAAGATCAGAGCAGAAATAAATGACATAGAGACCAAAGAAACAATACAGAATATCAACAAAACCAAGAGCTGGTTCTTTGAAAGGATAAACAAGATTGATGAACCTCTAGCCAGACTCACCAAGGAGCAAAGAGAGAGGACCCTAATAAATAAAATCAGAAATGAAAGAGGTGAAATAACAACAGACTCCTTTGAAATACAAAGGATTGTTAAAAAAAAATACTATGAACAACTCTACTCCAACAAACTGGACAACCTGGAGGAAATGGATATATTTCTAGAAAAATATAACCTCCCAAAACTCAATCAAGAAGAATCTAAACAGCTCAATAGACCAATAACTATGGAAGAAATTGAAGCAGTCATCATAAAGCTTCCAGCAAACAAAAGCCCAGGACCAGATGGCTTCACAGGGGAGTTTTACCAAACATTCAAGGAAGAATTAAAACCTATATTCCTCAGACTATTCCAGAAAATTCAAGAGGATGGAACAATTCCAAACTCCTTCTATGAAGCTAGCATCACCCTAATACCAAAACCAGATAAAGATGACACAATGAAAGAGAATTACAGGCCAATATCCCTCATGAATATAGATGCCAAAATTCTCAATAAAATTCTAGCAAATCGGATCCAGCAGTACATCAGAAAGATCATACACCATGACCAAGTAGGATTTATCCCAGGAATGCAAGGATGGTACAATATCCGCAAATCAATAAATGTGATACATCACATAAACAAATTGAGAGATAAAAATCACATAGTCATATCAATTGATGCAGAAAAAGCATTTGACAAAATCCAACATCCTTTCTTAATAAAAAACTCTCAACAAGGTAGGAATAGAAGCCATATATGATAAGCCCACAGCAAACATCATACTCAATGGGCAAAAACTACAACCATTTCCCCTAAGAACAGGAACAAGACAGGGTTGCCCACTTTCACCACTCCTGTTCAACATAGTACTGGAAGTATTAGCCATTGCAATTAGGCAAGAAGAAGAAATAAAAGGCATCCAAATTGGAAAAGAAGAAGTAAAGCTATCCTTATTTGCAGATGACATGATATTGTACATAAAAAACCCGAAAGACTCCATAAAAAAGCTAATAGACTTAATAAATGAGTTCAGCAACGTAGCAGGCTACAAAGTTAATGCCAAGAAATCTATGGCATTTCTATACACTAATAGTAAACTTACAGAAAGAGAGACTAAAAAAGCAATCCCATTTACCATCACACCAAAAAAATTAAGATACCTAGGAATAAACTTAACTAAGGAGGTAAAAGACCTATTCGTGGAAAACTACAGGACACTAAAAAAAGAGATAGAGGAAGATGTAAACAGGTGGAAGAATATACCATGTTCATGGATTGGGAGAATCAACATAATTAAAATGTCCATACTACCCAAAGCAATCTATAAATTTAATGCACTCCCCATTAAAATACCAATGGCATACTTCACAGACCTAGAATGAACTCTCCAAAAATTCATCTGGAACAAAAAAGGGCCCCGAATAGCCACAGCATTCATGAGAAAAAAGCACAAAGTCGGTGGGATTTCCATATCAGATTTCAAGCTATATTACAAAGCTACTTTTCTCAAAACAGGCTGGTACTGGCACAAGAACAGATATATAGATCAATGAAATAGAATAGAGAATCCAGATATCAACCCAAACCACTATGCTCAATTCATATTTGAAAAAGGAGGTATGAACATAAAATGGAGTCAAGACAGTCTCTTCAATAAATGGTGTTGGGAAAATTGGACAGATACATGCAAAAATATGAAACTAGAGCACCAACTTACACCATACACAAAAATAAACTCAAAATGGATACAGGACTTAAACATAAGACAGGAAACCATAAAAATATTAGAGGAATCTACAGGAAGAAAAATCTCAGACATATGCCAAAAGAACTTCTTTGATGATACTGCTCCTAGGGCAATGGAAGCTAAAGACAGAATAAACAAATGGGACTACATCAAAATAAAAAGCTTTTGCACAGCTAAAGAACCATCAACAAAACAACAAGAAAACCCACTGTATGGGAGAACATATTTGCAAATGTTATCAGTGATAAAGGTTTAATCTCAAGCATCTACAGGCAACTCACACAACTCAATAAAAGGAGGACAAATGATCCAATAAAAAAAATGGGCAACAGACCTAAATAGAATCTTCACGAAAGAAGACAAAAGGAAGGCCCAGAGACATATGAAAACTTGCTCAAAGTCACTAATTATCCGAGAGATGCAAATCAAAACGACTATGCGGTACCATCTCACACCTGTCAGAATGGCTTACATTAACAAATCAACAAATGACAAGTGCTGGCGAGGATGCGGAGAAAAAGGAACTCTCGTGCACTGCTGGTGGGATTGTAGACTAGTGCAGCCACTGTGGAGAACAGTATGGAGTTTCCTCAAAAAACTAAAAATGGAGCTCCCATTCGACCCAGTGATCCCACTTCTAGGAATATACCCCATGAAACTAGAAATGCGAATTAGAAAGGATATATGTACCCCTACGTTCATAGCAGCACAACTTACCATAGCTAAGATTTGGAAACAGCCTAAGTGCCCATCAGCAGATGAGTGGATTAAAAAACTCTGGTACATTTACACAATGGAATACTATGCTGCGGTAAAAAAGAAGGAGCTCCTACCATTTGTAACAACATGGATGGATTTGGAGAGCATTATGCTAAGTGAAATTAGCCAGGCAGTAAAAGACAAATACAACATGATCTCACTCATTTGAGGAATACAATGAATGACATAGACTGATGAACAAGAATGGATCCAGAGACTGAGAAAAGTCCATCAGAATGTCAAATCTCAGGGTAAGTGGCAGGTGGTGGGAGTAAGGGGAAAAGTCAATATATTTGAACTCTTGAACTAAGGTAAGTGATTTGTGTTTTTACATCCTTGACAAAGTTTATATAAAGTTATAAAAAAATGGCAGCTTGTTTGAGATTGAATTGACATGACCTAGAGCTTGTCATATCCTATGGACATCAGTCCTTAGGCTAGGCCCTCCTTAACCTCCCGTGACACCATAATACCCTTACATGATATTATTCTACAATGTCATTATAGTATTTGATATTTGACAACAGCATATTATACAATTATCCCAAATAAACTTACAAACTAATTCTTTGAATGTTGGGCAGCAACTCAAAAAAGGATAAGAAAGAAATGAATCCCTTTCAGAAGGAATTAAGGCACTCGGAAGGCATCCGAGCATTCTATATTGGCCCCTCTTGCCCTTTCTGCCAAGAGGGACCTTCTTCTTACTAACCAAATACACACAGCTGATGCCTGAGTGTTCAGTTCAAGCTATGGCTAAAACCTCTGGGCAGCTGGCACCATGGATCTGTCTCTCGACCAATGGTGTGAGCTGGGCCCTCTCTGGAGAAGAAACCTGGGTCCCCCGAGATATGTGGGACCTTGCCAGCAGGCGAGGGGACCCCAAGGCAGGTACTGGACATGGAGGCCACGGGGGCATAGACTACAAAGGAGACAGAACTGAACCTCACATCACCTTATTTGGCCCCAGAGGATGGCTGGTTAGCCAGTGACGGGTAAGATTCCTCAGGGAAGGAACAACCTAAGACAGGCACAGTAGCACAGGGGCCAACAGGAGAGAGGTAAAAGGTCAACAGAGGTGGGGAACAGAACCTCACCCACAAACCTTGCAGAGGCTTGAATTCTCACCCCTCCTGAGGGAGGTCTCCTACCCCCACGGCTGCTTTGCCTCCCACACACAACTCATACCGGGACCCAGGTGGCAGACAGAGACTCGGCCAGCAATAGCTGCTCTATATCTAAATTTAGTCTATTACCAGGAATGCTCAGGACCTACTCAAAATTGCAAATTTTTCTTTCCACTAGTATTTACAGGGTAAACTAAGATTTTTGCTTGAGTATTAAAATTGACAGGAAAATAGTAATCAAGTTTTCAGATTAATTTAAATTGGCCAAGTGAAATAAGTGAATACTCAAGAAAATTTTATTGTACTGGACAAAAAGCTTTTCCTAAAACATTAACTAAAAAATCTATTGATAGTTCATCTCACTGTAAAATTGCCTAACATCCAAAGAACCTAAAGCAGTCATATTTGTGTGCAAAAATTAAAATTTAAAATTACCAAGACTGCAATATAAAATTTCCAAAAGCCCTCATTAATCAAAAAAGGGGAGGGGGCAGTGGGATAATATCATGTAAGGAAAAAAATATCGAGTAAGTAAAATACATCTAGAAAATCTTACTCCAGTAAAGTAAATTCCATTTGTAAAACCAACTGCAGGACACCCATGAAAAAACACACATGGTGTCAAAATAAGCCAAAGGAAAATCATTTAGGCAAAAATTAAAAAGAATCCCAAGTCTATTTTGCATAGAGGATCCCTTTGTTAACTTTTGGTCGAGAATGTGTTTGTGTGTTTTCAGAGAACAACTCCAAGACCATGTGGGTTCCTGCGACTGTGAGGAACTGACGGGTCTGTTCCAGTCACAAGGATGGTCCAGAGATGGGGGACACTGACGACACCTTGCCATGCTAGCAGTCGGCAGCTGTGCATGTCTGCAGGCAGCCCAGGACCAAACCAGAGAGAATGGATCTTGCATTGCCACGATGTGTCCACCATCTGGATACCATTGCTGACATGTACACATAAAGAATTATTTGACACCAAAACTGGGATTCAGAACAGTTGGACATTGAAACTGAGACTGAAACATTTTTTGTTCTTATACATTTATTTCTAGTATGCAGAGGCAAGATATTTTTGAAGTAAAGAAACAGGGGACAGTGATTGATATAGAGGCAGGGTGGCCTTGAACAGGCTGTCAAGCTACAGGGGGAAGGCTTGGGTGGATGGGAGGTGGATGCTGGGGGAGATCAACTGAAGGACTTGTATGCATGCATATGAGCATAACCAATGAATGAAAGACACCGGGGCGGGGAGGGGGAGAGTGGGGATATGTGCTGGGGGGTAGGTTGGGGGGAGGATAAGGGGGAGGGGGAAAGGAAAACATGTACTAGTATTAATTATAAGTTATACTGCAAAAAATCAATAAAAATATTTTTTTAAAAAATCAAACCACTGTTCCTTTGTGTGTACAATTAAAGAGAGGCTTCTGGCTTGCATGGACACCAAAGGATGGGAGGCAAAAGCAAAAGTACGTCAACTATCACTACTTGCTCCTAGGAGAGGTGCAAAAAAAGTAACTAAGGCCGAAACTGGTTTGGCTCAGTGGATAGAGCGTCAGCCTGCAGACTGAAGGGTCCCAGGTTTTATTCTGGTCAAGGGCATGTACCTTGGTTGCAGACACATCCCCAGTAAGGGGTGTGCAAGAGGCAGCTGATCAATGTTTCTCTCTATCGATGTTTCTGACTTTCTATCCCTCTCCCTTTCTCTCAGTAAAAAAATCAATAAAATAAATATATATAAAAAAATCATTTCCAAGAGACAGAAAAAAATAAGAATTTTAAAAATGTAACTAAGACCTTGTCTATACAAAAAAGAAATTGACAGCCAGTTTGAAATTGAATTGCCATGGCCTAGAGCAAAGAATATCTTTACATGATATTATTCTACAATGTCACTATAATTTTTTTATACTTTACAACAGCATATTTTATAATTATCCCAAACTTACAAACTAATTTTTTGAATGTTTGGCAGCTATTTAAAAAATGACATAAAAGGAACTGAGGCACTAGGAAGGCATTTGAACATTCTATATTGGCCCCTCTTGCCCTTTTTTTCCAAAGAGGGACCCTCCCACAACTGTTGCCTGAGTTTTCTGTTCATGCTGAGGTTGAAGCGTTGTGGTGGCTGATACCATGAATCTGTCTCTCGCCCAATGGTGTGAGCTGGGCCCTCCCTGGAGAAGAAACCTGGGTTGCCCAAAATCTGTGATCAGTGCCAGGGCCCCACCAGCAGGCAAGGGGATCCCAAGGCAGTGGCTGGACGTGGAGGCCATGGGGGCTTAGGCTACCAAGGAGACAGTACTGAACCTCACATCACTCTGTTTGGCCCCAGAGGATGGCTGGTTAGCCAGAGACAGGTAAGATTCCTCAGGGAAGGAACAACCTAAGACAGACACAGTTGCAGAAGGGCCATCAGGAGAGAACTTGGGGATCGACAGAGTTGAGGCACAGACCCTCACCCCCCCCAACATTGCAGGGGCTTTAACCCTCACCCCTGCTGAGGGAGGTCTCCTGCCCTCATGGTTGCTTTGCTTCACATGCCCAGCTCAGATCAAGACCCAAGTAACAGACAGAGACTTGGCTGACAGCAGCTGCCCTATATCTAAATTTAGCCTAGCACCAGGAATCCTCAGAGCCTACTCAAGAATGCAAATAATCCTTTCCACTAATATTTACAGGATAAACTAAAATTGTAGTTAGAGTATTAAATTTGACAGTAAAAGATTAATCAAGTTTTCAGATTAATTTAATTTGGCTAATTGAAATAAGTGAATATTCTAGAAAATTGTACTGGACAAAAAGCTATTCCTAAAGTATTAACTAAAATTTCTATTGGTAGATCATCTCATGGTAAAATTTCTTAACATGCAATGAACCTAAAAGCAGTCATATTTTTGTGCCAAAAAAATTACAATTTAAGGATATCAATATTGCATTATAAAATTTCCAAAAGCCTACATTAATCCAAAAAAAGGTGGGGGGGAGGATAGTGGAAAAAATATCATGTAAGGAAAAATATCCTATAAGTAAATTACATCTAGAAAAAAATTTTACCTTGAAAATTAATTTTCATCTGTAATGCAAACAGCAAGACACCCATGAAAAACACACACATGATATCAAAATAAGCCAGAGAAAAATCATTTGGGCAAAAATAAAAAGGATCCCAAGTCAAATTTATAGAAAAGATTCCTTTATTAACTTTTGGTTGAGAATATGTTTGTATATTTTCAGAAAACAACCCCAAGGCCATGTGGATTCCTGCAACAGAGAGGAATTGACAGGAATGCTCCAACCACAAAGACAAGAGGAGAAACAGTCCAGAGATGGAAGATGCTGATGGCACCTTGCCATGCTGGCCGTCAGCAGCTGTGCATCACTGCAGGTTGCCCAGGACCAAACCAGAGAGAGTCGAACCTGCATTGCCACCATTTGTCCACTATCCAGAACTGAAATATCATTGCTGACATATACATATAAGGAACTGTTTGACATTGATACTGGCACTCAAAAGACTATTGGACATTGAAACTGGGACTCAAAAAACTGTTGGCCCAGAAAGAAACTTACTGCAGACAGATTTATTTGCCTCTAAGCAAGGCCATTGTAGCTTGTCTCATTTTTTGTTCTTATATGTTGATTTCTAGTCTGCAGATGCATGGTTTTTTAAAGAAATGCGGAAGATGCCGGAAACCAATCTGTCTCACTAATAGAAAGATGTGAGCAGGAAGCCCAGAAAGCTGACCAACAACTTTAATTGCTCTAGTCACTCACTATTTAGTTGAAACATTGTTAGCTGAAGCAGCCTCCACCGCTGTTTGTCTTATGTATTTTTGTTATTGGAATTTCCTAAGGGTTATGGGTGTAATCCCATAGTCTCAATAAAAGGGATAGCAAGGCCAGAGCAGGGTGTAGTCCTCCCACTAGAGGTGGACAGCCACCTGGCCCCCAATATTCCCCAATTCATACTTTTCTAGTCTCTTTTCATTTGTGTGCAGCCTTCTCCAGAACCCAAACCTTGAACTGGAACCCTGAACCACGCGGGATGTGAAAGGGGTTCCTACAAGTGAGTTCACATTGTCAAGGTTCCCTGTTTATACTGGAACTAGAAGCCCGGTGCAAGAAATTCGTGCACTGGTGGGGGTTGGTCCCTCAACCCAACCTGCCCCCTCTCACATACTGGGAGTCCTCAGGGGATGTCCAACTGATGGCTCACTCCCAGCCTGCCCAAGGCCAAAAGCCTCTGACAAGGCTTTAGGCCTTGGGCAGCCATCAATCGCCCTGCTCAGCTCAGTCCTGGCTGCCTGCGACCACTCGGCCCCAGGGGCTGGGCATTCACCACCACTTCCGCTCACAGCACCCAGGGGCCGGGTGCTCCCTGCTGCCACCACCGCCGCTGCTGCTGATGCCGCTGCTTCCCCTCACAGCACCCAGGGGCTGGGCGCTTGCCGCCACTGTCGTATCATCTCTACCCCCGGGGCCCGGCCCCTGCTCCTGATTGGCTGGTAGCATAGCCAATCAGGAGCTAAGGTACGGTCACATTTGCATGTTTCTCTTTTATTATATAGGATTCCTCTTGATTATTTCCCTGCACAATCTGCCCCTGAGCCAATGAGCTAGGCGGGTGACCCTGATGCAGCAACTAGTTTTAAACTTGGACTCGAGATTTATATGTCATTCCACCAGGAATCTCAAGACTTGGATACACTACTGGACACAGGCCAATCACCTTGACACCTTGAAAGGTTCTCACTGAGCCACTTGTCTCCACCCTCTGGTTTACTCATCATAACTTCCTTCTGGTATGCTGGATCAGTTTAACGTGAACTTGCTAGATCAGTAATAGATTATCTCAGAGCAGTTCAACATATACCATCAGCATCTCCTACTCTACGGTAGGCATGTGACATGCTTTTCTCCCTTTCTGATGGAAACCAAATATTTGATCTAGCTTCAAAAATTGATGTACTAGCAAATTGTCTACCTGGACAATGTTCATTAAGAACGACATTGGTGGTAAATGTTCTACTTGTTGGTCTAACATCATGCTCACCTAATGTGATCCGGTTAATAAGTCAGATGAAGTTGGACAAGATAGAAAGAGATATAGCATCATCACCTGGTATGGACTCACTGATTGGTATGCTTAAGCCACTTGTTACTCATGGGAAAATACCAAGTGACTGTAAAGAGACAATATCACACAAGAAGGGTCATGTATGCAGTATGCATTCTAACATTCATTCAATCCCTCTATCAAGCCATTGGCATTTGTCCAGTCTCCTCAAGGCTTATGTTGTTATGTATGATGTAAGTATGATTGTTTTGTCAGCTGATACTACTCCAGGGGTAATCACTGGCCTCTGTCACATAACTGAAGTCATTATAGATACTCAGGGTGACCCAGGATTGATAGAAGCAGTAGAATATTCTGATTTATGTGGTGCTATAGCCAGGAACCTATGGGTCGAACTATCATTGGCTACAAAAAGGACTATCATTATTATGATCACTCGGGCACAATGCAAAATGCTATATGCTATAACACCCTTGAGAATATGTTTCTAGTACATGGACCTTGTAACTCAATAAACACAATGGCTCTGCACACTGGAACAAAACCAATTGATTTCAGTAATGAATGCTGCTTGCCATATGAAACATCAAACCTTTGCCCTGCTGTGTGCCCAACTGCAGAATCTTTATTTAAGTTTGTTGTTGCTGCTGCCCAGGTGTATAAAGATGCAATTAAATATCTTCAAATTTATGCTAATAGATCTCATCGAGGAGAAACTGAATGGACAGGAAGAAGAGATTAACATAGTGAACTTAAGTTGCTGGTGCAAGGGCTGCATCAATTTCTTGAACTCATCTGCCAAGTGGTCAAGATACAATGCAAACCTAACTGGACGTATTGTGTTCTGATGGAAGATAATGCATGGATTATCAATCCTAAGGGCCCTGGACTTCAAGTTAAGTGCACAAGTGTGAATTCATCTATCATGTTAGTTTATGATAAGGCTGTAGATTTATCATCAATTGCTTATCTCTTGTAGGAATCTTAAGAAAAACATCTTCATATTAGGTGTTGGATCACTGGTAGAATGGAGTGCTTTCTCGTAGTCACGTATGTGGTGTTGACATGTGTGGCTTTAGTAAGTGTTTAAGTGAGAATGGGAAACTGACACCCATGTTCCACTAAGATATCAGTATGTCTCATGAGTGCCTATTGCTATTTGAGTCGAATTCAACAAGTGATTTAGTCTTGTCTTTTCGTGTGTATGAGTGGAGCACTCTTGCTTACAGCCCTGCCACTTGCTGTTATTTATTTATTTATTTATTTATTTATTTATTTTGCCTTACCAACTGATCTCCATGATCTTGCTAAGAATCATCCTTGAATGTGCCTAAAATCAAAATGCTTCTTCTTACCTGAAATTAACTTCGCTGCTGGCACTCAGCAGCTGTGTTACAGGCTGAGAAGAGAAGTAGCAGACACAGCCTGGTTCAGGGAAATTGGAGAAGATATGCTTGCTGCATTCAGGCAGAGTACATACGTGACTACCTTAGAAAACATGCAGTTTGGCCACTGGTTATACTCCTCAACGGAGTTACTCGCTTTATAAGAGTTGCTAAAGCTTCTGGAGAATGGCCCAAGAGAGGGACTTTGTGATACAAGGACTTTAAATACATGCAGTTAGAGTTATCGGGTCATAGGCTTGAGTGTGAGCCTGATCTCAGCGGTATCATTACAGACAAAGCAGTGACTGAAGACAGGAACCAGTGGACTTATGAGTACAATGCAGAAGCTTATAGTGAAGCATAACAAAAAGATGACTTGGCTGTCTGAAACGAGAGGGCATCAGTGACTAATCCTTGCCTTCTCAGCAGGAAGCTTGGACAACCTCGAAGAGAAAATGGGGCCCTTTTTGTTTAGAAGGCTTAATGCAGATGACCTCATTGCAGAGCTAGTGCCAAGGCAGAAAGACTTCAAGTTGCCAGCAGATATTTCTCTAGTCTTGCAACATCAAACTTTACCAAGTGCTGGCAGAACTTAACCTTAAGAAATTTGTGATGCCTTATATTTGAATGCACTCCATGACCACCTCTGCTACTCAGCTGAGTCATGTTCTCAATAAAATAGCTCAGCAGATTACTTCTAAAAATGAGTTGTCCTCAACCTGGATTATAAGTCTTGGTGCGATGCTCTCAAGGCCTGAGCTTCAGGATCCTATTTGCGCTGAATTAGACAGACTCTTCCCATCTGAGTGCTTCTTTCAGGTGAGTACATGAATGCCAGCTGTCACAATATTCATTACTCAAGGCAAATTCAATCCCCCAGAACAAGGAGATGCTGGGCTTCGTGGGGAAGACGGGGTCACTGCTCTACAAAGTGCTCTTACTATGAGAGAAGGGATGAGACAAAAATCATGGACAATTATGACAGGCTACTTGGAGGCTCTGAGTCTGGAAGAACTAGGGTTCAATGGAGACATGATGGGCCAAGGGGACAATCAGACTCTCATAGTTAAGAAACCTTTAACAATGACCAAAAAAGAATGCAAAAAGAAGCTACTGGAAACTTTAGAGAGCAGAGCCCTTGAAGCAGGCTTAATTCTTAAGCCCGAGGAGTGGTAGGCAAGTAACATCTATTATAAGTATTAGGGGCCTAGTGCACGAATTCAAAAGGAACTGTGGCTGCGAGGCTGCACTAAGCACAGGGGCAGATCCTGGCCCATCCTCCGTGCCCCCATCCAGCCTCTCCCTCTGTGGCCCCCCGTCCCCTGTCTGCCCCCATCCTGGCCCCACTCACACCCACTGATGGTGTGAAGCTATTGGGGCCAGCACCAGCAGTGGGTGCGAGTGGGCTCTGTGACATCAGGGAGTGTGAGTGGTGGCTACGGCCCCAATTGCCCCTCAGAAGTGATCTCATGGGAGGTGAAGAAGCCCTCAGGGGTGATCAGGGCCAGCAGCTGCCACTTGCACCCGCTGACAGTGCCAGCACCAGGCACCGGCAGTGGATGTGAGTGGTGGCTCCAAGTGCTGGCAACAGTTGTGAGCACCTGGCAGGACCGTGGTGCACAGGAGCAAAGAATTTTCAGTAATCACCTGAGGCTCACCCCAATGACAGCAACCGGCACCTTGCCTTGGTCTGGCATTCCTGCTAACCTGCTCCACCATGTTCCACTCATGCCCCCTGGTGGTCTGCATACATCATAGCGACCAATTGTTTGGTTGTTCCATTTGTTTCTCCATTCGATCTATTTACATATTAGCCTTTTATGTATAGGATGCTAAGAAGATGTACCTCTTCAGGGATTCTATCCCAAACTTCTTAAAAATATTCTTGAGACCCAGACAGCACTGGAGAGGTGTCCCTAACATATTTTCAAGACTATCCTGTTTAAGCTTAATCTGCCTAACTTCATCTCAAACTGATTACACTCCTTGGCCTTTGCTAGTGGTCAGTGTCCTTGTCTGTGTCATTGAAATCAAGGTGCTCCTCCTGAAACAGATTTATGAAGATAGGCAATTAGTTGCCACTCTTGCACTGGTGAGCCCTGTGCTGGGAGGGTTTTTTTCCTCCCAATACTCAGCCTTCTGTCATGTTCGGAGGTATTGCTGATACTAACTTTTCAGCTTCCATCTACTCAAGTCTGTAGATATGGGGTCGTGGCTGGAAAAATTCACCAAATTGCTAATCTATATATCCCTCAGGCACTGAGTTCTATTGCCCTGTTTTCTGATCCAACATGCCTTAATATTAGACCATTGCAGAGACTTGAGGTTGTATGAAGGAGTAGATTGTGTGTTCATTTGGAGAGATGATGAAATCATGGAGAGTTTTGAGCCTTATGCAGACAGACATTACTGTGAAAGGGGAGATCTTAGCAAATGATTTCTATACAATGGGACCTTTATATGCTCAGTTACTGAGCTATTTGTTTAATAAAAGCAATTTTGCTTATGTACTGACTATGTTAGACAAGTTTCAGAAATCAAGCACAATCATTGCCTTAAGTCAGTGTGGGGCCCTATCTAAAATACACCAGATGAATCAAGGCCACTCTAAGCATGAGCCTAATCAGGGTGCTCAAGGCCAAAATACTTTATGTAGATGCAAGGTTGCTGGAAGCTTTATACTGCACAGATGTGCCTTTCTATAGCAAAATACTTATGTCAAAGTGCCTCTTTTGTTTGAGTTTGTTTGAGCATGTATATAAGTTGTCAATGACCAGCCTGCTTTCGGGTAGAGTAAAACATGTCCCATTTGCCTGACATGTGTTCTTCCAATTTCCCTCCTGGCTGAGGAGCTTGTACCCAACAGTCAGGCTGTTAGCCTACGGTCTATCACAGAGGCTAGTAAAACCTTCCTTGACCAAATTATTACTAACATTTTACCCTTAAATCTTATTGGACTTAACATTCTAGATTTTCTTCACAGCTGTATGCTGGGGATAAGCGGAGAGAACTAACATGGGGAAGGAAATTACATGGCATAACCATGCCTTCGTAGCAGAACAATTTCAACTCTGTAACTCAGCCACTTCCCAATCTGTGAGAAGATCAATAATCTTCAAGTCTGAGTCTTTCTGGAGCCATGGTGCTGAGTGCTGTTATGCCCAAAGTTCGGGATCCCCAATAATCAACCACCAGGGAGCCTTTTGTCCAATGCAAAAGCAAAGAGTCTTTATTTAAGCCCAGGCTCGGCTCTCACAGCCCCTTTACCAGCGCAGCGGTGGGACCGGAGAGAGAGAGAACTTGGGGAGACAAAGGTTATAAGGACCGGTCATTTGGGTGGGCCTAGGAGAGTGACGTGGGTTACAGAGATTGATCACTTTGGTTAGGGTTTCATATTCAGAGATCTGAAACATCCCTTATTAGGACCTACGCTGTGTCCCTGGAGCTTTATTGGTCCACTCGGGCAGTGGTTGGGGGAGTTAGGACATTCCTGGTGCTTCTGTGGTCACTCCCATCGGGAGGAGGGGGTCAGGCTAACCAGCTCCGCAAGATGGAGGATAGCCAGTTCTGCTTTGTTCCTTCAGTGTAAAAGAGGAATAGGCTCACAAACATTTGTGAAGAAAAACTGAGAAGCAATAGGCCCACCAGAGGGAAAGATAGGCAAGATGGCTGAAGACCTAGTAGCCACATGTGACTGGATTAAGCTCCACAGATCTGTTGGTCCAAATTTGAAGTAATTATCTCACCTGCTTAAGGAAAAGGGTGTGATTCCACCTGATGTCCCAGCAGTGTTGGGTGGAACACTGACCCACTCACTGGCTGCCAACGGCCTCAGATGATCAATCTGGACTCACAGGATCTTTGAACATCATATTGACCCATGTCTACTACTAACTACATGGCAGACTCTGCCAAGTTGCAACGTGACTAGACACTACATTTTCAAGTAGCATTCATACATGGATTTAACCTCCTTGCCTCAATACTGTGCTGTCAATAGCTTCCAGAAGAAACATGTCATGCAACTCCTCACATGTCATGCGACTCCTGCACTCTTGAGATCTTAGAAAACGAGTTTACCTCAACTTGGAGCCCTATTTATCCGGGGATTCCTTTTTCAAAACTACCAACTGAGACTACTACTCACATCCCACCATGGGAAGGCGATCCAGCGATTGCAGTACCTCATAGGTTGGCGGAAGAGATATTCTTATCATTTGCTCAAGAAGGTAAAGAATTGGGTACTCTTCGTGATTCAGGTCAATCGCCCAAACACTTGGAGAGGTTGTCCTAAGTCATACTGTCCCTCCCCCAGGATTACTTATATTTATGTCATTTTGGTATGTGGGGCAAAAACATAAAGGTCAAGTTTCTTCCAAGTACATCCGAGTTGCCTCTTATATACCAAACTCTTCTCCAATCCTCAGGTGGGTTCCTAAGGCTGTTTATAGTTTAATTGATGTCAATGAGACCTTGATCTAGCATTAAAACTCAAGTTGACTCCTGCTATAGCTTAGCCAGACATATCACTCAGGGAAGTGCTTATTTCTAAGTTACCTCTTGTAGGGATTGCGACAATAAGTCCTAATGTCACCCAACTAATGAGGAGGTTAAACATGACCAAGCTTGATAGTCAATGTGTGCAAGCACCTGACTTAGACTCCTTACTAGGGATGCTGAAGCCCCTCAGTGTAATCAGACCAACAATCACTGAAGTAAAGAAAGCCATAGAATTTTGCCAAACCTCTCTTTGTCAAGCTCACCACAATGTAAGGTCCTTACTCACGAGCCCCAACTGGCACTTGTCCATGCCTGAAGGCATATGCAGCAGTGTATGTGCCTGAAGTACTTGTTCTCTCTTGTGATACTCCTTCTGAGGTCATTCTAGACCCATGCCATGTTTGTAAGATAATTAATGCGAGGTATCTGGAGAGAATTATTGAGGAAGATTTGTGAGGTGCTACACAAGAAAGTTTGTTGTCTGACTTTTCATGTGCCACCCTTATTAGCACTCAGCACTACTATGATCATGCCAATTCCAGTATTCAAGGAGCTATCACATACTGTGCCTTTGAAGAGCCTGCACTGGTGGGACCCTCCAGACTTAGCTTATACATGGTCACTCAGGGATAATAAGCCCATGAAGCTGTCAGGAGCTTCTTATATGCATTTGGAGCCTGGTGATTTGTGTTCCTCAGTGTGTCCAAAAACTGATGGTATTTTCTGTGCCATTGTTGATGCCACACTGTCAGTACTCAATGCTGTAGAGTGTTACCCAATTGTTGCCAAGCATGCTTTCTTGGTTTGGATGGTCTGATTTCTCACGGGAAGTTATTGTTGCTCCAAGGCTAACCCCATTGATCCAGCAACTCCATTGCAGTGAAAATGAGGTGAGTGAATCCTCAGACTTGTTTGCTTTCCCATGGCTTCTGAAAGTGTTCATGTTTCATTGTTTGGGGAAAGGCTTTGTATATGAGTTCAATCAGATGTCCTTGACATGGGCTGGGTTGTTCTCCCTTCTACTTTGGCTCCAGATAGGATCTCACCATTGTTGTGATCTAGCAACCATTGGAACCATTTAAGAAAAAGAGATTCTAATTTTTGCTCATCCCTGCATATCTCTGTGCAGATATACTAGCCCCTATATCTGTGGTCCTCAAAACATCAGTCACTTGGGACTTGGGAGGCTTGTTTAAAAACTCATCTTCCCAGGTCCATCCCCACTTGTAGGTGGTTGCCTGGTATCTGGCATTTAAAATAAGCATCCTAGACGCCACAAGAGTACAATCTGGAAAACATGCCCTCTTCCATTTTTTTAAATTTCTTTATTGATTAAGGTATTACATACGTGAACTTATCCCCCCATTACTCCCCTCCCCTCTTCCTTTTTTTTTTCTCCTGGATCAGGATCAGGCCATGTTTGGCCATCTGGTAAGAGGTCTGAGATGGCTGGAAGTGGCACTGGCCTATCTGTCAGGGCAGATAGTGTAATGTGCTTTCAGAGAAAGGATGCCTAGTTTTATTTTTATTTTTTTAATAGCTTTATTGTTCAGTTTATTACTTACATTTTTCCCCAATAGCTCCCCTCCACCCAGTACCCATCCCACTCTACGCCCTCACCTCCCCCCACCCTCTGTCCTGTCCCATAGTTGCATGACCTTTGTCCAGTCTCTTGCTGTACTTCCCGCACCCTTTTTCTCACCAAGCATTATCAGTCCATTCCCTCTCCATGTCCATGATTCAGTTCTATTCCTCATTTTATCCTGATCATCTGGTTGTTAATTCACTTGATTTTTAGATTCATTTGTTGATAGATGTGTACTTGTTGTTCATAATGTACATTTTTACCTGTTACTTCTTCCTCTTCTCAAATAATACCTTTCAGCATTTCATATAGTGTTGGTTTGGCGGTGATGAACTCCTTTAGCTTTTTCTTATCTGTGAAGCACTTTATCTGACCTTCAATTCTGAATGACAGCTTTGCTGGATAGAGCAATCTTGGTTGTAGATTCTTGCTGTTCATCACTTTGAATATTTCTTGCCACTCCCGTCTGGCCTGCATCGTTTCTGTTGAGAAATCCGCTGACAATCGTATGGGTGCTCCCTTATAGGTAACCAACTGTTTCTCTCTTGCTGCTTTTAATATTCTCTCTTTATCTTTTGCTCTTGGCATCTTAATTATGATGTGCCTTGGTGTGGTCCTCTTTAGATTCCTATATTTTGGGGTTCTGTGCACTTCTTGGGTTTTCAAGTCAATTTCTTTCACCAGGTGGGGGAAGTTTTCAGTCACTATTTCTTTTAGTAGGTTTTCATTATCTTGCTCTCTCTCTTTTTCTGGCACCCCTATAATTCGGATGTTGGTATGCTTGAGGTTGTCCCAGAGGCCCCTTATACTATCTTCAATTTTTTGGACTCTTTTGGCTTTCTGCTTTTCCAGCTGAGTGGATTTTTGCCTTTTTGTATTTCAAATCTTTGACTTGGTTTTTGCGGTCGTCTGGACTGCTTTTAGGTCTTTGTATAATATTTTTTGTTTCAGTCAGTGTATGCTTAATTTCTAGTTGGTCTTTTATCATATCCTTGTAGGCGTTGTTCATTTCTTTGTAAGTGTTATTTATTTTGGCATAGTTCTCATTAATTTTATCCGCCTTATCTAGTAGTCTCTTCATAAACCTAATTACTGTGGTTTTAAACTCTATGTCTAATCGTCTTTTTTCCTTCATTTCTTTCACAGCTGAGTTCTTTCCTTTTCTCTGCATTGTTGTTGCTTTCCTTAGTTGGTTCCTTAGCAGTGTGTGATAGGTATCCTGCATCCTCTAAGGAACCAGTGGCTCAGCTTCCTTTGCAGCGCGCAGCTTCAGCCCTAGGTCCACCCTGCTTGGCGCGCAGTTTGCGTCTGATGGGCGTGCAGCGTCAAGCTTAGGTCCGCCCTGCTTGGCGCGCAGTTTGCATCTAATGGGCGCGCAGCGTCAGCCTTAGGTCCACCCTGCTTGGCGCGGAGTTTGTGTCTAATGGGCGCGCTCCATCGGGCTTAGGTCCGCCCTTCCTAGCTCCCTCCCCGTATCAGGTCTATGGGGCTCTCGGCGTCAGCTTATCTGTGCTTATCTGTACGGCTCACGGGTATCAGTGTTGGGTGGCTATGTAAATCCACCGCTGGTCTTCCCGTTGCCAGACAACTCTGCCTCTCCCTAACTGAGTCTGCACAGTCAAAGACTCACTCAGGGGTGTAAAACAAAGCAGTATGGTGGTCTCCAAGCAAGTAGTTGCGCGTTCTCTGCCCGCGTTCTCTGCCCGGTTGCGCACTCCAATTTACTCGTGCACTCTCCCCAAACACACAGACCTCAGCCGCGCCGGGGATCCTCCTTTCCCCGACCTGGGAGCTCGCCTGGAACTGGGGGGTCGGTGCTGTGGGAGACCTCTGCCCTCCTCGCAGGAGAAAACCAGCCGGGCCCGCTGTCTGCTGCCCGTCCCTCACCGCTCTCTCGCGCTCCGAACCTCAAAGCTGCACACCGCTGCTCCCGAGTCACCGCCTTTACTCTCATGTGCAGAATTTCCCCACAGCCAGCTCTCCGGCGATTTCTGGATGTTGTTTGTTTCGTTGCTAAGTTGTAGTTTCAGAATTGTTGCGTGGACAGCTAGATAGGTGCTCACCTATGCCGCCATCTTAAGTTCTCTCACAAGGATGCCTAGTTTTAAATGCCAGTTTAAATGTCTCTGATCAAGCCACGCTGCCCATCCCCCACCCACTCCCACCCTCACCATCCCCCCCCCACCCCGGGAAATTCAGTTAAAAAGTCATTGCAGAGTCAACCTTTCTCATTAGTGAGAACCAACTGAAAGTTCTTAAATAACTGCCATCAGCAGCCAGTAGGCTAAGCCCCACCCATGTTGCCAGGGCAACCAGGCTTGCTGAGCCTGGCCCAACTGCCCAGAACCACAGTTGCCACTGGGTCCAGTCAAGAGAGGAGGACAAGGGTACTGCTCTCCACCCTGAGACAGGAAAGAGCCTTGAAAATGGGGAGGGAAACAGGGGTCTCAAAGGTTTAGGGAGCCAGGGTTGCCTAAAGGCAGGAGCTTCCTGTAGCTATATTTCAGAAACTGGATCAGAAGGAGGCTCAGAGCTGTTGCCAGGCCTGGGAGGAGCAGCCATCAGAGGCCACAGATGGGGGAAAGGTTCTGCTCAGTCCTGAGGGGAGGAAAGCTACGACCCATGGGCCCGCAGCTGGTGGCAGGCCCAGGTTTTACATGAAAGGAGTAGGTGAAGTGACATGGGGAAGGGGGGGATCAGCAAACGCTTCAAACTGACCTATATGAAGATATTAAAATATAATAGAACCAACATTAGTTAAAGAAATGGGAAGATAGTGAAGAGGGAGTAGAGGAAGAAAATCCCAAGTACTAACCTAAGGAGGCTGGAGTAGCTAACTGCACAGAATGTGGCTCTAAGTTCCTTGGCAGTGAAGGGACTAGTAGAAGCAAGCATCAGTACCAGTTTTTTGGGAAAGGAAAGTGATTTCCCGACTCCTGAGCAAAGCAGCAAGCCACAGCTGCTTATTTTTCAGCATCGTAGAAAAAGGAACTCTGACCTCAGAGAGATGGTAGTGAGGGGTTCGGAATCAAGGAAAGGAGGGATCGTTTAGTTCAAAAGGAAGAAATTGACCAGAGACTTATTTCCTTGAAGCTAATGAAGCTTAACTTTAGGGACCCCACACTCACAGGGCCCCTCCTTGAGTGCCTGCCCCTTTTTTCTGTCCATTCAGAGAAGACCGTACAGATTTGTGGGTTGTTTGCTTTCATTGATTTTTACAAATTCAAATCAACTTGTGGATACAGTAGGGATTTTGAAACAAAAGCAAAAGTGGCGAATGCTCTCCTAAAAGCGTATGTTGGGAAGTTAGTCTGAGAAGCACTTGCACTTCTCTCCAGGCCACAGCTGCTGGGAAGGAGTTGAGGGGAACAGGGGTGGAACACTGCAGGAGTGGAGGGCAGCAAGGGTAGGGGGCAGTAGGGGTAGAAGGCTCCAGGGGTGGAGGGCAGCAGGCCAGGCAACAAGAGGCTCAGCCTCCCCATCCCCCTCCTCCTCCCCCTCCCACCTCCCCCCCCCCCCCCCCCCCCCGCCACAGACACACACACACAGGCCTGGCTGCTGTGTTCTCCCTCCCAGCCTACCCAGGGTGCCCTGCTGGGATGTGGGACACTGGGGGTAAGATGCCAGGCCCAGAACACTTTGTACTTCTCTTACTGTACTTACTTTGCTCACCTCCTTTCACAGCTGTTGTACTTAATCCTCTCAACAACAGGCCCACTGATTCTAGGGCAGATCTTCCCTGCCTTGGCTCTACCCAGGCACTCTTCTGTCATGCACAATATACATGTCAGCATATTCTTGGGGGTTTGATTCTAACAGAAGTACAGGAAGTAGGAGACAGTGTGAGCTCTGAGCATCTTCCCAGTTCTATTGTAATAACACACTTACAGGCAAGCTCAGCCCTCCTTCCTGACCAGTTAAGCAGCACCTGAGTTAACAATGGTCAGAAGCAGACACGGGTGCAGGTTTTATGTGTGCTAGAAATCTATAAAAGTGGGAGAACATTGAGAAAAATAATGCAAGATTACAAATATAAATTAAGGCCCAGAGCTGGGTGATATTGGGGTACTGGAGGCTAAGTTTCAAGAACTTCAAGGGTAAAAAGCTTGTGGTCTTTGCACGTAACTGAGGGAGGTGTCAAACAGATGGCACTTGAGCTTGGTGAGCCTTGAAAAACAGGCAGAATTTGGAAAGAGCAAATGAAGAGGGCTGTGTGGCAGGTGGAACCAATTTAAGAACACCAGAGACCTGCAGGGCAGCCAGTGAGCAACCCAGTCCACCTGCACAGGAACTTTGCAAAGCACAGGCAGGGAGAGGAAGGCTAGGAGCCAGCTCGGAAGACTGGGGAGTCCTTGAGTGCAGGCTAAGGCATCTGAATGGTGTTTTACTGTGCTCACAGGACCCATGGGTGTTTTTATTTTTCAAATGTCATTGAGTGACTTGAACAGATAAATGGTTTTCAGAGGTTAGCCCAGCTGTATTGTGCAAAGAAGCAGTAGACTTTTGCAGGAGTTCCTGCTTGGGTGATACGGGCCTGAACTTAGGTTGTAGCTGTGTGGGAATGAAAGGAAATAACCAATTCGTTGGGCTTTGGTGAGTTAGGGACCAAGAGGGGAAGATTTCCAAGATGATTGTGGTGTCTTCGAGTATTAAGAGGCCCGCACCATTTAGAAAAATGGGAAGGTCAAAAAGGAGAGCAGATTTGAAGGAGAAAATATGAAGAGTTTAGACTTTTGGGCTTGAGATGGTGGGAGAACCACAGATTGAGGTGCTCACCTGATGCCTGGCATTCAGGAATGGAGATTTGCCATTTGGTAATCAGAGTATTCACTTATTCATTCATTCAACATACACTTATTGGTGACCTGTGGCACACCCAGGTCTGTGTTAGATGTCAAGGGCATGTAAAAGATGAAGTTTCCCCTCCCTTTGAAGAATTCAACTGAGTGTATCAGGAGAGAAGAGATAGAGGTGAAACTGACTGAGTTACACTTAGGGTCGATTGGGTATACAGAAAGCCACCAAAACACAGAAGTGGTCTGTGACATCTGGCATCCTGTTTTCTTCCATAATTGTTGTTTTTACTTGCTACCATGTGGCTATCCCACTAATTCTCTTCCACTCCACTCGTGTTCCTCCCCGAACAGCAGACTCGTCTGAAGAGAATGGTGCTCCCAGAGACCACGACTATACTGCAGTCAAGGGTCCTTGAGTCAAATGAATGATATAGACATGATGATGCCAGGTCACAGAATGAGAAACCTTGGAGCAAGGCTCCTGACTCCTGGAGGAAGTGGGACGGGAGCTAATGATGGAAGGGGAAGGCTGGCCTGGCCCTAGGAGATAACAGCCAAACCCCATCTACTAGGAAGTACTTGATACTGGGCTAATCCTCTTCAACCCATAAAACCTCAGCTACGCAGAGGAGGCAGCCTTCCCAGTAGTAGCTGCATTAAAACTGGGAGTGCAGTCCTGGGAGGGTGGGGTGACCCCATAGGGAAGCTCCACCAAGAGGCAAGCATTGGAAAGCAAAGGGGAAGCAAGGAGGGTGCAGGGTGGGCAGACAGGAAAGAGGGGCCCCAACCATTTTTATAAGAGGTCGACCTTGTACTGCTGGATTACTGGGGTCCAGGGAGGCGTGGGCCACACTTTCAAGGTGTTTAAGTGTATCTCATCAGCCAAGTTCTAGGTGGAAGGCCTGGTCTTAGCAGTGAACTGACTAGAGCTATTTTTCACCTTAAACTAAACAGGGGCGGCCTCATGTATGACATTGTATTTAACTTCTATCACTGAAGGGGGTTTCAATGTCCTAGCTTCATAATATCTTTTCTTTAACTTTGTATGTTGAATGTGTACATACATAAATGTTTTCAAATGTAACGCATTAATTTTAGGCATTTTGGACCCAAGCAGCAACTGTCGAGGGCCATCTGAAACCCATAGGGCTTGATTTTCCTCTTACCTGCTGGTAAGTGTGTCTGTGTTATGCCCAGATTTCAAGATCCCCAGAGACCACCAGGGAACGGCTCCATTATCTGATACAAAAGCGAAGAGTCTTTATTCAAGCCCGGGCTTGGCTCACACAGTCCCTTTACTGGTGCAGCGGTGGGACCGGAGAGAGCGAGAGCTTGGGGAGACAGAGGTTATAAGGACTGGTCATTTGGGTGGGGCTAGGAGGGTGGTGTGGGTTACAGAGATTGGTCACTTTGGTTAGGGTTTCATATTCTGAGGCTAGAGCCGTCCCCTACTGCCCCCTGAATGGTCAGTAGCAACGCATAGGGACACCTTGTAGCTTTGTGGTATGACCTTATTAGGACCTAAGCCTCGTCCCTGGAGCTTCACTGGTCCACTAGGGCAGTGGTTGGGGGAGTTAGGACATTCCTGGTGCTTGTGGTCACTCCCATCAGGGGAAGAGGGGGTCAGGCTGACCAGCTCCTCAAGATGGAGGATAGCCAGTTCTGCTTTGTTCTTTCATCCGCACACTTTTAAGAAGAAGCGAGCCACTGCACACTTTCATAGCCCGCCTGGAAACCTGGTGCTCCCCACAAAGCAGTCCTGGCCTCTGTGTCTCCATGGCTGCCTTTAGTCTCTTTGGGATTTTCTCTGCCTTTCACACAAAGTGAAGCCAGGAAGAGCCAGAATAAGAAAGAAAGGCATTATTGTATGTCAACTAGCATTTAAGATTTTTAAGAAAAGAAGGAAGAAGTATCAATCAAATTAATTTTGCCACTAATTCCCACTTGGCCACTGGCATACAATATGATGCTGGTGCTATGATGAGCACAAGGGTTTTTAGTCATTTCCATAAATAGTCACACCTCATATTAGTGGATAGATAGCCCATCTGGCAAGGAGAGCTGGTCACTTCTTGGTCAATAAAATGATACTATGTCAAGTGTCTAATGAGGCTCACACTCGTCCAGCCTGAGGCAAGGCTCTGAGGCCACAGGGCAGTACCTGTCACTTCTACTACCCAGTCCCAAGCCCTTGAAAGATTCTCATACCAAAGAATCCTGCTCTCCTTGCTGCTGAGGGAAACTTGTTCAACTATGTAAAGCTCAACTCCTAATGGGAAACAGAAAGGGACTTTAGGTAGGAAATAGCCCCCCTTTATTTGTTGATTATAAAATAGTTCAACAAACAAAAATCCTGAGGATGAATATTCATACATTCCCTACCCAGTTCTAGAAAATTCTACTATTTTACTCTTCCTGTTCAGATCATTTTATTTAAAAAGTCAAATCCTGCTGATACCCATGAGGCTTCTATTCTGGCATGAGGACAGATATGATCATCAGAAGAGCTTCCCATAACAACGCACCTAGAAAATGCTGAGGACAATTGATGAAACATATTTTTAATGCATAGCTGAGCTTACAAGAGGGTCAGGGAAACCTATAGGGGCCAAAACGTCAAGAGGATGAGCCCCAGAGCATTCAGCATCAGCAGCTGCTCTAGCTGCCCAAGGTTGGACGTGTGGAAGGATGGGGCTTGTGTTAGGAAGCTTGATCTTCAATGCCCACACAGGGAAGGAGACAGGAGCCTTTGACCTTGCTAGTGGCTGTTTGAACTAAGAGACATAAAATTGCTCTAAAAGCAATGCTCTCAGCTAAAGGGGAAGGAAATGAGACAAGTTTACACAGGAAGAAAAAGGTCTGTCTATCTTAGCCTAGATGCTGAGGAGGAAAGTCTCCCTGGAGAATTCTGAACTGTGATCTAGGACTTATGGGCTTTCTACTGTAAATACATACTACACCCATATTTGGGGAACTCAGAAAATTGCCACTGTGCTGACGATTGCCCTAGATTGCCCGGCATAAGCAGGCGAAGTATCTCTGTGTAGGACTGATGTCAGAGGGACAAGTCCCAAGGGGGCCCTCGAGCCCTGAGCCAAGGGGATTCTTGCCTTCGTGTAGGAAAGAACTCAAGACGTGAGCCAGACTGGAAGTTAACATAGAAGAGTAGGTTTTATTGAGCAAAGAGGATAAGCAAGAAAGGCACTCCATAGAACAGCGGATTCTCCTTCTGAGACAGGAAAGAGGGGCCCCAACCATCTTTGTAAGAGGTTGAGCTTGTACCTGTAGATTCTGTGCAAAAGTTCTGGTTTGGGGAAATAGTGGAAAGATGGAGGGGTTAACTTTAATCTTCATGTGATATATTTTGTGGCCTGTTTTCCTTTTATGTCTTGGGTTGACAATAAAATATGGGGAAGGAGCTATTAATTGATCTTTGCAGGAATTTTCTTTTTTCTGAAGGCAGCAGCTCATGGGCTGCTTTGGTCTCAGGTCACAGGTCTGCACAGGCCCCTGACTTTGACTTTAGGTAATTTATATAACTCTCATGCCACTCTCCTACTTCAGGACCAACACATAAGCCAGGCTTCACAAATAAAAATAAAAAAACCTTGCTCAAGATAAACACATAGTCCAGGATGTCATACACTTAAACAACCCACCCGGTGGCCCAGATTTCCCCCTCCTACTATGATTCTCTTGCTATCCATTGCCCTCTGCCCGTATCAAGCAACAGCAGTAGGCTCTGGGAACCTGTGCCCCTCCCTTATCCTGTTAACTTCCCAAGAATAAGCAGGTAATGCATCATTTTATACTTAAACTATGCATCATTTTATACTTAAACTATACTGTGCAACTCCATAAATAACATATACATTTGATTGTACCCTCAAACATATTGATAAAGATGATGTTGCTTCGGCCACACAGCAGGCCCAGTCCAGAGGCAATGAGTGATGCCTGCTCCCCTGGCCCAGCACAGCCTGCCAATCCCAGCTCTGCAAGTTGGAGACAGGGTGTGGGAGAGAACAGGGCAGGAGGTGCCAGGCCTCCCCCTGCAGCTGTGAGAGCCTGCACAATCTTTTGGAAGCCCAAAGCAGCTTTCTAGTACACTTCTGAATTTTTAAATATTTGAAATGTTTTCATTTTCAGAAGAGTCTGTTTTAGAAGACCAGTTTGCAGAAGATAGGTGCTCTTTTCGACCTAGCAGCGAGCACAGCACTCATCAATAGGACTTGATAAGGATGTAACTTCACCAGCTGAGCAAAGATTCCCAGTTGGTTATGTTAGGAAGTAACTCCAAGAACTCTAATCCTGCCTCAGGCTACCTGCAAGTTTTATTTTGTAATGTGAGCTTCTCAGCATTGCTTGTAAAAGACTTTTTTTAATAAAATGAATTGATAGGGCCCTCGGTGGTCCCGAATCTGTCTCTTGCTTCAACAGTGTTTGCATGGGACAGACCAGGGACATCCCTTCTTCAGCCTCTAACTGCGCTCCAACCTCTTTTCCAGTCACCACCTTTGGAATCACCTCAGCCTCCGACACCAGCCAACATCCTTTTTCTACCTTAACTCCCATTGCAGAACAACCATGAGCTCCCAGATTCATTAGTTATTCCACCGAGGTGCAGGCTGTGGTCAACTGCTGGCTAGCCTGCGTCTCCCCGAAACCACCACCACCTCTCTCTGGGCTTCTACCTTAACCACAACGATGTGGTTCTGGAGGGTGTGGGCAGCTCTTCCCTGGGTTAGCACAGAAGTGCAAAGACGCTGAGCGGCTTAAAGATGCAAAACCTGCAAGGTGGCTGCGTTCTCCTCCAGGACGTGCAGGAGCCTTCCCCATGTGAGTGGGTAGCACTCAGGAAGCTGCCATGGCCTTGGAGAAGAACCTGAATGAGGCCTTTGGAGCTGCAGGCTCAGGTTCTACCCGCACAAACCTCAGCTCCGTGACTTCTGGTGAACTACTACCTGGGTGAGCAGGTGAAACTCATCAAGATGGGCGGCACCTGGCTCACCTCCGCAGGCTGCAGGCCCCAAGGCCGGGCTGGGCGAGTATCTCTTCGAAAGGCTCACCCTCAAGCACAACTAGGAGTCTTTGGAGCCCAGAGGCCTTTGAAGGGCCCCTTTGCATCCCCCTGGAGTCTGGCTTTTGCCCACGCCTCTGCCTGAGCCTATTAGGCACCCTTCTAACCACTCTTAAGCCCTAGCCCATGCCTTGGCCCAGACAGAAACAATAAAGCTTTCTGCAGCCCCCCAAAATAACGAATGAACTTATACATTTTAATATGAAAAAAAGAATGCTCCTGTGTGTCAGGAAGAGAATTCTCTATTGGGCTTCAGCTTTCCAGTAGTGTCATTAAGAAGTCATTTTAGCTGTCATTTTAAAGAAATTGGCATTAATTGGCCATTGCAGGCTGTTGCCAGTCTCCTTCTAGCAGGGCTCACCTTCAGCCACCCAAACATATATTCCCAAGTGTCACTGCAGAGGAGAACTTGAAGTCTGCCTCATCCTGGTTTTGTTGAGCAAAGGGGATAAGCAAGAAAGCCACTCCATAGAACAGCGGATTCTCCTTCTGAGACAGGAAAGAGGGGCCTAACCATCTTTGTAAGAGGTCGAGCTTGTACCTTAACAGAAGCAGTCCCACCCTGAGAGTGTGTGGAAGGACCCAGTCCAGGCTGAAGGGCTGCCCACCTGCAAAGGGCCCTGGAGGACCATCTGGGGAAGGAGTGGGTCCAGGGCTCCTTTGTGATTCCCTCAGACTAGTTCCCTGCAACTGGAATCCCAGCCAGGAATGGGACTGGAGTGAGGGACATGGTATTGGGCTCATGCAGCCCAGCCAATTGCCATCGCCACCTCGGGGGTCTCCGCCTCATTTGGCCGTGGAACAGGTGTAGTGGCTGGGAAGCTGGCATCTTCCTCCAGGATTCTCTCCTGGCGCCTGGTTCTGACATTTGAAGCCAAGCATCACATACCCTTAAGACATCTTACGTCTGTGCAAGGCCTTCCCAAGACAGCGGCAGGAGCTGCAGTGGAGGGGGGGGGGAGGTGATTGCTGCTCAGCTCCTGTGCAGGGCGAGCACGTGGCCTGCTCGGTGAGTTCTGGCTCACAGCCCGTTTTGTAGCACTTTTGTGTCGACCTAGTCCTGACCTTATGCTTTCCAGATAGGTAGACTGGCCCAGGATCTCCCCCTGGGGACTCCTCGTGCCATTTCACTTGCCTGAGAATTCTCGAGAATGCGCCGCCGGGGTCCCTGGACTCTGTGGGTGAGGGTCAGGAACCAGCTGCAGTTTTGCAGTATATCCACTGCTGCTGCTTCTAGCGTGTACTGTGTTGCTGCTGACCACTGACCCCAAACTATGAGATACTTGTAGGCACCAATTAGGATGGTGTTCTCGATGGTTCAGATCACCACAAAGACACAAGCGACAGCAGAACCCCGTGTGCCCAACTGCTCCGCCTTGTCCTGGGACTTTGCCCCGCGCGGGCCATGACAACGCCTCCCTGGATACCCTTTCTTCACGACAGCCCTCAGCTGCAAAGGCCTACAGCTGCGAACAAGTCCACGTAACTTGCCTCCCCACAAGCCCCGCACCCCGTTCTCTGGCCTGGGCTTTTGTCTGCGACCTTTTACCGCCACATGGTCAAGGCTGCCCATTCATCTCACACAGCTAAGGGGGATCTCCCCAAGCAAACACCCTGATTTGAGCTCCCGCCTACACACAGAAATAGCAGGACATGTACAAACTACAGCTTTATTTACTAAATATTTAAAAAATACATCAATTCCACCAGACAGCTGACTATTTGTCTATTTCTAGCAGTCCCTTCTAGTTAAATTCTTAAAAACTGTTCTTGAAAATAAGCCTTTAAAAATATTTTTTTAAAGGAACTTTTCACTCTCACAGTCAATGATGTCCCCTTGGGAAAGGAACCGCCTCCACTTCCTGTGTCTGGGGCAGGGGCTGGGGCTGGAGGGGCCAAAGGGAAGGGGGTATCATGCTTTGCAAGTTCTAAAACCAGAGAGCCTCTTGTGGGGTGACATTTTTGAGGACTGGTATCACTGTCCTAATTGAAAGATGCCTCTGTCTGCAGATCGGGCCTCATTTAGGAGTACACGGGGCCATGGCCTAGTAAAGGTCCCATAGCCCTCTCTGGCCCTTCCCTAATGGCTCCTGTCAATCCTGCCAATACTGATGTAATTAACCTAGTTATTGATAACAGGAGGGGATCAAGGGGAAGGCCAGACACAGGCAAAACACTGAGGGAGAGAGGGCTGGACAGAGAAAAGAGGGACGCATACCCAGTGAAGTTGGGGTGACATAGGAAGATACTTGTCTGTCAGTCACACCTGGGAACAGAGATGGTTGGCTAGAATGGGCATGGCCACTGCAAGTGCTGGAAGATTTGGGAGATTTAATCCATGAACAAAGGAATTTGCTCAATTGTGCTTTGGGGACACTCAGGACTCGAGTTGCTTGGGGCCTGCTCTCCTGCATTCGCCCATGTGGCCACTGGTTGTGTGACCCCACACTCAGAGCACTAATGAAAGTAATGGCCTGAGGCTGGATTGATCCTGGCTCCAACGTGGAAGGGGAACTCTGGGCACTGGCTCTGATTCAAGCTTGACTGAAGTCCCAGGTGCGCATCTTCCCTGACTGGATTAAGGGAAATGGGACTTTAGAAACCATATAATGTAATTCCATGAAAATAAAGCTTTCTACCATATCTCCATCCTCCCGTGGGGGCCTCCAGAAATGCTTATTCCAGCAGAACCCCAAGAACCCCACCTCCACCAAAAACACTGCCTCTGTGTTGGGAGCAGACTTAGGCAAGGCTGGCTATATCAGACCTCCAACCATGTCATTCGCCAGCACAGAAACCACTCTGAGGGCCCACCCTCGGGGCAGGACATGTGGAGACTAGAAAGGCAGCTGTCCCTGCCCTCAGGATGTCCAACAGTGAAGCTGGACTTCAGACCCCCTGGCGCTCACCAGGACTGGATCTAGGTCCTGCTTGGTTCTCTTTCCTCTGGCTCCCACTTTCCTCAGCAAAGCTATGTCCTTTGCTGGATCAGCACACCTGCCTGCTCTTCCAGACACCGTCCTCCCGCAAGACCTGACCCAGTCCCCAGGTCTGGTTTGAAGATAGCCACTTCTCAACCTCCCATCAGGCATGCTAGGAAGGGAGTCAAGAGCACAGACTCTAGCTGTGTGACCTTAAGCAAGTTTTTCAAGTTCTCTGTGCCTCAGTCTTTCCATCTGTAAATGAGGAATAATACTTACCAAATAGGATTGCAAGTTAATTTCAATGAAATACTTAGGAAAGTATTTGACACATGGTAGGAACCATGTAACTGTGGTCATTGCCTTTATTACTGCTTCTTCAGAACAACATATTTCACCCTCCCCTTATAGTTGCTCATTCATGGCAGTGACAGAAAACTAGTTTGAGGATCTCTGATCTGATACACAGAAACCAGAGATGCGCTCACCCTTACCAAGGATCCCACATAGAGGCCTGTTCTCTTTCCGGTGTTGTAAGGGTGAATCGGAGCTGCCCTGCTTTCGTTGTCAGAGGTAAACTGGTGTTTTCTTTTTTGTCTGCTAGGACAGTTACTCTAGCAGGCCAAGTAGAGAGCAGTACTGTTCATCTCGTCTTTATCATTGTGGACCTTGAGAGAGAAGGTGCCTACAAGAAGGGCTCCCGTTGGCTAACTGGGCTCAAAAGTAAAAATCAGCCTAGAAGCCATTGCTCACGGGCCTCTCACGCCTGCTTCTGCACTGTGTTTCTGCCATCTGAGCCTGGGGCACCAGGGAGAGGGGCCGGCGGTACTGGGTCATCCACACATACTGCATATATGCTGCTCGATGTATGGGTGTCGTCTATATTTTTGTAATTTATGTACCTGTGTGCTTGCGTGACATTTCTCAGCAATACAGATTCCAAAAGAGCAGCTAACGGGTTACTTGGGCAGTTTTAATAACCATTAATTGCTATACAATATTTCTTGTGTGCAGAGTCAGAGCTTAAGAGTCACCCCTGATTCTATGAACAGGTTGTGGTGGCCAGGCAGAAGTGCCACTCGATCTCCTTCAAGAGGACCTGCTGTGGGTACAGAGTACCCCGCACACTGACAACTTTGGGCTCCAGAAGCCACTCCCCCTGGGGCTGCTCCAGCTGCTGCGGGCAGTGACTGAGCAAGGCAGAGGGAGCATTGGCTCACTCAGGCCAGTATGGGGCTCTTCTGAAGAGCGGCTTTTGCTCAGAGCCTTTGGCCTGGCTGAGATTTTCCCCGAATTGTACTGCAGCTTTGAGGATCTTCCTCCTAGTCCTGCCTTCCTGCTTACCCCTGCAGAAGTCAGATCTAACTCCAGCTCTAAGGCTTCTCTCATGCCCACTGGCCCCCATTGCCCTTCACTGGCATTTCCCCAATAAAGCTCTTGTATGTCTAATCCCATGTTGGCATCTGCTTCGCAGGGGGACCAGCTATGTTCCAAGGCTTTCCCCTGTGCATCCTTTGAAAAATTGAGGCCACTCTGAATGTGTGGTTGCCTATATTTTTTCATATTACATATTTTGAGCATTCTTCCATGCTACTACATGTTCTTCAAAACGGGCCTATAAAACGGCTGCCTATCACATGTAATGAATGCACCATTATCTTATCCGAAGCCCTTTAGATTCATGGTGTACACTTGTTATGCCTGAGCTGCCCAGCATGCTTTGAATATCCTTCCTTCCATTTGGGAAACCCCCCACACTCGTGGGCTCGGCTTCCCAAGCTACAAACCCACATTTTCTCAGGTTCCCTCGCAGGTGGAAGCAGGGATGGCCCTCCCAGTTCCATGTGCAGAAAACCTAACTTAGAAAGAGCAGTGCGTTGTGTGGGGCATGTTTTCTGCTGTTGGCAGTGACAAAGATGCTGGGCTTCCCAGGCAGTGGTCCTGCCTGCTGGGTTCGCACCGACAGGAGCCAGGCCAGGAGGTGTTGTGAGAGTTTAAGGCATTTTTATTGCATTCTCTCATAGCTGGCTGAGCCCAGTGTGTGGGTGCCAGCCTTGCGGGAGTGTCTGCGTGCAGAGTCAGAGCTCAAGAGTCACCCTCAGCCTGCGGGAGAGCTCCTGAACAACAAGACATACTTAGAAGATTGCAGGATGTCTGGGTTCGCACAATTCAGGCAGAGGGGGCGCCCGAGTCAGCCGGGAGTGTATCTGGCCTCTCAATGTGTGCTTTGAGCTATGAAAAAAAAATATATAACAATATTTCAGAAAACACGTCCAAACGGGAGAGGCCAGGGTGGTATATCCTAACACTACCTGTTCCTCATCTTTCAGAGACATTCACTATGGTTGTAAGGATGTAGCAGCCCCACTTATAACCTTCCATGTGGGAAATTCCCCACATAAAAACCAGAGGTGAGTGTTTAAAGTCACCCATCTATTGTTGGATCCAAAACACTGGTTGAGGCCATTTGGCTCTTGAGGAAGTGCCCCAAAGTTATGTACAGGCCAAAGGTGAAATGGTCCCCAAAGATGGGTTACCAGGAGCACTGGTTTTATCAGCTCTGTGAACCTGGTCCTCTCTCTTATGGGGCAAGCAACCAGCCTGTTTTCTTTAACACTGTGAGGCTTCACTGTTTAAGAGTAGAATTAGATAAATGCTTTTAAGAACAGAAAAGCTGTGGAAAACTAAGTCACCAATATTAAATAAGTGATGGTTCCTTCATGCAAATAAATACTCTGCTTGTAGCTATGAAAGGAACAAGGCAGACCACATGCTAAGATAATAAAAACCTCTGTGGCATGGAGTGGAGAAAGATCAGGTCAGTGGGCTGTGCCTTTGTTTAAGTAAAAATAGGAAGGGGGTTCAAATATCTTTTCTGCTTGTATAGACACAAACTGTCCTGGTGGTTCCATGAAGGAAGGGCAATTGAGACAGATAAAGGTCGCTCCTTTCTAAGCATTCGTGTGAGAAGTTCAAATGCACCAGCCTGCTGTTGGGGGATAAAAACCCAGGCTCACTGTCCAGACCTAAAGCTACAACATTCTGCCATCTGCATCAGCTGTATCTTGCTGAGGCATTTCAAAGGACTTTAGCACTGCACCTCTGAAGAGTTGAGCTTGCATTCCCCTACACAATGCCATCAGCACCTTAACTTCCTAACCAATTCCCTAATATCGTTCCAGTCTAACTCCATAGTCAATTGTTTCCCAAGTTTCTCTTACAATGTTTTCTTTGCATTTGGTTATATCTCTTGCCCTAACTGGTTTGGCTCGTGAGCCTGTGAACTAGAGCTCTGGGTTCAAATTCTGGTCAAGGGCATGTACCTTGGTTGCAGGCTCCATCCCCAGTAGGGGACATTCAAAAGGCAGCTGATCGATGTTTCTCTTGTCAATATTTCTAACTCTCTATCCGTCTCCCTTCCTCTCTGTAAAAATCAATAAAAATATACTTAATCTCTTAAGGTGCTTTTTTTAAGTAAATATCTAATAGAGCAATATGCAAATTAACAATCACTCTTCTACACCCACAAGCCACGCCCACAAGCCAGCCAATCAAGAGCAAGTACGCAAATTAACTCCAAGAAGGCTGAGGCCAGGGAGGGAGGCTTGGGTTTCCTTGGTGATGGAGGAAGCTAAGCTTTCCACACACCCTGGCAGGCCCAGGCCTCCACTCAAGGCTACAAAGTTTCAATTATAGAAGATAAATCCCAGATGCCAGGGCCTCCGCTAAGGTTGCCGAGGGGCATGGCCTGCCTGCAAACCACCACAGGTCCCTCACCCAGGCCACCCCATACCCAAAAGGAATCCCCACCCTGATCCAGGACACCCTTCAGGACAAACCAGCTGGGCCCTACCCATGCACCAGGCCTCTATCCACCTAGCTAATAAAAGAGTAATATGCAGATTGACCATCACTCCAACACACAATATGGCTGCCCCCAAGATCCTACCCCCAGGTGGACACAAGATGGCCACCACAAGATGGCCTGCAAGGGAGGGCAGTTATGGGTGATCAGGCCAACAGGGGAGGGCAGGGAGGGACCAGGCCTGCAAGAGAAGGAGGGCAGTTGGAGGCAATCAAGCCTGCAGGGGAGGACAGTTAGGGGTGACTAGGTCAGCAGAGGAGGAAAGTTGGGGGCAACCAGGCCTTCAGGGAAGGGCAGTTAGGGGGCAAGCCAGGCATGCAAGGGAGAGCAGTTGGGGGGGACCAGGCCTTCAGGAGAGGGCATATAGGGGCAAACAGGCTGGCAGAGGAGCAGTTAGGCATCAATCAGGCTGGCAGGGGAGTATTAGGGGGTGATCAGGCTGGAAGGCAGAAGCGAATAGGGGAAATCAGGAAAGCAGGCAGGCGAGCAGTTGGGAGCCAGCAGTCCTGGATTGTGGGAGGGATCCCAGATTGGAGAGGTCGCAAGCTGGGTTGAGGGACACCACCTCCCCCACCATGCACAAATTTTGTGCACTGGGCCTCTAGTTTTATTATATACTAGTGGCCCAATGCACAGATCTGGGAAAGGAAATTAATTAGAAGAAATATTTTAATATCACTATTTGCCCTTTCTCTATAATAGAAGTGTCAGAGATGAAAAAAATTAGTAAAATGTATATGAAAGTAATATATAAATTGAATAATAATAACAAAATGATATAACAACAAAGACATGATATAAAAATAAAAACATGATATAAAAACAATGATAAAAATAATTTCTAATAAATTGATTACACTTATTCTAACATATCCCTGTATACCACATTAAGAGTAAAAACACTTTCATAGTGCTTGGCTAATTTCTCTTGTGATAAAGTATTTACAACTTTAATGTCACAAACTCGTCGAGCTGGAGAGAAAGCAACACATAATTGACCATGTCTGAAAACAGGTTCAGATAGGAATATTCCTACTCTGTCTAGAGTTTGTCCTTGTGATTTATTAATAGTTATTGCAAATTCTGGCATCATGGGAAACTGTCTTTAAATTAATTTAAATGGGAGGCCAGTGTCAGACAGGGATAAATCAATTCTTGGAATCAGAACAACCTCTCCTTTTGCAGAACCTGTTAATACTTCAGATTCAATTGTTAGGTTGCCATCTTTTGATAATAAATCTAGTACCATTACAAAGACCCCATTTACTATTAAGATTTCTCAGTAGCATGATGGAGTAATACTATTAAGAAATTCAATGGGAAAATTTTTCTTTTCAGCAGGAATCGATGGAGTCATCACTCAAATAGGTGTGCAATTCTCCACCGAGCATATCCAAAATTTCTTCATTTATGAACTTGCTAATTTTTTGGACAAAGAATTGCACATTTAGATATATTTTTTAATATAATCTATAGATATACTATTTTCAAAGGTAGCTTCAATAATAGATCAAATCATTTCACGGGGGATTTGAATAATATCTATTCCTAAATGAAAATTGCTATCAAGTTTGCCATCTCCAAGTTTTACTAACCATTTGCTATAAGCAGAATCCTCTGATCTCATATCTATTTTAAGAGACAGCTGTCTGAAACATCCCCAAACACAACAGTACTTTAAACTCGTTTGTACTATGGCTGATCGCATAGCATGCGGTACTATAGAGACATTGTCAAAAAGCCCCTCTAAGAAGAACTTTCCCACTAAAGGCAACATTCAGATTCATAATTTCTCTTAGTATCTATCTATGGTGTTTAGAGCATGACTGGTTGCCATGGTGCATTCATCAATAATGAGAAGTTGGGCCCTTTTAATGGTTTTAGCAACTTCACTGTTTATATTGAGTCTATAAATTGAAGTTTCATTTAATAGAATTGGTCATTTATATTGGGAATGAAAGGTTCTTCCACCAAGAAGTAAATTTGCAGCAATTCTGTAGATATGTGGATAAAACAGTGCCACCATGACTTCTAATATAATGTATTAAAACTTTATAAAGATATGTTTTTCCACTATCGCCTGGACCAGCCAAGAAAAACATTTGGGGTGGACAGTTTGATCTTTGATGGCTGAAGTTATAGTCTGAAAGGCTGCCAACTGTTCATCATTCAGTTGATCAAAACCTTTGCCTATTGTCACTCATATGATTCATCACATTTCATTAATAAAGGATAGTCTGGAAGTTTGAAATTTGAACATTTCATTTCATACAATGTGAATACTTCTTGAATTTAGTTAAGGGCATGCATTTCACAGTTCCCTTCTCTTCAGTGTAATTTCCAACAAAAATCTTCAATAAAATGAGATTTATTCTCATCTCATAATTTGTTTGCATCAGAAGGATATCCAAACATGCATATATATGCAAAAAGTTGCCATATTTGTTTGGATATATTAAGGATGATCGCATTGTCAAACGTTATCTTTCCAGATAGTGTTGTCCATTGATGTTTAGCAGCTTGATGTTTAGCAGCTTCACAAAAAGTATCATAAATTACACCTATAGTTCACAGATCAGCAAACTTATTGCACTTTTAACATACAGAAGCAAAAGTCTAAGATAATATTGTTCTGGTTCTTCTGAAGCTCATAGTGAACAGTTTACCTAATACCTTATTCCCGCCCTTTTGGCATTTTTTTCACAAAGAATTATTAAACACACAATGTTGTGGAATTTCCCACAGAATGTCAACAAAAACAACCAAATTCATGACGGACAATGACAGATCAAAACACACCTGTATGATTGGCGCCAGCCAGAGCTTTATATGTATCACGCATGTGCGAGTCGATGTTTATTTTTAAATTGCCAGTGTGCATTATATGTACCAGCCAGTTAGTCGGTTGGATGGTCAGACACGTGGTCAGTTGGTCACTTAGCCTTTTATATAAAGAAATAGCATTGTAGATTTGCCTAATTCTGCATTCCCTGAACTTGCTATTAATAGCAGCTGGATTTGATGACTTGACGAGATCCAGGTGAAGCGTTTTGGGCAAGGCTACCCCATGGTGATGCTGTGTCCTTATCTCATGTTGCATCTTAATAACATATCTGGTGGTTTTATTCTGAGAGATTGAATATGCTAATAGACATCAGCCAGGCAATATGCAGAACTAGGATTTGGACCCACAATCTGCAGCCACGCAATCCCTGAAACAATGACCCCAAATGTCCAAGAGTTGAACATACCTGCCAACCTCCTTAATTTTTGCCCCAGCTTCGAACTTAGCAGGACAAACAGGAAAAAAAAAAAAAAAAGAAAAGAAAAATCTTCCCCCTAACTAGTCACATGGAATGCCCCCTGCTAACTCGTCTGCCTCCAGCTTCTCCAGGCCATGAGACTCTGATCAGAGCCGGTGGAAACTTTCCTTTTCCACGCTACAGCTTTCCCACTCCCTGCCTGCCTCAAGTCTCTGCCAAAGGAAGTCCGGGGGCTGACCCCCTCTGCCACAGCAACCTGGGAATAAATAGCCTTTGCTTGTTCTTGAGTAGCCTTATTCCTACAATTATTGCCTTTGCCTAGTGTGATCACAGTGAAGGTGCAAATAGCCAGACCGCTCACTCTTACATTGTATGTGCTCTGCTGTACCATTTGTGTGTTTTGCCATGTGCCTATATTAATTTTGCAAGAAAAAAGTGGTTTACTTTTTCATCTAGAATTTATTTTGATCTTAAATAAGTGCTTCCCACCAACTGCAAATTTTGCATATCTGGCCTAAAAAATCAAGATGGTAGTGGTGTTGTTTTTACATTATAAGGTTCGGCCCTCTTTTCATTAGCATATGTGGTTAATGACATGGTCTCATACAAATGAGTTTCATTTTAATTTGAATAAAAGAAGGCTACAGTCAAGTACTGACCACTAAAAACTACAGAACTTTCTGTTGTAGGGTGACTTCCACAACCAGTTGCAAATGACCACGGAGGCAGCTAAGTTGGTAATAAGCAAGCAAAGATTTATTGTGCTGGCCAGTGATGGCCGCAAGGGCACCACATGCCAGTGGAGTCCACACTCACAACTGCACCATCCCAGATATAGGCAGTCCTTTTAAAGGGTCTTAACCATAAAATTTCCATTGTTCTAAATTCCATGAACAGCCTTCAGGGTCATACCCAGGACAGGAGGGTTTTAGTGGACTATGATTGATTCCTGTTGACTACTACTTATCTCTAACCATACATCCTGTCATACGTTGGAATGTGGACCTATCTTGCAAAAGCAGATAGTACAGACCAACTCCTGGCACCACTGAGTCAACAGGAATCAATCTTTTATGGTTCTGGTCCTCAGGCACAGGAAAATAACCTTTGTGATGTGGGATGGATTTATGTGAGCTTCCAGGTCTAAATCTGGAAGCTGAAGTAACTACCCTATTGTTTTAAGCAAGTAAGTGTGTACAGAGGCCAGAATAGCAGGATTAAAATTCAAACAGCAGTTTTCACCTAAGATGATTGCTACCATACTTCACTTTCCTCCTGGGAAGTGTGATGCAAAGCAAACGAAAGTCACCTGCGTGAGTTGCACTGGCATTGCAGACCTGAGGACCAAGACCACAGGGCCTGGAGGAGGCAGCACTGCCTTTTCCCTCTGTGGGCAGCAGCGCACACTCTCTCCCTCTCTCCCAGGACTTTTGAGGGACAACACCTGGTGTCCATTTCTCCAAGCTCCTTCCCTCATGCCTCAAGATCTCAGCCAACACAGCAGGCTCAGAAACTTATATAAGAATTGAATGGACATTTACTTATTGCCTTCCATCAGGAAATGGCTCCTCTTGTAATCTGGGGGTGTACAGGACCCATACCACACACAGAAACACTACCCACAGCCCAAAGCAGGGCCGAGTCTTCTCTTAGTCCCCACCACAGAGACGGGCACAAAGTAGGGCTTCCAGTCTGACTCAACGTAAAGAATCTTTAAAACAGTTTTCTTTCCTTTAAAAAAAAAAAAAAAAAACACACTCCCCATTGTCAACTGTCTATGAAAAACAGGGGATGATGGTAATTCACACAGCCCCAGGGATTACCCCAACTCAAAGTCCTGCCCCGCCTCTGGCCCCCTCTGAGGGCTGTGTAGCATTTTAACAGAATCTCCTGCTTCCCTGTTGGGGAAGCAGGCTCCATGTGATGGGATTTGAACTGCAGCCCACCTTGCGCAGGCAGGCTCGGCCGCTGGGCTGTTCACCTGGTGCACACTGCACTTTGATCACAACTCTAACGGCTTCATTTGCCACCACAGTGGCAAGTGCAATGTGAGCAAAAAGCAACAGCAGCATTTAGGGTTATGTGAAAAAAGTAAGTCACAGAACACTGTGTGTACTCCTTCAGGGGGGAAATGGGGCATTCATATTCCATTCAGCTGCAATCTGCATCAAGCAGCAGTAGGAATAAACTGACAAAAATGCATTTTCTTTCTGGGATAAGAAGTGGAATTAGTATGTACATTTTTATACCTGTTCTACACTTGAAGCAGAAAAATAAAATAAAAATTTAAAAAACTCTTGATCACCAGAACCTTCTGGAGAGACATCTTCTCAGGCAAGGAGGCACTTTAGTCCCACCCACTGAACTTGGGAAATGCTTTAGCCAACCACCCCCACTCCTTCCGTGATGTTTCATGCCTCCTTTCATGGAACAGCAAAGGCAGGCTACCTCCTTGTCCCCAGGAGCCATATGAGGCCTGCAGTGCTGAAACCACAACCAAGAATCCAAGAGGCCTTTTAAAACCCCAGCACTTCCCACAACTGGATGGGATTGCGCGCGCGCGCGCGCGCACACACACACACACACACACACACACACACACACACACACACTGTGGCTCCTGGCTTCTTGTCATCCCTACACTGTTTTCCATAGATTGGCTCAGTTGTCATAGCCAATATCTCCACTACCTTAAGAGCACTGAGTGTGTCCTGTGGACTGTCTTCACCATCAGAGCCGGTGTGCTTTCCAGGGCTCTGGACCCAGCACAAGAGGGTATGTGCTTGCTCCACCAGCTGGCTACTGCAGAGAGATCAGGAAAAATTCTGGGACAGTGTGATCTCTGCAGGGTACGTGGTGGTACCTGCTTACAGCCCTTCTGAACCTCTTCTGCTGCAGCCAGGATGGCTGGGTCTCACTGCCCTGGGGGGACTGCATTTGTCCTGCGCCTGCATTGGTCTTGGTGCCCCCTTACTGCATTGGCTGCTGTCGTCTGGCATGTTCAGCAATATTTTGACTTGCTCAGCTAGTTCTTTCCCTGGAGACTTGGATGATTTCATGATGATAGCCATTATGAGCCTCTAATCTAGGGCTGCACACAAACCCAACCTATGTCTGGCTATAATTGATAGAGTGCCAACTCAATTCCTGCTTGTCAGCACCATAAAGGCCTTCAACCTCTTCAAACCTGATCAGCACCAACAACCACCTTCTTTGTGGATCCAAGAACAATGTATGGATGTGATGACACAACTCTGATCGCAGTAGCCTGGCATCCTGAATTCCTTCCTCTGTGGTGGCTGGGCACACTGACCTTTGCTGACTCGGTAGTTGTATGTAAGCGGTAACCTTGACCTCTATGTGAATACCTGCAGTATCGACAGCATCACATAAGCCACTATGACACAGCATAGGAAATCACACCTGTTACAGGACTAAAGGATGGACTCCAGTCTGAAGTACTGCTTTACCATGCAGGCCTGTCTCCTCCCTGCAAGTGACTCTCCCCCAAGCCCCCCACGACCCTCGTGGTTCAGGATTCAGGGTTCAGAATTCGGTTTCTAGAGGAGGCTGCACACAAATGAAAGAGACTAGACAAGAGAATATAAATTTGGGAACTGGGGGCCAGGCAGAAGCCCAAGAGAGGACTCCGCTTTGCTCTGACCTTGCCATCCTTTTTATTCAGGTTTGGAATACACCCATAGCCCTTAGGCAGGCAATTCCAATAACAGGCAGACTATCTTATCAGTAAGGATTTACATGATTGATTGGTAGGGAAGTTGCTTCAGCTACCATTGTGTCAATTAGATAGGGAGTGGTTGGCTCTGACCTTTGAGCTTCAGGGTTGACCAGACTTCTGGATTCCTTGTCCACACCTTTCTGCTAGTGAGGACAGTGGTCGGCTTCCGACACTCCCCTTCCCCAATACCTGGGCCCTCTGCCTCAGACGTTGGGGAGACAAGTGCACAGACTGTAAGGGACCCAGAGAAGTTCTTCTAATGGGCTTCCATTCCACGTTCTTCGGTATTTGTAGACATTTTATTGGTCCCGTCCCTCTACTTATAAGGGCCAGTTACCTGTGCTTTGACCTGAAATAAAGCCTGTCTTCTGATCTTCAAGGATATGTACACAGATACACTCCTTTCATATTCAACTCTGACATTTTTTGTTTTAAACAATTGTATTCCCCACAAATGAGGATGACCTCAAGTAGCAGCCTCTTAGAGTAACAGCGGCTCAGTCTAGACCCTGTCAACATGTAGAAATAATAGATTATTTAGAATATAAACAAACTAGTGGCCTGGTGCACAAAGTTCGTGCACGCAGGGGGTGAGGGTGGGGGTTGTCTCTCAGTCCGGCCTACATCCTCTCAAATCTGAGATCCCTGTGGGATCGGGCCTAAACTGGCACTTGGACAACGTCCTAGCAATCCGCTCCTAACTGCTCACCTGCCTGACTGCTTGATCACCCCTAACCACTCTGCTTGCTAACCACTCTGCAACTGGTCCCCTCCACTGGCCTGCTCGATCCCAACTGCTCCCTACCATCAGCCTGAACACCCCTAACGACCTCTGCCTTGGCCCCTCCACCATGGCAACCTGGGATCCCTGTGCGCACATGCCCTTCACCATCTGGGACCCCCAGCGCCTGCAGCAAAGCATAGAGGTAGCCGGTCTTCCCCCCGGCCTTCCATGGCCCCCCTCTTCACGTGTGCACCAGTGATCTGGGACCCCCGCTCTCGCGCCCTTCACGATCTTGGACCCTAGGCACCCACAGCAAAGCACGGTGGTGGCCGGCCTTCCTGCCATGCCTCCTCTCGGCCTGAGGAACTGGCACCGTGGGCTTGCTGGGACCACCAGTGCAGTGTCCACTCCCCAGGCCCATGGTGCTTGTTCCCCAGGCCATGCTGAGGCAGCAGGAGAGGCAGGATCGATCACTGCACAGCCCTGCCCCCTGCTCCTGATTGGCTGGTAGCATAGCCAATCAGGAGCCAAGGTACGGTCACATTTGCATGTTACTCTTTTATTAGATAGGATGTAATTCTAAAAATCACATTAGTTTTTAAGAAAAAAATGGAATTGCTTAGAAATTATAAAATGTTACCAAAAGCACTTTATTTCTTTTTTTTTTTTCTATTCAGATTATTTTAAATTTCTTTATTGATTAAGGTATTACATATGTGTCCTCATTTCCCATTACCCCTGACAACCCCACCACCACCACTTATGCCCCCACTCCCCTGGTGTCTGTGTCCATTGATTAGGCTTACATGCATGCATACAAGTCCTTTGGTTGATCTCTTCCCCATACCCCCACCTTCCCCTACCTTCCCTCTGAGGTTTGACAGTCAATGCTTCTCTGTGTCTGTTTTTGTTCATCAGTTTATGATGTTCATTTTATTCCATAAATGAGTGAGATCGTGTGATAACTTATCTTTCTTTGACTGGCTTATTTCACTTTGCATAATGCTCTCCAGTTCCAACCATGCTCTAGTTTGAAGCAGCCACCTTTTCTTTCTTTTTCTTCTTCTTCCTCTTCAACATTTCATACAATACTGGTTTAGTGTTGATGAACTCCTTTAGCTTCTGATCTGTGAAGCTCTTTATCTGACCTTCAATTCTGAATGATAGCTTTGCTGGGTAATCTTAATCTTGATTGTAGGTTCTTACTATTCATCACTTTGAATATTTCTTGCCATTCCCATCTGGCCTACATAGTTTTTGTTGAGAAATGAACTGACAATTGTATGGGTGCTCGCTTGTAGGTAATTAACTGTTTTTCTCTTGCTGCTTTCAATATTCTCTCTTTGTCTTTTGCTCTTGGTATTTTAATTATGATGTGTCTTGGTGTGGTCCTCTTTGGATTCCTTTTGTTTGGGGTTCTTTGTGCTTCCTGGACTTGTAAGTCTATTTCTTTCACCAGATGGGGAAAGTTTTCAGTCATTATTTCTTAAAATATGTGTTCAGTATCTTGCTCTCGCTCTTCTTCTGACACCCCATATCTCGGATGTTGGTATGCTAGAAGTTGTCCCAGAGGCTTCTTACACTATCCTCAAATTTTTGGATTCTTTTTTCTTTTTGCTTTTCCAGTTGAGTGTTTTTGGCCTCTTGATATTTCAAATCTTTGACTTGATTCTTGTGTTCCTCTAGTCTGCTGTTGGGTCTCTGTAAAATATTTTTTATTTCAATCAGTGTATGTTTAATTTCTATTTGGTTCTTTTGCATATCCTCAAGGGTCTCACTGAATTTATCTGCCTTTCCTAGGAACCTCTTGATCATTTTTGTTGTTTCCATGGAGAACTGACACGAGCATGCACTGCTGCTGACCCTAAAGGAGCTTTGGGTTCTGTTCTTTTTTACTGTAATGTGTACTGAGCTGCATACCAGGTGCCAGTCACATCTCACAATGTGCTGCCAAAGCAATCAGTCAGCAGGTGGGCAACTGGGACCCTGCCAGTCCCACTTTTTATCCTCACAATCACTTATTCTAAACCTCTCTGTCCATCTTTGACTCAAGTACAAGTAAAGTAGCTTAGATAGTTAACTCCCTCAGAGCAGTAGCATCTGTGAGAAGCTAAAGAGAGCAACTCCAAAATAAATACAAGTGTGTTTTTATCCTGTAAATAAAAGGGAACCACATGCTGACCTGACAAGCTCAGGGAAAGCCTGTGTGATTGCCTTGCAAACTTGAAGGCAACATAACCACGAAGAATGGTCTGAAATTAAAACTTTTTAACTAAAAGCAGTTTATGGCAGGTAGATGTCTTGGGTCAGCATCTTCCCTGACAAAGGTCAATCTTTATCTTAACTAAGCCAATCTATTGTCTTTTTGCATCTATAATAACATTTCTTTGGATTGTCAAAGTAATTTTCCTTTTTTCAGACCCCTCAAAGCCAGACACCACTCTGTGGAGACCACGCATCCCCTCATTGTTATTGAGTTAATTGTTGACTGTTAACTACCCTACACCCACCAGTAAAAGAAGTGTCTATCATTTTACTTTTCATCCAATCCCAAAGATTTTTTTGCTTTGCATTCTCCTGCTTCCCTAATCTATCACCAGTAAATTTTATGTAAATTTTATTTTACATCTGCTCTTTTGATTATCCTATCTAATAAAGGGCTAATATGCAAATTGACCAGATGGCAGAACAACCAGTTGCTATGACACCCACTGACCACCAGTGGGCAAATGCTCAATGCAGAGCTGCCCGCTGGTGATTAGGGGGACCATCACTTAGCAAGTGTTAAGGAGTGAGGGACCCTGGACTGTGAGAAGGATGTCCCATCCCCCAAGGAGTCCCAGACTACAAAAGGGCACAGGCTGGGCTGAGGTACCCCCTCCCCCCAGTGCATGAAATTTCATGCAGTAGGCCTCTAGCAGTGTATAAAATAAGGTAAAAAACTACTCTCTCAATCTGTTACAATTTTGCTTCCTGCAATTGTAGATAATTTAACTCAAATAAACTCACAAAAATTCTCTATAGATTTGAATGTTACTTACATTGACTTTCACTTAGCATAGTCGTCAGGATTCCAAAGAAACTTACCCAGGACCATCCTGTGGATCCGGGCCCAGTGGATGCTAGTGTTATGCCCAGATGTCATGATCCCCAAGAACCACCAGGGAGCTGAGTCCGATACAATAGCATAGAGCCTTTATTACAAGCCTGGGCTTGGCTCTCTGCCTCCACTGACGCAGCAGCAGGAAGCAAGAGGGAAAATATCCAAAAACATGGCGATTTTATAGGGAGGTGCAGCCAGACACAAACCACTGAGTTGGCCGATTCCAATTGGTTGGGTGATGGCTGGGGCTAGTGATGCAAATAATCCCTAATGCACATGACCTGTCCTGTCCTTTGCTCTTGATTGGAGCTCAAGTACACAGTCTTTTGCGATTGGCTAATTCAAAGGGAGGAGTTGGTCTTTGTGATTTCAAGATGGCAGCCCCCAGGTAAGTTTAGATATCATGCAGCTAACATGGTGGCTGCCGAGTCACACAGTCCAAAGTGGCAGCTGTCTTTGCATTCCCGGTCTGCCCTTTCATTCCCCGCTTGTCTTGGAACTTACTGAGACAGACTGCATTTCTACCTCGCCTTCCATTTTTACTCCTAAATGGTCAACATAAAAACAATATTCTTCCCCTAGAGCTGCACATAGGCCTCCTTGCTGCATGAATACAGAGGCAGGCCATGACTATTGCCAGGAAAAAGGGTGGACTCCCAGTAGTGTGGGTGACAGCGAACAGAGTCAACAGAGTTACCAACATCAGGCGGGTCGAATACGATGTAACTTGAGCTTGCTCCATTGTGTAATGAGGTCCTTACGGACTGCAGAGGTATCAGTTGAGTGTGGTGGACCCAGGTTTCGATGCTGTCTACCTTGAGAGCGGTGGGTGTAGTCAGCATTATGACGTAGGGGCCCTTCCAACATGGCTCAAGGGTCTCCTGGAGGTGCTTCTCGACAAAAATCAAGTCTCCCGATCTGCACTGATGAGGCGTCGGGGTTGGGCCAGCCTCATCACGAAGGCGTGATCAAATGTCCTAGTGCGCCCTCTGGAGCCTCTTACTGAGACAAATTCAGTAAGAGGCTCAGCCTTGAGGTTGGGAATGATAAGGGGTGGCCTGCCAAACATGATCTAAAACCCAGGGTATAGGGAGAGTTCCTCACCTGGTAAAGGGCATACGGAAGGAGAGCCACCCAGTCACCACCAGTCTCCATGGTTAATTAGGTAAGGATCTATTTTAGAGTTCTATTCATTCTTTCTACCTGCCCTGAACTTTGGGGCCTATAAGCACAATGTAGTTTCCAATCTGCCCCTATAGCCTTGGCTACGGCCTGTGTTACCTGTGAAATAAAAGCTGGTCCATTGTCTGACCCTATCATAGCAGGAAATCCATACCTGGGTAGGATGTTTTCTAGTAGTTTCTTGGCCACCATCTGAGCTGTTTCATGCTTGGTTGGGTATGCCTCTACCTATCCAGAAAAGGTGTCCTTCTCCTGCTATACATTTCCTACCTTAGCCAAATTAAATTAATCTGAAAACTTGACTGCTATCTTACTGTGAAATTTAATACTCTAACAACAATCTTAGTTTACCCTGTCTTGAGTAGGACCTGAGCATTCCTGGTGCTAGATATAGGGTAGCTGCTGTTAGCCACGTTTCTGTTTGTTGCCTCGGTCCCAATATGGGCTGGACCAAGTTTCTGTTTGTTACCTTGGTCCCAATCTGGGCTGGGCCAAGTCTTTGTTACCTGGGTCCCGATCTGAGCTTGGCATGGGAAGTGAAGCTGCCATGGGGCAGGAGACCTCTCTCAGAAGGGGCGAGTGTTCAAGCCCCTGCAATGCTGGGGGAGTGAGGTTCTATGCCCCACCTCTGTTGGCCCTCATATTCTCTCCTGATGGCCCCTCTGCAACTGTGCCTGTCTTAGGTTGTTCTTCCCGTGAGGAATCTTACCTGTCTTTGACTAACCAGCCATCCTCTAGGGCCAAGCAGGGTGATGTGAGATTTATTTCTATCTCCTTGGTAGGCTATGCTCCCGTGGCCTCCATGCCCAGTGCTTGCCTTGGGATCTCCTCGTCTGCTAGTGGGGCCCCGGTACTCATATCTCAGGGAACCCAGGTTTCCTCTCCAAGGAGGGCCCACCTCACACAGTTGGGCAACAAATGCATGGTACCAGCCACCACGAGGATTCAACCTCAGCATGAACAGCAAGCTCAGGCAACAGCTATGGGCAATTGGATTGTGCCAACATAATGCTCAAGTGCCTACCCAAAGGGCCTTCCACATGGTGGAAGGGATTAAATCCTTTCATGTCCTTTTTTTTTTCTATTTACAGCCTCACCTTGCTCAACATAAGGTACAAGTAGTATCTGAGCAAACCTTTGTCCTGAAGTAATTTGAATAATGTGATTAGATTCCATACAGCTTTAATTTCTCCTTCATAATCTGAATCAATGACTCCAGGCAGAACAGTTAATCCTTTTAAAGTGATTCCACTCCTCCCTAAGATTAATCCTAAAGTTCCCAGTTGTACAGGTCCCAATTCCTGTAGGAGTAGATTGCCAAGCAATACCGGAAGTCCAAGTGACCGCTATTAAGATCCAGGCCTGTGCTTCCAGGAGTTGCTTGGGTGAGGGAATCCACTGTGGGCCTTTCCCCTATTGATGATGGGGCTGGGGGAGGCGCCCCTCTGGCTGTTTACCGGCCGTTGACCATGCCTTCTATCTTGATCTAGAGGCTGCTTGTTTCTATGAAATTTTTATCTACACTGACTGGCCCAATGGTTCCCTTTCTGACATCTAGGACACAGAGGGATTGAATCTGGAGATTGGGCATTTATGCCTCTCCCTAGAGTACTACCTTGTGTACTTCTCGGTTGACCACATTTCTTTTGGAAATGTCCTGTTTTTCCACACAACACCTCTTATTCCCCACTGTTACTGCAGTGGTGAGTAAACTTGCTTGAAAAGTGCCTGATCCCACATTCTGACAAGCTCGAATCATCTCTGTAATGGTACTATCTTTTCTCAGAGGCGTCAAGCATTTCCTACAATCAGCATTCACATTTTCATTTAGCTGAAAACCTTAATTTTACTCAGATTATTTAACAAGTTTTTATCATTAGGTTAACAAGCCCAGGCTGCCGATTGACTTTTTAAAAGGCCATAAAATTTTCCTTCGCCTGGAGGAATTGAGTGGCCAGCCTGGAGATAGTCAAATGCAAATTATCACATTCTTTCTTTAAAATGGCTAAAAGATGGAAGCCTTTTACCCGTAAGCTGCGGGGGGGAGGAGGGCAACTACCCTTCTTCTTCCATTCCAAATTAGTCGGCTTCCTAGTAGCCATCTGAAGACCCCCTATTAGAGTCTGGCAATAGACCCAGAGTCTCTCCTTACCTTCTGCCGTGTTGAAATCCCATTCGGGCCTAGTTAGAGGAAAAAAGGTGTAAGATTCCCGTCCGCACCCGGAACTAGCTTCCAGGAAGGATCCTCTCCCTCTCCTCGGTGGTGAGTAGGACCTGCAAAAACTGCTGAAAAGAACAGAAATCAATGAGCCCCGCCAGCTTTTCAGAGTGACGACGGAGGCAGGCTGCTCTCTCCGAGCAGGGCGGAGTTCCCACGGGAACTTGTCCTGCAAAGCAAGCATAGATCTACCGGCCCTTCTGGACCTCCACACTGAGGTTGTTGGGTCTTTCCCTAATCTCTTTGAAATGATCAATCATAATATGTAGAGTAGTCAAGTCTGTCCCATAATGTCCATCCAGTAAGTCCACAGAATAAAACAGAAAAACACAAATGAGGGCCCATAAAAAAAATATTTAAAAAACTGTCTTCCAACTCCATGGAAGCAAAACCGAAACCTAGCTCAGATTTGTGAGGGGATTCCACGTCCCTCCAGAGTGAGGGGGTTCCACGTCCCTCCAGACGACAGCCTCACGCCGACTGGAGGGAGCGACTCGCCTTGTCTCAGATTTGAGGGGATTCCATGTCCCTCCAGGGTGTGGGGATTCCACATCCCTCCAGACAGAAGATCAGAATGCCTTCCAAGTCCTCCAGACCGTGGTCCTCCAGTGCGTCCACCTAGACTGCTTCGGGCACAACCAGACCAGAGATGAGTTCGTACAGGACAGAACACACAAACACACAGACACCTCTCAGATTTGTGAGGGGATTTCACGTCCCTCCAGGGTGAGGGGATTCCATGTCCCTCCAGACAGGAGGATTGGAACATCTTCTGAGTCCTCCACACAGGACAGAACACAGACAAACATCTACCATGGTCAGTCAGGCTCTCCAGGTCAGGATCTCTCGTGGGTCTTGGGGATCCTGGACAAGCCCTCAAATGTTATGCCCAGATTTCATGATCCCCAAAGACCACCAGGGAGCTGGGTCTGATGCAATAGCATAGAGCCTTTATTACAAGCCTGGGCTTGGCTCTCTGCCTCCACTGATGCAGCAGCAGGAAACCAAAGAGAAAAAGTGTCCAAAAATATGGCGATTTTATAGGGAGGTGGGGCCAGATGCGAACCACTGAGTTGGCCAATTCCAATTGGTTGGGTGATGGCTGGGCCTAGTGACGCAAATAATCCCTAACGCACATGACCTGTAATGTCCTTTGCTCTTGATTGGAGCTCAAGCGCACAGTCTTTCACAATTGGATAATTCAAAGGGAAGGGTTGGTCTTTGTGATTTCAAGATGGCAACCCCCAGGTAAGTTTACATATCACACAGCCAACATGGTGGCTGCCGAGTCACATAGTCCAAAATGGCAGCTGTCTTTGCAGTCCCGCTCTGCCCTTTCACTAGCATCCAGCAAAGGGCTCCCTGCCTCTTCGCATGAACTTGGGTGAATTGTTTCCAGGATCCAGGACCTTCTCTTGCTTGTGGTAGAAGGTCTGACTTTATTTGAGCTGTACTTTTAAACCTTGAGGTAGAACTAGGTTAAGGATTGACAGAACCCAAGCTAAGGTAGATAGGAGGAAAAATTGGTGACTGGTTTTAACTTTGGCTTTTCTATTGGAATTGCTTTCTGAGAGTCTGAGCAAAAACCTTCACTATATAAATGAGAGCTGAATTTGTTCAGCTCCAAAGATAAAGGGGATGTCCTCCCTCCAACTCGAATCTCAGATATTCCTCTCCCTTCTCTCTGTAAGAATTAATAAAAACATTTTTAAAAAAACAATAAGAATCTTTAAAGATGGTCTCTGAACTCTTCTGAAGCGAATAAATGCCTACACCTTATTCTTCCCCCTTCTCTGGCTTCTCTACTGTATCTGTGTTCTCTGTGCTTCCTTATTTGGACTTGCCCTTCCCCTTACTCTTGCTTCCCTTCTATCTCCTCCACTACCACTCCCTGCTGACTGAAGGAAAGACCAGAATAGGAATTCTACTGGCTTCCTTGGAAGAAAAGCTGGTCTCAGCTACATAGGAATCAACAATTGTTCTCAATTTTATCCAGAACCCTGATGGGCTCTCAAAGAAATTTAACTGTTGGAACATGTAATCCTGTTAGAATGGCCAGTGATGCAGATGGTGAAAAAATGCACAAAGAAGAAAAAATTTTACTTTCCAAGAAAGGAAAGGGTCAGGCACTGATAGAGCAATACCAGCTTGAAGAAAGAGTGTCTTGGGCTTTGAAAGAGTAAGCAGTTGCTGTTGCAGAACAATAAGGAAGGGAGAGGGTTGTGTTAAATTAGCAATTCAACTATGAGCAGATGCTGAGGGTTATCTTGAAAAGTTACAGTTATTTGGTTTACAGGAGGTGGTCAAGCAGGTGTACTGCTTAATAATGTGGATTTTGTAATCAAAGCAAACACGATAATTTCAAGAGAAGCATCAAAAGTTCTTTATTCAAAGTAATGTCCATCGCTAGCTACACATTTCCCCAACTTTCAGGTACTTTGTGGATACCGTCCCAATAGAACTTTTCTTGTTTTGAGGCAAACAATTCAGAGACCCAATTTTCCACTTCTTGGTACGTTTCGAAGTGCTGCTCAGAAAGTGTGTCATCCATCGGAACAAGTGGTAATCTGAAGGAGCAAGGTCTGGTGAATACAGCAGGTGGGTAAATATTTCCCAGGCAAGATCTTTTAACGTGTCTTTAACTGGTTTGAAAGTGTGTGATGGTGTGTTACCATGAAACAAAAATTACTTTGTTGTGTCTTCTGGCACATTCTGGTTGTTTCAGGATCAAAGTGTGGTTCAAATTGATTATTTGTTGTCAGAAGCGATCAATATTAACAGTTTCTCCTGGTTTTAGAGGCTCATAATACACACCTTCCTGATCCCACCAAACACAGAGCATTGTCTTTTATTCGAAGCAATTTGGCCTTGCAGTTGATGTTGACGGTTTACCGTCAACTTATGGTTTTGTGCATTTGGGATTCTCAAAATAAATCCACTTTTCATCACCAGTCACAATTCAATGCAAAAAAGACTTTTCTTTTGTGCCATTGAAGCAACATTTTACTAATGGCTTTTCGGTTTTTCATTTGTCTTTCATTCAGTTGAGGTGCACCTATTTTCCTTCCTTTAAAATCTTTCCCATTGCTTATAAACAATCTGAAATTGTTTGCTGAGCAATGTTTAATCTTTCTGCAAGTTGATTTTGAGTTTGACATGCATCTTCATCCAATAATGCTTGTAATTACTGGTCTTCAAACTTTTTCGGTTGACCTGGTGGTTCTTTGTCTTTAAGATCAAAATCATCACTTTTAAAGCGTTTAAAACAGCATTTACAAGTATCTTAAGATGGAGCATGTTCACTATAAGTTTCCCGAAGTATGCAATAACTTGCAGCAGCACTTTTCTTCAAAGTAAAGTAATGAACTAAAACTTCCTGCTCTTTTTTTAGCATGAAATTGGACATTTTTAAGCGTAAAAATATCTATGATGTTAATACCTTCAGCAAATTTGACATATGAAGTTTTAAAGCTTGTTTTCAATACAACAAAATAGCATACACATCAAATTGCATATATATCAACATATGTGTAACTCCATCTATTGAAAAAGTCTGCATTATTAATCGGTATACCGAAGACTTGCTGTATCAGCATTTTCCCATGCCTGTAACACTGGCTTAGAACAAAAGTTATGAAGCGTTCAAAGGGGAGGTCTTTTTGAAGAGGGGGAGGAGGAACTAAGAAGGAGGAGAGAAAGTGGAAGAGAAATCCTAATCCAACTCCTCACTAACCAGAGACTTCTTAGTGGGACTCATCCTGAGGCTGCTCAGCAGCAGGGAGGAGGAGAGGGAGTGCAGCCTGACTAGGCCACTGTTTGAACGAAGGAGCCAGTAGCCTCGGGTTTCATTACCAGGTGCTGCTTACAAATTGTGGGAAACTCACCACAAAGAAAAGAGGAGGCCTGTTTTCTGTCCTTTCACTAACCTGTTGCAGTCAATATACCTACCGGTTTCTGGGAGCCAAAGCAGCAGGATTCCAAATAAGATTCACAAAAACACACCTGTGAAGAAGTCTGTCCACTGTCAGGGTGACAGGAAACTGAAATTAAATTTAGAAAAGACACAAACAGAAACAGAAACCAGCAAAGGGCTGCTCTGAGGACCACGAGGAGGCATTTCCCCTTCTCATTCGTTTGGGAGAAATTAAAATTACCATCAAAAAGGGAGAGTTTATCCTATCTAATAAAATAATATACAAATTGACCGTACCTTTGATCAAGCCATGCCCACCAGCCAATCGGGAGCAAATTATGCAAATAACCCCCAACCAAGATGCCTGCCACCACTGAGAGCAGGAGGGAGACTTAGGTTTCCCTGGCACTGGAGGAACCCTAGCTTTCCGCCTGCCATTGCCAGACTAGGCCTCCACTCAATGCTACAAAGTTTCAATTATAGAAGATACATAATCCCAACAGAAATGGCAGCAGAGAGAAGAGGCTAGGGTTGCCAGGCGATGGAGGAAGCCAAACTTCTGCAGTGCTAGCCTAGGCCTCCACTCTAGGCTGCAAAGTTTCAAACAGAAATGGCTGTAGCCACGGAGCAAGCAGAAGGCTTGACTCTGCTCCAGGCTACAAAGTTTCAATTGTAGAACATAAATTAATCCCAGGGCCTCCACTTGGGTCACCAGGGGGTGTGGCCAGCCTGAAAACCACCATAGGTCCCTCACCCAGACCACCCCACACCCCAAAGGAACCCCCACCCTGATCTAGGACACCCTTCAGGGCAAACCAGCCAGTCCCCATTCATGCACCAGACCTCTATCCTATCTAATAAAAGAGGTATATTCAGATTGACCATCACTCCAACACACAATATGGCTGCCCCCATGTGGTCAAAGACCCTGCCCCCATGTGGACACAAGATGGCCACCACAAGATAGCCAGCAGGGGAGGGCAGTTGGGAGGAACCAGGCCTGCAAGGGAGGGCAGTTGGAGGCGATTAATCCTGCAGGGGAGGGCAGTTAGGCTGGCAGAGGAGGGAAGTAGGGGGCAAAGAGGCTGGCAGGGAAGCAGACATTAATTAGGCTGGCAGGGAAGTGGTTAGGGGGTGATTAGGCTGGCATGCAGAAGCAGTTAGGGGCAATCAGGGAGGCAGGCAGGGGAGCAGTTTGGAGCTAGCAGTCCTGGATTGTGAGAAGGATGTTCAACTGCAGTCAGACATCCCTCAAGGGGTCCCAGATTGGAGAGGGTGCAGGTTGGGCTAAGGGACACAAACCCCCCAGTCCTCCCCGTGCATGAATTTTGTGCACCGGGCCTCTAGTAATAAAATTAATCGGGAGCTGAAAACCAGGATTACAGGCTTTATTAGTGGAAAGAGACCTGCTGGGCTGTCTTGAAAAGGGAGAACAGTAACACATGCAGAGGTGAACATGACTTTTGAGGGGAGGAACAGGCAGGAATGGGGGCTTAGTGTACTCGGCACACACTGATTGGAGGCTTAATGTACAGTCCATATAAGGTACCTAGTTAATCATTCAGGTACTTAGGGACAAGGGCTCAGGACCATGGTCAGCAAACTTAGGCTGGTGAGCCACATGAGGCTCTTTGGCCTCTTGAGTGTGGCTCTTCCACAAAATGCCACGGCCTGGGCGAATCTATTTTGAAGAAGTGGCATTAGAAGTTTAAGTTTAAAAAATTTGGCTCTCAAAATAAATTTCAGTCGTCGTACTGTTGATATTTGGTTCTGTTGATTAATGAGTTTGCCTGCCGACCACGGGCTTAGGGTATTTGGCAGGTGTTGGTTGGTGGTAATGAAGCATGGTAGCAACCATGCTTGAATAAAAATTGCTGTTTAATATTTTAACTAATGAGTTTGCCTGCTGACCATGGGCTTAGGGTATTTGGCAGGTGTTGGTTGATGGTAATGAAGCATGGTAGCAACCATGCTTGAATAAAAATTGCTGTTTAATATTTTAATCCTGCTGTTTGGCTTCTGTACTTATTTGCTTGCTAAAACAATAGAAAAGGTATTTTGATTTTCTGAACTTATATATGCTATCCCAATTGATTGAATACTCCAGTGATGGTGGTTTGAATAACCCATTGACTGTGATCTCACTGGTTACTGAAACACATTCTTCTGGGAACCAGGACAGCTCAATTACCCTAAATTGCCTCAGTAGCTACAGATAATGCATTCTGGTTGACTCAGTGGTCCTGGAATCTGGACAGCACAATTATTCTAAATTGCCTTGGTGGCCCCACATAATGTGTTTCTATTGATTCAGTGATCCATAGGCCCAAAACTATACTTAATCTTTATAGATAACTAACTTGCTCAATTTCACTTCTGTAACTGCTTTGTGCAAACCAGGTTCCTCATTCCAAACCCAAAGATGTAATTGATACATTTGTGATATTCTGCCAACACAAGCCAGATGCGGCAAGCTTTTTGGCGCTGCAAGATCTGGAGTGTGTGGTCCCTAGTAGCTGCTGTCCTTTAATAAATGACTCCATAATTCGACTTTTTGAGGCATCTTTTGTGAGACTCGTGGTACAATACAACATTTGGAGGCCCCAGCGAGATCCACCACTAGGGGGGCACTGGTCCGGACGCCAAGGGAGGCCAAACTCCCCTGGGCCGGTTGTGAAGACTGTGGGGTCTCTAGAGGATGCGCACCCTGAGAAGTCCCAGGGCCCTGGAGAACTTTCCTTCGAATCCAGTGAGCAGACAGGGAATGTTAGCATATCCCTAAAAATTTGTCTCAGAGTCGTCTGGAAACGTTCCTGGAGGTGAGTTCTGGTTTACTGAGGGACCAGTCATCTGGGGATGGTGGGAAGAGCTGGAGGAAGCTGGGACTTCTCCATCCTTGAAGAGCCCTGAGACATCAGAGGTCACTCCTGGTTTTTGGTTTTTGATTCTTATTTGTGGGACCTATGTGTCTTATTTGTCGGTTTTGTCAGTTTGCTGAAATCCTCTTGGAGTTCATTGCGTGGTTCTTCCCTTCCTGTTTAACCTTTGACTGTGTGGCTGGATTACTAATCTTTTTTATTCAGGTTCCTTGCAGGATTTTACCTCTCCTGAAATAACCCTCTATGTGTATCCTGTCCCTCCCTGACTAAGCACTCTTTTTTCAGGTCAACGCCAGACTCCAGGATGAGTTTCCCCTCACAGTCCCTGGCAGACTCCAGGAGTGGTTTTAACTTTTTTCCTTCACACACACTGGTCCTGCCCACTGGCCTGCGGTGGTGGCAGTGGAGTCAGCAAGAGTGGTGGCAGCGTTTGCACACCCTTCCTCTCCCACACACAGGGTGTTCGCTACCTGAGCCCTCAGTCTCCCTGCGCCACCCATCCTGGTCCCGCTGTCATTTTGGAAGGTGGACCAAGCTCCCAAGAAACTCCCTAGGTTGTATAATGGGGCATTTACCTGTTTGTCACCTCTATTCGGCTTGTTTCCTTTGCCCAATATGAGCGCCATTTCTGTTTTGCCAAAACATAGGTAACAAATCCTGTCCTGAGGTGTGGGACATAGGAAAGGGAGGCGGGAGGCTCCCACGTCTGTTCTTGTTAGGCCCCCATCAGGGGACTTGGGCAGTGCTCCTGTTCTCTGCTCAGATCTCAAGACTGTAAGAGCACTAAAAAGGTGTAAGTACAGATGTTTGATGTTTGTTTGGTATTTGTCTGCCTGGGTGTAATTTTTTTTAAAAATAAACACATATTTAATTTATTTAAGGCTGAGTGCTCTGATGGATAGCAAACTGCCCTGAGTGGCTGCTGCGATTTCTTTTTCCAGGGGTGCTTGCTCTCTGTCAGAGGAGGAATTGACCTGCCTAACTAATACAATTTCTGTCTATGTTTATTAATTTGAAGGTATAAAGTTGTAACAATTGTGGTCCAGAAAGGTTTAAAGCAGAGACCAAATTCTAAAGTTAACTATTTCCAAGAAGGAAGCCAGAGCTGGCAAAGTCACCAAGTCTCACAGAAAGCTCAGAAAACTAAATGAATCTTATTTCTGATTCCTGCCGCCACCCAGTCTTAATCAGTGGCGGAGGAACAGTCTCAGAACTGTCTCCATTGATCATTTAAGATTAATATGGTTAATGATCACAATACATCGTAATACCTCCAGAAGGAAAGGAAAATGCTTTGTGGGCCATTTGGTACTTTTGTGTGTGTGGCAGCTCTTAAGTTATTAATTTTTTAAAATCAGTACTTTTTAATGGAAACACACTCAAGCAGAGAGGCTTTTCAGAGAGGTCAGGGAGTCTGATTGTAGTATAAGGGTCACCAGTCCCCCATCCCCATGCCATCTTTGCTGGCAGAAGGTAAGTGCTTTTCCCAGTGAAAACAGAGGACTGCCAGATGAAAATGCCTTCTCTCTCGGTGGGAGCACCTCCATTCGCCACCTGGGGGCCCATGCCACACTCCCCACCTCTGCCCACCTGGCGCCCATTCCCCTGAGCTCTCAACTGGCAGGGTTAGAATTGCCTCTCACCCCTGACCCCCACCCCAGGGGTTGTTTTGAGTAGCTGGAGGTGGTGGTGAGAAGGGAAATGCCCTTGCAACTCCCTATGCCCCAGTGAAGCCCAAGAATCCCTGGTGACTCTTTGGACATTTTTCACCGTGTTCTGTTGGGGGGCTTAAAGCGGCAGCTAGAAAAGGGAACTTCAAAAATTAGAAGGTTTTTAAGGAATGAATCGGTCACAGAAGGTAGAGGCAGCCCAGAAAGTCTTTAACAATAGGCAACTGGGAGGAGAGACAGATCAAGGGGGAATGGGGGAAAAAAGGCCAGCAGCAAATAGAAAGAAATTAGTATGCCTATTGTAGGAAGCAGGGGCATTGGAAGAGGGAATATCCTGGCAGGTTAGCTAGGGAAGCAAAAGGGAAGACTCAGACTCCAAGGGTCTTTAACTTAGAGGAAGAAGACTGATGGGGCCAGAGCTCCTTTCTATTAAGCCCCCAGGAGCCCAGGATAACATACAAGTGGGGGGGGGGGCAAACCTGTTAGTTTCCAGGTGGACACTGGGCAGCCTATTCAGTCTCAACAGAGCCAATGGGACCCATACCTCTAAGGAGACATCAGTCCAGGAAGCCACTGGACAAACTATTTTTCCTTGGACATCAAAAAGGACTGTGGACCTTGGAAGGAACATGATAACACATTCATTTCTTGGTCATGCCAGAATGCCCGTACCCCCTTCTTGGATGTGACCTCCTACAGAAACTACAAGCCACCATAACCTTTGAGGGAGACAGAGCACACCTCACTGTGGATCCAAGGAACCCAGTTCCGGTTACATCCTCCCCTGACTGTATTCTTTTAACCTGTCCTCTCTCAGAGGAACATCTCTTGCAGGAAACAGAAAAGGCAGTGCCAGAGGAAGAGCATAAGCCCGCCACCTACTTGGAGGGATTACGGCATCTCTATCCCATGGTCTGGGCAGAAAACAACCCCTGAGGTTGGCAAGTCATCAAGCTCCTGTAGTAGTTCAATTGGAAATCACCCCCACTCCAGCTTGGCTGCTGAACTAGACCAAAGTGTAACAACAGGCCTTTGAGGAGCTAAAGAAGGCTCTCGTCTCAGCACCTACCCTAACCTAGCTAGATGTCATGAAGCCCTTCCACCTCTACGTAAGGTAAGGGGCATTGCCAAAGGGGGTCTCACTCAGACTCTAGGTCCCTGGAAGAGACCTGTAGCCTATCTGTCTAAGAGAATAGACCCTGTGGCAGCAGGATGGCCAGTGTGCCTCCAGGCAGTGATCACCACAGCATTGCTGGTAAAGGAGGCAGATTAGCTGACTCTGGGCCAGGAACTAGCCCTGACAACACCCCATGCTGTGGAGGCCCTCCTTCAAGGTGCTCCAGAGAGATGGATGTCAAACACCAGGGTCACCCAGTACCAAGCCCTTCTCCTGGACCAGCCCCACATCTGGTTCCATAAGACACTGGCCATCAACCCTGCCAGCCTGCTCTCAGATGATGATCCAGAGGAACCCATTCATGACTGCATAGAGGTAACAGACTCAGTACAAACAGCTCACCCAGACTTGACAGATGTCCTGCTATCATCACCAGATGAGGTACTGTTCACGGGTGGGAGTAGTTATGTACAAGATGCGATCCAATATGCAGAGACAATGGTAGTTACCCTGTACCACACCATTTGGGCACAGTCCCTGAACAGCTAAACTTTTGGCCCTGATCCAGGCCCTCTGATGGGGACACAGTGCCATCCACCGGAAAGAGGGTTACCAACTTCAGCCGGAAAGGACATTAAAAATAAGGCTTAGCCTTATTAGAGGCCATATGGCTTCCCAGAGCAGTTGACCAAGCTGCCAAGGAAGCCACCCTAAAACCAGTGGGGCCTTTACAAGTCTTAGTAACCCTGATGAACCCGGACCTTGGCAGACCCCCTCTAACACCAAACAAGAGAAAAAACTGGCAGAACAGAAGCAAGCTATCAGAGGACCAAATGGTTAGTGGACCCTACCAGATGACAGATTGTTGGTTACAGAGGCTCTAGGTCAGACATTAGTTGTCCAATTACACCAGGCTATTCACCTAGGCATCACCAAGACTTCTAAAACTTTTGTGAGGCAGGTACTACATACCAAGCTTAGATAAGATAATTAAAAGCATAGTCACTAGATGTACTATCTGTGCACAGGTAAATGCTAACTAAGCAAGGTAAGAGGGACCCCCTGGGAATTTGGGCCCAGGGGAAATTTCCCAGGAGAGCATTGGGAGGTGGATTTCACAGAGATTAAGCCACCAGCGTCAGGGTACAAGTACCTGCTAGTTCTTATAGACACCTTATCAGGTTTGGTTGAAGCATATTCCACTAAAACAGAAACTGCCTCTATAGTAGTCAAAAAATTACTCCAAGGAGATTATACCTGGATTCAGGCTGCCAGTAGTCATAGGTTCAGATAACGGTCCCACCTTTGTAACCAAGGTATATATCTCAAAGTATAGCTCAAGCCTTAGGCATAAATTAGAAACTCCATTGTGCATACTGGCCACAAAGTTCAGGACAGGCATGAGCAGGACTCTAAAGGGCTTTAAATTTGTCCTAGAAACCGGTGAAAACTGGACCAACCTCCTGCCCTTCACCCTCTTATGGGCCAAATGTACCCCCTACTAGGAGGGGTTCTCCCCTTTTGAGATCATGTATAGTAGACATCCTCCCATCCTTCCCAGGGTCAGGGAGAAACTAAAAGCTGAAATTCATAACCATTCCTTGCTCAAGTCCTTACAGACTCTGCAGTATACCCAAAGAGCCACCCATAAGCTTGTTTGAAACGCACTGCCGGTGCCCACCTTGGACCCTGTACATCCCTCCCAGCCCAGGCACTTGGTGTGGGTAAAGAAGTTCACTGCCGCTGAAACCAGTTTGGCTCAGTGGATAGAGCATCAGCCTGCGGACTGAAAGGTCCCAGGTTCGATTCCAGTCAAGGGCATGTACTTTGGTTGTGGGCACATCCCCAGTGGGGGATGTGCAAGAGGCAGCTGATCGATGTCTCTCTTTCATCGATGTTTCTGACTTTCTATCCCTCTCCCTTCCTCTCTGTGGAAAAAAAACAACAATAAAATATATTAAAAATTAAAAAAAAAAAGAAGTTCACTGCCTAAGGACTCACCCCAACCTGGAAGGGACACTACACTGTTATCCTGAGCACGCCCACAGCTATTAAAGTAGACGGCACCCAGAACTGGCTACACCACTCCCAGCTCCTGCACCAGGAAACGGCCTGGATCCTGGCAACCAGCGGCCTCACCCATGAAATCCCTAGCCTGGGCTCCATGCAGGCCAGGAGGAAACTTGACGCCTGCAGGAGGGGAACTGGGCTTCAGTGAGGCAGTACTGATGGGGACCATGGTACCAGGGGCCTTGGTAACTATAAGAACATTTTTACTAGCCAGTGAGAAAGTCCAGAGCCAAGTAGGACTAGATGTGCTAGGGCAGTGGTCGGCAAACCTTGGCTTTTTGGCCCCTTGAGTGTTCTAACGCCACTTCTTCAAAATAGACTCGCCCAAGCCAAAAACCGACTTCTGCGCATGGGCCACGAAGTTTCAATTGTACTATACATGCGTGCCTGCACATGGTATCTTGTGGAAGAGCCACACTCAAGGGGCCAAAGAGCTGCATGTTGGCTCATGAGTTGCGGTTTGCCGACCACTGTGCTAGGGGACAGGAGAGCAGGAATAGAACAGAGAATGCCCTTAAAAGAAGTGGGGTGAGTAAATAGAAAACTAATTGTGCCAACAGGCAATTTAGAAAAATTAATGCAGTCAAACTACTTGAAGTTAGGGACAGTACAATCCCCTAACTATTGAAGATGAGTCCATGATTTGACTCATGTACATAAAACCACTGGGGTAGCAACCATGCTTGGGTAAAAATTGCTGTTTAATATTTTAATCCTGCTGTTTGGCTCTCTGTACTTATTTGCTTGCTAAAACAATAGAAACCTTATTTTGATTTTCTGAACTTATATATGCTATCCCAATTGATTGAATACTCCAGTGATGGTGGTTTGAATATCCCATTATGATTTCCCTGGTTACTGAAGCACATTCTTCTGGGAACCAGGACAGCTCAATTACCCTAAATTACCTCAGTAGCTACAGATAATGCATTCTGGTTGACTCAGTGGTCCTGGAATCTGGACAGCACAATTATTCTAAATTGCCTTGATGGCCCCAGATAATGTGTTTCTGTTGATTCAGTGATCTGTAGATCCAACACTATACTTAATCTTTATATATAACTAACTTGCTCAGTTTCACTTCTGTATCTGCTTTGTGCAAACCTGGTTCCTCATTCTAAACCCAAAGATGTAATTGATAGCTTTGTGATATTCTACCAATATAAGCCAGATGTGGCAAACTTTTTAGTGCTGCGAGATCTGGAGCATGTTGCCCCTCGTAGCCGCTGGCCTTTAATAAATGACTCCATAATTCGACTTTTTGAGGCGTTCTTTGTGAGACTCGGGTACAATACAACAGTTCAATGTATAGTCCATAGAAATGCCTGGTTAGGAACTCAGGTATTTCCAGGCCGTAGGTGCAGGTTGTGTCATACTCCACCCACCAGTTGGGGGAAGGGAGGATCTACCAATAATTCCATGTATGAGGCCCTGTAATTCTCCTATCTTTCCAATAAGTAAACCAAGTAGAAAAACATGGAGATTTGTACAAAATCTCAGAGCTGAATATGAGAGTTATACCCAGACATCCTGCAGTTCCAAATCCATACCTTATTATCAGCCATTCATGTGACTGCTAATATTTTTCAGTAATATACTTGTAACCAGACCATCAATGGGTCCAGGATGCCTGTCACTATTGGAGCCAATTCAGCAGAGACAGGGTTGAATAACATATGAGTGTTTATTCCAATAATACCAGCAGTATGGAGAGCAGCAGGTCATCCATAAAAATCTGCTCTGTCCCCCACTATAGGCCAGTTGCTTATATTGGGTAGAAGGACAATTACATGGGGAAGGGAAAGCAGGCAAAAGGATATGCCAAATGGGCAGTTTACAGGTAATGCAAGCTGGGCATTTGCAAAGGTCTGCCAGTATGCAAAGACTGGTTGTCTTCAAGCCAGAGATACACAAAGGGCTGGGGGGTCTGCTTTCTGCAACTAGGTTGCTAATCTTTCAATGATAATAGGCAGACCCAGATGTGGAGAATGGGCCACATTTCCAGGTGAGCTCCCAGGTCCCCACATGCAACATCCAGCCAGGCTGAAATGTGACTTCTTAAATCAGAACAAAACAATCACAGTCAACAGAGCATGATTAATATTTCTTAAATTATATCTGGTCCCCAATATCCTATTTCTGCCCCTATCATTAGTGTCCCTGGAGATACAAACATCCTTGTCACTCATGGGAGCAAGGTTCTTACAATATCTTTAGAAAATGAGTCTTCTAGGAGAACTAAGATGGCGGCAAAGACAAAACACCTATCTTGCCGTCATAATCAGCAATTTTAATACTACAACTTACCGAAAGAACAAACACCTTCCAGAATCACCAGAAAGCTCCCCGAGTGAAAATTCCACAAATAAAAGTGAAGATAAGACACTGTGACTCGGAGGAGCGGCGGCGAACAGCATTGAAAGATTCACATGGAGAGAGGTTTGGAGTGCGCGCCGCGGAGAGGGCGGGCGACTGAAAACCGGCCAGTTTTCTCGAACGGGGAGACAAAGGCGTCCCACTGGACTGATTCTCCAGCTCTGGGCGAAGTCCAGAGAACCCACTATCATACGGGGTGAAAACTGGACAGTGGGAGGGCAGGCCGAAGCCCGGGTGCTGCCGGGTCTCCCGGCTTGTGGAGAAGGCAGCCTGCGCGGGAACAGCTCGGCTGCGTGACGGCGCAGAGAGCGCACCCCGACTTGTCTCTCATTCGGGAAACCGTCAGACTGCTTTGTTTTATGACCCTGGGTGAGACATTGCGCATGCAGAATCATTTTGGGAAAGTCTGAATTCCCCAGCAACCGGCAGCCGGTGGAGCTCCGCAGCGGCTCTCTCTCAGAGGTGCTGGCGGCCATTGCCCCCGGCACAGAGTCCCTGGGGCCACATAGGGCGGAGCTAACGCTGTCTGCTTGGCCCGGAGACTCCGCCCACCCAACCTGAGCACAGCTGAGCTTCACAGACAATTGGCCTGGAGGTCAACCCTCCAAGTGCTAACAACGATTAACTGAGCTTAACTTCAGCAAGACTGTGCAGCCCATATCCACCTCAGGTAACCGGGGAGGCTGAGCCACTATCCCTAGTAGGAAGTCTACCACACAAAGCTAATTGACCAACTCAGGGAAGCAGCCACCATGCAGCAACATGGAAAGAAATCAGATGTGAAGAAATGGAGGAAAAAAAACGACTGGACATGGAATTCAGAACCACGGTTATAGGGTTTTTTAAGAGGCTCCAACAAAAGATCGAGGCCTATAAGGAAATAAGCAAGACCACAAAGGAAATGAATGAGTCCTACAAGAAAATGAATAATACCCTCAAGGATATAAATGAGAGCTGCAAAGAAATGATCAAGACCAACGTGGAAATGATCAAGACCAGCGTGGAAATGAATGAGTCCTACAAGGAAATGAAAGAAACCCTCAAGGATATAAAGCAGACTCTCAAGGATATGAAAAAGGACCAACCAGAAATTAAGCATACACTGACTGAAACAAATAATATTATACAAAGACCTGAAAGTGCCCTGGAGCACCCCAAGAACCAAGTTAAAGATTTGAAATACAAAGAGGTAAAATCCACTCAGCTGAAAAAGCAAGAAATCAAAAGAATCCAAAAAATTGAAGATAGTGTAAGGGGCCTCTGGAACAACCTCAAGCATACCAACATCCGAATTATAGGGGTGCCAGAAAAAGCGAGAGGCCAAGACAATGAAAACCTATTTGAAGAAATAGTGACTGAAAAATTCCCACACCTGGTGAAAGAAATTGACTTAGGAGTCCAAGAAGTGCACCGAACCCCAATATATAGGAACCCTAAGAGGACCACACCGAGGCACATCATAATTAAAATGCCAAGAGCAAAAGACAAAGAGAGAATATTAAAAGCAGCAAGAGAGAAACAGTTGGTTACCTATAAGGGAGCACCCATACGACTGTCAGCGGATTTCTCAACAGAAACGATGCAGGCCAGACGGGAGTGGCAAGAAATATTCAAAGTGATGAACAGCAAGAATCTACAACCAAGATTACTCTATCCAGCAAAGCTGTCTTTCAGAATTGAAGGTCAGATGAAGTGCTTCGCAGATAAGAAAAAGCTAAAGGAGTTCATCACCACCAAACCAACATTATATGAAATGCTGAAAGATATTCTTTAAGAAGAGGAAGAAGAAAAAGGTAAAGATGAAAATTATGAACAACAAATACACATCTATCAACAAATGAACATAAAAATCAAGTGAATTGATAGGCTGTTGAACAGGATAGACTGGTGAATATAACAGAGACATAGACATAGAGAGGGAATGGACTGACAATTCTTGGGGAGAAAAGGGTTGTGGGAAGTGCAGCAAGAGACTGGACAAAAATCTAGCAACAATGGGAGAGGACAGTGGGGAGGGGGAGGTGAGGGTGGAGGGTGGGATAGGTACAGGGTGGAGGGAAGCTATAGGGGGACAAAAAGGGGAAACAATGTAATTAATAAACTGAACAATAAAGATAAAAATAAAAATAAAAGAAAAAAGGAAAAAAAAGAAAATGAGTCTTCTAAGATTCGCACAGAAAAATGAGATGTGGTAAAAGGCTTTATTCGCATGGAGTTACATTCCTCGTGTTCCAAAGTCCCATGCCGCTCAAACCAGTCCTGAAAAGGGTGTAGCTGGGCTTCCAGGAGAGCCAACAGAGGGCCAGTGTCCAGAGTATCTTTCCATACTGGAGTTGGGTCCAGTGTAGCATCCAAGCTAATAGTCTATTAGTTCATTGTGTGGACTCCCACCTGGCTGTGGACCACATGGACTTGGGAGCGTAGGCCCCTGCAACAGGAGTCATAGGAGCGTAAAAGAGCCTGGTGCTGTGTCTAGAAGTTTAAATATTCACGTTTTGCATGCTTGCAGTGGCCACACCCTCCTGGCCACTGACTCGCTTCCAAGTGTGATTGACAAACAGGTAGGCACCTTCCCACATCACTCAGACCTTACTGAGCATGCATCTAAACTGCCTTTGTCCAAACCCTTCCCCCATTGGTCAGTGGAAAATAGACTTGGAGAATGTTAAATTAGCAAAGTTGTATAAATGGCATGCATATATTATTTTAGTCTTCCCCTTTGCTCCTTTTCTGTTCAATAACAACCAGATTATTACAATGGTATAATGGTAGCGATGCCTTTGGTGTAGCTCACAACTTTAGAATTTTGTGGAAACAATAGGCTTTCTTAGTTTTTGAAGGCAGCACATAAGGAATGAAAAATAGGTTGCAGAATAATTACATGTCATACAGAAATTAAAACAATTGGCAAGTATCAAAATTCTAGGATATTCTAAAGAGGCCACCATGGAAGCAAAATGAAATTATGTAGCTTATTTTGCAGCTAGACCTGTTTTCTATTCCCAAGGGAAATGGACAGAGGTTCCATATACCCAAGGCTTTATGGCTCTCAGAGGTGACCCTAAACTATGTGCTGTCTATAAACTAGTAAAATATTCCCAGATAGATAAACACTACAAAAATGGGTGAATCAACTTGTCAGTCTGTTGCCAACATTTGGGTGGCAAACCAATTATTGAGGTTAAATAAATACGTGCTGTTCTTGTTTTACAAATGCAGTCTTAACAGCACCAAAGGTGTGGCTCGAGAACATCCGAACTCCAATAAGTCCTTTACCTTCTGCAGTGAGCTCCCCTACTCATCTCAAGAGGTTATAGATAATTGACTTTATGAAATCAAAATCCTAGGACTTTTGAAATGCAAATAGCTGGACTTTATCAAGAATTCTTATGTGGACCATCTTTTAAAGTGCAAATGTTGGAAGGTGATTCTTTTCAAAAGAAAAAAACTTAGCCATCTGAGTAAATCAATGTAACTCATTTCAGCTATTCCTTTCTAAATTAGTAAATTTAATAAATTTATTACATCTCTAGATATTTTGAAATAACATGAAATACTAAAAATTGATTGCTTAGACAAGTTTTAGGTTCGCCTGCTCTTGGCTCCTGCTGCAGAAGGGCTGTGGGGGAAACTTGGAGCTATTGATAAAAATGCCTAATGCTTTGTTAGATTATGAAAACCTATCCAATAAAAGAGTGATATGCAAATTGAGCATACCTCCGCCACACCCATCAGCTATGCCCACCAGCCACACCCACCAGCCAATCAGGGCGAGTATGCAATTTAACCCAACCAATATGATGGCTAATTTGCATATCCTGGTGGGGAAGATGGCATAGAAGGAAGCCAAGCACTGCAGAAGGGATCAAAGTTACTGAGAAGCAAGCAAGTGGGGCAGGGGAGAAGGCAGGGAAGCAGGTAGGGCAGGGGAGAAGGGAGGGAGCGAGGCAGAGGAGATGGGAAGGAGCGATGCAGTGGAGATGGGAGAGAGTGAGGCAGAGAAGACAGGAGGGAGTGAAGCAGAGGATATGGGAGGGAGCGAGGCAGAGGAGACAAGAGGAAGTGACGCAGCAGAGAAGGGAGTGAGGCAGCGGAGACAGGAGCGAGCAAGGCAGCAGAGATGGGAGGGAGTGAAGCAGCAGAGAGGGAGCGAGGCAGCAGAGCTGGGAGGGAGCTTTGCTTAGGCCACAGGAAGCCCTATTCTTGCAGACATCTTCCTGCAATGGGTCTCTAGTATGTTCATAAAAGTCAATCTAGGCAATACTATTTGCTTAGTTTTTTGGTTATCATTGGACATTGAAGTTTCTAAAAATTAGAAATTCTAATAAAATTGGAAAGAAATTAGATGGTTTTGGTAATAGAAGGCATGAGGTATAGAAATTCATTTTTGAGGGAAAAGGAAGAAAGTGAGTTGTGTTTAGGATAGTTATTTCTGAATGGGTAAGAAGATTTGTGAAAATTGCAGAAAGGTTTGTAAAAGGTTGTGAAGACTACAAAAATTTGTGAAAGAAACCCAGGCTCTCTCCTGTTGCTTAATTCCTTACATAGTAGCCAAGACTTTCTTTGTTGCCATTGCTCATTCATAGCCCTTGACACTTTCATTGAAAGTCTCAACAGATCTATCTGTTTGGCATTTAGGAACTTCCCTCCCCTTTTCTAGTTTTCTTAAAAGATGTAAAAAAGCAAATAAGAAAAATCTTGTGCCTTCTCTACAAAAATTAGGAATTCAAATTATGTGTATGGTCTTTATGTGTTTGTCTGTGTATTATTGTATGCAACTAGTTCCCTGGTGTATGGATTCGTGCACATAACAAGGAAATTATTAGAAGATGGTTGGTAGGGTGGAACTGGGTGAGAAGGGCTGGAAACGCCCTGGAGCCAACCTCCTGTGGTCCTTCCCTGGCTGGCTGGACCTGGGGCAGTGCTGGGGCTCAAAGTGCATCTGTAAAGTGAGTGAGGTCCTTCCAGCAAGTGGGATTCCTTGGCCTGGCCTACAGAGATTGGGCCAAAACCAGCTCTCTGACATTCCCCAGGTGATCCTAGACTGCAAGAGGGTGGTTCTTGAGTGATGCACCATGGAATCAGGCTTGTTCCTCTCTGGTTCCAGGGTGAGTCATTGGAGAACCACCATTACCAAATCACTGCAGTTTGGAAGCTTCTGCATTGAGTGTCTGCCCACTGGTGGTCAGTGCACATCATAGCTACAGGTCGGATAGTTGGATAGTCACTTTGCCTTTTATATATATACTAGAGACCCGTTGCAGGAAAATTCCTGCAAGAATAGAGCTTCCTGCAGCCTGAGCAGAGTTCCCTCCCTTCTCAGCTGCCTCGCTCCCTTCTCCACTACCTCGCTCCCTCCCATCTCTGCTGCCTTGCTCCCTTCTCTGCTGCCTCTCTTCCTCTAGTCTCCTCTGCCTTGCTCCCTCCCTCCCTTCTCCCCTGCTCCACTTGCTTACTTCTCGCAGCTTTGTTCCCCTCTGCAGTGCTTGGCTTCCTTCTGCATCACCTTCTGTGAATATGCAAAATAACCGCCATCTTGGTTGTGTTAATTTGCATACTCTGATTGGCTTGTGAGCGTGGTTTGTGGGTGTAGTGAAGGTACGGTCAATTTGCATATTACTCTTATATTAGATAGGATACTAGAGGCCTGGTGCATGAAATTCATGCATGGGTGGGGGGTGCGGGTGGCCCTCAGCCCAGCCTGCACCCTCTCCAATCTGGAGCATCCCTCTCACAATCCAGGACTGCTGGCTCCAAACTGCTCACCTGCCTACCTTTCTGATTGCCCCTGCTTCTGCCTGCCAGCCTGATCACCCTCTAACCACTCCCCTGCCAGCCTGCTTGATGCCTAACTGCTCCCCTGCCAGCCTGTTTGCCCCTAACTGCCCTCTCCTGCAGGCCTGGTCATCCTTACTGCCCTCCCCTGCAGGCCTGGTGCCCCAACCCCAACTACTCTCCCCTGAAGGTCTGGGTCCCCCACAACTGCCCTTCCCTGCAGGCCTGTTCACCCCCAACTTCCCTCCTCTGCTGACCTGGTCACCCCTAACTGCTCTCCCCTGTTGGCCTGATTTCCCACAATTGCCCTCCCTGGTAGGGCTGGTCCCTCCCAACTGCCCTCCTCTGCTGGCTATCTTGTGTCTACATGGGGGCAGGATCTTTGACCACATGGGGGCAGCCCTCTTGTGTGTTGGAGTGATGGTCAATCTGTGTATTATTCTTTTATTAGATAGGATAGAGGCCTGGTGCACAAGTGGAGGTCAGTTGGTTTGCCCTGAAGGGTGTCCCGGATCAGGGTGGGGCTCCCTTGAAGCATGGGGCGATCTGGGCGAGGCCTGTGGTGGTTTGCAGGCCAGCCACGCCCTCTGGATACCAAGTGGAGGCCCTGGTATCTGGGATTTATTTATCTTTTATAATTGAAACTTTGTAGCCTTAATTAGAAGCTAAAGCAGGCAAAGGCTGTGGAAAGTTTGGCTTCCTCCTTCACCAGGGGCAACCCTACCCTCCTATTTTCTCCAGCTCCGTGGCTGCTGCCATTTTTGTTGGGATTTATTCAGCTTCTATAATTGAAACTTTGCAGCATTGAGTGGAGGCGTGGGCCAGCCAGGGTGTCCAGAAAATTTGGTTCCCTCCATCACTGGGAAAACCCAAGTCTCCCTCCTTCTCTCTGTGACTACAGCCATCTTGGTTGGGGTTAATTTGCATACTCATTCCTGATTGGCTTATGGGTGTGGCTTGTGGATGCAGGGGAGGTGCAGTCAATTTGCATATTGCTCTTTTATTAGATAGGATAGATGTGATTTCTGACACTGGATGACATTACTAGGGTATGATGTTTTATTGGCCTAAAGAGATTAAATATTTATCTAGGTTAAGCAGGATCCTATGGTCCGGACAAAATATTTAATATTAAAACCAGCTTAAGTTTGATTCATGTCTTTTAGAATTATTACCACAAAATATGTGTTTGTTTTACCTAAGTTGACAAGAAATTTATAATATAACTAGACACCTGATGCATGAAGATTCATGCAGAATGGGCCTTTCTTACCCTGGCTGCCATCATAGCCTTTGCTCCAGCCCGGAGCCACCTTTCTTCCTTCGCTCTGCCCAGAGCTGCCTTTCCACCTTCCCACACTGCCCAGAGGCCCAGAGTCACTGGGGTGGTGCAAAATGCCTGCATCATCGCCATGGTGATGACACAAGCGTCCCGCCCCTGGCCACTGGGCGCCTCTGTATGCAAATTAACCCATCCTCTTTGTTGGGTTAATTTGCATATTCAATCCTGACTGGCTGATGTGTGTCACAGAGGTATAGTCAAATTACATATTTCTTTTTTATTAATGTAGATCTCTTGGTTAAGTATATTTTACAACTTTCTCAAAGTTTAAGTTTTAAGAGACTTTTTTAAACCAAAAGATGACTTTGAGTTATTCCAATGGGCCTTGAAATACCTCAAGGATTTATTTTCTCTCCTTATAAAAGAAAAGCTTTTACACTAATTAGGCCCATTTAATATGCTTGAAATTACATGGGAAGCTTTGCCAAAATAATGATAATAAAATTGTTCTACTTGTCTACATATATTTGTATTAAAGTGGATGTTATAAAAATTTTATCTTGCCCTAGGAAGGAACTTGCAAAGATTCAAAGCCAAGTTGAAACAGGGAACTCACAGGGGTAGCAAGTGTCCACACCAGACAGGCCAAACGTGATGGTTCCCTGTGGGGAAGTCCAGTAGTGGTACTTTGAACATTGGGAGTTTATGAATTATTGCCAATGCTCAATGTACATTTCTGATAAGTCATGTACAGCATGTTAAAATCTTGCATATATCTGCTCTTTATATATTGAAATTGTGTATTGAATTTAAATATATATGGACTTTATATTATTCTCTGTCATTCTACAGTAATTGTTATTTACAAAAAATTGTCTTGAAATGTTATATCTTACAAAAAAGCAAAGTTTTTTTTATCAATTGCATTATAATCAAACCTATAACTATACCACTTTAAGTTTTGTCATAAACAGTCATTGTTTTACTCTGATGCATTTGCAGATATGTTACATCTTTAGAAAAATACATGAAAAGGACTCTGACTTGCTCTAAATTAGACGTTTCTAAGCAGGTCATATCTTTGACCTAAATGAAGATTTATAGAACTCTAAGTAATAACTGAATTCATGAAAATACTGGCAAATAATCAGAATAAACAAAAAAAATGGTTATGGGACTAAATGAACTGAGAACATTCATTCTTATGACTCTGTTTTAAGTATTGCTGATTTTTAAATCTTTTTGTTTTCCAACTATAAGGAAAACTGAAAGGAGACATTCTGCATTGTCACCAATGGCTCATTAACAAGGTTATAGGGACTGATAAATTAGTAACTTTCATTTCACAGTGTACTCCCAGCAGACGAAGGTTTCGAAGACAAAAACTTAAAACCAGGAGATGTTCGTCTATTTAATTAAAGACTCTCTCCAACAGTGCTGGAGGGGACCTCACCTTAACAGGTGCCTACCACAAAGGACATCTGCCCCTGTCTCTAATACTACCCTCTATCTGCTGGTACAGTGGAGATTAAAGACTCTTCAAGGATGAAAAGCCCAAATATCAGACAGCCATCCAGAGACACTGACAAGGCCTATATACCTACAAATTAATGTTGCTAATAATAATATTAGTAATATTATTAATAATAATATTAATAACATTATTATTATTATACTTGTTTTTTGGCCTTTTCTCAAACCCATCTCATGGTCAGATTATAAAAACTAAAAAGGTGTGTGTTATACTCTCAAAGCTGTAAGTGAAATGTTATTTTAGATGCAAAACATATAAAAATGAGACAGTTAACAAACCCTGGATCTCAAAATAGCTTGTAGATTAGAAATAATCTAGAGAGGGTTTTGTTTTTTTTTTTAATAAAAACCCGTAAGACCTAACTGCCGCCCATTTACCTGTCTTTCACTTTGGAGGAAAAACAATTTGGCCTTGACTTCCATCCAAGATTATGGTCTTGCCTCATCCCCATGACCCATTGCTCAGCAAGACAAGCACTAACACTGAGATGTCCTAGGAATGAGTCTTCCTAGCACTGTGGGACCTTGTTATCCAACCAAAAGGTTGATCATCATTGCATCTCTTGGACTGCTTTATGGCCAAAAGGGGTATGTATGGACAAAAAGAAGACACATGCTAACCTGACCAGCTCAGGGAAGGGCTGTGGGGTGGTCTTGCACCTCAGGTCTGAAATGAAAATTTTTTAACTAAAAGCAGTTTATAGCAGGTAATCATGTCCTAGGCTGGCATCTTCCCTGATAATCTTTACCTTAAGTGAACCTGTCTGTTGTCTTTTTGCATCTATAATAACATGTCTTTGGATTGTCAAACTAATTTTCCTCTTTCCAGACCCCTCAAAGCCAGACACCACTCTGTGGAGACCACACATCCCCTCATTGTAACTGAGTTTATTGTTGACTGTTAACTAATCCATACCCACCTACTAGTATGTAAAAGGTGTGTCTGTCATTTTACTTTCGTCCAATCCCAGAGGCTTCCTCATTTTGCTTTCTTCCATTTTCCTCATCTGTCACCAGTGGATTTCATGCAACCACTTGCATCTCTTCTTTTTTGTTTTTTATCTTTATTGTTCAGTTTATTAATTACATTGTTCCCTATTTTTCCCCTATAGCTCCCCTCCACCCAGTACCCATCCCACCCTCCGCCCTCACCCGCCCCCCACTGTCCTCTCCCATAGCTGCATGATTTTTGTCCAGTCTCTTGATGCACTTCCAACACCCCTTTTCTCCCCAAAAATTGTCAGTCCATTCCCTCTCTATGTTTGTGATTCTGTTACATTCACCAGTTTATCCTGTTCATCAGATTATTAATTCACTTGATTTTTAGATTCATTTCTTGATAGATGTGTATGTGCTGTTCATAATTTACACTTTTATCTTTTTCTTCTTCCTCTTCTTAAAGAATAGCTTTCAGCATTTCATATAATATTGGTTTGGCGGTGATGAACTCTTTTAGCTTTTCCTTATCTGCAAAGCACTTTATCTGACCTTCAATTCTGAATGATAGCTATGCTGGACAGAGTAATCTTGGTTGTAGATTCTTGCTATTCATCACTTTAAATATTTCTTGCCACTCCCGTCTGGCCTGCATCGTTTCTGTTGAGAAATCAGCTGACAATCATATGGGTGCTTCCTTATAGATAATTGTTTTTCTCTTGCTGCTTTTAATATTCTCTCTTTGTCTTTTGCTCTTGACATTTCAATTATGATGTGCCTTGGTGTGGTCCTCTTAGGGTTCCTATATATTGGGGTTGAATGCGCTTCTTGGACTCCTAAGTCAATTTCTTTCACCAGGTGTGGGAAGTTTTTGGTCACTATTTCTTCAAATAGGTTTTCATTGTCTTGCTCTCTCTCTTTTTCTGGCACCCCTATAATTCGGATGTTGGTATGCTTGAGGTTGTCCCAGAGGCCTCTTACACTATCTTCAATTTTTTGGATTCTTTTGGTTTCTTGCTTTTTCAGCTGAGTGGATTTTGCTTCTTTGTATTTCAAATCTTTAACTTGGTTCTTGGGGTGCTCTAGAGTACTTTTAGGTCTTTGTATAATTTTTTTTATTTCAGTCAGTGTATGCTTAATTTCTGGTTGGTCCTTTTTCATATCCTTGAGAGTCTCGTTCATTTCCTTGTAAGTCTCATTCATTTCCAAGTTGGTCTTGTTAATTTCCTCACAGGTCTTGTTCAATTCCTGGTAGGTCTTGTTCATTTTCTCATAGGTCTTTTTTATTTCCTTATAGGTCTCGACCTTTTCTAGGAGCCTCTTGAAAAGCCCTATAACCATGGTTTTGAATTCCATGTCCAGTCGTTTTTTTCCCTCCATTTCTTTCACATCTGATTTCTTTCCATGTCTCTGCATGGTGGCTGCTTCCCTGAGTTGGTCAATTAGCTTTGTGTGGTAGATGTCCTACAAGGGACAGTGGCTCAGCCTCCCCAGTTACCTGAGGTGGATATGGGTTGCACAGTCTTGTTGAAGGTAAGGTCAGGTTAATCATTGTTAGCACTTGGAGGGGTTGACCTCCAGGCCAATTGTCTTTGATGTTCAACTGTGCTCAGGTTGGATGGCTGGAGTCTCTGGGCCAAGCAGATAGCATCAGTTCTGCCCTATGCGGCCCCAGGGTCTCTGAGAGAGAGCCGCTGCAGAGCTCCACCGGCTCTCCCCAAATGAGTCTTCACACCCAACATCTCACCCAGGGTTGCAAAACAACAGTTTGACAGTTTCCCTAATGAAAGAGCAAGTCACGAGTGCTCTCTGCACGGTCATGCAGCTGCGCTGTTCCCAAGCTCACGTGCACTCCACACAAGCTCGCCTTCTCCACAAGCCCGCAGACTCCTGCAGCACCCAGGCTTTGGCATGCCCTCCCACTGTCCAGTTTTTACCCTGTATGATAGTGGGTTTCCTGGACTTTGCCCAGAGCTGGAGAATCAGTCCAGTGGGACGTCTTTGTCTCCCCCGTTCGAGAAAACTAGCCGGTTTTCAGCCGCCCGCCCTATCCGCTGGCACATGCACTTCTCCAAACTTCTGACTCCGCGCGTATCTTCAACACTGTCCGCCGCCATTCCTCCGAGTCACAGAGTCTTTATCTTCACTTTTATTTGTGGAATTTTCACTCGGCCAGCTTTCCAGTGATTCTGGATGGTGTTTGTTCTTTCGTTAAGTTGTAGTTTTGAAATTGCTGTGTATGGCAGCAAGATAGATGTTTACCTATGCCGCCATCTTGGTTCTCTTCTGCATCTCTTCTTTTGATTGTGAAAATAAGGTGCAAACTTGCCCTTCTTTGGAGCAATATCTCAATCTGTTGAGATATTGCTTCCTGGCAATTGTCGACAATTTGGGTCAAATAAAGTCACAAAAATTCTCTATAGGTTTGAATGTTTCTTATGTGTTGACTATCCTAAAGGTAACATGGCAAAAAAAAGGAATGTAGGTGAGTGACTCAGGCAATTTATTCTAACGGCCTGAAGCCTCAAATGTCTTTCCCTGTAAACTATAATATCCACACAGAAATTTCTGTAAAGTTAAATAAGTCTATAAACACAACAAACTTAATCCAAATGACCATTTGCTGAAAACTTGGCTAATTAATTTATTGGCTGTTTTTTGTTTTCTTATGTGTCCACTTGGCTCGGCTTCAGTTCCCAGTCACTGGAGTAGACACTACACCAGGTATTGCTGTGAAGGGATTTGGCAGATGGAATAAGGGCCTCTAATGAGACATTACAGAAATCTCAGGGAGCATCTGGATAACGTAAGTGGGCCTGGTTCAATCAGTTGAAAGGCCTCAGAAGCAGAAGCCTTAAAAGCTTCCGTGAAAAAAAAAGATTCCACCTGTGAACAGGAGTCTCACCCATTCCTGTGAAATCCATCCTGCTCACACTCTCCCCCTCCCGTCTGCCTCAGACAACTTCGGCCTATGCCTGTGAGTTCCACCTGCCTGTGGTCTTCCTGTTGTGACCACTGGCCTTATGGGTTTCAAACTTGCTTAGCCAGCACCCACAATCCATAAGCAAATTGCTTGTAATAAATGTATACATTTACATATATACTGTACTGGTTCTGCCTCTCTTGTTGAAACCTGACTGACACCCACAAACTGGAAGGGGATGTGCCTGAAAGGAATGAGGTATGCATTATAGGCCCTTCCAGGCCCCACTGAGAGTAATACAATAGTAAAGGAAATGAAAAGGTATGTTAATAAATAAACTTAACTTTGCTCCTCTATTAAAACAAAGCAAATAGCCCAGCCAAAGTAAATAGCTCAGTGGCGGAGCATTGACTCATGCACCTAGAGGTTGCTATTGCTATTCAATTCCCGGTCAGGACACAGGCCTGGGTTGGAGGCTCGGCCTCAGTAGGGAGTTTGCAGGAAGCAGCAGGTCAATGTTTCTCTCATTGATGTTTCTCTCTCTCCCCCTCCCTCTTCCCCTCTCTGAAATCTTATCTAATAAAAGAGTGATATTCAAATTAACCATCACTCTGCTACACCCACAAGCCACGCCCCCCAGCCAATCAGGAGACTATGAAAATTAACCCGACCAAGATGGCTCCAACCACAGAGGGAAAAGGAGGGAGGCTTGGGTTTCCCCAGCAATGGAGGAAGCAAAGCTTTCCACATACCCTGGCCAGCCCAGGCCTCCACTCCAGGCTACAAAATTTCAATTATAGAAGATAAATAAATCCTAACAAAAATGGCAACGGCCACAGAACTGGAGAAAGCAGAAGGCTAGGGTTTCCCCCAGTGATGGACGAAGCCAAGCTTCTGCAGCCCTGGCCTGCCTTGGCCTCCACTTAAGGCTACAAAGTTTCAATTATAGAAGAAAAATAAATTCCAACAGAAATGGCTGCCACCACTGAGCGAGCAGAAGGCTTGGCTTTGCTCCAGGCTAAAAAGTTTCAATTGTAGAAGATAAATAAATCCCAGACACCAGGGCCTCCACTTGGGTCACTGGGGGGCATGGCCAACCTGCAAACCACCACAGGTCCTTGCCCAGGCCTGACTGACATCCACAAACTGGAAGGAGATGCACTCCATGCCCCAAGGGAACCCCACCCTGATCCAGGACAGCCTTCAGGGCAAACTAGCTAGTCCACCCATTCACCAGGCCTCTATCCTATCTAATAAAAGAATAATATGCAGATTGACCACCACTCCAACACACAAGATGGCTGCCCCCATGTGGTCAAAGATCCTGCCCCCATGTGGACACAAGATAGCCACCACAAGATGGCCAGCAGGGGAGGGCAGTTGAGAGAGATCAGGCCTGCAAGGGAGGGCATTTGGTGGCAATCAAGCCTGCAGAGGAGGGCAGTTAGGGGTGACCAGGCCAGCAGAGGAGGGAAGTTGGAGGTGACAGGGCCTGCAGGGAAGGGCAATTGTGGGGGACCTAGGCCTACAGGGGAGAGCAGTTAGGGGTGACCAGGCCTGCAGGGGAGGGCAGTTAGGAGCAAACAGGCCAGAGCAGTTAGGCATCAAGCAGGCTGGCAGGGGAGTGGTTAGGGGGTGATCAGGCTGGCAGGCAGAAGTGGTTAGGGGCAATCAGGCAGGCGAGCAGTTGGGAGCCAGCAGTCCTGGACTGTGAGAGGGATGTCTGACTGCCTGTGTAGGCCTGATCCCGGTAGGCCTGGGATGCACCAAATTCCTTGTAGTTTGGTCCAAAAGGCACTGACTGTCCTGATTGAATCTGTTCCAATTGGTCAGTGAAGAAGCTGATGGAGATATAGCTGTGTAGCTCTGATTGGATGGGGGAAACATCAGTCTTATTGGTGGAAATAGGATTCTAGGAACTCCTTTGTAAGGCTGGCTCATATGGCAGAAACACAGTGCAGTAGGTGATAGTTCAGTGAAGCCTGCTTCCTGAGGAGCAGGTGCCATGACAGGCTCGTGTAGAAATGACTGCTAGGCTGTTGTTTTTTTTACATTCAAGCCCAGCTGGCCACCAGGAGCCCTTATAGATGCCTTCTTTCTCAGGTCCATTGATGAAGATGAGTTGAACAGTGCTGCTCTGCACTTGGCCTATAAGAATAACTCCTGTGTCTACCTGTCCTAGCAGCCAGAAAAGGACATGCCAGTTTACCTCTGACAATGAAAGCAGGGTGTCTCAGATTCGGCCTGACAGTGCCAGGAAGAGAAATGGGCCTCTGTTCTGCTGGACCATGGGGATCAGAATGCACTGAACATTGATGGCATTACTGTTCTCCCCTGTACTGCCATTAGTCCACCTGTTTTCGGCTTCCAAAACAACTTTGCAGTTGTTGCCTCTCTGCTCTCCCCTTATTTCTAGACTTATGAATTTTTAAAAGAAATCCTCTTTCTATAATGTACTTCTTTTTATTATTGACTAGAGGCCCGGTGCACGAAATTTGTGCATGGGGGGGGGGGAGGGTTGTCCCTCAGCCCAGCCTGCACCCTCTCCAATCTAAGACCCCTCGAGGGATGTCCAACTGCCCTTTTAGGCCCAATCCTACTGGGCTGAGCATAAGGTGGCTTCTATGGTAGCGTTGTGCTCCTTAAAGACAACATCCATCTTATTCTTTGGAGCATACATGTATATTATGCATGTCCTTCTGTATGTATGACACATTTCACAGTTTAAAAAACACACATAAACTCGTAATAACCAGGAGAACTGCCAGGGCAACACCGAGAGGCTGGAGACCAGGTTCCAGAAGGTGTGAGCAGAGGAGAGCATGGACTGAGAAAAGGAGAGCAAAGACACTCACAGGCTAGACTCCCAGGAGAAAGGAGCCGCGGAGAAAGCCCAGCTGCCCCAGGCCCAGACTCGGAGCCTTTCTCCTGCAACAGGACTGTCACTCCCAGGCCAGCCCAGCTTTCCCAGGGAGAGTTTCCCTGCCTCTGAGCCCTACCCTGTGCTTCCTCGGTTGGCATCCATGACCCAGGTGGTCCTCCACCCTGTCAAAATGTGGGCAACAGCTCAGCTTCCTAACACTAACTGCAGTTGGCCACTCTGCTCAGCCTCAGAGCTTTGTCTCAGCCAAGAAGAAGCCCGAGGCCTTGGGCCAGTGCTTGGCTCCTAATCCAGACTCCTTCCATTTCTGTCCCTAACTATCAGATGTCAAGCTCGCCCCCAGCCTCCTGCAAAGCCATGTGCATCAGGGCTCGGGGAGCTGGGGTTTGCTCAGCCTCTGCAGGGCTAGGGGAGGTCAGCACAGGCATCGGCATAGGAAGAGCCTTGGAAATCACCTAGTCTGTGCTGTCTTTGGAGGCCCAAACACCGAGGCCAGAAGCAATCCGTCCAAGGCCTCACGGCTAGAGCTGCCTTTCTAGAAAGACCTGAACCTACCTGTGACTGACGCCTCTCTAGGTGGAGACTCAGGGAACAGTGCCCCCCACCTTGTCTCAGTGGCTCAGAGCTGAGCAGGAATCCCCTCCCGGAGCTGCTGGCAGTGTGCCCAGGCTGCCCTGCACAGCCTTGGTGCATCCCAAAAGCGTGTGGCCTTGATTGGCCCTCCCTTCGTTTTAAAAAGGTGGAATGAATTTGCCCTGTAATTATAAAAGAAAACTGTTTCCCATAGAAAATTTGGAAAATACAGAAACATCTAAAGAAAATAAAATTACTCATAATGCCACAAGTGCAAACTGTTATGGTTCAGGCAACATGACTGAGCTCTTCAAAAGAAATCGTTCCTAAAACAAGCAGGTCCCCTGCATACATTTACCCTGTAGGTGACAAAATTGACTCAGCACTGTCCCAAGAACGACGCTGCGTCTGGGCTGCCCAGGAGGTGCGGGCAGCTCTGTGGCTGAATGCATGTGGGTAGGGCTGTGCCCTGGTCCCAGCCAGTGGCACTGGCCCCACACAGCTCTAGGCCTCCAGTGGCCACCGGGGAGGCTGAGTGTGGGTCCATGATGGAACCTGCAGAAAAGGATAGGGGTTGGCCTGTCCCCACAGCAGCAAGAGGCTTTTCCAGGCCCTCAAGCTCCTCCACAAGAGAAGAGGGCTCCTTGGTGCCCCAGGCCTTGGAGCCTTTACTGCAGCAGCCCTGGCATCCTGGCTACTTTTCCCAGCCTCCCTGCCCCTGGAACACAGGATGCTCCAGAGAGCCCTGCAGTGCTGGGACATCCTCACAGCCCTGCCAGGCTGGCCCCTCACTCCAGGCTGGCCCTTACCCCTGCAGATAAGATCTTGACTGGGAACATCATGGGGTCCCTTCCCATTGCTTTCCAGGGCCCAGCCAAATCTACAGACCTGAAGGTGAGCACCTGAGGGCATGATCTGAGTCTTGCAATCAGCCACCTGGTTGCAACCTCACCCACACTGTGCAGGATAAAATGCCCCAAGTGCAATGGTGGGTTGCATGGGGAGAAGGGAGAAGGGAGTCAGAGAGAGGCTGATGCGGCAGGAAAAGGGGCTCCTGATTACACTGGAGCTGGGAAGAGCCCACACATCAACTGGTTCCTGCTGCCGGGGACGAAGGAATTTAGGAAGAAAGGGAAGTGGAGGGAGCAGGAAAAGATGGGAAACAGTGAAGTACAGATGCTTTCATCACAAGTTACAGAAATTGACCTTTATTTATTGTACTAAAGTCTGTTTTGCTTTTGATACAAAGTAAGGTTTCATTACAGAAAATCCCAGTCTGTCGGAACAGTACCTGTGCACACTGTACCATCACAGTCCCACTGTCTGCAGCTCAGAGCAATGCCCCGAGTGAGTGTAAGACTCGAGACAGCCTCGTGTCTCAGCTGTCTGAGCTAGAAACTTGTACCTGTAAAACAAAGGGCAGCACTGAGGACCCAAATGTGTTTCTTTTTGAACAACTGTGCAAGAAAATATATCCCTTTTTAAAAAATGTCAGTATGGCTAAACTACCATCTAGTGTCTAGAATTACAAAGGATAAAATGAAATCAAAGATTCATTGCTAGTAAAATGAAATGTTAGGAACAGTATTAAAATATAGGTCCTACCCCAGTGACACACGGACCCCGGTACAGTACCTATTAACAACAAGACGCACAGTTTAGGGAGGAACCACATCAAATCTGTAGCCAGAGGTACCCAGGTCAGAAGTGCAAAAAAAAAGAAAAAATGAAAGTCCCAATGAAGATATCCGCAAAGAGCACTGGGCATGCTGGGAACGCTGCAGCCAAGACTAACAGGTCCTGACCACTTTTTAGATTTTGACAACACTAATCACTAGGCTTCCCCGAAGACTCTCAACTCAAAGTCTGAGACACTTTTCATGTCCAAAAGAGCTGACATGTCTGCTCCCTCTACAGTTTGATAAGTACCCTGCGAACATTGCACTGAGAAAGGCTGTCTCTATTTACAGAACCTACAAAAGACCAACAGCATGCATCGGCTTGGCCTCCTGCCAGAACCAGTCGTCAGCATGAGCCTGAGAGGCTCTGCAGGACGGAGAAAGGCAGAAATGATAAAGGCAGAGGGAGGAGAGATGAGAAGGCATGCAGGCAGAAGGGAAAGTCTGAGACGAGTCTGTGAAATGCCAGCATCGCCTGCCCTGGTGCGGGCAGGGAAACCACTGCCGCTGGCGAGTCGGCCCCACAAAGGCACTGGTTCTGCCACCACCAATGTCCAAGCATCAGCCATGGCGATGTCCTTCCAGGAGAGATGCCACCAAGGAGCAGGTTTTTCAGAGCTCTGGTCCCGCCACGAACCTTCTAGAGCAGAGCAGCCCATTGAGGTTCCAGAGTTATTTCGCTGAAAACAGGAACAAAACCAAAACACGAAAGCAACACGGGATGGACAGGGGCAGGGGCTGGGCACCAACAACATGGGCCGTTCAAGTAAACAGAAACAACCAAATACTTAGAAAGGCTTGTAAACTTGTGGTATGAAAGGTTCTCTGCAGCATCTCGGATCGCTGGCCTCGGAAGGCTGGTGTGGAACCTCTAGCAGAGTCCTGGGTGGTTATTGTTTTGTCTTAAAGCACACGTGTGAGCAAGACAGTCTGCTGGGCTGGGCCCGGGGCCACGTGTCTGCGGCCCACTATTTCAAAGGGGAGCAGCTGGGGCCCTGCTCGTGGGCCCTCCCCCGGTGCTCACGTTCCGATGGACTTTCAGTTAGAGAAGCTGAGCCAGGCCCGACGCTGGTGACAAGCTGCCTCCGTTCCCAGCACAGTGGCCTACGGCGGGCAGGCTGGAATCCACAGGACTTTGCTCTGCTCTTGGCTGACCAAGGCCATGATCTGATCACAAATGCTCGACAGGGCTCCTCCCTGGACGACCCCTGCAAAAGAGAAAGACCCCAGGTACGAGGCAAATATATACACCCTTTACTCTTTCTGCTTCTCCGCCTATTTTGAGCTCCTGCCTCTCCTGTCCACTTTGTTCCATCAGCAAGAAATTGGGGAAAAAGAAGAGGTAAACACAAATCACTTTGGCTTTTTATCTGTCTCTCTGGCCCACTGTTCAATAGGACGCTGAAAGCATGGGCTTAAATGAAGGTGGGTGTCAAACCTTGCCGGTCTTCCCCGGCTCCTGTTATAGGGTAACCGGGTGTAACCCTGGGCATCACATGCAAGTAGGCCTGGTGCCCAGTATTGACCTTGGGGAACCCAGCATATTGGAAAGCCATTTGGGGATGTGTTATGAAGGTCTGGTCCTCAGAACTGTGCAGGAAACAGAGGTTAGGAGCTGGACATCCCATGGACCAGAGAGGATTCCCAGCAAAGACATGACGTTTTCATGTGTGTCCCAGCCCTGCTCACAGGCTTTCGACACCACGGGCACTGAGACACCAGCCAGGGCATTCAGTGTGCTCCACAGAACACGCAGTAGACAGAGAGTGTCTCAGGTGCCCATCACAGGCATGCACAGGACTTGCTGGGGAGTGCTAGAAACTGCTATAGACACATGACAGAATCTGTGTGTGTGATGAATCTAATAACGAAGCAAGGCCTGTTTTTCACACGTTTGGAGTTTTAAATCTTCATTTCTCTAGTAACTGTTAATGTATTTGACTAAAATACTGGTCTGTGGGGGACTGGAAATTAACGCGCACACACATACACAGGGAAGCACCAAGGTTGGTTCTGAGAATCGCTGCATATGAAGCACAGATCCAGCAGCCTCCATGTTACCGACAATCACTGCCACACCCCTCCATGACCACTACCTATTACCCCCCACAAATGACTAATGTTGTGGAGGCTGAAAGCTATAGGGTCAGTGACAGCCAGCAGCTGGAGTCAGGCCTATTGTGGTTTGCTTTGTTTCAAAGACCAGGGATGGTAAGGTCGCAGCTTTTCTTCACCAAACCTCAGGGCAAAACTGACCTGCCTGTGGGGTGCTGGGAGCACAGGGTCATGGCCACCTCACGCTGCCGCCCAGAAACCCAGAAGCTGTGCTACAGGCTCTAAGACAGACCTGCCACTGCACATGTGACAAATCTGGGTGGATAGGCCAGACCTGGCCTGGGGCCAAATCAGGGAGCTTTACCTCTCAACCTATTAAATTCCTGCACTGCCCTATGCCTGCCATCAGAACATCTGAAACGAGTGTTGGCAAGGGCAGCACTGGCCCCCAGCAAGCATGGGCTGTGCCATGTCTAATCCTCTTCGGGACACCTACCTGTGAAGTACCTACTGTACTCCTGCTCAATCTTCTGAGCCGTCTCAAACTGCTCTTTGGAATGCCTCTGTGTCACCTTGTCCTTCAGGTACACGGGGTCTCTCTGCTCCCTGTGGGGACATGCAGGAAACCGAGTGAGCCTCGTGCTTCCCCAGGCCCCCCTCTTCCATTCCTTTGTCCAGAGTAACAGGATCCCCGCGTGCTCCCTTTGTAAGCACAGCTGTAGCATACAGGCTCCATGGAGAGCTCTGGGCAGAGGTGGCAGGGGGCACTCCCGTGCACGCACATAATGAACAGATACCCCAGCGGCCCCCGAGAGCAGGTACCAGAAGCCTGGAAGCACAAATGGGCAAAAAGAGGGGCTTTGATGAGCTGTTAGCCCAACTAGAGGTCAGAGAGCAGAGGCTCACCCATGACAGCCTGCTCCTGGCAGAGCTGGGCACCCAGGCCCCCTAGCTCCTGTGTTCTGTGAGCACCCAGCTGAGGGCCCCTAGCTCCTGTGTCCTGTGAGCACCCGGCTGAGGGCCCCTAGCTCCTGTGTTCTGTGAGCACCCGGCTGAGGGCCCCTAGCTCCTGTGTCCTGTGAGCACCCGGCTGAGGGCCCCTAGCTCCTGTGTCCTGTGGGCACCTGGCTGAGGCCCCCTAGCTCCTGTGTCCTGTGAGCACCCGGCTGAGGGCCCCTAGCTCCTGTGTCCTGTGGGCACCCGGCTGAGGCCCTCTAGCTCCTGTGTCCTGTGGGCACCCGGCTGAGGCCCTCTAGCTCCTGTGTCCTGTGGGCACCCGGCTGAGGGCCCCTAGCTCCTGTGTCCTGTGGGCACCCAGCTGAGAGGCAGAAGGGAATGGGGCAAGAGCAGGAGAGCTCTGCAGACAAAGCGGGACATACTCAGAGCTAGGGCTGCACCCAAACAGGGCAGAGGGGGCGGTCAGGGAGGGGCTAAGCCAGGCTAACATTGCCCGGCTCTGAACGTGAGACAGCAGCTTGAGGCAGAAGAGGTGTTCCCACATGTGCTGCCTATTTCAAGGTCAACAGGCTGGTCTCATTCATCCAACCCCACCCTATGCCCCAGCCCCACCACCTGATACCCCAGCCCCACCACCCAGTGCCCCTGCACCACCACCCTGACCGTGGGAGCGGCAGCTCCGCCAGCCAGGCCCAGGCCCAGCCCAGGAGCCCCCACCTACTTGATGTGCTTGGCGCTCTTGTAGTGGATGAAGATGACGATGGGGTAGATGTGCATGTGGTGCAGCCGCTCGATGGCGTGGGGGGCGACATCCAGCAGACAGTGCCAGTTCTGCGGGGGGCGGGTGGAGAGTGAGCGCCAGGGCCTGAGGGCCGGGCCTCGGAAACATTGCAGGCCTTCTGGGGACACCTTCCACTTTCTCTGCCACCAATGGGGCCCACCTCTCCCCTCACAGGATCTGCCTGTCTCTACAAATGAGCACCAAGACCAAGTTCTACCCGTGAACAAGGAAGCAAGACCATCCTTCATGAAGACAAGGCATGACAAACGGTGGGGAAGCTAACCCCAAACTCTCATCCCACAGCTGTCAGCACTGATGGAGTCAAGGCTGGGAGCCAGTGCCTAGTGGGGGCTGGATGGACGACTGCAAACTTCCTTTCCTGCCTTTGCCCAGATATGGGAACTTTTTAAGCACTACCCCACCTCACTCTCTGACGAGCAAGGCCTATGGTGGCAGACAGGAGTGTCTGTCTTTGGGGGACTGTGATTGAAATGTGTGCCAGGCTTCCCTGAGCCTCTAGGCAGAGTATGAGCCAGAAGAAGCCCAAGGTACCATGCCTATGGCTCTCCACACTGTGGACTAAGTGCCTGGAGCTCATCACTCCGCCTGGGCATCTGCACTTACAGCTCTAGGAGGCCCAGGAAGGCGGGACCTGAGGAGCACACACAACATTGAAGGTGCCTTTCCCACACGCCCTGTGATCTGTGATGTTCACTTTCTCTTATGAAGTGAACCCCAGAACCTTCCAGAGCCTAAAAACCCACAGCAAGGACTGCTGGCCCACCCAGGGGCAGGATCCTGACAGAAGCCTGGACCCTGTCCCAGCAAAGGCACAGGAAAGCTCTCACCCAGCTCAGCAGACGTGTATGGGACCCAACTGCAGACCTCCCTCCAAGAGAAACCTGTGCACAGGGTGACTCCTGCACCCTTCCCTCACACCTCCTACTCATGATGACTCCTGCACCCCTCCCTCATACCCCCTACACATGGTGACTCCTGCACCCATTCCTACATCCTGTACACATGATGACTCCTGTACCCTCCCCTACACCCTGTGCATAGGGTGACTCCTGTACCATACCCTACATCCCCTACATCCCCTACACAGAGTAACTCCTGCACCCTCTCCTACATCTCGTGCACAGGGTGACTCCTGCACCCTCCCCTACACCCCGTGCATAGGGTGACTCCTGCACCCTCCCCTACACCCCATGCACAGGGTGACTCCGGCACCCTCCCCTACACCCCATGCACAGGGTGACTCCGGCACCCTCCCCTACACCCCATGCACAGGGTGACTCCGGCACCCTCCCCTACACCCCATGCACAGGGTGACTCCGGCACCCTCCCCTACACCCCATGCACAGGGTGACTCCGGCACCCTCCCCTACACCCCATGCACAGGGTGACTCCTGCACCCTCCCCTATACCCCTTGCACAGGGTGGGTGACTCCTGCACCCTCCCCTACACCCTGTGCACAGGGTGACTCCTGCACCCTCCCCTACACCCCATGCACAGGGTGACTCCTGCACCCTCCCCTACACCCCATGCACAGGGTGACTCCTGCACCCTCCCCTATACCCCTTGCACAGGGTGGGTGACTCCGGCACCCTCCCCTACACCCCATGCACAGGGTGACTCCTGCACCCTCCCCTATACCCCTTGCACAGGGTGGGTGACTCCTGCACCCTCCCCTACACCCTGTGCACAGGGTGACTCCAGCACCCTCCCCTACACCCCATGCACAGGGTGACTCCTGCACCCTCCCCTACACCCCATGCACAGGGTGACTCCTGCACCCTCCCCTATACCCCTTGCACAGGGTGGGTGACTCCTGCACCCTCCCCTACACCCTGTGCACAGGGTGACTCCTGCACCCTCCCCTACACCCCATGCACAGGGTGACTCCTGCACCCTCCCCTACACCCCATGCACAGGGTGACTCCTGCACCCTCCCCTATACCCCTTGCACAGGGTGGGTGACTCCTGCACCCTCCCCTACACCCGGTGCACAGGGTGACTCCTGCACCCTCCCCTACACCCTGTGCACAGGGTGACTCCTGCACCCTCCCCTACACCCCATGCACAGGGTGACTCCTGCACCCTCCCCTACACCCCATGCACAGGGTGACTCCTGCACCCTCCCCTATACCCCTTGCACAGGGTAGGTGACTCCTGCACCCTCCCCTACACCCTGTGCACAGGGTGACTCCTGCACCCTCCCCTACACCCTGTGCACAGGGTGACTCCTGCACCCTCCCCTACACCCTGTGCACAGGGTGACTCCTGCACCCTCCCCTACACCCCATGCACAGGGTGACTCCTGCACCCTCCCCTACACCCCATGCACAGGGTGACTCCTGCACCCTCCCCTATACCCCTTGCACAGGGTGGGTGACTCCTGCACCCTCCCCTACACCCTGTGCACAGGGTGACTCCTGCACCCTCCCCTACACCCTGTGCACAGGGTGACTCCTGCACCCTCCCCTACACCCCATGCACAGGGTGACTCCTGCACCCTCCCCTACACCCCATGCACAGGGTGACTCCTGCACCCTCCCCTATACCCCTTGCACAGGGTGGGTGACTCCTGCACCCTCCCCTACACCCCATGCACAGGGTGACTCCTGCACCCTCCCCTACACCCCATGCACAGGGTGACTCCTGCACCCTCCCCTACACCCCATGCACAGGGTGACTCCTGCACCCTCCCCTACACCCCTTGCACAGGGTGTGTGACTCTTGCACCCTCTCCTATATCCCCTTGCACAGGGTGTGTGACTCTTGCACCCTCTCCTATATCCCATGCCCCTGATCGGTTTCCTCTTCATGAAAGAAGAAGCACAGAGCAGCCATGGGCCAGCCCCAAGAAGGCTCATCCGGACTCAAGAGCATGGGTGAGCTCACCGAGAGTCTGGGACTGCACGGGGCAGCACCCAAAGGCTCCAACAGGCGCAAACCCTCAGTCTGAAGCAACGGGTACCTTTTCTGTGATCTCCTTTATGGAAGCCACTGTGGTCACGTCAAAATGGCCACTCCTGCGCTTGTAGTCGACAAACAGGCAGTCTTTGACACCTCGCTCGATGGCCTGTTGGGAGGCCTTCATCACCTCTACAAACAGATACAGGCTTCAGGAGGCGGCACCGCGGGGCCCCCCTCGGGGAACTCTAGAGGCGCTGCTAGGACCAAGTCCTGCTGAGCTCAGTGCGGGGGGGGGGGGGGGGGGGGGGGCAGCGGGGACCCTTACCCAGGGGGCATCTGCAGAACTTGCTGGGTTCCTTGTTCACCAGCATTTCCTTCACCACGTCCAATAACGGCCCCAGAATCAGGACGGGTCTCAGGGAGGTACAGTCTACTTTCTGGACCCGCTGATAGGCAAGGCTCACCGAATCTGAGGGAGGGAGAGGGGCAGTGTCATGGTAACTGCCTGGGGTGAGGGGGGGAGAGTGGGTGGGGACACAGTCGTCCTGTTCTTACCAACTCCAGACAGGCTCACCCCTACACTCCTCAAACCCAGTGCCAGGCAGCGTGGCCAGCTCACCGAGTCTGCCTGGGACTTGCCCAGTCTTAGCACTGGAGCCCCACGTCCCAGGCACAGCAGGGCACAGTCATTCTGGAGTCCAGCACAACTTTCCATCTATAAAGATCCAAGCTTTCGGCACTTCCTTCTGTGTCTTAGGCCTGCTCACCCACCTCCCTACTCATTCTCTGCTCTAGGGACCTGTTGCCCAACAATGCAAACATACTTAACGCCACTGAGCTGGATACTTAAAAATGGCTATGATGGCAGACTTAATGATATGTGTTTTTACCACAAAAATATCAAATGGCAACTAAAACTAAAATGTGCAATTTCTGAAATAAGAATGAGTTGGATACAACAGAAGAGTGCATTGTGATCAGGAAAAAGGTCAGGAGAAAGCACTCGGGCTGAAGCAGAAGAGAAATATGGAAAATGTAGGGGGGTGGAGGGAGTGTAAAACACATAGGGAAAACAGTCAAAGAAGTAGGATAGAGCCATGGCTTGTGTTTCTAGGTAGTTAGAGCATTAGCATACAGACCAGAGAGTCATGGGTTCGATTCCCGATCAAGGGCATCTACCTGGGTTGCAGGTTCAATCCCTGGCCCTGCTGCTGGTTGGGTACAGGAGGCAACCAATTGATGTGTCTCTTTCACATCAATGTCTCTCTCTACCTCTCCCCCTCACCCCCCTCACTCCCTCCCTTCTTCTCTTCCACTCTCTCTAAAAATCAATGGACCAGTTTGGCTCAGTGGATAGAGCGTCGGACTGCGGACTGAAGGGTCCTGGGTTCGATTCCGGCAAGGGCATGTACCTTGGCTGAGGGCACATCCCAGTGGGGGGCGTGCAAGAGGCAGCTGATCGATGTCTCTCTCTCATCGATGTTTCCGACTTTCTATCCCTCTCCCTTCCGCTCTGTAAAAAATCAATGGAAAAAATATTCTTGGGTGACGATGAATCAAAAAATAAATACCGTATTTTCCGGTGTATAAGACAACTGGAACTGATGATGATAAGAGGACGATAACAAACAATAGGGAGAGAGCAAGTGCTGGGCAAGTCCCTGGCAAGTTAGCAACGCCCATCATAACTGCAAGCTACAATATTTTTATACCCGACTTTTGAGATTTTCCTGGGTTAAAAAGTCATCTTATACGCCTAAAAAATATGGTAATAAGATACAGAAGGAGAGAAAAGAAGAGCATAGAAGCAGTTTTAAAGAAACAGTGGTCAGGCATTTTCCAAATGACACAATTTTCCAAACTCTAAATACATGTGCACTTTTCCGAACATATATCATCTATACTAATAAAAGGGTAATATGCTAATTAGATCAATGTCTTTTGGATGACCTTCCGGACATCCTTCCAGACAAAGCCATGGTGGCAGGACTGAGGCAGAAGTGGTTAGGGGCGATCAAGCCAGCAAGGGAGAGAAGTTAGGGGGATCAGGCCGGCTGGGGAGAGCAGTTAGGGCAATCAGGCCAGCAGGCAGGTGAGTGGTTAAGAGCCAGTGGACCTGGATTGCCCGACATTTCCTGAGGAGTCCCAGATTGGAGAGGGTGCAGGCCAGACTGAGGGAACCCCCCTCCCCAACCCCGTGCATGAATTTCATGCACCAAGCCTCTAGTACTTCAATAAAATGAAAACAGAATTAGTCACCATGGGTTAAAAAAAAAACAAAAAACTACTTATAAGAGACATATAAATATAAAGCTACAAATGTTTAAAGTAAAAAGATAGAAAAAAAAAATGAACTGTGTAAACACTAACCAAAAGAAAGTTGGGTGTAACAATAACATCAGACAAAACAGACTTTAAGGCAAGAAACATTACTAGAGATAAAGATGTACATCTCATGATGATAAAAGGAACAGCTTACCAGGAAGATATAACAACTCAAAAGCTATATGCACCTAAAGACAACTTCAAAAAACAACTGATGAACTAAAAGGAAAAATAGACAAATAGCTATTTTTCAGAGATATTAATACATCCACTGAGCACACAACAAATACAGCAGAGATGGTGCCTATGGGAGAAAGGGAATGGTGATATTGAAAGTGGAGATCAAAGAAATAAAAGAAGAAAAGAAACAAAAAACTGAAGGGAGAAATCCAGGAGGTTGGCAGATTTTTTATCCATTAAGGGCAAGATGGTAAAAATATTTTAGGTTTTAGAGGCCAAAAGGCAAAATCAAGTAACTAAAAGGCTGTCTTTCTTACATTTTACCATGTAAGAACCTGGTCCCAGCAAGCAGGCAGTGGGCTATACTCGGTCCAGAGGCTAGGGGATGCTAACCCCTATCCTGACTCAGACTGAAAGGGGTCTAAGGCCTTAAGATATTAAGGGGAAGAATAGGGAAGAGAAGGAGGGAAGGAGGAATGGCTGCCTGCCTTCTGCTGCTCACTGCCACCTCCACACCCAGAAGGGCTCCTGTTCTAGGATAGCAGACACATTCCAGGGTCCCGAGCAACATGCACAAGCCCCTCCTGCTGTATGGGACGAGCACACCCTCTCCTCAAGGGCAACCTGACAGGGGATGTCTGACTCCCTAATATGCAACTCCAGGACGGTCAGCACCCAGCCCTGGGAGGATCTTATAAAAATCATTAATGGACCCAAAAGTGAGCCAGAAAGGGGCAAAGATCTGCAGAAACCAGTGGTCCTTGGTCACCACCCAGTAGTGCCTGTCCTTCCTGACTGACAGAACCTGCCTCACGGGAAGCCAGGATGTGCTAATTAAAACCCTGCCTGTTTCACACTCTTGCATATGAAAAGCTGCAGGGGGGGGTGGGGGCTTCTGGGTGAGCTATTTCAATAGCCACAATCAGCTGAGACACACTTTGCCTGGCCCCTTCCTCCTTCCTGCTGCCAGAACATGGGCGTGATGGCTGGAGCTGCAATGATATGTGGTGGCCATGGGAACAACTGATGAACTAAAGGGAAAAACCCACATCCTACAGATGGTAGACTAAAGACAGTGGCACCACCATTCCAACCCAGACACCTAACTCTGGACTACTTCTGTGCAAAAGCAAAATAAACCTCCTCTCTCTTATTTAAGTGCTTGTTGTAAGGATTCTACGGTCAACAGCAAACCCAATCCTGAAAGCCCGTCGGCAAAGTGAGCTCAGCCACTTGCCTTCAAAGAGTGGAATGGAGTCATTAGAAAGGGTGTCCAAGGCGAGGAGGTCTTTCCCATCTCTGGACCCACTGCGTTTGTGCTTATGTTTTCTTCGAAAGAAGGATCTGCGTGCAGCTGCGGACAGCGTCTTTGAGGCGTTGCTGTCATCTTTGACTTCGGACATGCTGAGCCTCCTGGAGAATTCTTGGTCCATCCTGCAGCCACAGGGAATGGCAAAGCTGGGAAGGGCCCATCTCCCACCCTGCCTGCCCCTGAGGAGGGCGAGAGCTGGAAGTCCACACTCCGCCAATACTCCTCTGCAGGTTTCCTGGGCACTTCACCCACCCATGCCACTGAGGAGCCCTGGAACCACGGCTGTGGGGCAACCTCTCAGAGCAGCAGGCAACGTTTATGTTCAGATGGCATCAAAGGACCAGGACAGTCCTCACAGGGAGGCACTGCAAGCTATGTGCCCTGCCACAGAGGAATGGGGCTCTGGTGCACACTGCAGCACGTACATCACGCGAAGTGAAGAAGCCAGTCACGGAGACCACAACTCTATGACCCCTTCCCTACCGAAGCCCAGGACAGGGAAACCTACAGACACAGAAAGTAGATTTGTGGTTGCGTAGGGTTAGAGGAGGGGCAGGGATGGCAGAGAAGGACAACTAAAGGGGCTAGGCTTCTTAGGCGATGAGACTGTTCTAAAATCTGTTCTATCCATGACTATACCAAAAGCCACGAATCGTACACTTTGAATAAATGTATGATATGTGAATTATACCTCAATAAATCTGTTAAACATTTTAAAAACTATGTCTCCTCATTGCCACTGTGTTTCTGTACAGCGCTGACTCATACACGGCAGTGACTTACACTAGGAGCAGCTTTCAGACAGCGATTTTGGGAGACGAGTCGACCAGAGCCGAGATGAGCAGCAGAATGAGTCCTCTGTCCTGGGGGAGAGTGCCACAGGCACCACCCCGTCCCGCCCCCAAGCCTGCCGACACAGCACTCACACGTATTTGCTGGGGATCTGCCCGCGCTGGATCTTCTGGGCATTCTCGTCCAGCTGCCAGGCCATCCAGGACCCAAACGTGCCCTGGGGCAAGGTGTCATCAACATAGAGGATGTCGTCTTTCTTAAAGCTCAGCTCGTGCTCCACCTCTGCCAGCCGGTCGTACAGGGCCCTGCGCCAGGCGATGAGGGAGAGGGTCAGGAGCCACAGGCCCTGGGTATGCTCTCTGCTCGGAGCTTTCCCAGACCAGGGACAGGACCTGCTGTCTCTCCTTGTTCGAAGAAGGGAGCAGGCTTTGCTAACGGGGCAAAGCAGTTGCCTTTCCTCCCTGAGACCCAGAGTGCCCTGGGGCAGGGGAGGGCACCTCACACCTATCAGGCAGAGAACTTGCCAAGGACCAAGGCCATGCCTACCCTTCCATGAGAACCTTTCCTTCTGCCTCCCTCCCTGAGTCAAGGCTGATGGTTCCTACAGACTGGAAACTCCCAGGAAGGAAACATGTCCCACCTTGGAGGGGGCCCTAGAGGCAGGGACCCAAATCTCATGGCACACAACTGACCAGTGCTCTTATTTTTTCTGTGGCCTCAGATCTTAGGGAATAGGAAGGCACCTAAGAGCATCCCCTAGAAGCTGCCAGGTGCCCCCCGCGCCCCCACATTGAGGACACTGTGGACATATTGCAGAGAATGGACAGACCTGGGTCGGGGGAAGATGGGAGAGGAGCGCAGCCCACAGGAAAATGGGGATCTTTGGTCTCAAAGGTCCCCAGGCCCCCAACCCTAAAGAGGGAGCCATCTGGCCCTGCGAGCCCTCAAGGGTTTTTCTAAGTCACAAACATCCCACCATGGGATGCAGTTTGGGGCCCAAGTCATGATCATGGTCCCACCCTTTGGGGTGAAAACAGAGACATTTACCAGGGACAGTCTCCATTGGAAGCCCCTCCCCTGGCCCCAAATCCCTGGAAGCCCTGGCACCGGCACCTGATGTAAAAGCTGTCGCCAGGCAGGCCTTTGACCTTGGAGAACTCCTCTGGGCGGTACTGCACCTTCAGGCGGACGCCATCCTTGGGCTTCAGCATTTCCACGTAGACCTCTTCCACCGTCTTGCTGCGCACATCCAGACTGCCATACTGCCCAGAGACAGGGAACCAGGGTCAAAGGGCAGAGGACAGAGCAGCTTGAGTACCCATGAGGGGCAGATTGTGGGATAAGGTGTAGGTTCAACATCCCTTAAAGGAGAACCTGCCTGCCTCCCCTTTGCAGGCAGGGCTGCTACATCTGCCTGTGTCCGGTATGCCCTCCACATTAGGATAGAAAGACGGTTTCCCCACCAAGGAGGGGGAGCTAGAGACAGGGACCCATTCCTCAGGGCACACAGCTGAGCGATGCTTTTACAATTCTTGTGGCCCGGGAGAAACCCTGCTCAGTCCTTCAGCAAGTAACGCCACCCTTCATCTTGCTTACACAACTTGTATTTCTCAAGGCCTACAACCCAGCTCCCATCAAGCAGACCTGGAGGGGCAGACACCACACTCGGCAGATCAGAATCCTGCTGCCCACAGGAGCCGAGCACTCCCCTCCAGACAGATGCCAGTGCCCATGATGCCCAGAGGGTCTTGGCAGCTCTGCCCCCTCCACACACACACACACACACACACACACACACACACACACACACACACACACACCCTGCACCGAGAACGAGGAAGCCTGATGTGCAGAGGGCTCAGAACTCACCTCCAGGATGAGGTCGCCCGGCACCAGGCCATCGGGGCCCTTGGCAGGACTGTCGTCCTCCACCTCAGCCACAAACACCCCGTGCAGGTTCCCACCGCACAGATGCACTCCAAGCTCCAGCTGGGACTTTCTGACAAAGACAACTCGTGGCTCTAGGGGCTTCTTGTTGGCATCTCCCACCATCCTTTCAGGAGAGAAATGGAGTTCCTTCATCAGGCCCAGGAGGAGGGCAGGAAAAAGGCAAAACAGCGGCCAAGGCCCTGTCTACTTGCTCCTGTGTCCCATGAGGTCTCAGAACCCAGGGAGCCAGGAGGTCCCACTGCAGGCCCAGTTCTAGTGATCAGCTGAGTTTTGGCGGAGGTGAAAACGAGGCCCTGGTTGCAAAGCCAGTTGGCAACAGAATGGGCATCAAAGCCCCTGCTTTCTGGCCAGCTGCCAGCCGCATGCCTTGGGCTGGGCATCGCTCCCACCTGGTGGTACTTGCTTTCCTCACCTTGGTCTGCCCGAGGAAGGTGAGAGCCAGTCCCACTGACCAGCACACAACTCAGGCGGCACAAGTTTACTGAGCAGCTTCTCAGCGCAGGCATGGCGCTGAAAAACGAAAAGGGGTCCCCTGCTATTGAGGAACCCACGGTGCACTGAGGGAGACTAAGGTGCTGTCAACAGACCAAGTACAGGACAGAGGACAGGGGTGGAGCCCAAGGACAGGGACCTCAGGGGAGAAGCCAGGTGATGACAAAGTGCTGCAGGTAAGTTCCAACATGACAGACCCGGTGCTGAGGCCACAGAGCTGGCCTCATGCTGAGCGAGGCCGGGTTTGGCTGGGGCCCTGCCATGACAGGTAAATGGTTCCATGCAGGGCTGCCTGCCTCCTCCTGCCCATAGCAAGGCTGCCCGCTCCTCTTGATTGCTCTCCACGCCCACCCTTTGCACACCCAACCCCTGCTCATCCTGAATGTCTGACCCAGCTGCCACCATTCTCTGCCACACTCCTGACAACTCCCTCACGGCCTGCAATGCCCCCCTAATACATACAAGAGAAATGAGGAAAGCAAGAAAGGGCAGGAAGGAGGAGGGGAAAGAGGACTCGTGTGCTCCCCACCCCGGATCCTAATGGCTTGCTGTGCGGTCTGCAGCACAGGTGAGCCCACTCCTCTAGATAATGTATGTGCTCAAGCCATGACAATGACCCACTGAGGCGCACGGGAGGAAGGCTCATAGCGCACATTTGCTGACCTGGAACTGGGGGCGCTCTGCTTGGTCGGGGGGGTGCCAGGACCCTCATCCTGCTCCATCAGTGGGTCAATGCCCGAGGGATGCTCCGGGACCACAGTACTGCTGCCCTGGAGAGTGGAGTGGGTGCTGGCAGGGTCCAGGTGGGAGCTGAGGGCACAGGACAAGAAGAATAGAGTAGCACGCAGCCTTCAGCAACCGGAGCCACTCCCTCTCTGGTGGCGACCAGGCAGGGCTGGAAACAGGGACCAGGCTACTCGACTGCACATCTTGTCCCCCTTGCACAACTGTGCAGTGCTGGGTAGCAGGGGCATTTCCGCCTCTCATCTGCCCTGCAACCACAGCAGGAAGACAAACACAGGCAGTGCATGCTCGTGGACAGGGGCTCTGGGCGCGAACCCCCTCTGGCCACCACACCACCAGGTGTGGGCCTCCTGCAGCACAAGGGGACCCAGCCATCCCTTTCCACACCCTATTTCAGGAGGAGACATCTTCCCTCTAATATGTCCTTTTCCCAAAATCACAGGTTAGGCAACTCTCCCTGTAGGGCAGCAGAATGCCCTGGTCTCCAGTAGGGAGCCGTGCACCTGCCCACCCAGACGGCCCCTCAGAGCCCAGGCCCTCACCTGGACCGGGAGTGGCTGCTGAGCTGGTGCATGTGTGGGTTGTACTGGGCCAGGATGGTGATGGTGTCACACTGCTGCCCGATGATGAGCCGGGCCTGCTGTTCCGTGGCGCTTCGCAGGTTTATGCCATTGAACTAGGGAACACCCAGAGCGAGTGGTGATGTGGCGGGATGGGGACACGGGGGTACCACTTCTCCACGGCAGGGAGGCTCCCGCTCACCTCAAGTAATTGGTCCCCATACTCAAGGCCAGCCTGGTGAGCGATGCTGCCCCCAGTCACCTTGGAGACGTAGACACCGCCCTTCTCTCCACTCACGATGGAGATGCCCAGGGGCTCTGAGCCCTTCTGCAGCTTGACATGGCGCGGCTCCTCCATGTAGGGCCTTGGAAGAGAGAAAAGAATTTTGGGGACTGGTACCTAAAGGAAGGGTTTGGGGAAGACCTGAGGTGAGGCATGCAATCAGCTATGCAGACAGGGCCAGGGAGCGCCAGACGCTCCTACGTGGACACAGCCAGATGAGAACACGATGACCCACCTTTGTACGACAGCGATACAAATCCCTGCAACCTCATGCTACACAAACACAACACACCGCATGGTACAGAAGCAGCCAGACACAAAGAACAAAGAATGGTCTGAACTGTACTAGTAAATACTAGTATACACAGGAGAAAAGCATGATTTCCATGTGAAATGAGTTCCCTTACAATGTGCAATTTACAACCCCCTAGTGGGGTCTAAAGATGCCTTCGGAGGAAAAGTAAGGCTTCTGGAATGACAGTCACCCAAGAAGAGACACATGAAGTATCAGTGTCTGTATTTACTGGGACACAGGGTGAGGTAAGATGACCATGGAAATTAAGCTATTGCAAACCCAAGCCACTAAAAAGGAAGCGGGAGGCTCAGAGCAAGGTGATGGCCATGCACTTGCAGGCCCGGGGGGAGCTGACCACGTGCCAAGGGCCCAAGGGGCTCGGTGGGGGCCTCCAGTCGGCCAACCTCAGACTCCTCAGGGAGGAGGATCTGGGCCTGGCAGCCACGGGCAGTCTCAGGAGGGATCTGTGCTGGTGACATCTGGAAGGTGCGAAAGGTTAAAAAGAAGAGGGATGCTCGGAGCAGGAGGACAACCACAGACTCCTGGAACACAAGATAGAAAGACAGCCACGTGACTGCACTTCACGCTGCCTTGAGCTCTCCCTTTCAGGACAAAATCATGGCCAGAGGCCTAAGTAGGACCAGTAGGAGAGCCATTCCCCTGGGGCTGCCCTCCAGCATGTGGGTGGGGATGGTCCATGTGGATCCATGTGATAAAGAAAGGCAGTCGGAGGGCAGGCCCTGACCCACCCGCCCCTGCCACCTGAGGTGCAGCACTCTCTCTCAGATGCTGACATTAAAAACCCTTCCTGACTGGTCTCTTCTCTCCTGCCCGAAGTGTTGTCTCCTCCCAGACTCACCTGCTCTGCAATGCCTTCCTCTACCCTCCAGCTCAGACGCATGAGTTCCGGGCCTGCACCATTCATCACTTTGAGACTCAACATGTATTAGAGTCCAGGCAGTTAAGTGTTTAAAACCCTTAGTGATGCCCTTGCCCTAGCTGGTCTGACTCGGTGGACAGAGCATCAGCCTATAGACCAAAGGGTCCCAGGTTCAATTCAGGTCAAGGGCTCATACCTCAGTGGTAGGCTCCTTCCCGGCCCAGGCCCTGGATAGGGCTCATGCAAGAGGCAACCAATCAAAGTGTTTCTTTCACATTGATATTTCTCTCTGTCCTACCCTCTCTCCTCCATTCTCCCTAAAAAATCAGTGGGAAAATATCCTCAGGTGAGGATTAACAACAAACCCTTAGTGAGCAACCACTCCAACACCCTCCTCACACCCCAGCCCAGGCGGGTGGCATAAGGCCCAGGCCAGCCCGCGAGTGTGGCAGAGTGAGTTTCTGACCCAGGCATCCTCAGTCCCCCTGAATACCCTCTCCTCTGTCCCACCTCCAACCAACACAACTATCTCAATAAAGAGCAGGTAACTGAATCGTCAGAGCCATACAACAGATGCCATAAAGCCTAACAAAGGACTTACTGACATGGAACAATGCTAAGGACATGCATGGCTGAGAAGACAGGCTGCTGGGACAACACGTCAGGGAGTGCTGGGTGACCAACTCAGAGTGGCCTTGGCCTAGGATCAACTCAATCAGAACTCACCTCCCCCTCTCCTACCAGGTGCCTTCCCACGGCAGCTCTGGCCCATTTGGAGATGTGCTACCCATCACTGTGCCCGGTACAGACGCTCAGGTCATGCTCACCTGTCCTTTCTCCGCTCCCCGAGGGCCACGGGGTTAACTGCAATTCTAGGCAACGTGGAGGCTGAGGTCTGGGACTGGCTACAAGAGGACAGGGTGTCGATGTTGAGGGGTGACTGCGGGGGTGTGCTGCATTCAGAATGCGACAATGAACCTGCCAAGAAAGGTGTGGGGTAACACAGAGCTGGATCTTGCATCTCAGCTCTCCAGCAGCCAAGACCCAGAGGGAGACATGATCCAGACATATGGCCCCACACCACGGCCACAGCTCGTGGCCTGGACTTCAGACGCGGGCTCCACAGGGCCTCTCCATCCCTCACTGCCAGGCTGAGCTGGACTCCCTGTTTACGGACTGGCTGGACTGAGAAGGCAGTCACAGCCCTGCCCAGACACTCCCCCAAGGGCACAGCGTGAACAGCAGGGGAGGGCGTGCTGGGAAGGCCTCACCTCTGTCGGAGCCCACAACAGACCGGGGATATCTTGGCGTTGATGGGATTTTAATGCGCTCGGCCTTGAACTGCAAGTTGCTTGAAGACCCTGCGTTCCACAGAGGACAGAACTTTAGGCCTGAGAGTCAGCACCATCCTCACCCTCTGTGGCCATGACAAAATGCAAAACAGGGCCCTGCCATTGATTCTCAAGGGGCCTAAATGTGGCTCAGGTGAGAAAAGCAGCTACCAAACACCCAGTATCTGAATGAACTATGCAGGCCTAGCATGCTCCCAAACAGACTCACAAATCTCACTTCCACCCCGGGACAGGGGCAGCAACCCAAGTGAGAGAGGCAGCTGTTCACCTGCGCTCACAGCCTGGGCACCGCCACACAGGCAAGTGCCAGCCTTCACTCTGGGCTGCATTCCGTAAATAAGGAGCACTTCAGAACCCACCCACCCCCCTCCCCCACCCAGGATGACCGACAAGCTCAGAGGCAGGAGCAGGGTTCCTGGGCCAAGGGGCCGCCAGGAACAACCGCATGGCCACTAGGAAAGCGAACAGCACAACAGACGGCCCAAGGAACTGTGCGGTGCAGAGCCGCCCCGAGCCCGGGAGGGAAGGTGCCACGGAGAGGCCACCACGAGGTGGGATGATGCCGCAGGTGGAGACGAACAAGCCAGGACTGCCACTATGACAAGGCTCGAGTGGCGCAGTTACCAAGACGGGCGCTGGAGGGCAGTGAGTTGGACCCGTGGGAGGCTCGCATCTCCGAGTAGTCGCTGCAGGCCCTGTGACTCAGGTCCAGGCTCAGGCGTCCCTGGTGCTGGACACTGTGGGAAAACCAGATGGGTGAGGGGCCAAGACTGGACGCAGCCCCTGGGAGAAACACAAGTGATAGGCAGCAAGGCCTCCCTCCCTGGGCTGGCAGAAGGGAGGCCTGGAAGCCACTGGCTGTCAGCTGAGGACAGCAGCCTGTCCGCAGCCATGCCAACAGCACATCCACGAGGGCCCTGCACGAGAGAGAGAGGGCCACACAAATGGAGCAGGAGCGGCCCACCCACCGCAGCTCAGCCAAGGCCAGGTTCTCTGGAGGAAGGGGTTCTACAGGGAAACGGGCTCTGAATCCTGGGGGGGCCTGGGAGAGGACAGAGGGCCCTGGCGAGGGATCCAGGAGCCTCCCTCAGGAGAATGTGCCTGGGAAGCCAGAGGGCAGAGAGCCCAGGCATCTTCCGCGTCAGGCCCAACGATGGCCTTTCTAACAGCATCATGAGAGCACATCTCTTCCTGCCTTAAATCCCCCGTGGTTTCCACTGCACTCCGAGAAAAACTCCAACTCTGTATTATGGCTGCAGATCCTGACAGTTGGTGCTCTGTGAGCTGGACTCACCTCTGACCCACTCTACCTTTGCTGGCTCCTCCACTCTGTCCCAAGAGCCCATCACACTGCTGCCAGAGGCCCAGGCACAGCACCAACAGCCTTCCTTACCGGAGACTCAGCCCACGTCCTGTGCAGCTGGCCTACAGCAGCATCCCCCCACCAGGTGGCCTCCCCACCATCCAATTTAACTCTCCACCGGCTTCCAACTCAGGCCAGCTAGTCACCTTGTTTTACGGTTTTCAGAGCTACTCAGCACCATGTGGTATAGCTCTGTTCATATTTTCCTATCTGCCTCCCACATGTGAACACAAACGCCATGAGTAGAAGCTTATCTATTTAGTTCTCCATTGCATCCCCCTGGAACTAGAACAGTCCATGGCATGCAGTAGGTACTCAATAAAAACTTGCCAAATAATAGAATGAATGAATGAATGAATGAACGAAGTAACTATTTTTTCAGGCTCAGTTTCCTCATCTATATAAAGCAGAGACACAGTAGTCCTTAGCACCTAGCGTTGCTGTGGCAATCGAGATGGTATTTACAAAGGTGTGAGCAGAGTGCCTGACAGTGAGCAACGAAGCACTGGCTACCATCACTATCACCTTTCCTTAAATACCTTTTCAAGCTCCACTTTCTCTGGGGTCCCAGCACTGCTGAAACCAGCCCTTTCACAGCTGGGCAGGGAAACCAAGGTGTGGCAGACTTTACATACCTGGGATGCAAAACCTGGGGGCTGATCTCTCTGGGGACGGGTGGAGAGCTGCAAGGGCCAACCCTGTGGCTACGCACAGTGTAGATAGGGTTCCTCAGGATGGAGCTCACAGTGGTGTTCGGGGTCATGCTCCGGGGAACGGTGCCTAGAAATGGGCAGGGTGAGAACCAGCTCCCCAAAGCACCCAGCCAGCCCACAGCTATACGAGCCTTTCTTTCTGCTGCTTCCTGTTTCCCAGGCCACTATGGGAGAAAGCACTCTGCAAAGCTAGGAAATGTCACTGACACTGACTAACATCACCCAGACAGGGCAGCACCTGCTCGCTCTGTGGACCTCTAGGCTGAGGACACACAGCTGACCCTTGAAATGACCACCCACTGCCCCAGGCACTGGGCAGTCCAGGGGCCACTAAGACCCTCCTCCGCTCGGCCCTGCCCAGCTGACTCACCCACAGATGCCTTGCCAGGGTAGAGTGGGGGGTTGCTGTGCCGGCTGGAGTGCCCTGGTGAGTAAGGAGACCACTCCGGGAGCTCTGGGGAGACTTCTCCACTGCCTGAGACCCATTTCTGCTCCTGCAGAACCAGAGGCAAAAGGGAGTGGCTGGAAACAGGGAAACGCATAGGTGTTTGCAAGCAACTCTGTCCCTTACACACTAGCTCCTCCCACTTGGACACGAAGTGACGGTCAGGAAATGTCCTTGCTCATTCAAGTTGCCTTATATACCTGGAGGGGAAGAACTGTCTTCAAAAATGCTCCGGAAGAAAACTACAGAGGAAGGTTCTGTTCTTTCCAATAAACAGGTTGTGTGTGTGCACAGGTGGACCGTGCATCAGAGCTGGTGAGGCTCTGTCTGCAGAGCAGCACCAGTCTCTTCTGCTCACAGCAGCTCTCCCTTCTGGAAATGACCACACGCCCGCCATAACCAGCCAGCCTGTCCTGCTGCCAGCTAAGAGTCTCTGTGCAACCCCTCCCTGAACCCCTCAAGGCAGGTCCATGTCACCTGGTTTTGTTGTACAGTTTCAAAGCTTCTTGTTGAATAAGCAAATTTAATGCTACACCCAAGAATGTGTTTCTCTCTTGGTGTCAGATCCCCAAGAATGTGCACATCTACGTGACTCTGCAAAGGAAGGCTGCTTCCACTAGCATCCACCTGCCTCCCTCCGCTCCTTCAGGTAGATGCTCAGAGCCAAGGAGCCAGGGCCAAGGACAAGGGGATGGCCAGCTACCCCTTCTACCCCTACCCTCAGCCCAGCGCTGGCCCTACCTCCAGGAACTGAGCAGGGATCACCACTGGTGCGAGCTTCGGCCGGAAGCTGGGTGCAGACTTTGGCCGGCGACGCTTCTGTCCTTGCTCATCCACCTTCTGGGAGGTGAGGTCCTCATCACAGGACTTCTTGGCGGGCAGGTAGGAGGATTCCCCGTCTGCTTCAGGGTAGTAGCTGGAAGCAATGCGGACCCTGGCTTTGCGAGGGGGCGAGGCGTGCATGGGTTCCCCAGGGTCCACGTCGCGGGGCAGGGCACTTGGGGGGCTGGTGGATGGGGAGCTGCCCACCAGAGTGGCCTCGGATTCAGAGCTGGTTTCTAGCCTGTGCTGGAACTTAATGGAGTCACTCCTCCTAGGAGGTTTTGGAGGCGTCAGAGGCCCCATCCTCTTGGAGGGCTGTGGGGAATGAGCAGGCCCAGGGCCGGGGAGCAGGTAGTCTATTTTGGGGGGTGTCTGGGGGCGTTTGAAAGTGTTAGGGTCGAAGATGGACTTTCTTTGCTTTGGCTTCTTGTAAACAGAGAGCTTCTCGGGCGCTGCTGCGGAGCTGAGTACGGCCTTGGGCCAGGTCCCGCCGCTGTGGGAACCCTCAGGCTCGGCCTTGTCCAAGGGAGCCTCCGTCGCCCCGCAGGAACCAGCTTCAGTCTCGAAGGGCAGCAGTGGCCGCCGGGCACACATGTCCCCCAGCCCATAGCCACGCTCCCCAGAGGCATCTGAGCGAAAAGAGCTCAGGCTACGCTCAGATGCGCTGGGACACGTGTGGGGAACGGCTGGGAAAGGTCCCCCAGGGAACGGCTTGTGCAGGAAGGAGCTGCCACCGCCTGGGGGGCCCGGCTCCTTCCTGTCCTCTGGCCTGTCTGTGCAGAAGATATCTGTCTGCGTGGAGTTGTTGTGCTGCATCAGGTTCCGCTTATTCTGAGCCTGGACCTCCGGACCATGGGCTCGGAAACTCAGCATCTTATCAGAGTCCTTGATGTTTTCAAAGATGTTCTGGCCACTCCATGAGGCGCTCTGAGGGAACACCTATGTAGGAACCACGGAGGAGTGAGAAAGAGAGAAAAAGATGACAGAACCTGGCATTGTTGCTGAAACTGCCCCGGCAGGAAGAGCAACGGCCAGAAATGGGCCCACACCGCAGAAAGCAAGCACATATAGGCACATGCACACACACACATGCATGTATCATACACACACATGCATGCATCACACACGTGCAGCTCATCACACACACATGCATCTCATCTCACACACATGAATCACATACATGCATCACACACACACACACACACACACACACACACGCATCCTCTCCCTGACCAGACGCTTTCTCACAGCCCTGCTCACTGGGACCCAGAGGAGAGCTGTACGTGCTCTTGACTTTGAGCACTTTCTGAAATCACCTGTATAATGCCCTACATACTTTTTAACATTGTTCAGTAAAAGAAAGATTCATTATTAACGATACATATCTTTTAGTATTCATGTAATGGATATCACTCAGCAATAAAAGAAATGAGCTATCAAGCCGTGAAAAGAAATGTAGGAAACTTAAATGCAAATAATTAAGTGAAAGAAGCCAATCTGGGAAGGCTACATTCCAAAGAAAAGACATTCTAAAAAAGACAGAATGATGGAGATGGTGAAAAGATCAATAATCTCCAGGGACAGGGTGAGAGAGAAAGAGATGGCGGGTGCAGCCAGAGGAGTATCAGCATCAGACAGCCATGCTGTGTGACACTGCATGGGGAACACATGTCCGTGCACATCTGTCCAAACTCACAGAATGTACAACACAGAGTAAGTCCTCATGTAAGCTGCGGACTTTGATTAATACTAATGTGTGAGCATCGTGGCAAATGAACCCCACTTATGCAAGATGTTACTAACAGAGGAAGCAGAGGGAGAAATATGAGAATTCTCTACACTAGTTCACCTTTCCTATAAATGTAAACTACTCCCCAAAACGTCTATTATTATAAAATAAATTTTTAAAACTTCACTTAATGAAGTAGATGGGCCTATTTTTCCAACTTTCTATTAATCAATCTTTTCAATTATGCAGAAAAGTTGATAGAAAAGTACAATGAATACTCATAAACCCACCATTTAGGTTCAACAATATTTTTAAAAACTGTCTATATGTTAATCTTGCAGAACATCTAAAAGTAAGTTACAATATGACATTTCAACCCTAACAACTTTATCACGTACTTCCCAAAACTAAGATCATTCTTCTCTGTGACTCCAATACTGTCATTGCTCCCATGAAAATCTACAATTCCTTAGGATCAACTAATTATTCAATCCAGATTCAAATGTACCCCACTACCCCCAAAATGCCCTTCATAGTTTTTAATTTTTGTTTTTAAACCAGATTCTGGTTGGGGTTCATGCACTCCCTGTACTTCGTAAATCAATACCCCTTTTCCAAGTGACACAGCAGTGGAGCTGGGGCTTTGTGAGAGCAGGGATGGGAGGGCAGGACCCTTACCTTCAGGAGGGAGAGGGTCAGGGAGTCCTGGCAGCTACGCAGCAGAGACTCACACTCATTCAGAGACTTGTTGTCCAGTGCGATGCCATTGATCTAGGGCCAAACAGAAAACCTGTCAGGCCTGCCGCCAGGACAGTGGGCCTGGTTCTGTAAGGTCCCCATGTCTGCAGCTGGCGGAGGAGACAGCCCTGCCCGAAAGGCCTGAAGAATCCAGGTAAGGAACTTCCATGGCACAAGGACCACAGCCTCGAGAGCACTCTACAAGATGTGTGTCTGACTAGGATCTGGACACCAAGGTCTCGGGGACAGCCAGCTCTGCTTCCTGCTGTGTAAGGTTGGGCCCCGATTTGGAACGCCTTCATGCACAAATTGGAAGAGAGTCACATGAGTCCCCCAGGGGCAGGAGGAGACTGAAAAGCACAGCCATGCTGTAAAAGGCCTCTGTAAACTAGAAAGTACCACTGTCTAGTTTGACTAGAGATGAAGTATCGTCATTGTTCACAGACACACCACCACAGCTTCTGCTTAAACTTCTGTCCACATCCCTCTCAGATGTGCTTCAATCTTAGAAAAAGTGTATGAGCAACAGGCAAACAGTCAGACCAGGCCGTACCCACACCGGGAACATGACACCCAACAGTGGGAAGGAACACAGCCCCATGCGGGGCAGAACAGCCAACTACACACTGTACCATTCTACTCATCTACCATTCTCAAGGTGACAGAAGTATAGAGGTGGAGAACAAAAGAGTTGCCAGGGCTTCTGAATGGGGGAGCAGGTGTGGGTGTCACTATAGAGGGGTAACAGGTAACACAAGGGAGAGTGTCGTGGTGGAACAGTTCTGTCTTTTTTGTTTGTTTGTTTGTTTGTTAAACATGATAAAATGACACAGAATTAAATAGACACACTGTACTGTCAACTACCTGGTTTTAATATTACAGCTATGTAAGGTATAATCATTAGAGAAACTGGGTGAGGGGTATATAGGAACCTCCCTATACTACTTTTTAACATTAATTATGAAATATTTTAACTGAATTATAATTATTTCAAGGTCAAAAGTTTAAAAAACATATGCAGAGATTAGAGTCGTGGATCACTTTGGTTGCTTTTTCTTTATAAATTTCCCATATCTTGAAATTTTTCACAATGGCCATGTTGCTTTTAACGTCTGTAGCCCCCCAAATCTGAAAAACTCTGACAAAGATGTGAGGTGAGGAGCTCCCACACACACTGCAGGTGAGGTTGAAAAGGCCAGGGCCTGGGGAGGGTACAGGGAAGGATCATATCAAATGTTAAATGCTTATCTGACCCAACAATTCCTCTGTCCCAGGGATAACCCTCCATGGCACACTCTCAGGGGGGGGGCCATGGGACCCGTGGAAGGAAGGATGCAGCAGGTGCCATGCAGCACAACTTGTAAAGGCAAAGATGCCCCGAGTTTCCGCTGGGGGTGCAGCTAAGAGCCTGTGCTGCTGCCGCTAAGGAACCTGCAGTTTCATGCATCACAAACAAAACAAGGCTAGCGGCTCGGTATACGATGATTCCATCTGGTTTTGTGTGTGTGTGTTTAAGTGGGATATACCCATGTTTTGAACATTTCTGGAAGAAAATGCAGTGAGTTGTTAACCATGGTGGCCATGGGAACTGATCGGTGCTGCGTCCAGAACTGGAGGAGTTCCTGCCACTGTGCCAGTTGCAGGACTGGATTGGGGGGGGGGGGGTCGGGGGGGGGGTATCATGCACACACGTATGCCTTCACTTTTAAAGAATTACTTACAAAGACTAAACGTGCATGCTCTATGACTCAGCCCCCTCACGGCACTGTGGGTGTGGTCACCAGGGATCTGCTAAGTCTCCCCACAGTGGCTGCTACACACGGGTGATGTCCAAGCGGGGCTGTTTGCAATGGCAGAAATGAAAACAACTCCTAGGTCCATCAATTGTGGAACAATTTAAACTACTACAAGGTGGACAAAAATAGTAAGGATTGACTTGGAAAGACATCCACAGTGGCAAACTGTAGCTAACATTAGATGATGTCATTATCGTATCATAAAAAGCGAACAAAACCCCAAAACCCCTATCTGTTCACACAGATCTGCATGAGTGCTTGTGGTCTGGCTGGGAGCATGTCTCCAAAAGGAGGTAGAGATACCTCAGGAGCAAGATCACAGGGAGGAGGGAACTACCATGTTACACATTTTGGTATTTCTTGAATATTTTACTGCAAAAGAGTCTTACTTTGGTAATAAAAAAATAAGTTTTAGAAGAAATGGGTAAAATATTAAATAAAAAAGATTTCTAAAAACTTATTTTTCTAATTGGCCTCACTATGCATTCATAGAAAGAATAAAGGTTGTAGAGAAATGCAGTGAAAATGTTAGCAAAGGTTATCTACTCCTTCCTAAACCTTTTCTGAACTTCTGAATTTTCTACAGTAAATAAAAACATACTATCAGAAGGGGGGAAATGATATTTAAATGTTCACATTTTTTTAAAAAGGCAAAGATAAAAACTGTGCTCATTACGTCTTGTTCATACCTCCCAAATTTGAATCTGTCTACACGTGCAGCGGGCGGCCCATCTTGGAGACTTACCGCCACAATCCTGTCCCCTACGGCAAGAGACCCCTCTTTGGCTGCGGGACTTCCGGGCACCACAGCAGCAGCATACACTCCATTCTCCAGACTGATGCCGCTGTCTGTCAACCACAGGAGTCCCCAGTTAACCCTGCCCAGTTGTATGACCCCTGGTTGTCCCATCTCATCTTTGGGAGACGCTCTTTCCAGGCATCTGTCCATCCCAACGCCCACCCAGGCCAAACCACCCAGGAGCTCATGGACGTGTGCGCTGGGGAGTGCCTCAGACAAGCAGGACCCAGGACCCAGAGGCCTCACACAGGGAGAGCACACAGGCTGCATTCAAGCAGCATCAGCACCGCAGCCCTGGGAATGAAGTGCACCCGAAAACACGAGGGGACCCGTGCCATCTAAAGCCCCTGCCCGCATCATGGGCCACTACCTTTCTGTCCACTCAGGCTGATGTGCAGGGGTGTGACCACCTTCCCGCCCAGGGACTTCCTCCGCCGTACGACCATGTTGATGGCCCCCTCCCCGTTGAGAAGCGCCTTGAGGGCCTGCTTCTTGTCCTTGTTGATGAGGTCCACGTCGTTGATCCTCAGCAGCCAATCATTGACCCTGCGGAGGATAGCCCACTCAAGGCCCATGCAGGCCTTAGGACTAGTGGGCCGCTCAACTGTTCCCATCCGGGGAGCCAAATGCCAGAAAGCAGGTGCCCCACATACATTCTCAGAAAGAGTCCCTCTTCCAGGATGGCCAAATGTTAAACTCACAGGTGCTGGAGCTAGACTGCCTGGGTTCAAGGCCTGGCTCCGCCACCTACCAGCTGAGGGACCTAACCCCTCGGGGTATCAGTGTCTCCATCTGTACAATGGGGTAGCGCCTACCTCATAGGATTGTAAAGATCAATGAATTATTTAAAGTACTTAAACCAGCAATGAGCACACAATTAGCACTATTTTCTCATCATTGGTATTTCATGGAATGAGCATGCAATGCACATCATAAGCTCTCACACATAGCATAAGCCCTTTTACTCAGAAATGCAAATGAGATATATTCATTTAACTGGCTCTCCAGGGCTTCCCACTAAGCCCTACCCTCCCTACCCTCCCTCAGAACTTGGGCTTCCTCAACTCTTACCGTAAGCGGCCATCTGCAATGCTTCCTTTGTCCACCTTAGTGACAAATATGCCGCAGTCTCCGGGCAAACAAGGCTCATTCACACCTTCCGCCATATCGAAACCCAGCGCCTTCAAGTCAATGTCTTCCTGTTGAAACAGCAGCAGCAGCCGCACACTTTACAAAGCAGTGCTGAGAAACATGTGGCCCAAGCCACTCCCTCTACTGTGGGACTGCACCTTCGCCATGATTGACAGGGCACATAGGTCCCAAGCAGCAGCCTCTGAGCTGCTACAACCTGCCCCTCTCAGCCATTCAGACACACGCCGCCACCAGCAACACCCCTGGGAGTCCTGGTCCTCCCTCTCTGTTCCGTGTGCCATGCCAGCATCTCAGGAAACCCTCTGCTGTAACCCAGCTGGAGCAAGTGCAGGGAAAGGATGCATTTGCGCCCCGGGAGGAAAAGCTGAACCTCCAAACTAGCCATTGGGACACTGGGGGACTGCGAGAGGGCACCCAAAGTCTTCATGTCAGGAGAACGGGCAGAAAACACACGAAGGAAGCTCACCGTCTCCCTTTCAAACTCTACAACTTCTGTTTCCCACTCCATGGAATCTGTGTCGATGGCTGAGTCATGGGAGCTGTGGGCCATTAGCTGCCGGAATCGGGCCTCCTTTTCCAGCTGGGATTCCATCTGCTCCCTGTGAAGAGCGGGAGCCATGGCCACGGCCCTGTGATTGGCGAAACATCCCACCCAAGTCACAGTCCGGAAACCAGGGGACCACCAATGAGCTTTCATCTCGTCCTTCGTGCCCGCTGCCCAACAAATCTGCAACACCAGGCCCAGGCTTCTTGTGTTTCAATGGGTTTTTAAAAGACTCAGAAATTCTTCTCACATTTATCTAGAAGTTTAATGCAATTCTATGAAAATGCCAGCAAGATATTTTCATAGGTACAGACAAGACTACTCTAAAGTTTATAGGGAAAGGCAAAAAGTGAAACAGCTACACTAATTTAGAAAATAAAGAATTAGGTGGGAGAAACCACTCTAATCCAATTTAAGAGTTTTTCTACAGCTACAGACTCAAGACTAAGGGGAGCTGCCAGAAAGAAAGACACACAGATCAATGAAATAGAAGGAAGGATTCAGAAACAGCCCCACCAAATACCAAAGATGCAGAGGTAAGGGAACAGAGGAAGGATAGTCTTCAATAATGATGGAGCTGCTGAACATCATGGGAAAAAATGTGCTGAACAAGCAAAGGAAGCGAACTTCAGATGGTCCAGGCAACCTGGCGCCAGGAAAATGGAAACCTCCTCCTGTCTAAAGCCCCAAGGGATCTGGGCTACACCTTAATTTGACTCCATCACTTGCTAGATCCAATATGGGTCCCTGGAGAGACTGTCGCTTTGCAATTTCTGAGGTTTTCCTTAGAGCACTCAAGGACCAGAGGTTCCAGGTTTCTATCTAATAAATGAAGCTCTCGTCTTCTGTTAGATGTCACTGATGGGAAGGGGAAGCTGCACACCCTTCAGAAGGGTGCAGCTCAGTGAGCAGGGCTAGCACACTCCCACTCCCCTGCCTCTTGCCTCCATCCCTGGGAAGCTCCTGGCACAGACTGAGCCACTGCTCCTCAACCAGAATCTGGTCCTGGCCTCAGTGATGGCTCCTGGGCTCTGCAATTTCTCTTTAAACTTTGATATTTGTATTTTCAATCTACTGCTTAGTGTCACCAACCTTAAATGACACCCTGGGAACTGTCACAGAGGGAGGTTATCTTACATTCCAAACAGTCTCTTCCAGGTTGGCATCCGAGTAACACAGCAGGACAGGCTGTGAGTGGTGGTCACAATCGCCTGCAAACCACCACAACCGTCATCACTCTGTTCCTTTGTACTTGTCTCTCTGATGGGCCTGCCTATGGTCTGTCTCCTTCTGTGTGCTGTGAGCCCCGCAGGGCAGGGACCTGGCCGGCCTCCTCGGCCGTCTCCCCTGTGCCTCCCACAGGCCTGACCCAGAGCGGGTTCAGTTGATGAAAGAGTGAGGGAAGGAGGGATGGAGGTAAGAGGGAGGGAGGGAAGTAATGGACAATGCATGCTCGCCTATGCCCAGTTGGGCTGCCTTGGAGCAGGCCCTTCCTTCGTATATGCCTTTGCTCATAGCGCACACCTCCATGTGCTCACCAAAGGGCCACTGCCATCTTCTCGGCTGGTCTAAGAATTTCTAATTAACTCTGTACGTGGAGGCAGCATTTGAACCCATTCTATAGATTGACAGAATAAGGCAGAGAGAAGGAACAGATGGCCAGGCCCTGCCCTGAGTGGAGGGTGGGCACTTCACTCCCAGGTACACACGGAGCCCGGCAGGCGCCCACCCCAGCGTACTTGAGCTCCTTGAGCTCCCGGCTGACGTCATTCTTCTGTTTGCGAGTGTCGTCCAGGCTGCGCAGAGCCTCCGCCAGCTCGGTCACTGCCCTGTCCCGCTCCCGCCTCAGGTTGTCGCAAAGCGTCCTGGCAGAGGGCACAGGGCAAGGTCACCATAAGGGATGAGGAACGCAGGACTAGTGGTCTGCGGGGAACACCCAGGCGCCTGCCTTTCCCCAGAGGCACAGGAATGTTTGAGACTTCGGAGTAAGGCCATCAAACGCCAACCCCACTGAGGGGCAGAAGCGACAATGAGGACCCAGGAGAAGAGACCCCCACCCCAGTTATTGGGCAACAAGCACTGGGTTCCAACATCCAGTGCACATCCCAATGCCTCATCCTCAATGTGCCTGGGTTAATGGACACCCTACCCCAGCCTACCCAGCAGGCCCTGTGCCTAGCACCAACCAGATGCCTAATAACCCACATGAGGCTTCTCAGAGCTGCCCCCACCCCACGACCAGACAGGAATCGTGCCTCGTGCCTCTCTGTGGCCTGAGCTCTGCACAGATGCAGGCAAGATAGCTCCACTAAAGGACATGTGGCCGCCAGGACCTCGGGACCAGCTCAACTGCTCAGAGAGGAAGCGGGGACAGGCAGTGTGGCAGCAGGGAGCCTGCTCCACGCCACCTCCGGCACCACATCTGCCACTGGAAGGACCCTGAAAGCTGGAACCCCCCTCCATGACCCCAACCTGAACCCTCATCTCCTGGCCAGCATGGACATCAGCCTCTCCTTTAAAAAGCCACAAGGGATCTTTCAGAAATTCTCAATGACCAAGTGCTTGCACGCTACCAACACCTCACCCCAGCCTCTCCTGGCTCTCCCTCGACTGGAACCCACTCCCGGTTTCTTTCAAGCCCTTACAACTGCCCTCAGGACATTGTCAGCTGCCTGCTCCCACTCCAAGCGTGAGACCTGCTCCAGGCACACCCAGGTCCCTCCAGCCTCCACAACACACCTTTGCTGATGATGGTCGCTCAGGCTGGAAAGCCCGTCCTATGTGGGACAACCCCACTCATGCTTGCATTCTCGCTCTAATTCCATGCTTTCTGGGGAAACCTCCCCATCTGCTCCCCCCGCCCAGTGCCCTGCCTGCCCCCTCACAGCCCTGGAATTCCATTCATGCATCCTCCTTCCTTCCCCTCTGCCCTGGCTGGCAGAGCTGCCCATGGCTCCTACAGGCATCACCCCACCTGGGAGCTTTGGAGCTGTCTCCCAGCATCTTCTTGCTCAAGGGATCTAAGATCCTAGCACATAGTAGGTGCCCATTAATATACTTCCTTGGAGAAAGCAGTTCTGTCAGTGTCATCAGCAGCCCCCTGAGAAACCAGCCTGGTCTCGGGCCTCCCCACAGGGTCTCAGTGCACACGGGATCTAGAGTGAAGTGCAATTGACACAGAGACACATGGAAATTCTAATGCTCTGAGGCGAGTAGGGCGTCGCCCAGGGTGAGAAGGGAAGAACCCAGCCTCACTCACCTTAGCTGGTCCCATAGTTAATGACTGCGGCCCTCCCCCCAGACCCAGTGTGCCATGGGAGACTAGAGACCAGACCGCCCAGGGCACCGTACCGAATACTGTCCCGCTCGGCCACGATCTTGTCCCGCTCCTGGAAGGCCCAGTCCCGCCGGCACTTGGCCACGTCTGCCTCTTGGAGGGCTTCCTTCAGCTCCTGGCACAGAGCCTTGCACTGCTTTCGAAGGGTCTCCGCCTCCTTGTTGGCTCTCCCGGCGTCGATTGCCACTGTGTCTTTGATCTGGTGGGGACGAGAGGCCAGCAGAGGAGGAGTTGCTGGGCTTTCTGGCTCAGAAGTACCATCCGACTGAGGGTGCTGGGGCTGGGCTGAACTCTCGGGAGCTGGATGGAGGGAAACACTGGGGTCCCAGCCAGAGCCCACCCCTACACCCCTCTGCTGCACCTCTACCTCCCAGTGACCTTGCATCCCACAATCATACTCAGACCCCTAGTGACGTTAGTCTAAGTCCAAATTCTCACCACTCCACACGGTGCCTGGACTAGAACCCCAGTCTCTCTCAGCCAAGCTCTCAGTGGCCCAGGTCGACCGTCTCCCCAGAAGGGCTTGCTCCAGGCTCCATCCTGCCACTTACGTGGCTTGTATCTCACAGGGAGCCACCATGTCGCTCTAAAGTACCCCTGTGAGCCCCGCCTGTGTGGCTCAGTGCTTGAGTATCAACTTATGAACCAGAAGGTCACAGTTCGATTCCTGCTCAGGGCACTGCCTGGGTTGCAGGCTTCATCCCCTCTGGGGGTGTGCAGGAGGCAGCCAATCAATGATTCACTCTCATCATTGATGTTTCTCTCTCCCTTCCTCTCTTAAATAAATAGATAGGTAAATAGATAGATAGATAGATAGATAACATTTTTTAAACAAAAATAAAAAATGAAGTGCCCCTGTGACAAAACATAAAGAAGCAAGGCCCAACTTCAGTGAGGTCATGTCCAAGTCTGGCAGCAGCGCTGTTTCTGTACTCTGGTTTTTGTACCCTGGTATGCTGGGATCCTTTCCAATTTGAATAGGCAGCAGTGTTATGCTGGTGAAGGCCTGTGTATCTCAGTTCAATTTAAAAGCTGAAATCGGAAAGCATTTGCATCTTGACACCTCCCCAGAGCATTACACGCTCCGTTAAAATTCAAACCCAATCCTTAGAAGTGCTCATATAAGAAAGCTTCTCCTGTGCCCCTCTGATTCTTAGAAAACACGGGGAAACAATAAAGCAAGTGTCTACTCCTACTCACGCTCACAGGCTTCCTGTTCACAGGCAAAACACAAACAAGACCGAAGAGGAACAGACCTTGCATCTCTGCCCTGGACTCTCCACCTCTGAGTGACAAGCGTGAGGAAGACAAGCACACCAAGAAGGCTTCCCGGCCCCACAGCAGCAGACAGCAACACGCCTCTGCTGAAACATGCCCCAGAGACCTCGCAAGTTCAGCCAAGAGACAAGGATGACAGAGACAGAGGGAAATGTGTGCAGTCGGCTTCTAACCCCCTCATCTCTCACGTCCAGTCAGGAGGAGCTTGGGGGGATCTGCCCAAGAGTAACACCTTAACTTGAGAGAGAGTGACAGTGCCACGCTCTGCTGAGACACACTCCCAGGACCAAGTCATAGCAAATGGTTTCAGTTTTTATTTTCCCCACTTTTTGCAGAGCTGAGTATTTGTTTAGTTTGATATATTTAAAAAACCAATTATTTTTATTAACTCTAGCATGAATTTATTGTATTAAGTATAAGGATTAATAACGTTTTTTAAAATTTATATTTTACTCAATATTTTATATTAACATATTTTCCATTTGAAACGTGTTAGCATGTGGTTTCAATGAAAGGTCTTTCCTTTTGGCCCTGGATAAGCATCTCGAGCTGAAGGCTGGAGGTGGAGACAGAGAGACCAACGCCAAAGGATCAGGCAGCACCTACTCTCCCCCCCTCTCCCCCATCTCCCCTTCCTTCCGCTGAGGCCATCCTTGCTAGTCTCCAAAATGAAAACACCTCCAAAACACTGTTTCCTTCTGAGAAACACTGGAAGCACAATACTTGGTTTTATTGAGAGGGGAGAGGAGGAATAAGATATCTTTAAAAGGGCAACAGAACTGGGGAGCTGAGGTCTCTTGTCTGAGTCCGATTACGCCAATGAGGAACCTCAGGGTCCAGGAAGTGACTGCTCCCCAAGGTCCACCTGGGGAAGCTGAACTCACACTCCAGGTCCCCAAGATTCTTGTCCCTGTGCTTCTTCCTCCACACCATGCAGATCTCACTCTGCAAAAGCACCACACATGATGTCCTCTGGCCACCCTGAGTGACCTTGGGGCAAAAGGCTAAGGAAGGGATGGGCTGGCTTTCACAGGACACTCACCCCACCTAGACCTAAGGCCAAGGAGAAAGGCCTAGGGGCAGAGCGCACACCAGCGGGGCTCAGGTCTCGTCAGGCCCCGGGGAGATTAAGAGCATCCTACCCCCACCTTAGAGCCAAAATGGCCTGGTCGCAGACCTGGCCTGGCCATTGGGGGAGTGGGGATGTGGTCTTGGAGAACCCACACAAAGCAGAGGAGCTGAGGATTTCAGCTCTGGAACCCGCCCGGTGGGAGTGGGGGCGGGTGCTCTCCTGCCTGCTGGCTGGATCCGTGCCTGGAAAAGATTCCTGCCTCAGCTGACAGGCAGACTTGACACCCAGCCAATGCCCCCTGTGAAGCTAGAGCCGGGCTTCAGGCTGGAAGGCATGCATGAGTGCGGGCAGTGGGGGGACGGGCTGCCACCAGATGCTAGCACTCGGAAGTCGGCGGTTCTTCATACTTCTCGGTGCTTTCCACATTCCTCCAAAGGGCACGGTTAACCTCCTAGGGTCAAAAACCCCTCTGAGTGGGCCACGTCCTCTCCCAGCTCATCTCTTATGTGTCTGATACGTGAGCCTTGACTTTCTAGTTTAGTGACTGACTGGCTCAGTCATTTTCAAAGATTTCCTCTTCATCATTTTGTTTTTCTTATTTGATAACACTTTCCCAACCATTAAGTTCTCAGATACCGGAGTGTGAAAACCAGGAGTCGATAGTTTTTCTAGGACAATTACCATGTTCTAATACATTCTATTTGCTTATTAAAAAATTCCTTTATCACGGTCTTTTAAAAAATTCATCAAAGTAAACTCCTTTTCACAACGGCTCTCACCTTGATGGTTTGGAAACATCTCACTCCCTTGATATGAAGTTGCCGTTAGTTGACCCATTTTTGCCTACAGAGCACTTTCACAAGGTTCCTGACAGAGTAGCTAATAATCATCTTAATAATAAAGATTCAAATCATTCCTACTTTGTACAGCCACTAATCTAAGTACGTTTTCAATGTTAAATCATGTGCTCACCACAGCCCCATGAGGTAGATGCTATCCATTATCATTTCCATTTTGGAGAGGAGAAAACTGAGGCTCCAAAATATAAGAGGTCACATGACTGAGAAGGCCCACTCTAAGCACAGGGCCTGTGCCCCTTGTATCCATGGCCCCTGCACCACCTGGGCATCAGGAGATGTCACTGCTCACAGAAAGCCTCCCAGGGCCCTGGCCACTGTTCAGGCTCAGCCCTGCCTCGTGCTGGGTCCAGAGGCTCTGGCTCCCACAACCCAATGCCCGCCATCCTCTACCAATGCGCCCAACCTTTAAAACCTAGATAGGAAATAGAATGGAGAGGCATTTCAACGGGAGAAAGTCTGCTAAGGTCAAGTTCAGCAGGTGTAAACAGAGCCACACACTGACCAACAGGGTGGGACAGGAACCTAAAATCAGGAAGCCGCAGGACACATCTGCACTTGGAGTGAGGGGTGTCAGCAATGAAGCCAAGGGGGCAGGAGGCAGGATGAAAAGGGTCCACACGAATCCAACCTTCAGGAGTCAGGCTGAGTGGTCTAACTAATGCTAGTGAGCCCCACATCCCAACCCCAGAGGCCTGTCCCCCAGGAAGCAAGACTGTAGAAGATAGTTTTTCTGGTACAGCCTAGTATACCATCTTCCCAGCAGGCGCCAGCTGCCCTTAAAGAGCAGACCCCTCAGATGCCGGAAGAAATGAGCCCTGAGGGTACACTTCTGACTCACAAGGCCAAAGGTACCTATGGCTTTGGGAAGTTGGCCTTGGGAACTTTCTTCTTAATGAGCAAGTCTTTAAGATACCTGCTAGCTTTTAGCACAAGACTGACTAACAATGACTTAACCAAGCGTTTGAGTGTGAGAGTGTCTGTGCTTCCTTCCTACACTGTGAGGTATGGAGGCTGAGACCATGCTGGACCTCCCTTTGCATCCTTGTAGCACTGGTCAGAGCCAGGCACTGAGCACTGCGAGTGCAGCCATTTCCTGGGTAGCGCTCATGACCCAGCCAGCATACAGGCCTAAGAGGAAAAGCTCTTCACTCCAATTTGGGAGCAGGCTGCTAGCTGGACACCGTGTGCACTGCAGCCCTTCCTCCCTCGCCAGAGTCTGGGAGGCCAGCATCCAGCCACCTACCTGCCGCAGGGCCTCCATCTCCTCACTGGCCGCCTTCTTCTCCGACGTGCTGCTCTTGAGCTTGGACTCGGCCAGCTCCACTTCCGTCTGTAGCTTGTCCAGCTCAGAGATGACCTGGTCGCGCTCGCTCATGATGAGCTTGTACTCGCTGTACACTGCGTCCCGCTCCTCCTTGTACTTCTCCGACTCCTTGGCGGTCTTTGCCTGTGTGGTCCTCAGCTCCATCAGCTCCGACTGCAGCAGCTCCATCTCCCACTGCAGGTCCTTGTTCTGGGCCGTGGCCTTGTTCAGCTCATGGTGGATCGCCTCAAACCTGGGGGAAAAGGCAGCCAGGACATGGGGGTGGGGGGTGGAGACCTGCCAGGTTAGCTCTGCCGTGCTGGACAGTCAAGCATGAAGTTTCAAGTGAGGTCATTCTCCTCACCCCCAGGAGGGAAGTCACGGAGCACCAGTGCCCGGGACCAGGAATTTTTCTAAGCCTTTACAAATACCAAAAGTTGAACTGAGGACTTCATGTCCCTGCTCTATTAGAAACAGCAACAAATGTCTTCCACAGTCAGCTACATGATTATTGTAATGCTGGAAACACAGCATCTGAGAGATAAAAGTAGCCTATCAGTCATTTCATCCCACCACCTCACTTTATAAATATGAAAAATAAGGAGATGTAGGGGGCTGGCCCAGAGGCACTGGGTTAGTGTGAGAGCAGAGCTCAGCCCTTCCAAGCCAGGCAACCCTGCAAGTTAAGAGCCTGTGGATCTAGAGTGTGTTCCTTAGAACACCCATCCTGCATGGCGCTCCATTAAAAAGAAGGGGAGCCAAGACCACTTTGGTTCAGTGGATAGAGCATCGGCCTGTGGACTGAAGGGTCCTGGGTTCGATTCCGGTCAAGGGCATGTACCTTGGTTGCAGGCGTATCCCCAGTAGGGGGTGTGCAGGAGGCAGCTGATGGATATTTCTCTCTCGTAGATGTTTCTGACTTTCTATCCCTCTCCCTTCCTCTCTGTGAAAAATCAATAAAAAATATATTTTAAAAAAATAAATAAATAAAATAAAATAAATAAAATAAAAAGAAGGGGAAAAAGCATATTCTTGGATGACTTACGTTTGGAAAACACTGCATTCTGTCTAGTGCTCAGTACCAGCATGAATGCTCTGAGAAGTCCCGAATTGCAGACACCTGTGTCTGTGTGCAACCTGGCAATTCCAAAACCTTTTCTATCCAGAGAACACTTTTCATAAGAAAGCAATGAGCGCTCCAGGGAACTGGGATTCTGCAGAAATGTACTTTACAGAAGAAATGATGCCTAGGACAATTAACTTTGCAATTTGGTAGGTAACTGACAGAGGGGAGAGGCTTGTGGGAGCCCTAGGAAATGAGACGATCAGAACACCCCAAAGTTGTTCAAGAGAGGAAGAACTTCTCCCAAGACTCTCGGAGTGTCAAGAAAATGCTTCCTGGAGATAAGCACTTTTTGATTGGAAAAGCACAATGTCTGTGCTGCTCTTCCTCTCTGGACGCCTCTGGGAGCCTTACAGATAACTACCCGCCCACAGAGGCCAGTGCCCCAGAGCAAAGAAGGTGCAACTGGCCCTTGGGCCATTCTCCACCCTCAGGGCCTCGCTCCTACCTCCGCAGGGAGAGGGCACACTGGTGCTGCAGCTGGATGGCCGTGTCCCTCTGCTGGGTCAGCATGTCTGTCTGCTTCAGCAGGCGCTGGTTCTCCTCCTCCAGCTGCTCCAGGCGGCTCAGGTCCGAGTTGTGGACGGCAACCTTCTCACTGTACCTCTTCCGCAGGGCGTCGTAGTCCTTCTTGGCCACCTCCAGCTTGTCCATGGCCGTGTCGTACAGCTTGCTGAGAATTTCTGACGACCCGTTGTGCTTCAAGACCTGGGACCAGAGAGTCACACTCACCAGGGGTCTGGGGGGCAGGAGGAAGGACAGACTGATAGGAGGAAGATTTCAGAATTGCTGGGTTGCTCACAGACAGGTGTCTGCAATGCGGGACCTCTCAGAGCCTTCACTCTGGTACTGAGCACTCTCACCTCCTGGTGCTTGGGATAGAACTGCTGACCAGGGAGGGGAGGCCCTGGGAGTCTCCCCGGGAGTCTCAGGTGACTCCACAGCCCTGCAGTCACACTGGGTGACTCATTCGTTTGTAAGCATTTGGTAAATAATGTGAAGGGAGCTACCCAGCAGGCCCAACTTCTCTCCTTAGAAGGGCTGCTTGCAGGTCCACCCTTGGCTGGTGCCTGGGAACCTGGATGGCAAAGAGTTCCCTGCACTGATACAGAACTTCCCCCGGGTGAGAAGGGGGACTCCCAGTCCGGGAGCAGGTGAACAGTGTGGCTCAGGCTGGGCACCTGCTTTTTCTGGGAGTCTGAAGTGTGCGAGGCAGCAGTGCGTCCGGGCCAGCCCCCAGGAAAAAGGCTAGGCCGGGAGCCGCTCGAGGGCTTCCCTAACACCACTCCACCCGCATCCCCACTCGGCGCCGGGGCTCTGAGCATGTCCTGGGACCTGCGCTGGTTTCTTCACCCCACGCACCTCTTCCTTTGCTGATTTTGCTTTGTGTCCTTCCACTGAAATGAACGTTAGTCGTGAGTAGGATTACATGCTGAGTCCTCCTAGACCAGTGGTTGGCAAAGTGCGGCTCGTGTTTTGCCACTCTGTTGACTAATGAATTTGCCGACCACTGCGTAAGGCATTACCCTTACCCAGAAGTTTTGACTTCAGGTTAAAGTCATTAGTACATTATTAAAATGTTTTTTTAAGAGTTTTTCCCTAAGGCAGTGGTTGGCAAACTCATTAGTCAATAGAACGGCAAACCGAGGCTCAACAGCCGCATATGGCTGACGACCCGCAGTTTGCTGACCACTGTCCTAGACAATCAAACCTGGGGACCAGCAGGTCTGAGAACCCCCAGCAGCAGCACCTGACATGTTCTAGATGCTGGTGATGCCAAATAGGACACAGATAACTGCAGCTTGTGTCCCTCTAACCCCGGAGGAGAATATGAATGCACAGATGGACAGACAGAGATAGAAAGGTAGACAGAGACAGAAGAGGTAGATAGAAGAGAGAGAGACCAAATAAAGTAACTTCCTGGCATAATAAGAATCATCAAGAAAATAATGAACAAAGTGGGCTAATGGGCAGGAGAGACCTTTGGAGCAGGTGTGAGAGAGGCTAAGGCCTGAGGAGGTCAATTCGGAACATGATGCAAATGAACCGCAGCAGCCCAGAGCGCTCCCGGCAGAGGGCTGACCACACGAGGGCCCTGAGGCAGCAACACCCAGCGTGTTCTAGGCACAAAGAGAAGGGCAGGACAGTCGAGGGGAGCCGTGCATAGGAACAGTGGGTTCAAAAGGAGCCTGACAGACTGCAGAGCTTCAAGGCTCACAGCCAAAACTGTGTGCTGAGGGAGAGGGGAACCCTGGGAGAGCTTTAAGCAAGAGAGCAATTACAGGTTCGCTCGGGGCACTGCTCTAGAGAACGAGAACAAGAAGGCGGCTCAGGAGGTTGTCAGGGGCCTGCAGGCCTTGAGATCGTCAGGGGAGCTGCTAGGGTGCATCACTCCACCTCCCGGCTTTCGGTTTCCTTTCTCCTCAAATGATAGGTCTGAACCAGAAAAGCCTACTTAACCATGCAAGCTCCAACAGTCCAGGCATCACCTGGTCCTTCAGCGTGGACCCCAGGTTATCAGATCGCAGCGGCCAGAGAACCAGAACCCGGAGCTATTGCACACAGGCACGCCTCCTCTTAGTGCACGTCGCGGTGCTGTGTTCTCTCACAAACTGAAGGCAACGCCCCGCGGGCAGAGACAGCTCGAGGCCCTGCAGTGATCTGGAACAGAACCGGAGGTATCTCCGAGCGGCCCTGGGCAGGGTAAGCCCTCCATGAATACGATTCACATGAAATGCCCAGGAAGGGCTCATGAGCGACCAGAACCACAGAGGCCAGGAACAGGAGCGTGTCCCTGGGACACATAGCATTAGCTCTGGGACTGCAGACTATCGCAGGGGAAGGGAACCTCAGGAATCAGCTCACTCGGGGCTTTTAGTCTTTTTCCTTTTTCAAAGAGGAAGGAAGGAAGGAGGGAGGGAGGGAAGGAGGGAGGGAGGGAGGGAGGGAGGGAGAGAGGGAGGAGAGGGGAGGGGAGGGACGGAGGATGGCTCCTTTCTTCAAAGGAAATCTTACAAGGACACCAAAATACAAAACTCCTCTGGTAAGAGGTTCCCTGACAATTAAAATCTCCACCACTCTGCATGAACGGCTCGCTGTGCAGAAGGACCCACACGGAAAACCACTCCACCCACTAAAAGCCCTTTCTTAAAGCCATCAATGAGTCTCTTCCAAACATACAGAAAAGCACAGCAAATAAAAGAACAAAATTCTAAGTACCCACCACTTAGCTCTTATCTCAACATCTTGTCGCGTCAAACTGGTTTTCAAAGAAATACAGTATTACTGGTGTTGCTAAAGCCCCCAATGCATCTTGCTCATCCCATCGCCCTCTCCTCCCCTCCCAAGGAATTGCTCCCCTAAACTTGCTGCCGAACCTCTCCACGTGGGCGTGGTGTTATCTGTGCTTCTTTAAGGGCACCGTGTGCTTCCTTTATTGACGTGCCTCTGAGATAGAGTGGAGCGGTGCAGGCAGCATCTCGCTGTATGAAACCACATTCTCCCTTTTCTGTCTGATGGACATTTATGTTGTCTCCATTTATTATGGGGGGGGCGGGTTCTGTGGGGATTTTTGGCTGTTATAAATGATACTGCCATGAACACTGTTGCACCCGGCTGCTCTCCCACACCTGAGGAATTTCTCTCTAGCAGCAGAGCAGCCCCATATTGGGTATCAGGACATGGACTTTTCCACACCTTCTGGAGAGCATCACATTGTCCACCAACATAGAATCTACCAGCTGTGGGCAAAGTTATGAGAGTCACTGTCCTCACCAAGACTTCATACTGTCAGATTTTTCTTTAGTTTTTAATTTTCCTTTTAGTTTTTAACCATTTTGCACATTTTTAAGTGCACATGTCAGTAGTGTTATGTATAGTCACATTGTTGTGCAATCAGTGTCCAGAACTTTTCATCCTGCAAAACGGAAACTCTGGGCCCCTTAAACAACAAGTCCCCATCTCCCCTACCCACAGCCTGGGAAACCACCACTCTCCTCTCTGTTTCTATATACAACTCACAGAAGCGGAGTCATATACTATCAATCTTTCTGGGACTGATTTCATTCAGCATAATGTCCTCAAGGCTCATCCGTGTTGAAGTATGTGACAGAATTTCCTTCCTCTGGAAAAACAAGTGATATTCCACTGCATATGTGTAGTGCGTTTTGTTTTTCATTCATCAACAAGGACTCCTGTGCTGCTTCTACCTCTTGGCTATTGTGAAACAGTCAGATGCTTTGAAGTACTGCCAATCTCATGGACAAAAAAAAAAAAAAAAAAAAGATTTCTTTTTTTAACTTCCATTCTGATTACTAAAAAGACAGAGCAGTCCTCCTTATATTGACTATACACATTTTCTCTACCTCTCTCTCTTCCTTTTTTTTTTTTTTTTTGTAGGATTTATTTTTAGATTCCAGGTACTAATTCTTTCCTAGTTATATTTATTACCAATATCTTCTTCCAACATGTGGCTCTTAAATTTTCTTGTAGTACCTTCACTATACTAAACTTCCACATTTTAATACTGTAAAAACTATCAATCATTTCCATTATGGTCTGTGCTTTGGCAGTTTCTTGTTGTTGTTGTTTTAAATATATTATATTGACTTCAGAGAAGAAGGGAGAGGGGGAGAGAGTTGGAGAAACATCAGTGATGAGAGAGAATCATTGGTTGGCTGCCTCCTGCGTGCCCACACTGGAGACTGAGCCCACAACCGGGAATGTGCCCTGACTGAGAATCGAATCATGACCTCCCGGTTCACAGGTCAACACTCAGCAACTGAGCCACACCGACCAGGCCGGCAGTTTTATTTCAAAAGTTCTTTCCCTCCTACCTTGAGATCAGGAAGGTATTCTATTATTTTTATTAAAGTATTAGTTTACTTTTTACATTTTAATCTTTGAACTACATAGAATATATTTTTGTGTATGATACAAGATGGAAATACATTATTCTTTTCCAGTCCCCAAATGAGAACCGGGTCCCTGAGTGCAGAACAAAGTGAGACACTTGAATCTGTATAAGCGCAGGCAATGGCGGCTAGAGGACACTGAGGACATAGCCTGACAGTGCCCATCACTGAGTGATGAGGAAGGTGCCCAGGGGACGTGTGCCCACACAGAGCCAGTAGAGAGCTCTCCTGGCTTCTGGGTTAACCACTGCCTTCTACTCACATCTGGACAAGTCCAGCTTCTCGGACAGATTGCCCTGACTTATGGGCAGTACCTTGAAAGTTTCAATTAAAAATCATTTCGCCAGGCCTGAGCGGGTCAGTGGTTGAGCAGTGGTTGACCCAAGAGGTCACCTGTTCGATTCCAGTCAGGACACATGCCTGTGCTGCAGGCTCAACCCCTTGTAAGGGCGCACAGGAGGCAGCCGATCGATGACTCCTCATCAATGATGTTTTTATCTCTCTCTCCCTCTCCCTTCCCCTCTGAAAGATATATATATATATAATTTTAATTTTTTTACTCTCTAAATATCCCCTAAGCCAGGTGAGAACCCCAGTGTCTCCAAAGGAGTCAAGTGGTTTCTGCAGAACAAAGGCACTGCTGCCATTCCCAGAGTTCCCACAAGGTGGCAGCCCTGCACAGACCAGGCAAATGTTCTGCAGTCCCACCTTTCAAGCTTCATTAAAAACAAATGTTAAAGGCGGCCTCGAAATGACACGAAGATATTGTTCGGGCGTTAGCCAGCAGAGTCCACCCCCACAATAGAATTTGCAATCTACACCTTGGCTTGACCTTTCTTCATGGGGAAATAGTTCCCCAAATGCCCTAACCACGAGGAGTTTGGAGCTCACTGCATGGCAACCCAGAAATCAACAGGGCAGGTGGGTCACCAGGTCCCAGTGAGATGGGGTTGATCAGGGAAAATCCCAGAACAGATCCAGGGATCCCCTCTGAGGCTTACCCCACCTGTGATAACATGGTGGGATCCAGGAACTGGGAGGCCAGGGGAATCAGGCCGATAACTTGGGCCAGGACTGCAGCCATTCCACCGGTGGAAACTGCATGAGGCCTGCCTGAAGGTCTTGCCTATTTTAAGTTGAAACCAACCTTCCCCAATGTCTAACCTCCAGCTCCCAGCCAGCCCAGAGTCCTGCAGAATAACGCTTTCCCACAGAACAGCATTCACATATTCAAAGAGGCTCTGGGGCCCCAAACACATCTCAACTTTTCTCTGGAAGAGGCCTTAGGACATGCCTGTGCCAAGGTAATCGAACACATCTGAAGAAATCTGGGGAAAGGACAGCCAAAGTTAACTCCAGAGAATTCAAAAAAAATCCCATTAGTCTAGGATTTTTTCCATTTTATCATTAGATTAGAGGCCCAATGCACAAAATTCATGCAAGGGGCTCAAACCTCACAGCCACAGCAGCTTGCCTCAGCCCTCGCAGGCCCAGCTTTGTCTGGAAGGTCATTTGGCTGTCCAGTCTAATTGGCATATTACACTTTTATTATTGTAGATTATGTTCGTAGTAAGAAGTTGCACATGTGTGCGCGCGCACACACACACACACACACACACACACACACACACACACACACACCAATCCAATGCTCAGCTTCCCAGCCAAGGCTATACTGGAAGTCCAAATGAGAGAGAATTGAAACTGGGCCCAGAATTGTCAAACGAGAAAGCAGTGAACTTCTCGTCTCAGGCAGGCAGCAGTCTAGAGATGCCTGCCCTGCAGACGGTGCAGAAGGGGCCTGGGAGGCAGGATAGCAGTGTCATTAGGAAGGCACAGAGCTGGAGTCTGGGTTCATCCACGTGGCTGCAGCCGCAGCCTGAGCAGTTCCCCACAGGGAGCCCACACAACTGCCCTAACCTGGTCAGAAATGCATTTTCTCTGGGCCTCTCTTTCCTGGAATATCTGGAAAAAGTTAACTTTCATGAATCACCAAAGAAGCAAGTATATTTAAAGGCAGGGGTCAGAGCCAGGAAGTGCAGAGAGAAGTCTCCTAAGGCCTTATACATTTCCCAAATAAACTGGCAGAACCTACTAATAGAGAACAGCAATGCTTTGGACCCTGCAGTTTTACCTGCAAAAGGGAACGCAAGGACATATGTAAGTGTGTCACCAAAAAAAGCATTTGTAATAGGGAAAGTAGACAACCATTCTCAGCACATGCAGAGAAGGCTAATAAGTTATTGACAACTAAACTGTGTAATATCTTGTTGGATGTTCCAAATTTACAGAAAATATAAGCAGACCTATGATATATTATTAGATTTTTAAAGCAGATAATAAAAACTAAGATTTGCATGTTTAGTAGGACAGAAAGTGTCCCCAGGGGTGTCTCCCTACAGTTCAGAGAGGTCGGTCAACTCCAGGGGGGAGCCTGGGGTGGACGACACTGCACTGTAGTCTGAGGTTCTCTTCTTTTCTTACTGAAGCATATGTGTTGCTGTGGTAAAGAACGACGATGTAAAATACCCTCTCCCCTGTACCCCCACCCAAGCTTAACAATCTCTGCCCCAGGAGCTATGGACATTTTTGACCCAAATGAGAATTCAAGTGGTGCATTCTGACTGGAAAACCCTGGAGATGGCATTGCCACACTGCAAACACACACACACACACACACACACACACACACACACACACACAGAGAGAGAGAGAGAGAGAAAGAGAGAGAGAGAGAGAGAGAGAGAGAGAGAGAGAGAGAGAGAGAAACCGAGACCACCTGTCTGCTGCTCTCAAGTGGGAGAGGGCCCAGCCTGCCTGTAGCGCCGCACCCCCAACCCAACCCCACCCCACCCGGGGCTGCCTCATTTCCTCGGAGATAAATCATGCAGAGGGCTGGGAGCCCCACAAATCCCTCAAGCAAACAAGCAAGTCAAATAGCACCATTTACCCCCGCAAGGGCCTCTTCAAGTGAACAAGGCGTGGGAGGAACCAGGCAACAAAACCGGCCTTGTCCAGCAAGGACAACCTTTGCCCCCAGGCCCGTGGGGAGGAAACCTGGGCCTCCCCGTGTTCCCAGCTTCCTCAGCTGCTGACCTACCAAGACTGGAGTTTTGCTCAGCCCAGCACCCACCCGGGACCTGGTTTAGGTGAGGAGGTCCAGGCCACGGCAACAGGTGGCCTGGCAGTTCAGAGATCCACCCCCAGCTGTGCCTCCTCTCCTGGTGGGGGTCCCCAGGTGGCACATGGTAAGGGGTGCTGGTCTGCTGAACAGAACTGGGGAAACTCACTGACCACTATAATAATTGACCCCCTCCGAGGGTCACAGCTGTGGGAAAATAGGAGAACAAGGAACAAAGAAGGGGTGGGGGGAAACCTTCCCTGCCATTTGTGGGAAGAGCAGGAAAGGGGGATGGGGGGGGGGGTTACCTCAGGCTGGCTGTCTACACAGCCGTGAAAGGTCTAAGGCAGTGGTCCGCAAACTCATTAGTCAACAGAGCCGCAGTTTGCTGACCACTGGCCTAAGGGAAGACAGGGATCAGGAGGCAGGAAATTTTTGCCTCATAAGAACTGATTTTTTCTTTTTTATGACAAGGCGATAACTGAAGTCTTTTTATTTTGAGATATAATTCATAGACCATACAATTCACCCTTGAAAGTGCCCAATTCAGTGGTCTGGGGTACAGTCACAAAGTTGTGCAGCAACTACCACTATCTAATTGCAGAACTTTTTCATCACCCCAGAGAGAAACTGGTCCCCATTAGCAGACACTCTCCATCCTCCCATCCCTCAGCCACTCTCTGTCTCCATAGAGTTGCCTGTTCCGGACGTTTCCTGCGGATGCAATCATGTCATACACGGACTTGATCTGACTGACCCTGTGCCTGACTCCCCACCGCAGCCATCCTTACCTGCCTCACACATTGGGTTTCTGCAGAGGATTTCTGTTGGAGTAAAATGGTTTGCCTCTAAACAACTGAAAACGCACGGTCTTAACCCTTTGTTCTAGGAAGCTCGTGGACATGCAGGGAATTCGATGCATTCAGCATGGCACTAACCATGGGCTGGCACAGCACTTCTCCTTGTGCCTCACTTCGTCCCTAAAGCAGTGCTCCCCCAGCACCGCCACCGGTCCTGGTCCTGGAACTGTTAGAGGGACAGAAGGAAAGAGGAGCCAGTGGAGTCTTGGTGTGTGAGAGGGGATCAAGAGGGGGCAGCAGGGAGACTGCAGCTAGGCTCCTGATGCCCTGGCCTGCAGGTCCCTCCCCTCCCACAAATCTGCCCATAACCACGGCTCCATCAGGGCTACCAACTCCCGCCCAGGACCAAGTCCCCTAACTAGAGGGCTCAGGAAGACATGGGATAAGTCCCCAAGTACATCACCTTAGGTCCCTCCCTGAGCCTGCACTGGGAATTCCACATAAGACTTCAACAAAGACCACAGAAAGAAAATCAACCACAGGAGCCAATTCTTCAACAGTTTAAATGGGGAAATTCTATAAAAAGCCCAGGAGTCCGTCAGCAAGGGGCCTGGTTGAAGCAATCACAGTGCATCTCTGTGACTCAATACTCTGCAGCCGTGACAAACTGGGACATGGACATTGTCCATGAAGACGCTGCACACACTATATGTTCTGCAAGAAAAATGTCACAAAACGGACGTGTGGTTCCCTTTTGTGAACTACTCTAGCAAGATACAAGGGTTCTATGTGCACACATAAAAACCTCAAACCTGCTGAAACTGGTTTGGCTCAGTGGCTAGAGGGTTGGCCTGTGGACTGAAAGGTCCCAGGTTTGATTCCGGTCAAGGGCATGTAACTTGGTTGCAGGCACATCCCCAGTAGGGGGTGTGCAGGAGGCAGCTGATTGATGTTTCTCTCTCATCAATGTTTCTAACTTTCTGTCCCTCTCTCTACCTCTCTGTAAAAAATCAATAAAATATATTTTTTCTAAAAAAGAAAGAAAGAAGTATTACATAATATTAAAAAAAACAAAAAAACCTCAAACCTTCCACTGGTAGTGTGCTCAAAGTGGTTATTTCTTAGGAATCAGACAAAGGGAGGAATTCTACCTTTTATTTTTAAAATGCCTGTACTTGCCGAGACCGGTTTGGCTCAGTGGATAGAGCGTCGGACTGGGGACTGAAGGGTCCCGGGTTCGATTCCGGCAAGGGCATGTACCGTGGCTGCGGGCACATCCCCAGTAGGGGGCGTGCAGGAGGCAGCTGATCGATGTCTCTCTCTCATCGATGTTTCTGACTTTCTATCCCTCTCCCTTCTGCTCTGTAAAAAATCAATAAAATATATTTTAAAAAATAAATAAATAAATAAAAAATAAAATGCCTGTACTGTTCTATTCTTTTATTAGTAAAATGCATATTAACTTTGCAATTAAAAAAGTAGTATAAAAAGAAAAGTCCTGCCCTTCCCCTTTTTGAAGAACTTGACCTTTTGACTTGACAGCATGAGTGAGGCTGAGCAGGACCTGGAGCCATAGTCGGTGTGCAGCTCTCGTGGAGCCCAGAGTGGGGATCAGGGCCTGCAGAGGATGAGGAGGGACCAAGCACAGGAGAGGCCTGGAGGAGGGAATGCACAGAACATGGGAGCCCAAAGGGGTAAGAAGGGAATGAGTGGGAAGGGAGCTAGAGAGAAGATGGGATGAGGGTACACAGTGGGGCTGACCAAGTAATAGATCAAGACTAATAGGAACCAGCCATGGCTGGTGAGGCTAAATGATTGGAGTGTCAGCCCGCACACTAAAGGGTCACAGGTTTGATCAAGGGCACATACCTGACCAGGGTTGCAGATTCGATCCCCAGCCCCAATCAGGGTACCTGCGGGAGGCAACTCACATTAATGTCTCTCTCCCATCCATATCTCTCTCTCCCTCTCTCCTTGATCTGTTACTTGGTCAGCCCCACTGTGTACCCTCATCCCATCTTCTCTCTAGCTCCCTTCCCACTCATTCCCTCCCTCTCTCTCCCTCCCTCCCCACTCCCCTTTCTCTCTCTCTCTGTCTCTCAATGGAACAAAATATCCTCAGGTAAGGATTAACAAAAAAAACCCACACAATAACAGGAACCAAGTTTCACACTGCTGTAAAAGGGAATTTATAAAAATGGGAAGAGTAAACTAGAATGAACCCTGTGGTATTGTAGCATACTGTAGCATTAGACTGGATCCAAAAGTGTTAGTGTGAACCCCTATTTTACATCCTAGCTAATAAAAGAGAAAAATGCAAATTGATCGTACCTTCGCTACGCTACCAGCCAATAGGAGTGATTTTGCAAATTAACCCAACCAAGATGGCGGGCCGGCCCCTCACTGCCCGAAGCCCTGCCATGGTGGCCGTTGAGGCAACAGGGGTCTGGATCACAGCCCCAGACCCAGCAGGGGATCTGGCCCCCCACCACCTGAAGCCCAGCCATGGCAAACCTGGGGCTGGAGGGGCTGGGGGAAGGGTGGATTGAAGACAAAAACCTGCAGGCCTGGCACCCAGCAGCCCCAAGGCCTGAGGCAGAGGTGCTTGGGTTGCTAAGGGGCATGGGCTGGAGCAGCAGAGACATAAACCTGCAAGAAACCTGTGGAAAGGGAGATAAATTATCATAACTTTATCTCCCTTTCCACAAGATGAGAAAACTGCCCCTGGATTATTTAGTGCTGTGGCCAACACCTTTCTACAAACACAGGGTAATGTTATGATCACTCCCAGGAAGGTCTGGTCAGAATACCGTCTCCAGGGAATAATACTACTGTGGTAAATCATCTAAGAGAGAAAACAAGCTTTTGTTGGGTTTATTCTGAAGGTCAGAAAACATGCCACCCCAACATATGCTATGTTGTTATACTGATGATCTTGAGCTGTAGATGCTTGAAAAACAGCAAGTGCATGCAGAGGATTTCACTGAAGTCTCTTGATCCCCCTAAAATCAGACCCCCTAGAGGAGCTTAAATGTCATAGGTCCCCTTGATGGGAGAAGTATCATCAGGCAGAGAATACTGACTCCTGTCACAGGACAGGAGAGTAGAAGTAGACGTCACACCCAAACTTTGTTACAAACTATTTCCCCCCACCCCATTCATCTTTCCTAAATATCATTTACTCTCCTCTAAGAGGCCTATATCTCCTGTGCCCTTTCCCTAGAAAGAAGGTATTTAAATCTGCATTCTAAGCCACCTTGGGGAATTACTCATTTTTCCCCAGGAACACATGTTAATGAACTTCTGTTTTTCTCTTGGTGACCTGTCTTTCATTACAGGGGCCTCCACTAAGAAAAAGAAAAAGAAAAAGAAAAAGAAAAAGAAAAAGGAAAAGAAAAAGAAAAAACAAAAAAAAACAAAAAACAAAACAAGGGCCTCCACTAAGAACTCAGAAAGGTTGAGGAAAACTATTTTTCCTCCTCCATAATTCTATGTCAGAAATTCAAGTCCCCAGCTGAACAATGAGGTTGGCTCAAGTACCAAGAAATCCTGGCTGATGGGAGGGAAGCTTCTAGGGAGAAATCAATGATATTGGCATCAAAGTGGGATGGAGGGCACATACATGGTTGCTGGTGGGAGTTTAAAGTGGTTCAACATTTTTGGAGGAGGATTTGGTAAATTTGATAGAAATGTTCAAGGTACATCCGAGAGTCTTCTTCTAGGAATCACATCTGCTGAGATGAAGCATAAGTGCATAAGCCCTGGTCAGAACCTAGGATGCTACTGCAGGCTCCCCTTCCATGATAGGAAAACCTGGGAATAACCTGCATTTTTAGGACAAGATGGCATCTATACTAATAAAAGGGTAATATGCTAATTAGACTGAACATCTTGCAGACAACCTTCCGGATGTTCTTCTGGACGTCCTTCCCAACAAAGCCATGTTGACAGGGCCAAGGCAGAGGAGGTTAGACACAATCAGGCAGGCAGGGGAGAGCAGTTAGGGGGACCAGGCTAGCAGGCAGGTGAGTGGTTAAGAGCCAGAGGTCCCATATTAAGAGAGAGTGTAGGCCAAGCTGAGACGACCCCCTTCTCATGCATGAATTTCGTGCACTGGGCCTCTAGTGTGCGTGTGCGTGTGTGTGTGTGTGTGTGTGTGTGTGTGTCTGTGTGTGTATGTGTGTGTATTACATACTGAAAATATAGACACAAAAGGGACAGAGAGAGGTGTAAGTGTGTGGGTGCAGGGTATCCATGACATTCCCTACTCTGTCCACTAAGAGGCCCTGGGAGCAGTGATACCCCAGTAGCTATGAATATACCCAGCATTTAGATCTTGCTGCTAAATACTATTCTCCACGAAAAGGAATGAAGACTCTATGAGGAAATGGCTGATTTTCCAGGACAAGGGCAGGGAAATTATAAAAGGGGCTTGGAACATCTTGTGCCAGAGAGCAAGGCAACACTCAGAGTGAGGAGGACATGACAAAAAGACAGAGAAGCAACCTTGAAGGGGCTCCCGCTGAATAAAACAGCAACCATGAGTAAATAGGTAGGTAGGTAGGTAGGTAGGTAGGTAAACAAAAGGAAAACAAGTAACTTTACAGGAGAGAAGCCTGGAGATGCCACCTTGATCATACGACCAAAGTGAACAGCATCAGTAACAGTCCCAATCAATAGGATACAGAGAGAAGAAGGCAGCATCACATCCATGACAATCCTGCCTAAGATGCTCAAAGGGTATCAAACAGTGAGGATTGACAAAATCCAGGTGGAGGGACAGCCCACAGAATAACCGGCTGGTAATCTTCCAAAGCATCAAGGTCATGCAGGTCAAAGCCAAGGCACTGTTCCAGATTTTAAAAGACTGGAGAGTTGTGGGAAATGAACACAATGCTTTATTCTGAACAGGATCCTTTCCCTATTACAGACAGTATTGAGACAATTAGCAAAACGCGAAGGGGGCTGCTGACTGGGTGGCAGTACGGACACTAACTTCCTGATGGTGCCTGTGTTGCTGTTGTATAGAACACCCTTGCTAGTCAGAACAACACATTAGCGTGTTCAGGGCTGAGAGGGCATCAGGTTGGCAACGTACTCTTGAATGGTAAGGGGCAAATTCTCTGCACTGTACTTAAAACTCTTCTGTAAGTTGGTAAAAGTTTCACAATTTGAAGCCAGAGAGAAACCGGTCCCCATTAGCAGACACTCTCCATCTTCCCATCCCTCAGCCACTCTCTGTCTCCATAGACTTCCCTGTTCCGGATGTTTCCTGTGGATGCAATCATGTCATACATGGACTTGATCTTGTGACTGACCCTGTGCCTGACTCCCCACCATAGTCATCCTTACCTGCTTCATGCACTGGGTTTCTGTTGGGGTAAAATGGTTTGCCTCTAAACAACTGAAAACACACGGTCTTAACCCTTTGTTCTAGGAAGCTCGTGGACATGCAGGGAATTCGATGCATTCAGCAGGCACTGGCCATGGGCTGGCACAGCACTTCTCCTTGTGCCTCACTTCGTCCCTAAAGCAGCGCTCCCCTCCTCCTGGGCTTGCCTTCCAACCTCACAAAGTCAACCCTCTGTGGACAGAGAACATGCCCCCAGCCCTGCCATGTCCCTGGGCAGCGGGCCATTCCGAGAGGAGAAGGGGCCACCATCACTCACAGCAAGCCAGGCTCTGACTGGTCTGCCCCTCATGCCTTTGTCCACGCGAAACAAGAGCTGAGCAAAGCAAAGACACTAATTTGTAACGCAGAGAGCAGCAAGACCAATAGGCCACATGCCCACCAAAATAACAATGATAAGCACTCCATCTCGTATTTGCACAGGGCTTTAAAGTTTCCAAGCTTCTCCAACTGCCATCTCATGGGATCCATACAAAGAAAGAAGCTACAGCCCCAGCCCTAGAGTAAGTCTAATTCCCGATACACACTGCATAGCACCTCCTTCTCAATAGCCTTTGCAACATTCGTAATGATACACGGGTACCTGGGATATTTTATTAACATATTTCTCCTCCAGGGGACTGAAGAGTCCAGAGAGCAAGGCCTGAGTGTTTGCTCACATATCCCAGGGCTTCACATGAGGCAAGCCCTCCAGAAATACTTGCTAAATTATCAGGGGGGTGGATGGCTGGGGGATGGGGGCAGTGAGGGACCTGGGCTGCGGCATGCACCCAGCACGTGGCACCCAGCCCGCTCTACCTGCTGCTGCTGGGCCCGGAGGTCGCCAATCTCCTTCTGGTCCTCCTCATGGAGCCGCTTCATGTCCTCCCAGGACTGCTGCAGCAGGTTCCGCTCCCGCAGCAGCTGCCCATTCTCCCGCCGCAGCGTGTCCACGTCGTCCTTCAGCTGGGTCTGGTCACTGAGGAGCCGGCTGTGGAGTGTGCTAAACCCCCCCCCCCAACAGTGAGCCCCAGACAGCCTCCACCCCCACCCCAGGCATCACCAGCCCCTCCCGGGCCCCTTATACCAATACACCAGCCGGGAACCACAGAAGCGGGGTGCCAAGCGCTAAGGGACAGGCAAAAGCCTGCTGTCTGCCAGACGCCAGAAGGACCCAGACTTGTTAAAAACTTGACACCAAGGGTGCACAGACAAGGGGGGCTACCTGGGACAGACCTGGTACCACGTCCTGAGGTACTTAGGCCTGAGCAAATATCAGCAGGTGGGCAGGCAAGTACCCTCAGAGAAGCACCAGGAGACCAAGAGGGAGCACGCCCCATCTGTCTCTCCTGTGGCAGGAGCCGCAGCAAAGCCCTGGACAGTGACCCAGAATCCCAGGGATCTGTCCGCTCAGCCCCCTGAGTCCCCTTCGCCATCACTGCCGACCACCCTGCTTCTAAGGCTGCGAAGATGGTATGGAAGGTTAAATGCCTCACGTTGTGCTTGGGAAAACTGAGGCAAAACCCACTTGCTGAAGGCACACTGCTGGCCACATGGAAGAGAGAGAACCAGAACCAGGAGGCCTGGCTCCAAGTCCAGAAATGAGGAAGGGTAAGAGGCAGCCATTCATAAATGCCAGAGCCCTTGCCAGGGAGGCCTCACTCACTGGTAGAAATCGGTCTCCTTGGCCACCTCCTCACATCTCTTCAAGGCATTGGTGTGCTGGTTCTGCAGACTCTGCAGGTCCGACATGGCCCGCACACACTGGATCTTCAGCCTCTCGTAGTCAGGGTTCAGCCTATGGTAGGGCCTGGCCCAGACAGCAAATGGCACCGTGAGCACACTGACAAGGAATGTCTCCTACCCCAAAACCGTGTCCTAGGTCACCCCAGCCCAGGGGTTCCCAAATACCAGGATGCATGTTAAGTTTAGCATCCTGGCTGCACACAGACCAACAAAATCAGAATCTCCAGGATAGATGGACTATCAGCTGCCTGAGCTCCCTGCATGGGCCTGAAGAGCTTCTGGGAGACCTTGTGACAGGCCTATGCATGCAGTGGGTCCTCAGAAACTTATGATGAGGTTTCTTCTCTCTTTAGACCAGTGATTCTCAAGCTTGGGTATACATTAAAACCCCCAGGCCAACTAATCAGCACCCTGAGATGGGAATCAGACTCCAGAATTTTTTTTTTTAACTTTCCAAGGGATTCCAATGTGCAGCCAAAGCTGAGAAAACTGGCAGGGTGCAGTGGTTCTAAAAGTGAAGTTCCAGGACCTGCAGCATTGATATCACCTGGGAGCTTGTTAGAAATGCAAATTGTCAGGCCAGCCCCAGACTTCCTGGATCAGACACTAAGGAGGGCAGGCTAACAACTAGAAATCTGTGCTTCAACAGTAAGGCCTCCGGAATTGCCCTGCTTACTCGAGTTTGAGAACCCCTGCCCTAAAGCAGACATCAGCAACCCTTTTCTGTAAAGGGCCACACTTTAGACTTTGCTGGCCACACGGTTGCTGTGGACCATACACTCTGCCCCGGTAGCGTGAAAGTAGCCATGGACAACATGCACGCTGGCGCACCGTGTCTTCACGGCCCTGCCTTTGTGCTGATTGGGGCGTTTCCTCATCAGAGCAACCTCAAGGAGCAGGCCTGCAGCCTGACATTCCCCCAAGAGGCATCTTCCTCAGAACAAGGCACACACTCTGATGCTCCTAAAGGGAAGAAGCTAAAACACTGAGGACCCCTCCAGCATCTCCTGAAAGGATAAACCACTCTGCATCCCCCCTCCTCCTCCATGAAGTCCCCCTGGATCATGCAGGTGGGTAAGGTCTCTCCCTCTGCCCCAACCCCTGGACTGCCCTTTCCTGGCAACAGGAACAATGAGATTGTCTTCAAAATAAAAAAGCTAGGTGAGATAGGATACAATGAATGTGTTTGCATGTCACATAAAGATCCACCCAATAGGAGACAGGCTGGGATCTTCTGGGAGACAGTCGCGCGCGCGCGTGCGCACACACATACACACGATACCACAGTCAGGGACCAAATGTTATGATGGACACACCCACATCTTTCAGTCCTCAAGTTATGTGATTCAGGCCATGGGCTTCAATTTCCATTTGGACGAAGCACAACAAGCCTGTGTCCCTCCCCCTTGGAGCTAAGGACCCCCTGGTGGGGAGGGGATGGTGACGGTACCAGGATAATAACCGTTGCCCTCTGGCAGGTTGGTGAGTGCTGGGCAGGGGAGCTGGCTGATCTCTACCTCTTGTCAAAGGTCGTCCCGTGAGTGGCGAAGGCCAGGCGCTTCCGCAGTTCATTCCTCTCTCGGGTCATCAGCCGCAGCTGAACGGAGAGGTTCTCCACCTTCTCATTCACTTGGCGGTCAGTGAGGAGGGGCGGTGGGGACGGTGCCTTCCCGGTGGTTCCTGGCAGGAGGGAAATAATAAAGTGAACTGGCATTTGGAGAAAGTCGCCAGCTGCCAGGCACCATCTGACTCTTGGCATGCATTACTTATGCCCAATGGCCCTACCAGGTGTATCCTGTTAGCATCACCCTTCAGAGATGACAATACCACGTCAGAGACGAATCAAAAACAAAGCTCAGGCGGTCCCCGAGCCTCCCAGCACTCACCACCCGCTCTCCTGGCCCTGGCTGAGAACCCCAAGCACCTCCACTCTTCCCAATCCTGCCAGGACACTTCCAGGATCAACTGTTTTGGCCCTAATCCTCTCATCCTCGCCTAGTCTGAAAACAATGGCTATCACCCTCCCCTGGGCATGGAGAGGCCCATGTGAGCCCGGAGCAGAGCAGAAGCTATGGCCTAAAGAGGAAGGTCCCGTTGGAATCCAGTGAAGCTCTGAGGACCAAGGTGACTGGCTCCAAAGCTGGGCCCAAGGGCTGGGTCCCCATCCTCCCCTGACCAGGGCTGGACACTTCGTACAGCTACCTTCCCTGAGCCATCCAACTGCCCGAAAGACCTGCCGAACAGCCCAGGTGTGCGGCTTGGAGGGCTGTCAGGGAGAGTTGCCCACGGTTAAGTGTGACGGGATGCAGGTATATCATGGGGGCTCTAGGGGCCCAGTCCACATCAGGCCCTCAGCCAGGATGAGAGTGTCCTAAAGGGAACCCGTGCCTCCTGCTATTACTAGGAACAGTGGCCACTGCCAGCACCTCTGACAAGACCCAAATCCTTTTCTAACAGGAGAGCCCTCACTCAAATGTCCAGGAAAGAGATGAGTCCATGCTGCTTTTATATTTAACTCTGTCTATATGTTCACCTGAGATGCCCTCGACCCTCAGGGAGCCAAGGTAGGATCAGGAACTCAGAGCAGCCTTCCCATTTCATGGATGGGACCCAGGAGGCTGACTCACCTCAGTGGCCCTCAAATGTGCATGTCTTCTGACTCTGCCATCCTGACCCCGCACACCCTCAGCTGACCCTTGCTGGCTGGCTGTTCACAAAAACCAGTGTCCCCACCAAGACAAAAGAAGCGCACCAGGGTGTGGCCTCAAAGTTCCCAGGAGTGCCAGGGAGGATGGGGAGCTCCACACTGGTGACAAGCCATATTCTGGTCTGAGGTAGGAGCCTCACGCTCAGCTCAGGTTCCCAACACTGGTACCTCAACCACCTAAATCTAGTACATCCCCCCCCGACGTGCATGTTATTTTAAAACCACCACACCCTGCCCCCCAGGACTCCTGTACTCTGGGCCAGAACTCTAGGGTCAGAATGTTCTCCAAAGTGGGGCTCAGATCAGCTCTTCGCATCTTCCTCCCCACATGGTTCTGCTCCACTGCCTGAGATGTTTTTCCCCAAACACCCTGCATCCTCACCCCTGTCCCTGGAGTTTTTGGAAAAGGCTTGTTGCAGCTGTGTGTGGGCTGCTTAACTTCTTGCTCTCTGGCAAATGAAGTCACTTTTATGAGGTGAGCCCAGGGCCAGGTCTTCACTGTCATCTGATTTGCATAACTTATGAGGTTCTCACAAGTGAGGCTTCCTCTGGACACGTGTCTGGTGCCCTCCTGGAGATGCCCATGACTCACCCTCTGAACTCTGGGGTAACTACCTGTGGAAGACTGACAAACCTAGGCGAGTGGGAGGCAGAGGCTCAGAGAGCACCCGGAAAGGGGGCAGTTAACATTCACAGTGCAGACAACACAAACGTCCCAGACATTAACTCCAGCTTCCCAACAACCCCAGGTGGGTATTAATATTGTCACCCCATTTTATAGGTGAGAAAATAAAGGACCAGCAAGGTTAGTTCATTAATTCAAATAGACTCGGCGCACACTCTGCCACCACACCTCCCTGCCTCCCAAATGACAACTGTGAATAGCACTTACTCAGTGCCCGGCAGTTTCTGAAATGCTTTCCATACATCATCCCACCCAATCCCCTTAAGGAAAATACTGCTGTAATTCCCATTGTACAGATCAGGACACCCAGCCTTGTCAAGGCTAAGCAGCGTGCCCAGTTCGCTGAGCCAGTAGATGACAGCACTGAGCCTCCCTCTACGGACCTGACCCCAGAGCCAAGGCCTTAACCTCCAAGTTCCCAAACATTTTGATGTTCGGCCCTCTCTATACTCTTACACAGAACTAAGGACTGCAAAGAGTGTTTGTTTATATGGGCTACATCTACCTAACACTATCTACCAGATTAGAAATTAAAACTACGAATTCTGAAAATCTAGTTTTAAAATAAGCAAACACCTACTACCCATTTACATAAGATTTTTTCAATTACAAAACAAAAAATGCAGTAAGAAGAGCAGCACTGCGGGGCATCCTTATGCCACTTGGTGCTTGGCGTACCTCGTATCCGTGCAGATTGGCAAGCCATGGCGGACCTTCAGAAAATCCCACCCACAGCGAGTGTGTGATAGTGGAGGATCAAGTGACACCTACGTGTCATTGAGAAACAGTTTGGACCTCACTGGCCCCTGGGGAGACCTCAGGGACACTGGCCATGCTTTGAGAATGGCCGCTGGGTGCTACGCCCAAGCACACAAAGTATCCGAAAAGCATCACATCTCGAGTTCGGGAACGGAAAACCACCAGGGGCAGAGACCTGCCTCCAGGGAGATCGAGAATTTTCATTCCATGTCACACATGAAGCGACAGAAGGTGCATGTGTCCCTTGGCTTCTGCAGAAGCTGGAGAGAAACGGCAGGAGAAAGCAGGGACCATCAGCTCTGTCACCATGCACAGCCACGGCATCTGGTTCGTCTCCAGCAGGGTGAGGGTCTGGGGCAGATCACGCAGACGGTGAAGTGAATGCCGACATTTGCCTACCACAGCCTGGCGCTGGGTTCTGTGCTAAACCTCCATCCTGTCTTCCTTCACCCCCACGACACCCTCCCAGGTGTGTGCTATCACCACCCCATGAGAAAATGACATCCAGAAAGACTGTACAGCTAGGAAAGCGACAGACCCCACACAAAACTCAGCTCTAACTCCAGAGCCAGGGCCTCCCCCTGTACTGCACAGCCTCCTGACAGGGGCACCTCCTGTGCCCCTTTTCCTGCCCCAGGGCTGGAGCACACAAGAAGCACACAAAAGTGAGGCTGCCCAGGCCTGGGAAGCCATCAGACAGCCGCTCCTTGATGTGGAGGAATGCAACCTGTAATTCCCATCATACAGATCAGGACAGGCAGTAAGGAAGGCAGAGGACAGAGGAGGCCACAGATGTGCTGGGAAGAGTCCCCAGATGTGCTAAGCCAAAAAGTTCCAAAATAACAGCAAGTACTGCAGAAAACCCACTCCATCCCTGTCAAATAAAAATAAAGATTTTGCCTTTTACTTGCATCTCAAGGTTGAAAGGAATTTGGAAGATGATGCTGTTCTCCCATCCAAATCGTTAGCAGAATTCCCCAAATGGCCATCAAGATTGTTTGAACCCTCCACAGTAAGGGAGCACACTCCTTCCCTCACACAAAGCCCATCCAATCTTTCCCCAGTGATTCTCTGTGTGTTAAAAGCTGTCCCTCTATTTCCCCCACTGACCCTCACTCTGCCCCCCCCCAAGGGCCACAAGGAACAACTGCAATTCCTTTTCTACACAACAGATCTTCAAGTATTGAAGATAGCTATCAAGTCCCTGTGTCATTATCAGAAGAGCTGACAGTAGATCCTAGAACACCAAGATGGCGGCATAGGTAAACACCTATTGTTCTGCCCCGCAACGATTTAAGAACTACAACATAACAGCAGAACAGACAGCACCCAGAACCGCCAGAAAGCTGGCTGAATGAAAACTCCACTAATAAGAGTAAAGGCGGGACACTGAGACTCAGAAAAGCGACGGGAGCGCAGCCTTTCAGACGGAAACAGGTTAAGAGCTGTCCTGGTCGCGTGCGTGGGCTGGGGCTGGAGCAGCAACCCCGGCTGGATTTTGCCAATGGGGAGGGCGGAGATGTCCCACTACACGGATTCCCCAGCGTCAGGCAAGGTCCGAGATCCGGGGTACATAGAGACGTCCCACTGCACAGATTCCCCAGTGCCAGGCCAGGTCCGAGGTCCGGGGGACGCACCCTGGAATCGGGGCGCGGCAGAGGCTCCTAGTCTGCAAGAAACCCAGAGGAGACAGGGAAAAGAAGTTTCCACGCAAGGGTCACGCAAACCGCGACTTGCCCCCTGGAAACTTGTCTCCTGGTTCCGGAAACCATCTATTTTACAACCCTGGGCTAGACTTTTGGTGTGCAGACACATTTGGGGAAAGGCAGAGTTATCTGGCAAGGGGAAGAGACTAGCGGCTTTCTCTTGGAGATGTCTGCAGCCATCCCCATCCAACAGAGACCCGCCCGCACACGCGCAAGCGCCGCATAGGACGTAGCTGACACTGAGGCTGCCTGCGAAGCTCAGAGACTCCGCCCATCCAACCTGAACACAGTCTCCCTTCACAGCCAATTGGCCTGGAGGTCAAACCCTCCTAGGGCTAACAACAACAAGCTGGGTTTAAATTCAAAAATACTGAATACAACCCATAAAGGATTGCAGTAAGAGCACCCACCTCAGGTAACCGGGGAGACTGAGCCACTGTCCCTTTGAGGATATCTACCACATAAAGCAGCCACCATGCAGAGATATGGAAAGAAATCAGGTGTGAAAGAAATGGAGGAGAAAAGACGACAAGACATAGAGTTCAAAACCACGGTTATAAGGCTTTTCAAGAGGCTCCTACAAAAGGCCGATCAACTTAATAAGAATTACCAGGAAATAAACAAGACCAACCAGGAAATGAATGAGAATTACAAGGAAATGAATGAGACCCTCAAGGAAATGAATGAGACCCTCAAGGAAATGAACAAGACTTCTGAGGATACGAACCAGACCCTCACGGATATGAAAAAGGACCAACTAGAAATCAAGCATACGTAGACTGAAATAAAAAATATTACACAAAGTCCTAAAAGCAGTCCAGAAGGCCACAAGAATCAAGTCAAAGATTTGAAATACAAAGAACCAAAATCCACTCAGCTGGAAAAGCAAGAAACAAAAAGAATTCAGATAATTGAAGATAGCGTAAGGGGCCTCTGGGACAACCTCAAGCATGCCAACATCCAAATTATTGGGGTCCCAGAAAAAGAGAGAGAGCAAGTTAATGAAAACCTACTTGAAGAAATAGTGACTGAAAACTTCCCCCACCTGGTGAAAGAAACTGACTTAAAAGCCCAAGAAGTACACAGAACCCCAAAATATAGGAATCTAAAGAGGACCACACCAAGACATATCATAATTAAAATGCCAAGAGCAAAAAATAAAGAGAGAATATTAAAAGCAGCAAGAGAAAAACAGTTGGTTACCTACAGGGGGCAACCATACGATCGTCAGTGGATTTCTCAACAGAAATGATGCAGGCCAGACGGGAGTGGCAAGAAATATTCAAAGTGATGAATAGCAAGAATCTACAACCAAGATTACTCTATCCAGCAAAGCTATCATTCAGAATTGAAGATCAGATAAAGTGCTTTGCAGATAAGAAAAAGCTAAAGGAGTTCATCACCACCAAACCAATATTATATGAAATGCTGAAAGATATTCTTTGAGAAGAGGAAGAAGAAAAAGGTAAAAATATAAATTATGAAGAACAAATACACATCTATCAACAAATGAACATAAAACTCAAGTGAATTGATAGGCTGATGAACAAGATAAACTGGTGAATATAACAGAAACATGGACATAGAGAGGGAATGGACTGACAATTCTTGGGGAGAAAAGGGTTGTGGGCAGTACAGCAAGAGATTGGACAAAAATCTTGCAACAATGGGAGAGGACATTGGGGAGGGGGAGGTGAGGGTCGAAGGTGGGATAGGTACAGGGTGGAGGGGAGATATAGGGGGATAAAAAAGGGGAAACAATGTAATTAATAAACTGAACAATAAAGAAAAGAAAAAAAAGAAGAGCTGACAGTAAAAAGTAGCAACACCATCCCTACCTGCTTTGGCTCAGTGGAGAGCCTCGGCCTGGGGACTGAAGGGTCCTGGGTTCAATTCCGGCCAAGGGCACATGCGCAGTTGTGGGCTTGATCCCCAAAGGGATGTGTAGGAGGCAGCCGATCAATGATTCTCTCTCATCATTGATAGTTCTCTCTTTCTCTCCCTCTCCCTTCCTCCATGAAATAAAAATATTTTTGGATTATTTTTTTTTAAAGTAGCAACACCAAATGCTGACAAGGATGCAGAGAAACTGGAATTCTCAAACACTGCTGGTAGGAATACACAATGATACAGCCACTTTAAAAAAACACTTTGATAGCCTTTTATAAAGTTAAACACACGTTTATCATACTACTCATGATCCACCCTCCCCCAACTATTTACACAGGAGAAATGAAAATTTATGTTTATGCAAAACCAGCACACAACTGTTTTTAGAAAGAAGCTGGTGAATGGATAAACAATAGCATTTCCACAATCGAATACTACTCAGCAGTAAAAATGAATGGACAACTGACCAAACTACCAACATACACAACAGCATGGGGGAACCACAAATGCCGTGTGTGCCATGGAGAGAAGCCACTCAGGCTACATACTACAGCAAGCATGTCAAACTCTCGGCCAGCGGGTTTGACATGCTTGTAGTACAGGTTTTTATTCATGATGCTCAGGATAAGGTAAAACTGTAGTGGCAGGAAGAGAGAGGTCAGTGGCCGCCGGGCGTGAGGGGTGGAAGACGGAAGCCAAACTACAAAGCCACAGAAGAAAATATTTTGGGTGAAGAAACTGTTCTCTATCTTCATTGTGAGAGTGGTTAAATAGTCATGAGTTTGTCACAACTCATTGAACTAGATGCTGAAAAGGATAAATGTTACTGTATGTGATTTATACCTTAACAAAAAAATTAAGTTAAAAAAGAAATGCATATGCAAGGCTCTAAACTAAAGCCATATCCGAGGACTGGAGTGACTGGCGCAGAGATGGGAACTGTGAGCCCTTCTCCAGTCAAGGCAGTCCTGATAAACATCTTAAATAACAAACAACATGAGAGGAAATTGCCCGACATATTCCAGAGAGAAAAGGGCAGCGGGAAGAGATTAATGAAAGAGCGTATATGCTTACATGCCCAGCCCATGGACAGACAATAGTGGTTGGAAGGCCTGGGCAGGGGGCTGGATTGGGAAGAGAGGGTTAATGGGGGCGGAGGGGAACACCTATAATACTTTCTGCAATAAAGGTAAATGTTTTTTAAAAGTAAGTTGTAAAAAAAAATCCAAATGCCACTTCTCTCTCCTATCCAATACAGTTGTTCTTTTGGACTCAAATGCTAAACTGTCCATTTTCCCCAGCTTCACCCTTTATTCTTCCCAAATCTGGAACCACTTGAGAAGGCAGATTTTCTTTTCCTTTTTGGTGTCCCACACAGGATTCAGGGGGTAAAGGATATGATCGCACTGAAACAGCCTCAAAGGGGTGGAGGGAGATACAACAGAGCTGGCACAGGCCCTGGACTCTGGACAAAGAGCCATCACTGACCCGGGACCTGGCGTGAGGGGAGCAGCACAACCAGAGTGGGCAGAGTGGGCTGAGCCCTGTCTGCATCACAGGAGTCCTGGCTCCTCCTCCTCGTCACCCCAGCTGATGTGGCTACCCCCACAGACCACGAGGCTCAGTGAGCAGCCTGGAAGCCGGGTGGCCTTCTTGGCCATAGCCCCTTTGTCCTTGGCTCCCTCACCCGCAAAGGCTGCCCTCTGTCTTATTTACAGCTGGACAGATGGCAGCCCTGTGGCATGGTGCCAGAGCCACGGAGGAAGTTGGTACTGGCCAAAGTGGTCAGGTGGAGTGAGGATGACCAGGTAAACTTTCTGGCCACCTCCAGGCCCTGTATGTCAGGGGAGAAGCAAAGAAGAAGCAGGACGAGGTCATCACTGGCAGCAGACAGCAAACCCAAGCCAACCTCCGCTCCAGCCAGGAGAGCCAGGGCCAGGGGGGAAACAGCCCCATACCTGGAGCCAGTGCTTCTAGAAGCATCTGAGCATCAGGAGAGAACTTGTTAGAAATGCACATTTCAGGCCTCACTCAGACCTACTGAATCAAAAATCCTGGGATGATCCCCATGCAGGTGATCCTGATGCCTGATAAAGCAAGCCACTGGTCTGGACCAAAGCTGCATTTGTGGCCTAGCGTAGCTTTTTCTTCCTTGTTTCTTTTGTTTTTTTTATTTCAGAGAAAGGAAGGGAGAAGAGAAAGATAGAAACATCAATGATGAGAGAGAATCATTGATCGGCTGCCTCCTGCACAGCTCCTACTGGGGATTAAGCCTGCAACCCGGGCATGTGCCTTTAACTGGAATCGAACCTGGAACCCTTCAGTCCGCAGGCCAAAACTCTATCCATTGAGCCAAACCAGCTAGGGCTTTTCCTTCCCTGTTTTACTGGCTATCCACCAGCCGCTGCACTTAAAGACATCACCCTTTGATGAAATGCAAGGAGGGCCCCTTCCCTGACTATGGAACCCAAGGGCATGGCCTTCTTGGTCCTGCAGCCCACAGCTCAGCTCCTCCCAGAACTCAGGAAGAGGAGGTAAGACTCCAAGCAGCAGCTGTAGCCTTAGCCAGCTTCCACTTCTCCTCCCAGATAAGCTACTTGCTCTGAGTCCTAAATTCAGGATCTGCTTGGCAGAAACCCAAGCCTAGACACACAGAGCCGGCCTACTGCTTCCTGAGCCATGGCTTGGAGGCCCACCTGAAGGGCCCTCTCTCCGAAACTCACTCTGAAGCACTCATCAGAAACAGCTGCTCCTTCCCGGGCTGTTCCTTTCTGTTTCACACGGCAGAATGGCCAGCAGCTTATCTCTACTGCCAAGGTATGAATGTTTGTGTCCGTGCCCCCCAAAGTCCTATGTTGAAATCCTAACCCTGAAGGTGTGATATTAGGAGGTGGCGCCTTTTTGGGGTGATTAGGTTATGAGTTTGGAGCTCTTATGAATGGGATTACTTCGTCATAAAGAAACCCCACCCCCAGAGAGAGCTCTCTCCCAACTCTGCCAGGTAGGTCCCAGCAGGCAGCTGCCATCACTTAGCCAGGAAATGATCCCCACCAGACACTGCAGCTGTCTTAGCACCTTGATAATGGACCTTCCAGACTCCAGAACGCAGGGAAATAAATGCTTGTCTCTGAGCCATCTGTTCTGTTAGAGCAGCCTGGATGGACTGAGACATTGGCTGGACTCTAAGGTCAGAGGCCAGGCCCCAGTGGGATCCCTACGAACCTGAACACATGCTCCAAGAGGAGAGATGCTTCTATTCCTCTGCTGAACTGAGAGAAAACAGGCCCCTGGTCCCGAAGGACCAGAGAAGGAAGGGCCAGAGGGCGCGCGGAGTCAGGGTGCAGTCCTGCCTCCACCGTCCCTATCAACCAGAAGTTCACCGTCAAAAAATCATCGCTGGGACATGAAGGATACCTTACCAACAGGCCAGAGAACTCTGTTCAATGCGAAATCCTTCTTGTTACTTCAATTTGTATAACATTTAAGCCTCATTTTATAAATGCCACCCAAGAATCTCTCTACTTAAACCTTCCCCAGTTATTCACGATGGCACCAGAGAAGTCAGTGCAGATGTATGGGGAGGAAAACATATGAAACGAGTGTGCAATCCCGGCAGATCCCTGGGGCCTACCTGCGGGGCAGGTTCCTTAGCAAAGTGCTGCACGGGATGGAGGAGAGCCTCAAAGAAGCTACCACACTCAGCTGTTATTTTGTTAAAATAACAAAGATGGCGAAGAAGGTACCAACAGCAAAGGAGGAAGCCCATTTCCCAAAGCAGAAGCCAAACCAAAGGCTTTGAAGGCAAAGAAAGCAGTGCTGAAAGGCGTCCACAGCCACACAAAAAAAGAAGACCCATACATCACCCACCTTCCAATGGCCAAAGATACTGAGGATCCACAAGCCGCCCAAATATCCTCGGAAAAGCGCACCAGGAGAAACAAGCCTGCCCACTACGCCATCATCCATTCCCCCTGACTACCCAGTCAGCCTTGGAGAAGACAGAAGACAGCAATACACTTGTGTTCACTGTGGATGTCAAGGCCAACAAGCACCAGATCAGACAGGCAGTGAAGAAGCTCTATGACATTGAGGTGGCCAAGGTCAGCACCCTGATGAAGCCTGATGGCGAGAAGAAGGCATATGTTCCACTGGCTCCTGACAATGATGCTTTGGATGTTGCCAACAAAACTGGGATCATCTAAATGAGTCGCGCTGCCTAATTCTAAATATAAAAATTTTACACTGTATTTAAAAAAAAAAAAAAGAAAGAAAGAAAGGAGGGAGGGAGGGAGGGAGGGAGGGAGGGAGGGTGAGAGGGAGGGAGGGAGGGGAGACCTCCTGGAGAGACCTCAACAGAAAGACACTGCAGCCACTAAGACCATTAGTTGGCAAAGACATGGTGAGGTATCAGTGGGATCAAGCTGGAGAGCCGAAAAGAGGCAGACCACCTAAGGATCTAACACCAACCAGGGGAACCGACGTTAAGAAAATGTTATATACTCAAGGTTTCATCTACCAGTTTCTCTTATGCTAACTACAACTTGGCATTCTCTCCTCAAATGTTCTTAATTAGGGAGATAAACATGGAAGAACAAAGGCGATGTTTTCATTCTAAGACTTTCCTCTTGCCTTTCCTTAGATTCAAACAGAAACAGCCAGTCTCCATCTGACTTGCCAGCGCCCCCGGGAAAGGGAGGGCTGCCGGCACTGGGTGAAGGCTGAGCCAGGAGGGATTCTGTAGGAGGCGCTGCCGTGGTCCCGTGGCTGACCCCACCATTCATTCCACACCCAGGGCCGGTCCACGCCAGCCCCCACATTCCAGTTCTCTTACCAGGGCTGAGGTTAGGCCCACCCAACCCATACCAGGAGGGCGCCTACATGCGGGGCCCACGCTCAGAGCTTCTGATATAGCAGGCAGGAGGTGGAGCCTGGAACCTGCATTTCTAACATGTGCCTGAGGGTTGCTGGTCCAGGGGCCACACTGGGTGAGCACCAATTCAGCCACAGACAAGCAATTCAGTGAGAGGAGACTGTACTGAGGGAGTTCTGGGGAAGGCTCCCCTGCTCATAAGAAGACAACCCTCTTGTCCTTTGGACTGTTTATGCAACAGAGATGTTCTTTTACCTGCTCTGTCCAGTACGGTAGCCACTAGCCACAGGGGTCAGTCTGCACTTGAAATGTGGTTAATGTGACTGTTAAAACTAGAAGTTTTATTTCATTTTAATTATTTTGAATTAAAAAGCCACCTAATGGCCTGTGGCTCCCATAATGGACATCAGGGTCTGGGACTATCCTCATCAGCCTGAGGAGGAGGACACCACACTTTGGATGCTCACTTCTTACTGTTCAAGGTCATGCATTTCTTAATTGTTTAAGGTGGTGTGAGTCAGTAACCCCTGTTGCTGCAGCCATGAGGACATTCTGCCAACCCTTCTATCCCAAGAACCACCAGTGTGTCCAGAACTAAGTGATGGGCAACTGACCAGGTTCCTTCCAGGCACGCGAGGTCTAGGAAAACACCTCCTGCTCTAGTTCGCTGTAGTTTAAGCAAGACTTCTCTCTGGAGCCCCCTTTTAAGATACAAATGCTCCCAGAAAAGGTGCTAGGTTAAGGTTAAGCCTTGAAGTGTAGATGTGAAGTTGAATAAGTTAGATCATTGTGCCTTGTTCCCTAGTAACAGGAATCCAGAAAAGGGTGAAGCATGAGAGAAGCAAGGGGTACAAACTCAGGACTCAACCAGTTCACAGCTTTACAAAAGCTGCACCTCACTGCTCTCCTCATCCCAACTGCACACCCCATGTGCTTCCTGAAAGCCAGTCCCAAGTTCGAAATCCCGACAATCCCATCATGCAATCAATGTGCCTCCTGGACCCAAAGCAGGAAGGATAAAGTGATAGAGACTCGGTAGCTCTGAATTATGGTCCCAGAAGAGTCCTCCCTGAACCCTACACAAGATGAGGGAACCTGTGCAGGGCTAAGTTTTATCTTCCAAAAAGATGCTCAAGTCCTAATCCCTTATAAATGTGAATGTGACCTCATTTGGAAATATGGTTTTTACATATGATCAAGTTACAATGAGGTCACACTGGAGGAGTAAGGAGGGCCCCTAAACAAATATGACTGGTGTCCTATTAAGAGGAGAAATCTGGAGAGACACAGAGAGAGCATCATGTGAGGAGGAAGGCTTGGACAGACTGGGTGATGCATGTACCAGCCAAGGAGCACTGAAGGCTGCTAGTAGCCACCAGCAACCAGGAGAGGCCCAGAACAGACCCTCCTCTGGACCCTTCAGAGGGGCACGGCCCTCCCAACACCACACCTTGGTCTCAAACCTCTAGCCTCCGGAACTGCGAAAGAATCCCTTTCTGTCGTACAAGCCACACTATCTGTGGTACTTCCTATGGCAGCCATAGCAAATGAATATACTAGTCGTTACCCCTACTGTACCTGTCTTCCCTTCTGATGACTCTGACCTCACTTTTTGTACACTTGTGTAACTGTGCCCCCGGTTCCCCCCCATAGACCCTAAGATGCACAAGCACGGGAAATTCACCTATGGTCACCAATACATCCCAAGCACACTTCTGGTGCCTGGAGGGGTCTCAGCTGTCATCCAGAGAGCACACAGCCAGGAAGGCCTTTCCCCCCTGCCCCACCCCCCCCCATCCCCCATAGCTCTGGAATCTCTGACAAGAGACTCTCCTCCCTGAGTGGAAATCTCCCTATAGGAAGGGTGGCCTTGGTGGGGGACGGGGAGCTCATTGAGAAGTCCTGTGCCCTGACAAGTGAAGAAACAGCAAAACACATGCCTCCCTCAGCACCCACCACCCTCTAAGGCCAGAGCCAGATTCCTGCCCTCTGCAGGAAGATGACATATTGCTAACGAGAAAATGTAAATGGAATCAACAGAAGATGAGCCCATTCGTAATATCAAAGGTGAGGGCCAGCTTCCCATCCCATGGACCTGGGGGCCGCCCTGCCCACACCCAGACCCTGGCCCGCCGGCTCTGCAGAAAGGAGGGACCAGGAGGTGGTACTCACCCACACTGCTGAGGGAGCTGCTGCTCTCAGAGTCGGAGGGCATGATGGACAAGACGCTGTAGGTGGAGCCTGGGGGCAGAAAGGAAGAGCATTTGTTACTAACCCCCAGGGGGCTCCTGTCTATACCCCAGACCACTGCCAGACCAACTGACCTTCAGTCACCACCAAGCTGAGAACCGGCACTGCACCAGGGGCCAGAAACCAAATCTCAAGGGCCAGGCAGGGCAGGGCTGTCAGCATGGACGAGTCTTTGGTGTCTCTGCCTCGCCTCTGCCTCACATTCCGCACCCTCAGCTTTGGAGGCTGATCTATCTGCAGGCAGAGTGGAACTTGGAATGCCAGCTGGCTTCCTTCTGGGACGTCTGGGGATAGGCTCAGCGAGGGAGCAGCATGCCCGGGTTAAAGGCAGTGAGGAGTCCCCACAGATTAGTATCAGTATAATTCTGGCTTCCATGCAGAGGGTAGCAGCATAAATTGACCGTCGGTGAACTACCTGTGGTTTTTGCCGGACTACTCTGTTCTTAGGTTCTAACTGTATTCAAGCTTATGCCTTGATAATTTAGCCAGTGTCTACCCCCTTATTAAAAGTTACTCATTAAGTTCGGAGCAATTACGCCGTCCTCGAAGCCAGGGAGTAGCACCTTTTGTTGTTGTTTGTCAACACAATGTTATAGACACACAACTCCTGGCTACAGACACACAACCACTATGGTTTGGTTTGAATTCCGATATTTTCAGATGCCTCCGAGTCAGGAAACCCCGTTTCTGAACTCAGCTCGTGTCCGGGTGCGAGGGGCTGGGTGATGGCGAGCAAATCACTTTCGTTTACTGAAACTGTCCTGGTCTGTAAAATAAAGCGTTCAGCCAGGCAGCTTACGGGGTCCTGCACCTGCCCCACCTCAGAGATTTCACTCTCCACTGATGAATGGAAACAGAAAGTGTGCTTTGTTTATCAAGACTATGGGTGACACCAAGTCAAGAGGGTGAACAGACTCGGAATCTAAACTGGGAGTCTAAAAAAGCACAACATGCAGAGATGGTGGGTCAATAAAAACAAGATAATGGAGGAATACGATATTTTGTTCTTGGAACCAAAAGAACTATAATGAAGAGGGGTGTGTATTGGGCATGGTGGGTGAGCCCAGGATGGGATTTTAGCAATAAAGCCTTTGAACAAGCCTTAGGACTTAGTGTCAGGAAGCGGCCAAGAACTAATTCATATCTAGGGCTCCAGGACCAGCAATGTGGGGCCAGATTTAAGGGGTTCGCTCCCCTCTCAATTCTTGACTAGCCACCCCATACATGCATCACATACCCAGAAGGGGAAGAAAAGAAAGATGGGCTCTGACCGGTTTGGCTCAGTGGACAGTGGATAGAGTGTCGGCCTGTGGACTGAAGGGTCCCAGGTTCGATTCTAGTCAAGGGCATGTACCTTGGTTGTGGGCACATCCCCAGTAAGAGGTGTGCAGGAGGCAGCTGATCGATGTTTCTCTCTCATCGATGTTTCTGACTTTCTATCCCTCTCCCTTCCTCTCTGTAAAAAAAAAAAAAAAAAAAAAAAAAAAAATCAATAAAATATATTTTTAAAAAAGAGATAGAGATGGGAGTAGACTGAGGAGTGGGAGAGAGGAGAGGAAAGAGCAGGAAAGGCCCCACAGGAAGGGGAAAATTGGGGGAGAGAAAAAGACCATACAGGGAGGGCAGAGAGATGGACAACCGGTGCATCTGAGCTAGCAGGTGTGCCCACACGAAATAGATGAAAGCAGAGAGAATAAAGAGAAGAAAAGGGGGACTTTGGTAATAGCAGAAACTAGAACAGTGGCCAGGAAAGACCAGTGCCCTCATTATCACATTTATGAGAATCTCTGAAGAACCTATAGGTGTTTCGCATGGATTGAAGAGAATGATTTGGGAGTGGGCTGGTGTTTTGTCTTCAAGTACGACTGTCAGAAGGGGTTCAATTTGTTCCACATGGTCTCCTGCAGCAGCACTGGGAACAGCAGGGAAATGTGGAGAAAGCTCCAGGTCAGGGTGGCCAAGCACCCCTGGCTGAGAACCAGAGTAGTCTTGCACATCATCAGAAGGCGGCTAGAACCAGAAAACCCTATTCAGCCCTGAAATTCCCTGGTGCTATTAAAACATGAATAGCGATGTTCAAAGAAATACCTCCTCTTGTATTTCAAGTTCAACCCACACTGAATTTATTTTACTGTCCATTCAACACCTCTGCATTTTTGTTTTAAACAATGAGCATCACAAACTTCTCAAATGATCTCCCTTCCCAGATCATAATTGTGTAGGGATCCATGAAATAAAGTCAGATGCAGTTCAGGCAGACCATGACATCTTCAAAGAACAAGAGGGCAACACAATGCCTATTTTAAAACCCAATCACCAGTTTCTCAATTATTTCTTTCATTTATGGGGGCAAGGAAGGCTAGCCAGCTGGTAGGCTGGTGGACTGTTTTCAAAAGACACCAACTCAGAAAAGCAGGCATAAATAAACTCTCCCACTCACACCTACAGGTTCTCGGAGTTCAAGCCAATCTTGCCTGCAACTTGGCGGACAGGGTGCCCGTGCTCTGCTGGACGCTCCCCCCTGTAGGAACGCCTCGGTCCTTCCTCATACTGGCATCAGCAGTGCCCCATCTTCCAGTAAACAGCCCCTCCTCTACAGATGGTCTCTCTCCTGCCCTATGGCAAGTTTCCACTGTTAATTAAACTTGGCAGACAGCCTTCTCTCTCCCCGTCCATCTCCCACCCCAGCTGGGGGAGTCAACTGGCCAACCAACATTCTGTTCCTCTCCCCTGTCCCCGAAGTCCTGCCGGAGCTCTGGGGTCTGACCCAAGGACGGTGTGACATCTCTGCCTGCATCTCTGGGCATCACCGCCCCCGAGTCAGCTGGCAAGGTTCCTGGGAGCTACGGGTGGGGAGCCAGCAAGGAGCGATTAAAATTGGACAGGGCCCAGCTTTTACAATGTTCCCAGAGCCTTAGACGTCATTCGTGGGGTGGAAAGGGCCCGAAGACGACATTGTCTTGGTCATGCTTTGTCTCTGCGGCTACTGTGGTCTTAAAAGGCCTGTGTGGTCACGACTTTCGGGAACTGGCACAGGAGTCACACTCCTCCAAAGTCACGTGGTCTCCTTTCCAAGCCGGTGCTTCTGAGGGGCGGGTGTCAAGCGTCATCTACCTCTGGGATTTCACAATCAGATCTAGAGGCCACCAGGAGTCCTATCATACAGGCAGCCTCTGCCGCTCACAGCACCTCACTCTTGGCCATGTCCAAGACACCTGCACCCCACCTGTTCTGACACCTACACATCCTCCACTTCCAGGAGAGGCCCAGCAAACACGCCCCCCTGCACTGCCCCCATGCCCACAGACAGCAAGCACTGCCCTCAGGACGTGCCCCGCAGCCTCATGCACGCCTGCGCAGAGGTCCTGCCAGGCCCAGAGAAAGCTGATGATCTGGAAGCATTTCCAGCAAAGGAGAGCAGAGCATGCACCCTGGGGGATCATGGCCTGGGAACCAGAGAGGGGTTCTTGATCGTAGGAGTTACCTTGCAGCTTGGTCCAAGTGCAGGCTCTACCTGGGCAGATCAGGGTGGGGCCTGAGATTCCGCATTTCTGCCAAGCCCCAGGCCTGGTCCGCAGCCGGAAAGAATGCAGGGTCCATGGCTGGCCAGGGCCAGCAGGTAGAACACAAACGACGTCAAGGCGGAAGGCCTGGAGACAGCAGCACACTCTGGGCTGGGCCTGGGCCACACACTGTCTGCGCCCTTCCCAAGAGCACTGGGGCCCCTGCACATTGTGTTTACTCTGTGACTCAGCCCCACGGGGTCACGGAGACCTCTTAAAAAGAACTTCCAGTAAAATCACATGAGCAGTAACCAGCCTGTGGGGCCCGAGAGAGACAGAAACTCGTCCCTCACACAGCGCTCCATTCACCTGGAGCCCCAGAGGCCTCAGTGACTCACGCTTTCTCACGTGAAAGCTGCAGTGCTGAGAGACGTGTTCCAGCCCGGAGCCAGCCCAGGAGCGTGCAGAGGCTGGCCTGCCAGCTGCCCTGAGACAGCTCAGGTCCCAGGAGGATGTGCACCCCCCTCCCAAAGCACCTGAGAAGCGACAGGGCTCCTGAGAGTGGGGAGGTGCTGCCTGGTCTTAGGGGGGAGTCACCACCAGGCCACCTGCCTCACCCTGGACCCTCTCCTAGCTCACACCTGAGGAACTGCAGCCGGCACACAACTGACGGCCGGCTCACAGTCCACCGGCACAGCCCTAAGCTGGGTCTGGTGGGAAGAAGAGAAGCTGGGGCTGCGGAGGGTGCTCACCTGCAGGACACTGCAGAAGTCCCTTCCCCACTCTGAGCCTGGGACTTGTCTGTAAATCAAGGCGGTAATGAGTAGAATGCCGATGGGGCGCCAGCCGGCCTAGCTCCAACTTCCAACTCTGCTACTTAGCAGCTCTGTGCCCTCAGGTAAGTCGCTCAGGCTCTCCCACCCTCCCTCCATGTGCTTATCTGCAAAATGGGATAATAGGAGTACTTACCTCATAGAGGATCAGCTGCATTAATGGGCAAGGCAGGGCTTGAAACAGCTCCTGCACAGCCAGCACTCTGTAGCTGTTGTTATTATGATCAAACCAGACCTTCCAACCTGTCCTCAATCCCTTGATGACCTAAGGTGAAAGCTGTACTAGCGTGACGAGGTCACACAGTTCCCCATGACAACTGCTGGGCTGTCTGAGCCTCACTAACCATTAGTGCCTGGATGTGTAAGCACTGTGCAAGCTTGTCTCAGTTCGTCCCCACGCCAGCCCTGAGGCTGTCATTAGCCCCACTTCAGAAAGGAGGCAACTAAGAGTTAGAAAAATTAAGTCACTTGCTTAAGGTTGTGGTAGAGTTACTGAGGGAGCAAACAGGATACAAACACAGGCAGTCTAGTCCAAAGCCTGCACTCCTGATCCCTCTACATAATGCTGCTGCCTAGTTCTGAAGGTGGAAGAGCAGTCAGGGGAGACTTCACGGAGGAAGGGGTTGGCCCTGGAGGATGGTAGACTTGGGTAACCACCTGAGAAGCCAGATCAGCCTGGAGGAGACACAGGCAGAACCTGTCACCCTCTGCAAGTGCAAAGTCTCAGAGTGAGCTTGTCCTCTCCCCACCCTCCTTGCCCCACCAAGAGGATACTCAGTGGGCACTGTAAGCTGAGCTGAGCATAGGAATTAAATGTGGGCAAAAGAGAGGGCAAGGAGCCATGGCTTCATGGCACTTGCCCATATTGGGTGCAGAGGCTGGCCCCAGAGCGGGGCACCCTCACTCAAGAGGCCCTCAAGAGGTGCTGGGAGGGTGGGTTCCTTTGGCCGCTAAGAAGCCCTCATGAAGAACCAAGGCTCTGGGCAGCCATACTCCACCTAGAACTGCAGCCCCTTTCCTTTAAAAACATGGCCCAAGGATGTGGATGCTGAGACCCAAACTTGGAGTCTGACAAGCCCCAGCCTTTCAGGGAGGTATGAATGACTGGCCCTGAAATGGAGCAGCCACAGAAGCTGGGGCTTCAACCAAGGAAGTGCTGCCTTCATGTACCCTCCACACCCAGCTCCGGGTGGACCAATTACCTTCTCCCTGACAGACACAGAAGGCTGGTGACACAGCAGAGCCTGCTGTTATCTTTGGGTCAGCCAAAGATTCACCCCTAGTATGCAAAGCACACACCTAAGTATCAGGTCTGTAAGTTAATATTAGTTCTCCCTCACTGACATATAGCTGCAGCTGCGCACAATTTTGGAAGAATAATGAACTTGCTAAAAATACCACAGTAATGATGCTTATTTCCCACTTTCTGTGGCCATTTATTGACCAGTAGTCCATCTTTTAATGTGAATGGGTGATGAATGGGGTGTCCCAGGTAACTGCGAGGTGTGCAAGTAAGATCTGGGTGGGGCAGCATGAAGGACTCCGGGTAGTAGGGCCTTGCGGGCCATAAAGCGGGTACTGAGTTTAGCGAGAAGAGGAAAACCTCTAGAAGTCTTTGCGTAGAGGAGAGACATGGTCTGACTTACACTTCAACAGGATCACTGGCTGTTGCTGCATTACATACTGTCCATGGGGAGAAAGGGTGGGGGAGCTGGGAAACCAGCCAGACAGCAAAGGCAATCGTCCAAGGGAGCTGTGCTGGCGGCCAGGCGGGTGGTGAGAGTGGAGCTGGTGAGGGGGCTGGGGCTGGGGGATGCTCTGGAGGTAAAGCAGGGAGGGTCTGCTGGCAGACTCAGTGTGGAATCGGAAAAAGATGTTAAGGATGACTCCAAGGTCTCAGCCTGGAAATGGAAGGATGAGCAGCTTGTCACTGAGATGGGGAACCTTGCAGAAGGAAGAGTTGGGGTGGGGGTTAGGGGTCATGAGTTCATGTTTCACCAAATTAATTTGAGGCAAGGACAGACACCCAAGTACAGATGACAGATAGGCAGGTGGAGATATGGTCTGAAGTTCAGGGGTGAGGCTGGGGCTACATCTATCATTTGGGAACTGTCAGCATATGCTCAGTATTTAAAGCAACAAGTCTTGATGATATCACAGCCCAAGGAGGGAGAATGGACAGGAAGGGCAGTGGAGGTGTCCAAGGAATAAGCTCTGAGCACTGAGGGCTAAGGATGAAAAGAGGAATCAGCACAGATGACAAAGGAGAGCAGGCAGTGAGGCTGCGGGGGAGCCACCTGGCCAAGTAAAGGGGCTGAACACAAAAGCACGTGGAAGAGGCTTAGAGGTGGGCTGAGATGCCCAGGATGCTCCATGGTGAAGGGAAGATGGACACACAACCCTCCTGACTTCTGATCCAGCTGTACCTGCACTCCACCTAACCCCTGCACTTTCCCAGGTATCAAAGAGACACATGGGAGGGAGAACCAAGATGGCGGCATAGGTAAACACCTATTGCTCTGCCCCGCGCAACGATTTAAAAACTACAACATAACAACAAAACAAACATCACCCAGAATCGCCAGAAAGCTGGCTGAGTGAAAACTCCACAAATAAGAGTAAAGGTGGGACACTGAGACTCAGAGGAGCGGCGGGAGCGCAGCCTCGAAGACGGAAACAGGTTAGGAGCTATCCTGGTCGTGCGCACGCGTGGGCTGGGCTGGAGCAGCAACCCCGGCTGGATTTCGCCAACGGGGAGGGCGGAGACGTCCCACTACACAGATTCCCCAGCGCCAGGCGAGGTCCGAGATCCGGGGTACGTGGAGATATCCCATGCACAGATTCCCCAGTGCCAGGCGAGGTCCGAGGTCTGGGGGACGCACCCTGGAATCGGGGTGCGGCAGAGGTCTCCTAGTCTGCGGAGAAACCTGGAGGCTGGGAAAAGAAGTTTGCACGCAAGTGTCGCACAAACCCGCGACTTGCCCCCTAGAAACTTGTCTCTTGGTCCCGGAAACCATCTATTTTACAACCCTGGGCTAGACTTTGGGGGTGCAGACCCATTTGGGGAGAGGCAGAGTTGTCTGGCAAGGGGAAGACACTAGCAGCTTTCTCTTGGAGGTGTCTGCAGCCATCCCCATCCAACAGAGACCCGCGAGCGCGCACGCACACGCAAGCGCCGCATAGGACGTAGCTGACACTGAGGCTGCCTGCGCAGCTCAGAGACTCCGCCCATCCAACCTGAACACAGTCTCCCTTCACAGCCAATTGGCCTGGAGGTCAAACCCTCCTAGGGCTAACAACAACAAGCTGGGTTTAAATTCAAAAATACTGTACAACCCATAAAGGATTGCAGTAAGAGTACCCATCTCAAATAACTGGGGAGGCTGTGCCACTGACCCTTAGAGGAGGATATCTACCACATAAAGCAGCCACCATGCAGAGATATGGAAAGAAATCAGGGGTGAAAGAAATGGAGGAGAAAAGACGACAAGACATAGAGTTCAAAACCACGGTTATAAGGCTTTTCAAGAGGCTCCTAGAAAAGGCCGATGAACTTAATGAGAATTACGAGCAAATAAACAAGACCAACCAGGAAATGAATGAGACCCTCAAGGATACGAACCAGACCCTCACGGATATGAAAAAGGACCAACTAGAAATCAAGCATACACAGACTGAAATAAAAAAATATTACACAAAGTCCTAAAAGCAGTCCAGAGGGCCACAAGAATCAAGTCAAAGATTTGAAATACAAAGAAGCAAAATCCACTCAGCTGGAAAAGCAAGAAACAAAAAGAATTCAGATAATTGAAGATAGTGTAAGGGGCCTCTGTGACAACCTCAAGCACGCCAACATCCAAATTATTGGGGTGCCAGAAAAAGAGAGAGAGCAAGGTAATGAAAACCTACTTGAAGAAATAGTGACTGAAAACTTCCCCCACCTGGTGAAAGAAACTGACTTAAAAGCCCAAGAAGTACACAGAACCCCAAAATATAGGAATCTAAAGAGGACCACACCAAGACATATCATAATTAAAATGCCAAGAGCAAAAGATAAAGAGAGAATATTAAAAGCAGCAAGAGAAAAACAGTTGGTTACCTACAGGGGGCACCCATACGATCGTCAGCGGATTTCTCAACAGAAATGATGCAGGCCAGACGGGAGTAGCAAGAAATATTCAAAGTGATGAATAGCAAGAATCTACAACCAAGATTACTCTATCCAGCAAAGCTATCATTCAGAATTGAAGATCAGATAAAGTACTTTGCAGATAAGAAAAAGCTAAAGGAGTTCATCACCACCAAACCAATATTATATGAAATGCTGAAAGATATTCTTTAAGAAGAGGAAGAAGAAAAAGGTAAAAATATAAATTATGAACAACAAATACACATCTATCAACAAATGAACATAAAAATCAAGTGAATTGATAAGCTGATGAACAGGATAAACTGGTGAATATAACAGAGACATGGACATAGAGAGGGAATGGACTGACAATTCTTGGGGAGAAAAGGGTTGTGGGAAGTACAGCAAGAGATTGGACAAAAATCTTGCAACAATGGGAGAGGACAGTGGGGAGAGGGAGGTGAGGGTGGGGAGTGGGATAGGTACAGGGTGGAGGGGAGATATAGGGGGATAAAAAAAGGGAAACAATGTAATTAGTAAACTAAACAATAAAGATAAAAATAAATAAATAAACGTATCAACTTAAAAAAAAAAAAAAGGGAGAGACACATGGACATGATTCAGGAAGTGCTAAGGAGACCCACCACCATGTAGTACATACCTTCCATGTTTTGGCTCCAGTTTTTCTTGAGTGTGTTACCACACCCTGACTACTCATAGCAGCTAACATTTATTATTTGTCACTATTTATGAGGATTATTCTATTTAATCCTCCTAAGAACCTTATGAGCAGCAGACTATTGACACCTCATTTTCTAGATGGCAAAATACAGGCCAGGTAACTTGCCCAGAATCACAAAGCTGGTAAGTGGCAGGTCCAGATTCAAACACCACTCTGACCCACTAACTCTATACTACCTCCTTTCCAGCAAGATCAGGAAAACTGAAACTCTCCAATTCTTTGCCCTGATGGACAGCAGAGGAGGCGAGCAAGCTATCCCCTTGCTCAATGACAACGTTCAGGTGAGAAGCATCTAGGAATCATGGCTAATGGGTTGGTAACTCTGAGAAGCAGCTGCCAGGAAGTGGCTTATGAGTCAGCATCAGCACTGTGGTCAAGTTATCTTTCCCAACAGTGGAAAGGAAGAAAGGAGAAAAATCTGGGTTCCAGTCATCTCTGCTGCACCTCCACTGCAAACCTGTCCTCTGCTCCTGGCTTCAACCCTCCAACCATGTCACTCCTCCGGACATCAGCTAATCCTGGTCCACCCAGGGAAGACCACTACAATCTCTGGAACAAACTAGATAAATATTTCCGTCCCGGCTCAGAAGGCAGCAGGAAATAGAGTGAACCAATGGGGTTTGGAGAACCTGATCATGATTCCAATGATCAGACTGCATGCAAAGAACTGCAAATATGTCTCCCTCCCATTGTCCTTTTAGTGTCATATCGTCCTCCAAATGGCCATTTTTCATTAATCTCAGATCAGGGTAAGCAGAGGAGTCAGAAAGAGGAAATGACAGATCCAGGAACAGCCCAAGTCTCAGAGCAAGAGCTGGAAAGGCCACAAGGACATGACCACCCAGGCTGGACAGGCCAGGGACACTGAGTCCTCAAAGGCCAACGAGGGGGACTACAAAAGAAAGGTCTTATCTTCATCAGCAACTGTTTGATGCTCCATCTTCCTCCACCAGCATCAACAGCACTCTCATTATCTGCTTTGTGTGGTGCCTTGAAGATTGCTGATCACCACGGCAACTCAGCCTGGGTCTCTAGGACTCTGAGATCATGAACAAGCACTCACTTCCCCCCACACTGCCCCAATATTCCTGCTGAGTCTGAACCCACCAAGAAGACCCCTGCCACAGGGGTGGGAGGTACAAAGTGACTCTGCCCAGGGGAAAGGCCCAGGATCAGGAGCTGGATGGTCCTGGCTCTTTCTGGTTTGGTTATTAATGGGTGAGGGGGGAAGGGGGGAATCATTTTCCTGAGCCTCCGTTTCCATATCTGTACACCGGGGCTATAAAAGGATTTATCTGTAGTTCAGAGATTGTTGTGTCAAACAAATATTAACAGATGTTGAACCTGCATTTTAACTGTGAAGGAAGGAACTGCTTACGAACGTTATATTCTAAGCTGCTCAGGAGACCTGAGTCTCACTATTCCCTGACGGCACTACACCTTTCCCAGTTTCCTTCATTCTTCTACTCTTTACTGCTGAGCTCTTCTCTTCCCAAAATTCCACCTACTTGTTTTTTTCTGCTCTTACTCAAAACACAAACAGAAACAACAAATACAAGGGAATGAGGGGAAAAAAAAAAAAAAGGAGAGCCTTTGTTAAGATTCCCATATTACACAAGGTGATCTACAGACTCAATGCAATCCCTATCAAAATCCCAACGACATGTTTTGCAGTAATAGAAAAGCCCATCCTAATTTTAATATGGAATCCCAAGGAATCCCAAATAGATGAAACGATCTTAGAAATGAAGAAATAAAGCCAGATAAATCACACTTCCTGATTTCAAATCTTACTACATAGGTATAGTAATCAAAACAGTGTGATACTGACATAAAAGACAGTCCACTGAAAAAGAATAAAGAGGCCAGAAATAAACCTTTGCATATCAGGGGTGGGGAACCTTTTTTCTGCCAAGGGCTATTGGATATTGATAACACCTTTCAAGGGCCATACAAAATTATCAACTTTAAAAATAGCCTGTTATATTTGGTCAAACATTTAATTAACTCACCCTTATTGCCGGACATTCCCCACCCCTGTCATAGATCATGAAATAATTTTTGGCAGGTGCCAAGAACATTCAATGAGGAAAAGACAGTCTTTTCAAGAAGTGTTGCTGGAAAAACTGTATATCTACATGCAAAAGAACTAATTTAGACCCTTATCTAATACCACTTATAAAAATTAACTTAAAGTCTTAAAGATAAGAGCTAATACTATCAAACTCTTAGGAAAAATACAGGCAAAAGCTTCATGATATTGAAATGGCAATGATTTCTTGGTTTTGACACCAAAACATATTGAGCTTCATTAAACTTTTTTTAATTTGGGCATCAAAAGATACTATCAACAGTAAAGAGGCAACACACAGAATAGGAGAACATATTTAAATCACAAATTGATAAAGGGTGTAGACAACTCCTAAAACTCAGCAACAAAAAACAACCTGATTCAAAAATAAGCAAATAACTTGAATAAGTTATATTTCTCCAGAGAAAGTAAACAGTCAATAAGCATATGAAAAGATGCTCAACATAAATAGTCATTAGAGAAATGCAAATCAAAACCAGAATGAGATACTACCTCACACCTTTTAGGGGAAAAAACAGAAAACAACAAACGTTGCTCAGAATGAAGAGAAATTGGAACTCTTGTGCACTATTGCTGAGAATGTAAAATGGTATAGCCACTTTGAAAACCAACATGGTGGTTTCTCAAAAAAATTAAAAATAGTATTACCATATGACCTAATAAATCTACTTCCTAGCATTTACAAAAAAACAAAAAACACAACACTGAAAGCAGCATCTCAAAGGACTAGAGGGGATGAGAGAAGTGTTTCAAATACACAAAGGGGAATGCAACTTTCATGCAGAGGCAGCCCTCAGGAGAGAAAGCTGATCCTAAGTAACAAGAGAACATATTTTACTATTTTGTGTAAGGAGAAAAACACAAAATCCATAACCACAGAGTACAGCACCAGCCCCCAAAGCTCCCAGTTTCCTCCTAGCTCCTGGTCCTCTGGCCATCAGCAGGTAGCCATGACAGTAAACATGCCCAGTCTCCTCCCAGCAGATGGGAGACCCCAATGTGCTTGCTCTCCCCTGACCCAGCTTAAAGTGTGAAAAGTGTTGGCTCCATGCTTCCCAGCTACACTTCAGCCTCCTCAGAGAGTAGGGACCCCTACACTGCCCAGCCCTAATGTTCTACAACTGAGCTAAGTCACACCAGGAGGTGTGGGACTTGGGCAACTTTGGCACACCGCACCATTTCAGAACCGTGCATAACAGAAATAACTGCTGAGAAGGGTTGCATTGCACCCCCTCCAAAATTCATGTGTTGAAGTCCTAACCTCCAGTACCACAGCATGTGACTATTTTGGAGATAGGATCTTAAGAGAGATGATTAAGTTAATATGAGGTCAGTAGGGTTGGCCCTAATCCTTCTAAGAAGAGGAAATTTGGACACAGACATACGTGGGCACACACAGGAAGACCATGTGAGGACAGAGAAAAGACAACCATCTGTAAGTGAAGGAGAGTGGCCTCAGAAGATCCCAACCTGCTGACACCTTGATATCTGATTTCTAGCCTCCATGACTGGGAGACGGTAAATGGCTGCTGTTTGAGAGCCTTCTCCCCCACCCCCAGGCTACGGTACTTGTACCAGCAGCCCTACCAATACTGTGGCTACTGTGCCACGCTCCGTGCAGCTCTTTCCCATATAGATACCATCCCCGGTGAGAGCCTTGAAAAATCATCAACTGAGCATGTGATCTTACTTAAAACTCCCTGCACTTCAGCAAAGAGGTACTGCTATTAGTCCCCATTTACAATGGCCCTGAAGTTCAAAGAGGTTAAGGAACTAGCCCTGGATCAAACAGCTACTCTTGAAGTCAGATGTACCCTGCACCTTTAACTACTTCTGAGCTGCCTCTAAGCCAAACTGCTCCCTCTGCCCATCCTTCACCCACCCAGCAGCCAAGGTATGAGCCCAGGATGGCCCTGCCCACCAGCTGCTAACTGTCTGAGGCCACTATGCCTTCTCCCCAGCCTCGGGCCCCTGGCAGACACATAAGAGAACTTAGGGTTTCTATCATGTATAATCCTGGAATCTTTTCCTTTATAATGAGCACTACTTTAATAATCAGAAAAATATTATTTTTAAGGGAAAAAAGTTAACATGGTTAAGGAATTCTATCAAATCTTTGGTCTGTGCGCAAATAAGTAAGTGATCAAGGGAATCTATCTGGACAGACTATTAAGTTATTGTTTTTTTTGTTTTTGTTTTTTTTTAATTTAAGCCTTGCCAGTGTTTCATCACCTGATATGAGAGAAGGGACTTACCGGGGCAGAAGTACCATCCCAGCCAGGCCCTCTCCAGAAAATCTGTATTTTAAAAGCTCATTCCATTTCATCCCATTTCAGAAAAACAAAGAGGAGACCTTGAGGGACAGATGAGCAAGCTCCGAGGCGACATGCAGCATGTACACTTGCATAGGCAGAGGGCAGGATTAGTCAAGTGATTTTCATCTGAAAATTCAAATTTCTACTGATGGACAGGACTTCTACATGGAGCTACCCCAGGCCTGCAGCCCAACAAAGCACCAATCTTCATATTTCCTGGGCCTGCTGGCCCCCAACTTCCTTGTTTAAATGGAAACTGTCAGGCAGGATTTTGTGCAAATATGCGATTTCCTTGGGGGCAAACATTCTGAGTCTACAACTTGTTCTTTCATTTCCTAAGCTTTTTGTCCATGGCAACTACATCAAAGATGAGAGATGAGGGTGGGAGGGAGGGCTGTTGGGAGCACTAGAGAACAGAGCAAACTGAATGCCTAGGAGGCAAATGCAGCAGGAGCCTCTTTGCCCAGCCCTAAGGAGTCAATCTCAGAGAAATGGCCTCAGAAGGGTCCACGGGGGAAGCTCCCCCTTCTCCTGCAGCTCCTGCCTGGATGCCCCAGGCTGAGTTAGCACACCTTCCCTCCAGGTGGCCTGCAAGTCCTGCAGAGGGAAATGGTATCTCCAAGTTGTTCTAGCCGTGCTGAACCACCACATCCAGCATAAAACCGCAACAAATGTGGGAAGCAGGAAAGAACCAAGAGTTGCAAAATTCAGATTCAAGGTGGGGGGCGGAGGGGTAGAGACACAAAATCATGATGAAAGAGGAAAGAGTTCCCATATGAAAGGATTATATGAGGTGGTTAAAAAAATTACTAATATTCGCCCTAATTGGTTTGGTTCAGTGGACAGAGCATCAGCCTGTGGACTGAAGGGTCCTGGATTCGATTCTGGTCAAGGGCATGTACCTTGGTTGCAGGCACATCCTCAGCAGGGAATGTGCAAGAGGCAGGTGAATTGATATTTCTCTCTTACCGATGTTTCTAACTCTCTATCCCTCTCCTTTCCTCTCTGTAAAAAATTTTTTTTTAATAGATTTTTAAAAAAAGAATTACTAATCTTCACTAGGCAAAACTGTTGGACATAGTTTTAGTTAATAACACTGATTCTTCTGGAACCACTTTAAAGGGCCAGCCATTTTTTCACTCTAAGATCATTCAGTGGAGCTTCTTAAAACAGTCTCAAAAGACATACGTCTGTGCACAGATCCACCTTTAAACCACCAGTGTGTCAAGCAAATGAAATTCTGAGGCAAAGACATCTAGGACCATTCCAACCCCTGTTTATCGAATGTGTCTTGCTCTCAAGTTCCATGAGTTAAACCTAACTAAACCAAGTCACCTAATATTTACCCAGTTCCTCTGAGGTGTACGGTTTCTTATAATGTGTGGTACATTTGGGGTTTGTGTTTGGATTCCCTCAAGATAACTAAGGAAGACTTGTCACAATGGAAACATTCGAATTCCCCAAAGTTTCACTTCCCCTCTGATTGCATCTCAAGGAGACCTGGTGAAAAACCAGCTATACAGCCCAGCAAGTGTGGCTCCGGGGTTGAGCGCCAACCTGTGAACCAGGTCATGGTTCAGTTCTTGGTCAGGGTATTACCCAGTTGCAGGCTGGATCCCCAGTGTGGGGCATGCAGGAAGCAGCAGCCAATCAATGATTCTCCCTCATCATTGATGTTTCCATCTCTCTCCCTCTCTGAAATCAATAAAAATCTATTATAAAAACAAAACAGCCATGCAGAAGTGCTACACTCCACCGGTACCCGCCCAGGCCTAAGCCAAGCAGAAGCAGAGAACAGATGAAGCTTTTTGCTATAGGCACAACAAAACAGAAAACACTGCCTTCATTTGCAATCAAAGGGCAGAGGAGCAGTCCCTGCAAGTCTGTGCCCCCATATCATCAAGAAATACGGGGTCTGCTGTGGGCCTCCCAGCTCCCTGAGCCCTGCCCAGCCTGGAAGGCCTGCCTGTGCAGCCACCTTGCCTGTGCTGATAGCCACCCTGTCCACCGGCTCACCACAAAGGCCACTTGTTTCCCAAGAGTGCCCAGAACACTGGCTCAACCAGTTAGCCCAGTTGGGGGACTGTGGTCCAGGTGGATGGGCAGTGACAAGGGCTAGCTGTGACCTCAGCAGACAATTAGCAAAGCAGTATGGAGTTACCAAGCTTCAAAGGTCACCTGCCAAGCTAGGAGACTATGTAGGATTCGCCTTCCAGACCCAGGAAGGGGTCAGGCAGGGTCGATTGCAGGCTACTTCATCCCTCTACATCAGTGGTCGGCAAACTGCGGCTCAAGAGCCACATGCAGCTCGTGAGCTGCGGTTTGCTGCTCCGTTGGCTAATGAGTTTGCCTACACTCCTCTACACTAAGCATTGTATCCTCTGACACTTGGGGGCAGAAGAAGAAAGGCAGTCACATGAATGAATCTAGAATTGGTCATATGAGTAACCTGGCCAGGTCTTGGGGTACATGGGGTATGAAGTTAGCCCTCTGAGGGGGGAATGTGTGGGGACATGGTTCAGTGGACACATGATGGCAAGGAGCACCCAGTGGGTGGGGCACCAAAAATAAGGAACACCTACAAAGCACAAGAATATCCAAAACCCAAGAGCATCGCTGAAACCTGCTGAAAGCCAGTCCCATCTCTCCCAGCTGTTCTAAAGGTGCCTGAACCTCCATGTTCAGCATAGAACTGCAACTAATGTGAGAGCAGGAAAGAACCAAGAGTTGCCAAAAGAAAAAAAACAAAAGTCTGGAGAACAGACTGCTGCCTTTGCATGCCCAAAGGGTGATGATGAGAAAAGGGGAACTTATAGACAGATTAGGGTCAAAATACCAAGGCTAACAACTGCCAGGATTTACCGATGAGACAAGGAGCAGCTTCTCAAAGCAGGTGCCCCACCACTGCAGCAGCCGACCACCACTCAAGTGCTAACATCCACATGACCAACTCCACACCTTCTCATACTCGTCACTTCTCTCTACTGCCACCATCCCACTGACACCTTTCATAGCTCAACTGTTTCATCCACTTTCTAATTCTGTTCGGGTCTCTAGGGCCCTAGCTCAGCCCCTACCATGATGGACAAAGTACAGAAACCTCTCTCGCCTCTACTCCTCATGTGCAATGGCTCAGAATGACTAAGTAAGCAACAAACGTTAGGTATCTCAGCATTGGTTGTTCCAGCTGCCGGAATGTCACTGAGCCCCACCTCCAAGAGTGCCCCCCAGAGTCCAGCTCTGCACCATCTCCAAGCACCCAGGAATCCCTGGCTACATGGTCAAGCCTGCCTGATGCTGACATTTGAGGGTCTTAGAGGGCTGGGCCCAGCCGGTCTGTCCCCTCCCACTGCCCCCTACCTCTACCCAGGCCTCCCAGCAGTCTACAAGGACAAGTACTCCTCACTCCCTATCCACACCCACATGTTCCCATCTCCACCATCACCACCACCTCTACCAAGATCCTAGCCAACTCTCCAGGCCCAGCTTTAAATGGAACCTCTCCAAGGAGCATTCCAGATCCCTCCATCAGTAAATGACCCGTTACCATCACCCTGCCTGTTCCTCCCTATGGTTCTAACTGATGTCTACAGGCCTGGCTTCACCTATGAGATGGGACCAGGGCCGGCATCCTGCACTCAAGTTAGTCTCCCAAGACCCCATGCCTGGCTTTATTCACACTCCACAATCGCCACCTTAAAATTCTCAATGACTTATGAGCGTGGGCCCCACGTTTTCACTTTGCAATGAGCCACACAATGTCTTCAGTCCTGCTGAGGACTTCTCAAGGGCAAGGCTTCATTTTTCTCTCTGCATGGCCCAAAGCAGCAGTGCCTGTTACAGCTTGGATTCCAAGCAGGAGGAAGGAGATGACGCCCAGTTGTGCATTACCCATGGAGCAGCAGCGCCTGTTACAGCAGGGATTCCATGCAGAGGAAGGAGGTGAAGGTTCAGGCATCTGCTCTAGGTGAGCAGTTAATACAGATCCCACCACCTCAGCCACTCACCCTCCTACACACACACACACACACACACACACACACACACACACAGCAGAGAGCAGCGATGCACCTCGGGACGTTCCCTATACTTACATTCCCCTCTGGTCCGCACTCACATCAAGAAAAAGGCTGTGGACATTACTGAAAATGCTGCACCTCTGAGGGCTGTAGAATGCAGGGACACTGACTGCAAGTCATTGGCTTTGCCGCTGCTGCCACTGTGTAACTCTAATTATGGTCAAGTCTGCCTGATGCTGAGGGTCAGCATCAGGCAGGCTTGACCCTAATCATGTCCCTAGCATGAGGTCTGGAAAGGGAGAGCCCTCAGGGACAGGGCCCTCTCCACCTTTCCTGCCCCTGCCCCTGCCCCTGCCCCTCCTTCAGACCTAGTCCCATCCCTGCCCCCCACCCAGCTTGCAGCCTGGCTCAAGCAACTCGGGCCCACAGTGACCACCTCTGCTCTCACAGTCCACATCTGTGGTGCCCACAGGCCCAGACTCAGGAGGACAGAGACACCCACAGGCCTGACACAGCCTTAGGAACCAGGCATGGCAGCCACTTCCATGGGACACCCCACTAATGGGATCACACCCAACCCTGGCTCAGACCCACAGCAGCGCATCTGGCACATGCCCTCAATCCCTCCCTACCCCATGACCCATAAGCAACCCCCTGGCACCAGAACACAGCAATAAGCCAAAGCAACTTGCGAGAAAAACACTGGCAGGCCATACAAAACAAACGCATTTGTCCCATCAGAGGAGTAATTGTGAAAAGATAAATAGAGAGCACACGATAGGCTCCTCTCTCTCCAACTGACTTGCAAGCACTTTCAACATAAAATTTTGGTTGGCGCCAGGTGTGTTTTAACCCCCAAGTTAACACTGTTTTCATGAAGAACCACAGAACGTAAAAGACAGGGAGACCCCGAAAATCAAAATAGTACAATGCACCCACTGACAGGTGGGAAAACTGGCTCTAGCAGGTCAAGACTGCCCACCTTTGGGCTCCATGCTCTGCTTGGACACACCACCAGTGTACCGTATGAGCACTGTTTCCAAGCTGCCACCCCCACCAAACTGTGAGGTCCCTGACACCAGGGTGTCACCTCTTCAATTTCTGCAGCTCTAGCATCTCTCACAGGGTCAGGCAACCACAGGTGTTCAATAAACAACTGTTGGACAAACAAATGACCAACAGAGGCATCCCAAAGCCACAGGGTCAGGAGCAAATAAAGCTTCCTGTGTCACCTGCTTCCTGCTCTCTTTTCAGACTGAGCATCTGGGTAACTGGGGAAAGAAAACGACCCTCAGAATGGCAAGACCAGCAAGCTGCGTGCTGCAGGGTGAGGGCCCTGGCCTGGAGGCAGACCCGCTGCCAGCCTGCCTCTGACACTGGCATGCGGGCCATGTCACCACGGCAGCAGCTCCCTCTCAACCTTGGTTTCTTCCAGGCTCAATTGGAGAGTTAATAAAGCTCATCTTGCCTACCTGCCAGTATCGGAGCAAGGGGGCATAAAGGGAGTATGCAGAGCCCCAAAGATAGTGCATGAGTGGGATGAAATCCCCAACGACGCCGCCGCCACCTCCTCCTCCACCAGCTCCCTGGTGACCGGAGAGGACAGGCACCAGCAGCCCCACAGTCCAAATGGGAAACAAGGTCCTGAGGCCTCACCCATCCTGCGGTGCCCTGGAGACCCTGGTGCCACTCCTGCTCTAATTGACCCAGGCCAAGGAGTGGGAGAAGGGTTCCCGGGGTGCCAGTCCCCCGGGTAGCAACACTTGCCAACCCCACATCCCTCTGGGCAGCCATTCCTGGCTGTGACCCGCCAAACTCACAGCCAGTCTCCGATGCCATAAGGAAGCACTGGCCGAGGACCACCCCATGCACTGGGGCAGAAGGGCAGAAGTCCAAGGAAGTTCAGATAGCCAAGTAAAAGGCAACTACGCCCTGTGGCCTAAATGTCATTGGCCCAGAGTAAACATTATTGACAACCGGTGTGGGAAGAGGAAGCAGTTTCAGACCCCACCTGCTCCCTGGACCAATTCTCCAGTCTCCTCTTCCTGATGTGGCGACAGCAAGTGACCTCCATCCTCAGCAATCAGAGCAAGCAGACAATCCTCAGTTTCTAAACCCCAGGCCACCGACCGGCTTTCACACAGGGAGCTGTGGGGCGGAAGATGGCACAGACTGCTGTCTGTTGGTACCCACTGCATGTGGTTAGGGGTCTCCATCACCCACTGAGCATCTGAATCCTAGCCTATGTGCATAAGGACATGCGTGCACATACCAAATATCTGCAGGGACGGGCACATTCTGGCGGGGTGGCCAGGGTGGACTCTGGAGCCCGTCTGCCTAAGGGAATCCCAGCTCATGCCCCTTCTGTGTGGCCAGGGCCCCTTCCTTAACCTCTCTGGTGCCTCACTCCCCTCACTGGTAACACAGGAACAATATAAGTACCTGCCTCCCAAGGTTTTTGTGAGAATGAAGTGAGATAACGTTTGGGGCACTGCTTGGCATAAAATAAAAGCTCCATTTTCCCCCAGCACAAAGTTAATAGTGTTACCTCTGGGACTTTTGTGTGCTTTTCTTTTTCCTTCTTCATTAATTAAATTTTCTACATAAATGTCCATGCCTTATTGTCAGCAAAGAATAAAGCTTCATGTTTATATTTTGAGATGGAATAAGAAAAACTACTCAGAATTCCAAGACAACCTTTCTTCCAAACACTCAGCACTGAAGCCACCCTCTCATTGCCACTCTATTTTCAGGAACCCCCTTTAGGGCAGGCGCTCTACTGCCCAGGCAGCCCCAGCCTTCTCAACCCCGACCCCACACCTCTTCTCCACCCCTGCCCATCCCATTAAATTCCACCTGGCCTCCTGGGAGAGGACCTCCTTGAGGGCCCACACTGCAGCATCCCTCCTTGGGACATCAGCTTCCCTGACCCCTGCCCTCCCCTATCTGGTGCTTGCCCACCCGAGCAAGTCCATCATGAACCACTTCCAGGGGTGAAAATCTGGTCAACCCCACAATGGACAGTCCTGAGGGCAAGGCCACCTCCTTCCTCTGCAATTTCAAGGCACTCGCCCGAATTCTCTTCTTGGATCCTCACTACAACCCTGTGAGTGGACGATTCAGGGAAGGGAAGTGATAAACCAGTCCCACAGCTGGACTAAAGCCAATCTGATAAATTCTAATCAAGGGCTTATTCCCGACACTGCTTCCTCGAGGGAGGCACAGGGCAGGCCCCCCAGCTAATAGACCCTAGGGCCACCTAAGCACTGGCTCCACTGGCCAAGGTGGCACCTCTCTCTCTGCTCCCTCCCTCCCATCTCCGGCTCACTGCTCACTTCCCTCCTCCCTCACTGGGCTTTGGTCCTCCGTGGCCCCACAGCAGCCAGCAGCCCTCCTGAGGGTGTCCACAGCTAAGGAGGCCAGTGATAGGAGGAGGATGTTTGAGATTTCATAGGAGATACTGCTGGCTTCTCTGTTTTATGTCAAATGACCTCTAACACTCCAGGCAACGGTACTTAAAAGGGTTGAGCCCTTGGTACTTACAAGAATTTAGCAGGATAGTTTAAAATGTCCAGACTTGGAGGTGTCAGATTTCATAAATCAAAGCAATTCAGAGCACATACACACACCGCAAGCTGGGACTCAAGAGGCCTCTCACTGCTCGGCTCACAGACTCCAGGAAGAGAGATCTCCAGGCCCTGCCCAAGTTTCAGGAATTCTAAGACTGTCTAGGGCAGCGGTTTCCTTAAACCAGTGGTCGCCAACCTTTCAGACCTCACAGACCACGGTTGGCGACTGATGGTCTAGGGGGACACTATCAGCAGCATGTACATCAATGTCTATTTCATAACAATGGGTTCTAACAAAGCTGTGTCAATCACTGGTAACCGAGTTTATAATCCATGGTTTTAAGAACACTAGCATAACAACTGAATAAATGTTTATCATAGCCTACATTTTAAAAACTGTATAAAAGAACAGAACAGAGAACCCAGAAATCGACCCAAGCCATTATGCTCAAGTAATATTTGACAAAGGAGGCAAGAGCATACAATGGAGTTCAGACAGACCCTTCAATAAATGGTGTTGGGGAAATTGGACAGATACATGCAAAAAAATATGAAATTAGAACACTAACTTAACACCATACACAAAAATAAACTCAAAATGGATAAAGGACTTAAATGTAAGATGGGAAACCATAAAAATCTTAGAAGAATCAACAGGCAATAAAATATCAGACGTGTTGTAGCAATATCTTTACTGATAGAGCTCCTAGGACAATGTAAACTAAGGAGAAAATAAATAAATGGAACTACATCAAAATAAAAAGCTTCTGCACAGCAAAAGAAACCATCAACAAAACAACAAGAGAGCCCACTGCATGGGAGAACATATTTGCCAACGTTATATTTGACAAGGGCTTAATCTCCAAAATTTATAGGGAACTCATACAACTTCACAAAGGGAAGATAAACAATCCAATCAAAAAATGGGCAAAAGACATAAATAGACACTTTTCGAAAGAGAACATACAGAAGGCCAAGAGAAATATGCTCAAAGTCACTAATCATCCGAGAGATGCAAATCAAAACAACAATGAGGTACCATCTCACACCTGTCAGAATGGCTATCATCAACAAATCAACAAACGACAAGTGCTGGTGAGGATGTGGAGAAAAAGGAACCCTCGTGCACTGCTGGTGGGAATGCAGACTGGTGCAGCCACTGTGGAGAACAGTGTGGAGTTTCCTCAAAAAGCTAAAAGTGGAACTCACATTTGACTCAGTAATCCCACGTCTAGGAATATATCCCAAGAGATTAGAAACACCAATCAAAAAGGACATATGCACCCCTATGATCACAAGCAGCACAATTTACAATAGCTAAGATTTGGAAACAGCCTAAGTGCCCATCAGCAGATGAATGGATTAAAAACCTGTGGTACATCTACACAATGGAATACTATGCTGCTGTTAAAAAAGAAGGAACTCTTACCATTCACAACAGCATGGATGGACCTGAAGAGCATTATGCTAAGTGAAATAAGTCAGTTGGAGAAAGATAAATATCACATGATCTTGCTCATTTGTGAAATATAATGAACAAAAATAGATCCAGAGACATAGAAGCATCAAACAGACCATCCAACCTCAGAGGGAAGGGGGGAGTTTAGAGAGCAACCAAAGAAATTGTATTCATGTATATAAGCATAACCCATGGACACAGATATTAGGGGGGTGAGGGCATGTGCTGGGGGATGGGAACGGCCAGGGAAAGGTCAATGGGGGGAAAAGGAGACATATGTAATACTTTCAACAATAAAAAATTTAAAAACAAATAAAATAAAAACTCTATAAAAGGCTTGTTTAGGACAATTAGGGAGACTTAAATGGACTGCACAGTAGATCATGTTGTATCCCCAATGAATTCCTTGGGTGTGCTAAGGGTGGTGTGTTAGGCAGGAGCACACCCTGGTTCCCAAGTGATGCCCGCGTCAGTGTTTCAGGGTGAAGTGTCCTGATGTCTATTTTCTAAATGAATTAGGGGCGGAAATGTATGTGAATATATATGGAGAGAGTCACAGAATGAAAAATCAAATATGCAAGCTGTTATCCACTGGTGAATCTAGGTGAAGACTAGACAAATGTTTATTGTGCTATTCTTTCAACTTTTCTGTGGATTTGAAAACTTACCAAAAAAAAATATCAGAAAGAAAAATAGTACTATTAGAAATTTGCTTAAAACAAAAATTTAGCCCAGCCAGTGTGAATCAGTGGTTGAACATCAACCCATGAACCTGGAGGTCATGGTTCAATTCCCAGTCAGGGTAGATGCCTGGGTTGCAGGCTCCATCCCAGCAGGAGGCATGTAGGAGGCAGCCTATGCATGATTTTCATCATTGATGTTTCTCTCTATTCCTCTCCTTTCCTCTCTCTGAAATCAATAAAAACATACTTTAAAAAAAAGAAAAAGAAAATGGTTCATAATCCCATTGCTTAATTCTTTTAAATAGTTGCAATATAACTGTAAATTTGAAAATAGGTGAGTATGAGGGTTGGGGGGTTTAATGAAAAAGGTGAAGAGATTCAGAAGTACAAATGTGTAGTTATAAAACAGTCACAAGGATGTAAAGTACAGCATAAGAAACAGAGTCAATAATATTGACTATGTATGGGGCCAGTGGGTACTTGAAATATTGGGGGGTTCAAATTGTAAAGTGTATGATTGTTTAACCACTATGCACCTGAGACTAATCAAAATATTCTATGTAAATTATAATTGAAAAATAAAATTTATAAAAAATAAATAAAAATAGGTAATACTTTGTATCCAGCCATGTTTTATCTTCCCAAGAAGAAAAATGTTCTAAGAGAATTTTTTTCTCTTCATAAACTAATGCATAGGCAAACAAGGAACAATCCATTTTTAAGAGTGTACTATATCATTTCTTAATGTAGAATGAATTTTTTCTTAAGTATGTGATTCCCAAAATGAGGGCCTGTGTAAAGATAGAAGAGAAGATATAGGGAAGAAGTCGGAAAATATTATACCAGAATATTCTGGTCCCCTTGCCTGTAGGTCACCTGATGATGGTGGTGGAATTTCCAGCAGAGCTCAACCCTCCATCTCCACTGCCTACAGACAGTGCAGCCTCCTAGGGCTCCCAAGGCCCTCAAGAGTCCTGTGACTGCTTACCCAGGGTCCAGGAACACAGAACCACTCACCCAAGACTACTCATGACCACCCAGCTTCGAAGCAGCACCTTCTGAAGGTGCCAGAGCAGGCCCCTGCACCAGTGACTGGAGGACATGGCTCACAGCAAACCCCCACACTTAGGCTGAGGCGGCCCTACGCTTCGCCCCATTTCCTCATCTCTACCTTGCTCCCCTACACTTAGGCAGTATTCCTGCAGACTATGATTTTCTCAGAGAGACGGGGAGAAAAGGGAGAGAGAATGCTGCTAAATTGTTCACTGAGATTATTAAACTGTCCACAGAGCGGGGACTGGTAACAAGGTAAAGGAGACAAAAGTAGAGGATCACCTGAGCAGGGCTATCCTGGCAGCTGGAGGGGCCTGAGAAGAGAGGCAGAGATACCAGGGCAGGCGCTGAGAGGCTGCAGAGCCCGATGGCTGCTTATTAAAGCTGGGAGAGGGCTGCTTCTCCTGCCAGTCACGTTATCTTTCAATCCAATCCCAGACAACACCGTCTGGCAGCAGCACGGGAGCAGCTCCTGAGGCACGGGAGGCACGAGGGGCCCTGGTCTCTCCTTCAGGCCAGGGCTTGCCCTTGCTCTGTGTTCCATGCTCCCAGGGCGGTGAGGCCCCTGCTCCTCCAAGGCCTACTTCTCGACAGGCCTGTGCACGCCTGGCACAGCGAGGCCATGGGGGAGGGAGCGGAGGAAGCTGCTGTGCTCTGCAGGGTCCCCAATACCAGATCCAAAGACCTGAGAAGGAAAGGCACTGGCCCAAGGTCACTGAGCAGGCTGGGATCATGCCAGGATTCCCATTCTACCCAGATGTGGCAAAGAGGGTTGCAGCTCAAGAACAGCTGTAATCAACTGGCTGTGGTGATTCTGAGCGAGAAGCATACAAGGACCCAGGGCAGGCTCAGCAAGCTCAGCAGGCAAGAACATCTCGGCTGAATGGCCCCAAACCTGCCACTCCTCTGACAACTCAGGGGCCAGCCTGGAGTCAAGCCAACCTGACTTCTGATCCCTGTAGTCACTCAGGACACCACAGCAGCATTCTCTAAGACTCCTCAGGCTTATTCCTGCCCCCATGCAAGGTGGTCTCTGCCTGCCTCTGCAAACATCCATCTCCCACCCCCGCCTCCAGCTCAAAATGCACAACGGGAGCACGTGAGGGAAGAAGGCTGGGAAGGAAGGGCCCTCTATCAGGAAGTCTCGAGGCTGCAGGAGCGAGTAGCAGGAAGCCCATCTCCTTAGCAGGAGGTGCGGACTCACCTTCCTTCCACTCCCACAGCGCCCCTGACAGAGCCACCCAGACCCTCCCGGCTCAGGAGCTCACACCTCCAGAGGCAGCGGTCACATCGCTGACCAGTTCTCCGTGCACAGTGCTCTTCTGTGCCAGCAGCTGAAATCTGCCAGCAGGAATGGGTATCCACGCTCAACTCTAGTGGCCCCATAGGCTGCTCAATCTTGCAGCATATATCCGTGGGGGTGCCCTCGGGATCCCAAGCGCCAGGGGCAAAATCCTGACTCACTAGCTTGAGATTCTGGGCAAGTAACTTCCCTTCTTTGTGCCTATTTCCTCATCTGTACAATGGGTTTCTGGAAAGACCCAGGAGACATCCATGTAAACTCCCGGGCATCCCACCATAAATGGTCATCCCTGTCTACCGTCATACCACATTGCTGTCAAGGTCTGCGGCCCCTCACCTGACACTCAACCCACTTTCTCACAACCGGACTAGCACTGTAGCCTCTGTTAGGGATGGCTGGCTTACTGACAACACAATCCTAGCCCCTCCCCCCAAAACCTCTGACCAGAGCTCAGGCAGGCTATATGGGAGAGGACGGACAAGAAAGGCAGCTGGGGACCATGACGGGCAGGATTCTTCTCATCTCTCCTGTCTTGACCCATGTCTCTAGCCCCACCACCCTAGACTCCCAAAGGATCCTCCACCAGACCACCAAAAACACACACACACACTTAGGCAAATAGATAAAATCGTATGAATCCCATGCTCCACAATTTTCCAGGGCTCCCTGTGACCTATGAGGACAGTCGGAAAGTCTCACCCCTGCCCTGAAAGGAAGAAAACAAACATTTACTGAGCATCTCATATTGTGGAAAGTTCTCAGCTACATACTCTACATGTATGACACCATTTAATAACTCCCTACGAGGTAGGTCTTATTACTGCATCTCACAGGGGGAGGAAGTCAGGCTCTGAAATTGTAAGCACTTTGCTCAAGCCACACAGCTCAGAAGCATTAGAAGCGGGCTCCAAGGCCAGGCCCCGCCTCCTTCTCCAGCTTATCTCCTCTAGCGCCTCCCAGACCAGGACACTGTCCAGTCTTCACAGTGGTCGCCAAGCATGCCTGGCTCCTTCCTAGCTCCCTGCTCTTCCTCAGGTTTCTCTCCCTATGGCAGCTCCCCATCATCTGACAACTTCTACTCACTCCTCAAAGCCCAGCTCTCCATGAGACTGACCCTCCGCCCAATGACTCCCTTCCACAGACAGAACCAATTCCTTCCACAGACGCATATCAGAGCACAGCTTACCAGTCCCCAAGACAGCAGCTCCCCAATGTGGATCATTCATTTTGTCACCACTGCAGCTCAGTGTGTTGGCCTGAGTAATGAATGAATGATCTCCCTTCTAGACCTACAGACCAGGAAACAAACACAGTGAGAGGCAGACTTGACCTTTGCAGGGACAGTTGGTAAACAGCAGGTCTAGAGTAGCTTTCTGGCAAACAGTTCATTCTCGGCTGGGTGTACGTGAGCGACCCCATCAGGACTACATATTCCAGTGGCAGGAAGCAGCACCTCCACATGGTAAAGCGGTGGTGAGGGCAGCATCAGGGCTTCTGGGAACCACTGCTGTGGAGGGATCTCTGGGCCTTCTGCACCCACTCCTGACACTGGCAGGGGAGCCCACATCAGGCTCAGTCCCAGGCCTCCTGGTGCTCTCATCACTCCTGACACAGGAAGAGGCAATCCTGGGCTCCTCTCTGCTGTCCTGGACAGAAAGACGCCAGGGCCTGTAAGGACCTCAGCCAAGCGCACCCTGTTCCAACAGTTTATCAGCCCTGGGTGCCCTTGGGGAAGAGGCGGAAAGATGAGCTCTGAGTCCTGACCCACTTTTCCCACTGGCCTGGCCCCACGCGCTCCCTCTCAGCTGGGACATCAGTAGGGAAACAATCACACAGGTATTCGTATAGAGTGCATTCTGGCTCATCACAACCACTCTGAGACTCTCTCTTTACAGATAAGGAAAGTGGTGCCCAGAGGTGGACCCCTGAGCGGCGGTCTCCTCCCTCTATTGCCTCCCTGACCCCTATGAACATCCCAGTTCTCCCTCCGAGGAGACAGAACAGACCTGCCTCCCTGCTTCTTTCCCCGGGTAGGCTCAGACCCCGAGGAAATCCCCACCCTGGAGGTAAGAGCCTCCCGAGCTGGTGGGGTGGGTAACGCAGCTGCTGAGACCAGCCCACCCCCAGGCTCTGCTTCAGGAGACCCAGGGTGGGGCCCAGGAGTCATCGTTTTTTTAAGAAACATCCTAGGTGACTCTGAAGAAGCCAGTCCCAACACCACACCTGGAGAAACGGTGGAGTGACTCAGGACCAATGTCATCAACCTTGGCAATTTGTATCAACAGCCTTTAAAACATCCACACCCTCTGACCCAAGAGCACCACTTCCAGGAATTTATCCTGAGGAAATAAAGACGTGAACAAAGATCTATCCATAAGGATGTTCACTGCGGCATGATTTATACTCAAAAATGGGAACTCTCTAAATCTCCATAGAAGGGAACTTGTGACCTACATCTTGCTAGGGCAATACTGTGCATCCACGAAAAATGACTCCTTTTTCACTTAAAAAAAAATCTATAGCGGTTATTTCTGGTTAGTAATATTACCTTCAAGTTATTTCCCTTTTGATTATCTACCTTATCTAAATTCTCTATTGTCAACCTGGCTAATTACATAATATTTTTGAAACCACATAACTTTTTTGTTTTAATTACCAGCATCAGACCCAAAGTTTGAAGCCCAGTGCAATTAGAACAGGAGGGATTGTACACAGCAACTATTTCAACCAGGAAGATGACAGAACTCCTTCCCTGACTTGCCTGATGTTCTACCTGGAAGCCCTGAAGCCCTGAAGCCCTGCCTGGCTCAGTTGGTTGAGCATCACTCAGCACCAAAAAGTCACTGGTTCAATTCCTGGTCAGGGCACATGCCCAGGTTGCAGGCTCATTCCCAGGTCGGGGTATGTGTGGGAGGCAACCGATCAATGTTTCTCTCACTCCCTCTCCCTTCCTCTCTCTGAAATCAATAATTTTTTTTAAAAAACATATTTAAAATATGAAAGTTCTACCAGAATACCTTCAGTAGTCAGCAGCAGCTCATTCTCTTCCCAATGTAAAAGTTATCCCCCATCCTGAACAGGATTCTACCTTCTTGAAGTTAAAGTCTCCTGTCTCCCTAATGCAGTTTGCAGTACATGACATCATATGCCCAATAAATACAAGGATCAGGGCCATTTTTTTAATTAATTGACTTACAGGATGAGCACCCATATTTTCCCACTATGGCCAAGACGAGAATGCGGGGTTTTGCAAGCATGGCTGATGCATATTCACAATGCCATGTTTAAATCAACTCTTGTTCCCCACAATCACCTAGATGATTATTAAAAACACCTTTTTTCCAGCCCTAGCCGGTTTGGCTTAGTGGATAGAGCATCGGGCTGCGGACTCAAGGGTCCCAGGTTTGATTCCGGTCAAGGGCATGTACCTTGGTTGTGGGCACCCAGCAGGGAGTGTGCTGAATATATTTTTCTCTCTCATTGATGTTTCTAACTCTCTATCCCTCTCCTTCTCTTTTCCTCTCTGTGAAAAAAATAAAATAAAATGTATTTTTTTAAAAAACACCTGTGTCCCAACTGCATTCAGTTGGCCCATCCCCACTTCTTTGGGCAGTAACTCTTTACTGAGGCCATTTTTGAGTGAACAACCTGCTTAAAGTTGCTGGTGTGGCCAAGACAAGCAGATGTCTCACTACTAGAAGCTGAGGGATCGAGTGCAGCCCAGACACCAAAGGCCTTCCTTGCCTCAAAGATAGCAGCAGGGTGGAAAAGTGATGCTTCTCTCCTCCTTCTCTTGTTTTATTTCCTTTTATTCCCATTTCCCTTCCCATTCTCCCCCCCCCACCCCAAGCCCATCAGTGACCATTCTTTGGTGTTAATCTTTTCCTTTGTATTATTGCAAACTGGGTATTGTTTTATATTCATCTACATACCAGCACTGCCTTACTCTACGCTATGTCTTACTTTTTCACTGAGCTCTATGTTTTATGACCCATGCCACTGCCAGATGTGTCTCATCAGTCACTTGGAGCTGCTTCGGAGGACTGCCAGCCTGTGTCCACCCATCAGCCCTGCTAGGGATGGACATCTCCCCATAGGCATCTCCAGGGACCAGTCTCCTCGGGGACCTGCACGAGAGCCTGGGGCGTGGAGGGGCGTGGGGGAGAGAGGGCGGATTTCCTGGCTCTCAAGTAGGGTAGGGCTTTGCAGGAGCTCTGCCAAAGGCTCCAGCTCAGCTACATCAGTAGAGGGGAGTGTTCGAAACCCCACACACCACTGTCCATTGACAACACCCAGCTTTCTAGTTTCTGCCAGCCTGGGAGATGGAAAGAAATAGAGCTCATTGTGGATTTTTACCAAACCTACTAGAACCACGCCTGCTAGAACGGCAAGAACGGCATTTGCCACAATAAGTTGAGCTGAATGGGAACAATTCCTGATTAAGAATCCTCGCAGGGAGCCCTCACTGCCTTGAGTTGTCACAGGCTGCTTGAGCATAAACATCACACACTGGCTTGCACAATGCCATGGGTCCCGCCCGCCTGCTCTGGTAGGCAGAGGCTCCTGCCAAGGAAGCCGACTGCTGGGGGTAGGCGGCAATCCAGTGGCGCTCTCTGGATTTGCAATCACACGGTCCTACTACCTGATGACTGTTACGCACAGCTCCTATCACAGGTGACTGCCATGTGACCTGACAGCACCTGAAGCAGTCTCTACCTGTTCCATGAGTCCCAGCAAGGTCAAATTGCTCTAGAAGCTGCTAACTGCTTCCTCTTAAATTTCTGTCCTAACATCAGCACAGTCTGGAAACCAAGAGCCTGAGCCCAGTGCTGATCTGCAGACCTCACCCTGAGTGTGGGATACAGTGCAGGAACAACCAGTCAACCTCTCCCTAAAAATCACAATTTAATGTGGCACTTCAATAGCCATGGAACTGGGGCACTCAGAACAGTATCAATAACAACTTACGTTTACATAGCGCTTACTGTTTGCCAGGCACTGCTCCAAACACTTTACAGATAGTAACTCCTTTAATCCTTACCGTACAAGGCCCTGTTATTACCCTCATTTCATAGGTGAGGAAACTGAGGCACAGAGAGGGAAAGTCACTTGCCCAGGGTCACAGTAAGTAGCAGATCCAGGTATTGAACCCAATTACTTCACTTAGATACAGATCTTAACCACCCTACTAAACTGACTCCCAAGTGACCTGGCCTCCCCTACCTGTTCCCTCACTTGTAAGGTAGAGTAAGGACCTCCAAAGGGTTGCTGATGAACTCAAATGAGAAAGCAAATACAAAAATAAAGACAAGGCATCCTATGCCATAGAAACACTGTCTACACAACACACAACTGGTTCCATCCACCCACCCACTTCCACACCAGCTCTGAGAAGGAGGTGGTGTCATGGGCCCTCAACAGAGAGATAAGGATGAGGTTTATAGGAGACTATGTGAGCGTCATGGGAACACAGGTAGACTTACTCATTCCTGGTCAGCCACTTTACTCCTCAATCCCTCCCTTCTCCTCCGCAAAGAGAAGGCCAGCAGATGGGAACTGGTCTCACGCTCCCCAGAGGACTCCTAGACTCTGGTTTCTAAATTGCCCAGCTGTAATTCTCACACTTGAAAGTTAGGAAGAAGATGGCTCTCCAATCCATCTAACAACTCACAGAAAGCCGATCAGACACACACACACACCCTCCGGGACTCTGCAAAGGCCAGCCGGGCTATCCTCAGGCCACATCCCATATATGACCCTCCTCCTTCATGCCAACTCTGCCACTCCTCTCCAGCCCAGCTCAGGCAGCCTCAGAGACCCAATGGCAGGAGAATGACGAGGAGCAGCAGCCTGGCCGTCCTGGGTCTGCTGGGGGCTGGTTAGCCTAGCCTTGTCTTCCCAGTGCCTGCTAAATGCTTGTCTCCAGCAGAAGCCTGCACTTCCCATAAAGACCCACTCTCCAGCCCTGGCCAGAGTTTCTCAGTGATTAGAGTGCCAGCCCATGCACAAAAGGGTTGGCAGGTTCAAGTCCCAGTCAAGGGCATGTACCTGGGTTGCAGGTTCGACCCCCTGCTCTGGTCAGGCGGGAGGCAGCCAGTCAATGTGTCTCTCTCACATCAATGTTTATTTTTTTCTCTCTCTCTCTTTCTTTCTCTTTCTCCTCCCTTCCTCCCTTCTACTGTCTTTAAAAATCAATGGAAAGGATTAACAAAAAACAAACAACAAAAAGATCCACTCTTCAGAGAATGCATTCTCTCCCAAGTCTCCTCCCTTTTTCTGTGCATTGCCTTGGCCAGGTCTGCCTTCCCCCGTGCACCCATCCAACCTTCCAGGCATCTGCCTGCGCCCAGCTCACTGCACGCTGTCCATCAGGCGGCCTCACATGCTCTGCATGATCTGTATTGTGGGCTACCTGCTCCAGCAGGTTTGGGCTTTCCAATGAGACAATAAACTGCTGGGATGTAAGAATCATCTTTTAACCCTTTTAAGAATCTTACAGATTTCTGCAACCAAAAACACTGCCATTTGCTACAAACCAAAAAAATGGAAAGTGAGGAATAGAAAATCAGTAGGCTAAGCTGCTTACTTCTGGCAGTACAGCCAGAATAGAGAGAAAATAGAGCAACCCAAAATGAAAAGCTTCAGTAAACAATAGGATACGCATTGCAGCTAAAAGAACAAATCAAAGTCAGGGCCTTTGGTCTGGGCCTACGGGGTTGATCATGGGTGATGCTAATGTCTTTCTCATCTCTACACACTCAGCACTCAGCAGTCACAGACCAGGTATATGCTGGGTGGATAATGGGGTGGACAGACAAGTGGATGGCCACCCGAGAGGCTGTGTGATCTTGTGCAAGAAGACACTGTGACCAGCTCCTCTGAGTTTTCAGGACAACCTGAGGGAGGCTGAGGGCAGACCAAGCTTACATAAAATCCCACAAAGCAAAATTCCCTAGAAAGCAAGGTCACTGTTTTGTTCCCTCTCCCTGGGCTCATAAAATAGGCAGAAAATATGACAGGATTTATAATGGCCATCTGCCATTTTCTAACAAAAATTAGGTAGGACAGTGGTCGGCAAACTGAGGCTCGCAAGCCACATGCGGCTCTTTGGCCCCTTGAGTGTGGCTCTTCCACAAAATACCACTGCTTGGGCAAGTCTATTTTGAAGAAGTAGTGTTAGAAGAAGTTTAAAAAATTGGCTCTCAAAAGAAATTTCCATCGTTGTACTGTTGATATTTGGCTCTGTTGACTAATGAGTTTGCCGAACACTGAGGTAGAAGAATAGACAGGCATATGTGTTCTCTCACACACAGCACCTAAGTCTAAGCTGCTTCAGGTTCAGCCATATATTTTTGGTTTGTTTTTTTTCCGAGAACCAGCACATTTTGGTTTTGTTTACTTTCTTGCTGTTTCCTGGATCCAGTTCCTACTGAGGTTGGCGTGTGGGGATGGGCCTCAACTCAGTGTCCTAGGGCCTTTACCCTCTTATCTTTATTTCAGGCTTTTTCCTCTGAGGCAAGAGACTCAGTGGCGTCATTTTCCTGCCTGAACTCTGTCCTGTGACTAAGCAATAAGAAGCCACAGCAGTCAGCCCTGGAAGTGTTTTGCTGTGTCACAACAAGAATGGGACAAGAAGGTACCTTCTGCCAACATCAGACCCATTATCTGACTCAGCACTTAAATTCAGAGGCATGACCTATGTCTGCATCAAACAGTCCCCCCTAAGTGACAGGTTCTCAGGACACATCTGCTGAATGAATGAATGCTGTGACAAGACAGGGAGGGGTGTCCAAGGCTAAGGACATGGACATCTCCACGGAGACCTTCACAGGCTGGCCCAGAACAAGCGCAGTCTTTATAAAGAAACTGACAAGGACTCCAACACCTGCCCAGTCTCTCAGCAGCTGGCAACCCTGAGCAGGCTGATGAACATCTCTTGGCCTGGTTTGCCCATCAATAGGATGTAAATACCTCTTACACAGACTGACAAAAGTTTTATTTTGATGGTCAGGAATGAGTAGCTGCAGCACAACTCCACGAACTGCAATGCCCTGTAACTTGCTCACCCTCACGAGGAAGACTGGTGCCTGCAGAGCCAAGGCCCGGATCAGGAAAAACCAGACTCCCCGCCCAGCCTGGGGCTGGCAAAGATGCCTTGGAAAGAACCCCAGCAAGGGCAGAAACCTGGGTCCTGGGTCCAGCTCTGCCAGGGGCATGCTGAGATCCCGGCAGAGTCCCTCTGCGTCTCTGGACTGCTGTTTCTCATTTGTAAAATAGGCAGTTTGGGCAAAATGGTCTCTAAGACCCCTTCCAGCCCTGATACTAAGTCTTAAGCTGCTTAAGAAACATAAACAGGAAATGAAAGTTCTGGCCAGCTGAGATGAAAACCCTGAGTAAGAAGACCAGAGCTTCACATAGTATCAAAAAGGTCATTAAACTTTTTTATGATGTCTGACATCAAAATACAAAAAATCCAGTCTCTTTCCATTTGTTTTCTTATCACACCACTCATCCCTGGTGGGATAGGTTTTCATCACTTTTGGTCAACAGACTCACAATGGTCAAATGATGTACGAGATTTGTCTGGAGGGTCCCAGGCCACCTTAGGGAGTCAGACAGATATCCATTCAGATAAGTAACCTAAAGTTGACTGAGAAAGAGGCCTGAGAGCCGCCTGAGAGACAGACCACACCTGGAAAAATGCTGTGGGCACTGAAAACACACCCTGGCTTGAGACAGCCCACAGGCAGCAGCAGGCGTCGCAGGTGAGTATCTCTGATGGCACAGCTTCCCACGCAGCAGCTCCGCCCAGCCCACCTGAAGAGTGCCTGTTGGCTGGGGCTTATTTATGCATCCATGGCTAACAGTTCTCTTATGCAAGGTAGATGTAGGGCCAGACTAATTTTTCAAAAAAGGTAACCACTTCCCACTGCAAAAGGACCACCGGATGGGGTTTCACTCTGCTCCCTCCCACATCAAGGTCTTGGGACGAAGAGAATGGGTTTTCTTTTATTAGACACACTGCGGTCATTTTTGAGAGCCTGGGTCATCCTGAAAGGAAACCTACAAAGGTAAACAGAGGAAGCAGAGGAAGACAAGAGTATCTCATGGAAGCACAGCTGCCACCAATTGCAGCTGCCGTGTCCACCTGTGACTCACCACCTGCGCTCAGGCCAAGGAAGGAAAGGCTTTGGGGTGAGAAGGTAGGGGGGCTCTGGGGAAGTGCCTCGCGAAGGCCACAGGAGGGGCAAGCTCCAGGCCTCCACACCTGACTGCCACAGCACCTCTCGGTCTGTTTTACGCAGCTGGCTTTTCTGTCAGAGTCCAGTTAATGAAAAAGGGCCCAATCATAAAGAACGTTTACACTTCACATGCTCCTTCATTTAACTGTTCACAACAGCCCTGTGAGGAAACTCGGCTGAAGAGGCATCCGGTGAGACTCCACAGCCCATTCTCAGAGTAACCACGCTGTGCTCACTCAGTATCTACTCGGTCTCTCAGGAAAGAAGGGTCACCACTTAGAACAGTCCACTCCAGAGAGGGATGGCAATGGCCATTAAAACAAGATCTTCCTTAAACAAAAGGCCCAGGAAAGCCCTAGCCGGTTTGCCTCAATGGATAGAGTGTCGGCTTGCAGACTGACAGGTTCCAGGTTAGATTCTGGTTCAATCCTCAGTAGGGGGCATGCAGGAGGCAGCCAATCTATAGTTCTCGCTCATCATTGATGTTTCTATCTCTCTCTCTCCCTCTCCTTTCATCTCTAAAATCAATAAAAATATACTTTTAAAAAAGTGCCTGACACACAGTAAGTGCTCAAACAATGTTGTTATTACAAAAGAAAAAAGACAAAAAAGGCCCAGGAAAGGGGAGCTATTGGGGATTATAAAAGAGCCTCAGAGGACAACATCAACTAAATGCAACATATGCACCTTATTAAAATCCTAATTTGAACAAACCATCTATAAAAAGACACTTCCAAGACAAGGAAAACTGAGCATCAACTGTCTATGAGGTGACATTAAGGAAGTATTGTTAGGAGAAACCAAGATGGTGGCATAGGTAAACACCTAAACTGCTGCCTCATACAACAACTTCAAAATAGAACTAAAAGACAAAACAAACATCAGGAAGGCTGGCTGAGTGGAAATTCTACAACTAGAAAGAAAGAGAAAAGCACACTGAGACTCAGAGGTCAGTAAATTTAGTGCAACCCTCAAGGATATGAAAAAGGGCCAACTAGAAATTAAGCTTACATTGACTGAAATAAAGAATAATATACAGAGATCCAATGGCAGACTAGAGGATCGCAAGAATCAAGTCAAAGATTTGAAATACAAAGAAGCAAAATCCACTCAGCCAGAAAAGAAAAAATAATCCAAAAATTTGAAGATAGTATAAGGAGCCTCTGGGACAACTTCAAGCATACCAACATCCGAATTATGGGGGTGCCAGAAGAAGAGAGAGAGAGCAAGATACTGAAAACCTATTTGAAGAAATAATGACTGAAAACTTCCCCACCTCGTAAAAGAGATAGACTTACAAGACCAGGAAATGCAGAGAACCCCAAACAAAAGGAATCCAAAGAGGACCATACCAAGACACATCATAATTAAAATGCCAAGAGCAAAAGACAAAGAGAGAATATTAAAAGCAGCAAGAGAAAAACAGTTAGTTACCTACAAGGGAGCACCCATACAATTGTCAGTTGATTTCTCAACATAAACTATGCAGGCCAGATGGGAATGGCAAGAAATATTCAAAGTTATGAATAACAAGAGTCTACAACCAAGATTACTCTACCCAGCAAAGCTATCATTCAGAATTGAAGGTCAGATAAAGTGCTTCACAGATAAGAAAAAGGTAAAGGAGTTCATCACCACCAAACCAGCTTTATATGAAATACTGAAAGTTATTCTTTAAGAAGAAGAAAAAAAAGGTAAAGATAAAAATTATGAACAACAAATACATGTCTATCAACAAGTGAATCTAAAAATCAAGTGAATAAAAAATCTGATGAACAGAATAAACTGGTGAATATAATAGAATCAGGGGCATAGAAAGGGAGTGAACTGACAATTCTCGGGGGGAAAGGGGTGTAGGGGTGCTGGAAGAGACTGGACAAAAATCGTACACTTATGGATGAGGACAGTAGGGGGGTAAAGGGAGAGGGTGGGGTGGGAACCGGGTGGAAGGGAGCTATGGGGGGGGGGGGGAAACAATTGTAATAATCTGAGCAATAAAGATTTATTTTTTTTAAAAGCTATAGTCATGAAAAAAAAAAGTACTGTTGGTACTGCTGGTTATAAAAATAGTCTCCTGGTGATGTTTTTGTTAAAGGTCTTATCTCTTAAACACACTTCCTTAAGTATTTGGGGGGGGGGAGGTCATGATATGCTCTCTAGAATTTGTTTTAAAATACTATAAAAAACAAAAGTGGTTGGAAAGTTGGGTGTTTGTTATATTATCCTCTCCATCTCTACCTATGCTTAAAAATTTTAGACTATAAAGTTTAAAAGGAAAGAAGGAAGAAATGCCTTTGCTTAAGTTCAGCTCAATTCTACCTTCCAGTCAGCCCATGTTCCACTTTCTGAGACCAACTCCACTCCTTGAGAAAACCAGAGGCTTAACCATCAAAGAATAACCATCACGAAACCAGACTTCACTCTTGTCAAGCCATACTGGGGAAACTGAGGCCAAGAGAAGTCACACACCTTCAGATCACACAACCAAAAAATCCACTGGCCCCAGAATCACACATGCCCATTTCAGCTGAATTTAAAAGAATGGGAAAGTTTAAGGTTCTGGTTCCCCACGTGAGAGAGCTGAGGGAAAATTCGAAAAACAATGGTATATTTAATGTTCCAGTTTCATGCACGAATGCTGAAGTTTCCCAAAAGTGCATTCCTCAGAACACCAATGTCGCAAAATGCTCAATGAAAAAGGATGCTGTGGTCAAAGCAGTTTGGGAAACGCTGCATAGTGAACCCACTCCAGTGAAGCCCAAAGCCACTGGCTAGTTGGTGTTCTCAGGAGGCTCCCAGGAGAGGAGCCCCTGTGACCTGCTCAAACCAGCCCTGGTCAAATGCCTTTGACCACAGAACCCTTTAAACGAGCAACACCACTGACATCCCAACAAACCAGTCTTGAGATGTTTCCTGGGGAAATGCTGATCTCAGTTTTTCGAAGGAAAATCATGAGAGCTAGTTCCCCTAGGTCAAGACTAAAAAACCAAATCCACCCTGAATGGGATAAGGAGGAGTGTCTAAAAGCAGAAATAACTAACATACTTCAAGGCCTTTGGGGATGGAGCTATTAGTACTGAAACCCAAAGGAAATGTGTTAACATCCCTTGGCTGCCAGATAGGAATACTGCTGGGATGCTATGGTTAGTAACTTCTGGCCTCAGAAGTGTCATAGAAGACTACTGAAACTAAATCTTTACTTAAAGTCCAAAGGAACTGTCCTGAGACTCCCAAAATAGGTCTGGGGCGGGGATACACAATTTTAGAAGAAAAAGATAAGAAAATATTGGTACTAAGACTCCAGCCAGGCCAATCACCCCCATATCAAGGAGCTGTGAACAGTATGAATTTCCTTTAAAACTCAAAACAGTATGGCAGTTCCTCCAAAAATTAAGCACTGAATTGCCTCATGAGCCACAATCCCCTTGATCTGTCCAGACATATATCCAAAAGAACTAAAAGCAAATATCAAAGAGATATTTGTATACAACATTATTCACAATAGCCAATAGGCAACAGCGACCCAAGTTGATGGATGAATGGATAAACAAAATGTGGTATATACATACAATGGAATATTACACAGCCTTAAAAAGGAAAGAAATATTGTCACAGGCTACAACATGGATGAACTTTGAGGACACTGGTAAGTGAAAGATGCCAGTCACAAAAGGACAAATACTGTATGATTCCACTTATATGAGATACCTAGAGCAATCAAATTCCTCGAAACAGGAAAGTAGAAGGGTTGTGGCCAGAGACTGCGAGGACAGGAGGATAGAGAGTTACTGTTTAATTAGCAGAAAGTTTCAGTTTTGCAAGGCGAAAAAGTTCTACTGATAGATGGTAGTGATGATTACAACAATGTGAATTACCAAGGAACTAAATGCTTAACAATGATTAAAATAGAACATTTTATGTTATGTATAGTGTGCCACAATCCTTAGTAATAAAAGCCTAACATGCAAATCAACTGAACGGTGGACAACTGATTACTATGGCATGCACTGACCACCAGGGGGCAGACACTCAATGCAGAAGCTGCCCTCTGGTGGTCAGTACGCTACCACAGGGGAAGCGCCACTCAGCCAGAAGCTGGGCTCAAGGCTAGTAAGTGCAGCAGTGGTAGCAAGAGCCTCTCCTGCCTCCGCGTCAGTGCAGCGCTAAGGAGCAGTGAGCCGAGTGGTAAGAAGCAGCGAGCAGGAGGGCAGTAGGAGCAAGGTGTCCCAGACTGCAAGAGGGATGTCTGACTGCTGGTTTAGGTGGATATCCCCTGAGGGGCCCCAGACTGTGAGAGGGTGCAGGCCAGGCTGAGGGACCCAACCACCACCACCACCACACCCGCCTGCACAAATTTCATGCACCGAGCCTCTAGGTTTAAATAATAGAAAGAATGGTTCAAATAGTAAATGTTATGTTATGTATATTTTACCTCATACACACAAAAAACAAATAGGTTATTACCCTTAATGTGAAATAAACATCAAGGTCAACAGTCACCAAGGGTTTAGATCTGGATGACTGACGTGAAACATTCCAAACATCTCTGTTTAGTTTAGAAGCTTTCTGTACCATTTTCAAGAAACTCTGTCACAAAAAAATCAACAGACACACAATTTAGAGATAAGCAACCTGCTTCAGGTAAAAGATGGAAAAAGATGCAAAATCCCAACTCAATTCACCTTAAAATTCCTGCTGAACATACCCAGCATCCCTACTGACAGCAGCTCAGCCCTCCTGCTCAAAGTTACAGGAAATTACTGAAGAGCCCTCACACTGGCCTGCAGAATATATAGGCAGTTGGAAATGAGGTAGAACAACAACAAAAACTAAGACAAAATATTTCTCTGCTGCCTACTTTTCCAGGAAATAGAAAGCCAGAATATCAAAAGTCACTCAACACCAACTCTAAGGAAACAGTAATCATGGTACAGAGCTGGAAGAATCCTCAGAAATCTAGCCCAACCCTCTCACCAAGCCTCCTTGGACCTGATGCCTCCTTGGAAGTGCTGAGGATCCCACAGGACTAAGCACGGCCTCAGGCATGCTAAACTTCTGGTTTTACTGTTGTACTGAAAATACACACATATACATTCACAGAATACACATGCCAGGTAGTTCTAAAGCTCATCCAATGTCAAGATATTGCAAAGTTAGGAATAGATATCATCCAAGACTCTTTTGAGGACACCGAGCTGACATTCAAATTCTAAGTACAGAAAGGGAAGGGCTCTCTAATCCTACAAAAGGTTCCATATGGCTCCTGGCAGCCAACCCCACAATGCCAGTACCTGATGGGTGACCTTGGGAACTTCAGACACCAAAGTCACACCACCTGCTTCCATCACAGACATAGTGGGTGGTGACATCTGTGTGTGCATCTTGGACTCACTCTAGCCTTCCTGCACTCCCACAGCCTTCTGCCACTGTGAAGTCACTACTTAAATTATTGCTAGGGGCAGAGGGAGGGTGGAGGTGAAAGAGGGCATAGAGGGGATAATGGTGATGGGAAAAATAAAATAAAATAAAAAAGAAATCTGCACGTATTTCTGAAGAGGATCAGGTCTTACACAGGATCACATCACACATTGTACACACAGCTGATTAGTCATCCACTCAATAGAAATATATTGAACACCTATCTTGAGCCAGGCTCTACTCTAGGCATTAGGAACAGAACAGCAAATTCAGTTCACGGAGATGACATTCTACTCTCAGTGACCACAGCTACAGTTAAAGCATCCCTGCCATCTGTTCAGCATAGTTTACAAGGAGCTCGCCCATAACCCTCAGAAATATCAGGAGAATCCCAGGTTTCTGATTCTAAGGCTGGTTCTGGGCTGCATTGCTCACCACACTAACAAATGTTCCTCCTTTCTTCTTACCACGGATTGTCAAATAGCATAGTGAAGTAGTTATTGTTTTATTTTGTAGAGTAAGCTCAGAAAGGTTGAATGCCTTGCTCGAAGTCTAAAACCTGGTGAAGTCTGCCCATCTCCCCACTATCCCACTCTAGCAATGACCTCACCTTCTAATTGCATCATCACACAATGGTGCAACCACATATCATGGACATTCACCAGGTGTTTTCCCTGTACAATCTCCTTCCTGCTCTTCTGCCTTTGGATAACTGCTTCTCCTTTACTCTAAAGCATCCCATCACCCAACACTATTGATTGGGTCCACTGCTGGGCCAACCTTAGTCCTCTAGCCCTGGCCACAAGGACTGGGCCTCATATGAACACATGACCCTTGTCAGGACAAATGAAATCCCTCCAGGAGGTTTTTCTGCCTGGACTAACTGGATAGAGCGCCCTTTCTTCTCTGGTCAGAGGCTGTGAAGGTGGAAGCTCGGAAGCTGGGGACCATGTTCTAGGAAAAGAGTGCAGCATTCAGGATCAAGCACCCAAGTGCCAGTTTCCCCAACTCATCCCAAGGTTTTGAAATATCATATAATAAATTTCTCTTTTCTGCCTAATACAGTTCGGGCTAAGTTTCTGTCACTTGCAAGAGGCACCCTGAACTAAACCAGAGAGAGATAAATTCTGCCTTTCTCTTAGAAAACTCTTCTCAATCATTACTTCCGAGTTCCTCCACCTCTTCCTCTCAAATAACACAAGTAAGAGAAAAACTACACTGATTGGAACTTTTATTTATGTTACTGTCCCTGCTGACCCTCCAGGGCAAAGTAGATGAAGAAAAGGTGGCTGGTACCTAAGTGAGTAGGCAGAGAACAAAAGGGCCAGGTAACCTCTACTGAATAATAAATAATCCACACCTGACTATCAGCAGCTAACTACACCTGTCCTACTGAAATAAACTGGCAGGGTTATTCCTTTAAGAAAAATTCCTCCAGCTTTAACTTCTAACAAGTGCAAGAGACGCCAAACCCCTTGCTCGGCTAGCCATCGTGGTCCTCCAGATTAGCTCTGCATCCCCTGCACTACTCAGACTGGCCTAATTCTGCAACTGAAAACACACTGCTCCTCTTAGGCTATGCCTACCGCCCAGAACTTCCCCCCTTCCTTCTGCTTGTTCAAAGTACCCCTTCAACACCCAGATTAGGCTCCAGTCCCTCCAGCATCCCCAGCAGCTGCTGCTGTCTCCATTCTCTTCACTCTGGTGAAGCCAAATCAGCCAGCTCACTAGGAAACTAAAGATGATGCATTGTGGGGAAGAGAAGAAACATCCAGCTTGGAGCACACACTACAGCAAACTTGCAGCCCACGGGCCTCATGCCTCATTTATTTGGCCCAGGTTAGCCTTTAGTTTGACATGCTTGCACTACAGGGACCAGTGGCAATCACCAAACTCGGCCACTTCTGCCCCACAAGGGAGGCCTTCCGTGGGGAGCCCTCCACATTGAGATGGGAATTAGAGCCACTAGGAGTGAAGGAGAATATTTGGGAAAGCATGTAGCATCCAGAGTTTTAAAAGGAGGAAAAGGCCTGCTTGTATTTTATCACTCAACTGATCTGTCTCATAATGTCACTCTCCTGAGTGTCCCATTCCCCCAACAAGGCAGTGAGCTGCAGGTTGGAATTACATCCTACACATCCCTGTCTCTATCTACATCCTCTGGCCTCACCTGGAGCAAGCACAGAGCCAGGTACTTCAGTCCTCTCCGATCACATTCCGCCCTCCCAATGGCTGAGGCAGGCAGTGAGTGCAGTAGTAAGTACACTTAACCCCATCTCACAGATGAAGATGCTGACGCTCACAGCCAGGAAGACCCTCATTCCAGGAACAGTCAATGTTCCTCAAGTGAGAAAACCCAGATGTTAGTAACTGAATCAAAGAGAGGGAAAAAGACTGTGTGGGTTCCAAGTGAACAAACAAGATCCTGGTATAACTGTGGAAAAACCCTCCAGGCTGAACCACTCAGAGGGAGACCAGTTCTGCCCTAGCTCTACCATCAGGGGGGCAGAGACGATCACTTCTCCTTCCAGACCCATACAGGGACAAGGAAAGGCTGCATGAGCCCAGGGGTCCCAATACAGGAAATGCCTGCAATTATAGGAGGAGGGCCGAATCAGGTAACAGGAAAAGGTGTCCCCATCGCAGAATCAGGAACTGTTTCACCTTGACTCCAGCTCCTCTTTGCCCTGCAACTTCTGTCCTGTCTTCACACTCAGGGATGGGGGCACAGAACCCAGCATATTGCAGGAAGGCATCACTCATCTCACTGGGGTCACCACAGGATTAAGTGAGATACTAAAGCATGCAGTAAGATGCCAAATGCTGAACAGCAATGTACTGTCAATCTTGATACAGAGTCCCCCTGCCACCCGAAATAAAACAGCACTGTATTTTCTTAGACACTTTCATACTCCAAGCCTATGGTGAGTTATAAATGTCCGGAGCCCTAACTGAGCATGAGCAGAACAGATGGGTTTGCTGTGCTCACCTGCTCAGCTTCCTCCCGGTTCCAGGGCCCAGGTCGGGGGCTGCCAGACGGTGTTTGCCTGCAGCACAGCAAACTCCCACAGCATACAAGTGCCAGGCACGGCTTGGCATTCTGGGCCAAGGAAGCCCATAACTGGGTGGTGGCAGCACCTCTAATATGGAGGTGGTGACAAAGGGACCTTCCCTCGATGCTTTGGATCCTTACAAAGCCAACTGCTTCCTCTCAGGATCCCACATGGGCCTGGCTCTAAGGCGGACCCATAGCAGAGCTGTGGCCCTGCACGCAGAGTGGAAACTGCTGGGAGAGCAAGAATGCAGGACACAGAACTGGATTCCCCTGACTTTGGCTCCCTGGGAATGAAACAGGTACATCCACCCCTTCAACGATAGCAGCGCTTTTATGCACTGAGCTTTGCCCCATAAGGATTCCTTGGCTGAAAAGAAAAAAAAGTTGGAAAACCACTGCACAGTATGTCATCCTTCACACAGATCCCAACATTCTGTTTGCTTGCACATCGTGTCACTTCTCCCCCAGAAGCTCTAGGCGGCATCTTGTGACACCAAATGCTACCCTATATTTTTTTTTCTGAAGTATTAACTAAATTAACTTCCCCTTGAAAATTATTTTTCTGAGGATTTCATGACCCTCTGCAAGGCTACAGAACTCTGCATTGTAGTAAAATGCGGGTCTGAAATCACTACTCTTGGGCCTAAAATCCAAACTCTATTCCAGTTGTCAGCCACGGTTTGCCACTCTGTTGACTGAGTTTGCCGACCACTGCTCTATCCCATTCCTTCCTCACAGGTTGGGAACAGCTCCTAGAACTTTAGTCCTGTGAGGCCCCATCTTCTCCACCAGGCAAGGCAAAGGGGGCACCTAAATAATGGCAATTCACCCCTTGTACGCCAGATAGCACTGATTCAAACACACCCCAGCAGAACTTGACTCTGCACTCCAACTTCTGAGATTCCGCGATAAACCTGCTCCTTCAAAGACAGATAAATGGAAAGCAGGCAGAAAGATAAAAGCAACTTAAAAGAAAAAAAAATTACTGCAATGAGATTTCCCTCTGTCCTTATCCTTTTTTGCATCTTCAAAAATACCATTCCAAGAGAGGGCTGAGTTTGTCCAGAAACTCAGATATGATCGTAATTGGGGTTAGAACACAAGTTTGAAGGGTATAAATGCTAGAGAGTCAGCAACCCAAAGTGGAGGCAAAAGGGCCACCAATAAAAAGATATGCTGTGTGGCCAGCCATTTATTCCTTCTGTATGTCAGTCCCCTTCACTATAAAAAATTGAGGTTCAGAGAGTGAGTGCACATCAGAGCTGTTACCAAGAACAGCTTATAAAACCATCCCCTTAATAAGTGAGACATTTAACAGCCTTATAAATGGGTCTCCTTAGCCTTGGGCCTACAAGTTGTTAAAGGCAGTATTTTGGTCCTTTCGGTTCACTCTTAAAATGAGGACAAGATATAGAAACGGTGGCATTTACCACTTCTTGGGTTCAAACAAGTTAAATAAAACAGTAGGTCACAACTGAAAACTACTTTGAGCATTTTAACCACTCCAAGCCAAAGTTTTCTCTCTGGCAATGTAAGAATAATAGCTCACAGAGTAGTAACAATTAAATGGGATAAACCAGTGTCCCTACTACAACAGTAGGTGCCTAATAAATGCTCGTTATTTTCCTTCCTCGGTGCTACACCTTCCTGGTGGTTCCTTGTCTAAAATACTGGCTGTCCACATTCCCCAACCAGGCCAGTCCAGACCTACCACTTGTCACAAATTGCCAACATAACCCCACACACATGAAAACTCTCAAATCCGTCACCCACCACCCAAGGGAACCAGCACCAAATCCGTCACCCACCACCCAAGGGAACCAGCACCAGTCTTCGCTGTGGCACAGCTCAGGACTCGGAGGGATCTGAGCCCCAGCAGCCACTACTAGGATTTTCCCATGGTGCAATGCAACTTCCCCAACTTTTCCGGGCCCACAGTTTCCAAAGAAACCTAGCAGGCATTGTGCATAATCAACCACAAGTTTGAGCTAGCAAAGGGCTTGAGCAGAGGGAGCAGAGAGAGCCAGAAAGAGAAAAGGCACCAGTGGTCCCGAAACCAGGTGGCAGGGATCAAAATTCAGGCCTCCGGGTCCTGGCCCAGGTTCCAGTCTTCTTGACTGTTCCATTAACTAAAGGCTACCAGAGGCTCTCCACGGACCGGTGGATGGTGAAGGGCCTCAGAAATGGGGCTGACAGACATCCCTCAGCGGTCCCCAGGCAGCTGGCCCTGTTGGACCTGGTGGTCTCGGGAGGACCCCGCAGCCCTGGCCCCCGAGTCCAGGCCTGCAGTGCGGGCATTGTTCCCGGCCGGGAGGAGGTGTGAAGCGGCGTCCCGGCAGCTAAAGGAGGGAGGCTGTCCCCGCGGCCCGCGCCAGGTAGAGCAGTGGCCTCCCGCGCGCCCCTCCGAGGGCCGGAGAGAGAAGTGGTGGGAGGCGGGCCGCGAGGCCGGGCTGGCGGGACACTCACCGGCGCCCTCGGCGGGCTGCGGCGGCCCGACGACGCCGTTCAGGTAGAGAATGGGCAGCAGGTGGGGCTGTGTCTTCTCCAGCGCCGCCCGCAGGTCCGGGAAGTGGTCTCGCTCCTTGGTCAGCAGCAGCTGCAGCAGCAGCTCCGCCTTGGAGCCGCCCGCCTCCGCGTCCAGCCGCCGCCGCTCGCCCGGGCTCAGCGCGCCCGCGGCCTCGAGCAGCCCGAGCACGGCCTCCACCTCCGTCATGGCCTGGGCCAGGCTCTGCTGACACTGGGCGAGCAGCTCCCGGCGCTGCGGCTCCATGGCGGCGCGCGCGCCCGCCGGGCGGCTCCGGCTCCCGAGCGCTCGCTGCAGCCTAGCGCGCCGGGGCCCGGGGGGCGGCGGGGGCCATGGGCGGGGGCGCGGGCGGCGGGCCCGGCGACGGGCGGCGCTCAGCGGCAGCCGCCTCCCGGGCTCAGGAGCGCAGCCATGTTGGCTGCGGCGGCGGCAGGACTGGAGGAGGAGTAGGAGGAGGAGGTGGACGAGGAGGAGGAGACGGAGGAGGAGAAGGAGGCGGAGGTGGAGACGGCGGCCGGGGCGCGCCCGAGGCCGGGCTCCAACGGGCATGCTCCCTCGCCCGCGCGCCGCCGCCGCTCCCTCTGCGGCGAGAGGAATTCGCCCGACACCCCGGCTCGGCTCTCCCCAAACCATATCCCAGCTCTCAGGCCCCCGATGGCTCAGGCTCGGCCCGGCGCGAGCGCCTCCACCGGTCCCCAAAACTGTTCCCTTCCCCGGGCGTCTCTGGCCGGTCCCGAGGGGTGGGCAAGGGAAGGGCTCCTCGCCCCCAGACCGCTCAATCGCACCCCCCCCCCCGTAGTTCCCCAGGCCCAGGCAGGGGGTGGGAGACACGGATTTAGGGGCCACGCAGGAACCCCCAGTCCCTTGGGCCAGGCACACGGCCATACCTCAAACAACTGGAGACCCCCTCAAACAAAAAAACCCTAACCCTGATCGAGGGTCTCCTAATATTAGAACTCCAAAATAAAGCCTGGAGACAACTGAGGGTGATTGGGTTCCCCTAAACTTGGACATCTCCAAATTAAGACCTCCCTTGAGTCTGTGAGAGTTCCCCACCTCCAAAGAGCACTTATATAGAGACTTTCCCAATCTAAAACCCAAAGTTTGGTTCATCAGGATCTTTCTCCTCACCCTCATTTGAAATGGTTGGTCCCCAGAGTCTAAAGGGGTTTGGATGTGGGGAAGAGGAGAGCATGTGTTCCTGGGTGAGAAAGAAGATGGTGGGGGTCTGCTGTAGAGCCATTCATCTTTTGGGCAACAGAGGTGCTCTCCCTGCTGGATGTCACCCCCAGATTCTAGCTAGTCTAGGGAACAGGCAAATCAGTGGGCTATGGAAACCTTGCTTCTGTGATGCCCTCAAAGAGGGTCTAAAGTCCTGCTGCAAGTGTCTCCTGCCTCCCAACACAGTCCTTTGTAAGCACATATATACCACTAACTTCAGGGGACAAGGTCCTTAGAAGCTGAATCCCACTTGCTTGCTCGAAGTCACCCCACCACACTGGTGTACTGTGGGATCCCAGGGCCACTACAAATATGTTGTGATGGGTGAATCTCACTTACAAACACGGGGCCACAGGTGCTTTTCCAGCTGATAATGTCCCTCCCGTTCCCATCACTTTCTCTCCTTCCCCCTAAAACAAAGTTTCCTTCAGATTCTCATCTTTAAAGGGGAGGAGTAGCTTTTATTTAATGGAAACAAATTCTATATTGTGGTTAGAACAAGAGTCCCAGATTTTGCACTTCTGTTTTGGGTTTCCCTTTAAGAGATGGACAACATGGGAGCAAACCAATTACCCCTGGCTGAATTCTGTATTCTCAGAAAATGGGGTGGAGAGTGTATTCAACCTGGGGTCATGAGCCTTGGAGTCATGAATAAGCTTCAGGGTATCAGGAAAACTTCTAAAGTTATCTGAACTTTTCTGTGGGTAGTTGCGTATATTTCTAGGAGAGTGGTCTGTAGCTCTGATCAAACAAACTTTTTAAGGGTCCCCTGACCCCAAATGGACTCTGAAATGGCAGAAGGAAACAATTTTAAGCTGCCTCCCTGCTCAGAGACTGGGCTACTATGGCTGAGCAAGGTTCCAGGAGAAGAGAGGCTAGTGCACAATGCACAGTGCACAGTGCCTGGGTTCCAGACAGGCTCCCTGGCTCCTGCCTCCCCCTCCTGCCCCTGAGAGACAGTTCCCTCTTCTGGATACCACTTCCCTTACAGCAACAGCCGAGCAAAAATCATCCACGGAGGCACCCATCCTTCAAGACACACCTGGATCTCTGCTCTTAGATGGATTAACTAGAAATCTAGGAGGTGGGAGGGAGGAGAAAAGATGGGGGGAGTTGAGACTCATTTGGTTTATGGTTAGAACCAACAGTTAAGTCTCCATCCAAGGCAAAGCGTACCTGAGACAGGAGGGGGTGGCAGGGAGACACCATCTCCCCATAACCCCTAAAGGGAAGGTGGGGAGCATGTGTGTTGACCCTAGAAGCCTTCCCAGGAAGCAAGTCCATTTGCTAAGAGTGCTTCTCCCAGGGGCTATGCAGTGATGGACACTACTTTCAACAAATCCTTTATTGGACACTCTGGGGTTTTATGCAAAACATAAATTCTGGAAGAAATAGTTTACTTTAGGAATACATTCAACTTTAAAGTCCCTTGAACCAGTGATTTTGGTATGACCTTGAATTCCTGTAGCATTTATACCCTTCAGGGCACCTTTCCACACACTATATTCTTTGTGCCCTGTTCTGGGTTGAATTGTGCTCCCCTTTCCCCCTCTAAAAAAAGATATATTCAAATCCTAAGTCCCAGTACCTGTGTATTTGACCTTATTTGGAAATAAAACCTTTGCAGATGTACTCATGCTAAAATGAGGTCATAGATTATGGTAGGCCTTAATCCAGTGACTGGTGTTCTTGTAAGAAGAGGGGAATTTGGATTCAGACACACACAGGAGAACCACGTGAGGATGGAGGCAGAGGTTGGACCACTGAGGAATGCTGGCAACCACCACCCATGGAGAGAGGCCTGGACCAGCTTCTCCCTCAGAGCCCCCAGAAGGAACCACCCTGTGAAATCGGCATTTTGGACTTTTGGCCTCCAGAACTGAGAAGAGTTCATTTCTGCTGACTTAAGCCCCGCAGTTCGTGGTGATTGGTTATGGCAGCCCCAGGAAATGAACACAGCCTCATCACATGGGGGTAGGTATAAAGGACAGAGACGAGTGTTTCATTTTCAAATCCCCCTGTCATATCACTCTTTCACTAAGAATTTCTCTGTAGATGTACCCTTCTTTTCTGCTTTCTTCTGCTCTTAGGAAAAGAGGGTCTTTCTTCCTTGAGAATAGCCTTCCCATAGTCTGAATACAACCCCTGCACCCTACACATACTGACACACACACTCTTTCTCACACACACAAACACACATTCATTCACTCACACACACACACATGGACTCCCTCGGCTCTGGCTCATACCTCCTTCCCCTTTGTCAGCAAACAGGCGGGGTCTTCCATGCTCAAAGGACCCCTTCCCTCTCCACGGTCTGAAATGGTCATAGCCCACTCACTCCTCATTGAAGCTTTATAGTCCAGCTGTGCCCAGAAACTGCTCTCTCCACATTAAGCCCTCATTGCCTCCACAGGCCTCTCCTGTACCTGCCTCCAGCCTCAGTTCTGACAGTGTCATGCCACCCTGAGAACATCTTTTTCCCTCTAACCCTCCTTCCCCACTGGCTCCTTTCTCTCTACAGCTGACTCTCCCCACATCCTCCAAAGAAATCCCGTTGGAGCTGGGCAGAGAGGAACTCAGCTCCCAGTGCTGACACACACTGGTTACTGACCTGTCCTGGGCCTGTGCCTCTGCATGCCTAAATTGGGAAGGTGGGATTATTAGGAGAATCCAGTTAGGATTTACACAGACCCAAGCACAATGCCTAGTATCTGGCAGACATACAGACATTCCTAGTGTAGTGTTTGAGCCTCGATTTCTGCATGTGGGATGCCAGATTTAAATACTGGCTTTGCGCCGAAACCAGTTTGGCTCAGTGGATAGAGCGTCGGCCTGTGGACTGAAGGGTCCCAGGTTAGATTCCAGTCGGGGGCATGTACCTTGGTTGCGGGCACATCCCCAGTAGGGGGTGTGCAGGAGGCGGCTGATCGATGTTTCTCTCTCATCGATGTTTCTGACTTTTTTTTTTAATCTTTATTGTTCAGTTTATTAATTACATTGTTTCCCCTTTTTTATCCTCCTATAGCTCCCCTCCACCCTGTACCTATCCCACCCTCCACCTTCACCTCCCCCTCCCCACTGTCCTCTACCATTGTTGCAAGATTTTTGATCAGTCTCTGGCTGTACTTCCCACACCCCTTTTCTCCCCAAGAATTGTCAGTCCATTCCCTCTCTATGTCCATGATTCTGTTATATTCACCAGTTTATCCTGTTCATCAGCCTATCAATTCACTTGATTTTTATGTTCATTTGTTGATAGATGTGTATTTGTTGTTCATAATTTATATTTTTACCTTTTTCTTCTTCCTCTTCTTAAAGAATATCTTTCAGCATTTCATATAATATTGGTTTGGTGGTGATGAACTCCTTTAGCTTTTTCTTATCTGCGAAGCACTTTATCTGACCTTCAGTTCTGAATGATAGCTTTGCCTGATAGAGTAATCTTGGTTGTAGATTCTTGCTATTTATCACTTTGAATATTTCTTGCCACTCCCGTCTGGCCTGCATCGTTTCTGTTGAGAAATCCACTGACAATCGGATGGGTGCTCCCCTGTAGGTAACCAACTGCTTTTCTCTTGCTGCTTTTAATATTCTCTCTTTATCTTTTGCTCTTGGCATTTTAATTATGATATGTCTTGGTGTGGTCCTCTTTAGATTCCTATATTTTGGGGTTCTGTGTACTTCTTGGGCTTTTAAGTCAGTTTCTTTCACCAGGTGAGGGAAGTTTTCAGTCACTATTTCTTCAAGTAGGTTTTCATTACCTTGCTCTCTCTCTTTTTCTGGCACCCCAATAATTCGGATGTTGGCATGCTTGAGGTTGTCCCAGAGACCCCTTACACTATCTGCAATTAAATGGATTCTTTTTGTTTCTTGCTTTTCCAGCCGAGTGGATTTTGCTTCTTTGTATTTCAAATCTTTGACTTGGTTCTTGTGGCCCTCTGGACTGCTTTTAGGACTTTGTGTAATATTTTTTATTTCAGTCTGCGTATGCTTGACTTCTGCTTGGTCCTTTTTCATATCCGTGAGGGTCTGGTTCATATCCTCAGAAGTCTTGTTCATTTCCTTGAGGGTCTCATTCATTTCCTTGTAAGTCTCATTTATTTCCTGGTTGGTCTTGTTTATTTCCTCGTTGATCTGGTTTATTTCCTTGTAGTTCTCATTAAGTTCATTGGCCTTTTCTAGGAGCCTTTTGAAAAGCCTTATAACTGTGGTTTTGAACTCTATGTCTAGTCATCTTTTTTCCTCCATTTCTTTCACACCTGATTTCTTTCCATATCTCTGCATGGTGGCTGCTTTATGTGGTAGATGTCTTCTACGGGTCAGTGGCACAGCCTCCCCAGTTACCTGAGGTGGGTACTCTTACTGCAATCCTTTATGGGTCGTACAGTATTTTTTAATTTAAGCCCAGCTTGTTGTTGTTAGTCCTAGGAGGGTTTTTGGCTGTGAAGGGAGACTGTGTTCAGGTTGGATGGGTGGAGTCTCTGAGCTGAGCAGGCAGAGTCAGCGTCAGCTACGGCAGCGCGCATGCAGGTCTCTGTTGGATGGGGATGCCTGCAGGCACCTCTAAGAGAAAGCCGCTAATCTCTTCCCCTTGCCAGACAACTCTGCCTCTCCCCAAATGAGTCTGCACACCCAAAGTCTCGCCCAGGGTTGTAAAACAAAGCAGTATGGTGGTTTCCAGGGAGCAAGTCTCCTGTGCTGTCGCATAGTTTACTTGCGTGCAAACTTCTTTTCCCAGCACGTGGTTTCTCCTCAGACTAGGAGACCTCTCCCGCGCCTGGCTTCCAGGGTGCGTCCCCCGGAACTCAGACCTTGCCTGACGCTGGGGAATCTGTGCAGTGGGACGTCTCCACGTACCCCGGATCTCGGACCTCGCCTGGTACTGGGGAATCCGTGTAGTGGGACGTCTCCGCACTCCCCGTTGGCGAAATCCAGCCGGGGTTGCTGCTCCAGCCCTACAGCCCACGCGCGTGCACATGGGACCAGGGCGGCTCCTAACCTGTTTCTCGCCATCTTCAAGGCTGCGCTCCCGCTGCTCCTCTGAGTCTCAGTGTCCCACCTTTGCTTTAATTTGTGGAGTTTTCACTCAGCCAGCTTTCTGGTGATTCTGGGTGATGTTTGTTTTGTTGTTATGTTGTTTTTGAATTGTTGCGCGGGGCAGAACATCTTGGTTCCGATGTTTCTGACTTTCTATCCTTCTCCCTTCCTCTCTGTAAAAAATCAATAAAATATATTAAAAATAAATAAATACTGGTTTTACAACCTATTGTCTGGGCACTATTGGGTAAACCTCCCCGTGCCTCAGTTTCCTCGTCTGTAACTTAGGGGTATCAATAACAGAATCAACATAGTTAATGCTCAATCAATGGTAGTTGTCATTCTTGTGGCTTCCACTCTCACTCACCTGAGCAGAAAGACTCTCCACGGCCTCTAGCAACAGGTTATGAGCGGAGGTTTCCAGGTTCCTCATGGAAACATTTCCATTTTGCTTGTAGTAGGTGCCCCTTCTACCTTTTTCTCTGCTGTGTTCCCCTAGCAGGCGCCTGGCCTGTGTTAGGTGCTCAACAGATACTTTGTAATTAATAAGTGACCCTATGAATAAGTGAACTAGACAATTTTGCATTGATGCTCCTTTTAAAAAATAATATCTGCTGTAAGTGGAGAGGTGGAAGGAGGGAACCTGACAAAGGAGGGCATCATACACGAAAGGGGAGAGGTTCACAGACTCTTGTGCCCCAGGACGTTTGAGGCAGGTGGGGAGCTCAATGCTGGTGCCCAAACTCCACCCATTGCAAAGCCCCCACCTCTTGGGGGCTAAGTAACAAGGACCCCCATTCTCTCCTGCCTTCCCCTGTGTGCAGCTTGGGCCATCAGACCCTGCTAAAGATCCCGCAGTCAGAAATCCAGGCTGAGCTAAAGGCACCAAAGTGAATGTCACCCTAGGGCCCTTTCTCCACATTTCAACTTAGATGATACCTGCTTTAGGAAGCCAGCCTTACCAGTCTCTTCTCAAATTATCTAGATGTCTCTTCTCCTTGCTCCCATTGGAACTTTACCTCCCCTTTATTAACATCTATAGTTTACTTCCTTATAGCCCTTTAGTAAACAGAATGGCCCCTCAAAGATGTTTTGCCCTGGTCCCCATAACCTGTGACTATGAAATGTGTTACATGGCTAAAGGGACTGTGCAGATGTGATTAAAGTTACAGACTGAAGTAGGGAGGCTATCCTGGGTTATCCAGATGGATCCAGTATAATCACATGAGCCCTTAAAAGCAGAGAATTTCTCAAGCTGAGGTAGAAGAAGCATAAGTCAGGGAGAGTCCAAGCAGAGACTTGACTTGCTCTGAAAGGTGGGAGCCCACAGGCAGAGAGAGGCGCTAGGAACGAAGGCAGTCTGCAGGTAACAGCCAGCCAGGAAACAGGGACTTCAGTCCTACAGCAGCAAGGAACTAGGTTCTGCCAGCAGCCTAACGGGCCTGGAAGTGGGTTCTTCCCACAGGCCTCCGCTGGTCAGCGCCGCTGGTCAGCACCTTGATTTCCGCCTTGTAAGACCCTGAGCAGTCCAGCCAACCTGTACCTCTGACCTACAGGGCTATGAAATACTAAACGTAGGTCATTTTAAAGCTCTAATTAGTGGAAATTTTGTTATGGCAGCAATAGAAGACTAGCAATCCCCAAAGACTAAGCTCTGCAGGGACAGGAGCAATAGTAACTGGTCCATTGTCAAAGCCCAAGTGCCTACCATAGCGCCTGTCATTTGGTGGGCACTCCAAAACCCATTAGATGGAGGAAGAGAAACCTCTTCTTCCACCAGGACTGGCTTTTGGGCTAATTACTTAAGACACCTTTGAAAAACACAATCCAGTTCTCCACCAGCAATCAAAGTGGCAGGGTTGGAGGGGTTGCATTTTCAACTGAGAGTGCCTAAGAAACTGGGTCTCCTCTGCAGGCTGAGTGACATGGGGACCCAAGGTCCTCTGATCCTGGAGTTTATGTTTCTAACAGAAAAGCAACAGTTGTTCTCTGGAGAAATGGGTCCAGCCACTGTCCTCCACATGTACAATTCCTTTGACAGTAAGCAAAGGAGTCTGCAAGGGTGTGTGTACATGTGAGCATGCATGTGTTGCATGTGTGAGCATGCATGTGCGCCACAACAAAGTGTGAGAGCATCGTGGGCAGGAGTGGGACTGTGTCAATGTGAGTGTGGGCGTCTGTGAACACAAACTGTGTTACTTAAGAATACGTGGGCCCTGGTTGGTTTGGCTCAGTAAATAGCACATTAGCCTGTGGACTGAAAGGCCCCAGGTTTGATTGCAATCAAGGGCACATTCTTCAGTTGTAGGCTCCCTGCCTGGGTTGGGCTGCCTGCAGGAGGCAACCAGTTGATGTATATGGATGTTTCTCTCTCTTTTTCTGTCTCTCCTTTGCTCCCTTTCCCTTCCACTCTGTCTAAAAATCAATGGAAAAATATCCTCAGGTGAGGATTAAAAAATAATAATTTAAAAAAAGAAATGGATGAAATAAACAAACAAACAAAAAGAATACTTGGATGTTTGTGAGTGAGGAAGCAATTCTTTCTAGGATGGTTCCCCAACCGACCCTGGAAATTGCAGGTGGCCCAACATTTGACATGTGACATTTAAAGGGATTTTCTTGTGAATTGTGCTGCTATAAACATAGAGGTGCATATATCCTTTCTGATTGGTGTTTCTGATTTCTTGGGATATATTCCTAGAAGTGGGATTACTGGGTCAAATAGGAGTTCCATTTTTAGTTTTTTGAGAAAATGCCATACTGTTTTCCACAGTGGCTGCACCAGTCTGCATTCCCACCAGCAGTGAAGGAGGGTTCCTTTTTCTCCACATCCTCACCAGCACTTGTCATTTGTTGATTTGTTAATGATAGCCGTTCTGACAGGTGTGAGGTGGTGCCTCATTGTTTTGCAACAGCATGGATGGAATGGGAGAGCATTGTGCTAAGTGAAATAATCCAGTCAGTGACAGAAAAATACCACATGATCTCACTCATTTATGGATAATAAAAAAAACATTATAAACTGACTAGAGGCCTGGTAGACAAAATTCATGCACGGGGGCGGGGGAAGAGGGGTGTTATCCCTCAGCCCAGCCTGTACCTTCTCCAATCTGGGACCCCTCAAGGGATGTCTGACTACCCATTTAGACCCGATCCAGTGGGGGATAGAGCCTAAATGGGCAGTTGGACATCCCTCTCACAATCCAGGACTGCTGGCTCCCACCTACTCACCTGTCTACCTTCCTGATTGCCCTCACTGCTTCTGCCTGCCTGTCTGATCATCCCCTATCCACTCCCCTGCCAACCTATTTTCCCCTAACTGCCCTGCCCTGCAGGCCCGGTTGCCCCCCAACTTCCCTCCTATGCTGGCCTGGTCACCCCTAACTGCCCTCCCCTGCAGGCTTGATCACCCCCAACTGCCCTCCCTTGCAGGCTTGGTCCCTCCCAATTGCCCTCCCCTGCTGGCCATCTTGTGGTGGCCATCTTGTGTCCACATGGACACAGGATCTTGGACCACATGGGGGCAGCCATCTTGTGTGTTGGCGTGATGGTCAATCTGCATATTACTCTTTTATTAGATAAGACAGAGGCCTGATGCACAGATTGGGACCAGCTGGTTTGCCCCAAAGGGTGTCTCGGATCAGGGTGGGGGTTCCCTTGGGGCGTGGGGTGGCCTGGGAAAGGGGCCTGTGGTGATTTTCAGGCTGGCCATGCCCCCTGGCTGGTATCTGGGATTTGTTTATGTTCTACAATTGAAACTTTGTCGCCTGGAGCGGAGCCATGCTTTCTGCTCACTCAGTGGCGGTAGCCATTTTTGTTGAGATTTATTTGTCTTCTATAATTGAAACTTTGTAACCTTGAGTGGAGACCTGGGTCCACCAGGGTGTGTGGGAAGCTTGGCTTCCTCCATCACTGGGGAAACCCAACCCTCTCTCCTGCTCACTCTGTGGCCACAGCAATCTTGGTTGGGGTTAATTTGCATACTCACCCCTGATCGGCTTGTGGGCACGGCTTGTGGGTGTAGCAGAGTGATGGTTAATTTGCATATTACTCTTTTATTAGATAGGATAGGATGAACAGAAATAGATACAGAGGCAGAGAAGCATCGAACAGATTGTCAAACTGCAGCGGGAAGGCTAGGGAGGGTTGTGAGGGAGAGGTAAGAGATCAACCGAAGGACTTGTATGCATGCATATAAGCATAATCAATGGACACAAGACACTGGGGAATAGAAGAAACTGGGGGAAGGTCAGTGGGGCGGGGGGGGGGGGGGGAGAAGACATATGTACTACTATTTGCAATACTTTAAACAAAATAAATAAATAAAAGGAATTTTTAAATCCATTCATCTGCTGATGGGCATTTGGGCTGTTTCCAGATCTTTGCTATTGTAAATTATGCTGTGAATATAAGGGTGTGTATATTCTTTCAAATTAATGTTTTGGGTTTCTTCAGATATATTTCCAGAAATGGAATCACTGTGTCAAAAGGCAATTCCATTTTTATTTTCTGGAGGAAACTCCATATTGTACCAATCTACATTCCCACCAGGGTGGCCTTTTCTCCTCATCCTCACCAGCACTTATTGTTTGTTGATTTAAAAGCTTTGGTACACAATGGAATACTACTGGGGTGTAAAAAAAAAAAAAAGAAAAAGGAGCCCTAGCTGGTTTGGTTCAGTGGATAGAGCATTGGCCTGCGGATGTAAGGGTCCCTGGTTTGATTCCAGGCAGGACTACATGCCTGGGTTTCTGGCTCCATCCCCAGTAGGATATGCACAGGAGGTTAACTGGTCAATGTTTCTCTCTTATCATTTACATTTCTATCTCTCTCTCCTTCTTCTTTCCTCTCTGAAATCAATAAAAAATTATTTTAAAAATAAAATAATTTTTAAAGGATATTTTACCTTTTGCAACAGCATGAATGGACCTGGAGAGTATTATGCTAAATGAAATAAGCCAGTCAGAGAAAGACAAATACCATATGATATCACTTATATGTGGGATCTAATGAGCAAAATAATTTAGCAGACAAAATAGAAACAGAAGTATAGGTACATAGAACAGAGTGGCAGTTGTCAGAGTGGAGGTGGGGTTAGGGGCTGGGTGAAAAAGGTAAAGAGATTAAGCAAAATTCACAAATATATAAAACACATAGACACAGACAACAGTATGGTGATAGCCAGAGTGGAAGGAAGGTAAGGGGAGTTGAAAGAGGGCAAAGGGGTGGGGTAGTAAATGGGGATGGGAAGAGACTTGACTCGTGCACTGTCCCCATTATGCTTTGTTGATTGTACTCTTGAAACCTGTATGGTTTTGTGAACGAATGTCACCCAAATAAATTCAATTAAAAAAAAAACTAAAAATAAGAGTTTCTTAAAACAATTAACTCCTCCAGGATACTGAAAATGAAGTACTACTTATGAAAATGCCATGTTTCCCACAACTATTTTGGGCTGCTATGCCAATGAAATGAACATAATCTGTTTAGAAAAAAATTAGTTTACCCTTGGCTATTGGTAGTTTCTCAAATCATAAAGACATTTTTCCTCTGGGCTTCTTTTGATCTTAGTTGAGGAATAGCCCAAAGGCAAATGCCCTAAGATTTTAAAACAGGACATCTGAGAGGGCTCATATCTAAGTGATGAATCTTGCTCAGAGTACCCAGTCAGGACAAAATTCTGAGTTCAGAAATTCAAAGCATTTGGGAAACTTAAAATGGATGAATTATCATATTTTTCGGTGAGTAAGATGACTGGAACTAATGATGATAGGAGGAAGATAACAAACAATAGAGAGAGAGAGAGCAAGTGCGAGGCAAGTCCCTGGCGAGTTAGCAACGCCCATCATAACTGTAAGCTATGGTATTTTTACACCCGGTGTATAAGACGACTCCTGACTTTTGAGAAGATTTTCCTGGGTTAAAAAGTTGTCTTATATGCTGGAAAATATGGTAATAATTAATAAATAAATAATTAACTAATTATTGAATCTCTATTGTGAACCAGGCACCAGACTAGACCCTAAGGCTACCACCTCCTTTTATCAATGAAGAGCCAAGGAATTGCCCAAAACCACACAGAAGCCATGAGAGGATTTACACTCATCACCTAAATTCATTGCTCTTTGTCCTAGAGCCAGGCCCTCCTTTGGAGTCCTTAATTTCAGTCTTCCTTCCTTCTGGATACCACCCAAACTGCCTGCAGCAACCCTGCAAGGCTTACACCCAGCTCCTCCCTCCTCCCCATCCTCCATTAAAACACTCCTAAGGTGTAGCTCTTCTGCAGAAACCAGTTGGAAGCCATATTTGAAAAGGATCTGATACTCACTGATACATTCCTGGTTACTTCTCCCAAAGGGTTAGTAGTTTGACAACAATTCAGTTGAACCTCAGGTCTGAGCAGCCATCTGGGTGAATCCTATTGGGTCAGGACTGGCCATATAGTCTCAATCCATGCTCTCTCCATCCATTCTTCAGACCACAATGCTACTTCCTCAAGAGTCTTTGCTAGTTCCCCATTGCCTGCGGGTGGGTCTACATGCAGCTCCTTAGGCAGATATCCTAGGCTTGCTCTCTGCTAACTTTATTTCCTCACCTCCTCAGTGCTCCAGTGACCTACCCACTCTGTCCTTCCCTTGGAAGCCCACTCCTTCTGGCTCTTCTGCACCTGTACAACCCTCTCAAATCCTTCGGGGCCAGGAACCACTCCTGCTGACTTTACCCTCCCCAGAACTAGAGAGATGTGCTTACTGTTATGCTCAGATTTCATGATCCCCAAAGACCACCAGGGAGCTAAGTCCGATGTAAAAGCAAAAGAGCCTTTATTACAACTAGCTTGGCTCTCTGCCTCCACCAACCCAGCGGCAGGAAGCAAAAGAGAGGGAAATATCCAAAGCATAATGATTTTATAGGGAGGTGGGGCCAGACTCGAACCGCTGAGTTGGCCGATTCTAATTGGTTGGGTGAGGGCTGGGGCTAGTGATGCAAAGTCAAGGTGCAGCCAGGGTTTGGCTACACAAAGACAGGATGTGACCAGCATACCCCTGCATTCCCATTGGCTGACACGGTAGTCAATCCCGCTCTGCCCTTTCACTTACACCTTGAAGCTCTCTCCCCCATTGCCATTACCTATTTCTTTGCATTGTTCATCACTCTCCCTGGGATGTGTTTTGCCACCCAAACACACTGGGGACAGTGCCCTAGCACTGCAATTACTCTGATTTCTCGCAGTATGGCTAGGATAGTGAAGACCTAGAAGGAGGCACTTCAGAAATACTTGCGATGGAAAGAACCCAGGCAAGGGAAAGTGGGCAAAGCAGAGCTCATCTCCTTGAGGCCTTGGTTTAAAGGTCTCTTCTTCAGAAGTCTGCTTGTCCTGGCATCTCCCCAAATGATCAAAATTGGGTTCTATTCCCTTTGAGCAGCCATTTTTCCAACTGGCACTCATCACACTTCACCTTATTTCTTTTTAAAAAAATATATATTTTATTGATTTTTTACAGAGCAGAAGGGAGAGGGATAGAAAGTCAGAAACATCGATGAGAGAGAGACATCGATCAGCTGCCTCTTGCACGCCCCCTACTGGGGATGTGCCCGCAGCCAAGGTACATGCCCTTGACGGAATCAAACCTGGGGCCCTTCAGTCCACAGGCCGACGCTCTATCCACTGAGCCAAACCGGTCCTGGCAACACTTTACCTTATTTCTTATGTGACTGTTGAGTGACTGTCTCCCATTGACAAGAAGCTCCACTGAGCACCTATCCAGTTCACCTCTGCATCCCAGCATCTAGTCTGATAGATGATAGTCCCAAAACTACCTGTTGAAAGTACAGATTGGAGAAAGAGAGAAGAAACCTGCCTCTGGTGCCTATGATTAGGCTCATGAACTTCCTAAATGGAGCACTTCATCTCTCAAGTCTAGACCAGATTCCAGTCTGGAAGGACCCCAGCCACAGAGCAAACTGGCAGTTCCCTTTTCCCAAGTGTTAAGTGCATGCCAGGTGCTTCACTGAATGCAGTGACTCTGCACCACGCCCAGAGGTATGACCATCAGCTCCTTTTTACGGATGAGGGGCCTGAGGCTCCAAGCCCCCCTGCCTGCCTCCCATCTTGCAAGGGAGAAGATCTGAAGTGCAGGGAGTAGCCCAGAGTATCAGAGATGTTTTGAAGATGCACCCAAACTACCCCTGCCCTCAAAGGAATGAAATCAGCTGCTGGAGAACAAGCTAGAAATCAACAGGGGTCCTGTCTGTGCAGGCACAAGTAAAGTAGATGCAAATGGCCCCTAGGCCTGGTCAAACAGCATGTTAGAATGGATAGTGCTTAGGGACTCTGGTTTGGGCAAATCAGAAACCCATCTGTGCCCCAACCCTTCGGGGCATTCAAAGTCCTTGAACCCTCTCTCCCAATTGTCTTTCCCCTCTACAGAGTGGCGAGTGACAGTAAGATGCCTCAAATCCACATGCAGCTCAGGCCCACGAAGATGGGAAGTGATGGAATCAGGATTAGCATCAACAGCCTTAGGAGCAAATCCCCCAGGTGTATGCAGAGCCAAACCTCATTTGTGCACATGTAGCAGCTGGAGAAACAGCTGCGGGTGAAACTCTGGTCTCGTTTCCAGCTGGGAGCCACCAGCTTTCCTGGGATGCTCCTTGGTGGGAAAGCCCCGCCAAGGCTGTTCCCCATGCCAACAGCCTCCAATCAGAGCGCACCCCGAGTCCTCCCCTTTTCCACCATGAAACCTGACCACCCACCAGCCACCAACAGCAAGTCATGGTGGCTGGCTCCCTTGCTCTAGCAAACTCAGAATAGAGAGCCTTTGCTTATTTCCTTGTGAGTGATCTTCATTTATTTCCACACCTCCTAATTGTCTAATTGCTTTGTGACTCAGTTTTCTTACCTGTAAAGTAGGATAATAACTCTGGACATAAATCTTTGGAAAGGAAACTGCCTTGGATTATGGGGGAGCTTCCTAATATTATCCCCTCCCTGGGTCACCTCTGATCTCAATTCAGCTGGCACATAACCAACGTCCCTCTTTTTCTTAGCACACTTGAGTATATCCATATGTCCGGCTCCTTCATTGTTCTCAAGATAGGAACCTAAAGTGCAGGCAGGGAAAGTCTCAGAGGTCTCTGAGAAACCAGTCTCTCTCCAGTTTCTCCCCACTTGCTCCCAGACTCCAAAAGCAAGTACATGAGCCTTTTCAGGAAATCCACAGGTGACAGCATATACACCTGGTGAAATGAAGCAAGCTCCAGAGAGCCAAATGCACCCAGGAGTGAGATTCCAGGAGCAACGGAAGCATCCGAACCAGCACAGGCCAGTCATGGCCTGTTCAGAACTCTGCCCTTGGCATGCGCTCTGCCTCCTTGGTTTCAGTGCGCCCCTCACAGCCTCCAACCATCTTTTATTCAAGGAGGCTGGCTGGCTCCAGAAAGGTCCTTCTCCTTTTCTGAGGTCAGCTTCACCCAAGGCTGCCCCACCTTCTCACTGTCAGACAAAAGTGAGAACACAATGGTAACAGTTACTATTCTTTTTAGCGCCCCATAGTGCACTATTTTAAAAGCTTCACCTGTCCTATTAATCCTCAGAACAACCCTCAAAGTGTGTACCATTATTAGCAGGCCCACTTCACAAAATGGCATGTCACAGAGATGTCAGATGATTGACCAAGATCACATGACTAGCAAGAACAGCGCCCAGAGGGGAGAAGCAAAGATGGCGGCATAGGTGAACACCTATTGTTCTGCCCCGCGCAACGATTTAGGAACTACAACATAACAGCAGAACAGACAGCACCCAGAATCGCCAGAAAGCTGGCTGAATGAAAACTCCACTAACTGGAGAGGAGGTGGGACACTGAGACTCAGAAGCGGCGGGAGCCCAGTCTTTCAGACGGAAACAGGTTAGGAGCTGTCCTGGTTGCGTGCGCACAGGCTGGGGCTGGAGCAGCAACGCCCGTCCCACTGCCCGGATCCCCCAGCCCCCAGCGGCAGGCGAAGTCCGGCCGAAATCCGGGGGACGCACCCTGGAAGCGGGGCGCGGCAGAGCCTCCTGAACTGCGAAAGGGTCGCGCAAACCCGCGACTTGCCCCCTGGAAACTTGTCTCCTGGTTCTGGAAACCATTTATTTTTACAATCCTGGGCTAGACTTTTGGTGTGCAGGCACATTTGGGGAAAGGCGGAGTGGTCTGGCAAGGGGAAGAGACTAGCGGCTTTCTCTTGGAGGTGTCTGCAGCCATCCCCATCCAACAGAGACCCGCCCGCGCGAGCTCCGCATAGGATGCAGCTGACGCTGACGCTACCTGCACAGCTCAGAGACTCCGCCCATCCAACCTGAACACAGTCTCCCTTCACAGCCAATTGGCCTGGAGGTCAAACCCTCCTAGGGCTAACAACAAAAAGCTGGGTTTCAATTAAAAAATACTGTACAACCCATAAAGGATTGCAGTAAGAGTACCCACCTCAGGTAACTGGGGAGACTGAGCCACTGTCCCTTTGAGGATATCCACCACATAAAGCAGCCACCATGCAGAGACATGGAAAGAAATCAGGTGTGAAAGAAATGGAGGAGAAAAGATGACAAGACATAGAGTTCAAAACCACGGTTATAAGGCTTTTCAAGAGGCTCCTACAAAAGGCCGATCAACTTAATGAGAATTACCAGGAAATAAACAAGACCAACCAGCAAATGAATGAGAATTACAAGGAAATGAATGAGAACCTCAAGCAAATGAATGAGACCCTCAAGGAAATGAACAAGGCCTCTGAAGATACGAACCAGACCCTCACGGATAAAAAAAAGGACCAACTAGAAATCAAGCTTACACAGACTGAAATAAAAAATAATACACAAAGTCCTAAAAGCAGTCCAGAGGGCCACAAGAACCAAGTCAAAAATTTGAAATACAAAGAAGCAAAATCCACTCAGCTGGAAAAGCAAGAAACAAAAAGAATTCAGATAATTGAAGATAGCATAAGGGGCCTCTGGGACAACCTCAAGCATGCCAACATCCGAATTATTGGGGTCCCAGAAAAAGAGAGAGAACAAGTTAATGAAAACCTACTTGAAGAAATAGTGACTGAAAACTTCCCCCACCTGGTGAAAGAAACTGACTTAAAAGCCCAAGAAGTACACAGAACCCCAAAATATAGGAATCTAAAGAGGACCACACCAAGACATATCATAATTAAAATGCCAAGAGCAAAAGATAAAGAGAGAATATTAAAAGCAGCAAGAGAAAAACAGTTGGTTACCTACAGGGGAGCACCCATACGATTGTCAGCGGATTTCTCAACAGAAACGATGCAGGCCAGACGGGAGTGGCAAGAAATATTCAAAGTGATAAATAGCAAGAATCTACAACCAAGATTACTCTATCCAGCAAAGCTATCATTCAGAATTGAGGATCAGATAAAGTGCTTCGCAGATAAGAAAAAGCTAAAGGAGTTCATCATCACCAAACCAGTATTATATGAAATGCTGAAAGATATTCTTTAAGAAGAGGAAGAAGAAAAAGGTAAAAATATAAATTATGAACAACAAATACACATCTATCAACAAATGAACATAAAACTCAAGTGAATTGATAGGCTGATGAACAAGATAAACTGGTGACTATAACAGAAACATAGTCATAGAGAGGGAATGGACTGACAATTCTTGGGGAGAAAAGGGTTGTGGGAAGTACAGCAAGAGATTGGACAAAAATCTTGCAACAATGGGAGAGGATATTGGGGAGGGGGAGGTGAGGGTGGAGGGTGGGATAGGTACAGGGTGGAGGGGAGATATAGGGGGATAAAAAAGGGGAAACAATGTAATTAATAAACTGAACAATAAAGGGGAAAAAAAAAAAAGATCAGCGCCCAGAGCTGCACTGAATTCTTCCCACCTCACTATACCACCTCTGATTGTTTTCAGATTAACACAGTTGCTCATAGAAGAATCCTTGAGGTGTTTTAAAGTTGGGAGCAAGATTTATTGACCTTTCAGAAAAATACTGGGTTCTATCTCATTTGTTCTTAGCTCACTTTGGATCCACAAACATTCGCTAACCAGCAAGAAGTTGGAGAGGACAGAAGTGAACAAGGCCCTCTCTACCGTGGCAGGTCCAGCACTTTCCTAGGGATGAAGAGGCCCCCCTGCTAGTCCGTCCACCAATCACATCTAGGCCTCCCAGATGGTGCGCTGTGTCTCACATTCAGAAGACAAGAGGGCAGAATATATGTGTCACTGAACAATACATGTAATACCAGAGGGGTGAATTTGACATCCGGATTCTTGGGTTCCAGACCAGACCTGTGAAGCCAGGCCCTCTGGGGCAGAGGCCTGAGAGCCTGCTCCCAGATGAATAGTCTGGGAGACAGTGACCCCAGACCTGGGACTCTCTGAAGCCCCTATCTAGGGACAGTCAATGCAGCCTGTATTTTAAGCTGAAAGAGCTGCACACCGACCTGTGACCTCCATACGGGCCCTAAGCAACAATCCCCAGTGCTAGGTGGAGAGAGCACAGAGCCTGGGAAGGCTCCTCTGCTCCCCCATGTAGGTAGATGCTCCTTTAACCTCACCTGTACTAGGATCCAGGCCCTGAAGGCACGGGGCCAGATGAAGCCAGTTGGTGGAGACCTGTCTGTCCCCCACTACACTCTGAGCTGCAGGAGGAAAGAGGCCAGGTTTGTTCATTTTTATTGGTTAACTCCCTCCTGTCACCCTCTCCCTCCTTCCGACACTAGAACTTTCAGTAATTGTCAGCTGAATGAATAAATTAATGACAGAGGGAGACAAACGTGTTAACAGCTAACAGTAATTTGAGCAGAATGGAGTAAGTGCTAAATGGTGGTGGAATGAGTCACTATTGCTGACAGGGAAGGAAAAGGGAAGAGGCATTCATCCTCTCTCCCCTGCACTGTCAAAACAGACTCTCAACTCTGCCTCCCTTCCTGTCTCCCCCACATTCGGGAGAAAGCAGAATAGCATGCCTAGAGGTTAGACTAACTCCAAAACAAACATCCACATGTCACCCTCCTCCTCCCCACCCCGCCCCCTCTCCCACTCCCAGACTAAGAAGTAGAACCTGGCCAGAACCCCAGAAGCTTCCTGCGTTCTCCTCCGGGACAGCCAGTCTCCCCCTCTCTGCTCCTCCAAGCTCTGTTGTGAGTCTGCTGTGGCCCATTTTCTTGCCTCTTTTTGTAGATTGGCCATGAATGTATGTCTCACTGGATAAGCACATTGTCTGGAGTTGCCCGGTTTGGATTTTCTACGGCTGCAGTTTCTTCTGTGGCTTGCTTCTTCTGTACAACATGATTTTTTGGAGGGTTGCCCTTGTAGATAGATGCCTTGGTGGTAGTTCATGCCTGCTCATTGCTGCTCATTTGACCCTATTATGAAACATCCCTTGGTTTACTCAGCGGTCCTCCTGTTGGTGGTTATTGGAATTATGTCTGGGCCCTGGTGATCATGCTGCTGCATGTGACTCCTAGTCCATGGCACAGGTCTGCTACCGGGCTGTTACACTGCTTCATGGTGTGGTTCTTTCCATCTTGCTCCCCTGTCATCTGTACAAGGCTGGGCTGCTTAAACTCTCATTGGCTACTTGAATGCCAGGTGTCATATCTACATTCCAGCTAAATAGAAGGAGGAAAGAAAAAGAAAGTTTATTACTTATTTTTTTAAAATATACTTTCAGAAAATTATACAGGACACTTACTCTTATATCCCAGTGGCCAAATTTAATCTCGTGGACACAACTACCTGCCCCTGATCCTAGAAGATGTAGTCTTTATTCTTGGTGCCCTTAACTCCCCCTAAGACCTGGGAGATTTGTCATTTAAAGACAAGATAATGGATTTGCAGGATAATGACTACTCTCTGCCATAGCTGTCTTTGCTCACAAGAGAATTTCCAAGCAGCTCTGCCTAATACTCTCAATATACAAATGTACACGCATCACGTATCCCACAACACAAAATGCTGATGAGCCATAGACATATTTAACAGGCCACAGCCTTAAACATTGATAAGTATATTCACATTGTCATTCAACTAGTCTTCAGAACTCCAAATGTAGCCATCGCATCCACATTTCAGCTAGCAAGAAGGAGAAAAGAAAAAGAAGGTTTCATCACTTTTTTAAAATTCATTTTCAGAAAATTCTGAAACGCTGTTCACTTAGGAAACTGTGGAGCCCACAAGACAGAGTTAAAGTGAGTTTTTCCCAGTCTTTCATCTTGCAAACCTGAAACTAAACCCATTAAGGACAACTCCTCCTTTCCCTCCTTCCCCCAGCCCCTGGCAACTACCCTTCTACTTTCTGTGTCTATGAATTTTACTGCTCTCGGTACCTCATGTAAGTGGAATCATATACTATTTCTTTTTCTGACTGAATTATTTCACAAACTCCTCAAGATTCATCCATATTGTAGCATGTGATTGGGTTCCTTTCCTTTCTAAGGCTGAATAATATTCATTATATGTAGAGACCACATTTCATTTATCCATTCATCCTTCAGTGGACACATTGAGTTGCTTCCACCTCTTGGCTTTGTGCTATGAACATGGGTGCACAAATAACTCTTCAACACCATATTCTCAATTCTTTTGGGTGCATGACCAGAAGCATAGGGGTATATGCTGGATCTGTGGTAATCCTATGTGTAATATTTTAAGGAAGTTCATGTTGCTTCCACAGTGGCTGCATCATTTTATATATCCACCTACAGTGCATGATGGTTCCTATATCCCCATGGCCTTACCAACACTTGCTATTTTCTGTTTGTTTTTATTTTGTTTTTATAGTCATTCTGAGTATGTGGTGTTTTACTTTTTTAAAATTCTTCAAAAAAAAAAAAAAAGTCCGGTCAATGTTGCTCAGTTGTTGGGGCCCATGTGTCCCAGGTCAGGGCACATGCCTGCACTGTGGGCTCAATCCCCAGTGGGGGGGGCATGTAGGAGGCAACCGATCAATGATTCACTCTCAACATTGATATTTTTCTCTCTCCCTTCCTCTATGAAATAAAAATTATATTTAAAAAATTAAAAATAAAAATTCTGAGCTCATTTGAGCTCAGACCCTGACACATCAGTGTTTATGGAGTGAATGAATAGATGAATGAATGATGAATTTGACCACAACTGGATGAGGTAGTTTGATTTTTAGGATATGTCCTATAAAGAAATAGTTTCCAATAGATGTCTTGTCCAAGGTCAAGAGCCTGAATTTGAACTGCAAGACCACACACTCTGTACAGAACAACTTTCCTCTGAGCTCCAGGGGCTCATTCCTGCCTGCCAGGCCCCAAAGGCCCATCTTTCATCCTCCAGGTGAGCAGCTCCTGCGGGTGAGGCTGAGTCAGCTCCTTCCTAGAGTCTCCTCTCCAGTCTGGTTCCATCTTGCATGAGAAAAAGAAACCTGCTGGCTTGCAAAATCCAATTACCCTAAGCTGCTCCCCACTGGATGGGGGGCCCATCAGGGATGCTCTTTGGGGGAGGAGGCCGCAGAAGCTCAGCCAGCTCTCCCCTCCTACCCAATGCTCAGTGGGGCAGAGCAAGCTGCAGTTCAGCAACATTTCCAGGCCCACTTGGAAGCTGAAACAAGTGACTGCCAGTGCCGGGCAGGGTGAGAACTCCTCCGGATACCTGCAGGCTTACGCTGGGCTGACTCACTTCCTCACCTTAATTCTCCCCTAATACCTTCCCTTTCTCTGCAGCTTTACTCCCGGCACCACTGAGTGTGGAATGTCTAGTGGAGCTAAGCAGGTGGGTCAGCTGCGCTGTCTGCCCAAATATTACAGGCCTGACCATGACTGGGATAGAGGATGTGAGGGTAAGAGTGGGCAGGCAAAGTAAAGCCAGGATTGTCTGCTAGCTCTGAAGTGCAACCTAACCCCTCAGCCAGTTTGATTCTGCAAGCCTGAGCACAAGTCCTCCAGGCAGGAGTCCTGAGGGCGGGGAGCAGGTGGAGGATGGAGGAAAGAATGGAGAGGAGCAGAAGAAAGGGTGGGGATCCATGGCTGCTTTGGGTTCCAGACACTTGCATCCCATGCAGCTTTCCCTGGGGAAGTTCCCACTTGCCATCCCTGTGAAAACAGGGCTGCATCCTGAGGGTCAAATTTAAAAGTTATGTTATGTATGCAGGTTTCCTGGACGAGTCTAAGAAAGTCTCGCTACTAGCCTGTGTCTGCCTATTTGGGGAAGTACCACTATTCACCTCACCTATGCTCTTTCCTTTCTTGTCTACTACTAAACCATTCTTTTAGGATCCTGGATTCTTCATCTCTGTCTCCTTAGCATTGCTTCCTGAATCTACCTGCCTCAGCTTGAACATGGTAAATTAGAAATAACAGCAAAGTTTTAATTTTTTTTAAAGTTCTTCAAACAGCTCAGAGTCAAATACTGGTGAAAGATAGGAAAAAAGGAGTCCTCTCCCTCATCTATACACCTTAAATTTTTATGACTCATTCTTTTGGCATTTGTCAATTTCCTAAATAATGTAATTGTATTACTACTTCATGATTTTTCAGTTTTAGGCACTACTTATGGTCTTTCTCATTCCAACAACCCACTGACACTTCCTGGCCCCCATCCTCCCAGCATAGCTATGTAATAATTTGGTTAGAGCAACAGTCAGTTTACATTATTACCACCAGGTAAACACTATTTCCGTGTGTTTACACAATAAGCCCTGGGATGGACTATGATTACTTCTCTTTTCATGCACTTGTTTTTATTTCCCCTGGAGTTAATAATTATAGCCCCTACTCCATTCACTTAGTTTTTCTTTGTACTCAATGCCAAATGCTTCCAGTTATTAAAATCTCCCCTCAGTACATTCAGATGACATTCCATCAGTTTTATTTTCTTAAAGACATCTCTCCTGAAGCTTTCTGACATAGTTTGATTTAGGCTAGCTGCCCTCTAGGCTTGTTGCATTGTGTTCAACTTACAATATAGCCACTGATATCCTGGGGGATTCTCTCCTGTGTCAGATTCCTGCTGTCTGTGTTTTCTTGGTTTAATACCTTATTTTGGTGAAAAACATCCTCCAGCATCCATATGAGTCCACCAAAAAAATTTTTTTTTTATTTCAAATGACTGAAAATGTCTTTTTCTACTTTCAAACTTGATTGATATTTTGGTTGGGTATAAAATTTGAAATTTGGTGGTAATTTTTTTCCCCAGAATTTTGAAAGCATTACTTAAGTAGCTTCTAAATTCCAGTGCTTCTAATAGACACTCAAGACATTCTAATTCCTGAGCTGTTTCCCAATCCAGTTGGAAACTTGTAAGACCTTCTGTTTGTTTTCAGTGTTCTGAATTAGAATGATTTGTCTTGATATATGTCTATTTTCATCCATTCTGTCAGCCACTCAATGTACTCTTTTAATCTGTCCTCCGGTTTTGAAAAAATTTCTTCATGTACTTCTTTGATCATTTCCTCCACTCCATTTTCTCTGTCTTTTTGTTTTGTTTTATTTTTCCTTTTTTTTTTTTTTTTTTTTTTTTTGGAACTCCTATTATTTAGAAGGTGAGCCTCCTGGAGAAGCCCTCTGATTTTCCTATCCATTCTCTCCAACTTTCCATGTCTTTTCATGACTTTCTAGGAGATTTCCTCATTTTCTCTTCTAATACTTCTGTTGTTGTTTTTTTCATGGCAGGGGTATTTTTTTACTTTTAAGAGCTCTTTTTGCCTTTTTTTCAATATGTTTTTATTGATTTTTTTAAGAGAGGAAGGGAGAGGGGGAGAGAGAGAAACATTGGTGTGAGAGAGAAACATCGATCAGTTGCCTCTCACATGCATCCTAACCAGGGACCAAACCCACAACTTGGGCATGTGCCCTGATCAGGAGTCAAACTAGTGACCTTTTAGTGCACCAATTGGTTAAGTGAGACAACACTTAACCAACTGAGACACACTGGCCAGGGCCCTTTTGCCATTTCTTTTCTTTTCTTTTAATATATTTTTATTGATTTCACAGAGGAAGAGAGGAATGAGAGAGAATCATTGATCGGCTGTCTCCTACATGCCCCTTACTGGGGATCAAACCTGCAACTTGTGCATGTGTCCTGTGGGAACCCCTTTCACGTCCTGCATGGTCCAGGGTTCCAATTCAGGGTTCAGGATTTGGAGAAGGCCGCACACAAATGAAAGAGACTAGAAAAGCATTAATTTTGGAATATTGGGGGCCAGGCGTGAGTCTACCTCTAGGGGGAAAACTGCCACCAGCTCTGGCCTTGGTAACCCCTTTTATTAAGCCTATGGGATACACCCATATCCTTTAGATCAGCAAGAATTTGCATAAGACTAACAAGTGGAAACTGCTTCAACTACCAATGTCTCAACTAAACAATGAGTGAATAGCTCTGACCTTTCAGAGCGATTAAGGTTAACCAGCCTTCCTGACTTTTCTATTCACACTTCTCCATTATTGAGGCAATGACTGATTTCCTGCAGTGTCCTTGATGAGAATTGAACCTAGGACCCTTCAGTCCACAGGCCAACAGTCTATCCACTGAGCCAAACTAGCTAGAACTAGTTTGCCTTTTGAATGTTCTGCTTTCAAAAAACAATATTATGCTCTTATTTCAGTTTATATGACATGTATAAAATCACCCTAAGGATATTAATGATAAGTTTTGTTTGAAATTTTTTTCTTGCCGAGACCGGTTTAGCTCAGTGGATAGAGTGTCGGAGTGTCGGACTGCGGACTGAAGGATCCCGGGTTCGATTCCGGCAAGGGCTTGTACCTTGGCTGTGGGCACATCCCCAGTAGGGGGCGTGCAAGAGGCAGCTGATCGATGTCTCTCTCTCATCGATGTTTCTGACTTTCTATCCCTCTCCCTTCCACTCTGTAAAAAATCAATAAAATATATTTAAAAAAAAAAAAAAGAAAAAGAAATTTTTTTCTTCTCCCTAAGCCATACCCTTCAAGTATTTTTGTGGTTGTTGTTGTTCTTTTTTTATTTTAATCTCTACCTTTCATGTTAGATATTTTTGTCAAATGTCTGATGATGTTGGTTTTCTGAATGGAAGCACTAAAAAGCTGATTGGAAACTCTGAGGATATGGCTGAAGCTTTTCAATTGGCTGAGCCATTTCATTGGTGAAGCTGTTATCAGCATCCTTAGGTCTTTGCTGGGTGGGGAGCTAGTCAGATTCCTCAGGCACACTTTCATTCAGCACCTGGAGCAGCAGTGTCCTGGGTACTGAATGCACGAGTAGGCTGGAGCTCCACAATACCACTGTCAATGTTTGCTTAATCCCATGCTCTCAGTGCAGAGCCCTATAGCCCCTCCTCTAGAGACTGTCTGGTTTAATTTCTCCTGAAAATAAATGTTTAGTTTTCCACTAATTATCTGGGTGGTAGGATAGGAGAGGGCATTTGGGATGTCTAATTTCTTCCTAAATTTTTAAACAACTTTCTTGCCAAAGTCTCATACATCAACCAGGTGGGGAGCCCTCCTGTTTGGAGCCCTTCTAAGATTTGAAGAACATTCAGAGGTCAAGATAGAAGGGACCTACAGTCAAAAGATCAAGGTTATAAGCTGCCACTTATTCATGGGGTGGCCTCTGGCCATTCCTCAAGAGGGAGACATTGTGATTGTCAAATCAACCTCTTGGGGAGGCTGGTAACTTAGGGTAAGGTGGAGCTGGCCCATTGTATGTAAATCCTATCTAATAAAAAAGTAGTATGCAAATTGACTGTACCTCCAATAAACCCACAAGCCATGCCCACCAGCCATGCCCATTAGCCAATTAGGAGCAAATAAACCTCAACCAAGATGGCTGTGGCCATTGAGAGCAGGAGGGAAGCTTGGGTTTCCCCAGAAATAGAGGGAGCCAAGCTTTCCACCTGCCCTTGCCAGCCTTGGCCTCCACTCAATGCTACAAAGTTTCAATTATAGAAGATACATAATCCCAACAGAAGTGGCAGCAGCCACGGAGCTGGAGAGAGCAGAGGCTAGGCTTGCCAGAGTGATGGAGGAAGCCAAGCTTCTGCAGCCCGAGCACCTAGGCCTCCACTCTAAGCTACAAAGCTTCAATTATAGAATTTAAATAAACCCAAACAGAAATAGCTGTCACCATGGAGTGAGCAGAAGGCTTGGCTCCACTCCAGGCTACAAAGTTTCAATTGTAGAACATAAATTAATCCCAGATCTCAGGGCCTCCACTTGGATTTTTGGGGGGCATGGTAGGCATACAAACTACCATACGCCCCTCACTCAGGCCGCCCCATGCCCCAAGGGAATCCCCACCCTGATCCGGGGCACCCTTTGGGGCAAACCAGCTGGCCCCCCTTGCACCAGGCCTCTATCCTATCTAATAAAAGAGTAATATGCAGATTGACCATCACTCCAACACAAAAGAGGGCTGGCCCCATGTGGTCAAAAATCCTGCATCCATGTGGACACAAGATAGCCACCACAAGATGGCCAGCAGGGGAGGGCCATTGGGAGGTTCCAGGCCTGCAAGGGAGGGCAGTTGGGGGCAATCAGGCAAGCAAGGGAGGGCAGTTGGGCAGGACCAGGCCTGCAAGGGACGGCAGTTGGGGGCATTCAAGCCTGCAGGGGAGGGTGGTTAGGGGGTGACCAGGCTGGCAGAAGAGGGAAGTTGGGGGCAAACAGGCTGGCAGGGGAGCAGTTAGACATCAATTAGGCTGTCAGGGTAGTGGTTACGGGGTGATCAGGCTGCAGGCAGAAGTGGTTAGGGGCAGTCAGGGAGGCAGGCAGGCAAGCAGTTTGGAGCCAGCAGTCCTGGATTGTGAGAAGGATGTCCAACTACCCGTTTAGTCCAGATCTTAAGATCGGGCCTAGATGGGCAGTTGGACATCCCTCGAGGGGTCCCAGATTGGAGAGAGTTCAGGCTGGGCTGAGGGATAACCACGCCCCCATGCATGAATTTCGTGCACTGGGCCTCTAGTATATGTATAAATTAGAAAAAGATGCTTGTTCTTCCTAACTGGTCCACAGCAGCTTGGACCAGAGTCCCTGCTCAGGCCCTTGACACAGGTCCCTGTGCAAACACAAATACCAGTATATACAGCGTGATTGTTTGAGGCCCTGAGGCAGCACAGCTGGGACACACTGGCCAGGGTTCATGGATCAGGACAGTGAGGTGTGTTGGTGAAGGAGTTTGCCTGAGGTCATAGAAAGCCAAGGCAAGCTTAGAGCCCAGCAAAAGGAGGCCTGCCTGCCCCGTTTGGCTCAGTGGATAGATTGTCAGTCTGTGGACTGAAGGGTCCCAGGTTTGAGTCTGATCAAGGGCACATGCCTGGGTTGCAAGCTTAATCCCCAGTGGGGGGTGTGCAGGAGGCAGCCAATCAATGATTCTCTCTTATCATTGATGTTTCTATCTCCCTCGTTGAAGTCAATAAAAAATATATTTTAAAAAATCTTTAGCCCTGTCTCGTTTGGCTCAGTGGATAGAACATCAGCCTGCAGACTGCAGGGTCCCAAGTTCAATTCCAGTCAAGGGCATGTACCTTGGTTGTGGGCACACCGAGTAGGGGGTGTGCAGGAGGCAGCTGATTGATGTTTCTCTCTCATTGATGTTCCTTCTTCTCAGTTAGAAAAAAATTTTTTTTAATCTTTAAAATATAGACCTGAGCCCAGCTGGTGTGGCTCAGTGGTTGAGCATAAACCTATGAACATGGAGGTCATGGATCAATTCAAGGCACATGACCAGGTTTTGGGCTCTATCCTTAGAGTGGGGTATGCAGAAGGCAGCCGATCAATGATTCTCTCTCATCATAGATGTTTTCTATCTCTCTCTTCCTCTATGAAATCAGTAAAATATATAAAAATGTAGATCTGAAAAAAATCAATAAAATATATTTTAAAAATAATAAAAAATTTTAAAAATGTAGATCTGACATTTCTTTAGTTGTAGTGACATTGTATGTTATTCACACTGCAGGGCCACAATGGGAAGTACCATCATCAGTGAGGAGGTGGAGGTGGGAGGGTGGGGAATGTAAGCAAGAGTTGTTTTGTTGTTTTTTCAATTTTCTCATGAAGGACAGGCAAGGCACGGTGAGCAAGTTTAGGATGGGCTGGTCTGAATAATTTCAATGAGCTCTGGGGTGCAGGAGCTGTCCCTGGTTGTCAGTACCTGGCCTGAGGCAGTTAGGGCGGGTACTAGTGACCCAAAGTACAAGAGCCAAATAAAAAAGGTGGTTGGGGTATTGGCTCCCATTTGGTTGGTTTACGCATGGAAAATGCACTCAAGGAGTCAGCAAGCCTGAGGTCAGAACATCCCAGCAAAGGCATGCTTCCTCCTGAGCCAATGCTTCCTCCAGGCTCTGAATCTCTTTGCCACCCCTCCTTCATACTTCCTCAATGGCTTTCCACTTTTTACTTTTCTCTTCTTTGGGAAGTGGCCCCTTTCTCCAAATGGAATCTCCAGGCAGCCCAGTTAATTGAGGCATGCTGCTCTGGCCAGGGGGAGGATGTGATATAGAGCCCAGGCACTGGGTACCCATTAATTACAGACGTGGCCCAAGAGGTCCTGCTGGAATCCCTCCAAGAGAGTAGAGGGTGTGAAAGGAGGCCAGCCAGAAGGCTGAACTTAAAACAGCCACTCAGTGGTGGTATGACCTTGGATTAATACTTTCCCTCTCTCTTTTTATTTTTTTAAATTTAATAAATCTTTATTGTTTAGATTATTACAATTGTTCCTCTTTCCCCTCTTCCCCATAGCTCTCCTCCACCCAGTTCCTACCCCACCCTCTGCCCTTACCTCCCCACCACTGTCTTCTTCCATAGGTATGTGCTTTTTGTACAGTCTCTTCCCTCACTCCCCACACTCTTTTCCCCCCACTCTGAGAGTGTCAGACCACTCCCTTTCTATGCCCCTGATTCTATTATATTCACCAGTTTATTCTGTTCATCAGATGTTTTATTCACTTGACTTTTAGTTTCATTTGTCTATAGACATGTATTTATTGTTCATAATTTTTATCTTTACTTTTTTCTTCTTCTTCCTCTTCTTAAAGAATACCTGTCAGCATTTCATATAATACTGGTTTGGCAGTGATGAACTCCTTTAGCATTTTCTTATCTGTGAAGCACTTTATCTGACCTTCAATTCTGAATGATAGCTTTGCTGGGTAGAGTAATCTTGGTTGTAGGTTCTTGCTATTCATCACTTTGAATATTTCTTGCCACTCCCATCTAGCCTGCATACTTTCTATTGAGAAAGCAGCTGACAGTTATATGGGTACTCTCCTGTAGGTAACTGTTTTTCTCTCGCTGCTTTTAATATTCTCTCTTTGTCTTTTGCTCTTGGCCCTTTAATTATGATGTGTCTTGGTATGGTCCTCTTTGGATTCCTTTTGTTTTGGGTTCTGTGGGCTTCCTGGACTTGTAAGTCTATTTCTTTCACCAGCTGGGGAAGTTTTCAGTCAATATTTCTTCAAATAGGTTTTCTTTTTTTTTTTAATTTCTTTATTGATTAAGGTATTACATATGTGTCCTCATCACCCATTACCCCCTCCAATCCCCTCCTCCCCCCATCACCACTTATGCCCTCACCCCCCCTGGTGTCTGTGTCCATTGATTAGGCTTATATGTGTGCATAAAAGTCCTTTGGTTGTTCTCTTCCCCTTACTCCTGCCCTCCCCTACCATCCCTCTGAGGTTTGACAGTCAATGCTTTTCTGTCTCTGGATCTGTTTTTGTTCATCAGTTTATGTTGTTCATTGTATTCCGTAAATGAGTGAGTTCATGTGATACTTATCTTTGACTGGCTTATTTCACTTAGCATAATGTTCTCCAGTTCCATCCATGCTCTAGTTTGAAGCAGCCACCTTTTTCTCCTCTTTCTTCTTCTTAAAAAATACCTTTCAGCATTTAATATAATACTGGTTTGGTGTTGATTAACTCCTTATCTGTGAAGCTCTTTATCTGACCTTCAATTCTGAATGATAGCTTTACTGGGTAAAGTAATCTTGGTTGTAGGTTTTTGCTATTCATCATTTGAAAATTTCTTGCCACTCCCATCTGGCCTGCATAGTTTCTGTTGAAAAGTCAGCTGACAAGTGTATGGGTGCTCCCTTGTAGGTAATTAAGTGTTTTTCTCTTGCTGCTTTTAATATTCTCTCTTTGTTCTCTGCTCTTGGCATTTCAATTATGATGTGTCTTGGTGTGGTCTTCTTTGGATTCCTTTTGCTTGGGGTTCTGTGCGCTTCCTGGACTTGTAAGTCTATTTCTTTCACCAGGTGAGGGAAGTTTTCAGTCATTATTTCTTCAAATATGTTTTCAGTATCTTGCTCCCTCTCTTCTTCTGGCATCCCCATAATTCTTATGTTGGTACGTTTGAAGTTGTCCCAGAAGCTTCTTACACTATCCTCAAATCTTTGGATTCTTTTTTCTTTTTAAGTGCAGTATTTTTGGCCTCTTGGTATTTCAAATCTTTGACTTGATTCTTGCATTCCTCTAGTCTGCTGTTGGGTTTCTGTAAAATATTTATTTCAGTCAGTGTATGTTTAGTTTCTAGTTGGTCCTTTTTCATATCCTTGAGGTTCTCGTTGAGCTTATCAGCTTTTTCTAGGAGCCTCTTGAAATACCTTATAACTGTGGTTTTGAACTCTATATCCAGTCGTTTGTTTTACTCCATTTCTTTTGTTTGCGATCTTTTTCTTTCTCTCCCCATTTTCACTGCTTCTCTGAGTTAGTTGTGTAGCTTTGTGTGCTAGGTGTCTCAGCCTCCCCTGTTACCTGAGGTGTACACTCTTGGTGCACCCCTTCGGGGACTGTGTATACAGCCTTGTTGCAGATAAATCTTGCTTGTTGTTGGTATCACTGGGAGGAATTGACCTCCAGGCCAATTGACTGTGAGGATCAGCTGTGTCTAATTTAGGAGACAGTTTTATGTGCCTGTACTTGCAAACTTGCCAAAGTCTCTGTGCTCATTTTGGATGGGGCGGAGTTTCTGGGTGGGGAGGAGTTTCAGGGTGGAGCCAACAGTCTTTGCTTCTAGTCAGCCCTGGCCCATGAGGTCGCCGGGTCCAAGCATCTGCAAGCAATCACCGCAGGCACTCTGTGAGAAAGGTGCCCTCAGGTTTTGCCTGTCACCAGAACATCCAGTCCCCAATGGATCCAGAATCTCAGATTTATGCCTGGCATAAATTTATGCCTGGGTTCAGTGCAATCGGAACTCCTTTTCCCCTCTGCCAGACACCAGCCACACAGTCAACAGAATGCCCTCACCTGAGCAATTGTGCGTGCCCCCGGAGTTTCGCCTCTGGCTGGAGCTCCTTTCTCCTAACAGACATAGCCAGCAACCCATTTGTCCCCTCTACACGCACATCTCTGGAGGTCTGCCTCTGGCTCTTCCCCTGGGATTCCGCCCGCAATCCAATTTCTCCCCGTAAGGACCTGGTCCCCCGGGGTTTGAGTGCAAACTGAACTAGGTTCAGTGCAGCCTGGAGTTTTTGTCTACTTTCTGCCAGAGCACCCCTGCCAGGTTCAGAAACCTCGTCCTCTCGCATGCGTGAGTCTCCACCTTACTTGGGCTTTGCAGAGGCTCTGATTATTTGTGTGCACTTCTATGACCCTCCAATTTCAGATCTTCCGGTCAGATAGCCTTCCCGTAGTTCTGGACAGTGTCCGTTCTGTCCTTCAGTTCTATTCTCATAATTGTTGTGTGGGGCAAAAGCCTAGATGTTTACCTATGCTGCCATCTTGGTTTTTCTTCAAATAGGTTTTCAGTATATTGCTCTCTCTCTCTTCTTCTGGCACCTCCATAATTCAGATGTTGGTATGCTTGAGGTTGTCCCAGAGGCTCCTTACACTATCTTCAAATTTTGGGATTCTTTTTTTCTTTTTTCTTTACCCGCTAAGTGTTTTTTGCTTCTTTGTATTTTGAATCTTTGATTTAATTTTTTTCAGTCTTCTAGTCTGCTGTTATGTCTCTGTATAATATTTTTTTATTTCAGTCCGTGTATGTTTAATTTCTAGATAGTCCTTTTTCATATCCTTGAGGGTCTCACTAAATTTATCGGTCTTTTCTAGGAAATTCTTGAAAAACCTTATAAACGTGGTTTTAAACTCTATATTCAGTCTTTTGCTTTCCTCCATTTCTTTCATTTGTGATCTGTTTCTTTGTCTCCGCATTTTTGCTGCTTTCCTGAGTTGGTCAGCTGTGTCTACGCTGGGAGAACTTCTGTGCTGGAGACACTCTTATAAGGCAAAATTGCAAAAGCCTCTGTGCTCAGCCCACTGCCAGAATGAGTCCGGGTTCCCAGAAACTTTCCCAGAACTGGAGTTCAGCGCTGTCAGGAGCTTTTGTCTCTCTCCCGCTTTAGGAAGCCAGATGTGCACTCAGCTTATCTGCATGCACGAGCGCCTCCGGACCTCTGCCTTTCGCAGCTCCTGAGTCAATGTGCTTTCTATTTTCCTGACAGTACAGATTCCCCCCTCCCCCCTGCCCCTCCGCCCCCAATGAGTTTGGTTTCCCAGTGTCTCACCGGGGACTGAGGTCAGTGCAATTGGGAGCCTTTGTCTCCTCCTGCTTTAGAAAGCCAGCAGCGCACTCAGCTGCCTGTGCACACAACCGCCCTTCCTTTCCACATGCGTGTCTCCATAACTTAGCCTTGTGCAGCTCCTCTGATTCTCAATGTGCTTTCCTCTTTTCTTCTAGTTGTAGAATTTCCAATCAGCCAGCTTTCCTGTGCTTCTGGATGGTGTCCGTTTTGTCTTTTAATTGTAGTTTTGATATTGTTGTACAAGGCAGCAGTTTAGATGTTTATCTATGCTGCCATTTTGGTTTCTCTCTCTCACTCTCTTTTTTAAAGCATCTTTATTGAGATCCTAGAGGCTTGGTGCACAAAATTCATGCACTTGGGCAGAGGTCCCCTCAGCCCGGTCTATGACCTCTCGCAATCCGGGACTTTTTGCTCCTTACTGCCCACCTGTTCCTTATCACTAGGCTCACTGCTCCTTAGTGCTGCTGGAGGTGGTAGAGGCTCCAGCCGTGAGCCCGGCTTCAGGCTGAGTGGTGCTCCCCTTGTGGAAGCAGAGTGACCACCAGTGAACAGCTCCTGTGTTGAGAATCTGCTCCCTGGTGTTCAGTCTACATCATAGCAACTGGTCATTCTGCCCTTTGGTCGACTTAAATATTAGCCTTTTATTATATAGGATCACCCATTTAAAGCATACAATCTAGTGTAATTAGAATATTTAGAATATTCAGAGTAATGCATCTATCATCAAAATCAATTTTAAAACATTTTCATCATGCCGAAAAGAAACCTCATGCTCAATTTCCCATATTTCAGCCCTAGGCAGCCATGAATCTACTTCTTGTCTTTGTAGATTTATCTATTCTAGACATTTCATATAGATGGAATCACTTTACTAGTATATGTGGGCCTTGGTGAATGGCTTCTCTCACTTAGCATAATGTTTTTGAGGACCATCCCCATTGTAGCATGTGCCTAGTACCTCCTTCCTATGTATGGCTGAATAATATTCCATTGTATGAATATATCTCCTTTATCCATCCATCCGTTGTTGGACATTTTGGTAGTTTATGGCTTGCTATTTTGGATAATGCTGCTATGAACATTCATGGACAAGTTTTTGTGTTAACAGATGTTTTGAATTCTCTTGGGGATATGCCTAGGCATGGACTGGGGTCATGTAGTAAATCTATCTTTAATCTTTTGAGCAACTGCCAGGCTATTTTCCAAAATGGTTGTTATGAATTGAATGTTTGTATCCCCCTTACCCCCCAACCTAATTCATACTGTGAAGCCTTAATCCCAATGTGATATTAGGGGACTGGGAAGAGGGTGAGGAGAAGAAAAGGAAGAGAAGGATTTTGAACCAGCTCTCAGAAATCCTTCTAAAGAGCCATAGTCACAGGATGCCTGTCAGTTAGTGGGAATTTTGCCTTCATCCAGTCCAAACTGCCAAACTCCTTTACAGGTGAGGTCCAGAGGGAAGACAGTTACTAAAGGTGCTCAGCCTGTGACCATGGGCCCCTTTCTGAACCACAGTTTTGCCATTTTTGTAATGGGAATAATATCTATCTTCTGGAGTTGTTTCAGGATATAACTACTCTGTAAATAGCTTATTTAATTTTAATTTTGGAATAATTAATATGTCATACCTATGATAAAGAAATTCAAACAATATACAGAAAAGCGTATAATGAAAAGTAGTTTCTCTTCCCCGCCCCCTTCTCCGGCCCCAGTGTTTCTCATTTCTTGTCTCTCCCCTCAGAACATATCTGAGGGGAGAGACAAGAAATATATTCCAAGTACACAACTGAAGCTATTATCACACGGGACCCTAGAGTGGGTGAAGATCATTAACTTGCCTGCCTTTCTAAGCTGGTCTTTCCCACTCTGCCCCTTCACCCCTTCTCCCTCCCCCGTGCCTCCCCCCCCTATAGAGAACCGGGGGGTTCCCTTATTTGTCTAGCTCCCCCTTCCCTGGCCTCCTCCACCTGGTAATGATTTCCTAGAAAGTCTCCCAGGGGTCTCCATGGGGACGTTTCCTGCTCTGATCTCCATGGAAACTCTTCAGGTTGCCATGGTGACACTTAAGTGATTATTTGGAGGCCCTTAAATAAATCACTCATGGTGGTATATGCTAGAAGCATTTGGCTCCAATTCTGTTTGGGGCCAGGGTTGGGGATCAGACCCACAGGCAGGAAGGGGAGGAGGCGGGAGGCAGTTGTCAGGGCCTGTTACCCTTGGTTCTGGTGGGGAGAGGGGCCCTCTCTGGGTGAAGGTGGAATTGAGCCTTTTGGGAAGTGGTGCCAGGACAACCAGTTGGGTTGTGCAGTCCTTGAAGATCCTGCAGCAAGGAGGGCACCCTTCAAAGGACTGTGGGCTCAGGACCAGGGCAGTTGCGAGGAAGCTGGAAAGTGACTGAGCAGGATTCAAACCAGAATCACTGGGCTTCAAATCCTCACTGCCTGACCCTACGCTGAGAGGGAGTTTAAGATGGAATTCACTCCATCTACTCAGCCAATATTTTTAAAGTACCCTGTGCTAAGCATTGAAGATGCTGCAGTGAATAAAACAAAAATAGCCTGGCTGGTGTGATTCAGTTGGTTGAGCGTCACTTTATGCACCAACAGGTTGCAAGTTCAATTTCAGGTTGCAGGCTCAATGTCCAGTATGGGGTGCGTAGGAAGCAGCTGATTAATGCTTCTCTTTCATCGTTGTTTCTCTCTCTCCCTCTCACTTCCTTTCGCTCTAAAAGAAAAAACAAAACAATGTTTAAATAATAAAAATAACTGTCCTCAGGAGCTTACATCCCACTGGAAGAGACACAGTCAGTACAGTAAGTAGTAAAGAACAGAGGCCAGATGGTGGTTTAGGTGCTCAGGAAGGAGGGAGGACTGCGGGACAGGCTGTAGCACACAGTTATGGGGGCTCGGTCCCTGGGCAGTCACTGGGGTCAGCCTTTGGGACAATTCCTCAAAGGGAGGAGGGCGAGGTAGACTCTGTCAGCGGTGCTGGCTCCTCTTTGGGTTCTGGTAACACGGCTCAGTGATTTTCAGGCTCCCAGCTTCCTGGAGGCCTCACAGGACACAATGAAGCAAACAGGCCTGTTTACTCTGTTTTACAGACGGAGGTACTGACAGCAGAGGGGGGGGGCAGCATGCGGGGGCAATGCGGCTCAGGTCAAACTTGAGGGTAATGACCAGAACTTGAGTCTGGGCTTAGACCAGGACCATTTCTGCCAAACAGTGGACTTATCACCCAGCTGGCAATTCATACCCACGCCGGGCACTGTGTCACAGAGGATGCTTTGTACACCTGGGAGACTGGAGTAGTGTGCCTGGGGGATGGCTTATTTTATTTCTTTTTTTAAATATATATTTTATTGATTGTTTACAGAGAGGAAGGGAGAGGGATAGAAAGTCAGAAACATTGATGAGAAACATTGATCAGCTGCCTCCTGCACGCCCCCCACTGGGGATGTGCCCTGGTACATGAGCCAAGGTACATGCCCTTGACAGGAATCGAACCCGCGACCCTTCAGTCCACAGGTTGATGCTCTATCCACCGAGCAAAACCGGTTTCGGCTGGCTTATTTTATTTCTAATGTCAACCTCAGGTGGTTATTATATGCTCCCCTGACTTGTATGGGATGAATGGTCATGCTCATTCTCTGGAGGTGAGCAGACGAAAGGGCATTTTTCTAACTCTTGGCTTCCTGGGAGGCAATACCAACTCCAGGAAATGGGGAAGGCTGGAAGCACAGGTCCAATGCACACAGTGTAGGGTGTGGATTCCACCACAAAGCTTCCTAAGAAGGCAGTGAGACTAAAGTCTTTCTACAACAGCCCCCCTCTGCCTTAAAAAAATGTTTTTAAAAATCCTCGTCTGAGGATATTTTTTCCTTTGCTTTTCAGAGGGAGTAGAGAGGGGAATGGGGTAGGGTGGGGTGGGGAGAGAGAAACATCAATGTGAGAGAAAGAGACAGCAACTGTTGCCTCCCACATGTGCCCTGACGGGTGTAGGAAGCAAACCCGCAACCCAGGTACATGCCCTTGACCGGGAATTGAACCCTTGACCTTTCAGTGCATGGGCCAACATTCTAACCACTGAGTGACACTGGCCAGGACTCTACCTTTTATGTGTGAATTATCTACTGTCAAATAGGCCTTGGGTTTTGGGCTAGGTTAACAGGCAATAGAAAATGACTGCTGGACAGTTTAAACCCCCAGAGGCACTCACTGGAAAGTTCCTTGGACAGTGAGTGATTTGTTCCACCTAATATCAACCTCAGGTGGCTAGGAGTATCCAGCTGCAGGAAGCGCAGGAGGCCATGGACACTGGGGCCTGGGCTCAGCTCAGACTTCAGTTCAGCTTCTCAGGAGGATGGGACTGGTCCCCTGATGGTGCTCTTGGCCCTTGGAGGGTCCAGGCTCCCTCCAGAGGGCCTCCCTGCACACTAATCCTTCTGCCTGGAGCACACCCTTCCCTTGTCCTTCTCAGCCTTCAAGTATCAGCTTCAATGTCATCTCCTCACAGCGGCCTTCTCGGACTTCCCAACCCAAGCAGGCCTCCGTGCTTCCTAGCGCTGAGCTCTTCCTGGGCCCAGAGCAGCCTGTAACTAGGTATTTGTTTGCGCTCTCGCACTAACCTGCTTTCCAACCTGAACACAATGCCACTGGCCACATGCAGCAACTGAGCTCTTGAAACTTGAGATGTGTGGTTAAGTGTGCAACATACACTGGATTTTGAAAACTTAGTATGTAAAGTGTAAAATATCTCATTCATAATCTTTCTACTGATATTTGGATATGATGAGTTAAAGAAAACATGTTTAAGTCAAGTTCACCATCACCAGTTCTTTTTACATGAAGATACTAGGAAATTTAAAATTCCATCAGTGGCTTGTATTGTATTTCTGCTGGACAGTGTAGTGACTGGATTAATTCTAAAAAAAAGGGGGGGGCAAAGGAACTGTTTGTCACTCTATACCCAGAGCCTGGTATTGGGCCAGGCTCCAGTAGGTGAGCAATAAGTAGTGTAATTTATTGGATAGTCTGACAGGTATATTTTTCATCAGTCCAGATAGTTTGAACAGTGAATGTGACCTAATTTAATAGTCAGTATTAAAAAGAACTCAGGCATAAAAGTTGCAAGAAACAGAGACAAAAGGAGAGGGAAGGGGTCAGGGTGTCAGTCTCTCTTCTGAAGAGGAAGACGTCTTGGTCCCACATGCCACAGCACATTCTAGTTCCGAGGGGCTTAGGGGGATATGCCAACCTCCGTCAAAAAATAAATTAAAACCCAATACACCAAAGGCTGAGGCAATTGTTTCCCACTTCCTGTTTCTTTTTCTTTGCCAACAAAAGCCCTACTTTTAGGTAAGCACACAGCCACCCAGAACCCAAACATTTTTCAGCCTCCCTTGGAGCTGGGCTTCACTAGTGCTGGCTGAGGGGATGTTAACAGGGATGTCAAGTAACTTTTGGGAAAGCACTCAAAAGTTATGGCTTTCTTTCCCTCCTCCTCTTGGCTGGAGTGCCTAGGGCTCCACCTGCTCCTTTGGGCCTTGAGGAATGAGGCTGGGGTCATACCCTGGGATGTGGAAGGTGAGGCTGAGAGGGACCTGGGTCCCCCACAGCTTTGGAAAACTGCTGTCCGTCCTGGAATGCCTCCTGTTGGCTTTCCGTCCGAAGAAAATCTTGAGTTAGATTTTTAAGACTGTTAGGTTTTTTTGTCACCTGACCCTGATAACAATACCCTTCTCCCTGAATATCTGGTATCTATCTGCTACCACTCAGCTCCTTTCAGAACAGAACCCTCAGAACCAAGTCAGTACCAAGGTGACTGAATTTCTTTAGTATCAGATATTGATTTTTTTAAAAAACTGAAGCCAAAACCGGTTTGGCTCAGTGATAGAGCATTGGCCTGCAGACTGAAAGGTCCCAGGTTCAATTTCGGTCAAGGGCATGTACCTTGGTTGCAGGCACATCCCCGGGGGGCGGGGGGTGTGTGTGTGTGTGCAGGCGGCTGCTGATGGATGTTTCTCTTTCATTGATGTTTCTGACTTTCTATCCCTCTCCCTTTCTCTCTGTAAAAAACCAATAAAATATATTTTTTAAAAAATAAGAACTGAAAACACCCTCAGAAAACTACAATAGAGCATAGAGTGAAAATTAAGTCACCTCCACCTGTACCCTTTAGTCATCCATTTCTATCCTGAGGCAACCATTATTACCAATGTCTTTACATAGTCTTTGCTGACGACTTTTAAATAGCAGCTTTTCCTTTAAGAGACAGAGAAAAGTTAAGTCCCCCCTCATGGGACAGACACACTGTTATATAATCTTATATAAATATCAATATCCATCTCTCTCAATAATAATAATAAAAAAAAACCCTGTTATGTTGGTCTTATTATCCATAAATCTTCATTTGAGATCACTTTTGCTCTAGGGCTAAACTTAAGTGCTCAGGCCCTTGGCTACATGACAGGATGTCAGCCCCTTCCCCGACTCTCCTGTGTGGTGTGAACACTGAAACCTACTGATGAGCTGAAGTGGGCAGGTAAGTCGGGAGGCCTCATCCCCAAGGTCACAAAGCACAGCTCTATCTGGAGGAATTTAAAAGGGTTAGAGGACTGAGTTTTAGTTGTGATTTTTAGACTCTGTTTTTTAGTAAAAATAGTGATAGTCACATAAAAAAATATTCTGTGCCAGGTGCTGCAATAATACCTTACATGCACAATCACATTGAAATTTCACAATGACCCTGAGTTAAGTACCATTCAATAACATTCAAGAGAAGTTCAAGGTTACCAGACAAAAAAGGGAAATTGGGATTTGAGTTCCAATAGTCTGATCATAGAACCCAGGCTTTTAACACAATGACTGCAGCCAGATAGGTAAGTCCCAAGTATGCAGGGGCAGTTCCTAAGGTACCAGCACACGGCCAGATACAGAACAGGAGCTTAACCAATATGCATGGTCTTAAACATCCATTCACTAACACTGCAAGTATGCTGGGGCTGGGACGGTCTGCAGGCTGTGCCCTCTGCTCGAGACACACCCTCTGGCACCCACACCCAAGGGAGAGGTCAAACTGGGGATTAAAAGGGGTCTGAAGAGAATGTTGTAACCTGGGCCAGGGGATGCTCTGGTTCAGAGGGACCCCATTGAGGCCACAGAAACCAGGCCCTAGATTATGCTAGATGCACTTTTTGCCAAGTTTGATGCAGAACCTCTTTTCTCTACCCGCTTTGCTGAACTATTTTAAGATGCATCTGTATCTAATGGACCTGTTTTACTGCTGTATTTCTACTTCTCAGAACAGTGCCTTCAACATAGGAGGCCCTTATTTGTTGAATGGACAGTTGTGCGGGCACCCTGATCCTGACCAGGTGGCACTTCCAGTACTTAGGGGGCACTACTGCCTCCCTGGGTTTGAATCAGCTCAATCTCAGAGTGGATGGGGCTGGTGCTTACTGCTGACCCTAGCACCTGACAGTGGGCCTGCTGCAGGGACATTGGTTATTTTGAGTCAGAGCCCACGTATATCCCAATTATCTACTTCATAACCCACAGCAGCAATGTCCAACCTTCTCATCAGGGCACACATAAACTACTAAAATGTTGTGGCACACCGACATATGTGTGTGTGTGTGTGTGTGTGTGTGTGTGTGTGTGTATATATATATATATATAATTGCCAATCAGACAGAAAAAAAAAATGGTAGTTTTGACTCATTCACATTGAATGGGTGTTGTGACTGTAGTTGTGTTGACTGTTGTCTTTTTTAAATTTGTCACTCTAAGGGAAAAAGAGGTCAGTGCTCCTGACTAAACTGCCAGGCATTGCAAGCTTTAAATATTCTTGCAGCACACCAGTTGAAATTCGCTGACCTACAGGATGAATCACTACAGTTTTATGTATATCAATTTTTCCTCTTTTGAGCTTTGGTAGAAAAATAGAATTCTGCCAAGAGAGAGCAAAAAATTTATGAAAAATCATTATAAAGTGTCAGGTCCAATCAGACATGAATCAATGTGAATGCACATGGATAAACCCTGAAATGGAAACACACCATAATTTAAATGATATGTACTGAAACTCTGGGATGTTCCTCCTACTCAAAGTGCTGAACACAGCAGAGGTTGTAACGGAGTCAATAGCTATTTTAATCCTTTGTAAAAGATAAAAAAGGGCAAACTGCTAGACAGATGACTAGGCAAGAATATGTATCTGTGAATGGCTGAGACAGAATATAAATGTTTTTATTTCTCTCAAATAGGCCCAGAGTAAACCCTAACCTATGGAGCTCACCCTGGAGAACACATTGCTGTCTGGTCTTCAAGCTCGGTGCTCACTATAGTCCATCCAGTGCCCAGGGCAGGGAGAGGATTCCATTAGGGACAATTTCACCACCTCTCATGGCACACACAGCAGGACCGGAGAACCAGTGCCTACAGGACCCCTCACTTTTCAATGGGTGGTGAGCTCCCTCGCAGAACTCTTCTGTTCCGACCTACACCCAACCCATCTGCAGCCATTGCAATCCCATCCCATGGACTAGTCAGCACCCAAAGCACTCCCAAGTGGCTGAATCTCCTGGCAATGTGTCTTTGTTACTCACAGAAACACACTACTGCCGCCATCTCTCCCCCCCATTTCAAGCATGTGCCATACAGAAGTGGGTGCTGCTGGTGTTCTCTCCCACCATTCTATTCTCCAGAGGCCATGAAAACCACCCCAGGGAGGCTACAGTCACCAGCAGAAGATGGCCTGGCATATGCATCCTATTGTCACAGTATTTATTCTTCGAAGAGTCTGCTGTTGCCAACTGGGGCAAGTCCCCAGCTCCAGGAGGTCTTTCCCTTCCTGTCTGGGTGACCCTTTCACACCTTACAGCTGGCACCTGCTGCCACTGCCGTGGGGGTCTTGTCAGGCCACCAGTTCTGCACCTGTCCCCTGCGCACACAGGCGATTACTTCAGGAGAGTGGAGAGGCCACCCAGGTAGTGCCGGCAGCTGGACCAGCTTCACTCATCACCTCTGAGAACACCGACAATCCTACCCCAGCAGGCCCCAAACGCCGGCAAGGCTTCCGTGGACCACGAAGAATGGGCCCCTGACTCTGCCACAGGAAAAGTGACAAGTCAGTGCCACAACCTGAAGGAGATGGAGGCAGACGAAGCAACAGGGTAACCAGGGCATGAGAGAGCATTTGAGAGCAGGCGGGCCCTCAAGGCGGCTCAGCTCACTTTCCAATCTCAGACAGGCTCACTGGCTCAGCCAGTTTTTCCAGTGATGCTTCAGTGCTGGCTTTCTTGGTTTCTAAGAAACCAAATAACAAAAACTCCAACTTTTTCAAACTGAACAAATAAATAATAGTAACAATATTTACACAAATACATCACACCAAGAGTTGGGCAGGAAACGTGGGACAGTGCCCTGGCCCTGGGGCTCAGGGCCCTCATTCCTGGGAGCCGCTGGACAGACAGGTGAGGTGGGATGAGTGAGGACTCCTAGCTGGGGCCTTCTGGTGTCAGAGAGGTAGAGTGGGCAGCAGGTATGAAGAAACCTCAGCTGTCCTGGCCAAGCACTGTAGGGTGGTCAGGGTGCCGGGGGCCTGCCCTGGCCGCTGGCATGGTGGGGATATCAAGGCCTCTGTCCCAAGGAGCACAAAGCTGAGGCAGCTGCTGGTCTTGAGGACAGGAGCCGAGGGCTGGAGTGGCCAGTGGCCCCCTCTTCCTGATACTATGTGACAAGGGGGATGTGGAATTCATTTGTGTCGAAGATCAGGGGCCTCCTAGGAGGGCTTGGGTCGCTGTTGGCCTTGTGGAGCAGCTTGAAGAGCCCGGTTCCAATGTTCATGGGGATCCCCATGATGATGCATTCGGACACCCCTGAAACCAACCAGAAGGAGATTAGAGAGCTGCTGTCACACAGTGGGTTGTCAGGACAGAAACACTGCTGACACAGGAGCCAGAAATTGGGATTCAAGTCCCAGCTCCATGACACATCAACTGGCTGAACCTGGGCTGGTCACTTTACTCCTCATCTAAGATAGGGGAAGCTGAAGCGCAGGCTGGCACCGTGCTCCTAGCTGATGGAGAGATTCTTACACTTGGGGGAAGGGCAGTGCCCGCCCACAGCCGGCTCCTGGCTGGAGACTGATGGCTCAGTGGTTTTCTCCCCAGTGCCAAAGACAATCTGTAGTGCTAATGTAGACAGCAAGGCTGGTGAAGGATGCACAGGGACTCCTGATTTGCCACCCAATGTTTGCTTAAGTTAGGCCAAGAAGAAAAGCAAACAGGACAACATGGTCAGGTGATGATCCCTGGAAACAGCAAAGCAACCTGTTCACTGTGCTCAGCGCCCAGGCCTGGGCCAGGCTTGAAGGTGGCCCCAGCCTTGGGAGAAGCACAGCTCTAGCCGGAAACACTCAGAAGGCAGGGCTCTTTGGGGAGCCACAGAGTAGGGAGGTGGTGCAGAATCTTTCTCTGAGCTCCAGTTCAGCTTTATAAAATCCAATTTTGGGCTTCTGGCTCTAAAACAAGTATGTGGCTACTACATTCTGGGCTTGGTGCTATCGGGAAACCAGAGAGGCAAAGGCAAACAACCAAACTAAAACCAACATTCGGTGAGGATGACATTCCGTTACAACATGTACAGGACCAGGAGGAGAAGAAAGATTTCACAGTGGGGGTGGGGTGGCTGTGCCAGGCCCCAAAGGGGACAGCAATGGAGAGAGGGGCAGTGGGCAGGGCCATAGGCAGGCAGCAGGGCTGCAGCACAGGCCCAGGGCCTCTATCCTGGTGGCAAGGCTGGGGTGCTGGGTCTTAGAGCCCTTGTCAAGCACACTTGCTTTTGTCTATACCTTGGCTTTGGCCTTCTCTGACCCCAATCTCTGTTCCTTTTCTTTCCTTTCACCCTTTATTATCTTAAATAATTATGTAATTCCTCTTTCCCTTTATCTGCAGCTGATGCCCTTTGAAAGGAGGAAGAATTCATCTTAGGCGTACACTGACTGGGGCTGCAGTTGCTCATCAGCTGTGTGACAAATCCACTCAGAGCAGGAGGTGTTGGGAATGGCCACTAGGAAGCAGAGCTCTGGAGGCACGGAGGCGGCCAGGCCTGGAATCCCTGTGGCTTGGGGAGGATCCTGAGCCTCCTGCACCCCAGCTCCTCACAAGTTCCCACCTCAAGCCTGCAGGATCTTGGCACAAGAAAGGCTAAAGTGGGCACTTTGTAAAGGACCCAGAAAGAGCCATGTGGGCAGCAGGGACTTTGTGGCAGTTCCCCTTCCTTCCTCTCCCAGGCTTCCGGCGGACATGCACTCTGTGATCGGGGGACAACGCCAGTGCAGGGCAAGACTCTGCAGTTGGCCGGGATGGCAAGCAAGTTAGTTTTTTCCGTCTTCTTACTTGCAAACAGGTTTGATACCTACACCTCACAGAGGTGCTGAGATATGGGCATTTAAGGTGCCCAGCATAGGGGCTCCACAAATGTAAAAAGCAGCTGGATGCCTCTGCCGAGGAGTCAGGACAACAGGGAGCTCGGGCACTGCCCCCTCCTGCCAGCCTTGGCATCACAGAGGAGTGGTACCATAGGAGTGTGCAGCGACTTTAGGGGCTGGAAAGGTTCCTGCATGGGCAAAGTCAGTATTTTCTTCTTGGACCAAAAACTGACTGTCCTAACAGAACAGCCTCCTCAGATGGGGGGAGGGGCGGGGGGACGGATGGGACGTGGGGTTCTCCAGTCAAGCTTGGGAGATAAAAGATCTACTGGTTCCAGCTCCATGATCTGTGATTTTACTATTAAAACGTAGAAGCTCTGCCTATTCAGTGTGGTCACCTCTCAGAAAGCCCAAGCCAGGGTCTAAGTTGCAAACACCCTAGGTCTCTGGTAATGCTCTTAGCAAACCTACCACACACGGAGTCCTTCTGCCCAAAGTAGGCAGCGTCGAAGAGGTGGTCAGCCGTCTTCTCAAAGGAGGCCAGCATCAGCACACTCTCCTTCATCTTGGCCAGGCCAAACCTAGTGATGCCCAAGACTTCACCCTGTGTCAAGGGAGAAACCTGTCAGACTGGCACCCACACCACTAATGAAAGCTCAACCCAAACCTCACCCATGGCACCTCCTCAACAGAACAAGCAAAAATCAGCCAAATACAGTAGTTGTTCAAGTCACAACCTCAGGTATGCGCAGGATCCTAACAACTACTGTCCCACTTGCCTCAATGAGGTTGCCAGCCACCAACAACATGAATCCTGACACTCACAAGCAGGGGCCATGGAACAAAGAAGAAAGAATCTAGAGAATACTTCCTGAAGATGTTCATTATGTATCGAAGAACTTAAAACTCAACAAGCACAAAGCAGGGATAGAGTTAAGTCTATTTAGGTGTTTTCACCCAACGGAATATTCTGCCACCATTAAAAAGTACACTTAAAAACTATGTAACAATATGGAAAATATAACGTTAACTTAAAAAAGGCAGCATAAAAATGGCAGGCCCACTGTTTATTGCAACCGCAGTAACATAATATATACCTGTAGAGTAAGACTGAAAGGGGGACTTTAAAGCACAGCCTATACTCCAGGTGGGAGAGGCCTTTCCTCCCACCAAGTGTCCGGCCCTTCCAAGTGCAGCACAGGTCTGAATGGGAGGGGTCATAAAAACCTGTTGCCCTACAGCACTGCTAGAGAGGAGACATTTCTTGGGAAAAGAAAAAATACATAACAACCATCCAGCCTCAGTCCCCCACGATCATGTTAACTTAGTCTTTTTCTGGAAATGGCTACAGAAGTGTGATAAATGGGTCTAATAAGGAATAAACACCTCATTTTGCCAGGACATCCCGGCCTTTGGCAATAGCTGGCTTTGCTTTAGGACACATTTCTACAAAGAACAAAACCATTCTCCCCCTCATACCAGGAGGTTGCAATGTTTGTACTGGCGTTTTACCAGAACACCCAGCCTGTCTGCCAGGCCTTGGTTTTGAGGGGGATAGTGACGTCTTATTTTCTCGCAGTGGCCACAGCAAGTATTCTGCATATTATAAGCAGGCTGGCTTCATTCTCCTGAGACTGGGCCCCCACGCACCTTGTAGGTCATGAGGTCGGAGAGCAGCATCACGTGCCTCCGGTCGATGCTCATGCCGTGATTGACCATCGTGTACTGGATTTCATTGATGATCGTTGTCCGAGCAGCTTCAATGCCCAGCGTCTTCTCCACCTACAGAGAGCCAGGGTGAGTGGAAGCAGCCATTTCTGGGTGTCACCCCCTTCTCTATGCCCTCCTCTGCCCTGAAGGTTCACGGCAAACCCTGCACCCTTTCCAGAATCAGATGTTCAGTGGCAGACCCAGAGCAAACAGCCGTCCCAGGAGCACCAGGAACCAGCTGAGGGAAACAGGATGTGAATAAGGGGACCCGGGTGTGAGCAGTACCTCATATGTGTTATTGGAGGTGGTTCGTGTGCCCTTCACACCGTGAGTGGCCATGACTGCCCGCAGGTTATCACCCTCCACCAGGAGCTTGTACTTCTCCTTCCCACTCTGCTCGTCGATGTGGATGACAGCTCTGGACACCTCTGGGATGCCCTGCACCACCACCTGGACTCAGAGACACAGATGCTGAGGCCCTGCAGTGCCCATGGCTCCCACCACCCGGGCAGCCTCAGAAACCACAGCAGCAGAGAGGATGTGGACGTCGGGCCCTGGTGTGTTCCCGGGAGCATCCCGTTCTCAGTGGGGAGTATCAGTGACGTTCACGCCTAAAAGTCCTGCCCACTGTTCTGAGGTCCAGGGAGAAGGCAGCATTTCAGGGAACCGTGTCCTTTCTCAGCTTCAGTTTTATGAGAACAGTTTTAACAGACAGAGCTGGCATGACAGTACTAAGAAAAAACTAATTCCTTAGGAGGGTGGCACAGAAGGAGAAATGGGTGCCCTCTCAGTTTCAGGAGTGACAGGACTTAGGGTGCAATGGTGTCTATATATTGATGTTGGAGGTAAATGTGTCCCTTTACAAACCTCCCGGCTCTTGGCTGGGCAGGGCCTGAGGATGACTGTCGCCTCACCTTGGGGAGGTCCTCCTTCAAGAACTGCAGCACATAGTACATGGAGCTCTTGCTGTTCTCACGGGGTGTGACACACACCACAGCCTCGCCGTGAACCGCCACGTCGCCCGGCTTCACTCGGAGCTTGGACATGCAGATGGAGTACCGCACCGTCTCCGCGTTCACCTGCAGGGGTCAGGGGCGCCGCACGCCCAGGGCATTACTGACGGTTTGGAGCCTTTGATTCCAGGATTTCTCAGCCTCTTGTCATCGTGCCCCTCTGAGAAGTCTTTTCAGGCATTTTTTCCCGAATATCTCTCCCCACCATGAAATTTTAATACTAGAGATACACTGTATTTGTTTATGTACTGTATGTATATTTGTAGTTATTTATAAAATAGTTTCTTTTTATAGTCCCTCCACACCCCCACTGGAAATGCATGCTCAATTCATGGCAGCATGCCTGGGCTCCAGGGGAGTCTGGAGTGTGAGGTTGGTGGCCAAGACAATTTAAAAGCATCAGTGGCACTTCCCCTGTACCGACCTCACAGCTACTTGTATCTACACTCCTGGATGCGGTCCCACTCTTGTGGTAAAAGGACAGAGGCAGGTGGCCAGAGCCAGCCTGGAGAAACCTCGACCTGGAGAACTGGCTGCTCAATTTGAGTCATCTTTCCCATGAACAAACACATAAACTTGGTACTTGAAATAAGGGACAAAAAATATGTGAAGACTAGTATAGATTTTAACTACCTAGAGAGGGAGGAAGGTGGCAAGAAATTACTCAGTTTGCATCCTGCCTCAGTCTGTCCTTGAGAAGGGCTGGTAATTTTTCAACCATAAATGCCATAATGGTAAGTAAGGGTAATCTGCCTACCCAAAAATATTGACTGAGCTACCCAGGTGCAGTGCTGGTCCTGGGGCCACAGATGTGGAAGACACAGACAGCCCTATGGCCCTTCTAGACACTGGGAAAGACAGACAAGGAGACCAATATTGCAATACTTTTTCATAGTGAATGGGTACGGTGGCCTGCACAAAATTTCAACTAATTTCCTGTGTGTCGTTTGATGGCAACATCTGTGTCAGGTCAGGTTTAGAAAGAGACTGCGAAGGTGCAACAGACTCACACGAAGCACCAAAGGCAAGCCTCTGGAGCGCACCAAGTGCCTGGCCTTCCTCACCAGCACCAGCCTGGGACTGACAGAGGGCGACTGCCTCTACACATTTAGTTAACGACTCACTTCCAGCCTCAGAAGTCTAATCCGTTCCAGGGAGAGCTTGACGAGGATAAAGCAGTCGTCAGGAAGGAACACTTCTTCAATATACTCTGAAATCTGTAGTATCAGAAGTCCGGCATGTTAATCAGTCACTTTCCCTTTTTCTAAAAACATTCACTGCTTGTTTCTTTCTTAAAAAAACACATGTTTCTATTCATTGAGAGAGAGAAGAAGAGGGAGATAGAAACGATGATGAGAGAGAAACATCCTCTATTGACTGGCTCCTGCACTCACCCTTCTGGGGATTGAGCCCGCAACCTAGGCATGGACCTTGACTGGGAATAGAACCTCCATCTCTTGATTCCAGGGTTGACACTCAACCACTGATCCACACCAGCTGAGACACTAGCTGTTTCTTGTATGTGTCCTGATTGGAGATTGAATTCGCCACCTTGGCGTTATCAGATGTTGCTCTAATCAACTGAGTTACCTGGCCAGGGCCTGCTTACTCTCTCTCTCTCTCTCTTTTTTTTTTTTTAAGTTGATTTTAGAGGGATAGAACAAGGAAGGGGAGAAACTTCAATTTTTGGTTGCTTCCTGCACGTGTCCAGGGATGGAACCTGCAACCTTGGTATATCTGGATGATGCTCTAACCAACTGATTACCTTGCCAGGGCCTGCTCTCTCTTTTCTTTTAAGGACATAGGATAGTGTGGACACACTGACTGGCACACCTACTACACATGGCTTTTATATTTCCTTCCAATATGACTGATTTAGTTTTCTCATTATTAAGAGGGATTTCTCCTTACCTCTCCCAAAAGAGTTTTCTCAATTCTCCCTTTCACGAGGCGAGCATAATCTGCATCATCATCCTTGTCTAGCTGAGCCGTGATGATTGGAGTGCTGTGAGAAGTAAAGCAAAAACAATGTCAGCATGAGGAGAAAGCCTGCTCTAAGACAGCTGCTTTGTTAAATCCACACACAAAAGCAACTGCAACTTATTATTTGCTGTGTCAAGCTGCTTTCTCAGACATTCTCCTTTATTAGTTTAAAATACATTTTTATTGATTTCAGAGAGGAAAGGAGAGAAATAGAAACAACAATGATGAGAGAAAATCATTGACTGGCTGCCTCCTGTACACTCCCTACTGGGGATCAAGGTCAAAACCTGGGCATGTGATCTTGACAGAATCGAACCTGGGACCCTTCAGTCCACAGGCCAACACTCTTTCCACTGAGCCAAACCAGCTAGGACTAGGCAGTCTCATTTACATTTACTATTTTTGGAGCCCATGAGGCCATCCACTCTACCGGTGAATGAAATGCCTTTCATGAAATTACTTCTGACCAAGTGCACCTACCTCTTCCTCTTTGGCCCTAATAAGTAGTTAATTTAGTTCTGTTCTCTGAGTAAAATGGCTCTTTGTGTATTATAGCTTTGGCCATCCCTTTCCCCTGCCCCATAACCTGCTCTCCAGGACACCTCCAGCTCCTCCCACACCCACTGTCCTGGTACGAGATTGACCACCCAGAGAAGGCAGGCAGAGCTTGCCACTGTGGACCTCTATAGTTGCCATTCATAGCCAAGTGCAGCTTTTCTTCACTTACTGCTGTGTTTACTCAGATCACAGATGAATTGTCAAATGCACTGCAACATATTTCTCTATTTTCTAGTCTCAGATCATCTACAAATCCTATCATGAAATCACGTGGGAGTCACAAAACATGACCACAGCCCAAATGGTAGACATATCAGTCAGGTCTGGTTAGGCTGGAAATATAAGATCAAAAATCTGAAACTTGCCTGGCCGTGTGGTTCAGTGGTTGAGTGACAACCAATGCACCAGGAGATTGCCTAGGTTGTGGGCTCAATCCCCAGCAGGGTGTGTCAGAAGGAAGCCAATCAACGATTCTCTCTCATCATTGATGTTTCTTTCTCTTCCCCTCTCTCTAAAATCCGTAAAAACATATTTAAAAAGAAAAGGGAAACCTAGCCCTAGTTGGGTGTGCAATGGTTAGTGTGTTGGCTTGTGCACCGACAGTTCTCAGATTTGATTCTTGATCAAGAGCATGTACCTGAGTTGCAAGTTCAATCCCTGGCCTTAGCCAGAGCATGTACAGGAGGCAACCAATGGATGTGCCTCTCTCATATCAATGTTTCTCTTTCTCCCCATTCCCCTCCCTCTTTCTAAAAAAAAGAGGAAAAAAGATCCTTGGGTATTAACAAAAACAAAGAAAATTTGAAATCTACATTGCCACTGTCATTTTTCCAGTAGTTTTTTAGGTTTCTCTTTCATGTGACCAATAGCCATAAAGTACCACTTTTCAATTTTGAGTTTACGTATCTAGTTTCAACTAGTATTTTTTTCCGGAGGGTTTTTTAAAAACTGAAATATGATTAACACAGACATGCCAATGAAGTTTGAGATACTGCCCATTTAAAGAGCATATATGACAAGAGAATCACTGCTTCTGAACAAACGAGTCAGGTAATTTGGGAACAGAAGGGAAACAGAGGCGGGTACCTGATGGCCTTGGAAGCGTTGATGATTTCTTTGATGCGGGGCACACCCAGGGTGATGTTCATGGAGGCCACGCCTGCAAAGTGGAAAGTCTTCAGGGTCATCTGGGTGCCCGGCTCGCCGATGCTCTGGGCACAGAGTGCACCTACGGCAGAACCAGGCTCCATCTGTGCCCTAAAAGAAAGATATGAATGGAAAGTCCAGTAAAACTGCCAGGGAAAAGCTTCTGGTCATTTCTTTTCAGCAGAAAAAATGCCTTCAGGGTCAGGAAGGAATTGGCAACGAGCCAAGCTGTGCTGGTGGCGGAGGAGGAACCTGGCATAGATCATAGTAATACATGCATACAGGAGACACAATGCCCAGAAGGATCAGATAATGAAACTGAATACTGTGTGGCTACTTGTGGTCAACGTGCAATGACTGGGCCCCAATGCCTATTACCTGAAGAAGATGTGAGAGCCTGCTAACAAATGGAACTGAAGGTAGAGACAGGGGTGGCACCTACCAAATATATATTGGTAGATTCTCTGTGGGGAGAAAACACTTGGAAATTTCTTTGCAATTCCACACCTTGGGAGCATCTGTTTATACAGGCAATCATTAAGTGGTGCTGGTGCAGAATTTTGTTTCCATGGACCAATAGGAAGGATCTGAGACCCTTGTGACTACCCAATAGTTTAAGATGGTGAGCATCCTACCTCATGTACTTGTCCCTACAGGTTTCCAGAAACTTTTCTATTTGGGTGGGGGTGATCCGGTCCAACTGGTACAGTACCCGGGGCTGGGAAAACAAAACCAAGTACAGAGTTAGGGCTGGTACCTGAAAATACCTGAGTGTCTGCCCTTCCAGCCAGGGAAGGCCATTTACCTCTGTTGTGCCATTATCGTTGATGCCGTATTTATCTCTGGTTTTCTTGATCTTCTCAGAAACCCCCTTAATGAATTTCTTTATTTCCTGAATGATTACACAGCAAATATCAGTAATTCAGATGATATGAAGTGTTTTATAAACTTCAGTAATAGGCAAGCCCATCATATCACTAAAATAGTGACAGCTAAATGTATATTTTAAGGGATACAACACGGATAAAGTTCCTATTACAAAATGTATCCCCAAGGTATACATCCAATCATCCATACCCTGGACACAGTGCTCACTGGTTCAATGTTTCTAGAGTCTTTTCTCCAATGATGCTTCAGCGATGGCCCACACCAGCCACTTTCCTGGCCTTGCCATGTTGCCCTTACACTACTAGGTAAGACTTCTTACCTTCCACTCTCCCTTTGTTCTGCTGGCATACACACTGCTTCCATTCACACAGCTCAGAGCGGGTAGAAATGCACTGTTATACTTAGTCTCTAGAGTGATTAACTTTAGATTTTCTCCTGAAGTAGTGATGATCAATTTAAAAACTAATAAGCTAAAGCATAGCTTTGTAGGCATTATGTACATTTCAAAGGAAACACCCCCACACTTTCACACTCAGCTCCCTTACTCTCGCCTCAGCCTAGCCCTCCCCCCGCCCAACACACATACACAATCAGAAATTTGGAAGGGTTCCTGGAAACCACTCTCAGCTAGAATTAAAACATCAGTATATTTGCTATTCCTGCTGTATTTAAGAACAGTACTCTCAAAGGATAAAAAACAAAAAAGGACGGAAGAACAGAACTTTAAGCCACGGGATGGTGACCAAATGGAGCAAGGAAGGTGAGAAGTATAGATCATGAGGAGGGCAGCATCAGAGACTACAGTCCTGCGGCAAAGTTTTCTGGCAACCTTCAAAGAGGAAAAAAACCAACTGTTTTACAGCTGACAGTGTGTCTGTGAAATAAACCCAGCCTCATGGTCACTCCCAGAACCAGCCGTCATCTCCTCCTGCGAGTGCTTATAGAGGGGTGTGCTGTGCTGTAATGAACTGCTCCCTTCAGAGTGCTGCTCCCAGGGAGTCACACTTGATAGGACTGACTCAGCACTTCTCCAATGAGCTGATAGCACACACCACATAGCAGAGCAATCTCCCCGGGGAATGACTCTCCTAATAGGGAATATTCAAAGGCAGCATGCCCTGTGCCACCTCACTTTTCCTCTATGTTACCCATGGAAAGAGCCTCTTCCACATTGCTGATTTCCTCCCCACCATCTTGTCTAGCTGCTGCAGTATCGTTTAGGGCAAGCTCCTGAGAGCCCTCTTGGCTCAGGTGCTGCCATTTGTTGCCAGGTGTCAAAGGTGCCCACCTGTCAGTGCAGGAAAACTGGAAAGAGCCTGCGGCTGGGCAGACAGGGCACTTTCATCTGGAGGAACTCTGCACACACAGAACTCTGCACTCCCCAGCTCAGGCACTGGGAACGAACCTTTAGCAGCCACCCACAGGGACCCACTTCCAGAAGCTTTGCTGAAATGACTTACACAAAAGTTAGACATTCTGGAGGTTAAAATAAAAGGGCTCATTTTGCAGAAATAAAAACTGAAATAAGCTACTAAGAATTTAGCTGAATCAACCCATGCATACTACAGGGAACTCAGAACATGGCAAATAACAGGCAATTAATCACTCGATTAACTAGCAGTTAGGTTCTTACGCTCACACCACAGTAATCTGTGACAGGGGCACCAGGCTCTGGCAGGGCCAGGGCTCAACACCACTCAGCAGCCGCCTCCGCTGCCTCAGCTCTGGCAAGGCGAGGGCCAGGACACATCTCTGAGGCGCAGACAAATCTGCCCGGCCAGAGGATTTTGAACCCTCTTGGCAAAACTGAGTTCACCAGACTGTGAGCCACTGAAGGGCAAGGACATTTTAGTCATCTTTGTGTTCCCAGGACCTGCACAGTGTATGACAGAGTGCTGCTCACTGACTAAATAAACACCGAGGTCAGAGGTCACCCATCAACCCTTGTCAAAGACAAGCCAACGGGCCTGTCCAAAGTGACGCACAGGGAGGCCTGCCTGCCAGCCCTAGGATGAAGGGCTGTCATCTCCAGTGCTGGCAAGCAGCTGAGTGCTGCTCGGATTCACCCCTTTATGCTCAGCAGTCTCAGCATGCGAAGTGCGTTACCTCGTTATATTTCTCATAGCCTGTCTCAGTTAAGGTCTTCAAGGATAAACAGAGAAATATGTAAGTAAATATAATGATGTAGAAAAACAAAATCATAACTCTAACTTGTTAGTTAAAAAACCTATGGAAAAAATTAAAACAAAGGCACCCAGCCTGGCCAAACTCTTGATTTAAACATATTACATTCTCTAAGATTCTTTTTCACCTTTCACTTCTCAACACATAAAAGAAGTGAACCTTCCTTAACTGAAAGCATCCTTGCACTTTCATTCTGTGGCTTTTTAAAATGTTTTAAAAATATTTTTACTGATTTCAGAGAGGAAGGGAGGAGATCGAAACATCAATGATGAGAGAGAATCACTGATTGGCTGCCTCCTACACACCCCCTACTGGGGATTGAGTGCACAACCTAGGAATGAACCATGACCTCCTGGTTCATAGGACGACGCTCAACTACTGAGCAACACCAGCTTGGCATGGTTTTTATTTCTAATATACTGAAAAGGATAGATTCCTGCTGATTTTTTGCTGCATTTGAATAACCAATCAGTACAAACAGGAAACGATGAGTTCCTGCATTCCTTTGCTTTTGATCATAACCACATAAAGAGAAGGAAGCTGCTTAAATGGGTCAGTGACATTAAAAAAACAAAACAAACCCCTTAAGAGTGTCCCCAGGTACCAGCTCCCCTAAACAAATGGATTTCTGATTCATACTGTAGTAGGAGAAAGAGCGATTTAAAAGGGTACTGAGACAGCCCCACTACCAATAAAAATTACTGGAATTCAGAATAAACAAAGAGCTGGTCCACAGGAGGTGACCGCAGGGTGTTGACAGGGGTATGGTTATGCACAAATCAGTTCTCTAGCTAAAGCATTTTTCTTCTAATAGAAAAACACTTGTGTAAAAGCCACAAACTAAGACATGTGATAAATTCTTCATATTGGACACAGAGATTTTGCCTCAGCCATTCTTTAATTTTTTAAAAAAAGAAACACTCTTACACACACACACCCTCCCCCCCATTTCATGAAAGTCCCTACTGGCCCTTGGCCACCACTTTCTGGTGACAGCCAGGTGGGGCGATCAGCACTGGAGCTTACCTGCAGGAAGCTGTCCTGGCAGCAGAGGAACTCATGCTTCTTCATGATCGACTCGGTGCTCAGGACTAGTTCGCTTTTACTGAGTGCAGGCTCGCTCTGACACGGGAAGACTGCCTCAAGTGTTCAAAGTACACAGTATGATGTGGTGGGGGCAATGGAGAAGGGGGTAATATTAAATGAAAGAAGCTACAAGAGATAGGATTCTTAGAGGGATCTTCTAGCAACCTGTGATGTTTTTTTTTTCTCCTTCAAAACAAGTTTTAGATTCTACATTTAATATGAAAATGGAAACGGTAAACTGGTATTCCACTTACACAAAGACTTCTGGCTATTGTCACAGTGCTCCCAAACTTCGCCCCAACCCAGATTTGCATTAAAAATACAAATTGTTGCTTTAAAAAATTCCAAATATTTTAAGAGTGAAAATATTCCTTCATCCTCAAGCTCAAAGATGTAAAGGCTACATATCATCCTAATGCACAGGTGGACCACTATGTATCTGAATTCTCCTCCATGATGGTCTGCCTCTACCACAAACAGTGCTGGAACACACTCTTGGCACTCTTAGATCACTTCTGCAGGACTGGTTCCTCTAAGACAGTGGCTGGCAAACTCATTAGTCAACAGAGCCAAATATCAACAGTACAAGGATTGAAAATTTTTTTGAGAGCCAAATTTTTTAAACATAAACTTCTTCTAACGCCACTTCTTCAAAACAGACTTGCCCAGGCCATGGTATTTTGTGGAAGAGCCAAACTCAAGGGGCAAAAGAGCCGCATGTGGCTCTCAAGCCGCAGTTTGTAGACCACTGCTCTAAGAGGAACTATGGGAGCAAAAGGCACCCACATTTTAATTCAGATTAGTACTGTAAAACTTCCTTCCAAAAAAGCTGTTCTAAATTATGTAAAATGTAACTGCTTTTCACACCCATGACTTATAATACTGGCCTACATAGAAACAAAAGCCCTCTTCTATTGGCATTTGATGACTAACACTAGAATTTGAAATTGAGAAAATATTTTCCTTTAATATTGGAAAAATTATACAGAGTAACACAAAAGGAAAACACTATGGGCAGATATAATTGAGCATTAAACTGTGTGTGATTTTCCAAAGGGCACCTCCATTCTAAAGAATACTGCAACCCTAGATATAATACTAAATCTTACTTTGATGTTGTCCAGAACCCTTTTAAACTCCAAGGGCTCATCTTTTCCCTCCATAGCTGCGGGATCTAAGCCATCTCCCCCGTAAATGAACTGTATAATATCTCCCGTAGAGCTTCGGACTGTCAAATCATACTGTGAACAAAGATCTTCAAGAGACTTCACAAGCCTTCTCTAAAGGGAATGAAACAGAAAACAAAGACTAGTCACATGTGCAGAAGATGAGATTTCCAACTCTAAGTTTTAAGGTTACTAGCCCTTTAATCATATAAAAACATTTTATTAGAAATCCCTTAGAGATTCCCCTAACCCGAAGAACAAGGCCAAGAGTGCCTCACTAACCTGTCCAGTGGGATTTAGAAAATGCCCAACCTCCAGCACTTTAATGTGTTTTAGAATACCTGCAATTTAAACCCCATTTACCCTGAAGGAATATGCAAACATTGTTTTCCTAGCCTGCTGTGCCTCCTCTCTTTCTCCCTAAGGTATAAATTAATGCAACAGCTTTGCATTTCTAAACACAACTTAATCTCGGACCCCCATGGACTTCAATATGTATTACAGAGGATCAGGTACAGACCCTCTTCTGGGACAGGGGAAAGAGAACAGGGCCAGCATTGTGCCTGCACCAGCAGGCAGCGGCCATTTCTCAAATCTGCTTAGGGAACACCTTCTCCCAGCAGAACCCACTGCAGCAGCAATGTGATGGTGGCTCAGTGAATTAGAGAGAAAGAACTCTTCCTCCAGGTAACTTCAAAAAAAAAAAAAAAAAAAAAATCCCTCCTGCCAGAACCAATTTGTTCAGGTTAACACACTGCTCTGGGAAATCCATATTCTACTCCAAAAGATAAAGACAAAAAATAAAGTCAAAAGACATTCTGGCAAGATTGGTAAAAGCATTTCAGTCCTTGGGCTTTTGACAAAAGCAACACAATCCAAAACTGAAGGGCAACTTCCCATTAAAAGAGGATTAAAAGGGAAATATCAGTAATGACACACCACATGAGGCACAGAAGAGGGTATAGAAGTAGGTGTCTAATGGCTGGAGCTGATTTCACCCTCAGTGGCCTTGTTTGGCCCACTCGTTCACATCTCTGGATTAGCAGCCTTGGTTCCCGTTTACAAAGGGCCACGCTTCTCAGACTGGCATCCACAGTGGGGAGACAGAGGACACAAAGCTACAGTGAGTTCATGGTCCAACAACTTGAAGTGTTGGTATTTTAAGTAGGTAAAAACATTAAAATTAAACAAACATATATTACGGAGTACAGAGAAGAAATGAAAATTAGACTGGAAAAAAAAAACACAACACAAAACAAAATGAAACAAAACAAAATCCCTTGCTAAGGATTTTTTTTTCCAGTCTATGGAAGAACAAAACAGGAATGTGTTTCCACTCCTCTGCAGGAAACCCTCTAGTTTAAATTAATCCCCTGGACTTGTTATCCTAGACTGTACACATAGTGGGGAGCTTTCCCTCCCAGCTCCCCTGCAGGCACCAAAATGCCAAGATAGATTCTTGGAGTCCATTAGAATGACACTAATAATGAGTTACACACACAGTTGCAAAGTGAAGCAGAGTCCTCTCAATAGACAGGAGGTATGCACCACCATGCCCATTTGTGTGCATTAGGAAACAGAGGCCCAGTGAGGGCCAATCATTATGTCCCAGGATGCACATTCTCCTCTCAAAGAGCCTTGCAAAATGTGACTCTGGCCTGGTCTTGATCATTCGCGGTACACAAGATTTCGAACATTTTGTTAATTTCTTCATTTTTCCTTTTTATTACCATGACTGGGTATATTTTAGCTCATATACAAAATATGTAAACACTCAGTAGTAAAAATCCACAGAGCTCTGTCCTACTGTTGTTAATGGCCTACATTTCTTCAATTACCTGCATGTATCCCGTTTCCGCTGTCTTTACGGCTGTGTCGACTAGACCTTCCCGGCCAGCCATTGTGTGGAAGAAAAACTCAGTTGGTGTCAAACCAGAATAAAAGCTATTAGCCACAAAGCCTTTGGCAGCTGGGAGCTAAAGAGGTAGAAAAAAAGAAAAATAAAAAAAAGTTCAGGGTACACCATTCCAAAACCCATTCACATCAGAAAATGCCACACCTTCCAGCTAGAAACCCCTGGCCACTACACTCTCCTGAAGTGGCGGGCTTTGTATACTCTTCCCTAAATGAGAAATAATTTGGCACAACTCATTCTTACCAGAGACAAGAAGGGTGAGGTCCCAATCAGGGCTGGTGCTGGTGCCAGTGGCAGGCAAGTGGCTCAGGAGAGAAAACCAAAGCCTGGGCTGCCATCCAGAGAGCAGGAGGGCAGCCAAGGACCTCGGAAGGCACTCACTGATGGAAGCAGCGTGCCTGTTCTCTGGGAAGTAATGACTCCCTTAAAGACATCCCTCCTGGGCCAGGTCTGTCCACCTCCAGAACATAACCATGGGCTGCTAATGTTTATAGGGTTCACTTGGGTTGCTGGAAATGTCCTAAAATTAGATGATGGGGATCACACCATCATGTGAATATACTTACTAAGTCACTGAACTGTACACTTTGAATGGGTGACTATGACATATACAAGGTATTTCAGTGACACTTGAACAATACACACGTGTAAAGCACCATGTGAAATGGCCAAAGAGCTTTTGGTCTGGATAGGTCTATGCTCCTTAGAGGACAATTGAGATGAACAGATCAACCTCCTGCATCCTTACTGTGTTTAAGGGGCAGCTGGTAGATTCAGAGACATTTCTAGGCAAGCAGACTTTCTGAAGTCTAATCTAGTACTGGTGGATGTCCCTGGCCTCTCCTCCAAATTAGCTGCCCTACAACTCTGAGTCTGACATACACAGGCAGGTACCATTCCAGTGATCACTTATCTGCCTGACCTCTGGTGAATTCTGACCTGCATTGTTCCTGGGGCTACCTGATACAAAGACTCCCTATATCTCAGGACAGCAGTGCTGTCTGCCTAGGAGGGGCTGAAAAGAAATACTGCAGTTCCAAGTGGCAGGAGCTGTTGGGCTCCACACCCAGATTTACTGAGGGACCAAATCTACTTTAAGTTCTGTAACTATAGGTTTAACAGTTGTCTGCCCCTAAATCCCAAAACAACCTCAGCACAGGTTTGCCTCTTTCTACTTACATTAGTGCCCAAACCACAAGGCTAATAGAATTCAGAAGACATTTAAAAGCTGAGTTTGAGAATTCCAGAGGGAGAATCTGAAATTTCTTGGTTGGTTTAAGTGTGGTTTACACTATTTAAAAATCCTTATACTTTTATGTAAATCTCCCCAAAATAAGCAAACAGATTGAATGAATATATATATATATGATTACTTAAGTTGGATGGGAGCATGAAATCCTCCTCCTCGGAGAGGAATTTCAAAGGGGGCATTGTCCAAGTGTTACAGCTCCGAGTTTAACAAGGCTCCTTCTACACGACCTGGTTGGGTTGAAGAGGCAATAACAGCCCCGAGTAGTGCCCGCCCTTGTATGTTGGTTGGCAGCTGCAGAGCTTCAGTTACTCTCTTCTGCACTGCAGATGGTTGTCCTTAAATTCTGCCTGACCCTCCACTGCTTACCTTTGAGTGTTTTTCAAAGTGAGGCAAGGACCTGTTTTCAAATCCATCTGGCACTCGGGAGCCACTGATGGCTTGCTGTCCCACACAGGCAATCATCTGTGATATGTTAATGAAGGAACCTGGAGAAGCAGGTCAGGAATGTAACATCATTTACTGAAATAACACTAACTGAAGTGCAAGCAGATCCTGGAATAAAACAGTTCTTAGCGCAGCCCAGCCCCTTCCCCGCAGTAAGGTCACAGCCTCGGGGAGAGCACAGTAACATGGAAGGCAGGGCAAGGGCTAGCGCTGCTCAGGAGCAGTGGGCACGTCAGGGTTGGAGGCAAGACTTTAGGTGCCTCTTCAAGAGCAACCAGGTTAGACTTCTGGGGGACATTATGACTTAGACATAAAACGGGGTGGGGGGAGGAATTCCATAGTGGGTGGGGAGAGGGAAGCAAAGACACAGGAATGGGAAAGGGTGAGGCATGTACAAGGAGCAAAAAGTAGAATATTGGGGTTAAAAGCAGCAAAGTTAAAGAATTTGAACTTTATCTGTAAAATTTTTTCAGAAATAGGGGAAGCATGGAGGTTTTGAATTTGAGCACAGTAGCATGAAACCTAATGTTTTAAGGTCCTGGGTAGATGTGCTTCATCATTAAATACTATATATTATTTTTTAAATCCCCAGCTTTTTAAAAGTTGTTTTTAAGTTGCTCAAAACACCGTTAAACTTAGGAACCCACACACATTACGAAGAAGTTCCTCTAGAATAATAAACTCCCCAAAATGTAAATAGTTCTCTTTCTAAATACAGCTAAGCCTTGAAAAACGTGAGGGTGAGAGGCAGTAAAAAATCCATACGTAACTGAAGTCAGCCCTTACATACGTGGATTCCCAACTGTCTATCAAAAAATACAGTTGATTTGTTTTGTTTGTTTTAAAAACAACATATGAGTGAACCTGATTTAAAAAGATATGCCTTTATAAACAAAAGGTCTATTGGAAGTTATGATTCCTACATTTTCCAGAACAACAACAGCCAGTTCATATGGAGAATATGGCCAGTCCATATGGACGATAGAATGATGTGGCGGTCAGAGCACGCACCTTTGGAGCCGCACAGAGCCATGGTGAGGGGACTGTTGCTCTTGTCCAGCTCCCGGAGGCAGGCGCTGCCCGCATGGTCTCGGATCACCGACAGCTCCTTGAGGATCAGAGCCTGGTGGGAGAAAGGGAGGTGTGGGAGTCACCTCACTAGCTTTGCTGATCACAAATGTACAACTTAAGGAAATGTGAAAAAATTTAAGATGTCAGATTTGCAAAAGATAGAGGTTTCAGAGCCTTGGAAGACCAGGATGCCCTTTACGTACAGCCAACATCTTCCACAAGGTTCCAAATCAGTGTGTAAGGTAAAGAGGATTAGTAACAAAACCCCGAGCAACCCATTCAGTGGCAGTAAGGAGAATGCGAGTGGCTGTGTGCACAGAACCATATGACACGTATCAGCAAGTCTATTGCTGTGCACACACATGCCCGAGTAAATGTGCACAGTGGAAGACAATGCCTGTACTATTTATAAAATGTGTCTAGTTTTTCTTGTCAAGAACACATTTGAACTCCCACAGTGAACCGTGTGATGAGGTGACTCCCCTGGAATGCTCCAGTGCTCCAGCACATCCATACTGTCCTTCCTCAACCCCCAACTCAGGAGGCTTAGTCACTTAGGGTCATGGTTCCAGTAAAAGTGAGTGCTGCTGTGGCCTCAAGTAATCCTCTAGATGAGAGCCTCCCATTTCTCCCTCCCGCCCCCTCTTTCGGACTTAAGTGAGATTAAGACTGAACTAGTAAGGGTGACTACCTCACACAACCCTGCTTCAAAAATTCACTTCATTAGAAAACTTCTCTGGAGAACCAGGCAAATCCTAGTGTAGACAGACAGTGCTGACTGGGCTGCTTCAGAGAACACGCAGGGTTCTCAAAGGATGGTTGCGATTCTAACTCTGACATGTGCTGGTCCTGCTCTCAGCTAACCTAGTTTCCAAGGGGGGCAAAGGGGCAGCATTCTGGTACATGACTCTTGACATGAATTTTCCATCTTCTGTAACCAAGTCTTTTTCAAACACCATCCATTTAAACAGTGGCAGTGCCAGCCTCTAGGCGAAGGTTGTGGGAAACAGGGCAGAAGCACTTTATCAGCTCTAGAAGGGTCAAGTGTGATGTCTGAACACAAGCAGCCCCATGTGGCCAAATGGACAGATAGGGCTGTGTTTTCATCACGTAGAATGTGACAGCTGAGAGGGATGTAAGGGGCCTGACTGAAGGCCCTCCCTTCATTAAACACACACAAGCAGCACAGGACCAAGACGAGGCTGAAGCCACTGCCTCTGCTTCCCTCTCCCCGATGCTACCCTACTTTCTCTCTAGGGTTGACAGCACATTCCAGGAGCACACAGCGGAACTTACCGCCCAAAGAGCCAGACTCACCTCCAGCGTCTCCTCCGCAGTGCAGCCAGGCTGCTGTTGTAGCTTGCCCGTGTTTAGGGCTTCGATGTACTCATCACATTTTTTGTAACCAGCGTTCAGCAACTCATACTTGGCCTTTAGCAGCCCTTGACCAGGTGTGACGTCACCAATCCCAATTGAGAATCCACGGTTTGCTATGGAATAGTTGATAGGTAAAGAAGAGAGAGTCATAGATGTCAGTCAAACTACTATGTGGAAACAAGTTTATACCTAATCAGAGAATCTGTCATAATTAAATTAGATTAAAAATTACTGTATCAAACAAGCAAAAAACTTACTGTATCAGTAACTGGGGGTGACACAATCCAGACTAAGCCTCACTTCTCTCAGAGACCTTACAATTTACTGGGAGCACTATATGGTTCACTTCTGGTTCTCAAATAGCATCATAGGGACTTAGATTCTGCCCCATGCCCCCAAATTCTGGTTTCTCTTTTCAGAAATCATCCCAAAACATAGAGAGCAAGAAATAAATGTAAACTCCACCTTGCTGGAACTATGCACTATCAATAATCCTAGCCCCAATATATGTAGGAAGTGAGCAGATGGGAGGTTGGGAGCAAGATGTCTACAAGTGCCTATGGAAATGAGGACCAATGGAAAGGTTCAGAAGCTAGATCACCAGGGTCTGCAGATGCTAGAGCTGGTGTATGTGTTGGAAATAGAGAAACCCAAGGTAAAGTCTGCACAAAACACAGGCCCAGGGCCTTACCCCTGTGGAAGATAGGAGTTTACTACCCAAACAAATGGAAGTAGAGAGTCTGGATTGGGTGCAAACAGATGGGGATGATTGCCAATCAGGCACTGAGGGAAAGTCTTCATAGTCCATGGCGAAGGTTCCTTAGCCCCTTTCCCTGTCCAGCTCCCAGAATCCCAGCAGCCAGGTCTCTATCCTAGGGAAGGAGGTTGAGATTAAAGGACATCTCTGGAGAAACCAAGTTTCTCTGGAGAAAAACATTACTAATAGGGATATTGGGTAGTTCCTCAACCAAAAAGCTGGTTTCCAGCTCAATTAATAAACTGAGAGATCTATCAGCCAATCAGTTCCATTTCCAATCAGTGTTTTTGTTCCTCAAAATGTGACTGATAGAGAACCAGGTTTTGAGGAAACTCATTACCATGGAAAACAGAAGACAGTAAACACACAGAAAAAAGAAACTAAAATAATATTCAGGGAGTAAATAAAATAAAACTGAGTAATATTCTCTCACAGTGAGAGAGCATATATCTGGGGAGCAAGAATAGGAAATTTTGCTCTAGCCTGTTTGGCTCAATGGACAGAACATTGGCCTGCAGATTGAAGGGTCCTGGGTTTGAGTCTGGTCAAGGGCCTGTACTTTGGTTGCAGGCTTCTGGCCGAGGATGGGGACATGCCAGAGGCAACCAATTCATGAGTCTCTCTCACATCAGTATTTCTCTCTGTCTCTCCCTCTCCCTTCCACTTTCTGTAAAAAGCAATGGAAAAAATATCCTCAAGTGAGGATTTAAAAAAAAAAAGAACAGGAAGCCTTAAGAAAAAAGGAGCCTGGCTAGTGTAGCTCAGTGGTTGAGCATCAACCCAGGAATTAAGAGGCCACCGGTTTGCTTCCTGGTCAGGGCACATGCCAGGGTTGTGGAATTGATTCCCATAGGAGGCAGCTGATCAATGATGTTTCTCTCTCATCAATATTCCTCTCTATCCTTCTCCCTTACTCTCTCTCTCTCTAAAAAAAAAAAAAAAAAAAAAAAATCAATAAAAACATATTTTAAAAAAAGAACTACTTGAGGATAAAGAGTAGCTGAAAATTAAATATATGATAGTGAAAAGTATGTTTAAATCAATAATTAATTGATTTTATATTAAAAGATAATATAAAATCAGAAATAAAAAAGTAAACAAGGAAAAGAAGATTAAATCAAAGAGAGAGTCAATCCAGGAGCTCTAGTAGGTAATTAATAGAAGTGTCAAAAAGAAAGAACAAAAGAAAGCAAAGGAGAGGATATTATCGGAAAAACAATATAAGAAAATTTCCAAAACTGAAGGACAAATAATTACAGATTAAAAGAGTTTACAGAATGGCCAGCACAATGAACGGTAAAATACCCATACCAAAGACGCACCATTGTGAACCTTCAGAATGCCAAAACCAAAGAGAGGATTCTTAATGTTTCCAGAATAAAAAAGACAATTCAATACAGAAATTTTAGTATAAGAATGGAAATACAGCCTAACCGGTTTGGCTCAGTGGATAGAGCGTCGGCCTGCGGACTGAAAGGTCCCAGGTTCGATTCTGGTCAAGGGCATGTACCTTGGCTGTGGGCATATCCCCAGTTGGAGGTGTGCAGGAGGCAGCTCATCGATGTTTCTCTCCCATCGATGTTTCTGACTTTCTATCCCTCTCCCTTCCTCTCTGTGAAAAATCAATAAAATATATTAAAAAAAGAAAAAGAAAAAAAAAAAGAATGGAAATATAATTTAATAGCAACTCTAGCAGCTAGAATAGAATAGAGCAAAATCCTCAGAATTCTAAGGTTAAATAATTTTCAATTGACAACTCTATACCCAGCCAAAGAATCAAGTGTAATAGAGTAGACTAAAGATGTTTGGGGAGCAGTAAAGATCTCTTGACTCATGGCATGCTCAAAACATGAGCAAACACAGGAAATAGAACAGCGCCAAGGGTAAAGAAATACTGAGAAATCTGGTAGGGCTGAATCATGGAAGGCCCAGAGGGTACAGTGAATGCATAGGAACCTTGGAAGCAGCCCACACAAGGCCCTTTATGTAACACAATCTTATCTGGTAGGCAATGGGGAGTCTGTATAGATTTAAGAGACTGAAAAACAATATAAATGTGCAGCCCAATTATCAAATTCATTTCACCAAGAAAAGCATAATGTTTAGCTTGGAATAGATATGCTTTTCTCTGTGTGTGAATGTGTGTGGGGTAAGAAGGGGGGATGAAACAATAGCAGAAGAAACCCCTAAAACCCAGTAAATATAGCATTAAAACAAGGATGCTAAGATACTTACAGAGGTAGACGGGAGCCAGCCTGGCAAGCCTTGACATGGCATCGGCAGCTTCATTCTGTCCCCAGTCTCTCAGCAAAATATAAAAAATATTGTTCTTGGATCCTGATCCCAGTGTTCCTTTGTCCATGCTGCCACTCATCAGCTCACTGTTCTGGATAGTGACATCTGCAAGGGTAACAGTGACTATGCATGTAACAGACAATTAATATACCTTTCTTCATTCCAAAAAGCATTGGAGGTATTTGAGAAAACTTGTTCCCATATTTAAAGTGAAAGCAGAGGAAACAGAAATTCTCAAAAAGAGAAATCTAGTGTCTTTTAAAAAGCATTAAAGGTCCAATTAGTTACCCTAGAGTCCCAACTCTGAAATCTATCAGTTGACCCTCATTCTCATCATCTGTGAACTATGAAAGACAATATCAAGGGCTTGCCATCATGGAAATATTTTGGGCATCAATGACATCATGTATTAGCATGAAAGAACAAAGCAGAACTGGCTATGCTCCATCTTGCGGAGCTGGTCAGCCTGACCCCCTCCTCACCTGCTGGGAGTGGCCACAGGAGCACCAGGAATGTCCTAACCCCCCCAACCACTGCCTGAGTGGATCAATGAAGCTCCAGGGATGCAGCTTAGGTCCTAATAAGGTCATATCACAAGGTGCTCCCTATGCGTCACTACTGACCATTCAGGGGGCAGTAGGGGACGGCTCTGACCTCAGAATATGAAACCCTAACCAAAGTGACCAATCTCCGTAACCACGCCACTGTCCTAGGCCCACCCAAATGACCAGTCCTTATAACCTTTGTCTCCCCAAGCTCTCTCTCTCTCTGGTCCCACCGCTGCGCCGGTAAAGGGGCTGTGAGAGCAGAGCCCGGGCTTGAATAAAGACTCTCTGCTTTTGCATCGGACAACGGCTCCCTGGTGGTCTCTGGGGATCTTGAAATCTGGGCATAACAAGCAAAGCGCTCTGAAACCAAAGTGTAGAGCACTGTGTTATTTGTTCAAGATATTGGAAACCAACAGGGGCACCATCATGAGGAGCTTATGCAACCAAAAGAAGTGAAATTCTTATCTAGAAATAAACAAAACACAACCTAAAACATCAAGCTAGCCCTAGCTGGTTTTGCTCAGTGGATAGAGCATCGACCCACAGACTGAAGGGTCACAGGTTTGATTCTGGTCAAGGGTACATACCCAAAAAACAAGAGGCAGAATAAAAGAAATAGCATTAAATGGCAGGCTTGATCACCAGCCCTAGTTGGGGTGTGGCGGGAGGAGGGGGCAACCAATCAATGTGTCTCTTTAACATCACTGTTTCTCTCTGTGTGTCTCTCCTCCTCCATTCTACTCTCTTAAAAAAAAAAATCAATGAAAAAATATCTTCAGGTGAGAATTAAAGTAAGTAAATAAATAAATACCATGATGCTTTAAATAATAAAAACCAAAATAAAACAAGCCAAAAAAATCTAAAAATCCTGGGAGTATATTTTCAAAGTAATGATTATAAATCTGAGAAAAATCAATGCTCTACAAAACATTTTACCTTCATTACAAGACAGTAGAAACCTTGACCTCAGAGAGACTCCAGAATCCTATAGATCCATTTCCTGTCATAAGTCCTTGCTAGCAAAGCCCATTCTTGTTAGCAGCCTAAGATAAACTAAGAAGCTCATGCCAGAAAGGAAATGCTGGCTCATGGCACTGGTCTATAGACCAACTTTGAGCTGCATTCATCTACATGACTCAGTTGGCTTGCACTTACTAGTAAATAAATCTCACTATGACATCTGATCTTCATGTTATCAGAAAATTTACTAACCAGGTGAGGCAGGGAAAAAAACTTCATATTTTTGTCATGCATTTTAGTCATACATTTTGTTACACATTTAGTCAATGAACACATTTTTTGGACATAAAATAAGAAATTATATGCCCTAAGTACTGAGACTCTGGTTGATGAAAAAAATAAAAAACAACCCAGATAAACAAAAGAGGTAGAATAAAAGAAACTGCATTAAACTACAGAAACTAAACCAATGTCACCTCAATAAATTTAATTAAGACAAAAAAAAAAAAAAAGACTGAAACCAGTCACTTAAGATAAAAAACAGTCTAATGTGGTAAAAAAAAAAAAAAAAAGTCTAATCACTGGCCCATGTGTCTACAGGATCTCTACCTTAGAGAAATAGAAAATCAGCCGAGACCGGTTTGGCTCAGTGGATAGAGCGTCAGACTGTGGACTGAAGGGTCCCGAGTTCGATTCTGGTCAAGGGCATGTACCTTGGCTGCGGGCACATCCCCAGTAGGGGGCGTGCAAGAGGCAGCTGATCGATGTTTCTCTCTCATCGATGTTTCTGACTTTCTATCCCTCTCCCTTCCTCTCTGTGAAAAAAATCAATAAAATATATTTAAAAAAAAAAAGAAAAGAAAAGAAATAGAAAATCACATTTGAGCTCAGCCAGCATGGCTCAGTGGTTGAGCACTGAACTATAAACTAGGAGGTCACAGTTCAATTCCCAGGTTGTGTGCTCGATCCCCAGTGGGGGGCGTACAGGAGGCAGCCAATCAATGATTCTCCTCCTTTCCCTTTCTCTCTGAAATCAATAAAAATATATTAAAACAAAACAAGAAAATCACATTTGAGAGGGAATCATCAGCTACATTTCCCTAAAGAACAAATTTTCTGCCTCAGGCTAAGGCCTTAGAGAAACACTGAATTTGCTCTTCTGATTCCCCCTTCCCGTTTGCTTTAACTCACAGGAATCATTGACACAGAGGTCTTCTCCTTTGCCACAGTACTGCTTGCCCTTGGTTCGAAGATTGGCCCTCACTGGATTGTCATCACTAGGTCTGAGGATGACACTGAAGATCTGCTTTCCTGTCCACAGGGTGACAGGCTGGAGGAAGAAAGGAAGGCAGAGCATCAACTGGCCAAGCCTGGTCTTGACCACCTTTCATGTAAATAAGACAAGACTACAGCGATCACATGTAAACCCAGCATTGGCTCGGGTACATCCATATGGGCATATGGGGATGGACACACACATACACCTGTGTACGTACATACACAGCTCCTGCACAAACCTTTAATATTGTAGGAGGCGGGAGACGAACTTTAATTTTCTCATCCTTGCCCACCAGTATTGAAGCAATGATTTGGCATGCCTTGGCTCGGTCAAAGAAAGTATCCTTAAGAGTAAGAAGATAAGCCCCTAAAAGTGTTAAACACACACACATACATAAAGAAATGAAACTGTGAGAAAAATCACATATCAATTTTAAAATTAAGGTTCCTACCAGCATCTCCTATTGATGTTTTTATCTCTGTCTCCCTCTCCCTTCCTCTCTGAAATCAATAAAAATATATTAAAAATAAATATGAACTATTACTAAAAAAGTGACAAACATATAGCTGCTTACTGGCTCTCCCCTCCAGTTAGAATTTAGGCTCCATGAGTAAAAGGAGTTTGATTTAATCACTGCTGTATCCCCAGGGCTTAGAAACGTGTTTGGTCTACCCAGGAGCTCAACAAATGCTTGTTGATTCAATGAATAATCAACCATTACAAAACATTTCCAACAGGTTCACAGTTAAACTTAGTAAACAAACAACAGAATTAAACACAGGCAATTAAATAGCTTTGCAAGTTCTCATATAAAACCATTGTGAATGAGAACCATTGTTCAACAGTCTCTTTTTAAGTGAATTTCACAAACCAACCTGTTAGAAAATCCTGAATAGCAGCAATTAGTGGTTCTCCGTTCCTTGGAGTTACAAGATTTGCTTTAGTCTGAAGGAAAAATGGATACAGTAAGTTAGCCATCCTTGGAGGCATGATGCAATCCAAAGATCTGCAGGACAAGGCTGAGAAACTGAAGCCAGGGGCCTTAATCCCAGCTTTGTCACTTATTTCCAGTTCCTCATCTGTTGAGCAGAGAAAAGAAATACCAGCTAGGCAGATCTCAGAGGTTCACACCAGCACTAAAGTAAAATACTGAGTTAAGTTGTTTCAGATTCCTGTAAAGAACTCTACCATCCAAGAATTTGTTTTTAATGAACGCACTTCTCCAAAGAAATTCACTTCTATGAATGAGTAGGACTGTCATCTTTGAAGTGAATCAATTCCACACTTCTTCACAATGATGGAAGAACTGTTCAATTTCTCTTGAGACAAAAAGTTCTAACAACAAACAATTTAGCAACAAGATTTAACTAAAATTCAATGAGTGCCACACTGGCCAAAAAAGGAAGCTGCTGTCCAACACATGGGTAGGTTTACAGAAGGTTCTGTGTCAGAGTGCACTGTGCACTTGCGGATATTCTGGGCCTCCTCACCCACAGGGAAAGGTCCTCCAAGGCGAGGTGATCCTACCTTCTTCTGAACCACTACCCAGAGCAGTGATCCACACCTGGGCAGGAAACAGCTGCTCACTTCTGGTTAAGAGAATTTCTCTGGGATGGATAGCAAGTGGTCTCGGTGGGAGCAGGATGCACAAGCCCATATGTGCACATTTTGGAGAAGTTTCCTAGGCAATTTGGGCCATATTTAAGCTAGAGCCACACCTGCTCCACGGGGACAGGACTGCTGAATCAGTGCAGTAGATCAGCAGTCGCCAACTGGTGGTCTATGGACCACTGGTGGTCTATGAGGTCCGAAAGGTTGGTGACCACTGCAGTATGCAACTTTCTCATAGAAACTGAGGGATTTGTCCAAAATGTAACTATGGATTCTTCCATCAAATATCCTTGAAACCTGCATTTTAGTGTTTTCATTTTTAACCAATGAAATATGTAGTTATAACAGAATGTCTAACAAAAAGGATCTATAATAGCAAAGTCAATGGCAAAGTCTGTTTGGCTGCAGGCTGATACTATTATTACTAGTAACGTTCTAAACATTACTTTTTAATTACAAAAATAAGATATATTTATTACTAAAAAATATTAAAATATAGACCATAAAAAAATCAAAACTCAATGTGTTGAATTGCCAAGCAAAAACAACCACAGTTTTAAGACTTTGTATATAACCCTTCCAAGTTTTTGCTATAAACATTTTTACAAACTTACAGGCAATTACTCATCAAACAACTATGTATACAACTATGTCATCATTTTTAAGAAATGTTGTATGGATGTGACATAATTTAACAAAACCATTTTTTTCCCCCTGAGCATTGCTTGTGTTCTGTTACTGCAAATAATTTTGCAAGTCCAATTATTTCCTCTGAAGAACTTCCTAGAAATGAGAGTGCCAGTCAGAAAGAATGACTGTACTGAACTATTCACCCTTTCTTTGAACAAGAACTCATTTATGGATATCCATCCGCCACCAACAATGGACCCATCAACCATCTTGTCCTCTCGTATCAACCACCAATTCCCAACACTGCACTCATCAACATTGCTATAGACCCCGAGGCACAGGAGAAAACAGGCTAAGTTCTTGCTTTCCCAAGTGGAATTGTACCACAGGGCCTTTACAGCTGCTGCTCTTCTGCTTGAATTATTCTTTCCCTGACAGACCCACTGATTATTCTCCCACTTCTTTCAGAACCTGGCTCATGTTACTGTTCTAGTGGTCCTCCCAGACTATCCTAAAACAAGACTCCCTTCATGCTCTTTCATCCTTACCCTGCCTGATCCTTTTCTTTCTAGCACTTATAACCACCTGACATTTTATATTTGTTACTAGAGGCCCAATGCACGAAGATTCGTGCAAGAATAGGCCTTCCTTCCCATGGCTAGCCACATTGCCTTCACTCCAGTCTGGAGTCGCCTTTCCACCTTCACTCCAGCCCAGGGCCGCTTTCGGCCTCTCGTCTTGTTGTGTCAATTTACATATTCCCTCCTTATTGGCTGTGGGCACCACCATCTTTGTCATGGAGTTACAGTCAATTTGCATATTCCATCTTTATTAGATAGGATTCTCTCTCTCTCCCCATTCGAATAGGAAGAAAAGCAAGAATTTGACTTCTCCACTCACTGCTATGTTCCTAGAAGAGTGCTTGGCACACAGTAATGCTCATTTAGCATCAATTAAATCTTTTCAATAGGCCAAGAAGTCCAGAGAAATAATTTAAATGCACAAAGATGACCCTTGAGGGATTCTCAAAACAAAACAAGAAAGCAGCTTAAATTTTCAACATCAGAGGGAAAATGAGTCATGGTGTGCTAACGTGGTGAAATGCTATAAAGCCATTATGATCAATACGAGGACTCTACAGCAAGTGGGTACTACAATATGTTAAGCAGAAAAAAGGAAAACAAAAGCTATTTAACCATGACAACAACCATCTGTATTCATGGATAAGGAACAAACTGATAGAGGTGGAAATAAAGAAAGCTGTGATGTGTAGAAACTGTACCTTATTTAAATACCTTCATTACTTTGCTATAATGTTTGAATAATAAGAATCAATGTTTCAAAAAAGTTGAAGACTTCAGCCTATTTTAGCACATAAATTTCTCAGAATTAAATTCTCCAAAGAATAATTTAAACATGTACAAATTAAATGATAAATTAAATATTTCATTTATCAGAAAAAATATGTCACCCAGCTAGAGTGGCTGAATGGTTGAGCTGGATTGATTCCTGGTCAGAGCACATGCCTGGATTTGCAGATTTGACCCCCAGTAGGGGGCACGCAGGAGGCAGCCAATCGTCGTTTCTCTCTCATTGATGTTCCTACCTCTCTATCTAACCCTCTCCTTTCCCCTCTCTCTAAAAATCAATAAAAACATATTAAAAAAACCCAAAAAGATATGTCAACGCCTGCCATGAAGAACTGTAGCAAAGGCTACGAATGTAGCCCCTGCTTCCTATCCCACCAAATCCACACGGACTTTAACATTTAATAGATCTGCTTGTAGAACCTAATTGCCCTTACCTCAGAATCACCCTAAACCAAAATAGCTTAGACGCATCATATCAGAAATAGTATTTTGGAGGAAAGAACACTTAAAACTACAAGATACATCCGTTCATAATACAGAAAACTAGAATATAGAAAAAAGAAAGACCTACTTCTAAAAACCCAACAGGTGGAGCTGTTAAGTTTAGGAGGGAAAAGCCGATGCAAGCAGGCACCAGGGACACTGTGCTATGGAGGGTTCAGGAGCGAAGAGCACACACAGTGAGAGGGTTAGAGCCAACTGTGACTCCTTAGGACCAGGCACCCTCACTCATCACCAGACTCGCCTGGTACCGAATGGGCACGCCTACCCGCTAACAAAATGGTGATACGAGTCATTACAAAAATGACTCTTTATGGCCTAGAGCTTGTAATCTCCTATGGACACCAGTCCTTAGGCTAGGCCCTCCTTAACCTCCTGTGACACCATAATACCCTTACATGATATTATTCTACAATGTCATTGTAATATTTGATATTTGACAACAGCATATTATACAATTATCCCAAATAAACTTACAAACTAATTCTTTCAATGTTGGGCAGCAATTTAAAAAAGGATAGGAAAGGAATTAATCCCTTTCAGGAGGAATTAAGGCACTGGGAAGGCATCCGAGCATTCTATATTGGCCCCTCTTGCCCTTTTGCCAAGAGGGACCCTCTTCTTACTAACCAAATACACACAGCTGATTCCTGAGCTTTCAGATTAAGCTGTGGCTGAAGCCTTTGGGCAGATGGCACCGTGGATCTGTCTCTCGACCAATGGCGTGAGCTGGGCCCTCTCTGGAGAAGAAACCTGGGTCCCCCGAGATATGTGATCAGTACCGGGACCCTGCCAGCAGGCGAGGGGACCCCAAGGCAGGTGCTGGACGAGGAGGCCACGGGGGCATAGACTACAAAAGAGACAGAACTGAACCTCACATCACCCTGTTTGGCCCCGGAGGATGGCTGGTTAGCCAGAGACGGGTAAGATTCCTCAGGGAAGGAACAACCTAAGACAGGCACAGTCGCAGAGGGGCCAACAGGATAGAGGTAAAAGGTCAACAGAGGTGGGGCACAGACCCTCATCCACAAACCTTGCAGGGGCTTGAATTCTCACCCCTCCTGAGGGAGGTCTCCTGCCCCCCTCCCCCCCGCCCCCCGGCTGCTTCGCTTCCCAGGCACAACTCATACCGGGACCCAGGCGGTAGACAGAGACTCGACCAGCAATAGCTGCTCTATATCTAAATCTAGTTTATTACCAGGAATGCTGAGGACCTACTCAAAAATGCAAATATTCCTTTCCACTAATATTTACAGGGTAAACTAAGATTTCTGCTTGAGTATTAAAATTGACAGTAAAATAGTAATCAAGTTTTCAGATTAATTTAAATTGGCCAAGTGAAATAAGTGAACACTCAAGAAAATTTAAGTGTACTGGACAAAAAGCTGTTCTTAAAACATTAACTAAAATATCTATTAGTAGTTCATTTCACTGTAAAATTGCCTAACATCCAAAGAACCTAAAGCAGTCATATTTGTGTGCAAAAATTAAAATTTAAAATGACCAAGACTGCAAGATAAAATTTCCAAAAGCCCCCTTTAATAAAAAAAAAGGGGGGGGGGGAGCCAGTGGGGTAATATCATGTAAGGAAAAATATCCTGTAAGTAAAATACATCTAGAAAATTCTTACTCCAGAAAAGTAAATTCCATTTGTAAAACCAACTGCAGGACACCCATGAAAAAACACACATGGTGTCAAAATAAGCCAAAGGAAAATCATTTAGGCAAAAATAAAAAGAATCCCAAGTCTATTTTGCAGAAAGAATCCCTTTGTTAACTTTTGGTCGAGAATGTGTTTGTGTGTTTGCAGAGAACAACTCCAAGATCATGTGGGTTCCTGCGACAGTGAGGAACTGACGGGTCTGTTTCAGCCACGAGGACGGTCCAGAGATGGGGGACGCTGACGACACCTTGCCATGCTAGCAGTCGGCAGCTGTGCATGGCTGCAGGTGGCCCAGGACCATACTAGAGAGGATGGATCTTGCATTGCCACGATGTGTCCACCTTCTGGATACCATGGCTGACATGTACACATGAAGAACTATTTGACATTGAAACTGGGACTCAGAACAGTTGGACATTGAAACTGACACTCAAACATTTTTTTGTTCTTATACATTTGTTTCTAGTATGCAGAGACAAATTATTTTTGAAGAAAAGAAACAGGGGGCAGTGATTGATATAGAGGCAGGGTGGCCTTGAACAGGCTGTCAAGCTACAGGGGGAAGGCTGGGGTGGATGGGAGGCGGATGCTGGGGGAGATCAACCGAAGGACTTGTATGCATGCATGTGAACATAAGCAATGAATGAAAGACACTGGGGCGGGGAGGGGGGCAGGTGAGGACATGTGCCAGGGGGGCAAGGGAGGCTGGGGGGGATATGGGGGGGGGAGGAAAACATATGTACTACTATTAAATATAAGTTATATTGTAGGAGAACCAAGATGGCGGCATAGGTGGAACACCTATCTTGCCGTCATACTCAGCAATTTTAATACTACAGCTTCACGAAGGAACAAACACCTTTCAGAATCACCAGAAAGCTCGCCGAGTGAGGATTCCACAAATAAAAGTGAAGATAGGACACTGTGACTCGGAGGAGCGGTGGCGAACAGCGTTGAAAGATTCCTGCGGAGAGAGGTTTGGAGTGCGCGCCGCGGAGAGGGCGGGCAGCTGAAAACCGGCCAGTTTTCTAGAACGGGGAGACAAAGACGTCCCACTGGACTGATTCTCCAGCTCTGGGCGAAGTCCAGAGAACCCACTATCACACGGGGTGAAGACTGGACGGTGGGAGGGCACGCCGAAGCTCGGGTGCTGCCGGGTCTGTCGGCTTGTGGAGAAGGCAGCTTCCGCGCGAACAGCTCGGCTGCGTGACTGGGCAGAGAGCGCTCTGCGACTCGCTCTCTCATTCAGAAAACCATCAGTCTGCTTTGCTTTACGACCCTGGGGGAGACATTGCGCACACAGACTCATTTTGGGAGAGTCTGAATTCCCCGGCAGCCGGTGGAGCTCCGCAGCGGCTCTCTCTCAGAGGTGCTGGCGGCCATTGCCCCCGGCACAGAGTCCCCGGGGCCGCATAGGGCGGAGCTAACGCTGTCTGCTTGGCCCGGAGACTCCGCCCATCCAACCTGAGCACAGCTGAGCTTCACAGACAATTGGCCTGGAGGTCAACCCCTCCAAGTGCTAACAACGATTAACTGAGCTTAACTTCAGCAAGACTGTGCAACCCATATCCACCACAGGTAACCGGGGAGGCTGAGCCACTGTCCCTAGTAGGAAGTCTACCACACAAAGCTAATTGACCAACTCAGGGAAGCAGCCACCATGCAGAGACATGGAAGGAAATCAGATGTGAAAGAAATGGAGGAAAAAAAACGACTGGACATGGAATTCAAAACCACGGTTATAGGGTTTTTCAAGAGGCTCCAACAAAAGGTCGAGGCCTATAAGGAAATAAGCAAGACCACAAAGGAAATGATCAAGACCAACATGGAAATGAATGAGTCATACAAGGAAATGAGCAAGACCCTCAAGGATATAAACGAGACCTGCAAGGAAATGATCAAGACCAACATGGAAATGAATGAGTCCTACAAGGAAATGAAGGAGACCCTCAAGGATATAAGGGAGACTCTCAAGGATATGAAAAAGGACCAACCAGAAATTAAGCATACAATGACTGAAATAAAAAATAGTATACAATATAGACCTAAAAGTGCTCTGGAGCACCCCAAGAACCAAGTTAAAGATTTGAAATACAAAGAGGGAAAATCCACTCAGCTGAAAAAGCAAGAATCCAAAAGAATCCAAAAAATTGATGATAGTGTAAGGGGCCTCTGGGACAACCTCAAGCATACCAACATCCGAATTATAGGGGTGCCGGAAAAAGAGAGAGACCAAGACAATGAAAACCTATTTGAAGAAATAGTGACTGAAAACTTCCCACACCTGGTGAAAGAAATTGACTTAGGAGTCCAAGAAGTGCACCGAACCCCAATATATAGGAACCCTAAGAGGACCACACCAAGGCACATCATAATTAAAATGCCAAGAGCAAAAGACAAAGAGAGAATAATAAAAGCAGCAAGAGAGAAACAGTTGGTTACCTATAAGGGAGCACCCATACGATTGTCAGTGGATTTCTCAACAGAAACGATGCAGGCCAGACGGGAGTGGCAAGAAATATTCAAAGTGATGAACAGCAAGAATCTACAACCAAGATTACTCTATCCAGCAAAGCTATCATTCAGAATTGAAGGTCAGATGAAGTGCTTCGCAGATAAGAAAAAGCTAAAGGAGTTCATCACCACCACACCAACATTATATGAAATGCTGAAGGATATTCTTTAAGAAGAGGAAGAAGAAAAAGGTAAAAATATAAATTATGAACAACAAATACACATCTATCAACAAATGAACATAAAAATCAGGTGAATTGATAGGCTGATGAACAGGATAAACTGATGAATATAACAGAGACATGGACATAGAGAGGGAATGGACTGACAATTCTTGGGGAGAAAAGGGTTGTGGGAAGTGCAGCAAGAGACTGGACAAAAATCTTGCAACAATGGGAGAGGACAGTGGGGAGGGGGAGGGGAGGGTGGAGGGTGGGATAGGTACAGGGTGGAGGGGAGCTATAGGGGGATAAAAAGGGGAAACAATGTAATTAACAAACTGAACAATAAAGATTAAAAAAATTAAAAAATATATATGTTATATTGTAAATAATAATAATAAAAAAAATGACTGTTTAGTGTGCCCTTCAGAAGGCAAAGAAGTATTGCTACATTTTGGGAAGGTTTCCATTCAGAATGTTCAATACAATATATTGGTGCTTAAAGAATCTTTAGCTACTAGAAAACTCATGTATACAGAACCATCTTTTCCCATGATACCCAACAGCTGATTGCTACGCTCTCTCATATTTTCATAAATAGTACTCACATATACATTTTCTCTCAGGAAACCACATTATAGGTCAGAAATATCAACTCCCCCCAATAAGCCCTTATTACAGACACTAACTCACTTACATACTAGAAGGTGTTCTGCACCACCCTACATACCCCCATTAGAACAAGAGCTTCTGCTTTAGCTTCTTCTGTTTGTGGAAGATGAAGATTCATCTCATCGCCATCAAAATCTGCATTGTAGGGTGTACACACACACTCGTTAAATCTGAAGGTCCGATGGGGCTTGACCCTGGCCTGTAGAACACGAAACAAGAGGAGGGCTCAGTCACTGATCCAAAACCGTCTTAGTTATTTAAAAAATGTCTTCATGGGAAAACCAGAAAATGTAGATTAAGGAAATAAACCTCTAGTGCAGTGGTTCTCAACCTTTTTAATGCCATAACCCTTGAATATAGTTCCTCACGTTGTGGTGACTCCTAACCATAAAATTATTTTTGTTGCTACTTCATAACTGTAATTTTGCTACTGTTAATGAATCATAATGTAAATATCTGTGTTTTCCGATGGTCTTGGGCTCTACAGCAGCGGTTCTCAACCTGTGGGTTAGGCGACCCTGCTAGCGGTTCTCACCACCTAACCACAGGTTGAGAACCGCTGCTATAGAGCCTAAGACCATTGGAAAACACAGATATTTACATTATGATTCATAATAGAAGCAAAATTACAGTTTTGAAGTAGCAACGAAAATAATTTTATGGTTGGCGGTCACCACAACATGAGGAACTGTATTCAAGGGTCGGGGCATTAAAAAGGTTGAGAACCAGTGCTTTAGTGTGTCCTGTTGGGTGACACATGTCACCTGTGGACTCACTCACCACAGCCAATGTAAGGAACTAGTTTTACTGCTGGAGGCAAACAGCAGCACTGGAGCCACGTGAAGACCCCCTGGCCCATGACATCACAGTTTGCTATCAGTAAAATTTACAGCAGTTAATTAAAACACACAGACTACATAAATGCATGAGTTTATAATGACAATGAAGGAAGGAAAATCCAAAATAAGCAAATAAAGAATCTAAAACAACCAAATGGGAAGTAACTGAGCACCAACTTTTTACTTTCCAAACTGATAAGGAAAAAGAATTAGGTATATGTAGGCTGCTTTTCCTTTATGAATTGTATTTTTAGACAAGCAGCTAGCTCTAGTTTTTTAGTAAAAGGATCCTTCGTATTAAATGTGAAATAAATGATCCTAATGAAATAATGTAGGCAATGATCATAGATGAATGAAACTATTAGAAGAAAGGTTGGTTGATGAGGAACCTTTCAAAGAAGACATCAGATGACTCCTTATACTTGTCAGCCTAAATAAGAGAGGGACATTCAGATAACACGTGCTTCCTTAAATAAGCCCCCTGGAAGTAGCCCACACCACTCACAACCCTTCTTGTCAAAAAGTTGAACCTGTATCTGATCATGTCTTGAGAGCTAACACTTAACTCCATACCTATACAAACTGAGAGCATGGGACATTCTCTCGGACAAATAACATGGATTTTTCAATAATGACATTACAATTTAAAAAAGGAGGGAGGACTGTTCCAGACACCTTAGCTATGTATCATCCAAATGTTAACAGGTAGACTCTGCATCCTGATCTGAACAAACCAGCTACAAGTTTTTTGAGGCTCTGAGGGAATCTGACTGTGAACTGGGCACTAGACACTGCCGAATAGAGTGACTGTTCATTTTGTGAGGTGTAACAATGACACTGTGGTTACTGCGTGGACCTTACACAGTAAACGGAACACACATGGAAAAAGACAGGGCATCTGGGTTCATCAAAGAAAAAAGGAAGATATGCAAGTAAGGCCAAATCAAGAAATCTGAATAAAGAGGATGGGAATATGAGACTTCACAATAGTATTCTTTGAATATTTAAAAACATTCAAACAAAAAATGTCTTTAAAAAGAAAATGTTCCAAAGCTAAGCAGAAGCTTCTAGAAAAGGAGGGCTTCTGTTTCCCCTAAATCCCATAATCATATCCTCATAAATCATAAACTGCTGCTTTGGTATTTCACTGCTTTCAAGGTAAAGACTGATGCAATATATTCACAAACTACTGAAAAATGAAATCCAGAAAAACCTGACTTTCAGAGCCTGTTTAAACACTGTTTACAAATGGGCTCATGGTTCAATGGCTTTGAAGATAGGCGAATTGATGAATATTTAACAAACTAGAGGCCCAGTGCACAAAATCCATGCACGGGGGGCAGAGGATGTCCCTTAGCCCAGTCCACTCCAACCTGGGACCCCTCGAGGGATGTCCAACTGCCCATCTAGGCCCGATTCTGGTAGAATCAGGCCTAAACAGGCAATCAGACATCCTTCTCACAATCCGGGACTGTTGGCTACAAACTGTTCACCTGCCTGCCTCCCTGATTGCCCCTAACTGCTTCTGCCCGCCAGCCTAATCACCCCCTAACCACACCCTACCAGCCTAATTGATGTCTACCTGCTCCCCTGCTAGCCTGTTTGCTCCCAACTTCCCTCCTCTGCCAGCCTGGTCACCCCTAACTGCCCTCCCCTGCTGGCTTGATTGCCCCCAACTGCCCTCCCTTGAAGGCCTGGTCCCTCCCAACTGCCCTCCCCTGCTGACCTGATGACCCACAACTGCCCTCCCTTGCAGGGCCTGGAACCTCCAATGGCCTTCCCCTGCTGGCCATCTTGTGGTGCCATCTTGTGTCCACATGGGGGCAGAATCTTTGACCACATGGAGGCAGCCCTCTAGTGTGTTGGAGTGATGGTCAATCTGCAAATTACTCTTTTATTAGATAGGAGAGGCCTGGTGCATGGGTGGGGGCCAGCTGGTTTGCCCTGAAGAGTGTCCTAGATCAGGGTGGGGGTTCCCTGGGGGTGAGGGGCAGCCTGGGTGAGGGGCCTGTAGAGGTTTGCAGGCTGGCCACGCCCCCCAGCCAACCAAGCGGAGGCCCTGGGATTAATCTATGTCTAAATTGAAACTTTGTAGCCTGGAGCGGAGCCAAGCCTTCTGCTTGCTCCAGGCGGCAGCCATTTCTATTTGAAACATTGTAGCCTAGAGTGGAGGCCTAGGCTAGCAACAGCAGGCAGAAAGCTTGGCTTCCTCTGTTGCCAGGGAAACCCAAGCCTCTGTTCTCTCCTGCTCAGTAGCTGCTGCCATTTCTGTATGTTTTATAACTGAAACTTTGTAACATTGAGTGGAAGCCTAGGGAGGCAGAAAGCTTGGCTTTCTCTGTTGCCAGGGAACCCAAGCCTTCCTCCTACTCTCAGTGGTGGCAGCCATCTTGGTTGGGGTTTGTTTGCATAATTTGCTCCTGATTGACTGGTGGGCGTAGCTGTGGGCATGGCTTGTGGGTGTAGCAAAGGTACAAATTTGCATATTACTTTTATTAGATAGGAGGATTAAAATTGCACCTCATTTCCATTTTAAATTTCCAGAAAAAGAAACTGCTGCAAAAACGAAATCACCAAAAAAATGTAATTTAGGATCTTAGTTGGAGAACTATTGCAAAGAAAAAAATATTTTAAGCATTTTAGTTTCTTAGTTAATACGCTAAGTTAAATCAAAAGTCAATTTTTTATCATATCTGTTTTACATAAGTTTGTGTACATATATGTATATATTTTAGTTTGCAAGTGAAATCATGCTAGTCACTTTCACACTAATTTTCAATTAGTTCCTCTCTGTTTAAGAGTATATTACATTATAAATATTAAAAACATTGAAGAAAAACTCTAAATTTAAGTTTCCCTCAAATTAAAAAGTGGGAGAAAAGGAAAAGCAGGTTATGGCAATTTTAATTTTAGAAGTTTGGAACTTAGCATCGTTTACAGCAATTTCCACTCCACAGAAAATCAGACCAGAAACCACACACTCACCAGGTGTGCCATGATGCTCAGCTTGTGCAGCGAGGGCTGCCGGTTGAAAAGCACCACATCCCCATCTATGAGGTGTCTCTCCACAATGTCCCCGTACTTGAGTTCTTGAGCCATCTTTTCCCTATTCCCATATTTCAAAAACCTGAACACACAATAAATAAACATGATATGTGAGAGCAAGGTCTCCTCACTACATTTCTCCCTCGTCATATCAGAATTCAAATTCTAAAATGATCATATCTCATTGACTCTAAGGTGCTCCCAGAGGCATCAATTAAACTATGACAAGCTGATCGTAACATAAAGGTTTATTTATCCCAATGTGCTTTGTCCACCTAGATCCAGTAACACTAAATGGTAGGAAACAAATGAACACTTCATGTATATTCAATCATCAAATGGGGAAAATGATATACCTAGACTCACTGCAATTTAAACACTTATTTTCCACATGCTAAATACCCCCCGCCCCCCCCCAAAAATAAATAAATATCCCCAAAACTGTACTCAGGACTGCATTCTGTGGCTAACCATGGCAACAATGACCTTGGTCATGAGTTACACCCAGTTAGACTGGGAAAGTGTTACCTTTTCATCTGTGTGTGTCTCTGCTGAATGAAATTGGCTCCTGGGTGAACTTCAGGTCCATTTTGAACCAATTTCCTCAAAAAGTTAATGTTTGCTTTGTTTACCTGCAGGACCACAATGAGATACTATTAGATTATATTTCCTATACTCTACTAGGTATTCAATACACTGAATTGTGTCTCAACCTTCACTTTCTTTGTGTGGCTCTAGGAGGGAGAACTGCAGCGCCTGTGCATCTTGCTGCTTAGGGTCATGTGTGTAATGACAATGGATTGGCATACAGAAGCCCAGGTTCTAGTCCAAACTTGGTCACTCACTCCCTGGATGACACAGCCAAATCCTTCACTCACCTTTGGTATCCCCACCAAAAAAGAGCATGGGGTGGACTAATCTGTAGGAACATTCCACATACTTGTGATCTTCAAAACAGGTGGCTACTTCATCTGCCATGATTTACCATGGGCTTCTAATATTTCAAAGTGGTGACACTAGCACAGAGAACCTAGTCTGCAACACTGTGTCCTACAGCCTGTTGGACTACAGTCTCCTAGAACACCCATCGCAGAGCAGGAAACTTTGGATAACCACTAACTCAACTGAGGACCCTCCCCGTAAGTTTTATCAGAACCGCCTATAATCTGGCCAATTATGAGTCTAAGGCAAAGCCAATTAATAGCCTCCTGTTATCAGGCCCTGTACAGCTCAGTTAAAAAAGGGCACTGTGTATTTTACACTCATGATGAGTGTGCACGGAGGCAGAGTGGTGCAACCTTTCTGGGTATACATCAATAGTCTTAAAATGCTCAAAGCCTTGACTCAGTGAGTCTAAAGTTTTAATAATAAAAATCCATCCCGCCCTGGCCAGTTTGGCTCAGTAGAGCATCTGTCTGTGGTCTAAAGGGTTCTGGGTTCGATTCTGGTCAAGGGCACAAACCCAGGATGTGGGTTTGGTTCCCAGTAGAGAGGCATGCACGAGGCAGCCAATCAATGATTCCCTCTCATCATCGATGTTTCTACCTGTCTCTTCCTCTTTCCTCTCTGAAATCAATAAAATATATATATATATATATAAAATTCTTTCACTTAAGAAATAAAAATCCATCCCAAGAAAATTGTGTGTGGTGTTTATCAATTAGCTCCTCTCAAACATGAGGTATGAAGCAACACAGAAAGATGTTAAAGATGATAGCATTTGGGAAAAAATTGCAGAACAGCACATTTAATATATCTGTGAGTACATATACAGTTCTGCTTGTACATGCTGCACCTATTACACATAGCAATGCAACAAACAGGAAAGATACCCTATACTAACACATGCCAAATTGTGCACTGAGGGGAACTACAGAAGATTTTCCACTGTCTGTTGTTTGGAATCTTAAACTATAATGTAAAGGACTGGATTCAAAACACAGAATCAAGCAGATGAATGGTACTTACTTTTTCAGGAAAAGTTAGAATTTTGGCCACATGAACTGGCACAGCTACCTCATCAATCCGGAGGTTGGGGTCAGGTGAGATGACTGTTCTGCCAGAAAAATCCACCCTCTTTCCTGAGAGATTGCCTCTAAATCGACCTAAATAAATAAAAGTGTGTCACAGGTCTCCAAGGCACACAGTATGCCATTTGGGATAATGTGGGCAGAAAGACAAAGAAAAGTCTGTGATCCCCAATTATATAAGCTGGACATGCACTCGAAAACGAACAAGCAAGCAAACAAAGGCAGTAAACTATCTCCTGCACATTTTGTTGGCAACATACCCTGTTTTCCCTTCAGGCGCTGGACAAAACCCCGGGTCCATTTCTTGGGTGCCATGTTAAGGGGGATGCCCGAGAGCTCGCTGTTGATGTAGAGGGCACACTGCAGCTGTAAGAAGTCCCAGTCTTCCATGATCATCTGGGTCTTGGCTCCTGATATCCGATGCTAAAAAGGAACAGAGAAGGAACAGAAACGCACCTCGTCATCTTGACTTTCTGGCTCCCAAATGTTTGCACAGAGCTACTCTAAACTGTAGGGGTTGCCAATGGTAACGGGAAGCACTGACCTTTTTAATGACATCGTTTAGGAAAATGATTTCTGTCAATTTCATTGTGAGATCATCTTCATTGGTGCCAGATTTCAAATCACTCACGACGGAGGGTCTGATGCACAAGGGGGGCACTAAAAGTCGAGTGAGAATCAAATCGGAGGGCTTTCCAGCTTCCGGGTTCATCAGAAGAAGAGGGACATCTTCAGCTGGGATTTGCTTAAATAAATTCAGAACTATTAAGGGATTCAAGTTTTCCTATGGACAGGAAAGAGATACGTTAATTTCCATAGCTTAGGCAAGGGCTTACTCTCTATACTCTCTAGCCTACTCACCACTTAGAATCTAAATGTAAGTGATGACAGATTTCTGCTAATATGCCATATTGTGAGAGCCCTTAAAATATGTATGCCTTTTATTCCAATTATTTAAACCAATAATTCCACTTCTCTTAATTATTCCAAAGGGGATGATTAAAAATTAACATAAAGGTCTTATTCACTAAAGCTGTTGTTAATAGTGAAGTTGGAAATAGCCTGACAGGTTACTGGCTAGATAAAATCATACATCAAAAATTACAAAGCCACTACAGAATAAAATAAAATAAAAAATACTACAGAATGTAGCTATTGCCATGAAAGATGTTCACAAAATACTGGTAAATGAAATAAGCATGTGTATAATATGATCTCATTTAGAATGTACGTCTATGCAGAGAAGAGGAAATGGAAGAGTTTACCAAGGTTTTAACAGTGCTGTCTTTCAGTGAGTAGAATTATAATCATTTTGCTTCTATTTTTACATTTAAATTTTCTGTAGTGAACTTACATTGGTCTCTATTAACTTCATTTAATAGAAGTGCCATGCTGTAACAACTTACTCATAAGGTAAGAACTAGGCAAATTATCATAGTCAAAGATCAAAGGGAAGAATGATCAGCTTGTGTCTTGTTGCTGCCTACTGATTTTTCTTGGAATCAAAGATCATGTGACTGCGAATATATGCTACATGCAGAATTTGCTCTGTATAACTTAATGAGAAGGGGAAGAAAGTTAAGGAAGAAATGTCTGAACAGCTACTGCCCTCAGAACAGTGCCACAAAAAAAAACTTACTGCTGTCCCATCCTGGAGGAAATGGCAGTAAAGTCAGGGAGAAGGAAGCTTTTCCAATCCACATCACCACTCCGAAAAAAAATTCCCTTCCTCAGTTTCCCTGTTTCCCAGCAACTGGGCACCTCACTATCATCTGTAGCAGTTAGAGGGGAAATCTAAAACTGATCATAGGATTTTAGGGAGGGGATGAAGGCCAGCTACATGGGCTGAAGGCCATTCCAGGAGGGCAGGATGACTGGCAAGAGTCTGGAAGCCATTTCTTTGTAAGAGCAGCTACTCGAAAAGTGCTATCACAACTGCCTCCCTGGAGGCACCTGGAGGAGGCTGGTGACTTATTCTGCTCTCACCAGCAAGCACAAGTCAGGGACCCACGAAGACAGCAGAGGACTGTTATGCACAGGGCAGAGCATCCTAGCAGCTAGGGCTCTAGTGTGGGCTGCTTTCAGGTGGCGGTGAGGGAACATTCCTGGTAGGATGGCAGCCAGGGCAGCTTGTCACCCAGTCTGCCAGGGATATCATGGAATGCATTTCACCTGTTGGGGAGATAAGACTGATGACATCTAAGGAGGTACTTTGTCTGCAGGTCCACCAATCCCTGGATTTGCATTACAATCGAGAGTGGACAAACAGTAGTCTTCCGGGGACAAAGTCCAAAGGTTCAGTTCAATTCCTACATGATGTGTAACCCAGTCTCAGTCACCCTGTGCTGCCTATAAAGGCACAGGGTTCCACTTTGCTGAAAAGGAAATGAACTAGGGCCTATTGATAATCTCAGAGACCCTGCCAGGCTCCAAACACCATAACTAGCATCAAACAGGACCTCAGAAACATGGATCTTGTTAGGGACCGAGCTTATGCAGAAGAAACCACCAAAAGTACATGACAAAGCACAAGTGTGATACACGACACAGAAGTTGTACACCTGGGAGAGGCAAGGCTGAGATCTAAAAGGGGGTCCATACAGCAGAGGGGCTGCACAGAAGCAGTCAAGGGCTGGGAATTCTGGTGACGCCGAGGAGGAAAGGCAGGCCCGATTAAGCCAAAGGGATACTGAGTCTGAGCACAGCAGAGGTGGGAGGAAACCTCATCATCTTTATCACGATTGCTATCACAGGAGTGCTGGTGGCAGTGGAAACTACTGCTGCCATGAGGCAACATGCTCTAAGCACTTGTATGTGTCAGGCACTCTGCTAAGCACTGGATCTGGAATCATCTCTTAATCCTCACGATACTCTTGTAATCCCTGCTCTGCAGCTGAGGATACTGACGTACAGGTTGGGTCATGTGTCTGACATCATGGAAATGGCGAAGCTGGGCTCTAATCTCAGGTCTGTTTGACCCTAAAGACAAAACTCATAACCACTATCCTAAACCACCTCTAGGGTGTCAACCTGGGTAAAGTGGAGTGAGGGCACGGGGAAGTGGTTGCGGGGGGGGGGGGGGGGGGGGGGGATGTCCCAAGGGCCCAGCTTAGTGGACTAGGTCAGTGGCTCTTAAATGGAGGGGATCCTTCCTACGCCAAGTGACTTAGGAGACTTTTCCAAACAAGATGCCTCCGGCCCTAGGGAGAGTCACTATTGTGGAAGTGTCAGAAGAGCGGTCCTTAGCAAGTGAGGATAGTGCCGCGAGTTCTGGGCAGAGAGCTAGCAAGGGAAAGTGCCAGTGAGATGCCAGGGAGGCTGATCTGAGAGCAGCAGAGTGACTAGGGGGAAACACGAGTAAGGCTGTACCCTCATGCAAACTGATCAAGGCTGCTTGCCAGGCTTCTGACAGCTTTCTGCCTCACACACCCATCTCCACAGTGGCAGGTCATCAATTCCTGTCCACTCTTACTGTACACAATGATTCTGGCCTCAGGCTCCACTTACCTAAGTTCAGGGCTGGTTCCCCTTTTTTCAATTTCAATCATAATTTATACATAGTAAACTGCCCAAACCTTAGAGATTTTTAAACCTCTACATGCACACACCTGTATGCATATATATCATCATTCAGATCAAGATACAGAGTATTTCCATCTCTCCAGAAAGCACCTGGTGCTCCTCTCCCAGCCAGTGTCTCGGCCTCACCCCAAGGTAATGGCTCCCCCCCCCCTCCCCCCCAGATGAGCCCTGCCTGTTTTTGGACTTGATTTAAATGGGTCAGACACTAGGTACTCTGGTACACAGCTTCTTCCTCATAGCAGGACTCTGAAAATCAGCCAGGTTGTGTGTCAGCAGTTATTTATTTCATTGCACTACATTCAACTGTATGGACACATGACATTTATCCTCCTGTTCACAGGCATTTGTGATGTTTCCAATTTTGGCTTTTACTAATAAAGCCGTAAGAAACATTTTTGTACAAACATTTTTGTGTACGTACATATACACTCATTTCTTTTGAGTATATACCTAAAAGTAAAATTGCTAGACCACATGTAGGTTTAACTTGATAAAAAAATTGCCAAACTTGTTCAGAGTGGCGATAACATCCACTTCCACATCCATGTATGTCAGATCCTTCCCTACACTTGGTTTTCAGGTTTTTTTACATTTTAATTTTCCTGGGAAGGTGTGTGTATATTTTAATTAGCATTTCCCTGATGACCAATAACAGTGAGCAAATTCTCATTTATCTATAGGCCATTGGGATATACCCTTTTAGGAAGTGCCAATTCAAGTCTTGCTCCCACCTTTTCAAAGTAAGTGGGTTTCCCCAGCCAGTGTGGCTCAGGGCCAGTGTGGCTCAACACTGACATCAACCGGAGGCCAGGGCACATGCCCTGGTTGTGTGCTCAATCCGCAGTACGGGGCGTGCAGAAGGCAAGCGATCAATGATTCTCTCTCATCACTGATGTTTCTCTTTCTCCCTCTCCCTTCCTCTCTGAAATCATCGGGTAATTTTTTTTCCTTAGCAATTTGTAAAAGTTGTTCCCTGTGTTCTGGCAACAAGTCCTTTGTCAGGATTTAGGAATTGTGACTGTTCTCTCCCAGCCGCAACCTGCCTTTTCCCTTTCATCATGGTGTCTTTTCAAGAGTAGCCATGTTTCGAAAACTTCACCACTTATTTATCTCCCTCCCTGCTCAAAGCCTTCAGTGGCACTACACGCCCCCGAGCAAGCGGCCCTCTGCCCAGTGCTCTCAGTTGGCCGTCGTGGGCCTGTAAACCAACTGCCTTGGCAAGAGCTCCTGCTCCCTCCTCACTGTGATCTTGGGCGATGCTGTCCTGGAAGTTTATTGTGAGGATTAAGTACCAGCACAAGGTGGGGCAAAGCAGGCGTAAGCTGTTGTTTGTGTGGAAAATAACATAATCATCAGTAAATGATAATACTAGTACAAGAACAAACTGTTTTGCGTACTCAAAGCTATAATCCTCCTTCTGTGTGAGCTAATCCATCTAAAGAACTCGAACAGGGTCGGTGCGTGACAGCAGTCACTAAATGTGAGGTACTTTTCCATCGCTCCCTGGTCTTTGGACTCCACCTCAGAGGAGCTCCTCCACAGCCTGAGCTCCCTGCCCCCGACTCTCTAAGCCAACTGGCATTTACACCAGATGGAACCACATCTTTCCTCAGTATTCCCTAACCAAGTCCGTAGTGACATTTTCCTCCCGATTTCCCACTGAACTTACCGCCCTTGCCAATCTTGTGAGTCAGCACTGCGGCCTATGATATTGGTTATCTTTTCACAGATGAATGGCTACCTACACATCTAAACTGTGGGATCCTTGATAGTAGACCCAGTGGTGGCAGCTCCTGATGCTCCCCCACAGGTCTCACAAAGTCTGGTACTCAGTAGCCACTCAACTCATTTGTTAGTTTTATATAGTATCAATTCTAGACAGTCCTATGTGAATTAAGAACTAATCAAGCTCCAAGCAGGGTAACAATAAGATACTTCATAAGATTCTGTTGGTCAAATTTATGTCAATAAAAGTAATGAGAATTACCTTATGTCTCATTATCCCAGTGAGAAACAGGATTTCTCAGTTTGTGTTCTGTAGTTATAATTTTGTAATCTTTTATAATAGAGATATGACATGTTACCTGGACAGTGGGAAATTTGTTAGCTGCAAGACCAGTCCACATTAGGCTTAGTGCTCAACACTTGTCACATGAAGTACTCTTGGAGATCTAACTTAACTGAACTTCTCATTTTGCAAAACATGCGTATATCAGAGAGTGGAGAGACAGAATGTGTGTGAGACCGGGGGGGGGGGGGGGGGGGTAGCGGGAGCAGAGAGAGCAGGCGGGGAAGGGGGAGGCAGGAAGAGGGCAGGCATGCACATCAGACTCACCTGTGCCCTCCCCAGCAGGGGCTCCACTTCTTTGTTGTACTCGATGGCTGTTTCAAAAGAATGAAGGAAATTCGATACGATAGGATCTACCATTTTTTTGTTGGTCTTGTATTTCTCATGAATTATCTTCAGTAAACCACACTTCTTCACAGTACCTGTGGGAATTTATTGCTAAGGTTAAATAAAAGATTACTAGCTAGGCTGGCCTGAGGTTACAGCCTGGTTAATGAAGTTACTAAAATTGCTACAGCAATGAAAGATGAAATGTGCACTCTGGCCGGGTAGCTCAGTTGATTGTTGACCTGTACACCAAAAGTTGGAGGTATGATTCCTGGTCGGGGCACATACCGAGGTTGCAGGTTTGATTCCTGGTTGGGATGTGCAGAGGAGGCAGCTGATCTACGTTTCTCTCTCTAAAAAATCAATTAAAGAAACCCCCAAAGCATATCCTCAGCAAGGATAAAAATAAAAAAAAAAAAGATGAGAGGTGTATTTCCTAACAGTGCACTAATTGCTAGGCTATATAGCCTAATTCGCAAGAAAAAGTTGACTTAGAAACACTGCATAAAGCTAACAGGCTAAAGGGAAGAGAATGAGTGGAAAGGGTTACTGCTGAACCTTTCCTGCATTCTGCTCACCATTGAAAGCGCCACAGTGATGGCAGATGTTTTTCTTTCGGCATTTATCAGAGATTTTCTTCTTCAGCCCTCGCTTCTGGAGGTAGGTCAGTCCGGGCCTCTTGAGATAATCCAGAAACTGCTTCTTCTCCTCTTGGGACAGCATGATGTGGCAGCAGGTTTTGCAGATCATCTTTCAAAAATTAAACAAAACAGATAAAAGAGGATGAAAAGTCTTCTTTTTAAAATGGCACCCCATGCCTTGCCCAGGACACTGAGTGAACATGTACTGAGGGACCTACAAAAAGATCTGCACAGAGGCAGCCTGAGCTCATGAAGAAGCTAGCCAGTCAGAGCTGGCCAGTAGATCTTTAACTTCTTTCTCTCTGTTGTTCTGTATGACTTGAATTATTATTTTACTATCTTTTACATGGCACTAGAGGCCTGATGCACGAAATCTGTGCAAGGGGCTCGGCCCTCACAGATGCGGCAGCTGCCTCTGCCTTGGCCTGGGCCATCGTAGCCGAGGCTTCGTCTGGAAGGTTGTCCAGCTGTCCCATTTAATTAGCATATTACGCTTTTATTATTATAGATCACAACCACTTACTCAAGGAAATTTAAGAAATAGAGAATCCTTAAGCAACTTACTTATTAAAGATAAAACATTACGAATTTAGTATAAAAATCTTCCCTAGATGTGTCTCCCACCTTCTCACAACTTCAAAGACCACTCCAATGTTTCCCAACTGGCAACTCCCAAGTTCATTCCTGGAATAGGAGCACACACACTTACCTGCAAGATGCCTATGACGGCTCGGAAGTACCCCACGTGAAAACAAGGCAGTTCCAGATCAATGTACCCGTAGTGACCCAGACAATCAGCCAAGTTTTTCCCACAGGTTTCACAAGGGCGGTCCTTCTCACTGGTACCCTTCAGATAAAAAGCACACCCAGTAATCAATGAGGACTGCCAGACAGCAAAGCGGGGACCAGTCCTCACAGGTGGCCAAGTGACTCGGAATCAGAATCACCTGGGAAGCTAATGTGTATTCCCATCCAATTGGCCGAAGGCTGGAGGCTCTGGGATGTGTGCGCAGTGGAACAGGGTGGATGGAAGGATTCCCTGTTTCTACTAATGTGATAGTTGCCAGTTTCGCTCGTAAGTCAGAATACAAGGAACCCGGAAGGCGTGGGGTCTTACCATCCTGTGGTCAAGCACCCCATACAGCAAGGGGGCATGGTTGTTGTCCTGGCTGTACAGGTTCTTACTCACAACCTGGATGTGCGCCTGCTGGCGCATCTCCTCAGGTGACTTCATTCCAAAACAGATGTGGCTTCTGGAATGAAAAGAAACAGGGGAGCAATTACATCAAAATCACTTACCAAAAGTGGTGATTACATCTGTGACCCACCATAACCAACCATATCCTCCCAACTGCCTATAGGCTCTGCGCCCCCATTATTATATTTTGAAACTGCTCCCATTTTTCCTTGGTAAGCATCCTTCATCCTGCTGGAATTGTTCCCACTCTATCAAAGGAAGGAGGGCTCACCGAGGTCACCTGCTGGTTGCTGAATCTGGTGAGAGCAATCTTTCACCCAGCTGCAGCATTACCAGCTGCATACTTCCCCCATTCCTGGAAATACTGTCTTCTCATGGCTTTGGCGACACCCTATACTTGGAGCTTTCTTCCCTTCTCTGGCTGATGCTTTTGTGGTTTCTTCTTCTACAGCCATCTCTTAAATATTGGCATCTCCCCCTACCTGGGGTGATAACCCTTATCCTCTTTTTTCATTCTACACATTCCTCCTGGGTGATCCCGGCACTTGAGTATATGTCGATGCCTGTCTAATCTCTAGCCGTAGGCCAGCTATTTCTATTCACCTGGAGACCATACAGACACCTGTTCTGGTGTCTTAATTAAGCCCTACAGGCACCTCAGACTGGATACTTCTAAAACAAAACCCAACACTTTCGCTCTCAGATCTGTTCCTTCATTCATTCCCTCCCCATTCCCACAACACTGAGGATTTACAATATCCCAAACATCATCCTGAGGGGCTGAGAGCACAGATTAAATAAGACAAAGTCCCCTGCCAACATGGAACTCACAGTCCAGGGTAGGCAAGACAGATAATAAAATGAACCACAAAACTGAATAAAAGCAGAGAATGAAATGATGTGAAGGGGTAGAGTTTAAGGAGCCTACTTCATGTTGTGTGGTCAGGAAGTTTCTGTGTAAAATTGACATTTAAGCTAATTTAGAATAAGGCACCAGCAATAAGATGATCAATCCATTGGCTGAGCATTTGAAATAGAGCAAAAATAGGGCAAGGGTCGCAGGACCAGCACAAGGCTGGCATTTCCTTTTTTATACAGATGTTTTGCTTTATAGATTTGAGGGAGAGAGAGATCAGTGTTCCACTTACTGATGCATTCATTGTAGTTCCCTGATTGTGGATCAAACCTGCAACCTTCTGTGGGGACAATGCTCTAAACACTCAGCTACCCGGCAAGCCTGGCATTTTCAAGGAACTGAATGAAAGCTGTGCACTAGAGCACAGAAAGCTAATGGTACAAGATGAAGCCAGAGAGGTCACACGGGGCTCAGGAACTATGATAGGGAATTTAAATGTTAGTGCAACAGAAGTTGCTGGAAGATTTTAAGCTGCAGTGTCAGGGATATAATTTGCATTTTAACAGTCACTGGGGTTGCTTTGTGAGAAGAGATTACATCTGAATAGAGGCGGGGGGGGGGGGGGGGAGGGGTTGGGGTGAGTGTGAGAGGCCAAGGCCGATTGGGAGAGACTGCCTGGAAGGATTCATCCAAATGAGGCACACTTTTCCATTCCAGAGAATGGCAACCATCCACACAGCTACCCAAGCAAGAAATTGTGCCATCTCATTCCTCCCTTCCTCATCCTGACTCTAAACCCCTTTGGAGTCCACTTCCCTCCAATGGCTTTGCCACCCCAGTGCAGGCCATCACCCCCTGCCCGGATCCCTGCCCAGGCCTCCAGGGTCTCCCCGCGACCCCCCCCCCCCCACCCTTATCCTGTCCTTCTGAATCACCAGACCTTTCAGGAGAACTCTGATCAAGCCTTTCCCCTGATTATCGAAAACCTTCAGAGGTCCCTCACTGCCTGCAAGATGACTTCGGAACCATGCTTCCTTCTCATCACCCACCCTGTCCCTCCCCATGGTTCTGGAAGAAAGCTGCCTGAACCCTTCACATTCGGTGCTCTCAGAAGCCCCCAGGCCCATCCTTGCCCTTGCTAGAGCCGATGCTGACTTGTCTACCTTCTGCAACGACACTGGGCAGTGAGGTCTTGATTGCCGTCCCATCTGTAAGGCCCACCGCTGGGCCAAGCACATAGCGCCTTCCTCATATATGCCTGCTGCCAGGACGAGTGATTTTCATCTTTCTACTGGGCGCTCTGAGAGGGGCCGCGGCCTCATAAAGCAGCTCTTGGGGAACAGGCCCAGGACGCAGCCTCCCCTCCGAGACTGCCCATCTCGGGACACAGCCCTGTAGTCGACAAGGCTGTCCGCTTGGGCACTGCTGCCTCCCGTCCTTCGCTCTACAGCAAGACCAGGATTAGTCCCCGCCCAGAGGCTCCCCATGCTGCAGTGGCGAAAAGTTCGCGGGGATACAGGGATCACGGCCTGATCTCGGGACAACTCGAGCTTCGGCCACGGTGTCCGCATCGCACAGGCCCACGCCCCTCCCGCCCGAGCCCAGGACCAGCCCTGCCTGCAGCCCCCCGCGGTGCAGACGTGCTCTCTCCGGGTCAGGATTCTTTGACCCACCGGGTTCTGATCTCTGTCCACCCCTTCGGCTGATTCCCAGCAGCCCCTTCCAACTGGCCCTCACCTCAAACCCTTACAGACCCGGACCCCTGACCTCGGGCCCCTATGCCTCTCCTTTCCCTCCCTTTGGCCACTCTTGCTCCACCTTACATTTTCTTGGCCACATCCGTCTCCCGGAACTGCTCCTTCACCATGGTGACGGCTGCCGGGGTAGCTCGCCACACTCGGGGAGCTGGATTAGATAAACGAGGTTCCCGACTCCTTCCGGGAGGGCTTCTAGACCCCACAGACGCAACCGCGGCAGCCTGTCGGCCACCATAAAGCGTCCCACGTGGTCGCTTCCGCTTCCGCTACTCGCAGGCCATCTGTCAAGAGCGGCCTCAGAAAACGCCGATGTTTTCAGTTCTAAATCCACTGCCATCTAGTGGCACCTCCTTGAAATTGCAGGGAGGCCGGGCCTGTATTTTTTATTTATTTTTTATTGATTTCAGCGAGGAAGAGAGATGGAAACATCAATGATGATGAGAGAATGATTGCCTGTGTCCTGTAAACCACCTAACTGGGGTTTGAGCTCCTACCCTGACAAGGATTCGAACTGTGACTTCCTGGTTCATAGGTAGATGCTCAATCACTGAGCCGCACAGGCCGCACCCACTCCTGCATTTTCAAAGTCTCATTTCTGCTTTATTTCTTCAGGTCTGATACAGACAGTTGTAGAGAAACTACAACTCATTGCCTTAGAATTTTCACACACCAGAGAGACAAAAATTGCTTGAAATAAAAAATAGTCATTATCAATATTAATAGCATCTTAATTAAAGTCTCAAATAGTTTAAGAGCATTGGAGGCTAAAATGAATCCTCCCAAGGAACAAGGGCACCATCTGGGCATCCAACAACAAAAAAATAAACAAGGCAGAAAACACAGCTATGCAGGCTCCTCCAGTTCACAAAGATATTTTTCAAAAGGAAATGATTAAACTCATATTCTTCATTGCAAAAACAGAAGCTGAAAGTGTCTTTTTAGAATGAAAAGTGAGCCACGATGAGCTAGAAAAACAAGATGAAGAGAGAATAGGAAGGAAATATCATTTATGTGTTGAAATAAATTGCTTGCCTATAGTCGGTCACAACCTGTGGGAGGTGATTAATATAACATCTTAGTGCACAAAACTAGCAAGGAAAGCACACCACCACAGGACTCAGTGCTACAGAACCTGCAATTTCTTTACTACTTTGGGAAACTATTATAAAGTGGATCAACAATCTTTAAATGTTATGAAGGGATGCTACCCTCTTTCCCAGAAAATAAGACAGTGCCTTATATTAACTTTTGCTCCCAAAGATGCTCTGGGTCTTATTTTCAGGGGGTGTCTTATTTTTCCATGAAGAAGAATACGGTACACATTTATTGTTGAACAACAAAAAAAGGAAATTTATTACCTGTGTCTATAGTAGTTGTTATCACAAACCAGCATAACCAGACAAACTGTGAATCCTACGGTATCAAGAATTTCTTGTTACTACCATTATTTCCATGTTACAACAATCTATGGTACATTTACTGATACTGATATTTACCGGTATGAACACAAAGTAAGATTTATTCTATGACAGTCATGTCATCATCTTCTGGAGCATCATCATAACAATCCAAACCCTGAATTTCCTGGTGAATTTCTTGTGACTCCATTTCTTTCAGAATCAGTGGACCAAATCTCTCATGTGTAGCATAGTACTGTCCTTAAATGAGTGCTTCTTGTCAAGGTAGCCTGCTCGTAGTGCATTTGCAATGCAACTGTCAGTGATTTTCTCCCATGAATTCTTCACCCAAGTCACAACTTCTTGCAGTTTAGGTTTCACAAAGTTTCCACACTGATTTTTCTCCATTCTATTTTCAATGTAGTCATTAATTTCCATGCACAAATTGTCCTTGAACGGCTTGTTTATTGCAATATCAAGAGTCTGGAGATAGGCTGTCATTCCTGCAGGAATCATTATTTGATCTATTTTTTTGTGTGTGTGTGAAGAAATGTCTTCATGTCTTTAGTGCGGTGAGTGCTGGCTGCACCCCAGACTAGCAGATCTCTTTGGCTTCCTTGCATAACAAGTGGCAGCATTAAATCGACCCACTTCCTTATAACTGCTTGTGTGGCCCAGGCTTTTTCAGTTTCAAGAATAAAAATATTATTGGGGAGGTCTTATTTTGTGGGGGATGCCTTATATTCCAGCAAGAGGCAAAACTGTAAGTAGGTCTTATTTTCAGAAGATGTCTTACTTTTGGGGAAACAGGATATCTAAATTTCAGACTCCATGAATCCTCACTAGTAAAACAATAATGTGGCAGACAAAAAGCAAACCACATGTTCCTAACCTATTTCAGCAGTTAATAGCTCATTGTATCTTTGAAGTAATGTTGACAATACTATATGAACAAGATTTGATGAATGCCTGGAGGTTAAGAGCAAAGGTTCTGGAACCACAGAGCCTCCAAGTTGTGTGACTTGGGGAAAGTTATTTAAACTTATTGCCTTATTTTTTAAAAAAAGGCCAGAATAGGTACCTGTAACAGGAGTTGCAATCCCAGGAGGGCCACACTGTTCTTTGCTAGTTGAAAAAACCATGAGTGGACCAGAGGAGACAGACATAGCCTTTATTACGTACACAATGAAGAAGACCCCATGGATGTCAGAGGAGTGAGTTTCTGCTCTGAATCAGGGTTGGATAGGGGCATAACTAGAAGGTAAGAGAGCACCCTGCATGCAGGCAGGACAAATACAGAGTCTGGTGAGGTTTTTTAGCCGTTAAGGACAAGGAAAGGCACTGGGGTCTGTGCTGATCTGCTTCTTATGGTCACTGGCCACATGGACACTATTCCATTGATTGGGAGGGTCATTGGGTTATATCTTCCATTGTCCCCACAGTAACCTAATTTTAGGGTTGGTGGGATGGTTAAATGGTATAATGAAGGTAAAAGTAATTAGAATGTAACAGGTAATCATTCAATGAATATTAACTATTCTTATTATTCTGAAGCATATAGGAAAGCTACCTTCAAAGCCTGTATCCTAGTTTCCTGGTCTACAGTAACCTTTGGGAAGTTCTTTCCTAATGCCTCTCTTTAAACATCCACACTTAAATTCTTTATCTTTACATGTCTCTTTCATTCTGAGTAACTAAATTTCTGGATCAATCAAGTACTCATTAGAAGCTCATTTTTTTGTAAGAACTAAGATTTGCAGAAAAAGTTATTTATTTTTAATAAGAACATCAAGAGATGGCAGAGAAAGAGAGAGAGAGAGAGAGAGAGAGAGAGAGGGGGAGAGATATGGAGGAAACATCAACAGAGAATCTCACAAAAATGCTAATTAGCAATAAATCAAAACAGTCAGTTTGAACACTTGAAATAGCAAAGGTTTTGAGTCAGGTTTCTGTAGTTTCTTTAGCTTTACCAACTTCTAATTCAGCTGAAGGTAATTTTTTTCTTTTTATTTGTTTATTTTTCTTTTTTTTAAAATATTTTTTATTGATTTTTTACAGAGAGGAATGGAGATGGGTAGAAAGCCAGAAACATCGATGAGAGAGAAACATCGATTAGCTGCCTCTTGCACGCCCCCTACAGGGGAAGTGCCCGCAGCCAAGGTACATGCCCTTGACCAGAATAGAACCCAGACCCTTCAGTCCGCAGTCCGACGCTCTATCCACTGAGCCAAACCAGTCTCGGCTATTTTTCAAACTTTATTTTTCAATTACAGTTGACATTAACTATTATTTTAATGTACTAGAGGTGCAATGCATGAAATTTGTGCAAGAGTAGGCCTTCCTTCCTCCAGCTGCCGGTACCAGCTTTCCTCTGGCATCCAGGACCTGGGCTGGCTTCCCTCCAGCCCCCGCTTTATCCAGAAGGATGTCTGGAGGGATGCTCAGTCTAATTAGCATATTACCCTTTTATTATTATAGTTTCAGGTGTGTAGCATAGTAGTTAGTTCCTGTCCCCCAATATTTCCAGTACCCATAGGCATGATAGTTATTTTAATAATACTGACTATATTACCTATGCTTTACATTCCCTATTTTGTATTAACTAGGGAACTGTTACAAGTGAACTTTGGTGTGGTTTCTTCAAACACATAAGAACTACCAATTTGTACTTCTTAACCCTTTCACCTCTTTCACCCAGTTCGCCAACCCCTCCCCTTTGGCAACCACCAGCCTCTCTCTGTGTTCATGGGTATGTTTCAAATTTGTTCATTAGATTCCACATATAAGTGAAATAATATGGTACTTATCCTTGGCTGGAGTTCATTTTAACTATAATTTGGTTTTAAGTAGGGATAATTCAGATAGTAGAGAATTGAACTGAAATTAATACGTGCTCAGGTAAACGTAGTCAGCGCTGAACTGTTCCATCTCCTTATTGGTTAGTTCAGAATTCTGGGTGTGGCCAAAGATGGATGATGCGGGGCCTTCGGCATTTTCAATCTGGCATTGGCATGGTCAGCTTCACGGTCTGGCCACGCCCCTACGCCGCGCCGCCGGGGTCCTTCCGTACGCGTTGATATGATTGGCCAAGGAAGAGTGGCTCTCTTTTCCTCCCTGGCTGCTTGAAGACAAACCTTCATCATGGTGAGTCTCCTGTACCCATGTAGTCATCCACTGCATATCCGAGCCATCCTTCGTCCCCCGCTCCCCACGTCTGCGCTACGGCCGCCCAAAGCCGGGTTGCTCTTCCCTGGCGTGTCGGCCTGAGGCCTGTTGCCGAGGGCCCCCGGAGATGCCGGCGGGGTTTCCAGACTGCGCTGCCGATCCGGACATGCCTTGTCGAGGGCTTGGGGAGGGAGGGAGAGAGGAAGCGGCTGCTGTGATTGTTGGTTTATTAGAGTTCAGAGGATTGGGAGGGCTGGCGCGAATCACTTGGAACCTCCAGTCGCAATGTGGGATAGGCGGTTTGCAGGGGACCGCTGCCCCCGGCGAGTTGGGGCGAATGCAATCGCTGTCATGTGTGAGCCAGAATTTTGTCAGCTGTTTGGATCCTTTCGTTACGCATTGGGGATACTGCTGTCTGGGAAGAGCAGCAGCATCCTCAGGTTGTGACTAGTTAGGGCCGTCATTTGAAAGGTTCGGCACCAGTTTTTTTTTTAGTCCACTCCACTTTGCGAGCTTTTTACCCCTGTCCCTTTATTTTCATAATTAGATACTGTTGAAGTGAACTTTGGTGTGGTTTCTTCAAACACATAGAAATCTAGCAGCCAGACGTTATGTGACATTCCCTTCTCTATCATTTTGCTAAAGGTTATTTCAGTTTGTTATACATACTAAATGTCCAAACTCTTTAGAGAGCTGTTGGGCCATTCAAAATGGAACCCGGTTTTATGGGCTATTGAGTTGGTCACTGAAGAAGAGTAGTTTGCATGCAGACTGTGCAGCGTGTCAGGTTTGTGCAGGATGCTGGTGACTGAAGCACTTGGGTCAGTTTTCCTCCAGAGAATGTTCTCAACTGGGGGACTTTTGCCTCAGAGGGGACAAAGTCTCGAAACATTTTTGGTTACAACTGGGAAGTGGGGATGCTCTGGGCATCTGGTGATTAGAGGCCAAGATTGCCACTAAAACATTTTAGAACGCTTAGGACAGCCCCACAACGAGGACTTCCTGGGACCACGGTGTCCTCAATGCAGAGGTTGAGATATCATACTCCAGGTGGTTCCCAAACCGCAGGGAAGGAATGCAGGTTCACATACAGCTGCTGGCTACCTTTTCTTGGTGCTTAGCTTGTGTGCTTGGGTCCTGTGAGCTAGGCGCACAGTGGTAAGTGGGTTGGGAGGAGGTGGGAATTTGGGCGTCTTTTTTTATTGAAGCTTTCCTGTTACGAGTCCCTGTGGCTCTTGAACACTTGAAATGTGGCTCCTGCAGCTGAGGAATTGCATTTTAAATGTTACTTAATTAACTGTCCACATACGGTGAGTGCCTACTAATTTGGACAGCACAGTTCTAGATCTTGGGGAAATCACAAGGCCAAGAAAAGGTTAAGTAGTTTTATTAATTAGTGTTAATGTTTTCAGAATGACACAGTAACCATCCGGACCAGGAAGTTCATGACCAACAGACTACTTCAGCGGAAGCAAATGGTAAGGAAGGAGCACATCAAAGTTTGGTTAATTGTTCTCCATTTTTAAAAGATGTGTTACATTACAATAAGTACTAAGCTTGACATTTTCTTTTAGGTCATTGATGTCCTTCACCCTGGGAAGGCAACAGTACCCAAGACAGAAATTCGGGAAAAACTAGCCAAAATGTATAAGACCACACCTGATGTCATCTTTGTGTTTGGATTCAGAACCCACTTTGGTGGTGGCAAGACCACTGGATTTGGCATGATTTATGATTCCTTAGATTACGCAAAGAAAAATGAACCCAAACACAGACTTGCAAGAGTAAGTATCTTCAATTTGTTACAGCTGCTGAAGATATTCTTCAGTAGCATTGTATTGTGGGTACAGCGAAGTAAGCAAGAGCAAGCAGTCGGGGGAGGGACAACATACAGACCTAATGAACTCTAAAGGGATTAAGAGAAGGTGATAAAGGAAAGGGAGAGCATAGGGTTTCAGAGGTAGAGTCTGCAGCATTGCAGGGGATAGCTTTTGAGCTGGGTCTAGAAGGGCAGGTAAAGTACTATTCTTGGAGATAGGAACTGTAAGTGGGGGTGAATTTGGAAAGGTTGTTACCAAATAAAGTGAGATCCTTTGTACCAAATGTCTGATTTTGGACTTAATTCCCATAGGTAGCCAGAAGCCAGAGTAGTATTTGGGTAGTAAACTAAACTAGCAAATGGATTATTGCTTTTTTTTTTTTTTAATCCTCGCTTGAAGATGTTTTTTCATTGGTTTTTAGAGAGTGGAATAGAGAGGGAAAGACAGCGAAAAATATAAATGAGAAAAACACATGGATTGGTTGCCTCCCTGTCTGGGCAGGGGAGGAGCCTGCAGCCCAGGTACATGCCCTTGGTGAATAGAACCTGGAATCCTTTGGGCCACAGGCCAACGCTCTATCCCTGGAGCCAAACTGGGTAGGATTGGATTGTTAGTTTTTATTTTTATTTATTTCAAAGAGGAAGGAAGAGAGAAATATCCATGATGAGAGAGAATCATAGATCGGCTGCCTCCTGCACGTCCCCTACTGGGGATCGAGGCTGTACTTGGGCATGTGCTCTTGACTGGAATTGAACCTGAGACCCTTTGGTCCGCAGGCCAACACTCTGTCCACTGAGCCAGACTGGCTAGGGCTGGATTGTTACTTCTTATGGCTATCCTCTTAAGCCCTTTTTCTCCTTGCTGTTAGATAAATGTTCTTAGAGAAGAGCTGTGAGGAAAATTATTGTGGTCTGGTCGATAGATGTTGCACTCTGCTGGGTGCTGGGAGGTGTTGAGGTGACACTAAAGCCGAGATCCTTGTAGAGATATGGAAGTAGTCTTTTAGGCAGCAGGAACAGTAAGTGCAAAAGTGGGCAGAGTGAAGAGGAGTAGATTATAGCAGTCTCCGTGGAGGGTGGGTGGAACTCATGGAAAAGGCTGGTGTCATACGGGAATAATGAATACAGAGATGAAATGGAAGAGACTGAGGAGAAGGCAAATGTGTGTGTGTCGGGGGGCTTTGCTAGCTTTAGGTTCAAGGCTGGACAAGAATAGCCAAGTCCCCTGAACTTAATCATGAGGGGAGTGTTGAATGGACATTTGTTTCCCGTGTTATTTGTACTCATTGTTTCTTAAGACCCTGTCTGTTGAAGTATTAAATGCACTTGAAAGGTTTGATTTGGCAAGCTGCATTTCTTGAGCTCCAGCGTGGTCTGTTTTCCTACCAGATTAGTGGTAATGATGTTTTGCAAATAACCTATATACATTCCTTTTTCCTTCAGCATGGCCTATATGAGAAGAAGAAGACCTCAAGAAAACAGAGAAAGGAACGCAAAAATAGGATGAAGAAAGTCAGGGGGACTGCTAAGGCCAATGTTGGTGCTGGCAAAAAGGTATGGTGATGCATCAAGGAAAATACAGAGGTGCCAACTGCAGGTCTTTAGTTTCTAGAAAAAAGGTTTTTTTTTCCTTTAATAATTTTTCTTAATGTTTCTTCCTTCCCACTTCTTCTGGATTACAGAAGGTAATGTATTTTGAGAAGCTATATAATGTAACCTCTTAACACCACATCACCTGTCAATAGAGTAGCTTCGCCCACAGTAGCTTCGCCACAGCTCACAGATTAGCACAACACGGCCACATCGGTTCAGTGATCACCCTGGTGGGCATCTTGCAAGCCCAATTCCGAGTTTTCATTTTACTAATTTGGCACAGGCTCACCAGGATGCAGATCAGGTTTTCTGAGATTGAACTTATTTTAAAATGGACAAGTGGGTTTAAGAGGCAGTTGAATCAATGTGGCCCGTGTTTTCCTGGCATGCTGGAGAGGCAGCTGAAATCTGAATTATTTACCTCTCCAGTTAGCCAAGACTTAAGTGATTTTAATGATGAGCAGCTTTTTACCAGCTTTGCCTAGCTAATTCTAAACAGTTGAATTAAGGTGTTGGGTTGTTAACTAATAATTAAGTGTTCTGTGAACTTTTTTTTTTTTTTTTTTTTTTTTGCCTTTTCCGTCTTGGATTTCTTGTTCATCAGAAATGAAGTGTCTAGCAGGTACAGAGATTCTGAGCACGGTGTGGGATGCATCACCTTCACTGAGTTTGCTTTGATGCTTTGCATGTTGGCTTTTGAACAACAGTTTCACAGTATGGTTTATTTTAACACCACTAGAGGCCCAATGCACGAAATTCGTGCAAGAGTAGTCCTTCCTTCCCCCAGCTGCTGCCACCAGCTTTCCTTGGACCCAGGCTTCTCTCATAGCCCTGGCTTGGTCCACAAGGACCTCTGGTCTAATTAGCATATTAATGCTTTTATTATTATAGATTGCTATGCTTTAAGATAGTGTAGTGTGAACAGAGGAGGAAAGGTTTTAATCACGCTTGTTTTGGAAACTCAAAAATGCATGTTAACGGTGTGAAGTGGAGGAAGGTGGATATTCTACTTAGTAGGCTCCTTTTAACTTCACTTGGAAAGCTGTGTCTCTGAAAGTTATTACAGGCTTAGGAAATGGCTTCACTTAAGGCTTGGGAAGGGTCTTCTCCACTTATGAGCAGTCTTCCATGGAGACTTGGGAGACTGGTCCATTCTCTGCAGCTCTGGTAATAAACTGGCCCAGGAAACTTGGCAAAGCCTCTGTCCTGGGATCATCCACTCAAAGCTGCCTTTTATCATGCCATTGTTTTTTACTCCCAACTTTTCATCTGATATAAATTCTATATTTATTGAATTTTAAACAGAGAGGAATAGGGGGAAGAGAGAGAGAAACATTTTGTTGTTTCACTTATTTATGCATTCATTGGTTGATTCTTATATGTGATCTGATCAGGAATCAAACCCAAAACCTTGGTGTATCAGGATGACACTAGCCAACTGAGCTACCTGGCCAGAGCTGATATATATTAAAAAAATATTTTTATAGGTTTCAGAGAGGAAGGGAGAGGTAGAGAGAGACAGAAGCATCAATGATGAGAGAGTCATTGATCAACTGCCTCTTGCATGCCCTACAGTGGGGATTGAGCCTGCAACTGGGGCATGTGCCCTGACCAGAAATTGAATCATGACCTCCCTGGTTGATAGGTCAGTGCTCAACCACTGAGCCATGCCAGCTGGGCGTATATATATATTTTTAATTAAAAATTTCTCAATATAATTGTATATTCACATTAAAACTTTTGATGAATATGCTTTTCCCATACATACTTAGAATGGTCCAGTACCCAATTTTAAACACATTTTGCATATTTGAGCAGTGTAAACCAGTTGTAACGTGGCTGAGCCTGGGCTGGGAGTAGTAGGATTCTGAAATAGGTGGACACTGCTCCTGTGTGCTATGACTTCCCCTTCTTTCCCCTCTAGACCAGGCACTGAACTCCGATCACACTGACTTCCCAGTGCTGTGGTTAACATTGACGAACTGCCAGAGGAGCTACTTGCCACTTAGAGCCACTCTTACCTGTTGACAGAATTTCTTGAGATTGTAGAAAAGAGGCAGTCAATATATTTGTCTTCTGAGCTAGATCTGAAGGATTATTAACACATTCTTTTATCTTCATTTAGCATGAGTTTCCTGTATTAGTGCTCAGTGGTGACAAGTATAGAGGGGCTGCCTGTGGGGACCGTAGCCATCACTGTTCCTACTTCCAAGTTGTATGGTGCATTTCACTAGCACTGCTCTGAACAGCCATCTGGAAAATGAATGAATGCATAAATGAGCCCGTGCATTTTATTTTTACTTATTGGTGAAAGGGAGAGGAAAACATTGATTTGTTGACCCATTTACCTTTGCATTCAATAGTTGCTTCTTTCTTGTATGTATCCTGATCGGGGATCTGACCCCCAATCTTGGTGTATCCAGATGATGCTCAGTCAACTGAGTCACCCCTCAAGGGCGAGTGAGCCACATACATTTTTTACCAAAAAAAAAAAGGCATATTAGGTATTGGAATTGGTATTTGCTTTTTACCTTTTGAGTGCAATGAATTATTTTAAATTAAGGAATAAATAATCTCATGTTTGAAGAACAGTTGAAGTGTTTTTACCTTAGCTAAATTCTGCCTCTTAATACTAATTTGCACTACTTTTGTTAGCTGTGGAGCCTGAGTTATCAGGCAAGGGATTCTCAAAAATCTGGAGTAATAAAATCAATGAGTGTGTTTAAGCAGTGTTCTATATATGTTCTGCAAAGAGCAGAATGATCATCTTCAAGGTATCTGATTGCATGTACTTAAATGCAAGATTATTTGGAGTTTAAAAAGGGACTATTAATGAATGTCTCTTCCCCCCTCTTTCCTTTTCCCTTCCCTGCCACTGATTCAGTGAGCTGGAGATTGAACAACAGGTATATATAATTCAAGCTTTTCATTTAGAGCACTAGACTTCATTTATTGACACAGTAATTTAAAAGTAGAGCATGCAGAATAGATATAGAAGTAGATTTATAAATATGCTCAAGAGTTGTGTTTTAAATACTAATAGTGACATGGCTTTGTTTTTAAAATTTAGTAATATTTAACTCATTGTTTGTTTCCTAACTTGAATGTTTTATTTCTTGATGCTTATGTTGTGTTGTGATCATACAAACCTAACATGATTCTAGGTTACTAATAATTGTTCTGCATGATTGTCAGTTTTGGAGTTTGTTGATGACTTTGAACTTGAATTTTTAAAGTTCCATTCAGCAGTTGCTAACTAAATTTTTTTTTTCTTTGATTCACAGAAGGAGTAAAGATTCTTCAGTGACTTTATCTGTGATGGTTGTGCAGATTTTTCGTGAGAGGAGTAATAAACTATAAACTTTTATGTGTCTGGTTGTTGGATATTTACTGGGAGTGTAACTAGTCTTCTGTTTAGTGGGCTTAAGATTGCAGACCAAGTTCACATGTTCCATTAATCTAATTCACTGAAAACTTGGTATGATGGGGTGGAGTTTATTCTTCCATTTAACAGCACAAAGACATCAGGTTAGAGAATGGGCAACATGGGAGCATGCAGGGCCAGTACGTAGTGCTCATTTTACTATTTGCCATTATTGTAGTTGGTGTGTTTCTGAAAGATACACCTAAAATTTGATTCTTTTTTGTTCTTTCTAGAATCTGGCTTAGTTCTTGTTACTGAAAAGATTATTTGCTGGCCTCAATGAAAATTAAAATTATTAGGTCACATTTTTATTTATCCTTACTAAGATCTATCAAATTGTTACCTGTGTGTTGTAGGTTCATGCTTATGGGATAAGTGAGTGGTTTATTATGAGTGGGGAATTTTTGTTTTGTTAACCCACCTGAGGTTATTTTTTTAATTGGTTTTTAGACCTGGGGGGAGGAGGGAGGAGGGGAAAGGGAAACATCAGTGTAAGAGACCCATTGATTGGTTACCTCCATCATGCACCTGCATCAAGACCCTGGGGATTAAAACAGAAACCCTTTGGTGCATGAGCACTCTAACCACTGACCTACACCAACCAGGGCTGTGGAGCTTTGTTATGGGATGTGTTCAGGGAGAGCAGTTAGTAGCTGTAGCCTCTTTGGAGAAGGGAATTGTGATGAGCTATAGCTGGGCTGGAATGTTGTGAAAGTTACAAATTGGCTGTCTTGATCTGTAAGGTTTTTTGAACATGCAGAGCATTTTGACAGATTGTACATAAAGATCCAGATTTCTAGCCTCTTTAAATATCTGGAAGGATCAGCTGGCCCTGCCTGCCTGAGGCAGTTGGTAGGGTTTACAGGTGGGCTACATACAAGCCTCAGGATGGGTGTTTGCTCTTCTGGTTCACATGGCCACTGTTGCAGCTAGCTTGCACCCTTGCTTACCTTACCTGGGGGTCTTGTGTTTCCTCTGTATGCTCCTTCCACCTTGTCCAACTCAGGGGGCAAGTCACTTGATCCCCTGATAGGGTTTAAATTGGGGCTGACCTGATTTAAGAGGTTGATGCAGAAATGATCCATCTTTGAAACAAGTGCTAAGCAAGTGGGGCGAAGCAGGGACTTGCAGAAATTCTTTTTAAATTGTGGGCAATTGTGTTACTGAACTTTAGGGTTCTTGGAGATGCAGCACTTTCTTGGCCCCCACAATAGGCTTTGAAAGTCTCCATAAAAATGCAAGGTTGCTTTTACTAATAGGGAAAGTACATCTCTTCCCCCCCCCCCCCCCCCCCCACACACACACCTCAAGCTTGCTACTTGGTGCTGCTGGTGGGGCAGGGCTGGGTGGTCTGAGGTTTTGGAGGAGAGCAGGAGTCACTGGAGGATGGTGAGAAGTCAGGTGGTTCTGAAGACTCCACTGAAGAGTGGGGTGCTTTATAGCTTGCCTTAGAACTACTCCCCTGAATTCCTTTTGTAGCTGCACGTGCCAGGTTATTAGGTTTTAATGCTCAGCTCTCTTGAACAGATTGATTTGAGCTCCTTAAAAGCAAATCAACCCCCACCCCTTAGCTCTCTGTGCGTCTCCTGTCTGGGATCCAACTCCATGAATTCCTTACAACTTGAGCTCCTGAAGTGTAAAATTCACACCATTCTGTACCAGCACACACCACCTCTCCTGAGTAACTGCAGTTCCCTGGTCACCCTCTGCACCCCTTTCCTCTCCAGTCCTTTCTCCTGCAGAGAAGGATCTTTTCACAATTCAGGTGTTCCATGTTAAAACTCTGTGATGTCCCAGTACTCAGAATAATGAGCAAAATTTTAACCATGATTCAGGAAAATTTTGTTTTTCAAAAATCTGTTGCTTCCTGCAACCAACCCCTGCCTCCAAGCAAAGTTGTGATAGAAAGGTGGGGGAGGGGAAAGGGTAGGGAAGTTGGGCTTCAGGGGCAGCCCTGGAGGATATGTGTGTGGTGTTAACAAGGGTGGCTGGGAACAGGATAACTGGATGACAGCAGCAGTAACCAGTCCTGTGAGGTTTGTAGCATTGTCCCCTGGCAAGCCCCATCCTAAGAGCCACACTTTAGGGCTTGGGAAAAGCAAGAATCTCAATGTATTCTTGGCTGAAACTGGTTTGGCTCAGTGGATAGAGTGTCTGCCTGCGGACTGAAGGGTCCCAGGTTTGATTCTGGCCAAGGGCATGTACCTTGGTTGCAGGCACATCTCCAGTGAGGGGTGTGCAGGAGGCAGCTGATCGATGTTTCTAATTTTCTGTCCCTCTCTGAAAAAATAAAATATTAAAAAAATTAAAATACAACATACTCTTGGAGTTGAGGCAGCTGCTGTTAACGCTATAAACTAATCTAAACTAATCTCTAATCTGCACAATAACCCTAAGAGGTCTTAACCAGAACCATATTGGAGAGGGTTTTGAGCCCCACCAATTTAGTCATGGAGCTGAGATTTGACAATTGTATACACCAGAGTCTGTTGAGCATTTATTCATTCACTCAAATATTAGGTAGCTGTTTTCTGCAAGACATAAAATGGTATATAAGACTCATGATTTATATGCCTACTGTGTGCTCCGCAAGGTGTCTGTTGCCAGGGGATCACTGAACAAGTTGTTAGATGGCTGACTCAGTCCCCCATTTATTACTGAGCTATGTGCTAGTCCCTGTCCTGGGAGATGGATGAAGAAGCAGTTCCTTCCCTTAAAGCTTACAGTGGGTTTAGCAAGTTGAAACAGTCTTAAGGCCTGGCTTCTACCAGGAAGCACCAGACAGTGTGTAATTGTGTTAAATCATGTAATAGGGATCCAGAGGCAAGAGGATCAGTGCAGGGGGGCTGGGTATTGACTGGCTTCTGAGAGAACAAGGAGGGCAAGACATGACCTGAACTGGACACAGGAGCATAGGTCTCACTTGGCGCCATGAGAGGTGGGAAGGATCACGGGCTGGAAGAGCAGGCAGCTATGGTGTGAAGCAATACTAGTCGTTCTGTGAGGGAATAGGGGACCAGATTAGGGAGAGTGGGAGCAGAGCACAGGTAGGCATTTTCTTATCAGTGAGCTGAAGGCCCTGTGGTGACTGGTGACTTCCAGCAGTTTGCACAATGCCTCTCTGGTAGGAGAAATTCCATTTCAAAAATAGACTTCAGGTTGGCTCCCACTTTGACTCGTTTGTGCTGACAAAGCAGAGGCTTCCCTGAGTCCTGGAACTCTAGTGTGGGTCTAGGGAGCGAGCAGACTCCCACACTTTCATTTGACCTTGCACGTCCACTCACCCTTAGGCCAGACGTTGCAGCAGTGAGACCCCCAGAACAACAAACTGTCCATGGTCTGGTTGGGCATTAAGGTACAAGCGAGGTTCTGGTGGGAAATGAGACAGGAGAGCTCATCAGGGAAGTGGTGGGAGGACTGTATGCCAAAGATTTCTCTCCAATAATGTGGTTGAATGATCTATCTGCTGGAGAAGTAGATGTTCAGCAATGGATTGAGTGTCCTTGGCACATGCTGAATTCCTTGGCATGGGAGATATTTGAGCTGTTTGCTCACTGTGTATGTAGGAGGGGATTTGCACAGGAGGTTAGGAGTAGCTGAGATGGCATCCATGCAGCTTAGCTTGGGAAAAGGCTAAACTGGTATCTAGAGACCTACTTTCTGATCCCCATCCCTCCTCCAGCCCATTGTGGTCATGGAATGGCAAGGGTCTTCCCTTTTCTGGGCCTCCACTTCCCTGTCTAGGTGAGGTACAAGGGCTAGAGAAGTGGTTCTCAAGTCTGACATGTAGAGGCTTGTTCAAAATATAGGTGCCCAGGGCCCCTGGTTCCAGGAACCCAAGCATCTGAAGTTGAACAACTTCCAATTGGTATGCTGATCAGTTAGGCTAGGGAAACTGAATGGAAGAGTCTTAAGTCCCTTCTGCCTATGAGAATTGTGTGTCTTTAAGTAGGAGACCTGGTCTCTGGCCACATGAAGCTAGCAAATAACCAGTGATAGTATTATTACTTCTGCTAATAAAATAGTGATAAGAGCAGAATAGTTTTCTAGGTGCCAGGTCATAGCCTATTGTGCAAACTATCTTATTTACCTTTTATAACTACTCTATGAGGGAGGCAGTATCATCCTTATTTTATTTATTAGCGGCCGATGCACGAAATTTGTGCATGGGTAGGGTGCCTAGGCCTGGCTGGTGATCAGGGCTGATCTGTGGGGCAACTGGCAGGGCAATTGAGGGGCCCCCCACTGGCACCTGCTTTGGCCAGCCTGGGGCCTGCGGGTTGGGGGCAGCTCCTGCATTGAGTATCTGCCCCCTGGTGGTTAGTACGTATCATAGCAACTGGTTCTACCAGTTCTGTTGTTTGGTTGATTTGCATATTAGGCTTTTATTATATAGGATTTTTAAAAATCTGTATTTATTTTTAAGTATATTTTGTATTGATTTCAGAGAGGAAGGGAGAGGGAGAGAGAAATAGAAACATTCATGATGAGAGAGAATCATTCATGGCTATCTCCTCCACACCCCCTACTGGGGATTAAACCTTCAACTCGGGCATGAATCCTTGACTGGAATCAAACTGGTCTTCCTTAGTCTGCAGGCAGATGCTCTATCCACTGAATGAAACCAGCTAGGGCTCTTATCCCCATTTTATAGACAGAGATTGAAGCTCAAAGAGGTTAAGGCACTTGGTCAAAATGACAGAGCTTTGACATTCTCTGACACATCTCTGGATACTTGTGGAACTTCTAAGGAGCTTGTACTGAGTCTTGATGGTTGCAGAGAGATTAGTATGTCAGTGCTTCTCCCAGAGGGGTCCAGGCAGGCAGCACCAGCAAATGGGAATGTTAGAAATGCAGGTTCTCAGGCCCACCCAGAACTAATCAGAAACTGAGGGTGGGGCCCAGCAGCCTGCATTTTAACGAGTTCTCCAGGCGATTCTGATGTGGGCTGAAGTTTGAGAAACACTGAGCTAGGGAGATCAAGGGAAAACATTCCAGGAGGGGCAGTTGCAGGGACTAGAAGGGTAGTGCTATACCTTCCCTTTGGCTGAATAAAGAGGTCTGATAAGCCACACGGACTCCCACGAGGGGGCGCTGTGGGCACAGGCTTGGATGCTGCCTGCTTTGTTGTCAGGGCTGTACCCTTGCGGAAGCATGAAAAAAGCCTGGTGCCACATCAACTGGAGAGGTCACTTTCTTCTTAGAGAAGGTCTAATGGGGGTGGTAATCTTATTTATAGGATTCAGCCTTCACAGGGAAGCTGAATCTGCAGGGCTTTCTGCTGTTCACATATGCGTGGCGATGCCTACCCGTTCGTGCTGCAGTGTCTCTGCAGAGCCTGCGCACACGGCATTCTCTTGTAGCTAGCTGCCCAGCCACAGGCTTGCAGTTTCTTGGGGAGGAAGGCTGGAATCTCAGAGGCCAGCCCTGGTTCAGCGTTCTCCCTGCAGGGCGATGCCTCTGTCCTGTTCTTGGACAGTTTGGGTGGGGACTGCAGTGCTGGGTACAAGCCTGTCTTCAAGCTTCAGTGCCCAGCCATACTTCGGGGTCTCTGGGCTTCAGTTTCCTACTCTTAAGATAAGGTTCTGGCTCTGAGAAGGTGGCTTTCTGCATTTCCTCTATGCCAGAGGTGAGAACCTCTTTTCTGCCAAGGGCCATTTGGGTATTTATAACATGAGCCCTACAAAATTATCAACTTAAAAATTAGCCTGCTGTATTTCGTCAAGCACTTAATGAATTCATCCCTAATGCCTTGGCAGGGCCAGACCAAATGATTTCGTGGGCTCTACACGGTCCCGTGGGCTGGATATTCCCCACCCCTGCTCTACGCAGAGATAATGCTTCCCTGGGGAGTTGAGGAGGAGATAGACTGGTCCTACTGGAGGAACTCAGATTGCAAGGCCAGCTGCAAGCATCTGTCTCCCCTATCCCTTTAAGTAAGCCTCAGCAGGGACTGGTGCAAGGCAGTAAGGTGAAACCTGGCAAATTGAATTTTTAAGAAGTCCACATCTTTGGACATCAAGGATTTGCCTCTATAGATTTCTGTTCTGCGTTGCTTGGCAGGAAGAAAGATTTACACCCTGTTCTCGCAGCTGCAGTGTATATTTCTTCTGAAAATACAGTGTGCAGAGGGAGGGGCTGCAACGGTGAGGGGCTTCAGCATTCCTCATTAATCCAGGGTTTGGCATCTTGCACCTCACCCTGCCATTCTGCCTGGGTCTTTAGTCTCTGAAACTATGATTTCAGAAAGCTGCAGACACGTGCATCACAGAGCCAGGGGATTAGAGAGAGAATCTGCTCCAGCCCACTGCTGGCTCCTACTGTCTATGATGATTCAGGGAGTTTGTTTAGAAATGGCCCAACCGGTAGGAAAACACCCTTGAGTGGCAGCTCTGCTTGGGGAGGAAACGTGAAACAGGTTGCCCCTTGCCTCCAGGCCTCCTCGCAGAAGGGGAGGGAGCTCCTCAGTGATGTGGCACCTCCATTTTGCATGTGGGTAGCATTGCATTTTCTCTGCTTATGGATGAGACCACCAGGCAGAGGGGTCAGGTGACTTTCCTCCAGTCCCTCAGCTCTTTTGCTATTGAGTTGCGTGTGAGTTCTTTATACATTTTAGGTGTTAGCCCTTTACCCAGGATATTTTTTGCTAATATTTTCTCCGGTTCAGTAAGTTGCCTTTTCATTTTGTTGATGGCTTTTCACCTTAAGCTGGTACCCCTCCAGACTCCTGATGGCAGGTGAGCCGTTGGCTACTCAGCTGCCATTTCCTTTCTTATTTTACTTGAATGTTCTACCCTTAGGTTTTTTTTATTTTAATTTCATTGGTTAATAGTATAATGATTTGATATATGTATATATTGTGACATGATTACCATAGTAAGTCTAGTTAACATTTATTATTTCATAGTTACACATTTGTTCTTGTGATAATCACTTTTAGGATCTATTCTCTTAGTAACTTTCAAAGGTACAATACAATATTGCTAACTGATCCATTCTCTTAATAACTTCTAAGTGCACAGTACAACATTGCTGACTGTATTCACCATTCTCTACATTATATTCCCAGAACTTCTACTCTGAAGTTGTCCCTTCTGACTACTTTCACCCATTTCACCTACCTCTTCCCTTCCCATGTCCCCCACCCTGCCTCTGGCAACCACCAATCTGTCCTCTGTGTCCATGAGTTTTTTGTTTTTTTTTTAGTGTTTTTTTAGATTATGCAATATTTGTTAGTGAGGTCAGTCAATATTTGTTTTTCTCTCTCTGACTTATTTACTTAATATAATGCCTTCAAGGTGCATCCAGGTCAGAAATGGCAGGATTTTCTTTTTTTATGGCTGAATAATATTTCTCCGTGTATGTTTGTGTGTGTGTGTTCACATATGTTTTCTTTCCCCATTTCTCCTTTTGTGGGCACTTAGGTAGAGTGCAGATATATTTTTGAGATTCTGATTTCATTTCCCTTGCATATCTACTCAGGAGTGGAATTGCTGGGATGCATGGTAGTTCCATTTTTAATTTTTGGAAGAACTTCCATACTGTATTCCATAGTGCACCAGTTTACCCACAGTTCCCTTTTCTCCACATCCTTGCCAACACTTGCTCTTTTATTGTTTTTAAAAAATTTAATCTTTATTGTTCAAATTATTAATTACAATGTTCCTCTTCCCCCCCGCCCCCCATAGCTCCCCTCCACCCGGTACCCATCCCACCCTCTGCCCTTACTTCCTCTCCACTGTCCTCATCCATAGGTGTACGATTTTTGTCCAGTTTCTTCCTGCACCTCCCACCCTCCTTACCCCCCAAGAATTGTCCATTCCCTTTCTATGCACCTGATTCTATTATATTCACCAGTTTATTCTGTTCATCAGATTTTTAATTCACTTGATTTTTAGATTTACTTGTTGATAGCTGTGTATTTGTTGTTCATAATTTTTATTTTTACCTTTTTCTTCTTCTTCCTCTTCTTAAAGAATACCTTTCAGCATTTCATACAATATTGTTTTGGCGGTGATGAACTCCTTTAGCTTTTTCTTATCTGTGAAGCACTTTATCTGACCTTCAATTCTGAATGATAGCTTTGCTGGGTAGAGTAATCTTGGTTGTAGGTCTTATTCTTCATAACTTTGAATATTTCTTGCCATTCCCATCTGGCCTGTATAGTTTCTGTTGAGAAATCAGCTGACAGTCATATGGGTGCTCCCTTGTAGGTAACTAACTGTTTTTCTCTTGCTGCTTTTAATATTCTCTCGTTGTCTTTTGCTCTTGGCATTTTAATTATGATGTGTCTTGGTATGGTCCTCTTTGGATTCCTTTTGTTTGGGGTTCTGTGCACTTCCCGGACTTGTAAGTCTATTTCTTTCACCAGGTGGGACAAGTTTTCAGTCACTGTTTCTTCAAATAGGTTTTCAGTATCTTGCTCTCTCTCTTTTTCTGGAACCCCCATAATTTGGATGTTGGTATGCTTGAGGTGGTCCCAGAGGCTCCTTACACTATCTTCAATTTTTAGGATTCTTTTTGCTTCTTGCTTTTCTGGCTGAGTGTTTTTTGCTTTTTTGTATTTCAAATCTTTGACTTGGTTCTTGTGGCCCTCTGGACTGCTTTTAGGACTCTGTGTAATATTTTTTATTTCAGTCAGTGTATGCTTAATTTCTAGTTGGTCCTTTTTCATATCCTCGATGGTCTCGCTCACATCCTTGGGGGTCTCGTTAAATTTATTGGCCTTTTCTAGGAGCCTCTTGAAAAACCTTATAACCATGGTTTTGAACTCTATGTCCAGTTGTTTTTTCTCTCTCCATTTCTTTCAAATGTGATCTGTTTTCTTGTCTCTGCATTTTGGCTGCTTCCCTGAGTTGGTCGAGTAGGTTTGTGTGGTAGGTGTCCTCTAGGACACAGTGGCTCAGCCTCCCCAGTTACCTGTGGTGGATACTCTTGGTGCACCCTTTATGGATTGCACAGTCTCGTAGTTAAGCCTAGATTGTTATTGGTATCAGTGGGAGGGGTTGACCTCCAGGCCAATTGGCTGTGAGAATCAGCTGTGTTTATGTTGAGAGAACTGCTGTGCTCAGCTTTGATGGGGCAGAATCTCTGGGCTGAGCAGACAGCCTTGGTTTCCGGCGTCCAGGTCTCTGTGCCCCACAGCAATGGAAAGAACACTGCCCCCGAGCTCTGTCCGCTGCCAGACAGTTCAGTTTCTCTCTAAATGAGTCTGCACACCCAAGTTCTCACCCAGAACTGGAAAGCAATGCAGTCCGTGTTTTTTTTTTTTTTCCTTGAACGAGAGAGCCAGTCACATGTCCTCTCTGCTAGCTCATGGACCTCTGCAGTTCGCGTCCTCTCCGCAAGCTCACGCACCTCTGCAGCTCCCAAATCTCAGTGTGCTTCCTCCTTATGGTCCAGTTTCATCCCATATGAGTCTGGGATCCCCAAGACTTGCCCGGAACTGGGGGGCCAGTGCAGTGAGACGCCTCTGTCTCCCTCCCTGTTTGAGAAAACCAGCTGGGTATCCAGCCGGGTATCCGCCACTTCCACTTGCGCGCAGCTCCGCACCTCCTCCTCCATGCATCTCAGCAACTCTGCCCTCTGCAGCTCCTCTGAGTCACAGTGTTCCTTTATCTTTCCTTCTATTTGTGGAATTTCTACTCAGCCAGCTTTCTGGTGGTTCTGGATAATGTTTGTTCTGTTCCTTAGTTGTAGTTTCAAAATTGTTGTACAGAGCAGCAGTATAGGTGTTTACCTATGCCACCATCTTGGTTCCTCCAACACTTGCTATCTCTTGTGTGTTTTTTTAAAAATATATTTTTATTGATTTCAGAGGGGAGGGGAGAGGAGAGAGAGTTAGAAGCATCACTGTTGAGAGAGAATCATTGATCAGCTGGCTCCTGTACACCCCACACTAGGAATTGAACCCAAAACCTGGGCATGTGCCCTTGACTGAAATTGAACCTGGAACCCTTCAGTCTGCAGGCCAATGCTCTATCCATGAGCCAAACCAGCTAGGGCTCTCTTGTGTTTTTGATGATAAACATTCTAACAGGTGTAAGGTGATTATATATATATATATCTCCTATATAATAAAAGAGAAACATGCAAATTTGACCACACCTTTGCTCCTGATTGGCTATGCTACCAGCCAATCAGGAGTGGGGACGGGGCCAAGTGGCGTAAGCGCCAGTCCCCGGGGGGTGGAGATGAAACGGCAGTGGCAGTGAGCACCCAGTCCCTGGGCACTGTGAGGGGAAGTGACGGTGAGTGCCCAGCTCCCAGGGCCAGGTGGTCACAGGCAGCTGGAGATGAGCTGAGCAGGGCAATGGCTTGGGTAGGCGGGGGATGAGCCATCAGTTGGACATCCCCTGAGGGCTCCCAGTATGTGAGAGGGGGCAGTTGGGTTGAGGGACCACCCATCCCCAGTGCACGAATTTCATGCACCGGGCCGAGAGAGAGAGAGAGAGAGAGAGAGAGAGAGAGAGAGAGAATATATCATTGTAGTTTTAATTTGTGTTTTCATGATGATTAGTGATGTTGAGCACCTTTTCATGTACCTGTTGGCTATTTATATGTCTTCTTTTGGAAAAATGCTTATTCAGTTCCTTTGCCTGTTTTTAATTATTTTTTTAATTTAAAAATTTTTAAATTTCTCAGTTACAGTTTACATTTAGTATTATTTTGTATTAATTTCAGGTATATAGCATAGCAGTTAATCATAAACTTTACAAAGTATTCTCCCAATATTTCTGGTATTCACTTGGCCCCATATGTAGTTATTACAATATTATTGACTTTATTTTCCAAGCTGTACTGTACATCTCTGTGACTATTTTATAACTACCAACTTGTACTTTTCAATCCCTTCATCTTTGTCATTTAGTCTCCTAACTTTTCTCCCCTTTTAAAATATCAGATTGTTTGTTTCTTTGCAATTAGGTTGTATAAATTCTTTGTCCATTTTAGGCACTAACCCCTTATCCATGATATTGTTTGCAAATATTTTCTCCCATTCAGTAGATTGTCTTTTCATGTTGTTGATGGCTTCCATTGCTGAGTAGAAGCTTTTTAGTTTGATGTAGATCCACTTGTTTATTTTTGCTTTTGTTGCCTTTGCTTTTGGCGTCAAATCCAAAAACATCGCCACCAAGCCTAATGTCAGGAAGCTTACTGCCTATGTCTTTTTCTAGGAGCGTTCTAGTTTCAGGTCTTACATTCATCACTTCGATTCATGCAATTGATTTTTGAGGATGGTGTGAGATAGAGGTCCAGCTTCATTTTTTTGCATGTGGCTGTCCATTTTCATTCAGTTTGTAAGGTTGCAAAGCACTCAGTGCTGTCCAGGGAATGTCTCCTTGCTGTCAGCTTGTTGCCCTGTGCTGCCTCAGTGCCCGGGTACTGAGTTATTCTCTGGAGGCCGAGTGCTGAAACGCCTACAATTGGTGCTCTCTGGGGTGGTTTGTCTTTGGTTTAGATCAGTGGGCGCCAACCTTTCGGACCTCACGGACCACCAGTGGTCCTCGGACCACTGGTTGGTGACCACTGGTTTAGATGGTGTGTCAGGTAGGAGGCCTTCAGCTCCAAGTAACTGAGAACTCACCGGCCTTGACCGATGAGGACATTTATTTGCTTACATAGAAGCCATTTATATGCATAGGGACTTCAGCTGGATTGATGCGCAGTTCCACAATGTCCACAGAACCTGGACGGTTTCTCTCTCTGCTTTTCACTCACAGTGTTGGCTTTGTTTTGTAAGATGGTTGCCAATTACAGAGGGAGCCCGCAGGGCTGAGACTAGAATGAGGCAATGAAATGCCTGGGACGCGAAAGCTAAGGAGGCGTGCACTCAGGGTGGTACAAGTGAAGAGCTAGCACTTTTGTGACCCCAAGAGTACCTCCCACTACATAGGCCTGGCCCTGGGGCTCCTGGCCCTTCCTGTTGGTGGGAGAGAGACTGCCTGCCTGCCTGCCTTGCTTCACTACAGCAGGCTGCACTGTAACAAAGAGGTCCCCAAAGGCGAAGGGTATAAACACAGCACACATTTAGTGTTAACTCTCCTAATAGTCTCAGGCAGGGTAGTCAGGGTCAGCAAGAAGCTTTCCTTCCAGGTCTCCACAGAGGCCTGCCCAGAAGTTTCTGTTCCTGTTGCAGTGGCTGCGCCTCTGAACACCTGACTGCAAGGGAGGCTGGGAAACATAGGCTAGCTCCAGCCCAGGCACAGGTGAGGAGAAGGGTTTTGGGGACATTGGCCAGTCTTTGCCGTGGCAGGAAGAAGTAAATGTGTACTTCACAGGGACCCTTCAAACAGAAGTCTCTCAAGCAAAAGGGGGAATTTATTGGAAATCTGGGAGATGTCAACCAACCAAAAATACAGGCAATGCTAGCAGCCTTCCTGAGATCGGGACTGGAGAGTATTCCAGTATAAGCCAGCTTCTCCTCCTTCCTCCTCCCGCCTATTTGATGCTCCTCCACTCTATTTGCACGCTGGCTCATTTTGCCCTTCTTTCCATGGCCACCACACCAGGTTTCCCATTAGTTCCCGCTTAATGCATTCAACAACATTAATTAGACTCGTCCTGGGAATGAGATGCTGTCTGGCCCTGCCCAGGAGAGGGGTCTCATTCCAGTCCTGCCAGCTCATGGGTACCATTTCCACTTACCTGTGGCTGAGGGAGCACTTGCTAAGAAGGGGGAAAGGAGGGGGTTGCTAATGGGGCCATAGCAGCTGTCCTCAGGTTACTAAGACTTCTGCCTTCTCTCCTTGTCACTTAAAAAAACTTTTTAAAAACTTTATTTAAAAAGTAGCTTTATTGATATATAATTCATATACCAAAATAATCATCCTTTTAAAGTATACAATTCAGTGGGATTTAGATATTCTTACAGTTTTGTAACCATCACCACCACCTAATTTTTGTATATTTTTGTCATGCCAGAAGAAACCCTGTGTCATTTAGCAGCCACTCCACATTTCCTCCAACCTCTACCCCTGACCCTGGGCAGCCATCCATCTCCTTTCTGTCCCTATGCATTTGCCTGTTCTGGACACATCTATTGTGTATAAATGGAATTATAGAATACGTAGACTTTTATAACTAGATTCTTTCACTATCACAACGTTTTTAAACTTCATTCACATTGTAGCATGTATTAGTACTTTATTTTCAAAGACAGTTTTTTGAGATATAATTCACATGCCATAGTATTTACCCTATAAAGTATACAACTCAATTGTTTTCACGATATTGACCGGGTTGTGCAACACTCATAGTTTATGAATATTTTCACTACATAAAAGAAAAACTCTTACTGGTGAGCAGTTTCTCCCCATTCTCTATCCTTCCAGCCTCTGGCAGCCATAAAGTCTATATGGATTAGTCTATTCTGGACATTTTATATAAATGGAATCATACCATGTGTATGATTTTTATGCCTGGCTTTTTACACTTAGCATAATATTTTCTAGGTTCATCCATGTTATGGTATACTATAGTATTTCATTTTATTCATTGGCAAATAATATTCCATTATATGGATATATATATTTATCCATTTATCAGTCAGTGGACATGTGAATATTTCATTATATGAATACTAGAGGCCTGGTGCACAAAATTCATGCACGGGGGCCGGGGTGGAGTGTCCCTCAGCCCAGCCTGCAACCTCTTCAATCTGGAACCCCTTGAGGCATGTCTGACTGCCTGTTTAGGCCCCATCTCAGTAGGATAGGGCCTAAACGGGCAGTCGGAAATCCCTCTCACAGTCCAGGACTGCTGGCTTCCAACTGCTCGCCTTCCTGCCTTCCTGATTGCCCCTAACCACTTCTGCCTGCCAGTTTGATCACCCCCTAACTACTCCCCTGCCAGCCTAATTGATGCTTAATTTCCCCCCTTCCAGCCTGTTTCCCCCTAACTGCCATCCCCTGCAGGCCTGGGTCTCCCCAACTGCCCTTCCCTGCAGGCCCGGTCAGCCCCAACTTCCTTCCTCTGCTGACCTGGTCACCCCTAACTACCCTCCCCTTCAGGCTTGATTGCCCCCAACTGTCCTTTTCAGGCATGGTCCCTCCTAACTGGCCTCTCCTGCTGGCCTGATCACCCACAACTGCCCTCCCTTGCAGGCCTGGTTCCTCCCAACTGCCCTCCCCTGCTGGCCATCTTGTGGTGGCCATTTTGTGTCCACATGGAGGCAGGATCTTTGACCACATGGGGGCAGCCATCTTGTGTGTTGGAGTTTATGGTCAGTTTGCATATTACTCTCTTATTACGTAGGATAGAGGCCTGGTGCATGTTGGGAGCCAACTGGTTTGTCCTGAAGGGTGTCCTGCATCATGGTGGGGTTCCTTTGGGGTGTGAGGTGGCCTGAGTGAGGGGCCTGTGGTAGTTTTCAGGCTGGCCATGCCTCCTGGCAACCCAAATGGAGGCCCTGGTATCTGAGATTTATTTATCTTCTACAATTGAAACTTTGTAGCCTGGAGCAGAGCCATGCCTTCTGCTCGCTCCCTGGCAGCAGCCATTTCTATTGGATTTATTTACCTTCTATAATTGAAACTTTGTAGCTTTAAGTGGAGGCCTGGGCTGACCAGGGCAGGTGGAAAGCTTGGCTTCCTCCATCTCTGGGTGCAACTCAGGCCTCCTGCTCCCTCCAGCTCTGTGGCCAGTGTCGTTATCTCCTATAATTGAAACTTTGTAGCATTGAGTGGAGCTGGCAAGGGCAGGTGGAAAGCTTGGCTTCCTCCATTGCCCAAGAAATCCAAGCCTCCCTCTTGCTCTCTATGGCCAGCAGCCATTTTGGTTGGGTTTATTTGCATATTTGCTCCTGATTGGCTGGTGGGCATGGCTTGTGGGTGTAGCGGAGATATGGTCAATTTGCATATCACTCTTTTTATTACTTAGGATATCATATTTATCCATTCATCAATTGATGAACTTTTTGGCTATTAAAGATAATTCTGGGGCCCTAGCTGGATTGGCCTGTGGACTGAAGGGTCCCAGGTTTGATTCTGGTGAAGGGCACATGCCCAGATTGCGGGCTTGATCCCCATTAGAGGGCATACAGGAGGCAGTTGATCAATGATTCTCATCATTGATGTTTCTCTCTCTCTCTCTCTCTCTCTCTCTCTCCTTTCTTCTCTGAAATCAATAAAAATACATTTTAAAAAACAAACAAACAGCCGAGACTGGTTTGGCTCAGTGGATAGAGCGTCGATTGCGGACTGAAGGGTCCCGGGTTCGATTCCGGCAAGGGCATGTACCTTGGCTGCGGGCACATCCCCAGTAGGGGGCGTGCAAGAGGCAGCTGATCGATGTCTCTCTCTCATCGATGTTTCTGACTTTCTATCCCTGTCCCTTCTGCTCTGTAAAAAAATCAATAAAATATATTTAAAAAACAAACAAACAAATTCTCTTTTTTTGAAAAATAAAAAGAGGTAATTCTGGGGAGTATTTGAGATTTTGCTCCTCAGCATATGTTATCAGTTTGGTTCAAATAAACTCTTATAAAAATTCTATTTAGCCCAGCTGGCATGGTTCATGGTTGAATGTTGACCTACCCTGTTTTCCTGAAAGTAAGACATCCTCCGAAAATAAGACCTACTTACAGTTTTGCCTCTTGCTGTAATATAAGGCATCCCCTTGAAAATAAGACCTCCCCAATAATATTTTTATTCTTGAAACTGAAAAAGCCTGGGCCACACAAGCAGTTATAAGGAAGTGGGTCGATTTAATGCTGCCACTTGTTATGCAAGGGAGCCAAAGAGGTCTGCTAGTCTGGGGTGCAGCCAGCACTCACCACACTAAAGACATGAAGACATTTCTTCACGAAAGAAAAATAGATAAAATAATGATTCCCACAGGAATGACGGCCTATCTCCAGACTCTTGATATTGCAATAAACAAGCATTCAAGGACAATTTGCACATGGAAATTAATGACTACATTGAAAATAGAATGGAGAAAAATCAGTGTGGAAACTTTGTGAAACCTAAACTGCAAGAAGTTGTGACTTGGGTGAAGAATTCATGGGAGAAAATCACTGACAGTTGCATTGCAAATGCACTACGAGCAGGCTACCTTGACAAGAAGCACTCATTTAAGGACAGTACTATTGCTACACATGAGAGATTTGGTCCACTGATTCTGAAAGAAATGGAGTCACAAGAAATTCACCAGGAAATTCAGGGTTTGGATTGTTATGATGATGCTCCAGAAGATGATGACGTGTCTGTCATTGAATAAATCTTACTTTGTGTTCATACCGGTAAATATCAGTATCAGTAAATGTACCATAGATTATTGTACATGGAATAATGGTAGTAACAAGAAATTCTTGATACTGTAGGATTCATAGTTTGTCTGGTTATGCTGGTTTGTGATAACAACTACTACCATACCGTATACAGGAAATAAATTTTTTTTTTTGTTCAACAATAAATGTTTACCATATTCTTCTTCATGGAAAAATAAGACATCCCCTGAAAATAAGACTTAGCCCATCTTTGGGAGCAAAAATTAATATAAGATACTGTCTTATTTTCGGGGAAACAGGGTATGAACCAGGAGGTGATGGTTCCATTCCTTGTCAGAGCATATGCTCAGAGTTTTGGGCTTGGTCCCCAGTACGGGGCATGCAGGAGGCAGCTGATCAATGATTTTCTCTCATCATTGAACTTTCTGTCTCTTCTCTGTCTCTCTCTTTCTCTCTGAAAGCAATAAAAGTATTTTTAAAAGTTCTATTTAAAAACATTCTGCTGAGGGGAAAAAAACAAACAAACCAAGAAAACCAAGATGGCGGCATAGGTAAACACCTAGGTTTTTGCCTCGCACAACAATTTCGAGAATACAACTAAAGAACAAAACGGACACTGTCCAGAACCATGGGAAGGCTGACTGACTGGAAGATCTGAAACTAGAGGGACATAGAAGTGCACACGGATAATCAGAGCAGCTGCAAAGCCCAAGTAAGGTAGGAGACTTGCGCATGCGAGAGGACAGCGTGTCTGAATGCCTGGCAGGGGAGCTGTAGCAGAAATGAGACAAAAACTCCAGGCTGCGCTGAACCCTGTTAGGTTTGCACTCAAAACTCAGGGGAACCAGGCCCTTACGGGGAGAATCTGGATTGCGGGCGGAATCCCAGGGGAAGAGCAAAAGGCAGAGCTCTGGAGGCGTGCATGAGAGTGCGTGCAGAGAGGATGAATGGGCCCGCTGGTGGTGTCTGGCAGGAGAAAGGAGCTCCGGCCAGAGGTGGAGCTCCTGGGGCGTGCATGAGTGCTCACGGTGAGGGCAATCTGTTGACTGTGTGGCTGGCATCTGGTGGAAGGGAAAAGGAGTTCTGACTGCACTGAACCCAGGTGCCAGGTGAAAATCTGAGATTCCGGAATCATTGGGGACTGGACGGTCTGGCAGCAGGTGAAACTCGAGGGCACCTTTCTCACAGAGGTGCTTGCAGTGATTGCCTGCAGACGCTAGGACCTGGTGACCTCGTGGGCCAGGGCTGACTGGAAGCCAAGGCTGTTGGCTCCACCCTGAAACTCGGCCCCACCCAGAAACTCGGCCCCATCCAAATTGAGCACCAGAGACTTTGGCAAGTTTGCAAGTCCTGACACATAAGGCTGTCTCCTAGAGTAGACGCAGCTGATCCTCACAGCCAGTTGGCCTGGAGGTCAATTCCTCCCAGTGACACCAACAACAAACAAGACTTATCTGCAACAAGGCTGTAAACACAGTCCACAAAGGGGTGCATCAAGAGTGTACACTTCAGGTAACGGGAGGCCGAGACACCTAGCACACAAAGCTACCCTACCAACTCAGGGAAGCAGTGAAAATGGGGAGAGAAAGAAACAGATCACAAACGAAAGAAACAGGAAAACAAACGACTGGATATAGAGTTCAAAACCACAGTTATAAGGTATTTCAAGAGGCTCCTAGAAAAGGCTGAGGCTGATAAGCTTAGCAAAACCTCGAGGATATGAGCAAGACCCTTGTGGATATGAAAAAGAACCTACTAGAAACTAAACATACACTGACTGAAATAAAAAGTATTTTACAGAAACCCAACAGCAGACTAGAGGAACGCAAGAATCAAGTCAAAGATTTGAAATACCAAGAGGCCAAAAACAATCAACGGGAAAAGAAAAAAGAAAAAGGAATCAAAAAATTTAAGAATAGTGTAAGAAGCTTCTGAGACAACTTCAACATACCAACATCAGAATTATGGGGGTGCCAGAAGAAGAGAGAGAGCAAGATACTGAAAACATATTTGAAGAAATCATGATCGAAAACTTTCCCCACCTGGTGAAAGAAATAGACTTACAAGTCCAGGAAGCACACAGAACCCCAAGCAAAAGGAATCCAAAGAAGACCACACCAAGGCACATCATAATTAAATTACCAAGAGCAAAGGACAAAGAATATTAAAAGCAGCAAGAGAAAAATACTTAATTACCTACAGCTGACTTCTCAGAAACTATGCAGGCCAGACGGGAGTGGCAAAAAATTTTCAAAGTGATGAATAGCAAGAACCTACAACCAAGATTACTCTACCCAGCAAAGCTATCATTCAGAATTGAAGGTCAGATAAAGATCTTCACAGATAAGAAGAAGCTAAAGGAGTTCATGAACAACAAACCAGTATTATATGAAATGCTGAAAGATATTCTTTAAGAAGAAAAAGGAGAAAAAGGTGGCTGCTTCAACTAGAGCATGGATGGAACTGGAGAACATTATGCTAAGTGAAATAAGCCAGTCAAAGAAAGATAAGTATCACATGAACTCACTCATTTATGGAATATAATGAACACCATAAACTGATGAACAAAAACAGATCCAGAGACAGAAAAGCATTGACTGTCAAACCTCAGAGGGATGTAGGGGAGGGTGGGGGTAAGAGGAAGAGATCAACCAAAGGACTTGTATGCACTCATATAAGCCTAATCAATGGACACGGACACCAGCGGGGTGAGGGCATAAGTGGTGATGGGGGGAGGGGGAGTTGGAAGGGATAATGGGTGATGAGGACACATATATAACACCTTAATCAGTAAAGAAATTAAAAAAAATAAAAACATTCTGTTGTTATGTGTTATTTACAAGAGCCAAGGTATGGAAGCAACCCAAGTGCCAACAATAGATGAATGGATAAAAAAGCTGTGACATCCCCCCCCACACACCCACACCCACACCCACACCAAACAGTATACTGAAAGGTTATGGGTTTGATCCCTGGTTGGGGCTCAGACAGGAGGCAACCAATTGGTGTTTCTTTCTCACATCACTGTTTTTTTTTCTCTCTCCCCCTTTCTTTCTCTCTCAAAATCAATAAAAACATATCCTCAGATGAGGATTAAGAGTGTGTGGACATATGCTTTTCTTTTCTCTTGGGTATATACCTAGAGTGGAATTGGTGTGTCATAGTAGTTACTCTGTGTTTAACATTTTGAGATGCTGCCAAACTATTTTCCATAGAGGTAGCCCCATTTTATGTTTCCACCAGCAATGTCTGAGGATTTCTTATTTTTCCACCTCTTTGTCAACACTTATTATTATCTGCACTTTGATTTTAGCTATCTACATTGTGTGAAATGGTATCTCATTATGTTTTTTTTAAAATATGTATTTTGTTGATTTTTTTTTTACAGAGAGAAAGGGAGAGAGATAGAGAGTGAGAAACATCGATCAGCCGCCTCACTCCCTACTGGGGATGTGCCCACAACCAAGGTACATGTGCTTCACCGGAATTGAACCTGGGACCCTTTAGTCCACAGGCTGACGCTCTATCTACTGAGTCAAACTGGCTAGGGCTATGGTGTTCTTTAAAAGGCAAAAGTTTAAAATTTTGATGAATTTCAAATTATCTTTCATCACTCATGTTTTTGATGTTTTATCTAAGAAACCATTGCCTAACTCAAATTCACAAAGATAGTTATGTTTTGCTTTATGAGTTGTATAGTTTTAGCTCTTTAATTTAGGTCTGTGATTCATTTTGAGTTAATTTTTATATGGTGTGACAGAGGCCTCTGACTTCATTCTTTTGCATGTAGTTATTCACTTGTCCCATCCTCTTGCTGAAAAGACTGTTCTTTCCCCACTGACTTGAATTGGCACCGGTGGAAAACTGGTGGGCTGTGTTGCCACTTCTTGGGTTTTCTGTCCTTGGAAACCGCTGTCAGGGCTCCCATTAGACTTTGAATATAACAATAATGCATTTCTTTTATTAATCACCTACTATCCTTATGCTAGGCACATTACAGATATTCTCTTTTGTCCTCACAACAGTTTTGCAAGGTTTAATGTCAACAAGTGTTATTGTCCTCAGCTCAGAGATAAGAAAAGTGAAATTCAGGATTTCAGTCACTTGCTAAGGGTTGTTCAGTCAGTGGCACAGCTGGGCCTTGGACTCAGTCAGCATGGCTCCAAGGCCTCGGCTCATCAGTTTACTGTGGTTCTCTGCTCCCGGGAAGTTCCACCAGCTTAGACACCTTTTCTGGGGTTCTTGGGGGTGATGCCTAGCTAGATACATGTGTGGCAGGGGTTATGATCTGAAACCTAAATGTGTAGATTATGATTTCACATTTGATCTGGATGTTACAGAAAGCCTTTGTAGGAAGAAGCATCAGGGTGGTGGCCTGCTTTCAGGGGTGGCTCCCCTTCAGGTAATCGCCAGACTTTAGGTGATGCCCTGCCTTCAGGTGACAGCCTGCCTTCAGGTGATGGCCTGCCTTTAGGTGATGGCTGCTTTCAGGTGACAGACCGTCTTCAGGTGACAGCCCGCCTTCGGGTGACAGCCCGCCTTCAGGTGACAGCCTGCCTTTAGGTGATGGCTGCTTTCAGGTGACAGCCCGCCTTCAGGTGACAGCCCGCCTTCAGGTGACAGCCCGCCTTCGGGTGACAGCCTGCCTTCAGGTGATGGCTGCTTTCAGGTGACAGCCTGCCTTCAGGTGACAGCCTGCCTTTAGGTGACAGCCCGCCTTCGGGTGACAGCCTGCCTTCAGGTGATGGCTGCTTTCAGGTGACAGCCTGCCTTTAGGTGATGGCTGCTTTCAGGTGACAGCCCGCCTTTGGGTGACAGCCCGCCTTCAGGTGATGGCTGCTTTCAGGTGACAGCCTGCCTTCAGGTGATGGCTGCTTTCAGGTGACAGCCTGCCTTTAGGTGATGGCTGCTTTCAGGTGACAGCCTGCCTTCAGGTGACAGCCTGCCTTTAGGTGATGGCTGCTTTCAGGTGACAGCCCACCTTCGGGTGACAGCCCGCCTTCAGGTGGTGGCCTGCCTTCAGGTGATGGCTTGTGAGGCCTGTTTGAAAGGCCTGGAAATGAGCAGAGAGAGGTGCTCTTGGTTAAGGGCCATCATGTTGGAAAAGGGTAAAGCTTGTTCCCGACTGTGGAAAGGAGGGCAAAGTGGCTTGGTTGGAAAGGAATACGTTTTCTAAAAATTAGAGCTAATGGAAGAAGGCAGGGGCTGCTTTGGGGAGCGTCATGCTTCCTGTCACTGATGATGTACAAGCAAAGTAGAGTCCAGCCGCTGGCTTTGTGGGATTGCTGGGAAGATCGTTAGCCTTCTGTGAGGTGTAGGCCTGGGGATTTTTTTATAGTCTCCTTTGACCCCCAAAGCCTGAATGTAGTGCTTCTGGTTTTCCAGGACATCCTGTTCATGCAGCTGGGATTACTCCCAGCTCGGATCTGTCAGGCCTCACTGATCCTGAGGGCTAAATTTGGAATTTAATAACAACACTTTGGATTTATGTAGACTGTTTCCTTGGAGGCACTGCATCTGTTATCCCACTAATTCTCATAACACATCCCTGGGCGGAAGGTGAAGAAGGGTGAGAGAGAAGAAAGGATCTCTCTCTGGGTTCCTCACATCCTGAAGGTGAGAGCGGGTGGGTGGATTAGGAGCAACCCCAGGGAGTAGCCTGGATCACAGCCCCTTGGGCTTGCTCCCCAAAAGTACAGGATGCTCATTTGGTAAGGCATGCATCTCCCAGCAGGAGGCTCACATCTTGGGCACAATACTGTATATTGGTGACCTGGTTCTGATAAAAAGTTTAAGGCACATCCTCTGTGCAAAAGGCTCCAGGTCGACTCTTTCAGGAGTGGGTGGATGGGCTTGGAGGTGAGGAAATGAAGTCTAAGCCCCATGGTGAAGGGAAGACCCATATGTCCACCATCGCTGGCTGCAGGGGGAGAATATGCAGAAGTGAAGGTCCTGAGGCAGCAGGAGGGCTTCCTCAGGGAGGGATTTGAGCTGATATTGGAAAGAGCCCTGGAGAGAGCCCTGGACTTGGGCTTGCAGTCTGGAGCTCAGGATTTGAGCCTGGTTTTCCCACATCCTAGGCATGTAATGTGGGCAAGGCCCTCGTCCCTCTGTCTCACTTTCTCCAGAGGAGGACTCTTGTAGGAGCTCTTTAAGGTTCTAACCTGTGAGCTGAGTGTTGTTGCATGGATGGCCTGAGAGCCAGGACATGCAGAGAGGCAGGGCTGTGGACTAGCTCAGGGAAGAGCTGCTGGAATTGATGAATGATGAGCCTAGTGGAAGGAAGGTACTGGGGAGGGAGGACTCTGCTTGGGCAAGGCACATTGGCTTGGGTTCTTGTCTACTTCAGCCATCCTGTTCGTCATGCCTACTTCTACTCAGACTCATGGGCACCGGCTTTTTATCTTTCCCAAGCCCGTTCCCCCCCCAGCCTTGGCACTTATTTTTCAGACTGGCACTTGGCGAATGCCCCAGCTGTAACGGAGCCACTCTGGCCTGGACTCTGACTGTTGTTAGTCTTCCAGGCACCAGGCAAGTGGGTGGGGCTCAGAAACCCAGGGCCACATACAACAGCTGGGAGGTCCCTGGAAATCATCTGAGGCCATACTCTTTGTCCCTCTTTGCATTTGAGGAAACTGGGGTTCAGAGTAGCAAGCCCAGGGAGACATTTTCCAGAAAGAGAGAAGGGCAGGTGACAAGACCTGGAAGCAAGAGAAAGCGGGTTGGTTTGTGGAAGGTAGAGAAATAGGACCTGGGAGTGCATGGACATGTGGCTGCAGGGCCGGGTGGGCCAGAGGGACGATGACAGGTCAGACTGTAGCTGAAGGGCAGGGGCAGCCACTGAAGGATTTCAAGGAATGGCACACTCAGGCTCCCCTTTTTACAAAGGATACTGGCAAAAAACCAAGGGTTCTCTGCCTTCCCTTTCCCCGATGGCTGTCCCCAACATGTATGGCAACTTCATACTCTGCTTGCTGGGAGTGAAAACCCTGCAAATGGCTTCAACTTTTTCTCTCAGCCCATGTCAAATCTGTCCCCATATCTTTTGGCTCTTACTTCAAAATCTGTTCAAGTATCTGACCACTTCTCGCCACCCCCATGGCCTCTTTGGTCTAAGTCCCCATATTTCACCTTTTTATGCCAAGGTCCCCTTGTGTGCTCCAATTGCACTTCTGCTGCTCAGTATCTTCACGCAGCAGCTGGCACGGATGCGCTCACTCCTGTGCTCAGAACCCTCTCCAGGCTGCACAACCCCCCTCAGTGAGATACCACATGGCTCTCTGTGATCCACGAGGTCTAAGACCTGGTTTCCCAGCACCCTTCCAGCCACTGGCTCTGCCCCCAGCGTCTCAGTCCTGTTCCTGCCCCAGGGCCTTTGCACCTGTCATTCTCTCTTCCTGACCCTCTCTCCCCCCCGGCTAGCCCTGTGGGTTATGGTCTCCCTTTCTGTGGTCTTGGCCCCAATTTTACCTTCTCAGGGACATCTTCTCTGAGCATCTTATTAAAGGTTTATAGTTATCTTCAGATTTCCTTCCCAGCTTCATTTTTTTTTTTCTCCCAGTCACTTTTAAAATTTTCTTGTGTTTTGGTTGTTTCCTCACTAGAAAGTTTCATGAATGCAGGATTTTAAAAAATTTTTGTACGTCTTTCTAATTTGTTCTTTGCTGTATCATGAATACCTAGAGCCATGCCTGGTTCTGACCAGGATAGATAAATGTTGCTGCTGGATGACTGGCCAACCAAATGGTGGCCGGGGGCAGCGCATGGGCTGGGGGCAGGGCTGGAGCAGACAGCTGGGAGGCTGTGGCAGGATGAGACGGGAGGTGACAGGTTCTTGTCTACAAAACGCCAGGGCTTGGAGGCTCTGCCCTGGCTGCGATGTGTAAGCTATCAATTGAGAAGAGTGTTTAGGGTTAGTTTTCCAGTTCTCTGTTTGACTACGTGGGGAAACGGAGGCCCATAGAAGGAATCCCCACTTAGTTAGGGACAGAACCCAGCTTTTCTGACTGAGCGGGGCTGCTAGTGCACTCAGGGCAGGCTAAGGCCTGTTGGGTGCCTGAGGACATGTATGAAGTGCTTTTCTCACTTGGGGTGTCCAACTTGGGGGTATAAGATGGCGCCTGCCCCAGGTGCTGCCAGTTAGGTTGGAAGCTGAGGTGCCTGCTTAACAGTTTGTATGAAGAGATCTTGGAGGCTCTCCCAGTAGCCTCACCAAACATCAGTTCTATCCCCTACCACTCCCCCGACTTGTCAGTGCAAGGACTTGCCCCTGGCTAAAGTGACTGAGGGAAGTTGGGCCAATCACAGTTGCCAGAAAGGCTTCCTTTCAGTGGCGGGACCTGTTCCAGGTCGTGGGAAGTACAGAAATGAGGCATGGAGATGCCACAGACACTTTGCTACCAGGAGGGAAGCCAGTTTGAGGGCAAAATTTAGATTTGGAGCTGGGCAGAGTAGAGAGGATAGCAGGGAAACAGCCAGAGCCCCACAAGCCTCCAGTTATGGGGCCATTACATGCTGTCTACTGGTTAAGTTTGAGTCAGCTTTTCTGTCCTGCTCATTGAAGAGGCCTAATTGGTATTTGGGTGGGCGTCACTGGTGAGAGGAGCATGACTGGACGGTGAGGACCTTGGTGGCTTTGGTGAAGTGTGCACAACAGTCTTGCCCAGTCATGCTCCTCTGAGAAGCCTCTATCCTGCAGACCCAGAGGGCTAGTGCTGGGAGATGCTGTCAGCCATTTCTCCCTGAAAGGGGGCTGGCTTGGGCGGTCCTCATGATTTCTAGCTCCCCTGGGACCACAGCAGTAATCTGTCCTAGAGAGTCACTGGCTTGTTAACCTTTGCCCGCTATGGACACGTGCCCCCTATGGACTCATGCCTCTGCTGGAGGTCTGTGCACAGGTCCATGTGGGAGCCTTGCTGGACCCCAGGCAGCTGCCTGTCATTCCCTTGAGGACCTTTACCTTTTCTTTGCCCATGAGTGGGTTGCTGACCAATTGGTTTCTTCCTAGAATTTTATAAAATGCATAAAAAACATGAACTTAGAGAGAATTTTATAAGATGCATAAAAAACATGAACTTAAAGAGAATGTACCATTCAGGTACATTTAGCAAAATACTTAAAATTTTCTGACAAAGTACCATATGTTTTCAAAAAATTTCTTTACTTATGTGATCGTAATAGTACCTTGTGGCAGATCTAATAACTATAATTCAAGATAGTGAGAGAGAGTGAAATGGGCATTTGGAGGCATCTGTAATAGCCACGATGATATATGAAAATATCCGTGATTTCTGTTGGTGACAATGTTACTGGAATTGATCAAACTGCTGGGGTTTGTTGTCTACATTCATAATTGAAAGAAGTTAGAGGCAAGTGAAGTAAAGATGTGATCCCCATCCCATCTAAGTTCATGGCTTCCCTGCATTCTATCCATGAACCCCATGGGCCCCAAGTTAAGAACATCTGAGTGACAGGTAGTTGTAAAAAAAAAGCAAAATCCCTTACACACACACACACACATGCACTCACAATGTGGACGCTATACATCTATACACTTCCCAGGGTCCTCACACTGCATACAGATCTACAAAGGACCCCTCCTACCTCCCCGGGTGAACCTGCTATGCATGCACACACATGTACAGCTGCAGGCACATCCAGACACTGATAGATGTGCATACACATATATGCATGTCCATGAGTGCACAGCTCCCTACAGAAGTGCATACTCATGCTTTCACTTATATATGGCTCACAACAAAAGTATGTGGAGATGCATCTTGCTCTGTACCCAGAGCCTCTGTATAAACACATGCACAATCCTAAGTCCCTGGGTCCGTGAGCAGATTCCTGGGCCTGGCATGGCCACGGCATGGCAGTTGTGCATGGGCAGAAGAGGTCAAGCTTGTGCCATCTGGACATTTCCAGCCAGTCCCGCAAGTATAATGAGGATGAGGGTTCTGTCCAGTCCAAGCCTGTTGGAATCCTTTTCACATCCCGTGTGTCCAGGGTTCCCATGTCAGGGTTCAGGATCTGGAGAAGGCCATACATAAATGAAGAGAGACTGGAAAAGCATCTATTTGGGGACTGATGGGGGCTAGGCGGGAGTCCACCTCTAGGGGGAGGACACCACCAGCTCTGGCTTTGCTCTCCCCTTTTATTAGGGCTAAGTGATACATCCATGTCCTTTAGGTCATGAAATTCCAACAATGAAATCAACCAGCAAGAATTAACATAAGACTAAAATGTGGAAGCTTCTTCAATTACCAATGTGTCATCTAAACAATATGTGAATAGTTCATACTTAACATAAGACTAAAGAGTGGCAGCTAATGTCTCACCTAAGCGGTGAGTAAACAGATCCATTAAGGCTTGACCAGGTTTCTTGTTTGTTCTATTTACATCTCTATTGGTGAGGTAATGACTGGTTTCCTGCACAAGCCCAGGGTGTAAACCCTCTGGAGTCTCCCCTCTCTCCTCAGTGAAGTCCTAATTTCCCAGACGGGTGATGAGGATTTGGTTGATGTCCTAGTGCCACCATAACTGGGTCGCCAGGGAGCCTTCGGCTTGGGCTCTCTGAGCTGGTGGGAGCAGCGGGCAGTGGGCCCAATACTGGGCTGGGGTGTCTTCAAAGGAAAGCATTCTTCATTGGTAATGAACATTTTGTCTGGAGAAACTAATGGCCCAACCTCCTATTCAGTTTATGTAAAATAAGACAGGCCATATGTTGGTGCTTTCAGAGTTTGGGTGTTTAAATTAAATGTTGTTTAATGAATATTCAAACCCATTTGCTTCAAAGTTGTGCTCAATGTGGTGGCAGCTTTCTCCCCTCCTTCCTCACAGCCCCCATCCTGCTCTGGTACCAAGGGTATTAAGCCATTAGAACAGGGTGTGAATATCCAGGCATCTGTCTTTCAACGGAAAGTTGGATATTAAAATGCTGTAGCAGATGACAGTATAAATAAAGACATACAGTGAGAGGTTCGTCTGGTTAGTTTTTTGTTTGGTAATTAAGACTGAGGAGGTTTTGACTTGAGTTCTATCTTACTGAGATGGAAGTGGGCTGAGAGCTCTGTACCAGTGTCAGCTTGGTGGCACAGGGACGTGGGATGGTTTCATTTTCCCTCCAGTTGCTTTGAACTCTGTCAAATTCCCTTTACCATCAGCTCCAGAAGAGGTCAGAGCTTTATGGTCACTGGAAGTCCAGGCTGGTTCAACACTGCCTGCTCACACATTGGCAATGGTAGGCTGGATCTGTGCTGGAATGATGCGAGTGGGGCAGGTGGTGCTTGCTCTCCACTCTTCCTCCCACTTCAGAGCCTTGAACCTCCTTCAGGTTTGGGGGCAGGGATAGTGGGCTGTGGAGGCAGGCTTTCCATCTCTACCTTGGCTTCCACCATGGCTGAGCCGGTGGTCTCTATGCAGATGGCGGCTGTGTCTTTGGCCAGAGCGTCACCGAGGATATCCCTAGACAGAGGCAGTATTCTCCCTTCAGCCCCATGAATGGGCAGCTGTGGTCTCCTTTTAGGGTGGGGTGCAGTTTCCTGGGCTTTCTCCAGCTCCAGCCCCTTCTCCCCCTTCTGTACCTCCACATGGCAGCACAAGAGGATCTGTGATACTTCAGTGCTTCTGGGGGCCATGTGGTCAGGGGTGCAGATACCCCCAGTCTCCCTTGGCACTGTATTGCCTGCCCTTCCTCATGCTGCTGGTTCAGTACACATCTGCCTGTTGAGAGCCCTAGGGAAGTTCTGTGCTCAGGTCTGTCCTCAAGCTCCAGGGGCCTGAGGCAGCCTCAGCCACACTCCCTCCCAAGGCTCTGTTTCTCTCTCCTGGCAGTGTCAGAGTTGGGCTGCAGATCTGGAGCTCAGCAAGCGCCCAGCTGGGGAGGGAATTGCCAGCTTCCCCATCTCAAGGGCACCCACCAGTTCTATGAGTGATTCTCTTAAGCCCTTCATATCAAAACAATGTGTTCTCTACACAATCAGTTTTCCCAGTGGCTTCCTTCTTTCTCTCCCCTCCCCAGACTTTATATTTAGGGGGTATGTAAGAAAGAGAGGGGTAGTATTGGGGTGGGGTTTGATATTTTAGGGGCCTGGGTTATTTCCTTCTTTATGAACCCTTTGGCGGTGTCTGCTGCTGGTTGCTCTTTAGATGTGTGAAGGTGAACCTCTCATTGCTCTTAGCTCTAGTGGCTAGTTCAAGGGCTCTGGTTAATATCCTACTGACATCCTGTGCCACATTTAGAGTGAGGGCTTGTGTATGGCTGGGACAACTTTAGGAACATCATGCTGTTTTCCATCCTCTTCTCCTATCCACCAAGCCACCTTCCAACTCCAAAAGCTCAAATGCTCCCATACTTCTAATGATCACCTCCCTGTGGGATACCACATGCTTCTGTCACCAGCTCTGAGCACTCTCTGTGTCTCTCTCCCCTTGGACATCCCACCAAATTTCATTATGTTCATATCCAATGTCCTCATCTCTTTCCCTTCTCTCCAGCACAGTCCAAACCAATGTTTTCTCTGCAGTGAGAATTCATACAACAAATACTTAATTGAGCAGCTACTATACACCTACCCCTGTACTGAGATCCAAGGGTGACCAAAAATGGTGCCTATCCTCAGGGAGTTCTTGGTCCATTGAGGGGCATAGATCTAAGGAGGGACTCTTGGTATACAATGGTAAGAGCTAAGTCAAACATGGGGATTGAGGTATCTTAGAAGCTATTTACTAGCTTTTGAGTAGGTGAGCATTCAGAAAAGGCTTATGGAGGAATGACCTTTGAGCTCAGTCTTGAATTGTAATGACTATCAGGGAAGGAAATGCAGGAAGGGCATCTTAGGTAAAGGGAATAGCAAGAATGAAGATGGGGGGCATCAAATAGCATAGGATGTGGTGAGAACTAGGAGCGGTTCTGGGTCTAATGGGCTGTCTAGGGAGTGGTAAGAGTCGTGCTGGTTTCCTGTCTTTGTTCCTGGCACCTCCTCCTAGTCCTCCAAGTGCAGAGTTGTGGTTGAATCCTCTTCAGCAAACCTTCACCCCTGCCACCCATCCCACCATATGGTGAATGTTGGAGTGGGGTGGCTGGTTGCATGGTACCTTCATACTTTGATACCATGTCACCAGTAGGTGTTATGGTGATGTATTTCCTAGGGGAGGTGGCCTGAAGGAACCATTTGAAGATAGGAGGCTGTTTGGGGTAAGGCAGCTACCCTAAGGCTATATACCCTGTGCCCTGACCCTGACCTTTATCTGGGCTTAGTGCTTGTTCTAAATTTTGAATCTCCTTGATGTGTGACTTCCTCTCTCTCTCTCTCTCTCTCTCTCTCTCTCTCTCTCTCTCTCTCTCTCTCTGGTCCTTGAGTTTGTTCCAGAATATGGCTTCCAGATTCCTTATGGTCCCTTGAATAGGACCCATCTCAGTTTGCACTGGCCCTGGCTCCTAATCGCCTATATGTGCATTAACCATAGTTCATGGCAGGTGTGTGTGTGTGTGTGTCCATCTTGTGAGGTAAGAAGTCCTAGTCCCAAATCCATGATCTGTCCTTGGACTTTCCTAGGTGACAGGTGTGGACTCACAGAATAAATTTTCATGATAACCATGGCCAAACAATTCCAGTGCTGAATATGCTATAAAGAACCCATCCATTTGCTTCTTCAGCCTTCAAATCTGTGCCAGAGCTTGTGCTGGGAATTAGGGGTAGCAGGAAGAATAAGGCTCCTGCTTTTGAGGGGTTCATGGTGTAATGCAGACTAGAAGCAGGTTTTGTGATGTGCATGTTTAATGGCATTGGGCATTATAGCCAGCCACCTCCATAGGATGAGGAGGGTTAATGTATGTCAGGTGTTTGCCATGTACCTGCTTGGGGGGAGGGAGGCTGTTCCTGAATCATCTAACTTCATCCTCTCATCTTCCTGATAAGATCAATACTATTCCAAAGGAGGAAACATGCTCAGGAAGGGTAAGCAAAGCATCCCAGGTCACACAGCATAGAGCAACAGGGATAGGCTTTGGATGTGGACAATCACATTCTAGAGATTCCATTTTTAATTCCTGGTAGCTTCTGATATACTTGTAGAGGAAGTCTGACCTACAGAATAACTAGAGTGCATCAGACTAAGAGCCCTTGTTGTGTAACACAGCAGAGTTGGAGGGATCCCCCAGGAGAGGGAGACCCTGAACTTCACCGGAGAGTGGTTCTGGAATTGACAGAAGTGATCTGCCATTCCATGGGGCAGAGGCTCCTGGCCTGGCTTTCTGAGACCCATAAAAATAGGTACCCCTAACCCTGGACTTGTTCCATGGGCTCTTCCATACACAGAGGAAAAAGGAAGCAGCTCTAACTCTTGAGACCTCCTGTAGTCCTGCATGTGGAGGAGACAGTGCTAGGTAGGGGATAGGGCAACTGGTCTACCTGTTCTACTCAGGGTTCCTTCCTAGTACCTCCTGCAAAAACTGGTTCATCCTGATGGGGAATGGAAAGGCAATGGGGAGTTAGTTGAAGATAGTAATTCTGCCTCCCCTTGCATCCTGGAGTGGTTGTGATGAGCATGTGAGACAAATATTTGTGAAGAAATATTGATGAGAAATGTCAACTTCTACAAAAGTGTAAAACACTCACACTTCTACCTGCAGTTTTCCCATTTCAGTAGGTTTTCCCCTGTCATTAATGGGTTTCTTAAAACCAACCAACCAAGCAGCTCTCTCTCCCATCACAATACATTTATTTTGTACCTGATTATTAGAAGTTATTTGTAATAAAAGACAACTTATAATGGACAGACAACCTCTTATACTATTTTATTTTATTTTATTATTTATTTATTTATTTTTTCTGAGAAGGCTGTTTAATGAGTTCTAGGAACACGGCATAGCCCTGTACAAAAACACCAAATTCGATCAGGGAGAAGAGACAGGAAAAGAGGAAAGTAGACTTGCAATGAGAGGGGGTGGCTTTTCAGTTGGCTGGGGGAGGGGGTGGAATGTTTCCAGGGCCCTCGGAGGGCAGCGGGGGTCTCATCATTGGGGGAATGGGAGCCGGGGGTTGGACCCCGGGATTGGAGGGATGAACTCCAGGAGGCTGGGGGTGAACCCCAGGAGCTGGAGGATGAACGCCTGGAGGAGGGGGGTGTACTCCAGGTGGCTGGGGGTACATCTCCGGAGCTGGGGGATGTACCCCTGGGGCCTGGGGGTGGACTGAAGAAGCTTGTGGGTGTACTCCTGGGGTCTGGGGGTGAACTCCAGCAGATGGGGGAGGGTGGACACCTGGGGCTGGAGGATGGACTCCTGGGGCTGGAGGGTGAACCCCAGGAGCAGGGGGATGAATCCCAGATGTTGGTGGGTGGACCACTGGTGCTGGGGGATGGACCCCAGGAGCTGGAGGGTGGACCCCAGATGTTGGTGGGTGGACCACTGGTGCTGGAGGGTGGACTCCGGGAGCTGGGGGGGGCAGCTGGGGAGGACCCGGGGGCCCTGCAGGTGTAGGCCCACTGGGTGGCATGGGGGGCAGAAGCAGGCCTCCTGGTGGGGGTGGAGGCAAAGACTCAGGCAGTGTTGGCCGTGGAGGCAAACCATTCATCGGTGGGGGTGGTGGCCGCTTCACCCCAGGAGGCCCAGCGGGGGGGCTTGGCGGGGCTGGAGGCTTTTCCATCTTAAAGTGGAACTGAAGGAAGAACTGCTTGGTTTCCCGGTTCCAGTGAGTCCAAAACTTGCCCTCGGCCTTGTCAATCTCCCTGCTTGGCACCTTAAAGGCAATGGTCTCGTAGGGCTCAGCAGCCATCAGCAGGTACTGCCAGTGCCTGTCTGGGGGCTTGATCCTCTGCTCGTAGGCAGACATGAAGCAGTGGCGTGGCATGATACCATCAGCGATCTCAGGATAGTCGATCTGGAAGAGGAGGCTCTGCTGGCCCATCTCTGTGTCCCGCTGCTTGGTCACTTTATAGCCTGGGTGGCCAATCTTCACAAACTTCTTCACTTCTACCTTGACCTTCTCTGGTACTGGCTGGGCGGGGGCCTCCTTAGCCTCCTTGGCTGCTCGCCGGGCCAAGTTGGTCTGGTGCTTTTTCCCCTGAGTGTGCGCGAGGTAGCTCCCCTCATTGTTGTGGAGTGTCAGGCACAGCTTGTATTCATATGAGCCCAGGTGGTTCTTCATGAAATAAGGGTCCTTGTTGATGTTGATGGTCTCCAGGGCCAGCTGCCAGAGGCGCTCCCGCTGGTCCCTGTTGCTCTCAGAAGAGGAGGCCACGCCCCCACTCCCGGTCTTGCCTCCAGGGCGATGTTGGAAGTCCATGGTGAAGGCCTTTGGGCTTTACAGACTGGGGGGATACCTGCACCCAAGGCCGAGATCCCGTCGCCTTTTCACCCGCCACGGGCCACTCCTCTTATACTATTTTACACTATTTTAAATTAGATGCATTATTTTGCTGAATCCTTTCCAGACCACATAGTCAGATACTGACTCCACAAGAGATGAAAAACTTGCCCCAGGTCAGAGCTGGTGAGTGGCATAGCCAACATTTGAACCCACATTTTTTTTTTTTAATGCCAAATGCCTTGCTTAGCTAAGGATGCAGTGGTTTTGAAGGTGTGTATTTTTAGTTGGTAGAGGAGACTCTTTCAGTTCCAGGAGACCAAAACTAACTATCATGTCATGGTTACACCGAAGCCTCCTTGGTAAAGGGCAGTAACTCTAGGACTTTTTTATAGATCTCTCATCTTATCTGTAGAGACAGCTCAAGCACAACACCTGGAGTCCTGCATATGGCCCGGGAGCTCGGGGAAGTCCTTGTAGGCACATGGGGTTTGGACTCCTGGAAAAGAAGGAGAAGTGGAGAGGAGGATATTAAGACAGATATGGAATTAGATCCCTAAGAAAGATGAACCTCTACTCCTTGGTGGATGACCCTTGATATCATAATTGTAGGTGAGGATCATTGGGTTGCATGGAACACAATCCATGTGCGCCAGCTCAGGAACCAGGGGTTGGGCACAAGGAATGGTTATTGGAGCAGTACAAGGGTTTTAGAAGAAAAGCGAGGCCAGCCAGCTCATGAGAAGTGTATCTGGGAGGTCAAAGGGAAGGGGGCTTCTCTCTATCTCTGTTCCCAGTCTCCTATCTCTCTTGGGCTGTATGGCTTTTGCTCTTTGCCTCTCTCTCTGCCTCTGTTCTGTTTTCCTTTCTGTAGCCAGGATTCTTGTGCTTACGAATGTCTTCTCTGCTCTGCAAACTCCCTCCTCAAGCTTGTTGCTAAAGGGCCAACCTTGGCCATGACTCTACACAATCCCAATGCCCATCACTGTCTAACTTGATCCAAATTCTTGAGACAAAAAACCTGATTGGTCACTGGTTAGCCAATGAACTTGATGTTCTTAGGTCAGGTAACTATCTCTGGCCCAAACAAAGGAGAGTATGTGATACAAAAATGGCCACTTAGGGCTGGCTGCCCCTTCATCTGGGGCTGTATGCAGGCCAGTGAGCCTACACACACCTGCCATAGACCAAGGACAAGCTGAAGCCATTTGTCTCATTCTAGACCAGTGGTCGCCAACTGGTGATCTGCAGACCACTGGTGGTCTATGAGGTCCGAAAGGTTGGCGTTTGCTGCTCTAGACCATGGCAGGAGGACAGAACCAGGCTTAGTCTCTTGTGGTCTTATTTTCTTTGAGTAGGCACCTGCCTTCTCAAGGCTCTGAGCAGAGACTGTGCCCTTGGGGAGGCCTGCAAGACCACAGTTCACTGCTAGGTTTCCACCTGACTTTAAGTCGTTTGAGCCCATGAGGAAGAGAGCACGCTGTGGGAGACACGTACATTAGTCAAGAGTATAATAACATTCTGTCCAAGGATCTCTCATGTTCCAAGTACTGTGCTCAACATTTTACCCATGGACTTTCATTTAATCCTCACAACCCTGCCAGGAAAAAAGGGCCCAGTTACAACACTCAATGATGATGTATTAATTTGTTCATCAACTGTTTATTGAGTGCTTATTGGTTGCCAAGGCTGTACTGGGTGCTGGGAATATAATGGTGCACATTGGTTACCATTATGGCAAGCTAACTGTAACCAGAGACCATGTGAAGGAGTTGGTAATATAGCATCCCTTTCAATCCTCAGAACAACCCTATAACAGAGTTTCTGTTTTCAACTCTTTTTGCAGATAAGGAAATTAAAGTCCAGGGAGGTCAAGTTCCTTGTAGAAGGTCACACAGTAAGTGACACAATCCGGATGTGAACCCAGGCCTAATGGCCTCTTATGTGATTCAGGAATTCTGGGAAAAGACAGATTTTGTTCTGCAAGTGTCACCTGTTCTCATGGTCTTTGCTTCAGCTGGTTACTTCAATTTCCGAAGGAGTGGTGGGGAGGGGAGTGGTTCCTGGATGTGGGCCTCCCACTTTCCTGCTTTATTGCCAGGACTTTATCTCTACTTCTGGCCCCATTCCTGCTCCTCCCTGCATGGTGTTTCCTATACCAGAGTCACAGAGACTTGTGGGTTTTCACAGGCCACATTGTTGTAGCATGTACTGGTTGTTTCAGATTACAATTCATATGTTGAAATTATAGTCCCCAAGGGGATGGTATTTTGGAGGTGGGGCCTTTGAGAGGGGTTTAGTCAGGAGTATGGAACCCTTATGCATGGAAGCAGTGTCCTTATGAAAGGGGCCCGAAAAGCCCCCCTCACCCTTCACCTGTGAAGACACAGCAAAGTCTGTGACCTGGAAGAAGGGCCTTACCTGACCAAGCTGATGCCATGATGTTGGACTTCTAGCCTCCAGAACTCTGAGAAATAAATTTCTGTGTATAAGCCACACCGTCTGTGGTGCTTTGATATACTAGTTTGAATGGCCAGGACACTGAGATTGGTCTGGGATTTTGCTGACCCCCAGGGCTGAGCAGGGCCATGTTATCTTGGCTGCCTCTGCCAACAGGTCCCTTGTGTCGTGGACCTCCCCTATGTCTTTATAGAAGAAACAAGCTGTGTGTGTGAGAGAGGGAGAGGGTTAGACATGGAAGGAGATATATCACCAGGGCTTTTAATGGGCAAAGTGACAAGATGACTGTCCCTAGTTGGCTGTCACAACAGCCACTGGGTCAGGCCTTCTGCCTCCTTGCAGATCAGCTACGTTAGGTTAGGGATCATGTGACAGCCAACGGTCAGAGCTCAGCTGGAATTGGCTGGGGCTGGGGAGCAAGGGACAGCCTTCCTCTGGCTCAGAATCCAGGAGACAACCAGCAGGGACCAATGGGCGGGGCCAGCTTCCTGGAATGGGCAGGCCTTCTCCCTCTGCTGCTTGTGTTCATCACTGCACAGAGTAGCTTCTGGTTGGGGTTTGTAATGCCTAGGCTGTCATAAAACACTCCTTATGTTATAGTGAACCCAGAAGTCGGCAGTGAGAGCATTGGGAAGGAACAGTCCTATTTGGGATGAGCTGGGAGAATGAACGAGGACCGTGGCCCAGGACTAAGACTCCCATTTTAGCGGAGGAGAGAAGACAGGGTAATGTCAGAGCACTGACCTGGCAGGAAGCTGTCTGGCTCTGACATCATGGAAAGAGCAGAAATATAGGAGTTGGTGGGCTTGAAGCCAAGTTCTAAGGAGATAGTGGCTAATAATAGCATAGCACTTATTGTGGGCTGGGTACTCTTCTAAGCACTTTTCAAGTTTTAATTCATTTTTCACAGCAACATCATTGGCTCTATTTTACAGTTGATGAAATTGAGGCACAGAGAGGGTATGCGGCTTTCCCAAGGTCCTGTTTGTGCCTGAGCAGATAGTCATGACCTGTGCCAGACTGCTGCATGACTGGGGCAGGCCCTCGGCCTCTTTCCTGGAGTGGTTGGTCTGGTGTCACCTGCTCTGTTTGACACCACAGTCTAGTCCATGTGAGATGGTGAGGGGTGGAGCTACCCTTCCCAGGGGACAAAGGAACTGCCCCATGATGTCATCACAAAGCTGCAGAGCCAGCCTTTCCTGATCAATCACACTCCTCATTAATCCCCATGTAAAACAGTGTGGGACCAGGCTCCTGACCCGTAGTTGCTGCCATGTTTTCACGGGCCTGATAAACGATTCTGCTGGAAGGAGCTCGAAGAACATTGTGGAAAGTGGTTGTGAGCAAGATTATTTCAGACCTTTTATACATTCCCATCCGTTCTGAGGCTGCCCTGGGACTAAGAAGTGAGAATTCTCATAGCAGCGGGAAGCCATGCTCCCAAGGTCTTTGGAGTCAAAGGAAGCTGGAAGGTCTCCCAGGAAATCTGGGTTGGGGAGGCAGGGTAGGGTGAGAGTGGGTGGTGGTGGTGGGGATTTAGATAGTGGCTAGTCCATCCTTTTCACTGCATTGGGAGATTCTGGTCCAGACACGAGAAGGGGGTGGCTCAAGGTTGACCAGCATTAGTCCCAGTGCCACATGGGTTTTCCTCCCCTCCTAGCTAACACATGTGAAACTTACAGTGTTCTGCATGCATTTTCTCCACTTAATCTCCTCACCAACCCATGGAGATGGGTGCTATGAAACCCATGTTACACATGAGGAAATTGAGGCCAAAGTGCCAGAATTGGGATTTGGCCCCAAAAGCTTCCTTATTATTCCTTATGTTTCTTAGTAATGTAAGATCTCTTTAATACATATTTTCCAGTGCACTTTTTCTTTCATGCACAGGCTGTCTGATGGCCATTATTCCTGAACCCACCATCAGGATAACCAATACAACTTCAGACAGTCCAGGCTCAAATCCCAGCTCTATCATTTACCAACTGTGGCCTTCAGCAAGTTATGCAGTTGTTGAAGCCTCGGTTTCTATTGTGTAAATTGGGGATAATAATGTTCAATCATAGGGCATTTTTAGGATAAAATGAGATGGTCCTTGGGAGACATTTTATCATGATACCAAGTTAATAAATAATAATTTTTAAGGAGTGCCAATATTTGACTCTGAGTCTTGTTCTAAAGATCTGGAATTAAGTTTGTTGCAACCACATGCTAAAACTTCTGACTATTTCTGAAGAAGGAGAGGCTATTAGGGTTTCATCTATTAAGGTTTGTGGAATCTGAATGAAAAATATGAATAATGGGACCCTAATGTCCATGCCCTAATTCTGCACTCTGTGACTATGTCACCTTACACAGCAAAAGAGATCTTGCAGAAGTGGTTAAATCAAGGATCTTGAGATGGGAAATTGTCCTGGATTATCTGTGTTGGCCCAATGTAATCATAGGATCCTTAAAAGAAGGAAGCAGGAGGGACAGAGGTAGAGAAGCAGATATAATGGCAGAAGCAAAGTTAGAAGAGAAAGAGATTTAAAAGTGGTTTGCTGCTAGCTCTGAGGATGGAGAAAGGGACCATGAGTCAGGGAATGTGGGCACCTCTAGAAATGGAAAAAGGCAGGAAATATTCTTGAAGGCCAGAAAGTATGTGGCCCTGCCAACTCTTCTGGGACTTCTGCCCCATAGAACTGGGGGCTAGTAAATGTGTGTTGTTTGAAGCCATCAAGTTGTGGTAATTTGTTACCACAGAAGTAGGAAATCAATACAAGATTCTTATTTAATACTAGAGGTCAGTGCATGAAATTCATGCATGGGGGTTCCCCTCAGCCCAGCCTGTACCCTCTCACAATCTGGGACCGCTAGCTCCTAACTGCTCACCTACCTGCCTGCCTGATTGCCCCTAACTGTACCTCCTGCCAACCTGATCACCCCTAACCTCCTTTGCCTACTGACCTTATCACCCCTAACTGCTCACCCCCCACTGTCCTGGTCACCCCCAACTGCCCCCCTGCTGGCCTGGTTTCCCCCAACTGTCCCCCCTCCCTCCACCATACTGGTTGTCCCCAACTGTCAGACTGGTTGCCCCATACAGCCTGCTGTTTAGTCATCACTGTTACTGTGAAGACATTTTGGAAAATTTGCATATTCCTCTATTATTAGTATACAAGGGGCCCAGTGCACAAAATTCATGCATTGGGGGTGGGTGATCTCTCAGCCAACCTGCCCCCTCACACATACTGGGAGCCCTTTGGGGATGTCCTACTGACCCCTCACCCCTGGCCGAAGCTTTAGGCCTTGGGGACCCAGCCATCACCCTGCAATGGGGCTGATGGCTAGCTCTGCCCTGGCCGCCTCGGCCCCTCCCACCTGGCCCTGGCCTTAGCCCTGATTGCTGGCAACCACCCGGCGACCACCCAGTGACAGCCAAGCCCCAGGGGCCTCGTGCTCGCCAGACGCGTTGGCCCTGCCCCCCCCTCCCCCCCAGGCCTTAGCCCCGGTGGTGACTGCCCAGCCCCGGGGACACCCTGCACTCAGCAGCTGCATGCGCTGGTCTCCCATTCCACGCGCACCTGCACTGTCCTCCCATCCCAAGGCCTCCTGTCCAGCGCGCCGCAGCCCCACCCCCGCCAGCCTCGTGTGCACCGTGGCCCTACCGGGAAGCTGCCTCCCACGTGCTGCGGCCCCAACCCCCGACCTCGTGCGCACCTCGGCCCTGCCCCCCACCTCACACCACTTAGCCCCGCCCTTTGTGCCACTTGGCCCCGCCCCCGCTCCGATTGGCTGGAGGCATAGCGAAGGTACGGTCAAATTTGCATATTACTCTTTTATTAGATAGGATATTTTCTATTTTCCAGATTTCACAGGCATTTTTAAGCTCCTCCTCCAGGCCAGGCACTGTGTTGGCATTTCTACTAAACATGTTTCTGTGAACAGTGTGATGAGCGTGTGGAGAATGTGGGCTTTGATGTAGATTTGGGCAGGAATCCCAGTTTTCCTACTCATTGGTGGTATGATGTTGGACAGTCACCCGACCTCTCTGAGCCTCAGTTTGCATATCTGTAGAAAGTTTAACACATGAAGAATACTTGACGTGGGCTTGGCACTCAGTAGATTCTAACCCAATGAATGCTGCTACTTACTTCTAGACTTGGATGCACCATAACTTTTCCAAGAGAGTTCTCTTGTCTGGCAAACACAGCCTGCCATCTCTCAGGTTCTCCCGGCAGCCTGTCCAGCAGCCTGAGGACAGAGTGAAAGCCAGACAGTGGGGGAGAACTCACTTTCAGCCTGGCTTTCCAGAAGTGGAGCAGCTCTTTGGTACCCTCCTTGTTAGTGGGGGGACCAGGTGTTATGACTGCCCTCCCTAGGGCCTGTCCTGTATGTGCCACAGGGGCATGGGAGGGACATTTGGGTTGGGCCTCACACTGCAAAGGGCTTCAGATGTGGACTTGTGATGCTGTCACCCCTGAGGTCACATGCAGTCACAGAACTCGTGGTGGGATTGCAGAAAAAATGTGCACCTGTGGCTCGGTCCTGCCTCACTCCCTGGTGCTCTGTGCTTCTCAGGAGGACGGCCTTCATTTCATGTCTTGCACAACCACATTGCAACCCAGTTGGGGTTGGCGGGTAAAACATTTTGTTAAAGACACACATTGCAAGTTTCCCACTTTTTTCTCTTTCATTTTTGCATCCTAGTATTGGTGACTTTTCATTTTTCACTCTACTCTAGCTTAAAGAAATGGCAATAGCTGAATTGATTTTTTTTTTAGTTTTTTTTTTCATCTTTATTGTTCAGTTTAATAATTACATGGTTCCATTTTTTTCCCCCACTATAGTTCCCCTCCACCTGGTACCCATCCCACCCTCCGCCCTCACCCCCCTCCACTGTCCTCTCCCATAGTTGCAGATTTTTGTCCAGTCTCTTGCTGCACTTCCCACACCCCCTTTCTTCCCAAGAGTTGTCAGTCCATTCCCTCTTTATGTCCATGATTCTGTTACATTCACCAGTTTATCCTGTTCATCAGCTTATTAATTCACTTGATTTTTAGATTCATTTGTTGATAGATGTGTATTTTTTTCTTCATAATTTACACTTTTATTTTTTCTTCTTCCTCTTCTTAAAGAATATCTTTCAACATTTCATATAATATTGGTTTGGTGGTGATGAACTGCTTTAGCTTTTTCTTATCTGTGAAGCACTTTATCTGCCCTTCAATTCTGCATGATAGCTTTGCTGGATAGAGTAATCTTGGTTGTAGATTCTTGCTATTCATCACTTTGAATATTTCTTGCCACTCCCGTCTGGCCTGCATCATTTCTGTTGAGAAATCTGCTGACAATCATATGGGTGCTCCCTTATAGGTAACTGTTTTTCTCTTGCTGCTTTTAATATTCTCTTTGTCTTTTGCTCTTGGCATTTTAATTATGATGTGCCTTAGTGTGGTCCTCTTAGGGTTCCTATATATTGGGGTTTGGTGTGCTTCTTGGACTCCTAAGTCCAATTTCTTTCACCAGGTCGGGGAAGTTTTTGGTCACTATTTCTTCAAATAGGTTTTCATTGTCTTGCTCTCTCTCTTTTTCTGGCACCCCTATAATTCGGATGTTGGTATGCTTGAGGTTGTCCCAGAGGCCCCTTACACTCTCTTCAGTTTTTTGGATTATTTTGGTTTCTTGATTTTTCAGCTGAGTGGATTTTACCTCTTTGTATTTCAAATCTTTAACTTCGTTCTTGGGGTGCTCCAGAGCACTTTTTGGTCTTTGTATAATATTTTTTATTTCAGTCAGTGTATGCTTAATTTCTGGTTGGTCCTTTTTCATATCCTTGAGAGTCTCCTTTATATCCTTGAGGTTCTCCTTCATTTCCTTGTAGGACTTATTCATTTCCTTTTTGGTCTTGCTTAATTCCTTGTAGGCCTCGACCTTTTGTTGGAGCCTCTTGAAAAACCCTATAACCGTGGTTTTGAATTCCATGTCCAGTCGTTTTTTTCCCCTCCATTTCTTTCACATCTGATTTCTTTCCATGTCTCTGCATGGTGGCTACTTCCCTGAGTTGGTCAATTAGCTTTGTGTGGTAGACTTCCTACAAGGGACAGTGGGTCAGCCTCCCCAGTTACCTGAGGTGGATATGGGTTGCACAGTCTTGCTCAGGTTAATCGTTGTTAGTACTTGGAGGGGTTGACCTCCAGGCCCATTGTCTGTGAAGCTCAGCTGTGCTCAGTTTGGATGGGCGGAGTCTCCGGGCCAAGTAGACAGCGTTAGCTCCGCCCTATGCAGCCCCAGGGACTCTGTGCTGGGTGCAATGGCTGCCAGCACCTCTGAGAGAGAGCCACTGCCAAGCTGCACCGGCTGCCAGGGAATTCAGACTCTCCCCAAATGCGTCTGCATACCCAATGTCTCACCCAGGGTCGTAAAACAAAGCAGTCTGATGGTTTCCCGAATGAGATAGCAAGTCATGAGCGCTCTCTATGCGGTCATGCAGCTGCGCTGTTCCCAAGGTCACACGCAAGCTTGCCTTCTCCACAAGCCGGCAGATCCTTGCATTGCCTGAGCTTCGGCGTGCCCTCCCACTGTCCAGTTTTCACCCCGTATAATAGTGGGTTCCCTGGACTTTGCCCAGAGCTGGAGAATCAGTCCAGTGGGACGTCTTTGTCTCCCCATTCAAGAAAACTGGCCGGTTTTCAGCTGCCCGCCCTCTCAGCTGGTGTGCGCTCCAAACCTCTCTCCGTGCGAATCTTCAACGCTGTCCTCAGCTGCTCCTCCGAGTCACAGTGTCTTATCTTCACTTTTATTTGTGGAATTTTCACTCGGCCAGCTTTCTGATGATTCTGGAAGGTGTTTGTTCTTTCATTAAGTTGTAGTTTTAAAATTGCTGTGTATGACGGTAAGATAGGTGTTTTGCCTATGCCGCCATCTTGGTTCCTCGTTGAATTGATTTTTTTTAATCCTCACCTGAAGATATGTTTTTATTGATTTTAGAGAGAGAGAGGAAAGGAGACGGAGAGAGAGAAACATGGATTGGTTGCCTCCCATATACATCCAGACTGGGGATCAAACCCACAACCTGGGCATGTGCCCTGACCGGGAATCAAACTATAACCTTTTGGTGCATTGGATGATGCTTAATTAATTGAGCCACAGCAGCCAGGACCCCAGTTGATTTTAACCTCTTGAAGGCTTTGCCTGCAGCCATATCTGAAAAAGAAATAAAAAATATAAAAGTATCCAATCTCCCAGATGTGAATACAAGCCTCCCTTTTGTGGCCCCATCCCATTCATTCACTATCTCTGGCAATGCTCTTCCCAGTGCTCTGAGGGAGGTGTTTTTAGTCTTCTGATCTTACAGTTAACTGGGATCAACAGGCTAGGGTACAGGCTGTGCAGACATACTATGCGCTCATGCTTCTGGTTGTTTCCTACCAGCATCCATTCTGATTGGCCAGCACATGTGCTGCACTGATGGCTACTTGTTGGAACAGGACCCCTGTTTATCCCCATTTTACAGATGGGAAACCTCAGATAGGTGAAGGGTGGGTGCAAGCCATGACACTGAACCCAGGACCCGGGCTCTGAGGAGCCGTAAGCTTTCCCACTGCCCATGCTGCCCCTCTGTGTGGCAGGTTAAATTGTGATGGCTTTAAAGACACACTACAATACCTGGCTCCATTTTCTTTTTACTACCTCAGAAGTGGCTGTAAAAATATTAAAACCAATTGCTGTCATCTTCCAGACGGCTGCGTTTATGAGATGTAGCTTTCAAATGAATGGAAATAACAGGAAACCTTTTCCGCTCCATTCTGTGGCATAGTTCAGAGTTACACAATATCCCTGAGAGTTCTTATAATGGGCATATGCACTTAGGGCATTAATGAAGTCAGCTCAGTGCTGGCTGTTCTCATTTCATGGAGCTAATTGTTAAGTGTTTTGCATACTTACAATTGACTAAATTATTCCAAGCTAGCTGGTTTCAGGAAGTGTTAATTATATTTCAGTAAAGGAAAATCAAGGCTAAAAAAGCATCCACTTAGAGCTTATCTATTTATGAACATCTCATTCTGGAGATCTCAAACATATATTTTAACGCTGCGTGAATATTGAGATTAATATTTTTTTCCAGCAAAGGAGCCTTCATTCGCTCTTTACTTCTTTAAAGAGGACACCCCCATCCCATCCTTCCAGCTTTATTCAGCAGCCTTGTCTGGAGGTTGAAAAGCCTTCCTTTGTATTTCTGGCGCCTTGAATCTTTAAGTTGGATGCCAAGAACAGCATTAGCTCCATTCATCTTGAGACCAACTGGTCTTCTGTAAATGATATTAAGTAATTAATTTATGGGTCCTGCACAGGCCATTTAGGACCAAGCGCTCCCTTGCTTATGGGGTTCTTTCTTTGAGGAAGCTGTTTAGAGTGGAGTTTTCATCTGCGACATGGGTTGGAGAGGCTGAGTGATGGGGCATTGCCATTCAGTTCTCAGGACGGGGAGTGGAGGGGGAGAGGATAAGGTCTGAGGTGGGGTCCACACCGCCTGCACTGTGCATTCACACGTCTCTTCCTGCTCATGGGATCGGGTATGGATGAATGCTGAACAAGAAGTTCTAGTTTCTTTTGCATCTGTTGCTCAATTTTGTTTCTATTTATTTTTAACTTTCTTTTCATTCACTCATGCATGCATTCATTCGCTTATTCAGTACACATATACCGAGCTGTAGAAAGCCCATTACACAAGAACACTGGACCAGGGCTGGGCATGGAGACCTGAGGATGGCAAAGCCCCATCCTCAAGAGCTCTCCTAATATACAAATAGACCAGAGTGTTAGGGCTCCACCAGAGTTTCTGATTCAGAAGGTCTAGGGCAGTGGTCGGCAAACTCATTAGTCAGCAGAGCCAAATATCAACAGTACGATGATTAAAATTTCTTTTGAGAGCCAAATTTTTAAAACTTAAACTTCTTCTAACACCATATTTTGTGAAAGAGCCACACTTAAGGGGCCAAAGAGTCATATGTGGCTTGTGAGCTGCAGTTTGCTGACCACTGGGAAAGATGATAATTTGTATACTTAGCAGGTTCCCAGGTGATACTGATGCTGTGGTCCAGGGATCACCCTCTGAGAACCACAGTGGGAGCCTCATGGGATTTTATATCCTGAGACCACCTTGATTTGCATCTAAATGTACATGTATCACTATCACAGAGCTTTTTTTTTTTTGGCAGGCAGATAAGGGCATTTTTTTTAACAAGTAAAGTTTTTTTTCATTAAAAATCCCTTATCTCATAAATAATGAATAGAGAATAGCAAATATGTATTGAGCAATGGATGTTGAGTGGTTATTTGGGCTTATGCAACAGCTGCATAGTTCCCTCTGTACACCAGTCTTGGAGAATGAGATTCAAAGCCACACTCATGCAAATTACTCTTTTGCAGAGGCCTCCAGGAATGCTCCCATGTGTATGGGACCTTGGGTGGAATTAATATTTAAATAGCAGTGATCTTAGTGTTAAATCTATAAATGTCATTGTAGTGTTAAATCTACACATGTCCAGGTGTACCCAAAGCTTATGTAGGCCTGGGCCTACTATGTGGGCCTTGAATGAGAATGGTCAGCATGGAGAGAGAAGAGGATCAGGGAAGGTCACAAGGAGGTGGGAAGGTGACAGTCCACCAGAGGTTTGAAGGATGTATAGGAGTTTGCTAGCATTGCAGTGAGAGTGGGGTAGAGCACACTTTGGGAAGAGGGAGCACTGTTTGCAGGGCACACAGTGAGAGAAAGGAAGGCTTGGAAAAAGAGCAGAGAAAAGGGTGCAGATGCTGTTTGCCTGTGTTCGGGACAAGAGGAGGGAGGAAAGGTATGAGATGAAACAGGAAGACAAAAACCTTGGCTGGTAGGTGGAAAAGTAATTTGACTCTGAAATGCAGGTGGTAGAGGATCTATAATGCAGGGGATATAAGACTATATTTTATAGTTTGGGGAAGTGACTCAAGGCTGCTGATGGGTGGGGGTGGAATTAGAAAGAAAGTCTGGCAGGTTGGGAGACTAGTGGGAGGTAAATTAATTTACATTAATTAAGATAAAGTAAAAGCTTCAGTTCCCCAGCAGTACCAGCCATGTTTCCAGGACTCCTTTGCTGCAGGTAGCTAGTGGCTACCACTGGATGGTGCTTATAGAACTTCATCACTGCAGAATGTGCTAGTCTAGGAGGATCCATGGTATTTGGGTGGGCCTGCCCTCTTGGATCCATGGACATCTATTGCACGGAGAGAGGGGTACAGCAGAGATGGACCAGAGTGGAGTCCTCTAAAAGGGGGTATGCTAGCCACCCAAGTTCAAGGACAGTATGTGGTTGGAGTCGAAGCCATGATCAGAGGCGGCTAACAGACTATTTAACAGAGGTAGTAGCCAGAGGAGCTACAGTCAGTGGCCGCAGGAAGGATGCTTCAACTGAAGCTGAGTCCTGGAAACCAAGAAGGACAGTGTGAGGAGTGGAAGCCCCTGGTGAGCCTAGCACGAGCAGGGGGGTCAGGAGGCTCCACCTGGGCCCGCTGTTTCCTTCCTCCTAGAAACAGGAACTGGGACACAAAGATGGAGTCCTTTAGCCGTGAGTGCTGAGTTGGAAGGCCATCGCGCAGGGGACAGAGCCTGAGGCTGCCCTGTTTGGGAGGCTACACAGGCTGTGTGCAGGAAGATGAGGACCCTGTCTATGGAGAGAGAGGAAGAGGCCCACGCCCCTGAAAGTGACAGAGGCAGAGAGAGTGTGGCTCTGATCACGTTCTAGTTCCTTCGAGGCTCTCTGCTCTCTCTGTGACACCCGAGTGTTTTCACAACAGTGCTGCCCCCACTTGTAACCAAGGGAGTTTCAGTGGGTTCTCCTTCATTATGACCCAAGGATCTATAAACACATCGCCTCTCCAATGCCAGCCTAGGATGTGGCACATACCAGGCTCATCAAAGCAGGCTAAGTTGTTGAATGTCGGAGCTTTGACCAATGGACAAGACTGAGACAAGCAGAGGAAAGGAGAAGGTCAAGGACCGCCTCTTCATTCTGATAGACGTTTCCCCCTTTGGCACCTGGAATATGGTGCCCCTCCTTCCTCCTCCCAGAGGCCACATGTGTGGCTGGCACTGTTTTTGATGTCTCTCCATGCATCACCACACTCTCACATCAGTTCAGGTGGTGGTTTAGAGCCAATTAAAATTTATAAGCCACAGGTAGTTAGCGAAGTCCCAAGGATTAATTTGCTCAGTGGAGTATTAATCTGTGTAATGTCATAGGCACTCCTTCAGCAAACAGGGCAAGATGGAGAGGGAGATACATCCCCTCCCGTGTTGTACTGTAAATGCTCTAATTGGTCCCACTGGGCTGGAGGTGGCATGTGGCTCCACCTCCTCTGAACACTGTGAAAGGGCAGAGTCAGCTTCTCGAAGGCCCCCAAAAGAGCTGCTCAGAACCCAGCCCCCTCCTCTCCTACCCTTTCCTTCAACAGGCAGACATGCCCTCTCCTGTCAGCACTCCCTGTGCTCTGTGGGCTGATCCCGACAGCACCCAGTACTTGCCACTTTTTAGGATTATGTCATTAGAATCCTTCTCAATGAGGAGGTGAAGTGAATCAGCATCCAACCTAATGGTATGGCACTGGCTACCTGTCTAGCCAGCCACCTTGCCTCCAAGGCAGTCAAAGAGCAGGATAGAGGATTGATTCATGCTGAGACTGCAAGACCAGGGCTCTGTGGTTGGCTAGATGTGAGCTGGTCCAGTGGGCTTTGGTGCTGGAGTTTGGGACGCCTGGCTTCTAATTAAACTCCTCCCCTGACCAGAGCTTGGGTCAGGAGAGCTTTGTCTCAAGGCTGCCCGGTTCCCTCTGGAGAACCTAAACTTTAATTGGGGATCTTAGGGCTCCGGGGGGCTTCCATGGCTTGTCCAGAGATCTAGGTAGCAGCAGAGCAGTGGGAATCCATTTAGTGTAATGGCGAAGAGTTTTAGATCTGGAGCCAGATGGACCTGGATTCAAGTCCAAATTCGGTACTTTGCAGCTGGATGCCCTTAGGCAAGTTAGCTAACCTCTCTGAGCTTGTTTCCTTATCACTAGAATGTGTATCAACATATCTACCTTGTCTGGCTGGTGTGGCTCTGTGGTTAAACATGGAACTATGAATGTGGAGGTCATGATTCAATTCCCAGTCAGGCACATGCCTGGGGTTGCAGGCTCAGTCCCCAGGAGGGAACGAGCAGGAGGCAGCTGATCAATGATTCTCTCTCATCATTGATGATTCTCTCTCTCCCTTTCCCTTCCTCTCTGAAATTAATAAAAATGTATTTTTAAAAATCTACCTTGTAGGGTTTCATGATGTAGATAAAATATTTAGTATAGTGATTGCAAATAGCCAATTCTTAACAAATGGTAGCTTTTATTATTATTTTAATAATAGTGTTAAACATAAAACACATACCCTCATCCTGTCCTTTTTCTTGGCTTTTCTCAACCTTACCTGGTAATAGCAAGACCTGCTCTGTCTATTTCCCCTGTGCCTCCTTACAGGAGGGGACAGCTTTGAAAAGGTCATTGGTGTTTATGCATAGGCATTATTATTAATAAGCTAAGTTGAAGGCTACAGAATCATCTAGGGATTTTAAATTAAAAAAATTTTAAATTACTATTTTGGTGGAAAACATTAAATTTTACATACATTTCATAGGGAGAAAAAATTCCAGCATAAATGATAAATAGAAGCAGTGCTTAACTCACAAGGCTAACATACTTTTCATCCAGGCCACATGCAGACCTTCCTCCAGGAGGGCGGGCTTACTCTGATGATAAGAGGGAGAAGTTCCAACAAAAGTTTCTTTGGCTTTAGAGGATTCTGATGGGGTTTGTGTTAGTTCAAGTTCGCAGCTGCCAGCAACCGAAATGGCCTCTGACTGGTTAAATAGGAAAGGAATTTGTTGAAAGAAAATACCAGAGCATCCACCGGAAAGCTGGGAAATCAGGGCCAGGTTGGCAGGGCACCAGGACCACAGTCTAAAGGGAGGCTGGGTGTAGAGTGGTGCTGTCCCTGTCCTCACTGTGATGCCTGGGGACACCAGAGCTGCCTCACCTTCTGGAAGGATCCTCTCCTGACCTCACCTCTGTGCCACATGCTGGGCATCTAATCTGCTCTTCCTGGTGACACACTGGACTTCAGCTGCAAAGAGGAGCAGGCAAGTATCAACCAGCTGTCAGATCTGCGCTGCTCTGAGTTAGGAGACGGACTCTGCCTCCTGAAGACTCACACAAGTAGGCTATTACACAGTGAGAAGATGCAGTTCTGGGACAACCATCAAATGATGGATGTCAATAACAAATGCTAGAGGTCTTCAAAATTCTCAGCCATGATGCTGCCGAAATTTTATCTGGCATGTTTTTGGTGTATTTCTGCATTGCCTGGTACTTCTGTGCCTCCTACTGTGTTAAGAAAGGGAGTTGGGCTCCTGGAGGTTGAGGCTCAGATCTTGAGACGAGCCAAGGCAGGCTTCTGGGGAGCTCTGGAGTGGGAGAGGAGAAGGAAGGGAATCAGAGATGGTGGACTATCCCTGCTTTTAAGGCAACTGGTCAACAAGTTCAGGCCAAGGGCAGAGTCCAGCTTTCTGGGGCACCAGTGGGTCAGAGCCAAGCTTGTAGGACAGAGGGAGAGCCAGCAGTGCAGCCACGGCAGGGAGCCGCCATCCTGGGAACATACTTGGCCTATGACACCCTCCTCGCTTTGTGATGTGGGATGTCCAGTGGGGAAGAGACAGGAAAAGGCCTTTTCCTGCTCTGGCAGCCTACCTCATCACCCAGGGACTCCACCCTCCCTCTCCCAGTACCACAGTGGGTGACACCCTGCTCCAGAAAAATGAAGTGTAGCTTCTCACGGCCAAATGTCAGGGATTCTCTATGACATCTTCTGGTTCTTTTCCAACTACAGTGTGTAAGCTGTCAAACACCAATAAAAAACAAAAGCGAATCTTATCTACACAACAGAAAAAAGTAGCACTGCTCTGTTCAAATCACGGGTGGGCAAATGGCTGAGTGGGGCCCAGGACGCACATAGCCTCTCTGCATCACCTGAAACAGCACCATTAATCCTGAGGACAGTGGTCTCTGTATCAACAGCTTCAACATGGCCTGGGAACATGTTAAAAATCCAAACTCCAGGACTCACTGAATCAGAAACCCTGGGGCTAGGGCTAGCACTCGTTTCTCTAAGTCCCCTGGGCCTTAGGATTTTGAGATGTGCTTTGTCTTGAAGGGCCTCACTATCCCCAGCTGTTAAAGTGGAGCATTTGAATTATTATTTTTTAAGCTACAAATTCAAATAATTCCATGGAGTGAAAAAATTGGGTTCCTCTACTCTGCTGGCACTTAGCTGAGTGCCATGTGGTGAATCACAAAACCTCTCTGGGGTATTTCCTTGTTCATCCAAGGAAAAGTATTCAGATGGCTTCATGGGGGAGGCGGTACCTGAGGCATGGACTGAATTAGATGACTTCTGGGGGCCACCTGTGGACCTGGTGCGTAGGACCAGGTATACTTCGAGGTGGCTTTTTGCAGCCTTGACTTTCAAAGCATCAAACTGGAAACAGCTGTCTCCACAAGTAGGACGCTGGCTAAGGAAATGATGGTGTGCCCATGAAATAAAATACTCTGCACTACTCTGCACTCTCAAGAAGAATGAGGAGAATGTATAAGTACTGATTCAGGTCGATCTCTCAGACACATTAAGTTAAAAAACCAAGGTAGAGAACATCATGTATAATATGCTAAAATCTGTGTAAAAAGGTAGGTATGTAAGAGCGCTGGCCACCGGAGATGCTTCCTGGACAGGGCAGGCTACAGATGGGTTGGAGGGGGATGGGAACAAGACTTACCTGCCACTACATCCTTTGTGGTTTGAGTATTTATTTATTTATTTATTTATTTTTTGTTCAGTTTATTAATTACATTGTTTCCCCTTTTTTATCCCCCTATATCTTCCCTCCACCCTGTACCTATCCCACCCTCCGCCCTCACCTCCCCCTCCCCAATGTCCTCTCCCATTGTTGCAAGATTTTTGTCCAATCTCTTGCTGTACTTCCCACAACCCTTTTCTCCCCAAGAATTGTCAGTCCATTCCCTCTCTATGTCCATGTTTCTGTTATAGTCACCAGTTTATCTTGTTCATCAGCCTATCAGTTCACTTGATTTTTATGTTCATTTGTTGATAGATGTGTATTTGTTGTTCATAATTTATATTTTTACCTTTTTCTTCTTCCTCTTCTTAAAGAATATCTTTCAGCATTTCATATAATACTGGTTTGGTGGTGATGAACTCCTTTAGCTTTTTCTTATCTGCGAAGCACTTTATCTGATCCTCAATTCTGAATGATAGCTTTGCCTGATAGAGTAATCTTGGTTGTAGATTCTTGCTCTTCATTATTTTGAATATTTCTTGCCACTCGCGTCTGGCCTGCATCGTTTCTGTTGAGAAATCCGCTGACAATTGTATGGGTGCTCCCCTGTAGGTAACCAACTGTTTTTCTCTTGCTGCTTTTAATATTCTCTCTTTGTCTTTTGCTCTTGGCATTTTAATTATGATATGTCTTGGTGTGGTCCTCTTTAGATTCCTATATTTTGGGGTTCTGTGTACTTCTTGGGCTTTTAAGTCAGTTTCTTTCACCAGGTGGGGAAAGTTTTCAGTCACTATTTCTTCAAGTAGGTTTTCATTAACTTGCTCTCTCTCTTTTTCTGGCACCCCAATAATTCGGATGTTGGCTTGCTTGAGGTTGTCCCAGAGGCCCCTTACGCTATCTTCAATTATCTGAATTCTTTTTGTTTCTTGCTTTTCCAGCTGAGTGGATTTTGCTTCTTTGTATTTCAAATCTTTGACTTGGTTCTTGTGGCCCTCTGGACTGCTTTTAGGACTTTGTGTAATATTTTTTATTTCAGTCTGTGTATGCTTGATTTCTAGTTGGTCCTTTTTTTTATCTGTGAGGGTCTGGTTCGTATCCTCAGAGGTCTTCTTCATTTCCCCGAGGGTCTCATTCATTTTCTTGTAAGTATCATTCATCTCCTTGTAATTCTCATTCATTTGCTGGTTGGTCTTGTTTATTTCCTGGTAATTCTCATTAAGTTCTTCAGCCTTTTGTAGGAGCCTCTTGAAAAGCCTTATAAGCGTGGTTTTGAACTCTATGTCTTGTCTTTTCTCCTCCATTTCTTTCACACCTGATTTCTTTCCATGTCTCTGCATGGTGCCTGCTTTATGTGGTAGATATCCTCAAAGGGATAGTGGCTCAGTCTCCCTGGTTACCTGAGGTGGGTACTCTTACTGCAATCCTTTATGGGTTGTATTCAGTGTTTTTGAATTTAAACCCAGCTTTTTGTTGTTAGCCCTAGGAGGGTTTGACCTCCAGGCCAATTGGCTGTGAAGGGAGACTGTGTTCAGGTTGGATGGGTGGAGTCTCTGGGCTGCGCGGCAGCGGCAGTGGCGGCGGCAGCTGGGTCCTATGCGGCACTCGCGCGCGGGTCTGTGTTGGGTGGGGATGGCTGCAGACTCCGCCAAGAGAAAGTCGCTAGTCTCTTCCCCTTGCCAGACAACTCTGCCTTTCCCCAAATGTGCCTGCACACCAAAAGTCCAGCCCAGGGCTGTAAAATAGATGGTTTCCAGAACCAGGAGACAAGTTTCCAGGGGGCAAGTCATGGGTTTGCGTGACCCTTGGGACTAGGAGCCTCTGCCGCGCCCTGCTTAAATCTGGCCAGTCCCTGCTCCAGCCCCAGCCCGCACGCGCGCGACCAGGGCAGCTCCTAACCTGTTTCCATCTGAAAGGCTGCGCTCCCGCCGGTCCTGAGTCTGTGTCCCACCTTTGCTCCTATTAGTGGAGTTTACATTCAGCCAGGTTTCTGGCGATTCTGGGTGCTTGTCTGTTCTGCTGTTATGTTGTAGTTCTTAAATCGTTGCGCGGGGCAGAACAATAGGTGTTTGCTTATGCCGCCATCTTGTTGTTCTCTCTCTGTGGTTTGAGTTTTTAAAGCAACATACTCATACTACTCAAAAAATGCCCTAGCTGGTCTGGCTCAGTGGATAGAGCGTTGGCCTGCAGACTGAAGGGTCTCAGGATCAATTCCAGGCAAGGACACATGCTGGGATTGTGGGCTCGATCCCCCCTGTGGGGTGTGCAGGAGGCAGCCGATCGATGATTCTCTCTCATCATTGATGTTTCTATCTCTCTATCCCTTTCCCTTCTTTTCTGATATCAATAAAATACCTTAAAAAAAAGAAAAGAAAAGAAAACGCAACATAAAGCAGCAACAGCAGAGAATCACAGTCCTTTTGGGCCCTCCTATACTTTGATACTTGGCGTACTGGCAGCCCAGACTGAAAGTCAAAGATGAAGGAGGCTGGTGTTGTACCTGTGAGAGGAGAAGAGGGTAGTGTGGCGGTAGCTGTTGGCAGTGTTCACCTTTACACATGCAGGGATGCCCAGTTTCTGGGCATAGGGAAGGGGTCATGGAGGTGCAGTGGGCCCCTGCTGTGCATTGAACTGGGCAGGGAAGCACTTAGAGCAGAGCTGTGCTTTCCAGGCAGCCAGGGCACCAGCCTCATGGTGGATTGCAGCCGGGCACTTCTGTGATGGAGTCCAGGACTCCAGGGCTGTAGGGGGTGGTGAGTCTATGCTAGAGGACAGTACTCATTGCCGGGGCTTTGCATCCACACTGCCCTCTCCCTGTGCAACCTGGTTATTGCTGTCAACCCCCTTCTGCACGGGAAGAAACGGGAGCTCATTTCTCTCAAATCTGCCCAAGATCACATCACTGATCAATGGCTGACTGAGCTGGGATCTGAACTCAGCTCACTGGCTCCAAACTCTGCAATGAATGGTGGAAAGAGATGGTTGATTGTTGATTGCCTGGCAAGGAATGGTCGCCCTCTGTTTATGATCCAGGCTGGAAGAGTTCAGAGATCCCAGGTTCGAGAGCTGGATTTGGGGGAGCTGGCCACTCTAGCAGCTGCTGATCTCCAGGACCTTCCTTAGGCAGTGCCACTGTAGCTTCCACAGAGGAGGAGGAACACACCTCTGTGACCCTGTGGGAGGCTCTGCATGCTGGTGCTGCTCCCTCTTCTCATTGCCAAGCCCTATTCAGGCGGATCAAAGAAGAAAATAACATTTTATGCCTTTTGAAGTCCTCCTTCAAGGTCCTGCTCACATGTCCGTCTTCAGGAAGGGTCTCTGAGCAGCCCCAGGGGCTGGGTCTCTTCTTGCTCAGGTGGGACCAGGCAGAGTGAGACCATCAATTTCCTTCTTAGCCAGGAGCCAGGAGCCAGGACTGGATTTTTTGTCATCGCCCACCCAATGGCAAATGGTAGGTGCACAACCATGTTCTGTGAAGGCTGAAAGGGCTTGGCTCATTTCCCTTTCTGACCTTTGCAGTGCCTAGTCTCATGGCTGGAGTCAAGGGTGCATGGCCGGGAGTGGCCAGACTAGACAGCGCTCAGGCCTGGACCTGTTTGTGAAAGCCCTTTGTTCTGAGGGAGACTTGATCCTAGAGGCCCTGGGAGGATCCATGAGAGCTGCCAAATTAACTAGTGTGGTCTCTGCCAGTGGTAAGAGCTCCAGGGAGAGATCCTGGATGTGAATGACCAGGGGTTCTGCAGGCTGTGGTGCTGGCTAGGTCTGAGTTAGGCAGTCCAGGCGGCCTTGCTGGGAAGCAGCCAGGTCTGGAATCAGCCATCAGGATGAGGAAGGAAGAAAGGGTGTGAGGGGCCTACATTGCCTGTGGCCTCTGATGGGCCCTCGCGATGGAAATACAGAATTTTAAGTGAAAGGAGGGTCAGAGCGTGTCTCAAAAACCAAAGGGCACACCCTTTTAAAAAGGAGGAGTGATGGCCTAGTTGGGAGGACTGACAGAGTGGCTGGAGCTGGCAGTGAGGCAGATGCATTCATCTGGGCTGGGATTGGGTGCCCAGCACACACAGGCTCACTGCTTGAGAGAATCTGCTGCTTGAATAGCACAACCAGATTCTGCATGAAGCCCCTGACATTGCTAATTACCCCGAGGTCACTCCCTGCCAGGGAGCAACTACATTGTGCCCCAGTTCTAGCTGAGCCACCTGAGCAGGGCAGGCTGGTCTGGTTACCCACTGACCTCTTGGCTCCCATGCTCCCAGTTCTCCATGAGAAATGCCCAAAACAATCACCCAGTCCTGCCTCCTCATCCTACCTTCCCAAGGTACCCCTGTTGAGGTATTACTAGTTAAGAGGGGGACTAAGAAGTGTAATAGAAAAGTCTCAGATAGAGAATGTGGTGTAAATGTTAATCGTTTTTTTTTTAACTTCGCATTATGTGATCCGTTAACATTAATATTTAATTTAATGCAGTCAAAAGATTAATGCTTGTGTTGATTTCTAAAAAAGGCAAGGATGCTCCAGGCTTCTTTTCAGCTTGGTTGAGCTTTGGGAGAAAAAAATAAAATTCCACCCAGAACAGAAGAAATGTATTCATGCTGTAGTAATACAAACACCCTCTCTCCCACCCGCTCTCTCTCTCAGTTCCTAAAAATAAGCCACAGGGTTCTAATGGGGACACTGATTAAATATTCGGCTCTGTAATTTATGCCCAAGTGAATCCCAACAGGAACCAGGGGCTCTGGAAATCTGTTGTGAAATAATTATCCTGAATGACATTGTCGAGATGGTCTGCAAGGGTGCTGTCAATAATGCATTAGCCCAAATCTGTTTGAAATACAGCAAGGAAATTACACGATATTCATGGGAACTTGAAAGAATTATCAGTAAACAAATTTAATCAACTTGATGTTATGCATACCACTCAACCTCTTATTATCTGATCATCTAGGTTTAGAACACGCAGGGGAATTGAATGAGGCGGGATGCGGGGCTGAGTGTGTGTGTGTGTGTGTGTGTGTGTGTATGTGTGTGTGTGTGCTTGGTGGAACCAGCCTCAGGTCTCAGCATTTCCCTTCCTTAGCTGCATTTCATTTGCATTTTTCTCTAGGCCTAATTGTTGGCTCCTAACTCTCACCTCAGCCTGGCCTTTTTTATTTTTTATTTTTTTTAATCCTACTCAAGGATATTTTTTCCATTGATTTTTAGGGATAGTGGAAGGAAGAGGGAAAGACAGAGAGAAACACTGATGTGAGAGAGACACAGCAATTGGTTGCCTCCTGCACATGCCCGACCAAGGCTGGGTGCCTGCAAACGAGGTATGTGCTCTTGTCCAGAATCAAACCCAGGACCCTTCAGTCCATAGACTGACACTTTATCCACTGAGCCAAACTGGCTAGGGCTCAGCCTGGCCTTTGAATTCTCATTCTTCGCCCCCAGTGTCAGAGCCCTGCTTAGAACTGTCAGCTGACTGCCACCCATCCCCTAGGTGCCTTTTTCTCCCCTCCACATCACAAAGAAGTGGTGGTTACCCTGCTATTGAGCTCAGAAATGAAGAGGTTGGATGGAAAGGAGGTGAGTGCTATTATCTGGGGGAAGGAGGGTTCTTCCTGATCTAGAATAATGAGCCCTACATTAAGACCTGCCACTAATTTGTTGCGTATCTTACCTATGTCCTGCCCCTGAAAAATGAGTCTTGGTCTGGGCAGTCTTATGACTTTGTGAAATCTTGATAGACATTCAGGAGCATCTCATTTACTTGGCTTCTGTTCCTTGTCCTCTAGAGCCTGATAGGGACCCACAGGGAAGGGGCTTCTTCAAGGCCACATGGGAAATTGGAGGCAGAGTCAAGAGAGTTTTCACTTCTCATGATCCCTTTATACCCCCAAGTCAGAACATTGCTTTCATCTTCAAAAGCCACGGAAAGCATCCTGAATCTTTATTTCAGGGCTGAGTCCTAGGTTCTGTGTCAGGGAACTGGGCCTGTCTTCTTGGGTATACAGTCACTTTCCATGTCCAGGCCTCAGCAGCAAAGGGGTTGGGTGAAGTGACTTCATATATGCCTCTTATTTTGGCTTTGATATTCCCAAGTTGTCACCTACTTTCTAAGTTCCTCACTGGCTTTAGCTTCATACTTTGAGGAGAAATCTAGCTTCCATTTCCTGACAGTAACCTTCCCTTCTAACTTATTTGTGGAGTGAGAGTACATTCTTGTTGAGTATCTGCTTGGTCGGTGCCCAGAGCCAGGCCTACGGTGGGGAGAACGTACTTATTGAGTTCTCCTTTGTGCCTAGCTCTGGTGCTGGTATTGACATAAGTTGATGGAACTCAGGAAGTACTCCTTGGGGACTAAATAAAAACCAATTCATTTAACAACTTATTTTTGGGCACCTACTGTGTGGCTGTCCCTATACTGGGCAGTGTGCCAGACAGTAGTAACATCTGTGAATACGGACTATGTACTATGCACTGAGTTCAGAATTTCACATGTTTAAGATCACGGTGAATGAGACTCTCATTGCCTGGGAATGGGCCATTACAAAGTAAAGGCAGGGATGAAAAGAAGAAAACAACCATATTATAAAAAACACCTCTCCAGAAGCTTCTGAATGTTTTCTTCTACCTCTACCCATCTCTGCAGCCCAGTCTCTGACCCCACACTAGCCCAGCCTGTTCAAATGAAAGTAGATTTGGCACTATTCAATATGACAACTGTGGCTCCAGGTGACTCCTGAGCATTTGAAATGTGGCTAGTCCTGATTGAAATGTGCTGAAAGTGTAAAATTCACACTGAATTGCAAATATTTAGTACAATAAATGAATGTAAAGTATTGCAATAAATAATTTTTGTATGATTACATGTTGAAACAATATTTTGGATATATTGAATTAAATGAAATATATTATTGCAATTAATTTTACCCATTTATTTTTGCTTATTTTTAATGTGACTAGTAGAAAATTTAAAAATACATGTCTTATTCTTTTGGAAATACAAATATTTAAATGTTTTCAAAGAATACTGGAGCTCATGAGGACAGGGAAAATTAGAAGGGTAGTGACTTTCCCTTTCTATTTCTCATGGGGGAGCTAGAGGGAAGTTTGTGCTTTCTGCCTACAAGAAGATCTAAGACAATTGCTCATGGAAATGAAGGCGCACAGACGAGGGAAGATTGGCATTTGATTTCTTGGTTTTTTTCTTTACAGAGGAATTGCTGATCTGCTCCCTGTGCTTATTTGAACAGGAGGAAAAGATGATTGGAGAATGTGGCAGACAGAAATAATGCCCCGTCAAAGATGTCTATGTCTTAATCCCATCAACCTCTGAATGTTACCTTACCTGGCAAGAGGGACTTTTCATATTTGACTGAAGGTAAGGACCTTGGGATGAAGAGATTAACCTGAGTTATCTAGCAGGGCATAATCTAGTCACACAATTTCCTGGCTGCTGTCAGAGGGAGATGGGCTGACTGGGATGTTGGAAGAAGAAGCAGGGAAAATTAGAAGTATGGATGGGGCTTGAGTTGTCATGGCTGGCTTTGAAGTTGGAGGAAGGGGACCATGATGAAAGCAGTGCAGATGGCCTGTAGAAGCTGGGAACAGCAAGGACACAGATTTCCCCCAGATTCTTTAGAAAGGATCCTTCCAACACCTTGATTTCAGTTCAGTGAGTCCTGTGTTGGATAATACATTTGGGTTGTTCTAAGCCACTGTTCATGGTAATTTGTAACAGGCAGCAATAGGAAACAAATACAGATAGAGACAGTGGGTTGAAGAAAGGGTCCAGCATTTTGGCATAATAAAATTGTATGAGTTGCTTATGAGTTGGATGGACATCTTGAAATACAGCCAGGCTTAAGGCAGTCTACCAAACCCCATCCAAGAACCTAGATGCAGAGGAAGGAAGCTTAGCAGCAAGAGACTTTGGGATAGACCACCAAGGGTGGTAGTTGAGGGGGTTCAGAGGATGTCAGGTTGGAGTAGCTCTTGGGGAAGTGTAGTGGCAAGCCCTCTCTTCTGTAGGGTCTCCTGAAGAGTTCATGCATGCATTCTAAGATCAGTTTGGGACCTACTTCATAGAGATTATTACCAGAGACAGTGAAGATTGGGCCATGAAAGAGCTATTAGCCACATGTATTAGTTAGAGGTTAGACTATGCTAAGTAACAAATAGCACCAAAATCTTAGAGCTTTATGACAATGAAGATATATTCCTAGTTCATTATTCATGTTCATCTCTACTAATTCTACTGGAACCTGTGTTCACATGTAATTTGCTACAGCAGGCCACAGGGTTCACATAATTTAAAGGAGACAGGAAATTGTAATTTTTTTCATGTGCCTGGGGTTTAGAGCACTGTACTCCTTTCTGTCCTTTTCAGGCCTAAAAACTCCAGGGAGAAAGATCCCAGGAGAGGAAGAGCAGAGCATGTACCCTCCCTCATGTAAAGACTCAGGTTGATGCTTCGCTAGTATAGGGTGAAGGGGGTGATATAAGTGCTAAATTAGATATGCAATGGAGATTTTAACCAAACTGGAATTTCAATTTAGCTACTGAAAATGAAAGGAGACAAGGGGCTCTTCCTGCAATCCCGTTACAAAATGGGAAATTGAGTGTTATCAGGGCATTGGTGAAGGCAGTACTTAGAAAGAAACAAAGCTGTATTTTGTGTGGCCCACTAATTTCAGACACTACCTATCCAACTACTCAGGCATTTAATCCTCCACAATCCTTTAAAGTAGTCACTATTATTACTTTCCTGTTATCTGTCACAAAGCTGAGGCTCAGGAAGGTGAAATAATGACTAGTGGTACAATCTTAAGAAGCTGCTCAAAACTCAAACTCAGTTTAGTCTGCCTCCCAGTATACTTCTGAAAATCACACTTGCTTTACCATGCCATGTTGCTCCAAGTGACCTCCTAGAGCAGACAAGGAAGGCTGCTTACATTGTGAGTTATCCCTTTGTGGGTAAAAGGGTCAAATTAGAAAAATTCCTCAGGATGTAGCAAAAAGAAACTTAACATTTCTGGGGCTCCTCCCATGTGCCAGGCCCTTCCACATACTTGGCATGCATTACTTAATTCCTAGGGCAACTCTGTAAACTAAGCAATTTCATTTCAATTGTGCAGATGAGCTAAACTAAGGCATGAAGAGGTATGTGACTTGCCCAAGGTTAAGCAACAAGTTCTGTCTGTTTTTCCAAACTCTCTCCACCTGGCAACAATTTCCTAAAGAATGAGATTGGAGGAGTTAGAAGAGGAGGGCACTTTTGGGAGAAACAGTCTTCAGAAGGGTCTCCAGGATGAGAGGATGTGATGGAAGCAAGGAGGGTGGCAAGGGAAGGTGCAGTGATGAGTTTGGGGATCAAGAGTAGACAGGTTTGATTGTCACTGAGGCAGTGGGGGCAAGATAAAGGCAGGTTAGGGTTAGGTAAGGAGTTGTTTGGAATGCTGGGCTGAGGCAGTTGGCTTTGTTCCCTTAGGCCCATGGTTTGCAAATTCATTAGTCAATAGAGCCAAATATCAACAGTACAATGATTGAAATTTCTTTTGAGAGCCAAATTTTTTAAACTTAAACTTCTTCTAACGCCATTCTTCAAAATAGACTTGCCCAGGCCGTGGTATTTTGTGGAAGAGCCACACTCAAGGGGCCAAAGAACCGAATGTGGCTCGTAAACCATAGTTTGCCAAGCACAGCCTTAGGCTATAAGAGACCATGTGGAGTGAGGTCTGGTGCACGGTTTGGAGGGGGAATAGAAAACTCAGAAGTTTAGAGGGTGGGGTTTCTGGGCTGCCCTGAGCCTCAGTGCTGGGCTTTCTGCTCATAGAGTCATCATCTCCCAGCAAGTGGAAAGCAAGAAGATGCTAGATTAGGCAGAAGTGTTCCTCAAGACAAAAGCAGGGTTGGCAGATTCAACGGGAAAGGTTTCAGACACAGCAGGACAGATAACTGGAGGCACTGAGTCAGGGAGGGGGCAGAAGCAGCACATGACAGATATCTTTCAGGTCCAGCCTTGTCATTTACTATCTATGAAAACCTAGGCAGTACTTTTGCTTTCATGACACCGAAACTAAGTGAGACCTGGAATTAATGAGAACCTTCAACTTTCCTCACTTTAGTTAAACATGCTCTGAAATGTAGCCCCGTTGGCTTATCTGACCTTGATGAGCCCCTTTCCTACAGGGGAACAAGGAAGCCTAACCTGCCATTGCCAGTCTAGTCAGTCTCCTTTTGGTGGAAATGTTGCCCCTCTTCATTTCCATCTTCATAATAGGGCTGGTTTAATAGTTCCTTGGGATTGCTGAAGAACTCGAAGTGAATGTTCAGTCTTTCAGAACTTCATTCCCTTGCCTTCTTCCCTCCAAGGTGGCACCTGAGTGCCTGAGGGGCTTATTGCATTCTCAAGACAGTAAGAAAAGGGGCCTTCAATATGTAGAGAATGGAGCCTTTGATCCATAGGGAGAGGGGCCTTCGATTTGTAGGGAGGGGGCCTTCGAGCTGTGTGGTGTCCTTCAGACCCAAGAGCTAGTCTGGTCTGCTCCCTGGACTGGTGGCCACTAAGGAATGACTGGTCTCTCTCTTTTTTAAATTTAATCTTTATTGTTCAGTTTATTAATTACATTGTACCCCTTTCCCCCCGCCATAGCTCCGCTCCACTTAGTACCCATCCCACCCTCCACCCTCATCTCCCCCGCACTGTCCTCTCCCATAAGTGCATGATTTTTGTCCAGTTTCTTGCTGCACCTCTCACACGTCTTTTCTCCCCAAGAATTGTCAGTCCATTCCCTCTGTATGCCCATAATTCTGTTATATTCACCAGTTTATCCTGTTCATTAGATTTTAATTCACTTGATTTTTATATTCATTTGTTGATAGATGTGTATTTGTTGTTCATAATTTATATTTTTACCTTTTTCTTCTTCCTCTTCTTAAACAATACCTTTCAGCATTTCATATAATATTGGTTTGGTGGTGATGAACTCCTTTAGCTTTTTCTTATCTGTGAAGCTCTTTATCTGACCTTCAATTCTGAATAGCTTTGCTGGGTAATCTTGGTTGTAGATTCTTGCTATTCATCACTTTGAATATTTCTTGCCACTCCCATCTGGCCTGCATAGTTTCTGTTGAGAAATCCACTGGCAATTGTATGGGTGCTCCCTTATAGGTAACTGTTTTTCTCTTGTTGCTTTTAATATTCTCTCTTTGTCTTTTGCACTTGGCATTTTAATTATGATGTATCTTGGTATGGTCCTCTTTGGATTCCTTTTACTTGGGGTTCTGTGTGCTTCCTGGACTTGTAAGTCTATTTCTTTCACCAGGTGGGGGAAGTTTTTGGTCACTATTTTTTCAGATAGGTTTTCATTATCTTGTTCTCTATCTTTTTCTGGCACCCCTATAATTCGGATGTTGATATACTTGAGGTTGTCCCAGAGGCCTCTTACACTATCTTAAATTTTTTGGATTCTTTTGGTTTCTTGCCTTCCTGGCTGAGTGGATTTTGCCTCTTTGTATTTCAAATCTTTGACTTGGTTCTTGTGGTCCTCTAGATTGCTTTTAGGTCTTTGTATAATATTTTTTATTTCAGTCAGTATATGCTTAATTTATAGTTGGTCCTTTTTTATATCCTCATAGGTCTTTTTCATTTCCTTGTAGGTCTCATTAAGTTCATCGGCCTTTTTTAGGAGCCTCTTTTTTTTTAATCATTATTGTTCAGTTTATTAATTACATTGTTCCCCCTTTTTTATCCCCCAGTAGCTTCCCTCCACCCAGTACCCATCCCACCCTTTGTCCTCAGCCCCCCCCCCACTGTCATCTCCCATTGTTGCATGATTTTTGTCCAGTCTCTTGCTGCACTTCCCTCACTCCTTTCCTCCCTAAGAATTGTCAGTCCATTCCCTCTCTATGTCCATGATTCTGTTATATTCACCAGTTTATCTTGTTCATCAGATTATTAATTCACTTGATTTTTATATTCATTTGTTGATAGATGTGTATTTGTTGTTCATAATTTATATTTTTACCTTTTTCTTCTTCCTCTTCTTAAAGAATATCTTTCAGCATTTCATATAATATTGGTTTGGTGGTGATGAACTCCTTTAGCTTTTTCTTATCTGCAAAGCACTTTATCTGACCTTCAATTCTGAATGATAGCTTTGCTGGATAGAGTAATCTTGGTTGTAGATTCTTACTATTCATCACTTTGAATATTTCTTGCCACTCCCTGCATCGTCTTATTCATTTCCTCATAGGTCTTGTTCATTTCCTCGTAGTTCTCATTAAGTTCATCGGCCTTTTCTAGGAGCCTCTTGAAAAACCTAATTACTGTGGTTTTGAACTCTATGTCTAGTCGTCTTTTTTCCTCCATTTCTTTCACACCTGATTTCTTTCCATTTCTCTGCAAAGTGGCTGCTTTCCTGAGTTGGTCGATTAGCTTTGTGTGGTAGGTGTCCTCTAAGGGACAGTGGCTTAGCCTCCCCAGTTACCTGAGGTGGATACTCTTACTGCAATCCTTTATGGGTTGTACAGTATTGGAGATAAGCCCAGCTATTTGTTGTTAGCAGTAGGAGGGTTTGACCTCCAGGCCAATTGGGTGTGAAGGTGAGCTGTGTTCAGGTTGGATGGGTGGAGTCTCCAGGCTGAGCACGCAGCATCAGCTCTGCCCTATGCGGCGTGTGGGTCTCTGCCAGGTGGTAATGGCTGCGCACCTCCAAGAGAAAGCCACCCGGACCCAACCGTTGCCAGACAACTCTTCCTCTCCCCAAATGAGTCTGCACCCCCAAAGTCTTGCCCAGGGTTCTAAAACAAAGCAATCCGGTGGTCTCCCGAATGAGGGAGCAAGTCACCAGTCCTCTCTGCACGGTCGTGAAGTTCTGTCCCCAAGTTTGTGCGCAAACTGCTGTTTCAAGTTTAGCGCACTCTCCTCAAACTCACAGACCTCTGCTGTGCCCGGCTTTTATCGTGCCTACCTCGGACCTTGGACTTTGCCTGGAACTGGGGAATCAATGCAGTGGGGCGCCTCCGCCCTCCCCGTTGGAGAAATCCAGCCGGGATTGCTGCTGCCCGCCCTACAGTCCGTGCATGCACACGGCTCCGAACCTCTCTCCAGGCATATCTTCAAGGGTGCACTCTGCCGCTGCTGAGTCTCAGTGTTCCACCTTTACTTTTATTTGTGGAATTTTCACTCAGCCAGCTTTCCAGTGATTCTGGATGATGTTTGTTTTGTAGTTATGTTGTAGTTTTGGAATTGTTGCACGGGGCAGCACAATAGGTGTTTACCTATGCTGCCATCTTAGTTCCTCTTCTCTAGGAGCCTCTTAAAAAACCTTATAACCATGGTTTTGAACTCTATGTCCAGTCATTTTTTCCCCTCCATTTCTTTCACATCTGATTTCTTTCCATGTCTCTGCATGGTGGCTGCTTTCCTGAGTTGGTAGATTAGCTTTGTGTGGTAGATGTCCTCTAAGGGACAGTGGCTCAGCTTCCCCAGTTACCTGAGGTGGATACTCTTGCTGCAGACCTTTATGGGTTGTGAAGTTTTATTGAAGTTAAGCCTAGATTATTGTTGTTAGCACTAGGAGGGTTTGACCTCCAGGCCAATTGGCTGTGAGGGTCAGCTGTGCTCAGGTTGGATGAGTGTAGTCTCTGGGCTGAGCAGGCAGCATCATATCTCTGTGCTGGGTGGTAATGGCTGCAAGCACCTCTGAGAGAAAGCTGCTGCCGAGCTCTACCCGCTGTTGGACAATTCAGCCTCTCCCCAAATGAGTCTGCACACCCAAAGACTCACCCAGGGTTGTAAACCAATACAGTCCATTGGTTTCCCGAACGAGAGCAAGTCATGAGTCCTCTCTGTGTGCTCGCACACTTCAGCTGTACCCAAGTTTACGCGCACTCTCCACAAGCTCACTCTCTCCACAAACTCGCAGACCTTTGCAGTGTCTGAGTTTCAGCGTGCTTCCCGTATAAGTGTGGGTTCCCCGGACCTCGCCCGGATCTGGGGAATCAGTGCAGTGGGATACCTTTGTCTTTGTAGCCGCCTGCCCTCTCTGCTTGCTTGCACACACGCAGGGCTCCAAACCTCTGACTCTGCACATATCTTCAACGCTGTCCTCCACCGCGCCTCTGAGTCACAGTGTCCTATCTTTACTTTTATTTGTGGAATTTTCACTCAGCCAGCTTTCTGGTGATTCTGGATGATGTTTGTTCTGTTGTTAAGTTGTAGTTTTGAAATTGCTGTGTGGGGCAGCAAGATAGGTGTTTACCTATGCCGCCATCTTGGTTCCTCAGTAATGACTGGTCTCTTTCAGTCTCCTGTGGTCTTCAGATTATATGGTGGCTTCCTTCTCTAGATCATAGGCCTCTGCCCTGTCAGGACCTTTGTATCTCCTCTAGGTCCCCTTCCTTGGGTCCCCTCCTTGATAGAGTCAGGGGTGCTGCCTCAGGCTTCTTCCTCTGGTCATTCCTGTCGTTGCTACTGTGCCCTCACCCTCTGCCAGATGGGAAGCTTTTACAATCGGCATGTCCTAGAAGCATACAGAATCCTGTTAGTAGACATAGGAAGTGGGCCTTTCCATGGTCTTGGCTTTATCCTCCACCTATTTAATTTATCTCTTCAAGGTGAGGTTAGAGTTAGACGCAGAAGATAGAACTCAATGGCCTAAACTCCAGCTTCTCCTTCCTCTTTTCCTCATTCTTTCCATCTTTTCTTTCTCACAACTTCTTGAATGTGAAGACATAAATGCCTGATGTTTACTTTGGGGAAATACTAGATTATATGGTTCTGGTTGTTGCCAAACTCCACGGACAGATAGATAGCTCAGGCCTGGACAATCAGATTATTTCCTCCCTGGCCAGGGATGGGTTCAGGGATGCACATGTGACCACATTTACAAACTTAGTAGAACTTACAACAGAGAAGTTCTCTTTTCATTTTTCTTATACCTGAGACATAATTTATATAGAATGAAGTATGCAGATCTTTAGTGTTCGGGTTGAAGAATTTTGACAAATGTATACACATTTGTGTAACTAACACCCAAAGAAGGCAGTGATCCCTTCCATCACCCCAAGTTCCCTCAGGCTCTTTCCCAGTCACCCCAGAAAGTTCCCTCTGTTCTTTCCAGTCAATACCACTCTCTCCCCAACATGCACACCAGAGACAATCATTTGCTGGCTGTTATCACCACAGATTACTTTTCCTTTCAGAAATTTTTGCATTCTATTTCACTTATCTATTTGTATATTCTTCGTCCAAAACACACTGACTGATATACTGCCTTGAATTAGGCAGTATACATTTTCTAATTTTTTCCTTTACAAAATTGTTTTTGCCATTTAGATCCTTTGAATTTTCATATAAATTTCCTATACGACTTTAATTTATATAAAAAAACATGCTGGGATTTTGACTGGGACCTCATTGAATCTCTAGGTCAGTTTGGAGGAAGTTGACATCTTATCCATACTGACTTTCACAATCCAGGCTGATTGAATCTCTCTCTGTTGTTTTAGTTCTTTCATTCTTTTCCCCCCCGTTTTTTTAATCTTTATTGTTCAGTTCATTAATTACATTTCCCCCCAATAGCTCCCCTCCACCCAGTACCCATCCCACTCTCCACCCTTACCTCCTGCCCCGTGCTCTCCCATAGTTGCATGATTTTTGTCCAGTCTCTTGCTGTACTTCCCGCACCCTTTTTCTCCCCAAGAATTATCAGTCCATTCCCTCTCTATGTCCATGATTCTGTTCTATTCCTCATTTTATCCTGATCATCAGGTTGTTAATTCACTTGATTTTTAGATTCATTTGTTGATAGATGTGTATTTGTTGTTCATAATGTATATTTTTACCTTTTTCTTCTTCCTCTTCTTAAACAATACCTTTCAGCATTTCATATAGTGTTGGTTTGGTGGTGATGAACTCCTTTAGCTTTTTCTTATCTGTGAAGCACTTTATCTGATCTTCAATTCTGAATGACAGCTGTGCTGGATAGAGCAATCTTGGTTGTAGATTCTTGCTATTCATCACTTTGAATATTTCTTGCCACTCCCGTCTGGCCTGCATTGTTTCTGTTGAGAAATCCACTGACAATCGTATGGGTGCTCCCTTATAGGTAACTAACTGTTTTTCTATTGCTGCTTTTAATATTCTCTCTTTATCTTTTGCTCTTGGCATTTTAATTATGATGTGCCTTGGTATGGTCCTCTTTAGATTCCTATATTTTGGGGTTCTGTGCACTTCTTGGGTTTTCAAGTCAATTTCTTTCACCAGGTGGGGGAAGTTTTCAGTCACTATTTCTTCTAGTAGGTTTTCCTTATCTTGCTCTCTCTCTTTTTCTGGCACCCCAATAATTCTGATGTTGGTATGCTTCAGGTTGTCCCAGAGGCCCCTTATACTATCTTCAATTTTTTGGACTCTTTTGGCTTCTTGCTTTTCCAGCTGAGTGGATTTTGTTTTTTTGTATTTCAAATCTTTGACTTGGTTTATGCGGTCGTCTAGACTGCTTTTAGGTCTTTGTATAATATTTTTTGTTTCAGTCAGTGTATGCTTAATTTCTAGTTGGTCTTTTTTCATATCCTTGTAGGCGTTCATTTCTTTGTAGGTGTTATTTATTTTGTCGTAGTTCTCATTACATTTCTCAGCCTTTTCTAGTAGCCTCTTCATAAACCTAATTACTGTGGTTTTGAACTCTATGTCTAGTCGTCTTTTTTCCTCCATTTCTTTCACAGCTGAGTTCTTTCCTTTTCTCTGCATTGTGGTTGCTTTCCTGAGTTGGTCCCTTAGTGGTGTGTGATAGGTATCCTCTAAGGAGCAGTGACTCAGCTTCCTTATGCAGCGCCCGGCGTCAGCCTTAGCTCCTCCCTACAGCGTCTAAGGGGCGTGGGGCGTCAGCCTTAGGTCCGCCCTACGTGGCGCACAGCTTCAGCATCAATGGGGCTCCTGGCATCAGCTTATCTGTGCGGCTCACGGGTCTCAGTGTTGGGTGGCAATGTAAATCCACCGCTGGTCTCCCCGTTGCCAGACAACTCTGCCTCTCCCCAAATGAGTCTGCACAGCCAAAGTCTCACTCAGGGTTGTAAAACAAAGCAGTATGGTGGTCTCCGACCAAGTGAGCGAGTCGCACGTTCTCTGCCTGGTCGCGGACTCCAGGAACTACTGTTCCAATTTACGCGGGCACTCTCCCCAAACTCACAGACCTCAGCCGCGTCTGGGATCCTCCTTTCCCCAACCTGGGAGCTCGCCTGGAACTGGGGGGTCGGTGCTGTGGGAGGCCTCTGCCCTCCCCGCTGGAGAAAACCAGCCGGGCTTGCTGACTGCTCCCCGTCCCTCACCGCTCACTAGCGCTCCGAACCTCAAAGCTGTGTACTGCTGTTCCCGAGTCACCGCTGTGTCCCACCTCTACTTTATGTGCGGACTTTTCACTCAGCCAGCTCTCTAGTGATTCTGGATGATGTTTGTTCCGTTGTTAAGTTGTAGTTTCAGAATTGTTGCGTGGACAGCAAGATAGGTGCTCACCTATGCCGCCATCTTAGTTCTCAGTTCTTTCATTCTTTAAGCAATGCTTCACTGTTGCTTATATTTCATGATGCTGCTGTAAAAAGTATTTTAAAAAATTAATTTTTCAGCTGTTGTTTGCTAGCATAATGTTCTCTTATTGGTGCTTGAGAGGTAAGCCAGGCAAGGCCCACCATGAGGAGATGATCTGAGGGTGATTTTAGAACTGAGGGGAGCAGAGCCAAGAGAGAGGGAGAGAGTCAGGGAGGGAAGGAGAAAGAATTGATCTGAAGAAAGGATTTGATCTCCTATATTCAGTTTTGCCTGAAGCCAGGCCTACTCTGGCCTTGACTGGCACAATACAGTAATTTATTTAGAGCTGGGTTCCTCTTACTTGCAGCTGAAAAGATTTTGATTAATTCAATTTTTGACTTGACTCAGCCTACAGATTAGCCTGTGCGTGAGGATGTGAGTTCCATGCCAATGAAGATAAGAAAGAAAACGAGTCACCAATTTCTATTCCATCCTCCCATGAGTGAGAGCTGTGTGCCTGCTGGTTTCCTCACCAGATGACCTATTATGTGACCCATTGCTTAATTCTGTCTTCTTCCTCTCTCCCTCTCCTCCCTCTCCTCCCTCTCCTCCCTCTCCTCCCTCCCCTCCCTCCCTCCTCCCTCCCTCCCTCCCTCCCTCCCTCCCTCCCTCCCTCCCTCCCTCCCTCCCTCCCTCCCTTCCTCTCCCTTTTTTTTTCTAAAACACAGTATAAACCTGTGCGAAAGAATTAAAAAACCAACATTGTCTCTGTTAGCTGGCCTGTGGTCCTGCCATTTTACTGAGGAGCATAGGGTTTATTTTTCATCTCTTGGGGCCTGTGGCATCGCAAAAAGCACACTGGGTTTTGATGGCTGCTTTCTGTGTAACTCAGGAATGCCACTGCTTCTTGTTCAATTCTAGGGGTAGGAGTGGGGAATGTGTGCATGGGAAACACTTGCTGTTTTCTCTGGTAGTTTAACCCATTCATCCATGCAACCATTCATCCCATTAGTACTACACTTTTATTGGAAAGGAAGGTAAAACATGTATTGGGTGCGTTTCATACACTTTATTTCACATGATCCCATTGTCCTTTGAGATGGACATTATCACCCCCATTTTTCAGATGAGGAAGCTGAAGCTTAGGGTGTTTAAGACACGCATGAGTCGGGACAACATCAAAGTGACAGAGCTGACATTCAACCCCCTCAGTGCCCATATTCTTTATTGTGAGAAGCTGTCTTGGTTTTCTGTTTGTGAGGTCAGTGACAGGGTGTAAATCTTGTTATCAAACCCAGCAGTGGCCCTAGCTGTTTTGGTTCAGGGGATAGAGTGTTGGTCTGTGGACGAAAGGGTGCCAGGTTCCATTCCAGTCAAGGGCACATGCTGGGTTGTGGGCTTGATCCCCAGCAGGGGGCCCACAGGAGGCAGCCAATCAATGATTCTCTCTCATCATTGATGTTTCTATCTCTCTTCACCTCTGAAATCAATAAAAAATATATTAAAAAACAAAACAAAACAAAAACCAACAGTGATTAGAGGCACTGAGACAAGGAGTAAATAACTGTCATACAAAGAAGAAAGCAGAGTATCTTAATGTAATGGTACCAATATTCAGAATATAGGAACAAAAAATGAGAATTCCAGGGAATTCTCTAAATCATGCTATTCTTAAGACTTCCAATGTTCTTCATTCTGTTTATGCATTATTATGAGTAGCTAATTTTTTTTGTTATAAAAAATAGTAAGTTAGTGGAATAGAAATATGGCCTATAGTGGCTTTGAAACAGCAGAAAATGCCAGAGAACATAATTGGGTAGTGTTTGAATAATGTAACATGGAGATCTCCTAGCAAGGTTAACAGCACTAAGCAATTAGGAGTTTTCTAAAACTTGTTATTTCTTGGAGCAGCATTCATAAGATTTCTGTAAAGTATACTATGCATACAAACCTATTAATATTTTATTTGTAAGAATAACTCATCATTAGCAGTAAAAGGGGCATCAAACACACTGATAACATACAACAGCTATGAGTTAGATGGACTCATGTCAACCCTCACTTTTAGCTCTGCTGGTTGGCATTTCTTACTCTTGTTTCTTTTTTAATCCTCACCTGAGGATATGCTTTTATTGATTTCTAGAGAGAGAAAGATGGAGATAGAGAAACATCGATGTAAGAGAGACACATTAATTGGTTGCCTTCTGCACATGCTCTGACCCAGGCCGAGATCGAACCTGCAACCCAGATACATGCCCTTGACTAGGAATTGAACCTGCGACTCTTCAATGCATGGGCTGATGCTCTAACCACTTAGCGCACTGGCCAAACATTTTCTTGATGATTTTTTCTTTAGAGTTGAGGGACAAAGGAGCAGGAAAAAACTAAAACAAGGGGTAAGATTAGCATTGAAATTCCATGAGAAATAACAGGAAGGGATTTCTGAATGATACACCTGTCATGAGGTGTATTGAAATTCCATGAGAAATAACAGGAAGGGATTTCTGAATGATACACCTGTCATGAGGTGGTCACAGATATGAGCTAGGGCAGTGGTCGGCAAATTCATTAGTCAACAGAGCAGCAAACTGCGGCTCATGAGCTGCATGTGGCTCTCCAGCCGCAGTTTGCCGACCACTGAGCTAGGGATCTGGGGAAGGGAATTGTAATCGCTGTATGTAGAACTCATGGTGGACTCCCTACAGGAGCTGCCATTTGAACTGGGCTGTGCAGGATGCCCAGTATTGGGAGATTGGAGGTGGGGGAAGGGTATGGAGGAAGACATTCCAGGTGGAAGGCACAGCTTGTGCAGAGAGCCTGAGAAGCTGAAATCTAGGGATATATCAGGAAGTTAGATTCCCCTTGAGCAGAAAGTTTGTGAAAAGGGGTGGTGTGAGTAAGATTGGGAGGATAGAGTGGGACTGATCCTTTTGTACTAGAGTGGGGTTCATATGTCATTTGCCTCTCCCTGGCCTATAAAGTAGGTACTCCTATGGTAGAGAGTTCGTTAGGATGAGGAAACAGGCTCAGGAGTAAATGACTTGCTTAAGGTCACACAAGTAATAAATAAATAGAAGATGGGGAATGTGATCCCCACAGGGCACATAGTCTAATGTCTTGCCCATCACAAGAACACATTGGAAGTTCATGGAATGCAGGAGTCACGGTGGCTTTCTTAAATGTCTGTTGAGTTGAACTGATGTGTAGAAATTAGAGGGAAACTCGATTTTGGTTCCATATGAGCAAACACTAACAGGAAAAACAGGTTTTTATAACAAGGTGTTTTAACAACCACTTTTTTTAGATATCCATTTGTATGTTTATCTGTCTGTCTGTCATCTGTCTGTCTCTCACGGATGCTGTGAATTTGTAACTGATCCTGGCTTCCTCTTCCATTTAGCCACATGGAAGCATAATAACAAATTTGTGGTTCTTTAGAATGGATGATCTGTCTTCTGCGTGCTAATCTTACCCCTTGTTTTAGTTTTTTCCTGCTCCTTTGTCCCTATGCATTGGACATATTTGTTTAAGCCACTTCAAATGTGGATATAATTAACTAATTAAGTGGGCACAGACTGAGAAATTCTAACAGATGTGCAAAGCAGTGCAGCGTGTTGCCTTATGAGCTCACTGCCATCAGAGGTATATAAAGAGGCTGGAGGACCATTTGGCTGAAAGATCCCTTCAGTTCTGAGATTTTTTTTTGATGACAAGAGAGTTGGAAATAGGTCATTCTTTCACTGTGCTCACAACCATCCCTCCAACAAGCTGCAGCCGGTGCCCATGATACAATCCTCGTCCTCTCACAGGCCTGAGGTCCTCTGGCTACACAGCTAATGAGGCTCTGGGGCTAGGGTACAGGCTGCCTGGCACTGGGGCGACCACTTAGTTGATATTAATAGCATGTGACTAGCAGTGGATTGATTGAGTAAGCAGATGTTAAGTTTTTTGCTGATAATGATTCATTACTATTTGGGAGAAACCTGATAGGAATGCTCTCACTTTAAGAATTAATTAGTTTATGCTTCATCAGTCATATTGAGCAGAGTGTAAATGGCCCTTCTCAGTACAGAGCTATTCAGTTAGAGGAATTAGCATTCCTTCCACCCAGCCAGACATGAGAACAGGGAGCAGCTTCCTTCCATGGATGAGCAGGCAGAGGGGGCAGGGAGGAACAGGGGGATAGAGAGGCACCCATTCACCTGATGTCTGCCTTCCAGGCAATGTCCATCCCCCATCCTCCTCTGAGAACATTTGAAGATGCTCCCCTTTGCGGCTCTCAATACATGGGTGGGGCTAGGGTGGGGCTCCTGTCCAGCTCAGGGGAGGAAGAGCTTGTAATCAAAGCTGGGCCAATCTGAGTACTGAATTGCCTGGGCCCCAGGGATTGGTTCAGGGATGTGCATGTGTGACCCACTCAGGTTCCATGAGATTTGATTAGACATTTGCTGGGAATTGAGGAAAAGCCAGTCTCTCACTTTTCCAAAAAAGGATATGAGGTAGGAGCTGCATCAGCCAATTTGTGATTCCAACCTCTAAACCTTTGAGTCACTCCCAGCCTTTGAGCCTCCCAGCTGGTGTCAAATGGAGAAGAGACCAGTGTCCCCACTGAGAATTCTCAAAATTGCAGATTTGCCAGCAAATATGACTGTTGTTTTAGTCACTAACGTTGGGGCTTTTCACTGCACGGCAATTGGTACCTAGAACAGTCCCTCACCCACAGCTCGGACTCTGGACTAGTCTTTGCTCATTACAAACCTGATCATCTTGCTCCTCTGCTTAAAACAGCCTCAAAAGCCTGTAGGTTGAAGACCAAGCATCTTGGTGTGGTATTCAAGGTTGTTCTGGTTCCACCTCTGAGACCTCATCTCCTGGCCCTTACTCTCAGGAGTCCTGTCCTACCTCACAGACCTACTTGCAGTTCCCTAAACAGCTCACGTTCCCTCAAGCCTCTGTGTCTTGTGTGTGCCCTTCCCTGTGCCTGGACTGCCTATTTGTCTCTATCTGTGGAGAAGACTTTATCCTTTCTGTTTTCTTTCTTGAGCTCCTATTAGTCAAACAGATTAGATTAATCACTGTATTCTCTCCCACCATTTCTGTACATATTCTTTGTTTGACTAAATGGAAAATTTCTTTGACTCTATTTTCAGCCTTTCTTGTGGAAAATCTTATTTTCATACTCTCATTTTAAATTTCCAGCAACTCTTTCTTGTCCTGTTTTTCACTTCATCTTGTTACTTGTTTCATGCTTTATGTTCCTTGTTTCAGTATAAAGTAGCTACTTGGATCTCTCTGCTCTTCTGCGTGCTGAATTATCACAGCTTCCCCGTGGGTCTGTCTTTGTATGTTTCTTGTTTTCATGTTGGTAGCTTGCCTTACATGTATGGTGATCCGAGTTGTCCATTAATGGTTAAGAAAGATCATCTAGGGAGCTCTGAGGACATAGAGCTTATGAGTGAACAGGAAGCTGCTGTTACCCAGGAGAACTTGAATACTGCAATACTGCCATTCTTCACTGGGTGATGCAGGGCCCACTGCACCTGGGGTGGGGTGGGAGGGGTGATGAACATCATAAAGATTTCAGATTAACCCCTTCTATTCATTCCCTGACCTGCATACTTAAAAAACTATTTTATTGATTTCAGAGAGGAAGGGAAAGGGAGAGAGAGAAACATCAACAATGAGAGATAATCATTGATCAGCTGCCTCCTGCATGCCCCTTACTGGGGATCAAAGGTGCAACCCGGGCATATGTCCTGACTGAGAACAAAACCATGACCTCCTGGTTCATACGCTGACACTCAAACACTGAGCCACATTGGCCAGGCGGGTTTATGGCTTTTAAATTCCCTCACTGTGATTTCACAGGGATCTCATCAGGAGGGAGAGAGATGCCTGGCCCACAACAAGAACTTCAAGTTCAAACTGTGCCTTTCTGCCCTGGAAACCAAAGTTAGAATGGGTGTAGTGATTGACTAAGGATGGATGGCCCAGTAGGGAAGTACAGAGTGTATTAGTTTAGAGCCAAAACTCTAAGACCAGATAGTTTGGGTTTGAACCCTGGCTCCATTACTTACTAACCATAGGATCATGAGAAAGATATTTAATTTCACTATCTCTGTATTCTCAGCTACAAAATTGGAATGAAATGATAATTTTATAGGGTTATGAGAATTAAGTGAGTTAATACATGTAAAGTGCTTAGAATAAGGCCCATCACAAAGAGTTGTCTATTAGAGGAGAAAGTTAGACTGGAATTCAGATCTCAGCCAACCTCAGGTTCTTCATCAAACTTTTTTTTAAAATTTTATTTACAATATAACTTATATTTAATAGTAGTACATATGTTTTCCTCCTCCCCCAATATCCTCCCCCCAGTCTCCCCTACCCCCCAGCACATGTCCCCACCTGCCTCCCTCCCCACCCCAGAGTCTTTCATTCATTGGTTATGCTCATATGTATGCATACAAGTCCTTCGGTTGATCTCCCCCAGCATCTGCCTCCCCTCTACTCCAGCCTTTCCCCTGTAGCTTTACAGCCTGTTCGAGGCCATCCTGCCTCTATATCAATCACTCTCCCCTGTTTCTTTTCTTCAAAAATATCTTGCCTCTGCATACTGAAAACAAACGTATAAGAGCAAAAAAAGTTTGAGTGTCAGTTTCAATGTCCAACTGTTCTGAGTCCCAGTTTCAATGTCAAATAGTTCTTCATGTGTAAATGTCAGCAATGGTATCCAGATGGTGGACACATCGTGGCAATGCAAGATCCATCCTCTCTGGTTTGATCCTGGGCCGCCTGCAGCCACGCACAGCTGCCGACTGCTAGCATGGCAAGGTGTCGTAAGCGTCCCCCATCTCTGGACTGTCCTCGTGGCTGGAACAGGCCCGTCAGTTCCTCACTGTCGCAGGAACCCACATGGTCTTGGAGTTGTTCTCTGCAAACACACAAACACATTCTCGACCAAAGGTTAACAAAGGGATCCTCTCTGCAAAGTAGACTTGGGATTCTTTTTATTTTTGCCTAAATGATTTTCCTTTGGCTTATTTTGACACCGTGTGTGTGTGTGTGTGTGTGTGTGTGTGTGTGTGTGTTTTATGGGTGTCCTGCAGCTGGTTTTACAAATGGAATTTTCTTTTCTGGAGTAAGAATTTTCTACATGTATTTTACTTATAGGATATTTTTCTTTACATGATATTACCCCACTGTCCTCCCCTCCTTTTTTGGTTAATAGGGGCTTTTGGAAATTTTATCCTGCAGTCTTGGTAATTTTAAATTTTAATTTTTGCACACAAATATTACTGCTTTAGGTTCTTTGGATGTTAGGCAATTTTGCAGAGATGAACTACTAATAGATAATTTAGTTAATGTTTTAGGAAAAGCTTTTTGTCCAGTACAGTTATATTTTCTTGAGTATTCACTTATTTCACTTGTCCAATTTAAATTAATCTGAAAACTTGATTACTATTTTACTGTCAATTTTAATACTCAAGCAGAAATATTAGTTTCCCCAGTAAATACTTGTGGAAAGGAATATTTGCATTTTTGAGTAGGTCCTCAGAATTCCTTGTAATAAATTAAATTTAGATATAGGGCAGGTATTGCTGGCCGAGTCTCTGTCTACCACCTGGGTCCCGGTGTGAGTTGTGCGTGAAAGGCGTAGCAGCCGTGGGGGTAGGAGACCTTCCTCAGGAGGGGTGAGAATTCAAGCCCCTGCAAGGTTTGTGGATGAGGGTCTGTGCCTCACCTCTGTTGATCTTTTAGTTCTCTCCTGTTGGCCCCTCTGCGACTGTGCCTGTCTTAGGTTGTTCCTTCCCTGAGGAATCTTACCTGTCTCTGGCTAACCAGCCATCCTCCGGGGCCAAACAGGGTGATGTGAGGTTCAGTCCTGTCTCCTTTGTAGTCTATGCCCCCATGGCCTCCACGTCCAGCACCTGCCTTGGGGTCCCCTCGCCTGCTGGCAGGGTCCCGGTACTGATCACATATCTCGGGTGACCCAGGTTTCTTCTCCAGAGAGGGCCCAGCTCACGCCACTGGTCGAGAGACAGATCCATGGTGCCAGCTGCCCAGAGACTTCAGCCACAGCTTGAACTGAAAGTTCACGCATCAGCTGTGTGTATTTGGATAATAAGAAGAGGGTCCCTCTTGGCAAAAGGGCAAGAGGGGCCAATATAGAATGCTCAGATGCCTTCCCAGTGCCTTAATCCTTTCTGAAAGGGAATAATTCCTTTCCTATCCTTTTTTTAAGTTGCTGCCCAACATTCAAAGAATTAGTTTGTAAGTTTATTTGGGATAATTGTATAATATGCTGTTGTCAAATATCAAATATTATAATGACATTGTAGAATAATATCATGTAAGGGTATTGTGGTGTCACGGGAGGTTAAGGAGGGCCTAGCCTAAGAACTGGTGTCCATAAGAGATGACATGTTCTAGGCCATGTTAATTCAATCTCAAACTAGCTGCCAATTTTTTTTATAACTTTCTATAAATTTTGTCAGGGATGTAAAAACACAAATCATTTACCTTAGTTCAAGCATTCAAATATATTGACTTTCCCCCTTACTCCCACCACCTGCCACTTACCCTGAGGTTTGACATTTTAATGGACTTTTCTCAGTCTCTGGATCCATTCTTGTTCATCAGTCTATGTCATTCATTATATTCCTTAAATGAGTGAGATCATGTGATATTTGTCTTTCTCTGCCTGGCTAATTTCACTTAGCATAATGCTCTCTAATTCCATCCATGTTGTTACAAATGGTAGGAGCTCTTTCTTTTTTACCGCAGCGTAGTATTCCATTGTGTAGATGTACCACAGTTTTTTAATCCACTCATCTGCTGATGGGCACTTAGGCTGTTTCCAAGTCTTAGCTATGATAAATTGTGCTGCTATGAACATAGGGGTACATATATCCTTTCTAATTTGCCTTTCTAGTTTCTTGGGGTATATTCCTAGAAGTGGGATCACTGGGTTGTATGGGAGCTACATTTTTAGTTTTTTGAGGAAACTCCATACTGTTCTCCACAGTGACTGCACTAGTCTACAATTCCACCAACAGTGCAGGAGAGTTCCTTTTTCTCCGCATCCTCGCCAGCACTTGTCATTTGTTGATTTGTTGATGTAAGCCATTCTGACAGGTGTGAGATGGTACTGCATAGTCGTTTCCATTTGCATCTCTCGGATAATTAGTGACTTTGAGCAAGTTTTCATATGTCTCTGGGCCTTCCTTTTGTCTTCTTTAGAAAAGGTTCTATTTAGGTCTGTTGCCCATTTTTTTATTGGATCATTTGTCTTCCTTTTATTGAGTTGTGTGAGTTGCCTATAGATGCTTGAGATTAAACCTTTATCACTGATAACATTTGCAAATATGTTCTCCCATACAGTGGGTTTTCTTGTTGTTTTGTTGATGGTTTCTTTAGCTGTGCAAAAGCTTTTGATTTTGATGTAGTCCCATTTGTTTATTCTGTCTTTAGCTTCCATTGCCCTAGGAGCAGTATCATCAAAGAAGTTCTTTTGGCATATGTCTGAGATTTTATTTCCTGTAGATTCCTCTAATGTTTTTATGGTTTCCCGTCTTACGTTTAAGTCCTGTATCCATTTGGAGTTTATTTTTGTGTATGGTGTAAGTTGGTGGTCTAGCTTCATTTTTTTTGCATGTATCTATCCAATTTTCCCAACACCATTTATTGAAGAGACTATCTTGACCCCATTTTATGTTCATACCTCCTTTGTCAAATATTAATTGAGCGTAGTGGTTTGGGTTGATATCTGGATTCTCTATTCTATTCCATTGATCTATATGTCTGTTCTTGTGCCAGTACAGGCTGTATTGAAATCCCACCGACTTTGTGCTTCTTTCTCAGGATTGTTGTGGCTATCCAGGGCCTTTTTTTATTCCAGATGAATTTTTGGAGAGTTCTTTCTAGGTCTGTGAAGTATGCCATTGGTATTTTAATGGGGAGTGCATTAAATTTATAGATTGCTTTGGGTAGTATGGACATTTTAATTATGTTGATTCTCCCAATCCATGAACATGGTATGTTCTTCCATCTGTTTACATCTTCCTCTATCTCTTTTTTTTTTTTAGCGTCCTGTAGTTTTCCGCGAATAGGTCTTTCACCTCCTTAGTTAAGTTTATTCCTACGTATCTTAATTTTTTTGGTGTGATGGTAAATGGGATTGCTTTTTTAGTCTCCCGTTCTGTAAGTTCACTATTGGTGTATAGGAATGCCATAGATTTCTTGGCATTGATTTTGTAGCCTGCTACATTGCTGAACTCATTTATTAAGTCTATTAGCTTTTTTATGGAGTCTTTCGGGTTTTTTATGTACAATATCATGTCATCTGCAAATAAGGATAGCTTTACTTCTTCTTTTCCAATTTGGATGCCTTTTATTTCTTCTTCTTGTCTAATTGCAATGGCTAATACTTCCAGCACTATGTTGAATAGGAGTGGTGAGAGTGGGCAACCCTGTCTTGTTCCTTTTCTTAAGGGAAATGGTTGTAGTTTTTGCCCATTGAGTATGATGTTTGCTGTGGGTTTATCATATATGGCTTTTATTATGTTGAGGTATGATCCTTCTATTCCTACCTTGTTGAGAGTTTTTATCAAGAAAGGGTGTTGGATTTTGTCAAATGCTTTTTCTGCATCAATTGATATGACTATGTGATTTTTATCTCTCAATTTGTTTATGTGATGTATCACATTTATTGATTTGCGGATATTGTACCATCCTTGCATTCCTGGTATAAATCCTACTTGGTCATGGTGTATGATTTTTCTGAGGTACTGCTGGATCCGATTTGCTAGAATTTTATTGAGGATTTTGGCATCTATATTCATGAGGGATATTGGCCTGTAATTCTCTTTCATTGTGTCATCTTTATCTGGTTTTGGTATTAGGGTGATGTTAGCTTCATAGAAGGAGTTTGGAAGTGTTCCATCCTCTTGAATTTTCTGGAATAATCTGAGGAGTATAGGTTTTAGTTCTTCCTTGAATGTTTGGTAAAACTCCCCTGTGAAGCCGTCTGGCCCTGGACTTTTGTTTGCCGGAAGCTTTATGATGACTGCTTCAATTTCTTCCACAGTTATCGGTCTATTGAGTTGTTTAGATTCTTCCTGATTGAGTTTTTGGGAGGTTATATTTTTCCAGAAATATATCCATTTCCTCCAGGTTGTCCAGTTTGTTGGAGTAGAGTTGTTCATAGTAATTTTTAACAATCCTTTGTATTTCAATGGGGTCTGTTGTTATTTCACCTCTTTCATTTCTGATTTTATTTATTAAGGTTCTCTCTCTTTGCTTCTTGGTGAGTCTGGCTAGAGGTTCATCAATCTTGTTTAATCTTTCAAAGAACCAGCTTTTGGTTTTGTTGATCTTCTGTATTGTTTCTTTGGTCTCTATGTCATTTATTTCTGCTCTGATCTTTACTATTTCCTTCCTTCTGCTTACACTGGGCTTTTCTTGTTGCTTTCTTTCTAACTCTTTGAGTTGTTGGGTTAGATAATTTATTGCCGCTGTTTCTAGTTTTTTGCAGTAGGATTGTAGAGCTATGAACTTCCCTCTCAGAACTGCTTTCACTGTGTCCCATAGATTTTGGATTGTTGTGCTGTCGTTGTCATTTGTTTCCATGATGTTTTCTATCTCTTCCTTGATCTCTCTAGTAACCCAGTCATAGTTTAATAGCATGTTGTTTAGTCTCCATGTGTTTGATTTCTTTGGATTGTTTCTATTGTAGTTGATTTCCAGCTTTATGCCATTGTGATCTGAGAATGTGTTTGATATGATTTCTACCTTCTTGAATTTGGAGAGACTTTGCCTGTGACCCAACACATGGTATATCTTTGAGAATGACCCATGGGCACTTGAAAAGAATGTATATTCTGTGGCTTTGGGGTGAAATGATCTGAAGATGTCAATTAATTCCTTCTGGTCTAGTGATTCATTGAGGAGTGATGTTTCTTTACTAATTTTTTGTTTAGAGGATTTGTCCAATGGTGATAGTGGGGTATTAAAGTCTCCTACTATGATTGTATTGCTGTCTATCTCTCCCTTGATATCCTCTAGGAGTTTTAGTATGTATTTGGGTGCTCCTATATTGGGTGCATATATGTTTACCAGAGTTATTTCTTCTTGTTGGATTGCTCCCTTTAGTATTATGTAGTGGCCTTCTTTATCTCTTGTTACATCCTTCACTTTGAGATCTAATTTGTCGGATATAAGTATTGCTACCCCAGCCTTTTTTCCATTTCCATTCGCCTGAAGAACCTTTTTCCATCCTTTCACCCTCAGTCTGTGTGCAGCTTTTTTTTGGAGGTGGGTTTCTTGTAGACAGCAGATATATGGGTCGTGTTTTCTTATCCAGTCTATTACCCTATGTCTTTTGATTGGAGCATTTAAACCATTTACATTTAAAGTAATTATTGATAGATAGTTATTTGTAGCAATTTTTGTTCTTTGCCCCTATGTTCTTTCATGGCTTCCTATTGCTTTTCACAGCAGACCCTTTAGCATTTCTTGCATTGCTGGTTTGGTGGTAATGTATTCCCTTAGACCTTTTTTGTCTGTGAAGCTCCTGATTTGACCTTCAATTTTTATTGATAGCCTTGCTGGGTACAGTATTCTAGGATTCAGACCCTTTCTTTGCATAACTTTGTATATTTCATTCCAATCCCTTCTGGCCTGATAAATTTCTGTTGAGAAATCACTTGCTAATCTGATGGCGGTTCCTTTGTAGGTGACTTTCTGTCTGTCTCTGGCAGCTTTTAGGATTCTCACTTTGTCGTTGATGTTTGCCAATTTAATTATAACATGCCTTGGGATAGGTCTTTTGGGGTTTAATTTGCTTGGAACTCTGTGAGCTTCTTGGATTTGTGTGGGTTTTTCCTTTCCTATATCAGGGAAGTTTTCTGTCATTATTTCTTCCAACAGGTTTTCTATTCCTTGCTCAGTTTCCTGTCCCTCTGGAAGCCCTATTATATGTATGTTGTTTTGTTTCATGTTGTCCCAAAGTTCCCTTAGGCTCTCCTCCTGCTTTTTAATTTTTTTTCTAGAAGCTGCTCTACTTGGGTGTTTTTTCCTATCTTGTCTTCCAGCTCACTGATGCAGTCCTCTGCTTCATCTAGTCTACTTCTGATACTTTCTATGGAGTTCTTTACCTCAGCAATGTCACTTTTCATTTCTTCTTGGGTCTTCTTCATTTCTTCATAATTCTTCTTCATTTCTTCATTTCTTCATAGTTCTCATTCATTTCTTCCTGGCTCTTCTTCATTTCCTCTTGATTCCTCTTCAATTCCTCATGGTTCTTACTTGTATTGCCTTCTGTTCTCTTCATCCACCCTATGAGCATTTCTCTGAACTCTCTCTCTGACAGGTTGTTTGCTTCCATTTCGGTTACCTCTTTTTCTGGTGAGGCTTGTTTTTCTTTCATTGGTGGGCTATTTCTTTTTCTCCCCATAGTCTTTCTTCTCTGTGTGTCTTGTTATGTAGTTCTCACTCTCCTGTGTTGATTTAAAGGCTCAGACTACAACACATCCAGGTGCAGCACACCAGGCACTGAAGAAGAATGTATTCACAGTATTGGTAACTCCAAATTAAAAGTGATTGCCAGAGGAAGGTAAATTAGGTGGTAGGTGGGGTAAGAGAGAGTAAGAGAAAACACACTCGCACACACAAAATAAAGAAAGAAAAAAAGAAAGAAAGAAAGAAAGGAAGAAAGAAAGAAAAGAAGAAAGAAAGAAAAAGAAAGAAAGAAAGAATAAAAAAAGGGAATGCCTAAATAAAGTTGGGAAAAGGGGAAGGAGTAAAAAGAAAGGAAAAGGGAGTAAACTATAAATATGGGTTGGAAACTCCCAGAGGACCGCCACTAATCCCAGCAAAAGCCAGCAACGAGTACCTGGAGACTGATAGAAACTACATACAACAACTAATATCAAGGGAGGTTAGGGAACACAGAAGCTTAAATCTATCAAAAAACAATGTAAACATCACCAATACACAAAACAATGCCAACTCCCTCCCCACAAAACAAATTAAAAGAAAAGAATAACCAAACCAATCTCACAAATATGCATTAAATATAAACAACATCAGCAGGACCGAGAGAAAAACATTTTAGGATAGTGAAGTCGGAGAAGCATTAGATGTGTATGGACTTGGAGCAGGTGGTTGGATATTGGATATAAAAGTGGGGTGAAATTTTAACAGGGGCTAAAAAGAGAGAATAAGGAAAATCTAAACCAGAAAATGTGTAAGGGGAATAAGACACTAACTAAGGAAAGGTTAGCAAGAGAGTGCTGGCATAAGGGGGACGCTGAAGTAGATTAAAGAGATACTAAAGGGTAGATGAAAAAAGACTATATAACACTAATCTCTGAGTAGAATAAAGATGGAATAAAATGGCTCTTAAAAAAATTTTAAATAGTAGTAGAAATAAAATTGATTCCTTAATTTGTGCTACACAAGAGACAATTTATGATTCAGCCCCTAGGTGGCAGTGTTTCTGAATTGACCTCCAAGTCTATTGGTCCTCTCTAGCCTGATCTAAAATCCCGCTATGTCTATGGTATTTACTACTGATTTGTGGAAATAGGCTACCCCAGAGCTGCCTCTCTAATTGTGAGGACCTTTCTGACACTGATCCCCAGTGTCAGAAAAACAGCTCGCCCCTGTAGTCTCCCAGGTTCTCCCCCACCAGGGGATTCCCCCTTCCTCGTTCAGTGCTGAGAAATTCAGATTTAGAGAGGACAAAGGCAAGCGCTCGAACTCACGTCCTGCTTGTATGTTTGCGCGAAACCCTTTCTCCCCTTGGGTTTGGCAGCCCGCTCCCTCCCAAAACTGCCAGGCTGGCCCTCTCCTTCAGGTCCAAATGGGTCGCCCTCTATGTATCCCCCCCTCCTGTCACCAGCTCCGAGGACCCTCTTCCACGTTTGCCGGCTCCAACAGCCACGGGTTTTTCCTCTCCCCCCCCCCCCCCCCAGGTGAGAATCTCCCTGTGTTACCAGCTCCCTTAACCCCCGGAGAAACCTGACCTTTCCGTGGCTGAGCACAGGTTTCCTCGGAGTCCGCTTCTTCACCAACTAGGAACCGATGTTGGAGGGGAGGTGGGGGTCACAGATGCCCAGTGGGTACCGCAACTGTAAAATCTTCAGGCTCTTCCCCTTTAAGATGGCGCAGCCACCTCTGAACCAGGCTCCGGGAGAGAACTGAGCCGCACCGGAGCCTCTCCGTTAAGGGCGGCTAATCTAGCAGTCCCCCTCCTTCTCCCAAAGCCCTGCTGTCCCCCCACTCGCCAACAAACACTCCCCCCGTGACCCTCGGCTGCTCACACCGTCTACCCCTGGACACAAATGATTACGTGTCCTTCTGACCCGCCGCCATCTTTTCCTCCCCAGAAGAAATCTCTCACATCATCATCAAACTTTCTTATGAACTTCTTCCTGGTGAAATTTCTAAACAAATGGAAATTCAGTCATTGCTCAATTAAGTACAAAGTCTTCATCCTGGTAGCTCAAACCCTCCCCAGTATGAGTCCCCCCACCTTCACCTAGCTTTTCCTTCTAGAGCCTCAGACTCTTCCCTCTCTTGCCCTATCTCAGCTGTGCCCTTCTAGGCTGGTCTTTTTTGTCCCCCTTTCATGCTTTTCCATGGATGATGGGAATAGCTCCTGGACAAAGTCCTTGAAGCCCACCATTTATATAAGTGAGTCATAGTAGATGGAACCCTCAAGCACCTGGAAAATTTCTCTCATCTCTTTTGCTCCTGCCCTTGCCAAGATTTAAATCTGTTTAACAAAATAGACTGCTCTCCTATTTGTGTCTTGGTTCCCATCAGAATTGTGAATCCCAAGAATTGTGGTTTAGTCATCATCCTCTGGAAGGCTGAAGTACTTTATCATCCACACTTGCTGAGAAGGATGGAGCCACCTAGAGTTGGGTAGACTTGGTTGAGGTCTCAGCTCTACCAGTTCACAGATGTGTGTGCTTCAGGAACTAAATTAACCTCTGGGCCACTATTTCCTCGTGAGCATTTTGAGACTTGAATAAAATGCCACACCGAGAAGATGGTTTCATTGAGGATATGCTGATAATGAGATGAGCTGAGCATTGGTGTGAGGACATGCATTCCCTGTGAAGGATAGTTGAGAGCGGAAACCACACGGCTCTATTACTGAGGAAATGGCAGAGGCAGGTAGTAGGGGAGCAGGGGAATTGGCAAGATTATATGCCTGTAGGCACACATGGGAGGTGGTAGGCAGGTGACAGAGGTGACAGGGATTTTCAGTGTCACAAATTAAGAAATTATGTGAATATTTTCAGATGTGATAATGGTATTTATGTTTTTTAAAATATGTTTTTATTGATTTCAAAGAGGAAGGCAGAGGAAGAGAGAGAGAGAGAAACATTAATGATGAGAGACAATCATTGGCTGCCTCCTGCACGCTCCCTATGGGGACTGAGCTCGGAACCCAGGCATGTGCCCTTGACTGAATTGAACACAGGACCCTTCAGTCCACAGGCTGATGCTCTATTCACTGAGCCAAACTGGCTAGAATGATGTTTATGTTTTTTTTTTTAAAGTCCTAACCTTTCAGAAATTCATATCAAAGGATTTGAAGATGAAATGATATGATGTGTGTTTTAAAATAAACTGCCAGGCTGCCTAAAAGGGGCATACTTTAAGATTTGAAGATACAAATAGGTTGAAAATAAAGCATGGAAAAAATATATCATGTAAACAGTAACCAAAAGAGAGCTGCATTGGCTGCACTATTATCAGACAAAATAGACTTTAAGACAGAACTTGTTATTAGGAACAAAAAAGGACTTTTATAATGATAAAAGGGTCAATCCATCAGGAAGACATAATTATGATAAAATATGTACATCTGATAACCGAACCTCAAATACACAAAGCAAAAAAATGGACAGAATTGAAGGGAGAAATAGACAATTCAACAATAATATTTGGGAACTTCAGTATTTTACTTTCAATAATGGATACAATGAGGTAGATCAACAAGGGAATAGAAGGCTTGAACAACACTCTAAACCAACTAGACTTAACAGATATCTACAGAACTCTTCATCCAATGAAAACAGGATGCATGTTCTTCCAAGTACACACGAAGCATTCTCTAGTTCAGACTATGCTACTAGACCACAAAGAAGTCTTAACATAGAGAATGGAAAAACAGTAGAGAAAGTCAGTGAACTAAAACTGGTTCTTTGAAAAGATCAACAAAATAGACAAACCTTTAACTAGACTGACCGAGAAAGAAAGAGAGGAGTCAAGTGACTAAAATCAGGAAGGCAAAAGGGAACAGAAATAAACTGAGTATAATGGAATACTATGAACTACTGTATGCCAACCAGTTAGATAACTTTTATGAAATGGACAAATTCTTAGAAAGACACAAGCTACTGGAATTGACTCAAGAGAAATAAAAAATTTGAATAGACCTCTAATAAGAGAAGATTGAATTGGTAATTAAATATCCCACAAAAGAAAATACCAGAATCAATGGTATCACTGGTGAATTCTACCAACTATGGAAAGCGAAGTTAACACCAATCACAAATTCTTTCAAATATCAGAAGGAAGGGAACACTTCCCAACATGTTCTATGAAGCCAGATACCATATTACCCAATATCAAAATCAGACAAAGGCAACCCAAGACAATAAAACTTTTATGAATATAGATGTAAACAACCCAAGAAAATAAAACTTTTATGAATATAGATGTAAACATCTTTAAAAGGTATTAGTAAATTTAATCCAGCAACATATAAAAATAATTATATACCATAATTAAATGGGACTTATCCCAGGATTGCAAAATTGGTTTAACATCTGAAAATCAATCAGTGTAATATATCAATCATATCAGAATAAAAGACAACAAACAAACAAACGTGATTATCTCAATAGACACAGAAAAATTAATTGGCCAAATCCAAAACTTTCATATTAAAATCACTTAACAAACCAGGAATAGAAGATGTAGTGGGTTGAATGGTAACCCCTTCAACACCCCCTCTCCTCAATTTGCTTATATCCCAGAACTTGTGAGTGTAACCTTATTTGGAAAAAAGTGTCTTTGCTGATGTAATTCAGTTAAGGATCTAGAGATGTGATCATCCTGGATTACCTAAGTGGGCCCTAAATTCAATACTCAATGCCCTTTTAAGAGAAAGAAAAGACACAGAAACAAGGGAAGAAGGTGTGGTGAAGGTGTAGGCAGAAATTTAAGTGATGCAGCCACAGACAAGGGATTCTTGGGTTCATCAAAAGCTGAAAGAGGCAATAAAGGATTCTCCTCTAGAGACTGGATACAGTGTGGTCCCATGACACTCTCATTTCAGACTTCTGATCTCCAGAGCTGTTAGAGTATACATTTCTGTTGTTTTTAGCTACCAATTTTGTGGCAACCCGTCATGGCGGCTATAAGTCCAGAAGGAAACTCTTTCAACCTAAGCCAGTGCATCCATGAAAACCCCATGGCTAACATCATTTCTAATGGTTAAAGGCAATGATTTTCTCTTAGGTCATGGACAAGGAAAGGATGTCTGTTCTCATAATCTGTATTCTACCATGACAGTTAGGCAAGGAAAAGTAATAAATGAAAATGCAGTTTGTAAAGGAGTAAGTGAAACTCTCTCTATCTACAGCTCACATGATTTCATATAAAATATGAAAAACTATTAAACTAATAAATCAGTTTAGTAATATTACAGGATACAAAATCCAAATATAAAAATCAATTGCATTTTTGTATGCTTGCAAGGATCAATCTGAATATAAAATTAAAAAAATTCTATTTATCTTAGCATCAAAATGAACAAGATATTTAGGAATAGATTTAACAAAAGAAGTGTAAAACATGTACACTGAAACTATAAAATATTGTTGAGAGAATTTAAGAAGAGCCAAATAAAATGACAGATATCTGTAGACATGGCAAAATTTCCCAAGCTGACTTATAAAATTCAACACAATCTTTATAAAAATTCCAGTTGGCTTTTTTTGGTAGAAAAGGATAAGCTGATATTAAAATTTATATGGAAATGCAAGGAACCTACAATAGCAAAAAAAGAAAATTTTTATTTGCAAAAGAAAAACCAAGTTGGATGGCTCACATTCCCTGACTTTTAAACTGTACTGTACACTTAGAGTAATCAAGACTTTGGTTCTAGTATAAGAGTAGACATATAGATCAATGAAATAGACTTTGGAGTTCAGAAATAAATGCACACACTTGCACTTAATTGATTTTTTTGATGTTTACAAGTTAACATTTTTTTAAAAATAATTTTTTATTTTTTAATTACAGTTGACATGCAATATTATATTGGTATCAGTGTACAATATAGCCATTAGACATTTATATAACTTACAAAGTGATCCCCCAGATAAATATAATAGCCATCTGATACTATACATAGTTATTATAATTTTTAAAAAATACTTTAATAAATCTTTATTGTTCAGATTATTACAATTGTTCCTCTTTTTTCCCTGGTAGCTCCCCTCCACCCAGTTCCCATCCCACCCTCTGCCCTTACCCTTCCCCCTCATCTATAGGTGTATGATTTTTGTCCAGTCTCTTCCCGCATCCCCTACACCCCTTTCCCCTGAGAATTCTCAGTCCACTCCCTTTTTATGCTCCTGATTCTATTATATTCACCAGTTTATTCTGTTCATCAGATTTTTTTTATTAACTTGATTTTTATTTATTTTATTTTTTATTTAAAAATATATTTTATTGATTCTCTACAGAGAGGAAGGGATAGGGTCAGAAAGTCAGAAACATTGGTGAGAGAGAAATATCAACCAACTGTCTCCTGTACACCTCCCACTGGCGATGTGCCCTCAGCCAAGACAAACGCCCCCAAGCAGAATCGAACCTGGGACCCTTCAGTCTGCAGGCTCATGCTCTATCCACTGAGCCAAACTGGTTTCGGCTCATTTGATTTTTAGATTCACTTGTTGATAGACATGTATTTGTTGTTCATCATTTTTATCTTTACCTTTTTCTTCTTCTTCCTCTTCTTAAAATACTGGTTTGGTGGTGATGAACTCCTTTAGATTTTTCTTATCTGTGAGGCTCTTTATCTGACCTTCAATTCTGAATGATAGCTTTGCTGGGTAGAGTAATCTTGGTTGAAGGTTCTTACTATTCATCACTTTGAATATTTCTTGCCACTCCTGTCTGGCCTGCATAGTTTCTGTTGAGAAATCAGCTGACAATCGTATGGGTGCTCCCTTGTAGGTAATTAAGTGTTTTTCTCTTATTGCTTTTAATATTCTCTCTTTGTATTTTGCTCTTGGCATTTTAATTATGATGTGTCTTAGTGTGGTCCTCTTTGGATTCCTTTTGTTTGGGGTTCTCTGTGCTTCCTGGACTTATAAGTCTATTTCTTTCACAAGGTGGGGGAAATTTTCAGTCATTATTTCTTCAAATAGGTTTTCAGTATTTTGCTCTCTCTCTTCTTCTGGCACCTCCATAATTTGGATGTTGGTATGCTTGAAGTTGTCCCAGAGGCTCCTTATACTATTTTTATATTTTTGGATTCTTTTTCCTTTTTGTTTTTCTGGTTGAGAGTTTTTTGCTTCTTTGTATTTCAAATATTTGACTAGATTCTTGTGATCCTCTAGTCTGCTGTTAGATCTCTGTATAATATTTTTTATTTCATTCAGTGTATGTTTAATTTCTAGTTGGTCCTTTTTCATATTCTTGGTCTCGCTAAATTTATTGGCCTTTTCTAGTAAATTCTTGAAAAAACTTATAACCATGGTTTTGAACTCTATGTTCAGTCGTTTGTTTTCCTCCATTTCTTTTGTTTGTGATCTGTTTCTTTGTCTCTGCATTTTGGCTGCTTCGCTGAGTTGATAGAGTGGCTTTGTGTGCTAGGTGTCCTATAGTTACCTGAAATGGACAACCTTTGTGTGCTGTGCACACAGTCTTGTTTTGGTTAAGCCTTGATTGTTATTGGTATCACTGGAAGGAATTGACCTCCAGGCCAGTTGGCTGTGAGGATCAGCTGTGTCTATGCTGGGAGAACTTCTGTGCTGGAGACACCCTTATGGGAGAAGACTTGCAAAAGCCTCTGTGCTCAGCTTGAATGGGATGGAGTCTCTGGGTGGACCAGACAGCAATGGCTTCCTGTCAGCCTTGCCATAAGAGACCTCTGGGTCTCAGTGTCCCTTGGTAATCACTGCAAGCACCTCTGAGAGAAAGCTTCCTCAAGTTTTGCCTGCTGCCAGACAGTCCAGTTTCTCCCCAAATGAGTCTGGGTCCCCAGAGTCTCGCCTGGAATTCAGTGCAGTTGGGAGCTTTTGTTTCCCTCTCACTTGAGAGAGCCAGCCGCATACTCAGTTGCCCACCCTCTCCATGTGTGCGCCTCGGTACCTCTGCCTTCCTCAGTTCCTCTGAGTCTCAGTGTGTTTTTCTCTTTCCCAACACTCCAGTTTCACCCCATATGAGTCTGAGACCCCAGAGTCTTGCCCAGAACTGGAGTTCAGCGCAGTTGGGAGCTTTTGTCTCCCTCCCGCTTAAGAAAGCCAACTGCGCACTCAGTTGCCAGTCCTCTCCATGCACGCGTCTCAGTATCTCTGCCTCCTGCAGCTCCTCTGAGTCTTAGTGTACTTTTCTCTTTCCTTCTAGTTATAGAATTTCCACTCAGCCAGCCTTCCTGTGGTTCTAGATGATGTCTGTTTTGTCTTTTACTTGTAGTTTTAAAATTTTTGTGCAAGGCAGCAGTTCAGGTGTTTACCTATACCGCCATATTGGTTTCTGTGTTATTACAATATTAATGACTATATTCCCTTTGTTATAATTTACATCACTGTGACTATTTTGGAATTCCTAATTTGTACTTCTTAATCCCTTCCCCTTTTTCACCCATTCCTCCCATACCCTTCCCATCTGGCAACTATCAAAATGAGTTTGTTTCTGTTTTATTGCTCATTTATTTTGTTTCCATTTTGTTTTGTAAGATTTCACTTGTAAGTGAAATCATATATTTATCTTTCTCTATCTGACTTATTTCACTTAGCATAATATCCTCTAGGTCCATCCATATTGTTGCAGATGGCAAGATTTCTTTCTTTTTTAATGGCCGAGTAACATTTTATTGTATATATGTACATATTTTAATCTATTCATCTTTTGATGGACACTTAGGTAGATCTTATATTTTGGATATTATAAATAATGCTGCAATGAGCATAGAGTTGCATATCTCTTTTCAAATTAGTATTTTGGATGTCTTTGAATAAATACCCAGAAGTGGAATTGCAGGGTCCTTCTTTGACTCTTGATATTACCTTTTGTTTTAAATTCTGTTTTGTCTTGTGTAAGAATTACTACCCCAGCTTTTTTTTTTCCTTTTCTATTTCCTTTTCATTTCCATTTCCTTTTTTTTTCCTTTTCCTTTTTCTCATCCCTTTACTTTCTGTGTTTGTCTTCTGATCTGAAGTGAGTCTTTTGTAGGCAGTGTATGTAAGAATCTTGTTTTCTTATTCATTCAGTCACCCTATATCTTTTGCTTGGAACATTAAGTCCATTTACAATAAAGTTATTGTTAGATATGTATTTATTGCCATTTTATTATTCATATTTATTTTGTGTTTGATACTCCCTTCTTTTTATTAAACAAATTCCTTCAACATTTCTTTTAATACTGGTTTGGTGGTGATAGATTCCTTTAGCTTTTTTTTTTTTTTTTTTTTGGTCTGGAAGCTCCTTATCTGTCCCTTCAATTCTAAATGATATCTTTGCTGGGTAGAGTAATCTTGTTTATAAGGTCCTTGCTTTCCATCACTTTGAATATTTATTGCCAATTACTTTTGGCCTGACAAATTTGTGTTGAGTAGTCAGCTGACAGTCTTATGGGAGCTTCCTGATAGGTAACTGCTTTTCTTTTGCTGCTTTTAATATTCTCTTTCTCTCTTTAACCTTTGCATTTTTATTATGATGTGTCTTGGTGTGAGCCTGTTTGGATTCATCTTGTTTGGGACTTTCTGCACTCTCTGCACTTGTATGTCTATTTCCTTTGCCAGGTTAGGGAAGTTTTCTGTCATTATTTTTCAAATAGATTTTCAACTTTTTGCCCTCTCTCTCTTTCCTCCTTTTGAAACCCTATGATGCAAATGTTGATATATTTGATGTCCCAAAATGCTGTTAAACTATCCTCTTGTTTTTGTTTTTTGTTTTTTGATTATTATTATTTTTTTCTGTTCTAACTGGGTGTTTTCTGGTACCTTATTTTCCAAATTGCTGATTCAGTCCTCTGCTTTACCAAATCTACGGTTGATTTCCCCTTATGTATTTCTTTTTTGAGGAGTTTTATTTATTTATTAATTTTTAATTTAATAAATCTTTATTGTTCAGATTATTACAATTGTTCCTCTTTCCCCCCCCATAACTCCCCTCTACCTGGTTCCCACCCCACATTCTGCCCTTACCTCCCCTGTACTGTCCTCATCCATAGGTGTACGATTTTTGTCCAGTCTCTTCTCACACCCCCACATCTCTTTCCACCCTAGAATTGCCAGTCCACTCCCTTTCTATGTCCTTTATTGTATTATATCCACCAGTTTATTCTGTTCATCAGATTTTTTATTCACTTGACTTTTAGATTCACTTGTTGATAGACATGTATTTGTTGTTCATCATTTTTATCTTTACCTTTTCCTTCTTCTTCCTCTTCTTAAAGAATATCTTTCAGCATTTCATATAATATTGGTTTGGTGGTGATGAACTTCTTTACCTTTTTCTTATCTGTGAAGCACTTTATCTGACCTTCAATTCTGAATGATAGCTTTGCTGGGTAGAGTAATCTTGGTTGTAGGTTCTTGCTATTCATCACTTTGAATATTTCTTGCCACTCCCAGCTGGCCTGCATAGTTTCTGTTGAGAAGTCAGCTGTAGGTAATTAAGTATTTTTCTCTTGCTGCTTTTAATATTCTCTCTTTGTCTTTTGCTCTTGGCATTTTAATTATGATGTGTCTTAGTGTGGTCCTCTATGGGTTCCTTTTGTTTGGGGTTCTCTGTGCTTCCTGGACTTGTAAGTTTATTTCTTTCACCCGGTGGGGAAAGTTTTCAGTCATTATTTCTTCAAATAGGTTTTCAGTATTTTGCTCTCTCTCTTCTTCTGGCACCCCCATAATTTGGATGTTGGTATGCTTGAAGTTGTTCCAGAGGCTCCTTACACTATTTTTATATTTTTGGATTCTTTTTGTTTTTTGTTTTTCCAGTTGAGTGGTTTTTGCTTCTTTGTATTTCAAGTCTTTGACTTGATTCTTGCATTTCTCCAGTCTGCTGTAGGGTCTCTGTGTAATACTTTTTTATTTCAGTCAGTGTATATTTAATTTCTAGTTGGTCCTTTTTCATATCCTCGAGGGTCTCACTAAATTTATCAGCCTTTTCTAGGAAATTCTTGAAAAACCTTATAACAGTTGTTTTGAACTCTATATCTAGTCTTTTGCTTTCCTCCATTTCTCTCATTTGTGATCTGTTTCTTTGTCTCCGCATTTTTGCCACTTCCCTGAGTTGATAAGCTGTGTCTACACTGGGAGAACGTCTGTGCTGGAGACACTCTTATGAGGCAAGACTTACAAAATTGCAAAAGCCTCTGTGCTCAGCTTGGATGGGGTGGAGTTTCATGGCGGAGCAGACAGTCTTGGCTTACCATCAGCCCTGCCTTATGAGGCCTCTGGGTCTCAGTGTCCCTTGGTAATTGTTGCAAGCACCTCTGAGAGAAAGCTGCCCTCAGGTTTTGCCTACTGCCAAACAGTCCAGTTTCTCCCCCAATGAATCTGGATTCCCAGATTCTCGCCCAGAACTGGAGTTCAGCGCAGTTGGGAGCTACCTCTCTGTGCGCACTTGTGTGAACTTCCAGACCTCTGCTTTTCGGGGCCCTCCTGAGTTCCTGCCTGACAGTCCAGATTCTAGCCACCCACCTCCCCATGAGCCTGGTCCCTGGGGTCTTGCCCAGAACTGTGGTTCAGTGCAGTCAGAACTGGGATTCAGTGCAGTTGAGAGCTTCCAACTGCCTCCCACTAGGGCAAGCCAGTGGCAACCTCAGCAGTCACTCCTCTTTGCGCACATTCGAGCGCGCGTGCCTCCAAATCCCTGCCTTCCACGAGTTTCTGTGTGTCTTTCTCTTTATCTGACAGTCCAGACTCTCCCTTTATGAGCTGGGTCCCCAGGGTCTTGCACGGAACTGGGGTTCAGTGCAGTCAGGAGCTTCCTTCTCCCTCCTACCAGAGAAAGCCAACCAGGCACTCAGCCACCCTTCCTCTCTGCACATGTGTCTCCATCCCTTTTGCCGCTCCTCTGATTCTATGTGAGCTTTTCTCTTTCCTTCTAGTTGTAGAATTTCCACTCAACCAGCTTTCCTGTGGTTCTGGATGATGTCCATTTTGTCTTTTAGTTGTAGTTTTGAAATTTTTGTGCGAGGCAGCAGTTTAGGTGTTTACCTATGCCACCATCTTGGTTTCTTTCTCCCCAAACTCAGATATTTAGGTCTTAATAAAATATTATAAGTTTCTGCACTCCCAAAGACATCACTAAGTAAATGAAAAGACAACTTGGAGAATCGAGAAAATATTTGCAAATCATATATTGGATACAGGACTTGTAACCAGAATATAGAAAGAGCTATAACTCAATAATAAAAAAATAAATAAATAACTTTGGAAATAACAAAAATGGGAATCTTTATACATTCCTATTGGAATAGTACAGATACATTGGAAAACAGTTTATAGTTCCTCAACAATATTACACAAGGAGTTTCTATACGACCCAGCAATTCCACTCCTAGATATATATCCAAAGAGAATTGAAAACATGTGTCCTCACAAAATTGTTCATAGTAGCAGAATTATTCATTGTAGCCAAAAGGTGGAAACAACCCTAATGTCCATCAACTAACTGATGTTGGCTAGTCAAAGGGCGGTACATCCATAAAATGGCAATTCATTCGGCAATTAAAAGAAAGGAAGTACAGCCAGCCAGACTGCCTCAGTTGGTTGGGCATTGTCCCATGCACCAAAAGGTTGCTGTTTGATTCCTGGTCAGGGCACATACCTGAGTTGTGGGTTCGATCCTCAGTCTGGGAGTATGTGGAAAACTCTCTCTCTCTCTCTCTCTCTCTCTCTCTCTCTCTCTCTCTCTCTCTCTCTCTCTCTCCCCCTTAGCATGTCCTTGGGTGAAAAAAAAAAGAGAAATGAAGTACTGATACATACTACAGCATGGATAAATCTTAAAAACAGCTGAAACCGGTTTGGCTCAGAGGATAGAGCGTCGGCCTGCAGACTGAAGAGTCCCAGGTTCAATTCCGGTCAAGGGCATGTATCTTGGCTGTAGGCACATCCCCAGTGGGGTGTGTGCAAGAGGCAGCTGATCAATGTTTCTCTCTCATCGATGTTTCTGACTTTCTATCCCTCTCCCTTGCTCTCTGTGAAAAATCAATAAAATATATTAAAAAAATTTAAAAAACATTATGTTAAGTCAAAGAAGTCAGTAACAAAGCACCACACATTGTATAATGCCATAAATGCCCAGATAGACAAATTCATAGAGAAAGAAAGTAGATCATTTTTTTGCCAAGGGCTGCAGGATGAGAGAATCGGGAGGCATTGATAATGAATACATTACCATTTTGTGGGAATAAAATGTTCTAAAATTAGATAGTTGTGATGGTTATACAACTCCATGATATGCTAAAACCCACTGATTGTACACTTTAACAGGTGAACATTAAGGTACATCAATAAAGCTGTTAAACATTTCAAATTATTATTTATTTATTTATTTATACTAAACCAGTTGGCGTATTTTATTTTTTTGCAGTATAACTTATATTTAATAGTAGTACATGTTTTCCTTTCCCCCTCCCTATTATCCTCCCCCCAGCCTCCTCTACCTCCCAGCATATGTCCCCACCCACCCCCCTCCCTGCCCCAGTGTCTTTCATTCATTGGTTATGATCATATGCATGCATACAAGTCCTTCGGTTGATCTCCCCCAGCATCCACCTCCCATCCACCCAAGCCTTCCCCCTGTAGCTTGACAGCCTGTTCAATGCATTTCAAATTATTTTAAATGAAATGAAAAGTTTAGTTACTTAGTCATGGGTTTTGTCAGTGGGACTGGATCCTCAGTGGCCCAGGGCCAGGCTGGGCAACTTCCCTGAACCCAGGTTGGTCTCTAACTGCACATGATGCCATTTATGCCACAGTCGCAGTAACTATTAACCAAGATAATATAAGCAGAACACTTGTAGTGAAGAGTAAAAGCGACGTCAAGTCCATCATTAGGAGATTACCAGGCTTACCATTTTGATGTATTTTTGTACCAATCTTATTCCTACTTACATAAATACATACTTAAAAATGCCATCATTCTTTATATACTGTTCTGTAGCATGCTTTCAGTACTTACATAGACTGAGGACAATTTCCCATGTCATGAAATATTTTCTATAGCATCATCTTTTTAAATGAATGTAGATCATTGCAGTAGGTGGATTTACCATAGTCTATTTTAGCTGATTCCTGATTGCAGACATCACATAAGCTGTTCCTTATTGTTTTCCACCATAAACAGCACTGTGAGGAACTTCCTGTGGCTGTGTTTTCACACACACTCATTTCTATTTCCCTGGGCAGTTTCCTGGCAATGGAATTTCAGTGGTGCTGTGGACAAGTGCTTGCGCCTTCCTGCAGAGAGAGGAATGGGAGGCTTTCGGTGATAGCGCAGGCGTGCAGAATGAACAGTGGCTCCCAAAGGTGCTGATAAGTAGGCTGCTGTTATCTTGGAAGTAGGGCTCAGGGGCCAGAGATACATCTCTTGAGGTGATCTGTCCCCTTCAACAATGTAATTGCTGCCCTGGGCGGAGGCATAAAGGTGAGCTTATCAAAATGAGGAAGCCGTGAAGTTGACAGGGATTTGTTGAGTGATGGCATCACGATGCAGGAGAGACCCGAGTGGCAGGAAGCATGGCCTGAAACAAACCGGAGAAACTGAACAGGGAAACCTGCACTGTCTTACAATGGGAATATTGCAAAAGTCTAGACTAGTGGTCAGCAAACTCATTAGTCAACAGAGCCAAATATCAAAGTACAACGATTGAAATTTCTTTTGAGAGCCACATTTTTAAAACTTTAACGCCACTTTTTCAAAATAGACTCACTCAGGCCATGGTATTTTGTGGAAGAGCCACGCTCAAGGGGCCAAAGAGCCTCATGTGGCTCGCGAGCCGCAATTTGCCGACCACTGATCTAGACTATGCACGGAGAGGCTGGGGGAGGGTGGGTGAACGCCAGGTCATGCCAAAAGCGCAGGGGTGGATGTGCTGCAGTCGCCCTCAAACCGGTGCCCCCAAACCAGTAGCCTCAGGCCGAGGACAGTGTCCAAACTGTGTGTCCATGGAATGCTGGTAGTTGGAGCTCAGCCATGAGAAGAGTGGTCAGGCTGGTGAACAGTCTAGACTATGGCTGTTTAATAGAAATATAATGAAAGCCGTAGCTATCTCTCTCTCTATTAATCTAAAATCAAACAATTTTGGGATGAGGTTGCTGAGTGGTTAAGGTAATAGACTGCTAAAATGAAAAATTTTCTAGTAACCAATAATATGTTTTGGGTAATCCCATATATCAAAAACTTTATGATTTCAGTTTGTAATCAGTATAAACAAATTATTAATGAGATATTACATTAGTTTTTCTCCCTGAATACTAAGTCTTTGAAATCCAGCATGTGTATGTTATATTTCTATTCAGACACTAAAGTTTCAATGGTCGAAATATAGTCCTACTAAAACAGTAAGTTGTGTTTAATGGAATCTATTTCATACGGCTTTCACTTTTTAACTTAAAGGTTAAATAATTAAAATTAAATACAATAAAAATTTAACCCATCAGTGGCACTAGCAACACTTCAAGTGCTCAGTAGCCACAGGTGGCCAGTGACTACTGGTATGAGCGCAGGTTGCACCCTGCGACGTGGAGTGCGGTCCGTGACTAGCAGCACCTCCCCTCCCAGAGCTTGTTAGAGACACAGACTCTCAGGCCCTACCCAGACCTCCTGAGCCAAAATGTGCATTTCACCAAATTCTCATTTCTCTACTGGCTGCCATTTGAGAAATGGTGGCCTAGATGTCAGGCCATGATTGGGGAATGTCATAGAAACCGAGGGAAGCCTCCAGGAAGTGGTGACAACTATCTTCAAATATTTAGAGGCCTGTCTGTGGGAGGTGGGAGATGAAACCCAACGGAAAGAGCAGGGACCATAACCTGAAGCAAGGCTGGGTGGGGGGATTAGAAGGGAACGGAACTTTATTAAGTTTCCATACTTAACTATGTCACTTAACCCCCGTACAAAAGCCCCTGGAGTGGATAAAATCACATAGTCTCAGTTCAAGTCTCATGGCGCACCCCGAAGGGAAAGTTGTTGACCATCTAAGCCCCAGCTTCCTATCTGTAAAAATGGGAAAACTGCTGACCTCCCTATCAGGGCAAAACCTGTATTTGCTGTATTCACAGCACCTGGGCTGGGCACAGGCCTGGCACAGATTTAGCCACAGCAATGATTTCATTGTAAAATGGGCTTTTCCTGGTGAAAGATGGCTACTGCGGCAATTAGCAAGCCTGTGGTTTGAGGTGACAGGTTGTGTTTTTCAGCTGATACAATGAACCCAGCCCATTTCCTTCATCCCACTGAAAGCCCGTTTTTTTTAAAAAAATTATTTTTATTATTTTTTTATTTTCAGCCTCAATTGATCTGGATCGATCTCTCCTTAAACCTTTCCATCAGGGGAGGGAACACAGACAAGCAGGGAGGGGTGGTCGGTGCTCTAGCACCTTCCCTTGCTCAGGGATGCTGCTGGGTTTTTACCGCTTAACCCATTTGGAGAGGGGCCCAACCCTCTCCAAAGCCTGGTGTTGGGTCGCTCCACAAGGAGTTGGGGTAATCTGGCCCAGCAACTCGTCCCTCTGCCAAGACCCCAACTCAGGCTTCCCAAGTCCGTCTGTGCTTCTACCAAGTATACAAACAGTCTCTACTGTTCTGCAGGCACCAGTGTTAGCCCACTGAAGACTCTTTGGGGAGAGAAAAAGGAGGATCGAATTTGAAAATGATCCACTGCTCGTGGATTTATGGTACTGCTTTTCCGACAAAAGGGGAAATATTTTTCTCTGGGAGATTAGAATTTACTAGTGGATTCAAGTGTAACTTTGGAGAGTGGCAGAGGTATTCGATGTGGCAGTATCACAGTATTGTTTTATTGGCAATTAGATTTCAAACTGGCATGAATGTATGAAAATAAGTCTCAATTATGGGCCTGTGAAGTTTCCCCACCATCTGTCAACAGTGTTGCTCCTTCTGCCTCGGCATGTACACCTTCGGAGGGAAAGGAATTTCATAGCCCCAGTGAAGAGGTGCTGTCACCAGCCTGTGTGGGAGTTTATAGCCAATACCTGTGCTGGTGGTTTCTGATGCATAGAAAGCAAATTTAAATGTGCATGCATGTACGCACACACACTCCCTCTCTTTCTCCTCTCTCTCTTCCTCTCTTCCTCTCTCTCTCTCTCTCTCTCTCTCTCTCTCTCTCTCTCTCTCTCTCTCAGTGTCACAGCCTTGCAACTGTCAGAGATGCAAGATACTTTAAAAATGACAGAGATACAAAAGCCAGCCCATCTTGAGAGCAGTGAAAAATCAAGTCCCAGGGAGGCCAGGGCCTTGTCCAAGTGACACTGTGACATGGGGCAGAGCTAGAACTGTGACCAATGGAAACCTAGGATGAGGGGCAGTGGTGTATTGGTAGCTGTGTAACAGTGGGTCCTCTGGGGGAAATTCAAGGCCTGGTGTGTAGTGCTTGCTAGTACTATGGGGTGAACACTCCCTCCATGACATCATGTGGTGGCATGGGGAAGGAGTGCACAGCCATCTCTTAGAGCCCGAAGGAGCCGACTCAGGGCACCATTGGGAAGGGCAATGGTTTGTCTGTCCACATCTGTTTCTCCTTCTGGTAAGAGCACCCTGATTTTTCCTGAATGTATCTACCCTGACCCTCTTTTCGGCCCACACAGTTTGGGTAAGGGTGACCCTCTCACCAGCTCCAAGGGTATCATATGATCCAGGCCTGGTCCAATAAGTGTATCCCATTTCCCTAGACATTGACTGATTCAGGGATGGGCTAGGGGTCCCATTCGGCTGTGGGAGTCGGGCCAAGGGCTTGTCTGAATTGGGGGTCTTAGGGATGTGAAGGAGCAGCCTGTACCTGCTGGTGGCTAACTGGCCACCACAGAGAATTGAGAACTGTGTGGAAGGGAGACAAACACAGAGGAAAACTCAGCCGAGAGAGAGAGAGAGAGAGAGAGAGAGAGAGAGAGAGAGAGAGAGAGAGAGAGAGAGAATGGGCCCTGATAATATTGTTGCCCCCCATATCTATCCTGCTTCAAGCTTAATTCCCATGTTTTTCAATCAAGCATGTCATTTCTGATAGAAAGAATCCTAACTCATCAGTTTGTCCCTGGCAGTTGTACCAGAAAATCTCTAGTGCCCTTGGGACCTGCTGCTTATCTCGAGTGTGAATGGATTTATATTGGCCATCATGGCTTTCACAGAACCCTGCTCTGTGCCTGATATGTGGGACACACTCAAATATACTAGTCCCATGGTTGGCAAACTGCAGCTCGTGAGCCACATGGGGCTCTTTGGCCCCTTGAGTGTGGCTCTTCCACAAAATACCACGGCCTGGGCGAGTCTATTTTAAAGAAGTGGTGTTAGAAGAAGTTTAAGTTTAAAAGATTTGGCTCTCAAAATAAATTTCAATCGTTGTACGGTTGATATTTGGCTCTGTTGACTAATGAATTTACCGACTACTATAATAGTCCAACATTTTGTGCCTGGCAAGTTTTACTGTATTAGGAGGCAGCAACAAACAGCCCCCAAATGTGATGGCTTATAACAACAAAGTTTCATGTCCTTTGTCACCTGTGTATACTGCTGCTCTGCTCCATGCACCTTTATCCTAGGACACAGGCAGGTGGAATGGCCCACATCTTGGACATGACGATCTCAAGGCAGAGGGGGAAAGAGCATAGGCAGAACATTGTGATGACTCTTAAAGTCTCTGTTTATATATAAAGCGCTCATCATTTCTTGCTTTTTGGTCAACGCCAGTCACATGACAGGGAAGTGTGCTCCATCCACAGCAAGATATTGCACACCACAGGCCTGGGTAGACATTTAGAATCAATTCTCTTATAAATTGGGGAGCGAATAATAAGGCAACCACATACTTAGAGAATGTGGGTATCCAATTAGACCGTTTCCTGAAAGTGAACATGGGAGCATCCACTGACCCAGCAATGCCGCTTCTAGGAGTGGGCCCCAGACAGCCCCTTGCGTGTGTGCACCACAAGTATGCAAATGGGTGCAGAAATGTTGATAGCAACATATTTAGGATAGAGTGAAAACCCCAGCAACTCAAACAACTTGAATGTCTGTGAACAGGTGGGTGATAGGTAAATGAGGTCACATTTATGCAAAGGAATAATATGCAGCAATTAAAATGAACACACCTCATCTATTTGGGACAAATAGATGTATTCTAGAAACATAATATTAAGTGTACTAAGCAAGTCTACAGAACTATATGGAGTATGCTTCATTTTATAATTCATTCATATGTGAAAACACTGCAGTAAACATAAAGGAATGACATACCCCGAATTCAAGATTGTGGCCACTTTGAGGGGAGGAAAGTATGGGGATGGGATAGGTAGAGAGAATTTACTGCTAATGTTCTAGCTTTGAGGTTGGGGGAGGAGGAGAGGGTGGTCATTTTAATGTTACACATTTTAACATATTTTTTTTACATTTTTTCTTTATATTGTCTAGCAGATATTATATTAAAATATATTTAGAAAGAATGCAAAGATAACAATTGTGAAAGGAAATAACTATATGTGTACATGTGCCTATTTGTATACATTTATGTGTGCACGTGTGGGAGAGGATGTGGGTATGAGTGTATATGTGTGTGGAATCCTGTGGATATGTGGTGCACATATGGTTGTCTGTATGTGTGTGCATGTGTCTCTGTGTGTGGCTATGTGCATGGAAGTGTGTGCAGTGGGCTCCTGGGCTGTGGACCTGGGTGCATCTCCTTTGTTCCTGACAGATGGCCCAGCAAATGAAGCCCTCCCTGCCACCTGCCTGCTTGTGCCTACCCCCTGGTTTCCTTTCTCCAGTCCTGCTGCTGGCCCTGTGGCTGCTTCTGCCCTCCCTCATTCCCTCTGACATTTGCTTTCCTTGGCTGCTGGAGAGGGTAGGTGGGGGAACGACAGAGCTGGCAGATGAGGCAGGCTTGGCCTGAGCTCACTGTGGCAGGGTCAGGAGGCAGGCAGGGCTGAGAGTGTGAGTGTGTGTGTGTGTGTGTGTGTGTGTGTGTGTGTGTGTGTGGTTACCACAGCAGGGAGGCAAAGCCCAGGCAGCTCTTGCCACTGCCAGGCCTCCATCTGCAGGGTGGGCAGGCAGCCCGGGTGGAAGGGCCTGTGCTTTGCAGACAAAAATGCCAGATGGTGGAGATTTGGGGGAGAAGCTCTTCATGGCCTGGCTGCCAAGGGCAAGGAGGTTTCTGGGGCCTGGAGAATGGGTCGGGAGTGCCTGGGTGTTGGTTTGTGTGTGTGTGTATGGGGATGGGGGGAGACTTGTTTTTGTATATTACAGGATATATTTCCCCCTTGGATTTCTATCAGTTTGCTAAACAATTTGCTCATGAAGCTCTAAATTTCTTGATATCAGTATTTTCATAAGAAGTCACCCTTTTTTAAAACAGAAAAGTGATATTGACAAGCTACAGAAGAGGTCCCAAACAGAATGAGGTTTAGATTGGGTATTTTGCTGGCGAGTGAACCGGGGCTGGGGGGTTGGGAGGTTGGGGGGGGGGTGGCGGGTGGCTGGGCTCTATAATGGGTTTTACTTGCTTTTGGTAGATTTTCTGATTCTGTTTTCAGTGTAGGAGGTTTTCCTGAGCGGCCACTCTGGAGATGAGCTTGGCCAGCCATGTTCTTCTGGGAAATGGGAAGCTGGCCCAGGTAGGTGTGGGCTCAGATGGCTCTGCCCCTCTGCCTGTGGAGACCCTCCAGTGTGCCTGGGTTTCATCAGGGAGGACCTGTGTGTACAGCACAACTGTGGGCGGAGGACAGAGGGATTTTTTTCCTATCGGAGATGGGAAATGGTGAGGAGAAGGGAGATTTTAAGTGAGTGAAATGCCTCCTGGCTCTCGTACAGCCTAAGCACTACTGTCCTCACAGCGGGTGGTGCTCGTGTGTCCTGGAAACAATGGCAGACTGGCGCTGTCTTGGAAACAGGTGGCTGTCTCCACAGCTCTGGCCTCCGGCCTCCGTTTCCTTGTCAGCAGTATCAGAAATCCTCCATGGCTTCATGCTGAAGAGTCCAAATCCTTAACATGCAAACCTGCAGGCCCAGCCCCCTTCCCAGGGCACCCTCTTTAGGGGTTCATTGGTCACTACAGCTTTTGTAACTTGCTCAGACTCTAAATGCTATTTACTTTTTTTAGAGCAGAAAAGTATTTATTAACAAGCTATAAAAGCAGTACTCTGCTAAGGCGGGGGGGGGGGGGGGGGGTGGAGACTTGTCCTATCTAATAAAAGAGTAAAATGCAAATGTGACTGTACCTTCGCTATGCTACCAGCTAATCAGGAGTGGGGGCGGGGCCAAGGTGTGTGCAAGGCGAGGGGTGGAGGCCCCTCGCACCCATTCCACTGCTCTGTGGGGCCCGAGGAGGAACAGGGATGCAAGGGGTGGGGCTGCCCTGGACCGGCAGTCCCAAGCGGCCCCAGTGGTCCTGGGCTGCCGTTCTGCAGCTGCGTGGGGCCCACAGAGTGGAGGGGCGGGGATGCGAGGGACTGGCGGTCCCAGATGACCCTGGTGGTCCCGGATGGCCCCGGCAGTCCCGGGCGGCCGTTCTGCTGCTGTGTGGGGCCCAAGAAGCTGAGGAGAAGGTGAAGGAGAAGCTGCCTCAGAAGCTGCCCAAAGAGATGAAGGTGCTGGGGAGGAGCAAGCAACTAAGAAGAAAGATTGAGCCCCCCTTTCCTTAATTATTTCAGGAATAATCCTCCCAATAATCAACCCCATCACCAACCAAGCAGTTGAGTTCCCAATAGTATATGAATTAGAGTCAGACATTAAATGTTTTGCTATGACTTTTCTCTTTATACAGAGTATCAGTTTGCTTGCAGAGTGGCTTCCTGGCTTGCTGCCAGCCTGTGCATGGTCCACGCTTATGAGTTCAGGATCTATGACAATGTGAATAATTCAGATGTTTACAATAAAAACACATGAATATATGAATTCACTAATGTTAATATTAAAATTCATGGAAAAAATAGTCCTTTGAATCTTTGGTGGTTAGAAATTAATGACCTCAAATTATGTGCAATAAATAGTAAATAAAGTTACACTGAATGGCAACAAAAAAAAAATACATTAGTGGACAGGAAATGTTCAAAGACCTGGGAACCATCCCCAGATCAGGAAGGGAAGATACGGGGTGTATATTATTGCTACAAATACTGTATTTCCTACTACTTACAGCATATACAATATAATGTATTAGATGCCTTCCTATCTCATGAAGTACGTATTCTCACAGGTAATATTGGTAGATATATTACAGTTATGGCAGTATGTCATATCCTATCTATATTAATAAAAGGGTAATATGCTAATTAGACCATGAGACATTCCAGTTGTCCTTCTGGACAAAGCCATGGTGGTGGGGCCAAGGCAGAGGCAGTTATGGGTGATCAGGCCAGGAGGGGAGGGCAGTTGGGGGTGATCAGGTTGGCAGGCGGGTGCAGTTGGGGGCAAGCAGGCCAGCAGGCAGAGTGGTTAGGGGAGATCAAGCAGGCAGGCAGGTGAGCAGTTAGGAGCCAGCAGGCTGGTTGTCGGACTGCCAGTTTAGGCCCGATTCCACAGGGGTCCCAGATTAGAGAGGATGCAGGCCAGGCTAAGGGACACACCCCTCTACCCCCCCCCCCCACTAATCCTATCTAATAAAAGAATAATATGCAAATTGATCACACCTCTACTACACTCATAAGTCACACCCACCAGCCATACCCACCAGCCAACCAGGAGTGAATATGCAAATAAATTCAACCAAGATGGCTGCAGCCACAGAGAGCAGGAGGGAGACTTGGGTTTCCCCGGCAATGGAGGAAGCCAAACTTTCCGCCTGCCCTTGCCGCTCAGGCCTCCACACCAGGCTACAAAGTTTCAGTATAGAATCCCAACAGAAATGGCGGCAGCTACAGAGCTTAAGAGAGGCAGGAGGCTAGTGTTGCCCCCGGCGATGGAGGAAGCCAAGCTTCTGCAGCCCTGGCTGGCCTAGGCCTCCATTTAAGACTACAAAGTTTCAATGATAGAAGATACATAAATCACAACAGAAATGGCTGCCACTATGGAGCTAACAGAAGGCTTGGCTCCATTCCAGTCTACAAAGTTTCAATTGTAGAAGATAAACCCTAGATACCAGGGCCTCTGCTTGGGTTGCTGGGGGGCGTGGCCAGCCTGCAAACCACCATAGGCCTTTTGCCCAGGCCACCACACACCCCAAACCCCCACCCTGATCCAGGACACACTTCAGGGCAAACCAGCTGGCCCCCCACCCATGCACCAGGCCTCTATCCTATCTAATAAAATAGTAATATGCAGATTGACCATCACTCCAACACACAAGATAGCTACCCTCATGTGATCAAAGATCCTGCCCCCATGTGGACACAAGGTGGCCACCACAAGATGGCCAGCAGGGGAGGGCAGTTGGGAGGGACCAGGCCTGCAAGGGAGGGCAGTTGGGGGCGATAAAGCCTGCAGGGGAGGGCAGTTAGGGGTGACCTGGCTGGCAGAGGAGGGAAGTTGGGGGTGACCAAGCCTGCAGGGAAGGGCATTTGGGGCGAGACCCAGTCCTGCATGGGAGAGCAATTGGGGGGTACCAGGCCTGCAGGGGAGGGCAGTTAGGAGCAAACAGGCTGGCAGAGGAGCAGTTAGGCATCAATTAGGCTGGCAGAGGAGTGGTTGGGTGGTGATCAGGCTGGCAGGCAGAAGCAGTTAGGAGCAATCAGGAAGGCAGGCAGGCAAGTAGTTGGACTGTGAGAAGGATGTCTGACTGCCCCTGACTGACGGGCAGTTGGACATTCCTGGAGGGGTCCCAGATTGGAGAGGGTGCAGACTAGGCTGAGGGACATGCCCCTCCCCTGTGCATGAATTTTGTGCACCAGGCCTCTAGTTATTATGTAAATGTCGCTTCCTCCTTTCCTCCTCCTCTGTGCTCCCCAAACCAAATGAGGGCTCAGTTAGATGGGAAGAAATCAGTAGTGGACACTGAGAAAGCATCTCACCATGTTGATCATTAGCAGTGAGAGCATAGGTCAAGGTTGACTCCAGATTGCAGCCCTTCTGGCTGGGGTGCCTTTCAGTCACATGATGGAGGCATGGGTGGGTGCTGGGGTAGAGAGGGTGATTTCAGTATTGCACATGTAACTCAGATTCACCTTGAATTACTCTGATTGTTAAGATCTGGATAAGATTTCTTTGGACCCCAGGCTTCTTGAACCTTGAATGGATATGTTAAAAGCAAATGTGATCCAAGAATCCTAAAAATTCCTGGCTGGCTCATGGCCATCTCTAGCTATGAACTTCTGCTGAATTAGTTTAGTCTAGTGATGACTTAGGGACCTGGAATGCGCTGTTCCTGTCCAGAAACATAGGGAGCAGACGGAAAATTCTGCCCTTTCTTTGCTGTTCTACCCCCGCTATACAACACACAGACACACACAGATGCACATGCACTCCTAGGAGAATTCCAACCCCAGTGCTGAAAAGGATTCCCTCCTGGGCCCACCCTACTCAACACAAGTGGCTGGGAGCAAGCTTGTTTCTTAGACAGGGTGGGGGAGCACCACCAATCTTTTGTGAAAAATAAAAAAGGTCAAATGGTTTTAATTCAAATGCACAATTCATGTTAAAAGCAAATGTGATCTAAGAGTTCTAAAAGCACAGCCTGAAATGGCTTTTTGATTGAGAGAAGATGCTTCATTAACCTTGGCCCTCTCATTTGAGAGTGTGGGGGAGTGGAGACTAATAGTTGACATTCCAGTGTCTCACGGTGGGACATAAATCTGCAGCCACTGCAGAGAAGTCACAGGAAAGGAAGAACGAGTGGGTCAGGGAGATGAGAGATAGACTGATGCGTGGTGGTGGTGGGGAGGTGGGTGTTCATGAAACCTTTGCTAGGTATATTAGCTATTAATTCAATGTTATAAATCATGATAGAGACAGCATTCTGGGAAACAGGGTTCCTAGATGGATTCAAGTCTGGCTCCTCCATTGCCTGGCTTGGTGACTGGATGGGTTGGTACTCCTGTCTGTAAAATGCAGGGAAGGGGTGAAGGTGCTTGATGATTTCTCAGGTCCAGGTCAGTGTTAAGATGCTTGACTCTTTATTGAGTTCTGTGGCAGGCACACTTGGGCTAGGCATTGTAGCTTTGGGTTTAAGGCAATGCCTCTGCCTTTGTGGGGCAGCCATACCAGCTCTTGAGATCAAATAGCAAAGAGACCAATGTGAAGATGTCAGAAGGTTAACATGCTAAAAAAGTGTCACATGCAGGTAGTACTTTAGTGGAGGTAGGGGTTGGGGAGGGAGGAACACAGTCCTCTGTGTGCCTGGGATGGAAATAATCATGGAAGTCTTCCCAGAGGAAGGGGTCTTTTGACATGGGTCAAGCTTTGATAAACAGAGAGGACAGTAGTGGGAAGCTTATACTTCCAAAGATCAGGTATTTGTTTGGCGGCCCAAGGATTTTCTGTAGATTTCTGGGATGAGGGAAGAGAAAGGACTGGGCATGGCCTGATTACCTAGAGGGCAGCCACACCCAGTGCACTGGCTTTGGGTAGCACAAAACCTGTTTCACACCGAGATTCCCCACCAGGCAACCTTTCCTGGAGACTTGATTTTTCCTGGTTGCTTACTCCATAGCGACTTAGGGCCAGCAGCGTGGCTGTTCTGAACCTCATCACTACTTTAATACAATGAGGGTAAAGCATAGAGAAATAGGTGGGTTGAGAGTTGGAATTTAGTCATTCAAGTGCTTAGCACATTGTCTGGCACCTGATAAGAGCTCAGTGAACATGAGCCATCCTGGTGACATCATTTCTGAATAGTTACCGTCCCCAGCACTGTGCATTGCATTCTAATAACTAACATATTGTAATAACTCTATGAGGAAAATACTGTTATTATCCCTATTTAAAAATATATTTTTTTGATTTCAGAGAGGAAGGGAGAGGGAGAGAGAGAGAGATAGAAACATCAATGATGAGAGAGAATCATTGATTGGCTGCCTCCTGCATGCCCACTACTGGGATCAAGCCCACAACTCCAGCATGTGCCCATGACTGGAATCGAACCTGGGACCCTTTATTCTGCAGGCCAATGCTCTATCCACTGAGCCAAACCAGCTAGGGCCCCTATTTTTTAAAAAGTAAACCTAAGGTTCAGGGAAATTAAATTGTTTAGGCCTCCCGGTGAGTAGAGGAGATACAATTCAATTTCAGGTACCCATACTCTGAATCACCCTACTACCCCCTCTCCTGGGATTAGTATTAGTATTATTATTTAGTTTTTGAAAACAAGGCTGCAGGGCCAGCTGGCCAGTGGGAGCAGAGGTGTGAGTGGAGGAGGCATTCTAGAATGGTTTTCCTGTTTTCAGCCAGCCTAGAAACCCCGGGGCTGGGAATAGAACCCTGCCCTAGCTGGAATTTACTGCGCAGGTGTGAAGTCTAGCTAGGATGATGCCGGCCAGAACCAGTCAGGGGCCAGGGTCTCAGGAATGGGTGGACATTCTGGTACACAAGTGGAGAGCAGAGCAGAGGCAAACATTCTAAACGTGAGTCTTTGTCATTATGAAGTTATTGCCTGAGACTTGTCCAGCCCTTTGGCCTTGACGAGCCCCTGGCTGAGGTTTCCACAGACTCTTCCATGGAACATGAGCTATGGAAGCTGGTTAGTGATCAAATCAGCCTTGGAGACGGCAGCTCCATGCCCTATAGCAGGTGCTGTTAGCACCCTGGCTGTCTCTCCAGGCCCTGGCAGCCGGTGCACTGGGCTGGACTTCTAACTGTAGTATCTGCTGCTCTGCCTGGAGTAGTTTGCTTGTGCCTAGAAAACCCAGCAAGTGCTGACAGTGAATGACAGTTACCAACACCCCTCCAAACCCCAGCAAGAGAAGCCCTCAGCCAATGACCAGCCAAAGTTGGTGTATCCCTACCCCAGCTCCCCTGCTCGTGGGAGGGATGATCCCACGCCATCGCTCTGAGAGCCGCACTGAGATGAAAACCCTGTGCCCACAGAGGCCACTTGCTTGCTAACTCATCCTTTGGGCTGCCTTCCCTGCCCTGTCTCTCTTTTTTATTTTTCTATCAGGCTTCCTGGGTGGACCTTCCAAATAAACTCCTTGGGCTCAAATCCTTGCATTAGAGCCTGCTTCTGCGGGGACCCAAGTCAAGATAGCTGCCCTAGGAGGTTCCTACAGTGCGTGAAAACATTGAAGGCTCTAAGACATCTTGCTTCTTGGATTCCAAGAGACCTATTTAACTTTAACCAAGTGTATGGCAAGCTTGTTTGACCAGAGAATCCTCTTTCACCAAGTGCATAGGAACCTCCATGGAATGCCGGTCTGCAGCACACACTGTGGGAAATCATGATCTAACCCTGCCTTGTAGCTTATGGATGAGTTGTCTGAGGCCCCAAGATGGGAGGCAGGGCTGAGCTCGTTGTTGGCATGGCTGTGTCAGGACTCACTCTTCTTTCACCCTTGACACAGGTGCATTTTCTAACCACCCTACCCCGCATCCTCATCTTTGAGATGCCGAAAATAACAGTGACTGCGTAAGAGCTAATGTAATTCATGTGAAAATCCTGAGTAAGCTGGGGATGGTTATACAGATAAGCTGAGTAATTATCCTGACAGAGGAAGTGGGGTAGGGGGCCCCTGACTCAAGAACCAGGGAGGTCACTGTCTGGGGAGGTAGGGTGGTATCTGACTCATTACTGGAGGAGGAAGGGTGACTGGTATTCTTTCAAACCCACCAAGTTTCTGGCAAGGGCACTCCCCTCCCCACCTTCATCAAACCCACTGCTGATCTGAAATATTAGCTCAGAGGAAAGTGAGAAAATGGCTTGAAGAGGGCCAGCATCCGTCTTGGAATGTACTTATCTCATTTTCATAGTCACCGGAGACAGGCAGGGAAGATAACCAGATGTTCAAACATCTCTTTCCTGCTCTCGCTCACTTGCTCGCTCGTTCTATCTTTTTTTGTAAATTGAATTTAAAGGACCTGTTTCTTAGCAACAGCAGCAGGCAGTGGTTACAAAATCCTCCTTGCCATTCCAATGCCCAAGCTTTCTGGAGGCAGATGAGCCTCTCAGTGCACCCCAGGGGCTGGGGACGCTGACACCTCTAGTGCTATATTTGGCGGGAAGCGCCCTAGAGAACCCACGGTTAGGGCAGCAGGGCCCACAGGGCCTCCCTGATTCCCAGGCACATGTGGCATGATGCTGGCTGGACGCCCTTGGGCAGGAGGGCTGTGTGTGTGGCTCTCCAACAATGCACTGGAGCAGCTGTTGTCTTGGATGGTGTGGCTTTGTGAAAAGAGCCCTAGATGAAATCTTGGGAAACTTCAGCCTGGACCCCAAAACACTGTTGTGCTACCTTGGGCAAATCACTGACTTTTCCCAGCCTCGGCTTCTGTACCAGTAGATACCTTGCCAAGCTGAGGCACAAAAGGGATTAGAACATTTGGAAGTTTGAGAGGCATCAGAGTGATGATAATATCTGGGGTTAAGAATCTTTCTTTTTTGTCCTGGAATGCTCTGCTCACTCCTTCCTTGGAGAGAGCAAAACTGATTTCTAGAAGCTCTGAGAAACATGACCTCCAGCAAAGCCTCAAGGATGTCTGCAGGCTTGTGGACACAAACTTATGGGACATGGGGTCCTGCCTGGGGCAGGAGAGGAGAAAGCCTCCCGGCTCCCGGTGATCAGAGTGACGAAGGGATGGCAGGCACAAGATGGTAGGGTATTAGGCCCTTAAGATGTCTAGTCTACTACCTTCTGATGCTTGATCCTTGACTGCGAGGTTGAAGGCTGATGACCTGGGTAAGTAAGATATGGCCCGGACATGTTTTATTTGATCCTCACAGGGTTTTGTAATTTGTTGAATTAGTTGTTAGCAGTTACCATTTAGGAGACCTCACAAAACAGCTGTGATTTCAGCTCCTTTTGAACAGTCAGCAGGAGTAATTTGCACATCAGCTCTCTGGAGCCGAGCAGAGATGCTTCATTTGGATGGGACACACACTCCAGTTGGTCACAGTTCCCACCCCTCTTAGCTGCCTGTAACTGGGGCCCTTTTGCTAATTTCATACCTACCTGGTTCTTGTAGACACCTGAGTTTGGGATCCCTGCTTTACTGGCAACCCCTTAAACATCTATACAATGGGGATGGTAACAAAATCTACCTAAAGCAATCATTATTAAGATGAAATAATGTAATGCCTGTAAAGTGCTTAGTACATGGCATGAGTTAAAAAATATTTCTTTCTCATTCCCTTTTAAAGTTTTCAAGACTTTGAGTCATTTGTGTTAGATGAAGCTAACTAACATTGCCCATTTGTCCCAGAGGGCAAACTTTACTTAAGCATGAGTCCCTCTGCTATTTATAGGGACACCACTGTGCAAGTTCAAGGCTTGGCTGCTTGTGATGTGAAGGATCTTGAGCAAGCCTTTACTTCTGAGCTTCTCCAATTCCAGTTATTCATGCATGCATTCATTCATGCTTTTATTTTTGGGCTAAGCATCCTGGCACTAGGAGATGAGGCTTCAGCGATGATGGGTAAGACACAGCCAAAGGAAGGTCTTGATCCTGCTGTCTAGGAGCAGAGCCTGAGACTGGGGTTTTGGTGCATACAATTTATTGTTGGAGTGCTCTCAGAAAATACCTTTAATGTAGGGAGTAAAGCAGGACAGGAAAGGAGAAATAATTAAAGTCAATTCTTGCCACATTTGATCCCGGAGGTGGTGATGGGCCCTGAAGTGTAAGCCACACTGCAAAGTCTCCCCCCTTCAGGCAATGTTTTATACTCCCATTGGCTCTGGACTGCCCTCTGGGGGTGTATAACATCTGGACAAAGCAGCTCCCACCAGACAAAGACAATTCTCTGGATAAAGAGGGGGTGACTGGAACTATGAGTAGCCAATACTCAGCAGTTCGGAGATGGGTACCCTGGCCAGGTAAAGGGATCTGCATGGGGCACTGATAACATCTACCACAGCCCACTACTTGCACCACTCAAATCCTCCTGATTCTCACATTCAGTTCCCTCGGCATGGTCCCAGCTTCTCTAGAATTCTAGTGACAACACCTGGGGAAACTTATAAGAAGAAGGTAAGTGGGATGAACTACAGCCCTATTGTAGTAGCTGATCTTGAGGCCAAGATTGATCATCATTATCTTCCTCCTATACTATTTGGTTTAGGTTTTACTTATTCTTGGCTAGCATGTTTTCTTGTTTGTGTGGCTTGCCTGGTAGGGTGATCCAGTCACTCACCTCTAAGGGTTCTGAGCACGTGGTTACCTACCATGCCTTCCTCATGTGGTTGATGTACTAACTATTTATAGTAAATCTAGGCATGGAGTGCCTATAGACACTCCAGCGGATCTCATGAATTCCAAACACATCTCTCCATGCTTCCGTTACATGTCAGCAAGCCACACTTTCTTATGATGATAAGGGCCAATGACCCTTGATGGTCTAGAAACTTCCTATGGTTGCTGATCTAGTAACCCAAGAAGCAGTGAGAGTAACAAGATCAGCCTTGGTGACAAGAAGCCTGAGTTGATACTTCATGCATAACTCAGTCTGCCACTGTGGTCACTTCGTTTATGAGCTCTTGTGTAAGCCAGTGGTGGCCAAGGACTGAAGCTAGCTAACATTGCCTGGCTAAGTCCTTCTGTCTGGTTTTCACAGTGGATGGTCCTTGGTGTGTGTTAACATATGACACAAAGATCTTCGCACTTGGTATCCACTCCAATAAGCCCATTCACATGGCTCTACTTCAGATGTCCTTGTCCCTGAACTTCAATCTTGTTCTTTGCAGACTCTTGACTAGTAAGTCATGCTGTTCACTACTCCTCCTCAGTCTGTGTACATCCTTCCCTCAGGTTACTTTTTTTCCATGCAAAGTGGATGACCAGGTGCTATAGCTGACATTTTGGCCATTGGGAGAATGACCCCTCACTGCTTCTTTCAGGGTCCCCTGAGTGGGGCTTCAGTGCAGCAGCATCCCTCTTCTGTGTGTACAAACATCTATGACCCAAACTTGGGCTTTTCCTTCCTCCACCATCTGGTTATGAAGACCCTCTCATAGGACCATAGGTGTGAGCTGTGGAAGAGACATTGGTGTGTATATGTTTTGTGACCTGGAATATTGGGCATCTTCTTGTTCAGTTACTTCTGTCTTTCAGACCTGTTTGAACCTGATCCTGGATATACCACTTCTGTCTTCTGATGGATTGCTGACCTCATGACTTAATGGGGCTGACAATACCATGTTGGGCAATTTCGGTCTCAGAGCCACTTGATGTCCCAAGATCAAATACTTGTGTCTCTAGCAGAGCCTACTAGCATGCTAAGAGCTGTTTCTGGAATGGTGTACGGTTCTCTGCTGCAAATGGCCTGGTTTTGTGGTATACCCTCAGGGTCTGCCTGTGAGTCTCCTGTTAGGATTTGACAGAGATTCCACAAGACATCCTTCCACCACACATACCTCCTGTACCAGGAGGTCTGCTATATTATATGGCCCACATAGAATAGCTGCTTGTACCACAGCCTGAATCAGTTGCAGAGTATATTCTTACTCTGGATCTCACTCAAAACTAGCAGCTTCCTGCATCGCCTGACAAATGGTTTAGAGCCCTGGTCTGCAAACTTTGGCTCATGAGCCACATGCGGCTCCTTGGCCCCTTGAGTGTGGCTCTTCCACAAAATACCATGGCCTGGGCGAGTCTATTTTGAAGAAGTGGTGTTAGAAGAGGTTTAAGTTTAAAAATTTGGCTCTCAAAAGAAATTTCAATCGTTGTACTATTGATTATTTGGCTCTGTTGACTAATGAGTTTGCCAACCACTGGTTTAGAGCATTATTCCCTGCCTCCCAAGTATTGTGCTTCTTTCTCAGAATATAAGGCATAAGAACTTGCTCTTTATTTTGGAAGAGCTACCCCAGCATCCCTAAGACCATGGAACTTCTGAAAACAATGACTGTGGTGGGCTTCTGATTCTCTTGGGCACTTGCATCTTACTTGTTATCATCTATTGTATCACTGAGATATAATTAACATAATAAACTACACATATAATGCACACTTTGATATGTCTTAGCATATGTATGCATCTATGAAACCATTACAATAATCAAGATAAGGAACATACTCATAATTTCCAGAAGTTTTCTTGTGTTCACTTGTAACTCTCTTGCTTGTTCTCATCTTGCTCCCCACCCCTCAGAGGATTTCTGATCTTTGTCACTATAGATTAGTTTGCCTTTTCTAGGATTTTGATAAGGTAAAATCATACAAAAATATGTATTCTTTTCCTCTTATTTTACTTCTTTCACACAGCATAGCTATTTTGAGATTTATTTATATTGTTGCATATTCATTCATTTTCTATTGCTGAGTAACATTCCACTGTTTGTATATCCATTCACCTGCTAATGGACATTTGGGCTGTTTCTAGTTTGGGGCTATTACCAGTATAGCTGCTTTGAACATTTGTGTACAAGTCTTCATATGGACAGGAGCTTTCTTTCTCTTGGGGAAATAGCTGGCTGTGGATTGACTGGGTCACATGTTAGGTGAATATTTAACATTGTAAGCAATTGCTCAATTATTTCCAAAATGACTCTACCATCTTGCCTTCCTACCAGCAATGTGTGAGTTTCAGTTCCCTACATTCTCACTTGGTATGGTCAGTCCTTCTAGTTTAGTGGTTCTAATTAATGTTCTGGGTGTATTTTAAAGGTAGAGCCGATGGAAATTTTAATGAATTAGATAGGAGAAAGGGAAGAAGTTTAAAAATATTTTTATTGATCTCAGAGAGGAAAGGAGAGGGAGGGAGAGATAGAAACATCAATGATGAGAGAGAATCATTGATTGGCTGCCTCCTGCATGCCCCACACTGGGGATCAAGCCTGAAACTCGGGCGTATACCCCTACTGGGAATTGAACGGTGACCTCCTGGTTCATACATAGGTCGATGCTCAACCACTGATCCATGCCAGGTGGGTGAAAGGAGTTTTTATTCAACAAATATTGCATGTGGTCTCCATCCTGGCATTTAAAAAATATATTTTATTGATTTTTTACAGAGTGGAAGGGAGAGGGATAGAAAGTCAGAAACATCGATGAGAGAGAAACATTGATCAGCTGCCTCTTGCATGCCCCCTACTGGGGATGTGCCCGCAGCCAAGGTACATGCCCTTGACCGGAATCGAACCTGAGATCCTTCAGTCCGCAGTCCGACACTCTATCCACTGAGCCACACTGGTTTCGGCCATCCTGGCATTTTGAAGAGGCTGAGGGGATGGTAAAGCATAGTCTAGATATGATCCCTTCCCTTGTGGAGTTAACTGTCCATGTCTCTTCTATTCCTGTTTGGGGAAGATGAGATGGTATGGGGCTATAATGAGGGTGGGAGGAGGAGGTGAAGGAGGGAGCACTTTCAGTTAATGGAGGCAGTGAAGAGAGGGAACAGGGAGTGAAGACAGGCCGTGCAGTGTAAAAATCAGTGCATCTATCTAGAAATATGTAATGACATCCCTACTCTGCTATTTACCATTATTGTGACCTTGTCCATGTCACATCCCTTCTCTGTCTCAGTTCCTCAGTTTCTTCATCGGCAAAGTGGTAATAATGAATATCTTATGGGCACTTAGGCAAATTCAGATGCTTAGTAAATGTATTGGTCAGTGACATTGGTTCATTCAGCTGTACTCTTTAGAGAGGATCACTGAGTTCCAAGTGTCCTCAGAAGGGTCCCAGGAACAGTGAAGTCAGCCCGTGGCTCATGCCTCATTTCTATCTTGTCCTGCCAAGCCCTGGGATGCAGACACTGTGCCTGTGGGCCCCAAGCAGCTGAGGGGTGTGGCAGGTGTGTTTGTAGCTTTATTTTTACAGCTGCCCTGGAAGAAGGCTCAGGCTCCCAGGTCCGGGGGAGCTGGAATCAGGCTGTGTTTATGAGGCCCAGCTGCACCCACAATTCTTCATACATCACTAGGTCTTAGTCATGGTGGTGTTGGCAGGGCACATGTCATTTCTGCCTAAGCTGTGTTTGTCACCTGCGGGTCCTCAGGAGCGGCAGGCAACCTTACTCACCTCTGTCTCAAGCTCCCTGATATGAGGGCAGCAGGACGGGGACAATCTGCTTTGCTCTGAGCAGCAATGGTTTCTGCTTCATCATGAAGCACGCAACTGGGACTGTGGCTCTGTTTGGTGCCCTGTGTGTAGTCATAGCAACCACGATGCACCACTTTCCTTCAGCATTTCCCATTTACCCAATACATTTTCTTTTTTTATTATTATTATTATTTATTTATTTTTAAATTTTATTTTACCTTTATTGTTCAGTTTATTAATTACATTTTCCCCCAATAGCTCCCCTCCACCCAGTACCCATCCCCCTCTATGCCCTTACCTCCCCCCACCCTCTGTCCTCTCCCATAGTTGCATGATTTTTGTCCAGTCTCTTGCTGTACTTCCCGCACCCTTTTTCTCACCAAGCATTATCAGTCCATTCCCTCTCTATGTCCATGATTTTGTTCTATTCCTCATTTTATCCTGATCATCAGGTTGTTAGGTTGTTAATTCACTTGATTTTTAGATTCATTTGTTGATAGATGTGTACTTGTTGTTCGTAATGTACATTTTTACCTTTTTCTTCTTCCTCTTCTTAAACAATACCTTTCAGCATTTCATATAGTGTTGGTTTGGTGGTGATGAACTCCTTTAGCTTTTTCTTATCTGTGAAGCACTTTATCTGACCTTCAATTCTGAATGACAGCTTTCCTGGATAGAGCAATCTTGGTTGTAGATTCTTGCTGTTCATTACTTTGAATATTTCTTGCCACTCCCGTCTGGCCTGCATTGTTTCTGTTGAGAAATCTGCTGACAATCGTATGGGTGCTCCCTTATAGGTAACTAACTGTTTTTCTCTTGCTGCTTTTAATATTCTCTCTTTATCTTTTGCTCTTGGCATTTTAATTATGATGTGCCTTGGTGTGGTCCTCTTTAGATTCCTATATTTTGGGGCTCTGTGCACTTCTTGGGTTTTCAAGTCAATTTCTTTCACCAGGTGGGGGAAGTTTTCAGTCACTATTTCTTCTAGTAGGTTTTCATTATCTTGCTCTCTCTCTTTTTCTGGCACCCCAATAATTCTGATGTTGGTATGATTGAAGTTGTCCCAGAGGCCCCTTATACTATCTTCAATTTTTTGGACTCTTTTGGCTTCTTGCTTTTCCAGCTGAGTGGATTGTGCTTTTTTGTATTTCAAATCTTTGCCTTGGTTTTTGCAGTCGTCTGGACTGCTTTTAGGTCTTTGTACGATATTTTTTGTTTCAGTCAGTGTATGCTTAATTTCTAGTTGGTCTTTTTTCATATCCTTGTAGGCGTTGTTCATTTCTTTGTAGGTGTTATTTATTTCAGCATAGTTCTCATTAATTTTCTCAGCCTTATCTAGTAGCCTCTTCATAAACCTAATTACTGTGGTTTTAAACTCTATGTCTAATCGTCTTTTTTCCTCCATTTCTTTCACAGCTGAGTTCTTCCCTTTTCTCTGCATTGTGGTTGCTTTCCTGAGTTGGTTGCTTAGCGGTGTGTGATAGGTATCCTCTAAGGAACAGTGGCTCAGCTTCCTTTGCAGCACACAGTGTCAGCCTTTGCTCCGCCCTACTTGGCGCACAGCTTCAGCGTCTAATAGGCGTGTGGCATCAAACTTAGGTCCACTCTACTTGGCGAGCAGCTTCGGCGTCTAATGGGCGCGCAGCGTCAGGCTTAGGTCCGCCCTTCCTGGCCCACCGCTTCAGGTCTATGGGGCTGGCGGAGTCAGCTTATCTGTGCGGCTCACGGGTCTCGGTGTTGGGTGGCAATGTAAATCCACCGCTGGTCTCCCTGTTGCCAGACAACTCTGCCTCTCCCTAAATGAGTCTGCACAGTCAAAGTCTCACTCAGGGGTGTAAAACAAAGCAGTATGGTGGTCTCCGAGCAAGTGAGTCGCGCATTCTCTGCCTGGTTGCGCACTCCAATTTACTTGTGCACTCTCCCCAAACACACAGACCTCAGCCGCGCCCGGGATCCTCCTTTCCCCGACCTGGGAGCTCGCCTGGAACTGGAGGGTCGGTGCTGTGGGAGACCTCCGCCCTCCCCGCTGGAGAAAACCAGCCTGGCTTGCTGTCTGCCGCCTGTCCCTCACCTCTCTCTCGCGCTCCGAACCTCAAAGCTGCACACCGCTGCTCCCAAGTCACCGCTGAGTCCCGCCTCTACTTTTATGTGCGGAATTTTCCCTCAGCCAGCTCTCTGGTGATTCTGGACGTTGTTTGTTCTGTTGTTAAGTTGTAGTTTCAGAATTGTTGCGTGGACAGCTAGATAGGTGCTCACCTATGCCGCCATCTTAGTTCTCTCTACCCAATACATTTTCAACTGTCACCTATTACATCCTCCAGAAGGGTCTGGGACATGACATTGTTGTCTCTCTCCCTATATTCTAGGTAGGGAAACTGGGACTGCAGGAATACAGAGACTTCCTGAAAGTCACCATGTGAGCTAATATGTGACCCCAGGCTATCAGATTCCCAGGTTTTTTTTCCTGTTAAGTGTCATTGTTATACTAATTTTGTAGTCTTGTGGCCCTGGGTTTACCCTGCCTCTTATCTACTAGTACCAATTCTATTTTTCTTTTGAGAAAATAGGTGGCAGTTGCTCCATGCCACCTTCTCTGGGAAGCCCTCCCTGATTCCTCCAGATGGATGTGAATTCATGGGTGTTTCACAGCCCAGTGTGGAATGCCAAGGGATGGGATGTGGGTTAGCACAGCTCTTATGGCCCGCCTTGCCTCCTCTGCTGGATCACAGGTTCCTTTAGGGCAGGAATCATGACTCATCATTTCCATATTCTCCATATCATCTAGTGTAGATGGCACAGGCACAGAGCAGGTGCCCAAGAGGGTCTGACTGGATTGAATTCCAACCAGAGTCTGTAACTGGACATTGCCCAGAGCCTGAGCAAAGTTTGGGATCCCACAGATCCTTGAGCTCCTGCCCTGGCTCTGATTTTGCTGCCTGGAAGACCAAGGATCAGGCCTTAGTTTGCTCAGTGTGTAATGTAGGAATAATGATCATAGGAAGGATGGTCATAGAAATCACCGTAAGGTAGGAATAGCCTATCTCCTGAGGCTGTTATCAGGATCAAAGGAGTGAATGTAAATAAAGACCAGGTGTATTACACACCCTGGAGCGTGAGGAGGGCTGAGCAGAGTTGGCTGAGGAGATGCTTGCTCTTTACTCAGTAATCTTGCCCAAGTTTCTTGTCAGGACAAAGGCTCTGCTGATGTGTGGCAGCAGCTAACATCACAAAGAATGCACAAATGAGTGTTCATTAAGCACCTGTCATGTGACATTCTGTCATTCACTCGCTGCCTTGCCACTCAGAGTTGCCATGACTAACCTGGAGGCCTCAGAAAAGGGTGGGAGCAGCCCCACGTCTTCCCTGTCTCATGGTTAAAGCTGCCCTCTGGCTGTAGAAGGGGGCACTTCTCTGCTTTATTGGTGGAGAGTCAGTCACTTCCCTTCCGCCACTCCTTACTGTACACTTGAAGACTGTGGCCTCCGGATGAACCAGGGAAGTAGCAGGAATAAAACTATATTTCAGCCCTAGCTTGTTTGGCTCAATGAATAATGTTGGCCTGCGGACTGAAGGATTCCAGCCAAGAGCACATGCATGGGTTGCAGGCTCGATCCCCAGTAAGGGTTGTGCAGAAGGTAGCCAATCAATGATTCTCTCTCATCATTGTTGTTTCTATCTCTCTCTCTGTCTCCCTTCCTCTCTAAAATCAATAATATATTAAAAACAACAGCAAAAAACAAAACTATATTTCAAAAACTCCCCCAAAGGTCAGACAGTCAGACAGGCTCTGAATATGCCCCCTTCTCTAGCCATTCCCTGCCCTACCAGGGGTGTAGGCTGAGGACTGGGCCTGAGACAAGAGGGAGGGCCTGGGTGAGGAGGGTCTGCCCTGAGAGGCTGCCATCTTAGGAAGTGGATGGCCAGTGTGTGTTGGGAGGCACCAGGCCCCACAGTGGGCAGAGGCCAGCATCTGTCAGGGCAAGCAGGGCTGGAGGCAGGCGTCTCGCTGGGACAGCCCTTTGTAGTAGGATGATGTGGTGGGTGTGCAGCTGGGGACCAACCCTGTCAGTCCTACCACAGTGGGGCTTCGGGTTACTGTGAAGTCTGGGGACTGAATTTTGAAGTGGCATCAACCAGACTTTTTGCCCCAGCAGAGGGTTCGTTGGTTTTATGGAAAGGTCTGACAACACTGGCCCATGGTTGGGGGACACTGATGTCCTGTTAGTCTCTTTATGGAGGCCAGTTTTATGGATGAGAATCCAGCTTCATGCTAAGTGGGTGGGGGAGTGACTTAGTTTACCTGGTAGGTGGGATAGTGGGAGTGGAGAGTGTCCTAGTTTATGGTAGAGACAGTGACAATCATATCACTGATGGTCCATCTGCTCCCCTAGATCCATGGGACCACTCTCACCAATGGGCTGTGAACAGAAATATGGGGGTCACCTCTATGCTTCATCATGGAGGTGAGGAGAACAAGAATGTTGGGTGGTACAGTGTTAAGATGGAGGGACTGACAGCCAGAGTCCCCGAGTGACTATGTGGAGCCGAGTCTTTTTCAGACTCAAGTTGGTTCTAGCATCGGTATTCCCCAACCAAGGGCCAGTGCTGGCTGTGTAACTCAGCAATAAGCACTTGTGTTGAGCCACAGAGATTTGGGGATTGTTTCCACAGCAAAGTGAACATTTGGCATGATCAAAAGTTGGTGGTAAAGATGTGAGAGGATACTGAATCAAATATTTTTGTTCAAGTTCCATTTATATTGTGTTCTAGGAATAAATTCCTCAGCTACCTTAGCAATCCTCTTGAACTCACCCCATAGATGGGAAAATGGAGGACCAGAGAGGTTAAGTAACAAGCTTAAGGCCGCTGGTTTAGTGGCCTAATCATACATTACAATGTCTGCTTTAACAGACCCCATAAATGGTTGTTTTTTGGCAAACAGAATCCCATTTGCCTATTGGCTTTACTCGGCCCTCCAGAGGTGTTTCATCATCATTTTGATTAAGCAGAAGCGAAGCTCAAAGAGCTTCTGTACACTTGGAGTCAAGCAATTAATGTCAATAAACAAACACTCGAATGAAAGTGACCCTGGGATGACTTCTTAAGTAAAACAAGAACTCTTTAAGAAGGTGAATAATGGGTTTCTCTTTAACATATTTTGTAAACTAGAATTTTTGTATGTTGGAGATTTTTAAAAAATTGCACTGCCATGTATATTTTTCTGTGTTTACTAGTATGTATGTTATGGTATGCTGTGTGTATGTGTATGAATGTGTGTGTGTGTGTGTGTGTGTGTGTGTGTGTGCGCGCGCACGCACCACTCCAAGGCAAGAGACTGAATTTCCAAAGGATACATTTTAGATCAATACATACCCAATTAATTGAGCTTTGTAATGTTTAATCCTTTTATGAGAATAACAGAAGTAAGGAAAAGCAGGAATTTATTTTTAAAACTATAAAATTTTAAGTTTTCTGAAGGTCTGAATTTTGATTGACCCCAGGCTCCTAAACCCTTAGGCTGCATTAATTCCTTGGTTTACTGAACAGTTATTGTGCACCTACTGTATCCCAGACTCTCTGTTGCTGGCAGGGGCTTCTGGAGACAAGGTCCTGGTGGCTTCCTAGGGTAGAGAAGGCAACAGAGGGAGTGGTAAATGTTCTATAAGAGGAGACCCAGATTGCTGGGGAAAGCCAGAAGGTAAAATGTCCCCACTTAAAGCTAGGACTCAGAGAGTGCACCATGGAGGAGGCAGTGTCTGAGCTGATGCAGGGCAGGAAGGACAGGTGGATAGAGAATGGGAGGCCAGTTCTAACAAGACAATGGCTGGAGCTCAGGCATGAGGGTAGGAGTGAAATTAGATTAATGTGCTTCAACAAAGAGGCTGAAATAAAAAAGCCATTGCAAATTAACCTCTAATTAACTGGAAAGTGCCAGTAACTGGAACCACTTATGGACGGTTGTTCATTAAATAAGATTTTCGTGTGTGTGTGTGTGTGTGTGTGTGTGTGTGTGTGTGTGTGTGTGTGCATGTGGACTACCTAGTAACAGATACACTCACACACTGTTCGGCCCTGAACGCCCCGGGGGACCCTCTTTCCGCATCCAGTGGGTGCGGGTCCCACACCCTCCGTGGCAAGGCGGGCTGCTGCCTGTCAGCCTGGCAGATGCATCTCCGCACGCCCTGCTGCGCCCCACCGCGACCCCGTTCCGAGAGGATTGGAAATGTAATCACAACAGTTTTTATTAGCAAAAGAACAGCAGGAGCCCTTCTGCTGTCCATATGGACACATCCCTTTGGGGATTCATGAAGCAGTTTGCTACGGGAACAGCCGTGCTTAAAACTCCTTGTCCAATTACCTTTGAACTTGCCTTTCTTGCTGCAGTGGCTGCTGCTGCTGCATGTGAAACATCTCACACACGGGTTTCTCCCTGGGATGGAGGCTTCACCCTTCACTGTTTGCGGTTCCTTTTGCCTGGAGGCTGGGCAGTGTTGGGCCAGAGAAAACCCAGGAGTCTGGGGCCTATCACTTACCTTGGATGCCTTGGTGGTCGACTTGGTCTCAGCTGTCCTGGGTCACATTGTCCAGTTAATTGGAGTCAACAGTAGCTTTTGGAGAAGCCTCTAAAGCCTGTTGGGACCTGGGACAAGGGCACCTGGCAAGAGCTCAGGTACGAGAGTAGCTGCCTTGTCTTGACCTTGGCCCCATGATGCCGGGCAGAGGACTATGACACAGAGAGCATGCCGCCTCGGTGCTTGGGGACATTTAAAATCCCAGTTGCCCTTATTGTTGGCCCTAGCGGTACACATCACATTACAAGCCCAGATTCCAGCACAGAGAGTAGAGTTTCTATGATGAAAGACAGACCTGTATAAATCTGAAATAGGGCTGCTGTTAAAGCAGAAAAACTCAGGCCGCATGCAAGGTGTAGGTGCCAGACCTTGAGCTCTGTTGGATGGTAGAGGACTGAGAGGAGGATCTGCCGCAGTTGGAAGCAGGCATATGTCTGAGGTTGTGAAGGTCAGTACCGGAAGGAGAGCCCCCAAAGCAAGCTGACGGTACCAGTGCATGCCTGGCGCTGGGCGGCCTGCCCTGGAGGTCCCCATAAGAGGGAGTCAGAGTGGGCAGCTGTCTCCCCTCTCCCCTCCCCGCTGAGTCGCCCATCCTCTGGCAATGGTATCTCATTATCCTCTAGGGATTTGCCATTCTCCTGCCCTCCACCTCAGGAGTCTGGCTGGGCTGGCTTCCACCCTTTCTCCAGGGCAATGTGAAACTCAGGTCTGTTGAGTGTCATAGATGGGTTCTGGAATGGACCTACTTGAGGGAGTGAATCTGACTGGAGTTTTTGTTGGAACTCTCTTTAAGAGAGGGCTATAAGCAGGGCGTGTGTAACCCTGGAGGTGCGGATGGTCACAGAGCTGCCCCCTGGAAAGAACCTGGTGAGAATGGCCCCCGCTGTGCCCAAAACTACACCATCTCTGGCTGCCTGGCACCAAGTCCATAAATCCTCTCTGTGCTAAAGCAAGTTTTAAAGCTCTAGGGTTTATGATTCTGCCAGATGACCCTCTTCGCAAGGAAACTGGTGCCCCAGGTTTCCCCTTTCTGTTTCTCCCTTCTCTGCCAGGCGTGGCTCCCCAGGCTGGCGAGAGGAGAGTCAGGCGTCTTCCCTGCACGTGTGTCACGCACGCTGTGTCAGATGGTCTGGTACAATCCTGGCTCATAGTAGCAGCTCATTAAATCATGTTAATACTCTGCACACATGGACGGGGCTTTTCCATTTCTCATGCCTAGAGGCTGAACCTTCCAGAAATTCCATCTAGATGTGGGCTTTGGAATCAGACAGATCTGGATTCTTGCTCTGGCTCTGCTATGTGCTAGCAATGACTTGGGCAAGTTATTCAACCTCTATAGGTCTTGATTCATCTAAAAGTTTTCAACCTCTATAGGTCTTGATTCATCTAAAAGTTTATACTCCTCCCTCACTTTTGAAGACTGACTGAAAAGATTAATGCAGCACAGAGCTTAGCACAGAGCCTTAGCATATTCTATGTGGGAGCTATTATTATTTCTAGAATCACCCCTACTCCTCCCCCCCCACTAAAACCCTTTAAAGCTATTAAAGCGATGTCCAGCAATTGTTACTCATTGGGTTTCCCAGTGTGCATGCCCATTTCCTTTCCCTCCTACCTCCTAGCCCCCACTACGGTGTCTACTGAGGACTATTTTTTTGTTGTTGTTCTGGACTCTGTGGTTACCCAAAGGTGGAAGACACAGATACAACCTGGAAGGTCCTCAGGCGCATGAACCACATCCTGCCTCCTGGGAAGGCCAGAGGAGGAGAGTGTTCTAATGGAGGAACCAGAGGCAGAGCTCCGTGCCAGAGCGAGGGACAGGCTCCCCGAAAGCCCGTGTCTGTCTCCTTCGACCCTGCAATGCTTTGTTTGAAACCACCCTTGTCCCATTTTGCAGATGGAGAGAGAACTTTCCATTCTATTCTGTCTTCTTGTGCTTGGGGAGCTGTGGGACCAACCCCAGATCACATTTTCCTGATTTGTTTCCTTGTCAAACACTCCAAGTAGAAGGAAGGGGTGTGTAGCAGCATGGGAATTGTAGAAATTGGCACGCTGATTCAACAATTCATGTGGAAATGAAAAGGATCTAGAATAACAAAAACAATTTTGAAAATGAACTAAGTTGGAGGACGAACACTGCCTGATGTTCAGGCTTATTATTAAGCTACAGGGATTAAGACTGTGTGGTGAGAACATCAGGACAGACAAATTGATCGGTGGGCTGGACTTGGGAGCACAGAAATGGACCCACACATATATGGACAACTGATTTTTGACAAAGATTCAAAGACAATTTAGGGGAGAAAGGATAGTGTCTTTAACAAAGGGCATGGAAAAATGGACTCCGATTCTTAACTTGCACTACACAAAAATTAGCTCAAAGTGGGAGATAAATCTAAATGTAACACCTAAAACTATAAAACTTCTAGAAGAAAATCTTAGTGACCTTTGTTTAGGCAGCATTCTTAAATAAGGCACCAAAAACATAACCCATAAAAGAAAAACACTGGACTTTATATAAAAATTAAAAAATTCTGCTTTATTTTTTTAAAATTTTAAACACATTTATTAAGGTATAATTGACATACAACAAACTGCATATGTTTAAAGTATATAAGTTGAAAAGCCTCAGTGTATCTGTGCACTCATGAAATCATCATCACAGGCAAAGATAGTGAATATGCCCATCGGCCCAAAAGATTCATCCTGGAATTTTGTAACCCTGCCCTCCCGTCCCTTCCACTGCTTCTGGCCCCCACTATACTGCCAAGCAACCACTGATCTGCTTGTATTACTAACAATATTTTCTCAAGTTTTATATTTGTTTCAGGTGTACTGTACAGTGGTTAGACAATTATGTAATTTAGGAAGTGATCCACCTGATTATTCTAGTACTCACCATACATAGTTATTGCAATTATTATTGGCCACATTCCCTATGCTGTATTTTGTAACTTATTACTCCCTTCACCTTTTTCACCTGAGCCGCTCACCTCCTCTCAGTTTGTTTACTGTATCTCTGAATGATATTGTCAAGAGAATTGAAAAAGGCAAGCCACAGACAGAGAAATAAGTACACATCATATATTGAAGGAAGAACTTGTATCCATAGTATATAAAGAGCTTTCAATACTAATAAGAGAAATTAAAAATAAACAAAAGAATTAAATAGAGATTTCACTAAAGAAGGCATGCAAAGATAAGCACATGAAAAGATGCTAAATGTTATTAGTCATTAGAGAAATGCAGAGTAAAGCCACTATGAGATCCTATTACACATCCTCTCTGAGGCCACAATGAAAAAGACTGACCACGCCAAGTGTTGATGAGGATGTGGAGGACCTGTAACTCTCACACACTGCTCATGGGAAGTAAAATGGTGCAACATTTTGGAAAACAGTTCAACAGTTCCTTATAAAGTTAGTTATGCGCTTACCATATGATCCAAGCAAGCTGTTTACCTAAGTGAAAAGAACATATATATCCATACTAGGGGCCCATTGCACAGATTCGTGCACCTTGAAAGGAACTGTGGGCTGCGAGGCTTCGGTGGGCACAGGGGCGGGTTTCAGCCCACCCTCCGTGCCTCGACCTGGCCTGTCCCCCTGTGGCCTCTGGTCCCCGGTCTGCCAGCAGCCCTGCCCCCGCTAATGCTCATTGCTGGCTATCCTCACTTATGGTCATTCCTGCTTGCCTGTGAATTTTCTATTCCTAGTAGCCACACAAAGTATGTTTTTCACTCTATGGGACACATCTGGCCCCAGATCCTTTCCTCTTTCTATCTGGTCATCCCAGCACTTCCTTGACCCCCAGCTCCCCTCCTGAGCTGGACTCTGATGGGACAGTGCTACCTGGGGAGGAGAAGACAGCACCTTCTGGGGTGTGAAAGCAGAGAAATGCTGCATTTCTTCTCAGGGTTAGAGGGAACCGCCCACAGGAGTTGGGTTGACTCCCAATTGCTGGGCTGACTACACCCCTCTACATTTGGCTGCTGTCTTTAGCATTTGTGCTGGAGAAGGTGCTGGCAAATTAACCCCAAATGCACAGAAAGCTCTCCTGCCAAATTCAGTTCCCCAACCAGCACTAGATGCTCAACTCTGGCTTGTGAAGCCCAGAGACAAACCCGCAGCAGGAGCTGTGGCAGTGGATGGGGTGTGTACAGCTCTTTGAAACCCTACAGGTCTGTGCCTCACAAAGTTATCAAGTGCATGAAAGGACCAAGGAGAGATGGGACTTGCTAAAGGAAGGATAGTGGCTGCCCAGGAAGGGCTGCCCTGCTTGGTTCCAGACTTTGTCCACGGGCAGGTCTGTAGTCAAGCTTTTATCTCAGGGAAACCTGCTCAGAAGAGTTGGGCATCTGAGACTGGCTCAAGGAGAGAGGACGCCTTGTTTTTGTTTCAAGGATGAGGGGGAAGAAGGAAGAAGGGTCTAGCCAGACCTGGAAGACAGTGCACAGTGGAGCGAACTAACAACAGTTTAGAGGCAAACTTAGGCCCCACCACTTTCAGCTTGTGTGACCTTGGCCAGGTGGGTCCCATCTCTGAGCCTCAGGGTCCTTGTCTAAGAAAATAGGAATAGTGATATTTGACCAGGTGCTGCTGGTCCCTTGCCCATTCCTGTGCACTCCATCTGGTGCTTCCCACACTGGCACTTGGGGTTCTGTCTAAGGGCTTTCACGCTTATCTGAGTGCACATGTGGTAGTGGCAGAGAGGCATCCTCAGCATGCAGCGGTGGAGGTTGAGGCGGAATCCCCCAGACCTTTCACTGGGACATCTGAGATGTGCTTTGCAAATATCTATTGTGCCCAGTGATGGAGCCTCGCTGCCCACAGAGTCTCCATAGTACACCCTCTGTAGGCTTCGGCCCCTTCTTTGTCTTTTCCTCTGTCCAACTGGTGCGTCTTGGGATCGCAACCTAAATACACTGCTTGCACTTGAATCCTTGCCTCAGGGACTCCTCCTGGGCGAATTCCACTGTAGACAAATGTCTATCGCAAGATCATTTCCAGGGGAAATGAGAAGACACTAAAAATGCTCCACGAAAAACAAAGTGCACAGTGAGCAGTTCCTCATGGGGATGGAGTAGATTCCCGCCTCTCTCTGTCTTCTCGTCTCTTTTCCCGGAAGCACAGTTGGTTCCCGAGACACCGCATCTCTTAGGCTCACTCGCTCTTTGCCTGGCAGCCATCTGAGTCACCTGCACCTGAGGAGGTGAGGGCGAAGGCGAGTGGCCACCTGCTTCACCGAGCTGAGCCTCAGGAGGGTGTGAAACTCCCCAGGGGCACAAGTGGAGCCTCTGGGAGTTCTTGTGGGGGCTAAACAGACTTGAGGATTAATTAGCTAATGCCTGTGGAGTGCCGGGAAATGTCAAGTGTGAGTGTGAAGTACCACCACTGAGAGGTCCCCTCCTGCAGCCCTCCGTGAGATGTGCCGATTACCACGATTATTACCACGTGTGGAGCTGGGGTTGGGCCTCCAGTTAGGACTCTTTTTTTTTTTTTTTGCCTGTTTTCTTTTTTCTTTCTTTTTCTTTTTTTCCCCCCTTTATTGTTCAGTTTATTAATTACATTTTCCCCCAATAGCTCCCCTCCACCCAGTACCCATCCCACTCTCTACCCTTACCTCCCCCCCTGTCTTCTCCCATAGTTGCTTGATTTTTGTCCAGTCTCTTACTGTACTTCCCGCACCCTTTTTCTCACCAAGCATTATCAGTCCATTCCCTCTCTATGTCCATGATTTTGTTCTATTCCTCATTTTATCCTGATCATCAGGTTGTTAATTCACTTGATTTTTAGATTCATTTGTTGATAGATGTGTACTTGTTGTTCATAATGTACATTTTTACCTTTTTCTTCTTCCTCTTCTTAAACAATACCTTTCAGCATTTCATATAGTGTTGGTTTGGTGGTGATGAACTCCTTTAGCATTTTCTTATCTGTGAAGCACTTTATCTGACCTTCAATTCTGAATGACAGCTGGATAGAGCAATCTTGGTTGTAGATTCTTGCTGTTCATTACTTTGAATATTTCTTGCCACTCCCGTCTGGCCTGCATTGTTTCTGTTGAGAAATCTGCTGACAATCATATGGGTGCTCCCTTATAGGTAACTAACTGTTTTTCTCTTGCTGCTTTTAATATTCTCTCTTTATCTTTTGCTCTTGGCGTTTTAATTATGATGTGTCTTGGTGTGGTCCTCTTTAGATTCCTATATTTTGGGGCTCTGTGCACTTCTTGGGTTTTCAAGTCAATTTCTTTCGCCAGGTGGGGGAAGTTTTCAGTCACTATTTCTTCTAGTAGGTTTTCATTATCTTGCTCTCTCTCTTTTTCCGGCACCCCAATAATTCTGATGTTGGTATGATTGAAGTTGTCCCAGAGGCCCCTTATACTATCTTCAATTTTTTGGACTCTTTTGGCTTCTTGCTTTTCCAGCTGAGTGGATTTTGCTTTTTTGTTTTTCAAATCTTTGACTTGGTTTTTGCAGTCATCTGGACTGCTTTTAGGTCTTTTTATAATATTTTTTGTTTCAGTCAGTGTATGCTTAATTTCTAGTTGGTCTTTTTTCATATCCTTGTAGGTGTTGTTCATTTCTTTGTAGGTGTTATTTATTTCGTCGTAGTTCTCATTAATTTTCTCGGCCTTTTCTAGTAGCCTCTTCATAAACCTAATTACTGTGGTTTTGAACTCTATGTCTAGTCGTCTTTTTTTACTCCATTTCTTTCACAGCTGAGTTCTTTCCTTTTCTCTGCATTGTGGTTGCTTTCCTGAGTTGGTCCCTTAGCAGTGTGTGATAGGTATCCTCTAAGGAACAGTGGCTCAGCTTCCTTATGCAGCGCCCGGCATCAGGCTTAGGTCCGCCCTACTTGGTGCACAGTTTCAGCGTCTTATGGGCGTGCAGTGTTAGGCTTAGGTCTGCTCTTCCTGGCGCACCGCTTCAGGTCTATGGAGCTCGCGGCGTCAGCTTATCTGTGTGGCTCACGGGTCTTGGTGTTGGGTGGCAATGTAAATCCACCGCTGATCTCCCCATTGCCAGACAACTCTGCCTCTCCCCAAAGTCTCACTCAGGAATGTAAAACAAAGCAGTATGGTGGTCTCCGAGCAAGTGAGTTGCGCGTTCTCTGCCTGGTTGTGCACTCCAATTTACTTGTGCACTCTCCCCAAACACACAGACCTCAGCTGGGATCCTCCTTTCCCCGACCTGGGAGCTCGCCTGGAACTGGGGGGTTGGTGCTGTGGGAGGCCTCTGCCCTCCCTGCTGGAGAAAACCAGCCGGGCTTGCTGTCTGCTGCCCGTCCCTCACTGCTCGCTTGCTCTCCGAACCTCAAAGCTGTGCACCGCTGCTCCTGAGTCACTGCTGTGTCCCACCTCTACTTTTATGTGTGGAATTTTCACTCAGCCAGCTCTCTGGTGATTCTGGATGTTGTTTGTTCTGTTAAGGTGTAGTTTCAGAATTGTTGCATGGACAGCTAGATAGATGCTCACCTATGCCGCCATCTTAGTTCTTCTCCCAATTGGGACTCTTAACCAGGCAAATATTTATGGTCCCCATTAGGCGTTCAGGGCTCACAAGTCCTAGAGCCTGGAGCTCAGAGTGCAGCCTTAGGCGCCGTGGACAGGAGCTTGGGGAGTGTTGGGGAGCTGCTGGCTCCTCCATGGAGCTGCTGAGTACCTCCAAGGTGCCCAGTATCCCCCGGACCCTGTCACCCATGAAAGAGCTCCCAGGGCCCTCTAACCCCTCTGCTAAGCCCCGAGGTTGCACATTGATTTTTGATTGATCTTTACCCAGAGCTTGAGCTTCTTCTCTCCCAAACCTGTTCTTCCTCCTGCCTCTGAGCTTGGCACCATCCTTCTCCCGGTCATTGCAGTCATCTTCTACCATCACCACACTGGCTACCACTTACCCAGCTGTGTGGATGCTCCTTCTATGCCATCCTTTTCTCCACTTTATCAGCACTGCTCTGGTTCTGGTACCATGCTCTCCCCAGGCGATTGTTGTCTCCTGGCACTTCTTGCTTCCAGTCTGCTTTCCATTTAGCCAGCAAAGGCTCATTCTGAAGCCCAGTTATAATGGTATCTCCCTTCCTTACTCTGCACAGTGAATATTCAATGGCTCCCTCTTGCTTCAAGAGTAAAACTCAAACTCTTCTGTCTGCCTAGGGTTCATCATGATTGGGGCCTAATCAACCTTCCTCACCTTTTTTCCAACTTTCTCCTTCTGTGTTCCCACTGCTTCATTCACTGGAACTACCCTGTGATTTGGGACCATTCACCTGGTGAACTGGTGAATCAAGCTCTCTCTGTTTCTTCATTTACCCTCATCTTTGCTCTCTCCCATGGCCCCACTTTTTTTTTGGTGGGGAGGGGTACCCTTTCTCTACCTCCATCTGTATGTTTAGGGAACAGATCACCCTTTCTCTTCCCACCCTTTCTCTTCTCACCTCCCTAGCTATCAGATTTGTGTTCCTGTAGAGGCATTTTGATTTCTGTTTCAGTGATGAGTGGGGAGTCAGCCTCAGGCCTCCTATATTAGTGCTGTGCCTGGAGTGGAAGGTTTTGACAGCAGGCCTGGGCCTGATATACAGCGACCCCTCTATCAGTAGAGGAGATGGCTATGTGTAGCTCCGGATTGCCTGCTCCCTGGCTGTTATGGAACTGAATGTGCATATGAGTTTGTTTTTTCTCCGGGCCCGTAAGAGCTCCTTGTATGGAATACTTTTTCTTCACTTCTGTCAAATATTCGTTGAAATAATATAAACTCATGGCTTCAGAGACCTCCAGTTATATTATTAAGATGTAGCATCTCTTCCATAGGATGTGTTTTTAGAAGCTGAGTGGATGGGACATCATGGCCGATTTGGGATTCCAGGGCAGAAGTCTGCTGGGAGCTTTTGCAGTCGTTCCTAGGCCCTGGGTCCTCACGTGACATTGCCTGGAGATGCCCCCTGCTGCAAGGGCTGGCATCACGAAGCTGGGTTTGGAGACTGAGGCCCTGAAGTGCCACCCAGTGTTGGGATGAGTGGGTGGGAACTTAGGCGGTGGAATCATTCCTCCAGTCATGCAGGGCTGGGCACTGGGAATCTAGAAACATGGTCTGGCCTTACTTGGTTGGGTGGCAGGGCAATGAGGAGACCAGGAGGCTCCCTGAGTATATATCCCTCACTTCCGGGAAGGGACCATACAGTTAGCCTGGGTGCAGATTGCAGGGTATCTGAAGGTACTGGTTTCTCCCTTCTCCTCCTCTCTACCTCCTCCCGATGCCCCTCCCCTCCCCTCTGTTCTCAGAACATAATGGGGCACTTTGCCCAGTGTAATTTGTCTTGTCCAGGAGCATCCATTGCACACCTCAGGGCTCAATGTGAGGGTGTCCTGGAGCTGGAATACCCAGGAACCCTGTCAGTTCCTGACTTTCTCATCTGGAAGCTGGTCAAACATGTAAGGTCCCTGATAGGTTTTGTTTGAGCTCCCATGTTTATAAGACATGGAGTTGACATTTTAAAATTGTGAGACTTTGCATAAAATTTCACATTTCTGGTTTCTTTCTTTTAAAAATTGGAAGACCTCCCAGGGCTGGGTTTCTTATTCCCACAAGGCAGCTGGGCAGTGGCTGGTGCTCTAGACGGTGCAAGTGGGCTCCAGGGTCCTGTGGGTGTCACCTGGCTCGCTTCCCTCACTTACTGTCCTGATCCACGGCCTGGTCTAGGTTGTGGTCAAGGAGAATATCCCTGGCACACAGAGGACCCTTTACTATCCTTAAGTAAGACCAGAATGATACGGTGTCTTTCCAAATCATAGGATATCAGAGTTGGAAAAGCCCTCAGGGACCTTGTTCCCATCTCTCTTCTTTGCAGACACAGGCCTGGGCCTCAGAGCTGGGAAGGGATTTGCTGAGCCAAACTGAGGCCCAAACCTAGGTCTGCTGACCCAAAGCCAGGGTCCTTTTCCCGTTTAGCAAGGGCTCCTGTCTCCTTTCCTTTGTGTCCCTAATGTCATGCCATCAGCTCCATCGCAGCCCTGTGTGAGAGCCAGGGAAGCATGTGATGGGGAGGGACAGGAATAAAGGGCGTGGAGGCCCAAAGCAGCTCTGGATAAAAGCTGAATGCAGGGGCGTTTAAAAGCCACTGGGCACTGAGCGAATTAAGCCGTGCCTGTCTCCGTTGCCCGGGTACTCTTTATGCCTCGAATAATGCCATTGTTCAGCTGCAGCCAGGGGCCAGAGCGAGTGCTGCTTGTGCAGGTAGGCAGCCAGCACCAGCTCTGCAGAGAGAGAGAGGGAGGGAGGAAGCAGGAGGGGCTGGAATATTCCAGCTTGAAAACAGCAGCTGTATAATAAAGCCAGCTCATTCGTCTCCTGGCCCCGCTGTCCCTTCTCTCCGCCTCAGAGTAGCAGCATGAATCAGTTCACTGCGGCAATGGTCCAGGCGATGTGACTTGCATCCCCACCAGCTACCTGATTGCGGTCCCTGGATGCAGGAGGCACAGGATGTGCCTGGCATACCAAACTGCCCACCCCCATGCTGCCACTGCCAGTTACTAAGATCGCCGCCCCGCCCGGCCCTGCAGACAGAGCTGGGCATCCTGCAAGGCCACCATTGGCCTTTTATCTTGTCCAGGGCTCTGGGCCAATCACTGAGATCCTAGGGCTGCTTTTGATGGGCCACCAGCCTGTCTCAAAGATGCCCTGACAAGCCCCTCCGGCCCCGGGCAGACAAAGGCTTGAAAGGAGAAGAATTGCTCAGAGCCCAGACGCTGCTGTTACTAATATGTTATTTTGACACACAATTAACTGCAAATTTGCTCTAAGCAAAGAGCTGGGGCCGTGCAGGGTCTGTGCACAGATTTGTCCTGTGCAAACCCCGCCCTTCCCCAAGGTTGCCTGCTCCCAAGATGATGCCACATCTCTCGGGGCTGGGAATGGGGACCCAGGAAGAAAACATGCACCAGCTCGCCCAGGGCCCAGCATGGAGCTGGGAGACCCCCGGCATAAATGGGGGAAGAGCTGGCGAGAAACCTCTCAGCAGAGCAGGCTGCACAACAACCTTCCTAAAATGGTGGCACTGACAAAAGACTGATTCGAGCTTTCCCGGGAGGTGGATGAGGCGAACACATTGCCTTTTATCTCGGGCGCTTTGAGAGGGGCGACAACTGGTGCAGAGCATGGTGGGGAGCCCTGGAGAAGACGGTCCCCAATGAAAAGCATAATCTGCGGCTCCCCAAACCAGGAGGGGGCGGCTTTTATCCCCCACCAGCCGCTGGCATCCTGGAGGCACTGAATGGGAGTGGAGCTGGAGGAGAGGCTCCTGCCGCTGCACAATGCCACACAATATTGCTTCTCCCCAGGAGCCCGCCGGGCCACAGGCACACAGCCTGGTGCTTTGAAACCAATCCTCCAATCAGCTATTTAAATAAGAAATATAATCTCATTGAACACCGAGAGCTGTCGGTCTGAGATGCTTCCATTTACCAGGCACTTGAAGAAAGTCCCCAAGCCCCCAGTTTATCAGGACAGCCAGCTTAGGGCTGTTTACGGGGTGGGGGGGGGGGGGTGGGGGGGGGTGGGGGGGTGCTAGAGAGGCAGGAGAGAGAACTGTAATCCTCTGTTAGAAATCCAGGTGGTGGCACTGCAGAACTCACACCACAGTGTCCTCCACAGGGCGGTGGGGAGAGGTGGGAGCCAGAAACCCACATTACAGATGACGGGGTGAAACTGCTCAGTGATTGTGGGTGGCAGGAGAAGGGGTGCATGGTGCGGCAATCCATACCCAAGGGCTCCCTGGCAGCCCAAATCTTGCCTGTCCCTCTGTTGGAAGCATTTCATTTGTAAAGAAAATGTTCTAAGAGGAGACTTGTTGAGTGCCTACTAAGCTCCTCACTTTAACATGATCATCGGTGATCGAGTGGTTGCTGAGACTCAATGGAGGAAATTTTACTAATAAATGGGGGCTCAGAGGGGGAAAGGGAAGACTGATTAAGCTTTCCCCTGTGTGAGCTCAGGTGCTGCCACAGGACCAGCTGTGTTTCTGAGCTTCTGGCCTTTATCTCCCTGTGGATTCTGGCCATAGACCGGTCTGACAGGGAGGTCCAAGATTGTGGTTAATGGCTTTCAGTAGAAATCCTGGTTCTGCCACTCCCTTTCTATCACCCAGAACCTCAGTTTTCCTCATCTGCAAAATGGGTTGTATATATGGACTGAAGTAGCCAATGTCTGGCAGGTGGACTGTATCCCATATAGGATGGCTATTATTATAGTGTGGTGTTCAATACTCTGTCTCCACTCATGGCTACCCAGAGCCCAGGTGTGTGAGTCTCTATTGGTCATTGGCAGATGTGGCCCTGATTGTGTGCAAAGAGAAGCTCTGGGGCATAAGGAGATCAAAATCTATAGTCCAGACTGAGGAAACCTAGGCCCAGAGAGGGCAGGGAATACTCCGGGTCACACAGCACGTGAGCAGTAAGACAAGGACAGCCTCCCAGGGCACTGCATCACAGTTTCTTTCATTTGTTATTAAAACCAGCTCTGACTGAGTACCTACTGTGCTCCACATGCCATTCTGGCTCTTTGCATGTGTTTCCATGTTCAATCCTAAAACAGTCCTCCTATAAAGTAGGGCTATTATCATCCCTATTTCAGAGATGAAGAAGCTGAGGCTTGCAGTGGTTTCAAATCTTGCTGAGGCCACGCAGTGAGGAAGGGGAGAGCCCAGGCCCTGGCACTGGCTGGAGTGCTTTTGCTTCTTGCCTGTGATGGGGCTTGGCCCAGTTCCCTCTCTGATCCTGAAGGAATGCATCCTTGTCAGAGGCAAGAAGTGGCGGTCTCAGCTTCATTTGGTATTCCCTCCCTCTTAGCAAAGCCCCTAAATGCCTGCCACGCTCCCAGACTGTCAGGGAACATCAGCGAGGCAGGAGAGGAGGCCCCCACCCGTGCCCCACAGTGTGGGAAGGGCTGGTTCGCTAGGCTGACTTTCATTAAACATTTGACGCATCGCAGATCTGCCGAGAGCCATCCATCACCGCAGCCCCTCCACCTGCCTTCTCGACCTCCTCCCAGAGAGGGCTCAACCTGCTCGCTCTGGTGCATGGAGAGCAGAGTATGGGAGGAGGATGGCACCTGGCCATGTGCCCATAAGTTCAGGGTTAGGGGAGTCATGATAATAATAAGAACACATTTATTGAATGCTTAGTGCATCCCAGGCAGACCCAAGCTCCTTCCATATTTTATCTCATTGACCCCATGACCACCAGCAGACACAGTGTCACTGGAGAGGTGTGTAACTTCATGTTCAAGGTTCGAGGTCTGGTCACTTGCTTTTGGTCACTCTGAAGGTGTCAGAGCTATGGAGCCCAGATATGTGAGTGCAGGGCTCTGGGAGGGGCAGAAGGACAGGTTCTCAGCGGAAACGGGAGCCAAGGGTCACAGTGCATCCAGTGGGGGACTGGCCAGGGCAGATCCGAGGACCCCAGCAAAGGATGGGCAACAAAGCAGCTGTCCACGGGTAGCAGAGCCCTGTCCTTCCACCTATTACTCCAGACAGAACCAGGCCAGGCTACTTTTGGTCCTCCTGCCTCCTCGGTTCTCATTTAGTCATTCGCTAGCCTCTCAGCTGCCCCTGCTAACTGTCTTCAAATCCGTAACACAGCCCTCCCCATTCATGGCCAGCGCTTGGGGACTGCCCCAGCCCGCCATTCGCCTCTGGCCTCATCTTGCCAGCAGTCTTTCTTCTCCTCACTGTAACCAGGACTGTCCGGGGCCCACGGCTGCTCGCTGGCTCCTCTGCTTAAAATCCAAGCTCACTTCTCACTGGGGATGAGGCCCACACGCCCCACTTGGCCTGACTTGGAGGGCTGCTCACCTCTCCAGCTCTTCCTGACCTCACCTGCCCGCAGCCTCCGGCTCATGCTGGGCTCTCTCTGCTTCTGCTTTGGTTTTAGCAGAATTATCACCTTGCGACTTATTGTCTGGCTACTCCTGTTCATCATTCAGACCCCAGCCCGGGTGGGCGTCTCCCAGGGAGCCCCTCCTGCTGTGCCAAGGCCCTATGTGCTTTCTTCTGCCTTGGCACAGACCACACTGTTCTCTCTATTGACTGTCAGGTCTGGGGAGGTGTGAGTGTGCCCCCTCAGCATTGTTCCCCCAGGCAGAGCAGGGCATGGTGATGAACCACTGTGATGAATGAAGGAGGCCTGATAAGACTAGGACAGGGCCTCAAGGTGTGGCAGGGGTCATGGCCTCAGACCTAGGGGGCAGAGTTGTGGAGTTTGAGCACCTGGGTTTAAAACCATACCCCACTTCTTACAACCTGTGTGTCCTTTGGTTTCACCTCTCCATGCCTCAGTTTGTTCACAACCAACACCAGGATAATAACATTCATTATTACTACCTGCAGCACGGAGCTCAGAGCGGGACCCGGAAGAGGAGCAGGTTGGTGTTGCTCTGGGGCCCAGGCCAGCCTGGCTGCAGCTTCTCTGCGGCCTGGAGGTGGGGATAGGGTTGAGGGGTAGAGGATGGGGAGGGGGGAGAGGGGGCATGGCTCTGCAGTCAGGAGGGCTGTGAGGCCTGGATGGATGGGAAGCAGAAGGCAGGGCGGTTCCCCACGCTGCCCCTCCCCTGGCCTGCTGACAGGACTGTGTCCCTTAGCCTGTTTCTCCTTTGCCCTTAGTTGAAGTTGAGATTTCCCAGACCTGGTGAAGTGGAGACTCAGGGAGGGAGGACTTGTAATGTTGGGTGTAGATGTGAGGGAGGGGGATGAGTGGAGGGGAGCAAACTGTCATTAATTAGTTGTCACTATGGTGAGTGAGACAGGCACTTTTAATCTTTTAAAAAAAATATATTGATTTTTTTACAGAAGGGTGAGGGGTAGAAAGTCAGAAACATCGATGAGAGAGAAACATCGATCAGCTGCTTCTTGCACGCCCCCTACTGGGGATGTGTCCGCAGCCAAGGTACATGCCCTTGACCCGAATCGAACCTGGGACCCTTCAGTCCGCAGTCTGACGCTCTATCCACTGAGCCAAACCAGTCTCGGCCAGGCACTTTTAATCTTATGTAACAAGGTGCTCAGAATGTTAGTGTCAAGATGGGCACCCCCAAAGATGGCGTGTGACTGTAGGCCCAGTGTGTAAAAGAGGTATAAGTAACAACCCCTAGACTGTTGGGTGCAGTTAGGTGACTCAGTGCAGAGGAAACCCCAGAGCCCCCACTGCAAGCCACTCTGGAATCTTTAGAAAGCCTTGCTGGTAGGTGTTATTAGCCCCATGTCCCCACGAGGACACCAGGCCCTGGGAGGTGAGGTGAGGAGCCCAGAGATCAGAGGGACACATGCCCTGGTCCAGGCTCCATGTGGAGGAGTCTGGCCTTTGGAGCCACCAGGGGACCACATATGGCTGATAGTATTTTCCTCATTGCCTCCACATTGCGTTTCTTAATTTAAAGTGGGAAATTCCATATCTGGTGCCTCATCAATCATTTTTGTGAGCTCAGCTCGGTGGAAAGCACAGAAAACATTTATATTTGTGGCTCAAACTGTCGAAAATGTAAAACAATTTAAATAATATTAACATTTTAACAACCTCCACTCAAGGCTCTGTGAAATTAACCATTATCTCTTGGAGTGTTTGTTAAAATTCAGCAGCGGGTAAGTGGTAAGGCCCTGTGTGTGGCCATGTTGGGAGGCTGGGCAGGGAGTCTCTGTGGCTCATGTGAGTCCTCCAGAGGCTGATCCCCCCACACTGCTGCCAAGAGGGCAGCTCCCTTGCAGTGGGAACTGTGGCTCTTAGAACCTGAGGACAAAGACCTCCCAATTGAGCTGGGAACTAGAGGCAAAGAGGAGAACATGACACAGATTCCGCAAGGGCTCCAGTGGTGGGGGCAGCAACTGGAAAAATGTACAACAGAAGAGAGTTCTGTGTTCTGAGACCCCTGAAGAGGAAATCAGGAGTGCTTCCTGGAGGAGGCGACATCTGTGCTGACCTTTTGCTCCAGGCAGTTTCTGAAATGAGGGAACAGACCATCTCTCCAGCTCTTCAAGAATGAAAGAGAATCTGGTTTCCCTCTCAGTGAGGAAGAAGGGCCCCCAGGGGTGGTGCTTTGTTTTTTTTTTTTTTTTTTAAACATATTTTATTGATTTTTTTTTTACAGAGAGGAAGGGAGAAGGATAGAAAGTCAGAAACATTGATGAGAGAGCAACATCGACCAGCTGCCTCCTGCACACCTCCCACTGGGGATGTGCCCGCAACCAAGGTACATGCCCTTGACCGGAATCAAACCCAGGACCTCTCAGTCGGCAGGCCAACGCTCTATCCACTGAGCCAAACCGGTTTTGGCAGGGGGTGGTGCTCTGTATAAACCTTTTGTACCCTCTGAGAGAGAGGGGATGCAGTCAGGATGGCCAGGAGACACTTGCTGGGCTTGGGTTGTGTAGGGATGATGAGCTTAGAAGACTCAAGACTCATGGGAAGAATATTGTTATTTTCAAAGGGATGGGCTGTTTGGTGACTTCAGTAGTAAGCTCTGGGCAGATGTTATGATTTTTAACCTGTTGTCTCCTTATCTGCTCTTTCCTGTGCTTTATCACAGAGTCCTGGTGGATTGACCAACAGTGAAACTAAGGTCCCCATCCTTGGGGTGTTAAGCAGATGCTGGGTGACATGTCAGGAACTTGTGAAAGGAGATGCCTATATGGCGCATCTGTGCAGCCCTGCTGTGAGCCAAGCCCTGGCTAGCCACCATCTCCTTGACAAACAGCCAGAGCTGGTGTTGTCCCCGGGGGCTGTATTTCCCCCCAAGTCATAATGTTGAAGCCTTAACCCTCAATGGGACTGTATTTGGAGATGGGGCCTTTAGGGTGGTTATTCATTTTAAGTGAGTATGGGACTCTAATATGATAGGACTGATGTTCATGTAAAAAGAGGAGGAGGCTCCACAGATTGTCCCCTGCTCCCCCCAAAGAGAGCAGAGAAAGGACCATATGACAAGCAGAAGGTGGCCACCTACAAGTCAGAGACTTCTCACCAGAAACCACCCCTGCCTGCACCTTGATCTTGGACTTCCAGCCTCCAGAGCAGTGAGAAAATAAATTTCTCTTGTTTATGTCACTCAATCTGTCTGGTTCTGCCTCAGGTACTTTGCAATGTCAGCCTGAACTGACTAATATAGCAGGGCTCACAATTTGGTGGGCAAAACCCTAAAGTTGCTGATTATAATACAGCATGATACAGGGCAAAATGGAGTTATACACAGGGTTTTGCCAGGTAGGCATCAGGGGAGAACTCCCTGGAGGAGGCAGTGGTACTGGGGGCAAGTGTAAAAGGATGAGGAGGAGCTAGTCATACAGATGAGAGAGAGAGGTATGCCAGATAGAGACAGAACATAACTGTCCCCTAACTCCCAATGTGACTATATTTGGAGATGAAGCCTTTAACTGGAGCTCACGGTAAAGAGGGAATATGAGGGAGAGAAGGTGGGAGGACAGGCAAGACCCACTAACCAGCATAGGCCCTCTATGGAAGGCCATTTAGAGTTCATGCTCTCCAGACTCCCTGCCTGCTGTGTGACCTTAGGTAAGTCATTCAACCTCTCCGTGCTGTAATTTTCTCATTTGCAAACTGGGAAGGAAGACCTCTGACCTGCCCTCCTCCAGGATGGTTTGTGGGCTCAATAAGCTAATGCCTGTGAAAGACCCATGGTAGCACACAGCCATGAAGGTGTTTTTATTATGTAACCACCCTGACTGCTGCCAGAGAAGTGTGGAGCCAATTGGAGGCTTGAAGAATGTCAGGGAATTGGCTCCTCTCTGAAGCTTGTCATAGAGACCCGTCTTTTCATTGTATTCCTTTCATATCACTGTTGGCTCCCTGAAAGAAGGGGAAAGAATCTTTGATATGTCTAAATATTCCGCTCCCACCAAGACCAGAGGAATTCTGAGGAAGAGCTATTATTAGAGGCTGAGCTAGAAATGGGCGCCATTGGTGGATCAGAGTTGTCAGCTTGTGTAAACAGCCTCCTGCATCTCAGAGCCGGCCAGGCCACATGGGCCTGGCACAGAGTAGGTCCTCTCACTGTGCTGGCTGAATTGCAACGGTGCTAACTGGGAGGCAGGAGGACAGTCTGGTCCCAGTTCTGCATCCACTTTGCTGGGCAACCCAGGGCAAGTTGCTTACCTTCTCTGAGTCAAGTAAAGGCAATATGGTTCTTACTAACACAGAGGGCTTTATGTGCAGGAAAAAGAATATGCTGTATAGTACAAAAATCTGGGCAGGCTACTAGGTGCCCACGCACAAGCTGCTGACATCCATTGAGTGTTGAGGCCAGAAAATTTTCTCTTTAGGATTTGGTTCTTCTTAGACCTTGCCTCAGAACCTCCTGGGAGTTTGAAAAGTCTGATTTCCAGGCACCACTTCAGGGCTATAGAATCAGAATCTCTGGGGCTGAATCTTGGGACTCCCCTTAGTAAGCTCCCAGGTGATGATGTCACAGTAGCCAGCAACTGGGGCTCTACCCTCTGCATTTACAAATCTCTGAATAGGCTCATCTGTCTGGCTCCAAATGCTGTGATTCCATGGGGACAGGGGAAGGGTGTGGCCTGGGGAACCCAGCCCTTTCTCCGTTTGCCTGTAGGCCACACTTAGCCCTCAGGTACCATCCTATATAATAATCCTATATAATAAAAGGTTAATATGCAAATTGTCCCCTTGTTGAGGAGTTCAACTGGGAGTTCGACCAGGGGGCAGGACCAGCTGGCTAACCTTCTGCGTCCCCTCCACCTGGCCCGATCCACGTTGATGGGGCAGGCTAGCTGGACCCCACCTGTGCACAAATTTGTGCACCAGGCCTCCAGTGAGTCCATAAAGTGGGCAGATGGTGGCCAAGCACTGACTCCAGGCCAGCTTCAGCCAGGACAGTGTCTTTCATACCAGTCTTGCTTGAGTTGTCATGTCAGTTGATGCTCCTTAAAGAGGCCACTGGCGGAGGCTCCCAGCGCCCGTTTCCAGTGACTTGGCAAAGTGCCACTATCTACCGAGAGCCTCAGGGGGACAGGCCCTGAGAGACTGGAGATGCCACCTAAGGCTAGCCTCTTGTTTTAAAGGTGAAGAAATGAGTTCAGCAGGGCTGAGCTGGTTACTGTAACCAGAACCCCGTCCTGTTGTTAACTGTCGCTCACCTGGAACCTGGGTTAATTGAAGAAGGCAGAGCCCAGTCAGGCATACACATCTTAGCATATTTATGTTTGAATGTAGGCCAACGTCCTGGGCAGATTAGAGCCTGTTTCTATCTGGGTCTAATGGGTACATGTGACCAGGCTTGGTCATCACCAGAATGATAGATTTCACCCCTTCTTCAGCACACTGCATCATCATCCCCCCAGTTTCTGCCATCACCATAATGGCTGGCATCCCAGTGGGAATTAGAACATGGTTTTCTGCCCTGGCTGCCCCTTAGCATTCCATGAGGAGCTCTACAAGTCCCCACGCCCAGGCTGCACCCTTGACCAATGAAGTCAGTGTCTTATGGAGACCAGGCTTAAGGTGGTTCCACTGTGCTGCCAAGGGGGCACGGCTGTTCTGGGCAGGGGATCTCAGCCTGGGGCAGCTCTGCTCCCAGGGACTGTGACTGACTGGAGATATATTTGATTGTTACATTTGGAGAGGCTCCCTGAATCCAGTGGGCAGAGGTCAGGGGTGCTGCTGCACTTCCTCCAGTGCATATGATGGCCCCTGGCCAAGAGGAATAGCTAGGACTTCTGATTTTCTGGATGGTGACCTTTCTCCAGCAGAGGACTGAGGGGATGCACCCATTCTTCAGCTAAGCCTCTCACTTCTTAGCTCTTGGGGGATCTTCTGGCCTCTCCAAACATATGGTACTTCCACCAGGAGTTACGTTACTTCATGACTAGAATGACCCATGACAGTGGTTCTCAGAGCGTCCCAGACCAGCAGCAGCAGTCCCTGGGAACTTGTTAGAATTGAGGATTCGTAGGTCCTGCCCCAGATGTGCTGAACCAGAACTCAGAGGCCCGGTGATCTCGGTTTTAACTAGGCTCCAGAGGATTTGGACACTCTGCCCTCGGAAATCGAGGAAACTCTGGTCTAAGAGGTCCTGTAGCCAGTGTGCAAACCCTGGCCCCAGAGAGGAGGCATGACTTGCCAGTGGCTGCAGGCAGACATAGGAACCCTGCATCCTCTCCCGCCAGCCTTTGCCAGCCAGAACTCTAGGCCTCCATCTGCAGTAAACTAGCTGCTGTGACAGACAGGAGCAAGAATTAGGTAGAGCATTCCTAGGGTGTTGTGCTCACCTGGCAGGAAAATAACTGGGCTGCTCTTAACACATACATGTCATTGCTATTGCCCACACTCCCCTATTTCGGTTGTGCCAGGACTGACTTAACTTCCCTCAGATGCCAGTGGGAGGCAGAACCAAGTGGGGTTTGTGGAAATGTCTGTGCTACAAGCTTTAGTGTCATATCACAGGAGGTGTCTCACCCAGGTGGCCCATGTGTCATGAGTCATTGTGTAATAAACGCCAACATTGATAAACAATTGACCTCCTTTATAAATAGCACTCTCACTCTCATTCAGGTATGTTCTTTTGAGAAGGAATAAAAGGACTAGTGGCGCTGAAACTGGTTTGGCTCAGTGGATAGAGCATCGGCCTATGGACTGAGAGGTCCCAGGTTCGATTCCGGTCAAGGGCATGTACAGTGGCTGCGGACACATCCCCAGCAGGGGGTGTGCAAGAGGCAGCTGATTGATGTTTCTCTCTCATTGATGTTTCTGACTTTCTATCCCTCTCCCTTCCTCTCTGAAAAATCAATAAAATATATTTAAAAAAAAGGACTAGTGGCATTTTACAGCCACTCCCAGAAATTCCACAGAACCCTGAGACAGAGACTCAGAGGTCTTAAAGTCAACTTTCCCCAGGGCCCAAGGTTCAAAATGGGTCCAAGGTCTGGAGGGCATGCTTCACCATAGGGGCAACTATCACTAAGATCTCAGCTGTGGGCTATTTGCTGGAGAGATGTCCCATTTTTTCCAGAGAAAGCAAAAATTATGTATTAAAAATATTTTTATTGATTTCAGAGAAGAAGGGAGAGGATGTGGGAGAATCATTGATAGGCTGCCTTCTGCATATCCCCCAATGGCAATTGAGCCTGCAACTTTGGCGTGTGCTCTGACCAGGAATCAAACCTCATCCTCCTAGTTCATAGGTCAAGAATCAACCACTGAGCAACACTAGTTGGGCGAAAAAAGTCTGCAGTTTCAATATGTGATTTCTGACTTTTAATTGTCATTAGCTAGTTCAGAGTTTTTAAAACTCTGTGATCCAAATGAAATTCAATTTGGGCTGGGTTTGGCCCACCAATCTGCTGAGCCCTAGGAAGTACTCAGTATATATGACTCTCCTGGCTCTGGCAGAGGGGCTGGGATGATTTTTTTTGGTGCTGTTTGCATGGTATGTGTGGAATATTGGGAAGCTTAGGTAAGAACAGGTGAGAGTAGGGGGTAGGATTCTCTAAGGTGCTCGGATAATGCCACCTCCTCAAAGCCTCCCTGTAGCCTCCTCACCCCATACCACAATCATACCTTGTCTTCAGTAGTTTGCATTTCTATTAATTGTTGGTTGTTTAAGTATCACACAGAGATGTAGGGGTTGGTACATTGTATTATATTGCAACATGGATCTGTGAGCACATGAGGACAGCAATAGTGAATCAATAATAAATGAGGAGCAACTGGCTTGGACGTGGAGACCACACCATCTGGAAGGGCAAAGTAGACCTTATCAGAAGCCTGAAAATCTACAACTATGGGACCCACCAAACAGCTGCAAACCCCAGAACACTGGTCCCCAATTGGCACAAACACACAGATTCAGGAGCTCTACACTTCATCACAGAAAGGCCAGATTTCACCTGGGATAAGCAGGCGGGGGAAGTAAGGGGGAGAAAGAACTATATAACCAGACATCCAGAGAAGAGAGACCATGGGGAGACAAATAAATAACCTGCATATGAAAGGAAAGCAGGCATCACCAGAAAAGAAAGTAAACAAAATGGAGGCAAGCAACCTGTCAGAGAAATACTTCATAGAAACAGTCATAAGGTGGCTGAAAAAAATGGAAGACAAATTTGACAATATGTGTATGAACCAAGAGGAAATGAATAAGAACCAAGAAGAAATGAAAAATGACATTGCTGCTGTAAAGAACTCAATAGAAAGCATCAACAGTAGACTAAAAGAAGCAGAGGACTGCATCAGTGAGCTAGAAGACAAGGTAGGAAAAATACCCAAGAAGAACAGCTTCTAGAAAAAAATATTAAAAAGCAGGAGGAGAGCCTAAGGGAACTTTGGGACAAAATGAAAGAAAACAACATCTGCATAATAAAGGTTCCAGAAGGAGAGGAAACTGAGCAAGGACTAGAAAACCTGTTTGAAAAAATAATGACAGAAAACTTCACTAATATATGGAAGAAAAAACCCATACAAATCCAAGAAGCTCACAGAGTCCCAAGCAAAATAAACCCCAAAAGACTGATGCCAAGGCACATTATAATTAAATTGGCAAACACCAACAACAAAGTAAGAATCTTAAAAGTGGCCAGAGAGAGACAAAAAGTTACCTATAAAGAAACCCCCATCAGGCTAGCAACTGATTTCTCAACAGAAACTCATCAGGTCAGAAGGGAATGGAATAAAATATAAAAAGTCATGCAAAGGAAGGGTCTGAATCCAAGAATACTGTACCCAGCAAGGCTATCAATCAAAATTGAAGGTGAAATCAAGAGTTTCACATACAGAAAAGGACTAAGGGAATTTATTACCACAAAACCAGCAATGCAAGAAATGCCAAAGGGTCTGCTGTAAAAAAGAAAAGAAAAGAAACAAAAAGAAATAGGAAGCGAAGAAGGAACACAGGGGGTAAAGAATAAAAATGGCAACAAATAAATATCTATCAATAACAACTTTAAATGTAAATGGCTTAAATGCCCCAATCAGAAGGCAGGGTAACAGATTGGATAAGAAAACACAACCCATATATCTGCTGTCTATAAGAAACCCATCTCAGAAATAAAAGATGCACACAGACTGAGGGTGAAGAAATGGTTTTTCAGGAGAATGGAAATGAAAAAAAAAACTGCGGTAGCAATACTTAAATCTGACAAATTAGATCTCAAAGTGAAGGACATAACAAGAGATAAGGAAGGCCACTTCATAATACTGAAAGGAGCATTCCAACAAGAAGAAATAACTCTGGTAAACATATATGCACCCAATACAGGAGCACCTAAATACATAAAAGTAGTTCTGGAGGATATCAAGGGAGAGATTGAGAGCAATACAATCATAGTAAGAGACTTTAATACCCCACGATCACTATTGGACAATCCTCTAAACAAAAAAATCAGCAAAGAAACATTAATCCTAAATGGCTATCTAAACCAGATAGAATTAATTGACATCTTCAGAACATTTCACCCCAAAGCCACATAATATACATTCCTCTCAAGTGCATGCACATGGGTCATTTTCAAAGATAGACCATGTGTTGGGTCATAGGCAAAGTCTCTTCAAATTCAAGAAGATAGAAATCATATCAAGCATATTCTCAGATCACAATGGCATAAAACTGGTAATCAACTACAATAAAAACAATCCAAAAAATTATATGGAGACTAAACAGCATGCTATTAAACAATGACTGGGTTACCAGAGAGATCAAGGAAGAAATAAAAAAACATCATGGCAACAAATGACAACGATAACACAACAGTCCAAAATCTATGGGACACAGTGAAAGACAAACCAATGAAAGCAGTCTTGAGAAGGACGTTTATAGCTCTACAAGCCTGCTGCAAAAAACAAGAAACAATGGTAATAAATTACCTAATTCTACACCTCAAAGAGTTAGAAAGAGAGCAACAAGAAAAGCTGAGTATAAATAGAAGAAAGGAAATAATAGAGATCAGAGTGGAGATAAATGACATTGAGACAAAACAAACAAACAAACAAACAAACAAAAAACACAAAAGATCAACAAAACCAAGAGCTGGTTCTTTGAAAGGATAAACAAGATTGATGAGCCTCTAACCAGGCTCACCAAGAGGCAAAGATAGAGGATCAAAATAAACAAAATCAGAAATGAAAGATGTGAAATAACAATAGACCTCACCAAAATACAAAGGATTGTTAAAAAATACTATGAACAACTCTATTCCAACAAACTGGACAACCTGGCGGAAATGGACATATTTCTAGAAAATTATAACTTTCTAAAACTCAATCAAGAAGAATCTAAACATCTCAATAGGCCAATAACTGTGGAAGAAATTGAAGCAGTCATCAAAAATCTCCCAACAGAGGAACTAAGATGGCGGCAAAGATGAAACACCTATCTTGCTGTCATAATCAGCAATTTTAACACTACAACTTAACGAAGGAACAAACACCTTCCAGAATCACCAGAACGCTCGCCGAGTGAAAATTCCACAAATAAAAGTGAAGATAAGACACTGTGACCCGGAGGAACGGCAGCGGACAGCGTTGAAAGATTCGCGCGCAGAGAGAGGTTTGGAGTGCGCGCCGCGGAGAGGGCGGGCGGCTGGAAACCGGCCAGTTTTCTCGAACGGGGAGACAGGGGCGTCCCACTGGACAGATTCTCCAGCTCTGGGCGAAGTCCAGAGAACCCACTATCACACGGGGTGAAAACTGGACAGTGGGAGAGCACGCCGAAGCTCGGGTGCTGCCGGGTCTGCCGGCTTGTGGAGAAGGCAGCTCTCGCGCGAACAGCTCGGCTGCGTGACGGCGCAGAGAGCGCTCCACAACTTGTCTCTCATTCAGAAAACCATCAGTCTGCTTTGTTTTAAGACCCTCGGTGAGACATTGCGCATGCAAAGTCATTTGGGGACAGTCTGAATTCCCCGGCAGCCGGTGGAGCTCCACAGCGGCTCTCTCTCAGAGGTGCTGGCAGCCATTGCCCCCGGCACAGAGCCCCTGGGGCTGCATAGGGTGGAGCTAACGCTGTCTGCTTGGCCCGGAGACTCCGCCCACCCAACCTGAGCACAGCTGAGCTTCACAGACAATTGGCCTGGAGGTCAAACCCTCCTAGGGCTAACAACAAAAAGCTGGGTTTAAATTCAAAAACACTGAATACAACCCATAAAGGATTGCAGTAAGAGTACCCACCTCAGGTAACTGGGGAGACTGAGCCACTGTCCCTTTGAGGATAGCCACCACATAAAGCAGCCACCATGCAGAGACATGGAAAGAAATCAGGTGTGAAAGAAATGGAGGAGAAAAGACGACAAGACATAGAGTTCAAAACCACGGTTATAAGGCTTTTCAAGAGGCTCCTAGCAAAGGCCGATCAACTTAATGAGAATTACCAGGAAATAAACAAGACCAACCAGCAAATGAATGAGACTTACAAGGAGATGAATGATACTTACAAGCAAATGAATGAGACCCTCAGGGAAATGTACAAGACCTCTGAGGATACGAACCAGACCCTCACAGATAAAAAAAAGGACCAACTAGAAATCAAGCATACACAGACTGAAATAAAAAATATTACACAAAGTCCTAAAAGCAGTCCAGAGGGCCGCAAGAACCAAGTCAAAGATTTGAAATACAAAGAACCAAAATCCACTCAGCTGGAAAAGCAAGAAACAAAAAGAATTCAGATAATTGAAGATAGCATAAGGGGCCTCTGGGACAACCTCAAGCAAGCCAACATCCGAATTATTGGGGTGCCAGAAAAAGAGAGAGAGCAAGTTAATGAAAACCTACTTGAAGAAATAGTGACTGAAAACTTTCCCCACCTGGTGAAAGAAACTGACTTAAAAGCCCAAGAAGTACACAGAACCCCAAAATATAGGAATCTAAAGAGGACCACACCAAGACATATCATAATTAAAATGCCAAGAGCAAAAGATAAAGAGAGAATATTAAAAGCAGCAAGAGAAAAACAGTTGGTTACCTACAGGGGAGCACCCATACGATTGTCAGCGGATTTCTCAACAGAAACGATGCAGGCCAGACGCGAGTGGCAAGAAATATTCAAAATAATGAAGAGCAAGAATCTACAACCAAGATTACTCTATCCAGCAAAGCTATCATTCAGAATTGAGGATCAGATAAAGTGCTTCGCAGATAAGAAAAAGCTAAAGGAGTTCATCACCACCAAACCAGTATTATATGAAATGCTGAAAGATATTCTTTAAGAAGAGGAAGAAGAAAAAGGTAAAAATATAAATTATGAACAACAAATACACATCTATCAACAAATGAACATAAAAATCAAGTGAACTGATAGGCTGATGAACAAGATAAACTGGTGACTATAACAGAAACATGGACATAGAGAGGGAATGGACTGACAATTCTTGGGGAGAAAAGTGTTGTTGGAAGTACAGCAAGAGATTGGACAAAAATCTTGCAACAATGGGAGAGGACATTGGGGGAGGGGGAGGTGAGGGCGGAGGGTGGGATAGGTACAGGGTGGAGGGAAGATATAGGGGGATAAAAAAGGGGAAACAATTTAATTAATAAACTGAACAATTAAAAAAAAAATCTCCCGACAAACAAAAGCCCAGGGCCAGACGGCTTCACAGGAGAGTTTTACCAAACATTCAAGGAAGAACTAAAATTTATTCTCCTCAGACTATTCCAAAAAATTCAAGAGGATGGAACACTTCAAAGCTCCTTCTATGAAGCCAGCATCACTCTAATATTAAAACCAGATAAAGACAATACAATGAAAGAGAATTATAGGCCAATATTCCTCATGAACATAGATGCCAAAATCCTCAACAAAATTCTAGCAAATTTGATCCAGCAGTACATCAGAAAGATCATACACCATGATCAAGTAGGATTTATACCAGGAATGCAAGGATGGTACAATATCTGCAAATCAATAAATGTGACACATCACATAAACTGAGAGATAAAAATCACATAGTCATATCAATTGATGCAGAAAAAGCGTTTGACAAAATCCAACATCCTTTCTTGATAAAAACTCCCAGCAAGGTAGGAATAGAAGGATCATACCTCAACATAATAAAAGCCATATATGAGAAACCCACAGCTAACACCATACTCAATGGACAAAAACTAAAACCATTTTCCCTAAGAACAGGAACAAGGCAGGGATGTCCACTCACACCACTCCTGTTCTACATAGTACTGGAAGTATTAGCCATTGCAATTAGACAAGAAGAAGAAATAAAAGGCATCCAAATTGGAAAAGAAGACATAAAGCTGTCCTTATTTGCAGATGACATGATATTGTACATAAAAAACTCAAAAGACTCCATCAAAAAACGAATAGACTTAATAAATGAATTCGGCAATATAGCAGGATACAAAATTAACGCCAAGAAATCTATGGCATTTCTATATGTCAATAGTGAACTTACAGAAAGAGAGACTAAAAAAGCAATCCCACTTACCATCGCACCAAAAATTAAGATACCTAGTAATAAACTTAACTAAGGAAGTAAAAGACCTATACCTGGAAAACTATAGGACACTGAAAAAAGAGATAGAGGAAGATGTAAGCAGATGGAAGAACGTACCATGTTCATGGATTGGTAGAATAAACATAATTAAAATGTCCATACTACCCAAAGCAATCTATAGATTCAATCACTCCCCATTAAAATACCAATGGCATATTTCACAGACCTAGAAAGAACTCTCCAAAAATTCATTTGGAATAAAAAAAGACCTCGAATAGCCACAGCAATCCTGAGAAAGAAGAACAAAGTAAGTGGGATCTCAATACCAGATTTCAAGCTCTATTACAAAGCTACTGTTCTCAAAACAGCCTGGTCCTGGCACAAGAACAGACATATAGATCAATGGAATAGAATAGAGAATCCAGATATTGACCCAAACCACTATGCTCAATTAATATTTGACAAAGGAGGCATGAACATACAATGGAGTCAAGACAGTTTCTTCAATAAATGGTGTTGGGAAAATTGGACAGATACATGCAAAAAAAATGAAACTAGACCACCAACTTACACCATACACAAAAATAAACTCAAAATGGACACAGGACTTAAACATAAGATGGGAAACCATAAAAATGCTAGAGGAATCCACAGGCAGAGAAATCTCAGACATATGCTGAAGCAATTTCTTCACTGATACTGCTCCTAGGGCAATGGATGCTAAAGAGAAAATAAACAAATGGGACTACATCAAAATAAAAGCTTTTTCACAGCAAAAGAAACCATCAACAAAACAACAAGAAAGCCCACTGCATGGGAGAACATATTTGCGAATGTTATCACTGATAAAGGTTTAATCTCCAACATCTACAGCGAACTTACACAGCTTAATAAAATGAACATAAATGATCCAATAAAAAAATGGGCAACAGACCTAAATAGAATCTTTCCAAAAGGAGACAGAAGGAAGGCCAAGAGACATATGAAAACATGCCCAAAGTCACTAATTATCCTAGAGATGCAAATCAAAACAACAATGAGGTACCATCTCACACCTGTCAGAATGGCAACCATCAACAAATCAACAAATGACAAGTGCTGGTGAGGATGTGAAGAAAAAGGAACCCTTGTGCACTGCTGGTGGGAATGTAGACTTGGTGCAGCCACTGTGGAGAACAATATGGAGTTTCCTCAAAAAATTAAAAATGGAACTCCCATTTGACCCAGCAATCCCATTTTCTAGGAGTATATCCCAAGAAACTAGAAACACCAACAGAAAGGATATATGTACCCCTATGTTCATAGCAGCTCAATTCACCATAGCTAAAATTTGGAAACAGCCTAAATGCCCATCAGCAGAGAAGTGGATTAGAAAACTATGGTACATCTACACAATGGAATACTACACTGCTATAAAAAGTAGAAATTCTTACCATTTGCAGTAGCATGAATGGACTTGGAGAGCATTATGTTAAGTGAAATAAGCTAGGCAATGAAAGGAAAATACCATATGATCTCACACATTTATGGAAAACAAAGAACAATATAACCTGATGAATAAAAAGATAGATACAGAGGCAGTAAAGCACTGAACCGACTGTCAAATTTCAGCAGGAAGGCTGGGGAGTGTTGCCGGGGGGGAGGGAAATAGATCAACCAAAGAACTTGTATGCATGCATATAAGCACACCAATGGACACAAGACACTGGTGTGTGTGTGTGGGGTGGAATGAGGGCATGCGACAGAGGGTAGGGAAGGCTGGGGGAAGGTCAATGGGGAAAAAAAGGAGATATATGTACTAATATATGTAATACTTTAAACAATAAAAATATAAAAAAATGAATGAATGAATGAGTGTCGTTGACAGGGTTGTCTCCTTCTGAAGGCCATGAGAGGATCTTTTGTATGCTTCTCCCCAAACTCCTGGTGGCCTCATGTAAAGGAATAATCTGCATTTCTGTATACATCCCAGAATTCAGTTGTGGCACTAATTTAGACCATCTGCCTACCTTGAGTCTAAATTGTCAAAACTGCCCAAATATATATTGAGAACCACTTTGTGATGGGCAATGTGCTATTCTCTGGGGACTCAAAAACAAGTATAACAGATCCCCTGCTTCCTACCAGTTCATAGCTCAGGGAAACACACAGGGAACTTACATGAGGAGACAACTAACTAAATTAGAATAAGAAAGTTATGTTGTAAGTGTGAAGTGAGTGGGAAAGATAGGAAAACTGACTCAGAGGGCTGGATCAATCATGGAAGTCTTCCTGATGGAGGAGAACTTTGGGCTGAGATTTGACAGAGGGCTTGAACATTATCTATCTATCTATCTATCTATCTATCTATCTATCTATCTATCTATCCATCCATCCATACACACACACACACACACACACACACACACACACACACACAATTTTAGATGAAGGAAACAGAATTGCAGGAAGCCAGGGATTGGAGAATGATTGCGACTTGAGTGGCAGCTTGGAAGGTTGGATTTCATGCCATCTGAGGACTTGGCTGCTGGTATTCTCCTGCAGGTGGGGCCATTGTGTGTGAGGCCCTGCAAATGGAGGTGCACTGTGTTTGGCCAGCACCGTGACATGTCCTAATGATACACTCCCTGGGCCAGCAGGCGGTGTCCAAATGCCCCCACACTCTGAACTCGAGACCGATGCCAGGAGATGACGGTTAGAACCGCAGCTTGAGTGACTAGATAAGAGCGACATCAAAAGCAGGCAATTGCTGTTCTTGCCACAAAGGGCACCCTGGGAGGAGCAGCCCTGCTGAGCGCTCAGCTCAGTAGTCTCCCTGCAGGGGTCCTGGATGGTGGCAGCAGTCCTAAATTTACAGTTATTTAGTTAAATGACCTCCTCCACTCATGTGGTGAAGAACACTAACCCTCTGTCAGTTCTCAAACCTTGCTGCGAGCCCAGCTCTCAGCCCTCACCCCCACCTGGTCTTCCTCCCTGGCCTTTAGAAGGTGGAGGGAGCCCTCCCCATGGGTGGGAAGGAGAATGCCCCCCCCCCCCTCTACGGGGGGAGGAGGAGAGAGGTTCAGATGAGTCCATAGCAAGGGGAACCTCTCTTAAGGGCCCAGGGATGGGAGTTTCTTTTCTTTTTAAAATAAAACACATGCTATGTTTATTTGAACTGTTACTTAATAATTTATTAAATCTGATCACAAGTCAATATCTTTATTCTATCACCTTAGTGTTACATAAAACTTCACATAGAACTGAATGAGAATTAAACCACAGCAAGAAGTTCACACTACATGTGTGAGAGGGTTCCTCACCATGCCCCCACCCCCCACTGTTGGTGTGTTTCTGTTCATGGGTCTCTCAGCCTTAGACTCACCTGTGCGTTAGAGGAGATGAAGTGGCTCCTCTGAGCCCTGTCTCACTGAGGCCCAGCCACTGCCTGTCAGTTTGTGTTGACCAGTGGTACCTATCTGTCAGTGCAGTAGCAGGGCGAATTACCTCGGCTCCTTAGGCAGTGCCCGGCCCAAAGGGTGTGGGTGGAATCCTGGCCAGGCCCTGGGAGCCCGGCTTCTAGTCCTGGCCCAGCTCTGAGTCACTGAGGCGCAGCGTTATTCCTGAGCCTCAGCTTACTCTCTAACAAATGGAAAAAGGATGTCTATTGTAGATGTTATAATAAGGTAAGGGTGACTGGTGCCAGCAATCCTCTTTCCTACACCAGAGTCCCTGAAATAGACAGCCTCTGGCTCCACCCCCTTTGAGTACTGGTTTATAGATATTTAATTATATGATCAAGAACTGGGAACAGAACCACCAATAGCCAGCCGTTGCCATTTAAGAAGTCATTATAAATCAGACGTAAGACTTAGAGACCGATGTTATAAGCCAGCAGGAAGGCAGATCCCCAGGAACTTTTCCAGGACACACATATTAAGCAGATGTTCCCACTCAACCAAGAAGGTGGCTTCTTTAAGGCCCAGCTCCTCCAGGAAGGTCTTGACATCTCCATGTGCCACCTTGCTGCTTGCACCTCTGCACAGGATGTGTGTGTGTGCACACGCGCATGCGCTGGTGTGTCTGTGTCCTTTGCAGACTGTGGGCACCTCTGTCCTAATGAGGTCATTGCTGTGACCTCAGATCTGGCACAAGGCCTGGTAGGAGTAGATGCTTAGGGAACAAGCAGTGAATTGAAATCCTGGCTGAAACCAGCCCAGTGGGAGGTGTGTCCTGTGAGAAAGGCTGGCAGGATGGTCAGAAGGCAGATGTGAAGAGCGTCTTGGCCATGATTCGGAGGGCTACTGGCCCTGAGAAGCCTTTGGGGGAGGTCACAGGGGAGAGGAACAGGATCAGATGGGCCCTTTAGAGGTACTTCTCTGGCTGCTGGTGGGAAACACATTGGACAGAGTAGGTGTGGAGGAGGGAGGCTAGCCAGGAGGACCCTGGAATCCAGAGCCAGGGGATGGAGTGAAAATGCACAAATGTGGACAGATCAGAAAGCTTCCTAGGATCTTGTAGGATCTGTAGGTCTGGTTGGTCCCAAGGCCTTTCTAAGGAAAAAGGGGGCACTCTCAGAGAGAGGAGATCTGTCGTGGTTTGGATGCTGCTCCTGCCACAAAAAACATGCCTACCTGGAACCACAGAATGTGGCCTTATTTGGAATTCGGGTCTTTGTGGATGCGAGTAAAGTAAGGATCTCAGGGTGAGAGCATTCTGAATTGGGCTGGGTCCTAAATTCAATGACAAGTATCTTCATGAGAGCCAGAAAAGACCCAGAGACATGGAGAAGGAAGCAATGTGAAGACAGAGGCAGAGATTGGAGGGATGTGGCCACGAGCCAGTGAACACCAGGAGCCACCAGGAGATGGAGGAGGCAGGGGAGTGTCTCTCCTAGAGCCTCCAGAGGGAGCATGGCTCCACCGATACCTTGGTCTGACTTCTGGCCTGCAGGGCTGGGGGGAACACATTTCTGTTGTTTTAAGCCACCGAGTTGGTGGTAATTTGTTGTAGCAGGAAACCTACAAAGCCCAATGAGAACCCTAGCTGATATTGCTCCAGTGGTGGCAACCCTCAGCTGGCATCTCTTAGAAAGGCTTTGCTCTGTTCCTATTTTGCTTCACTCGCCCTACCCCCATCCCCACCCATATTAGAATAAGATTGAATTTTCTAGCTTGGGTTACTAAGCTTTTAGATCTGGAAACTGTGGCCATTAATCAGCTGTCACCGGATGTTGTAAACAAGGGGCTTTAAAAACCATGTTTGCTTTTTAGGCTGGCAATACTTGGAGGTGAAGCCGGAGCGTTATACATAATGCATGCATTTTAATGGGCCGCGCACTGCAGCCCTCTTTAGTCAGAATGATTCGTTTTAATGTTCAAAATAAATATCAGAGACAATTTGCCAACAAAGCTGATTTTCTTTGCCTGCCATTAACTTAGTCTTTATACCTCTTTATACCTCAGTCTAATGACAGGGGCCCGGGAGCAAGCAAGTGGTGGTGGTGGTGGGGAAGCAGTCGAAGTTTTATGAGCCAGGGGGACCACCACACGTCCTAATGTGCTCAGGACAGTTCCTAGGGAGCCTCTGAGAGGCCAAGTCCTGGAGTAATTGTTCTGAAATTGCATCAAGTGGGGTTGCCAATATCTGACTATTTGGGACCTACAAGAGAGCAATTTCAGATGGTTTAATCTAAACATAGAAAAGTTTCCTGGTTTGTGTGATGAATGAGATCTTGTGCTAAATATGCCCTTTACTCTTCAGGGGGAGGTGAGAACTGAGGCCCAGAGGGCTGAGGGGCCTTGCTGCTGAGCTCCATAGAGGCTAGTCTCCATGCTCCTGGGTGCTTCGCGCTCTGCCCCTAGACTAGTGGTTCTCATTTGGCAAGTGCCCAAGTCGTACCAGACACTCAGCCAGTCTGCCCAGAGCTGCCTTCACCTCTTTGAAAGGCAAATATCAAAGGCACCCCTTGTTTCCGTCCCAGCTTCCTGGGGTGCTGACACCTGAGAAAGGGTCAATAAATCCATGCCCACTCTGGTCATGGTGCCACCCAGCAGTCTTCCCCCATTGATTTTTTGAGAGAGTGGAAAGGAGGAGGAGAGACACACAGAGAGAAACATCCATGTGAGAGAGAGACATCAATTGGCCACCTCACACTCATGACCTGATGGGGAGGGTATTGAGCCTACAACCGAGGTACATGCCCTTGACCAGACCATGACTTTTCAGTCCTCAGGTTTATGCTCTAACCACTGAACAACCTTGCTAAGATTTAAAAATATTAATACATTTTATTTTTTACTTTATTATTATTATTTTGTTAATCTTCTCCTGAGGATATTTTTTCCCTATTGATTTTTAGAGTAAGTGGAAGGGAGGGGGTAAGGAAGGGGAAGTAAAAGAGAGAGAGAGAGAGAGAGAGAGAGAGAGAGAGAGACAGAGAGAGAGAGATATGGATGTGAGAGAGGCACATGGATTGATTGCCTCCCACACCCTAATTAGGAGGCAGGGATCGAACCCGCAACCCAGGTATGTGCCCTTGACTGGGAATCGAACCCAGCACCCTTGAGTGCACGGACCGATGTTCTAACCACTGAGTCACATCGGCCAGGACCACCCCCAGCAGTCTTAATCATTCTTAACATGTAACTGTGGAAATCAGGGACACAGACTGACCACTCATTTGTTTTGATAATCGATTCAGAATTCTTGAAGCTTGCTGAAGATAGGATGGGAGATGCTTAATGCCCCTTAGCAGTTAGAGGCTTATTATTTTATACTTATTTACGTCCTTGTGCAATTACTGGAGGATGATGGAGGAATTCAGAAAGGAGGAGGGTGAGCATGAGCAGGGCTGGTCGGAGTGTGGGATTTGCTACACAAAGCTGATTTTAAGCCCAGAGGTTACCTTGCCAAACAGGGAAGTGTCTTCTCCCCTACATCTTCCAGGGAAATGTGCTTGATGGTGGTGTGTGTGCAATGGGTGGTGGGAATGGTTTCCAGAGTGCCTTCCCTACCTGGAGCTGCTGCAGCTGGGCACTGGCGGGAGCCTGGCTTTGCCCTGCCCACCCGCTTAGAGCAAGACCAGGGCTTTGCACCTCCTCTGGGAGTGGTAGGTCTCTCCAGACTGAGCTGCAGAGGAAAGAACTCGAGCTTTGGAGACATGCTTTCCTTCCTTTGTTTATTCAGTGAGTGTGGAGTCTCAAAGTGCCCAACATTATGCTCAGATTTGGGATAAATTCACCTAGGAATCCAGGCTTCTGGCTGTTTTTGGATCATTGTAAGGTTTGCCGCCTGGCCTCACTCCTGCAGCCTCTGGTGGGTGCTGGGCTGTGGCCAACCTCCCCAGCATCACCTTGTCTGGTTCATGGGACTCCTCCAGGCAGCCTTCCCAGTCCCTGCAGCCACTTGACTTTGAGAACCTGACTTTGTCTCCACTTCCTGTACACAAACAAAGGATGCAGTTGATGCCAAAGAAATTCTTGTGTTTGTTGCATGAAACTGACTCTAGATGGTTCTCCTTAAAAGGTCCTGGATTTCCTTCAAACATTTTTGCATAGCTCAGTCCAGTGCTCTGGGCTCCGGAGAACAAGTCCCTCCCAGGGACCTCAGATCAGGGAGGCACCCTGGTGAGCCGATGCGACACCCACCTCAGGCATCCTGGGAGAAATGGGCACACAGCTCTACGGGCCCGAGCTTGCAGATAATGCAATCATGCCCAACTGTTGGGAGGGTGATTTGGCCGCGTGTATGAAAATGTGAAAAGCTGATGCTTTTTAGCCCAGCCATTCCAGAGCCACATTCCACAGATGTGTTTGCAAAAGTGCCTCGAGGTATAGGCACAAGCCCAGCATTACATAATGGTTTGGGGCAGCAACTAGAAACCACCAGTACTCATTGGGGGCTGAGTAGATAAGAGGCAGTGCTTCCATGCCAAATGGCTGCAGCACAGAATGGAGAAGCTGTTTTCGTGCTGATGTGGAAGGATTCAGAGATGCATTTTCAGCAAATAAAGAAAGGGGCAAAGCAGTGTGTATATGAACACATTTGTGTGTATGAAAAAGAATGTTTGCAAGTATGGCCTTTGGCACAGCCTCCCTGGATGTGCGCTCCTTGCTCTGCCACCCACCAGCTGTATGACTTGGGAATGCCGCGTAGCCTCTCTGGGTTTGGTTACTTCAAGTGTAAGATGGAGCTAATAATACCATCTGATCAGAGAGTAGATGTGAGGATTAAATGTGTTAATACATGTGAAGCCTGAATTGGGATGAGCCCAATTAGCTATTAGCTATTATTATTACTGTATATACTAATATAAATTTTTTTTAAAGAAAACACAACATGTGAGCAGGGGCTAGTTTGGTTATTGAGGGAGATGTGTGTGAGAGGTGAGACTTCCTTTTTATTTTGTATCTTCATGAACAGTTCAAAATTTTAATGAGTCAGCTTTTACCTTTATTTCAAAATTAGTTAAAACACACTCATACTCACAACAGGGGTGAGTGCTATATCTTTCTGGAGTAAAACAAGATGTGGGGAATTTAATTGGCTGAAGAGGCCATATTGGAGCTGGACCTGAAGGGATCATCTGGCAAAGAAAAGAGCCAGGATGGTCATTTCTGGTGGAAGAACTGGTCTGTGCAAATGTCCTGAGGTTGGAAAGGTCATTCATTCAGAGCAGTGAGGGGTCAGGTTTCAGGGTCACAGAGGAGCAGCTGGGGGTGAGGCTGAAGGGGACAGGTCCATGGAAAGTGCTGGTGGATGGGCCCTGGACAATGTGGCTCAGTTGGGTGGGCATCATCCCATGCATCTAAAGGCTGCAGTTCAATTCCCACTGAGGGCATATGCCTGTGTTTCAGGCTTGATCCCCCATAGGGGACAGGTATTACAATCTCGCATTGATGTTTCTCCCTCTCTCTAAAAATTAATAAAAATTTTATTTTAAAAAGTGCTTGTGAATGGAGAATAGATGATATACTTTGTAGCGGGATATGGCAATGCAGCATTCCCATTTCCAAGGCACAAAACTGAGGCACAAAGCAGTGAAGTGAATGCCCAAGGTCACACATCAGGTTAGGGGCACAGAGGCTCTCTGAACTTCTGATGCTCTGTTCTGCTATGAAGTACATGCTTCATCTGCCCCACCAGATCCTTTCTCTGTATAAGGTTTGGGAAACTGAGGTTTTTTTTTTGGGGGGGGGGAAGGGTAAGATTACTTACTAATTTCTATATAATCTGAAAACTTTATATGATCTGTAAAGCTTATGTTTCTATGGAATCCTCACGTGACCATTAGTTCCTTAGGAAGGCAGAAGTATGACAGCTTTGTGGACTAATGCATGTCCCAGGGCCCAGAACAGTTGTGGTATGCAGTAGGCACACAGTGAATACATGAAAAAATAACATTATGTGGGAAGTCAGAGGCAACAAGAACAGGAAGCTTAGACTCCTGGGGTTGGGAGGGAGCCTGAGCACTGCTGTGGGTTGAATTTCTCACCATCTCAATAAAATATATATATTGAAATCTCTACCTCCAGTACTTGTTGTGACTTCGAAATAGGGTCTTGGATATTTAATCAAGTTGAGATGAGGCCATCCTGGATTAGGATGGCCCCTAAGCTGTGTCTTTATAAGGAGACATTTGAAGACACGGGGAAGAACTCCATGGAAGACAGAGGCAGAGGTCAAAGTTAGGCTGCCACAAACCAAGGAATAGGAGGGATTGTTGGCCAACAGCAGGAGCTAGAAGGGGCAAAGGGATTCTTCCTTAGAAACTGTGAAGGGAGCACAGCTCGACTGACACCTGGAGTTCAGACTTCTGGCCTCCAGACCTGTGAAAAGACACATTTCTGACCAGTTATGTGGCAGCCCAGTTATATGGCAGCCTCAGGAAGCTATCCAGAACAGGGCCTGGCTCTGTGGAGTGTGTTGTGCTCGGTGCATGAATGAATGAGTGAATGAATGAATGCATGCATTAATGAGATGATCTGGTCTAGCCCTTTTATCAATACCAGCTCAAGGCAAGGCCTCAGAAAATGTCAGCAGGATGAATGATGAAGTTCCTTTTGTGACTTGGCACTCTGGGCCAGCAGCCTCCTTGGGATGGGACCATTCCCTCCCTACCAGACTGAGGGGCTGGCTGGGGTGGAAGGGGTGGAGAGAGCTGCCTCATGCCACTGGACAGTTTTGCAGGGATGAGGTAATCTTTTCAAGCCACCACTTGGGTTGGTTACCCCACTCACTGTGGCTCCCATGGATGACACAAATGTGTCCTCAGCTGCTTGCATCCAGCTTGCTGCAACCTTCGTTGCATCCTCCCACAGCACATAGGCCAGGGCAGGGCCACTAGGAACTGCTGTTCCTCTTCCCCAGGCTTGAATCCTGCTGTGCCCCTGGGTCAGTAGCATCTCTTTTCTGTGCCTTGGTTTCTGCCTTTCCGCCCTCTCTGCTTCAGCGCTGCTTTTGGAGTGGCAGGTGGGACAGTGATGGTGGAGAGAGCAGGAGGGAGCCTGATTGTCTGGTCCAAGTCCTGCTCCAGCCTGGCCATCTGTGTGACCTGGGGCAGGCCGCTCACCTGGTTGAGCCTCGGGTTCCTCCCCTGTGAGATGGGCCAAGTGAGCAACCTTCCTCTGGTCTACGAGGAGGATGTGGTGACGGTGTGCAGGTCAAGAACATGGCACAGCACTTAGCATGTAAATGTTCCGCAGTGTGGCCATGGTTTCCCTTCCTTTCCAGTCATTGCTCCCATCCTGGCATCAGGAGCTCAAGAGAAAGCACTTTGTGCAGCTGGAACATGTTACTGCCTGGACCTTGCATGTGCTGTCCCATGGCCAGCAGTGCCTTCCCGCTGCCTCTCTGCACCGGACTTACCTGAGCACCCTCTAGGCTCAGCTCCACTGGCTTTTTCTGTTTCTTGAGTTCTCTGGCCTCTGGGTGCCCACGGAGGGACTTGTGCCTGATGACGCAGCCCCTCGCTGTGGGGGCACAGCCCATTCCCTTCTGGAATGCTCCCTTGGCCACACCATCTCCCTCTGCCCTGCACATCATACAGCTACACATGTCTGTCTTTGGCATCAGTTCCTGAGAGGGCACTGGGTGCCTAGACCAGGCTCTTAACCTCCTCTGGCCTGTGAGGCAACCTGCCCAATTCTTTAGGGAGAGAGGTACTAAGAGGGATACCTGGGCTGAACCCTGGCTCTGCCACTCGCCACCTCTGTGGCTGGGGCAGTGACTTCGTGCCTCTGAGCCTCCGTGTCCTCCATGGGCACTAGGGAAGTCAATGGCACCTGCTTGGCCGGTGGCTATGGGGGTTGTGGGAGTTGCATGTGACTTCTCCTAAGGGCTGAGAGAACTGCTGGTGTTGTTACATTGTTGCTGTGGTTATCAACTCTTCCTAGGCCTCGCAGGCAAGTGGGGTGCCCTGGACCAAATGGGTCGCCTGAGGCCCAAGTCCAGCCAGTTTGCCTCTCCTGATCTTCCTCTGACCTCTGAGGCAGGCTGAGCTGCTCTTAGATTTCCCCAGGGGACAGGAAACCCCCGTGGGAGTCAGCTGTGGCCTTCTCTCCTGCAGAGGTGGCTCTGGAGAAGGGAGGCAGGTGACATTGAACATGGTCTGCAGTTCCTGTTAGGGATCTTAATATTATGACTTGCTTCTGTGCTGCTTCCCTGAGTCTCACCGCTCCCCAAAGATAGAAAGGATGCACTGGCTTCCTCCTCTCCGGGGAGTTCCTGGGAGCAGTGGAGGGAGGGTGAGCATCCCCTACTCCCCCAGAAGCCCTCTATCTGCATGTTAATGCCTGGCCAGCACAGAGCAAGTCACAGCAGGGGTGGCAGAGAAGAGCTGGCCTGGGAACTGGAGGAGCCTCTGATTCTTGCCCCCAGCTTGCTGTGTGACCTCAGATGCAGTGCTCACCTCTCTGAGCTCCAGTTTCCTCAGTTGGGAAGTAAAGGACTTGAAGTCCTGCTTCAAGAAACTGAAAATTTTCCTCCATTTCACCAGGAAAAGGCAATGTCTTCTTCCTCTAGGAAGCCTTCCCAGACCACTTTCCTGGCTAGCCTAGGGCCCCTCTTCTGGGACCCATAACACTGGGCTTCCCTCTATTAAAGCACCTGCCTCTCTATGGCACATCTGGGTCAGCCCCAGACTGGGAGCACCAGGTGTCCTGCATCTTGGAAGTCTATTCCTAGTACAGAGTCTGATCAGAGGGACCCTCAACCACCCATTGCACAGGACCTGAGCAGGGGGGCCCTCACTTAATTAGTTGAACTGGCCTTAGCTTCCTGAGTGGGAGGAAACGCTGTACTTTCAGATCAGGGAAATTTCTTGGGGAGCAGGGGGCAGTGGAAGTTGCTGCCTTCAGAAACTGGGAGCCCCTCTCTGAAGAACCTTTTAATGACCAGAGCTGGGCGGGGGTGCAGGAGAAGAGGGAGAAACCTCCCCCATAGGATAGTGAGAGTTTAACTTGCATTTTCCAGGCCTGATTTTGTTCGTGGGCCGTGGCTAGGCCCCAGAGAGGAGCCCTGCTCCATCCCTGGGGGCTCGAGGGAGCACAGCTCAACCAGGCAAGGCGGCTGGCACAGACGCTCTGATCCTCCCTTTCATTCCAGGCTTCTCTGAACATCTGCCCTGTGCCCTCAGTCCTCACACTCAAAGCTTCACAGAGGCTGCTCTGTAGGGAGCGAGCGTCCCTCTGACCCCTCTAGTCTCTTAAAACTCCTGTAAAGGAGAAATACCCTGGTGGAGTGTCTTTTGTCAGATTTTTTTTAATGCCTACTACTGCTCCATGGGTTTTAAAATGGGAAACCCAGGCTCCAAGGGGAGGATCAAGGTGCACGGAGAGACTCCGGGCTGACTTCTCACTCCCAGCTCTGGCCAAGGGCCCCGGCGCCCCGCTGCCCAGGGAGAGAACCACCAGGCTCCCCAGCCCTCTCTCCAGTCATTCTGCCCCCTGTCCAGGGTGCTGGGTTCCTTGATGCCCTGTCTGACATGGAGCCTCTTCTCACTCTTGACCCATGTCCTTGGAGGAGCCTTTCCCGGTGACTGAACTGGCTGAGCATCACTTCCCTCCATACCCTTTAAGGCACCTTTGGAGTCCAGAGACCTGGGTGTAAAGTTGAGCTCTCAAACCATTGGACTTGGGGACTAGGGCAACTCCCTCACCCTCCATGGGCCCAGGTTCCTCACTCAGACAGTAGTAAAGAAAACCTCCCTGTCAGAGAGGAGCAGGGAGAACGGGTGTTCGTATGTGCAACTTGCTTAGTGGTGGCCCTGAGGGCCATTCTGCTCTAAGCCTGCCCCTCGTCAGCACAGATCAAATTTGTACAGCAACTTGACGATACCATGACATGTTAAACTTCTTTTTACAAAAATATCAGGAACAGATCAGAAAATGAATTGACTGGAAATGGAAAAAGTAGTCTTTTCACGTTGAGAGTTTGAGATGGCTTGCCTTAGCATGGAAGAATTCTCAAAAAACAGTGTCTATTTTCTTTCATTAGTCCGTCCATCCATCCATCATCCAGCATCCATCCATCCATCATGATGAAGTAAGCCCTCACTATGATGACCAGAGGGGCTAACGTTGGCTCCTGGATATGATTCCTCATTTATTGAGGCAGGGGAGAGAGATAGGTATGTCCCCCAATTCCTCCAGGGGTGGGCAGAGGCAAGTTTGCTTAACAAAGCACAGGTAATCAGCCCCACATTATATTATGTCTGGAGGTGTGCTGGGCTCGGTCAGGAAAAGCTCATCCCTCAATTCTTATTCACATCACTTGTCCTTACTTGGCACTTTCTTCTTCTTCCTTCCCCTCCTCCTCTTCCTCCTTATTTTTGAAAATAAACCAGACAGAGTTTTTAAAGTATGCCCTTCATCTTTCCAAAATTCAAAGTCAGGAGTTTGCTAGCTCCACCCCCACTCTAATTTCCTTTTATTATGGAAACTGGGAAAATGGCAAGTAATTGCTTGAAGATGCTAGAAAGATTGCATTTTGTTTTGCAACTATCAGCTTAAAAATGATGTTTAAGAAATTATGAATGGGTGATTAACTGTTTTTTCCATTACTCCCCTCTCAAAATCAAAACAACAATTGCGATGCGCACAGTAAAATGGGGACCCCACTGTCTAAAACCAAGCGAGAAACCAAGGAGCCAGTGTCCTTTCTGGGGAGAAATCCACCTCGCAGGCCTTGAAAAGACTGGGCCAAACAAGGTGGTGGACGTTGCTAAAACAAACATGGTCTCCATGTGCTAATTCCTCCCACACCGGCTCCCTCTCCTCATCTCAACAGCAGTTACGGGACTGCAGTCACATTCACTATTTACTGCTTTTCCTGAATCAGTTTGTTTTTGGTAGAAACAGTCTCTGATGCAGCTCTATTGTGCTATTTCAGCGGGTGTTTATCATTTAAAAGGAACAATTTTAATACCTACATTTGCCTTACAGTTTGAGCCATAAATGTGATTTAGGCATCCCCTTATAATAGACTCTTACAAGTGATTGCCTCGGCTCTGAAAGAACCGGTCCTCCAAGTGTTAGCCATGAAAACAAACAGGCTTTTTGAAAGTTTTCCTCTTTAATACCTCTTGAAATCATTGAATAAAAACTGGGTAAATGGGCTGATTTGTGGGCCTTCCTAGCTGAGAATCTGGAACTCCCAGGAATGCCTTAGGAAGGGGTTAGGGTTCTCCCACAGCAGGAGGGAAGGCCCAGCAGGTGTGGCGTCCCTGCTGTGTTGATATCCAGGGGGCTGCTTGTCCTCCCTCCTGTGTCTGGCTACTGTGAGCCCCAGTTCCTCATCTGTGAGAGGGTGGTAGTGACAATAACATGGATGGATGCCCTTCATCAGTGCTACCCAGGGTGGTTTGTGGGCTGGCAGCATCAATATGACCGGGAGCTTGCTAGACACGCAGGTTCCCTGGCTCTGCCCACTTCTGCTGAATCGGGGTCTCTGGGCACAGGCCGGCGGTCTGTTTTATCAGCCCTCCAGGCGACTGTGATGCACGCGAAAATATGAGAAGCTCTGATTTCTTGGGAAACAAGCTGGTGTCCTGTGAAACATCAGGGCAAACCTGCAAGAGTTGCAAGAGCCCAAGAGAGTATATGGGTTCCCTGAGCCAAATGGCTTCCTGTTCTGGAAAGCTGTAGGCCTACTGTGTGCTTAGGACCCAAGCTGGCTTATGACAAAAATGGTGAGAACCAGGACACCAAAAATGGACACCACAAACTAAGGCTAGATATTGGTAGACGGGAGTGTGTGCTGAGATGGCAAGGAGGATGGACAAGTCTGGAAGAGAAGACAGTCCTGTTCATTCAGTTACCCACTATACCAAGGGCATCCAAGGCCCGCCCCCACACCACATTGCCACGGGCCTGTGCCTGGACATGGGTAACTGGCAGAAGACAAGAAGCCGAGCTGGAGAGACAGCGACCTGGGGACCGCCTGGCATGTCCTGGAGGGCTGTGCCGTGGCTAGTGGAGTTGATGTCCAGGTAGTTTCAGAGAAGCCCTGGGGAGATAGGAGGAGGCGAGAGAGTGAGTGCTCTGTTTCCAGAGCTGTGCAGGCAGGGTGCTCCCACAGGGCACAGGGCACCTCAGCCCTGATACCTCGGCTCCTGTGCCTGTTGTTCCAGATGACAGCTGACCTTCTTATGGCCTCCCTTCCCCACGTGGGAAGGCCATAGTCTCGTGCAGGAAAGCCCTCCTGCGTGTATGGGCTGCTTCCTGCTGAGAAATGCTTCCATTCAGGGGAAAAATGGGATTAATTTCCAGCGGAAGCAGCAGTGGCTGACCGTGCAGTGTTCAAACTGTTGACTGTGACATTAAGTAACAAGCCGACTCCTGTCCAATGGATCTTATTAAAATTAACTGTTTTAGCGTTACATTTAAAATCAAAACCAATCTGTCACTCCTAAATTGGTTTCTTTCAACTGCTATTTGTGAGTAAAATGAACAGTTTTAACAATTACATCTCCAGTGCAAATCATAAACTTGATTTACAGGAAAACACTTAATTTACTGCATTTGACTGTGCACCAGAGCTGCCAATTATCTGGCTGTAAATTTTCCTGCCTCCTTATTTGCTTCTTACACAGTATCCTGGGTGCCATTGCCTCTCTCCCCTATGGCCCTGCTGGGGGTTGCAAACCCTGATTTGGGGTTTTGTCTGTGAAGAGAGTTGGGTGCTCAGAATTAGACAGGGGTCTATGTGGAGCTGGGTCTCCGAGCACCTCGGCTCTGTGCTGTTTCCTGTTGTAAAATACTGACTGGAGTATCACTACTGTTTAACCCAGCCTAGGGGAGGCATAAGGAGGGAAAACCAGAGTTCAAGCAGGAGGGCTTTGGAGAAAACAAAGAACTCTTTTTCTTGTTAATTTATTCATCAGGTAGTTGACCAGCAGCGATAGAGGGGCTGTGGCTGTGCAGCAACAGACACAGCGCCCACAGTCCTTGTCCTCAATGCGCTCACCGTCTGACAGGAGGGACATGCTGGATGACAGCACTCTGTGATACCATTACTCGCTGCTTTAATTGTTGGCTCCTAATGAGCTAAAATTCTGGGGCCGGGAAGTATCTGAGTAGAGGTGCTCATCTGCTCAGTCATACCGAGGTGGGCGAGATGACATGCAGGGGCTTTGCAGAGGTGAAATATGAATTGGGTCTTGAAGGGTAAGTAGAGTCTTTCAGGTAGAGAAGGAGAGAAAAGGGCATCTGGGTAGAGGGAACAGCACTGGCCAATGCTTGTGGGCACAGAGATCAGGGTAATTTCAGGGAGAAGGGCATGGTCTGGCCAGGCAGGGATGGGGCAGCAGAAGTATGTGAGTGACAGTTCTGTTTGAAAGGGAGGTTGGAGCCAGGATGCCTCTTTAAGAAGTTTAGGTCCTTCCTGCTTTACAATTGAACCTCTTGTCTAGCTAAGTAGATGGGAGTCACAGCACTGAAATGACCCTTGTAAGTCAGGAGGAACCATGAACTCTAAGAAGTTGTAGGATGGGGGAAGGTTTGCTGGGATTTGGAGAAGTTAAGCAGCATATGCAAACGACATGCAAATTAGATGTGAGCCAGCACCTGCTCTGCATTGTATTGTCAGCCACTTTCTGTAACAGGAGGGTCCCTTCAAGTCAACAAAGGTGGATGGCCCAAACTGGTTTGGTTCAGTGGATAGAGTGTCAGTCTGTGGACTAGGTTCGATTCCAATCAAGGGCATGTACCTTGGTTGCGGGCACATCCCCAGTAGGGGGTGTGCAAGAGGCGGCTGATTGATGTTTCTGACTTTCTATCCCTGTCCCTTCCTCTATGTAAAAAATCAATAAAATATCTTAAAAAACAAACAACAACAAAAACAAAAAACAAAGGTGCGTGAGATGTCTTCTCTTGACCCTGGTTGAGTTGTGGGACACCTGTTGGGACTGCACAAGGCTTTCTCTGCCAGAAGCCTCTCTGTTGGTGGAAGTGTCCCACTGGATGAGGGAAGGACCAGACTTTAGGCCCCAAAGAGCAAAATGAAGTCCTCAAGTTTGCCACCCTCAGGGAGCCCAGGCCTCGGGATTTAGAGGGTTCATTTTCTAAAGATGCCAAGAGGTGGAATGGCAGGCTGGCCTGGAGTCCAGGTTCTCACCCCGCTGCTGCACTCTGGCTCCTCTGTGCTCAGTGTCCCACGGGAAGGGTTAGTGGGACCTACAGTGTCAGAGGTAATGGCTGTGAGTCATGGATCTGCATTCCACTGATTGTCCAGCTCTGACAGCGCCTGAGCCTAGGGAGGGTTACCCAGATGTGATGGTGATGTGGGCTCTTTGTCCTCACAGGAGACTTGGGATTGCCCCCTGCCCACCCCTGGGCTATGCCAAGGAGCTGCCATGGGCCCGGCTTCCTGGGACCATGGAGAGCAGAGAGGTAAACTGGTGGAGCAGCTCTCAGCTGTCTATCCACAGTTCTCTTTCCTCAGGGAGTTTATCAAGGACAGTGGTTGGGGGGTGAGGGGGTGGCACAAGGAGGAGAAGAGTGGTGCCTGGGCCCTGGAAGCTTCCAGGGCTGAATCTTTCTAACTTGTTGTGCGGCCTTGAGCAAGCTCCCTCTGCACATTTCTCTGCACCTTGGAAGGCAGACCAAATATTTCAAAGCAGAACCTTCCCCTGCTGAGAGTCAGCCCATCTTGACCTGAGTCCATTCGGGGCTGGGCTGCTGGGCAGACATATTGGAGGACTGGTGGAAGGGTTTCCCAGCCTCCAGGATGGTACTGAAGCCTTAGGTCCTTGGTGTCCCCTGGAGGGAGTACGGTCAGGGCCAGGCTGGTTGCATCTGTGGGTCCTGGGGGCCGTGTGTGGGTTGGCTCACAACCTGCCCTCTGCCTTCTTCCTCATGTCCTGTCCCCTCTGCCTTCTTCCTCATGCCTCCTATCTCTCCCCAATCTCCTCCCTCCCTACTTTCCGGACACTCCTGATGTGTCCGCCAGCTCTGGCTCTTTCCATGTGCTTTCTTGAATTCTCTGGGTTCCACTGTCTTCTCCTGCTCCTGTCTGTTTCCCTGTCTCCCTGTGGCACCCCCTCCCATCTTAGTCTCCTTGCCCAGGTATGGAAGTCTAAGCTGCTCCCTGCTGCAGTACCTCCTCTCCCCATCTGCATCTACTACTCTCCAACCCCCTACCCAGCTCCCAATTCCTGAGATATCTGGGGGAAACTGAGGAAGGGTCTCTGCTGAGAGTGGGAGGAGCAAGAGGGGAGAGCACTAGAACAGTCAGTCTTCAGCAGGTGGCACTGTTGGGCGACTTTTGCTTGTGGAACCTTGTCATTCTGAAAAAACACACTGGAGTTTAATGGCATGTGAGAACCTTCTTTTAAAAATAAAAATAAAAATAACGACTCATTTCCTGGGCATCATTACAAAAGGTGAAGTGTGTATGTGTGTGTGTGTGTGTGTGTGTGTGTGTGTGTGTGTGTGTTTGATGAAGATGTATGAATGCAGATGCTTGCTTGTGAGTATGTTTTTGTGAGGCTGGGAGTATAGGTGTGTGTGAGCACGTGCCAAGGCCATGAGTGTCCGTGTCTGTGTGTAAAAACGAGGTAGACGTGTGTGCCAGGAGTGTTTCTGTGCGAGCATGTGAATGTGGGTTTTCAAGTTGACCAGTGTGTGCCAGTGTGAGGTATGTTTACCGTGTTGGGCAATGGGTCTGTGCCTGTGCATTTGTGTGGTTGAGAGTGTGTGTGCACAGGTGCAGGGAGTGTTGCGTGGGGAGCGGAGGAGGGGGAGCATTTGTGTCTTCACGCATGTGCACTGGCAGCAGTTTAGCACAGTGATGAGAGGGTGACCATGGGTCAGGCCTCTAGGTTTAAATTCTGGCTGTGTATTGACAGCTGTGTGATTTTGACCTAGTCACTTAGCATCTTTGAGCCGCAGCTTCTTCATCTAAAAATCGAAATAATAGCAATATCTGCCTCTTTGGATGGCTGGGAGTATGAAATAGGATCATTAATGTTAACAGCCTGGCACAGCTCTGGACACGGGCTCAGCAGCTGGCACGGGCTTAGCCCAACAGGCTCAGAGCTGTCAGGCATCAGTGTGAGGATCAGCAGGGCTGGCCAGGCAGGACTTGCTGGGCTTGGAGGTTTCAGTGTGGAGATCTCTAGCGATGTAGAGGCCAAGGGTGTGACAGGGCATCCTGAGGGCCTTCAGGGTCTGTCTGCCCAGTGCCAGTGTGTCCTGGCTCTGTTGGACAGAATCAGAGCTGGAATGAGCTGCATGGTGGAAATCCAAATGCAAGAGCTGAAGCAGGGTTCCAGGAGCCTCAGAGGTCATGGTTTCCAGTTTCTCACTTCCTGGGAGGGGAGAGAGCAGTGCATGCCAGGCCAAGGCAGGGCCCGGAATGCAGGCTCCTAATGTGTGGGCCAGTGGCTGAGGCTCCTGGAACCCTGACCCCGTCCCCTTGCCTCCCTCCCCTCTTCTTCCTCATCTCTCTATGACCACCATCTCCCCGAAAGCTGTAAGTGGAGGGAGGAGAGAGAGACACTTGTTCTGGTTAGCTCCTGAGTTTAAAAACTATGCCTACACTTAGTGGCTTGGAACAATTTATTATTATGGTGCCCAATTTTGTGTTGACTGGGCTCAGCTGAGCCATTCTTTCCTGAGGGTCTCATGCTGTGGGCTGGGCTTGAGGCCACCCAGGAAGGCTGGTTGCATCCCGTCCTGACCTCTCAGCACCCTTGGCCTCTCTCTGGCAGCGTGCCCTCCTCCAGGGCCTCCTCAGGACCAGGGCCTCATCAGCAGGGTGAGCTTAGGGTAGCTGCAAGTTTACATGGCAGCTGGCTCTGGGGGCTGAGAGTGGGGTCTATCGAGCTAAGGGCTATGCCTTGAACTAGCAGCGCCACGTTCCCATATCCTATGGACAAAGCAGTCATGAGCCCACCCACATTCAAGAGGATAGAGAAATCGGACCAATTTTTCTTTATGGGGGAGAACAAGACCATATTGCCTGGGAGCTGGTGGGATGGGTGACACCAATTCCACTCGCTCCTCTAGGGCCCCCCTAGCCCAGGCTGCTCTTTCAGCGTGCTCTGCTAACCATACCTCCCCCTCGATGGGATGGATGTGTGGGAGCTGCCTTTTCTTGTGGGAGGCTTGAGCCTGAACTGAATATAAGCTCTTTGCAGGCACAGGGTCCTCTTATGCCCCCAGCTTCCTGATGCCTCCTGGCCAGACACAGGTGCACACACAATTTATGCTGTGGCTGCACCAGGGACAGTGGCCACCAGGGAATGCTGAGCAGGAAAGACATCTGATACCTTGCAGTTGGCGGAAAATGCTAGAGTTTCGCCCTGAGTGGGGAGGATCCCTTCCTGGCCTGGGGGCAGAGTCCCAGCTCTCGGGACAGTAGATGTCACTGGGCCACACATCTGCCCCAGGTCCAGTTTTTAAACTTGGAAGCAGCCCTTCTCTCCATTCTCCTACAGGGAGAACAATAGAATGGGCTTGGCTGGACAGCAGGGTGCCAGCTACACTCAGGAATGGCTTTCCAAGTGCAGAGACTGTGGGCCACTGGACAGGTTAAATAGGAGGAGTCTTAGATTTACATGAACTTCTCTGTGGTCCTTAAGGACTTAGGGGTGACTATACCCCTCCCAGAGGAGGGAAGAGATGACCTCTTCTGGGATTTTCCATTCTTGTAGTTCCCATGCTGTCAGTTCCTGAGGATAGGGGAGGAAGGCATGAGGTGGGAGAGGAGAGGAGATGGGTTTGCATGGCTGGGGCCTGTCCTGCCCAGAGAAGGGAGGCTACAGAGCCAAGCAGCCCCAAGGCTCCTGGAGCCTCCCTGGGCTGTTCCCCACTCACGTGCTGCAGTTATTTTTAGCTCTGGGATGTGCAGAACATGCCACAGAGAAATAGAGTGGAAAATCTGACACTCAGGCTCCACTTTGAGGAGACACAGTGCCTGCAGCTGGCTGCTGCTTACATGCCTGATCTGCATCTTCCATGTTTCTGTGAGCGGCCTGACTTCCAATTCCAGGAGCTCTTCCATGTGGTCTGACTCCTGGGATTCTACTGGCAGCCATGGCTCCTGATCAGTCTCTTCTCCTGTCTGTTGACCACCATAATGGTGGCCTGAGGACAAGCAAGGCTGTCACCTCCTGGGCCTCTCAGCAGCATGAGGGAAAGACGGGGGTGGGGTGGGTGGGAGTGTCAGGCTTCCCTGGGGGCAGGAGATGAGGCTGAGACCCAGAGCGGGCATCACAGAGTGGACATTGCATGGAGAGAAAAGAGCAGAGCTGGGCCTTGGAGAGCAGTCCCTCAGTCGTTGAGAATGTAGCACAGCCCGCCATGCCAGAGAGTCTGGAATCCAAGTCCAAATCCGCCCAGGAGGAGTGCAAGGAAGAAGTGGGCACCAGCCCGCTCAGGGGAGGGGGCTGCTCCCCATCGGGGGCCTGTGTATTTAATTAAAAATTACTTTAGTTTTCCCCCCCTCTCATTACAAAAACATGCATGCTCTTTGTAGGAAATTTAAAAACACAGATAAGCAAACAGGAGAAAATTAAAAACACCCTAATCCCAGCACTCGGAGATAAACCCTGTAAATATTTTGGTATTTTGGTGGGTATACTGCCAGTCTCTCCCTTTTTCTCCTTGAAACATTTTCATTTATTTTTAATTACACATAATTTAGGAAAGCACTCTTGCTGGAAACATTCAAGCAGTGCAGACCTCGAGAAGGGGTCCTCTCCCCTCCTTAGCCCGCTCCCCCTCTCCTTCTCCTCTCTCCGGGGAATCACAGTGATGATTTTGATGTGCACTGTGCCTGATTTTCCCCTATGTGTACACACGCATTTATATCTGAACATAGGGAAAGATGTGGTTTTATTTTTAGTGTACCTGGTGTTTTCTTCTTTAGCAGAAACGGTATCACACGGTATGTATTGTTCTGCACTCTGATATTGTCACCTAGCCATTAGTCTTGGCGTTCTCTCCATGTCAGCACTCATACCTCATCTCGTTCATCCTGACTGCTGGGAAGAAGTCCTCAGCATAGACACATCAGCCTTTATTTAGCCATCCCCTTGTGATGGGCTTTTAGATTGCTTCCACTTTTTTTTTCCTATTGCAAGAAATGCTCTTGAACATGTGTCCTTGGGTAAGAATGCTTCTCTAGGATCAAAGCTGAGATGAAAAGTTGCTGGTCATTCTCTTGTCAAACATATTAAACAAATGGGAGCATCTTGGACCAACTGTGGCGAGAACCTGCCTCCTCCTCTTTCCCATGCTAATGAGAAGGCAGCTGCAACAGCATCTCCCAGCCTGCTCTGGACACACTGATGTCTGAGAGACGCTCGCAGGCGTGCCTTGGGAGGAGTGAAAAGCCGGGCAGCAATGCCCTGGATGGGTCAGTGTGTACCGAGCGCTTGGAAATTCACCAGCGCACAGTAGTGTGTCAAGAGGCACCCTGAAAAAGACACAGGTTTGTCTTCATTTAGTCTGGCTTTCCCCAGTGTGGGCTGTGGAGAGGAAACACAGATGGCAGCTGGCAGCCACGTGCCCTGCCCACACCTCGGCCCTGTCATTGCAGTGCACCGCTGGTCCCCACACGCCTGCTAACACCTGCGTTTTGTTGCTCGAAGACTTCCTCCTGCTGAGGAGCCTGCTCAGTTGCCCTGCGGCTGGAAGTGCTCTTGTCTCCTGCCTCCAACAGCCTCCCTAATCAAAGACATGGGATACAGACCCCCCAGCTCCCTCAGCCCTTGGTGGGACCACTCCTAGGCTAGTATTTTATGTTAATCACAGAGTTCATGCAGAGGAATTAGGCTCCAATCACCTGCGGTGGTAGCTGGTTTGAAAATGCACGGGTTACGGCCCGCCTTCCTTGTCTCACCTCCTCACTCCTCTACCACCACCCCTTATGCATTGGCGTGTATGTTTGTGTGAGTTCTGGGTCTGTTCCAGGGAGAATCCCAACGAATACTCTGATCAATGATTATTTCATAATGCCTTTATGTAAATGTCCCATATATTTCTCTCAGCCAATCCTGCATTGTTGGATATCAAAGGCTGTTTCCAATTTCTTGCTAATAGAAACAGTCCTGTGGTGGACATCCTTGGAGCTCAAAAGCTGTGCACATTCTTAGTCATTCCTCAGGGGCTATGTCTAGCCATAAAGCTACCATGTCAAAGGGTGTACATTTTTTTTAGGCTTTGGTAAATATTTAAGGCATCTGCATCCTCTGCGCCACCACCATCCTGCACACAAAGGACACAGAGGGGCCAGCTGTGGGTGCATGCTGGGACCTGGAGGTGGGGTGAAGCTCCTCTGGAGGGACTGGGAAAGGCAAACCAGAGGACCTGTCTGGCAGGACCCGGGGAAACAGCCAAATAGTCACCAGAGAGTTCATAGTAAGGAGTTTGAAGCTTGGTGGTTAGGGGTGCTTCTTCACTGGTTCTGGTTTCCAACACTTCTCATCCTGCAAGGCCCATTTGAAACTCCACCTTCTCCAGAAAGTCTTCCTTGATTTTTCTGGCCTTTGTGAGCCACTTCTCATGACTGCACATGCTTTAGTACTAATTCTACATGGTCATGCCACCTCCTGAGGGTAGATTCTGTCAATAAGAACCAGTGTTATGCACAGGGTAGATTTACATGTTTGGAGTTTAATAAATGCTTGTGATAGGAGCTCTGGCTTGGGAACCATGGAACCGGGATTCGAATTCCACTTTTGCAGCTGACCCCTGTGGGGACCTGTGGACCTCAGGGCAATGACCCTGCCATGGACTTGAATGGGAATGAGCACATGTGGGCCCACACTCTCCCCCTCAGCCTTCCATTTAGCCCCCTTTCTAGATGCTAGGCCGGCTGCACTCTGCACGGGCTGTGAATATCAGTGCCTTTCTTTTTATCCTTCCAGGTGCAGGTTTCCGGAGACAAATATACCCTCCATTGCCAGCCCCTCGATCTGTCTAAACACAATTTGACATGCATTGCTATTAGCTTAGCACCTTATCAAATAATGCGGCCTGATCGAGATAAAAGGTTTTACAACCCTTGCTGCCTTTGTTTCTGCCTGCATTCACCCGCCGAGACAGCTAATAATTACCACCAAAGACAAAGAGAAATCTATACACTCAGCGTCGAGGTTCCCGTGTGCATGTTAAGCAGCAGCCCGGGGAAGAGGGAGAGGGAGGAGATGGCCCAGATGCAGTCGGCAGGGCCACACTGGGCCTTGCTCCCTGCTGGAAAATGTGGCTGTGGAGGGGTCTGGGGCTTCAGGCCTGCTGGTTGCTGACGTGACCCCTGTGGTTTGATGCTGAGGAGAGAGATGGGAGACGGGTCCCAGAGCCCCACTGTGGACACATCCAAGCTGGTTAGGTAGGCAGAAATGAAGGGAGAGTCAGGGGTGCAGTTGGAGGACATGGCCTCATTCAGGGATGCTGGGGACCTGGGTCTGTCCTGACTCAGTTACTGGGCCGTGCTGTGACCTTGCTAACATCTCTTTTCCTCTGTGAGCACATCTCTGCATCTGTACATGTGACTCCCAGGCAGTGTGCAGGAGTCAGGAGACCTGGGTTCTAGAACTAGCTCAGCTGCCAATAGGCAGCTATGTATGGTTCTGGGCCTCAGTTTCTCCTTCTTTGAAATGAGATCTGTTTGGGATAATGGTGACAAACATTTTAGACCTCTGTCCCAGGCAGCTGGTATCTCCATGGGTTGTTCCATGGTCAGATCTATATAGGGCATTGACTGTGGGGCCTGAAGAATAGGAGACATTGGCTTTGAACCAAGAAGCTCCCAGGGAGGCAGTTTTTATCCCAGAAACAGCAAACACGGAGAGTGGAATGAGAGCTGAAGGGGTTGGGGAACTTGGGACCACAAATGAATAAAGGAGGAGGGTATGAATGGCGCCGAGGCAGAAGGAGTGGGACCCCCAAATAGGGATGTGTGCAGCAAGAGCAGTGTTATAAACTGAATGTTTGTGTCCCCCATAATTCACATATTAAAACATACTCCCTGATGTAGTGGTATTAGGAAGTGGGGCTTTTGGGAGGTGATTAGGTCATGAGGGTAGGCATCATGAATGGGATCAGAGCTCTTATAAGAGAGGCCCAGAGAGCTCCCTCACCCCTTTCACCATGTGAGGGCACAGCAAGAATGTGGCTATGAGGCAGGAAGTGTCCTTCACCAGAGTCTGCTGGAGCCTTGACCTTAGACTTCCAGCATTCAAACTGTGAGAACTTGATGTGTGTTGTTCAGAAGCCACCCAGTCTGGGGGATCCTGTTATAGGAGCCTCTCGGACTGAGACAAGTGGTGATGAGGGTCACCCAGGAGTTGTGAGTCTCTGATAAGGTAGTGTGGACTCTGGCATCTGTGGGCATTTGCCACTCTCAGGGGATGAGGATTCCCATGGAGTTCAGGGCTTAAGGGGCTGCCTGGATTCCCTTTTCCCCATGGCCCTGCTGCTGTGGAAGGGATCAAGGCAGTGATATGTAGTAACTGTCTAACAACAGCTCTCTGGGGAAGTGGTGAAAGCCTTGATTTGCAGCATTTGCCAATTTCCATAGTGTAAATATTCCCCATCATGGCTCATTTTAGGCTGACAATGTCATGGGACGTGGAGTGGGAAGAGGTACATAGTTGGCTCCATGAGTGGGGGTAAGCTGGCTGCAGCATTCCACAGGTTGGAACCAAAGAGGTCAAGCCAAGGACTCACACAGTGTGTCAGTATTCCAGAGGCAAGGGATGGTGCGTAGCACATGTGCCACCTCTGTCCCCACCTGTGCCCATGGCAGACATCACTAATCAATCGTGTCTCTGCTAAATCCAGGCTCCTCATCAGAGTGCTCCAGGCAGCCACTGTCTATTGATTAGAGTAGGCATGTAAAATGACAACTCTTGACTATTGCTGATCTAGACTACTTTTCTCAAGAGCAGATGGGGAAACTGAGGACAAGATAGGAAAGGGGACTCTTACAAGGCCATCCAAACAGTGTGGAAGAGCTGATGGTGGAAGCCCAGTGCGCTGCCTCCTGAGTTGGCAATCTCCTGTTCCGCCACCCCGTCACTTCTCCCTTTGAAAACAGCCACAAGGGGAACACCAACCCTGCTGCTAAGAGAGGCGACTTTCGGCCTGCGGGGGGCAGCTCTCTCCCCGAAGCCCCCACTTGAAGATGGGGTGAGTCCCATGTAACCATGATTCTCATGCAAAAACCCATCAGCAGCAAACTGATGTTTTTGCTCCGTGCCTGCCCTTGGGATGCATGCGTGAGTGTGAGTGAGCATGTGACCTTCTACCTCTCCACACACAGTTGCGGATGTTTTCATTTCCTATTAGCGGGTGACAAACTTGGAGCCCTCCCCAGAGAGCAGTGGTCCCCCAGAGAGCCACCCACCTGTCTCCCAGATTTACAGTTGGAGCCAGGCAGCAAATCACAATTGAGTCTGAGATTGGCTCCAGGCTAGCCTGCTCATGGCTGCGGAGCATCTGGCTTGCTCTCTTTCCCTTCCCCTTTCCTCCCTGCTTTCCCCTCCACAACACTCAGACATGGTTCTTCCAGGAAGCCCTTGGATCCCAGTCACCTGCTGTCCCCATGCCTCGTGCTTACCTCTGGCTTTCCGCCCAACACCTTGGGCTGGAGCTCCATGAAGGCAGGGCTGTGGCTTTCTTTTCGTAGTGAAAAGACCCCAGCAACTGGTTTCCTCTCCCTTTTCCCTGCCTCTCTCCATCATTGTCTTCATCTTGCTGTGCTTTGGAACCAGAGTTGACAGGTCTGAGAAGAGGCCCGAGCCTTGCAGTCATTCTTGCATGGCTCCCTGTGTGCCTGTCAGCTGGGAGTTTTAGTACCAGGCCACAGAAATAGGCTCTGGCTATTATATCAAGTAGGAAAGACAGGTTGTAGAAAAGGTATTTGCTAGATTACAGGAAGCCTGAGAAGCAAGGTGCAGGCAGTAAGCAGGGGCCCAGCTGGAACACAGCCACAATCCTGCCACACAGGCCACCTGGGAGGGCCTTCTGGCAATAGCACAGCCAGCCCTGGGCCCTGGACAGTTCTGTGGTCACTGTGTCCCCAGGGTCCTTGTGCCGACGCTGCAGCCTTCACCAGAATGGAAACCAGGCCATGCTTTTGTGTGTGCCCTTGGCCAGATTCATAAGTGCAGGCCGCTGCTCTGACCAATGGAGCCAGGTCACCCACCACCCCAGCTACCAGGGGAGGGCCAGGAGCAGGGCCTCTGGGCTTTTTGTCTTCCGTAGTGCATGATGGGCCCTGAGGCCAGCATTGGTGGTGGTGGTGGGGTTATGTAGGGTGGTCCCAGAAAACAAAGTGAGACAGGACTGGGAGGAAGACCAATAAAAGGTGTGTTGAGCAAGTGGGCCAGTGAGGCACACCCCTGCTCTGGGTCCTGAGAGAGTGTGCCTGGGTGTCACCCCCTGGGGATGAGGAAGCCGAGGCATGCTTCTGGTCTCTCATCACTAAAAGTTGGTCCTTGGGCCACCAGCTTCCTGCCTCTGGGCCAAGGTGAGCCCACTGTCCTCACATAGAGAAGCCAGGAGAACTTGGAGGGGACCAAAACACTGGTGGGTGTGCTGACAAGTACTGGTACACCCTTCCGAGATTTCCCCAAGCATGGGAAGGGACTCAAGCGTGGGGGTTCAATGAGGATGTGAGGATGAATCCCAAGGCTCTCTGCTCGCCCCATTTCAGCTCAGGTCCTGCTGTTTGCAATCCTCTCCCAATGCACCCCCACCGGAGTCCGTTCTGATACTAAACACCTGCTCCTGCTGCCACAGGCCTCTTTCCCGAACCCACCCCCCTCACTGTGGGAGCTCACCTTCCTGAGCGGCTTGTTTGGTGGGCTTATTTGGAAATAGAACTTGGGGCTGGTTATCCCTGGGCAGGGTCGTGGACCCTGGATGGTAAGCTCTAGGAGGGGTCTTAGAAATCCCAGCCCCATTTCTAATTATGCAGATGAGAAGGAGGAACCTCCCTCTACAGCTCTCCTGAGTGGCTTCGGGAGGGCATTTGGTGACATGTTCCTGACTCAGCAGCTTTGCAAAGAGGGGAGGTCATTAACATCGCTACCTGGCCAGCAGCCCTATGAGGAAATGGGCACACAACTGGTCATAAGCGGTTTATGGGTAGTACGTTGGGATGCCATCCTTCAGGGGAGCCTGGGCATAGCCAGGGCTGTGAGTGAGGGAGGGGGGCCTTTGTCTTCAGCTCACTATGAGGGAAGCTCCCGGTGGTCTGGGCATGACATGTTTGGCTCTGCTTCCCCCACAGCACCCTGTGGGCAAGTGGAGCCCCTGAGTCCACATGTGCTGCCTGGAGAGATGTTAACCTGTTAGGAGGGGTCACTGCAGGCTGGAGTAGGCAGGTACCCTTACAGGGAGTTAAGACCTTGAAATTCTAGTGGGAGGCAGCAGGTAAGGGGGTGGGGAGTGGGGAGCATGCAGAGCCCTCATTGTCAGGCGGTGCACGCTCTTCTGGCCCAAGTGCAATTTCTTGGGCATTGGCTCAGAAGAGTGGGCTGCACTCAGTGTCACTGTCATAGCACTGCCCTTCCTAACTGCTGATGCAGCTCTGCCTCAAGCCCTCCTTTGTCCATTATCTGGCCTGAGAACCTGCCCGAATCCCAATTGGCTCTTGCACTGCAGGCAACCTGTCCCTGAGTGGGGATGGCACCTGCAGCTGTCTTTAGGCTGTGGGGAGAAGGGAGCAAGCTCTATTCCAGCCCATGGGAGGAAAATGAGCATATATTGAGTATCAGCTGTGAACTTTGTGTACTGTGCCAACTTTGTGTACTGTACTGAACTTTGTGTAATGCCTTATTTCATTTCATCCTCACAATGGTGGGATAATGTGATATTGTATTTCCAGTTCAAAGATGAGAAATGAAAGGTAAGATAGACTTGCACAGGGTTATACAGCCAGGAAGGCAGGGCTGGGGACTTCAATCTGTTTGTGTCCATGGTATCTTCCTTTGGGAAAGTGATGAAGTTGATGGATAAGTCAGACCACCTTAAACCTAATTTTTTGGGGTGTCTTGGACCATTTGAGAGTACAAAGACTGAAGGAAGGAGAATCCAAGGACTTCCCACTTCTCAGTGTGAGCTAGCTCCCAGAAGCCAGGGAAGAAGTCACCCTCTCCCAAGCACTGGGACCCACATAGCAACCTATTTACAGAAGATAAAACTGAGGCTGGAACAGAGAACTGTCTCAGATTCCTCATGAGGAGTAGCCAAGCTCAATATGGCTGCTCTCAGCCCATGAACAGTTTTCACAGCCCTAAGACCCAGACAGGGTTGGGGAGGGCTTGCTCATTACTCACCCAATGGATTTCTCTGGAAATCCGGCAGGCTGGTATTTAATGGTAAGCCAGCGGGGAGTTGAGCTCATTCTTGTGCCTCCTTGTCCCAGCAGAGCTGCACATGGCACTGCGCCCTGGGCTGATGCTTGGCAAGGCAACAGGGACAGACAGAGTGGCAAGTTCCAGATTTCTGGACTACTAGTCCAGTGCTCCTTTGGTGGCCCCCTACTTTGAGTAAGCAGGAAACACAGAGGTCTCCATGGGACTGGAGAGAGTTCAGACATAGGGCTACTAAAGTCTAGAAGCTTAAACTCCCTGTCTCTTGGAAGTGGATGGGGTCTTGAGACTCTCTTACCTCTGGCACAAACCCTCACCTAGCCTCTATGTGAACATTTCTGATGATGTTCACCCCTCCCCATTGTTGGCCACTTCAATTGATATCAAGTTCTCCTCCCTCCTTGTGCTGGTGGCCATTAGCCTGGACTCCAGGCCACTTGACCCCCAGTGGCTGAGCTCCCACCGCTTCTCAGTTGGTGGTGGCTGCGTCTCCGGCTACTCCTTTCTTCCCTCTTGCAGACCCCAGCCCAACTGGGATTTAGGGAGAGGGAGTTAAAATATTAGCTTTTCTAATTATCTTGTGACCTTGGCCATGATACTCATCTCCCCCTGAGCCTTGGTTTCTCCTTTACATAAAATGATGGTAACTTTATTGGGATGTTGTGAACATCAAGCGAAGCATGGGAAAAGCATGGGAAGAGGCTGGCATAGAATGAGAACTCAGTACATGCTAAATAGCATTATTATGACCTCCTAATTCATAAGATCAGGATGGTAGCCCCTGTCTTGCTAAATCACCTTGAGGACTAAATGAGAAGATCTACATAAATGCTGAGCACAGATTCATAGTGAAGCTGGGCCGATGGCAACAGCCATACTTTGTCATGTTATCACTGCAAGAAGAGGAGCCCACTAGTGGAGTGCACGAGGCACAGGCTTTCAGACGCCACATTGTTGATGTACATCTAAGATTTACTCAACCCCATTGATTCCAAATTTTGGGTTCCCTTCCTCCCTCCCAACCTCCCTTCCTTTTTTTTTCATCTTTATTGTTCAGTTTATTAATTACATTGTTCCCTTTTCCCCCCCTATAGTTCCCCTCCACCTGGTACCCATCCCACCCTCTGCCCTCACCTCCCCCTCCCCACTGTCCTCTCCCATAGTTGCATGATTTTTGTCCAGTCTCTTGCTAAACTTCCCACACCCCCTTTCTCCCCAAGAGTTGTCAGTCCATTCCCTCTCTATGTCTGTGATTCTGTTACATTCACCAGTTTATCCTGTTCATCAGCTTATTAATTCACTTGATTTTTAGATTCATTTGTTGATAGATGTGTATTTGTTGTTCATAATTTACACTTTTATCTTTTTCTTCTTCCTCTTCTTAAAGAATATCTTTCAGCATTTCCTATAATTTTTGTTTGGTGGTGATGAACTCCTTTAGCTTTTTCTTATCTGCGAAGCACTTTATCTGACCTTCAATTCTGAATGATAGCTTTGCTGGATAAAGTAATCTTGGTTGTAGATTCTTGCTATTCATCACTTTGAATATTTCTTGCCACTCCCGTCTGGCCTGCATCGTTTCTGTTGAGAAACCCACTGACAATCATATGGGTGCTCCCTTATAGGTAACTAACTGTTTTTCTCTTGCTGATTTTAATATTCTCTCTTTGTCTTTTGCTCTTGGCATTTTAATTATGATGTGCCTTGGTGTGGTCCTCTTAGGGTTCCTATATATTGGGGTTCGGTGTGCTTCTTGGACTCCTAAGTCTAGTTCTTTCACCATGTGTGGGAAGTTTTCGGTCACTATTTCTTCAAATAGGTTTCCATTGTCTTGGTCTCTCTCTTTTTCTGGCACCCCAATAATTCGGATGTTGTTATGCTTGAGGTTGTCCCAGAGGCCCCTTACACTATCTTCAATTTTTAGGATTCTTTTGGTTTCTTGCTTTTTCAGGTGAGTGGATTTTACCTCTTTGTATTTCAAATCTTTAACTTGGTTCTTGGGGTGCCCCAGAGTACTTTTAGGTCTTTGTATAATATTTTTTATTTCAGTCAGTGTATGCTTAATTTCTGATTGGTCCTTTTTCATATCCTTGAGAGTCTCCTTCATATCCTTGAGAGTCTCCTTCATTTCCAACGTTCATTTCCACGTTGGTCTTGATCATTTCCACGTTGGTCTTGCTTATTTCCTTGTAGGCCTCAACCTTTTGTTGGAGCCTCTTGAGAAGCCCTATAACCGTGGTTTTGAATTCCATGTCCAGTCGTTTTTTTTCCTCCATTTCTTTCACATCTGATTTCTTTCCATGTCTCTGCATGGTGGCTGCTTCCCTGAGTTGGTCAATTAGCTTTGTGTGGTAGACGTCCTACAAGGGACAGTGGCTCAGCCTCCCCAGTTACCTGAGGTGGATATGGGCTGCACAGTCTTGCTGAAATTAAGCTCAGGTTAATCGTTGTTAGCACTTGAAGGGGTTGACCTTCAGGCCAATTGTCTGTGAAGCTCAGCTGTGCTCAGGTTGGATGGGCGGAGTCTCGGGCCAAGCAGACAGCGTTAGCTCCGCCCAATGCGGCCCCAGGGACTCTGTGCTGGGGGCAATGGCTGCCAGCACCTCTGAGAGAGAGCTGTTGCCAAGCTGTACTGGCTGCCAGGGAGTTCAGACTCTCCCCAAATGAGTCTGCACACCCAACGTCTCATGCAGGGTCGTAAAACAAAGCAGTCTGCCAGTTTCCCGAATGAGAGAGCAAGTCATAGAGCGCTCTCTATGCAGTCACACAGCTGCACTGCTCCCAAGATCACGCGCAAGCTTGCCTTCTCCACAAGCCGGGAGAGCCCCGAAGCACCCGAGCTTCGGCTTGCCCTTCCACTGTCCACTTTTCACCCTGTATGATAGTGGGTTCCCTGGACTTCGCCCAGAGCTGGAGAATCAGTCCAGTGAGACATCTTTGTCTCCCCGTTCGAGAAAACTGGCTGGTTTTCAGCCGCCCTCCCTATCCGCTGTCGCGGGCTCCAAACCTCTCTCCGCGCATATCTTCAACGCTGTCCTCAGCCGCTCCTCCGAGTCACAGTGTCTTATCTTCACTTTTATTTGTGGAATTTTCACTCGGCCAGCTTTCTGGTGATCCTGGAAGGTGTTTGTTCTTTCATTAAGTTGTAGTTTTAAAATTGCTGTGTATGACAGGAAGATAGGTGTTTTACCTATGCCGCCATCTTGGCTCCTCTCTCCCTTCGTTCTTTCATTTCTTCTCTCCTCCATTCTTCCCTTCATCTTTTCCTTCCTTTTCTCTTCCCTCCCTCTTTCTTTTTTTTGCTTATCTCAAGAAGGTGCATCAATTAGGATACTTTCAGCTGCATTTAAGTCAAAATAGCTTAAAGGGTTGGGAGACTTAATTTTGCACATTACAAGGATAGTAGACTGGCAGTGGAGTCTAATGTAACCCAAATGAGTTTAAAGGCCAAAGTTATTCTGCCTAAGGTGGAATAAGTGCTAGCTATCTGACTTTGAACCAGTTGCTTAACCTTTCTGGGCTTCAGTTTTCACATCTTTAAATGGGTCTACCAACAAGTGCAAAGTACTTAGAGAAGTGCGTGAGACATGGTAAGTGCTACATTAGTCTTGACTCTTACTTATACTGCTATTGGGAACTCAGTGATGTATGCAAGACTTGGATTTTCCCCATTGTCTGCTCTGTCACTGTGTTGACTTTGTCTTCAGCCTTGTGTCCTCCTGGTGCAAGATGGTGGTGACTGTGCCAAGCATCACTCCTCATACAGCACTGTCCAAACCCTGAAGAGAGAATACCTCTTTATCTGGAAGGAGGAAAGAATTTCACAAATAACTTTCTTGGAATCTCATTGGATCAAATGACTAAACTAGTCACTTGGGGAGAGGAGAATAGAATCACCGTGATTGGCTGAGCCTAAGCCAGATTCCTCTTGTTGAAGCCACTTATATTTGGACCAGCTTGGGGGTCTGTAGTGAGAAAGAAGAGGAGTGGAATGATGAATTAGCCAACAATGTCTGACTCAAGGTGACGAATGTAGCCACATGGCTTGATTGGCTAGTCTTGAAAGCCTTGCTGAAGTCACCTCAATGGTAGATATAGGCTGCCATCTACGCTGCCCGGGGTGGCTCAGATGGAGCCCCATGGAAGAGCACGCCAAGGCCTTGTCCATAGTCACTCACAATAATAGCAACTCAATAGTAACTTCCATTTATCCAAACTCAGTTTTTCTGCCCCATCATCTAAGGGGCAGGACCTATTTTTTCGTACTGTTTTTATCTTCATTTGCAGAGGAGAAAAACTGGGGCAAGGATAAGGTGAAGTCATGTGCTTTAGCAGATATTATTAGTGCCCTGTCTATAACCTGTTGGTCCTTCCTGGGGGTCACCAGCAACCTTGGTGGAGAATGGCTGTGAGCGCTAATGGCTCCCCATATCAAGCTGCCTGTGTGCAGGGCAGCCTGGGAGTGCTGGGAGTTAATACACCCATGACATCCCTTAGAAGGGAGAGGTTGGAGTTGGTGGATAACCATTGAGTTTCTTCAGCCCACAGGAGATTATTCTGAGGTGTGTCTTGAGTCTGTAGAGGTACAGCCATGTCCACCTGCTCACAAATGCCTGCTCATGTGGCTTTTCTCCTGCCTATCTTACTTTCCTGCTCTCTTGCCTGGGCTTTCTGTGGTCATTTAACCAAATGCTAAGCTCAGAGGCTGCCTTTGGTATGACCCAAACTAAGCCCCTTGCCTAAGGATGGAGAGTGAGTGATGGCGCTGGGGTGCACAGCAGTTGCCTGTCCAGAACCAGAGCACTAGGAGTAAGCCATGCTGCTGTCATCAGAAGAATCATGAGATAAACAGGAGAACCTCAACCTCAAGCCCCAAATCCTAGCCATGTTCAGTTTGATCTGCGCAAACAGGGTGGTGACCTTCCTGTGTAGTGACCGAACCCAGTGTTCTCTGGAGTGTGGCCCTGCTGGGCTCTGCCAGCCACAGTGACTTATAAACTGCCTGATGGGATGGACCAGTGACCTGTGACTGAATCCGAGCAACAATTTGGCCTTCCCCAGCCGGCTTCAAAGAAGTGATTATGGACCATCCAGGAAATAATACATTTCATGGAAAAGACCGTAATTATGGAGTATTGAGTAAATAATATGTGCTTTTTAAAAGTCTGCAATTATGTATTTATCCTATCTGTAATTAGAGAATTTTTCAAGGGTGCATTATAGGTAATTTAAAAATAAAATAATGACACCACTCAAAACAAACAGCCCCAAACAAAGACAATTCAGGCTGCACCAAACTCAGCTGAGTGATGGCTTCAGGGAACCCCTGTCCTTGGCTTTGGGGAACCCAGATGGCCCGTGTCTGGCCTGCGGCATGTGCCAAACTTGACCCCAGCCTCGCTTTGATGTTTAGAAGGTCACCAGTGCTTAACTTCTCTCCTTGACTGGCCTTTCCTCGGCAGCCTCCATCCTCAGAGGCTTCTTCCTTCCTATCGGGTGACTACGAGGCACCAGCACCACCCCTTACCCTCATCCTCTGGGCCACTTCAGAGCTGTGCTGTCCAATAAGGGGGCCACAGGCCACATGTGACTATTGAAGTTTCAACGAGTTAAACCTCAAAAATATATGCAGCCAGGCCATCAGGTGTCCTGGCCACATTCCAAGTGCTGGATAGCTGCTCACAGCTCATGGCAATTGAACTGGAGAGAGAGAGAGAGAGAGAGAGAGAGAGAGAGAGAGAGAGAGAGAGAGAGAGAGAGAGAGAGAGAGAATCCCCTCCCTGCAGAGGGTTCAACTGGTAACATGACTTTAGCACCAACCAGTGCTGGCGTGACCTCGCCTGGGTCTGAACGCTTGCACTGAGGAAGCTGTTCCTTTGGAAATTTCCTCCACACTGGTCTGGTGGTGACCCCCCTCTTGTCTATCCTTCATTCTGGAAGCCTCCCTGACATCCCCAGCAGTCCCGATTCCTCTCCTTTCTCTTGTGTGTACGATGCTCTCTGCCCGTGTTGTTTTCACACCTACCTGGGGGAGCCCGTCTCTCCTACCCGGAGGAGCCTGTGGATGAGCCCATCTCGTTCATCCATGTGATCCCCCATCACAGGCCGGAATCTAGGAGGCTGGTCGAGAAGTCCCAGCTCAAAGCTTCTGTAAAGATCGTCTCCCTTCCTCATCTCCCAGTTCTATGGCTCTACATTCATGTCTGTTTTATCTCCCCTGATCACATAAACCACAGAATTGAATGCAGTGTCTTGTAGGGAATGACCTGCATCCTGCTCATGCTGCCCATGTGTATGTAGCTCTTGTTAGTTGGCATTGTCACCACCCTGCATTAGGGGGAGGGGGAGTGTGGCCTGAGAGGTGCACTGGGGTAGGATATGTGGGGCAGGGTCCTGATCAGTGCCCTTTTTGGTCATGAATCCCAAAGCCTGAACTGGGATTGGGGGATCAGGGGCAGGTCCTGAGGGTGGGGTTGGTGCCTCCATATGCAAGACTAGAGGGCATGGGAAATGAGATCTCAGAATATGGCCCAGGTGTTGCCAGTTGACAGGTGAGAAAGTGTGGGATCAGACACTGAAGCAGGAGCCCCTCCTTGGTCTTAGCAGCTCAATTCCTCAGTAGAGCTTTTTGGAAAATTATGTTGATCTTTTTTTTTTTTACCTTTATTGTTCAGTTTATTAATTACATTTTCCCCCAAGCTCCCCTCCACCCAGTACCCATCCCACTCTACGCCCTTACCCCCACCCCTCTGTCCTCTCCCATAGTTGCATGATTTTTGTCCAGTCTCTTGCTGTACTTCCCGCACCCTTTTTCTCACCAAGCATTATCAGTCCATTCCCTCTCTATGTCCATGATTTTGTTCTATTCCTCATTTTATCCTGATCATCAGGTTGTTAATTCACTTGATTTTTAGATTCATTTGTTGATAGATGTGTACTTGTTGTTCATAATGTATATTTTTACCTTTTTCTTCTTCCTCTTCTTAAACAATACCTTTCCGCATTTCATATAGTGTTGGTTTGGTGGTGATGAACTCCTTTAGCTTTTTCTTATCTGCGAAGCACTTTATCTGACCTTCAATTCTGAATGACAGCTTTGCTGGATAGAGCAATCTTGGTTGTAGATTCTTGCTATTCATCACTTTGAATATTTCTTGCCACTCCCATCTGGCCTGCATCGTTTCTGTTGAGAAATCTGCTGACAATCATATGGGTGCTCCCTTATAGGTAACTAACTGTTTTTCTCTTGCTGCTTTTAATATTCTCTCTTTATCTTTTGCTCTTGGCATTTTAATTATGATGTGTCTTGGTGTGGTCCTCTTTAGATTCCTATATTTTGGGGCTCTGTGCACTTCTTGGGTTTTCAAGTCAATTTCTTTCACCAGGTGGGGGAAGTTTTCAGTCACTATTTCTTCTAGTAGGTTTTCATTATCTTGCTCTCTCTCTTTTTCTGGCACCCCAATAATTCTGATGTTGGTATGCTTGAGGTTGTCCCAGAGGCCCCTTATACTATCTTCAATTTTTTGGACTCTTTTGGCTTCTTGCTTTTCCAGCTGAGTGGATTTTGCTTTTTTGTATTTCAAATCTTTGCCTTGGTTTTTGCGGTCGTCTGGACTGCTTTTAGGTCTTTGTATAATATTTTTTGTATCAGTCAGTGTATGCTTAATTTCTAGTTGGTCTTTTTTTCATATCCTTGTAGGCGTTGTTCATTTCTTTGTAGGTGTTATTTATTTCGTCGTAGTTCTCATTAATTTTCTCAGCCTTTTCTAGTAGCCTCTTCATAAACCTAATTACTGTGGTTTTGAACTCTATGTCTAATCGTCTTTTTTCCTCCATTTCTTTCACAGCTGCGTTCTTTCCTTTTCTCTGCATTGTGGTTGCTTTCCTGAGTTGGTCCCTTAGCGGTGTGTGATAGGTATCCTCTAAGGAACAGTGGTTCAGCTTCCTTATGCCTTAGGTCAGCCTTAGGTCAGGCTTAGGTCCACCCTTCATGGCGCACAGCTTCAGCGTCTAATGGGCGTGCAGCGTCAGGCTTAGGTCTGCCCTTCGTGGCGCACTGCTTCAGGTCTATGGGGCTCTCGGCGTCAGCTTATCTGTGTGGCTCACGGGTCTTGGTGTTGGGTGGCAATGTAAATCCACCGCTGATCTCCCCATTGCCAGACAACTCTGCCTCTCCCCAAATGCATCTGAACAGCCAAAGTCTCACTCAGGGTTGTAAAACAAAGCAGTATGGTGGTCTCTGAGCAAGTGAGCAAGTCACACGTTCTCTGCCCGGTTGCGCACTCCAATTTACTTGTGCACTCTCCCCAAACACAAAGACCTCAGCCGCAACCGGGAACCTCCTTTTCTGACCTGGGAGCTCGCCTGTTACTCGGGGGTCGGTGCTGTGGGAGGCCTCCGCCCTCCCCACTGGAGAAAACCAGCTGGGCTTGCTGACTGCCGCCCGTCCCTCACCGCTCGCTAGCGCTCCGAACCTCAAAGCTGTGTACCGCTGCTCCCAAGTCACCGCTGCATCCCACCTCTACTTTTATGTGCGGAATTTCCACTCAGCCAGCTCTCCGGTGATTCTGGACGTTGTTTGTTCTGTTGTTAAGTTGTAGTTTCAGAATTGTTGCTTGGACAGCTAGATAGGTGCTCACCTATGCCGCCATCTTAGTTCTCCTCAAATTATGTTGATCTTGATTGTGCTAAGGGAGGCCAACGGCTGGTGTGAGGGATGGTGCACTATAGTGGGAGAGATGCCTTAAGCAGCAGCAGGAATTGAGGCCAGACCCTTCTCCAGCAAGGTGAGCCCAAGGTCACAGGGTCTATGTGCCTACTCCAGTCTCTCTCCCTACCAAATGGTTCTTCTGGCCGAGCCCAGCAGGTGCTGAAGTTTCGTTATTTTTCCTGTCTTAGGGGAACAAGTTTATTTTACCATGGCCCTCCCACCTGAGGTCCTGGAGGGGAGAATGAGACCTACTCTGTGCCTGGCTCTGCTGGGCACTGGACAAGGAACCCATGCTTGGGAAATGAGGAGATGAGTGGGTGGCCCTCCCTGGTTCGCCTGTTGACCAGCATGTGAGCCACAGCCCTGACTAACTCTTCTGAGCATTAGGCTCCTTTGCTGAAAAATGCCCCCATCCCTGTCTTTCTTTTTTCTTTTTCTGTTTTGGGAGGAGGTTTCTTTAAAATAAGCTTACTGCATTAAGAAACTATCCCTTTTTTCTTTAACCAAGTTTAAATTAAGTTGTTATTTCTAACTCAAAGTGCCTTGATTATGATGACAACAAATGAAGAAATGTTCCTGTTTCATTTAAGTGGCAGGAAAGAAATGTGAGTGACCCTGAATTAAGTTTTAAAATTGAAATTGCTATTAGTGATCAAAACACTGTTTAATGGTGTCTGGGAAAGTTATTTATTTTTTATTTTTAAAATATATTTTTATTGATTTCAGAGAGCAAGGGAGAGGGAGAGCGAGAGATAGAAATATCAATGATGAGAGAGAATCATTGACTGGTTGCCTCCTGCACCGCCACTACTGGGGATTGAGCCCACAATACAGGCATTTGCCCTTGACTGGAATCGAACCTGGAACCCTTCAGTCTGCAGGCCGATGCTCTATCCACTGAGCCAAACGGCGAGGGCTAAGGAAGTTATTTATATTGTCCCATGCTAAAAAGGAGTCAAATATTCTAAGTGCCTCTTCAAGTTAGGAAAGAAAACAGCAAGGTCTCATTTCTGTGTCAATGAGGAGTCGCTCTGCTGGGCTCTCATCTGCACTCTCCTTGAGGGGATCGTGGATCTTCGCCAGAGACACTGTTTTTTATTTTTTCTAATGTTATTACATTTACTGGGGCCCTGTTACTGTATTCTTGTGCTCATATAATGGCTAATGAATGTGGAAGGATGTTTAATTTTCTTAGTCAAAAACTTTATTTAAATTTTTGAATAGCTAATATTATTATGCATTCAAAAATAAAAATAAAATGGAAGTCTCCCTCCCTGCCCCATCTGCCCATTCCTGCCCCCAGCTCGACAGCTACTGATTTCTTATGTCCCGCAGGGTGTCTTTCAAATGTGTTTCCGTTAGGCAAGCAAACACGGCTTCATTTCTCTCTTTATGCCCGTGGCAGCGTAGTCTGCACACCTCCCTGTGTTTGATTTTCAATCTGTGTTTTAAGCTACAGGATGCGTGTGTGAAATGCTCTTTTGAAAGGCAGTTACCCCAGACAAAGGTCTTTGAGGGCAGAGGCTGCGTGTCCTTGCTCCATGGCTGCCCTTGGGGCGTGGCCCATGGCAGAGCACAGCACACAGGGCACAGACCTTGGTAGTTAATGGAATCACATTCCTGTCTAGCTTGGTGGCCTCTGTTTTCACACTTATAAAACGGGACTATAAGAGTCCCTTTCTGAAAAGTTTGCCATGATTCAGTAGAGTGTACAGTGCCTGGCACATAGTAGGTGATCAGTAAATGACTGAAATAAGAGCATGGTGACTCTCCACAGGGAGGGCTAGCCCTGTGGCCAGGATGGGGGTTTGCTGTGAGGCTGCTCAGGGGCCTAGTGTTTCCCCTGCAGCCTGTGGAGTGAGGGGATGCAGCTCAGCAAGGGGTCCTGTTTTACAGCAGCGCTGGGAGCCTCCTCCTTTGGGTCCTGTCAGAGGCGGGTGGTAGGTAAATACTGCCGAGTTGCAGCATGATGGTGTGACAGTTGGAAGGGCCCTGTCAGGTCCCATCAGAATCCTGACAGGTTGTCAGGGCAGAGGCTCTGGAAGGCAGCCGCCGCTCATCAGCATGCCTGCCCCGCCCTTGTCTCCAGTGTGCTAAGCAGGGTTAAGCACCCCTCATCACATTGTCATTTAGGTCCTTTTACATGTCTTCACTGAGCTTCTCAGAGCCCAGCGAAGCTGCCGGTGGAGAGGGAAGGGAGAGGCCCCTGAGGCCCGAGTGTCTGTTTACCATTCCTGGTGGTTCTGGTGGGACAAAGTAGAGGTCCAGGTGGGATGTACCCAGATGACCCACCTGCAGCCCATCACCTCTGGCCTCTGCTGCTACAGCCAACCCTCACTTGCCCCTTCTGCCTCCTCGGATCTCCTCCTTGCTGTCCCTGGAGTCACTGACTTGTACAGCTCAACATTGACTGCCTTTCTCCTGGTGTTAGTGAGTGTGCATCTGGCCAATTCCCCTCTGATAGGCTGAGTTGCTTCCTCTGCTCCAAAGTCTCTGGTTTGGGCAGGATTCAGAGCCCATAGAGACGACCTCCAGCCCATCCTACTATTATGCTGACTCTTCCCATCTTTACTCCCAGCACTAGTCTCACCTTCTTCAGCTCCTCTCCTGACACCTTTCCCTCCCATTGCTGGACATCAAGAACCAAGCGGTCTGCTCAGAACTGTTTTCCCAGGTGTCACTTTCTTCAGGGGAAACAGTAATACTACAAGAGTGAAGAATATGGCCTTCAGAGTCAGACTGTCTGGGTTCAAATTCCTTACTAGCTGTGTGTCTTTGGCAAGGCTCAGTCAGTCTTCTCATCTGTAAACAGGAGTAATTGTACCCACCTCAGGGGTGCTGATTGAATGAGTAGATGCAGCTAAATTGCCCTGAATGGTGCTTGGCACAGTGTAAGCTCTTAGTTTATACTACTGATCTCTGATTTTTATCACAAGAAGAAATAGTCACACAATTGTCACACCTATCTCTGTTTGAGAGAGGTGGTAGAGAGGGTAGTGGCCTTTTATTTTGGGAATACAGAAAAGACCAAATCTATTTCACTCTAGTCTCCTTAGGCCTCCACACTCCCCAGCCAGGCCCTTCCCTCTCCCCCGTTCCCACCCTCAAAGGGTTTCCCAGGCTCCAGAATCCTGATGCATAGACCTTGAGCCCTTCAGGCAGGTGCCAGCCACTGGAGTAGTGGGTTTACAAGGTAAGGGTGTATAAGATGTGACAGGCCTGGAATTAGCAATGCAATTCCTCTGTCATTTTTATCATTGGCCCCTGCAGGGAGGAGCTGATTAAATGGATATTCAACTCTTTGCATTAATGCGCATCCAGCTTCAATTTGCATTTCATTAGCCGCACAAAAAGCATAATTTTATTATTTGCCGTTGGAAAGCAGATCTCTGCTAACAAGCAGCTACATGCTGTTACTGAAATATGATGTGACTGACTCGCTTTGCTGTCTTGCTCAGTCTGCCATCTTCTGCCCCTCCTCAGACTTCTGGTTTGCTGTTGAAGGGTGGCACATGGTAGTCTTGGTCTTACCAAGAGGCTGAGCTCTCATTCTAGCCCCCATTCCTCAAGAGGGCATCTCGGCTTTCCCAAGGGCACCAGGTGAGGCCCCACCTGCTCCATTTTCTGATGCACCATAGGAAGCAACTCTTTACTGCTAACATTGTCTTGGACAGTTATTGTTATCACCAATAACATTTCCACTGCCCAAACAGTATTTCTACCATCACAAGACACCACCATTCCTGCCATTATTATCACTCTCATCACCTCCATTACCACCATCCTCACAGTACCTCTATCCTTGTTATTTCCATCATCATCGCCTCCCCTGCTTCTACCACATGATACTACCATGCCACAATCATTATCATCATCACCATCATAATCCCCATACCTACTCTTCCACCACTACCACTGTCATCATTTCTATGACCACTATCCTTATCACCTCTACCACCACTACAATTTTTCCTTCCATCACTTCCATTATCATCACCTCCATCATCATCACCTCCCCTACTTCCACCACATTGATACTACCATGGCCATAAACATCACCATCACCATCACCATCACCACCTCCATCCCTACCTCCACTAACATCACCACCACAATTGTCACAATCTTCACTACCACCCTAATCATCACCACCACCATGATGCTCATTATCAATTCCATCACCTCTGCCATCATGACCATCACCTCCACAATGCCTATACTATCTTGGCCATGCCCATTAGCACCATCACTGTCATCCCCTCCACTGCTGCCATCCCACTACTTCCACCCTGACCACCATAACCATCTCCATCACCCCCTTACCAGCTTCACTGTACCAACACTAATGTTGTCTTTATCACTATCACCACCACTGTTCTCAGCACCTCCATTATCCCAATACTCTTATTCCCACAACCAACACCATCATCATCACTGTCTCTATTGACATTATCAAAATTATCTCTATTATCATCACTATCACTGTCATTGCTAACATCTGTACCATTAACACTGTTGTCTCCATTACTTCCACTTCAGTGAGTACCTTGACCTTGTGTGATGTTGATGGAATAAGCAGACTGGCTGGAACCTGTGAGAAGAGCAGGGCCTAGGTGACCAGTGCTGCGAGGGGCTGGAGAATGGAGCAGAGGGGATGGTGCAGTACAATCAGTGAGAGCATGACTTTGGAGGCAGATAGAATTGATCCCATTTATTGTGGGTGCTTGAGTGAGTTACTTTTCTGAATCTTAGTTTCCTCCTCTGTAAAGTGGGGCTAATAATACCCTGTTCATTGAGTTGAATATTAATTAAATGAGAACATGTATATTGAGAATCCGTGTAGTACACACTGTCAATTCAAGTTCCGCTTGTCCACCCTAGCTTCTGCATGCTTTTCTCCTAACAGCTTACAGTTGCAAGCTTCTTCTGAGGGCCACCTTTAGGCTATTATAGTTGCTTCACCCAGAGGTTCCGAGAACAGGAAGTGCCTCTAGAGTGGCTTGTAGCCAATGATCAACCAAGGCAGGAGTAGGAAAGCCTAACTCCTTTGCTTCAAAGTGGGACAATGTCTGGAGGTATAACTGAACTCCCCTGAAGGATCAGGTCATGCTGGGACTTTACCTGTAATTGTGTCTCTACATGGCTTCTTCCTCATTTTGATTCCCCCACTACCTTAATAATGTTCTCCCAGGAGCAATTTCATAATCCGTCATTTGCATATTTATCTTCATCTCAGGGTCTGCTTGTGACATGGCACATAGCAGGATTTCAATGTGCACCAACCAGTTCTCTGCCTCCTCTCCTCACAGTTGTCAAGTACATCAGTTAACAGAGGGCTTTCCCACTTGTTCATTGGAAGTGTCTGCTAATCTGGCAGTTTCTAGAGCTGGCTTAAAAGGAAGACCATACAATGATTTTCTGCTCCCCTGCTTGCATTCAGTGTGACCTTGGGCAAATCAATTAATCTATCTGAGCTCTGGTTTCCTATCTAGTTCTCCTAACCTCTTGGTGAGGCAGGGCTATTATTATCTTAATTTTTCAGATGACTGAAAGTGATGATAGATAAGAACATAGAGTGAGGTGTTCTTGCCCCCTGCCCCCAGATCAAGAATCCTTTGAGCTACATTTCTGACAGTACATCTGGCTTCAGGTCACATAATTCTCCCCGTGCTCTTGCAGAGTGGCCCCTTGAGCTGGCCTTCCTATGATGTCTACCCATTGCATTTGGTGGAGTTTTGGGGATTGCTCTGAATGATCATTCCCTTTGAGGACAACTTCCTAGACCTGCAGGTTTCCTCTTTCCAAGGCCACTCCTTGTGAGGAGGGGCTAGGGCAACCCCTTACACATCACCGACACCCAGATCTTTCTCTTCTTCATCTGTGTTCACCAGCCCTCTATCAAAGAGCTCACTCAGCATGTAGAACTGTTTCTGAGCCTGGCCCCTCTCTCCTCCCTGAGATGTGCTGGCCTAGAGGACATTCTCAAAAGGAACTTAGTAAGGTAGACTTTGGGTTCAGACAGACTTGGATTCAAATTTCAGGTTTACTGCCTCTTAGCTGTGGCATCTTAGGCAAAGCACTTTGCTCATTTGAACATCAGTATCTTAATCTGTGAAATGGGTCTAATAGTATCACCCATGTCACTGGGCTATTACTGTGAGGATCAAATGGTGTCATGAATGGAGAGGACCAAATCCTACACCCAGCCTACAGTGAGCGGCATCTGGAACTGAGATGTGACCAACATCTGCTACTGCTGAACTTGGGGAGCTAGAGCATTCTAGGCCTTTCACCTCCTACTGTAGGTACCACCCTCACTCTTCCTGGTGCCTCAAACATAGCTATCTCCCATTGGAGTTGTGGGGGTAGAGAGTTCTGCAGGCAGCAGATGCAGCCTGAATGGAGCAGGCCCCAGCTCAGGTGCTGATTACTGGGGTTTGACTGGATACACATCTCCAGACTTCAAGGCAAGCATCTCTGGCCAAACTCACCAAGGTGATCCTAAATTGGCACCCCATGGAGTGAGCTGTCTGATTCTACACAGAGAGTGTTTTTGGTTTTCAAAGAACAAAATAATTTAAAATGCATAAGGCAAAAAGTGGTATTAAGTTGATCTGCTAGGTTCTCCAGGCTGGGGGATCAATTATCCACACTCGACTCGTAAAGCCTTATTTGTGAGTTCAGAATTTATGATCTGTCTGAAGCTCTAATTACCAGCCTTCTCTCTTTTAGTCTCACAGGTCTCTTTTCAAATTTATTTTCTTGTTTTCCCCTGTCTGGGGCCAAATAGCTCCTGCTCCTGAAGGAGAAGCTGCCTACTTGAGGACAGAGAGAGGCAGATGTCCGGATTAGGACTTCTCTGGGCACTTTGGGGAACAGGAGGGAGGCAGGAAGGACCTTAATGTATCTGTATTAATACGTGGACTGTTTTTATTTTTAAATGTTGTCAAAGTCATTATGCTTATTGTTTAAGGAATCATCTAATTCCACATGGTATACTTTATTTTCCTTTCCTGCACAACTTTTTGTTTTCCCGAGAGCAGATAACTATCTTGTGTTTTTGCTTGTTTACCTGTCTATGTATTTGTCACTAATTTGGTTTCAATGGCTCTGGCGATTGCTGTGTCATCCATCTCTCAAGGCCTTCACATGCCTCAGGGACTCGATCCACTTATCATCCTGAATGGTTCCACCTGCGTCTTCTGACCCGAAGCCTCAGAACAGCAGCTCTCTGCCCTGCCACCGGCCACCGGCTCCTCCGGGGGCCTTTGTCACCCCCCTAGAGATGCCCTTCTCCTCGCTCCTGGGTCATTTCCTATCTTTTCAGTCTCCCTCTACTTTGGTTTATGACTTTGTCTTAATACAGCACACCCTAACATAACATAACATAAATTAATTAATTAATTAATTAATTAATTTTTAATCTTTATTGTTCAGTTTATTAATTATATTGTTCCCTTTTTCCCCCCCTATAGCTCCCCTCCACCTGGTACCCATCCCACTCTCCACCCTCACCCCCCTCCACTATCCTCTCCCATATTTGCATGATTTTTGTCCAGTCTCTTGCTGCACTTCCCACACCCCTTTTCTCTCCAAGAGTTGTCAGTCCATTCCCTCTCTATGTCCGGGATTCTGTTACATTCACCAGTTTATCCTGTTCATCAGCTTATTAATTCCATTGATTTTTAGATTTTTGTTGATAGATGTGTATTTGTTGTTCATAATTTATACTTTTATCTTTTTCTTCTTCCTCTTCTTAAAGAATATCTTTCAGCATTTCCTATAATTTTTGTTTGGTGGTGATGAACTCCTTTAGCTTTTTCTTATCTGCGAAGCACTTTATCTGACCTTCAATTCTGAATGATAGCTTTGCTGGATAGAGTAATCTTGGTTGTAGATTCTTGCTACTCATTATTTTGAATATTTCTTGCCACTCCCATCTGGCCTGCATCATTTCTGTTAAGAAATCTGCTGACAATCATATGGGTGCTCCCTTATAGGTAACTAACTGTTTTTCTCTTGCTGCTTTTAATGTTCTCTCTTTGTCTTTTGCTCTTGGCATTTTAATTATGATGTGCCTTGGTGTGGTCCTCTTAGGGTTCCTATATATTGGGGTTCGGTGTGCTTCTTGGACTCCTAAGTCAATTTCTTTCACCATGTGTGGGAAGTTTTTGGTCACTATTTCTTCAAATAGGTTTTCATTGTCTTGCTCTCTCTCTTTTTCTGGCACCCCTATAATTCGGATGTTGGTATGCTTGAGGTTGTCCCAGACGCCCCTTACAATATCTTCAATTTTTTGGATTCTTTTGGTTTCTTGCTTTTTCAGCTGAGTGGATTTTACCTCTTTGTATTTCAAATCTTTTACTTGGTTCTTGGGGTGCACTAGAGTACTTTCAGGTCTTTGTATAATATTTTTTATTTCAGTCAGTGTACGCTTAATTTCTGGTTGGTCCTTTTTCATATCCTTGAGAGTCTCCTTCATATCCTTGAGAGTCTCCTTCATTTCCTTGTAGGTCTTGCTTATTTCCTTATAGGTCTCAACCTTTTCTAGGAGCCTCTTGGGAAGCCCTATAACTGTGGTTTTGAATTCCATGTCCAGTCGTTTTTTTTCCTCCATTTCTTTCACATCTGATTTCGTTCCATGTCTCTGTATGGTGGCTGCTCCTCTGAGTTGGTCAATTAGCTTTGTGTGGTAGACGTCCTACAAGGGACAGTGGGTCAGCCTCCCCAGTTACCTGAGGTGGATATGGGCTGCACAGTCTTGGTGAAGTTAAGCTCAGGTTAATCGTTGTTAGCACTTGGAGGGGTGGACCTCCAGGCCAATTGTCTGTGCCGTTCAGCTGTGCTCACATTGAATGGGCGGAGTCTCGGGCCAAGCAGACAGCATTAGCTCTGCCCTATGTGGCCCCAGGGACTCTGTGCCGGGGGCAATGGCTGCCAGCACCTTTGAGAGAGAGCCGCTGCCGAGCTCCATGGGCTGCCGGGGAATTCAGATTCTCCCCAAATGAGTCTGCACACCCAATGTCTTACCCAGGGTTGTAAAACAAAGCAGTCTGACGGTTTCCCGAATAAAAGAGCAAGTCACGAGTGCTCTCTGCATGGTCACGCAGCTGCGCTGTTCCCAAGTTCACATGCACTCCACACAACCTCGCCTTTTCCACAAGCCGGCAGACCCCTGCAGCACCTGAGCTGCGGCGTGCCCTCCCACTGTCCAGTTTTTACCCCGTATGATAATGGGTTCCCTGGAGAATCAGTCCAGTGGGACGTCTTTGTCTCCCCTGTTCAAGAAAACTGGCTGGTTTTCAGCCGCCCGCCCTATCCACTGGCGCGTGCTCCTCCAAACCTCTCTCCGCGCGTATCTTCAACGCTGTCCTCAGCTGCTCCTCCGAGTCACAGTGTCTTATCTTCACTTTTATTTGTGCAATTTTCACTCAGCCAGCTTTCCGGTGATTCTGGATGGTGTTTGTTCTTTTGTTAAGTTGTAGTTTTAAAATTGCTGTGTATGACGGGAAGATAGGTGTTTTACCTATGCCGCCATCTTGGTTCTCCACTGCCTCCCATAACTTCTAAGAAAGGATTCTTGTGAAGCAAAAATTTTGCCTTTGGAAGATCACCCTTGCTTAGTTGATTGGCTATAGATTTCAGAGCTGGAATTTTTCTTTAAAAAATCTGAAGCCTTTTCACCATCATTTTTTGGTTTCCAGTGATGTAGATAAGTTAATGTCATTCTACATCCTAATTCTTTGTAAATTACCTTTTTCTTTCTTTCTGTGAATGCTACCAGGGTCTGTGAGGTGACCTTGCTCTGCGGTCTGTGCTGAAGGCTTATTTTTAACTATTGTGTCATGCACTTAATTGAACTTTTAGTTTACAAACTCATGCCCTTTAGTTCTTGGAAAATTTCCCAATTTACTTATTTGATGACGTCCTTCCCTCTATTTCTTTGGCTCTCTTTTCTGGGAACACATAATAATTTATACATCAGCCTTCTTGGATTAGATCCATAATTTTATGTTTTTCCCTTTGTATTTTTGACTTGCTTTTGAGATATTTCTTCAGTTCCTTTCCTAACCCTTTTATTAAGTTTTAGCACTTTCTTTTACATTTAGTTTTCAGATCATTCTCCATACAGCCCCTGCATGATTGTGCTAAGAAAGATGTATCATCTTGAAGATGTCCACAGCTCTCCACTGTCTCAAGAAGTCCCTTTCTTGTGGTGACCTACAGGCCTGTCCTGTTTCTCCATCCTTGTCATGTAGCCTCTCCATGCAGCCAGAGCTGCAGTTGTCCAGCCCCCGCCCCACACTGAACATGCGAAGCAACCTCTCACCCGTGCCTTTGCCCAGACTGCTGCTTCTGCTTAGACTTCTCTTGCTCTGGCTGCTCCCATAGCTGACTTTGGCCTGCCGTCCCCACTGGGTTGTGAGGTCCTTGCGCACAGGAGCTGTGGTGGAGTCACATCTACTTGGCCAGCACCTGTAATAAGGTGTTCAGTCCATAGTGGATGAAACTTGATGAACGTGTGTTTGTTGAATGCACTCCTGTGTAAACCTCTGGACTGGTCTTAATGGAAATCCAGGGGGGATCCCAACATACCCCCTTAATAGGGCGATTCCATAGGGTGGGTGAGGGCTCACCATGGATGTTCATGTATGCACACACCCACGCTCACACAATCTACACACATTATGCCTATACATGCAACCCTTCGCAGTATACTAGGAGAGGGATACACATAGAACTGGAGAATTGTCAAGAAATAAACTCCCTCCCAATCCAGTTAGATTAAACATCAAAGGTTTTGGAAGGGACATCAGAGTGTTGTCTCTTCAGATAAGCACACAGTCTCAGATGTTTCTGCCTAGCCTCTGCCTCCCTGGGTGGGCATCTCTCGTTGGTCCCTGCTCCCCCTCTCTGGGCTTCTATTTTCTTCTCCTCCCTAGTTTCCTCGAGATGCTTCATGCCAGTGGCCCTGGGATAGGAGTTCCAAGTAAGGACCTCTGAGCCCTCATTCTGTCTTGTTTTCTTCCTTGCTGTGTGAGAAAATGGAGTTGTTGGACCTGAAGCTGAGTCCTGGCTGGATTTTCTGCCTGTGTTACCTTGAGTGAATCACTAACCTCTCTGAGTTTCGTATACTTGTATATATAACTAGAGGCCTGGTACACAAAATTCTTGCACAGGGGGTGTGTGTGTGTGTGTGTGGGGGGGTGTCCCTCAGCCTAGCCTGCACCCTCTCCAATCTGGGACACCTCAAGGGATGTCTGACTGCTCGGTAGGATTGGGCTTAAATGGGCAGTTGAACATCCTTCTCACGATCCAGGACTGCTAGCTCCAAACTGCTCGCCTGCCTTCCTCCCTGATTGCCCCTAATCGATTTTGCCAGCCAGCCTGATCACCCCCTAACCACTACCCTGCCAGCCTAATAGATGTCTAATTGCTTCCCTGCCAGCCTGTTTGCCCCCAACTTCTCTCCTCTGCCAGCCTGGTCACCCCTAATTGCCCTCCCCTGCAGGCTTGATCGCCCCCAACTGCCCTCCCTTGCAGGCCTGGTCCCTCCCAACTGCCCTCCCCTGCTGGCCTGATGGCCCACAACTGCCCTCCCTTTCAGGCCTGGAACCTCCCACTGTCCTCCCCTGCTGGCCATCTTGTGGTGGCCATCTTGTGTCCACATGGGAGCAGGATCTTTGACCACTTGGGGGCAGCCCTCTTGTGTGTTGGAGTGATGGTCAGTCTGTGTATTTCTCTTTTATTAGATAGGATAGAGACCTGATGCATGGGTGGGGGCCAGCTGGTTTGTGCTGAAGGTTGTCCTGGATCAGGGTGGGGATTCCCTTGGGATGTGAGGCAGCCTGGGCGAGGGGCCTGTGGTGGTTTGCAGGCTAGCCCCATCCCCCAGCAACCCAAGTGGAGGCCCTGGGATCTGGAATTAATTTATGTTCTACAATTGAAACTTTGTAGCCTGGAGTGGAGCTAAGCCTTCCGTTTGCTCCATGACAACAGGCATTTCTATTTGAAACTTTGTAGCCTAGAGTGGAGGCCTAGGCTAGGGCTGCAGAAGTTTGGCTTCCTTCATGGCCCCGGCAACCCTAGCCTCTTCTCTCTCCAGCTCTGTGGCTGCTGCCATTTCTGTTGGGATTATGTATCTTCTATAATTGAAACTTTGTAGCATTGAATGGAGGCCTAGGCTGGCAATGGCAGGCAGAAAGCTTGGCTTCCTCTGTTGCCAGGGAAACCCAAGCTTCCCTCCTGCTCTCAGTGGTGGCAGCCATCTTGGTTGAGGTTTATTTGCATAAGTTGCTCCTGATGGGCTGGTGGGCGTGGCTGTAGGCATGGCTTGATCAGAGGTATGGTCAATTTGCATATTACTCTTTTATTAGATAGAATGATGACAACAGGATGGAGTTTCCAAAAATTCTCTCTCTGTAAGTAGCAGCAAACTGGGAAGGCTGAATTCTCTAAGCTTAGGCTAACTGGGCCATACTTCAAGGGAGCCCTGCTTTGATAGCAGCTCCCATTCCCCAGCATGTCCTGTGCGCTGGGCATTGCCCTAAGTGATCCAGGTATGTGGTCTTGTAGCTGATGTCACTACCACACAAATATGCCCGCAAGGTATTGTTGTCATCAATGTGTTCATGAGAAAAAGGAAGCTCCGGGGAGTTAAGTGATTAGTTCAAGGCAGAAAGCCAGCCAGGACTCAGGTCCAGGTCTGGCAACTCTACTCTTTAACACAATCAGGAAGAAAATGAGAGAGAAGGAGGCACAAAGGTCCTTATTCTGAACTCCTCTCCTCCGGCTCCTGGCATGAGGAGTCTCAGGGGAACCAGGGCAGGGAGATGGGATTGTGGGGGGCCCACACAGCTTTTGTTGCTGGGCCAAAGCAAGAGAGACAGGAACCTGGGAAACCCTTGTCTCTTCCCACTGCACATCTTGCATGATATTTTGGGGTGAGGGCATAGGCGAGGAGCCCGGATGTGGCCCCTGTCATTGCCTCACTCTGTGGCTGACATCGCCAGGCAGGTGCCAGGGCAGCGGGAAGATTTAGTGGTACAGCTTGGGAGGGGCCTCTGAGACTATCCAGCCTGAACCCTTGCCTCATTCTGCAGCAGGAAGGCTGACTCCCCAAGGCTGCCTGGTGAGGGGGGCAGGACTGGCCCATGGTCCAGGCCTACTCTTGTCTATCCCAGGGCTCTGCTCATGGCACTTCAGAGATGCCTCTCTGGCTCTGGAGGGCAAATGACTCTACCAGGAACATGGTTCAGAGAGCCCAGGGGGAACCAAGAAGAACCTAAGATGAGTTGGGAGAGCAGGATGGGATTCAAGTTATTCTAAAGTGTGACTTGCATTTTTAAGAAAGAGGTGCCATTTCATCACTTTAGGTGCCTGACAGCAACTCCAACAACCAGGGAGGGCTTCATGGAGGAGACAGTCCTCACCTTGAACCTTCTAAATAGATCTCAGTCTTGTCACTTAACATTTTGGTTGGCACATCATTAGGGACAACAACTAGGCATCCTCCAGAAAAGCTGGATCACCCTACGACCCAGAAGGTCTGCTCTGTTGAGTGGAACCTGGGAAATCCTGGACAAATGCCTAGGGAGACGTGGTTGAGAATGTGCACGCTGTGCTACTGGTGGTAGAATGGAGGGAGGACCAATGCCCATCACAGCAAGATGGCTAAGTAAGTCATGGATGTTCAGAGTTCTCTCTGGAACAGAATGCTGAGCAAAAAGGCAAGCCTCAGAAAAACATGGAGTGTATGTTTTTATTTATGGGAAATTAAAAAACCTGCCAAGTTTCTTTAGGTATACAAACATATATAGCACAGTTAGAAATATTTGCAAAGGACTGAGAAGAACCATGTTAGAATGGTAGTGTTTGTGGTTCCTACCTGGGGGAGGAGAGGAGCTGGGGTCATGGAAGGTCATGCAAGGGCCTAATAGAGTGATCAATTCAATGTATTCAGCTGGCTGGTGAGGATGTGTGGGTTATGGGTAATCTTAGTCTTATAAAATCTGTAGCATATTTTATAATTGTTATCCTGCATTTCAATAAATATTTAGAAGATTTAAAGGTGCAGATTTAAAGAGAACATTTTATAAAATACAGAAAAATAAACAAAACATACAAGTCACTCATTCTCTCACCACAAGAAGATAAACACAGATAACCTTTTGGTGCAGGTTGTCTGGGCATTTATTTATTTACTTTGGTCACGTTTCTGTCTCTGTGTGTATGGTGTGCAGGCCGAGACTGAGCGGGGACCAGGTTTTTTCCAAGGGGAGACCTGGTGATTCTACCCAATCACCCCCAGCAATTATGAATGTAGGGGTAGTGTTCTTTTTTTTTTGTGGTTCAATGGAGAAGGTTTGGGGTACTATTTTTCTGGGGCATATGGGTGGGACAAGGAGAGAGTCTGGCCTGAAGAATCATAGTTTTGGCTCAGGGATTATGCAGAATCTGGTTGAGTGGCATTAATAAACGATGTGGTGAGACTCGGGGCTGGAGAAGGCCCACTTTGGGATCCAAAATACTGTCACTTAAGTGCTAGAACTGAGTGGCAATGTGGGATGGGCCAGGGACAGTTCCTGAGTGGAGCAGTCCCTACTAAGTCAGATGATGGTTCCTGTCGGAATAGTGTCTCCTTGATTGGCCCATGGTGCCCGCAGGAGGGACAACCAGGCTTGCTCCTGAGGACCCGGAGACACCTGCAGCATCTCCCAGAACAACTGGGGGCGATTTTGAGGGAGGAGGCAACACTTTGGAGTTACGCAGGTGGGAGCTCAGAGCTGTCTCAATTTGAATATGAATGCTAATAAAATGGCATTTATATGCACAGCTGTCATTAAATAATATTTGATTAAATAATTTTTAATGGTTGCCATAGTATTCCGTTGTTTGATGAATTGTGGTTAATTTATCTGATCCTTATTGTTGGGAAATTAAGTTGCTTCTCTCTACAAAAAACTCTGCAATAAATATTTGTGAGCATTCATGACTGCTTCCTAAGGAACATTCCTGGGGCAATGGGTTTGCAAAATTATAAGGATTTTGATACAAATTGCTAAACTGTCTTCCAGGATAGACGTGTGAATTTATACTCCCATCAGCAGACAGTAAAAGTAGCTGTTTCCCCACACTCTTGCCAAGAAGAGATATTATTTTAAAATATATTTTGCAAATTGAATGGCCAAAAATTATGGGATGTCATTTTCATTTCTTTGTTTTGAAGAGAAGGTGAACTTAAAAATGTCTATTGAACATTTATTTTTGGTATTATTTGTTCATCTTTTGTAATTTTTTTCTAACTGGGTATTCATATTTTTCTAATACAATTTGGAGGATTATTTATATGTTGAGGATGTAACTCTTTTTCCATTATGTGACTTGCATTTTTTTTAGTTTGTCTTTTACATTTTATTTGTTTTTTGTTGCTTACTTTTATTTTGAAATAATCTCAAGCTTATACAAGAGTTAAAAGTACAGTACAAAGACCTCCCCACTCCCAGACCCACTTGGGAGTAAGTTGCTAACCTGATGCTCATCATCCCTGGATATTTAGTTCATATTTCTTGCATTCAAGTTTCAAGGACATTCTCCCTCAAAACCACAACATGACTGTAAAAATCAGGAAGCTGATCTTGTATGTGGGCACCAGCTATTCCTCAGACTCCATTCAATTAAAAAAATTATTTTAGAGAGAAGAAGGAAGAGAGAAAGAGAGAGAGAGAGAGAGAGAGAGAGAGAGAGAGAGAGAGAGAGAGAGAGAGATTGATCAGGTGCCTCCTTCCCCACCCCTCCAGATTGGAGATTGAGCCTGAAACCTAGGCATGTGCCCTGACTGGAAATTGAACCAGCCACCTTTTGGTGAACAGGATGACACCCAACCAACTGAGCCACACTGTCCAGGGCTCAACTTTTGCCAGTTTTGTAGCAAAAGGATCCAGTTCAGAATCACGTGTTGGATTTAGTTGTCATGTTTCATCATTCTCCTTCAATCTGGAACAGTTCCTCAGTCTTTCCTTGGCTTTCATGACCTTGACAAGTTTGAAGAGCACAGGCCAGGCATTTTGTTGATTGTCCCTTGCACTTGCACATCTGTGCACACACATGGGTGGCTGAGTGGCTGCTGTGTTTTCTGACGCCTTCTCTTACTTGCTTAGCATATTCCCATTTGGCAGGCTGTCAGAGTGATGCAGGGCGCTCCTCACCGCAGCCGTCAGCTCACGCCTGACTGCACTGGTCTCATCACAGGAGAGTGGAGCTTTGATCACTTGATTAAGGCGATGTCTCCCAGGTCTCTCCACACAAAGCTACCTTTCCCCTTTGTAATTAGCACATATTTTGTGGGGAGACATAAATATCCTGTTTCTTTTCAGACTTTCAATGAATCCATCTACATGTTTTTACCTGTATCATCAGATGCATCTACATGATGCAATGGGTTATGATCCATCAATGTCATTGTTTATTTCGATGCTCAGATTGTCCTAGGTTTGGCTAGTAGGTGCTCTTCAAGTGGGCTCTGTATCTTCGTGGCTATGATCCCATCATTCTTTCAGCACTTCCTGATTTTTTTGGCGAACAAGGTGCTCCTCCTCAGCACTGGAATCGGCCATTTCTTCCAGGAGTCCTGGCTCCTGTCAGTGGAGAAGAGGACCGTGAAGCCAAACATCTGGGTCCTTGGGGTGATTATTGCCACTGGAGTGTCCCTATGCCCAGCTTCTCTCCGCAGATGTGTGCATTTGTAAGCATACATTTCCACTTTCACATCTATATTTATTCTATACATCTACATGTGTTGAAAGCATGCATATATTCATAAAAGCATGAATTTAATGCCTCCAATTCTAGCCACGCCATGGGGCACTTCCCAGCTTTCTTCCTTTCCATTGCTGTAACGGTGCTCCATGACCCGAGAAACCTGAATCCCATCTCATCACCAACAAGATGTGTACTTGTGCGATCAGTGCTTTGTATGTAATCAGGTTCCCATCGCTGTCACTGCCCTGGGACGCCCCTCCTCTCCCCTTAGTGCAGATCCTTCTCCTCCCATCTAGGTTCCAGCAGTGTGGGCCGGCCCACTCCTGCACGGACATCTCCTCATTCCACTCGCCTGGGACACCCTGTTTGGCTGTCCTCCATCGAGATGTCTTCCTCACCCCACCTGGACTTTGACACTCCAAAGGGTTATCCTTTACCCTCATGTGTGTCCCCTTTGCCCTGCTCAGGCTTTGACTCCCCAGCCCCTGCCCATCTCGCATGGATGCTTACTGCCTTGCTTGGCCCCACCTAATGGCTTTTGGTTTAAATTGTTCTGGAAGGGAAGGGAAGGGAAGGGAAGAATGTGCATGGTGTTTTGATGTACAAAAGTTCTACATATTAAGTAAAGGGATTTTATTCACCTTTTCTTAATATTTTCTCAACTTAATACCACGCTCAGCCTTACCCACTCATCTTATTTGGGTTCTTCCAACTGCAGAGTCTGTGATAGGGTTGTATGCAGTTTATTTTGCTGATGACCCTAGAGTATAGTGATGGGGAGTCTGGGAAGATTAATATAAGGATGGAAGGGAAGCCAACACAGGGAGACGGTGCCTGTGTTGATCCTATCAGGAGCCATATGCGAGGTGCCTCAGAATCCTCTTCTGATGATAGAAGTGGGAACATTCACCCTCGGCTTTAATCTCCTGAGGCCAAGGGTTGCCTGAGGGGGTGTAAATCCCTTGCACTTGCACATCTGTGCACACTCATGGATGGCTGAGTGCCGGCTGCCGGTGCCATTCAGAGCTGTGTCAGCGAGTCGGGGAAGGGAGAGAGAGAAGTGTGGTGTAGCAGAGGTGAGGGTTGTAGGATCACACCTCACAATGGTTGCTACAACAATAGCCAAAGCAAAGGTGGGCTGAGATGATGTGCAAAGGACATAAAAAATGTCTGCCATATACCCCAAAGATGAGGTGAGTTTTAATATCAATCTGTATTATCTTTTAATATTATTTATTTCTTACTTTAATATTTAACCTATATGGAATTTATTTTGAAGTGTCGTGTGAGGTAGGAACAGAGTTTAAATTTGTTTCCTAATGAATTGGTCGGTTGTCCCCAAACCAAAGTTCACTGATTAGTCCATATTTTTCTACAACCATATGAAATTCTGTCTTAAAAGTATATGAGCTCTGGCCTGTGGTGTTAAGTGGCTAGAGCATCAGCCCATGCACCAGAGGGTTGTGGGTTCAATTCCCAGTCAAGGACATATACCTAAGTTGCAGGTTCAATCCCCAGCCCTGGTCTGGGGACATACAGGAGGCAACCAATGGATGGCTCTCAAATTCATGTTTCCCTCTCCCTCTGTCCCCCTACCTCCATTGCACTCTCTCTAAAAAGCAATGGGAAAAATACCTATGGGTGAGGATTAACAAAAAATAAAAGAATATATAAATAAAAAATACATTTAAAAATGTATATAAAGTTTTAAGTATATTGGGTCTGTTTCATTGCTCTGTCTTCCAGTTTCTTTGCTGATATCACACTGTTTTAATTATTGTAGCTTTATAATGCATTTTCATATTTGCAGAGCAAACATCCATATAATAATGTTTTTTTCCCTCAGAAATGTATTAATTTTTCTAGAGGTACTTTTGAATTACTGTGTTTTCTCCTCCCCCAGGGGAAAGGCCTTGTGCTTGCACATTCCTCAGCCAGGAAGCACACCCTGCTTCACAGATGGCTAGGCAACAAAGGCAGGAGCTACAAAGACACAGATGTATTCCCACTCACCATGCTGCCTGCCTGTTCATTCAACCTTCACAGCAGTCCTGTGACTTTAGGAAGGGGTAGTCATTCTATAGATCTCAGGTACAAAACCTTAGAAAGGTTTTGCCCAAGGTCACACAGTAAATATCAGAAACAGAACTAAAACACAGTGTGGTATTAGTTTTTTTTAAAAAAAAATAATATGTTTTTATTGATTTTAGAGAGAGAGAGAGAGTGGAACTGAGCCCTCAACCTGGGCATGTGCCCTGATAGGGAATCAATCCAGGGCCCCTTGGAGCATGGGGGAATGCTCAAGTCACCGAGCCACCCCAGCGGGTGTAGTTTGTGGTTTTTAGACTACAAAGGCTCTTTAGAAAGAGCATTGGTCCAGGAGCCGAGACTGCATTCTGTGCTTCTAATGGGAAATCTTCAGTCCTGATACATTTAAACTGAAGCATGATTTTGAGCAAGGCTTCGGGAAGACCTTCTGAGGAGTGCGGGGTATAAAAAATCAGAACAAAAAATAGTGGGGCATCTTCTGTGACGGTCTTTAAGTAGTGGGCCTGGTTCTAAGGACTGACACACGAAGTCAGTCCTCCTCCGCACTCTTTTGGCTGCTGCCTCCACTCCCCTTGCCCCTGTGCTGATGCCTGATGTTCCCGTTGGCCACCAGCTCTGGCCTCTGCAGTGCTGCCTGTCACTGGCCTGCGCCGCCCTTGCCTCTTGCAGTCCTCTGGGCCACTTCCTCCTAGGTTGTGGCTGGGTCTCTGGTTGTCACTGAGTTGGACCTTCTGTCCTTCTTGTCCAGATCCTTCCCAGTCTGGTCTGCCTCAGCTTTGCAAAAGTACCTGGGGAGCAAAGGTATGCAAACAGGAAAGCAGTGGGTTCTTTGGTGAAGTTGTTACTGCCCCTCTCAGACACTGCTCTTTTTTTTTGGTAAATTCTAACTATTTGGAAGACTCAGGATACTCCGTGTTTCTTGGTGGTGAAAAGAAAACATAATTAAATGCTTGCTCTGTGCCTGGCATTTTATAGGTCACCTAATTTAATCTTCACAGCAACCCTAGAGGAAGGGGTGCTGGTTTCCATTTTACAGTTGAGTAAACTGAAGACACAGCACTTATTTGTATTAGGTCATGTGGCCTCTTCCAGGTCTGCACGACTCCCAGTCCAAGTTGTCAGATGTGGTGTTAGCATCCTGCTGTGTGTCAGGCACGGTGCTTTGGGCTCAGAGGTATCTCTCTCTTGCCAAGGGTTTGAGCTGATCAATTGAGGATTTTAAGTGAGTGAGTGTTTGTGTGTGTTTGTGTGTGTGTGTGTGTGTGTCTACTTTTCTTAGAGCCATTCTCTGTTTTAAGCTCGGATAGACTTGGGAGTCTGGTCTTTTGAGTGGTGTGTGTTTGGAAAGCCGTGAAACCCTGGCTGTAGGAAACCATGAGACGGGGCCCTATCTTTTGGGCCAGTCGAGCTGCCTGTGTTTGCTGCTTTCATTTTCCTCTGGCTCCGGAAAGGATGGTTTGGTTTTGCAAATGAAGCATGAGGACCTTGCCAGCTTTTTCCCCCACTTCGCAAGAGAGGCGCCCAAAGCAGATATTTCAATATATTCCAATTTAGCCAAGGGAAGCCAGAACATGGATGCTGTTGCCAAGGAAACCACCTCCTTCCTCCCCGTGTGCTGTGCATACGTGTATCACTTCATCTCTTTGCTCTCCAAGGTAATATCATAGCCCCGTGCCTGGGGAAGGGTTTTTAAAAAGGCATATAAAACCTCTTAGCATCGAGAAGATTCATTAAATGATCTCACTCCAGAGAAGCTTAAATTATTCTTTTTAGATCCTTTTATGCTGAGGATGGGGAAATGACTGAGTCAGTGCTATCTTTCTGAGCCCAGCTTGGTGTCTTAGTGGACACAGTTTTCAGAAATAAACAAATCAGGGTTTGGAAGCTTCGACAGGGAGAGTGTGTTTGTAATAATAACGAGGCCGTCATGTAGCTGTATATCAGCGGCTAATCCCTTCTGGTAACTGTGTCGAGACCACCTTGATCCATGGCCTCCTGGGGGCCAGGCCATGTTTCCAGGGCTCAGACAAGAGAGGGTCTCTGTGGCAGAGCCACCTGTCAGAGACCCCTGTTTGGGGAGCTGTGTGGGGATTTCTGCTGCCCAATCCTCTACTGCCCATGCCCGGGGCTGTTTTTGTCCCCCTCCAGTGTCTGGTCTCAGGCTGCCTCTCCCGCCTTCCGATTGCTGCCGATACCTCTGCATCCCTACCTACCTGATTCTGTATGTTCAAGTCAGTACAAGTCACCTGTGCCTCACAGCCAAAAAGGCAAACCTGGCTCTGAGCTCCGTTCATCTCAGCGCTCCGACCATCGCCCTAATTTCACATCTTCTTCTCTCAGGTCTCCAGTGCTCAGACCCTCTTCTGCCCATGGGGTGAGTAGATTCAGTTTGGCTTCCCTTGTTCCATTAGTGCAGTGGTTCTCAACCTTTCTAATGCCACAACCCTTTAATACAGTTCCTCATGTTGTGGTGACCCCCGACCATAAAATTATTTTTGTTTCTACTTTATAACTGTAATTTTGCTACTGTTATGAATTGTAATGTAAATATCTGTATTTTCCGATAGTCTTAGGCAACCCACAGGTTGAGAACCACTAGCAGGGTCGCCTAAGACCATCGGAAAACACAGATATTTACAAACTGGGTGCCATTGAACAAATTATACACGAAACAAATTATGCAACTAAGTCATTTAATTCCAGCTGGGATCCTGACCTTGCTTACACCCCCTGCTCCAGTTCTGAGGCCCACCTGGTGCTGCAACCCTACCTGCCCCGAGGGGATGGGGAGGACATGGACATCTTTAGTGTTTCCCATTGCCACCCTACCAGGCCTGGCTGCAGCACAGGTTGCAGCCAGCCACATAGCTCCCTTCCTGGACAAGCCACAGGAGTTCTAGTTTAAGCACTTTGTTGTTAATTACTGCAGGAGAACAATCAGGGACAATGTGAACTCCCTGAGATGTCACTAACACCCCAGGACTCTGAAGCCCCCAGTCACTGTCCTGTTTCTCCTGAATGGCAGACAAAAACCTCCCACTTCACCCTCTGCTTTCGTCCTGGTGGGACTCACCAACCCTCGCCTCCCAGCCCTCTCACCAGTCCCTCCTCTGATAGGCTTATGCAATACCATTCAGTCCTTTGGGGTTAGGAGCATGGACTTTAGAAGCAGATGCCTGAGATTGAATTGCACCTTCACCACTTACTAGTTAATTAATTAAACAAGTTAATTAACCTCTCTGTGCCTCAGTTTCTTTTTCTGTAAAATGGAAATATCTGTAATGCCTACCTCATATGGTTATTGTGAGGATCAAATGAGTTACTCTATGTGGAGTTCATTTTGTTTGCTGTCATTATCGCTGCTGCTACTTCCCCAGCATGTTGGCCTGGTGATGCATACAAAGGAGAAACTCCCGTCTCTGCCCCTCATGGCCATCTGCTCGCCTCCACGGAGCTCAGCCACCCCTGATGCACCACAGACCTCCCTTCTGGATGCTGAGAGGTCAATGGATGCTCTACCTGGGTACCTTGAGGGATTCCATGTGTAGGAGGAGGATGACAATTAACATGGAAGCAGAGTTGTCATGGAAATAACTAGTTCCAGGTCATTGCAACCTGGGCTCTGGGCTGGCTTTGCAGGGCCTGCCTCGAACTGGGTCTCAGCCTCCTGTTTGTCACGGGGCTGCTGAACCGAGATGCCTTGCTTCCTGCCACTCTGCTGCTGGGCTTCCTCTGCCCAGTGTGAAGAGTGGCTCGGGCTTTCGTTGTCTCCAAGAGCTGCTGGGGATCACAATGGCAGCACAGTGACTGGATGGCTACCCTCTGTGAGCAGTGTGGGCGAGGAAAGGGCCCAATCCTCTTACCACTGGGCTAAAGGCTTACACGTGCTATCTCACTTTACCCTCTGATAACACCGAATATGATGGAACATTCTGACCTCATGTGTAGGGAAGCTCCAGTGTAGACTTATTAAGTCACCTGGCTCAGGGTCTCATAGCCAGAGGTGACAGCCAGGGTTGGGAATCACCATCTGTCTGGCTTTCACGCTCATGCCATGCCTCTGGATGTGTAGTTGCTTCTGACCATTTGGGGAATGCCACATCTCCCAAAGGCTGCCAGCACTGGCTCCCCATCTGGGTGACCAGAGTCAATACAAATGCTAGGAGTGGCCACCTGCACTGCTGCTGTCTGGTGGGCTGGGTGGCCCAGGTGGTCTGCCACAGGGCTATGGACTGCCAGTTGCCCCGAGGCCAGAGGATCGAGATGCCCTGTGCCCACCGGGCACCTCCTGGGAGGCCAGTGACTGGTGTCAGGACCCATGGCCCAGCACTGACAGTTCTGTTTGCTTTGGACTTTCCTCCCTACCTGCCTGCTAATCGAGTGCTCCCACACAAAGCCCCCTGTGCTTCTTCCCTCCGCAGCCCCTTCCCGGCTTTTGTACTTTATGATGCAGGGATTTTGGTGCGGAAACTCATTAGAGTCATTATTCTGTGCGCAGAAGAATGTCTTTCATCCCATTCATAGTTCATGTTCCTCCCACTTGATCTTTCCATGTTCATTAATTCCCGGTGTTACATGACGCGCACAGCTTCTCATTGGGGATCATTTTTTTCTGTGGCGTTGCCATTGTTGCTCTCCATGAGAGAAGTGCCCCTATGTGTGTACTTATTAATTTCTGAAAAAGATTTCAGTATTTCAGGATTGATGTCTGATGCCATTGACTTGGAGTGATCACAGGGAGTGGGTGACATTGTAGGAGGAGATGTGGGGGCAGGGGACAAACACTGGATTCTCATTCCTGCTGTCAACTTTCCTCTATAGGGGCCTGGCATTAACCTGTGAAATGGGAAGATCCATAACCCACAGCCTAGTCCAACAATCGCATTTGGCATCAGCTGCTTTTTTGGAGGGTAGTTGAAATTCTGTTTAAGTTGCCATGAAAGGACTGTGTGGGGAGGAGCAGGGCCACCCATAGAAACACAGAAGAGACTGAAGAATTTATCCTGACTGGGGCTAACCAGGGCAGCTCTGGGGAGCTTTGTGGGAGGAGGAAGGAGATCTAATGGTTGGCAATGATTCTCTTCTCAGATCAAGGTTCAAATTGCAGGGAGAGAACATGCGATCGGCTCAGCATGGGTCACATGTTCAAGGAGAATGTGGGGTGTTTTGACTGACAGTTGTACTAAGATTTTATCCAATGAGGACAAGGGGTTCTCCAAAGTAAGGTGTTGTTTCCAGAAAAAGGGCCGTGCACTCTGAGTAGATGGAACAACCTATGCCCACTGTACAGTCCAAAGAGTGGGGAGGTGAGACCTCTGGACAGAGAGGAAGAAGCAGGTCTTTCTGGCTCTTAGTCTTCAACCAAAAGACATAGCTCTGGTTCTCAGTGATCACCTTGTAACTCAGGGGCTGGCAAATGTCTCTGAAAAAGACCAGATAGTAACTATTGTTAGCTCTTTGGGTCAATGGTTCTGTCATAACTACTCAACTCTGCCATGATGGCCGAAGCAGCCAGAGCCAATATGTAAATGATGCGTGTGGCTACATCCCAATAAAACTTTATTTACAAAAACTAGCAGCCACTGCTTTGGCCACTGTGTGCTGGCCCCTGTCCTAGTTGATTGCTCTCATTTCACAGAGGAGAAGGTCTCTTTCTGCTGTAGCAATCCATGTAGCTCTAAGACTATGGTTCTCCAACTTGGCTTTTACTTCAGAATACCCAGGGATCTTGTTGACAATACAGATGCCTGGCTCACCTGAGACTTTACAAATCAGCATTTCCAAGGATGGGCCCAGGGGTCTGCTCCTAATATGTGTTCTAGGTAATTCTGAGCAATGCAGTGCTGTGAGTGAGTTCAAGAAGGGGTCCAGGAGACACGACCACCTTATGTGAAACATGGAACTAATGCATTAGATAGAGCAGCTGAGAAACTGAGCAGAGGGTGAGGCTCCGAAGGGCAGTGTGTGTGTGCAGGGCAGGCATCAGGGGAGGGACCACCCTGGCCCTGCAGGGAAGTCTGAGCTGCCACAGTGCTAACATGGCTTTTCTTAGCTGTCAGTCTCATAGTAATTAGCCAGGAGGGGAGTGGATTAGAAGTCCAGGCGCTGAACCTCAGCCATTTGATTCCCTGCAGGGAGGCAGTGAGGTCTCTGAGCAGTTTTCCACTTTCATCATTCTGGAGGGGCCATACCCATGACAGCCTCATTTCTCTGCCTTCTCTCAAAGACTCCCTTCCTCTGCAAGCGTGTCCTGCTGCCCCACAGACCTGCTTGATCACAGCTTTCTTTCTCTTTGCCCTAGATGACTTGTACTTGTGCATCTTTCTGGTCCTGGCAAACTCAGCTTCTCCTTGCTGTAATTTGTAATGGAACTAAGAGATCGAAGAGAGGCTCTCTCCCATCTCTCTCCTCTTTCCATGTTCCCTCTCCCCCTAACAAATACCCATCCCTAAAATCTTAAGAGCACCTTCTGCTGGAGGGAGTGCACCATATAGGTGATAGCAGATCAGCTTCAGCCACAGAGAGAAGCTATTGCTCCTAGGATGTAGCCCTGGGCCCAGGAGGCCTCTTGCCATCACTGCTCCCTCCTGCACCCAAGGAGCTTTGCTTTTTAAAATAGTAGGCAGTTATTGCCTGCCCAACATTCATCTCGCTCTCCTGGCAATATGACATCCTTTTCCTTGGGAATCTGCTCTACCCCTCTGAGTCCATGTGGACTAAGTGTAATAACCCCAGGGAAGGCACATGACCAGAGCCTGGCAAGGATTGGCAAATCCGTGCATCAGGTCAACCCAGCACAGTTATTAGTGCAGGATGGGTCTATAGGTAAAGCTTCTTCAATGCCGACACTGCTATGGGGTTGTGGAGGGAAATGAACTCTCTTCCTGGATTTGGGGTTATGATGCTAACCTGGAATTTCTGGTGTCCTCCAAGTGAGAGGCATATGCCCAAGATTGAAAGCAGCACAGAGGAAAACAAAGCCAAGAGATGGACCAGAGAGAGGGACAAAGAGCGGGGAGCAAACACCAGTCCTGAGGATGTGGTTCGAGCCTCTGGATCCGGCTGCACCTGCAACCAGGACCTACTTATAGGCTTTTCCACTGTATGAACCTCACATTCTCTTTTCAGATTAAGTCAGTTTAAGTGGCCACTGAGGGAGTCTTGATCAATGGTTTACATGATGCTGCAGGGTGAGTCCTTCGGCAGCATTGCCTGAGATGCAGGTTTACCACCGCAATCAGCTGTGAACTTGATATTGTTGTAATGGAACAGAACAGATTAGTGCCCAGGAATGGGACCAAGACAGTTTATAGGAGCAGTGTGAATCACAGGCCTCTTGTGCTATGAAAGCTGTCAGATTGGCACATGTCCCTTTCTGTCTCTGTCCAAGCCCCTCCTGCAGCACCCAGCATGGTCCTCAGTAAATGTGTTGATTCTCTGGATGATTCAAGAGCAACACGACCCTCCTCATCACTGCCCAGTCCCTCCACACTCCCCTGCCTGCCCAGTCTCCTTAGTATCACTCCTTCCACCCACTTTCCAAGTTAGAAATGTTACCTCCTTTTTCTCTTCAATATGACTTCAGCCTATTCCCATTTTCCATCTCTGCTTCCCCTTGCTTGGCTCAGACCTCACCTTTCCCATGAGGAAGCCATATGCCTTTGGATCTGACACTGAACCTGGGTGAATGGGGATGAGGCAGGATCCTGAAAATGTGAATGTCCCTAGGGATTGATGAAAGGGGAATACAATGGCCCTGAACACTAAACTAAGACATTAACCCACAACATGGAATGCAACAAAGACATAAGGTAATTTTCAAGAGACAGTGGGCCAAGGAGCTTAGAAATGACTTACTGTATGCATGGGAAGGCAGTGCCAGTCAACAGGGAGTCTCATCAGCCAATAGGGACAGAGTAAATGAGGTGGCCAGGGGCACGTGTTAACATGACCCTGGATGGCTGGTCCTGGGCTTTGGCCCATTTGACAAATCTCTGTCAGTCAGGAAGAAGGACATATCATAGCCTGATGCCACTGGTCCCCCTGGCAACACCCTTATGCTCTGGCTTCCTGTGTTGCTAGCCATGGGGGAGAAGACATGGTCAGACAGCAGAACAGCTTGCAAATGAATATACTGGCATTTGGGTTTGGGTCATTGCCCTTGTGAGTGTGAGTCAGCATCTGGCAGCCTGTCAAGTCTGGTGGCCCGTGATTCTGCATTCCTGTTTGCAGGGCTCCGGCAGGCCCAGCCCAGGTCCTCTGGCTATCAGTGGAGCCTTTGGGCCCCACCTGAGAGGTTCTGACTGATGAGGTTGGAACCTCATTAGGCCCTTTGATTACACCACTCTTGGGGGGATGCTGAGTACAAGCAAAGCCAGACCGGCTGCCCTCAGGCAGTGACTGCAGCGCCAGGCAGCCTGCTGACCTCCTTTACTGCCTCCATGGAACCTCTCCACTGGGTGCTGTTGACTGGCCTTGGGGTTCACTTGAGTAATTTAAACAGAGTCCATTTTAATTCCCCTAAGACCCCTGCAGGTGTGTTGAAATTAAACACACAACAAGGAAAGGAAAAATGGCCTCTTTATTTAGAAGCTGTGAACACAAAGGGAAAAGACGCTTGCTCCTCCTCCTAGTCTTCCACCTCTGGGCCCATAGTGGGTCTCATATCTTCTGGGCTTTGCTGCCTCACTGGGTGTGACTTAAGGTAGGTAATATAGTCATGATCCTCCACCTGCCAGGATTTGGCTGGGATGCCTCCTGCTTTCAGTGACTGTGGCTTTTTGGTACTGGGAAGTTATCTCTCAGAAACATTTGAGAGCCTGGGCTGAGCACAGAAGCAGCAGTCCCATTCCTGTGCTCCAGAGCGGCAAGTCCTCAGGTTCCTCCCAAGACTGTGGGATCCAGGGGGTCACAACTCATCTGGCCCCACCTAGGAGCCAAATGGACAAGTGGAGGTCTATTTGCTACGGACTCTACTGTTTTATGTGACTTAGAAGTACACAGCATGGTGCTTGTAGAAAGTAGAACATTTTTCTGGCTAAGCTCTGCTAACCTGGAAAAAATCATTTCAACTCCATAATACACTGTGAGCCAGTGTGTGCTCACTATTGGGACTGTAGACATCATTAGCACGGCCTCGCTTCTATTGCTTTGTTCCTTCTCCAAACCTCTCACTCACTTCCACCTCACTCTTTTTTTGCAGTTAACCCCATGCCCTGCTTTGCAGAGAAAAATAGAAGATGTCAGATGGGAATGCCAAACTCTTGTCATAAGGATTTTAAATTTAAGGATACTGTCTGACATCCTGTCTTCATTCTCTGGGCCTGTTGTTGACCAAGGCAGATGCTACCTTTTGCTGCTGACTTCAGGCCCCTCCTTGCTGCTCTATCTTCATGTTCTCCCTTTAAACCAGTTTGGTCAGCATTATATCTTTGTGTTTTCTCCACATTTACAAGGAGTGGAGTTCTTCCGTCTCCTCCCCACCCCCCACTTCTTCCATCTCTTCCCCACCCCCCCATAAGACACTCTGTCTTATCATCCTCATCTCTATTCACAGCCAAACTTAGTCTACATTCACTTCCTCTTCCTCACCTCCCACTTACTCTCCATCTATTTCATAGGGTCCCTGTTTCCGTACTCTTCCCAAAATGCTTGGCATAAAGTCCCCAGGGACCTAAATCTTCCCAAATCCAAGGGCACTTCTCAGTCCTTAACTCACTCAAACTTGAAGAAATATTTGACACTCTCAAGAGTTCTCTCCTGCAAAATCTCTTTCCTTGGGTTTCCTTCCCAGTTTCCTTTGGGAATATTCATCCTCTGTCTGTTGCTTACTTCAGTGGTTTCCAAATTTAGAGGTGCCTAAACATCACCTGGACTGCGTGTTAACAGGCGGACCACACTTTCGGGTCCCATACATTTTGGTTTGGTGGTTTTCATACAGGCCCAGGAAGCTGATGCATGCAGTCCCTAGACCACATTTTTAAAAAAAAATATTTTTTTTATTGATTTTTTTACAGAGAGGAAGGGAGAGGGATAGAAAATCAGAAACCTCAATGAGAGAGAAATATCAATTAGTTGCCTCTTGCACACCCCCTACTGGGAATGTGCCCGCAACCAAGGTACATGCCCTTGACTGGAATCGAACCCAAGACCTTTCAGTCCTCAGGTTGAGGCTTGCCAAACCGGTTTCAGCAAGCCAGACCACATTTTTAAAACCTTGTCTTCGTTATTGATGGTTTTTGATGTGGACATTCTGACTTTTTGCCAGTCATATAACTTTTCAAAGTTCATCTGGCCCAAGGCATCAGCTGCTACCCAGAATCCACTATCTATCTCTAGCCCAGTCATTGCTACTGCACTTCAGAGCCACATATCCAAATACCTACCAGAGAACTCCAAGAGGAGATGCCAAGGATCATTGAGATTTTCCAAGTGGATTCTCTCATCTTCTCTAAACCTGCCTGCCTTCATGTTCCCTTCACAAGACTGGCACTACTACCCACCCAGCTAATCAAGTGAGAAACCTTGACTCTCCTTTCTCACTGCCCCTCACTAAAGACCCAATCAATTTCCAAGTCATGTACATTCTAATTCCTAAATAGGTCTCAGGTTTAATCATTGCTCTCTATTCTCACTGCCATTCCCTCTTCAAGGGCCCTATGATTTTTCTCTTGGAGCTGCCCCTACCTGGGTTTTCTGCCTCAAAGCTTGCTTTCTCCCATTCAGTTTCTACCCAATGATCAAGGGGCTTCTCTGGAGCTCAGTCTAACCCTGTCTTTCCCTAATATTTGGGTCTTCGGTAGTGTCTGGTGGCCTCTGTTTGGACAAAATGCCTCCTCATACTGGCATACAAAGCCTTTCATGGCTCCCTTAGCCACCTCCAGGTACCCACCCATCCATTAGCAAGACCAAGTAGCTACTTCCCAAGCTTGGCTCCATCCCAGCACTGGGCAGAAAACTCAAAAGATCATGACAAAGTTCAGAAAGTTTCTGTCCTTGAGATAAAATATAAAGGTTCAGATTGTTAAATCAGATTCCTAAGAATTAGAGATCTCATCCAGGATTAAGTTTTCCTAAAAATTTCAAGGATACATACAAATAACTACAAGGCACAGAGAAAGCCTGTGGTCTGGGCCCACCAATACTGCTCCCAGGATCTTTCCTGCCACATTGAGAAGTGACCTGGCTTGGATTTATCAAAAGAGGTCACTATGTGATACAAGTGAGTTATTCCTTACCACAAAGGGAGCTACTTTGATGATGAAATATCTCCATTTTATTCTGTAATAGTTACATAGCTTGCAGAAGATTTCCGAGGGAGCCATACTTCATAAATCCATAGGGTCCAAGTTTGTTTACTCTCAGCAACCCTAGACAGCTAGGCTGTATCTTGCTAAAAGCATTCCATAGATAAGACTTCTTCTGCTAGCCAATATCACTCTTGTGTTTGCCAGGGGCTCTGTTACTAGTGATATGAGGGTATTTGACCGGGTCATCTTTCTCTCTTCTCAGTAAAGGTGGAGAATGTTGCTAACCCTTTCCTCACCATTCTGCTCCGCTTACCTTCGACACGTTCTGTGTTCCTGGAGCTCTGGCATTAGCCTCCTTGCTCCTTCTTCTTTACATGGGCGATGGGAGACTTCCTCCTCCATTCCTGTGGCTTCCTTTCTCTAAGCATAGTCTCCCACATCCATATCATATACCCTTGAGCGGCAGACCCATATATTCCATTGCCAACCAGATACCACCATCTGCCTGTCCTCCAGGTCCTCTACCTACATGCCCAGTGTTCACTCCCTTGCTAGCTCTCCAGATCCACTCCTACTTCTCTGCCCCCCTCTCAGGTCAATAACATCAGAATCCACCTGGTTGCCCAAAAACCTGGAATCATCCTGGTCCTCCCACTTGCTGGCTCTTTAACTAAGGGTAAGTCAGAGAGGATAGCCTCTCGGAGTCTCAGTTTCCACATGTGTGAAATGGGGAAAATAGGAAGATCTGCATGACAAGCTATTGTGGGATTAAATGAGATGATGCAGCTAAATACTTAATATAGTGGCTGGCACACAGTAAGTGTTTAATAATGATCAGCAAGTGTCCTTAACTCCTCTTTCTGCTATTCCCCATGGCTACTCATTACCTGTTGCCTCTCTCATTGGTTGACCATTGGTGGCTTTCCTCTCTGCTCATTTTCTTTTAAAAAAATATTTTTTATTGATTCCAGAGAGGAAGGGAGAGGGAGAGAGAATCATTGATTGGCTGCATCCTGCGCACTACCCACTGGGGATCGAGCTCTAAACCAGGCATGTGCCCTGACCAGGAATAGAACTATGACCTCCTGGTTCATAGGTTGATGCTCAACCATTGAGCCACACCAGCAGGGTATCTCTTTGTCCATTTTCTGCTGGCTCTGCAGAGGGAGGGCTGAGCCTGCTCTGAGAAGAGGGAAAGTGAGAGGGTCAGGGAAGGGGAGGAGGCACTTTCACTCCTGGCTGGGGCTGATTTCTTCTGGACCAGCAGAAATCGAACATGCCTCACTGTGAGAATTAATTCCCCTCCCAAGCTCCCCTCAGCTAGGTGAGAAATGTGTGTGCCTCCCATTAGCATGAGCGTGACCTCGTTTCTTGTGCAGTGACAACCCTGTGCTGATTGTGCTCAGGGAGCATTCCCACCTGCCAGCCTGGGCTGTGGGACACAAGCCCCCTCACTTTAACCGACAGTGATCCCAGCTCCAAACCTTTGCTGCAGTCCAGTGCAAATGCATCTGTCCCTCCCTCCTCCCCACCCCCAGCACCACAGGATGGCTGAGGGAGAAGCTCCATTCCATTCCTTCATGCCCTCCATCTCCCAGTTGAGGACTTGCCCAGCAGTTTCGGAAGTGAAGGGGAGCCATTCAGAGCAGTGGCTGGAAGAGTGCAGGGCTGGGCAGCTGGGTCCAGACTGCTGTTTGCTAACTGTGTATTTGGGATCGGAACCTCCTCTTCTAGGAGAGTAGAGGGCTGGCCCATGAGCCCTGGGGGCTTTTGCGTCTGAAACTTGCTCACCAGGGCTATGCTGGTGGTGGCTCTTCTAATCTCTCCCAGTGATAGTCATGGCTTGTTGTGGGGCATTGATTGCTAAGGGGATTGCATGCTGAACTGATGGCAAAGGTAGAATATAGCAAAGGGAGAGGAGATTTTTAACTTATCCACAGTCTTGTTTCAAACAATGTCCTTCAAAATGGCATTGGGAGGAAGTGTATCCTTTCCCGCTGTTGTTGGTCGGAGTCATGACATCAGTAACATTTGCTGATCTTCATCAAGCAGCCAGACTGGTTTCTGTCTTCCCTATGTTACTCAGCCCCCCATGGGACCAGTGATATTAAAAGGAAGAAGGTCCTGGTAGAAAATGTAGCTGAATGTCAGTGGTTCTGAATGGACATCCAGTGCTCCAGCCCATTCTTACCCTCCCCATGCCTGTGGGCACTCTCAGTGGATGCCTCTCCCACCTTTCCCCCAAGCTGGTCTCCAGTGATGGAGTACGGCTATATGGCAGGACAAGGTATAGACCCCGGGCAGCAGGAGGGGGTAGGGACAGGTGGGGATGGCACAAGGGATTCTGCAGATGCAACATGACTCCTGAATATGAGCCCCAAATCTCAAGATATAGCAGGATTGTGGAGATTTCTGTCTCTGAGCTTATTCCCAGGGTGTGGGGAGAGTGGAATTCCAGGTGCAGAGAGCAAGTATAAAGGTGTAAATGGTGTGTGTGTGTGTGTGTGTGTGTGTGTGTGTGTGTGTGTGTGTGAACTTATAGGTAGGATCCTGAAGAGTGATAGGAAGGAGTAAGGGAGGAGGTGGGAGGAGCGGGAGCGGGTGAGGGAAGTGAAGGCCTTGAATTACCTGGACATGGGGGGAAGTCACTGATGGTTTAGACAAGGGAGTGATGTAACCAGATCTATTGCAGATGGCAAGTGTAAAGATGAGATGAGGGGGTGAGGCTAGAGGCAAGAGCATCAGTTAGGAGGCTTTTGAAGGAGCCTCATTAAGGGTGTGGCACTGAGAACAAGGGCAGGGGACAATAGACTGGCTGGGCCTGGTGATGAACAAATTGGTGAGAAAAGAGGAGGCCTAGGAGAGAAGTGAGCCTGAACCTACCTGCTAGCTGAGTGGGAGGAGTTAGTGGTGCCATTCACCAGGATAGGGGAAGGAAGGCCTCTTCTGGTAGGGGAAGGTATGCTGTACCTTGGGAGGATGTTCCATAAAATTACATGTCCCCCTCCACCCCTGACCCAGGCCTACTGGAGAAAGGCTGGTTCCTGGGATCTTTCCTTTCTGCTTTCCCTTCTCATTCCTTTCCTCCCTGGTATATTTTTCCAGTCTCCTCATTTCCCCTTTCTCAGACATCTCAGGATGAGCTGCTGAGAACAAGGAGAGTGGAATCATGTCCATTCAGGTAAAGGTTATTCACCGAAGATGATAATCATGGTCTCTCTCCATGTCTCTGACTTGGCAAGAAGCCAGACTCCATGGCATAGGTAAAAGCAGGTTCAGGACCTTCCCAGCATCAGGGCAGCCCGTGGCTCACAGTGTCCTGCTGGATCCTTGGAATACATACCCTGTGCCCCGTCTCTTCCCCGAGAAGGGTGATCAGTCTGTCCCTCAATGTTTTCTTTGAATAGGTTAAGTCCATGTTGTCTAAGCCTGTGTTTGGCAGCCACATAAACTGAACACAGCTCCTAGTTTTAGTGTCTGACAGTTGGCTTTTGAGTGGCTGCATTTTGTCTGCCTGCTTCACTTGCAACATCACCTCTCTAGGAGCCACGAGCCAGGGCTATGCCCTCACTTCTGGTGTGGAGGAAGGATCCCTGACTGAGATGACTTTTTCTGAGCACCTGTTCTATGCAAAACTCTGGACTTAGTGCTGGGGACCTGCAATGGCCCACGTATTTTTTGGCACTTAGGTCACTAGAACTTGGAGGAGGGGCCTTTGACCTTGACTGCATGTGTCTCTGTGAGTGGGTGGGAAGGGTTAGAAAACACTGCTGTTATTACTAATTTCTAGGTGACTTTAACAGCTTCTCTGGGACTTCACAGCTTTTTCATTGCCTGTGTGACTAATTCTCTGTACTCAACTCCCTCTGTTTGAAATACTGAGAATGGTCTTGTCTTTCTGGCTGGGTACTGACTGATACAGGTGTCTGAGGAGGGTGGAACATGAGTAGCTCTAGAGGAAGAAATAGAAAGTAAGAAGGTGTAGTAGGTAGACTAATATCCTCTATAAAGATGTCCACAACTTAATCTCAGGAACCTATGACTGTGTGACCTATGACTGTGTGGCAAAAGGAAATGGATTATCCTGGATTATCCAGGAAATTATCTTGGGTTATCTGAATGTATATCATGTAAGCATAAGGGTCTTTGTAAGGAGAGTCAGAGGAAGAGAGGCAGGGAGAGGTGATGGTGGAAGCAGCAGAGGTTGGAGTGATTGAATTGCTGGCTTTGTGATGTTGGAAAGGACCAGGAGCCAAGAAATGCTGGCAGCCTCTAGGTCCTGAAAAAGGCAGGGAAAGGGCTCTCTCCTAGAGCCGGGGGAAGGAACGCAGCCCGCCAACACCTTGATGTTAGCCGAGTGAAAACCATTTCAGATTTTTGACCTTGTAACTGCAGGATAATACATTTATGTTGTGTTAAGTCAGTAAGTTGTGGTACTTTGTTATAACAGCAATAGGAAACTAATACAGGGGGCCAGAGTTCAAGATGCTATAAATCATGCAAAGGTATGTGGATCTTGCTCTATAAGGCTAAAGGCTCATCACATTTAGGGATCATTTATGTTAAATATATGTGCTCTGAAGTCACACTGTGTGACTTTGAATACCAGCCTTGTCGATAACTAGCTGTCTTAGGCAGATGTTTTAACTTCTCAAAGCTGAAGTGTTTCCATTTCCACAATGAGAAAACTAGTTCTCATGTCACCGGGCTAGTGTAAGAGTTAAATGAGGTGATGTGTGTGTAGGGTATTTGGCACAGCATAGGCCAGGAAAGTGATTGTTACTTAAAAACAACAACATATTTTTATTGATTTTAGAGAGTAAGGGAGAGATAGAAACATTAATGATGATAGAAAATCATTTATTGGCTGCCTTCTGCATGCCCACTGAGGACCAAGCCCTAAACCTGGGCATGTGCTCTGAGTAGGCATCAAACCATGACTTCCTGTTTCATTGATCGACCCTCAGCCACTGAGCCACACAGCCTGGGCAACGCGATTGTTGCTTTTTCTTGCTTTGCAACATTGGATAGGACAAGACTTGATTTCTACATCTGCTGAGAGGAGGTAACAGTAAACTCCTCAGCCTCCATACCCACATGAATAAGTGGATTTTATGGTATGAATTGGAGAAAGATGTTACCCTTATATGCCCCTGGCATGGGGCTCTCTGCCCACCCATGGAAGAAGCAGGTCCTGCTTGCCTTGTCTGCCCAGCCCCTCCTGCCCTCATCTTGCAGGCTCCTGAATCCCTGTGCCTCTTAAGGGCTATCCTAGTAACTGCTCTTGCACTGCAATCTAGGCATAAGCTATTTTAGTTACAAATTCCTTGAAATGCTACACCTTCCCTTGCCCACCCAGACCGACCTTCCCAGGCCCAGCTGCCAGGTATTGATTTCCCCTTTAAATATGACTGCAGCCCAGGAGCATGTATGGATTAATCGACGAGGCTAGGCTTGTACCTGCACACTTCATTAACAGCTGCTACTAATTAGTGGAGTAGTCATTAAGAGACCTACTGGGGTTTTGAGGATAATAGTTTTATTTTTTTCCCCATGACTCTTAAGCATATAATAAATTGGGGAGTGCAACACTGTGGTCCCAGGTTGGGATGCAAGTCACAAGGTGGCCCTCTCAAGAACACAACAGAAACCAGAAAATCACTACCATGGGACCAGAGCCAGAAGGGTCTTAGAGTCATCTGATTTACCACACGTGACTACTGTGTGGGGAGAAGGGCAGGGCCTGGCTCTCAGAGTCACAGAAAGATAGGAGGGTAGAGTTGGAACAAGCACCCAGGGCTGTTGGCTTTGCTCCAGGTAGGATTCTGCCTGCTAAATTGGGACTCTGCTGCATGTATTTCCATAGCCTAATTGAAGAGGTTTGACTGAGCACACAGCCACCTCCCCTACCTGCCCCAATCTGCTGTGCTTTTTCCAAGATGGCCTTCTCTCATCTCATCCCCATCACTCCAATCTTCCCTCTCTCAGTGGAAATCCAGATATGCCTTGCTCCTTTTTCTGTCTTTAGTATGTTTATCTCCAAATGGCAGGACTCAGAAATTGGCCTGAGGATGCTTTGTGTTCTCGGTGATGACAAAGGACTTAAGCCTAAAATGTGTGAATTTGAATTTGGACAAATGGAGCTTCACCCTCACTGAATCAAGTGGGCTGTGTGTAGAAGGTCAAGCACAGGATGAACTAGAGAAAGTGGGTCCTTACTAGATGGTAGCCATTGTGCCCTTGATCTTAGGAGGGTGTATCTTTGGCCCATTTATAGTGCATTTCTAAAGCTGTCTGGAATCATTCACTGAGCACACATTGTGATATTTCACAGCAAAAGGAATAGAGCTTTGACTTACTGATTCCTTCTTGTTTTAGAGATGATGATGATGATATTACTACTAATAATAATCACTAGCCTTCCTTGAAAGCTTACTATGTATCAGGTGATATAGTTCTAAGTGCTTTATATAGATTAATTAATTCTATCCTTTTGAAACCTATAAAGCAGGTGTTTTTATTATGATTCCTATTTCATAGAAGTGGAGATAAAGGTACTAAACTTGTCACAAGAAGGAGGTGGAGATGAAGCCAGCATTCTAGCCCCTCGTTCAAGCTCTAAATCCACAAAACTATTCAACTCTTTAGAGAGTTGATTTCCTGGCTAAGGCCAATCCCTGTCCCAAGTGCTTGCTGTGTAGATAGCAGCTGTGTCTGTGCCACGTGTCTGCCTCCTCCAGACCTCAGCTGATTGATCTGAGGTGGTCACTTGAAGCAGAGGTTTCCCCATGTTACACTCTTTGAGTGGTCTGGCTCAAAAGCATTAGCTGGGCCAATCTGACTCCTACTTGGGGAGGTGTCAGAAAGAGGTTGAGCCTCGGGGTGGGAATTGTTGATGAACTAGACTGGAGACTGGAGACTCATCATGATCACCAGCTCTGAGTGACCAGAGAGAGCTGGCCAGCCAAGAAGAAGGACAGAGAACCCCTGGTCTTGGAGGGGCACCTCATGATGATGGTTCCCATGGACCCTGGCTGCTCCTGACTGTCTATTTTAAGATTCTGACGAGAATCTGATTTATATGAACTAGTCTTTTTCTTTGAGTCTCTCACTGAGCTCATGCCCCTCCCTTCCTTGTGAACAGAATTGAACACGAACAATTCTCCTGTTAGATTTTAGGATACTGCTGATATGAGGAGGGGCTCAACCCATCTATTAAGCAGGCTTCCTGCACAAGAACAATAGCCCAAACTAACATGGTGGGATCTATAGGTGAAGAACTCTAGAGACAGGGCCCCATTGGAGATAAACATCTATTCCAGTGTAAGGATGGGTTGCTATATCATGATCATGTAGTGGTATAGACAGGTTTGAAGTTTCTTTCTTTATCTTTTTTAATTTTCATTTTTAATTTATTTTTTCTTCCTTTCTCACCTCACAATTCTAAGGTAAATGACCCAGGTTGGCAGAGCAGCTGTGAGTCTCATAGTCATTCAAGGACTGGAGTCCTCATGCCATTGACTTCTGACCACTGAAAGCCTTTTGTTGGCCTCCTTAGTTAAAGCTGGGAGCTGCCATGCTTCTGGGAGAGAGAAGAGAGCAGCAAGGGCACACAGGCACTTCCCCTCCACTTCCACTAATAAGAACCTAGCACATGACCCTATCTAGATATAAAGGAGACGGGAAATGTAATTTTGACCTGGGATCAGCTAATGTTTTCTGTAAAGAGCCAGACAGGAAATATTTTTGGTTTTGTGAACAATATACTCTTCTTGCATGTACTTTACTCTGTTCTTGTATCTTGAAAGCATCCTTAGCCAACATGCAAATGATAGGTGTGGCTATGTCCCAATAAAACATTATCCATGGACACAAAAACTTGAATTTTATATAATTTTCATGTGTCGTGAATATTATTCTTTTAACCTTTTCCAACCATTTAGAACTGCCAAAGCCAATGTTAGCTCATAGACCAATCAAACACAGGCTGTGTGTATACTCCTTGTTTAGATGGTGACCTTGGCCCAGCCACGTTTTGTCAGGGTGTATTGGCTTGTAGTGGAGAGTGAGTGGTCTCACAAGATCCACCCCAGGCTTTGCTAAGGAGGGGCATTTTAAGAGACACAAGGTTTTCTTTGTCCCCTTTCTAAAGAGAAGAGCAGGGTGTGCTGGGCGAACACAGCCATGCCCCTCACCCCACACTTTCCAGGAGTGAGCAGAGGAAGCAGCTATGCTCTGGGGCCCTGAGGTCAGTGGTTGTGGAGAGGGTTACAGTGTCCCATAAGGAGCTGGCAACTGGCCTCTGCCAGTGCCCTCATAGGCCAGCCAAGGTGAGGACATCGTGGCCAGAGTTAGGGGGCAGTGCCCTGCGGGCAGCATCCAGTCCTTTGAGGAGGGGCAAGCAATCACTCATAAGCAGGACACTCCCATCCCTGCTGCTGCGCCTCATGGAAGCTGTGCAGAAGGTGTCTTTGAATTGGACAATGACACTTTTTAATAATTAGAAAGTGACAGTTACAGATACTAAATGTGACCAGAAAATTGTCAGAAGGAATGAAGACACTATTATATGGCAAGTTTGTTTTCTCCCCTCCCTCCCTCCTCTTCTTCAACTGCCAGCTTGTGGGTTGAGGCTTGCAGAGTAAGGCTGATAGCAGTTATTGAGAAAAATAAAATCACTCTGTTTGTACATCTCCAAGCTTATACTGTCAATCAAAACAGCTACATATATTTTTGACATCAACTGCCAGTATTCCCTCTATGCCTCAGAAAAATCAGAACTGAAGACAAAGTCACCTAAGGGCGTTAGATCTGGAATCAGACCAGCCTGGGTTTGAGTCCTGGTTCTATCACATGCTGTGTGGCCTCCATAAGCCCTTTGGCTCCTCTGGGACTCAGCTCCTCACTTGTTACATAAAGAAGACAAAAAAGCCTGTTGTGCGAATATGTTGTGAGAGGCCATTTCAAATGCAAAGGAGGATTTGTGTTTCTCTCTGGGCCTCAGTGTTCTCATCTATAAAATGGAGGAGTTGGACTTTTGAGCTATTCCTGTCCTGACATTCAGGGTTGTGTCACTAGCTGTTGAGTCTATGACCTACAGAAGGAGAAAGTTGGCTTTCAGAGGTACTTCCTCCTGGCAGGAAATTTTGAAAATAAAAGAAACAGCAGCTTTGTTAAGAACTTCTTGCTTTCTGACCCTTCCCATCTGTCAGGGAACAGCTCAAGCCCACCTCCTCCAGGAGGCCCACCTGGATTCTTCCAGGCAGGGCTCATCTCATCTTGTTTGACCTTGACCTCCACTCCAGCCTTTCCCCCTACTTGATGGTCTTTCCTTGTGGCTTGAAGGCTGTAGACTCCCTACAGCCATCCCTGTAACTTTGACCCTAACCCTTACTCTGACCAAACCCTATGTCTGAGCTCTGTGAACGGGTCTAGCGCGTGCGCACACACACACACACACACACACACACACACACACACACACACGTGTTCATTTGTACAGGAAGCCCTTGAAGCTTTTGAGGCAGCAGTACTTGTGATGGGCTTTCATTTTAGGGTTCCTCCTGCCCCATGTAGAGGAGGATGCAGGGAGAGGAGGTTGGACAGAATGGAGTCCAATGTGGAGAAGATGGATTCAAGAGCTATGAAGAGGAAGAGCCAACAGGACTTGGAGATAGGGGAGAAGGAGAGGGAGCATTGAGATGATTCCCTGGTCTCTGTTTGAGCTACTGGATGGATGGTGACATCTTTAATTGAGATTGAGTCAAGAAGGAAAAGTGGATGTCAGGAAGAAGATGATGGATGTGTTTGGTATGAGAGGCCCGGGAGACATCCAAGTGGATCCAGGCTTTTATCTGGGGTGTTGATAAAAAATGGGGGAGTTTTGGGCATGGAGACAGGGACTGACTCCTTTTGGAGGAGTTGAATCACTTGGTGAGAATATGGAGACCTGGGTGGGGCATGGCACACTTTTCTCAGTGCTCAATGGCCTCTGTCTATAAATGAGACCAATCTTCAATTTTGCACCAGTTATCTCTCTCTCTATAAAACCCTAATATGCAAATAAACTGAACTGCAGAATAACCGAACAACCAAACAATTGATCACCAGCAGCGGGCAGGGAGTTGGGGGGGGGGGCGTGCAGAACATGGTGGGCATTAGCAGCAGGTAGCAGAGCACAGAACATGGCATCCATTCACTGCAGCAGGATGGTGGAGCAGGTGAGCAGAGCACCAGACTAGGGTGGGGCACTGGTTGTTGTCATTGGGGTGAGCCTCTGTTGGTTACTAAAAATTCTTTGCTCCCGTGTGCTGCGGTCCCACCTGGTGCCCACACCTGCTGCCAGTGCCGGCCCCAATTGCTCCATGCCATTGGCAGGTACCAGTGAGATGGTGCTGTCAGCTTTGGAGTGGTAGTAGTTGTGGGGCTGCCAGCAAACAGGGGAGTGGGGACCATGGGGGGAGGGTTGGGAGGATGGAGGATGAGCCGAGACCCACCCTTGTGCCCACTACAGCTCGTGGCCACAGTTCCTTTCAAAGTATACAAATTCTGGGCCCCTGGTATAATATAGCCATCTTGGTCAACCAGAGGAAAGCAAAGACAGAACTAAGGGAAACAGTGCAGTGGGCAGATTGGCAAGGACAGCCCTGGTGCCTCCCCAACACCCCCACCTGCCACCCAGTGTCAGGGCCTTTGCATATGCTGAGCTGATCCCTGAACCACCTTTGCCCTGATTTGGGGCTGGCTGGCCCCTTACTTCAAATATTGCCTCCTCAGACAGGTCTTCCCCAACCACCCTGCCCCAGATTGTGCCACCAAGTATTCCCCACAGCAGCACCCCCTCCATGCTCTTTACCGAGCCCTCTCCCAGCACCTCCTGAAGGCCTTCATTTATCCCTTTATGTGTCTTTTTCCTGTTTCTTCTGACTGGAACATAAGACACCGTGGGCAGGAGCTTGCCTGAGTCCTGTGCCCAGCTGCTTCTTCAGTGATCTTGTTTGGGGTGATCCTCGGCTCTCCTGTCCCCTCCTACACCAACCTCCAGGAGCAACATCCTGGGCTCTAGCTTTAAAGTCTCCCTGGGGCCAGTGGGTGGTCTCTACCTCAGCCACCTCTCTCTCAACTTCATTCCTCAGCAGGTCTTGCCAGGTGACCCCTTCTCTTCTGTCTACCTTCCCAGTGTGGCGTCCATCTTCATCTGCCTAAAATGGAACTCTTATGTGGTTCTTTTACCAGAAACTATCAAAAGGCATCTGAAAATAACTCAGAATGCCTACCTTTCCAGTTTCCTCTGCTCCTTTGCCCCCCATTCCTGCTAGACTAGATGTTCGCTCAGCCTCTCCAAGGCGCCACTCCCTCTGGCTCAACTTGGAGCCGCTGCCTGGGCTCAGGGCTCTCCCTGGAGCACCCAGCAGGAGCTCTGTAAATACTTACAGACCAATAGCTGACAAATCCAGGAGAACAAAGGGAGGAAAAATCCTCACCAGCACATATTGGCCTCCCCCTTGTCTCCCCTTCAGGGAAAACCGGTGGTACAGTGTTCGTGCTCATTGCGTTTCTTTCTTAAGCCTCTCACTCTCTTCTGCCTCCTAGCATTTGATGCCTGAGCCCCAACCCAGGGCCTCCACCTGCCTCCAGGGCCCCAGGCCCCCAGGCAGCCTTAATTAATTGTAAAATTGATTAAGCAGTCCCCTTTGTTGGGCTGGGCTGGTGTTTATTTGTATTTTCATATTATTATCCTTTTATACTTCTCTGGGCGCTTTCAGCTCTCTACTGACACCTTTTATTGGGGAAATGTTAATTTAAAAATCATCTATAATGCAGGTGTCACAAATCAAAGCTGTTCGGTAATGAGTTGCTCTTATGTCGTATAAAAACAATTAATTAAAACCCTTTCTGAGAGAGCCGCGCCGGCAGATTTATGTTTCCCAGTGTCTCTCCGCGACCTTCCTTCCTAAGGACCCTCACACACTCAATGCTTCTACGGGAGGTGGTTTCCTCCTACTGCTGCTCGGGAATGGACTCCCAGCCTGGTGGCGTGGAGAACGCTCCTGGAGGGTGCCTGGCTTGGCCTCCTTGTGGTCTAAATCACGGAAAGGGACTTAGATAAGGTCAGAGCAACTGAGTGGCAGTGCAGACTCAGAACAGACTCTGCTGCCAGGCCCTGTCCCTGTCCTTGATGCTGGCATTTCTCTTGCTGTCCTCCTTGGAGAAGCAGGCACAGCCCCTCCAAGGCGCCACTGGAGGAGCGAGGGGGTTGAGGACAGGGGTGGAGAAGTCCAGGTGGGGCAAGGTGTGACAGGGGAGAACCAAACTGGGGGCTTAGCCGCTGACTTCCGGATGGTTCTACCTCGGTGTAGAATGTGCTCCCTTCCTGTCCAGCACTGTGCGATCTGGGGACTGTCTAGCTCAAAATGAAAGATGCCAACAAGGTGGTGAGCCACCCCTCCCATTTTGGAGTCACCCCTCCTCAGGCCCTCCTGCCCTCCCAGCTGAAGGAGTCCCCTCCCCCTCCCCCGGTGATCTCATACTCCCCTCTCCCCCCAAGTGGGGCTGGGAAGTGTCTAATCCAGGCTTTTATCTAGCATCCACAATTATAATGTCAAGATTGAATAATCTGCCTTTATCTCCCGGGTGACAGCCATGTAGAAACTTCAAAAGAAACAGTTTTGCTGGCATCTAACGGCTTTTGTTAATTACTATATCCCAGAGAAAATGAAATAAAGGAGGAAGAAAAATGATATTTCTCTGTGACAACTTTGTAAAAATATCAATGATGAAGCGGCACAGTTTAAGGGCTTTAACTATTCATGCAGCCAAGAACATGCCTTTACCCACCCATGCAGGGTCTGGGAGTGTCTGAGGGTGCCTATGCAAGCGCACGTGCATGTACATACACAAACACACACACACACACACAAACCCACTCATATCTGCCTTCACACATGATACACACTGTCACATACACTCCCTTTCATAACTCTCTCACACACACAGCACATAGCCAACACACACACACACACACACACACACACACACACTCACACACACACAATCACACACACACTCTTACACGAATACATGCTCTATACACTCCTGTACCTGAATCTTGCTCTATCACATTGTAGCAGTGTCCTTACCTGCAAAATGGGGATCACATTAGAACATCCTGTATAGGGACACATGAGGACTAAATGAGCTGGTACAGTGTCCCCCAAATGCTAGCTGTTATTTGGGGGTGTTCAGAGTGGCTGACTGTCTGTGAGGAAGGGGCCTAGCATTTAGGGAGTCTTTATGAAGGAGGTGATATTTGAGTTTGGAAGCAATGAAGGTGAATACATCCCAGGCATGGGGGAACAACATGTGCGAAGGCTCAGAGGCATGACAGGGTTTGCATGTCCCATGAATGCTGGGGTTGTGACTGGAGTAGAGTGTGAGGTGTCAAGAAGAAGATTAGATGGGAGAAGATTCTGGAAAGGTAAGCAGGATCTGACGGTGACAAAGCATGTGTTGCACTCTGAGGGGGTGTGGTTTTCCTGTAGAAGCAAGGCCACTGAGGGTTGCATACTGGCAGTACTATATATGAGGACAAGCAGGGTGGGTCTCCATGGCAGGCAAGGCCCACCTGTCACAGGACTGGGGTGCACCTTGGCCACCAATTGCCTGTCTCCCTTACTTTGGCCTGGAAAGCCTGGTGGAAGATAGAACTTGTGTTGGGAGGCCAGAGAGCCTGGCAGGCGAGGAAGGCTGGTCAGGAGTGGGAATGAAAACAGAATTTCCTAAACCTGTGGGATTTAAGACAGACCCTCCTCCTTTGGCCTGATGGGGGTTGGGGAGTATTCCTGCTGTAAAATTCTTCTTCCCTCTGAGGAGCAGCTATTAGGCATTTCCTGGTATTTGTGGGTTGGGTCTCAATCCACAGAGGCAGTAGGGAGACAAATGGACTTACCTTCCACAGAGGGGGTTGGGACAGGAAGCTGGACACAGACTAAGAGGCCACCCTGTTGGCAGGGGAGGAGGCTGGGGCCACCTGTGGACACTCATGATCTTCCATCTTGGTCTGCCTGTCTGCCCGGGAACCAGGTGCCCCTCTGGATGTTTGGAAGGATGGGACCAGAATCAAAGGGCGCCAGAGAGGAGAGGTGTCACCTGATAAGAGAGAGTGACTGGAATTCTGCTGGTTTTCAAACTTCTCAGCAGCAGGCGCTTTCAGTCAGATGAGTGCCGAGGTGGAGCCTGGGCGGACAAAGCAGGGGCCTGGGGTGCTGGGTGGAGGCCGGTGAACTCAGGATTGCTGCAGAGGGTGGGAAAGGTGCCCCTGCAGCTGTGCAAGATCTGCATGGCTACCTATGCTGGTCTGTGTCCACTGCTTGGCCCAAGTCACCTCCTAGGAGCTCACTGAAAACTCCACCTCTGCATGAGGCCAAGAGAGGAACACCAGCTTGGCCAAGGCCATCCCAAGATATTGACAGACAAATGGGGTTCCTGCCTAAGGCAGGACTGTACTGAAGTGACTGACTTTGGAAATTGCGACAAAGACACAGGGCTTTCAATTGTACGGCACTGATGCATAGAAGAGGTTCAGTAATGCTGGTACGTTTGGGTCACAGCATCACAATGAGGGGCAGCCCCATCCTCTCCAGACCCCTGGACACTTCCAGGGCTGACAACCCTCTCTCCAGGTGCTGATCCCAGGGCACTGGAGCCCTCAAAGCCCTGAGACACCGCTGCACTGTAGCCAGCATCTTCCTCCTGTCCTGGCTATGCCCCCTCATCCTCAGGGCCCTGTGCAAGGTGGTGGGGAGGGAGATGGGCTGTTCACTATCCCCCCATCAACCCTGCCAGGCCTAGGGGGAGCCATGGTCCCCAGATCTAATTCCAGCCAGGTCCGGGCACCCCTCCCCCTGCTCTCCTTCCCACTAGTCATTAGTCTCCCACTGCAGGTGGAGTGACAGGCCAGCTCAGAGCTTCTGAAAAGGCCTTTGTTTTATCGCCTTCGGTTCAGATGCTTCAGAGCACTAGCAGGCCATATTTTAATCTCAGGTCTTTGCAAACAAAATCGTTAAAAGCAGATGGCTGTGAAGACTGCCATGAATATTAATAGATATTGAAAAAAAGGCCCCTTAATCTTTCCATAAATCTTTTCCGAGGAGGTGGGGGAAGACTCAGAAGCGATGAGGACAGCAGTTAGCTGCAGGTACCCAGCCCTTCTGATTTGGGCTTGATCCTAAAGGCTGAGTAATTAGCACAAGGTTAGGTGAGTCCAGCCCAGTGCTGGGCAGAGATGGGTCTGGGCAATGGCCTGGTCTTCCGCTCTCCTTCCCTTGTGGAGCTGGGGGGCATTCAGCATTGTGGTTCTTGCTGAGGCCAACTGCACATGTGGTCCTCCATGTACCCTACTAATCTGGGCTGACCACACATTGTGTGCACATTTCTATGCATGCCAGTCTCACATCAATCCCATCTCACAGATTAGAAAGTAGGCTCAGAAATGTGACTTCCTGGCTCAAGATTACTGCGTTAGTACATAGAATGGAAGAGATTTGAATCCAAATCTGTTGACCCTGAGAACCTGTATATTAAGAATCTTCTGGGACCACCCTGCCCCTCTGGCCCCAGCCCAGTCTTTCCTGTGCACATGCTTTTGTTTTGGATATTTTAATATTCACTATTCATTCATTTGGATTATATATTTCCCTCTCTTTTTAGTTCTCTTTTAAAATGCAAACACCCTTGAGAGAGGTTACCTATTAAGTGGCTGAAAAACATTAAAAGCTGCTCAGCCGCATAATCCAGAGGACCTGAGTGGAAGTCTTCTTAGCTCAGCCATTTCCTGGCTCTGCGACATTGAGCTAGCATTTAATTCCATGGAGTCTGCTTCCTCTAGAAAAAAAGGGGGAACAATGAAAGAACCCCGTGAAATAGATGGGATTGGCAAAAACGTGAGGAGATCAAAGGTAGGGAAACACTTTGAAAACCACATACCAGGGTACACCTGCCGAGGAATATTGCTTTCATTGTTGTCCAAACACCTCATTCACTTCCAAGACCACGTTCACACAGGATGGACTAAGTAACCCAGGGGAGCAGGATGATGAGACTTGGGCAAGGTACAACCCTGCTGGGGAGGGTGCTGGTGGCAGGAAGGGACTTGACTGTTCTACAGAGCTAAGGATATTGATGCCAACATTTTTTTTTTTTGGCCAGTGACCTGCTTTGCTTTATGCTTTAAATATAATTCAATCAGCATTTCTTCCTCCTTTATTTCCCTTTCTTCTTCCATCCCTTTTCTGCCTCCTCTCCTTCCTTCCCTCTCCTTTTTCTCTCCATTCCCCTCTCTCTCCCTGACCAGAAATATTTCCTGATCACTTGTTAACATTCTAAAAGTGGGGATTCCATAGTGAATGCTAGTGGCATGGTCTCTGCACTAAATGAATAACAAATAAATAGTTACAAACTGGTTAAGCACTGCGTGGCAACAGACGCAGGACCGCGCTGAGGGATAACGAAGTAGATTCATTTTAAATAGGACATGGTCTCTCTGTTCTCCCAAACCAGTTTCAAAACACTTAAGGAAGCACATTGGCATGGTGGCCTATGATCAACACTGGGAAGTCTTTGAGAGAAGCAGATTAGAGCCAGACAGCTAGATGAGCAGAGGGTGATCAAAGTAGGGTATCTTTTGAACATGCTTCTTCCCTTACTAGGCCAGGGCCCAGACTACCCCCCCTCATGGCCCTGCCCTTGGCCTAGTCCTGCTCTCAGGTGCCCACATTATGTGGAATGATCTGGCTGGGCCTCTATTTAAGCAAATTCCCAAGGCCAAGATGATAAGAGTAGGGGTAGGGGCTGTGAGAAGCAAACTGCATCCTCCAGCTCTAAGTTTTCATGTAGAGTTCTCAGGGAAGAAGCCCAGGGACTAGGCTTGCAATAAACCTCTGAGATTGAAGAAGAAATCCATCACTCGAATCTCATTAAACTATTGCTCTTCCAAATGCAACGAATTCTTGGTGCCTGAGTACCAAGAGGCAGAAGCTTGTCATGTTTCAACAAACATACTTTATTAGACTGTATAATTTAAGGTATCATTTTATTCAAGTGACATTCAAACGTGTGAAAAACAGTTGCATATGCCGTAGTCATTAATGAAATCATTATGTATAAATGGTTATGCTTTACCAAGTCATTCATTAAAAGTAAATTAATAAGGGGGACAGCATTAAAATTTTTCACAATCATTACCAGGTCCAGCCTAACTCACTTTTATAAATATTCATCAACAAAAACGTGCCTCAAGAACTCACCCAGTAAATTAAATTCTTGTCTTGAAGTGTTTTGTTTCTATTAATGGCATCAGCCATGGTACTTTCTTTGATTTGTTTTCTGGAACTTTGGGATATATTGTATGGAAATAATGACAAACTCCCAGTAATCGCTGATAATTAGGCCAAATCTATTATTCCCATGGTATTTACATTTTGATTACTATTTTTCCCCCAAAGGCAAGGTCTTGAATCTGTTCTAATACAAGACAAAATAGTATCTAGATTTTCATGGCTAGAGGAAAACTCAAATGAACTAGGCCAGCTCTTACCTGGTGTTTGAATCTGTGGTCAGCATCTCTGCTGGTGGCCCTTTGCTTTGTGCTGAAATACCTACAATGATGGGGAACTCACTGCCACCTCAGCTGCCCGTTTCGCTCTTCGATCTTTATCTCGAAACCGCAGCTGACATTTTCTAACTTCCTTGTGTGTCCTAAGCCCTGTGTATTGGGGTGGGTGAAAAAGGACTTCACAAACATGGAAAGGTTATTAGGTAGATCTTCTCACATTCTTGTCTCCCCTCAAATCTTCTGTCTCTAGAATAAACATTTCCAGGGTTTTTGAAACTTCTTCCAAGAAAGGGAACTCCAGGTCCTAGACCATTTTTAAAAAAATTTTTTCGGAGAAAGCCTTACCTCTAAGGTCCTGCATGATCTGGTGTCTACCTACCTTTGCAGTTTTATCTCTCCTATCACCCATGTTAGTCCAGGGAACTCTAAGCCATGGATGATGTCCCTACACAAACTGTCCTCTAACTCTGGACTTGTACTCAGGCCTTTCCCTCTGCCCGAAATGCTCTTCCCCCTTATCTTCCCCCTTATCTACTTACCCATCCTGCAGGACTCCTGCTCAGTGGCCATCATCTCTGCGAAGCCACCCATGATCGATTCCAATCCCCACTCTTCTTCCTATACTATTTCTATTACTTATAGCAGTTCAGTAACCCCCAAGAGAGAAAGGGCAGGTTCATGGAGGACCTCAAGATTAGTCTCTCTTTCTCTGCTTAAAACAACACATTTATTATCTTGCTGTTCTGTAGATTAGAAATCTATTCCTTGGCTCATGGCTCCCTTTCTCCATTTTCACAGCTAGCAACATTGGGCTGATTCCTCCCACATTAGACTTTGGAGTTACCTCCTAAAGAGGTTAGACTTGTAGCCTCAAGGCAAGACTCAGAGAGAACTGATTGTCCACCACTTATATCTTCTGCCCATCACAGCCCGCCTTGCCGTAGAGCTCTATGAAGTCACATTATTGTTGTAAATAATGTAACTATCTTGGAAAGAGTATACTTTTTATTGCATTGCATTTTGAGAACTGAAAGCACGAATTTGTGAGATATAAGCATTTAAAACCTTCTACAGTGTTGGTAAACCTGTTTTGACATTAAAGAAACCCTTTAACCCCCGCCCCCCCCCCCAAAGTCCTGATAGACACATGCTCCGTACACAGTGAATGGGCTGCTCACTTACCTGCTTTACCTTCTAGTCTCTATACACTACATGGCATCCAGGAGAGGCTGGATAAGATCACAGATTCTGGAACCAGGCTGCTTCTGTTCAATACAGCTGTATGACTCTGGGCAGTTACTCACCCTGTGCCTCACCTTCCCCACCTGTAAAATGAGAGCAAATGCTAGTACCCTACCTCATTGAAGGTTGTGAGCATGAATGAAGCATTATTCGTCAGATGTCTGGAGTGAGGCTGTACTCTTAAACTTCTCCTACTGTGGTCAGAGGGGGAGCTTGTCTGTTTCAGCCTCAGCACAGCCCCTGGTCTGGAGCCTGCTGTCTGCACCATGCACCTACCACAGCTCCACTCACCACATGGTCCAGGGCCCCTTGTCCAGACATCTGCCCACAAATCCTGTCCGTGGACCATGCATGCATCCCATGGCCTCTCCCAGGCCCTGAGAGCATCTGTGTGGATGTCTAAACCAGTGAAGGCCTATTATAGCAGTGTTTTCCTCTCCTCACATAGACCTTCAGATAAGGCTGCTCCCATTTTCCTCCATTCCTTGGCAAGGCACTGAAATCAGGCGATCGAATAAGATTTCCCCACTGTCAGTGTGCTATCTGGGGCTGGATTTAGTTTTATTTTCACAGAGCAACAGCCACTTAAGGAACTAGTCTCCTTCCTGCTTGTCTGGCAAGGAGCTAAGAGACAGCCTAGCTCTTCTTCAGGTGAAGTGGCTGATCTTACACCCGATAGAGAGCTCTGTCCTCAACACCCAGGGCAGAGGTTCCTCTGCGGGAGAAGGGCTGGTCACCACTGGCAAATTCAGTTTTCCTCCTTTAATGGGAGGCCTTCCCAGGGTAATTAGTTCTAATTATCCCCTACAGGAGGGGTCTATGTAGAAGGCAGCCTGATGCTGTGCAGGGAACCTCTGGGGCTGTGTGGCATAGAGAGGGTCAGTGACTGGCACCGGGTCGCACAGCTAAGGATTGTGGGAGCAGCATTTGAGGGCTATGTGGGGTCAGTAGAGGCAGCACTTTAACTGTGATGAGTATGGAGGGGAGACGAGCCTAGCTGAGTCAAGGTGTCCTGGGTGTTTTGCCAGCACAAAGCTTAGGACAGCAGGTGTGTCTGTGTGTGTTGGTGGGGCTGGAGGCTGGGATGAGAAGGGGGAAGTGAGTTTTGAAGTCTGACTGGCTTATTTCAAAGATAGCCCCTTACCAGAAGGCAGCTTTGAGGGCCAGAAAGAGACATCTCTATTTCCCTATCCCTGGTGGGTTAAGAGAGAGACACATGCTCAGCTACACAACTGAACAAAGAGAGAAACAGAGACAGGTAAACACAACATGGAAAGTGAAGGGTGATCCAAGACACAGAGCTGCTGGACAGCTGAGAAGACAGTACTCACAGAGCCGCAGGGATAGGAGCCCAAGGAGAGAAACCACAATAGAGCCCAGGAGGCCTGCCCTGATTTAGGGAGATAGGCCAGAGAGGTGCGAGCAGAGACCTCAGGACCCAGGGACATGGAAGGGATATTAGCTCATGGATGTAGAGGAGTGAAGACAGCAGGACAGAAAAGACAGAGCCCTCTACACAAACCTGAGAGCCCCTGCCCTACTCCCAGGCAGGGCGGGGTGGGGGTGGGGCAAAGAGCAGAGCAGATGGCTTGTTGGATGGAGACCTGGCTGGCTCTCAGAGTGCCCTGATGGTCAGTGGCCACATGGCCCAGAAATCAGGGCCAGTGAGTCATGGCTGCTGAGCAGGTGCTGGGGTGAGGACATACCTTCCCTCTGCATGCATGCCAGATGTCCAGAGCCCAGAACAAGGTGGGCTGGGCCTGTAGCTGTACCCACCTGCCCAGGGCCACTTAACTGAGCCTCAGAGTTGTGAAGGGAGGTGGCAATGTTCACCAACAGGGAGGGTCCTGCCACCATCCCCATCTGCTCACTTGAGCTTGGCTTGCATGGCAGACAGCCTGCCTGACAGTGCCAGCTCCTGGTCACACAACCTCATGTTGCTCTGGCCTCTCCATAAATCTGCCCCAAGGAAGCTTCTGCGGGAGAGGGGAGGACAGGTAGCTGTCACCTTGAGGTGCCACACAGGCATAGCAGATGTACCAGGACTGGCCCAATTCCCTGCAGAGCTGAACAGAGCCCCAGGTAACAGGGCCCTGGTAAAGGTTTGTATAAAGGTACAACCTGTTAAAAATGATCCTTAGCCGGCTCAGACCTCAGTTTGATCACCTGTAAATGGGAGACCTTGACCAGGTGAGCTGCACAGCCCAATCCAGATTCAAAATCAGTTTTCAACCCATTCTGATTTGGCTCTAGAAATTTCTCTTGAACCAGGAATTCATATTTATAATGGGTTGATTGAGCTCTTGCTCCAGGTCAGGCATTTGGCTGAGGGTATGCACCATTGCGTTCCAAACTTGCCAGGACTCTCGGGGACAGGGCCTCTTAGGACCCTCTTTACATGTAGGAAGCTGAGACCCATGGGGCACAGTGAATCCCTCAAGGTGGGAAGATGAGCCGTTGGCATGTGCACCCAGGTGGCCTAGTCTAGATTTGGAGATCTTGCAGTTTTATCGTGCAACTTTTCATAGAACATTTTTTAAATTGGCACAAAATTTTTCATATCTGCTACTAATTTGCTTTGCAAACCTGTCAACTGCAGCTTCCACCATGTCTCACTGGCTGTGGGAGCAGCAGCCTCCTCCTCTCTGGGCTCCCTGTCTCCACGCCTGCCCACTCCCATAGACTCTATGCAGCAGCCACCTGACCTTTTCAAAATGTGAGTCTCATTAGATTGCTCTGCTGAACAGAACTGGGGCTTCCCATCGCTTGCTTGCTTGCTTGCTCGCTGGTGGGGTAAAGGTAGGCAGCCCAAGAGGCCTTGCAAAGCGTGGTGCCTCTTAACCTGCACCCCTGACCCTGTGGGGAGCTGGGAAGTCAATGTATTGGTTAGGGACCTGCATTTTCTTAAATCAAAGACATAGAACAGGCTGGAGTGGGAATAGAACAGAAACTCTCAGGTTGGATGGCATTTAATGGGCAAGAGAAACTTTGTTTCACCGATCTTTTAAAGCTGACGTACGCATGTCATTGTGTGTGTGTGTGTCCATGTGTGTTCCGTGTTCTGGGCCACCATGCAAAATGTATATCTTACGGCTGTGTCAACCATTCGGGAAGCCACTGTTCAGAAACTCCTGGTCTAGCATCATCTTGGCCACACCCTCCTGTGCTCTGCCTCTATCCAGAGTCAGCTGGAAGCAATGCAGCTGTGAGTGAGAGACACAGGGATTTCTCCTAGACTGTTCTTCATGCCTTTTCATTTGAATGACTTCACTTCATCCTTCACATCTCAACTCAAGCACTGTCTCCTCAGGGGCCCCTGGTGACCTGCCCACATGCCACCTTGAACCTCGTCTGCCAGCACTATTGCCGCTTGGCATTTATTCATGTGCTTATCCAACCAGCATCCATCTATCTTTCTGGTTTATATGCTCCATTGGGGGAGGGGTTGCCCAGGAGACACCGCTTGTCAGGAGTGCACCATGAGGGTTGGAACAGGTTTGGGCCAGAACAGGTTTGTTCCTGCTTGCCATATTCCCTATGCCTAAACCATGTCTGCGATACAGTAGGCATCCCACAAGCACTGTGGAATGACTGTTGCTGCCAAGGGCAGGTTGTGATCTTTACAGGTGAGAAAACAGAGGCTCAGAGGGCACGAGGTCCCAGGCAGATGGTTCACTGGAGCCCTCCTGCCCTACCCTCTCATGATTGCCACATGGACTCTGTGTGTAGTCCTGGAGGTGCGGCTCAGGTGTCCGTCCTGACCTTCCCCATTCCCCTGCTCTCTTACCTCCCTGTGTACCTGCTCTGTCCTGCAGGCTTCTTCGCTATCTATTCCGTGTTTTTTTTTTTTTTTTTTTCATCTCAGTGTCTCTTCTCCCTCTTCAGCTAGCTGAGCATGGTGCTTGGGGTGGCTGGAGGAGGCAAGCTCAGAAAGTGACAGCAACAATATTAGGAGTGAAAAAGATCAATTAAGCCCATCGAGCTGATTTGTGAGGCTGATTAAATTAGGAGCCTCCCTGGGGGCAGATTCGCTCTCAGGTTGACAGACCAGCTGCAGGCTCACTGTGGGGGTACTTGCCAGCCTCCAGGGTGGGGTGGGCCATTTTGCCTGGCTCTCTGTGCATGGAGGGGAGACGATGGGAGGCAGCTCCTGGCCTGCTTCCCTGTTCTTCTTCTTGGAACCATCCCAACAGGTCTGGGGCTCTGGTGGGCTTCAGGAAGGCTACATGACCTGTGCAGGGTCACCAGCTGACAGGCACAGGTATGTGGTAGAGTTGGGACTGGAACCCAGGACTGCTTGTTCCCGCTGCTTCAGTCCTGCCTTGTTTCTCTGCTCCAACATCTGGCTTCAGCATACTGATTTGTCTTTTTCTCTAGTTTTCTAGGCCTAAGACTCCCTCTCCCCTCACCATTGCCCCCCTTTCTAGATCAGATATAATCAGATTATCTACCCAGTAACCTGACCCCTCAGCCTAAGGACTCTCTTTCATGCCTGTCCCCAGGGCAGCTCTGGCCAGAATATCCCTGGGCTTCAGAATCCAGCCCCCTGCCACAGCCCCTGGATGGGGGCTGGGGGAGCAGAATTTGGACAAAGGCTCTTGTGTGAGTGGGAAAATGGAGCCGGGCTGTGGAGACGGGGGTGGGGTGGGGGCGCACGGGGCGCATGTTGCAGAAATGAGGTCAGCTTCTCCAGAGTGCAAGGCTAGGGAGGGCCTTGAATGCCAGTGGCAGAATTTGGTCTTCAAACACAGTCTTTTGTGGCAATGAGGCAGGAAGAACCACTCTGAGATAGAGAGATGCTGCATTTATGGATGGAAAAGAAGGGCCTTACAAGTGGTAATACCTGGAGCCACAGATGCCTAGGAAGGAGCACTGACACATGAGTGAAGGGAGTGAAAATACAGAAGGGCTTCTCGGCAAATAAGGCCTTGAGCTGGGAGAATCCCTTAGTGATGAGGCTGCACAGGATGGGAGGAGGGGAACCGACCCTCAGAAAGGCCTGATATCTTATATCCTGGCCTGCTTTCTTCCTTAGAGTAAATCTGGGCCAAGCCTATGATCAATTTAAAGGCGCACACACAATCAAAACAAGCTCAGAGTTATGCACCATCAGCTGCAGCCTTAGGATTCACACCCAAGTGAAGGGACATCCGAGCCTGGGATCCTTTCCTGGGCTAATCGCCAAAGCCTTTCTCTACTTCTAGAAGACTGGGGGCCGAGTCAAAGATACCCACAAGCCTCGAGAGGCAGATACATGGCATTAAGAGCCCAGGCTCATTAAGAGCTCTTGCATTAAGAGCTCAGGAGAGTGAACTCACTCTCCTGGCCCTGCAAGTGTCTTGCTCTGTGGCCTTGGCCAAGTTGGTTGGCATCTTTGTGTCTTACTCTCTTCCTCTGTAAAATAGGGATAATAATAGTACCTACCTAATGGGGTTTTGGGGAGGATTAAATGAAGGTACACAAAGATCATTTAGAACAGTGCCTACCACTCACTAAGTGTGAGCCCTTGCTGCTTGGGATGGAGCCAGGACCCAGGAGAGGGGCTGCAGCAAGGTACAGATCTCAAAGCTAGTGCCCTGTGCTCACTGCTCCTTCCAGCTCTATGAATCGGTACCATCTGAGCTGCTGGCACCCAGACTGTCTGGCTGCAAACATTTTCTCACACAGAGGAGAAATGATAGCCCCCCTCCAGAGTTGAGTCCCCAGATTCTTTCCATTTCACAGACTTGGAAATCGAGGCTCAGACAAGTTGCAGCAAAGCTTTTCTGTGACTTTGGACAAAGCGATCCTAAAGCACTGCCTTAGACCTAGGTTCCCGAATCCTAGCCCAGAGTATCCACTTGGCACCCAAAATGGTTTAATGTTTTTTGGGCAGATACCAGCCCCATGGCAGAAACATGTTTCTGCTATCTTGTTTGCAATTGCTAATGAGAAGCGGGCTGTTTTCCACTTCTAGACCTCATCTTCATCTTTAATTTGTTTCCAGAGGCTGGAGCTACTGCCATCTCTGTGAAATATTAGCAATTATTTTGCCTTTACTTCCCAACTAGAAAGCAACACTTGGAGACAGGGCTCTGGAAGCTGGAAGAAGCCATAAGGATGCTGTTTTAGATCTGGCGTGAACCTTGCCAAAAGGCACACGTGCTCCACTGTCCCTGCTCTGGCATGAGGGCTTCGGTGGGTGGCCTGTGACTGTCTTCTTCCTTGGCTGGCCTCCAGCCCTGCTCGGCTTTCCAAGCACAGGGCTGTGGCACGTCTCAAATACCAGAGAGAGGAGGGAAGGGTAGATTACAGTGATCATAGTAACCGGCAGCTCCATCCTTACAGCTCAGGTCCCAGTCCTGAGGGTCATCCTTGCCTTTCTCCTACACCCAAATCCAATCCAATGGCAACTCCTTTTGTCTCTACCTTCAGAACACACCCAGATCCAACATTCTCCCTGTCTCCACTGCTCCCAGCCTAGTCCAAGCCAGCATGTCACTCACCTGAATTATGTCAGTGACATCCTAAGTGGGTCCATGATCTCACCCTTCTATTCTGTAGTCCACACAGGAGCCATAGTGACTGTTTAGAATTCAATCTTAATGTGATTATTTGGCCTTTTAGCTATACTGCTTTGCATTTTTATAAGTACATTTTCTATTCCCAGGGATTACAATAGACATCTAACTTTTCATAGCCAATTTAGAGTCAATATTTTATCGCTTTACATAAAATATGAAACTCTTGTAAATATTTGCTATCCCCAGTTCTATCTGCTATACTTGTCATAAGTACTATGCTACATACATGATAAACCTCATCATGTGCAATGTTGTTTTTACTTTAAACAGCCATATGCATAGTGAAGAAATTAAGAGAAAATAATCCTGTAATTTTATATATTTACCCAGATAGTTACCTTGTGATGCTGTTTATTCTTTTCTAAAGATCCAAGTGCCCCTCTTCTGTCATTTATCTTCAACTTGGAGAACTTACTTTAGTATTTCTTATAGTTCAGGTCTTCTGATGACAATTCTATAAATTTTCTTTAAAATGAAAATGTCTTTGCCTTCCTACTGAAAAATATTTTCACTGGATATAGAACCCTAATTGGCATTTCTTCTTCTTCTGTATGCTTTATTGATGTTACTCTGTGTCTTCCAGCCTCCACAGTTTCTGATGAAGAGTTTGTAGTGATTTGAATCTTTGTTCCTCTATGTCATGTCTTTTTTCTCTGGATGCTTTCAAGGTTTTCTTTGTATCTTTGAGTTTTAGCAGTTTGAATATGAGTGTATATGTAAAACTGTCTTTCACTGAATTTGGAAAATGAGGTGGTATATCTGGCCATTATTTAAAAATATTTTTTACTCTATTCTCCCCTTTTCCATCTAGGATTTCAATTATGCACATTATATATTCAATATTATCCCACAAATTCCCAACACTGTTTATTTTTTCAACCTTCTCTCTCTCCTTTTTTCTCTCTAGCTGCCATGCACTGTGCCACAACTGCAGTCTGCCCTGTGGATAAGCCATAAACTTACCACATGCTGAGCCCTTCTTCGAAGTTTCAACATCCTTCCCAAGTCTGCCTATAGAGCCTTGTAGTAGTTGTTTCTTCATGATATTAAAACTTTATAGGTGTTTTCTTTTTTCTTTTTAAGTCCTCTCCCGAGGATATTTTTTCCATTGAGTTTCAGAAAGAGTGAGAGAGGGAAAGGCAGAGAAATATCGATGTGAGAGAAACACATCAATTGATTGCCTCCTGCACATGCCTTAACCAGGGCCTGAGCCAGGGAGGAGCCTGCCACCAAGATACATGCCCTTGACTGAAATCGAACCTGGGACTCTTCTGTCTGTAGGACAATGATTTATCCACTAGCCAAACTGGCTAGGGCTACCCTGTGTGGGAGGGTAGATCTGTTAAGAGTTTACTTTACTCATCTACTGATGGACACTTGGGCTGTTTCCATAGCTTGGCTATTGTAAATAGCACTGAAATGAACACAGGGGTGCATATATTCTGAATTACTGTTTCAGGTTTATTCAGATATATTCCCAGAAGTGGAATCTCTGGATCACAAGGCAGTTCCATGTTTAATTTTTTGAGGAAACTCCATGCTACTTTCCACAGTGGCTGCACCAGTCTGCATTCCCACCAACAGTGCACGAGGGTTCCCTTTTCTCCTCATCCTCACCAGCACTTGTTGTTTGTTGATTTATTGGTGATAGTCATTCAGACAGGTATGAGGTGATATCTCGTTATAGTTTTAATTTGAATTTCTCTGATGATTAGTGATCTTGAGCATCTGTGGTACATTTACACAATGGAATACTACTCAGTCAAAAAAGAAGGACATCATATCCTTTGTGGCAGCATGGATGGACCATTATGCTAAGTGAAATAAATCGGTCAGAGGAAGACAAGTACCATATGATTTTACTTATATGTGGGATTTAATGAACAAAACGAACTAACAAGCAAAATAGAGACTGACTCATACATAAAGAGCAGGCTGACAGCTATCTGGGTGGGGGATCTGGTGGGAGGAGTGGAGGGTAGAGCAAAAAGAAAAAAAAGAAAAAACCAATGGACAGGAACAACAATGTGGTGATTGCTGGGAGAGGATTGGTGGGAGGTGGAGTATAAGGGGCTAAGTGGTGATGGATAGAGACTTGACTTGGGGTGGTAAACACACAATACAGCGTACAGTTGATATGTTCTGTAATGATGCACCTGAAAACTGTATAATTTTGTTAATCAGTGTCATCCAATAAATTCAATGGGAAAAAAAAGAGCTTACTTCACTATATTAGAAGCAGAATGCCTGGAGTGTTCTTTAAAATTTTCTCAGACCATATCACTCTTCTCAACACACCCCACCCCCTATGGCTCCCATTTCATTTAAAAGCCCAAATCCTTACAGGACCCTCAAGTTCTTGAATGATCTAGCTTCAGACTATTTATGACCTTGTGTCCACATTGCTCACTTTATTCCAGACACACTGGTGACCTCTTGCTTCTTAGACATGCCTGCCGCATACACCCTCTTGCAAGAGAGCTCCAGGACCTCCACTGCCTTCTATACTGCCCCCTGCCTGTCTCCTCAAACCTCCTCTTTAACTATGAACACTCCAGTCCTGCTAACCTGTGGCCAGGCGTGGGCCATGGCATGCTCTTCTTCAGCTCAAGGCTGTTTCCTGTGCCTACAGTACCCTTCCCTCCACTTTTATTCTGCATTATTCTTTCTAATGCTCACCTCTCCTGAGAATGACTGCTTCTCAGGAAACCCATCTCTGGGCCCCTTCTCCCTAATGACCCTGCCCCTGGTTAGGCACAGTAACTTTAACTCTCAGGGCATTTGATACTTCTTCACGCAGATCTCACACTTGAACTCACTTGTTTAATTATGTATTGTTAAGGGCTGTGATGGCAGGTGTTCCATTTGTTTCACCCCTGCATCTTGGACACCTAGTACATAGTGGGCACTCAATAGACACCTAGCAACTGGTTTTCAAGACCCAGGACGGGGTTGGAGGCTGCTGGGCAGGAACCTGTCAGAGTCCCTGTGGTGTCCACATCCTCTAAATAACCTTGTGCAGGTATTGCATTGCTTTGTTACTCTTAAAGAAACAGAGGTTCCGAGAGGAGAAATGACTTGCCCAAGGTCACACAGGACTAGAAATTCTAGCTGAGCAGTTCATGGTGGGAGCTCAGACCAGGAAGAGACACCTTGATCAGATCCAACCTCGGCCTCTACTTCCTCTTGGCTGTGCTGGCTGGCTGCAGAGCTGTTGGCAGGAAAGAGTTCTCTCTTTTTCAGTGTCTCCCCACCCCAGCTCATAACTAGGTTCCCTGCCCAGCTTGCAGAGAAATGGTTCATGTGGAAACCATGCCTTACGTGGCAATGTGGTGAGGCACCGAGGCTATATGGCACTGCAGGATGGCCACTGGGCACGAGTTGAAAGACCTGGTTCTCCTTTCTCTTCTGCCGTGACTTCCTGTTTATGGTCAACAAATCTCTCCCCGGGACAGCTGAGTTGCGGGAACCTTGGGGCCCATCCAGGGCAGCATGCACCCCTTGCTGGTGAGGAGCCCGAGACGCTTGAAAGAAGGTGATGGAACTCACTCCACGTGCAGAGCCCCTTCTCCTTCTCCAGCTCTGGGTTGAGTCTCTTCCTTGACAGAGTCCCCTGAGACTCGGCGATGCTCTGGACTCATTGGCATTTGAAACATCAGCATAGACTACTGGCTTATTCAATAGTTTATCATTCCTATAGACTATTACACAGGCAACAAAAACAGGGAGGCAGGAGAGGAAATATTCAAGCTGTTACGTGAAAAGAAAAAAGAGGTTTCAATAGAGCATGTTCCCATTTGTGTGAAAAAATATGTCTACATAAACAGATAATATATATACAGTGCAAAGGAAAAAACCTGAAAAATTTATGCAAGAGAACAGTTGTTAGTGATGACGGGATAAAAGGCAATTAAAAAATTTTCCCATTCTTCTCATTGTCTCAAACAATATGCATTACTTTTTGTAATCAAATTTAAAAAACAAATATTCTTTATAAAAGAAAGAAAGGAAACGATGCTAGTGGAGGCCACGTCTCTAGTGGATTCAGAGTGCCTGCTGTCCCCAGATCCAGAAAAGTCTTCTCGAGAGAGGCCGAGGGCTGGGGGCTGGGAGACAGAAAGAACTCTGGCAGACCACACACAGTGAAAAGAAGGGCGCACAGGCCACATTGAGGAGGACACCAGGCCTGGGTCCTGACAGTGGAGTGCCATAATCACAGGCCAAGACCCTGCTTCCCTGGAGAGCCTGCAAAGCGTTTCCCTAGCCCGGATCCCTGTTCTCTCCTTTCATCTCCCAGGCTCTGTGCCTCCATTTCAGAACCAGTTCTAGTTCAGAAGGTCCCTGAGCATGCTGGCGATGTGGGGGCCTGGACCTTGCCCTGTACAGCTACTCCCACTTTCATGGACTTTTCACAGAAGGCAGCTTGCTCTGTCCCTCCCCGTCTGAGGCCCAGAGGTTGCTGCTCAGTGCAGCCTGGGTGGATGGGAGGAAGAGGGTGATGGCCTTAGAGACATGGCTAGAATTCAGCTGTGTGTGGATCCCACTGGCACAGACAGGAGGATTTTGGCAGCCACCACCTAGCCCCACTTCCTCCTTTTACAGACAAGGAGCCAAAGCCCAGAGAGGGTAAGGACTAATCCAAGTCATATGGCAAGCCAGGGACTAGAATTCAGGGGCTGTGACCCCTATGTCTGGTTTTTTAAACATACAAACTTAAGGTGGAACTGACAATCCTGGGCTTGGCTCCTTAGATAAAAAAAGATCTTATTCGTTTCAGAGTCTGAATTCCATTACTAAGGTTTGATTTCTGGGGTGAAGAGCTTTTCCCCCCTTCTAGATAGAGTCAAGTGCACTGATCTGGGGGTGGCAATGACCTTCAACATTTCAGATGGTTCTCCTGCAGGCACCAAAGCCACCCCAGGCAATCAGTCCCCCATGCCGGGCACTGTGTCAGACACAGGGGAAGAAAGGATAGTGCCTTCACAGAGCTGGTCTGGGAGGACAATGATGGCCCAAGACAGGCATCCAGTTGAGGGATGGGGGCTATGAGAACTGGAGGGGGGACAAGCTTCCTGGAAGAGGTGACAACTGCCTTGCCTCCTGAAGAATGAGGCTTTAAGCAGATAACGTGAGGGGATGTGGAGGAAATGGTGGCGGTAGGGCAAAGAGCCAAGCGGATGGCAGCAGCAGCTAGTGTAGCCGCAGGAGTTAGGCAGCGCTGGGCTGGAGGCTGTAGGTGTCAGCAGAGGCGCGGCTTTGGGGTCCGGGGGCCGGCCCCGCCCACCCCTGGGCCTGCGCGGCCATTGTCTGAGCGCCTGGCAGTGCCTTGGCAGCAGAAGGTGACATCTGGTGACTAATGACCAGGGTTGTGCGCCTGCTCTTCTCTCCTGCAGGGCCAGGGTGCAGCTGCCGCGCCCATCCTTTTTCTCGCTCTGCGCCGGCGCTGTGTGTGTGTGTGTGTGTGGGGGGGGGGGGGGGGGGGGGGCGGGGAGACTGGGGGAGAGTGGACAGGGACTATCAAGGCCCTGGTGTGCAGGAGGCCAAGGCTGCCACCTCCAGCCCGCCAGGCACTGCGCACGTGTGTCCCTGCCGTCTGCGGTGTGGACATGGCTTCTCCGCTGGGAAAGTCGCAGGGCACTGCCGTGTCCCTGGCTGGTGCGCATTCACGCGCAAACACCTGCGCGCATTGGAGCCGCTATGCACGTGCTTTAACACACACACGCACTCACACTGACACAAGAAAGAGCTCATGCTCATACGTGTTGTTCCACATTATATGCCGATGTTTATACATGTTCACAAATGCACACGTGATGACCATGCACACGCTGACCCACAGACTTACCTACAGCACATGTATGCATGTATTCACATAGGCACACACATCCTGTGAACTCCTGAGCCACATGCTTACGTGCTCCATGAAGTGCACCTGTGGGCATGTCCATGCACACTCAGAGGCACAATCAGGTGCTCTCCTTGTCCTTGCCAGGGCCTTGTTGACAAGAAGCCAAATTCTGACCCTAGACATGACCTAGGCCAGTGGTTGGCAAACTCCAGCTCGTGAGCCACATGTGACTCTTTGGCCCCTTGAGTGTGGCTCTTCCACAAAATACGATGGCCTGGGCTAGTCTATTTTGAAGAAGTGGCGTTAGAAAAAGTTTAAAAAACTCAGCTCTCAAAAGAAATTTCAATTGTTGTACTGTTGATATTTGGCTCTGTTGACTAATGAGTTTGCCAACCACTGATCTAGGCTAGGCTAGCTGCCCCGTTGTTTACACTATTTATACATTAGTTGTCCACATGGAAAATCTGGGGAGTTCACAAAAACATTTGGGTTTCTGCCTTCTCTTGCAAAATTGGGAGCTCTGGCAAATTGGGGTTTCTTTCCAGCTGGCCATAATGGGCGGGCTGAGCAGCAGGACCCCTCAGGCTGGGCTGGAAGCCCTGCCCCGCAGCTGTCCCATCTACCCTGCACTGGACATTGGAGGCTGCCTCCCAGGTGAGGGTCAGTGTCCCCCTGGGTAGCCAGGAGTCCAGCTTGGACCCCAGCTTGACTTTTGGAGCCTGAGCTGGGCATGGGAGGGCATTGGTTCTTCTAAGTAGCTCTAGCCCTTATACCCCTAGGAAGTAGTCCCCACCCACCGTGGAGTGTGCATCTGCTCAGAACCTTCTGCAAGTGAGGCCCATGGGGCCCTACTGATTGCTCTGAGAGGAAGGTGTCATACCCCATCTCACAGCTGAGAAGGTGCTGGCCCAGCAGTGATTAATGCCTGGTCAGAAAGTGCAGAAAGAGTTTGCTGGCAACACAGCAGAGTGAGGCTGGTGAGGGCAGGAGGGCTCTGTTGTGGAACTTCTGGGCTGTGAAGAACTAGTGCCCCCTGAGGCCCTCTGCCTGGCTTTGGCACATCTGTCTCCCTTCTCTGATCAGGTCTGCTCTCCCAGCCTCTGCCTCCGTGGGAGTTGTGGTCCCTCAAGGTTCCTGGGGTCTCCTCCTAATGTTGGGCCAGCAAATGGCAACCCAAGGGGCAGTGGGAAACTATGTTGTTATTTATCCCATCCCCCGAACTCTCACTACCCCTACCCTCATTACTCCCCCTTCCCATCATCAACCCATCCACTCAAGGGCTCTGGCAGCATTGTAGGCTGACATCTGCCCACCTAAGCCTCTCCCACTCATTCTTCTTCCACTGGAGTCTACAGGCCCTGAACTCCCATCATGTTGGAAGCCAGTGCACAGAATGGGGTGACAATGTGGTCATGGCCTGAGCTCAGGTCAACTTTCCTACTTCCTGCTAGGTGACTCTGAATGAGCAAGGTAGGCTTTTTGCTTCTGTCTTCTCCTTTGTAAACTAAGAACAATGACAGCACCTGCATGGAGGATTGCTGGCTGGGGACACACTGAGGAAATCCATGTGAGGACACATTGAGGACAGTGGCTTGTGTTAAATTCATTTTGGTAATCTTAGTACCAAGCTGAGGGCTTTACAAGTGGGGGAACCAAATAAATGCCTCTGAAATGAATAAATGAATGAATAAAGAAGTGAATGGAAGCATCTCATGCGGATGAGGGTGTCTAGTCTTCTGGAGGAGCTGTTGTATGAGTTGAATCCTTAGGGGAGGGGTGGGGGGCTATCCCGAAAGGAGGCTGTGGTGGGCTGAGATATTCCAGGGGAAGGCACAAAGATGTGCACAGGCAAAGGTGCAGGATAGTGTGGGAATGGAAAACTTGAAGTTCAAGAGGGTGAAGGGGCTGGGTCACCAACAGGAAGAGATGCCATACTGGGGGTGGAGAGAAGTGGTGGTCTCTATTTTAACCTGGAGCCTCTGGGAGGTCACAGGAACCAAACAGTGGCCCCCTTCTGCAGCGGGGTAGGAACAGATAACAGAGAGGAGATGCCAGACCAAGTGGTCACTCAGGGGACTCCCAAATCATCTCCAGTGTGGCGCTCAGGCCCCGGCAGAGATAATGAAGGCAAGGGCACAGATTAAAGAGGAATTGGAGGAAGAGTAAACAGGAATTGGTGAGTGGTTGGAAAGGAGGGTGAAAGAAAGCCTTCTCATTCCCCTGGGTGAATGGTGGTGCCACTGACTGAGGCTGGAGTGCAGAGGAGAAGCTGGTTTGGGGAGAAGGACGAGGAGTTTAATTTGAGAGCTGCCTGGGCATGATGTGCTTGTGGGGCACTCACCACATCTGTGTCAGGAGCTCCTGAGAGAGACCAGGGCCAGAGAGACCAGCGTGGGAGGCACTGGCTGACAGATGCTCACTGAAGTTTTGGGAGAGAAAAACCATCCAGGGAAATCTTAGAGAAGAAGAGAAGAAAGCAGAGAAGGGATCCTGGAGGAAAAGTACTCATTTAAAGGGCAGGAATTAATGACAACCTGTTAGAGAGGAAGTGGGAATAGGAAACAGTTACAATGGCAGCTAAAAGAGAAAGAGGGAGAGAGAAAAAAAAACCAACTAGGAATGGATGTAACAAGAAATGTGAAAAATCTAAATAGAGAAAGCATTAAAATGTTTGCAAGGAACAATAAAAAAGGAAGCATTTGAATAATGTTCTTAGATAGCAAAACTAACAGCATAATATTTTCCATTCTCCCTCAGATAATTTGGAATTTAATAAGATTCTCAATAAAAACCAAGCCTTTGTTTTTAGACAAATAGATCCTCAAGTTCATATTGAGAAATAAACAAATGGTGAGACAATTCTCCATGGGCCTCTCATGTTTCTGAATGAGAAAAGATAGCACTACCTTCGTTCTAGCCTGTCTCTTCAGAGATGTTTCTAGAGGAAACATACTTACAAAGCAGAGATAGTATCTCCTTCAGGCAAGTTTGCTTACTGTCCAGTAAAATAAAAAGAATGCCTCTCTCGGGCACAAACTAGGCAGGTTCATTGCCCGATATAAAAGATTTGGATTCCTGAAACCCAAGGTTCTTTTCCTGAAACACAGGCCACTGCCTGGCATCCCTGGAAGTTCTTGATGTTATCCTCTGGGAACTCCAGCTCATGTAACTGACACAAATGCTGACGCTCTGGCTATCGCCATTGTTGTGAGTAACTAAGTCTTTTGTCTCTGACTCACAAGTCTCTTGTCCCTGGTAGGTAACCAGGAAACAGGGAGGCTTATGAGTAGAATAAAAACTTGCTCAGACTCTTGATACTTCTTAACAGCAAGAGTACCCACAAAATTGCTGCAAAAGAATAGTAAAAAGGGTGGGATAGTATTATCAGAAATTAAAGTGTATATAAAGTTATCCTATCTAATAAAAGAGTAATATGCAAATTGACCATATCTTCAATCAAGCCATGCCTATAAGCCATACCCACCAGCGAATCAGGAGCAAATAAACCCCGACCAAGATGGTTTGGGTTTTCCCAGCAATGGATGAAGCCAAGCTTTCTGCCTGTCATTGCTGGCCTAGGCCTCCAGTCAAGGCTACAGAGTTTCAGTTATAGAAGATATATCCCAACAGAAATGGTGGCAGCCACAGAGCTGGAGAGAGAAGAGGCTAGGGTTGTCTGGGTGATGGAGAAAGCCAAGCTTCTGCAGCCCTAACACCTAGGTCTCCACTCTAGGCTACAAAGTTTCAATTATAAAATTTAAATAAACCCAAACAGAAATGGCTATCACCATGGAGGGAGCAGAATGCTTGGCTCCACACCAGGCTACAAAGTTTCAATTGTAGAACACAAATTAATCCCAGATCCCAGGGCCTTCACTTGAATCTCTGGGAGGCATGGCCAGCCTGCAAACCACCACAGGCCCCTCGCCCAGGCCACCCCATGCTCCAAGGGAACCCCCACCCTGATCTGGGAAACCCTTCAGGGCAAACCAGCTGGTCACCACCCATGCACCAGGTCTCTATCCTATCTAATAAAAGAGTAACTTACATATTGACCATCACTCCAGTATACAAGAGGGCTGCCCCCATGTGGTCAAAGATCCTGCCCCCATGTGGACACAAGATGGCCACCACAAAATGGCCAGCAGTGTAGGGTCATTGGGAGGTTCCAGGCCTGCAAGGGAGGGCAGTTGGGGGTGATCATACCTGCAGGGGAGGGCAGTCAGGGGTGACCAGGATGGCAGAGGAGGGAAGTTGGGGGCAAACAGGCTGGCAGGGGTGCAGTTAGACATCAATTATGCTGGCAGGATAGTGGTTAAGGGGTGATCAGGCTGGCAGGCAGAACTGGTTAAGGGCAATCAGGGAGGTAGGCAGGCGAGCTGTTTGGAGTCAGCAGTCCTGGATTGTGAGAAGGATGTCTGACTGCCCATTTAGGCCCGATCCTACTGGGCAATCAGACATCCCTTGAGGGGTCCCAAACTGGAGAGGGTGCAGGCTGGCTGATGGACATCCCCTGCCTCCTGTGCACAAATTTCATGTACCAAGCTTCTAGTATTATATAAAACAATATGGTACTGGACAACTCAGTGAAACAAAATATAATCTCAGAAGTTATACATGAGAATTTAGTCTAAGGTTAATATGGTATTTTAAACTGAGTGGAAAAATGCAATATTCAGTAATTGGGATTGGGACAATTGGAGAACCATCTGGGAAAAAATGTTGGATTCATACCTCATACTTCATGTAGAATAAATCCCATATAAAACAATGATGTATCTGTAACAAAACAAAACCAAAAATTTGCCAGAAACATGAGTATTTTAAAACTTTCTAGGTAAGAGATTCAACCCAGAAGGCATAAAAGATAGTACTGATAATTTAAACCATTAAAATAAAACTTCTGCATGGCAAAACCCATCAGACACAAAATCAAAAGACAAACTTGAAAAATATTTACAACTCCACTGACCATGTGCTCATTTCCACAAATCAATATGAAGCAGATCAACAACACGAAAGAAAGATAAACCTGAGAAAAGATGCCTCGTTATGTACAACAGGAGAAATATAATTATTTGACAAAGATCAAAATGTTTGTATTGGGAAGCATTGGTGATGTGAGTGGAAGTGGTTCAGCTGAATGGGGAAAATTTTGCAATATCTTCAGATGTTACAAATGCTTTTGACCTAACTACTTCTAAGAAGTTATCCTGTGAAAGCAAAAGAGGGATGATAAAATAAATCAAGTATATGCATACAAAAGTATACTATAAAGGTATTTGTCTTGCCCTGTCTTACTTATTTCACTTAATATAATGCCCTCCAAATCCATCCATTTGGTCACAAATGGCAGGATTTCATTCTTTTTTATGGCTGAGGAATATTCCATTGTATAGATGTACCACATCTTCTGTATTCATTCATCTACTGATGGACATTTAGATTGCTTCCTTATCTTTTCTATTGTAAGTAATACTGCAATGAACATAGGAGTGCATATGTCTTTTCAAATTAGTATTCTGGGTTTCTTCGGATATATATCCAGAAGTGGAATCACTGGGTCATAAGGCAGTTCCATTTTTTTCTAAAATATGGAATATTTAGAAAAATATTTTAGAAAAAGAGAGAAAGAGAGGAAGGGAGAGAGGGCTAGAAACATCAGTGAGGAGAAATATCATCTATCAACTGCCTCCTGTATGCCTTCTCTACTGGGGATCCAGCCTGCAACTCGGGCATATGCCCTGACTGGGAACCAAACTATGACCTCTTGGTTCCTAGGTCAACGTTCAACCACTGGCCTGGTGGCAGTTCTATTTTTAATGTTTAATGTTCACCCAAGGACATATTTTTATTGATTTTGAGAAAGAGAGTGGGAGGGAGGGAGGAAGAAAGAAAAAGAGAGAGAAATCTATATGAGAGATAAACATCCATTGGTTGCCTCCAGTACCTGCCCCAAATGGGAACTGAAACTGCAACCTAGGTATCTATTCTGACTGGGAGTTGAACCTGCAATCTTTAGGTATATGGGATGATGCTCCAAACAACTGAGCTATCTGGTCAGGGCCCATTTTAAAATTTTTAAAGAGAATGAACATAGAGGGTATTAAGTTAAGTGAAATGAGTCAGACAGAGAAAGACAATCATATGACTTCACTTATATGTAGAATCTAAAAAACAAAACAACCAAACAAAGTGGAAACAAACTCATAGATACAGAGAACATTTTTATGATTTCTGAATGGAAGGGGGGTTAAGAGGATGGGTTAAAAGATGAAAGGATTAAGATATACAAATTTCCAGTCATAAAATCAGTCACAGAATATAAAGCACAGTACAGGGAATACAATAAACTAGAGGCCCGGTGAACGAAATTTGTGCACAGGAGACGGGGGATGTCCCTTAGCCCAGCCTGCACCCTCTCCAATCTGGGACCCCTTGAGGGATGTCCGACTGCCCAATTGTAAATTGTAAATCTTTCTCACAATCCAGGACTGCTGGCTCCAAACTGCTCACCTGCCTGCCTCCCTGATTGCCCCTAACCCCTTCTGCCTGCCAGCCTGATCACCCCTTAACCACTACCCTGCCAGCATAATTGATGTCTAACTGCATCCCTGCCAGCCTGTTTGCCCCCAATTTCCCTCCTTTGCCGGCCTGGTCCCTCCCAACTGCCCTCCCCTGCTGGCCTGATGGCCCACAACGGCCCTCCCTTTCAGGCCTGGAACCTCCCAATGACCCTACACTGCTGGCCATCTTGTGGTGGCCATCTTGTGTCCACATGGGGGCAGGATCTTTGACCACATGGGGGCAGCCCTCTTGTATATTGGAATGATGGTCAATCTGTAGATTACTCTTTTATTAGATATGATAGAGACCTGGTGCATGGGTGGGGGCCAGCTGATTTGCACTGAAGGATTTCCCAGATCAGGGTGGGGGTTCCCTTGGGGCGTGGGGTGGCCTGGGCGAGGGGCCTGTGGTGGTTTGCAGGCTGGCCATGCCCCCCAGTGACCCAAGTGGAGGCCCTGGGATTAATTTATATTCTACAATTGAAACTTTATAGCCTGGTGTGGAGCCAAGCATTCTGCTCCCTCCGTGGCAACAGTCATTTCTGTTTGGGTTTATTTAAATTTTATAATTGAAACTTTGTAGCCTAGAATGGAGACCTAAGTGCTAGGGCTTGATGCATGAATTCGTGGGAGTCCGGCGAGCCTGGCCAAGGGGAGGGGACATGGGTGGTTGGCCAGCCTGCCTGCTGGTCGAACTCCTGCTGGTCGAGGGAACAATTTGCATATTAGCCTTTTATTACATAGGATATACACGGAGTGGCCAGATTGTTATGCATTCAGAGATCATAATAATCTGGCCATTCAGTGTAAATAGGCCTTGTCAGCTAATGGAACAGAACTTCAGTTTACCTGGGACAGAGGATGGCGAGGAGAAGGGGATGCTCTGGAAGCCAGGGCTTCTGGTCTTGTTAGAGGCCAGTATGGAGCATTCACCAGTCAAGGATAGGCAAGAAACCCAAGGATACCCATAGACCTCTCATCAGACTAGAGAATAGATTTTGGGGAAATTCAATAGAAGTAGGGTACTCATGTGTACATGTGTCAGAGTTGGGGGAATGGAAGGGAGAGAGACATTTGACTCACTCCTTCAACTCTTTGTAACAGCCAGAAATACAATCAAAAGCTCAAAAAGACATTAACTTAGCCACAGGAATCCAGAAACATACGTCACAGTTCTAGCATCTAAAAATGCCAAATTTCTCATCAGGAAGGAATAAAAAACCAAAAATAGCTATGATACCTTTACTATGCCTTTTGAGATGATCACCTTAGTGGGGGGCGGGGGGTCTCAATGAAGCCTGCCATGAGTATGTCTGACTGGTTGGGCCTCCTCAAACCCTTCTCTTGTGTTCCACCCTGAGTGTAAATCCCAGCAGGCTCCAGAGGTTAGGCCTTTCTGAGGGCAAGTGAGGGCATGTCTCAGTCAAGGTCTATTATTGCAAGTAATGAAAACTGACCTGAGTTGACTTTAGAAGGGAAGAAAATTCAATGGAAAAAATCTGGCCAATCTCATGAAGACACAGCCATTAGAAGAACTGACACAGGAATCAATAGTTGCCAATGTTCCATGGGTTGCTAGTGTTGGCAGATGCCTAAAGGCATGAAGTGGTCCAGTGAGTTTGGGAAATGCTACATATCTTTTGCTCAAAACACATTGGCATATTAAAGTTTCTGACAAGTCCTGCACCAAGAAAGATTAATTAATTAGCTAAGCATGCCACCCAGATATTTACAGAGTAAGATATAATTGCTAATAACCTGGCCCAGGAGAACAAAACTCTACATTTCCCTGAACCTCATCCTATTGTGATGGAACTTAGAGGGAGTTTATTAGAGAGGCTGCATGTCTAGTGGTCAAGGATGTGGACCATCTTGAATCTTTCCAGTCATTCTTTCCTTCTTTACTGTGAGTACTAGACTAGCTTGGTGAGAGAGGGCTGAGATTTAATGCACAATATTCTGCCAACACATCCAGGTCCTCTGTCCCTTCTTTCTATTATTAAGCCTGAAGAAGAGAAAGCATATAGGTGAAATCTTATTTTCATAAGGATCACCCCAGATTGGAGCCTGATAATGATTTTTTTTGTCTTTCTTTTAAGATGTTTAAATATGCATGTATGTTTTATTTATTTTTCTTTTTTTAATTCTTTATTGTTCAGTTTATTAATTACATTGTTTCCCCTTATAGCTTCCCTCCACCCTGTACCTATAAACGAGAGCTGCAAAGAAATGATCAAGACCAACGTGGAAATGATCAAGATCAATGTGGAAATGAATGAGTCCTGCAAGGAAATGTACGATATAATGTACACCAATGTACACCACCATTGGGGTGCTCCAGGGCACTTTCAGGTCTTTGTATAATATTTTTTGTTTCAGTCAGTGTATGCTTAATTTCTGGTTGGTCCTTTTTCATATCCTTGAGAGTCTGCTTTATATCCTTGAGGGTTTCTTTCATTTCCTTGCAGGACTCATTCATTTCCACATTGATCTTGATCATTTCCACGTTGGTCTTGATCATTTCTTTGCAGCTCTCGTTTATATCGTACATTTTTTATCCCCCTATAGCTTCCCTCCACCCTGTACCTATCCCACTCTCCACCCTCACCTCCCCCTCCCCACTGTCCTCTCCCATAGTTGCATGATTTTTGTCTAGTCTCTTGCTGCACTTCCCACAACCCTTTTCTCCCCAAGAATTGTCAGTCCATTCCCTCTCTATGTCCATGTCTCTGTTATATTCACCAGTCTATCCTGTTCAACAGCCTATCAATTCACTTGATTTTTATGTTCATTTGTTGATAGATGTGTATTTGTTGTTCATAATTTTCATCTTTACCTTTTTCTTCTTCCTCTTCTTAAAGAATATCTTTCAGCATTTCATATAATGTTGGTTTGGTGGTGATGAACTCCTTTAGCTTTTTCTTATCTGCGAAGCACTTCATCTGACCTTCAATTCTGAATGATATCTTTGCTGGATAGAGTAATCTTGGTTGTAGATTCTTGCTGTTCATCACTTTGAATATTTCTTGCCACTCCCGTCTGGCCTGCATCGTTTCTGTTGAGAAATCCACTGACAGTCATATGGGTGCTCCCTTATAGGTAACCAACTGTTTCTCTCTTGCTGCTTTTAATATTCTCTCTTTGTCTTTTGCTCTTGGCATTTTAATTATGATGTGCCTTGGTGTGGTCCTCTTAGGGTTCCTATATATTGGGGTTCGGTGTACTTCTTGGACTCCTAAGTCAATTTCTTTCACCAGGTGTGGGAAGTTTTTGATCACTATTTCTTCAAATAGGTTTTCATTGTCTTGGCCTCTCGCTTTTTCTGGCACCCCTATAATTCGGATGTTGGTATGCTTGAGGTTGTCCCAGAGGCCCCTTACACTATCTTCAATTTTTTGGATTCTTTTGGTTTCTTGCTTTTTCAGCTGAGTGGATTTTACCTCTTTGTATTTCAAATCTTTAACTTGGTTCTTGGGGTGCTCCAGGGCACTTTCAGGTCTTTGTATAATATTTTTTGTTTCAGTCAGTGTATGCTTAATTTCTGGTTGGTCCTTTTTCATATCCTTGAGAGTCTGCTTTATATCCTTGAGGGTTTCTTTCATTTCCTTGCAGGACTCATTCATTTCCACATTGATCTTGATCATTTCCACGTTGGTCTTGATCATTTCTTTGCAGCTCTCGTTTATATCCTTGAGGGTGTTGTTCATTTTCTTGTAGGACTCATTCATTTCTTTTGTGGTCTCGCTTATTTCCTTATAGGCCTCGATCTTTTGTTGGAGCCTCTTAAAAAACCCTATAACCGTGGTTCTGAATTCCATGTCCAGTCGTTTTTTTTCCTCCATTTCTTTCACATCTGATTTCTTTCCATGTTGCTGCATGGTGGCTGCTTCCCTGAGTTGGTCAATTAGCATTGTGTGGTAGACTTCCTACTAGGGATAGTGGCTCAGCCTCCCCGGTTACCTGAGGTGGATATGGGCTGCACAGTCTTGCTGAGTTAAGCTCAGTTAATCGTTGTTAGCACTTGGAAGGTTGACCTCCAGGCCAATTGTCTGTGAAGCTCAGCTGTGCTCAGGTTGGGTGGGCGGAGTCTCCTGGCCAAGCAGACAGCGTTAGCTCCGCCCTATGCGGCCCCAGGGACTCTGTGCTGGGGGCAATGGCAGCCAGCACCTCTGAGAGAGAGCCGCTGCCGAACTCCACTGGCTGCTGGTTGCCGGGGAATTCAGACTTTCCCAAAATGAGTCTGCATGCGCAATGTCTCACCCAGGGTCATGAAACAAAGCAGTCTGACGGTTTTCCGAATGAGAGGCAAGTCGCGGTGTGCTCTCTGCGCCGTCACGCAGCCAAGCTGTTCGCGCAAGCCGCCTTCTCCACAAGCTGGCACACCCGGCAGCACCCGAGCTTCGGCGTGCCCTCCCACTGTCCAGTTTTCACCCCGTATGATAGTGGGTTCTCTGGACTTCGCCCAGAGCTGGAGAATCAGCCCAGTGGGACGCCTTTGTCTCCCTGTTCGAGAAAACTGGCCGGTTTCCAGCCGCCCGCCCTCTCCGCAGCGCGCACTCCAAACCTCTCTCTGCGAGCGAATCTTTCAACGCTGTTCGCTGCCACTCCTCCGAGTCACAGTGTCTTATCTTCACTTTTATTTGTGGAATTTTCACTCGGCGAGCTTTCTGGTGATTCTGGAAGGTGTTTGTTCTTTCGTTAAGTTGTAGTATTAAAATTGCTGATTATGACGGCACGATAGGTGTTTTGCCTTTGCCGCCATCTTAGTTCCTCCTGATAATGATTTATATGAGGATTAAATGAGCTAATAATGCCCATGTGATCCCAAAGGGACAGCTGGTGTCTGATTTCACTGCATGCTAGCTGAATGATTTGGGAAAGTTATTTAACCTGTCTAAATCTCAGTTTCCTACCTACAAATCAGGATGATAGCAGTAATATCTCTTGAAACTGTGGTAAGGGTTAAATGAGCTAATAATACCTGCAAAATCTCTGGCTCATAGTAAGTACTAAACACATTTACACACTTAGCTATTATTGTTATTATGTTACTATGGATTGAACACACCTTCTGCAATGAACTTTACAGCATCTGGGGGAGCTCATGGTTCTGTTTAATAACATCCACTATTGTCCACTCCTAATGGAGCCTGAGATATAAAGACAATCTTGGTGGTATGGACTCAGCCTTCTGAGGGTTTCTAATTTTGTGGGGTAGACAGACAAGTTGATATAATGACAAAAAGGGATGGTAAGACCATGACACTGTTAACAGGCCACAGGAAGAGCATGGAGCTCAGAATGAGGGGGTATGGAGATAGGGTGTTGCAGACTAAAGGCACGAAGGTGCCTGATAGCTTTGGTTATCACAGCAGTTCAGTGTGGCTAGCGGATAATGAGAGAGTGGATGGTGTTGAAGATGTTAGCAGGGAACAGACTATGTAATAAAAGGCTAATATGAAGTGGTCAAGAAGCTGAATGTTATCCTATGGATGACAGGGAGCTAATAAAGTTTTTCAATCTAGAGAGTGCCATGGTACATGTGTGGCTAGCAGGCTTTCTCTGGCAGTTGGGACTCATTGTTTAGGGAAGAACAAGCCTGGCGGGCAAGAAACCAAACATGGAAACCAGTTGGTCATGGAAATCAAATTGGGAGATGGGAAAATTCTTGCCTTAGGTGACTTGGTGATGTCACCAACTGAACTGGTGGTGATTGGTGCTGGTTTAAAGGGAAGAACCTGAGTTTGAGTCATGTTGAATGTAGGACTCTGTGGACAAAAGTTAACAGGCAGTTATATGTATGTGCCTGAAGATTTGGATTTGGGAGCCATCAGTATTTCAATGGAAATTGAATCCATAGGAGTTGATGGGATTGTTCAAAGACGGTCAGGATCAAAGCTTGACCCCTGAAAGGAGGCTGGGAAGAGAATCCTCCTGCTAGAGAAGGGATCCTATAGGCACTTAGAAGTTGAAATTTCTCATAAATTCTTCTCAGAGAAACTTGTTTTCCTCATCTAGGAAAGCCTCCTCTACCCCCAAACGTACTATGTCTTAAACATGGCTGTTATAAGGCCCCAGCACGACTTAATGACTTGGGGGCAGAGAGAAGAAACCCAGGGTCCCAAGCTCTTTACTCTTGCCTTGTCATCCTATGCTTTGCCAGTGCTTCTGGACCAATTTCCCTATCTATACTGTGGAAAGAGCTGGATTTTGTCAGCTGCTTCCATACCAAAGGAGGATGAAGCCAGCAGAATGGCAGCCTGGGAAGCTGTGCCGATTGTTCTCATTTCTGAGGATGTATCCAAACCCTTTGCATTTTGGGGTACCTGAACATGCAACCATTCCTTCATTGCAGGCCTTAAAATGAAAATGAAATGAGCTACTAATGCCAACATGGTTCCAAAGGTAGAACTAGTGCCTCAAGAAATAATGTCTGAGGCAGAGCAGACCCTGTGCCTATGTGTATTTTGATTGGCAACTCAGTTTCATTCTTCTGCTTCCATGCTCTCCTTTCTTTACCAGGGTCAGGAAGCATGCCATCCTGGTTTCCAGGTTAGACTTTTTCAATGAGAGGGAATTGCACGAGATGCAGAAGGCGGGAGAGAAGCAGGAGCCATATCAGTATTCTCCATCTGGGGTAGGTGGATTGGTGAGCTTTGGCAGATGTGAAGTTTTGGAACAACCTCAGAAGTTTCCAGTGGGTCAATAAGCCAACAGCATCTATGAGCGCTACAGTAGTTCCTGAAGATCTCACAATATCTTTCTTCCTGAAGTTTGCAAAGAATCTTCATTCTTTAAATATCCAATGACATTCATTAAAAATGTTTTTATTGATTTCAGATAGAGGAAGGGAGAGGAGCAGAGAGATAGAAACATCAATGATGAAAGAGAATCAGTGATTGGCTGCCTTCTGCATGCCCTTCACTGGGATCAAGCCTGCAACCCAGGCTTGTGCTCTCTTTGGTTATTGAACTATGCACAACTTACTGTTCCATGGGTGGACGTTCAACCAGTGAGCCACACCAGCTGGGCCCATAAAGTTAATTTTTTCAGCTGTTCCAAAAGTTTTGTAAGTACTGCATCAGTTAGCTTTTTCTGAATAACAGGTCACTCCAATAGTTGTCATTTAAAAACAACAATTATATTTTTATATGCTGTGGATCAGAATTAGAGCTTGGCTCAGCTGGGTGGTTCTTCTGGTCTTGGTTAGACTCATACATCTGAAGTCAGCTGAAAGGTTGATTTAGGGGTGACTAGGTTTCTAAGAGAGCAGGTGAAAGGACACAAGATTTCTTGAAGGTTAGGGTTAAAACTGGAGCAACATAACTTCTGCAGTATTCTATTGACCAAAATAAGCTAAAAGACCAGTCCATATTCAAAGACACATCACATTGAAGAGAATAACCAAGGCCAGTTTTGTAAAACTACCACAGCACCTACTTCTTGTATTAAATCCTTTCCTGCTTGAAAGATCTAGTTTTGTTTCCCTGAGTAAACATTGACATAGTGCCATTCTGCATCTCAGAAGACAACCAGAAAGCACAAGTAGGTATTAAATTTTGATTCAGTGTGGAGATGGAGTTAAGGATTTGGTTTTAAATCCTGAGCTGCACCATTAACTATGAGTCAACCTTGGGCCAGCCTCTTCATCTTTTTGAGCCTTAATCCTTTTCTCTCAAATGGAGATGCATAAGTTTACATTCAGTGCTCAACTAAAATACTGGTTGTAGTAGAAGTTTGGCTAAGTTAATGGTCATCACTTGAATACAAGACCTTTCACCCAGGAGCTGGTACAGCAGGGGTCCAGGGCAGGGATGGAAGCCAGGAAGATGTTGGTCACTGCCTCTCTGCACTGTCAAATGGCCTGGTACATTTTGGGACTTAGAAATCAAGAATGATTGTCAGCCAAATTTTTCATCTGGGCCTCTGTGTTAGAATTATGCCAGAGTTTGGAAAAGTCCTAGGATTGCTGAAGCCAGAACAAACTCCAGGGCTGGCATGAGCCACCTCTCATCCACTGCTTCCATCTGCCCTCTTGGCTCTTAGGGCAGTAAGGCCCATCCCCTCCCAAGCTGCCTGGGTATAGCTACTTGAAGGACCACTCTTCAGCTCCTTATTAAGCCCCAACTCAAGCTGGAGATGATTCACAGGATAATTAGCTTGTAAATAAATTCCTGTTGCATCAGCTCATGGAACTGAAAGTTAGGCTGGGGATGTGCCCAGGGCAGGCAGAGGGAGAGCCAGGCCTAGAGATTTAAATGTCTCTTGTGCTCCCTTCAGGGGTTGTATAAGGAGGGTGATAAGAACATTACTGATTCTGTGAACTCCTGGGCATATCATACTCTCATGCTGGGCTAGTTATATGTGCAGAGATTCTGGATTCATAATCTCATACTGAACTCCACTTTCAGAATCCAGCTTTTATAGAAACAAGCTTTGGGAGGCTGGTGTCCAGGGGCTGTGGCTCAGCAGGGCAGAGCCAGGCAGCAAGCTCTGTGAGGGCCTTCTGAGGGCTGGGGGATGCATTCAGACTTTTTGGGTTTACCAGTAGAGGGAGGCTTCAGGAAAACGAGAAAGCTCAGAGCTACCCTAAAATACAATGAGAAGCCCCAAAGGAAATATACTCTCTGTCAATGGAAATGTGCAAGAAGAGGCCAGGGAACGCCTTACAAGCATCAAAGTGGGGGCCTGTGTGACATTAGCTCCCCCACAATGAGGAGGGGGGGGGGGTTGAATAGTTGCCTTTTGAGACCTCCTTCAAGCTCTGTGTCTGTAAGCTGTGGAAATAAACCATCTGCCTCAGTGATTGGGCTATGTCTATTTCTGCGTGAAACCCTCCAACGGTTTTTCATCAAACTTAGAATAGAATCATACAAAGTTTCCCATCTTATTAATAGTTTCAGTATTATTTCAGACCCTTCTCTCTCCTATGCTTTTTATGCCACCTGCCTTTGTTCTGGTCCTCAAACTTGGTGTAATAGTTAGGATAGATGAGGCTGAGCTGCAGTAACAAATAAACCTTGACATCTCAGTGGCTCAGCTCCCATGCATTTTTTTTCTCCTTTACGCACTGACTGATGTGGGGTAGGTCTCTCCTCCATTTGGTGACATAAGCATCCAGGCTCCCTCTTCTTCATGATGCTGCTGTCTCAGTATGTGCTTCCAAAGTGGCCACGGTGGGAAATTTATTTGGCCCAGAAGTAACACTTGTCACTAGTGTTCATAGTCTCTTGGCTAGAACCAGTCTCATGGACCTAACTTAAATGCAAGGGAGTCTGGGAAATTGTCGGGAGCATATGGATATTTAGTGGGCACCTACTCTCTCTGCCATACTTGTCTGTATCAGTCAGGTTATGAGGATTAAGCAACAGAAAGTGACCTCAGATTTGTAGGCAGAATAGAAATTAGTGAAACGATATTATGGACTTTAGAGACTTTTCCTGAAGGGCCAGAAAGCCATGCTTGGAGGCTGTGCAGGTAGAAGGAAGATCCCAGCCATGCTGCAGAGCACCTCTGAGATGCTGCGCACATGGGCACAGAGGCCAAGGCCACCCTCACCAAAACGACCAGCCCTGGAGCTACAGCAATGGCCTCCCCCTAGAGACAGCATATGGCTACTGCTCTGGGACACTTGTCAGCCTGCAACCTGTACAGCCCCTGCTTCTTTGTGTCCCTCACTTCTGACTAAGCCTGGGACCAGTGTGTCTGATTAAGGGGGCTAACAGAGCCATGTACTGGATACAAAGGAGGCTGGCAAAGCAAATATTCGACATGTTACGTCCTGTGAAAGCAGTGGGCCTGGCTTGTGAGGGAGCCCCCAAAAGAGCAAGGAGTATTCACCTCAGGGCCCTTATACTTTCTGCTACCTATGTCCGCAGGGGTTTCCCCAGAAGTCCTCATAGTCGCCTCCCACTCTGCTCTGAGACCGTCTCTGTGAGCAAATTCAATGTAACATCCACCCCCCAGCCACATCTACCTGCTGTGCTTCCTTTACTGGGCCCTCCCTTCCTGCAGTTGCCTTGGTCGTTCATTTGTTTGCTTGCTGTCTCCCACAGCTGAAAGCACAAGACTTTGTTCCTGCCTACTCCCTTCCAACTCTGGCCCATGTGTTTGGGGTGGAGCAGGCTGTTTCTTTAGTTGTTGAGATTATATAATAGCTCCTCTGGGATATTCCCATGTCACAATCTGGGAATCCCATTCCAACCTCTAACCTATGTCTCTCTGGCTGCAGACTTCCAGAGAGAACCGGGTGTGACTCCTGGGGGCAAGGCAGAGGATGTGACCTCAGGTGACAGGAAGTGGGTGTTGAAGTGCCCAGGCATGGGCTGACATTAAGACTGAAGGCCCAAGTGGAGGGGCGAGGCCCTCAGAGGGAGGCCAGCATCCCTGGCTCCAGGAACACATTCTGGAGCAGGACCCGGTACCACTCTCTACTTCCGTGTCCCCTGGCTGCCATGCCACCTGGAAGAGGAGTTAGGAGGAGCTGCGTTTCCTTGATCTTGTCAGTCCTGGTGACTCTTTCTGAAGGTGTGGCTTTCATGGATGAAAGCAGGGCCGCAGGAGATTGCCCTGTGGAGTGGACATGGAGGCAGGAATAATGACAGTGCCAAGAGAGTTCTCTCAGGAGTGCATGAGCTGCACCAGTTGTTGACTCAGCACAGCCCAGATGTGGCCCTGACAGGCCGCACACGACCTGCGAAAACGAGAGGCTCAGGAAGGGAGTTTGGGAAGGTGGGTCACTGAGCAAACCCACGTGACTCCTGGGAAGAGCAGTGTGGTCCCCACTTCAGTGTGCAGCCCCGACCTGTAGCTGCTGCCTGGCTTCCCCAGGCAGCCTTGGGTGCTTGGGCTGAGTTGGATAAATCATGTAACAGAGACTAGAGCAACAGTCAGCAAGTTTTTTTCTGAGAAGAACATGATTTCAGTTCTGTGGCCTGTAGGGATTCCCTTGCAGCTCCTCAATCCTGCTGTTGCAGATGATAGGCAAATGAATGAGCATGGCTGAGTGCCAATAAAACTTTATTTATGAGCATGGGAGTTGGATTTCATATAATTTTCACATGCCAAGGATTCTTTTTCCCTCTAACTATTTAAAAACTTGAAAACCATTCTTAGCTCCAGGCTGTGCAAAAGCAGGCAGAGGGTGGGATGTGGCCCGAGGGCTGTGCTTTGCTGACCCTTGAGCTAGACCATCTTTAAAGACTGGTCTAGCCATGTACACATAAAGAACTATTTGACATTGAAACTGAGACTCAGAACAGGTGGACATTGAAACTGATACTCCAACATTTTTTGTTCTTATACGTTTGTTTCTAGTATGCAGATGCAAGATATTTTTGAAGAAAAGAAACAGGGGGGAGTGATTGATATAGAGGCAGGGTGGCCTTGAACAGACTGTCAAGCTACAGGGGGAAGGCTGGGGTGGATGGGAGGCGGATGTTGGGGGAGATCAACCGAAGGACTTGTATGCATGCATATGAGCATAACCAATGAATGAAAGACACTGGGGTGGGGAGGGGGGCAGGTGGGAACATGTACTGGGGGGTAAGGGAGGCTGGGGGGAGCATATTGGGGAGGAAAAAGGAAAACATATGTACTACTATTAAATATAAGTGGTACTGTAAATAAAAGACATAAAAAAAATAAAGACTGGTCTAGCTCTCATTCCCCACTTTGGTGAGGAAGAGACTGAGCATCTGAGAAGTGAAATGGATTTGTTTCAGGTCAGCAACAGGTCTGGACAGGAGGAGGGACAGGCTTTACTCATTTTTGACTCTTAGGCCCAGTACCTGACCCAGGGCCTGATCCAGAGCAGGAGTTCATAGAGTCTTTGTTGAATGAATGAATGAATGAATGAATATAGGACTTGAATACCAGAAGATGGCAAAGATTATGTGTTTTGGTTCCCCGATGGGGTGTGAGAAGACCTGCCTGACAGTGAGGAGAAACAGGGGAGCCTCCTTACCCTGGGGCCATTCGGTGTGGGGTGAGCAGAGTGATCAGCTCAGGTTGGCATCCTGCCTTCCTGAGGTGCAGAAAAGAATAATGATGTGGCAACGTGGTCATCAAAGAGAGATGCACGAAGCCTGAGGGATTAGGCTGCAAAATGCCTCACCCATGCCCAGAATGGAGAAGCACAGCCCTGTCAAGCATGGTCTCATTTTAGTAAGTGGAAATCATCAATGCTGTGGGGGCAATTCACACCTTGTGGACAGCTCACTGTTCTCATAACTGAGGCTTAGTTCCAAGAAGTGTCAAGCCTGATGGGAGGGTGTGTGTTTGTAGGGGGGCATTGGCTTCCTCATCGTTTCATTTTGAGGCATGAGAAGAATGGCTGCCCCAGTGTCGTGTAACTAATAGGTGCTCGATCAATTCTGGTAAATGCGTGGTTTCCTCCCTACACCGAGCATGGCACCCTGGCTTCTAGTGGAATATTCAGGGAACATATTCCTGAGAAGTGACTGGGTTAGAAAATAGTTCCTCTGATTCCGTCTCTCATGAAGGAGACCTCAGGAGTATTTGATTTATTTTCTTCTTCTCTTGCCCTGGAATTGTTGGTGGCAGAATCAACCTGAAGTGCTAAGTGACCAGGCTGGCATGGCTGTTGCAGCAAGAAATTGAGGGAAGACACATATAACTGGTGGAACAAAAATGTTCTCTCATGGTGCCTGTTGTGGACCCAGGAGGGCAGGAATGGCTTCCCCGCCCTAATGGTGCAAAGGCAGACAGCACGCCCGTCACTTTGACCTGAAGAGCTCCTTACACCTTGAACCTGCAGGGACCTCTGAACTGTGTGCCTAGCTGCTGAGGAACATGCTGCCCTGAGGACTGTGCCCACCCCTTGCATCCATCCTTAGAGCTGCTTGTTCACTAGGTTAGTACTTTCCAAATGAGCCCTCCCTGAGCCCAGTCTGAGACAGGTACGCCCCAGCCTTCCAAGCAAATGCTGCCCTTGGGGATTTGGCTTATCCATGGAAAATCCATGGCCCTGGCTTTGAAAGACCAGCTTTCCAGGAAAAGGATGACTTGAATGTTTTATTAATGCTTTTAAAGATGCATGGAAGTCAGTGACTTCCTGAAGTGGTTTAATCTCAGCTCTGTCCTCACTAGCTCTGTGACCTTGGCACAAGTCATCCCTCTCATTGTCATAACAGTTACTGCTGGGAGCTTGGACTATGGAGTGAGTGACCCTGAGCTTGAATTTTGCCTCTTCTGTCTCCAAGACCCAGTGCTTTGAGCAGGGTTTGGATGTTGTTGTTGTGCATATGTGTGTGTTTTAAATTCTCTAATTTCTTAATTTCCACAAGTGTCAAATGGGAGTGATGGGTGTGCCTACCACAAGGTTGTATGTAATAGCAGCAGTAGCAAGCAGTGCCTGCATAGTTATGGTGCACTGGCTGGTGCTGCTTCTTTTAATCCTTAAGACAGGCTGGCACCATCATCTCTCCATTTTACAGATAAGAAAAAGTGGGCTAAGGGAGGAAAGTAGCTACCCCAAAACCATGAGCAGTGATTTTGAACTAGGGGTGAAAGAGCCTGGCCCAGAGAAATTCCCAACCCAGCTTCCTCTTCTTCCAAAGGAAGAAGTTGAGACTGATGAACATGGGAAGGTCTAGATTTTCCTACATCCTCCTCCCCCACACAATGGGTGTTCTTTGCATGCCAGTCCTGTAGTAAATACAAAAGACACCAGAGAGCCAGCCTGCCTAGTTTCAAAGTGCTTTAAAATATATAACCCACCAATCTTTAAAATATGTTTCATTGCTTTTTATTATACCACTAGAAGTCATGTGCACGAAATTCATGCAAGAGTAGGCCTTCCTTTCCCTGGCTGCCAGCACCAGCTTCCCTCTGGCTGCCTGCAGACACCTGGGATCCGGGCTGGCTTCCCTCCATTCCGGCTTTGTCTGAAATGACACCTGGTCTAATTAGCATATTATCCTTTTATTATTATAAACTAGAGGCCTGGTACACAAAATTTGTGCACAGGTAGAGTCCCGAGGCCTGGCCAGTGATCAGGAACAATCAGATTCCCTGCTTCCCTGCCTTTTTCTTCCCTTGTTCCCTCAGCACCCTGCAGTTGCCCCTGGTTACCTGCCATGTTCCACACTGCGCCCTGGTGGTCAGTGCACATCATAGTGAGTGCTCAAACTCTTGTTCTCCCTGTCAAACTCCTGAGGGAATACTTTGCATATTAGCCTTTTATATATATAGACTAGAGGCCTGGTGCATGAAATTCATGCTGGGGGGGGGGGGGTCCCTTCAGCCCAGCCTTCACCCTCTTCAATCTGGGACCCCTCGGGGATGTCTGACTACCAGTTTAGGCCCAATCCTGGAGATGGGCCTAAATCAGCAATTGGACATCCTTCTCACAATCCTGGGCTGCTGGCTCATAATTGCACACCTGCTTGCCTGCCTGGTCACCCCTAATGCCCCCCACTGCCAGCCAGGTTGCCGCCAACTGTACCCTCCCTGCTGGCCTGGTCACTCCTAACTGCCCCTACCTGTTGACCTGGTCACCCCTTACTGCCCCCCCCCGTCAGCATGGTCACCCCCAACTGCCCCCCTCTGCTGGCCTGGTTGCCCCCAACTGCCCCCCACCAGCTTGGTCACCTCTTACTCCCCCTCTCCCTGACAGCCTGGTCACCCCCAACTGTCCCCCCACTGGCCTAATCACCCTCAACTACCTTGCTGGCCTGGTTGCCCCAATTGCCCCCTCTCCCTGCTGGCCTGGTTACCCCATGCAGCCTGCTTGGTCAGTTCCTTTGGTCATCCCTCACCCCCCTGCTGGCCTGGTCATCCCACACAGCCGCTTGTTCAGTCATTTGGTCATCCCTAACTAACCCCCATACGGGCCTGGTTGTAGGCAGCCATCTTGTGAGGGCATAAGCATTAATTTGCATATTACCTACCTCTTTATTATATAGGATTATACATATTGACTACTGAAAATGCAGATTTTTGAAAAGAGGAAGAAAAAAAATTATTCATAATCATCCTACTCCTATAAAAATACTGTTCAGTATTTTGTTTTAGAACTCTTGGATTCTTTTCCTATGCACATGTACTAGTATATTTGAGTAAAAAATGAACACTTAGGGTGCATCTAGTTTTTTAACCCCCATACCCTCAGATATAATCAATATATTTTCATGTACATCTTTTCTCCCATCACTTATTGTTATTTTTTATGTTTTTAATCCTCACTCAAGGATACACTTTTTTATTGATTTTTAGAGAGAAGGAAAGAGAGAGAGAGACAGAGAGAAACATCAATGTGAGAGAAAAACTTCCATCAGTTGCCTCCTAGGATTAAACCCGTAACCTAGATATGTGCCCTGACCAGGAATTGAACCTACAACCTTTCAGTGTAAAGGACAATGATCCAACCAACTGAGTCAGCTAAGCCAGGGCCCATCACTTGTTTTTAATAATTGCTTGGTTGTTCATTATATGAATATTCTGTAGTTTATTTAACTGGCACCCCCACTGGTTGGCTACTTAGGTAAATTCTAAGAAGTTACTACTTGCTTGAAAAACAACAAGCCAATAAAAGTAGCACATGAAGATACAGTTGGGACCTGCCAGTGCAGAGTGACAGAGATGCAATAAGAGGTACTGGAGCCATGGTGTGGCTACTGAATGAGCCATGGTGGTAGTGGGGGGGGGGAGCTTTAAGGAGTAGAGAGAGAGGGAACCAGGCCTTGAGGGAAGGACTGGGATAAGTGGTAGAGAGAGAGAGTATTTGAAGGGAGAGACTGGCTACAGCAAAGGTACATAGCCTGCAAATGAGGGATTAGGTGTTTGGTTCACAAGAGGGCTCTTGTGGCGGAACAGAGCTAAAGAGGGCTGTGGAAGGCAGCAGAGATTTGACTCAAGAGAAAACCTAAGTGCAAACCTAGTGAGAGAGAATGTTATATTTTTTGGACAATGGGGAGCCACAGAAGGTTTTTGAGTAAGGTCATGGCATGGGTAGGCCTGGCTTTATAATCATCCTGCAAGGCAGGAGATAGACGGACAGGAGATGGACTTAGAAACACGGAGCCTGTTAGAGGGCGGCAGCAAGTCAAGAGAGATGATGAGGCCTGTTATGGGCAGTGGTGGGAGGTGAAGGGAAGAGAATGGAGTAGATTCCCACTGCTGCAGAGGTTTGAGAGAGGAGCTGGGCTCCTGGCTCACTAAGGGGGCTGCCTGCCGCCTGACACTCAGGGTCCACGGGACAGATAATAGGTGCATGTGGGCGAGCTAATTGGGCCTCCAGCAAGGCTGACCCATGCGGGCATCCGAGCCAGTTACTACTAATGCTGGAGAGAGAGCGGGGAGGAAAAACTTAAACACATCCTGAGCAGTGGGGTTCTCTGATTGAGAAGGTCTAGGGCTGGCCTCCCCTTTCAGACAGGGGCCTCAGGAAGAAGGGACGTCACATGAGGTTAGCGGGAGGTGTGCCGCTGGCCAAGGAACAGTTCCATGATGCCTGCTTGACATTTGTCCACATCTGCCTCGTGGGGTGTAGCTGGGGAGTGCTAGGTTTTCCCCCAAACAGCCCTGGTTTTCCAGTGCACTCATGGCACACTCAGTGGAGGAGAGCTGTACTTGGCAATGCGGGCTCCAGGGCGGAAGGAGACAGCGCAGGCTCTGACTCTGTCTGTTTAAACCCAGGTCAGAGTCCTGATCCCATTGTTGTTTCGTAGGATTTTTATGTTCTTAGCATCCAGCGGTCAACCTGGCTTGCTGGGAGAAAGAAGTAGGGAGCTGCCTTTGCAGCATGGAAGGTCGGGCTGTTCCCTGAGGGAGGTGGGGATACTTTCCCAGGGGAGGTCTCGCAGGTGGGATGGAGGGCCCACCTCCTCCTGAGTGTGGCTCCTGGAGCAAACGCTGCCCAGCACTTACCCGGATGGCTCCTTCCCTACCCTGCCCCTCCAGGAACCTTGGCCAGGACATTCCCCAGTCAGGGTCTCCGTTCTCAGGAGGGTCCTCACTTGCCTGCAGGCAAGTGGCTGGAGCTGATGCTGCGTCTGGCATTGTGCCGCTGACTGTCTCTCGACAGGTTCTTTTCTTCGGTGTCTGGAGTTCGGATGACCAGGCCTCTGGTTCTCCTTGGTTAATAGGCCATTTCCAGGAATGCAGAACTTGGCCCAGGTGAGGTCCCACTGGGATAATTGGATTGTCAGAGAGCCCAGCCTCTGGGAGAGGGGCTTTTATGTCTTTGTGGTTCTTTCTAGGGATCTAGCTGGTGGTAGTTTCATGTGAGCCCTTATGTCATGTGATGGCCGCATAAGCTACATCTATAGGGTGAGCACAGATGTGGAGGAGGGTAGGCTATCCTATGCTATGTGCAGGGCCGTTCATACTGTGATGTGGCCAGTCTTGACTATTTGGGGCACAGGCCAGCCATGTGGCTGACTTTATGTTTTGGGTCCAGGACTCCCAGCCACAAACCCCCCCACATTGCAATGGGCGGCCAGCCTGAAAGAAAGGTCTGGCTGGCTAGGGGTGGCAGCTCAGGTTCCCCACACTGGAAAGCCTGGAAGGAATGCCTCCCTCTGTGGGTGTGGACCCAGAGGTGGACCTAAGGAAAGATCTGGACGAAATGGAGCAGAGAAGGGGAGGGGCCCAGGCCTGGACCCTGGAGCCAGGAATAGAAGACACGGGGGCTGCTCGGCTGGGGAAAGAAAGACTCGGGGCAGGAGCATGAGTGCTAACCCCAGGTGCATGAATGGAGGAGTGGGGCAGCCATGTGGGCCTGTGTGATGTTGAGGCCATAGCGGGAGGAACTTCCTAACAAGGGAGTATTTTATGTGCCCTCCGATGGGGGCCTTACCTTTTCATAAGGAAAAGAAGCCCTCCCTCTTTGATCTGCTGAATTCTCCTTTGCACAATGAGATGGTTCTAAAGAGGAAACTTCGTTATTGATTTAGTCAACATGAATTTATTGAGCATTTACTATGTGCCAGACACTGAGCTAAGTGCTGGGAATAGAGAGGCAAGTGAAGTACATCAGGTTACTGCCCACATGGGGCTTGCAGTGGGGGAGCAAGTAAGGACAGAAGTAAATAAAATGAAATAAATATACATTGATCTTTGTGCTCTGGCAGGGGCTTGGGGGAACAGGGTGTTAGAAGAGAGACTACATGAAGGACTCTGAATGGGTCAGGAAGGCTTTGGGATGGTGAAAGTGAGACCTACAGAGGACGGGAGTTACCCAGAGAAGGGTCACTAAGACAAAGAGCAGGGATGAGGGTGCAGAGACAGACAGTTTGATGCCCAGGCCCCTGAGCAGGAGGGTGGCAGGGAGAGAAAGGAGGGCTGGGGTGAACTCAGCGAGGGTGACAGGGTGTGAGGTGGCAGGTGGATACCCCTCACCATTAATTTCCTTCTCCAAAGTTCCAGGGAGCACCTAGGAGTGAGGACAGGTGGTGAGGGCAAAGGGTACCAAAAAGAATCTCCTTTCTACCTGGGGACGGTTTCCTCAGCCTCAGTGAGCAGCGGGAATGTCCCCGACCTGCAGGGAAGCCACCCAGGCCTGGGTAGCAGGCAGCAGCTTGGGGGCACTGAGCTGAATCCTGTCCCTGCCTCCCCAACTCATGGCCACCTGGAACCCATGACTCTGACCTTATTTGGAAATAGGGTCTTTGCAGATGTGCTCAAGTTAAGATAAGGTCACACTAGCCCAGTGGTCGGCAAACTCATCAGCCAACAGAGCAGCAAACCGCAGCTCACAAGCCACATGTGGCTAACCATCTGCAATTTGCCGACCACTGATAGCCCAACAAATGGTGTTTTTACAAGAGAAAAGAAATTTGAGCACGGTCACACCCACAGAGGGAAGGCCATGTGAGGATGGACGCAGAAATTGAAATTATGCTGCCATGAGCCAAAGAATGTTAAGGATTGCTAGCAACCACCAGATGCTGGGAGAGAGGCCCAGAACAGATCCTTCCTAGAGCCTTCATCGAGAGCCTGGCCCTGCCAACACCTTGGTTTTGAACTTGTGGCCTCCAGAATGGTGAATGAGTGAATAACTCTTGTTGTAAGTTGCCCAGTTTGTGGTGCTTTGTTATTGTAGCCCCAGGAAATGGAAATACTGGACCTGGGAAGGTGAACTCAGGGTGCTGAGCCTATCCCATGTGCTGGGCCATCAACAGTCACTATCTTGTTTAGATGACAACTCAGTGAAATTGTAACTATCTCCATCTTATGGAAGAAGAGCTGGGTTATCAGAGAGGTGTGACATGTCAAAAGGTCCACAGAGACACAGTGACAAGGCTGGGCTTTGACCCTGCTCTTTCTGCCTGCCTTGCAGGAAAGCCCAGTTTTCTGGGTTGTTCCTGGCCCTTCTCCATGTGCCATCAAGTGTTCAAGTGATGGTGAAGAACAAGGGCTCTGCAGATCTGCACTCAAATATTTATTGGTGAAACCCATGCTGGTATTTGTTTTAAAATTCTCTAAAAGAAAAAATAAGGCATGGGTATAGGGATAGATGAAACAAATACAGCAGAATGTTGGTAATTGTTGAAGCTGGGTGAAGGGCCATGGGGTTCATTGTATTTTTCTCTGTAGTTTTGTGTATGTTTAGAAATTTCCATACTAAAAAATGCAAAAGTAAAGCCACAGAGAACCAAAATTAAAAAATAATATTAAAGGAAAAAATAATGAGAGCTCTAGAATCAGAGAGTCAAATTTCAGCTTTAGTTGGTCTTAGCTGTGTGATCTTGGACACATTTCTTAACCATACTTAGTCTTAGTTTCCCCTGCCTAATGAAGCTGTCACTGTGTCAAACCTCAGGGGGTGGCAAAGGAATTAAATGTTAGAATCAAAGTGCCTAGTCCAGGGCTGGGCACTTAGGGGACATTGCAGAAATATTTGCATTCTTATCTTTAATGCACATGGGTCTTGCACCAGCCCAGAGTCAGGACTCACTTTCTTGCCAGTGAAATAGGATGAGAATGAGGCTTGGATGTAGAGGGACTTCCTCACGATCTCATAGCTGATAGTGACAGAGACTTGACCCAGAAATCTTTTCCTGAGTAACTGTTTCCTCTGCTCTGAGAGCCGCTCAGAGACCTGCTTTCCCACCAGGAGGCCAGCTTTCTGTGCCTGTGGTTTAGGGATCAGCCATGGAGGGGAGGAGACCAGGCCACCGCTGGCTGACGCTGGTGAGTTCTGGTCACTCTGTTTGCTCAGCTGCGAGGTGCAGGTGGCAGGAGTGGATGCTGTGGGCCTGGCTGATGTGTTCATACAGGACAGACCGGCAGTAATTGATGGCCAATGGGGGCTATTGTTCCACAAGCATCGCAGGTTTAAGGATGACAAAGATCTGACACACTTGCCATAGCAGAAACCAAAGCAAAACAAAGGACACCCAAAATGGAAAATGCCTGCGTTTTCTGGCCCTGGGCTGTCTTGGCTCCCATGATTCCTGAAAGCTGTGTCCATGGGTTTTCTCAAGTTGCCACTGCCTGGCCAGGATCCTGGCCTCCTGGAGCATGACAGCCAGGGTGGAGGAAGTGCCCCATGGCAGCTTGCCCGTCTAGGGGTGAGCCAGGGAGGGAGCCAGAGGAGCAGTCCAGCAGAGGTTCACGGAGCAGAGGCTATGCCCTGGGCTGTTTGGGCAACCTCCTTTCTAGGTTGGCATGCTTAGGGAGTAGGGTGCAGCTGAGGGACCTCCAGGCTGTGTCGTGTTCAGAATGGGGACAGCAGAGAGCTTCCTACTCAGAAGATTCCCCAGGGTCCCAAGAAGGGAGGTTGGGGTAATAGGAGAGTCAGGGCCTGGCATCAGAGACCTGGGTATGAATTAGGGCTCTGGCAAGAAACAGAATTCGCCCAGATGGTTCTAATGAAGAGAAAACTGCACCACAGGGCAGCATTAGAGCAACACACAAGAAATGACGAAGCTATCAATGACCAGTGACAGCAAGACGTCATGACTGTCCCCAAGGCTGAGGGGATTGGGTGATGGAGGCAGTGCTGTGAGAACTTGGCACACAGAGGAGGGGAGCCTGCAGTCATGCTGGGTAGTGCCTAGCAGGAAGTGAGTGGGGGAAAAAACGCCCTTGGTGCCCCCTCCCCCACCCCTGCCATCCTGACAGCATCAAAGGGCAGCTGATGCAGTCAATAGGGGCCACCGCTCAGGTCAGAGCAGGGCTCAGAGGGTGAGAAATGGATGTGGTGGGTGGGAGAACAGGGTGTAGCCAGGACACCTCTCTTCTTTCCCTACAGTGAGGACAATGATACTTGCTTCACAAACTCAGAGGAAGGATTGTTCATAAGGAAAGTGAAGTTCCCAGCCCCAGGTGTTGGTGTATGATAGCATGACAGAGAGTAGCTTCAATCTCTCTCTCTCTCTCTCTCTCTCTCTCTCTCTCTCTCTCTCTCACACACACACACACACACACACACTCCACATTTCTCAAATCTGTGAATAGCTGTCATTAGGAAGCAGGAAGCAACCATGCTCTGGGATTCTGGGAGGGCTGAAGGGAAGCCTGAGGACAAATTGTGTAGCTGTCAGGATTCAGTGGATCCTGTAGTAAGCATGCTCCAGAGGCGCTGTCTGTCACAAGAGGCACTGAGCCCCTAACATGCACCTACTGTGCGTGAGGGGCTGCTGCTCACGTCTACATGCTCCTTCTCTAAACCTTGCCAGTCTCTCAAGTGCAATTGATTGCTACTTCCCAGTTTTGCACTGAGGATGCTGGCCTCAGGGGAGTGAGGTTGCTTGCCCAAGGTTGCCCTAGAGCCAGGCTGTGTCAATCAGGATAGGCTAGGTGTTGCTGCCTTAACAAGCCCCAGCAGCTCAAGACAACAAAGCTTTAGTTCTTGCACATGTTATAATTCCATCCGGTGTGGGCTGGGGGCTCTGTTTCTCATCACTGTTGCTCTGGGACTCAGGCTGTCAAAACAACCAGCATGTGATACATTACTGGTCCCCATGGAGAGGGGAAGAGAGGCCTTTGGTGGATCTCATATTAAGGTCAAGTGCTTGGCCTGAAAGTTGCATACCTCCCTTCTGCTCACAACTCATTGGTTACAACTAGTCACATGACCCCATCCAAGCAGAAGGCTATGATGGACAATCTTAGTATTTGTCCAGAAGATGCAGAGCTGGAAATTTTTAATGAACAACATTACTAGCTACTATATGAGCTATGATTTACTTTAGGTCTAGGAAACTCCAAGTCTAGAGCTCTTCTTGCTGCTCCACAGTGGCCTGTTCCAGCAGAGGCTGGCGGACCATTATATCAGAGGGGGAAGGTCTGGTGCAGCAGCTATCTCTGACCCCTTGAAGGTCTTGTTCTGCAATCAGGATGCCCAGAAAGACAGAGGTTTTCAAGAAAGATGATGCTTGGAAAGATGGAGCAAATTTAAAAGTTGAGGCAAAGTGCTGAGGGTAGAGAGAGGGGTGTGTTGCCCCTCTGGCCTTTAAGATCCCTAGCTCTCTGTGCTTGACTTTCCTTGATCTGCTTCCCACATAGGGGGAACCCCCACTGTTTTAGTAGGTGAGGTCCCTATTGGAGGCTGTCTTTCCAGTGTGAATGCTCTGGGGGAGGTGTCCTGTAGCCAGATGAGGTCCTTTACTTGGATGCTGGAGCCTGGCCCTTTCAGCTCTGTGACCCCGGACTGCATCCTGATGGAATCACTGGATCCTTTGTCCTGACCAGTGACCAGTGGCATAATTTCAGGAAATAGAGGAGCATGATTCTACTCAGGGAGCTCAGCAGAGAGAGGAAGCCAGCCTTTCCTGAAACCCTGCTCTGAGCCTTGGCCCTGTGAGGAGCACAGCCCTTGCATTATCTCCTGCTATCCACACCTGTTCAGCCACCTCACTCCACACAGGCACACTACTTGAGAGAGTCAACTTCACTCCCCTGAACACCCCACTTCCTCTCTCATGCCATTAAGACTCCATCGCACAAGACCTTGTAGAAGCATGTGGAACTGCTGGTTATTTCCTTTCTTACAATGTTCTTCCTCTCGGCCTTGTGTGCCTCCAAACTGCCCCCCTCCCCAAACCCCTGGCCTCACTGAACCCTCCTTCTCAATGACCTCCTTCCTGGGGCCTTCTTTCTCAGTCTCCATCTGCCCCTTGCCTGTGGATTCCAGGGTTCCATGCACAGCTCACTGGTCTCTCTTCTGGGATCATCTCATCTTTGCCTTGGCTTCTACTATAGTTGATCCTTGATGAATTCCAAATCTAGATCTTTCTTGAATTCAGATTTGTTCATCCATTTGCCTAGCTGACATAGACACTCAGATGTTCATAAGCTCCTACAATTTCATTTGGGCCTTTCCCCCAAATTTGCTTTTGGACCAGTAATTCCTATTGGAGTGAAGAGCACAACCATCTACCAGCTGCCAAAGCCTGGGACCTGGAAGTCCCCTTAAGTTTCCTTCCTCTGCCTCACCCACACAGTAGGTGCTGAAGTCTCACCTCTCCATCACCAACCTAGACTATTACAACAGTCTCTTTGGAGCCTGTTCCCTCAATCTATCTTCTTGTTGCCATGGAGATTTCTAAAACTCTGCCACAGGAATTCTTTCATTTTTAAAAACCTCAGTTTAAAATCTCAGTTTAAAACCCAAATTCTTAAGCAGGGAACACGGCACGTTTATGATTGAGTCCTTGCCTCTTATCCCCCTACATCAGCACCATTCTCACCTCTAATCCTTTGTAGACACTCTTCCTTTTGCTTTTCTCTGTCTCCTCCCTAACTGGATGGCTAATTCCTGCTCATCTTTTATGATTCAGCTCAGGTGCCATTTCTTTCAGGAAATCTCCGACTAGTCCCTAAAGTAGGTGGGGCCCCGCCTCTGTGTTCTCTAGAGTCCTGTGTTTCTACACGATATGGCAAGGTAGAGGTGAGTGCTGCTTACCTGTACCTCTCTGCCTCTCACATTATTGTTTTTTGAGTGTCAGGCTCAGAGTTTGGCATGAACTTTGGCATCTATCTGACAGTCAATCAATTCTTATGAATAAATAGATAGATGAGCTGCCATGTCCTGTAAGTCCCTTGACTGTGGTCTCACATCACAGAGTGACCTTAGACATTATGTAGCACCATCATTCATTCCTCAGATGAGAACTGTGAGATTCAGGAGATGAAAACCCTCAGCAGCCCATACAGAGTCTTCAACAGAGTGAAATGGGGATCTAGACGGGCAACTTCCACAGGCCAGAGTTTTTACATCACACAAGGTCATGTCAAGTTTATGTTTTTTTAAAATTGGTTTTATATAGAATCACTGAACATTCATTTGAAGTCATTTAAAAAACATAAACAAGGGTGAGGGCATGAGTAGCGGGGTGGGGGATAATGGGGGAATAAGGACACATATGTAACACCTTAATCAATAAAAAATTAAATAAAAAACAAGAAAAAAGAAAGAGATGGAATTTACCTAGAAATTGCCCTACCTATCCAGAGGTAGCCATTGTGGATTACTTGGCAGATCACCTTCCCACCTTTTCCTTGGGCATATAAATGTAGGTCCATGTTAAAAAATAATATTATTGGTCATACCACAAGTATATTTCATTCATGCTTTCTTTAAATTTGTTTTTAAATGCCTACTGATAGTTGTCAAAGACTGCATAGTTGTGATGTTTTTAGATGCATCATAATGTAATTCAGTAATCATACATGACTGTTGGTTACATTTTTTTGTTGCTATTTTAAATAGTACTATGCAGAACATAATTAAAATGCAATTTTTGGATCATTCTCAATTATTTCTTTAGGATAAGTTCTTAGAAGTAGAACTGAAGTGGCACTGGTAGGCTGAAGGATTTGTACTTTCTCACATCTTGCCAAATCGCCCTCCCAAAGCCTGACTAATCAGGTTTTATTTTCACCAGTTTATCATCTAGAAAAGGTGAGCAAGCTGTTTCCACTGCACCAAAGATGGAAGGACCTGCATTTGGTGGCATCTGTCCTTCAAGCCACCTGTCTCAATCTGGCAGTTGTAATCTGGTGCCCCTTCCCACCCAGATCATCTTCTGAATCCATAATGTTTGAAAATATTAGATCCAGGAACCAACTTTACATATCAATAAACTTCACATAAAAATTTGAGGTTGAGGCTTGGGACAACTGGCTCTCCCTGAAATGGGGCTTGGACTCTCACAGTTTGCTGCAGTCACCACCTCTCCCTGTTGCCACTCAACCTGCCTCATTCATTTACTTGCCAGGCCCTGGAGGCATTGAGATTTGCAACCCCTCTCTTGGCTCCTTTTCCCCATTTAAAATTGGCCCACCAGCCAGGAATTCCATGCTTATTATTCTGATTAACAACATAATTAATTAAAAAAAACAAATTCTATTTGTAATAATAATCTTCAGGTTAATCATTTAGGAAGCTGCTTCAGAGAAGCCTCGAATGTCTTTAACCAATATAAAACACCATGAATCACTTTGGACTCCACCGTGCATTATGTATTTTAAAACAGAAAATTAGACACAGGAGAATTCATCTTAAATCATTATATATGAAATATTAATTCTCTTCTGGCTTTCATATTATTTACATATTTAATAACATGTTAGCTACAGCCTTAGAATGAGAGCAATTAGAGGCCAGGGGCTATCTCCTGCCTTGATCTTAAAGATGCCAAGATGTTTTGATGTTGTGGGGAGGAGGGGTTGCTAAGGAGAATTGGATGCTGCTACTTCCATTACCTTTTCACACCATAAACTGTTTACCATATTTTCCTCCTTAACAGGACATTCATGTCTTCGGCTGCCTCAGTGATAATTCTGTTCCACTGCCTCATCTCTGGCCCTGCTCTAGTGGGGAGGAGATTGCAGCAATTTTGTTTTTACAAAAAACAGAGGCAAATATTGATCCAACCCAACATCCCTGTTGTCTTTAGTAGTCCCCTTAGGACCTTATTTTTTTAAAACTTTACCCGACAATATGTTTATTAATGAGAGAGAGATTACTTCCCATATGCGCCCTACCAGTGATCAAATCCCCGCAACCTGGGTATGTGCCCTAACCAGAATTGAACCTGAGACCTTTTGGTGTATGGGACAGTGCTCCAATCAGCTGAGCCACTCAGCCAGGGCAGGACCTCTGTTTTCTCATAAGTAAAGTGGGGGTGAAGGAACGGATGCTGTTAGATTATCTTGAGGGTGAAGGGGCTCATGTGGATGACCACACAGACCGAGTCTCACATGGGGCAGCTTCCTGATGGGAGCTTAGTATCCTGACCTCTTCTGGCCACAGAAATGGGCAGAGCCTCAGGCCTCAGTGCCATCTTAGTGAGTATCCCAGCACATGGTCCCTGCCGTCATGTTGCTGACAGTCCACACGAGTGCTGTCAGAAGGCCACTCCTGCAGGGTCACATCTATGCAGATCAGGTGAGTGAAAGGCCACTCTGGCCATGAGAGGTCAGTGGGACAAGATCAGCCTCGGCCTGGGACTGGAAGGGAGGGAGGTTTGGAGAAAGGCCCTAGAGAGGAAGGAGTGGTCAACATGTGCAAAAGCTGAGTTGGTGGCAAGGTTGGCACAGAAAGTGATGGTGAGCTAGCCAGCCTGTGACACGGGGGAGGCAGTGAGTGGGGCAGGAGGTGGGAGGTGGAAGGAAGTGGGAGATGTTTTTAAAATCATGGGATATCACAGTTGTAAGAGGCCTACAGAAAAGCTTAGAGTAGGGGGTCATAAGCTGGTTGGCCAGATAATGCACATTGCAGATACATGTTTGGTCCATAGAGTGTTAATTGTAATTATTACTTTTGTTAATTTTCAAATTTTTGTAGGCACAGCCTGCATTTTCCAGTTTCCTCCAGTTCCCTCTTCTGCTTATTTGCATGACTTACCTGGTCCCTGCTCTCAACTAAGTTTCTCTTTCAGTTTTAAGAATGAGAAACCTGGGGTCTTGAGAGGGGAAATCACTTGCTCAAGCTGCACACAGACTGTTGCTGGCCTGGTGCAAGGCCCTTGGAGGGGCTTGGATGGGATAAAGGGGGCCGCACCCCTGCAGGCCCCAGGACAGGGTGGTGTTGTCTTGGGAGCCTGGGCATCTTACAGCCGTGGGCCATGCGGCTGACATTGTGGTCTGAGTGCAGGCTGGTGTCTGGTCTCCAAAGTCCTGCAGCTCCTCATGAAGTGCAGGCCCCCAGGCTGTGGCGGCCTCACTGCACCCCATACCAACCTTTCATTCCTATTCCCACCAGGAACCCTAAGCCTTTCTCTGCTCTGTTCCTGGTGGGACACTGAGACATTAGCATGTTTCCAATCACATCCCCAACATCCTGACAAAGAATTATTGGAGGTTTTTAGAAGAGTGTCCCAGCTATTTCAGAATGAGACTCAATAGTCATGACTTGGGGGGACTGGGTATACATGGTGTTCTCTCACCTTATAGCCTACATGAGTCTATCAGGATTAATGTCACAGTAATGAACCCAAAAGGAACTAAGCTTGATTTGTTGTGATTGTAAGTGCTTCCAGACATCACCGATCCAGCAGGTTCCAGTGAATCTGTGAGATGCTGATGGAGAGAGCCAGGCTCCCCCCAACCAGACCTAGGATCTGATCCCAGGGAGCAGCAGGGCGGGGACAGAAGCACAGGATGATGGGGCTGTCAAACACCAAAGATAAGAAAGACACCCCAAACCTTCCAGGGAGCAACTTCCCGCTGCACCTGGAGTTTCTGAATCTTTATGCATGTCCTCTCCCCCTTTTAGCACCAGGGCTGGGGTTTGGAAAATTAGGGCTGAGAGGAAGCCCCTGTTGTGGATGGAAACTTTGAGTTAGGGGTTCAGCAATGCCAAAGTCTGTGGCAGTTGGGTAATAGCTCCAGATCTGGCCCTGTCAGCCATGTGCTATGTGACCTGAGTTTGGGCCAGAGTTTCTGCACCTATAAAATGAGAGAGTTAGGAGGGAGGATTTCTTTTCTAAAATTCTAACCAATCCAATGTTCTATAGGACACAAGGTTTCTTTTAAAGATTAGAAACCACTTCATTGAGATATAATTAACATATCATACAATTTACCCATTTAAAGTGCAGATGTCAATGGTTTTGGAAAAATATGTCCAACCATCACCATATCCCAGTTTTAGAACATTTTCTTTATCTTTCAGAAAGAAACCCCATATCTTTTAGCTATCACTTCCCCTGCGCTCCCAGTCTTTACCCCAAGTCCTGAGGAAAAACCAAGAAACCTGACTGGGGATCAAACCCACAACCTAGGTCTCTGCCCTGATCAGGAATAGAAACTGCAGCCTTTTGGTACATGGGATGATGCTTCAAAACCTACCCACCCAGCTGAGGCTATTATTAACTTTATTTCTAAGTATTTTATTCTTTTTCATGTGATTGTGAGTAAAAATGTTTTCTTAATTTCATTTTTGGATTGTTTAGATCATTGCAAGTTTAGAAAGAATTGTTTTTTATATATTAATCTTGTACCTTGTGTCCTGCAAACTTGATGAACTTGTTTGTTAGTTCCAATAGTTTTGTAGTGTATGCATTAGGATTTTTAATATACGATATCACTTCATCTAAAAATAGAGATAGTTTTACTATTTCCTTTCCAATATGGATGCTTTGTCTTTCTTTTTTTTCCCTTGCCTAAGTGCCCTGGTTAGAACCTCCAGTGCAGTGCTGAATAGCTGTGGGGAGAGTGGACATCTTATCTTGTTCCTGACCTTAGGGGTTAGGCACCCAGTCTTTCACAGTTAACTGTAGACTTCTCATAGGTAACTTTTATCAGGTTTAAGGCAGTTTCTTTTTGTTTGATGACTGTTTTTACATGAAAATTTGCTGGAGTTCGTCAAATGCTTTTTCTGCATCTACTGAGATTATCATGTGATTCTTGTTTTTATTCTATTGATATGATGATTAACTGATTTTCAAATGATAAACCAATCTTGCATATTCCTGGGATAAATTTCACTTGGTCATGGTATGTAACTCTTTGTAGATTTATAGATTTAATCTTGCCAGATCCAGTTTACTGGTATTTTGTTGAGGATTATTGTGTCCATATTTATATGATATATTGGTTTGTAGTTTTCTTGTGATATATTTTTGTTTGTATCAGGTTAATACTGGCTTCATAACAAGTGTTGAGAGGTGTTTCCATCTCTTGTATTTATCATAAATTTTGGGAAGATTTGGCATAAGTTTTTCTTTGACTGTTCTGTAGAATACAGCAGTGAAACTATCAGGGCTATGGTTTTCTTTGTAAGGTTGTTTTAAAATCACTGATTCAACCTCATTATTTGTTTCATGTCTATTCATGTTGTCCATGAAGAGGACGTCGTTTTGTGTGGGAGAGTCTTCCACAGTTAAAATCATCTCAGGAACCAAAGGCTCTCTGGGTGATTGTGGTGGTCACTGGGGACCCCTAGTGCCATGCCATTAGGGGGCTTCTTGTTGGGTAAACACATGGCATAGGCTGAAGCAGCCTGTGATGTAGGCAGGCAGTCTACCAAAGGCTGGAGAAACTCTGAAGGTGGGTTTGCATAACTGAGAGGGATGGGCCTGTATACCAATTCTGGATAGAAGGATTTCCAATTCCTAGGCTAGCCAGTGCCTGCTGACCCTTTTCCTGTCCCTTCCACCCTCCCTCCCAAATGGTGGCTATGTCCTTAGGACTCTGGGTCTTGTGTAGCTCCATTAGGGAAAGAAACCCCTCTGCTTTATTACCATACACCCTCAGTGCCCTCTGAAGCAGGGTATTGGTTGAATGAAGAACAGTCAGAGATGTCTCTTGGTGCTTGTCTCCAGGCAACTAACAGACAGACCTGGTCTAAAGCCAGATAACTGGAAGAATAAAACTGTTTTACCTGAAAGCCCTCTTTCCTAAGTCAACGTGCATCAGGTATCTTAACCATTGGCCACAAATACACAGTACTTACTGCACTGTGTGTTACATACAAGGCATTGTGGAGGATAGCAAAACCTAAGGCACTTGGTCCCACCCTGAGATGCTAACAATGGAATCAATGGAAAAAACAGTGGATTCAGTGGAAAGAGTCATTTGCTGTCCTTTCTGTTTCAGCCCTGTAATGGTTGCCACTCTTGTCCTTATATTCCTGCTTCCAGTAAAAGTGCCCGGCGTGCTGATGCTTATTGGCGCAGGGACTACATAAGAGATCTCCTAGTCCTCTGGGCTTCTCTTGTTCTCTGCTCTTTTTGGTGGGTGGTCCAATTTCTGAAGTTTCATTCGACCCTGTATACCTGCAATTGTCTGCCTCGGCAAAGTCATAACTGTCTCCTGCCCTCACCTCCTGCAAGATTACTGAGGCACTCACCTGGCAGCCTTTTCCAGTCTCTGGTTTTAGTGCCAAACCCCACAGGGAAAATAGATGGAACACACACACACACACACACACACACACACACACACACACACACACACACTCACTCACACTCACAATAGCAATTCTCCCACCAGCAAAGAACCTCCAGGTCATATTCCTTACCACACACTGTGGCTTAGTGGTTGGAGAATTTGGTAGTCTCTTCATGAGACCCCATTTTCATATTGGTCTCAGAGGGGGGCCATTTTGGGGAAAAAACACACAAGAGATTTGTCATAGTTTAATTGAGCTCACACAGGAGCCAGGTGTTAACTCAGACTCTGCTGGATAAATGGGCTCATCCAAGAAGCCAAGAGGGATGGTAACTCTTCGTTCAGGAACTGTAATAGAATCTGCAGTAGGTGCATGAGTGCTGAGCAGATGGGGTAGGAAGTAACATCATGAACCTCTAGGTCTGGATGGGAGGAGGTGAAGACTGGGTCCTGCCTGCAGAGGGAAACAGTGAGCCCACACTCCACAGCCTGTCCATTGGCAGGGCTGGGTACTAATTCAGAGGGGTCTGGATGTTCTGCCCTCACATCCTCCTGAGATTGTCAGCCCTGACCCAGGTGCCAGTGCCCTGAGGCTGGCAGAAGCCAGCGAGAGCTGCAAGGCTGTGAAAGGTTGCCTAGTTTGTTAACTCTGTTAGATCAGACTCTATGCCAGGCCCATGTGGGCCCATGTTTCTCAACTGGGGGCCATTATGCCTTCCAGTGAACATTTGACAATGTCCGGAGACGATGTAGGTTGTTACAATTGGGAGGTGGGGGCTGCTATTGGCATCTAGTGGGTATAGCCCAAAGATGCCACTACACACACTATAATACACCGGATGTCCTTAGAGCAGAGTTATCTGGCCCCAAACATCAGCAATGGTGGGGCTGAGAATCCCTGCTGCAGACACGGGGCTACCAGCAGTGCTCAGCCTAGGCCACACAGCCCTGCCTTCAGGGATGCTAGCTCCTGGTAGGGGTGGACAATCTATGGAGCAGGCCCCTGTCCTCCAAGTTGTGTCCTGAAGACAGTTCACTTGTCAGTCCATTTGTCAGTTCAATCATTCCATTCATTCATTTATGCATTCAATTTTCATGTGTTTAATTTTATTGTGTGCCAGGCCTTGAGGAAACAGAAGCGTCACAGATATGCTGCCTACCCTCAAGCAGTCCATGTCGAGTGGGGAACTCCCTTCTCTCTCTTTCTCTCTCTCTCTCTCTCTCTCTCTCTCTCTCTCTCTCACACACACACACACACACACACACTGCACAAACACAACAATAACACATTCACAAACATATAACACATCTGCAAACACAACACACACACACACACACACACACACACACACACACACACACACACACTCCCCATGCCAAGCTGTAAGGGCTGAGATAGAGTATGATTTGAGATTGTAGGAGAGGAGGGGTTTATAGCTCAGCCTCAAGGTGGTCAAGGAAGGCTTCCTAGGGAAGCAAGCTGAGTCTTACAGGGCAGGGGTACTTAGAAGGGGGAAAAGCTAATTTCTTAATAAGGAACTCTTTGAAGAAACCAACATGGAGCGTTCACTTTCCCATGGGCTCCAGGGAGCCCCTCGCCTAGTTGGGAAAGTCTGCCACCAGCCCTCAGCAGCCACCCATACTAATCCCTCCTCCTCTTTGCCCCTAGTCCCCTCCCCGATAGCATCTTCAACTCCTCTGTGAAATTGCATTTCTAACCTTGGCTGCCTCCAGGCCCTCCATCACTGCCAGGAGAGGTTGTCAATTCCCTGACCCAGCCTCAGCCCCGCAGCTGGGAGTCAGATATCGGCCTCAGTTATTTTCCTAACCATCAGTGGGATTTGGTGGCCAGGCAGAGGGGGAGGGAAGAGCACTGTGGCCTCCAAGAGCTTTAACTTTGACCTGGTGCTCTTTCATACTTCCTGACCGCCTCACATATCTTGTCTCTCATATGTAAACAGCATGAAAAATAATGAAAGGCCAGGCTCTGGAAGGCTTCACTATAGAGTCCATTGGGAAGAGAATCAAAAGATGTTCACAGCTGGCTGCCTTAGAAAGCTCCTGTGAAAGATGCCAGGAGTCTGGGGTCAGCAAAATTGGATCCTTGTCATGACTGTTTCATTATTTTGCTGGGTGACCTCAGGTAAATTACTTCACCTTTCTGAGCCACATGGGCCTCATCTGTGAAATTTGGAGAAAGCCCTATCTCCAGGATATCTCATCATACAATGACACCATCTGGTGACATCACTGGCCTTTAATTGATAAGAGCAAAGCAGGAAATTTGAAAGGAAATACTTCTGCATTTCCCCCCTTCCCCTTATTACCCATGTCCCCACAGGTATTAGTGGCCACAGTTGATAGCTGATGGGACCAGCTGAGGTCAATAGCATACATCAACATTCTCCAAATGAGCTAGATGCATTCATGCCCCTCCCTTACCCATTCTCATTGCCTGGAATGCCCTCCCCTCCCTCTCCTCACCCTTCCTGCAGGGAACATGGCATCCCCTGTCTGATATCTCTTCTGATGCTCAATAAACACTATTTTCTTCCCTGTCCAAACTTCAATGTTATTCATTTTTGTGTCCCTGGTTTGTAATAAAAGTTCAGTAGCACAGAATATGTCCAACATGGTGCAGTGACTAGGATCTCACATTCAGGTGAGTTTGACCTGAGTTACCTGTTCCTGTCAATAACTCATTGCAGCTAATGACCTCGGAGAGCTTCTGGGCATTTCTGTAGCCAGGACAGACATCATAGGGGAGTGCTGTGCCTTGCAATGCTGGTGCTTAAGTGCACCTGGGAGGAAGAAATGATAAAACCTGTGCACTGACAAGGGTGGTTTAGCGAGATGATCATAGACACCTTTAGTTGGGTTCACTCCATTGCCAAGAGTAAAGGTCTGCTCAAGCACCTCTTGAAGAAGGTTTGTTGAAGGACACAAGACTTTCTCTCATGGAGCTTCAGAAAGAAGATTTGCTGCCCAGGGAGACCTCATGGGAATTGAGACCAAAGCGTAATCATATGTAATATGGTGCTGTGGGAGCAGCCTCTTTCTGTAAGGTATCTTGGCTTCTCACCACACACTGGCTCCGCCCTCCTCTTGCCTTTGTACTAACCCCCACATCACATCCTCACCTCTACTCTTATTAAGTCCGGGGTACAAAAATTATGTAACCAAAATATACATTTTCCCTTAAATTTTTACTGAAGATCAAGAAATATCTAAGACATGACTTCCAGATGTGGATGCATGACTATTCTTATCCCCCTTAGAGCTAGGCACAGATTTAAGCTCAGTCTCACCTGGTGGATGAAGAGGCTGCTACTGGGGTGTGTATGCAAGAGCAATGGACTGGAGCCCAAACACCTGCCTCTACACTGACTGACCAGGACTCTGAGTGCTGGGCATCACCTCTGCAGGCCCATGTTTGGACTGCTCTGGGATGGAGATGAACATTGTGTCCTGCTGAACCCACTGGATAGGCACAGCCTTTGAATCATTCCATCTAGCATCAAAACTCTTCCTTCTCCAGCATCTGGGGCTTCAGTTCCCTCATCCATAAAATGGAGAGGTCTCTTCCCTCCAATTGGCTCTGCAGGCTTATGGGAATTGGGCTAGCCATGGATATAGGGTACTTGTCTTCTGTCAATAGCCTGTAGAGAGCAGTTATCTCAGCTTCACATTTACACGACCTTGGCCTGACCCCCAACTCTCTGGAAGTGAGACCTCTAGCTTATTATTTAAATGTGCCATTCCTGTGACAAGCAGCTGGATGTCTGGGAACAGATGTATGAAAGCTTGCCGAGCTGAAACTGAGACCATCACCAGCCCACCCCGCTACCAGAGATTTATGCTCATTGACCAAGATGAATGAAATTGTCACCCTACGAATAGTTCACTGACAGCCAGGGTCAGCCTAAGGTTTTCAGAGGAACATTTGGGAATAATTTTGCAAATGTTTTGCTTCTTTCTCTTTTCTTAGTAATTGGCAGAACTACGGGGAGAAGCCCAAAGACCACCCCTCCTTCTTGGCTATGAAGGTAAAGCAGGACACTGCTGTCTGTGGTCTCTGCCTGACAGAACTTACAGTCTGCAGCTTGCAGATTACTGGAGGGAATATGGAAACCTGGTTAATGATATGGGAGAGAATATTGCCTGGCATTGACGTGGGTTTCCCTGAACCCGAGAACCAGAGTTTGGGTCATTGAAGCTCACTCTCTGAATGGCTACAGCAAGACGGCACTGGAAATAGCCCCTCTGCCTGGAAAGATTGTGATGGTGGGGAAGGCAGACTTTGATGAAAGACAACCAGGAGCCCTGTGCTTAGGTTCACACATGGCCTTTGTGTCTCAAGGAACTTAGAACTAAGTCAGGGTTTGCCCTGAATAGGGGCCTTTTCCCACACAACAGGGTCCTGTCTGGGTGGGTAAAAGTAGGGAGCAAGCTGAAAACTCCATGAGAGTAGGGACTCTGTCTTTTTAGCTGTAACCATGGGTCTGGATGCTTCAGAGAGCCTTATAATTTTGTTCATTGAATGAATTATGAGTGTATAAATGAATGGTTCTAGAAAAAGTGAAATGACAGTTCCATTCCATTTCACCCATGCTTCTCTCATGACTATGCCTTGGTTTGCCCAATAGAGAGAACAGTGTCTCACTCCTAGGATGGAGGGGTGATGCACACCTATCCTATAAAATAAAGATGCAATATGTAAGTGGTCATTATGCCGTGAAGCATAACGACCAACCATGTAACAATTGGATCATGGGTCAGCAGGAGGGCAGGGCAGCAAGCTGCAAGCAGCCAGAAGAGAGCTACAGGAGGGGGCAAAGCAACAAGCTATGAGAGGGGGCAGAGGAGAGGGCGACTCGGGGGAGCTACAGGAGAGTGGGGCAGCGGGTGGAGAGCTACTGGAGGGCAGCAGCGAGCTACTGGCAAGTTACTGGCACATGGATTTGTGCGCTGGGCTACTAGTGTTGTTTAAGAAGCAGTGGAAAGAATGAGGAGTATCTAGCTGTGAGCATAAAAAACACATTTTCGGGTTTTGGGATGATGGTGGGGAGCAGGCTGTTCTCCCTGGCACTAGAGGGTGAAAACCAGAGCTGATGAGGAGAACTAGAGGCAGATCACAGCTCTACCTAATACCAGTTGCTCACATTGAGAACCCCTCTCCCTCTTGCTCTCTCTCTGCATGCAAAAAGAAGAGGTCCTGTGAACACAGTGAGGTGGTGGAGTGCTGGTGCCTATGAGCCACAATAAGAGGCCTCAGGTGAAACCTTCTTGAAGGCACCTTGATCTTGGACTTCCCAGCCTCCTCACTGTGAGGAATAAATGTCTGTTGTGTAAGCTATGTGGGCTGTGGTATTTTGTTCTGGCAGGTACAGGAGCCACCATCCAACCACTGCTGGGAGGGTCGGTGGCTGTAGAGGTCACAGGAAGCCTCAGCTTTGCCTCCATTCTCTATGAGAGCCTTTGAGAGGTTTTATGTCTATCAAAAGGGTACTTTCCCTAGCGGGTAGTGAGTTCTGACTGTGAGAGTTCAGGTGGCTGCCCTGATCTTGGACAATGTGGAGGGACCTCCTTTGGATCCTGGAATTCTTTGATGGTGCTGGACTACCCTCCTTGCCTTCTGTCCACAAGCAGTAAGCTCAGAACCTCCAGGCAAAGCCACCTCCACAAAGGGAACTTAAGGCATCTGCCCCATATTTACGGAGGCCAACCCCTTCCACAGGACCCTGACTCCTGACCCTGGGGAGTATTTCCCCCTGAAGAAAGGTCTGCACCTTTATCAACCTGTGGGGAATTAGAGGCTCAAGACAAAGGATGTGGTTCTAAATTACCCACAGGCCAACCCACAACCAGAAAGGGCTGGGAAGTCACAGGGACCTTTCCAATCTCTCCAGCCCTTTTGCAAATACTGAGCCTGGGGAAAAGCTCTATTTCATGCTGGGAATGGGAGGGGGAAGTTTCACAGGGCCACAGGCCTTGCTGAACTCGGAATCAGTGTCACCCTTCCTGCCCTCCCCAATCTAGCCTTCCCTGGACTCCCCTGGCATTTATCATTCCATTTGTTGTGCTCACAAACACCGTGTGGGAAGATTTCATGCTAATGAAAGGGTTTCTTGATTAGGTTATGCTGTTACTGTAAATGTTCACTCATTATCTATGTTATGGTAGGAATTTGAAAAAGTATAAATTGAGCATCTTGCATAATTTATAAAACCTGAATGTTTCCTAATTAGTTCGGTTAGGTTAACAATGGTGCAGCACCACATCCTCCTGGTCCCTGCCAATGACCTTTCTCATCTTCATTTTCAACACTTTCTGTTATTTACAACTCCTACCCCCAAATCTAACTCGCAGCCTCCAGGGCAGCTCTGTCTAGCTCTGGATGGGAGGATGAAATGACTGCCTTGGAAAACGTGAATAGCTCCTTTTTTCTCTACGTGTCTCTCACCCTCCTTTGAGGCCAAGAGGCAGCCTGCTTCAGGTTGGCCAGCAGGAAATGTGGCTTCGCGCATCCCCTGAAGGATGTCGGCGAGTTGCATTCCTTGGCATTTGCAGCTGTAGAAGTGAAAATGTTGAAGGGTTGGGTGGGGGGAAACCCTCTCAAAAGGATTCTAAAATAACATTTTGCATCCTCAAGTAATTCCCAGTTCTCCCTGGCAACCATTCATTTCTTCCGAACAGCAGAAATTTGCAATATGAAAGTGGATTGGCTTCTCCCTCCCTGGGGGCCCCTGTATCTCTTCATCCAGCGCCTTGGGTAAAAAGCAATGCATACGTTTACAATATAAATGTGATTTAATCGACCTCCCTGTCAGGGAGAAATGGCAAGCATATCAAACAAGACCAAGATGTTAGGAAGAAAAATCATAAATTATTTCAGTGACGAGTTTCTGAGCCGCCTCCCGACTACTAGATGATGCTATATAAGACTGTTCCTTGAAACAATAATTAAGATAATTCTGTATGACAAGGAGAAAAATGTCCAGCTTTGTATGAAATGTGCTTCATGTTAGCAAGCTGAATGCTTGGTATTGATTACATACACCCCCATCTCCCCACCATAGTCACTGCAATTCAAGGCTAAAATTAATTGAATGATGCAACGTTTCTTTTCTTGCATCCTTATTTACCGCACATGCCTCCTAGAAGCCGTGCAAAGTGGGCTGGCCTCTAATTCTTCAAATTGATCCCTTCCTCTGGTGGTGTCTGGGCGATCGCTTGCATGTACACAGGCATCCTCAGCCGGGTGCCCATTGTTCTCTGCTCTGCAAGGCACCGTGTCTCCCCTCAGGGGCAGAAATGATGGACATATCAGCACAACAGAGCCCTAACTTTTCCATTACGAGGCCACCATGGGGCTCTCCTACAGAAATACGGCCAATCTCCTGGGGGAAATATGCAGCCGCCTGGGCACCACCCCCTTCAATCCATGGAAGGGCACCTGGCCTCTGTCTAGCAGAATATCCTTTCTCCCTCCCTCTTCCATCTTCCCAGGGTACAGTGTGGACCAGAAGGGACCCTTCCTCCGCCCCCTTTCCATTCTAGCTGACATAGCCTTCGACTGTCACCCCCACCCACTCCTGTGAGAGGCACCAGCGATTCCTGGCAGAGAGCTATGGTTTATGGCCACGGCTCTGCCGGGTTTCTCCGAGGCTCTATTTCATCCTGACTGTAGTTGCTGCCGCAGTGGCGGCTGCTGGAGAGGGAGGCCTCAGGTAATTAATCCACAGTGAGGGCCCTGGTGCCTACAGCAAGACTAAGACTCCCCACCCCCTACTCCCCGAGGCAGGGGGTGGAGGCAGAGGCAGCCATTGTGGGCAGGTACCCCGGGCCGAGACCCAGAGACAGTGGGGCCTGGACTCAGGGTGCCCTGACTGCAGGTGACTTGAATGAGTCCCTTCCCTGAGCCCACCTTCCTCAGAGGGTGGTGGTGGTGGTTCAAGGCAGAGCAGGAGACAGGATTGGCATGCTGTGCATAAACGGTAACTTTTTTCAAAAACCAGAGGCACTTAGGTGATTGTGAGATGAATAAATGGCTCTCAGTCTGACAATCCTGTTTGTGACTAAGCAGAGCCTTGCCCCCAGGGAGCCATTCTTTCCAGAATGATGACAAAGGAGAGCTCTTCTCTCTGCCTAAATGCCAAGGAGGAGCTATGGTTCCACTGAGCCTCAAAGAACCTTCTGTCCTCAGGGACAGGCATCAAAGGCTCCTCAAAGGCGCCCTGGACCCCCTGCTGGAGTTGTTCCCAGGAGACATGGGAACATGGCTCTGAGGTGGTTACAGCTTTACTGCTAATGAGTGAAGACCAATGGTGACAATCAAATGGCGTCTGAGGGACTCAGAGAAAAGGCAGCACTGGCCCTGAGCAGCTGCTGGAGGAGGAGGACTGCCTAGGTGGGCTGGGCGGGGAGCGGGGAGGGGGGTTAGGAGATGCCAGGACCCACTCACAGGGAGGTCTCGGGAGAGAGCAGATTAGTGGGGCTGGTCCCATAAAGCATTACTGTGAACACCTGTCCTTAAATGCACTCGATCCCAGGGCGGACATGAGAGTGAGGACAGGTGAGCATCCACTCAAGGATCACAGGCATCATGTCCATCCTCCCTGCTGTGAGCACAACACCCAGCACCTAGTAAGAGCTTAATCGAGGAGGGAGGAGAATCTGTGTTGAAGAAGCATGCCAGAGCTTTGGTCTGGAGCAGTTTGAGACCAGGGCACCTCGGGACCAGGCTGTTGAAAGGCAATGTATGGAGTCCCTTTACAGCCTGGGTTTCTCTCTCTCTGCTTCCTCCCTGCCCCCCAGGAGGCTGGCGGAGTACCCAGAAGCCTGGGTTTTGCTTTCCTTGGAAGCCTAGCAGCTGGCCTGAGGCCCAGCCCAGGCAGTGTCTGAACCGTCCCCCACTGACCCAAGATGATCCATCAAATCCTCAGGTATTGCTGATCCCCCTGCAGGACCTGGTGCCCCTAGGAGCTCCACGAGGGCTTGCGGGGTGGTTGGCTGCTTGACGGAGAAGAAGCCCTTCTCCACTGATGAAAGAGCAATTGAGACTTTAGGAGTCTGCAGTCTAGACTGGGAGCTGTCGAGTCTCACATAACTGTGTGTCTGTGAGCTGGTAACAGGAGATTAGGGGCTGCAAGGCAGAGAAGGGGCATTGAACATGGAAGGAAGGAGCCTGGGCTGGTCCAGGTGGCAAGGGCTGGGCCTGCTTACTGCTGGGAGAGAGCATTAGAAGGCACTGTCCCTCTGCCTGCTTGCTGGCTTCCAGGCTCGTTTTTACACTGTTTTCTTTAAAGGCTTTTCACCGCAGTCAAAATAACTCTCCTGTCAACTTATTCCCTTAAAAACAGTTGAAAAGATGACATGTAGGGAGAAAGTGCCTGGAAGAAACAGCTACTTTCCCTGTGTGCTCCGCTGACTTGTGTGTCTGGGAAGAGCCCTGGGCTCGCTGACCTGGGTTTTAATACTACTGTCTCTCCAGTTGACTTGGGTGACCTTGGCCATGTTACTGCACTTTCTGAGCCCTAACTCCTCATCTGCAAAAAAGGGTTAAGGCTCAGGGGTTCAGAGGGACTCAATGCCAGTGTGTAGTTTCACACCAGTGTCATTACACAGTAGCCTGGGAAGGCTTCCTAGAAGAGGTGATGTGGAAGGGAATTGCTGGATAAAAGATGATGCTTGGGGATTCAACCACTGCAGGCTGAGCTTCTGTGTGACTCCCACCAGCAGCAAGCCGGTTCCCTGTACTCTCCTCATTGTTTGCCTCACCATCCTGAAGACACCCATCCCTGTCCCTTTCCCTTGCCTTTGCATCTCAGGTCCTTCATGCAGTACCCCTGCTGCCTGCACCATCCTCCGAAGCCTGCCTAGCTGAAGGAGGGGCATGGCTTACGCTCCCAGAATTTGGGAGACTTTTCATGCTCTCTTTTGTCCATGGACGATGAGGGTGAATCCAACTTGGAGACAATTAGTAAATTATTATTATCGTGGCGCTGCCCTTTGAGGAGCCAGCGAATTTAATCAGGGCTGGTTAATGGGAGCACAGGTACCTCCCTTACTCCCCATGTGCCTGGGAAGCCAGAGTGAATAAATGGATGGTGCTCACGGGAGCTCAGCATTTTGCTAGCAATGAGCCACTCTCTAGTGTAGGATGCCTTGTGCTCTCGGCTTGCAGTCTGGTCTCTTGGGAGCTGAAGGGCTGGGGAGAGGACGACCTGGCCCAATGGGAACTTGCTTCTCCTATCCCACTGCCCATGCCTCACCTCTTGTCTCCCTCACCCTCTCTCTCAACCTTTGACCTGGGTCAGAATTCCATTTGCCAGCACAGATTGCTGGGTTCACTTCAGTGTGTCTGATTCATGGGTAAGGGGCAGGACCTGGGAATCTGTGTTTCTACCAGTTTCTGGGTGATGCTGCAGCTGCTGGTGCAAGAGCCACCCTTTGGGAACCACCTCTGGTTCCCCCTGGCTCTCACCCCTGGCTACATGTGAGAATCACCTGGGGCCTCTTCATTTGATTCATCTCCAGTCCCCTCTCCAAGCCTCAGTCCAGGATCTGAGGTGGGCTCTGCGGTAGATATCTTTAAAAGATGCCCCAGGTGAGTCTGATGTATCATGGGGTGAGCCCACAGACCAACAGGGCTTCAGAGGAACCCTTGTGCAGTGGCTAAGAGGCTGGGCTTGGTGTGGCCACAGGAGCGTGGGCAGGATGGGGGTGCCCAGATATCTGCTTCCTAGCCTGGGCTTCCAAGGCAAGTCTGTCTTCCCTTCTTCCTTCCTTTCTTCCACTCCCTCTTTCCATACCCCCCCCCCTTTACCTCGCTCCCTTCTTCCCTTCCGTGACTGGTTGGGTGAAGAGTCCCAAACCAGTGGGCACTGGCCTGGACATGGTTTTCCTTTACCCCCCTCCCCCCCTCCGCTCAACCTCTTCCTTTGTCCCTGGCTTCTGACCCCTTTCAGATGTAAGAACCTCCTCTGGTCTTGTCTGGCCTGAAGTTTCAGCGCTCCAGCTTGTGTCTAAGTTCTCTCCTTGGTGGGGAAGGAGAAATGTCTGCTCATCTGAAACCCTACTTCTCCTCCCCTGCGTCTCCAGGAATGGGCAATTCTGAGACCTTCCACCTTGGTCTTCTCCCATGAGTGAAATGGGGTGATTTGACCTCCTATCTCACCACCAGAGGTCCACCAGGTCTCTTCAGCAAGCCTCCTTCCTGGAGAAATCTCCAGACACAAAGGTGCTCCTTCCTGTGCTCAATGACTCCCCAAATCCCAGGGGACATAGATTAAGCCCCCCAAAGGACTCCCCCAACCCACGTTCACACTTCTGCACGACCAGTATCTATCAGAGGGTGAAGCACCAGTCTTCTCTCCTGCTGGGCATCCCTGTCTCTGGGAATGATTCTCCGGGAGGCCTCGCTCTGCTCAGTTTGGAGGAGAGTGTCCTCTCATCATGATTCCACTCCTCTGCAGGCAAAGCTCCCAGCCCCTTTCATACTCCTCTCTGAGGACAGAGTGAGATGAGGGGCTGGAGGTGAGCCTTAGGGGAGCGGCCAGCCCAGCCTGCTTGGTATGTTCTTATTGCTGCTCCTTCATCACCTTTGTGGGCCCAAGCAGCCAGCCTGGGACCCATGGGGAAGCCACACTTAGTATCCTGTGGTCCACCCACCCATTGTCCTTCTCTCCTTAAGTCCTCCCTCCCTCCCATTGGCCATTCAGTGAGCCCAACTCCCAGGCCCTGTTCTAGATACTGGGAGGCATAGATGTGTCTTACAGGTGGATTGTCAAGAATTGGGGCCAGATAGCTCCCCACTGCACTTACTGAGAGGTGGCAGACTGTCTTCCCATCACCCATACCACTGGATGCTTTCCCCAAGCTCCTGGCCTGACTGGACCAGAGCGTGAGAACAGGGTGCTCACACTGTAGTGGAGGCAAGCCCATGGGTGTGGGCACAGGGTAAGGCCAACACGCCAATGCTAGAGGCCTGGGGAAGCTTCCTGGCTTGGAAGAAGCCACCCCTAAGTGAGCTCTTGAAGGACAGACAAAAACTCATACCAAGAAGGGAGAAGAGCCCTTTGTGTTGAGGGACTAAGGCAGCAAAGGGGGCTGATTTGTGGGGACCGATGTGGCTGTCTGGTGTGGTGGGTGCATGGCGGAGGTGGCAGGAAGGAGTGCGGGGCAGGCATGACCAGTTTCTCTGCCTCCTCACCTGCCGCTTGCCTCCTTGAGCTCCGCGTTGGCATCACGCTCTCGGCTCGTGCTGAAGATGCAGAGTTAGGTGACTCATCCCCGAGAAGCTAGTTATGGAGCCTCTGACCCAGAGGTCTGCCAAGGACATTGTTGGGAGACATCTCTCTCGTCTGCAGAGCCGGGAGAAGGCGGGCCGAGAAGGGGGAATTTCTTTCCATTGGGTGGAACTGAGCTTGTGGTTGTCTGTTCTTCTTCCTTGCTTTTTCAGGGCCATGGGGCATGCTCCTGCAGGAGCACCCTAGGGAGGGTTTCCAGGTGAGCAGGTTAAGCCCCCTCCGTCCCCACAAGGTTTCTGTGTTGAAGGATCTGATTGGTCACGTTCCTCAGGAGATGTGGCAGCTTTGAAGCTCGCACTGCTGAGCGGCCCCCACTCCTGATTGTGGCAGGGCTGAGGGCTGGAGGGTGACAGAGGCGGGGTGGGTGGGAAGGAGGCAGTTCCCTCAGTCCATACTCAGACAGGCTGGCACGGAGGAGGCTCACATGGAGAAGGCTTAGCTTGTCTGGGGATTTCTGGCCAAGCTATGAATGGCAGGAATTGTGGCTGGGAGGTGAGGAGTTCAATGACTTACCTATCAGAGAAAGCAGAACAGCAATTATTTTTTAGAGGTGGGACTTAGGCATGACATTTACGAAATGCCTGTGTTCATTTCTCATGTGTTCTGTGAGCACATGCTGCTTTTCAACAGAGGGAAGCCCACGTCATTCCACAGCTGTTTATTCAGTTCCAGGCTGTTTGAGACACCCCTGGTCCAGAAGCAGCCTACCCTGCCCTCCCAGAGGTGCCCACATAGGTGGCACCACTGTGGTCCGGGGGCACTTCCTACACAGCCCCTTTAGCCTCGACAAGGACCCTTGGACATGGGCATAATTAACACCAACTTACAGAGGAAGAACCGGAGGCCCAGAGTGGTTGAATCTCTCAGTGTAGGTCACACAGTAAGGAAGCAACTGTGCTGGTATTCAAGCCCTGATGCACATGGTTCCAAAGGCTGAGCCCTTTGAGGCGAATTCTCTTGGTGCAACAGGCTCCATGTGCCAGGCCAGACCCCAAGTAGTTGTGATGCTTGTCTTAGCCTCAGTATCCCTGCCTGTAAAATGGGGGTAATTGCATGACCCTTGCAGGCTTGATGCAAGGAGCAGAGAGGATGAACTGCATGCCAATTACTCAGATCAGTGCCTGGCACTGGGGGAAGCTCAGCCAACGAGAGCTGTTTATCACAGGAGTTGGAGATGTGAGTGGCACTGGGCTTCCATTTCCTGCACCAGCAGAGAGTCCATTTCTCTTCTCTGCCTCCAGTTCCTGGCTTTGGGAGATGCGAGTTGTGGTATGGGCCTCTTTACTCAAGCATGGAATAAGATCCTGATGGAAAAGGCAGTGCCATCCCTGTCCTTAGTCCCCTGCCCCTTCCCCATCTCCATGACTGTCCAGCTTCGGGCCCAGGCTCACCCGTTCTGAGCAGCCTGGGCATAGGTGTCAGCATAGTGGCAGCCTCTACCCAGTCACGGTGGACTCAGGGTTAGTTACCAAATCCAAGGTGAGCCGGGTACCATGAGACTGTGCATGTTTCTTCTGCTGCTCTGAACCCAATATTACCAGGCACTTGGCACAGATAATTCCCACCTTCTGCTTGGTGGATGTCCAAACACGTGGTTCCACCTTCCTCTGCATGCAGGATACTTGCCCTGATGGCTGCTCTCAGAGGCGGCCGCCATCAATTCTCTGCAGTCAGCAGGAGAGGAATTCTATTTCTAGAGGGTTGTAGAAGGTCATGGTATCCACATGCCCCCCAGGAGAGTCTGCGCTTGACCTTCCTGGCTCAGCCTCTCCTCACCTTGCCGCTTGCCTCCTTGAGCTCCGCATTGGCATCACGCTCTCGGCTCGTGCTGAAGACGCAGAGTTAGGTGACTCATCCCCAAGAAGCTAGTTATGGAGCCTCTGACCCAGAGGTCTGCCAAGGACATTGTTGGGAGACATCTCTCTCGTCTGCAGAGCCGGGAGAAGGCGGGCCGAGAAGGGGGAGTTTCTTTCCATTGGGTGGAACTGAGCTTGTGGTTGTCTGTTCTTCTTCCTTGCTTTTCAGGGAAGCACAGAGCCAAGTGCTCAGCATCTCTAGAAGGTACACAGGGCTACGGCAGCAGCACCTCTGTGGGCGACATCCCCCTGGTCCAGGGCTTGACCAGAATGTGCTGGTTCTTTTGGGCCACTCTTTGGGTTGTCCGTGGGGGCCAACTCTATGTCTGATGTAGATCTCTCATTTCCACCAAGAAAGCTTGGCAGCAGGTCTTCCGTGGGTCCTGGCTGCCTCTCCGCCCTGCACACCTGTGTCTTCCTGGTGTCCCAACAGACATGTTGACATTTCATGTTTCAATGGGAACAGAGTCCACCTTTAGCCAGATGACTAGTTAGAGAGGTTGAGGAGGAGTGAGTGAATGTGAGTGTGTATGAGTGTGTGAGTGTGTGGTGCTCCAGGAACCCAGGCCCTTGCTCTGGTCCCTCTGTCTCAGCGGTTTCAGCAGGGTCCTCCTGGCGGTAATCGCGCCTTGTCTGCAGCTCCTACATCTCCATCGCTGACATAATATTGCACCAGGATCCATCCATCTGCATAATCATCTTAACCTGCTCCCACAAGAGAGTTTAAAAGGTCTAGGCTGTTGGAAAATGACCATAAAGCCTGCACGCAGATACCTTTAGCAGCTACGCCAACATCTATCACAGGGTAATTACGAGCAGGAATGAGGGCACAGCCATATCTGGGAGCTGTTTGGGGCTGAGCCTTCTCTGACTTGGAAGGGAGGGGAGGGAGAGACACAGACAGATGGGAGCCTGCAGGAGAGGGGCAGCGCCTGCAGTGGCCAGAGGACTTTCTCTTTACCGGAAGGAATTCTCAGCTTCCCCAAGGGGAGAGCATGGCCCCAGACTGTGGGGGACCATGGGATTTCCTGTCCACACATGATGGACCATGGTTTTCTGAACAAGAAAAAGAATGTTCAGGACTCTACCCTTCTAGTTGTGTGCTACATCCTTAGCTCTTCTCCAGAGTGGCTGTGTGGCTTTGAATGACCTCCTCCCTTTCTCTGTGATTCCATTTTTCTATCTATAAAATGGGGGAGGGGGGGCTGGACTAGGTCACACCATGTTCTGAGGAATCTAGGGTTTCACAGCAGGGTTAGGGAGGGCAAGGAGGTAGGCAGGAGTCAGCCCCACCTGCTCACTCCTTCCACAGCGGCCTTGCTTTTGCTCATTCTGGTTCAGGGGCGAGGAGGTTAGGAACAGTTCCTTGTACTGGAAGGCTGGGCTCGCACTGGGTCCGATGCTGTGCAGACTCTCCGGGGTCCATGCACCGATTCAGAAAACCAGATCTTGCCCCCCCCCCCCCCCCCCCGAATAGGGGCCTGTTTTGCAACTACCTTTCTTGTCTGAATGCAACCTCCCTTTGGGAACATAGCTGGTTCTGTGCTATGGGAGTGAGGCTTGAGAGCCTGAGGATGCCCGGATGGAGTGATTATAACTCTCAGAAAGCACTGACTGGGGCTGGGGCCAGCTGACCAAAGCCCCCTACCTGGCCCAATCAGGGCTTCAGCAGGGAGGCCCCTTACTCAGGGGGTCTGCTCTCCTGGTCCTGGTCCAGCTGATGGTCAGCTCTGAATGGGGAGTCCAGCTCCCTGCCTCAGACTCAGGTGAGCTTCAGTCACCTCCTCCTGGTGCCCATACCTGCTGAGTGACCTCTTGGCCATCAGCCTCTGGTCTGCTGTGGTCTCCCTGCGTGCTCTGGGGTGGGAACTCAGGCTCCCAGGAGGACAACCCTTAGCGTCTTCTCCACCTCACTTACTTAGGCTCTAGGCCTCTCCATTCCCAGCAGTGGGGTCTTGGAAAATTTTGCCTGTGTGACTCTCCACTCTGTGTCAGGCCACGCATTGGGGAGGCTGAGGAAAGCCTGGAGGGTTTGCTGGTCTGGTCATTCAGGACCACGGGAACACCCATTTCCCCTGACCACTGCTGAGCCAGACTGCTCTCAGGCCTGTGCTGGTTCCACCCAGAGGGTCCCCACAGTCCCTTCTGGCACAGCCTGCAGCTGGGGCTGGTCTGCCTGGCCCAGGGCTCCCAATGTGGCAATTTAGAGAAGGAGCGATGCGACCTCTCTTCCCAGGTGGCATGGCCACCTCTCCTTACTGCTCAGCAGACGCCTTGGAGTTCATGTGTCCCTTGTAGCAAGCACCAGTGTCTATGTTTCCCTCACTTCTCACACCTTTGCCCTGGCTCAGCAGATAGTTCAGAAGCTGAGGGTGTCAGCAGTGAAAGGCTGTTGAAGACCCTTTGCCCCTGTAAAGCTCCTCTCACTGAGCTATGGTACAGCCCCTTAAAGAGTCTGCCTCCTGGGGATAGAGGTGGGGACAGGGAGTGCCACAGAGTCATGTACTTTTTGGGTAACCCTAAGCAGAGGCCCCAGATGAGAACAGAGCCACTTGCATGATGGCAGGAGAGTGGGATTCCGGACTACTTTCTTATAGGGTTCCCTCCTCCCCACTCCTATCTGCCACCCTGGATCCTAACACCACACACACATTTGCTTTGACCTAGCCCATGACCCTCACTTCCTACTTGAGAAGCTGGCTTCTGAGGCCCTGGAGGCCCAGGAAGGGAACCTGCGGTGGTGGGGCTGGAACTCAGGTCCCTGCGCAGTAGTCAGCTGGCTGGAGCTGCTCGCCCATCTGCCGTTGTCATGGTAGCTTTGTGGCTGGGAGGTCTGACAGTCACATGGAGACACAAACACAACCGAGGTGCTGGGGTGCTAGGAAGGGTAACTTCCTGGGGGGCAAGGGGCCTGGTTTGTGGTGTTAGATAGCTGAGCCACTGTGTGATGCCAGGTGAGCAGCTTGCCCTCTCTGGGCCTCTGCACCATCATTGAACTGTGAGTCACTGACTCTGGGTCTCTCTAGGCCCCCAAGGACCTGCCGAAGGTAGTTCTGAGGTCTTCCCTTTGGCTGAGGGAGAAGCTCAGGGAATTGACATGAGCACTGGGAGTCAGATGGCCCAGCTGCTCTGTGGAAGGAGGTTCAGGACACGCCTGGCCTCCTGCTACATTTGCCTTGGGAGCCCTGGTGTAAGCATGGAGACTCTGGGCCTACCTGCCGCCCCTGCTGGGGCAGTGAGCGGCGTCTTGCTCTATGCTCATCTCCTTGCTCCTCCTTGGAACCCACTGCTGACCAGCACTCTGTCTCTTCCTGAGGGAAGAGGGCATGAGGCATTTCCCGCAGGGCAAGGGGGCTGGAATGCTGGTTGTCACAATACCACCTATTCTTGTTGGGCACCTACCTGGAGTGACAGGGAGGAAACAGTGTCTACCCTCGGGGAGCACCTGCTGCGGGGGAGGGGTTATGGTTGTGATTCTCTGTCATCCCCTCAGGCACATCAGTTTCCTATAGCTCACATTGCCCATCCCATGAGGCTAGCAGACACCCTTCACCACAGCTCCTCTGGAATTGTCCTCCTGCCTCATAGCTGGCACTGGTCAGCCTGGCTGGGCATCAGAGGGAGGGGCCTCTGTCATTACAATCCATTACCCCCATGACCTGCTATCTCCTCCTTTGTGGCCCCTTCAGGGTGCAGCCTGCTTTTTGCCACCATCCAGTGCTATCTAGGGCACAGGTTCCTTTCTGGGGCTGCCCATGGTCCTGGGCCCCACCAGTTTCCACAGAGCCATCTCTCATCTCTTACTTGTTCCAGGGGGCAGCCGGCAGGCCCCCTCCTGGGGGGACATCTCTCCTGCTCTCTGGCCCGCACCTTGAGGACGTCTCCTCTGTCTGTGGAGGAATCTCTCCTTGTTCATGACTCTCTGGAGAACTTTGGCTTCTCACTGAGAACATGGTTTGCCCTCTTTTCCTGCAAACCCTTCACATTCTTCTTTCAGGTAAAGCTTTGGGAGGCAAAAGCCAGCACATCCTGCAGGCACCTCTGCGTCTGCTGCATAGCAGTCCGCTGGTGAAGCAGGGAAAGCAGAGACTAGGGTAGGAAGGAAAGCAGGACATTCCACAGGAAAGAGTCTGCATGAACTGGTGCTTTAAAATTGCACCAGGAATACCATTTGGTGGCAACAGATGTGCACACCAGTGCCTGTGACTGGGTTCCTGAGCAAAGCAGCTGTGAAACAAGCAGGGCTCACACAGGCTGGTTCTGCTGTGCTGGCCCAGGCCTAGGGTGGCCTCAGAACTGTGAGCTGTCCATGACATCAAGGGTGCATGACACTGTACCTGGGTTAAGTGGGCTGTTCACCAAGAGTCCTAGTCTTGAAGTGCAAAGCAGAGAGAGGGCATCCAGGTCCTGGGCAGCAGGTGGGGAGTGGAAACTCAGCCCAGATTCAGAAGAGAGGGAAGAGATGGGGCCTGGGACATGGCCCAGGCAGGGCACAGTTTTGCAGTTCAGCCTGAGTTCAAACCTGGTCGTCAGGCCAGAAGGAGCCTTGGAAGGTTTTGATCAGAGGAGAGGGTGGAGAGAGAACTGGAAAGGTCCTGCGTAAGTTTGAAGAGGAGAGAGCACTGAGCTGGAGGATGTTTGGAAGGCTTCTTGATGGACTGCATTCATTCATTCACTCATTCATTCATTACTCAATAAACACTGATTTCATACCTTCCTGGTGCCAACTACTATTCCACAGTGATGAACAAAATAAACTGTCTGGCTTTACATTTAGTTTGGGGGAGACAGACAAAATTTAAGCAACATATAAACACATCTACCAGCTGGTGAAATAGGCTCAGAGGAAAAATACCGCAGAGTAAGGAGACTGAGAAGAAGAAGGACACCCTTTTAGGTCAGGTATCCAGGGTTAAAGAAAAACTTACTCATGACACTTGTTAAAGAAGGTAAGTCAGACCCTCCTCAGGGGTGGCTTCTGTGATGGGATTTTGTAGTGGGGGCCAGAGATTGGGCTCAACACAGGATACAATATGAGCAGGGTTGGGGCGGGTGTCCGTGGGTGAAAAATTACTAAGAAGAAACATCAGGGGTTGGGGGCGGAGGATTCTGGCTAAACCAAACAAGATTCCTGTTGAAGGCCAGCCAGGGTGGCCAGACATCACCTGGAAGATGAGGAACCCCATTTGATAAAGGTGATGGGTTCTGGTTAAATTGAACTCAGCAGGATTCTTGCTAAAAGTGGACAGAGATTAGCACGGAAGCCAGAAAGTCCAGGTCCAGGTGGGAAGCGGATTTGGAGGAGCCTGTCTGGAGTCTGGTTAAGGAGAGGATCTTGGCTGGTCCCACCCTTGCTCTAGTCACAGTGGCCTTGGAGTAGAGAATGAAGAGAAGATGGGATTGGGTTATCCTGGGGAAAATGTCGGCTTCAGACAGCTAAAATGGAAGGTGGTTCAATTCAGGCGAGAAATGGTATGAGTGAGGCCTTTGAGGAGAGTTCATAGGAGCTATGACCACCTGTCTTGCTGGCACAGAGTCCTGTGAGGAGAGGGAGCTTTGAGTGAAGAGGTTGGGAGGGAGGTGGTGGCATTTGAGACTAGAGCACTAAGGCTGGCTGAGGACTTCAGTTTTGCTTTCTGATCTGTAGAAGGCTACTGAGCAGATGGGGAGTGATGAATGAAAGACCTAAGGTCTCTGCAGAATGCTACCTTCCAAAATGTGGTGGGGATGGTCAGGGCAGAAACCAGGAGCCTGCTGCACAAGCTCCCAGAGCCCCTCCTTTGCAATTACAATCCCAGTCTCAGGGCAGGGCCAGATCACACGCAGATCTCCTCCATATCCAAAGGGAGATTAGCTTGAAGCCCTGACAATGTTAGACGCACTGCCCTCACTCAGTGGCGACGCCTCTGAGACTGTCAGCTTTATATCTGCCTCTTTTTATCAATACGGGCAAATAATTCTCTAGACATTTATCATTTTAAACTGTCACAGCCCAGTGCCTTTCCTGAGGACCAAAATCAATACTGATCTTGGTTTGAATACTTTTCTGACAAGGTTCCTATTTGTAGATTCACAAGTAGAACTAATGTGTGTTAAAGCTATTCAGTTTGGCATTTTGCAGCTCCATTGACACATTAAATATAGGCGTTCACCACGACGATTAACCTTACAACTATTAAGTAATAAAAATCCTGCATACATATTTATTAGCTCAACATCCTACTCCAGCATGATGCCTTTCCCATCGAGACAGAAATCAGAGAGGTGGAGATAGCTGCCACAAAGATGAGCTCACTTGTGGTTGAGGCTGTCAGGAGGGTCTGGGGGGTCTCTGGGCCTTGATGGAAGGAGGGTGCTGCTCTGGGGATGAAGGCCCGGATGGAGCTGGTGCTGACAAGGGCTGAGGCTGGTAGGAGTGGAGCTGAGGTGTCTGGGATGGGGACTCAGTAGCAGCCCTGGGTGAGAACCCTGACCTCTTCATTTCTGATGTCTCTTAGGAAGTGCCCTTTCTCTTCTTGAGCCTCAGTTTCCTCATATGTATAATGGGTTGGACTAGAATTGGTGCCTTCTGACCTGTTTTTGTGATATCTTCAAGAAGGATTAACATTATATAACCTATTAGGGTGCACAGGCAAGGCTGCCCACAGCCAGGAGACCCGCTCAGGCGTTCTTGGTGCCCTGGGCCTGCTCTGGCCAATGTAAGGGAAGAGAATCAATGCTTTTGCCAGCTGGTAACTTGTTCAGCATTGGCACAGTAGGGGGACTGTCAAGTAGATGAGTCAGATGTCCCTCTTATGGTGATGCGTGGTGACTCAAAGTGCTCCTTGCTGGGGACACCTGCTTCCTGGACTCTTCCCTGAGCTGGCATCAAGAAGGGTCCTGAGTGCCTGTTTCTGGCACACCAGTGCCTGACCCAGTGCCCTGGATTTGGGCTTAGGCTAAGGCAGGGCGGATACCTACTGATGCCTGCTGCCCTTCTGAGCAATGTAGTGTGTGTGTATGAGAAGGGTAGGGAGTTGAGGGGGTGAGGGGAGGACAAAGATTCTTCATACAATTACAGCATATTCCAGTAATGCCGGGAGGATGAGGCCCAGGTTAAACAAAGCTTCCTGGAGGAAGGGACATCTACTTGAGACTCGCTGGGACAGACTGAGGTTAGTCAGGCCAAGAGCGGAGGAGAGGACTGTGGGCAGAGGACTGCATGTAGGTCAGTGTGGGAAGAATGGTGAGGCGGGGCTTTCACACCTGCCACTGGAGAGGGAGGGGGAGGGGGAAGGAGGGAGAACCCAACCTGGCCCAGCGGCTGGGCTCTGCCCATCTCAGCTGCTTCCTACAGTGTGGCAGGGATATTGCAGGCAACAGGGCTTTGGCCTTGTCAGGCTTTCCATTGCAGGCATGTGCCTTCCTCCTCTCTGGTGCTCATGGTCAGACCTGCACTGTGACCTGAGCCTCACCAGCCTTTTCTAATGCCCACCCCATTTTCTCTCTCGGGGCGGTTCCCTCAGGAATCTCTCTCCCTGAATCCTGTTTATGGAAGGCCTAGACTAAGACTAGCAGGAAGGGCCTCAGGAACTGCGGGGGTTCATTCTGCTTCCAGGGGAAGGTGTGAGGGTGTAGCTGTCATTTCCAGTTTACAGAGGAGGGGACGAGTGCTCTGCAGTGCTCTAGATGTAAAATGTTTTCAGTGGAGGCCTGGCCCTGTGGATTGCCGTGGAAGGGGTCAGGCACGAAGCTAGCCCTTCCTGGGAACCCGAATGCACATCTGGTGTTTTATAAAACCCTCATGAGGGATCCAAAATGTAAGTGTTCTCATCTCCACAAAAGTCTAAGATCAGGGCTTAGAGGTGTCCACGTGCTTTGGCCAAGGGCACACGGATTCTGGGACTGAGATTCAAACCCAGGCCTGTCTGACCCCAAAGCGAGTCTCCATGTTTTCCCATCCTCTGAGGTGTTCCTACACTGTCCCATGTGCTGATGGACAATCAAACCTGTCACCCCATGGCAGGAGGCCTCCACCCAGACTCTGGTTACATCCCCCAGAAACCCAACTGTGACTGGTTGGCCTGGGACACAAAGCTCCTCAAGAAGAGAGGACCCTAGAGCCCCTGAGTGGCAGTTTAGAGGTCGGGACCTGTGGGCCACTTTCATAGCATGTGGTTCCCTCAAGACTCGGTTCTCCCCGCCTGCCCTCTCCGGCCTTACCCCCCCCCCCCCCCCCCTGCCGGGGCCCACACTGGCTTCCTCATGATCTCAAGAGGGAAAAGCAAGGCAGCAGGTTTGTGGCTGCTCTTCCTCTGCCTAGCAGCCAGCTGGACAGTCAGTGTCTGGGATTCTCCGACAGGAGAGCCACCAGCGGGAGGTGAGGCTCTGAGTGGCTGACCTGGCAGCGAGAAGCGCAGTCCTATTTTCTCAGACATGGGGGACTGAGGGCGGTGTGGCCATTTTCCCTGGGGGTGGGGTTGGGGGAGCCTCAGCCACTAGTGCCTAACACTGGAAGGGGTGGGACTTTGCCCAGAACGTACATCGGTGGGACTCGCCAGTCTTGGCTGGTGCACGCTCAAGTGCTCCTGGCTTTTCTCTGTTTCTATTTTCTATCTTGACAGAAAAATTGTGATTTTCACACTGTCATGAAACCAATAGGTCCCTGACATATGTTTTTGTAATCTGTGTAGCTGATTTCTGTACTTCTGACAGTTCTATTACATCTCTGACAGTTTCATAAAATGTTTCCTCTGGGAAGCTGAGGGGGCACCTGCCTCTCCCTCACTGTCATGCCCAGCCCCTTGCTAACTGCGCCTGGAGATGAAAGAACAGGGTGATGCTTCTTTTGTTTCTGCTCAGTGCTAGCTGCCAGCCACCTCCTGGAAGAGAGGAGGGTGAGCACACACCAGCAGGCACAGGCAGAGGGACATGGTGGAGGCTGTGAATGGAGAGAGCACAGGTCACGCTGCACTGACGTAGGAACCCATGTGGGGGTGAGGGCGCTTTCTCCGTAGGCTCCAGATTGGGCTGATTCCCTCTGAGCATCCTGTCCCCACCCCTTTTGATGGAGGGAGAAGGGCTACCCTGCCTTACACTGGGGTCTGGCCAAGTCCAGGCATAATGCTTGTGGGCCTTATGGACCAGGACAGAGCGGTGTGTGTGTGTGTGTGTGTGTGTGTGTGTGTGTGTCTGTGTCTGTGTTTGACTTCGTGTATCTGTGTGTGTCTCTGTATCTGTGTGTCTGTGTGTGCATGTTGAGTTGAAGTGTCACATCCACCCTTTGCACCACACTGTGCCAAGCCATAGGATGACAGACCTATGTCCCCTGAGCTAAGGGCTCCCCTGGGTGTATGTGGGTGTGTAGGACTTTAGGGCCACACCCACAGATGGAGCACTTGCTCTGTGTGGCCCCGCCCCTGTGCTTGGAGAGCCGGCCCGGGGGCACGTGTCCATGGGCAGGCATGAGTGGCTCTGCCTATGTAGATAGATGCTAGGCACACATTTTCATCTGAATCAGCTTCAGGACCCTGGGCAAAGGAGCAGTACCAGTGGGGTAGGAGGGAGGGTGTCCCCTCAGCTGTGGGCATGACCTGCCTAAGCAGGCAGGAGCCTGGTCATCTTGGGCCTGGCACAGACTTGAGCAGATCTCATCTTGCAGTCACCAAGCCTCTGACAGAGGAGGAGGCACTCTGTACCAGCCTGAGGATTTCCCATGAAGCATATTGGAGGTGGCCTGAGACCCCAAATAGCACCCCAGGCACTGCGAAAGCCAGAGCCACATCTCATTCAGCCTGCTCTGGAGACATTATTTGGGGCTTCTCAATCGACTTAGCCACTCTGATTTCCCTGTCTATGGAAAACGAGGCATTGCCATGGCAACTGCCACATTACATGGTTCTGTCCTGGTGATGCTTCTGAGATACAGAGCAGCTTCTCAAAGAGATACACTTTTCAACATGTCATGTAGAATTCTGTACTTGTTAGGAAAAATCGCATTTCCAGCAAAATGACATGCTTTTCCCGGGCTTGCAGTGGTGCAGTTCTCGGTTTTCTTAAACAAAGAATTTTATTCACTGCTCTCTGGTCTCCCCAGCTCCCACCCTCCCAAGTCCCAGGATCCACAAAAACACAAAGCTGGAGACGAGGGGTGGGTGGAGGGCGGGGCTCAGTCAGACAGGGTGGAAGTGCCCAACACTGGTTGTCCCTGTGGTGGCTGTGGTGGAGGCCTGGTCTGTGATGGAGAGGTCAGCTTGCTGGGAGGGTGGGTAGCCTGCTTAGCTCCCCTGGGCCTGTTTTTCAGATACCCTGATTTCTCAGGGTGGCTTTTAGAAACAAGATCCTGTGTGCTCCCACCCTGCTCTTGATCAGTGCTACCAAAGGGCATCAGTGGGGGCTTATGTCTGCCTTTGGGTCCAATGTGTACCCAGAGGCTCATTGGGATGGCACCAGCTTCTTCCTTATGAGGAGCACTTTCCTAGGCACTGGGGGGCAAGGCATGAAGACAGGCAGGTTTTGGGAAAATGTCCAGTTTCAGCTCTGCCATCCTTAGTGCCACCTTGGATCTTGTCACCTTGGGCTACTTCCCCCTATTGGCCTCTGATATGGCATCTGCGCAGTGATCAGGTAAGGCTCTTAGAAGAGGCTGCTCTGAGAGTCTGTCCCCAGACTCAGACCCAGACCCAGACCCAGACCCAGAATGTCCTTGGAGTCCTGCCTAGTCTGTCTGGAACCCTCTTTCAGACAGCTTGACTGGAAAGTTGGCCAATGGATATTCTAATGGAGCCTGTGCTGACATGGTGTTGAACTGCTACTTGAACTGGTTGCCTTCATTTTTGAGCTCAAACTGAGGCCTCCGTTTCTTGAGGCCTGTCCTTGCCGAGGCTGTGTGGACAGCTGATGAAGAGGCAAGCATTGATGCACGAGGTGAACTGATGAAGTGATTCTACAAGTGCTTCGTAAGGATCAGTAATAAATGAGTTAATGCATGTGAAGCTGCTTGAAGAGTGCTTGGCAGTGAGAGGGACACTTGTGGCCACACTCTGGGCGGGCAGGGTGAGGGGATGGGGAAGCTGAGAGGCTGAGTTCGGACACTTTCCTGGAAGAGCTTGCAGCAGGCAGGAGGCAGCCCAGTGGGGGACAGTCTTGGCCCAGGCAGAAAGTGTGTGTGCACATTGGCCCTGTCCTGGGCTGGGGATCCCCTCTTGTCTAAGTTTTCTCAGGGCCCCTTCATTCTTCCCTGCCAGAATGACTTAAGAACTAAGAAGTTGCCCAAGAGCTAATTCCCACAGCTCACATTAGCCAGTCATCTGCCTTCCCCACTGTCCCTGAAAAGAGCTTGGCTAGGAAGGCTTTGCAAGATCCCAGGACTCCAGGTAGGCGGCAAGGCTGGTCACCTGGGAGTTTGCCATTCATAGACAAGCTGATCAGCAGCTGTCCCTCTGCTGAGGGCCACAGGTAACCGCTGGAGAGGCGGAGTGGGTTGGCATTGGACGCTGGAGCAATTACTAGTAAGAATAGTAAGGCTTGCAGTAGACACAGGAAACCAGCCTTTCCCTGGTCAGAGAAGGCAACCTTCCATGAGGAATCTGGTTCCTCTCATCTTGAAAGCAGTGATATTCAAAGTGTGGTCCTTAGACTGGTGTTGAGCTGCAAACTCTTAGAGTCTCAAATGGGTCTCAAACTTGGCTGTGCACTGGAGTCATGTAGGCAGTTTTAAAAATCAATAGAGCTTGGGCCCCACCTGCAGAGACTAGGCTCTCACTTTGCCTGGGGTTTGGCTGGGGCACAGGGATTTTAAAAGCTCTCTATCAATTCCAATGTGCAGCCAAGAACAATACCTGTACAGAGTAAGTGTCTAATAAATGTGAATCCTGATTGGTTTTGTTCATCCTTATGGCTCCAGCCTCTAGACTGAGGCCCAGCTCATAGTCCACCCTCAATAATTGTTTGTTGAATGAATGAATGAGAGTTTTGAAACAAGAAGTTTTGGATTGAAGTCATTTGGCTCAGCCCTCTGGCAATGAGGTGGCTATTCTGCCCATTATCTCCTGGCCTCATTTGAACATCTTCCTAGGGCTCCAGGGCTGCTGTTTCCTCCTTCTCCAGTACAGACCCCCAGAGTATGTGCAGACCAGCAGAGTCTTCTGGCTCATTCACAGTCTACAAAGAGGACAAAAACAAAAACAAAAAACAAACAAACAAAAACACCCCAAAACCAAACCAAACCAAACCAAACCAAACCAAACCAAACCAAAACAAAACAAACAAAAAAAAAAACAAGAGGAAAACTTGTGGACCCACACAGAAGCTTTCTGCCTGGCTGCCTGGCTCTCCTATCTCTCATCTGGCCACCAGCTTTGTCCCAGCTGCAGCGCCCCTGGGAGGTATCTTGGGCCTTAAAGGGGGCGCTGTCCTTTTATTGGGTGCTATCCTGGCTGGGTGGTATGAATTTCTGCTGTCACTTGGCCCATCAGCGAGAGTCCCAGGTGCCACGTTTTGAACAGCTCTGAAACTTAAAGCTCAGAAGGCTTTGAAATGCAAATATTTTGAAGGAAACATAAGGTAAACATGAGTGCTTATTTCCCACTGATGAAAACAATATGCTGTTTGCTCTGAAATGTAAATAAGACCTAGATCGCTTTTAAAGAAAGCCATGCTCCTATTTTCAGGCCCAGGGTGATATCATTTCTGACATTATGTGCATCCAGCAGCCTTCCCATCCTCCCATTCGCCAGAATCCACACACCCCCTTTTGGGTCCTGGATGCCCCTCATTCCAGGGGTTGCTATCTGTTTTGTAACTGTTTTAAACCACCTCCCCTCCTCCCAATCTGAAATGCCACACTCCCCCCTCCTGGACCCTTATCTAATTTCCCCAATACTCAAGGAGTACTTGGGAGTTCCTTTAGTATGGAATTCAGGGGCAGCTGGGGGGGAGGGAGGAAGGGGAGGGTTTGGGGAGGAATTTGACTTGAAAGAGATTTTATGGTGCATTGAGTTCTAATCAACTTTAATAAGTATTTAATGCAGGAAGAAGAGTTTGCCCCCAGCCCGGAGGCTGGCCATGCCTGCTCATGGCCCCTGTTGGCCACGTGAGAAAGAACCTGTGTGAGGCTCTGTGGTTTGGGTGGGTCCATGGAGTGACAGCTGCAGAGAAACGAATAATTAGCTATCTCAACCCATGATAATGAGCAGCTCCGTGATCCTTCTTGGAGCCATTAGGCATCTATCTTATGAATGATCCTGCCAGGCAGCCATGGGCCCAGGCACTGGCTCCTCTCCAATGAGGCTCTCAAATCTCATCTGTACCCTGAAGAGCAGAGACGGACGGTGGTCATTTCTCATCTCTCTTGTAGTGGGGATAGGTCTTTCTGGGCTGATGGCACCCGCGAGCTGATCTAGAGAGCTCATTCACCACCTCACACCTCTGTTCATTCCCACTGAATATCTCTTTCCACCCAGCAAAGGAAAACACTAACCACACCCTTGTGTGTGTCCAGCCTGAACCATGTGTACCAGGTGATGTTTTCACCTGCAGGGTCCTCTGCTCTTGCCTCCCTGCCACCTGGGGAGTACTATGGTCATCACAGAGGTCTGCAAGGTCATCCAGCCAATAAGGACCAGTGGCAGGACTGAGATGCCTGCCTTGTTGGTGGGTCTTCTTGGTGTCCTGTACTGTCCTAGGAATAAATTCAAGGAAATGGCAGCCCTTCCTGGCTGGGTTTTCTGAAAGGCAGTGCCTAAGCCAGGAGCTGCCAACTGACCATACACCAGTTGCATCTAGTTCACAGATGTGAATCTATATGATCTGCACAGGTCTTAATAATTGGAAAATATCCACATAAATTTTCATATTTACTAAAGAAGTGGAAGACTTGGACACATTAATTTGTTGTCCCACATGGCTAGATCTCAGGGGCACCTGTTCCTTCTATGCTCTGCCAAGACCTCACTGTTTCCTATTGTGCTATACCTGGCTTGATTTGCTTATTTATATTACCTGTCTTCATAAGTGAGTTTGAGTGAGTCATTTGGGTCTGTGATTTTTTAAACCTTGTTTTAACAGCAGATCCCTTTACTCAAACTACAAAGCAGGGGATAGGGAATAGCTTGGTTAAGGTTAGGATCCCACCCTGCCTTCCAGCCCAGTAGTCTTTGAAGCTTATGGATATCCTAGCACCCACAGAACACAATTTGTGAATGATTTCCAGTGAGAAAAAGTAAGTGGCAACTCCCAAGAACCCATGGAACGCCACAGAAGATGCCTTACACTTGGAGCAAGTACTGGTACTGGTATATTTACTTAACTGGTGATAATTTAGAAATTATTTGTATGTGAAATGTGTACACATAGACATGTAAAATAGAAGAAAATGCAATATTTATGTGAGTTTCAAAATAAAACATGAAACTTGAAAGGGATTTGGAGATTGTTGGCTTGGATAACATTTCCTGGTGCTCCTTAAAGAGCAAGATAGTAACTATTCTAGGGTTAATAGGCCATGCAGACAGTGTTGTAGCTACTCAACTCTATATTATAACTTGAAAGCAGCCATAGACAACATGTAAAGGAATGGACATGGCTATGTTCCAATAAACCTTTATTTACAAAAACAGGGGGTGGACTGGTTTGGGCCTAGGGGTCAGAGTTGCTGATCCCTGCTCAGTCTATGTGGGCACTCTGCTTTGTCTTCAGAAGTTTCCAACTAGACAAATCTGGCAGCAGTGTATGGGGCAGAGTGGGAACTTTCTAGCACCAGCCCTGTGATACCAACTTGGTGTCTTACAATTCAGTTCAACTCTGATCCTAACTACCTGGAGTTAGCACAGGCCCCACAGGTTAAAGGCACAGTGTCACAAGATTGCCCCCACTTCTGACAGCAGCTGCAAGTCTCAGGTATCCTCAAACTACATGCAATTTTGCTCTGCCAGCTGCAGATTCAGCAGTTCCCATGACACCCCTTACCCCCATGTCTCCTTCCTGTTCATTAATTGGCTAGAATGCCTGACAGAACTCAGGAGAGTGCTATCTTACAATTATCATTTTATTATAAACTAGAAGCCTGGTGCATGAAATTCATGCATGGGTGGGAAGCAGGGGGAGACGTGTCCCTCAGCCCAGTCTGCACCCCCTCCAATCTGGGACACCCCTTTCACAATCTGGGACTTCTGGCTCCTAACCTCTTCTGCCTGCCAGCCTGATCGCCCCCTAACTGCTCCTCTGCCATCCTGATTGACACCTAACTACTTCCTGCCGGCTCCATTGCTCCTAACTGCCCTTCCCTGCCAGCCTGATGGCCCCCAACTGCCCTCCCTTGCCATCCTGATCTCATCTCCAATTGCCCTCCCCTGCAGGCCTGGTTGTCCCCAACTGCCCTCCCCTGCTGGCCATCTTGTGGCAGCCATTTTGTAACAATGTTGCACGAGGGTGTCACATGAGGGCATAATGCTACCTAGGCTTTTATTATACAGGAAGATAAACATGAGCAGCCAGTTGAAGAGTTATGGGGCAAGATCTTTAGTGGGGAGTTTGCTGGCTTCCATGTCCTATCCTTAAGGAATCCCCTCCTAGAACCTCAATGTTTACCAACTGGAAGTTAGCTGCCTGAGTCCTTTTTTTCCCCTGGGGTTTCACTAGGTAGACACAATTGATTAAATCATTGACCAGGTGATGGAACTCAATGTCCAGCAGCCCTACTTCCTGATGGTTGGGGGGTGGGGCTGAAAGTGCCAGCTCTCTAACCACATGCTTGGTCTTTCTGATGTAACCAGTTTCTCCCTAAGAACCTACATGAGTCCTCTCATTAGCATAAACTCAGGAAAATAAAAGCTACTCCAATCTAATTCAGGAAATCTAAGAGGGTTTGAAGCTTGGTGTCAGAAACAAGAAACAAAGACCTAAGATGTGTTTTTGTTTTTTCATTTTACCATAATTGGTAAATGGGTTCCACTTCATTTGTCAGCTTCAATTGATTGATCATGTCTGCTTGGAGGTTCTGAGGCAGGGTCCAAGTTCCCTGGAAAAGTCATCCATTGGTGGTGTCTGCCCAGGTGACATAGGAGGTTTCAGTAACATGTGCCATATATTGACCATTCCTAAAGAAGGGAAATTTCTCTATCGGGCACCTGTTTTCTAAATAGTATCTTCTTATCTTCTGAGTTTTGCCCTCTAACCTGGGATCGAGCTACATAACTCCCTCAGGGGTTCAGACTGAGGTCAGATCACGCTAATTGCTGGAGGAAAAGATGAGTAAGGACACAGAAAAAGGAAACTAATTTTCCTGACTTGATTTTAAGTGTTAGGAAAGCAGATATTCAGGTCTCTAGGTTTGAGAACTCAACGGTGAGGACTATAAGCCAGCATTGCCCAGTGTAGCCGTTGATCACGTGCAGAGTTCTAGCAGCTAGAGGTGGGGGTCAGGAGTTAACCAGAACATAAAGAGATCAGCTTCCTCAGGAGTGCCCCTTGGGTGCTTGGGGCATGACAAGGTGGGCAGAGGAAGGGCAGGGGAAGGACAGGGTGTGGAGTGAAGCATTAGTGTGAGGGAGGAGCTGGGGGAGGTAGGGCTGAGTACCTGATTCTGGAGGGCCAGAGCTGGTTGCAGTGGGAACCATTGTCCCTACCAGGAGAGTGACATGGGAAAATCTTAAGCTACCAAGGCGAGCAGGACAGAGGAGGCAGTGTTCCTGGTGGGACTGTTTGGTCATGGAAGAAAAAGGGGACCCTCTCCATGTGCATCCCCTGCCCAGTGCATGGGAGAGGCTGATTGCTCACCTTCCCAACCACACTCACCAGCAGTGAACCAAGGCCAGAGAAAGGAAGTCCTCCCAAACGAGGCAGCATCTGCAGAGGCTGGTGGTGGGAGCAAACAGAACAAAAACTTTTAGAGGATAAAGAATGCTTAGAAGAAGATGCTTAGAATATGCAAAGACCAGTGTTTTTCCAGACTTCCTTGTTGGGGCTGGCATTTGGGTGCCTGGAACTGAACTGTGCACTAGGAGCTTTGGAATCTATAGGGTTGTACCAGGTCTGATGTTCTGACTGAGGCCTTTCACCATCATTGACGAACACCAGCCAACACTGTGCTGGAGACACTCAGATGCATGACCTGGGTAAACCTGAACCCATTTAACAGAGATAAGGACACCAAAGGGGAAGACGTTAGTGACTTGATGCAGCTAGTAAATGGTCAAGTTCTGTTTTAAAGTTAATTTTTTTGACTCTGGATTCAGTGCAGTTTTTAACATAACTGACTAATTCTGTTATCAGATATAGAACAGACAGGAAAACTGGAAGAGAGGAGAATGGCTTTGCAAGTGACTCCCTAGAAATCTTTTCTCTGAGTTAGCTTCTGAACTCCAGTAGACAGCTACTGTGTCGCTGCCAGTGTCTGCAGCCTGTACTCAGGACAGTCCCCATCTTGTGAACATTCATCACCATCTAGAAGTTTGTGTTCTCCTTGCTCCCACCACAAGGCCCCCTAGATGCCACCGTGTTTTTAGAAAACTTCACTTCTCCGAGTCCTTGCCTGGGATTTTTTTGTGATGGATCTGGAGAGGCATCTGCAGGGCCCCTGCACAGTGCAGGCTCTAGGAGGGTAAAAGTGGGGCACCTGGCTTCCAGGCTTTCTGTCATGCTGAGGAGCTGGCCTGCAGGGAGAGGATAAAGCTCTGTGAAGAAAGAAGCAGAGATGAGAAATGGAGAGAGAAGGTTCTGGTCCCCCTTGTTCTGAGGTCCAGCTATGTCCTGCCTTTTCTCCATTTGATCATTTAATCTTCTTTTGGATTTTGTGAGTGAATCAGTTCCCCTTTGGCCTCAGCTAGTTCAAGTGGTATTTCTGTCACTGGCAACGTGAGTCTTGAGGGACACGGGGCTCATGAGGAAGAATTTGCTGTTTTTATAGGCATAAAAAATGTACGGGGCCTGGCCAGCATGGCTCAGTGGTTGAGCATTGACCTATGAACCTGGCAGTCACGGTTTGATTCCCAGTCAGGGCTCATGCCCGAGTTGTGAGTTCAATCCCCAGTGGGGTGCGGAGGAGGGTGCAGAAGGCAGCTGGTCAATGATTCTGTCTCATCACTGATATTTCTCTCTCTCTCTCCCTTTCCCTTGTTCTCTGAAATCAATAAAAGTAATTAAAAATTTACTGGGCTCTTCCTGAATGCATTCCTCTCAGCTGCACTGGACGACATGGTCATGGGGCTAGGGTGGCTGTGCTCAAAGATTTGGGGTGCAGACAGGATCCATTTAGAGAAGACAGGTATGTATGAGCTTATCATAGACTCAGAGATGGGAAGGACCCCCAGATGGCACCTAGCTCTGGTCTGGAGTGGAACTTATGACCCTGAGGATAAACATGAAAATCTCCAATCTCAGGGAAAAGACTTCTTGACTCCTTCAGCCAAAGCAAAGTCAATAGACCATGTTCATGGATGAACCCCAAGAGCCAAACACAGTGCCTGGCACACAGGAGGCACTAATGTGAGCTGAATGAATGGATACATGAACCCCAGCTCCTCTTGAGTTCAAAGCTGTGGGAGGGATGCAACCTCAGAGGAGCTTCAGCACTTTGCTCTCTTCTCAAAGCTTCCCCACTCCCCTGCACACACACCCAGGAGACACCCAGGAGGAGGATCCAGCTCCAAGTCCCAAGGGTAGCTCCTCCCCACCACAGAGGGAAGTCCTGGGCACACACTCCTGCCTCCAAGCACGCTCTCTCTCTCTCTACCTCCCTCTCTCTCCCTCTCCCAAGCCATGAATCTACTGCACACCCCCCACTCCACATATATGCAAAACTGATACTGTCTTGGCACTCACTGTCTTAGAGGCACTCAACAAAGTTTGCTGAATGAATGCGGAGTAAATGAGATTAAATAGATACACTTACCTTCTCTTGTCTCTGTGAGATGATTCACTTGCAAAGAGCTCAGTGACTCGGAGGGGACACAACACATTTGGGACTGAAATGAATAATGTACACAGAGCTGGACTAGATGGCGGTGCAGGGCACGGAGGGCACTCAAGGCAGGGACTCTATCTGGAGGCTGGACAAGGCTTCCCAGAAGGAATAACATTTGTACTGGCTTGGAGGGCATGGATAAGAGTGTGTCCAGTCAAGATGTGCATCTGTCTGTCAGGATGCTTTCAGGATTACAAGTGACAGAAAAAAATTATTTTCTCAAACAGGCACTTCTGGCTTCAGGGCTGGTGGCTTCAGCGGCTCCATGGTGTCACCTGGGTCTCAGGTGGTTTCTCTCTCTCCATGGCCATCCACTGAATTGGTGTGAGTCTGCAGTCAAAATGTGGCTGTCAGCAACATTGGAGGCTATGCACGTCCTTGTTTTTGTCTAATGGGAGAGGGAGAAATCTTTCCCCCAGGCATAGGTTATAATTGGATTGGCGCCACTTTGGAGAAGAACCGGCCCTGGACCAATAAGTCACCATGGTAATCCCCAGAGTTGAGGGGGTTAGACTAATGAGACCCACCCCTCGGGAGGATGAGATCAGCATCCCTGGAGCCCCCTGGCTTTGGGAGAAGGAGAGGACTCCAGGACTTAATTGAGGCCAGGAGAACAGGGGATGTTAGGCAATGAAGAGGACCCATAGGGGAAGAGGGGTTGGGGAGAGAATCTTTGGCTGCGGAGTTGAGATGTCCAGAAAGGCATCGTGTGTTTGGTGGACAGCACGAGCCAGGTGGGTGAAGGGCAGCTGGGAAAGGGGCTCCTCCAGGAAGTGGGATCCTGTGAACAGAGGGGAAATGGGGAGCAAGCTGGACAGACCCACACCACCCCCTGGCCTCACTCCATGGTGCTGTGCCAGGACCACCATCGGCACTGGATTGGACCCTGTCAGCTTGGCCAAGGAGGGGACCTACATTTCCCAGAACCCTCTTTTCTGGGGGGGGGGGTTCCCCTAAGTCAGGATCGGCCAAAAGTAGAATTGTGTAAGATTTGGAAGGTGGAAGCAAAGAGGAATTCATCATTTTAAAAGGCTGTGTTGATCAGACCTGGTGACAAATGTCCCCCCAAAGCAGCTGCCTGCACAGCACTCGGCAAGCTCTCCCTTCAGGGGCCAGAGGTGCTGAGGTTTCCTGCCAGTGTCCACCTGCTGCCTGTGCCCATTCTTTGTGCTATTGAAAGCTTCCTCTAGTCCTTCCCAGACTTCCACTTGCCCAGTCCCACCCACAACTGGGTAAGCTCCTCTGAGAAGTAGGGCTAAGAATAGGCTGTGGAGAGTGTTGGAGAATTTTAAGAGTTAACAGGCAGCACACCTAGCACTCTGCCCAGCACATAGTAGGAACCTTAAAGAGTGAGAAGTTGTCAGCACCTACCTACCCTGTTCCAGGCACCAGCCAGGTGAGTGCACAGGTATGAATTCATTTCTTCCCCCCACCAACCCTTTGAGAGTGATACTGCAATTAACCCCATTGACAGAGTCACAGTGAGACTATTAAGTTGGAACATATAACATTGCTAGTAGGTCAGTTTGGTATCACCAAGTACATGTGGCCCACAACTAGCACAACTGCAGGTCTCTAAGCCGAGCAACCTGCCTAAGGTCAGTAGCCTGCCCACTTACTGAGCACCTACTATGTGCCATGAAGACTGTGAACATTCCATTACAGTGGTTACAGCATTACAGCAGGGCTATTTGTTACAAATGCTGTGTGCACGTGGGAGAGGAGGCAAAGGGCTATTTTAAATACCTTTTCCCAACACTTTAGATCACTCCTTCAGTGTCCAGCATAGATACCCCCTCCATCAAAAAGCCTTCTTTGATTTTCCCAAAAGAGGAATCAACCTGTGTAAGGGCTCAGAGGCAGGAAAGGGACCCCTTGCATGGGGGACAGTGAGAAGTGTGTGGTTGGAGAGTCAAGTCCACTTGTAGGAGAGACTGGAAAGGGACCTGAGTTGTGAGGGGCAGACCTAAGGCTGAGGGGATTTGCTCCATTGTTATCATGAGAACGAGATACCAGGACCAGCTCCCCTTACTCCTGAGATGTCCCTGAATCTACTGTCACTCTCTGTGCCTGTTCATGGGCCTTCTGGGAGAGGGTTTCTTGGGGAGAGCCTGCATTGGGGGCCTGAAATGGCCCATCTGGCAGGAGGCTGGAGAATTTCAGAGCCTGATGGGCAACATGGCAGCAACCTCCCTGTTTATGCCCACAGGCCCTGTGAGTGACTGAGGCCGTTGGCCTCTGCTCTGGACCCTCCAGCACCCCCACCTCCCACTCTGCTCCCCGAAACCCATGCCCATCTTGTGTTCCGGCAGTTGCCTTCCTGTCCCAGGCCTGATGCTGCTAGACTAAGCTTCCTTTTCCCTTTTGCCTCTTGAGAGACTCTCATGGCCCTTGGCATGTACTGCCCATCCCTGTATCTGCTCCTTCCTCTTGGCAGGGGAACCAGACACATGTGCCAGAAAAGCACGCTCTCCCTGGAGGCTTGCCCAGCATTGCTTGGAAAACTGGGGGTGACAGGATGCCCCTTCCCCTTCCTCGTGCTTAAGAGCTTGGACTCAAGGCTGGCTGCCTGCAGAAGTATCTGCCCCTCTCTGTCCTCTAAGCCCGTGTTACCATCTCCCTCTGTAAAATGGGCTTCCAGCCAGTCCGTCCCTGGAGGCAGTGTGTCCAGTAAACACCCATCAGCCAGCTGACCAGATGCAGTTTCCTCCAGTGGGTTGATTTGCACTGGTGTTTACCTTAAGGAAGAAGAGGAAAGGGAAACAAAGGAAGATATTTATAAACTTCACTCACCCATCCAGGGCCCTAGTGGCCTCTTTGCTGAATCATTTTTCAATACAGGGCAATATTTTCCTTTTTTTTTTTTATAGGGAAAGCTATTCACAAAATACAGCTGCAGACTCAGGCACTCCTTTTAAGTTTCATTTGCATGAGAAATATTTCCTCCATCACTTTCTTAGGTCTAGGAAATCAACAAGAAGTATCTCAAGCCCTGATGTGTCACCCTTTACAATCTTTGTGTGATGTCACCAGCAGTAGAGCTGGGGAGAGACGCCTGGTGGCACCGCCAGCTCCTGCTCTCCCCCACAGACTAACAGATGTGAGTGGCCACTAACAGCAAGAACAACGTGAAGCGTGGCAAGAGAGTTAGGAAGTGATGAGTCTTAAGGATGTGTTACTTTTTGTTTTTAATATAATTTAATTGTAAATTTATATAATTTAATTTTTTAATAATAGTCATATTTCACATGTGCCCTGTAAAATTCCTGAAAACTGTGCAGTTGGCTCTTGCGAGCTGATATGAACTGGCTTAGCATGCCACCGCAGGGTTACTATGGGGAATAAATAAATTAATATTTTCCAAATGTTCAGAAGACCTTGGCATACAGAAAGCACTCAATAAATGCTGGGTCGTCTCCTTCGTGTTTACTGTTATTAGTCTTGAGTGGCAATTGTTGGCAGAGTGTGGGGCAGGTGGGGCAGGGGGGAGGTAGGGGGCTAGATTTTCTGCCCTAGGACAGGGACCTGCTTCTGTCCAGTTCTTTGTTGCCTTCTGCACCTTGCACAGGGCCTGGTGTGGAGAAGGTGCTGGGCAGGTGCTGGCCAGGCTGGCATTTTTCCTGGGTGAACTGAATGCAGTGATCATTCCTTCTTGGCTGACCATGACCATCCCTGAGTCCTTCCTGGCCTCACCAGGTGCAGACACTACCAGGCAGAGCTGCTAGTCTTTGGCAGGGCTCGTCTGCCAAATCCCACAAGTAGGTGTGCATGTGGGAGCCCTGTTCTCATGTCCTGATCTGGACACATGTCAGATGTTCTCCTCGGGCTCCCTGCCTGCTCGCCATCCCTGAAAGTGACCTGGGATGTTTACAAGGTTAGCTTCCATTCCCCTGCAGAAGCCAACAGAGCTGCCAGCTCTGTGCAGGGAAAGCCACGTGGGATCTCATCCTGCCCAAATCCTGCCAGTGGGGAGGCATTCTGAGGTGAGATGAGCAGAGAGATTTGCTTGAATGCTCGTTCTTTTATCCACATTTATTGAGCATGTGTTACTGTCTGGGGATATGCAAATGAACCTCACCGCCTTGCTCTCAGGGTGTTTATATTTCTGTGAAAGAGAGCAGAAAACATACTGAAAGGGGCCTCATCAGTCCCACATGCAAAGATGGGGGTTGATGTTGGAAGTGGGGAGTGTTGGGAAAGGCTCTGTGGAGGGCAGTGCTTGCTTTGTGCATTGTTAGGTAAGCAGGTACTCGCCAGGTAGTTAAAGCAGGAGGTGCAGCACGAACAGAGGCAAGTGAGTGGACCAGTCTGTGGACAGAGGCAAATGGGAGGACTAATTTGTGGCTAATGTGCAGGTGGAAGGGCACAGGGCAGGGCTTTACGGAGGTGCTGGGCAACAACAACAGTGTAGGGTTCACTCTTAAAGAAGCAGTTTGTGAAGAGATAGAAAATGAATGGTCAGAAGGTAAAGGAAGACAGTGAGACAATGGTGCTTATCAAAGTGGAGCCTAGCCTGGAGTGAGGCAGGAGAGAGAGAGAGAGAGAGAGAGAGAGAGAGAGAGAGAGAGAGAGAGAGAGAGAGAGAGAGAGAGAGAGAAGAGGGAGAGAAGGAGAAGAAGAAGAAGAAGAAGAAGAAGAAGAAGAAGAAGAAGAAGAAGAAGAAGAAGGAGGAGGAGGAGGAGGAGGAGGAGGAGGAGGAGGAGGAGGAGGAGGAGGAGGAGGAGGAGGGGGAGGAGGAGGAGGAGGAGGAGAGAGGAAGGCCAGTAAAGAGTATATAACCAGCTCAGTGACCTCTATAGACAACTGGGATCAAGCCCATCCAATCCTTTAGGACCTCCTAAAGAACTGGGGAGCACATACTTAGAATTATCCTCTCAAGGATGGGACAGTTATCCACATGCTTCCATCTCCAGTGGCTGATGTTTGCCCCTGGGCACATGAACTCCTCCATTCTTTGGTCATGCCTGCATTTGAGCTGAGGTTCAAAACTGTTCTCCTCTGCTGCGCTGAAATCAGGAGGATCAAGGGGATGTGGCGTGAGGTGCAAAAAGTATTTGCTAAAGTGCTAAGGGAAGAGTGAGTTTAAAGAAGAAGCTGGTTAGCAGGTCAGGGGCTACTTGGCAAAAAGGTGCAGAGTGTTCATCATATTTGTATTAGGACCCACTGGTGATATTAGGTTTGTAGAGTGGTGACACAGTCAGGTTACACTGGGGTGAGAAATGGGAAGACAATGAAGAAGCAGAGACAATGGTATAAGTTATTTTCCCCTTAGATCATTAGCTATGAAGGAAAGGAGAGTAATATGGCAACAACTGGAGCTGCTGTGGGTGAACCTGTTGAAGGAATAAGGTTTGCAGAGTCCTGCCAGTGAACCTGAGGAACTTCAGCGTTTTCCTTTTAGTTATCTTTCTTTCAGGTTTTTTTTCTGTTGTTGTTGGTTTGCCTTGGCTGAGACTGTTACAGAGAAAGATAAACTGTTCTTTGTTAGAGACCCATTGGGATTGTGGGGTGAGCACTGGAGCCAGACAGACCTGGTGTAGAATCCTGCCCGTGCTGTGGTGTGATCTAGGGCAAGTACACAACCTCTCGGAACCTCAGTGTTGTCATCTGTGAAATGGGGATAACAATAGTTCTCTCTCAAGGTAGCTGTGGGCTTTGATGAGAAAAAGTTTGAGGAAGGATCAGACATATCAGGTGGTGAAGGTCTCAGCATTACCTTAGATGAACATGGTGGTTAAGAGCACGTACTCTTTAGCCAGAACCTGGGTTCAGGTCCTGGCTTGACCCAGTGCAGGAACTGGTTGGAAGTACAATGGCTATTAACATTGGCGAGAGTAGGGTGCAATAATCTATGAGGCTGAACAGGCCAATGCCTCCAGATGGCAGAGGTCTTCAGAGGCTGGGACTTGATCAATCTTAGGCCCCAGAAACTTCCCTTTTTCTCAGTGGCTTGATTTATTCTGATTCTGTCAGGAGGGGTGTGAATCAAATCATAGTTGGCAAAGGCATGGCTCAGGCACTGGCATTCCCTATCCCCATTAGGGCCAGAACAGATACTCTTTTTGGTAGAGTCTAGACATTGTCTCATTCAGTCTTCTGGACATGAGCTCCAGGTGAACCCTGCAATTTACCAGACTGGCCACATGAGCTTGTCATCCAGGACTAGAAGAATGTAGAGATGATCTTATCCTTAGACTGGGGCAAACCTGGCTCCTGCCCATGCCCCATGCTTTGCAGTGCCTTGCTCAAAATTTTCAGAAAATGTATAGCTACTCCTGGTACAAATTTCTCCCCTTGGGGCTCCCTCCTCCACAGTGCAGGTAGATCTGGTAAGCTGCAGGAACTACACCAATGGGGTTGACTGGGACCTAAATCCTGGGGCTAAAATCCTGTTGCACAGAGTATCTGTGCTGGCCACCGTAATATTTCTTTTCTTTATATTCTTTTAATAGCAGTGTTATTAAGATAGAACTGACATACCATACTCAGTCATTTAAAATGTATAATTCAATGGGTGTTAGTATATTTATAGTTGTGCAATCATCACCACAATCAATTTTAGAATTGATTGGCTGCCTCCTGCAGTACCCCCTCATTCCAATTTTCTACAAGAAATAAAGCCTGCAACATGGACATGTGCCTTGACTAGGAATTGAACTGTTCATAGGTAGATGCACAACCACAAAGCCACACCGACCAGGCAATTTTAAAATATTTTTATCATTCCAAATTAAACCCTGTACCCTTTATTCAATACCATCCTCCATCTTTTCTATCTCCCACATCTCTAAACAACTACCAATTACATTTTGTCTCCAAAGAATTCCCTGTTCTGGACTTTTCACATGAGTGAAATCATGTAAGATGTGGCCTTTATGACTGACTCTTCCCCTTACATAATGTCTTCAAGGTTTACCAAGTATCAATATTTCATTCCTTTTAATGGTTGAACTAGAGGCCTGGTGCATGAATTCATGCACCAGTGGGGTCCCTCAGCCTGGCCTGTGGGATTGGGCCAAAACCATGTCTCTGACATCTCCCAAGGAGTCCTGGATTGCGAGAGGGTGCAGGCTAGGCCGAGGGACTCCATTGGTGCACGATGGGGCCAAGGAGGGACATGGGAGCTTGGCCAGACAGTGAGGGTCAATGGGAGGGCTCTAGGGCATGTCCAGACTGTAGTGCTCAGTCATAATCGGCTGGACCCCAGCAGCAAGCTAACCTACCAGTCAGAGCATCTGTTCCCTGGTTATTAGTATATGTCATAGCAAGCAGGTGAGTGACCTTAGCATATCATTAGCATATTAAGCTTCGATTGTTTAACAGATGACCGGATGACCAAACACTTAGCTTATTAGTCTTTTATTATGTAGGACTAGTGTCCCATGCACTGAATTTTCATGCACTGGAGGGGGATCCCTCAGCCTGGCCTGTCCTCTCTCACAGTCCAAAAACCCTCAGGGGTGGGAGGTGATCTGGTGATCAGGGGAAGGCGACACCCCATCACACCTCTGCTGCTGCCATTGCTGGCAGTGCAAGCCTCAGCCAGGCCTGGTTACCTGAGCCTCAGGTGGCCCTGGGCAGCTGGGAAGCCGCCATCTGAGACTTGCCTGCATCTCAGGCCAGCCCTGGGTGGCTAGGCAGCTGACATCTGAGGCTTGCCTGTGCCTCAGGTTGGCCTTGGGCTGTTGGGGGACTGAGGGGACTGGGGGGGCACCTCAACAGGGCTGAGGGGACTGGGCACTGCCATCTTATGGCTGTGAGCACCGTCAGCTTTGAAGTCATGACACTCAATTAACATATTCCCTCCTTATTGGCTATGGGCAACACCATCTTTGCGACAGCATGAGGGACAATTAGCATATCCCATCTTTATTTGATAGGAGAGTATTGTTTAGCCATTTGTCAATAGATGAACATTTGGGTTGTTTCTGTCTTTTGGCCATCATGAATATGTTACTATAAACATTTGTGTACAAATTTTTGTGTGAATATGTTTTCATTTCTATTGGGAATATATCTAAGAGTGTAATTGTTGGGTTATGTTGTAATTCCATGTTTAATTATTTGAGGGAATGCCAAAACTTTTTCCTAAATGGCTATTTGGAAAATGTACCAATTTTCATTCCTTCCAGCAGGATATTAAGGTTCTATTTTTTTTATAGCCTCATCAACTCCAGACTTTTTGATTCTAGCCATCTTTGGTGGTTGTTAAAGGGTGTCTCATTTACCTAATGGATAATGATATTAAGTATTTTTTCCTGTGCCTGTCAGTCATTCCTATGTCTTCTTTGGAGGAATGTCTATTAGATAATTTGCCAAATTTTAATTGGGCTATTTTTCATTTTATTTTGAGTTGCAAGAATTTTTTTGCACCCAAATATAAGTCCCTTATTAGATATACTAGAGGCCTGGTGCACAAAATTCGTGCATGGGGGGGGGGTAGGGGATGTCTCTTAACCTGCACCCTCTCCAATTTGGGACATCCTTATCACAATATAGGATTGTTGGCTCCAAAATGCTCATCAGCCTGCCTCCCTGATTGCCCCTAACCGCTTCTGCCTGCCAGCCTGATCACCCGCTAACTACTACCCTGTCAGTCTAATTGATGTCTAACTGCTCCCCTGCCAAAATGCTCATCTGCCTGCCTCCCTGTTTGTCCCCAACTTCCCTCCTCTGCCATTCAGGTCACCCCTAACTGCCCTCCCCTGCAAGCTTGATCACTCCCAACTGCCCTCCCTTGCAGGCCTGGTCCCTCCCAACTGCCCTCCCCTGCTGGCCTGATCACCCCAAATGCCTTCCCTTGCAGGGCCTGGAACCTCCCAATGGCCATCCCCTGCTGGCCATCTTGTGTTCACATGGGGGTAGGATCTTTGACCACATGGGGGCAGCCCTCTTGTGTGTTGGAGTGATGATCAATCTGCAAATTAATCTTTTATTAGATTGGATAGAGGTCTAGCACATGGGTGGAGGCCAGCTGATTTGCCCTGAAGAGTTTCCCAGATCAGGGTGGGGGTTCTCTTGGGGGGAGGGGCGGCCTGGGTGAGGGGCTTGTGGAGGTTTGCAGGCCGGCCATGCCCCCCAGCGACCCAAGTGGAGGCCCTAGGATCTGGGATTAATTTATGCCTACAATTGAAACTTTGTAGCCTGGAGCGGAGCCAAGCCTTCTGCTCGCTCCCTGGCAGCAGCCATTTCTGTTTGAAACTTTATAGCCTAGAGTGGAGGCCTAGGCCAGCAACGGTAGGCAGAAAGCTTGGCTTCCTCCGTTGCCAGGGAAACCCAAGCATCTGTTCTCTCCAGCTCAGTGGCTGCTGCCATTTCTGTATCTTTTATAATTGAAACTTTGTAGCATTGCGTGGAGGCCTAGGCTGGCAATGGCAGGCAGAAAGCTTGACTTCTTCGGTTGCGGGGAAAACTCAAGCCTCTCTCTTGCTCTCAGTGGTGGCAGCCATCTTGGTTGGGGTTTCTTTGCATAATCTGCTCTTGATTGGTTGGTGGGCGTGGCTGTGGGTGTGGCTTGTGGGTGTAGCGAAGGTATGGTCAAATTTGCATATTACTCTTTTATTAGATAGGATGATTTGGAAATATTTTCTTCCAACCTATGGATTATCTTTCACTTTCCTTATGGTGTCCTTTAAAAAATAAGAGTTTTTAATTTTGAGAAAGTCTAATTTTTCTATTTTTTCCATTGCTGCTTATGCTTTTGGGGTCATATCTAAGAAACCATTGTTCAATCCCAAATCAAGAAAAATTATCCCTATGTATTCTTATAAGTTTTATAGTCTTATCTCTATATTTGGATTTTTTGTCCAACTTTTAGTTAATTTTTTATGTATGGTGTGAGGTAGGGATCTTATGTCATTCTTCTGCATATTGTGCTAAAAACATTTTGTTGAAAAGACTATTTCTTTTTTTTCCCATTGAATTGTTTTGGTATCCTTGCTGAAAATGAATTGACTAAATGTGATGTTTTATCTCTAAATTCTCAATTCTATTCCATTGATTTATGTGTTTATCCTTATACCAGTGCTACATAGTTTTGAAGTAAGTTTTGAAACTGCAAAGTCTGAACCCTCCAAATTTGTTCTGCTTTTTCAAGATTATTTTGGCTATTCTGGGTCCCTTGAATTTCTATATGAATTTTAGGACCATCTTGCCCATTTCTGCAAAGAATCCATTGGAATTTTTTTTTATAAGAATTACATTGAATCTGTAGATTAGTTTGAGGAGTATTTCCATCCTAACAATATTAAGCCTAATGACCCATTAACATGTGCTCTCTCTTTTTTTTAATTGATTTTTTATAGAACAGAAGGGAGAGGGATAGAAAGTCAGAAACATCGATGAGAGAGAAACATTGATCAGCTGCCTCTTGCATGCCCCCTACTGAGGATGTGCCCGCAGCCACTGTATATGCCCTTGACCGGAATCGAACCTGGGACCCTCTAGTCCGCAGTCCGATGCTCTATCCACTGAGCCAAACCGGTCTCGGCGACATGTGCTGTCTTTACATTTATTTAAAGCTTTAATTTTCTTCAACACTGTTTTGTATTTTTAAAATTCTGAGGGTTGCATTTCTTTTGTTAAATGTAGTTCTAATTATTCTTTGACATTATAGTAAATGGAGTTGGTTTCTTAGTTTCATCTTCAGATGGTTTATTACTTGATATTTCTTTTGTGGGATTAGCATAAGATTGGGTCTTCAGAATGGTGTTGACACACAGATTTTGAATGACTCAAATTGTCTATATAGACAAAGACTTCCCAGAAAAGATTTATTTTGCACACACAAGGGGTGTCCTAACTCCTAATTTTGATGTTTTATTACAACAGTTAATTTATTTATTCACTCATTGATTTATTAGTTGAGAGCTCCCATGGGCCATACACTGTTCTAGAAATGAAGGGTACAGCAGTGGACATGGCAAAGTAATGGGGTATGTCCTTATGAATCTTACATTCTCATGGGGAAAACAGATAATAAACTAACTCACTAACTAAATGCTTAATATAATTTTAGGCAATCACTTTAAAGAAATTGCTTTGAACAAAAATGAATTAGCCTTAGGACAGAGAGTTGAGGGACATGGAGGCTGATTTAATGGGGTGACAGAGAATCCCCTCTAATGAGGTGACTTAGGGACAGAACACATGCAGGAGATTAGAGAGCTAGGGGAGGAGGACAATAGGCACAGGCCCTGGTCGAATATGGGAATATGTTCCAAGAGTTTGGGGAATGGCAGAAATGCCAGTGTGGCTAAAGCAGAATAAGGGATCTGAGAGTAATGGAGAAGCTGAGGAGTTGGGTCAGGCCATGGGATTGAGTGGGCCACTGTGACTTTCATTCTGAGGGTGTTGCTAAGTTGCTTGGAAGTTTTGAGAGAGAAAATAAACAAGTTATCAAGAGCTGAAGAAGTCAGGGAAGGTGCCTTGGAAGTCAAGAGATTGAGTAGAGTAATGCATGGAGAATCTGCATAAACAGAATTCAAGGGAAGGCAAGCCAAGTGGCAACAATTGCAGGAAAAAGGTGTCGGGGTTGGGACTTGCTTGAATAGAGCAAATGTGGAGCAAGGCAGAAAAGGAGAAGGGGGCACTTTTAGGAATGAGCTGGCTTATTCCCTATATCATGGTCTATCCAAAGGCAATGTCAATTTTAGTCCAGAGTGGTAACCCAGGGTTGGGAACCCTGGATCATGTTTGGTTATGACATTGACCTACCACATGATCTTGGGCAAATCACCAGGCTTCCTTGAGGCTCAAGGCTCAATGCTGTCATATTATGTACAGTGGATATCTTAGAGCAAGAATGGCAACAAGTAGGTTGGCCCTATGATACATGCCACTAGGGATTGCTTGATGCACCAAACCCTGGGAGGGTTGATGGGAGAGAGTTGCCCCCTTCTGTTCACTTACCTAACCTATGACTTGAGCTAAGATGCCCACAGGTTTGGCTGGGATGAAGTAGAACGTTTCCCTTTCATCACTGCCTAGCTAATGTTGTGCCCTGTGGTTGGTCTGCAAGTGGCCCAGATTATAATTGGCTGTAATGAATTAAGTGTGGCTAAGTTGACAGGTGGGACTGAAGTGAGATGGAGAGAGGTTAAGCATGGTAGTACCAGGCTCAGCCACACATCATTCTCCCAGAAAAGTCTAAAGGGCCTCCATGCCAAATGTGGCATCTGCTGGCACAGCAGAATGGTGCCAGAGCAGAATTTGCTACTTTTTAGAGTACTTCCTAATTTCTTACCCTCTTAAGGGTTCGGCAAACCTCTTTCACCTGAGGTGTGGTGGCTACTGCCTTTGTCCTGATCCCTAACTTGCCTTCTCCTGGTCATTGACCATCTACTCCTCCTGGGCTCTGTGGTATCCTAAGCCAAGTCAATCAGAACCCTTTCCCAGGATTTTTGCTACTTGAACTGGCCCGGAAGAGCTTTTTATCCTTTTTTTAAAAAAATACAAATTTGTTTAGATATAAGCTAGAGTTGTCTATGGCCATATTTCATTCTATCCAAAAACCTGGAACTGGAAGAATAAAGTCAACATATAGAGAAATCCAGATGACAGATGGAGAGTAGCCTGGGGCACTGAGTGCCTGGATCCCACTGCTCCTGAGACGAGATCTTTCTTTTCTGTGAGAAAGCTGGTTCCCTGGGTTTTCTGAAGCAGCTGAAGAAGCTCTGGCTAACTCGTGGGGCTGATAATCTTTGCTTGGCCTTCTGTGGCTTGTGAGAATCCAGTGACCTGATCTTCAAGAAGACCATGAAGAAGAGGAAAATGTGGGTGGGGGTAGGTGGAGGTGGGCAAAGAGAGTGTGTGTGGGGATGGGTATGGAAAAAGACTTTGCTTGGGGCAATGGGCACATGATACAGTGTGAAGATGATGTTTTATTGAGTTGTACACTTTTGATTTTGTGAACCAATGTCATTCCAATAAATTCAATTAAAAAAAGAAGGCTCCCCACATCCCCGACTCCTGTTCGGTAGCCTTTCCATCCACCATGTGAAACAATGGGTAATCCATAAAAAACAGGAAATGCTGGGGCTTATAATTGCTTTGTGTTGACACATATAGTACCTTTATGTTATGATGAAACAAAGAAATAAGACTCGATTGCACAGATAGAGAAACAAGTTAATGTTAACTGGATTCCTTCAGGCTACGAGAGGCAAGCTCAAATGGCCAGCTGGACAACATAGTCCCACTTCTGGCTGGGCCCTGGACTAGCACTGTGCCCTGATCTTTGGGTCTTGTATAGCCTATAGGTTCTCTTTCCAGAACATCTATCTAGGGATTTAGGGTTGACCAGGGTTGTATGCTGTAAGAATCACTGAATGTTAGTGCCTGGAAGCATCTTTGAGATCCAGAGTGGAGGATATCGCACAGCCATGCACAGCTGTGTGCTGGCCACGACAGGGATGAAGAAACCCGGGCTCAGGTGCTCCCATCACTGCTCCTGGGGGGGTCACACTGCTTCCTGCTTGTTCATTAGTGTCCCCAGAAGGTGATCTTGGACAGGGTCCTAGGAGCCCAATAGTGTCTCAGGATCAGACAAGGATGATAGGGGGGTCTACAAGTCTGATGGATGCTACTCAGCAGCATCTTATCCAAGTGTAGTTAAAAATGTCAGAGGCTTAGATGGGGACATGCATCTTTGCTGGAAGTTCTAGAATTTTCCATTTGAATTTTTGAATATTTATACTCTGCTTCATGAGCTCAGGTATAAAATCCAGGTATTTTCTCTCCTAGACTTCCTTTGTGTGTGGATACACAATTTGCTTCAAAGAAATAATATATGAATGGCCCATGAAGTAAATTCTTACCGGGACTAAACTGATAAGCCATGAGGTTTTTAATAGGCTCTCTGGTAGGCCATGCTTTATGAGGCTCTCTCTGGTCACTAGTTCAGGTGACTGGCCAAGGAAAAATTACCCCCTCCATCCCTCCATCACGCCTCCATTCTGTTGCTGTCAGAATGGAAAGAAGTTCTGACCTGCCTGGCATTCGCTGCTCACTGACACCCAGCACTTTTCCCCTCACGGGAGTTTTTCTGCCATGTGTCCTCGTCCATGTTCCCATGTCCAAAGCTTGGCTCTCTGTGAGGTGTTCAACCAGAAGTGGTGTCTCTCTAGAGGTTCATACTAAGACATGATCCATGTGAAGATCCCACTGAGCCAAGTCTATTCACCTCCCTAGCTCCCCTACCTGTTGCAGAGAGGGGATTATGCCTTTCTTGTCTTGTCTTGTTAGGGGGCTAGGTGCGGTGATTAGGAGTTGAGGTGGTGCTCAGAAGCTCTGGACATGGAGCAGCTGAATGATCCAGAGGCCAGTGCTGATGTGCAGGGCCCCCCACTGGCTCGATGCAAAGGAGCCAGAGAGAGCAGAGCAGAGCTGCTGCTGTGGGTGATGAATGGGACGGAGGGTTTAATGAAATGACAAGTCAGGCGTCTCCAATTCCCTATGCCAATGAGAGCCTGTCTCTGTACCCAGACTAGTGCTAACTGCTTGTGAAGAGCAACTTGTCCCCAGTGAGCATCTGTTTTGCTTCTCTGGGCACCAGTCACTCGGGAAATTCCCAGCAGACCCTCTGTGTGTGCTTCAGAGCGACGCCTTCCCAGCTTGGCTGCAAACAGCCTTCCAGCAGAGTAGTCTTTCTGAATCCAAAAATGCATTTCATTTAAGTGTTTAGTTTGCGCTAGTGGAGAGATGGAGAGGTGGATGGGGGAGCATGCGAGGAGAAGTGGCCTGGGCACACTATGCAGGCACAACCTGGTGCTGGGTCTCTGGACATTATGGCAGACAGTGTACACCAGGCTTCATCTGTCTGCATGGGTCTCAGAGGAACCTCGCCTGTCAGTCTGCAGGCTGGCTCAGTGCCTTATTGCTCAATCAGCATCCTGTCATCAGTGTGCTTGGCCCGTGGTGGGTGCGGTCACTGAGAGGAGCAGTCAGATAGCTATGGTCCTGCTGCTCAAGGAGAGGAAGGCTAACCGCTCTTGTGATGTGGAGATTTCGAATGGGCTCTGGGGTCCTTTCCTTCCATGCATTCATGTGCTTACATGTCATTACAGAGCACCTATTCAGTGCCAGGCTCCAGGCCCATTCAGGACTCAGTGGTGAGCAGGAAACACGTGATTCTGCTTATCCTGTCCCTGTGTTGCTGGCCTGCATTTCTCTCACCTGGATTACAGTAACACACAGCAAGCCCAGGTGGGACAGAACAGACCCTGGAGCCAGACCACCTGGGCTCTGCTCTCAGCTCTGCCACTTCCTTTCTTGATGACTTTGGGCAAGAAACTTTCCTTTTCCATGTTCTCACCTGTGAAACCGGGATGAGAATGATACCTGTCTTTTGCATTTGTTGTGAAATCTAGTAGGTTAATGAGTGTAAAGAGCTTGGAACAGGGACTGGGATGTAGTAACAAAATAATAAATAACATTGTATAGCTACTTTTTGTGTCACTCTCTTCTAATCTGTTCCCCACAGCACACCCTTTTAATATTTCTAAAAGGTAGGTCTGACCATAGTAAAGTTGTTCAAAGATTTGCCTTGGTTTAAAGTCCAAACTTTTTCATGGCCTTCAGAGCCCTGCTTCTCTGCATCCTTATGCCCCATCCCATCATGTTTCCCATGTTGCTCCTCCTCTCCTCTCCCACCTTACAGCTATCCAGGAAGCCTTCCACTTGCTAAACATGCTATTCTTCCTCACACAGTGCTCTCTATCTGGGGATCTTCCTTATTGGCTCCTTACCTCCCAGAAGACCTGCATGTGTCCTTAAGAGGAGGTTCAAGTCTGTGTTTGAAGCCCTCCCCCAATTCAAAGCCAGCCTCTCCCTTGCCTGCACCCCATTCACTTTGTTCACACCACATGTTCTTCACTGAGCAGTGTTTGGTAATTGTCTGAGTGAACGTGTGTCTTTCATTGAACCCTGTGTTCCCTGTCCATGTTGGATTTCTGTCTGGGCTGTTTCAAGTAGACACTCAGCAAATAGTTGTTGAATCAATGAATAAACAAGGTGCTTGATGAACACTTGTTAGATTGAAATAAAAAAGCAGGTGATCTAATTTCATCCTTACAACCACCCCTAAAATGCATGGGCAGATAATCAGAGCCAACTCGAATAGGCCTGCTGCTTTGCCAGCATAGGTGACAGCTGACTGGTCCTGGGGGCCTGCAAGTGCTCATTCCTCTGCCCCATTAGCCTACGTTCCATTGCTGGGGAAGAATAGGTTGGTGATGTGAAAGGCTATATTTTCTAGAGATGGCATCACCTTGTTTCCATGCCTCATGCTCTTCTGCTGTGTGACCTTGCCCATCCCGGACCAGGAGGTGAACTCCTATACCCCTTGCATTGAACCTGGGCTGGGCTTGAGCCTACTTGGTTGATAGAATGCAGTGATGTTCTACGACTTCCACGATCAGGCCATGAGACGTCTTGCAACTTCTGTCTGGCTCCCTTGAAATTCTCTATTGGGATGTTCCCCCTGGAAAGCCCATGCTATGCAATGGCCAAGCCACAAGGAGAGACCACGTGTAGGTTCTCTGGAGGATAACCTCAGCTGAGTTCCCAGATGATAGCCTCACCTCGAGAAAGAGCCAGCTGGGACTTTGAGAACAGTCAAATCTTCAGAGGACTTCAGCCCCAGAGGACATCTGACTACAATCCCATCTGAGACCTGGAGTGGAAACTGTCCAACTGAGCCCAGTCAATCGATGAAACACGAGCGATGATGATAAATGTTTGTTTGAATTTAAGATACTGAGCTTTGGGGTGGCAACAGATAAACAGAAGGTTGGACTCAGCACTGGAGGAAGATGTGCCTGCTGAGCTCCAGCTCCTATGATTTCTCAGAATGTGGAGGAAGGGATTGGGATGGGGACTTTTGATTTCCAAGGTCCTGTTTGCCTTTGTGACACTTTCTCGCATTTGTGGATTGACCTGGGGTAAAGGGAGAGAGGGAGAGGGAGGGAGTGAGGGAGGGAGAGGGAGAGGGAGAGGGAGAGGGAGAGGGAGAGGGAGAGGGAGAGGGAGAGAGAGAGAGAGAGAGAGAGAGAGAGAGAGAGAGAGAGAGAGAGTTTGGATAGTTTCATAGTCCAGTTACCTTAGGCTGTAGGAAATAACCAAGATTCAAGGGCATGGTATAATGCCTTTACCCACATCTTCTCTCAGTCCATTCTCTGACCATTCCTCAAGGAAAATGACCTATATGCTTGATACAGAGAGAAGGAAGGAAAGAAATGGTGATGGAGTACCCACTCTATGCCAGGTAGCAAACCTCCATTGACTTGCCCTTCACAACAATTTGATGAGAATGGCAGTATTATCCCCATTGTACAAAGAAATTGGGTAAGAAAGAGGTTCAGTGATGTGTCCACAAGCTAGCAAGTGGCAAAGCTGACAAAGCCCAGGCCTGTATCACCAACACTGATGATAATAGAATGGTCTTCAAGATGCTGGGAAGGTTCTAGGTCCTTTCTTCAGCCCTAATCTACTGGTCAGCCCTGAAATTCCTTCCTCATTGTGTTGCTGCTTTGGCTTAAATCCTGGATCCTGCCAATGCAAATCCCCTGGAAGGGTGATGCATTAAGATGTCATTAACCACTCATCCAAGTCAGACTGAGATCCTGTGTCTCCCTGGGAAGCTGTTTTAATGGGAATGGAGTGTGGGGTGGTGGAACACAAGAGGTGGGAGCAGGGAAGGGCTATAGCTAGGCTCTTTTCCATTCTTTCATGATGGAGCTTGGTGATGGGGTTGGTAGACTTTTAACACTGGCACAGGACAAGCCCCACCCCCTGTCTAAAGTCGAACTTCTCCATGTCCAGTGGCAGCTCTAGAGAATGGCTAAATCTTCAGCTGATAGCATCCATCCCTGGCATAGATGCGGGCATATTCATTCTCATCAGCATCCCTCCAGGACTCCTGGAAGAGCTGAGTTTCATTCTGGGGTCCAAACTCCAGAAGCAGTATTCACCAACTGATGCGAGGCCAGAGCAGGCAGCCAGGGTGGGCAGTGAGGGTGCCAATTCCTGACAGAGCAGTCGCTGGGGTCTTTGTGGGAGGGAAACCTGACTACTTGTCTCAGCTCTGTAGAGAGAGTTGTCACTAAAGAAAAAAGGGACCAGGTAACCTCAGGGGCCCCTTACAATGCTTGGCTCTGAGAAGGGACAAGCCCAGCCTGGACCAGCAAGGTTTTAACCACTGAGCTAAAGTAAGGGGAACCAAATACCCTGCCTGTCCTGGTCCTCTCTTCAACCTCCCCAGTTTCCTCTTTTCTCTGCTCCTTTGGTTGTCTAACTTCCCTTCGACAAGGAGGCATTGCTACTCTTTCTCCCTCTGCTTTCTCCTTCCTTCTATTAATTTAACAGATTTATATTGAGCACTTATCATATGCTAAGTCTTGGAAGATCCAAGGGTGAACAAATTAAATGCAGTCCCAACCCTATGGCAAAGCAGTGGGAGCTCCTATAGGGCAGAAGAGGAATGAGAGATGGGGTACAGAGGGTTGAGAGGAAAGCTGGAAGACTGGCCCTTGTGAAGTCAGGACAAATCCAGCTTGGAGGTGATGAGGGGTGGGCAGGGAGAGTGGCAATGGGACCATGAAAAGTAGATGGATTCAAAAGACAGATAGTAGGATAACTCAGTAGGCCTTGATGAAGGATTGGATGTGGCAGGCAGGCAAGAGAGAAGAAGGTGTCAAAGGTAGACTCTGATCTCACTGGCTTGAACACTTGGGTGGGCGAACATGCCAGTCATGGTAACCTCACACCAGGGCTGTCTCTGTTGGATCCTTGGCTGGCAAGACTGCCCCCTACTTGTGTGAAGGCCTCTGCACCAGGGTTTAATCTTGGATAGGACTAGGAACTCTATAGCAGCTGGGAGCACTGAAGTGGGAACAACACCTTCTCCCCAAAACTGCTCCCATCCTTTCTACTCTTCCAAAAAGCTCCCAGAAGTCTGGCTCTTTCCTAAAAAGGTTCCCAGATGCTTGCCCTCCTTTCTAGTGCTCCTCTCCTCATTATTGCAGAATAGTGATGATTGATATAAGGCAGTGGTCAGCATATTCATTAATCAACAGAGCCAAATATCAACAATTGAAATGTCTTTGAGAGCTAAATTTTTTAATCTTAAACTTCTTCTAACACCACTTCTTCAAAATAGACTCACCCAGGCCATGGTATTTTGGGGAAGAGCCGCACTCAAGGGCCAAAAAGCCTCATGTGGCTCTCGAGCTACAGTTTGCTGACTATGGATATAGGGGAAAGCCAATAAGCAGCTGCCTAGCTTCATCCACTACCCCAAGTTCTCAATACTACCCAGCCCTCAATACTGCTCTCCCTCCTTACCCCCAGAATCTCTCATGCTATCAAAATACCAGGACCATCAAGGGCAATAAGAGAACTGATTTGCACCGGGGGTAAGAGGGAGGGCCTGGGTCCAGCAGATTCTTCTCATTGCCTCCTGCTGCCCTGGGTCCACACCACCTTGCCACTGAATGCCTCTAAAGAGGCAGGGTTGTCTCAGGCTTCTTGGCCAGGGCTTGCAGCCTGTAAACATTCCTACACCATTTAAATGGTTTCCAGATGGGCTTGAACCACAGGGGGGTGGAGGAGGGGCTTTGGCTGGGCCTGCCTGTGGGACTTGGGGGATTTCATGGTTCTCTGTTTCTAACTTAGCTCACCTTGAAGTTGTTCAGAACAACTTCTTTGCTCTGCAACTAGTCTGCATGGAGCCAATGCACCTCAATATCCCTCTCCCTGGTGCATGAGCCCAGTGTACCTCAATATTCTCCCTCCCTTTGTGCATGAGCCCAGTGCACCTCAACATCACCCTCTGTTTGTGTATGAGCATCCTCAATGTCCCCCCTCCCTGTGTGCATGAGGTCAGTGCTTCCTCAATGTCCTCCCTCCCTGTGTACATGAGCCCAGTGCACTCTAGGCCCCCTCCCTGTGTGCATGAGCCCAATGCACTCTGGGCCCCCTCTCTGTGTGTATGAGCCCAGTGCACTCTAGGCCCCCTCCCGGTGTGCATGAGCCCAGTGCACCCTGGGCCTCCTTCCTGTGTACATGAGCCCAGTGCTCTGTAGGCCCCCTCCCTGTGTACATGAGCTTAGTGCACCCTGGGCCCCCTCCCTGTGTGCATGAGCCCAGTGTACCCTAGGGCCCCTCCCTGTGTGCATGAGCCCAATGTACTCTGGGCCCCCTCTCTGTGTGCATGAGTCCAGTGCACTCTAGGCCCCCTCTGTGTGAATGAAATTGGTGCACCCTGGGTCCATTCCTCTGACTGGACCTAGACAGGGAATCCTAATTTAGGGCTTGCTTTGTCATCCCCCCAGGGAGTAGGCTTCAGTCTTTAGTTTTATAAACTGAGGAAGTGGAAGATGATCATATTTATGTACCTGCTATGGGGTGGGTATAGGTTGACCTTGGCCTAGGACAATCTTTTACATATTAAACTCAGTGCCACAAGATGTGTTTTATGATCACAGCCTCAAGAAGTCAAATGGGGCTTACTCAGCTATCTCAACCAGGGTCATATATATGTATGAGCTCCCTTCTTGATGGTGTTTTATATATGCTCCCTAATCATAACAATGGCTTTCTGAGTATTACTGTATCCATTTACAGATGACAAAACTGGTGCTCTCAAAGGTGAGTGGCTGCTCACCCTCTCACACTGTGGAAATAAAGCTCTGCCCTTATTCTCATGGCTTAGGCCCCAGTGGGCTTGGGCTGGTGGGCCCTGCCTATGTCTGGGAACACTGAGCATGACTAAGTGATCATGGCCAGGACTGGTTTGTACCCCAGCTCCTTCATCATCTATCGCAGCCTATTCTGTGTGGCCCAGCTCAATTGTCACTTCCAAATAACAGAAGACGAGTCAGAACAGAGAGGGGAATTGCCCAGGGCCACACAGCTGTTCAGTGGTAGAACCAGGACTGGAACTCAGGTTCTCTGAGTTCCTTCAGGTGTTCATTCCACTCTGTGCTACCTCCAGCTAATTGGAAAGCTCTCTGAGTGGCCTTACCACCTGGGCAGGACAGAGCAGACTGACCACAAGAGAAGGAGGGCAGCGAAGAGCGGGGCAGGCCTGCAGATCCTGTCACTGTGCCCTTGGGCAACTCACGTCTGCCCTCTGAATCTCCCTGGTTATTTGTGTCTAGCTCTCCTCTAAAACAATGATGTGGTGTGGGTCTCTGTTCTGCACATGGACAGGGGCAGCTTTCCTTTCCATGGTGAAGCCCCAGGCTCGGCTCAGCCTTGACTAGCCCCCAGGACAGAGTCCTGCCCAAGCTGCAAGCTGCTAGTGCCTTTGGATGGAGGAATGCTCAGCTCCCGGAGGGTGGGGAGGTGAGGGCGGGGTGTGTGTCTCTGAAATGGCCTTTCCCAGCCCGGATATGCCACACACAGCACCCTCTCCCCTGCCCCACATCCCCTCCTAGGCATGAGGGCTCAGGAAAGCCGACTGCCTCCACCAGGGGACCCCCATCTTCAGTGTCTGGGATCCACTCTGCAGCTTTCCTTCTCAAGAGCTGGTGCCAAGCAGGCCCTGCCTCAGTGTTTGGCGGGGTGCCAGGCATTCTGTCTTGAGCACTTCTCAGTGGTGGGGAAGACCCACTTCAACAGACTGGAAGGGATGTAGCACCTTTGGCCCAGCTGTAAAATGGGTGCATGGTCAATGCTTCCCAATCCATGTGGTGGGTCTGCTGCTCCAACCACTGCGGGTCCATAGGATCCCTTCTGTCCTAGAGCCTGGCCAGCTGCCCCTGGGAGGGATTGTGAGTGGTACCTGCAGCTGTATGGAGCACACCACATGTGTTCTCCGTGCTGATGCTACCTGAGACAGGAGGAAGTACCCACGGGCCAAGCTCACCTGCCAGTCCATGCTTTACAAGTGCCATCTCATGTGGTGTGAAACCACATTCTTGCTAGTTGTGGGTCACGACTTGGGTCATAATTCTTTGACTAAGACCACAGAGGTGCAGTGAGGTTAAGAACTTGCAGGGTCACTCAGCTCTATGTTCAGAGCTGGGTTGGAACCCAGGCAGGCCAGGTCCAGAGCTCCATTCCTGCCTCAACAGCACAGGGTATGCCCTAGGTTCTCCCATCCATGGCCTCTGCCCACCCTTTCTGTGCCCCAACTCCTGCAGGAGTCAACTCCATCTGCAGAGGTGGAGGGGGCTCAGCACAGGTGTATACAGATGAGGCACAATTCCAGCCAGGGCACCACCCAAGGAAGAGTTTAGGTGCTAGGGCGGGGTGTCTGTAGGAGTTGGCAGGGGATGGAGGGGGATGAGAGCCACACATGCTAGCTGACCTGATGGTCTTGGGGAGGGGGAGGGACTCGGGCCTCTTGGGCCCGTTTGGACCAGCAGTGCCATTTGTAGACACATGAGGTCAGGAAGGTGAGGGAGGTCTCAGTCTCCAGCATCCACCCACTGCTCTTGAAAGTTCCTCCCCAGGCAGAGCATCTCTCTAAAGTCTAGCTCTCTAAACCTGATCTTGTTGTTGCTTGAATGTTTGATGGAACAACGGTTTTGCATGGCATGCTTGATTCTCTGTTCTCCCCCTGGATTCCCACCTTTCCTTCCTTGCTCCTGTCTGTCCATCCCATCCACTCCTGTTTTTCATCCCTGGCACCTTGGTTCATGCTGCTTCCCTAGTCAGACTGTCTGTGACCATGTTTGTGGGGGTGGCCTCGCCCTTCTGTGAACCCTCCGCATCCTAGGACACAAGGTAGAAGTGACAGAGCACCATGGGAGGGGTCCAGATGCTTCTTCATCTCCCCTTTGAGACCATGAGGGGCAAATTCCACAGCATATTTATGTTCATAATTTCTCTGGATGTTTGTGGATGACATGGAAGGAGGGAAGAATGCATGAGCCTGGGGTAGAGGCTCCGAGATTGGACCAGAGCCAGGCTACCGGACTTCCTTTTCCCTCAGCCTCTCAGAGGGAGAATAGGGAAGCTGCTACACATGAAGCAAGATCGTGGTCTTTTCATGCCTTGATGTGTCACCTTCTGGAGAACATTTGCGTTTCACAGGAGTCTTAAGGAGGAACTCACGAGTGATAATGGCATTTCTGGTGCTGGGGAAGATCACGGATGGGGGCTGTCTGTGCCTGGCTCACATCATGGCGCAGGTGAGTCCGGGCATTGCCCTTGGATAGAGCCTCTGCTCTCAGTGGCCAGCAACTGCAGAGCCCTCACTTTTTTACTTCTCAACAGAGCTTGTGCAGGGAAGCATGGCCCTTTTCCTTTGCTCTGGGTCGTGGGGTGGTGACATTTTAAAATACTGTTAATAGCTGACATTTATCCAATGCCACATGCAGGCACGGTACCCACATTATCTAATTTCATCTCCACACCAGCCCTGTGAGGGAGGCATTCTGCTCAGCCACCTGGTTCAGCAGGGGAATCTCATTTATCTCCAGGTCTGGCTCCCTCACTGGAGGCTTGGACTCCTGGGTGTCAGGGACTATGCCTGATGTTGCTCTGTGCCGTGGCACCTGGCACACCTCTGTCAGGAAGTGGGCACTCTGTGCTGGTTGGTTGAACAGGGTGAGAATAGGTGAATCTCTGGGGCTCCATCCTCCTCACAGGCCTGATCTGAGAATACTCGCTCCCACGCTACAGCCTCAAAGACAAGGCGGGACCTGAAGTGTGGTGTGTGTGTCTGCCCAGAGGCACAAGGAGATGGTGGCATGTTGGCCTGCTTAGAGTGTGAGCTCTGGGCCCTCCTGCTTGGGAGTTACATTCATTCTGCATCTTCCCAGCTGTGTGATTTGGGGGAGATGCCTAAGCTCTCGGGGCTCCGTTTCCTTTTGTGTAACAGAGGGGTAATACTATCTATCTGAATGGGTGTCTGTGACATGAGTTATTACCATAAAGTGCTCAGGGCCCTCCTGCCCAGCAAACACAAAATGCCTGTTATAGTCATTAGCAGACCATTAGGGATGGAGGGAGCTAGAGAGAGGGATGCGTGTGTCATTCGCAGCACCTGGCCTCCTGACCATGTGGTGTAGTAAGCGGTGTCTTTTCTCCTTTCTGTGTATCTACACCCCTCGGCCTCTCCCACAGCCTGAGGAGCCTGGCTTTTCGAGTTCATTCCAGCAAGGTGAGGGGTGAGGTGAGGAGGCAGCAGACTGTGAAGGACCTGTAAATGAGATGAGGGATTGAGAGCGCTGGGCTGAGGGGACATGGATGGTCTTATGTATGTCCACCAGATACTAGCACAGGACAGCTGGCCAGGGCATCCTTTCTAGCCCTACCACAGCCCCTGCCTCAGGGGCATCTCAGATCTGTCTTTTGGTGGGATGAGGGAGCAGTGAAGTGAGAAAGGAAGGTTCTGAGCTGATAGCACTGAGACCTGCATTCACTGAGGAGGAAACCTGAGGTAACCATGTTTGCCTGGGACTCACTAGGTTAGCATTCCTGCTGTCAGTAGAATGGGACTCAAGAAAGAAGTAAAGTTTATTTACACAAAATTGATGAAAATGACATTTCCCCCATATATGCCCATGTGCTTATGAAATTCTTACCACCATCTACATCTATATGTTTTCCTTCCTGTATATAATTTCCAAATGCGTACCAGTGTGTGTTGACACATATATGTAATACACACACACACACACACACACACACACATACATATGAGGCCCGATGCATCAAGATTCATGCAAGAATGGGCCTTCCTTCTCCTGGCTGCTGGCACCACTCCCACCCAGAGCCGCCTTTCTGCCTTCCCATGCTGCCCAGAGGCCCTGAGCAACTGAGGTAGTGCAGAGCCTGCGTCATCACCATGGCAACAACATAAGCATCCTCACCCACTCCCTGCCACTAGGCACCTGTATATGCAAATTAACCCAACATCTTTGTTGGGTTTATTTGCATATTTATTCCTGATTAGCTGGTGGTCATCAAGAAGTTACAGTCAATTAGCATGTTACTCTTTTATTAGGTAGACTAGAGGCCCGGTGCATGAAATTTATGCAGAGGGAGTGGGGCGTGTGAAGGGGGCAGTGGTGTCCCTCAGCCTGGCCTACAAAGACACCAACATCCTTCACCCTGGCCTCTAGCCAGAAGTTCCTCTCCTCTTTCCACACAACCTCTGGGGAGATGCTTGTCCTGGGGCCTCCTCAGGGCCCTGGCAAACGACACCCTGTCCGTACTTGGGGGCTTGGGCTTTCAGGTCTGGCTTCCCTGCCTGGCATGGTGTGCATTTGCTGCCATGGGAGTGGCGCCTCAGGAGTTGCCCCCTTGGACCATACTACTTGGGAGTGTATGTGTGTATGGAGGGGAGGAGAGGTGAGGCTGCTTCAGCAACAGTGATTTGGTGCCCATAGTGTGCCCGTGGGAAACACCCCTGCCTTGGGCCATGCTGGTCATGTCTGGACTGTGGGCAGGGTCTGCTGGGCTGCAACTGGGGACTGCAAGTGGAGGAGCCAAGCATCCATAGGGCTCAATCAGCATCAGGAACTGGAAAGACCCATTTTTCTGGTTCTTTGCCACCCTCTCAACAGCTGACCGTTCCCTCTCTCCATGCCAGTGAGGCCAGGCCAGCCAGCCAGGAACGGCCCCCAGCTGGCCCCTTTGCCTCTCTCCATGCCCACGTGGCCGGGCCACAGGGCCAGCCCCCTAGCCAGGGGCAGGGCGCAGAAGCTGTGCTTGCGGCCCCACTGGCCAGTTCTCTCAGTGGCCACAGCCATCTTGGTTGGGGTTTATTTGCATAATTTGCTCCTGATTGGCTTGTGGGCATGGTTTGTGGGTATAGCAAAGGTAGAGTCAATTTGCATATCACTCTTTTATTAGATAGGATATATATGGTTGACACTGAACAATGTGGGGGCTGGGGTGTCAACTGCCCCCACAGTTAAAAAATGTGCATGTAGCTTAAGTCTGCCCTCTGAATATGCGGATTCCCAACTATATGAGGAAAATAAGGTTGACCTTGGAACAACACGGGTTTGAACTACATGGGTGCACTTGCATGTAGTGTTTGGCTTTCTCTGGATGAAGGGATATGAGCTATTTTTAATTTTCCTAATTTACTCTATCTTTCCAATTTTCTAAAGTAAGCATGATCTGAAAGATCAAATAATTATATAGCTGTAAACTGTGTTAGACAAATGAACTGTGTTCTTTGTGTCAGACAAATGGGGCCAGTAGATGGTATGTGCCTGGTGTGGGAGGCTTCAGGCCAGTGTTTATGACCCGAGAGTCCCTGCCCTTTCCCAAGTGAGAGTGTGGCCATCTCACTGCCATGTGCTCCACATGCAACCAGAACCCCACACATGTTTGTGTCAGATGTGAGTCCCCGCAAAGAAGCAGAACCCGCACACATAGTCCCTCGTGCTGGCAGTGGAGGGATACTTGTCTCTGGTTTACAGGTTAGAAACTGGAGACTCAGGGAGGCCTGGAGATTTCAGCGGGGCCACACAATGGGGACTTCACACTACAGGAAGCTGTTCTGGGACATGTCTCTGGTCCCACATCCTCAGCACTTGATGGGGATTAATGGCTCTGAGAGAATAAAAGCTTGAGTTTTGTGACTTGTCCAAGGTCACACAGCAAGGGGCAGAGTTAGAACCAGGATTCTGAGCTCTATGCCAGAATGGAGAGGTGCTCAGAAAAGGGCCAGAGAAAGAAAAGGAATGAGAAGAAAAGAGTCAACACTATTTCCTGGAGCAAATAACAGAGTTTAGGGCATGTTGTGTGAGTGCATGCATGCATGTGGCATGCATGAGTGTGTGTGTATGTGTGAGTGTGTGTGGAAATGGCATTGTGGTTTATGTGTGTGTGGGGGGGGGCAGGAGGTGAGCATGGTAGTTGAGGAGTGGGGCAGAGGAAAGGAATAAAAGAGGCAGATGGAAACAGTTCATGAAAGCCAAAAACCTTAAATAAGACAAATGTTTATTTTATTTAGCGTTGATCACAGGAAAAAAATGCTAATGGAAGCTCACAACTAGCAGTGGCTAGTGCCAGCTCTTCAATGGAAAGTACTAGAAAGTACCCCCTCCAGGGAGGGCAGGCACCAACATGGCTGACAAGCCCCAGGAGGGCATGATACCTGTGAGGACAGCCCATCTGAGGAGCAGAAGGTGCCCTGAAACAGGGGCCTGAGGCTGGGGTCCATGGGGAGTTAGGGTGGCAGGCCCGATCACTTCTCAGACCTCTGGGACTAGATCTAACTTCCAGCCTGAAACAGCAATTGCAACATCAATAAGAGCAACACTAAACAGAATATATGAAGCTAACTTTCCAGGCAGTGGCATCAGGAAGCAGAGTTTTGTGATGTATGAGAGAAGGAAACATACCAGGTGGGCCCAGGGACTGCCCCCACCACCTGTTTGGACAGAGTTCCCATGCTATGCACAGGAAGGGGAACCCCAGGATCCCAGTGGACCTCCACATTCCAGGAGATGATGTTGAGAGCTTGGGAGACCATGGTGGTGAGAGTGCACTGGACAGTGTGCTGGAGAGGGAGGTACAGAGAGAGGACCCTGAGGGCTGCAGAGGGACCCCTCCAGGCCCTGGCAGAGTTCAGTTCTGCTCAGCGCATGCCTATAAGGAAATTGCCTGAGGTCAGGGGGAAACCACCCAAAAGGGTCAGAAGGGACAAAACATGAGCATGGAGCTCACCTGAAGGTGGATGTAGTTTCTGTCCTCATTGGCCAGACTGCAAGACTCACTTCAGAGGGTATGACCAACTCTAATGCTTGGTCAATTTTCAAATGTCCTGCTGGTCCCTCCTCTCCCTGCCAATGTCTTTCTTCTCAGTTACTTTAATTCATGGCCAGACTGGACCCTCTCTTTGATTTGGTTTTCATGGATCTAAAAGAACATTCTCTCTCTTCCCCACTCTGACCCCCTGATCTCTCATGCTTTTGAGTGTGTGAAGAACATGGGTCCATTTCCTGCAGAATGTCTCATGTGGAATTTGGTTGACTTCACTCTTGTGGTGTTGAACTGTATCCTCCCTCTTTGGTATGTCAACACTAAGGCTTGATCTGGTTTCATCAGACTCAGGTTCAATTCTTTGGGCAAGATCTCTTCTTGGATGGCACCTTATTGTTGAGGTAGTGTAATTCTGTAGCGATTCGCAATGGGCTAATCAGGATGGCTGCTCGGTTCACTGCTAGGAATGGAGTGTCCAGGTGTGCTCACTGTGGCTTCCTTCCTTCTTGGCCCACAAGAGTAAACCTGTTAGAATGCTCATAGTCAGAATGATGTCAGTCTTTACATGAACAACCTTGAATCTATATCCATTCTTTTCTTTTTTAATTCTTTCCAAATTTTGATCCCCTTTTTAAACCTTATTATTCATAAAAAATTATGGTGAAACATGGTATGACACAACCCTGGACTGTTGAATTCCTCTATCCTAGAGGTTAAAATGTGTTTTTTGGTTGTCACCCATGAAACCTAAAAAGTAGGGTGACTAATTGGGACTATGGGCTTTTCCAGGATGAGGGACTTTCAGGCCGAAATCTGGGGATGTACTGGGCAAACCGAGACTGGTTAGCCACCCCATGACAACATGTCAGGTGACCAGAATCATAAACACACCTTAGTATGTCTGAGTTCCTCAGGTGTTGGCCTTGTCTGACCCCTCTTTAAACCAGCTAAGGAACCTGTGGTTGTCTGGGCTTTCCAGAAATGGAGACCCCAGTCTTTTTCCTAAGGTGGCCTCTTTTATTGGAGAGTGTCTCTGTTAGAAAATGAGGCCTCCCTATAAACCCCATGAACTCAACTGTCAGCTGGAATTTTACTCCCCAGAGCCAAGAGTAGAATATTGATTAGCCAATCAGACCACTAACATCCGACCATGTGCCCTCCAAGCAAACAATCTAAGGTTATCCCTGGTCCTTACCTCATGTCCCCTCACCCCACTGTCCCACCTGTGGCCTCAGGATATTGTCCAGGTCCTAGGGTAAGAGGATCACTGACACCAGGCGGGAAGCCCGACTTGAGCTGGAGCGCATCCTCTGCAGAGATAAGCCTGCTCGCCCCTGCCTTTGAGAACCCAGGGACATGTGTCACTTCCTGGCCGAGGCAGGCACCTTCACTCTCTGCCTCTAAGCCTAGGGCCACCTGACCCCTATGCTGGGGAGAAATGGACTATTAAAAGGGAGGCCTTATGTGTCCTTACACACTCTTAAGTGGCTGGGAGGAGAAGGGAGTGCCCAGCTTCATCCAATAAGGATGAGCCAGCTATTGGAAGCCACTTGAGAGGATTTCAAAGTAGAGCCAAGAATTTAACTTCAAGATGTACTTTACCTCCCAAAATCAAATCATCTCATTTTCAGTACAGACACTCTGTTGGATTTAATGCTGCTGCTTTTCCAGAAATGCTTGTGTGGGATGGAGGTCAGGATTTTATGGACTCGGATGATCAGGGTGATTGTCCTGGGGGACAGGCAGGCTCCATTTAAGACGTCTCTCCTGTCTGATCTCTGTGCAGTCCATCCTCTCTGTCTTCCTCTCCTTCCTCCAGGATTCCTAGAAGAACCCTTTAGCATGTCATTTGCTTCCAGTCTTCCTTCAGAAAGCCTCATCTTCCCTAACTGCCCATTCATTCTAACTACCCCATTCCCTCCCAACCCAGTGTCCTAGGCTGTGTTTCAAGGGCCTCATTCTCTGGCCGCATGTCCCTGACAAAACTCTCTCCTTCCTAGGCCTTTGCCTTCCTTTTTCTGAGACTAATCAGCCTCTATCTGTTCCCACCTTGGTATTGAATGGTTAACTCTTTCTAGGTCAACCTCCTACAGGCAGTCTTCCCTGATTATCTTTATCCTTCTCATGGACCTTTAGTCTCTAGTGTTACACAAACTCACAGACCAGTTTCTCTTCTCTGGTGACCCTTTCTTTTCTCCTTGAACAATTTGTAAGTCCCTGGAGGACTGAGATGGTAATGCCTGTGTCAGAGACAGTGAGTGCTCACCAGAGATCCATGTTATCCTTTGTATTTCCAGCCTGCCTTGCTGGTGGGGGTTGGGGTGAGGACATGTGACTAGTTTCAGACTGTGAACATAAGTGACATGTGCCACTTTCTGGCTGAGGCAGTTAAGAACTGGCAGCAGTCCTCCTTTCTCTTTTTATTCCCTTCTACAGCGAACACAGATGCTGATCCAGATGGTTCCGCTACAGGATGACAGGCCCTCTGTTAGCCTGGTTACCTGCATGACTGTGTGGATCAGAACCCCCCACAGCCCTGTGTTAGTTAGATATGTAATACAAGTAAGAAACAGACTTTATCTGGGTAAGACTGAGATTTGGGGATTTTCCTGCTGCAGTAGCTGGCATGTTTTAACATTAATACAACATCTTCTTTCTTCCCACCATCTTCACTTCCCTCTTCTTAGGAGCCCTTATCCCAAACTGGGCAGCCAGTATAGATTCAGTAACTAAGGCTTCATAGTCTAAATGGTGAATTCCATGAGATGGTAAGCAGGACACAGAACAATGTAAGTGCATGTTCTCAGCACCAGTATGACCAAGGAAAGCATCCTTGAACTTGGCCTTCTGGATAAGGCCACCATCCAATCTGACCTCATGGAATGAACCTAGAGCCCTGAAGCATTCTGACTTAGTTTAGGTTCAAAACCAGGGCAGGGACCCCCATAGCTGTATGACTTTGGAATGACCACATGCCCTCTGAATCTTGAGCTGCACATCTACAAAATGACCAAAAGATGTCAGTTCCAGGGACCTGGACTATCTCTCCTCCCCCCCAGATCTGCTCTCTAGGAAGACCAGCATGTTCCCAAGGAGACAAGGGCTTTGAGGCAAACCTTGCTGTGGCTGTGTAAAATGATACCCAACTTTCTCCACCTCCTGGATATTTGATGTAAAGGAGGTAAAATGGTGATGCAGCAGGAAGAGGTCCTGGTGGGGCCATGGGACTGTAGACCATGGCCTGCAATATGTCTGGTCATTGGTTTTCTTTGGATTGGAGGACAGAGTGGACATGGAAGCCTGAAGCCTGAAGGGAGGATGTATAGGCAGTCCTGCCCTCACCATGATACCAGAAAGCCCCTTGGAGTATGGCTGTGGTTTTTTCATAATCTCATCCTCCATGTCATATTCAAGCCTGGCCCGGAGAAAGTGTGCTAGAAGGACAACTGACTTGACTCCCCTAGGGGTAGTAAGTGTGCTGTGGGTGGGTGTAAGCTGAGGCTGGATAGTACTGGGCAGGGCTGTAGCAGAGAGTGTCCTGAACTGTGAGGGAGGAGAGGTGGTGACCAGGTATATTTGTGGGGGCTGCAACCCCCTGGCGTCTCCTGGGTGAGGCTGGGGTGGCATATACGAAGCCAGCTTTCAGGGTTGTGGAGCCCGGAAAGGCCCCGATGAGGCGAAGTTTCTTCCTGCTTCCACGCAGAGGTGGGATGCCTGCAGTGCATATTCTTAACATATGTTCACCTTGGCACTGTGCTCCTGCCAAGAAGCTGTCACAGGGCATTTAACAGAGGAGACAGCATAGGAAACGTTCCTGTTGTACTTTGGGGAACCTGCAACTAATAGGGCATGTATGATGGGGGGCCACTGGGCGGGGTGACTCTGCCAAATCCTGTTTGGTCTAGTACCAGAAGAGTGGGCATTAATAGTGTCTGACGGCCAAAGCACAGGCCCTACAATTGTTGGAATAAAGCACAGCTGATATGGGCTGAGCACCTACTATGTGCCAGGTATTGGCTTTGGGTCTTACACTCCATCCTCTCACCAGCCTCACAGTTTATAGACAAATAAGCTGCCTTACTTGGGTGGACCTAACTCTCCAGAAATCTATCTATAATAATAAAAGCGTAATATGCTAATTAGACCAGGCATCCTTCCTGATGACCTTCTGGATGAAACCAGGGCTACAAGGGAAGCCCGGGTCCCAGGTGCCTTCTGGTGGCCAAAGGGAAGCCTGGGTCTCAAGTGCCAGAGGGAAGCTGGTGCTGGCAATCAGGGGAAGGAAGGCCTACTCTTGCACGAATTTTGTGTGTTGGGCCTCTGGTCTCAAATAAAACTCTAAGAAAATTGCATCATGATTTCCTTGGTGTCTGAATGCAATGAGCCCACCTAGGACGTGGGAGCCTACATGTGACATCATCTGATGCTACTTGTCTGATCTGTGGGTTTATGTGAGAAGCATGAGTTAACCTAAATAGTGCTATTTGACAATGGTTTTGGGAAAGGCCATCTCTGAGATCAGGCTGTGTGGTTTTTATCTTAGGGAAGATGTACATGTTATGGCCTCTTATTCTCCTCAATCCCAAATACACAACAAATGCTCATACACCTACATGGGTACGCTCCATAAACCTCACATACATATATACACACATCCACACTCATACATATGAGTTCATGGTCATGATGCTGCTCACATGACACGCGCGCACACACACACACACACACACACACACACACACACGCCTTAACCTACTTTGATATACACATGCCTTAACCTACTTTCATATACACAATCCACATCAAATTCCCTCATGCAACATGCTCACCTGCATGCGTAGCACACATAGAAGAAAGCACTTTGCACATGCCTTTTCTCTGAGTGAGACATTGTCTTTTAGAGGTGAGGATGAGGAAAGTGAGCCAAGAGTGCTCAGGCACTCTCTGCCATCCTCTGCGACTCCCGAAGGCAGCGAACAGTTATATACGGAAAACAAAGAAAGAGGGCGGCTGGAGGGGCCTGGCACCTGGGCTGAGTCTCTCCAGGGTTGGCGTGGTCCATGCCTTTACCTCCTGGATTGGTCTCCATATCACTCAGGTGGGGAAGAAGCACCTTCCACCTCCTCACTCCGCCCTGTGAGCTGGACACAGACATTCAGCCCAGTTCCCGCTGTGATCTACAGAGCCCTTTCCCTGCTGCCCTCCTTCAACTCAGGCCCAGGTGGTGGAGTGCTGCAGTTGTCCCCTGAAGGGCATTGACTCGTGGTCACAGTGTCAGAGCTGCACAGGCCCTGAGTCATGTGGGATCCCCTTTGTATTGCAGGTGGGGAAATGAGGCCAGGAAGGGAAGGGCGGAGCACTTAGCACCATGGCTGACTTTTCCCAGGTCCTCAGTTGACACTTGGTGAATGATGATCACATGCTGCGCGTGGGCCATTTTTTCCCATGGGCCATTTTTGAATCAGCTCTTGAGGCACCCTAGAACTTAAGGAATATGAGGGACCAGATGAATCAATATTTAAGTGGTGCAAAAGATTGTGGGAAATCCCAGTGCTGACCTGCTCCCCTGCTCCCAGGCGAGGGTGCCCACTCTTCCTCCCCTGAATGCATGCCTCCCACAGAAAGTGAAATTCCTCTTTGTCCCTCCTCAGGATTTGCTGTTATGTGTGTGCACCCACCACAGACACACACATACACATGCACTCACTCTTTTACACATGCACATACATGCACATGCATGCACACCCATATACTCACACATACACATTCACTTTCTTACATATGTGCATGTACACACACCATACACACTCACCTTTTACACACGTGTGCACACACATACACAAACACAGGATTCCCTCTCTGGGTTGAGAACTTCACGGAAAAGCAGATACAGGGAGGGGCAGTCTGAGTTCCCCAGCTTGGCTGCCCCTGGGGTCCCAAATGTCATGTCCAGGTTGGTCAGTGTTGAAATGAATTTTAATTCCATGTTTCTAGCCAAGCACTGGTTTCCACCAATGTGAGGCTGACCACGATCGGGGCCCTCCCCTCTCAGAGCTTAAGGTCCAGTGGAGGGTCATCCACAGAGGGCCACAGCTTGGAGGAGGGCTCCGGCTCACATCTGAACAGGGCCCTCTAGCCACTTAAGGGGGGGAATGACAGACTTCCATGGGCTCTGGCTATTACCTCTCAGAAAATATCAAAGGACACTTAGAATTTTGCGACATATAGTAGTGGTAGGCTGGAGCAGGATGCAAATCAGCCAGAAGGGTGGAGTGGGCAGCATGTGAGGGTGGGCCTGGGGCAGGAGGGCACAGATGGAAAGGACTTTAATGCTTTGCCAGGGTGCCTTTCTTCTGTGGGTGGGGGATGTGTTTAGAGTGAGAATAGGTAAGAAAGGTGGCCATGAGGGGCCCTGGATGTGTTTAGAGTGAGAACAGGTAAGAAAGGTGGCCATCAGGGGCCAGTTGAGGCAGGAAACTGGCATCTAAATAAAGGCGGAGGCCAAGGGGAGAGCCCTGGTAGCCCTGCTCTCCTGGAGCTTCCAGACCAGCAGGTGGTGTCACAGCAGCTGGTGGCTGTGCTGGGAGGGGGTCTGCGGGAAGTGAGGGGGATGGGTTGGCCAGGGGGTTCTGAGTTAGACCTGAGAAGAGACGGAGGAGTGGAAGGTGTCAAGAAGGAAGGCGAGGTGTCTGGGGAGAGAGAGGACCTGCTACCTCAGGTGGGGCAGGCAGCCATGTCACATCTCTCCTGTCTGCCTGGGGCAGGAGCCAGCCATTGTTGTCAGCCTGTACGGTCCAGAGCTATAGCCCAGAATATTAAAATCTCTCTCAGGCTTATCTCCTCCTCATCTCACTCATTTGAAATCCCTGCAATTCAGGAGAGAAAGTTACTTTAATTCTCTGGTTCCTATCAGCCTAATTACAGTTTCAATAGACGGCGGGGAGGGCTCTAAATGAGATCGGAGGACACAGGAACACATTATGTTGGCGCTAATAATGATCTGTCTTTGTTTTATCATTTCATGATGTTGCCTCTCATTTTGGCTGCCTGAATTCTTAATGCCTCCGAGTGGCTCAGAGATTGCTTCCTGGCTGCCAGGCCCGGATGCACTTGCAGGCTCGCATATGAAAACACCCGCCTGGTGCCTGCCTGGTGCCTGCCGCTAACAAGCCCGCCGCCATTTAAATTTCAATCAGCCCTTCTGTTTGTGTGTGAGTTCCTTGGATGGATGAAATTAGCAATTTTGAAAAATTGATTAAAATTGCTGGTTTCACACGCCTCAAAACATCCAAATCAATCTTTAAAAGAAAATCCGCAATTCTTGTTGGACTCACCATGTCCAGAATCTGAGGAACTGCCAAGTGTGCTGATGGGGAATGGGTTGCTAGTTTGGGCTCCAGCTTATCTGGGCTCTAGATTAACTCCTGTGTGACCAGAACCTCTCTGGGTCTCTTTTTTCTTATGTCTGTGGGATAAAGGGATTTGACTGGCTGGGGACCCCCACAGGCTCTTCCGGCTCCGACACCATGTCATTATGGATCTCTGCAGGTGGAATCAGCATTTAGACGAGGTGAGAATATTAACAACACATAACACATTTTTAGCTAAATCTAGCACTTTATATGCATTATTTATATCCACAGGATCATCACGAGAAGACGCTGAGAAAATACAATTATTATCCCTATTTTCTGGTGTGGAAATGGAGGCATCACCCTCCATGGTGCTCTGAACACCAGCCCAGGGCCTGAAGCCTCCCCCATGACCAGGTGAAGGCTGCTCTGACCTGCTCAGCAGAAGGTTCTCCCAGGGGAGTGGTGCTCGGGGCTCCCTGGCCAACCAGGCAGTGGCTGCTGGCAGCAGATGTTGAAGCCGTTCCCAGGCTATCTCTTCACTGTGCTTTGAAAGCTCTATTCATCAACTGTGTGGCAGTGATGATGCAGAGCAGTGAAATGGTAATAAAGATGGAGATGTCTCATTTCTCTAAAGAGTGTGCACTGTGCCACAGCACATACCCATGTTCCCGGTGCAGATAAAAACATCACGAAAGAATTACAAAGCAAGTATTGTTTTGAAAACACTCTGCTTGAGGCTATGGCTAGAAGCCACATCCCTTCACCTCCTGAGGTTCCACCGTCTGGGCCTCCTGTGGACTCACCTTGTTCAGTGATGAGGTGCTGCTGCTCCTCCACTTCAGTCAGTGTCACAGCCCTTGTCTATGTTTGTTAGGTCTCCAAGGCACAGCTGTCAGCAGTGCCTAATCACGAGAATACCTCGGGCTCTCCTTAAAGTGGAGGGATGCTCGGTGCCCACTCAGAACCGCAGCCCGTTTGGGAAGCCTTGATTCTCTAGACACACCCTGTGTCTACATGGATTAAGTCCTTGTGGTCTCACCTTCCAATCCTCTGGCCAGAGGGTCAGTGTGTAGACAGCTTGAATTCTGTTCACAACCCTATACATACTTACTGAATTTCTGGTAAAGTTAGTGGGGGGAGAGAGAGAGGCACTATGGGAAAAGCATGTTTTCTAGACCTGAAATTGAATACCAGGGCCATCACAAATGTTTTGTGATCTTGGAAAGTCACTTAACTCTCCAGAGCTGGATGTCCTCAATTGTCAGGTAAGGACACTGGTCCTTCTCTCTGGGCTGTGTTCAGAAGGCATAGTGGCATGCATGTGCCATGCCTGGCACAGAACCAGCAGTAGCTATATTCCTACCAGAAGAAACCCGTGGCACCCCTAAGGGGACTATTCTGAAGCATCTGTGAGTCCCAAAGTGGCCGGCCTATCCCATAGCATGTAATTCCCCTTTCAAGGGAGGAGGATGGAGGCGGTGCACTAGGCTCACTCCCAGGGAAGTGGCTGCTTCTTTCACTAACCTCATATTGCATTTTGGGCCTCAGCATAGTATAAAGCACTCTGTGTTGTGGAGCTCCAGGGAATTCACGCCTGTTGAAATAGCAGGTATAAAGCCTGCAGTGTCAAGGTTCTGGTTCCTATAAAGCCAGTGGTAGGCACACAGGTCATTCTGTGGACCGTGTGGAAGACAGGCTGAAAGGAGGCAAGGGACGGTGATGGAGTGGATTTGGCTGGCTTTCTTGTGAGTTCTGCATCTGCCCAAGGCAGCCTTTCATAGCACCTTGGTGACCATTTGTGCATCATGCAGGCAAAGCCACAGAATTGGGGATCCATGGGGACCCAGCAAAGAGTGCATTTTGTCTGGGAGTGAGAGAAATCCAGCTCAGCCTGGTTCAAGCCAAAACCAGGTTATGGGCATACATACAGTAGTCAGGTATGACTGGTTCTAGGCACTATATGGAATTGTCAGCTTCCGTCTCAGCTTTCATTCCTCTGTATGGACTCCATCCTCAGGCTGGCTGAGCCCACACAGTGACAGTGACAGAAGTGGCCCCTGAAAGCTCCAGGCTCACATCCTGTCTTCTCCAATGGACTCAGTCAGTCAAATCCTGGTACTGGCTCTCCTTGGCTCACAAGGGCTATGTGCCCACTCCTGAACAAAAGCCCATGGCCAGGGAAGTGGGGGACACTGAATGCTGAGGCCTAGCTCACTTGCTCCTCCAGGGCCTTCAGTGGAGGATCAGGGTGGGTGGCTCCTACAGGAAGGGGACTGAGGGCTGAATGGGCAAAGCCTAGAGGTGGCCAATCCCACTGGTCAAGCAGCCCAGGGCAAGTGGCAGAACTGAGGGTGCCTTCTCATCAATCCTGACTGCCCTCGCCCCCACTCCGCCAACACATTGTTTAAGCTCCCGGTTTTGACCTATTAAAAACACAGGTGATTTAAACAACTAGAAAAATCTGAATATTGATTAGTTTTGGACCCCATTAAGGAGAAAGCAGGGTCCCACAGCACTGACCTGCCCGTAGGTGGAGATGCAGGTGCTTGAGTGAGAAGAGTTGGTGTATAAGGGTGCTGCCCACTGTGGCTGCACTGCCTTCCAGGGACTGATGCCAGCAGCATCTGCTATAAACCCAGGGTGGGCATTTAATTTTGAGAAATTAACAGTTTTGTTAGGTGCCTTCATGACTTGAAATTAACATAGGTAGATGCTTTAATTTTTAAGAAATATATTCTGAAGAAATAGATGTGAAATATCATACTTATGATTTGCTTTATAATATTTCAGCAAAACAACCCCACATGAAGTAAATAGTGCAAAATGTTAGCAGTTGTTAAATCTAGGTGATGGTATATGTCTGTGGGCATTAATGATCCTATGTCTACCTTTGGTAAGTTTGGGAATGTTTGTAATCAGAAGGAAGTCCAGGGTGATGCTGGGACCTGCTGTGCTTAGTGATGGGTGGTGGCTGCTTTCCCGTGTCTGCCAGTCCTTGAAGGCCCAGAGTCCAGTGCCCTGGCTGAAGCCTCACCCAACCTCCCCGTTGTTGTGTGACTGGAAAGATGTCAGGGCCTTAGTTGCTCTGCTTGTGGATGAAGGAGAAGGTTGTTTCAGAATCCTGAGAGCTACCATGCTCTGAGGCCTGGGAGTCAATGGCTTAGAAGTGAATGCATATATTCCCACTCTACTGCCAGTGTTTACCAGAAATAATGCTGAATTGTGCCAAAAGATTTTAGGGGGATCCCACTGAGGTATCATGACTTTACTGATATTGGAACCTTACACTGACTGTTATTACTAGGATAAATCCACTGGGTCAGGTGAATTACCTTTCTATATATTGATGAACATAATTTGCTCACACCCCAAAAATATTTTTGCCCTATAAAGACTATTGGTCTGTGGTATTCTATTTTAATATCTTTTCCTGATTTTGGTATTAGGATAAGTTGACTTCATAAAATTAGTTAGGAAGTGTTTTCTGAAAGAGATTGATAGGTATGGTATTTTTTCTACCTATTTTAAAAATAGAATTTACCACTGGAACTATTGGAGTCTAGTGCTTTCTTTGTGGGAAGTTTTATAACTACAAATAAAATTTATTTAATAGATATAGACAATTAAGTTTTTAAATTAATTCTTGTGTGAGTTTAGGTAGTTTGTGTTTTTCATAGAATTTGTATATTTTGTCTAAGTTATTGATTATGGCATAAAATTTTTCTAGTTTTTTATCATTATCACACTCCTTATCATTATGTAATATCCCTTTTTATCCCTGGATATGTTCCTTTTTATGAAGTCTATTTGACTTGTATCAATGTAGTCAATACAACTTTCTTTTTAAAATTAAAATATTTATTATTTTTTATTGATGTATTATTGACATAGTAGAACTTTCTTATAATTAGTGTTTGTATGGTATATTTTATTCCATCCATCATTTATAACTTGCCTGTGTCTTTATATTTATTTACTTATTATTTCAAATATATTTTCATTAATTTCAGAGGGAGGAAGGGAGAGGAAGAGAAAGACAGAAACATCAGTGATGAGAGAGAATGGATCTGCAGCCTTCTGCACCATTCCTACTGGGATTAAGCCCCAAACACGGGCATTTTCCTTGACCAAGAATTGAACAGTAACCTCCTGGTTTATGGATCAATGCTCAACAACTGGGCTGGTCTTTATATTTAAAGTGGATGTCTTGTAGTAGCATGTAGTCTGGTCTTACTTTTTAATCTAGTCTGTCAGTTTGGGGCATTTGAATTGGAATGTTCAGAAAATTTACATTAAATATGATCATTGATACATTGGATTCAAATATATCCTCTTGCTGTTTATTTTCTATTTTTCTCACCTGTTCTTTGTTCTTCCTTTTCCCCCTCTCTTATTTTGTATCAATTCAGTACTTTTAAGGATTCCATTATGGTTTTCCTGTATGCTTATTAGCTATACCTCTTTGTTTTATGTTTTAGTAATTGCTCCAGAGCTTGTAATATATATGTTTAACTTATCATAGTCTACTTTCCAAGAATATTATACTACTTTATGTCTGATGTAAAAATCTTGCAACAGAATAATTTCTTTCCCTTCCTGTCCTTTGTGCTATTAGTGTCACACACTTTACTTACACATATATTATAAATCCCACTATTCATTGCTATTTTTATTTTAAGTAGTCAGCTATCTTTTAAAGAAAGTGAGGAAAACGCATAAGTTTGTAAAAATCTACCACATAGTTCGCATTTCCAGTACTCCTCATTCATTTGTATAGACTTCATTTTCATCTGGTATTTTCCTTCAGCCAGAAGAGCTTTATTTAATAAGTCTTATTATGCAAGTCTGCTAGTGATAATGAATTCTCTTACCTTTTATTTGTCTGAAAATTCTCCATTTTTCCTTTACTTTGGGAGGATATTTTTACTTGATATAGAATGCTAGATTGATAATCAGGTCCTCCTTCCTATCTATACATTAGCAATATTGTTCCATTGTCCTTTGGCTTGCATAGATTCAGCTAGGTAGTGTTTGTAATTTTTTTGTTATATTCTCCTATACATGATGAGTATCTTTTTCTCTGACGACTTTTAAGATTTCCTCGCTGTCTCTAGTTTTCAAAAACATGATTATAAAGTGTTTTGATGTGATATTCTTTGTATTTATTCTGCCTTGGGGTTTGCTGAGTTTTTTGAACATGTCAATTTTTATGTTTAATGAAACTTAGAAAACTTTCAGTTATTACTTCTTCAAATAATTTTCATGTTCTCTTCTTTTTTAGGGGTTTCTAAATTGCACATATTACAAACAACTTAATATGGTCTTACATGCCATTGAGGATCTGTTTAATTTATTAGCTATTTTTTATCTCATTTTTGTTTGGATAGTTTCTCTTGTCTTTTAAAATATGTACTTATATATTTTTTTCTGGACTGTCTGATCTGCTCTTGAGTATGCCCTATAAATTTTAAACTTCAGATATTGTAATTTTGGGTGCTATATGCTTCAGGTTTCCTTTAAAATAGTTTTCTTTCATTTTTCTTATGTTTTTCTTAAACCCTTAAAATCTTTATAATAGTTGCTTTAAAGTTTTTTCTGTACTAATTTTATTACCTCTATAATTTCTGGGCTTGATTCTATAAATTTATTTTATGGACTAGGTCACATTTTTCTGCTTTTGCTTGTTTGGTTATTTTTTATTATACGCTGGACATTATGTGTGAGGTTGTTGAGTGCCTGGACTTTGTTTTCTTCCATGAAGTGCACGGAGTTGTGTTCTGGAAGCTAGTTAGCTTGCTTTCAGATCACCTCATATTCATGAGATTTGTTTATAAGTATGAAAGCCATATCTAGATCAGCCTTTACTCTGGGGCTAACAGTCATATTATGAAGATGTGCCCTTAATTCTTCTGAAATCCCTGAGTATTCATTGAGGTCTTTCTATTCTCTTTGGTTAGAACTCAAATGTCTCTTCAACCCGCTGAGCTTCAATATTTGTTTAGTTGGCATTTTACTAATAGTTGTTCCTCCTCTGATAATTGTTCTCTCTCTGGCCTTATGGAGTATCGCTCTACACTCTCACAGCTGAGTGTTCAGTCAGTCGCAGGGGACACCTGTATAGATTGCCGGAGCTCTTTTTCTGCATAGCTTCTTCCTCTTCAGTTGTCCCATAAAGCCCAGCAGTTTCAGCTTCTCAAACTCTCATCACTGCCTTCTTAGCTCATGCAGACCATTTGCTTTGCATGGCTTCTCTTGAAACTTTGCTAAGACCAATAAGTGTCTCTGGGCAGAAATGTTTGGAATCACCGGGCTCACTTCTTTTGTTTCTTTTTTCTCAGGGACTGTGAAGGCTATTGTCCACTGTCTGAAAACAGTTGATTTATATTTTTTCCATGTTTTTTTCTAATTTTTTTTAGAACATGCGGAAGGCAGAATATAGTCCCTTAAAGATGTCCATGTCCTAATCTCTGGAACCAATTAATATGTTAGGTTATATGGCAAAGAGGAATTAAGATTGCTAGTCATATGTCCATTTACATGGCAAAGGGGAATTAAGAAGGCTTAAAATAAGGTTATCTTGGATTATCAAGATAAACCCAAAAGTAGAAGAGTGAAGAAAAAGAGAGAGAACCAGAGAGGTGGCAGTGTGAGAGGCTTTGGCCTGATGTTGTTGGCTTTAAAGATGGAAGAAGAAAAACATGGGCCAAGGAAAACAGTGGTTTCCAGAAGCTGGAAAAGGCAAAGAATGCATTTTTTTTCCTACACCCTCTAGGCAGTGGTCCTCAATCTTTCTAATGCTGCAACCCTTAAATACAGTTTCTCATGTTGTGGTGACCCTCAACCATAAAATTATTTTTTGTTGCTACTTCATAACTGTAATTTTGTTACTCTTATAAATAGTAATGTAAATATCAGTGTTTTCTTATGGTCTTAGGCTCTACAGCAGCAGTTCTCAACCTGTGGGTCGCGATAGGTTGAGACTGTAGAATGAGACTGAAAATACTGTCAGGACCCACAGGTTAAGAACCACTAGCAGGGTCACCTAAGACCATTGGACAACACAGATATTTACATTACAATTCATAACAGTAGCAAAATTACAGTTATGAAGTAGCAACAAAAATAATTTTATGTTTGGGTGTCACCACAACATGAGGAACTATATTAAAGGGTTGCGGCATTAGAAAGGTTGAGAACCACTGCTAGAGGAATGTAGCCCTCTGATGCCCTGATTTTAGCCCACTGAGACCCATTTTAGACTTCTAAACTTACATCTACATAATAATAAATTTATATTTTTTAAGCCAATGAGTTTGTGGTGATTTGTTATAGCACCCATAAGAAGCTTATACCATAGGAGAACTATTATGGTACCAGTTAAAAGAAGGAGCTATTCCCTGATATGTTCTTTAAGCAGACTGATACTTGGAATCACTCCAGATATTCTGACTTAATTAGGGGCATTGGTATTTTTAAAATTTTTTTCTCTGGTAGTACTAATATGCACAAAGGATTGAAAACTACTGACCTCACTCAACTTTCCCACTTTATAGCTCAGGACACTGAAGCAAAGAATGGCTAGAGACAAATGCAGGTGAGATCTCAGTCTGTTGCAAAGCCCACCTAAAACAAAGCGTAAGGATATGTACCTTGTATCCACCCGGAAGGCTGTATCTTGGCACTTGTGGCAGGAGGTCTGCACATACTTGGATGCAAGATGTAAATCCTCAAAACATAGTAGCTAAAACCAACCTGTTATTTATGCAAAACTATGGATGTCTGCAGTCCTATGATCAGTTTAATCAGCCTGATTACTACAGAAGTGCCCACACATAGACCTGGAGAAAGTCATTGATTGGTTTCGATCAAGGTGGTGAGAAATCTGATATTTAAGAGACTTCAACACTCAAGAGAACCAGTGCTCATATCAATTCCATATTTAGGATTGCAAACATGAGGCTCGGCTTTTTTCATTCATTTAATGCATTTTCAAAAAATTGTGTTTTTATAGAGCCAGTAGGAACCAAGCATTGCCTCAATTTTAATGTTCTGAGATTTACTGATTTATAGTCAAAATTTCAGGGATTTTAGGATTCTTTGGTGAGATTATCAGATGACAACTTTTTTTTTCTTCCCCTCCTCTCGCTTCTCTTCCCCTTCATTTTATTCTTTCTTCTTTAAAAATTAACCTTAAAGGTTGGTCATGCCTGGGCAGTTGGTTACCTTTGCCTGTGGACCATGTGCAAGTTAATATAGGATTGGGTTTTCCATAGACCCCAGGTGGGTGGCTTTGGTATACCCTGAGACTTTCACTGAGTGACCTCAGACCCAGCACTGGTATTGAATTTAAATCTGTATTAACCCGGTGAACTACTCATCCTCACCTGATGACTCCCTAAGAATGTACTTCATATAACTCATGTACTACCTTCATACAACTCATGTACTATCAGTGGCTGAGACTAATGGCAGCCAGTGGGCAGTGGTAGGTTTTGGGGTGCCTTGAGCCTTTTACTGATCTTACCCAAGCCCAGTCCTGGAGGCAGCCAGTCTTGGTACACAACGTGGCCCCTTCCATGTGTCCCTAAACCCAGCACAGGCAACTGCCAACCCTAGTTTGCTTTGTGGCTCCTAACAGATAGCCCAGGGCGGCTCACAGGTAGTGTCTGACACTGACTCACACCAGAGTCTATTCTGTGAGACCCTAGAACAAACATACCTGGTGGCTGGCTTTAAACTGCAAGCGGTAAACCCAAAGGGAGATATTGGAAGGCTGCTGACCCTTCTGGGGCAAATTCTGCTTTGTAGGGTCAGCACCTGCACAGCAGCTTGCACACTGTGGTTATGGGCAGTCCTCACAGTGGGCCAGCCTGAGGGTCAATCCCATCCATGGATGTGCCAACAGCAACCAAGACTCAGCTACAGCAGGAGGACTCACATAACCACACAAGGGATAGTCCTGGAGCACCTGGCTCAGGTGAATAGGGAAACTGTGCCTTTGGGTCCCTTGGGAAACCTACTACATAAGGCCACACTGGGAGACATTAGATCTACTTAATATATAGAAACAAACACAGAAAGGCAGCCAAAATGGGGAGACAAAGAAACGTGTTTCCAAATGAAAGAACAGGAAAAACTGCCAGAAAGATAACTAAATAAAATGAAAGCAAACAATCTACCAGATATAGAGTTCAAAACAATGATTATAAGGATGCTAGAGAAACTTAGTGAGAACTTTAACAGCATAAAAAAGGACATAGAAATAAAAAAGAACCAGTCAGAAACAAGGAATATAATAACTGAAATAAGAATACAGAGAATATCCTACATAAAAAAAGAGTAAGCCATGCCCACTAGCCAATCAGGAGAAAATAAACCCCAGCCAAGATGACCACTGAGACCAGGAGGCAGGCTTGGGTTTCCTCGACAAGGAAGGAAGCCAAGCTTTCCACCTGCCGTTGCTGGCGTAGGCCTCCAATCAATGCTAAAAAGTTTCAATTATAGAAGGTATATCCCAACAGAAATGGCGGCAGCCATGGAGCTAGGGAAAGCAGAGGCTAGGGTTGCCCTGGAGATGGAGGAAGCCAAACTTCTGCAGCTCTGGCAGGCCTAGACCTCCAATCCAGGCTACAGTGTTTCCATTATAGAAGGTAAATGTCCCAACAGAAATGGCTGCTGCCACAGAGCAGGGCAGGCAGAAGGCTTAGCTACACTCCAGGCTGCGAAGTTTCAACGGTAGAACATAAAATAAATCCCAGATCCCAGGGACTCCACTTGGGTGGCTAGGGGACGTGGCTGGCCTGCAAACCACCACATGCCTCTCGTCCAGGCTGTTCCACTCCCCAAGGGAACCCAAACCCTGATCCAGGACACCCTTCAGGGCAAACCAGCTGGCCTCCACCCATGCACCAGGCCTCTATCCTATCTAATAAAAGAGTAATATGCAGATTGACCATCACTTCAACACACAAGATGGCTGCCCCCATGTGGTCAAAGATCTTGCCCCCATGTGGACACAAGATGGCCTCCCAGAAGTTGGGAAGGATCAGGGCTGCAAGGGAGGGCAGCTGGGGGCTATCAAGCCTGCAGGAGAGGGCAGTTAGGGGTGACCAGGCCAGCAAAGGAGGGAAGTTGGGGGCAAACAGGTTGTCGGGGAGAAGTTAGACATCAATTAGGCTGGCAGGGTAGTGGTTAGGGGGTGATCAGGCTAGCAGGCAGAAGCAGTTAGGGGCAATCAGGAAGGCAGGCAGCTGAGCAGTTGGGAGCCAGCAGTCCTGGATTGTGAGAAGGATGTCCAACTGCCCATTTAGGTCCATCAGGATGGGGCCTAAACGGGCAGTCGGACATCCCTCAAGGGGTCCCAGATTGGAGAGGGTACAAGCTGGGCTGAGGGACAACCCCCCAACCCCATGCACTGGGCCTCTAGGCCTATCTAATAAAAGAGTAATATGCAAATTGACCGTACCTTCGATACACCCAATAAGCCATGCCCACAAACCATGCCACCAGCCAATCAGGGGTAATATGCAAATTAAAACCCAACCAAGACAGTTGCTGCCTATGGCAGGCCAGGGGTGGGGGGCGCAAGAGCCAGCCAGTGATGGGCGCCGACCACAGGGCAATCACTTCACTGGGTGCCCAGTCTTGGACAGGCCTGGCTGGGCTGGGGGCAGAGCCAGCCAGCAAGGGACCCTTATCATAGGGCGATCACTTTGCTGGGTGCCCAAGGCTGGGTCGGGCTTGGGTGGAATGAACCAGCGATGGGCAATAACTGGGCAATTGCTTTGCTGGGTTTCCAAGGCTGAAAAAATCTTCTCCCCAAGAGGCTTTTTCTGGCCTTAGGCAGGCCTGGCCGGGATGGGGGTGAAGCCAGCCAGTGATAGTCCCGAATCACAGGGCAATCACTTTGCTGGTCCTGTGACTGAGGTCCCCTGCCCAAGGACGGAAAGCCTCGGCCAGAGGCTTTCGGTCTTGGGCAGGCCGGGGGTGAGTCATCAGTAGGACATCCCCTGAGGGCTCCCAGTATGTGAGAGGGGGCAGGTTGGGCTGAGAGACCACCCACACCCAGTGCACGAATTTCGTGCACCTGCCCCCTAGTCTATATATATAAAAAGCTAAGTGACTGGCTGACCAGCTAACTGGCTGACTGATGTGCACTGACCACCAGGGGGAAAATGCTCAATGCAGGAGCTATATAAAACAACAGCAACTTTACAGAGTGTCTTCTTGAACTCTAGGACCCCTTGGGGGGATGTCAGACTGCCAGTTCTGGCCTGATCCCTGCAGGCCAGGCCAAGGGACCCCACCTGCCAGAAGAGCCCTGCTCATTCCACAGATGCCCTTTGTGACCTGGCGCCACTCCAGGTGTGGCCAGCAGGGAGAGACTATGGGAGGTTGGCTCTAGGCTGTATCTGGCCCATCTCGCCCAGTCCCACTCCACTGGCCACCTTCTAATTAATTTCCTTTCAATGTGCACTGGGCCTCTAGTATAATGATAAAGGGAATAATCCAATAAGAAGCTATAACCCTTGTAAACATGAATGCACCTAACATAGGAGCACCTAAATATATAAAGTAAATATTGATAGACATAAAGGGACATGTTTACAGTCAGGTATATCCACTTTTACCACTCTTATTCAACATAGTATTGGAAGTTCTAGCCATAACAACCAAATAAGAAGAAATAAAAGGCATCCAAATTGGAAGGAAGGAGTAAAACTGTCATTATTTGCAGATGACATGATATTATATACAGAGAACTCTGCAGATTTCACAAAATAAAAAACACCTACTAGACTGATATAGTAAAGAAGCAGGATATAAATATTTAGAAATTTTTTGCATTTTTATCCTATCTAATAAAAGAGTAATATGCAAATTAGCTATCACTCTGCTATACCACAAGCCACACCCATCAGCCAATCAAGAGTGAATATGCAAATTAACCCAACCAAGATGGCTATGGCCACACAGCAAGCAGGAGGCTTGGGTTTGCCTGGCACTGGAAGAAGCCAAGCTTTCCTCACACCCTGGCTGGCCCAGGCCTCCACTCAAGGCTACAAAGTTTCAATTATAGAAGATAAATAAATCCCAACAAAAATGGCTGTGGCCATGGAGCAAGCAAGAGTCTTGGTTTCACTCAAGGCTAAAAAGTTTCAATTATAAAAGATAAATAAGTCGCAGATACCAGGGCCTCTGCTTGGGTTGCTGAGGGGCATGGCTGGACTGCAAACCATCACAGGCCCCTCGCCCAAGCCATCCCACACCCCAAGAGAACCCCACCCTGATCCGGGTACCCTTCAGGGCAAACAAGCTGGCCCCCACCCATGCACCAGGCCTCTATCCTATCTAATAAAAGAGTAATATGCAGATTGACCATTATTCCACCACACAAGATGGCTGCCCCATGTGGTCAAAGATGGCTGCCCCCATGTGGACACAAATTGGTCACCACAAGATGGCCAATAGGGAAAGGCAATTGGGAGGGACCAGGCCTGCAAGGGAGGGCATTTGTGGGTGATCAAGCCTGAAGGGGAGAGCAGTTAGGAGTGACCAGGCTGGCAGAGGAGGGAAGTTGGGGGCAACTGGGCCTGTGGGGCAGGGCAGTTGGGAGGACCCAGGACTGCAGGGGATAGCAATTGGAGCGGGGAGGGGGGACCAGGCCTGCAGGGGAGAGCAGTTAGGGGCAAACAGGCTGGCAGGGGAGCAGTTAGGCATCAATCAGGCTGGCAGGGGAGTGGTAATGGGGTATCAGGCTGGCAGGCAGAAACGGTTAGGGGCAATCAGGAAGAAAGGCAGGTGAGCGGTTGGGAGCCAGCAGTCCTGGATTGTGAGAAGGATGTCCAACTGCCCATTAGGCACAATCCTATGGGCAGTTGGACATCCCTTGAGAAGTTCCAGATTGGAGAGGGTGCAGGCTGGGCTGAGGGACACCACGCCCTGTGCATAAATTTCATGCACCGAGCCTCTAGTATACCAATAATGAACTATCAGAAAGAGAAACAAAGAAAACAATTCCATTTTCACTTGCATTAAAAAAAAAACCCACTCAGTAATAAATTTAAGCAACAAGGCAAAAGACTTGTACTTAGAAAGTTGTAAGGCACCTTGGCCAATGTGCTCAATGGTTAGTGTCCACCCGAATATTGAAGAGTCCCAGATTCAATTCCCAATGCCCTTACTGGGTTTGCTCCCTGTCCTAGTCCAGGTGCGTGTGTGAGGCAACCAATCAATGGGTTTCCTCTCACATCCATGTTTCTCTCTCTCTCTCCCCCTCTTTCCTTCCCTTCTACTTTCTCTAAAAACCAATGGAAAGAATACCCGTGGGTGAGAATTAATAAAAATAAAAATAAAATAAAATTATAATATAGTAAAGAGAGCAATTGAAGAAGACACAAATATATGGAAGTATATATTATGCTTATGGGTACAAAGAATTTACATTGTTAAAATGTCCATACTACAAAGCAATCTATAGATTTAATACAATTCTAAAAATTTATATGAAACCACAAAAGACCTGGAATAGCCACAGCAATCTTAAAACACACACACACACACACACACACACACACACACACAAAATAAATAAAAATAAAGTCAAAATGAATTAAAGATTTAAATGTAAGACCCCAAACCATAAAATTCTTAGAAGAAGACATAGGCAGTAAACACTATGACATTTATCCTGGCAATAGTTTTCTTACTATATCACCTTGGGCAAGGAAACAAAAGAAAAAATAAACCAATGAGACTACGTCACACTAAAAATCTTTTGCATAGCAAATACAACCATCAACAAAATGAAAAGGCAACCTACTGACTGACAGAGAATATTTGCCAATGATAAAGGGTAATATCCAAAATTTATAAAAAACTCATATAACTCATTACTAAAACACCAAACAGTCCAGCTAAAAAATGAGCAAGGGACCTGAACAGACATGTTTCCAAAGAGGACATACAGATGGCCAAAGACATATGAAAAGATGCTCTGCATCACTAATCATTAGAGAGATGCAAATGAAAACCACAATGAGATGTTACCTCACACCTGTCATAATAGCTATCATCAATAAATCAATAAACTGGTGCTGGTGAAAATGTGGAGAAAGGGAACCCTTTTGCACCGTTGGTGGGAATGCAGATTGATGTAGCCTCTTTGGAGAATAGTGTGATGGTTCCTCAAAAAAATGAAAATAGACTTATGACCCAACAATTCTACTTCTGGGTATACATATGCCTGAATAATCCCCAAAGACTAATTGGAAAGGGTATATGCACCCCTCTGTCAAACAAACTATAACAGACTCAGATGCAGAGAAAAGAGTGATGGCTGCCTAAAGGGAGGGAGAGTTGGGAGATTGGATAAAAAAGGTGAAGGGAGTAAGAAGTACAAATTAGTAGTTGCAAAATATTCATGGGTTATAAAGTGACTCACCTAGCACCAACTATGAATGGTAGTACGTGGGTACTTGAAATCTCTGGGGAAACACTTTGTAAAGTACATAATTGTTTATTTACTATACTATACACCTGAAATGAATACAAACTAATATTGGAAGAAACAATAAATATTACTTATAGAAAAAATTATATGAAATTCAAATTGATAAAAACATAGGGGATTGGGTTATTCTGGAGCTCTTTTTCTACTTTGACATTTTAAAATTCTACAGTGCCCATAGGTGATTGGTGGCCATTACCCAGTTTAAGATTTTTGGATGATAATGACAGCCAGATGACTCCCTTCTCTGCTGCTTACTCCAGCATACTCTTAGCTTTTGCTTGGACTTTTACTCAACCATTAGTTTAGAGAAATCCATTCTGCAAGACGGCATTTTTGCAGATGGTTGAGGATAGCTGCTGAGAGTGAAGACAAAAGTGATGGTGAACACTTATGGAGTGTGTATAACTGTTCGTGGTTCTTGACTGCCAGAGCCAGGTTATAAATACCAAATATTAGTATCATTTTACACAGGAGCAGACGGGCACAGAAGGATTAAGTAACTTTTGAAAGAACATCATAAATAAGTAGCCAGCTTGGGATTTGCACTCAGGCCATCTAGAAACTGTTCTTAACCACCACCCTACAGTCAAAGGGCCAGCTTTGTGCTTGGATTAGGGTAGGTGCCATCTAAATGCCATGCTTCAAAGGACCAAAAGGCATTACCCTTGATGCCCTGTCATATGCCTGCAACCTGCTTTGTGCGCTCCTGCATTTGAGCAAAGGCCTCACTCCTCTGAATTGCTGCATCAAACAGACTATATTTAGATTGACTTTTGGTGCCTCTACTTTTTACTTGGTGACTCTGGATTTCAGTTTCCTTATCTGAAAAATAAAATAAAATAAAATAGTAATACCTCCTTCAGAGGGTCATTGTGAGGATGCACTGATATTGAATACACAAACACTTGGCAAAGAGGCCCTACCATTTATTAAGGGCTGGACTCCTGGGAGGAAACACTGTAGTCTGTTCATTGGCACCAAGGAAGAGCCCCAAGAAAGCAACATGGGCTGATATTTTATTTTTAATGTTTTATTTGAAGTAAGTTACAAATACCAACAATTTCTGAATATTGTTCTCCTAGCTTTTCCTAATGTTAGTATCTTATGTAATTTACAATGATTATAACCAAGAAATTAATGCTGAGAAATACTACTAATAAACCACAGATTTGATTCAGATTTCATTAGGTTTCTTTATTAATGTCCTTCTCCTGTTGCAGGATCCAGTCCAAGAGCCCACGTTGCATTTAGCTGTCATGTGTCCTTCCCTCCTGATCTGTGACCGTAACGGTGTGCCCTGCTGCTCAGATCTTGAAAGAGGACTGAGCAGTTATTTTGCAGGAGGCCCGCAATTTGTGCTTGTCTTTTCCCCTCATGATGAGACTGAGATTATGTATATTGGGTACTAATGCTATCTGAGTGATGTGCCTTTCTCAGTGCGTCAGGTGCACATGATATCGATATGTCTTATTGATGATGTTAACCTTGACTTCCTGGTTAAGGTGTGATCTGATGGCTTTCTCATTGCAGGTAACAGTGTCCCACACCCTTCATAGATGATAAATATTCTGGGGGAGATACTTTGTGAGAATTCAAATATTGTTTCTCTTCAAACTTTAACCCATTCATTTTAGAATCTTGCCTGCAATAATTATTATTGTGATGTTGTAAAGGTGAAATTTTTAATTTCCCTCAGTCATTTGACATTTATTAATTGGAATTCTTTCATAGGAAGAACTGCCCCCATTAATTTACTTATGCAGTTATTTATTTATAACCATATGGACTTGTGAATATTTATTTATGAGTTATAATTGGATATGCTCATTATTTATCTTGTTGTTCACATGTGCCAGCCTTGGCTGGGGGGGGGGGGGCCTTTCAAGGTGGTTTCCTCTGTCCTCTGACATGTGAGCCTGGTATACAGGCTCCATCAAAGCCGGGAGCCCAGAGTTCACATTAGGGTGATGTGGCCTGTATGCGAGAGTGAATGTGCTGGAAGGAGAGGAGATAAGAAAGGAAGGATGCCTGGCACCCTTTCTCCACACAGAATCTGCTTCTCTAAGACCCATTCAGCTCCTATGTTTCACCTGACCATCCCTATTTCTCTGCTCCAGTCCACAACTGAGAAGGTAAGGCCTCAGGAAAGGACTGGTTGGAGGCCACCAGCAGGTTGGGTGGGTGGTGAGGTGGGGGAAGTAACCTGAGCTGGGAGCCTTGTCCCTGCCCTCCCAGGCTGGCCCCTGTGGCCCACATGGTGCCTGGTTGCAGGGTAGCTAAGGGCTGAGGGAAGTCCGTTCCATCAACAGAAGCTTAGGAAACAGGAGGCGAAGTTTCTTCAGGAAGCCCTGGGGCCATTGGCTCTGTTCCCTCTCCTTTCTGCCCAGCTGAAAGGGAAGGGTTTTCTGTGCCAAATCCCCAGCTCCGGCTCAGTAGGGGCCTCTAATCCTCTCCTGGCTCAGGGACATGGTTCAACCAGGTCTGGCAGAGGTACCCTCAGAGAGGATTTTTGAAGGACAGGGAACAGGGCACCTTGTGGCCCCAGCCCTACCCAGGCAAGGGCTGGAATGTTAGCAATAGAGCATGGAAACAGGCACAGATTTGGAGCTGACAGTGAGTTCTGTGAGAGTCAGGGGCTACATTAATAGAGATTGAGTGTGCAGAACCAAGGAGGTGACAGGCTAGTGCAACACATGAGACCAGCCTGTAGCAACTTCTCTAGCATCTGAGCTCTTTGGGTCCATTTTGCATAGCACTGGACCCCGGGCTGTGTGGACACATGGCACAGCCAATGACAATAGCAAATACTCCTTTCTAAGCAGAGACTGTGAGTTCTGTCTGGCCCTTTCTAGCCTCCAGAAAACTTTCTTTTCCAATGAGATGGACAGGATCTTTTCCATTTTATAGATGTAGTAACTTAGGCCTAAAAGAGGAAGGGGTTATAGGTTTCTCTGGGAAGCTCAGATGATCCCAAAAAGAACCAGACCTTCCCACTCATGAGTTCTGAGCAATCCTATGATACAGTCTTATCTTTGGAGTATCTTCTTCCATATTTAATTCATCTTTGACCACTATGAGCAGTGTTCAGGACTCAGGAGGTGCTTGGAAAGTCCTCTGAGCATTCCTCGTACTTCAGAGGGTGGAAGGTGATCTTGGGTGGGTCTGGGAAGAGCAGCTGCCTTCTCCCCGCTCCCCGCCCCCGCCCCCCCCCCCCCCCCCCCCCCCCCCCCCCCCGCCGCAAGATCCATCATCCTTGACTGGCTGGATGACCGAGTAGAATTTGTGTGTAAAACGAGTGCGCACATGCACACATGCATGAATGTCTGCTGGGCGAGGAAGTGGCATGTGCTTGGAGGAGCCTGCAGAGAGGCACTTGGCTGGATCCCCACCCTCATCTGGCTTCGGTTGCATACTTCCTTCCCCAGAAGTCCTGGGGAGGCCAAAATGCACAGATGGCCATCTGGCTGGCACTTTAGGACATGGTCCAGTGCTCACTTGCAACCTTCTCCTGCCCCCACCCTCTTCTGCTTCGGTGGTTCTATCGAATCTGCAAAGCAGTGACTGGGCCAAGACAGGGAGGTGGTGGTGGTGGTGGTGGACCTGGGGCTCAGGCACAGGATGATCCAGGACAGAGCTACTCCCCACCCTTGATCAGACTGTCATTGAAGAGAACCTGTGTCTATGTTGCTCAGCTCCTGAGGCCTGGGAGGAGAATGCAGGGAGCCATGATGCTGTTCCTAGTGAAAAATTCCACTCATGTGAGCATCCTCCATGGCTCCATAAATTCCATTTCTAAGAGCCAATCAGAGGGATTGCAGCTCAGCCCCTCTACCATTCATTCATTTATTCAATAAGTCTTTCTTGATGCTTATAGCATGCTAGCACTTATTTTAGCCCCTGGGAGGGCCACCAAGATGAATAAAGAGCCATTGAATTTGTTCAGAATCCATACAATACTGACTCCAGAGTTTTAAGAGTTGATAGCTGAGGAGGATGAAGATATTCCTCCAAACCATTACTGTAGTGACCTTGGTCCCTGCACAATTTTGCAGACAGAGGTTATCTTAAGGGGTGGTGGTGGGAGGTCCTGAAGAAAGAGGTGAGGGCTGGGTTGGGGTCTGGGCTCTGGTCCCAGTGTTGGTGCCTATATCCTCCGTGTCTGGTAGGGTTGCCAGATTCAGTCAAAACAAAAACAGGACTCCCAGTTAAATTTGCATAAGCAATGAAAATTCTGTAGAGTAAGTCTATCCCATGCAATATCTGGAACATACTGATACGGAAGTTTTATTTATTCCTTATGTAAAATGTAAACTGTATTGGGCTCTCTGAGTTTTATTTCGCAAGCCTGTGGCTTGAGCAAGTGAGGTGGCAAACCCTGTCTGGGCCTCTGTGGCCTCATCTGCACCACACAAGTGAGGAGGAGGGCTAGTGGGAGCCAAGGACCCACCCCCATGGAGGTCAGACTTTGCCTGTTTCATGATAACCCCTGGCTCGTTTGTAGGGCCTGTCAGACATCTCCAAAATCTGTGGAAGTGAGTCTGGGTGGTTGATAGTCCTGCATTGCCAGACATCCTCAAACAAGAGATCTGGGCCATTTGCCCTTCTCAGCGATTTCCCTGCTCCTAGTCTGACCTTGACTGCTCCAGTATCGTCCAGAGATGGGAAGAGAAATGCTGAGGTCGCACAGCACAGAGTGAGGAACCAGACAGCCCTCTAGTCCCTTCACTCCCTGCCTATGTCCCCTGGGAAAACCCTGCTGGCCCTGCACAGTGTTCCTAGAAGGTTATCCTTGTGGCTCAGGGCTTCTGCCCAAGAAGGACTAATGGGTCCGGGGGCCCTGCCCAAAAGGTGAGGGGTGCCTGTCTGAAGCCAGCTTGGCCTAGAGTATGGCTAACCACTTTGAACATGAACAGTTCCACATGTCCAACAGGCTGATTAGCCACACAGAGAGAGGGGCAGGCAAGACCATGAATAAGGAATCCATATTACCATATTAAACGCAGATCTGGCGATAGGGGCCCAGCTGAAAGAAATTAAAAAGATCATGTTTTCAAACGCTGCCCTCCAACAGGGGAATTTTTCTAGCTGCAAGCAAGCGTGTTAAAAATTTCAGACACAAACGTATTGACAAAAACAAACAAATAAACACACGTTGAAATGCAGGAGGCCTCCTGGGTGTGATAGAAATCTCAATGATGTCCTCCCTGCTTTGGTTGTTGTTGTTTTTTTTTTAATGCAATTAACAATGATATCTGACAGAAAATTCTTCCATGGTCTGGCTGCCTCTCACCCATTGTTCCTTCTGGAAAAATGTTTTTTCTTTAAGTGCCTGCATGTTGGCGATCGTTAGGAGGAAAGAGCAAAGCAGAGTTCCCTTTATTTATTTATGTCCCTTTTGCTGAATTTTGATGAAGTCCAGGCAGGCAGGCAGCAGAGCATCTGGCTTCTCAGGAAGATGGCTGGGTGGAGAATTGGGGCCCAGGGCTGCAGACACCGGGAGTGCGGGTTCTTGATCCCATCTTCCCAGCAGTGGGGGATGCAGTGAGGTCTCAGTTTCCCCTTGGATCTTCTCCCGGGTCTTGCCCTCTCCTCGCCCGTGGGCAGGCAGTGCATGGAGTGGGCATCAGGGCTGAGAGCCTCGCTTACTTGCTGGCACAGGGTGGTGGAGGTAGGGGGCAGGCAGATATTAAGTCCAAAACAAAAATGGTGCTCAGGCTGGTGTAGATTGTAGTAACTGGATCTGCTGAAGGAGGTCTGCAGGATTCACGGGCGTTTAGGCAGGGGCAGGGGTGGGGGTCCTGACACAGGGGATCCGAGCCCTAACCTGCCTGTGCATCTAGGCAGGGGTATCAAGGGGCGAGGGAAGGCAGTCTTCAAGGGGCATGTGTGCAAAAGATGACATCACTAACTGTTAGAATTGGGTAAATGTTGGAATGGTGGCCCTGTAAATGAAAGGGGGGGGGTGGGCAGTTAATATGCGTGACATTTTTTGTGCACCTACTGAATGGGTGCTGGGCACAGGCCAGCTGGCATGGTGCCCTCCATGTAAGCCTTCCTGCAGCTCATCTACACAGTATGTGCACCTTGGTCTCACGGACCGTGGGCTGATGTGGAGGTCAGCCTGAGTCAACCTCTGTGAGAGTCAGAGCCAAAGGGAACAGAGCAGGACATACTGCTGTCATGGCAAAGCCTGCTCCTCAGAGGCAATGGGGAGGATTAAGCATCTGGTAGGAGATGGCGCAGGGAGCCCTCTAGGTCCTGAGAGGTTCCACCCGTGGGCTGGAAGAACACTGTGGAGAAAGCCTTGTGGGCAATGCTTGTCCCAGGTGATGGGCACATGATATGCCCACCTGCCCCCTCTGCCCTTCCTGCCTAGCCCACAGCTGATGGGTGGGGGCCTTCATGTCTGACATGGGCAGCTTGGCCAGTGGAAGGCTTGGGAGTCTGACACCCTGGGTCCTAGGGCTGCTGCCCAGGCTTATCATCAGGGAATGGGGAGTGAGGGCCCCACCCCTCCCAGCCTCAGCACCTGCTCCCCACACATCATCAAAGCATTCGCTAGGCCCCGGGCCGTACTGATCCTGCTGCCTCATCTGCCCAGCCTCTTGGTCCCCCCCACCCCACCAGCAGCCATCCACACTACCTGGCCAGGGAAGCTTCCTGAGGGCAGGGACAGTGCCTCTCACTCCGGGCAGAACCCCAAGTCTAGAATCTAGGCAAGAATATACAACTCACTTGCTGAATGTCTTCTGAGAGTCTGGATGGGGCACAGGCTCCTGGGAGTGGGTGGGATGGGTGTTCAGTCCCTGGCATCTGTGGCTCATTTGCCTGAGCACCATCACTGAGCACTGTCAACCTAGGCTGGCATTGGCACCCTATCTGAGTCTCAGGGAAAAATGCAAGGGTGACTTGTTCTCACTCCACAGTGTCCTGTGACAGCACCAATGTCCCCTATGGTACCTGAGCTACAGCTACTTTGGCAAGGACCTCACATGCACCAGCAGGTCCAGCTACCATTGAACATCTGAGAAATGCGGTAGGGTGGACACAAACCCCAAGTTCACTTCTCCTTACTCCACACTGCTCCGATGCTAGAAGGTTCTTCCTTCCTGCTATGGAACAAAGCATCTTCTCTTGGAGCTCCTGCACATTGATCTAGTTTTTGTCCTGTGGGTCCCTCTGCTTGGGGATAGGCTCCCAGATGTTTAAAGACAGGCCTAGTGCCCCCAAGGCCTTCCCTGACCTCTGCTTGCCGCTCTGCTCCCTCAAGGCCCTTGTTGGAGGGTCTCTCCACACCTGCTCCACTCCCTGCATGCATCTAGCTTCTCTTCCAGGGCTAGGCGCCATGACAAAGGCCCCTTCCTTGGCAGGAAGCCTGTATTGAAGCCCAACCATGCCCAGGAGTGCCCAATCCAGGAGAAAAAACACGGTTGACTCATTTCCTTGACCCACATCCCCATTCCCAAACTGCTGTGGAATGGCTCTAATTTGGGGTAGGAAGGCACATTTATTTCTTCTCTAGTAAAACCAGGAAATGACCTTTGAGACTCAGAGAGCTCAAGTAACTTGTGTAAGATCACACAGCACTCAGTAGACGAGCCAGCTTAGGGAATTCAAATGTAGTCTCTAGGCCTAGTTCCTTCCTTGAGCACCTTTGGGGAGCAGCTAGGGATCAGGCCAGGGAAGGGCTGGGCTGACGTGATTGATGATTCAGTGCTGGGTCCATTGTGGGTATTATTGTTGAGAACACAGAAATCGCAGCAGGACCATCGGGCCTACCCTGAGCCATGGACACACTGGGCCTTTGCCCACCTGACCAGGTCTAAGAGTAAATAAGGAAACCAGCTTCCAGCAGCCCCCAGGTCCCCGAAGTGTGTCTGAGAAGGGAAGGGAAAGCAGACAGCACAGCTCTCCTCCAGCCCCAGAGGAAGCCCCAACCATTCGGAAAGGCAGATGCAGGAACCATCTGTATAGTCAATAATGTCTCCAAAACTGCATGAGCTCAGCCAGTGGCCTGGGGCCTGGGGCTGGCGGCTGTCCCCTCTGGGTTCAGATGAGAAATGTGTACAAATGAGCTCCACATCCTCTTTCATGGAGGCCACTTGAGAAAGAACTTTTTTTAAAGGAAAATTTCAGACCCCTGCCTCTGTGAGGAGCTATAGAAATAACTCCCTGGGAAACCTGTCTGTTTGATACTTGCCACCTACAGAGAAGATGGTCCGGACTTCAGGCAGTGTGGTGTCGGGAAGCTCAGAGAAGGCACGTGGAGGGAAGGACCTGAAAATGAGTGGGGGAGGACCTCGCAGGTCATGGCAGAGCTTGTGTCTGGCTATCCAAGGGTTGGGGGCAAACGCTAGCTCTGTCCCCCTGCAATGTGGCCTTAGAAGGTGAGTGCTGGGCTGAGGGGCTTGTCTATGAACAGGACTGATCTGTCCTTAGGAGGTAGCTGCTTCCTGGATGCCAGGCCCAGTGAAGGAGCCGCCCTGGGAGGAGAGAGGGCAGTGGGGCTCCAAGAGCTGAGGGAGGCTTATGCCTCTCGTTTCCCCTGGTGTGACCCCACAGCGTGCTCTTGGACTTGGGGTTCTGGTGTCAAGAGGGGAGCACAGTGATGTGTAAAGTCAAACTGGCACTCTTATTGCCAATATGGGGAAACTGAAGTCCCACAGGGGGAGAGGTGTGTCTGCCGGAGGTCACAGAAGGGGAAAGGCCTGAACTGCTGGTGTTTTGCACCCCATGCTGGGCTTTGCCTATGGGCCACTGAGGGCACTCAGCCTGGGGATGGGGTAGGAAGCCAGATGTTTGCCCACTCGGCCTGTCTTCTGTGTTTCCTTATTAAGGCACCAGTGGCACTGGGCTTAGCTGGAAAGCAGGAAGGGGATTTTGTGGGGACAGGAGGAAGAGACCAGCTCTGCCCTCTGTGGGTGGGGGCATGGCTCAAATCACTCCTGGGCTCATGGCCTCATCTGTGAATTGGAGGCATGACTCTGGCATCCTAAAGCTGCTGTGAGCATTGGTCATTCACTGAACAGGTATAGAGAGGAGACTATTCCATCGCCAGGCACTTCTCCAGAAAAGGGACTGTGAGTGATCTAGACTGGGGATCCATGCTCACAAGGGCCCCTCTCTAGGGTGGGCAGAAGGCCAACAGACCAGAAGGAAAGGAATGCACAGGTTCCTTTCACACAGCAGAGCATGTGAAGAAGGGTGTGGGGTCGGTGTGGCTTTGATGAGAGAGAGGTGGGGGTACAGGCTGTGGCCACTAAAAGTGCCAAGGTCCTGGGACAGAGTGTGGCCAGCAGCATCAGTGCAATGGGGATGGGAGGAGCCTGGTGAAATAGCTGGGCCAGGCCTGAGGGCTGCGTTGGGTCTGGCCAGTAGTGGGTGCTCCATGACATTCAGACTGGATCTGACGCTGGAAATGTGGACATCCCAAACTTCACAAGTCTTGGCCGGAGTCTGGACAGAACAGACTGGTGTGAGGCCTCTCTTGGGGCACCAGTACCATCAGGCCAGGGGGAAGATGGGAAGTGGTGTCTGAGCACGTGGGGGGCCTGCGAGGTCTCGATCTGTCTCTGGTGGGCCGAGAGAAGTGAGTAGGATAGAGCAGAGCTGGTGAAGAAGAGGGATGGGAATGGTAACACTGCCATCAGCTGCCCCAAGAGACTCTCCAGACAGCAGGCACTCTGCGGGTGGAAGGATCACCGAGCCCCGGTGGTGACCATGCAGCAGGGAAGGCAGAAGGCCAGGGAACACTTGGATCAGCAATTCTGAGCCTGTGCTCTGCTGAGCACCAGTTCCCCGCGCCACCGTGGGTGTCTTCTTAACACACTTTCCTCCTCCTTTCTTTATAAAGGTCTGCTCTGTGTATCCCCCTTTCATGGGTTTCAGGTGAAGCAGGCTCAGGCCCCAGCCCTGTCATCAGGAGTAAGACATGATACGTCTAACCCAGAAGTTTCCAGACTTGTTCTGGTCGTGGGCCCCAGTCTCAGGAGTCTTTCTCACAGGGTGCCTGTGCTAAAGGAAGCACCTCACACTCTGCTTTCTTGGGCTCAAACAACTTAACAAATATTGATGCTGGAACACCTCATTACCCAACTGCAAAAACAATTTCTGTGAAGTAAAAGAAAAAAGGAGTAACTTTATTTTACTTTAAAATAAAGGCACTTACAGACTCACGGAATGTTCGCACACATTGGGCGCTGCACAACTTCTCAAATGTGGGATTTGGATGAGACATCACCACCCTGCTTGGTTTTCATTCAGGGCTTGCTTTTTATTATAGCAACCAGCAAACACTGCTTCTCACAGATATGATATCATCTCAGGAATGCAGTGTGACCTAATGTGGAAACTATGAGATACCGTGAGCTCGCGGTTCATGTGGTGCCCAGTATTGCTGTGCTTCCCTTGAAAATCCTAAACATCCTGCCGCACCATGATTTCTTTGTGTGTGGCCATCTGGGGTGCCTCAGCCCACAGTTTGGGAACTGGGTCTAAAGCAACCAGTCGCTGGTTTTGGCAGGGGAATGTGTCACGATTCTGGCCAATGAAATGTGGAAGAAAGACTCTTGGGAGATTTGTGGGGAAGGTTCACCTCGCTTGGGCAAGATGTTTGGGAGGAAGGCATCTCCACTGTGCTGGCCCTGGTAGTGACCCCCTGGGCGTCCTAGCATGCAGCTGCCTCTGGGATCCATGGAGGAAACCATCCCAAAGAGAACACTGAGGAAGTCAGAAGAACACGACGGAGGGACTCTGGCTTTGATGACATAGTTTGGCTGCCAAATCCTGGACGTGCCCACCTCTGGACTTCCTATTGTATGAGCTGGTCCCTTCCTGGAGAGTTTAACCTGTTTAGAACTGGACTTCCTGTTCTCTGGCAGCCAAATCCTTCCTGTTACCCCAGCAAAAGATGCTTGGAAAACACTGTACTTTCTCTCATCCATTTGGGGTCACCCATCAAAGTCTCTGAGAAATCCCACAATCCTCTGCTTACTTTTGTTCAATGCAGAGCTTGCCAAATTTACTTGACCGAGGAAACCTTTTTTCCACAGAATCTAATTAACATTTCATAGGACACTGTGTGCCAAAAAACACACTTTTGAAAGGGATGCCTTCAATCCCTCCTTGGAGCTCCTCAGCCCCGCCCACCCCAGAAGCCCTGACACAGATTCCCCACCTCAGCAGCGCGCCAAGGCCCACATGTGTTTCTGCTCAATGGGGGAGACTAAATGAAGCCAGATGTACCTGGGCAGCCCACAAGCAGGAGAAGCAATGATTTAATGTGCAAGCTATGCAGGGATTAGCTTGCCAGAAAGCTCCTAAGGAGGGGTGGGGACTTGCCACCAGTCTGCTAATGGATTCAGCAGAAATGCCCCTGTGGCTTGTGCATGACCACTGTATGCATGACAATAGTGCCCCTGACCATTCTATGATGACCTTTGTGCCCAGAACCTCTGTGCCCATGACCAGTATGTCTAACTACTATCCTATGACCCTATGTCCTTGAGCGCAGTGCCCACAGTCAGTCTCCATGACTGCTATGTCTATGATCTTTGTATTAATGACTCCTGTGCCCCCTGGCCATTGTGTCAATGACTGTTGTGCCCACAATCACTATGTACAGAAACTGCTCTGTACACCTCAGGAAAAGTTCTGGCTCTCACTCTAGTTTTCCCTGTTCACCCCTCTGGGGTGTCACTAGCTTGCTCGGGCCTGCTGTTCCCAACCAGGCCCCAGCCTTGGTGTCCCGGCCCAGGAGGAGGAGGGCTCTGCTGACCACTATCTGTGGGACCTGGGCCATTTCTCCCCACTCTGTGCCCAGAGATTATCCAACGCAGTGGTTTTCAAAGTGTCCTCTAGGACCTTTGGAGTGCTGTGGGAGCCCCTTGGCAAGTGTGTTTCGGATTCAACCAGACAGCTCTATTCTTTTTTATCCATTGGTTTATACATAGGAATTCATCGGAAGAAAAGGCTTTGTGGCAGAAAAACAAGTCTAAAACCACTGATGTCCAGCCATGCATTTGCAGGGAGAGGTCTGAGCCTTTCCTCCCAGCACTACTCTGGGATCCTTGGAGATTCGTGAGAGAACCAGAGCGGAGAAGGCAGGCTGGGGAGTGGGGGAAAGAGACAGCCTGCAGAGAGGCAGCGGTTCATTCTCCCTGCTGGCTTTGTCTGCAGTGACCTGGGAGAAAAAGCCGTTTGAAAGAGTCAGCGATGAGGCCAGGAGCTGCACAAAGCAAGCTTCTCAATCCTGGGCCCCTGGCGCGGACCCAGAGGCAGGCTGGGAATGAAGTGGGCCTCAGAGATGGAGTGCTTTTCTTTGCTTTGCCGAGGTTGAAAGCTGTGCAGGCCACCTACACTAGCCAGGCGCCTTAACACAGAACTGAGCTCTTGCTTCTATGGCTGTCTGAGTTCGATCCTGGCCTCAGTCTGCCCAGAGGTGCAGATTCAGCAATGGGTGCTTTAAGAGGGGCATGCTGGGCCAACTGCTCCAGCTGGCACCATGGACACTGTCCCAGGGCCCACAATACTCTCACCCGCCCACAAAATATTTTAATTTATTTTAAAATCAGAAGAAAAAACAAACTTTTAAGTCAAAGAAACTCTTTAAATATGCCATATTAATACATTCATCTTTATACCAATGCAGTTATAAACAATATTAATATATAACATCAATATGTATTATTATTATATTAAGACTAAGTATATGTTTTGGAGGAAGGGGCCATAAAGGGAAGAACACCATCCAAGTTATGGTGAAGTTATGGCCCTGGGTGACAGTGGACTTCAGCTCCGTGTTCATTTGCTGGGGCTGCCAAATACCACTGACTGGAGGGCTTAGACCACAGAAATGGATTTTCTCATGGTTCTGGAAGTCTGAGATCATGTTTCGGGAGCCTCTCCCTTGGCTTGTGGAGGCTGCCTTCTCCCTGTGTCATCACATGATCTGCCCTCTGTAGCTGTCTGTGTCCTTATTTCCTCTTATTAGAAGGACACTAGTTATACTGGTTAGGATTAGGCTGCACACTAATGACCTCATTTTAGCTTAATTACCTCTTTAAAGACCCTGTGTCCAAATACAGTCACATTCTCAGATACTAGCAGTTAGGACTTCTGTATAGTAATTTGGATGTATGCAATCCAGTCCATAATAGGTCTTCTCATTTGAGTTCATGTTCTTCCCATGCAACAGTAATGCTCTCCATCCCTCCCTCCCTTCTATGAAAAGACAAGGGCTCTAAGTAGAATGTGCCCAGTTTGAGAGGAACCTGTTCTCAGGGGGAAACCTTCCAAGCTCCCACCCCCTTCTCTCTGTAGGGTGTAAGTCTCCAGGCTCTCCAGTGCTGGCTCCAGCAGGTTTAAGCTGTTAAAAGGAAGACAAAGGGCACCTGTCCTGGTGGTCTCTGGTGCTCCCTCTCTGTGGATGTCAGAGCTTGATTAAACTGCATTCATAGTACTGAAACTCCAGGGCTATAGGGGTGATTATGTATGTGTAATACCCTCATGTATGGGCTTCCTGTCTCACAACAAGGCCAATGTTAGAGAAGCTGCCCTCCCCGCTGTTCCAGCACTCTTCAGCTCATCCTAGCCATCCCCAATGGGTGAGGTTGACACATGGGGTTCTTGATATTAAAATGGTTTAATTTCCTTAGGGTTGAAGTAGAGGATCCAAGAAAGTCTTAGCCTCCCGCGTGCTGGGAATTCTTGCTGTTTTATTAGGGTTTTGTCAGGAAAGAGAAATTTTAGGGTGAGAGCCCTAGGCTACTCCTGTTTCATTGTCATTGAACAACTATTCTCCTGCCCTTGAAAATTAAATGTTACTTTCAGGAGTAGATATCTCAATGAACTTTGTGAAATTGGCTTTTATTTTAAACTAGAGGCCTGGTACATGGAAATTCATGCACTGGAGAGGGGGGTCCCTAAGCCTGGTATTCCCCCTCTCACAGTCTGGGAGCCTTCAGGGATGGGAGGTGACCTGGTGATCAGGAGAAGGCAATACCCCATCACACCTCTGCTGCTGCTACTGCTGGTAGCGCAAGCCTCGACTGGCCCTGATTACCTGAGCCTTGGGCCAGCCCTGGGTGGCTGGTCAGCCAACATCAAAGGCTTGCCTGCACCTATATCCAGCCCTGGGAAGCTGGGCAGTTGCCATCTGAGGCTTGCTTGTGTCTCGAGCTGGCCCTGGGCAGCTGGGGGGCTGAGGGGACTGGGGGACTCTGGAGGCAGGTGCACAGAGTGGCTGAGGGAACTGGGAGCCTCCATCTTGTGGCTGTGGGCACCACCATCTTTGAGGACAGGGCAGTCAATTAGCATATTCCTTCTTTATAGGCTGTGGGTGCTGCCATCTTTGCAATGACATGAGGGTCAAATAGCATATTCATTCTTTATTAGATAGGATGGGTCCTCCCAACGTTAACCCAAAAATGAGAAAGAGGAGAAAGAGAAGGAGAAGGAAAAGGAAGAAAAAGAAGTGGAGGAGGAAGAAGAGGAGAAGGAGGAAGAGGAAGAAGAGGCAGCAGTGGTGGCAGGAGAGGGCAGAGTGTTGGATAGCTGGATTCCCACTTGTTGGCCCTGTGATGCAGTGGCCTGACCTCTCCAGTCCTCACACATGAGCTTCAGCATGTTTTTGTTATTTTGCTCCTGTGATGTGCTCCAACACCTTGGTGAGTCATGTGATCTTTGATGTCAGATACAAGGACATGGGTTGCAATCATTCTAGTACTAGAACCAGCCCAACTTGGGGACAAGATGTAGACTGGTGACCCAACCTGAAAAGCAGGCCATGTAGAAGGGAAGATGCTGGTGGGCTCTTGTCAGTCACCCCTCTCTGCCTGGTGCTTACCAGTGGGAGAAGAATTAGGGCTGGCGGCTTGAGGTCTGGGGGTCAGAGACTCATTTCAGTGTGGCTTTGTGCAAGTCCATTTCCTCTCTGGACTTCGGCTCACCATCTCTTGAATGAGGCAGTTGAGTCAAATGAATTCATTGGTGCCCACTAGGGACCAGCCACTAGGAGATGTTGAGGATGCACAGAGACAAGAAGATGAACCCCCAGCCCTCATGACGATAGGTAACCTGTTATAAGTCAGGCATGTTCACTTACTCATTCCTCATCCTCCCAAAACATGCATCTTTTATTTTTTTTCATTATGAAAGCAGTTCATGCTTATTATTTAAAACACATATACAGATAACTGAGCTAAGGCAAACAAAGGCAGAAATGATCCCCATAAATCTCACATGCCCAGAGACAACTACTGCAGGCACCGTGGAATATGTTCCCCCAGACCGTTTCCTATGACTATGGATACGCATACTTACACAGAGAAACAGAATAGGAACACAGACCATTTATCTTCCCAGCCCTCACAATCACTCTACCAGGTGCTTAGTGTTATTATTTTACATTATAGATGGAGGAACAGAGACGCAGGAGCTAGGTAACTTTTTCAATGTGGCAGGACTGATGCAACCCATGCCTGCTGATATCATGGCCAAAGCTCTTTCTCAATGTGGATACCTGTGAGGGAACCAGGGAGGGAATGGGGGTTGTTCCAGCCCTAACCATGCCAGCTGGAACAGGACCACTTCAGGGCAGCTGGGTTGGGGGCACAAAATTCTCCCTCGAGCAGTGTCCTTAGGAACACGGTGGACTGTGTCAGGTGAAGAAGCAGCAGGAAAAATACTTCAGTCACAGGGAAGAAATGAGCAGAGTCAAAAAGAGGAAAGTCTACCAAGTCCATAGTCCCTGGGCACAGGGTGGTAGCCAGGGCAATCTGATGTGCATAGTGTTTGTGGTAAGGAGATGCAGGGGGAAGGGTATGAGGGGAGCTGGGAGGTGTGGGCTCAAGAGGGCCATGAATGATCACGCTCAGTTCTCAGCTTTCTCCTTAAGGTGGTGAGAGCTATGGAGGACTCTTAACGGGATATGAATGAATCATTTAGCAGAGTCCTCTGGAGGTCATATGCAGGGGCAAGAAGAGTCTGCAATTATTAATCCGTTAACATGTCCAGGAAAGGGTGTCAGATAAAGGGACAAGGGATCCAGGTCCCAGGTGCCTTGGGAAGGTGGCTTGATAACCCAAACATAGGTCCGATGAAAGCATATTTCCCAGGCCAATGAGGAAGCACATGAAGCCCCGGATGTGTGTGGCTGAACTGCAGATGAGTGCATCACATAGAGGGAGGGAGAGATCCGGGAATCAGGGGCTGGGTTGCCTGCACATGTTTGCTCCATCTCCAGCATGGGTAAGGCCCCTCCACTGTGGGACTAGGTAGTATTGTTTAAGTTGTCACCTGAGTGGCTTTTGTCTAGGAGGATTGATGTCCTGCATTCCACTGAGCAAAGTCAGGCACTGGGTCATTCTCCTGGTGTCTGTGGACATCAGGAAGTGCTGGGAGTAGGGCATTTATCAGGGCAGTGCAGTTCTGAGAAAGTGCAGACCAGGCTGGCAGGGAGCCCAGAGACCAAAGCTATCTCTGGGTGGAATCCCACATGGGCAGGAGTGGCCCATCTCTAGCATCCCAGGCAGCCAGGTAGTCATTCACAGAGCAGCCCTAGGGAAATAGGTGCAGCCTGCCATGAACTTAGCGGTAGGGGCAGAGGGCACCACTGGTGGCTGGCACCATCTCTGCTCCTGCAGCCGGGTCTCTGGAGGCAGATCTGATTGGACCTCATGGCTGCCATGGTTGGCTGAGAGCCTGGCTCCATGCAGTCCTCATTCTGCAATTCAGGCTCCTCAGAGAAGCTACTGTCTGGAGTGTTGCTGGTCACTGTGGCAGAGTTAAAATGATACCTCGAGAGGTCCTCACACTGACCATTAAAGGCTCTAGGTCAGAAGAGCCCATATCAACTCCACTGGTGGGTCACCCATGGGCCAGCGCTGATTACCTGCCCTGGGGACCCCGCAAGTGGAAGCGCTCCACCTGCCTGGAAGGTGAGGATGAAGAAACAAAGGAGAGAGAGAGCAGTGAGACTGCATTTCTTTGCCAGGGTAACAAGCAAAATTTCTTCCTTTTCTTTCCCTTGCCACCTCCAGTCAGGCTGCAATTTGTCTTGAGAATCATACCTGAGTAGTTGCTGCAAAGGTGTCCTCTCTCCAGGCCACTGGGCACAGGGCATCGGGAAGGAAGGGGCAGCTCATGCCACCCTCCGACAGCAGCACAGTGTTGAGAAGACTTGCAAATCAGCCTGGGCTGCTGCCATCTGGGCCTGCCTCTGGCAGAGAGGGGATGAAGACTGCCAGTGGGCAAGCAACTCCCCATTGAGACCCCAGAAATGCCCTTTCCCCACCACCATCTCCAGCAAGCCCTAAGCTCACCCAGTAGGGTCCTCTTTTGGCTTAAGCCTTGCTAAGACATCTTCTTTTAAAAGAAGGAAACTTCTGGACAATCCAACTACCAAATTGTTGAAGGGCAACTATGTGTGGGTCTCAGTGGGGCCACAGGATGAGACCCCAGTTCTGGTCCTTGAGGAGGCTGAGATGAGTCTAGGCTTCCATGCTCATGGGAGAGATTCAAAATGACTTTGGGCAAGTTCCTTCCCTACTTAGGCCTCATTTTTCCCACCTCTAAAATGGGAGGGGTTTGGACAAGGTGGGCACAAGAGGCTGGGTGATTAACTATTTAGTTAATTGGTTTGATGGCTAAAGAAGATCTGAGTTGTGTGACCTTGTGTTCATACCCAGGAAGCAGTCCTGTCTTTGAGATTTTAGGCTGGCCTGTTGGTGAGTTAAGCCAGACTACCAACTCTGAATTCAATTCCAGTGAAACTAATTCACTGGTAAAGTGAGTCAGGACAGGATGAATAGAGAGGAGGGCCAGGCAGGCTCTCACCCACAGGCGTGCGATACTGTGGCCCTGAGCCTGGTGCTGCAGGTGGTTGCAGGGAGACTGAGGCAGTCCGATGATGTGGACGGGATGGAAGACAAAGAGAAGAAACCAGAAGGGGACTGGCCAAGGTACAGCCATGTACAAAACAGGGGTTCCCTGAGCAGGCCTGCTCTCCTTTGCTGTAACCCTTCCATGCCTGGCACAGGGCAGGCCCACAGGCAGCATTAATTAAAACAGGTGACAGCCCTCCAGGCTGGAATTTCCAGGGCAGAACCTGCAGATAAGGCTGGAACACTGTCCCTCCCACCTGTCCATCTGACCAGGCCTCTGAGCTGTTAGGGCTGCAGGTCTGCTGCCGCTCTGCAGGGCCTGGGAAAGGAGCTGAGTTGAGTCCATTAGCTCAGTGCAAGTCTTCAGAGAGCATGCAGGGGGATTATCTGCTGCTTTGATGCCTCCTGACTTCCCAGGACCACCCTTTTGGGACTTGATCCAAGTAAGTGAGTGATACCATCATTAGACACAAGGAGTCAGCCGTCTGTTTCCTCCTCCTCTGTGTCTAGCCCAGGGAAGAAGCAAAGGTTGGAAAGGCGGAGGCCTCCAGCCTGGTCTCCGCTTCTGCCCAGAGTGTGGCCAGGGCCATGCCCCGTGTCTTCTGGGGCTGCTTCCTCACCTGTAGAAACAGGGTGTGAGTGCCCTTTGCTCTGGGGTCCTTCCAAGTCTGGCAGCCTCCAAGGTGACATCCAGGGACCAGAGGTCGGCCTGGCCCTGGCCCTGCCCCCACATCTTCCCAGGGTCCCCTCTCCTCCCTGCTGATAGGTGCTGAGGGTGGTGGCTGTGATGCCCTTGACTTGTTATGAGTGAAGAATGACAGCTAGGAGAATGTTAATGACCACCTGCCAAGCACAAATCAAATTGACTCTTGGTGGCCCTCCTGGGGAGGATCAGGTGGGGATAATAAGAATGAGGATGTGCCAGGGAGAGGGGAGAGGCAGAAAGGTGTATCTTCTATGATTGTGGTAAAAACAATAGTCTCCATTTATCAAGAGCTTGCTTAATCTATACAGAGCACGGTGCTAACAACTTTACATTACATAGCATCTTGTCTAATCTGCAACATCGAGAACCTGTGACCAATGGCAGAGTCAGGAGGTGGTGTGAGGTCAGTGCAGACCTCTGTGAGGGCTGCTGCTCCTCTCCAGCCCCTCGGGGTACAAGTGAAGGGGGGGGCTGTTTTCCCAGCGAGTCCCCAGCAGGTCCTCTCTGGACCCAGTGTTTTCGATGGTCACAGTTACATGGGATGCTCATGAGACTTCACTGGAGCAGTGGCTGGGCACATAAGTCAAAAGCTCCAATGTGTAAGAAAGGCAACTTCCTCGATTTTCCTACAACAATTCGCTTTCTATTCTTGGTTCCCATTCCACCAAGGTGCACACACAGGATGCTGTGCATCTGTGGCCTCCTCTTTTGGGGATGTGTGAGTTCTGGGAGCTAGTGCAGGTCTGGGGTGGGTGGACACCGGCTTCCTGGCCTGTCCTTCAGGCACCTTGGCTCTCAGGTGTGCTCCGCACAGGTGGAATAGAGATGTTGCTGCAGCAGCTGCAAAGCCCTACACACTGGCAGCATCCTCTCTTCTTCCTCAACAGGCCTGGGCACCCTCAGCTCGATCTGATGCTCCCAATACCCGAGACCCATCGGGCATGAAAGACTGTGAAACTGTCTGAGGCCCTATCTGCTTAGTTATATCCTGAAGCCACTTATTTTACAGAACCTTCCCTCCTCTCAGCTCTTCTTCCCCTTGATCTATTTGGGAGTTTTGCTACCTGCCTGGGTTGGGGGGGGGGGGGGGCGGGGGAGGAGAGTGTGTGTACAGGGCTCATCTCTCTGAGACCTACCGACAGCTCCTCTCATCACTCCCTTCAGTGTCACCACCGTAAGCCCTGGGCACCAGACTTGGGGTCTGGGAGCACCTGCTGGCACTCACTGTCCTCTGTACTACATCAGAAATCATCAGTCCTTCCCCTTTCCCAGTGGGGATGGCTCTGGACTTCCACACAGGGGAAGTGATTTCCAGCGTCTCTGTTTCTGCAGCTCTATCCCCTTTCTGAGGTGGCTAGACAAGCCTCCAGGGCCTGAGTGAAGAGATAGGCCTGAAGGAAAGCTGAGAGTAAAGATAGAGGCAGAGGCATGAGGGCGGGGCCCATGGGAACCGAGGCACAGAACGAAGGTGCTCTCTAGGTCTCTGTCTCTGGGGCTTTGTACCTGAGGAAGCCCCTCGGGGAGGGCGTCACATCCTACGGCAGCTCTAATCTGGTCCTCCCAGTAGGCCTGGCAAACAGGAGGAGGCCCTCAGAAAGTAGGATCGGTCCTACAGAGCTCCAATCTACTTCAAGCCCCAGGTCCATTACTGAGTCTTGGGGGACTCTAGGGAGGATTGAAGACCCAAGTGTACATCCTGCGCATCAGCGGCAGCATCCAGACCACAGCCTGCTTCAGGCCACCCCACCCCATGCCAGACAGGCTTGCTCCCACCTGCAGGGTGTCCTGCAGGCTTCAGGTGCCACTGGTGTGACAATGGTTGTCTTACAGATAAGGAAACTGAGGCACGTGTGTGTGTGTGTGTGTGTGTGTGTGTGTGTGTGTGTGAAGCTATTTGCTTAAGGTCACTCATCCAAAGTGAGCAAGCAGGATCTGGTCTGTCTGGCCCAAATCTCCCATTTTTCCTTTTTTTTTTTTTTTTTTTTTTTACTGCGGCTCATTGTCTATGAGGTTTCACAGGTTATTAAAAACTGCAGCCACTGAGAAATCCAGGGTGGAGAAGGGACAGTCCCAGGGTGAAGGGGTAGGGAGTGGGTTTATACAGGTAGGAGGTGAGTTGTGCTTGTATTGTCAATTTGACCTCAGCACTCAATTTGACATCTCTCCGAGTCCACAGCTGTGGGGATTGTGCTTTTGTGGCCCCCATTTACCATGCACATGGCACCGTGTTTGGGAAAAGTCCAATCAGACATGAGCTATGGATTCACCCAATGCCACTCCAAGGATCTGCAAGGTGGGTGGGCTGTACTGTACCACAGACTCTCCTGTGGCTCTTCCAAAGTGGGGGAGTTTGATGTTATGGAAGTAAAGGCTTGAAGAGCCTGGGAAATTCTGACCAAATGGGGTGAGCTGCTTCCTTATGCACAGATCATAGAGCCATCTTTCCTCTCCCCAGGGGTTGCACCAGGGGCTCCCCATCTCATTACTTCTTAGAGCCACTTCCCTGCATACCATGACCTGCAGTATTTGTCTGCAGTAGCCCTCCTTTTGGCAAACAAGGCTCTCATGCTTGATAGAAAAAACCCAGAGGAAGAACAAGCAGATAAAGGGGTAGAGTCCACAAGGAGACAGGCCTCAGGCCCAGGGAGGCAGCCTCTGGGGAGGCCACGTGAGGCCTGGCCTTCCAGAGAAGGAACGTGAGGCTTTGCAGGTAGAGACTTGGGGGAGAAAGCCTTGCAGGAAAGCCTGCACCAGCCTTGGGAGGTGGGGGAGGTGAATTTAAAGGTAGGAGGTGTGAGTAGCACCCCTCCAGTCTGCCTGAAGCTGCCTAGAGGACTTAGGAGGAGGCAGAACTGATAATTTGGGTTGGAAGAAGAGGCTGGCAGTATTCTTACAGCTTGGTCTTCACAGCAGGATGCTCCAGCGACTTAGCATGGTAGTCTCATTTGGAGACACATCGTGGGTTTTCTGGCCCACAGAGTACAGAGTCAAGGTGAACATTGGCCAAGTGCCTCTCTGCAAAACTCCAGATCCATCTGGGCCTCCTCTTTGTAGGGGATAGTTCCCTCTAAGCACCCCTTTCTGATGGGCCAGGGACACCTTTCCAAGTCTCTAAGGCCCTGGAGAATCTCCACTTTGCTCACAGGCAGGGAAGAGGAGGATGATGATGAGGAGGAGGTGGAGGAGGAGGAGGAGGAGGAGGAGGAGGAGGAGGAGGAGGAGGAACAGGAGGAGGAGGAGGAGAAGGGGGAGGAAGCACACCTTTTAGCTCAGGAAAACCTGGCTGTGTGCAGCTGAGAGAGCAAAACTGTTCACTAAACCCTCTGCAATCTTGCCAAGGGGGAGAGAGACCAGGGGCCAGGGCCAGCGGGGGAAGGAGCAAAGCGGTGGTGGGTTATTTATAGTCTTCGCTGGCACTGTCTGCCTGCTTTCAGCTCGAGGAACACTGCCATCCCAGAGACAGCCATCTGATCATTATAATTTCGTGTTTGAAGACAGTTTTAGCCTCCTGCAGACACCCATAAAATCTACATCCGCCACCCAGGATGGGGGCCATAAAAGTGCTTTGAGAGGGTCATAGACCTTCCTGGGGTGGCATCCAGGCTGCCTTCAGCTCTGGCACAGAGCCTGGCTCCTGCACTCTGTTCCCACAGGTCCTGCCCTTTCCTCTCTCTGCCCACCAGGCACATCTACCCCATCCTCCAAGGCCCAACCAGACCGGGCCTCTTGCAGGGCCTTTCCTCCTGACTGTAGGTACTTTCTCACGGCGCCGTTTCTTTATTCTTTCCACAGTTGACTTAATTCACTTGATGTTATATTGTGCTGCCTCGGTCCCTCGTTGCCTCTTGTATATATAACAATATATTGAATGGGCTGCACTTGATGGGGCAGGAACAGGAAATGGCTTTATATTTCTCCCTTTGATGCTTCTGATCTGCCTGGCTGGGTCTCTTCCTCTCCCTTGATGGCATAGCAGGCATGTACCAGAGCTTCCCAATCATTTTCAGACTCAGAGAAAATTTTACTCTCATATTAAAAAAGTCTAGTCCAGCCCACGTGCAGCCTCCTCCCACATCCGGTTCAAAGCTTCTCCTCCAGGCAGCTGGACCTGACCATGATGGGGAGTGGCGGCCTGAGAGGCTTCTACCTGGGTTGGGGGTTCAGTTTCTCTTCCTTCATGTCCACTGTGATGGCTTGAATTGTGCCCCTGAGAAAAGATACATTGAAGTCTTAATATCCCCTTCCAAGTGTGGCTTTATTTGAAAATAAAGTTTTTACAGAGGCAATCCAGTTAAAGTGAGGTCACTAGGGTGGGCTCTACTACAATATGACTGGTTTTCTTATAAAAAGGGGGAATTTGGACACAGACATGCTCGGAGGGAAGATGTCCTGCAGACATACAGGGAGAAGATGGCCATGTGAGTGGAGTGATGCCAAGGGACTTGCAGGCCTGCTGCCAGCAGGAGCAGCTGGAGGGAGCAAGGGAGGGTCCTCCCCAGGCCCCCAGCAGGAGGATGGCCTTGCTGACACTGTGACCTCAGACGCAGCCTCCAGAGCTGTAAGACAATCAAATTCTGTTATTTTAGCTGCCCAGTCAGCAGGATTTGTTATTGCAGCTTCAAGAAACAAATACACCTGCCTTTCTACTGTGGTTTATTCAGGGCCCAGCAAAGCAAGGGGGAGGGCTCAGAGGGGCCTTCGCCTTCGGGATGGACAGTGCTGCCTGACTTCTCTTTTGCTTTCAGGGTCTCTGTCTAGGCAGGCATCCCAATGCTGGGTATTTGTGGGGAGGAGATATTCCCTTACAGTCCTCTGCCTACTCTGGGGTGGTCCTCACCAGAGTGAGAGAACCTGGTTAACTCCTGTGGCCTCTTCCTGGCCCTGGAGAAGCTCACATTCTCTTTCCACAGCCCAGGTAGGCCTGCAGGCCTCTGGCTGAGAGTAGGCTCATTCTCTACTCCCACCAAAGTGTTCCCCACCACAAACCTGGGGAGATGAGTGATAAACCCTCCCAGGAATATCTGTACCCTTGAGTGGGCGTGGGATCTCTATAGAGCAGTCAACCTCAACTGGGAAATGCATGTGCCCCCTCTGCAGCACCCGAATCTCTAGGAGATGGTCTCTGGAACCCCTGCCAATAGTTTGCAGGGGCAGTAAATGGGGGAGCAGGGAAGTCACTTCAGGTAACATAGATGCTCCCTCACATGTTCACACAGTTCTCTCTTTGCTTTAAATAGACTGAAGGTAGGCTGAGGAGGTGAGGATTAAAGACAATGCAGACACATCTCAGCAAACACGAGGAGGGATTCTGGCAACCCCCAGGTGGGCAGTTACCACGGCCCTGGCTTTGTGGCTTCTGCTGAAGGACTCCCATTCCCATCCCGCTACAGAAGAACAAGTCTGTCTGTAGGAGATCAACTACTCCCTGGGCACAGGGGCCATACTCTCATTTCTTCTACTTCCACCTACATCCACAGGGAGAGAGGAGACAGTGGGTGGAGTGTCTAGGAGTCCAGGCTCTGGAGTCAAGTTCAGGTCCCTGCTCAGACACTTAGTCGTGGGTTTCAGCCTTTCTGAGCCTCTGTGTCCTCAGCTTTCACATGGGACAGAAGGCAATGGAGTAAATACCCGACACGGATTAGAACCAGCCACTGCCCCCAATTTTGGGAGTTGGTCCTGAGCCTCCAAGAATGATGCAAGTGTGGGCCAGACCCTGTGTGTGCTGTGGACTTTCTATTCCAGCAGAGTGCATGTATGTAAATCTCTTATATGTGATTCTGGTTATAAAGCTCTGGGTGCTCCATGGCTTATCACTGAATTACAAGGAATCGTTCCACACTATTGAGTAAAGGAAGAGCAGAAAGAGACCAAAAGGACATTGGTAGCTTGGTAGGATCCTTGAGCAATCTGAGATGCCCACTAACTGGCTTAGAAATTTGAAAATGCTCAGATCTAAACTCCTGGGGGATATATATATATATATATATATATATATATATATATATATATATTTACCATCCCATAATGCATTGAGCCAAATCTCACTTCACCAAGGACTTTCAAAGTTAAAGGAGTCTGTGCATTTAGCAGTGTGCTATGGTGCAATCTCAGTAATTCTCAACATTGACTAATATATGCATTTTAAAAGGGGAAAATTGTCACAGACCCCCCAGTGGTGGCTAACTTTATTTTGATCATATTGTTACTTAAATATATACAAACAAAAAAGTATAAATTTCATATGCTTTTAGTTTTCACACAGCTATAAAACCAAAACACAATTACAAAGTAAATGCAAACAAAACTATGAAATCATTAAAATTCAAATTAATGGCATTAATTTAATGTGACAGATGATGTTTTGCTGAAAGTAAAATAACCAATATTGGGTTTAAAAAACAGAGGGATGTGATCCCATTTTGAGTCCAGCTTGCTATCAAGTAGGTTGTTTTGATGCTTTAGCATGCTGGGTCATAATTAGAGTGATTATTAATATTGCTAGAGGCCTGGTGCATTAATTCATGCACAGGTGGGGTCTGGCTGGCCCACACCAATTGGGCCAATTGGGCCAGGCAACCAGTGGGGAGGGGCTGTGGGTGGTTGGCCCCACCTCCTGGTTAAACTCCAGGTTGAACTCCTGGTTGAGGGAACAATTTTTATATTAGCCTTTTATTATATAGGATTAGTCTCCTAAATAGGAATTTTATCAATATTATTATTTTTCCCTGAGTTACAATGGATATGTTTTTAATCATAAACCTAGGATTTTGATGGGTCATTCAATTTATAGAGTATTCCAAAATATAATAACCTAAAAAGAGAAAATATAGATCATTTAGCAAGATCCTTCCCAGTTGTGTACCCTTCCTGTAGTGCTGTCTCACAAGTTGTTACAACCCCAAATGGCATTTACTCTGGCACCTGCTTGCAAAGTGGTGACTATGATTCTGGCCATTGGTGTGTGGCCTGTCAGTGTTTGATGACTCAATCCTCCCTCCACTTGTCTCTATTTGAATAATCGCTAAACCTTTGTTTGCACAGCAGCCCATGAAGTCATTTGGCCTTCATTTTGCAAAAAACATGATAGTAAACACAATGTAAATGCAACCTTAGATCCCTAAAGCATTATTTGGTGATGACATGATCATCCACTACAACACTAATGGAGTCTCACTAATATTTTTGAAATGAAAACATAAAATTAAAAAATCTTCTCATACCGCTCAGAGACCCCTGACAATATATATTTAAATTGATATCTTGAAGTTTCTGGTACATTAAAAAGATACCTGAGAATCCAAGGCTAGATTTCTATTCTGAGTCATTTACTGACCCACTGTGTTCTGTTGGTTAACTCTTTCCTTTAGACTTCACCAGCTCTTATACTAATTGTTTTGTGTTTTGCTCATTATTATATAGATTTCCCCAACCTTTCCACAAGGTCAAAACGCTCTCATTGGAAAGACAGGAAACTGAGATCCAGGAACATAGCTAGTGAGTGATGAGATGGGGTTAGAAGGCAGGGCTGTCTGAATCCACAGGCATCACAAGGCAGTGACTTACAGAACTGAGGCTGCTCTTAGGCTCCTCAGTCCCCTGAGCACAGTCCTGAATAAAGGGAGAAAACAGCCTGATTTATCCTGCCACACACCTGATGACCCACATCAGCCCTCTTCTCAGCTCTGGAAAACACCCACCCCCCTAAATGACAAGGAATATTTTTCTTAATTGAAAATTTGACATGGATCTTGGTAACTGAATTTTTCCTGAGAGGTGAATTCACATTTATTCATTTGCTTTGTGAAACCACAGATGTAAGTAGATAACTGAAATCATATTTAACTAGAGGCCCAATGCATGGAATTTGTGCACTGGGGAGGAGGATGGGTTATCCCTCAGCCCAATCTGCACCCTCTCCAATCTGGAACTCTTGAGGTTTAGGCCCAATCTTGTGACAATGTAGGGGTGGCCATCTTGTGACAACATGGTGGCAGCCATCTTGTGATGATGTGGGGGTGGCCAACTTGTGATGACATGGGGGCAGCCATCTTGTGACAACATGAGAGCAGCCATCTTATGACAATGTAGGGGTGGCCATCTTGTGACATGAGGATGAGAAGGTCAATTTGCATATAGGGCACACACATGTGTATATAGCTGGTTATAAGGCACACATATTATCTGTGCATGTATACACCACTACATACATATATGTTATATGTATGTATATATGTGCATATATGTGTGTGTATATAAAAGAGATGACAGAGAATGACCTTTTCTGGAATTGGAATTGTGCTAATAAAACAGGATTTGTGGTTTTTGGGTTGTTTGTTTTTTTGCAGTTGAGGCATAGTTCATTAGGGAAGGGTCTTCAGAGAGCAGCTGTCTACTTGGGCCTTGAACATTAACCTCTCCAATCCTTGGTGCCAGAAAGGCCAAAGCCAGAGTCCCTCCCTTTGGAAGCCATAAAAGTACCTCATCTTATTTCAGAAGCCCCTGCAGACACAATCACTCTTAAGATTCTCCCTCTTCCAGACTTGGGGTGTGTGTGTATGTGTGTGTGTTGTGTGTGTGTGTGTGTGTGTGTGTGTGTGTGTGTGTGTGTCTGTGTGTGCGCAAGTGCGCGTGTGCAGCCTTGACAAATAGAGTGATGTCCAGGGTTCTCTGGGATTTTGGTTCCAGTGGGGAATTCCAGTTCAGCCTTAGGGAACTTTGCTCTTGGATCTGCTCTGTCCAAATGCAAGGAAGCAATCTTAAGGGAGTACCCCTTTAACAACCATCCTTCCTACCCATGGATCTTACATTTAAAAAAAAAAAACTATTTCTTATGGAGATAATGAACTCATTATTTCATTTTTATGAAGTAAAAACATTTATACTTGACCATCATAGAGTTTAATTGGCATGTAGCTCATGCTTATGAAACCAGCAGAGTTGTTAGACTAGAGCTAAAACAAAGACATTTGACATTTTAGTTATTCATGCAGCCTTGCTCAGGGCACAAGGCTGCATGACCATTGAGATGTTTGAAATAGTGATGTTGCCACATTTATCAGAGAATATGTAGTGTCCACCAGTCCACCACTGGATCTCAGGAGAACTCTGGAACAAGCAGGGAATCGAGACTGATTGGGCTTATTTGAGTGCAAGAAACCCTGAGAGTTGCTGGGCTACAAGGACGAACACATCTTTGCACTTGAAGGTTTTCTGGTCCAGGAATAAAGCCAATTATTTGATCCTGGAGCTTCCTGGGTATTGTTAAAACTCACTGCTATATGTAGAGGTTGGATGAGAGACTAAGCAGGAACACCTTAAGGTGGCACTCTAAGGATATCAGAGGACCCTGCCTGCCCAGGGTGACCAGGATTCATATCTGTTGTTCCTGGGGCAGAGTAACAGGGATCTTGAATTACTGGGTCTCCAGGAGCCTGGGCCTTCAAGGCCAACAGCCTGCCTCCCTCAGCTCCTGCTCTGGCCCCAGCTCCCTCGCTGTGGAGATGGTCATGGTTCCCTGAATCCCAACTCCCTGTGCTGCTCTTTGCCCTCAAAGAACCTTGATCTCTCTAACCTCCCACCCCACATCCCCACAGTTCCCCCACAGCAGCCGCTGGCCCAGAGCAGATGCTCAGTGGGTATTTATGAGTTGACTCAGAGAAGCCTTCCTGGCCTACCTGCTCATTGAGCCCACACTGTGGCCCTTTGTCTCAGTAGAAGTCCTACTCTGTGGATGGTTGGGCTGGCGAAAGTCACTCTCTGTTCAATGAGCTCCCTAACATTTCTTGTCTTTATTTCTTTCTAAACACATTTCTAACTCTCTACCCATCACTAGTGCTGCCTCCTAAGAAAATTGAGAAGACTGAACAGACTGCAGATGCAATTGCTCACTCAGATTGGTCTTAGTAGAGCCTTTGCTGGCCATCTCAGTGTGAGCCTCTCCTCCATTCATTATGTTCCAGATCCTGGTTGGCCACTCTGTGAGTCAGGTGGTGCTTCTCTTCAAGGCAGAAGGAGCAAGCATCTTTGCTGGGGGAAGTGGGGCTTCCCAAGCAGAGTGGCAACATCACTATATCAAGTGTCCCTGGGCCTTGCACACTGTGGTCCCTGCATTTGAAATAACAATGATAGAGCCAAGGTGGAAGGTCCTACGAGTCTTTGCTGGTCATTGTTTCTGAAGCCTTCAGCCTGTGTGGGCCTCTGGTGGGAGGAGGGGGTCAGAGTCAGAGATCAGTCATGTGGGTGGGAGGGCCTGGCTGCCCTGTGTGCTAGGGCCAGGGAGCAAAACTAGCTCCCCCATCACTGCCCAGGAGAAGTTGTGAGTTGACCTTGGTGGGTGACATAGATTGGGTTACCAGGAAGCAGTCACTGAGAAGGGCTTCGTGTGCAGGATGCAGATCAGAGTTTACTTAGAACCCATGGAGGAAGGGTAGGAGGCAGGCCGGGCAAGCTGCAGCACAGGCTCATGGACAGCCTTGGCTCAGATGGCCACCAGAATCACCCCCTGGGTTCAACCAGCCAGCCTGCTGCACTTTTCCTCTATCAGTCATTGGGTGCAAGCCATCCCATGAAGATTATGACTTGGGGAAGGCAGCTCTGTGGAGCTGGGGCAGCCCTGTGAAGGTTACCATGGAGGACTGCACTCCTAGAAGCTAGAGCAGTGGTACTTCCTTGCAGGGAGATGAGCGTGGTACACCCCACGAGTTATGTGTCATCCTGAGACTGGAAGCCAGGTCCTGATAAAAAATGACAGCGAGGGGGTGGAGCCTGGTGAAATTCAAACTAGATCCCAAACAGCAACTGGAAGCTCAGCCCAAGGATGGTGCCGGATGTTTAGACAGAGCACAGGGAAGCAAGCACTAGATGGGATTCCACTCAACCTGGGAGGGTGGCGAGGAGTAAAGAGAAAGATTATTCTGCTCTCTCTGTGCCTGTAAATCAAGGAAAGGACAAAGGCCAGGCAGAGACTTACTTGTCTGGGTCACAGTGAGACTTCAGACCCCTTTCTCTGGGGAGGATGGGATTGGGGGCCCTCAGACACCTTCTGGCTATTGGCCTGAGCCATAATTGAGACACACTGTAAGGAAGGAAGTGAGATAAAGCATGGAAAGTGCTTAGTCCCTAGTAAGCATCTCAATACTGGTGGTTAAAATTATTACTAACACTAGGGGCCTGGTGCACGAAATTCATGCATTGAGGGTGGGTGGTCCCTCAGCCCAACCTGCCCCCTCTCACATACTGGGATCCCTCAGGGGATGTCCTACTGATGGCTCAACCCCTGGCCTGCCCAAGACCAAAAGCCTCTGGCTGAGGCTTTTGTCCTTGGGCAGGGGACCTCGGCTGGGTACCCCAGCCAGTGATTGCCCTGCAATGGGGCCAATGGCTGGCTGGCTCCACCCCAGCTCTGTCCTGCCAAAGGCCAGAAAAAGCCTTTGGCTGAGGTTTTTTCCAACCTTGGGCAGTAGCTATTTTGGTTGGGTCTTAATTTGCATACTGCTCCTGATTGGCTGGTGGGCGTGGCATGTTGGTGTAGCAAAGGTATGGTCAATTTGAATATTACTCTTTTATTAGATAAGATTTCTTGCAGAAGAGAGAGCAGGGATGGACAGTGATTGATACCTCTGGAATGCATTCATCAGCTCCCTTTCTGAAGATGCTGATTGTAGTCCCAAGACATTGGGGTGGTGGTAGAGGGGAGGGGTAACCTACCTGTGGAGCAAAGATAGCTGTGATCTTATTTCTGGTGGTTAAAAGGCCTCTGACTCACCCTTCTCCCCACCCACCATTCATTTATCTATTTAGGAAAAGCATTCATTCATTTATTTATGTAAAAAATATCAAGCACGTGGTATGTTTTAATGATACATCCTGGTGCAAGAGAAAATAGCAGTGATAAAATAGACCTGCCTTCATGGGGCTTATGTTTTCATAGGAGAGAAAGACAGCAAACAAAGCCCATAGTATGTGAGCTGGTGCTAAATCTCATGAAGAAAAATAAAATAGAGGAGGGAAGTAAGGAGTATGGTGTGGGGGCTGGGCTTACAATTGTATGTATAGTGTGGACAGGGAAGGACACTGGGAGAAAAGGTATTTGAGCAATGATCTGAGCCAGGGAGGAGGGTGCTCTGCAGATGTCTGGGGGGAAAGCATCAAAGGCAGATAAGGGATAAGAACAATGAATGGCCTTGGGATGGGAGTAAGTCTAGAAGGTCCATGCCCGAGCAATGGGGAGCAGGAAGGGAACCAGGCAGGATTGAGGAGGCTTTGGCTTTTAGCCCTTGAAAACTGGGGAAACCACTGGGGTTCCACGGAGGAATCTCAGCATCTGATTTCAGTTCTAAAATGATCCTCTGGCCCAGGGTGGAGGATGGATGGAGAGCTGAGGGTGGAAGCAGGGAGAAGAGGCAGGAGTCTATTAGGGTAACCCTGGGGTTGATGATGGGAGCACAGACAAAGTGGCGGAGAAAGGAAGACACAGGCTCTGATCCTGGTTGAAGGTGGAGCCCAAGCACTTGTAGAAGGATTGACGTGGGCTTTGAGAGAAACAGAGGAATCAGGATGGTTTCAGATCTTTCAGTAAGTTCTTTTTGGACACTTTACGTTTGAAGTGTCTTTGAGGTACCCAAGCGCATCAATAATCTGGCTGGGGCTTGAGGGAAAAGTTCGGACTGGTGACAAAAATGTCTGAGTCCTTGCAGCTGCAGTGACATTTACCCTCTAAGGCTTTGCTGTCCAGTATGGCGGGCACTAGCAGCACCTGGCCATTGGACACCTGACTGTGGCTGCTTGGAATTCAGATGTGCTAAAGGGAACATATGGACTAGATTTTGAAGATATAGAACAAAAGTATAATCTATCCCATTGATAATTTCTATATTGCTTGTGTATTAAAATGACAATATTTTGTCTATCTTGGTTAGATTTACTTTACTATTATAATTAATTTCACTGTTTTTACTTCTTTAACATATATACTAGACAATTTAAAATCATCTCTATGGCTCACATTGTATTTCCATTGGACAGTGTTGACTTGGGGAGTAAAGAAGGCATATCATTGAGTTCTCATAACATCTGACATTTAGAGCTCAAGGACGTAGGGGCAGGAAGCCAGAGAGGAGCAGGAGTGAGTGGTGAAGCATGTGCTTGAAATGACGGCATACCTGTTGTGCCAGGTAACACCATAAGGTAGTTATTATTTGAAGATGAGGAAACAGAGGCAGAGAGAGGTTAAGTAACTTGCCTAAGGTCATAGCAATTTAGTGGTAGAGCTGGGATTTGAGTTTTTGTGATACAGCTCCGAGGCTGAGCTTTAACCACCAGGCATTGTGCATCTTTATACCTGACAGAAAGTCAAGGAAAGAGGAAAGCTAGAGTGCTTTCCTTGAGAATGGCTAGAGTGCTGTCCTTGAGAAAAGCAAGCTGGGATGGGGCCAGGCAGGCCAGTGGAGGAGTTGTCCTTTGCTGGGAGCACAGGCAGGTCAAGCGCAGGATGAAGTAGGCAGGTTCCTTTTCCAAGAACAGGCCCTCCCCTATGTGGGGCTGGTGGTTTGTAGGGGAGATGGTGGTAAGCACAGGGCCCACTTAATATTCAAAGCTGTGAGTTTGGGTTTGGATAGTTTTTCTCCAGCCTCTCTGTAGTGTTTAAAATGGGGTGTCTAGGCCTGTCCTGTGCCCCAGGGCGCATTCGTGGCTGGCCCTGGGAAGACATCCTGGCACATGCTGGCCATGCAGGGTGCCAGGCAGGCATGATGGTACAGACAGAGGCAGGGTTGCGCTGTGAGAGGCAGTAGGGTCTGTGGTCAGCTGAGGACTCTCCACTGGGAAGACGTTGGTGGCTCGGCCTTCTGACAGACAGGGCTGTGAGGCTGGCCGGCTGCAGAGCGAGGTGGGTGGAGTGAACATCAATGAGCAGGGCCTCTGAGCTTTGAAGGGGCCATGGTGAGCCTTTGAATTGCTCCATCTGGGGTCAGGGCACTGAGTGGCTGGGCCCCTGCACTTGCCAATAAACTGTGGAGGACGGCCTTCAATTATGGAAGCTTAGCCAACCAAATGAGCTTTCCGATAAATTATTTATGCCCAGGCCTGCAAAGGAGGGAGCAGGCTGCAGGAACAACGTGTTCATTTTAATAAAAAGGCTGCAAAGTTGCAGTGCACTGGGGGGTAGGAGTGGGGAGAGAGGATGGGGGAGGAAAGATGATTAGATTATAGGAGGCCTGCTGTAAATAACACACAAGAAGGGCATTTTGTTTCTTCTTAGACTGTCTTTTGTATCATGTTTTCTACGATGGAAAAGAGCATAATACAGCATCTATGAAATGTTAATGCGGTTTTTTATTTGCTATTTGCCTAGGTTGGGGGTTTGAAGAAAGGGCTGGGCTGGGCCTGAGGGAGGGGGTGTGGAAGATTGGATTCTATGCAAATGCAGGCCATGGGGAGCCTGAAAGGCTCTGGAGCCTGGGCTGGACTGGGGCCTGCTGTGTCCCCAAGGAGATGGGAAGACAGCCGTAAATCCTCTGGGTTGCAGTAGTGTTCAGCCTCTTCCCTGAAACCTGGGGGAGAATGACAGGCCAGATGTGACATCTCTGTCCCTCTTCTCTCCCCCTTCTCCCCGGTTACTGCTCCCTCCCCAACCATGGGAAATCAGGCAGAAATGAGAAGAATGCAGCCTGATGCCCTGGGAATTAGCCACTGTCTGGGTGGCCACTTTGGGCACCACATCCAGAGGTGATGAGAGCTTGGTTTTGGCGATGCAGGTGACTTCTTGTCACCATGCAGGAGCAGGTGAGAGCACAGCTATCCTTCCATAAGCCAGGACAGTGCCCTGGGATGTCCAGGACAGTGCCCTGGGATGTCCAGAAGGCACTCTGCAAACCATCTCATGAGCAGGCTCAGCCCTTGTGCTTCTCACCTCAGCCCACTGTGGGAAAGAATTAAGAAAAACAGGCTGCATTTGCTGGGCTCGGGTTTCAGGTTCCCAGGGCATTTCTTCACCCCTGACGCAACTTTCCACCCCTCTATTTTCCTCCATAGTAACTACTTTGTTGCCAGTGAGGCAATCAGGCAAGGCCGCTTGGAGGAGGTTGCAGCTGTGTTGGGCTTTGAAGGATGGGAAAGATTTCCACAGGAAGAGGAGGAAAATCGTTGTTATTCCGGAGAGTGGCAGGGACAAGGGGTGTGGGTAAGACATGGACCCTCAGGTTTTTGGGCCAGTTTATATCTTCCTGTATCCCAGGACCCAAGGTTGCAGAACCATGTAATCCCAGCTGCTGCCTTGTGAAAGTGTTAACCTGACCAGCTCAGGGAAGGCCTGTGTGGTGGTCTTGCAAACTCAGAGACCTAAAATAACCACAGGATGGTCTGAAATTAAAACTTTTTAAATTAAAAAGCAGTTTATGGTGGGTAGTCATGTCCTAGGCTGGCTTCTTTCTTCCCTGACAATGGTCAGTTTTTCTTAATTGAGCCTATTATCTTTTTGCATCTACCATAACATATCATTGGAATGTCAAACTAATTTTCCAGACCCCTCAAAGCACAGGCACATCTCTGTGGAGACCACACATCCCCTCATTGTTATTGAGTTAATTGTTGACTGTTAACTATCCTGCACCCACCTAAATAAAAGAAGCATGCATCTGTCTTTTTATTTTTTATCCAAACCCAGAGGTTTCCCTGCTTTGCTTTCTCCCACCTCCCTAATCTGTCACCAATGGAGTTCATATAACCCACTTACATGTCATTTTTTATTGTAATGTATAAAACAAGGTGCAAAACTGCTGTTCTCTGGTGCATTATCTCAATCCATTGAGATTCTGCTTCCCGGCAATTATTGACATTTTGGGTCAAACTCACAAACATTCTTTACAGGTTTGAATGTTTTTACGTTAACAGAAGGAAGGGCAAAACCTGAAGGGCTGTATATGGCAGCCTTTCCTTCATGTTATGTGCACATAGATATTGCCCAATATATCTTATTTTGAATGAATAAATGAATAAATAAATAATGTCTTTAATAGCAAACAATTTGTCTCATAGCAAAAAGTCTGTACAGGTTTTAATTACTGTTCAATTAATTCTGTCTCTTGTGAGTGACAGAACACTCATTCAAACTATCTTCAGACACAAGATAACTTAATATTTCAAGTAACTAAAGAGTTCAAGTTCCAGAGATTCAGTCAACTTCTGGCATGACTGGGAGCAGGGGCCCCTAGGATGTTGAGAGATCTGTTTCACACCGTCTCTAGGCTCTGCCAGCCTTTATGATGGTTTTATTTTAATGCAAGCTTATTCTTCCAAGGGCCCAGAGATGGCCTCCACCAGTTCCTGGCTTGCATCCCCCCTGTTTCAGGAACCCAGGGAGTAGAAAGCCTTTTTTTCCAATGGTCCCAGCAGAGCTCTGTCTTGAGTCTCATTGGACCATTGAGTCATCTGCCCACCTGTAAGCCAATCACAGGGGCGGGTTTTGATAGTGTTAGAGGTGAAATACATGGGCTGGCTTGGAATGGCCTGTCCCACATGCATTGAGAGCAGAAGAGGGAGTGTTCCTCAAAGAGAACTGAGGTTCTTATTACTAGAAGCAAGGAGGATGGATGCTTGGCAGAACAAACAACAGATGTCTCCTTCTGTGGCAGACCCGTTTGGTCAAATCAGATCTTACTGGGAAGCCAGACATGCAAACCAAATAAAAAATGGGGCTGCCACAGAGCTGCCAGCTTGTAGGAGGATACGCTGTGGGAAATCCTGACTTCCCAAACAGAACCTGGGTATGTGTAATGCCACCCCACACTTCTGCAAACACTGTACCCTCATTTTGCAATCTATGTCCTCCTCTTCGTCACCTGTCCCAACACTATCAATTTGATATGATTTAAAGGCCACCTTCTGAGTAGCTATCGCCACTTTCTCCTCCTCAGAGGACCCCAAGCACACTGTTTTCTGGATATTCCACAGACTTTCTTTTGAAATCCTCTGAAAAACTGAACATTTAGAAAATATTTCACATTCTCTCTCACTTGAAGCATTTTAAAGGCTCTGAAAAGTCCTGCAGTTGTTTGTTTAGCTTTATCCAAGTCAGCGTTTCCCTACCTAAACCAATCTCACCCACAGAATCTGCTTCCCTCTTTACTTCACCCTGAAGGACTGGATGTTGTCATGGCACACACTTAGGGCGATACTACTGGGGGACTTTGCACCCGGCTTGTTTTCACAATCTGTCTGGTTTTATGGCTCTCTGAGGCAGTATTTCCTCCTTGTGGTTCCAGCTCTCCTCTGAGCATCTACTATGCAAGGTTTCAACTGAACAATTCATCGTGGGCATGGGAGCTAACACTGCGCGCTCCTGGGAGATGAAGGGAGAGGTGTTCTGATTCTTTTCCGTCCCTCACCTAGTGGCCTTGTCTGGGCTGCTCAGTGAGACCTTTCCCAGCTGGTAGAAGAGCTGATTCATGGGTGACCCTGAGGAGAGACTCCTTTATAAACAGTGGTAGAATAAGGCACAGATGGGCTGGGGCAGTATCCAATGCCCGGCTCCTAGTGATCACCTGCCCTTATGCTGGGCTATGGGGCTGGACCTAGGGCTTGTGGCCCCCTTTCAGGGTGATCCCTGCTGGGAGAGTTCATGACCCACAGACTCCTGGGAAATGGCTGTGTCAGGGGTACCTATGGGGGTAGGGTAGAGTGAGTTAGCATGGTTCTTTTTCCCTAGAAGGAAGGGCAGGGTGGGATGGATGAACCCAAGAGGACCCCCAAAGAGGTGGGCAGAGCCGTGGACTGACAGGAGAGGAGAACATGAACGGGCTCAGAGAGGCCCAGCTCCACTCACCACTTACCAGCTGTGCACATCACTTTACTGAACTTAGCAGCCTATCTGTAAAATGGGATTGTGCCTCCCAACACGTGGTTGTTTGGAGGTTAAATTAAAATGCATGTGTAGGTGGCCTGCTTGTATGAATAACTACACAAACAGGAGCTCTGAGCTCTGTTTTCCAGAAGGGTGAGGGATTGTCGGGGGAGGGACCCATCGAGCTTGTCTGTCCCAGAGGAAGGGGAAGGCTTGGCAACGTTCCTGGGGGAGAATGGGTTCCCGAGGGATGGCTTGGCAGGCCATCATACTGGTGCGATGTGGACTAGAAGTACCTGTCACCGATACCACCTCTGGCAGGAGAGGTAGGTGACTGTGGGGGCACACTGGAAAGCTTGCCAGAACCCCAGCTTTGACCACTGGCTTCAGAAGGAATTGTCACCCTTTCTGTTGTGCCCCAGTTTCCTCATCTGAGAAATGGGTGAGGGCCCTTATCAGGGTACAAAGAAGCTCCTGGGATTCATTGTGGCAATATGACCTGTGATGCTCAGATTAAGGGGATTTCTGTTAAGTGAGGTGAGTAGGGGTTTGTAAATGACAGGCATGGTTTTGAATCCCTGCTTCTGTCAGTGATCATCTGTGTAGCTTTAGGCAGCTTACTTACCCTTTCTGACTTCATTTGTCCTCATCTTTAAAACAGAGATGATAATGCCTGCCTCCTAGAGTTATTGTGCGAGGTGGAGAGCCAGCGAGTAGCATGGCTAATGGAGCCTTGGACTTATGCCAGGCCCGACAGACGCAGTCATTTGGATCACATGCCCACCCACTGTTGTTTTCCCACCAGCCTGTCTGCCTTGAGTAAGCCCAGCTCAGGTGGGAGTGTGGAGCTGGGAAGGTGTAATTGGCTGCTGGTTCAACCTAGGTCAAACCCTTTGATGATACATTCTAGTACAAAGCTGTAGTGGACAAAGAGCCTCCTGAGAGGGGCCCCAGAGACCAGCTTTTCTGCCATATCCTTTTGTAAAATCACATAGCTGCAGCCAAACAGAGGCAGTTCCTTACTTCCCGGTAGGGAGCCAAGGGATCCAGCTCTACAAGATTGTAGATGGGTGGGAAGGGAGCCTGCCCCACTGGGGTTGACATCCTGTGTGGGCTTGAGCATGGATCTTGCCTGGTATAGGCCTCATTTTCCTCATCTGCAAATCTGGGGCATTGGGCATGATGACTTAATGCTTCCCCTTTTAGTTCTGGAATCTGATGTTTCTTTTGACTCAAAGAGAAAGTAGGAGGAGCAGTCAGATGGACATTGGACATTTGAAGGCCTGGAGTTCTGATCCTGGCTCTGACCTTGGGTGCTAATCATTAATTCACTACTGCGCTAGATACTGGGGATATGAAAAGGGACAAGGCAGGACTGCTGCCCAAACCAATTTATCTCTTATGCTGAATGTTTCTAAAGCCAACTGGAAAAAATTGGAAATCGTCCACATGCTATTCTTCCTGGGCTCCAAATGGGCCTCCAGTTAGGGGAACAAAATATACTATTTTTATTTATAATAATAATTGTTATTATCATTATTCTCATTAGCCACAATAATAACAATGACAGTAATCCTGTAGATGGGCAGACTGAGTTATAGTGGTGCAGAGTTCTTTGCCAGCTGTGATTCCATTCAGTCCCCTGTCTGTAATGACAAGAGGCCCAATGACTGTGACTCCCAGCTGGGGTGGAGTGTGGGACTGCTGAGGACTCCCAGGTCCTGCTTTTCTCAAGTCGTCAAGAAGGGATCACATTAGCAGCACTTTTCTTCCCCAGCAGACATGGCGAGGCATTTGCTTGGGAGCAGGCTTCAGTTTGTCAGATGTAGAAGAGGGAATCTTTGCATTCACTGGGCTCCATTCAGATGGGAACAGAGAGGCCCCTTAACCAGAACCTCCACCTCAGGCAGTAATGGCTGTGCATGAAATCTGGGAGGCCTTCAGCCAAAAACTGGTCAGTGTGGGGACATTCTCAAAGGCCAAGTTCAATGAGTTTGGATTTCATGGCAGATATCACAATTTCTTGCCTCTTTTCATTGAAGTGTGACATGTACAGAAAAATGCCTACAGCATAAGGATATAGTTCAATGAATTTTTCTTAGACTGAACACAGCCAGTTAACCAACCCCCAGGTTAAGAAATGCCAGCTCTCTGTGCCCCCTTCCATAAAGATAACTGCTCTCCTGACTTCCAAACCCATGGGTTAGTATGTCTTTTTTTATATTTTATAGGAGTGGAATGGTGCACAGCATGTAATCTTTGTGTCTAGCTACTTTCACTCAATATTATGCACAATTATAATCAATATCTGTACATAGTCACTGATGGTTCATTTTTACTTCTGTCTGGTATTCACTCTAGGAAGATACTGCAGTTAACAGTTTTTCAAGTTAGTTACACCAATTTACATCACCAGTTTTTAGGGACTGGCTATAGAAAGCATACTTTCAGTTCATAAATCTCTGTCAGTGGCCCAGGGCTTTTTATATGATAGAGCCTTTGATAATCTAATAAAAGCTGAGCAATGTCTCTCCAGAAATAAACTCACAACTTTGCATCTAATTTCAGTGAGTTCACAGACCATGTGAATTTAGCCAGGCCCAAGGATCCTGATGAGAACTCCTATTCTAAGCTCTATGTCCTATGATAAGCTGCACATGTGGTAATTCTAGATTTTAAATTATTTGACTGGATGGAAGACTTAAAAGTTAACAGGGCATCAGGAAACCAAGGGCACTAAAACTAAAACAAAATTTAGAAAATTTAAAGCTATTTTTAAAAATCCTATATAATAAAGCAGTAATATGTAAATTGACTATCATTCCAACACACAAGATGGCCGCCTCCGTGTGGACACAAGATGGCCAGCAAGAGATGGAAGTTGTGAGAAATCAGACCAGCAGGAGAGGGCAGTTGGGGGAGACCAGGCCTGCAGGGAGGGCAGTAGGAAAGGAACAAGCCTGCAGGGGAAGGCAGTTGTGGGGCAGGGGGGAGGACCAACCCTGCTGGGAAGGGCAGTTGGAGGGTGACTAGGCCTACAGGGAGGGCAATTGGGGAGGCAAGGCCAACAGGGGAGGGCAGTTGAGGGTTACCAGACCAGCAGGGAAGGGCAGTTAGGAGCAATCAGGCCAGCAGGGGAGGGAAGTGAGGGTCAATTGGGCTGGCAGGGGAGCAGTTAGACATTGATCAGGTCGGCAGAGGAGTGGTTAGGGGCAGGCAGATATGATTAGGGGCAATCAGGCAGGCAGGGGAGTGGTTGGGAGCCAGCAGTCTTGGATTGTGAGAAGGAAGTCGTACATCCCTTGAGGTGTCCCATATTGTAAGAGGGTTCAGGCTGGGCTGAGGGACATACTGCCCATGTGCATGAATTTTGTGCACCAGGCCTCTAGTAATTTGATAATTTCACACACACAAAAAAGTAGTTTTCAAATTAAAATCATAATGTTGTTGGACATCCTTGAACATATCTAACAGATTAGAATTAATGTCATTTTACATTATGTATGGGGGATGCATAATCTTGCCAGGGCTTGTGAATGCTTTCAACTTGATCTGGTGGGGATCAGTGACCCCATTATCGACTTCTTACTCCTCCCTTTACTAAAACTGGGCACCCCCATAGTGCACTGGAGCACGTGTCTGATGGAGGTTTCTTGTCTACAAAGGACTCACAGCCTTGCTGCCTTATTGGATCCTCACCATATCCCTGATAGGTGGCTGGGCTGTGTCATCATGGTCCACTGTAAAGAACACGGGAGCTAAGGGATTCACTCACCTCTGTAAGTGAGGAGTCTGCCTCACCTGTCCTAGGAAGGTGCTGCAGGAACTGTGCTTCTGGCCTGAGAACAGAGGTTTGGAGGGGTGGGAACAGAGAGCTGCCTGCACATTTCTGCAACATGACTGGTGAAGAGAGCAGTGCTGGGGTGGATGGATAGAACCTTAATAAAGATGAGTTCTTGTTTGATATGAGACAGAACATCCAAGAGTTCAAGACAGGTACTTGAAAGGTAGTGAGCTCCTTGTCCCTAGAGGCATAATGCTGGATGGCTGCTTGGCAGAGACATTGATGAATTAAACAGTCAAAGTTCCCACCAACCCTGAGATTTGCTGGCCTCTTAATCCAGGTGTCCTGACCCCTGTGCATTGCTCTTTGTGCCTCACTGCCAACTGGATGGAGCTCTGTATCCACACTGCACTGACCCAGCCTGTGCAGCCGACAGGAGCCCATGCAGTCATCTGAGATGCAGCAGGATTGACAGAATGTGACTGAAGAAGTATTTGAGATCTCACAGTAGCCGTAACTCAGACAAGCACGTCTCCATGGATTCAGGCAAATATTTTCCACTTAACACAATGTGGCACAGTATCACCCCTGTTTTCCTTGAAAAGCAAATGTGGGGGAGGAAGTGTGAACTTGAGGGCCACCTCCTCTGGGGAGTTTCCTGGCACTGGGTTGAGGCCACAGACCTCCCTCCTGGAGATAGCTGGGAAAGCCCTCTAAGGAGCCACTGGTTGAGGTGTTCAGGCTCCTAGGCCATCTGAAGGGGGAAAATTTTCAATGGAGTGTGGGACCTCAGTTGGGGCCCTAGAGTAAAGAATTACCTTGTCCAGTTCCCTTTGGGTCTTCCTTCCCTTGTGTTCTCCCACTTCAACCTGGTGTGAACTCTGAGAAAGAATATACACCTTCTTAGGAGAAGGGCTCCTGATGACTAACTGAGCTCAAATTTTAAAACACAGAGCCTAGCAGCCATTTCTGCACAGGGGCCTCTCACGCAGACTGTGCTGGACTGCCATCTGGGCCAGCCCTTAAAAAGTTTCCTGGGATCCTATTTCAACCAATAGGACTGAGGCTTTTCCCATCTTGTTGGAGCAGTGCAGCTCTGACCAATCAGAGAAGCTCCAATCAGATCAATCAGGAGAGTGCCTTTTGGACCAATCAAACTGTGAGGAGTTGGAGTCCTCATTTACATGAAGACAGGCCAATCAGGGATCGGGGGTGGAGACTTCTGTCAGTATAAGGAAATTCTGCTGTGGCTCAAATAGCACACCTTTCCTTTCCATTGGTGTCTCCTTGGTTAAGCTGAAACATTGATGTTGTCTCCACCCAAGCAGAGCAGCGTGGAGCAGAGCTCTATAGCTGAAAAGGTGCCTGGCCTCAAGGTTGTCTGGCTTCAGGGGTGCCTTATAGTCATGCTGTTTTCAAGGCAGTGCTGTGTATCACAGTTGAGCTGTTTGCACTGAATATGGTTTCCTTCTTCATCACACCCAAAATTGAGGAGTCCTATTGCTATTAAGTTGGTGCCAACTGTTGACTTGGGTCATCCAGTCTTAGTCTTGCTGTGTTCTCATCTGTTGTCCTTGTCCCCTGCTGCTCATGTGGACTAATGCAGAAGCCACCACCGTCAGTTCCTCTCCTCCAGCATCTTCACTCTGAGCCAAGAATGCTAGGCACCAGGACCCACCCTCTTCCCTGACCCTGTAGACCTCACGACCTCCTTCCCTGCCATTGTAGACCTCACCATCCAGGTTGTTCAGGCTCAGGATTCTTTTCAGGAAGCCTCTAATAAATGATTAATCCACCTGAGTGGGCAATGATGGGGAAACTGTTTTGCTAAATGTATCTCTATGCTTTTGACAGAGTGCTCTCCGTAGATAAGAATACAACTCAATTACATCATCCCTGGCCACATCCCCACCTCACACACACAAAAGTAGCTCTCCCAGTTTTCCCCAGTGCCACACGGCACTCTAGGCTTGCCTCAGTTTGACTCAGTTTTAAATATTCCCTCTTCCACACAGCCTCACATGTTTGTGCAGTTTTCACTTGAAAAGTGTGGGAAAAAAATAATACCTGCCCCAAATGAGCCAATCTAGCCAGTCTGCACTTTAAGTGCCAAGGACATTTTGTGCATCTCATCTCTAAGTGACTGCCTGGGTTGTTCCCATGGTCTGAAGTGCCCATCCCACATTTTCCAGTGCTCAGGCATGTCTGGGGTTAGCATGACACCAGGTAAGTGCACAGAACTACAGAGCATAGAAAGGTCTCAGTGCACCCCTGGATGGAGCCCCTGGTAACCCCTTAGTCAGATCTCTCCATAGAAAAACCTCTGACTTCAGGCACCAACATCCCACAACTTAGAGAGCCACTGCATTTTCTCCAACTCAGTGTTTCTAATGAGCAAGGCGGAGACAGTTCTGAATTTCATGGAGGAGTCACAGGGGTCTTATATCTGGGTGGAGGGGACTGGGCGCTATTTGGAGGTGACAAGAGAAATGTAATAACAGATATTATTTTGGACCACCTCCTCTGAAGCTCGCTAATTAGGTGCCCATTTTACCAGGGAGACAAATGCCAAGTGTTTGTTGATTTGCCAGAGGCCCTTCAGATAGTAACTAGAGGGGTTGCTTAATGGACTTTCCAAGAAGCAGCATACGGAAATGCCATCAGCAGCCCTGCTTTCCAATGTGGTAGCCACTAGCCAGATGTGACTAGTTGCATTTGTATTAAATAAAATGCAATCAAATTAAAATTCAGTTCTTCAGTCTCACCAGCCACATGTCAAGGGTTGAGAAGCCACGTGTCCTTAGTGGCTACCATACTGAAAATTGCAGACCCCTAACACTCCCATTTTCATGGGAAGTTCTACGGAAAAGACTGCCCTGGAGAGCAGTGTGCCACATCGATAGGAGGCTGGTCCCTGGCTGAGAACTTTAATTAAATGGCACAGGTGGCTGTGCATTACTGGACACAGATTAGTCTCAGGGACAGGCAGTGCTCAGCACGGAGCAGGGAAATGGGTTGCTTTGAGCTGCAGAAATGGCTCCTTTCCATACTACCTCTCCCTCTGTCTTCAGTGCTTTTCAGAGTCCTGGAGTAGCATGTGGCACAGCCCTTGCTTCCCTGGGTGCAGTTCACAACGAATGGCATCCACAAACTTGGGAGCTTGTTAGAAATGTAGAGTCTCAATCCCATCGCAGACCTACAGAATCAAAATCTGCATCCGAGCGAGACCCCCCGAACTCGTGCACATGATGTCTGTGAAGTGTGGGGCTGCACCTGCTCTGCAGTGTTTCCCACTGCATTCAAGGCCGACTCCGCCAGAAAGTCTGTTAAGACCTACAAATCTGTGTGGTAGAGCCATCGGCTCCATCAATGAGCATCTTCTTTAGAGATGTAGCACAGATCTTTACAATTTTTTTAGGTGTACATATCTAAGGCCAAAACTAGCAGGACCCTGAGAGATAATCAACTGCTTGCCCAGTAGATGGAAAAAGTGCAGCCCGGAGAAGGAAAGCAGCTTACCCAGGATCAGGAGCAAAGTCGGAGCTTAAGTCAACATGACCTGGTGGGCGGTTCAGTTGAATAGGAGGCTCGGCAACGGGAAAAACATGAAGCTTTAGTGGGAGGACCTAGGGCTGATGTCCCACCTTTGCCAAACCTAATGAGCATCTGTTAATATTATCCTGACGCTGCCTGAGGAAATGACATGGGTCACCATGGTTACCATTTATTGGGTTTGTATACCAGGCACTTATTTCACGGGTTTCTCAAAGCAATTCTATGATGCAGACATTGTTACTGTCTTCTCTTCAAAGATGAGGACACTGGGCCCAACATCACACAGATGGCAGCAGTGGAGCCTGGATTCCACACAGGGGGTCCTGCTTCCCTGTTCATGGATTTCCCTTCTCCTGCACACGGGCTATGTGGGGAAGAGAGTGTGAAGGGGTTCCCTGGACACTTGAGGTTGCTCGAGGCAAGAGAAAAGCTATTGTGGGTGCTCAGTCACCTGTGGATCAGTTGTTATAATGGTTACAGTCACCATCCCAGACATCCCACTTGGAAGGGAGAACAGAATTGCAAAGTCACTTGCTTAGAACACATGATTCCCCAAATAACATGGAGAGCCATTGGCTTTAGAACTTAAGAGAAAGCGTGGTGGCATGCAAAGGATAATTATCATCTTAGCACATGATATAATAATTTATCTTAGGGAGAGGACTATCTTGGCTTAAGAAAACAGTAGTAACTTGGTTTTGGAAGAAGGTGAAACCCTACTAGCACAAGTTGGAAAGAGAAGAAGAAACAAAATAAATGAAACCATTGCATGGTGGTTTGAGTGTGGGTCGGGAAGAGAGGAGAGGATAAGGAAAATTTGGGGAGAGGAGGCAGCTGACCAATGACTATAGGACTCCTTTAAAAGAGAAGTGCAGCAATGGATTTAAATTTTTCTGTATTGTGATATGCTGACACCCCAAGCCATTCTTTCATTTTAATTTCATTCGTGTCTGCCTTACACACTAGGTTGTGCATGCATGCGTGTGTACATATGTGTATCAGAGGAAGAGCAGACTTTCTCTGTGGATGGGCTGGGAGAATATCCACAAATCATCTAACTCAAGGAAAGCAAACTCTTCCAGAGAGATGTGACTAACAAAAATATCAGCCACCAGTGGTAAGTGTCCATTGCTTTTGCTGGCCCATTCATTGAATCCTTTTTCTAAGAAATGTTCAGTGAGCAACTACTGTGTAGAAGGTAATAGATGAGATCAGGGCAGCAATAGAGGCTGCAGGCAGGTAGTGTAAGGGTGTGTGCTTTTATTAAGACCTTTTTCTGAGTGAAAGGAGGAACCTCTGCAGGGTTTTAAGAAGAGAGAAGAGCCCTGCAGGAAAGGAGACAAGTGTGGAGGTGGGGGAGGCACACAGTGGTTCTTCTAGGGTCCAGCCCAGAAGAGCTGTCAGTCACACAGTTGGTGACCAGACTGGTCATATGGTTACCTACCTGAAAGGAGGCTAACAAAGGAGGAAAATTAGATGGGATGCTTGGTGAATTCCACTGTCTCAATAACAACTGTCATTTATTCTTTGGAATAAAGCATTGTTGTCAAATGTCCAGTTCCTTTTTTGAGCAGACAAGGCCACTAATATTCTACAATTCACTTCTCAAAAAACAGATGAGTCATGAGCACTTCATTAACCCCATCTCAGGTCATCTCCTTATCCCTCATACTATATACATTACTCGGCATATACCAACTGGAATTCCAGACTCCACAGTGAAACCCTAACAGGTGAGATGAATAGATAATTTTGAAAGACATGGGTGACAGAAATTTTATTTAAAAAACAATTTGCCTATGACATGGAGACAATTAGAGAAGGAAAAATATGCACACAATGCTTTGAGGGTTGCTAAAACTCAAAAGATTTGAAAGCAATTACTAATCACATACATTTCTCACTCAGTTATTTTGCCAGATGCAGGAATGTTTGGAAAAATAAACTAGGTAGCAGGAGAGATTGTTCAAGTTATAAAAAACTCATGCTTCTCAAATTTAAGCAAAGAACAGAGCAGACCATGGCTACTGGCCACTGCTCTACCTTCAGTGTCACTGGCGAGGCTGTCTCCAAGGAGAGCAAAGCTTACGGGATCTCCAGGCTTTCACTTTGGCCCATTCTGGATTCCTCTGGATTTGGATATATCATACATAGAGAGATAAAGATAGGTGCTGTACATACACATTAACTCTATACTTACATGTACTAATTAATATGTTAATGATATATATTTAAATTTTCTTTGAAGGAGTAATTCAAATAGTCCCAAAGAGTGTATAATTACAAGATCTTCCTTTTCTACCTGATTCCCAAGTATTCCTCTCCAGAGGCAAGTTCAATTCTCATGAACTTCTTGGATAAATACTTCCAAAACAATCTAGGCATGTACTTACACAAAATAGCAGAACTTACCAAAATAAATATTATTTTATAATCACCAGCAATAACCAATAAGAAAATATGATATAAAATGTTATAAATTTAAAGTAATAAAAACTACAAATATCTAGAAGTTGGACTAAAAATACTGCACAAGGGCTTCACAGAGAAAAAGCTTAAAAACTCTATTAAAGGGTGTAAGTGAAAACATGCACAATTATATATGCGAATCATATTCATGGTTAGACAGGTTCATAAATATGTCAATGTTCTTCAAATAAATCTATACATTCAGGGAAAGTCCAAATAAAACTATACTCATCATTAATATTTGAGGAGTTGAACACCATGTTAAAAAATTCATGTCGGAAAATGTAGTTACAAAAAGTTAATTTTTGAACATTAAAAAAGAGATAAGAATTTACTTTACCATAGATTAGGCCTAGCACAATGCTCTAATAATTAATAATAATAGTAATAATTATGGTATGTTAGTAACATAAGAAAAGAGGAACATCACTGAGAGCTCAGGAACAGACAGGTGTATATGGGAATGACATATAATAAAGGTACCTGCAGATCAAGGCGAGGGGGATTTTTGTTTATGTAGGTGATTGGAGAAATTATCATTATATGGAGAAACAGTTGATTCTCTATTTCAAAACATAAACAAAGGTGAATTGAAATAGATGCAAGACCTGAATGTGAAATATAAATATATAGCTCAAAATGTAGGCAAATATCTTTGTATATTTTGAGGTGAGGGAAGATGCATTTAACAAGAACAGACAAGCACAACCGCCAGGGAAAATTCCTGGGTTTGACAGAACAAAACTAAGGGTTTCTATTCAATAAAGGCCACCATAGAAAAAATCAACACCACCTGTCAAGTAATCGATATCAATAACATACAAGGAAACCCCTGCATGTCAGTGGAGTGGGGTACAAGGTAGAAAATCTGAGAGGAAAAATGGGCAAAGACTCTGCATAGGCAATTCACAAAAGGAGAAACTGAGGGGAAGAAAAGGTGTATGTCACTACTTAATAACACAATATATATTTGAACATGGTATACGACTTTATTCATGCTTGCTGGCTAACATCCAGTTTGACCAAAAGATAAAGGAAACTGGGACCTGCAGTTCTGGGAAATGTGGGCTTGGAAATGGAGGGCTGTCTGGAACTAGGAAAATCCAGTCTTTGGGTACATATGATCCAGAATCCTCTCCTGTGCTCCCCCTGGTCCCAGAAGCCTTTCACGGATGCATGATAGTACAGTTCATGGGGAAAGCTATTTAGGGGCCCATCCCCAGGGGGAAAAAAAACAGGTTTGTTAGGAAAGGCCACAAAGCAGTTAAAAACAATGAATTAAAAGCACATAGAGCAACATAGGTTCTTTAAAAATACTGTTGACTGAATAAAACTAAAGAGGAATGAGAAATCTGACCTGCTAACTTTTATGTAAGATTAAAGTACATGCAATCACAAAATTCACTTCCTCACAGAGAATGGTACATCAAAGGCATTAAGAGTGTTTCTACCATAAGAAGGAGAAAAGGAGGGGACCTATGGATGGGAAAACAACACAAGAGAAGAATCTTTAAAATTGCTTGTTATGTTTTACTGCTTAGTAAATGGGATCTATTATTCCATTTTGTTTTCTGAATGTCTGTTGAAAATGACATATTAACTTGTAATCATCAATTTTTCAGATTCTCTATTTTCTCTAAAAGAGTTGCAAAGTTTCAATTGTAGAAGGTAAATAAATCCCAGATATCAAGGCCTCAACTTGGGTCACCCGGGGGGTGTAGCTGGCCTACAAGTCACCACAGGCCTCTCACCCAGGCTGCCCCATGCCCCAAGGGAACCCACACCCTGATCCAGAACACACTTCAGGGAAAACCAGCTGGCTCCCACCCATGCACCAGGCTTCTATCCTATCTAATAAAAGAGTAATATGCAGATTGACCATCACTCCAACACAGAAGATGGCTGCCCCTATGTAGTCAAAGATCCTGATCCCATGTGGACTCAAGATGGCCACCACAAGATAGCCAGCAGGGTAGGGCAGTAGGTAGGGACCAGGCCTGCAAGGGAAGGCAGTTGTGGGAGATCAGGCCAGCAGGGGAGGACAGTTGTGGGAGATCAGACCTGCAAAGGAGGACAGTTGGGGGCGATCAAGCCTGCAGGGGATGGCAGTTAGGGGTGACCAGGCCAGCAGAGGATGGAAGTTGGGGGCAAATAGGCTGACAGAGGAGCAGTTAGACATCAGTTAGGCTGGCAGGGTAGTGGTTAGGGGGTGATCAGGCTGGCAGGAAAAAGCAGTTAGGGGCAATCAGGAAGGCAGACAGGAGAGCAGTTGGGAGACAGCAGCCCTGGATTGTGACAGGGATGTCCGACTGCCCGTTTAGGCCTGATCTCACTGGGATCAGGCTTAAACTGGCAGTTGGACATTCTTCGAGGGGTCCCAGATTGGAGAGGGTGCAGGATGTGCTGAGGGACCTCTTCTCCCTCTCTGTCCCTGTGCATGAATTTTGTACACTGGGCTCTAGTTATGGAAGATAAATAAATCCCAACCAAAATGGCGGCAGCCAAGGAGCTGGAGAGAACAGGAGGCTTGGGTTGCCACCAGCGATGGAGGAAGCCAAACTCCCACAGCCCTGCCCTGCTTTGGCCTCTGCTTAAGGCTACAAAGTTTCAATTATATAAGATAAATAAATCCCAGATCCAGGGTCTCTGCTTGGGTTGCCAGGGGGTGTGGCTGGCCTGCAAACCACCACAGGCTCCCCTTCCCCAGGCTGATCTGGTTCACCCTTCAAGGAAAACTAGCTGGCCCCCACCCATGCACCAGGCCTCTATCCTATCTAATCCTATCTAATAAAAGAATAATATGCAAATTGACCCTCACTCCAACACACAAGATGACTGCCCCCATTTGGTCAAAGATCCTGCCCTCATGTGGACACAAGATGGCCACCACAAGATGGCCAGCAGGGGAGGCAATTGGGAGGGACCAGGTCTATAAGGGAGGGCAGTTGTGGGTGATCAGGCCAGCAGGGTAGGACAGTTGGGAGAGAACAGTCCTGCAAAGGAGGGAAGTTAGTGGTGACTGGGCCTGCAGGAAAGGGCAGTTGGGGAGACTTAGGCCTGCAGGGGAGAGCAGTTGGTGGTGGTAGTGGTGGGAGGGGCAGGCCTGCAGGGGAGGGTAGTTAGGGGTGACCAAGTCAGCAGAGGAGGGCAGTTAGGTGCAAACAGACTGGCAGGGGAGCAATTAGGCATCAATCAGGCTGTCAGGGGAGTAGTTAGAGGGGGTGATCAGGCTGGCAGGCAGAAGTGGCTAGGGGTAATCAGGAAGGCAGGCAGGAGAATAGTTGGGAGCCAGCAGTCATGGATCGGCCCTAACAGGCAGTCGGGCATCCCTCAAGGGGTCCCAGATTGGAGAGGGTGCAGGCTGGGCTGAGGGACACTACCCCCTCCCCCACCCCTTACCCCCAAAGTACAAATTTTGTGCACCAGGCCTCTAGTAATAAGTAATAATAAAAAATACTTGGTCTGTGTCCCCAGTTTCTAGCATAGAGCTCCTAAAACCTTTGGAACTTCCTGAGTGATAATAATGTCTTTTGTATTCTAATGAAATGATGAATGGTGTATGGAGTCCTCTAAAAAGCTTCAGAATAGGGACTAGTCAAGAAGGACCAAGCCTTGATCAGAGGATTGAAACATTTGCCTCCACCCATCTCCAGACCTCCATCTGAGTGATGAATACAGTGAGGTGCTGGGAGGGCGGCAGGCCCGGGGAGAGCAGGGAAGCTCCACACCCCAGCCCTTGTCTTATATGTTGCCTATGCATCTTTTCCATTTGGCTGTTCCTGAGATATAGCCTTCCAACAGGAAACAGAAGTCAAGTGTTTTCCTGAGTTCTGTTGAGTCCCAGTGAATTATCAAGCCTGAGGAGGAGGTTGTGAAAATCCCCATATTTACAGGTGTTTGGTCAGAAGTACTGGGACTTGCTGCTGGTATCTGAAGTGTGGGAAGTCTGTGGACCTAAGCTCTTAGCCCCTGGGGGCTCTGCTAACTCCAAACAGTGTCAGAATCTAATTGAATTGCTGGATACCTAATGGTCTTAGAGACTCAGAGAACTGGTGCTGGAAAAGCCATCACCTGTTCGGTGTCAGTGAGAAAAACTCTCATACTGAGAACTAACTATACCCAAGGAATAAGGACAAACTACAAACAGACTGAGCTACACCAGAGCTGAAATCCAGCCTTCATGACTCTATTGCTTATTGGAAGAAAGGGTGAGGTCTCTCAGGACAAATGAATATGCCATGTGAGAATTCAAGAGGGAGGTTATCCTTGGGGAAGTGTAGTGATTGAAAGAGGCACAAAATAAACTCCTGAGGGTGTGGTCATCTTCTTTGTGTTCAGTATGCAAAATAACTAGCCAGACAGTTACGATTTGTATCTTTTCCCGTAAGTAACTTATTCTTTTTAAAAATGCACATTAAAAAATTTGCTGAGTTCCAGTTCTGCCAAGATACAGTAGTCCCATTCCTCCAAGGCCCTTTCTTAAAACAGAAAGATTGTTGCTATAACAACAGTCGAGCGTGGATAGATTCTGGAAGGTGGAAAGAAGAAGGTTCCTTGGGACTTGGAAAAGAACATGGCCGGGAGTGCCTTGGGTTTCCTTGTTGCCTTCCATACATCCCAGTCAGGGTTGCAGAGAGAGGCCTCCAACACTGAAGCCATAGGCAGTGATAAAAAGCTCCAAGAAAAATGGTTAACCCCTAGCCAAAGGACTGGGAAAAGGCTGACTTAAGAACAGAAAACCCTTTTGGCAATACCTGCCTTACTCCTGCTAAATGCCAATGGACAAACCACATCTATCCACAACTGTGGTTTTAGCAAGGCTAAACCAGAAACTGAGCTTCCATTCCTGCCACCATGAGCTCCTTCCACTTCACTGAAGCAGACAGCACTCTGACCCCCTCTGGGTAGTGCCCAGGAGAGAGGTAATCTTCCCTTTCTCCCCAGCAGCAGGAGGCAGTGCCCCAAGTCCTTTGCAGAAATAGTGTCGGTGGAGCTGAATGGGAAACTGTTCCTCTGTTTCCTGTCTGGTGGAAGTCATCAGTGCTCTGATATCCCCACCAGGGGAGTGTCAGGGGGAGGTGGGGCTGGTGAAGAGCTGAGCTTCCACCCCCACTCAGCATCATGAAGGGGAATGAGGTAGTGGTAGGCGGAACTAGCTGACATTTCCATCCTCTCCTTCCCTCCCCTGGTGTCATGGTGTCAGCAGGCCCAGTGGGTAGGGATAGCCAGCTTCCTTCCCCAGCCTGGAGCAACAGCATGGTATGAGTCAGCCCTCACTTTCCCCCTTGTTGTGGCAGCAGGGCCCAGCAGGAAGCTGAAAACACACCCACCATCCCTCTGCTGCACCTCAAAGGAAGGGACTGCCTGTGGAAAAATAATATTAATAGGATAAAGACTTATAATGTCCAAAATGTTCAGGATGTAATAAAACATTTACTGACATTCCAAGAAACAAATCAAAACCACGCTATGAATGAGAATAGACAGTCATCACTGATATGATCAGATGTTGAAATGATCTGACAAGGTTTTTGAGGCAACCATCATAAAAATGCTTCAGCGATTATGAATTCTCTTAAAGCAGATGGAAAATAGAAAGCCTCAGCAAAAGAAAAATAGAACTTATAAAAAAGAACTAAATGGAATAAAGAAGTAAAAAATACAATAACAAATGAAGTCACTAGATGGGCTCAATAGTAGTGTGGATATGACAGGGGAAAGGGTCAAAAAACTTGAGGACAGATCAATAGAATTTACCCAATCTGATCAACAGACAGAAAATAGACTAAAAATAATAGAGGCAGAATTTCAGGGACTTGGGCAATAATAACAGAAGAAATAATATTTGTATCATTTGAGTCACAGAAAAGAGAGGCAATGCTTGAAAAAGAAAAATACCCCCAAACTCAAAGAAGTACAGGCTGAAAGCTTTCTACATTTGATTAAGTAAAGATATAAATGTATAGATTCAAGAAGCAGAATGAATTCCAAATAGGAGAAGCCCCTCCCCCCCTCCCCCCAAATCCATATTAAAGAGAGAAAACTAAACGCTAGGAAAATATTTTGGAAATAAAGAAAAAAAAGTATATGGGCTACCAATTTGAACAACAGATAATTTCTCATCTGAAACCATGGGAGTCAGAGGGGCACATTTCTCAAGCCCTGAAAGAGAAGAACTGTCATTAGCAGCTTCTACATCTAGAGGAAGCATCCTTTGGGAATGAAAGGGGAAATAGATTATCAGATGGAAAAAAACTAAGAACATTTTTGCTGGCCAGCTTACCCATGAAGAATGACTAAAGGAATTTTTCTAAACAGAAAAGGAGTGATAATAGAAGGGTTGGAATATCAGAAAACAAAAAAGGAACATTGGGATGAATAAATATATTAGACAATTCTACTTCTCCTGAGTTTTTAAAATCATGTTTGATGCAAAAATTATGACGCCATTTGATGTACAGTGAGTGGCCAGATTATTATGATCTCTGAATGCATAATAATCTGGCCACTCAGTGTATATATATTAGAGGCCCAATGCATGAATTCATGCATGAGTGGAGTCCAGCCAGCCTGGCCAGAGGGAGGGGTTGTCTGGCCTGCCTGCTGGCCGAACTCTTGGTTGAGGGGACAATTTGCATATTAGCCCTTTATTATATAGGACTAGAGGCCCGGTTCACAAAATTCATGCATGGAGGGTGGGGGGGATGTCCCTCAGCCAAGCCTGCACCCTCTCCAATCTGACACCCCTTGAGAGATGTCCAACTGTTGAACATCCTTCTCACAATCCAGGACTGCTGGCTCCAAACTGCTCACTTGCCTACCTACCTGATCGCTCCTAACTGCTTCTTCCTGCCAGCCTGATCATCCCCTAACCACTACCCTGCCAGCCTAATTGATGTCTAACTGTTCCCTTGCCAGCCTGTTTCCCCCCAACTTTCCTCCTCTGCTGGCCTGGTCACCCCTAACTGCCTTCTCCTGCAGGCTTGATAGTCCCCAACTGCCCTTCCTTGCAGGCCTGCTCCCTCCCAACTGCCCTCCCCTGCTGACCATCTTGTGGTGGCCATCTTGTGTCCACATAGAAGCAGGATCTTTGACCACATGGGGACAGTCCTCTTGTGTGTTAGAGTGATGGTCAATCTGTGTATTACTCTTTTATTAGATAGGATAGAGGCCTGGTGCATGGGTGGGGGCCACCTGGTTGGCCCTGAAGGGTGTTAGGGATCAGGTTGGGGATTCCCTTGGGGTATGAGGTGGCTGGGTGAGGGGCCTGTGGAGGTTTGTAGGCTGGCCACACACCCCAGTGACCCAAGCAGAGGCCCTGGGATCTAGGATTAATTTATGTTCTACAATTGAAACTTTGTAACCTGGAGTGGAGCCAACCCTTCTGCTCCCTCTGTGGTGACAGCCATTTCTATTTAAATTCTATAACTGAAACTTTGTAGCATAGAGTGGAGGCATAGGCACTACTGCTACAGAAGCTTGACTTCCTCCATCACTCGGGCAACCCTAGCCTCTGCTCTTTCCAGCTCCCTGGCTGCCACCATTTCTGTTGGAATATATCTTCTATACTTGAAACTTTGTAGCATTGAGTGGAGGCCTAGGCCGGCAACGGCAGGAGGAAAGCTTGGCTTCCTCCATTGCTGGGGAAACCCAAGCCTCCCTCCTGTTCTCAGTGCCTGCAGCTATCTTGGTTGGGGTATATTTGCATAATTTGCTTTTAATTGGCTGATGGGCATGGCTGTGGGCATGGATTGACTGGAGGTATGGGCAATTTGCATATTACTCTTTTATTAGATAGGAGGATATACACTGAGTGGCCATATTATTATGCATTCAGAGATCATGATAATCTGGTCACTCCGTGTATTTATCAATATATGTAGAGGAAATACTTACAAAAATATATTAAAAAGTAGGGAGGGTAAGAACTTAAATGTAACTTTACTCCAAGTAGTAAAAGGTCAATATGAGTAGCTGTGATAAACTGTTCATATATATAGTAGTGGCAATAGCAATCTCTGGAATAACTATACAAAGTGAAATAATAAAACAATTATAAGTAAGTCAAAATGGAATTTAAAAAATGTTTACAAAATCTACAGGAACGAGTTTAAGTAAAACAGAGAAATGAGAAACAAAAAAAATAGGAAACAAATTAATAAAATAACAGGCTTGGACTCTAATCCTATCTAATAAAATAGTGATATGCAAATTGACTGTACCACTAATCAAGCCACACCCGCAGCCACGCCCACCAGCCAATCAGGAGCAGAGTATGCAAATAAACCCCAACCAAGATGGCTGCCACCACGGAGAGCAGGAGAGAGGCTTGGGTTTCCACAGCAACAGAGGAAGCCAAGCTTTCCGCTTGCCATTGCCGGCCTAGGCCTCTACTCAATGCTATAAAGTTTCAATTATAGAAGATACATAATCCCAACAGAAATGGTGGAAGCTATGGAGCTGGAGAGAGAAGAGGCTAGGGTTGCTAGGGTGATGGAGGAAGCCAAAGTTCTGCAGCCCTAGTCTAGGCCTCTTCTCTAGGCTACAAAGTTTCAAACAGAAATGGCTGTCGCCTCAGAGTGAGCAGAAGGCTTGGCTCCGCTCCAGGCTACAAAGTTTCAATTGTAAAACATAAATTAATCCTAGATCCCAGGGCCTCTGCTTGGGTCACTGGGTGGCATGGCCGGCCTGCAAACCACCATAGGCCCCTTGCCCAGGCTGTCCCACATCCTAAGGGAACCACCACCCTGATCCAGGACACTCTTCAGGGCAAACCAGCTAGTCCCCACCCATGCACCAAGCCTCTATCCTATGTAATAAAATAGTAATACACAGATTGACCATCACTCCAACACACAAGAGGGCTGCCCCCAGGTGGTTAAAGATCCTGATGCTATGTGGACACAAGATGGCCACCACAAGATGGCCAGCAGGGGAGGACAGTGGGAGGTTCCAGGCCTGCAAAAGAGGGAAGTTGTGGGCCATCAGGCCAGCAGGGAGGGCAGTTGGGAGGGACCAGGCCTGCAAGGGAGGTCAGTTGGGGGTGATCAAGCCTGCAGGGGTGACCAGGCCACCAGAGGAGGGAAGTTGGGAGCAAACAGGCTGGCAGGGGAGCAGTTAGAGATAAATTAGGCTGGCAGGGTAGTGGTTAGGGGGTGATCAGGCTGGCAGGCAGAAGCGGTTAGGGGCAATCAGGGAGGAAGGCAGAGGAGCAGTTTGGAGTCAGCAGTCCTGGACTGTGAGGATTTCCGACTGCCCATTTAGGCCTGATCCTATTGGGATCAGGCCTAAACGGGCAATCGGACATCTCTTGAGGGGTCCCAGATTGGAGACGGTGCAGGCTGGGCTAAGGAACATGCCCCTGCCTCCCCCCCACCCCCATGCACGAATTTCGTGAACCTGGTCTCTAATATATTAATAAATACCTTAAATATAAGTGGTATAAATATGGCAATTAAAGATTGAGGTTGATACAGTGGATTAAAACAGTGATAACCACCCAAAAGAAACTCACCATAAATACAGAAACACAGGCAGGCTAAAAATGAAGAATTCAAAAATTATGCCATACACACATTAATTAAAAAAAAAAAAAAAAAGCAGGCGAACCAAGATGGCGGCATAGGTAAAACACCTATCTTGCCGTCATACTCAACAATTTTAATACTACAACTTAACGAAAGAATGAACACCTTCCAGAATCACCAGAAAGCTGGCTGAGTGAAAATTCCACAAATAAAAGTGAAAATAAGACACTGTGACTCGGAGGAGCGGCAGCAGACAGCGTTGAAAGATTTGCGCGGAGAGAGGTTTGGAGCGCGTGCCAGCGGAGAGGGCGGGTGGCTGAAAACTGGCCAGTTTTCTTGAACGGGGAGACAAAGACGTCCCACTGGACTGATTCTCCAGCTTTGGGCAAAGTCCAGGGAACCCACTATCATACGGGGTGAAAACTGGACAGTGGGAGGTCATGCCGAAGCTCGGGTGCTGCAGGGGTCTCCCGGCTTGTGGAGAAGGCAGCTTGTGCGAACAGCTCGGCTGCGTGAGGGCACAGAGAGCGCTCTGCGACTTGCTTTCTCATTCGGAAAACCGTCAGTCTGCTTTGTTTTACAACCCTGGGTGAGACACTGGGCGTGCAGTCTCATTTGGGGAGAGTCTGAATTCCCCGGCAGCCAGTGGAGCTCCACAGCGGCTCTCTCTCAGAGGTGCTGGCAGCCATTGCCCCCAGCACAGAGTCCCTGGGGCCGCATAGGGCGGAGCTAACGCTGTCTGCTTGGCCTGGAGACTCCGCCCATCTAAACTGAGCACAGCTGAGCTTCAGAGACAATTGGCCTGGAGGTCAACCCTCCAAGTGCTAACAACGATTAACCTGAGCTTAACTTCAGCAAGACTGTGCAGCCCATATCCACCTCAGGTAACTGGGGAGGCTGAGCCACTGTCCCTAGTAGGAAGTCTACCACACAAAGCTAATTGACCAACTCAGGGAAGCAGCCACCATGCAGAGACATGGAAAGAAATCAGATGTGAAAGAAATGGAGGAAAAAAAACGACTGGACATGGAATTCAAAACCACGGTTATAGGGCTTCTCAAGAGGCTCCAACAAAAGGTCGAGGCCTATAAGGAAATAAGTGAGACCACAAAGAAAATGAATGAGTCCTACAAGGAAATGAACGAGACCTGCAAGGAAATGATCAAGACCAACGTGGAAATGAAGGAGACCCTCAAGGATATAAAGGAGACTCTCAAGGATATGAAAAAGGACCAACCAGAAATTAAGCATACACTGACTGAAATAAAAAATATTATACAAAGACCTAAAAGTGCTCTGGAGCACCCCAAGAACCAAGTTAAAGATTTGAAATACAAAGAGGGAAAATCCACTCAGCTGAAAAAGCAAGAAACCAAAAGAATCCAAAAAATTGAAGATAGTGTAAGGGGCCTCTGGGACAACCTCAAGCATACCAACATCCGAATTATAGGGTTGCCAGAAAAAGAGAGAGAGCAAGACAATGAAATCCTATTTGAAGAAATAGTGACCAAAATCTTCCCACACCTGGTGAAAGAAATTGACTTAGGAGTCCAAGAAGCGCACTGAACCCCAATATATAGGAACCCTAAGAGGACCACACCAAGGCACATCATAATTAAAATGCCAAGAGCAAAAGACATAGAGAGAATATTAAAAGCAGCAAGAGAGAAACAGTTGGTTACCTATAAGGGAGCACCCATACGACTGTCAGTGGATTTCTCAACAGAAACGATGCAGGCCAGACGGGAGTGGCAAGAAATATTCAAAGTGATGAGTAGCAAGAATCTACAACCAAGATTACTCTATCCAGCAAAGCTATCATTCAGAATTGAAGGCCAGATAAAGTGCTTCGCAGATAAGAAAAAGCTAATGGAGTTCATCACCACCAAACCAATATTATATGAAATGCTTAAAGATATTCTTTAAGAAGAGGAAGAAGAAAAAAATAAAAGTGTAAATTAGGAACAACAAATACACATCTATCAACAAATGAATCTAAAAATCAAGTGAATTAATAAGCTGATGAACAGGATAAACTGGCGAATGTAACAGAATCACGGACATAGAGAGGGAATGGACTGACAACTCTTGGGGAGAAAGGGGTTGTGGGAAGTGCAGCAAGAGACTGGACAAAAATCATGCAACTATGGGAGAGGACAGTGGAGGGGGGTGAGGGCGGAGGGTGGGATGGGTACCAGGTGGAGGGGAACTATAGGGGAGGAAAAAAGGGAACAATGTAATTAATAAACTGAACAATAAAGATAAAAAAAAGCAGATTGGCTATGTTAATATAAGGTAAAGTAGGCTTTAGAATAATGAAAATTATTACAAAAAAGTGACATCAACTAATATAATGATCATTCTACTAGGGAAACATAACAATTCTAAAGATTTATGCAACAAATAAGTGAGCCTCAAAATATAGAAGTAACAACTAATAGGCTGAAAAACAATAGACCATACACTGCACTGTTATAGTTGGGATTTCAATATCCCATTCTCAGCAACTTACAGATTATTAGGCAAGGATTAAAACATGCTCTAAAACATTATCAACCAGTAAGATTATATATATATATATATATATATATATATATATATATATATATATGCTTCAGCCAACAACAGAATAATACACATTTTTTTTTGGTCAAGCATCATGAAATATTCACTGAAAAAGGCCATATCCTGGGATATAAAGCAAACTTCAAAACATTTAAAGTAACTTAAATAATAGAATATGATCTCTGACCATAATGGGATCTTATTAGACAAGTAGAGGCCTGGTGCATGGATTTGTGCACTGGTGGGTCCCTTAGCATGGCTGAGAGGATAAGCCAAAACTGGCAGTCCTACATTCTTCTAGGGATGTAGTAGTGTGTGAAGCAGCAGGCAGCCGGACAGGAGCCTGGACTGGGCATAGCACCACTCCTGCTCATCCTGGCCTTTCTATGCTTGCTGCCGCTCCACTGTGGTGTCCATGCTCCCATTCTTGGGTGATACTAGCATGCCCCTGACCTAGAAGCAGCTGTAAGCTCACGCCAAGTCAGTCCCAATGCTGGTCTCGGTCCTGGTCCTGGTCCTGATCCCAGTCTGGATGGGGAGGGGAGCTAGGGGGAGTGTCCGCGGGAGAGTACCACCACAGGTGCACTCACCAGCCATGAACCTGGCAACTAGTACCCGTTGGTCAGCTGAGAGATGCTCCCGCTGTGGGAATGCACTGACCATGAGAAGGCAGCTCCTGTGTTGAGCGTCTGCCAGTTGACCGGTTGAGTGGTCACTTAGGCTTTTATATATATAGATAGGCAAGATTTGGTAGCATCCCAAGTTCCCATTAGTAGATGAATGTATAAAAATTCTATGTTATATTTACAGAATGGAATACTATTTGGCCAGAAAAAATCTTACCTTTTGCAACAGCATGGATGGACCTGGAGAGTCATATGTGAAGTGAAATAAGCCAGTCAGAGATTTTACTCATATGTGAAAACTAATGAACAAAATAAATTAGCAAGCAAAATAGAAACAGACTCATAGATATAGAGAACAGATTGACAGCTGTCAGAGGGAGGGATTTGGGGAAGTTGGAGGAAAAGGTAAAGGGATTACGCAAAAGAAAAAACTCTGAAACACAGGCAACAGTCTTGTGATTGCCACTGGGAGGGTGGTGGGGAAAGGTATAAGAGAGTAAAGGGTGGGTAAACAGTAATAGAAGGAGTCTTGACTTTGAGTAGTGAACACACAATACCATATATAGATGATTGAATTTATAACTTGAAAGATCCCTAAAAAGAAATCTTCAGGCATAGATGGTTTCACTTGTGATTTTACTAGACATTAAATAAAAATTAACATCAATTTTGCACAATTTCTCTCAGTAGATAGAAGATAAGGGAATACTTCCAACTCATTTTATCACGCTAGAATTACCCAGAAAAAGAGTCAAAAAAAAAAAAAAAAGAAAGAAAGAAAGAAAGAAAGGAAAAGGAAAATGACCATAGAGACCAATATCTATCAATCATTAATTTAGATCCAAAATTTGTAACAAAATTTTTCTAAACAAGTCTAAAGAAGTTGGTCTGTCCATGAAGGGGTCAAATGACAGATCCTTCTGGTGATGAAAATGTTCTGTAACTTGATCATATCAATGTCAGTATCCTGATTGTGATAATGTACTATAATTTTATAACATGTCACCATTGGGAGAAACTGAGTAAGGGTAGAGGGTATCTTTTTGTATTATTTCTTAAAACTGCATGTGAATCTATAATTATTTCAAAATAAAAAGCTTAATTTATAAAACAAGTTATAACACAGAAACAAAAACTGTGTTTAGAAGCTTTAAATTTTTTTCCTGGGAAACTTTTGAGATTTTGGGGGGTAGAGTAATAGCTTTTTGATATTTTTCCCAATTTATTTTCTGATAATTGGTCTCACTATCTTCTCTAACATTAACTACAGGGTGGGACAAAGGTAGGTTTATAGTTGTGAGTATGCAAAATAAAATTTATTCTTGTATTATTATTTAATAATTATTGTTTTATTTTTATATGAACAACCAATTATTAAATAATAATACAAGAATAAATTCTATTTTGCATACAACTGTAACCCTACTTTTGCTCTACTTTATGTATAAATTATATTTTATATAGCAAATCATTCATTTTGCAAAGGTTGTCAAATTTATTTGCAGTGTTGACATTAACCTGCATGGCTTGTTTACTTTTCTTTGTATCCATGATTATGTCTCCATTTTCATTATTGTGCATTTGTAATTTCACTCCTTTTTTTCCCCTTTATTAGTCTGGCCAGCTTTTCTTTTTCAAGAAAACTATATTTCTTTTCCCTCAGAATCTGCTTTGAATGTACTAGTTCCTCTCTTATTTTATAGTTGATTAATTTGTACTTTTATCCTTACTAATTCCATCCTTCTGCTTTCTTAATGCCTAATATTTTGTTCTTTGTATGACTTTTGAATTTGAGTTATTTTTATTTAGTAAAATCAATTAAGGTGGTAAAGTTTCTTCCAGGCACTATTTTAGCTGTACCCATGAGTTAATTATTTCTATTTCTGTGATATTTTCTTTTAATTGTTTTGCTTGGACCACAGGTGTTCAGACACAGATCAATCACATCCTTGGTTTCTGACACACTCCATTATTGGTCCATGCATGACCCTCTTCCATTATGTATTTATTTGCTGGATAATTATGTATTTGCTTTTAATCATAAAAATCTGTGAACTTAACACACAATGAAAAACTCCAACTTTTATAATAACTTGTATCTATCTTTTTTGGTCCTATCACACCCCATGCTCCTGCTTCCTTTCATCTCAGTTAAGCATCCTTATAAGTCTTGCCCTGAAGTTCTATTGCTTGCCCATCCCTTTAAAAAACAACAGCTTTATTGAATATATTCATCTACTGCACAATCCCCCAATTAAAGCATACAATCCAATATTTTTATATATTCAGAATTATGCAACCATAAGCCTAATCTGATTTTATAATATTTTTATCACCCCAGAAAAAATACCCATGTCCCACAGCAGTCACTCCCAGTTCTCCCTCTTTCCATGCTCTGGCAACAAATAACCTACTTTCTGTCTCTAAGGATTTGTCTAATTAAACATTTTATGTAAATAAAATCATACAACATATGGCTTTTAGAATTGGCTTCTTTGACTTGGCATAATGTTTTCAAGGTTCATCCATGTTGTAACATGTATCAGCACTTCATTCCTTTTTATAACTGAATAATGTACAATAATATATTGTATAAAAATATATATGTTTATTCACTCATTCATGAAATTATGGACATTTGAGTTGCTTCCACTTTTTTGCTGTTATTAACAATGCTGTCATGGACTTTCTTGTACAAGTTTATGTGAGGACATATGTTTTCATTTTGCTTGGAGTGAAATTGCTGGGTTAGGTAGTAAGTCTATGTTTAACATTTAGAGGAACTACCAAATTATGTTCCAAAGTGGCAGCACTGTTTCTCATTCCTCTAGAATGTATGAGGGTTCCAGTTTTTCCATTACCTTCACCAACACTTACTATTGCCTGTCTGTTTTATGTTAGCCATCTTAGTGGACATGAAGTGTTTTATTCTTCTTTTGATTTGCATTTCCTTAATGACTGATGATATTAAACATGTTTTCATGTGCTTATGGGTCATTTGTGCATTTTCTTTCGAGGAATGTCTATTTATATCCTTTGCCCATTTTTTACTTAGGTTACTTTTTAATTACTGAGTTTTTGTTTCTTGTATCCAAGTCCCTTATCAAGTATAGAATTTAAAAATATTTTCTCTTATTCTGTGAGTTGCTTTTTACTTTCTTGACATTATTACTTGCAACATAAAAGCTTTTAAATTTGATGTTCTATTTATCTATTTTTTCTTTTGTTGCTTGTGCTTTTAATGTTATAACTAAGAAGCCATTGCCTAACCCAATGTTATATTTACTCCTATGTTTTCTTCTAAAAGTTGAATAGTTTTAAGCTCTCACATTTAAGTCTATGATCCCTTTTGAGTTAATGTTTAAGGATGGTGTGAGGAAGGGCCTAACTTGATTCTTTTGCATGTAGGTATTCTGTTGTCCCTGTGCCATTTCCTGGAAAATTTCCCCATTTTTGTTGTCTTGGTACTCTTGTTGAGAATCAGTTGAAAAGCTGATCCTAAAATTTATGTGAGAATGCCAGGGACTGAGATTAGTCAAAGCAATCTTGATTAGTGGAATAGAATTGAGGGTACAGAAAAAAACAGCCGATCAAGATTTGACTATTCCCAATCCCTTGCCAAAAAAGAAGTTAGGATTTTCATGAGGATTGTGTTGATTCTGTAGATCAACTTAGCAAGTACAGTCATCTTATTTCTATGTTCTTCAGATCTTTGTTTCAACAACATTTTGAAGGTTCAGAGTATGCATACTGCGTATCTCATGTTTAATTTATTCTTAAATATTTTGTTATTTTGGTGCTATTTCTTTTTTAGTTTCATTTTTGTATTGTTTGTTGCTAGTTTATAGAAATATGATCAGTCTTTATATTGAGCTTGTATCTGGCAGCATTCCCGAACTTGTTTATTTTTTCTGGTAGGTTTTTAGTAAATTCCTTAGAATTTTTTTATTCTCAAGATTATGTAATCTGTAAATAGAGATAATTTTACTCCTTCCTTTATAATATGGATGCAACTTTCTTCTTTTTCTTACTTAATTTCTCTGACTGGAACATCTAGTATAATGTTGAAGGGTTGAAAGAGAATCCTTGTGTTGTTTCAGATCTTAGAGGAAATTATCTAGTCTTTCACCATTAAATATTATTTTAGATGCCCATCCCTATTTTTAATGTAGTCGAATCTATAATTACTCTTACAATACTTGTGTTGTTTAGCATTTGCTTTTAATAATTTTTAAAAAATGATATTAGGCAGTAAATCATCTCTGGTTCCTACTTTTCTCACTCAACTTGGTATTTTGTAGATATGGCCACATTGTTGAAGTGGCTGTGGTTTATTCATTTGGACTGTTATATAATACTTCATTGTGTAAATATCTCAATTCATTTAGCCATTATGCTTTCTATGGATATTTTTCTTGTTTCCATGGTTTTGTTATTCTGAAGAGCATTGCTATGAGCATACTTACCAATGTCCCCTAAAATACATTGGCAAGACTTTTTGTTGGGAATATACTGAGGCTATTCAATTTTATAAAATAATGCCAAATTGTTTTCTAATGTGGTTCTATAAATTTACATTTCTATTAGCAATACATAAAAGATGTTTTGATCCATAGTCTCTCTATTCCTTTGCATTGACGGACTCTTACTTTTGCCCCTATGATGAGAATAAAAAGGCATCACATCTAAAGCTTGATTTGCATTTCCCTGGTGACTTAATGGGGCTGAAGATCTTTTCAAACTGGGGTTTCATTCAGCATTGGGGTGGGGATTTCCCTGGAGGTGTTGGTTTTCCTGCCCTTTCAAGCTTCACAGGTGTGGACTCAGAGAGCACCCACTTGCACTAGAGGAGCCCAGGGCAGACAGAACAGAGGGCATGCTCGCTGCATCCAGATTCTGCCAGCTTAAAAGTCAGTCCCAGCTCCACAGACCTGTCTACCCTGGCATGGCTGAAATCCGGTGCAGTTTAGCGGATTTGAGTTGGGGGATCTGAGGCATCTCCCACAATCTTATATTTGTTTTCACTCTTTGATCCAAAAAACAATACATACATTTATCCCATTATATTTAATGATATGATAGGATACATAGTTCTGTTATATTATTTTATATTATGCTATCTGATTTTAATGCTTCCTTTAAAAGTCTCTTATTTCATGATCTGTGGTTTGCTTTGTGTATTGGTTTTTCCTTTAATAATTTGGAAGATTTAGAAGGTATTTTTAGTTCCTTTAGTGGTTGCCTTGTAGCTATATACAATAGTTATGTTCATTTCCTGAATTATAACTGAAGAGACTTTCCCACCCTAAGAAACAAAGAAGTTTTTTCCTTCCTCTACCTTACTTCACCCCCTTATTTTTGGTATTATTAGTTCCTTTGCTCTTTAAAAAATACCCTTCTACATTGATTGCTTGATTTATCAGCTTATTATATGTAGTTTCCCTTCTCCAAATGTGAGTATGTGTTTATATTTATCCTGCTTGGAACTTAAATACATTTTTCATATAAGAACTCACAACATTTTCAATTCTGAAAGACCATCTGCTGATGTCCTTCTAATACTCTCTCCCTTCCTCTCCACTTCTCCCAGCACTGCTGTTGCACCTGGTGGGCAATCCTGGTCCCATGCTCCTCGTTCCTCACCTGCTTTGATGGCTTTGACCCTGAGTTCATAGTCAGAGGTGTTGTTTCCCACCTGGGATGTACCGTTGTCTCCCTTGCCTCTGCAACAGTCTTGGGATTCCCTAGCCCTGGGCTGCCTTGTAATTCTTTTCCTCTAGGTCTTATACCCGGTGGATGGGGTAGCTTTGGGACTCCCTGTGCTCACGAAGACCTTGACTTCCCTCAGGTATCTCCTGTATCACTCGTCACCTGGGCAGGCTGGCCCACTCTTGTGAGGGGTGGGTGGTAGTTTTCTGGTTTGTATTTTATGGAAGGAACAGCCCTTCCAGGCTCCTGGCTGTATGCAGAGACTACTGATCACCATTTTCATCACAGGGCTCCTGCCTTCATGCGCCCTAAACAGCATTTGACTCAGCTCTGCCACCTTAGCTGCTGCTCACAAACCTGGCTTCAAATTGTCTGTTGTTTCCGGCCTGCAAGGCTTTTCCCTTCTTGCTTCCAGGTTGGTTGATGGGGTTGTACATTTGTTTGTGTTTTATTTGAGCCCACATTTCTTCATGTGTGTAGTGGGAGACATGATTTCAGCAAAGGTGGGGAGGGCGCTTTCTTTAGCATATCTGTCCTGCCCAGAAGGCGAGGAGATGGGGACGCTGGCTGCAGAGGCCGGCCCTCGGGCCTGGGAAGCTGGTATGAGAGCTGCATGTGAGGTGTGGAAGAAGCCTGGAGGGAACTGGGCAGGGGACTCCCAGGGACAGAGGAGAGCAGCGTGGGACTTCTGCATGATGAGTTGAGCTAGGGTGGCTAATACACAAATCCCAGACCTGTCAGATGGGCTGTTGTTACTAGGAATCTTCAGGAACAGCCCTGACCTGCTCAACTGCCACTTTGGTGGCAATAAAGGAAAAGGGTTTAACTCCCATGTTAGGGACTGCCCCAAATGCAAAGACAAAAGGAGCACCATCAATCATTTTTCAGAAATAGAAAATTGGAGCTACGCTGTCTCTCATGAAACTTCAGAAACTCAGGGAGGGCAACGAGTCTCCCACAGGATCGCGGTAAGCTGTGAGCAAGGTTTGTGTACTAATCAAAGAGTGGATGATTTCTAGGTGACACGCAATGTCACATCTCCTGTCTTGTTAAACTCCATAACAGCAGCACAGACAAAACGTTTATCTGAGGTAGTGGTTCTCAGTCAGGGGCAATTGTATCCTGACCCCTACCCCCAAGAGACATTTGGCCATGTGTGAAGGCAGTTTTTGATGATCTCAACGTGGGGAGGGTGAGATGTTATTGGTATCTAGTGGATTGAGGCCAGAGATGCTGCTGAATGTCCTACAGAGCACAGAGCAGGCCCACACCAAGCAGCCTAAAGTCAGTAGTGCTGAGATTGAGGAACCCTGATCTAGAGCCACAAAATTAGGAATAACATGATAACTCATTAATTAATAGCTATCTTAGTCTGCTCAAGGAGCCATAACTAAATACCTTAGGCTGGTATAGAACTTTATTTTCTCACAGTTTTGGAGGCTGGAAGTCTGAGGTCAAGGTGCCAGCATGGTCAGTGTCTAATGAGGTCTCATTCCCTGGCTTGCAGACAGCCACCTTCTCGCTAGCCCTCACTTGTCCTTTCTTCTGTGTGTGCCTTCAGTGGGCAGGGCTGGGGGAGCTCTCATGTCTCCTCTTTTTTTTTTTTTAAATTCTTACCTGAGGATATTTTTACCCCATTGATTTATTTAGAGAGCATGGAGGGGAGCTGGGGGGAGAGAAACCTCAGTGTAAAAGAGACACACTGATTGGTTGCCTCCCACATTTGCCCTGACCAGAATGAACCCAGGACCCTTCAATTTGTGGGCCCATGCTCTAATCACTGAACATTAGCCAGGGCTGGTGACTCCTCTAATGTTGACTAATACATTTGTGATGGGAAGGGGACTGGCAATTGGAAGCAGGTTACTGGGCAGGATCTGGAGTCCTGGGGGAGTAGAAGTGCCTATTGGATAAGGGTCCTATCCCATGACCTAATTTTCTCTTAATTATCTCCTAAAGGCCCTATGTCCAAATATAGTCACTTTGGGGTGAGTGCTTCAACACGTGATTTAGTGGGGCACACAGTTAAGTCTATAGCAACTGCCTTCTCAGTGCCAGACATTGTTCTGAGTACTTCTCAATGCTGCTATTATCTTCCCTTTACAGAAATGTGGACACCAAAATGCAGGGAAGGGCCAGGGACTCCCTGGTGACTGGGAGGTGACTAGGCAGGGATCTAGGGTCCTTGGGAGAGTATGTGTGTGTATGTGTGGGGGGTGGCAGTATGTATCCTGGGTTAAAGAAAAGGATACTAATCTAGGACAGTGGTTGGCAAACTCATTAATCAACAGAGCCAAATATCAACAGTACAATGATTGAAATTTTTTTTGAGTGCCAAATTTTTAAAACTTAAACTTCTTAAATGCCACTTCTATAAAATGGACTCGCCCAGGCCGTGGTATTTTGTGGAAGAGCCACACTCAAGGGGCCAAAGAGCTGTATGTGGCTCATGAGCTGCAGTTTGCTGACCACAGATTTAGGAGGTGGAGCATATGAGTTCCTAATCCCATCTCTCCTTGCATGATGCATAAACTTTGGCAAGTCTGTCCTTCTTTCTTGGACTCGGGCATCTTCCTTTGTTCTATGCTGAACTCTGGCTTTCTGTGGCATTGGCTGGAATAACCAAGGGGACTTGTGGGAGTTGAGAACACAGGCCAGGACTTGCAGCTCAGCCCTCCTTAAATGTTCCGGGCAAGGCTTGCCTATTTAAAGGGAGATTGACAGCCGCCAGCAATCTCAGGTGATTGTAGCTCTGCTCCTCTTCTAAGCAGACAGAATAACTCGCAGTCGGAAATCAAGAGGTGCCTTGGGGAAAGGAGGCAAAAGTGAGTGGCAGTACTTACCCACCGGTCTGGGATCTGGCAAGAAGCAATTATTCATGCCAAGGCTTCCGAAGAAAGGGGTAGTGGGCTCAGGGATAGCACAGAAACTCTCCACTGCTCCTTGTGAGAAGGGTGGGTTTCTATGCTCTTCCCTGAAGGCTGCCTCCCCTGGGCTCTGGATCGTGTGTCTATGAGAAAACCAGAGGAGAGGGCACAGGTTAGAAGTGGTGAGAAGATCCCAGGACTGGGGACAGGGACTGGCTCTCACCTCTGCTCTGCTGCTGCCTTGCCATGTGACTGTGGGCAGTGTGTTCATCTCCCTGGGGCCTCTGCTGCCTTTGAACAATGAGGAGATATGTTCTCGTTCTGTAAAGGGCGATTCTTTATCTCCAGTAACTGAAACAGTGCCTGGCACACAGCGGACTTTTCCATCCATGTTATTAGTGGAAAGAATGAATGAATCCCATCACCGAGGCAAGACCTGAGCAACGTAAAGCACAATGGTCTGCCTTTAGATAAGGCAGCCAGCTGCCCTGTGGAGGGCAAAGTGGAGGGAAGACTGGAGTTGGGAAAATCAGCGTGGAGGCTGCTGACATGAAATGATGAATGTAAAGTGAAAAACACAAGCTGAGTGCTGTCTGAAGTGGCAGCTTAGAGTTTTGCACCTTGCAGGTACTTTGTGCCCTCTACCATCTGCATGCATCACCTGATGCCATTTTTACAAGGCCTAGTGCTGGAGACAGGGCAAAGATTGGTACTCCGCTTCTCCAGATGTGAAAGTTAAAATCCAGAGAGGTGAAATGCATTGTCCAATGGATAATGGAGAGTGGCAGACTCAGGACTGAAATCAGAACATGAGAATACACTTATCACTAGTTGTCAGACCAATGCCAATGAACATCAGAGTAGAATACACTCCACAGAATAGCTAAAATGAAACAGACTGACCATAACAAGTATTGGCAAGGATGTGGAGGAATGGGGACTCTCATGCCCTGCTGGTGGGATTTAAAATGGTGCAACTACTATGGAATACAGCGAGGTGATTTCTTATTATGTACCAGAAATTTCGCACCTAAGTATTTACCCAAGAAAAAGAAAAATGTGTTCCCACAAAGTCTTGTTTATGCGTGTTAATAGCTACTTTATTCAAAAAGCCAAAAACTATGTACAGTCATCTATCAATAGGTGAATGGATGAACAAATCATATGACTGAGTAGTGGAATACTACTAAGCAATAAAAAGGAGTGACTTACTGGTACAGGCAACAAGATGAATCTCAAAACCTGAATTCTGAGCATAAGAAGCCAGGCACAAAGATATAGCGATTATATCCTATGATTCCATTTATGTGAGACTCTAGAACAGTCTAACCATAGTGTCAGAAAGCTGAGCATGGCTGCCTAGAGATGGAGGTAAAGAGAGAGATTGAATGCAAAGGGGAAGGAGGAAGATTTGGGGGGTGGTACTGATAGAAATGCTCAGATTCTAACAATGGTGAGGGCTGCAAATACTTAAGCTTGAATGAGTGTGGTTTATTCCGCTAAAATCATACCTTGATCAAATTGATGTCAGGTAGCAACTGATTCCTCTTCAGGCTCATCCCAGCTCATGTAGCCTCAGAAACAGGGAGACCTGGGGGCCCCTGGGGACCTAGCTAACCAGGGGCTGGAAAGCCACAACCTGGAGCACCTGCAGGGCTCTTTCCAGGTGCTGGGATTACAGAGCCAGGCAGGCCCTGAGACCATCTGTGGCTGCCTCCCCATCCTGTTCCCTTCTTATGTCCACATCCACATGTCCATCTTGGTGAGAAGACCTTGCAGAAAGAAACAGCTTTCACTGTCACCTGCTCTGGGCTCAGTGACAGCCTCGCATCCCCTCAATCACATGGTGTTCCCTGAATAACATAGAGGCAGATACAGCTGTCTCCATCAACCTTGGCTCCTGGGGATTTGAGACCAAAGTCAAAGGTTCCCTGACAAACACAGAGAGCATGCCTGTGAGGCTGGGTCTGCACCCTGGGGGCAGCGCCTTTGGGGGTTCTTGGCAGCCTTCCCTTTCTCCTGATTCAGCAAGAAGGGCATAGTCACAGCAAGGACACTGAGCAGCGCTGGGTGTCTCGAGAAAATGCTCTGCCCTCAATGGGAAGAAAAATTCCAGGGAGAAGCACAGGGCACCCATGGATAAGGAGCCAGATCATGGGAGGGAGACATCGGCTGGCAGGTTGGTCTAAGGTGAGGACAGGGCCTATTGATGGGCTGTCTGCTGAAGCTTTGGCTTCACTGACTCTGGAGGACACAGGTATTCCTGTTCTGTTATGGCAGGTTAGTCAGGGTCTGGCTCCGGCTGCCCTTCAGCCTTTGTCCCTTTGTTCTTTCCACCTCCACACTTTGGCTCTTGCTGTCCCTTTCCTCTGGAAGGCCCCTCCTCCACGACTTGATGTGACATATTCTCATTTGCATTCCAGTCCCAACACCAGGGACTTCTGAAAGTCTTCCCCAAAGGCCCAGCAGAAGTTATGTTTCCTCCTCTGTGCCCAGAGAACACTTGCTTGTTGGGCTGTCTATGTCTGGGTTTGTTTTCATAACCAGCTCCCTTCCAAGCTGGGTTCTTCGCAAGGGCACAGCCTGCTTCTTTTTCAGCTTCCATTCTGAGCTCTGTGCCCGATGTGGCCCAGCACCCAGGAAATGCATCTCTGTGGACACTGGCATGCTGGGAAGACAAGTCCTATTTGCATATGGGCAAGTCCTATCTGCATATGAAGTCTGGCATTGGGGCAGGACTCTGGGTTTGGTCTCATAAGCCAGGCTGGGCAGCCAAAAAGGGGCAGGTTAGGAAGCTGGAACAAGCTGCTAAGCCTGTGATATTTACCAGGTTGACAGCTTTCCAGCCAAAGCAGCGGGGAGACAGGGAGTAGCTGGGGAAAGTGGATCATCTTGACTCTGATTCAAGGGACCCAGGAGAGCCCTGGGGTATAGCCATGGCAGCGATGAAGTTGGATCCTTGCTTGGATCCAAGGAAAGGGATTAGTGACTGCAACAATATACTAATTATCCACGCAGCACAGGACAAGGAGAGTCAGTGGGGATTTTTACAAATCGTGTGTGTGCATGTGTATGTATGTGCATATATATGTGTGTATGCACATGTGTGGATACTACACGTGTGGATACTACCAATGCTCACATCATGTGGAAATGTTCAAATGCAAATATCCATATATGTCTGTGAGGATGAAAAAAGATTTTAAGAGTTAGTACTTGGAGATTCTGGTTTGGGTCTCAGCGCTCAATCAGGACCCTTCCCTCCCTAAGCCTCAGGTTCCTCATTGGGGATACAGACATGTGCTTCTCCTCAAGGACCACAGTGGTCATGAAAGTGATAATGCAGGTGGCCCATGCAGGCATACCAGATGGTCTTCTGAAGCTATTCTGTGTCTGCCCTTGGATTTCCCAGCTCTCTTGTGCATGGGTGACATTCAGGCCACTGGCTCATGCTCAGGGTCTACCTGCAGGCCACACCTCTCCAACCCCCAAGGAATCCAGAGGTGGCACCACCCCTGAAATGGACAGATGCGCACATGCCTCCCAGAGCTCAGAGCCCTGACTTGGCACCAGAAAATTTTATGACCTTCGGTGATCTCCTTCTCCCTTCCTGTCCTCAGTTTCCCCAGTGGTACGACAGGTAGCTTTGGGCATCTGTTTGCTCATGTCTCAGAGCACCTTTGGAGGAGGAAGAAGGAGAAGCACAGATGCATGACTGGGCAGGGAAAGGCATGGCTGTGTAGGTTAATGACCCCCAAAAGAGCCTCAAGTCAAAGTGCCAAAGGCACCCCTTTTGTTTCATCCTTCATTGATCCTCTGTCCCTTGGCATCACAGCTGCCTCCTCCACCCAACCACACAAGAAATCATGTTAAAATAAGGTTGTGCTCTTAACTTAGAAACTAAACCCCAGTGGGTGACCCACCACCTCCCCGGGAAGAACAGGAGCTCCTCAAGATGCCTTTCCCAGACTGAGAGTCAACCAACTCCCCTCTTCTGCCAGGCAGATGGCAATGTCCACATGGCCTCTGCCTTTACTTCCCTTTCCTTGCAGATGGTGGGGAGAGGAAAGGATCATTTTCCCAAGTCCAAAGGACAAAGCCTCCCCCTATGGACCTATGGCTCCTGTCATTCAAGGGCCACCCATTGTCTCTGGTTTAGGAAGCTCTGCATGTTGGGCATGACTCTAACCACCTTTCCTAGTCTTATCCCTGCCATGTTCCCATGCCGTGCTGCGCTTGGGTTGGAGCAAATGCCTGCTGCTTCCCAGACACACTCTCTAGTATATCCTTCCTCCTGTTTAACCTGGGAATCTCAAAGTCATTCCAGACTCACTTCCCACATTGTCTGTCCAGGGAGAACAGGTTGCTGGGTCCAGTGTCCTCGTTCTCCCCTTGGGGTGCCCCTTGGCTACAGGGTGACTAGGATTGTGCAGTAGCTTATGTAACCCTTCCCTTGGGTGTGCATGGAGCTCCATTCAAGTAGGGTCTTCTTCTGGCTCCTCTTCATCCTCATTCCTGGCCCAGGCTCTGTTCAAGGGAAAGAACATTGCTGAATAGAGGACCTGGTGGGTCAGTGGGAGCTGATTGCTGGGTTCCCTCATCCTGGGAGCACAGCACAGGGCGTGGCTTATCTGTGAGGTGCCCAAAAAGATCCTACCTTCCTCCCAAGCCCAAGTTCAAACTGTTCCCAGGATCCTGACTCCCCCCTGCATTGTCTGAGTCCTGAGTGGGATGGAATGAGAGTCTCACTCAATTTTGTCCGAGATTCCTCCCCTGCCCCTTCTCCTCTCCCCTACCTTTTAACTCAAAAACAGAGAGGCCAGAAAAGAGGGAGAAAAACGCAAAAAGAGAGATAGAGGATGAGACAGAGGGTGACACACATGAAGAGAGAAAGAGAACAGAATAAAGGAGAGTGACGAATTATAAGCGGACAGGCAAAGAGCGAGGCCATGGGCAGGTTGGAGGTGGTGGCAGGCTGGCTGCCCTGCAGCTGTAGAGGGGACCCAGCACACAGTGGTAGCAGCTGGGCACTGGGCTGTCTCTGCTGGGTCCAAGCCTCTGTATCCTATCCCTAAGGCCAGCTGCCACCACTGACTGCTCTGTGGCCTGCAGCCAGCAGACCCCCTGACCTGAGACCCGGAACTTGGGGAGTGGGTGACAGAACCTGTCCTCCTTGGCCATCTCTGCCAGGCAGGGAGGTACCCTCATATTCCATCCGTGGGACCCATCCACAGACCCATTCCATTTGGCTGGGGGGTGGAGACATGTGGTTGTGTGACAGTGGATTTTTGTACTAGTTAGGGACTTCCTGAGGAATGTGCTGACATCAGCCCATTTCCCGAGTTAACACATCAGAACAGCACCTCACATGGGCAGAACATCACAGGTTTGAGGCACCTCCCCAATACTGTTTCTTTGATGCCTTTTCCATAACACCCCCATCCCCAGTGTCAGCCCAGCAGAAAACAGTGTTAGCACAGCAGAGAACAGGGCTGGGGGTCGGGAGGCTAGGAAGGGAACATGTCCATTCCAGTTACCTCTAAGTGTCAACAGCAGGCCCTGAATGTGTTGTGCAGGTGCTGAGCTCCATGCTGGTCCCCTGGACTCTGTGGTCCCATCCTAGCTGACAGATCAGGGGGCAAACTGTGGGTGAGCCTCAGAGGGAGGTTGAAAAGGGTCAGGCTAGGCACGAGGTCAGGAGTTCCTTCCCTCCTACTTTGTGGAGCCTATAGTCATACATGCTGGATGAGTCAGCCACATAATTTTTAAAGCAATGAAGGTCTTTGAAATGTTTTCCCTGGAATTCTTGTTCATTCATTGTGCTTTACTGCACTTAACTAGGATCAGAACCCAGGTGCTTGCTGGGTATCTGGGGAAAGAGAGTTTGGGATCTAAAACCTGGTCCAAAATAAGTGACTGTAATAAGATGGGGACCATCCCCCATATTCCTCTTGAGGCAAAAGCTAAGATCTCCATGTACCCCAGTGGAGATGGAAGAACTGAACAGGAGGGACTGTGTGAGAGCAGGGGAGCGAGGGGGAGGAAGGAAGGGAGCCAGTGGAGGGGCCAGGGCTCAGGGTATTATGGGGACTGTGAGGTGTGTGATGCAGGCCACCCAGCTGCCCATGATTCCTTCATCATAGTCACTAATTTACAACATTTCCACATGTCATATGTATGAACTTTTGTGAACACCAGGTTGGTCTATGGGGTTTTTGAATGAAGCTGCTGGGAGTGGGAAAAGCCAGAGGCAGGGATCTGTGGGCTCCCAGGCCTGGGGGTTGGACCTCCAGCCAAGTGTGCCTAGTCAGGGTGCAGAGGCCATAGCTGACATCTAATGGATGCACTAAAAATAGAGCTCAGAAAGCAGAGCTGGAGGCAATGAGCAATGTATTGGATGGTTTGGTGGGTTGGAGTTTATTGCATAGGCAATTTCTGTTCAAGATGGTTGATAAAGCTGACGCAAGATTATCTCTCCCTTTTTGATGCTCGATGGCAAAGAGAGGGAAGGAAGAGAGATACATGAAACTGAGGAGGTGATATGCACTTTGTGCTTAGGAGCTGGGTGGGACTACAGTTGAGAGAATCACGGGTCCTGGAACTGGGCTGCCTGGGGAGAGTTGGTATCCAGGAAGGAATTAGGTCATCTGCATTTGGAAGCCAGAACCCCTCTGCCTGTGAGAGATGGAATGGTTGGCCACATTTTGCACCCCTCTCCTCATTTACACATCAACCATTGCCTCATTTTTTATGTCCCTTAACTTTGATCTCAGCTGTGCAACCATTTTGGCCAATGTACCAGATGTCTGAATAAAAACCCAGAAAGATGATGGCAGCTGGGGATGAGGCTAAATCTAAGAGGATACATTTCCATTGGGATAAGAGACTCCTAACCAATGTGGCCTATTAAGTTGATGTGATGGGAAATGAGAACATGCTAGTGTTCGCCAGGTCTCTCTTATTTCTGCTTGCTGTCCCAACTCTGCCAGTGTCTTGAGAGAGACATTCCATGGCTATCCCTCTGGTCTAAAGAAGATGAGAGGATGGGAAACAGAGCTACCCTAGTTGACCACAGATAGAGTATTCAGTTACCTCAGTCTCCCCAGGACTGTGAGGTGTGCTTAGATATGGGGCTTTCAGTGCTCAATTGAGAATATCTTGGGAAACTAGGGTGATCTGGTCAGCCTACCCATGGATTTTCAGAGAGCAGCATGGTCAACCCAGCTCCACAGACTAAGAGAGCCAGCATGTCAGCATACCCAAGATTAGGCAAACACAGACAGGCAGAGCTGACTGGTCAGCTGACACAGCTGATCCACAGATGTGTCATTTATGTGAGTGCCTCTTATTGCTTTTGATTTTGTGGTTGCTTATTACACAGCAGCATTGTGGCAATAACTAGCAGATACATCACCATCACTATGAGAGGTAAGCTGCCCACACCAATGGACTTCAGAGCCTGAAGTTGACAACAAAATACCCCACTCCTTAAAGATGTGTTAAACCAGTGGCTCTCTATTTGTACTGCATATTAGAATTGTCTAGGGAGCATGACAAACACAACCAGACACCTACAACACTCCTAGAGAGTATGCTCAATTCTTCTGGGATGGGGTTTGGCATCAGAGTGTTTTTAAACACTAAGTGAGCCTAATATATAGGCAAACTTAAAAATGGGTAGATTAAATAGTAGAGCTGGCATAGCTGAAAGAACAATGCTGTTTGATTTGGTTAAACATAAGTGTCTGTACCTGAACTGGCACATGCCAACTCCTCTGCACCCAGCAGGGGGGATGCAGCTCAGGAGCTGTTTCTGTGAAGGAGACTCAGGGATCTGAGTGGACCCGGGATCCTTTGTGTTATCAGTATCTTGCAAAGAAGCCATAGAAAGAGAGAGGTGAGAGTCCTGTGCTGGGCACCCAAGTTCTGGAGAATCTACTCTAAGAGATACATGGACAGTGTGAGGCCAAAGCTTCCCAAACTTACAATGCCCAGGAAGTACCTGGGGATCTTGTTAAAATACAGGTTCAACTCAGTTGGTGTGGGTGAGTCTGGGACAGCATTTCTACAAGCTTCCAGGAGATGCTCATGCTGAGTAGCGTGGGGGGCTGTGGGGAGGACAGAGAACACCAAGTTGCATGATAGCCTTGGGCTTCATAGCAGAAGGAAGGTTCACAAAGAGCTTTTCCTTCTAGAAGAGTTGCCACAGGACAAAGAGGTTGAACATGGCCCATAGGACAGGCCTGGAGCAGAGGGCGATACCCATCAGATATTAAGACAAAGTCCAAGATGGAAAAATTGGGCCACAGGGTGTGGGTGGTGGTGTGCTAACCATCTCAGCAGGATGCCAGCCAGGGGTCAGATGACCCAGTAATGGTCATCCACTCACAGCCTTCAAAGTCCTTCCTGTCAAACTCTGATCCTTGGGGGCTCTTGTTTCCACTCCAGAGTCAGAGCCTGGGTGGAGACTGATGGGATGTGAGAACAGTGGACCTGCCATGAAGCCTCCCCTCTGGGCACAAGGAAAGCTCACGCGATGCTGGGTAGCCAGGCAGGCAAAGCTATAGAGGTAGCCACTCTGGGTTCTCTTTCTGCCCAGGAACAGCCCGGGGTCTCAGAATGGACATCCCTGACTGGTGGAGGTTGTCTCCTTAGCCGGACTACTTAGCTGTGTGAGCAGAGCTCAGATTTCAGAAGGATCAACCTTGGTGACCTTCATGCCTGGTGCCTAAACTGACAGCTGTATTCTGTCTCATGGCAGTCACTCCACCACTGGGCAAGTACATCCTTTCTCCAGTCCTGTTTCTGACTCTGCACAGTGGGATTGGTGTGGATGGTCCCAAAGGTATGACTTTATAGGACCTTATGGAAAATTCTGCCTGTTAGTTTCCAGATTCCATCTGAGGAAAGTCTGGTTGGTTCAGAAGAAACATGATGTTAGAGTGACCTTTTGCTGCATCTTGGAAAGGAGTATAGGATGCAGAGCTGGGGGAGTGGACGAGGGCTGCAACTGCAGCCAAACTGTGTGGGCACCTCTACTGTGAGTCAAAGCTCAGTGCTTTGGCCCAAAAAGGGGCAGACTCGTCTGGACTTCCAGTCAGCTCTCTCTCTTTGACTTCTCCCACTCCCTTGCCCTGGTCTGGGCCACGCCAGCTTAGTCCTCTACATTGTGGGCCAACAGGGAACAGTATGGGTGGCTGAGGTCTGCGGCTTCCTGTCAGGAGCGGGGGCAGAGGAAAGAGGCAGGGCATAAAGAATCCAAATCCCATATCTAGAGGGCAGAATGAAGATCATAGGTCTGGTGCTGATTATGAGGGGGGAGGAGGGGCGTTGGATGGAATATTTGTCAGGATGCACTGAGTTACACTGAGGTAATGAATCAGGGTGGCTTAGCATAAGAAAGGTTTATTTCCGGCTCATGGATCAAGCCCAACAGGGGCTGGTGGAGGGCTCTGCTCTACACACTGTCTCAGGCCAGTGAAGGCTGGTTGTCCAGTAATGCTGCCATCACAACAGGTGGCTTCAGGGCTCACCAGCGAAGAGGAGATGTTAAAAGCATGCCTGTTCTTCCATGTCCTGCTCAGAGTGATAAAGGCCACTTCTGTTCACTGCCAGTTGGCCAATAGTCACTGACTACAGAGGGCAAGAATGCCCCTAGTGGGGGAGAACCAGATCTAGTAGCTCAAAGAGATCCAGAATGGCAGCCCTATAAGGGGCTTCCTATTTCAAACAACATGTAGAACACTGCCTCAACAACCTCATCTACTTCTCATGGAGGGGGTCAGCATTATTATACCCATTTTTCCAGGTAGCCAAACTAAGGCACAGAGAAGTGGAGTGGTTTCCTGAAGTCACACAGACAGGATATGCCAGAGATGAAGCCTGAACTCCATTTTGCACAAGACTGCATTCTCAAACATTAAATCTGGTCAGATAGGGAGGCATCAGGCTCCTACCAGTTTGTAATAGTCCCTGGATCTCTAACAGTGGATGTGAGAGACAGCCACTCTCTCAAGTTGGGTTTAAGGTGGGGCCGCATTCCCAACCCAGAGACGTAACATTCAGGGAGGCAGAACCCATTACAGGCAGGACTGAGCCCCAAGTGGAAAGTGCGCTTCAGGAGTCCCGGGTTCTTTCTGCAGGCTCTCAGGTTCAAGGTCAAGGCCTCCTACAGCAGAGCTGTGGCTGACCTAGCTGCCTGGTCATAGTGAGCCCAGGGCAGGGGACCTGAAGGGGGGGAATTCTGGCAACAGGGCAGGAAGCTGCCAGTTCGCTGTGGCAGGAAATCTTCAGGTGGAGGCTGGGGAATCCTGGGTCCAGAGTGAGAGGCTTCCCTGGCTAATCATGCTCCGGGCAGTGCGGCCACTAGGAGGACTCCCGAGGCTTCCTGGGCCCTGGCCCAGCCTGTTCTGGAGTTTTCTTCTGGAGTTCCACAGCTGAGCTGGATGGAAAGGCAAGGGCAGGCCAGTTTCTGCATTTTGGAGCGTTCCTATCAAAAGAAAAGGAGCTGGGAAAAAGTGAACCCTCCTAGAGTGCAGGCAGAGCAGAGAAAACCATACCTTTTATGGCTGTAGCTACTAAAAGGACACTTAGGAGTATGGCCCTGGCTGGGACTTGGCTCCTGCCAGGATTTCTCCCGTCTCCGTCTCCCCTCTCTGCTGGCCGGGCGCATTCGCCCTCAGCCTTGTTACTGTTTTAAGGGGCTCCTGACAACTTCACACATGCAGTTTGGCAAGCACCCATCTGTGTAGACCTCAGTGTGCATCCGGGGTCCTTTCCAAGGATCAGTCATATTTCATGGTCTGCGCGGACTTTGCCATGTTGGAAACTGCCGGCTGTGGAGAAACTATTAAAAACAAATGTTCTGTGTTTCAGTTTCTTGCACCTGCCAAGAGGTTTCCTTGATGGCGCTGGCCCAGAAAACGATGGCAGATGAAGATTAGATGAAAATAAATTGATTTAGAAGTGACACGAGGCTCCTCGGGAGAGGCTTAAGTATTTCATACATGTGTATGACATAGATTTCAGCTGGGCCCCGCAGGAAGAGAGAGGGGAGTGGAAATCTTATACCCAGATTCAATGTAGCATAGGAATGTGGTGGATCAAGTCACAGAGCTCAGGCAGGTCTTCATGCTGCTGCATTACCCTCTCTGCCTCAGTTTCCTTAGCTGTAAAATGGGAACAGAGGATGTTTATGATTAACTTTCTAGAATTTTTTTGACGTGTCCAAATCGGCCTGGATTGTAGTTCCCTTCCCAGATTCCCAGGAGTTCTGGGTAGTATCTGGGGGCTGAGGACAAGGTGAGGGTCCATGTGAGGACTTGGGATTTCTAAACCAAAGTCGTCGAGGGCCCCATTTTCCACGCTCAAACCCCACTGGGATGAAGTGGAGCCCTCCCCTATCTCCTCCGCACCTTCACATCTGGCACTTTCTCCCCTCCAGCTGTTTGGCTCTCCTCTGAGACCCATAGTCCTGGAACTCACAGGTTGGAGGGTTTTTCCAGGGCATCCCAGGCCTGTAACTGGCCACCAATCCCCAGAGAAGTCACCGCTCTCTGAGGCCAGAGTGACATGCACATTGAAACCACAGGTAACTTGGGCTATTCCCGGGCTTTGATTTGCATTGGTGACTCTAAGAGAAGGTGACAGAAAGGGAAATTAGGGATAATCACCCTACAATAACTGGGTAGAATCTTTTCTGAATAGCATGGGGAGCTTCTACCTATACCCCAATAAATGTCTCCCTGTGGCCAGTGAGAACTCCATGGGGTACAGGCATGAAGAGCAGGGAGGGGCCTGTGGCTGGCAAACAGGGAAGGCATCTTGGCAGAAAGGGAATGTGAGGACAGGGTGAGGGTCCATGTGGGGAATTTCATCTCCAGGAACGAGCCCTCAGAGCATGCGAGGTCGCTTTGGGAAGCTTTGCTCCTTCAGGATGAAGAACTTTAATATGACATTTGAATGTTTGGTGAATGGAATCATTGGAAAGGACAGAGAAGAACTCTGGGGACAATATGTGGGACCACTGGTCTCTCTAGACCTTTCAGTAGAGAGTGATCCTGCTGACAATTGTCCTGGGCAGGTCCTCATTTCACTGCCTTCTTCTTCCTCCCCCTGGTTCATGGTGACTCCCCCCCTCCACACACACACACACTCACAGGTTAGGGGAGCCCCAGTTGTGAGGGGAAGGGCCAGTAGGATGGCAGTCTGTTCACTGTTTGGAAATGCAAACATGGGCATGGGAGTCACAGCTATGCAGTACCAGTGGCTGGTGGGTGTTGGGGTGAGCCAAGTCTTGTTTTCCTAAGGAAGGGACTTGCAGTTTGCCAGGCAGTCCCAGGCGCTCACAATGCAGCAGGAAACAAGGTGGAACCTTCCCTTTAAGGAGAGGAAGAGAGAGAGGCAAACAAACAAACAGACAGATGAGGGTATCTCAAGCATCCTAAGTGCTACAAGCAAATATAGTGATGATGAGAAGGAGATGAGTTAGAGGGGCTGATTTTATGGGTGGTCATGGGTACTCTGTGGGGGAAATGAGCAGAGGAGGGACAAGAGAAGAGGCAGAAGGCCAGTGAGGAGGCTGTTGTCACTGTCCACTATTTGGGCCAAGAGGTGACAGTGGAGATAGGGGAGGTGGGCAAATGTGGGACATCGTTGAGAAGCCTAACTGGCAAGATGTGTTGCTGACTAGATACCGTGAGCACGAGGAAAGGAGAAGTGGAAGGTGCAGTCCGAGAAAGATTTCACTGAGACTTATTTTGAGTAGTTGCCTATTCTATTCCTTTTCTACCAGTGATCTACAACTTCTTACAAAGGGATACAAACAATAAGATAAAACATTTATCAAGAATCAGAGCCAAAGGGAAAAAGTGCATAAATAGCCCCACTGTCAGGACCAAGAGTTGAATTTGAAATTTGACTCGGAGTTTTTGAACAGGGCAGGGAAAGGGAAATAAAGAATTAAGATAATATTTGTGATTTTTTTAGGGTAAAACACCTGAAACTTAACATTTTTTCAAAGGAAAGGACCGATTCTCTTAGTGCTGGAGTCTAAACAGATTTTCCCAGGGGTGCTCTTTACAAAGGCCGCTGCTTGCAGGGCAGGGCAAGGCCTTAAACAGGCTGGCAGCGCGTGTACCAGGAAACTGCACCTGATTCTCCTGAGAGATGCCAGTTGGGAACCAAGGGCTCACCGCTGAAATGCAGAGGGGTATGGGAGGCATTGTGGAAGCCTGCTCATGGTTCCTGGAAGACGGAATGTTAAACTGTGCTTAGAAACCAGAGGAGAAACATAACAAAACAAAGAAGAGCCAAGCCTCAAGAATGGGGAATGGAAGGTGTAATCCTTGGGTGAGTCCAAAAGGCATGTGCACTTCTCTCATATTTGCTGTTAATGTTCTACACACTGTTTATTTTTCTCATTATAAAGTTAATATATCAGACACCAAACTGAAAAATACTGAAAGGAATAGATAAAATAAAAATAAAAATCTCCTCTTAAAGATAACCAACATTAATGTTTAATGTACTTCTTTTGGGTAATACGTATACACACACACACACACACACACACACTCGTGTGATAAATTTATGTCACATTTCCCCTCTTACTGGATGAACATTTTTCATCTTTAATGTTTCTGAAATCAGTATGCTTCTTATAGTTGATTTATTGTTTCCTTTCTTGAAATATTAAGTCAGTGATGCATCTTAAAATCATTTCCATTCTAGAAGAAATACAACATAGAGTCACAAAATCAGGGTTCATTGTGCATATATAAATTGGTCTCTTGCTATTTGTATTTAACGTTGCATCATGAATGTTGCCACATGCTTGAAATATGCTCTGAAGATATGTGTTTCACTAGCCACATAATATTCCACCCTAAGGATGCTCCCAAATGGACTCAATCCTTCCCTTACTGACGAACATGCTTTGTCAACCACACACCAATGGGAGAACATGCTGCCACAATTCTGATTGAAGCCATACAGCAAGCACACCTTCAAACAGGGGTTTCCTACATCTCCAGGTGGCATGTGACACAGCAGTGGGCCAGTGACCCAGAGTCACTTCCACTGCACCTGCTGTGAGCCAGAGTGCACTGTTCAATCTCGCTGGGTTTCCTTGTATTCTGGATCAGAAGACTCGCTGGAGATCCTTCCATGAGAAGGATGCTGGGAGCTAGATCTGGCACTGTGGTTTGAGTTTTGTTGTGAGGAGTTCATTGGGCTCTTGTTCCCATTCCCTCGTCCTGGGGAATCCCTGTGTCCAATCTGAACCCCTGAAGGAGCTTTTGCTGCACTGACATTCAGATCCCACTGCCACCTCTCAGAAACCCCAGTGGCTATGACATAGCTGCACCCTCAACCCTGGGTACGGTTTGGCCCTTTAGGCAGGTGGAGCTTCTTGGTTAAAATATCCTGTCCAGAAGGTTGGAGCTGGAGAAGGGACAGACTCACCAATGCATTGGAGCTTGTACAGAGCGGGAGTGGGGCCCTTGTGTGGCATGTGCATAGACCTAAGGGCAATGTGCCTAGTTAGAGCTACAGGCAGACTGCCAACCCCAATGGGATTCCATCTCAGAACCAGAGATGGGAAGGGGTTGGAGGTCAGAGGTGTTGCATGACTTCACTTTCTGCTGCATTTAAAATAAGCATCCTTACATCTTTGTTGAGTGGCGAGTGACTGAAAACAGTGAGGGTGGCCTCCAGGAAGAGGACCACGGAAATTCAAGGACTTCTGAGCTGTTGGGAAGAGTGCTCTGTGCAGGCCTGTTTGTCCTGCATGACCTGTGATTCCACACAGTGCATACAGGAGTGGGAGGGGCAGAAGGCACTTTGACCCCAGCCCTGGCTACCTGGTACCTGGCACTCTTAGGAAAATCAAGTCAGGTCCTGGGACTCATTACTTCATGCAACAAATATATTCCCTCTGCCCCAGGATTGATTGAGTGATGCTGTGAGCCAGGCATGAGTCTAGGCTCTCAAGATCACCAGAGAACAGGTCAAATGTCCCTGCTTTAAGGTGTAAAAGAAAGAGGGGAGTTGAGGACAGTTCCAAGAATCTTCTCCTAGAAACAGAAGTGTAGATTCAGGTCCCTCAAGTGAATTCAGGATGGAGGCAAATCCACTGGAGAGATCCCCCTTCTCCACCAACATGCAATTTGGTAAAGTATAACAAGTTACTTGAGTGAATATTAATGAACTGAAAGTGGAGGCTTCAAAGAATGGCTTTGTTTCCCTGAATTTTGTATGTGTGTGTGAGTGTGTCTTGTGAACCCTAAGAAAGAAGACACCTACTAAGAAGGGCTCCTGGTGCTAACTGGGCTCAAATTAAACAAAAACAAAACAAAACTAAACACAGAGTGTAACAGCCCTTTCTACACAGGGGCCAAACTGCATTTCAGGGAGGAACCTCTGTGCTGAATGCCTGCCTGCCTACACAGTGTTCTGCCATCTGAGCCAGCCCTTCTGAAGGAGTTCCTGGAAACCTATTTCAACCAATAGGATTGAGGCTTTCCCCATCCAACTGGAGCTGTGTAGCTCCAACCAACAAGAGTGGTTTTATTCTGACCAATCAGGACAGTGTTATTTGGACCAACCAAACTACAAGGATTTGGAGTTCTCATTTGCATGAGGTTCCCCAATGAGAGGCCAGGAGCAGGAATTTCTGTCCATATAAGCCATCTCCCCTCTGCTGTACTTTCCCTTTCTGTTGTGGACTGAAGACTGCATCTCCCTGGCTGAGCTGGAACCCTGAAGATGTCTTGTGGAAGCAGAGCAGCACAGAGTAGCACAGGCCTGAGCAGATTGTTGAGGAGCAGACCAGTGTAGCTGGAGAGGGGCCTGGCCCTAGTGCCACCTGGCCCTGGGACTGATTCACAGCTATGCAGTTTTCACATCTGTTGTTTTGCACTGAGTAACATGTACTTCTTCACCACATACCAAATTAGTGATTCCTGTTGGTTGTTGAATTGGAGCCAACTATCATTGATTGATAATATATAATATAAATCTATATATATAAAAGGCTAATATGCTAAGTGTTCCTCCTACCATTCAACTGGTCTCTATGATACTCCAGGGAGCAGAACTCAATGCAGGAGCTGCCAAGCTGCAGTGACTTGGCAGCAGTGGTTCTCAGGTGATGCACCCCAAAACCAGACAGGAGAGAGTGATTCCTTGTGGGGCTGTGTGATTTCATCTTTGGCTGTGGGTTATGTTGTTGCTGGGGCACTGTCAGCCCCAAATCTGGTTTACTGCACATTTCCATTTGTGTTCCACATCCTGTACGACAGTAATTTTTCAGAGTGCCTGCTTGTACTCTAGGACCCTCCAGGGGATGTCAGAGAGCCAGTTTTGGCTGATCCATGCAGGCCAGGCAGAGGGACCCCATCTGCAGGAGGGACTCCACTCACTCCACAGACGCCACTGAGGAACTGCTGTTGGCTCCAGGATACAGCCCATCTTGCCCAGTCCTGCCCCTTGGCTATTTTCTAATTAATTTCCTTTCAATGTGCACGAATCCACACACTGGGTCACTAGTGTATGAATGAGTGTACCGGTTAATAATGCAGATTTTGTAATCAAAGAAAACACGTTAATTTCAAAAGAAAAATCAAATGTGCTTTATTCAAAGTAATGTCCATTACTAGCTACACATTTCCCCCATCTTTCAGGTAATTTGTGGATACCATCCCAATAGAACTTTTCTTATTTTGAGGAAAATCATTCAGATACCCAATTTTTCACTTCTTCAGACGTTTTGAAGTGCTGCTCAGAAAGTGCATGTGCCATCGATTGGAACAAGTGGTTATCTGAAGGAGCAAGGTCTGGTGGATATGGTGAGTGGTTTAATACTTTCCAGGCAAGATTTTTAACGTGTCTTTAACTGGTTTTGAAGTGTGTGATGGTGCGTCAACATGAAGCAAAATTACTTTGGCCCATTCTGGTCATTTTATGATCAAAGTGTGGTTCAAATTGATTATTTGTTGTCTGTAATGATCAGTATTAACAGTTTCACCTGGTTTTAGAAGCACATACTACACCGCCTTCTTGATCCCACCAAATGCTGAGCATTGTCTTCTTTCCAAAGCAATTTGGCCTTGCAGTCAATGTTGATAGTTGCCTTGGATCAACCCATAATTTTGTGCACTTGAGATTCTCAAAATAAATCCACTTTTCATTGCCAGTCACAATTCAATGCAAAAAAGACTTTCATCCCTTGAAGTAACATTTTACTGATGACTTTTCAGTTTTTCATTTGTCTTTCGTTCAGTTGATGTGGCACAATTTTTCTTCCTTTAAAATCTTTCCCAATGCTTGTAAATGATGGGAAATTGTTTGCTGAGCAACATTTAATCTTTCTGCAATTTGTTTTTTGAGTTTGACATGTGTCTTCATCCAATAATGCTTGTAATTGTCTTCAAACTTTTTAAGTTGACCTGGACATTCTTTGTCTTTCACATAGAAATCATCACTTTTAAAACATTATCAGTGTTCAAAAATATCTTTAGATGGAGCATGTTCACCATAAGTTTCCTGAAGTAAATGATAACTTTTAGCAGTACTTTTCTTCAAAATAAAGTAATGAATTAAAACTTCCCACAAATGCTCTTTTTTTTGGCAGGAAATTTACTTTTTAAGCATAAAAATATCCATGCTATTAACACATTCAGCAAATTTGACATATGAAGTTTTGAAGCTTGCTGTCAATACAATAAAATAGCTACATATCAAATTGCATATATATCAACTTATGTGTAGCTCCATCTATTGAAAAAAATTATTAACTGGTATACCTATAATAAGCATTTCATAGCTTCTGATTTCATCTCCTAAAACCTCTTTTGGGTTCCCTCAAATGAGCATTGTTGAAGGCAAAAGACAGGGAGAGCAGCGTGGGGTGCTGTGAGAGGTCCCAGACTCTTTCAGTCATTACTCATTGTGTGGCCTCCAACCTATTCCTTCCCTGCTTTGAGGCTCAGGCTTTCTTACTTACAGGGCCTGGGGGCCAGGTTGGCTCCCAAGGGAACCTGTATCCAAGGATTCTAGAACCTTTGCCTAGCCATTTCTCTGATGTCACATCCCTTTGTCTATGAAGTCTGCAGGGAAATCTGAGGCTGCTGCACCATTTCATCCCTCACATGACTAGTGAACACTCTAGAACAGTGGTCGGCAAACTGTGGCTTGCAAGCTATGGTTTGCCACTCTGTTGACTAATGAGTTTGCTGACCACTGCTCTAGAAAGATGTTGCCCTTTTCCCTGTACCAAACAGGGAGAATATAATTTATTATTAGTAGGAGTGGTGACTAACAAGTTGGTCTCGACTCATGCAGTGCTTGGGTTTACAAGGTGTTGTGCTCTTCAGTCTTATTAAGCTTCACAAGCACCCTTGGACTGGGGGAAACAGGAACACTGTCCATTTTACATTTGAGGGATTTCAGGATCAGAGGGTTCAGTGCCTTGTCCGAGGTTATGCACGTAGCAGATGGTAAAGTGAGAACTCTAATCCCTAAGCACCAGTTCTGGGCCCCTTTCTGCTCATCCTGAGCTGGTTAGCTGGCTCCTACTTAACAGTTGGAAACAGGGCACTGAGAACAAGGCCCTGAAAGGAGGGTGGGTGCTCACTGGGGAGAGGAAGTGTGCCAGGCAGAGCCGCAGTGCCAGGCAGAGTAGGGAAAATTTCTCTCAGGGGAGCCCTCCTACTGGACTTGAAGACATTTGACATCCATGGGTGGAGAAGACGGGGGTCATGGGGTGGGGAATACATCCAGATATGAGTTAAACAAAGCAGATCTATAGCAGGTTGAACAGCTCCAGTTGTTTAAGGACACCAGAAACTTGGAAGAAGTTCTAGTCACTGGCCCCTGGGCTCAACCTCAGCTGTGTCTGGTACACTGCCACCTGGGAACATGGACCGGGCTCAGGAGTCAGGCAGACTAAGCTGGGACATGTAACTAAGTGGGGACACGGTGCTGCTGCTTTAAATGACAAGTGTAGGATGCAGATGATTGAGCGGAGGCTGACTAAGCCAACAGTACATGCTGAGCTTGCTCAGGGACCCCCAAACCTACACACGTTTAGGGAGGAAGCTATGAGTACATGAGTTTCACAGCATCATCTGTGGAAGAGAGAAAGAAGGCATTCAAGTTTTAGTTTGTAGTTCGCCATGAGTGACTTGTGAAATTGTCAGAAAATCTATTTGCAAATGGATTCTACTAAGAGAGGTAGATGTTCCATCAGAGGGAGGTGATAATCTTAGTATGTTCTTCATATTCATACAAGTGAGATTACTGAGATAAAGATGATAAATATGTTTATAATTCTTTGTATGTGTTACCAGATTGACTCCCAGCTGGTGTGTACCCATTTATATGCCCTCCAGCAATATACAGTGTGTCCCTCTCACTGCACTCACACCAGCATATTAAGTAAAGATAAATTTCATTTTTACTATCGTGGCCATTTGAGGTTCTTTTAGAAATTACTGGTGTTTTTCACTTTCTAATTTTCTTTTGAGATTTTCACCTTTTTCTTTAATGATTCCAATGAACTTCTTATATTGCAGACATTGACTCTTCTCCGTCACATTTGTTGTAAATATTTCAAAGGAAACAATTCTCTCTGCCTCTCTCTCTCTCCCTCTCTCTCTCTCTCTCTCTCTCTCTCTCTCTCTCTCTCTCCATATATATATGCAAGTCCTTGAATGCTTCAGTCCCAGCTTGCAACTTGCATGAGATGTCCCGTGAAATTCCTGGAGAGCCTTCCAGGCCATATGCTCGTAGCTCTGATGCTCACATCAGAATCGGTGTGGCTCATTCTCCCCTACCTTTGCCACCATATGTGCATGCCCCTAATCTGACAGGCAAATCGGCAGCTGGTGGAGGGCTGCCTGGCAGATCTTGACATCTTGGAAGGGAGATGATGGCAACACAGATTCCCTTTCTGAAAATGTATCCCTTTGTTCTGAAGAAAGTCATGCATCTGGGTATTTTTTTTCCTGTAAATTGGGGCATCTCAATGCACCTCTAGCTCAAGCTGAGAGTTCATTTCCCACGTGGAAGTGTGGAGCAGGAGGACAGTGTCCTGTGCTAGAGAGATGGTGCTGTATGGGAAAGATCTCTGGTTCAAATGCCAGTGTGTCACTTACCTACTGTGACCCTGTGGACAGGTCATCTCACCTGCCTTCCTTCCATTTCTGTCCCTGGTGCCAGTGTGGTGGGCTGTGGCTACTGTGCATTAGCACTTCCCTTCATAGGAAGTTTGATGACTTCACCAATGCTGTTCTCCTCAGATGCTGAAAGAGACAGGATCTCCAGCTTTTTTATCTGTTTGTCATGGAAATGGCAATTCTGGTCATCTGAGCACCTTCAGAGTCCATAGTGGCTAGGCATGAATGATCTTTCCCTGGGCCTCATGTGCCATCTCTAGATCAGGGATTAGTAACAAAGGCTAGTGAGCCAAATGTGGCTGCCACGTGTTTTTATAAATAACATCGTATTGGCATATTGCCATCCTACTCAGTGTATGTTCTGTCTGTGGCTGCTTTCACACTGAGATAGCAGAGTTGAGTAGTGCAACAGAGACTGTGTGGTCTGCAAAGCCTAAAGTCCTTATTATCTGATCTTTACAAAAAGTTGACTGACCCTGCTCTTGGTTGATGGTTACTAAGTCTGGTGTGGGGCAAAATGTCCAAGCAGGTGAGCTTCAAAAAGCTGAATTTAGTCATTGTAGAAACTGCCCTTCATACCAACATTATATCCTTCCTTTTCTCCCATTAAAATGTCTTAACTTTTATAAAATAACTGTGATGGTAGATTGTACTTATTTTTTTCCAAATGTTCTTACTTGACCAAATAAAAAATTGACCATTTAATGTGGTTCCCAAAATAGAAAATTTTATACATCTGTGAAATCCTCAAGCCACGAACCACTGACTCTGGCTGTGGTGGCCATTGGAGCCCCACCTCACCCATCCTTTTCTTTTCAGCACACCATCCTATTCTTTCTTTGCCAGCAGCATCTTCACCCATGCATTTGTACGTTCATTCATTTACTTAGGAAGATATGCTAAAGATTTTGTTAGATCAGAGGCCCTCACACTTTCTAATTTCAGGACCCATTTTCATTCCTAAGAATCCATGGTAGGCAAACTGTGGCTCGTGAGCCATATGTGGCTCTTTGGCCCTTTGAGTGTGGCTCTTCCACAAAATACCATGGCCTGGCCAAGTCTATTTTGAAGAAGTGGCGTTAGAAGAAGTTTAAGTTTAAAAAATTTGGCTCTGAAAAGAAATTTCAATCATTGTACTGTTGATATTTGGCTCTGTTGACTAATGAGTTTGCCGACCACTCCCTAAAAGTTACTCAAGAGCTCAAAGAATGTTTGCTTATGTAGGTTGTATATGTTAATGTGAAAAATTAACACTGAGAAAAATTAATAATGCTTATTTAATAATAGCATTGAACAATAGTAATAAAAACCTATTGCATGTTAGCATAAATATTTTTATTAAACATGACTATTTTCCAAAACAAAAAAATTTAATGAAAATACATTGACACCTTTGCAGATCTTTTTAAATTGGGCTTGATGGAAGACGGCTGGGTTCTTATAGCTGCTCCTCTACACAATCTGTTGCAATGCGTTTTTATTTAAGTCTGTGGAGAAAGCTCTGCCTCCCTGGGATTTGTGGCTAGAAAAGAGAGCATCGCCTGTTCAGACAATTGTGGGTACTCTTTTTTGATAGTACACCAACACTCAACAAGAAGCCGTTTCTTAAAGCTAAGTTGTGATATGGAACCTGAAACCATATCAAAATTCTTTAATTACTGGGAAACCATAATGATGGATGCACTTTACCCCAAACCCTAAGTCTCTTTTGAAAGCTTCCATTTTAGTTTTGGCAACCATATGTGAGCTGTTTTCCTTAAAGTGACTTGTTTTCTTTGTTTTCAGAGAAAATGCCTGCCACTGAAGAAGCTCCATTGGAAGAAGCTTCCTTTGTGTTTGTGGTGCCTCCGATCAAAATGATGCTCAAAAAAGTTGGCTACACTCAGACCATCGCACTTGCCCAGAGGCAGCCCTGGTCCTGCAGTGTGCAGTGCAAGTGGTTTGTAAAGACTTCCCATTTGTCACATAGAGTATAAGAAAGATGCATGATCAAGGGTTGAGCTTCCATTGAATTAATAATTCGTGCTGCTTCATCAAGGACATTCAGATTGGGTAGAGAAGCAGCTATAAGAACCCAGTCATCATTCATCAAGCCCGATTTTAAAATATTTTCAAAGATGTCAATGCCATTCTTCTCACTAATTTTTTTCTGTTTTGAAAAAGTCATGTTTAATAAAAAGGAACACATTTTTTTATTGCAGGTGTCTCAGAACAAAGTGACTACTGGTCCAGTTGAGTGCCACAGCCTTGCTCTGTGGTAAGGCCCCAGCAATTTCATGCGCTTTTACTCCATCGGTGCAAATATCAACACCATCATAGCAAGTGGAAAGTCAGGTCTTAATGACGTTACAGAGTTTGACTTTGTGAACATCTCTTGAAGGGTCCTGGAGACTCTCTGAGGCCAAAAGATATTAATTTGTTTTTATTGTGGTGGAATATGCATAACAAAATTCACCATTTTCATTGTATAGTTCAGTGGCATTAAGTACATTCATACATTACTCCTCCATTGTGGCCATCCATCTCCAGAACTTTTTCATCTTCCCAAACTGACACTGTTCCCATTAAACACAAACCCCCATTTCCCCTTCCCCGGCCCCTGGCAACCTCCACTATACTTTCTGTCTCTGAATCTGACTATTCTAAGTCACTCAGTTAAGTGGAATCACACACTATATGGCCTTTTGTGACTAAACTATTTCACTTATCATCATGTCCTCAAGGTGCATCCATGTTGTAATGTGTCAGAATATCCTTCCTTCTTTAAGGCTGAATAATAGTCCTGTGTGTAGATATACCACATTTTGTTTATCCATTTCTTTCATCAGTGGGCACTGGGTTGCTTCTAGTTTTTGGCTAGGAATTAGGCATAATTTTTGCAAGCCTGCTGTAGCTTTCTTAATCAGTTTTTGATTAAATTCCTTTTGTTGGCATTAAGATACCAACCAGGTGCCTTTAGGCAGGGCCTTCTTGTAGTATGGCCTACCCTCCTGTCAGTCCCGGTGGCCCCCCATTGGTGAGGAACCCCAGCATTATCTTTCTAAAACACACTGCTGAGCCCTCCTCCCACCCTGCTCTGTGTTGCTCTGGCTCAGCCGGCATACTATCCACACCAGGCTAGATGTTCAGTAAACAGCTGCTCTCCGTTCATTTCATTCCGACAAGTCTTTATTGATCACACATTATTTGCTCATCAAACAGATCTGCCTTTTCAAACACTTTCAGTCCTGGCTTTGGCTGCACGCTTGCCTGTTAAATCTGTATTTGCACATGTTCAAGTTGGCGGCTCAGCTCAATAAAGACAAAAAGGTCTGTGTGTTGGATGGAGGTGTCTGGGGGAGAGTTTCTGAAACATGGAGATTTTGTTAGACTAACCATGTCTGCCTTACCTACCAAAGCCTCCCAAAATCTTATTTATAAATCATTTAGATATTTCATTACTAGATTTACCATTTCACTCAGCCTCTTGGCCGTTGTGCTGCAGCATTCAATAAACTGAGCACCAACTGAGAAATGGATAGATTGGGCCTTCAGCAAGGACAGACGTATGTATGGGAAACACACAGGAAAAGAAATTGTGTTGTCTTCTGTCCTCCCTGTACTTTTCACCAACACCCTAGTAAGTGATTTCACAGCAGCAGTCACCTTTTGTTTTTGCGATGGCCCTTGGTTCAATGTCACTTGTCACTTTCTCTTCTATATACTTTACCTTCTGGTTGGAAAACCTCCTCCTGTCTTTACAATGGAAAACAAGTTCTTGATAACCTCTGATAATGGTGGGGATGAAGTGCCTGCCTCACGTTTTGCTGTTTATGAAGCCCTTCCTAATAGGTTATTTTATGTCATCTTCACAATAGCCTGCTATGGAGGAGATCTCTGGATGAGTAGTTTTTTTTTCTTTTTTTAAAAACATTGTTTTTAATTTGCTAAATCCATTCCATCAATTCTTTTTTTTTAAATATGTTTTTATTGATATTAGAGAGAGAGGAAAGGAGAAGAAAAGAGAGATAAACATTGGTTGCCTCCCTTATACACCCTGATCAGGAATTGAACCCACAACCTGGGCTTGTGTCCTGACTAGGAATCAAACTAGTGACCTTTTGGTGCACCAGATTGACACTCAACCAACTGAGCCACACGGGCCAGTGCTGGATGGACAGTTCTTCGGGAGGTGTTCTCATTCTCATTCACAGATGGAGGCTCAGAGACATTATTCCAAGTAAGCAACACCACACAATTGGTGAAGTAGCTGCTTCCTGCAATGTCAATTCATCCCTCGGGATGCCACATCTAGTGTTCTTTTCTGTGTAAGCAATTGATACACAATCATACCCTCGGACTTTCCCAGACACCAAAATAATCTGATGTACTGACTGCTTTTCTGATCTTACTTTAAGAGGAACTTAATATGAGCCAAGGGAGGGAGAGGGAGATAGTAAGAAAGCAAAAATGAATAAAAATTTTTCTAGGTGCCAGGTGGTCTCATACAATATGTAATTTAATGCTTAGAACTAAATACAGGTGACTAATATCTGTTTTATACAAAGAAAATATGGCGTAGGGAGATTGGAAAGCTTGCTCAATATCCTGTGGCTAGAAGGAGCTGAGATTGCAAACCAAGCATGTTTAGAGTTCATGTGCTGTCCATCATGGCATGAAACTGAACTGTGGGCTTGTGCCACCATGAAGTAGGATTAGGAAAGGGACTTCTCATTAAGAGTCATCTGCTACAGTTGCCTTACCCTGAACCTCCTGGGTGGGAAGGGCTCCAAGAACCCTCATAATTTTCTGAAATGAAGTATCAGTGTGAGTGTATAGGCTTATTTGTGAAGGATGGACTCAGATTAGCAAAGAGAAACTGGAAGAAGGTCAAGACTGTCTGACCTATTCCAACACCAGTTTGTAAGTGGGAAAACTGCCATGAGGAGGGAAAAGGGGTTCCCAAGCTCTCCTGTCAGAGGCAGAGCCGAGACCCACCTCTGGCCTCCTGACTCCAGGCCACACTGAACACTACCTCCCTCCCTTTTCACCTGCGCTGTTCCTTGAGCGTTGGAAAAGCACAAAGGCCAAAGGTCAGGATTTTAAGCATTACCTGTTTGGGACTGGACCTATGCCCAAGTGGTCTTAGAAAGCACCACGGTGAGCAAAACTTGCCTGAGACTGGGAGAACAAAACGTCAGTTTGCACTTTTATCAAAGCGCCAAGAGGTTTCAATTTGAAGTGTGAGAAAGGGTGGGAGCTGAGCTTTGTCTGAAAGGGCAGCTTCTGAGCCTTCATATCTCCGAGGTTTATAATTTCACCTTGTTTCGCCTCCCACCCCTGCCATGCTGGTCATTACAGCAGAAAGAGCGTTTGATGGAAGAAAGACAGGTTTGTCTCCGCAAGAACAATTTCGCTGTTGTCTGTGGAATGCCACCCAATATGATAAGTGAAACGTCGATACTTCAGACAGACTCCACTGGTCTGGATATGTATTCGCTTTCCTTGGTTATCATCAGGCTCACCCAGCTGGCCAAGAAGCAGCTTTTAACTTCTTTGAGAAGTAAAGACCCACTGTGAGGTGGAAAAGGATCTCACAGCGTCATCTCTGTGCAGCTCTTTGGCTTTCTTCAAGCTTGTTCCCACTGGTGCTCGGGTGTGGCCTGGGAGGAAGGTAGCCCAGGGGTGGGGCTCAGTGAGCTGGGACAAAGTGGAGAAGGGGTCGGGGCCAGAGACATCCAGGCTCTCCAACTTCTGATTCAATGTCTCGCTGAACAGTGCAGACTTAGCTATCACGTCTGTTTAGGGCCACTGGCTCTCAGCCACTAACACTAACCTAGTTTACAGCAGTTTATAGCCACTAACCTAGGTTTCAGCTGCCAGGGATGATTTTGCTATGTTTGGAGACATTTGTCACAATTAGGGAGCTGCACCTGGTGTTGGCCAGGGATGCGGATAAACATCCTACAATGCAGAAGATGGCCTCCGCACCAAAGAATCATCCAGCCCCCAATATCAACAGTGCCAGGATTGGCCAACTTGAAGCAAGAGCAGAGGCTGCATCAGAGCATCAAGGTCAACCCGCTCAGTGGTTATCTGTCACAACGCCTACCAATGAGATGCCACAGCAAAGAACTATCGGGTCTAAAATGTCGAAGGGCTGAGGTTGAGAAAACCTAATTTAGGGTGTTTGGGTTCTTCTAAGCCACAGAACTCAGCCCCAGTACCTGCCAACTTCATGTAAAAGGGAACTTGTGGGAAGGAGATGGGTTGGTGGACAGAAAGAGGGAAACACAGATGCACCAGGTCTTGTACAGAGCAGGATGGGGCCCTCAGCATGGAGCACAGAAACCTAAAGCCAGTCTCCTCCGAAGGCCATGCAGGGTCACCAGTCCCTGCCCTTTTGTCGTCTGCAAGTGGAGGCAAATCCCTGGGAGACAGTGGGCCTGGTGGCTGCCCCAGGGCTGACTCACACTGCCCAGATATCAGGTGCTTCCAGACCTGCACGTGAGCACAGGAGGCTAGTCCCAGAGAGGAGAACCAGCTCTCTGTGCAGAGGGGACTGTGTACCGGTGATGTCCCCTCCCCGCCATCACGTACTGCTGACAGTGTGGAAGCGGTGTCCCAGGGTGTCTCACAGGAATCCACTCAGAAGAGCTAGGGTGGCTGAGAGTCACGACACAATTGGGGGATGGAAACAGAGACATCTAAAGGCCCTGGGACCGCACCTGGAAAGAGCGTACAGGTCGGGTGGTCTTTTCCCAAGCCTTGGACAAGCACTGTGTTCCTCACTGCACGTACTGTCTTGACAAGCATTTTCTGGGCACCTGCCATGTCCAGGCACTGTACCAGACACTGAGTGTTATCAGTGATGGGCTCTGCCCATTAGGAGCCTGCAGTCTAACAAAGGTGTGTGTGCAGGAGCAGAAGCAAGCAGGACAGGTGGGACAGATGGAAGAGATGTGGAAGGTGGTCCCAGCAGCAGTAGGAAGTGGCGTGAGGGGAAAGAGGTCAGCTGGCCTTGGAATAGTGGAATGCCACCTGGGCCCTGATGGCTCTCCTGGGGACCTGTTCCCTCATTGGCAGCACAGGAGAAAGACGAGCCAAGAACACCCAGGAAGGAAGTGGCCAAAAGCATTCTGGTGTCCCCAGAGCAGCAATCTGGGGCAATGTTGTCTCACCGTCCGCACGTGTATTTGCTAAGCATGTGAATGGTGCTTCCCTGGGACCCTCCGCAGGCCCAGGCGAGGCCCCTGCCATGTTAGTGCGAGAGGCCCTGGCCCTGCATCTGTTTCTTTTATTTGTTCTGTTAAAGAAAAAGGCCCATTGAGGGTACAGGAAGGGGGAGCATCCAATCCACCAGTCACAGGGCAATCATTTCTTATGAGTCTTGAATCTCTTCCTGATTGTATAAGGTTTTATTGTGTTTTTATACGGAGCACAAACTTGGGGAGTCAATTTGGCAGCCAAGACAGGGAGGGAAAAAGAGCATTCAGAGATCATTCTGAGAGTTAAAAGTTCACCCTGAGATAGAGGTCTAGAGATCTGGCAATTCTAGGGACGCTGCCAAAGCCTCTTGAATTCACTAAGGCATTTAACCCTCCATGGCAGTCATGAAGAAATATATTTCCCCTCTTTTGCAATAATAATGCGATTTCCCCTTTAAATAGCTTAACTGTTGCACTCAGGAGACCTGAGAGGAAAGGGGACCAGTTTCCAAAATACTACTCTGCTCCTCAGCCTCCAGGCTGCCCGAACCCCCACCATGGCCATGGGCCCGGAGGAGCTGCGGGAAGAGGGCCCGGTGTGCTGGGGCAGCTCTCTTGCTCTGAGTGTATGCTCCATGCCCTCCCTCTGTGAAAGGCAGGGTTGAGAGACTGGCACTGAGAGCCTCAGTCCTCCCAAGCTGGAAACACTGAGAGTCCTTGGCCTGTGGACACTGCCATGACCTTCCAGGGACTCCACTTAGTGTGGCAGAACTTCCAATTCTTGGCTATATATGCAACATGAGGCCTCAGCTCGGAGTAGAGCCTCTTGTTCCTGGAACTCAAGCACCACAAGCTTCAAGCCCACCCATTCTTCAGGTCTGTCTGAAGCCTGTAGTCATTGCCCCACACACCTCCTCCTCCTCTTTTATTCTGTAATGTATTGAGTGCAAACTATGTGGCAGGATACAGGCTGAGTCCTTTAAAGACTTTAACTCAATTAATGTCCACAAAAATCTTATTATCAACTGTAGTTTATGGAGAAAATGGCCAGGGGTCAGAGAGATTTGGTGACTCATCCAGGGTCACACCTGTATCAAGTAATAGAGGGAATCCTCAAACCCAGTTAAGAATTATGCAAATGTCACCCTGGCCTGTGTGACTAGGTGGTTAGGGTTTTGGCCCTCATGCCAAAGGGTCTCGGGTTCAATTCCTGGTCAAGGGCACCTACCAGGGTTGCGGGGTTGCACCCCAGTTGGAGTGCATGCGGGAGGCAACCAATGTGTCTCTCTCACATTGATGTCTCTCTCTTTCTCTCTCTCTTTCCTTTCCTTCCTCCCCATCTCTGTGAAAAAGCAATGGAAAAATATCCTGGGGTGAGGATTAACAACAACAAAAAGGAGTAATACAGATGCTGTCTGTTACCCTCCAGGCTGCTCTCCAGTGACCAGCCCTCTCCCCCCCCCCCCCCCACCCCCCATCAACCTTTGGGCAGGCTGCTGGGCTCAAAGGCACATGGGCATCTCAGGGTCTTTATCCAGCTGCAGGGTGATGATATATGGCCTTGGGCAGTTATGCTCCTCTTCAGCTTCTCGGATGGAAAATGGAAATAAAAGTACTTACCTTGTAGACCTGCTGTGATGCTCAGTGTCCTGTTACATTTGGGAGTTCTTGATAAACAAGAACTAAAATTATTTTTACTATGTCCTGTTTCCAATATCTCTAAATAGGGTCACCAGCTCCTTAGGTAGGCTCTGTGCATATCCCCCATTATTCCCAGAGAGTTTCTAGCCAGTGCTGAATAAATAAATGACCATCAAAATGAAGTATCTGACCTAATAAGAAGATCTTGTTTATGAATGTGTTTTCTCTGTAATGTCACCAAATTGCCCTCTGTAGGCCTACACACTCTGCACTCCACAGCAGCCAAAGTGAGCATGACTATTTCTGTACACTTTCACTCCCACGGTGTGTTAGCCAGCATTTGGATTACTGCCAGTTTAATAGTCAGAAGTCAGTATCACAACATCATGTAAATTTGCATTTATCTTATGAATTAGGCTCAGCACAGTTTCTTGTGTTTGTATATCTCCTATAAATGGGTGTAGAGGTTATGGAACCAGTGGTCTTTTTTCCTCATTGATAGGTAGGATCTGTTTGGGAGATGAAGGCAATATAATTGGCAAATATATTTTTCCCAGTGTGTCATTTGTTTTTAACTGTGCTTACGGTGTGACTCATTTTAACAATGGAAGCAAAGAAGAGCCAGGTCACAAGGCCTGTAAACATTCAGAGAGGCCACGTGCGCGGGAAACTGGCTTCCCGGCTGTGGATGCTCAAGTACAGGTTTGTGTGCCAAGGGAAGTACAGAGATGCAGGACCAACGAGGTGGAAACTTAATATATATAGATATATATTAAGTAACTTACTCCATTACTTTATAGCCAAACAAACATGGAAATGAAATGGTAGAGGAATGAACGCTTGTATGATTTTTTTAAGGAAAGCACTGCAATGTCAAAGGAATGTCACAATTGTATGTGGCTGCTTTGGGCTCTGTCCCCAGACACCCTGTGAGGGTTCTGCAGTGGTACAGTTTGTAAGACACAGCTCTTATAGGAGCCAGTCGCCCAAATTCTGGTCTCAGTTCTGCCACTGGTTAGCTGGGTGGCCTGGTGCATCCTGGTGGCGTCACAAACTTCAGATCTAGGAGCACATGAGCTCTATGAGGGCAAGACTACTGTTCTCAGATGAATATCCAGTGCCTGAGTCAAATGCCTGGCACGCAGTAAGGCTTCAATGAATGAGTGCGGAGGATAAATAGAGTGCCACCCTCGCAATTCACCTTATCCATTGTTTTCCCCCAGTTCTGTTAACACCTAAAGGCCTGCCTTCTCTATGTGGGACTCTGGGATACAAAGGTGACAGAGGCAAGCCCTGTCCTTCCTCGGGTCTAGCAGAGCCAGAAACATATGCCTTGGTGTGATGATGCTGTAGGATCATGCTGGCTCCAGGCCCCTCCTCACGCCCATCTTGCCTGGGTATCGGAGAATATCAAGACCAAGAGTGAAAGCTTTGTCATGGGTCTCCAGAAGTCACCTCACCCACATCTTGAAACACCACCCCCATTCCTTTAGGGACCCTTAGGTGGTCCAGTCTCCATGAGGCTGTTAGCAACAGTGATCCCTGCATGTCATGGTGGTCCCAGGCCCCTCTCCCACACCCTGCTCTGAAGAAACGTGATCTGGGCTGTTTATGGGGTGTGGGCTCTGATGTGTGGGTGGCAGGCTGCTGCGCTGTCGGCGGGCAGTAAAGTCTCAGACGTGGGCCTGTTTGCCAGCTACAGCTGCCACATCAAAAGAGCAAGCTCCCTACAAACTTTGCCTTAATTAAAAAGTTACGGTAATCCTTAGGATAGAGGAAGGTCAGACACCCCTGAAGACAAAAGTTCTCTCTGTGGCCACAGACCAGGCCTTTCCTCCAACCCCAGGCGCTATTAAAAGGGGGCAGCTCTGAAGGCATCATAGGCTCCAGTGGAATAGGAACGGAAATGCACTCCCTGCCCCCACACTCATAATTTGTTTTGGAGCGATCAAGGGCCAAACATTTGAAAAGGAATTCTGGTTTTTTGAGCCAGATTTCTCCTTTTCACATGTTCCCATATTCATTGGGGTCTTTCCCAGCTGGGTTTCCAAATGCCTTACACCCAGGGGCACGTGGAGGAGAACCACGGATATGGAACACCCAAGCCTAATTCCCTATGTGTAGGCAGCGTGGCAGTTAGCACATTTGTTTTCTGGTAGGAAAACTTAGCCCTGGCAATGTGAAGAGGGTTGCCTGCAGGACCCAGAGTACTACCAAGGTCTGAGGATAGCACCCTATCTCAGATGCCAACCAAATCAGCCCACAGGTATGAAAGCCACAGAAACAGTGATGCCCACTGGACCATCCACCTGCTCCTGATATTTCATGGGCCCTTTGGAGGTGGGCAGGGTCCTGTGACTAGCCAGTGAGCTGTATCCCTTTCTGGACACAGCAGGAAAAGCTAGTGGGGATTCTCCAGCCTCTCCTTCACAGCCATGACTCATAACCTCATAACAGTGGCCCACAGTGACACCATCATGGGTTTGGTCTTGGAAAAGTTCCCTAACCATCCTGATACACACACACACACACACACACACACACACACACACACACACACCCAAAAAAACCCCACAAAAACAACAACAACAACAACAAAATGGACTTGCAGAATGGGCAGTTATGTCTCGGCTGTGGTAAGTCTCAGAGATATTTTTTTCTGCAGCATAGCACTACATAATCTAATGGTGGCAAACTCATTAGTCAACAGAGCCAAATGTCAACAGTACAACAATTGAAATTTCTTTTCAGAGCCAAATTTTTTAAACTTTAACTTCTTCTAATGTCAGTTCTTCAAAATAGACTTGCCCAGGCCATGGTATTTTGTGGAAGAGCCATACTCAAGGGACCAAAGTGCTACATGTGGCTCTCGAGCCGCAGTTTGCTGACCAATGACCTAACCTAATCAACACTAGTAGTTAGCCCAGTGAGCTCATGCTATGTACTGATTTCCTTGCTCTTTAGGGCCCCAAAGACCACCACAGAGAAAAGTTATGTGAAGGTGCATTTCAGCTCCAACACAAAGGATAATATTTTCCCCTTACAGGTTCTCAATTCTGACTCTCAGAGGGTAAATCCCCACTCCATTCTGGGTCAGGTATCCGTGTATTGCTTCATAGCACCAAATAGACTGAATTAAAAAAATAGTGTTTGCATATTTAAATTTTTTAAAATTTCATTTTAAATTGAAGTAAAATACACATAATATAAAATGCACCATCCTAACTGTTCTTAAGTGCGCAGCTCAGTGGTATTGAGGACATTCACATTGGTATGCAACCATCAGCACATCCATCTCCAGATCTCTTTTCAATTTCCAAAACTGAAACTCTAAGAACATACCATTTAACAGAGCCATTGGAAGATGACTGGCTGCTTTGGGACATGGTGCCATGTCTGCTTTTGTACCCTGTGTATCTGAGGCTGGTCTTTAGCAGGAGGTTAGTGGAGTAGAAACCAATGGAGTGGAGATTGGCCTCCTGGACTCAGGGACCCCTCTCCAGCATTGCACCTGTATGTAAATGACAAAGAAGCACTCTCTTTAGGGGTTCCTTTTTCTTAAAAAAGGAACCTTGCATGACTGACCAGCACATTAAAAAAGCAAAGCTGGATGCCAGCCACACGTGCCCCTTGGCTGGGCATTTTTATGCAGGGCAGAAACCATGCCACTATATGTAGCAGTGCCATGTGCTGGGCACTACCTCAGCCCTTCACATGTGCCATCTCATTCTTTGACTTTGCGATAACCCAGGAGGTAGGTGTCATTATCCCTATTTAACAAAATGAAGAAGCAAAGGCTCAGAAAGCAAAATAAGTTGTCCATGGACACAGAGCTGTGGTTCAAATCCAGCCTGTTCTCCAAGTCCAGCGCTCTTTCAACCACTCTCCAGCTGTCCCCAGGTGACCTGGGAGCCTGTGCCCAAGGCCACGCCATGTGCAAACCAGGACTCAGGCCAAGGGCACGGGACTAGACTGAGGCTCCCTGTGTTCACACTCTGAACAAGAAGGTGAAATCTGCATAAGTCGATAAACGGGGACTGTTTACAATGTTCCGAGTCTTACCTTAATGGAAATATTGAAGGTAGTGTCAAAACAAAACATTTTATTTATCTACAAAAACATTCACAGGGGCTGATGGATGCCATGGAATATTTGCTGCTGTAACCAAGCAACATTCTCCATTTATTCCCTAGCACTAAGGATCTGGGCCCTGAATATCAAGCATAACATACTTAATTTTCTCAAATACCTTGAGCTCGGGAAAAAGCAAAAGGAAAACAGAGTGATTTCCTTTCTCATCACCTGTGCAGGTGATTGGGTTGCAGACTGTACAGAGGGAGAAGTGATTTGGTTTCTTGGATAATGGAATTAAGTGGGTACCTCCCCATTTGCTCCTAAAAACACAGAGAAGTGGCATTTATGTTCCTGAAACATGAAATCAGTGGAAACACAACTGGGTAAAGAAAGGAAAATTAGACAGAAAATCACCAATCATTTGATTATACGACAACTCATGCACATTCACATACTTGATTGTCCTCTGCAAGCGTGTAGAAAGGATGGTTATGAAAAAAGAAAGGCGCTGGTTTCAGCATGTTTTGTGAGTGGGCTACGGCAGCTGGGAAGGAAAGTGGCTTGGGATGAGGGACAGCCCTCGCCTTTGCTCAAGAGTGCCAGAGTTCACAGAGCTCTTCCATCCGTGTTCTCTGTCCTCTGTGCTCTGGCTGGTGAGTGGCCTCCAGCCTCTCCCTCCCCTGTTCCTGCTCCATGCCCTGCTTCTGCCAGGCACACCTGCAAACAGTTGCCTGGTCCTGCAGGATCCCTGCTTGGGCCTGAGCTGCCTCCCAGGCTTCAGGTCCTCACTCCTGAGTCCTCCCTCAGTTCTGTTGCTGTCACCTCCTGAAGCCCTCCCTGCATGCTCCTAGCCTTGGTTGGCTATTCCTTTCCCCTATTCTCCTTCGTCCTCTGTTTCTCCCAGTCAATGTGTTGACCTCTCCTTGCAGAGGCTCTGATTACAGACCCTGATTTTCTCTGAGTAGAGAGGCTCCTGGAGAGCAGAGACATGTCTTTGTGGGCAGACACTGACCTAGCTCAGGGCATGCCTCAGCATCTGCACTCAAGGGTACCTGGTAAACGAATGCCATTAGGATGGTGTCATTGTCCCTATCCACAGAGGGTCACAGAGGCCAGGTGATGTGTCTTGTGTGCCAGTGAACCAGAGGGGGTGTCGGGGCTGAAGCCCAAGTTGGGTAACCCCTCGCTTTCCCACTTGCTGAGGGGCCCAGGGCCCCCTGTGCAGCATGAGCCCATGCCTCTTGGAGTTCCGACTTCCTCTCTTAGAGCAGAGTTGTCTTAGGAATAAGAAGCCACAAAATATGGTACCACCACTGGGTGGGCTTCTCTGAACTCAGGGCAAGGATGGAGGAGGTGGCACAAGAGTATGGGAATAAGAGTCTCCATCTTTGATTGACTTCTGAGGGAAGCGATTAACCAGGGCCAGGTTGGAACCCCAAATCAAAGGAATAAAAGTATGCCAACTCCTTCACTTAATGTGTGCTTACATTTTTGATTATACTAGTACTTCTTGTCTCCTATTTAAAAGATAGGTTGAAAGTGGGGGTGAAATTATGAAAAGAGATAAAAGAAAAAAATAAAATTTAAAAAGGAACTGGATGGAATAGCAAGAGGTGTCTGTGGTGGTCAAAGGAAACACATGAGACTGAAACACACAACCCTAATCAGAGCTGCAAAGGGCTGCAGGCAAAATTCCCACAGCAGCCAGGCGCCCTTCTTCCCTCTTGGGCAACCCCATACAAGGCCAAGGGAGTCATGCCTTTAATGCACATTCCTGAATGCCCACTGTGTGCTCCTCTTAGAGGACATTAAGACTGTTGCAGCCAGAAAAGGGGACGATGAAAAATGACAAAGAAACAGTAGGACAATCATCAGTGCCCCATGGGGGCCAGGAGAGGGGTGGAGCAAAGAAGACCCGAGGAAACCTGATGGGTGAGGGTGGCATGTGGATAGATGGAGGAAGGAATCACTAGCAGAAAGCAGCCACACCGTGAAAAGCAGCAAGGCCCAGAATGAGTGACATGGAAATAGGTACTAGGCCCCAGGCTCATCGAACCATATCCATTAATAATGATATGTTCATCACATTTTGAGTTAGGCACTGTTGTTACCCCATTTTAGAAATGAGAAGATCAATTACTGAGGTTAATTACTTTGACCATGATCACAAGGTTGGTGTGGATTCAGACCCAGGTCTCACTCTCTATACCCATGTTTAGACACTGAAATGTCTCCTGAGGTATATCAGTTAGCCAGTGCTGTGTAAAAAGATACCTGTAAGTTTTCTGAGGGTTAGGCATCTAGGAGAAGCTTCATGGGGCTCCAATGTTGGCAGAGGCTGGAGTCATTTGAAAGCTGGATTGGACTGAAGGTTCTACTTCCAGGCTCACTCACCCAGTTGCTGGAATAGGTTTCTGTTCCTCATGACGTCGATTCTCTGTGGGGCTGTTCAGGATGGGGCAGCTGGTTTCCCTCCAAACATATGATCCAAGACAGAGAGCATGACTGAGACTGGTGTCTTTCATGACCTAGCTTAGAAGTGGCAAGCTATCATTTCAGTTGGATGCAACTGACTACACGTAACTCAACCCCAATACTACTGGAGTGGACCAGGAACATGTGTGAATACCATGAGGTGGGGGTCTGAGGGACCATCATAGAAGCTGCCTATCACACATGGCATCTTAAATTATTGGGGCTTTTTGCCTCAGCAAGAAATGGGTTCCTCCTGTGGGAACTCCAGGGACAGTTCTCAGACCCTGAGCTGTGCAATCCTACTCAGAACTCCTTCTGCCCCCCTGTGCCAACTACCTCATGCTGGCTCATATTCCATCCCCTCTCTCTCCGAAACTGTCACCCACATACCAAGCAACTGCCCTGGTCAGCAAGGATTTCCCGCAGACCCATGGCAAAGCCTCTGAAAGGCCTGCTTCTCCTTCTGAGTGCACAAAAATAAACAGTGCCCAGGATCCCTGCAGGCTCAAGGCTGCATTTAATGGTTGCTTCTTTCTGAGAAGACAAGCTGCTCCACTTCCTGGTAGACTCCCACACCCATCACTCACAGGACTGGAGCTGAACCTGGGGTCTTGGGACAAGAGCACCCAGAGTGTGACTGATCAGTTTGCAATTAGCAATTCATTAGAGGGACACCTTTTGCTCACAGAACCAAGACTGGCTCTCAGAGCCTGGACAGGGACTCTTCCAAAGATAGGGACTGACTTTCCCCCTGCCCACAGAGTGGTCTTTCTAGAACCTGCCTCAAGCACACCACACCTTGCTCAAAATTCTTCTTCTACTTCCCTGCTTCCATTATCAAGCTCGTGCTCTTTAGCCTAGCTTACAAGGACTCCACAATTCTGCCTGCCTGCTCCCCTCCCCTGCCTTCCCCTGACCCTCTCCTGCAGCCCTGCTCTCTTTGATTCAACTGTTTGCAGTCGGTGAATGATCAATGCTATCTTTTACCGCATCTCTCCTCAAATGTCCTTCCCTTCCCAAATAACATCCATCCCCTGCTTCAGAATTAATCTTCACCATCCCATCATCTGGGAAGTCTTCCATTAACCACCCCCAAGTTCAATTACATTCTCCTTTGCTTCTTTCCACAGCAGCCAGACTGTGGTGCTCTCCGCAAGCCCTGAGCCTCCTGCATGTCTCAGTCAGTGCCTCCACCTTCGATGAGACGCCGCGGCCACATTCAGGGGAGCTGGCTGGTGAAGCTACACATGGAGTGTCACCGTGGAAGCTCAGGCCACAGTGAGCAATTCTTGTCCTTCATCACCATGGTTCCTAGAACTCTGGGACCCCTAGCGATAGCTCCTGAGATCCTTGCTGAAAGTAGAGGTGGCCTGCCAGCACAGTACAATGCTGGACATCTGGGAGATCCTACCCCTGTGTCAGCACAGGACTCCTGGTCTAATTGACACACAGCCCTCACTTCCTTGGCTAAGGCTATTTACTGCTCACACCTCAGTTTCCACTTGTGCCTCTGGACATCTTGACTAGTGTGTGCAAAGACCAGCAAAAGCTTTTAGATGTGGTGTCAAATCCCAGCATCACAACCTGTGGTCTGTAGCCAGTTACAGGAACTCATGGGGCATCAGTGTCCTAACTGGTCAGGTAGAAGCAGCGTTCCCCAGGGGCTGATGAAAGGTCACATGAGATAACATACATGTAGAATATAATGAAGAATCGGGTCTGTCCCTCCTGCAACCTGCCCTCTGTTCAAAATGGAGCCCATTGTATGCCAGGCTCCAGGAGGGGAAAACCATAAAGGACAAGAGCTTCCAGCCCAGTATGAGAAGCATGCAAACAAAGTGGTGAATGACTAACAGGTGCTGCCCACGGCTTGGGGGGATTTTTCTGCAGGAGGGCTTCTGGGTCTTGAAGGCCTAGTGTGGTTATGGAGCAGCACTAACCCCTCAGAGTGCCAGGATCCCACCCACTCACCGTGAACCGGAACCCCATTCATGGGAGATGAGTACTCAGCACCAGGGCTGAGCAGTGGGGGGAGGGCGGGAACAGCCAGTGATTCATGGACACTGTACTCTCCCAGCCCTTTCGCCAGCATCTGAGGAAGCCTGTTTACACGGGTCCCCCTGCAGTTTCTGCTGCTTAATATGCCTTTTGAAAATGATGCTCAGTGGGATGTGTGCACATTTGTAATTACAAAGACCAGGCTGATTTTTCACAATCTGTGCTTGCTAATTTCTCAGCTGCAAGCAGAGAAAACAGCAGAGTGTCCAAAATACTCCTTGTTGAGGGTATTCCCCAATAAGCACTGTGTGCTGTTTCTTATTTAAAGCGCACTTTCATCCCTCCCTAGGAGGAGGGCATACCGGCTTTTATTAGCCCAGAGGGGAATTGAGACCCACAGAGGAGAAATCACTTGCCCAAAGTCACAGTGCAAGGAGGAAGGGCCTGCAGGGCTGCACACCAATTCTCCAGATGGCAGAGTTGGTCCCTTTTCTATCAGCCGTTGGCACAGACAACAGGGAGAGGAGGCAAGAAGTTCCCAGAACCAAGGCTGCTTCCCCCATGAAGTGGGCATCCTGCCCCAAGATGTGGCTCTCCGGGAGGCACTGGGTGAAACCCCACATTCAGGGGACAGCCTTCCCAGTAACTGAGCCCCTACACAGGTTTCCAGGAGCTCAGCCCACGTGGGATGAGGGCCGCTTCGGCTGCAGCCAACCCTTTGAAACTGAGCCTGCAGTTGAAGTCAGGTCAACACATTCACAGGCGTGTTGGGCCCTATCAACATCTGGGGTGGGAAACCCACCTGGAAGCTGTGGAAGTGCAGGGGCCAGCGCCGCTTTGCAAAACAGTGGCTCTTTGAGTGGAAGGTGTTCGAGAATTAAGTTTCCCTGGTGTTCCCAGGGCCCAGACTTAAAGCCAGGGGGGCCGGGGCCCCCAGTGCCTGATGGAGCCACTGATAGGTCCCCGCTGGCTAAAAGTGATGACATTGGCAAGAAACTGATCTTTCTGGGGAGCAGAAACTCAAGAGCACTCAAGTGCAGAACACAAGGCAAGTTGTGTTAGCTGCCACAAAGCTCCAGCCTTCAGGTCTGGGGGAGGGTGGAAGAGGGGCCGAGGTGTTGGGTATCGGGAGCCCTAGGCCAGACCCTGAAGGAGGAAACTGCTGGAGTGGGACCTCTTATCTTGTCCTGTCCCCTCCTCCTTCATAGAGAATCAGGATTTGCTCAGGTGGGAGGCAGAGACCGTATAATCCGCTTCCTCCCTCGGTTTCACAGACAGAAAAATTGAGACCTGGCAGCAACAGGAAACTTCCTGCCAGGCAACAGGGAGTGTCAGACACAGACTCGGAACATCTGGGTTCCTTGCTTGTTTGGACCATGCAAAGAAACAAAAACCACAGCCTGCAGCCCTTTGTCACCTGGGTGCATGTCACAGCCATGGCCACGGCCACCGCAGGCCTCCTTCTCGCTCCTTTGTGAGTCCCGCTGAGTGTCTTTCCCTGTTGTAAGCCGAGGCTCACACATAAATGTCTGGTCAAAGAAGGTTTCAGACCTGGGCAATATATTTGTTTAAGTCAGTTTGTGTGAAACAGACCTTGCTGGTATGGCCCCTTAATGTAAGTTAGCCACACATGCCCCTGCATGTCAACCCCTGATGGCATGGTGAGGACCAAGGACACCCAACGTGGGTGTCACTGTGCACAGTGGGATGTGTGACTCGTGCAAGTCCAAGATAAGGCAAGAAGATAGCTGCGGCCTGGGCTCCAGTGTTGGCATCTGGAAGCCTGGTTGGTTCCCCAGGGCTGGCTGCAGACACATGTGGCCATTGGGAGCATGGTTGTCTGAAGGTGGGCCTGCAGGTTGTCTTAAGATGAGCAAGAAGCTGCTGAAATTGCAGAAAACATTGTCTCCATGTTTGTACACGGGCATTTGTTTGAAAAGGAAGTCTCTGACTTTCGGGAGATTTCCAGTTCTGAGCACATGGAAGTTTCAGGAGCTGTCAGGTAGCCAGTGGAAGGCACGCCACCCCTCCCTCTCCCCCTCCCCGCCCCCCACATACCCATCTGCGTCTCCTCAGGGCCTGTGGAGCCTGCTCCCTGCAACCAAGTCTTCTGGACAGTCTTCTTCTGATTTCAACAACTTGTGTTAAAAGCCTTGGTCATGGCTCAGGGACCTTGGTTGCTGACAACGCTGCATCCTTTTTCAGTAATTCTGCTCTTTTTGTGGACGGTGCCCTTCTTTGTGCTTCCCAGTGGGGACCAGGGGCTGCCTTGGAAACGTGAGGCTGGGGCTGCAGGAAGGAGGTTTATGTTCACTGCAGAACAAAGAAGCCTTTCTTCTGAAGTGCAACCTGAAAAACAATCCCCCATCAGGGAGTGCCTTGACACTTCCTGTGTAACGTATGAAACACCCCCCGGCAACTGTGCCTGGGGGAGCCCAGCCTGGCCTGAACCATAGATGTGCATGTCAGTGGGAGTAGTAACATCTTGTGTTCTTCCAAGCTTCACCCAGTTAAGGAAGGAGTTATAATTTAAAATGAAATAATAATTATGTTGGAATCATTGACTAGCAGGTAGAAGACCTTTCCTTTTCTCAGCTGTGAACTGAGACTTGGATGAAAATGACCTCAGTGGCCAAGAAAGTTGAGGGGACTTCCCACAGAGGGATGTCAACACCCAGCCCCCTGATCCTCTGTCAGATGACTGTAAAGCCCCTATGTGAATTGTATCTTCTCATATTGCAGTCGGGATGGTCGCCACTTGGGGATGGTACTCTGGGATCAGTCACATAAATGAAATAGGACACTTTACTTTCCTCCACTATGTTTTGTTACTTTTCCAATTGGAGAGAATGGCCCCAAACACAGTTCCTTTGAATAGATGTCTTCCCCAGTGACCAGGATAAAGGTGTTTGTTTAAAGCACTTGGTTGCAAAGAACCTTAGCGTCAGAGAGAATCAATGCATGGGAGTAGCTGAAAGACCTCCTTGGCAAGCCCTGCCATTTTGTTGCAGGAGTTCTGAGGCCCAGAGAAGAAAAACAACCCAATCTGATGAGTTGTGCCCATCAGATTATTCCTTTCAGAGAAGAAGAAGGAGCAGAGAAAAGTTTCTAGCTATGATAGGCCCTGAGGTTTGAAAGTGACACAGCCTCACCTTACGGTATGGCTCACTTGGTTGGAGAGTCATCTCATATACCACCAGGCTGTGGGTTCGATTTCAGTCAGAGCACATATCTAGGTTTCAGGTTCAATCCCAGGTCTGGGTGTGTATGAGTGGTGATGGATCGATGTTTCTCTCTCTCTCTCTACCACCTTCATCTCTCTCTAAAGATCAATAAAAAATACACATATCCTCAGGTGAGAATTAAAAAAATAAAGTGACAGCCTTGAGAATGTGGGTGACAGGTTCTGTTTGATTTTTCCAGGATGAGTAACCTGATGAGTATATCAGCCTTCAGACAGTGGGGAGGGGGCAGGTAAGCATGTGCCTCCTCCTGCCCTGCTTACTTGCAGTTCTTTAAACCTGCTTTAGTGCAGTAAGCTGGCATGGTTTGTTCAAATGAAGAGCCATGACCAGAAAAAGAGGACCCAGCTGTGCAAGGGAGCCAAATGTACCAACTCAGAGAACGCTTACCCAGAGGTACTCTGATTTCAGGAGTCTTGGGTTTCAGGGCCTGTCGGAGCCAGAGAGCCCTAAGCAGAGGTCGCTGTGCTAGTCCCATGGAAGGTGCAGGAGGTCTCTGGGAAAGGGTCACTAGAGTTCATTGTTGCTCATAATGTGGTCCATACACTACCAGCATCAACACCAGTTGCCACTAATTGGAGATATAAAACCTCAGCCCCACCCAGATGCCGGAATCAGAATCTGCATTTTCATAAGCCTCCCAGTGATTCCTGTGCGTATTACATTTGAGAAGCAGTGGTTAGGAAACAGCCTTGAAAAATAAAGGAAGTACATAATAGAGAAAAAGCTGTGAGCAGAGTCACTCGGGCTTGCTGGTAATCCCATTTCTAGAACAAACAAGTCACGTAGCCTTGGGAAAACCATGGCCATTCTCAGAACGACTGCTCTCTCATTTGAAAATGAGGGGGTTGGACTGGATGATCTTTATTCTCTCGCCTCACAGGCAGCTCTGATATGAGATAGGAGGGGGAGCCCCACTCAGCTGAAGATCAGAGAGTTTCTTGCTGTGTAAAACACTCCCTAATCAGCCTTATGTCAAGTCCCCCGCCCCCAACTAACCACAGTGACAAGTCCCAGGAGTGCACCTTGTCAGGCTGTGAATAAAGTTCAGGCAGCTTGGTTAATTTTCCTGACACTGACTAGAGTTAGCTATCCAGCAGCTCAGGAACTTAACAACAATATGAATGCACTGGCTGCGGCTTCAGGCACAACCCCCACCTTTGCATTCTGCAACTTCATTTCAGAACCTCAAATTCAAGCAGAGAATTCCCAAAGTCACCAGGGGTCCAGGTAGATGTCAGAAAGTTCCCCTTTGCCGATTTCAGAGGGGTGTGAGATCATTTTCCCAAAGGTGTTATTGGTGAATCTTTGTTACCATAACAGGCAGTTCAGTTGCTTCCTTTCTAACCTCTGCTTGGAACCTGCTCCAGGTTCCCTATTTCTGTTAGGAAAAGGCACATGAGATGAGCTGCTCCTAATTCTCCAGCCCCATGTCCATTAATCCCTCTCAGAAGCCATCTGCCCTGACTTAGAGGGCTACACTCAGTTCCCTTAACTCCACGTTCCCATCCTATATGGAGACATGTTCATTCTTTTGTCTGTTTGTGCATATTGTGTCTGCTCCAAACACTCCCTTCTGCTCTTTACCACAATCCTTAGTTATCCTTCAGATTTCCGTGTCTATTTCCCCAGGAAGGTTTCATGCTTCCATGTCTAGGTTGTGTGAATATGTTTCTAGAGAGCCCTGTACTCCAGCAATTATCCTAGATAGCTCAGTGTATTTTAAGGGTTTTCCTTACCAAACAGTTAACAAGGACCATGGCTGACTTACTTAACATCTAAACATCATAAGGACAGGTACTGTTTTCTAGGCAATTGACAGCTACATTCAGAGTGCCTTGTACATTGAGGGGGCATAGCAAAGGCTCCATAAATGTTTGTTGAATAAATAAATGAATTCTCCGTGCTTAGCATAGTATCTGGAGCATGATGAGTGATCAGTGTTAGTTTGCAGTGAGTGGACAGATACAGGGAGATTTCTCTGCTTTCCGCACAAGATCTGGATGGTGAAAGCTCATTAGAACAGATTGCTTCCCAGGCTGAAGTACAGAAGTGTCCCCAGCTCAGCCAACTTTAAAGAGATATGACATCAGATGAGAAGATCAGGCTTGTGGCATGACGGTGGTACTTGGGTGGAGAGGTGCAGAGAAGGGACTGCTATAGGAGAATGACTTTGAATAAATGACAGTGGGGAAGCATGAGGGCCCCACTCTCTCAGTCCAAGCGCACATTTTCTCTTTCTTATGGACCAGCGGAAGGCTTAGGAGGTTGGTCCCGGGTCTAGTTTTTCATCTGGACTGAGAGATTGAGGCGAAGAAATGATTTTTTTCTAGGTAGGCCCCTCAGAGAGGAGAAAACATTCTCAATTTTTACAGCCAGTAAGTGACATAACTGAGATTGGAAGCCACATCTTTGCAGAGCCTAAGCCCAGGGCTCTTTCTAAGTATCATACTTTGAAAATAAATTGCATCCCAGCTGGTTTGGCTCACTGGTTGGAGCACTGGCCTGTGGACTGACAGGTTTCAGGTTTGATTCTAGTCAAGAGCTTGTACTTCTGTTGCAGGCTCGATCCCTGGCCTAACTCGAGATTCCCTACCTCTCACATTAATGTCTCTCTCTCTCTCTCTGTCTCTCTGTCTCCCTTCCACTCTCTCTAAAACTCTATGTGGAAAAAATAGCATCAGGTGAGGATTAACAAAAAACAAAAAGAAGAAAATGACTTGGGACTTCAATTTTTTAAAAGTGAAACTCGAGAGGAGAACTAAGATGGCGGCAAAGGCAAAACACCTATCTTGCCGTCATAATCAGCAATTTTAATACTACAACTTAACGAAAGAACAAACACCTTCCAGAATCACCAGAAAGCTCGCCGAGTGAAAATTCCACAAATAAAAGTGAAGATAAGACACTGTGACTCGGAGGAGCGGCGGCGACCAGCGTTGAAAGATTCGCACGGAGAGTGGTTTGGAGTGCGCGCCGCGGAGAGGGCGGGCGGCTGAAAACCGGCCAGTTTTCTTGAACGGGGAGACAAAGGCGTCCCACTGGACTGATTCTCCAGCTGTGGGCGAAGTCCAGGGAACCCACTATCACACGGGGTGAAAACTGGACAGTGGGAGGGCCCGCCGAAGCTCGGGTGCTGCTGGGTCTCCCGGCTTGTGGAGAAGGCAGCTTGCGTGAACAGCTCAGCTGCGTGACAGCGCAGAGAGCGCAACGCGACTTGCCTCTCATTCAGAAAACCGTCAGACTGCTTTGTTTTACGACCCTGGGTGAGACATTGCGCATGCAGACTCATTTTGGGAAAGTCTGAATTTCCCGGCAACCGGCAGCCGGTGGAGCTCCACAGCGGCTCTCTCTCAGAGGTGCTGGCGGCCATTGCCCCCGGCACAGAGTCCCTGGGGCTGCATAGGGCGGAGCTGACGCTGTCTGCTTGGCCCGGAGACTCCGCCCACCCAACCTGAGCACAGCTGAGCTTCACAGACAATTGGCCTGGAGGTCAACCCTCCAAGTGCTAACAACGATTAACTGAGCTTAACTTCAGCAAGACTGTGCAGCCCATATCCACCTCAGGTAACCGGGGAGGCTGAGCCACTATCCCTAGTAGGAAGTCTACCACACAAAGCTAATTGATCAACTCAGGGAAGCAGCCACTATGCAGCAACGTGGAAAGAAATCAGATGTGAAAGAAATGGAGAAAAAAAAACGACTGGACATGGAATTCAGAACCACGGTTATAGGTTTTTTTAAGAGGCTCCAACAAAAGATCGAGGCCTATAAGGAAATAAGCAAGACCACAAAGGAAATGAATGAGTCCTACAAGAAAATGAACAACACCCTCAATGATATAAACGAGAGCTGCAAAGAAATGATCAAGACCAACGTGGAAATGATCAAGACCAACGTGGAAATGAATGAGTCCTACAAGGAAATGAAAGAAACCCTCAAGGATATAAAGCAGACTCTCAAGGATATGAAAAAGGACCAACCAGAAATTAAGCATACACTGACTGAAACAAAAAATATTATACAAAGACCTGAAAGTGCCCTGGAGCACCCCAAGAACCAAGTTAAAGATTTGAAATACAAAGAGGTAAAATCCACTCAGCTGAAAAAGCAAGAAACCAAAAGAATCCAAAAAATTGAAGATAGTGTAAGGGGCCTCTGGGACAACCTCAAACATACCAACATCCGAATTATTGGAGTGCCAGAAAAAGCGAGAGGCCAAGACAATGAAAACCTATTTGAAGAAATAGTGACTGAAAACTTCCCACACCTGGTGAAAGAAATTGACTTAGGAGTCCAAGAAGTGCACCGAACCCCAATATATAGGAACCCTAAGAGGACCACACCGAGGCACATCATAATTAAAATGCCAAGAGCAAAAGACAAAGAGAGAATATTAAAAGCAGCAAGAGAGAAACAGTTGGTTACCTATAAGGGAGCACCCATACGACTGTCGGAGGATTTATCAACAGAAACGATGCAGGCCAGACGGGAGTGGCAAGAAATATTCAAAGTGATGAGTAGCAAGAATCTACAACCAAGATTACTCTATCCAGCAAAGATATCATTCAGAATTGAAGGTCAGATGAAGTGCTTCGCAGATAAGAAAAAGCTAAAGGAGTTCATCACCACCAAACCAACATTATATGAAATGCTGAAAGATATTATTTAAGAAGAGGAAGAAGAAAAAGGTAAAGATGAAAATTATGAACAACAAATACACATCTATCAACAAATGAACATAAAAATCAAGTGAATTGATAGGCTATTGAACAGGATAGACTGGTGAATATAACAGAGACATGGACATAGAGAGGGAATGGACTGACAATTCTTGGGGAGAAAAGGGTTGTGGGAAGTGCAGCAAGAGACTGGACAAAAATCTAGCAACAATGGGAGAGGGGGAGGTGAGGGTGGAGGGTGGGATAGGTACAGGGTGGAGGGGAGCTATAGGAGGATAAAAAGGGGAAACAATGTAATTAATAAACTGAACAATAAAGATTTTAAAAAAATAAAAAAAATAAAAGTGAAACTCATTTTAAAATATCTATTTTTTTTTACATGTGGTGGCAGCAGTGAGATAACAGTCCAATGTCCAAAGGCAAAAGTCAGGGGAAAGAACTGGAGCAATTCTGGAAGACTCCTCTTTTCTAAGCCATGTTGGTTTAGGTTGGGGTGGGAGAGGAAGGGTTATATTTTATTCACTTTGAAAAAGAAGATTTCTCTCAATTGTTCCTTTCTCCTTCCTTAGCAACCCCTCAACCTGTAGCTTCCCAAGGAGTCATGCCAAAGGTTTCTTCTCATGTGACTGGGCACAGAGCCGAGAAGGCAGGATGGACTGATGATTAAGAATTCAGTTTGGCTCCGACCAGTGTAGTCCAGTTGCTTAGAGCATTCTCCCATGCACCAGAAGTTCCTGGGTTCAATTCCCTGTCAGGGCACATACATTAAGTATGTTGAACATTAAGCATGATACATCGAACATTAACTATGTTCAATCCTGGTTGGGGTGTGTTAAGGAGGCAAACAAGGCAACCAACTGATGTATTATTTATGACCTCTCTCTTCTTTCCACACTCTCTGAAATTAATTAAAAAATAGAATCTAGGTTTGGAAGTCAAACACATCTGGGCTTAAATCCAGCTTTGCCATTTATGAGCTGTTTGACCTCTGCCAAATAACTTCATGTCTCTGAGTCTTCATTTTCTCATCTAAACATTTGGGGATACAATAGTATTATTCTCTTGGCAATTTTATGAGTTAGTGAAATAAATACAAGGAAGGCATTTAGCATAGGACTGCAAAGCATATAAGCAATTCCAAAGTTAGAAAGTTCTAAAAATGGGTAACATTTTTCATAATTCATTTGGCAGTAAGTATGATCCTATTTGAACTTGTTTGGCAACAAAATCTGACTTTAACTGACATAAAACTATCCAAAGTTGTTATGTGACCATTCATGTGTTTTTCTGAAGAAATATTGATATGTTTGTTTATAGGGTAATAATACTTCAGTGCCTACTGGGAGTGTTAGGTAGTGTGAGCTCACATTACCTTTTTAAAATCTGGAATGGTTTGATTTCCAAATGCATGTAGCTCCAAAGATCCTATACAAGGGATCGGGGGCTGTAGAATACCTAGCCATGTTGCCTGCTCAGTATTTGAGATCCATTAGTTCTGCTTTAGGAATTAGCCCAATGACACACAGACTTGTTTTCACATGGGACTGACCTGAGGTGTTAGTTGTTCCATTTTGACCTTGACCAAAAATGTCTTGTTGGATATTCAACTTGAACTTCCTCCAATAGAAATCCATTTTTTAAAATCCTTTAAGTTCTTAGTCACTGAAAGACTACATGTCAAGATGGAAATTAAAAATTGGTTGAATGAGTCTTGAGAATACTTAGAAATCAGAACCAAAGAAGGATAGGAGCAAGACATGCAATTATGGAGTGACAATGTGTCCCACTGGGAAACAGCACTACTTCTGCACCCAGGGCCAGTTCTTGAAGTAAAATAGAACTTTGACAAATGGGAACTTATAATTATAAAAAGAGGGTTAAAGAAGCAATAGAAGTCCTAGCCTTCACCCATTTCTCTCTCAAAAGAATGTAGAGTTTTATAATAAAAGATAGAAATCGATTTAGTTAACACATGGTTAAACTTATATACATAAAACATGGAGTAGGGACAAGTTAAGGGAAATTTCTAAAATTGAGTCAGAAATCTAGCGCTGAGCTTCCTGGCAGCCAAGGTAAAAATTAAAATGTTATGTTTACATCCTCATAGTCTGTATTTTGGGTACTGTTGCATAATAAATTGCCTAAAGTTTAGTGGCTTAAAGTAATCATTTGCTTTGTTTAAGATTTTATGGATTAGGAATTTGGGGAGGGTTTGGCCAGGCAGTTCATCTCTGATGTGCTTGGCACCAGCTGGAGTTGCTGCAACTGGAGGCTTGACTTCATAGATGGCCTCTTTCGTCTTGTATCTGGTGCATTGCTGCCCCTTGGATTCTTTCTCCATGCAGCACCTCATCCTTCTGGGTCTCTCCATGAGGCTCGGGCTTCTCATTGCGTCATGGTCCTAGAGTATTTTCACTTTTTACAGGACAACAAGTGGAAACTGCAAGACCAGTTAGCACAACATCACTTCCACCAGATTCTCTTAGTCACAGCAGTCAGAAGTCCTGCCCAGGTTCAAGGAACTGAAGAAATGGACTCCACCTCCTGAATGAAGTGGAAGACAAGGTCACACTGCAGAAGAGCCATGGCTGACATTGCTGTGGCCAACTTTGGAAAAATAATCTGCCACAGCAGGATAAAGGAAAATATCTCTTTTCCAGGAAGAGTGACATTTTTAGCCCCAAACTTGTAAGATGAATTATGTGCCACCTCTTCTATAGGACAGCCATTGCACTTGGCAAAAAACCCCTCAAAAACAAAAGCCAGTTTGAAGAAGATCCAGGAATGGCTCAGGATTTGATGTACTTAGCAATTCTGAAAGCTAAAAACTTTGTTTCTACGAGCTCTGGTCCCTGAAATTAGTGATGTTTCTTGGAACCAATGTTTACCTTTCAATCCACTGCTGACTACATAATTCACAGCATCACGTGCTGTGGGAGCCATGCATCGTCCCTGCAATCTCCACACTCCACTATGTAGGAAAGGCAGTGCACACAACAATACAAAGTTTAGATGTGGGCCCTGAGTTTTCAGATGTGGTCAGAGAGCTGGCTACATTAGACTCATTAGACATGAAGTGTCTAGACACCTAGACACGGGTGTTTGCTAAAAATCCAGGTGCTCGGCCCCATCTTTCCCCTGCAGAGACCCAGGGAGCTTTGTTTTGAACATGCTCCACAGGTGACTCTGAGCATGCTGATGCTGAGAATGCCACGTGTGGTCCATTGTGAGAGCTCAGAACAAAGTTATTACCAGTAGCCAACATGAATGAGAACTTTCTATTCATCAGGGGCTATTCTAGATGTGTTACATTGCATTAGTTAATATTTATAACAGCTCAGTGAACTATTATTCTCTATTTTAAAGATAAGAAATTAAAGATTCAGAGAGATTCCAGAGCTGGTCCAAAGTCACATAGTTTTATTGGTGACAAAATGGCACCAGAATGTCACAGACAACTGGACCTTGGTTCAGCAATCTTAATACTGGAGTTCTGGCTAAGAAAGAATTCAAAGCCAAGATTTAAATACATGCAAATGTTTATTTAGAAAGACATGGAGGTAGAAAAGTGAGCTAGCTGGGCTGCATGGGTTTAGGAAACAAGTGAGAGAATGGCCCTTGGAGCTTAGGAGAAAGAAAGCAAAGACACACCTAAGCAGGTGGAGAGAGACGGAGGGTTTTATCCCCTCTCTGAAGGTGAGAATATCAGGGGAGGTCTCAGGGGAGGATATCAATGGAATATTCATCAGCTTTCATGGTGTGTCCTTTCAGAGCCATGTTCTCTATTGATTGGTCAGTGCCAGGGGCAGGGGATCATTAGTCATCGCAGCTGGGCTTGATGTCAGCCAAAGTGTCAACCTGCCTGGAATTGCTGCTTTTCTGGGCCTGGAGCTGAAACGCAAATGAATCTAGGTGTTATATCTAGTTTGACCAAAACTGTGTCAGCTGTCAACAGACCCAAGGTTTTGTTTCTAAGATTATTTGATGGTGATCAGAACCTCATTGTCTTGAGGACTTAATGCTTAAAGGAGTGGTTGTGCAAGGGCTTATATGGGAGTCATATGAGGCTATTCTCTGGACCTCTTGTTTTTCCTCTATGGAGTTCTACCACATGACTAGCAACATAACAGTGGAGGAAAGGTCAGGGGAGGGTCTGAACAACATGACCAGCGATATGAAAGGTCCGGGAGTCTAAACCACATTACCAGCGAACGCTAGGGGAGGAAAGGTCAACTTGAGGTGAGGTCCTATTTTCCCAGTTTTGCCTGTTGCTAGGTACCAGGCTTTCCACCCTGGTGACCTTCTATACCTGGCCTATCTTTCCTACACTGCCCATGCCTATCTAATTGCCTTCCACAGTTTCTAAATGGGTTATGCCAGGTTTCACCCAGGGGTCTGATTTCCAAGCCCTCATTATTAGATCCTTGAGCCCAGGTGACCAGGGAGGACTTTAAGGACCCTCTATCCAATGCCAGGGTGCTACCAGCTCTCTGAAGCACAACAGTGTCCTCTACTCAATGCCTATCCTGATACTTCTAAAGCAAATGTACAAAAACTCAATGCCATGAGTTATCTTTTAAAAATATATTTTATTGATTTTTTTTACAGAGAGGAAGGGAAGAGGATAGAGAATTAGAAACATTGAAGAGAGAGAAATATTGATCAACTGCCTCCTGCACGCCCCCACTGGGGATGTGCCCACAATCAAGGTATATGCCCTTGACCAAAATCAAACCGGGACCCTTCAGTCCACAGGCTGATACTCAATCCACCGAGCCAAATCAGTTAGGGGAATGCCATGAGTTTTATTAACATGCTTTATTTTGAAGATGGCAGATAGGAGCGCAGACACTGGCCTCACATTTGGTGCTGTGAGTTGTGTGTGATCCTGGGTCAAGGTTTCACTTACTATAGCCTCAACTTTCTGGTCTGTGAAAGGAGGATTGCATCGGATCATCTCTAGAGTTTTTCCAGCATGAATTCTGACCCAAGTCCTGGATGATTTGATATGACAGCCCCATGCCTAGTACTGTTTGTGGATTCATTGATTCAATGATTATTTCATTCATTAAATTCAACCAACAATTTCTCAGTGACTGGTTTTTACACTCAATTGTCAGAGAAGTAATGCTTAAAGTACCCACTCAATAACTTAAAAGCTGATTTTTTCCAATTTTCTCCCCCTGCACAGCCTCCAAAGGATTCACATGTTGGTGTGTGCCTTCACTGGCACCAGCCCCATGCCCTTCCTTTGTCTGAAGGGAAACCTAGAAGTCTATCAGCCCAGTGCTTTTTAACTCAATTCTGCTGACATTCAATGGCCTTCTGCCCTGGGGCAAACCCTCCACTCTCAGTGCTACTTTGATCCTCTAGCCCAGGCCACTTTCATTTCACAGTTGGCATAATAAAGGTTAAAACAGATGACAACTATTTCTAGAGACAGGGATCTTTTCCCCCTACAGCTCACAGTGATGAGAAACAAAGGAAGCCCATTGTAAGGGCAAAGCGGAGCTTTGAAGACCTAAGAAGCGAGGGTTCATCTCTAGTCCAACACTCTCAGCAAATATTCTTCAAGAAAGGGCATAAGGCTGCCTAGCCCTGTTGCTCAGTGGTTGAGTGTCAACCCATGAACCAAGAAGTCACGAGTTCAATTTCTGGTCAGGGCATATGCTCAGATGTGGGCTCAATCCCCAGGAGGGGGCATGCAGGAAGCAGCTGATTGATGACGTTTGTCTTTCATTGATGTTTCTATCTCTCTATCCCTCTCCCTTCCTCTCTCTCTAAAATCAATTTAAAAAAACATATTAAGAAAGAAAGATAGCACAGACACCCAGGATCCACAATTCACAATTTGGGGGAGGGGTTTTGGGGTGCAAGAATAGGGAAGGAGTGCCTCACTCCTGGAGCATTTCCCCCAGAGAGACTATGAGGCTCCAATTCTGTGACCCTCCAGGTGGGGAAATTAAAGGGCTGAGAGAGGGCTGCTCTTTGTTCCTGGTCACAGTATGTTTATGGGTAGGAAGAAGGTGGGGCAGTGGAACATAGAGCACTTCCATCATTGCAGGAAGTTCTAATGGATGGTGTTGCCCTAGAAGACTGGATTCTTGTTTCCGGTGAGGCTCTCCCCTGTCCCTACCCACCAACTCTCACTCATCCTACACACAGCTGTTGGAATCAAACCTCCCAGAAACACATATTTGATCACATCAGCCAAAACCTATGTTGATTCCATCTTACCTGATATCTGCCACTTAACGAATAGGTGCAAATCTGTAAATAACTTGTCTTTTTAAATCCACATTTACTTTTCTGTACAATCATTACACACCAACTATGTCTGGACTGAGGCCCTATAGGCACAGAGGTGAACAAATCCGGGACTACACCCTTAATGAGCCTGTGGGTTTTTTGTTTTTACTCTCCTTATACCCTCTTCCACTTCCACCCTCCTCTCCAAGCCTATGGTTTGATGGATTAAAATAACAGATGGTGCCTGGCCTCCTGCCCTGCTTTATTTTTCTTTACAGCACTGACCACTAGCAGTATTCCATTATTATATTGTATTGCATTAATTATGATATAATATTTTATTGCATCTTGCCTTCACTAGAATGTAAAACTTGCTCATTTTTGTGGACTTCTGGGTGCTCAGAGTCTGGTGCAGAGCCTAGCACTTAGCAGTTGCAAAACAAATTTCTAGAACAAATAACTATTCTGTTATCTTAAAATTTTGATTTTTTATAAGCTAGAAAAATTGGAAATGAAGCCATGTCCAATAACAAGAGTTTGTATCTCAAGCCTGCAATGTTTGAAAGCTGACCTTCTGTTACTCAAACACCAGCATGTCACATTCCTGCAAACAACCATCACTCCCTCCATGACTGGGACACAGGAAAGGGGAGAACACAGATGAATTTTATGGCAACTCTCTGGTGTACAAAAAGGCTCTGAATCAGTTGAGGCTATCTCTTATTTGAAGAGCTAAATCAAGTGCTCAATTATGGCAAGTTACACAGAAGGAAACCTCAAAGAAAATATTCACTAGGCTCTCTAAAGCTGGGTTGAAATAAATGAAATTCTCTGCAACTCTTCTGTGGTATTGATTTCTGGGAGGTGTGTGTGTGTGTGTGTGTGTGTGTGTGTGTGTTTTAACAAATGTGAGCACTCAGTTTGAGTATTTTGAATTTTTTTCTGGTTGTACGTTCATTTTTTTTAAAGTATATTTTTGTTGATTTCAAAGAGGAAGGCAGAGGGAGACAAAGAGAAACATCAACAATAAGAGAGAATCATTGATTGGCTGCCTCCTGCATGCTCCCCACTAGGGATTGAGCCCCCAATCTGGGCATGTGCCCTTGACTGGAATCGAATCCTTCAGTCCATAGGCTGATGATCTATCCTCTGAGCAAAACCAGTTGGGGCTGCATGTTCACTTCTGATGCTATTGGCAGCAATAGGTTAAGGAATGGCTGAAGGGACAATATTAACAATAATCATGATAGGCTTCCAGGTCCCCCAAAATGCCACAGAGACCCCCCACATTTTCCCTGCTTGTTTTCATCCTTACCTTATTCAAAGTCTCCTATAATATAGAAATCTTTTTCATTTCCTTCTGTTTTTTTCTTTTGAAAAAAATTGAAGAGTCCCTATCATTCAATAGGAAAATTTACTCCATTCACAATTAGTGTAGCAACAGTTTTACACAATTTTATTCCTTTATGTTTTCTACTTATTTTATTTTTCTTCCTAATTTTCCTTATATTTTGCAGTGTTTGTTATTCTTCATTATTCTTTTTCCTTTGTATTTGTAATTTCTACTGTTTTTCTTTTCCACTAATGCCTTCCTTCTGTTTCCCTACACACTTATAATTAAATACACGTTTCTATATTTTATTAAAACAAAATGCCAAATATTTCCCCTACTGCTTCTCCCTTCACTCCAATATTATATGGCCTTCAAAATCCTTATAATTCCTCACTCTTCTTACAGATGAACATTTTAGGACACTTTTATTTGTACCTTCTCTCTGCTCCCTCCAAATTCTGGTTTTCTCCAAGCAATTTTATTGTAATTAGTTCCAGACTGTTGTTAGGTTTCCCTCTAATATTATATCATTTCTATTTCAGGATCTTTTTTAGCACTTTCATTACACATTCCAAGGAACTATAATTATCCATTTAAATTTAACTATGTATAGGTTAATTACTCACTGCTGTTTCTCTCTCTCCCTCCCTCTCTCTCTCTCTCATTCTCTCTCTCTCTCATTCTCTGTCTTTCAGTCTCCCACAGTCTCTGTTCTGATTAATTTTTATGGTCCAAATTCTTTCTTTACTGTTGTCCTTACATAGTGCAGTAGTTTTAAAATAAGTACAAAAATTCTTTGAAACTCCTCCCTTTGTGAGATAGAGCTTAATTCCCTTCCCTGTGTGGGACTGGATTTGTTTCAAAGGAGTAGAAAGTGAAGAATCAACTGTGTGTGACTTCTGAGACAAGGCCATAAAAAGCACTGGAGCTTCCTTCTTGCTGTCTGTTTTTGATCGCTAGACATGGAGGAGACCAGTTGCCATATTTTGAGGACATTCAAGTAGCCTATGGAGACATCTGCATGGTGAAAAATGGAGACCTCCTGCCAAGGACCTAAGGCTTCCTACCATCAACCATGGGGATGAATCCTCTTGAAAACAGGTCCCCATGCAATCCCACTCAAGGCTTCATATAATTGTAGCTGGCATATTGTCAAACCCCACACTGACTGAAGCACTCAGAGGAAGCCTCTTTGTTTTCATGTCTTCTCCTTAGCCATGAGTATGGTGAGGACCCAGCTCACCTGTGTGGCCTACCTGTCAGTTTGGTCAGAAAGACCGGCAGGTTCTCTCAGGAGTACTCAGGCTGGCCTAAGAGGTCCTTCTGGTTTCTCCAGAAATCAAGATCTTTCTAAGATACTCTATTATTTTGATCTTCTCCTAGTGCTTTCTGTGGTTGAGATCCAATTCTTGCCTGGACTGGAGAGAAAATAAATTCCTTGATGCCCGTCAGAAATTGGGATTTGCTCACAATCTGCAGATCCCATTGCTCACTTGCCCCAGCACTCACTGCCTCTGAAGAAGGTGTTGTGATTGATTAGATGGGGAGAGAAGCCAATTCTTTCCCAGAATATGATGTGTCTATTGATGCAAGTCCTTGCTCTTTAATGAGAAGCAACTCTTCCATTCTCCAAATGCTAATTGTTGCTCACTGCAGCCTATCCTGACACAGATTATGTGGCCAGTTAGCCTCGCTGACACACTATGAGCACATTTTGGGCAGTGATCCTGCTTTATTCTTCTTTGCCAACCCAGTGCCTGGAGCAGTATAAATGCTCATGAGAGACTTGTGAAATAGAGCTCATCTTTTCTCCCTGGGGGCTTGCCTGAAATCCTGGTTTCTCCCCTTCACCAAGAATGGCACTTGTGTGCCTACCTAGGGTGTTAAAGACATATACATTTGGAATAGTTGGAATAGTTGCACGAAACATCCCTACAGTCTTGCCTAGGCAACAATAGTATTTGCTTCAGGAACTTGCAGAAGTTTTGAGGTGTGATCTATTGGATTTGAGAAGAGGGAGGGGTAGCCTTTTTCTTGTGTAATTTTGTGTAATCCATATTGGTTCAGACCCACTTCATAGAGTTCATCTGGGAGTCTGTCTTAGTAAACCCAGAATAGTCAGCTTGGACACTAGGCCTCCTGGATAAGGCCTCTGAGGCTTCCCATAATGGGGAGGGATAGCATTGGCTTGGGCCAGTGTTTCTCGAAGGGTATTCTGGAGGGCATTGTTCCCATGTACATTGTTCCCATGTTCTCAGTACTTTGGATACTGAGGTCAAAAGTGTTTAGAAAATTTGGTGAAGTACCTTACAGTACATTTTTAAATACTATGTAAACAAACACAATGTAGAAAATCAGCAAGGAAACCTGTTTAAATCTATTGAACCCGATTTCTTAAACATACTTGACTTGATCTACCCCTGTTTTTACTATACTAGGGGCCCAGTGCATGAAATTTGTGCATTGGAGATGGATGGTCCCTTAGGCCAACCTACTCCCTCTCACATACTGAAAGCCCTCAGAGGATGTCCTACTGATGGCTCATCCCTGGCCCAAGACCAAGGCTTTCATCCTTGGGCAGGCAACCTTGGCCAAGGGACCCCAGCCATCGATTGCCATGGGGCCCATTGCTGGCTGGCTCCGCCCCATTGTCAGCCTGCCCAAGGGCTTTCTCTGGCCTTGGGGGTTGGGAACCCAGTGAACCCAGCAAGATAGCCCTGCCATGGCTGGCTCTGTCCAGACTCCCCAGTCTGCCCAAGGCTGGAAAAAGCCTGTTGGCAAGAAGCTTTTTTCCACCCTTGGGAACACAGTGAACCCAGCGAGATCATCCTGCTATGAGACTGATCTCGCTGGCTGGCTGGCTCCACCCAGACTTCCTCCCTCCCCTGGTTGCCCAAGGCCAGAAAAAGCCTCTTGGTGAGGTGTTTTCTGGCCTAGGGCAGCACCCATCTTGGTTGGGTGTTAATTTGCATATATCTCCCGATTGGCTTGTGGGCATGGCGTGTGGGTGTGACTTGATAGGAGGTATGGTCAATTTGCATATTACTCTTTTATTAGATAAGACTAGAGACCTGGTGCACGAAATTCGTGCACAGTGGGAGGGGGATGTCCCTCAGCCCAGCCTGCACCCTCTCCAATCTGGGACCCGTCAGGGGATGTCCGACTGCCCATTTAGGCCTGATCCCAGTAGGATCAGCCCTAACCGGGCAGTCAGACATCCTTCTCACAATCCAGGACTGCTAGCTCCAAACTGCTCGCCTGCCTGCCTCCCTGATTTCCCTAACTGCTTCTGCCTGCCAGCCTGATCACCCCTTAACCACTTCCCTGCCAGCCTAATTGATGTCTAACTGCTCCCCTGCCAACCTGTTTGCCCCAAACTTCCCTCCTTTGCTGGCCTGGTCACCCCTAACTGCTCTCCCCTACAGGCTTGATCGCCCCCAACTGCCCTCCCTTGCAGGCCTGGTCCCTCCCAACTGCCCTCCCCTGCTGGCCATCTTGTAGTGGCCAAGTTGTGTCCACATGGGGGCAGGATCTTTGACCACATGGAGGCAGCCCTCTTGTGTGTTGGAATGATGGTCAATCTGCGTACTACTCTTTTATTAGATAGAACTAGAGGCCTGGTGCACAAAATTTGTGCAGGGGAGATTGGGGGAGGTGTCCCTCAGCTCAGCCTGCACCCTCTCCAATCTGGGACCCTTCGAGAGATGTATGACTGCCCATTTAGGCCCGATCCCGGTAGGATAGGGCCTAAATAGGCAGTCAGGAGATCCTTCTCACAATCTAGGACTGCTAGCTCCAAACTGCTTGCCTGCCTGCCTTCCTGATTCCCCTAACTGCTTCTGCCTGCCAGCCTGATCACCCCCTAACCACTACCGTGCCAGCCTAATTGATGTCTAACTGCTCCCCTGCCAACCTGTTTGCCCCCAACTTCCCTCCTCATCCAGCCTGGTCACCCCTAATTGCCCTTCCCTGCAGGCTTGATTGCCCCCAACTGCCCTCCCTTGCAAGCCTGGTTTCTCCCAACTGCCCTCCCCTGCTGGCCTGATCACCCACAACTGCCCTCCCTTGCAGGCCTGGAATCTCCCACTGTCCTCCCCTGCTGGCCATCTTGTGGTGGCCATATTGTGTCCACATGAGGGCAGTCATCTTTGACCACATGGGGCAGCCCTCTTGTGTGTTGGAGTGATGGTCAATCTGCAAATTACTCTTTTATTAGAGGCCTGGTGCATGGATGTGACCAGCTGGTTTGTCCTAAAGGATGCCTGGATCAGGGTGGGGGTTTCCTTGGGGTGTGGGGTGGCCTGGGCGAGGGGCGTATGATGGTTTGCAGGCCAGCCCTGCCCCCCAGTGACCCAGGTGGAGGCCCTGGAACCTGGGATTAACTTATGTTCTACAACTGAAACTTTGTAGCCTGGAGTGGAACCAAGCCTCCTGCTTGCTCCGTGGCGACAGCTATTTCTGTTTGAAACTTGGTAGCCTAGAGTGGAGGCCTAGGCTAGGGCTGCAGAAGTTTGGCTTCCTCCATCACCTTGGCAACCCTAACCTCTTCTCCCTCCAGCTTCGTGGCTGCTGTCATTTCTGTTGGGATTATGTATCTTCTATAATTGAAACTTTATAGCATTGAGTGGAGGCCTAGGCCTGCAATGGCAGGCAGAAAGCTTGGCCTCCTCCATTGCCAGGAAAACCCAAGCCTCCCTCCTGCTCTCAGTGGTGGCAGCCATCTTGGTTGGGGTTTATTTGCATATTTTGCTCCTGATTGGCTGATGGGCATGGTTTGATAGGAGGTACAGTCAATTTGCATATTATTCTTTTATTAGATAGGATGATGCCTATCAAAAACTAGTGGGAGTATTTTCTGTGGATAATACTTTGGGAAAGACTGGGATCCAGGAGCCTCAGGTGACCTTGCGGTTCAGCAGAGCTGTTTCCCTTTGATGCCAAGGCAGAATGGCCGAAGCAGTAGCTCTTGGATTGTGGTCCCCAGACCAGCAGCATCTGGGAACTTTGAGGAAAATGCAAATTCACAGTCCCTGGTGAATCAGAAACTCCTGGATGGAACCAGGCCTCTGCTTGCCATCACCCACAAGGTGGTTCTGATGCCGATGAAGATTGAGAGCCTCTGTCCTCATGTTTAAGGAACAAATTCAAGCTACATTCTCTGTGTTTAAATTCCACCTCTGCTAATGAGCACCTCAGCAACTGGGCGAGTTTCTTAAATTCTCTCTCTGAAATATTACCCATCTCACAAAGTTCTCATAAGCAGTCAGTGAACTAAAACATATAAAGCACATTGAACAGTAACTGCAATGTGTTAATTGCCAGCAAGTGTTTGCTGTTACTGTCACTATGTAGTAGTTCCTCCAAATTTCCACTAAGAGGGCAAAGCAGAATACCAGTTATGAAGACCTACTATGTGAACGGACTGAAGTACAGGTTGGCAGACGTGGCCGGGAGAGTTGGAGTCATAAAACCGCTGACCTTATGAAACAAGGTATTCCCATGCAAGCTGTTTTGCACTGTGACATTCCAGGAAGCATTTTCCCATTACTGTTTACTGTGATTAATTATAAACCACTAGCCTTCTCAACTGTGCAGCTCAGAGGAAGCAGAATTGCTTCCAGCTGGATTTCGGCATTGGCTTCAGGTAGTGAATGAAATCTCCGAGTCAGCAAATGTCCCATGACTCCATCGAGAGGTCCTCCTCTAGGTCCTGCAGTGACAATCTTATTTTATGACAAACCTGCTGCCACAAGAGCCTCAGCAAAGTGACAAAGGTAATCTTATGTTCCACCATTATCTTATGTTCCATCTGGAGGACTCTTAGAGCATCAAGTCCAACCCATTCCCTGTGCAGAAGAGAAGAATGAGGTCTGCAGGGTCTGGGGCTGCCTGAGGTTGCACAGCGTTGACCCGGCTGAGCTACGGCTGGGGGCTGTGTCTCTTGCTCTAGCTTTGGTGTCCTTTCTTCAAGAGGTGGCTGAGTCTCAGCCTGGCTGTTCTTGCTGTGGTGTGTGGGTTGGATCTTGAAGGTCTTCATAGTCTCCTTTCCTAAGTATCAAGTACCAGTGCTGGGCGGGCGCGGTTCTGCAGTCAGTGGTCCGATCCTACCACAGAGATCCCCTCTGAAGCATGCGTGGCCGGAGACCTGCAGGAAGCACTGGGACAGCCAAACAGAAGGTAACAGGAATGTGCTGCAGGGACCCACCAGCTCCTGTAACCTCCTGTGTGTTCCTGGGAGGGATCCCTGTGTCAGTGTGATCAGCAGCAGGCACCAGCTCGGGCAGCTGCTGGTGTGTTAATATTCCAGATAAATGGCCTTTAGCTCAGGCAGAGGACCCTGCTTGGGAACTGGTTTCTCTTTGAAGCTCCTAAGAGGGGCAGCTTGCAGAAAAAAGGCCGCTTAGCAAAATGATTTTACTGGAAGCCCTGTGCTGCCACTGGGTCTCCGTTTATTTTGTTCCTATGTCTGTCTTGGTTCATAGCAGGCTCAGAGTAAGAAAGAGAGGGAGCTCAGCTGTCCATGTTTTCAAGGAGAAACTGTCAACACCTGGCTGGATCCCAGAGCAGCAGCGAGAGACCCACAGCCCATCACCCCTGCACTGGGATCCAACTGTGGTCCTGAGTGGATCACTTTATCTTGCTGAACCTCAGTTTTCTCAGCTATAAAATAGGGGAGTTATGCATTTCCCACACAGTGGCTGAGGTACCACAGAGGGTGTTGGAGATAGATGCCAGTATTACAAAGGGACAGGTTCAGAGCAGGTGGAGGCACAGAGCAGGGCTGGTGACATTAATTTATCCCCAGTGACTGTTCACTGGCTGCTGCGGCCCCCCTTTTGGGAGCTGGCGTAATGGGAGGTGTGTTCATATATTTCAAAAGAGGGAAACTCCAGCCTATAGCCATTTAAACCCTAATTTTATAGGTGAGGAAACTGAGGCCCAGAGAAGGAAAGTGACTTACTGACATTCACACAGCAAATTAGATGCTGGAGGGGAGCAAAGCCTTGCTTCCTCATCTTCCCGAACATGCAACCCTGTTCCTGCCAGCCTGCCCTGCTTGCCGCCTTTCTCTTTCCACAAATCCTACACTGCAGGGACCTGCGTTGTTGCAGGTCCACCCTCAGTGGATCCAGCCAGGCCAAACAGGCAGAGGGGCATATAAACTCACACGACAGCGATGACAATGACAGGGTGCCTTGGTACTTTGGCACGTTGTGCAGTTACTCATTTATTCTTTGCCTGGGATATAGCAAGTGGCACTTTTGAAAGTGGCAGGCAGTGACCTGGGGCCATACTCATGGTCAAACAGCACAGCACCTGGGCCCCTAGCCTGGACAGCTTCCTCATCCAGCATGGAGGGCAGAGACGCCTGGACATTCATGAGCATGTTCCTCAAGGAGGTGGTCACCTTCCCAGGGCTTGGGCAAGGTACACACCTCGCTCCCTCTGAGCCACAGCTGGATGACTGACTGGATAAGATTGTGCTCCCAAATCCAACTGCTTTGCAGGACCATCAGAGGACCTCAGGAGCATGTGAACTTGAAAGACCTCAGGGAATGCCAAAGCTATTTTCAACGCTAAGAAAGAAAATAATGATGATAAAGGAGGAGGGGGAAGAAGAAACCATGCTGCCCCAAGTGCAAGAGAATAATCATTATAAAAACTGAGCCCTTCTGTATGCCCAGCACATCCAGCTGTGACACATTTCATTCCTAACAATATGCCTCACTCTACAACCTATCCATAATACTGCCAGTGTCCTTCTTTTTGGGGACAGTCCAGTACCTTGGGCATTGGTACATCACTGCTCCCCAGTCATCAGGGGCCACAGTGTGTCCCCAGAATGTCTTATTGTGCCTTGGTGGGGCTCAAGAGGCATGTCCTGCTTCCTGTGGGCAGAAAGCCACCAGCCCACGGGCGGATACCTCATTTCCATGAGACCTGGAAGAAATGCTAAGGGGCTGGACATAAATAAGAATTCAGGCCTTCTGGAATATTGGGAGTGAAGGAACTTCAAAAGGGAGGTCAGGCAAGACATATGTTACACCTAACCTTGCACAGCCTTTTATAGTTTCATCCATGACATCAGAGTCAGGGGACCTCAGGAGACCTCAAAACTGCACCCTCAACATAGCTCAATCTGAGAGTCCATAATCCATGGGCATTCAGTCCCAACATCCATCTAATGCTGCCATCTATAGCATCCCTGGGAAGATCATGGTGGGGAATTCCCAACATCTGAGCTAAAATCTCTGCCTCCTAGAGATGTGCCCACTCTCCTTGCCTCATGACCACCCTTTAGAGATCTTGGAAATGAAGACTTCCTCTCACTCTGAGTCCTCATGAATCAGGTGGGGACAGGAAGTAGTAGATGCACTGTGTTTATCACACTTCTGGGAGCATGAGACAAACTACCATTTACTCTTTCTCAGAGAAATTTCCCATCTCGGTATGAAGGCAGCCCTGATGCTATTACTCTCATTTGATTGATGAAAATAACGAAGCACAGAGAGGGTTCTCTGATATATAGTATGTGGGCTCAGGCCCCACTGGAGGGAATTTTGGGGTGACCCATCGCCCTACACAGAACTTCGCCCCATCCCATTTTTCCAAACAGCAGTCAGCCTCCTGCCCTGGGTGACCTTTAGAGGAGGGGAAATTTTTATCTTCAGAGGAGGCCAGACAGCCCAGGCAGCTGGCTTTCCTCCAGCAATTCTTGGGGCTGCTTCAAGATGAAATGTCTGGAAATTTGTGGATTTCTTGAGCAAACGGTTTCATGGAAGCGCCTGTTAAAATTTCCTCTGCTGGAGACTGAAGTAGACAGAGCAAAACCAGAGGGCTCCCACCTCCCCCTCTGTACTCCTGGGTCTCATTCCCCTCCATTTCAGCCTAGCCCTGGAAAACTCACACCCTTGTCTAAACACCAGCACCAGGCAGACCCACACAGAGGCCATATGTATTACATTAGATTATTGTTTAAAATATTCGCTGTTTTTTTTTCCATGTAAGATTATTTCTCCCTACCCCACTAAGCTTAGCCATTTGATTTAATTTAGCCAATGAAACGTGAGCACAAGTGGTGTGCCCCTTCTGAACAGAAGCATTAAGAGTTAGAGTTCTACTCTGCTTCCCCTCTGACACAAAACTAACTGGCACAGATTATAGTCATAGTACATCTTGAAGGACATATAATGTGAGTGAGAAATAAGTCTGTTGCTGAAGGCCACTGACAGTTGGGAGCTATTTGTTACAGCAGTATAACGTAGACTATGCTGACTGATACATCAGGCATGACAGGAAGTGGTGTGTGTTCTCAAGACAGATGGGCCGCATGTCCCTCCAGATCAAATACTCCATGACATATGGGCAAAGAGAGAAAATACCCTCAGGTAAACCCAGAGAGAGGGGAGCATTTCCCCCTAGCTTCCCTCTGCAGCCTTTACGGACTTAAAATGGGGAATGTAGGAGTGTTCGTATTTGCCACGATTTCTCCACACAACCCTCAACCATAAAATTTGCTCAGAACCTCTGATAGGGATGGTGTGAGGCTCAATTTTTACTCAAATATTGACTTTCATCCTCCAGAGAAAGGAGTTTGTGCTCTTTAAATAAGAGAGGAAAACAGCTTTGGAATTGAGTCCTAAGTACTTTATTTACCTTTTGTTCTGATTCTTCAGAGCTGGCTCAAAGGTATCTACATATGGGCCCATGTACTGAATTTCCAGCAACATCCAAAGATAGAAGGGGCATAGGGAAAGTTATTGCTACACCTTCCCCTCTCCTTTCTCTCCGTTAGGCATAAAACTGCTTCTGGACCACAATGCCTTCCAACATCCCAGACAACAGAATGGGAGGGGCATTGAGACAAACCTCATGTCTATGAATATATGCAGAAAACTGATGCTTGGAAAAGACATATGCCGCAAATGTCTTGAAGTACTGGAGTGCTTTATGTTTTATAAAGCATGCTCATATCTCTTATTTTAACTGATTGCTCATATAGATTAAAAACAAAACACACATACACAGCAGATCCATGTGATTGTATGCTAAATAAAATAATTATTATTTTAAGCCATATATACTGGGAATGATTTATTACATAGCAAAGCTAACCAATACAGAAAAAAAACACAACACATTCATTGAGCATCTCTTTATGAAAAGTACTTTATAAGGCCTTTTTACATAGATTTCCTTATTACCTCATTACTATGACCCCATGAGGTAGATAATATGATCCCCATTTTACAGTTAAGGAAGCTGAGGCTCAGAGAAGTTAGTCCACTAGCCAGATCAGAAAAGTGGTGGATCCAGGAATAGACTCTGAAGCTAAGATGGACTTAGCTTTTTAAAGAGGCACCTGCCAAGAGAAGGGTTTGTTCAGCAGGATCCGAGTGGAATCTATTCTTTACAGGCTCAGAATTCTTGGTCTGCAGGCCTCACAACCCCCCTTAATGGGGCTGCACTCCTGGGGCTCCAGAGAGCTGAGTGCTGCATGGAAAGGAGCGTGCTGAGTCCAGAAAACCTTAGAAAAGATGGGGTCACCATGAAAGGGATGAGAAGGAGGGGTCACAGCAGTGCTTTACACTGAAATGCCTCATAAGACCAGCTGATGGGCGCCTGCTTCTAAATGACCAATTCCAATCTCATTATGACCATAGTTGCCATTAACTCAGGAGCTAATTGCTATTAGCTTATGGAAACTCAAGAGGGTTTAGCTGCAAAAATTCCATGACACCGGGCCATCTCACTGCTTAAATGGCCACATTCCTGTTATTAATTCCATTGGACTATTAGCTTATTACTGTTAAGTTATTATAACTTTGTATAAAGTCCTTGAACCGGATGCTTATCCTCTTGCACATTTCATTATGGGGAGCAGAGTGCACCCAGAGGTTCCATATTATAATTTTCATCTTTCTTTAAGGGATTGGCTTATTAAGAAGCATCAGGAAGATCCTTGATTTGGGAGACGGCTCTGTAAGCAAAGGCTCTAACAAAAACCAGACTTTGCTCAGCGTTTTTGTGCCATTAAGTTTTTGGCAAGTATAGAGTGAATCTGAGCAACAACAAAGCTTAGCACTGAACGGGTCCTTGGAGACTCTAGTCCACTCTCGACTTACAGTTGGGCAAACTGAGGACTGGAGATGGGACGTGACTCAGGTAAGAGAAAATACCATGTCTGCACTAGGCAGATGGCATTGTCTGAAATAGCCAGATCTCTGTTTTAGATAAATTAAAAGTCTGCCGAAGATGGCAAATATGCAAGCCAATTAGAGTAAGGTCTAATATTCCCTGTGCAAAATACCTACTTGCTTCAGAATGGGCCCAGATTCAATCATTTGCTCCTCTTCAGTGGAGAGCCAGCTGGATGGAGAGCTGCATGACAGTGTGTGAAATTAGACATTTTTAATGGGTGACGACAAGGTTCTCTCTGTCTACATTCAGAAGCCTCCCTTAACAAGATACAGTTGGTATGTTAAGAAAATAGGAGAGTGTACAACTACCAAGTGCACCGTTTGTTTTTCTTTAACTTTGTAGCTTCTTCCCAAGATGCCTTGGGGCATATCTGGAAAAATGTCAGCACTGTTCGCAAGCAGAGTCTGGTCCTGGGAGGGGTGCCCTTAATGCTCTAAGGAATCCCTTCATCGCCAGGTCCAGGGGGCAGCTCATGGGGAGGATTTGGGGATCCAGGGTTCTGACACCAGTGCTTGTCGCTCATTGGCTACATGATCTTGGCATGTCACTGTATCTCTCCCAGTCTGAGTTTCCTCATCTCTACCACTGAGGAGGAGGGGGGATGTCTTCAGTCCTTTCCTCTTCCATATGTCCACTCTAAATCTCTTTTATTGGATTTTTGCTCTTAAAGGCACAGAGAAGGGAGGTGACAAGACAGAGCAAAGGAAATCGGCAGCTCGAGAGCAGGGCTTTGTCTGGGTCAGGGTTGTTGAAAGGATCCTAATTAAAGCCAAGTGAGCTCTTCTGAGGGAAGCTCTCTGAAGTTGCTTGTTGACCTTGGGAGGTAGAAACTGCTGAAGGAAAGAGCATGGAAAGAAGAGGAAAGGGGGAAGAGAAGAGGAGTCAGAAAAGGGAGCAGGAGCCACAAAGAAAAAGGGAGAGGAAGAAAAGAAGATAAAGAGGGGCAGTTGGAGGATAGATAGGCAGACTGTGAAGGAGATGGAGAGGTTTAAAACAAAGAAACAAGTTAGTGAAAATCAGGAGGGAGGACAGGAGAGGAGAAAGAGAATGGAAGGTGAGGTGGGGCACGGGTGACAATAGGTATTAGAAATGAGTACAGCTATTGGGCAACCTCTAAGGCACACACACTAGGAATGAGCCTCCCTCTTATGGATGGGAGGGGGAGGTGGGCAGGGCTATGTGAAAGCAGGAAGCCCTGTTTTGCTGCAGACACCTGGACACTGTTCTATTAATTGACTAATTGTGAATGTGCATCCACACACACGCCCCTGTGCGTAATAGGCATTTTTGGCAGGCACTGTGAAACCTGCTCCCGAACTTGTGCTTATGGCTGACATTTCCTCAAAACCCACAGTCCAACCATCATGCCTGTTTCCACTCTCGGACTGTAATTAACATCAGAAGTCAATAGCTTTATGGAGTCCCTTCAAATCCTTTTTTTTCTTCCTGTCACCCTGGAGAGACACTGTTGTGTTTTACCTACACATAAAGCAGCCACACTCGCAGGCAGACATGTGAGGGCAGTGCCCAGGGACAATCACTCACTGAGCCCATTCTCCTGGTGGCCCGTCTCCCAGCTGGTGCTTGGTGTTCCCCCCCACCACAACCCCCCATGCTCAGCTGGCTGTGCTCCTTCCTCCCATGCTGAGGACCAGAGCTCTGGGAGGCCGAGGGAGGAACTTGGCTCACCTGCTTTCTCCCTTCCACCTCTCTTGCTTCTGGGTCAGGTAATTTGGCTGCAAACACCACACACAGATGAAACATTTTGTTCCCTCGCTGCTCAGCAGCTCATCCTCCAGGATCCAGATGTCTCTAAGCTATAAAAACAAAACAAAACAGAGCCAGTCTCCGGGCTGCTGAAGCCCTTTCACCTGCTCAGTTTGTCTTGATTTTGTCCATTCTACTCAGAGGATGGAACCAGACACAATGGTCTGAGTGGGGAGGACACACAGACTGTTTCTGAGAAAAAGAAGACGGAAGCAGAGATGAAAGTCTGAGATGAACAAGTCCCATGGGGCTTTGAATAGAGAAGCCCAGCTTGTTAGTAAGTTGCTATGTCACATGGGGAGACCACCTCTCATGAATGTGTGGGGAAATCGACCCCAAGAAAAAGTGTGTCAATTTCCATGGTGTAAATGCGCCCACGAGGGCTAATTTTAAGTTGTCAATGGTGATGTCGTTAAAGGAGTTGGGAAGAGGTGGCCCACTGGGCTCTGATGGTTCTGGTAGAAAGTGGCTCCAGTACTGACTGGGACCATTTCCTCAGGCCTCCTGTCACTGTGCTTAGCTCCCTTCCAGACAGGTCCTCCTGCTGCCCCAGAGTTCCTCTACAATGTATGGGTGGCTTTGAGGCTTCCCTGGTATCAACCATCAATGGATCCTCATTTAAAAGTCTATATTTCAGTAAGTTAAAGTCCTTATCTCAGTATTCAAGGCCTTTTACATTTGCCCCCCCCCCCACATTTTTTCCCCAGCCTAATTCATGACCTATATAATGTACATCATATTTGAGCTCGGATGATCTCTTTCTCCTGTTCTCCCACTGGATTATAACTTCCTTACGGAGGGAGAGTCTGCATTACTGATCTTTGCATCCATAATTCCTGGCACATCATATGTACTCTACAAAGGTTAAATATAGAAGAAAGAAAGAAAGAAAGAAAGAAAGAAAGAAAGAAAGAAAGAAAGAAAGGAAGGAAGGAAGGAAGGAAGGAAGGAAGGAAGGAAGGAAGGAAGAAAGAAAAGAAGGAAATAAGAAAGGAGGAAGGAAGGAAGGAAGGAAGGAAGGAAGGAAGGAAGGAAAGAAGGAAGGAAAGAAGGAAGGAAGGAAGGAAAGAATAGTGGACCCCCTGCCTTTTTCCAAATAGGCCATGCCCACCTGTTCCTCTCTAACACACCCCTGCTAACACTTTCTCTACCTGTCGAAATATCAACCCATAATTCCTTTACTCAGAGTCAGTTGTATATGGGAATGTCTTCTCCACTATATCAATACATCCATTCAATAACAGACATTAGTTGAGCTCCTACTTGTGCCAGGGACTGTTCTATGTGCTAGGGACACAGCTATGAACAATGTATACAACATTCCTGTCCTCCTGAAGCTCACATCTGGTGAAAAGCCATGATCAAATGAATAGAAATGAGATGCCATGAAGCAAAAGTGATTGGAGAAAATTAAAGTAATGAAGGGGTGACAGGGGTTCAAGTGTGAAAAGAATGGCCAGGCAGGTGCTCCTCCAAGGAGGTGCTCTGTGAGAGGAGATATCCCATTTGTGCATTCCCATGGAGTCTGGCCTTTTGTGTCCTCCAGGCCGTGTCAACAACCTGTTGTCCTTTCACAGTCAATGCATTTCTGATATGAACCCAGTGAACCTGCTGATGCTGGTTCCACCTGAGAAATGCAGCTGCTCCTGGGCCTCATGGTCCTCTGTAGAGGACCTCTCTCCCCTCAGTGGTGAAAAAGAATTTTGCACTGCGGGTCTCCACTTTCCTGCTCCAGTCTGCTGTCTTCTTTTCTCTGACATATGTTCCTAACCTCTAGGAAATCCATTCTCAGCCACAGTTCAGGGACCCTGAGGTCCCAAGTCCCCCTCCCTGGATTGTCCTGCCACAGTTTTCCTCTTAAAAGTTAGTATTACAGAACAGCCATTGGGTTGCAAAGTACAGCATAGGGAATATAGTCAATAACACTGTAATAACTATGTGTGGTATCAGGTGGGTATTAGACTTTTCAGGGGGATCACCTCATAAATTGCATTAATGTCTAACTGCTATGCTTTACATCTGAAACTAATATAATATTGAGTGTCAGCTGTAATTGAAAAGAAAAATTGTTAAGGTTAGTATTTCTCCTGGGTTTTGCCTTTGGCTCCTCTTGTTGCTCTACAACATTCCCAAGATATCATCCCCCAGTGACAAGCTGGCATGTACCCAGTCCACAGCTCTAGCTGACTCCTCTCGGCTCAGCCATGGGCCCTGACCCAGCCCCCCAGGCATCCTCAACCAGGAGCAGCCCACGGGCCTCCAGCATAGGGAGTCAGAAGCTCATCACCTGATTGTCCAAATCAGCAGCTCTCTGTGGGTCCCCACTCATGACACAGTGAGGATCCCAATAAGGAACCTGAAAAACATCTTAGACTTGTTCGTCTCCTATATTTCCCTCATATCATCAAGCACTTCCTAACTAATCTCCAAGTTTATTCCTCTATGCCTGTCAACTGCTCCCAAATTTCCACTCAGGCCCTCACCACCTCTCACCTCCCCAAGGTCTCCTTGGCCCGGGCTGGTCCCTGATCCATACAAAATAGCCAGAATAATCCCTTTCTGCTTAAAATCTTTCTGCAGTTCCTTCTTGCCCACAGTGCATGGCCAGCACTCCCAGATCTTCCTGCAGCCCCTCCATGGCCTGGTGCCTGCTTGCCTCTCCATCCACATCTGCACTCCCTGCCTGGCACTTAGTTTTCAGGGCTCACCTAGCTCCTTGTCATTCTGTGCACTGAGGCTGTGTAATGGCTCATTTCCTTTGCTTACTCCCGCTCCTCTGCATGTCTTCTACAAGCCTGTCCCAACTGTTCTGATTCTTCTCCTCCCAGATCAGTTATCACCTGTTGCAGGAACCCTTCCTCGCTGCTATCCACCTCCCAAACACAAGGTTCTCCCTCTGGGCTCTCTCTCTCTCTCTCTTCCTTTCTCTCTCTCTCTCTCTCTCTCTCTCTCTCTCTCTCTCTCTCTCTCTCATTATCTGCAAGGGGAACATGCAGCCACATCATGTTCATCTTTTTGTCCTTTGTGCTTGACCCACACTATGCACTGGACAAATGGTGTGTGCTCACTTAGGACAGTGCCAGTGCCAGGCACCTGGTCACAGGAAAGCAAGGCACACTAGGTAAGGAGGCAGGATGCCTTTCTCTTTAAGGGCTTTGCACTCTTGGGCAAGTCCTGAGCCTCTTTGTTTCTGTTTCACCTCTGTAAAAAGGGGTGACAGGCAAAACATCCCCTCAGAGGGTTACCAAGGACTAATGTAGACAATGCTCACTAAGTGCTTTCCTTGTCAGCTCCTATTGTCCCTCAGGGCACAGTGGAGCTCCCAGGCTTACAGACACCACTCCATTCATGTTCACAGGAGTCCTGTGCAGTAGTTGCTGCCCATCCTATTTTCCCCCATTAAGGAAACCGTTGAGAGAATTGTGCCTCCCCAGGGGCATGCTGCCCATCAGGGATGGAGTGAGGCTGCTCAGAACACTCCCGGTGGCTCCTTGGCTGGCCTAGCTTAGAGAGCTCATGGGAAGGAGGGCGCTCCACAGAGCCCAAAAGAGACAGTTGTAGCCCACCAGGGAAAGCTATGCAGGTGGGGTGGAGAGGGGCAGGTGCTCTTTGCCCATTGTGTAACTTTCATAATGTCCGCTGGGCAGATGGGGGACTTTTGTGAATAATCATGTCACAAAGTGTGTGTGTTTGGGGGCAACTTTCCTCCCACTGGGGTTATCTGAGCTGACAGCTAGCCAGGTGCCTCTCCAACAGATCTGCTTCTTCCCCATTAGGGGGGTTCCTGGGAGAGATGGGGTTGTGGAGGGTACAGTGGGGGCATCTGATAAGGCCTCTCACATCCCCCTCTGCCTTACCCTAACTTGTATTTCTTCAGCCTAGGCTCCTCACCTGTGAAATGCTCTCAGAGTTCTTGTGCAGTGACACAAGCCCCAAAGTTCGGTATCGAGAGAGCATGTGCTCCCCTTCCTCAGGAGGGCATGTGCTGCCCCAATGAAGTCTCCTGTCCTTCCAGGAGCTGTAGTCAGTGGATACTCAGGTCTTCCGTGAGGCTGGCCTTCCAGCTTGCTATCCTGTGTCCACCATGGACTCCAGGCACACAACTCTGGAGCAGAGGGGGCCCTAAGACCTTTGGGAAATCCACCATTTGGTAAGTCACAAACAAGGAAGGTCAAATGAAACATGTGTTTCTGATTTAGGAAGGGTGGGCATGTGGGGGGGGGCAGGGGGAGATGAAGGGGTGGGGAACAGAGAGGAATCTCCACAGTATGGGGATATAAGGATCCCTTGCATATTCTCAGCGATAAGGAAGAGAGATTTTCTGGGGATGGATATGGTTTCAGAGCAGACAGGGGACTTGGAGCCAAGGAAAGGCCCAGACCAAAGTCTTGGTGACATATTCCTGGCTCTGCCATAACCTGCCCCATGGCCTTAAGCATATCTTATTCCCCTCATAGGACAATGGAAGATCATACCCAGTTTATCCATGTATCAATTGTTATTCATGTGTGTTTGTGGGCCAGGCCTGGAGCTGATGCTAGAGATACAGAAATGAAAGTCTCTGCCTATAAAATAGTACTCTGCCTGGGAAACCAAGCCACAGACTCTACTCCAAGTGAGTTGAGGGCCCAAGGAATGGGAACTGCAATGAGTTGAGGAGTGGGCCAAAAAAGGATTACACCAGATGCTAACCCCTCTACATTGAGTGCAACCTTATTTGGAAAGAAGATATTTGCATTCCATTAACATAAAGATCTTAAAATGGGATTATCTTGGATTTTCTGGGTGGGTCCTAAAGTCAATGATACTAGTCCTTATAAAAGGTAAACAGAAAAGACAGAGAAAGAATAGAAGGTCATGCAATGACTGAGGCAGAGATTGGAGTGATGTGTCTGCAAGCCAAGGACACCAGGGGGCAGATTCTCCCTCATGGACTGCAGGAGGAGCCACACCTGTCCACACCTGGATTTTGGACTTCTTTAGATGTTGAAAGAGTACATTTCTGTGGTTTTAAGCCACCTGGTTCGTGGTTATTTGTTACAACAGCTTAGGATGCTAACATGGGCACTTGACCATCGCAGGAAGGTTGTCTGGGACAGATTCTGGAGGATGTGGCATTGGGAGCAAGTAGAAGGCAGCTTGGGCTGAGGGGAGGAAGAAAGGGAGGCGTTTAGGAGGAAACTTAGCTGGGCACAGGCAAGGAGGAGAGGCAAAGTTGGGGCAGAGAACCATGAATGATCCTGTGGCTTAGGAACTGGTTAAAACACACACCAGAGATGGACTTGCTCACCAGAAATTTGCTTTGATTTACCTGAGTTTGGATATCACTCTGAGGTAACAGAGACCATTTAAGGAGGGGAGTGGCATGGTCAGCCTGTGCTTGGAAAGACCATTCAGGAACCCAGAGAGAAGATGAATGAGTGGTGAGCAGCTGAGGCCGGGAGAGCTGTGTGGCAGCAATGCCAGCCTGGCCTGATGGAAACCTAACTGGTGGGGGCATGGTGGGCATGGAGCCAGGGGATGGGAGGACCAGTGGAAGGAGGCACCATCAGCAGGGCATGGGCTGTCTGTTGTGGGAGGACCCTAGGGGAACACCCAGTTAGGGGTCTGTAATTCCACTGAAGGATGAAAGAAAAATAGCCTTGGACATCTATGATGAGTTTGGTGTGGAGACATGTTCTGTCCTGATAAGATTGCTGAGAGGATCACTGAAAGGATCGACTGAGTGTGCTACATCCAAAGCACCCAGCACAAGGCCTGGCTGGGCGCTGCTTCCTGTTGGCCAGGAAGCTGGAGAAGGAGATTCAATGGAGGTGCACAGAGCACTGTTGTCCTTTCCATTCAGGATGGGCCCATAGTGCCAGGCATAATAGGGGTTTCATGAATGCCAGAAGGGGTTGAAATACAGGCTGGACCAATCATCAGGTGCAAGACCATACATAATAAGCTCAATGTGCTTTGCAGCAGGGACTCATCCCACAGACCTCATCACCATCCACACAGTCACAGGGAGATCAATGGGGCCGGCTCCAGCTGTCGAAACCAGAAGCAGAGAGGAACCTTAGACAAATAGTCCTCAGCTCAGCACTTTCTCCGTCTGGGAAGGAACCAGGTGGAGAGGAGAGTCCCAGGCAGGCAGAAGGTTATGAGGCCATAAATAAGAGATTTGTGGTGAATAAGCTGGTGAACATATCCGTTTGCTGCTCCTTTTTATCACTCACCTAGAGAGCAGAATTCCCTGCATCTTCTCTGCAGGCCAATAAATATCCTTCAAGGAGCCTGTATTTACATAGAGAGCGGGGGAGGGGGAGCAGCTCCCCAGGCCCAATGTCAAGAAGGAACAATGTATGGCTCTGAAGAGAATGGCTGTGTGGAGAATCAATGCAAATGCAGTTTCTTTTCCCAGGATGATGCTCCTGAGCAGGGTTCAGCCCAAGTTCAAGGCTTGTGCTCAGGCGGGTGGTACAGGCCCTTCTCTAAGCCAAGGTGAGTCTCTCCCTGAGGCTGGGCTTCCAGTCCCATGGCCCTTCCTGCTCTGGGCTCTGCAAGCAGAACTCTTCCTCCAAAATGAAGACAATGTATAGGATATACTAAGGGACCTCTAGATCAACCCCCTGGGGTCAGTCCACAAAAGAGTGCATCAAGGACCTTCTGTGAGCAGAGAGGCAAGTAGGATAGACAAAGCTCTGGCCCTCCAGGTGTCTGAATAGTTGCAATCAGGTGCTTCCATGGTAGAGAAGAAGGCCTGCTTGAATGGCTGGTGAATAAGCTGATGATTTGCTGGGATTTGAAGATGAACAGGCAACCAATGAGGGAAGAGAGTGCTGATCAGGGGAAACAGTGGAATAGAAGGTCCAAGGTAAAAGCACAAGGAAGCCTGACGCCAGGAGGTGGTGGGAGAATGGGGAGCAGCTGGCAGGCAGCGGAGAGAAGAAAACCACCCTGAAGTAGGACTGGATGGAAACACAGCTAACTTCCTGCTGTGGGATAGCTCCTGCCTACTCCGTCAGCCCTTAGGAACTTTGCCCCACGGAAACTGGAGTGCCATTTTGGGGTCTTAGGAAGATAATGACACTCTCAGAGAGTCCCCATTTCCAGGAAAAACAATTGACAATGTTTCTTATGACCACAATGGCTTAGGTGTTGTCCCTTGTATTTTAGAATAATGGCCAGTACAAATAAGTACTTAACAAATGTTTGTTGAACCACTGAATCAATATACAATCCCTTAAGAGAGTAGACCCTTCAGGTATGCCCCCTTTTGAACAGGCCCAGAACGCCAGTGCTATGGGCAGCTACTTTTCCAAGGTGGCCCAAATGTTTCACAGTGGAGCTGAGACTGAAACTCCACTCGTCTGTTTGTTGAAAAGATTTCAACACAATGCAGCTTGGAAAGAGAGCCAGAGAAAATATGGGACCAAGATAGAAGGCGGAGGGGAGGGGAGAGAAGACTGAGAAGGAACAGTAACGTGTTAGACGGCAAGTAAAGTCGTCTTCCACCTTTTAGCACCTGGGGCTTCATTTAGGAGCCTTAGTGTAATCATGTAGGACATCTTTTAAATATTTATGTAACCAACAGCATAAGCTTTTAAACACACACAAATTCACATTTGACCACAGTGCTTTGTTTCACTTTGTAAAGGATGAAGGAAACTGCTTTCTGAACATCTGGCTGTTATTTTCCCAAACCCAGATGTGGTAAACAAGAAAGACAAGTCAATCGGCTCTACCTGCCAGGGGCAATTACCTAGCCTCTCTTAAATTGAGTGTGTGGTGTGCCTTTTGACTCAGCTAAGCAGACTCACTCCTGTCCTGGGAGGCTGCAGAGTCCTTAGAAGGCTGGCTGTGTTGAATTGTATTCCTGGGTTTCTGCTTTCAGAGAGGGGAGCTCACCCACTTTTCTCTAAGATCTTCTTAGGGGTGAAGGAGAGGGAATGGTGGTAGATGGGGAAGGGTGCTTGGATGACAGTCCCTGAGCAGTGTTTCCTAGTGGATAGCACTACAGTCACAGTGAGGACCTTGAAGGAAATGTCCTCTTTTCCTCCTGTCCCATGCAGTAGACACGTTGCTCTCATTGACACCAGAGTTGGCACTGAGCAGGCCTGCTCCAACCCTCTCTCCCTGTGCCTGTTTTCCAGCGCTGGAGGTGCAAGACGTCAGATGGGGTGAGGTGCTGCAAACACATCCATCTCAGGTTCAAGGGGAGGAAATAGCCTGTCTGACTGGCCCTCTGGCTTGAGCAGCATACTTCAGCCAGGCTGGGAGAGAAGAGGGATGTGGAAGTCTGTGGGCGGTGCAGGCACATGCCTGCCCGGATAGAAGAGATCCCTAGACCCACTGCGGGCCTCTGCTGTATTGCGTGTGCGCAGCCTGTGGAGCTCTGGGAAGGGGAGTTAGTGGGAGGATTTGGACATATGGCAAATATCATGACCAGCCTTGGTTTTCTCTCTTGATGGTCAGTGGTGGCTAGTTATGTTCAAGAGCAAATGCTGGCTGAGGAGAGGGGTGGTTAGAAGGCCACTGGCTGATCTAAATCATGCCTGGCCCTGGATGCTGGAGTGGAGAGACCTGGCTTTGGTGCCCTGTTATCTGTAATTGGCTTGGGGACTTGGGCAGGCCACTTGCCCAGTGGGGATGAGAGTCTCTGCCCTGTTGTCTTTACAAGGTACTTGTTCTGCTCCAGGAGGAGTGAGGGCATTTGTGAATATTTGGAAAACTGCTGAGTGCACTGGACATGGGTGAAAGGTGGTTGGTGCACTGAGGCCTGGCAAATGCTGACCTCCACCAGAGGCTGCAAGCATTCTCTCCTAGAGGCAGGCTTCTCTGGGGGTGAAATCAGTTTGTCTCCAGCCCAACCCAGGCTCTGGGCGGGGCAGGGAGGCTGTGCAAAGAGAGAAGCCACAGCCCACACGCTGGTGCCTCACAGAGCGCTCAGCTATGTGACCTGCAGGGCCCGCGCTCTGCCCTTCCAGGCACTGAGCGCCAGGCCGGGCTGGAGGCAATTACTACGCGGCCGCCCACCTGCCCGGGGGCTGTCCTCTGCTCTGCTCTACCCTCAGTGTCATTTGTCCCTGGACAGGCCTCAGGGGGGAAGGGCGCTTTGTTAAGAAAGCCTTGGATGTGAAAACTCCGTGAGTTCTTCCAATCCCTTTGTGATCCTCAGCAAGCGGGTCCCCTTTCTGCACCTGTGTTTTCATTCTTCCATGTGTCACATGAGTTGGCACTTTGGTTCACTCCAGGCTTGCCTGTAGAATCAAAAGAGGGCATGGCTATGAAACTGACAGGCAGGTTTGAAAGCTCCTTATATGTGTAAGGCATTGCCATATAATGTCTAGTTTTATCCCATCCTGCTCCCTAAACAGGCCAGAATGCTAGAGGTTATTCAACTTGCTTCCCAGACCCAGCTCAGGCCTCCTTAAACTGAGGTGATGCATACTAAGGAAATGCACTTTAAACCCAATGTAAGTGGGTAGATAAAGATTAACCCTCCAACCCAAAGCTGCTCTCCCATTCCTCCAGGCAGAAATGCCGAAACCAATCTCCTCAGGTTCCTAAAGCAAGCCCAGCAGCCTCAGCTGAGCGAAGACCCCTGTCGCTGGCCAGATAGATGTGCTCCAGCCTTTAGAAATGAGGTCAGGATTCATCATGGGCACGGGAGGTGGAGTGGTCCTCCTTCCGCTCTGTCCATTCCTTCTATAGGAGCAACCTTGTCTGCTGTGAGCTGTACCATCCCGTTCCACAGGACATGCCTGGAATCCTTCAGGCGGCTCTATTGTCTCCCGCAAGTCGGATGGGGATGTCTGCTCTCCGGGGATTAATTTTGTAACAGTGTCGCTGGCTGGTGGGCTCAGGCACACCTTCCAGGCAGGGCTGATCATTATGTGCTCATTTGAGATTTGCTGCAGCAACACCGTTTGTAGTGATCTGGGGGAGAAAGGGTGTGAAGGAGGCTATCACAAATCTCCTGCCAACACAGGAGTTGGAAAGGCAAACACTTTCTTCTGGGAATCTGCCTCTTTCCATTCGGCCCTTCAGGGTTCCCTATGTCTGGGAGTAGGTGCTAGGCGAGCAATGCAAAGCGCGGGCTTGGGAGCCTCCATTCTGCCATCTCCCCTCCCTGGGACCTTGGACAATCATTCGCCTTTAGGTGACTTGGCTCCACTACCATACTCAGATGATTAACTGAGATAAAGGATATGTAGATGCTTGGGGACTTTTAATTAGCTGTGATCCAATAGGGATGTCGCTGGAATCTGAGGACTTGCCCTGAGTGCCTCATAGGGTAACATACGATCCTCAGACAAATCCTCAGACATTTGTCCCCATGTCCCAGATGAAGAACCAGCCTGAATGGAGCAGTCTGATCCCCTTGCAATGAGACATGGGTGTGCTGTGGGAGCCCCAGGCAGGGGTGCCCCCAGCAGGCTTTGTAGAGCAGGTCATATGCAAGCAGGATGTTAAAGGGTGAAGAGGATGTCATCTGTGGAGAAAGGGAGGACACTCAACACGAGTGGAAACTGCATTCCACTCAGAGACATGAGGTGGCAGCCAAGGGTGCTTGCAGCCAGAGCACAGGGTGAACAGGTTGGATGGGTTGGGGAGAAAGGCAGTGAGGAAGCCAGTAGGCACTTGTTTGCTTGGTGCCAATATTCCCAGTGTTCTGGGAAGGGTCAAAAGCAGCATTCTTGAGCTACCTCATTTTGGTCAAAACAGGGGCAGGAATTCTGGACCACACCCAAACTGGTCCGAATTTTTGATAAGAGAGTCAGAAATTCTTTGGCATTAAAATACACCCTGGGACCCTGAAGCAGCTTCATCCTCTTTTTTGGCTTGGACTCCGGAAGCCACTGCTACTAGAAAGGCCTGTTCCCTCCAGGGCATAGCTCTCAACTTAGGCCCTGACTGTGGTGCTCCTGTTCTGGGCAAAGCTTTGCTCTGCCTCTTGGTGCTCACAGCTCCCAGCCACCTCACCCAGGATGTAGGCAGTAACATCAGGTGATTATGCCAGTGGCCTCACTCCCTGAGAAGGTGGTGGGAAGGGGGTTGTCTAAACCACTTCCGCATTCAGATCTAAACAATTTGGATTGCCCTTCAATCAGCAATGGAAGCGATCCACACTGCAGGCTCTTGCCAAGGAGCTTAGCCGAGAGCAGGTCCTGGCACTAAGCCCAGCGGAAACAATGGAGAACAATGGATGCCCTTCAACCACTGCACAGCTGAAAGGCTATTTCACACTTGGCATCTGTGGGGCAGTCTCTCCAGCCACTTTTCTGAGTGGTTTTTAGCCTGAAGTTCATAGATGCCTAGAGTGTTCATAGATTGGTTCAGGAGACCTGTGTGTGTAGAATGTTGAGTGCAGTTATATTTTGCTGGAGAGAAGATCTTTAGTTTTTAATTAGACTCTTCAGACAGGTGTCAAATTCTAAAGCAGGTTAAGAATTTCCACTCTGAGAATAGTTAAGTTTGGTTCTCACATTAAGAAGCCACCTCTCCTGACAGTATTTATTTAGGACTTTGCCTTGAGATATCAATATCAGGAAACAGCATCATGACCAAACAACTGGTCACCAAGAATTGCATGGAGTACCTCTCATGGGCTGATGGGCCATACAGCAAAGAGGGTGCAGCAAGACGGGCAGCAGGCAGGTGGAGCTGCATGAGGAAGAGGGTGCAGGGCATGGGTGTTGGGCTGGCAGGTGGAGGTGGGGAGCATGGTGCGGGTCCCCAGGTGGTGAGCAGAAGTGCTTCCACCTCGGGGGGAGGGGTGGGGACTGGTGGAGGGGGGGGGCAGCACTCTGGGGAAGAGTGCAAGTTGGGAGTGTTGCAGGGCACTGAGAGCATTCATGGAGTATGGGAGGCGGAGCCGGGTGACGGACATGGCCCTGATGGCAGGCTAGGCCTTGGGGACCCTACATGTGCATGAAATTGTGCACTGGGCCTCTAGTATTTTAATATTTGGCTAAGGGCAAATGAGGGACATTTCTGCCTCCTCTGGTTAGCTGTTATGAAGGTATGACCCATTAATGTTTGGCAATCCTCAAGCCCATATCCGTGCATAACACCCTTTGTAAAAATTGGTACTAGGAAAAAGTTTGCATCCACTGGTGAGGAGGTGTATTTCTTTACTTCCCTCAGTAGGTGAGACCTGCATGACTCCCTCAAAATGTTTCCCTGTTGGCCCTGCCTACCATGAAGTTCTGAGTCACATTTGATGTTTACTTATTCAACAGATTTTATCTAGCACCTATGTTCTTTTATTATTTTTAAATCATCACCTGAGGATATTTTTCCATTGGCTTTTAGAGAGAGTGGAAAAGAGAAGGAAAGACAGAAAGAAATATTGATGTGAGAGAAACACATAGGTCAGTTGCCTTCCTCATGCGTCCTTGACCTGGGCCAGGCTGGGGAGGAGCCTGCAACCTAGGTACGTGCCCTTGACCAGAATTGAACTCGGGACCCTTCGGTCCACAGGCCAACACTATCCACTGAGCCAAACCAGTCAGGGCACACCCATGTTCTAACATCATGCTCAGCACTGGGGTTAGCGGAGTGAACCAGGAAGATGTGGTACCTGCTGTTAAAACATGATTTTAAGACCCCTGGCTTATATGTGTACTTTTTAAAAATGTCACTGCAGATAGTAGACAGTGGTGTGAGCAAACAATGATGCTTGCTAGTCCAGGCACGATCTGACTGGTTTACAGAGCTGAGCTAACCCAATGGCCCTAAGACACAATGACCCTAGAGGTTGGTACTATTATTATCATCACAGTCTAAATATGAAAAAAAGAAGGAACAAAAAGTTAAATTACTGGCTTATGGTTCCAGTGCTATAAGCAGTGGTCAACATTCCGAACTGGTCCCTTTGTTTCCAGGTGCGGAGGGCAGACGGAGTGCCCACACCGCCTCTCAGAGGAGCTGCCTTGTTTGAGCAATGCTGCATGTCTAGGTGGCACACTCCACTCTACGGTTATTTCTACCTGTGGCCAATTTCATTCCTGCCATGACCTTGGTCAGTAAGTACCACTACTTCAGTTTCTGAGAGGATAATGAAGATGCTCAAAAAAGTAAAATTATTCTGAGCTTCAGAGGCCCAGCCAGCAGGAAATAAACCTCCTTGAGAGCAAGTCCTGATAGCAAACCTCCTCTCCCTGCATTTCCTGACTCCACCCTCCAAGTGCAGGTTCTCTATCATTATAAGCAGCCCAGGATTGGCAAGGGAAGTAGGAAGAATTAGTCCTAATGCATTTTAATTAAAAACTAAATGGCACAGTGTCCAGTTGGCCATTGTTGGAGGTGTGAATGGAAACCCTTGAGCAGTGCTCTAAGGTAAGGATCAGACTTCAGTGGTGCCCAGAGGAACCATGATGTTCATTCATCCAGGACTCTGACGGAGGGTGAGCCAAGATCTTTCCTGATTCTGAGGCCAGTTACAAACACTGTGCTCTGAACCCAGCTCACCTCAGGTCCCCTGCCGTGTAGTTTTTCTGAGCACCAAGGCATTTTAATGATAATTCCCCAGTTTTCAGAACCAGCTCTCCAAAAGAGGCGCATTGCTTGTTTTCTGCAGCTCTAAATATCTTTCTCCTTATTGTTGAATAGATGAGCATTTTTTCCTGCAAAGGGGAAGGAGGGAAGTGTTATTTTCAACTCTCAGCATAGCATGGCTTTGATTAATGTATATTGTAATCATCACAGAATACACAGCTTTATATTAACGATGGCACCAAATGAGTTGAATAGATTATCAAAGAGCAGCAGCCCCACCTCCACTCTGAGGTGCATGCTTGTCTTTAAAACCTTAATCTCGTTATGGGTTAGAGTCTGATTCCAATTTCCCTGACAGTAGGCGAGATGGGGAGGAAGACGGATCAAATGCGCCTTGGAGGCGAGCACTCAGATCTCCATGGGGCTGAAGCAAGAGCAGCCTGGCCTTCTTAAAGTGATTATTCCAAAGGGATGAGAAAGGAAGAGAAGGAAGGCACGTGAAGGACAGTGGGCAGATGTCTGCAGGGACAGGCAGGGAGCTGCCTACGGGGTGAGCTATTAGTGGGCGATGCTAGCTAGGCGCCAGGCCAGAAAGCTGGTGAAGGTTGGGGGAAAAGCAGCAAAGTAACCAGAGCCCTCAAAAGTGTAAGCACGCAGCACAGAATGGGGACTAGACCCAAATCCCATCCCTGAGAGAAGACCCAAGCTCTGCCACAGAGCTGGCCAGGACCCCTCTTCACCACTGTCCCCCTTGCAGCTCAACCTACTGCTCACTGTTCCTCTCAGTCAGCAGGATCTGTGGTGAATCCATTCTTTTGCATAAGCTGGCTCCCTGCCTGGGACAGGTTTCTTCTCTTTGTCCATCTGAAAACCTCCTCCTTAAAGTTGGACGTCCAGCTCACAGCCCCTCCAGCAGCGTTCCTCCTTCCAGGGTCCAATGTCCTCTCTCTCCTGATGAACACAGGCTAACGCCCCATTGAGGGACAGCGGAAGCCCCACCTGTTTGCTCACGTCCTCATCTGTGAATGCCTCACCATCTTCAGTCCCGGTCATGGGGTCTGGTTCCTAGTACAATATTAGAACCAGTCAATGGTCCCATTCAGCTTTAAAGTCTTTCTGGTTCCTCTCTTGCCTGCCTCCACCTGCCAGTCCCCATGCTTGCATGTTCGCTCATTTACCCTCGCTGGGATGGAAGGGTGGTTCATATGCTAGGGGGCAAAGAGGAGACGGCAGCTCAGAAGGATCACACATTGGGCCCAGATCCTCCAGTGAAGAGGCAGAGCTTTGCGCTTGACCTTCTTGAGCCCAAACTCCCCCACAGTCCCATACCACCTCTGAGAGCCCAAGTTCATGAACTGGACTGGCAGCAGTCACCAACTGGTGGTCCGTGAGGTCCAAAAGGTTGGCGGCCGCTAGACTGGAGGGTATAAGTTCAAGTTTTGTTTCAGACAACATGCTATTGAGCAGGGCTGGGACTAGGGGAGGTGAGAGAGGTGCAATATTTAAAGAGGCACTTATTCTTAGATGCCAGCTCTGCCCTGAGAGAGAGAGTCTCCTTAAAAATGTGTGCCCGAGGCTCCTCACTTGCCTCGCTCTAGTCTTAGCCCTGCCAGGGACTCGCCTCAGGAGGCAGGCCTTTCGTTCTGTCAGACACTGAGGTCTCAGGATTGGCTGTTGACATGTCTGTGCTGAGGCCACAGGCACACCAGCTCTGCGCCAGGCACTGGCCACAGAAGGGAGGAGAGGGCTGGTGAAGTAGATGCAGAGCCTGCTCCTGCGCAGGAGGTGAGGAGGAGGGAAATGCTCGGGGCTAGGAAACAGCACATGGAAGGCACAGATGCTGGGCTGTGCGCCTGCTCTAGGAGCCCATTTGAGTTCAGTGGCTGTGAAAACGGTCAGGATGCAGGTTGGATCTAGAATGCTGCCAGCCCGAGGCATTGGCACTGCATTTGAGGGACATCAGTCAGTCCCTCTGGAGTTATAAGAGGCTCTGGCTAAGGGTAGAGAGTGCTGGCGAGTCATGCCTAAAGCATCTGCCACTTTCCAAGCAGTCACCCTGACCTCAGCCACGCCCCGTCCCTCAGAGGGCCCACGCTCTCTCATCTCTCCCCAGTGTTTTTGGGTTCGCTCCTCCAGCTCCAGCACCTAGTGCTGCTGACAGTTCACAGAACAAGTCTGGAGGCCACAGGGGATTCTGGCCCAGCACCACTGCTCATCACAGCAGGGCAGGAACTGCTGTGCAATGCTGGGCTGGGAAAATCATCACTGGGGGTGGGGGGTGGTACTAGCTGTGATTTCCCCCTTAAAGCTCCTCTGCTCCATCCTCTGCCGTGACCCATAAATTCACTGAGATGAAGTCATTCCCCAGTCGTGGCTGTAAAAAGTCAGCCGCATAGCTAGGGAGTGTGCAGCCGAGTTAGATTATAAAATAAAACCAGGGGATCTGGAGGAGGAGGGTCAAAGCGAGAGCTCTGGGGGAGGGGAGAATGCTGTTCTGTTCTCTTTAACAAGGACCAGCAGGTCTTCAGCTTTGTAAGATTCCTCACTCCACACTCCATGCGCCTCCAAATCTTTTTTTTTGTTAGGCATCTTTCCTGCAACCACCTTGGTGCTTCCTCAATGTTAGAGAAACGAACTAAACTAAAACATTTTAAAACCAGCCAGAAACTTCTCTCTTTCCTGCTGAGTTTGAAACATGCCTCATTATTTTGAAGTCTGAAATTTGACCAGAATCTGATGGCTAAGAGAAATCTCAGACTCAGTGGCTTTCTCCTTAGAGATTGGAGCATAATGTGGTTCTGAAGAGACTGGCTTGCCCTGGGAGCTAAATAGACTACTAGCTAACTGATGGTAAGATTTGGCTTTTTCATCTATAAAATGGGCACGCATGAGTTGTTGGGACACCATGTTGGCTAAGATCTCCAGCTCAAACAGTCCTCAAGACCTTCATCATCTGAAAACTATTTATTGAGCATCTACTATTGTTCAGACAATGGGATACATCCTGGGGATACAGCAATGAGCAGAGAATATAAGGCCTTGCTTTTGTCCTTTTTACCTGCTAAAGATTGAGTATCTGATGCACTCAAAGGTGAGGCTACTCATGTTCTTATGACCCTTGATGATGAAGGTCCGAATGGTGATGTCTTACCTGTGCCACAGCCTCACAGCTCAACAAAAGCTCTTGCAGTCTCCCTTTATGCAGCTTCCTAATATTAGGATAGAGCAAGAGCTCAGAGAGTAGACAATGCAAGATGCAGACATTGACATTCTTTGGCTTCACCTGAGCATCATACACTCTTCCTTTCCCTGACCCTCAATCCAGTTCTCTTTTGCAGTGGGAAATATAGAAGCAGACTCCTAGGAGTGTGTGCCAGATGTGGTGGTAGTTACTTGCCCATGCATTTGGTCTTTAATAACCTTGGGAGGTGGGTAATAGTTTTGCTTTGCAGTTGAGGAAGATAATAGAGGTTAGTTTACACAAGGGCAATCAGCTATGGAGAGTCAAAGTCAGAATTTGAACCCAGATTTCTGTTATTTCAGAGTTCTTTGTTGTAACTGAGTTCTGAAATTTGGATAGCACTGTGGAACAGAGAGCCAGGAGGGGCTTTGAGAGAGCTTGGTTCTCAAGTCTTCTGTGTTTCCAACATAGGAAAGATCTTTTTTTTTCTTTTGTGTTTTCCTGGAATTCTTAGACAAATGACTCTAAGGGTTAACTTCAGTTGTGGGCTGGTAAATGTTAACACAATCTCAACGAGCCCCCCAAAGCCTCGATTTGTGGCATTTGCCGATTTCCATGGTGTCATACTCTAACCATAGCTAATTTCAAGCTGTCAAAATGAAAGCATTTTCACCACATAGAAACAGCAGATGTTTTAGTATTCATAGTATTTCCACAACATAGGCACAACAGTTATAGAGTGATATAGTATAGTTACATGGTATTTCCACCATACAGATAAGCTAGAAGCTGTACTGTTACATAATACTAGAGGTCTGGTGCATGAAATTCATGCCCTGGGGAGGGGGGTGTCCTTTAGCCTGGCCTTTGCCCTCTTGCAGTCCAGAAGCCCATGGGGAGTGGGCCTAAGCCATCAGTCAGACATCCTTAGCACTGCTGCAGAGACAGGAGAGGCTCCCACCACTGCCACTGGGCTTGCCAACCATGATCCTGGCTTCTGGCTGAGTGGTGCTCCCCTGGTGGAGCGCACTGACCACCAGGGAGCAGCTCCTGCATTGAGCGTCTGCCCCCTGGTGGTCAAAGTGCATCATAGCAACTGGCCGTTCCACAGTTCAGGTTCGGTTCATTTGCATATTAACCTTTTATTATATAGGAGGGTTTCCACTGTGCAGGTAAGCTAGAAGCTGTAGCATTATATAGTATACCTACCAAGGGTGAATGCCTCCTTGCCTCTCGTCCCCTGGAGAGCCCGCAGTACTTGGCATGTGGTAGGAGCTCCAGGAACGCTTGCCTATCATAGACCCCAATTCTTTCTGGGTGGCCATAGAAGTCTCAGAAATCTGCTGAGCTTTAGAATTACCCCAGAAAGACTGTGCTTTGGAGACAAAAGAAGCCTGCATGCTTTACCGGTTGCTGTGTAACAAATTACTCCAAACCTTGGTGGCTTAAAGCAATAAACATATTAAAACAAACAACAATATACATCTCCCAGTTTCTGTGGGCCAAGCCTCCAGGCACAGCAGTACCAGGTCCTCTGGCTCAGGGCCTCTCATGAGCTGCATGCAGGTGGAAGCTGGGGCTGTAGGCATTTAAGGTGTGGTTAAGGAGTCCTCTGCCACACGCACGTAAGTGGTTGTTGGAAGAGTCTGTTTCCTCTGGGTTTGGACTGCAGGGCTCAATCCTCAGAAGCTCCAGGTCACCCTCTGTTTCTTGCTGCATGGACCCTACTACGGGTCCAAGCCGCCCTGCACCGGGCTCTGACATTAAGGTGCTGGCCCCCAAGTTCCTCCTCTAGGAGACTTAAGCTTGCCTTGGCTGGAGAGAATAAAACAGAGGGTGGCAGCTCTTCATTCAGAGGGAGCGAGCAAGGGTGCAAGAGAAGATGTGCAAGGTGGGACATTCTTACAACCTAATGCTGGGTGTGACACTCCTTTGCTTTCACTGTGGTGTGCTCATTAAGAGAAAATCGCAAGGTCCCACCTACACACTTGGGGAAGGCATCACACAAGGTGTGAACACTAGCAGGGGAGGGACCTTGGGACCACCTACCATGGAAGCTACATGGCAGCAATAATAACTTCATTCTAATATTTACTGAGCACTTCTGCTCTGGGAACTGTTTTGAGTAGTGCCATATACTATAAAGTCTTATTTAATCCCCATGCCACTCAACAGGTCAGTTCTCTGAACTCCATTTCATACACAAAGAAACAAGGCTTCATCTATAAAAATTGTTATGCAATTACCCCCAAACCACACAGCTAGGAGGGCGAAGGGGCTGGAGATCTGATGGTCAGCCTCCTCAGGAAGCCACTCTAGGCCCAGGACAGCCTCTCCTGAAAGGTCATTTGGTGACTCAGTCTTCTTATAATCTCGTTCTGAATGCTACACCCCTTTATTTCCCTTTTGGCAGGTGAAAGCATCAAGGTCCGGAGAGCTTAGGTAACTGTCTGAGGTCACACAGCAAGTTGGGAGCAGGGCAAAGATTCAAGGCTCCGTGTCTCCTGGGTGCTCTGGTTCCCAAAGAAAGACCACAGTGGCAGACAGTGAGCCCCCAGTAGCACCAAGCTCCCTTCTCCCTCTCGGCTCTCTAGGAGCTCTCAGTAACTGACACATGGCCAGCTCTGAGCATCAGCTGGCAGCCAAGCTGCCCTGCACTGGGCTCTGACATTAAGGTGCTGGCCCTCAAGTTCTTCCTCTAGGAGACTTAAGCTTGCTTTGGCTGGAGGGAACAAAACAGAACCAGGCCCATCCCAGACATCAGAGTAACTGGCTGGTTTTAAGTTCTCCTGGGGGCTTCATAAAAGGTAGTAGTTTGGGCAATGTTTCTGCAATAGGCCCTTCTGTTAATACTTATCTAGATAATGTGTCCTCCAAATGGCCTGAGCACAGCGCTCGGGACATTACGGAGATTTCGTGATGTTGCCCTACATATGGTATTTCTGCACTGGGTTTCTTTTCCCTTTCCACTTGCATAATTTATTTTCCGATGAAGGTGGTGATGCTGAGGGAATAGAGGCAGGAGGAAAGGTTAGGATTTCAAAGGACCCAGCCTGAGGCATTTTTGGAGCCCAGAGGGAGCCGGGCCCCACATTCTTGAATACAAGGGGAAGCAGGAGGATTGGAAGTTTAGTGAGACTGCCAGGCCTGTGGCTGACGAACACCAGCTGTGCCGAGTGCATATCACATCCTGGCCTGGCCGACTCTTCTCCTTCGAATCCACGCAGGCCATTAGCCGACTCACGACTCACCGAAGAAAGACACGCTAGGAGTGGATGCATGGAATTCCTGCGATCCCAGGAGCCCCAGGTGGAGGCAGCCCTCCCTGCCCTTATCAGACCAGCAGAGATACTGTAGGCAGGCTGGAATCTGAAGGCTGGGAAGAAGCTCTGCCTCACGAGTACCAGGCACCAGGTCCAGGCCCTACGTTGTATGAATTGACTTATTCCACGCAGCCAAATGCTTGCTCTGTGCTAAGAATAGTGTGAGATGCTATAGACACAGGGTGGACAAAATATAATGAGCTTTATAAGGAACTCTAGGCTAATGAAAGATGCAGATGGCACCTAAAGCAACTGCAAATGTACAGTGTAATCAGTGTGTATGCAGATGCAGCCAAGATTGGGATGAAAGCATGGAGGAAGGGCAGAGAATCACTCACTGGGGGTGGAGGGTACGGTAGGTAGGGTCGGAGGAAGTGGAGGGGGTGAAGGGGGAGGTGAGGAGGCTTTTGGAGAATCAAGCTTGAGTTGAGTGTCATAGGACCAGTGAGAAAGAAAGGGGGGTCAGACAGAGAAAGAAGGACATGCAAAGCACAAGACATGTTTCTTTATGGACAAGTATGAGGCTGTCTCTGAAATATATACCCAGGAGCAGAATTGCAGGACCGTTAATTCCTCTAAGTAGGCCTGTATGAGTCTTCTAAATGGCTACAACACAATTCCCATAGCTGTGCATGAGGGTATCCATTTTCCCACATCTGCACCAGAGTTAATGCTTTCTAAAGTCCTAATGTTTGCCAGTTGAATGGGACATAGAATGGCTCCCACCCGAAGGAGCATTTCTGTGCTTTCTTGGCGGCTTGGGCACCCCTTCAGAAATGTGTCAGCCATTCGGGTTTATCCTGTGGATTGCCTATTTATAGCCTTGCTTATTTTCTATCTATTTTTCTTTCTATCTTTTTTTCTTTCTTCTTCTTCTTTTTCTATTTATAGGAATTATTTGAACAACCTACTTGTTAATCGTTTGCTGATTTTAGACTTTGCTGAAGTTTCCCTCCCAAATTTATAGTGTATCTGTTAAGGTTTATAATGGTGCACTTTGAGGAACATAATTTTGATATAAATCTATGTTTTTACTTTATAGTTTGTGCTTTTGGGGTCTTATTGGATAAATAATTCATGACTACAGAGGTAAAAAAAAAAAGCACTAAAAAATTAGCTTCTAGTTTTATCACACCTAGGTCTTTAAACCTTTGGAGTTCACTGATACAGAAAGAATGAGGTAAAGTTTCAAATTTATTTTTCTCTGCACAGGAAGGCACTATTTCTAACATATTTATTAAATAATTCATTTTTACCCCCAGCGATTTGTGGTGCTAACTCTACCATACAACCAATTGGTATACAATTCTTCATGTGGCTCTTGCATTTCTACAAGTCTTGTTATCAGAATCTATGACAGATTTTGGATACAATTATCTTTTTGAAGATGGTTATATAGTAAACAACCTTAGAAACAGAGAAAGTGTCTCCTTGTAGAAAAAAAAAGTGGATTTGTTTACTACCCAGTATAATAGACAATCGCCCTCTCTCTGGGGCAGAGTACAGGTAGTCTTATTGACCATTGTGAAGATCTGTGTTCTTCAAGCTGGGGGCTCCTCTTCCATCACATAAACCGCTGTGTGTGCAGGCTCACCCAGAACTCTTCCTGTCAGCCTAGTGGAATGGGGACCCAGGGAACTTGTATCAATGCTGATACTCTGGCTACTGCTCTCAGTGTGAGCAAACAAGTGTCCTTTGTGGTCTTTGATCAGGGATCTCCTGTATCTGCCAACAGCCATGATGACACTGAGGCAGGCTAACCTGTTAACTTGCAGGCAGCATAAAATGTCAGACTCTTACCAGTTTTTGACAACACTGAGTTCTCTTAGACATGGAACTTTATAATGTTTTGTTAGTATATTTGTCATTTTTCTTTCTTAAATTATATTTTTATTGATTTCAGAAATGAAGGGAGAGGGAGAGAGAGATAGAAACATCAATTGGTTGGCTGCCTCCTGCACACCCCACACTGAGGATCAAGCCTGCAACCCGGGCATGTGCCCTGACCGGAATCGAACTGTGATCTCCTGATTCATAGGTTGATGCTCAATCACTGAGCCACACCGGCTAGGCTATTTATCTTTTTTTATTGTATACCATTGCCAACTATTTTAATTACCATTACTTTGTAATAACTCTCAATGTCTGGCAAACCAACTTCCCAACTTTGGTTCCTATCAACATTGACCTAATTATTTGTTAGGATTCATTGTCTTGTATAATTTTTGGAGTCAGTTTGCTAAGTTGTTCCTAAAATATTTAGAGTTTTGATCAAAATTATTCTGAATCTACAGAATAATTTGGGGGGGGGGAATTGACACCTTTATAATGTCTAATTGCCCCATTCATGAACTATTTTTTATTTCCTTAGGTTTAAATTTTCTTCAGCAATACTTTGTATTTCTATTCAAGAAAACTTTAATATGTTTATTGCTATTTTATAGTTCTGGTTGTTATTAGAGATGATATTTTATATTACATTTTCTTGTTTTTGATGTAAGTATAGAAGAACATTGTTACTACTGACATTTTGGTCTTAGGGGTGATAAAGTTGGTAATTTTTCCCTTTTAATTCTTAGTTTGTTGATTGTTTTTTGTTTTCTATATAAATTATCAGATCATCTGTAAATGTTGGGCAAAGTTTTCTCCCTTTTCACTCTGTTTACAACATTTTCCTTTTCTTTGCATGTTAACAAGAACCTCTGGAATGATGTGCCTTTGTAGCAGCTGTTATATTCCTAACCGGAAAGGAAATGACTCTTAAGTGTAATGTTTTCCCTACATGTTTAGTATACAATTTTATTAAATTAAAGATGTCATCATCTATTCATTTTATAAAAATCATTAAAAAATATAAATCTGTGTTGAATTTCCAGCACTGATTGGGGTGGTTTTTCCCTTTCTATCATTAATATGTTGAATCGCAGAAATAGGTGGATCTTGCATTCCTGAGACAAATCCTATTAATCAAGATATGATTGCCCTAACTGGTTTGGCTCAGTGGATAAAGCATCGGCCTGTGGACTGAAAGGTCCCAGGTTTGATTCTGGTCAAGGGCATGTACCTTGGTTGCAGGCATATCCCCAGTAGGAAGTGTGCAAGAGGCAGCTGATAAATATTTCTCTCCCATCAATCTTTGTAACACTCTATCCCTCTCCCTTTCTTTCTGTAAAAAAAAATCAATAAAATATATCTTTAAAAAAGATATCATTGTATTCAGTTGTCTAAGCATACATTTAGAAGTTTGCATCAGTGTAGATGACTCTGCAGATCTGGGTGTTTACATGACATAGAGACTTACCAAGGGCTTTTATTGAAGGGATGACATCTGACGAACAGGTCTAAATGGATCATTCTGGCTGCAGTTTTGAAACCAGAGGATAGCACAGAGAATGGAAGCAAGGAGACAAGTTAATTAGCCCATTGTCTTTGCAAAGCCAGATATGAAATGATAACTTGGACACCTTGCAGCCTGGAAGGGAATGAGGATTCTGAATTCTGGGTCACTTTTGAAGGTCAGGCCAAAAGGCTGTTCTGCGAGATTGAGCTGTTGCAAATGAGAGGAACATTGGGGTGGTTTTTGACTTGAGCAAGTTGAAGAACAAAGTCATCCTTGCAAGAGATGAAGGATAATGTGGTATAGAAGGTCGGTGGGGAAACAGGTGGGAGTGGGCTACTGAAATGAGAAGTTTCCTTGGGAGCAAGGTCAGCATGTTGGGGAACAAGGGAACTTATTGCAGGGACTAGAGGACCTGTCTACACTGCCTGGAACTTTCCTTCAGCAATGGTCTGAGGAGAAGCCTGCCATGCCTCCGAGGCCCCTGTCATAATCAAATGCTAGAGAAAACAGGATTTCATACTGGCTATGATCACAATTGCTATTAGCTCCATGCCATTTCTGTACCCAATGAAACTGTGCAAAGGCTACTGTTGCTAGAAACTGCCAAGTCCTCTTAGCCTCTACTCTCACCACCAAACACAGATTCTGTGATGAGTTTCTTTCCTGCAGTTGTCCAGCTCCAAATTCAACTCTTCAGCAGGTACATCTGATTAGTGAGGTCACATACTCATGCTAGCTGCAAAGGAAGCAGTGTTCTGACTTATCACTTGGGAAGACAGAGCTTATAAAGCAATATGCTCATGAAGCATAACAAGGGTGTTGAAAAGGTTCCAGGCAGTAGGAAAATGCAGTTAAGTACTTATTAGAGTCCTTGGGTCACTTTTACTTCCCTTTGCTTTCATCACTTACTTTTGATTACTTTTGTCCAAATAGCTTTGTACATTTATTCATATTTTGTATATATTCATGGAGTGTCCATTTCTATTGTTAAGTATTATTCCATTGTGTGAATAAACCACAGCTTTTTGTTTTAATGGATGGACATTTGGGTTTTTCCAGTTTGAGGTTATTGTGAATAGTGCTGCTGTGAACATCCTTGTACAAGTGTTTGTATAGACATGTCTCTTTATTTCTCTGAGGGGTACACCTATGGGTGGAAATGCTGGTTATTGGATAGCTGTGGTTTTAGTTTCATAAGAAAATGACAGATCTTTTCCTAAGCTGGTGGCACTATTTTATATTCCCACCAGGAGTGAATGAGAGTTCTTGCTCCATATCCTCACAAACACCTAATCTGCACAGGATTTAAACCCGTTCTGCATCACTTCAGAGCATACCTGCCTGGCTCTTTGCCTGCCCTATGGTGTTAGCATCTGTGAGCCCTTTGCCGTGAGAACACCTGTTCACTTCTGCATGAAAGGCAGTTTGCTCTAGGGCTATTCTTGAGCTGACCTGGGTCAATCTCTTCCCTGGACCTCAGCTTCCTCTTTGGTGAGCTTTGGAGAGAGGGATGTTTAGCTTCCTTCCTCCGATGGTAACACTTTCCTGTGAGCCTTTTCAGTCCAGGTTCTTTCTTAGTTTCCTTTTTCATCTGCCATTTGACACTATGGAATTGATTACATTTCTTTCACTGACTTGGAAAAAAATAGCTTGTATTTTTTTAAAGGCCTTAAATAAAATAAAGTTTCATTTTGCTAACAAAGTTGAGAAGAAAGGTGGAGGGGATGTGATAGTTACTGAGCACCTACTATGAATCACCCCCCAGATCCAGGCTCCCATTCAGTCGCTGAGAGTCCTGCGTGCAGTTCTTCCCAGTGGCATTTTACCTACATGCCCCTTCTCCCATCTTAGCCGCGATTCCCCAGCCAACTTTGGCCTGGTCCCTTGCCTCACTCAGGTCTTGCTCACATTGTCATCTTACATAGCCCCAGGCCAGCTGATTTAAGACATTGGCTCCTCCTACTCCCACCAATGGTTCTCTTTGGCTTCCTCTTCTGCTTCACTTTCCCCCCATATTATCATCATCTGACTAACAGTTTATTTTCTTGTTTTCTCCTTCTACCCCAAATCCCAACTAGAATTTAAACTACGAGGTCAGGGATTTTTATCTCTTTTGTTCATTACTGCATCTCATATATGTGCTAGGCACATAGTAAACAACTAGTTTACATGGATTGAATGAATGAATCAATGAATGAATCAATAAACAAACTAATAAAAAAGAAGAAACAAATTCTGACAGTGGGATTATCTTGTCCAAGGTGACCCTTGTAGTGACCCTTGTAGTGAGCCATAATTATGGGGACAAAAAGGTAAATGAGGCCTGGTCACTGCCTGTCTAAGCTGACAAAATAGTCTGGTAGACAAGGGCAGAGACTGGCTGAGATGAGATCTGAAGACCTTGACCCCAGCTCCCTGTTTCTCTCTAAGCCAGACCATGCCAGCACTCTGATGATTTCAGTCTACACGGGCATTCACGACCACACAATTCTTGTTTGAAGACAGGGGTGTGTTCCTGCTCCTTTCTTTGGGCTGGAAGAGGACTTGTATTTTATTGGTCCTTAGTAAACACACAAGCAAAAAAGAAAGAAAAAAAGAATGAATTTACTTGCCTAAGTTAGGTCTCCATTATATATTCTTATGGCACCAGGAAGATCTCTTTTGATTTATTTTTATCCTTAAATTTTTTAAATAATTATTTTTACACTGTCTTTTTTATAGACGTCCAAGTTTCCCAAAGGGTAGGACCTGACTCCTGTACTTGCAGACACTATCACTGTCTGACATGTAGCGAACCCTTAATGAGCCTGTGCTGAATCAATGAGTAAAAGGCAATGATGAACATGTCACTGTTGCCTGAGCCAGAGATTAGACTTCTCTGTGCATCACCGGGGATCCCTGGCAATGACAGTGCTAACGCAGGGATGTGGTTGCTATTAGGCTACTATGACTACATTTCAACTGGTCAAAACTGGAAGGAAAGATGTTTATAATCAATCAACACCCTCAAACACTAATGGTGCTAGAAACAAGATATACATAATATATAGGCAACAATGCTACCGGTGTGTAGAGATTGGGGATGGACAGGAAATCCACAGAGAAGTGATTCCTAAGGTGGCTTTGAAGCAGGAGAAGGAGAATGCTCAGGGCAGAAGTCAGCAGGAAGTTCTGAGCACAGGGTCCATGCAGGGACCTGTGTATGGCCTTGCAGTCCCTTGAGTAGGGCCATGCAGATAGTTAGGGTGATGCCAGGATGCAGGGCCAGGTCTGTCCCTGCAGCAGGTCCTGAGCTCCGTCCTGTCCCTTGGCATCTCTGGGTATTGATTAGTTAGGAGTGCTTTAGGCTGCAAGTAATCAATAGAAAGAATTTCTTTTACCTTTTCTGACAAGATGCCTGGACTAAAGAGAGCATTTCAGTGCTTCGTTGATATCTGCTGACCTCTCTGCTGGTCTCTGATTGACTCCCTAGTGTTTGTTTCATGTTGGTCATGGGACAGCTGCTGCAACTCCAGGCATCATGCCTGCAGTCCAGACTGGAAGACAAGAGTGGGTGTGACTTGCCACTTCTTCCCACTTTATCTCGAAAGCAAATGTTTCCCAGAGACTTCCAGCTCATTAACCAGGGCTTGGTCACATGGTCTTGAAAAAGGATGAGGGATAAGTGTGGGTATTTAGCTGGGCACATCACTGCCCCTGAACAAAACCCAGCTCCTATTAGCAAGGAAGAGGAGAGAGTATCAGGTTGGAGTCTCAGATTCCAGTCATGACATAAAGGGTGAGCCTAATGATTTCAAGGGACTACCCCCTTGGGATCCACCTCTGTCACATCCAGCCTCTGCCTCCTTGGCACACACAGAGTAGACCTACAGCAGGTGGGCTCAAGGCTGTGAGAACCCCCCACCAGGGTCTGGGTTAGTTCTCCTCAAGGTGACTTGGGGCCCAGACAACAGCAGAAAGTCTCCTGACAGAAGCCTCAGTGCATGTGCTAGTCACACTGTGGTGCTGGTGCCAGAGCTGGGGTCAGAGGCCTGATGATCAGCCCTCCTTGCCTGACCTCTCTACCCCAGGCCCTCTCAGTGTGGCCATGAAGGATGGAGGAGGGAGATGATCATCACACTCTGGACTTGAGACTCAGTTGATAGATGTGCAGAAAGTCCCCTGGCCCCCTCCACCACCAAGCCCGCAGCCTCACCCACTACATCCTTTGCCTCCAGATCTCTGACAATCAGGGAAAATGCAGTTTGATTCTGGGAAACCCCTTTGCTCTGGCCTCATTCTGCCTTACACAGGCCCAGGTAGCTCTCTTTCCATCAGTGGCTTCAGTTTCTCCATTTCTAAAATTTGAGATTGCAGTATCTCTCTAAATCCCTGACAGGACTCATGCTGGCATAGGCAGACCCTTGATTTTAGAGTCCTATGTAATTGTCATTTTCCTAAATTTAAATATATATATCGATTTCAGAGAGGAAGAGAGGGAGAGAGAGATAGGAACATCAATGATGAGAGAGAATCATTGATTGCTGCCTCCTCCATACCCCCTCCTGGGGATTAAGCCTGCAACCCTGGCATGTGCCTTGATCAGGAATTGAACCATGACCTCCTGGTTCATAGGTCATTGCTCAACCACTGAGCTATGCTAGCTGGCCTATAATGGTCATTTTCATCCTCTCACCTTGCCTGCTTGTAAAATCAAAGAGTGATTGCCAAAAAATCCTGCCACATAAACACATCTTGGGAGCCCCAGGAGCACAAGGTGAGGCTGCAGAGACAGAGCTGAGAGAAAGCTGCAGACACAAGGTGTTTTGGGGTGGGGGGGTGAGGCTGAGTACACAGGAATGCCATCTGCCTGATCAGTGGCCCTAATGCAGCCTGCTGGCAGCTGCCTGGGGGTTGTGTGGGCTGGGCCTGCGGTTCACACTGCAGTCAGGGTCAGGGGATGGGGAAGGGTTGTGCAGCCGTCCTCCCTCTGGCCCCCCCATCCCATCTGGCTCTGCAGTGCCAGTGGCTGACAGCTCTGAGCAAAAGGAGGGAAGAGGAGCCGCAGAGCCCTGAGCTCCTGTGGCCGGTGAAGCCATCTCTCTGGAATGGGGAGCAGCCCGCCCAGGAAGGATGTGCCCTGTTCCCCGTGGACAGGAAGTGGGCTGCTCGGGACCATCTGGGATGTGTTTTCAAGGAAATCTTGAAAACTGCAGCCCCGACAAGAGGTAAACAGGATTTTATTAAATCTTGGCTGGAGGGAGAGAGAGCGGGTCTGATTTCACACAAAAAAGCCGTGTTCCCTGTGTCATGCTCCTGGCAGCCGTGCTGGGAAAAGGAAGGGCTCCTCAAGGAAGATAAACAGACATCCTGTGTCTGGCTCCTCGTTCTGCCCTTGCTCTGCCCCCTCCCCCCCCCCCCCCAGCCTTGGACAGGGCATCCTGCTGCCCCACACCCACCCATTTGTCTGCAGATGTCTATGTCTGGACAGAGCAAAGCATCGTCACCTTCCAGATGGATCCACCCCCAGGGCACCTCTCCTGAGCATTATCATTCCCTTTTCATGCTTTGGAACACAAAGAAACTGAAATTTCAGAGAATTGGGAGTGTTCTCTTAGTACTGCACAGCCAGGAGGGGGTGGCCCTGGCTTCCAATCCAGGTCTGTCACCCAGTCTCTAGTCCCGGACCGAAGTCTCCTGTTAGTCCTTCAGGTTCTTTGTTCTGCTCCCTTGAAATGAGCATCGATAACCTGAGCTTTGGCAACCTGATGGCCTGGCTCTCTCGGCTCCTGGCAGGTTGTAGAAACGGGGCTCGGCGAAGCTGTTACTAGCTCAGGGTCACTTCTCCAACTGAGGACCAAGCAAAATTCCATCTGGTTGCAGATTTTAGAACCCTTCCTTCGACTGGCCTTCACACAGAGGCACCCATGTGCCAGGGCAAAGCTCCAGCTGAACTTGTAGACAGTGACTCCCGGTAACTGTCACTTCCAGGCTTGCTGGCAAACCCCTGAGCACGTCCTCTCTATCTGTCCCTCCCTTTGCAGCAGGGCCAGCATGCCCTGTATGCAGGGTTCAAAAAGGGTTTTATGCCTCAGGCTGCGTGGTCCATAGCCCATGGAACTTTGGGCATGGGTCAGACGCCTGAGCTTGGAGCCAGCGTGATCCTCCCAGCTGCCTAACCCTCAGGAGTTCATGCCCCCTCTGGGCATGGCCTGCACCTGGGTTTCTCCTCCAGGACACTGCATACTTGCAGGAAGATTGTTAGCGGGGTGAAGCTGGCTGGTGGCACCAGGGTAACCACAAACCCCACAGAAGCCCGACATCTGTGGAATGGATGCCCCTCCCACCAAGAAAGAAGAGGCCTGTCTGTGTGGTGCCTCTGGATTTGGTGGCTTTTGTGATGTGCATCATCTTGCTGCCTCTCAAATAACCTGTGACAAAGGTGCTGTTTTCTCTATTTCACAGAGACAAAATGGCAGCTGAGAGAAGTTAAGCAACTTGCTCAGCATCACATGGCTTGGAAGGGACACAATTGGACTTGGAACTCAGGGCATGACACCAGTGACCTCAAGTGTTCCCCTGCTCCAGTGACCATGTCAAACAAATGAATTGGCTGTCTGGGCCGGGAACAACAGAGCAAAAGGAGGCTCCCAGGAGCCACCTTTCCTGCCCCTAGGAATCCAACTCTATAAGATGTTAGGCGAGTCGTCCAATCCCACCCTCTTTTCTTCGGGATGAGAGAACTGAGACCCAACATGGGGAAGGGTTTTCCAATGTCACAGCCAAACTGGCTCTGCCAAAATGGTCCAGAAAGCCCGCTGGGAACTGAATCCCCTCAGAGGCACAGCTGGGGGGATTGCAGACAGCAGAATGTCTATGCCCTGCCCTTCAGGAGTCTGGAAGGAGGTATTCATAGAGGTTCAGCGCCAGGGGCCATCTGACCCACTCCTGCGGGCTGCCTCCACCTAAACTTGCCCATGACTGCTCTTCTTCCAGCTGCATTTGCAAGGTTCCTGAACTTTTCATCCCTGTTCTCCCAGTGTTGTCTAGTACTTACTCCCGCTTCTGCTTATGTGCCAGGAAGAGAGAAGTGGTTTAAGGAGTCCCGGAGGAGACAAGTTAGCTGATAACTAAAAGAGGCATCTGACTCTAAAAGTTGTGAGCTTGGCCTCACTCTGCCACTAAAGTGATGGTAGCCTTTCCCAGCAACTCTGTGCCCACCTCAGACTCCTTCCTCAGCCTCCCCAGGCATGTGGGCACTCAGCCAGAACAGAAGCATTGAGCTCTGGGGGCAAAGCTCCATGTGGAGATCTGAGCTTCTTGGGAGCCCTGTATCATGTTATTCTCCTGCTAAATGCCACTCAAGACTTCTCAAGCTCTAGGGATAGTGTAATTAAAACCCCAAGCAAAATTCTAACTTTGATCCCATGGGTTTCTTCCCACTGTGCTGGGCATCTCAATGGGCTGTCCTTGCCCCATTATATGATAAAAATTTAAAAAAAGAAGAAAAGAAAAAGATCATCAAAAGCATTGTGGGAGGGGGGCTCCCTAAGGGATGTGAGTGTGTATGAGTATGGGTGCAAATGTGAGATCTTAAAAATGGTCATAGGTGCCCCAAGGTAGCTGGAAAAAGGCCTCATCTCTAGAGGGTAATGAATCGTTTTTATAACATCTTTATTGCATGTTCCATGTTCCAGGGAATGCCAGGGGCTAGGTTAAATGATGGAAAAAGAGGAAATATCCTTGCTTTCTCAGTTCTTATTGCCTGGTTGGGAGGCAGACAACATCTACACAGGTGAATATATTATCACAAGCTGAGAAATTGCTAGAGATAAATGTGAAGGAGAAACTGAACTAATCTATAGAATTCCATGAAAAGGTAACCTCAGAACTAAAATCTGAAGGGGGAGTAGAAGGTAAGTAGGAAAACAAGGAGGAGGAGAGTAAGAACTTTCTTGGCAATGGACATGACTATGCCAAGTCCCTGTAGCAGAAGGAACGTGCCTGAATGATAGGCTGAAAGGAGGCCAAGCTCACTAAAGCTCGATGAGTTGGGGGAATTTAGAGGCAAGGTGAGCATGGAGGCAGGTGAAGCAGACTATGGAGGACACTTAAGCCAGGTCAGAGACTTGTCCTTCCTCACAAGAGCAGAAAGAAGCCATCAAGTAGTGTAAAGCAGGAAGTGACATCCTCAAATGGTGTCTTAGAAAGGTCACTCTGACAGTTTTGGTGGATGAGGATGGGGTCAGGCAGATGAGAAAAGATGGCATCTGTTTATAACTTTGCATCATCCATGCAGAAAAGAGATGGTATTACTTGGTCAAGAGTGATAATGAAAGAGTTGGAGATAAATGGGTGAATTCAAGAGATGCTTAAAATGTCAAATCAGCATGAGCTTATATAGATTTTATTGGAAGGGGTGAGGAAACAGAAAATATCTAGGCTGAATGGACAGCAGTACCATTATTGGGAATAAGAAACAGTGGTGTGGTTCAGTGGTTGAGCATCCACTTACAAACTAGGAGGTCACTGGTCAATTCTCAGTCAGGGCACACGTCTGGATTGCAGACTCAATCCTCAGGAGGAGGCATACAAGAGGCAGCTAATCAATGATTCTCTCTCATCACTGATGTTTCTATGGGGTAGGGTTGGAGCCTGGGGCAAAGTGCCATTGAAAGATAACAAAGCTGTAGTCATCTGGTTCACATCCCTTCTTTCTTTCTGCCCTGGTTCAGGCCCTGCACAGTGATGCCCACGGGAAGGGAAAAGATGGCCTCTGGTTGGGCATTGTCCCCTTTTCCTGCCTCCATTAGGCCTGCCCTACTTCAGCCTCATTCCTTAGGCCGGTATCCAAATGGCTAGAACCCTGGGCCTATATTATGGGGCACCTCCTGCACTTTCCCACCATAGCAGCTAACTAGTTGCATGGACCATCCCACTTAATCCCCCAGAAGCAATTTGAGGAAAACACTAGTTGTATATGCATCTATTTTGAAGATGAGTAAAACTGAAGCTCAGAGAGATGACTTAATTTGCCTAAGGTCATGCCATTGATAAGGCGCAGATGGAAATTGAAACTTGGGTCTGTCTGAGTCCAAAGGTGGGCCTTAACTGTACATTCCTACCTTATTGTCCGTGCTGTTTCCTCAACTCAACAGCTAGGTCAGGCCTCAGCTAGAGACTGTTCCACATCTTCCCGTCTTCCCCAAGCTCATTCCCTGTGACTGAGGGTGCCTGGCACCTTTTGCCAGCCAAGCAGGGCAGTGGTGTACAACATGAGAAATATCAGGTGTGCACCAGGATCCAACTTCAATTTACTCATTTTAAGCTTCTCTTAGGAACCTTATTAAAATGTCACCATAACTCATTCCTTCCCGCCACAGGTCCCTTTAACAGTTTTAAATAGTAAGACTCCTAGGATGGAGTAGTGGGTGCCCTTATACAACACATAAGCCACCTGTTGTTCAATCAAGACTCCCAAGTCATGACCTAACTGGTTTGGCTCAGTGGATAGAGCATCAGCCTGTGGACTGAAAGGTCCTAGGTTTAATTCTGGTCAAGGACATGTGCCTTGGTTGCAGGCACATCTCCAGTAGAAGATGTGCAGGAGGCAGCTGATAGATGTTTCTCTCTCACTGATGTTTTTAACTCTCTATCCATCTCCCTTCCTCTCTGTAAAAAAAAATCAATAAAATATATTTTTAAAAAAAGATTCCCAAGTCACAGCACTATTGGAGTCCTCAAAGTTGAGTCCCAGAAAACCCCATTCCCAGAGCCCTATCCATCCATGATCCCTGTGGACCCCGTTCCTATAGCCCCATCCATCCATGAACCATGAACCATGAACCATGTGGACCTCATCCTCTAGACCAGTGGTCAGCAAATTCATTAGTCAACAGAGCGGCAAACTGCGTGGCTTGTAAGCCACGCATGTGGCTCATGAGCCACGGTTTGCCAACCACTGCCCTAGACCAGTATCCAAACTGTTAGATCCCTGAGCACACACTTCCATGACTAGATGGGTCAGTTTGGACCAGGCACTTGCTCTCTTTAAACTAAAGTTTCCGTACTGAAGGAATTGTGAATTTGAAGTGGAGAAATTCTAAGTTCCCTTCCAGCTCTAATATTTTATGATTCTGTCTTAACAATGATCCAAACCTAGCATATCCCATTCCAAATAAATAAGGAAGGCTACAGACAGCATCCACCCTTCTAATCATACCTTTTGGACAAATTCCTTATTCCCTCAGAACAATAATCAGATGTAATTTTCACAGAGGCATTGCTCTATCCTCAGAGCCAAGGCCAATGCCTGACACTCAGTAGTTGCTAAGGAACTATTGACTACATGTTGTTTTTCTAAGGCTACTGTAACAAAGTACCAGAACCTGGGTGGCTGAAAACAACAAAAATGTATTCATTCACAGTTCCAGAGGTTAGAAGTCCAAAACCAACATGTCAATAGTCCCTTGAAACCTATAGGGAAGAGTCCTTCATTGTCTTCCTAACCTCTGGAGGTGGTGGCTTGGTGTCCCTTGGTTTGTAGACACATCACTCCAATCACTGCCTCCGCCATTAGGTGGTCATCTTCTCTTTTCTCATAAGGACACCAATCACACTGGATTTGGACTCACCCCAATGACCTTATCTTATTATATCTGCAAGGGCCCCATTTCTATTGAGGTCTCACCCACAAACACTTAGGACTCTGTTATAGCTTCTTAAGATCATAATCCAGTCCATGAAACTGATATATTCTATTTCTGCCTTCTGTTAGGAAGGGTCCCTGCTGGAGTGGGAGGATCGCCACTTCCTGGCAGAGCCAGTGTTTCCTCTGTAGGAGCCAATTGCTGCAGGGGGTGAGGGTGGGGGTGGGAGTGTCTTCTATTTCTAGATCTGCGAGGCTGGAAGGAGCACAGGGCCCATCTGGCTCATGTTCCAGCAAAGAAAATGGAACCAGGGAAAGAAAGGGACTGGTTCCTGGTGTCAAGGAGGTAGCTTAGGTCGACCCCTTTCTCCCTGGTCAGCATTCATGTTCTTCCTGGATTCCAGAAAGGACTTGAAGGAGGCTGATGGGGAGCTTGTATCTTTGCCTAAATTTGAAGCTGTCAATTATACTGTGTCTGTGGAGACTTGTGAAGGAGGAGCTAGAACATGTTTGTTCAAATTAAATGATTCTTAGAATCCGTGAGGGTCCCTCTGTGGCCTCTTCAGGGGGACATTTGTCACCAGGCTGTGTGTGCAGGGGACAGGGCTACTGGGCTGAGAAGACAGAGCAGAGGGAGAGAGATGGCAGAAAGTAGAGCAGGCTCCAGGTTGACCCTGGGACCCTGGGCATGTTGGAGGGGCCTGCAGGGTTTACTGCATGATGACTGCACTGCTTCTATTGCTGTCATAAAATTGCCACAAGCATGGGGGCTCAAAACAACCCAAGTTTATTAGCTCACAGATCTGTATGTCAGATGTTGGAGTGAGCTGGGCTGCTTTCTCTGCTTCAGGTCTTGTGGAGCCAAAGTGAAGGTGCTGGTGGGCCTGGGTTCTGGAAGCACTGGTGAATCTGCTCACACAAGTCCTTGACAGAATTCCATCATTTGTGGCTGCAGGGCTGAGTTGTAGTTTCCTTCCTGGGGTTGCAAAGCCTCATTGAGTCTATTGAGACCACTTGCCTTCCTCGTCATGTGGCTCCTCCATCTTCAGAGCCAGAGATGGCATGAGTGCTTCTCAGGCTGGAGTCTCTGACTTCTCTTCCAGCCTTAGTTCTGTCTCCACCGGAGAAAGTTCTTTATCTTCATCAGAGCAAGTCCTGTTTGTAAGGGTTCACATGTTAGATTGCCTTTGCAAATCATTCAGATAGTCTCCCTACTTTAAGGTCCACAACCTTAACTACTTCTACAAAGATCTTTGCCATGTACCATAACACACTTGCAGATTCCAGGGACTAAGGTGTGCAGGTCTTTGATTCCTGAGAATCCACACACCTTAAAGGAAGAGGGACCTCAGTGGGTGGGAGGAGGAGGTGTCTAAGTAGATCACAGGGTCTCCCACTTGAGTTTGTTTTCCAGCTTATCCCTGTCCATGGAGCAGGGAGAGAGGCTCAACAATGAGTGAAAGTAAAATTGCATGAGCTGTTTCTACAAAAATTTCAGTAAGTAAGAAATGCTTTGCAACATATCTATGAAAGTGTGGTGCAGAGAAGAGGACAAATATTGTTCTTCCTTTAGCACGAAATATCTTTTCCCTCATTGCACAGAAGATTTTGAGGGCTACAGCCCAGTGTGGCACCTCAGCACCGGCAGACCTGCCTTGCGGCTGGGTACTTGGCATGCGGTGGCAGTGCCAAGGGCAAGAGGAAGTATCAGATCCTGGAGAGACTGCTCCCTTGGCACTCTGATGGGCAGGCACTGGGAACAGTGGCTGTGCTGAGAGGTCTCATAGAGTTTCTGGGGCCAGGGTCCCTGGGAAGGAGACATGGCTGGAAGGGCTGGATACAGATGGAACTGATGATAGAGAGTGTGTGTATGTGTGTGTGTGTGTGTGTGTGTGTGTGTGTGTGTGTGTGTGTGTGTGTGTGAGAGAGAGAGAGAGAGAGAGAGAGAGAGACACACACACACACAGAGAGAGAGAGAGAGACTGGGGAGGAGACCCTGACCCTGTGTGTGTGTGTGTATGTGTGTGCGTGCAAGCACTTGCATACAGTTATATAAGTACACATTTATGTAATCTCCACCATAATCAATATACAGAGCACATCCATTACTCTACTCAAACCATTCCTCATGTTGTAGCATTTTGTCCTTCTACCTGCATCCTATGCAACCACTGATCTATTCTCCATCCCTCCAGTTTGCTTTTTCCAGAATGGCGCCTACCTGGAATCAGACAATATGTACCCTTATGAGATGGCTTTTGCATTCAGATCAATGCCTTTGGATGTGCTCATGTGATGTGAATCAAAAGCCCCTTCTTTTTAGCAGCTGAGTTGTCATGTTCTGGTATTTGTTTACCCATTCACTCACTGAGGTTTTGGCAAGTATAAATGAAGCACTATTTACATGAAGACGTTTTTTTTTAGTTCTCTTGAGTAAATATTCAGCAATGGGATTGTTGGGTCATATGGTACACGTATGTTTACCTTTATAGGAAACTGCTTAGCTGTATTCCACAGTGATGTTCCTCTTTGCATTCTCCCTAGCAATGTACAAGAAAAAGTTCCAATTGCTCCACACACACACTTGCATTTGTAGGGGTTTTGTGTATTTGTTTTGTGGTGTTGTTGCCATATTTATAGATTCTAATGGCAACTTGTGGTTTTATTTTATTTTAAATTTCATGAACTTATTTGCCATCTGTGTATCTTTGGGAAAGTATCTGTCTAAATTGCTTGCCCAATTTTTTATAGGGTTGTTTATGTTCCTTCTGTTGAGTTTTGAGAGTTAACCATATATTCTGAAATCCAGTCCTTTGTTGTAATATAATTTACAGACATTTTCTCCCATATGTAGTTTACCTTTTCATTCTCTTAACTATTTATTTCATAGGAAACATTTTAAAAATTTGATTAAGGCCAATTTATTTCTTTTATGAATTATGTTTTTGATGTCATATCAAAACTTCTTGTTTAACCCAAAGTCATGATGACTTTTTTCTTATGTTTTCTTCTAAAGTTTTACTATTTTACATTTAGATCTATGATCCATTCTGTATAAAGACATGCGCATGATCCCCCTCCCCCCACATACATCATGGTTGTTCAATTGTTTTAACACCATTTATTGAAAAGATAATCCTAACTTCAATTAATCTGTCAAAAATCAATTGATCATATTTGTATCTATTTCTGGGTTACTTATTATGTTTTATTGATCTATATATATCTATCCCTTCACCAATGCCTGTAGTCTTGATTATTGGAACTTTACAGTAAGTCTTAAAATCAGGTAATATGAGTCCTTCAATTTTTTTTTCAAAATTGTTATGGTTATTCTAGTCCTGGTTCCTTTTTCTATACATTTTAGAATCAGCTTGTCTATGTCTACAAAAAAATTCTTCTGTAATTTTGATTAGACATGCATTAAATCTGTAAAACAATTTGGGAAGCATCAAAATCTTAACTACAAGGAGGGGCAAAAGTAGGTTTACAGTTATTCATTAGAAAATAATAGAGTAATCTATAATAATAAAAGTATAATTTGCTAATTACACTGGACTGCTGAACAACCTTCCAGAAATCATTCTGGACGTCCTTCCAGCTGAAGCCACGGTGGCAGGAGCCAAGACAGAGCCGGGTAAGGGCGAACAGGCAGGCAGGCAGGCAGTTAGGTACCAGCGGTCCTGGATTGCAAGAGGATGTCAGAATTCCAGTTTCAGCCGGATCTCCACAGGCCAGGACAAGGGACCCTACCTTCTAGAGGGATCCCACTCACTCTGCAGATGCCTTTTGAGCCCCAGCACCGCCGCAGCTGCGGCTGGCTGGGGAGAGACCATGGGAGGTTGGCTCTAGGGCATGTCTGGCCTGTCTCACCCAGTTCCACCCTGCCGCCACCTTCTAATTAATTTTCTTTCAATGTGCATGAATCCATGCATCAGGTCTCTAATATCAGAATAAACTGTTTTGTGCACTCACAACTGCAAACCTACTTTTGCCCCACCCTGTATATCAAGTCTTTCAACCCCAAAACATAGTATGTCTTGCCATGTACTTAGGTGTTACTGTTTTCATCTGTATTTCACAGTTTTTATCATGTGAGTCCTAAACATGCTTTCTTATATTTATATTTAATTATTTAATTTTGGGAAATATTTTTAAATGGTATTGAGTTTTAAAGTTCTAGTTTCCAATTATTTATTGCCAGCATATAAAAATATGATTGATTTATTTCATGCTGACCAAGTATTAGGCACCCCGGCTAACTTTAATAATAAGGGGATTTTTGGTTAGATTCTTTGGGATTTTCCATGGCCATGTTTTATGTAAAAAAGGATAGTTTTATTTCTTTCTTTATCATCTGTCTGCCTATTTTTTGTTTTTTCCTTGCCCAGGACTTCTAGACCACTGTTGAATAGCAGTGATGCAAGTAGACCCATTGTCTTGTTCTCTGTCTTAGGGGGAAGCATTCAGTCCTTCATTATTAAGTTTTATGCTGGCTATGGAATTTTTGAAGACATTCTTAATCAAGTTAAGGATGTTCTCTTCTCATCATAGTTTGATAGGGTTTGTGATTTTTTTTTAAATCACAAATGTATGTTGAATTTTGCTAAATTTTTTCTTCATCAATTGATATGATTGTGTGGCTTTTGTTAATCTATGAATATGATAGTTTGTATTGATTAATTTTCAAATATTGAATAAGTCTTGTGTTCCCTGAGATAAACACCATTTGGTCTGGTGTATTATTCTTATATGCTGCTGTATTTAACTTACTAATATGTTATCAAATATATTTGCATGTTCATGAGTTATATCTATCTATAGTTTTCTCTTTATACCTTGTTTTTATATGATTTTGATTTCAGAGTAATGGTGGACTCAAAAAATGAGTTGTAAAATATTCCTTCTGTTTTCTGGAATTGATTATATAGAATTGATGTTATTTCTTCTTTAAATGTTTGGCAGAATATGGCAGTGAAATGATCATGGCCTGGAGTTTTCTTTGACAGGAAACTCTGTTAATAAATACAGGGCTATTCAGGTTATCTATTTTCTTCTAAGTGAGTTTTAGTAATTGGTTTCTTTCAACTAATTGGTCTGTTTCATTTAAGTTATTGAATTTATGTGCATAGAATCATTTATAGTGTTTCCATTTTATCCTTTTAATGCCTATGGGATTAGTGACTTTTTGGTTTGGAGGGAGTTCCTGTCATTTCCCCCTGCTCAGGAAGGAATCAGGCAGTAACTTTTGATCCTGATAAAGCCATCATGAAGGACATTGCTTAGCTCTAGAGAGGGGTTTGCTAACACACGTGGAATTTACTCATTCATCTAACCACAGTAGTCCCAGTGTAAGACATGTGTCTTGGAGGAAAAGATGTGTTATCTGCAAGTGAGAGATCTCAAAGTAGTAAGAAGAGGTTAGCTCCTGTGTTGACTGTCTGTGTCTACCCAAAATGCATATGTTGAAACTTAAACCCCAAATTGATGGTATTTGGAAGTGGGGCCTTTGGAGGGTGACTAGCTCATGATTGTGAAGCACTCATGAATGAGACCAGTGCCTTGTAAAGGAGGCCCAGAGAGCTCCATGGCCCTTCTGCCACCTGAGGACACACTGAGAAGACAACTGTCTATGAAGCAGGAACAAGGTCCTCACCAGACACCAATCTGCTGGTACCTTGATCTTGAACTTTATAGCCAGCCTCCAGAACTGTGCTGATTTAGGCACACTGGTTTTGAAAGTAGTGAAATATTTCTATACATGTTATAAAAAAATCATTATTGAAGACCCCCTGACTTCTTGCCTTTCTTGCCCATGCACTCCACCACTCTGCTGCCCTCCCCTGGGGCCTCGGACCCACCATAATCTAGCAAGTAACTATTAATGGCTGCCCAGCAAGCCCCTGTTTGGCCTGTTATGGAGGCTCCTTCTGATGTTCTGGTTGGTTGATACCTGTGCTTCTCAGTCTCCCTTTCAACAGCCATGAGGAGGACGTGATAGAAAAGTGAGAACTGAGGCTGGACAGGACCTTGAATTCAGGTCCCTGCCCGATCCTCTCCTCTGAATGTGGCAGGTGCCGGACTTCAGGCCTTAGAGAACTTTCCTTGTTTGAATTTAAAAACAAAACCACAGGATTTCTGTTTTATTTTGTTTCCCATCAAGACAATAAAAGTTCCAGGAGATAGAAGTGGTTCCTTTGGACCCTATACCCCCTTTAAGTCAAATACACATCTGTCAAGGAGGAACAAGACAGAATTCCATGATCAGATGCTCCTGCTTCCACAGCAATTTATCAAAGCTCTTCTCATCAATTAGAGAAATATTTGAAAAATCATCACAGCTCCTGCAAGCGCCTCATGTATAATTCAAAGTGACGGCTGCGGATGGAATGAGAAAACTACAGAAGCCAGGGTTGACTTTTGAAAGTAAAACCTGCCTATTGTCCCTTTCATCCCAAACCCAGGAATATACTGCGGGCCCCTCAAAAATTGTGTTTCACCTTGGATGTAGAAATGTAGAAATCTTGAACCTGAAGTGTAGAAGCGTCCTCTGCTTCCCTTGGGCCCCCTGTAGGGGAGGCGGATTCTCAGTTCTGGGAAGTTTGGTCTCCCTGTGAGATTAAGGCAGCAGGAAGTGACCCCCCACATTACTCACAGCATCTTGTGTCTCTCCCAGCTTCCAATCTGAGTGGTTGAAAGAGGGCTGCAAATGAAGAGAAAACAACCAAAGAAATGATCAAATGATATTATGGAAAAACTATCCTCACTTTTTAAATGTCATTCACTATTACCATAATTCAGGTAATAACCATAATTTGTAGCTGAGGAGACTAGAGCAGAGAGGTAGAGTGATGTGCTTAGGGTCACACAGCCAATCCACAGTGAATGGTATTTGTACTTCACCACCAGTCCCTGCCTCTAGGGCTATAAAACCCAGGCTTTAATGTTTATTGCTCTACTTGAACATGGAGACTGATACGCAGGAAATTGGTCAGTTTTCCATGTTTTTTCTTTCCATCAAAATTTGGTTTGGAATAATAAAGTCTTATTTTTAAAAGATTAAATACTTATTGCTAAGTGCAGTGGCCATAGTGCTTATAGTATTTAAGCCACTTCATGCCTGAATTGTATTTAATTAACAGGTTCAATTGATTGCACTTCTGAATTGCACTAATGGCATAGAGAGCTCATGTGATTTAAAACCCCAGTGCTGTAAGCCAGGGCACTTTAGCAGTGGGCTGACACAGGAGGCCTGCAGGAGACACAGCTCTGGACAGTGGAGGAAACACTTCCTTTGTATGCAACCCAGTAGTTACTGTTCCTGCTCATACCCGGTCCCCAGCTGCCCTTGACGGGGGACATCAGTGGCTCTGAGAGGGTCAGAGTTGGTCATGGAGGATTCTTTATGAGATAGGTCATGGGGACAGGCAGGCAGATGGTCCTCCTTACCTCTATGTTCTAGAACGTAGTGCAACAGCAGAGAGACGGTAGTGAAGACTGGAGTTCTGAGCAATTCTAAGGGCAGAAAATGAGCTCCCTTCCATGCGTAAGGAGGCCTTTCAATGGCCAATGAGACAGTCCCCCCAGACCGGTGATCAAGAGAGGCAAGGGGTGCAGATGGGGGGTGGGCAGGAGCTGCATTATGGTCACAGAAATATGCAACTAGCAATTAAAGCAAGCCTAGGAGGAGAGATGTGTGAAGAGAGGTCTGGCCTGTCCTCCTCAATGCTCATACCCAGCCCCCAGCAGAGTGCCTAAAACACAGCAGGTGCTCAGAGAGAGTATCCAGCATCGCTTCCTTGCAGAAGCCAACCAAGACTTTTCTGTGTGGGTTGGGGACCTCTCTTCTGAGCTCCCATAATACTCTAAGCTTGCTCCTCACCAAAGCACTGTCACCTTGCATTATAATGATCCGGTTTCCAGTGGGCTTCCTTGCTAGAAGCTTCTTTTTGTTTGTTTGTTTGTTTTTTTGTTTTTTTTTAATATATTTTATTGATTATTTACAGAGCAGAAGGGAGAGAGGGATAGAAAGTCAGAAATATCGATGAGAGAGAGACATCGATCAGCTGCCTCCTGCGCGCCCCCTACTGGGGATGTGCCCGCAGCCAAGGTACATGCCCTTGTCGGAATCGAACCCGGGACCCTTCAGTCCGCAGTCCGACGCTCTATCCACTGAGCCAAACCAGTCTCGGCTAGAAGCTTCTTTTGCATCCCCTGCATCTCTCCTAGCATATGTTGCATATTAGAGCCTGAGGGAAGGAGGGAAGAAGATAGGGAAGGGAGGGGAAGCTCCAGTAGCTAATTCAGACTATGGGTTTCACCAGTAACAGAGTGAGGAGAAGAAATTGGAAGTTAAAAGCAGGTCCCACTGCCCATCATCCCTAGTTGTTGAATTACTTGTGTTGCTGCCAGCCCTGTCAGGAACCACATGTAGTCCCCTCATGGGGCAGAAGGCCCATCGTGCTGTTATTCTATGACAGTGCAAATCTCAGGACTTTAGAGCCTACCTCGGTCATCCTGGTTCCCCTAGTCCCTGCATACACTTATTATAACAACTTGGTAAATATTGGTTGAATGAATGAATGAGCCAGTGAGTGAATTGGTTCTTTTGCATTCTCTCTAGAGTCCTGACCTATCAAGCCTGTCTGCATGTGGCTCACATGGTTCTCTGGGCGGGCTGCACCCATGATGGTGGGAGCCCCCAGCCCGCAGCCCGCAGCAGCCCTTGGCAGCATGCTGGCCCTCACTCCAGAGCCTCAGCCTTGGGTTAGACCGCCTGAAGGAAGAACCTCTGCTGAATCGCAGGGCCCGCATCATTTTCTAACATTCTACCTTTAGAGCAGGTGTGAATGCCAGAATGGCCCTTCCCTTTTCTGGGTTTTACTTTCTCTGTAAAATGAGAATGAGTCCAAAGCTCTCACAATTTCAGGCAAAATCGAGAGGGAGACAGACATTCCTACAGAACTACTCCACCCCCAGTTCCTGGGGTTCTGAGGAAGAGGCCGCTGCGTGGGATGAGCTGAGAGGAGATGTGAGGATGTGTTAGCAGTCCCACTCAGGGCCTGGGAAAGCGTGTTGGAAACACGGAGGGCAGCCCAGTCACTGTGAAGACAGCAGACTCTAGACTGGGAATAGCTGCCTCCTGCCTGGGAAGGGGGGCTGAGGGATGCAGACTTATTAAGTTTTTTTCTGAAAACATTTTGAGAGATGAAGACAAAAACTACCAGGAAACCCAATGAAAGCCACGGGTGCTCTTTCCAGAAAAGAGCACAGAAACCTGAAAGCTTTGGAAATCCATTGCTGCCCTCTGGGTCAGAAATCATCCGTCCAGAGTGGAGGGATCTATGAGAGAGAAGGCCTGGTCCCAGCGTTAATCCATCGGACTGTGCTTTTGCTACTCTGGGGATGGGGGGACCCTGTCTTGCCATCTGCACAATGGGTGGCTGGGAGAGGATGAGCAGTGTCTCCCTGGGCTCCATCCTAGGATTCGGGTCAGTCCCAGCGCAAGGGCACCTCGCTGGGCAGGAAGCAAGCACACGGGGCTGGGCCAGAGAGAACAAGCTCTTCTCTGGGAACGACTTGTGGGGCCTTCAGAAGCCACTTTTTCTCTAATATTCAACCTGCTTGTTCTGAGGGAGGACCCACTGTCACTCTGGCACTGATACTGCTCTCCGACCTGGAGATGAAGAATATTCCCTCTTTCTTTTCCTCTACCAACTCCATCTGCAGTGGCTGGACAACAGGGGTGGGGGTTCCTTTGCTAAGGAGGCTTCCTGTGGCTCTTTCCAGTCTCCCTAACTGGGTCTGACAGAGAGCAGGGAAGGAGTCACAGCCAAATTGTCGAGAGTGGGAACCAAGGCCCAGATAGCAATGCCTTGTCTAAAGCCCACCTGGCTGGCCTGGGCCAAAAGCCAGATTCCTGTTACCTGGTCAGGAGAGCTCCGGGGCCCCCACTTAGCCATCTGCATGGGAACCAAGAGGTTCTCCTTCCTCCCTCCTCCCCAAGCCTCCTCCTTCAAGTCTCCCTTCTCTCTCCCCGCTGCCCCCAATCCTCCTAGTTACTACTGGGCTAGGGGAGGACCTTTGGCTTCAGAGCCTGAGTCCCTGCCCAAATGCTCTGCCTGGCAGAGGCTGCCCCGTTAGTCCATGCCCCACCCTGCGGTCAGCCACCCACTTCTCTCTTTGCCCCCAGGCCCACCCACTTAGAGCTCCCTTCCCATTTCTTCATGGCCAGACACCATATGCAGCTTCTGCTGGGGCTTGCATCTATAGTCAGAGCTGAGGTCATTCTTGAGATGAGAGCCATTCTTCCCACCGCAAATGACAACGGGTGTCCAAGTACGATCAGCCAGAGCTCTGGCTCTCTCGGCCCGCTCCTCCGGGGTCCTTTGGTCACTCAGAGATCTTTCTCTTCTTGTAGCCTGCAGTTTCTTTCTGGGGCCCCTAACCCTTCTTCCCATCCCTTTGCCTTCCTGTGGGCTGTTCCCTCTGCCCTTTCCACCCTTGAAGCCCCTTTCATCCTTCAACACAGCTCCACACCATGTCCTCTACAAAACCTTCCAGACCTCCCACGCTGGAGGGAGTCTTCCCTCCTTCAGAGCCCCAGGCCAGCTGGTGAGGAAAGGAGAGAATGGTGTGCAGCTGCTTCAGAAAGGGGAGGGGGGAGTGGGAACTCAGTCCCCATAGCAAGCCCTTGGGAGAGATCCTGATGCTCCCATTTATTAGGGAAGGAACAGCATGGTGGGGTCAGTGGTTGGGTTAGCCGACGTGCACCATGTCGCACAGCTCAGAAATGGAGAAAGCCTTGCGCTCAAAGCCTGCATTGTGGTCCAGTGCTCCGCAGCCACGTGCGTCTTTCCTCCTGATTTAGTCGCCTCAGCGTGTTCATGTGTCTTTTCCCTGATCCAGGGTCTTCCTGAGGACTCAGGCTGCTGTATTCACCTCTGCTCCTGCCCCGTGCACGTATAGAGGGGCCGCTCACCCGGTGTCCGAAGGATTGAATTAAATCTCTCCACTTCGTGGATAGCATTTTCCCGGGACCTAGAGTGGCAGTAATGAATTTTCCACCATGTGCCTGCCACAAAGCATTGCAACATTGAAAATGTCACAACCTGGAGGAAACAAGAGCTTGTGAAATTTACAATGAAAACAATGGCTTCTGTTTATGGCACATGTGCCCTGTGACCTGCTGCAAGCATTTTTCTCTGACTCAAGTCAATTAACTCATTGGCTTCAGAAGAGCCACCCTCATGTTTATGGTTGGCCTTGGTTCTGATTGGTCATTGCCTGGGTTAGTTACTGTGATACCACACCTCCTGTAAGTCCTGTGCTGTTATGGACATTCAATGTTACAAATGAGGAAACTGGACTCAGAGGAGAGAAGTAAATTACCTAAAGCCTTGGCAGAGTTGGGCATTGACCCTTGGAGCGTCCGGGGCACACACAACTTAACCAGCACACCATCCTCCAAGCCCACTTTCAGCCCTCTCTTTCCTGGGTTCGGTCAGGCCTTCTTCTACCCTAAAAGGGGTTGGGTGAGGGGCTGGTTCCCCCACAAACTGGACATGCAGGCTGTGCATGAGAAAAATTCTCCTGAAGACCAACCCCTGCATCAGGGCTGGTGTGTAGAAGGGCCCGGACTCCAAGGTGCTCACTGGGGTCTGTGGCCCATCTGTCCACAGGGAAGAGGAGGGAAGGGAGACCAGCCACTTGGAGAAGTGGAGTAAATTGCTGATACTTAGGTGGTAGTATTTTGGTAACAAACCATGGGGTCTGGAGGCCTGACTCCCTATTTCCGTGTGGTCCTGAACACACCCTCAGGCCCTTCACAGCTCCTCATCTGCAAGGGTTGGGGGTGGGCTCTGGGGTCCAGTGGCCTGTGCTAAAATGCCAGCAATGACAAGAGGGAAAGGGCCCACCACTTCCTTGTGCTTTGATTTCCTCATCTGTCAGGTGAGGCTGATGATAGCAGTGGCTGCCTCTACCAATCATTACACAGATTGCTTAGACTTGCCCCAGTCCCATGTCCGCACTCAATGACCCTTCATTGTTATTACTGCAAAGATAAGATGTCATGTTGTCTCTGAGCCTTGCCCAGCAAGTGTTATCTCCAAGATACACAGGAGAAACAGAGACCTAAAGAGTTTACATAACTAGCTTAAGGTCTCACAGCTAAAGCAGGGATGAGGCCGGTCCTCATCTACTCCACGTCCCTGAGGCAGGTTTGCATAGCAGGTGAGAGTGGAATATTTTTAAAGGTGGAGAGAGAGCAGCTTCCCTATCATCTATCAAACTGTCTTCATCAGTAAAACGAAAGAGAGCAGCCCTGCCTAGTGAAGTTTGCTATAGGGTTGCTATGAGCATTAACCAAAGTGCCAGATGCTACCTGGCCAGTGTAGTTTAATGGTTGAGCATCAACCCATGCACCAAAAAGTCATCAGTTCACTTCCCACTCAGGGCACTGGCCTGGGTGGCAGGCTTGATTTCCTGGTAGGAGGCATACAGGAGGCAGCGGTCAATATTCATGTCCATCTCTCATCTTTGTTTCTATCTATCTCTCCCTTTCCCTTCCTCTCTTTCTAAAAATCAATAAAAAATATTTGTTTAAAAATCCAGGTGAGCAGGGATTTCCTTCGTGGCAAAGTGTGCAGAGGGCTCTGAGTCTGTCAGGGTCCCCACAGGAGACAGCTGACTCACTCAGATGGGCCATGAGGAGGGACTGAGAGGGGAGTGTTTACAGAGCAGCTATGACAATGGGGAGATAGCAGGGTGCAAGGTGACAACTGTGTAGCCTGACAGCAGCCTCCAGAACCCTACAGGGAAGGTGGTATTTTGGTAACAAATCATGGGGTCTGTAGGCCTGGCTCCTTATTTCCATGTGGTTCAGAACACACCCTCAGACCCTTCACAGCTCCTCATCTGCAAGGATTGAAGGTGGGCTCTGGGGTCCAGTGGCCTGTGCTCAAATGCCAGCAATACCCCAACTTCTCTTGTTCTCTCCCTGGGATCTCCTGCCAGAGCAGCTCACTGGCCAGATTCAAGGGGAAGCCAGAGAAGATAGGTCTCCCTGGGCGTAGGCATTGGAGAAGGCTGAGAGAAGATAGGGAGGGACAAGCAGGAGATGTCCAGGGCCACACCCAGGCTCTGCTCTGAGGACTGTCCCTTCTTCTGGTTCCACTTCTGCAGCCCGAGCTGACTAGGCAATAATTGGACACAAGCTGCTAACCCTATTTGACCTGTCAGGGGGGGTTATTGAAAGAGAAGATTTAGTCCCCTTTTTTTGTGAGTAAAACAATGAAACCTCCATAATTGTTCCAGAAGAAATAAACATGCCAAAATATTTAAGTATTAATAAAACTTAAGAATTATCCCCGCTTATTTAAATATAGAGTTATTTTTACAGCGGGCAATGAAGGCAATTGCCTGCAGAATGCATTTCATCCAGGCCATTTAATACTAAACTGCCCTCCCCTCATTTGCAGAGGTGGGGAGGGGCGAGGAAGGAGCCGTGGGGGAGCCTTTGCAGGGATGGGAAAAGGTGCCCCTTGAACACAGGCAGGCTATGGCAGATGACTGGTGACAGCTGCGATGGGAAATGGACCAGGGTCCTGCGTGACAGCCTCTCTGCTGCCCACTCCTCCCTCGGCCTCACCACAGTCCTGGGCAGTGCTGTGTCCTCTCTGCTTAAACGCAGAATTCCAGGCACATACAATGAAAGAACACCCCGGCTGCACAGCTGGCAGCTGCTGGATCTGGATGAGCAGCCTGACTCGGGGACCTACCTTCTGGGCCCGCTCTCATTGCTGCGAGGCCCTGCACTGGGAACCAGGGAACAGATTCCCAGCAGGCTGAGTTCAGGGCCCCCTCAGCTCCAGCCAAGACTATCCAATAGCCTCTGAGCAAATATCCCAGACCCTCTTCTGACAGGCATGCTCACCACTGCCCCATCCACGCCCCATGCTGCAGCCAATGGCTTCGCTCTGTCCATATGAGTAGGGGCTGCCAAAGGTTTCCTGACTTGAACCTTCTCATGTAACCTACAGGCTACAAGCTAAGCTCCTGGGCCATACCCAAGATTCTGCCCATTTCTCCAGCTCTTCTTCCTCTCTTAGCTCCACACGCCAGATAGACTGAAATCTGGTTCTTCAAACACAGCATGCTGGTCTGTGCCTCTATGTGCTTGCCCATGCAGCCGACTCTGCCTCAAACACAATTCTACTCTTCCTTGCCTGGCACCCTGCATAGCCTGGCTCAGTAGGCAAGCCTTCCAGAATTCCCTCCCAACTCCTCTGGCACATAGCCCTCACTCCAGGCCCCTGTAATGCGCTTAGCTCAGCATGTGCCACAGTGGTGTCAGGTGTTTTCACTGTAAGCATCATTGCCATAGACATCTTTGCTGCAAGTTTTTTTGTTTGTTTGTTTGTTTTTGCCACGGGCATGTTTGCTACGTAAGTAATTGCTGATAAGACAATTTTGCAAAAAAAAAAAAAAGATAAAATCACACAAAAAATAAAAGAAGGGCATTAAAAAGAACATAAAAAAATTAGAAAAACTTGATTGTGAAATACAAAATATGTAAACACATCTACCATGTGTGTAGGTTCATGGCAATACTGCACAAATAGCCAATTTTGTTTTCTGGATTTTGCCTAAGCACTCGTCTTCATTCTATGCGAAATATATGTTCACTTCTGAGCCCAGTAAGAAGGCCTTGGCTCTCTTTCTCCTCCCAGTGTAGTGTGTTTAAAAATGAGAACACAATTCTGGGTGGAAATCGTCATTTGGAAGAAATGCTCCCTGTTTTGAGACCCCCCACCATGTCTGCTCATCACTGTATAGACTCTGATGAGGGATAATCCTATCTAATAAAAGAGTAACATGCAAATGTGATCGTACCTTGGCTCCTGATTGGCTATGCTACCAGCCAACCAGGAGCAGTGGGCAGGGCCGAGGGGCAGGGCCAAGTGGCGCCAGGGCTGGGCCCTGGGGGTGGAGATGAAGCAGTAGCCTTGGTGAGCACCATGGTGCCCTGGCTGCTGGAGCTTGGAGGCAGCCCTGGGGCAGGGTGGGGCAGGGCAAGCACAGGAGGTGGCCAGGGGGTGAAGCAAGCGGCAGGGGCACGGGAGCGGAGGTGAGCGCCCAGCCCCTGGGGCCGGGTCGTCACAGGCAGCTGGAGCTGAGCTGATCAGGGAGATGGCTGAGTGCCCAAGGCCTAAAACCTCTGGCGAGGCTTTAGGCCTTGGGAAGGCTTGAGGTGAGCCATCAGTTGGATATCCCCTGAGGGCTCCCAGTATGTGAGAGGGGGCAGGTTGGACTGAGGGACCACCCTTCCTCCCATCCCCGTGCACAAATTTTGTGCACTGGGCCACTAGTGTATAAGATTTATGTATAATATCTGTGAGATTGTACATAATCTCAAAGTGAGAGTAACTGTGAGAACTTCATTAATGGGGAAACGAGGCCAGACTGGTAACAAAAATCCAACAAGCTGTCAACCAGTTATCTTTTTTTAATGGCAAAATTGCCTTATAGTCAATTAATTATGCAGCAAAAAAAGGTGGGTGGCAAAAATGTTTGTGGCAAAGATGTGTAAGGCAAAGGTGCTAAGGCAAAAGTCCCTGGAGCCCACCACAGTGCACTGGAATTATCTGCTGATGGCACTCACTCCCCATTAGCAGGGATGTAGCTTAGTCTTTGCAGGTAGTTTAGTCTTTGGCATTCATTACAGCCTGGACTATAGTCTCAAGGGTGGAAGCCTGACCCAGTGGCTCTGAAGGAGGCAGACTTGTGTCTGTCTATCACTCAATACCTGTGTGACCCTGCCCCCAGCACATTTCCTCACCCCTCCAAGACTTCCCTGGAAAATAGGATGACAGTGCCCACTTACCAGGCGGTGTGAGGAGTAAGCAGAACACCATTTGGAAATATGCTGGGCAGAAAGCCAGGCAGGTATATGTTCTGTAACTGGATGAGTATGAATCATTAACTGCTTTTGAAACTGCCCAGGCTGGTGGCTCTTTCTTTCTTTGTTGAGTGGGCCTGGGCCCCTTCTTTGCTGCCCACACAGACCTTTCCATCCACTCCAAGTGCGTGAGACCCATTTCCTGAGAGGTACAAAATGCACAGAGAAGCCAGTGGCCAGAGAGGTCAGTGATTTACCTTGGTCACACAGGAAGTTACTGAGAGAACTAAGCCCAGTATCTGGATTTGAGGATGCCCAGCCCCCTAGTTCAGTCGGGTGGATCTTCTGGAAGGACCTGGCCACTGGCTTGGAGAAGCCCTACCCCCTCCTCAGCCTGGGGCCTGTGGAGAGGGGCTGGCAGAGGTCAGCAGCTTCTTGACTGAGCTTCTCAATATGACTGGCAGTCCCTGACCTCGACCTCAACCTCAGGACTCAGTCGGAGAGACTGGTGAACCCGCCCTTATGCAGATGTGCCCTGAGTGGCCAAGATTCCTCCTGCTCCCCATTCTGCCCAAGAGTAACTGTGAGAACCTGGGGACACATACAATGTCCAATGCGCTATGGTTCATGCTCTGCCAAGCAAACAGCTGGTGACCTCGAAGTCCTATGAGTGATTTCTTCTTAAACCTCAATTTCCTCATCTATAAAAAATAAGGTGTTTCCATAGAGATAAAGAAATAAGATTGACTCTGATGGTTCAAAACACTGTAAAATTGCTATGACTAAGATCACCTTTAATCATCAACTTAGCAACTAAAAATAATTCAGGGAATGTTGAAGTCCCTTTGGCAATCAAACCCCTGATCACCACATTTATCATTTAACCATTAAGTGCACAGGTCAGTGGCATTAGGTACATTCACATGATTTGTCCCATCATGACCACTTTCTCCAGAACCTTTTCATCTTCCTAAGCTGGCACTCTGCACCCATTTAACACTAACTCTCCATCCCCTTAGCCTCTAGCAACTACCCTTCTACTTTTGGTCTTTATGAAGCTGACTACTCCAGGTAACTAATATAAGTGGAATCACACAGTATTTGTCTTTTTTTGTTCTGGCTTATTTCACTTAGTGTAATGTTTTCAAGGTTCATGCATGAAGTACGTGTCAGAATTCTATTCCTTTTAATGACAGAATAATATTCCAGTGTGTGTATACACACACACACCACATTTTGTTTATCTGCTCATCTGTCAATGGACACTTTCATTGCTTTCACCAATTAGCTATTTTTAATAATTCTGCTATGAATATGGGTGTACAAATAGCTGTTTGAGCCTCAGCTTTCACTTACTTTGGGTATGTACCCAGAAGTTTAATTGCTGGCTCATATGGTAATTCTGTTTAAGTTTTTTCGAGGATCTACCACACTGTTTTCACAGTGGCAAATCACTGTACATTTCCAAGAGCCATCCACAACATGCTAATTTCTCTACATCCTCACCAACATTTATTTTCTGTGTTTTGTTTGTTTGTTTGTCTCACCATGGTTTTCATTTGCACTTCCCTAATGGTCAGAGCTGTTAAGCATCTCTGTGTACTTAATGCCCATTTGTATATCTTCTTTGGAAAAATATCCATTTAAGTCCTTTGCCCATTTGTTACTGTGTTTGGTTTTGTTGTTATTATTGAGTTGCAACTCATGTCCTATTTAACATCAGATTAACTGCTCAACACTCTCTCTATTGGTAACAGAAATGTGTAAGTTACTGTGTGTCAGTGGATAGAGCATGCATTTTCATAAGCACATCATGTGTCTAAGCCTCACTATAACCATGTGAACTAAGTACATGATCCTTACACATGAGGAACCTGAGGTTCAGAAAGATTAGGCAACTTGCCCAAGATCACACAGCTGGTACAGGATAGATAGAGCGGGTTTGGGGCTTATCTCAGCACTCACCGTAGTCTATCACCAAAGCAAGGCAGCTCCATCCCACGCTGCTTCCCACAGAAGCCAGGTTCCTAAAACTGCTACAGTGAAGACCGATCCATTATTGTTATCTGCACTGAAGAGATACCCCCAGGTGAATGATGTAACCAGAAGGTTCAGGGCAAGGCCCACCATTAATCTCGTGGTTACAAACAATATAGGAAGATTATGCTGGCCTCTAGCCCAGTTAAGTGGACATTTGGATTTTTTCCAAAACACATGTAGATACTGTAAATATAGGTCAGCTGGTTTGCAGGAAATCAGCATCCCAATGAAGCCTCTTCTGGAAAGATTTTCCAAAAGTCCTACTGCAAAGAGCCTCAGGGGTGGGAGCAAGTCTCCTGCTTGTAAAATGTTGTTTTTCATCCACTTGAGGCCTACTTGCTCAGGTACTTCTGGATACCCAGCTGTCTGCTGGGCTGGAGCTCATGGGAAATGCTAGGGGTAGAGAGGGGCATTGAATTATGATTCCCGCAACTCTTCACCATCTATTTTCCAGAACAGCCCACCTTCAAAAGGAAATGGATGCCCAGAGATGTGGGATACTTGTCCATAGTCACACAGTGTGTAAGTGGCAAGGATGGGAAGAGACCCCAAGTCTCCACTTAGAAAGTCACTCGACTTTCCTAAATGCCAATATTTTTGCTGTTTATAGTCCTACATTTTCCAGATTGCTTCCCATTCTCAGAAGGGGTACAACAATCCTTTGCCCCAATTTACATTTTAAAGCAATCAAGGAAATGTGGACAGATCTCTATTTCTTTCGTCTGGGCACCTGTGCATAGAGGTTAAAACTTATTCTCAGGAAAAGTTAGAGAATAATACCAGAAGGAAATAAAAGTGAGCATTCAAGGCACACGTTGATTAAGTGCCTTATAAGTGGGACAGACAGCGAGTTCCTTTAATCTACTCTGACCAAGGGTTTCTGAGCAGGGACTGTCTTCCTACATTAGCACAATACCCAGATGGGCTGAGACCTAACTGCAGGCCCTTCACAGGGGTTGGATCAAAGGGTCATGGTGTGGTTCCCTGAGTTTCACCTTTTCCTGGGAATGTATTGGGTGCAAACGGTGTTGCTACACCCAGCTGGCCACAGGGATGTCCATTTCCTGGGAAAGCTCTGGCCAGTGATGGGCACCACATTGGATCCATTTGCCTGAGAATATCATGGAAGGACAACAGGTGATTAAACACAGAGGAATCAAGAGGCACAACTCAGCCCAGGGGCTCTGTTCACCCCAAGGCTTTGGCCAAACCTCATGCCAGGGGACTGGCTGTTGGCAGCCACAAGGGCTCCTTAACTGGGCTTTGGGCTTCCTCTGGGTTGGGGTGCCATTTTGCCTCTTTGTGTAGTTGGTAAGTTCCTTGTTTCTTAAGCCCAGAAACCAAATCTTAAACAAGTCTTTATCATGTATAAATGCCTGGGAAATTTTTTGGAAGGAAGGAGGAAAGAGGAAATAATAAATAGAAAATATTCCTTTTAATAAAATTCATGAGGTGCATCTGATCTGGCTGCATTTGTTAAGAGTGGCAGATGCTTTTGTCAGAAGATCTGGGCATATAGATAAATAGATAAAATAGTTGGTCACTTAATGTTTGCTAAGTGAATGAATGAATGGATGGATGGGTGGGTGGGTGGATGGATGAATAAATGAATGAATGAATGAATGAGTGTTATGGAGATTTGGGATTTGCTTATTGAAAGGGAGATGTCCTTGTGGAAACCTATTGGTCACTATTGCTAAGATCAAGGGGGATATACAGACTAAGTATAAGTCACAAGGAAACATAAGCCATAGTGAAATGTTCACATAGGAGGCCACTGTGAGCTAAATCTAGCAAAGTTATTTTCAATATCAAATTTGTTTAGTGTGACTTCTAGGTCCCAGCTTGCCCCAAATCATTACTCTCAGTCAAGCTCTTAAATTTCCAGCTAAAGGGCCCTTGTCTGGACACAGCCTCTAGTTCACCTTTCAACTTTCAAATCAGGAGCATGAAGGGTCTCAAATGAGCTAGAGGAGGTGATGCATGAATAAACAGGGAGGGAAAAGGAATGCTCACTCAGGTGCTAATGGAAAAAAGCTGATTAATCCAGATGCAAGAAAGAATTTTTAAAAATCTTTCTGAATTCAAAATTGTTCTTTCAATTAAAATATTGTGATGATCTCTTTCCTTTAAGTGGTGGATCCACTGCCTCCTGCATAATTTTCTTCCAGGAAATCAACTCCCTCCTCCACCTCCATGACCTGATTCAGAAAGCCAAGATTGAAGATGGTGCCTGAGAGAAAAGAGGAGTCTAGCAGCTCTGTGGCTTGAGACCCAACATCCCTTCACGTTAACCCGGAGAACTCAGGCCAGGAACCGAAGCTAGAGCCATTAATGCCTAATGATGTTGCATTGTCTTCCAATAACAAACCATCTCACCCATTGGTTTTATAGGAGACCAGCTGTTGTTAATTGGTGAAGATGAGCATGAAATGGCAGCTTTCACACCCTACCAAGAGAGAGCCGAGGCATCTCGGGGCAAGACGTGAACCGTCTGCTGCAGGCAGGGGGCTCCTCAGCTCTGCCTTGGCAAAGCTGGGTCTGAGACAGCTCGAGTTTCCATTCCTCTCACATCCTTAGCAGGCAGGAAAAATATAAAAGTGCAGGGTTCGTTTATCATCCCTCCCGCAGCCCAGCAACATCCACTTGCCATGCTGTGTTATCTCCATTTGCTTGCATGTGTCTCTAGCAAGGTGGGGGCGATTCAAAGCCAGGGTCCCAATGTCACACAGCCAGAGCCCAGCCCTGACATATTTCAGGCTCCGAAGAAGCACAGCCAGGTTTTCCACTATTGATCTTGGCCTCTGCTCCCCAGACAAAGGTGACTGAGCCTGGGACCAGGCCACCAGCAACCAGTGACTCAAAAGCCTGGCTCTCACAATGAGCCAATTCAATTGCATTTCATCAAAGAGACATAGAAAGACACAGTGGGTATAAAGCGAAGGGTGCAGGGAGAAATGTTCTGATATAAAGGGGTTGAGGTAGCTAGTTAGCCCAGGAGCAAGCCAATCAGAGGTGGGAGCCAATCCACTGGGACAGGAGACTGCAGAAGGAGCTGAGAAATCTTACCTATGAAAACCTACCACGTGCACTTTAACATCTTGGTCTCAGGTGGTTCTCCTTGGAGGACACCTGGAAGCATGTGACATTACCCCCGTTTCCCAGATGAGGAAACTGAGGCTGCATGATGTCAAGATCTTGATTGAATCGCAGAGCATGGACAAATCTGTGACCCTCTCCCCTGCAATCCCCAGGTCTCTTTTGGTGCACTGCAACGTTGCTGTTGGCTTTTGAAGACCTCGGGCCTTCTGCTGGCTGGCAGAGGCGAGAGCCTGGCTCAGGAGCTCAGCCAGGCTGCCTCCACTCCCTAAGATGGAGAAAAGCACAGGCCTCTTCCTTTTGCCTTTATTTTCCTTCTCTTCAGCATCGCTGTGAAAGACGGGAGCATGGAGCACTAAAACATGTACTGTAAATAAACCAAATTAAAGTGAAATGGACTCATTTAGCAACAGCCTCCGATTTTGCATTAGAGGCAATTGAAGAGATTTCACAGATTTTAGTAACCAGATAAGATTATTATATAGGCAGACTTCTGCATTGAATGATGAGCTATATCTTGAGGAGAATATTTGAAATCAATAGCAATATCGGCTGAGAATTAAGTAATGTGGTTAAGCACCTTTGAATGATGCCATTTTTAAGACCTGATTAGAAATAAATATGCCAATTGCAGCAGGGCTGATAGCTGAAATAAAGTGATGATTAATCAATTTGGGCCTGAGAGCCATGGAGGCCATCTTGGTGTTGCCAGCATTCTGGCAAAACTCTGGTTTGCTAGAGGGAGACTAAGAAAGCTCTGGGGACTGATGGCGGCCTGGAGAGGGAACAAGGAGAAGACAGTCCCCATGTAGTAGCACAGCTCCACCTGCTAATGGCTGAGCACGCTGCTTGGTGAGGAGAGGGGCAGAGGATGAGTGGGAACCTGTGAGCCACTTACACAGGGTGAGCCAGCAGCACGCAGGGAGGAAATTATGGATGGGGACACGGACGACCCTGGGATTGCATTTAGAATGCCCAATTACCATTCAACTGGGAAATGACTGGTCTTTTTGGCTGCCCTGTAATCATCTCTCACCTGGACAATTGCACCAGCTTCCCAATGGGTCCCCATGTGAGCTGACGGATGCATTCGATACACAGTCACCATAGTGATCTTTCCAAAGCATTGCTCAAGTCCCGTCACTCACCTCGGAAAAACAGCTGCAGCCTCCCTTTCGCCTTCAGGGCCGACTCCAGGTGCCTTAGCTCAGCGTTCAGGGACCTTGGTGGTGGCCCAGTTGTTGCTATTTGCCTCATTTCTTCCTATTCCCCATTCTCTCCTTTAATGGCTCCAACAGAAGGTTTCAGTGGAGCCAAACGTACCCTGTTCTTTGTGGTGCTGTCTGTGCTGCTGCTGAGCCCTCCCACCTCCTCTATTTGCTAAAACCCCACCTTTTCCTCTCCCTAATTCAAAATCCACCTTGACTGCTCCTTCCCCAACCCAAATGCAGCCCTACTCCCTCTCTGTTACCACCATGCCCTAAAGAAACCTTCTGCTGATTCCCATCTGTATCATCGGGTATTTCTGTGTAGCCATAAACACTGACTTCCTGGCACCTCTGCAGTGCTCCTCCCCACACTTGGCCCTAAAGATGCAGAAGAGGCACTTGACCTCTAGAAGTTCTGAGTTTCACCCCAAGCATTTAATCCTCTTTGCAGCTGTCTGCTGAGAGCAACACACACTTATTTAGTCAGATGACCAACACATGGTTGAATGAATGAATGCATAAGTGAATGAATACATGAATGAGAGAATGAACAAGTGAATGAGTGACAAAGGCAGACCAGTGAGAGGAGGTTGCAGGGAAGCCAATGTTTACTTGCTCAGAGAAACAGGTTCTGATAGCTGCCCAGCACTGCACACGCTACCTCCCCGCAAAACTGGGAGCATCCATGCAAAGGAGACCATCTGTCAGGGGGGTTCAGAAAGACTCCAACTTCGCTATGAGTAATTCAGGACCCAGTAATTCTGGACCCAGCCCCACTGCTGACTCCTTATAGGTGACCTCAGCTAGAGCACATCCTCTCTTTGAACCTCAGTTTTCCCCTCTGTAAAATGAAGACTTTGGACACAAGTGGCTGATCAGGGAGTCCTCTGCTAACATGGAGAGAGCAGGGGTACTTCTCCTTGGCTGCTGGTGACTTCCAACCAACCCTTCTATGGTGGACTGTGAACGGGGTAAGAGTGTGGTTTTATCCCATGCCAGGTACAGAGGAAAACATAACAAGTGTGAATGATGGGAGGAAATTGAGTGTAAGATTTTGTTCCAGAAGTCTGGGAAATGTGAAAACCACTCCTGTGAATTACTGCAGGCTGGGAGGGCTTCCTGAAAAAGGCACAACATGGGACTAAAAGGTGAGCAGCACTTAAACATTTGGGGAAAGGGGGAGTGAATTCTGAGAAAATGTGAAAGTATCTCTGAGCCAGCAAGGCAATACCCCAAAGGCCCCCTGTGGTTGTCTACATGCCCTCATCCCTTACCTGGACTCTTTTTGGGAAGAAGGTCCTGTTTGGGCTCACGACAAACACATGCTTACTTCCTGTTTCCTCCTGCCTGCCCTTGGCACAGAGGGTACTGGGCGGAGGGCCAGAGCACGACCATCTCACTAGCCCTTGATGCCTATAGAGGTGGCAGAGGGGGAGGCCTGTCCTCAGCTAGAATTTAGGGCAGCTGCTTCCAGTCCAGGGATTGCCACCTGCTCTATACCAGGAGCCCAGCAGCAGCAGAATGGAGGGCAGACCCCCTGCATGCCCACAGCTCCTGTTTATGAGCTAACCAGACTGAGTATAGCAGCAGTTTCTACAGTTGGTGCCAGACATACCCAGTCACCCCCTCTCACTTCTTCCCAAGGAATCAGACTTATTCAAGTCAAAGCCAATTGTTAGCCTGATAGGCCTAGAAAGTTCTACTAATGATATTGACAATGGGTGCCACCCATGAAGGGACTCCTGTTACAGGACACATTGACCTTGCAATCCCTGGCCTGATCAGGCAAGATCTGGCTCTTCCCTCACTGACCACGCTCCAGGGTCCAACCCCTACAGCATGGCTTGGCCCCCACGACCATGGAGTGAGAGGGCCACTGGAAATTCCTCACAGAGCTGCTTCCTGAGAAAGACACTTGGTGGCTCCTTTCTGTGGGTGGTGGTTCCAGACTTACCAGAGAGGCGACAGCACCTCTTGCCTGTCTCCCTGCTCACCCAGGAAAAGCCAGCATGGTGTTTCTCAAAGCCTGGGGACCTTTATTGCCTTTCGATTGTTTTATTCTTTTAAATTTTGAGGTTTCAGAGCATGATGGTGGGACTTTCCAGTCCCTGGAGAAGGCTTTGGGTCTGAGGGGAGTGGCTTTAAGAAGATTTAGCCTGGTGATCTGCAGGAAGATGGATGAGAGGACAGGGCAGCAGGCACCTGGGGCTGTGGGGAAGGACAGCCCTGGGGCATCACCTCACTAGCACTAGTGTCTGAAGGTCTCAGCACATCCTGCACCCTACACCCTGCAGACTCTCAGTCACAACATCCAGGGGCTACGGGGAGAGATGTTTATTTAGAGACTGAGGACAGTTCAGTGTTTTGAATCTGGGTTGGGGACAGTGGATGGAACAAGGATGGTGGCCATGGGATAGGGTGGACAAAGGGAGCTGACTGCCTCAGCAGAAGCTAGAGACTAAGTTGGGGTCCCCTAGGGACCCCTTTGGTCTCTGGTTTCCAGGCCTGTGGCCACATAAAGCTGGGGGTTTGCCTAGAATTGTATCTTCCACTCAGGGCTTCCAGATTGGGTTCCTTTCCTTTCTTTCCTTTTTTAATTTAACAAACTATTATAATCAACTCTGTTTCGGCTGAGTGCTTGGTGTCTGGGCTGGGAGCTGGGTCAGATGGGCTCCATGAGGAGCTCTCAGAAATGAAAGACGCAACCGAGTAAGAGTAAGACGGTGGCAGGATCCAGCGAGCAGGGACCTTGTGGGAACCCAAATGAGCCCTGCTGGGTGGTGGAGTCAGGACCGAGTTCAGGAAAGGTGACCCCCAGAATGATGGCATCTCTCACCACACAGTGAGGTAAGTAGCTTATACACACCCGTGTTGCCAGCATTTGGCTTAAAGGACCTGCGTCTGTTTTCTCAAGTTCATCTCTCAATAACTGTAGTTTTTGATCCAATTCTCCAGCACTCTCGTCCTCCCCAGCTGCACAAACATTTGGGCAAAGGGACTGGGCATAAGTAATTATCCCGGAAACTCAACTGGAGCCGCAGGGGCATGTGCACTGGCACAATGTCTTACCTCTAGTGGGAGTGGCCCAGCCTGCAGCTGGGGAATTCTCCTGGGCTCCTGCCGGCCCACTGCTGGGTAACAGCACCAGACAAACATCGCCCTATGTGGCCCCTCCGAGTGCTCCCTCTCAGTGCAACTGCAGCAGAAATGACCATGCCCTGGCCGGACAGGTGCGCGTGTTTATCAGGGAAGCCGGCTGCATGGAAAAGGAAACTGAGGCTTAGAGAGGATGGAGGCTCTCAATGCTGCCCCTGGGAGAAACTAGTTGGGAACTGAACGTGGGTGTGTTTGAACCCTCCATGAGGTTTCTCTCCACTGTCCACACTTCCTGATGATTGCTAATGTATTTGGTCCGGGAGACAAGGGTGAAACAGGGAGGCCCAATGGTGCCAGTTCCCGGGTGGTGCAAGTGAGGGACTGCACCTCAGAGTGGGAGTCTCCTAGACATGCTACCCCAGCTGGTAAGCAGCCAGGCCTCCCTCTCTCAGGGTTCACCGTGAGGGGTTTTCTGGACCCTCCTAGGGATGTGAAAGGGATTGTAAATGCCACAGGACACTGCGAACACAGGGCAAGGTGTCTGCATTGTTTCCTACATCAGATTAATCCAGGTGGAGTCCCCATTCGGCAGGGCACATGAGGACCCAGCGTCTGTCCCTGCAGAGTGCCTTCCTCAATCCTCGCCTCACATAAGACCCGCATACTTATGTGACTGGAACACCTGGATGTGCTCTGTCTCCTGGCCCCCTACAGATTATTGTCTGTTGTAAACTCTCCATGCACACGGAGCATCTCAGAAAGACAAATTCTGTGGGCAGTGCCCCCCCCCCCCCATGCTCCTCCACCTCCTGACTTCCTGTGTGAAGCAGAGACCAAGGACATCCAAGTTCATTTCCCTATGTCTAAGCCAGATCCCTGACACTGGGCCCCTTGTCGGTGGGGACAAACAATGGTGCCCTGGTTTTCGTGAAGGTGGCATGGCTCCCTTCTTGGGGCACTAACGATCACCTACTGGTTAGACACCCTCTGTAGGCCCTCAGGGACACTGTCCTGCCCTCCAGAGCCAGAATGAAGCACAGGCAGAGCTGGAGTGCCTGGGGGAAGGCCCTCCTCTCCTGCCTGACGCTGCACCATGGCATCTCCAGCCCCTGACAATTCCATGGCCAGGTGTGGCATCCTCGTGAGTGAAAGCAGCAAGTTGCAGAGCAGCACACACAATAGAATGTACGTATGTCGACCTATTTTTTTTCTGGATACATTTTTACACATGTGAACACATAGCCAAAAGTCTAGGAGGACCCACCCAACCTGTAACTCTACGAAGCTGCTGTCACTGGGTGGAGAGGGTGGTGGTCAGATGGTAGCTTAGTCTTGTCTCTGACAGTTTGATTTTCTATGAGGAGCAGGCATGCTGATGCCATTTATGGAATTAGAATTAATTTTCAAATGAAAGAAAATGGCAAACAGTGAAATGACACTGTGACAAGACTGGGGCTGCAAGTCTGAGGGTCGCACCTCGCTATGCGTGTGTGAGCTGCTTGTGACAGCTGAGGTGCCAGCCAGGGAATTAAAGTCTAGTTTGGGTGGTGATTCCTCTGGAGGCCTGAGGCCCCCCTCATGGGGACTAGAGGATGTTTTGAAGTAGATACTGACAAAAGTAACATTCATTTACCACAGACAATTTGCAAACTACACAAAGTATAAAAAGGAAAAGGAAAATCCCTTGTAATCCGTCCACAGAGTTGTAACCACGGTTAACGTTTCAACACACGGCTAATGTGGGCTTAGACACGCCTGACGTCACTCTCCGCCCCACCATTCGCTCCGTGTACACTTAGTTCTCAAACTGTACAAAAGGGGAAGATAATACTCGCATCGTAGAGTGAGGACTAATTAACTTAGAATGCTCTGCAACTGCTCTGGGGAGCGCTCAGTAAGCCCAGGACTCGCTCTGAGCTAGCTGTCAGCATAGTGCCTAAATTCTTTACCAAATTGGGGTCATACAATACGCACAGCGTTGTACTTTGCCCTTTGTTTTACACTTGAACGTGTACACTTCTCATGTTGGCACTCTTGAGTCCTTGGGGATGTGCCAGGCTGACTTGCAGAGATAGCAATAAGAGCGTAGTGTCCTGTCCTGCCCCTGCTTTAAAGCCTACCATGGCTCCCAACTGCCACCAGAGTAAACTTCCCTTAGTTACTACTGTCCAGGTCCCACCTTTACCTGACTACTTAGCCTGCTGCACTCTGCATCCATGAGCCCTGAGTCATCCTGATGCCTCCAGCACTCACCCCACACCGAGAACACCTACCTTTCTCCTGTCAAACCCAGTCTCTATTGCAGTTCTTGTCCTCACTGTTGAGGTCACAGTGACCGCTCACTCCCTCACTTCCCAGAGAGCTGACGTGAAGAGAACACTTCAGATCTCTATCAGTGTACCTCATTCACTGCTTGATGCTAATCTTTGTCTCCCTACTACATTGCTTGTCTCTAATGACTGGGTCTTGTAATATGGCACTTAAAAAAAAAATACTCTAAGAGTTACAAGCTGGTGCTGAGCCCATAGGGGACGCCCACATGCATGCTGGCTGGTGTTTTTGTTCCAGCTAATGAGTGGGAGCTTTTTTCTCTATTGGTTTTCCTAGCCTCAGGAATGTCTCCTGACTGGGTTGGCTATCAGCTCACACACACAGACCCCCTGTTCCATGGTATGCATATCTGTTGTTTTGTCTTTACAGCATCCATACCCCCTTCTTTTCATGCCCTTTTCCCATTCTCTGACCACAAATTTAGAAGTCGAGTCAACCCTGGCTTGGGGCGGGGCCCCACCCTGGTCACAGTGATTGACTCATGGGTGGACACAGGATCTGAGCTGTCCAATGAGACACAATCCCGGAACTGTTGCTAGAGAAAAGGGAGAAAACGCTTTTTCTCTGCTGGCTTTGTTTCCAGAGGATGATGAAAGCCGCTGTGTGGAGGCGTCCTGCCTGGGGGTGGAGCCTTACAGAGAGAGTCAGACAGGAGGGGATGTTGGATGGAACCATGTCAGATGGTGATGTTACCCTGCACCCAGCCACGCCTGCAACCAACCCTCTCCCTGTGCTTGTTAGTGAAATGAATCAAAATGGCTTCTCTTCTTAAGCCTGTGCTTCTGCCATTTATAGCTCAAATACTCTAGATTCACACCCTGTCTCCTGTTCTAAAGCTTCTCCTATCTGAACTCCATTTCCATAAAAACTGAGCATCTAGAAGCTGTCAGAGGAGCCCATCTCCTGGTTCTTACCTCTGCTGCATGATCACAATTTAGAGACAAGGACCCTGAAGCTGAGAGAAGCCCAGCCATGTTCCTAAGATTCCCACAGGGAGCTGTGGACGGAGCTGGAGCCAGCATCTCCCAGGGCAGTTCTGTGCTGCTCTCCCAAGCCCTTTGGTGGGCGGTGTGTGCTCGCCCGTGCACCTCGCCGCTGCAGGGCTCAGGAAGCACAGTGGTTAGTAGTGTCGTGAGGGCTTCCAGGGGCAGCCATGGGGGAGCCCCCAGAACTCTAGGATTTATAAGAGCAAGGGTTCATTCCCATGCTTATGGGTCTGCAGGTGAACCGAGAATGGGCTAATCAAAGCTGAATGAGGCTAGACAGGTGTACTTCAGGCTATGGGCTGACTGAACTTGGCTCCTTGCTGAGAAGCTCTACATGTATTCAATCTGAGGCTCAGGCTCAGGGTGTGGTAGCGACCTTGGAAAACCTCTCATGGTGGATGAGGGACACACAAGAGAGCTAGTAGAAACATGATGTCTTGGCTCAAAAGTAGCATATCATTCCCAGCTGCATTACACTGGCCAGAGAAAGCCACCCCACATCAGAGGGCCAGAGGAATACGGTAGAGGGAGCTGCATCTCTGATAGGAAGAACTGCAAGCAGTGTCTTGGCAAAGGCCATGGATGTAGAATTCGAATACAGAGAGACTAAGAATTGAGAATAATGATCCAATCTACCATGTGAAGTCTCCATTTCCCCCTATCTCACCTATCCCCATTCCTGAATCAATATACTGCCAGCATTTCTACATCTTTGCCTCCACCCACCTTCATCAGAGATGCACAGAGTTACTTCCTGTTAAATTAATGATACTTAAACTCCTACGTGGGGCATTTATAAGTGTCTCTCCTTCTAGAACAGAGCAGTCATTCCTGCTTTCAGTTTCTCTTCACTCCAGCCATTCTGGCCCAAGAGCCAGGGGAACCTTTGTGAGGCTTAGATTTTTATCAGTCTGTATCCAGCATAGAAACCTTTGATGACTCCCATCACTCACAGCACCGAGCTCTAAGTCCTTAGTCTGGCATTCCAACACTAAAGCATTACACTACTTAATTCAACCATTACTTACTGTGTCCCAGCCTGACTGGAATGAGTGCCATTCCTTTCTTCATATCGTCATTCTCTATGCCACATGCCTTCTCCTCAGCCCTCCCCCTGGGTTGACCTCCAGATATTTTGTACCAGCCAAGGTTCAACCAGAGAAACAAAACCAGTGGGAGATACATAGCAAGTGAATTATTGCAGGAAACTGGCTTATGGAATTCTGGGACTTGGCTAGAAAACCCCAAGATTGGTAGGGCAAATTATCAGGAAGGGCACTCCTCTCAGGCTAAAGCTGTGGTCCCTTCATGCTGTTCTTGAAGTCCTCCAATGGATTGGCTTAGACCACCAGACTGTTCAGGATAATCTTGCTTAATTAAAGTCAAATGACTATGAACTTTAATCATATCTACAAAATATCACTACAGCAGCAACTGGGTGAAATGCCTAACTGAATAATCAGCAACTGCAGCCTAGCTATGTTGACAAATGAAACTGATGATCACAGTCTACCCCTTGTCAACTGGTACCCATACACATATCCTTAAGCCACAGTTAACCTCCAAGTAAGGTGATAACACATCCATCTCTTCACCTACCAGGTACAGATGCCATCAACAATTGGAAACACACTTTCTTCAGAAGAGAATCCAGTGTATCTGTTGTTTTATGTCTGTACCTTAGATATTGTGATATAAACTTAACTTTTATTAATATACTAGAGTCCCTGTTCAAGAATGCATGTACATGTGGGGTCTGGCTGGCCTGCCCCAGTAGGGGCTGATGGTGGCTGGGGTGGTAGGGGGGAGGTTGACCAGCCAGCTCTGTCCCCATTGGGCAGTTGGCCAGCCACAGTGTGTGTCATAGGGATCGGTTGTTCCAGTCATTCCAGTTGCTTGGCTTTTATATAGAGAGATCATATATTAGATAATAAGGAGATAAAGAGAAAAAAAGAAAACAAAATTATGTGGCTAATCCTCTCTAATGTGATGGCCATCTTGTGTACACATGAGGGCAGGATCTTTGACCACATGGGGGCAGCTGTCTTGTGTGTTGGAGTGATGGTCAATTGGCATATTATTCTTTTATTAGATAGGATAGAGGCCTGGTACATGGGTGGGGGCCAGCTGGTTTGGCCTGAAGGGTGTCCCAGATCAGGGTGGGGGTTCCCTTGGAGCATGGGGTGGCCTAGGCAAGGGGCCTGTGGTGGTTTGCAGGCTGGCCACACCCCCCAGCAACCCAAGTGGAGGCCCTGGTATCTGGGATCTATTTATGTTCTACAATTGAAACTTTGTAGCCTGGAGTGGAGCCAAGCCTTCTGCTCGCTCTGCGGTGGCAACCATTTCTGTTGGGACATTTACCTTCTATAATTGAAACTTTGTAGCTGAGAGTAGAGGCCTAGGCTGGCCAGAGCTGCAGAAGCTTATCTTCCTCCAACACCAGGGGCAATCCTAGCCTCTGCTCTCTCCAGCTCTGTGGCTGCCATTATTTCTTATATAATTGAAATTTTTTAGCATTGAGTGGAGGCCTGAGCTGGCAAGGGCAAGGTGGAAAGTTTGGCTTCCTCCATTGCTGTGGAAACCCAAACCTCCCTCTGCTTTCAGTGGCCACAGCCATCTTGGTTGGGGTTTATTTTCATATTTGATCCTGATTGGCTTGTGGGCATGGCTTGTGGGTGTAGTGGAGGTGTGGTCGATTTGCATATTACTCTTTTATTAGATACTACTAGAGGCCTGGTGCACGCAATTCATGCACAGGGTTGCGGGGAGGTGCCCTCAGCCCAGCCTGCAACTTCTCCAATCTGGGACCCTTCAAGGGATGTCCGACTGCCCATCCAGGCCTGATCCCACTGGGCAGTCAGGCATCCCTCTCACAATCTAGGACTTCTGGCTCCCAACTGCTCACCTGCCTGCCTTCCTGATTGCCTCTAACAACTTCTGCCTGCCAGCCTGATTACCCCCTATTCATACCCCTGCCAGCCTGATTGATGTCTAACTGCTCCCTTGACAGCTTGTTTGCCCCCAACTTCCCTCCTCTGCTGACCTGGTCACCCCTAACTGCCCTCCCCTGCAGGCTTGACTGCCCCCAAATACCTGCCCTTACAGGCCCAGTCCTTTCCAAGTGCCCTCCATGGTAGGACTCCCCTGCAGGCCTGATCACCCTAACTTCCCTTCCCTGTAGGCCTGGTTTCCCCCAACTGCTCTCCCCTGCATGCCTGGGTTCCCCCCAACTGCCCTTCCCTGCAGGCCCAGTCTATACTAACTTCCCTCCTTTGCTGGTCTGGTCACCCTTAACTGCCCTCCCCTGCAGTCTTAATCACCCCCAACTGCCCTCCCTTGCAGGCCTGGTCCCTCCCAACTGCCCTCCCCTGCTGGCCATCTTGTGGTGGCCATCTTGTGTCCACATGAGGGCAGGATCTTTGACCACATGGGGGCAGCCATCTTGTGTGTTGGAGTGATGGTCAATCTTCATATTATTCTTTTATTAGATAGGATAGAGGCCTAATTCATGGGTGAGGGTCAGCTGGTTTGCCCTGAAGGTGTGTCCCAGATCAAGATAGGGGTTTCCTTGGGGGGTGGGGTGTCTTGGACGAGGGGCCTTTGGTGGTTTGCAGCCTGGCCACACCCTCCAGTGACCCAAGTGGAGGCCCTGGTCTTTGGGATTTATTCATCTTCTACAATTGAAAATTTGTAGCCTGGAATGGAGACAAGCCTTCTGCTTGCTTCGTGGCAGCAGCCATTTCTGTTGGAATTTATTTACTTTCTATAATTGAAACTTTGTAGCCTGGAGTGGAGGCCTAGGCTAGCCAGGGCAGCAGAAAAATGGCTTCCTCCATCGCTGGGGGAAACCCTAGCCTCTGCTTTCTCCAGCTCCATGCTTGCCGCCATTTTTGTTGGGATTTATGTATCTTCTATAATTGAAACTTTGTAGCATTGAGTGGGGGTCTAGGCTGGCAAGGGCAGGTAGACAGCTTTGCTTCCTCCATTTCTGGGGAAACCCAAGCCTCCCTCCTGCTCTCAGTGACCACAGCCATCTTGGTTGGGGTTTATTTGCATATTCACTCCTGATTGATTGGTGAGCATGGCTTGTGGGTGTAGCAGAGGTGTGGTCAATTTGCATATTAATCTTTTATTAGATAGGATGCTGAAAGTTATTCTTTAAGAAGAGGAAAAGGAGGAAAGGTGGCTGCTTTAAACTAGAGCATGAATGGAACTGGAGAGCATTATGCTAAGTGAAATAAACCAGTCAAAGAAAGATAAGTATGATCTTTCTCATATGATCTCACATGATCTCACTCATTTATGGAATATAACAAACAACATAAACTGATGAACAAAAACAGATCCAGAGACAGAGAAACATTGACTGTCAAACCTCAGAGGGAAGGTAGGAGAGGGTAGGGGTAAGGGGAAGAGATCAACCAATTGACTTATATGCATGCATATAAGCCTAGCCAATGGACTCAGACACCAGGGGGGCATGAGGGAGGGATTGGAAGGGGTAATTGGGATGAGGACACATATATAATAGCTTACTCAATCAATAAATTTAAAAAATGAAATTTCAATCATTGTACTATTGATATTTGGCTCTGATGATTAATGAGTTTGCTGACCACGGGTCTAGGCCTTTAGAAATTCTGCCTGATTTGGGTTATTGTAGCTCTCCATCCACTTCAATCACAGGGCATGATAGCACTAAGAAACACCCTAAGAAATGCTCTGTATTCCCGACACACTTTTCCTTATGTCAACTGTATAGTAGCAGCTCAGTTTCCCCTTTATAATCACCCTACCAGGACAGTAACTTCTCCTTTGCCCATTGATTTAAGAGGCAGGATAAGCCCAAAGTGGGTGGGATGGCATCCTTCCGCTCCAGGTCAGTGGGATCATTGTGGTGGTCCAGTGAAAGCATTTCTCCTTTTGAAACGAAGACCTTCAGACCAACAGAGTGTAAGGTCATGGGACCAGGAAGCAAACAGTTGCTAGAAAATCTCTAGGATAATAGTGAGCAGAGCTATTCTCATTTCCATGCTGATTCCTGGGCCCGTAAATCCTGGTGATGAGAAAAACAGCAGCAAGTGTTGGATGGTGACTTATAGCTTAGACAGCCCCAAGGAGGACACTGCCCCCCGGACACTCTGTGTTTCAGCCAGTCACTGCTTCAGGGAGACGAGAGCAGGGATACCAGAAGCTCAGGCCCATTGCCACACTGCATTTCACTTCCTGGATCAGAAGCAATAGTGTGGAATGCCCTGAGAGTGGGCAAGGCATTCAGTAAGTCCACACGTGGGAACTGTGGTAGAAACACTGGGTGCAGGAAAGGCAAACCCACATCCAGCATCACTGACCATCGTTATTCTAGTCCCATCACCCTTTCGAGCCTGGTTCACGTTTCCTCCTCTCCACTACAATGTGCATAACCTCTCAGACACTCATCTATTCAGGGCACTTACTGAAGATCATCTGTGTGCAGGTACCCTTCGAGGTGCCAAGGAAAGACACGGTCCCTGACATACATGCATTAGTGAAATGGAGTCAGTGGACCATGCCTGTGTTCTCATGGCCCAGTGGTTACTGTGTGAGCTCGCTGCTGGCAGTTTTCTCCGCTCGGTCAGACTGGTTGGTCTTGAAAGCACCATCTACATGTCCATACCCATGGCGATCTGCATGCACCAAGGACATAAGATGTTCTGGGGAAATGCTGGAAAGGCCCAGAAAACATGAAGCTAATGGTTTCACGGAAGCCACTTCACTGGACGGGGTGGGTATTTGGCCCTGGCCAGGGAGGCAGCAATGTGAGTGGTACTGCAGAGGGGCCTTCCCTACATCTGCCTGGCTGCCTCACCATGCTCAGCCATGAGAAAAACAGCAGCAAAATCTGCCTCCCTTTCTCTAGAACCATCTTGTTTCTGGCCAGCACAACAGCTGAGCCCACTTGAAGGAGGGCAGGGAGCGCTGTGTGCTCACAGGCAACCTACCAATCATCCTCCCCAACCATTCCACCTCCACCCCCTAGCACAGTTTGTGGTAAAAGCATTTCTGAGACCAGATGGAAACACAACCGCTGGTGTGTGTGGATCAGAGCACTGAGCATAGCCTGTCACTCGCACTCCCCACACTGTGATGCTCCTGAAAAAATGGGTGCTCTAGCAGCCACAAAGCATCCAGCCCACCTAGACAGCTCAAGCCATTCTCACATGGCCTTTCCATGTGAAGCCTCTCTCCCCTGAAGCCTCTGGAAGAAAGAAGTCCTCCTGACCATTCCTGCAGCCAGTGTTCTCAGGAAGGAGGGGGCAGAGGAAGGCATTTGCAGATCAGCATCAGCAGCCAGCAATGACAGACGGAACCATGTCTCCAGGGCTCTGGACCCTGAGCAGTGGGAGCCAAGCCCGGCGGTCTCGGTCAGCTGTACACCATTCATCTCAGAGCCGCTTAGGCCCTGGCCTGTTGGACGAGGCCCTTTTAGGCCCTGGTGGGGTGAGGGATTCAGGCTGGAATGAGCTGGAATCAGTTTCAGGGAGCAGTTTTCTCTCAGTTCAATGCCTGACATCCCCAGCCTCGTCATCAATTATGCAGCTACTTGGCCAGAGCTCAGCAGCATCATAAACACCCGCAGACCCCGGGCACCAGGAGGTTCGTGCCTCGCAAGGCACAGACCATTTGGGTTGCAAGCTGAGCGAAGCCTTGTTTACAGAAACTATCAGCAGTGCCCTGGGTGAGTCAGAGGCCCGTGTCCCAGTGGGCTGGCGGAACCAGGAACCTGGGTGACAGCCTGGGCTACCGAAGGCTGCTCACCTTAGAAACACGTCATTGATGACTTCATGCCTCTTTTGCAGCAGCTGTTTTACTACCCATGGAGTGGGTGGCTTCTCCTGCACCCAGGCTGTGTGTGATTAGATGTCATAGAGTCCATAGATGGACAGGATGTGAAAGATCGCCCTGCCCAACCAACGCTGAGTTTTGTTCAGCAGCCTGTCTCCATTACATTCCTCCAATCAAAGGAAGCTCTTTACCTGTTGCAAACAGCTTGGGATGATTTGAAATCCCTCTCTTGGCTTCCACCCACTGATCCCAGCTCTGCCTCCTGAAATATGTAAACCACATTTCTCTTCCATAATAAGCTTGTCAGTAAAGTCACCAACCACAATCCTCCTTTGCTCTCTTCTTTCAGCCAAATGTCCCCATCCCTTCAAGTTCTGGCCCATCACCCTCTGAACTCCCTTCTGTTCCAGGAGGAAATAGCCTCCTGCGATGTACCATCAAGTGTGGCATGGGGGGTGGAGGAGACCATTAGATAGGAGTTGGATACACTGGGTTTGTAGCCAGGGTCTCTCTATAACATCCCCTGGAGCCTATTTATTCGCCTGGAAAAGGTGGTAATCTAGGTGCTGTACGAGGTATCAGTTGTCACTCCAGTGCAGTTACTGGCATGCAGGTGAGGGTAGGCCCACTCTAGGACTGTTTGTTGACCCCAGAATTCTATTACACCTATTGAGAAAGAAGAGGCATCTTATTGGTACCATTGCCAGGGCCATGGGGATGTGGTCAGACTTGTGTGTCTATTCATTCTAAGAGTGAACTGTGATTCATTCTGTAGATGCAATTGAGGGGGACAAGATTCAGAAGATCTTGCTCATATGATTGTAGAGAACTGGCAATTTCAAAATCTGATGGGGAAGCCTAGAGACTCAAGAAAGAGTTGCAGTTTGAATCCAAAGGCAATCTATTGGAGAACCAGAAAGAGCTGATGTTACAGTATGCTAGAAGAGTTGCTTCCTGCACAGAGGAGGTCAGACTTTTGTTTCATTCAAGCCTTCAACTAATATAGGTAGGCCCAAATACATTGTGGAGAGCGTTCTGCTTTACTGAAAGGTTATCCATTTAAACATCCATTTCATCTAAACAGATCCTCACAGAAACATCCGAATAATGTTTGACCACATGCCTGGGCACTCTGGCTCAACCAAGAAGACATTATATTATCATATCCAGCCTACCTCCCATCCAAAGGCAGGGCACACAGAATGTGGGAGAGACTTGGGATCCAATCATGCTTAGTTTAAATTTTTTTCCTAAGGAACTACAGCAACAATAACAACACAAAAAACAAACAAAAAAACTCTCCTCAAACCTTAGGGAGTTCTTCACACTCACATTACCTAACGACCAAGCCTGATGCTCATTACAGCATGGGCTACAGTGACATGGCACAGCCAGCCAGCTCTAGAGCTGATGTATATATGAATATTTAGGTGGATATGTGTATGATATGTTTTTTAAACCCACAATATAGCATGCATAATGTAATAATCACCCTATCTAATAAAAGAGTAATATGCAAATTGACCACAACTCTGCTACACCCACAAGCCATGCCTAGCATCCATGCCCACCAGCCAATCAGGAGTGAATATGCAAATAAACTCCAACCAAGATGACAGTGGCCATTGACAGCAGGAGGAAGTCTTGGGTTTCCCCAGCAATGGAGGATGCCAAGCTTTCTGCCTGCTCTTGACAGCCTAGGTCTGCACTCAATGCTACAAAGTTTCAATTATAGAAGATACATAAATCCCAACAGAAATGGTGGCAGCCATGGAGGTGGAGAGAGCAGAGGCTAGGGTTGCCCCTGGTGACGGAGGAAGCCAAGCTTCTGCAGCCCTGGCCGGGCTAAGCCTCCACTCCAGGCTACAAAGTTTCAATTATAGAAGGTAAATAAATTCCAACAGAAATGGCTGCTGCCACAGAGCAAGCAGAAAGCTTGGATACACTGGGGTGAGGGATTCAGGCTGGAATGAGCTGGAATCAGTTTCAGGGAGCAGTTTTCTCTCAGTTCAATGCCTGACATTCCCGGCCTCATCATCAATTATGCGGCTACTTGGCCAGAGCTCAGCAGCATCATAAACACCCGCAGACCCCGGGCACTAGGAGGTTTGTACCTCACAAGGCACAGACCATTTGGGTTGCAAGCTGAGCGAAGCCTTGTTTACAGAAACTATCAGCAGCACCCTGGGTGAGTCAGAGGCCCTACAAATTTTTAATTGTAGAAGATAAATAAATCCCAAATACCAAGGCCTCTACTTGGGTTGCTGGGGGGCATGGCCTGACTGCAAACCACCACAGGGCCCTCGCCCAGGCCACCCCACCCCCCAAGGGAATCTCCACTCTGATCTAGGACATCCTTCAGGGCAAACCAGCTGGCCCCACCCATGTACCAGACCTCTATCCTATTTAATAAAAGAGTAATATGCAGATTGACACAAAACGGCTGCCCCCATGTGGTCAAAGATCCTGCCTGCATATGGACACAAGATGGCCAGCAGCAAAGGGCTGTTGGGAAGGACCGACCTGCAAGGGAGGGCAATTGTGGGCAATCAGGTCAGCAGGGAAGAGCAGTTGGGAGGGACCAGCCCTACAGGGGAGGGAAGTTAGGGGTGAACAGGTCAGCAGAGGAGAGAAGTAGTGGGCAAACAGGCTGGTAGGGGAGCAGTTAGACATCAATCAAGTTGGCAGGGGAGTAGTTAGGGGGTGATCAGGCTGGCAGGCAGAAACAGTTAGGGGCAATCAGGAAGGCAGGCAGGTGAGCAGTTGAGAGCCAGCAGTCCTGGATTGTGAGAGGGATGTCTGACTGCCCATTTAGGCCCAATCCCACTGGGCCTAAACTTGGAGTTTGACATCCCTCGAAGAGTCCCAGATTGGAGAGGGAGCCAGCTGGGCTGAAGGATGCCCCTCCTCTATGCACTAATTTTGTGCACCAGGCCTCTAGTCCTATCTACTAAAAGAGTAACATGCAAATGTGACCGTACCTTGGCTCCTGATTGGCTATGCTACCAGCCAATCAGGAGCGGAGGGTGTGGCTGGGGAATGTGGCCCTGGCACGCCTGGCTGCTTCCCTTCATGCCAGTGCCCACAGGGAACCCTTCACTTCATGCTGACAGGGGCAGGGAATGAAGCATGGACCACGCCTCTGCGCACGGCACTTTCGAGGGCCTAGCGAGTGGGAGAGGCTCGGTCCGTGAGGTGTTTGTGGTGCGGGAGGGCTGGGCCAGAACAACACCATACTTTCAAAGCAAGTTGTTTCCCACTTAAATATCCTCTGATGAGTATCTTTAAAAAATAAGTAAATATTCAGCCATTGTCACACCTTGAAAAGTTAAGGTAATTCCTTAATATCACCTAATATCCACTGTATGTTCAAATGTCTTTGTTTCAAACATGCCTTTTACTATTGTTTTGCCCCCTCCAGAGGCTACCCAAGGTCTTATTTCAGCCATGATGTTGGGCTGCTTCCCCTGACCATAAGTTCCCAATGCACTTCCAGCCAGAGTTAAAGGGGGCTTCTTCTGTTTTTAAGACATCACTATATCCAGTGCCTGCCAGGCCCCTGTGAAAGCACTACTCCTTAGGCCCGGGGTGCTAGGAGCTGAAGCAGAGAGGCTGTGAGGCCCAGCTCACCCAGGATGCTGGCCCTCCATCACCCTCTCCCAATTATCCTGGCCCAGCCTTCCCTATGCATACCTGGTCACGGAGAGCGTGAGGTGGTCCTGGCAGCTGGACGGGAGGCCTATACCCTCCCCCAATCCAGAGGGGCTTGACAGGGGACCTCAGGCCTGGACCCCCGCCCCAGAACCAGGCCAGAGGACCTGAGGCCATTTCCTCCACCCAGTGGGGCTTGACGGGGGACCTCAAAATGTACTTCCTATCATGGTGCTGGGCTAGTGTACTTCAGACTGCTCCCCTCACCCCAGCTCCAGGCTGGGGGACCTCAGGCAGTGCCTCCCACTTGGTGCAGCTTGGCAGGGGACTGCAGGCCACACTCCCAACCTAGCAGGGCTTGACAGGGGACCTCAAGGTGTACTTCCCATCCTGGTGCTGGGTTAGGGGACCTCAGACTGTTCTCTCCACCTGGCAGGGCTTGACTGGGGACCTCAGGCTATGCCCCCACCTGGCAGGTCTTGACAGAAGACCTCAAGCTGCACCCACACCCCGGCACCAGGCTAAGGGACCTCAGACCATACCCTCAGCCCCAGCACCAGGCCAGGGGACTTGAGGCTGTGCCCTGCCTTCCTGACTGGGCTTGACAGGGGACCTCAGGCTGTGCCCCCCACCCAGCTGGGCTTCACAGGGGACCTGAGCTTGAGCCCCCATGCCAGTGGGGATTGACGGGGGACCTGAGGCTGTGCCTCCCTCCTGGTACTGGGCCGGTGGACCTGAGGCTTGCTCCTCTGCCTGGTGGGGCTTGACAGGGGATCTCAGGCCATGCCCCCTACCCAGCAGGGCTTGACAGGGGATCTCAGTTCATATCTTTCACCTGGTGGGACTTGATGGGGAATCTCAGGCCATGCCCCCCATCCTGGTGCTGGGCATGGGGACCCGAGGACACCCCCTGCCCTGCAGGGCTTGACAAGGGTTGGACTGGCAGAGTCTGGATCTACCCCGACGTGGGGGGGGGGCGCTATGTCTGGGTCTCATGTGATTTTGAGGCACAAGTGAGTGAGTGGGGACTTGACTCTGGGTCCCATGGTGTGCCCCAGACTTTGACAGGAAGGTTTTCATATACATTTTACTAATTTTCCTTCGTCTCTGATACCTCTCTTATAGAGAAAGAGCAAATAGCAATATTAAATTATTTCCTCTAATTAATACCCCTTTAATGTGCGTGAATTTTGTGCACTGAGCCACTAGTTTATAATAAAGATATTAATTTATTCACTAAGATGTAAACAGCATTCATCTCTCCATATTAGAATCATGGGTCTTTTTCTTCCTTTAACTTGCATGTATTATATACCATTCCCATTACGATCTTGTTCCTCCTGGTAAAATAAGTAATAAATAAAGTTTTTCAAGTCAACAAGATAATTTTTATGTAGACATTTCTGTCGTCTAAAAAAATCCAGAAATCTCCAAAGTACACATGGCAGCACCTTATTTGTCTGAGTTATGTTTTGGCTAAATTTAACTAAACTTCTACATGCCAAAGCCTGTGGGTTTTGCTGTTGATATTCCTATTTTGGTTAAAAAGTGCTTTAAATATTTTTGATAAGGTTTTTTTTAAAGCGCTTCATAAAAACTGTTAAGTCCTGTGCACACATCAGTTCTTTCTAGAAAACAGCCCAGTCTTAGACACTGGGCACAATTAATTTCTTCTCCATCTTGTTTACAAATAACCATTACTTTCTCTACTCTCAGCTGTCACTTCTACTAGGTCATCAGGGCTCTTATCTTTTCACAATAATTATGTGTCTGAGGCTCCTTGGGGGAAGGAGCATGTCTCCTCTTTGGGGTCATCGCATGGGCTGTGGAGTAGCTTTTCTCACCTTTTGGTTTACAGGGCATCACTATGTGTCAGGTTTCTCAAGCTTGGCACATTTGGGGCTGGATAATTCTTTGTTGTGGGCACTGTTCTGGTCACTGTAGGAGATTTAGCATCATTACTGGCCTCCACCCACTAGATTACAGTAGCAAGCCCCAAGTTGTGACAACCAAAAATGTCTCAATATGCCGAATATTTCCTGGGGGGGGGGGAGCAAATGGCCCCTGGTTGGAAACCACTACTGTGTTTCACTAACTGTCCATAACCTTTAAAACACAGGGGAAGAAAGGCTGGTCAGAGAAGCAGCTGGAGGGACAGAGAAAGGCCATGGCCCACCTGGTGCTCCCTGCGCCCTCTGATTGGATCTGATTGACATGTGTGTCTGGAATCCCACACTGCTGCAAGCAGGTTACCCCTCTCAGGAGCACTTTCGGAGACAGGCAGCATGGAAGCCAGTGCTGAGAGGTTGCTGGAAAGAAACCCCTAGATGGTGGGAAAGAGGGTCTTTGTGTTTGCAGAGCATTGGAAAAGCTAAAGGAAAACCAAACTGGACAATAGGTGATGAGGGATGTGTGGGACTTGGAATGCTGGGCCCAGGCCTCAGCTGGGTCAGATTCCCTCAGAGTCAGCCAGACACTCCCAGCACCTTCCTTCACACTGTTCCCTGAGAGCCAGGCCGGCTGCTTGGGATGTCGGTTCAGCACAGAGGGGTTGGGAGGAAGAAAGGAAAATGCCCTTCCTGATATCCTCCATGTCCTCATCTGTCATTCGGTGCCACTTTTAGCCTTGGTGTGAAAAAACTCCCAATTTGGAGCTGGGAGCTGATGAAGGGGGGTGGGAGGGGGGTCATGCTTAAAAAGCAATTAGTGAAGGTTCATGGCTCTGCGAGGTGTCCTGGGACCTAAATTCTCCAGTTGTCCCTCATGAGAACAGCCCATCCTACACATATTCTGAGAATATCTTCCACCAAACTCAGACTTGAGCACCTCTGAGGGCTCCCTGCTTACTGGTAGGTAAATCTCAACTGCACCCCATGATCAAATTCACTTTGGCTTCCTGGCACCGAAGAGGCTCCACAATCCATAGAGGGAACTCTGCTTGTTTGGGCACTTTACAGGGCTCCAGGCTGTGATGTCATAGCCAACTCTACCTAGCAGGATTGTTCATGCATTGATCACTAACACCCAAACTCTCAAAGGGAACCCGGACTGCAGGTCCTTCCACTTGACTGTTCCTAATTGGGGCTGAAGACAAGATGCTTGAGGAAAACATGAGACTTACATGTCAGTAACAAAATACAATATCCCAAATTCCCAGACACGTATTTCATAGCAAAGTCAGGAAACCCGGCAGCCCGTTTTACATAAGGACAAATTTGTCCCTGCACTGTAGCCCTGTGAGTGCATCTTTATTGGGGTGGTGGGGGTGAAGGTAGCCAGACTAGAGGAGGTTTTGAGGAAAACCAAAGCAATCAAAAGACTGAGGGACAGTAATAAAAAATAATTAGCCACCTATCTATCTACACTCATAAAACCATCAAGATTGTGAGCATATACTTCACCCTTCCAAAATTCCCTCTCCCCACCTTAGCCCTTTCCCATCCTCCTTCTGTAGTCTTCAGCAATCAATCAGGGGCCTTCTCTGACTATATATTCTATTGTATATCCCAGAGTTTTACACCAATGGAATCACAGAGTATACACTTGTTTTGTCCAGTTTCTTTCACTCTGCACAATTATGTTAAGATTCATCCATGTTGTAATATATATACAATATCCATTCCTTTATAATGCTGAGTAGTATCCAGTGTAAAGGTACCAAAGTTTACCCTTACATTTGCTGATGGACATTTGAGCTTTTCCCAGGTTTTGGCTGCTGCAAATGAAGTTGCTGTGCAGATTCACTTACAAGTCTTTTAGGAACATATGCTGTCATTTCCTGTGAGTTACAACTGAGGAGTGAATGGGTCATACCTTGGGTGTATATTTAACTTTTTAAGAAATTTACAAAGTTTTACATGGCCATCAACAATGTGTGAGTGCTCTGGATCATTCCCTTCTCATCAGCACTTATCATGGACAATCTTTTAGTTTTAGTCACAGAGTAGAAAATGATGTATTCTTATGGCTTTTAATCTGCATTTTCCTAGTGCTAATGAAGATGATCTCCCTATTTTCTGTCCATATATCTTCATTCATAAAATAGCCATTCAAATATTTTTCCCGGCTTTTGATTGGGTTGTTTTCTTATTATTGACTAGAGGCCTGGTGCACAAAATTTGTGCATGGGGGTCAAAGGGTGTTCCTCAGCCCAACCTGCACCCTCTCCAATCTAGGACCCCTTGAGGGATATCCAACTGCCAGATCAGGCCTAAACGGGCAGTTGGACATCTTTCTCACAATCCAGGATTGCTGCCTCCAAACTGCTCGCCTGCCTGCCTCCTTGATTGCCTCTAACCGCTTCTGTGTGCCAGCTTGATCACCCCCTAACCACTACCCTGCCAGTCTAATTGATGTCTAACTGCTTCCCTGTCAGCCTGTTTTCCTCCAACTTCCCTCCTCTGCCAGCCTGGTCACCCCTAACTGCCTTCCCTTTCAGACTTGGAACCTCCCAATGGCCCTCTCCTGATGGCCATCTTGTGTCCACATGGGGCCAGGATCTTTGACCACATGGGGGCAGCCCTCTTGTATGTTGGAGTCATGGTCAATCTGCGTATTACTCTTTTATTAGATAGGATAGAGGTCTGGTGCATGGGTGGGGGCCAGCTGGTTTGCCCTGAAGAGTATCCTGGATCAGGGTGGGGGTTCCTTGCCTTTGGGGCAGCCTGGGCAAGGGGCCTTTGGTGGTTTTCAGGCTGGCCATGCCCCCCAGCAACCCAAGGGGAGGCCCTGGTATAAGGGATTAATTTATGTTCTACAATTGAAACTTTGTAGTCTGGAGCAGAGCCAAGCATTCTGCTCACTCAATGATGACAGCTATTTCTGTTTGGGTTTATTTAAATTCTATAATTGAAACTTTGTAGCCTAGAGTGGAGGCCTAGGCGCTAGGGCTGCAGAAGCTTGGCTTCCTCCCTTGCCCGGGAAACCCTAGCCTCTGCTCTCTCCAGCTCCGTGGCTCCCACCATTTCTGTTGGTATTATGTATTGTCTATAACTGAAACTTTGTAGCATTGAGTGGAGGCCTAGGCCAGCAAGGGCAGGCAGAAAGCTTGGCTTCCTCCATTGCCAGGGAAACCCATGCCTCCCTCTTGCTCTCTGTGGCTGCAGCCATCCTGGTTGGGGTTTATTTATTCCTGATTGGCATGTGGGCGTGACTCGTGGGCATGGCTTGTGGGTGTAGCGGAGGTGTGGTCAATTTCCATATTACTCTTTTATTAGATAGGATTATTTAAATTCTTCAAATATTCAGAGACAGGGCCTTTATATTTGCTCATTCTGTAGCTTATTTTCTTATTCTCCTAATGTGCCTTTCAAAAAGCAGAGTTTTAGTTTGACAAAACCCAGTTTCTCAGTTAATGTTGATAAAGTCCAATAACTTCTTAGATCATAATGATAAAATTATTAATTTATAACAAAGAGAGCTGAGTAGTTTCCAATATCTAATCATCTAACATCTCTGCAGAACCCAATACTGTTTGGCTCCATTGAAAAAAGCAAAAGACATGATTCCTAGTTTCAAAATGCTCATTGCACAGAATGGAATGCCTTATATTAGACTAGTGGCTCGGTGCACAAAATTCGTGCACAGAGTGGGGGTTGCTTCAGCCCAGCCTGCACCCTCTCCAATCAGGGACCCCTTCAGGAATGTCTGATTGTTGGCAGTCAGAGATGTCTTACTGTTGGCAGTTGGACTTCCCTCTCACAATCTAGGACCACTTGCTCCTAACTGCTCACTGACCTGCCTGCCTGATCCCCCATAACTGCCTCTGCCTCCCTGCCTGATCACTTCTAACTCTTCTGTCTGCCTGCCTGATCACCCCTAACCACCTCTGCCTGCTTGACTGATTGCCCCTAACTACTCCCCTGCCAGCCGGATTGCCCCTAAGTGCTCCCTTGCTGGCCTGATTGCCCCTAACTGCCTCTGCCTTATCCCACACCTGGGACCCAGGCTTCCTTCCCTCTGGCTAGCAATAGGCACCCAGGACCTGGGCCAGCTTCACTCAGGCCAACTGCAGCCCCAGGCACCCAGGACCACAGGGCATGCAGCTTGTCCCTCTTCTGGGACACAGGTGCAGGTGCAGTTGCTGGTGCCCAGGACTACGAGGCAGGTGGCTTGTCCCTCTCCTGGGCCAGAAAGGCAGGCACAGCTGTTGGCATCCGGGACCATGGAGTGTTCTTCTCCCAGTCCGTAGCCTGTCTGGTCCCTATTCCTCTCTCCCCAGTGTTGAGTGTCTGAGCTGTATGGCATGATGGCATGAAGGTGTGATGACTATTTGTATATTAGCTCTTCATTATATAAGATTTTAACTTGTCAGAGTCTACCTTCAAATGGATATTTTACCACTTCACATCTTGTATAGAAACTTCACTGTAACAAAATTTCATTTTTCCCATGCAATCTTTATGCTATTGTTGTCATGTATTTTACTTACACAGATATTACATTATTATTTGTTTAAACAGTGAATTATCTTTAAATATATTTAAATAATAAGAAACTTTTATTATATTTTTTCCTATGTGTATCCTGTCTTTGGTGTTTTTCATTTATTGGTATAGATCATTATTTGTATCTGGTAAAATTTTATTTCTGCTTGCAGGACTTCTTTTAACATTTCTTACACTACAAATCTGCTGGTGATTTAAAAAATTCAAATTTTTATACATAAAAAATATTTTTAATTATTTCTAAAATAGTTTAAAATAGTTAAAACATATTTTGGCTATTTTAAACTATTTTAAAAATATTTTCACTCAGTCTAGAATTATAAATTGAGATAATTTTCCCCCTTATGAGTACTTTAATGATGTTGCTCTACTATCTTCTCCCTTACAATGTTTCAGATGAGAAATCTTTTGTAATCTTTATGCTTATTCCTGTGTATAGTGTGTCTCTTTTCTTCTGACTACAGCCCACCTGGCACCTGGCCATCACAGGGCCCTGTGATCAAGGCCCTGCCATAGCTGGCTGGCCCTGCCCACAGCCCGCCTGGCCTAACCCAGTGATTGGCTGGTGAGTGTGACTTGTGGGCATGGCTTATTGGGTGTAGCAAAGGTATGGTCAATTTCCATATTACTATTTTATTAGATAGGATATGCATTATCAGTGCTGTGAGAAAGGATCAAGATGTAATGGAAGAAAGGGGACAAAATCGATAGCAAGGTGAAGTGGGCATATTGCACTAGGTCTCATCTTGAACTATCTAAAAAAACATTGTTTTGCTTTTGTTTCTGAGGAGGCCATCTTGACCATTTGTTTTCTCTTTTGGGTAGAGGATGGAATATTGCGGAAAAGACCTAACTTAAAGTAAGAGAGGTTTGTATCAACTGTGGAGAGCATGGCAAGAGAGGATGTCAAGAGGAGGGGAAAAGGGTTGATAAAGATGGGAAAAAAGATTAGTAGCAAAGAAATATCAAGGGAAGTCTCACTCATAAAACAGAAATTAATGGATTACAGAGCAAGGACATTAAGAAAGATCTTTAAGAGGTTGCAGGAAATGGGAGAATTAGGGCAAAGCTAGGCTGTCATGTGGAACATTTTACATAACAAACTACTGGTTAAAGCTAATATAAGCTTTATATTATAAAGGGCAGGAGACAGCATGTGCCTGAGAGAGATGAAACATGAAACGAGGAAGGACTTACTACTTCAGATCTGAGCCATGACTCTCATTCGGCTAACTTGGCCATGCACTCTATGCGATGCTAGGCCAGGCCATTGTCTGGAGCTTGGTCACTTCTGTAGACTCAGTGCAGAAGCCTCTATCCATTATGATGTGGGGACGGCACATGTGCTGTTTTGACTGCAGCATCTTAGGGAGCCATTTTCATGTTGTATTTACTCTGAAAGTTGTTTCATGAAAAGCATAAAAAATCAGGAGCTACAAACATCTTGCCTGCCACTGAGATACAGAGCAGAAGTGCACTGGAGTGAGAGTCGGCAGACTAGGTGCTGCTTAGCAGGGGCATCGCCCTGGGGTACCCGGCAGAATCTGTGCAAAAGGGAAGCTCTTCTTGGCTCCAGCGTCTAACAGGGCCCAGGCTGACCAAGAGGAATGAGACCCAGAGGGAGAGACATTGAGCTGGTAAGGAATTTCCACTTACAGTGTAAACTGTGAGTGATCACAGATGAAGACATCATATGCAGTTAAAATAAAAGCCCAGACACAACATCCCAAAGCAGCTCAGCAGGGACCACAAGGCAGCGAAGAGTAAAGGGGATGGAAAAATGGCACCAAACAATGGGGAGAAGTAGCCGAGCACATGGCAACTGAGGTCTTGTTTTTCTTTTGTCTCAAGACTGACATTTTTGAGCACCTACTACATGCTAGACATCTTACTAGAATATGTTTTCTGTGCTAGATGTCATCTTACTTTTTTATAATATGTTTTTTTAAATTTCAGAGACAAAAGGAGTGGAAGAGAGAAATACAAACATCAATAATGAGAGAATCATTGATCAGCTGCCTTCTGCATACCCTCCACTGGGAATCAAATCATGACCTCCTGGTTCATGGATTGACACCTAGCCACTGAGCAACACTGGTCAGGCCTGGGGTCTTGTTTTTCCATCTGCATAGTGTGACCATCAAAGCTGAGCGGTGTCTGTGCTTTGTTGGTGTAAACTGAGCATAAGATGGAACATGTACTTCTTTTCGTGCAACAACCTCAATCATTGCAACTATTTTTTGTAGGGTTAAAACTGCAACTAAACAAAAAATAAAATATAACAGTGGCTTAAAGTAAACAGAAGCTTGTTTATTTTTATATAACAGTCGGGGGTGAAGGGGGGCAGATCAAAGGCCACTATAGCACCCAACTAGTTCAGAGGCCCAACAACCTTTTAGCTCTCCACTTCGCCATCCTTGCAGTGTGACCCTTGTCCTTGAAGTCCAAGTAGCATTTCTGCTTCAGGAGAGAGAAAATGATGGAGAAGAAGGAATAAAGTGTACACACCAGCTCTATTCAGAAAAGGTCCTGGATAGTATCCAGACACTTCTGCTAGCATACCATTAGCCAGGACTTATTCACATGGCCATGCGAGGGATGCTGGGAGATGTGGTTCAGGGCAGCCACGCAGTCTGGTAAACATTCTATTCCAATGGGCGAAGGAAAATGAATATTGGGTGATAATCAGTGATCACTGCCATGTAGACTAATCCTTTACAAATTTCTAAATTAGGGAGAACACAAAAATATTGTAATGTGTTGAACCGCATGCTCATCACCAGTTGCATTTACATTTTTGACACCCAGAGTGTGCACACCAAGTAAATAATTCCCTAGTAAAGGAGTCCCAGGATGGTGTGCAGGGAAGCTGTGACGGCCCCAATTTTAGCACTAAAAGTCCCACATCATGGGCAAACCAGGATGGTTGGTCATGTTACATGTTACATGTCCTTAGGCAAGTTACTTTATCTCTTTGAGTCACAGTTTCTATATCTGAAAAATGGAAATAAAAATAATTCTAACCTTTTATGACTGCTGTGAACACTCTGTGGGGATATGTTCATATTGTTTAGCCAAGTGCTTGGCTCTGTAAGTGTTAACATTATAATATAGTGCTACTGTTACTAGAATTGCTATGGAGCTGACAGCTGTATATATTTCACCTGCGTTAGCCTTGAGAGAAACTGGGTACTATCCTAGAACAAGTGGAACTGAAGATTTGTGGTTTTAAACATTGCTATGAATAGCAAGGAGCTACTGGTTACTGAGAAATTTTCTTTTCAAATTTAATACAGATCTCTAATTTCCCTTCTTTTACTTTCTTTGTATACTAATAATTTATTTTCATTGTCATGAGATCAGAAATGGGAATATCCTGTGAACAGTCACATAAAGTAATTTTCTGAGATGTTATAATAAATTTGCTTTTAAAAGGTAATTTCAGGAAGTTTATAGGAAAGATAGGGAAATTTTTTCTTAATGTTCCTGTTTTGATTCTTTCCTTATTCCAAAAATATTTAATTGTGCTTTTTATTAGTTGTCAAGCAGCATTCCAGGTGCTGGACTTACAAAACTGAAGAGGCTCAGTCCCTGTCTTTAAGGACCACACTCGGGAAGATGGGCCTATAAGCAAATATGGGTCATTAGGCAACAAAGACAGATGGAGGTACTCACCAGGCTGGTGAGAAACCCTCCATTTACCTTGTAGATTCAGGTGGAGTCTCTAAAAGAAGTGATAGGTGAGCTACCTCCTGCAGCCCAGGGAGAGTCATAGGAAGTGGATCTAGGTAAGTGACTGCATGTAGGCAAAGGCACTGACATATAAAACCCCAGCCATCTACCAACTGTTGGTTTCTGATGACTTAGGGCAGCAATTTTCAACTGGTGTGCCATAATAATTTTTAAAACATGCAATACCTGGTCATTTGGTCAAGGGCACTGACCTCTTTTCCCTTAGATTGTTAAATTTAAAAAAATTACAACAACCAACACAACAATAGCCACTTGCATGAATGAATCAAAATTATACCTATTTTTTGTCAGATCAGCAAAAAAATATATTTTTTGATGTGCCGCAGACTTTTAGAAGTTTATGTGAGCCGTGAGATAAAAAAGGTTGAAAATCACTGACTTGGAGGGGGAAAGCTTGTTTGCAAACTCATCCAACAAATATCTTCTGAGCACCTATTACATGAATGGCATCATTAAATACCATTTACAGTGTATATACATACACAAGACACAGAGTCTGTCCTGGAAAAGCTTAGGGCTTAGAAGAGTAAATAAGATGTGCACAGTCAATGTAAGATACGTATGAACCAAATACATGTCCTCTCAAAACACATGCATTGAAGCCCTAACACTAGAGGAGCTGTATTTGGAGATGGGACTTCTAAGAAAGTAATTAAGGTTAAATGAAATAATAATAGTCGGATTTTGATGCTATAGGACTAGTGAAGGGAAGACACCTGAGAGCCCCTCCCCCCCCTCCTCCTCCTCCTCCTCCTCCTCTTCCTCCTCCTCCTCCTCCTCCTCCTCTCTTCTTCTTCTTCTTCTTCTTCTTCTTCTTCTTCTTCTTCTTCTTCTTCTTCTTCTTCTTCTTCTTCTCTCTCTCTCTCTCTCTCTCTCTCTCTCTCTCTCTCTCTCTCTCTCTCTCTCTCTCTCTCTCTCCAGGAACTGCGGAAAGGTTATCTGAGGTTATAGAGAGAATGAGGGAAGGTAGCCATCTTTAAGTCGGAAAGCAGGTCATCAGCACAAACTGAATTAGCTGGAACCTTGACCTTAGACTTCCTCCAAATATATTTCTACTGTTTAAGCCACCAGTCTCTGGTATTTTACTATGGCAGCCTGAGCAGATTAAGACAATGTCCACAGTGTACCAGAAGGAGAAAGAACAAAGCAGCCTTGAACTGGGAGGAGGAGAGAGAAGACTGGGAGAACAAAACAGACTTGCTAGAGAATGTGATCTTGAGTTGAGCCTTAAACACTTGGAAGCACTTAGATTTAGCTGAAATTGATAGTGAAGACCATTCCAGTTAACGGAAGTGTTATGGGTTCAGTGGACAATAGGAAAACACACACCTTCCATTTGTCTGGAGAGTCTAACCGTAGCAAGTAATATCCAAGGGTGTGGGACACACTGGGCCATGCTCGGAAGAGCTTTGAAAGTCAGGATGAAGACTGTGGGCTTCATTTAGCTTAGCATGCACTGAGGACACACTGCTAGTTGTAGACAAATGGAGTTTCATTCAGCATGATGCCTTCAGCAAGCAATCGGGAAGTCTCAGAGCAGCTCCAGCCTGGAAGGAGGCAGGATATTGGTGAGAGTACATGAGGCACCACCTGGGAGAAAAAGTGAGAGAGACACTACATGAGGGGGCATTGACTGGATTTTGTAGCTGTTGGATAGGGATAAGAGGAGAGTCGGAAATAAATACTATAACCGAGAGTGGAAAGCAAAATATGTTTATAAAATCATTTTGCTGACTTGTCAATCTCTAAATTGCTTACTCCTGGAACAGCCCATCTCGAAATGAGGAAACTTACGATGAATGGTGACCATCAGACCCCAGGACTTGGGCTCATTCTGTTATGCCAAGCTGCCACCCAGTTTCAAGTGATGAAGCTACTAAAAGTGACAGTGTGACCAAGGCAGGAATGGATTCTGGGGCAAAGGTAATGCTTTCCTTTTGGATAATTTGAGCATGGGTAGTCCCAACCAATGGGAAACTGCCACTATCTTTCAGAGTTCAAGCTGAGAAAGTAGAGCCAGAGGCACAAGTGCTCAGAACACTCTTGTGGAGATAGGAGAAGATTCAGCTGTGGGGACAGCCCACATTAGGATGTGGGAGAAGGAAGGAAATTGAGAATGATATAACCAGGATGATGTCAGATCAGGGGCATCTAAACAGGGAATTTTGGGACAGAACCATGGCCAATTGTGTCTATGACTCTATGTTCTAGAAAGTGAGGACTTAAAAAGAAGCATTTATTATGAGCTTGAGTGGCCCTGTTCCCTGGAGAAGACCATAAGCAACTATCTGCTTGAACCCATGTTGGATGGCTTACCTCTTCCCTTGCCTGAGAAAGAGGTTTGGGCCAGGTAAGAGCAGGCCCTAGGATGAGTTCATTCTTCTACCTTGGGAAGTAACAAAAGTTGGGTAGATGGGGCACAGCGACAGGCCTGCACTCAGGGCACATTCTGGAGAATGATCCAGTTGAGGAAAGGTAGACACAGATTTCAAAGACCTCGGAGATGCACGGCATTGCTTCCGAAACACCTCCTCTCCTCATGGCTGGAGCCGCAAAGGTCTAGAGCAGAAGGTGCAAGCTAGTGGCCCTCGGTCCACGGGTTATATGAAGGGTGGTTTTTTTGGTTTGTTAGTTGTTTGATCAGCATCATGTTCTGAAATGTTAGAATCACTTGACAACATTTAAAAATCTGACTATTTCACATTAAAAATCCAAGTTCTGTCTTCCTTTGAGACCTTGAGGAACTCTGGCAACCCTGGAACTACGTCCTCGTCTGGCTGCATGTACGGGAGCTGCCAAATTATCCGGGCATCCACCTCATCGATGCTCCCTGCTGGCCTATGAGACCTCCAAGTTTTCCATTCCTGATCTCCATCAAGTCATTTATTCGACAGAGGGGAAACTGAGGCCAGAGGAGGGCAGGGATGATGGGTGCTCTCCCTGTAACTAGCAGCATCCTGCTTTTGCCGCATTTGGCTGTTCAAGCGCTGATAGGCACTCGGTGACTGCTGTGCAGTGACCAGACATCCTTGCCCAATGTCGTGCGACACAAGCCAGAGGCCAACAGCAAGCCCGGAATCCCCACAAGACCCGTTGCCTCGGGTCCTCGGTCACAGCACCCTGTCTTTTTGTCCATGCAAGTCCTCGACTGATAAACAGCAGGCGAGCACAGGCCTAAATTCCACATCTCTTTGTGCTTTTCTCCCAGCCTCTTCTTTTCAGGCGGAGGCAAGTCAACTCAAAACAACAAAAATGTGCTTCTGCCGAATGAGATCCTGGAATTTCTCTAATAGGCACGTTGGGAAAAATGAAAAAGCTAATTACTTGAGGGAAAGCATGGAAAATGAGTCAGCTGATTGGGTCACCAGGCAGCCAGTAGGAGCTGATTTTTTTAAAAAAAATTTTTTTAGAGGATAATGACTTATTCTAGGGGATTTCATCCATGCACCTACAACAAAAATAATTTCAAGTGTCTGCTATGAAAATCCCATGCTGCCAAATATCACATTGGAAAATTAATGTGACAAGCTAGAGGCCTGTTTGCCCCAAGATCAGAATACAATGCACGCTCCCTCCACGGTAAGTTTTTCAGAGTGAAACCAGAACCAGACTGGAGAAGCTAGAGGGGCAAGGCCCCAAGGGTGGATGGTGGACAGCGGTCGGCCAGGAGGCATGCTGCCCTCTTTGGACTCTTAACCAGCCCCCAGAGTTACTGGTGACTGTATGGAAGCTAGTGGGCCCCACAGGAACTGATTGTTCTCCTGCTCATTAAGGAGCTAGGCCCCGCCACTGGGAGCCCTGCCACCTGGCTGTGATATGGTGCAGCTCCTGGGTAGGGCCTGCGCATGCTGGATCTTTCTAAGGAGCCAGAGGTGATTTGGGGTTCACACAGACATTTTGACTCTAGAAACCTGGATCCCAGGGCCCAGGTTCCCACTTGCTGGCCATCGATGGAATTAATGAAGCCTGGCAGCCCTGTATGCAGGGCACACTCTGGTCTTTTACAGCTCTTTGTCTGCACCTGGGCTCTTGTCTTTCATTGCTGGCTGCCTCCCCGTCTCTGGGGCTGATGCGCAGCCAGATAACAGTATATCAGCGCAGGCGGGCAGAGGGGCATGGAGTCGGAGGGGGAGGGGGAAAGCGCCCGAGCAAGCCAGCCTGACTTATTATTCCTTCACTCTCAAACAAAACAAAATCATTGGCCTGCCAGGGTCATTAAGGACTCCTGGGTTGTCATAGAAACGACCTTTGGGGCTCAGTGGTTGTTAATGCATGAGTGACTGCCTGCATTGTATGCTTGGGGAGAGGTCAGAGTTTTGTTGGTGGCGAAAGGAAGAAAGGAAGAGAAGAAAGAAAGAAAGAAAGAAAGAAAGAAAGAAAGAAAGAAAGAAAGAAAGAAAGAAAGAAAGAAAGAAAGAAGAAAGAAAGAAAGAAAGAAAGAAAGAGAAAGCACAAAGCCCAAAAGCCCAAGATTGGGCAGCTGACAATCAGAAAGAAGAAGGCTGGGCACTGCCTGTAGTGCTGATTCAGTGTCTGGGACAGTAACATCCTGTGCCCTGCACATAGTAGGTGCTCAATAAATGTCGGCGAAGATGAATGGGTAAATTGCTCTGGTTTATTAGCAATTCCATACCCCTGCCCCCAAGGACACTTTGACAGTGCCCTCCTTGGGAATATTTATCTACTTATTTATGTTGAACTTAAGTGCCTTGGGTGCTTTTCATTTTAATGTACATCATTGTATTTATTTATTCTTTTATTTTAAATTTTATTTTCAGTTATCACTTACATTCAATATTATTTTATATCAGTTTCAGCATGGTGAAATGATTATATACTTTACAAAGTGTCTCTCTGCCCCACCCCCGGTATCTCCAGTCGCCGAGAGTATAGCTAGGCAATGTCTTCGGTCAGGGTTCTAGTCCAGATCAGCAAAGCTATGTATGAGTTTTAGGGAAAGCACATGTGTCTTCATCTTGGACGGGATCATTTTATAACTGCCAGGGAGTGTATGGCCAGTGGCTGCTGCAGAGAAGGAACAGAAGAGCAGGGTCTACACAGCAAGCCTTAGCTTTACATGTGAGCTTTCAACCTACCTTGTAACCAGAGGTATGGGCATCTCCTACCAGGTGTGCTCTTAATACCAACTGGCTGGTGTTCAGAGGACTGGCCCTGGGGCTTACCCAGGTTTCCCAGGGCTCCAAAGCTTGGGTTTCAGAACCAGCACTGCCACTTGCTCATTGTGTGTCCTCTTGCATGTCCTCACTGTCCCATGTTCCTCGCCTATAGCATTGGAATTGGGCCAGGTGATGCCCACAGCCCATCCCAAGCCTGCTCTGCTCATAGCAAGACTTCCCTGCCTTTAGGACTTAACCTTCCAGGTGGGAAGAAAACCTTTTATTTCTTTGGGTGACTCCAAGGCCATTTGATCTGAGGAGACTCAACTTGGTCACCTTGTATGATGCCTTCTGCCCTCCTTCCAAAGAGAAACCTTCCCAAGATCTGATACCGACTAAATAGAACAAGCATATGGGGCTAGTCTGTTTTTCAATCTCATAGGCGCTGCTCCCTCCCTGGTGCTGGCACCCTCCAGGTTAGCTACAACATATGCTAAAACCCACGTCACATGGGGCTTGGACCTATGATGTAAGAACTGGGAGACATAGCCACTTAGCATCAACTGCCAGGGTGACTTGCTTTTACAGTGGGTGCCAGGGACCAGTCTGCTGTTCTTCCTACTTGCCTGGCAGATTCTCAGATTTTGCTCAAGGAGACTACACTGCCATTCACAGAATCCCATCATTGGCTCATGAGTTCAAGAGCACAGAACTGCAAAGCCCAGGTATCTGATGTGGGCCAGCCATAAGTGAACACATCAGCTTGATGAATCTTGCTTGCTGTTTGGTGAGCACTATGTAGGGATTCTTGATGAGCATGCCTATCACAGAATCGGGATGAAAGTCCCAGTGCATTTCAGCAATTAATTAAAACAACTATGATTTCTGAATTTTGTGATGTTTGAAGTATAGTTCAACTTTGAAAACTTTGTACTATCTTATTTTCTCATTCTAAGTAAATATCATTTCCTAGAAAACAGAAGTGTCCCAGCGGAGAGGGCCAGGATGGCAAAGGATGTGCTTATTCCCTCAGCACTGAGTGTGGTGCCTGCCCTGGAGGAGCAATTGCAATAGATGTTCAATTTCATCTAATTATTTTTTTAACCAGTTAACTACCACGCATCCAAAATGGAAACCATCCCCACACACCATGATATTTTGAATTTAATTAAGAAAAAATAATTTGCAATGAATATTATAAAAATAAATATATTACTGAAAATTCAAGTGTTCTTGAGTATTTTCAGCTGAAAATTCTCACAAAAAATGATTTTAAAGTTGATCAGGGCTGCCACTTAGTGAAAACATTTTTTTTATAGACATGCATGGTGTGTGGGGAAGGTCCGCTGCTTATATCTACAGATGCTTATAGCATACAGTGGGTTGACTATGTTTTTATTGATTTTATTTTATTTTTATTTTTAAATATTTTCTATTGATTTGTAGAGATAAGGGAAGTGAGAAGGGGAGGGAAATGTGGGTCAGTTGCCTCCTGCAGCTCCCCCATTGAGAATTGAACCCTCAAACCAGGGCATGTACCCTGACCTGGAATCAAATCAGCAATCTTTTGATGCACGAGACAACTGCCAACCAACTGAGCCACACTGGCCAGGGCTTTCAGTTAATTCTTATAAAATTGCAGGCAGCTATGATTTCCCTAGGATAGCTGAGGGGTCAGACCAGAAGGAGCATAACTAGTCCAAGGGCACCAGTCACTGAGAGAAGGGGCAGCACTAGAACCCAGCCCCACAGCTCCAAATATGCTGTGATCCTGTCTGCAGTGCTGCCCAAGCCCACTGCTGACTGAGCATCAGAGAGCGGAGATGCTAAATTGCATAAAAAGTTATATTCAGCCAGATTCAGTTTACCTTTGTTCTTATTTCTAAAGCCTGCACAATTGATCTGTGTAAGTGTGGGCCGCAGCCTGACACCCACTCCGCTATGTGTACTCAGAAAGCAGGTTTTCTCTGAGTCCAGCATCTTCTCTTCCCTCCTAACTGATTTCAGAGGGAATGATCTGTGCCCAGCTTGGACTCCAGCTCAAATCCCTGTTCAACTTGCCACATCCTCCATGTGGCACAAAACGCCAAACTGACAATGGAAGATTTTTTCTTTTCAACAACTGCATCTTCCCACCTCGAAGAGGACACAGAAATTTCTCAGAGTTTCTTGGGTTCACAGAGGTAAAGAGAATCCAGGAGCAAAGCATCATGGCTGACAGGGCTGGGGCTGAGGCTGGGGCTGGGGCTGGGCTGTTTCGAGGTCCTACAGCGACTTGGGACCAGTCACTTGCCTGGGGAAGTCTGTTTTTACTCTTCTAAAGAGTAAGGGAACCTGGAGTTGAAATGCTCTAATTTTGAAGCATGGATTCCTGTAAAGGTTGATAAACTGCAAAATATTTGTCTTTAATGTAGTTTAACACTAGGTTATAAAAGTGAAGAGTTTCCTGGGAAAATGAGCATTATACTAAACCAGCAGAACTGAACAGAGTATTTTACTTTGCATTAATGCTTTCCCTCAGGAATGAGGATAAAACCCAACATGATAAAAAATGTCTTGAATATTTGCATATAAAATATAGAATATTTGCATATAGGATTTACATAAAGCATGATGCTTATTTCCCAGGTGGGAAGGGAAGAGCTAATAATGTACTAAGTGCTTCCTCTGTCCCAGATGCTTTTCATACGGCTCCGATTTTCAACAACCCAAGAATCCATCTCGTGTTCCTTCCAGCCTAAGACACTGAGCTCCAGAGCAGTGACTTGCCCAGAGTTACATGGTACCCTGTCAGTTTCCTTATTTCCTTATAAAATCTTTCCCTCCTGCAACTTCAGAGGACGGGTACCCACAGGATGTAGTAATGTTGAAAAAGTGGAGTTAAACCCAACGTTTTTACTCATAGTCCTCTGTAAAGTTCGAGTTTTGAATGAGGTGTCCTCTAAGGTTCATTTCACTTTTAAATCCAAAATTTGAGTTACTTATTTTAACAGCATTTATTCTGAAGCATAGCACATCCATTAGATATTCCTGGAAAAGCATGCTCCATGGTCAAATATGTTTGTAAATTGTTATTAATTATATTTCCAATTAAACACCTATAATGCAAATTGTGTGATATCAAAATCTCTGAAATAAAAGTCTGCATAACCATTTAATATATTTCCTGGCCAGCAGATGAGGGGAGTTGGGAGGGACCAGGCCTGCAAGGGAGGGCAGTTGGGGGTGATCAAGCCTGCAGGGGAGGCCAGTTAGGGGTTACCAGGCCAGCAGAGGAGGGAAGCTGGGGGCAAACAGGCTGTCAGGGGAGCAGTTAGACATCAACCAGGCTGGCAGGGGAGTGGTTAGGGGTTGATCAGGCTGGCAGGGAGAAGTGGTTAAAGGCAATCAGGAAGGCAGGCAGTATGCCACTCGAATTGGGCCTAAACAGGCAGTCGGACATCCCTCTAGGGGTCTCAGATTGGAGAGGGTGCAGGCTGGGCTGAGGGACCCCCCAACCCTTGTGCATGAATTTCATGCACCAGGACTCTAGTATTTATATATAAATCCATTTATACATGAAGACAAAATGTGATGGTCCTTCTGGTTGTTTTTTTTGTTTTGTTTTGTTTTTTGTAACCCAGGTACATTCCCTTGACCAGGAATCAAACCTGTGATCCTTTGGTGTGCGGGCTGGTACTCTAACCACTTAATAATACCGGCCAGGGCTTCCCTTCTGTTTTGATTAGTTCCTTTGTAGGAATCTCCCTCCCTTGTCCTTTTGAAAAGTCAATATAAAAATAGCATGTTCACAGTGCCTATTATTTATAGAATTATTCCCTGGACTTCACCTAGTTAGTCCTTATGTATCCTTTATGTCACGGCTGAAATGTCATTTCCTCCAGGATGGGCTTCCTGACTGATCTGGTCTGCTGCTTCTGCTTCCATGACAACCTGGAGTACTTTATGAGGGCAGTTGTCAGAGCTAATAATTACATATTTAAGTGGTTCTTTTCTTAATGTCTTCTTCTCCCATGAGACTGTAAACTTCATGAGGACAGGAGCCATGGCTATCTTACTCATTCCGTACATGCAAGACCTAGCACAACTGGCAATAGCAGAAGCTAAAAAAAAATATTTGTTGGCTGAGTGAATGAATGAATGAATGAATGAATTTCCATGCTAAGAAGTAGGCCTCCTCTGCTTGGGCCCTACATCAATCCTGTAAGATCCTTTGCTATCAGCTTTGATGTCACTCTTCTATTTAAACTTCATTTCCTCCTTCAAGTCTGATGTATGCTCTGGTGTCTCTCATCTCTGACCTCAGCTCCCTGCTGGCATCTTTGGCAACATCACTCACAGACTACTAGCTAACGCCCACCCATCATAGCCGCCATGACCCATTCTCCATCCATCCCATCGGGCCTGATCCCAATCATCTATCTGGCAGATGGAAAGACCACCAAAGGGGTTTCTGATTTGTTATCTATAAATAAAATCATTGACTTTTCAACATCAAAGCTACTTTAAAGGCCATTTGTTCAACTTCATCTTTTGTCCAATGAAGAAAGTAGCAATCAAGCAAGGCAGGTGATGTGTCCTTGAGCAGAGAGTAGGATGAAAAGAAGTCTCTGGCTGTCCCTTCAGGAATCCATCCTGTGTCAACATTCGTTTCAAAACAGCATCTGCTTATTGTTGTTTTTAAAGTGAAAATTCTGATACATGCTTGACATTTCAAAAGTTTCTAAATGGACTCGAATAGTATCATAACACTACAAATTTGAACTGTTACTTACACCCATGTTTTAGATGAGGAAACGGCATTATAATGGCCATGAAATGAGTAAGTGGTGCTGGGGGGCCTGCTGCCTCCAAGTCAGATGTCCTCACTCTGTGAGCCCCAAGCACATGGAGCCATCTCACACTGTGGCAGCTGTGGGTCCTCTGGCAGACCACAGGCTGCTCAAAAAGAGAGAGTAGGGGGGTGGGGGTAAAGGAGAGAGATCAACCAAAGAACTTGCATGCATGCATATAAGCCTAACCAATGGACACAGACAACAGGGGGATGAGGTCATTAGTAGGGGGATTAGGAGGGTAATGGGGGAATAAGGACACATATGTAACACCTTAATCAATAAAGAAATTTTTAAAAAGAGAGATCACGTGCTATTTCTCTTTGGCGACACCAGTTCCTCACTCAATATATTACCATATGATAAGCCCTAAATAAACCTTTAAGGGATGAATGAATGACTGAGAAATGATAAATAATTAACTGAAGCAGCAGTTAGCTCAGCATGCTTCCCATGAAAGATGGGTAGGGTATAGAAGAGAAAGCTGTACATTTATTTAAAAAATTCATAGACACTGAAGATAAACATTTACATCCTTAAGTTGAATGAACTTACAGAGAATAATTTGTTTTATTGCAAATGGTTTGGATATAAAAATCTGGATATATCTTATTGAAACAACCTAGATTTGGGCATAATTGCAACGATATGTTACTCTCCAAATTGGAATCTAGAGATGGTAGTGGAAGGAAGGTGGCAACCACTGAGGGGCCCATGTTTTCTTACCATTAAACTCAGTGCAGCCAACACACACAAGTGTGTGTATATACATATGCGTAGTATTGGCTGAATGATTTGTGATGATGGTATAAAAGGACAGATTGTCAAGGATCTGTGTATATGAATGAATAGGAAGTACAATTTTCAAGCTTTTGGATTTATATTAACCCTCCCATAGAGGTTCTCAAGAAGTAGTTTTAATCAATGTAATATAATTAGTAATTAATACATTGAGTGCTTCCAAAGTGCCCTCTTTGTCCTTTAAAAATATAGCTTTAAACCATCCTTTGTCATGACATTTGTCACTTGCTCCAACCAGCCTCTTTTCCATCTGTATCCCAAGGTGAACCTCACCCAAGCCCCAGCATGTGAAGCCCGCAACTGCAGGCAGAGAAGGCACTTCAAGCAAAGTTTTATGACATATATAGCACAGCACCCTGCCTCTCAGGATTACGATGAACAAAGATGGTAAAGCATGGAACATGTTAGCACATTGCTGGGCACTCAGTATATGCTTAAATTCCAGCAACTTCCTATTAAAGCCTGGGGATGGCAGGAGGAGAGGGGGCTGAGCCCAGATTGCAAGTGGGAAAGGCGGGCTGCAAGAATAGTCTGTGGATCAGATAATGTTCATTTCCTCCAGGTCTCCTGGGATTGTTTTGGTAATTACTCCAGCTTCTTCAACAGCTTGTGATTTGTCCGGGGCCAGGGAACCTGGATTTGCACTGCATGATGCATAATTCATATGGCACGGACAGCAATTAGGAGCTAATTGAGGGGTGTAATGGTTAAAGAAAGGATCCATTATGAGGAACATAAGGGATGTTGGGAGGGAAGAAGCTCTTGCATCTGTGGAGGCTCGTTCTCCTAACTCAGCTTTCTTTAAGATGACTCCAATGTCTGTTGAAGGGCACAGCATTCCTCCTGCAAAGGGTGCTGGGGGTTGGAGCAGGAGCTGCTCCCATGCAGGAAGAGGGCTCAGGGTGGGTTAGGGTCAGCTTCTTTTTCTCATGCTCTTGTGTGGTTAACCTTCCAGGGGCACCTTGCCATGTTGACACAGTCTTCGGGTTAATATGATTAGAGGGGTGTACTGTTTCCATAACCATAATTTCTGAGTTAAAATCAGGTCCACCTCCTGCAGGGAGAGACCATCTGGGAAATATGCTTTGGTGAAAAATGATTGGAATTTCCAATATGTAATCATACTTTGGTGGGATAACAGGACGGCCTAATTTCCTGGAAAATCCAGGAGCTGCGCTATCAAATTATAAAGAGCTCTGGGCTGGTAGCAATAAACTGTGGCTCTGTCTATGATTACATTATCCTCTTGCTGAAAGGCCCTTGGAACATCACCAACTGCCCTTTGGGCCTCAGTTTCTCCATCTGCACAATGGGGAAATTGGGTAAGATGGACTTCTGAGGCCCTCCCAATTCCAATGCATGTTTCCATGCATCACATCCTGCCCTTCAGACTTGAGATTTTAAAATACCTTGAAAGATCAGCCTTTGTTCTCTGAGACCAACTGTATATGCCTTAAAACTAAGAGAATGCCCAGTGTGTGACTTTCACATGAGATATGAAACTTCCTTTTTAATTGGCTGTGAGGAGATATTTAAAAAAAATCGCTTTTCTAATGGCTTCTATTACAAAGTTAGGTGTATATCTCAAAATACTAAATTGAAACTATTTTGTAGAGGAAAAGCTTGTGCTAGCATCTGCCCTCTGGTGTGCAGGAGGGTGTGGTAGTTGAATCACAATGTGCCGTGTATGCTTTCTTATCTTTTCAGCACCCTGCAGGCCTTCACTTGTTTCAGAATTGTTCCATATTTAACTTTTTCTTTTTTTAAAATCTACACCTGATGATATTTTTTCCCCACTGACTTTTAGAGAGAGTAAAAGGGAGGGAGGTATAAGGAGGAGAGAGAGAGAGAGAGAGAGAGAGAGAGAGAGAGAGAGAGAGAGAGAGAGAGAAAAGCATCAGTGTGAGAGAGACACATCAATCGGTGGTTGCCTCCCACACGTGCCCTGACCAGGAGTAGGGATCAAACCTGCAATCCAGGTACATGCTCTTGACCAGGAATCAAACCAGAGAGCCTTTTTTGGTGTGCAGGCTGATGCTCTAACTACTGAGAAACACAGGCCAGGGTCATAATTCATAGGGCACGGACAGCAATTGACCTTTGAATCTGTATTTTTCTCTTCATCCTCAACCAAGGATTTTCACACAAACAATATAATAGGAAGCATTTCCTAAACAAGCTGGCTCTACTAGTAATTCCCATGCCTCCTTGGGCTGGGCTGCAATATTGCAGTTCACCAGTAGAGGCTGCTTTCTGACTCATGGTATACTCTCAACCTAAAGATTCAAAACTCATAATATACTAAAAGGAGAAGAGGTTACAGTGATCGTTTTGTCCAGATAGGCATCATGCCTAGTTTTCTGCTTTATCACATTTGGAAATTAGACATTCTATAAAATAATCTGCTTAACCTGAGGAGTGCCGTCACGGACTCGCATGCTGTCTCGTCATTTAAGCCGAGCACCTGGCCACTCTGCATGCCTTTTGAATAACGAGGAAACTTAGCATATTCAAGGTGGAGCTGGGTTATCCTCTGCCTGTGGTGCCAATGCTGCTGTTGATAAGGAATTGGATCTTTCATCTGCAAGGTGAGCTGTCAGGTCTGTCTGTATTCACACCAGCTCTGGCCCTCATTTCAGATGGGTTCTGCCCAAAGTAATTGACCTCCTGTGGGCTAAGGGTTTCTTTCTTTTTTTTCCCTTCAAGTAGCTTTCCCAACAATTTAGGAAATCCTTCCCCAAACCACAAAAGAATGAGAGAGATGTGTGGATCTACTTACAAAGACTTGTTTTGGGAGAGTCAGAGTCACAGTCGGAATACATCAGACAAAGGCAATTCATACTTGCCTTGAAGAATAGGCAACAGTAGGTACACAGTTGATTTTTCATATCCTTGTTTTAACTAAAACTGAAGCTAAGGCTCCAGAAGACACACTTGTTCCCTTAATGTATCACATTCTCTATGTAGGACGCACAGGGGTAGAGATGTTCGGCTTGCCCTGCCATCTCCTCTGGGTGCAAGGATGGATGGCCTCTGGGAGTCACGTCCTGGGGAGAATAACCACTCGGCAACACCTCACGTTCAATCTTTATTTTGAAGTCTTCCTGAGAAAGATGTCTCCCTAAAACAAAATTGCTGTGCTGTTGCAAGGGTTAATTAGACACAGAAAAGGCAATTTCTTTCTTTCTTTCTGCCTTAAATTTCGGGCTTTTCATTCTGAGTAACTGTTGACTTCTACCAAATGGACTAAGATAAATGCACACTCCTAAACTGAACTCCCCTCATTCTGTTCTGAGCTTCTATTTCTAAGGTTTTTTTAAATTATCTTTATTGTTCAGTTTATTAATTACAGTGTTCCCTTTTTCCCCCCCGTATAGCTCCCCTCCAACTGGTGCCCATCCCACCCTCCACCCTCACCCCCTCCACTGTCCTCTCCCATAGTTGCATGAATTTTGTCCAGTCTCTTGCTGCACTTCCCACACCCCTTTTCTCCCCAAGAATTGTCAGTCCATTCCCTCTCTATGTCCATGATTCTGTTACATTCACCAGTTTATCCTGTTCATCAGCTTATTAATTTACTTAATTTTTAGATTCATTTGTTGATAGATATGTATTTGTTGTTCATAATTTACACTTTTATCTTTTTCTTCTCCCTCTTCTTAAAGAATATCTTTCAGCATTTCATATAATATTGGTTTGGTGGTGATGAACTCCTTTAGCTTTTTCTTATCTGTGAAGCACTTTATCTGACCTTCAATTCTGAATGATAGCTTTGCTGGATAGAGTAATCTTGGTTGTAGATTCTTGCTACTCATCACTTTGAATATTTCTTGCCACTCCCGTCTGGCCTGCATCGTTTCTGTTGAGAAATCAGCTGACAATCATATGGGTGCTCCCTTATAGGTAACTAACTGTTTTTCTCTTGCTGCTTTTAATATTCTCTCTTTGTCTTTTGCTCTTGGCATTTTAATTATGATGTGCCTTGGTGTGGTCCTCTCAGGGTTCCTATATATTGGGATTCGGTGCGCTTCTTGGACTCCTAAGTCTATTTCTTTCACCAGGTGTGGGAATTTTTCGATCACTATTTCTTCAATTAGGTTTTCATTGTCTTGCTCTCTCTCTTTTTCTGGCACCCCTATAATTTGGATGTTGGTATGTTTGAGGTTGTCCCAGAGGCCCCTTACACTATCTCCAATTTTTTGGATTCTTTTGGTTTCTTGCTTTTTCAGCTGAGTGGATTTTACCTCTTTGTATTTCAAATCTTTAACTTGGTCCTTGGGGTGCTCTAGAGTACTTTTAGGTCTTTGTACAATATTTTTTTTATTTCAGTCAGTGTATGCTTAATTTCTGGTTGGTCCTTTTTCATATCCTTGAGAGTCTCCTTCATATCCTTGAGGGTCTCATTCATTTCCTTGCCGGTCTTGCTTATTTCCTTATAGGTCTCAACCTTTTCTAGGAGCCTCTTGATAAGCCCTATAACCGTAGTTTTGAATTCCATGTCCAGTCGTTTTTTTCCCTCCATTTCTTTCGAATCTGATTTCTTTCCATGTCTGCATGGTGGCTGCTTCCCTGAGTTGGTCAATTAGCTTTTTGTGGTAGATGTCCTACAAGGGACAGTGGCTCGGCCTCCCCAGTTACCTGAGGTGGGTATGGGTTGCAGAGTCTGGCTGAAATTAAGCTCAGGTTAATCATTGTCAGCACTTGGAGGGGTTGACCTCCAGGCCAATTGTCTGTGAAGTTCAGCTGTGCTCAGGTTGGATGGGCGGAGTCTCTGGGCCAAGCAGACAGCGTCAGCTCCGCCCTATATGGCCCCAGGAACTCTGTGCCGGGGCAATGGCTGCCAGCACATCTGAGAGAGAGCCGCTGCCGAGCTTCACTGGCTGCCAGGGAATTCAGACTCTCCCCAAATGAGTCTGCACACCCAAGGTCTCACCCAGGGTGGTAAAACAAAGCAGTCTGATGGTTTCCCAAATGAGAGAGCAAGTCGCGAGTGCTCTCTACGTGGTCATGGTCACACAGCTGTGCTGTTCCCAGGATCACGCGAAATCCTCACAAGCTCGCCTTCTCCACAAGCCGGCAGACCCCTGCAGCAACCAAGCTTCAGAGTGCGCTCCCACTGTTCAGTTTTTACCCCATATGATAGTGGGTTCCCTGGACTTCGCCCAGAGCTGGAGAATCAGTCCAGTGGGATGTCTTTGTCTCCCCGTTCAAGAAAACTGGCCGGTTTTCAGCCGCCCGCCCTATCTGCTGGTGCTTGCTCCAAACCTCTCTCCGCGCATATCTTGAACGCTGTCCTCAGCCGCTCCTCCAAGTCACAGTGTTTTATCTTCACTTTTATTTGTGGAATTTTCACTTGGCCAGCTTTCCTGCGATTCTGGAAGGTGTTTGTTCTTTTGTTAAGTTGTAGTTTTAAAATTGTTGTGTATGATGGCAAGATAGGTGTTTTACCTATGCCGCTATCTTGGTTCTCTCTTTCTCAGTTTTTTTTTTTTTTTTAAAGTGGATGGTCTTTGGACCTGCTGCTTTCTGCAAATTGGACCTTGACATTCGTCCCTCTGGTTTGGGGGCCAGGGGTCTTGGGAAGGAGGTGGATCCAGGCCCCTGATGATAAACTTCTCTTGAAGACATTAAGATCATTCCCATCTCTCTTCTCCTGCCCCCAATTAGATTGAACATCTTAATTGTGAAGCCGATCACAGTGTTCTGGCTTCTTCATTGAGTTGTCCAAAGCAACATCAAGATTTTTTCCTCTTCTTTTTCCTCAAAGGTTACACGTAATTCAAAATCCACCAGCTCGTGTTAACACTTTAAATTGTGCTCTTCAATGAGATTATCTGATATTATGTTACTCAATTACTTGGTTTTCAAAGATCGCTCTTGGTTTCCTCATAATATACGGTGCCCTCATCTTTGCTGTCTTACACATGTTGAAGCATCAGCAAGCTCCTGGGTTCTGTGCTAACTGTGCTGTGGAGGATGTCTTCAAAACCCTTTATTTGCTCCATGCATGGAAGCTTTCATTTAACTTGCGCTAAGCTTCAGGTACGCAGCAGGCAGGTCATAAAGAGGCTTGTTCTAACGGTTTCCCTGACCGCAGGTGCTGAGAGACTGGTATGTCCCCTTGTATGGACCCCCCCATTAGCAATTATTTATGGGATTCAAATAATATTTTTCAGCTTTGTAAACACAGGGGACTTCTCAACAAACTGCTTGTAGGGTCCCTTTAGGAAAAGCACCCGAACATGGGCAGAGGAGATGGATTAGTGTGGCCTTTACAAATTGTTTCGCAAGTGTCCCCAAAACCGTAGAAATATGTTTCATTAACAAAATAACCCATGTAGTACTTTGCACTTTAAAATGTACTTCTACATATACTCAAGCCTCATAACAAACCTGTCAGCTATTATTAGCCCTTTTCTCATCTTTATAGTGCTTATAAATACCTTGACCAAAGTTAGACAGCTAGCAAGCCATGGACCAAAGCCTGAGTCTTCTCTTCACCTAACCCATGCAATATAGTATCCCACTGCATTCTCCAAGCTGTTCTCTCTCTCTCTCTCTCTCTCTCTCTCTCTCTCTCTCTCTCTCTCTCTCTCTCTCTCTCTCTCTCCCCCTCTCCCCCTCTCCCCTTCTCCCCCTCTCCCCCTCTCCCCTTCTCCCCCTCTCCCCCTCTCCCTCCCCCCTCTCCCCTTCTCCCCCTCTCCCCCTCTCCCCTCTCCCCTCTCCCCTCTCTCTCTTCCTTCCCAGCATGTCTCCCTTCCTGCAGCCTCTGGCAACTGCCCATCTACTTTCCACTTCTATGAATATGATTATTCTAGGTGCCTCATGTAAATGAGATCATATAGGATTGATCGTTTTGTGTCTGGCTTATTTCACTTAGTATAGTGTCCTCAAGTTCATCCATGTTGTAGCATGTGTCAGAATTTTTTAAGGCTTAATATTCTGTTGTGTGTATAGACTACATTTTGTTTATTCATTCATCTATCATGGAGACTTGAGTTGCTTCCACGTTTTGGCTACTGTGAATAATGCTGCTATGAACATGGGTGTACAAATATATCATCAATGGCTGCCTTTAATTTTGGGGGGTACATGCCCAGATGTGGAGTTGCTAGATCATATGATAATTCTATTTTTAATTAGTTGAGGAACCACATACTGTTTTCCATAGCAGCTGTGCCATCTTACATTTTTATCGTCCTGTGGATGTGAGGTGGAATCTCATTGTGGCTTAGATTTGCATTTCCCTAATGACTAGGAACGTTGGACATCCAAGCCACTCTCTGAGACAGACATTATTCCCTTCTCTCCAAGTAGTGGACTGTGACTCAAAGAGGTGAGTAGGTGATATGGGAGTACAGGTAGGACTTGAGCTCCTGTTTTTAAATTCAAAATTTAATGCTCAGTCTACTGCATGGCTATTTCTCAAACTGGGGTTTTCAGTTGCATTCTCTGGGATTCATGGGTTCTTGGTGCAGATGTTCTGATTTCTATTAGAACCCAGAACAAGTGAGTATGAGGGATCCTGACCACTGGAGCTGTGGCTCTCAGAATGGAGCTCGTGTGGCAGCATCAACATCCCGAGGGAGCAGGTGAGAACTCTGGGGTGGACGCAAAGATCTATATTTCAGCAAGTTCTCCATGTGGTTCTGATGCCTGCTCATGTTCAAAAACTCGATCTAGATCCTCCAGGCTCACCTTGGATGATGCTTGGAATTAACTGGGGATGTGCCAAAGACTCCGACTGAATTAGTCTGAGGTTTTAGCCTGAGTATTAGGATTTTTAAAGATTCTCCAAGCAGTTCTGATGTGCAGAGAAGGCTGAGGAACATTCGTGTAGGGAGCAGCTTTACACCAAGGTGTCCCTTACATTTTCAGGTCCCATGGATGTGTTGCCATCCTGATGGCATCAGAGGAGCTGCTGCAGGCTGATGAGGAAAGACCCAGGGTGGGCCAGTGACGTCTCTCACACCAGGTGGGGCCAGTGGCCCGTGACCACCCTGCATGGACAGACACCTGTGGAGGTTCTAGTGTAGGGAAGTGATGGGATTTGCTCATTACCTGTCACGCAGCTTCGGGAACATGAAACTCCCCAGGATTCGTCCAGGCCGGAGCAGGTGTCATCATCCCCAGATCTCAGGTGTGAATTCAGAGATGGCAAAGGCAGCATGGTCTTTCACATTGCATTGATGTTGTTAATTCACTTTGGCTGGTTTTATTTATTTATCTGTAACATTCGAATGCTACAATTTCAGTACTGGGGGCTGTGGGAATCTGCTTATTTAGAAGTCCTAGGACAGTCTACATTAGGGAATTATAGCATCTGCTGCTTGTAGAAGCTGCATTGGTATGCTCAGACCTGGGTCCACAGAGACCCTCCTGTTAGAATTTGAGGGTCCTCTTTTGGGAGGGAGTCATGGTAGGCCCAAGGCAAAACAGCCCTTTTTGGGGTGCCTGCGTCTCTGGCCCATCCTCTGACCATTTACTTGAAGCAGAAGTTATCTTTGAAGATTTCCAGACAGTAATTGACTGAAATTTCTGGAAGGAAGTTTGGTCAGCTACATGGAGCAAAGTGGCCTCCCTGTTTGTCTCAGCGGCGGACACTGCTATCGGCCCCTTTCCTGGAAGCATTGCTTCCCATTTCAATGGAATTGCTTTGAAATAATGTGAAGAGATCAGGGGCCACTTGTCAGCTGTCATTTTCTGCCACTGAAACAATGTAATGTGGGAGAAAAGCACAATACAGAGGCAGGGGTGACACTGCCTCTTGCTCGGGGAATGCCCTGGGAGTAAGTGACTTGCCTGTTCCCATCTCTGAACCATTTGCTTCTGTGATCCTTCTTGCCTTGAACCTCTCCCTGTGCCTTCTCTCCCTAACCAACCCTTCCTATCCTTCCAGACCAGCCCTAACCTCCGGCCCAGGAGGACATAGACACCTCTGTTTTCTCTCAGCTGACCCAATCCTTGGTGCATTTATTCAACAAATATTAACTGAGCATCTAAGTGCCTGTAGGAAGGTTTTGGGATGCAAGGAACCAAAACCTGAACTACAGAGATTTAAACAAATGTCTGTAAACTTTCCTTGTATAACAAAATGGTACCTCTGAACAGGTTTCGGGTCAGCCTCTCAGGGACTATCTTGGCCTTTCTAGCATAGCAGTCATGCTCGGTTACCAGATGGCCAACCCAGCCTTCAGACATCCAGGTCTGCATTCGAAGCAGGAGGAGGAGAAGGGAGACCCATCGTCCGTGAAGGTCCTTCAGTTCAGGAAGCCTGTCTTTTCCAGAACTTCTGGCAGACTTTACAAACAGCTTTATTGATGTCTGAGAGATAGTAAACTACACGTATGTAAAGTGACAATTTGATCAGATTATTTTTTAATATACATATCTTATTGATTTTTCACAGAGGGATAGAAAGTCAAAAACATCAATGAGAGAGAACATCAATCACCTGCCTCTTGCATACCCTCTACTGGGGATGTGCCCGAAGTCAAGGTACATGCCCTTAACTAAAATCGAACCTTGGACCCTTCAGTCCACAGGGCAACACTCTATCCAATGAGCCAAACTGGTTTCAGCTGACCAGATTTTTTTAATTGAGATATAATGAACATATAACATTAGGTGTACAAAAAGGTTTGATATATGTATATATTACAAAATGATTACCACAATCTAACATCCATCACCATACACAGTTACAATATTTTTTTTGTGATGAAAACATTTAAGATCTACTTTCTTAGCAATTTTCAAATATGCAACACAATGTTGTCAACTGTGATCACTTCCAACGTATGTACATACATGAATCTATCACCACAGTCAAGACCATGAATGTCTCATTTTCTCCCACAATATCTTCTCCAGAAGGCAGGCCCAGCCTGAAGGTTTGTGCTTTTTGTTGTTGTTTCACTAGCCAGAACTCAGTCCTATGACCACTCCCAACTGCAGGGTGGCTGGGAAAGTCACCAAGGGGATAAGAGAACAAGAGAAAGGAGCATGAGTGCTGGGCTGCTCCACCTACTGTTCGGACGTGGGGAAGGAAGGGTGAGCAGGACAGGGTGCTGACCTGGTCATGCATCTGGTGGTCAGCACCCTCACCACTTGGTTGGCATGACCTGGTTACACCAGTGTTTGGGTGCCGTCATCCAACGGGCAGGCTGCTCTGCTATGAACTTACACTTAGAAGAACAAACTTCCTCCTCTGCCTTAGCTACCTTGAAACTGAGATAAAGGAAGGAAACTAAATCAATTTTTTTGTGTACCTCCTGTATGCTAGGTGTTGGGTGCCCCCCATATACCCTATCCTTCCGAGAAACTTGTATAGATGGCATGTGTACATATGTATATGGTGTGGCATTCTTTGACCTGGATTAGCAAGTCAGCCTGAAACCATTGCCTGCCCTCTGTCTTGCAAAAGAAGTCTCTGCACCAGGTGTGGAACACTGTTTCAGGGTGGGTTCATGCTCTGGCTCCCATAGGTCAGAGCGGCTAGGGGAATCGCCCAGGGCCTTACAGCTAGAGATCTGTGAATCTTGGACCAGAATCCTCATTTTCTGGTTTCCTGATCATTGTTAGTTCCACTGGCCCAGGCCAGGCTGCTCTTGGGGGGCTGATGTTGGGGGGATGAAAAAGAAGTAGTGGAAAATCCTGGGGAAGGAGGACTCCAATATTCAGCACAATTTGGAGCAATAAACTGACTGCAGGACCTGGGGTCCCTTCAACACTGACTCCACAGCACTTCCCTCACTCTCTAACTCAGAGAGCTAACCTCACAGGGTCTCCCTCACTCTCTACTTGGTGCCTCTCAGTGGTCCCTTAGTGCTGACACGATTCCTGACACTGCTTCTGCAGAAGTGGCAGTGCAGAAGTTAGAAAGGGGAGTGGATTTCCTGAATTGAAATCCTGACTAGCAAAACATCAGACCTCTCTGTGCCCAGTTTCTTGGCTCATGAAATTGGGACAATCGCCCTGCTCTCTCCCAGATCTGCTGTCTCTTTGGAGGTGTGTCACTCACAGGTGAGCCATGGCAGCACACTCAAAGAGTCAGAACTCCGCGGATGAGCTGAGGAGCAGTCTAGTCATTATTGGACCTCACTGGGGGATAGGCACAGCTCATCTCTGCAGGAGGCCAGGATCAGGCATCTGGGCACCCTCATATGACCCTCCCAGGTTCTCCAGAACCCTGTTTTCAGCCCCTGCCCAGAGAATTCCATCACCTAGGTTCCAATCATGTCACAATCAGTCGGCATTCTATTACTCACTTGCTTTGGTCTGAGTCTGAGGATCTCAACGTCAAGATTACTTAGGACAGGTTGCAGGCTTTCTTAGGGCCTTAGCTCTGCTGACCCGCCTGTGAATCTTTCACACTGTGGAAGTGGGCACCGTAAGATGCTCGACCCCTTTACAGGACCATCTCTGTGGAACACTGATCCATCAGCTGCGGGTCATGAGCTGGCTGGCTGCTAGGCGAGACTAATGAAGGCCTGCTGGTTCTCTGCCTTTGCTTTCCCCTCTGGATAATGGGGGTGGTCTTCATGGTGGTCAAATTGAGCCCAGGAGCCTGAAGCAGGGCCCTTAATGAGGGCTGCTTGGTGATGAAAGGCTCCGTTAAGCCTCTGCCACCATTATTGCGTTATGGAATAAATGTGGCCAGCCTGGGAGACGCGCACGAATAAATTTGAATAGCAAGACACAAATGCGGCCCTTAACTCTGACGAGCAAATAGAGTTTAATAAAGAGGTAAACTGAGACCGCTTTTATTTATTGCTGTGTAAATGTATTTAAAAAGGTATTGGCTTTCTGCAGCTGCAGAGGCCAGCTCCTCGGCAGCCCGGCGCTTTAATGCCTGCCGCTGTTATTAGAGTGGTAATGAATGAGCCGCTGTGAGTGCGTGCTTCAGGACTGCAGAGGTACAAGATTAATGAGACGAGAGCATTGAAAGCTACAGACAGCCCCTGTTTCCCAGCCATGTGCGATGTCTGCCGCAGCACCTCTGGCTTTGTTTGCTCCACAGTGGCTGAGAGGCTGTGGCGTGGACATGTCCCCAGGGTCAGGGCTATAAACACATCCATCTCCCACCAGCTTTCAGCCTTGGTCCCTATGTCTTATCCTTGCTCCTGGGGGGTGGAGATGGCAGGGGGAGGGGGACACAGCTTTTTCCTGCTCCTGTCTCTCTGACCTCCTGCCCGGGTCTGGATTTGGACCTGGACACTCCTCCTTGGTCTGGGTGTTATCCGGTCCCCTGCTGCACTGCCCTGGGTATCCCTGTGGAACCCTCCTCGGCATCCTGGCACAGCAGCCACTTCAAAGGTGGGGATTGTGTTAAAGGGCAGCTTTGAGGATAGATGGCCTGCCCATGTAGTTGCCTGCTCACACCTGTGGGTCCACAGCACAGGATGGGTGGCTGCCCAATACGGAGAAAGCAAAAGCATCAATTGGTGAGATGGCCTTCCCTGAGTGAGGAGTTTATAAATTATTTATAGAAGATTATTTGGAGGCTAGAATAAGCCTAAACTTTACTTAGGTCCTTCTATGCACATAGAATATGCCATTCCAGGACTATCCTGGCAGCAGGTATTACACCCATTTTATAGTATGAACACAGAGACCCAAAGAGTAAAGAATGATGCCCAAGGTTACATGGCCAGGAAGTTCTGGGTTAGAGACTCTCAAAGAGAAACCCACTCTGCAGTGGGAACAAATTCTCTTTCTGGGCTCAGGTGTGGCAGTGCTGTCTGGGCTGAAGAGCAGGACCTTCTCTCTAGTGGCTCACATTTCAGGCATGGCCGAGCTCAACTATTGAGAGCCATGTGCTAGCTGAGGAACAGAGATCATTGGCCTTGAGAGAGTGGTTATAAATAGTGCTGGGGTTGAGGCCCAGCAGAAAAAGCACAGGAAGTTGGAATTTGTGTGCTCTGGATGAGATACTTCACCTCTCTGAGCCTTCGTTTGTTCATCTGTCAAAGGGGTATAATAGTACCAACTTCTCTGCATTTTTGTGAATAGCAAATCAGATAATGCATGTAAAATACCTAAAACCACAATTAATTCTTAATATATATTCAATTTTTAAAAAGTAATGGATCAATATGCAGCAAGAACCTTCTACAGAGTTTGTATTACGGAGAAAAAAAAAGTTCAGCTTTTTGCCAGCCTAAGATGGACCCAGAGCAGGCCAGGCTGAAGAAGGGCTGGGAAGGCTCTAAGCACTGGTGGTTGGACAGATCTTCATCGCTTACTCTTCAATAGACAGTGTGGATCAGCTAAGTAGCTGTTCTGTGTTGGGTGCAGAAGACACACCAGAGACTGAGACAATCCTAGTATGTGCCTTTGGAAAGCTCACTGTTGGGAACACACACTATGGTTGGTGTTGAAGGCTGCGGAGTGGGGTGGGGTTGGGGAAGCAGAGCAGGGGACATGAGGAATAGAGCTGGGGGAGGGTGGCTCTGTAAACAAGGTGGGTAGGCAGAGCCTCAGGGAGATGACATTCCAGGAATGATCTTGCAAGGTGGAGAGGAAGCCATGTGCATGTGTGGGTGTAGAACCTTCCAGACAGCAAAAAGAGCCAGCACTGAGGCCTGCATTGGAGGTGTGCCCCGAGCATGTGAGGATGGTCACAGGCCTGGAGCAGAGTGGACAAAGCATCGGGGTGAGGATGGGGAGATGTAACCGGTTGCAACTCTGAGCAGCTGCAGGGAGCCAGATCCTCCCCACCCTGGGGACTTTGACCTCTGTCTGCTCCCACTGTGATGGAAGTTAGCAGAGGGTGTGTGTGTAGCCTTTTCCAATTGATTGGGAGTGGGGGTTGGCCAAGTTGTAAGACCAGGGCAAGTTCAGGGAATAATGACCAATGCTGCTTCGCCCACCAAGAGAACACAAGTGAGAAATAGTAGAAGATAAAGCTAGAGCGGGTGGCTGGTCATTGAGAAGTGTTCTTAAGAGGCTTAGAGAAGCTGAGAAATTCTGGCTACATTCTGTAGGCCCCAAGTTGTCTAAGGGGCTCCTGCCCATGGATTGTTGGGTGTGGCCAGATGCTGAGAGGGCATCCTGAACTCAACATAGACTTTTAAGAGAGATAAGAGGGCCTGGACTGAAGCAGAAGCAGTGCTAGGGAATGTGCACTGGGGTGAGGTGGGGTGGCTCCGTGCTGTGGTGGAGGGAGCCAGGAGTAGGTGCAGGAGGAGAGGAGGACACAGGAATCCCAGAGGCAGAGTGAAAGCTGACCCATCTGATGATGCCCAGTTCGGAGCTTCCCCAGCCCACCCGGCCCCACATTAGTGCTCATTAGCACATCCTCTAATGTACCAAGAAATTCAATTTCCTACAAAATAACCAGTCGAGTCCCAGGGGAGCCAGAAGCCCCATTCATCACAGCCAGACGTTCCGGGGCCCATGCTGCTCTGCCCGTGAATTTCCTTCTGTGGGATGCTGGTCCACCGTGGGAAGAGCAGCTAATTGGCACTGCAGTAGGTTGGGGTATTTTTTCCACTGGATCTGCACTTTCTGGGTAAGCAGCCAGCAGATCAGCAGTCTGTATGAGCCAAAGGAAAGTTTGCAAATTCGCCATGTGGTTCAAATTAAGTGAGCTGTGCAGTCACTAACGCATGTGTACTAAAAAGTAAATATTTGGAATGTGGGTATTCTTTTGTGGCTCTTTAGGGAAGACAGATGTCAAATTTTTTTTCCTTTCTAATTCCAAATAAAAATGTCACTGGTGATATTTCTGATTTTATTTCTCAGTGGTCAGCCCCCAAAAGGAAGTTGTGTACCAATATGTGTGTGTGAGAGTACAGGGTGGGAGGGAAGTAGGCTTACAGTTGTTTGTAGGAAAAATAATACAATAATTAATAAATAATAAGAATAAACTCTGTACATTGTGTACTGTAAACCTCCTTTTGCCCCACCCTGGATATGAAGATGTGTGTGAGCCTGTGAGAGAATGAGGAGGTACCTGACACATGCATAGCTACGGGGACATGTGTGGGTGTTTGTAAATATGTGTGCATGGGAAAGCAATTTAATGGGCATGTGAATGCATATGTACATGTATTATTGTGCATGTAAGCATATGAGTGTGTATGTGTATATGTGTATGTTTTGTGTATGAATATATGTGTGTGTGAAGATGGGCATGTGTGAGTGTGTCTATGCCTGTGTTTTCATGTGTAAATATGTGGTATGTGTGTATGGCTAGGTCTGAGTATGAGTGTGCATGTGTTCATGCACTGCACATGTGATTTGTTTGTGCACATGCACATATGTAGCATTGTGGACAAGTACGGAAGGTGAATGGGTGTGTGTGTTGGGGGGGTAAGTGTGTGTTTCTGTGTGTGTGTGAGTGTGTGTGTGTGTGTGTGTGTGTGTACGTTGAGCAGGCAGCACGCACCCCCCTGCTCGGTCTCATAGCAGCCTACCTGTCATCTCCCTCCTGGATTCCTCCGCACCGGTTCCAAGGCTGCGAGGAGAAAGCAATCAGGCCTCCCATTTGTATCCTGCCTGTCATCCAGGGGCTGGTGGGCAGGCAGGGTGAGGGATCCCAGCCCACGGAGGAGAGCTGGTGGGCTGGAGGCAGCCCTAGGCTTCCACCACGCTCCCAATTACTGCACCTCCTGAGTGCTTCGTGGAAAAGTCATTGGTTGCCATGAGGAAGATATTCCACTGAAGCAATCCCATTCCCCACAAAAAGAACCTTCCACATATTATCCACATTTTTCAACGTAATTATCCCCAGCCCACACACACAGCTTGGAGGATTAAAACATAAAATACAGTCTGTTCCCCACACATGAGACCAACACTACAACTGGCATCATAATAAATAAATGAAGTGGCCTCTCCTCTCCTGCTTCCCCCTCCTCTCCTCTCCCCTCCCTCCTCTGACTCCTCCCTCTCCTCCCCTTTCTTCCTGCACCCCATTCCTCTTCCTCTCCTCACTCAGCCCCTTCATCCCCCTCTCTGCCTGGAGCTGGGCTTATTTGCTTCTGTCTCTGGATCCCATCCATTCCCTCCCACCCCCTAGCACAGCCCACAGGACAGCAGCACAGAAAGGAGGTCCCCCTACATTGCTATCAGTGTGGAAGGAGTGCTTTGTTCAATAAGCCATCCGGGCTCTGTGAGCTGAGTCTGTGGCAGAGGGTTCATTACATTAAACACTGGTGTAAGGGCAGGGGTAGGGGTGGAAGAAGGCAGAGGGAAGTTTTAGAAGCAAGTGGCTTCATGGGTAGACCCTTGAAAGAACATTGGGAGCATTTTGGAGGCCCTAAAACCAAAACTGGTGCAAGTGGATAGAAGAGTGGCAGTTGTGGAACTGCAGGTGAGCAGAGCAGCTTGGGTTGCTAGGGAACGCCCCAGAGTCGTAGAGCCCCAGAACCCTGTGTCTTCAGGCTATAGGTCCTGCATCCAGCTGAGATTTCCTGCCAGCCAGTGGTGCCAGCCCTGGCAAGGGGATGGGAGCAGGAAAGCTGTGTAGCCCCCAGGGAGCGAGGACTTGTGAAGACAGACCTCCCTGAGATCATGCGCTGGGATAGGCTTGGTGAGCAGCCTGAGGTGGTGATTTCCTTTCAACAAAAATGCCAGGCCCGGCTTGGTACACAAATCCTGACCCTGGTGCTTTCAACATGCTGGTGACCATGCTTCAGGTTGGAACTAGAGCTCGTTAGTTCCCGGCTTAGCAGGCCCTCTCCCTGCACTGCCTTCCTCTCTCTGGCTTCTCTCCACCAGCCCAGCCCCCAGGATCATCCTTTTGTGTATATGGACTCTTTAGGGAGCAGGCCTTGACCTCCTACTAGGAGTCCAGCGTGGAACTTCACTAATACTTAAGCTCCAGTTCAATAATAAAATATGTGGGTGTGACTCTTGTCTGCACAGATGAAGTAGGTGCTTGGGGTGGGAAACAAGGAGGCTGTTTTTATTCACATTAACATTCATTACAGATGGATTGTTCTAGGTTTTGACTCAGGGTCTGGTTTAGTTCAGGTGCTGATTAAATTTTCCCAGTGATCCAGGCCAATTTTATGTAGCAACAGACTTGAGTTCTCATCACATCTCTGACAACATTTTGACTCCAACTGAAATTCAGTGTTCCTATCTGTAAATTTGGGCTAATTGAGGATTAGGTAAAATAATGTGTAGAATGTGCTAGTCACTGTGAATGTTCCTACTCCACAAAGCCTGGGCCTAGTGCTGGTGAGCATCCTCTGAGCTGGACTGAATGTTCTCTGCCCTGCATTATGCTCACCCACCTTCTGCCCCACCAGGCCCCACAGGCCCACTCAGCAAGGCTATGACCTTGCAAGGTTGAGATCAGAGGCCTGGGCCACCCAAGGAACACTTGCTTTGCCTAGTAGCATAGACCCTACGACCCACAGAGACAGAGACTGTGCCCTGAGCACTTGTCCTTAGGACAGTGGCCCCAAGATCTGTCAGACACAATCCCCTCCAGAGCCCAGAAGAGAAGAATGTAGGGCCATCCTGTCAGTTCCTCCTGGTGTTTTCTGCAATTCATCTGCAAGAAAAGAAAGGGTGCAGGAGAACTAGTTATCAATTAAGTACCTTCTGTACTCCTGGCTCTGGGCCTGGCACTTAGAGTTGTCCCAAAATATTTGAATGAAGTAATAGATGTCTTTAGACTACATACTCATCAAAGACACTTGGTAAACTCAAGAGGTGGAATATTAACCTCACTTTGCAGGTGGGGAAACTGAGGCTCTGGGAAATAAAATGTCTTACCCACACTTGTGTAGTCAGTTGATATGGCTTAAGTCCAAGCCCTGGTGACTCTGGGGTTCTAACCACTCCCATGGGTGTTGTCTCATCACACTGGGCCATATTTTGGCACCAAGGAGACAGACAGCCAGAGAATGCAGCTTGTGGCATCAACCAAATGGCCCAGCCTGAGTGTCTGAATGAGACAGCAGTTACCAAAGCTTTAAAAACCTTGTTTGATATAATCCAAGTTCAAGGAGGGTGTGCAGGGCAGTAGTTGGTGGAGGAAGAATGAAGCAGGAAGAGAGAGGCAAGAAGGAAAGGTACAGGATGAGATCAGTTGATCCAATTCTAAGGCTGCCCATGAGAGAGGGCATAGTCACTACAGCTGTCCTGAATCTATGGGGTGATCTGACTTTAAGGGATAGGCCAGCTGGACAACAGCATAGGTGCCCATCTATGAGGAGCCCTAACAATCCCTGGGAATGCAACAGGACGGGAAATCATGTTCATAGAACTTGCAGGTTCTCACACCTGTGGGTGGGAAGACCACTGTGAGTCCCTGTGAGCAGTGAAGGGCAGGATGGAGAGGACCCCAGGGCAGGCCTTCCAAGGAGGGTGAGCATGCACCGGCTGCAGAACCTCTGACTGCTACATGGAATGCACAAATCTGGGCCAGAGCTGAACAACTGGAGCAAGAGAGGAGAAACTAATGCCAGCTCTAACCTTTCCCTCTTGGTGTCACTCTGCCCACAAAGCCCCACCTTGCCTCTAAATTCCTATCAAATGGACACTTGAAAAACATTGAAATCACATTACATCCAGCTTGAGTTTCCATTTGGCTCAGCATGTTCAGGGAAGCGGGATTCAACTGGATCAGGCACCCTAGCCTTTCCTCCTCTACACTTTAACTCCTTGGTAGAAGAGACGGATGGTCACAATAAACATCATACAGGGCTGTGCTCAACACAAGCATCTGTAAGGACAACAGACCAGGGATCTGACTGAGTAGTGAACCTCCAACCTGGGCCCAGTGTTGGCTGCTGGGGCTTCCTGGTAAATGTTGAATAACCAGCTCTCTTTGAAAAAAAGAAATATTGGATTTGTAGAATTTTTCCAATTTCTGTGGTGTAAACCCTACCCATGGCCAATTTCAAGCTCCCTGCTCAGCGCCATTGAGTATGGAGCTGAGAAGAGATGTGCTCTTGTAAACCTGTGTGCGTCACTCCAAAATGCCACTGCAACACCCACCTACAGGTCCCCTCCTTCTTCACCACCTGGAGAGAAACCAGAGACAGTGACTGAGATGGACAGAAAAATATACTGATATTGGCTGTGCATCTGAAAAGGATTTATTAAAAGGGTAACAAAAACATTTTTTAAAGAGCAAACATCATGATGAGACAGTGGAAAGAGAGTGATAAAGTGTTCTAGTCTTTGATCCTGGCTCCAATTTCAAGCTTTAGTTACTTAAGAAGATGGAAATGAAGACAGTGGAGAGGCATGTGTGTATGTCGTGCCTGTGTCTGTGGTACATGTGTGCATGTGTGTACATGTGTGTGTACAGATGTGTTCTGCAGGAAAACTCGGTATTTGACATCTATAGGCAGGGGTTGTGCTTGCTGACCTGCATGCAGGCTCCCCGCTCAGGGCCAAGAGGCACATCAGAACAGCTCTGCTCAGCAGGCTCTCAGGAGCAGCTAGAACTTTATTAAACCTTTTTGCAAAAAGGGATAAATACAGCTACATCCTGTTGGCTCCCAGGCCACAGGAGAAAGTGAGCAGCCTGTGTAGCTTATCTGAGGGGAAGAGGTCAGCTCCTCACCATGCCATGTCCACTCGTCTCCTTCTAAGTCCCTAGGGACTTTGCATTGGAAGGAGGGTCCCAGCCTTCATTGCCATATTGGGGACCAGCTCAGAATTTCCTAATGACCTTCAGCAGGATCCCTAATGCTTCCTCCACCACTGAAGGAAGGGCAGCGTCTTCAGGGCCTACCTTCCATGCCACCTCCTCTATGTAGCCTGCCAGGATTTGGCCTTCTCAACTTTCAGAGCTCTTAGCTGTGTTTTTCCCTTTCTCCTCTTCAAAGGTGGGGCCTGAGTGCAGCAAGAGACTGGACAAAAATCTTGCAACAATGGGAGAGGACAGTGGGGAGGGGGAGGTGAGGGTGGAGGGTGGGACAGGTACAGGGTGGAGGGGAGCTATAGGGGGGATAAAAAGGAGAAACAATGTAATTAATAAACTGAACAATAAAGATAAAAAAATCAATAAAATATATTGTTTTAAAAATCCAGGGAAAAAAAAGAAAAGAAAATTCTTACTCCAGAAAAGTAAATTCCATTTGTAAAACCAACTGCAGGACACCCATGAAAAAACACACATGGTGTCAAAATAAGCCAAAGAAAAATCATTTAGGCAAAAATAAAAAGAATCCCAAGTCTATTTTGCAGAGAGGATCCCTTTGTTAACTTTTGGTTAAGAATGCGTTTGTGTGTTTGCAGAGAACAACTCCAGACCATGTGAGTTCCTGCTACAGTGAGGAACTGACGGGTCTATTCCAGCCACGAGGACAGTCCAGAGATGGGGGACACTGACGACACCTTGCCATGCTAGCAGTCGGCAGCTGTGTGTGGCTGCAGGCGGCCCAGGACCATATCAGAGAGGATGGATCTTGCATTGCCATGATGTGTCCACCTTCTGGATACCATTGCTGACATGTACACATGAAGAACTATTTGACATTGATACTGGGATTCAGAACAGTTGGACATTGAAACTGACACTCAAACATTTTTTTGTTCTTATACGTTTGTTTCTAGTATGCAGAGACAAGATATTTTTGAAGAGAAGTTCTTAATCTTAGGTTGAACTTCTAGGGACTATGAAAAATCTACTAAGTTGTAAAAGTTCAATATATTTGTGTCTGTGTGCTCTTTTTGGGGGGGAGAAAAATCTATAATCTTTATCAGACTGCCAAAGGGATGTGTGACTCCCAAAAGTATAAGAAACAATGGGGCAATGAATCAATTGTATCTTTAGTCTTGAATTTGAATATGATTATGACTTTTAAAATTTGAGTTATTAAAGAACTTTCACTCTTTTTTGATGATTTTGTAAATTGCTACCCAAGTTTTAGAGGCCAATATAGCAGAATCTATCAAAATTTGAGAATACTCTTTGAATCGGCAATTTTCCGTATGAATATCTGTCCTGCAGAGGTACCTGAGCATGTATGTGCACAAAAATATGTGTACAATCGTCCACTGTATCCTTGTATGTAAAAATGAAAAATGGAAAATGACCTGAACCTTCATGAATAGGATGATTATTGATGCAATATTTGTAATATTATGCAGCAGTGAACAGGAATGAGACATCTATTATAGTATTTGTAAAGATCTTTAAGCAGATCTTATATAATAAAAACTAATATGCAAATCAACAACAACAACAACAAAAGGTGGGGCCTGTATTTGAATCATCTCCATGTTCATTACATGGTAATTTGGGATTAATTACAGCATACTCATAAAAAGATACCACAAAAAGGGTAAAAAGAGCAGAAGATATTTACAATAAGTGTGTCTGACTTCTATCCAGAATATATAAAGAAATCTTTCAAATCAACAAAAATGAATGCTTACAAAAAATGGGCAAAAGACTTAAATAAACACTTTACAAAAAGAGTATAGTCATGTGTCACTTAACAACAGGGACACATTCTGAGAAATTTGGTTAGGTGATTTCATTGTTGTGTGAACATCACAGAGTGCACTTACACAAACCTAATGCACAGCTGTGCGATGTGGTGCAGCCTGTTGCTCTGAGGCTACAAGCTTCTACAGACTGTTACTGCACAGAATAACACAAGATTAAATCAAGCATGAGAGAAAATGATACAATCAAGAGACTCAGTAAACATAGCATGCACGAGGCTGCTGCCATCATAACACAGAATATTGTTTTACAGCAAACTTTTTTATAAGTAGAAAGAATTCACTCTAAAATAATAGTAAATACACAAACCAGAAACAGTCATGTATTATTTAGTACTAGGGGCTCTATGCACCAAATTCGTGCACTAGGGGAAAGGGGTCCCCTCAGCCCAGCCTGTCCCGTTTCACATACTGAGAGCCCTCAGGGGATGTCCTACTGATGGCTTAGGCCCGTTCCCCATGGGGAGCAGGCCTAAGCCACAGTCTGGCCTCCCTTTGTGGGAGGCGACTGTGCTGATCAGGGAAAGGCACCAGCCCCATCACCCCACTGCTGCAGCCACTGCCAGTCACCGCAGCCACCAAGGTGTTTTCATCAACCCAGACTCCGGTCCCTTCACCATGTGTCTTTCATGGGATATAACATTTCTTTATTTTTCTTTTTTTATCCTCACCTGAGGATATGTTTCCATTGATTTTTAGAGAGTGTGGAAGACAAAGGGAAAGACAGAGAGAAACATCAAAGTGAGAGGAACACTTTGATTGGTTACCTCCAGCATAAGCCCTGACCTGGGCCCTAGCTAAGGAGGAGCCTGCAACCCAGGTACATGCCCTTGATCAGAATATAACCCGGACCCTGTGGTTGGCAAACCTAGGCATTATCCACTGAGCCAAACTGCCTAGGGAAAGGATATGATATTTCTTAGCCCTCCAGCAGCAAACCTTTGTTTTTTTCTCCAGGAGTGTGGTAGAAGAACCCTAGATTACTTTTTTGGATTCTTATACCCAAGTTACTAAGAATATTACCAGTGGCGTACAGGGAGCTTAGCCAATGAGCGGTCAGAAAAGGTGTTTCCTCTACAGTTCACATCTAACTCCTCTGATCTCCAGCTCCACCCCTGCCAAGGCCCCAAGCCTCTGGCCAAGGATCCAAGGCTCAAGTCTAGGGCAGGGGACCCCCAGCACACGCAATCGCCCTGCTCTGCCCTGGGCCAAAGCCGCAAGCTTCTGTTTGAGGCTCTGGCCCTGGGCAGGGAACCCCCAGCATGTAATATTGCCCTGTTCTGCCCCTGGCCAAAGCGTAAGCCTCTGGCTGATACTCTGAGGCTGGGGCCCTGGGTGGTTGACCCCAGCAGGCGCGATCACCCTGCTGCCTCTGTTTGAGGCTTGGGCCCTGGCTAGTTGACCTCCAGTGAGGGCATGCACCCCAATGCCCGCTGTACTGCCCTGCCCTCCTGCCCTCCTGCTCACCTCGCCGCCCTGCCCCCCACTCCTGATTGGCTGGTAGCATAGCAAAGGTATGGTAATTTGCATGTTTTTCTTTTATTAGCTAGGATTAGCAAGCATTATTTACTGTACATAATTGTATTCATTATACTTTTATATGACTGGTAGTGCAATATGACTAGATGAGTAATGCTTGAGTTGCAGCATTATTATGGCTACAATGTCATTAGGTGATAGGAATTTTCAGATCCATTATAATCTTACTAGAGGCCCGATGCACAAAATTCACGCAAGAGTAGTCCTTTCTTCCCCCGACTGCCGGCACTGGCTTCCCTCTGGCACCCGGGACCTGGGATTCCCTTGCAGCCATGGCTTTGTCTAGAAGGTCATCTGGAAGGATTTTGGAAGGATGTCCAGTATAATTAGTATATTACACTTTTATTATTAAAGATGGGACCACTGCGGTATATGCAGTATTATTGAATAAAATGTCATTATAAATATACATTCAAATGTTTAGCAAATATAAGGAGTTCAATTTTAATAACCACTAGAGAAATGCACATTAAGCCCACAATAAGATACCAGTGTGCACCCTTTTTTTTAAAAAAAATTCTTTATTGATTAAAATATTACATATGTTCCTTATCCCCTGTTACCCTCCCATCCCTTCTACTCATGCCTTCACCCCCTTTCCCCCACCCCACCCCCATTCTCTGTGTCCATTGGTTAGGCTTATATGCATGCATACAAGCCCTTTGGCTAATGTATACCCTTCAGAATGGCTAAAATCCAAAGAGCTGACAATATCAAGTGTTGATGAAGATATGGAACAACTAGAATTCTTACATTGCTCCTGGAAGTTTAAGGTAGTCCAATCAATATAAAAACTGTCTGTATCTACTAAAATGGAGTATACACATATGAATCAGCAATTCTATTTCTGTGAATAAATGTAACCAATGCATACAGATGATCACCAAAAGATATGTGCAAGAGTTTTTCATCATTCCTAATATCTAATAAGAGAAAACAAATCAAATGGATACCAATGGCAGAATGGGTATATTATATATATATATATATATATATATATATATATATATATATATATATATTACACTGGAATTTTATACAGCAATAAAAATTAGCAAACCACCCATACGCATAATACAAATGAATCTCCTTACCATAATGTAACACCAAGAAACAGGACCTGAAAGAGTACATGCTATGTGATCTCATTGATAGAAAGTCCCAAAGAAGGCAACCTGAGAAGAGGTCAGGAGAATGAATATCCTTGGAGCAGAGTAATAGCTAAAGTGGTCTAGATGGATAGCCGATGGTAGTTAGATAAATCAATATAGATAGTGATATAAAGATATAACTCTCTCTCCAGATATACATATAGATATATATAGATATACAGATATACATAGATATAGATATAGATATAGATATAGATATAGATATAGATATAGATATAGATATAGATATAGATATAGATATATTAAAAACAATTTTTAGAACCATTGAAAAGTTGAGATCTCCTGCCCTGTTGTCCCTAAATAGTTCTTATGTAGTCATAGTACAGTGAACAAAAGCAGGAAATATAACATTAATATAATAGCATTATCTAGTCCCCAGCCCATATTCCAATTTCATCAGTTGTGTCAATACTGCCATTTATCCTCGTTTGGCCCAACCTCGGGCCCAGCCCAGATCCATGTGCTGCCTTCAGCCTTCATGTCTTCTTAGTCTCTGATTTGGAACAGCTCCTCAGGTTCCTTTTTGTTTCTTGACCTTAATCTTTCCGCATACAGGCCAGTTGCTTAATAGACTCTCTCTTAATTAGGTCTGCCTGGTATTTTCTCAAGGTAAGACTCCGGTTTCAGGTTCCTGGCAAAAATCCCAGCAAAGTGCCCTTGTGTTCTTCTTGGTTCATGACATCACGGGCACATGTGTGTCTGTCCTGCTATGGTTATGTTTGCTTTTGTCCCTTGGTGAAGGTAGTGTCTGTCGGGTATCTTCACTGTAAAATGACTATTTTTGCCTTTGTGGATGAGAAGGTAATTTGGGAGAAGATACTTGCCTCTGTGTTCTCCTGCTCTGTGCCTGGCTCTGTTGGGGGAACAGAGTATCATGGTTTACAAAGCAGGCATGGGTGCCCTAACGGGTTTGGCTCAGTGGATAAAGCACCAGCCTGTGGACTCAAAGGTCCCAGGCTTGATTCCAGTCAAAGGCATGTACCTTGGTTGTGAGCACATACCCCGTAGGGAGTGTGTAGGAGGCAGCTGATCGATGTTTCTAACTCTCTATCCCTCTCCCTTCCTCTCTGTAAAAAGTTTATAAAATATATATTTTTTAAAAAGCAGGCACAGAGAGCCAATAGATAACGTTGATTAAAGAACTAACTTTGTACCTGTGTTAAATGAGTTCAATGCATAATTGCATTTCAACCTCATAATAACCCTGAAAGAAGAAAACTGAGTGCCTGAATGACTTAATAAACCATATTAATTGTAATAATAATAGTAGTAGGAATAGGAATAGCGATAATATCAGTAATCCCTAATATCTTTATAGCATGTACTTCCTATTGCCAGCCCTGTTCTAAGTGCATCACTTAGATCCTTATTTTATAGGACTTACATGTATCTCCACTTCATAGAGAAAAACAGAGTCTCAGAGGAAAGTCTGCCATTCTGCTAGTAATTGGGATTTGCTTCCAGGGAGTCTGACCCCAAGACACTTTCTTAGCCATTCCTCCCTCCATCCCACCTTTCTAAGACCTGAATGAGGGCTCCTGGCCTGTTTCTTCCTTCCTGTAAGAATACTTTCCTTGAATCCATCCAAGCCTGCTGTGGCATGCTGAGGCGAAGGCTTTGGGCCTGGGCCAGAGTGACATGCAGAGGAGCAATGCACAAAGACCAGGTGGGCAGTGGCAACAGCAACAATGGGCATGCCCTGGAGGAGGCTGGCAGGCGTCGGGGCCAGAGGGAGGGTGGTGAGCATGGCTGCTTGTCCAGGCTCAACCCATAGCCCTTCTCCATGGAGCTCTTGCCCCACCCACTCCTCCTCAGTGACTAGAGCAGGATATGGAGCCCTGAATCAAGTAGGAACTCCTTGCCCATGATTACAAGACTCATCCAATGAGCTTTTGGGTTCCTCCTGAATGCCCGCCGGTCACTGTGCCAATTCCTGTGGCACTCCCTGCTGGCCTGTTCACACCACCAGTGCCTGTAGCCACCAGTGCTGCTGCCTTAATTTCTCCTGGTCACTGGCTTTTTAGCATCATTAGCTTTAGTAGAAAGAAGGCTACGTTTACGGCTTGGCATGAAGGAAGAACATGCAGATCTCTGTTGCCAGGCTACAAATGACTCTTTTTCTCCCCTAGAAGAAAGTAATAATGATTAAAAAATACTCAGTTGCTTGGCAGGCTTCGGGGTGGCTTAGTTACGAATATTCCAGGGCCAGGAGTGATCTTGCCTTTCACAAACCCTGCTGCCTCCCAGGTTCCCTTGGTTTTGGCTCTTTGCTTCATCCATCTTTTTTGAAGAAAAAGAAGGTGCTAATCTGATATCAGTGCAAAAATCAGCATCTTGTTTTCAGGGGGACATACCCTTGATTATTTGATGCCTTTCCTTGAGTGGAGTGGGAAGAGTTCCCAACGAACTGGAGAGAGCAGGACTCCAGGGGTAGGTCTAACATCAAGTAGAGGGAAGGAAGGGTGAGAAGGCAAAGGGTCACAGATGGAAAGAGAAGCCATTGTCAGAGTGGGGTCAGGAAGAGTAGGGAAAAGACTTCACACTGCAGGCTGGGAACTCACCTACTCTGATGGTGGCCTCCTACCTGGAGTCAGGTGTGGTTGCCTGGAGCAAAAGCTCAAGTTGGGCTGCACACCAGTTTGGCTCTGCTCACATGAGGGCTGGCTCACTTACATTCACAAACACAGGCCACAGAGCCCATGGCCACAACTAGAGGATTGTTGAGCAGCCCTACATGCCCTGGGTTTCTTAAATCTTTTTTGTGTAATTCTATTGTTTCTGGTAAAAACAAAATGTAAGTTAATGTGTATACCACTGTAAAAATTTTCCTACAAATATGTTTATTAAATTTTTTAAAATATCCTGTCAAATACATATGCCTTTGTTACTGGTTGCTTGGTTTGTGTGATGGGAAAAGACCCAACATTCATTAAAAGTCCCTCTGTGAGAGAGAGGGATAGTCATGTAGTATGCCATTCTAAAATAAATAAATAAAGAAAGAAAGAAGTAAAAAATAATAAAACAAACAAACAAAAAAAACAACTAGGAGTGGGGTGGTTGTTACTTTCCCCCTTTAAGGAATGAAAAAATCAAAGTTCAGAACTTGTACAACTCACTCAGGCCCCCAGCCAACAAGTGGTAAGAATGACAGTGATGTCAGCCCAGCCAGAAGTCTAGGAGGACCTCTGTGGTTATGCATCTGCCTTTACATAAAATTGCCTTCAATGGAAAAATACAGTCCCTTCCCTGGGGCTTGCCATCCTGATGACTAGAAGTGTCATTCCTGTAGCCTGCCTTTCTCTTCCTTTCTCATCTTCCTTTGTGCAGCCATTTCTCCTCCCAGATTTTGTCCAGCACAAGAAGGCCTGGTTTCGCGGGGCCCGCCTCTGCATCCTGAAGACTTTCCCTGCACTGGCAACGGAGCTCAGATAACTGCATTCAAGGAAGATTTCCCTTCCTGAGAAGTTCTGACTCACAAATTGGAGCAACTGATTAATCAGGAGGGATTTTGTGGCAAATGCCATCGACGCCCCGCAATCCCCTTTCAGCAGGGAGGAGCCCTGCTTTGGCTTGCATCACCCAGCAATCAGGGCTACCTGTGAGGACACAGAGGTGAAGCGAGTAATCAGCATCATCACTCCATCCCATCAGGTTTTCAGATCCACCTGCTCCATTTGGACCATGTCACACAAACCACAAAACCTTCAGAATCAGTACACTCACGTGCGTTGTTCCAGACACCATGTAAATCTCTCACGTGAATCACTGGTGAGTTGACTGATTCCGTGTTGAATGGTTAATTTGCTCTCAGCCTTGGAGAACTCACATAAATCAATGGTCTTAGCCATTATTTACAAATGTGTATTATTCCACTCTCATGACACTGGGTCTTATGAAAGGAAGGTTTAGCCAGACAGGTAGAAGAATGTAGGGCACTGTTGATTCCTGGGCAGAATGCTTTTCAAAGAGATAAGTTGGCTTTGATATTAAAGTTAAGTTTCCCTTGAGTCAAGAGTGTATTCACTCATCCTTTGAACAAATATTTAGTGAGGAACATGTAGTATCCTATTGCTAGAGGTTGCAGAGGCATTGATGAAGATGTAGATTTCATTGCAATGGACCTGACATTTGAGTCTGTTCTGGGCAGAGTCTGTCTATTTCACCCTCGGGATAAACTCGGTGCTTGAGAACTGGCTGATATCTTCCAGAGAAGAGCAGGTCCCACCACCCATGGTTTGAGCTCATTATATCTAACAATTCAGCCTTGTAACTGGTGTCTCAGTGGGAAAACAAAGGCACTGTGAAGGAAATAGATGATCATCAGGGAAGGGGCCCAGGTGAGCTCTGGAGTAGCCCATGAGGCGACAGGCAGCAGGACAGAGCAGAGGTAGCAAACTTGAAGAGAGGTTGAGGAAAATCAAATCATCTCCTTCCTGGTGGTGTGACCTTGGATTAGTCAGTGTCACCTTCTGAGCCTCAGTTTTCTCAGCCATAAATTTTGGGTGGTGCTGTTTTTCTCATAGGATTATCATGGGAATTCAGTAGGACCTTATCCACATTGCTGGGTGTTTGCAAGGCCTCTGCACATGCTCAAATCCTTTACCTTCTCCTTCTAAAGTATGGCGCTGGCTGAGTAGTTTCAGTCATGACGCCTGTGACAACAGCTCACAGGCCTTCAACCTTGTTTTTCCTGAAGAGCCTGGAAGATTCTGGGAGAAGCTGTTCCCTTTAGCCCAAGTGACAATATAGTTTCCTCCAACTGGGATGACTTTTAAGACAAAAGGGGGTACTGTTAATAATTATACCTCCAAAACAGGCCAAACCAGGGCCATTTAAGCCAATGGGGACATGGTCATCCTTCTACTACTGGTTTTGTCAGGTGTGGAGTTTGGTGTAAAACAGAGAGCAAGGCTGCTCTTTATAGAATTCTAGCCTCATGGCCCATCAGAGGAGATTGCCTGATAGCCCTCTGGTGGGCAGAATTATAATATGGCCACCCCCCCGGGACTCAGGGCACAAACCCTGCATAATCTCTTTATTTTGAGTGGGAATGGGACCTGTGAACATGATGGGATAGAACTCATAATAAGACTGCATTTGGAAAGGGTAAAAGGCTTTTGCAGGTGTAATTGAAGTTCCAAGCCAATTGAATTTGGGTTAATCAAAAGGGAAATTGTCTTGAGTGGGTTTGACCTAATCAGGTGAAAGCACTCACTGCAAGGACTTGGCCCTTCTAGAAAGGGAGCAAGAAGTAAGGAAGGAGTAAGCTATGTTATGAAAGTGACATGAGACTCAAATTTAATGGCAGCTTCTAGGAGGTGAAAGAGACTCCTGGCCAATAGCTAGTAAAAATATGGGAACATCATTTCTAGATTTACAAGGAAATTTTTTCCAAAAAATCAAGAAAGTACATCCTTCCCCAGTCAGGCTTCCAGATAAGAACACAGCCCAGCTGACACCTTGATTTCAGCCTTGGGATACAATGAGCAGAGACCCCTGTTAAGGTTTGTATATACTCTGATCTGTAGAAAGTCTGAGATCACAAATGATTGTTGTTCTAAGCCACTAAGTGTCTGATAATTTATTACAAACCCTGAACTCCCATCAGCACTTTTACCTCCAGCCCATGCTCTTACTCTGGTCCACCTACCCAGATACCTTCCCTCCTGCTTTTCCAAGCCCCCTGTGCTGAGCCCCACTCCAGGCCCTTCTCCTTTAGGGCATACTCTTCATCCTGCTCAAGGTTCCTGGTACTTCCTCATACATACCCCATGTTCCTACACGTACATATTCCTCTGTTTAGCCAGCTTTTACAGGATGCTCTGTATGTCCTATACTTAGTAAAGAAGATGTTAATGGCTCCCTTCTACAGTTGAGGAGATGGGGGGCTGAGAGCCCAGAGTCCATCAGAAACTGTGAGTAGAGGAACCAGAATTTGAACCAGAACCTTCTGAATCCAAAGCCTGCTCCTCTTCTACCCTGCCTACTGCCTGCTGTCCTATTTAACTGTTGGGGTGCTCCAGATCCCAAAGGGTTGCATGCTATATTAACTATTAACACTTTAAAGCAAACTTTCATAGAGTTCAACTTGGGTCATTCTCCTGGGAATCATGTATTCTTACCTGCAATTCACAGATGGGAACTCTGAAACACCGGGAACATTTGTTCATTCCATTTACTCGTTCCACATATACTTATTGAGTGTCTGAGAGATGCTTGCAGTACTGGATGCTGTGATACAGAGCAGAAACAACCCTGCTCTCAGAGTGCCACAGTCCTGGGTTGGAGCAGATATGTAAACAGAGCCTTGTGCCAATTCAGGATGGCATCTGTAGTGTTGATGTAATGAAAGCTCTAAGACAGACATTCACCCAGGAGTAGAATGGGAGTGAGAATCAAAGGGCTTCCAGGAGGAAGTAGAGGGACAAAGAGAATAGTTACTCTTGTAGCAACCGAGGGCAGGAACAGGTCTTGCCTGAGATGTCCAGCTTGTTCACACCCTGAACCCAGTGTGGGTGGAACTTCCCTTGCACACCACTGCTTCTCAAGGTCGGTTGAGGTAACTGGTTGGGTAGGGCATCCAAATATGTGTCTCTCCATCTCCCAAAGCTTTACCTCCTCAGGTGTTCTGGGTCCCGCTCCTAGCACCCAATGGAAGAAGCAACACACAAATATATTCAGATAAATCTTCATATGCATTCTTATATATACTTGTATTCACACACATAGATTCACACACATATACACCCATGCACTCACACACACAGATCCATGCAAATGCTCCACACATATAGACACACACATACACATTTAAACACATATACATATACACCCATATACATACCCAATGAATACATACACACAGACACAAACATATACTCCACATCTTATCTAATAAAAGAGTAAATTGACCGTCACTCCAACACAAGATGGCTGCTCCCATGTGGCTGCCACAAGATAGCCAGCAAGAGAGGGTAGTTGTGAGCGACCAGGCCAGTAGGTTAGGACAATTGGGAGGAACTAGGCCTGCAGGGGAGAGCATTTGAGGGGAGAACCCAGGACTGCAGGTGAGGGTAGTTGGGGGGGACCAGGCCTGCAAGGGATGGCAGTTGGGGGGACCGAGGCCTGCAGGGGAGGGCTGCTGGGGGCAATCGGGCCAGCAGGGGAGCAGTTCGGTGTCAATCAGGTTGGCAGGGGAGTGGCTAGGGCATGATCAGGCTGTCAGGCAGAAGCAGTCTGGGGCAATCAGGAAGGCAGGCAGGCGAGCAGTTGGGAGTCAGCAGTCTGGATTGTGAAAGGGATGTCTGACTGCCAGTAGGTGATAGGTACTCCCTCCCCCCAACTGGTGGGTGGAGTTATGATGTAATCAGCACCTGCCAAATACCCTAAACCCTCTGACTCCTGGGTCCAGGGGTCCCCAATCATGTGCCTTATATGAAGCTGCCAATCAGCACGTGCCGGGTACCCTAAGCCCCATCCCCTATCCCTTAAAAGGCACCTTCACCCCACACATGCTCTCTCTCCCTCCCTTGGGAAGTGAGCCGGCAAGGTCATCTCTTCTCCTAATAAAGCCTGCTTCTTGGTACCCTGATCTCTGGCCCATCTGTTTCATCTTTCAGTAGGATCTTGCCTAAATGGGCAGTCGGACATCCCTTGAGGGGTCCCAGATTGGAGAGGGTGCAGGCTGGGCTGAGGGCCACCCCTCCCCCCCATGCACAACTTTTGTACACTAGGCCTCTAGTACATACATATTTGCACACACTCAGGCCCACATACAAACATGCATACATACACATAGCACATGCATATACCCCCCACACACACACATACATATATACACATTCACACCAAGAGACACATACATTCATACACACACCTTTTCAGGGAACCAAATAGCAGCCTGAGCCTAGCAGAGCCAATGCAATGCCTGGAGAATTGATCTTTATTATGCAGAACAGAATAGCAGGTGACAAACTATCAAATGCATCTTGTCCCCAGTCACCTATTGAGAACCAAGCAGACAGCATTGCAGCTTCCAGGCAAATTCCAGCTATTTCCCTTGTGCCCAGGGTCCATAAACACAAGAAGCCAAATGATGATTTTCCCCTTCAGAAGAATAACATTGCCCAGCCCCCCTCCAGGCTAGAAGGGTTACTGTAGCATTCATTCCCTGAGGCCAGCCAATCCCTGTAGGATGAGGTGCCAGCCAAGGAGCCAGGCAGCTCCATCAATTTCTTCTGGAAAGCCCAAAAAAAATTTGGTCATAGAAAAAAATCTCTTCCCTCTTTGCTAATAAAACTTATCAGTGCAGGGCAGGAGGCTGGGAGGAGAGGGAACGCAGACACTTGCCTTGCTAAATTACTCGGAGAAATGGCCCTGATCAGCCATCCAGGGGGAAAAGAGGCAGGAAGCAATGTAACATTTATTGAGCCTGATTTTTTCACTTAGATTCTCCTACTCAGCTCTCTCAACAGCTCTGTGATATTGCATTTATTCCATCCCATAGATGGGAAAACTGAGGCCCAGCTCTGCACCAAAAGGAGTGTGGATTTTGGCTCAGCCTGGTGACGTAACCCCTTTGCACTGTAATCTTCCCTTAGGGCTCACAGCCTGTATGCGCTGATTCAGTGGATGCTGGGCAAAGCAGTGACACAGATTCTGTGTGCAGAAAGCACTCCAGGATATTCATTCCATACCCTTGTCCATTCTGGCCCTTCTCTCTATTCTGAGCCTCTATATAGTGCCCCCAGTCTCACTCCAAAGTGATGAGGTAGTCCCCCTTGGCCTGAGGGACAGCTCTCCCTGCGAGCTTACCAGGCAGGCACTCAGCTGATGCCTGGAGCCTGCCCTTCTTGCTCAGGCATGAGCCTGGAAGGAGGAGAGCCCCAGCTCTGGACAAAAAGAGGGGCCCAGAAAAGCAAGACCTCCTTCCCCAAACTTCAAAAGCGCTTTTTGAGTTCTCAGTGAGGATAACCCTGACTCCTTGTTGTTCTCAGATTGGTCACATCTGCTCTTGGTTTCATGAGCCAGGGCCCTAGGCTTGGTGTCAGCCCTCACTGGGGCCGTCGTTCGAGAGTCTCTGTCTGTAAAACCCAGAGTTTACTCAACACTTGGGATAGAATATGGCCTCTGAGGCTGTAAAACATGGGAATCCCAAGGAGGTGAATCAGTCTGGAATGGTTGGTCCCGAGGAAGCGCCAGAGGAAAGCATACGAGGAAATGTAGGCTAAGTAGCAGGGGAAATTCCCTGTAGAAAGATCTATTAGACTGTGAAATAGTATTCCACAGGAAACAGAGGAGGGGGTGCCCAGAGGCATTTAAAGCCACGTAGTCTAAGTAATAGAAGCCGCATGGTGTGTGGAGTGACTGAGAACTGGCCTCAGGGGAGCAGCTGCCTCGCCCTAATAGGTCATCTCCATATAGATGCAATTTCCAAGCCTGCCTTAATGTTCCATGGAGCTGCACTGCTCTGGCAGGCAAAGATGGCACTCACTTACTGCTCAGAAGAGCCATGAGGCTGCAAGTGGGCTCAGCCATCATTTTGTCAACAGGATAGCGAACCCCAGCAAGCAGACCTAGGACTTCAACACAAGCCCTAGCAAAACCCCACATGCCTTTCCTGCCAAAATTGACAAGCAAGCCCATCCTAAAATTCATACAGAATCACAAGGAATTCAAAAGAGCCAAAATGATCTTTAAAAAGAAGAACAAAGTTGGGGAACTCTCAACAAAGCTCCCGTGATCTAGATGGTGTGGTACTGGCATGAGGAGAGACATGCTGGCCAATGGAATAGAACAGAAACCCACATAAAATCCTTACACTTGTGGCCCACTGGTTCTGACAAAGGTGCCAAGACCATTTAATGGCAAAAACGTCTTGGTTTCAACAAATAGTTCTATGATAACTGATATCTGCAGGCAGAGAATGATGCTGGACTCTTATCTCAACCAGACACAATGTTTGAGATGTCAGTTTTAACTGTCAAATTCTCAGAAGAAAACATGCAAGTTAGTCTTCATGACCTTCCATTAGGCATAAGCAGCTAAAGAAAAAAGTAGTTAATTTGGACTTCTTCAAAATTCAGAACTTTCATGTTATCAGCAAGATCATCAAGAAAGTGAGAGGATAATATACAGAATGGGAAAATATTTGGAAATCTATGTTTGATAAGGGACCAGTATCCAGAATATATAAAGAACCATAATAAGCCAATAATTAAAAAAGACAAATAATTCAATTATAAAATGGGCAAAGAATTTCAATAGACATTTATCTAAAGAAGATACAAAACACATTTAAAAAAAATAATCAGCCTGGTTAGTCACTAGGAAACATAAATCAAAACCATAATGAGATACCACTTCACACTCACTAGTATGGTTAAAATAAAAAAGACAGATAAAAGCAAGTGTGCATAATGATGTAGCAAGTAGGAACCCTCATTCATTGCTAGTAGGAATACAGAGTGGCGCAGCCAGTTGCAAAAACAGATTGGCCGCTCCCCAAAAAGTTAAACATGGAATTACCTGTGATACCCAAGAGAACTAAAAACATATTGTGCATCAATGTTCATATCAGTAATATTAAAAATAGCCCAAAATTAAAACAATTTAAATATCTATGATAAAAAAATGTGATCTAGCCTTATAAAGGAATGTTATTCATCCTCCAAAAGGAATGAAGAACCAAGATATGCTACACTGTGAATCAACCCTGAAAACATTATGCCAAATGAAAGAAGCCAGAAGCCAGAAGCCAGGCACATAAGGCCACACATGATATGATTTCATGTCTATAAAATGTTCAGAATAGGTAAAGGTATAGAGACAGAAAATGTATTTGTGTTATCCAGGTGCTGGGGGAGAGGGGGTGTGAGAGTGACAGTTAATGGGTATGAGATTGTGAAATTCTTCTGAAATTAAATCTTGGTTGATAGTTGTACAACTCTATGAATATGCTAAGACTCATCAATATTACACATTGAAAGGGTGTGTTTTATGGTATATGAATCATATCTCAATTACACTCTTATTTAACATAAAAAGTAATGTCACCCCTGAACCTACTAGACACAGGTTTGGTCTATATCTCTCTTTTTATAAATATGTTACTTTAATGAGCTCTTACTCTGTACATAATTTTGTATTTCGTCTCCTCTTTGTTAGGTTTTAAGGCTTTTTCTGTGTTTTTAAGAACTCTTCATTTATATTATTTTTCATGACTGCCTAATATTCAATCATATGGTTACAACTCTAACCTAGTTCTCTATTATTGTGTTGCTGGGCATTTGTATTTTTCTCCATGTTCTGCTATTATAAATACCATCTTTATTAAACATCTCTGTGCATGAACTCTTATTTTCAATTTTTAGATCGTCTCTTTTTAGGATAATTTGCTAAAATTGAGATTACTGGGTAAAAGTAATCAGCTTTAAACTCCTGCTCTCTGTAGTTCCTTGAATTTGCCCCCCCAAAACCTTTTAAAGATATTTTATGCAGATACACTTTGTTTCCTGAAATAAGAACCACATTCCTCAGAATCACATCTTGGTAGAAGGGAGAGATCATTTGATAAACAGCCACTGGGAATCATTTAGGAAGTAAGGTAATTCACACATTGATTGAAGTCACATGTATGCGGGGTCATAGTCCAGCTCTGCCACGTACCACTGAGTGATCCTGACCAAATAACATAACCTCAATTGAACCTCGGTTTTCTCTCCTATAAAGTGGGTGCAAGAGTACCTTGCTGTTGTAAGATAATATACATCAAATGTCCATTGTTTACTCCTCAAAACCCAGCATTTGTTTGAGTTCCACTTTTCTTCTTTCTTCTCTTCACGTCCCCACTCTGCCAGGAAGATGCACCTTTGGGTCCTGAGCCCTAAGAAGAGCTGTCACTTCTCAGGGAGCAAAACTAAACAATGCCCTCGTGGGACTGACAGGGATGCTCTGGAGCCTGCAGCTCAGGATTTGGGCTGGGCCCACCACTCATTAGCCTGTGGTCTCAGGCAGTCTCTTAACATTTTTTGAGTATGGACTCTCATTTAATTTGGGGACAAAGAGGCAATTTCACATGAGCCTACAATGAGGTTCAGGTGAGACCCACATATCACAATGTTTGACGTGCCCTCCACAGTCTCCCTAAACAGCAATTCCATTTATCATCACACCTCCCTTTATATGCACCAGGACTTGACTGGGTACCCCAAGCCAGATTCACTTTCTGCCACTAGATTATAGGCCCATAGACTGGCGGGGTAAGCACTGCATCACTACATACTATAGTAATTACTAATTACATGTTTCTGCATTCTGTGGCTTATTAGTAAATTGCATGTAGAGGGATATAAAAGTAATTGCTCTCCTCCCTTAACTTCAGCAGCCTGCAGAAATCACAAGGAATTACCTTATTTACTTCTAAGTGATTCCCAGTGGCTGTTTATCAAATACATGAAAAAATCATACAATAACCAAATATTCTTCTGATTACAAGTGATATGTGAGGGTCATGAGAAATCTTGAGTGGAAAAAGCTGTTGAACAGCTGCCGACTAACTGTATGTAAATATCCCCTTGTGGGTAATAGCTTAATTTTGATCATTGTTCAGAAGAGCAGGCGTTTTACATTATTAATAGGTGTCAGCTACAAAAGAAAATTTACAAGGAGAGAGCCTGATCTGGGCAAAGGCACTGTGCCTTTAACACCCTGGTGTGTGGGAGAGAAAGGAGAATGGGGAGAAAGGAATAGCCAGAACAATGGGCAAAAAGTCAGCCTCCTGTTTTTCCTCTGGCTGGGGCTTTGCAGCTTGTGGGTGTGGTATTACTTCACTGCCATGGAAACTGGACTGGGTCCATTCATTCCTTATTAAGTTTGGTTATATGTCATTCCCTCCTCCTTTTGAGGAAAGTCGATTCCCACGAAGAAAGCTCAGAGCTCAGGAAGCAGCAGGCTGAAATCCAGGCTTCCTACCTTTGCTGTGGTGAGAACGTTTTCATATTGAGATGCATTGTATGGACACATATCATACTGAGCAGCGCTGACACGCTAAAATAAACTAAGATCCGTTTCAAATTATTCAGATGATGGGAACATCAGGACCCCCAATGCGTGAACTGGCCTCTGTGATCCTTTTTCTAAAAACATATCCAGTTGGTCATGAAGTTGTTAACAAGGAAGACGGACTAGCCAGTTTTCTGTTTCCTGCTCTTGGCTTTTATGGTGGCACTGACTTCTGGCATTTTGGATAACCCACGAGTATTAGAGTTTAAATAAAGAAACATATGAGACATGAAAGGTTAGTAAGAGACTCAGGGGGCTATAGGACCACAATTGGCTATGACAAGACACTCCTTCCTAGTACTCCTATCTAGGTCCCTCTCTCTTTGTGCTTGCAGGATGAAGTAACATGCCCAGGTACCAGCCTTAAGAATGCCTGGAATGCAGGTAGTGTGCTTCTGTTTCCAGATGCCACCCTCAAATACCACCAGCTGTGATCCTCACCACACTGCTACCAAGTGGCATGGGACAGACAGCACGAGAAACATGGCGATCAGAGATGCAAAGCATTACCCAAGGCTACCTAGTGAGTGGAAGGCAGCACCAACTGCTCAAATCCAATAAGCAAATTTCCATGCAAATATTTTATCTAGGACTCAGGTCTCATATATTGGGGGGCTGTGGGTTCAGCTGCCTGAATGACCCTGGGACCAGGACAGAGCCTGGGGAAGCCTTGGCAGATGCAGAGGGCTGAGGCTGTCTCTGTCTTGTAGGTCCTTTCCCTCCTCCTCTCTGGCTCTCCTCACTTCCTGGTCATCCTCCTTCACCTCCTCCTCCTCCATAAATTCATTCATCTTGTGGATTTCTGACTACTCTGACAGCCCAGGTCTCCTCTCTCATCCACAGAGTGTGATGACAGGATTGATGGGTCCTTGAGCCCAGGCTGAATCGTAAAAACACCACACAACTTAAAGCTCACTGTGGTCATTTTGTGGGTCAATAGAGACTTCCTCAAAGAGGCTAACATATCCACAGAGAGGAAGACCACCAAGATTGCAACCCCCACTTGTGCCAGGCCCCGGGCTAGGCTCAAGGAGTTTCCAATTCACTGCTGAAGACAGATGTGCCAACAACTAAGCATCACACAGTGGGAATGAGGCTAAAGCAGGTGTAAGAACAGGATGCAGGGGTAACATGGAAATTGAGTGACAACTCAAGATGCAAGAATGGCTTCTGGCCAAAGAATGCTGAGATTACATTTGAGGAGATGAAGAAGAATTCAGGTTCTGTAGGACTGTCTTCATTTCTGCTTAACTATTACACTCTCTTCTTCAACACACAGAGATTGTCTAGAGTAAGTTTGGGCATCCTGTGATTCCGTGGTGAATTTGGCTGCATCAAGCAGCCTCAAGTTATATGAGACCTTTTCCCTCCTGGGCTGTATTCCATCCTCAAAACAAGGCCAATGAAACCAGAATTGACCAAGCTGGGCCACCTGTTTGCTTATAATATGTGAACCATCATGATAGAATAATAATAAAATCTTAAGTGTATAGAGCCTTGCTATGTGACAAACATGATGCCTAGAGCCTTGTGTATCTCAACTCAAATGATCTTAATAGCAATAATTTCAGTGCTGTTAATATTCCCATTTTACAGATGAGGACAGTGAGGCTTAGCAAGCTCAAATAATTTGCCCCGATCTCAGAGCTAGTAACTGGGAAGAGCCAGGATAAAACAATGTTTGTCTGATGTTCACATTGGCAGTCTTGTCCCTGTGCTTCCTGGCATGGGATTAGGTGTGCAGTGGCCATTCAGATGCCTTATTTTTTAGCCCTGTGTATAGTGAACAGATGGTCTGTGTCCAGCAAGGTAAAGGGTATACAGATGACAGATGTTATTTCCACCCTTGGGAAACTTCATTGAACTCATTGTGTACCAGCCTAGTGCTGGGCACTAGACCATCAGGAGAAGAGACAGGCATCTGTCCTCCAGAAGCTGAGTCCAGGGTAGAGAGACAACAGGGGGCCTGCAGGGGGTGGCTTTCCCATTTAAGCCTTTACAAGAGAGGATAGAGGGGTGAGGAGAGTTTTCTTGAGAGAGCTGCTCCATAGAGTGCGAGTGGATGGACAAGGTGGACAAGAGCTCTAGGGAAGGCAGAAATCCATGAAATCATTGGTTCTGTGTGTCTAGGAAGAAAGTTATGCCAGGAAGTGGGGCTGGCGCTGGAAGACAAGGTGTGGCTAAGAAAGGGAGGATTGGCCTATATTTTATAATTATAGGATGGCTCCTGTGTTTTATTTATTTTTTCTTTTTTTTCTTTTTTTGGTCAAGACATGCCAACACCATCCAATCTGTGCTTCTCTGTTTTGGCTTTTTCTGGAACAGAGGTTCTCGAACTTTAGTCTCCATCCTGTACTGAATAGATTGCTCTAGAGCATGCTCTTAAAACATGGTCTCTGCACTGGCTAGCAATCTATTTTCGAAACTCTTTCAGTGTTTCTGAGCATGCTGAAGTTTGAGAACCATTAGTCTGGATCCATCAGGTTTTGTCTCAGACATCATCTTCCCTTAGGCACGGATACTTCAGCCTAATCAGATTTTATTTACAAGGGAGAAGGAGAGACTGGTTCTTACACAGACAACCATAGGATCAGCTTGCTATTGGTGAAGACAGCAGAGAAAGATGGACATGCAAGAACATAATGGATGCCAGGGCTTTAAATCATTCAGCGAAGATGCACCTTATCAACACTGAGAAACTCTTTCAGGTTTGGTGTGGGGTTTTTTGTTTTTTGTTTGTTTGTATCTTTTTTTAACAATTCGACATTAATTTCCCTTTATTTCAGTAACAGTACCCAGTGTTCCTCTAGAAACCTTCCCATGCTCAGTTCAAGTGTCAAGTGAAGCTGGCTCTAACCCCAACTATTACAGTAAACATGTGACTCTTCCTGTCCAATCAGATGATAACATTGCTTTGCAATGGTGATTGGTCAGGAGTATGTGACCCAAGCAAGGGATCCAATCACTGTTAATCCTAGCACTTTATTTACTGACCAGGAGGGAAACTTTTCTTTTTTGCTCTGTATCAGTGGAGAGAATGCCTAGACTTTCTGGAGGCCAAAGCTGCCCTTTGGAAATGAAGCCAGAGAACTAAGACTCAGTGACACTGAGAGAGTGATCAGGTGCTGCTGCTGCTGTTTGCACCCCTGAACACAATTCCTAAAGCATAGTCTGTCCTCAGACTTTTCAGTTATTCATGCCGATACATTATCTATTTTTGCTTTAGCTGGTTTGCACTTGGTTCTCCATCATTGCAAATACACAAGTCCTAATACCCTAGTGTCAAAAGGAGTACAGTCCAGAGTAGACTGAGATCTGGGGGAAATGAGCTTTTCAATTTATACTCAGAGTTAAAAGGATGAGTATGAAATTAACATATTGCTTGGACCCAATAAGATAATGCATCTCTGATGATGGGAATGGACTTTCGTCTTTTCAGCTCAGGACCATGTTTTTTTAACTCGAAGGGGATGCTTGGGATTCTGAAGAGGAAAGAGAATCCCACCTAAATTAATTCAGTTTTAAATTAATTCAAGACCCCTGGCCACTTGGCATGTAGACAACTTGAACATGGGGTCACTTGTTCTTCACCAAAGAATGAGTTGAAGGAGTTATGAAATAAGAGAGAAGTGAAGATGCTGAGGATATTGGTGCAGCCCCATGAACTTCCCATACTTTGAACTCTTGCAGCTAGCCCGTGTCACACAGAAAGCAGGTTCCTGAGAAAGTATGAGGAATGGATGAAGATGAGCAAGGCTCTTCCAGTTTTCAAAAACAACATGAAGGCAACAATAAAAGTCCCATGTCTAATGCTGTTCCTGAGCAATAATACAGAAGCAAAAGGGATAGTTTTTATAGAAGGATGGTCCATGAACTTAAGCTGGTTCCTAGCAATCAGATGTCCATTTAAAAACTAGTCTTGATAAAACAATATGATTTTTTTTCTTTCTTTGTTCATTCTTTGCTTCCTTCCTCCCTTCTTTTCTTTCTTCCTTCTCTTCTTTCCTCCTTCCTTTTTTGGTAGTGTTTGCAATTATTAGATTGTTAGATGAGGAAAATGCAATTGGTCACAGTCTATTTGAATTTCCACATGGTATATAATACATTTTTATGATATCTTTTTGGGTAACATAAAAAACTCTAGTGAAGGTAATAATATAGCTAAGAAGGTAGACTTATAACCACTTCAAGAGCCATGCCCAGGGCTTGCTGATTAATTCATTTCTGGTGAGCTTGTCACTTCAGGAGCTCTCCAGGGGCCCAAGATAAGGCTTTGTCCTTGGCTCTCTCCTGTTAAAGCAAATTTTGTGAATACTTGAATGAAGGCAGAAAAAGCTCCTTATCAAGTCTCTGGAGCCACTGAATTCGGAGGGGATGACAAATGAGGTAGATGGAAAAACTGCAATCCGAAAAGCTCTCAGTGGGTTGTAGTTATGCAACAAAACTTACAGGGCAAATAAATAAAGAAAAATAATGGGGAAAGTGAGCTTCAGGAACTGTGCCTCCAAACTTCTACTATAAACATGGGGAAGGAGCTCATCATGTAATAAACATGGGAAAGAGCTTGTCATGTGATAAATGTGGTGAAAGAGCTTATCATTTAATAAACCTGGAGAAAGAGCTGGTCATGTAATAAATGTGGAGAAGGAGCTGGTTGTGCAGGCAACCTGAGAAAGCGTTTGGTCATCAGTCACTCATTAGGTATCGGCACTGTGCTCCAGCTCTCATTGCCCAGAAGCATTCTGGGGTTATATTATCAGAAGTAGATTGTGCAGAACAAAGGTCAAGGCCTCATATTGCCCGGTCTCCCCTGATTCTTGTATGTATTCAGTTCTCAGCCCCAAGACTGAGGAAGAAAACTGACAACCTTGAGCTTCTCAAACATCATCACAAGAGTAAAAGGAAGTAGAGATGTTCAGCCAAAAAAAATTCAGAAGGTGTATATTCTGTACTTGCAATTATTTAAAGGATTGAACACAATGTCTGCTGCCCAACAGTTCAAATTAGCACCAAGAAGTTGACCCTTCTGTATTTTGGGTTCTTCCATATTTTGAATGAAATAATAGCACTAAAGTGCACAGAGGTGAAACTATTATATTGTAAGCAAGTTAGTTTCCCAATTCTATTGAACATTTCTTTATCCATTTCCTTATGCATGCAAATACCATGATGACAGGTATCCCATCAATGCTGGACACTAGCTTAGCAGGGGTTTCTTAGCAAGGGAAGTGATGATTCAACCATGACCTCCTCCACCTTTGCACATCTTGGTCTCCATGGCAATAATTTATAAATAAATATTTCTTGGGGACCCACTGTGGGAAGAGGAGAGAGCAATTGGGAGGGAACAGTCACAGTGTCCCATATGTGGCATGTGGAGGAAGGAGCAAATGAGACCAGTCTACTGGCCTGGGGTCCCAGAAGTCACTGTGACCTTTGCAGAAGCAACAGGCTACTTTTGTTTTCATTTAGATGGTACTGCTCCAATTAATTCTCAAGTCTCCACAACGATATGAAAAACCACTTCCAAAATTAAATCTCCATTGAGAGCACACATTAATAACACCCAAAAGACACATAAATTACACCTGCGAGTCAGATCCCATTGCAAATGAATACACTGAAAAATGTATTCCAACCATATCAAGAGTACACCATAATTAAGTCACCACTGATGGCTTGAAAAGCTATGTTAGATCAATGTGGACATACCAATCAATCTAGATGAATAGAGCCTGAAAAATTCTCCCCATTTGGAGGTGCACTATGTGATGTAGTGTTACAAATGTGGGTTCTGTAATCAGACTGCCCAGAGTTTTTATTCTGGTCCTATTATACACCAGCCAGGAGATCTTGAGCAAGTTAGCTAACCTCACTGAGCCTCAGTTTCCTGATCAGTAAAGGGGGACGCTTCCATGGGGTTTTTAACAGTATTCATTCAAATAATGCATCCAAAGTGCTTTACACAGAATGAGCGCCCAGCACAAAGCACGTGTCTGACCATGGGCTAGTTGTCAAAACTCATCCACTGGTACCACTCATTAGCATCATGCTTGTCACATACTTAGTTCAAGTGGGCATTTCCAGTTACTTTAAACAGAAATGTGATTGCTGCCTTGACATCATGATTACAGCATGCATGGCTGACTTGGTGACACTCACCCACCTAACATGAGGGTACTGTCATCTGTTTTGATTTCCGCTCTTTGTCGGAAAGAATAACTAATCGATGCTCCATATTCACCACATCAGTTTGGGAACATGCCTGGTCCGTGACCACTTAGTGAGGCACTTGAGGTGTGAGGGAGACACTGGCCCCGGGGGTCTGCATGCTGGAATTCAAGTCCCGAATCTTCTCTGGAGACAGAACTTTGGGCAGCTCTCTTGTTCTGACCTGTGATGACTACACCTGACCCTAGGACAGTTCTCAGAGACATGTCAGAATCCTCATGAAAAGAGTTGCATCCTATTGAGCATTTCTTTATCTGTTTTCTTATGTATGCAAATGCCCTAACAGACATGCTGTTCTCTGCTGATGGATAACTTAATTCCATTTTCCTTTTTATTCTCATCTCCTTGGCCCACTCTTCTTATTTTCTCCTACCTTCTGACTTTGCAATCCATCTCCACAAACCCCAGCAACCAGTGGGAATGACCTGAAGTGTGTGCCCCACGCATCTTCTTCAGTGCTCACATAATCATATCGGAATATACCTTCTGTTGCTCCTGGTTTTACAAAATGAGATTACAGAATATACACTGGTCTGCGTTAGCATCCCCTCCAGGTCAGCGGGCCCATGCTTTCTAACAAGGCCACACGACTCCATGCCAAGGGAGGCACAGCAGTTGATATCCCTCCTGCCCCTGCTGGGCACTGCCCTGCTCTCTCAGTTCTTGCTCCAGACAGGGGTGCAGTGAGCATCCTGAACAACCCACTCTTCCCTCCAGTGGGAAGATTCCTACATCTCTTTATTCAGAGAAGAAAGCTGCGTGCTTGGGAGGGGTTTGTCAGGAGTCACCCAGCTAGGAGTGTCAGCAACATTTCAGCCGGGTGCACTGGGCACTGTATTGCATGCTATTTAGTCCACTGGACAGCACCTTCCTCTAACTCAACTGCTAGAAATGAGTGTCTTCCCTTCACTGAGTCATGGCTTGCCCTGAGTCCCTTATCCCTGAGTCTGAGGCAGCCAAGGGTCTGGCTGTCAAAACTATCCTGGGACACTGTGTGGATTCAACACAGACTAGAAGCTCAAAGCTGCTGCTCCTGCCACAACAGAGCAAGGACCTGGGGACATCATGCTGAAAACCCCTCATTGGCTCAGTAAGTACGTATCCAACCCTGACCCTGCTCCCGGCTGACAGGCAGAGACTGCTCACCCTCTCCACACGCAGACAGCATGAGCAGCACAGGCCTCATCATCCCCATCTCGGAGCCTCAGGAGCAGGGTCCCAAGTTCTTGAGCATCTTGTGGATGGCCTTCAGGCCCCGGGACTGTCTAGTTCAGATGGGTCGCTGAACTCTGCGCCTTGTTCTTGAGCCAAACTGTGCATGTCTGTGGGCTTCAAAAGGAGATGGGTACAAAGCTGGGCCTGGGGTCCTTGCACTGAAACCCGCATCTCGCGGGTGAGAAGAGCCGGAAAAGAGCAGCACAGGGATGACTCTGAGGCTCTGAGAGCTGGGGAGGGGTAAGGAGTGAGTTCAGGGCTGCTGGCTTTGTCACTGCTTCTGTGAGGCTGGATTGCAGTCTTGCCTGCGGATGGATGTGCCTGCATCCTCCTCTCTACAAACCCTGCAATCTCACAGAGATCACAGCATGGCTGCCAGGGACATGAGTCTCAGTCTCCTATCTACTGGGATTTCGTGGGATTACTTCACCTTCGAGGGTTAATGAGCAGAGCAGGCCTCCCAGGTCCTTATGATTCCTTGAAACAATGACTGGAAAGGCTTCCTAGGGAGCCTAGCCCAGAGCAAGCACTCAGCAAATGCTGGCTGTGTCTTTTCTTTCCTCATTGCTTCTTTGAATTCTTGCAAAACCTCCCTGCAATTCCCAGAGTCTCCAATAAAGCGTGTTTTCTCCCACAATAGTTCTCTTGACATATGTGTAGATGTGGGTCCCTCTGTGAAGCGCGTCCAACACCTCTGCAGCTTTTTATCCGCAGAGCCCTGAGGACTGTCAGCTGCACGTGACTCCTCCAGGAGACTGCGCTGGTCGTTTTCAGTTAACACAGCAATGAACTTGTCAGGAAACCAGCCAGGAGGGAGGTGGCGCGGGGCAGGAGCTGGCAGGCAGGCTCAGAGCGGGCTGGGGGCTGGGGCCGTCCATCTCGATTCTTCTCTCCATGTCCAAGTGTAAAGGGATTTGTGTCTGCAAGGTTATCCTCGCCAACCTCAGGGAAGACAAGAAGTCACTTAATTTGAATTTTTTACTTCTACCACAGGGGATAATTCTGGGTCAATTAGGAATATTGTAATTTCCTATTACGGTCAAAAAGAAAATGTAGGCAGAGCTCATGAGTCACCTCCCAACACGAGAAAATAGAACCTTCTGACCTGGTGTAAGTGAGCCTGTGTGCTGTCATTTTTAATGACGGGGAGCGGGGAGACAGTGGCGGGTAGGGAAGCCACCTCCTTCCTGGCCCTGAAGTGCTAACCTTTTGGAAACTCAGTATAATTAATTCAGAGTGAGGATTATTAATTCCTCTTGGTATGTGACTATTCATTGTGGAGGTAGCTGAATATGTCTTCACATTTTGGAGTACATGCCCTCTTCTAGTCTTGCCTTGGGAGAAGTAGGTTTCCCCACCCACTTGCCCAAGTGTGTGGGAACCAAGCGCTCAGCTGCCCACTCCTCAGAGATGCCGAGCCCCGATATGAGGCCAATGCCTGCTTCCGGTGAACCAGGGTGACCTGCTGAAGTCAGGATGCCTCCTAGTGATCAGGGTCCTTCCTCACCAGGCTTGCACCTCACCAGATGGCAAAGGAATTCCTATCATGACCAAGCGCCGCTGCTGATGCCACCTTGGCTTTCCAGGAAGGCCTCCAGTGGATGGCCAATGGATATGCACATTCCCAGCATGCCTTGCAGCCTGGATTCTTATGTCAGGGACAATCCGTGACTGATCCCCTCTGAGCAGATGTCCCCGCACCACTCCCAGGAAAGAGGGAAGAGAGGAAACACTGCCAGCTGACTGTCTGGAGGGTCCAGGGTTCCCAGGCCTACGTGGGACAAGGGAAGGATGAGTTGCTCTGGAAGCATCTCTTTGGAACTTGAATCAGGGGCATGGACCACCCTCAGTCATCCCTGTGTGACTTTGGGGTTCAACAGTGCTCTCCATGTACATTCTCCTGGATAATGAGCCTACAGAGGGTCCTGGGTACAGACGGGCAAGCAGAGCTGCTCTTGTGATAGATGAGAAAGCTGCAGGCAAAGGGAGGTCTGATTAGAGCCAGATCCCATGCTCCGGGCTGGAGACCTGGAGGCAACTCAGACCGAGCTGTTGTGCTCTCGAGCTAAAGGACACCCAGTACAGTCTTGGTGGTGACAGGGCTGAGCGGAGGGATAAGGAGACACAGAGAGGAGCCAGGGGAGAGCAGTGCTGTAGACTGGCTTCTGCCTCCCTCTCTTTATCCCATCACCCCTCTCATTCATTGTGCTTTAGCCACAGGAGCTTTGGGTTCCTCTCCCCACGAATGCTGCCCAGCCTGTTCTCCCCACTGCTGGGCACATGGCTGGCTTTTTTTTATCCTCCTGCTTTTCTAATGACCTCATCTCACCCAGCTCTAAGCTGATGCCTTTTCTGTAGACCACTGATAACAATCTGTAATCAATTCTTGTTTGCATTTTCTCCCTGCCATCAGGCTGAAAGTTCCATGCAGGCCAGCACCAGTTCTGATTCACACACCATTGCAGCCTATTCCTAGCACAGTTGTGTCCTAATAAGCACTGAACAAAAGAATGAATGAATGAATGAATGAATGCAGGGCAAACCTTGGGAAGAGCCAACAGGAAGGCAAAGCTAAGCATCCCAGGAGGCTAGGAGAGAGCACTGCTCCACCCGGGACCCAGCGTGGCCTTGTGATGGAGGAGCATTGGAGGCATGCGAATCCTGTGGCTGTGAATATAATGTCCAAAGACTACTTATAAATTCACAATAGGGGACAGAATTTTGCAACCAGAATATTTGTGTACACTATCCAAGCATTAAACACTTGGGAAACACAGTGGTGATTGATAGGTTCCAATTGAGCCTGGCTTGGGGACTGGGTAGATGGGCACAGGCTAAGGCAGAGTGCTGTAGCATACCCCTCTGTGTCCCTTTTACAGCACCTTTCCAGAGAACATATATTTTATCTTGCCAAATATTTGGTCAAGCTCTGTTCTCTGGGTAGTGCTGATGAGGAATAGCAAATGCTTGGTGTCTGCTTTTCCCTCATATACACACCCACATCATACCTCTCACCCCCATCACACCTCCCTTCCTATCTTTGACACCAGCGGAAAGAGTGTGACCCAATGCTTTGGGGTCTCAATGTGCAAATCTACAGCTTAGGGACTTAGCAGGCCTGGCACAGCTGCCTCATGGGAGGGTTGGGGTGGTGATGGAGACTCTGTATGGGACATGAGGCTTCAGGATTGCTTATGCCCCTCAGAGATGAGGAGCCATTGCCTTGTGTACCTTACAGCTGGGTCTCTCCTGATGTCAAGTGTGTTGTGTTGGGAGAAGGTATCAGTTTACTCCCAGGCACCCTCATTACTTCTCAGGAGTGACACGATCTGGGGAAGTAGGGTCGGTCTTGCATCCAATCCCAACTCTACCACCTTCCTTGTCTTGTGAATTCTCTGAACCTCAGTCTCTTCATCTGTAAAATGACAGTTCTTTGAAAGGACTGCTGTAAATTTGATAAATTTGCATTAAAAATCTATCAACTCTGCTGTCTTAAAAACCAAATGAATTGATCAAAACTAGGAGGTTCAAGAGAGAGAAGAACCCAGAAAATAGCAAAATAGGAAAACAACCAGTTAGTCTAATTAAGAAAAATAGTAGAGACAAAATAATCTTCAAAATTACGATTGGGAAAGTGAATGTGACCATTGGTATAAGGAAAAAATCATAAGACTAAAATAAAAATAAATGTGCCAACTGTGTAAAAAATTTTGAAGTCATGATCAAATGTATGATTTTCCATGAAAATGTAAATTGATAAAATTAACTTTTAAAGATAAAATCTTCATTAGAGCAAAAACCTGAAAAAAAATGAAGGAAAAGTTAATGAATTTCATTTCTAAACAATTTGCAGCTTGTGAAAAAAGCAACACTCTCAAATCACTTTATACTGTTTTTTTCTTCAAAGTTTCAAGGGATATATCTTACCAATCTATACAAACTATTTCAGAATGTTTAGAAACATTAAAAAATACCCAATTCATTTTACAAATTAGAATATTCATAATAACCATGTCTGACAAAGATAATGTAGAAAAAATAAATCTACAAAATAATACCAGTATAACCACTGAATTACATGTAAAGAGTCTAAATAAAGTATGTGTATGTATCAAAGTTCATAAGTATAGTAAAAAGCATAATGCACTGTGATTAGGTAAGGTGTAATTTGGAAATGATAAGTTTAAAATCTATTAACATACTTTACAGAGTTAAAAATAATAAGAGAAAACATGATTACACTTTTACAATCCTATTAAAATATGTTTATATAAAACATTTCTGAAAAGAAAGATTGATAAATTATATTTCATCAAAACAAAGAAACTTTAGCTCTTAAAAAAAATTTAGAAATTGAAAAGATGAACCACAGACTGGGAGAAAATCCTTGCAAGCCAAGCATCTGATAAAGGATGTGTATACAAAATATTAAAAACACAAAACAAAAAAACCTTTTACAATAAGTAAGAAGGTAAACAACACAATTTAAAAATAAGCAAAGTATTCTAACAGACCTTTAACCAAAGAAGATATAAAACAGGCTCACCATCATTAGCATTGAGGAAATGAGATATCACCAGGTATCTCCTGGGATGGCTCTAGTCCAAAGGACTAATGGTGCCAAATGTTGGTACATCCACTGCAAAAAAGTTGGACACTTTCCTAATCAAGTTACACATACACCTACCCCACAGGCCAGCAATTCTACTCCTGGACATCTACCTGGATGAAATGAAAATGTGTTCACACAAATACTTACACAGGACCCATCACAGCAATAATACTGGAAGCAACTGGAATGTCCATCAACTAGTGAATAGGTGAACAAACTGCCACATGCATACAAAGCCATACAGAGTAATAACATGTCATAGGCATGTGGACCTCAAAAGCATTGTGCGAGTTGTGAGAGATGCTGTCCTATCACAGTTCTTCATGTGGAGTGGTGCTTGATAAAGAGAATATCCCCTCTTGATTCAAAAGTCCCTCTTCCCAAGGCCAGTGTTCAGACAGCTTTTTGGTCCTCCCTGTGTATTCCAGGGCAGGCTTCGAGTTTTTTTGTCCGTTGGTGATTGATGGATGCCCAAGCCAGTGCCCTTTGAAGGGCAGCTCACTTCACCCTCTGGTCTGCAGGAAACTTTATCATCACTCCTAATAGATTCCCTGGTGATTCTTGGGCTCCCAATGCGCCTTCCCCAGCTAGAGTCATAGCAATGGTGCTAAGGTAGCAGAATTGTTTGTCCTGGAGAAAAACTGTAATGTCACAACAAATATGGAGCAGGCAGAGTGTGTTCTGTGCAGCTGCACACTGTGAGGCACTGCCAACTCCTTCCACCATGGGCCCCTCAAGAACAGGATGGGGGACGAGAACCAGAGCATGCTTGTTTTGCTGGTGGTAAATCCCAAATTGTGGGCTCTGGAGTCAGGAGACTGCTGCTGACTTGAGCAGGCCCTGAGCACCTCGGAGCTTCTGTTTCTTATTCACCTTGCAAAGGTTTCATGAAAATAATTTTTAAAAAAGGGAAAGTGCTTGTCTATTGCAACATGCTACCCAAGTTGTGAACAGCAGTTGCTCTGACTCTTCCTAACGATGCAGAAAGCTCTGAGAATCAGATTTGAGTTAAAGTTGGGCATAATCCTAAAAAGGGAATTGAGAATTGCCCCTAAAAGGGGTTCTCCTGGGATGTGGCAGATCTAGGAATCATTGAAAGAGATTGTAAAGTGGGATGGAAGAGTCCAACAGGAAGATTCTAGCCAGAAAGAATAAAGTCAAAACCCTGAAACTGGGGCAGGATGGGACATTATGGTCCAGACTTAACCTCTTGCTGTGAACTGGAACAAATTGTGTATATAAAAATGGAGCAAATATATGAAACATCTCTTTCCAAACATGGGACAACAGGCAGCACAGGTTTATAGATTAGGGGAGCCTTAACTCACCCCAGCCATCTGCATGTGGTCATCCCAACTTTCTGTCTAAAGACAAGTGCTAGACCATGGGAAGAAAAATCAGTCTTGCTGAATCGAAAGGATGAAGATAGAAGTTTGGGAAGGCTGAAGTGGCTAGAAGTTGCAGGACATATTTATGGGATGGAGAAAAGAGCCCCAGAAGTCTTCAGAGGGTTCCCATGGGTCTTTGATGAGTACAGGGCCTTGCTTACAAAGATTGAATGAACTCCACTAAGTCAGGTGCATAGTCAATGGAAAGTTGTAGGCTGGACAGTTCCCAGTGCTGACATAGGACAGATGTTTGAACTCCAAGCCCTCAGTATCATTAGGGTGGGACCCCAGAGGTATCATGCCTCAGTGTTCAGGCTGAGCAATCCCCAGAGTGAAGACCACTCCAGAGCTTCCCTAGCAAGTCTCAGAAATAGACTGCAAACGATCAAGTAATCCATAAGGAGTTTAGCTGCTTGTCAGAAAAACATCCAATGCTCTTTAAAGGAAGACAACAAAATCCAGAGACTCAACCATGTAAAACTCACCATGTCCAGCATCCGCTAAAATTACCAGATATACCAGAAGCAGAAAGAGAAGCAGATTAGATGAGAGAGAGAGATCAGAAAGGGTGGAAGTGGCATATGAAGATGCTAAAACAATTGTGTGTTAAAGCATTTAAAGACAAATAGGAACAAAACAAGTAGATAAGTAAAAGACATAAAGAAAAAATGAAACTTCTAGAGATTAAAAAACAATATTGAAAGGAATACTTTAATGGATAAAATTGAGACAGATAAGATACTGTAGGGAAGATGATCAATGAACTGGAAGGTGTAGCAAATGAATTTATTCACAGTGAAGCACGGAAATTGAAAAATTAGCAGTTTCACCAAACCATGGAACAATATCATACAGTAAGTATGAAAGGAAGGGAGGGAGGCAAAAATCATAACTAAACACTTTCAAATTTGATGAAATGTATACCCAAACAACAATATATCATAATCAAATTGCTAAAACAGACACAAAGATAGACATTGCAAACTAGCCAGATTAGATAAACACACATGTTACATACAGAAGAATCAAACTCTGCAATCACTTTGGAGGAGTGAGTGCAGAGGCTGGAGAGGTGAGCAGGACCAGATCACAATGGCCAGAGAGGACCTCATGCCAGGGGCAGCAAGGGGTCAGATTTACCTGGGGGTGACATTTTCAGCTCTGGACTGAGGACAGAGCACTCTGGCCCCAGTGGGAGGACTGTCAGATGGCATTGGTGAGGCATTTATATGATTGGCTGACAGTGAGGCAAGGCACAAGTGTACCAACACAAGAGGCATTCAGGATGTGGGGATCCTGCACTTGGAATTGGAGGGGGGAGGGGTAGGAGAAAGCAACGGCTCTGGTTGGGCCCTGGGTGATAGAAGATGGACCCTTGGAAATAGGAACCCAGAGGAGGAGCAAGTCTCTGGGAGGATGATGAGTGTGTGTGTGTGTGTGTGTGTGTGTGTGTGTGTGTGTGAGGGGGAACTGAGGAGGGAAGACAGTGTCCATCAGGATGACATCCCTGTAGAAATGGGAAGTGGAGGTGTGATGTATGCTATGCTGGGATGGCAGAGACCAGGGCTTTTCCAACTCAAATGCATACACATCACTCTGGACACCTTGTTAAAATCCAGATTCTTACTTAGTAGGTATCTCGTAGGGCCCAGAAGTCTGCATTTATAATAGTCTAAACACTTGGAGTAGCATGGGTGTGAGGGTTTTTTCTGTGTTGTTAATTTTTTTTTACTCTCACCCTAGTCTGCATTTTCAGAAGCAGCGATGCTTCCTCTGAAGAAAGAATGGGGAAAAAAAAACCACCCAAACTCTGTCCCCTCTACTGGCTGCTTCCACATTCCCTGCCTGGATCACTCACTTCTGGTCATAGATGCTTCTAGAATGTGAGCTGACCTGAAACACTTTGCATCGAGGGCAAAAAAGCTTTCGACTGGCAGAGAGTTGAGTTCCCTGGAGGTAATGACAACCGTCTGCCTGCTGTACCCTCTGAACCTTTGCATCACCTTGCAGAGCTGCTGATGGGGAGTGGAGGGTTCGTGTGTAAGCTGGCAGGCCAGGGCATGAGTACAGGGAGCACGCAGTGGCTGCAGCCCCTTCCTTGCTCCAGCGCCTGTTGGGCTCAGCATCATCTGGCTGGGATCAGTGCACTGGGTTTCCGTGCGGCCTGCCACTCCAGATGACCTATTACAGGGGAGTCTTAACATTGCTCTTAGCCTTTCTGGCCTATCTAGTGAATGAGGATAATGAGTCACCATAGAGATGGGTGACGGTGACTAGGTGAGTGCATGTGTGCAGCCGCCTCACAGCAGCTGTACGTGACAGAGGAGCGATCCGTGTTCAGTTGATCCTCCAATGAAGCCATGTGATTGAGAATTCACAAAGGCCCCTGCATCTTCTTTCCACAAGCTCACCTGCTTCAGGGAAATATTCTGATGTGTGGACTAGCTGATGACAACACGAAGTGCAAACATTTCTCATCGGGCGTCCCTGATGTGTCACTGGTGTGATTGGCTGCTTCCTGCCCACCTCCTTTCTCCGTGTCCATGTACATCCGCCCTGATGTCTACCAAACTATCCAGTTTCCAAGGCAAAGAAAATGCCTGCTTTGTGAAAAGGAAACAAAGGCTTGTTTACAAGACACTGGATGGTCACCGGCACCAAAGTTGCCTCCCAGGACTCTGAGCTCCCAATTAAGCCCTGGATCTGCAGACAGAAAGGTCAACCCTAAAGGACATCAGGTGGACAAGTCCTGAGCCAGAGCTACCTGCCTCGGGGGCTCCATCACTGCAGAATAATCCTGGTTTCCCACAGGCTCCCATCTGGAGAGAGGACGTGCTCCCTGTGCACGGCTTCTCTGGTAGACTCCGATGTGCCGAAAATGGGGGGCAAGGGGTGATGAGGGAGCACATTGCAGGAAAAGTGTGTGGGATGGTGAGCCCATGCCCAGGAAATGGCACAGCCCCACCTTCAAAGCGGATGGAAGAAGGGATGCCAATATCTGAGATGGGGCATATGCATGGCAAAGCTGCTGCAAACGCCCATACAGGAATGTCATCTGGATTTGGATGCCCAAGCAGATCACACATGAGGGGCAACTGTAACACAAAACATTGGATTGCTCTTCCAATAAAGTGACCAGTGACCATCCTGAGTAGTAAGAGACAGAAGCTCCAGAGGTGAGAATGAGGGAGGCTTTGTGATGCTAATGCACTAGAATGTCATGTGGGGCCCAGACAGGGCCTGGGTTCACCTGTCACCCTTTCTGGACACGCTCACCAATTCTTCCAATTCTTCCTTAAGCCAACAGGACACACCAAGGCATCCCTGACCAGCACCGCAGCCCCACATTGGGTAACAGAGGGGACAGATGTGACTTCCTCTGAGTTTTGTAGCTTGTGAGCTCAGCCCCAAGGATGGGAGGAGCTGAGCTGTTGTATCAAAGAGCCCAGCTTCATATTCTCATCCCTGCCCAGCATGAACAGGTGCAAACACCTAGAATTGACTGGGTCATAACAATTGCCCTGGGAAAGGAAATGCCATGGTGGTCATTGGTATCCAGCAACCATGTCCCTTCCTGGCCCAGTTGTCTTCAATTTTCCTTGTTTTACTATAACTTCCACACAGAGTGTGAGGGAAGCCATCAGTGAGTCACATCCAGATCAATCCCACCCACGTCCCCACTGATTTTTAAGCAGCTTTCTTGAGATATAATTCACAGGCTCTGTGGTTTACCCATTCAAATGGTTTCTGGTGTATTTAGAGTTGTACCACCATCACTACATCCAGTTTTAGAACATTTCCATCACCACCACCCCAAAAGAGAAATCCTGACCTCTTTAGCTGTGATGGTCAATGCCGCCATCCTTTTATCTATTTTTCTGTCTCTAAGATTGGCCTACTCTAATTTCATATGGATTAAGTCATATAGTAGGAGTTATTTTGTAACTGACTTCTTTCACTTAACATATTTTTGAGGCTCATCCATACTGTTACATGAATCAATGGGCCATTCTTTTTTATGACTGAATAATATTCCATTGTATGGATGTACCCCACTTATCTATTTGTTCGTTAATGACCATTTGAGTTGTTTCCACTGTTTGGCTACTATAAATAGTGCTATTACAAACATTTGTATACCAGTTTCTATGTGGATATATGCCTTCATTTCTCTTGGGTGTATTCCTAGAAGTGGAATTGCCAGGTCATACAGTAACTTTATGCCTAACTCTTTGCTGATTTCCCTTTAATAAACTATTATCTAGAGTCTTATGGGATATCACCCAAAGCTCTGCTCATCCTTTCTTTGTTCTGGCTCACTTGTAGGCTTGTGTCTCTGGCTTTCCCATTGATCTGAGAGTCCTCAAGATTCTTGCAGCAAATATGTTATTGAGTAGGTTTTCCCCAGCCATTCTCTGCTGCTTGCACCTGAAGCTCAGAGGGATTTTCAGCAAACCAGCAGCTTTGATTAGAGAGTGGCTCAGCAGACAGGCTCTCACATGGTGCCATGTTGGGCTGGCTGTGACACCAGTTTGCCAAGGCGTAGGTAAGTAATCCAGAACAATGCACTGGGTTGAACCAGAAACAAGAGTAAAACTTGCTTGTGGGCCATGAGGCTAGTCTCTGACCTACACAAGCAGCACCTCAGGGCCTGCATCCCATCTCCCTGGCCCTTTTGATTTCAGCCCCATGAGCAGGTCTATGCACACTCAGACTCGCCCAGCTCTGCCAGCCTCAACTCTCAAGCCCAGCCAAGCAACCCTCGGCATTCTGTCCCCATGCCCCTCCAGGTCTGTCGTGGTCACCCAGCCCACACACAGGAAAGAACAAGGAATTACTGTCCCCAGGGGTAGTGTGTTGAACAATGGAGCCCAGAGCCAATGAGTCAATGCCCAGCTTCTCAGCTTTTCTTTACAGTGAGAGGCGACTTCTACACTCGCTCCCTTTTGGCACTGGGCCTGCTGCTGGTGGCAGTGACCTCACAGAACACCTGCAGACTGGCTTTCCCTTCTCTCCCTCACTCACCCTGCTCCTTCACCCCCACATCTTGAAATCACCTCCTTTACAAAACATCCGCACCCTGTCCTTGAATCAGCATCTGCTTTGGGGAAAATAAAACAATTGCAAAATCTCCCTAAGAAGAGTTCCCAGCTGCACAATATACACGGAGTGGCCAAATTATTATGATCTCTGAACACATAATAATCTGGCCACTCAGTGTATATCCTATATAATAAAAGGCTAATGTGCAAATTATCTCCTCAACCAGGAGTTCAACCAGCAGGCAGGCCAGCCAGCTGCCTATGTCCCCTCCCCCTGGCCAGGCTGGCTGGACCCCACCCATGCACTAATTCATGCACCGAGATATATATATATATATATATATATATATATATATATAATTACAGGACAGCAGGGGAGGGCAGTTGGGGGTGATCAAGCCTATAGGGGAGGGCAGTAGGGGTAAGCAGGCTGGCAGAGGAAGGAAGTTGGGGGTGACTGGGCCTGCAGAGAAGGGCAGTTGGGGAGGGGGGATCTAGGCTTGCAGGGGAGAGCAGTTGAGAGGTACCAGGCCTGCAGGGGAGGACAGTTAGGGGCAAAAAAGCTGTCAGGGTAACAGTTAGGCATCAATCAGGCTGGCAGGAGAGTGGTTAGGGGGTGATCAGGCTGTCAGACAGAAACAGTTTGGGGCAATCAGGAAGGCAGGCAGGTGAGCAGTTGGATTGTGAGAGGGATATCCAACTGTCTGTTTAGGCCTGATCAGGCCTAAACAAGCAGTCAGACATCCCTCTATGGGTTCCAGATTGAAGAGGGTGCAGGCTAAGCTGAGGGACACCCCCATGCACAAATTTTGTGCACTGGGCCTCTAGTACACACACATACACATAAACACACACACACACACACACACACACACACACACACACACACACGAGTGGCATTCAGAGATCATAATAATCTGGCCACTCCGTGTATAGTGCACACAGGAGATGAGAGACTAGGCCAGGAGGCAGGGTCCCCAGGCCCAATCCCTGGCTCTGTGAGGCTCAGGCAGAGCCCTGGTTCCTGTGTCTGTGAAACTGCTCCTTGGAGACAGTGCTCGAAAAGGCTCCTGCCATCGATGAAGTTCTGGGTGCTGACAGCAAGTATCTTTTGCCCTGGTCAGTGTCTCAGTGGTTAGAGCACCAGCCTTCACACTGAAAGGTTGCCGATTTGATTCTCAGTCAAGGGCACATACTTCACTTGCAGGTTTGATCTCCAGCCCTGGTTGAGGCTCAAGAAGGATCCCGATCTCTCTCTCTCTCTCTCTCTCTCTCTCTCTCTCTCTCTCTCTCTCTCTCCCAACCCCAATCCCTTCTACTCTTTCTAAACACACACACACACACACACACACACACACACACACACACAAACAAACAAACAAAAACAGGTATCTTTTGATACTAGAGTCTTTTCTTGGGTCTGAGGTCTCGATGGAAGCTTCGCAGGCATCTCTCCGCTGGCTCATGACTCTGCTGCCTAACTCATGTCCAGGGCCTGTGGCGGTGCACAGCAGCAAAGCCAAAAGCAATATCCACTGTGCAGCCTACACATGGCCACGTCAAGTTTTATTGAGGTCATGCTTTGCAAAGGCCAGTCATGGCCCTGGGCAGTGGCTGCACTCTAGAAATCAGCCTTCCAGACACTCCTGTCTCCTCAGCCAGTGACCCTCACCTGCAGACCGGCTGCTTCCAGGCTGGCAGCACTGAGCAGGGCTCAATATGCACATGAGACATGGCTTCATCACAGCCTAGAAGTTATAACCGCCCTGGGTTCTAGGCTCACCTCTGACTCAGTTGTTCATTCAGTCATTCATTTATGCAACTAGCATTTATATACAACCTAGTTTCTTCCAGCCACTCTATGGAATTTGGATAAACAACAAAGCAGAATAGATTCTGCTCTCAGGAGCCACATTCTTCTGGGGAGGGGAGTTGGGGGGCAAGGCAGATAATGGGCGCTGACAGTACAGGGTGGTGAGTTGGGGGAGAGTCAGGTGGGTAAGGAGGGATGGGGAACAGAGAGACTGAAGAGATATGATCTATCAGATGTGTTCATACCCTGTCCCACATCTGGGCCACCATTTATTGCTGCAACAACTGGCTGCCTTTAAATGTGGCCTGGCAGCACCAAACCCCAGATGCATCCCATTCTCCCACTTCCTGTCCCGGCACCTCCCTGCCACAACTGGTGGGTCTCCCGTGAGCAGCTCAGCCATGCTCACCATGTACGGGGTGGATACTCCCTGGGGCACCCTGACCAGTGGGTGACATAAGCTGCTGGGGAAACACTCCTGTTTTCACTATCTAGGGGGCAAATTTTGCAGGCAAATTCCAGAAGATTCCTAGGAGTGCTCCTGGTTGCTCACACATGTGACCAGCTCAATGACACATGGTCAGACTGGCTTCCCCTCCCTTCCTGCTTAACTCTTTCCTGTCTACTCATTCTAGGATCACTCTTGAAAATAAAATCCCTGCATGCAGGCCCTGACCTAGCAGCTAGATGTGGGGTAAGGGAAACACAAGCTAAAAGACACAGTCAGTCCCAGCATGAGAGGGCAGGAGGCAGTCCTGCAGAAACCTGAGCTGGGATGGCTGCTGACTGGGCACATGGGCAGGGCTCCCCAATTCCAAGAGCACAGCGGAGCTGCACAGCGCCTCCTGTGGCTGTGAGTGGACTTTACAAGTGAGCAGCCCTGATAAGGGGGGTCCCTGGAGAAGTGGCCAAGAACTAGGTCCTGAGACCTTGACCACCACCAGGGCTTTATTTTGGAGCCAGAGAAACTGTGGGAGTAGAGCAGCAGGCACAGTCTTCTGCCCGGAACGCTCGGTCATGTCTCAGTTGATGCTGAGTATTGCATGCTCTCAGGAGAGCTCACAGGGGGAGCTGCCCCATGTCTCGTGCCCAGATGAGAAAACTGAAGCCAGCACACAGGCACACGGCTGGCATGCAACTAATAGTGGTGGAGACCGGCTGCAAAAGAGGGTCAAGTGTTCCAATGGAAGATGAAGAGTGTGAGCTTTCATCTGGGTGCCCAGGAACCCAGATAAAAACTGGGGTTCTTGTTTTCAGGGAAAGAAGAGAGAAAGGGCATCGGGAGATAAGGAGCTTCTGCCATGGGGGACAGGGAAGGGAGCAGAGCCAGGGTTGGTCCCCACTGAGCCTGCCAACTTTCTATCTCCCTGAGCACAGTTGAGCAAGTGTTGGTACTGGAACTTAGCTGCCATGGTGAGGGGAGTAGGAGCCCCCACTCAGACCTCTAAGTCTCAGCCACACACTCCTAGCCAGCTTCTCCCCAGAGCTCAGCACTGGCTGGTGGTACTTCCTCTCCACAATCTCTAAAGCTGCTGATGCCCATGCTCCTCTGGCACCGGGTTGTGGCTCCTGTGGGTACTCTGGGTGCCCAGCTCTAATACCATTCCCCTCTCTGGGCCCTCTGCATGGAATTCTCCCTCCATGCCTCCCTCAGCATTCTTACCTCCTCCTCGCCTTCCCTGGCCTCGCTGGCACTTCAGTCCAAACCCCGTGTTGTCTTTGCCATGCACTATCTCCATGCAGTCGTTGGCTCATCTTATTGCTTCCCATCTCCAGGGAAAGACACATAGACCCTACCTGTGCTGTTCCCACAGCATCGAGAACAGTGTCTAGTGCCTAAAAGTTGATCCATAAATGTTTGAATGAATGGATGGTGGTGATTAACAAAATGAGTGAGTAGACGAAGGAATTGGCCCATTTAAACTCTAAATCCTTTGGCTCACAGTGCTGTATGTACTATGTGTACTATGGGTACTTGCTGCAGCCTGCTACTGGCCATCTACTACCAGGACCCCTGCCCACAAAGCCAGGTACCCAGTGGATCTTAAGCATGGAACACCTGAAGGACGGGGGTTCTTGACCCATGAGTCTGAAGTTCCCGGCTCTTCTCTTCCACCCACCACTGGGTGACAGGCAGGGGTGAGTTGACCACTCCCAGCCCTGCAGTGGTGGAGTAAAGTACTATCTTACTTGGTCTCAGGGAGGGGCTCAGATGTCATGTGTGTCTGACTCTAGAACACAGTGACACTTTCATGTAGGTTCCCTCCTTGTCCTTTTGTCCCTGAGACCAGCCTCTTCATGAAACAGTTTCATGATTGTTCATCCAAAGCCATGCTCTAGTCCTGTGGTTTGGAGTCTCAAGAAGGGACTTTGGGATCCCCTTCTTCTCTTCACCTCAGGAAGAAATTTTTGGGTATGACACTTGTAGAAAGTACCCGGCACGTGGGGTCAGTGCAATAAAACACAGGCCACCCCATCACTCTATGGTTTTGTAAAAGTAACTGTCCACACTGCAGACCACTACTCACCTACCACCATTCAACACAGAACTTGTCTCCTGCCCTTTCTTTCTTACCTGAACGGTTAGAACCCCCACTTCCTCCAATGCCACTTTGCACACAAATCTATTACAGTGCTTTCCTCACTGGCTGTTGCCAGCTGTTCAGTCTATTTATACACTCACTCATCCATCCATCCAACCATCCAACCATCCATGAGTCAAATCAGCCAACACTGAGTAAGTAGCAGTTACTGCTGGAGAGGAAGACAAAAACAAGGGCACAGGCTTTACTCCATGGACCTTAGCTCATAAAATGCAATATCTGTGAGGTGGGGGTAAGTCAGGGTAAGAATGGACTAGCCAAGAGGGGCACCGACTTCAGTCTTCTGTGAGCATTAGGAAGGTCCTCCAAGGTCTGGACTCAGGGTCCCAGAAGTCCAGGCATCAGGCAAGGATGGGGGATGAACCTATCGATGGAGAGGGTGGGAGAGGGCACAGGAGAGGGCATGGTGTATGGCACAAACAGCTGCTTCGCAAGCAGCCATCACTGGTTGAAGGATCACTAAGAGAAAGAGTGCATTGAATGGAGGGTGCTGATGACATTATGCATCACTGGGAACTATGCGAGGTGCTGACCAGGTTATTTCACAAGTTCTCAGAAATCCTGTGAGAGGGTGACTACTACCTTTGTTTCACAGATGAGGACAGGGGTCCGCATATTCTAGGTGGGTGTCAGGGCCACACAGCTAGTGAGACCAGAGTCAGATCTCAGTCCAAAGTACCTGACTTCATAGCCCTACTCTTACTCCTAACCACCTGCCAGCCAGGAAGTCCAGCGTGGAGAAAGGGTGGGAGTGGCTGGAGTGGGGAGCTCTGCAGTGCACATGCCCAAGGCAAAGGGTCACCATTGCAGAGAGTTGAGCAGCTGAAGATAGCACCGGAATGTTTACCTAGACTGGAGGCGTTTAGGAGGCAGAGGCTGGTGCCCCTTATTTTAGGCCCCGCCCCCAGGACCCCGCCAGGCACAAACAATGCTGCCTGACTGGAAAGAAACCAGGGAATTGGTGAATAAATAAAGCAATAGGATGTTGTCAGACTTTGGCATATTTGTTAGGATTAGATTTAACGAAATGTGACAGAAAACCCATAAAGATGACTTAAACAAACAAACAAAAGGCTTAAACAAACAAACAAAATAGTCTACTTGCTTTTCTGTAAAGAAGTCCATAGGCAGGTAGTCTGGGCTGATGTAATGTTTCCCAAAGGTCAGGGGCTAACTCTTCACTATTGCTTTCCCACCATTCTTTCAGATGGCTTCTTCTGTGTAGGTCACCTCAAGACCCAAAATGCATGCTGGAGCTCCAGCCATCACCTCTTCATTCCAGGCAGCAGGAAGCAAAAAAGGAAGGAGGAGGATCAGTCCCATGACTTTTAAGAGACTTCCCAAAGTTTTCAGACAGCTTCTGCTTACATCTTATTGGCCAGTACTTAGTTACATAGTCCCTCTGCCCCCCAAGGAAAGCTGGGATAGCAGTTCTTAGCTGGAGGCATGTTGCCCTGGATACATGCTGGTATTAGCCAGACCAGGGAGAAGGCAGCCTTCAGCCTCTACCTCTGGAAGTGTGCAGTTTGGTGCAGACCTGCTGTCAAATGGCATCTGTCCTGTGAAGGAAGTGCTCCCTCACCCTGGGGAAGCGGTAATCTCAGGGTCTTCAGGAAAAGGGGGCTCAGCAACTGCAGAGGAGATTACATCTGCCTGATAAATGGGAGTCACTGGACCCAGTGACTGCCCTGAGAATAAGATAAGCACTTGGCTGGTTCTAGGCTGCTCTGACTGGTGTCTGGGCCTCCTGTTACCACTGGATCAGGGCCTGTTTGACAAGACCCATTAAAGAGACTGGCTGGGACTCCACTGCCACCCTGAGCTGGGTGTTCAGAGCCACCTGCTTCCCAACAGAGAAGACAAGACAGCCTGGCCAGAGGATTCCTCCTGGGCTACCTGAGGCCATGAGAGTTCAGGTTATACCAAGTGTGGGTCTCTAGAGACCCCTGCCATCTGCAGGACTTCCCAACCATGCAGGCCGGCCTGATTCTAAGGCACCTTCTCCTGTGCAGAAGTCACATAAGCAGTGGCTCACCTACTCCTAAACCCATGGGAGCCCAAAGTCACTGGGGCCAGTGAAGTGGTGCCAGGAAGCCCCATGAGACAGGGAGTGCCCCTTAGCAAAGGCTGGTGGAAGCCGGAGTTCTTGCCAGGGCCACTAACACAGGCATGGATCCTGGGCAGGGGCACTAACACAGGCATGGAGCCTCGGCAGGGACAGTGTCACAGGCATGGAGCCTGGGCAGGGGCACTGACACAGGCATGGAGCCTGGGCAGGGGCACTGACACAGGCATGGAGCCTGGGCAGGGGCACTGACACAGGCATGGAGTTGGCAGGGGCACTGCCACAAGCATGGAGCAGGGTTTGGAGCTGGCTCCTAGAAGGTCCCGACTCTGGGTGTCTGGTAAAGCCAAGATCACCGTCCACAGACAGGTCACAGTTCAGGACTCTTTATGTCGCTTGGCTCCAGGATCCCTTTTCCTGTGGCCTGAGTCCACTTCCTGTTTGACCCACCGTAAAAACCCAGACAATGCAGCAGAGTTTCAAACAGGCCTTCATTTGTTCCCCAGGGAGAGGCAAGCAGGCGCTGTCACTGTGCCCATCCTACAGATAAGCTTGGGGGCAGGGAGGGTGAGAGCATCTGCCCAAGCTCTGCAAACAGGAGGGCAAAGCCAGCCCTGGGTCTGCATTCTAGCATCTCAGGAGGAGAGGGGCTCTAGACCTGGGAGCTTGGAGGAGGAGCCCCCCTTAAAGTCTGGAATCAGCCAAAATGGTTAATGAGACCACAGCATCCTGATCCCAGCCACTTCCCAGCTTAGGGCCCTGGACTGGTGACACCCAGGGGTGGACACTGGAGGAAGCCAGGTGCCTGGCCACCTTTGTGCCTGACTGGTGGAAGTGGCCTTGGCTTCTGCCCGGTCTCTCTGACAAGTCCCAGGGAATGCCTGGATGCCATTTGCCTCCACCCTGGCTGGGCAGAGGAGGAGAGGGGCAGAGGAGGGGAGAGGCAGAGGGGGAGAGAGGCAGAGGATGGGGAGAGGTAGAGGGGGAGAGAGGTAAAGGGGGAGAGAGGCAGAGGAGGGGAGAGGCAGAGGAAGAGAGGAGGGGAGAGGCAGAGGAGGGGGAGAGGTGAGAAGAGAGAAAGGCAGAGGAGGGGAGAGGCACAGGAGGGAGAGAGGCAGAGGGGGAGAGAGGCAGAGGATGAGAGAGGAGGGGAGAGGCAGAGGAGTGGGAGAGGAGGGGAGAGGCAGAGGAGGAGAGAGGAGGGGAGAGACAGAGGAGGGGGAGGCAGAACTTGATAAAGGCCCATTCTAGCACACATGTGGCTGCATCAGGAGTGAGGTGAGGAGGACAGGACCCAACAGGTGGTCCCCATTGCCCTCTAATCAGCAACAATGCAGACACAGCACCATGTTTCACCTCAGCCCCCTGAGGTTTCAGAGAGCTTCCTTTCCAAGAGTTTCTGTAGAGGAGTGCATAGGCTCCATTTCTTCATCTGTCAAGTAGGTATGAAATCTCTGCCACTCAGGGTAAAGGGGCTGTAGGAGAAATGACCAACACAGTGCTGAGACAACTACAGCCCTGAGATGTTTGGGACTGAATCTGAGAGATGTGCATGTCAGCCTTTGGGGTCCAGCCAAGGAGGGACCCCTGAGGTGGGGAGCCACCTATCCTCCCTGCCAGGTTTTCCTGCCCCCATGGCCACCTCCAATGCCTCCCAGTGATCCAACAATCCATGGAGGATCTGGAGCAGGGACCTGGACGTTGGGCTGTCCTGGGGGTGGAGGAGAGGACCAGCCTGGGAGCTGGAACTGGACTTGGGAGAAATAAGGAGGCTGCCCTGGAATAGAGCTGACAGTTAGGCAGGTGGCCTATGCAGAACCCACCACCCTCCCCAAGCGCCAGACGTTGCCAATGCCATCCATTCATTCTTTGAACAACATGCTTTCTATTGCATAAAGGAATGGCACACCCTTGCTTTGATTTGATTTACTCTAAGGTGCATATGCTAGCCCACTTTACCAATGAGGACGTGAGAGGCAGAGGAGACCCCATAGTAAGGAAAGGGGAACAAAATCCACATCTTCCTCTTTGCCTTATGTTCTCTACATGCAAATTACAACATCGGGTCCCAGGAAGCCACAGACCACACCTGTCAAGGAGCTGGTATACGTGTGTGTGTGTGTGTGTGTGTGTGTGTGTGTGTGTGTGTGTGTGTTGTGATGTGTAGAGGGAGAAAATAAGAACCAGTGACTCGCTCCAGCTAGAGCTTTTGCTGACAAATTCCCTTTGTGCTACTGGGTGTTTTCTTATGATGTCAGTTTTTCAATTAAATATGAAAAAGAATCAAGAAGCGCTATTAAAATAATTTTAAATAACGAGAGAGGGCAATCAGGTTATGGAGAAACCAGCATGGACTTGGAGTCTGGATGCTTGGCCTCCAGCCCTGAGTCTTCCCCTGCCCAGCTGTGTGTGTGACCTTGGTCATGCAGCTTCCCCCTCTGGCCTTAACTCCCTCACCTGCAATTCAAGCACTGGGCTAGACTTGCCAGCAGAGTTTTCCTCACTGGACTGTGAATAGTCACTTCTGAGGAGAACACAGAGCTGGATCCCCGTCTGTGCCCTTGACCCCAGGCCTGCACACCCACCCTTCTCTCCTGGGGGTCAGGAGTCAGAGCTTGGCACGTCCCCTCCCCACCATGGGGGAGAGTGAGAAGAGGCAGGTCCTTGTGAATCTGACAGGTTATTTCCAGCCGCTGCTAACATGTCATTAGCAGGATTTTCCTAAACCTCACATCCCCTTTCCAAAGTCACCCAGACAGGGCACAGTGGCGGTCTTGTCCTCCTTGCTGGCTCTCCCGGACGCCGTGCCTGAGAGGAAAGAGTGCACACTGGGTTCTGAGCAGAGCACCGCCTCTTCTAGCTGGCTCCTCTGGGTTATAGCTTAGAAGCCTCCCGGAGACGTCTGGACGCACTGATCCCTGCTTTTGCTCTGGGGCTGTGTCTCTACTGCTTCCAGATGTTTACACAGCTGGCTGGATTACTTAACTGCATTGACATCATACACCTTGATATTTCCTCTTCACAAAAACAGGTCAGATGGGAATGAAACTGGCTATTGAGAACCTGTGCACCACAGAACTAACCAAAATACCATCGCAACTCACCAAGGACGATCAGAATGCATTTGCTTGTGTGCACTGCCTCTGCACTACTGACTGGGCCTCAGTTTCCCCAGCTGTGAAGTGAAAAGGTGGGTTTGGACTGCTTCAGCATAGAATTGATCTTAAGTTGCTCCATGAGGCAGATTTGATTCTGTGTCCTGGGGTGGTAACTGATTTTTTTCAACTGATAACTACGTATAGAGCACCTACCATGGGCCAAGTACTGGGGTAAGACTAGCTAGACAGAGATGGAAATACACCCTGCCTGTGAGTGTCCCCCCAAAATTCCTGGGTGCCAGGCTCTGTGCCAAGCCCACTGTGGCTAGAGTCCCCTTTTTAGTCTCACAGCAATTCCCTGAGATCTGTATGTTGTTTGGGCTTTATAGATAAAGGGACTGGAGCTTACAGATATCAATTAATTCACCCAAAGTGACCAAATCTCATGTAGCCAAGGATTTCAATCCACATGTGATTAATTCCATAACCCACACCCCTAAATATCACTCTATACTGCTCCCTGTTGTTTCCTACCCTCACAGACCCTCTAGACCAAAAAGAGATTCAAGTAAAATAAAGAATGAACATCTGCACCATCAGAAGTTGGTAAGTGCCTCAGCCAATGTGTGCATCCACTGCTAGGAGGACTCTGGCCATGTGAGAAAGACTGTCTGCAGGAAGGGACATTTGGACTAGGCTTTGAAGGTTAAGTAAGAGTCTGTCTGAAGAAGCAACTTGCATGAAGATACGCATTGTCATTAGCTGAGAATAATGCCAGGGCTTGGCATGGTTCAATGCTCCCCACACACCCTTGGTTTCACAGTCTTCTCATTTTAGGAGTAGCCCAGAAGGTTTTGGGTAACTAACTGTTATTCTGCAACCAGCTGTGATTTCTTGGCAAAGTCTGTTGCTGTCTGTCAGCTCTTTAAGGCCAGGGCCAAGGCCAGTCTGGGTTGGTACCCTGGCAGCTGACACCAAGCAGGGCACAGTCCATATTTACTGGACAAATAAACGTTTCAAGTTGCAGGACCCGTTCCCCAAGCAGCAGCATAAACAACTACCATTCGTTGCCAGGCACTGTGTTAAGCTCTTTTCATGCATCATCTTATTTAATCTGCCTAAAGCCACACTCTAAGTAAAGAACTATTATTTTCTCCACTTGGCACATGAGGTTAAATAACTTGTCCAAGGTCATACAACAAGCAAGTGGTAGAGCCGGGTCTCATGCCCAGGCCTGTGGAACTTCAAAGCCGATGGCCATAACCCTTCTACCACTGGCTCCTCCTTGTTGTGGCCTCGCCGCCCTCCCCACTCTGCAGGGAGAAGGGCTTTTGCAAGCAGGCCTGAGGTGCCACAACCCTTCCAGTACATGCTGCCCCTTTGTCCTCAGACATCTGTTTATCATTTCCCACTCCAGAGCCCTGGCCCTGCCTCCTGCCTCACCATGACTCAGATGTCAGGGTGGATGGAGGCCAGCGCCCAGTGTCTGAGTGTCTGCATGGGCAGAGGAAGGACAGCCTGGTGCACAGGCGTATTTGCTGTCAGCCTGCAGCACGGCATTGTCAGAGACAGGGACTCCTGAGGCCACCCAAGTCTCCCAGAGCCCTGTCCCAGCCAGCCACCCAGCCCTGCACTGCTTCAGGGGAAGGGGGTTCTGGCCTCCCACCCTTCCTTGCTAGCCCCCTCCTGCACTGCCCATACCCCTGCCCCCCTTCATTGTACTGCAGCCTCCACTAGGATGGATTCGTCGTTCCTTTTTTAACAAGAACAGTGGCAGCCCTGGAAATTTCTGAAAAGGGTATTTTTTATTTTTCAAAGCACATTCTCTGAAACATTGAGAGAGAGAGAGAAAGAGAGAGAGAGAGAGAGAGAGAGAGAGAGAGAGAGAGAGAGAGAGAGAGAGAGAGAGAGAGAGAGAAGCTTGGGGAGAAGCCACATTCTCTGCTTGTTGTTGCTGGCTCCCATGCACACCGCAGTGAGGTAGGCACTGAGAAGTCCTGCAGTGTTTCTCAAGTTGCCCTTTATCCTCAGAGCATGAGTTCCAAAGGTGAGAAGACATTCCAAGGCTGCAGGGAAACCAAGGTTCAGGCAGGACACCTCCTTCCAGAATCGCACACTCTGGCCATAGGAGACCCCCTTCTCTGAACACTATGCAGCAGGGAGCCCCTCCCTGTGCTCTGAGCTTCTCCTGATTGCAGCTCGTCCCTCTAAAGAGGCTCCCTGACTCACTCCATAACTTCAGAGTGACCTTGTCCTGGAAGTTTCAAGGGCAAAGCAAGACCAGTCTGGGGACAGCTGCAGGAGGACAGGACTGAATTCTTTAAAAGATGTTCCTCTTACGCAGAGCTGCTGGGGGCCACAGTAGGGAAGTGCCCAAGCCAGTAGGCTGACTGCCTGGGGGCTGGGCCTCAGAAGGAAGGCGAGCTTCTTCCCACCTTTCAGTTGTAGATACAGGATGCGCACGGGGAAAACAGGCAACTTCCAGGGGCAAATCTCTATGATGGTGCCAGGTGTGCTCAATTGTCTGGCTTCCCAGTCCGTTTGAAGCACTAGAAAGACAGTTCATCTGTGAGTCTGTCCCCAGTGCCCACATGTCTGGCCCATATGAGAACTAGATGTAGATGCACTGACTAAGTTACATTAGGTTAGTGGCCATTGCAGTTGAGCGCCCCAGAAAGCAGGCTCCGAGCTGAAGATGAGTGTAGGCTGGTGATTAGGGATGCTCTCGGATCCATACCTGCAAGAAAAGAGAGGCAAGCAGAGATGGGCAGAGGGAGAAGGCAGGTGCGATGTCATCATGCAAGGCTCAGCGGCCTCGCAGGGAGTGCTACAGCCAGTGCCCTTCAGAGGGGCCCTTAGTCTAGGCAAAGGGGTGGGGTCTCTCTACCTCCACAGTAGCCAGTTGGTGGCATGGACATCCTGGGGAGGGTGTGGCTTTGACAGTGCAGAGCAGTTCTATGTAGCTAGGGCTGGCTATGGAGGGCTCTCAGCAGACAGCCTTCCAGTGGATGGAGGAAAACATCCTCCAGTCCAGTGCGAGAGACATGCACCTCAGAACAGGTCACAACAGCCCCATGCTGCCAATCTTCCCCCACAGTTTTCCCATCCACTTATCTACGCCCTCCTCTCCCAGCCTCTCTGCCAGGCCAGCTCCTGCCTTCTCTCCTTCTAGTCCCCCTAGTGCAGGCCAGGGACAAACCTTGCCTGGGGAACTGGAGCAAAATGTGCTCACCTTCCTGTTCAACCTGGACTCCAGGAACATGGAGCAGGGAGAGCCAGGCTCCCCTGGCAGGGTGCACATGGCACTCTTCTGGTCTGTGTAAGTTCTACACAGGAAGGGACATTAGAGACACCCCTACAGGTCTCGATGTCTAGACTGTGGACTGTAGTTCTCAATAGTTCTTGTCCCTGCACCTTATCCCTAAAGACCTGCCAGTCCTTCCCTGCCTCTACTGCTGCCCACTATGCATAGCCTGGCTATGAGCAGCCTGCTATGAATGGGGAGGGCAAATGTCCAAGCCATGCAGGTGGCACTGAGAAGCAGCACGGAGTTGTGGAGAAGAAGGGCTTGGGGAGCCACTAGGTCACATTTCCAGGACATGAATAGTGTGTGCATTTGTGTCAGGGCTTCTGTCTCTGAGCTTCAGAGCCTCCATCTGCAAATGAGATGGAGAGGCCCAGAGGAGGCCCTGAAGGGAAGGCAGGAGCTGGCCTGGCAGAGAGGCCAGGAAAGAAGGAGGGTGCAGATAAGTGGGTGGCAAAACTGCTATATTAGGGTTTCTGACACAGCATGGGGCTGTTGTGACCTGTTGTGGGGTGCATGTCTCTCCCACAGGATTAGGGGACATTTTCCTCCATCTAATGGAAAGACTGAATATTATGGGGCCAGCAAGTGAGGGCACAGCCTGGGCAACACAGCTTGGTGAGGCTGTGGAGGACACCACCCGGCAAGTGTTGGGCCAGGGCTCAGACTGAAGTGAGTGGATCACATCGTGGTTAGGCACAGGGCACAGCCCAGCAGGTCCTCTGTCCATCACACAATGGCAAATTCACCACCTTGAGCAATTAACTTCTTTGTGGAGCCAGAATGGTAGGACCCACCTCAGGGGCACTTCCCTTTCGGGTGGAATTGGGCAGAGCGTGCAGTGCACAGTCCACTCCACGTGCACACACCTTTCCTCCCCTGCCCCTGCCCGCATAGCCTGTCCGGTTCCCTGGGATGCGTATTCTCTGCATCATTTCGTGAGTAAACTCTCGTTCCAATCCTCTTGGTGCAATGCTGCTTTACCTGGGAGTCTGAGCTGCTCCCTCTTGCATGGAGCCTCTGAGGAGCGTGAGGTTCCCGGGGAAGAAATAAATTGCTCAGCCAGTGGTTTCACAGCTATTCTCCAAGCTGGCCGGTGGCCCATTAGTGACACAGTCCAGCCTTCCCCAGCAGGAGGGAACCCTGGGCATGGTAAGGTGGCTGGAGTTGCAGGGTACCCGGCTCTAATGGAAGGAGATGGCAATCCAAAGAAAAAGCACTGTCCATTAGCCATGTCTGCTGGGACCCCAACGGCTCTCCATGGGGCGCATCCTGCCCTCTCCAGGGCCCTGCCTTGGTGGCATTTTCCTCCCAGGTCTCCTTGTTAGCACTGATGAAACTCCCGCCTCAAAGGGCTTGGCTTCAAGGCTCCAGGGCTTTCTCCACAAGCTGCTAAGGAGGGAGGGAGGGGCGCTGACTGAGTGGTGGGCTGGTCTCCCAGTGTAGCTGTGGTTACTACAGTGACCTGGGCCTCACTGGCCCCAGCCCCATGGGATGGCTCCAGCCATGCGGTGGATGTGCAGTAGCGCAAGTATCAGATGGTAGTGACACATGGAGTTGGGAAGGCAACCCCTCCATGGTTCAGGGTTGACAGAGATTGGGCAAAGTTGGTTCAGTTTTAAACAGGGTCCTACACAGCCAGGGATGAGCACCAAAGGCCAGCTCTAAGATGGGTGTGTGTGGGAACAGCGGTATTAGGGTTTCTGATGCAGGGGCTGGGAAGAGCCACAGGTGAGGAAGGAGGAGGTCACACCCCAGCATGAGACTGAGGAAAGCAGCAGTTATATCTTTGAGACTCACTAATCAAATTGCCTAATTCCACTTTTAAAAACATCCAATGGCTGCTCACGACCCTCTATGCCAGTCAGGTTCTCCACCCTACCCTAGCTCACCTTCCCTGCCTTCTTGTTTTCTACCCATTGCTAGCTCCTCTCAATCCCACCAGAATGCTACCATGTCTGCCTTACCCCAGGGCCTTTGCATAAGCTCTTTGATCTGGCAGGAAAGCTCCAGCTGCCCCAGGTTTATACACCAGCCCCCACTTCATACTTCTTAGTCCTGACATAAATATCAACTCCTGGGAAGGACCATCCCAGCCCCCCTTATCTAAGATGACCCTTAGCACCCCATTATCCTCTATTGTAGCATCCTGTTTTGCTTTCTATATACCTCTTATCACAATTTACACTAATTTTGTTTACAAGTTGTTTGTTTATTATCTATCTCTCCTTCTAATTGAAAACTCCAGGAGAGTAGGGCTCACTTCTCTCTCACACACTGTTATCTCCAGCCCCAAACATTCAGGAGGCCTCTGTACATGTCAGCTGTTATTTCTACTCTTTTATTACTGCCAAGCTGGCTGTTCCTGTAGACTAGCAATAAATACCACTTGAACGCTGAATGAATATCAAGACGTACTCCAGGCCCCACTAACTGGAGAGCTGTGCCACCAGCTGTGTTGCAGGCCCTGGGTAGGCAGGGAATGTCCCCACCCACATCTGTCCCCTGGTCCTTTCCGAAGGCCAGCTCATCCTGAGGGGTGGGAGACTCTGATGAGTGCTAGCCCTCACTCTGATCACTCGGGTTCCATTCTGCCTCTTCCGGGCTCACCGGGCTGCTGGAGTCAGCCGGCGGTCCCCCCCCCCCCCCCCCCCCCAGCACACACACTGTCATCTCCTCACTGTGAACTGTATTTAAAATGTAAATAAAAAAAGGCTTTTAGGAGATTTAACTGTTTCCCTTGGTATTTAAATTATTCAATTATAACTAAAGCTATTAAAATACAGTTAATTAAAATTGTTAGATTGTTTTCCTTTGCACTGATCACAGCATTGCCCGTCTTCTCCCTCTAGCTGTTTAATTCCTATTAAAAATGATAATGCCTCCCTTTATTCATAAATGCAGCAACCTTCCCGCACATTCTTCAAGCGATCTTCTCCATGCGAGCCGAGCTGTGTTCTTTTTCTAGCAGTGAAGCGGAAATTCTGCTGTCGTCTTTAGAGGTTTAATCAGCAGTAAAAGGACTCAAAATTTAAACATTAGCATTACCCAGTCACAACAAATAATGCAGCCCCCTGTAAAAAAAAAAATGTCTAATTCAGATGCAACGTAATGTCATTAGAGACCAAAGAGAACCCTGAGGTTTAATAAAAGGTGGGACCTAAATAAAGGTTTCATAACTCACAACATAAAATTACCGATCCATGCGTTAAATATTTTATTTGAGAGGTTTCACGGCATTTCTAGTGGGAAAAGCTCTGCCGTGGCTGGAACTGGGAAAGAGGAAGGGAGAAAAGAGGCTCCTAGGACCAGCTCAAATCTTGTTGAGTTCGGCATGTTTAAGATGATGCACCCTGAGAAACTAATTGTTTATAGCATTTAAGCTCCTGGGCCATGTGTTTGCACAACAATAATGGCTGTTTCAGGTAATGGTGGGCAAGGTGGAAGAGCTACTTAACTTTCAAAACGTAGCAGGTGCCACTTCTGGCATTTAGAGTGATTTGTGGACCATGTGGGTGATGGTGAGGGTGAGTCCTCCCAGTCCCCAAATTCGGAAAGCGGGGGGGGGCGGGTAGGGCAGAAACCAGTTCGGTTCAGCCGATGGTGACTAAGTGACTATTTGTCTTTCATGTGCTAAGCCAGGTGTGTGCAATGGTGCCTGCCCTTCAGGAGGTCACAGCCCATGCAGTCCTCATAGAGAGCACCTGGGATACAAGTTCCGACGGTTCTGGCCCCGATTAATTCTTCCCGCGAGGATGAGGAGGGCCACAAGGCCTCGGCTGCCTGAGAAGGTCTCCACTGGCCAAAGGAGGAAGAAGCATGAGAGGAGACTAGGGCAGAGAGGCAGAAAGGAGTTAGCAAGTCTGGGACACTGAGCACTTGTTAGCTCAGAGGCTGGGCAGGACAGAAGCATGTGCAGGAAACCATAATTTGGTAACTTGACCAAGAAAGGCCTTGAACATAAGTCTTAAGCATTTTGACTTCATTCTGAAAGTTACCTACAACCTAAGAAACAACCAAAGCCGATCAAAGACTCATACTGGTCACAGAACTGGCACTTGGGAGACACTTGATGATTGGTGAGTAAGTGGGTGAAATCCACGAGTTAGGACTGATGCATCCTGTTTACTGATCACCTGTGAAAAAGCCCAGGTGGGGGTATGGAGCTGGGAGATGCCCCATGCGAAGGGTGTTCTCTTCCAATCAGGGCCATCAGGCCAATACCTTGGTCAGACAGTGCCCTGGGCACTCACATTAGGGCTCTAGTGTTCAACGTGGGCCCATTCGTCCCCATGTCCTCTGCTGGAGATTTGACCCTTCACCTTGGGCATAGGAGCTTCCCAGGTTTACTGCAGGTGCCTCTTCACCCAGAGGGACACAGTGCCTCCAGAGAAGCTGGAGAGAAAAGGGTATGATGACAACATCAACACCGATAGTTATTAGGAAAATGCAAATACCCCACAACAGATACCTCTAGCATGACGGATCAAAAATGCCAGCAATGCCAGGTCAGTCAATACCCAGGTGAGGATGTGGGGAACCTGGAACCCTCATACACTCAGGCGGTACAGTCTTTTTGGACAACAGTTAACACACATCTACTATATAATCTGGCCATTCTATTGAAATGAAAGCATACATTGTCCAAACAAAGACCTTTCCACAAGTCTTCATAGCAGCTTTATTCATGATCACCCCAAACTGAAAACAACCCAAGTGTCCATCAGCAGGGGATCTCATAAACTGTGGTATGTTCATTCAATGGAATACTCCTCAACCATAATAAAGAAGGGACTTATCTCTACATGCTTCCACATGGATGAATCTCAAAACAATGTTACAGAGTTAAAGTAGCCAGGCAAAATAAGAGTACATACTAGTCTACAGTAACAGAAAGCAGTTGCCTAGGATGGAGGGTTGGGGTGGGAAGGAGTGATAGGCATCGATACAGAGGAGCAGGAGGAGACTTTGGGTGTGATGGTATGTTCACTTTCTTCGTAGTGATAATGGCTTCCTGGATGCATGCAAATGTCAAACTTATCAAAGCATTCACTCTAAATATGTACATTTCCTGCGCCTCTGACCTGAGCTTGAATCCTGACTCCATCACAACTCAATAAAAGCTGCTTTAAAAAAATGGAAATAGCCAGGACTTCGGAGTTTTCTTTTTTTACAGTTTTAATTTTGGCATGTTTTTAAATGTATAGAGTGGCAAGAATAGTCAAGGATCCACTACACAGCCATCACCAGCTTCTCCAATTGCTACATTTTGTCACAGTCCCTTTATAATTATCTCTCTTTTTTTCTGAGCTTCTTAAGAGCAAGTTGAGACATTCTTCTCTATTACTCTTAAATAATCTAGTATTATTTCTTAAGAACAAGAAATTCTACATTTCCATAGTATAGTTATCAAAATCAGAAAATCTAAGGTCAGTATGGAACTATATTTTATCTGGATTCCATATTCAAAAGTCACCAGTAGTTCTGTAACATGCTTTATAGCTGTCTTCCTTGCACCCAGGAGCCATTCCAGGATCACAAGGTGCATTTGCTATCACATCTCCTGCCCGCTCTGACCTGAGTTCAAATCCTGACTCCATCACTCACTCGTCCTGTAGCCTTGGGCATTTATACCTGCAGCCCTGATCTGCACAGCAAGCTCCACACCGCCACCAGCCCTGGGGCTTTGGGAAGCTCATTAGAGGGTGTCTGGACGGTGTCTGGACAGTGTCTAGCACAGCACTGGACAAGAAGGGAGTGTGATTGTAGCAAAAGTAGCCCAATGTCCCTGTTACTGACCTGGCCCCTCTGCAAATTCCCAGCCTCTCTCCATCAACCCCTCTGTCCCCAAGATTGTCACGCTCACCCAGAGCAATGGACACTTCTGGGCAGCTCATCAAAGGCAGCCTTCCTCCAGTGAGGGAGGCCAGTGGGATGCAATTTTAACTTTTCAAAAGCTTCAGCTGATGACACCTTCCTTCTTACATTTGATTTTAAAAATTTGTTCTCTCTCTCTCTTTCCCCTTCTTACTGCATTTTACTCAATTCTGCATGAAGGTGTCTCAACAGTGACAGTGCCACCCATCTGGGACTGCCTCTGGTCACCTGCCTTGCCCTCTCAGAGCCTCCCTCACTGGCAATTACCAAACCAGGGTGAGCTTGACCGGGGTATGCAGAGCTAAGGCCTGCTGTCCATGAGGTGCCCTGGGTGAAGGCTGTGTCCATTTGGGATAATGGTGGTGAATTAAACCATCAGATCATGGACAGATCATTTAAATGTGAGGACAGAGCTGGCTGGTCAGAACATGTAAGGGAAATGGAAAGACTACCTATGAGATGGACCCCAGACAGCATAGGTTACAGAGCCCTGAGCTAAGGGAAGCTGTGTGTGGGCCTGCGATGGAGACACAGGGAGGAGAGGGGATGATGGGCTTGAGGGAGCTAGAGGGCAGTGCAGAGACTGAGGAGAGGTAAGGTGCAGAACAGAGGCCCACAGTGATGGTGAGGGGTGAGGAAGCCCCTGTCCTCTCTTACCTTGGCCTTGATGGGGCTTTCCCTGTATTCTTATAGCACATGGTTCTATTCCTCTCCTAGAGCTAAAACAACAACAGATTGAATGGCTGAAACAGCGGAAACTTATTCTCTCACAGCTCTAGAGGCCAGAGTCTGAAACCTGGGTATTGGCAGGGCTGGATTCTTCTGGAGGCTCTGAGAGTCTATTTCAGACCTGTCTCCTCACAGCCCTGGGTGCTCCCAGGGTTATGGACACACAACTCTAACCCTTGCCTCTGTCCTCATGGGATCTTCACGTGGCCTTCTCTCCTGTCTGTGTCTCTTCTCCTTTCTCTCTTCTGTAAGGACACTGGCCATTAGGTTGAGCTCACCTCAATATCCTCACACTAATTACATCTGCAAAGACCTTCATTCTGAGGTTCCAGGGGACATAAGCATGTGGGGTGGGATGGGGTGGGGTGGATTGAGGTAGTCGTCTGCCACCCAATACTGGTTGAGGCAATAGATTCTGGTCTTAGCCATGCTCCTGATCCTTACTGTGAAACTCCAAAGCGCGGCTTGCTTGGATGAGTGGCTCTTCTTTGCAACCTCAAGAGCCTTGTTTTGCAGAGTAAGTATCCTCATGGGCTTTCCATGGAGTGAAGGGTCTCTAGTGGCCTCTGAGCCTTACTCTTCCAGGCCTGGCTTCTCAACAGTCCTGCTTGTTCATGGCTGTTGGGCAGCTGGTAGAGAGGTTGTGGGGAAGGAAGAAAGAGTTTTACAGGAAAAAAGTGCAGTTCTGGAAATAGAGAAGTGGGTTGTGGGCTGTGAATGGTGCTGAAATCCCAAAGCAAGCAGAAAGGCCAGGAGGTTCGGTGACAGGAGAGAGACCCCAGCTGGGCTTCTTACCAGGTAAGTGGTATGCAGCCCATCTTCTTGACCTCTCTGAGCACCTGTGTCCTCACCTGTCAACCACATCATTTGTCATTTGAGTATCTACCAGGTACCAAAACCATGCTGGGCAATGGGAATATGGCGGTAAGAGGGCAGAACCCCAGATGTGACAAGCTCCCACTGTGGGAGAGGAGGCAGGTACATGAAGAACCAAGGACAGATCAAGTGCAACAGCATTTGGTACAAGCACCATGGAAACTGGCAGCCAAGTGGGCAGGGGCCTCTGGAGTAGGTGATGCTGAGCTGGGTCTTAAAGGAAGCAGAAGACTTAGTGAGCAAGACAGGAGAGGCAGGGGTACAGACTGAGTCCATGGCCTGAGCAGAGGGATGGCCTGAAAGTGTATTCAGAAAGCACATCACTTCTTTGACTGGCTGGAGGGCTGGAGGAGGGTGGATATGTGGGAACTAGTGGAAAGGAACTTGCAGAGAGACATAGTGATCCTTGAAAGCACAGAGGTGGACTTCAGTCTGTACCTGGTGGGGCTGTGGCAGCTGTGAAGTCAACTGCAGGATGAACACATTTGCAGTGCAGACGGATCACTCAGGTGGCAAGAAGGGATGCAGGGCAAGACGACAGGTGAGAAGGGAGCAGGGAGAAGAGTGCAAAGCTATTGAAGGAGAGATGAAAGGGCAGAGGCAGGGGCAGTGCAATGGAGGAGAAAACACAGAGGCGTCTGAGGGGCAGCCTGCATGAGGCGTGGCGACCTCACAGCTCCACTTCTTGGGCTTGTGTGCAGGTCACTCAGGTGATGGTAGAGGCCTCAGAAAGGGCAGAGCCCCTGGCTAGGTGTGGTGGCTGGTTGCAACCAGTGGGTTCCTGTTTAGGCTTTCACAAGTGCAGCCTCTCTCCTTCCCCTGGCTCATCTCTGATGCTTTCTTTTGCCTGTGAGCAAGGGAAAGAGGGGAGGTGAAAAACAGAGACATTAAGTGCCAAAGCTTATGTTAATACAGCATTAAGGTTGAAAATGTAATCTCCTAGGAGTCAGGAAATTCCGAACCAAGGTTTCCATGGCAACCCAGCCACACTGTTCCTCTGTCCTTTCGGGCCCTGTTTTCCTTGTTAAATATGATCCCATCATATATTATATTTTATTGAGCTAAATGTGTTACCCACAGCATGCAGAGCTCCAGTCATCAGCACAGAGCTGCAGGAAGTGTGTGTGTGTGTGTGTGTGTGTGTGTGTGTGTGTGCGCGCGCACGCGCGCAGACACACACACAGAATCCACCTGATACAACACAGCCACATCTTGGGTCCTTTGTATCTAATAAATGGAATGAAAGCCCATTAACAGCAGCTTCTGTGAAAATAAATGAGCAAGGATGCTGCAACTCTTGTGTTTAGAATGGGGTCAGTCAGGGTGCCCACCCCTCCAGAGGCCCTCACAGGCCCTCTATCACTGACACCCTGGACTCCCTCCTGGATGGAGTTCTGAGGAGGTGGATTGGAATTACCTGGTCCAGTGGTTTTTCACACACACCAGCCAATTGAAGCTCATCTGTCAGTGTTGGTTAGCATCCCAGGGTGCACTGGGCACCAGCAAACAGATGCGGAAAGGAAATTCAATTCTCCTCTAGCTGCTCTCCCACCACGCAGCACAATGGACAAAGGGCTCCTCAGTGGCAGCAGAGCTGTTAGGAAGGAGCGGAGGGGAACGCACTGACAGGGAGGGCAACTCAATGGTGGAATGTGTGACGGAGAAACATCTGTAGGTTAATGTGCTGGAAAGAGCATGGAATGTCAGCATTAGGCTGCCGGGGACTCGGCTGTCTTCCCGCCATGTGTCTTCAGCAAGTCTCTTCACTTCCCTTTGTCTCAGTTTTTTCATCTGCAAAAATTGGGATAAAATTACCATTAACCTCACACCGGCTTGTTGAATGATTAAATGGGATAATGGATGCAAAAGCTCACTGTGAACTCCTAAATCCCTACACAAATGTCATTCTCCCGGGAGTGCTAGAAAAGCATGCTGGATTCCAGACCTATGCGGCGGGTCTGCTGTGTTGGCTTGAGAATTCTACAATGGTTCCCAGAATTAACTGATAGATCTAGAACATGGTTGAAAAATTATCTATAATAATTAAAGCATAACATACAAATTAACCAAATGGCTGAAAAGCGGAACAACCATCTGGATGACCACGCTATGACACCAGGCCAGCCAAGGTGGGTGTGATGCTATTGGTCAGGGGCCTGGCCATCACCCAGGGATTGCCCAGCAGAGAGAGGCCCAGGCCACTGGCTGGCAGGGTGATTGATCAATAGGGGGGGCTCCACAATTGCTCAAAGAGGAAGATTCAGGCCACTGACTTGAAGGCTGCCATGGGTAGGTAGGGCCTATCTCTTCGGGGCGATTATTTGTAGGGCTCCCGGACTGTGACAGGGCACAAGCCAGTCTGAGGGACCCTCCCTCTCTCCCCCAGTGCATGAATTTCATGCACTGGACCTCTACTATTATATAAATGGTCAAATAGTATTTACTATATTTTATATTTTAGGTTTTGAGAGCCCTGCTGTGACTACTCAATTCTGTTGTTGAATAGAAATGAATTCTACTGTTCTAAAGAAATGAATACCTGTGGCTGTGTGCCAATAAAACTTTATTTACAAAACCAGAAAGTGAGCTGAATCTGGCCTGTGAGCTATCCTTTGCTAGCCCTAGTCTACCATTGCCAAAGTAGGAAACCATGCTCATTTTGGGAATGCTGCATTTTCACTCAAAATGTACTTCTCCCTCCTCTCCATCCTCTATCCCCTGCCCCTCTTACCTCCCACCCACTCATGCACATACCTCTCTCTTTGTCTGACCAACTTCTTTACCTTCCAGGATCAGTTAGTCTCTGGTCCAAGAGCAAATTGCCAGTCTCTTGGCCCTTGTCGGCTTCTCTCACAGACTATGAGCTCCTTTGGGCAGCCAGTTCCCTTCCCCCACGGCCCAGGCTCCATGGATGTGTGCAGAGTAGGTACTTGAAAAACAGCATCCCAGGGACCTGGGATATGGCCTGTGAACTTGGAAGCTTCAAACATCTTAAGTCTGGCATGCATTCTCTCATTGTGAGCTGCTAGTCAGAGCTTCTAGAACAGTCAGTAGGCAGGATCACCTTGCAGACACATGTCAACAGATGTGACCACCTCTTTGCAGGCACGCCAGAGCCCTGGGCAAGGCCAGCCTGGCTGGAGCCAGTGCATGGGAAGGTGACTCCGAAGCTACCCCTGAGAGAAGTGCTCCCTGTAACTGAATACAGGGCTTTGTGTTCTTGACAGCGCAGCTGCTCTTTCCACTACCCACCAGCCTGGACAAGTGACATGGTAATGTGGAAGCTTCCAGAAGCACACAGCCCTTTCCGGCTTTCACATTTGCAAGCTTCCCTCGTCCTTCCTTCTAAGAAGCAGACAGCAGAATTGAGTTGAGTGACTCCCCTCTGAGTCACACTCCCTAGCACAGCTCCGCTCTCCGGCTGACAGAGCCTGGCCTCCTCAGGACAACCAGGCAACTGTGCTTCAAAAGTCAGGGCAGGGGACAGCGTCTTCTGCCCCAATCCACCAGCTAAGAAGTCACTTTTCTGTATAGATGTGTGTGTGGGAGGGGGGATTTGTGTGGTGGCCATATGTAGTGGGGGTTCACAAGGACATGCAATGCATGTCTGTGTTCACATAATGGCACACATGTCCTCAGTACAGGCTCATGTGATCAGAGTTTATGTGTGTGCTGGCAGACGTGTGCGTGTGTGTGTGTGTGTGTGTGTGTGTGTGTGTGTCTGTGTGTGTGTTGCTCCTCAGTGTGTCTGGGAATGTCTGCCGGCTGGCATGTCTTCTGTCTGGGTCTGTGTGTCTTTAATTTAGGACTTCTGGAGGACGTGAGCTTCCACCCTCTGGCCTCCGCTGGTGAATATTTTATTACCTTACCTTTGCTATGGTGGTAGGCAGTTTTCCTATGAAAAGCCAGAGCATGACACACTGCAGGGAAGCAGAGAGGGGGCTCTGATGGTGGGGCCCCAGAAAGCAAATTACTCCCATTCCCCTCGACCAGGGCCAGGGCGGCTCGCAGATGCCGCTGGTTAGTGTCATTAGGAACTGATGAATCAGCCTTTTTTTCCATGGCCTCTGACAGAGTTCTCTCTAACCATGAAGAGGCACACCCATTTTACAGGAGGCTTGAGGGAGCTGCCTGCTGTTCCTCCTGAAGTTAGACCAAAGCTGTTGAAATTTTTTCCCAACTGCCAGACCCTCCCATCAGGAAGATGCTTGTCCTGGGAGCAGGAGATCACCTGTAACTCATGTGGAAGGTCCTGACTTCCCCCATCCCATAAGGTTGTGAGCAGAGCAGCCCAGAGGAGGGAGAGGCAGCAACAGGAACACTGGAGTCAAGAAGCTTTGGACAACACACCGCAGCTCTCGGCCCCCGACTCCCAGTCTAAGGGTGACTAGCTGCCTGCTGACCACACCTGGGTTCTCCAGAAGCAACTCTGAGACAGAAACTTGGGTGCAAGTAGTTTACCTGGGAGGTGATCCCAGACCAGGAGCACTGAGGAGACATGGAAAACAGACAGTGAAAAAGATGAGCAAATAAAGGACATATTGATTTTGCCTATGGCTCACTTCTCTTGGGGACCACCCAGGGAGGACACACCTAATGGCTGTCCCACTAAGGAACTAAGCGCTATAACCACCAAGTCTTACCTTACTGGTTGAGGTGCCTGCCCTATGGGCAAAACACCCTCTTCAGTAGATTCTGGGAAGGCTAGGGGCACGTGAGCTCTGCCATACCCTGGAGAGGGGGCAGCCTGGCCCATGGTTCTCAGGCAAGTGCTAACCCGGCTTCTGGACTCCCCTGCACTGCTCTCTCCGCCCTCCCAGGGATACCAGGTTGCCTCCCCAGGAGGCTCAGGGCAAGGTTCCTGCTCCAGCCATTGAGACTGGGACTGCAGCTGCGGCTGCAGCTGGGCCTATATGGGCAGGACTGCTTGGCTACTGCCGGCTGTGAGCTCACCATGGACTCTCTGAGCAGAGCTGCTGGGATGGGGAGGCGAGCAGGTGGTACCTGAGCTCCTGAGGCCCTGGAGCAGAGGCCTCAGCACCCAGTCGTTCGCTGCCCAGACGGGCTACATGCTGACTGCCTGCCCTGGAGTCAGTGTGCGTGAGGTGGAGGGGCTTGGGAACAAATGATCATAAACTACAAGGGACAGTGGAAACAAAACCGGAAGCCTTCCTGCATTCCCCACGCACCTGCCCTCCTCCCATCCCTGAATCCCATTAGCACTTTATCGGTGCCTCTCTTATAGTTCTTCAACTTAACTGCTCTTCACTGTCATCGAACTCTATCTGGAATGGTAGTAAGAATCATAATTATAATGATTTCTGAGCCCTGCTTTGTGTCAGGCCTTGCGCTCAGCTCTCATTAATTTGCATAATCTCCACAACAATACAATAAATAAGGTATTACTATCTGGTTTTACAAAGAAGGAAACTGAGGTTCTGAAACATTCTGGCTCCCACCTCTGCCATCCCATTCAGAGAAACAGAGATTTATCTGACTCAGTGCCTGAGGGATCTTAGCATACCAGTAGCCTACTTCCTATTGGTCTGTGAGCTCCTTGAGGACAGGGACCGACCCTCTCATCTCCAACTGCCCGCAGAGCCTAGAGCCTGATCTGCAGTTGATGGTCCTTGAGTGTAGACCCTTTCATCTCTGGGTTTACTGGGGACTTGTTGAGTGCCAGGTGCCTTGGCAACATGCACTGAAAGGGCCTGTGACCAGATCTACCTTCAGGCCTCGAGTCACCCAGACCCCTGTCTGAAGGCCTCAACCTCTTGCCCTCTCAGAGAATAGGGCCACTGGCCTCAGTAGAACAGGCAGGCTTTGGAGTCTGACAGACTGGGATTTAAAATGCACAGCTGTGTGGTTCCAAGAAGGACCCTGAGCCTCTCAGAACCTGCTTCTTCCACTGGGGGTCTGCTCCTTGGCAGGAATGCTGTGAGGATGGACTTCCAGAGAAGCATGTCCGAGTCCCAGCAGCAGACAGCCAACCTTCTGGAAGCTCAGCAAACATCGAGTCCATCCTGACCTGTCTCCTTGTCATCCACTCCATGCATGGACACGTGGTGAATGGCTGTGCTATTGAGCTGCCTCGCCCACTGGTGTTTATAGGGACTTGCTGTCACTCACAGGCCTGTGGGAACTCAACCAGAGAATGGACAAGCAAGCACTTCCCAGCCAGGTCTTGGGCGTGTGTGTGCTGCTCTTTGAAATCACAGCCCATCCCTTACACCCTTTGTTTTCCTTTGGCCACCCTCCTAGGTCCCACATCTGCCATCAGAGGCTGTCTGCGCTGATGAGAGCTCAGAGCGGGGACAGAGGCCAAGGGAGAGCACAGCAGGCCAGGTCTCCACCCAGCAGGGCCACACCCTGCAGCCCAACCCCATGGCCTGCTGGCCTAGCTCTCCTGGGGTGAAGGGTACTGTTCCAGCTGCCAGGACCACGAGCTGGAGCTGCTCCTGCAGCCCATGCTGCTCTTTGCTGGCAGTCCTCTCTCCCTGACCCATCTCCCAGGCGGTGCCCAGGGGCAGGCCTCCATCGCCATGTCCACACGCTTCCTTGCCCATGCTCCGTGCTCTGAGATGCCTACCACTGGTCTAAGTTATTCGGAATTCCGATGCTTTTCTCTTCTCCCATTTCCTTGCGATGAAATCCTCCTCTCCATCTTTACTCTGTACCATCCTAACTGGATGGTGACTTCGCTGAGTCTGGCTCTTCTGTGTGCTGTCGAAAAATCTCCAGCTAGCACGCACCACCTGTCAACACCCAGCTAGAACCCTGTTGTCCTTGCTCCTTCTCCTGGGGCACGATGCTTCTTCCTCCACCGCGTCCGGGTGGAGGGGAAGCTGCTGAGCCCACCCACTACTTCTCATTCCCTCACTCCTCCCACAGCTGGGGGCTCACATCTCAGGTGCCAAGCCTGGCACCGGCGGCAGGCGCCATGGAGGACAGACCTAGCTTGGGGATGAAAACCTCCATTCACAACAATATCAAATCCCTGGCTCCGGAGAGAGACACAGGTTTGCTCCCGGTCCAAGACACTGCCTGCGAAGGGAAAGGCGACACGGGGAGAGAGCATCTCGTTAATGCCGGCTCTGTTCTCCTCACCTGGCAGGCCGAGCACAGGGCTTGCTTGTGCCTCTGAAACCCGAGCTTGCTCCTGGCTGGCAGCTTTGGGGACTGCATGGGAGACATTGGCAGGGTGTGCCAGGCTTGCACACAGCCAAGGCCCCACTCAGCCAGGTCAAGGATTGCCGAGGAAGGCCCAGGGATGATGCCCACACCCACGCCCCTGTGGGAGCTTCTGGATGAGGTTGGAGCCAGGCTCTCCATGGCCCAGAGCCCTTCAATTGCCTTTTTCTTTTCCCTCAAATCCTCAAGTGTGCACCCCAAGGTGGGTACAAAGGAATCACACAAATGAGTGTGGAGGGTCCTGAGTAATTCTATTCTGTTTCTCAACTTTTTAAGGTCACACACTCCTTCATAAATCTTTTGAAAGTCATAGACTTCCAAGAAAAAGGGATGCCCCACACTGAGCATGGAAGTATCCACAGACCCCCTCAAACCCACTCAGCTAGCCTTATGGGATCCACGTGAAGAATATTTCCTAGTACCCCTTTAATGGTTGGGAAAACTGAGGCCAAATTGGGGAAAACACAGCATGCTTTTAGCAGTGATTTGATCATGCTTAATGCTCATTTGGTTAAAAACCAATATAACTATTCACAGAATGTATTTTGTAGGTAAGAAACATCAAACTTAGAGAAGCCAACTTTTCCAGTTGTCCCTCCATAGAGCCACTTAGGTCCTCTCCTGCCAGTGCACCCCAGGGCCAGCATACTTCCTGCAGAGGAGAAAAGGAGCTGCTCAGTCAGTATTTGTAGCATGCACAAACACATGTGTTCACCGGATGGATTTCATTTTATTTCATTTTATTTTATTTTACTTTATTTTAATGCTTAATGGTCTCTGAGCTGGGCACTGAGAACACATAGGTGGAGAAGGAGAAGGCTCAGGTGTGCCCTCAAGGCCTTCCCCTCCTGGGGGGGTTGGAGGAAGCCCTGGCTACAAAGGCGATGGAAGCCACACCCCCAGCACCTCGCAGGTGGGTCCCTGAAGCATATACTATTGCCTGAGTGGTGTAACAGGGCCTGGGAACTGGTCTTCCCCACTGCTGTGGGCGGGCCGGACGAGGTGCGAGGTGGGGTGATCCCAGCCTCTGGCAACGTGATGAAGTCATTTGCAGAAAGACAGTTTTGTTCTGACTTGAGTGTTTTTCCATATGACTTCATCCCTGCTTGGGTCTTGCTTTTTGATGTGCCCCAGCCCCAGCCCCAGCTTCCTGGAGAACATGGCCCCTATGCCGCAACTCGGCAGCTGTGCCAGGACAAGCAAGTTCTGTTCATCGCCCGGGGCCCCGCACCTGGCCCTGCCACCCACTATCAACCACCCACCACCCACCACCGTGGGTGAATATCCCCTTGCAGGCAGCGTTGGCCACAGGAGGATCACAGGCTGAAGGCCCACAGTCCACACAGAGCGGGGGCAGAACCTGGACTATATGGCCCAGGGCTCCCTCCAGCCCAGACAGACCTCATTCCAGCATCTTCTCTGTCCCTCTCTGCCCTCGGTTCCCTCACCTGCAAATGGAAGTGGGCTCTCTCATGGTTCCCAAGGTCATTAGGAGGGTTCACTGACATGGGGGCATTCTCAGGCCCTTGTCACTCAAACCTTGACTAAGTAGCTTGGGTTGGAACCTCCCAGGGTATCTACAGACAAAGAAAACAACGACAAATTGATGTGTTTGAGCTACAAAAGGGTAAGAACGAAGTGCTGCAGGTGCTCAGATGAGTGGGTGCTTAAACCTGAGGTCTGGGTAGGGTGAGAGGTTGTGAAAAAAAAACGCCTCAGAGAGGGACCCTTGAGTTAGGTCTCAAAAAAAAAAGCAGTTTCCAAAATGAAACTAGGGGGAGGACATCGGAGGCAGGGGGTGAAAAGACTGCTTGGGCTTCTGTGAGGATGCGCCAGTGCAGGCCAGAGAGACTCCGAGGACAGCGATGCTGGTGAGAAGGCGTGTTGTCTCCGCAGAACCCAGAGCAACTCAGAGAACCCAAAGCCTGCAAAGACCCAGAGGCTTGCAGCCTCTTTGGCTTGCTTTTGCCCTTGGTCTGTTAGCACAAGATCAGAAGATGGCTGCTGCAGCGCTGGACACCTCATCGCCCACAAACACATTCCCGGCAGGAAGAGGGGCAAGGTGAGACCCCAGGAATTCTCTTCTACCTTCTTCCCAAAGCTCTCTAGTGGATACCCCATATTTGTCCGTCCGGGAGGCGATAATCAAGTGTTGCAGGGCCTAGAAGTGCCTTATGTTCTGGGACCCAGTCTGAGAGCAGTGTCCAAGCAGGTCAGGTTCCGGGAGAGCTCTCCTCCCGCGGCACATGACTGACTCCTCATGCTCCTCCTGAGACAGCTGAGGAAGAGGACTCTGCGGGTCTCCTTCTTAAGGCACCAATTCCATTCATGAGGGTTCTAGTTAGTGAGTGATCGCTTCCCAAAGGCACTATCTCCAAGCCACTCCCTTGGGGTTAGAAGTCAATGTGTGCATCTGAGGGGGACACAAACAGCGTATGACAACCCCGTTCTCATGGACTTTGTTATAAATACACTGTCTCCCCCTTGTAAGGAAGACTAAGGGAGTAACTGGCAAAGGGGAGTGGGTTTACCGTGTGGGTTGACTAATGACCATGATTGGCTGGCCTCAGGTGGTTTACACCACTGCTGCAGGGGGGACTGGATCCCCGAGTCTCTGCCTACCGCCCATCAACATCAGGGTTCTGTAGCTAGGGGTTGGAAGGGGGCCATTGGGTGTGCAATGTGTGGGGCTGGCATATGCGTCTGAGGCTCCACAGGGCTCAGTGCAGCAGAGCATGGTCAGGGGGAGGCTGGGTCAGACAAGAATTTGAATAGAAAGCTTAGAATCTGGAGCAATTAAACAGAGGCCAGTCCAAGAAAGAGTTCTGGACTGAGGTTGGGTTGTATTTTAGAACGAACACTCTGCCCCTGTGTGCACCCCCTAGAGACCCAGTAATGCCTAAGGGTGGCTGTGCCATTGTCCATCTGGGCAAGCCTGTGGCATCCCTGAGGTGGGGCGGGGTCCTATCATTTCATGCACTCCGGCACCTTCCACAATGCTGCTCCTACCAAAAGTGGTGGCTGAGTGAACAAATGAACTTCACAACCTCCTGGCATCGTTTCCTCTCTCTCCATGGATCAATAGTAAGAGTCCTGCCTCGCAGGACCACTGTGAGAACCAGGTGGGGACGGCAGGGTGCTCCTACACAGGGAGGCAGCAGGCAGATTAGAGGGGGCAAGGCTAGCCTGGCACCACCCATGGTGCTACGCACAGGCCCCCGCCTGCCGGCCCCGCTCTCCATTGGCCGCACTGAACAGCCTGGAGGCGCTTGTATGGCCCCCCCCCCAGGCTTTCAAATGAAGAGGCGAGGAAACACCTGGAGCGACCCAGTGGGTCCTGCCAAAAAAAGCGATGGGAGAGTGATGAGGGTAAACAGCTGTCTGTCTCTGGTAACGCAATTAGGAACTAAAATATTAAATTCTTTACGACAGGACATAGATCTCTGACATAAGGAGCTGTTGGCCTGGCGAGAGGCAGGCGGGCCTGCATCTCAGACCCAGAAGCCTCTGGGAGGGCAGCACACACAGCCATCATCCTTTGGGAAGCTCCTCTTATTTCAGCAGCAGCAGCAGCACTACAATCCCAATTCCTTCAGCCCTACTGTGTGACAGAAGTGCTGTCTGGGATCTGTGCATGTGCTGAGCCACTTTATTTCCAAGGAAAAGACATGGAGTAGGGGAGACATGGGGAAAATGAGGTGCAAAGGTGTTCACTAACTTGGTTGACTGCCTCACAAGAGGCAAAGCTACTTGGCAGGTGCCGTCCTATGCTGGATGCCAATGCTCCCTTGCCACAAAGAGAGGAAGGAGATGGGTGCTCACAGCAGGGAGCATACCATGTGGCTTGTCCTGGGATGTCCCACAGCCAGCACCTCACTGTCCCTGGGGTCCCAGGTACTAGGACATGAGCAGTGTGTGAGAGAGAGAGAGCTCTGCCCTGACACCCCTTCTTCTGACCGTCAGTGACTGATTACTCTAACGGGCTCGGTGTGGACACAGATTTGAGATAAATCCGGAGGGCTTTCAGGCGTTGGCAGAGCGTTGGGAGGCTTCATGGCCTTTCTGAAAGCAAACTTCTGAGGCCACCAGGCATGTTGGGCACATGTTTGCAGAGCCCCATTTGTGTCTAACTCTGTTACCCCCAAACCTGGAGGCGGCTTCAGAGGGAAGATCTGGCAGCCCTCACACAAGACGAAGGGATGTTTGCCAATGTCCTTCTGTGTCCATCACCTCATTTTCTTCCCACAAGGACCTTGTGAGGAAAATGCCATTCCAACCCACTTTATAGATACGGACACCAGGGTTGCGGGTGCATGGCCCAGGAGACAGGACCACATTTCCTGAGCCCTTTCTGTGCGTGAGCTCTGGCTCCAGTCCATGGGGAGCTTCTGGTCTGGCCTAGGAAAGAAAACCACTAGATAATAAAGAAGCACCTACAAACCAGAATAAGGGCTGGGCAGGATAAGAGCCAGCCGTGCTAGAGGAAACAAAGGGAGGCCCAGGTTGGTGGGGGAACCCTCTCTGAAGAAGTAACATCTATGCTGAGATGGAGGCAGAGTTGAGGAAGAGCCCCAAGCAGAGGGAACAGTGCATGCGAAGGTCCTGATGTGGGAAGAATCTGATTTAAGTTTCTGGAGCTGAGAGATGGCCAGGGTGTCTGTGGGGAGGTGAGCAAGGCCCGTAGCTCACAAGGGCCCCTGGGATGAGCTAGGCCTCTGTGAGGAGCTGAGCTCTAACTCGGGGTCTCTAACTTCAGTTTAGAGCCCTCGCCTGCTCAGCCCTGCCTTTGGGCAGCACCCCCACACTACAACAAGGAACCCCTCATCTGCCTAATGCCTTATTGGTCAGGGTCCTCCAGTGTGCAGATGTGGGCCCTGCACTCCCCTGAACCACCCCCTTCCTTGAGCAGACAGGCAGCATTCCTAGGAGCCAGGGAACGGGGGCGTGAGGGGCAAGCAGGGAGGGCTGCCCGGGCTTTCATGAGCGCTACATCTGGAGAGGGAGACCGGAATGTTTGTGTCTGAAATTTAGCTAATATCCCAGGAATTTCTTCTGGCGTTTCAGAGGGTTCCTAGGGGGACTGCAAAGCTGGGATGTCTGGGTTCTGGGGGAGGGTTGGCCTCGCTCAAAGCCTCTTTGTCTCCGTGGCTCTGCCTGGGTCAATTTGGCTATGCCTCTGTGTGTCTGTGTGTCTGACTGTCTGTCTGTGTGTGTATCTCCTTCTTGTTGGGGGAGAGGGTATGTGTGTCTGTCTGTGTGCATGCCAGTGAGTCTGCGTGTAGAAGTCTCTCTATGTGTCTGTATGTGTTGTGCCTGTGTGTGGGCCAGTGTGTCTGTGTGTCCATGTGTCTGTGTGTACCTGAGTAGCTCTGTGTGCATCATGCTGCAACTGGAGACTCTGTCTCTCTCATTTTCTCCATGTGCTGTGGGCCAGTCTCTCAGGACGCTGTCACTCTGTTCCCGCCTGTGTCTCCATCCATCCCTGCCCTTTGTCTTCACACAGAAGAATGACTCTCTCTGGGATTCTGGCCTCCTGCACTGGTCTCTCCCTCACTGCCCTTGGCCTAGGGCCGAGCCTTACCCATCCTCCCCGTTAAGAGGGAGTATACTGTGTAGGGAAGAGAAAGAGTAAGAGGTAGGTGGGGTGGGAAGCCAGAGAAACAGGCTCCTCTGTGTGTCTGTGTGTGTGCAGTGCATATGTGCATATGTGAATGTGCTTGTGTGCACACCCATGTGTCTGTGTGCATGTGTGTTCCTGCCTGTGTTTGTCTCCATGGACAGCTTTGTGGACATCCCTGCGTGTATGGTCTCTGTGTCCATGTGTCTGTGTATGCCTGTGAATCTGTGTGTTTCTGTTTGTGTGGCCATCTGTTCATCTGTCCATCAGGAAAGGGTCATAGAAGCCCAAGCCTGCCATTAGCCCACCACAGGATCAGTGCCCTTATGCTACCCCTGGGTTCTTTGGGCTCCACAGCCTGAGGCATGATCCACCTCCCTGTCCTCTGCCCTGTGCCCATTGGTTCACAAAGCATTTGGGAATATATCCTCCAACTGAGTTCCTTCGGCCCCTCCCCTCTGTGCTCTTACTTGCCTCTCCAAGCTCACTGCTCTGCCCCAGCCCCACTCTATCCTAACACACCAGGCCACAGTGCACTTCCTGGAGCACCTCAGGGTCTCCTGCTCAAAATCACCCAGGCTCCTCCTTCTGGACCTAATGAAGCCTAACCCACTAAGTGCCCAGGGAGGTCTCCCTGGATACCTCAGCCCTGGGGGAGGCTCCTCTACCTGAGACCCTTGCCTTTGCCTGTGAGCCTCTGTGATCTGCACTCTTCAGGCTGGAGCCACTCCCTCTCTGAGTCCCCCCTCCCTCAGGCAGAAAGGACAGAGAATAATTCAGCTTGGTCTCTACATCCTGGCACACCCTGGGTCCACTGCCCGAAGAGCAGTCTCCACAATACCTGCCCTGGACAAGTGCCCACTGCCAAGGCCCCTCGGGTCCTTAAATAAGCTAGGTGACTTGACTTCCCACAATGCCCTGCAGCCACTCTCTCTTCTGTCTCCTTTAGTGCACCCCAGCCCATCCAGCTCTCTATCGCCCACCTCCCAACCCTGAGGTGGCCTGAGCCTGCACTGTGCCACCTCCACCGCAGGGAGGGCCCTCGGGGTCCTTCTCCTGGTCTGAGGCCTTGTCACCCACACTCTGACAACATCTCAGTACAGAAGTCATCTCTAGTTCAAATGTCTTATTATTCACATGGGATACAGCTCCTTAGGCTGTTGTATTTATTCTCTCTTAGCTCTGAAGGCCAGAGCTGAATCCAAGGTGTCAGCAGGGCCTCCCCTTCCCGCCCCCCAGACGCTCCAGGGAGGACCCTGCCTGTCTCTCTAGCCTCTGGCAGTCGCTGGCAACCCTTGCTGCTGTGGCTTGTAGACACAGCACTCCAATCTCTGCCTGCGTCTTCAAGGCCTTCTCCTGCTTCTCCAGGTCTCAGATCTCTATCTCCTTATAAGGACACCAGTCATTTGAATTAGGGCCCATCCGAGACCCATGATGATTTCATCTTGAGATCTCTAACTTAATTACTTCTGCAAAGGCCTATTCCCAAATAAGGAAATATTTTACATTCACAGGTGCAGGGTTTAGGACTTGAGCATATCTTTTGTGGGGACACAATTCAACCCCTACATGCAGTAATAGTGCTAGAAAGTAAAATCATCTCACTGACCCCTGAGAAGCTGAGGAGAGTGACAGGGACTCCAGGGTTGTCTACCTGTCTCTAGGGCCCTGTGAGGCCCAATGGACATGTGGACCTGAGCAACCCTGAGCCCAGGAAGGCGGAGCTGCTTATATGGTGAAGGAAGTGATGTCTAGGGCTCAGCAGAAACAGTAGCAGGCAGCTTTATATGCATGTTCTACCTGCTCCCCCACCCCTAGAGTTCTGTGAGGCAGGCCATCAGGCAGGCAAGTGGCATTGTACCGTGCCTGCTGTGTGCCAGGCATTCTGCTATCCCTTGGCCTCCAATATCTCACTGAACTATGCCAAGGGTCCTGCATGGCATATAGGTTGAGAAGCCCACGTTTTGTTTTGTTTTTCAGAAGAAAAAAGTGACATGAAAACTGACCAAGGTCATATCACGAGAAGGTTTTTGGTGTCAACAAGAAAGTCACCAAAAAGTGATTTCAGATGAGGGCTAGGGAGATGGGGAGGTTTAGAAGCTCAAGTTCATTATGAGCCTTGGAGTCAAAATAAATAAACAAGCTGCTGATCTCCCTGGAGGGGACTCGGGCCACCTTTCATTATTGCATTGGCTCAGGAGCCAAAACAGCTGCATTTGATCAATCCTCAGAAATCCATAAAAGGGATGGAAAGTTCTGTTGCTTGTGGAGAAATGGATGAGCATGTAAATTTAATTGTGGTCCCCACAGCTTGGTGATGGGACCTGGAGATATTACCTACTGGGCTTGGGGGTCACCTGCAGAGCAGGGAGGGAGTGTTTTTCTGCCACGTCTGGAGTTCACAGTGAGCTCTTCCTCTGGCCTCCTGAGCAAAGGCCCAACCTAATCACACCCAGCTCTGCCCTCCTGCAGCCTCCCCCTCCCGCCCCACATCCAGGTTGCTGGCCTGAGTTGCTTCTGTGTGTTGGTGTACTTGGCCTCCTGCCCCAGTCTGGGAGCTTCCTGAGGGCTGGCTGGGTTTCCCAGGCCAACCCAGGCCTGCCACAGCCTTCTCGCAGGATGCTCACCATTTTGTCCCCACCCCCAGGGGCCTTGCCGGCCTCCCTCACTCATCCTTCTTGGCAGGAACAACCTGCTAGCTTCAGGTTTGGCCCAGACTCAGGTGCTGACCTGGTAAGGCACAGGATGCGTCTCAAGTTGTTGAGTGTGCAAGATACTCCAGTGCTGGAGCTGGATGGTTCTCTAACCTCCATAAGCACATAAAGGGCCCGGAGCTCTGGGGAAGGGCAGACTCTGATCTAGGGGCCTGAGTTTCTCCTGACAAGCTCCAGGGGAAGGGAGGTGCGAATGCTGACACTTTGCCAACTGCAGCTTGAGTCACAAAGCTCTCAGTCATAGAGAGGTAAACTGAGGCCCAGAAAGTGCAGAGAGCTCCTGAGATTCCTCCAGGAAAGAAAGTAGCTGAGAGGGACTCCCACCCATGGCTCAGGCCCCTGTTCGAGGATTCACAAACTCCAATGCCTCAGGGATGAGAAAAGCAAAAATACAAGGTGCCTGCACACACACTGTGTGGGAGGCAGCCAGCCTTCCTACTCCCAAGTGCTGGAGCAGGCTGGTCTCCCCAAGGCCCAGCCCTGCTCAGGAGATGGGAGGTGCTCAGGCAACAAGTTGTGCTTTCTGGAGGCAGCATGGGTGTTAGGTGCTAGCAAAATCGGTTTCCATATACTTTGACTGTAACTCCTCCTTCCATATGAGGTGGAGATCATCACTGTGCCCCTGTCCTGGTGCCAGCTCCTCCTGATTGCTGCTCTACACACTCTGCCCACAGCCAGGACCCTGACAGGCTGCAGACATTGCCACTGTCCATTCAGCTCTAGAGCCCTTTACCCCACTAATGCCTCTCCCATCCTCCACGAACCCACATTTCCTGCTTCATTTTCAAGCTCTGCCTTTTCCTGGAGAAGCTGGCTCCCAACAGCTACTTCTCAGCAGACAAGGTAGGAATAGAAGACAGATTTCATCTCTGTGTGCACTCTGCTAGACAGGATGTGGCTGCCTGGAACCCTGGGGCCCAGAGGGGCCCTGAGCCAGATCCACCTCCAGGGGACTGGGGTGGAGAGAGTGAGCGACTTCTGCTTGGGCTCCAGAAGGAAGACCGAGGACGTGTGTGCATGCTGCTTTCCACCCCTTGTAGAGTGGACATGTCATTCAGGCAATTGACAGCTCTTCACAATCTGTTTCCTCATTTGCTGCCTTTTTGCAGCCACGCAGGTAGTGAGAGCTAGTCCCACCATGCAACAGCTGGGAAACTCTGAGACCCAGGGAGGGAAGTGCCCACAGCCACTGACAGACACTATAGCAGGCAGGGGTCAGAGCTCGGTCGCCTTCTCAGGGATGACAAAAGCAAAAGCACAAGGCTTCCTGCTCATACGCTGCTGGTGGGATGCACCCAGCCTTTCTACTTTCAAGTGCAGACTGGTCTCCCCGAGCTCTGCCTGCTGGCCTCATTTCCCCACCCAGGATGGCTGGGGTCAGAGAGATCTCTCAGATGCCAACCATGCCCAGAGTGTTTGGGTCCTGACTCTCTAGACCTGTCTGCCCTATCTCAGAGCTATCACAGGCCTCACTATCCCCAGAAACAGCCGCATGGCCTGGCAAGTGCCTCTCCATTTCCAGGTCTCAGTCTCACAGTTGAAGAGCGGAGACTGATACCTCTTATGGAATTAATGGTCTGATGGAGAATAGGCATGGAGATAACTCAGAGCTCTTACCTCTGCCCCCTCTCCCTGCCCCTCTCTAGTCATCCTCACCCCTGCCAGCTCCAAAAGAAGAGCCTCTGACCCTCCACAACCTCCCCTGTGGGCTGTGGCTCATTTACAGGCTTGCAAACAGCCCCCTTACCAGCGTCCTAGTAGCCTGCAAATGGAGGAGAGTGGGGACTCACGCAGGCCCACCCCACATCCTGGAGCTCTGCCAGTGCCACCTCCAGCAGGAAATGTTTCTGTGCTGAAGCCACCCAAGGAGGCCAGGTGGAATCTGGGCTGCTGCTCTACCCTAGGATCTGGGGTCAACGCCCTCTCCTGTATGCCCACTGATTCAAACTGGCCTGGTAAGCTGTGATTGGTGGCACCTGCCCTTCGCCATGTCTCCTGCGGGACAGAGCAAGGTAAGATAACGTCTGGCCTGGGATCTAGCGGTGGTGAAAGAAAAGCTCTTTGCCCACATGGTTGAGACTTCATTTATTGATTGATTGATTGAGTTTTGTTTGCAGCTCTCAGCCCAGCTCTGCACACTGGGCTTTGAGGGGAGACACTTTAATCTTCCCTGCAGGCTGACTTCCTGTGAGAAGATCCCATATATCATTTTGGGTGTTTCCAGCAAAGGGCAACACTCTGGTTGGAAGCTCATGAGGCCAAAGAATGCCTTTGGACTAGGAAAAGTGAAAAGCCATTCAAGAATGTATGCTTTGGATAAGTAGAGGTGGAAGGTGAATGAGAACAGGTTGAGATGGCTAGGGGAAATAAATAGAGCATTAATTTAACACCTACTGAGTCCTAGGTACTGGCTAGAGATTTCACCCCCAGCTCATTTATTCTTGAAAAAATCAAGCTGGGCCAGCAGTTCTCAATATCATCTGCACAGGGAACTTGTTCATATCATCGTTGGTTCTGATTTAATAGTTCTGGATGGGTCCCAGGCCAGAGGATTCTAATGTGCAACTAGGGTGAGAACTATGGTCCAAGGCAGTGCTTCTCCAACTCACGGATCTGTTTAATGCACAGATCCCAATGCAGCAGGGTGGGGGTGGGGACCTGAGTGGCCATTGCTATCCAGCTTTCAGGGGCCCACACTTTGAGTAGCAAGGGTGTGTGGCCTGACAACTCCACAACAGAGAAGACTCTCTTGGTTGGTGGAAAGAACCCCCAACAGCGCTAGGACAATGCAAGCCCAGAGTAAAGAGTTATGAAAAATGTGAAGTAATGAGCAACCCTTGGAAGCAGGTGCCGCGTGGCTGCCACTTTAGGCACAACAAAGCTGAGGTCAGTGTGGCCATAAGGAAATGGGCTTGTGGAGGGGCTGAGCACAGGTGAGGTTCCCGAATGAGGGGCCACAGGTTCCGAGGCTCAGGGAGGACAGGGACTTGATGGCTCAGCTCTGGGATTTGATGTTGAATTCCAATCCTGTCTTTAGTACCTGCAAGCTGACTGGACCCAGGAGATGGGGCCAAGCTGAGTGACTGTGCCTAAGTCACTTAATGTCTCATCCACTCCATTTTCTTCTGAAAGGTGGGAGCAATCGTTTTACTTCCAAAGGTCATTTTGAGGATTAACTGAAAAGATGCTCAGATTGGATATTGGGCGATATTAAAAATTACTGTTTACTTCTTTAGGCATGATAGTTTCTGCTTTCTCTTTCAACATTTCCTACCCAGCAGCCAGCCATCATGAGGTATTCACAGGGGAATACTGCAAAGTCTGGAGCTTGTTTCAGATGTTCCAGCAGCGAGCCAGGGGTAGGAGAAGCAGGAAAGAAGAAAAATCAGGGCTGAGAGAAAAAATGTTGACCACTATTGAAGCAGGGTGATAGATCTAGGGGGCTCATCACCATGCCTTCTGTTTCTGGACAGTTGTCCCTGGGCATCGGCAGAAGACTGGTCCCAGAACCCCTGTGGACTCCCAAGTCCATAGATGCTCAGTCCCCTTCCATGAATAACGTGGGATTTGCATGTAGCCTGTGCTGTCATATGCACTACAGCAGGGTGTGCCTACTCGTCACTTCATCTGCATGGATTCAGAGTAGCCCCCAGTGCATGGCAAATTCAGCTTCATTTTTTTGGAACTTTCTGGGATTTTTCCCCCCAAAAATATTATTGATCTGAGGTTGGTTGAATCCATAAATGCTAAAGCTGCAATCCAAGGGCTGACTTTACACCTTTGAAGGTTTCCACAATATTGAATGAAGGTGATGAATGATGATGTGTCTGGCTTGGCCCCGATCTGCAGTGAGTGATCAGTGAACAGCAGGTCTTGTTCCCAAATGAGCGCTGAGTGTGACAGGGATGTGGCAGGGAGGGCTGTGTCCATCCACACGAATGCTAGGAGTATGTAGCACTGTCAGCAGGAGCAGGGCTTCGGCTGAAACCAGACCCCAAGTGCTCCGCCTGTAGGACATGGTGGGAAGGCAGTGCCAGCGGTGGAGGTGCTGGTAACAGCCACCAGTGCAGGCACACCAGGCCTTTTGCACACATTTCATTATTTAATCCTCACAAAACCTTATGAATCCAATTTCATTCTGCCCACTTTCCAGGTGATCAAATGAAGACTCCGATTACTGGAATACCCATGCCAAGGACACACTCTCTGCCAGAGCATCCCAGCTTGCAGGCCCTGCATCCCCCCTTCCCTACGGGATTTAACTTGTGGCCTGCTCCCATTCAGGGTCTCACCTGGTCAGTTCCTGGGTGCACATCCTGAGTGCCTGGCTCTGGGCTATCTCCAGCGCCTGCACACCCAGGGTCTTGGTGAGGGTACCCAGGGTAGATATGCGGTCAGTGGCTCTTGCCTGCATACCCAGAGTCTTGGCCCAGGGTACCCGATGCTCAGAGTGAACCAGCCTTCTCACTGGGTCCCTCCCAGTCTGAACCTAGCAGGGTGGGAGTTCCCTCCCTTTCCATTAGAAGTGCAAGGCCGCCCGCTCCCCTCGGCTGCACACCAAGTCCTGCTGCAAATTCCAGTGTGAATGGCAGCTATTCTTTACCCAGCTCTGCTCACCACTGCCGTGCAGCCTGGGAAGAGAGAGCCCAGCCTTCCCCAGGCCTGTAAACACCCAAGCCACACACACAGCAGGGCCCCCACAGCCAATAAATCTTGGCCCAGCATTCTCTTAAAGAGGCAGAGCCTGGGACAGACACCAGGCCAGGCCGTTTATAGGCGCACGCCGCCCACCTCTCCTCATCCCTACCCCAAAACCAAGGAGAGAGCACGAACATTCAGCAGGCACTTTCCCATCAGCTTTTTTTTTTTTTTCCTTGCTTTATAACATCTTATTTTTCTTTCTCCTGTTGCCCTGGGAAAGAGATAACAAGGAGAACTGCTGATGGGGGAGGGGCTGAGGGCAGGTTCATTGTCTGGGATCTGGAGCCCTGGGCTCCTAGTGGGAGACAGGAGGCGGGAAGCAGGTGGGGGAGCAAGGCCTTTGAGCTTTGCAGTGGGCAAGCCTCAGGGAAGCCTAGGTGGACCATCAGGGTCATATGGGGTGTGGGCCCAGAACAGACGCCTATTCTCCGAGGGCAGGGTCTGTCCCCTCAGCAGGCACAGTGCTGGGACAAGAGAGCTGGACGTGGCCTTGGGACTGACATCTTTTTATTCCACCCCAGGGAAAAGCAAGGGCAGCAAAGTCTAAGCGGGTGGATGGCTCACCCCAGGGTGGAGTCCACAGCAGAGCCAGGCTGGACTCTCCTCCATAAAGGAGCTCTGTCTGTTCGCTCTTTGGCTATAGGAATCTAATATAGAGTTGAATTCTCCTAGAAACCATGCTCAGTTATTTCTGGCCTCGGGTTCCCATGTGCTCACCAACGCCCCAGGCAGACAGTTTTCCCACCCACCCACTTTGTCTGGCGCCCCTGCAGTGTGCGTCCCAGCACGCCGTCTGAGCACTCTGTCTCCGCACACACAGGAGGCGTGTGTCCTGTGCTAGGAAGCATAGTTGGGGTGGAAGTCCAGAGCTCTTCAGCCCACCCCAGCTCTGTGTACTCTGATCACCTTGCCCTGGCACTGGGCGGACCTTCCTGTCACCCACAGGCAGAGGGGCCAGGGCAGCATGAGGGGCAGGATGTGGCCAGGTGAGAGGATGGGGTCCAGTGGATGGTGAGCACTAAAGGGCAGTGGGCTAGGCAGAACAAGCAGTGCTGGTGAAGCCCAGGGCACAGGTTCTGGGAAGGTGCAGAAGACCATGCCGGGCGGGGGCGAGGAGGGGTGGGGGAGGGAAGAGTGTTCCCACCTGGTCCCAGGTCACTTTCCAGCCTTTAACCCCATCGGGAGTAGTAATTACAGCTCTGTATCTACCCCTGAACTCACACTCTCTCTATAGATGAGCAATCTGAGCCAGGGTCACCTAGCTAATTGGGGTCAGTTGGGATCAGAGAAGGTGGCCCTGGGCCTTGGCCTGGTTGTGTGATTGCATTATCACCATGCATATGGAAACCGGGGTTTGCTTGTGTTTTGAGGAAATGATTAACTTCTGACCTGCTGACCTTGGTTACCTGGTTGTTGCCAGAGTGCTAATTAACCACCTGGCTGGTTACCTGGGCCGAGGAGGGCTTGAGAAAGGGTCAGAGCTTCTGTCCTCGGCCAGACCAGCAGCTCTGGGCATCCTGGCGCCACAGAATGTCCAAACTGGGAAGCCTGGGAAAGCACCCATCCCTGATGGAGATCAAAAGGTCTAGAGAGGGGAAAGGGCCTGCCTGAGGTCATGCAGTTAGTGGGAGACATATACAGATGCTCCCGACAACAGGACAGGCAGCATGTTCTTCAGAGGAGAAATGATCCCTGCAACGGGCAGCACTGGCTCATCCCTGACTCTGCCCAGCTTGGCACCACAGCCTGGTGGGGTTAGGAGGTCATGCTGGGCCAGGCGGGTCTGGGGCGGGCTATGAGACACAGGAGGCTGTGACTGCATTGAGCATAACTACCCTAGGCTCTGGTGCTGGAGCCTCTTGCCTGGTCCTCTCCATTCTTCACTACAGCTCTATCAGGCAGACATTGCCATGCCCATTTTAGAGATGAGGAAACTGAGTCTCAACATTATGAACAAAGGTGACCCATTTTCAAAATGGTACAATCAGGGTTCCCGGATGGTCAGTCTGACTCAGAAGTTTGTGTTTCCTCTCTTTCTTCCTCCCCATTTGGTCCCTGCCCCTAAGAATCTAAGTTCTAGCAAGAATGTCCCAAACTCTAAGGAGTCAGTATGAAGCCCTCTCCTGGCCCCACACCTGGAGATGAGGATGTGGGGTCGGGAAGCCTGAGGCTTGGGCTATCAGATGCCCCTTGAAGATGGAGGCTACGTTAGGATTTGGAGAGGCCAACTGAGGATGGCACACAGCGGCATCTGTTGGGCTACCGCACCCTACCCATCCTGTGTATTCAACGGCTCAAGGGGAAAGTTGAGGGTTTGGTTGGAGTTCTTTTTGGCCCCAGCTTGGGTCTGTCTCCTAGGTTTCAACCAGATCCTTCCAGTCTGAATCCCCCTGCCCCCTCAAAATCCACCCCCCCCAACCAGACACAGCTCTGAAACTCTGCTGTAATAGGTAAGCACCAGCTGGGAAGTCTGGGTCAGGGAGGTAACAGTGGAGCTGGGGGGTTGCCAACAGGGTCGGAACCTGGCCTAACACGCAGAGGCAGGTAAACTGAGATATGGCACCAGCAGTCTCAGGTCTGTGTGTCCTCAGTCACAAAATAGACATTGGTCCCTACCTCAAGGGGCTGTAGAGAAGGCAGGAACAGGGCACCTGACCCTCCTGCTTGCATACACGGGCGCAGGAACAAGAAGTCTCAGAGCCTGTACCCGCTACCCCTGGGAAGTGGACTGAAGAGAGCTGAGTTGCACTGAGTATCTGGCACCCTCATCCTAGGAGAGTTCACAGGCATTCAGCAGGGTGAGGCCACCGAGTTGGTTCTCTGACAGAGATACTGCAGGAGGTCCCCATCCTGAGCCTTCCTGGGCTGCCACTGCTTGGACCTGCTCTGTAGGGTGGTGAGAGCAATGGAGGAGTGCGGGGGTCATCAAACAAGCCGAGGACATTGCTAGTTCCTGCTCCAGGGCAAGATGGCTATTCTTTTTAGACTTATCATAAGAATCAGCTCCAATGATGACGGCAAGGATGATAGCCTCATTTCTTGAGACCTGGCCAGTGCCAGGCACAGGCCCTGTACATCCAGTCCTCACGACGCCCTGTGAGGAAAGTGTGGGTGAAGGCACCAAGATGCCCTGAGGTGCCCAGCCCTCATGCTCCACAGTGGGTCAGTGAGGCAGGGCTCTCCCCTAAGCCACCTGGCCCATTGGACACTCTCATTCCTACATGTGCCAGATGCCCACTGTGCTATTTATTGGTCAACAAGCACATCAATAATTCATCACTACTGCCTACCTTGCTGAGGGTGCACAGGCTCCCTGAGGCCCAAGATCAGCATTCCTGTGGCTTTGGAATGACCCCCAGAAGCCATTCCACTGCCTGTTCAAGTCCCTTTCACGGGGATAAGGCTCGAGGTCTGATCAGCTTTGAAGGACAGAGGTCCCTGTGTAAAAAGGAAGACAGAGTGGGAAGAGCAGAGGGGACAGACTTGGTCCCACAGCACCCTGCCACGCCCACGTGGGGAACTAGTCATATGTAACTGCTTTCTAATAGCTGAGTTGCACAAACTGTCTGCACAGGAAGATGGCCTATGGAGACCTGAGACGGGCGGGGTGGAAGGTAAGCAATCACTGCTCGCAGGCACCTCTTCTCAGGACTGGGAGAAAGGAAGCCTTGGGAGCAAGTCCAAGTGCACAGGCTGCAGGGTGGCTGTGGGTTCTCATGCAAACAAAGGGGTGATGGGCCCTTCTCTCCTCATCCTGTTCCCTTCATCGCTGCTCTCATAAGAGATGGAAGCATCTGGAAAGGGAGAGAATATCCTTTGCATGTAGGACTGCCCACAGCCAGGAATTTTGAGCTGTAGTGAGACCCATCGTGGCCTGGCCAACCCTGAGAATCTAGCACAATTAAATTCCTACAGTTACTACCCAGGGCACAAAGGTTCTCTCGAGTCCAGGTCTCAACCTCAATTGCTCCCAGGGACCCCACAGACCTCCAGCCCACTGGCTTCCACTAAGTCAACTTATTTTTAAGCTTCCATAAGTCATTTTAAAAGAAGATTGCATATCACGATCATAAAAAGGAAAATGGTGTTTTTTAAACATAAAATTACCTATCTGCCCATTAAGAAACTGTTTCCCACTTGCAGCTCACCTGGGAATCTGCTCCCATTCCACCCAGTGCCTCTGCCACATCCACTAGTTCCTGGCTCGGACACCTCATGACAGGGACTCCATCACACTACTTGAAGTCTTTGGACCTGCCAGCCCTGGGCAGAGCCCCCTCAAGTCTTCTGCCTCACCACTCCTCCTCAGGAATGACTTCAGCATCAGCCACTTTCAATGTGGAGGCACGCCGCTGCTCTCCACGGAGGCAGCCTTGGCTGGGAGGGCATGAAAGGCAGTGCCTGGCCACTTATGGCCACGGCTCCACATGCATCTGACCCCTGGCAGTGAGACGCACTCAGGAATTCACTCTCAAGAACTTTTTCTCCAGAACCCAGTGTCACTGCTCAGTTACAACTCCGGAGTCCCCCTAAAGCAACTTGAACACCAGCTCCAAGTTCCCCTCCATCAACCATACTGCCCCAAGGTGATTCTTGGCAAGTTTTCATTATTTGCTTTACTTTGGAGAACAAAGGTCCTTAAGTGACTATTGTCCCCTTTATCTCTCTCTCAGCCTCCCACTGGTCAGGGGACATGCTGTCACCTGTACAGTAAGTCATACTGTCATCTCCTTTCCAATCCCAGAGAATGTGGAAGAGAGCAACATCTGGTGAAATGCTTGAATGAATGAGGATGCCGTCAGGTGAGCCACCTAGCTCCTCCCTAAGTGCAAGCGCAGCTGGTCAAATCACTAGAATAGGGACCAACTTTAACTGAGCACCTACTATATTAGAGGTACTGGGTGGGGCTTTTCTCACATTGTTTCACAATCTCCCACAACAACCAGGTAAGGGGGCTTTCAAACTGTACCCAGATCCCTCCATTTCCCAACACCTCCTTCTCTCCTCTGGTCCAGGCACCAGCATCACTCCCTGGAGCTGGGCAACCACTTTCAAAGCACCTCCTTGCCTTCAGGTTTGCCTCCCAGACAATCCATTTCTCAACACAGGGGTCAAATATTCCTTTTAAAATGTAAATGAGAGCATGTTTCTCTTTGGTGTAATAAGCTGCCACAGCCTCCTAATGTGCTCAGAGGAAAATCCAATATCCTCACAAAGCCCAACCGACCCTCTCCCTGCCTTGGCCACCACCTCACACCTGTCTGTTTTCATCTCCTGCTCCTCCCTGCCCCACTCCATCCCAGATACCAGCTTCCTGCTATTCCCATCACCCTTGGCTTGTTTCTACCTTTTGACTTTGCCCTTGCTGTTCCCTCTGCCAGGAGCTCTAATACCCCAGGTAGACACATGGTGCACAACCTCACCAACTCCTGGTCCTAATGGCTCCTGGTCTCACCTGAAAGGGTACCCCAACCTGGCATTTCATATTCCCTGCCCAGATCTAGTTTCCTTCTGGTCTTTGGAACCATCTAATATTAACGTGTGTATTAACCAGCCCATTATCCACCTTCCCTCCTACCCTTTCCTATCCTTCCCTTTCCTATTACCATAGTGGTCCCCCAAGGGCAGGGACTTTTGCTAGTTTTGTTCTCTGGGGTATCCTCACACACTGACCAACTGGAGGCTATGGTACTATCTATCTATCTATCTATCTATCTATCTATCTATCTATTTATTTATTTATTTTAGCCATCTAAAGCTCAGAGGAGTTAAGACTTCTGTCCCAAATCACACAGCTGGTAAGATGGAGCTCTTACAGACACTCTGGCCTTCTGGCCTCCATACCACCCTTCCTCTAATACCTGTAACAGTGGTTCTGCCAACCATGGGGTTTTTGTGTGTGTTTCAGTCCCTGTGCAAAGCAGGAGAGGAGGCTGCAACCAGATTCCCCCAGGACTTGCTCTCCCAGCATCATGGGTTTCCAGCATCAGCAGCAGCAACTGACAAGGGCCAATAACTCAGTGCCAGCTGCTGGGAAAGTAGGTCCTTTTTTTTCTTTTTCTTGCTCGTTTTGCAAGAAAAGAAAAATGCCATTTGGCCTTGGAAACATGTTCTTGCTGCCAAACACATGATTTTTGCACATGGTGAGGATGTGTGATTTTTACATATGTATTTTTTTCCTCTTTTCTCTTTTAGCAAAAACAGATTCAGCTCGGGCAAGAGGGTGAAAGAAAGGGAATAGAAAAAGATTGTCCAAATAATCATTATTTTGCTATTACAAAGACCACGAGAAAAGACTTTGGAATCTCTATGGATGAAATGGAATAAAAAAAGTGGGGGAGAAAATGAGGCAAAAGATCATCAGAGTTCATAAAACAAATGCTAGATTTGGGAGGTGGCTCTTATGTGCCCATTCAAAGCACCCCAGGTCTTTAAAAGTACTTAGACATTCAGGACAGGAGTGACCCACCCTTTCTATGTGTTCCCAGGGCAGACATCAATAATCAATCCCAGCATTCTTTCTTACTAAGCAGGGGAGCTGACTCAAGACTATAGGAAGCCTCTACCAATTAATTGAGTTGGAGTTGGCAAGTGAGAAGAAACAAGGTTGCTCTTCTGCCCTAACCAGCCCTTTTGTTGTGCATATGAAGTGACTGAGACACCCAGAGAAGAAGCAACCTGAGTTCACCCTGGATGTTCACCTCCCAGCTTTGCTGCCACCTCCCAGGCTGGGGTTCATTTCACAAAATGCCCCAAGTCTTTGGTGTCTCGGTGAGAAGTGCCTGATCACCAGGAGGATACAGAGAATTCTGTCTGGGAGCTTTGACTCCTGCCTCCACAGACTTTCCACCAGTATTTATGTAACAGGCCATCATACCCTATGGAATCACATCGGGTCAAATGCTGTCTCAATGGAACAAAAATCTCCTTTCCAGCAGCATGGTCTTTCACGTGCTATGAACATCACTCTTACAGGGAAAAGAGTCCACATTCCCAAAGGAAATTGTCACTGCTCTAGAGGTGTTCTTGCACATTTTCCTCAGTTGAAGGATGAAATTTTCCATGAGATTAGCACTTCCAAAGTGGTTTATGGGAAGTACATTCTCAAGATGGTGTTGATTTTCCACTCATTGACATAAACCAAAGTACAATTAAATAGAAAATATTTATGGCCAAATGTATTGGAGGAACTCAGCGTATAATACCTCTCTTTTGGAAACACAGTGCATCTTAGAATATAAAAGGCCCTAAGAAGTCCTGCAGTAAAGATCTATATATTGCATTTCTCAATATGCATTGGTCCACAGAATCTGTTTAAACACAGCATTTATCAAAATTCTACTAGACCTTCTCTTAACACTACCAGTTTTGATGTGACACATTAGAAGGGAAAAACACAGGATTCAGATTTAGAAGAACTAAGCTTGAATCCTGCCTGTGCATCTTTGACGTTTTATTTAGTGGAAGGGGCAGGAAACGAGGTAGCCGACCCTCCTGCTTGCATACGTTTGAGAAATCCAGATTTAGTTTAGGTTTTTATTTTTTTAATATGCTTTTTATTGATTTTGGGAGAGCGAGAAAGGGATAGGGATATAGAGATAGAAATATTGATGAGAGAAAAAACATCATCAATTAGCTGCCTCCTGCATGCCCCCCCTCCCCCCCGCATGGAGATGGAGCCTGCAACACAGGCATGTGCCCTGACCAGGAATTGAACCACAAACTCTTGGGACACTCAACCCATTGACAGGGTGAGATTTAGTTTAGATTTATAAAATACATTTATCTGTTAGAGATAATATAGATTCATTATAGGGAACTTAGAGACTATAAAAATGTATAGAAATAGATTAAAATTGTTGATACTTTCACCATCTAGAGATAACCACTGTTACAATTTTGATATAGTACTACAATATGTTTCGTGCTTTTTTTTTTAATTATATGTCTATAGATTCTTTTAATACATGAAAGAGAATTGAAGAAATACAGGAGTGGGCAAAAGTAGATTTACAGTTGGCTCTAGCCAGTTTACCTCAGTGGATAGAGCATCGGCCTGTAGACTGAAGGGTCCGGGTTTGATTCTAGTCAAGGACACATGCCCAGGTAGCAGGCTCGATCTCCTGTACAGAGTGTGCAGGAGGCAGCCAATCAATGATTTTCTCTCATCATTGATGTTTCTATCTTTCTCTCCCTCTTCCTTCCTCTCTGAAATTAATAAAAACATATTTTTAAAAATAGGTTTATAGTTGTTTGTATGGAAAAATAATACAATAATTAATAAATAATAATACAAGAATAAACTGTTTCACATACAACTCTAAACCTACTTTTGCCAACTCCTGTATTTGGGCAAGAAAACATTTGAATAATCACACTAAATGAGATAAGTACTGATTATTAAGCAGACTCCTTGAAGTTCAAGTTAGATTTTTTGAAACCAATGAGCTTGCAGCAAACTTACAAAAATCCCAAGGGGTTTTTGGATTTTAGAATGGTTCATATAGGATTAGAGTCCTGTACTGTGATTGGCAACAAAGCCAACCCTTTATTGTTAACTATTTTGGTTGTTTCCTAATTTTGATTATTCTGAGTAATGCTGCAAAGAGCACTCTTGCCCATAAATTTTTGAATAGCCATGGTTGCTTTTTCAGGATTATTCCTAAAGATTGACCTTCTGGTTCACAAAGAATATTTTCAAGGTTCTTGATATACCTTCCAAACTGCCCTCCAGAAAGCTGAAGTCTGCACTGGCAGCATTCCTGTGCGAGGGGGCTGCTTCCCCTCCAATAGCAACTCTAAGTATTATCAGTGTTTGAGGCATGAATTCCACTTTGAAGAGCAAAACTTTCCATCTCTCTATGAGTTACGTTTGCTATTCGACCCTTTTTTTAGATGCTAGCTGAATGACTGTATCTCTTTTCTAATTGTCTTTGTGTTTCCCATGCAAATCTTTTCATTGAAATGTTCATTTTTTTTCTCTTGGCTTGTGAGAACTCTTTAAAATTAAGTATATTAAGATACTTTGAAAATCTCATGTTGCAATTTTTTTCTAGTTTTGTCATTTGACTTTTAATGTTATTTATGATGTTTTAATAGTTCCCCGAATTTAACAAGTAAAATATGTGATCCTTGCGGAATACAAAACACTTAGCAACATATAAGAATGTCAAACAAAAGAGCTTACCTGCAACTCAGCCACCGAAATAACCACATTAATATCTTAGTGTAGGCTTGCCTAGTATTTTCTGCTTCTTCCAAGCAAGACTGTGTCATTTCATTTGTGGTTTCATAGGCAGCTTTGCCTTCACTTATTCTTGTGTATGTTCTTCTTCCATTTTAACTAATATCCACTTAAAACTCAATTTTTATGATCACATAGCGTTCCATTGTATCCAATTATCATTCACCTAAATATTCCCTGGTTTGGGGGCACTCAGACTGTTTCATCTTCATCTTTATTTGTCAGGCTGTGTTGAGCACCTTTCTACCACCATCCATTCTCGCAGCCCTAATCATTTCTTTATAAAGAATTCCTACCATATCTGGGACAAAGGGCAGTGTGTTTTTTATTTTTCCATCATTTTATAGTAATTGATAATCACTAAGCAAAAATTTTTAAAATACAGAGTGATTTTTTAAGAAAATAAGAATCATATATAACCCCCAGAAACAGCTGCTATTGAAATGTCAGACTTTCATCTCCCCTTTTCATCCATGCATGATATTTGTATAAACATAGCATGGGGCCCTAGCCAGTTTGGCTCAGTGGATACAGCACTGGCCTGTGGATTGAAGGGTTCTGGTTTAACTCCGGTCAAGGGCATATGCCCAGTTGCAGGCTCATTCCCCAGTAGAAAGCATGCAGGAGGCAGCCAATCAATGATTCTCTTCATTGATGTTTCTATCTCTTCCTCTCCCTTCCTTTCTGAAATCAATAAAAATATATATTTTTTAAAACATAGCATGGATTACAATTGTTTGACTTTGGTTATGATATAAATATCTTTTTTAATGCCATTGTAATTTTAAACCTAGATATTTTTATTGATTACATAATGTTATGTTGTTTAGTTGTATCATAATTTACTTAATCTTTTTTTGAGAATTAGGGGGTTAAGTGAATTTGGGGGGTTTGTTATCTACAAAACTATGACAAAGATGATTCTCATAAACTTAATTATTTCCTCAGTATACCAACATATATACGTTCACTTCTAATAAAATCAGCATGTAAACATAAGGTACATTTTTGAGGATTTTGATATGTACTGGCAGTTACTTTGTGGTCTTTGGCCTGGTTTACACTTCTTCCTGTAGTGTGCAAGACTTCCCCAGCACCTGATCAGGAGAGAGAATTATCCTTAACTAAAAATATTTGGTAAAATGTGGCATTTTATTACTGTTTTACAAAAGAGCAATATGGAACATTCTTTCATTTGTTAATGACCAGTTGTTTTTCTCTTCCATTAATCACTTGTTTTCATTTGCCTGTTTGACAGTTTATCTTTTCCTCAATGTTTTGTAAGCTTTCTTTATACATTAAGCTTATTAACACTTTAATATACCATATTTTTGGAAGTATTTTTCCAGTTTTACATTTGCTTCTGATTTTAAAGCATGTGTCTAGCCTGTAACAGCAATCTTTTTATATAGTCTGCTCTACCAGATTTGTCCTCTCATATCATTTTTTAACATTTTACTTAGAAAGTCCCTGTCCTGCTTCATATACTATAAAGACTGACCTACTTTTTCTTCTAATGCCTTTTTGACTTCATTTTTATATACATATCTTTAATTTATTAGGACTTTATTTCCGTTTATGACTAAACTAAGGATAGGAGTTAATTTTCCCCCAACATCATTTATTGAATAATCTATTCTTTCCACAAGGATTTGAAATGTCACCATTATCACATACTAAATATTTATACATACTCCAGTCTGTCTCGAGGCTGCTGCTCTGTCCCATCCATCTCTCTGTCTATTCTGGGGCTGAGGGGAGAGAGATTTCTGGTGTAGAACAGGCAGGACTTGATAACTGATTAGACATAGGGGGAGTTGAAGATGACTTCAAGGTTTGAGATTGAATAACTGGATGGATGGTATTGCCATTAATCAAGAAAATGGAGGTGGGGGAGGGCTCACTCTCCCCTGAGTCTCTCCTCTCTTCAATCCATCACTCACATTTCAGGCAGAATAAAAATTTTAATACATATTTATTTAATATATTAGAAAATAATGCATGCACATGATAAAAAATGTTCAATCAATCCAAAAGGTTTACAATAAAAAGTAACTTCTTACAACTCCTATTCTTAATTTTCCTTCATAGAAGCAACACTGTTAATAGTTTTCTGCATATCTTTATAGAAATTTTTTAAGATATATATATAAGCATAGATAAATATATGGATGCCTTCACGCATACACATTCACACACATCTTTCAAACAAATTGAACTATAGTACAAATACCATACAGCACCTTGATTATTTTAACCTCAACGATTTATTTTTAAAATGGTGCCATGTGAGCACATATAGATCCACCTTGTTGTTTTTAATGGCTCTTTGATGTTCCATTGGATGATGCACCATCAGTTTTTACACAGCCTCTGGAGAGGGGCACTTTGGGAATTTGTCCCAATTAATTTTTCTTTTTAAGCATAGAGAAAAATTATCTGTGTTTCTCTTCTGGTTAAAATTCTCCCTGGCTTCTCTCTACCAACAAAACAGAAACAAAAGCCCTGAGTCTGACCACTGGAGTTCTGACAACATGGCCCCCTTCTCTCCAAGCCTCATTCTCACCTGGTCTCTGGCTCACCACCTCAGACTCCTTGGAAGTCCCTTCATACCCCTCATACGCCTCTGGTTTCTCATGCCCTGTAGCCTTTTAGATGTGATCCTATTGCCTTAAAATTCTGCTCCGCCTTGACCCAAGGAGGAACTCTGACTTTCCTTTAAAATTCTGCCTAGTAGTCACCTCCTCTGTGAAACCTTCCCCTACTACTCCCTTACTTCTTTAAATATAAGCATTTTACACACACACACACACACACACACACACACACACACACACACACACCAAATAAGTGACTTCATTCTCAGGACTCCCAGGGCATTTTGTTCATATTCCTAATACCCCACAGCCTACTTCAATGTAATTAGTATTTATCTTTTCCAAGATAGGCCACGGGTTACCCCATCTGGGCTCTCTGTCCTTAGCCCTCGGGTAGAACTGAGCACCCGAACCCTCAGCACACTGTTCTACACCTATCACAGGGCCATGGAACATCAGTTCTAGTACTTTCATGGCCCTTTTCCTGTATAGTATGAGGCTGCAAGCTCCTTGGGAGCAGGCCCTCCTTCCCTGGGTCATTGCTACCCCACAGTCCGCACTGCATCTGACACATCTGCTCAGCTGAGCTAGGCAGGGAGGTCATCCATTGTCACGTCAGTGCCCCTCTGACTGATCATACACTCTTCCCAGTTTACCATGGGGATGCCATCACTGAATATCTCCTTGGTGCTCCACAAGTGTTGTTGATTGAACAGTAACCATTATTTGCATGCCTATAATTCTCATCAGACTGCCTCTGACTTAAAGACAGAATGTGTCATATTTATTTTGAAATCCCCAAAGACCTAAGGCAGTGCCTGGCATGCAGCAGATACTTGGTAAATGCCACTGAAGGACTCGAGCAGGTGAATGCATAGAGAAACTGGTGGGCTTTGGAGACTATGCGAGTGACTAGGCATGCCTTCCACTTCCTTCTGTTGTTGTTTACTCCTCTTATGGTGGCAACCAAGGGCCTTAACATGGCCCACCATGCCCCATGCTGCCTGGTTTCTGCCTCTGTGTACGAGTTAGGATTATGCTCAGTTATGAATGATAGACATCCCCAAATAGTGATAGCTTAAATGTGAGATGAGTGTATTTATCCATAAAGAGATAAATGGCTGAGGGTAGGAAATGTATGTAGGTCCATGGTCATTAGACCCAGCTTCTCTGTCATTCTGCCATCCTGATCACATGATTCTACGGCCTGGTGCACAATGGTGGCTCTGGCTCTAGACTTGATATTTGAATTTCACCCAGTAGGAAAGATTAATGGACAGAGAAGCTTGTACCTGTCCCTTTAAGAACATTTCCCAAAAGGTACACATTGCACATTCATGGGCCAGAACTTACTCATTTGCCCAAGCCTAGCTGCAAGGGAGACTGGGAAATGTAGTCTTTATTTCAGGATGCCTTGAACCAAGTTAAAATAAAAGGCTCTCTAATCATAAATAAGGAGGAGACCAAAGAGCAGTCTTTTCCATACTCCCTCTCCACCCTGATCAGGACCATGCCCCCTTCAGTTTCTCATCTGCTTACCACCTCACTCATGCCATGTTCCCTGGGGACGTGCGATGCTTGTCCACATCATTACTTCTATCCCCTCCCATTTCACCTAATTCACTCCCAATTGTCCATCAGAACTGAGCATAAACTTTTCCTCTATGAGAAACATCCTCACTAAGAGAATCAATCAATTACTGGATTTCAAAGACTCACATATCTTTCCTTTAGAAACACTTGTCAAAACCCCAAGTTTAAATTTATTTGCAAGATTATTGATTAACATCTGTCTTCTCCTAGACAAATAAGCCTCACCAGGCAGAGAACTTTCTGCATTTGTTCGCTATTTTGACTCCAGCACTAAGTACAGGGCTTTATCCATACAAAGTTCTCAATAAACAGTATAGAGTGGGTTGATTAACTAATTGTATGCATACCAAAAGTCTGAGGCAATGCTCAAGGGCTAGGAAAAAAATATTAGGTTAAAGGTCTCCATTTGGTAGATGTTCGCACAGAAGTGAATGAAATCATGAGAGTAGTTAAGATTTTTTAGAAGAAAAAAAAAGGAACAAGCACTGTTTATATTTGTTGCATAAGCGCATAAGGCAGACAGATAATATGGAAAACAAAAATAAAGTGAAAGAAAATAGAGCATGTCCCAAGTCCTGTGCTGGCCTTGCTGTCTGAGGTTGTTACCTCAGTCCTCCTCACAGGAGCCCAGGACCCAATGCTAGGTGCCTCTGGGGAGAGAGACAGACTGGGGCTCAGCTAAGAGATAGTCAGATTCAGGGAGGATACAGATCAAGGCTGACTCGCTCTGAGTCCATGTCCCTTGATGAGGATTTTCTATTGCAATGTGCTGGTGAGGAAGGAGAAAGGGATAAAGAGATGGTCATGCCCCCAAAACTAAGGTTACTGCCCAGAAAGGTCAAGAGCAGTCAGAGGGGCCTGGAGCAGAGAAGCAACCACGGGCTGTGCCTGTTTGTCACTTGTGTAGAGGCCCAAGAGAGGTATGGCATCTCCAGGGCAATTAGGGTGGGTGTTTAAGTCTACATTTCTGGGGTCTGTATCTTCTTTTTTAAAAAATAAAATAAGATATTTATTGTAGAGAGTATTACAGATGTCCCCCACTTTTCTTCCCATTGCCCCCCTCTACCTGGTTCCCACCCCACCTCGGGCCTTCACCACCTTATTGTCTCTGTCCATAGGTAATGCATACATGCATATAAGTTATTTGGTTAGTCTTTTCCTACCTGCTTCCCTTTGAGATTCTTTAGTCTATTCCATGTTTCCATGCATTTGGTTCTATTTTATTCATCTGTTTATTTTGTTCATTAGATTCCTTGTTCATTTATTTTGATTTTTAAAGATTCAATTATTGATACATATGTATTTATTGCAATTTTATTGTTTCTCCTCCTCCCCCTCCTCTTCCTCCTCCTCCTCCTCCTCCTCCTCCTCCTTCTTCTTCTTCTTCTTCTCTTCTTCTTCTTCTTCTTCTTCTTCTTCTTCTTCTTCTTCTTCTTCTTCTTCTTCTTTTTCTTCTTCTTCTTCTTCTTCCTCTTCTTCTTCTTCTTCTTCCTCCTCCTCCTCTTCCTTTTCCTCTTCCTCTTCTTCTTCTTAAATAATACCCTTCAACATTTTATGTAATACTGGTTTGGTGGTGATGAACTCTAACTTTTTCTTGTCTGTGAAGCTCTGTATCTGACCTTCAATTCTAAATGATAGCTTTGCTGGATGAGTAATGTTGGTTGTAGGTCATTGCTATTCATCACTTTGAATATTTCTTGCCACTCCCTTCCAGCCTGCAAAGTTTCTGGTGAGAAATCAGCTCGCAAGGTACGGACACTTCCTTGTAGGTAACTAACTGCTTTTCTCCCGCTGCTTTTCAGATTCTCTCTATCTGCAATCTTTGGCATTTTAATTATGATGTGTCTTGGTGTGGGCCTCTGGGTTCCTCTGGTTTGGGCCATACCACCCTGAACATGCCTGACTTCATCTGTATCTCCTTAAGAACATAATAGTAAAAAGAGCAGACAGGGATGAGGTCTTGGCTCCTGTGAGAGGGTAACCAATGCTAGCTTATGTACCTCTAAAACCCCTATATCTCAACAGTTGTCCTGTGTCTCAGGATGCCCCAGGAGGGATCCAGACAACACATAGCTCTGAGACAAGAAAAGATGAAAGCAAGGTGCCTCCGTCAGAGAACAGAGGTGGGGATAGAAGGATGGATGGAGTCTCAGGGCAGGGACCCGGGCATACCCATCTCTATAAATCTCTGTGAGTCTAAAGCAGGGCCTAACCCATAATAGCTACTGCATATAATTTGGCAGATAAATGAAAAAATGTTCAGCAAGAAACCTAATGGTGAGCACTTGGGGGTTACGGACAAACCTGGGCTCAAGACCCAGCCACACACTAACCTACATGAGTGGCCTTGAGCAAATCCCTTGAGCAATCTGAGATTCACTGTCCTTGTCTCTAAAATGCAGATGAGAACAACATATAATCATGAGATTGGCAAGGGTGAAATGGAGTAACACATGTGAGTGCTTTGCTGACCTTCAGCACTTGCAGACACCAGATAAAATGAGCAAGGCCTACTGGGAACCAGGCAGGGGTGGCAGCCCCAAGGGAGCAGTTCCCATTAATTTGACACAGGGGAGAATGTGACATAGGCGACAATGACATAGGCCAGTTACTTCTTTGAAGTTCCTTCTCTGGTGCCTGGGGATGCTGTCACTGCTGCCTGGGGACACTGTTACCTAAGTCACAGCTAGGCTGTGGGCACTCAATGCACCCAGCACAGTGCCAGGAGCAGTCAGAACCCGACCCTGCCTCACTCACACACTCCAGGGGAATTCCAGGAAAGCTGGACTCGGGAACAGCACCTGCAATACACACTAGGTCCTGCCTCCACCTCCCGTTTCTCCACAATAGCTGCGCAGGGGTGTTAGTGGGGGACGATGGGCTAGCATGTTGTTTCTCCTGCATCAGATTCAGAGGAGAGCCCATAGCCATGAGCAGATCTCTAATGGCTCAGTGGGCTGTCAAGAAGCCAGCGTGGCAGGATGGAGTGCTTAATGGGGTCCCTGTCCAGATGAGGCCGGCCGTGATCCTCCCTGTTCTGTGCCGACCTTCAGTCCTGGTGAGGTGGGTGCTCGACCAGACTTGGAACATGGGGCTAGGGAACTCAGGGTGGGTGTGGGAGGCCCTCAGGCCTGAAAGACTTCTCTTCACTCCTCTAGTCCTTCATCACAGCAGGAGCCTCTTGCCAAGAGATCACGCATCAGTTGCTATCAGTCTGATATCCAGATGTTGTCTTCCATATCGGGAAGCTGCTCTTTTTCCATAATGTTCATTGAGTACCTACTGTATATCCATGCTGGCACTTTCCCAAATGCCCTTCCAGAGACCCCATGAGTTACACATCATTAGCCTCATTTTCCAAACAAAACATTAAATTTTGTAAATAATAGTTCAAATGCCCCCAACTGAAGGAACAATTATGTATATTTTCATCCAAGCTCAAAATCTGGCTCCCCGTCACCTTGCCTTCCTCATGGTGCAGGAAGTGGAGAAGGCCTTTGAGGATGACAAACTAAGTGCTCACCACAAGCCGGTGGTGGTGCCGGGCTGGCGCTGACTGTGGGATCACAGACACTGATGCCCAGGGGGCAGTGCCTGAACAGAACTCTGGGTGATGCTGCCCAGACGGACCACGGGAAGGGGTCCGACAGCTGCTCAGCAAACCTGAGCCATCACAGCATGAGCTCTGAATCTTAAGAAACAGTATTATCCAGACCTAAAGCCCATTCCTACAATTTCATGGGAAAAGGGAACCATCCTGGCTTACCATAGACGCTGTGGAGGCTGAGAAGACAGGCCTCTCTCTGTCCCTCTGTTCCCCCTCTGAAGGGCACAGGGAAGGCTCCCCAAGCACCCAAAGGGGTTGGAGGCAGTCGCTGTTCAGTCAGGTTGCCCTGTTTACCCCTCTCCAGCCCAGTACTGTGTCTGGCTCTGGACCCTGGAAACTTACCACTGTCTACCAGGCTTCCCCCCAGCCTTCTTTCCTCTACTCTCCCCACAGAGTTACAGGAGGCAGAGCCATCACTGGGAGGAATTTTTGAAGAGAGAATCTGGAGCCATTTGGCCTGCAAAAGGGAATCTTTTCATTTTACTGGGGAGGCTCAGCCATCTTACTGAGGTTCCAAGCTAGCAAGATGTACCCCAGGGATTCAAACCCAGTTTCACTTATTTGTTCATCTAAATCACTTTCCATTTCCCACAGATGCTTCTACAGAGAGCCAGGTGCCCCAGAATCACCTCAGCATCTTCAGCCAGGACTCAAATCCAGGCGGTTTCCCCACTAGTCTAAGTCCCACAGCAGAAGCCAAGTGGTCACCCCCTCCACTGGGCAGGCTGGCTGCTGAGTGGCAGAGCCGCTGGGAGTGGCGAGTGGAAGGCACCTTTGAAGTCACCTCACTCTGAGCTGTGAAAATCCCATGCTGTCTTATGCAGAGAGCAGTTGAAGATATCAAAGGGCAGACGGGATGTTAAATTTTGAGTGATCAATGTTTAATAGTCAGAGTTGTAAGCTGTCATGAGCGATGCTCTGGGAAGGATTCCGCAGGAAGCACAGAGTTTGCTATGTGATTCAATGGCTGGGAGAATGGCCCTCTAGAGTCCCCGTGTATGGGCGGGGGAGCAGATGGAGCCTGGTGAGGGCCCAAACCCTGCCAGCCAGCCAGACCTGCTTTGGAGGCTTGACCATAGTAGGGCCCAGGTAAGGAAGAGAGGGTGAGAATGCGGCCTCCTTCTGCTGGCAGCCGTCCCGCATACACAGGTTCATTCGTGTGGCAGGCGCTTTGCAGGGAAGGAGGTGCAGGTGGAGGGTGAGGTCTCCTTGCCCAAAGAACCCAAGGCTCTAGCACTTGCCAGGAAACTGCATTTGATTTTTCACGAAGGCTTCTCTGGAAAATTTCAGCCTTGCCATGGGGCACCAAGAGAAGAGGTAGGTGTCACCTCTGTGTTGAGGCTGGAGGCAGTATGGTGTACAGGGAGATGGTGGTACTGGTATGGAGATGGCCCTTTGTGCTGCAGGTAAGGCCCAGAGAGGCCTTCCTCTCCCTCCTGGAATTCTTAGCATCCAGTGGCTTCTGACATTTACTCAACTAGCTCAGGAAGGAGAAGAGAGGCCCAGTCTCCTTGCCATGACCACCAGGCCCCGGTAGATGGAGAATAAGTCTTCCCAGGCCATGCGGACTGCACTGTCCCACCCTATGGGCTGTGACCATAGTGGAGAACCCGGAACTGGGGATCTACTGCCTCTGGTGCTGGGCATTCATGGGGAGGCCCAGAAGCAAGGCCAAGGAGGAGCTCTCCCTCAAAGCTTTTTTGGCTGGAGAGCAAGCGACAAGTTGGGGTGTTCCTGCAAGCAGACTTCCTCTGTTCCCAAAGTTAGGTCTCATGAGAGGACTAGGAGAGTCTTAGCATGAGGGCCGACCTGGAGCAGTAGCCGCTGCCTCCAGAGGGCCACTGGCCATCCCGGTGCCTGCCATCTCCTTAGCAAAGCTCAATATCACGACTGTTCAGGCCATAAAAGACCATTATTTACTTATTTTCAGAAGCTTCTGAACATCAGGTATTTGCAACAAATACATCCCGGTGAGTAGCAGGAGTGACGAGTGAAACAGAATAGCTGGGCTGCTCACACTGGCTGTGCCTCTGGAGGAGAGGGGTAGTCATGTTAGGAGTGAGGCCAGCTCCAGGCCACGGAGGCCCTTGGAAGGGGACTCAGCTTTCAATGGGCAGGCTCAGGGTCTCCTGGACCTCACCAGAAGAGGAGACAGGGCCATGCAGCCTGCCATCTGGCCTGGAGGGGAGAAGAAATGAGAAGGGGCTCACCAGCTGTGCCCTGAGGGTGCAAATCATGCCATGACAGGCAATGGTGGCCATGAGGGGCCCTGGGCAGGGACTGGGGGCATGTGGTGGGAGGTTAGGCTGCCTCAGTGTTATGTCAAGTCCTATAGACCCAGTGAAGTGGATTCAGCTGCCTAAATAGTAACTAGTATTCTTTATTTCTTGTGAATGGAACCTCTGAGTTTATTCAAATCAGCTGAAACCCCACATTTTCAACCTCATTTCATCCAGGGGAGATCCTGTGACAGATCTGGCCCCTGAGAGCAGCAGGCATCTGGCACGGATGTCTAGGAAGCTCTCTCCCCCTGAAGGCACTGCCTCATCCCTCTGCCACTTATTCATCTTCGAGAACATGGACGGGATCCCACACACCAGTTAACCTGGCTGTCTCAACTACTGCACCATCCTTGGCCTTTGTCTCTCTAGACAAAACATTTGTTAAAAAATGAATCACTATACAATTAAGCAGGTGTTTTGGATTCTCCATGACACACAGTCTAAAGCAAACCCAATACCAGGCCTGATAGCCCCAGCAGTGTGTGGACTTTGCTAGTCTCCTCACCCTCCCGACACCTACTTCCTCTCCTCGCCCCTGTCCAGCTGCCCTGGCCCAGCTCCAGGCCCAACTCCCATCAGCGGTTGCACCTCCTCAACCATGGAGGCCTCGAGCCATGCACTTCTATACCATCTGAGACTTGGGTCCTAATGCTCAGGCTACAACCTACACTGTTTCCCTGCTGAGGTCCTATCTCTGCAGCGGAGCCAGGCTGTTAGGTTCATTGTTCCTCAGCTATAAGGTAACAGCCATCCACTTCATCTGGAGCTGAAGGGTTTCTACCAGGGACTTTCCAAGTCACAATAGGAACATTTAGGGCAAACCAGGATGACTTGGTCACTGAGATGTCAGAGCTGTGCATAATGGGGGAAGCTAGTCCACTGGTTTTGCACATGGACTTTTCATAAGAGAACCATTATAGGGCAAAATCTTAGGTGCAACCCCAACATGTAAAACTCCCCCACTGGGACTGCTCTGGGAAAGCCCAGGGGATTCCACTGAGCATTGCTGGAAATCACTGTGGCCTGGAGGGGAAGTGACATGTCCGGTCATCCAGCAAGCCAGGAGTGGTGGCTGGGGAGACTCACGCTCTAGGTTCTCACCTCACCAAACACAAAGCCCAGAGACTGAACCATGCCTGTCCTCCTCTCTTTTTGTACTGCCCCATCCTCTCCTGCCCCACCTCCCCCAAATTCCTCTTTATTCACCCACCCAATTCATTTCCTTGAAGATAGCTCTAATGATGTGTCTCTCCCTTTAAAACACTTTTGCTGACCCACCTTCAGTGGGCATTCAAGGCCCTCACATCTGGCTCTAACCTGACCCTCAGGCTTATCTTCTACCACTTTTATCCTCCTGCCAACCCTCAGCCTTTCTAGGTCCACCCTGGGCCCCTTCCCAGGGCACTGGGTGGGTGCCCCCCCATGACCCAGAGCCTATGTGCAGGTGGTTTCTGGACCCTTTTCTCTGCACCTCACCCCTTGCCAGCCTGGAAATCCCTGCCTCTCTGTCATGCCCCAGCTTTGCCACTTCCTCTGTGAGGACTTCCCTGACTGCCTCCTTCTTAGGCCACAGTGCTCTTAGACCCACTGCCTGTCCCTGTATGTTTGCCTAACTGGTACTAGTACCAGCCTCTTGTCCCATGGGGCTGTCATCATTATGTTCCCAGTGTCTGCATATAGTTGGCTTGCAAGTAGTTTGTTGAATAAATGAATGAATGAATGAATGAATGAATGACTCGGTTTCCTCCAGGCAGGGCATGCATTATTTTGATTAAGCAATAGTGGTGCATACACATCCTGTTTTGCTGTCCTCCCATCCTCTCGCTAACTGTGGCCTCATTTCCTTCTGGGATTTGCCTCTTTCCTATTGTGTGTGGTCTTGGTGGAGGGTAATTCTAGGCTTCATCCTCCCATTACAAAAGCCAACTCCCTGGTTCACCCCAGAGAGCAAGCACATGTCCTGACCTCTCTTCTGGGACTTTGCATCTGGAGTGAGTGACACAGGGTGTCAGGAAGGCTTATTGGTTGCTGGCAACAGAACCTATCTTGGTCAGATTGAAGCAAGAAGTGGGGTTTATCCAAAAGGAAGTGAGATGGCCCACAGGCTCGCTGGGAAGACTGGGAAGCAGAAACATAATCAGGCAGAGTCCAGGTCACAGCTGACCACACCAGACTGACCTCATGAAGCTACCCAGTGATGATGCCATTGTATCAGTAAGCATAGGCTGCCACTGCTTGCCCCAGGGACTGGGCACAGAAACTGCCATTCCAAACAGCTGTGCCCCTGGAAGTGGATTTGCTGCTGCAGTTGCTGCCGAATGTCTTTCCACCGGCATACCTACATTCTGCCCCATTTCCAGGTCTTGCTTGCTCCTGGCTCACTGTATGAGAAAAGGCTTGACAGTTGACCAACCTGGGCATGTGCTTGTGCCCTGGCTGCAAGGGATGCTGGGACTACACACATCCATAGCCCTTAGTCTATTGTGGGAGGCTGACTCTGCTACTTCACCCTAAGATTTTCAAAATAAAGACTATCTCAAGTCTAGAAAGAGGGGTCATCAGATGATGGACAAATGAAAAAAATGACACAAGCCACTGGACCCGGAGACAGGAGAGGTTGGAGATGTCACCTCAATCACAGTGGCATGTGGACCAGAGTATTCTGATACCAGGTGGTGACTGTGGTTCTTAATTCTCTCCCTTGGGTGAGGCCTGAGCCTCCACTCCCCGGTCTGAGTCTGCTTCTCTGGGCTCCTGTCACTTCTGTGAGCTCCCGACATCCTGCCAATAAATTTCTTTTTGCTTAAGTTAACCAATATTAGTGTCTGCCGGCTGCAGCCAAGCAACGCTAAGTGAAACCACATGTAAACACAAGTCCACACTGCTTGTAAAACACCGAGGCAGTTCTTATAAGGCCCGGGCCTCCTCGCCCCCTCCAGCACTCTTCCCAGAGGGAGTTGCTGTCTGAGCTGCATGTGTCTATCCCAGAGCCCGCTGGTCATGCTTCTATACGAACCTATTTCGCCCCAGTGAATATTTCTTAGAAATGACGTTCTATTTCATTGTGTGTGACCTATCTCCAATTGCAATATGTGCCATTATTTTATATGCTACCAAGAAGGGGAAAAAAAGTTGTCAATGAAACCAAGACCCAATGTTAAAATGTATTCATCATATAGTGCATCTCCAGTGTAGAGTTAAGGTGTGAGCAAAAAGGGTTTCAGAATAGATAAAACATGGTCATAGCAACAACTAGATCACTTAGCCCTTGCCATGGTCAGCACTCTCACAGTACTTTGTTCATGTTAACCCAGCTAATCGCTTACTACACTCAGTAATTGCTTGAGCTTGAAATGTAATTATTCCTGTTTTACAGATGCGCAAACTGAGGTTCAGAGAAGTTAGCTATTTGCCCACAGTTGCAAAGTGGCAGAACTAGGATTCAGAGAAATTCTAGGTTTAGAGATTGGACTCTTGGACACCAATATTGTAGTGTTCTGTGTGAGTACATACATATGTGTGCACATGTGTGCAGCTGTGTACATGTGTGCTGTGCATGTGTACGGGTGTATGTGTGTGCAATTGGATGCCTGTGAGGACATATGTGCATGTATGTGCCTATGAGTATGAGTACACGTGAAAAATCATGTGCATTTTTTCCTTAAAGAGTATCATATTGTATATACATCTTGCACCTTGTTTTTTAGTCCAATACTCTCCTGGTGACCTTTCTGTGTCAGCACATACATGACCTCCCCATCCTTACTGCCGCAGTAGACACGCCAGCAGGCCATTAGCCACTCTCCTTCTGATGGCATGAAGGCTGTCTCCATTTCTGACTGCCTAGCCAGACTGTAACAAATGTCCTTGAACAGACCTCTGTGAGCCCAGCAGAGCATTTCTCTGGGCAGAGAGAGAACTGCATGACTGTGTCATAAGGTACGTGCATTCTGAACTTTAAGAGATAAGCTCACCCCCACCCCCTCCCCACCAAACCCCTCCCCACTCATTTACACTCCTGCCAGCAACCAACATGGGCGCCTTCATAAATTTATATCCCAGACTCCTGCTCACCAAATTTACAGGCTGTCTCAGACCTCATCCTCCTCAGCATCTGAGGCATTTACACTGCTGACCTCCTCCTCACCCTGCAAATTCTCTCCCTCCCTGGGCGTCAGGAAAATCCATAACCTCAGTTCTGCCTCTGTAACTGTAAGTCTTGGTCACTGAGTATTCGTTTTGTCCAGCTGGCCCTGGCCTCCCATCCTAGAGGTGGACTTCCCTAGGGGACTAGCCAAGGCACAATGCATTCTGAGGTGACAAGAAAGGGCATCCATTGCAAGTGAGTCTGGTAGATACCGGGAAGAGTTAAGCTGCTTCAGGACTTCTCAGGGTTTTTGTTGAGTGAACCAACATGCAATTGTAATTTCCATTGAGATTTGCACAGAGGAGCAGCCCCACTGGTCCAAGGTAACAGATGACAGGTAGGTACCCTGAGCAGACAGGAGCACCTGCAGATCCCAGCCTCCTCTCCTTCCAGCCCTCCACTGCGGACCAGGCTCCCAGGCCTCCAGGGGCCTGTCTTCTGTCCAGGTCTGCCTGCACCAGTTCCCACCTCACAATACTCCCTGGGGAATGCAGGGGCAGGAGAGCTGGCTGAGAACAGAGACCCGGCCGCCTGAAGCTCGAGGCCTTGGACCAGTTACTTAGCCTCACTATGCCTCTGTTTCCTCACCTGTAAAATTGGTGAATATGGTACTTCTCTGGGGAGAATGGGTCACATAGTGTTTTGCAAGGAATCAGGGCTCAGTGCACCTTTCCCGGCAGGAAGGCAGTGGAATGCAGTCTGGTTCTCCCCATTACCCATTGTGTGTTGTTCCTGACACCCCCCAGCCCTCTTCTGCGGGATCTCTAGGTCCCCATTTGATAATGGAGGCAGCTGGCCAACATTAGAAAGTTACTAATAGGTGATTCCTTGCCTCCAAGGGATCCCAGCCTATGTCTTTGTCAACTTAGCTCGGCATAGAAACCACAATGGAGCACTGCCGGTGAGTGTAGAGTGAGCTGGCCTGAATACAGGGCGCCCTGGACAGAAGGCCAGCCACTGACCTGATGGTGACCAACAGGAAGTCAACACTGGTGCAGGCTCCAAGCCAGGGAGGGTGAGCAGGAATAGAGATATGCCAGGTAAGGAACCTACCTGGCATGCCTGAAACACTCGAGAGTGTTACTTGGACCACTAGGGATCCAGACGAGGAAGGAAGAATTCAGGAAAGGTTCCATGGAGAAGGAGAGACAGGAATGATGGGTAGGATTTTGTAGGGCTCCAGGGAACAAAATTGGATATTGCAAGAGTGATATTCGCAGAACAGTCACATGTGGAGAGCACAGGGTGGGGCGGAGGGAGTCCGAGTGGTGACAATCCAGGCATCTGCACAGATGTCTGGGGATCCTCAGCCCGCTAGGGTGAGGCAGACACAGCTCCCGGCTGCCTGTGCAGATAAGATCTGGCCCATGATGAACAAAGCAGGCCTCCTGCCCCTCCCCAGGCTCCATGGGCTGCTCGTAGCACTGTGGGCCTAACCATCCTCTGGAGAAAGAGGGAGTCTCGACAGAGACAAATGAGACACGACATCTCCTCGCTCAGCTGCCTGGGAAACCCAGACACCCCTCACGGCCATTAGGAGCTGCAGTCTCTGCTCCCTCATTATCTCCACTGGGGTGTCCTCGGGCCAAAATAAGGCACTCAACCCCTGCCTCTCTACCTGCGTGTCATTATGACGACTCCTACTTGAAATTATTTGTTTTCCTCTATTGATCTGGGTTCGACACTGGGAAAATGTATTCTTTGTAGGGCATTCCCAGGGGCTTAATTTGTCCGTGTTGGAAGCCTTTTTTAATAGGATTCTGCCCCATTGTTTATTCTGAACATCACGTTCCGAGAGCCGGGATTCGGCTTTTAATAGAAACTCATTACTGGGGTCCCTATGCATCAGAAAGCTGATACTGGCACTGCGAGCAGGAGACAAATCAGGAGGCTGCCAAGGCAGTCTGATCGGAAGGCCCCTTGGGAGGCTGTCGCCACCCGAAGCCTGCCACCTCCTCCTGCTCAGGAGACCTGGGGACGACAGCCATTAAGCTGGGCAGAGTGCCCACAGGCCTGTGAGCCTGCACCAGCATGCAATGGACTCAAGCAGGCCCCCCCATACCTGGCCAGCTTCTCTTCTCAGAAGCTCTTCCAGCCTTGAGTGGACTCTAGTCTTCAAAAGCAGCGTTTCTCATAGTGTGACCTACCGTACCCCAGCGTCAGAAGCCTGGGGACAGGTGAAAATTCAGGTTCCCAGGTCCCTCAGACAACATTGCCACCATGGGGATCAGACCTCAAGGTCTCCCTGCTTCAGAGGCCCTTCCTTGTGTCCATGCCTGGACCTGATCCTGTGTGAATCCCCATTTGTTTCTCTCCCTCAAAGACAGCAAACCCCCTCCACCTCTATCCCACTGCTTCCAGGGGTAGACCAGATGCCCCAACGAGCTCCAAGGACTCATACACACAGGGTCAGCCCAGAGCCCATGGTCAGATCCCTGTACAAAGCAGGCAGCCTGGCCAGTAAATTGCTCTCACTGGCCAGCGAAGTATTTCTTCCACAGCACCACATGAGACTGAGCCAACAGAATGGTGCTCACATGATTTTGAGTGACTCAAAGTGTTTTGCCTGGCCTGTAAAAAAGAAGTACTGGCCTAGGGCCCCGTACACCCTAGGCTGCCCTGACTGCAGAGATACTAAGAGAGAAGTCTGAAGATTGAAGCCTGGAATCTGCATTTTCCAAGTGCCCAGTGAGATCTGTCCTCAGCGAAGCATGGGATCTACTGGAAGTGGGTGCTGAAAGAGAGGGATTAGAACTGGGCTCAAGCTATGATTGCAGCCGGCCAGCTGGTGAGTGTGAGCACCATACTAACCCTCTCTGATTCTCACTTTGCATTCAACACTATTTCCGTTCCAGGGTAGCTTCATGAGCCTCTTTAGGAGCAAGGCAGCCTGCAAATCATGCGTCTAGAAGGCCAGGAACACACGTCTCCCTTTCCTACTTCCAAACTAGGCATATGGCGAAGATCTATGCAATGACACCTGGAATTGCTCAATAAGTCGTCAACAGGTAGTTAGTGAAACCCTGCATGTGCCAAGCACTGTGCTCTACATTGGAGACAAAACAGACTGCATCTTCTGTCCTCCTTGAGAAGACAGATACTGAACAGACAGAAAAATTCAGTCACTCATTTAGTTGCTGTGGTGATCGATCCTTTGTGGGTAGAGAAACAACATGCAACATGGAGAAGCAGAAACACGCTCATGTAACTGTCTCAGGAAGTTAGGGAGGGCTTCTTGGGGGAGGCAACTATTCCACTGGTATCTGGCAGTGAGCAGTACTTTCCAAGTGAAAAGAAGACCACAAGAATTTCCTGACCTAGTTTATGCATTCCAGAGACCCTTTCCTCTCCCTCTGACAGCTCTTTCTGGAAGTAAATAAAGATGATTGATTTGACAGCTGCTCTGCACAGAATCCATATAAGCTCAGAGGGTTTGCAGAGGACATGCAGGCAGATGGTGGCATCACTGAGACTTGTCTGTATGTCGGCACTGCACTAAGAGCTTCCCATGTGCCATATCATCAGGTACTCACTCACAGTAGGTCTGTGTGTGGGTTTTATCGTTTAACCACAGATGAGGAAGGTGAGTCTCAAAGAGGGTAACTTGTCATTTAAGTGGGGTCATGGAGCTCATAAATGGTATAGCCAGGATCCAAGCCAGAGCAGTATGAACTCCCATGCCTGTAGCTAAGGTCTCAGCTCACCACCTGTGACACTGTGTCAGAACCACTACAGAGGCTCACCTTTTCTGTGTAAAGAGGGACCAACCACACATGAAAGTTACCTAAGAGAGCAGAAGTGAATGGTATAGAACTGCACAGAAAATGTGCAACCCTGAGAGGGTTGGGAGACTAGGGTCCTGGGATCATGCTTGCCAGCCCCAGGATAACTTCAGGCTTCAGTGAGGCCACTTGCAAGATGAGGAGCTTGGATCAGGGAGGTGGTTTTCTATATGTGTTCCTCGGAGCTCTGGGTTTCTACAGAGGTGGCCCGGCTGCCCTGGGTGGGTTCTGGGTCATGCATGCTCACCAGTCACCCCCAAACAAATGCTGACTCAGCAGCGGTGTGTTGGAAGACGGTCTCAGCAGCCAGAACAGCCATAGCATAGGTGACCATGCTGAGCTTTCTCTAACATCGTTCTTAAGTGAGCCTACCTTAATGAAGCACTCATTATGCTGTGACCCAGGTGTGAAGGACCTGACAGGCCCTGCCCTTGAGGAGTACCTAGGCTGGATGAGAAGATGCCATGGTGACCAGGTGTCATGGGCCACAGGAGAGTCCTTCCCAGCTTGGGCAGGAACTCAGGACAAGGCCGAGGACAAGCTGGCATTTGAAGTTGGCACCCAATGCCATGTGTTTTCCCCACCCTACTGGCATCAGGAACATTGATTTGGTCATTGAAAAAACAGTCATTACCCAGACTATGTGGCTCAGGGGTTGAGAGCATTGACCTATAAATCAAGAAGTCACTGGTTCGATTCCTGGTCAGGGCACATGCCCTGATTGTGAGCTCAGTCCCCAGTAGGGAGCGTGCCAGAAGCAATGGACAGATGTTTCTATCTCTCTCCTTTGCTCTTCCTCTCTCTATAAAGTCAATAAAAATGTGGGGACAAAAGGGGGAAAGTGGGAGCTGACTCATCAGACCAAGACTGAGGATCAGGGAGGATCCATAGCCAAGCTGGGTTTGAACCAGAGCTCCTGATGGTCATGGCCAAGTATCTGCTGCTGAGGGAGGCAGGACTACAAGGGAATTCTACTTATCTGGAACAGTAACAGTCCTGTCAATGACAATCTGTAATATTTATTGAATACCGTATTAGTCAGGAGAGTCTGGACTCCGCTGAAGCAATAAATAGCTCCAAAATCTCAAGTCTTAACATGATAGAGATTTGTTTCTGTTCACACAACATTCATTGCAGGTCCTGGCAACTCTCCCAGGTGGGTGATCTCTATGCAGTGACTCAGCCACACAGCTGACAGGTCTCTACCACCCAAAGCCACCCCATCTGCGACATGTGACCTTCTCCATTGCTGCAGCAGGAAGGAACAACTAGAGAATTATGCACTGGATTTTCACAGCCCCCATTTATAAGTGACACCTGTCACTTGGGCTTAAATTTCATTGGCCTAATCTGGTACTTTGTCAACTCAACCTCAAGGGGGAGTGGGTGGGAAGTGCTGTCATCCATGTGACTAAGGGCGGGAGATGGGGTAGAGAAGCAGAGACAACTGAGCAGCAGGGATATCTACCCAAGCACAGACTTTGCAGGCATTTGGTAAGTACCTCACATAGGCTATCTCACTGACTTTTTACAACACTCCTTGATACTTACAAGGAAACTGAGGCACAGAGAGAAAGAACAGAAAGAACCTACCCAAAGCCATGCAGCTAGTACCAAAAGACTAATAATTCAAACCCAGAAGTTCTGGAGCTTTAACCCTCACTCTACCTCCTCCCAAACTCTCATAGATTATTGGTGCAGTAGTGCTTCTGAGACGGCAACCCATCATCAGAGTACCTACCTCAGTTAGCTCAATTTAGGCCTCCACACCCTCTCAGCATTAGACAGAATGGGGAGGAACACCATGCTCCCCAGTAGCCTGGACACCATTCCTGGTCCCTTGGGATGAGAAGCCAACAGACTAAATGTTTCTCAATGAGGAAGGAGGGAGGTACCACAGGACTGATTGCAACCAGTCCCCAAACCCCGCCAATGAGTGCCTTCTGAGAGAGAGAGAGAGAGAGAGAGAGAGAGAGAGAGAGAACACAAGCACAAGCAAGCTAGCTTCCTGGAAACTATTCAGCTTGTCCACCAACACTTCAATCACAAATGCCAAGTGCAAGGGTTATAAACAGATCATTACTTCGGTCTGATCCATGCATTGGGGTCCGACATTTCCCTCTGAGGGCAGAGGAAATAATAAGTAACCATTGACTAGCATTTCCAGGTTCATTGACTTGCAAGGTCATATATTGATAGACAAAAAGCCAAGGTCAATATTTGATTTTGAGGAACAATAAATCTTGATATCCATGGGAAGAACCATCGATGCAGGCGTGGTCGGGCAGAGACAGGGATGCGCTGTTGTGTGAAATCTCTGGAGGGAGGCCTGTGTATGTTTAGCAGTTTCTAGGTAACTCTGGGGAAGTGAACGTTTTGAAGAAAGTGCACTAAAAAGAAGAGCCTGCCCTGTTTTCAGAGGACCACTCCTGATGCCATCTGGGCCAGGCCACATGGAGGAGGAGAACAGCTGTCCTGCGCCCTCTCCTGCCACCTGCTCCCAGTCTAGTGATGTCTGCGATTTACTCCACTCCTCCTGAGTCCGGATGTGGATAGAATTTCCCCTTATCTGCTTTCCAGCGCTCTACTCGCCAATCTTTCAGCGTCCTGTTCTTCAGCCTTCCTTCCCCCAACCCTGTACCCATTGGGCATTTCCCAAAGAAAGGCACGCCACTTAAACCAGAAATGGTGCAAATCCACACTGGCTTTGCCGGGGCCTTGCTCCATTCTCCTACATCCCAGTCACTGCTCTAGGCCCTGCTCCCACCTTGTCACCCCCTTTCCAGTAGGGCCACCCAGACCATTTGCCATCCCACACAGCTATCTCAGGCCCTCATCAGTTTGCTTGTGCTGAGGGTACTACCGGAAATCTCTTCTCCTTCATTCCTTCTCTCTACTCCTCCACCTGGAGAAATATCACTAATTCTAAAAGACCTCTCTCCCCTCCTCCTTCTATCTACCCCACGTCCCTCCATTGTTGCTCTAGCATCTGCTTCATGCTTGAACCATATTTGTTTGCATGGCTATGGCTCTTTATTTTCTTGAAAAACAGGGCTGGTCCTTACTTAACTCTGAATCCCTATTGCCTGGTCATAGCACATGTTCAGCATGCTTGTAGAATGGATGGCTGAATTGCGGGAAGAACTAGTATAACAGGTAAGGGACTCAGAGCAGAGCCTGGGAAGGAAGAAAGAGGGGTGAGTGGGGCCTGCAGAGAGCCCCTGAGCAGGGGAGAGGCTGAGGCGCTGCACAGCATCCTCTTCTCTGGCTCCTTGTCTTCGCTAGCAGCTGTCCTGACAGTATTAATCAAGGCTGAGCGTGTGGAAATATCAGTCCACTGTGTTCTATTCAAGTTCCCTGGAACTAAATTATGTTGTCAGGATTGGACAGAGCAGGAATGGAAAAGACCAGGCTGGATGACATGGGGCTGTTAAAAGGAGATGAATGAGCCCAGTGGTTTCCATACAATTTTTCAAGGTTTCCCAAGGCAAGTCTGACAAACACCACCTTATAGTTCCCAGGCACCCTGCACAGTCCCCTCCACACTCTCATTTTTCTATTTCTGCCCATCAGCTTAGAAGGACAAGAGATTCTTCTTCCTGTCTCACAAATAGGGAAATGGAAGAACTGGGGTGAGGGGAGCACTTGGACCAGGGTCAAGGTCGGGCCAAAGTCAAGGCGTAAATCAGTGACACAATCAGCAGCAGGATGCAGAACACTGAGTTCAGAAGGCAATGCCCTCTCCATTACCCCACCTTAAGCTTTCTCTGCAAAATGAAACTGGCCAGACCCAGCTATTGAGGTTGCTGCAAGGTTTCAGGGGAAAAAATGTGCATGAAAATCATTTTAACTGAAACGTTCATTCATTCAAGCAGCATCTATTGAGTACATGCCATGTAGCAAGCCATGTTAGCCCTTCTTACTTAACTGCCAAAGGGGCTGAAACTGAGGAATGGACACCCCTTGGTTTTTATGTGCCCTGCCTCTTGGTGGCTGTGTGACATTGGGTAGGACATGAAACTTCTCTGATCCTCTTCACAAGGTGGTTGTAGAGACTGAATCAATTAGAAACAGAACAACACCCAATACAGTCCCTTACAGGGAGTATATAGTAAATAAGAGTTTATTGATTCCAAATGTGTCCTACCACAAAAACCCGGGTGACTCTTCTAGCCACAGGAGGCGTGTCCCTGCAGAAGGGATGAGGGAACCTGGCTTGTGGCTCTGCAGTGCATCTCACAGCCCAGTGCTGAGTGAGCCTCAGTTACAAACAAAGGACTAATTAAATTAGCATAAATGATTTTATGTAAATTAAAGAACCACGTTATGGCTATTTATTGGTAGCAGCATCAAATCTTGCCACTTCACATGCTTGTTTACAATTAATGTGCATAAAGGCTCCAAATATCATATTATTAATAATGATAATAATGTTGATAAAGATGATAATAATAAATACATTCTCATGGCAATGGTTCCCAGCTGACTCAAAAGTCCCCCATGGAGTGTGCTGAGTGTCACAGCTCCTCCTTGGGGAACAGCCCTTCCTCCTGGTGCCATTGCAGTGTCCTCCACTGGGCTCAGCTCACTTCCGTCCTCTTCTAATCCTGTCCATCCTCAAGCCCAGCTTGCCTGAACCACAGAGACCTCTCCTTCCTTTCAATTTCTAGAACAAATTTTCTCATTGTTCTTTCCGTCTATTTTTTCCTTGGACTCACTGCAGATCTGTGAGGTGGGTGGCAGGTGTACCTAAGATTCCCATTTTATAATGTGCTAGTAGAGATCAGAGCATAGAAGCCACTCAAGGTAATGTGGCCAGAAAATGACAGAGGCAGCACTAAACCTCCTCAGGCTAGTGTATGTCATTAAGGACCTGGCTAAGCTGGCATGCAACAGGGAATTCGTGTCAGAAAAGAGCTAGGCAGGATGATGTGAGTGAAAGGATGAATGAATGAAAACATTGCAGAGTGAGGTCTCTAAAATCCCTCAATATAACAATGACCTTCCATCTTTATACCTATCTACCCAAGAGCCAACCCATCAATGAAACTGTAGGTGAAACAGTTACTGAAGTAACTGACTGCACATTGATAAACCCAAGCATAGGCCCATTCACTTTGCTCAGGGAAGACATGCCAGGCTGGCCCTGGTCCACAGAGCCCCTTTGGGAGAACTTGAAAACAGCATTCACGTCCCAATATAATTGAGCTTGGAAACTAAGCTAGAGTTCGCTTCCCCCTCTCAGCCAGTTGCCAACCCACACAGCAAGGGCTTTGGAAGGTTAAGGACCTGAGCATTGCCAAGCATCACTGCCTTCCTCAGGCTCCATTCACTCTTTCTCCTCATAACACTAGGCAGGGACTACCTGCCTGGATGGGTGTGTGTGAGAGAGAGAGGGAGAGGAGAGAGAGAGAGAGAGAGAGAGAGAGAGAGAGAGAGAGAGAGAGAGAGAGAGAGAGAGGCTCTTCAGTACCAGATATCAAGGGTTTGTAGCACAAATTCTGGTTTCTGAACCAGTCCAACTTGGATGTGGATTCCACCTCTACAGCATCACAGATAGAACTCTGGATGAGTCCATGAACTTGGTGGGAAATGACAAGCTTCTATTATAAGTGGGGGTCTCCAATCACTCAGCTGGCATCATACTGAGATATGTCACCAATAGAAATCACAGGTATTTTTCAATCCTATTAAAATGGTTGAAGATATTTCAAAATAGTAAATACAACAGGGGTCACACATTTTCCTCTAAAGTTCCAGAGAGTACAGATTTTAAGGCTTGGCCCGGCACTCTGGGTTGCAACTAATAGCTCTAAAACAGCCACAGATAGTAAGAAAATGAATGGGGATGTCTGTGTGCCAATAAAACTTTATTTACAAAAACAAATATTGACCCAAATCAGTCTGCTGACCCTTGACATATCCAAAGCCATTACTTTAGAATTATAATATCCATTAGAATCTTATTATTTAATGCCTTTATAAAGAAGCACATAAATTATTCTGTCGGACTTTTTTTTAGTATTTTGAAAATGGCATTTCGGTATTATTGGTTGTCCCCATGAGCCTATGTATTTTGTTTTATGCATTTAAAAATTGCTCTACCAGTCACCAGTTTACAAGGGGGTCTTTGACCACCGACAGTAAAGGCCCCCTGTTACTAAAGCTCCCTCAGCCTCAGTTTCCGCACTGCAGTGGCAAAGCTGATTATAAGAACACCCATGTCAGAGGATTTTTACAAGAATTCAATGCAGTTATGAATGTAGATGTGCTCCATTAACTAGAAAGAACTAAGATGGGAATGCTTTCATCTCTGTGGTGATGCCCACTACAATCCTCTGTACATAGTGGTTCCTGAATAAATGTTTGCAGCAGTCAAGTTAGGTGGGTGAGCCAAGAGCCTGGCGTCTCTCCCTCCAGAAGACTTCTTGAGTAATCTGTGTGTGAGAGAGAGGGAGAGGCTGGAGAATGTTGGCGGCCTTGAATATTATTTCACAATTGTCTATGCAGAATTCCTAGCCATCACATCTATTTAGAAATTGCACTGGGGAATGAAAGAGGAAAGAGAGGAGATGGCCGCACGCTGAATGGAGCCTTCCTGCTGATGCGGCAGGTTTTAGAGCACAACTTGCACCGTTTGTGAAAGCACATGAACCTTGAAATAGAAATATGGAACTCTTAATTCATCTCTCCATTATTTGATAAAGTATAAAGTAAATGAATGCAGAACATTTTCCCTTTAATTACACTGGGAGAAGGGGTATGATGGGAGGTGGAGGGAGAGGATTAAGAGGCCAGGGTGTAGCATTGTGCTTTCAAAGCAATAATGGGGAGTGAAGGCTGACTTAGGGCTTCCCTGAGATTTCAGTTGTGGGGAAAAAGCTGAAGCTGAGGGTTACGATGAAACCTAACCCAGCGCCCATGGCTTCTAATCGGATGCTTGCTGAGCTGCGCAGTGGGGAAGAGGGTCTCTGCCCTCGGAGGACTTGGAGAAATCAGAGATGCATAAAGCAGGCATTACATCCTTACGACCATGCAGCTAGACCATGTATTGCAGTCCAGCTCCACTGCTAGTCTCTGCTGATGGCACCAGATATTTCTAGTCCTGCTCTCCCAGAGCTGACACCTGCATGAAGATGGATTATGCAAATGAACCCTCCAAATAAATAATGTGTCAGACTTAGGGTCTTGGGTCTAACCCTTCCTCTCATCTCTCTCCCAATTCTTCTGCCATCATTCCTTCAAACCAGTGTTTGCTCCAGTGAAAGTGGGCCTGAGACACACCAATTTATGTGGAGACAGTTCAGTCATGGAGTCACATTACTAACTATTGAAAGCTAGAGGAGTTTTTTCCAGACTGCTAAAAACCTCTCTTTTATTCAACTTAATGATGTGTTAAATTGAAGAGTGTTCTGGATAACAAGATAACCTATGTGTTAGAAGATCAGGTTGGTCTGGATTGAACTGTGTCCCCCCAAAAAATTTCCATGTTGAAATCTTAACCCCTAGCACCTGAGAATGCAACCTTAGCTGGAAATAAGTAATTAGTGAAAATGGGGCCTCACTGGAGTAGATTAGGTGTCCAATCCATAATGGCTGGAGTCTTTTTTAATTTAAAGGGGAAATTTTCACACAGACATGGATGGACACATGAAGAACTCATGGGAAAATAAAGGCAGAGATTGGGGTGATGTCTACAAGGCAAGGAAGGCTGAATATTACCAGCAAACCACCAGAAGGTAGCAGAGAAGCCTGGGATAGTCTGTTTCACAGCCCCAGAAGGAACCAGCCCTGTCCACACCTTGATCCTGGACTTCCAGCCCCCAGAACTACAAGTATAAATTTCTGCTGTTTCAGCCACCCCATCTGTGGCATTTTGTATGGAAGCTCTAGAAAACGAACACAGGGCTCTAATCTGGCTTCCCACCTGCTGGATTACTGAAGTGAGTTACTTCTCTGGGTCCAGATTGGAGAGGTAGCACAGGCACTGGGTGAGAGGAGAAACTGGGCACCTACCCACCTGGCCCTCACCCCTCTTCTGCCAGTTATGAGCTGTGCTATCTTGGACACAGTCCTCAGCCTCTCTGTGCCTCAGTCTCTTCTAGAAACTAGAGGATTAGATAGTCTCTAGGCGGCTTCCCCACTTCAACACTGCATACATCACACAGATGTACCTTTGAAAAATGAGTAAGAGTTAGCAAAAGAGGTTGATTCTGGGATTCTAGGGCCAGCTCAGAACCCTGAGAAGAAATGGGCCTGTGCAGAGGGTGCAAAAAGAGAGCAGAGGCAGAGCCAGATATTTCTGCATATGTGGCTGATTTCTATTTGAGAAATCCACTTGATCCACTTGAGTTACTGGGCCCTAAAGTGAGCAGGAAACCCGGGGTTGTGAGCACAGCTCCCAGGGCAGGGCTGGCAGGTGGCTGTGGGAGGAGCACAGCCCCCACTGGATCACAAGGATGAGGCCTGAGGGTCTTATAGCTGACCATGTGGTGAAGAGCACAACCAGCCCTGCTGAGCCTAGAGAAGGAGGAAAGGAAACCACAGTTTGATCATTGGCGTCTTTCCCAGTGGGTTTTGTTATTGAGTAACAATCTCACATAAATATTTTTGGGTATTGCGATTTAGAAGTGGCTTGGATCAGAGGCCTTTCCAGGGCCCTGAGTGTGTATGGCAGCAAGCTGAAAGGCTGTGTAGAATGAAAAGTCTTGGTGGGTTTCTTGCGATCTTTACTGCTAACTCACAGAAGAGTCTGTTGAGACAATTTCTTAGTGTTGTGTTTGGAGAATCATGTGCTCCTATTTCTCCTTGGGAGGAGGAAAAAGTAGGGGGAAAAGAAAGAAATCCCAACAACAGCACAAACTGCCCAGCAAAAAAAATGCCAGCTGTTCCTGGCATGAAACTGCCAGAACCCTCAGTGTCAGCTGCCTGGTGACCAGCCCCAGACCAGGTGCCATGGGGATGGCATAAGCAGGCGGTGCAGCCACTGAGACGGGCTCAGGGAACTTACAGGCTTCCATGTGTTCCCACCTGAGCCCAGTTCAGCAAAGAATGGCCAGAAGTGATGCATCAGGAGGACAGATCCTGGAGAGGTCCCGCCAGTGCAGAGGGAGGAGGAGACCTTGGGCAGAGCGTTTGGTATCGCTGATCCTCTCTACACATGGATATAAGTTTCACTTTGCTCCCAGTCTGCTGGGTGTTTGGCCATTACACAGACATCATAATCCCCTTTCTCGTGACTACATAACATATCAAACACCTATTCAGTTCAGGGCACTGCTACTGGTGTGGGGACATGACAGCAAATCAGTACATAAACAGCCAATACTTCCTGTCCTCTTGGAGCTTTGCTCTGACAGAGAGGGTGGAAAGTGACGGAGCCACTGGCAGACTCTCCTCTTGTCCTGTGCAACCCACCACCTGCTTACAGTGCAAGTAATGTCACTGTCCTGTTTCTGGGCTTCCATGGGTTTGTCTGCAAACTGAGCCAAGGAGGCCAGAGCTGTCTGAAGTAGACACTGGATTCCCACTGAGACTTCATTCTTGGACTAGCTTGTGACTCAGGGCAAGTCACGAAACCTCTCTGAACCACCTACACTTCTTAGGAGTGTTAGGAAACACTGAGTTCGTGCAGGGAGAGGCTGTGCACTGTGCCCCGGCATGGTGGCTCAGCCCCTGCTGCTATTATTGAAAGAACAGGGAACTGGGTGAGTGCCACTTCTTCCACTGTCTCCTTCTCAAGAGGCTTCCTCCTCCCAAGAGAAGAGCTTCTCCAGGCCCCTGTCCAGGGCTCAGCGTCCCTCCTCCCAGCCTGAACCCAGTTCTCTGGCCCTCCACACTTCGTCCTGCTTGCAGCAGGAGGCAGCTGGCCTTGTGAATTGCTTCCTGGAGGAGGCATGATGTCACAGTGGACAGAAGCTTGCTTAGGGAACAACCTACCCATGCACAGATCTGGCTCTGTCATCTAGGTGACCTCGGGCTGGTTCCTCAGCCACTCTACAGGCTGCTGTGAGGATTCAGCGAGAGCATGGGGAGGGCTGGAGAGGGTGGCACAGAGAAAAGGACCTGTTGGTGTTGGCAACAGCAGCACAGCTCTTCAGCAGAGAAAAGACAGTGCTCCTCCAGGAGGGAGATAGCCAACCCAGGAAGGCTTGACATGGCCCGCAAGCTTTTCATTAAGGACACAGAAGACCAGCTTATCAGATTTGAGTCTGCATGCATTTGAAAGGAAAGACCAATGAATCCAATGACAGTCTGGTCCAAAAATCTTTCAACAGGTAGGAATGGTCAGTGCAAGCAAGCGAGATGGAAGTAAATAGAAGAGTCTAGGTCCTGTGCTTGATCTGCCAAAAGGTATTATATGTGTTTGATAAGGAGCACAAGGTCTAACAGCAGCAAGCCTTTGAAAGGACTTGGAGTCTTAACCAAGGGTGAGTCTTTAAAAATCAACAACAGTATGTCATAGTTGCAAAAGAGTTGTTGCTAATTTAGGTCACATTAATAAATGTATGGTGTCTAAGTAAGGGAGGTGATAGTCTTCTATTCTATCTTGAAAAAATCAGAGCTCTATTTCTATTTTAGAAATCATTTGTCAAGAGAGATGATGATATCCTAGATCATAACCAGAAAACAGATAGCAAAGGTCTGAAAAATGTGCTATTAGGATTAGGGTAAATTTTCCAAGACACAGATGGAGATTTCTGCACAGAAAGGTATGAGGGGGAGCTCTTGGCTCTGACACCTGTGAGATGCATAGAACCCAACTCGGACAGAGGGAGTAGAGCCTTGTTGCAGTTCTGGTGCTGGAATGCCCATTCACGGCTGTCCTGAATTGAGGCAGACCTTAGTCCGGCTGGAGGAGGGATGCTCACAGAGAGGAAGATGGCCTCAGACATAGTAGCTCCTTTTGGCCACAGGCATTTCCCAGGGAGGGACCTGGCTGGAGCCGACAGTAAACAGCACTCCCTGCAGCTGTAGGAATGAGTGCTCAGCCCTGGAGAACGCTCTGAGCAGCGCATCACAGAGTCCATAACAGTCCACCCCTTGCCATGCATGGATCCACCTATTTATAGAATAAACTAGAGGCTCAGTGCATGAAATTTGTGCATGGGTAGAGTCAGCAGCAGCTGCCAGCTGCCGGCTGGGGCCTCCCTTTCTGCAGTTGGCCAGCTTGCCCTGCCCCCTGGTCAAACTCCTGGTTGATGGAACAATTTGTATATTAGGCGTTTATTATATAGGATTCTTGGAGCAGCAACTTATTCTGTCTTAAGACTCTGGTATCCCTTTTCCTGGGGAAACTTATAAGAGGAAGATTAGTGGAAGAAAGTGTAGACACGACTGATCCAATTGGTCAAGCTCCTCCTCTATGTTTGCTTCTGGAGTCCCTTCACTAGCACCTGTGCTGGCCCCTATGGCTCACCCATTGTCAGGATTCCTGGTCACCACATTCTTCTCAGGACTTTCTGTGCCATGGGTACTCACTCTGCAGGTTACTACACTCCTCAATTTACCACTAAAATTGGGCATAAAAGAGCAAGAGACTCCTAGGGAATCCCATTAATGCCAACCATAGTCTTCTCAGCTTTTTGTTGTTGTTGTTTACCAACATCTTTATTTCCCTTTAACAATCAATATTTCTTAACCTCGCCAGGATAGTGACTTTTCCCTTGTCTACCATTGTCTCAACCTAAATAAGCAGCCCCAAAAGACTGGGTGACACCATAGCCCAAAGTTTAATGCCACTTTTCCTGTGTCCCCTGGTGGACACATGACCCCTCTGGGAACCAGGACATCTAGACCCACAGAGTCTAGTGTTGTGGATCCAGGAAACACAGGTTCCCCCAGTTTGGCCCTGGGAGTAAGAGTAAACAGAGACTCCTACTCCCACCTCTAATTCCCCACACACATTCATTCTCTCTACAGGGATAAAGCACCATAAAATGGGCATTAATTGAAGGTACATACTGCTTCCTGGAGGAGGATGTCCCATGCCCACAGGCATCGTGTCCAAACTGGTACCTCAGCTGCCCTTTCACAAAGGCTATTCCATCACTACCAGGTGGCAGGGTCTGGGGAGCAACATGTCACAAACTAAAAGGGTCCTATGGTCTTAAGCCCATGACCACACCTCCTTTATTGTAAAGTCATTCTCTAGATTCATGTGATTCAATGTTATATGGGATCCTTTTGTTGGTGGATCATTAATACCTTAAGCCATTAGACATGGTACAGGCTGAGCCCTATAGGTGGGAAAGGTAAACCTATAACCAGAACTGATGTCAATTCTGATAGAAATGAATCAATTTCCCTTCCAGAGTGAAAGAGGTTCAAATGGTGAGTCAGTCTTCTGGAAGGATGGTGCCATATTGGTATATCAGAATCAATCTCTGTTACTCTCAGGGTAGACATTGGACAATGGCAGTATCTAGGTTGGCTTTGATGAGTAGAAACCATGCTACTAGGACATCATGCAGTCTCTACCCTTGCCCGGTGATTTCCCGTTCATAAGTCCATGAGGATGGCCAATGACAGAGGCTGGCTGGCGTGACATCATCAACTTTCTGAGTCACTCTGTCTACTTGGTACTTCTTCCATGGTGGATGCTGTCTAATGGGTGGTAGCATGTGGAAACTTGAGGTAACAAAGATCTTCATACTCCATGACCACTCCCATAGTTTTACTCAGATGCCTCTTCCTTGGATCTTCTTATCACTTCCCATCTTTCTCCTTCTGAGACTGTGACCAACACTTTTTCATTGCTTCCCATGAATCCAGATATGTTCTACCTCAGGACACTTCTCTTTCTATACAAAATTGATGACTAGGTGTATTGTTGAGGACTCTGCACACTGGTAAGATTTCTCCTCTCTGTTTATTTTCGGGGCCACCCCTGCTTGGGGCTGTCATGTAGCAGCAGTTCATCTCTGTCTGGTACCCATATACTATACAAATCAGCATGTTCATGAACAGGGCATAGTTTTTTCCTACTCCATCAGCTAGTCTAAGGGACCCATCTACAGAGGCAAAGGTGTGAGCTGTGCAACAGTGGTGGAAGACATGGGACAGTTTGCTAGTGACCTCTGGCTCCATCATGCCTGACCCCAGCTGGACCACTTCTAAGTTACACCAATCTCATGACTTGGTGGCTCCGTATGAGCCCAGCTCATGCTCCACAATTTTGGCTTCATGGCCCTTGATGTCTCACAGTCAGGGGCTGATCTGTCCCAGTGCCCAAGAGCATGCTAAGAGCTATTTTTTTGAGTAGTGGATCATTTTCCACTGCAGATAGCATGGCCCTGTTTCAGAACCCTGGAGATCTACATGGTATTTTTCCTTTTGGAGCTTACCATAAACTCCACATAGCTTCTTCGCCCATCACAGACACTCTAATATCAGTCATGTGGCTTGCCAATCAGGGATGCTTGCACAGCAACCAGGACCTGCTGCTGGGCTCCTTCCCTCAAGGCTAGGAGTCTTCCATGTCTCTCAATAAATGGATTGGAGCAGTTTTCCCAAGCATAGAGTGCACTGACTCCAGAAGCCAAAAGCACACACTGGGTATTGTGCTTCCATATAAGCGATGGAAGGTTTGAGATACAATAATTGGTACTTTACTTTGAAAGGGGTGTCCTGGCATGCCATAGAACACCCCCAAACTTCACTAATGAGGTAACTATCTAATCTTTGCAGATTCATCTCCCAATGCCTGGAGCACATATCTTACCAAGGTCTGACAGTTACCTCTGGGTTACTTGCCACTTCTCACTCATCTAGTTTTTATTGACACAATCTCATCAACCCAACAGACAAATGCAATGTCCTACAAATTGCCTAGATAGTAGTTCTAGGCCTTGATATTATGATAGAGGACAGGAGCATTATCTAATCCTGGTGAAAGACCTTAAATGTGGATGACTTTCCACCCCCATGAGGATGGGAGCTGCTTGACTCTCCTTCCCAATAGAGGTCAGTGAACCTAAACCATGTACTCAGCACTGTCTTTATCTGCTCTAGCAAAATCCCAGCAGCTGTGATTGGAGCAACTTCTTGGTCAAATTGTGGTAGTCACCTCTCATCCTCCAAGAGCTATCTCATTTTTATAGGTTCCAGGTGGTGAATTAAATGTTAAAAGGATGGGGAACACCACCCCTGCAGTCTTTAGTACCTTAAATGTGGCACTAATCTCTGCAAAATTGTTTTTCATTTTCTTTCTTACCTGGAGGTGGGGGTGGAGGAATTTCCAAAGCTTCCACTTGGCCTTTCCCACTAAGATACCTTGAACCATACAGTCCAAAGAACCAATGCAGGCAGTCTGCTAATCATCAGGCATGTCCATTACAATTGGGCATTCAAGAAACAGGGACATGTACCCAGGGTGACTGTGTGGACGCTGTGGGCACATGTGAGTCAGATCTGGAGTGTATTTATAACCTAACTCCATATGCAATCTCTCTAACATGACCATGACTTCAGGTCCCTGTTTATCAATGTCAACTCTAGGTATTTGCTATTCCCCAAAAGAACTTGGGTAGTCACCACTGAACCCAGTCACCATGGTGACACAAGGTCTTTCCTCCTGGGGACCTAGCCTCCCCTTTAGTCAGTGAATTCAGAGCCTGAAAATTGGTTTTCAGATTTTGCTTTTTTTGCCTTTCATCAAACTGGAACAGTTGCTTTTGGCTCCCTGATCATCTATCTTGGATTTCTTTTGATGTTTGTAGATAGAGCAATACTCTTGTTAGGGGCCCCTGGGGCAGGGCAATGAGCTCATCCCAAATTTAAGCGGGACTTTCTTGGTTCTAGCACTGAAAGTCCCCTGTCCCCACAACCCCCTTAACCCCCAATAAATAGCACAGCTAGTCACCCACCCTAAGGACATCGTGTTCTCCAGTATTACCAAGAATCCTGCAAGTCAGGCCTGGCTGCCACACTGACTTTACTGCCCACTGCACTCATTGTGACCATCTTGCTTCCAACAGATAGCCATCTGGCCTCTGTTCTTCTCTAGAATCCCAGTTGTTTGCAGGGACATAATCAGGCTATCTCCTATGGCCATGCCTGCTCTTCAAACATGAGCTCCTCCCTGGTGCCAGCACCCCCTTGTAGCACATCCATTGCTTTGCTCAATGCCATGTAATCTGGGCCCTTCTGTGAGACCTGGTCCATTGGTACATTTTCAGCCTTACATAGATTAGCCTCACTAGCATGCTCACTCCCAGAGTGTTTTGGTCCCTGCTCCTGCCCTCTGCCATGGTTACTCTGGCATTTCCACTTCACCTAGTAGGGGCCATACCTTCGTCCAAGCTTCCAGAGCCATTTGAGTGGCACTAGCATCAGCTCCTTGGGTCCTAGTCAGGGTGGGAAATCGTATATGAAGGGAGAGGCTCCTGTAAGGATAAACTCACTCATCTAACTTGATATCATTGCATTCCCTGACTCAGCACCCTCAGTGTGGGCCCTGCCAGTATCAATAGTGGGTCCTACACAGACTTCCTTTTGGGGCCTAGAAGGTCCCCCACTTCCCTCAACGGATTTTGTAGTGACTTGGTCCCAGTTATTAGCCAGTATTTGAGTAGGTCCCTAGTAGAAAAGATATTGCCTAATAGGTTGGAGGCCTCAGTATCATCTTCAAGCAAGGAAAGAACCCTGAATTTAACGGCAGGAAACACCAAAGACTCAGGGGGCAAGGGGCCTCAAAGTTCTCAGTTCATTGATCCAGATATTGTCACCTCAGGTCTGATTGTCCCATTCCTTCCTAACCTGGACTATGACGTGGGCATAGTGACTCACTCTACACCTCAACCTTCTCTTCTCTCCAGCTGCTTGAGAAAAGAAACTTTATATATAGCCAAGGAAGCACACTGACTTTCACACATTGCCATAAATTGACAATGAATCACCCATAACCATTTATTGTGGGTTTTTTTTTTTCAATCCATCCAGTTGCACTCAGCAAGAGCCATCTGATTCTATTGTCCTTGTAATCACTAATTTTCCCAGTCCTCTCAGCTTCCTGAAATATGCAACCTACCTGCATTCCCTTCCAGCAGGATCCCATCCCAGTTTCTCCAGCAGGAAGAAGTCTTAACAATTGCACGCTCATCACCAGAGACTGACAGATGCAGGAGCTCAGTCCTACATCCACCACAATTATTGGTCTTCATCACCCACTAGTCAGTGAGAGCCGGTTCAACAGTCTCACTGGGAGTTTACCCTTCCCCAGACCTATCCTAGTCTGATTGTCTTTGGTCAGGTTCCCTGAAACTCTGCGTTAAACACTTGCATGCAGGAAGTTTTGGGAGGTGAATTTCTGAATCAACTCCTATGGGGCCTGATAAATGCCCCATAGGTCGAGGAGAGGGTTGAACTGCAGTGCAGTTACAACAGAGCCTCAGACCACCACTTGGGTGTTCTAGAGCTGGAAATGGCTTTTCAGAGGCACATCTCCCAGTCATTAGCTGTGGCTGCTCTTCAGGGAGGGCAAAACCTTGGGTGAGCCAATCCCCTCTGCCTGGGGCAGTTTCTGAGGGGTCTCAGCCTGGAGCTATCAGCAGGCCACACTCCTGGTAGAAGGAGAGCAAGCTCCTTGCTCCTGGGTAGAGTCTGGGCAGTGCACCCTGCATCCACCACACGGCCAGAGCAGGAAAAGGTAAGGGAGCAGAGGCCTGCAAGGGGACTATTCCAGGAACGCTATGCCCTGCTCAGAGCTCTGGATGACTGTCCGAAGTTCCTGGAATCAGATTTGTTCTGTGGGGCCTCGGGGCTGGCCCAGCAACAGTGGGGGATAATTATCAGAAGGAAAATTTCACCTTAATCAATGGAGGGCCTTTGACTCTTAGGAGATAGATTGGGACAAACTATGGAGGTACTGAGCTCCTCATCTATAAGGTATACAAGCAAAGACTATTCCAAAAACTGTGAAAACTGTAGTTGAAGAGATTTAAGCATCAGAGTGAGACAAAATTCTACAATTTCTAGGAGCACTTCCTTCTAGTCTTGACCTCTGGAGACCCAGGGACCATTTCTCTCTTAACAGCACAGTGCATATGCATGCATATGGCAACATCCCTACTCTGAGACCCATTTTATTTGCAAGAGAGCAGCTGCATGGGTCTAGAGAGGAAGAGACAGGGTGGGTGGGTTTCATGCCTGCGCAGCGAGCTGTGGAGTCCATGGCGACGTGTGCCTCCCTGCTGTCGCCTCGGCCCCTCCAGCTGGAACGCGCATCCGCCAGTTCTGTGCCCAAACGGGTGCGTGTCCCTCTGTGTGTACACAGACACGCACATGAGCTCTTCCCAACACAAATATATATTTAAGATTTACTGCTCTGGAAAACCTAGTGAATAATGTAAATGATAAAAGCCCGTGTCTGGCAGGAAATATTGTGCGGCTGCCTCATTGAAATGCAGCCTCTCATGCACACTTGGTAATACACACGCTGTATGAATTATGGATTCTGGGCTTTATCTCTCACACGACACATGAATGTTTGATAAAGATTGTTTCCAATATTATATTTTGTCAAAATGCTCATCTAATATTCAGTCAAAAATGCTTTTCGGTAATTATGCACTGACTTCACCGGAGCAGAGGTAGGGAGGCAGAAAGTGCCCCTCGGTGGGGTCATTGGTATGCTGTGCTGTGTGTGTATGTGTGCATGTGTGCATGGGTATGTGTGTGCATATGTGTATGCATGTGTATGTATTTGGGTGCATGTGTATGTGCATGTGTGTGTGTGCATTTGTGTGCGTGTGTGGACATTTTTGCTAAAGGAGAGGGCTAGGCTGGCAGCTTGTGCACTGAGGTTCCTCACTCCTCCCGTGCATGCCCTCATTACAAAAGCAGCTAGGATAAGGTCTGCCCTTCACCTTGCAGACACTTGGTAGTGCATTTGTTCCTCCGAAATTTTTAAACTCACCGCTGGCTCATTGGTAACGTGGCTCCCAGCAACTGGCCTCCGCACACGTTCTGCGCCCAGCATCTCAGCCCGCCTCCCTTCAGGGGGTCTGCAGCTCTAAGCAGAGATGGCAAATCCCCAGCACCCAGTCTGCCAGCCCCACTCCCACAGCAGGTTTGCTAGTGACCCTGCCACTTTTCCCTGCCCCCTACCCCCCGCACCTCGCGCCCTGCTCTGGAACCCTTCTTAATACATGTTGCAGGCAACCACTGTCAGTCAGGTGGCAGCAACATGCAAAAGAAAGCCTGTTTATAGTCCAAGGTGCAGGGCCACCTCTGGGTGGGTGGTTGAGACCCTGTGTGAGCCCTCACAGGCTCTCTTCCAGGCCCACTTCAGGCTTCTCCCTCGCACCCCTCAGGCTTGTCTAGTCCCCACTCCATGCCTTTGTTCCCACTTTTCCATCTGCCTGCAATGCTCTTCATCCCCCCCATCTCTTTGGTGAACTCCTACTTCAACGTCAAGATCTCTGTATGCCTCCTCCCTCCCTGAAGCCTCAATACTCTGCCCTGTGATTTCAGGGCACTCTCTCTGAAGAACTCTACATATTACAAGGTGTGATACCTCAAGGAAACTAACTAATAGATGAGTGAGAGTAAAGAGGTGCTTGACCCAGTCACCAGCAGTGATTCAGAGGTACAGGGGAGTCTCAGTGCAAAGGACATTAAGTTCTGTGCTCACAACCAGCCTGACCTTCACGGAGCTACAGCACAGGAAATGAGATCTATATAACACATGTAGGCAAGGTTTCCCTTTTACCTCCCTCAGAATGGAGGAAAACAATTATGCGTTTGGGAGCTATGGCTTTAAGAAAAACAAGGCAGACAGCATTGTGGGGGTGGCCAGGGCTGACCTCACCATCTTCATCAAAATGCTCCTTTCCTCCTTAGGGGCAGGGTGCAGGCTCTTCACCCCTTCCACTGTCAGCCTGATGCCTGCTCCTCTGCACTCACTGCCACCAGGACACCCTTTGAACCCACCCGCCTTCCCAGTCCCAGCAGCCCCACCCACAGGCCACCAACATCTGTCCTCAGGAAGAAAAGCAGCTTCCCTACTTCCTTACCTCCTCCAACCCATTCTCCATCTGCAGTCAGCATGATTTTCCTAAACCCACATCTGACCGTCTCGCTCCCTGCAAAGATTACTTCAAAGTTTCTCCATTTTCTTAGGCTTGAAGCAGTGTTCATAACTGTGAGTGATCGGGAAGGCCTGAACATTTGCCCAGCAGTAGAAATTCAAGGAAACAACCACAAAGGCCAAGCACTTGAGGATTAGCTTAAGGCCAGCAGGAGTCAAAGGCCCAGGACCGGTCCTGTCTGTATACTTTCTGCAACCACATCCCCCTCCATCCATCCTTCTCTCTGTCTTCTAGACCCCTCGCTAACTCACCACAATGCATTTGCTTTGCTATCCTGTTGTCTGTTGTGCCTCACCAGAAAGGACACATTGCAACAACAGAGATATGGGTGCAAAAGAGGTGTTTTCAAAATGAGTGTCAGGTTTGATGGAAGCCCAGGAAAGGCTGCAGCATCAGCAAGCCCAGTGCCACTTCTCAGCCCGTGCCAGGGCTCGGTCTGACAAATGCAGCACCCTTTGAGAAAACCCACGTGGTAGCACAGGAGGAGGGCGCTGACAGCTCCTAAGCCAAGTACAGAACAAACATTCTACAGCCATTGAGCGTTTCAGTATAAAGCTGGTGTGAGGATTACTGCCTCGGGTTTCAGCTTCTCCCAGGAGGGCTGTGAGCTGAGAGTATGCCAACAGAAAACATCCCTGTGAGACTCCCTGAGTGTGTTTGTTGTGTAGTTTGTATGTATCTATAGCCGTCCCATCTTCTTCCACATACACTGCCTGCCTGCCAACTCCACCAGGCACCATGCTGAGAACTGGTATACACGATGAAGACAACAGCCTCAGCTTTCAAAGCTCTCCCATGCCAGAGCGGGGGCGGGGGGGGGGGAGGGGAGGAGGGAGTTGGTTTGGCCCGCCCAGCAGGCAGGTGCTGAGGTGGAGAGAGGTTGGCCAGGCTGGGACATGAACCCGCAGGTGAAGGACCGGCCCTGGATATCTGTGGAGGCATCAGAATTCAAGTTTCTAGAAGGGGCATCAGGCCCAAGGTCTTAGAATGAGTAGGAGTTTCCAAAGTGGGGGTGGAAGGAAAGGGCTGAGAGACCTCTCAGCCATAAGGAGCAACATGTTCAAAGGTCTGGAGTTGGAGTGAACATTGGAGTGTTGAGAAATCTTCAGGGAGTTTAACAAGGCCAAAGCCAAGGGCCAGATGAAAGGGTCTGCATATAGAGATCAGGAATTCAGACGTTGCTCTGAGGTTTCAAGAGGCCAGTGTGCACACAGGTCAGAGAGGGAGTCAAAGCCAGGACTGGATCTTGAACATGTGTCTGTTTTGCAATGATTTCTTGTCTTTGAGATGGAGGCTCTGCTCCTTCCTGCCTTGTAGGTGCCGGCCACTCTCCTAAGGAGAGACGGACCTCCTCCTCGGGTGCCTCAAGGTAGCGTATGTCTTCTCTGACCAGGGAAGCAAATGGAAGTGGAGCTCTGCCAGGACATTCCATTGCCTTGTTTGCTCCAAGGGAAGCTAACCATGTGAGGATCCGACACCCTGGGACTGCTATCCTTTAAGAAAGCCCAAGCTAGCAGCCCAAGGAGGCCTCCTGGAGAGAGAATAATGCCAGACAGAGCCTCAGCTGTCCCAGCTCAAGCACCACTCCTGTATGTGAGAGAGCCATCTTAGACATCCCAACCCAAGCAGGTCTAACAGAGGCCCTAAACAACCGCTCAAGTCAGTGTATCCCAGCAGTCCCCAGATGAAACTTGGGACATGGAGAAGAGATGAGGCAGTCCTACTGTGCCTGGGCAGAACTCCTGGCCCAAAGGACCACGAGAGGAATAGAATGAAGGTGGTGGTCTTATGCTCCGAGCTTCAGAGTGGTCTGTTATCTGCACTAGATAACTGAATTGACAACTCAGTAGTAACAATAAGAGTATGTTCAGGTGCACATAATGGAAAACCCATCTGCAGTGTTTTACACACAAAAAATAGGCGGAGGGGTCTTGATGCTCGCGCGCACATATGCGCGCGCGCACACACACAGAGCAAGGTGACTACTCAGACATTTTATGAAATCAAACTCAGCATCTTTACCATTCTCTTGGCCTTCCCCTAAGGGTGACAAGATAGCTGCTGCAGCACCAGGTATCACATTCTAATTCCAAGAAGGAAGATGGCAGAAGGTAAGGGCTATACGAGCCATTTTAGCCCTTCCTTATTGATAGAGCTAAAGCTTTCCCAGAGCCAATGGGCATCAACATAGGTCTCTTTGGACTTACTCAGGTCATCTGACCTCTCAAAGCTGCAAAAGAGGCAGGAAGAGTGGTTAATGAAATCATCATGAGTGTCTTAGACTATGATCCGTTTACACTGCCACCCCAAACAAAATGAGGGTTTCATTACCAGTTGTCAGCAAACTGTGGCTCGCGAGCCACATGTGGCTCTTTGGCTCCTTGAGTGTGATTCTTTCACAAAATGCCATGGCCTGGGTGAGTCTATTTTGAAGAAGTAGCATTAGAAGAAGTTTAAGTTTAAAAAATTTGGCTCTCAAAAGAAATTTCAATCGTTGTACTGTTGATATTTGGCTCTGTTGACTAATGAGTTTGCATTAAGCTAAAGAAATATTGGACAGGCAGGCAGCCAAGTTTGTTTCACCAGTGAAGTCTTCTTTTTCAACTGTTTTATTGAGGTTTAATTGACATACAATAAACTATATGCCATGTTTAGGGTGTATGATTTGATCATCTTTGACATATGTTAACCCAATAGACCATCACCACAATTAAGATAACAAACATATCCATCAACATGAAGGTTTCTAGTGCCCCCTTTAATTCCTTTCTCCTGCCCCTTGACCTTGTCCCCAGGAAACCAATGATTTGCTTTCTATTACTCTAGATAGGCTAACATTTTCTACAGTCAGCATAAGTGGATCACACAGCATGTACCTTTTCCACATAACATAATTATTTAAAAAGTTAGCCATGTTTTTGTGTGACTCCATTTTATTGATGAATAATATCTCATTGTATAAATATACCAAGATTTGTTTTTCCATTCACTGATTGATGGGCATTTGCATGTCAGGCTATTACAAATAAAGCAGTTATGAAAATTTGTGCACATGTCTTGGTATGAACATACACTTTCTCTTATCTTGGGTAAATGTTTAGAAGTGAACTGGCAAGACCATATATGATAAATGTATATTTAAATTTTTTAATTTTTTAATTTAAATTATAAGTGATAGACAATATAATGTTATTTTCAGGTATATAGCATAGTGTTTAGATATTTCTATAACTTATTAAATGATCACCCCACTAAGTTTAGTAGCCATCTGACATCAAACAGTCATTACAATACTAGAGGCCCACTGCACAAAATGTGTGCATGGGAGGGGGTGGGGTGTCTCTCAGCCCAGCCTGCACCCTCTCCAATCTGGGACTCCTCAAGGGATATCTGACTGCCCATTTAGGCCCAACCCCAGGACTGCTGGATCCCAATCATTTGCATGCCTGCCTGCCTGATTGCCCCTAACCACTTCTGTCTGCCAGCCTGATCACCCCTTAATCACTCCCCTGCCATCCTGGTCACTCCCAACTGCCCTCTCTTGTAGACCTGCTCCCTCCCAACTGCCCTCCCCTGCTGGACTGATCACCCACAACTGCCCTCCCCTGCTGACCATCTTGTGGCAGCCATGTTGTATCTACATGGGGGTGGCCATCTTTGACCACATCGGGGTGGCCATCTTGTGTGTTGGAATGATGGTCAACTTACATATTACCTCTTTATTTTATAAGACTAGAGGCCTGATGCATGAAGATTCATGCAAGAATGGGCCTTTCTTCCCCTGGCTGCCAGTACCACCTTCTCTCCGACCCAGAGCCACCTTTCTGCCTTCCCACATTGCCCAGAGGCCCAGAGTGGCTGGGACCATGTGGAACCCCTGTGTCGTCTCCATGGTGACAACGCAAACATCCCACCCTGCCTCCGGCCGTTTGGTGCCTCTGTATGCAAATTAACCCACCATATTTGTTGGGTTGATTTGCATACTCACTTCTGATTGGCTGGTGGGTGTCACAAAGGTATGGTCAATTTGCATCTTACTCTTTTATTAGTGTAGATTATTGACTAGATTCCCTATGCTGTACTTTATATCCCCATGACTGTTTTTATAACTGGCAAGTTGTCCTTCTAAATAATCCCTTCCACCGTTTTCACCTATTCCCCCAACCAAGCCTCTCCTATCTGGCAGCCATTAGTCTGTTCTCTGTATCTATGAGTTTGTTTCCACTTTGTTTTTCAGATTCCACATTTAAGTGAAATCATATGGTATTTGTCTTTCTCTGCCTGACTTATTTCATTCAGTGTAATAGGTCTTTAAATTTTTTTTAAACTGCCAGGCTGTTTTCCAAAGTGGTTGCACCATTTAGCCTTCCCACAGTGTGTTCCCACAGTGTGTAAAAGCTCAGTTCCTCCACATCTTTGACAGGGCTGTGACTACTTGGTTTCTTAATTCCCGAAAGGGACTCGATCCAGGCCACGTTTAAAGAGACCCTCCCCTGGGTAAGAACACTGCAGCAAAGAGAAGGAAAGAAATGCATTATTAAGAATTAACTTCCACATATAAGACACTTTCACATACCTTATTCCATTTAATCTGACCAACAATGTGTGGTGGTTACTCCTTTCTCCCTCCACCTTACAAATGAGTCATAGGCCCTGCGAGACCTGGAGTCCTGCTGTTAGGTCTGTATAACCCCAAACCCTTACCTTCTTGCCTTTTCAGCTGCAGCTTGGGCCCTTGTGCCCCCAGAAAACACTTCCTTCTGGAAGGTAAAATGGCAATAGAAGTAGAGCTGGATTTGAGAGGGGAGGTTTCCCCCCAAAAGAAAACAGGCATCAAAATCAGACCAGGGTGCGGATCAGAAATGACTTCCCAAAGCAGGTAAATCGTAAGCCAAGTTTCAAGAAGCAGGGAGGAAAGGTGAGAAAGCAATTCCAAGAAGAAACAACACAAAAGAAATCCCCAGAGACATGGAACACGTTCAAGGGAACTCAAGGAATTTGGTAATCAGAGCAAAGGTGGGTGCAGGCACTTGAAAAGGCTGGCAAGACCAGGCTCTGAGAGTCATGGGCAAAGCCAGGATGGATAACTTTGACCCACTGAAGATGTTAAGCAGAGGAATTAAATGGCAGGGCTATGACTTAGAACAATCCCTGGAGAAGATATATTGAAAGGGGCTCTCTCTCAGGGAAGGGGGCATGCAAGAGGTTATTTTAAACTTCAAGGGATGAAGGGACAATGAGAAAGTCCAGAACTAAGATGCCTGTGGAATACCCAAGATAACAAGTCTAGAAAGCAAGAATGGTGTTCTGATGTGAGCTGCAGAAAGTGTGGGGAGTCCTCAACACATATGTGGTCATTTAAACCACGTGTGTGGATGAGGTCACCAAGAACCTTATCGAAATTGGTGTGTATTGAGTAAGCAGAAGAAGAGATGTCAGCAAAGAACACTGGTAAGAAAGAGTCAGAGAAATAAAGGCCATCACAGGGGTTAAGGTGTTAGGGAAACAGAGGGCAGAGTGAGTTTCAGGAAAGAAAGAATGGTCGATATTGGGCAAGGTCACAGGGAGTCATGAAAGGTAAACCCAGGCCAATGCCATTGCCTTGGCTGAAGCAGATCATAGAAGGCCTCAGCACAAGTGGTTTCAGGGGCTCAGTTGTGCCATAAAGATGAGAGTAAATATGGTCACTCTATGTAGCTCTATGGTGTGAAGCCACAGAAAATGAAGGTGCCAATCAATTGCTAGAAGGGGATCTTGAGCAAGGAAACATCAAGATGAAGAAACTGAAGAATGTTTATAAGCTGTTAGGAAAGATGCAAAAGAGATATGGGGGGTGAATTCTTACACCCAGGGAATGTACAAGGAACGAGGAAGGTAGCAAGACCCAGAGCAGAGGTGACGGGCTCAGCCTTCCCAAGGGAAACGAAGCAAATGGAAGGGGAAAAGCAAAGAGTGAATTTTGATGGAAATACATTTGTGTGAAGTGGGGCAAAATTTTAAGAAATAAAATAGATAAACTTCTAGCTAAAAGTAATCAATAAAAAAGCACAGATACACATAATTAGAAATTAGAATGAGGAAATAACCACATACAGAGGAAATTAAAAGAATTATAATGGATTACTCAGTTCAATGCTTTGAAAATAAATTTGAGCACATGGATAAATGGGTGCTTTTCTAGGAAACATAAATGATGAAAAAATAACCTCATAAAAGATAGGAAATCTAAACAGTCCAATTACCAGAGAAGAAATCGAGGATGTTGTCAAAGAGCCACTATCAATTAAGGGACTAGACCTAGGCAGCTTCATGGGTAAAATCTATCACAATTTCCATAAGCAGATGACTGCAATGCTGTTCCAACCAATCCAAATGTCCTGGAGAGGTGGGGGGTGGGGGTGTTGGGGGGGAAGACTTTAAAATGAATCTAGGAATCCAGTGTAATAATGAAAACAAAATCTATAAAAGTACAAAAAATACTGTAGTCCTACCTTTAAGACAATATACATGCAAAATCCTAAATAAAATATTAGCAAGTAGAACACATATGTATTTTAAAAGGCTAACATGCCACCACCACATAGAGATTATCCTGGTAATTCAAGGATGGTTCTCTATGAAAGAATCAATTAATATAATGTGCAATATCAAAATGTCAATTAAAAACTATATATAATGCTCCATGTATACTAGGAAGTTAGTTGATACAAATTCAACTTTGATTAAACATTTAATAAAATAAGAAATGGAAATTAATAAAATAAAATGGAACTTCCTTACTATGAAATGGTAAATATAGCTCATAGCAAGCCAAACTTGGAATCCTTTCTCATGGCAAACGGTCCTCCCATAACAGGCAGGAATAAGCAAAGGCTGTCCACTGCTGTGATTAGCATCACTATGCCAGTCTTCACCTGGCCCTTTATCTATTCATTCACCATGTGATTTTGCTGTTTTTCCTCCCAAGGACAGGGAGGAGATCTCTCCCCCCCTACACACTGATGTTGAGCTTGGCCATGTGCCTAGTTTTGGAGGTTGGAAAGGGGCAAGAATGAGCACTGATGGAAGGGCATCATGTGTTTCTACTCCCCATTCTCGCTTTTCCATCATCACCATGAACAGAAAGCCACAGTTTCTAGCTGGTCAAGGAAGATGAGAGACACATGAAGTAGATCTGGACCCAGCCAACAGCCTGCAGCCAGGCCCAGTCAAGCCCAGCCTGGACAAGCCACCCTCAGTCCCTCTGCAGACACATGAACAGGATAAATGCTTGTTTTTAGCCACTGAACTTGGGGCGGTTTGTTATGCAGCATTACTGTGACAAACACCTACTCTCTGATACAGTCACTGTCACGATTATTATGAAATATTGTTTCTCACCTACTGGCCAACAAAACGAAGTAAGAGAAAGAATCAGAGGAAAGGAGGATGCAAAATTTTTACATTTCTTGATCGTCTGATTACATACTTTTAAAACATAGAAGAAAACCTCAGTTTTTTAAAAAGCTGTCAGAAATACTAAAAAACGTTACTAAGAATTATCATATACAAAAGCCAATAACTTTCTTATCCTATCTAATAAAAGAGTAACATGCAAATGTGACCGTACTTTGGCTCCTGATTGACTATGCTGCCAACCAATCAGGAGCGGGGGCGGGGTGGGACATGACTGGGGTGTGGCCACGGCTTGCCTGGATGCGAGTAAACACTTCCCTTCATGAACGCTTCGCTTCATGCTAGCACCTCGAGTGCTCACACCTGTGGGGAACACTTCACTTCACGCAGGCAGGGAACGAAGCGCTTCAGGCCAGCGCCAGCCGGGAACTCTCAGCTTCACGCTGGCGGGGGTGGGGAATGAAGCAGGGACCACGCCTCTGCACAGGGGTGTTTTCCAGGGCCTAGCGAGCCAGCGGGAGAGGCTCGGTCCTTGAGGCATGCAGGGAGAGCTGGGCCAGGACACCATACTTTCAAAGAAAGTTGTTTCTCACTTAAATATCCTCTGATGAGTATCTTTAAAAAATAAGTAAATATTCAGCAATTGTCACACCTTGAAAAGTTAAGGTAATTCCTTAATATCACCTAATATCCACTGTATGTTCAAATATCTTTGTTTCAAAGATGCCCTTTACTGTTGGTTTGTCCCCTCCGGAGGCTACCCAAGGTCTTATTTCAGCCCTGAAGTTGGGCTGCTTCCCCTGACCATAAGCTCCCAATGCACTTCCAGCCAGAGTTAAAGGGGGCTTCTTCTGCTTTTAAGGCATCGCCATATCCAGTGCCTGCCAGGCCCCTGTAAAAGCACTACTCCTTAGGTCCGGGGTGCTGGGAGCTGAAGCAGAGAGGCTGTGAGGCCCAGCTCACCCAGGATGCTGGCCCCCATCACCCCCTCCCAATTATCCTGGCCCAGCCTCCCCTATGCATACCTGCTCATGGAGAGCGTGAGGTGGTTGTGGCAGCTGGATGGGAGGCCGGTGGGCAGTGTGGCCACAGGGCGCAGTACAGGGCAGGAGGCCTACACCCTCCTCCAATCCAGAGGGGCTTGACAGGGGACCACAGGCCACACCCCCCGCCCAGCAGGGCTTGACAGGGAACCTCAAGGTGTGCTTCCCACCCTGGTGCTGGACTAGGGTACTTCAGGCTGCTTCCCCCACCCCAGCTCCAGGCTGGGGGACCTCAGGCCATGCCTCCCACCTGGTGCAGCTTGACAGGGGACTACAGGCCACACTCCCAACCCGGCAGGGCTTGACAGGGGACCTCAAGGTGCGCTTCCCATCCTGTTGCTGGGTTAGGGGACCTCAGACTGTTCTCTCCACCTGCCAGGGCTTGACAGGGGACCTCAAGCCGCACCCCCACCTCGGCACCAGGCTGGGGGACCTCAGACCATACCCTCTGCCCCAGCACCAGGCCAGGGGTCCTGAGGCTGTGCCCCTCCTGCCTGGCTGGGTTTGACAGGGAACCTCAGGCTGTGCCCCCCACCCAGTGGGGCTTCTCAGGGAACCTGAGCCTGTGCCCCTGTGCCAGTGAGGATTGACGGGGGACCTGAGGCTGTGCCTCCCTCCTGGTGCTGGGCCAGGGGACCTGAGGATACACCCTGCCCTGGGTGGCTTGACAAGAGTGGAACTGGCAGAGTCTGGATCTACCCTGATGTGGGGGGGGGGGGGGGCTGTGTCTGGGTCTCACGTGATTTTGAGGCACATGTGGTGAGTGGGGACTTGACTCTGGGCCCTATGGTGTGCCCCAGACTCTGACAGAAGGAAGGTTTTCATATACATTTTACTAATTTTCTTTAGTTCTGATACTTCTATTATAGAGAAAGAGCAAATAGCAATATTACATTATTTCCTCTAATTAATACCCTTTTTGTTGTGCACGAATTTCATGCACCGGGCAAGTAGTATAAAATAACCAATTAGAAAATAACATGAAGAAAAGATCCCATTTAGAGTCATAATAAAAATAAATAAATAACTAGAAATATACTAAACACAAAATGTGCCTAATCTATAGGAAAAACATTTCAAATTCTAGGTAACAACATAAAATAAGACTTGAATAAATTTAAATACACCCTGTTCTTGGATTGGAAGAGTTATGTTGCACAGATTCCAATTCTCTCTAGAATTTATGTTAGTGTGATCCAAAAAACACCAACAGCTGGCACAGGCATGTGACCGAGGCTCTGCCAACAGATGCCCCATGAGAGACCTGGGTGAGGGGAGAGTATCAGTGAAGAGGAACCTGCATGTGATCTGAGTTTAAGGGGGGGGTGGTGGCAGAGACACTTTCCAGTGCCATCAGATAGGCATAGAGTGTGGTGGGGTGGCAGCGGCTATGGTGTTTCCCCATAAGAGCCCCCAGAGCAGTGAGCATAGTCTTTCAGGCTGCCCAGCCGCCATGACTGATGCTCTGGCCTTCCTGGAGATATTCAGCCACCCAATGGTTTTTACTTGATTCCTTTCCTGCTCCAATTGGCAGAGTGGCTTTCCTTGATTGCAACTTCAAATCATGTCTGATATGCAGACTAAATGAATGACTATAAGATCCAGGAGAGAGATTGTACACATCTGTGATTTGTTAGCATTTGTTGAGCACCTACTCTGTGCCAGGCACTGTTCTATATGTTTGTATTTATCTCATTAGCCCCTACAACCACCCTGTGTTATTATTCTCATTTTATATCTTTGGTAACCAAGATACAGAGACGTTTCTGCATCTTGCATATGATACAGTGGATGTTTCTATTCATTGGGAGAATGAAGTGCCATTCAGTAAATAATCTGAGGCTAGCTAGCCATCCTGAGAAGCACTGTGGGTCTCTTCTTTACTCCTTCCACTAAAATTAATGTCACATAGAGCAAACTAGAAAGAAAAAATTAAACAATAAAAGAAGTAAAAGAAAATAGAAGAATGTTTTAGCATGCTGGAGTAGAGAGGCTTTTCTAAGACAGACATAAAATTCAGAAGCCATTAAAAATATTGATACTATTGCCAAGACCAGTTTGGCTCAGTGGATAGAGCGTTGGCCTGCAAACTGAAAAGTCCTGGGTTCGATTCCGGTCAAGGTCATGTACCTTGGTTGCAGGCACATCCCCAGTAAGGAGTGTGCAAGAGGCAGCTGATCGATGTATCTCTTCTCATCGTTGTTTCTGACTTTCTGTCCTTCTCCCTTCCTCTCTGTGAAAAATCAATAAAATATATTTTAAAAATATATATTGATACTATTAATCACATCAACATGGCACAGGGCACCTGGTCAGGGGGCAAGAGCAGAGAAAACCCCAAATGTAGTCATGAAAACCCAGAAGACAGGTTAATGCATGTAAAGAGATCTTGTAAATCAGTAAGAAAAACAACACTCCAATGTAAAGAAAGGGCGAGGGCATTAACTAACAACTCACAGAAAAAATTATAAAAATTATAAATGCTTAGAATCCTTCCTTCCTTAGAATGTGTAAAGTAAAAAAACAGCCATGGCATAAGGTCCCCCCCCGCCCCCGGCCCTTCCCCTCCCCCCTGCCCCCTCCTCTTCTCTCCCCCCCCCTCCCCCCCCCCCCTCCGCCATCACATTGATAAAAGCTGGAAGCTCGCTATGTGTATTGGTGAAGAGGTCATGAGAAGTAGGTGTGCCCCACTGTTGGGGAGTAATTGTCATGTGAGGAAATTTTTCCAAAAAATATTTTAAAATTCACATACCTTCGGTTTTACTGGTAGGAGTGTATCCTGCAAACACACTTGTGTGTGGACATAAATCCATAAGTCCATAAAGTTTATGGTGATACTGTAACAGCAAAAGCTGGAAAACAACCTACATGTGCATAACTAGGGAACTTGGTTAGACAACCAATAAAATGAAGCCATGAGAAGGAGCGAGGCAGAGGCATTGTCTTTAAGATAAAATTATTTTTAAAAGATGAAGGCACACAGTGCTGCATCCAAGAGATGCTGTCTGATAGGACTTCCTGAGCCAATGGAGATGGCCCAGAGCTGTGCTCTGCACCATGGTAGCACCAGCCACATGTGGGTAGCAATGCTTGACAAGTGGCTCATATAATTGAGGGCCTGAGTTTCTAATGTTAATATCACACGTGACTATGGTGTTGATCAATGCAGGCTGAAAAATGATGACCTCGGTGCCTGTGTACAAATAGCATTTCTGAAAAACACAACTATAGACGCTGGTGAGAACCACTGCCCCTCCAAGGAGAACAGGGTGTCAGGTGCTGCTGGGGAGAAAGAGTTATGTGTCCCCTTATACATCAATATTTGAATGGCCTACCATCAGTATAATGACATAATCAATATTAAACTAATGAATGGAAGTTTATACAGGAAAGTTGAGAAAGTTCTTGAGTGAGTCTTGTTGTTTTTATTCCATGAAGTAGAGGTTGGAGGTGCCTGTGAGAGTACAGGAATGGTGTCTAGGCCATGGGCTCCTGGCGAGACTCATTGCTTGGTCAAAGGTCAGAGGGAAGGGTGGGGAGGGACTGGCTAACAGCGGTGAAGTCCTGCGCTGTGGGCAGGTCCTACAGTAGTTGCAGGCCCTCCTCTATGAGAGATGAAGCCACACAAGGGAATGATTTTTCCAGCAGAGTGTGGAAACGAAGTCAGCACTTGGATAATTTCCAAAAGACTTGTAAACAGAAGAACTGAAGAGGAAGGGATGGGTTTGATTGGGAGAGGTAGAAACAGCATAATATATAGAATCTGATAGCCCATTTGATGTGGGGAATGAGTGACAGACACCAGCTTATATGGCTCTCAGCTCTTGGCTTGCGTGGCTGAACTGGTGTTGGGCCACTGAGGAAATAGGTTTCCAGGAGGATCAGGTTCAGAAGGAAAAGATCGCAAATTCAGTGTTGACATGTTGATCTTCCAGGTGGAAATTTCTAGAGGCCTCCATATATTTAGGTCTGAAGCTCAGCAGGGAGGACTTAGAGATCCATTTGGAAGATAGCCAGAGACAGTGATAATTGAAACCATGAGAATTGTCAGACTCGCCCAGGGAGGAGGTATGGCCAGGGACTGAGTCCTAAGAGAGCTGGTGCCGAGGTGAAGGGCTGGGAAGAGGAGCCAGGACAGGACATGGAGGGAGGGAGGCAGGAGGGAGAACTGGAGAAAGGCCTGGGCGGGGGGGGAGGGGGGAGGAAGTTGTGAGAAACAGGAAATGGTCCACAAGGTGAGATGCCACAGAAAGGTCAGGTAGGAGGGGGCACTGAAAAGCCCATTGCCTGGTAATTGGGAGGTCATTTGGAGACCTCAGTGGGAGCAATCTCAGTAAATGCTGAGAGAGAGCACAGATTTCAGTGGATCGGGATTAGTGGGAGATGAGAGATTGGAGATCAGGAGGGAAGGCTCTGGTTATGCCTGATCTTGGTTGTGAAAGGAAGGAGCAGGATCCAGAGGACAGGCTGAGCACAGGGCTATTACTTTTATGTTTGTTTTGTTGCTTTAAGAGAAGAGGCAGGGAAGGAGTATAGACAGTGGTGAAGGGTATCTAAAGAAATGAGGGGTGATTAAGTAATCAAGGTCCATGAGAAGTCAGGGAAAGGTGGGCTCCATAATGCACAGGAGATTAAGACCTGAACAGGAGAGTCCCTCTGGAAAGGAAAGAAAGGGGGTCTGACTCAGAAATGAAAGAGTAGGGTGGGAGGCTAGAAGCTAAGAGAGTATTTTTACTGATGACCTCAGTTTTCTCAGTTATGTCAGAGGTGTGATCGTGGAGTTAGGGGAGAGCAAAGGGTTCTCTTAAGCTGAGTTGGGTCAAGTTGAGGCAAATAAAGATGGTTGGCTTTATTAAGGGTTCTGCTGAGACTGAGGCCATGAGTGTGGAGGGTTCCAGATACTCAGGTGAAAGTCTGGCCTCCCAGTGGTTCACAGCAGCATAAGAAACACTACAAATGCTGAGTCACATCTGGAGGAGGAGCCCACCCATGATGGAGGCAGCAGAGGAGAGAGGCTAATGGTGCAGAATTAGAGTCACAGACACTTTGAGTCTACTCACTTCTATACAACTTTGAACAAGTTCCTCTACCTCTCTGAACTTCATCAACAAAATGGAATTGATGTTTTCTACCTCATAAGTAAAGATCTTAGCCTAGAGCTTAACATCCAAAATGTTCTCATTGAAGTTCATCTCTCCCGCAATTAACAAGTAGTATGAGGGTAAAGATGCGAAGGGGGCTGGAGAGAAGGCTGAAAGTAATATCCCATGGAGGCAAGATGAGATAGCCAAGTGAAGGCAAGAGAAAGTGATGAACAAGTCAGAAAACTAGGACCTGAGGCCAAACCCAGCCCACCACTTGCTGCTGTAAATAGATTTTATTAGAATCAAGCATGCCATACTTTATGCATTGTCTCTGGCTACTTTTGAGTTATGAGAGCAGAGTTGAGTAGTTTCTATGCAGATTGTTTAGATCACAAAACCAAAAATTTTTACCATCTGTTCCTTAAAGAAAAAGTTTGCAACTCTGGCTAAAGGATAGGAGGGTTAAATGGATAAAACAAAACAAAACAGGAGTAGGTGGTAAAAAAAAGATCTGGAAAGATGCAAGGTTGAAGTCAGAGAGAGTAAGATTAGAGATGAGGCTGTTCAAGATGGAGCTATGATGAGTGATGGGCAAGGGAGAATGGGTGCCTAGAGCAACAGCTGAATCAGGGCTGCTGAAACTAAGGGGACTGGTCCAGAAATTATTAAGTTCTCATAATAAATTTATGAATTAGTAGGTTTGTGGACTAATAGATAGAATTACCCAGGTGGACGTGGGTAAGATCAAGAACAGAGAGACTTTCACTCATATAATGGTGCCCAGGAAGTCTCCAAAAACATGTCCGCAAAAGCCATTCTTTACTTCTTTGCTATCAAAACTTTTTGTTCAGAGTAACAATGTGCTCTACCCCTAGGGATCATAATTTGTCTAGGCCAATTGAGCAATCATATTCCCTTTGAGCTGATGTTGTCTTTCCCAGCCTGCCTTACAGCTAGTAGTGGTCTCATGCTAAGTTCTGGCCAATGGGACACTTAGAAAGTCCACTCAGGGCTTCTAGGGATGCTTTCACTTCTCTGATGAGAGAGAAGATTGGCTGCTGTTGCCTGTTCCCTCCCTGCCTTGCACACAGAGCTGACCCTTGGGGCTGTGGCAGCCACTTCATGAATATGAAGCAGCCAAGGCAAGAGCAAGTCTGCAGGGTAACATGCTGAGGATGGTGGTGCAGAAAGAGCCTGGGCTCTGACACCATCGGTGAACACCTGCCGCCTCCACACTCCTTAAGTGAGATAGGAAAGTGACTTTATTGCAGAAAACTTTTTTTTTAATTCAAAAGCACTTTCAGTTGAAAGAGGGAAGAAGTTCAGAGGTAGTGGTGGGGAGCTGGGAAGTTGGTATGGGGTTGGGGGTGAGAGTGAAGAAGAAGCAGACAGGGGCTGCTATGAGCTGAGGGATGTGGATTATAGATGGGAATGGGAAGTGGGTGGTTAAGGACAAACATAAGAAGGCTTTGGGTGCTGGGGTGAGCATTAGGGCTTCTGCAGGCGATGGGAGACATCACTTGCTCCTTCAAGGTTCTCCCCTTAGAGAACAAAACCATGCAGATCTGGAATTAAAATCCAAGCTTTCTCAGAGCTCAGGGTCTTCCAAACCCAAGAAGTCTGGTAAGGACTGCCTCCTGGGCCCTCCAGCTTCACAAAATGTCAGGAATAGCAAACAGGCAAGCACTTCACAGTTTGCAAAACCCTCTCATCGTGTAGTACTTAATCCTCATGACAACACCAGAAAGTGAATCCGGCCAAGGTCTCCACCTTACAGTCAGGGACAATGAGATCTCTGGAGATAAGACTTTCTTTCATTCAACATTCACTGATTCAGACCAGCCACCCAAAGCTGGTACACACTAATGAAATTGTTGTTTATAATAGAAATTATAATGCCACTAATTATAAGTAGTTGTGTGACCTTCTACAAGTGTGTTACCCTCTCTGGGCTAAAATGTCACTAACCATAATGGAAAGTGAGGAGATGGAATCTCAAATGGAAGCTGCAAAGCCTGTGCTTCCAATTCCCCACACAAGGTTGCAGATATTAACAATCAATCAACCTCAGGGAGTTTCCAAATGTGCATTTGGGGAGAAGGGGTGTCCTTAGAATCTGAACTGGACAAATGTACTTTTCCTTTTTGGCTCCAGCATCCAAACATGCTTTCTGTTTGTGAGAATCCCAAAGAAGGTGGGGCGCAGGGTTTCAAATCATTCATACTATCCAGGAGGCAGAGTTTCTCCCCCAGCTTCCGTGACAGAAGAATAGGATTTAGAATCCCCTGGTAGGGTGTTCCCACTAAGGAGTCTGAGTAGGAAGCAAATGACATGGAGACACCAGCATAGTGGGATGTTTCTCAAGGTAGCTGTAGAAGAGCTGTCTAATGCCCAGAGGCAGTGTGGTGACAGGTGGCCAGCGGCGGGCAGGCCAGTGGCAGCATGCCATACACACTCCCTGCAGTGGGAACTGACTACATCCCAGCTGCCAGCCTGGTTCCTGTCCATTTTGCAACCATCAAAGGGAGGCAGTGTCGCCTGATAGTTCAACTATGGCTTTAAAGTCAGTTGAATCTGGCTTTGAATTCCGTCTGTGACAATAGGTAAGGTCTGTGACTGTAGGTAAGTTACACACCCTATGGAATACTGCCCTCTCCTCCATGAACCAGAGACAATAGTGAGTACTTCATAAGGGTTGTTGGGACTCAAAGAAGATAATGCGAGTGGAGTTCTTAGCCCAGCACCTAGAAGGAGCTCCATGAATGGAGGCTATGTTAATGAGGAAGGAGGAGAAGGAGGAAACTTTGGGGGAAGGCGTTTCCAAATGGGTGCTTGAACCCAGGGCAGATGCGCAGTAGCTGAGGAGGGCCCGTCATGATGGGTGCTCCAGGCAGGGACCAGCCTTTCTCTTGGTGATGCTACTTGAGCATGAGTCATGGAGTGTTTACCTGGTAGGAAGCTCAGAGATGCAACAGGCTGATATCAACAGGAGAGCAGGGGCCCAGGGTGGCATCAGGGACCCTCCATGGGTTATAGACCAGCCTCAGCTGACACTTTTCCTAGAAGGAACACAGGACCAGCTTCCAGTCCCACAGTGTCCCAGGCTGGGTGAGCAGCATGCCAAGAGCCTTCTCCTCTGAGGTGTGTGCCAGTGCCAAAGGCCAGATGCTCCTTCCAGATCTTCCATCAGCAATGGCATCTGCTATTCTCCAGGCTGGTCCCAGCTGTGTCACAGACAGGAGGCTCATTTCCAGTCAGAGCCTTCTTTCTGCCATCAACCCCAACCCAAGCATCTTCTTGGGGTCATAGATTGTTGTGCATCCTCCAGTCTGCATGGCCTTTAGCTGCAGTGTCCACCTTCTGGCTGCCCATGGTTCTATCTGTGATTTAATTGGGAGCTTGGAAATCCCTGATTGTTTTGTAATTTTAAATCAGAGAAATTACCAGCGCATCAAAGGTTGTTCCCAGTGGCTATATGAATTGTACTTCATTATCTCTCTGTATAAAATAAAAGACCACTTGAAGAGACAAAAGACAGCCAGCTTTTATTCTCAGCCACTGGACAAGAGCATGAGAGGCCATTGTTGGCTCCTGTTTATTTCCTCCCGAACACAACAAATCTTTGCTGCTCTTCACCTCTCCTACCCCTCAAGCAGGCCGTATCCAAGCCAGGACCAAGAGTGAGGCCCAACACCATCCAGGCTCAACCACCCAGACCTGGACTGTCTCCTGACCCAGCGCTGACCCAGCAGCACATTTCCACGTGCTCGAGTAGGGGTGGGAGTGCATGTGGGGACACCATGCAAAAAATTGCCAGGGCTTATTGAGGACTTCCTATATGCAGGCTTCATGTTGAGTGCTTTTCATGTTTCTTCTCTTCACAACAATAGTTATGATAGTATTTTCTACATATTTTGCAAATGGGGCTCTAAGGGGTCAGTGACTTGCTCAAGATCACACAGCACTGGTGGGCTAGAGCCAAGTTCCACCTGGGCACTGTGGAGCTTATTCACTCTGAAGTGCTGCTCTCTGACTCTGCCTCTGCAGGAAGGGTATGGGTGAAGCTGCAGGTGTATGCATGAGCGTCTGGGAGTGTGCCAGGAGACACAAGTGAGGACAATAGGACCTTCGAGGAGAGCAGTGGGCCCAGCAGAAAAGAGTTCTGGACCAAAGGCACGAGTGAGGCGATTGTCCAAGTGCATCCATACATGTGTTTTATTTATTTTCTATTAAAGTATAGGTGATGTGCAATATTATATCTGCTTCAGGTGTACAACATAGTGATTCTATTTTTATATACCTTAGGATGCAATCACCGTGATATGTCTAGTAACCATCTGTCACCATGCAAAATTAACATGATATTATTAACTATACTAGAGGCCTGTTGCATGAGATTTGTGCACTTGGGGTGGGGAGGGGAGGAGGATTCTCTTAGCCAGCCTACACCATCTCACAATCCAGGAGCCCTAGGGGGATGTCCAACTGATGGTTTAGGCCCATTCGACATCCTTAGCACTGCCACCACTGCTTCACTCACCAGCCATGAGCCAGGTTCTGGCTAAACAGCATTCCTCCTGCATTGAGCATCTGCCCCCTGATGGTCAGTGTGCATCATAGCGACTGGTCATTCTGCTGTTCTTATTATCCTTTTATATAGGATTCCATGTGCTATACATTACATCTGTGACTTATTTATTTTATAACTGGAAGTTTGTACTTCTAAGTTCCCTTCACCTTTAAAGGACCCACCCATGCCTTGATTAAAACCGTTGGGGTCTAGAGATGAATGAACTCATGTTTGAATATTCATCTACCTCAAGCACCTGCTTGTGCAGGGCCTATGTCTCCGCTGTGTGTGGCCTGGAGAGGCGTGAACCACAGTGTCTGTTCCATGGCCTCCCTGCCCAGTTCCCGGCCGCAGGTACAGGGAAGGGCTGGCATGATTTCCTCACCCTTGTAATCTTCCTGTATTTGAGCCTCTGCTTTTCTGGGAGGACCTCTGGAAGGCTGTCTGGAGCTGCCTATAAGCCATTAATTTTTAAAGCTTTTAGCCAACATGGCCAAACACCAGCCACCTGGCTAACTTCTAGACTTCATCAACAACTGATTATCATCAGAGCCAACAAGATTCTATGTCACTAATTCAGAATTTGGCCCTTGTCTTGTCACTGTGGCTATAAATTCATTAATGAAAGAACCACATATGCAGCTCTTTTGTGGCCAGATCTGGTGGAGCATGATCTTAGGTTTCACAATGGCCCTCCACAAAGAGATGTTGATCTCACATTGCAGATGAGGAAACTGTGGCCCAAGAAGTGAACACGGCCTTAACTGGTTTGTCTCAGTTGATAGAGCATCAGCCTGTGTACTCAAGGGTCCCAGGTTCAATTCTGGTCAAGGGCATGTACCTTGGTTGCAGGCACATCCTCAGTAGGGGGTGAGAAGGAGGCAGCTGATCACTGTTTCTCTCTCATTGATGTTTCTAACTCTCTATTCCTGTCCCTTCCTCTCTGTAAAAAAATCAATAAAATATATATATTTAAAAAGAGGTGAACATGATTCATCCCAGGTCACAGAGCTCATGAAGGGTGAACCATGGCAGGAGTCAGGCACCACCCAGGTAACTGTAACATCATCTGATGCTTCATCTTTACCAATAATACACATGGGATTGCTTGCAAACCTTGAGTTTGGAATGAGAAAATTCAAAGGAAGCAAATAGCAGCACCTGGAGCCAGATTCAGGTCAGCCACTCTGGATTAATACCAGGTCCTCTTGACCTGACCAGGGTATGAGCTGTGGGAGATATAGCCAAGGATGGCTGCTCACAGGCAGGTGTTCAAATCTGCAGGTGAAACTGCAGTTTACAGCAAAACCAAGAATAGCTGATTCCCCCAACCCAAGGCCTGTCCCCATCTGCTCCTGTCTGTTCAGAACCAGCCAGTGACCAAGGACAATCAGGATGTCTCAGGAGCACCTGAATGATGTGGAAAATAAGGGGTGGGACCTCCAAGCTGTAAGTGACAAATGCCTTTCTAAGTTTAGAGCTAAGAAAATGGCCTTTCTTATTGGACTCACTGGTAGGGAGCTGGGTGATGATCCCTACTAGTAGGCAACCTGCTGTGTTTTTACCCTAATTTCCTGGAAACTAAAAAAGACAAGCCACATTTGGTTGCTATCCTTTATCTCAGCACCTATTTCACCATATAGGTTTCTGCTTCATGCCTCACTCACGCAGCCTGTGAGGTGAGCATTATGGCCTCCGTTTCACAGATAAGAAAGCTGATGGTTAGGGAAGTGAGATGGGTTGTTCTGATTGTATCCAACCACATTCTCTCCAGTCATCAAGCCTTTGACAGAGTTTCCTTCCCACAGGAGTCAAGTCTGAGCCTCTCAGCCTGCTCCACAGGCCTTCTGTAGTCTGCCCCCGCCCACCTCTCAGTGTCATCTCCCACCTCGCTTGCTCCCTCTCACTCTAGGCTCCTGCCACATGGACCCTCATTCTGTTTCATTGAACCCACCATTCTTATGCTTCTGCACTGCTGCTTCCTCCTCTGGGAATGCTCTTCTTCTGGAACTTTCCATGGCTGTCTCTTACTCATATTCAAGCCTCAGCTTAAAGGTCACTTGCTCAAAGAAGTTTTTGATGACTCCACCTACACTGGTCTCTGGTAGCTCCCTCTCATAGTTTCATCCTCGCTTTGATCTCTCCTGTCTGGAAATAAACAATGCTTGTTTATACTATCCACTGGGGCACAAGCTCCATGGGGAAAGGCAGGGTGATGCTTGCTCATCACTGGACACCCATGACCTAATGGGACCTCAAAGTTTTGGTGAGTGAATAACTCCCTGGAACCCAAAGAACCCTGTGGTGGAACCCTTTATCCTCAACCAACAGGACTCAGAGGCAGGGAATATGCTCCTAATTTCACAAGAAATATGCAAGGTCAGCGTCTCAGCACCAGTAGCCAAGGCCAGACCACTCACCTCTGTCACAATAGCAGATAATGGGGTGGTTGGGATTTCTGTTGGGGGTCCCAGGACAGCTAGCTCATAACATCAAGCTATTTTTAGGCATGCCCAACTCTGAGGAAGCAGTGCCTGCCAGTAGAATAGGTCCAGCCTGCTATAGAGGACACTGGTGTGGCCAGAGGTTCCCAGTGTCAGCTTGGTTAGCAGCCCCAATAAGCAACTACAGTGGCTGCATCAAAAAAATGCATGAAGGAACCTTACCCTTAGCAATTCCCAAAATACCAAAGAAGTGAAATTTGTAAAGCCCTGAAGTCCCCATGGCAGCTGGTGGACTCAGAGCAGGCGAAAAGCGGGTAAAGATGTTATGGTGAGAACTCATTCCTGAGCACCACACCACTCAGGTCAGGACTTGGGGGAACATTCCCTTGGGGACATACGGATGGATTACCAAGAGCTTTCAGGGTTGAGATGGGAGTTCTGGAGCCCAAAGGAAGTCAAGCCAGGGTACTCGGGCATCAGAACCTGAGAGGGAACAAGGCCAGGCCAGAGCCTGCAGTGCCAGGCCCAGGTCAGAGGAAACAGGAAATTAAGGTGAGAGCCAGCTCAGGAATCAGGTCATGGGCAAGACCAAATGCGTCAGGGAAGGAGGCCAAGGGCAGGCCAAGGCTGCCAGGCAGCTTGTGCTGTTAGTGATGGAAGTGGTCAGAGCGTCCTCGACAGGCCCAGCCTCAGGGGACCGTGGCCTCCACCAGGCCTCAGTGACGGGCATCTGACAGGCAAACTGGGATGCAGGCATGGGCGGAAGCCTGTTTGAACTCCCTCAGCCCTGTATCTGAGAAGGGAATTAAACCGTTCTGTTCTACCAGGGCGTTTCATTGACTTCTGGCAAAACATGATGTCCTGCTTCAAAGGAAAGGAAACACACAGGCTTAGGAGGCTGGTTGGACATCAAAGGGCTATTAGAGAACAGCATCCTGATGAGCTAATTGCAAATGCAGCCCGGGCAGCCGGCGCACATGTGCCCAGGAACATATGGGCTCACACATCCAGGGCAAGGGTGCTGGGGGCAAGAAGTGCGTGGGGCTTTGCTGAACCAAATATGATTGCAAAACAATTGAAGACGTGGCCTCAGTCTGGGCTGCTTTCCCTTCTCACATTCCATCAAGCCGGGAGGGGGGGGTTGGGGAGGGGCATGGGGATGTAGGGGAGATCAGGATTCTTGGTGCCTCGGAAAGAGAAGGCCCCCAGGAGTGGGCAGGGAGGACTGGGCCTAAACAGACCAGAACATACCCCCCAGGTCCTGGGGAGATTTAGGAGGAGAAAGTCTTTTGTTGATTCCCAGAGACTATATGCCCAACTGAGAACAGGGTGCCGTGGGCAGGGGTTGGCCACTCCCCTCCCTGGCCTCAACCATCCCGTCAAAGACCCCCCCATTTTTAGCCCTGAACCTGGACACCACCCGGCCCAAGTCACCTGGCCCAGTGATCCCCAGTTGAGCTGGTGCTGCCCCAGATCCTCGCCCATCACAAAGAGCTGAGCAGTTCTGCTTCTACATGGTTTCCACATCGGGATCAGACATAAGGTTTTCCTTGGGAAAGGGAGCTCCAGGTTATTAATAAAGCTGCTTCTCTGAAATAGCTGCTTCCTCTTACCAGGGAGGAAACTGAGGTGGAGATGCAGGTGCATAGAAAGTTAAGGACAAGGCCACAGAGCCCAGGACCTTGTCAGGTTCAGCCAACTTGCTCTTCAGTGTCCCCGCAGGCTCTGGGCCCCTAAACACATTAGTAATTTCCCTTCCACCCTCGAGGGTGGAAGACATCTCCCTCTCTCGAGGGAGAGAGGACATCAGGCTGGACTGATGAGGAGCAGAGGCAGCCAGGGGGCCAGAGGGAGCTTCCGAAGTGGAGGCAGGGAGATAGAGAAACCACAGGTGAAATTGGTGTTGATGCTGCTGAGTGTTCTAAGACAATAGACTGGGCAACAGCAGCAAGGGAGAAAGTGGAGGAACAGATCATTGGAGTTGCTACAAGGGGCTTGGAGGTGTCCTTGTCCTGCCTGTTTTGGTACAGATGGGAAATCCAAGACAAGAGGGCAGGGCCCGCCCAGGTTCCTTGAAGATCTGTGGCTGAGCCCTGCTCTGAGCAACAGGCCAAAGGCTTTAAGCACCTGCATAAAACCCAAAGTCCTCTGCGTAGCCACCTCCATGCAGCTTGGGTTTCCAGCCTTGTCTCTCCCCATCCCTCCTCACTCCCAGCTCTGTCACAGCACCTGGCCTCTTTCTTCCCTGCTCTCTTCAAAGTCTTAAGTGGTAAATGTATTTACTTGGTTCTTCCACTAATTATTTACTCTTCCTGCCCCAGACAACAAGCTCCATGCATGCAGAAGTTGGTATGTTTTGCTCACTGCTAACTCATCAGTGCTCAGAATGTACTTGATAAATGAATGAGTGCATTAAGGCTCTTTCTGACTCAACACCTGCCAGGACCCTCCCCACCCCTGTGATTTCACCCCTTAAGCAGTATTGAAGCTATTCATCATCTGATCCAGGTCCCTTTCTGCTCTTGTCCCAACCATGGTTCTCTCCATCCTTGTCATCATCCCACTCAGTAGAGGGGCTACGGACAGAGTCCACCAGTGCTCCAGAAGACTTGCCCTCAGAGCTTGAGGCCTAAAGTATCCACCTTTATCTAGACCACAGCATCCCAGTGATTCTTCAGTACCAGTTTGGGTGTCCCTCCTTCCTCCCTGGTCATACCAGCCCCTAGGCAGTCTCCTCCTTAGCAGGCAACAGAGGGCCACCAAGTTATCACAAAATAGTCTCTCTGTGTGTGTCTCTCTGTCTCTCTGTTTCTCTCTCTCTCTGTCTCTCTCTTTCTCTCTTCCCCCCTCCCAACCCCACTACAACTGGTGCTTTCTCCTGGCCTCCCTGCTGACTACCGTGCCTTGGGTTAGCCCTGGCCCCCAGCAAGGAGGGTCCAGAAGGAAGCTCAGTGATGCCCAGAGTGGCAGGCTGTACCTTTGGGCTGGGCGACTTTCCTCAGAGCCCCCTGTGCCCAGCAGCCTGTTGGCTCTTACCCAGAGAAGAGGCTCCCACTCGTGGTCCACAGCCTAGACCTTTCCATGAAAATATTGAAAGCATTAGGGAACTCTGTGTGGTCTATGCAATGCTTTTCTAAATCAGTATCTTTTGTAGACAATTATCAATTTTCACTTTATGTTGAAAAAGAAAAAGACCAAGCCTTTTGGAGGCATCTTCTCACTACACACACGTCAGCTAGGAAAAAACAGTGACAGCTTTGTGCTTGCACAGAGCCTGCATGCTCTAGTTTGTCACAGACCACACTGCTCCTTATTATCTACCAGATCCTCCCCGCTTCACTGATGATTCAACCCTGCCTGGCCCCTTTAGTCATTTAGGTCTTCAGCCTAAAGAAATCATGAGAGACTTTCTTTGCTCCTAAGCCAGATCACTCCTCCAGCCCATTGCCTCCCTTCTCATTTGCCCCCAGATAACACACACACACACACACACACACAGTTGCTGACTCTGAACCAGGATGCAGTAAAGCCCATCAGCCCAATTGCTGAGCCTGTGGAAACAAGTGTCCCACCTGGGGGTCTGGGGAAGGGGAGGATTGAGGATGGGGAGCAGAGGAGCATAGGCATGGGGTGGAGACAGAGACGATGAATGTGTAGGCAGGAGCATAGCCATGCAGAGGAAGCCAAGGAGGCAGTGCAATGAGGCCCGTGTTCCAGCTGAACTTGAATGGCAGGTGGTCTGCTGGGACCCATCCTCCTGCCCCTTGCAGACAATGACCAAGTCTTCATTTTGGCAGCGTCCGGAGCACAGTCAGAGTAATAGCTCCTGGCACATTTAATCATCGTGTAAAATACTAACACAGCCACGGTTATGACCGTCATCACTGCTATTCATTTGTTGAGAACTTTCTATCCACCAGGCACTGTGTGAAATTCGGTTTGCAAACAATGTTGCATTTATCTTCACCACTCTCAGGGCAAACTTCACTACAACAGGAAGGACAAGGGTGGGAAGAGCAAAGCAGCCCGCCAGTCTCACACCGTCAGTGGCGGATCCAGAATGCCCGGTCCTCAGGGGTGGGCACACAGGTGTGTGCAGCTGAAGGGGCTCAGCCTTGCCATGAAACGAAACCCTCGTGCTGCTTCCCCCAGATGGATGGGCTTGGAGACAATGCTTCCTGGCCACTCCAGCCTCTGAACTCAGAGCAGAGTCAAAAGCGAGTTGGAAGAATTCTCATAAAAATCAAACCTGTGAGGGGTTTCAGGGTGTGGAGTGTGGACCAAACTCTGCCACCTCTTAGCAGAGTGACCTTTGCGAGTTGCAGAACAGCTCTGCCCCTCTGCTTCCTGCTCTGCAAGGTGGAGATAACACCGATAATGAAAACAGCAGCGACTCAGCGACCATAATAATACCTCCTGGTGTGGGGGTGCCTGGAGCAGCGCCCGGCACGCAGCCAGGGTGTGCCTTACAGAGAAGCTTCATCCCTCCTTCCCATCCCCTCACAACATTGCTTCTCATTCTCCGTTGAAATCGGGCAGGTAGTACCTTCTCACCTCCCTTTCCCCACCTGTGAGAGGTTGGTGTCCTGCATCCTCTCTGCTCTGCTCCCAGAAGCCCCAGCTGGCCACTCCAGGGACCTCACAAGCTGGGTGCAACCATAAATGAGCCCTGGCCAGGAGCTGGCCCTATGCCCAAGAAAAAATGGTTGGCCCCATGCACTGCTCTGCTGTGAATGTGCTCCTGGCCACACTGGGGTAAAGCCCTCAGAAGGCCATACAGTCACCACGCTGGCCTCCCAAGCCTGAGACTGCATTCTTTCCCCTAATCCCAGGCTTATGATCCCCAAAGACTCAGACCATCATGTATTACAGCGACTTGTGGCCCAGAGAGACAGGGTCCGCTCTCCATTCCGCTCCTGCCACCTTGAGAGGACACTTAGAAGGATGAGCTGTCCTATCCCTCCTGCCACCTCTTTGGGTTTCCAAACCCCATGTCAGGGAGGAAGAGAAAAGAAAAACCGATGGAGTCGCCAGGAAGCCTGCACCCTGCATAGTGTCATCTGGAGCAGGTAGAGAGGAGACCCTGTTAGTGTGAGAGCCAGGCACGGCATGTGGCCAGAGCATGGGCTCAGGGAAGCCCGCCGGCTTCAGCCCCGCTCCTGCAATTAGATGATGGCAGGAGACGCCATCATCCTTGGGGTTGTAAACTGTGTCACCAGGCGCCTCCTCAGCAGGAGAATCCAAAAGCAGGCAGCTGGTCATAATTTTTCCCAGGCTGCTTCTTGGCTTTTTTTTTTTTAGGACAGTGATGCCAGCTATAATTTTACTGCAAGGTGGTAGATTTTCCTTTCATGCTTTCTGTAAAGATGGATTCACTGGAGTGGAAAAAAGGAAAAAGAAAATAACACACAGGCGCGGACACACACACACACACACACACACACCGACACACACACCTGGGCGTGCACACACAGACACACACACACACACACACACACACACACGCACGCACGCACACCCCACCTTGAGGCATCCCACATTCTCTATTCCTGATCACTTCTGAGAAATCAAATCTTGCAGCATAGTGGTTTTCAGGGATTTTTTTATTTAGTTTTTTTTTAAGTCACTGCTATTAATATTCATAGAATCAGAAAAAGGAACAAGGAGAAGAGTCCATGGAGTTCATGGCACCCAGTCACCACGCACTCAATAACACCCCCCCCCAACACACACACACACACACACACACACACACGACTTAGAATCAAGGACACTGAAAACAGAGAAGGGACTTTCCTGACACCCATTCTCAGCGCTCAGTGGGACTGAGAATGCACATTTTCACGGTGTGAACTCAGACCACTTCACTCAGCGTCATGGGGCTGAGGCTCGAGGGAAGGGACGTGCAGGTCACGGGGAACGCAGTGGGAGGGTACCCCACTTGACTGTGGCTGTGGCCTCTGGTGAGGAGGGTTAGGCAGGAGGGGCAGACAGACTAAACAGACCAATAGACCAGGGCCCCCTTCTCGGTGCTCTTCCTTTGTCCCTTCTCCTAGGGCACCCCTTGGGATGGACCAGGGTGTCTGTATGTAGCCAGTCTCCCAGAGATGAGTGACACATGTGATCAGCTGCAGACTGGGATGCCTGGAAGGTAACAGGTGGCTCTGGGAGAGAAGGGAAGGTGGACAGGACCCAAAGATTTCCTGAACGGTGTTGTTATATCTCCCCAGGCTTTATTCTAGAAATGGCAAAAAGATGTGAGCTCTGTGGCCATGTGATTGAGCGAAACTTATTACTAGGAACTCCTGAACTTTGGTGGATGGTTACAGTGACCCGAGGGAAGTATCTGGTGGTGGCCACAGAGCTCTGTTCTCTGCCCCCTGCCCAGGGCTGCTGGCAACTTCATTAGGTTCATAAATGGGCTCCTATGCCCTTGCTGGCTCAGTCAGAAAATAGGAAATCAAGTGTGAGGGTGGCAGTTTCAGGGTTCCAAACAAGGGCCTTACAGTGCTCATTAAGTGTCCACTCTGTGCAAAAATCCTCTGTCCACCAGCTCGTGGGTCTCTGCCCCGAGGACACTGAGGTAGGGGGACAGGTGGTGGGTCCCCTGAGGGAGGCCAGCCCAGCGATGCAGCTGGAGCCTATGATGGCGGGGACCCCCGGCTTCACACTGTCTCCTGGCCCTCCAGAAGGGGCCAGGCCTGGAAGGGGAGCAAGGCTGGAGCAGCAGATTATCACCCCCAAGCCGTCAACATCATGCCTGTCCTGTGAGCACCCTGCCACCCCAGCATGACAATGGAACCCTGGCATGTAGCTCAGACTGTCTCCCCTGGGGAGCCTGCAGCAATTCCTCACTGCTCTCCTGCACTTGGGTGGCCGGCTCACCCAGCACGGGTCATTGCGGTGCCTGGTAACCATGCTCAAAGGCCCTGCAGAATCGGAGCAGCCCTGCCCCACCTTAGCACAGCACTCATCACCCCCTTTGTTTAACCCTCCGGATCACACCCTCTCCATCCACAGATACAATGTGAGCCACAGTCTCCCTGCCCAGTGTGATGCTCTATGGTTTGCTTATTCTATGATAAACTGTATGCCATGCCCTGAGCTGGGTGCTAGGGTGCCCCCGGGACCCAGACACCAGCCCCGACCTTGGAAACTCACTGTCTAGTTGGGGACAGATACCAGCCACTAACAGTGACAATCCAGGGGCCATGCGATGGGAAGGTATCCCGGTGGCCTGGGATAGCCCCCTCCTGGTGAGGGCACCCAACTCACATCAAGGGTGTCTGAGAAGGTTCCTGGGAAGAAGTAGCATGGATATTGAGCCCTGGAGGATGAGCAGGAACCAGTCAAGAGAAGAGAGGGAGAGTGTACTTTGACAATGTGCTGCCCTGTGTTTTGAATGTCTGCTTTGCACCACACACTGGAGATCAGCAGCAAACAAGACAATACATGGCCTCTGCCTCGATGGAGCTGAGAACTTGGGGTAGAGGCAGGTGTGACATGGAATCACAGCACCCGATTATAACAGTGTAAGAGAAAGGGCTCAGGATATGCAGAATGCGGAGTAGGAAGATCCTGGCTGGGCTGCCGATGGAGACGAAGACAGAGGCCCTGAGAAGGTGCATTTAGGCGGAAGCTTGAAAGAAGCCAGGCAAAGGGGAATGCTGGGGGAAGGGAAAGAATTTCAGGAGAACGGCCTATGCAAATGTCTAGAGGCAGCAAGAAATGTACTTCTTTATTGAACCTGAAAATAGTAAGTAAGGCAGAGAGTGCACATGTTGTGCATTGCGGCAATGCTCCACCCTTCACTATTATTAACATTGAATGAAAATTTCAAAGGTTCTCAGGTTATCACTTGTCTTTCCCATCACAGTCATCACAGGTTATGGGGGAAATTGAGACTCAGAGAGGTGAAGCCCAAGGACATGGAGCCAGGAAGTATTCAAATCCAGACCATGTACCCTTCTCCGAAGAGCCCTACTATGCAACCAGTACCACTTCCTGTCTTGCTGTGGATGTGGGTTTGTGGGCTCAGACCTGAGGCCCATGCCTGCAGCCTCCACAGTCACAGGAGGTGTCCTTGGCCCCCACCTCACCAGCCCTGCCAGGAGCATGCTTATTCTGCCTCCAATTTAAACACATTGCCCATGAAGCTTTTCATCTCAACTAACCCCAGCTGTGGCCTGGAGGGAAGGGGCTTAGGAGAGGAGGTTGTTAAAGTGTGGAATTTGGGAATGGCCATCTCCTTCAAAATAAAAGCCTGTTTTGGCTACAGGCATCTCAAGGGTCTCTTGTCTCCTCGGTTACCCACCAAGTAAGTGTTTCATGATCCCATCTTAATCAAGAATTCAATTGGCCCAAGTTACATTAGGTATGTAAATGTCAGTTGCAAATCAGCCTGGCTTGGCCATCACTCTCTTGGTCCCATTGCCCTGGTCTCCAGCTCCGGGGCCCACCCTCTCTCACCCTCTGCCCACTGAGGAAGTGACCCTCTGGGGACCAGGCAGTAGAACAAGGGTTAAGCACTGCACAGAGTGGTTGGAGCTATACCAAGGCAGAGATTGGGGGTAAGCGAGGCTCTGGGGCAAGTTGGGTTACCACCATCAATTTCCAATAGGAGCAAACTGGGAATGTACCTGCAATGAAGCAACCAGCCTCCAACTTTTAGCCTATACAGCTTCTGGAAATACTTGACAGTGACCCACCAGAGAAGCACTTGTGTAGAGCAGCTAAGAACATGGTTTCTAGAGCCAGACTGCCTAGGTTCAAATTCCAGCCCTACCACCCATCTGCTGTGTGACCTTGGGCAGTTTGTCTAACCTTTCCTAACCTCCCTTTTCTTTTTTGTCAAATGGAGATAAAATGGCATCTTCCATAAAGGTTAGTCATGAGGCACTGCAGAAACACTGATTGTCATTACCATCTTCAGCAGCAGCAGCAGCAGCAGCAGCAGCAGCAGCAGCAGCATGAGTAGTACCACCACTACCTTGCTGCTCAGCATATGTACCCATTAAGTGTCAGAGTGAATCCACTAAACTCAACAGGGTGCAAGCTGGAAATGAACTTAATGTTCCTCCCCACCAGGACTGGGAGCAGAGGGAGGCACTGGCCTTGGGAGAAAAATTTAAGAAGGCACCAAGAATTTCCATAATCAACACAATTCATATTTTAGCACAATATTTTTTTAAATCAAAATTAATGCAAAATATCCTCAATGCACAAACTAATTGGTGGGTGATGTGGTTCTTCCCCTGATCTGAATAAAATCTCAACAGGTCAGTCCCATATCTTTTTCCTATTACTCTTGGGTAATAAGAAGTCATTTTGTGACCTAAGTCACCCAAAAGAGTGTTGCTTCCCAAATTAGAATGGTGGGTCCAGTTCAGATCACACTCTCATCCCATTTTCAGCCTTCTCCTCCACCAGTGGGAGCACCGCTGGCCTTAAGAGACAAAGGTAGCCTAGCTCCCCTCTCCTCTGACCTCTGACATCCTCCTTCAATGTATGACCTTGAATTCTGACCTCCTGGTGAGGCCCAGAGGAAGGAGTCAGGGACAGGATGGCGAACCTCCTGCAGCAGGGTGGCTGGGACCTGAGGTGGAGCTCTCTGTGGTTGGTGGGTAAAATCGGGCTCTTTCTCAAGTGTGGCTGTCATGGGTTTTCAAATGAGTCGTCAGCTGGGAAATGTATCATCTCAGCTCCTGCTCATCACCCACCTCTGGATTCTTGCTTTGCCTCTGGGTATTTCTGGGTCCTCTTGAGGCCACACTGTCCTTCTGAGGAGAGAAGGCAGCTCAACCTCCGTGCACATCTCATTGTCCCTTCTGCCCCTCATACCCTTTAGTTCACACTGCCCTCTTCACCAGACACCTATTACTATGCTTCACAAACTTTGGAGTACCCTTGTCAAGCCCTCTGTCATGGTTAATTTTATATGGCCATTTAACTGGATTAAGGGACACCCTGTTCACTGGTGAAATGTTACTTTCTGCATGTGTCTGTGAGGCTGTTTTCAGAAAAATTAGCATTTGAAATCAGTAGACCAAGTAAAGACCCCTCCTCACCAATGCAAGCAATCATCAGCTCCTTGGGGGCTGAAATAGAACAAAAAGGCAGAGCAAGGACAAATCTCTCTCTTTCTGACTCGAGACCTCCATCTTCCTCTGCTTTTGTACGTCAGAGCTCCTGGTTCTTGGGTCTTTAGACTCTGGGACTTACTCCAGCATCCTTTACCTCCTCCAACTCTCAGGCCTTGACGTCAAACTGGGAATTGTATATGGGTTTCTCTGGTTCTCAGGCCTTCAGATTCTAACTTATTATACCAGCAGCTTTCCTGTTATCCCAGTTTGCAGGCAGCATATTGTGCTCTATCTCAATCCCATAATCACGTGAGCCAATTTCCATAGTAAGTCTCCTTTGATATCTCAATAGATAGGTAAGTAGATGAATGAAGGGACAGGTGGATAGATAATGAATGAATAGATAGATAGATAGATAGATAAATTGATTGATTGATAATCTCTATATACCTACTATTGGTGATGTTTCTCCAACACCTGCCTAAAAGCCTCTCCCTAGGCCAGAGGCAAGGAGGTACAAACACCCCACCACCCCCATACTTCCTCCGAGGGCACTTCTGGTGGTCTCCTCCCTATTCCTTTTGGAAATGAGTGTCACAAAACCTGCTGTCACTGTTTCCCTGGAAGCCCAGGGTCGGGGCAGCCCCTCCTTTGAATCACAGGGTCCTCAGCATTGCTCCCTTGGTTCTCAGCCTTGGGCAGTTCAGCCAAAATTGGGACAGAGTCACAAGTGCATTTTCTTGAGCCTCACCATATCATGAGGAGCACATCTTGTTATTCCCACTCATAGATGAGACATCTGTGAGTGGGAATAACCATCAGTAGCCAACTCTTTGAGGCTGACTAGGACACTAGTTAGAATGTACCATAGGCAAACCTTTAGCGTTGAGAGGAAAAGGCAGAGGGCTGGCTGTTTGTGGGGATTGACAATCTTCAAAAGGACATGATCAGGCCATGTGTCTTTATTTAGCACCTGCTGTGTGCCCACGCCTAATTCCTGAGTTCAGAGAGTATAAATGCCTAATGACTGAGACTCAGCTACATGCAGAACATGAGGGAAGCATAGACTCAGTCCTCAGGGACCAGAGAAGCTTCAGAGAACACAGAAGCCCAGGAAGCTGCCCAGGGGAGCTACTCCATGGCCAGGCAAGCCCCTAGCCTCAGGTGGGCACTCTTCTAGCATTTGGGATGCAATATGGGGAAGGGACCTTCTGCCCTCTTTGGTCAGGCACAGGCTCCTCCTTCACCAAACACATAGGCTAAGCCATCAGTTTAAGACCGTGCAGAGCCATGTGCCCTTTGGCCCATGTCTGGGCCTTTGTGAGCCACTGATCCTCCACGTTCACATGTTTGTATAATAAGGGTAATAACTGCCTCGGGCCATGGGCTGGGAGAAGAATAAAATGGAGTAATGCACACTTGGGCTGAGCAGTGTCAGGTGCATGCTAATACTTGAAAGTCCTTTTGTTAGCAAAGCAGTGCTTCCTGCTGAGTGCCAGGACCCTGTGCCACCAGAGGGCAGGGGTAGGAAACACTGAGCCAGGCCCAGTTCTTCAATGTTCACCCCCATTTCCACAAAGGAGAGGAAAGTGCTGTCCAAGTGCTGACCAATTGGACATTCACTCCACAGACACCTGCCCCAACACATGGTCTTGGACCTTGTTGATGCTCCATAAGCAAAGGGTCCCTAATACAGAGGAGAGCAGAGCTGGTCCAGCAGAGAGCCTGATGGGAAAGCAGGTAAAGGAGGACTTTCCCAGCAGAGGTGCTGTTTAACTGGCCTTAGAGAGGGAGATGGAGCTGCAGGAAGAGGAGGGGAAGAAGGAGCAGATTAAGGGTGTGTGGGGGGGTGGGGTGGGGGTGGTGTTCAGAAAGCTCCCACTAGCCCCAGTCAGAGGTTCACTGCCTGTTACAAGGGCAACTGCAGGCTCTCCAACCCCAGGGGAGTGTAGAGCACTGCCCTCCTTCTCTGCCTCCCCTTGCACCCAGTGTTCTCAGGCAGGACCAGACCCACCTCGTACCCCCGGTGGCCCCTCCCCCAGCTCACTGCTGCCTCTCAGTAGGTGTCCCGGACTTACTAGTTTTTGTCTAACTGCTCTAAGGTTTGTGGAGACTGTGCACTGCCTCTCCCTGGGACCCAAACCCACCTATTCATTTGTTGAGCTGTGTTTGTGAAGCACCTACCATGTGCTGGGTACCTCTACAGGTGCTGAGATATAATGAGAGCAGGACATGTGGCCAAGAGTCCCCAGCAAGCTGTGATGGCCCTGGGAGCCAGGGGCTGTCTAACCCTCCCAACAACTCCCACAGTGGACAGGGGCATCCCAGGCTTGGTAGGACCTGACAATGAGGAGTCACAGAGAGGAGGGGAAGCAGATGTGCAGGCAGAAGTAGTGAGGGACCTGAGGCAGATTTTATTCACTTCAAGGGCACTGTCAGCTCTGAGGCCCTCTGAACCCTTGACTCCTGGACCCTGGGGAATTAAAGAGAAGGCTCTGTCATCACCAAGGCCTCAGATCCCAAGACTAAGGGCATGGGAGGGCCTGGGCAACTCCCTTTCTTTCTCTGGACAGCAAAATGAAAGGCCTGAGAAATATGGCTGCCAGGATGCTCAAGGCACAGATGCCTCCCAGGATCCTTGGCTCTGCTTGAGGCAAGGGGTGCTCCTTCTAGCGGTATGCACTTCACAGTGCCACGGGCAGTTCCCCCGCCCCCCGCAAGGCCTCACTGGGGACCAGGCAGCCACTCAGCTAGGGAATGGGTAGCCCTGGTCCAGGCCTTGGTGGATGACTGACCTGTGTCTGGCTGGGAGGAGTGTGAGTGAGAATTCCAGCCCAAGCCTTTGTCGCAGGCTGTGGAAGGCACCATCCCGGCCACCACTGCCCAGCCTGTTTAAGACGCTGTTCCTGTTCTGGCCAGGTCCCAGGGGACCAGCTGCTCAGGAGGCTTTGGGTCACACACATGACCACTCCCTGCTGCCATTCTCTCTTAGTAACTCTGGCAACTCCATCATCTCTTCTTTGACCCTCCAGCCACTCTCTGAGCTCTGACTTCTCCAGCTGCATGAACGCCCCTCTCCAGTCCAAGCAGGGACATTCCTGCTCTGCCAGGCTTCCTTCCAGTGAGACCATGGGTCTCCTGTAGGCTGACCACCGCAGTGCACTTCTTCCCATAGGGAGGCAGACCTCCCTGATGTCCTCCTCAGGGACCCAGGGCTGTAGTACCTGCAGGTACTGAGCATCCATCCTCTTAACCAGCCTGACAAGTGGGCAAGGCAGGTGAACAAGCAGGTAGCAAAGTGAGGGGCAGAGAGAGGACAAGATTCAGCCAAGGCCTCATGGCACAGAAGGGGTTGAACTGGGGTTTGCTCCCACTTCTCCAGAAACCCAAGGCAGGACTTTCCCACAGTTCCCCGCAACTCCAGTGAGTAGTGGGGAAGAGGGAATTGCATACCTCCCCAAGAGCCGAAAGGTTTTGTTTGGCTAACACTTTTAGATTTTGTTTGACTAACACTTTTCTGAATTATGCATTTCAGTGTTGTTTGTGGGGCAAGTACTATTCAGTCCTCCATGGGCTCTCCATGCCTCCTCATTTACTTCTGAAGGCATCAGAGTTTGTCAGCCCAGTGTCACCCAGGAAATCTGTTCTTTGTGCCTCTGTCCTCTCCTCCCCTGATGCTCTCTGCACTCCCACCTGCTCTCACAGCTCTCAGCTCTGACACCACCCTCCCAGCCCTCATCCTTCATCTGTCCACACTGCTCTGCCTGGTGTGCCTTCTCCACCTTTCTTACCTGGAAAATGTTCATTTGTTCATTCATCATGAGCACACACACCAAACACATTATCCCCCATGGCAGGCACTGCTCTAGGTAGTGAGAATTCAAGAGGAGCTAAGACAGGGCCCTTCTCTAAAGAGGCCCAGCCTTCCCAGAGGCACATGCACATGTGTGACCAAACTTAGAACAACATTGAAGTACTCAGATATCACCTTTACTGAGACACTTGCTCACTAGCTAGGGCCCCTCCTGCGTGACCCCATCAATGGGCCTCTAGAAGGGCTCCTGTCACACTGTATTATGGAAATGTTTGAGCTGGAATCAGAAACAAAGATAAATTTATTTCAATATCCCTAAGGCTTAGCATAGTCCTGGTGCCTATCAGGTTTGGTTGAATAAATGAATGAATGAATGCCACTATCAGTTGTTCTTTGGTGGATATGCCTATCTATACACACAAGGTGGTGTGTATATGTGTTTCTGTTATGCTAACCAACCCTGTGGACATTTACTACCTGCTCACCCTGCGTGGAGCCAGTGGACAAATGAGGCATGGCTCCTGGCTGCGATGGCAGGGGCAACAGGGTGGGCGGAGCCATAAACACATGGCTGTACCCAGCAGTGTGCACTCCTGCCCTTGGGGGAGATGCGCCTTTTCGCCTGAGCTGTGCCATTTCACTTGTATCCCCGCATGCTCATTGACAACGTGCCTGGTGTGTCCCTCAGACCCATCATCTGGGAGTCATGTGGCAGTGAGTTAGATGATACAACAATATAGCCTTGAGCAAAAAGAAGTGAAAAGGAAAAAAGGAAACTTCTGTCTGTGTAGCAGGAAGTGTGAGAGTGGTCCAGAAAACAGGAACAGCGATGAGGAGAGAACAGAAGAGAGGAAATGGAGAAACTCAAGCAGGGCCTGGAAGGGGGCCTGGACAGTGACTGTGAAATTGGAGTAAATTGGAAAATAATAGGTGCCAGCAGCAGGGTGACACAGCAGTGCCAGCAGCGGTGCTGCAGGCTCCATGCCCGCACAGATGCCCCCCACTCTCTCCCCTCCTCCCGCCTCCCTCACTCGGTGCCACCTCCCAGAGGTGCAGAGACTAAAGGTCTTGCTCGCCCAGCAGGCAGCACGTGGATGGGAAGTGGCATTTGGTAGAGCCCTGATCAGGAGTGAGAACACCACCGCTTCCCCAAATTGGTTTTCCGACAGTAAATTATAATTGCTCTGAGTGTTCTAGAACGTGGGGACTGAGATTAATTACAGCCCCGTATCCTATGGCGCTCTGAACTTTAAGCACAGCATGGTGTGCAGGTTGTTAATAAGAAGGAGGATCTGGGAGGACTTTTCAGATGAGCAAATAAAGAAGAAAAACAATTTGAATTGGCTTCTGCACCTGCCAAGGGGGCCCCTCTGGGCCTGGAAGAATGTTTGCATCCTCCCAACCTGACCCGGACGATTGAGGGTGATCAGAAGCACACAGTGGCTCCCAGTGCGTGGGGACCTGCAGCAGGCCTCCACTAGTCTGGCCCACAGTGGATCCAACCATCATGTAGGTCAGCCCCTTATGGGACTAAGAAGGCCAGTGGTCACAAATTCAGATGTCAGGAAAGGAAAGGCAACAAGTGGGGCTTGCAGGCAGGAGACACAATAGGGAATGGTGGAAACGGCAGAATGGCGGGGGGAGCCATTCCTTCAGGCACCAACTCAACTTGGTTCCAGGTAACCCACATTAATTATGTGGAAATGAATCTGGGCTGCTGAGACTTCAAGAGCAGAATTCCAGGTTTCTACATAAAATATCTCTATTTTTATAGTTGGAAGTTCATGATACAGTTAACATATTTTATGGGGCCAAATAAAATATATCCGGGCTGAAATTTGGTCCAGGGGCCACCATTTGGAAACCTTTACATTCTAAACCTGTGTCTTTGGTCAGGTAAATGGTAGGTTGGACCTCTCTCCTTCCAGGGAGAGCAGAGCTGCCCCCTATGCCTTTGGCTCCTTTACTCCCACCCGTTCTCTCTGACTTGCCTGCTTATTAAACTCCTTGCCAGCATGGAGTACACAGCCTGTACTCAGAGCAACTAACAAAAAGCCCACAAAGGAAGTGCTCAGACAGTATTTGTAGAAGGAATGGGTTAACTTACAACCTCTCTGGTTTTGCTCATTCTCTTCCCTGTACCTCAACAGTCCTAATTTGAAACCTGACACATGCAATCAGTCCAAGCCAGTCTCTCCTCTGCCTGGGCAGCTGTGGGTCAGGTGAGGAAAGTCAAAGCCGGCAGGAAAAAATGACTGGCACAAGGCCAGGCCAGGAGCCAGCAGCCTAATGTCTGGAGTAGGCCTTTGTGAGGTGGGCCCCTGACCCCTCCCTGCTCCCTCTTGCACAGCCCGTACAGTGGGGGCCAACCTTCCCCACCCCAGCCATCCTGGGGAGAGAGCAGCCACAGCACGAGTCCCCAAATCCCACTTCCCCAGCTGCAGGCCTAAGCACTGCCTCCACGCCAGCCTGAACTCAGCTCAGAATGTACTGGGAAAGCCACTCATGTAACAGAACACAGAAACTACTCTTTAGAATGTGAAATTAATTTATTCTATTAGAATGGCTGCTCTATCTCTCTGCTGCTGGCTCTGAGGGTGAGGCTCCCTCTGCCAAGGCTGATTTGAGCCCAGGACCTGGCTAAGACCAGCTATGACCCACCCGCCCCAGGGCAGCTACTTGCTGAGATGGTGATTCTGGGGTATCACCTGGATGCAAGAAAGAGATTGGAGGGAGCAGCACCTTATGCTGGGGGCTGGCTTCCCTCCCTCCCTCCTTCTCCTCAGTGAAACCCAGAAAGTGAGAGAAGAGACCACCCAGTGGGAAAGTGAGACAGGGAGTGTAGAGGTCAGGGCCATGGGCTTCAGAGTAAGACAGACTTGAACCTGAGTCCAAGCTCCAGTGTGTACTGTGTGACCTTGTTCCTACCCTTTCGCCTGCCTCTGCCTCAGCTTCCATCTCTACAAAATCAGGATATGGAAAAGAATACAAAGCCCTTACTTGTCTAGCCTAAGAATGCTAAGTATCTTACATATGTCAGATTGTTTAATCCTAACAACCCTATAAGATACTTACTATTATTATTGGCTCCGTTTTATGGAAATAGAAATTGAGGCTCAGAGACACACATTGGGTGGTACAAGGTAGCAAAACCAGTAAACAGTGGGACTGTGATCAAACGTAACTACACATAACTCTAAAACCCATAGTCAGCTTTCCTTACTTTTAAGGAAATCCAAACAAACAAAACATGATTTAGAACCGGAAAGTGTCAAAGCCATACAGAGCAAAGCCCCCTCCCCTCACCAGCCGCCCACCTCATCCCTCTCCATGACTTCCTTCTGCATCGCTTACTGCACTATCCAGTGTCTTCAGGCACAGACAAGCCAACAGCCCAAGCTTCACCCCTCTCTTTTATGTAAGGTCAGATATTATACATGTTGTTCTGGATACTGGTGTTTAATTTATAAATAATTTTAGACTCGAGTGGAAGCTACAAATATACCACAGACATTCCATGTACCCTTCCCTCAACCTCCCCCAAAGACATCTTATATAGCCGTATAAGCAAACAGGAAATGGAAGGGGGAAATACAAGTAAACTGCAGACCTTATTCATATTTTAATAGGCTTGACCTGCACTGATTTTTTTATGGCTTTTTAGGATTTGATTTGGGCTCTGTGAAGTTTTGCCACTTGTATAGATGTGTGTAAGCACCACCTCTGTCAGGACTCAGAACTCCCAGTGCTGCTCTTGCAGTTCCATGCTCCCCCATCCTACCTGCTGGTGACCACGGGCTGCTCCCCATCACCATCTGTGTCACTTTTAGGATAATAGACAATAAACAAAATCACGCAGCATGCAACCTTCGGGAGCGGCTTTCTTTACTTGGCGTACAGCTCTTGAGACCCATTCAGCATGTGGCATGCATCAATAGTTCATTCCTTGTCCTTGCTGAGGAGAATGCCACTGTTTGAATGTAGCACAATTCCTCTCCCATTGGAAGGTCCTTGGGCTGTTTGCATTTTTTAGCTATTACAAGTAAATCTATTACGAATATTTTTGTCTAGGTTTTGTATGAGCCATAGGTTTCCAGTTTTTCTAAATACCTCAGAAGTGAAGTGCCTGGGTCATATGGTTCATGTGAGAAACGGCCAAACTGTTCCAGATTGCTGGTTGTGTCCTCACCAGCACTTGAGATTGCCACTATTTTTTTAATTTTAGCCATTCTGATAGGTGTGCAATGGTATCTTGTCATGCATTTTATTTATTTTTTACTTAAAACAGCTTGGGGATGTTTCTATTCTTTTTGGAGCCGATGAGATATTTCTATATAAAAATGGAAAACTACTCATTTTTTTCTGTGTCTGCATCATACTTCCTTGTATGGATACACACCAACATTTCTTTAATCTAGCTTTGACTATCTTTTGAGGTATTACCAACCTTTGCTATTTCAGACATTCCAGCCCCAACTCTCAGCTGCCTTTGCAAATATCACAGGAGCCACGAATGCACATCTTGTCTTTGCCAGTAAAGGACTTTATTAACAGCTTTTTATTGTGAGTGAGAGAAGCCTAATTTGAAGCATCTTAAATTAAAAGGCAGGAATGATTGGGTCAGGAGACTCAAAACCAGGTCCCCAGTGGCACCAGCCCTTGCTTGAGCTCCCTCGTCTCTCCTTTCCCATCTCTGGGGCTGCCCCTCTCTCCACAGGACAGCAAGCGTGGCCTCCAGGAGTGTTATGTTGGACAGCTCTGTGCACTGTGGGGAACTGCCTCTCTTTGTCAGATCTGAATCACAGGTATCAGAAAAGTGTTCTAGCCCAGGTGGGGGTGGGACAGTGTCAACCAGTCCTGACCACTGCAGGTAAAGCAGGTCCTGAGATGACTGCGCAGAGGCGGCATAGAAAATGACCCCAAAGACAAAGGTTTCATTGACAAAGGTCCTCTCTTGGCATTGACCATATCAGATTCATTCTCACACCTTCCAACACAAACAGCCATGCTCAGCACACATTAGATGCTGAAGGCATGCAGCTGGTGCTGAGCAAGATTTGTGTCGATCAGTCAGGCATTCTAGCAAATTTCCTGTCAGTTCTTTGCATGCTGGGGGAACCCACCATTTAAAATGATGCCCTTAAATTCCTCTGAGAAGCAGGCTTTCTTCACCTAACTGTGCACAGCAGGGTTGACTTAAAGTGGGGTATGCCTGCAGTCTCCCTCCTGGGGAAACCTCCGATTTTCCTGACAACCCATTGAGAGAGGCAAGGATATTGCCAGGGCAAATGGCTAATGAATGTGAAAGCACTCTCTGACCTGTAGGTGGTGCATAAATGTAGGGCCTCGCCATGGCTATTATGATTATCCTTATTTCATCTCTTCTTTGAAGAGCTTTACACTATAATTTTGCAAGTGGAATTGGAGACATCTCTCTTACAGCTCAACCTCACACCTCTTCTCCAAGCTCAGCCCTGGGTCTCAACATCCTGGCCCACCAGCCTCTTGCTTCTGTTAGCGGCACCTAAAGAGACATCCATTGCCAAGGGCTTCTTGGATGGGAACACAGCAAGGCACTGCGGTGGGGGCTTCTTGGGGCACACCTAACCATCTCTAACCCTCCCTATGCCAGAACAACCCTTTCTGCCTAAATTTAAGGATTCCCCTAACTGTGTGCCTCGCCCTGTGCTGGCTGTTGGGCTCCCAGGAAGGCAGTGTCTCCAGCTCACTGCTTCCTCATCAGTGAAGGCAGGTGCAGAGTTTTCCTGAACGAGGGTTGGGAAGATGCTATGGGACCTTGAGGGAAAGAAGATAAACATTTGAATGACACTATTGACCTCAGCAACCTCAAGCCTTTCCAATCCAAGGGCCCTCTTAGTTTTTCCCGAAGTCCTTCCTCTCCTTCTCTACCTCCTCCCTAACTTTCTCCAGATCCTTCTGCTTCTTTCCTTTCCCCACCTTCAGTCCACATCCTTCTCACCCCCCAACCCCCTGTGTGGCTCTGCAGAGAGTCCCACGGCCCTCCCCTCCCTTCACCTGCTCTGCTGGGCCACAGTGAGACGTATTTAGCCCTAAGAGCCTCGGTCATAAATCAGAGCCTCTGAGGGCTCTATCATTTTTATTGCTCCCCTGTGAACATCCTGTCATTCTCTCTGGGTTTCAGACATCGACAAGCTTGGACTCACGGCCCTACGCCCAGCCACGTATGCACTGTGAGGCCTCCCTATCACAATTTTTGGCAGACACCCCCAAAAAAACAGTAAACATCGAATTTACATTATTAACTAGAGTCTTCCAGGACCTCATGACTCCCGTCCTTCCTTCTTCATTCCCATGGGGCAGCACCTCTCAAGGACTCCCCGTAGCCGTGACTGAGACTGGACAATGGTGCTGGTGACCAGCCAGAGCCCTTCCCCTAAGAAAGAGATCCTAGTGCGTTAGAGCAAACACCAGGCTGGCGTCGGGAGTCTTTGCATCGACTGTTTATGGTGCATCGGAATGTCAGTGAGAGGGCAATAGCAACCAAAAGGAAGTGTTATATTGTGGGGGTAACACACTGCAATGGTTAATAAACCCAGGGTGTCTGGAGTCGAGGAAAATATACAGGTCACTAGGACCTTGAGGACATACAAACTGAGGAGAGCAATTGCTGCCGGCAGTTTACAGTCCCGCCACCTTGAGTGGGGGGAGCTGAGAATTGGTGGGAGCTGACCAAATGAAGCAAGTATCCCAGCAGAGCCTGGCCCATGCACGAGCTCTCCCATCTCACAACAGAACACCAAATGAGGAAAGTCACACCTGAGTGCAGCTCTTAGAACTTGGACATGAACCCACATATGTTCCACCTAGTTCTATCTTTGGGGCTTGGGAAAGGTCTGTGCTATGCACAACACGGAAAGTTGAAGGTGGAGCATTTGAGATCTATGGTTTCTCCCACTGACTTGGGCTGAAATCAGCCTAGATTATGCCATGTGGCCACTCTTCCTTACAGACCTACCCCTTCTAGTGATTGGCATTGCTGCCTGAGAAAGCTTTGGCCCAGGGACCCTTGTCAGTCAACTTAGGTGCAGAGCACTTGTGTCAATTTGATGCTGAGATTTGATACCTACCTATCTTATTTCTCACGAGTGTTAGTTGGACCCTCCTGAAGGGGGGTGGGGGGGAGGGAGTTGGAATAAAATAGGAAGTCAAAAGGTGCAATGCGTGTATTCCTTCAGATCTTAGTTATTGAAATCTACTATGCGCCAGCTTCTGTGCTAGGAGCTAGGGTTAAAACAGCAAACACACAGACCCAGAAAATAAGTAAATCAGCCCCTGCTTTCATGATGTTTGAATTCTAGTTCCCCGAATGTTTTCTAAAAAGCTGATGACCCTGAGGATAAAATTTAAAGTTTTTTTCTTCCTTAAATCTGTCTTCCTCCCCTTGCATTTCCAACTATAAAATGGTTAGTACAATAAAACACTTAAACCTCTGAACTTAAAATGTAGTTCAGAGGGAAAGATAAATATGTTACCATTAAAGTGGAAACATTGTTAAACAAATCCACTCACTATTTCATAGTCAAGAACTACACAGCAAATCTCTATGTTAGGTACAAACAAGATTAAAATAATCAGCATGGCAACCATGTAAACATTGTTCAGGAAAAAAAGGAAAGAAAAGTAAGAAGCAGATAAGGAATCCAGTCCAGAAAAAAAGTAATTTCAAATTAAGAAAAAAACATTTCTTCTATTAAAATAAAACATAATAAAAAATAAATGTATGAAAATAAGAACCTAGCCCTGGCCAGATGGCTCAGTTGGTTGGAGCATCATCCTGTAAATTAAAAAGTTTTTGGTTCTATCCTCAGTCAAGGTGCATATGATGTTTCACTCTCACATCAATGTTTCTCTCTCTCTCTCTCTCTCTCTTTCTCTCTCTCTCTCTCTCTCTCTCACACACACACACACACACACACATCAATGTTTCTCTCTCTCTCTTCATCTCCCTTCCTCTCTCTAAAATCAATGAACAAATTCTCTGGAGAGAATTTTTTTAAAGCCTACAAATCAGATGATAAAACAATAGAACAACTCCTTTTTGTAGCCAAGCCCAGGGCAAACAATAAGGGACAGTGATCCCTAAAAGATAGGCAAATGAGATGAGCCTCGCAATAGCACAGAGTTCCACCTGGAGAGCTCTCAGGCACAGCACATGCAGGTGCTCTCGCAGGACTCAGAACAGCGCCTGACCCCCAGGCAGAGCCCACAGTCATTTAGAAGGTTTTGCTTCAAGTTGAGGAATAAAATTAGCTCAGGACTAAATGTTCCCCGGGCCAGGCTTAGCAAAGTTTATAAACAAGACACAAAAAGACTGAGTTCTTAAGAAACAATTATATTCCAGAACAAAGCTCAATAAAGTACGTGGAATATAAAAATATTCAGCACCATAAGATAAAATTTGAAATGTCAGACATCCAATACAAAATTATCAAAGAAGCAGGAAAAGATAAGGAGAAAATCTGATCAATCAAACCTGACGTAGGAATGACACATACCATAATTAGTACATAAAGACATTTCGACAGTAATTAAAACCACATTTCTTATGTTCAGGAAACTGAAGGGGAAAAAATGTAAAGACTGGTGATATAAAGAACAAAATCAACATCCTTGATATAAAACTATAATGTCTAAGATGAAAAGTACACTAAATGGGATTAACAACAGATAATCACAGAAAATGAATACTCATAAATTTTAAATATAGCAATCAAAGCCATCCAGAATGAAACATGAAGAACTAAAAGTTTTCAATATATAAACAAAGCATGACTTACAAACAAGTGCAAGTAACCTAACAGATGATTAGTCAGAGTCTGATAAAGAAATAAGAGGAAGATATTTGAGAAGATAAAGATCAAAACTGCCCCAAATTTGATTAAAAAAATAAAACTACCTACACAAATATCCAAGAAGCTAAACAAACCCTAAGGTCAGGAAACATGAAAAATACACCAAATATATGTTAATCAAATTACTTAAAATTAATTACAAGGGGAAATAAGAGAAGCCAATGGTAATACAAGAATGCATTTCACAGCTGTTTTGGTCAATAACATGTTGGTGAATGATGAACTGCATATTCAACAGTGGAATAGCACATAGTCTAGGTGGGTAGTAGGCTATACCATCTGAGTTCGTGTAAGTGTACTCTATGATGTTCGCACAATAACAAAATTGCCTAACAATGCATTTCTCGGAAGTTATCCCCATCATTAAATGGGGCATTACTCTATAGACAGGAATAAGTATAGCAACAGGTTTTTTCACAAAACCAATAAGACCCTCCCAAAAATGGAGCAGCATCTTGAAAGTGTAGAAAAAAAAAGACCTGCAAACCTATAATTCTATACCCAGCAAAATCATTCTCCCCAAATAAAGGCAAAGTAAAGATTTTGAATGAATACATCACTGCTAGATCTATCATATAAGAAATAAGATAAAAAAGTATTCAGGCAATAGAGAAATGATACCATAAAGAAATTAAAATCTATACAAAAAAAGTGCTAAAAATAATAACTATATGACTAAACATCAAATATTTTATTATTTAAAATTATTTAAATTGTTTAAAATAAAAATAATCACAATGTCTTATAGAGAATATATATATATATATATATATATATATATATATATATGCTAGTAAGTAAAATGTATATATATATATATATATATATATATATATATATATATATGCTAGTAAGTAAAATGTATACCAACAATAGCCCCAAAGCTGGGAAGGAGAAAGGAAGTACATGGTTGTAAGGTTCTTGGTACATGGTTCTTAGATGATGCATGAAATTTTGTAATATTAAGTAAGGTGGACTGTGGTGAATTAAAGGTTTATACCAGAAACCTAAAAGCGAGACTAAAATAACAAAATCTATAATAATAAAAGTGTAATATGCTAATTATACTGGACTAGAGGCCCGGTACATGAAATTCATGCACAGGGGGTGGAGGGGTGTCCCTCAGCCCAGCCTATACCCTCTCCAATCTGGGACCCCTCAAGGGATGTCCAACTGCCTGTTTAGACCCGATCCCGGTTACAGGCAGTCAGACATCCTTCTCACAATCCAGGACTGCTGGCTCCAAACTGCTCACTTGCCTGCCTCCCTGATTGCCCCTAACAGCTTCTGCCTGCCAGCCTGATCACCCACTAACCACTACCCTGCCAGCCTAATTGATGACTAACTGCTCCCTTGCCACCTGTTTGCCCCCAACTTCCCTCCTCTGCTGGCCTGGTCACCCCTAATTACCCTCCCTTTTGCCCTGATCCCTCCCCTGCTGGCCTGATGTCCCACAACTGTCCTTCCTTGCAGGCCTGGAACCTCCCAATGGCCGTCCCCTGCTGGCCATCTTGTGCTGGCCATTATTTGTCCACATGGGGGCAGGATATTTGACCACACGGGGGCAACCCTTTTGTGTGTTGGAGTGATGGTCAATCTGAGTATTACTCTTTTATTAGCTAGGATAGAGGCCTGGTGCATGGGTGGAGGTCAGCTGGTTTGCCCTAAAGGGTGCCCTGGATCAGTGTGGGGGTTCCCTTGGGGCATGGGGCAGCCTGGGCAAGGGGCCTGTGGTGGCTTACAGGCCAGCCACACCTCCCAGTGACCCAAGCAGAGGCCCTGGGATCTGGGATTAATTTATGTTCTACAATTGAAACTTTGTAGCCTAGAGTGGAGCCAAGCCTTCTGCTCGCTCCATGGAAACAGCCATTTCTGTTTGAAACTTTGTAGCCTAGAGTGGAGGCCTAGGCTAGGGCTGCAGAAGCCTGGCTTCCTCCATTGCCCTGGCAACCCTAGCCTCTGCTCTCTCCAGCTCCGTGACCACTGCCATTTCTATTGGGATATATCTTCTATAATTGAAACTTTGTAGCATTGAGTAGAGGCCTAGGCTGGCAAGGGCAGGCAGAAAGGTTGGCTTCCTCCATTGCCGGGGAAACCCAAGCCTCTCTGCTGCTCTCAGTGGCTGCAGCCATCTTGGTTGGGGTTTATTTGCATAATCTGCTCCTGATTGGCTGATGGGCATGGCTGTGGGCATGGCCTGATTAGAGGTATGGTCAATTTGCATATTACTCTTTTATTAGATAGGATATCCTTCCAGGAGTCCTTTCAAACGGAGCCAGGGCTGTGAGGGAAGCCCAGGTTCCGGGTGCCAAAGAGAAGCTGGTGCCAGCAGCTAGGGAAAGAAGGCCTACTGTTGCATCAGTTTTGTGCATCTGGCCTCTAGTCTTACTTAATAATAGACAAACATGTAAATTGACCATACCTCTGCTATACCCATAGCCAATCAGAGTGAGTATGCAAGTTAACCCAACAAAGATGGCAGTTAATTTGCATACATAGGCACCCAGTGCCTGTGTCCCAGGAACATCCTGGCACCCAGGTTACTGTGAGGTAAGCCATCAGAGCCCAGGGGGCAGGGGAGGAGCCATCGATAGGCTGATTGCAGGGCGCTGGGGGTCCCCTGGACAAGGTCCCCTGCCCAAGACTAGAAAGCCTCGATCAGAGGCTTTCTAGCCTTGGGCAGGCTGGGGCTGGGGCAGAGCCAGTGTTTGGCCAATCACAGGGCGCTGGGGGTCCCCCAGGTAAGGTCCCCTGCTCAAGGCCAGAAAGCAGACCAGGGGTGAGCCGTCAGTAGCACATTCCCTGAGGGCTTCCAGTATGTGAGAGAGGGCAGGTTGTGCTGAGGGACCACCCACCCCCAGTGTATGAATTTCATGCACCAGGGCCCTAGTAACTAAATAGAAAGGAATAGCTGATAAACAAACAAAGAGATAAAGAGATTACCAAGGATGCAAGGAAACTTTTGGAAGTAATGTGGATGTTCATTATATTGATTTTGTTATTGGTTTCAAGGTGTATTCATGTTAAAACTTAGCAAACTGTCACTCTAAATCTTTGCTAATAATATATATATAATTCTAGGAGAAAGGGAAGAACATATTCAAAATTCTTATGGAAAGAAAATGTAAGCCAAGATTATTGTCTAGAGTCAAAATTTCATTAAAGAATAGAGGCCCCAGGAAGACTTCCAAGAAAGAATTGGAGGAATTGCGGTTCAAATGCTCCCTAATTAAAAAAGTAATCTTATGACAAAATACAGCAAGTAGTGGTAGAAATCCAGTGGTAGAGACTTATTAATAAACCTTCCAATATCTAGTTTTTCTCTTTCTTTGGTCATAAGAATCCCTGGTCAAATTGTCAGTGAGTTATAAGATTATATTCCTTAGCCTTTATTGCAGCTAGTTGTGGTCAAGTCATCAAATTTTATACTAACTCTAAAAGATATATGCACCCTTTGTTCATTGCAGCATTATTTATCATATCCAAAATATGGAAGCAACCTAATTGCCCATTGATAGATGAAAGGATCAAGAAGATGTGGTATAGGCCCTGGCCAAGTAGTTCAGTTGGCATTGGCCCCATGTGCCAAGCTTGCTGGTTCAATCCCCAGTCAGGGCACATACACGAGTCAAACAGTGAATGCATAAGTGAGTGGGATACCAAATCAATGTTTCTCTTTCTCCCTCCTCTCTCTCTAAAAATCATTAGATTTAAAAACAAATTTAAAGAAGTGGTACATATATACAATTGAATATTACCAGTCATAAAAAAGAATAAAATTTTGTAATTTGCAACAATATGCATGGACCTCTTATGCTAAGTGAAATAAGTCAGAGATAGACAAATAGCATATGCTTTTACTTACATGTGAAATTTTTAAAAAAATAAATGAACAAACAAAACAGAAACAAACTCATAAATACAGAAAACAAATTGATGGTCACCAGATAGGATAGGGCTTTAGAGGATGGGTGAAAAAGGTGAAAGGGATTAAAAAGTGAAAATTGCCAGTTATAACGATAGTTACAGCAGAGGGAATATAGTCAATAATATGTAATGACTATGTATAATGTCAGATAGATAGTAGACTTATTGGGGTGGTCACTTTGTAAATTATATAAATGTCTAATCACTATATTGCACACCTGAAATTAGTATGATGTTGTATGCCAGCTATAACGGAAAAATAAATTAATTTTTAAATAAATAAATAAATTGTTTTTTTTTAAGTCACCAAGTTTTAGCCAAGAGTATCTAAGCAGAGATAGTGTGTGCAACTTTCAGGAAGTCTAATGAAAGGGGAGGGAGATACTCATCTTCAGCCTTCCTCTATCCTGCTCCCAACAAGGTAACTGTGATTGGAGGGAGTTCTAGCAGCCTAGCCAGCTTAAACTGTGAAGACAGATGCTAAGCCCTGGTGATGACAGAGAAGTCAGCTGGAAGGAGTGTGGCTACCTAATAAATTTGTGCATCTGCCAAACCTCTCTGGACTTGCTGCTTCAGGCTTACTTAATATGAAAAAATAAACTTTTTTTAAGTTACCATTTGTTGTTATTTTGTTGTGACTTGCAGTGGAACAAAATTCCAACCTATATGTCTATCTGGAAAAGCTATGGTTTTATACACAGAGTTCACTAAATATTTTTCGATACTTAACAACTGACATAAGTATGCCCATGAAATGGAATAAAAATGTTGTGGAGTTTAAAAATTATAAATACTAATATGACTAGCAATATCGGACAGGAGGATGGAAAGAGGGTAAGTGTGAGAATGCTGATCTCCTCATCTCTGGCAGGAAGTTAATCAATACTGTGTGCATTTAAAATACGTCATTTTATAACTGACTCCGGCCTCCTGTTTTCTGTAATCCCTTAGAGGGGATCCGTTAGAAAATGGTATCTCTTGTGCTGAAGAAATATCTGTCTAAATGAAGCAATTCCTTCCACTTCACTGTAGTTTCTTTTTCTTCTTTTAAACTAAAATAAAATTAAATCGAATACTCTTTTTATTAAAAAGTAATTTGTGTGGTGTGATCTCACTTTATATTCCTGGCCATACAGACTTCTATTGGGATTATTTGCATTGTTGATTTATGGGATATGTTCTGTGGAATTATTCGCTTTTTTTTCTTGGTAGTTTTCTTAATTTCTTGAATTCTTTATAACTAGAGGTGGTCCCTGGTGGCTGCCAACTGCTGGCCAGGGCCTCCCTCCCTTCCCTGGTCAAACTCCCAAACTCCCAGTAAAAGGGACAATTTGCACACAATGCTTTTATTACATAGGATAAGCATGTATTACTTTTTAATATCAATGGGGTTATAGTGTACATTCTGCTGTATTCACCCAGTTATTACCAAGGGTACCTCTCGAAGTCACTGATTAATACTCTATAGCATGGATGCACTTAATTTATCTAAACACTTCTTTATACCTTATCTATCATTCAAGTTTTTTAAACATCCTATCTCACCTTTTTACATCACAACTTCTTGGTAGCCTAAATTATATGCACATTTTAAACCTTAAGAGTTGAGCTGGTGCTGCCTGTGTGCTCGTTTGGTGCGGAACCGGTGCCTCTTTTGTGAAGCGGCAGCTGAGGAGACTCGGGCGCTCGCCATGGCTGACGAAAAGCCCAAGGAAGGAGTCAAGACTGAGAACAACAATCATATTAATTTGAAGGTGGCAGGGCAGGATGGTTCTGTGGTGCAGTTTAAGATTAAGAGGCACACACCACTTAGTAAACTAATGAAAGCCTATTGTGAACGACAGGGTTTGTCAGTGAGGCAGATCAGATTCCGATTTGACGGGCAGCCAATCAATGAAACAGACACAACTGCACAGTTGGAAATGGAGTATGAAGATACAATTGATGTGTTCCAGCAGCAGACAGGAGGTGTCTACTAAAAATGGAACCTGCTACTTTACTCCAGAACTCTGTTCCTCCAGACCAAGAAGAAATTCTCAATTAGAAAACTGCAATTTGGTTTCAACACATCTGACTACTACAGTATAGTTTTCTCTATTCTTTAATTTTCCGCTTTCCCATTCCTTTATTGTACATAAAGTAACTGATGTATGTGCACAAACATTTGCATTTTTTTCACTAAATGGCCAATTGTATGTTTTGATCTACATCAAATGGAGATGGGATAGGGAAAAATACTGGTTCTATGAAAACACCCCTTTCTCCATTAGTGGCATGCTCATTCAGCTCTTATCTTAATATTCCAGTAAGTTATTTTGCTCTCACTGTTTAACAAACAAACAAACAAAAAAATAACAATATAAAAATTCTTGCATACCTTGTTTGATTGGGGAATTTTAATGTTTTCCATTTATCATTGTAAAACCAAGGACAATTTTATAACTTTTTTGTATGTAGCTGTTACATGTAGGGCAACCTGTCTTTAAGTAGGGATAACTTACTCTAAAAAAATGAATCCTAGATAGTTTTCCCTTCAAGTCAAGTGTCTTGTTGTTTAAATAAACTTCTTGTTTAAAAATAAATAAATAAATAAATAAATAAACCTTAGGAGTTGAAAGAGCAGTGTTAATTATACTCCCACCCCACTACACATGAGAGGGCCCACTTTCCCTTTCAAGTCACAAATACCACAATTTAAAAACATTTTAATTGATTTTCAAAGAGAGCATGGGAGAGGGAGAGAGAGAGAGAAACATCAATGTGAAATCAAAACATCAGTCATCTGCCTCTTGCACACCTCCTACAGGGGACCACCACCTGGGCATGTGGCCTGACTGGAATCAAAGCAGCAACCTTTGGAGGCACGGGATGACACCCAACCAGCGGAGCACATTGGCCAGGGCTGAGAACATTTTTAAATTGTGCCAATTTGGTTTAAAAACTAATATTTGTTCTTATTTTAATTTTGATAATGATAATTAACGTTATTCCTTTTATCCCTATTTGTTAGGAAAGGCCTTTTTTCCTATGATCTTGGTTATGTGGCTTTTCCCTGCCCATTTATCTATCATGCTGTCTTTTTCTTATCAACTCATAAAAAGCTCCTTTTAGATAAGACTATCCATCTTTTATAACATATGGCATAAACCTTCTGTTCCAACATTTATCATGTATCTTTTCATTTTGTTTATGATATCTGTTTCTAGATATAAATGCTTAATTTTCATGTAGTATATATTACTTTTACCATAACACTGAAGTCATTTTTTTATTTTTTATCGTTATTGTTCAGTTTATTAATTACATTGTTCCCTTTTTTATCCCCCCTATAGCTCCCCTCCACCTGGTACCCATCCCACCCTCCACCCTCACCCCCCTTCCACTGTCCTCTCCCATCGTTGCATGATTTTTGTCCAGTCTCTTGCTGCACTTCCCACACCCCCTTTCTCCCCAAGAATTGTCAGTCCATTCCCTCTCTATGTCCGTGATTCTGTTACATTCACCAGTTTATCCTGTTCATCAGATTATTAATTCACTTGATTTTTAGATTCATTTGTTGATAGATGTGTATTTGTTGTTCATAATTTACACTTTCATCTTTTTCTTCTTCCTCTTCTTAAAGAATATCTTTCAGCATTTCATATAATATTGGTTTGGTGGTGATGAACTCCTTTAGCTTTTTCTTATCCATGAAGCACTTTATCTGACCTTCAATTCTGAATGATAGCTTTGCTGGGTAGAGTAATCTTGGTTGTAGATTCTTGCTATTCATCACTTTGAATATTTCTTGCCACTCCCATCTGGCCTGCATCGTTTCTATTGAGAAATCCGCTGACAATCTTATGTGTGCTCCCTTATAGGTAACTAACTGTTTTTCTCTTGCTGCTTTTAATATTCTCTCTTTGTCTTTTGCTCTTGGCATTTTAATTATGATATGCCTTGGTGTGGTCCTCTTAGGGTTCCTATATATTGGGGTTCGGTGAGCTTCTTGGACTCCTAAGTCAATTTCTTTCACCAGGTGTGGGAAGTTTTCAGTCACTATTTCTTCAAATAGGTTTTCATTGTCTTGCTTTCTCTCTTTTTCTGGCACCCCTATAATTCGGATGTTGGTATGCTTGAGGTTGACCCAGAGGCCCCCTTACACTATCTTCAATTTTTTGGATTCTTTTGGTTTCTTGCTTTTTCAGCTGAGTGGATTTTACCTCTTTGTATTTCAAATCTTTAACTTGATTCTTGGGTGCTCCAGAGCACTTTTAGGTCTTTGTATAATATTTTTTATTTCAGTCAGTGTATGCTTAATTTCTAGTTGGTCCTTTTTCATATCCTTGAGAGTCTCTTTCATATCCTTGAGGGTCTTGTTCATTTCCTTGTAGGACTCATTCATTTCCACGTTGGTCTTGATCATTTCCACGTTGGTCTTGATCATTTCCTTGCAGGTCTCATTCATATACTTGAGGGTCTCATTCATTTCCTTGTCGGTCTTGCTTATTTTTTTATAGGTCTCGACCTTTTGTAGGAGCCTCTTGAGAAGCCCTATAACCGTGGTTTTGAATTCCATGTCCATTCGTGTTTTTTTTCCCTCCATTTCTTTCACATCTGATTTCTTTCCATGTCTCTGCATGGTGGCTGCTTCCCTGAGTTGGTCAATTAGCTTTTTGTGGTAGACGTCCTACAAGGGACGGTGGCTCAGACTCCCCAGTTACCTGAGGTGGATATGGGTTGCACAGTCTTGCTGAAGTTAAGCTCAGGTAAATCGTTGTTAGCACTTGGAGGGGTTGACGTCCAGGCCAATTGTCTGTGATGTTCAGCTGTGCTCAGGTTGGATGGGCAGAGTCTCCAGGCCAAGCAGACAGCATTAGCTCTGCCCTATGCGGCCCCAGGGACTCTGTGCTGCAATGGCTACCAGAACCTCTGAGAGAGAGCCGCTGCTGAGCTCCTCTCCCCAAATGAGTCTGCACACCCAACGTCTCACCCAGGGTCATAAAACAAAGCAGTCTGATGGTTTTCCGAATGAGAGAGCAAGTCGTGAGCACTCTCTACGTGGTCACGCAGCTGCGCTGTTCCCAAGTTCACGCGCAAGCTCGCCTTCTCTACAAGCCAGCAGGCCCCTGCAGCACCCGAGCTTCGGCGTGCCCTCCCACTGTCCAGTTTTTACCCCGTATGATAGTGGGTTCCCTGGATTTCGCCCAGAGCTGGAGAATCAGTCCAGTGGGACGTCTTTGTTTCCCCCGTTCTAGAAAACTGGCCGGTTTTCAGCCGCCTGCCCTATCCGCTGGCACGTGCGACTCCTCCAAACCTCTCTTCGAGCGTATCTTCAACGCTGTCCTCAGCTGCTCCTCCGAGTCACAGTGTCTTATCTTCACCTTTATTTGTGGAATTTTCACTCGGCCAGCTTTCTGGTGATTCTGGATGGTGTTTGTTCTTTTGTTAAATTGTAGTTTTAAAATTGCTGTGTATGATGGCAAGATAGGTGTTTTACCTATGCCGCCATCTTGGTTCTCTCTCTGAGGTCATTTTTTTAAAATGCTCAAAACAACAGGAAAGCAATGCTCCTGCCTGAAAGCCTCACTCCCCACCCTTCCCTCTACCTTTGAAGTCCAAGTTTCCCAAGGCAGCTTACAAAGCCCTCCACAAGCACTCTCCATGCCCTTCCAGGACCCTGCCCCTCCTCTGCAGACCAGCTCCCCCACACAGGAAAATCACTGTGGTTAAACTCACATCAAGGGACCTGGTTTCTTGGAGCTGAGCCTCCGCTGGCCCCTGCCCTCAACCAAAGGCCACTTTATCCAGTTTTCCCTTCTTCTCTAGAGAAGCTTCTCTGAGCCCCACTTCCTGCACACCAGCCAGAGGACTCTCTGTGGGCCCCATCACACCCTGAGCCCAGCTGGTCTTTGCCCAGTGTGCACCTGGATGCCCTCCAGATGCCCACCATACTGACTGGTCAGGGCCTGCATATTACACTGTTACTTATTTTTTTAATATATTTTTATTGTTTTCAGAGAAGAAGGGAGAGGAAGAAAGAGATAGAAATACCAATAATGCAAGAGAATCATTGATTGGCTGCCTCTTACACACCCCACACAGGGGATCAAGCCCGCAACCTGGGCATGTGCCCTGACCAAGAATCAAAGTGTGATTTCCTGGTTCATATGTTGGCACTCGACCACTGAGCCACGCCAGCTACGCAGTTGTTACTTATTTTTAATTTCACCCCTGACCTGGGCACTTCTCTATTGCCTGCACAGAATACACGTTAATTCTCCATTTACATTCATGTCCTCCAGACCACCAGCTTCCTGGAGGCAGAGCTGTGTCTTGTTCATCCTGTGTGACGAGATGAATGGATGAATGGGCTGAGGGAAGGTCCCCAGAGGGTTGTCAGCACAAGTATCTGGACAGGCCTGGCAAAAGGCCGAGACAGGTGACTTCTGAAAATGAGTGACATGTACATCTGATACCTGCTAAAGGCTTTACTTTCCCTTTCAGCACCCCCACTTACAAACATTCCATCACAGAAACAAATGAACCCGAACAACACCATAAACACATGCAACCACTTCCTCTCTATCACCTTCCTTCTACCATCAAGCATGTTCTCAGTTATTTCTGTTTTATGAATCACTCTCATATCCATCACATCCTTGTGATTCCTGAAGACTGCCATGAGGGAATCATATAACCATTTTACAGAAGATAAATCTAAACCCATGAGAGGCCAAACAAGTGGCTTGACTCTTATGATCTGAGATAATAAGACATATAGGCTTGGGCCCTGGAAACTCCTGGGATATTGTCTTGTCCAACATGTCCCTTCGGATGGCTGAGGGACTGTATCTCAAAGGACTAGCAGTGGTAGAAATCTGGTTATTCTCTCTCATCATTATTAATGGACCTCCCAATTAATGGGCCTTTCTCTCCTCTGGGCCCGTAGAGGCCACCTCACAAGAGCCTACCTGTTTTCTGGTTTGATATTTTAAGTACCTTGGAATATGAGATGCCAGCACTCCAGTATGCTCCAGTTACCAGCAGGAATAATTCCTTCTGTGACTTTTAGCAGTTAACCAGATGTCTCCTAATTCAACTACCTTAGTATAAATTGTTCTAAAATATTATTTTATAAATATACAGTCTCCAATAACAAATAGTATCTTTTTGTGAAATTAATTTCAATGTAGCCTTAACTAATACTGAATTGCTATGGAATTACATATTACATACACATTACAACAAAAGTTCATCATGATTAATGTTATTACAGTGAACACCAAAGGAATTAATAATGATTTGCAGTTATTATAAAGTGGTACTGGTGTAGGAAAAAAGGTTAAGTCTAATTAAATTCTGGCAACCACTTTAGGGCTCTGCAGCAAAGAGGACGCTGGGTTTTATGTTAATTAATTCTGTATGAAAGGTTGCTGAAGTGTTTTAACATTGTTCAAAGAGCCACTGTTTTACTACCAGTGTGAGTTTTGATTTTTCCCCCACGGTGACCTGTTGGTGTGGGTGAGGCATTGAATTCTTGGTGATCAGCAAGTATTAGGAGGCTGCGGTTCCTCACACTGCGTGGTGATGAGAGCAGGGTCTCAGGGCCCTGCCATAGCTCATAACTGCATCATGGGTTTCCTGAGTTGGCCTTCTGGTCAGGCACAGCTGCACAATAACCCCTTCACTTGGATGTAGTGGGCAGTGGGACATCCCAAAAGGGCCCTATCTTGCCCAAATCAGGGCTCAGATAATAGTGCCTGATCTTGCACTATATTATGAATGGAAGTCAGTCTGAGTGAGCTCCAAATTTAAAAGATTCAGGCTTTGTCATGGTTCTGTAGCTCATTTCCCTTGTAACTTGGGGCAAGTCATTCAAATTCTGAGTCTGAATTTCCTCAGACTTCACAGTATTGTTGTCAGGATTAAATCAGAAAACAGATAAGAAGGAGAGGTGGGAAGCTCTGAGAGGTAAACAAATTAATGTGGTTATTGGTGACAGTCTCCTGGATGAAGTTCCACTCTTAACACAGCTAATTCCAATACCCGACTTCAGGCTCCTCGGTGATGGGACCAGACCTTTAATTTAAATGTTGCACCTGTTTCATGCCACATAAATATTTAATCTAATATTTCAGATCATGACGTTAGGTGGAAAGTTGTTTCAATTAAAGCAGTTTTCAATCCTTTGACTTTTTAAGTAAATCGAAGCACACAAGTTGGTATCTCTGGTTGCCTCAAGTATAACTTAATTCTCAGCACAAAGTAAATGCTAAGTAGATTTTATTGAAAAAAAGAATGGGCCCAACCAGATGGCTCAGTGGTTTAGCGCTGACAACCTATGAACAGAAGGTAAGGGTTTGATTCTGGTCAGGGCTCATGCCCGGGTTTCAGGCTCAACCCTCAGTAGGGGGCATACAGGAGGCAGCTGATCAATGATTCTCTCTCGTCATTGATCTCTCTCTCTCTCTCTCTCTCTCTCTCTCTCTCTCTCTCCCTTCCTCTCTGAAATCAATTTTAAAAAACATATTTAAAATTTTTTCAAAGGAAAGGATGGATGGATGGATGGATGGATGGATGGATGGATGGATGGAAGGAAGGGCAGACATAGGATTTGTGATCAAGGTCAAATCTGACCCACTGAGCACTGTTCCTAGCATTCACATGCCTCCTGAGCACCTAGCAACTACCTGTCCTACACTGTTCATTTCTAATGTCTTCAACCCTGGACGCCTTCTCTAAGAACACACACAGCCTTACCCAAGCTGGCCTTTTCCTCCTCTGGGCCCATAGAAATGGAATGTTCTATCCCAGAGGCTTTAACCCTTGTGGGCATGAGAATTGCCTGGAGGGCTTGTTAAAATACAGATTGTTGTTGGGAGGAACCAAAATGGCAGCATGGGTAAACACCTATACTGCATCCTCACAAACAATTTCAAAAATACAACTAAAAGACAAAACGGACATCATCCAGAACCACTGGAAAGCTGGCTGAGTGGAAATTCTATAACTAGAAAGAAGATAAAAGGACACTGAGACTCAGAGGAGGTATGGAGGACAGAGATACTGAGACATGGAGACAGAGGTGCAAAGACACAGAGACACACGTGAGTCAGAAGGGCAGGCAGCTGAATACCTGGCTGGTTTTCTCCAACAGAGAGGGAGACAAAGGCTCCCCACTGTGCTGAACTCCAGTTCCGGGTGAGTCTCAGTGAACCTAGACTCATAAGAGATGAAACTGGACTGTCAGGAGAAAGTACACTGAGACTCAGGAGCTACAGAGGCACGTGAACTTGCAGAGGGGACACGTGGCTGGCACTCTCATTCGGGAAAAAAACAAAACCTCCAGACTGCACTGTACCTCAGTTCCAGATGATACTTTGGGTATCCAGACTCAGTTGGGCAAAACTCGAGGGTAGCTTTCTCTCAGAGGTGCGTGCAGCCATTGCCCCATGACATGGAGACCCAGGTGCCATTTAGGGTGGGACTGACAGGAAACCAAGGCTGACTGCTCAACCCTGAGACTCTACCCCATCCAATCTGAGCACAGAGGTTCTCCCAGCATAGACACAGCTGATCCTCATAGCCAATTGGTCTGGAGGTCAACACCTCCCAGTGATACCAACAACAATCTAGGCTTAACTACAAGGCTGAACACACAGCCCATAAAGGGGTGTACCAAGAGTCTCCACCTCAGGTAACTGGGGAGGCTGAGCCATTGTCCCTTAGAGAACACCTACCACACAAAGCTACTCAACCAACTCAGGGAAGCAGTGAAAATGTGTAGACAAGGAAACAGATCATAATTTAAAGAAATGAAGGAAAAGAAATGACATAAAGTTCAAAACCACGGTTTTAAGTTTTTCAAGAATTTCCTAGAAAAGGCCAATAAATTTAACAAGACCTTCGAGGATATGAAAAAGGACCAACTAGAAATTAAGCATACACTGATTGCAATAAAAAACATTTTAAAGAGACCTAATAGCAGACTAGAAGACTGCAAGAATCAAGTCAAAGATTTGAAATACAAAGAAGCAAAAACCACTCAGCCAGAAAAACAAAAAGCAAAAAGAATCCAAAAAATTGAAGATAGTTGTAAGGAGCCTCTGGGACAACCTCAAGTATGCCAACATCTGAATTATGGGGGTGCCAGAAAAAGAGAGAGAGCAAGATACTGAAAACCTATTTGAAGAAATAGTGACTGAAAACTTCCCCCACCTGGTGAAAGAAATAGACTTAAAAGTCCAGGAAGTACACAGAACCCCAAACAAAAGGAATCCAAAGAGGACCACACCAAGACACATCATAATTAAAATGCCAAGAGCAAAAGACAAAGAGAGAATATTAAAAGCAGCAAGACAAAAACAGTTAGTTACCTACAAGGGAGCACCCATACAAATACCAGCTGATTTCTCAATAGAAACTATGCAAACCAGACCGGAATGGCAAGAAATATTCAAAGTGATGAATAGCAAGAACCTACAACCAAGATTACTCTACCCAGCAAAGCTATCATTCAGAATTGAAGGTCAGATAAAAAGCTTCACAGATAAGAAAAAGCTAAAGGAGTTCATCACCACCAAACCAGCTTTATATGAAATGCTGAAAGGTATTCTTTAAGAAGAGGAAGAAGAAGAAAAAAGGTAAAGATAAAAATTATGAACAACAAATACATGTCTATCAACAAGTGAATCTAAAAATCAAGTGAATTAAAAATCTGATGAACAGAATAAACTGGTAAATATAATAAAATCAGGGGCATAGAAAGGGAGTAGACTGACAATTCTTCGGGGGAAAGGGGTGTGGAAGATGCAGGAAGAAACTAGACAAAAATTGTACACCTATGGATGAGGACAGGGGGGAGGGGTAAGGGCAGAGGGTGGGGTGGGAATTGGGTGAAGGGGAGCTGGGGGGGGGGGAAGAAGAACAATTGTAATAATCTGAACAATGAAGATTTATTAAATCTTAAAAATGCAGATTGTTGGGCCTCATCCTTGGCATTTCTGATTCTGTGGGTACAAGATGGAGTTGAAAATGTGCATTTTAACAAGTTCCTAGCTGCTGCTGCTGCTGGTGGTGGTCTGAGAATGGCATTTCTAGAATCTCAGGTCTAGCCCATCAGCCCCGTAGAACTTACTAGAACTAGTAACTTTTTCCTTAGATGGGAGTAATTTTGAGTAAGGAATTGGCTGAACACCAGCATGGCACCTGTTTTTGTCTTACAACAACATTCCACAGATGGTCCAGTCGCATACTTAGCTTCCAGAGGGGGAAGCTGGCTTTTGTCAAGGAGGCAGCACAATCAAGGTCATGGGCATCCAGATTTTCTTCTATTACCCTGAGCTCATAGTCTGGCTGGAAAGGCAATTGCCACATGAAAAGAGAGCATTTCTGCCAGGAATAGTAACTGACACAACAGGAATACAGCACCTATGAGGGCCACAGCATCTCACGTGTGGTGGGTGGGCAATGGTGGTAGACTATTGATTAAGGGTCAAGTGTGGCAAGAACCCTGGGAAAAGGTTAGCCCAGGTCACCTGACCAGTTGTGACCTTTGGCAGGTCAGGTAACTTCTCTGGGCCTCTCAGGTCACCTGGCCTACAACTCTCACCTTCTTTCCACCTCTGACTTATGAGCACAGGCAGGTCCGTGTCTGCAATGCCAGGAGCATCTGAGAGCCTCATGAAGTGAGCTCTTCCCTATGGCTTGGTGCCCTCCACCACCCAGGACAGAGGGGAGGGAGGCCAGGGCCACTCCTTGGGCCTTATTCTCCCTCAGCTCCAGGAGAATCTAATGGACCTTCCTGCGGCTTTTGTAGGACCAAGGAGGGAATTACCAGAAGCCAGAAATGCAAACGGCCGGTGGCTGACGTAAAGGAAGATACTTTAGAAAAAGACATCATGGCTCCTCCAGTGAACTCTGCATTTCGGGGCTGTGTCATCATGCCTGAATCCATTCTGAGTCCATTAGCAGCCTTTGCTGGCACTGAGGCCCCCAGACTCCTTGGAACCTCAAGAGAGAATCTCCGGGGAGCTGACTCAGCCCTTTGTCCTCCAGAGGCAGGGAAATTGGATTCCAAGCCACAGAGGATATTGGTCTGCATCGGAAGCTTGGAGTGACAAAGGACTGCTGCCAAAGAGGAAAACAGTCCAATGTCCACATCTAGAGCAAAGGTGAAGCTGAGAAAAGGAGGAGAGAAGAGGATGGGAGGATTGGAAGAAAGCAGGGAGATGGGAGGGTAGAAGGGGGAAGAATTGATTTACTGTCTACAATTCCATGGCAGGTGCATGCCACCTCATTAATCCTGACACTGACAAGCTTTCAAGGTAGATAATATTATCCCCATTTTACAGCTGTCATAACTGAGGCTCAGACCATGGAGTGACTTATGTAGCATGGTGAACTTGGGAATTCCTCTTCAGATTGTCTAATCTCAAAGGTCATGAGCATTTCTTGCTCCATGCAGTGTCTCAGGGTTGGCTGCCAAGGAAGGTCTATGATGAAAGAGGAGAGGGGTGCCATGGTCTGGCTGGAAGGGCAATTGCCACATGAAAGGCAATTGCCAAGTGTGAGTGGCCCTAGACTGTCACCTGGTCTCACCTTGATGGTGCCTCCAAGATACCCCGGTAAGGCTTGCTTGATCCTAAAAAATGTAAACCACAGACCTTAAAAAGGCCCCTGTGGCTGCTTGGCCTGGGCGATGAATGTGCATTTTGCTCATTAGTGCTCACTGCTAACCAACTGGCAGTAACATTACCCAAAGCACAGAAATAAGGATTCCTCAGCCCACAGGCACTGTAGGCTAGTCTCATCCATAAAACAAGCACAAATGTGAAAAAATCCCTGCTCACGGGGAATCCCTGCTGACCCTGTCTGGCTCACCAAGCAGATTCACCAGGATAACCCCGCCCTCCAGGGACCCTGGTACCTGGGCCCGTTTTCAGCTAACTGTGCCAGACGTGATGTCTCTCCCACCTGACTCTGAGCATCTTGGGAATGTTTTCTCTCCCTCAATTCCACAGTCTCCTCACTCCCATGTCAATCAGCGCAGGGTGGAACAGAAGGAGCCTAGACCCATGGTCAGCAAACTGCAGCTTGCGAAACCACATGTGGCTCTTTGGCCCCTTGAGTGTGGCTTTTCCACAAAATACCATGGCCTGGGCAAGTCTATTTTGAAGAAGTGGTGTTAGAAGAAATTTAAGTTTAAAAAGTCTGGCTCTCAAAAGAAACTTCAATCATTGCACTGTTGATATTTGACTCTATTGACTAATGAGTTTGCCGACCACTAACCAGTAGACCTTTCCATACTATCCACATGCGGCAGCCACATGGGGCTGTTGTACTTGTGAAGTTTGATTATTGCAAATGAGGGACTGACTTATTTATTTTAGTTCAGTTCATTTAAGCTTAAGTGACTATAGGCCTAGACACTCCATAAATATCTGCTAGAGAAAAGAAGATAAAGAAGAGACTGGTGATATAAAATAGATATTCAGAGTAACAAAGGAAGGAGGGAAGGAAGGACTGGGACAGGAAGAAGAAGTATTGATAACAGCTGCCAGCAGACCATCAAGGGAAAGCTGCAGGCTGGGGTCTGGCCCAGGTTGGAGTCTTTGCTGTTTGCCTTGGAGTGATAGAGACAGACCTGCAGACCAGCCAAGCTCCCCTCCCTGAGCCTTCTTAGCCATGTGAGCCTAAGGTCACAGATCTCAAAACCTGGGACCAGAGAGGCTCGGTGTCAGACATAGGTCCTCTCAGCTTGCCCACCCTGCTATTGTATAAGTATGAAGTGAGCCCAGAGGTGTGGGAGGGAGTCAAGCAGGTGAGGCCTGGGTCAGCTGTGGGCCTGTAAGCTCCTGCCCCATCCTCACCCTTCTCTCTCGCTCTTCCTCCCTCTGCCTCCATCTCCACATTAGCAATACATTTCCAGGACACTCTAATGAAGTACATCTTGAGTCTCCTTCTCATGGCTAATGAGGAGACAACAAGAATTTGACTAATACCAGGACAATTACTGGAGCAGTGAAGCGAGGGCCTCTGATTAGATGTGATAATTTGCGAGGCTGGGCTCTTCACATTAAGTTTGCAAACAGTTTAAAAATCACTTCCTCTATTATCCAGCTAATCCCTGTTTAATGACTCCAGACCCAAGGAAAGAAAGGGGAAATGTCTCTTTAAAAATTAATAAATAAATAAATTAAGATACTGACAATCCCACCCTTATTTGCCCATATAGGGGAGATGGCACAAGTATAACCTGATTATTATCTTTTCACACAGAGAAGACTACAGAGCTCCAGAAGAGGTGGCTATCACCAAATCATCATCCTGCATTTGTTTCAGATGCTCATCAGCCCAGCCACTCACCCCGCCCAGCTTGGCCACTCACCCAGGCCAGCCAGTCACACAGCCTGGCCAGTCACATAGCCCAGCCCAACCACTCACACAGATTGGCCACTCACACAACCTGGTCTGGCCATTCACCCAGCCTGGCCATTCACCCACCCTGGCCACTCCTACCCCCTAACAGAACAGCTTGTCCCACATGAAAGACAGGCTACCTCCCTGTTGAGGGGTCCCATGGCATGATTCGGGAACTGCTGTAGGTGGTCGCTGGTCTCCAAATGCTGTGGGAGGATGGATACAGGTGAAAGTCCATTCTAGCTGAGGGTTTTTTGTAACCTCACTCCTCAAAGTGTGGTCAGGGACTGGCAGCATGTGTGTCCTTATCACCTGGACCCCTAGATGGATGTCACCTGGGAGCTTGTTACAAATTCAGAACCTCAGGCCCCACCCAGACCTGCCCAGTAGGAATCTGGATTTTCAATGTTCCTGGGTGAGTGCATGTGTGTCGGCGTTTAGTAGCACAGCTTTATGACATATCATTTGCCTGGCGCAGAGGTGCCCGGAGACACATGGTTTTGCAGATTTCCATACTATTGTTCCGTGGCTCTGTGCTTGTCAGAGTGCCTCCACAGAAATTTACAGCAGGGATTATGCAAAATAAAGTACATTTGGGAAATGCTGGGTTAAATCAAATTGAGTTTATTTGTTTACTGCAGGTTTTACAGCCTCTTTATCATACCAATAAGCATTTTGATGTCTATAGGCAGATACTGTCTGCAGTGTTTCCCAAACTCAGTTGAAGCAGGAACTCCTCTTGATGAGTGAGAAGCATTGCAGGTTCCCCCTGGCACCATTTCAGGAAGAACTACTACAGACAGTGGGCAATTTCATAAGAATTACAGGGTTCTCTGGTCCCAGGCATGGGAGGTCTTCTCAACAACAGAGACATCCAGGAAAGTAAAGCCAAGGGCTCAATGGCACTACCAAAGCTTTCCTCTGCCAGCCACCCTCCAGCACTCTCCACCAGAAAAAGCCACCCAAGCATCAAGTGCACAGCTGAGACCACCAGGTCCAGGCCTCTAGGAAAGAAACAGGATCAGGAGGTCGGAGGTGGGGGCTGCCACCTTCCTCTTCATAACAATTTGCCTTAGAGGTGGTGACACTCAGCTATTTCTCCACTTCTTGTTGAACTAAGAACTGATCATGTGGGACATGTGAGGTCATGCTGTGCTAGGGGCTTTCTCTGCTTAGTCCATCAGATCTCCATGAGAGCATGGAGGTATCCACTCTCATTGGCCCATTTCACAGGTGAAGAAAACAAAGGCCACCGAGGTTATATGCCTTTTCAAGTTGACCCAGTGAAGCAAGTGGTGACACTGGAACTTAAGTCCAAGCAGAGCCACTAGGCCTTGCTCACACCATGCAAGGTGTGGAGCCTCAATTGTAATTAAATCCTGATTAACTCAAGCACCCAGTGTTCACATATATGGCCCTAATCCCCAACCATTCTTGTTTAAAATTAAATTCAGGTTTGCATACCTACACAAATATACATATGTTAGGACAACATGTAGAAACATTTCTTTTGCCTGAAAAACTTTGACATCACAGAATTTGGAAGAGCCTGGTACAGTTTCCAAGGCAAGTAGCTCATTTCATCCTCATTATGCCCATAATGAGGTTAAACAGTCAATCTTAGCCCTACTTTATGGGAGGGAAACTGAGACCAGGGGGAGGAGGTGATTTGTCCAAGATCTCACACTCAACAAAAGGTTCAACATAAATTTAGTGTGGATTTTAGGGTCCCTGGGGCCTGAGTCCAGATTCAGACCACCGGCAGAGGTGGCTGCTTACCTCAGGCCATTTCCTGCTATCATACACCAAAGGAATTTAAGAGCCACTGAGGACATATGGGACTTGGACACTCTATCTCTGGGAAACACAAAAGGGTCTACACAAAGCTTTCATGGAGTGAAGGCTGTGGATCTATGTTTAACATTCAACTATCACACACACACACACATACACACGATACACACATGCACACACATATACATATAGTACATACATACCTACACACAATACACATACACAAATAGTACACAAATATATACATACATAAACAGTATACACACAATACACAAACATAAATAACATGCACAATACATGCATAATACATGCACACATGAAACACATGTAGATGTGTACAATACACATGCATAAATAACACCGTGCAATGCATACACACAATACACCTGTATCTGCATGTAATGTATGTATGTAGCATGCAAATACACACATTACATGCACTGATGGTATATGCTTATACACACATACACACATGATACACAGAAACACACATACCCACATACACAAACAGTAAACACACACACATAATACTCACATACACTAACAGCACACATACACAAAATGCTTACCTAATACGCATATGCACACATATACAAACAGTACATGCAGACACACACAATACACACATGCCCACACACATACATGTGCACACCACCCTTGTGCTTTACTAGAACACTGCCCACAGTGTTATTTCAGCTGCTGATTTTGCCAGGATTTCAGCACAAGCCACCCCGCTCCCCCCCTGTTGTTGGAGGCCAATCTTAGCCAATAAGCACTCATGAGAAATGGGGGTCAGGACCATGGGCCAGAGCTAGAGGAGCCAGGAAATGGTCATTGTGAAAGAAGACAAGAGGAAGCTTGGGAGGGACGTGCACAAGTGAGGACATGGGAGAAGACCGAGCACTGCCAGGTAAGGAGGGTGCTGGGTGGGGGCAAACTGGGCCTCATCAAAGCTCAGACTACAGTCAGGGGCCTGGCTGCCACCCAATCCTGTTGCAGGAACATTGTGTGGTCTTTCTCCTTCTTTCTCCTACCACAGATTTCCATCTGCACAAATAATTTGATAAATGTGTCAACAGTGAGCTTCTGGGAGTCTGACTTCAAGCCCAGCAGTGGGCAGAAGAGCTACCATGGGCTTGCAGCCCTCTCTCCAGGAGTTCAGGGAAGGAGAGGAGTCCTGGGTAGCCCTTCGCCTATGGAAGAGCTCTGGTAATGGGCCTGTTGGAGAAGTGATCCCTGTCCTCGGGGAGCCACTGGTGTGCAGCTGTGGGAGAGGAATGACCAGACTGCTAGAGTGTCTGAAGCCCCAAGTTATCACCTCTCTCTGTGATCAGGAGCTCTGTCTGGCTCCTGGAGATGGATGACTAGTAGTTCTGTATTCCCCAGCAGTGTGATATCATGAAGAAGGATTTTAGATGAGCCTGATCAAACCTCAGACTTCATCAATTACTAGTTATCCCGTTAGATCTGTTACTTGATTTCTCAGTTCCTCTGTTCCCTCCCCTGAAATATGTGACTAGTAATGATCACATGGGAGGGAGAGAACATTGAGGGAGACCATGGGAAGCAAAGGGCATCAGCAGAACAAGACTCACATTTTTGTGGGAGTCTCCTGGGAAACAAATATACAGAAAGCCTGGCTGGGAATCAGCACAGTACTCAAAGGTGCCTGGAATTACAACTCCTCCTAACAGAGCTCTGTGCAGACCTCGAAGTCACTGGTGTGGAGTGATCTCCGGTAATACTGTTCAATGGGGGGAAAGATGCAAAATGCTGCACTCAAAATGGTTCTGCTGAGTAAGAGATGCAGGAGATCCAAATGCAGGCATGTAGCTGCCTGATTTTGCAAATAGAAATACTGGTTGAATAAGTAAAAACCATGGGGGCGAGGGGACATGGTGGATGAAGCCTGTTGAAGAGAGTATACTTTCCATTTAGTAGTCACCTTTGAGTCATATTCAAAAATAAAATAAAACAAGCTCAAGCTGCCTTATAGTAAGCAAAGGGCTGAGGGACTGGTGGGAGCAGCCAGTTTCCCTAATCCTTATGGACAGACAGACAGATAAACAACCATGAGACCAAAACCCCTGAGGGTTGAGGAATAGGCAGGCAGGCAGCCAGCACCACCCCTGCCCACCCGAACCCCACCCAACAGGCAGCCCTAAGCCCTCTCACCCCTCCTTGTGGGAGCATTTAACTCCTCAATTCTTCCTGGAATGAATGCTTTCTCTAAACTCATTGCAAAACATCCTGGCTGGAGCTGCGAACGGGAATCCAGAAGCATCCCCTGGAGAGAGGTAACCCGCTTCCTGAGGACATTCGGCCTCCTTTGAGGGCCTGCATCAGGAGAGGGCAGAGCAGGTCAGACCGCCATTCCCAAGGCAGAGCTTGGGACCCCACAACACAGCCACACACCAACTGGGAGCCCTGCCTAGAGTGGACCAGCCACCAGGTTCAGGCAACATTGGTTATTTGGGAGCTTCCCCAAGCTCCAGTCCATATTCATCCCTTGGGGTTTGCCCACCCAACAGCCTTAAGGGCTATAAAGGGCTTGTTGAAGGAGAGGAGAGAAGAGACCCTCAATGTAAGCTCCATTAGCTCCTACCCATATCTCCCCAAGAATATAGGGAGCATCATGTCACAAGGCAGAGGACTGAATCTGCCACCACGATGGGTCATTTAGGCAGGTCTCTTCTTTCTGGACATCAGTTTCCCTACCGGTATCAGGAAGGGATGTTTTAGCATAGAACTCTATTTTCAAATGTCTTACTTAGGACCTGGCATATAGATAGATCTATGCTAACTCTTCTGGGAGAACTGGGTGAGGAGCAGAAGCTGCACCCCAATGCCCACCCAGCCCCTGGGAAACTTCTGACACTTCCTTGGACCCCTGGCTATCTTTGCAATTTCCATCCCTATTCTGCCTCTTCTACACACCTCTCAAGTCAGGTAGTCATGAGCACACTGACTCTTCCTCTTGTGCCTCTGTGCACTCTCTGAGAGACCGCTTGCCCCCGCTGCTTTTCCAATGACTTTCAAACATTTGTCTGCTGAGCTCCACACTTGAGTGCTCAATGCCTACTGGACACCTCGCCTAGAAGCCCCAGGCATCTCAGACATGATTTGCTCAAGAGAAAAACCATCTTCTCTTCCTATGAACTAGCTCACCTTGGCTTCTCATCTCAAGATGAGGGTATTCAGACACTCTAGCACTCTGATCATTCCTCTCCCTTATACCCTCCCCCATCCAAATCTATTCAGTCATCAAATGCTTTTAAATCAACTCTTCCTCTTTGTCTTACCTCAGTTGCCGACTTAGAGGTCATCATAATCAGCAGCATCACCATCATCATCTCACCATCATCATAGCCACCATCATCATCACCCTCATCACCCACCATCATCATCATCACCATCACATCATTATCACCATCGCCCTCTCACCATCATCATAACCACCACCATCACCATCATCATCATCCTCATCACCCTCCATCATCACCATCACCACCATTACCACCACCACCACCACCACCATCATTACCACCTCCATCACCATCTCACCATCATCATAACCACCATTATCACTGTCATGAACCTCATCACCCACCATCATCACCATCACCATCGCTACCATTACCATCTCTCCATCACCATCATTATAGCTATCATCACCACCATCATAACTACTGTTACCATCATCACCACCACTAGCAGCAGCAAATATCATCATCATCATCATCACTATCACCACCATATCATCACCTCAATATCATCATAACCACCATCACCCACCATTTTCACTACTATCAACAGTATCATTATTACCCTCAACTCCTCCTCAGTTTCCATCATTTATATATGCCCTTACTGACCAACACTTTACCATGCATGCTCCCTCTAAATCACAGATATGAATGATCATGACCATCATGGTTTGTAACTATTCACTGCCCTCAGGAAAAAATGCAAATGCCTTGGCATTTGGCCATTCACAATCTGACTCCAACCTAGTATTTCATGCCCATCTTCTAACAAGCCTATCCTGTGCCCCAACAACACCAAACCCTTTCATGAGCATACCACACCTTTCCCCCTCTTGTCTCAGTGTATACACTTCCCTCGGCCTAGCATCTCAATCCCCTTCTCTCACTCCTGAATCCTTCTACTCCCTCAAGACCCAAATCCAATTTTCTGCCTCTAAGCCAATCTCCTCATCTGGGTCCTGAGCCCTTGCTCTAACTCCCACCCAAGTATCCAGCTATGTTCACAGCACCTAACAACACTTTTCATTGTAGTCAGTGGGTTCCTGTGGCCCATGGACTGCACCCCTCTCCTTGGGATCAGCTTTGCCATATTCCATCCCAGCATTGGCCTGACACAAGGCAGAATCCTGAGGAAATTTTAGTAATTAGGGAGTGGATAAGAAAGTTGGCAAGAATGGAGGCAAGGGAAATAAGGAAGGAGTTTTCCCCTAACTATACCTATAACAGACCCAGTGTCCAGCCCAGGTATGAATCAGCCATTTTCTTAGTGCCAAACTCCAGAAGGTCAGAGAAGCCATGGAGGCCACCCCACAGAGAAATGAAGGTTTCTTACCTCCCAGGTTCCTCCTCAAATACAATCATCCTTCCATCGTCCCAAGTCATGCCTAAGGAAGGGGCTGCAGAAGGAAATAAGGGGTTCATGGCACCCAGTAGCCTAAGCCATGGTGCTGGCTCCAGCTGTCTGAGCTTCCCACCATTGGTGCCATGTCCAGACCCTCTGCATGGAGGTTGTGAGAAATGGCTCACCTGTCCAAATTTCAGACGATGGACTAGGAAACAGAGCATGGCAAAAATGAGACTTTTAATGACACTCTAGAGAGCGGGCATCCATTGTACAGGAACACATGTGGAGCAGGGAACATAGCCTATTTATTCAGAGCCTCCTCCGGTTCTTCATTGATTATTATTTCACCACCTATTTCCTAATAGGTCACCTAGGTTTTGCTGTCTCCCATTGGGTTATTTAAAAACAATATGTGGGGCCTTTTCTAGTAGCCTCCACCTCCCTTTGTCTAGGGGAATCTTCCTAGGACGTGTGCTATCAGCCATGTGTACAGCTCTCATCCTCCCTCCCCACCCCCACATCCTGTTTGCTCTGGGGAAATTCAGCAGCCACCTGGCCACATGCTGTTTCTTTTCATGAAGATAAATCAGAGGCATATTTCTTATAAGGTGAATCCATTCACTCATTCACAAATATTTATTATGCACCTGCTGACTCAGACTTTTTCAGTTGGATGTTGAACAGAAGACCAGACACCATCACTGCTATTCTCACCACCACCATCAGTTCTGCTCTAAGAATTTGTTGCACCCAGTACCTCTATATATCACTCCTTAGAAACGGCATCCCATGTTGCTTAAGTAGACCTGGAATAGGCTATTGTCACCAACATTCTCAGGTCAAAAGATTTGCAATTCTGCTCTGGTTCTAAAAAAAGACCACCTAGTAGCATGTCCTTGGACAGCAGATGTGACCTCTGAACCTTCTGTTAAAAAATATGTCCTCCTTCCCCGAAACCTAAAGGGTAGCTTAATTCCTACCCCCGAGAGGCCCCAGATCACTCCAGCCAGAGGTGTTGCTGGGAGGCCAGATGTGAGCCTGAGAAGGAAGGGGGTGAGAAAAAGTGTCACTTATCTCCAGCCCTGCCCACAAGAATCTGACCACAACCCTGGAGAGAGGGGGCTCCAGATGAGAGGTGGCTTCAGCCAAGTCTCCTCCCACTCGCCTCCCCTGACCTTTGCACAACACCCCAGCCCAGTGCGGGCTCCTGATGTAGATTCCTCACTAAGCAGGGGGCCTCCCCTTTAAAATCAAAGGCCCTGTGTGGGTCTCCTAGCTCCCTGAGTACCTCTCTCAGAGCCTCAGGTTTCAGACCACAGCCATTTAGTTTTCTTGGGACCTGGTCCAGCTCCTTAAAACATAATACTGACATCTCAGGAGTCACTGGGGTCCCAGTCTTTCCTGGGCCAAGATGAGGAGAAGACCAAATCAAGGGACTGGAGAGACTAGTGGGCAAGGGCCATGGGCACAATAAGCAGGCCCTGGGAAGATAGGTAAATCAGCTTTAAAATAACCATCACAAAACACACATAGGTTGTGGCTGCCCTCATTCAAGGAGATAGGGCATGAAATCAGCTACCTGCATCTCAGATCTCACTGTCAGAGCCTGGAGATAGCACCATTTGCAGCAGGGAAACTGAGGCTCAGAAAGGAGAACTTTTCTTAAAGTCATTTGGCTATGTAATGCAAGCAAGGCCCTTGCCTGGGCACCTGCCATCACACCCACCTCTGTGCAGAGCCCACCAATGTGGCAGCAGGTCGCTTCCCTTCAGAGCTCAAAGCTTCTCACTGGGCCTCTCTGAGGGCAGGATTTGGGTGTGTCCACTGGTGGTGGTGAGTTTGAGGGCACAGCAAGATCTCCTCACCTTTAGGTACCCCTGAGACACCTGGCTTCCAGTTCAGAGAAGGCCAAGCAGGGGAAAGGCAGGGCCAGGGCTACCACACCTCAGTCAGAGCAAGAGCCAGCCAAGCTCTCAATCTCCCCGTTTTCTATCCCTCACCCTTCTTTATCCCATCTGCCCCTCTGGTCCCAGATCCGTTTTTGACATCTCTTGATTTTTCCTAATTGTCCCTGCCTCTCTTCCTTGCCAAGAAGCCCTTTTCTTTTTTATCTCTCCATTTCCTGCTGTCCATCACCCACCCCCACCCCAGATCCTCAATGGTACAGGAGGCCCCAGGAGAGGGCACACAGCCTGGAGAATGAGGCCACCCCATGTCGCTGTGAGTGTGTGTGTGTGTGTGTGTGTGTGTGTGTGTGTGTGTGTGTGTATGCATGTACGCATATGTTCATGTGTGCTTTGTGGGCTGGATTGCTTATGCCTCACAGAGCAGTACAGTTAAGAACACATTTTCGCCATTATTGCCTCATTTTCTCCTGTGAAGAAAGCAAAGGAAAGGACAGGAAGGGTGATTATTTCTCTGTGTCCAAAGGCCCAGAGAACTTGAGAGACTGTCTAAGATCACACAGTTGTCAGGACGACCTCCCTATAGAGCAGCAGCCAGTACTGATCAGAGGATCTGTGTGCCCCATAGTCTGGCTTCATAAGCCCCCAGCGCTTCTCAGCCACCTCCTTGCATGACTGCAATGAGCTGCCTACACCCTGAACTTCTCCCAGCTTATTCTGACCCAGAGTCCAGCAGATCAGCCAGCCTGACTCCTGCAGGACAGCTCGCTGTCCCCAGATGACCTGGACATGCCGGTAACTGGCCAAGCAGTGGTTCCTGGAAGTGAGACTCTGGGGACCATGGCCTGGCCCTGTGGAGGGGGAGAGGCATCTGTTCCCCGGTGGGGGCGAACAGCCTCTGGGCTGTGGAAAGCAGCCGTGGCTAGAGTGCTTTGTCCTGGCCTGGAGCTCGGCCAGCTGCAGAACGGCCCGTGAGGGACCTGCACTCAGAGTCACTGGGGAGACAGGAATGACAGGGAAGTTCCCTGCTTGGCCATTTCCTGTGGTTCCACCAGCACCCCCAACACCCATCATATTCAGACTCAACTCCTCCTCCAGCCACCTCTCCCAACCCACTCTTCCTGGATGCCTCTTAAGAGAACAAAAACCACCACCACCCATCAGTACACCAGCCATCACCCAGAGTACCCTTCACCCCCAAGCCATGCTCCATGGAGTCCCTTCCCCACAGGCTCTCCCTCACCTGCTCTGGTTCTGTGCTGGCCTCCTGCCTGGGCTCCAGCCTCAGTCCAGTCCTCCCTGCCCATTGTTTTGCAGGGGCAGGACAGGAGCCAGGGCAAGGGCTTGGTGTCACGGCCAGGCAGATCTGTTCTTGAGCTCCCGTGACATTTTTATAGTGTGTGACTTTAGGCAAATTACTTACTTTCTGATCATCTTGACACCAATGAGTTCTCTCTGAATCATGCTGACCGGGTGACTTCTGATTCTAATTTGACTTCCTCCTAGAAACATCCACCAGAAGAGAGGATTCAGAGTAAGCAGACACTATTCTACTCCCCATGACAGGTGTAGCTCTCTTCATAAGTCATTAGTTGGTATTTTTGTTTGCCAAAAAATCAAATAGAGAATAAGATGTCCAAATTAGATGGAGAAAGCTGAGGATATGCAAATAACAATAAAAATGAGGAAGGCGGAGAAGGAGTTTGTATGACTGCACTGGCTTCAGCTACCTGGAAGGCTGTTACAAAATAAGACTTAGGTTCATTTCTGCAGCCTTAAGACCCACATGTAGACAGATTAAAACTGAAGTAAGTACTACCTTGCTAAACAAGTAGATAGTGAGCTCCCTGTCATTGGAAGTATGCAAGAATAGGCTGTGCCAACCTCAGAGGGAATGTTGCAGAGAGGCATGATCCTGGAGACTTCCCTCCTTCTTTCAATTGCTAACACATCCACTCAGTCACGAAGCACTAAATGGTTTACAGTTGTCTGTCCACCTTCCCATAGCCACCACCTGGGCCAAGTCACCTGCCCCTCCTGCCTGGATGACAACAGCAGCCCTGGGATATTCCCTTGCCTACAGGCTTGCCTCCTCCCCTTCATAATGTCTCACCCAGAAGCTGGAGTCTTTCTCCTAAAGCATGAATAAACTAATTTTGTTCACCTATCACAACCCACAAGGCCTCCATTGCCCTCCATGTAGAGTCTAAAGTTCATGGTGTGGCTACCAAGGCCTCCCTACATGGTCCTGACTACACCTCCAGTACACTGTCATCAACCATACCCCACACATGATGTCCAGCCAGACCTAGCTCCCTGCTGCTGCAGCTGCCACTGCTATTACTTCTACCTCCTCCTTGACCTCCTTTTCCTGATCCTTCTCTTCCTCCCTCCTCCCCTTTCTTCCCCTTCCTCCCCCCATCTCTAGCTCCAGCTCCATCTTCATCGCCATCCAGTTCTCCATCTCTATCTGCATCTCCATCTCCATCTCTCTGCCTCAATTCTGAGTTTAGCCTGCTGCCTGTCTGAGTTTAACTCCTGGCCCTTCACACATAACTGTGGGACTCTGGGCAAGGTAATCTCTCTGTGCCTTAGTTGCCTTTGCCAACATCACTATCTTAGCCTGCCATGGTCTCTATTTCACCCTTCCCTGCCTGGCTGACTCCTATCTGTCCATCATATCTGAGTCTTCGCCCCTCCCCAGAAAGTCGTCATAGGCCCCCCCATACACACACCCAGCCTGGGTTAGGCTCCTGGGGAAGTCTGTATTTCCCTGCTTGCAATCCATATCATGCTGCATCCTACATGCCTTCCCCCAAGAAGTAGAATCAGACAGAGGTCAAAGGCTGTGCTGGCTTCACCAGAATGGCCCCCCTTCACCTGCCATGCTGAATCAGTCAGGAATGGCTACTTAAAGGCAGGCAGGAAGGAAGCAAGGCAGGCTCCATGGAGGAGGTGATGCAGCCAGGCTGAAGGCTGCCCAGACGTCCTGCCTGACCTGTTTTCCCAGAGCTCACTTTTGACCACAAGAAGGGAGAGCTTGTCAGACCTGGTTAGGGCCCCCAAAATAAATTACTGTACTGCCACTTGAACTGCTGACTGCCCAGGAGTGCCATGTCACTGCTCACCAGAGGCCAGGTGGAAGGAGGAAGGAGGGCTGTGTAGGCCTCAGCCCATTTCCTGGAGGCTTCAGACTCAAGCAACAGTGCCCAGGCCCAGGCAGATGCCCAGCTGCTCCTAAGCACCGAGGCCTCTGAGCACCATTTGGAACCCATCACAGTCCCTGCTGCGCTGAGCACCGGGTCTGGCTAACATTACCGTGGAATTTGTATGGCGTCACATGTATTCCCCGGGTGGTTCCTGGGGAACAAGGACACAGAGACAGTCCACCTCAACCTGCATGCACCCACCAGGGGTGGCCTGGAGAATGAGAGGAAGAGAAGGGTGAAACAGGCTGGAACCCAGGCCACAGCTCCCCATCTGGGCGCAGGCCCTGGGCCTTTTAGCTGAGTAACCACCCAGTCCCCTCCTCAGGCCCAGTGCACTCCATTATGCTACAGCTACCACTGATTGAAACGTTTATAATCTACACAGTTTATGCTTATAAATGTATTTACCCTACAAGAACCCTATGGAGTAGATGCTGTCATTAAACTTGCAGGACAGATGAGGAAACTGAGGCACAGAGCGATTACCTTGCCTGGAATCTCAGTTTTGTGTGAAGGGCCAGGAGTTAAATCCAGACAGGCAAACAGGCTAGACTCAGACTACTGTTTCTGGAATTTTCTTAAGCACTATAGCCAGAATCAAAGGCCACAACCAATGTTGAGTCCTTCAAATTTGGGTAATGACTGGCATTCATGGACACTTCTGGATGGACATTCAGCCATCCCTCTATGGGGTCACCCCTTGCTAGGTCCTAAGAACTGAGAACAGCCATCAGCCTCGGGGGTTAAAGCAGTTTACAGCCATCCGGACACCAGTGGGAGCCGTGCAGGGGCTCTCCTTTCTTCAGCATGGTAACGCCGCTCAAGGATCACAAGGGAATGATCAGAAAGGCAAGGAAAGGAGGCAGCAGTGTGGTCTGGCCTCGCCTCTGTCTCACCAGTTCACAACTCCAGACCGCTCATTGCACTGCCCTGAACCTCAGCATCTGCTCTTGTAAAGCAAAGATGAAACCAACATCCTGGTAAACAGAAAGAGAGAGAGAGAGAGAGAGAGAGAGAGAGAGAGAGAGAGAGAGAGAGAATGGCTTGGCCACAGCCTGTGCAGAGTAAGCCCTTGGTCAATGTGCAGAGGTCTGGATCTGAGAACGAAGTGGACACAGACTATGCCCCTCAGCCCCTCCGCCCGGACAGTTGGTGCTGGAGAAAAGACATGGAGACCTGGCCGGCTGTCCATGGGGAAGGAGGCAGCAAGGCCCTTGGAAATGGGAAAGCCATGGAAGGGGAGGGGACACCCTCCAAGGGACAAAAGGCCACAGGTCCCCTCTTGGCTTTCGGCCATCTTTGAAGAGACGTTTGAGAGCCCATTCAGCCAGTAGTTTTATCTTGTGACAGCCGAGGGAAAGGAGCTGCAGCCCATTATCCTCTATCCCACTCTCATCTCACAAAGGAAATACAGTTTATCGGGATTGTCCATCAGGGCTAGTGACCAGGAAACGGGGGAGCCTGGGTCACAATCCTAAGGGATACTTGCCAAAGCCCACAGAGAGAAAGGCATGCTCCGCAGCAGTGGGCGCCAGCATGCAGGAGGCAGGGGTGGCCAGAGGCAAAGGTCCTGCTGTAAATACCAAGACCAGCCTCGCCCCCCCCCCCCCCCCCACACACACACACACACAACACTGAGCACAGGGGAACGCGGGGCCACAGGGAAAAGGACCTGCCAGGGCACCCGGGTGACATGGTGTCAGAGCTGGTCTAGTCCAGGGCCGCCCAATCAAAGCCATCTCCTCCCGCCGAGGACATAACCCCACAGGGGAGGACCCCACACTAGAGCTTAAGAAGCAAGTCTGTGGGCTGAGTGGATCCCAGAGGTCCCCTTCTGAAAGCTCATGACTGTGGGGACCCAAGCAGACTGCCCCGTGGTGGAGAAAGGAAGAGGTGCCCGGCTGCCTACTTCCAACCCTGCCTCCCTCCCTCCTTCCCACTCCCCCTCTCCCAGAGGCTCCAGAACCTAGTGCCTCCACCCTTGGCTTCCTCGTCCAACAAAGGGGAGGAGGGTTGTTGCTTCTAAAAGTTCCTAGAAAGATTCGTCAGCGTAACCTGCACCAAAGCACATTCCGAGTCAATGCCCAGTGGGTCCTCAGCTGAGGCCTGTGGAATAGAGGGGATGCTGGCACAGCAGGTCTCACTGAGTGCCCAGTGGGTAGGGGGTCCAAGCTAGGCACCTGCCTAGGCCTGAAGAGGTGCTTTCTCCTGATGGTCCAAAGCCCAGCCTGCCAAGGACAGCATCCATCCTGCAGGATGGAATGGAGCAGCAGAATGGGCACTGAGCCAGAGTCAAGACATTGTTTCTATGCGTGGGCCCCAAGAGTGTCTTCCCCTCTTGTGGGACTCTGGTCTCCCCTCTGCAAAAGTAGATCTCTGCCTTTCACCCTCTTAAAGCACTGTCGCTGCTCTAACATCACAGTGTAACCAGGAAACGGCACTGCTCCTTCCTGAGCCTCAGTCTCCTCCTCTGCGAAGTGGGCGCAGCATCACCTCCCTCTCAGAGTGGCTCTGCTCCCAGCTGATGTTGATGTGGGGGGAGGGCACAGCCCTGACAGCACAAGTGTCGTGAGGGGCCCTTTCCTTCCAAATACCGCTCTTAGACATCTCCTGGAAGATACCAGGGACAGTATGGCCCACAGGCAAGGCTACAGAGGCATCAAGGCCTCTGCCAGCGGTGAGACCCCTGTAGTCCAGAACCCCAGACCTCTCCACCATGCTTCCTGGCACTTCTCACACCAGTGGGGCCGCTTGAGCAGGACGTAGCATGCACAGTGCAATGAGGAGGGACACGATGTAGGGTGGGAACCAAAAGACAGGCCAGGCACTGCCTTGACTCTTGTCTGGGGTCCAGGCGGGTCTGTCCAAGGCCCCACTGCCACCTCAGTACCTCTGGTACCCAGAGGTCAATCTCAGCCCAGACCTCCCTGAAGACCAGACCCCTCATCCAGCCACCAATGGGCATCTCTTTCCACCTATGCCACAGACAATTCACACTCAGCTTAGCCAAATCCCGGCCTGCCTCTCCGTCTCATCGTCTCAGGGGCAACTCCAATATCTAGACACATGACAATCACTCCAAGTTCCTCCCTTCCTATGCCCCTCTTGAACGAACTAAAGATGGCCCCTGAATTAGGATGGTTCCACTTACAATTTCTGACTTTATGATGGTGCAAAAATGATACTCATAATAAATATGTGAGATATTTAACTCTTAATTATAAAACAGGCTTTGTGGTAGATGATTCTGTTCAGCTGCAAGTGTTCTGAGCACATTTAAGGTAGACTAGTCTAAGCTGTGATACGCCGTAGGTTGTGTGTATTAATACATTTTTGACTTATGATATTTTGAACTTACTGTGGGTTTGTTGGGATGTGATCCCATAGTGAGTTGAGGAGTCACCAGATGAGATTAATTCTGTGGGTGAAAGGGGCCACGTGCTAACCTGACAATCTCAGGGAAGGCCTGCATGGCAGTCTTGCAAACTCAGAGACCTAAAGTAACCACAAAAGATGGTCTGAAATTAAACTTTAACTAAATGTAATCCTAGGCCAGTATCTTCACTGACAAAGTCAGCCTTTACCTTAACTGAGCCTATCTGTCATTTTGCATCTATGAAATATTTGGGTAAATTGTAACTTCCCTTTTACTGGACCCCTTAGGGCACAACCTCTTGTGCCTGGGTCCCAGGACAGATACCACAAATTCCTGCATTGTTATCATGTTAATTGTTCCTGCACCCACTTAAGTATGTGTCTATCATTTTACTTTTTATCCAATCTGGGAGGTTTTCCCACTTTGATTTCTCCCGCCTCTCTAGTTTATCACCAATAGATTTCATGAACCCACCTATGTCCCTCCTTTGATTGCAATGTATAAAAATAGAGGAAAATCCTCCATTCTCTGGAGTATTATCTCAATCCCTTGAGGTTCTGCATCCTGGCAATTGTTGACAGTTTGACTCAAATAAACCCACAACAATTCTTTACAGGTTTGAATGTTCTTTTACATTAACAATTCCAATTCCTTAGCCTCATCCCAGGCCCGCTCAACCCCTCATTCAGGCTTCGTCACAGAGTGGCCTGTTTCCTCCACCAGACAGAATTCCTGGAGAAATGGGCAATTTCTCACTTGATACCTTACCCCTACAGCCCAGAACATTAGAATCCAGTAGATACTTAATAAATGTTTTATTAATGTTGGAGACACTTAAAGAGACTGTGAAGAGTAGAAGTTAATGCAATGGCCCCAAATGGAAGGAGTATTGAAACCACGCCCTCTGGCCCCTATCCCAGGCAGAGAGACCTACCTGCAGAGCCTGAGAGTTGTGAGCAATGACACCTGGAGAAACAGGCTGGAGAGGCAGCGGCCAGCCCCTACAGGGCCTTGAAGGCCGCACTAAGTAACTGGCTGGCAGAGGGCTGACTTTATTTACTTTTCTTTTAGATTTCTCTTTTAGGCAAAGAGCATTTTGACAGCACTTGAGGAAGACAAATTGTGAGACTAGACCAACACTTGGCTCTGAAAATCTTGCCCTGGCCTCTCATGAGATCAGATTTCCCTGCTTTGGGCCAAACTCTTTAAAGCACTTTGGCATTGGGTAAAAGATTGTCGGGGCCAAAGGGCTGGCGGGGGGCAGCTGGATGACGCCCAGGGTCACACTGGTGCTTTGCCCTGCTCCTGCCCTTCTTCTCATCCTGGTGGCTCCTCTGAAGCAAGGAAACAGGGCAGAAGCAGCCAGACTGGGCACAGTGGGTCCCACCTGGCCAAGGGCGTCTGCTGCTGAGCTGCAGCTGCAGGTGGATGGCCCCACAGCAATTAGAAAGCTCCATTCTTTTTTTTTTTTTTAATGTATTTTATTGATTTTTTACAGAGAGGAAGGGAGAGGAATAGAGAGTTAGAAACATCGATGAGAGAGAAACATCTATCAGCTGCCTCCTACACACCTCCCACTGGGATGTGTCCACAACCAAGGTACATGCCTTTGACCGGAATCGAACCTGGGTCCCCTGAGTCCACAGGCTGATGCTCCATCCACTGAGCCAAACCGGCCAGGGTGAAAGCTCCATTCTTGACACCTTCACAAAGTGCCATCAGCTGGAGCAGCCTTCGCTGCTCTGAGTCCATCTCCAGGATGTGTTGGCAGCCTCCACCCATGCTGCCACCTGAAGCATGAGCCTCTCTAGACAAAAGTAACCATTAACCACACAGAATGAGTGCTCATGGAGATTGTGACCTCTGGGCCACCTGAGTGACCCCAGCATCACTTCTTCCATTGCCACCCAGCTGGACCATGTGCAGGGCACACACATATAGCAGGGGCCTTCTCTGCGGTCCTGGGCTGCTCTCCCCCACACTCCTCCACTGCCTCCTCTGACCTCTACCAACACCCTGGTTCACTGCTCTGAAATAACTGAAGGACACAGCTGGCTGCGCCCTCACTAGACTGAGCTTCTGTAAGGTGCACCTCACTCATTTGAATGCTCTGAGCTTGGGACCAGACAGATGCTCAGAGATGTTCCCTAAGCCCAACAGCAAGAGCCTATGCAGGAAGGTGGGAATGGTGGCCAGGAGAGGAGGTGCCAGCTGTGGGGGAGGAATAGTGTCAGCCAAGCAGGACTGGAGGAGGGCATGGAAATGACCTGCTGGGTCAGTGGTCCTCAGATTTGCCCATGCATCAGAACACAGACCCCAACCCAGAATTTCTGATCAGCAGGTCTCAGCTGGAGCCCAGGAACTGGCCTTTCTGACAGGTTCCAGGTAATGCTGATGCTGATGCTGATGCTGATGCTGTGAGTCCCAATAACTTTGAGAACTGGTCAGGTGAGGCCAAGAATACAGCAAAGGATAAAGAAATCAAAAAGAGGAGGAGGGCTGGAGCCATGCTGCGCAGATCCCTCCAAATGTGGCTTGGGATGTCACAGCCATAAACAAGGACAGGTGGACAAGGAGAGCAGAGAAGCCCTGTGCCCAAAGGCCACCGGAAGGCAGAGACACAAACAACCATGGGTTTGAGTCCCCGTGCCCCCAGACTCTGTGTGGCATTGGCAGGCTCTCCACAGGGGGCCTAAGTCCCCTCCTGTGTGAAAGGCAAGCAACCCCTCCCTGCCCACCTCCTCAAGGGGCAGGTGTGCCTTGCAGGGAGAAAGGCCACAAGAGGGTTTGCATACTGCAAGGCCCTCAGCAGATGTGACAGTGATTATTATAATCCCCCTCCCCCAGATGGCATGGTTGCCCCCTTCTCCGCCTGCCAGGAGGCCCCTCTAAGCAGTCCCCAGAGATGTAAAGGGCCCGCAGGCCCCTGGCTTCCTCCAGGGCCTCCAAACTCAGTGTGGGCCAGCCTCCAGCTCACAGCGTCTTTCTTCAGGTGCAGGGACCCAAGTAGCTGTCAGCGGGCGGCTCCTCTGCAGGGCACCTCGAGGGGGGGTATCAGGGGTGGCTCTGGCAACCCTGGAACAAAGGCCGGCTAGGAGCTGGCAGGGCGCCATCAGGGTTCAATGCACAATGGCCCTGGGGGCTGGCGGCTTCGCTCCTGGCCAGCATTTGCATAATGTCTGGGGCAGGAACAGGTGCCCGGTCAATAGGCAATTGTGAGGCTGTTCTGTCAAAAGAGAAGGGGCCTGTATTGAAGGCTAGGCTCGCCTATTGCAATGCAAATAACATTCAAAGCGGACCAGCCCAGCTCACTCCCCAGAGCTCCAGCTTCTTGAAAGCCACCGAGCCTCCCCGGCTGCTGCCGCTGCTGGTGCCCGCTTTGTCTGAGACCAAAGGGTGGCATCAGCAGCAAGAGCTGGGAAACTGCAGCAGGGAGCAAGAGAGGCCAGCCTGCCTATGCAGGAGGGCTTCCTGAAGGAGGAGCTGATGTCACTGAACTTTGACCAAATATTAGAATGAAGCTCTGCAGCTTCTGTGAGGAGCACCCTCCCCCTAGAATTAAGCTGCTTTTGCCGTGGTGACATCTGCAAGGACCCCCACACCAAGTCACCCCTCTGTACGGGCCCAAGCCCTGAGATGCAGGGTCCTTTTTGTCAGAGCTAACACTAACTGAGTGCTTACGGTGGGAGCATGAGAAGATAATTTTTCTCCCACCTTCTAAGTCCTTCTAGTTGGGCTAATAATCAAATTAACTGAGACAATTAGCAGAAGAAAATCAAATTTTAATGTGTATGGGGTGGTGAGGGATTCACATAAGCAAGAAAATCCCAAAGATAGTGAGGTGAAATGAGGTATATATTTCATTTTGAACAAAGGAGAAAAGGAGGGAGGGGTCTGGGATTTCTCAAGAGAAGTAGGTAATTCACAGGTAGCAAAGAAAGTGGCAAACGAATTCTTGCCCTGAAACTCAGAACTACGGGTCAAAATGAAATCTAAAGGCCAGGTTTTTGCATGGACCCTCCCAGTCTACCATACTTAATATGTTGAGGTGATTATGCTGAAGTTCCCTTTCTGAAGCATGTTCTTCTATATAAATTTTTTATAAAGGAAATGGGGTGGTTTAAAAAATAATAATAACCTCTTTGATTTCAGCTCAAAATAACCTCCTTCCCCGGGGGCACCTACTGGGGAGACTCTCCTGGCCCCCACACTATACATAGACCCCCTTGTTACAGTAGCTTCATATGGGTTAGCCCATCCAACACTCACAGCAACACTATGAGGTATAGGCCATTATTATCTCATTTAACAGATGAGAAAACTCAGGCGTGGAGGAGTTCAAGATTGCTCAACTAATCTGTGACAAAATTGAGGGAGAGAGCCCAGGCAAGCTGGCTCCAGGAGCTGTGCTAGGGCTGCCTATAGTGTAGGGTCCTCTCACTGTTTGATGCAGGGACGTAAGTCGGGGAGCAGGAACCTCCTTCCCGACTCCCCGTACTGCCTGGTTCTTACTCTACAGCTGCAAGCACGTCAGAGAGGTCAGGGCTCAGGATCAGCAGGGATGGTGACCTGGACAGTGGGAGCAGGGGATAACCCCAATATGTTGCTTCCCAACTTCAACGATGAGAAAACACTCCAGTTCATAGAAATAATCTAAATGGGGGGCGGCAGGGGGTGTTTCCACTTGGCATGTTGTGCTGGTTTCCCCAGAAAAGAGGGAACGAACCTCAGGAGCTCAGTTCCGTTCCCTCCTTTATCTCTCACAGGCCAGGTGACCTTGGACAACGTGCTGCTGATTTGTAGCTGTTTCCTCATCTGTGAATGGGGGAATGTGACAACTCACACTCCAGGTATGTGAGGTGACGCCTCCACACAGGAGGGCCCTGCTTCTGTCGGCTCCTGTCCCCACACGGTTGGCTCTGGAAGACGGAGCTGCAGACATATCCTGCCCCACCCAGTTTCATGTTGACATGAAGAGAGAGCACAAGCATGCGTGTGGGTGTGAATTCATTAAGTCACTCGTTTGCATTCCATTGGCTTTGCAAGATTCATTCCTTTTTTTTTTTTTAATTTCTTTAAAATGTCCAGGGAACTCCCCAGTGGAAGAGTATTGGTCGCACAATACTTAAGATGCTTGAACCAGATAAAAGGAAACTCCCTATTGCACTGGGAGGACTGAGGGACTCTCCGGGCTCCCCTCCAGCCAGGGCCTCACCCTTGCACCTCCCTCCTCCAAAATGTCAGAGAACATCACAGTCAGCCAGTTCAATAGACAACAGGTTTCTCTCCCAGGCTCTCTGACGGACTGGAGACTGTGTTGAGAAGGATTCTGAAGCAGCATCCAGGTATGGCAGGAAAGAGTGCCATGACCTAGGGGTGAGGTCTGCTGCCAGCTCTGCATGAGGGGCCGTGTCGGTGTATATACTTTGTCATTCTCGATACAGTGGCTATGTGGGGAAACAAAGCCAGAGAAGAGAAATGACATCCCCAAAATCACATGGTGACAATGTCAAAGTTAAAAATCTCATTTTTTTCTTTAAAAATATCCCCTGAATATTTTACAGTGAGTCTATACTACTTTTAGAATTAGAAATATAATAAAACACTTTCAATTGAAAACTAAAGAAAATCAAGACAACCCTACGATGACCATCAGAAAAGAAGGCATAGTGTGGTTGGGCCCCAGTGGGGTCCTGAGGGTGGTATTAATGGCAGGGATGGTTATGTGATTACCAGTTTTATTGCATACACTCATACAGCACTTTGCAATTTTCAAATCTCATCCACTTAGCTAGTTTGTTCTCCCTGAAATGCTGTGTAGGTAGGAAAGCAAGCAGGAGTGACTCCCATTTTTGCATATGAAAAAAATTAAGGCTCAGATACTTGACAGGACATACCCAAGGTCACAGAGTGAGTGAGTGGCAGAACTGAGACCTGAACCCTGGGGTAGTGTTTGAGAAAAGTCAGGAGGAAGATAGAGGAAGTGTAGAGGCAGCCTGGAGACCTTCAAATCCTTTTCTTGCTAACTCAGGAGAGTTGCAAACTAAACCCTGTCCCTCCCCAGCATCCAACTCGGACCTGCTCACGCAGAGTCTGGGCCTTCCCCAGAAGTAGACCAAGTGTCCTCTCCTTCCCAGGCCCCTCCCAACCTCCTCAGCTGGCCTCACCAGATCCGGGACACAATGCACCCTTCTTCTCCTCGGGGCACCCCTCCCCCAGCTCTTAATTAAACTAGTCGGTGATAGTCTTCCTAGCAGAGGCCCAGACAGTGCCTTGTTCCTGAACTGCCCATTGTCTGCCCGCTGAGGCCCAGCCTCCAGCAGGCACCCACTCTGCCTCGGGTCAGCAGTAGGTTGATGGCCCTGACTCCTGGACCCAGTGAAAATACCAGGACCACAAGAGAAACTGGATGTCTCTTCACCGAAAGTCTGAGAGAAATCATACACCATTCATGGGTTTGTTTCCTAAGAAATTGAATAAATCATATTAATAGCAAGAAAAGGAAGTGGGTTGGCTAGAAAGATCCAAGTCCAAAGGCAAGGATTTGAGACTTGGTTCTACCATCCACAAACCAGGTGGCCTTAGGTAAATCGCTGCTTCTTAGAGTCTCAGTTTTCACATGGAGAAAATGGGGGTGGTCGGTAGTGCAGGCAGAGAAATGAGAGGAAAATGCAAACCAAATGACCAGGAAGCATAGAAGGCTCCTCTTAATTGGAGCCAAATGCATCTCCCCCAGGCCAGTCTGCGGGGAACCTCCTCCTTACCGGTTCCAGCCTGCGAGACTTCTGCCTCTGACCTTTGCTGTGTCTTTAGAAGAGGAAACTAGCCATAAAGAAATTTGCTGCCTCTCTTCCAATGGATGAGATCAAGAGCTTCTGCCGCCTGCTTATGACAGGAGCTGGCGGGAGAGGGGCAGGGGCCTGGCGGGAGCTCCTTGATAGGAACCTGCAGTTGCAACCATTGACTTAATTGTTTGAATACTTTTAGTTAAAGGGGCCCAATGCTTGGCCATTGGAATCCCAGCCCTCAAAGCACACACAAGGCACACAGAGCTCCATTCAGAGCTGAGTTTGAATCCTGACACTAAGTGTTAAGAACAGACCAGTTTACTCAACTATCCTGAGCCTCAGTTTCCCCTTGTGTAACAGAGTTCAATAACTTCAGTTATTGAAGATGAAATGAGCAAAGACCAGAAAAATCGAGGTGGGAAATTAGGCACATTTCTTCTACCCAGACCACTGCCTCCAGGAAGTTCTGCCTAAAAGATGACCTGTGACCAACCTTGGCTTAAAACCCTCAATAGCCCTTTGCTGTAATAAAATCTCAAATCATTAACATGACACATAAGTCTATTGCATTCATTTCCTATCTTTCTTACCAGCCACATTTTTATTAAGATCTCCCAAAATTATGCCCCACCCATACTCTGCAGCTGCTGCTGCTGCTGCTGCGTGTGGTTGGAGCATAGTTGATACAACGATTTCCCTGGGTGCTGCAGGCCCTTTCTCCATCTCTCACCTGATCTGTTATTCCCTGACCTTGACTTGAGCCAAGAAAGGCAAGGAGAACTTCTTCTTCACCTGTCTCTTTTTAAAAATATTAATGAGTTATTTTTTGAATAGGTAATACGTCCAAAACAGACAAAATCCAAAATGATCCCAGTGGCCAAAAGGGGTCCATGGTGAGAAGTTTCCTCCTACCCAGACCCCAGCCTCACAGTTCCTGACTGCTTCCCAGAAGCAGCCATTGATTGTGCCAGTCTTTGTCCTCCCTGAAGTGAACATATGGAAGCATATATGCAGATAGTATGTGCATATGAATTTTTGATGTACATGCTACATGTTTTGTATTGTTCATAATACATATATATTCACTTCTTTACTTCTACACAAATAGTAGCATAATTTGCAATCCATTCCATTGCGTGGCTTACCCTTTTCACTTAAAAATGTATCTTGGAGCTCAGTGCATACTGATGCATACAGGTGCACAAAGCTATTCCCTAGTACAGTGATGGGCAACCTTTTGAGCTTGGTGTATCAAAATTTGCCAAAAAAACGAGCATAACTTGGGTAATGTGTCAATTCGAGGAAAAAAAACATAATTTCGTGATATTTATAGTTTAAATAATAAAAATGTATAATTGTAATATATAACTATATTTAATAAACCAAAAACTAATTATTTAACTTACCTGAAATGTTTCGTCCTTGGCTACTGCACCTGGCCGTGCAGTAGCTGAGGATGAAACGTCCTTCTCAGCATGTGGCCCCATACTTCTCCGTATGCAACCGCATGTGACCGCATGTCATTGAAAATGGCTATGCGTGTCAGTGCTGACACACGTGTCATAGGTTCGCCATCACGGCCCTAGTACCTTTCCCATGACTGCGAGGTGTTTGATTATGCAAATTCACCATAAGTCACTTAAGCAATCCCCTAATGGTGGATATTTAGGCCATTTTGCATCTTTGGAGGCACAGAAAATGCTTCAGTGAACAGCCTTATACATGTAGAAGAATATTCCACAGGCGGAAGTGAAAGAAACTTCTAAAGACAGGTTTGCTGGATAGAGGCAGGGTTGAGATACTGGCCAATCACCTCCAGAGAGCTGGGCCCGATAAATCCCCTTGCTACTTGTACCACTGCCAACTCTGCCCAGGCTCTGCAGGTTTGAGCGGGGCGGGGGGGGGGGGGGGGGGGCCTCAGAGGCATTTCCAGTTACATTTCTCTCATCGAGAGTGAGTCGGCCTTTTTCACACATCTTTGGTCTTAGAACACTGTGCTCCCTTTTTGTGAATAGTTTGTTCATATCTTTTGTCCAGATTTCTAGTCGGTTGTTTATTTTTCTTAATGATTTATGTATTTTAATTGAATTTATTGGGGTGCCCTTTATAAGTTTCAGGTGTATAATGCATCATCTGTATATTGTATTGTGTATTCATCGCCCAAAGACAAGTCTCCTTCCATCACCATTTATCCCCCTTTTACCCTCTTTGACCTCCCCACTCCCTTTTCAATCACCATGCTGTGTCTATGAGGATTTTTTACTTAATCCCTTCATCTTTTTCACCTAGCTCCTCAACCCCCTCCCCTCTGACAGCTGTCAGTCTGTTGTCTGTTCTTATTTTTGTTTATTAATTTATTTTGTTTATTAGGTTCCATAAGTGAAATCATATGGTATTTGTCTTTCTCTGACTGGCTTAGTTCACTTAGTATAACACTCTCCGGTCCATCTTTACTGTCCATCCAAAAAGTAAGATTTTTTTCTTTTTTACATCCAAGTAGTATTTCACTGTGTAAATGTTACCAGTTCTTTTTTTATTTTTTTTATTTACTGACCTACTAAAGGACACTTGGGCTGCTTCTAAATCTTGGCTATTATTGTAAATAACACTACAATGAAATAGGGGTGCATATTTTCTTTTGAAATAGTGTTTTGAGTTTCTTTGGCTAAATTTCCAAAAGTGGAATCTCTGGGTCATAAGGCAATTTCATTATTAATGTTTTGAAGTAACTCCATACTGCTTTCTATTCTGCATCCCCTTAATTATTTGTAGGAACTCTTTTTTAAATATATATATATTAATTTTTATTGATTTCAGAGGGCAAGGGAGAGGGTAAGAGAGAGATAGAAATATCAATGATGAGAGAGAATCATTGATCGGCTGTTTCTGCCCAACCCACACTGGAGACCAAGCCAGCAACCCTGGCATGTGCCATTGACTTGAATTGAACGTGGGACTCTTCAGTCCACAGGCCAATACTCTATCCACTGAGCTAAACCAGCCAGGCAGGAACTCTTTATTTACCAAGAAGATCAATCTTTTGCTATGGCTTGACTATTTTTGATCTTTTATGGAAAGACTTCTTCTTTTTTCTTAATATATTTTATTGATTTTTTATAGAGCGGAAGGGAGAGGGATAGAAAGTCAGAAACATCAATAAGAGAGAGACATCGATCAGCTGCCTCTTGCACACCCCCTACTGAGGATGTGCCTGCAGCCAAGGTACATGCCCTTGCCGGAATTGAACCCGGGACCCTTCGGTCCCCAGTCCGACGCTCTGTCCACTGAGCCAAACCGGTCTTGGCTGGAAAGACTTCTTAAAGAAGGTAAATTAGGCATCTCTCATCCAGGCTATGAGACTACTGAATAAATGATGGATATGAGGTTGAATGAATAGTGAATGAATGAATGAATGAATGAGTGAATGGATGCATGCATAAGTTTGTTCCGCCCAGCTTTTCAGTTAGCTAAGTAGACAAGCCAGAAGATCTGTGTCAGTCATGAGCAAATTGATATATGACTGAGATCCCACAGAGCTGAGTAGCTGCCCACCTGAGCTAAGGCTCCCAAGAGGGCCCGGAGTACCCTGGGGCCCCTTTTTCCTCACCCTCCCACACAGTCCCCTCCTCCCTGGACAGACTCTAACATCCGCCTGAGTGCCATGGGGCAAGAGAACAAGGCTGCCTCTCCAATTACAGAATTCATCTCTCTTGTCGGCCTGTCAGAACAGAGAATTTATTGCCTCATTCACTTTGAACAAAAACTGTTTCTGGAGATTTTTATGATGGAGGAGTAAGAAAAGGAGTAAAGTGAGGGAGGAAGTGTCGATGGGAGGGATGTGGCCCAGAATACATAATCTCGCAGATAAAAGTGTTTTGGCAAGAGGCCAAGTGTGGGCTCTGAGCATTTCTAGCTCCCTGGCAGTCTTGTTCCCGCGTGGGTGGAGAGTCACTTGTCAACATCTGCAAGGGAGAGGTTGGTCTTCATCCCACAGAAAACAAGGTGTTCAGTGCCCCCCTCAAGCCCTGGAGCTCTGATCTCCCCATCCCTGTCACTCTGTGTCCTCCGCATTCAGCCCAGCTCCAGGCTGCCCACTCTGCTCCCTCCTAGAGGCACGCCCTCCGCAGGCTCTGCCAGGCTCCTCCACTTGTGTGCCAGGCAGAGACAAGGCCAAGAGGGCCATACACCTCCTGGAGTCCATCCTGAAAGGTAAGAGCTCACATGACGACGAGAATGAATGCCGAGCATGCGCTGGGCGCTGGCTGGGGGCTGGCACGGTGTGTGTTAGATCCTGCAGTTTCCCAGTGTGTCACGGGTCAGAACAAACATTACCCCATTTACAGAACAATAACAGAGGAGTGACTGAAAAACAACCAACCTTCCCAAGGTCACAGCTAGAATTCAGACGTAGGCTGGCTGATCCAAAGTTATCAGCTCAGCCTCGGCATGCTCCTGCCCAGCAGGCATCAGCTGTGAGGAGGTTGCCCAGGGCAAGCTACCCACTCTGGGCTGCTGGGAGAGGCCTCTCTGAAGGATGTGTAGCTCTGGGAGGATGCAGAGAAGGAAGTGAGGACAAGAGCCTTCACGGCAGTAGGAAAACCAAGTCCAGTGAGACTGGAAGACGAAGTGGTGCCAGATGGTGGCACAGGAGCCGCAGGCATGGGCAGGTGTGAATAGGCGTGGGCAGGCTTGGGCTAGCTGTGCATGGGCTTCCTTCTCCTCTCCCTTGGGCATCCCCCCAATCTTCAAGATCTGCTTCCATTAGCCTCCCCTAAAGCCCCCACCTTTCCAGATTCTCCACCCCCCAACAGCTCCCATTCAGCATCCTCCTTCATTCACTCAGCAAGCCTGTGTGAGTCTCGTGTCAAGCCAGGCCTTGCACCAGCCATTGGGAATAGGACCATTAATAAGGCACATGAATAAATCACGGCATTTTCTAAAAAGAAGAGTAGTTCTAAGTGTTATAATAAAGTGGTGTGTGAGTGCAGAGGAGGGAGCAATTAAAACTGTCTGGGAGAAGGAGGGAAACGTTTGGAAAGGCGCTCTGGGGGCTGGCACTCCAGCTGGACCTGAGGGCTGGCAGACAAAGCAGGAGGCGGTTTCATCCAGGGCCAGCTGCCCGGGCAGACAGAGCAGCCTGTGTCTGGGAGCCCTGGGTCTGACGGATGGACAGAGGTGGAGAGACAGAGGTGGAACACAAGGGACCGGGAATACCCTGGGGGGAGAGAGCTGTTCCTCAGGCCTGAGAATGTTGGTGGAGACAAATGTGTGCATGCTCAGATGCACATGCGAGAAAGACTCTTTTCAACACCATAGAGAAGCAGCACCTTCAAACCTTAGGCTCCCTCCCCCTCCCCCCACTCTGGCTTTATTTCTCGCCATAAAACTTATCACCAGCTTCATACTTTATTTATTAAACTATATAAAATGGCTATTTTTGTAGGTCGAAATGGTGGGTTATTAGCAAATTCAAATAGTTCAACCTGTCATTTTATTTATTACTAGGGGCCCAGTGCACAAAATTCGTGCACGGGGGGAGGGGTCCCTCAACCCAAGCTGCCCCCTCTCACATACTGAGAGCCCTCAGGGGATGTCCAACTGATGGCTCACCCTCAGCCTGCCCAAGAGGCTTTAGGCCTTGGGCACCAGCCATCGCCCTGCTCAGCTCAGCCCTGGCTGCCTGCGATCACCCGGCCCTGGGGGCTGGGCACTTGCTCCCACTTCCGCTCACAGCACCCAGGGACCAGGTGCTCCCTGCTGCTGCCACCACCGCTGCTGCTGCCGCTGCTTCCCCTCACAGCGCCCAGGGGCTGGGCACTCGCCACCACTGCCATTTCATCTCCACCCCTTGTCACCCCTAAGTTTTAGGCAACCAGCCTCCCAGCAAAAAGACGACAGGCATTGAGTGAGCCTGGTTGGGCAACAGGACAAGCCATCCCAACACTGCTAATCAGGAGCTCTTGGGACACTCTCCTCAAAGTGTTTATGAATCGTAAAACACTCACATACTTTCTATTTCACTTGGTCTCTATCAAAAATGGAAAAGCTGACACCAAAAGCAAAAATAAACAAGTGGGAGAAACCAAGATGGTGGCATAGGTAAACACCTAGGCTTTTGCCTCACACAACAATTTTGAGAATACAACTAAAGGACAAAATGAACTTTGTCCAGAACCACAGGAAGGCTGGCTGACTGGAAGTTCTGAAACTAGAGGGACACAGAAGAGTCCACGGATAATCAGAGCCTCTGCAAAGCCTAAGTAAGAAACCCAACAGCAGATTAGAGGAACACAAGAATCAAGTCAAAGATTTGAAATACCAAGAGGCCAAAAACACTCAACTGGAAAAGAAAAAAGAATAAAAAAATTTGAGGATAGTGTAAGAAGCCTCTGGGACAACTTCAAGCGTACCAACATCAAAATTATGGGGGTGCCAGAAGAAGAGAGAGAGCAAGATATGGAAAACATATTTGAAGAAATAATGACTGAAAACTTACCTCACCTGGTGAAAGAAATAAACTTACAAGTCCACGAAGTGCACAGAACCTTAAACAAAAGGAATCCAAAGGGGACCACACCACGACACATCATAATTAAAATGCCAAGAGCAAAAGACAAAGAGAGAATATTAAAAGCAGCAAGAGAAAAATACTTAATTACCTACAAGGGAGCAACCATACGATTATCAATGAATTTCTCAATAGAAACTATGCAGGCCAGACAGGAGTGGCAAGAAATTTTGAAAGTGATGAATAGCTAGAACCTACAACCAAGATTACTCTACCCAGCAAAGCTATCATTCAGAATTGAAGGTCAGATAAAGAGTTTCACAGATAAGAAGAAGCTAAAGGAGCTCATCAACACCAAACCAGTATTATATGAAATGCTGAAAGGTATTCTTTAAGAAGGAAAAAAAAAAGGAGAAAAAGGTGGCTGCTTCAAACTAGAGCATGGATGGAACTGGAAAGCATCATGCCAAATGAAATAAGCCAGTCAAAAAAAGGTAAGTACCACATGATCTCATTCATTTATGGAATATAATGAACAACATAAACTGACAAACAAAAACAGATCCAGAGATAGAGAAGCATTGACTGTCAAACCTCAGAGGGATGGTAGGGGAGGATGGGGGTAAGGAGAAGAGATCAACCAAAGGACTTGTATGCATGCATATTAGCCTAATCAATGAACATGGACATGGGGGTATGGGTGTAAGGGCACAAGTGGTGATTTGGAAGGGTGGAATGAAAGGAGTAATGGGTGATGAGGACACATATGTAATACCTTAATCAATAAAGAAATTAAAAAAATAAAAATAAACAAGTTTGACTGCTCTAGACTAAAAAGGTTCTGCACAATGAAGCAAACCATCAGCAGAATAAAAAGGCCACCTACTGAATGGGAGAACTTTTTTGCAAATTAAATATCTCACTAGAGGCCCAGTGCACAAAATTTGTGCACGGGGGGCAGGGGATGTCCCTTAGCCCAGTCTGCACACTCTCCAATCTGGGACCCCTCTAGGGATGTCCAACTGCTCGTTTAGGCCCGATCCCGGTAAGATTGGACCTAAACGGGCAGTCGGACATCCTTCTCACAATCCAGGACTGCTGGCTTCAAACTGCTCACCTGTCTGCCTCCCTGATTGCCCCTAACCACTTCTGCCTGCCAGCCTGATCACCCGCTTACCATTACCCTGCCAGCCTAATTGATGCTCTCCTGCCAGCCTGTTTGCCTCCAACTTCCCTCCTCTGTCGGCCTGGTCACCCATAACTGCCCTCCCCTGCAGGCTTGATCATCCTCAACTGCCTTCTCTTGCAGGCCTGGTCCCTCCCAACTGCCCTCTCCTGCTGGCCTCATTGCCCACAACTGCCCTCCCTTGCAGGGCCTGGAACCTCCCAAAGGCCTTCTCCTGTTGGCCATCTTGTGGTGGCAATCTTGTGTCCACATGGGGGCAGGATCTTTGACCACATAGGGGCAGCCCTCTTGTGTATTGGAGTGATGGTCAATCTGCAAGTTACTCTTTTATTAGCTAGGATAGAGGCCTGGTGCATGGGTGGGGGCAAAATGGTTTGCTCTGAAGAGTGTCCCAGATCAGGGTGGGGGTTCCCTTAAAGTGTGGGGCAGCCTGGGCAAGGGGCCTGTGGAGGTTTGCAGGCCAGCCACGCTCCCCAGCGACCCAAGCAAAGGCCCTGGGATCTGGGATTAATTTATGTCTATAACTGAAACTTTGTAGCCTGGAGTGGAGCCAAGCCTTCTGCTCGCTCTGTGGCGGTAGCTATTTCTGTTTGAAACTTTGTAGCCTAGAGTAGAGTCCTAGGTCAGCAATGGCAGGTGGAAAGCTTGGCTTTCTCTGTTGCCAGGGAAACTCAAGCCTCTGTTGTCTCTCCAGCTCAGTGGCTGCCCCCAATTTCTGTATCTTTTATAATTGAAACTTTGTAGCCTTGAGTGAAGCCTAGGCCAAAATGGCAGGTTGAAAGCTTGGCTTCCTCTGTTGCCAGGGAAACCCAAGCCTTCCTCCTGCTCTCAGTTGCTGCAGCCATCTTGGTTGGGGTTTATTTGCATAACCATCTCCTGATTGGCTGGTGGGCATGGCTGTGGGCGTGGCTTGTGGGTGTAGTGAAGGTACAGTCAAATTTGCGTATTAGTCTTTTATTAGATAGGATAAGGAGCTAATATCCAAAATATATAAAAATCTCATATAATGCAGAGCAAAAATAATTTCAGTTTAAAAAATGGGCAACCCCTAGCTGGTCTGGCTCAGTGAATAGAGCATTGACCTGTGAACTGAAGGGTCCCAGGTTTGATTCTGGTCAAGGGCACATGCCCATGTTGTGGGCTCAGTCCTCAGTTGGGAGAGGGGGTGTGTGCAGCCGATCAATGATTCTCTCTCATCATTGATGTTTCTCTCTCTCTCTTTCTTCCTCTCTGAAATCAATAAAAATATATATGTTTTAAAATGGGCAGAAGATCTGAAAAGACATTTTTCCAAAGAAGTTATAGAGATGGCCCACAGGTACATGAAAAGATGCTTAGCAACATCAATCGTCAGAGAAACACACATCCAAACCACAGTGAGATGACCTCACACCTGTTACCATGGCCATCATCAAGGAGACAAGAAACTACAAGCACAGGTGAGGACTTGGAGAAAAGACAGCCCTCGTGCCCTGTTGATGGGGATGCAAATGGGTGTAGCCACTGTAGAAAACAGTATGGAGGTTCATCAAAAATCTAAAAATAGAAATACTGTATGACTCAGCAATTCCACTTCTGGGTATTTATCCAAAGAAAACAAAAACACTAATTCAAAAAAATATTTGCATCCACCGTTTTCATTGCAGCATTATTTACAGTGGCTAGTCTGTGGGAATAAATGAAGTGTCCATCAATAGATAAAGAAAGTGTGATGTACACTGAATGGCCAGATTATTATGATCTCTGCATAAAAATCTGGCCACTCAGTCCTGGTGCATGAATTTGTGCATGGTTGGGGTCTGGCCAGCATGGCCAGGGGCAGGGGGCACTGTTGGTTGGCCAGCCTGCCTGCTGGTCAAACTCCTGGTTGAGGGAACAATTTGCATATGAGCCTTTTATTATATAGGATATACATTGAATGGCCAGATTATTATACATTCAGAAATCATAATAATCTGGTCACTCAGTGTATATACACAATGAAATATTATTCAGACATAAGACAGCATCAACAATATGGAGGACCTTGGGGGTATTGTGCTACGTGAAATAAATTAGACAAAGAAAGGCATATATCATATAATCTCACGAATATGGGGCATCTAAAAAAAATGCAGGCTGGTAGGTACAGAGAACAGAATGGTGCCTGTCAGACGAAGTGGGTTGGGGATTTGAAAATTAGTAAACCACTTGTTTTCTTCTAATTTAGTTTAAATACATTGATTAAGAAGATTGTTTTTAAAAAGATGAAGAGCCCAAGACTAGGAGAACGTCCCCACATCCCTGAACAAGCTATAGGGAAACTGGAAACTAAACTTAGTCCCCTGATTCCATATTCCAAATTCTTGTCACTCTCTTTTAGCAATAGAAGGTGGGTTATACTAGTGTTGCCACCTTTTTACGGATTAAAAAACAGAGGCCCAGAGAGTAGAAAACCTGCTCAAAGTGTATGCACCACTTGCTAGTAGTGGCAGGTCAAGGGCACCTTCTAGTATCCTGGAGCAAAGGTAGTGGTAGCTTGTGGGGAGAGCCAGGGAGCTGACATCAGTGGGTACAAAGAATGCAGAGAGCCAGGGAGAGTGAAGGAGGCAGCCCCTGATGGACGGGAGGCCACTGAGAAGGTGCCGCTCACCTCCCCCAGCAGGCAGAGTATTTAGTGGCAGTCCACAGTCCCCCTCTGACCAAGTGAGCAAACACTGTGACAGCACAGCTACTGTGGAACCCCAATCCACCCAAACCCCATGCATTAAGCCACAGGCCCATCCAACCATCCCTTGCCCAGGTTCTTGTGCTCCTTCTGCCCATCAGACAAATGTGTTAGGAGCAACTGAGGGTCCATGTGAGCCCAGTCACAGCACCCACCCCTCAATCCCAGCACGGGGACTGCAGGAAACAGAACACACAGACACGGGCAAAGGCAGATTTACAGGTGTGAGTACATGAAACACAAAGTTTATTCCTGTAGTATTGTTTCCGTATTCATTATTGTATTTATTATAATTATAATAATTATTATTGTTGCTAACCCACTTTTACCCATCCCTGTATGTAAGGTCACTTGGTGATGGAAAAAATCATTCACAGCATTCTCCAAATAGCTGACCTCTACTTTGCAGCGATTGCCACCTTCTTGGCCTTAAGTCAAATCCTGTGGCAGAGCAAACCCAATTTTCTCTCTCCCAACTTTTGCTTTTGATGAAATGGGCAGTAAACGGGGGTGTGGACAGAGAAAAGGTACAAGTCACAGAATCAGGACATAGCCATGTGGCCTGGAGCAGAAAGAGCAGGGAGGGGAGATGGGAGGACCCTTTGAGGTCCAAAGGGAACACGTCAAGACAGCCCCTGGTCTGTGCGCTGAGTCAGGACCCTGCGAACGAAGGAGGAAAGAGACATTTCCTGACGTGGTGCATCTTTTACTCAGTGAATCTTTTTCTGTGGCTGCTTTGTTAAATGCAAACTGTAGAGCTATGTTATCGGCCTGAGGGTTGTAATCATCACAGCTGGAGGCCATTAAACTCTCCATGATGTCAGACCGCGCCCTAGGATCAGGAGACATTCAAGTTCCCCGTACCCCATAGATTTGGGTGTTTCTCTGGCCCTCATCTTGGGGACCTTCCTTCTCTGCTCTGCATTAGGGTTCTCATGCTGTGTACTACTGACATTTGGGTTGGACAAGTGTTGAGGGGCTGTCTTGTATGTTGTAGGATGTTTAGCAGCATCCCTGGTCCTTACCCACTAGATGCCAGTAGCACCCACCGGTCACAACAATCAGAATGCCTCTCAACCTTGTCAAATGTCCCCCGAGGAGAAAATTGCTTCCAGTTGAGACTCTGATACATACTCTCCTGGGGTCCAGAGTACCGGACCCATCTCCTCTCTAGCCCCAAGCTCCCTGCTCAGCCCATGGGGCCTTCTGCCTGCCAGATATTGCTCCATGAGTAACTGGAGTCATGGTCTTCCCCCAAGCCACCTCCCCAAAGCACTAGCCATGTCTGACCCCCACCTTCCCACCGAACCTCTCCCTCCTCCTCGGATGCATAGCCCCTGGGTCTGAGCCACTATTGTTCTAATAAAAACCTAATGGTCTTCACTCACCTCTGCTCACAGCCTATATACATCCAATTAGCAGTCAAGGCCATGAGCACTAGCTCTGGACCACTTCCAAGCTGGCCCCTCTCTCCTCCCTGCAACAGGCTTGGTGAGTGCCCACCTCTCACGGTCTCCCCACCTCTAGATGTGCCCCTCTCCTACCCACCACCCAGACCTTTGCCACAGGACACTTTCCAAAGCACAAACATTGTCAGGTCTCTCATCTCAAAGATAAATCCAAACGCTACAGCCACAGGGTCAGTCAGTCTTCAGGCCCCACCTGAGCATGCTCACAAGCACACATGGCCTCGTCCAGCCTGAGGATGATAATATACTCAAAACAGCCTTGGACATACGGGGCATTTTTCTTAACATTTTAGACAACCCTTTGTTTAAACCTCACAACTACCCTGATCAGCAAATACCCACCCTATTACCGTCATTTATCTGTAAGGAAATTGTGCTCCCCATCTAGCCCCCTTCCCTTGGAACACCCTTCCTCCATTCAGGTCACCATAGTCAGGCCTCCCTGTCAACAAAGCCTCAGACATGACCAGGGCTCTGTCTCCAGTGGGGGTGGTCTCCCACCGCCAAAGAACCAAGAGTGGGTCCATGGAGAGGGACTTGGCCCAGAGAATGCTCAACTGATGGGAACCGATCTGACCTGCTATGCGCACAGGCTGGGCCCACAGACAGTGTCCCTACTCTTGCAGGCTCTGTGCCACTGATCTCCAAGACCAGCCCTCCTCCATGCAGGCACCTTCCCTGAACCGTGTGAGGGCCAGTCCGATTCAGCACATTCGGGGGGGAGAGGGGCAGGGGGTTCTCAGTGAGCCTATCAGCCCAGCTTCTGGGCTCTGCACCAAATCATTTCTGTTGTTTGCAAGCAAGCATACTCTTCTTGCCTGTGTTTGCAAGTCTCCCTTCTCTCTCTTCTAGAATGTTCCATATCCTTTTATCTACTTTTCCAAATCCTTCTAGTACAACCCAAAGGCCACCAACCTCCAGGACACCTTCTCTGCCCACACAAAACAATGTCACTGGCAGTGAGTGGCACCTCTGTATAACCTAAAACCACATCCATGCAAGCATCTCACCGGAAAAGTGGAGTGATGATAGGAACCATCCCCTAAGGCTGGGGAGCAACCAAATGATATTGTGTAGGAAAAGGCATCTGTGAGATCATCTGTCTGGTATATTCTGTGAGTTCAATAGACATTTATATAAAAACTAGAGGCCCGGTACACAAAATTCGTGCACAGGGGTTGGGGGATGTCCCTTAGCCAGCCTGCACCCTCTCCAATCTGGGACCCCTCGAGGGATTTACGACTGCCCGTTTAGGCCTGATCCTGGTAGCATCGGGCTTAAACTGGCTGTCGGACATCCTTCTCATAATCTAGGACTGCTGGCTCCCAACTGCTAGCCTGCCTGCCTCCCTGATTGCCCCTAACCATTTCTGCCTGCCAGCCTGATTGTCCTCTAACCACTACCTTGCCAGCCTAATTGATGTCTAACTGCTCCCTGCCAGCCTGTTTTCCCCCAACTTTTCTCCTCTCCCAGCCTGTTCACCCCCATCTGCCCGCCCTTGCAGGCCTGGTCCCTCCCAACTGCCATCCCCTGCTGGCCATCTGTGGTGGCCATCTTATGTCCACATGGGGGCAGGATCTTTGACTACATGGGGACAGCCCTCTTGTGTGTTGGGGTGATGGTCAATCTGTGAATTACTCTTTTATTAGACAGGTAGAGGGCTGGTGCATGGGTGAGGGCCAGCTGATTTGCCCTGAAGGGTGTCCCTGATCAGGGTGGGGGCTCCCTTGGGGCATGGGGCAGCCTGGGCGAGGGCCCTATGATGGTTTGCAGGCTGGCCACGCCCCCCAGCAACCCAAGTGAAAGTTCTGAGATCTGAGATTAATTTATGTTCTACACTCTCCTGCACTGTTGGTGGGATTATAGACTGGTGCAGCCACTGTGGAGAACAGTATGGAGTTTCCTCAAAAAACTAAAAATGGAGCTCCCATTCAGCCCAGTGATCCCACTTCTAGGAATATACCCCAAGAAACTAGAAAGGCGAATTAGAAAGGATATATGTACCCCTATGTTCATACCAGCACAATTTATCATAGCTAAGACTTGGAAACAGCCTAAGTGCCCATCAGCAGATGAGTGGATTAAAAAACTGTGGTACATCTACACAATGGAATACTACGCTGCAGTAAAAAAGAAAGAGCTCCTACCATTTGTAACAACATGGACAGAATTAGAGAGCATTATGCTAAATGAAATTAGCCAGGCAGAGAAAGACAAATATCACATGATCTCACTCATTTGAGGAATATAATGAATGACATAGACTGATGAACAAGAATGGATCCAGAGACTGAGAAAAGTCCATCAAAATGTCAAACCTCAGGGTAAGTGGCAGGTGGTGGGAGTAAGGGGGAAAGTCAATATATTTGAATGCTTGAACTAAGGTAAGTGATTTGTGTTTTTATATCCCTGACAAAGTTTATATAAAGTTATAAAAAAAATTGGCAGCTAGTTTGAGATTGAATTAACATGGCCTAGAGCATGCCATCTCTTATGGACACCAGTTCTTAGGCTAGGCCCTCCTTAACCTCCTGTGACACCACAATACCCTTACATGATATTATTCTACAATGTCATTATAATATTTGATATTTGACAACAGCATATTATACAATTATCCCAAATAAACTTACAAACTAATTCTTTGAATGTTGGGCAGCAACTTAAAAAAAGGATAGGAAAGGAATTAATCCCTTTCAGAAGGGATGAAGGCACTGGGAAGGCATCCGAGCATTCTGTATTGGCCCCTCTGGCCCTTTTGCCCAGAGGGAACCTCTTCTTATTATCCAAATACACACAGCTGATGCGTGAACTTTCAGTTCAAGCTGTGGCCGAAGTCTCTGGGCAGTTGGCACCATGGATCTGTCTCTCGATCAGTGGCGTGAGCTGGGTCCTCTCTGGAGAAGAAACCTGGGTCACCCGAGATATGTGATCAGTACCGGGACCCCGCCAGCAGGCGAGGGGACCCCATGGCAGGTGCTGGACGTGGAGGCCACGGGGGCATAGACTACAATGGAGACAGGACGGAACCTCGCATCACCCTGTTTGGCCCCGGAGGATGGCTGGTTAGCCAGAGACGGGTAAGATTCCTCAGGGAAGGAACAACCTAAGACAGGCACAGTCGCAGAGGGGCCAACAGGAGAGAACTAAAAGATCAACAGAGGTGGGGCACAGACCCTCATCCACAAACCTTGCAGGGGCTTGAATTCTCACCCCTCCTGAGGAAGGTCTCCTACCCCCACGGCTGCTACACCTCCCACGCACAACTCACACCGGGACCCAGGTGGTAGACAGAGACTCCCAGCAATACCTGCCCTATATCTAAATTTAATTTATTACAAGGAATTCTGAGGACCTACTCAAAAATGCAAATATTCCTTTCCACAAGTATTTACTGGGTAAACTAAGATTTCTGCTTGAGTATTAAAATTGACAGTAAAATAGTAATCAAGTTTTCAGATTAATTTAAATTGGCCAAGTGAAATAAGTGAATACTCAAGAAAATCTAACTGTACTGGACAAAAAGCTTTTCCTAAAACATTAACTAAATTATCTATTAGTAGTTCATCTCACTGCAAAATTGCCTAACATCCAAAGAACCTAAAGTAGTAATATTTGTATGCAAAAATTAAAATTTAAAATTACCAAGACTGCAAGATAAAATTTTCAAAAGCCCCTATTAACCAAAAAAAGGGGGGTGGGAGCCAATGAGGTAATATCATGTAAGGAAAAATATCCTATAAGTAAAATACATGTAGAAAATTCTTACTCCAGAAAAGAAAATTCCATTTGTAAAACCAGCTTCAGGACACCCCCCAAAAAAAACACACATGGTGTCAAAATAAGCCAAAGGAATATCATTTAGGCAAAAATAAAAATAATCCCAAGTCTATTTTGCAGAGAGGATCCCTTTGTTAACCTTTGGTCGAGAATGTGTTTGTGTGTTTGCAGAGAACAACTCCAAGACCATGTGAGTTCCTGTGACAATGAGGAACTGACGGACCTGTTCCATCCACGAGGATGGTCCAGAGATGGCGGATGCTGACGACACCTTGCCATGCTAGCAGTCGGCAGCTGTGTGGGGCTGCAGGCGGCCCAGGAACATACCAGAGAGGATGGATCTTGCATTGCCACAATGTGTCCACCATCTGGATACCATTGCTGACATGTACACATGAAGAACTATTGGACATTGAAACTGGGACTCAGAACAGTTGGACATTGAAACTGACACTCAAACTTTTTTTGCTCTTATACGTTTGTTTTCAGTATGCAAAGGCAAGATATTTTTGAAGAAAAGAAACGGGAGAGTGATTGATATAGAGGCAGGGTGGCCTCGAACAGACTGTCAAGCTACAGGGGGAAGGCTGGAGTGGAGGGGAGGCAGATGCTGGGGGAGATCAACCGAAAGACTTGTATGCATACATATGAGCATAACCAATGAATGAAAGACTCTGGGGTAGGGAGGGAGGCAGGTGGGGACATGTGCGGGGGGCTAGGGGAGGCTGGGGGGAGGTTATTGGGGGGGGGAGGAAAACATATGTACTACTATTAAATATAAGTTATATTGTAAATAAAATTAAAAAAAATTTATGTTCTACAATTGAAATTTTGTAGCCTGGAGTAAAGTCAAGCCTTCTGCTGGCTCTGAGGCAACAGCCATTTCTGTTGGATTTATTTAAATTCAATAATTGAAACTTTGTAGCCAAGAGTGGAGGCCTAGGCTCTAAGGCTGCAGAAGCTTGGCTTCCTCCAATGCCTGGGCAATGCTAGCCTTTGCTCTTTCCAGCTCTTTGGCTGCTGGGATATATCTTCTATAATTGAAAATTTGTAGCATTGAGTGGAGGCCTAGGCCAGCAAGGGCAGATGAAAAGCTTGGCTTCCTCTATTGCCAGGGAAGCCCAAGCCTCCCTCCCACTCAGTGGCCGCAGCCATCTTGGTTGGGGTTTATTTGCATAATTTGATCCTGATTGGCTGATGGGTGTGGCTGTGGGTGTGGCTTGATCGGAGGTATGGTCAATTTGCATATTACTCTTTTATTAGATAGGACTAGAGACCCATTGCAGGAAAATTCCTGTAAGAATAGAGCTTCCTGCGGCCAGAGCAAAGCTCCCTCCCATCTCCACTGCCTTGTTTCCTCTAGTCTCCTCTGCCTTGCTCCCTCCCTTTCCCCCTGCCCTGCTTGCTTATTTCTTTGCAGCTTTGTTCCCTTCTGCAGTGCTTGGCTTCCTTCTATGCCATCTTCTGCAGGCAGGTATGCAAATTAACTGCCATCTTGGTTGGGTTAATTTGCATACACACTCTGATTGGCTTGTGGGCATGGCTTGTGGGTATAGCGAAGGTATGGTCAATTTGCATCACTCTTTTATTAGATAGGATCTTAGAATAATTAGGCAATGGCCTTATGATACCTTCCTCCAGGACAGTTTGAATCCACGTTTTCCCAAGGAACTAGATGGGTGGGATGGAATCCAGCCTATGTAAAAACCAGTCCTGAGGATGTGCCCAGCTCCTCTTTTTGGAACAAGAATTATGGTACAGCCAGTGTGGTCTAAAGTTGGGATTCCCAGCTAAGACTAGGACCCAATGGAAGACAGCTGTTTGAAGGCAGGCCTGAAACAGGCATTATGCTGTAAAGGAACTATCTTGATTGTGTGATCCTTAGGATGGGATTTAGCCACCATGAGTTCAAGCCCCGCTCCCACACCCCTACTGCCTTTTCCTTTGCAGAGTAACGTGTAGGGCAGTCTCTCCCCTCCCTGGGCCACAGTGAGTGTCCTTATCTATAACATGAGTGGTTGGCCTACATGATTTCAAAAGCCTTTCCAGGAATAACATCCTGGGGGTCAAATCCTCAGCCTGCTGCTTAGTTCCAAGAATAGGGTATGTGTGTATGTGTGTGTGCACATGTTTGCAAGGGTGTGTGCCTGCATTCATGTATGCAGTGTGTGTGTCTACATGCACATATGCAATGTGTCTGTGTGCATATATGCAGTATATGTACCTGTGTGCATTTATGCAGTATATGTGCCTGCATGCATGTATGCCATGTGTGTTCCCAAGTGCTTGTATGCAGTGTGTGTGCCTGCATGCTTGCTCAGGGCATGTGTTGCATGGTTTCAGTGTGTGTGCACATGTTTGCAAGTGTGTGTGCCTGCATTCATGTATGCAGTGTATGTGTCTATATGCACATATGCAATGTGTCTGCATGCATATATGCAGTATATGTACCTGTGTGCATTTATGCAGTATATGTGCCTGCATGCATGTATGCCATGTGTGTTCCCAAGTGCTTGTATGCAGTGTGTGTGCCTGCATGCTTGCTCAGGGCATGTGTTGCATGGTTTCAGTGTCCTTTCACTTGATTGAGGATGCCTCCCATTCTATGCCAAATATAAACCCAGATACAGAGACTTCACTCCTCACATCCACTGTCTTCAGCACAGATAAAGTTCAGGGCGAGGCATGCCACCGCTGACATGTATAAATATACTGGCAAGCGTCAGAGCCCCCAAGGTCTTTTTTTTTCCTGGCAGGTATGCTGGAAATATTCACATAATTGTGTGACAAATATCGCACACAGCTTGGCTTAACAAAAATCAGGTGTTTCATTTGTCAAGGAAGGGGGTGTGCCATTTGATAAACAAGCCTAGGAGACTCACGTTTTTCCTGAGTAATTATATTCTGATGGCTGCATGGACAGACCATGAGAAAATCAAATTATTTTTATAAAGCAAGAGGAAAAGTCTAGTTAAATACACACAAGCACTGCCACTAGAATCACGGGTGAGCCTGCTGGGAACACAGCCTCTGATTCTATGTGAATAACAGAATGATTTGAAAACCCATTGTTCTCCCCATCATGATGTATTTTTAGGTTAGCTGGTCCCATATCCCTTCTTAGGATGTCATTAAGTGTTGTTTTTAAAACAGGGTATCACAAGAGCCTTCAAAAAATTCCTTTCCTCTCCCCTAGAGTCCACATTCTACCCACACCCTCAGGAACTGACCTCAAAATTAATAATAAAATGGTGTATTCCCTTTCTCAAAAATCACCACTGGCTTCTGCCAGTTTGAAGTCCAAACCCCCTCGTGTCCTTCAGGCCCTCAGACTCTCCAGCTCACCCCCTGCTCTGTCAGTCTCACCCCATCTTTACTCCACAGTGTGCTCCTCTCCCCCTTAGTCGATAGAACCCTTGCCTGGCCTCCCCAACATCCAAGCTCTTTCTCTCACACCCCCAAGCCTTTGTTCTGCCTGTCCTTTCCCAGCCCTTTACCCACCTGGAAACTCCTGCCTCTTTTTATGGCCCAGCTCACACTTCCATTCCCCAGGGAAGTCTTTCCCATGTGTGCTTACTCACTTGGTCAATAAATATTTGTGGTGGAGCCCGGGTACCAAGTGATAATGATAGAGAAATCAATAGTGAGGGTGACACATGGAGACACATCCGGTTTTCATTTGGAAACCGGAAGATGTTGCCAAGCAAGCAAAGCCGAGTCCCTGACAGCAGTGCCCTGAGTTCGGCGCCTGGCCAAGTGTTGGTAGAATGATGGGATGTCCCAGAGATGGGCGAGGAATACACTGGGGACATGGGGAAGCTGTGGGGCCCTCTGGGGGACTAGTGAAAGCAGCTGTGGGCAGATCCCACGTGGTGTCACCAGGAATGTCACCCCAACCCGGGCAACTGGTCTGGCTGCTTGTGCTGCCAAGGCCCAGGAGAAGGGCCCAACTGAAGATACACCAGGTCAGGAGCCAAGCAGGTGGAGGCAAGGAGACAGGGCTCATGGTGTCTGAGGAGCTGCTGAGCCTCACCCTCAGGAAACGAGAGGTAACTCCAGCAGTCACTGGGTGTCTGGGACACCAGTCCACTGTCTCCTAGTCAGCAACAAATGGGTGATGACCTTGAAGGGCCGTGAGCAGAGGCTCCTCCACCTGGCTCAGCCCTGGGCACACAGGTATACAGGCAGCAGCCACCACATCCTTGCTGCATGAGGTTGGGAGTGAGCAGCATGAACAACGAAGCGGGCACTGTAGCACCCAGGGGACATGTGTCAGCACTGGGGCGGGTCCTCCCTCCATTTCCCTTTAAAAGCAAAAGCTCTCAGGGCTTGTTGCTGAGGAGAGGGAGATGGGGGACAAGTGAGAAGGCGAATAGGGTCCCCAAAGGAGCGCACCAGGAGTGGCTCCTTTTTCCCTTCTTAAGTGGAGAAAGAACGAGGACAAGCCCATGGGGTACTTCCGGCCTCTGAGCAGAGTGGAGGCACTTGGTAAAAGGAGAATGCATGCTTCCTTGGGCCTTTAATCTCTGCTATTGTTTTAAGAGTGTGACCTCTGCTCCAACTCCATCCCTGCCCCAGGTCACACTGCATCTGCCTTGCTGTGATTCGCCCAGCAGGCTCCTGGCTGAGGGAGGTGCCTCTTAGGAAATGCTTCTCCTAGTCAGAAAATGCCATAGAGACACAGAAACGGGTAAAGTACAGCTGGGAGCTACACCTGCTTGGGCTCTGAGGAAGTCCAGAGAAACCATCCCTTAGTGCCGGCATCTCATTCCTCTTCCCACACAGCAGCTTGGAAAAGTCCTAAGGGCAGAGTGCACACCGCTCAGGGACAGGATGGGTCCTGGCCCTGGACCAGGGTTCAGGCAGAGATAAGAGGGAATTAAGACCAGCCCAGATCCTGGGGTCCTGTGAGGAACTCAGGCTCAGCATCCCCTCTGAGCAGAGAAAGACTCATGAGGCTACATGACCTGCAGGATGTCCAGGGCACAGAGAGCAGGGACAGAGTGGGGTCAACAGTGGGTAAGCTGAGGAGTCTGCCTGAAGTGGACAGGAGCTGGGAGACATGGGAGCTTCTGGGACAGAGGAAGTGGCAGCCCTAGTTCAGCCAGGGGAGAGATGGGAGCGGGAAGCGGCCCTCCTAGGTCTTTGCCTTGTCCACAAAAGCAAGCAGGAAGAGGACTGGGCGGTGGGCTCTGAGGTGGGCATTGCAGCAGTCTGACCATGGGGCATCATTGCTATTCCATCTGGCTGTAGGCAAGGTGGAGTTGGTCTGAAGCCCAGTGTCAAAGCTAACAAAATGCCCACAGTGGGTGCTTTACAAAGGTGTATTGAATGAAGACTGCCCTCTAAGTCCTGAGCTTTGGTCCCTTCTGCTGTAAGATCTCTCACTGTGGGATATTTGTAATATACTTGGAACATGGTAGGAGCTCCACAAATGGTTTCATTATTTACTATCCTTCATGGGTAAAGAAAGTGACCAGTAGAACTCAAACTGTGAAAGGGAATTAACACCTGATTGAATATCTGGACCACAGAGTTCTGTCATTTTATAGCACTTTACATTCCAAAACGTGTTTGTGGGATAACTTCTGGAGGGTCCCAACCACTTGTGGTTAGTGTTGAGACTGCCTCAAGTAGAGATTTTGGTTGTTTGCCTAAAGTCACATGGCAGATCCATGGTGGGCCAGACTAGGGGCCAGATGCCCTGCCTCCAGCCCAGGACCACCCCAGGCCTTTATCTTAGCTCCCAGGTGAATAGCTCCAAGGCAGCAGAATGTGACAGAGGGGCTGTCTTCTCAGCAGGCCAGTCCTCAGGGAGTGGGAGGCAGTGGGGGCAGAAGGAGGGCAAGGCTGGAGAGTGGGGAGCAGTGGAATCCAAGGGGGCATCCTGCAGAGTTCATAAGGATGCATCCCTCTTGGCCTTGGTTGAGGTTGGTTCTCATTCTCAAGATGGCAACTCCAGCACCCTCTAGGCAATGATGATGCATGCTCAGTTGTCTCTGGAGCAAGTCTGGGCTTTGGGGTGGATATTGGGAGCAGAAACATCCCTCTAAGGTGTCGCTGGTATAAGATAGAAAGGGGTGACACAGCTCAGCCAGGCAAGTTGGGGTTCAGAGCTGGGCTCAGCCAGGAGTGCTCAAAAGGCAAACTGAGGCAGGATTTATATTGTGCAGTTTCAGTCATTACACCTCACTAGCCCAGCAAATTCTGATCCAAAAATCACCCACCTATTTCCAGCTAATGGAGCTGAGTCTCCTGAGGGCTCTTGTCCTGTCCAATTTGTGTAGACTCTCCATCTCCAGGGAAAGAGCTCGGTGCCTAGAGAAGCCTAGTGCTTCTGAGAAGCCACAGCTCATAGTACATGAGCCCAAGTACCCACAAGCTCTCCAGGCAGTGGCTAGGTAGGTTTGAAGGTCAAACAGTTCTGGTCTCTCTTAACATCATTCTGTAATTCTGTAAGATGTAACCATGGACGAGGCTGGGTGAAGGAACCTCTCTGCACTATTTTGCAGCTTTCTGTGTCTCTAAAATTATTTCAAAATGAAAAGATAAAAAAAAAAAAAACATTAGTCTTCAGCACCTGATGCCACTAACCTGGAGGATCCATTGACAATCCCATTCAGCATCAAAGCAAAGACTCCAACCCAGTCAGAACCTTTCAGGAAGAAATGTCTCAGACTTTGGTCCTTCTTCTCCCACCACCACTGCTCTGTGTCAGACTTTTTCTTTTCATCTAGACCCTTCCTACCAGCCTATTTCTCCACTCACTCCTTCCACTGTCCATTTCCTACATCACCACCAGATGGGCATCTCTGAATCTCTGCTCTACTTCTAACTCTCCAGGAACTCTTAAACCTTTTGGGATGAAGTCAGGCTCCTTAGAGAGTTCTTCAAAGCCAATCACAATGTGGTCTCAACCACACATCTTTCAGCTTCATCTCCCTACACAAGCTCCGCTGTCATCAAAGTCAAGAGCCCCTGCAGCAGCCACACCAGGCCTCCAGACAGTCCTCAAAAACATGACGAACACACCCAGCCAGTGTTGCTCAGTGGTTGAGCATCAACCTGTGAACCACGAGGTCATGGTTCAATTCCCAGTCCTCAGAAACATGACCTACTCATCCAGCCTTCCTCTTTTGCCCAAGCTGTTCCATCTACCTGGCAGGCCCTCCCTAATCTCTCTCCATCAGTCCTTCTCCTGCTCAGTACTTAGGTCAACATCCTTAGCTACTTCCATTCCAGTGGAGGAATGTTTTTCTCAAGGTCCCCATTTCTCTGAAGGGTCAGCACCTAAGAGAGACATAAACAGTCCCTTCGTTCTCCATCGGGCAGTTGGGTCCTTGTTATTGGGAGTGATCTGGGAACAAGGCCCAGGTCTGGTTCACCTTTGCCCCCCTGGCTGTTTTGCTGGATGAATGTTTCTGGAATGTACTTGTTGAGGGAAACCCATTCCTCGGTGCAGAAAAACAAGATTTGGGTCCCAGAACTGTGCAGTTGTTTTGAAAAGAAGTGGAAATTACTGACCTTCAAAGCAAATTTGAGCAGAGGGTGTGCCTGAAACAAAACACAAAAGGAAGTGGGAGCAGGGAGGGGACCCAAAGCTCTTCCAGCTTTGTGGTCCCCTCAAGAGAACATCTTCCAGAGCCAATAGGAGGTGGAGTTCAGAAAAGGTGGGAGCAAAGCCTCTTCCCTCCTCCTTGTGATCTTCAGGATGCCTCTGGGTGTTTCATCGCCTTTTTCTTGGGGTAGGGGACAGGCTGGCTTCCTCTGAACAGGTTCTCCTGCAAAAGGGGCCTAGGGGCCCAGAGGAGACAGGATGTGAACAGGGCTTGATCAAGTGAGGCCAGCAAAATAGTGCGTGGCTGAACAGCAGCATCGATCCACCAGGGGTGGGAGGAGAACTGGTGGGGTGGGCCTGCTATGCTCAGCAGGTATCTCATCTGCTCTCTCCTTGGCCACGTGGCCTTGAGAGTCTGTTTGCAATTACAGCCTGTTTTGATTATTAGATCAGAATATTCATCTCCATGGGCTTAGATAGAAAGCCAGAGCAAAACAACATTCCTCATTTCAAACTAGGTCTCCCTTTCTTTGTATGTGTGTGTAGTTTTTGCCTTTTCCTTGTTTAATCAATACATTCAGTTCTTGACTCCAGGAGGGTGGTGGCTGCAAGAAGCACCCAGAGGCAGTGAATGCAGTGGCCCTGTAGGGCAAGAGTGGGAGGCCTCCACCACTCCCTTGGAGCCCCACCCAGTGAGGAGGTCAGAGCTGGGCGGGCTTTGACTCATGCAGAGGCAGCTGGCTGCCAAACACAGAGGCTGATGTTGGGAGAGTCCTAGGAGGCCAGGCCTCACTGGGAGGAACTTTGAAAGTCAACCGTGGAACCCCCACCAAGTAATTGGGCAATCATTCTTCCTATTCCTCCAGGAACTCACTACCCCTTGGGTCACCTAATTCATTGAACATCAATTCTGGAAAGGAAAATGAACACTTTCTTACAAGAGTATTGAGTCTTTGGCCTCCAACTCTTCTCTAGACCAAATATCTCTGTTTCTTCAACACATTGAGTTTGATATGATTCATGTCTCATTATCATCCTTAGTAAATGTAACATGCCCCATGTAGTCTGAATACTCAGAACAATCAGGACTTTCATCTCCATCCTTCCAAATATTATACATCTCTCATCATGGAGCCTGTGCTGCTTCTCAGTACCCAGGTCTAGACCTGAAGAAGGAAACGCCCTCACAGGACACAAGTGTAACCACTACCTCTTTCTCCCTCTGAGCACCTTTATGTGTCCTCACAGCCCTGGCCCCTAAGATTTGTCTTCATTCTGAGACTTTGCAGTGCCCCAGTGTCTTCAGAACAAAGAGGAAAGAGGCAGAAGAGGAGAGGGAGTCACTGTGCTCTCAATCCCAGTGTAGTTAGTACACTCTCCCTGCCTCCAAGACACGATGGCCTGGTTTCAAGGGCTAGAGTGGGGAGTGGGAGAGGGGGGGGTCTGGGGAAACCAAACTCCTTTCCCTCCTCCTAGTGGTCTTTGGGATGCTGCTGGATGTGTCATCACATTTTCCTTGGGGTGGGGCCAGGGGCTGGCTTCCTCTGAGCAGAAGACAGAAACAGAGAGACAGACAGAGACAGAGGTCACAGTTTCCTGTAGAGCCCTTGGGGGCTTACAATAATCTTTCTCACCCATGTAGTGTCTTTTTTTTTATTTCCGGGCAAAACTGTCTTTATTTTAATGAAATATTGTGATGTACATAGATATGTAAGTGAATTTAGCAAGGCTGCAGTACAGAAGATCAATACAAAGCCAATTGTATTTTTATATATAGTTGAACCTTAAACATAGGTTTGAATCCCTGGTGTCCACTTATACATGGGGTTTTTATTTATTTTTTATTTTTTTTATTTTTTATTTTTTTTAATATATTTTCATTGATTTTTTGCAGTATAACTTATAATTAATAGTAGTACATGTTTTCCTTTCCCCCTCCCCCTTATCCTCCCCCCAGCCTCCCCTACCCCACGGCACATATCCCCACCCTCCCCCCTCCCCGCCCCAGTGTCTTTCATTCATTGGTTATGCTCATATGCATGCATACAAGTCCTTCAGTTGATCTCCCCTAGCATCCACCTCCCATCCACCCAAGCCTTCCCCCTGTAGCTTGACAGCCTGTTCAAGGCCACCCTGCCTCTATATCAATCACTCTCCCCTGTTTCTTTTCTTCAAAAATATCTTGCCTCTGCATACTAGAAATAAATGTATAAGAACAAAAAATGTTTCAGTCTCAGTTTCAATGTCCAACTGTTCTGAGTCCCAGTTTCAGTGTCAAATAATTCTTTATGTGTACAAGTCAGCAATGGTATCCAGATGGTGGGCACATCGTGGCAATGCAAGATCCATCCTCTCTGGTTTGGTCCTGGGCTGCCTGCAGACATGCACAGCTGCTGACTGCTAGCATGGCAAGGTGTCGTCAGTGTCCCCCATCTCTAGACCATCCTTGTGACTGGAACAGACCTGTCAGTTCCTCACAGTCGCAGAAACCCACATGGTCTTGGAGTTGTTCTCTGAAAACACACAAACACATTCTCGAACAAAAGTTAACAAAGGGATCCTCTCTGCAAAATAGACTTGGGATTCTTTTTAATTTTTGCCTAAGTGATTTTCCTTTGGCTTATTTTGACACCATGTGTGTTTTTTCATGGGTGTCCTGCAGTTGGTTTTACAAATGGAATTTACTTTAATGGAGTAAGAATTTTCTAGATGTATTTTACTTACTCGATATTTTTTTCCTTACATGATATTATCCCACTGCCCCCTCCCCTTTTTTTATTAATTGGGGCTTTTGGAAATTTTATATTGCAGTCTTGGTAATTTTAAATTTTAATTTTTGCACACAAATATGACTGCTTTAGGTTCTTTGGATGTTAGGCAATTTTACAGTGAGATGAACTACTAATAGATTTTTTAGTTAATGTTTTAGGAAAAGCTTTTTGTCCAGTAGACTAAAATTTTCTTGAGTATTCACTTATTTCACTTGGCTAATTTAAATTAATCTGAAAACCTAATTACTATTTTCCTGTCAATTTTAATACTCAAGCAGAAATCTTAGTTTACCCTGTAAATACTAGTGGGAAGGAATATTTGCAATTTTGAGTAGGTCCTGAGCATTCCTGGTAATAGATTGAATTTAGATATAGAGCAGCTATTGCTGGCCGAGTCTCTGTCTGCCACCTGGGTCCCGGTATGAGTTGTGCGTGGGAGGCGAAGCAGCAGTGGGGGTAGCACTTAGGCTGTTTCCAAATCTTAGCTATAGTAAATTGTGCTGCTATGAACATAGCGGTACATATATCCTTTCTAATTCGCGTTTCTAGTTTCTTGGGGTATATTTCTAGAAGTGGGATCACTGGGTCGAATGGGAGCTCCATTTTTAGTTTTTTGAGGAAACGCCATACTGTTCTCCACAGTGGCTGCACTAGTCTACAATCCCTCCAGCAGTGCACGAGAGTTCCTTTTTCTCCGCATCCTCACCAGCACTTGTCGTTTGTTGATTTGTTGATGTAAGCCATTCTGACAGGTGTGAGATGGTACCGCATAGTCGTTTTGATTTGCATCTCTCGGATAATTAGTGACTTTGAGCAAGTTTTCATATGTCTCTGGGCCTTCCTTTTGTCTTCTTTCATGAAGATTCTATTTAGGTCTGTTGCCCATTTTTTTATTGGCTCATTTGTCCTCCTTTTATTGAGTTGCGTGAGTTGCCTGTAGATGCTTGAGATTAAACCTTTATCACTGATAACATTTGCAAATATGTTCTCCCATATAGTGGGTTTTCGTGTTGTTTTGTTGATGGTTCCTTTAGCTGTGCAAAAGCTTTTGATTTTGATGTAGTCCCATTTGTTTATTTTCTCTTTAGCTTCCATTGCCCTAGGAGCAGTATCATCAAAGAAGTTCTTTGGCATATGTCTGAGATTTTTCTTCCTGTAGATTCCTCTAATATTTTTATGGTTTCCTGTCTTACGTTTAAGTCCTGTAACCATTTTGAGTTTATTTTTGTATATGGTGTAAGTTGGTGCTCTAGTTTCATTTTTTTGCATGTATCTGTCCAATTTTCCCAACACCATTTATTGAAGAGACTGTCTTGACTCCATTTTATGTTCATGCCTCCTTTGTCAAATATTAATTGAGCACAGTGGTTTGGGTTGATATCTGGATTCTCTATTCTATTCCATTGGTCTATATGTCTGTTCTTGGGCCAGTACCAAGCTGTTTTGAGAACAGTAGCTTGTAATACAGCTTGAAATCTGGTATGGAAATCCCACTGACTTTGTGCTTCTTTCTCAGGATTGCTGTGGCTATTCTGGGCCTTTTTTTTTTTGTTCCAGATGAATTTTTGGAGAGTTCTTTCTAGGTCTGTGAAATATGCCATTGGTATTTTAATGGGGGGGTGCATTAAATTTATAGATTGCTTTGGGTAGTATGGACATTTTAATGATGTTGATTTTCCCAATCCATGAACATGGTATGTTCTTCCACCTGTGTACATCTTCCTCTATCTCTTTTTTTAGTGTCCTGTAGTTTTCCACGAATAGGTCTTTTACCTCCTTAGTTAAGTTTATTCCTAGGTATCTTAATTTTTTTGGTGTGATGGTAAATGGGATTGCTTTTTTAGTCTCTCTTTCTGTAAGTTCACTATTAGTGTATAGAAATGCCATAGATTTCTTGGCGTTAATTTTGTAGCCTGCTACGTTGCTGAACTCATTTATTGTCTAGTAACTTTTTTATGGAGTCTTTTGGGTTTTTTATGTACAATATCATGTCATCTGCAAATAAGGATAGCTTAACTTCTTCTTTTCCAATTTGGATGCCTTTTATTTCTTCTTCTTGTCTAATTGCAATGGCTAATACTTCCAGTACTATGTTGAACAGGAGTGGTGAAAGGGGGCAACCCTGTCTTGTTCCTGTTCTTAGGGGAAATGGTTATAGTTTTTGCCCATTGAGTATGATGTTTGCTGTGGGCTTATCATATATGGCTTTTATTATGTTGAGGTATGATCCTTCTATTCCTACCTTGTTGAGAGTTTTTATCAAGAAAGGATGTTGGATTTTGTCAAATGCTTTTTCTGCATCAATTGATATGACTATGTGATTTTTATCTCTCAATTTGTTTATGTGATGTATCACATTTATTGATTTGCGGCTATTGTACCATCCTTGCATTCCTGGAATAAATCCTACTTGGTCATGGTGTATGATCTTTCTGATGTACTGCTGCATCCGATTTGCTAGAATTTTATTGAGGATTTTGGCATCTATATTCATGAGGGATATTGGCCTGTAATTCTCTTTCATTGTGTCATCTTTATCTGGTTTTGGTATTAGGGTGATGCTAGCTTCATAGAAGGAGTTTGGAAGTGTTCCATCCTCTTGAATTTTCTGGAATAGTCTGAGGAGTATAGGTTTTAGTTCTTCCTTGAATGTTTGGTAAAACTCCCCTGTGAAGCCGTCTGGTCCTGGGCTTTTGTTTGCTGGAAGCTTTATGATGACTGCTTCAATTTCTTGGCATTAATTTTGTAGCCTGCTGTAGCCTGTAGACAATTATTGGTCTATTGAGTTGGGAGGTTATATTTTTCTAGAAATATATCCATTTCATCCAGGTTGTCCAGTTTGTTGGGGTAGAGTTGTTCATAGTATTTTTTAACAATCCTTTGTATTTCAATGGGGTCTGTTGTTATTTCACCTCTTTCATTTCTGATTTTATTTATTAGGGTCCTCTCTCTTTGCTTCTTGGTGAGTCTGGCTAGAGGTTCATCAATCTTGTTTATCCTTTCAAAGAACCAGCTCTTGGTTTTGTTGATCTTCTGTATTGTTTCTTTGGTCTCTATATCATTTATTTCTGCTCTGATCTTTACTATTTCCTTCCTTCTGCTTACACGGTGCTTTTCTTGTTGCTTTCTTTCTAACTCTTTGAGTTGTTGGGTTAGATAATTTATTGCTGCCGATTCTAGTTTTTTGTGGTAGGATTGTAGAGCTATGAACTTCCCTCTCAGAACTGCTTTCACTGTGTCACATAGATTTTGGATTGTTGTGCTATCATTGTCATTTGTTTCCATGATGTTTTCTATCTCTTCCTTGATCTCTCTAGTAACCCAGTCATAGTTTAATAGCATGCTGTTTAGTCTCCATGTGTTTGATTTCTTTGGATTGTTTCTATTGTAGTTGATTTCCAGCTTTATGCCAATGTGATCTGAGAATATGCTTGATATGATTTCTATCTTCTTGAATTTGGAGAGACTTTGCCTATGACCCAACACATGGTCTATCTCTGAGAATGACCCATGGGCACTTGAAAAGAATGTATATTCTGTGGCTTTGGGGTAAAATGATCTGAAGATGTCAATTAATTCCATCTGGTCTAATGAGTCATTGAGGATTGATGTTTCTTTACTGATTTTTTGTTTAGAGGATCTGTCCAAAGGTGATAGTGGGGTGTTAAAGTCTCCTACTATGATTGTATTGCTGTCTATCTCTCCCTTGATGTCCTCTAGGAGTTTTTGTATATATTTGGGTGCTCCTGTATTAGGTGCGTATATGTTTACCAGAGTTATTTCTTCTTGTTGGATTGCTCCCTTTAGTATTATGAAGTGGCCTTCTTTATCTCTTGTTATGTCCTTCACTTTGAGATCTAATTTGTCGGATATAAGTATGGCTACCCCAGCTTTTTTTTCATTTCCATTCGCCTGAATACCTTTTTTCCAACCTTTCATCCTCAGTCTGTGTGCATCTTTTTTTCAGAGGTGGGTTTCTTGTAGACAGCAGATACATGGGTTGTGTTTTCTTATCCAGTCTATTACCCTATGTCTTTTGATTGGGGCATTTAAACCATTTACATTTAAAGTTATTATTAATAGGTACTTATATGTTGCCATTTTCGTTCTTTACCCCTGTGTTCCTTCTTCGCTTCCTATTTCTTTTTACAGCAGATCCTTTAGCATTTCTTGCATTGCTGGTTTGGTGGTGACGAATTCCCTTAGTCCTTTTTTATCTGTGAAGCTCCTGATTTGACCTTCAATTTTGATTGAGAGCCTTGCTGGGTATAGTATTCTAGGATTCAGACCCTTCCTTTGCATGACTTTGTAAATTTCATTCCACTGCCTTCTGGCCTGATAGGTTTCTGTTGAGAGATCACTTGTTAGTCTGCTGGGGGTTCCTTTGTAGGTGACTTTATGTCTCTCTCTGACAGCTTTTAAGATTCTTACTTTGTCATTGGTGTTTGCCAATTTAATTATAATGTGCCTTGGCGTAGGTCTTTTGGGGTTTATTTTGCTTGGGACTCTGTGAGCTTCTTGGATTTGTGTGGGGGTTTTTCTTTCCTATATCAGGGAAGTTTTCTGTCATTATTTCTTCCAACAGGTTTTCTATTCCTTGCTCAGTTTCCTGTCCTTCTGGAAGCCCAATTATACGGATGTTGTTTTGTTTCATGTTGTCCCAAAGTTCCCTTAGGCTCTCCTCCTGCTTTTTAATTTTTTTTTCTAGAAGCTGCTCTACTTGGTTATTTTTTCCTACCTGGTCTTCTAGCTCACTGATGCGATCCTCTGCTTCTTCTAGTCTACTCTTAATACTTTCTGTTGAGTTCTTTAATTTAGCAATGTCACTTTTCATTTCTTCTTGGCTCTTCTTCATTTCTTCTTGGCTCTTCATCATTTCTTCCTGGGTCTTCCTCATTTCCTCTTGGTTCTTACTCATATTATCAAATTTGTCTTCCATTCTTTTCAGTCACCTTATGACCATTTCTCTGAATTCTTTCTCTGACAGGTTGTTAACTTCCATTTCGTTTACCTCCTTTTCTGGTGAGCCTTGTTTTTCTTTCATATGTGGGCTGTTTCTTTGTCTTCCCATAGTCTCTCTTCTCTGTGTATCTGGTTATGTAGTTCTCACTCTCCTGCATTGATTTAATGGCACAAAATACAACACAACCTGGTGCAACGCACCAGGCACTGAACCGGAATGTAGTCACAGTAATGGTAATTCCAAATAAAGGTGATTGCCAGAGAAGGCAAATTCGGTGATAGGTGAGAAAAAAGAAAGAGAACCTCCCCCAGACACATACAGACACTCACACACCCACACTCACACAAAAAGAAAGAGACCCCCCCCCCCCCGCACACACACACACACTCACAAAAAAGAAAGAAAAGAATGCCAAAATTATAATGGGAAAAGGGGAAGAAGAAGAAGAAAAAAAAAGGAGTAAATTATAAATGTGGGATGAAAACTCCTATAGGACAGCCCCTAATCCGATCCAAAACCCGCAACAAGTACCTGGAGATTGATACAAATTACATACAGCTACTGATATCAAGGGAGGTGAGGGAACACAGAAGCAAAAATCTATCTAAAAAACCATGCGAATGAGGACAACAAAACAAGAAACAACACTAAAAATAAAAATAATCCCCCCTACAAGACAAACCAAAATAATAGAATAAGCAAATCAATCTCATAAACCTGCTTAAAAAATCGATATAATCAACAGTCAAGTAAACAACAACAACAGGATGGGGATAAAAACATTTTAAGATAGTGAAGTCAGAGAAGCTAGAGGTATATATGGACTTGGAGTAGGTGGTTGGAGATTAGATATATAAGTGGGGTGAAATTTTAACAGGGGGTAAAAAGAAAGAATTAAGGTAAATCTAAAGCGGGAAAAGTGTAAGGGAAACAAGGCACTAAATAGGGAAAGGTTAGCAAGAGAGTGGTGGTATAAAGGTGAAGTTGAGGTAGAGTAAAAGATACTAAAGAGTATATGAAAATAGACTGTATTTCCAAGGTAGAAGAGAAAATATAATCAATTCCCTGTGTCACACAAGAGTCAATTTGTGATTTGGCCCCTGGGTGGCAGTGTTTCTAGATTGACTTCTGGGTCTATTGGTCCTCTCTATCCTGAACTAAAATTTTGCTGTCCCTGTGGTATTCAATACTGCCTCTCTAATGGTGCCTGCTGTTTTAGCAGCCAGGACCCTCCCAAATTCTTCCGGGTCTCCCTCCTCTGTCAGGTCCAAATTGGTTGCGCTCCAGGGATTAACTCTGCAACCAGCTCCAAGGGCCCTCTCCCAAGCCTGCCAGCTCCAACAGCCACAGATTTTATTTCAGGTGCAGATCTCCAGGCTTTGAGTTCCAAGGTGCAGATATCCCAGTCTGCCAGCCCCCTCAGTTTCACGCCCAAAGTACCCCCAGGGAAATCTGACCTTTCCGTGCTGGAGTTTAGAGCTCCCTGGACTCTGCATGCGTCTGCGCCTACTGGGCGCCGGTGTTCCAGGAGTCTCAGCCATCCAGCCGGTACTGCAGCTGTATATTTTCAGGTCCTTCCCCTTCAAGATGTCGTGGTCTGCCCCCATGTAGTGTCTTAACAACTATGGGAAATAGACACTTAGTTACTTACATGAATCTGTTTTGCAAAACTGAGCTTCAGAAAGGCAGAGGTCGCCAAGCTAATAAAGACTGGCTCTGGGAGAAGAGGCAGAGAGGTTCTCTGAGCCAAAGCTTGGTTGGCACCCCTGCTGGTGTGGCTGTTGGTTGGGCATCATCAGTGCACTGAAAGGTCACTGGTTCAATTCCCAGTCAAGGCACATGCCTGGTTTGAAGGCTCAATCCCCAGGAGGGGCTGTGCAGGAGGTAGCTAAATAATGTTCTGCTCTTCCATCGATGTTTCTCTTTCTCCCTTTCCCTTCCTCTCCCTCTAAAATTCAATAAAAAAAATATATTTTTTAAAGCTTGTGAACAGTCAGAGGGGTAGGCCCACCGAATGTTGAATTTGTTTTAGATGCATAATGATATAAGCAATCTCATTATCATCCAAACTGGGTCTTTGGGACTGAAAGCCAGACACTATTAATGTTTACACAAGACACATTCCATCCTTGGCAAACCAGGATATAAGTCCTTCAGCCATAGAGTCCTCCAGTCCCAGCTCCCCAAGCCATCTCTCTGCTGTACATGCCCACCTCAGAGAACAACCCAGAAGCACCACTGACACAGTGCTGTCTCTGAGGTTGACTCGATTCCCTTCTACCAGCTCAGACCTTTCTACTAAGAATCAGATTGTTCCATGCAATCGCCTCTTGAACATCTCCTCCTGGATGATCCTGGACCCCACGCATGAGCCTCTCCAAATGCTGTCCTGTGCAAGTCACAGTGGATTTGGGCATCTGGTCTATCCCATAACACACACAAGGTAACACAGTAAAACCCAGCTCTCAGCACAGACCCACAACCTTAAGCTCAACTTCACCCATTGTTGCAGACTACCCAGCTATCCTGACTGCTCTCATCACCCCAGCCAGACCCCTTGGTTTGTTCTGCAGTCGGAGATAGACTCTCATCTCTCATTTTCTTCTCCCATTTCAGACCGATTCTAATTTAGGTCTCAGTTTTCCTGCCCAAACTGCTGCCCACCTCCTGTCTGACTTGGGTCTCTGCTCACCTATGTCAGTCCCACCCTCATCCTGGGCTTAATTTCATCATATTCACCCCAAAGTCACTATAAGCCAAACACAAACATGCCTAAGTAGACCCACAACCTCTCCTCAGATCTCAATTCTCCTGCATTCCTGGTGGCAGATGGACCTCACCTGGCACTGGGTCACTAGGGGAGCACTGCTAGTCCCCAGAAGCACAGCATTGCAGTGGTGTCCCCATATTCCAGAAGAATTATCACACGTGTCCAGATGTTACCCACCTCGTTGTGCCTTCTCCCCTTCCCTGTGCACAGTACCGAGCATGGGCTGGCCTGCGGTCAGTGCTCAGCCATCCTGTGCTGCAACAAAGCCAGCAGAGGCCCTATCAGGAAACATGACTTTGTTGTAATCCAGTTGTTCCAAAAGATTGAATTGATTTAATAGGAATGCTTCCTAACATGTTGACAATTATTATTGTTTAAAATTAGCAAGAATAAAATTCCACCATCTTTCTCCCCTAAGCTACATGCCGAGATGCTGATCTGTAAATTCACAGCACCCATGAGGAGCTAGACAAACAGCCATCAGAGCCACAAGGAAGTGCTGCAACTGAAAACATCTCCGATCCATATTTTTCCCTTAGGGAAGGGGAGGGAGCGAGGGAGCAGGGAACTTTTTTCTTTTTCTTTTAACAGGAAATTTTATAACTCTCCCCTGCCCTCCTTCTAGCTTCACAAGAGATGCCTGAGGTTGAGCATGTTTGGCTGCCTGCAGGAGGAAATCGCAAAATAAATTCAGCTAAGTGAAGCAGCCAGTGGCTTTTACTGCAAAAGCTGATGGCGTTATGTGGTCTCACACCCATCTCTCCCTTGCTCCTTCCCTCACTGCATGACCTCAACTCGCTCCTCCAACTTTGATTCCAACCACAAGTCTGGGCTTAGAGTACATGTGACAAGTAATCTGAGGTGTGGTTTTAGCCCCACTCACTGGGTAAATAGGTTGCCTCTCTGACATCAGTTTCCCCCATCTGTCCATGGGTCCTGTCCTAGCTTATAGTGTCCTTGGATAGTTTTTGTCCTCTCAGTCTAAACCCTGCACTCCTTGGAAAGAACAGGCACTGTAGTGGTTCAGCTCATTTGCATGTGAATTCCAGGACGCAGCCCATGGGACTGTGCAGGTAGTTCTGATGGGAGCAGCCCCCTCTGGAGCTGTGAAGCATTCTGGGACCTGGCTGGGACCAGGCTGTGCTCCAGCTTGACCATCTATCTGGTCACTCCAGCAAGTCCCCTCCCCACAGAGCACCCTCATGTGCACTGGGGTGACTGACACAGTCACTCATTTATTCATCAGATTTTATGGACACCTCCCCACATTTCAGAGCCTGAGCCAGACATGGGCACAGCAAGGACATCCCTTGAGTATGTGGGGCAAGGGACATGGCTGGGCCCCTCAAATGCAATGTGACAAGTTCTAGCATGGAGGCAGGGAGAGGTGCAAGCACAAAGAGAGGATTCCTATTGATTCTGGACAAGCAGTCCAGATGTGGAGACATCTGAGGTTTAGAAAGGGGTCTCCAAGCTTCCAGATGGAGGTGCATCCATCCTTGACAGGGGCCAACAGGAACAAAGGGTCAGAAAGCACAGCAAACTTTCCCGACCTGCCTAGTGGCTGGAACGTCATTCTAACAGCCTCAGGACCACAAGAGGTATTGACTAGAGAGGTGTCCAGCTGTGGAGGTCGGGGAAGACACTTGACCTCTAATGCCTCGCTCTTCTCATATACAAAATGGGAACAAAGAGAGCACGCTCCTCTCAGAGTGACAGGGGAAGATCCCAATGCCGAAGGATGTCACTGTGCCCAGCACAGTTTCTGGTACACAATCGTCCAGGGAGCACAATTATTGAATCTAAATGTTTTCACCCATGCCTGGCCAGGGTGGTTCAGTGGTTGAGCATCAACCTATAAACCAGGAGGTCACAGTTTGATTCCCAGTCAGGCATATGTCCCAGTTTTGGGCACAGTCCCCAGTAAGGGGTGTGCGGCAGGCATCGATCAATGATTCTCTCTCATCATTGATCTCTCCTGTCTTCTCTGAAATCAATAAAAATATATTTAAAATAACAATAATAAGTAAAGGTGTTCACTCACTCCTCTCTCCAAGACACACCCAGTGTGCTTTGTGCACATGCTCACACACTCCCACTCGCAGGCACACATCAGTCACCCCAGCTCCAGCTTCATCAGGGTCTTCTGATAAAGACTTTCCTCTCAAGCTCCCAGCTCGTGTCTCAGTGCTGTCCCCGACCCCAGCCCCACCACACCCTCCCTGGCCAACCTGGTGGAAAGTCTTGCTGGGCCGGGGTACAGTCACATATGCACATGGGTTAAATAAGTAGGCCAGTGTTGCCTGTGGTCTCATAATTATTGCATTTCCTTGGGAATAGAGAGAAGTAGGAACCAAGCTCCTGGAGCTGAGTGGGGGGCAAGAAGGGGTGGGATCAGGGGAAGGAAGGGGAACCGCGGGATGGAGAAGGATCCTGGGAATGAACCAGTTCAAGTGCATGGCCCAGGCCCCTGTGTGGGAAATAGGGAAAGATACAGACTTCCTTGAACCAAAGGAGAATGCTTCCTGGGGCCAGGCAGCCATCCTGCAGGTGGGAGAGGGGGGCCTGCCCAGCGCACAGCCTCCTCCCTATGGGGCTGGTTGAACCCTGCTGCCTTGTCGCTTGGCTCCAAAACCGACAGCCATAGCTGCTGTCTTCTCACCCTGCTCAGGTCCACCTTCTTCCACGATCCAAAAGGCCACAAGCAGCAGAACATTGTATACTGAGCATTGGCATAGAGCACAGTGGGAAATAGGTACAATGGATAATTTGACAGGTAGTCGAAGACTGAGTGGGCTCCTCCCACGAACACAGCCTTGGCTGGGGCTTCTTCTCCCTCCAAGGGAGGCTCCCTCACTCTCCTTCCTCCACATTCCTGCAGCTTCACTCCCTCCTTCTTCTTGAGCTCAGGGGAAAGCCCCTAACTCCTATAAGAGAAGAAAAAAGGGGAGATGGAGGGTGGGCATTCTGAAAGCCTGTGTGTTTGATTTTACCAAATCTTTCTTCAGAAACATAGAAGGAACTATTACCTCTCTTCAGGGGTGAGGAGCATGGGGCTTAAAGACAGAAGAGGCATTGCCCAAAGGTGGAGATTTAGGAAATGGTGGAGTCTACTCTTTCCACCCACTTACCACCCATTCGTTCAAACATTCATTGCCCTGCTCAGAGGCATCCACGGGCCAAGAGTCACTTCACAGCCAAGCAGGGAAAACCTGGGGATGGGGGCTCCGAAGGGCCAGCAGGGTCCAAGGCCCTGCATCTTTGCCTTCCCAGCTGGCTCTGGCAGGCCACGACATCTCGGGGAGCAGTGTGCCATGCACACAGTAAGCTCCGGGAGTTTAACAAATGTTTATAAAACCTCTCCATCCGCAGTTAATGACCCTTATTAGAACCAAAAAAAGCAGTCACTCATGCCACATCCCAGCTTTAAGGAGCGTTTTATTATTACATACCACACCAAATTAATGAGCGAAGCCCTGGCCCGTTTGTCAGGGGGGCAGTGCACAGGGATGCTGGTGGCGAGGCCTTTGTCCTGGAGCTGACTGGGCCAAATTTGCTGCTCCACCTGCCCTCCCTGCCACCTCTAGATACCCACCACTCGAGCTGCCAGCTCACCAGCTGGCATGCCTGAAAGAACCCACTTTCAGTCTGCTGGGCCCCAGATCCCTGCTCCTGGAGCCTGAGCCCCAGCAGGCCCCACTGACTCTTCTCTGAGGCAATGGAGTAAGATATTTTCATAGCCTGAGGGTGGGGGTTAGAAACACAGATTCCTGGGCCCCAGTCTAAAATTTGAATTCTTTTTATTTTTTTAATATATTTTAATTGAGGGACAACTAAGATGGCGGCATAGGTAAAACACCTATCTTGCCGTCATACTCAGCAATTATAATACTACAACTTAACGAAAGAACAAATACCTTCCAGAATCACCAGAAAGCTCGCTGAGTGAAAATTCCACAAATAAAAGTGAAAATAAGACACTGTGACTTGGAGGAGCGGCGGCGGAAGATTCGCGCGGAGAGATGTTTGGAGCGCGCGCCGCGAAGAGGGCAGGCAGCTGAAAACCGGCCAGTTTTCTCGAACAGGGAGACAAAGATGTCCCACTGGACTGATTCTCCAGCTCTGGGCAAAGTCCAGAGAACCCATTATCATACGGGGTGAAAACTGGACAGTGGGAGGGCAAGCCAAAGCTCGGGTGCTGCCGGGTCTCCCAGCTTGTGGAGAAGGCAGCTTGTGCGTGAACAGCTCGGCTGCGTGACGGCGCAGAGAGCGCTCTGCGATTCGCTCTCTCATTCGGAAAACTGTCAGACTGCTTTGTTTTATGACCCTGGGTGAGACATTGCGCATACAGACTCATTTTGGGAGAGTCTGAATTCCCCGGCAGCCTGTGGAGCACGGCAGCGGCTCTCTCTCAGAGGTGCTGGCAGCCACTGCCCTGGCACAGAGTCCCCAGGGCCGCATAGGGCAGAGCTAACGCTATCTGCTTGGCCCGGAGACTCCGCCCATCCAACCTGAGCACAGCTGAGCTTCACAGACAATTGGCTGGAGGTCAACCCTCCAAGTGCTAACAACGATTAACTGAGCTTAACTTCAGCAAGACTGTGCAGCCTATGTCCACCTCAGGTAACCGGGGAGGCCGAGCCACTGTCCCTAGTAGGAAGTCTACCACACAAAGCTAATTGACCAACTCAGGGAAGCAGCCACCATGCAGCGACATGGAAAGAAATCAGATGTGAAAAAAATGGAGGAAAAAAAACGACTGGACATGGAATTCAAAACCACAGTTACAGGGTTTTTCAAGATGCTCCAACAAAAGGTCGAGGCCTATAAGGAAATAAGCAAGACCACAAAGGAAATGAATGAGTCCTACAAGGAAATGAACAAGACCCTCAAGGATATAAACGAGACCTGCAAGGAAATTATCAAGACCAATGTGGAAATGAATGAGTCCTACAAGGAAATGAAGGAGACCCTCAAGGATATAAAAGAGACTCTCAAGGATATGAAAAAGGACCAACCAGAAATTAAGCATACACTGACTGAAACAAAAAAATATTATACAAAGACCTAAAAGTGCTCTGGAGCACCCCAAGAACCAAGTTAAAGATTTGAAATACAAAGAGGTAAAATCCACTCAGCTGAAAAAGCAAGAAACCAAAAGAATCCAAAAAATTGAAGATAGTGTAAGGGGCCTCTGGGACAACCTCAAGCATGCCAACATCCGAATTATAGGGGTGCCAGAAAAAGAGAGAAAGCAAGACAATGAAAACCTATTTGAAGAAATAGTGACTGAAAACTTCCCACACCTGGTGAAAGAAATTGACTTAGGAGTCCAAGAAGTGCACCAAACCCCAATATATAGGAACCCTAAGAGGACCACACCAAGGCACATCATAATTAAAATGCCAAGAGCAAAAGACAAAGAGAGAATAATAAAAGCAGCAAGAGAGAAACAGTTGGTTACCTGTAAGGGAGCACCCATACGATTGTCAGCGGATTTCTCAACAGAAACGATGCAGGCCAGATGGGAGTGGCAAGAAATATTCAAAGTGATGAACAGCAAGAATCTACAACCAAGATTACTCTATCCAGCAAAGCTATCATGCAGAATTGAGGGTCAGATAAAGTGCTTCACAGATAAGAAAAAGCTAAAGGAGTTCATCACCACCAAACCAACATTATATGAAATGCTGAAAGATATTCTTTAAGAAGAGTAAGAAGAAAAAGGTAAAAATATAAATTATGAACAACAAATACACATCTATCAACAAATGAACATAAAAATCAAGTGAATTGATAGGCTGTTGAACAGGATAGACTGGTGAATATAACAGAGACATGGACATAGAGATGGAATGGACTGACAATTCTTGGGGAGAAAAGGGTTGTGGGAAGTGCAGCAAGAGACTGGACAAAAATCTTGCAACAATGGGAGAGGACAGTGGGGAGTGGGAGGTGAGGGTGGAGGGTGGGATAGGTACAGGGTGGAGGGGAGCTATAGGGGGATAAAAAGGGGAAACAATGTAATTAATAAACTGAACAATAAAGATTAATATATTTTAATTGATTTTAGAGAGAGGAAGGAAAAAAAGAGAGAAACCTCGATGTGAGAGAGAAGCATCGATTGGTTGCCTCCCACACCACCCTGATTAGGGACTGAACCGGCAACCTGGGTATGTGCCCTGACAGGGAATCGAACCAGCAACTGTTAGGTGTACAGGACAATGCTCAACCAACTGAGCCACACTAACCAGGGCCAAAATCTGAATTCCTAACAAACCTGAAGACAAACATGGGGAACCACCAGAGCCTGAGACCTGAGACTCAGATGCCTGCATGCTCATCGTGGCTCCGCCCCAGGCTGTGTGACCTCAGGCAAATCGCTTCTGTTTTCCTTAGTCTCCCTATTTGTCAAATGAGGACGTCAAATCTACCTCCAAGTGGTTTTCATAACGATGACATCATCCTGTGTGGCCAATGTGCACTTTGCCGTGACTCGCCGCCTCTGCTGTCTGAATCATGGAATTATGAAAGCACCAAGGTCAGGGTAAAGCAGCCAACGGTTGCACAATATTGTGGAGGCATGAAATGCCATGGAGTTGGCTAATATTTTATATTATGTAAATTTTATTTCAATACAAAATGGTTAATTTTATGTCACGTGAATTTTACCACAATAGAAAAAAAAAACCCAGTTTCTTTTCATCTTAAATAGGACATGCTTACTAGCCTCTGAGCCTTCGCCCAGGCTGTTCCCTCTATTCAATTAGTTTCTATTCATTGTTCAGGTTTCCTTTCGGAAATCATTTCCCCAAAGGCTCCTTCCTCTGCTGGCTCCCAAAATGCTGTGTCCCCTCCGAAGGGGACATGATCACAGGCTGTTCCGGGTCCATCTGCAGGCACCTCACTAAAAGATGGGCTTTTAGGTCTCAGGCACAACAGCCAATCATCTGAGGCACAGTAGGTGCTCAGTATTTACTCAGATGAATAGCTGACTCTAATCATCCCTGGCTTTAGAGACGAAGCAGGTGCAGCCTAGAGGAGGCCAGGCCCTGCTGACCACACCGTTGCTCATGGGCGCAGGCGCTCTGTCTCTCCCTCTCCCTTCCTTGTCAGCAGCTCCCCCAGGAGCGTCAGTCTTCACAGCCATCCGCTAATCTGGCCACGGACAGTGTGCCAGGGCCTTCTGTCTGCCCTTCCTGTGTCCCCGGGACACAGCTGTTCATGTTGTCAGCCTTATTGCAAGCAGGCGACGGCCCGTGTCCTAGGGAACCTCGTCCCTAGAACTTCCTACCAACTCAGGGTCTTGGCCACTGGGATCCTCAGCTTCTGGGTGTACTTGCTAGAAACTGCCCACACAGCAGACCTCAGTTTCCCCACCTCTAACATAATAGATGAATAATGATTGACTGATTTAACACCACTGTCAAGGAGGTAGCTAAGGAAGGGGTCTTACCATCTGATCACCTGGGTCTGAATCCCAGTTTCAATCCTCACAGCGGGACCCTGAGCTGATGATGGCACGAACAGGTCCTTGTTCCCTCTCTGTGAAATGGGTATGATTCTGGGGGCTACTTTCCAGGTACATAGACCCATGCCCTGAGCACTGGAGGCACTATGGGTGTGAGCTCTGATTTCATGTCCTGCCCCTGCCTGCCCTCTATGAGCTCAGACCTGATGGCCCTTCCCTCACAAAGCAGAGGGAGTACCACCCAGTGACCAAGACAGCCAGATACACAGAGGCCATGCAGGGAAATTCTGGGCATGAGCCCTGACACTGGCATCCTTTAGCCACTTTGGCCTCGGATGCATCATGGAAACAAAAGAACCAGGGAAGGCCAAAGCTGCCCTCAATCACCAGCTATACTGAGGCCATAAGGATGAGTGGGGAAGAGAAAGAGATAACAATGCAAACATGGAGGTCACATGGGAGAATGCAGCTTGGTGGCCTGGGAGTTATGGTGGGGACAATGCAAGCTTGGGGCAAGAGAGTGGGGTCCTGCCTCTGTCTGGGTGGTCCAACCAGTCTCTGCCCTCACTGGGCCTCCACCTCCCAGATATAAAATGGGCACATTAATCCCCACCCTGCTCAGCTTCCAGAAGGGGCACCATGAGGGTGAAAAAGAGGTTGTAAGCTGTACCCCCTGGCAGGTGTTATCCCACTGGAAGGATACACCCAAAGTGCTGCCTCCCTTCAGTGGCCTCCATGTTTGCATTGTTATCTCTGAGTTGGTAGGAGATTCTAGGGACAAGTTTCCCTGGGACACAAGTGGATTCACCATAATATGAATCGCCTAATTGGCAGCTCTCCTGGGCCTTCTCAAAGGCATTTAAAAGTCAATGGGGCCACAGCAGACTCTTCCTCCCTCCCACACCTGCCTCCCCCACCTCTGATTCTGCTCCTCTCCCAGCAAACACTTCTCTCATCATTCACCCAGAGACTTGAGGTCACAAGCTCGCCCTTGCCCTCTCCTCTTATATCCGTCCTTGCAGCAAGGCCTATCAACTCTGCCTTGAAAACAACCTCAAAGCCTCTTCTCTCGCTCTTAGCCACCAACAACCAGGGCTGAGCCCAGGCCATCTTGACCTGGACCTACCTTCAGCTCCAGCTCTTGGGTCCTACTTTCATTCATGTTAAAAGTTATTGGAAACCGTCACTTTTCTGTTTAAAACACTCTCAAGTCTCCCCATCTGGTTAGAATGAAATGCAAGCCCCCTACCTGCCCCAGATGCTATCTGGCAGCTGCCTGCAACTCACTGCTCTCTCTGGTCCCAACCCAGACACACGGGCCTCACTCCTTCCCTCGAACAAGCCCCAACCTCTCCCTCCCATGTGCTTGCCCTGCTCTTTTCATGGCTGCCTCATTCTCATCAGTCTCACCTCAAGGTGAAGTACCTCTTCCTCAGAGAGGACGTCCCCCCTGCCCAGTACATACCTTGTCTGTGGCTCAAACATCCATGAGACTCTCTAAGGCCTCTGCATGGAGAATGCTCACCAGCTGACATTTTCTTATTTGTTCGCATTGTTGTCTCTCTCACTTCCCACTCATCCCTATGGTTCACTGGTGAGTCCTAGCATGAGCACAGAGCCTGGTATATAGTAGGTGCTCAGTAACTATTTGCTGACTGGATGAATAAAGGCATAAGTGGTTGGATGAAACATAGCTTCAGGCAGGTTTACCTGAAAAAGGGCACTCGAGCCTTAAGTGAGTAAATGGAGGCACCTCGCAGGCGAGGAAACCGAAACAAATGGCTTTCTACCACCAAGTCTCACCAGCACTGCATCTCCTGCCACGAATGTTCTACTCCATCTTCACCTGACTGCACCTTCTACTCATTTCCCAGTGCCCACCTCCTCTCACCTTTAACAGCCCTTCCCTGCCACCCCTCAGCCTCTCATGTGCATTTCTGTAGACCCCTGCTGCCTCAAGCTTGGCTCGTCATCTGTACAATCTTTCAGTCTGTGAGCCCTTGGGACCTAAAGCTGAGGCTGAGTCACATCTGGATGCCCTCACAGAGCACAGTGCTTGGCACCGTGTTGGCATTCAGTAAAAGTTTGCCGTTATCCAAGCAGTTAACCCACAAGACCAGGTCAGGCTCCCTGCTGAGCTCCCTGCCCACCAAGAGCCTGCTTGCAACCCACTGGGAGAGACAAAGATGATCATCTGACAAGCTAATTGCTTTAATGGAGATGGACATAAAAAATGCAGTGGGGCCATAGAATAAGCAAAAATAAGTCAAGTTATAAAATGATACACACAGTCAGACATACTTTAATAAAACTTTAAAACCTAAAAACCAACCTACATATTGTTTATGAACACATAAGTACACAGCAAAAATAAATAAATACATGTGAATGAGAGATGCCATTTCTGGGGAAAGAGGAGAGGGGCAGAGGTGTGGAGGCTCACATACGGTGCTTTAATCATATCTATAGTGTTTTGATTCTTAAAAAGAAAAATCTGAAGTATGCTTGGCATAATACTAAGGTAAGATAAAGTTGGGTGGGTGGTCCTTGGTTGTTTGTTATAATATGCTAGTGGAGTCTAAGGGTTTGAAAAATTCTAAGATTATTTTTATATTAAATGTAATGTGATTAAAGAGAAAGCACCAATCTGTTGAATGAGTGTTTAATGGGTAGATGGGATAGGTGGGTGGATGGATGGATAGATGGATGGATACATGGGTGGTGGGTGTTTTGAAGTATAGATAAATGAGTAGAGCGTAGTTAGATAGGTGAATGGATGGATGGATTAGTGAATAATGAATAGATGGCAGAAATAATGTTAGAAATTTTCAGGTTTATTCTATTCTGTGCATGTATTGCGTATAATCACATGTCAAGCCCCATGCTAGTCCCTGGCCATGTTGCATTCAGGATTCTGACAAGTCACTTGCCCACAGGAGTTCAAAGCCAGAGCCCATATTCAGGCTCAATGAGGAGACAGTATTCAGGGCTGCAGACAATGTGGTCAGAAGTGTGTGTCTGCTATGCTGAAGGCCAAAGTAAAAAGAGGGACAAACTCCCATAGGGCTTCTCTACGGGGGAAGCTGAATGTCTGCTGTGTCCATGTGGATGCCTTGTTCTCCTGGAGACAAAAGTATTTCAGGCAGAGGGATGGGGCCAGTGGCAGAGAAGTGGGACCATGGAGAGTGCCAAAGAGCCACTAGCAGAGAAAACATGATGGGGGAAGAAAGACAAAGCCAGCGGCAGAGTAAGACATACTCTGAAGGGTCTGGATTGTCGTGCTGGAGGTGGCATTTCACCCATAAGCCAGAGTCTCCCAAATCTAGCCAATTGTCAGAATCATCTGATGGGCCTAGAAAGGGGTTAAAGCCAGGAATTTATACAGATCAAAATCTGCCTCTGTCATCAGCCAAGTCCCTTCACTCTGCCCCACTCTGGTTCATGAAGGAGACCAGCGTTAACTGGCTCAACTGCAGCCTGGGTTCCCAAGGGCAGGACTGGAGGAGATGGCAGGTGCCCTCCATGGGCCCTGCCTGTGTCCATCTCCCATTGGATTTGACGGCCCCAGCACCTGGGCCTGAATCCTCAGGGCCCAGCGGGAGAGGGAGGAGGAGAGCCCACATGCACATGAGCACATTGACCCCGATGGAGCATGTTTCTATCTCACCAAACAGTTCTCCAACAAGAATCTTTATTGCTCAGCACAGCTAACTGGGAGAGCATTTTTCTAATTACATTTCCCTCGAAATACACCCGGGTTTGAGTTAACACCTCTTCAGTCTGCCAAAACCCAAGTCATTTTAAAATTAGTTCTGGAGGTTTTGCACAAACCCCACCAGGATGCAGCGTTCCTTTCCCAGCAAGTTGTGTGCTGAAAGTGCTCCCCAGATGCCAGGATGGTTCTCCTTGGAGACTTGGAGAGCACCCGGGGAAAGCCCACTCCTGGCCCTCCCACCTGCCTCTCTGGCTCAGACCTGCTGAGCAGCCCTCCTGGTGCTGCAGGATCGATGAAACCATAAATGCATTCTGCCCTAAGCAGTCTCTCTGATACTTTTTTTAAAAACCATTCGGTGGGAAGGAAATGTGATCCATATGGTTTTGAATCATTAACACTTAAATCGTCAAAATTGAGATTTTTTTTCCTAGAGAAATTTCATAGCCAAGGCGCCTTTAGTGGCTCATTAATAAACTGTTTAAAATTCTGTTTTTCCCCCTGAAACACACAAGCACATGCCCACATATGCAGTACATGTATGCATACTCCGTTAACTCAGAAAGGGCGTCATTAAGAAACACAGCCCATTACATAACGTCCATCCCCAAACAGGGTGGGTTAAAAGGCGTTAAAAATATTGTGAGCACTAGTGGTCAATGACATCTATTCAGTTCAATTATTCAGACTGAAGAGTTCCACAGAGCTTTGGAGCTCATCTGGACCAGCCCCTTGATGGTAAAGATGAGAAAGCTGAGGCCCAGTGAAAGCTCAGGCTCTTGAAGAGTTGGTGGGAGTCCCGGAGGAGTATTTTAGGGAGTGAAACTTCCCAAGCAAAGCATCTCCTATGTTGCCACATGTGACTAAATGGTAGAGTGTGAGGTAGAAATAAGGGTGGGAGAGAGAAGCTAGGGCTGACCACAGAGCACTTTCCATGGCTCCCTATAGTCTGAATACAGCAGCCACCTCCTCAAGCCCATACATCAAGGTTGCAGGAGAGAGGACCCCTTGTCCATAAAATACAGGTCAGGCCCTAATTCTTAAAACAATGGGAGGGAAGGCTTAGAAAGATAGGTGATCACCTGAAAGAGCATTGCAGAAACTCTTGGGAGAAATGATGACGACCTGGGCTTAGTGGTAGAAAGAAGGGGGAAGACCTGGAAGATGTTTTGGAGAGACATTTGATAAGACTGGGGACCTGATGCATGTAACCAGTGATGCAGAAGCAGCATCAGGATTCCATCAGTTTTCTGCGGCTGCCCTAAAAGATGCCCCTAACTTACCGGCTCAAAACACCGCTTATCCAAATGTACAGTTTTAGAGGCCAGAAGTCCAAAATGAGTCTTACAGGGCCAAAATCAAGGTGTCAGCAGGTCCATTCCTTCTGGAGTCTTTAGAGGAGAAACTATTCCTTGCCTCTTTCAGCTTCTGGTGACTGTCATCAGCCCTTAGCCTGTGGCTGTGTGACTCCAACTGACCCTCTAGCTCCCTCTTCGAAGAATGTGCTATATCAGGCTCTTCTGGATAATCCTGGATGATCTCCCCATCTCAGATCCTGGGCTTAATCTCATCTGCAAAGGGATTAGGATGTCAATATCGTGGAGTGGGGAGAGGCATTATTTGGCCCATCACAAGAATTAAACCCATATTTCTTACTTTGGCAAGTGATGCTTTCAACCAACAGTGGAGGAGATTGGTAAGAAGATGTAGGAGCTTGATGTAGGAGATGGTGATTCTAATTAGAATTTGGGAGATGTCTCAGGCAGCTGGTCCCCATTGGCAGTAGTCCATGGAGATTCGGAGCAGAGGACTTAAAGGTGCTCTGAGAGTCTCATTTTCAGTTAATGACCAGCAATAATCAAAGTTCTCCTTCTTCCACACTCATTTCCTAGGCAAAAGGGCTAAGGCTAGAAAGTGGAAGAAGAGCCAGTTTGGGGCATGAAATAGAGGAGCAGGAATTGACAGAGACTGAGGAAGGATCAAATAGGTAATCCAAAAAAGGGGAGAATGACTGGTGACAAAGCAGCACTAGAGTGGGGGTCACAGTGTCAGAAACAGGACAGAAGCCAAATGGGATAGGACTCGGTTTTGACAACTCATTGGTGACCTCAAAGCCACTGGAGCAGAGTGGACACAAAGGGCTGGGTTTGCAGAGGTGTGAGCAGCGTGGCTCGCCACAGATCTCTTGGGAAAGTGGAGAGCTAAGGTGGCAGCCTCAGAATTAAGCTGGTCTGTGGGCAGAAGGTGGAACCCAGGCATGGGAAGAAGTTGGTGCTGCAGAAGAAAGAGATCCAAGTGGCTGGAGCCACTGTCGGGGCATCAGGATAGCACAGGGGAAGGAGAAGGGGTTTTGTTCCTCCTCCCCTGCAGTGTGAGAGACAGGGAAAGGAGAGGTGGGCGCCAATGACGACCAGTGGAAGGAGAAAGGTGGAAAGGAGAAAGCTAGTCTCTGTTTTGTACAGAAACAGGAGATGAGGTCATACCTGTGGCCTGCAGGAGAAAAGTGCCCTGATGACTCCCCACAGAACCCAGGCCTCTGGGCTTCTGGTCCCTCAGGGGTGGGAAGTTCCAGGTCTCCCCCCTTTACTTTCCTAGAAGTGATCAGGAGCAGGTAGAGCTCCTGCAGGGAAGCTCAGAGGCCTGGCCTCCTCTGCTTCACTTCATTGTTTGACCAGTGACAGCAACCTCAGGTGAAAGCCAGCAGCTGAGTCTGCAGGAGGGGAGAAGGGGCAGGAGCCTAGAGCAGCCTCTCATGTACCAGAATGAGCCCCTCCTCCCCACCTCCCAACCAAGGACCTCCACCTGGGCCCCTCCCTTCTCTGTTTCCCAGACCAGACCTCAGTGCTCAGCATATTCTTGGCCATCTCCCTCACTGTCTCTGGGCTTCCCTATGAAATTAGAAACATGCAGGTAGTGACCGCCAAGAGCCTTTCAGCCCTTGCGACCCCCGAAACACAGCCTTGGATGTGGAAGGGCTGTCTGAGCTGCCACTGGAGTCCCAGCCTCCTTGGCGCTGGGCCCAGGCCTCTGTCATTGCGTAAACACGAAGCAGGCCTGTTTGGGGCCGCATAGCTGTGGTTTTCTGTTTTCTCCAGCAGTAGCTCCAAGGCTGGGGCTGCAGCTGAGAGGGCCCAGCAGGGAAGGAACGGGCGGTGGAGGGCAAGGAAGAGAGGTTTCTCTGTGCTGCCTCCTCTGCTTGGCTTGGAAAATTTGCAAAAGGGTAAAACATGCCTACGTGTTAGCCCATTCCTCCACCTCCCCCACCAACCCCGAAGAAAGCGAGCTCCCTAGGTAACAGAAGACACCCCAGGTTGTCTGCCTCTGCTTTGGAGCAAACACCTTCACGCAACTCAGCCCTTGTGATCTTGGCCGTGGGCAGGTCTTGGAGCAAAGAAGCACTGTCCAAAAATCAGACGTGGATGAATGTGGAAGACTCAGTAGAAGCAACAACAGTTCCTTCCAGACAAGCCTGGTATCTATGGACACTCAGCCTGCCTACACCCCCACCAGCCTGGCACACAGTAGGCCCAGATAGTCTGATGTTCATTAAGCCAAGCAGATTGAATCTGGGAAGAATCCAAGGTGGCCCCTAAAGAGAAGAAAGGGCCCCAGGGCGTGTGGTGGAAGTGATCGGTGCCCACTCAAATACCCTTACTTGTGCATCCATCCCTGGCTGCTGAGGGGTAGGTTGATAACTGCACACAGCAGCCTTCTCCACAGAATTGCCCTTGGCTAATGCGAGCTCCCATAAGATGCCTGGGAATTTGCCCATCCCTCCAAGGGGCAGCCCTCTATCCATGACTTAGGAATGCTGGAGTTTAAATCCCAAACCCTGCCCCCTGCTTCAAGTTGAGACAAATCTTTGGTGAAATTCACACCCAAGAGCTCCCCATGTAATAAGATGATAAGACTGTGACATCATATCTCTGCTAGGTCTTTTCCTTCTCTCCCTTTACTGCCTCACTGTCTCTCCTGCATGTGCCCCTTAGCTTGGCGCTTGTCCTGGAATCCCTGTTCCAGGCTCTTTCTGCTGAACCAGGCCTAAGACAATGGACGGCTTTCCAGACAGGACCCTGCCTGGGGTCTTTTCCTATCTGAAGGCAAGGCAGTTGTCAAGCTGTTCACAAGGCAGTTATCAAGCAGCAGGAAAGAGCAGAGGGCACTGGACAGCTGGCATTTTGCAGGGTCAGAACTTATCGGGGCCTTGCTGCACCCGGGCATAGTGGGGGGTTGACATGCAATAGCAGGTAAAGTTAGAGCACAGCCCAGCTGGCAGGAGCCTCAGAGGCCAGCCACAGCTGTGAGGAAGAAGACCCACTGGCTCAAGCACTGCTGCCCAGTTTGGCTTAATCAGCTGGGGTCCGGCACAGGCAGAGACGGGGCCTGCAGACACCCCAGAAGACAGTGTCACCAGGTAAGAAATAGTAGCCAATTCCAAAAATCCTGACCTGGCTGAGCCCAGAGCCAGCAAACTGTGCACATATTTACAACAAAGGCAAGAGTAATAAAATAGCAACTACAGAGGATATACTGTGTCACGTGCAGTTCTGCTGGCATTTCGTTTCATTTAGCCCTCCCAACATTCTAGGTAGGTATCTCTATGGCAGATAAAATGGTGGGCACACCCACTGGCATAGCATGTGTAGTCAAGAACATGTGTAGGTCCACAGAACATACTGCCCACGTGTCCCTGTTCCTATTCACTGTGGAAGAATGAATGCTGTGCTGTGCACAGAGCAGTTCATGAAGGCACCACCTAAGGACAGCAGCAAGAGCTGCCCTTGCCCTTCAGTTCCGGCTCACAGCCTGTGCCTTCCCCAGATGCTCAACAGCTGCTCCCTGGCAGCCCAGGAAGGACAGAGCCAGCACCCAGGACACAGCCACCTCCTTCCCAGCTCCCTCTAGCCTCCAAAGCTGTGGCCTAGCCCCTTTCCTAGGGTGGGGCTGAGACAGATTCAAGAGCCTGTCAGAGAAGGTAATGGCAGAGATATGCATCAATCAACTACAGCAGCTGCAGGCACATCCAGGGCTTGTGGGCCTGAAGCTTACACAATTTAGGGGCCTTCTCTAAGAAAAGCTATACAAAATTATCCATGGAGAATGCCCACAGCGGCTCTAACACTGTACACAGGAATTACAAAAATAGACTACCATGGCCTCCCAGAGGAAATGGCCAGGGCAAATGACAGCGCTGGAGCCCACATTTCATTAGCCTCGGGGTAAGTTGGCATCTGCAGGTTTTGAAGTAACACATCGCTAGTGCTCAGCATACACTGGGCAGAACCAGTACTGGGGCATCTCAGCACAGGGGGCAGAAAGTGTGCAGGAGCCCCTGGCACTTGCAGGCACTAACCATCTCCAACAGCACTCTGTCATGGCAGCTGGTGACCGAAGGTCAGAGTCATAGCATCAGAGAGTGGAGGCGGAAGCCACATGCAAATGCAGAGTTCCAGAATGATCCATGTTTTTGCCAACCTGCCTCCTGAGGATGGCATAAGGGAGGGTGGAGCAGTGGAGCTCTGTCCAACCCAGAGTCGGAGGACTGGGCACTAGTCCCAGAGATGTGCTTTCTCAACAGATCCAAGTGACTCATCCTGGAGCCTTGCTGGCCCCATTGCCCAAGTATGTAAACTGATCCTGACCTTCTAACATAGTTGTGAAGAGAAAACACCATCAAGGACTGAAAAATGCTGTGTAAATGGCCCAGTCTGGGCAGACATGAGTCCATTGCAAGTCCCTAGCAGGAAGCTGTCATTCTTCCTAACAGTCACCTAAACCTGGTGGTCCCTTTTCCTAGCAGCTCTTCCCGAGCCCTTGGGACTGCCTGGGCTATAGAGGCAAAATCTAGGCTCCCAGTCTCTCTCTTCTGGCTGCTGGCCTCATCCCATCTGCGTCCCTGTCTCAGCAAGACAGGCAGAGCATGCAGAGCGTACTCACTGCTGCCTGAACTTACTGTATCATCTAGGCCCGTGATGGCAAACCTATGACACGTGTGTCAGCACTGACACGCATAGCCATATTTGATGACACACGGCTGCATTCGGTCGCATACAGAAAAGTATGGGGCCGCATGCCGAAGAAGGATGTTTCATCCTCTGCTACTGCACTGCTAGGTACAGAAACATTTGCTGTAATGTAGTTAGACACTCTGTGCCAGAGGTCTGTAGGCCAAAACAACAGAACTCTGGTACAGAGGTTCTAGTTCTGGGACTTTCCGTTAGGCCGTTAGGGGATCTTTGACCTCACTTCTGGCGGCGGAGTAGGGAGCAGCGGAATGCCATGGGGGACGCATCTCTGGGGGCCCTGTGATCACCATTACCAGCAACCACATAACCACAGCAACCATCATCCAATCTACTGTTCTGGACTTTTACTGGAGGTTGATTCCACCTACAAAGGACTGCTGATGTACAATAATGTAAGATGGCTGAGCCAAGGCAAAGTTCTTGAGTGCTTTGTGGAGTGCGTTGAAGAAATTAAGGTATTTCTTGAGGATAAAGATCTGGGAAACTTTTCTCAGCTCAATGATGATAAGTGGGTGCCACACCCTGATATTTTTAACAGATCTCTCTGTTCATATTAATGAACTGAACTTAAAGGTTTTGGCAAAAGTATTGACATTATGTTTGGATACATAAAAGCTTTTGAAAGTAAACTTAAAATTTTCAAGCAAGATGTAGAAACTAAAACTTATAAGTATTTTCCTGGAGTAACAAAGTATTTTGAGAAGGCCAGTGCAGCTGTACAAAATGAAATGGAACCCTTGCATATAAAGTACCAGCATTGTTTTAGACTCATTACTTGACCAGTTCAGTGATAGATTTAATCAAGTTAGAAGCCTAGAACAGACCATAAAAATAATTAAGTATCCTGATGTAGTAGTCTACAGTAGTTTGGAATTAAGTGGTTTCCAATGGATGCAAATTGATGATTTAGAGATGCAACTTGCAGAATTTCAAGACAGCATCTGGGCTCAGGTGTTGGTCGATTTGAGGTCAAAGCTTGAGAATCTAGAAAGGTGCTGCTTGGAGAATCAAGAGGAGTGCCACTATGAACAGGAAATTTGGAGTGCCTGGAACCGATTACTATGTACTTTCAGCACCCTGAAAAGTATAGCAGGGGCTTTGCTCACAATTTTTCCCTCTACATACTTTTGTGAGACCTGATTCTCAGCATTAAATAATATCAAAACCAACAAAAGAAATAGATTGACAGATGAAGTTAGTAGCACTTGCTTGGGCTTGAATTGTACAAAATACCAACCTTCAATTGGAGGTTTAGCCAATGAAATTCAGCAACAAAAGTCACTAATAGGCAGGTTAGTTAAAGAATTCCCCCTCTCCCTCACTTATCTTATTCACGGCACTCCATACAAGTTAAATAATATCAAGACCAACAAAAGAAACTGACTGACAGATGAACAAAGAAGTCACTAAGCAGGTAGGTTAAGTAATTAGTTTTTGGTTTATTAAATACAGTTATATATTACAATTATACATTTTTATTATTCAAACTATAAACATCGCAAAATTATGGGTTTCTCTTCTTGAAGTGACACACCACCTGAGTTATGCTCTGTTTTTTGGCAAATTTTGACACATCAAGCTCAAAAGGTTCCCCATCACTGGTCTAGGCCCTACGGCAGTGGCCAGCAAACTGTGGCTCGCAAGCCACGGTTTATCGCTCTGTTGACTAATGAGTTTGCCGACCACTGCTCTAGGGGAACTCTAGAAAGAGGGCTCTAATAGCTCTTTGGAGGTTAGCTTATCCATTTGTGGGTGCTGGGAATCATCAGCTTCTCCAGGGCTTCCCCAGCAGGTGTGAGTGGTCAACACCCACCCCACAGCACCCCAATGGAGCTGTTTTTAAATATTAGCCCCTCTCCCCCAGCCCTCTCACTCTGGAATGTCAAACCACATCAGAATGAACACATCAGATTTCATCTGCATGCCCCCTCAAATCTCATTTACATGTAACCTCACAGGAGCTGAGATGAGTTGACTTTAACAAGCTGACATGATGTTACGTGTCACACTCATTCAATTAAAAATCAATTAATTTTAATTTTGCAGTCATTTTTTGAAGTCAGTGATTTTTTTCAGGTATCTAAATAGTTTGGGCAGGATCAAAACTGTAGGCCCTGGGCTTGGAGTTCCCATGGATAAACCAACCCCTGGACACCACTCCCTGTCCTTCCAGGGAATGCAACTGCCAAGGGGCCACCCACCTGAGTCATCCCCAGGGCAGGCTGCTGGTGCTTCTCACTCAGACACTGGCCTTAGCTCTGCCAGGTGAGGGTCTGAGAGCTCAGGGGTGCCCTGCGGCTGGAGGCTGCGGGAACTGTGGCTAGAGCAGAGGCGGAAGGAGAGTCACAGCCATCAGAGGACTACCCATAACCATGACGGATAAGACCACAGGGCTAGCCTTAGCACAGGCCCTGCCTCCCTGCTTCCTTGTTCCTGGCTCCCCAGACCCTTTCATTTCCTTCTATAAAGTGTCCTGCTACAGCCATCATCCTGGCCTGCCTGCCTCCTCCCACGGAAGGGCACTATTGTCCTTGAGAACAAGACCAGGAACTAGGCAACTTCGCCTTGAGGCACGGATGCGTGTTACACCTTACAAAGACCCTGCTCTATCCTTCTGGACCCCCAGATGACACCTGGCAGGTTAGCATCATCATTCTCATTTTGAAGATGAGCTAACTGAGGCTCTCCCAGAGACCAAATGACATTTGAAAGGAGAACCTCTGTTAGCTTCTCAGCCCCACACAGAAAGGCAGGTAAAGTGGGCCCTTGTGGGCGTGGCTCCTCCCCAGACACATCTTTCTCTGGCTTCTCTCCTGGCCCGTCAGGATCCAAAGTCAGGCAGGAGTCAAGGTCAGTGTGGAGTGCCAGGCAGGGGGAAGGGGGGTTAGGGGGGGTGGCCCCAGCCCTGAAGCTGAAGGGATGGCACAGAGCCGCAGCCCTGCGTAAACCAGGTTGCTGAGAGCTACGAACGTGTCGAGTCTCGTCTTAGTCTGATGCTGCCGGGATTAGCAGTTACAGTCATGGAACCAAGAGCCATTTTCTCGGAGCAGCAGGGCAGGGCAGGGCAGGGCGGGGGTGAGGGAGCTACTCCTGGGTGGGAAGTTTCGGGTGGCCCTGTTCCAGAGCACTTGAGGTCACCGGTCCAGGCCCCTAGTCCCAAGCTGTGGTATCAATGGTCCTCTGAGTCTCATAACCCCACTGTGTCTGCGCCCTGACCACTTGCCAGGCACGCTCATCACCTTGCCCACGCCTCACAAGAACCCTACAAATGTTACTTTTATGGCCATCATGTGGATAAGAAAGTGAAGGCCTGGGAGACTAAGTGACTGGTCCAATAACACACAGTGAGTTGAAACCAGCAGCAGAGCCCAGCTTCCATCTAGCTGGGTCCCAGCAGAACCCGGGATATGGTGGCCACTGGCATCAACTGTGTGTTAGGAGCTGTACAGATAGGTGCTTCTCAGGTAAGTCCTCTTTATACCTTCCAATGAACCGGTGAGCACTGGGCACCACATTCATTTTGGAGAAGAGGACAGATTTAGAGTGGTTCATTTGCTTGCCCAAGGTCACAAAATCAGAAGGTAGCAGAGCTGAATCCAAACCCAAGTACACCAGCTTCATAAACACCTAATGCAGCCAGTGGCTCTTCCTAAAATACAAATCTGATCGGGCCTGCCTCTGCTCCCCACTGTCCCCTTGTGCCTGGACCATCACAAGGAATGTCCAAGAGCTTTAAGCAGGCATCCAAGGTCCCACCCACTGGCCCTGAGCACTGCTCCACCCACCCAGGCAGCCACAGGGCCCCGGTCCCCTGCATGTGCTATGCATTTGCAGAGCTCCGGCCTTGGTGAGTCCTGGTCCATCTAGGCAACTGTCCTCTTCTCTGCCTGTCAGATTCCCATGTCACTACAATGTGATATTGCTAAGGAGACACTGGTATTTATTTGAATAGCTGGGCACTAGACTGGGGACGCTTTGAGGGCTCTCTGGGAAGAGATGGTGAACTGTTTATTTCTACATCCTAGCAACCTGCAGAGGGCTTGGCCAATGCAAGTTATCACCTAGAATTTGTAGATGGATGAATGGGTGGAGAGATAAGTAGAGAAATAATGTAATGGATGGGTGGATAAATGGATGACTTGAATGGAAGATAGATAAATTAATGAAAGGATGGATGGAGCTTGGAAGGATGAAAGAAGAAGGAATGGGTGAATTACTCACATCAACAAAACTATTCAGTATAGAGGGAGTGTATGAGCTCTCCACTCTACCACACTCAGCCAATAACTCGAGAAGCCTGTGGCTTACATGCCTTATAAGTCTTTGTCCCAGGTCGAAAAGGACCTGGCAGGCTCCTCTGGGCCAAGAGCAGAGATCGGTGTCTTCGATCGGTGAGAAAGGACCCCCACCCTCCCCTCCGGCTGAGCTCACATCCTGGAAACCCATGGCTGCACTCTAGGAAGAGGCAGGCCTGCCCATCCCCTGAGATGAGCTAAGCAGGGAGGAGCCCGCAGTTTCATTTTTCCATTAGCTGAAAACCCTTCCAAGCCTGGCCTCTTCCAACTCCAAATTCCACTGCCCAGGATAATTGGATCTGGGGCCTGAGCCCAATGTTGCTTCAATCCCAAAACCAAAACCACACTGGCCAGAGGAAGAGGGGCCTTGGGGTCAGCATTTAGGTGCAGGGACAGAAACTGGGCTGATATCTGGTGACAGCAGGAGGCAGTGGGCCGTCCTTAGAAGTGGTTCTGAGAACAACAAAACAGCTTTGAACACAGGGCAAAAGGTGTGAGTTCTCTCCTCACCTCTCCAGAGTACGTGGGCCAAGGCACAGGATCCTCCTGAAGCGGGGCAATGGTGGTGGCTTCCTTCTGGGTTCCACCCACCCATCAGCATCCCCACCCACCCAGCAGCCTCACATCTGCAAGCAAGGCCCTGCCAAGTAAACAGCTGCAGCCCTTGTTCCAAGGCTCCCCAAACCCCAGCACAACCCACAACGGCCAAAGCCACATCCCATCTGTCCCCGAGCGTGGCCCGAGGGAGAGGAAGTGCTCATTAATCACAGGGAACCGGCTTCCGGTGGCCTTGAAGACAGGCTGAGGAGACCAGAGCTGGGCGGAAGCTCCCCACGAGGCCCCCAGGGAGGTCAGCTCCCTCTCTGACCCGGCACAGAATCCATCAGCAAGGGCTTTGCCTTTTAAGTGCCTAGGACTCCCTGAGAGTCACTCACCCACCCAGGTCATGGCCTGGGAATCAGGAGGGAAAGCCATGTGTGCTCTGCATCACACCGTCCTCCATCCGGGAGACAGCAGACCCAGCCTCTGTGGTCAGAGAGGGAGTCCTGGTCCTTTGCTGGCCTTTGGCTGATTGTGTGATCTAACGAGTGATTTTTCCTCTCGGGGCCTTGGTTTCTACAAAGGGGGAAAGTACCTTGGCCCTGTATGCACATCCTAAAATCACTCTTCACATTCTGGGAGGGTCCCTACTGAGGCCCACACCCTCCATGCCCAGGGCCACAGGAGAGTCAGCCATGGATGACCCTTGGCCCAATCTAAGTCACTGGCAGACGGGCATGATGGGCCAGCTTGGTACTTTTAACATTTGTGCATTTGAATGTCTTTGGAAAGGACAGGCAATTTTCAGTCAGACACATCTCCTTCACCATTGCACATGCTTGAAACCCATCCCTTCTCACGTTAACTTGCCTGCACAGCTCCTGAAATCCATCAGGATAGATTAGGTTTTGCTGCAGAAAAGCCAATCCCCACCCAACTCTCAGTGGCCTACCAAAGCCAAGTCAATTTTCCACTCCTGGCACATGCCGGACCTAGGACAGCAGAGTCCCTGTATCTGCAGGCCGACAGAGGCTTCATCTGCCATGTGCTTCCACAGCCACCAATGCAGGGAAAGGAAAGTGGCAAGTGACACACTCCCACTCTTCCCGGCTTCCACTCAGAACTGGCATCCTTTGGCTCTGCTCCCATCCCATTGGTCAAAGCAAGTCACACAGCCTCACCTTCCCTCAGAATGGGATGAGGAGGACAGTTTTACCATGTGCCCAGCAAAGGGAGGACCATCCGGATTTCTGGGCAGCACTCATGACTGCCATATCCAGGAGGCAACGACACAGCCTCTTGTAGACCGTGAAGCCCCATCCTGCAAAATGTAGAAGCACAGAGGACAGCAGGCCCCAAGCATCTGGCAACCCCGCTGCGAGATACCTGACCCGTTCCTGGGGTGGTTCTCCTGGGGCCACCTCTGTATCCCTGGGATGCTGGGAGGCTAGACCTCAGGAGGATTCAGGGAGGAGAGGAGCAGAGACCCAGAACTCCCTGTCTAGTTGGGTCACACATCACATTCTGGAGCACTTTTGGTTGAGTTCTGTCCCTGTGGCTGATCATGATGACAGGAGGAGCAACAATCTCCGCCATGCTTTTCCTGCTCCCTCAGCCAGAAGAGATGGTGTTTAGGATGAGTTCTGGAGGAAGTGTAGATGTCTGTCAAGTGGGCACATCAGGGAACAGCAGCAATAAAGGCATGAGGAGTCACCGAAGGATTGGCGGTTTGGAGTGGTTGGAGTGGAATGGTCATCAGGGAAAACAGAGACATGAGCCAGAAGGAAAGGCTGGACCACATTAATAAAGACCTTGGCTATCATGCTAAGGATGTATCTCCTTTCAGAATGTATCCTGGGGACAATCTGTGAGTTCCTTGAGTGGGAACTCCAAGCTTTGGAGCAAAGAGATAGAATTTTGACCTTCTGAGCACTCCTTCTGTGCTGGCCACACACGCAGCAGATTGCAGTGGCCATCACATCGAAGCCTTGAGCAGCTCCAAGCCATCAGACTGACCATTGCCCAATTTTACATTGGGGAAACTGAGGCCCATAGTCAGGTATCCAAGATGACACAGGTGGAAAGTGGCAGAGCTAGGACTGGGTCTGTATGATTTGTTAGGGTACCCACAAGAACGCAGGCATAGATGCTTCACAGATACTTTATTTTTCCCCAAACCACATCTGGCATGCATCACCAACCATATTTTACAGGTGAGGGCACTGAGGCCCAGAGAGTTCATCCAAAAGCAAGTGGTTAATAATCTGGCAGGTCTTGGCCCATTGGGATTGGGACCCAGGTCTTCTGATCAGCAGAGCATGCCTGGCAGTGGGGGTCAACCTGTGCAGCCCTGGGGGTCTGCAGCAGGAGTTAGCCAGGGCAGAGGCAGGAAATCAGCGCAAGGCAGGAATGATGACAGACATCTCGCAGAAGCTGGGTTTCTACTCGCTCTGCTTGGACCAAGCCCCATTTTCCATACTCGTCCTGTTTTTGGTGCCAAGGGCTGTCGCCTCCTCCTGGAACACGTGAACCTGCATGCCCTACAGGGACACACCTCACTGGGTAACCAGGAGCTCATAAGCCATCAACGCTGGAGAAGGACTGCTGACCCTGGAGCTTCCCATGATGACCTTGGGCAGATTCCTGACCCCCTCTGAGGACCCTATGGAAAGAGGGCTTAGAGATTTCTGGTGCCTCTTCACTAAGGTCACTGGCATTCCAGGGTCAGCCAGCATGTAGGTGGGCTGAGCTGAACCGGCCATCAGACCCAGCAACAAGAGGCACACAGCCCAGGACAGCTAGGCAGGGCTGGTAGGCAGAGCATGGGGCACCTAGGGGGGCTGTAGCAGGAGTTAGTCTCCTATTGCCACAGGCAAAGGAGAGGGAATAGGGCAAGTAAGTTCTCAAACAAATCTCTGCTGCGTCCCTCCGGTTACCAGCTTCACATTGCCACTGCACTATGAGGAACTGGTATGACCAGGTCTCCTCTACTGGGGAAGTCACTGAGGCTCAGAGGTGACAAGAGGTAAGTGCAAAGTCACAAGCTTAAGTGTATAGAATCCAAATTTGTAAACTCCATATCACCACCACTTTCCTAGAGGTCAGAAGCAAGACCCTCAGGATAAGAAAAAATAGATAGGACCCAGGCAGGAAGGACCATCTCAACTCCTGACTGTGGAGTTAGAGAATAAGGCAGGGGCTTTGACTAGTAGAAGAGGGAGAGCTGAATCTCTAAGTCTCACCTAGGCCCAGGGCTCCTTGCATTTTGTATCCTGTGGTCAGCTCAGGCACAAGAGGTAGATAACCAGGGTTCACGCTCAACGAGAACTTCCCCCCAAACCCCACTCTTTGGGCAGCAATATTTTCAGAGGGTGCTCCCACTGCTTGTACATGGCCACTTAAAGAGCTCACACCCTTGGCGCAAATTCTGCCTTCATCCTTGGTTTTGAGAGAAAGGAGCCAGGGATGGAAATGAAGGATTGCTCTCCTAGGGGAAGTGGTTGAGATGGTCTGCGAAACCCATCCTCTCCCCTCAGCTTCCAGGTTATCAGGCACATCTCCCAGGTTGGAAACCATGCTTAATAAAGGCCCTACCTCCCAGCAGGTGGCAGATCCCAGGGCTGTGCCCTGACTTCTGTCTCTCAGATTAGAGAACCACTTCAGCTCTCAGCCCTCAAGACCCCCAGCATGGCCTGCTCCTGGCCTCCACTCTGATTTTCCCCCAGAAGTTTGATTCAACCAGTGACCTTGGACAGATCCCTCCCACCTCTATGCCTCAGTGTCCACATTTGTCAAATGGAGGAATGATCTCTAAATGTGCTTCCTTCTCACTGGCAAAGATTCCTAAACTGCCATCTTCCAGGTGGATGGAGGAATTGGGCAAGGCCAACTGGGCGCCTGGTTGAGGCAGGAAAGGGAAGAACAGACCCCAGGCCCATTCTATCAATGCCTGCTTTGTCTGCAGTGCTCAGCAAGCAGCTGAGTTCATTTTCCATTAGGGACAATTATCTCTTCGTTTGCATATGCTAAATGTGACATTTAAGGGAACTATTCCTCCCCACCCCAAACCGGATAAGAGTCCAATGACAGCCAGGCAACCTGCAGTTTGGGGCCAGGTGTAATTGACTCTTATTAAGGGAAGACAGAAGATGTGGGAATTACAGGTTTTGAAATCCAAATGACACCATCTCTCCTTCTACCAGGGGTAATGGGGAATGATGAAGGCTTCCCAGTGCCTGTTGGTCCACATCTGGGTAGGATAGGCCTCCTGACCCACAGAATAAGAGAGATAGAAGCTAGGCAGAGGGGGAGGCTCATTCTACTGGTGGAGCAGGACAGATGAGCACATGACCCTACCAAAGCCTCACTCTACCCCATGGAGTCACGCCGACTCTGCTCCAGATGTGGAATCCATTAGCATGTCCAGCCTTGGATCAGGAATCCTTACCAACAGCTTCATCTGAGATGAAATCTGCCAAATTTCAGCCCCAAAGAGGAAGCCAGGGCTCCCAAATACCCCACCTCCCACTGGACGTTGGCCATTTTCCATGCTGAAGTCACCCTTCCCGCCTCTCCACCCAGCAAACTCTCATTCTTATCTCAAACCAGCTCAAAGAGCACCTCTTCAATGAAACCTGCCTGAGAGGCCCATGCGAACCAATGGTGGCCTCCACCAGAGCCCTGGCCTCCACACCAGGGGGAGAGCCCCAAGAAGCAGGTATAACTCTGACTCATCTGTGTGTAAACATCTGCTCAGAGCTTGCTCCCCAGAGGAACTGGTGGGCTCTGCTGGTGCACAGAAGAAACCCAGGTGGGTAAAGGTGTTTGTGGGCTTCATTATAAGGCTTTACCTTGCACTTGCCTTGACAATGACTCATAGCACCTGCCATCTTAGACATGGGGAGAGCAAGGCTGGGTGAGCTAGACACTCCATTCCCAACTCAGTGAGGGGACTGGATAAGCAGGGCCTAGAACACTGGTCCTGACTCCACACTCTGGTAGGATTGACGACGCTTGGCATCGAAGACCTCCACACTGACAGGAGCCTCACATCTGGCCACCCCATCGCGAGGTGCTCACCAGTCAGCATGGCCATGGCCTCCTGGCCTTTCCAGACCTCTCCGCTGAGGCTGAGCTGATCCTGAGAAGGTCGTCCCTCTCACAGATCCCAGCTCCCACCTGATTGTCCTGTAAGTGAAGTGAGTGCAGTCAGAGGCCTCCCCAGCTGCCACTTCAGGATGGAACCCCAGACCCTAGGAGACGGAGCTGCTTATAACCCTCCTGAGCCCCAGAGCTGTCCTCTGCTTCGGGGAAATGGCAGGGGCAGTGGGGAGGAGCAGAGAGAACAAAGGTGCCTTGGACCCACTCCCTCCAAACCCCTGACTCCAGCCCCAACCTGCTTGTCTCTAGTGAATTGTGCCTCCTGTCATCTGCACGGTCTCCTCCACATGCAGCCCCGGGTCCAGGTTCAGCTTTCAGTTTGCTGTCCGTGAGCAAGTTTGGGACCTCTCTGACAGGATCAGTCTCCCTTAGTCAGTCTCGTCCTGTAAAGGCCCTGAGCACAAGGCACCCAGAGGAAAGACCGGTCTGAGGTTGACTCCAAGCCCCCTTGTGCTGGACGGTCAGTGTGGTCACAGAGTGGCCAGCTTCCCAGCCTTTTCTTCTCTTGGTCACATATTTGAATCACCTGGGGGCTCTTACCCTGTTTCCCCGAAAGTAAGACATCCCCCAAAAATAAGACCTATTTACAGTTTTGCCTCTCACTGTAATATAAGGCATCCTCCCAAAAATAAGACCTCCCCAATAATATTTTTATTTTTGAAACTGAAAAAGCCTGGGCCACACAAGCAGTTATAAGGAAGTGGGTCGATTTAATGCTGCCGCTTGTTATGCGAGGGAGCCAAAGAGGTCTGCTAGTCTGGGATGCAGCCAGCACTCACCACACTAAAGACATGAAGAAATTTCTTCATGAAAGAAAAGTAGATCAAATAATGATTCCCGCAGGAATGACAGCCTATCTTTAGACTCTTGATATTGCAATAAACAAGCCATTCAAGGACAATTTGCACATGGAAATTAATGAGCACATTGAAAATAGAATGGAGAGAAATCAGCGTGGAAACTTTGTGAAACCTAAACTGCAAGAGGTTGTGACTTGGGTGGAGAATTCATGGGAGAAAATCACTGACAGTTGCATTGCAAACGCACTACAAGCAGGCTACCTTGACAAGAAGCACTCATTTAAGGACAGTACTATTGCTAAACATGAGAGATTTGGTCTACTGATTCTGAAAGAAATGGAGTCACAAGAAATTCACCAGGAAATTCAGGGTTTGGATTGTTATGATGATGTTCCAGAAGATGATGACATGACTGTCATTGAATAAATCTTACTTTGTGTTCATACCAGTAAATATCAGTATCAGTAAATGTACCATAGATTGTTGTACATGGAAATAATGGTAGTAACAAGAAATTCTTGATACCGTAGGATTCACAGTTTGTCTGGTTATGCTGGTTTGTGATGACAACTACTACTGTACTGTATACAGGTAATAAATTTCCTTTTTTTTTTTTTTGTTCAACAATAAATGTGTACCATATTCTTCTTCATGGAAAAATAAGACATCCCTGAAAATAAGACCTAGCACATCTTTGGGAGCAAAAATTAACATAGGACACTGTCTTATTTTGGGGGAAACAGGGTACATCTCACAAAACCTAGTGGCACCCATGCCAACTAACTTGGGATGCCTGAGGAGGATACCAGCATCAGAATGTTTTAGGATCTCTAGGTGGCTCCCAAATGCCTTGTGAAGCGCTAGGCTACACACAGGTAGTAATTGTGGGCAACTGGCCAGACTTGACCCTGTTCAAAGCACTTTCGTATCCATCGCCCCATCTGATTGTCATCTGCCACTGAGCAACCTCGTCATTATACCCATTGTACAGAGGAGGAGGGGAGGTTGAAGACATTGCCATGTCTCCTGAGACAAGAGCCAGGCCTTCGAGCCTGAGCTCTTCCTCCATTGGCACAATGACAGTGGGCCCTTGAGGATAGTCACAAGGAGACAGGACCCTGACTTCCAGGGTTCACGGGTTCTGAGGATACCCCAACTCCACCTGGAAGGAGGTGGTGTCTGTGGTGGGCAGAGCAAAGCAAGAGTGGCCCCGAGGCAGATGAGTGGGGCTTTGCAGGCTGGCCACAGGCCAGCACACTGGGCCAACTCATGCTTTGGCCCCAAGTAGGTCTGGCTCCAGCCCAGGCACGTCCCCCATCAGACTTCACCCTGGGGTGTGTGGGGGTCTGTTCCGGGACGATGGGGCCCAGACATCGCCTTTTTATCTGAGTCTTTCCTGATACCCTCTGATAACAAAGAAGAAAGCTTAACGGGGAGCGGAAGGTTTACTGGGGATTTCAGCTTCTTCCTTTAGGTCTGTGTTGAAAACACAGCCATTCGATAAAGCCCAAGGCACCATTGGCAGGGATTCAGAGGGGCCAACCCGAACTAGGGCTGGCTTACCCCCCACCACTCCCATTCCTCGAAGATTCTTAGCACCCACCTGAGCCCACTCCCTCCTGGGCCCATCCATTTCAGGGGACAGAGGAAAGTCGTCAATATGAAACCAGCCAGTTTTCCTAGTGCAGAGTGATGCACTGCTTACAGCCACCCACACCCCAGTTCAGGTGCCATCTCTGCTATGTCCTCTTGCTGCGTCATCTTGGGCAAGTTGCTAATCTGCTCCACACCTTGGAGCTTTCATCTATAAAATGATGGTGATAATAATCCTCACCTCCAGGTGAGCCTGGGATTAAATACCATCCATGCTTGCTGGGAGATTCTGGACCTGTTATCTTACCTGCCTTGCCTCAGCTAACCCATCTTTACAATGGGAACAATAATGCCTATTCACAGAGTTGGAGTGAGAATTAAATCTACTCAATGAGTTAATCCACATAAAGTCCTTATAACAATGCCTCGCCTATCCCCAGTACACAGTACTTGTTTCCTGTTATAACACTCCTAGCATGGGGCCTGGCACACAGTAGTTCCTTAAGAAACATCTGCTTCCTTCCTCACCTTCCAGCCACTTTCAGGACACTGAGTGCAGTCAGCTGCCTTCCGCTGATGCCTAGTGACTGGCTCTGAGCCAGCTCCTTAAAACATTGGAAGCGTTGCCCACTTTCTCTTCTCCCTTTTCATAAAGTGATCACAGAACAGAGGCATTGACCTTGGGCAACCTTGCACTGGAATGTTTTCCAAAAGGCAAAACACTAGCAATCACTGCAGGAGAGCTTGGCACACCACGCACGCCCCGCCTCCCACCTGGAAGGGGTGGCCTTTTGGTCCCTGTTTTTCCTTATGGAGAAGATGCCCCCCCAGGGCAGAGGGAGCCATGAACACCTAGAGGCCTTGGAGATTTTTGTCTGGATTCAAACAACACGTATGAAGCAGCAGCCTGTGGCAGGCACCAGGCTGGGCCCGCTGGCAGCGTTTCCTCCAGTCCAGTGCAGCCCTGGGGGTCGAGGTTCCCAGCAGTTCCGGAGGGAAAAAAAAAAGGGTCAGAGACTTCAGGGCCTTGGAGAAGTGGAAGAGAGGGAATTCAAACCATAACCCACACTCTGTACTGCCCTCTTGTCCTCATCAGGCCACACTCTTCCAATTCTAGTAGAAGCTCCTGCAGGGGAGATGTCAGTGCGACAAGCGGGGCCGGGCCCAGCGGAGTCACTGCAAAGATTTCAGATCCGAATCAGCACCACCACGTCTGACAGGCCATACGGCCCAGAGACCCCAAGGGAGTGCAAGCTGGGACCCAGGGTGGGTGCAGAGAACTTTCTATGATACAGTAAAGACCAACAGCCCTTCTTACTGTGCATCTACAGCACCATGAAATTCACTAATTTCACAAATGTCCCGAGTGCCCTTGGCTCCAGCAGGGCTCCAGCAGGGCTCCAGCAGGGCTCCAGCAGGGCTCCAGCAGGGCTCAGGACACAGGGTCGACAGGACGCCACCTTGCGTTTTGGAGCTCACATTCTCCTTGGGGTAGTGGGAGCACAATCAAATAAGTAAGAACTCCAAAATTAGCAAGCCAGGGTGATGGGTTTCTGAACTCCTGGGCCCTGAGAGGTGTTTGTGTGGGGGGGTAGGAAGAGAACAATTAGGGCAGGAAGCAGGCCTCCCCATGGCAACCTCGGGGCTGACAGGCTGCCCAGGCCAGAGATCCGCCTCCAAGACCTCTTCCAGCAGCCGCGGCTCCTGCAGGCGCCCGCTGCCTTTCGGAAGCAGCCAGCTCCAAGCAGGCAGATGGCGGGCGGGCTCCTTGCCCAGCCCTCAGGCCCAGATGGCGGTCCTGGGCACTAGGTGGGATGTCGCAGCAGCAGCAACAGGAAGCCTGCTGCCCTCCAAGGCTGCGGGGCCATGGAGAGGAGAGCACGGCTCCTGCCATGGCACCCTGCCCTGCTTCCGACTCCACACACTGTGGAGGCCTCACCTGGGCACTGTCTTTCAGAAACTGGCATCACCTCCCTGGGCCAGCCCTGCCCTGCTGCCTGTTGTCCATGAGCAGAGCAACTGTGCCTCTCATGGAGCCCAGACACAGAAGAGCCCCCTTCAGGGCTCAGCATCGTCATCAGGATCTCTCGGGGTCAAGAAGAATAATTGTAACAGTGATAGTAATTGTAATATTTCTTGAGGGCCTGCCACTCACTGCATGTTCTTCTAAGAGAAGGAGGGTCAGAGAGGAGAACTAATTTGTCCAAGTCACACAGCTAGAAAGTGGCAGAGCCAGGCAGCCTGGCTTTGGGGCCCCTGTTTCTAAGCATCGCACCGTTCTGGCTGGCTTGCCCTGATGAGTCTACACAGCACAGTGCAGAGGGCAGAGGCACCCCTGCCTACAGTAGTTATGGGGAGGTGATTTGCTAGGCAATGACCTGCCCATTACAGGCGCCTGCCCACCGTGGCTAGAGTTCTCCAGGTCAGGGCCTCCTGTGAGGGCCAGAACCAGCCCCAGCCCGGGGAGGCCCTAAGAGGCAGATGACAGGGACTGTGCTGTTGGGGAAAGACTATAGGTGCTGCTGGGAGAAGACATGGGAACCCAAAACAGCCAACGCACTTACACACTGACACACAAACTTACACTCCAATGGCGGCACCCTGAGCACGAACTCTGACACATGAGTGTGTGTGCATGTTCACGTGCCACAGACACACCCGGGCAATTCTGGGGGAAAGTGAGATGCCTAGGATGACCACACAATGAGCCTGGGCACCTCATCTTGATGTTCGTCCCCATGAAAGCATGAGGTAGCCCCTTCCTAACTCTGAGCCTCAGTTTCCCCACAAGTTTAAGGAAGGGGTTGTCTGAGGTCATCACCAAGGTCTTGGGCTCCATGCTGCCTGGCCAATCACCTGCGACTCTGTCCCCAGAGCCTGGCAGGCAGCTGTGACTCAGCAGCAAGAAGCCTTGCAAGAATCTCCCTTCCCCGCCCCCTCCCCCCTTTGCCCAGCACACACAAAGGGCATCTTGTTACTGCAACCTGCCAGCAGCAGGGAGGAGAGGGCTGGGAGGGGAGAGGCCAGGAGCAGCCTGTGTCAGCAGGACAGGAAGGGCCAAGGAGAGCTGTGCAGGCAGGGTTGTTGGCCCTTGGCTATACTGGCCCACAAATAGTGGGACAAGGTGCTCTGGGTGGGCAGTCCCGCATGGGTGGCCACTTGGAGAGGCTGCCCCCAGGGCCCCTGCACTGCAACTTGGTTATGAAGTTCCCCTTTTTAAGTTATAATCTGAATGAACATGGCTCTCCTAGCAGCCGCTGCAGACTTGGAATTTCCCACGGGATGGGGCAAAGCCCACAGCCCAGGGTCTCAGCTCTGAGCCTGTGAGTTTCTATTCTCTGCCATCTGGGAAGTGGAGACCCTGTGAAGGGGCACATGGCAGCCAGGCAGTACTCCCTGTCTATAAAACAAGGTGCTATGCTGGGGAGAGCTGGCTGTCTTCACACTCTGCAGGGCAGCCCCAACACAGGTACAAACTTGACCTCTGTGACATGGAACCCCTGAGGCACACTGCTGCTCCTGGCTCTGCCACTGCCCTGCTGTGGGCCCTGCATGCCCTCTCTGGCCTGTGTCCCAGTCTGTGAAATGGTGAGGTCGGAGGAGACAGTGTGAAATGTGGGAGTTGATAAGCAGGTGTGTCCCATGCTGACTGTGTCCACAATTTGGGCCATCGAGGTCATGGCCCAGGCAGAACAATGTAGGGCAGAAGGTTTCAAGGCCACTGTCTGGACACCAGGGACTAATTTGGGAAGATCAGGTAAGCTGGGGCCCTACAGAGCACACCATCAGCTGTTCATCTGACCCTGTCCACACATGGCCACCTGGCTCTATGCCAGGGTAAACCGATGAACGTTATAGCCACATGAACCGTGATGCCTCAGGGTTGCACCCATCATGGTGCCCTGAACCTTCACATGTGGGTACATCATCTCCCAAGAGCCCATTCGGCTTCCATGTCTCAGAAAATGGTCTCTGCATTTGGTCAGGAAACCTTACATGACAAACTATTACAAGCTGTGATGTGCAGTGCAAGCTGGTTATTCCACTGGGCCCTAAAATGCCACCCATCTCAAAAGGTTCTTAGTCTCGTTGATAGATGCAAAACTGAGGCCCAGATGAGTGAGTCAGTAAGAGAGAAGATTTGCTGGGTGGCTTGATAAAGAGACATCAGCACCAAGCTTGTGGGCCGAAGTAGACTCAGGAGCCAGACACAGCTGGGAGCAGTGTGCAGCATGCCCTTAGAAGCCCAGGCTGAGCCAGAAGCACAGCAGCTCCCTTGTGGCTGTAGACTTTGAGGCAGCTAGAACCCCATCATCAGGCCCAGGAAACCAACCATCATGTGTGCTGATGCTCTCTGTGCCCAGGATTGATCCTGGGCTGCCTCTTAGGCAGAGGCCAACCTTGCGGGTCCAGGCTGCAGTCGCATCTCATGTGGCCTCCCCTGCCTGCTCTGCATCAGGGCCTGAGAGGACAATAAAGCCCAGAGCGGGCAGGTGGTTCCCCAGGGGAGGCAGGCTGGTGCAGGATGGACGTGGAGTTTTCTGTCACCAGAATGTCCCCCAGGCAGCCTGAAATGAGGAGGTCTATTGAGTCTATATTAGATGAGAAAGGCTGTGATGCATGTTCGAGGCATTTTAAATGTGTTGTTACTTAGCAAGATATTCACTGAGTGCTTTCGAAGTGCCAGGCTCTGGCTAGGTCCTGGGGATACTCCCTTCTTCCTTCACAGAGCTCACAGACTAATGAAGGAGGTCAATCCTAAACAGAGACTCACACACACAGGTAAGAGCCACTGGAGAAGAAATTCTACACTGAAGGGACGTGATAGGAAACACGTTCTAGGAGGCCAAGGAGGGCTTCTAAAGGATGAATAGGAGCTATGAGGGAAAAAGGGGCAAAAACCACTCAGGCAGAGAGAATCTGGAGCAGGGGGAGCGGCACATTAGTGCCTTTAATTCCCACAATAACTTTATTAAATGGGAACAGGTGTCCCATTTTATAATTGAAGAAACTGAAGCTTCAAGAGGTTGATCTACCACAGACCCCACACATCCAGCTGGGGTGCATGACCCAGAGCATACACTCACGCCATGCATTTCTAATCCCCAAAGCCTGGTGCCTGAACCCTGAAGCTAAGAAGCAAAGGCTGTGGAGGGAAAGGCCCACATGCATGGAGGCAAGTGAGGGCTCTCCTTGCAGGGGAAATACCCAACCTGTTCTCCTGCCAGGACAGGTGGGGCCCCATGACAGAGCCAGGCATCTCCCCTAAGGGCTTTGGAGCTGCTCACAAGGTCCAATGCTGCCTCATCCCAAAGCCACAGGCCCCTCACCACCCTTATATAGTCGCATAAAGCACAGTGGCCTCCTCTTCTCACAGACACTGTTATAAGGACAGCAGATCCTGTGGGGACAGCAATGAGGAGAGCCCAGGACATATGGAGGGCAGAGGCCTTCTCCATGTGAGGATTCCTGGAGGAGATGGCCCTGGAGTTGAGCCTTAAGAACCAAGAGGATTTCAAAAAGTTTTGAATGGAGCAGAGAGGGAGCCCCAGGCATGGAGAATGGGAAGCAGGGGCATGGCTATGAGATGGCCGGCAGCATTCGGGGAACCGTAAGCAATGCTCAGTGCCTGGAATGTCCAGTCCTCTCAAGGACCACCAGGGCCCAACTCCAGAACTGCCCAAGTTCCCTGCTGGTTCAGATCCAGACAGCAGAGCCCAAAGGATACAGATGGAAGAGGTGTGCTCCCTTCAGTTGATATAACTCCACTGTGTATAGGGCCTGGCACTGGGCCGCCCTGCCTGAGCCCCGCACTCATGAAGGCCCTGGTGCCAGAGACTACAGGTGCTCAGCAAGCACAAAAGCATGATAAGGTTGCAAGAGCAGCGCCGTTCCTTTCATTAGTCAGGCATTCCTTCATCCAGGGGCGAGGCATCAGCCACAGGACCAGGACAGTGAGCAGCAGACAATGTGGTGGGGGCTATTCTCATGGAGTTCAGAGTCTGCAGAGTTGCATCTACTCCCTGCTCCATCCCAGAGCCAGGGCACTGGGCCAGCAGAACAGGACAGGCAAGCAAAGGCTCATTGGAGCTTTGACAGATGTCAGCATCTCTGCATGTTCTCCTAACCACCACAGCTTCGTCAAATATATTGATGGTTCCAGACAGGTATCCACGCTTAATTTCCATAAAAGCTTCTGTGCTGCTTACAAAGGGACTTTCGGCTGCCTCCGCTTACAAGGCAGAGGGGAAGGGGTTGTCCATGTGCTTTCAGGAGGGTGGCACTTCAGCCTGGGTGGGACAGGAGGTGAAGTCTCAGGTGGCTCTGCTCCCTCACGTCCTCTCAGGAGACAGTGCCAGCCCTTGGGGATCCCTGGCAGGACCCATCGACTCCTCTTCATTCCCAGAACCCAGCTGTCTCTGGGTCCTCCCTTCCGCCCCATAGCTTCATACCATGTGCTCCCTTCTTCAATGGACACTCAGCAGGATTCTGGGCTGATTTGAGTCCCATCTGACCCTGGCCACTCTCTGGTGGTCAACCTCCTATAGCTCTCTTTTCATCAGCTAACTGACCAGTCCAGATCCTAACTCCAAGCCCAGCTTCAGTGCCTCAGATACCATCTTAATTAAGTCCATGTCCCAGGTTTCTACTTCTTAGGGAGACCACATGAAACCCATGTGATATTAGACATGTTCCTAAAACAGAAGTGGCTAATAAATGTCACTTCACAAGTCAACTCCAACTCATTAGCATCAGCCTCCTAGAGCAGTGGTTGGCAAACTGCAGCTTGCGAGCCACATGTGGCTCGAGAGCCGTGGTTTGCCGCTCTGTTGACTGAGTTTGTCAACCACTGGAATAGGGCCTTAATTACAAGGAACAACAACAACCTGTAGTTATTGAAATCAAGAGTCTAGATCAGTGGTCGGCAAACTCATTAGTCAACAGAGCGGCAAACCGCAGTTCGCAAGCTGGTTTGCTGCCCATTGTCCTAGAGGATTCTATTGAGAAAGATTCTGATGCCATGTGTAGACTCAATGGGAAACAGTGTTATGATTGATTAGTGATGTCTGCTGTGAGCACCTTATTAGAAGAATACACCCCTGGTTTGCCATGCCAGGCAAGTTCTTTAGCCACTTAAGGAGATGCTAATATGGGAAGTATCAATTCCCAGTTCTGGATCCCTTGCTCTGTGCTCAGCCTTGGGTTGTACATGTGAGGAAAGCGAAGAAGAGAATGTTCTGCCCTTTGACACAAGTTATTGACAGAGGGACTGGGAGTTGGGAGGGGTGCACCCAAAGCACTGGACTGAAGCACTCAAAGTGACCCCGAAGGATCTCAGATCCAGAGAGACTAAGTCATTTGCCTCCTGAACATACCATACCCATGGCATTGGGTGGTAGAAGAGAAAGACAGCAATTTGAGCTGCAGCTCGAGGACAGAGCAGAGGGCATGGGCCAGGTCAGGAAGACCACCTGGGTCTGATGGAAGGGGGCTGGGCTGGAAGGCAGTTAGAGTGAAAGAACTAGGGGAGGCCTGAGTTGTGATATGGGATGAGGATAAAGCCCTGGGCACATGCCTGCAGCTGGCTTCATCCTCAGGGCAGATTCAGGCTGCCTCTGTACAGGATCCCTTCTGCTTCCTCACTGCCTCTCCCTAAACAGGCGGCGGGCCTCAGAGATTTCTCCCACCACTCAGACTAAGGAGGTCCCATAGACCCCATTGCTCTCCATCCCAGCACCTGTTGTTATCAGAATTCCTTCTGTTATTTATCTATTCAGTTGGTTTTCTCTGTCTGTTCTGGTGTCACTGTATCAACAACTTGAGTCAAAGGGCAGAATTTTTCCTTCCTCTTGGTTTTTCTCACAGCATCCGACCCAAGGTTGGGCACAGAACAGGGGTCCCATACTTGCTAGGGCATGGGACTTGGAGCTGACACCTCTCATATATGCATCCCCTAAAATGGCTAAAGAATCTGGCCTGGGATGGCAAACCAGTGGCATTTCTTTCCCATATTGTGCTCATAGCAGACATCACTAATCAATCATGAAACTCCCATTGAATCCACACATGACATCAGAATCAGCACATGATGGTGAAAACTATGCCTATCTTATTCAGTCTCCATATCCTAACACAGTCAGCAGCTGAACTGGTTCAAATCAGGGTTGTTCAATTAATGGATAAACTGTGGAGGGCAGGAGCCACACACTCGAGCAGCTGCAGGGCCAAGCATATAACTTATATGAGTGAGACAGCCAAGTGTAAGAATACAGTACAGAATGCCCACATTCCCCAATTCATCCTCAGGGACACATATGCAAATGGTTTACATGTAAAATAAAAGGAACATCCTCTATTGTCCCCAAATAAATATAGACTTCTCCATTTTGCTTGAAAAAAAAACCTATCTTTTCCTATCTCTCTACTTTTACTAGAGTTCTGAGGACAGATAAATATTTCCCTATTCCATGAGAAAGCAGCAGGCCACATGTGATGATATATGGTAACTGACAGTTGGCCCCAACATCAGGGAGGCAGGAGAACTCAAAGTGGGTCCCTGGACCAGCAGCATCAGCATCACCTAGGAATTTGTTAGAAATACAATACAAATTCATGCCTACCCCCTCACCCCCCCGCCCATTAAAATAGGAACTCTGCGGTGGGACCCAGTGATCTGTTTTACCAAGCAGGTGATTCTCAAGTATGAGAACCAATGCAATAGGGTATGATGAGGACTGTGGAAAACTGGAGAGAGTACACATCCTGCTTGAAGGGGCCCTGCTTCTCAGCTCTAGTCCATAGTTGCCACATAGAAATGTAAGTGCAGTGTGGCCAAATATCCCAATTATCCCAAGAAGTAGAAAAGCCACATTTTCATGTGAAATATCTTCATTCCTAAGTACTGGCTATTTTTTGTTTGTTTGTTTGTATGGGTTGTTTGGGGGGGGGGGGGTTGTTGTTGTTGTCATTGTTTTTAATTCATGTAGACCAATGTGTCTACAAGCCAAGCCCAACCCAGGCACTGTCAGGGTATGCCCTGAGGATGGAGACTTCTCCCCATAGGGAGAGTCCCAGTGATATGCTGTGGGTCCCTGCCAAGATGGGCCTTGCTTGGAAGTCCAGGCCCAGACTCTACACTGCCCAACAACTGTGTGGGACTGCTTCTGAGTCCTCAAATTCCAGACAAGATCAGCAGGGCCTGGCAAGTCTTTGGGTCCAAGGATGAACAAGATTAGGCAGGTAAATCTCTGGACTCTGGTGGTCTAGGTGCAGGGCAGGGGTAGGGGTGGACAAAGAACTCACTCTCCTTTTCTGAGCCCCTAATCCATACCAAGTTGGTGTTCAAGGACCTTAACATTTGCTACCACCTCATGAGGTAGGTAGGGGTCAGTATGCCCATTTTAAAGATGAGGGGAGAGAGGGTCAAAGAGATTAAGTGACTTGCTGGAGAACACACAGAAAGCTATAACCCACATTTACCTGTCTCCTGACCCATGTTGATCCAAACTACCTGCCAGCTGAAGGATGGGCGGGAAGCTGGGAAATGACCAGGGAAAGCTTGCTGTCACCAGAGCCTGCCTTCCCTGTCAGGGTCACAACCAACCTATGATTCCAGTGCCAAGAAATCAAATCCAGCAACTAGATGTTGGCAATGGTGCTACAGGAGAGGACGATACTGGGGGGTGATAGCAAACACCCACCCTGCTTCCGCCTCAGGGGGGTCTGCCCCTGCACCCAAATCTCTAACCCAGAGCTGGAGAACTATAGGAGCTGGGCCAGCCATGCACAGGAGCAGGGTCAGAGCTGTCCGGGTTCTGAGCCTGGCCAAGCAGCAGAGCCTGGGCTGTACCTTGAGTCACAGCCTTGCCTGCCTTTCACCAACCTTCTTCCTGCAGGCCTCACTGTCAGCATTGGCCCTAGGGGACCTCTGTGAGGGTGTGTGGTTGCCAGGGAAGCCAGAAGAAATGCTGGACTCCTGCCCCTGCCTCTGACCCCGTGGGGCAGGCCCCTTTCTGTGCCCGAAGCCTCCACAATGTCTGAGCTAGCCCAGGCCTTCTCCCCAAGCTTTAGAGCTCATGAGAGCCCCCACAGGCCTGGCTCAAAGTGCCCTCCCCACAATGGGCTCACTAAGCCTGAGTTCTGGTCAGACTAGGCCCTGCTCTCGCCAAGCATGAGTCAGCGCTGTGAGCCTGCGTGTGGCCACAGCTGGCTGGATGCTAGGGCCAGCCTGGCCAGGCCCTGGAGGTCTGCTGGGGCCCTGGGGCCTCACTAATGGGGAGAGATGGCCCCAAATGACCCACAAAATAACACAAGGGAAAAGAAAAGGACCAAGTAAAGAACTGAGCACAAAGCAAACCTCTATAACCTTAAAGTGGCAGAAACAAATTCAGAGTGAACACACAAATAAGACGGTGCCACTAGCCCTAATGTAGACACACACTCTTGTGTACCCCACACTCCACACATACACCATGTGCAGTATACACCATGTACACGTCCTCCCTATGTCCCTGCATCTGCAGCACACACCAGACACCTACATGGGGGAGAAACCTTGCCAACAACCCTGGGCACGCATCCCAGTGGGCCAGCCCCACCGACAGCAGCCCTGCTTCAGCCTTAGGAGGGCCTGCCCCTGCATGTGAATCTCTAACCCAGAGCCGGCCTGTCTGTGTTGTGTGCCTTTTGTCAACCCCAGCATCTGTGTACAGATACGTTTGGGGACCTCGGGCCACACTCCTTTTAACTGTAGGATGATTGTGAGGGCTGTGACCAGGACAGGCCTGGTAATTGGGGCCCTGTGCAACCTCCCAGCCCCCACTTGCCATCGTGCTGGGCGCCCAGACAGCCCTGGCCCACCCCGCCAGCCTGGCTTCTGTGCCCGCCAGGAGGTCGCGGAGCTGAGAGCGGCCAGGAAGTCAGCTCGGAGTGACAGCTCCCCCACGCTGTTTGTTTATTCATGACTCATTCGTCTCCACAGACTGGCTCTTCTTTCCTTCGGAAGGAGGGGAGAAGGGAGAGGGAGGGAAGGCGAAAGCAAAGGGAGGGGGCGGGAAGGAGGAGCGCGGACTCCACAATAAACAATGGGGCAGCTGAGCCGGCGGGCAGAGGAGCCCGCGCGGGGCACAGAGCAGGACGCGGGGCCGGCGCCTCCAGGGGGACAGACGCCCCCAGACCGAGCGGCCAGCCGGTCTCCTGCGCACACGATCCCGCTCTGTCTGCCCCGCCCGGCTGGCCTCCCCTCAGCCACCCCCTGGCGACCGGGCAGGAACAGCCGTAATTGGATCCGCGCCGCCTCCTCCCCGCTCCCGGCCCCCAATCGGGAAGCCGGATAAATGCCGGGTACCTTGGCACAACAGTCTGATCCAAACCTATTATTTGGCTAATGGGCTTCCCTCGTGCGGTTCGGCAACACCCTGCAGACCCCTCCCCCACTGCGATCGTCCTGCGCCCTCCGAGCCGGTCTTGGAGGGGCTGGGCGAGGGCTCCGGATAACTGGAGGGAGCGCGGTTCGAGGCTTCAAGGGCCTCATTGTTCTGCCTCGAGGGGCACATTGAAAATGCTCCAGGATTTGCTTCCTGTGAAAACAGCCTGGGAGGGAGGGGGCGATCCGTGGTGGAGAGACATTATCCTCCTGGAAGCTGCCCAGATTACCCAGGGAGAAAAAAAGGCTGTTTGGATTCTTGCTGCCTCTTTCTTCCTTTTTCTTCCCTTTTCCTTTTCCTTTTTTTTTTTTTCTCCTTCTCTCCTTTGCTACCCCCTCCGGGCCAAAGATGAATCTTTACAGCCGTTGAGCAAGTTAGGAGTGACGGGCTGTTTTCTGCATTAAAAAGGCTGGTGAATGGCAGAGCCAGATATAAAGTCTGATCAGAGAAAATCAAAAGAATGCAGGAGCGATGAGGTGGGCAAATCCAGGAAATAATTTCTCAAGCATGCCCCTCTGAGTCACAACTTGCACCATGAGGGGAAAACACATCACACCACAGTATGTCACATGCCTGCAGCAAAGGAACAGGCCTGGTGCCGGATGTACAGCTCCTTCCTCCGCCTGGAGCAGCTCATCCAGCCTCCTCCGCCAGAGTCAGCTGGGAGGAGGCAGGGGTCATCCTTGCCACCATCAGTCCGAAACCTGCTCCCCCCAACTACTGAATGACCTTGTGCAGTACTAATAGTAACAGTGAATGCTTCCACAGCACCTACTCTTAATGTGCCCTGGCCTCTGGGTTTTACATATATTATCTCACTTAATCACCACACCCCTATAAGGCCAATGCTCTTACTATCCCTATTTCCAAATGAGGGGAGAGGAGGCAGGGCTGGGGGGGGCGGGGGAGGGGGGAGGCCGGGGTTGGAAGCAGCCCTGCAGGCTGGCTCCAGGGTCCAGGATCTTATGTCGACACTTATGAACCTCACACTCCTTACCAGGAAATGGAGACTATGACACTGACCTCATTAGGGGGTGGAAGATGCACTGAGAACATCCAGGCAGTGTTCAGGGCAACACGGAGCTCTAGCTCCTTTTGATTCTGCTCCTTTCCATGTAAACCAGCGACAAATGAGATGGTTCCTTCTTAACTCGTCATGGGGGCTTGCAGACACTGACTAAAGGGTCCATCCCTAGCACCGTGCCTGGCACAGACAGATGCCATATTTGTTTTCTTGTCCTTCCTTCTCCCACCACATCTCACCAACCTGGAAGATACTTCTTATCTAAAAATCCTACTATGTGCCATCCATCGAGGTAGCCATACAAGTGCCCTTCCCCACTCACATCTGCTACCTCTCCCCCACTCATGTCAATCCATGTGGACTCTTCCGCAGACCCAGACCACCTAATCTGGGCTACTCTGACAACCATACCTGCAATTTTAACCCCCTGCCCTGCTCCACTGAGAACTCCTGGCCCGTCCTGTATGCTCAGCTGCTGCCTTTTCCATACCCTCCTCGCCCTCTCACATACTCTCAAATTTACTTCTCAACATGCTACTTCCCCTCCCTCCCCCCCCCCCCCCCACACACACACAACTACCATCTGCCTTTTTTCCCCCTACTCATCTAGCAGGTCCCTGACTCTCTGAAACCTGGCACCTGCTTCTCTCCCCTTCCTCCACCCACTCCCTAAAGGCTAGGTTCCCATTTGCAAACATACATTTCCAGCTCAAGGCTCTCCTCTCTCCTAACCTCCAGACCCTGGATTTCCAGCTGCCTCTTGGGATCCTGTCGCTATCTTAATACTTCACAGGCACCTAAGACTCCATTTCTGAACCTGAGGTCAGCCTTGGGTCTCCCAGTTCACCCCGCCTCGCCTGCCCACTACCCCCCCCCCTCCGCCCCTGAGATCCTGTTGGCTGGGGTTGCAACACTGCTCAGCTCCTGACTCCACCCCCACTACCAGCAGCCCAAGGTCAAGCCCTCATCTCCTCCTGAGTGATTGCAACAGTCTCCATGCCTCCTGCTTCTGCCCGCTCTGAGTCAGCTGCCACACTACTGCCAGGACCAACATTTAAAACGCAAATCCAAACAAGTCGATCTCTAGCGTAGAAAACCTTCAGGGTGAACTCAAACTGCTCAGGGTGACTGGTCCTCCTGTGTCCTCTCGCTCTGCCCTTGAGCGAGGCAGGGGGAGAGGACACAGCATAGAGCAGTCATCACTCACAGGGATTCGTGCCTCCCTGGTTTTCTTCATGCTGTTTTATCTACTGACAGCACCCTGCTCCATTTTCAGCCTGTTGAATTCTCTCTCAGCTTTATGATTTAGCTCAGGCACCTACTCCTCCAGGTAGCCTTCACTGATGACCCTCCCACCATTCCAGGTTTGGCTCTGTGCTCTGTGTATAGGATTATTCTGTTACTAGAGGCCCGGTGCATGAAATTCGTGCACTGGGGGGGGGGGGTAGGGGATGTCCCTTAGCCCAGCCTGCACCCTCTCCAATTTGGGACCCCTTGAGGGATGTCCAACTGCCCATTTAGGCCATCTGTGTCCACATGGGGGCAGGATCTTTGACCACATGGGGGCAACCCTCTTGTGTGTTGGAGTGATGGTCAGTCTGCATATTAATCTTTTATTAGATAGGATAGAGGCCTGGTGCATGGGTGGGGCCAGCTGGTTTGCCCTGAAGTGTGTCCCAGATCAGGGTGGGGGTTCCCTTGGGGCAAGGGACTGCCTGGGCGAGGGGCCTGTGGTGGTTTGCAGTCAGCCATGCCCCCCAGCGACCCAAGAGGAGGCCCTGGGATCTGGAATTAATTTATGTCTATAATTGAAACTTTGTAGCCTAGAGTGGAGGTCTAGGCCAGCAATGGCAGACGGAAAGCTTGGCTTCCTCCATTGCCAGGGAAACCCAAGCCTCTGTTCTCTCCAGCTCAGTGGCTGCTGCCATTTCCGTATCTTTTATAGTTGAAACTTTGTAGCATTGAGTGGAGGCCTAGGCCCACAATGGTAGGTGGAAAGCTTGGCTTCCTCTGTTGCTGGGGAAACCCAAGCTTCCCTCCTGCTCTCAGTGGTGGCAGCCATCTTGGTTGGGGGTTATTTGCATAATCTGCTCCTCATTGGCTGGTGGGCGTGGCTGTGGGCATGGCTTGTGGGTGTAGCGAAGGTATGGTAAAATTTGCATGTTACTCTTTTATTAGATAGGATAGGTGCTTGTTTAGTCAGCCCTCTTCTCCATCAGTTACAGAGTCTTTCTTGATACATGTACAGCACCTAGAACCTGTTAGGTACTCACAGAAGTTGGATGAGGAGAGAAGGATGCTGGGCACATATTGGGTGCCCAGCTAATGCCTAGTTCTCTTCCTCAGGCCTTGACCCAAGGAGAGATTAAGGGTAACTCCTCCTTTGAAAAGATTTAAAATGTTTTGTCATGGTTTTAGATTGGTCATGGTCTCTAATGCAGATGCAGGTGATATGGGGGACTCAGTCCAGGTTTTAACATGAGTAATGTACAATGTTTGACCAAATCTAAGCCACACCTTCCCTCAACGCTCAGTCCCAGCTTTCTATTAGTATTTCGCTGACTCACCCCCTTTTCCAGTTCCATCCTCAGCTCCAGCATCTCCCCTCCAGCATTGCCCCGACTCAGTTTGGTCCCCATGCACAGACCCAGCTGGGGTCAGGAAAAAGACCCCACCAGGCAGCAGAAAGCAGGGTTCTACTCTTAGTATTGCCACTGACATGGACGTGATCTTAGCTGGAGCCTCCCCTCTCTGGACCTCAATAACCCCCCACTTCCCCCCATCCCCACCCCCATAGGAGGGAGGATAAAGCCAGAGGACCCTTGAGACCTTTAAGTTCTGCATGTAGAATTCCTGGAGGCTGAGTGAAAGCAGGGCCTGGAGGTCACCAAGGGGCTCATGAGAAGTCTGTATCCATTCACAGGAACCCCTAGACATGCCACTACTCTTCCCTTCTCTTTATACGTCATGCACTTCACTTCTGGCCACACAACATCTCTAATGGTTAAAAATAAAAGCAAGCCAGAGCCATCAGACGCAGCTACGAAAGCTCTCCAACGCAAGGGAGGGTGGCTATTTTTGTTACACTCACTACGCTTGAGTCTAATCCACGAAGCCGGTCTGACCCCACAGATGTAGGTCAATCTTGTAGTGGCATTGAAGAGACTCATGCCAACATCACAGGGTGAGAGACAGAGCAGGGTTCATGTGTGTTCAGATGATTAGTGAGGTTTGGTGGAGGACACCAAATCCACAGTTCATACAGCTCCAGAAGAAAGAACTGCCACCACACTGCCAGGCAGCCACACCTGTACCTGCCACCACTGCTGTCCTGAGTCGGAGCACTTGGGACACGGGAAAAGCTCCACCGAGGGGGCAGGATTTGAAGATGGGGTGAGCAGCCTGTCCAGAAGAGCTAAGGCATGTTTTTGATCATGTCACTCTCTTGCTAAGAGCCTGCCTTGGCTCCCCTCTGTCAAGTAGATAAAGTACAGACAACTTGGGCTGATGTGCAAAGACCTTTCCACGCTGACCCCAAGGTGACCCCTCCACTCCAGCATCCCCACCCGCCCCACCTTCACAGACTTGGGCGTCAGCCTCTTGGACGTGCTGCTCTGTAAATGTGCCAGGTTCTCTAGCTCCCTAGTGGCTTTGCACATGCCATTCCCAGTGCCTGAGGCACCCTGCCTGCCCCTCCCTAGCCCCACCTTTATCTCCTCTCCATGGAAAATGCCTTCTTGTTTTTTCTTGGCACACCTCCAAGATCCTTTGCTCCCTGGTGCTGCCCCAAGCCTCTTACCTGGGATACAACGATTTGTCCTCCAAATCTGTGGAGCAGCGCTTAATATTAAAAACAAACCAACCAGCAAATAAACAAAGCTGTGCTCTGAGACAAAAATAATCCCTGTCAACTCCGAGCCGATGGGCCACCCTGCTTCCACAATGGCACTCACCTGATTGCCCAGTCTGTGAAGTAGGAAGGAAAAGCAACCTGGCCACAGCTGGGGAGGAGGCACCTGAGGCTCACAAGCCTCCCGGGATTTGGCCAAGGCCACTGGGCTTCTCTGTAGACTCATTGTGTGCAAGGTTGGCTACAGGTTCTAGATTCTGGAGTGCAATCTCCCGATTCTGACTCGGTTTGCCCAACTTTCTACTGCTGTTCCCTGTCTTCTCAAGTGATTCCCTCCCTCTTTGAGAGCAGGGGCCTTGCCCAGGCCACATGGTGCCCCTAGAGCATGTAGCTCTATAAGATGACTGCACAAAGGAGTGGAGTCTGAGCGATGCAAGGGAGCAGAGAGAAAGGGTCCCCACTGTGCTGCCGAGAGCAGTGTGCCAAGAGCAGTGGGTCGGGTGGGCAGACAGGGTGAGACCAGCCAGGCTATTCGTGCTGATGTTCCGGCAATGGGGAGCCACTGGAGGATGTGGAGAGAGGGCTGCTTTGAAGGGACTCCTAGCCAGAGCCACAGGGAAGGAGCGGCCACTGTCAAGGGGATTTCCCAACTCAGGCCAGAGCCCCATGCTTTCCCCAGCTCAGCTGCAGCCTTGTATAGGGACAGGCCCAGAAGGGGCTGCTGCCTCCCCAGATAAGACCTTAAGACCATGTTGTGAGGGTCCTGGGTCCCACATGGGAAGATAGAAGGGGCAGAAATGACAGAGCCCAGAACAGCACCCTAAATGTACCCCTCCCAAGTGCTTCCTGTGGCACAGGTTGGGAAGGCGTGGCTTCCATCCTTGGCCCTATAAGACCCCATCCCATTAGGCCCCTTAGGAGCGGGGAGAAGCTCTCTGTGGTTGGGCCCAGACACACACAGGCAGACAGCTCCCCTTCTTCATTGTGTCAGGTTTGCTGAAGGCATGGAGGAGGGTCTGGATTTACCCAGACAGCAATCTGCAAGGATTGTCAATGGGTGGGGAAAGCGATGCCTCTGAAGGGTGTGCTGGGGGCAGCTCTTCTCACTGGACTGCATTCCTCACATGCTGCAGGGAGGTCCCGACAGGGGACCCTGGACTTGGCCTCCCTTGGTTACCAGCACCACTCATAGACTGAGTTTCCAGCAGGGGCCCCAAGTCCTACTGATGCCCAGATACCTCCCAAGAGAATATACACCAGTTCCATCGAGGGCCTTGCATGGACCCTGCACAGCCAGCATCATAGCCAGCAGCCTGGCAGGGCTCCCACACACCCTGCACGTTTGACCCCAGCTCCTCCCCCGACAACCTCTCAGGCTGATGCCTTCCTGGATCCCCACCTCCAGGCCATTCTCCCCACTTGGATGAGGGTGGCCAGGTAAAATGCAGAATGCCCGCTTAACTTTGAATTTCAGATTAACCATGCATGTTCATCTGATATATTACTGTATGGGACATGCTATATAAAACTGGGCATCCTATATTTTTATTTGCCAGATGTGGTACCCCTAACTTGGACACCTCAATCCCTCAATCCCACCTGTATGACAGGTGCTCTTCCTCAGCTAGTGGGTGGGCCCTGCTGGCTCTGCCTCCTAGGTTCTTCATCTTCCATACTCTCTCAGTTTATATGCTATGTAATAAATGTAGTGACTTACAACAAAAGCTGTTTTATTGCACCTCACAATTGTGTAGGGCAGGAATTCAGGCAGGGCTCAGCTGGTGACTCTTTCCAGCCCAGGGGATGTGGTGGAGGGCTCTCAGGTGACATTCAGCTGGGGAAGTGAGCCTGTTTGAGGTGCCATGTGGGCTTCATTTGCCAGTCTGGTGCTTTGGTGGGGAGGCCGGGAGGCAGAGCTCAGCAGGGTCTGTGCCGCAGAGTGTCTGCATGAGGCCTTGGCAGCATGGACGCCTTTGGGTAGTCAGACTTCTTCCATGGCAGCTCGAAACTCCACATGGAGTCTCCTGGGGGGCCAGGAAAACTCTGAGGTTTCTTCTGAGCCAGCCTCAGAAAACCCACACATCACTTCCACCTCTGTAGGTCAAACACAGCCCTAAGACCAATTTCTACTCAAGAGTCTGAAATCAGACTGAACTCTGGATTAGAGGATGGGTGGAGAGTGCACAGCCATCGTGTGTGTGTGTGTGTGTGTGTGTGTGTGTGTGTGTGTGTGTGTGTGTGTGTTTCAAAGAGGAAGGGAGAGGAAGAGAGAGAAACATCAATGATGAGAGAGAATCATTGATCAGCTGCCTTCTGCACACCACCCACTGGGGATCGAGCCTGCAACCCAGGCATGTGGCCTGGCCAGGAATCAAGCCATGAGCTCCTGGTTCATAGGTCAATGCTCAACCACTTAGCCACACTGGCCAGGCTGCACAGCCATCTTTAACCTGTCTCACATCACTCGTCTCTGTCCCCTCCACATAGCCCTAGCTCAGAGTCTCATCTCTTACCTATAGTCTTTCCAGTCTCCTTCTGACCAGCCTCCCTGCTCTGCCTTCTGAACCATCTTCCATCTCAGCTACCATCAGACTCGATTTGTCCAAGACCCCCATCTGACCGTGTCACTCAATGCTCTAACCTCCACAAGCCCTTTTTTTCCACCAGGGTGTACGAAGCACCTGAAACAGATCCTGATATATAGTGAAGTGCTGAGTAAATATTAGTGTAATAAATGCCTGAATAAATAAGTTACAGAATAATGTTCAAACTCCATAGCCTGACATTCACAAGCATTTATAATATGCCACCACCTATCTTGGCACCCAGCATGCAAACTACAGTAATAACTTCTCAGCATTCCTTAGTACTCTTCACAATGACTTCTCATTGGCTGCTCCCTTGGTACAGACTGTCTTTCCTCTCTACCTGCCTTGTAAACTTCTATGCATCCTTCACTGCCCTACTCAAGTGTCACAGTCTAGCTGAGACCTTTCCCAACCTTCCCTGCCCCAATTTCCATTGCTTTTACAGTTTACAGTTGTTCCTATGGAAAGATATACAAGTTATGATTATTACAATAGCTCTAGTAACTGGGAAGAATGACATAATGCAACTATAACCCTACTTTTGCCCACCCTAGTGTATTTGTTCCAAATATAAATTCCCCCTGGGGTCTTGCTTTCAAACACCCAGCAGGGGTGAAGGGATTCCTGAGATTAGAGACCTTCCACTAAGACAAGCACATAAATAAACATTTATGGAAAGCCGTTAAAATGCCTTTCCTTTCTCTCCACCTGTGCAGTGTCCTTTAAGGTTATGATTAGGCCTCACTTCCTACAGCAAACTGTTCCTGAACTCCACTACCCACAAATACGCACTGTGGAACCAGGAGGCCCTGCCCTCCCAGTATGGTTAGCCTGCACTCATTTGACAGGCAGCTCCCCTCTAACTAATATTCCTCGGGCACCTCCAGTGAGCAGCACCTGCACTGGGTACTGGGGACTCTCCCCTGCTCATGGAATTCACCATCTGGCAGAGAAGATGGAGAGGTAAACATGCAATACCAATGCAGAGCCCTGTGGGGTCTGTAAGCACCTCCCCTTCCCCGAGAGGGATCCCATCCCAACTTGAGTTGGGTGAGGTTGCCAAGGAAATGAGGCCTACCTTGAGACAGACCCAAAGGAAAGTACCGGTTAGCACGAGTGCTTCCAATCGAGAAAACAGGTTGGGCTTAGGTCTGGAGGTAAGAAACCAGTTTAGGAAACAATTTAAAGATATATTCTGGCTGGAGCATAAAGTAGAGAGGGTTCAGGTGGGAGAGGAAACCAAGGCTGGATATTGAAGGGTTTTAGCTATAAGACACAAAGAGGGCAGTACTACTAATTAATAATAATAATCGCTGCCTGCCACTGAGCAAGTGTCATGGGCCAGGTAGCTTACCTAGAGTCAGCCCTCCCCCTGCTGTGTAGTGGGCGCTGAGGTAATCATTCCCTATTTGCATAAGAAGCAGCCAAAACTAAAGTTACTCTACACTTCACCTGAGGTCACATGCCTGGGAAGAGCCAGACCAGGGTTTTAGCCCAGGGACCCTGACCCAGAGCCTACACCCCGCCCGCCCATCCTGTTACTGTAGGGAGAGCTCAGTGGATGGGGGATCATCTCCATTAGCACAGTCATGGTCTTTCATCTAGTCAGGACATAGCACGCCATCACTGGAGCCAGAGAAGGCCTGAAAATCCCCAAGTTCTTACTCTACTGCCTCAGTTTCCTCATCCATTAGATAAGGTGTTTAGTCAAGTCCATGTGAGGGTGGGGCCGTTTCCAAGCCCTCCCTCCACTTCAGCCTACCAGCCTCCAAAGGCCATGCCCACACTCACACTGTCCCTGGGCTCCCCAAGGACACCTGCAGGACCTCAAGGGAATTGGGTCTGACTCCGCTCCACCAAAGCAAATTCAAAGAATCCATCTTCCATTTCTTAACAGGTGCCTCTGAGCAAGCAGATGCCCTCACTTCACAGCAACTTGCAGCCACAGCAGGGAGGAGGGATGGGGTTTCCCAGCAAACACTAAGGTGCTAGTGCCCAGAATAGCCAGAGATTCTGAGAGGGGACCATATGCCCAGGTCACACTGCAGGTCAGCCGCACACACAGAGTCAGTGTGCAGGCAGCCCCTGCCTTGCCTTCCCCTACCAGTAGTTCCCTCTGCTCTCACCTCCTCAGTGTGCCCACGGAGAGGCTGTCCGTGGACCTCTCATCATCTGGTGTTTGACCACAGCCCTGCTGCTGCCACCCAGGCATTCAGAGAGAGGAAGCCACAGCCTGCCTTGGCGTCCACAAAGCACTCTGCCGAGGGCCCCAGGCTGTCCTTGATAAAAGCAGGAAGCTGGGTCATAGCTAAAAGCTCTTGAACAGGGAGGCTGGAGGGAAGAAAAGTGTGCAGCTGGCTGGGACTGGGTTCAAAACCTGTCCTGCATTCCTAGCTGGGCCCTGGCTGTTTCCAAGTTTCAGTAGTGGCCCAGTGGGTTCTGTTGCAGAGATGCGTGTTGAAGTACAGGAAGGTGACAAGCCACGCACAAAGTCTGGGGTTTGCTTCATCCCAAAAGCTGCTCCAGGGATGTCACCTGCAACAGCCCCTACCCTGCCCCCAAGCGGATGGCAGACTGATTCAGTCGGCCTGGGCCAGGGCCTCGGGCTCTGCATTTCTGAGTAATCCCCAGGAGACACCCCTGCTGCTGGTCAATGGACTATGCTTGGAGGAAGTTTAAGATTCTTTAGCTACAGCAGCAACAAAAAGGAGAGAAGCAGGATGGGACTTGATAAGGTTGGAAGTTGGGTGGTGGGATAGGAGCTCTGCACCCTCTCTCCTGCTTTACTGTGTGGGGGAGGATAGGAGGGAGTGTCTGCCAGTGGGCACAGGCTTCTTTGGGGGATGATGAAATGTCCTACAATTAGATTATGGTGCTGCTTGCACAACTCTGCAAATACACTAAAAACCATTGAATTGTACACTTTAAATGGGTGAACTTTAAACAACAAAGCTCTTTAAGAAACATAAAAGAGCAGTAACTCCTTCATGGGTTCTTGTGAGAAAGAAATGAGGGTATGTAAATGCCTGACTCCCTAGGAGGGTTCAATAAATGAAATTCCCTTCCCTCCAAGTTGGGTTTTCACAGACTGGAAGTCTCTGAAGCAGGACCCACATCTGAGTATAGCTGAAACCAGCAAGGCCTTGGAGTTCACTGCCGGGGTAATGGGGTGCTGGGAGCCCACCAAAAATGCTGGGGACTCTGACTCTGAGGCATGGAGAGACCAGAGAAATGGCCTAAGCCTGGTAGTCTGGGCCTCATATAGGAACAGGTAGCGTCTACCCACCCCAGGGCCTAGCCTTCCCTCCGTCCTGCCCTCCCCTGCAGGCCAGTGATGGATTCCAGCTGCATCCAGGATTGGTGGCCCTGCTTAGGTCTTCCAGTAGGACCAGCCAGGAAGAGCTTTGCTCTGTTACCTTCTGTGTCTAGTGCCAAGGCAACTTCCTCCCAGAAGACTTCCCTGACCTCCTAAGTCCCTCTTCCTTAGAGCAGGGACCAGTCCCCCGCCCCCCCCCCCCCCCCCCCCCCCCCCCCAGCTTCTAGATGACACAGGCTGATTCTAGAAGATTCAGTGAGCAGGTAACACTTACAGAGTTCCCCACAGGCGCCTACTCTGGCTCTCACTGTGGGACATATATGAGTAAATGTACTCACTCGTGGGTTCATTCATCCCTGGCTAGGCCTGCATCTGAAAGATCACTGGCCATGCAGTCTGGTCTGTGTCACTCACTTACAGTGTGCAGCCTCCTTGATTTTCACCCGGACTCAGGCAGGAGCCTCTGCACCTGGTGTCATGGGTACCCTGGCAGAAGCTCAGGGCTGGAAGCCAGGAAAGCTGGGTCTTCTTCGGCCAGATGGCTCAAGCGGTAGGCTTTACTTCCCTGGGCCTCGATTTTTCCATCAGCGGAATGGGGATAAAAGCCTTGCCTGCTTCCCTCCTAGGGCTGGTGGGAAAGAAGAAACAAGAGCCACATCTGGGAGCCCACTCAGCCTTTAGTAATGTTCTCCCACCTGTGAGGTCAAGTAGCCCAAGGGCAGAGAAAAGGGCCCTGGACTGGAATCAAGGCAGCCCCCTCTCTTCCCCTGAAGAGCCTTAGTTTCCCCTTCATCACAAGAGGATGACAGGTCCTCCACACAGGACTTCAGGGAGGTGAGAAGCTGGCAGGACCTGTCAGATCCCTGGAGTCAGAGCATGCAATCAGGAGAGGAGAAGAATGGGGGAGGCAAGGAGAGAGCATCTTGTATACTTCATCTGGGGAAAGCAATGGGGTCTGGTATCCAGGACCCCTCAAAGCAGGTTCAGGGTGAGAAGGCAAGTGGGCATTCCTCCTTTGGGGGCTTAAGAGCATCAACTCTGGTGCACAAACTTCCTGGATTCAAACCCCAGCCTCACCATTCAGCAGCCAAGGGGCACTTAGACTCTGGAGCTGGTCCTCACCTATAAAATCAGGAGAATAGCACCCCTTCACAGGTTGTTAGAGGGAGTTGTCCTGTTATGATAGGTAGTTTTGAACAGGGCCTGTGTCTATAAATACCATGCAAGTGGCAGCTACTTCTGTTCAGTTATTCATCAGGCACCTGCTGCTCTAGGCACTGGGAGCACAGCCAAGAGCAAGGCCAAAGGGGCCCCGCCTGCACGAAGCTGACAGTCCAGTAGGACAGACAGACCAAACCAAACACTCATAAGTGGAAAGACAATGGCAGATTGTGAGAGTGCCAGGGAGTGCCAAGCAGGAGGTGAGTGAGCCGGCAGAAGAAAGAGGGGATGCATTGTGTGGCAGTCTGGGAGGGCCTCTCGGTGGAGGTAACCTTTCAGCTGAGAAATAAAGCACGTAGAAGAGTCAGGCATGTAAAGAGAAAAGGAAAGGGTGTCAGGCCATGTGGGAGCCGAGGCAGAGGGGCCAGGCTGTCCTGTGATACATGCAGATAGAGCCAAGCTACCACCTGTCAGTCCTGCCCACCCCCAACCTTGCCCCCTCTCACTCGGGGCTTCGTTCTCCAGACAACTCCAAACAAACAGGTCTGACCTTAGGCCTCATGATCACCAATTGGTCCTGGAAGGACATGCAGCACTGCAGTCCTGGAAACTGTGGGACATTCCAGGACATAGAAGGGATATGTTAAGTGGGAAGACTGGGGGCAGGGGGCACCCAGAGCAGCCCAGTCCAGCAAGCTGCATCCCTCAGGGCAGAGCCTGGAGAATTCTGATCTGGCATCATTATCCCCATGAGACTCTTGTGTTGGGAGGACACTCTAAGAATCATCCAGGGGGAGGAACCAAGATGGCGGCATAGGTAAACACCTATCTTGCTGCCCCACACAGCAGTTTCAAAACTACAACTTAACAACAGAATAAACATCATCCAGAATCACCGGAAAGCTAGCTGAGTGAAAATTCCACAAATAAAAGTAAACATAGGACACTGTGACTCAGAGGAGCAGCAGAGGGCAACATTGAAGATACACACAGTGTCAGAGGTTTGGAGCCCTGCGCAGGTGAGAGCGAGCAGGGAGGGCAGGTGGCTGCAAAGACAAAGGCATCCCACTGCACTGATTCTCCAGCTCTGGGCGAGGTCCGGGAACCCACACTCATACGGGTGAAACTGAACAGTGGAGAGGCACGCTGAAACTCAGACATTGCAGAGGTCTGCGAGCTTGTTGAGAGGGCAAGCTTGTGGAGAGTGCGCGTGAACTTGGGAACAGCAGAGTTGCGCAGGTGCACATAGGGGACTCATGACTTGCTCTCTCATTCAGCACCACCGGACTGCATTGTTTTACAACCCTGGGTGAGACTTTGGGCGTGCGGACTCATTTGGAGAGAGGCTGAATTGTCTGACAGCGGGTGGAGCTTGGCGGCAGCTTTCTCTCGGAGGTGCTTGCGGCCATTGCCACCCAGCACAGAGACCCAGGTGCCGCATAGGGCAGAGCTGATGCTGCCTGCTCAGCCCAGAGACTCCACCCATCCAACCTGAGCACAGCTGACCCTCACAGGCAATTGGCCTGGAGGTTAAACCCTCCTAGTGCTAACAACAATAGTATAGGCCTAACTTCAACAAGACTGTGCAACCCATAAAGGGCTGCACCAAGAGTATCCACCTCAGGTAACTGGGGAGGCTGAGCCACTGTCCCTTAGAGGACATCTACCACATAAAGCTAATCGACCAACTCAGGAAAGCAGCCACCATGCAGAGACATGGAAAGAAATCAGATGTGAAAGAAGTGGATGAAAAAAAACAACTGGGCATAGAGTTCAAAACCATGGTTATAAGGTTTTTCAAGAGGCTCCTAGAAAAGGCTGAGACCTACAAGGAAATGAACAAGACCTACAAGGATATGAATGAGACCTACAAGGATATGATAAAGGACCAACTAGAAATTAAGCATACACTGACTGAAATAAAAAATATTATACAAAGACCTAAAAGCAGTCTAGAGGACTGCAAGAACCCAGTCAAAGATTTAAAATACAAAGAGGCAAAATCCACTCAGCCAGAAAAGCAAGAAACCAAAAGAATCCAAAAAATTGAAGCTGGTGTAAGGAGCCTCTGGGACAGCCTCAAGCATACCAACATCCAAATTATACGGGTACCAGAAAAAGAGAGAGAGCAAGATATGAAAACCCATTTGAAGAAATAGTGACTGAAAACTTCCCGCACCTGGTGAAAGAAATTGACTTAAAAGTCCAAGAAGGGCACAGAACCCCAAACTATAGGAATCCAAAGAGGAACACACCAAGACACATCATAATTAAAATGCCAAGAGCAAAAGACAAAGAGAGAATATTAAAAGCAGCGAGAGAGAAAAAGTTAGTTACCTATAAGGGAGCACCCATACGATTGTCAGCGGATTCCTCAACAGAAATGATGCAGGCCAGATGGGAATGGCAAGAAATATTCAAAGTGATGACTAGCAAGAATCTACAACCAAGATTACTCTATACAGCAAAGCTATCATTCAGAATTGAAGATCAGATAAAGTGCTTCGCAGATAAGAAAAAGCTAAAGGAGTTCATCACCGCCAAACCAATACTATATGAAATGCTTAAAGAAGAGGAAGAAGAAAAATGTAAAAATAAAAATTATAAACAACAAATACACATCTAACAACAAAAGAATATAAAAATCAAGTGAGTTAAAAATCTGATGAACAGGATAAACTGGTGAATATAACAGAATCATGGGTATAGAGAGGGAATGGACTTATGATTCTTGGGGAGAAAATGGGTGTGGGAGGTGCAGCAAGAGACTGGACAAAAATTATACACATATGGAAGAGGACAGTGGGGGGGAGGTGAGGGTGGAGGGTGGGATGGGTACCGGCTGGTGGGGAACTATAGGGGGGATAAAAAGGGGGAACAATGTAATCAATAAACTGAACAATAAAGATTTTTTAAAAAATCATCCAGGCTAGATTTCATCAGGTTCCCATGCTCCACCAAGAGGGGCCCTGCTGGAGCTGTCCACTTCCAGACACATCTCCAGGAATGAGCACTCATGGCCGAGTCCTGAGCTTGAAATTGGCTTCCTCTAGTTCTGCCCTTTAAGCCATAGAGACCTCATCTCCTCCTTCTGCCCCAGGAAAGTCCTGTAGAAGTATAGTTCCAGCTCACTTCCTGCCAGGGCCACCCCTCTGAGACAGAGCAGCCAGGTCCTTTGCTCACTCAGGATGCTGGCTCTGCTGAGCTCTGCCTTGCCTCCTTCTTCACACAGCCAGTTCCTCAGCAAGTGGACTCCCAGAGGCCATCATGCCTCTGCTGTACCTGGTGGCCCTGGGCTCCAAGTCTTATCAAGTGAAAGCCTACTCTCCAGTGAGTATACCTTGTGGTGATGGGCATTTGCCTAGCTTGATTAAGTCAAGATCAATGCCCCAGTTGTGATATTGTGTTGCAGTTTTACCAGATGCTGCCATTGGGGATACATTTAAAGGTACAGAGGATGTCTGATTATTTTTTAAAACTGCATGTAAATTTAAAATTATCTCAAAATAAAAGGTTTAATTAAAAATAATTTATAAAAGAAAAAAGCATAAGAATACCAAGTTTCATTGTAACTATGATGGCTCTCCTGGGTTTTCTTCTGCATCTTCCCTCTCCTCCTCCTCCTCCTCCTCCTCTGTCAGGCAGATGGTTTTCACAGATGCACCTCCATAAAGAGGCCCTCCCCAACTGCACACAATGCAAAATTTTTAAGTGACTAAGTATCCATGGCCACAGGTATAGGCCCTTCAGATTCAGCCCGAGGCCCACCCTGGATCAGGCTTTCTTCTGGGTCATGGCAGAGAGTTAAGGGCCCCCACTGGGGAGCAGTGAGGCCCTGGGGGAAGAAATTATCTCCCCAAATCAGGCACATAGTGTGTTTGTGGCAAGGCTATTTGTGAGTTAGTCTAATTCTAATGATCAAGACGTATGTCTAGTCCAGAGCATCACATATTTAGTCTCCTCCTCCTTCAGTCATCCCTTCCTTCCTACTGCCTTTCCGGCTTTTCTTCCCACCTGAGTCCTCAGACTCAGAAAGCAAACACTCCAGCTAGCTGGTTCTATGAAACAAACCATCCCAAAATCCAGCAGCTCAAACCAAGAGTAGCCATTTATGTTGCTCACAAGTCTGTATTTAAGTCAAGGCCTACCACCAGCCAAAGCCACACTGTGGCTGGAGGATCTGCTTCTGGATTCTGGAACCCCTGGCTGGCAAGTTGATCTCTGCACAGACCCACACACAGGCCCTCCACTGGCTGTTGAACTTCCTCACAGAGGGGCTCCAGGAGGAAGTATCTCAAGAAACAGGAAACAAGTAGCTGCTTGTTTCTAAAGGCCTGGAAACTGGCACAGCATTACTTCTGCCATAGTTTATTGATCAGGAACTTCTAGAGCCAGACTCAAGGGTAGGAACATATACCCCATCTCTCAGTGGGAGGAATATCAAGACATTTTGGTTTAAAACCACCATCACGTATAAATGGATATTCAAAAATCAATTGTATTTCTTCTACTACCCCTGGACAACCTAAAAGTAAAGTTAAGAAAGCCATCCAGTCTAAAATCATTTGGGCAAAAATAAAAAGAATCCCAAGTCTAATTTACAGAAAAGATTCCTTTATTAACTTTTGGTAGAGAATATGTTTGTATATTCCAAGACCATATGGATTCCTGCAACAAAGAGGAACTGACGTTTCTGTTCCAACCACGAAGACAGTCCAGAGATGGAAGACACTGACAACACCTTGCCATGCTAGCAGTCACCAGCTGTGCATGGCTGCGGGTTGCCCAGGACCAAACCAGAGAGGATGGAACCTGCATTGCCACCATTTGTCTACCATCCAGATAACATTGCTGACATATATACTTAAGGAACTGTTTGACATTGAAACTGGGACTCAGAACTGTTGGACATTGAAACTGAGACTCAAACATTTTTTGTTCTTATATGTTTATTTCTAGTATGCAGATGCAAGATTTTTTTAAAGAAAAGAAATGGGGGAAAAAATAGATTCAGAGGCAGAGAAGCATTGAGTAGACTGTCAAACTACAGTGGGAAGGCAGGGGAGGGGAGGGGTCAGGGAATGTAGGAGATCAACCTAAGGACATGTATGCATGCATATAAGCATAACCAATAGATACAAGACAATGGGGGGTGCAGGTGAGGGCATGTGCTAGGGAGTAGGGGAGGCCAGAGGGAGGTCAATGGGTGAAAAAAAGGAAACATATGTACTACTATTTGTAATACTTTAAACAATAACTCCCCCCCCCCCCCAAAAAAAGAAAAGCATCCAGTCCAAATAGCATCAAAAAGAATAAAGTATCTAGGAATAAATTTAACAAAAGAAATAAAATAATTATATATGGAAAACTATAAAATACTGCTAAAAGAAATTAAATAAGACCCAAACAAAAGGAGATCTAACTAAATGTCCATGAATGGAAAGACTTGAAATTGTTAAGATGGCAAGTTGCCTCAAATTGCCTTTAAATTCCTCTCAACGTTTTTTTTTTTTATCAGAAATTGATGAACTAATCCTAAAATATATATGGCAAGAAAATAACTTAGAATAGTCAAAACAATTTTGTAAAACAAGAACCAAGTTGGAAGACTTGCATTAATAAATTTCAAATTCTACTACGAAGCCACAGTAATCAGGACAGTGTTGTATTAGTATACAAGCAAACATTTAGACAGATCAACAAATGCAACAGAATAGAAAATCCAGAAATATAACCACATGTGCATGATCAATTGATTTGCAACAAAGTGCCAAGACAATTTAATGAGGAAAGGAGGATCTTTTCAGCAAATAATACTGGGACATTGTATATATCCATAGTTTAAGAAAATTGGATTCTCACCTTATACCATATACAAAATTAACTCAAAATAGGTAATAGATCTAAATATAAAAGCTAAAACTATAACTTATAGAAAAAAGAAAACAAGGGAAGATCTATGAGACTTTGAATTAAGCAAAGATTTCTTAGATATTATATCAATATATGATTCATAATAGAAAAAAATTGATAAATTGGACTTTATTTAAATTTAAAAGTTTTGCACTTCAAAAGACTATTAAGAAAATGAGAAGATAGGTAAACACCTATTGTTCTGCCCCGTGCAACAATTCAAAAACTACAACAAAACAATAAACCAAACATCACCCAGAATCAGCGGACAGCTGGGTGAGTGAAAACTCCACAAATAAAAGTAAAGGTGGAACACTGAGACTCAGAAGAGCGGTGGAGCACAGCCTTGAAGATACGAGTGGAAACAGAGGTTAGGAGCCACCATGGGCGGGCTGTGGCTGGCAGCAGCAATCCCGGCTGAATTTCACCAACGGGGAGGGCGGAGACGCCCCACTGCATGGATTCCCAGGTGCCAGGCGAGGTCCGAGGTCTAGGGGATGCACCCTGGAAACAGGGCGCGGCAGAGGTCTCCTAGTCTGAGGAGAAACCGGGTTGCTTGGAAAAGCAGTTTGCACGCGTAAACTGCTCCCTGGTGACTTGCTCCCTTGAGACAGCACAGACCCGCGGCTTGCTCCCTGGCAACTTGCCCCCTGGTGCCAGAAACCACTGGACTGCTTTGTTTTACAACCCTGGGTGAGACTTTGGGTGTGCAGACTCATTTGGGGAGAGGCAGAGTTTTCTGGCAAGGGGTAGAGACTAGCAGCTTTCTCTCGGAGGTGCCTGCAACAATTACCACCCAACAGAGACCCGTGCGCGAGCGCTGCATAAGACATAGCTGACACTGAGGCTGCCAGCTCAGCTCAGAGACTCCGCCCATCCAACCTGAACACAGTCTCCCTTCACAGCCAATTGGCCTGGAGGTCAAACCCTCTTAGGGCTAACAACAACAAGCTGGGCTTAAATTCAAAAATATGGTACAACCCATAAAGGATTGCAGTAAGAGTACCCACCTCAGGTAACTGGGGAGGCTGAGCCATTGCCCCTTAGAGGACATCTACCACATAAAGCAGCCACCATGCAGAGACATGGAAAGAAATCAGGTGTGAAAGAAATTGAGGGAAAAAAGACGTAGACATAGAGTTCAAAACAACCGTTATAAGGCTTTTCAAGAGGCTCCGAGAAAAGGTCGAGACCTACAAGGAAATAAGCAAGACCTACAAGGAAATGAACGAGACCTGCAAGGAAATGAACAAGACCAACGTGGAAGTGAATGAGTCCTACAAGGAAATGAACGAGACCCTCAATGATATGGAGACTCTTAAGGATATGAAAAAGGACCAACTAGAAATTAAGCATACACTGACTGAAATAAAAAAATATTATACAAAGACCTAAAAGTACTCTAGAGCACCCCAAGAACCAAGTTAAAGATTTGAAATACAAAGATGTAAAATCCACTCAGCTGACAAAGCAAGAAACCAAAAGAATCCAAAAAACTGAAGATAGTGTAAGGGGCCTCTGGGACAATCTCAAGCATACCAATATCCGAATTATAGGAGTGCCAGAAAAAGAGAGAGAGCAAGACAATGAAACCCTATTTGATGAAATAGTGACCGAAAACTTCCCACACCTGGTGAAAGAAATTGACTCAGGAGTCCAAGAAGCGCACCGAACCCCAATATATAGGAACCCTAAGAAGACCACACCAAGGCACATCATAATTAAAATGCCAAGAGCAAAAGACAAAGAGAGAATATTAAAAGCAGCAAGAGAAAAACAGTTAGTTACCTATAAGGGAGCACCCATATGATTGTCAGCAGATTTCTCAACAGAAACGATGCAGGCCAGATGGGAGTGGCAAGAAATATTCAAAGTGATGAATAGCAAGAATCTACAACCAAGATTACTCTACCCAGCAAAGCTATCATTCAGAATTGAAGGTCAGATAAAGTGCTTCGCAGATAAGAAAAAGCTAAAGGAGTTCATTACCACCAAACCAATATTGTATGTAATGCTGAAAGATATTCTTTAAGAAGAGTAAGAAGAAAAAGGTAAAAATATAAATTATGAACAACAAATACACATCTATCAACAAAAGAATACAAAAATCAAGTGAATTAATAATCTGATGAACAGGATAAACTGGTAAATATAACAGAATCATGGACATAGAGAGGGAATGGACTGACAATCCTTGGGGAGAAAAGGGGTGCGGGAAGTACAGCAAGAGACTGGACAAAAATCTTGCAACAATGGGAGAGGACAGTGAGGAGGGGGAAGTGAGGGTAGAGGAGGGTGCGATGGGTACAGGGTGGAGGGGAGCTAAAGGGGGATAAAAAAGGGGGAACAATGTAATTAATAAACTGAACAATAAAGATAAAAAATAAAAATAAAAAAGAAATTTAAAAAAGAAAAGAAAATGAGAAGATAAGCCACAGTATGGGAGAAGAATGCTTATAAATCATATATCTGATAAAGGATTTGTCTTGAGAATATATAAAGAACTTTTATAACAATAATAAAACAAGCCAATTAAAAGAAAAGACTTGAATACAAACTAAACCAAAAATATATGGGTGACTAATTGGCCCAAGGGAAGAAACTCAGTACCATTAGTCATTAGGGAAATGCAAATTAGAGGCACTCCTATATATCCATTTGAATGGCTCTAATAAAAATGATAGACAATAACAAGTGTTGGAGAGAAAGCTGAGAAACTGAAAACTTTATGCATTGCTGCTGAGGCCATAAAATGGATACGGTCACTTTGGAAAACTGGCAGTTTCTTAAAAAGTTAAGCATACACTTAGCATGTGTCTCCTAGGTATCCACCCCAGAGGGGAAAAAAAAACATATATCCACAGGAAGACTTATCTGCAAATGTTCAAGACAATATTATTTGAAATTGCCTAAACTTGGAGGCAGCTCTATTGACATGACCTGGTGAGTAGATAAATAACAGGTGGGGAAGCCATACAGGAGAACACCAGTCGACAATAAAAAGTAAGTGCTGACACCTGACACCACATGGCTGTTCCTGAAGACATGATGCTCAGTTACAGAAGCTGGGCCCAAATCATGATATTGCATGACTCCATTTGCACGAAGTTTCTAGAAAAGACAAAACTATAGAGAAAAAAAGTAGATCAGCAGTTTCCTGGGGTAGAGAGCAGGAGCGGGGATTGACTGAAAACAGGCATGAGGGAAATTTGGGGAGTGATGGAAATCTTCTTAAACTGGATTTTGGTGATGCCTGCACATTCACCCTATACATTTACTACAACTCAGCTTACTGTGCATTTCCAATGAATGACTTTTATAGTAGGTAATTTACACCTCAGTACAGCTGGTTTTTCTAAAAAGGCCACAGCAATGTGCCAACGTATGGCAGGGTAGCAGCAGGCCTGGGGTGAGGCTGGCTATAGAAAGGCAGAGAGAGCCCTGGACTCTGACTCTGGAGAGCAGTCAGACCTGAGGAAACAGACTGACTTCAGCCCCACAGAGCCCCTTAATCCAGCCTGACCCCTAGATCCACCAGAGCCCAGGATCCTAAACAACTCCGAGGCCTCTTTACCCACAGACCTGAGCCATTGCCCACTCAGCTGTGGGGCCTGCTGGCCCTGCGTGCTGCCCAGCACCTGTACTCCTGTGCCGTGTGGCCAGGTGCCCATTCCCAGGAGTCCCTGAAGAAATGTGTGATCCCCTCAACAGGTCGTTTAATTTCCCGGGCCTCGGTTTCCTCACTTGCCAGTGTGGTAACAGCTGTCTGCTTCTCACGGGGATGTGGGGGTGGTGACAGGATCCCTTGGGAGGGCTGAGATGATGTGTGGAGAACTGGCTAGTCACGAAGTCAATGTGGTGGAAAATTAACTACTGAGCCATGAGGCATTCTGGGACATGGAAGAGAGGCTTCTGACCCCAAGTCCCACTCAAATTCTAGACCCTAAACCCCCAGCTTACAGGTGTCTGGTGATGAAGGAAAACCCTTGGAGACCCCCATCCAACTTCTACCTCATCTGGGTCCCTCCTGGCACAGCCTAGGGCTGGTAGCCCAAACCAAGCTTAGAGCCCACTAGCCCCAGAGACTTGCTGCTTTTCCAGTCAGTCCTTGCCTGTCTGAGCATCTCCAAATGTTCAAAAGCTCTTCCTGCTCTGAAGTGAAACATGACATCCCCCAAACCTGGAGCCAGGAGCCCATGTGCATCTGATGCCCCAGCCCCAGCGATGGTCTGAACATTCAGATTCTGGGCTTGGGCTGATGCCCCAGGATGTGTATTTTGACAAAGGTCCCCAGATGTATGTGGTGTACACACAAACACTGAGAAGCACTTTCTAGGACAAGGGGTCTCAGTGTGTGGCCCTTGAACTTGCACCATCAGCCTAATTGGGAACTTGTCAGAAATGCAGGTGTGGCCCCGCCCCCTACCCACTGAACTGAAACTCTGATACCTGGGACCCCCAGCTCAGACTAACGGGCCTCCATGTGACCCTGATGCATGCTAAAGTTTGAGAATTACTGTTGTCACAGAAAGAATGATTTGAAAAACAGATTTCACCTGAGCTCAGGATGAAGGCCCCAAATGTCACCCACTGAGCTTCCCAGTTCCCCTCTTGGTTTGAAATCTACCAATCATGATGCTTTGGGGAGCCATTTCATTTTCCCCACTAGGAAAAAAACATTTTATGTAACAAAAAAACCCAACCTAAAGCTTTCCCTTTCTAAGAGAGGTGATGGCAATGACTGACAGCAGCTCATCAGTCCAGGTAGTGAGCACGGTGATGAAACATCAGGGTGTGTGCCCTACACCTGTCAGGCCCTGCCTGGCAAGCCCACAGTGTCCAGGGCCAGGCCACCGAGACAGTTTGGGGTACTGGGTGGCCATTGTTCCTGTTCAGCCTCCAGCAGGCACAGCACCCGAGTAATGACCCTAGGGTCTGACAGCCTCTGAGGAATCTTTTTGTGTGGCAGCCATGGCCAATGCCCATAATTGATATGGATTGCGGGGCTGCCAGCCTCGCCCTGGCTGGCAATTAGCATTCATGTTCCTGGCTGTCAGAAACTCCTGACGTTTGCGAGGAGTGAAGGCTTGTCAGGCTCCTGGGCCCACATGGCTCGTTATGCCAGGGGCACAAGCTCCCCCACTCCCAGGCCCCTTTGATCCTCTGGGGGTAGGGAGGAAGGGCAGGTGAACTGCCTTGTCATCTCCACTATCTTCTTAAGAAAGTGGGCTGAGGACTCTGTGACAGCTTCCCACCGCTTTCCCCTGTGGAGTTCCTGTGTCCTGCACAGATTGAGCCAGAGAGGAGTGTCCGTAAGGGCAGATGGCCTAGGATGTTGTGACCTTGGACCCTCCCAGCCTGGGGTTAGGGCTGGTCAGTCCTGTGTGGCCTTTAACACATTCCTGGTCAGAAAACTGGGGTGGTGGACCAGATCAGAACTGCTGATCACACCCATTAGTGGATCATGAAACTAATTTAGTGGATTAAGAAACAGTTTTTCAAACTGAGAGAACAATGGATGGGATAGGATGGGATGGAACCGAATGAATAGAATAGAATAGAATAGAATAGAATAGAATAGAATAGAATAGAATAGAATAGAATCTCAAATATGCATTATCATTTTCTAAATTTTCATGAATGTATAACATGCATAGTGGGGTGCAATGTAAGAGCTTTTCTTATGTCTGGTAACTAAAGTTTGAAAGTGGCCACAGTGGGTGAGCCACTAGGTTCTAGAATGTGGGCTGGACACACCCATTCCAAGTGCCTTGTGGGGCAAGAGCCTGGAGGAGGCAAAGGAAGGAAAAGGCCCAGACTCTGGCTTTGGGGACCTCCTAGTCTCATTGGAATAAAAGGCAAATGAATAAGAGAGGAGGTCATGTAAGACCTCAAGGGCCAGGCAGGGTCTCATGACTTGCTGTGGCTCCCACCTGCCCACCCTTAGCCGATGCCTATCACAGAGGACCCCTGAACATACATACCTTCGTCCATGCCACCCAGGACCAACATGGGGGAGGAAGAGCCCTCCCTGGCTGTTTTCTATGTCTACTCCTTGCTGCTTCCTCCTGAGCCCATGTAGCCTGAAGCAGTCACATGGGCTCTCTCCTAGGTCTATGAATCCGACGAGCAATCCCCAGATGGAATCCAAGGTATCACATATGATGTAGTTCATGTGCACAGAACTTGACAGTACACTCTGTCAGAATGGGGATCTTTGACCCACGTGCAATACACCCAAAAACCCAGCCGTGTGAGGCAAGAGTTACAGTCACCTTTACCTGCTGGAGCCATGTTCAAGAATGATCCTTCACTGACCCTCCCTTGCACTTGATAAAAAGCTCTTTCTTCTGCACTCCTACCCATGAGATCAACATCCCCACCCCATTGAAAGGTGAGGAAATCCAAGGTCAGAAAAGTACAGGAGCCTGCCCAAGTTCACACAGCCAGCAAGCAGTCAAGCTGGGAAACTGCCCAGCCCTGGGGGAGGAGTGGGGTGACTGGTCTGTCCCCTCTCCCTTCCCCCATCCACCAAGCCTCCCACCTCCTGTCAGTGTGTGGTCTGACAGCCTGTGCTGTCCCTCCCCTTTCAGACAAGTGCAGCTATTTTGGAAAATCCTTGTTGAGCTAAGTCAGGTTCGACTGGGTCCAATAAAGGCTTTATCTTTTTCTCTTTGCTATTAAATCATATTTTATTCAAAAGGCTACAGCCCCACAAGTCACCACTAAAGCAGCCTGCCCCATGCTGCTAGACCGGCATCCATCACCCTTCTTGCACTGGGATATGCAGATGCCACCCCCCACCCCCACCCACCGCCCCTCCCCCTGCTTTACTTAGTGGGATGCATCTTATTTGTTATACTGTATCTGTCTTAAAAGCCAGCCCTTTTGCAGACACAGACACTCCCCCGCTCACATTTATCAGTTTTATTCCTTTAATGATTCAAACTTGGGCTGTGATGTGCTACTCGGAACGAAGGATTTTATGGATTTAACAGTTTTATTAATTTAAGAGGTTTCCACTGAGTGCCAGAATGGCTCAGTGTGACAAAGAAAGTATCATAAATGAATTGATTTGTCACGTATCAGAATGCGATCCAGCAGTGATTTCATTATTGGAGTTATTTTCCTCCAATTATCTGCAAACTTCAGATGCTAAAGAGCAGCCCCTTCACCCCACCCCCAGCAGCAGCCAGCCTGGTCCTTTAACTGGAATATAAATGCCAATCAATGGCCCAAATTTGCTCCCGTGCCGCCCTTCTCCCCTCAGTCCTGCCACCCTGAGAAAACAAGGCCCACACACTAGACAAAGGTTGTCTAGGGAGACCTGTGAGCAGAGGCCATCTGCAACCCCAGGTGCTGTGTCCAGGGGCCCAGGTCTCCTCCGCAGGGGGTCCCAAGACCTGGGGAAGCCTTGACATCCATCCCATTTCCTCGTGAGGTACACAGACTGGCCAGCAAAATGTCATCTGGCCACATCCTCCTCTGGCTGCCCAGGCTTTCAGACTTGGGTTGGGTGGCGGTGGAGAAACACAGGCTGGGCAGGGTTCTAGTCCTGGCTCTGTCCACCCCTCACTCTGTGGCCAGGCAGCTCCAGACCCTAATAAACTTTGCACGTGTCCCAAATGTGGCTGCATGCTCTAACATCAGGGCTGCCATATGCTCTGTCTTCTTAGCCTAGAAGATGCCTGTCCCAACCGGCCCCTCCCTTGGCCTCCCACAGCTCCACCCAGCTACCTGCTGCTCAGCATCTCCTCCTCCACCCTGAGCCCAGGCTGCGCCCCCAAAGAGCTCCCAGCTCTGGGCCTTGCCTGCCTGCCTGACTCCAGCCCACTGAGTCCTCTGCCTCCCAGGGACTTCTGCTTCCAGGCCTCAGTTTCCTCATCAGCAAGATGAGGGTTGGAAAGAAGTCTAAGCTCACAGCCAAGAATAACGCCCCTGATTCTGCCAGGTCCCCGAGACTCTCACCCACTGATGAATTTATTTGTTTATTCTGCTAACAGCCACCATGTGTTAGGCACCCATCAGGAACTAAGCAGAGAAAGTGATGAAGCAGAAGGCCCCTTGTCAAAATAGGGACATGTGACCTGGAGCCCAAGGCTGAAGTGCCTCGTGCCCTGGCTGGGCCACTCAACGGCTATAGAAACTCAGACAGGGTAGGCCTGGGGGCTCTGGTTCCACTACTTACTCACTACCCTGGCTCTGTGCTCCTCCTGCCTCAGTCCCTCTCAGACCAGTATGGGACCATCTGAACTTGCCATAGGACCCAGACAGAAAGGCAACAGCAGGGCTCAAGGTGATGGAGTGGGGAGGGTGAGAAGGGGGCTGGGCGGGGGTGGGGGGGGGTAGCATGCCAGAATTCTCCCAGCAAACTGGCTCCCACTTTCGTTCCTGTCAAAGAAGACCCAAGCTTCTTCCAGTTCACTTGGTTTTAAGGGAAAGGGACAGGAGCAAGACTCACCAGATGTGACATGCCTACTGAGTTCCAGAAAACTGCTGGGTCTTCTCCTGTCCTCCTGGCCTGCCCAAGGCCACCCAGTCGACCCTGCCCAGGTATACAGGGATGACTGGGAAGTGGTCCAAAAAGATCACAGTCCTGCCCTCCTCGCTGCCTCAGGCTCTTGGTCCCTCAGCATGTACCCCGCAGAGGCTGCAGAAGCAGAGAGAAGACGTGGGGTGCAGTCTCCCCTGAGGGGCACAGGGGCTCCAGATCGACCCAGCTCAGTCCCATGCTTGGTGCCTGCCCTCTCATAATCTGTCTAAGGCACTGAGCTGCTGCCAGGAACAGGAGCTTCCTGAGCAAAGCGAGGATAAAGTCCTTGCTGGGCTGGGAAGTGCTGTGCCTGTTAGAAGCAGGTGACCAGGCAGGAGCAGCCTGGTAGGCCGGCAGGAGCTTCGGGGCATTCTCCAGGTCATTGCGTGCACCATGGAAATACACCTGCCTCTCTCCACCGTCCCGTGAGCCACAGATACCAGAGTGCTGCTGTGAGGGGGAGGTGACTCTCCAACACCTTCATGCTTATCAGGGAAGCTGTGACCCTCACAGCTCCAGTGTCTCCTAAGAGCCACCAGGAGACTAGACAGTGGCAGCCTGGGAGGAACGGGGTGCCTCAAAGGGCACTCCTGAAGCATGACCAGCTAAGTGGACACCCCAGGGAGAGGTGCAGAGACCCCAGAACAGTCTGATTGCCCTGCCCAGGGGAGCAGGGCCCAGGGGTGGGGGAGGCCCTGAGCAGCACCACCAGATTTCCTGGGCACCAGTGGGAGGCCTCTGCTCTAAGCTCCCCTGGCAGGAAGCCAACGGCCAGAGAGGACAAAGGATTCACCCCCTCACCGGGCAATTCCAGAGTCTCAAGCAGCAGCCAGTTCTCCCCGTCCCATGCAGAGGTCCAGATCCCAGGTCCATCCCACACCTCCACAGGATCTGTCTTCCTTTCATGAGGCCCTCCAAAGGGCTGGCTGCAAGGGCCTTAGTGAGCACCTCAAATGACAGAGCTCACCACTCCATAAGGAGCCCATTTTGTCGTCCTGAAGCCCAATTAGAAACTTTTTTGCATATGTACCTGTGCACAGAAACCCACTTACTTTTCACACACAGGTGTGCACATACAGATGCGCTTGCACACACACAGACATGCACACACATGCACCTGTACACATACTCCTACATGTATGTGCATACCAGTCAGGCCCCAGTGAGCTCCTGGATCAGATCATCCATGCAGACCCTCCTTCTGCCTGCTTGTTCCACCCCCTCAGCCCCCGTTCTGAGTGCCTGACACTGGATCAGGCTGTGGGCAGTGCCTGACAGATGAGCTGATGCTGTGGGAACACTGGAGAAATGACCAGACTCAAGGTGAAGCGTGACTTCTTCCTTCTACCTCCCGTACTTCATTACCTCCCTGACCTCTGATGGCTAATAAAGGTGTCTAATTCGTGCGGCATTAAAATAGCCTCCTAATGTGCACCAGGACTATCTCCTCAAATTAACGCCGTGACAAGTAATGAGGGTCTCCATTAGCTGATAGCTGCATGTGGAAATTCTCATCTTCCCAGAGTGGACTAATGTGTCTGGAAGTGCCCCTTCGGGGAGCCTGGTCTCCAAAGGCAGTAGAACTTGTCACCCAGCTACCATAGACAAACCACTGCCACAAGCACTCAGGATAACAGTGCTGAGCCAGAGCCACTGGCAGCCCTGCCCCAGGAAAGGCAGACAGGCAGGAGGGCTTCTGGTGTCCCTTAGCTAACCTGGGTGAGGGCGAGCAACTGCGCCCATGGGACCGGGTGGGGAGTCATGGGTGCTCCCAGGAGGTCTCTTATCTCACGTCACCCAGAGGAACTCCATGAAAGCTTCTCCCAAGAAGTGGCAGGTCTCAGCCATCCTTGTTCCATTTGGTGTTTGCATGAACAAGACTGGAGAATTGGATGGGGGGCTCTATCTTTGCACTGTTTGATAGTGAAGCTAATTTCTGGGATTCCTCCTAAGATTCATTATCACGTCTGATTTACGAATCTGGGCACAGCCCTACCCTCCAGGCCAGAGCCTCTTCCTCTCCACCATGCACCTACACACGTGCTGATCAAGCTCTGATTCTCACCAGGTCCTACCAGACTTCCACAGGCCTGGCTGAAAGATACCAGAGCCATCAAGTGCTTCCTTCCCCTCCCTGACCTCCACTCTGAGCATCCGTCTTCCACCAGCATCTCCCTGCTGTCTGACAGGTCTCAGGTCAGAGCCTCCTCTGGCCAAGGTGCGCCGTGGGCTTCCACAGCCCTGCCCTGCCTGCCACAGCACCTGTATGTGCATTCTCTAGTCTGGCTACTAAGCTGACTCCTCGAAGGCCAAGAGCTGTGTGAGGGGGCACAGCACTCCTGCCGCCCCTGCACCCACAGCTCCCTGATGCCTGTGGAAATGTATCGCCATTATCCTATTTGATCCTCCAACTGTCTTAGGAGGCAGGAGGTTATTAATAAGATTCCCATTTCACAGATGGCAAGACTGAGGTCCTCTTCCATGGATCTTGAGGTCCACAGAAGCCACAGAGGAACTGGAAGCCATGAAAGAGGATGCAGTGGCCCAGCATCACTTACTGGTTACAACTGACAACTGGAGGGTTGCCACAGAGACCTCTCCATTGATGCCAAGTCTGGTTCTTCCCTGGGGCCCTGGCACCCTGGAGTCAAGGGCTGGATTTGAGGCAACTTCCCATGCAGAGGGATTGATTCATCATAAATTATTGTGTTGCATCAGACCTGTTCTCTAAACCAATGCTAAACTTAGGTGCCCCAGCTTCCCAGGCATGGCGTATCCCGTGCCAGCCCTGCCTTTGCAGGTGCTTTTACAACAGATGCAGACCCCTCCTCATTCATCCATAAATTCATCAGGGACCTCCCTATATCCCTGAAGAGAGAATCGTGGTCCCTTTTCCACCCTGCAGGATGCCCTCTCGCTCCCTGAGAGCCAGCTCTCCAGGGGCCATTCTAACTCTTGTCTGTGTGTGCCAGTTTCCGCCCATTACAAACACCGCTACCACCCGTGTATATAGGGCTCCTGTGCATGTGGGCTTCCTCTCTGGGGCTTTAGGGGCTGCTTATCTGGAATCAGCAAAGCCACTCCTGGATCCTCTTTTCCTGTGTGGATGCCAGCCTGCTGGCCAGCACTGTTTTCCAGAATGTCCGCACTGCGTGACCTGTGGAACATCCGCACAGTTCTGCTTCCTTTCAGAAATCCCGAGGCACAGGGGGATGGAGGGTGTTGGGGGCACCTCAGAGAAGATCCTGGCTGTTGTCCCAGAGCACCTTTCCTGTGAGGCCTATGACATGGACTCTCAATCATCCTTTAGCCCCCAGCCTAGTTGTTGCTTCCTTCAGGAAGCCTTCTCTGATTCCCACCATGGTCCTTTGTAATTCAATGACATGACCGGGTGGTCAGAGGCACAAAAAGCTTCACTAGACATGCTCAGGGATTTGGACTTGATCTTGAGGTCCATGGAAGCCATGGAGAAACTGGAAGCAGGAAACAGGATCAGCTCCATTGTGCCTTAGGAAGATCCCTTGGTCTGAAAGGTGGAGAAGCAACCAGAGGGAAGAGCAGTGGGTAGCAGAGGAGCAGCCATAAGATACTAGCAGTGACCCAGCAGCCAGAGGGGGTGCGTGCAGCAGGGGAGGGGACAGCAGTGTGGGCAAGAAGCAGGCAGGAGTGAGGGGCACTAAGAGGCAGAACCTCCCAGTGGCTGATGAGATGAGGGGAGGGACTTGGATGATAGGAAGAATCCAGTGGGCCCTAGGAGCTGGTCTGGGGGATGTAAGTGTTTGGCTGGCACACCCAGGGTGAAGTAAGGACTCCCTGAGATAGCTGGAAATACTGCGTGTAAACCACACCTTCCTGCTCCAACCATGTTCCCGGCATTGTGTTAAAGATTCCCACAGTGTGCACAATCCAGCCAGCAATTCCCAGGTCAGCTTCCAGAGCCCCTACACCACAGTTCCCTGATGACCCCCATAACCTTGTCTGACTCTGAGTCCTGGCTTCTCACTGCCTCCTCCAGGAAGGAAGCTGACCTTTCACCTCTCAGAGGCTCCTCCTTCTGCCTTCCACTGGACCCCCGTGGTACAGAGCCACACCACAGAAGACCCCAAGTCCTTATCATTCATGGGTCACCTGTGGGGAACACCACACCCTTTTCACCCACCTATACTGGGGAGGAGGGGTCTGGGCCGGGGCCTGGCCGGGAATCACACCCAGATCTCCAGCCAACTGGACCAGGGCTCTCCTGTGGCTGCATCCTGGGGCAGGGCAAGATAATGGCTAAGAAGGAGGCTGGGGCTGGGCCACAAGTGCTCAGACCTGGCTTTGCAACTTACTCGCTGAGGCTGTGAGGGATTCGCTCAACCTTCCTGTGCCTCGTTACCTTATCTTTGAGAAAGGGGATAGTAACAATAGAAGCTACCCACCGGTGGATGTGAGGAGCAAATGAGTGGCTACAGGAAACTGCTTAGCTTGGTACTTGCCTTGTAGTAAGTGTCCGGGGATTGTAACAAGGATTGCTGTTGACGTTTCTATAGTGCCCAGGGTCTCTCCCTGCACTGGGTGAAGGCAAATAGTCACCGAGTCTAGCCCACATTCAAGGAGAGGGGAACTTTTAGAGAAAGGGGTGTCAAAGAAAAATAGGCACATTGTAAAAGCATCTGTATGGGATGAAATGCACTGAATTGTTATTAGCCAGGGCTACAGCCAATGGAGAGCAAAGCTGGCCTCGCCCCAAAAGCCTTGCTCTTACAAACTATTCATGATACCCGTTAGACCATGTGGGTGACGTCACACGCCTCCTCTCTCCAAGTGCAGCAGCAGGAACCTCTGTTAGACCATGCGGGTGACGTCACATGCCTCCTCTCTTGAAGTGCAGCAGCAGGAACCTCTGTTATGCCAACACCCCCATGCCCAGACCGAAACAGAATCAAATCTTTCTCCTCCAGGGCCTGCTGGGGTCGTCCCCGCCGTCTGCTCGCTGAGTGCCCACTCTGAGTCTGAGAGGTGGCCTTGCCTGCCCAGGCTCCAAGTGAGGATATAGGATGACACACTTCCCATTCAAGGGTGTGCACTGGCCCTTATCCCGAGGGAGTGGTGTTTGCAGCACTGAGTATAGACACCGCTCACTGAGTCAGCACTCCCAGGTGGGCAGTGCAGCAGCAGAGACAGACATTGATGAGGCGGCCAGGCAAGAGAAGAAGGAAACCAGACAGAGGGGAAGGGGCCGGTGCCCTGACCAGGTGCTGAGCAGACACACCAGGCTTCAAGAGAGGACATCTAAGAGGGAGAAAATGGTGGCCTTGGTCAAAGGGGATTGAATGGCCAGGGACCCACCATACCTGTTGGGGTTGGTGGCGTGGCCTTGGCTGGCCCTGCTTCCTGGATAAAGGATGCTCTTGGAGATGTCAATTCACCAAGAGTCAAATGGCTAGGGAGTTGTGCCGGCAGGAGGGGGCAGGTGACAAATGCAGAAGAAAGGCTTCAAGCCCCCAAAAGGCCTGAACTTGAACCTTGCCAATGGGAGGGAGAGGGAGTATGAGAAGAATATGACTTAGTTTTGGGTTCTGATGGAACTGAGTTTGAATGACCTATTTAGGTCAGGCCCCTCCCCCCCACCCCAAACAGGTCTGGTTCCTCCTTGTCAAGCATAGGAGACAATCCCTTTTATGGAGAGCCTGCTACATGCCACCTATCATCCAGATGTTAACTCAGTTCATCAGAGCACTCATGCCTGGAGGCAGCTGCTGGTACTGTTATCAGCATGTTACAGATGAGGCAACTCAGGCCCTGAGATTAAATACCTCTTCCCATTGTGAATGGCATACCAGGAATCAAACACAGGCAGTCAGATTGTGTCTAAACCCTCAGCCACTCCACTTCTCTGCCTCTTGCCACACCATGCATGCCCATCACTCAGGGCCTGTAAGGTTTCAACGAAATGCACTAATAACAGCAAGCTAGTGTCAGAGTCTGTGTGCTGAAACAGGAACCAGAACTTTCCACGTGTTAACTAACTGGGTCTTCACAATAACTTCTCAGGTAGGCACTACTGGGTCTCCATTTGCAATGATGAAACCAAGAACAGAAAGGGTGGGCTACTTTCTTAAGTCACCAAGCTTGGAGTAGCAGAGTTGAACCCAGGCAGTCTGGCTCTAGAATCCGACCTTGCCTCTGTGCCAAGGCATGAAAGGGCCTCACCCAGTGCCCAGCACATGGCACATAGCAGCACCCAATGAGGGGCCTTTCTGCCCCAGGGCAGCCCTTCTCCCTAAAAGGAAGCCGAACCCAGTAAACACCAGGAAGGCTCCTGCATGTACACTCTGCAGGCCAGGCTCTGGGCAGGATTGAGGTGTGCCTTCAGGCCCGGGTCCCAGGTCTCCCAGCCAGAGTGTGGAGTTAGAAGACTCAGAAATACATCTGGTTTGGGGAAGACATGGGGGATTTTGGGTGGAGGTGAGCTGACAGGCGGGTAGGTGAGCAGGTGGGGTGAGTCTGAGAAGGAAGAGCACACCCCTAGTGAGCAACTAGACTAGAATAAAACCTGAGAGGTGAGAGGCTATTAGACATGCAGGGCTTAGGGAGCAGACAGACAGGAAGAATTGGCAGGATCTCCCACCAAAAATTCCTCCAAATGCCTGCTGGCCAGGATCATGGTCAAGGGAGCAGCGAGCAAGTGGACAGCTTCAGAGAGCGACAGGAGGAGCAGAGAGCCACAGGAGGGGCAGGCAGCGCCACCAATCTGGCATGCATGCCCAGGACAGCCCTGCCTCTGCCCAGGCAGGAACCCAGGCCTCACTCCTAGGGACCTACCCTCTTCTCAGTACTTTTGTTCCTAACCTCCAGCCACCTGGGACCCCACCCCTTAAATCATCCCTCCAGATCATTAAGCTAGAAGTCCGTAATGCTGACACTCCCTCAGAGAGCATTTATCTGGAAAGCCATAAAATCACACCACGAACGTTAATTAACGATTAGAGATGTTTATCCTTCCGCCATCTCTGGCCCGTGGGAGTCTGTTGTGGGGCCAGAGGCCAGCTTCTCTGCCCAGAGTGGAGGTGGGTGGCTGGCTGCTGCTGCTGGGATCTGCCATCACAGCTGTGCCAACGGTGGAGGACAAGTCACCAAGCCACCTTCCCATCAAAGCCATTCAGGCTGGCTCCTAACACTCTGTCATTCCTACCTTCATGCCTTTGTGAGCTGTGCCCCTCATCAAGAATACCACCCAGCCCACTCCTTCACACCCAACACCTCCAGGGAGCCCTCCCTTACCAATCGGTACAGATGTGCTCCCTCTCAGAGCCTCGGGGCTCTGGCCTCCTCTCACATTCGCCTGGATTATGGACATCTCTGTGTGTGTCCTGTGGCTGCACCTGGATCCTCAGCCAGACTGGATGCTCCCATAAGATACAAATTCACTGTCCCCCATGCTACACCCCTCCCATTCTCAGCACAAAACACTGCACCCAGTGAGACCTCAGAAATGAGCCATGACAGAGTGTTAGAGCTACAAGAGGGCCCCCTCCATTCCTACACAGCACTGGGCATGCACAGGCATCTGCATGCAGCTCTAAGGAGCAGGCCGGGCTCATTTTCACTGGGGCTGGTGACTCAGACAAGGCCACGGACCAGACCACACCAGCTTAGTTATAAGTGGAGACCGGGACTCGCGGTTAGGAGTTGTCTTATGCTCTGACAGCACTTTGGGTGGTGGAGCCAGGACTTGAACCAACATCTTCAGACACCTAGGTCTGGCTCCCCAGAAAGTGTGCTGCCCACCTCACATCACCTGGAGGAGGTAGGCTGCACAGCATCCAAGGCTTCAGGACCTAGGCTGGCTCTACCCTCAACAACTTATGGCACCCCAAGTGTGTTCCTGAACCCCTGTGCCTCAGGGTGCAGATGGCGAGTAGATGATAAATCCATGCTGCATGGGCAAGGTCTGAGTAGAGGACTGGCCAATGCATCATTATAACCTAAATCCGGAAGGATCTGGGTTAGGAGAGAGCTCTGGGGGCCAATCGGGCTCTCATTTCTCCTTGCACACAGGTGTTAACACATGTGCTGCCCCTTCGTCCAACCTGCGTGGTTCCCTGCAGATGTGGCTGCTTGTGGCTGCTCAGGGAGGAGGTGAAGGCCAGGCCAGCTCACCAAAGACCTGGTCCCCCAGTGCTGTCATTCACCCACCCTGGCCCATTGCTTCCTCATATTGAGCCAACGACAGACAGCAGCCAGTTTGACTCACAGTGTTCTTATCTATTCTGAGCAGCCAGCACCCACCACCCACATACCACATGGAGCCTCCCTCTGACCTATGAGTCACTAAAGCCCAGTATTAGGTCATCTAACCCAGCTTCGCCTGGAGGCTTGCCCCAAGAGGCTCTGTGGGGGTGAAGAGGGTCCAGTAATCAGGAGAGCTGTGCAGCAGAGCTGCTCTAGGAGACCGAGAGCCCGAGAGCAAGTAAAGCTCAGCAAGGCTTTTAGGAGAAAGCAGGACAAGGCTCTCAGACATCCTATGTCTGCATGCATGTGTTTGCACTTGTGTTTTGTGAGCACGGAGAGGGATGAGTAGACACAGCCAGGTTTTAGCATCGCTTGCTCTACAAAGTGAGAAGTTGGAGGGTGTTGAGTATTGCCATTTGCTTTATATGACCCTATGCTCCTCGCTGGTCACAGTGAGGATGCATCTCATTTTCATTAAATCAATTGTTTAAGTAAAGTGTTAGAAAAAGAAAACGGCTAAATGGTTTAACCCAGCATTTCCCCAAATCCTTTGGCAATGAATTGTTGTTTGTGTACTGCCTGGAAGCTTCCGCTGGAACTGGGATGTGCATGGGATATGTTTTGGAGACAGGCAAACTTGTCTAGTTTTTAAAAGAGAAAACCACGGTCCCTTCTGCCTCAGAGAGTCAGAGAGAGGAAGGGGCTTGCAGATGCCTCATTAGTATCAGAGCTAGACTGTGGTCACAGTTCCCTCTGTCCCCTACCTACCCCCCATGCCCTGCTGCTCTGCCCAGCTTCTTCTCTGAGTTGGGGTAACCTGAGGGCAGGGCGGTGAGGGGGTGCAGCAGTGACAGGAGAAATACCTTGTGAGAAAGTGTCAGGGCCACAGAAGAGTGGGCAAAGCTGGCACTGGGGGCAACACACACGAGCCCTCTTGGAAGGAGAACGGAAATCAGGTGGCACTGCACAGCCACTTGCATCCTACCATCGAGACCCAAATCCCTGCTCTGGCCTCTCCCAGCTCTGTGACCAGCAGGCTGCTGGATCCCTCTGCCATGGAGTGGGCTGGTGAGATGACCTCTCTGATCCCTCAAACCCCAGAATACAGGGTTCGCAGTGATCATGATAGGTGCAGTCCTGTGGGTGATCTTCACTTTACAGATGGGGTAGCAAACTGAGACCCTGAAAGGATAATTGGCTTCTTCGAGATCAACTGAGAAAACATGGAGTCCAACATGGCCGTTTTGCTGCTGGCCTTGCCGAGGGGAGCACTCTGCTTCTTGGCTTCATGAACTGCTGCCTGGATCCAGCCAGTCCAGAGTCCAGCCACCTGGACCTCAAGTACTGGCTTCCCCACATATTGGCATGTGGCTTGGGCCTGTTGATTAGCCGCTCTGAGCCTCTATTTACTCCTCTGCAACTCATTGACTCCATTCAAATCCAACATGGAGCCCAACACACTCAAGTCTTAGAAAATGAGAATTATTTTCATCCTTCTAACTCTAAATCATCCCACAGTTTAGAGAAGAAGGAGAAGTAGGGTTTGATCTCAAGGATACTGGCCTGGGGGTCCCGGGACTCGTGTGCCCCAGACAGACTCTGGCCCGTCTTCCACAGGGCAGCAGCCAGTTTGCTGCCCATTTGAGGCTCCATTTGGAGCCTTGGTTGCCCCCACTGTAGTAGAAGAAACAGGATGGGTGACCCCTGAGAGCCCACAGCTCTGTCATCTGAATGGGATAATGTCTCCCATGCAGCACTGTCTTCCCACCATGGGGAAACGTGCCTCCTGCAGCCTGCCATCCTTTCTGAAATAGGGGGTAGGAAGTACCGGAAGGGGGGACATGTGCATGATTCACGAGGAAGAAGGGCCAGGACAGGCCAGAGCTAAAGAGAACATGAACAGGGTGCTTTCCGTATGTCAGCCACTGCTCCAGGAGCTTCTCACAGGTGACATCATTCTGTCCCAAGAACAAGCCTATGAGGCCTAAATCATTAACCCATTGAGAAAACTGACATCCAAATGGATTCAGTAACATGCCCAAGCTCACAGGGCAGCCTAGGCACATTTCAAGGAGAGGAGTGGGAATCCTATCTGGGAACCAAGTTTGCCCTCATTCAGGTTCTGTTGAGTCTCAGGGTCATTGTGCCCAGGTCAGGAAAGGCAGAAACCTCTCCCTGTGGGATTGCAGAGGGTCCCTGCCTTCCCATCACCAGGAAGGAGGTGCCTACTGGCCTGAAAGAGAAGCTGGACCTGGACTGCTTTGTCTGGTGGCCACTGTGCCAGGGAGCTTCTCTGTCCACCATGGCCCTGGTCACTCGAGTCCGTGGCCCCCACTACAACCGTGCACTCCAAGGCAGTTTGCTCCTGGATGCTGCCTGTAGAATATTTGTCAGTTCTTGACACTAATATTATTTAAGGCCCAACGTCTAATGTAAGGCTTCCTTTTAGCGAGATTGTCTCATTTAATAAAACTCCTTGTCTCGGTTCCCCCAAGGTAATCACGTTGATGATCACACATTCCCTGCACTCTGATTTGATCTGGGAATAGAATTATCAAGCAGGCCTGCTTTGTTGTCAGATCAGAGATTTGACTGTTTTCCCCTAGAATAGATGAACAGAAGCCATCCAGGTGAAAGGCAGTCCTTTGCTCACCTGGGGCCTTCAGTCACTGGCCTCTTTACTGGGCTATACCCTGTCCACCCTGTCAAGTGTCACTCTTTCACTCATTCATTTATTCACTCTTCCATTGATTTCATCAACAAATATTTCCCCAGTGCCAGTACTCTAGTTTATACCCAGGCTCTGAGATGGGACTTGGAACAAACTAAGACAACAATGCCCTACCCTGAAGGAACAGAGGACTTGGTGTACTGGCTCTGTCCCTTGTCCTCCTGCAAGTGTCCCTCACTTGAGGTGGCACCAGTATGGCAGCCAGGAGAAAATTTAGGTACTCAAATGGAGGTGACATGGAGAGGAGACCTGGGCTCAAAGTAGACCCTGGCCCAGCATCACTGTGGCCTAAGGTGAGTCTCCTGACCTGCCTGAGGCTGTTGGTTCACAGGAGGGAAGGACAGAAAGAGATCATGGACTCATGGTTGGACAGAGCTGGGTTCAAATCCAAGCTCTGCTTCCTATTAATTGTGTGACCCCCTGGTGTGGTGCCACCATTGAAACACCACCTCCTTCACAGAGACATTGTGGGCAGTGCCGGGATGAGAGGTGCATCTTTAAGTGGAAGCTCATGCAGGAGCCTCTCTGCACTTGCACAGCCTGAGAGGGCAGCCTCCAAAATGTGTGCACTCAGAAGAAGGAGGACAATGAGATGAGAAGATGCAGGACAAGGGCCCAGCTGGTGGCACATGCTCAGTAAACTCCTGTGTCATTATCATCACTGCCGTTACTCATCAAGTGAGAAGCAAAAGCTGATTAATAACTCTGGGCATGCAGAACAGATGCTGGGCTTAGAATTCTTGTCTCCCATGCTGGCGATGAAGGGTGAGTCCCTTTACCTCTCCAGCTTAAGTGTCCAGCTGTGGCCTGGTGACCCAGTGGGTATGAGCAGATGGGGAGCATGTCACTCACCCTTCTGTGCCCTTCACTGAGCTAGTTGACCAAGGAAGGCCAGGGGTCTGATAAACCCCAGAGAATCCCCCAGCCTGGGGATGCATGAATAAGGTTGGCAGCTGAGCCCAGGAGGCAAAGAGGGGGTGCTTAAGGTCTTCCAGGAAACCGGCTCTGGGGCTCAGCTGGCCCAGTTGTGTGATGAGCATCTCCTAACTACACATCACTAGTGGTGTCCTGGAAATGGTCACAGGACATGGAACCAGAAAACTCTGCCTCCTCCGAGCACTGACCATGGGACGCAGGCAATCAGAGCCTAAGGTTTCTTCCATGGCGTTTGGTATATCAGTGACAGTCCTGGCTGGAAATGACCCTTAAGAGGGTGACTGAAGAGAGTCTAATGAAGGGACTTTTAAAAAGCATGGGAGCTGCTCCATCCCTGGACTGAAAGCAGAAGGGAAAAGAATGACTCCAGAGCCCTTCTGTGGGGAGAGAGAAGATGAGAAGCCAACAGGAGCTGTGGCATTTGGTAGAGGAGCATGATCATTACTAATCCATGTGGGGAGAAAGCCTTGGAATGTGTGTTGATTGAATCACTGAGTGAGTAGGTGAATGAATGAATCTGACCTCCTGCTGATTCATACTGTGGCAGATCTCATTCCAAATGACTGATCCAGTGTCTCCCATCCCACACATTCTTCTTACAAAGGGACTTTAACACTCAAATCCAAGCACAACTGTGATTCCAGCTGAAGTGACACAGTGTGACCCCCGTTGGGCCACAAAAGGTGAGCCAGCATGGCTCTCTTTGGAGTGCTCACTCTTGGAACAGCCACCATGCCATGAGGAAGCACAAGCAGCCACAGGGAGAAGCCACATTCAGGAGTTCCAATGACTGACACACTGAGGTCCCAGCTCATAGGTCAGCATCGACTGTCACGCCTCTGAGTGAGTGAGCCCTCAAAGCGTCCTACCCTCAGCCTTCAAGGTTTCCGACCCCAGGTCCCAGACACCATGGGGCAGAGGCGAGCTGCCCCTGCTGTGATTTTTCCAAATGCCTAGCCTACAGTATCCACAGGTATAACGAAAGATGGGTGCTTCGGGCCACAGTATTTTCAGTAGTTAGTTACACAAAATGTTTGCTTCAGTGCATAGGGGCCACTCTTCCAGAATACAGAGCAGGCTGAGCCAGTGGAGTGTGGATTTGAGGGGGATGGAGAAGACCCAGCAGCACAGATGGAATGTCTAGGCCAGGGTGTTAGGACCTGATGAACTCCGTCAAGCAAGGCAGACTGTGAAACTCTACTCTAACATGAAGGTTAGTCTACTAATAATCTGCACTAGTGCCTCAGCTGCCTAAACAGCCTTCGCATATCCTGGCTGTCTTTTCCACCCTGCCCAGCCCTGTCCACACTGCCTGAGAACCAGCAACCCTCTAGCTGGTCATGCCCTAACTTCCGGGGAGTGACCCCATCCCCAGGGCACCCCAGCACAAACTCCTTGGCCAGTGGAAGTTCAGCGCACTCTGAGTGGCAGGGAAAGGAAGGGGAGTGACAGGGTGCCTGGGACTGGCCTGGTCACTCTACCCTACACACAGCAGACACATGCATACTCTTTGCCTGTCGCTCACTTGGAATTCCCTCCCCATCACACATGCAACGACACCTTCAAACAGTTAATCCGCAGCTAGGGACTGCATGTCTTGTCCCCTTAAATCTATATGTTGGGCCCTAACCCTCAATGCGATGCCATTTGGAAGCAGGGTCTTGGGAAGTTAACTAGATCATGAAAGTGGAGCCCTCATAATAGAATTAGTGCCCTAATAAGAAGAGACAGGAGAGAAATGGTCTCCTTGCCAAGTGAGGATGCAGCAAAAAGGCAGCCACCTATAAACCAGGAAGCGAGCCCTCCCCAGACACCAGCTCCCTGATCTAGACTCCCAGCCCAGAGCCAACAAATAAATGTTCGTTGATTAAGCACCCAGACAGTCTCCCCAGAAATCTAGAAAGGTCTGCTCTCAATGGCATTCCTAACAAAACAATATCGCACTCAGTATTTCAATCACTATTAATAACGACAATGCACTTCCTCATTTAATCCTCACAACAATACCATGAGGAAGGTTCTAGCATCACTTCCACTTCATGTAGAGGGGAGGTGACTGGCCCAAGATCACCGAGGCAGTGAGGACCAGAGCAGGATGCAGTCTGTCTGCTAACGTCGAGGCTGCTGCTCTCCCACCTCCTAATGGTCTCCACCCGCCAGCTCCAACTCTGAGCATGGGGCTGGACCTGGAGCAAGCACTTAATAAATATTTGTGGAACTAACAAAACCTCAACAAATTCTCCTCACAGGACTAAAGCTCTGGTACTGAGTAGAAACTGGGCACCTCGGCGAGCTCCTATTCACACGCCAATAAGTGAGGAAGCCAGTACTTAAGGTCCAGGTGGCCGGACTCTGGACTGGCTGGACCCAGGCAGCAGCTCCTGAGGCCATGAAGCAGAGCGCTCTCGGCAAGGCCAGCAGCAGAACGGCCATGTTGGACTCCATGTTTTCTCAGTTGATCTCGAAGAAGACAATTATCCTTTCAGGGTCTCAGTTTGTTACCCCACCTGTAAAATGAAGATCACCCACGGACTGCACCTACCGCGATCACTGATGCACCGGTGGTTCTTGTGTTTGGAGGCATTGCCTTGGGCAGTGAGTACAAGCGAGCAGATACAGAGAGTCCCCCAGGGAATCCTTTCAGCACCGCATTCGCATGTGAGGCCGGGAAACATTCTAGAACAAATAGGTAAATAGGCTCTGGTCTTCACAACACCACTGAGAGGGAGATGGCAAGAACTCAGGGTCCCATTTAACCAATGACAAACCAGGCTCCAGAGTCAAGGGAGGTTACTCAGAAAGGGAGGGCCCTACCAGCTGCCTTGATGTCCAGGAGGGGCTTGCAATTGCCTGGCTCCCTCCACGGCCAGAGTGACCAGCATTGGACCCTTAATCCCTGTAGGAAGCAGAAAGAATACGGCCTAGGGAAACGTGTGGCAGCCTCGCTTGAAAAGAGGACGGGCTCAGAATTCTGCGTAGGTATCCCTCATCCCCAGATACCTCCTCAGCTTCCCCTCCCACCTCTGCACCTAGCAGAGCATCCAAGCATGCGGACTGAATCTCCTGACACCAGACAGCTTTGCAGGGGAAAGGAAGGATCTTGGTTCTCAGAGGGCTGTGCCCTTGAAGGCTGTCCTTGCCAGGGAGTGAGTGACAGAAGAAACCCTTTACCCGAGTCTCCCCAGGAATGTCAGGCCCCACCTCTAGGGTGGGAGTAGGTGTGGTGAAGTGGACCCAACCCCAGGCTGAAGACAAAAGCTCCCTGGTCCTTTGACTTCCTAGGTGACCTTGGGCAAATCACATCTTTCTGGGCCTGTTTCCCCACTTGTCAGATGGGCTGCTATTACCCTCCATTGTTAATGCCAGGGGTAAGTGCTCTTCTCCGGAGATGATACAATGGCACAACCTTATACTGACCTTGTTATGAGCTCCCGACCCCTAATCCTGACTCACGCTGTCAAGCTGTCCAGCACAGGGGCAGCCTGGGTGACCAAGTGTGGTTGCCTATGCCAAATGGAATCAGACTGCATCCAAGGGACAAGTCTCAGCTGAGCAGGGAGCCAGGCCAGTTTCTCAGGAACGGTACTCAGCATCAACACAGAAGCGAGATCAGGAACCACAGAAAGGAGGGTGTTCAGGGAGCCAGCGCAGGGTGGGAGCCAACCGTTTAGGAAGGAGGCTGTGACAAGACCCATTCTTGTCAGGGAATGGCCACTTGTCAGGCATAGTCTCAGCTGCCAAGGATCAGCATGGCCAGAACCTAGAGGAAGATGGGCCAGAGCAGACCCAGCACCGGCACTCTTTAGCCGGTATTTGTGTGATTGAACCCCAGATCAGCTGAGAAACAGTGCACGCAAAGGCACAGTATGTGTGGCTTTGTTGTATCTTGCCTGTTCCAAGGGATTTGCAAGGATACCTAAAATACAGCAATGAAACATTCATTAGAAATTGATAGGATGGTAAAAAGCAAAACTGAAGAAAATACATTAAATAAACCGGAAACTGACTAGTTCAAAAATGAAGACTACGAAGTCCTAAACATATTTCAAGAGATAAAATTTTAAATCTGAACTTCCTAGTAGCAAGTGCAAAAGGGGAAACCTGATCAGTTACAGATGTCCATGAAATTACATATACCTGGTATATATATATGGCCTGATGTTTAGGAAAATCATAACTGCCTCTGGCTGCAAAGCAAGAATTTTTCCTGTCAGCCTTTTAGTACAAAGGCCAGTCTCATGGAGATGTTTTCTGGGGAGTAACATCATACAAACAGCCATTCAATTAAGGCAGCCCTATGGGGACCAAAACAACATGCTAGGGAAGTCACCTCCTGACCACAGTGGACCAAGGGTCCTAAGGGAAACCCCTAGCATTATTGGAAGGCCAAGGAGTAGGGCACAGGAATGCTGCCTGAAGGAAGTGATGCCAGAGGTGGGCCTGTAAGAAAAAAAAGCTGTCAGGGAAAGACCTGGCAGGAGAAGTGGCTAGACCACCAGAAGTCAGGAGGCTGAAGAACCATCATTGCCCAGAGCTGCCACTGGGAACAGCCTTGGAAGGGCCCCCAAAAGGCCAGGCCTGGTTGGTTCGGACCATCACTAGGCCACACTGAGAAGATCAAGCGCAGGCAAAACCCGCAAGTGTGGCAGAGCAAGGAGCAAATGGTCCAGCCCGAGGCAGCCTCTCTGAGTCCTTCCCTGGGGGGTACCCCTTTCCTCCTTCTCAGGGCTTGGCCTTGCTGCCCAGACTCAGGGATGTGGGGCCCTCTTGGGTTGTTCACAGCCAGGACAGACTCAGCTAACAGAGGAGCAGCAGGCAATGCTGTGGGAAAACCACCCCCAGATGTGAAAACCAGCTTAATTGTTCTAAAGCCGAAAGGGCCCTTCCATATCAGCCAGCCCAACTCTCTCATCTTTCAGAGGGGGAACCGAGACCTGGAAATGGGAAGGGCGTCAATCAAAACTACATGGTGAAGACTCCAGTCCAGAGGCAGAGAGAGCAGAAGTAAGAAGGAGACAAGGTGAGTCAGCAGGGTCTTTAAGGGGACATGGAAGAAAATTCTCACAGAGGCTCCTTGAGAACAGGAGAAGGAGACCACATCTCAGACCAAGGCCAGGTCCCAGAGCTGCAGTTTCCTCACCTGTTCAATGACAGTGATACCAACTCCCACAGTGATCCTGGGAGAATGGGAGAGTACCCTATAGAGTGTAAAGTCCTGTGCACATGGAGATGGCACATGGGGCCAGTAAGAGGGTGATGTGAGGGATAATAATAAAGAGCCACACATTAGAGCACTCACTGTGAGTGAGGCACTGGTCTGACAATAACCCTCAGCATCTGTATCTCGCAGACTAAACAATTGAGGAAATTACATATACCTGATATATGTAATATCAGTCCCCCCTTATCCTCCGAGGATACCTTCTAAGACCCCCAGTGCATGCCTGAAACCACAGACAGTACCGAACCCTTCACATAGTTTGTTTTTCCTACACATACACACCCAATCAAGTTCACTTTATAAATTAGGCATTGTAAAAGATAAACAACAAGGGACTACTAATAAAATAAAAGTTATATATATAATCCTATATAATAAAGAGGAAATATGCAAATTAACCCTCACACCCCCACGAGATGACTGCCTATGACCAGGCCGGTAGAGAGGTTAGTGAGGGACTATCAAATGACTGAACAAGCAGGCTGTGTGGGGTGACCAGGCCAGTAGGGGTGGTAGTTGGGGGTGACCAGGCCAGCAGGGGTGGATTGGGCCTAAACTAGCAGGGGTCCTGAATTGGAAAGGGTGCAGGCTGGGCTGAGGGGATCCCCACCCACACCATGCACAACCCCTTGTGCATGAATTTCATGCACCGAGCCTCTAGTATACTATAATAAAAGTTACGTGAATAGCTTTGGGATCATCACTAAGTAAAATAAGAGTTACTTGAACACATGCCATGAGATAGGGCAATAGTCAATCTGATAACTGAGACAGCTACTCAGTGACTCAGAGGTGGGTGACGTAACCAGCGTGGATGCTCTGTCTAAAGGAATGATTCATGTCCCAGGTGGGACAGAGCAGGACAGCACAAAATTTCATCATGCTATTCAGAATGGCACACAATTTAAAACTTATGAATTGTTTATTTCTGGAGTCTTTCATTTAATATTTTGGATCCTCATTGACCATAAGCAACATAAATGGTAGAAAGCAAAACTGTAAATGAGGCGAGACTTTCCTAACATGCCCAGGGTCTCATAGCTTACAAGAGGTGGTGCAGGGATCAGGACTCTTAATCATACACAAGAGGGCCCGATTCGGGTGCCTCAGCTCTGAGAAGGGTACTGAGCAACAGAACCAGGAGATGCAGAACCCCCATGTCTCAGTACTCTCTGCTTGGAGAAGTGTTTTGCCCTGATGCAGCCAGCCTCCTAGGGACTGGGAGAGAAGGACGGTCTGGGTGAGCCCCCTGAGATGACTATGGTGGGCCCCAGCTGGCATAGCTGTCCTCATTATCTATTGCTATGCAACAAATCACCACAAAACTTTACTCCCAGATTCTGTGGGTCAGCGGTTCTGAGCAAGCACAGCAGGAATTAGCTGTATCTGATCCATGGCTTCTCAGGCCTTGTCTGGGAAACCTCAGACAGTTGGGGAGGCTGGGTGGCTGGACTCAGCTGGGACTGTTGACCAGAGCACCCAGACATGGCCTCTGCATGTGGCATGAGCTTCCTCCCGGCTAAGGGCTCTCAGACCAAGTGTTAACAAAATGGAAGTTGCATTGATTTTACCTACTTAGCACCACTTCTGTCATTCTGTGTGGGGTGAAATAGTCACAAATCCCTGTCTTTCAATGGGAGGGGTGTTAAAGAATCTGACATGTTTTAAACCAACACAGTTGCTACAGTTGGGCCAGCAATCTGGTAGGAGAGCACAGCAGGGACCCATCCCTCCATGGCGGATTCTAGAGGCTAAAGAAATACATGGTCATTCAGGGCAGAACCCAGACCCAGCCAGGCCCACCTAGGCCTCCTCTCTTTGTGCTCCTGGCCTCCTGTACTCCACCTGTGAATCAAACAATCTCCCTTAGAATGAGCAGGATGTTAGGCCAGGCACTCACAAAGGCAGGACCTTACATCTCACCTCTACTGCAGAGGGATGGCCTGGAGTGGGTCATGGGACATCCCAGGGCCTCGGGCTCATCACCTGCACAATGGTGATGCTTCTTGCCCCCCAGCGTCCTGGGGAGGAATGGAATAGAGAACATAGGTGAGACTAGACATCCAGTAAGCTCCCAGTGACTGCTGGTTTCCTTCCAGAAAGAAAAGGGTGGGGCAATGCCACATGAAGGCAGAGAATCTGTGGACCTGACTCACCGGGTTCTCTCCCAGGGACTTAACCAAGCGGCGTGTCTGCACTTGAAGCTGCGGAGGCACCTCCAAGGCCTGTGGCTCCCAGATCTAATTACAGCTTTCTGGACAGGTTTCCTGTTTGGGAGCTGGGGGTCCCCTCAGAGAAGCCATAGCAGATAATGAGCAGCTGGCTGTAGAACCTCCATCCATGGGACACTGACTTCAGAACAGGCCCAAGCAGGCCCACCTTGGAAGGCAGAAGGCTCTCAACTTCTCAACACTGCCTACACACACCCATCCACACTTACACATGCAGACACACACACACACACACACACACACACACACACACACAGACACTCACACACACCTGGCCACAGGATTTCCCAGTCTCTACTTGCACAGCTCCAGTGAGAGGGAGCTCACCACCTCACAGGCAGCCTGCTAACCTTTGGACAGTGAGGTAGTTAGAAGCACATCCCACATCAGCCTGCCCTTCCACTTCTAGGTTCCAGTCCCCAGGTCCATTAAGAACAAGGCAACGGGGAACAGAAGAAAGAGGTGGCCTCGGAGGTCAGGAGGAACTGGGTTTAAGTTTAGATTCTACAGCCTTGGTCAAGTCCCTCCACTTCTTTGAGCCTCAGTTTCCCCAGCTGGAAAATGAAAACAATAATACCCAGTGTGAAGGGACACTGGAGGGTGAGATGCCACAGCATCTGTGAAAATGTCCAACATACAGTAGGTGCGAAATAAATGTTGTTTCCTTCTCTTCCCTCTTGGACTCTGCATTAAGTGCTACTTTAGGTTTAGTGACCAGAGGCACACTCAGAAGAAAGCAAGTGACTGTCTTGCAAACCCACTGGGATGCCTGCAGAATTAGAGAGCATAAGGCCACCTCCCCAGCCACATAGCAAAGCCTTGTGGCAAGCTGGGAGCAGGGGAAAGCTTTCCTATTTCAACTTCTAAGTGCAAGTAAATGTCTATCAAATAAAGGATGAATGAATGGATGGACAGACAACGGACTAGTTTAAACAAGTTTCTAAGTCTAACCAGGAAACACTCACTCCCTTTTAGTTCCAGCCCTACTGGATGTCATATTTTTGTAGAGAAAGGGTGTAAGGCAGTGATTTTTTTTTAACTTTTATAAGCATTAGAAGAGAACTCATAAAGCACCAATTCCTGAGTCCAGGTCCAGAGATGTAGACACTGAGGGCCTGGGTAGGGTCTCAGTCTGCTTCCCTGCCTGTGTGGCTGCCACTGATCATGGGGGAAGGTCTGGAGAGAAGCAGAACAGCCCCCAATAGAAAACAGGCCCATGGACAAACTGGGTAAGCTGGGCTCGGGGACGTTAACAGTGGGAGAAGGAAGGGGCCCCTCCCAGCCCTGGCATGCAAAGGTTGATATAACACCACCTCCACTTCTCATCTCCTGTCTCACTCCCATATTCAGAGCAGCCAGCCTGGGCTCTCGGATGCTGAGATGGTCTTATTAGGCTCAAAGACAACACCTCCTGGCAAGGAGTTCAAGCTGCACAAAATTCCCAATAAATAGGTAAGGTGTGCAGGAGCCAGGCAGACCAGCCACCCATGACAAGCCCTAGAAAGAAGAGAATCTAGCCTCCTGGCACCCTAAGACATGCACACATATGCATGCATGCATGCACATGCACACATGTACGCATGCACATGCAATGGAAGAAGTTCCAGCCCCGCCCCCAGATGCCCTTCCTTTATGTGGTTCCCTGGCTGATGGAGCAGAGCTTCCATTCAGGATTCAGCTCAGGCACTAACTTGCTGCATGAAGGGCCCTGACCAAGTCCCTTCCCCTTGCTGCGTCTTGGTTTCCTGCCTGAGGTAGCTGGACAAGGTCTTGCCTGGAGGAGAACCTGAGCCACCGATGTGCTCATTTATTAATTCTTTAGTTCCATGGATATTCACTGAGCAATCCCTGTGAGCCCAGCTCTGATCTATAGTCTGAACAAAAGTGGAATGGAGTTCATGCCTCAGCTGGCCCCATGGTCTGTACAGAGCTCTATCCCTTCCGTGTCCCCCTCACCTTCACCTTCGCACGGCACCTTCAGACAGCAGTGTGAGATGATGGCCTCCTCCCTGCTTTACAGATGAGGAGACTGAGGCTCAGAATAAGTGGCAGAGCTGGGGTTCAGACACTCATAGGGTCCCTGAGCCATCACACATCCCTGACAGCTCTGCCCCTACTGAGCCCGCGCCCCCCAACCCCCATCCTCTGATGATCAGCTGGGTGGGGGAGCATTCCTTCAGGAGAGGTCTCCTCTCTGCCCTCCAAGGTCCATCACTCCACACGGAAGTGGAAGACCAGAGGCCATGGAGACTGAGCCCACCCCACCTCATATTTGAGGATTCCAGGCCAGGCCCCGGCTTTCACCACCCCACCCTGGGGAGGGCAATCCAGGCCAAGCTGTTCAGACCTCTTCTTTGGCCATGGGTGCCCTGAGTACCCTGGTGCTCCAGGAGTGCCAGCAGGTCCTCTCAGTCGTCCTCACCACCCACCCTCTCATCACTCTCCCCAAGCGCCTGCACATGACCCCTGAGGCAGAGCAAGCCCACGCATCAGGCACTCACTCTACATGACACCGAAAAATTAGGCAAGTTCAGTTTCTGCTCACTTGTCTCATGTTTTGCAATCCAGAAACTAGAAGGAGCTGTTTCAACTTCAGCATACAAGGAAGCCTAGCGTCAGCAGGGAAAATAAATCCTGTTCCATGTTTCTCTGCAGGGTGGGAGTGAGCACCAGGACCCTCTCAGGGCTTAGGACCCAAAAGGTCTTGGCCAGCCTTGGCCCCACCTCTCCGGTCCATGCTGAAGTGTGCGCAGTTCCTTCCCACGGCCGAGGGGAAACCCTTTCCACTCTGCCTCTCCAGATATACCCTCGGTGTGCTTCCTTCCCCGGAGTCCTCCAGCAAGCAGCTCACAGCCCCACTTTCTCTCCTGTCCCCACGGATCCTTGCACTCCTGGAGCCCACATCTTGCCTCAGGTGTCTGCCCTTCCTAGGGCACTTGTCAGGTCTCAGAGGGCAGAGCACACCCCGGAGCCCCGCTCAGGCCACACCCGGACCATCTAAGACCAGTTCTTCCAGAGGCTCTGTGAGGCAGAGTGCTGTTTGCCTAATACGCTCTTTCCTCCACAAGCAAACGTATTTTCCAGAGGCTCTGACAGGTAAACACAGAAGCAGGCAGGACAACCCAGTCGTGTTCTCTTAAGTAAACCATCGAAGAGACTTGCAAAAATGGAAAGTGATGGCACTCAGAAGTATTTTTATCTTAGAAAACAGTATTTCACATAAAAAATATATTATATCAACATGTAATGGTTTACTCTTGTTCTTCAAGAATAAATATTTTATGACTTGTCATTTCTAATTTCTAATGTGGTACATGAACACAAAACTTTTTCAGGTCTCCAGTAATTTTAAGAGTGTGACAGGGTCCCTGAGGCCACATTGGAGAACTCTTGGGTGCAGAGAATGTGCCCCATCCACCGCAGGTGACCATACAAGTGGTGGGGTTAACCAGCAGGCAGTCCAATCCAGAAGCAGAAGGGGCAGAGACGTGCGGGGGAAGTGACCGGGGTGCTGCCCTTGAATTGGGAAATAAGAAGTGAGTTCGGCAGGCAGCCAAGGGCAGGGCCTGAGAGGAGGGAGACCTAGACAGAGACTGGGGGAGGGTTGGGAAAGGCAGCCACATGTATGAGGAAGAGGGACTGCAGCCCAGAGCAGGGGTGCAGAGTGAGAGGGTCACATGGAGTTAGCATGGGACAGAGAAGCTGGGGCGGGCAAAAAAGGCCCACTGTTGGCAGTGCCTGCACTGCAGCCCCTGGTTCTACATGAGCATCTCCCTGGGCTGCAGACGGCAGTCTAGCTCTGCCTGCAGGTCAAGGCATTGGCTGCTTCCCTGGTGCCCATGATCTTCCCCTTCTCACTTAGCCCTCCCTTACATGAGGTCAGCTGAATATTTCTACTCCTTGTCACCCTCAGAGCCCCAACAAAATAGCCTTGACTTCTATCCTAGTTCTGGGACCCTGGGCTAGTACAGAGCATCTGTCCCCACATTGTCAGCACAGAGATGCTGAATCCAGCTGTCAGAGCAGGGGAGGGCTCATGAGGACTGACTCAAGACACATGTAGAGAGCCTGGCGCGTGCTCTGCCCTCAACAGGTGCAGCTAATATTAGCATGCTTGCTCCTGCCTCGACGGTCACTGTTATTATTAGTGCTGGTATTAATATCCCGGCAGGAAATGGTGCTCAAGGTCACAGAGCTCCCAATGTGACTGAGGGACAAACAGGAAGGCCAGGAGCAGTCAAAGGCAGAGCTGGAATCAGAACCCACTCTCCTGTCCCACCCAGCATGTCCCAGGGCGACTACCAGTGCCTGGAGGCTGGAAACATGCCAGCACCATCCACATTCCCAACACCACGCACTCCTCTCTCAACAGTTATTTTTTTGGACACATCTCATGGGTTAGGCACTGTCTGCCCACAAGACTTGGCTCAAAATTGGTTCAATCAGTGTTTGTAGATCAATCGCTGGCCTACCCTATCTGGCTGGCCACTGGGCATCTAGAATGGAGGTGGGGTGTGGGAAGGGTTATCTGAGCCACCCCTTTGACCATCAGTAACAAAAGCACAGTCATACCTGCCATAATTCTGGGGTCCCTTTGAGCAAGACCTGGGTCTTCACCCCCTTTGCAGGGGAGGAAACAAGACCTAGAGAGATCTAATGACCATGCCTGGATCCACAATCAGGCCTGGGAGAGTACACCAGGGCTGAAAGCACAGTACAGGTTCCAGGTCCCAGAGTGTGGCTGGGGTGGCCACAGTGCCTTAGGCAAGCAGACAGGGTTCAGGACATGCCTGAAAGTGGGAAATGGAGAGCAGGGTCTTGGGGGTCTTCGCGGGCAAGGGGAAGGTCTAGGAAAGGAGCCAGTGTCAGAAACCAGCCCTAAAACAGCCGTTCTTCCCACTCTGCTCAAAGGAGCAGCTCCAGCCTCAGCTGTTTACTTCCCATTCACATAGCAGAGCATCTGTGCGGACAGAGCCAGTTGTCCTGAAGGAAAGAGGCTGGAGCCTTGCAGAGCCACTGGCCTAGCCCGGGCTCGGCATGGAGGAGAAGCAGTGGCCTGGCAAGGCTCGCTGTCATAGCAGCCAGGTGGGAGGTTGAGGGGTGGGGGCCAAGGGGCATTATGGCAGAGGAATCAGCTTGAACTAAAACTTGGAATCCACAGGCCCCAGGGGAGCAAGGGAAGCTCAGGAAGTCAGGGTCAGGGTCAAGGTCAGGGCCAGAAGGAGATAGATTTAATGTGGGACCCTCTTCCTACCCTGTACTTCTCTGTCCCCTCCAGAGTCATGTGTTCCCAACCAGACATGAGGCTCCCGAAGCAGGCCTAGGTCATCCTGTCCATTTCCAAACCCAGGACCTGGCCAGAGCATGCTCAGTAGCACTCCAGAGCAGATGCTGTGGAGGCTGGCTCCAGACCCAGGGTGAGTTCAAAAAACAGCACTGCTCTGACAGGCTTTCCTAATTTTGGGGGGGGCGGGTATTGAGACCCAATGGAAAAGGGGGTTGCAGAGAGGAGGTCCTGGAGTTGGGGTGAGACAGCCAAAGCGACAGTGAGACTGAGGCAAGTGTCAGCCCCCACCCACAGCAGCAGCTCTGTGCACAGCTGAGGCAGGAGTCCCAGGCCCAGAAGCCCCGAACACCCCATTGTGAGGCTGAGGCTGAGGCTGATCTTTGGCCTCCACTAGAGTCTGCAGCTGGTCTGGGCCGCCCTGATTGGGGCCCACTTGGCAGAGAGCAGGATCTGGAAACAAACCCTCCTCATGAGGTGCCTGGAAGGAGCAATGCTACTGGGCCTAAGGCCTGATGTGACCAGGGAAGGAGTTGGGACCAGCGCAGTCCAAGGACAGCAACTCTTAGACAAATTATAGAGGGAAGAAATGACACTTTGCTCAAGGAGCCGCTGTGGGAAGGAGCAGGAGGGCGGTGGGACTCGACAAGATCTGCCCTTGGTAGGATCACGTTCTGGTCCAGCGCTGCCTTTGGTTTCTAGGTCTCCTTGGCTGAGGCAGTGGTCACTGTCTCTAAAGAGCTAGGAAGATTCTGCCATTGGGTGAGATCCACAGTTAAGTCTGTACCCCCAAGCTCCCTCATACACATGCATGCACACACAAACACACTTGCACGCACGCACATGCTTGCACCACAGTACGCATACCCAGCATGGCTCCATAAGTGCTCCTGGCCTGCAGGGGAAGGAAGCAAGGAAGCGGCAGCCTAGGCAGTAGGCCCAGCAGGGCCTCTAACAAAGGCGGTGGGGGGAGATGTTGGCAGCCAGAGGAGTGGGGGAGGGAGGCTTTGGCTGGGGAGGCGGGGGGTGGGGATGTGGCTGGGAGCCTACCAGGCCACCAGCAGCAGCATCTGCTTTTTCTCACCTCTAAAGGGAATCGATTTGTCTCTGACTGATTTCCCTGACGTCTAGTTTTCCTCTCTGCCCGGCTGTCAGCCCAGCCACTGTGTGCAGAGGAAGCAGGGAAGCGCCCTGGCCAGCTGCCTGCCTGCACTCTCCCTCACTCACTATCCCCACACACTCACATCACACCCTGCACTCACACTCACATACCCAACAAAGAACCCACACCCGCACCATAGCCACCAGACAGCCACTCCCACATCCAGATTGACAGACATCAGAGACACACACACAAACATACACACAAACACCATACAACACGAGCACATGCACACACACCACACACACACACCTCTGCACTCATATCCCAGCACTGCAGAAATATGATCACAACCCACTCACCATGTACTCACAAGGTCACACTCCCACATCCACACACACACCTACTACCCTGTCACTCACACCAAAGCGGATATGTACACACACGGTAACGCACCCAGTCTCACACTCCCATAGAGCACCGATTTGCCCACATACTACATAGTCAACCAGACTATATCTCTGCTCACACAGACACCCCTACACACACACACACACACACACACACACACACACACACAGGAACCCTACAGTCACACACATCTGCACGCTCCTACACCAGACTTGTTCTCACACCACTGTCCCCAACCGTGGTCCCACCAACCTCTGTGAACCATAGCTCCTCAGAATCTCCTGGGACCCTGAGTGTGATGATGTCACTGCTATGGCCGACACCTGTGCTCAGCAAGGGAATCTGGTGGGAAAATCTTGGCAGGACACTGACACCCAAGCCTGGGTGGACACTGGTACCCAAGCCCTGGGTGAGGGAGGATGGGCATGGCCAGGCTGAGGCCTGGTGGCCTTGCTCTCCGGCCGACGAGTATGCTATAGAGCCCCTGGGTGAGAAGCTAACCCTGGAGGGTGCCGGTGATTTGGAGTGTGGGGTCGGGGTGTGGGTGTTGAGCCCTCCAGGTTACCAAAATCAGGCATTTTTAATGGTTACAGGCACATCGAGGGGATTCCCAGGGCTCCAAAGAACCTTGGCTAATCAACAGCCATAATGGGAGCAAACAGCAACAATAATGCAAAGGGACCTTCTTGATGTTCCTGGAATAATTTCACTTCTGTGGCAGCATCTGACTGGCTCCTGGAAATATCCAGTTGGGTTAACATTATTATTCCCACCTCACGAATGAGAACACTGAGGTTTGGCCTGGGAAAAGGACTCACCACGATCCACATGGTTAGTGAATTTAGACCTTAGGCTCGAATCCAGGTCTCCTGTTCCATGGCCTGAGATTCAGACCAAGCCAGCCAGCTCCAGATAACGTCCACCTGCTCTCAGCAGCCCCTCAAGGCCAGTCCCTGAGGCACCATGCTGCCTGGGAACACGGGGGAGCCCCAGCGTGGGCGCTGGCAAGGTGTGTGGGAGGATGTTCGTGTGGGCATACGTACTTGCTGGAGATACGCAGAGAGTGTGTGACTGTTAAGGCACCAGACGAGTGTGTGGAGGGGAGGCATGTGGGAGCAGGTTCTGTGGGCAGTTGTTTGGACGGCATGAGTCTACATAGGATGCATGTGACTGTGTGTGAGCAGTCAGGCGTGCAGGGGACATGCTGCAAAGGAGGTGTGGGTGTGACTGTGGGTTCATGTGCACCTAGGGCTGTGTGAGGGTGAGGAGCTGGTGGATGTGTGAGAGGTGATGGCTGCCCAAAGACATACACAGTGTGAGAGTATGAGGGCACTCCCATCACGATGTGTGCCCACCAGGCAAGGGGTAGGCTCTGTTTGCTTTCCTGTCTGTTGCCTGGCCCCTACCCCTCGCTTGGGGCTTTATCTGGCTAGGCAGCTCTGCTCTTGGGCAGACAGTGGGTGATTGATTCATAGAACGGGTTCTCAGCTCTTCAAGGTCTGGCTAAAGATAAGAGACATGAGCACCAACCCAGAGTGGATGCTGGAGATTCAAGGACCACAGACCTGAGTCTTTGCGCGCGCCCCCCCCCCCACCACCACCACCACTGACAGTGCCTCTCACACCCACCACAGTGACACACGGAAGTCCACACCTCCCAGCGAGCACCTGGAGGGCAGGGCTGAGGGAGGGGCCTATCTCCTGCCACACCTGGCACAGACCGAACCATGCATGGTGAGTTAATCCCCAGCTGAACTCCTTGTGGCTTCCTTCACGGGTCCATTCATTCTGACACCTACCTGACTGAGTGCCTACTAAGCATCCAGTCGAGGTGCTCCTGGAGCCAGAAGGCCAATCAGACACGGGCCCTACCGCACAGTATGTGTGGCGAAAGGGCCCACTCCAGGCCAGCGGAAAGGAGCCCAGCTGGCATGGCTCAGTGATTGAGCATCAGCCTATGAACAGGAGGTCACAGTTTGATTCTCAGTCAGGGCACATGCCCAGATTGCAGGCTCAATCCCCAGTATGGGGCGTGCAGGAGGCAGCCAATCAATGACTCCCTCATCACTGATGTTTCTATCTCTTTCTCCCTCTCCCTTCCTCTCTGAAATCAATAAAATAAAATTTTAAGGAGGCAGGAACATAACCCCGAAGCCTGCTCACATGAGCAGACATGCAGGGCTCAGCTCTGCAGTTGCTTCGAGCGGGCTCTCTGGCAGGTGCCAGGAAGACAGAAGGTTTGAGAATATCATTGACAGCAATACCACAATCTCCCCTTATTGTCTGTCACTGGCCAGAAATTGTGCCGCCAAGCAGTTCAATGACTGTCGTTCTACCTTGTCCAAAGCCTTATGAGGTGAGCACTGTTATTACCCAAGTTAAAGGTCTTATCCACAGGATTTGAGAGTATGGCAGAGGAGGTTAGCCCTTGGTGGCTAAGAGAAAGACAATTGTCAACCTCTTGCAGGGCTCCTGCCAGACTGCCCCAGGACCAGGTACCCAGCGTCGGTAGGGCTCTTGGGATGAGGACAAGAAGGCCAAGTGTGGGGGAGGGGACGAGGTTGGGGCCTCTGGGGCCAGGGACTGTCGGGCTCCTCCCTATATAGAGCAGCTCCAGCCAGTTGGCTGCTGGGAAGGGCTGCCTTCACCCTGCAGGCAGCCCTTCTAGGACATCCCCACCATCCTAGCCTGGCCCAACAGGGCATCCCCTGGCTTCCTCACTGTGGCTCCTTGCAGACAGGTGGATCTCAGGATGGTGTCTGACCAGTGGGGAAGCTACAGGTCTCAGAGCAGGTCTGGGATCCAGGTTCAAGTCTCCCAATCCACTGCGCGCCTCACACGGAAACCATCTGACATGAGAAGGAGTCAGTTCTCCACCCTTCTTCTCTTCCTCCTACCCTGCCTCCTCTTCCTCCTTTTGCTCTCCTCCTGCTTCTCCCTGCACCTCACCTTTAAGTGAAGCAGTGAAGTGTCCTCTTCTTCCAGAGGAAATCCCTGTGTGAGGGGAAAACCGAAGAGTGGCGACCTGAGGGCTGCAGGGGCCATGGCTGGGTGTGACCGCCAAGGAAGGGCTCGAGTCGGAAAGCAGGCGCCCCTGGAAGCTAGAAGAGGCGAAGAACTGGGTTCTCACCCAGAGCCCCGAAGAACTGACTTCAGCCCAGTGAGACCCATTTGGGTGTCTGACCTCTATAACGGCATGACAGTAAGTATGTGGTGTTTTAAACTACAACTGCTGTGGTCCCTTATCACAGCAGCAAGGGGAAGCCATAACACCGTGTGTGTGCCCAGCACCCTCCAGTGACAAGGAACTCCCTCCAGCACAGCCAGCTCTCCTCATTACCAACCCCCTTATGGGGTCCAAAGCGTTCCCAGGGGACTGCTTTCCAGTGCACCGGCTCTGCGTAAGGCAGTGATGGTGGCCTGACCACCCGCTCCAGGTTTCCCTCTCTGCCTAGCGTCTGGGGATTCTCCTCGGATTGCCCACCAGAAACTCCTCTCAGAAAGATCTTACTTTCTCTTCCTAGTCTGAGTTCTGGGGCCAGTCACACCCAGGCCATAGACTCAGCCTGTTTACCTAGAAGGCGTTGTGGTAGGATGGAGTTGTGGATTCTGCTAGCTGTGTGTGCTTAGATAAAACCACATCCCTTCTGGACCTCTGTTGTCCCATCTGTGCAATGGGGTAAAACCTCAGGAGCTCTGAGGATGGCCATCTTACTTGCTCTGATTCCTTTGCCAACACAACTCTGAAGTACCTGTCTTCTCTCAATGTTTCTTGTCATTAATAGGAAAGGGGAGGAAAGGGAGAAAGAGGGAGAGGAGAGGAGAGGAGAGGAGAGGAGAGGAGAGGAGAGGAGAGGAGAGGAGAGGAGAGGAGAGGAAGGGAGGGGAGAAAGGGAGGAGAGAGGGGAGAGGAGAGGAGGGGAGGGAAGAGCAGGGGAGAGGACGGGAAGGGTGGGGAGGTGAGGGGAAGGGTAGGAAGGGAGAAGTAAGGGAGGGGAAAGGTAGGGAGGGGAGGGGAAGGGTGGGAGGAAAGAAAAGGAGGGGAGAGGTGAGGAAAGTGGGGAGGGGAAAAGTAGGGAGGAGAGGGATGGGAGGAGAGGAGAGGAGTAGAGGGGAGAGGAGGGGAGGGGAGGGGAAAGGTGGGAAGGAAGAAGAAAGGGAGAGGAAAGGTGGGAGGGGAGAGTGAAGAGGGGAGAGGAGGGGAGGGAAGAGGAGAGAGGAGTAGAGGAAGGAGAAAGGGAGGGGAGAGGTGCAGAGGGAAGGAAAGGGGAGGGAGGGATGGGGAGAGAGGAGCAGAGATGTAGGTCCCTACAGAAATTGTATTCGAATGCTTTATTATGAGCCCTGGCTTGGGCAGCACCTTAGTTAATGGTGTGTCAGATGATGGTACAAATTTATAGCTGAAGGTTTACATCACAGGCAGCTGGAATGAATGACAATAAATTAATTTAAAGTGCTACCAAAGTGTTCCCCAAAGTATATGTGCTTATGAGCTCTGGGCTAATAATTTATAAATGCATGCCTTTTATAATCCTGGTCTTAAGTCTTGAAAGCAGCTAGTTAAAAAGCAGTCACATGACATAAATTATTTTTATTAATATCACTAGTGCATGATTAGGGTGGCGGGAGTGGTGGTCACCAGCCCATGGTTTCTGCAACCAAGCACTTCCTCCCTCCCTGTCCTCCTCAGACCTCACAGCCCAGACTCCATCCCATCCCAGGAACCTCTTGGGCTGCCAGAGCCTGAGCTGATGCCCCATCCCTGATCCCTCTCCCTCCCAGGATGAGAATCCCACTTCATCTCCACGTGGGTTTCCTTCCCTACGTGCTCCTCAGATAGGAAAGAGCAAATATCTTTTTATGTGTAATCAGAGAAAGAGATTTATTGAGCCTCAGTTGCTCTCTCTGTAAAATGGGCATCATGACATTAATTTCAATTTAACTCAGAGGACCATTCAGAGAATTAAGGCCACAAATTAGCTTTCAATAATATGTGTTATTCTTGAGAGCTTCTCTCTGCTTACTAGCTGTCCTACAAAAGAGAGGGAACATTTTGAAGTGGTTTATATGACCCAGAGCCTTGTGGTTGTTGACCTGCTCAGATCTTCTTGATAAAATATAAGATGACCCTCCTCTCCCAGAACCCCACTTCAAGGTCTTCTTATCTCTCAAGCCAATACTATCACAGTGCCCTGAGCTACAAGCACTGTCACTGTTTTTATGGATCCATCAATTATCTTCTTATGGCTTCACCTTCTCCTATGTTATGTTAAAGATTGCCCAAATCTTAGCAGCATCTCCCATCAAGAGATGGAATTGCCTCCCTTCCTTGAGTGGGAGTAGCCTGAGATTTGCTTTGACTTATAGGATGTGGTGGGAGTGACACCACCTACCTTACAAGACTGGATCTTAAGATATCTACAGCACAGCCCTGGACGGGTAGCTCACTTGGTTAGAGCACAGTCCTGATACATCAAGGTTGTGGGTTCCATCTCCGGTCAGGACACATACAAGAATCAACCAATGAATGCATAAATGAGGAGAGCAACAAATCAATCTCTCTCTCTCTCTCTCTCTCTCTCTCTCTCTCTCTCTCTCTCTCTCTCAAATCAATTAAAATTACATATATCTGGAGCCTCTGCTTTGGAGTGGGTATTTGAAATACTCCCTCTTGGATACCAGCTGTTATGCCATAAGGAAGGCCACATGGAGGAGAATCAAGAAGCTCTGGTCAGCAGCCCCAACCAAGCTCCAGGCCAATGGCCAGCACCAGCTACCAGCCTTGTGAAGGGCCATCCTGATGTTCTGGTCAGACTACAGCCCAGGTGAACAAGCTGAACCCAGGCAACCCAAGAACTGTGAAAGCTAATAAATGGTGGTTGTTTTAAATGTTAGTGTGGAATGGTTTGTTACATGGCAATAGATAACCAGAGCACCCCTCTCTACTGGCTGATTCCCATCAACACTTAAACACACCCAGGCTTCTCTCATCTAAAACCCTCCTTGGCCCTGGCTGGATAGCTAGTTGGTTAGAGCATTGTCCCGCTATGCCAAGGTTGTAGGTTCAATCCTGCTCAGGTCACATATAAGAAGCAACCAATGAGTGCATGAACAAGTGAAACAACAAATTGCTCGCTCTCTCATAAATAAATAAATAAATAAATAAATAAATAAATAAATAAATAGATAAATAAATAAATCTTTCCCTTGATGCCATGTCCTCAACCTTAACTCACACCCCTGTTCACAACCAAACTGCAAGGCAGAGCAGTTGGTCCCAATGATGTCTCCTTACATCCCTATCACTACTCCTCAGCCAGGCTTCTGGCTTTCACTTTTCTCACTCCTCTAAGGGATTCAGCTTATGGTCACCAGGGACTGGCCATCCTTGGGTCTTTTAGGTCACCTGAGTTGACCCTTGGGCAGCATGCTTCTTGGTGTCCTTGCCTCTCCTTTCAACTTGGTCCCCCTCTGCTCCTCCACACACTCCTTGGTCCACACTCCTAATTCTCCATGCCATTTCCTTGGTCTTTCTTGAATACCTCTTTTCCTCCTCTTTAAATCCCTATGTTCCTCAGGTCTCTGTCTTGAGTCCTCGGCCTTCACTCGTTTCCAGGGAAGCTCATACACTCTCTCTTCCATGCAAATGACTCCCAAATCTGTGTCTCTAGCCATGATTCCCTCTCTAGGCCAAATATCCAACTGCCTCCTCTACTCTCATTTAGATATCTTCAAGGCCTTTTAACCTCAATAATTCCCACACTTCCTCACTCATTGTCTCTACACCTCCTACCCCCTCCTGACATGCTCCTCTTTGAGAAATTAGCACTATCTTCTGTTGGTTGCCTAAGTCTCAAATCTGGGATCTACTCTTATTTCCTCCTGCCCCTCTCTCCACCGAAAAATCAGTCATCAGATCCTGATAAGTCTACCACTAAGTGGGACTATAATCTATTTTTCCATTCTTTATCCAAGTCCCCACTATCCTTTATCTGGGGTACTTATAACACCCACTACTGGTATACCTACATGACTCACACATCTAATCCTTTCTCCACTGTGAACTACAGAGACCCTAATTAGATCACGTTGCAACTTCAATTTTTCAATTGATCCCCTCCTCATGTGTCTCATGACCAAAGCTAACTATTTCCCACATTCACACTGGGCTCATTCCTCCAACCTGCTGTGTGCTCTCTCATGTTCCTCCTGTCCAGCACACTCTCCCCTCCTCTGAGGTCCAGCAATCACCACCTCCTTCAGGCCTTGACTTTCCTGGGGAAGCCTTGTCTGTTCCACCCACCCAAACTCACTCTGCCCTCTCCATCTTCTACCTTCACCCTGCCCTGCCTCTCTCCCTGCCTTGCCCTACTTCCCCTTTCTCCCAGCACTTCCCTCCCTTGGTGTTAACTGCTTGGTGGGCTGTCTTCTCAGCTCAACAGTCAGCTCTGGAGGGGCAGGAATTGTATATTATGATCTAGCACAGTAGTTGGCATAGAGAGGATACTCAATCACTATTTGTGAATTAGTGAATGATAAATGAGTCTTGAGAAAATGTCATCACCTTGCCTCCTCCAACCCCTGTCAAAACCCGGCACTAAAGGTTTAGAAAGGAGTCCCCACTTTTGCCTTCCATTTACCCACTTGGCGACTCAACATCCACTTATTGAACAACTATTGTGTGCCCAGGGATGGGATGGACCAATAAATGTCTAATGCATGGATTAACAAAACATCTCAGAAATAAAAAGGACCAAAGTGTAGATACACACAACAACATGGACGAATAGCAAAAGCAATGTGCTAAGAGAAAGAAGCCTAACAGCAGACTACACACTGGATGACTCCATTTATATGACATTCTAGAAAAGGCAAAACTGTAGGGACAGAAACCAGATCAGGACTCCTAAGGCATGTGTTACAAGAGGACAAGTCAGGCAGGAGCAGAGTTGTCTTTTGAAAGCGAGCCTCAAAAATCACTCAGAACCATTTCTGCCACATTCTATTCATTAGAAGTGAGTCACTAAAGCTGGCCTAGATTGAAGGGGGAGAAAATTATGGTCCACCTTTGATGGAAAGAGCATCAAAGAATTTGAGGACATCATTTTAAACCAGCATAAGGACCACTTAACTGCTAGCAATGCCATGTCCACCAGGCCTGATGGCCATGTATTAACATTCACAGTATCTGTGGGCATGAAGCACCTGGATGGCCCAAAGGCAGCTCCTTTTCATTGTAAGGACATTATTATTATTAATATATTAGAAGAGTATTTTTGGAAGGAAAGAAAATCATCGCTATCTGCTACATGTTCTCTTTGTGACTATACGTCATTTATCTTCTCTGTGCCTCAATTTCCTGATCTGTAAAATAGACATAGTTATAATCTCTACCACATAGTGTTATTGTAAATAAGGTAATTGTATAAAGTGCTTAATAAAACACACAGCACATGGAAATTCCTAATAGTACTGTAGTCTTTTTATGACCTGGCTGGAGGAGCTCATGAGCTTAGTAAATGAGATGATCCATGGAAAGAGCTTAGAGCAGGGACTGCTTGGCACATGAAAATAAATTAATTACATGTTACTATTATTATAGTTATAATTACTAGCTTTCGCCTCCTCAAGGCCTCAAGGATAATGTGCAAACTCCTAGACTGTCATTCAAGGTCCTTTGCATATACATCCCTGCCTGTCACCTCTAACACTCCCCTCACACACATCCCTGGACTTGCCTCAGAACTTTCACCTCTGCAGGTTCTTCTCCTAAGGTGTCCTCCTCCACCTCTTCCTGGTGAATGTCTATTCATCATGAACATTGGACTGGGAGTCAATGATGTCAACTTCTAGCTATGACAGAGTAACTGGTAATTAGACTAGCCCTGTCGCCACAAACAAAAGAAAGAAAGGATGATGCCTTAACCTATTTGGTTCAATGGATAGAGCGTTGGTCTTCGGACTGAAGGGTCCCAGGTTCGATTCCAGTCAAGGGCATGTACCTTAGTTGTGGGTACATCCCCAGTAGAGGTGTGCAGGAAGCAGCTGATCAATGTTTCTCTCTCATCCCTCTCACTTCCTCTCTGTAAAAAATCAATAAAAATGTTTTTTTTTAAAGAAAGAAAGAAAGGAAAAAATAAAACTGAGCAAACATAGAAAAACCTATTTTCACATAGAAACACAGGTCGGTGATTCCTGGGAGAAGGAAAACAGATTAGGTAAGCTCTATGATTGCCTCAGTTTTCTAATTAGAGACATGTTCCAGGCCACTGAACAAAGAGAGAGAATCCAAGTGGAGCACAGCAATCTCACTGAGCTAATGAGACAGAGACTGGAGCATAGGCAGCCTGAGGATGCTGGAAGTTGTGCTCAGAATACTAGAGAGGGGGGAGCTAGGCAGAGAAAGATCTAGAAATCTTCATAGCAGTCTTCTTGAGCCTTAAAATGAATTAAAAACTGTACATGTCTAAGATGAGACTTGATGGGGCCAGGCAAAGACCAGCTAATCAGAGAAATAATTACTATCAGGGAGCTATGAGTTTAACAACTACCAGAGTTCACAGAAAGATGAGAGATTTTGAGTTTCAACCAGTCAGAATAGAGGTTGAGCCTCAAAGGAATTACCAGCTTGATTCACAAGTAAACTAACTGCCTGTCAAAGCAATATATTTAATACTCTTTAAACAAGACAACCAAAGACAAACACCCTGAAATGGAACATTGCATGTCCAGAATTCAAACAAAAACTCCTAGACATGCAGGAAAGCAGGAAAATGAAACCCATAACCACAAGAAAAATAATTCAATAGAAACAGACCTGGATTACAGAAATTATGGAATTAGAAGACAATGAGATTAAAATAGCTACTATAAAAATATTCAAAGATTTAAAAGAAAATATGATGAAGTGAGAAATGGAAACCACAAAAAGGAACAAATAGAACTTCTAAACTAAAAAATATAATCTATTAAATAAAAAATTTGCAGAAATAAATTAATAGCATCTACAACACTGCAGATAAAAGCATCTGTGAAGTTGAAGGCAGACAACAAGAATCTCAAGGGAAATTTTAAAAATATTTTGAATAAAATGCAAAATAAAAATATAATATATCAAAATTTGTAGGATGCAGCCTAAAAGAGTGTCTGAGGTACATGTAAAGCATTAAATGTTTATATAAGATAAAATAAAAGTTTTAAACATTTGTCGAGAAAGAAGTTAACAGAGCAAGCCTGAGACTGATGCCCTTAGAAAAGCCTGCTTAAAAGGTTGACCCTTGACTGATATCTGGGAACATACATCTCAGAAGAGTTCCAATGCTTTTTTTATAAAATTGTCTTATGGTAAATAATGCGGTTTATGCTCAACACCATTTTCTTTCTGGTAGTTTGGAGGGTTGGTATGTGCCCGGTAGAAGGTTCCTGTGTGATGAGCCACCAATGAAAACTCTGAATGCTGAATCTCTAATGAATTTCTCTGGTAGACAACATTTTACATGTGCTTGTAGCTCCACTATGAGAAGACTCTTGGGAGCTTGTGTTTGATTTCCTTCACACTTCACTTCATGTGACTTTGCCCTTGCATCTTTTGTTGTAATAACTCTAAGCAATCAGTATGACTGTATGCTGAGTCCTGTAAATACCCCTAGAAATTCCCTGAAGCTGGGGGTGGTCTTGAGAATTTCAACACACCATGGATTCTCCATAAAAAGTTTGGGGAAAAGCCCAGCCAGTATGGTTCAGTGATTGAGCGTCAACCCATAAACCAAGAGGTCCCTGATTAGACTCCCAGTGAGGGCACATGCTCAGGTTTTGGGGTCAATCCCCAGTGAGAGGTATGCAGGAGGCAGCCAATCTATGTTTTTCTCTCATCGATGTTTCTATTTCTCTATCACTCTGCCTTCTCCTCTCTCTAAAATATATATATTTAAGTTTTTTTGGGGGGGAAGACTAAGTTAAATCCAAAGTGATTAGAAGGAAGGAAATAATAAAAAGCAAGTCAAGGAACCAGAAAATTAATGTACACTAAAGAAACTCAATAAAACCAATAGCTCATTGTTTTAAAGAGATCAATAAAGAACAATAAACCTGTAGCAAGAAAAAAAGAAATAAAACATAAATGATCAATATCAGGTATCAACATGGGTTCATCACTACAGATTTTACAGATATTTTAAAAGTAATGAAAAAAATTTTGAACAGCTTTGAGATAATAACTTTGGCAACCTAAATGAAATAATCAAATTCCTTGAAAAAGAAAAATTGACATAAGAAGAAACAGAAATCATAAATAGTTTGATATCTATTACAGAAATTTAATTCATGAAATCTTACATAAAAAGAATTCCAGGCTCATCAAAAGTTTAAATAAAAAATATTAATTAAACAAACTTTTAAAGTCTAGAAGAGAATAAAATATTCCCAACTCTTTCATAAGGTCAACATTACCCTGATATCAATACCAGTAGGAAATATTTCAAGAAAACTACAAACCAATGAAAAAATAAAGCAGACTTTTTAAAGTAGAGAAATTCACAGGCTGGTTCTAAAAATTATTTGAAAATGAAAAGGGCCTAGAACGTCCAAAACAAATTTGAAAAATAAAAACAAACTTGGAAGATTCACATTGCTTTATTTCAAGACTTCTATATAGTTACAGTGCTCAATTGAGAGTAGTATTGGTATAAGATACAACATATGGCACAAAGTCTCAAAACAGACCCATACACCTGTGATAAATTGATTTTTTTAAACAAAGATGACAAGGTTATTCAATGGGAAAAAAGGATTATTTTTGTAAGAAAATGTGTTAAAACACATGGATATCACACTTCCAATTTCTAGCCTGGCATCTAAGGAGCTCTCCTATCATCACTCCTATCTTCATAATAAGAAAGAAAAGCTAAACAAACTGAAAAGCAACAACTCTTCTTAGATTCATTAAAGTCATGAGTCAAACTACTGCCTCTAAAAGTGAGGAGACAGACAGGTAGATAAGACAAATGCCTAGAATCACACCTTACTGGAGCAGAAACCTAAGAGCAGAAACCTCTGTGGGAATCAGCACCACATTTCTTTTATCTACTACATCAAGTCTGGCTTTCAATGAAAAAAAAAATCACAAAACATAATAAAAGGGAGGAAAGCAGTTTGAAGAGACAGAGAAAGCATTAGAACCAGACTCAGATATTTTAGGAATATTGGATTTATCAGACCAAAAATTTAAAATAACTATGATTCATATGCTAAGGGGGGAAATAGGCAACATGCAAGAATAGATGAGTAATATAAGCAGAGAGAGAGCAATTCTAAAAAAAGAATCAAAGTAAAATGCTAAAAATCAAAAGCACTGTGATAAAAAACTGTCTCTGGTAGGTTCGTTCTCAGACTGGAAGCAGCTGAGGAAAGAATCTCTACTCTTGAGGCAATGTCTATAGAAACCTCTCAAACTCAAAAAGACAAAGGAAATCCCCAGGAGACCCAAGAGCTATAGGACAACTACAAAAAGTGTAACATACATATAATGGGAATAACAGAAAAGAAAAAAAGAGAAACAAAAAATAATTGAAGGAATAATGACTGAAATTTTCCAAAAATTAATATCAGACACCGAACCACATATTACAGGAAGCTCAGAGAACACCAATTAGGATAAATTCCAAAAACCTATACCTAGACATATAGTATTCAAAGTGAAAAATATCAGATATAAAACGTCTTATAAGCTCTGACTGGTTAGAGCATCATCCCATAGATCAAAAAGGTTGCTGGTTCAATTCCCGGTCAGGGCACATGCCTAGTTTGCAGGTTTGATCACTAGTCAGGGCACATATAGGAGGCAACCCATGATGTTACTCTCTCACATCTCTCTCTATCTATCTATCTATCTATCTCTATCTCTATCTATCTATCTATCTATCTATCTATCTATCTATCTATCTATCTTCCTTTCTCCCAAAATCAACAAAAAGCATATCCTTGAGTGAGGATTTTTTTTAATGTCTTAAAAGTAGCCAGGGTCAGGTTAAGGAACAATTTTTATGTATAGATGAACAAAAATGTTTATCAGACTTCTCAGAAACCATCCAAGCAAGAAAGAGTGAAGAAAAATAAAGTGTTGAAAGAAAAAAAAATAATCTTGCTAGAATTCTATATCCTGCCAAATTATCTCCTCCAAAAACAAAGGAGGGAAACAAAGGTGTCCCACTGCACTGATTCCCCAGTTCCGGGCAAGGTCCAGGGAACCCACACTCATAAGGGGTAAAACTGGACAGTAAGGAAGCACGCTGAAACTCAGGCGCTGCAGAGGTCTGCGAGCTTGTGGACAGAGTGCGCAAACTTGGGAACAGCAGAAGTGCGTGAGTGTGCAGAGAGGACTCGTGACTTGCTCTCTCATTCAGGAAACCACCGGACTGCATTGTTTTACAACCCTAGGTGAGACTTTGGGTGTGCAAACTCATTTGGGGAGAGGCTGAATTGTTCGGCAGCGGGTAGAGCTCAGCGGCAGCTTTCTCTCAGAGGTGCTTGCAGCCATTACCACCAGGCACAGAGACCCAGGTGCCACATAGGGTGGAGCTGACAGAAATCAAGGCTACCTGCTCAGCCTGGAGACTCTGCCCATCCAATCTGAGCACACTGATCCTCACAGGCAATTGGCCTGGAGGTCAAACCCTCCTAGTGCTAACAATAATCTAGGCTTAACTTCAACAAGACTGTGTAATCCATAAAGGGCTGCACCAAGAGTATCCACCTCAGGTAACTGGGGAGACTGAGCCACTGTCTCTTAGAGGACATCTACCACACAAAGCTAATTGACCAACTCAGGAAAGCAGCCACCATGCAGAGACACGGAAAGAAATCAGATGTGAAAGAAATGGAGGGGGAAAAATGACAGAACATAGAGTTCAAAACCATGGTTATAAGGTTTTTCAAGAGGCTCCTAAAAAAGGCTGATGAACTTAATGAGACCTACAAGAAAATGAACAAGACCTACGAGGAAATGAATGAGACCTAAGAGGATATGAACGAGACCCACAAGGATATGAAATTAAGCATACACTGACTGAAATAAAAAATATTATACAAAGACCTAAAAGCAGTCTAGAGGACTGCAAGAACCCAGTCAAAAATTTGAAATACAAAGAGGCAAAATCCACTAGTTGGGAAAGCAAGAAGCCAAAAGAATCAAAAAAATTGAAGATAGTGTAAGGGGCCTCTGGGACAACCTCAAGCATACCAACACCCGAATTATAGGTGTGACAGGAAAAGAGAGAGAGCAAGATAATGAAAACCTATTTGAAGAAATAGTGACCAAAAACTTCCCACACCTGGTGAAAGAAATTGACTTAGGAGTCCAAGAAGTGCACAGAACCTCAAACTATAGAAATCCAAAGAGGAACACACCAAGACACATCATAATTAAAGTGTCAAGAGCAAAAGACAAAGAGAGAATATTAAAAGCAGCAAGAGAAAAATAGTTATCTATAAGGGAGCACCCATACGATTGTCAGCAAATTTCTCAACAGAAACGATGCAGGCCAGATGGGAGTGGCAAGAAATATTCAAAATAATGAATAGCAAGAATCTACAACCAAGATTACTCTACCCAGCAAAGCTATCATTCAGAATTGAAGGTCAGATAAAGTGCTTCGCAGATAAGGAAAAGCTAAAGGAATTCATCATCGACAAACCAATATTGTATGTAATATTGAAAGGTATTCTTTAAGAAGAGGAAGAAGAAAAAGGTAAAAATAAAAATTATGAACAACAAATACACATCTATCAACAAATGCATATAAAAATCAAGTGAATTAAAAATCTGATGAACAGGATAAACTGGTGAATATAACAGAATTATGGGCATAGAGAGGGAATGGACTGACAATTCTTGGGGAGAAAAAGGGTGTGGGAGGTGCAGCAAGAGACTGGATAAAAATCATGCACCTATGGGAAAGGACAGTGAGGGGGAGGTGAGGGCAGAGGGTGGGATGGGCACTGGTTGGAGGGGAGCTATAGAGGGGAAAAAGGGGAACAATGTAATTAATAAACTGAACAATAAAGATTAAAATATTTTTAAATTAAAATAAAATAGCTAGAAGAAAACTTAGAAGAGAGTTTATACAACCTTGTTGACAAGCAGAGATTCCTCGGACAGACCATCAAAAGCACTAACCATGCAAGCATAAGCTTATCAGTTGGACTTTGCTCTTCAAATGCTACTATTTAAGAAATTAAAAGGGAAGCCATTAATGGTGGGAAAATATGTTCAATAAGTAAAATTGAGCAAAAGATTCAAATCAATGCTTTATTAAAGGACATATATGCCTATAAAAAGATAATTAATAAAAAATAATAAAAATTTTAAGTTCAGACATAAATTTTTACCTCACTCGGAAATAAACTACTATAACAATCTTAAAAAAAAATGCTCAACATCTTCAGCAGCATTAGTCATCATGGAAATGCAATTTAAACCAACAAAGAGATACCATTGCATAGTCATCGAATGGCTAAAAGTACAAAGACTGACGATGCTGAATGTTGACAAGGATATAAAACAAGTAGATTTCTCATGCACTGCTGGGGAGCTAAAATGGTACAATCACTTGGAAAAAAGAGCTTGGCAGCTTCTTATAAAGTAGAACACATAGTTTTCATACAGTCCGACAATTCTACTTCTAAACATTGACCCAGGAGAACTGAAAACATGTTCACCCAGAAAATCCTAAAACTGAAACAACCCAAATGTATAGGAACAGATAAATAAATGGTTGTATTCCTATTCCTTCTTCAGCAAGGAAAGGACCAAGCTACCAATACATAATGTAGCATGGATGGGTCTACACCAAAGGCTACACATGCTTAATTCCATTTCTAGGAAGTCATAGAACACACAAAATTAACTGATAGCTTTAGAAATCAAACCAATGGTTTCCTGAGTAGGGAGAAAGATTGATTTGGAAGAGGCATGAAGAAACTTTGCTGAATGATGGAAATGTGCCAAATTTTGAGTGTGTCAATGTTTATCTCGTTATCTACATTTGTCCAAACTCATTGAACTATACAATTAAATTTGTGTGTTTTGTAAATTATTCCTCAATAAAATTGACTTTAAGAAAAATAAATGATTGGAAGGAGGAAAGGAATGTAGTGTTGAGAGAAGGAAAGGGTGGGGCCTGAAAACTGCAGAGACCCCTTGAAGGGTTTGAGCACCATTCCAGAGATTGTCAGGGGTCCCTGGGGTTGTCTTTTCCTCCTGCCTTAGCAGACACAGCCCATGGAAATGGCAAGGCCAGGACCACGGGACCTAAAGACCTGATCCTTTGTGGTATTTATTTCTGTTCAATTTGAAAATAATTTGTTGAGCACCACCTATACACAATTTTCTATATGCCAGGAGATTTATTCATATTAATCTCTTAGAGACTTTAAAGTCAGGCTGCGTGGATTCCAACCCTGGCTCATGATCTTGACCAAGTTCTCAACTTGCCTGTGTTTCCTCCTATATAAAGTAGAGATTAAAATCGTGTCTCCTTGCAGGTTTGTTGTAGGAATGAAAGGGGGTGGTTCTTGTAAAGCACCTGGCTAGCCTACAATGCAAATGCGAAGGATTGCAGTTGTCCTGTTTACTCCCATCAGGCCTCCAGGCTGCAAACCCTGTCTTTGCCTCTCACTGGCTGTGACTCAGCTCCTCTGAATCTCCATTCCCCAGAAGGTAGACATTGTATCCAGCCTCCCTCCTGAAGCAGTTGAGGATTAAAGAAGTAATAGAAGAAACTCTCTCGGCTCAGTGCCTGGCACATTGTAAGTACTGAAGAAATGTGGACTATTCTTATTCTTTGTCTGACCATTGCATTTTATTTACTTATTTTAAAACATATTTTTATTGATTTCAGAGAGGAAGAGAGAGGGAGAGAGACAGAAACATCCAGAAGGCACCAGGATCTCGGGGCTGCCCCTGCCCCTGGGAGCCCAGGGAAACAAAGATGGAGCAGATGCTGCCCTGAGAGCAGGGCACTGACCCCTCCTGCCTACAGCAAGGGGGTTACCTGTATTTCCAGGCTCAGAGCAGGTGCCACCTCTTCTGAAGCCATTTGGGCTGTGTCCTTAGACTCATCATATGAAAGATTTCATTTTCACCTCAAATTCAAATCTTAGCACTGTGATAGGGGCCTATGGGAGAGAAGGCTTCAGGGAGCTTTTGGCACAGTGTTAGCCCCACAGATATTAGGACTGTATTAATATTAGGGTCCTTAAGAGTCAAAGGAATGGGCTTCATTCAGTATTCCCGTTTTATTCACAGGGAAACTGAGGGCTTGGGCTCAAGGACACAGTTTAAAAGTGGAAGAATGAAGGTTTATTTTTCCTTCATGCCTGCCCTCCTTCTAGGACAAAAATGACTGCAGGATGGGAGAAGTAAGGCCAGAGAAGGCAAGTGACTAACCAAGGCCACATAGCTACTGGCAGAACCCAGATTTGACCCTGGAGCTCATGACACCAAACTTGACCACACCCAAAGAGGTTCGGACTGAGCTGGTGGGTGTTGCTATCTAGGCCCAGACCCCAAGGGGAGGAAGAGCTCATAGCAGAGCCTGCTGCCACCTCTAGGACTGAGACACAACTTCTGTGGGCTGAGGGAAGGCTCTGTAGCTGAGCAGGGGCTGTGGGGAGCTGGGGAGCAGCCTAGACCTTCTCCATACTGAGCAGAGGGCCTGGAGGCCTAATGTGAGTCCCAGGATGAAGAAGGAGGAATGCTGGATGGGCCCTGGGTAACCTGGACTAAGAAGAGGGCAGTCTGGTGTCTCAGAGCACAGACTTGGGTTCCTTCCTCACTGTCTAGCTGTGCCACTTTGCTCACCTGGGCCTTTGTTGTCCCATCTGAACCCCAAGTGGGGTGGCCTTGCCAGCCAAGGAAGCATTTAAAAAGGTAAAAAGTTACAGCTTGACATGAACAAACCAAGGTTCTGGTCCCTGATCTCCCAGTTCCCAGTAAAATGTCTTTAGATTATCACAAACTCTCTAAGCCTCAGTTTTTTCATCTGTCCATGATGAGATCATGATGCTATACCAAAATTTACAGCTATGACAAGTATCACACTCTGAATTTTTCTTTCAGGAAACGAAATTCTGAGCACCCCATCTGTCACCATCGGGCTGTGTTTCCTCGGCCTCAGAGAAGGGAGGCTTCGCAGGACCTCCTCTCTCTTTGGCTATTGCAAAGGCCCTCGTGCTCGGAGACGGAGGCCCTTCATGTTCTGCAGTGCCTTGCTTCTCTGCACATAAGGCTGGACTGGGTACAGAACTGACCTCCCAGGCATGCCCAGGCCATTTCCTCTTTTCCTGCCTCCCTTCCCAGTCTGCCTTCCTCGTGTACTCCCACCCCTCAGCTGCCGAAACTTGGAGCAGTTTCTGCTCCAGCGCTCAAACCCCTCAGGTAAAGGAACACAATGACCGGTCAGCAAGGGAATGACAAGTGTGGTCTCTGTAGACATCCTCCTACATGATCAGTGGGGTCTGTGTGGACCACTCCATGTCATACCTGGGTCTGCTGTGAAGACAAATGAAACTCTACAGAAGGTGGCAGCCCTTTGCTGGCCCACAGCAAGGGTTTCCAATCCTTTGTACCCATATCCTTCGACTCTTGCTTTCCCAGGAGGCAAATATTGCAAATGGTGTAGGAGAGGCCCAGAGAGGGTAAAAGCCTTAGGGAGGGTCACACAGCAAAACAGGGTGCCTAAGGCCTGCAGTACCAAACTCTTTCCCTGTCCTGAAGGCCTTGACCACCAGGAGAGAGGGTGAGGCAGGCACACTCCTGGGGTGTCTCATTGCCAGCCCTGTAGTGATGTGGGTCCTGATGATAGAGCATGTGGGCAGCGGATGAACCTGCACTGCAGGGACAGGCGCAGGGCTGGCAAGGACCAGCGTCCCTCCTCTTATGCAGAGACTCTGTGCTGGCCAGGCACCCAGGGAGTCAGCCTCTTAATATGAGCAAGGAGGCCAAGGCACTCACACCAGCCTTAGTTTGCCTGTCTGGGAAATGGGTACAATGGCCACAGAGTGGCTGTGAACCTCAGACACTTCCTTCTCTTCACATTAAAGTACCTTTGAGAGAACAAGTTTGCTGTGGTCTGAATGTTTGTGTCCCTCCAAAATTCATAGGTTAAATCTTAATCCCTAACATGATGGTTTTGGGAATTGGGGCCTTTGGGAGGTGATTAGATCATGAGGGTGGGCATAATGAATGGGATCAGAGCTCTTATAAGAGAGACCCAGAGAGCTCCCTCGCCCCTTCCACCATGTGAGGGCACAGCAAGAACGTGGCTATGAGGCAAGAAGTGTCCTTCACCAAACACGGAGTCTGCTGGAGCCCTGATCTTGGACTTCCAGCATCCAGACTGTGAAAACTTGATGTGTGTGGTTCAGGAGCTACCCAGTCTGGGTGAACTTGTTACAGCAGCCTCTCAGACTGAGACAAAGGTGGTCCCACTCTCCACACCCTCCAGCCCACATATTTTGGGAGAAGGGGACAGGAGAGTGTCTGCAGGTGTCGTGGCCTCCCTGTGCTTCTCTACCCTGCGGGGTCTTCCCAGGAACCTGCCACTGGTGGCGGAGAACTGTCCACTTGTAAGAATGCCTGTGACACTCGCAGACCGACAGGGACTCCTTCGCTTTACAGATAGGCACTTGCTTCACAGAAGGAGATGCCATGGGCGAGGCGGAGGCGGTGGGAAAATGCATATTGCCTGGCTTCCTCCTCCATAGATGGGGCTGGGGGAATGGTCTCAATGCTGGGGTGATTCTTGAAACAAGGTCTAGGAAACCCAGTGGATGGAGATCAGTGAGAAATGGAAGCCACGGTACTCAGGGGATCTAGGTTACCAACACCTCTATGTAGCACTGGGACTACTGGTAAGAGGACACCCCCAGTCTCACCACTGGCTGCTGGGTGGGCTGGAGTTCAGGACCCCATGGGGAAGCTGAGAGGAGGCTGAGAGGGAAGAGCCTAGCTGCCCTGAGTAGGACCCCAGCGTTCCCCAATGGTCTGGCCTCCACAATTCCTGCTCCTGCTGGGATATGGGGCATCTCATTTCCCTGAAAAGTGGGTTAAAGTCCCTTCACCTGCCTCCTAGCCTCCTCCTTTGCCTGAAGTCGTCCCTTTCTGCTGCCCACACGATCCTTCTGGAACCTGGTCTTGACTGTGGCACTCTTGCTCACCCACCTTTGGCAGCTCGCATCACCTTCATCAGTTTCCCAACCTGGCTGGCAACAGATACTTCCTGAGACCCTTGTTATGCAGACAGAGGCTCCAGTCCCCTGCCTGACAAACTTCGGAGTTCACCAGGCTCTCTCCAAGAGTCCCCCAAGCTCCTTATCAGATGGTTAAGCCATCTCATGCTCAGAGAGGCCAAGTGACTTGCCAGAAGTCACACAGCAGGACTAGAAACTTGAATCCAGCTCTGGTGACTTGGATAAAATCTACACCCTATCTACAGAGTGGCCAAGAGCCCAAGACAGCACCTCCGGGAAGCTGTGCCCTTGGCTGGGCAAAGCCAGCCCCGTGTGTGGGTTGGGGAAACGTCAGGTAAGGAAGGAGGGGGTTGAATGGCAAGCTTTGAAGGCAGCACCATGCAATGGACAGAGGCCTCCAGACCATCGATCCGGAGGCTTGGACCCAGCTGCCTTCTCTGAGCCTCAGGGCCACTGCGGGAAATGGATAGTAAATTCCCTGATCTCACACGTGTGCAGTGGGTGCTGCAGAGCCAGCTCAGAGCCAGGCGCACGGCAGGTGTTTATGCAAGCCCCCTGCCTTGGCACAGGATCCAGAGGCTCAGGAGTGTGGGTGTAGGCGCTGCCAGCCCCAGCTCTGCACGCCCTCCCCAGCTGCAGCCCACAGTGGTGCTGTGCAAGCCCAGTAAACAACCCTCCACCCCCCTTGCTAAAAAGAGACTTTTTTAAAGCAACAGAAACCAACATCTCTGCATGCTGGGTGTTGGTGACAGGAAAAGGCTTCAGAAAGGAAAGGGCTACCAGGGGTGGGGGCGGAGGCCAGGCAGAGAGGAGGGGAGAAACAGAGATCTGATAAGGAAGCTCTGCTGGCTGCACCCAGGCTAGTCGACTAGGCTGGGGCATCGGGCGCCAGCAAGGCTTGGCCCTCTGCAGCCCCTGCAACCACTGAGCTAGACCTGGCGTCTGGAGGGCTCCTGGGGGTGGCACCCAGCCCTGCTGGGCACTCAGACAATAGTGTCCTGGGCTCAGTGAGGACTCCTCCTTGGGGCAAGCTCTTTGCCTGAACCAGCCCGAGGTTCAAAGGTTGGTGGTCCCTTTGTCTAGCTCAGCAGCCAACTCACCTATGGCCTTGGGCCAGTCTCTGCCCCCACTGAGCTCAGTGTCCCCCTTCCCCCAAAGGAGGGGTGGCTGTCTGTAGTGACAGCATCAGGACACAGTGCTAGCCTAGAAATGGGAGGTTCAGGGTCACGGGCTCACTGTGGGGCCCTGAGTAAGTGGCTGTAGCTTGTCTGACCAAGGCTGTCCTGATCTGGCACTGAGAGTCTGCACCCAGGACACCTCATACTCCGGGGGACACTGCTGGTGGCTTTTTGCTGATTTGGGCTAGAATTTCCTCTAATGAGACTTCAGAGGTTTCCCCAGCTCCTGGATGGTGCTCTCCATGACTGAGGACTTGTCCTCCTAGACAGACCCACAGCCTGGCTGGAGAGACTGGCCTTGAACCTGCCCCAGGTGCCCAGACAGCCTCTAGGACAGGAACCAGCAGGGAGCAGGTACAGAAGACCCAGTGTGCCCTGGGCCTCATGGGAGGGGTCTGACAAGCAGAGAAGAGTAGTGGTGAGCATCCCAATGGGGTGACAGCTGGGGCCATGGGAGGTTGGACAGTGGCTGTGCTGAGCACCTTGCTGGGTAGGGGCCCCAAGAGATGTCTGTGCCAAGCATCCCACTTGGTGGGGGGTCCCTGTGGTGTCTGAGCACCTGCTGGATGGGAATCCTGGATGGTGTCTGTGCCAAGCACCCTGCTGGGTGGGCGGTCCCGGGCATTGTCTGTGGACAGTGTCTGTGCCGAGCAACCCACTGAGTGGGGGTCCCAGGCGGTGTCTATGCCGAGCACCTGCTGGGTGGGGGCCCTGGCTGGCATTCACGGGCCCCACAGCTGCATTTCTAAACACACTGCCTCTGCTCCCAGCAGTCTTAGCTGCACCCACTGCCAAATGATTTGCATCAAAACAGACACATTAAAAGGAAAAATGCAGCAAGGTGTTGTTTATTGTTGTTGAGTGAAGATGGGCCTTTCACTGATTGAATCCCTGAGGGGTACTCTGGAAAAGGGTGCCCAAGCCTCACCCATCACGCTTCCTTGCCCCCCCCCCCAGCCATCCCAATAGGGACAGACCACCCGAGAGAACCGGGAGGCTAGTGGAGGGGATCCACTGATAGCCAGTGCCCCCCGTGCCCCCGCCTGTACCCGAATACATGGGCAGCTCTGCCAGGCACTGCCCACTGTCAAATCCACTGCTTCAAAGCACCTCACCAATGGCATCAAGATGGTGGGAGTCACCAGCCATCCTAGTTTCTTGTGCCCAAGACACCTCACACTTCCTAGCAAGTCACTCACTCTGAGCCTCAGTTACCTGGCCTGTAAAGGAGCGAGTCAGACAGGCTCGGGGGTGTGGCCCATGGGGCAAGCTCAGGAGGCTGAGGGCTGCCAGGAAGCCCCGCACACTCATTCCCAACCTGCCCAGAAACCTCCCCCAGGAGGAGTCGAGAGCTCGGGCTCTTCTGGAAAAGAAGAGGGCTGGGGGAGTCCTGGTAAATGCTGGCACTGGCACTGGCACTGTGGCCACCTCAGCAGGCCTGCAGCCTCAGTGAGACTCGTGCTAGGTCTGCCCTTCCTTGCTGAGCACGTGCTAAACAGCTCCAGCCTCTCACTAGGAAGTCACATGATTTCATTCCTCCCTCCCACTTGCCTGTTCACTCTGTGTTCTCAGTGATCCACTCCAGAAGGCCTTGGTGTTCCATTTCCTGAAGCAGTAAACTGAGACTAGGGTGGCAGTGATTGGCTCAGTATCCCACTGCATGGAGTGGAGCAAGGACTGAACCAGGTCTGCCCGGAGCTCTGGACTTTCTCCACTGTGCACAAAGTCCCAAAGGAAAGGGCTGTTTGTGAGCCCCCAGGTTTCTGAGCGGGGAGTGGCCTGTTGGGTGGCTGTGGCAAATTACACAGAGGGCCCTGAGCCTGGAGACAGCAAGACCAACAAGGAGGCCACGGAAAAGGTGCAGGCAACTGGCGGCAGATGGAAGGGGTGTTTGAGGGATGCTGGGAGGGCAGACCACCACACTCCCAGCCTATGAGGACTTGGAGGTAGGAAGAGGAGGCACGTGGGGGGAGCAGGTTGGGGTGGGGAGGACATCTAGAGCATGTGCACAGCACCCACACTCAGCGCCACCTTCCATTCCTCTGCAGGGTCATTACTCCACCTCCGGGGCAGGAGCAATGGGGACGGCAACTCCCCCAGTACAACCTGGCTATTGCAAGATGGTGCCCATGGCCCACTGCACCCCAGGCTCCTGCACCCCTACATTCCCCAGGCAGATTCCCCACGCCACATTGATGAACAACATAACAAACAGGGCAATCACATTATTCCTGAATGCATTTTAATAAAAATCAAATAAAAGCAATTATGTGAATTTTCAAGAGGATCACCTCTCCTCCTTCCCCTGAGGTAGGAAACAGAATGAATTCAGGAAATCACTAAAATCAGAAAGCCTAGCTGTGCCACCGCAGCTGGTGCTACCACGCAAAGCGGCAGGGGAGCAGGCTCAGCGCACGGCCCTTCCTCCGCTCTTTGAGTGAAAGTCCACCGTGGGTGGAGAAGGGGAACAAAGGGCCAGAAGGTACTTTGGGTCCAGGCTGCCTTTGCCTGTCTGGAAGGAACTTCCTAGGTTCAAAGGGTCCTCAGGCTCCCCGAGGGGGAGCACCTAGCCTGGCAACCCAGGTTGCAGCCTGCAGGGTGCCTAGATGAACACAGCTCACCCTTCTGTGGACGACTTGGACTCTCAGGCCAGCTGAAGGCCAGGGTGCTGGGTCTGGGTGCAGAGGACAGGGTCCCTCCAGTGGCAATGGTCACCTGTGCCCACTCCAGCACCTCTGCAATCTATAAGGCTTTCCTGTCTGAGCGGGCACGCTAGCCCCACATGACCCTCAGACAGATGGGCTCATTTGGAGCTGCAGTGGCTGGGGTCAGAGGGGCCCAGTGACCCACCCAAGGTCACCCACTGGCAAGGCAGTGTCAGGACTAGAGCTCAGTTCTCCTGGGGCCCCAAGGCAAGGCCAAGTCACCTGGCTGGGTGGCCCAAACACAGTGCACCTTGGTCTTCCATAGGAACTTATAAAAACAAGCCCTCACCACCCCACTGCCATCTCCTGGGCATTAGCCTGGGCACCGTCTTCCAACACCGTGCAGCGTGTTTGTCTTCTTGGTACAGGTTCAGGGCTGAGCTACAGCAAAGGGACGTAACCTGCCCACAACCCCACAGCTAGAAACAAGGAATCCTTGGTTGCCCAGGTCTGCCAGGGTCCAGAACCAAAGATCCTTATTGCCAAGCCACAGTGCCACCTGCATCACAGGAGTGAGGCCTGCCTTAGGGCCTCCGGTTGCACTCGGGTAGGGGCAATCTTCACTTGCCCGGCCCTTAAACTCACGTGGGCTAACTTACACTCCCTCCACCAAAAGGGGAGGCCAGTGGTGCTCCAGAAAGAGCACCTTATCACCCCAAGATCATCTCCCTCAGCCACAGGAGTCTGGGTCTCTGCTTGAGGCAAGCTGGAAAACTGGCTGCCTAGGTCCCCCTTTAGGGCACACTGGAGTTAAAGGAACAGCCCGGGGCAGTGAGGAGAGAGCCAGCATTGTTTGCATGTGACCTTAGACCTCTTTGGATGTTCTAGCATGTGTGTGCACTGTGCGTATTTGTGTGCCTATAAGTGTGAGTGTGTGTGCATGCATGTGTACATGCATGTGCACGTGTTGGGGTTAGGGGTGACCGGTCCCCAGTTCAGATATTTGGTGCTGTCCCACACTGTCTCCCCTGACTCAGCTCAGAGCTACTCTTAATCCCTGCTGCTGCTAACAGCTATGGCGCCCTCCTAAAGGATGATCAGGGAACTGTCACCGCAAGACTGAGGTTGTCATTGAGGGGAAAGGATTCCCTGTGGCCCCTCCCAATGCCAGGCTTCCCTGGCAGCAGGGTTTCTGGTGGCCCTGCACCATCTGCTCCCAGGATCTCATCCTGTTTCCACCAGTGCCCCAGGGGCTCTGGCCTCTGGACCTGAGGGACCAAATAAGGGAAGTAGAGGCAGGGGCACCTGGCTTTCAGAGCCAGTGCCCAGGAGAGAGCACACCAGGGAGACATGTGAACCCTCCTTCATTCTCACCCCCTCGGTGGCCAGCTGTCCCCACACTGCTCTATCGGCCTCTCAGATTTAGCACAAAGCAAGTGTCCCATAAATGCGTGCTGTGCAGGGCTCAGGAGAAGCCGACCTGTCCAGAGGGGGAGTTGAAAGCAGGGAAAGGAAGTGCCCCTGCGTGCTCTGCAGGGCCTGTGGACTTAGGACCACATGTGTGCACATGCATCTGTAGACATGTGCATTGACATGTGCGCTTCTGCTGGCAAAGCCCCAGGCCTGCACACATGTCTTGCACACACCCATCAACACAGCAGATAGATAAGCAGCAGCCCCAAGCCCTGGGCATCTTCTCTCAGCTGGCCTCCAAATTCTCCACCCAGACATACCTTGAGGCCAACTGGCTAGGATCATGAGGGTCTTGGCCCATGAGGTTCCACAGGGATATCATTGGTTATGTCTTGGTCATTGTGGAAACATCTGTTCAGGTCTAATGCCTGACTGTGCCTAGGATCTGGGGATAAAGTCTGCTCTTAGTAGCTTCTAGAATATCTGCCCTGGGATAAGGGCTAAAGAGGGAAGCCCAAGGACTCTGACTGGGTAGGGAAGGGTACATCCAACTATGCTGTGTGGTGGTGGTGGGGGTTGGGGTGGAGGGCAGTGAGTGCAAGGGGGCACGGAAAAAACCTCCCCGCAAGATGAAAGCTTGGAGTTGGACCTTGATGGAACTGGGTTTCCCAAGCCAACTAGATGGGAAGGGCATTTCAGATGCAGGGAACAGCATGCCTTGTTCAGGAGCTTCCCAGAAGCCAGGGTGCCGGCCCTGTTTCTGCTGGCCGCACCAGGAAGAAATATCCTTTTATTCTCTGGAGTGAGGGCAAAGTGGGGCACCTACTGCACAGACCCCGAAGCATGGCAGGAAGAGAATGTTGGGATGCAAAGTGTTCCTCAAAGCTCCCCCTGGGAGTGCAGCATAGAATTCAATTTCTCAACAGTGCAGTTACCCAAGGGATCCCACGCAGGAGCTAGAATTGTTTGTTAAAAAGAGGAAGTGATGGATGACTATCAGGCAGTGGTTCCCTCTACAAAGCAAGAGCTAAGGAGGCAAAGTGTCATCAATGTCCACAATATTCTAGTTCCGAAGTACAGTGGTCATGGCTGTTCATTTGAATGTGTGTAGTCTTATATATGTATGAAACACAATGCAATAAAGTTTTCATTGTGTTTATGCCCACGTTCATGGGACTGTTCCAAGGCCAGGTTGGTGGAGATGCCTGTATGTGACTACCTGAGTGTAATCCTCCCAGGTGCCCATCTCCTATTCTGGGCAGTGTAGGGGCCTAGTATCTTGTCCCAGCTCCACTGGGTCCAGAGAAGATTTTAATGATTTCCAGAACAAGGCTGGTGCAGCTAGAAAGTGAATGATGTATACACAGCCAACTTGCTGTACCGGCTCCCCTTCCCTGGGTCTGTGTCCCCTCTGTATAGTGAAGGATTCTGCTCGTGTCCTGGGTTTGACCGCTTAGCAGCATGGCTACCCGAAGCAGTTTCCCTACCTGTAAAGTAGGACCATAACAGAGATGCTGTGAGGACTGAATGAGATGATGCCCTTTAAGACAAAGTTCCTGGTATGCAGCAACTAGTGGTGCTAAAAACGCCACGGAGCAAAGACCCTCAGTGGAAAGGGCAGGATTGGAGGATGGAAGACTGTGCTGCAGGTCTCCGCACACCCCTCACCGGCCCAAAGCCTCTGATCCTTTTACCCCAGCCTCACTTTGCTTCTGTATAAAGTGAGAAAGAATGAGAAAGCTCTGGCAAAGGAGAGCTTGTTGCAAACGCCAGGCCCAGCAACCAAGGCTCTAATCGCCAAGACCCCTCCCCAGGAGAGAAACCCCAATCTGCCATGGGAGGGGTTCTCCAGGCCTCAGGCCAGCCCAGTGCCTACTCCTGCTCCAGCTCCTGCTTGGAATGAGGGGCCTGGGCTAGGGGAGTGGATCAAAAGCAGAGGGAATTAGCATTACAGAGAGCCTAGAGGAGGGGAGGCCAGGATTAATCCACTCTCCCTTTCCTGCTGTGCCTTCCGCTGCCCCAGGAGTGGGGGGAAGGGTAAGCAGCCAGCCCCCAAACCCCTACCACACCCCTGAGACCCAGTTCCTAGGGAAAGAGGCAGAGCAGGGGCAGTGATTAGAGTGAGGCCTGCAGGCCACGAGTGGACACACTGCACACCCTCTGAAGAATGAAGGTGCCTGGGCCAAAGGGATGTCTGCAGAGGCTGGAGCCTAGACAGGGGGCACGGGGCCTGCTGTGTGAGACCACAGATCCCACTGTGCCATTCAGAGAACACGGGAGCCTGTGTGTGTGAGGATGGGGGCATTCACATGGGCATCTTTCAGTCGGCATGAACCACGTGGGCACCTGGGTGAGAGCGTGCAGCTCTGTATGGGAGGGTGGGAACAGCGCCTGCTCAGTCAGCCTCGGGTGAGTATCTGTGTGAGCTGGGTGACTCCAGTGTCGGTGTTGAGTGTGGGAACATTTGGGTATGCATGCGACAGAAGAGCTGCCGGAAAACTGTGACATAAGGGCACGTGTGAGGGGCTCAGAGCTGTAGTATTTCCAATCTGGGAACCGTCTAGAAGGGTCCAGACAACCATCTGGCAGGCCTGCTTCCGGTTTCCACTGGCTTCACCTTCCCTGCCATGGAACTGCACTGGGATGACCTGGCTGAATCTTTTTGTGCCTGTTTCCTCATTTTAAACGGGGGTGATCACAGTGTGGTTGTGAGGATTAAATTAGTTAATACAAAGGAAGCATTTAAAGCAGCCATTGGCACACAATGAGTGCTCTCAAAGGGCTCTATAGCACAATGAGTACTACCTGGAGAGGGGATGGCAGGGTTGAACTGGGTTGGCAAGAGGAACAGGGTCAGCCTGGAGCCTGCCAAGAGCTGTCCCTGCAGAGGCCTGGGAGGAAGATTGCTTCTCAGCCAGCAGAGCTGGGCAGGCTTTGGCAGGACCAAGGAAATGGAGCATGTGGTGTTGGGAGAATCACGAGGCACAACCTGAGCCAATTTGGCAGGCTTGGCACTCACTGGCCTTCACATAGAGCTCCTCCCAACCCTCCCCTTCCAGCTTTCCATTTTCTCTAAGTACCTCCCACCTACTTCTTGTCCCAGGAGTGTCAGACACATCACTCCACCAGCTCTGTTTCATCCTTCAACTGGCTGGCAAGGTCCACTCTTCATGCCTGTTTTGCAGATAGTGAAACTGAGGCTCAGAGACATGGAGAGATGAGGCCAAAAGGCAGAGCTATCGATTCAGGTGCCTAGGACTTTGGAATCTCAGAGTAGTTTATAGAAAAGCAAAATGCCAATCTGGCCCCTAGGGCAGCCCAATTGGCTCTCAACCCTTCAGGGTCAGCAGACTTTCCAAGCCTCTGAAACGATTCCCTTAGCTGTTTCTTAATCACAGACTAAGAAACACTCCCCTCCCCACCCACCCACCAGAATGCCTAGCCTGACACTTAAATGAAGCCTTAATATACCTCTTACATCTCTGCACTTTTGCTCCTGCTGTTCCCGCTGCTTTGTTCACCCCTGCCCAAATCCTCCTCATCCGTCAAGGCCCATTGCAAATGCCAATGCTTTCATGAAGTCTTCTCTGCTTGCTTTGTCCATGAGTGATCTCAGTTCCTCTGAGCCTGAGTCTTCCCTCAGCATTAACCAATTTACCTTTGGGTGGTCCTCTAGGCAGACTAGGAGCCCCTCTATACAGCCTCCCCCCCACACAGGTCTGGGGTTTTCCCAGACTGGGTTGCAGCATAAGCACTCACACCCACACGCCCCTCCAAGCCCTTTGTTGTGACCATATTACAGCACTCGACCCACTGCTAAGGAGCAGATTTTCCTGGATTCAAATCTCAGCTCTCCTACTCACTAGCTCGGTGACCTGGGGGTTGGTATCTAGCCCATCTGTGGCTCAGGTTGCTCATCTATGAATAGGAACAATAATAGTCCCATTGCCACAAGATTGTTGTGAGAATGAAATGGGTTGATGTATGTGTTTCAGACTAATACCCTACACATGGCAATTGATGCATGAGTGTTTGCCACTGTTAGTATTTATACTGCTGTTATGACCAGGAGAATGCAAAAAGGCACTGGACACAATCTCTGTCCCTGAGCAGATGGGAGTCCGACAGGAACAGGAAAGGGGTTTATATCTGTAATCTCATAAGGAAACTGAGGCTGCAAAAGGTGGCATGAATCCCCGGAGGGACCACAGCTCTAAATGGTGGGGCTGGATTTGGAGCCAGGCCTGAGGCTCCAAAGTCCACGCTCTTTCAACAAGCCCGAGCAGCCTCTCAGTCTAGCAGCGAGATAAGCCTTGTACACAAATAGCTGTGATCCAAGGTAGAAAGTGATAAGTGCCAAACAGGGATGATAAAGGCTCTTGGAGGGCGGGGGCTTGTTCACCTCCAGGGAGAGGGGGGTGGGGGCGTAGGTCAGAGCAGGTTTCTGAGAGTAGGTGGCATCTGAGCGCAGCCGCCAAGGTGGAAAGGCTGAGTGGGGACACTTTCCAATTGGACGGAAGACATGGGTCACTGTGTCCACAGTACCTGGCACAGTGCCCAATGTGTCCTCCAGGCCCTAGAAATATATGTGGGAGGTGAGGAAGAAGGGAAGAAGGGAGAGGGGGCGGGGAGGGCAGAGAGGGAAAGTGAATATACCCTGGCCCCACTTGGTCCAGTAACTTCCCTCCTCACAGAGAGACAGGGTCAGTTCCCCCAGTTCTCTGAAGGGCTTCCTGGAGCCGAGGGTTCCCGTTGTCCTCTGACACCCCAGAGAAATAGCTCAGGACACCCAGGCCAGAAGTCCTGACAATAGGTGTTTTGCTCAATACCAGGAAGAACTTTCTGACAAGTCAAGCCGGACATGGCTTTTCTGAGGGGTGGAGCAGTGGCCAGCTCCAACCGGCTCACAAGAGCTGACAGATACATTGTAAGGCCTGTGTGAGCTGGTTGATGTTCAAGTGGCAGCCTGAAATTAACCATGGTGGGAGTATTTACACCGTGGAAATTGGTCAATGCTATAAATCAGGTTTTCCCCTCTTTGGAGAGCCAGGTGTTATACATTTACCAGCACACCACTAGGCAGCATCTGCTCTATGAGGCAGCAAGCACCCATTCCCAGGAGGATGCTAGCAGGCACAGTCACCCGCTGGAAAGAATGAGGCTGGGGGCTTCTTCCTCAGTGAGGAACTCAAATGGGATGACCTCAGTAGTCCTTTTCTGGCCCTGAGAGCCTATGAAATGTCAGGTTAAAAAAAAATTAATCAGGCTAATCATTTATGCCAGGAAATCATTAACCACTTGACTCAGAGGCTGGGAGTAGGGAAGGGACCTCAGCAAACGTGAGAAGACCACATACTTGCAAATGTCACAGATGGAAAACCTCATCCAACATCACATGAAGAATTAGGGCAACACTGGGGCTAGGATCTGCATCTGCAGCCTCCCAGCCGGGGCTTCTTCCAGCGCATTGGGGCTGGTACAGACGGAGATTTTCCACCCAGTTTGGTGTGTGTCACCTCATCAGGATATAAGCCTGTGACAGCATGGACCACCCATTTCATTTACTGTTGGATCCCCAGCGCCTGGTCTCATGCTTGGCACATTGCAGGTATTCAATAGCTATTAGTTGAATGAATCAGTGTGTCTGGGATCCTGCCTTCTGGCAGCATTTGGAGAACTGAGACCATTACTACCCGGGTCTCCACTCCTGCTTAGTGATATGGAATCAAGAGACCAGTGTTCAAATACCAACTCTGCCCTTGCCTGTATGACCTTGGCCAATCCTCTGGCACCCTCAGTTGATTCCTCTGTGGAATGGGTTGTGCAATCTATGCCCGCATCTTCAGGCTACTGTGGCACTCAAGTGAGACATAAAGTGCTTTTCATAACTCTAAAGTGCTGTGCCCACTGGAATAAGCAGGGAGCTCCAAAAGCTGGCTTTGATGACAGGGCCAAGCCCAAGGGTTCTAGTGGACAGGTTGCTATTCTCAGGGCTGCTGATTAGAGTAATATGGGCCTGACCAGCTTGTGATGGGGAAGGGTGTGTGTTTGCAAAAGGGAGCTCAAGGTTTTAAAAGGGCAGGTACAGGGGAATAAATGACAATAGCCAGGGAGAGTTTGGGGCACCCTTTCCCACCTAAGACCAGTCTCTTGGAGCAGAAGGGACAGGTGAACCAGTGAGTTTATTTTTATTTACTGGTTGACTTTAAAGAGAGAGAAAGGGGGACAGAAAGGAAGGAGAGAGAGAAAGAGAGACAACTTTGATTTGTTGTCCCACTTATTCATGCATTCATTGGTTGATTCTCATATATGCTGACCTGAGATCAAACTGGCAATGTTGATGTATCAGGATGATGCTCTAACCAACCAATACCCAACCAGGGCTGAACCAGTGACTTTATTTTTTTTTAATATGTATTTTATTGAATTTTACAGAGAGGAAGGGAGAGGGACAGAGAATTAGAAACATTGATGAGAGAGAAATATGGATCAGCTGCCTCCTGCACACTCCCTACTGGATATGTGCCCACAACCAAGGTACTTGCTCTTGACAAGAATCGAACCTGGGACCATTAAGTCTGCAGACTGATGCTCTATCCACTGAGCCAAACCGATTAGGTCTGAACCAGAGACTTTAAAAGCCATTTTTGTGTCTCTGCCAAACTGTTTGTCTCCCCCTTTCCCCCCCACCCCGCCACTGCTTCCCCCCACCCGCCCCTATCACCCCCCATCCCCCCCGCCACCCAGTAACCCCCAGGCCTTCACCACTGTAAACTGCCTTAATGGGTGAGCATGGACTGGCACCTACCAAGCCAGAGGAAGGGGAGGATGGAAATTCCTGGCATGTTCTGAAATCAAACCAGTGTTCCCAATGATTCCATGGAGGTAGGATTTCTGCCACTCTCCCCGGTGCATCCGAAGAGCCCTCTGGGAGGGTAGGGGGGACAGGCTGGCAGGAAGGGTGGGAGACAGCTCACCTCAGGGTGTGGGTCAACGCAGAAGGAAAGCAGGGATGGTAGTACTCCTACAGCCCTTTTAAGTCGCAACTGATTTTTTCAAAGAGGGTGAGGGCAGCAGGAAACCCAGAACTGGGGCCAGGCAGGCAGGTGAAGAGGGTTCCCGTGGAGGGGCTGCAGTGCCAGCCCAGGCCCCCAGTGGAAAGCACAATAGAAAGGCCCTGTGTCAGCAGCCAGGCCCCTGGGCGGCCGAGCTCTCAGCTCCATTCTGTTCGGCGGGATTCTAGATGGCACCAGCTGCAGTCAGGGACAATGCCTGGATTTCTTTCTTTCTTCTTCTTTAAAAAAAATTTTAATAGAGGGGAGAGAAGGACTGGAGCCACTCATTGAACAGCTCAGCATCGTGGAGGCGTCTGGGACCAAGTGTCCTTGAAAAAGAGCACAGACACTGAGACCCCATAGCTGGCTGCAAGGTGCAAGGAGGTACAACATGCTGAGGGTGGGGGTCTCAACCCAGATGCTGCCTCGCACTGGTTGTGGGACCTTGCGCAGTCCATGCTTCCCTCTGGTCTGCTTCCCCACAGCCCCTGGCAGAGCTTGCTGTCCAGAGCCCACTCCACATGAACTCCTCTCCTTCCCCCAAATTCTTAGAATGGCATTTGGTGTGGCCAGTCCTTCCTGATAGCTCGTAAGCTCCTGCAGGGCTGAGTCTGGTTCACCCTTGTGTGAGCCCTGCACTGAACCCAACTGCCCTGTCACTGAGCACGATGCTGGCTGGTGGGACAGAGCACTGAGTCAGCCTGCACCTGCATTCTTGCAGGGAGGTGGACTGTGGTGGGGGGATATGAGTACACATCATAAAAAAAAACCTCCTGGACTGGTGAGGTGTCACAAAGGGCAAATGAAACTCCTTCTGCCTCAGTTTTCTCATCTGTAAAATGGATGTTACTCCTCCTCATCAGCTCATGAGAAGGCTAGAGGAGTTCCTGTGTAGGGGATACTTACTCCCCACACACAGTCAGAGTTTGATAAGTAACTGCTATGGTGACAATGACACTGGAGGCAGGGACAGCAGCAGATAGGGGCTGAGACAGTATATCACTAGAATTATCAGGTTAGGATTCTGGCCTGGAAGGCGGAGGGGTGTGTCCCAGGAGGCAGGACCAGCATGAGGGAAGAGTGTGTATAACATGCTGGCAATGCAGGAAGCTACCCAGCTCTAAGGGGCCGGCAAGGGAGGAGGAGCCTTGGGGCTGGAAGACTTTGTCCAGGTGAGGAGGGGAGGTGCTGAGGCTGATAGCTTCTTCCACTCCTCCAGTGCAGAAGGAGACTCCCTCCTCAGAGTGCAGGAGCTATCAGGACAGAGGGAGGAAGCTAGGCCCCTTTCCAGACGTCTCCCTGGCAGTGCTGGATGGAGCACTGGCTCCCAGATTGCTCCTTTAAGGGCACTGGCACGGGGAGAGGGCATGGGAAAGCCACCACCAATGCAGGGGCAGGCCACACCCACCTTCAGAGAGCAGACTCCAGTGCTATGAGGCCATGGGAAAGTCACCACCTCCCTTTGGGACTCAGTTTAGTCACAGGTAAAAGGGCTGATGTGAGGCTCAGAGGGTGAGAGATACCCCATGAAGCAAGGTGTTAAGATCATTGCCTAGTTACAGCTCCCTCTGTGTACACCAGGGGCTGTCTGAGCGCACCCCCTCAACCCCGAATTCCACTCTAGCTCAGTCCAACGGTTGAAGACTCAGACCTGCAGAATCACAGGACACTCAAAGGCAAAAGCTCCACCCAGCATCCCCTGTATGTTCCACCTTAACTTTACAGATGAGGAAGCAGAGTGCAGTGAGTCGGTGATGTGCTCAAGTCTCACCGCCGTTGGGCAGCAACCTGTTGGGGTGAGTGTTCCTGCTCAGAGACAGCTCTGTCTCCTTTCCAGGACCTCCCTTTGGAAGAAGAGGCTGGTAGCTGAGCTGTGTCTGAGACCATAGGGCAGAGCTCTGTGGTGGAAACCGTGAAGACAGCATGCTTGGTAGAAGGGCCTAGAAGAGTTGAGGAGTCTGGGAAGGTGTGGCCTCAGAGAATAGAGGAGCAATGGAACATGGCGAGCAGGTGGACCAGGGCAGCCTGGTGTGCTGAAGGGAATCCACTATTGACGGGACCCAACCACCCACCCTGAGAGGCATAGGCCCCACAGCTGGGCAGTAACCAAATCCTTCTGGATCCACCAAGGCAAGAAGACTAAATGGACTGACTCCCTGTCACCCCACTGCCATGGGGCAGGCCCTGATCATTCCCTGGTAGATGAGTGAGGGACCAGTGCTGGTGCTGAGTGAAGACAAGTCCCCATTCTCAACCCTGAGGCCCAGCCCAGTCCTGAACCCATCCCAGCCACACTGAGCAGGTCACTTAACCTCTCTGAGCTTTTCCTGGGCAGGGGGTGGGAGGCGGGGAGGGAGTGGGGGAGAGAAATTATACTTTCTGGTTTGTGGAAAGGACAGAATGAGAGAGTATTTCCGAAGTGCTTGGCATATAGTAAGCACTCAATAAATGACCTTCCTTCTGCCCCTTTCTCCCTGGCTCTCTTTTGGGAAGTGAGGGGTAGAGAATGAAACAGAGAAGGCAGTCCTGAAGAAGTAGGAATCCACCCCCACACATGCCAGTCCTCTGGTCCCCAGCTCATGGAGGGGTCCAGGATGAGGCTGAACTTCCCGCACCCTGCACAGGTCCTCTGCTTTGCCCCAGGACCTAAAGCCCCCCACCCCTGCCTTCCTCCTGGCTCCCTGCTCCCTTGGTCCAGGCCTAACCAATGGCCACTTCCCCACTGACAGCTCCCAGACCTAAGGAAATTAATAGCACTCAAGTCTGCTCTCTGAAGGTGGGTGTGGGCCTGCCCCTGCATTGGTGCTCACAGGTTGACCCATGTAACTTGTACCTTCCTGATAACACTGAAGCTGCCTCTGTAGATAGGTGATTTGTGGGTCTGTTCTAGCTGAATAGGACCAGTTTCCTGCTCTTAGTGGGTGAAAAGTAAAGCACTTTCCTCACTGCTTCACCCCCAGAGATCCAGGCATACGGAGGCCAAGGCCCAGAAAGCAGACTCAGGACTAACAATCCTCAAAGAAGTCTGACCACTGCCATAAACCTTGCCCTTGGTTTATGGAAGCCCAGAGAAGGCTAGCAACTTGCCTAGGATCACACAGAGAGTGGATGGATGAGGATGCAGAACTGGGGCTGAGAGGCCAGAAGGAACGTTTGTTAATGAGAGTCTTATTTCTAATCAGGATTGACCTTGGCCAAGTCACTCAACAATACACTCTTCTCTGAAGGGGAGATGGTAATAGCACCTAACTCGAAGCAATGCAAAAATTCAATAAGTTAATGCTAAGAGGCCTTCATCAGAGTACCCAACACACAGTAGGTACAAAATAATCATGGCTTCTTCCCAGACCCCACAGGGATCCAACCTGCCTTATTCCTCTGAAAGATAAATAGAGTCATCAAGGGCATGAGCCCCAAGAACAAGAGCTGAGGGTTCTCAGGAAGCTTGGGCCCAGATGAGATTTCTTTGTATTGCTGCCATCAAGTGTCATGCTTGCCCAGTGGGAAGAGTTGGAATTTTCTGAAGCTCCATGCTACAGAGTAATGGGTCTGCTTTTGTGCTGGGCTGGGCTCCTCTGCCATCTCTAGTAGCTTCCTAATTTTCAGATGTAAAGGGAATTGGGTGGGAGTGGGGTGGGAGTCTTCTGGTCGGGAGCTTTTAAAGATGAGTGATCATCCCAAGGTCACCTGCATCCTCTACCTCCTGGAAGTGGTGAGCCCTCACACTCACAGAGAAATGTTCAGAGGATGAAGCATCCTGGCCTAGATGGTCATCAAAGCAACAGGAACTGGTCTAGATTCTGCCCTTCAGGTCCTTAACCATCAGACACTCTGCCCTGAGGTTTTGGACATGGGTGAGGGTGGCACTGTGGTTGTAGCAATGCTATGAATTGCTAGGAGTGGAGGGCAGCTGTGGCTCCAGCCACCATTTAGCAAGCTGAGTTCCCATCTGCCAGCTCTGGGTCAGGCCAAGGGTTTCTCAGGTTTTTCTTTGCTTACAAAACTGGCAGAGGCTGAGAGGGAGGGGCTTCCTCCCACAGGAATGTGCTGGGCTCATGCCTCCCTGGTGTCCCCAGAAGTCTGGAGCTTTCATACCATCCATCCTCTCCAGGGATGTTCAACAGCCACCTGTGCCAGAGCAGTGAGAAAGCAGTCCATGTGACAGTTCGGAAGACTGAGGCCCAGAAAGGAGTGCCTTCCCTGCACCTAATGGCACAGGGAGGCAGGATTTCCCCTGGAAAACCAAGCAGTCTCCCGGCATCCCCACACCACCTCGTCCAGTGGACCTGAGCGGCAGTCCTCTGAGCCCTCAGGAATCCAGGCTGAGTTCTCGGGCTGTCAGGCTAGCGCAGCTTTGAGAATGAATTCAGGGCTGGCAAATTCATTTTGCCTCCTCTCCCTCGGCGGTTTAAGGAGTGATCTCGCTGGCCCTGAAGGAGTTCAAGCCAAGGTCAGAGTTGTTTAAAATGGGGCCAAGGAGGGTACTCAGGCCTGCTCCCGCATTGGCCCAGGGTCCGTGCTGATCACTGCCCAGGAGGCCCGGAGCGACCTCCGAGTGTTCAAGGCACATCCGCACTCCCAAGCGGGCCTCGTCCATCAGGCAGCAGCCCGAGCGGAGCCAGGACATCTTCCGCTCCTCTCAGGCCCTGCGGGAGACCCCCGCCCGGCCGCCTCCCGGTGTCCGCCCCCGGTGGTGTCATTGTTCTCTGACGTCACGCAGCGGCCCCGCCCCTCGACCCCCACTCTCCCTCACCCCACCTCCAGCTCCAGGCGCCCAAGACCCTGCAGCCTCCCAAGCCGTGGCCCAGCAGGACTCCCCCCGCGGCCCGGCCGGGGCTGCGCCCCCTTGCGCTTTCCCCAACTTGCCTTTGTTATTCCAGCTCCATTCCTCGCCTCGCCTCGCCTCTGACACCGCGGCGGACTGCAAAACATGGAGAGCGGAGTCCCCGTCACACCTGGAACCCGCTCCGGGAGCGGGGCTGAAGCCTCCCCGGCTTGTGTGGGGAGGGAAGCGCGTGCGGGCGCGCGAGTGTCTGCGTCTATGTCCAACCCGTGCTGCTCGAGCAGCGATTATGATTTGGGACTGAGGCACCATGAGTGGTGGGCTTGAGGAAGGGGTGTGGAAGAGGAAGGGAGGAGGAGGTGTGTTTGTGTGTGTACGTGAACGTGAGGATTTAGTGCACAGGGTAATGTTTTGCTTTTTGAGTGCATGTGTGGCTGCACACCGGTGTGTGTAAGCATGTGAAATTGCGTGAGTCAGTGAGTGTGCTTGCTATGGCCGTGCACACACATATTTGTTAGGGTAAGTGTGCGTGTTTGCGTGTGTACGCGCGAGGAAGCGTGCTTGCAATACTGAGTGTGGGCGCCAATGTGTGTGCCATTTGTGTAGGAGTTTCCGTGTGGGTGGCAGTGGACGTGAGCGCCCACTTAGATGCTCTCAGGGGTGGATTTGCGAGAGCAATGCCGCGAGTGGGAGCACCAAACTGCGCCGTGTGAGTGCCAACACTCTCCGCAGACCCAAAGGCGGTGTCCAGCTCGAGACTGAAGTCTGTGCCCGGGTCCGGACGCCTCCACCCTTCCCGCGAGTATTGTGTCCAGAGCATTCCCTAGGGTCTTCAGGGAATCTACACACCCCCGGATGCAATGGGTGCCCGAGACAGACCACGCGCATCTTTCCTTCCCAGCCGTCGGAGTGCAGCGCACCAGCCTCCCCCAACATCGCCCTTGGTGGTGGTGGTTAGGTGTCCTCTGCTCGCCCCACCCACCCGTCCCCAGGCTTTGGGAAGAATCCCAAAGCCCCCTGCAGAGGAAGGTGCTGACGACCTTGTTGGCAACTCGCTCACCCCCAATTCGGGGACCTGACTGTGTTCGCAGGCGGGTGTGCATTCCAGTCGGGGCGTTCGACCGAAAGCGGTCACTTCAGTGAACCGGGTGATTTTAGCCCCCTTCCCACTGTGGTCCCTTCCAAGCTCAGCGATTCTCTCCTACTCCAAAGTTGCTGGGATAGAGGTGGGGGCGGTCAGGGAGTAGTGGTGGGAGAAGGTGAGAAAAGGGAGGTGGTGGCTGGGGTGGGGGTATTAACGTGAAGTCCATCAGAGCCAGAGGGGGTGAAGCTTGAAGAGGGCCCAGACCGAGGAGCGGGTAAGAAAGAAAGCAAAAGAAGGGAAAGGAAAGGAGAGAAAGAAAGAGGAGAAAGGGAAAGAGAGCGGAGAGAGCGCCGGAGCAGAGGAGAGCTGAGCGGCAGCAGCGGCGGCGGCTCGGCGCTCCGCTCCATCTGGTATTCCGCACCGGCTTTTGCGGGCGGCCGGCGGCGCGGGGCCCTTTGGAAATAGAATAGCCAATGTAATCTGACACTTCAACTTGCTCGGCTCCGGGCGAGTTGATTCACTTACTCACCCCCTAACGCCGAGTTCCTTTTCACTGTCTGTGGACATTAAACAGCGAGCGGCGGCGGCGACCGGGAGCGAGCGGCCGGGTGGCGGGCGGGCGAGCGGCGACCAGGCGGCCGAACTAGTGAGCAGCGCCGGCGCAGCGCGGCGACCCCAGCCCCGGTCCGCGCGGAACAGGAGCCGGAGCGGAGCCAATCTCGGCGCCCTCGCAGCGCGCCTCCCGGCCCGAGCCAGCCCTGCGCGGCGGCGGCGGCGGCGGCGCGTCCTCCTGCGGCGGCAGCGGCGCTCGCAGTGCCTGGTAAGTTTGAAGCCGGATCAGGGCGCCCGCTGGCCCGAGGCCTTCCTCTGACTCGCCATGGACTCTTGGGGTGCGAGCGTGGGGCGCCCGATGCTTGGGGTATTTCCGTCTAAGGGTCCACTGGGGCTAGGAGAGCAAGGCGGGCGAGTGGCCGGCAGCCGGGCTCCGCTGCGCTCCCGGTGGCGGCCGGGGGCCGAGGCCCAGGCGACCAGCGAACGCCTGGCTGTGCAGAGCCGGCTGGGGCTGCTCGCGGGGGCCGGACTCATCGGGTGTGCGGGACTGGTACGGCTGTGTGCGCGCGGACCAGGTGCCCGCCTCCTGCCGGTGCGCCTCCAGCCTTCCTTCTACACCCCGGGGCCGGGCAGGACCGGGATTCGCGGAAGGAGGGAGGGAACGAAGGATTGGGCTAGAGACACCTCCGTCTCCCTCGCTTCCTTTGCGAAGACGCGAAGTTGTGAGCCCATCTGTACGAGAACCGCCAGGGACCGGGGCGGATTTCGGGGTGGCTAGGGGTGGCGGTATTAAGTTGTGCATCTAAATTTCCAGGGAAAACACACACTTTTGTAAATGGAAGGTGGGGGCGCGGTTAAGTTGTTTGTGTGAATTGTCCGGGGAGACGTGGTGCGCAGCACCGGCGTTCCCAGCCAAGGGGTGTGTTTAGGGGCTTCCTGTAGGTCTTTGGAATCTGGAGGGGCATTAAAGGCAGCGCCTGGATGGGGCTGCCCCGGCCAGGAGGGGAGCCCCGAGGGAAGATATGCGTGTGTGTGCGCGCGCGTCGCAAATACGAAAGTAATTTCCCCGGGTTCTTTCTTCCTCTTCGTCTCTGGCGGCGGCGGCTGCGGTCCCTGGGGAGTGGGAGGCCAGCCGGGGCGGAGGTTGGGGGGCCGGGCCAGGGCTGGAGCTGGGGTGGGGGGCGGGCTCTGGAAGCTTGTTTCACATTCCTGGCGTCTAGGCTGGGGAGAAAACAGTGGGGAGAGCGGCCTCGGCGTCTGGGGCGCGGGCAGCGGGCGCGCGGCGCCCCCTCGCCAGGGACATCTGTCCAGGAAGCCAGCCGGGCGGGGGGGAAAAGGCCCGGTAAGGAGGGCAGGCTCCCCGCCCGGAGCAGCGGGGGCGCGGGCAAGGGGCGGCCGCCTTCCCGGCCATTGTGCGCCAGCAGATTTTCACGGGAGACTGCCCCGGAGCCTCCGGAGAAGGACGGGAGCCGGCCTCAGCCCTGGGTTTAAAAGACACTCCAGGAATGTAAACAACCCGGGCGGGAGAGCGCCGGGGCAGCCGCCCTGAGGGGCTGCCCGACAGTGGGGCCGCCCGGCCCTCCCCCTCTACCTGCCCCAAACTTTTCTTCCTCTGCTTCCCTTACCACCTCTACTCTCCAGTGGGGCACAGAGCGAGGGCCGGTCCCCAGGCGCGGGCCCAGGGCCGGGCGGCCGGGCGGCCGGGCCCCTGCTTGTGTGTCCAGAGTTGCGGCTGCGCCTCCCTGGGAGCCGCCAGCTTCCAGAGTAGGCAGTGCCTGAGTAACTGGGGCTCCGAGAGCTTTCGAGCTTGCTCGCCTGCCTGCCTGCTTCCCTCCCTCCTTCCCTCCCGCTGCTCCTTCCCCCGCGCTCCCCCTTCTCCTCTCCCCTGACTGCTTTTCCAATGCCCTGACATGAGGGAGGAAGATTTAACTTGGCAGCCCAAACAAATGTTCTCTCAGAGGTCCTCCAAGAAGCTGGCGGCTGGGCTGGCAGGGTGAGGGCACTGCTCCGCCAGCCTTTTCTTCCTCCCTGTTCTGCCATGGTCATTTGGAGCCCCCTGGGTAGATGCCCAGGGCATGGGAGAGTAAGACCCACCACCACAGATTTAAAAGGGTAGTGGGAAGCCTCCTGCGGAAGCCACTGGCTTGGTGCTGGGTAGGAGCCACCGGAGCTGCCTTGTGATGCCAAGGGTTTTCTGGAGGACTTTCTTGAGCAACAGTTTGTCTGCTGCAACCCCGGGACAGGGCCTGGTGGACCAGAGGGCTAACCAGTGCTGTCTCCTCCTCCCTGTGGGTGTGAAGACAGGCTGGTTACACAGGTCAGGGCAGGAGGCCAGAGGCTGTTCCCAGAGGAGCCTGGCTTTGCTTATTTTTGTTTTTTTGAAGGTGGAGATAAAGAGGCAGGCGCTCTGCTCTGGCTGCAGAATGGGCAGTTTGGCTGGTGATGAACTACAACTTGCCTGGTGTTTGTATGGTTCTGGGAGTTTAAAAGTGGCTTGTAAGCTATCTGGGAAGTTTAGAAGAGGGATCAAGCCCCTAATTTTGGCTGCTTTTGGAGGGGGTCCAGAGTGGGGGGAATTCCTGGCCCCTGGCCTGCTTTTTTGCCTGGCCCTGGTAGTGTGGTTTGTGAATGCCCCAAGCCTGTGCTGACCTTTCTTTCTTCAAGTTGAGGATGTTGAAACACAAGCATCAAACAAAAGACACATTGAAAGCTGTATCTGCCTCAGAGCACGTGTGACTTTGGGGCCAAGGGAATGCATTTGGAGGGAGATGGTGTTTTCTTCTGAGTTTTATGATTTGGATTAGGTTTTGTTTTTCCCAAAAGGACAGAACCATCTCCTTGTCCCAAGTCACGAGGTTATGAAATGCTGTTTCCACATGCAAATCTCCAAACTTTCAACTTCTAAGAGTTGGTGGCAGTGACCTGGTGTAGGAGAGTAGGGAAATTTCAAAAGTTTTAAATGGTTTTGGATTGAGTTTTGAGGCACTCAGCGTATAGCTCACAGAGAAAAGTTGGGAATAAGAAATTACTAGACTTACGGGAAATTTTGATAATTAGCCCTGTCTATGTGGAAAAGGAATGCTGGCTTCTTTGTGGGGACAAAATGTCCTTTTTCTTCCCAAGGAAAGAGGGAAGGCCCATCCTCCTCTTAACAGCCAGGAGCAAAGTCAAAGAAGGCCCAGAGACGGTAGGGTTTGGCCACAGAGCCTTGGTTCTCTCCCTCTCCTTCTCCTTCTCTCCTCCCCCCCCCCCCCCCCCCCCACACACACACACACACATACACAGTCCCCTAGCAAGTCACACAACGTTATCTCCATTCCTGGTCCCCAGAGATGGGCCTCCACTGGACAGGTATCCATTATCAACTGACCCTGGAAAATTGCAGAGGGAAGGACTCAACTCATATGAGCTGCAGACTTCACTTTTCCCTGATTGACAGAGATGGGAGGTGGATAAGGAAGGCAGACACTTTGAGGCCTGCTGTGTCCTAAGAGTTTTGTCACAAGAGTACCCGTGTGTGAAGCCACTGATACTAAGTTCTCTGGCCTTGGCCAGAGTCCAGCAGACGCTGTGACCCCAGCCCAGGGAGAGACGTTGCTGTAAGAAATTCAGGAACCAACAAGTTAATTTCCGGAAGCTTCTTTGGGCACTCTGTCACGGAACCAGGAAGCAGGGCCTGCCAGGCCATGACTGGGTCCCCTACGTTTTCATTCACAACTTTGCTCCCGAGGGCTCTTGTCTGGCTTCTATCACTGCTTCATCTTTATGAGGTTCCTTAGGTTTTGTATGGACAACAAAGGCTGGGCTGCTGTAATTACCCTGGACTTCGCTGTAGTCTTGCCTAGTGACAACTCTGGCCTCTCAGCAGGACACTGTGGCCTCAGCCCACCCTTTGGGGGTGGGGGAGAGGGTACTCTTTGTCCCTAGAACCCCTGAGGATGAAGAGAGACAGAGCCTAGTCAGGGATGTAAGCTCCAGGGAGGATTCTAAGGTATGAGGTTGAGCCCTGCCCTCAGGGAGGATAAAGGGAGGCTAAAAAAACAGCCCCAGGCACAGGCTCTGGAAAAAAAAAAAGTCCAGAAATCCGTGTGATTATGTGGGTCTTCCCATTACCTGAGGCGATGGGGGAGAAGTGTTAGGAGGCTGTAGCTGGCTGGCTCCTTTGGGCCAGTAGCTTCACTCTGCTGGGCCTCAGTTTCCTAATCTGTAAAATGGTTCCAAAGGCAGAACCCCTCTCACCCACTTGGTTGCTGTGAGGATGAGACAGATGTCACACAAGAGTTCTGGGAGTGTATCACCCAAAGTCCTGGCAGGCTCTGGGCACAGAATGGATGGAGCACGCAGGGTTTGGATTGGGGTGCTAGAAGCACTTTCCAGGAGCTATTCTCCCACCCAACCTTCCAGACAGCTTATCTAGCCTTGGGTTGCATGCCCCCCATGACAGGGCGCTCACCACCTGTGGGCAGCTTCTGCCTTCAATGGACAGCTCTGGCTGTCAGCATGGTCTACTGCATGGCATACCTTCTGGAAATCAACACCTCCTGACCCTCACTCTGCTCCTGCAGATCCCAGCTTTGTTCTTTGTGGAATGATCAGAGTCAAGCCCCCAAGGATGAGGGAGGCAGAGGCTGACTGGGCTGTAAGCTCCAGGCATATTCTGAGGTTGGACCCTGCCCAAGCAAGCCACGCTATTATGGGGGGGAAGGAAGTACATCCTTAAAGTGGCTGCTTCCAGCCTTATTGGGTGTGACCTGTGGGGAGTGGGGAAGGGTCTGCTCAGGGGGTCACCGTCCTCATCTTTGTGTGCTGGGTTTGCCTCTTGGCACTTTCTCTCGTTGGCTCTGGGATGAGGAGAAGGAAGGAGATACATACAGGGGTGGGGTTTGGTCAGGTCCCAGCATTGTTGCCATAGGTATTTCCTGGAGCCCACAGTGTGAGGACTGTGGCCAGTGAGACCCAGAAATGTGTAAGTCGGTTCCTGTTGCTTCGGAGTTTCCAGCCCAGTCAGGGCAGGAAGATCGGTCTAAATAAATAATTAACCACTACCAGCTGGCTGCCTGCCACGGGGCGCGCGATTCAGCAATAACCGAGGCCCTTGCCTTTGTGTGGCACTGGGTGGATTTGGAAGCACTCTCCAACTTTGACTAACCCCAATAATAACAGTGCTGTTAGCTACTATTTGGAATTACCCCCATTTAACAGAAGAAAACTGAGATTTACAAAGGTGACATGGCTATGACTAAGCCAGGACTCAACTTCAGGCCTTACAGATGCCACCACTCTTGTGCTGCCACCTTCCCAGCCCACTGACCAGACAGGACCCAGATGCAGAGGCTGCCCGGGACCCCGAGAATAGGGGTGGGGGCCTTAGGTTAAGCAAGAGGAGCTGTGCCCAGAAAGGGCCACAGGTGGGCTCACCTGTTCCTGCTCCCACTCACAGCCCACCCTACCTGCAGCTGTGCCCCTGAGCTTGCTCTGCGCCCCAAATCCTTCCATGACTTCCCTGAGTTGCACATGTTTGTGCATGGGCCTTCACCACCATCCCTGGCTCTGGATCAGGAAGCAGAAATGTTTTTAGGCCCCAGGTTCCTGTGCAGCCCAAGGCTCTTCCCTGGGCTGCGATGGTTTCTATAGATACAGACCTTGACTCAGCCTGCCCCTCCTCTGGCTGAGTCAGTGCCCAGGCCCTGTGGGGTAGCTGCCCTGTGGGAGTTCTTGGGCTGCTTCTGCATAGCCTGCTTGCTGCTAGGACCTGTGCCTGCTTTTCTGTAGCTCATCTGAGTGCCACCCCAGGAGAGGGCTGCATTGGGTGGGGTCCAGAGTGGGGAGCAGCTGGGCAAGCTGGGCTGGCATCTCCCCGGGAAGCCTGGCCCAGTTTGGCACACCTGCACAGGTAATGATTGTGGCCTGGGAGGGCCCTGGGCCCCACCTGTCAAGCCCAGCTGCTGGGGTTACTGCAGGATCATGCTGGGGGAGGCCAGGGTGTCTGAGCTAATTAGATTTCTTAGATTTCAATGCGCCCCTAATCCTGTTAGCCCGGCTGTAATTGTAACCACTTGAAGGTTTCAACTGTGGCAGGCTGTTGAGGACAGACGGTGTGGGGACTCCACTCTGCCCCAGCCCCAGCTTAGACAGCCGGCTGGGGACTGGGGACTCCTTCCCAGGTCTCTGGGGTGGGGCCTGAGTGGTGGTAGTAGTGTAGAATCTTAGCATCACCCACTGTCAGAGCAGGCATGGCCGATAGATATTGTCGGCTTATACCCTTCACTGGACACTTGAGGAAACTGAGTCTGCCTGGCTCAGGGCCTCAATGGCTGGAAGTAGCAGTGTATCCGGGACTTACATTGGTCTGACTTTGTGATCTTTGTCCCTGGAAAATTCAGGGCAGGTCTGGAATTTGCCCAGGAGCTAGCGGACCCTCCAGATGTGTTTTCCCCAGAAATAGGGGCTGGGGACTTCATTGGCATTATTTATGCTCTTTCCACTTCCCATTGGCATTACCTCCCCCCCCCCCCCCCCCGCAACACACACACACACACACACACACACACACACACACTTCTCTCTCTCTCTCACTCGAATTCTGGGCCCACAGGATTGCAGCCTCTGCTGGCCCGGGTGTCTGCAGAGAACCAATGCCTGCCTCTCCCAGGCTCCCAGACATGGGGGCTCCCCTCTGCCCCACAGTCTTTCCCAGATTTTTGGTCTCTTGGAGGGTCCAATTCAATGCAGATAATTACTTTGCCAAGAAAACAGCAAAGCTATTCTGATGGGGTGGGGGTGTTGTTAAAATATAATCTCTTACAAATTTATTTATTTTTTTGGTGTCTGGCTTTCATAGGAACTGCACCCATTCCCATCTTTTTTCCTGCCCTACCCCAGTTCTCATCTCTCAACAATTCCAGCCATGCACCAACAGCCATGACAGTTGTGGTGGTGGTGGTGGGGCCGCGGGGGGCTGTGCCACCTCAGAACCCCTACCCTGGAGTATCCCACCCAGAAGTTACATGGTGTCCTCCTCTTCCCTTTGGAGCACTGGGGAGAAAAGTGTGAAACTTCTGTCCCTCCGAAGCCCCAGGCTCTGAGTTTTGCCCCCTGGTTGCCTAGTCCAGTGGTCGACAAAGTCATTAGTCAACGGAGCCAAATATCAACAGTACAATGATTGAAATTTCTTTTGAGAGCCAAATTTTCTAAACTTCTTCTAACACCATTTCTTCAAAATAGATTCGCCCAGGCCGTGATATTTTGTGGAAAAGCCACACACACTCAAGGGGCCAAAGACCTGCATGTGGCCCTCGAGCCACAGTTTGCCCCCCTTCACTGGCTTAGTCTGACTTTACTTTTCTAACCCAAGACACAACTTTGGAAACAATTGGCCATATACAAGGACAGTGGCGAATTAGTGACAGAGCCAGGCCTGGAACCCTGTCTCTTCAGCCCATTAGTTCATTAAACATTTATTGAGCATGTCCTGTCGGCCAGGTGCAGCCCTGTTGGCCCCCCTCCAGAGCTTGGACTGACTGTTGCTCCTGTTGTTGTGGGGGTTTTTAAAAATATATTCTTATTGATTTCAGAGAGGAAAGGAGAGGGAGAGAAAGATAGAAACATCACTGATGAGAGAGAATCATTGATCGGCTGCCTACCTGCATGTCTCCTACTGGGGATCGAGCCCACAACCCGGACATGTGCCCTGACTGGGAATCGAACTCTGACGTCCTGGTTCATAGGTCAACACTCAACTACTGAGCCACGCCAGCCAGGCTGCTCCTCTTTGACTTGGGAAGGGCCAGCTGAACAGAGGATGGGGCTCATCTCTGAAGTCAGGGTCAGAAATAAGGGACGTTTTCAGCAGTACCCCAGGTCCTGCCCAGCATCTCAGTATATATTTAAAAGTAATAGAGGGTTGGTTGCATTGCAGATTTGAAGGAAGTAAGACTTGAACCCTCTAGGGAGGGTACAAGGTGTTCATCTGCCTAGGCCTGTTTATTCCAAGAAGATGGGTGGCTTCTTCCGCCTGCCCCCCGCCACGTGCCTTGCTGCCTGGTTCCTGCTATCACTTCCTCTGTGGGTGGAAAAGCAGAGAAGGAGCCCTCTTGTCCTCCCTGGGAGTCACCCTCCTCAGGCCCAAGTGACAGGATGTGAGGAAGAGTCAGTGGGCTCAGGACAAGGGAAGAGATGCCAGTACTTGGCCTTTGCCCGGTTTTCTGGTTCTCCCCAAACTCACACCCAGCTTCCTGGTGAGTTGGACTGAAGCTGGGGAATAAGGCAGATGTCTCAGACCAGCTAGCACCCTGGCTGAGGGACAAAGTGGGCACAGAGACCTGGTGGGTCCTGAAACCCTTACTTGGCACTTGCACGTGGGGAGGGCCCTTGAAGGATCTATGTCCAACCTTCTTGTTTTGCAGGTGGAGGGACCCAAAGCCCAGAGAGATGAAGGGACTTGCGGAGGTCACACAGTGAGGTAGCTCCCTGCACCCCGCTGTTTCATCAGGGTGGGGCTGAGAAGACTGGGTGGGGAGAGGTAGACGTTTCTATTGATGTGCTTTGGGGCTCCTGCTGTTGTTTACATCTTTAAAACAACTTGCCAGAGTCTCCCCTGTATCACAATAGCCAGCATTTCTTGGGCAACTGTTTTGTTTTAGGCTCTTCTTAGACTGCCTGGGTTCAGCTCTCAGCTTTGCCCCTGGTGATCTCTGTGACTATGGGCAAGTTAGGGTTACCTTCTCCAACTGTGGGCTCCACATCTGCAAAACAGGCTTATTAACAGCATAAAAATAATATACTGCCTTCCCCATAGGTTGAGGAGATGGAGCACAGATAGTGCCTGGCACACATAGGTACTCAAGAAATGGTAGCCTCAGTCATGGTCATGACCATTGCTCCCATGGCACCTAGTGCAGCAGTTAGCATTGCATTACCTCCAACTTACAAATGAGGAGACTAAGGTCAGGTGAATTGCCCAAGGCCACCTGGTATCTCAGAACCGACCGAAGCTGGCCTGGGATCCCCAGCCCGGCCATTATTCATAGTTTCCCTTTGTAGCAGAAAGGGCTGCTGGCAGGTAGTCTCTGAGCGCTTAGAGATCTGCAGACCTGTGTGCCTGCCTCAGCACCTTGCTTTCTCACCTGTAAGTGGAGGCCAGTTATGCTACCTCCCTCTCGGTCGGTTCCTTTGTGGAGCAGAACACGGAGGGACTGAGCCTTGTCAATCAGAATTGCTATGAACTGGAACTATCGGACCTTCGGCGAGTCACAAATCCCTCCTGGTCCTCAGTTTCCTCATCTGAAAATCTTGAGCTAAGACCATTTAAAGGTTTCTCAGAGTGGGTTCTCGGAGACCCTTGCCCACAAAAGGGAGGAAAGTGGATCACACTCTCCCTCCCCTGGGAACCCTTTGGCTCACCCAGTGTTTCCCAAACTCCAAGATGCTCTTCTCACCTCCCTTTTTAAAAATAATATATATTTTTATTGATTTCAGAGAGGGAGGGAGAGGAAGAGACAGATAGAAACATCAATGATGAGAGAGAATAACCGATTGGCTGCCCCCTGTGCACCCCACTCTTGGGATGGAGCCCACAACCCAGGCATGTGCCCTGACTGGGAATAAACCTCGATCTCCTAGTTCAACCATGGCTGGGCCCACCTCCCTTTTTTATATAATGGTGCATCTTGGGAAATGCTAGCCAGATGGTCCCTTCCAGCTCTGGCATGGGTGGTGTCCAGAGGATGATTTCTCTGCCTAAGGCCACCTTCCCGGGGTACCGCTCCTGCTGGCGAGACAGACAGCTTCTGCATAGACACCTTGGCTCTTGCTTCTTGACACCTTTCCCCCTCAAAGCTGCAAGTTCTCTGTCACTTTCTCTGGCCTCCACTTCTTTTATTGTTAGCAGACCACAAATCTGTTTGTGGTTGGGCAGTCCCAAAGCAAGGTTCCCTTGGCAGAGGGGTGGCAGCTCTGCCTTGTCCCTAAAGATGGACCTGCCAGCTGTCAGCAGGAAGAGCCTTGAACCCTGCCTGCAGGACCGTGAACCCCTAAACCTGCGTGAACATCTTGGAAAACGTGTGTTTTTCTGCCGAGATGGCCCATGGCTTATGCATATCCCTCAATCAGTTTGGATGCCCCAGAGCAGCGTAAGAACATTGGCTTTTATCCGAGGGGCTAAAATTACCCTGGCCCTTCAGTGGACCTGTTATGTTGTCTCTCCCCTCCTCCTGCCCACAAACCTTTTCATTCCAAGTCATCTGTGTCACCTCCCTAGCCACGGAGGAGGCGTTGTGTACATGACTCCTGCTTCCCTTCCAGCCGGGCTTGTATGAGTGAGGAAACTGAGGCCGAGGGAGGGGAAGGGACCTAACCAAGGTCACTAACAGGAACATAGACCTGGCAATGGAGCAGATGGCTCAGTGCTGGTTGACCTCACTGCTGAAACTGTCCAGTCTTGTGCCCTATGAGATGTGCCAGTGTCAAGAGAAAACACCCCCAGAAGAGTAGGTGGCGGTCAGGGTGAGGGGAGGAAGGCCTGCCCCTCCCTCTAGGAAGGCTAGGCAGGCTGGTTTACTAGTAGGGCTGACCTTCTGTTTCAGGAGGCTAATTTCAACCCTGCTGGCTGCGCTGCCTGTTTATCCCGCTCCGGTTAATGTTTCCTCCTCATGGGCCATGGGCCCACTGACATTTACACAGAGAGGCACTCCGCAGGGTGTACGAGCCACTTGTGAGTCCTTAGCGGGGGGTGTGGTGCCGCTGTTAGTAGGAGAGGCAGCTGGGCCCTGGGGAGAGCTCTGGCCCCAGCTGGGTCCCCGAGCCTGCAGGAACACTGTGTGACCAGGATGAGTCCTCCCCCTGCTCCCAGTCCTCGGGTCCCTGACCTTCTGGGACTCTGAGGAGTAGGCTTTGTGGCTGGCAGGGAGTGTGTCAGGGGCTGCTGTGCTCAGACCCCTGCGCTCCAGGGCCTCCTTGTGCATCTGATCCTGGAAAAAGGGAGGAAACCGCAGGGGCTATTTCTTTTTTTTTTTTTAATTAATTATTTTTTTATTTTTTGCAGTATAACTTATATTTAATAGTAGTACATATGTTTTCCCTCCCCCCCCATTGTCCTCCCCCCAGCCTCCCCTACCCCCCAGCACATGTCCCCACCTGCCCTCCCCCCCCCCACCCCAGTGTCTTGCATCCATTGGTTATGTTCATATGCATGCATACAAGTCCTTTGGTTGATCTCCCCATCGTCCGCCTTCCATCCACCCCAGCCTTCCCCCTTTACCCTGACAGCCTATTCAATGCCTCCCTGCCTCTATATCAATCACTCTCCCGTTTCTTTTCTTCAAAAATATCTTGCCTCTGCATACTAGAAATAAATGTATAAGAACAAAAAATGTTTGAGTCTCAGTTTCAACGTCCAACTGTTCTGAGTCCCAGTTTCAACGTCAAATAGTTCTTTATGTGTACATGTCAGCAATGGTATCCAGATGGTGGACACATCGTGGCAATGCAAGTTCCATCCTCTCTGGTTTGGTCCGCAGGTGCTATTTCTTGTCTGCTGTTGGGGACAGGCTGTGACTGAAAGGAGTTTCCTTAAGGCTGTGAGTGCAGCATTGACTTACCTTCTGCGGAAGTGCTGGTTCCTCCAACGCCAGACTGTGACACCTTTAGTTTCCCTTGTGCTTCGTCTGAGGGTTGGTCCTTGGCAGGAGTAGAGCTGCTTTGGAGGTTGGAATCTTGTAGGCCCTGGAATTCTCAGGGCTTTGTGCCTTGTGGATGGCTGCCCTTCTAGACCACTCCCTAGAGGTGTCTGGGCCAACACAAGACCAAATCCTCCTGCCCCCCCACCCCCACCCAAAGGTTCTAAATACTTCTTTCCCTGGTATTCAGGGGACCTGTGATTTGCAAGACCACAGGGGAGCTTGGTAGTCACCTCATCTGATGCCAGTTATACAGCATCCCCACAGAGCGTCTTCAGGTGTGGGTTTGCACACCTCCAGGGTCAGGTTGCTCCCTGCCTCCCAGCGGCCCCTCCACCTAGGAAGTTCCACCTGTTATGGGGCTGGGAAGGATGCTCTCTCTACTTATCATCTCAAGACCACGCAAAATGTGGTGAACTTTGGTCTCAGAACTCCCTTCCATACTCAACGTCAGAGATGTGTTCCCAGAGGCTTCTCCTCGCTATGCTGAGTGCAAGGCTGGACTCGGCAGAGCAGGCTACCTGGAGGAAGTGGCCTTCCTCTATCCCCTTATTATCTCTGCCTTTGGTGAGAGCCTGGACAGCTTGGAGGCCTTGAGCTCGACCTGGAAACAGTCTAACTCAGATCGTGAAACATGGAAGTAGGCTGGGGAGGTCCCAGCAGTGGTTCATTGGGGTCCCAGGAATGAATGTGGTCCGGCATCTGCTCCTCCAGCTGAGCCAGACATGCCAAATGGTTCCAGAAGGCTGGCATCTTCCTGACTGCTTCTGGCATACTCACCTGGTCCCTTGTTGGGAGGAGGCCAAGGAGCTGTGAGTAGTGCTTTCTCCCTGCCTGCCTCCACTCTCCTCCTCACCGAGCCTCTCTCTGCCCAGCTCTGCTCCCTGCCACTCTGTCAGGGAACACCCTCCCTAGGTGTCCTGAGGCCCCAGAGACTTGGAGTGTCTGCAGAGAGCACTGGATTTGAAGTCTGAACTGCCTCCTACTGACGTCTCCCAGGGGCTGTTGTGGAGTCGGGGGAGGACTAGCACTTGGCATGCTGCACAGTGTCCAAACAGCGGCGGGAATATAATGTTTTATTACCTTGTGCAGCGGTGATAATAGCACAGAAAGGCATTGAAGATCATCCAGGCCAACCCTCTCATTTAGCTGCTGAGTCTGACCCCAGAGAGGCAGAGGTCATCCCAAGGTCAGAGCAAGTCCGTGGCAAGCTAGAGCTAACCCCCAGGCATCCTGACCATCAGCCATGCCCAGCCCCTGCCTTGTCCTTTTGCTGGAATGAGACACAGGGAAGGCCCCCATGAGTGTGGCACTGGCATCTGGTTGGCCTGGTCTTTACTACCCATATCTCATAAAGCTTCTGGACCTTACACCTATGGCGGGGCTAACCAGAAGAGCTAAGCCCGGGGGTCCCCATGAGACAGCGAGCTCCCCCAGCCTGGGGCCTCTACCCTGTGACAGGGTGCTCCCCTTCACCTTCTGGTTCAGACTGGGTTGCCTTGCATTCTGCTTCCTGTCACCTAGAATGGAAATAGGATTTCCAGGAGCCCACCTGAGACCCCTTGCCCAAGTGTCTGGCCCACTGGCTGCAGGATGTTACCCTGGCCTGGGACCATGGCCCTAGTTTCAGCCCTCCCAGGGCTCTGAAGACCCGAAGATGCCCAGACTGTTGGAGCAGGAGGGACCCAACCAGCTTTTCTCATCCTCTTCTCATCCCCATTTCCCAGATTGGGAAACTGAGATCCAGAGAGGGAAGGAAGCTGGCTGCAAAACCAGTAGGATACCAACTCCTCCCACCCTAGCCAGCCTGGCCTCCTTCTGTCTCCTGCGCCCTGAGGTTGATTCTTGGGCTGCCCAACCCTAGTGAATATGGAAACAGGGACACAGGGCAGGTGAGGCCTTGCTTCCTTTTCTGGTTTGGAGCCAGTGCCCTGGGAGGTCAGCACATATTTCCTATGGATGGATCCCCATGTCAGCCTGAGCATAAAGTTTCCTGTCTGTACCTACTGTGTGCCAGGCACTATTTCAGGCCTTGGAGATAGATCCTTGTGTGGGGATACAGAGGCTCTGGTTATATTCTCATAAGTGAGACAGTCAATAAGTCTACGACTTAATATATATTTTAAAGAAAAATAAATTAGGATAAAATGATATAGGGAGGTGAGTGGTAGATTGAGCTTCTTTAGATGAATTGATTAGGGAGGCTTCTCTAAAGAGGCTGCACTTGAGCAGATACAAGCCTCAGGAAGATGAGGTGAACCCATGAACCTTTGGGAGAACACTCCAGGGAACGTGCACAGCATGTGCAAAGGCCCGGTGGCAGGATCATGCCTGCCATGCTCTAAGAAAGGCCGGGAGGCTAGAGTGGCTGGGGGAGGGGGAAAGGGAAGCAGATAGAGAGGAAGTGAGGCGATCAGGGACCAGATCACAGAGGGCCTTCTGCAGCAGGGGAAGGGCTCTGACTTCATGCTCAGTGATTTGGAAGCCGCTGGAGGATTTTAATGAAAGGATCGAGACTGTCTGAGATGCCCTCCATGAAGGTCCCTCTGGCTAGTGAGCTGAGAATAGATTGTAGGGACAAGGGTGGAAGCAATGAGCCAACTCGGCAGCTTTTACAAGAATCCAAACGAGGATGTTGGTGGTCCAACCTTGGATGTGTTTTAAAGTTTGACCAAGGTTATGCCCATCAGCACACGGGAAGTGCCTGTCTACCTCCACAATGCAGGTTGAACAGTCAGTGTTGGAGAGCTGGCCCAGGTCTCCAAGTCCTGTGGGTCCAAGCACTTTTCCTTGTATGCCTGTCACCTCCCATGTAGCCATAAGTTACTGTCATAAGATGCCCATTTAACAATTGGAAAAACAGAGGCATGGTGAGGTGTTCCTTATACACTTGTAGTTTTGTCATGCTACATTTGGCCTCCACTATGAGCCTTCCATTCATCTCCAGCACTTTCATTTCCTCTACTTCATGCACTGGTGTTTTCCCACAAGCTGGCACGCTCAAGCCCTTGGGCCTTCGCCTATGTCAGCTTCTTCACCCCCACAGTTTTATCTGGTTAGTTCCGATGCACCCCCTAAGGGCCCAGCTCAAAAGCTGCCAGCTCTGAACTCTTCCTGCCACTTTCAGACACTGGGATTTCTCCCTCCACGGACAATTCTTCGGTTTCTCTACCTCTTGCCCTCCACTGCCTGGGATCAACCGGAACTGAGCCTTGGTCTGTGCCTCCCTGCACATCCCCTCCTTCTTTCCTCTCTGTGTCCCCACAGCCTGGCCCAGAGCCAGCATAGAGGAGGGAGCAAAAACATTTAGTGTATTCCTGGAGCAGTAGCCGGTTACTATGGAAACAAGGAAGTGTTGCAATTTCCCCAACTTTTGAGGTTGGGGTCACAGAGGGCAGCTCTATCTTGGCCCCATAGGATCAACCCAGGATGACCATCCTAGGGTTCTCATTGACTCAAAGTCATCTTAAGCTGGTCCCTTGGGCCTCATTTTCCCATTAGTAACATGGGAGGCGGGGGCACTGGACTGCTTGATCATTTCCAGCTGTAATATCCCATATTTCGGTGTCTCTAACCTCTCCACAGGCAGGCCCTCTGCCCTCTGCCCTCTCTGTGCCTCCACGTCCCCATTTTGTTCATCTCTCCCTTCCAAGAGGATACCTGCCTGGGTCAGGAAACTCCAGAATCGCAGTGTCCACAGCCAGGCAGCCCTGGATAACTAACCTGGCATTCTGTGACTTGTAGAGGCACAAAGAGCAAGCCCTGCTTCCCAGGGTGGCAGCAGGGGGAGCAGGAAGGTGGGCCGGGGAGAAACCAGGCCAGCTCCCTCTGGTCTGATCCTGCACGAGCCTCCAGGTGTCTCCTTCCCTCACCTTGAAGGTGGCAGAGCCAGTGTTCGTACGGTGGGCCGTCTCAGCTGGACGCTGCCCACTCAGCCCCAAAGCCCGCCCGAGGCTGGCAGTGGCGCTGGGTGGGTGGGCAGTGCCTCTTGCATGTCTCTTCTCTCTCCACTTCATTGCTCAGAAGCCAAGAGTTAGCCGAGCGCAAAACCACAGCCTGGCTGCCAGCATCCTCCAGTCCTGCAGCGCTGCAGGGCAGTTCTGGGGACTCCACACCAGCCTGGAGGGTTCAGGCTGGGGAGGCCAAGGGTCCCAGGTACCCAGCATGGGGCCAGGCCCTAAGCCAGGTCCCCACATGCCATTTGTACCTACCATTGAGCTCAGTGGGGAGAGGGCTCAGCCTGAAACCCCAACTGAGTGCTGCTTTAGGAGTGACTAGCCTCCTCCATCAGGCCTGGAAAGAGGGTGACTTGGGATGAGAGCCTGTGGGGCTCTCGGGGCCTGTTCGCTCATCTGTAAAATGGGTGGAGAGTGCCCCCTTCCCCAGGCTGCTGGGAGTGGAGGCTGAGGAAGGCAGTGTGTGCCTAAAAAAACGCTGGTTAGGGCTGCCAGAGGGCGGCAAGCAAGACCTCGGCCAGAGATCCCTGTAAGCATCTTTTTTGAGAAAGGAAAGCCTGAAACTTCAAGAATGAGAATCTGGCTGTACGTGGGAAGCACCTCCCCTCTATTGCTAAGCAGTTCCCAGGGACCTGGCTGGACATTGGGTGTGCCTTCCCTTCCTGTCCCTGCTCCCTGGACGGCTCTGAGCACTGAAAGGGGCCCTGGCCACTCCCATCTACAACACGGATCAGCATCCTGACCATGTCAAGCCCCTAGTGCTCTCTGCCCTTAGTTTCCCCATCTGTTCACTGAGACCCCTTCTAGCTAGGACTCTCATGGAAGCCTGTTTGAGCAATTGTACCTCCAGGCTAGGCGAGGCTTCTACTCCTGCCTCCCCCAAAACCAAATGCTGTCTACTTCATCTTTGCTCACAAAGTTCTCACTTTCCTTACAAAAGGGCCTGCCAGCTGTCACCAGGGCTTTAGCCTTTAGGTGGGCAGTGGCCTGAGTCCCCCAGCTCCTCTTGATTGGCATGCCTCAGTTTTGTCACTGCCTCCTTCTGGGGTTCTCAGGTGGCCCCCTCTGTACTCCTCAGGCCTCCATATGCTCCCCTCTAGACTGTCTCCTCCACAAAGGTACCAGCTCCATCTCATGCCTATATCAGATGCAGAGCAGAGAAGGTATTCATTAAAACTCCAGGAGCAGGATGATGGGACGGAGACCCTCAGCTGTCCGGACAGTTCAATTTTCTCAGCACATGGGTTCCACTCTGCTGTATTCACTTGCTGGGTTTTTTCTCAGTATATAGGATTTTTTTTAATCAATTTTTTCGTGAGCTCTAAGGCCAGGACTGCTTTTCTATACTTTTGATCAACCCCCCTCTTTCCAAGAAGATGCTTTCTGACTTGTGTTTTTACATTTACTTTATTTACCTGGTTTGAGCAGCTACTTTTTTTTTTTTTTCTGTTTTGGATTCCATATAGTAAATAATGCCACCTCTCGTTTGATTCAGATTTCACATGCCCAAGAGGCAGCAAGGTTAGTAAACATACTGCACTGTTTCTTCTCTGCTTTGTTGTGTTTTTAGTTTGTGTATTAGATTTTATCTGACTTTTCTTCCTGCCTGAGCCCTGCCACTCTGTCTTCCCAGGGCTTGCTCAGAGGCACTGTGTCTGCTAGGACTGCCAAGTGGGATAGTGTAGGTTGCACCTTATACAACTTTTGGGCATTGACATTGTAGTCCCCATACTTTGTACATATAGATTTCTAGTGAATAATGGCAAAGTGTTTTGAGGAAGGGGAGCCTTGTTCTCATTCTTACAAAGCCACTGTAAGGACTGGAAGCAGGACTGCCATTGGCCCACTGCCCTGACTGAAACCTGAGAGTCACCCTTGACTCCTCCCCAGAACTGCAGGCTGTGACATTGGGTTTCCACGTCCCCACTGTCCTGCCCAGAGCCTGGCCTGTGGGAGCATGTAATCAGGAAACTGATGCCTTTAGGCGCCACCTTCTGAGTGTTTTTGGAGCCACCCCTTCTCTTCACCACATGCTCTGGCCTCCCCTCGCCTGTCCTCCCTCTACTTGGCCACTAGTGTGACCTTAATGAAAAGCAGCTCTGATCCTGTTACCTCTTCTGCTCTACTTACAACGCCTCCGTGGCTTCCTACCACCTACAGCCTGGTGCTCATTCTCTGGCCCCAGCTGAACTTTCACTTTGTGCTTTGCACGTTCTGTTCTTTGCTCTGTCTGCCTGGTGAACTCCTAGGCATCCTTCAAAGCCCTGCTCAAGCCATGGCTTACCAGATCAAGTGGAGGTTCCTGCCTTTGCCCCCACTCTGCCAGCACTGTTTGCTGACCACTGTCAAAGCCCTCATTTGGCAGGATCACAGCTACCTTCAGGGCACCCCAGCCACCACATTTGGCATCTAGCAAACATTCCAAAATGCTTGCTGAATAGGTGGATGAATAAAAGACTTTTACACTTTATATAGAGCTGATAGGTTTTATGATTTGGGAATCTATCTATCTATCTATCATCTGTCTATCATCTATCATCTTTGCACTCTCGGTGGATGCCTTGGAAGTGACTTGCACACTTTGTTTGAGAAAGAATTAAATAGCTCAGCCCCAGACTCACAGCTGCTTGTGTACACGACCTGAGCCCTTAGCTCCTTCATTTGCCCTACCGTTTCCAATTAGAGCCAGAGGGGTGTTGGGGCCAGGCCTGGTTCCCAGGAGCAGCTCCTAGCCTGGGTTATTTGCCCAAAGCTGCCCAAGTCTGAGGCCGCCTGGGTGTCCGCATGCCCATGTTGCTGCCGTCCCAGGTTGGCTTCCTGGGAGAATTGGCTCAGCAGCAAGAGCCTAGCCAGGGTGCAGCGCCTCTTGGGCAAGACTCCCTGGGCAGGGCCAGGGCCAGGGCTGGAGCCTCATACACACGGCCTACGCACCAGGCGAGTCTGCAAATGGGCTCCAGCTTGCCATGATACTGGGGGTGCGGGGAGGGAGGGCCACCCTTCTGTTGGGTTAACATGGGTGTTCAGACCTGCCTAGACACATCCCTGTGCTGTGTCGGTTAGAGGCGCAGGATGGCATTTCACTGAGCTGGAGTTACCAGGTGTCAGCCAGAGGGTGACAAGGAGGAATGCTTGAGCATCCACTGGAGGGGCTCGGCCCCTTTAGTCTTTGCTAGAAACAGAGCAGAACAGAGATGAACAAAGTGGAGAAAAGGAGGCACAGAGAGAGCAGAGGGCTTGACTGCTGATCTGCCCATCTCTGATGATTTTGTCTCCACCTCAACGTTGGCAGCTCCCTAGGACCTGGGGAGAGTGGGCGGCTGGGAAAGGTGACTTTGCTAAGCCATGACTGAGGTCAGAGCTTCTGGCCTGGCTGTCCTCACTGCAAATGCCTTTCAATCCTCGTCATCGAAGGCAAAGCTAACATCCTTAGGATTACCCATTGTGCACCAGGCCGGGCTCTCTGGTGTGTTGGAGGGTCACGAAGCCCTCAGAAGCAGGTGCTATTTCCACTTTAACCCGGAGGAAGCTGGAACTGGAGTGATGTGCTTCAGACCCCACAGCTGCCCAGGGAAATCTGGTCTCTTTCTCCATGTGACCCCCTTTTCTATTTTTTTTAATGTATGTCCATTGGTACAAATGAAACCCTATGGGCATAGTTACCAGCCCTGTTTCTGACTGGAGGGCCTGGACAGGTATCCAGGCCAGTGCTGCCCTGGAGGTGGTGAACGGTGGCCACGGAACTAGTGGCATTTACTGCTGCTGAGGAGAGCATCTCTGGTCCAGGCTAGAATATGGGTATGTTGCATCGTTTCTCCCACACACAGCTGGAGCCCAGGGGCCTGTGTCAGTGGAGGGAAGTGTTCCCTGGGCACTGTGTAAGCAGAATGAAGGCCACCACAGTCAGAGAACTGGAGATGCCACCCGGGAGCCCAGCATGGAGGGCAGGAGCATCTTTCCCTGCTATGAACTTGCCTAGGGGTTTCTTGTCTTCGGTGATTTCCTCTCAGCTGGCTTTGGTCCAGTGCAGTTGGAGGCCCTTCCTCACTCAAAGGGAAGCAATCCACCCCTCTCCCTGGGCCCTGAAAACCTGTGTCTGCAGTGTTGGATCAGATGGGAGTCAGGTAGAAATTGGGGGTGCTCACCTGCCTGCTGTGTGCTTCCCAAAGGTGAAATCCCATGCAGGGCATGTCAGCCAGATGTGTTCTTCATTTGTAAATAGGATTAACCCCTGGCTGAGGGAGTGGTGGCGGGGGGGACAGCTGGAGCATCACTTCTACCAGCTGCACCTGGAATGGGAACCAACTGGCCATTCCCAGCACATGCTCCAGCTCTTCCTTTTCGTTTGTCCCTCTCCCACTCCCCTAACCCCTCCCCGGCCACCTGCTCCCTTGTCCCCACGCAAACATGTCCATATGTGCACATGTGAGTTCGTGGTTTTGGGGAGAATGGGGACGGGTTGTAGGGAGACAGAGCCCAAGTGAAATTTTATTTCTGTGGTTCTTCTTTCAAGCTGTCACAGGAAATCTGTTTTACGTGTCACTTTGTAAATCATTATGCAGGATTAAGCCTTTTACCAGCTTTTAAGCCTTCTGCAGCCATGGACAGCTCCACCTCTTTCCCCACCTCTTTTTTCCCACCCTGCTTCCAAGTGCCCCGCTGCTCTGGGCACTGGCCTCTTCCCTCCTCACTTCCCTCCTTCATGCCCGATCGGTTACAATCAGAGTGGGGACCTGGGAGATAGCACCCATTCCCATTTTCTGATGAAGAAACAAGCTTAGGAGAGCAGGGACTCCCTGGCCTAGTGTGCACGATGCTCAATTGTTTTCTGAGGCCCCTGACGCAGTGGGGAGGGAGGCCTGCTGGCAGTAAGCTGGGCGCTGCAGTCAGAGAGTTTTCCTTGCCATTCCTTGGAGGAGCCTGGACACTTCTCTCTACCCCATGGCTGTGGCCAGATCACTCAAGAACCAAGGAGAACTCCTGCTCAGGAGATATTTTGAGGGTCAGGGTCAGGGTGGGCAGCCCAGATGTGTTTGCGGCCAGTGAAGGGCCTTCTGTCCCCTCACGGGGTGCAGGGCCAAGGACACAGGCAGAGAGCTGGAGATGGAGGTATGGTCAGGGCCACGCTGGCATGTGGGATCTCATTATTTATTCCTTAGAAACCCTTGCCCTTCTTCAGAGAAAGATTCAGGATGCAGAACAATGACACCATTCGCTGAGATGTCTGGAGATTTTCAGAGTTTGAGACGGCGGCCCCTCCTGCCAGGCCGAGAGCCAGCGGTGTGCACTGTGCATTTCCCAGCACCACCCGCAAGGCCCCGGAGCACTCCGAATGACCAGGCTTGGATGCCCCTCTCCTCCAGCCCTGTTTATCACTGCCTTTTCCATCAGGTTGTACCAGCCTCCACCCAGGCTGGAGGATTCCAACGCTTGTTCCTGCCTTCCACTTGCTGGTAAAGACCCTGGCCTTGGTTTTGGAGGCGGACACTTGCCCAAGCTGCCTCCACCACTGCCGTTCTCAGACCTCCTTTGTCTTGAGACCTGACAAATTAATCACTTGCCTGCAGTTTCAGTCCACCAGGAGACCCACTGGGGTGGCTCCTTGGGGCAGGGCCCTGTACTTGGCACGTGAGGGCTCCCGACGGAGAACAAGAACCTGACTGGGCAGCAGTCCCATAGCTCCTGCTTTCTCTGTCGCAGCCCTCACCGTGCTGGATGGCAACTGCCTTTTTACTTTCCCGTTTCTAGACTTGAGCTCCTTTAAGAAGACCAGACCTTGCCTCTTGCATCCCCTAACATCTTGGTGAGGGTCTGGGGGCACAGGCTAAGCCAGAATTTCTTGGTGGAAGGATGGCTAAACAAATATCCTGAGACCTTGGCTTCAAGGAGTTTTACAGCTTGGAAATTAAGCCTTGGCTACGGGGCAAATCAGGAACAACCTATACTGAAAGTGCCAGAGAAATCCGCTAAGGAATTCCAAGGAGAACATGGACCAAGTGAGAGAAGAGAATGGACTAGAGTGGTCAGGGAGGGCTTCCTGGAGGAAGAGGCTTTAGCTAGGATTAGGCAAGGAGGACATGGAGGAAAGGCACTTCTGGGAAAGGCCTGAACAAAGAAAAGGAATTGTACCTACCTGAGGGTCTGGGGGAGCTCAGCCTGTGCTCATTTCTTCAAGAAGTATCCTGGACCCACTTTCCAGGGGTAGCTGGGGCCCCAGAGGGAATGCACAGTTAGGAGGGAACCCTATATTGGACACAGGAAGGACAGTGTTTTAGGAGATTAATGAGGTAGCAGGGGCTGCCTGGATTGAAGGGGGAGACTAGAACGCTGTTAATAACACAGGTGAGAGGAGCCCTGCAGGTGTACTTCAGAACCAACCAACCTGTGCTGGGTGGGAGGGCTGGTGAGGGTGGCGCTAGGGGGCTGACTGCCTCTGCAACCTGGCCCCGCCCTCAGTGCTGAGAGGGTGAGGAGGAGGTGTAAGCAGCAGCGGGTTCTGAAGGTCTGGGTGCAGGCTGGGCCTTGCTACTCCCTTACAGGGAGAGGTGGCCCTGAGCCTCTGTCCTCTACCTGCAAATGGGGAACTAGAACAACCCCCACCAAGCTCTCTGCTGGCTGCTGTGAGGAGTAAGCCTTGCTCAGGGAAGAAAAGAGCTCTGTGAGCTGCTTTGGTCAGGTCGTTCATCCAGTTCCAGGAAATTGGGGACCACAGTAGCATGCCCATTGCACAGCAGCTGGCCTCCCCAGTTCTCCAGATGGAGGGAGCCTGGGGACCTGAGTGTCATTACCAACAAATCCTCTGCCAGTCACTTCCCTCCTCAGGCCTCTGCTTCCTGTAGTTGGGTCCATGCTGGTCATCCCTGCCTCCCTGGGTGCTGCATTGTGGTCACAGTGTGCTGTGTGCACCGTCGCCAGTGTTCCCTGCTAGGAGACCGAGGCTGGGCTTGCTTTTGTGGGCAAGTCCGGTTGTCGAGACAGCACCTCGATGCCTCCTCCTAGCCCTGATACCTCCACCAAGAGCTCCCCTGCACGTCTCTTGGTCTCTGGGGACTTCTACGTCCGTTTTGCATTTCCTTGCACTCCTACCCACTCTCCAGACACCCTGTATTAGCCAACTGGGCAATGAACCCTTATCAGATGCCTCCACCCCCACCCCACGAGCCCTGCACATGGCTCGTGGCTGTTAACAAACCCCAACACCCGCGGGCAGAGGGGAGGTCAGGTAACTCGCTTTTCTATAAGACAGGTGGCTTTTTTAAAAAACAGATCTTGTTCTTCTGATAAAAGAGCCCTTGAGAGAATGAAGAGACAGTGTATAGGAAACAGCACCCCCAAAGCTGTTTGAGTAAGATGCAGGCAGTTGTGGGGCTGGCCTACCAGCCAATACGACAAAGGCTCCTGGGAACTTTACAGTGGGAAAGGGTAAGGCTGAGAGAGGGACCCTGCCAAAGCCACTGAGTGAGGGCGACTGACTAGGGCTTCAGTGCTGTGCCATTATCTCATTTAATTATCCACGTGCATTATCTCATTTAATTCTCCAAAGAAGCCTCAGGAGGAAGAGATGATTTTTATCCTCATTGAACATACGTTCACAAGTGGAGTGGAGCGGAGCTCGAGAGATTAAGGCCACAAAGCTAGACCGTGTCGGAAGCAGGATTTGAACACAAGTCTCGGATTCTGACCCTTCCCCCTCCTAGGGATGCCACAAGGAGGGCCTCTCCCTGGGCCAGCACTCCTCCGACCCTGCCCCTGGGAGTGCTGTGAGGACAGCTTCCTCTTTCTAGGATGTGTGGGTGCAGAGGGCTTTCTGTATTGGGGAGATAAAAGAGCCCGTTTGGGATGATTTTATCAGCTTAGCAAGCCGGTTTGACTTACAGGAAGAAGCCAATTTGCATTTTGGGAAAGAGTTGAGTGTAAAGGCCGCGGTGAGCGCTGGGTGGATTTATAAATAAACAGTTGGCCAAGGGCATTGTGTGTCCCCAGTTGTACAATGCTGGGCTCATATTGACACCACAGACCCGTTCCGCACGTCACAGCTGCCCTTTGGACAGAAAGGGCCCAATTGAGTGAGAGCACACTGCCAGAAATGCCAGGGAGCTGTCCTCTGAGCTGGCTCCCGGGCAGGCAGGCCGGGTGAGTCCGGCTGCGACTGGGTCTGTGTACTGTGGCTGCTGGCACCGTGGGCAGGTGAGAACCCACCGGTGATGCCACGTGAGGACAAAGAAGGCTGTGAGCACTGGGGCCAGGCAGCCTCCGCTCTTCCCACAGCTGGAACGGAGGCACCTGAGCCTGGTTCCAGAAGCTTGGGCTGCCTGCACCCTGGCCACCACACAGCCTCCGGGACTGGGTCCAACCCTCACTCTGCCCCCAGCAGTCCTCGTGCTTTCTGTAGGACTTGCTTCCAGGTTATTTTGAATATTCAGTGAGGTGTGGTGTCAACAGGAGACTTACCCGTCCTCTTTGCCCTTCTCTGCGGTAATGGGGTGAAGTGGGGCACGTCTAGTGCCTCCCTGGGGCTCACGTTCCTCTTGGAAAAGCAATGGGCTGCGGGGGAGGGGGGGGTGTGTGTACTGGGACCCTCAGGACAGAGGGCGCTGCTCTGGCTCCCAGTTCCTACCTGGATCAGCTGGAGTCAAAGCCTGCATCTTTCACCTGCGGCATCTCCAGCGCTCCACTTTCCTCCTCATCACCTCGGTTTTCTTGGGTGTAAAGTGAAGATAATGGAGCGTATTAGGAGGACACAATATAACAATGTATGGTCAGTGCTTAGCATCGAGCCAGGCACTTGCTAAATGCTCATTAATAAATTGTAGATGAAATACCTATTTCAGGGGGAGGAAATCCGTTTTCAAATCAGAACACTAGTAAGTTAAATTCTGATTTGATTCCAGATGATGAAAATAATAGCCACATGTAGTTAGAAAACTGCCCCCACCAGGCCCATCTGTTCACCTGCCTGCTTCCAGAACTTTCATGGGAACCCCTGCCACTGCTGATCCCACTCGTCAAACTTCACTGGTTCTCCCGGTGTCTTAGCTTTTCTGGGGTCCAGCTCACCCCTTTGATCAAATAAGGATTATCATGCCTTTCTTAGCTGACTGCTATGAGGACAGATGTGTTGCCCCCCACCCCCCCAGCCTCCCCTTGCACCTGTCTGTTTCCTTGGTAATGGAGTGCACCTAACAAATTGCAAGGCATGAACCAGGGCCCTTGGGACCTGTCTACCCAGAGACACCCCCTGCACCCCTAGTTATTCTACAGGGTATGGTAGGTCTCTTGTCCTTAAAGCTCAGTCTTCAATGTTCCAAATCTTTTGGAGATCCATGTCTCCTGGCCACTTGGGATTCTGCACCTCAGTCCTCATGGTCAGTTTAAGCACAGCAGATAGCAGCCTGTACTGTGTGTGGCCGCTTCGGGAGACACCTACTTTGGTTGCTGAAACTGCCATCTCCTGAGATCCCTTTGAGACAGAAGACTTCTCGTCCATTTCAGAGGGAAGTAATTGGACAGAACTTGGTACAGTGAATTACATCTCTGCTTCAGTGGCAAGTTAGGGATTTGAACTCAGCTCCTGACCTAACCTCAAGCCCTCCACTTCCCACAGTCCTGTTGTGGAGAGTTCCTGGAAGAAGCTGAGGGTGAAGGGTAGGAAAATGAGAGGAAGGAAATGAGTCCTGATGGACAAATGTTTGTACAAGGAGCTAGAAGGAAAAGAGCTTCACCGAGCCTCTAGTGTGGAGGTCAGGGGTGGGAAGAGGAAAACTGCCTGGAGACAACAGGCTATGTTCGAGAGAACTTGACCTAAATGGTGCCTTCAGGCATTGACAGAAACTGGCTCTTCAGTCCTGCCTACTGTCAGAGCCATGCGATCATCCACAGTGGGTGTAGGGACTACAGGGGGCAGCACCCAAAGGCTCTGGGGCCATGGGGTGACCAAAACTGATAAGCTCCCTGTCTTCAGGGACCCAGAGGAGGGAAATGGGTCAACAGGAAGACCAGTGCCCCCTTGTATAAATTATGATAAGTGTTAAGGAAACACAAGTAGGGTATTGGATGGGGAGTACCAATGGGTGGACGTGGGGCCTTTAGGCAGGAAGCCTTTCTGAGGGGGGCTATGAGGTGATGGGTAGAGAGGAGAGAACCTGCAGCAGAGGTAACCTGTGCAGAGGCAGGCCCTGGCCCTGGAAACAGCTTGAGCTTGACATGTTCTAGAAATGGAAAGGAATCTCATGTGGCTGGAAGACAGTGGGTAAGAGGCCAGGTGGCCTGAGACGAGGTGGGTACTATTCACGTGTTCCACTTGCCCCCGATAGCAAGCTGGGCTGCCAGGCTTGTGTGAGCCTGGGCTCATATCTGCTTTGTGGGTTCCATGCAGGCCAGCTCCCTGCCTCAGCCAAGGGGCAGGTGACAGATGACATCAATGGCTATTTCTGCCTCTTGCCAGCCACCTCCATCTTTATAGCATGAATGGGAGGCCTGGCCTGAGCTCCTGTTTGTCCCGGCTCGTCTCTCCACAGGGATTCCGTGCTTAGCACTCACCCAGGATCCCAGGACAAACCCAGTCTGTTTCCTTGGTAATAGAATGCACCCAGGCTCTCCCACCTGAGGTTAGCCCTGGCCCCATAACCTTTATTTACTTCGGTCCTTGCTCGAAAACTCTGGGAGCAAGCTGCTTGGAATGAAATGCGAAGAACTCAAGATAATAATAAAATCAATTGGACTGTTTCCTCAGTAATTCTAGAGACTGATGCATCATTAATGTTGGTAATACAGTGCCTGTCAGATCACAAACTTCTCAATAAATGTGCAGCTGGCAAGCCCTGATAGAAATTGGAGGCAAGCAGAGAATGAGATTTGGGGCCTTTGATATATGGGGTGTTAGCAGTGCGGTGAAGTTTTTATCAATTTCTGTCACTTTGGGCTTTTGTGCTCACTATATATGTGGTCTTCATGGCACCTCTCTGCAGGCTCCCTGGTTGCTAACTGCACCCCAGTAGTGTGAAGAAGAAATGCTGCTTGGGGGACCTCCACACAGCCTGGAACCTTGTGTGGAGAAACCTCAGTTTCTTCATCACTACTGAGAATTGCCCAGGCAACCTGGTGGGGAGGATGGGCAAAGCCAGAGGCTTTGGACCTGACCATATGGGTCACTCAGCTACTCCATGAGCATTTATTGAGTCTGTGCTGGGTCCAGGATGCCACTGGGTTCTGCCCTTGTCAGTTCTAGGGTCTTTGATGGAAGCCTAGGGCATGGGGAGTTAGTCAAGGGGTCATTTCTACATGAGGATCAAGGGTCAGAGCAAAGTAGGAGTTCCGGAGCTAACGTAGCCGTCAGTGTCTGCCAGGTAGTTGGGCACTCAGGCCCAGAAGCGCGATGGCCCTGGAGTTTAGGGAGAGGGAGGCTTGGAAGGCGAGGCTCCAATGGCATTGGAGAGAAGGTAGAAGCCCCTGGAGGCAGAGGCGCATGGTGGTCAGTGCATGGGCTCTGGAGCCAGACTGCTGGGGCCAAACCTAAGCTCCCATGCTCACCAGCTGGGCAACCTCAGAGAAGTAACTCAGCTACTCTGTGCCTCAGTTTCTTCATCTGTGAAATGGGGATTTAGTGGCAGAAACACCTACTTCTGGGGGATCTTGTGAGCATGAATGGATGAATGCCGGTACCGAGCTTAGAACAGGATCTGGTCCACTGCGAGCACCTGGCCAATGCTGGCATTACTTTTGCACAGTTATTTCAGTTAGCCCTCCAGGGACCTGAGAGCCAGCCATACAGATGGGATTCAGAGAGGTGAAGGAGGGTGTCCAAACATATGCATCCCGTAGGAAGCAGAGCTGGGGTTTGAGCCCAGCTGCTGCTGAGCCGGGGCTCTTGTGCTGTGGGCCTCAGGTGGCATGTGGATGGGCCCAGTCCGACACTCTGCAGAGGACTGGAACTGTGTGGTCAAGTCATTAGCGGGGAGGTTAATGAGCAGGGTAGGGAGTAGACGGGCTTAAGCTTTGTTGGTAACTGCTGGGGGCTGGAGATATTCTGAGACTTGAATATGGGATGTCAGTCAGGGTTGGCTCCTGAGATTTGGCAGGAGAAGGTGGGCACCGTGTGGCAGATGAGTCAGATAGGAACCACTTTGTTAGCAAGTCCCAGCGTGGGCGGGGGTTCCAGTGTTCCTACCGCCCCCTGCCAGCGAGCAGGCCCTGAGAGCCAGCAAGGCCTGCAGCCTCCTGAACGCCCACCCCATGGCCTTGGAAACATAGTGAGAGGACCCCTAGGCTGTTTGGAGGACGGGCGCGGGGGGGGGGGGGGGGGGTGCATTCTGATGCAGCCATGGCTGCGTGGACTTGCTGGGCCCCCCCTGAGGGCCAGGAGTTGGGTGTGCTCATGCTGGAAGGCCAGTGCTCCTTGGGGCCTCCTGGGCACAGAGCCTCGCACCCCACTGGACAGGGGCTTTCCCCAATCTGCCTTTAATGTGTTCCTCCCATGGCTTCATTGAACCCCAGGATTTACTGTTGGCTCTTTATCTCTGTTTGCTTTGAAAGGAAGGTAGGGTTGCCAGGTCCCCTGGGGCTTCAGGAAAGAGGAAGCAACCTTGTTAGACTGAGGTGTGGAAAAGACAGAGAGACGTGTGCTTGGAGCAAGGAGAAGGGGTATCTGGGTCCAGGTCTGCCCCAGGCTCTCTCTGCACCCCTTCAGGTCTCCGTGATCTCTACGAGATCCAGGTGCTGAGCCTGGGACCTGCTACTTTTTCTATGTTAGGGAGGGCCTGCATTTCACAGCTGACTTCCCTGAGAGGCATCTCTTTCCATAGCCCCACCCCCACCATGGGTTGGGCTTGGAGGAAGTGTCCCCTCCCACCCAGTAACTTGCCCTGGTGGTAGTGGGGACTGGGGTCTTTCCACTACCTGGAAGCAGGAGGCAGGTAGGAACATGGGTGCCCGCTGATTCCACCCTGAGTGGGTCCCACCACTGTATATGACCTGAACAAATTTCAGCCCCTCTGAACATCACTTTCCATGTCAGCACAGTGGGGGTCCTCGTACCCACAGGATTGTGCATCTTGTAGGCCATGCCTTTTGATGCTCAGAACATGTGTGCTGTTGAGTGCCAGCCTGGGACCAGGCTCTGAATGAGTGATCCTGGTGTGACCCAGGAGCTCAAGGCTTGCTAGGGAATAAGACAGGCCAGCAACTTCCGACAGCAAGAGAGCCTAGTGGCCCGTGGAGCAGCATAGACCAGCCTGCTGGCTGGGCATTCGGGGAGTGCTTCCCAGAAGAGGTGACCTTCAAGCTCCTCCCCCCTCCCCCCAAAGGATGAGTCAGGGACTGCTCAGCAAAAAGGGGACAGCAGACAGCATCAGACCTAGGTAGGTAGGAGGCAAGGCCAGGGACCTCAGCGAGGGCCTGATCATTTCTTAAAGGGCCTTAAATGCCATCAGACCTGGTTCTGACACAGGTTCAACAACAAAAAAGATTTTGGGGTGAGGAGTGACGTAGCCAAATCAAATTTGTGGAATGATCACTGTGGTGGCCACTTGGCAGTGGTTCTCACAGAGGCTTGAGGAATCCTGCCACTGTCCAGGAGAGAGGGCATGAGCTGCCCCCCCCCCCCAGTAGGGCCTGGGCACCGAAGCGGGGGGCGCAGCAGGGGTGAGGAGGTCTGCAGGGCCATAGGGTACTGTGATTTCCTAGGGATGTGATTTCCTAGGGATGTAAGTTCCAACTGCCTTGGGGTGCCCTGGGCCCTTGGGGCTTCTGCTCACAGAGCCTCCCGAGCTCCTGGTCAGCCGTGCAGGTGCCGGGCCTCTCCCAGCATACCTGAGCAGGAGTATTTAGAAACCTGGTCACATGGTACAGGCCTGATGAGACACAGAGGCTGGGGCACAGAGGGCCCCGAGAGGACAGCTGCCTCTGGAGGGAAATGGTAGAGCTGATTACAGGTTGCAGAATCGTGGAGGGATGCCTAGGGCCACTGTAGAGGGTGGACTTCATCACCAGGAGGCGAGAAGACTGAGTGAAGGCAGCAGACAGTTGCTGAGCCCCTTCCTTTCCGGGCTCTGCAGGTGATCAAGGGGAGCTACTGGCTGTCTAATGACAGGGCACAGGGCACTGTCAGTGCTGAGTTCACTCTGCTGGGAGGAGTGGGAAATCCTCAGGTCAAGAAGTGAGGGGAAGGCATCTGAGGCAGAGGGAACAGCACCCACGAAGGCTCATAGTATCAGAGGACTGCTGTCAGAGGGCACAGCGTTAAGTCAGGCCACAGACATGGATTTTGTTCCCATCTGGCCTCTCCAGTGGGAGAAGAAAAGCCAGGGGTTGCTGGATTCGGGGGAGCCTGAGCTCCTCACCACGGCGGCCATGTAGGGTGAGGGGGCTGGCAGTGCTTGCCAGGCTCTGCCTGCCCAAGGAGGGTGGCTGACCTACATGCCACCCTCTGGCAACCTGCGTGTTTCTTGGCATGGCCACATTGACGGAAGCTGTGGGGTGGAGAAGGGCCTGTTTGCCCAGGAGGAGGGGCTGACTCTGGCTGGCGACTGGCACCTGCCCCTCCGGTGTCAAAGTCCATCCAGGTGAACTGGGGCAAGCAGGGAGGAGGGTGGCCAGGTGAGGCCACCCTGGCAGGTGTTCCTGCCAGAGACAAGCCACAGATCCTAGGTGCCTGCTCTGTCCCTTGCACCATCTCCCCTCCTAAACACAAACACAAACACATACACACACACACACACACACACACACGCGCACACGCACACACACACACACACACACACACACACACACACTGAGGATGGACCGTCAGCCCTCCACACTCAGGGGATGTGATGTAAGGAATAAGGTGTCAATTATTTACCAGCAGTTGCCACAACACAGAGAGGTAACTGAGGACGAGAGAGAGGAAGTGGCCTGCCCTAGGTTACATGCACAGGGAGGACCAGCGGCTGTTCCCAGGCTTCCCCATGGCACAATGGCCCCCAAAACTTTGGGAGGAACTTGCTGGGCCCCTTGTGGCTCAGGATCTGGCTGTTGCTCTTGCTGTCCTGCATCTCTGATCTCCGGGAGGAGGAGCTGTCTGCCAGCAGTGAGCAGTCTCCTCCTGGGATCGCAGCGTGGGCAGCTTTCCTTACCTCCCTCCACCTACAACCGCCCAAGGAAACAAACCCCAAAGCCCTGGTCCTCGCCAACCCAGTAGAAGGTGTGCTGTGGGGACATGGACATAGTGAAGTCTCAAGCCCTCCTGACAAGGCAGCAGAAACCCAGCTCTGGAAGCCTGTAAACATGGTTATTTTTAGCCTTTGGAGGGCTGTGGGCGCAGCAGCGTGACCTGCATTTGGCTCAGCCCCTTCCTTTTGCCCCACCCAGAGAGGAGGCCGCCTATGGTACCCCGGGCCGCCCCCATCCGTCTTGAGGCTGGGCCAGTGAACTCCAGGACACTCTCAGAGGGGAGCCTGGTGGAGGCCTCAGCGAAGCTGCCCATAGCTGGAAGCTGAGGCCAAGACTGGCTCACAAGGGGCAGGATGTGGTTTTCAGAGAAGCAACATTTCAAGCTGCAAGAGAAATATTGGAACCACACAATTTCATGCGCTTTCTATGGGTTTTTATCCTCTTGATCCTCGTGCCTTCCCTGGTCTAGGCGTTAGGAGGCCTGGTCCCAAACCAATGTGCTGCCACTTTTACCATCGTGGCTCCCAGGTGGGTAGGGTGCCTCATGCAAGCCCTCACCCGTGAAGTGGGATAATTCCCACTCTGGCTGGTGGAGATAGGGCAGGGGGCTAATGAGGTCATGGATGTTCACTCACTTGTTCATTCAACAAACACTTATGAGTATCAATTTTGTGCCAGACACTATTCTAACCGCTGGATAGAAGCAGGGAACCAGCCTGACAAGGGACTGGGGCTGATGTCATCAGGGTGGGGGTGAGAGACAGATAATAAGTAAGTACCTACAGAAGCAATAATCATCTTGCAGTACCAGCAGTACAGGGACAATATGGAGTAGTGTGTTATGGAGTGACTGCATTTTAGACGACAATCTGGAAGTGCCCATTGAGAGACTTAAGTAAGATAGAGCTGCCATAATGGAGGGAGGAGACTGCCCACTACACCCTCCCACCAGCCCACCATTGGGGCTGGGACACCAATGAGGCAGGCGGGCAGCGATGGTGGTGGGCAAGCACTGTACTGGGGGAGGTGATCAGGGCCCAGATGCAGGCCATGTGGGCCATGGGGGATGCCTCGGGGAGGCCATAAACAGGAAAAGATGTACTTTACAGCTACAAAGGAGAGCAGGGGGAAGTGAGAGTGGGAGGTCAGTGAGAGGCTGTTGCCTTTGCCCAGGCAAAGGGGCTGGCAAGAGGTGGGCAGGTTAGAACACAGGAAGGGTCAACACATACATATACAGATGATGTAGTATGAATTGCACACTTAAAACCTATATAATTTTATTAACCAATGTCACCCCAATAAATTCAATAAAAAAAGAAAAAAGGAACACAGGAAGGGTGAGCCAACTGTGGGAACGGCAGATGGCTTGGCTAAGAGGGAGCATCAGAATCAAGGAGGCTCTGTGACTTTTGGATTTGATGCCTGGATTGGGGGTGCAGAGAGCAATTGATTCCTAGGAGGCCAGGCACTGGAAGGATGAGGGAATCCAGGATCTCAGGGGACAGAGCTAATTGGACACGTGTGTTTGCAGTGTCTGTCAAAATGGGAGTGGAGAGGACTGCTCAGGGGAGTGGTGACATGGGGAGCACCAGGCCCCAGTCTGGCACAGATCTCCTGGGGTGGGGGGAGGTCTCTCTGCCAGCCTCAAGCCAGGCTGTGTAGGGTGCTCCCTCTAGGTCCGGCCTGGGGTTTGTTCCAGTGCATCATGGAAGAAGGCTTTCTGGTTCCCTGGCTGGTGGTAGAGCGTGATGGACAGTGCCTGCAGCCTCGGTGGGAGGGAGTGGAAGGCTCTATCTGGTCAGCTGGGCTGGCTGGACTAGAGACGTCCAGCTGAAAACAAGAGCACCATATGCCGCTGGTGGGCCCGGGCCCTAGATCTCGCCACCAAGCCTCCTTCTGAGCTGCATTGCCTTCTTACTATGAAGCAGCAAGGATGGCTTCTCGTGCAGCTGGACCCAAGTGCCAAGGACAGAGGAAGAGCAACATGTTTGGGATTTTTAACAACAAATCTGGTTCCCTTTATTTTGTCAGCAGCCAGCTTTGTGACCCCGAACATATCCCTTTCCCATCCCTTCCCTGGGCCTTGGGGTTCCCCCCTGAGACACTCTGAGCAAAAGATCCTCAGAGTCCTACAGCGACTCTGCCCCATCTCTAGACTCTGCATTCTGGGGCAGAAGTTTGGTGTTGAGCGTCAGGGAGTGAGACAAGGCCTGGAGCCCAGAATGTGGAGGCGCCTGACAGGGCCCCGGGGAGCAGGTAGCCTGGGGCCACTCAGAGGATGGTCATGGGAAATGAGGTAGGAATTCCTGCTGCATGTGGGAATCAAAGGGACCAGCTTATCATATAAATAGTTGTGCCCTTGGGAAAATCTCTTGGCTTGTTAAAGCCTCAGTTTTGCCATCTGCAAAATGGGAGTAATGAATGTCACTGGCCTCAGAGGGATGAATAACTACTGAGATAGCGCGAGGAGAGCAACTGGCTCAGCTCCAGCTCGTACACCACCTCTGATTTCTGGAGGTTGCCCTCTCCCTGTCCCTCTCCAGGGCTCTCCTGTTGTTGGGGCTTCCTGTGAGAGCCATAATCTCGGGCCTGGGAAGTCCGGCCAAACCCCGCTCAGGCAGTGAGTCTCACCGCGGCCTTGGGGACTGGCCCATTGCCGTGCCTTTCTGGGCGTGAGCACGGGTATGGCTAGAGGAGGCAGTGATGCACTCTCAGAAATCACACCGGTTTGGCGCTTTATTTCTCCAGAAGAGCTGGGCTTTGCCTTCCCATCAGCATTGACGTGGTTGTTGTGTTGCTGTTGTTGTTGTTGTTATTGTGTGTTTTAACTGCTCTGGGCTTTAGAGCTGTGGTGGAAAGTGAGGAAAATAGCAGATGCTGTATCCGTTTGCCACCAAACTGTCTGGAAATGCTATAAATATTTTCTATAAAGACAAGCTTCCCTAGCCCGGTGTGTTAGTTACCTCCTCCCTGACAGAGTGATTTCCGAAAATTAAGACAAATAACCTCTTAAATCACAGTTGTTAACCTCAGGTGTAAAAACCGTTAGCATGCCAGCCGTGGGCCAGAGACTCCGCGCTAAGTGACTGCGTGTGGCATTGAGAGGCGGCGGCAGCCACAAGGAAGGAGCCCTGTGGGTAGTCAGGCCTGAGCCAGAAGGCTGGCTCTGCGTGCCACTCGCTGCCGTGCACCCTCAGGCTGGTGGGCTCACCTCTCGGAGCCAGCAGGCGTCACCGAGCTGTTCTGTGTTCCTCAAAGTACACAAAGGTGACTAAGGTCTGTGCCCTGCATTAATCACGGCTGAGCACAGCCCTCTGCCCAGTCCCATCCACCCCCTGGCTGTGTTGAGGACAGCACCCAGTGCCTGGCCTGGGATGCTTGCTGGTCTCCTTTTCAACAGAGGGACTTTGGAGCCTCCAGCAGGCAGGCAGCAGAGAAATGTGCTTACTCTCCTGCGCTTGTTTTCACATTTAACTTCTATTCGCGGCGAGAGGCTAATTTTGTATTTAAGGTAACAGGACAATGTTTTTTGTAAATAAGCATATTTTGGTAAAAACTGTGAATTGATTTCAAGAAAAATATTAAGTAAATGGCAGCCTAGATGGCAGGAGAAAATGACAAAACCAAGAAGTTGGTTAGGGGATGTGAGGGGCTCAGCAAACTGTCCGGGGCGCCCTTTTCTCTCCCATTCACCTCCGTGGAGTTTTACCTCCTTCACCTTTTATCTCCTTGTAGAGGAGTGGACAGGGAGGGGCTGCTGGTAGGACATTTTGATCAATTGGCTTCCAACAACACAATACTCAGCAGTGAACACTGCACCCCATAACAAGGGTCTGAGGGACTCCCTGGGTCAGGGTGCAGGTTCCTCCCCTGCCCAGCATGGTTGACCCCTGCAGGAGTGTAGTAGTTGCTCCACTAACGGGGATGTCAAACGCTACAGGTTTTGGAGCGACAGCCTAGAGTGCTATTCCAAAAAGTCATCCCAAGGTCACATTCGAACTCTGCGAGAGAGTATGAGGATTGATTGGTAATGTCTGCCACAGGTGTGGGAAGGGAGCTGTGTGACATGTCTGCCTTTCTGTCGCTTGGGTGCCCCCTAAGCCTGCTGCTGAGTCCTGTCTGCTTTGCACCACCAGTGCCAGGCATGGTGGTCAGCCAGTGATAGAGCTGGTGCTCCTGGAGCAGCCCTGGCCCATTATGCAGGGGGCTCCCCAACTAAGTCACAGGCCCCAGAGGGTCACACCTGGCCCTGTGCTCATGAAGTCCATGTACTTCCTGTGTCCCCTCCCCAACATGGTCAGCCCAGGCTGCACACTGGGCAGCTGCCCAGGAAGTGTGCTGATCAGGCCCCAACAAGGGATATGCTGCCCAAGTTTCCGATCCCTCGTCCATGTTCTGGGGATCCCCACTGGAGCGGGCGTACAGGTGTTTGGTTTGGAAGTCCTGGCTGCCACATGTACTGGTACACACATTATGGACATGCTTTGTTCTGCCATCGTCCTCAGAGTGCTCACTCTACACTGTCTTCATAGCTGACCTGCAGGCCAGGCAGCCTGATTTGCCCTTATTTTACAGGTGAAAAAAACTGAGGCCCAGGGTTGACAAGTGACTTGCTTGAGGTCACATAGTCAGTTAATGCAAAGACCCTGCCTGAACCCATGACATTCATCTCTTGGCCACTTTTCCTTCCACTTACAAAAATAGCTCAAAGGACTTGATGCATCCTGATGTTTAAACTTCATTCATTCGTTCACTCAGAATCTTTGTAGCCTTGTGGGGAAGAGCCCTGGAACCAATGGCCTGCTTTGCATTTCAGCCACTTCCTGGCCATATGACCTTTGGCACATTCTCCTCTCTCTGTGCCTCAGTTTCCCCCTCTATGAAATGGGCATAAATACCACCTGGGGCTGTTTAAACGAGTAACATGTTAACATGCCTGGATTAGGGTGAGGGTTGAATTCAGCTGGGGCCCCTCCCGTGTGGGCACTGAGGGATTGTGGAAGTGAGCTGGCAGAGTAGCTCACGGCCTGGTGGCCGGGAGGTGAGAGTGGATGTACACCAAGAGGACATTTTATGCAGACAGGCAAAGTTAACAGTGTGCTGGCCCTGTGGGACAGTGAGAGGAGTGATGGGGCCTTGAGAAAGGCTTACCCCTCAGAGTGAGGCCATCAGAACAGGACTTGCGGAGGGCAGGTGGGCCTGCCAGGCAGAGGAACCTGAGTGCACAAGAACATGGGGCAGTAACTAGCGTGGCCCGGGTTCCAGTCCTAGGGTTCTGGTGCAGGGGGGCTAGTCTGGTCCTGGCAGATAACAGTATCCAGGACTTCTGGAGAGAGGATAGCTCCCTCCCCCCTCCCTTTCACCCCTGAAGCTGAGGCCTCCGGTGGTGTGAGGGCTGAGGAGAAGCAGAAAGGCCAGGTACTGGTGTGTCCCCGTGGGAGGCAGTGAGAATCTTGCCCGAGCACTTTGGCACCGGTAATTGTCTATTGTTCATCGGGTGATGAGCCAGCTCCCTGCCATCTGTCTGTCTGTCTGCCTGCCTGTCTGTCTCTCTTCTCCTGCGTCTGTCTGTGCAGTGCAGTATATAACAGCTCCTCCTTAACACACAGTCCCCACAGATCTGCTTGCAGGCCTGGTGTTAACCCCTCCTTCCCCTACCCCTCCCGCACACTCAAGACCCTTTTATTCTGTGGGGGCTTGGGCCCACTTGAAATCCTCCTCGCTCCACCACAAAATACAGATGGTTGTATTATTAATAGTCGTGATTAATCAGCATCCGTGGAGGAGCTTTCCCTTGGGCAGCACATCCCCAGGACAAGCAGCCCCAGGAGGTCCCTCTCTAGTTCCCACTTGTAGAGGGCGGGGGGGGGGGGCGGGGGGGGCAGACCAGAGGTGATTCACAGGAGATGCAGCTGGGAGTGACCTAGGCCTGGATCCCAGTCTGGTGGCAGCACCCCATTGTTCTGCCCAGAAGTGGAATCTTCCCCACACCCATCTTCAGCCCCAGCACAGCTCAGTCCTGGGGTGCTGGTTGCTAGGAGAAGCCCTCAGCACTGGGGGTAGGAGGGCAGCACTTAGCTTGTGGGTGAACCCAGGCATCTTGGGTGAGAGCAGAGGACAGAGGTAGAATGGGAAAGCCAGAGGGAAGTATGGCCTTTTGAGGAGAGGGATCTGGGGGGGGGGGGGGGGGGGGGAGGCTGAGGACAGGGAGGTAGCCTAGGGTGGAGTAGGTGCTAAATAACAGGTCCCCTCCACCCCCACCCAGACGGTGGGCCCAGGCCAGATGCCGGCTCCTTCTCTGTTCTAAGCGCTGCGTCCTAGGGATGATTTAATGCCTGCAGCAGGCGGCTTCCTGATTGATGGGCTGTGCTTGACAGGCCTGACTCCATGAGCACAGCGGCAGCGAGGGGCCCTCGCACAGTTCTGCAGATGACTGCTTACCCACGTGCTGCCCTCACCCCCTCTCCTGGGCCCTGTATGTGTGTGCATCAGAGCTGTCCACGTCCCTGCTCGGTGGACCCCCAGTGCCTGAATGCAGGTGTGTGCTGTTCTGGGTGTAAGCGTGTGTGCAGATGAGCACATGTGTGCCTGCATATACAAGTGAGGGGAATGCATACATGTGTGTGCCTGTGTCAGGGTGAAAGTACACACAGGCAGTCACCAGCTCATCTTGTTTTCCTCAGATGGGTGCAGTCCACAGTCACACACACACACACACACACACACACACACACACACACACCTGGTGACCTGTGTGGCTGGCTGGGAGACATGGCAGCCTGATCAGTAACTCATTAGCAAGAGTTTGCCTTGATAACTGAGCGGAGTGCTCTGCCTGGGAGTCCTGCAGGGAGGTGGGAGGTGGGCTCATCCTCAGAGCATCTCTGGCTCATCCCAATAGGGGGACCACGTTTGGAATGCAGGTGGATACACAGTGTGCACTGTATTAACATCATGTTACAATAGTACCTGCTTCCAGCCCTCGGTTCCATCCGTCCCCACCCAAGAAGAATGTTCAGGGCACCTCAGAGGGGCTGTGGTGAAATCGCACTCCTGCCTACGGAATGGTGTCCTGGGGTTGGAGGGGGTCAGTGCTGACCTCTGCTCCCTCCTGGGAATCAGGGTGCCATGCCCCACCACAGCCACCTGGCTATCCAGGAGGAGGCTGACGGTCACCTCTGCCCCTACTTCAACTGCATCCCCGCTGACCTGAGGCCTGAAAGGAAGCCCAGAGGGGAATGTGATGTGTCACCTGAGAAGGCAGGACTGCAGACCCCATGCCCAGGTGCTTCCTCCTGCTGGCTGCAGACTGACCCCAGAAACAACCTCATCACATTGGGCTCTTTGGTCAGTGCCCCACTTTGTGCCAGCTGCTGGGATCCAGAAGATGTGCAGAGTCTCCTTCCTGTCAGGTGCTTCTCAGAAGAAAGGAGCCCCTGGCAGGCAGATGCAGCCAGGGCTCTTTGGGCCCAGAGGTGTGGTGGCCACTGTGGGCCCAGATGGACAGGGAAGAGAGGCCGCCAAGGCTGCAAGGACAAGGGGATTTAGCTTGCTGGAAGGGACAGCATTCCAGAAGGACAGAGTGTGTGGGCAAAGGTTTGGAGTTGTTCCTGGGAAAAGGCATGTCCTCTCCCGCAAGACATCTGGGCTGTTCTGGCCCAGGCAGCCTCAGCTCTCCATGCCCAGTGGCCATGGGGTGAAGCAGATGGCTGGTGGGGGGCGGGGCCACCTCTGCCCAAGCCAAGTGAGGCCAAGTGGCCCACACAGGCCAGAGCCTGAGACCTTGGCACCAGCCACTCGGAGCTCTCAACTCGAGAGTTAATGATTCATTTGTGGCCAATTTCTGTTGGCCTTTGCCTGGCAATTCCCAAGCCTGCCCCTTCCCTCGGCTCCAGGAGTCCAAGAGCACAGGCTCACTTTCACTTGGCTGAGAACATCTCACCCACTCTCCAGGGAATGGTTTTTAAAATTATAGCAGGAGCGATTCAGGTTAGCCATTAAGAAGAACTAACTCTGGGCTGCAGGCTGGGGCTGGGTGGTTGGTTTGACTGTACCAAGTGCTTCTGAAGGAAGGAGCCCTATTGCTGTTCGAGGGGTCGGCCTCCCCCCCTCCATTTAGTTCAAAGCAGATGTGACCAGAATCCAGTTTATTATAATGCAAAAAGTGTTGCAACAGTTACAAAGGGCTAAGTAAAGCTTGACCCAGAGCAGGACTTGCATGGTTAAAGAAAGTGATAACACATGCAAAGGCCCTGGGGCACGAGAGTCCAGGGAGGTTGTTCTGGAAAGTTGAGGAGTTGTGTTATGGCTGGAGTCTAGAGGGTGTGAGAGACTTCTAGAAGTATGGATACAACGGACAGGTGGTTTGACAGTGGGAGATGCTGGCAGTGAAGAGTCAGGGCTGGTACCTCAGTGGGGACAGGTGTGTTTGTGTGTTTGATTGGGGTTTTGGGGTCATGTGTGTCTTGTTTCTGTGGGTCAACACACCTTCCTTGGCAGGATGCTTTGCACCAGCTCAAGCCCCAGCCCTGCACAGGTCCTTGTGCCTGCGTGGAGGGAAGCTAGAGGGAAGGGGTCCTGTGCAGCAACAAGGTGATGGGGTAACAGGGACTCTGTAGAGCCCAGTGCCCTTGGTGTGAGCTTAGGGCTGTGCAGGGTGACTAATGACTTTCTGACCCACCCAGGCCCATCACCCCATGCCCCTGAGTGACTGGCAGGGGTATTGGGCAGCCTTAGGAGCCATGTTCCCCATAGACTGTGGGCAGACCCCGGGGGGGTTAGCCCTGTCCTGTTAGATCCGCCTGGTCTTACTGAGTCCACATGTGAAGATGGGTGCCCCAGGAGACACAGCCCCAGACCCCCACCTCCCAGGCCTGGTTGGGGCACACATATCCCCCTACCTCCTGCACATTTGAGAACATTTCCTCAAACCAGGCAAAATAGAACAGCCTGATTCTCTAGGTCACAGTGTCCATGGGCTTGGGGCAAGGCTTCCATGATATTTTTCCCACTTTGCAAATTTAATTTCCTCTGATTATTTCTTGACAGTCCCAGGCGTTGGTGGTAAACAACCGCTCTCCCCAGAATGTTTCCCTGTGACAGCAGCTTTCTCTGGCGAGGGTGCTATCAACACTTGGCAGGGCCTCTTCCCAGCTCCCTGCTCCTGCAAAGCTAGGGCTTCTGGAAGACGCTCAGGAATGTGGCGCTATCCCTGTATGCTGGGGGAAGGGGCTGGGGCAGGCATAGGCTTAACCTCTTGTTCCCCACAGCAGCCAGCAGCTCAGCCTGGCCTCAGCTTGGCCTGGGAGCCTCAGATGGCCCCTGGTGGTGGATGGTCCCCAAGAGAGGGCGGAGTGGAATCGGGTGTCTTCTGGCTCCCACAGCTCTCGTTTTTGGGTCCTTGGCACAGCTCAGGGCAGGAGGGAGCCCGACTCCCCAGGGCAGCTCTGCCAGGCCTGTCTGTGGCCAGGAGACCAGTGGTGTCCCAGCCTTGCAGCCTCCACGGTCTGCGTCATGCTGGCTTAGGTGTCCTGAGTCAGAGCCAGGAAATGGATCTGCTGTTCGGGGGTGGAGGTGCGGCTGCCCTGGCAGCTGGGGTGAACCCCAACCTCTGCTTTCCACGTTGTGGGGGCGGGGCTGGCTTTGTGATCCCTCCCTTGGCCTAGCCTGGATTGAACTACTAGTGCTTGGAAGAGAGGCTAAGGTGACAGCTCCCTGCTCCATTGACTGTGTGTGCCTAAGCCCCTAACCCCACAGGCAGTGACTGACATTGACAGGAAGGAGGCTGGGACAGGGGACAGCTAGACTGCTGTGCCTTTGCTGGGGCTGTGCACCCCTTTCCTGGAATGCCTCCCAGGCGTGGCCTCTGGGCAGGAATTGCCTCTTTGGTGAAACCTTCCTGGGCAACCCCTCCTCCTCCAGCGCAGCTGTCCCTTTTCCTCCAGCCACCCCTTGTGGGCTCGCATCAGGACTCCTGTTCCAGCGTTCCAGTTACAATGTGTGTGATCACCTTTTCCTCAGGGCCCCCATGGTATGATGTTTCTGTGTATCCCACATGCCTGATACATAGTAGACACTCAATAAAGCAGGCTGGATTTAAGGGGGTTCCCCTAAGGCAGTGTTGGGAGTATCATTTGTTAGTGATCTGGTGAAGAGGGGAGGCCAGCCTTCCTGCGCCAGAGCCCCTCCACAGCTTTGTGGCCTGGGTAGTCCTGGGGTCTGCAGCGGCCCCCCCTTTCCATCCAGCCAGGGCTTCCTTGCCGCTGTAGCCAGCTCCCCGGGTTGCCCGTGTGATCACTCTCCAGAAAACACCCTAGTGGAAACGGCATGAATGATTGATAAGAGCTGAGAGCTGTTTAATTTTTTCCCCCTGTTTAATGGCTATCAATAATTTAATACGCTCTCTGTATGTTTTTAAGAAATAGCACCCATTTTGCCGTCTCCGGTTTAGCGGGCTAAATGATTTAAGTGTTGGAAATGTGCTTGAGGATGGAAGTTGAGTGAGTCAGAGCAATCTGGAGGCTGGGTCAGGGGGGAGGCGGGTTCAGAGCCTGCCAGTATCTTGGCCTGGATGTGTGTGTGTGTGTGTGTGTGTGTGTGTGTGTGTGTGTGAAGGTGGGCGGGAGGGAGGTGGGTGGGGGCGGGTAAAAGCCAGTGGCTTTCTGCTAAGAGCAAGATAATTGCTTTTCCGGGTCTCACTGAGCAGCAGCTGAACAGCTGTCAGCTCCCTTCCTCCATCCCCAATGTTGAGCTTTTCTAGATTATTCTGGGGGGCCAGGGTGGGGGCTAAGAAGGAGCTGCTGCTGGTACCACCATGGACTGAGAACCCCCCTCCCCCTAACATCTTTGCCCCGTCTAAAGCTTTCAAATCATTTTTAATGATGCAGTTAGTTTGCTGCCTGTGTGTCTTCCAGATGGGGTAGGGGTAGTATGGAGTGAGGTCTCAGAATCACTAATCTTGGGCCCCAGAGGGGCTTGAAAGGTCATCTGCCAGTGCTCTCCCAAACTTTCCAGATGCAAAGGATCACCTGGGAGGACTTATTAAAAATTTAAAATTCTGGGCTTTATTCCAGATCCACAGACTTCCATTCTCTGGGGAGAGGCCTAGGAAGCTGTAGGTTTAACAGGCAGCCCAGGTGATTCTTATCATCAGAGGAGTTGGGGAAATACAGAGACCAGCTTCAGTTCCGATGCCTGTAGCACCCACAGCACCACGTGGCTGATCCCCTTGACTTGCATGCCTCTGGGGATCGGGAGCTCATTACCCAAGACAGCATACTCATCTGTCGAAGGCTGGACCCAGCCAGCTTCCCTCCTGTGCATGGAGTTCCCTCTTCTGCAGGGGAGACTGCCTCTCCTGGGTTATCTGTGCCTCTTTGTTGGTCAAGGAGCTTTCTTTCTTAGCAAAAGGCTTGGAGTACCAGAGAAAATGTCCCAGGGTGAGCCCAGGCATCAGGGTGGGGAGGCACTCTCCTTCCTCTCCAGGCTGGCTGCTGTGGCCTCCCCTAGCAGACTGCAGTGGGCCCATGAGCTTACGGCTGGCAGGCACCGCAGCCACCACAGCGGCAGTGAGGACCCTGAGGGAGGCAGAAAGGCTGCTGGGCCTCAGCACTATCTTGGCCTATGGGGCAGTCCTCCCACAGGATACAAAGCGGTGTCTCATCTGAGCCTGTTGATGAGGCAGCATCTCTCAGATGGCAGTGGGAAGACTGAGGCCACAGGGGGCTCCCCCAAGGTCACACCTCCATTGAAGACAGAGCTGGAACTGAACAGGTGGGACAGGGGGCCCTGAGAGTGGCATCCAAGACTGAGGCCCTTGCTGGGGGTCAGTTGAGATCCTACCCTAGCCATACAAGACCTGCCGGGTGAGTGAGGGGAGGCCTCTCACCCTCTGGATGGGCACTGATGGAGGCTGAAGGGTTTCAGACAGCGATGTCTGTCTACCTGGCATCACAGCTCCCCTTTGCTTTGCCTGGCCGCTTGCTTTGTGTTAGCAGCGCTGACTGCAAGTCAGGCTTGCTGTTTCACTTTAGTAGACAGTGAAGAGGAAAGGGGTGGTACGAATTTCATAGGTGTGGTCGTCCACTGTACAACAGAGGCCCCTGAAGTCCTCCCCCACTCTGTAGGTCCTCTTTGGAACCCCAGATTCATTCCTGCCCCTGGTCTATTTGGGAGAAGCCCAGAACCAGGAAAGTGCTGCTCTACAAGTGAGACTTGTCATGGCCAAACTGCTCCCCTTCACAGCCCCACAAGTCTGCTCTGATCATCACAGCATTACTGGAGGGGGGAGAGAAAGAGGGGGTGCCTATCCCTGACAGGGTCCCTGTTTGGAGAGCTGCAAGAGCTGGGGAGACAGAAGGGAAAGACTTAACTCCACGTTCAGGAAGACCTAGACCAGGAAGAGGGCTGTGTGAATATGGACACCTGGGCGGGAGCTGAGGAGCTCAGGAAAGGCTTCCAGGAGGAGGTGCCACCTGCCCTCAGGCTTGAAGCACATGGGAAGGGAAAGGTCACCCCAGTGCACAGGTGTGAGGCAGCACTGTCGTTGTGCAGAGAGGAGAGGTGGTGCAGACAGGCAAGGGTGGGCTGGATCTGTACACGGGGCAGGCAGAGAGTCCCAGAAGTTGGTCTGTTTTTAGCTTCTATTGAAGTATTCCATCCATTCAGAAAAGTGTCAGTGTCCTAAATGTAGCTTGACAAATGGTCATGAAATGAACACACTCGTATCTGCCACACTTTGAGAAATAATATTCCAGATGCCCTCGCCCGCCTGTGTACTCCCCTCCAGTCACTGCTGCCCCCCAATGATGAGGACTGTCCTCACCTCCACAGCTGCTGTCGGTTGCCTGTCGCTGCCCTGCCCCACCCCGAAGCACGGTGAAATGAAGAACTGCCATTGACTAGGCTCAGGACCTGTGGTTTGCCTGGGCATCCTCTGCTGCTTTCCCCTGTGCTTGTGTCACTCCAGTCACCTGGGGGCTGGCTGGACCGGAAGGTGGAAGGAGGCCTTAGGCACGTCTGGCAGTTGGTACTGGCTGTTGGCTGGGCAGCCTCAGTTCTCCTCAGCCCCCCAGTAAGGCGGACTGGACTGGCTTCCTGCCAGGGCCAGGCAGGGTTCTAAGAGGGTCGAGGCCAGAAACAGCAGGATCTCATGAGGCCTAGCCTCCGTAAGTCACAAAATGCCACTTTCATCAAATCCTACTGGTCAAAATGCGTCTGGAGGCCAATCCAGATTCATGGGGACTAGCACACCCCACCTTGGATAAGAGGCGCTGTGAAGAACCCCCGGGCGCATTAGGTCCACCTCAAGCACAGAGGAGTCGCTGTGCCTGTCTTTGGCCTTTATCTAAATGGACCCCTTAAATGTGTTCTCCACTGTGTCTGGGTTTTCCAGTCAACATTAGGTTCATAAGATTGATCTCCAATGTTGGATATAGTTGCAGGTCATTCGTTCATTGCTGTGTGGTATTCCGTCCCATACATAGTCTGTGTTCAGTGTATCTATTCCATAGTTCATGGTTATTTGGGAAGTTCTCATTTGGGGGCCATTATGAAGACCCTGCTGTGAACATACCAGCATATGTCTTTGGGTGACCACATGCCTATGTTTCTGTGGAAGTGGGATGCTGGGCCACTGATAGACCATAGGCTAGGAGATAGCAAACTGTTATCCACGGTGGTGAGCAGTGTGTGCCCCACCAGCAGTATTTGGAAGCTCTGCGAGGGCTTTGTGGAGGGGAATGAGGAAGTTGTGGGGGGATGCCCCCAAGCTGAGAATGGGTGGAGGGATATCTCTGACCCTGGTGCTCCCTGTCATGTCTGCTCTTGGTGCTCCCCTAGCCTCGGGCCTCCATGCTGGGAGGAGTAGGGCCCTTAGACCAGAAGGCACTTTTCTGAGTGTGACCTCACCTACTGTACTTTTTCCCACCCCAGGGTCCTCCCAGGCCCCCTCTCTTTTACTCAGCAGCCGCCCTCCATGGCTGGCCTGACCCGCCCATGGTCAGCAAAGCTAGGTGCCTGCGGAAGCTGATGAATGAGGACCAGGAGTGAGGGAATTGCCATAGAGGCCTCCATCTGTCACAGATTTGGGCAGTGGGCAAAGCCAGCAGACTGGTTCTGCTTCCAACCTTGCACTCTCCTGCTGCGGGATCCTGGAGGAGACCCCCTATCAGGGCCTCAGTTTCCTCATTTGTAAAATGATAGACAAGGCTGCCGACCTCACCAAGCCTCCTTCCTCTCACAACCTGAGCCCTGTATTCCAGAATCTAAGAAGGAATGGTGTCAGGAGGCCCTTGGAAAGCTCAGCAGGCTTCCTGATTTCAGGGCACATGTCAGATGCCTGATTTTGTTCAGCTTGTTCACTGAATACCTTCACTGCATCATTTATCAGTCACTCACTCATTCTCTCACTCATTCATTCATTCATTCATCTGTAACATCAAGCAGTTTATGCGGCCATGCCTGCTTCAGGGGACAGAGAGAGGAGCTATACTTCATTCCTGATGCCCAGCGCTCTGCCCAGGAGGAGACCGGCCTGTAAAAAGCTGGAGGGGACATGGCCAGCGACACCCAAGGCCACTGGGGGATGCACAAGGAAAAGGAGGTTCCACAAAGGCAGCTGAGCTGAGTCTCAAAGGCCAGAGGCTTTTAAAGACAGGAATGTGGGGTACCGGCTCCGGGCAGGGAACCCAGCATGTCCCAGCTAGCTTCACTGCTACAAGGGGTACAAGGTACCTAGGGGTTGATCTCACTGCTGGGCTGGTTCTGAGCTTCTAAGACAAAGTTCAGGAGATGGGCCTTCATTGGGGTGTTGGGAAGCAGCATTCAGTTTCTAGGGTGACTCTACTTCTCTGGCCAGCTCAGCCTTCAGGGAGATGTCCAGAGGGCTCTGGGCAGGCGAGACCTAGAGGTCGCTGAGGGGGGATGCGAGCTGCCGCAGGGTAAGACTTGGAGCTCACTGTGCCCTCTTCTGCCTCCACAGGATTCAGCTGTGCTCGGCCAGGTTGGACTGCTGGACCCCTGCCTCCTTACCCCCACCTCCTTTTCCTGACACTCTCAGCAGCCTCGAGTGCTGAGAGGCCTTAGCAGGTAAGCGGCATAGGCTGGCCCTTCACACTGTGTCTTCTTCTGAGTGGCTGGTGCTATTTCAGGCCTGGAAATCCAGGAGCGAGGCTGTTACCACTGAGGAAATAGGGAAGGGGCTTCTGAGTTTGGGAGTATGGAATCTAGGAAGGCTTCTTGGAGGAGGTGGAGCAGGTTGTGCTCCAGAACATCTCTGAGAGGGCTCAGATTTTCATGAGGAAGAAGGTGATTTGGGTGGCCTCGTTACACATGGGGCTGATGCTCTCCTGTAGAAGTGCAAATACACATACAAGTCCCAAGGATAGTTATGTACACAGACACATGTGTACTTGTAAAGCTGTCCATGCATGCTAAGGGTAGATAGGTGTGCATGTGCACATATACAAGAATGGTTGTGTGTGCACAAAGACATACTCCCTCATGTGCATAAATACACAGATATTATCCAGGCATGCTGCAGACATTCTCATGTGCACACAGACGGACTCACATGCACATACATGCTCACAGACACATGGTCATAAACTTCTGTGTTGACGCTCCACACTGGCATAGGTTCTCACAACATATGGCATTCCCCACACAGGGACATGCTCACAGGCAGAGATGGGTTCCAAGGAGAAGGGGCTGTTCAGGGCTCACTAGCTTATCACCTGCAAAAGCTTCCAGCAGCCCCTGCAGTCGCTGGACAGCTCTGGACCAGGCTGAGCCATGGCTTCTGTAGGTATGTCAGGGAGAGTGTCTGAGGAATAGCCAGGTGGCCATGGGCAAGTTCTTGCCCTCTGTGGCCTCAGCTTCCTCATCTGGAACCAGGAGCAGTCACTGTCTCCCCCCACCTCCTGGACAGGGTGTTGGTGAGGATTAGGGACCACCAGTACCTAGTGCCAAGGCAGTTCCCTACTCCAGGGCTCCAGCAGGTTAGAACTGTCATTTTTACAAGAAGGAAGCGGGTGAAGGATTTGTGGGTGCTACCAAGGGATATTCATGGGTCCCTGCTCCTCATCCCCTGGGGTCTCCATCTTAGCTCCCTGGAGCCCGGGTGCCCTCTGAGTCTTGGGCACAGCCAGCTGGCAGGTCTGTGTCATCCATCTGCACTTCCCCTGTTGGTTCCTGAGGAGTTGGGTTCTGTGGCACCAGTTTCATGATCTCAGCCGCACTAGAGTCCCCGTGGGGAGACTGGCACATTACCTACATGAGCTCACTAAATAAATATCCCCAAGAATCCTGAGAGGGAGGCCTCACCAGTTTCCAGATGAGGAAACTGAGGCACGGGGCAGGTTGGTGAGGTCCTCAGGGACACCTGTTTCCTCGTGTTGAAGCTGAGCTTCTGTCCCTGTCATTGGAGGCCAGGATTTGTGCTTTTTTCTGTGGTGCTCCCTTCAGGGTGGTCATTTCATGATGAGGAAACTGAAGCTCTTAGTGGTTGGGCCTCAAAGCCAGGAAGTGGCAGTTGCACCTCAGATTGAAGGCTTCCTTTTTCCTTCCTTCTCTTATCATAGTAGGGCCCTTCCAAGTTATTTGGGTTTTAGCCCGACTCAGAATTCCACAGGCAAAAGTGTCAATTTGTTTTTTTGCAAAAGAAGGTGGGTTCTTTGGATCCACTATCTGGGCAAAATCTAGTAGCTTCCTCTTTGAAACTCCTTTGTAAATGTCCTTAGTGTGGTCCTTGGATACCTGGCCAGCAAGAATCTCTAGGGAACCCAATGCAAATTAGGTAGCTGGTTCTGATTCTAGGAGCTTCTGATGGCCACTGGTGCGGGGAGGGGAAAGGGCCAGTGAATGAACTTTCACTTCTCTGAACTTCACGAGAGTCGGGCTCTCCACGTGGTCTTCCTTTTCCTTCTAAATCAACCCAGCAAATGTCTCTGCACCTCCCAGGGCCCTTCACCTGCCACCTCCTAGAGCTCCTTCCCAGAGGGGCTGCAGGTCCATCCTCACTGAAGTCCCAGTGCATGTGGAAGACTAGCTTTTCCCCTGGTAAGGAGCTCTGACCCTGGCCCCGGAGAGGCCCCTGAGGTGCCTGGAAGCTGCAGAGAGCCTGGAGGAGCCGGAGGCCTGGGCAGCTGGAGTAGACAAGTTCCAAGCTGGGGCGACTGCAGCCAGGTGTGTGTGCTCTGAGTCCCACACAGGGAGCGGGGAGAGGGCCCCAGTGGGTCTGAGCTGTAACAGCCGAGAAGACTGGACATAGTGAAAGACTAACTCGTGGAGGGCATGCCAGCTGTCCCATATGGCTGGCATATAAAAGACACTCAAAACCCCTTTGGTGGGTGAATGTAGAGGGCACTGCCGTGACTCAGGGGTCGACTCTGGGCCTAGGCTTGGGGTTTTCCAGCTCTGCCACTCCTCTTTGCATGACTCCGGAGTAGGGACTTAACTTCTCTGTGCCTCATTTCCTCATCTAGAAAGTAGGGACAGAGAACCAAACCAGCCTCACTGAGCGATGAGGCATTCAGTGAAGTAAGCCCTATAAATCCTCAGCCTGGACTGTTAGTGCTCCACGCAAATGGGTCGATGGTGAGCCAGCAGACAGCGGTGAGTGAGGGCTCTGGCCCCAAGGGCTGTACTACACAGGGCAGGACATGGTTGGATTGACATTTTTTAAAAAATGGAGGGTACAGCAGGGATTGGGGTTAGGCCAGATTTGGGTTTCATCTGAGGCAGTCCCAAACAGCTGTTAATTAGAGCTCTGTGGGCGGGACCTAAGGTGACCTCCAGCCCCTGATTTGTGGCTTCAAGCTGCCAGCATGTGCCATCAGCTGTCAGTCAGCAGACTTCCAGGGTTACATGGGTATAGGGCAGGTTCGGGCTGGCTGCAAAGACCTTGATTGTCAAACTCAGCTCACAGCATGCCTGGCTATGCAGAGCTGGGTTTCCAGGGTCCCCATGTGGCATGCCTGTCAGTCTTCGGCACCAGCTGAGAATGCACTCCCCCCTCCTCCCCTGGAATCTGTTGCCTGTAGTCCAGGCCCCTCAACCCCCAGCCTTTGCAGCCTGCCCTGACCCTGAAACCCCTGCCCCAGCCTGGAGCTTAATATAGTCTACAGCCCATTGGTCATTCCTGCCTGAGGTAGAACACTCCCTGGGTGAGCAGGATGGGGCTGCTGTCCTGGCAGACCCTCTGAGCACGTCTCTCAAGCCTCAGTCCTGCTGCAAACCTGTCTTGTGATCTTGGACAAGTCACTGCCTCTCTCTGAGCAGTTGTTCATTGAACTGTAAAACCAGAGGACTGGGACAGGGTAGGGGTCACCAACTACAATGATCTCAAGGGTCCCAACAACTTAGTGAAGCTTAGGAGTCTCCCACCATGCATATGAGGAAGCTCAAAGCACAGCGATGTTAAGACACATATACAGGATCACAGAGTATTGGTGCAGCTGGGATTCAGCCCAACTACACCTCATATCATTATACATTTTAACTCCCACTATATCAAACTGGTACCTACCCAGGTTTGCTGGGCGATCCATTCACCTCATCAGCCAGATTGTGTTATGCTAGATACTGGCATCCAAACGTAAATCTGCATTTAAGAAACGGGGAACACAGCCCTAGGCTCAGGCAAAGGTCAGAGTCTCCAGGGTAGAGCCTGTTACGTGGATGCCATCAGTGGATGAAGGCAGTGGGAGCTGAGAAGATCATCTCTTCCCTGATGCTGGAGGAGGCAGGCAGGGGAGACTGCCTGGAGGAGAGGGCTGAATCCCAATTCAGTGGAGTGGAGGTGAAGGGTTTTCCTGGGGTCTCTGTACAAAAGGGGGCTATAGAGCAGCAGCAGTTCCTCTGTGAAGGTTGGGAGGAGAGAGCTGGACTCTGCCCAAGAGCTGAGGCTCATAGCTCACCCAGAGACTGGAAGGAGCAGGGCTGGTGGCTAGTCTACTCTAACTGGCCGGGCCTCCGGCTCTGCCAGGCCCTTTCCAGAACCTTGCCTCTTCGGGGGTCTCTCCAGGACAAGAGGCTGGAGCTTTTTATCATAGGAAAAGCCAGTCTTCTAAAATGCTGAAATATGAAGCTGCCCAGGATGGAGTCCAGGTACCACCCTCTATTGCCACTGTCTGTGCCCCTGTCTGATACAGGCCTGACCTCAGATTAGGGCTGGGGTTGGAAGGAAGACATGGATGAATCTGTTCAGTGATGTAATGGGGACAGAGAGGCCCAGAAACCAGCTCAGGATCATGCAGCATCATCATGGCAGGTACAGGAGATGAGCAGGCCAAGCAAGAGTCATCCCTCCCGGGGCTGGGTCCCTCCCCTGGCTCCCACAGAGTCCAAGGGGCTCCTTGTGGATTGTATGTGTTCACCTGTGTAGGTGTGTGTGGCTGCATGTGGACTTGAGGGACCCCTTACCTTGGCCACCTGAGGGGCTTCACAAAGACAAGTCGAATTGGGAGGGTTGGCAAACTATGACCTTGAAGGGTTCCTTTGGTGTTACTCACGGTGAGTGCTTCCCTCCAGCTGGTGTTTGCTCACCAGACTCACACTGAGCTCTAGAGTTTGAGGACAGCCACGCCCCTGCCCTGGGTCCCAGGTCCAAAGCCTCTGTGACCTTGCAGGGAGGGAGCAGACACTGGGTGGGGCTGCAAGGGCGGCATCTTTATTTGAATCATTGCATCCTGGCCACCTTCGGGAGTGTTTAGAAATTATCTGGCCCAACCCTTCTGAGCCTCAGATGGTGGAACTGAGGTTCAGAGAGAGGAGTTTGCACCCCAGTGCCTCCCAGCGTGGTGCTCCCAGGCTTTCCGCTGACCTCACTGTTCCAATGCAGGGGATGCATGGTGAGCGTAGCTGCTGTAGGGCAAGATCTGTAGCGAAGTGACCTAGTCTCGGCCAGGCATGGGGCACTGACTGTTTACAAAAATGCAGGACTGACCCCAGAGGGGCAGGGACCTGAGCAGGCTGCTCTGTTTGTCTTGGTTTTATTCCACCTCCTATAATCACCACCTCCCGCTGCCACCATTAGGGCTTCTCCTCCTATCTGTTTACCCTGAGAGCCAAAGAGGCCTAGAGGTTGCCGGCCTGAGGCCGTGGCAGAGAGGATGCTCTAGAGGCAGAGAATGCTCTAGAGTCAGGGCCGATTTGAAGCTGACAAGATGCAAGGGAGTGAGGAAGAAAAGTGGATTTGGGAAAGAGGGCTATCCGTATTCCTGGTCAGTCCCCTTCACCGAGCCCAGCGGGTGTCGGAGGCCTGCAGTCTGGAAGGCTGCTGGACCTTTGGTAGCAGGGACAAGTGTCTAGGTGCTTTGAGTGACAAGAGGGCAGGGCGGGCTCTCTGGAGTAGGTGGACCTTCAGTTGGGCCCTGAAAAATAAAGTAGACTTTAAACTGCAAACATTCCACACAAAGGAACCATCTGGGCCAAGGCCCAACAGCAGGCATACTTGGGGCAAATCAGTGGGGCTGTGACTGGGCAGTGGAAGAATGAGGCTAGAGATGCCCCCTAGAGGCCAGATGGCAGAAGGAGGAGAAAGTATTTTGTACTTTGCTTCTGACTTGCTAAATGTCCCTGAGCTGATCACTCACCCATTTCTGTGCCTCAGTTTCCCTTGGGTTTCCCTGGGGCTTCAGGCACCTGGGAGCCACAAAAGGCAGTGATTCGGTGGAAGGTCAGCCTTTGGGGAGAGTTTAGTGGGCACCAGGATCCTTGGCTTTTTTCCTCCCGCCAGAGTTGGACAGCTGGCCTCGGACATTGCTGCTAGGGCATCTTTGTCTGGGAGAGTGGACCTCAAACTTGGGAGGTCTGCCAGGAGTATCCCCAATAAAGATAAAGGGAATATCAGCACCCTGGGACATACCCACCTACGGGCTAAGAAACTTAGTGATGAGAGTTTGGGGTAAGCTTTCCCTCTCCTTCCTGCTTCTGAGGAAGAGAGGGAGTAGGTGACCCTCCCAAGGCTGTGGGTGGGCTAGCGCCAATGGAGAGGAGGCGATCCTTTGAGACCTTCTTGCTGTCAGGCCTGTGATTTGCTGTGGGCCCTGGGTGCCTGGCGCCCTCTGGGTGTGGGCCCCGCCGTGGCTCTGGGCTCAGCCCAGGTTGTATTGGCAGCACCCTCTCAGTCACCCTCTCCTGTGGGTGTGGCAGCCACAGTCTCTTGGATTCCCAGTCCCCAGGATTGCGCAAATCATCCCGGCAGTCAGCTCACGCCAGTCTCCTGGGGACCGGCCCGGGTCCCACTTGGGAAGCCCAGACCTCTTCTCTGGAATAATACTGCAACCTCATCACAGCAGGGAGGGCAAGTCGCGCTCAGGCTGAGCTTCTCTGTGACCCCAGCTCCTGTCCCAACCCTTGTGATATCCGGTAGGCTTAACAGGGGCCCATTTTCCAGAGGAGGAAAGTAGAGTCCAAGAAGACACATGGGACTTGCCCAGAGACATGCATCAAGCCTGGACTCAAACCCAGGACTCCAGGCCATGGATCCAGCTCCTTCTGAGACCGAGCCAGTATTTCTTGCTCAGGCCCCCAGTCGCGGGGGGGGAGGGGGGGGCGGGGAAGGCTTGGCAAGAGGAGGTGGAAGAGCTTTAGGGGGTCGAGAAGCTAGAGGCAGAAGGCCAAGTCACCGTCTCTGCCCCTCCACTCCTTTAATTAGCCACTTTAATTATCTGGGTCTTTTAGTGACAGTGACATTTACCTGGGGGGTAGGGTGGGGTGGGGAGGAGGTGGGGACATCTGGCCTAGGACATTGCTGCTAGAGCATCTTTGGCTGGGAGAGTGGACCTCAAACTTGGGAGGTCTGCCAGGAGTATCCCCAATAAAGATAAAGGGAATATCAGCACCCTGGGACATACCCACCTATGGGCTAAGAAACTTAGTGATGAGAGTTTGGGGTAAGATTCTCTTGAATCTAGGAGCTAAAAATAACTGGGCCCAGCTTCCTGGGGCCCCTGCCCAGCTAGTGCCTGCTGGCCTCAGCCACCTTTTTCCTGGTGCTGGAAGCGGGTTGCTTTTGAGCATGTAGTTCCTGTGCTGGGGACTTACTAGGAGTTGGGACACAGTGGCATTGCATGCTCAGCTCCTGAGACTGAAGAAGGGCTCGTGCAAGGCCCACCTGCTCCCCAGGGCTCCTGACTGAACGCTTGCACCCATCCTCTTTTCTTCCTGGGTGGCAGTACCCTGCCAGGCTGGAAACCCTCCTTTCCCAGGGCGCTTGATTCCCCTCCCCCCCTTCCTTGAGCTGCTGGAGTTTTTCCTGGGTTACCTGGACTCTAAGGGGAGGGGAGACAGAGGCTCGTACCCTCAAAGTTATTAGCACTCACCTTGAGTCCTTACTGTGCCCCACACAGATATATAGTTGTGGCCCCTGTCCTCACTCTGGTGTCATCCTGTCACACGAGCTCCCCGAGGAGTCGAGATTTGGAGGCTGGATACGTTTAAGTCCCGCTGTGCGATCTTAGCCTGCGTATTCTCATCTCTGAGGAGAGCAGCTTGACCTTGGAGTGTTATTGCAGGAGCGAGATGAGGTCATGTGCAGAAACGGCCAGATCCAAAGAGCTGGGCCCACGGGGCAGTAGGAGGCCCAGTGCCTCTGGGGCTTGCCTTTCTCTTGCTTCGTAAATAGACCCTGAAAACCTAATACATTTGGTTGATGTGTTTGGACCAGGAGGGAAAGGTCTGCCCATTCCCTGCACCTCCAGAGTGACCCCTGCCTCCTTGTGTTTGTCCAATTCTTGCCCTGGGTCAGTGTGACCAGCACTCTGTTGACATTGGCCTACATGCCCCTGGCGTGGGATTAGATTAGCCCAGGGGAAATTGAGATAGTTTTCTGAACTTGCCCACTCAGAACTGGGGCCAGTGGGTCAGCTCCTCTACACCTCAGTTTCCCCATCTGAAAGTGGGATAATTAATGGCCCTTACCCCATAAGCATTGTGAGATTAAGTTAGGAACGTACATATTGTGCTTGGAAGGGGGTCTTGCACAGGGTGAGCACTTGGGGTGTGTCAGCTGGTCCTGTAGCAGCAACAGTAGCAGTCGGTGGCAGGAACAGTAGCCACCTGCCATTTGTTAGTGTCTGTATTAGTGTCAGATGCTAAGCCCTTTACATACATGATTTAATCTTCGTGGCAACCATATGAAAGGCCCTCCTAAAAGCTTTGTGTTCCAGAAGACGGAACCAAGGCACAGAGAGGGCTCCCAGTCTGAAAGTGGTACTACTGGAAACCTATCTCAGAGCCCTGCCAGGGTGACCAGCCACCTAGGTTTGACTGAGATCATCCCAGTCTCAGAGCTGAAAGTTCCACATCCTGGAGACCTCTCTGTTCCTGGCCCACCAGAGGGTCTAAGCCCACTGAGCTGGCCCCGTCCTTGGCTACAGGGCTGCTGCTGCATTCTGGGCTTGGCCCCCTCCCACACCTCAGAGATCCCTCTTCCAGCCCCATCCTTGCCAGCTGGAGGGCGTGGGTCGTGTCCAGTGCGTCCTGGCCTGTGCCTCACCAGTCCTCAGTCTCACCATGTACACCGAGAGCTTGGTCACCTCTGCTCCCTGCTTTCTAGAGATGCTGGAAAGTCCCTTAAAGGAGAGAAGGTGGAGTGAGCCCCGCCCCCAGCCCTCGCTGGGCAGCCTGGAGAGGTAGCACTGGCCCTTCCGGTGCATTGATGGAGAGCACTGCTGACAAAGGAGAAAGGTCAGCACGGGGACAGAGCTGACTTGGTGACAGCCTGCTAGTTTCAGTGCCCTCCCTCCACCCCAGAGGCAGGGCTTCCTGGGGGAGGGGCCCTGTGCTCCTTGGGTCCTTGGGGTCCTGGTCAATCCACATTGACTCACACAGGCATGGGGTCAGGGAAGCGGCTCGGGAGATGCCTGAGTCGCCCTTGACACCTCTGTCTCCCTCACCCCCACACCTGACAGTTGGTTTGACACCTTAACCATCTCTGGTTCTGTGTACCACTTAGAGCCCACATCCTCTCCTGGCATTCAGATATCACCACCTTCTTGCCTCTCAATGACTGAACCCTTCCCAGTCCTCCACTGCCCCCCATGACTCCCCTCTGTCATCAGGAATAAGGAACAAACTCTGGGGCCAGCATTAAGGTCCTTTTAGTTCAGTGAGGCAGCCCAAAGCTGCCAGTCCTTCCTCAGGCTGCAGTCTGCCACCCGCACCCTCAGACGAGGTCTGAGCCTTCTGGCCCTCTCTCTGTGCCTGGGTGCCTTCTCTCCAGACATGCCTTTCCAGGGCCTAGCCCATAGCTTTTCTCCCCAGAGGCAGTGGGGGCAGATGGAAGAGGTCACATATGAGGTTGCAGTGTATGTACCCTGAGTGCCCACCCAGCTTGTCCCGTGGGCCAGCCTCACCTAGGCTGCAGCACTGAGCCCACTGTGACCAGGAGACCAGCCTGGTGTTCGGACCACTCCACGCCGTTCCTCAGACTCCACCTTTAACTATACGGTGCATCTCATGCCCCATCTCCTGGAGGGGAGGGCAGAACCCATCTGTCTCTCCAACTCACAGGAGACCAAGCCCCTATCAGGGCAGGATATCAGTGGTTAGTGCACAGGCTCTGGGGTCTCATCCCAGCTTCATCTCTTACTAGCTGTGTGACCTCAGGCAGTCATTTAACTTCTCTGAGCCTCAGTGGTGATTTGTGAAATGTGGGTAACAATAGTCCAGTGGCCACAGGATGGTGAAATTCCATGAAATGAAATATGTTAAGTGTTCCCAGGGTCCTGGAACATTTGAGGATTAATAAAGTTAGCTTTCATCATCACTATCATCATCATTATCAGCACAGGCAGGTCCATATCCAAGAAATGAGGGCCTTCCTGCACGTGGGTGTCTCCTGCTTATTGGGACCCTCCACTTCTGCCCCCCACTGTCCCTTTTTGTCATCATCCTGTCCCAACACTACCCCCCTACATTTCCTAAAACCCCAGGAAGACCAGCCCTCCTGGCCTCCTCTTGTCACCCGCCTGATCCCCCCAAGCCCCACGGATGCCTTTGGATCTGGGGCCAGGGTTTATTATCCGTTTCTCCGTGGCCTTCCACAAATGCCTCCAGAACAGTAGGTGCCTAAGGAGAGAGTTGGGGTGAACCAGTATTCACCGAGCCCAAGTCACTTCTGAGAACAACACAGCAATGACTAGCCAGGCCTGTGGGCTCATCCAAAGGCCATTGAGGGGTATTTCTGAAGCCAAACCTGAGCCGCCTCATACCGGGTCACAGCACATGTCCACTCTGGCCTCCTGGATTCAGGGATTTGGGGGCGGCGGTGGGGGGGGCCAGACAACACTAGGGTTGGGCCTCTCTGGAGGAAGGTGTTTCAAGGCTGCTTCCTCTCAGGGCCTCTGAGCTGTCGCTCCTCGTTTTGTTTGACTGGCCCTTTCCCCACCCCCACAGTTCTCTGTTAAATTGTGTTATTATATTTAAACAAATCAATTCCATTGCAGAGTTTTTCCTGTCCTAATGATGAGTTTGCAGCACAAATGCCATTGATTTCTCACAGCCCTGAAAACCAGTTGATGAATAGCACCGGCTTGTCTTTGGAGAGGCACTTAGAGCAGTTCTGCAGGGCCCCTCACCCACCCATGCACTATCCCTGTCACCCCCACCCCACTCCACTGCATCCCACCCACTGCTGCCTGCAGGGGGCAAGGCTGTGTGACCGAGGAAGGCTGCAGCGGTGGAATGTCATCGCAAAGGCCTGCCCTTGTGCTGGTAAAACAGTCACAGTGGAGATTTTTATTGATTTTGGCCAAAGGCAGGAGCACAACTTACAGGGCAGAGAAGTGGTGCTGTGTGATCTTTGTCCTCCTTACAAGTTCAGAGCACGGTCCTGAGAGTGACAGTACTCTCATTCTAGACCTTGACGGGGCTGCCAGTCACTGCTCATTTAAAGGGGCGATTCTGGAGGTCAGAGAGCTGTCCGTACTGGGGAGAGGGAACTCCTCTCTGTGAAGTCCTTGGGAACATCTTTAATCAAAGTCAAGGCTAAACTGCTAGGCAGGGCTTTGCCTTTCAGATCACTGCCAGGAGTCAGGACCTGTTTGAGCTTTTTGATGACCCTAGGGCTTGGGTGGGCAGGTGTTTTTGTTCCCAATTTAGAGGCGGGGAGCCTGAGTCAAGGGCAGTCACTGGATTGAGAAAGGGCTGCTGGTGCTGAGACCAGCACTGGGGGCCTGAGTGCGGCCTTTGTGCTCCCATCTGTCCCACAGGGAAGGTCCTCTTCCTACCAGACTTTCTCCTACGCCTTCCCCACCCCTGAGCTTTCTGTCTGCTGAGCCCAGACTGCCATGTGAGCAGGGGTCTCAGCTCCGTGCCTACAGCATGCCACGCAGCCTGTGAACTGGGCGCAAGGCAGGAGGATTTGGAAGGGATGGCGTACTGGAAAGTGCCCGCCTCACCTAAATCCATAGAAGTCACAGGGTCTTAAGAAACTGTACAGGATAGGACTGTGGGTTGAATTTGCCACTGCCTCTCAGGAATTCTAATTCAGGCCTTTGTTTTAGAGACAAGAATGTGTGGCCTGGAGTTGGGAGTGGCTCTTCAAGGTCACACCACTTGGAAATGGTGGAGCTGGGGTTTGAGCCGGAAAGGGGGTTGGGGGGGGGGGCAGCTCTCAACAGTCAGAGTTGGGGGCGGGGCAGGGCTGGGGTCTCTGTTCTAGGGGAGATAGGCCCCTCCCTCAGGAGACCCAGTGGCCCAGCATACCCCCCTTCACTTTGCCCCCAGTGCGGTTACCCTCCTCCACAGACAAACCTCCTGTCCCTCCTAATCAGGTTAGCCTCCTGCTTCATGCCTGCTCTGCTGAGTTGTACCAGCTGCCTCTAATGGCCTGCCGACCTGGCCCTCTCCTGGCTCTGCATGTGGGGGAGGGGAAGCTAGGCAAGAGCTGTGTGTGGGAAGGGTGCTCTCCTCCCTCCATTCAGACCTTTCCACGCCTTCTAGTATCAAGTCCAAATCCTTTGCTTGGCATCCAGGACCCATCACAATGAGACGCTGCTTTTTCTTCAGCCTCCACACCCCTGGTGCTCTTTGCTACAGTCTCAAGATGCTCTTTGCTACCTCCCTGTCTTTGCATATGTAGGTTCTTTGGTGACCTCCCATCTCTGAAAACTTATACACATCCTTCAAAACCCAAATCTTGGGCTGCCTCCTCTCAGGACTCCTGCCCATATACTCCCGACTCCTGCCCATATACTCCCACTGGGTGCTCCACTGGTTTGGAACTTAACCATTAATAGTACTGTTGGGTGCATTGCTCCTAGACCTGGGTCCCCTTGAGTTCCTGAGGAAAGGGAAAACATTCTAGAAGAATATGCATCAGGGTACAGCATAGAGAAGTGCTCAGTGAATGGGGCCAGCAAAGAAGAGAGGAATGGGGACCGAGGCGAGAGGAAGAGAAAGACAGGAGTGCCTGGAACAGCTGCTCCCAGCCCCTCCATACCACTCCAGCCTACTTCCTGCCAAGGAGGCCATTCTCCCCGACTCATGTGGGGCCTGAAATAGACACGCGTGGGGCGTTGGTGGGGCACAGTCTCAGGCCAAAGTTAAGCAGCCCAGCCCCCCCCATTCCTTGGGCACTGACGCTCCCTCTCCTCCCAGGGCCCTGCCCTGCAGCGCAGACCCCTCCCCCAGCAGTGCTCAGGCCTCTTCGCTCTGTTCCTGCTAACTTTGTTTTATAAATAAACTATATAAATAGGTTCCTCTGATTCCTCGGGAGCTTGCAGCCGCAGCGTTTAAGGATTGGGGCACTGCTGTAGGCATAATTGTACTACCGAATCCATCAGCTGCCTAATTACCATTCATTTTGCATTTATTTCTGCTAATTAAAAAGAGAGAAACTCCTAACAACTTTTACGTAAATACTATATTTGTTCTATGTTAAGATGGGATGCTAATTTGCTGGTAATTAGCTGATTATCTAATTTTATAGCTATCACACAGGTCGGCCCTGTCTCCCCTTCTCACCCCAGACACCAATCGAGGCCTCCCTCCGATCAGGTGTTAGAGGAGGGGGTCAAGGGAGGTCCCCAAGGGTTGTTAGAGGAACTGTCTGAGTGAGGCTCAGGGATTCAGAAGCAGGGCATGGTGTCTGGGTTCAGGGAGTTGGGGGGAAGGCGCAGTCAGACTGATAGAGTTGGGAGGAACCTTTGGTTCACGCACTGTTTCTGTACAGATGTAGACACTGAGGCTCAGGGAGGCCCAGCATCCCCCCGAAAGGCAGTGGTAGAGACAGACCCCTGGCCACGTGTTTGGGCTACCCCTCCAGCGCTCACCCCACTGTATGGAGCACTGTCAGGAGGAATTTGCAGTAAATACTATATTTGTTCTATGTTAAGATGGGATACTAATTTTCTGGTAATTAGCTGATTCCCTAAAGCCTATGTCGTAAACCAAAACCTCTTGTACCCTTCTGGAAACCTCCACTTCTTCCCACTTCCCCATTCAGCGCAGGGCTCTGCTTCCACAGCCCCCTGGCTCCCTTTCCAAACCTCACTCCCCCAGCTGCACCAGCCCGGGCCTGTGCAGGTGGATGTCAGGGCGTATGCAAGGCTCTGGTTTCCAGATCTTAACACTATGTATTTTCGTGTGAATTAGGGGAAGAAAAAAAAAAACACATAATTTTACAGACTATATTGCCTTGGTTCACTGAAAAGAAAGGGGTTCGTTCAAAATGATTTAAATAACAATATGTAAATAATTGAGGTGGAACACAGGATGTGGCTTACAGGATCTAGTAACTGAAGTTGGGGACACACTCGGAGAGAGTCTGAGAGCATCAGGTCAAGAGAGCAGGGGGAGGAGGCCAGGGGCAGCAGAGGGACCCCAGGGCAGGGTTGGCTAGTCCCTGACCTGGTTTGCAGGCCACCACTGCCCCATCCCCTACTCAGGATGACAGGCCCCCTGAGTCATGCCCTCCTCTCCTTGGCCCTGCAATCAGCAGGAATTAGCCCACCACAGAGAAATCATTGGCTTTCAGAGTCAGTTTAAATGGGGCTCTGTTTTGGGGAAGCCAGGAAGTCAGACTGCTTCGTCTCACCCCTGTAACCAGGGGCAGATGAGTGACTTTTTGGGGACTCCCTGACTGGCCCAGCTCCCCAGGCATTGGTGGGTGAGTCCCTTACTGGCCTTTTTCTCTCTTTCTCCTGAGCAGTCTGTAACGGCCAGTTTTAGACATAAAGGGAAAATGGCTTTGACTAGGCCAGGTGTCACCTGGGTGGCCAAAGCGGTCAGGGCCAGGGTCGGCATGGCCTGATGGAAATCCCAGAGGTCAGGCTGTGCTTTCTGGAACCTCTGGCTCTTCCTCTGTAAGTTGGAGACTGTCATGCTTTCCTTCCAGGGTTGCTGGGAGGGGCCTCAGAGCCACGGGCAAAGCGCCCTGGAGGGGAGTGCTCAGTGCAGCTGGTGGTGAGCCTGATGACCGCCCAGGGCCCCCCTCGGCCACCCACCCATCCGCCGCCACTGTGTCTGTGCGAGGTGACCCCACTGCCGCCAGCCATCTCTCGCTCATCTGCCCTTTTATCGCCCTGCACACAATCAGGGGAAGCCTGGGAAGGCCACGGGGGCTGGGCAGATGGAAAACAAAGAGAGAAAACAAAGGCACTGCTCCGAGGAGGCCAAAAGGCAGGCTGCCTCCTCCCTCTGCTGCCTGGCCAGCCTGGCCTACCAGTGCCTGGCCTTGGCCACCCCCAGGCTCAGGCGCTGGTGACCTGCTCCATCCCCATGGAGACTAGACCTCACATGGTGCTACCACTCACTGGGTGACCCCTTGACCAGTCACTTCTCCAAGCCTCCCTTTTCTTATTGGTAAAATGAGAGAGTTAGACCGCAAGCTGCTGCAAGGACCTTCAGTAAACCTGCCCCCATCCCTACTCCTGGGCAGGGGTCCCATTGAGGCTGTTCAACCCATCTTTAGGACACCCCCCAGCCTCAGAACGTCAAGATGGTGCCCACTTCTGCCCCTAGAGAGGACCCCAGCGTGCCCTGTGCGGAACAAGGCAAGCAGGAGGCCCTACGCTATCAAGATCTCGGTATCTCGGTGCAGGGTCTGTAAGCATTCGTATGGACCGGAGGAATGGTTTAATCAGAGGCTTCACCCGTGTCGGCTCTTGGTGGCTGCTGCTGCTGGAGCCTTGAGAGACGGACACTCTCCCAGGCTCTCCAGAGCAGCAGCGAGGAGTGGTCGCGGGTTCCTAACAGCACTGAGGCCAGGCTATCTGGGCCATCCTGTGTGACCTTGGGTTGCTTTCTTAACCTTTCTGTGTCCTTATTCTCATCTGTTAAAATGGGCATAGTACCTCCCTCTTAGGTTGTGATTAGATTAAGTGAGTTAATTCATGTATAACACGTTGAACACTACCAGATAAAGGTCTACAAAGTTAGGTACTGGTCTTGTCATCAGTTTCAGCACTCTCATTGGTTAGGGATGGACATATCGGGTCACCATGGAGCTTCAGCCTCCAAACCCCTCCCCTGCACTTTGTGGCCAGGGTGGGTGTTTTCCTGGCAGCTGCAGAGGGAGCGAGGTGGGAGGGCAGCTTGCTGGGAGGTGCGTTGCTGGGAGGTGCGTTTCTGGGTAAGCATTTCCGGTAGCGGTTGAAAGGACCCAGGATTTCCAAGGCTCTGGGAATTTGTTATTTACTTTCTCATTCTAAATATTCAGTTGTGATTTTACGTTTTTTTCTAAAAAGGGCCTCTGGAATAGTGGAAGCTTCAGGTCCTGCCTACTTGGACCTGCTTATTTCTGTTACCGTTATTGTATTTTGAGGGCTGGCGCTGGCCTGCCTGCTTTCAGCCCCGGTAGGAGGAGGGCCTGGGCCTGGGAGCCGAAGGGACCCAGCCTCTCTCCCTGTAGACAGCCTGCCTGCCTCTGAGCACCCCAGACGCAGCCTGCAGCCCAGGCTGAGGAAGCCTGAGGAGGGCAGGCGAGGAGAGTGGGACCTCAGGGAAGGTCTCCTGGAACAGACCCCATATGTACAGGGGTCCCTGCCCATGTGCTGTGGGCTGGGACCCTGTCATCCCTCCTCCCTGCTACCCATCTTGTGTGTGCCCTGTGGGCAGGTGCAGGGGCCGCTGGGGAGCAGTTTGCTGAGTTGGAACAATTGCCCCTGAGGCTGCCACCAGGCTGGCTGGCTGTGTGCCAAGTCCCGGGTTTAGTGCCTGATGGAGGCCAAGGTTGGCCCCTGTCCTCAGAGCTCTTGCGGTAGCTGGAGGGGCGGAGAGTGGGGAGGGGTGGTGGTATTAGGCCCCTTCACCTTGCATCTCAGAGAGAGGAGCCAGGAGAGCCCAGAGGTCCTAGGGCTGGGCCCTTGGGGAGGGTGGGCCCTTGGCTGGGAGGCCCAGGAGGAGTGGTGCCGTGGGCCCTGGCGCCTCCACTGGGCCTCTTGTGCCGGGCTCTGACAGGGACATTTATAACTCACAGCTGTGCCGTCCTGGGCCCAACTGACTGTGGTAAACCGATCTGGCTTCAGGAAGTCTCGTCCCGAGGCCACTCCCCACCCCGACCCCACACTCTTTCACCTCCTGATACCACATCCTGTTCTCCGAAGAGGGGCCCAGCCGGGGTCTCCAGCCGTGGGCAGAGCTGGAGAAGTCAGCGAGGCCTGAGACTCTCGAGGTGCGGCCTCTGGGGTCACTAGGATCTACCCCCTAAGGCACCCTCAGGGGACCCAGGCACCTAGGGAGCCAGAGGCCACCTCAGGAGCCCACAGGAGCTGAGGGAAGGAGCTCAGATGGTGAAGCCCAGGACTGCATCGTGTTCTTCCGAATCTAACTAGAGAGGGGATTAGACTTCTAGCCCCTGCTGACAACTCCGGCCTGGGGAGTGGAAAGGAAAGGGGCGGAGGGGAGCCAGAGACCACAGAGGACCTGGGAGAGACACATCTTGGACCCTCGGCAGCCCTGCATGGCCTGGCGTCCTGTGCTGGGTTGTCCCCTCCTGGGGCCAAATTACTCACAAGGCCTGGTGCCCGGTGCCTAGGTTCTCACATCAGAGTCCATGCTGGGTAAAGGGTCTCGCCCAGTGGTAGGAAGAAAGGACAGCGTTAAACACGGCATGCTTGCTGGCTTGGCCCCTCCCCTCCCGTGGCCTTATTTGCTAACTAATTCTGGGGTCCCTGTCAACCAAGCACCCCTCCCATGCCTCCCTCCTTCCTCACCGAAGAGGGTCAATAAACAATAGTGAGTCTGCCAGAGCTTGGCCTTCCGAACTCCAGTAACCTGTGAAAAGTTTCTAGAATTAGTGCCCGAAAGAGCGTATATTTTCGTTTCCTTAGTTAAATATTTATTAAGGTGTATTAGAAATATATAACTAGCATATCAAACCAGCTATTTCACGGATATGATTGCTTTGGACAAGACCAGATTGGAGCTAAAAAAAAAAAAAGTGGTTGAAGTAAAGATAAATATTAAGTCATCGTTCAGATAGGACTCAGCGAGGACCAAGAGTCACACAGTCCTGAAGTTCGGGGAACGCAAAATGAGTAATGGCAAGGGCCCTTCTCTGTTTTAAACTCTGGTCCTGTGCTTCCTGTCAGCTGTAAGCAAACGTGTAGCCCTGCACGCGGGGGAGACAGAATGCCCGCCGGTTCTGCGGGGAGGTGCGCGCACATAAAATGGCTCCGAGTGTGGTCAGAGGTCTGGTGAGCGATTCATAATGAGGAAGGAATTCAGGCAGGGGTCACAGAGTGGCTTTGGAAGTGGCTGTCGGCCGAGTGAGATAACTCCCCGGAGCCAGGCAGGCCCAGCGAGGGTACGCTGCAGGGCTCTTAGGCCGCTAAAAATACCCGCCACTTCTCCCGTCCCCCTGCCTGGGCGCACAGGGGCCGCACAGGGAGGCCGTGGCTCTCTGCTTTTCTCACCAGGGAGAAAGAGACAGCACAAAGCCCCTGAGCCCCAGAAGAAGCAAGACAGATATATCGAACAAATTTTTAAGACTTCTGCTAGGAGGCGTTGGCTTGGCGTCTGCAAGCTGGAGAGCTGCTTGAGTGGCCCAAGAGGCACCCAGATAGCCAGCGGTGGGAGCAGAGGTGGGAGGCCGTGGGCGACTGTCTTTGTCCCTGGCCACTCACACGTGTCCGTCTGTCTTGTGTCCCCAGGACGAGGAGGGGGCCGTTGGCATCAGGCCAATGCTGCGAGGGGTGTGAAAAGAGCCAAGGTCCATCACTCCGCTGCCAGACCTAGAAAGGTAACACCAGATCCCTGGCACCCTGATGTCTAGGCCACTGCACCTTTTCCTGAGACCTGACCAGGAGCGAGGTGGCCAGTCTTTCTCCCCAGCCTTTCCTGACCCAGGCTGCAGGGATCTTGCGACTCCTTGTGTGTCCAGCACAAAGTGCTTCTGGGCTTTAGTTTGTCCATCTCTAAAATGGGTCTCCTAAATCTTGAGAACTCTGAATCAGGGGCCCTGGCTTTGGTGGGAGTAGCATTGAGGCCAGAGGTCAGCAGGGCCACGAGGTCAGCAGGGCCTCTTGGGAAGAGGGTTCCTAATGCAGACTTGGCTGAGAGGCATCTCACTGGAGCTGTGGTTGTGGTAGTATTTAAACTCCAAAGGGATTTCTCTGCATAAGAATTGTTATCTGTATTTTTAGACCTACAAGACTAAGGCATAGGGAAGTTAATGGGCTTGCCAAGGGTCTGCAGCCAGCTCTGGCCACATCGGAGCAGCTCTGCTGTATCCCATTTGCCATGTCAGCTTCTACACTTTGACTGCACTACACTGGTCTGGCCTGTCCTCCCCAGAGAAGTCCAGCTATCGATCCTGTGCAACTAACTGCCGGTCTTACCTATGTGCCTGTGGTGGACCTGTCCATCCACCCACCTCTTATCCACTCACCTAGCCATCTAGCTATCTCTCCGTCCTCCCATCCAACCATCCTCCCATTTACTCCTTCATGTGTCCACCTGCTCAATTACCCATCCACCCATTCTTCTAACCATCCGTTTTCTCATTCATTCACTCACTGCTCACACCAGGCCCGGCCCACGCTGAGGGCTGGCTTTTGAAGACGATCAGAACCAGCCCTGCCCTGAAAAAGTGCAGTCAGTGATGGAGGGGGACACCTGGTCCCAAAGCCAGACCAACCACCATAAACTCAGTGCTCAAAGCCTTCGTAGTGTCTGCCTGCATGGGGAGGGGCTGTGTGCCGCTCTGCAGGCAGGCACTCGGGGAAGGCTTCCCAGGGGAAGAGGCACTGTTCACTTATTCATGCCCCAATGTTTTCTGGGAAAGTCTCCAAGCTGGGAAGTGCTTGATGTTTTGGAGACAGCAGAGAATAAAACTGACAAAATTCCCTGTCCTCACGACGCTTTCATTCTCGTAATCAGAAATGGACAATAAATACTCCAAATGTGGTAGATAACATGTACAGTGATGCTAAATTTCAAGAAGAGAAGTTAACTAAGTAAAATAACTGAGTTTGCAGGTGGAGTAAAGTGATCTTTGACAAAGGATGGTCAAGGGAGGCCTCTGACCAGGTGGCATTGGAACAGAGACCTAAACCCAAGGAGTTAGGGACTGGGGTGCACTTGGGGTGCTCAAGGAAGTGGCAGATAAGTCACGAGGCTGGAATGAAGTGGGGGTAGAAGGAGAAGGCAGAGAGAGCCTAGGGACCCCCTCATGTAGACGGGCAAGAGGGAACCCCAGGGATGGCTGGGAGGCTACGGGCCACATCCAGGCAGGGGTGGCAGCGGTAGGGGGAGAGGTGGGTAGGAAGCCTTTGAAGTCTGAATATAATTTAAAGATCTTGCGGCTGAGCTTGCGGCTGGTGGATTCAAGGTAGAGGATGAGAGAAGAGGGGAGAGAGAGGAAGGCTCTTGGGTGTGAGACTGGAGCCCTGGCAGAGGAGAGACGGTCCGTTTACTCAGCCAGGGCTGATGGCAGGGGAGGCTGAAGGAAGAGAGGAGCAGTGTTTAGACAAGTTATGTTCACGATGGCTTTGAGATTTCCAAGTGGAAGGGTTGAGCAGGCAGTCAGATGGATGAGTCTGGGAGATATATATGTGGTAGCTATTGTGTATGGATGCTGTTGTGGGAGGGATTGGAGCTAGAGCAGAACACAGCCTGAGTCTGTGTCGCTGTCACTGGGCACCCCGCCCTAGAGGGAGAGAAGGAGGTGTATGGGCAGTAAGCAGACCAAGAAGGTGTAGCCCGGGAGGGAGGAGAACTGAGACAAGGATGGATGGGGAAGATTTTGCTGGCAAAGAGGAAAAGGACGCCTCAGGCAGAGGGAATAGCATTAACGAAGGCTCAGAAGCCTCAATAAAATGAGCCATGTGTGAAAAGAAGTGGTAGAGAGGGAGAAGGGACCTGCGCAGCTTCCACACCTGGCCACACAGGGGCCCAGGTTCATGGGTGTCTGGCTGGGCTGTGGGTTTGCTCATGTGTGGGACCCTCCCTGTCACTCTGGTGGGCATTCCTTGGGCTTAACCTAACCTCTTGCCCTGAGATCTGCATACTTTGTTCTTTCTTTTAAGAAGCTTCCCCTCCCTCTCCTGACTTTCTCCCTCCCATCTGGGGCTCTTGGGCCCCTGAGGCCTACCCTTTGCCTGGAGTGCTTGTCTGAAAACACTGGCTCTAGAGGAGGCTGTCTGTAGGGGGAAGGGCACCCAGCACTTCCCTTTTGAATCCCTAAGCACCGTCTGGATACTATATCTTAAAAGAAACTAGAAACTTCATGGACTGTGAGTGTGCATCAGAGATGCCTACTGATGCTCAGCAGTGAGAGCAGCCGAGCTTTGGGCAGGTGTGTGCCTTGGGGATGGGGGAAGGCATCTGCCCTTGTGCGTCTGCTGTGTTTCTCACTTCACACTCAGCTCTCAGTGGAAGGAGGGGCCCAGCTCGTTCACGGAGGCTGCAAGAGGGCCCTGTCCCTGAACCAGTCTTGAGGATGGGATGGGCAAGTGCTCAGTGTGGTGCTCCAGGTGGGATGAGGGTGGGAGGAGAATGCACACCACACCACCGGGGGGGTTTGCGGGGACACGAACCAGCTCGACCTCCAGAGGCTGATGGGACTGGTGTGGGGGAAGCCTGGGAGACTTCTCCACACAGACTAGGAGGGAGCCCAGCAGGAACTTTGAGACCCACTAGTCCCTCAGGGATGTCTGCCTCTGGCTGCTTCAGGGACTGGGTAGGGGAGATGAGGGAATCCGCTCGGATCGTGGGTGCTCTGGTAATCTCAATAGTGTGCCCCACAGATGGGACAAGTAATCTTGTGCCTTAAACTCACTTTTCTTTAAGTCTGTCCCCACCGATATCTCCCTAAATCCTCCCCCTGCCTGTCTGAAGTTGGGCACGAATGGACTTATCCCTATTGAACAAATGGGTAAATCAGGGCCAGAGAGGACGAAGCTTGTATGGTGCCAGAGCTAATTAGTGGTGGGGGTGGAGCTGTGAACTAGGTCTGTCTGAATCCTAAGCACTCTTGCCCCCTGCCCTCTGCCATCTCCCCGGCTCTTCTACAATATCTGGCCCTGCAGACACCTTCACTTAAACCACCTCTCCAGCTTCCTCATTTTGTAGATGAGGAAACATAGGGCCAGAAAAGGTAAGACACTAGCCATGGCCACACAGCAAGTCAAGAGCAGAACCTACACCAGAATCTGATCTGGCTTACTGTATTCACCTACCCTCACCCACTCAACCTGGACCCTGCCTGCTTCCTCTTGGAGCACCCACTGCCTTCTGTCCCCCCCAGCCTTTGGCATTCACTCAGATTGAAGGCACCAAATTCCTCATCAGAAGGCTCCATTGTGCCTATTGTTTAAATATAGATTACTAATGAAATGCCTTTTCATTGCCTTCCCCGTGAATAGTTTCCGTGTAAAGTTAATTTGCAGTGTTATGTAAATTCTGTTTAACTTCAATCAAGTTTCTAATTATGTTTTTACCGCAGTAATTCCCATTTGATTTGTCATCTCCTGTTAGGTATTTAATGTTTGGTGGGCGGCTGTGCTTTCTCTCTGTCTCTTTCTTTACCAAAGCCCTCTCCTGCCCTGACATCCCTCTGCCTATCTGTCTTTCTCCTTCACTCCTGCTCGCTTCATCCTCTCCGTCCCTGTGGGTCACCTCTCACCTACTCTCCCTTCCTTCCTTCCTTCCTTCCTTCCTTCCTTCCTTCCTTCCTTCCTTCCTTCCTTCCCTTCTTCCTCCTCTTGAGCTGCTCCTTCTTCCCTTCTGTTCACCTCTGTTCTCTCTGGCTTTGTTTTCCCTGCCCCTCTTTCCTCCCTTCCTCCTTCCTGCCCTCTTTCCCAGTGCTGTTCTTCCCATCTTCTCTCTCCATTTCTCTGTCACTCCTCTCTTTCACTCTTGCTGTTCTTCCATTTCCAACTTTTCTCCACTGTCTCCCACCCCACCCTAGCTCTTTCTCTCTCTGTTCTTGTTTGTACCCCACATTCTCCCCTTCCCCACATTTTCCTCTTTTATGTCTCCAGCCCTTCCTCTTCCATCCTAGAACCCTTCACAAAGCCACGTTCCAGGGCTGCTCAGAGTGGTGGGATGGGCAGAGGAGGAGGCGGGGCTGGCTGGGTGTTCGTCCAAGAAGAATGAGAGCCTGGCCCGGGATACCTGCTTAGAGCTCTGTGCCCAGCCCTGTCCAGGCGCCCGCCCCTGGTACCCCAGGAACTGATAGGACATGAATGCCAGAGCTGGACTTTCTGGGTGCAGCTCCTGATCCAACTGTTACCAACTGTGTCTGCCGGGTTGCTGATTTCCCCGTCGGCAAATTGGGTGACAGCATGACCACATCATAGGGCTGTGATTGAGAACGTAATGAGACAGCATAGAAGAGGGGCTTGGTTCTTATTTGGGAACTCTGGCCATGCCCCTAACTTCTTTGTGCCCTGCCAAGGGTCCAGCTTGAGGCCAGGGCGAGATGGAAGCCACTCAGATGCTCTCCTCCTACCTTCCCCTCCCCCGGAGCTGGTAAATGGTCCACCTGAAACAGGTGTCAGCCCTGCCTGCCAGGAGAGATGGGTTCCTTCTCCTTTTGGGGGCTTGCCTCAGAGCTATGATGACAGGCTGCCAGTCTGTCAGGATATCTGAGGCAAAGACCCACCCCAAAGCTAGAGCAGCCCTCAAGACCCTGGTCTAGGAAAACGTAGCCAGTCACATTGAAAGACCTTTCCCAAACAGCAGACCAAAGGTAGCTCTGCCAGTGGACTAGAAGCTCCCTTCTCCACCTTTCTCGTTCCCTGGACACCCCGGGGCTGGGCTGTGGAGTCCAACTGCCAAACTACTGCTCAGGGTGCAAAGCCTTGACAGGCCTGTCTCTGTCTCCCTCAGAGATAAACTTCGGCTCCCCTCCTGCCCCACATTCAAGTTCTGGGCTCTGGATTCTCCCTGTGTGAGAGCCAAGAGCCGCTGGGCCACCACAGTTTCCCAGCAAGCATCTGCCCTCTGGGTGTGGAGGGCGGAAGGAAAACACCAGACGAGGGCCAGGAGGCATGTGTCCTTCCCTCTACTTCCCTTCACCCCGCACTCCCCTCCCCCACCCCATTCCCATCCAGCACGTCCCTGGTGCGTCCAGGAAGCAGAAAACAAGTGTTTGGAGAAGGCATTCTTTTGGGTGAGGAAAGGCAGGCTGATCACTTGTCCTTCAGAGACCTGAGCTGGCCCAGTCCCTCCCCTGCTGGGCCACATAACCACCTGACCTGCAGCGAGTATGTGTCTGTGTGTGTGTGTGTGTGTGTGTGTGTGTGTGTGTGTGTGTGTGTGTCTCCCTGGTCTAGGAAACCTTAGCCAGTCACGTGGCCACTTTCCCTGTTTGTTTAAGTAAGCAGTTCAGGCTGGCTGTAGCCAGGCAGCTAAGACATGGAGCCAGGGGAGGGGGCCATACGGCGTGGGCGGGGACATGAAGATCACAGGGACAAAGGGCAGCCCTGAGTCGGGCATGCAGTGTCTGGCCCTCTGGATTCGGTGTAAGGAGGCCTGGCTTGGGAATGGCCCGGCTGTAATCCCCTGTTCTCCCTGGCCCTCCCCACCTCCACCTGTCAAGAAAAGGTATTAGACTTGCTGGTTACAGAGAATGCTCCCAGCCCTGAAACAGAGAGGGCAGGCACTCTATCCACAGGGAGCTCAAGGAGGCAGAGCCCTGGCCAGAGAGAGGGGCACAGGTGGGCATGGCCACTGTCTGTCGTGTCCCCCAGAGTGGCGGCTGAGCCCTGACCTCTTGGCAGGAAAGCCCTCGCCAGGCCTTCCCTCATGTGTGCAGCAAGCCTCTGCTTAAGTCAACAGATGGAACACCTACTATGTGCCAGGACCTGTGCTGGGCTGGGGCATAGGGTTGTCGGAATCCCATACTGCTGAAATGATTTCCTCCTGTCAGAGCAGCAGGACCATTTTTCATACAGCAAAGACCCTGGTCCTAAGGCAGATCGGCCCACCTCTGCCATTCCAGGAAGTGAACCCCAGAGCTGGGTAGGGGGTGGCAGGCAAGGGGGAGAGATGTCACTGAGTCCCTTGTAGGCTGAGCAGCTGAGGCTCAGGTCCCAGGGTCTCCTTCCTCCAGAGCAGTAGGAGCTAGAGCCAGGCTTCCTAAACAGGTAACAGCAGAGCGCAGAGATTTCTGGGGCCTCCCCAAACCCCTCTGGGCAGCAGAGCCTCAGGAGAAATGGCAGGTGTCCTTCTGCATTCCTCCATGTTTGCCTGGCCTATATGGTGTGGGTTAGCTGTAAGGGCACAGTGCCCCTCGGGCCTGGTGGAGGAGGGGGCTGTAATGGCCTTGGGTCCATTCTTCTGAGGGCCCATCCTGTGTCTGTGTGTCTTGCTCTCCTTCGACAAACCATTCCTGGCAGCCAAGTCTGTGCCAGGCCTGTGCTCAGTGAGGTACATGTGCCCTGCCAAGCCCACCTCAAGCAGCATCTCCAGGGCTGTGGGTCCAGAGTAAGGTGAGGCCCAGGAGAGAGGCCATCATGGGGTGGGGGTCAGGGTTAGCTGCCTTGAGTTCTTGGGAAGCTTAGGTATACTTTTCCCCAGGTGGGCTGGGGACTGAGCACATAGAGTGTGGGAAGACCTGGTCTCTCTTGTGATAGATTTGAGGGTGTTCCTAATGGGCTTGGCTCCTGAGCTCAAGGCTGTTCCAGCTGGGAAGCTCCATACAGAAAAGGGATGGAGCTGGTGGCCAGTGGCTGAGCTCGTGACACAGGCCAGCCATCCTGCCACCCATGACGAAATGTGAATTCTGGCCTGGGATGGCTATAAGCTACTGGGCTAGCATTCCAGAAGGCTGCCTAGGTCCGAATGTCCTGGCCTGGCCTTGCATGCCCCCAGGGTCAAGAGGCTCAGTACTGCACATGGCTGTCTTAGAAACTCTTCCTGGTAACGTGTGCCCTGTCCGCCCAGGGGGGCTGAAGTCTGGCTCTGTGGTCCACCCTGCTCACCTCAGGCCTTCAGCCTCCTGACCGAGCCCCTCTCAAGAGTTGCTCCCTCCAGGCAGAAGCTAAGCAGAGTCCACAGACCGCCCAGCGCCTGTTCAATTGGAGTAGTGAGGGCAGTGTCCTGTGCTGGGCAGCCCCACTTCGCAGCATGGCCCTGGGGACTGCTGTGAGTTTGGCTGTCAGCCTTCTTGGGGAGGACCTTGAGGGGCCCCTGGTACAGGCGGGAGCCCTGAACCCCAGCTCTGCCCCTGTCCCTGGGGTGCTCTCAGACAAGACCAGCCCATTCAGCCCCAAACCATCTCCCATCTGCACTCATTCCCACACTGAGCTATGGGAGGCTTTTGTCCATGGAGGGCCAGCCCACAGGCAGCTGGAGGGGTCCTGCTCTCCTTGGCAGTGCTTTCTGAGGCACCTGTTTCCAGAGCAGCCCCAAGAGAGACCAGAGCTGCCACGACCTCCTATAGCCAGTACCCTAGAAAAGCAGGGGAGGGCCTCTGTCCAAACCTCTCCCTCTCACTGGGCCAGGCCACCAATCTCTCCACTCCCAGCATATTCCCCCGGAGGACAGGTGAGCCTAGCTCCTGAGGCGCAGACCATGGGTGAGCCCACAGCACCCTGGGCCAAGCTTCTATCCCATCCAGACTGCTGGCACTTTAAAGACCCAGGCATGTGAAGCTGGGTGGGAGGAAAGGGTCTTGCTCTGAGGGTTTGATGTCACCTTGTCCCTAGTGTGGGGGTTGTGCTGCCCGCCTGGGATGCCACCCCTCTGCAGGACCTGCCACACAGCTGCTCATTTCTGACCACTAGGAAGTTCTGCTGTGGAGGCCTGAAATGGGTCCCACTTCAGCTTCTCCCCTTGTCCTAGTCCCTTCATCCGGCTCAAAAGTGACCCTGCCCCTCTGCCCAGAGTTGGGGAAGCAGTGATCTGACTGCTCGGGGCAGGCAGGGGGCTGATCCTGCTCAGCTGTGTCTGAAGTTGTGAATTACTCAGAGAACACCCCAGAGGTACTTCTGCCAAGGCCTCCTGCTAGAAAACAAATTGCTGGAAGTCGAGATAGAGGTCAGAGGCCACTGAGCAGGCCAGAGCGGCCTGTCCACTCCTGCTCCAGAAAACTGGCACTTCTGAGGAGACTCCATGCGGCCTCCCTGCCTCCCAGGCTGGGTGGGACCTTTGGGACAGGAAGCCAGGGCGGGCCTGGAGGATGGGACTCAGGGTGAACTGGATCTGAGCCAGGGATGAGGCGAAACCCAATGCTGGCCTGGCCCCAGGGCCACAGCCACACAGGTCACTGGGCCTCAGTAAGTGGCCACCACCCCCACAACAGGAAACCCTGCCCAGGCACCCCCCGTCCCACCCCATGTTCCCAAGGGTGGCGCTTCTACTATTTCCCGTGGGAGCTGCTGCCAGGAATCATGCCCTCTTGAGAGAGGAAACGGGACCTCAGCTCTGTGTTGCCCTGCCCCTGACCTGTTCTGACCCCCTCCTGCTGGTGGAAGCTCTGGGCCCACACCCATTCCTCACCCCACACATGCTGATGACTTATCTTCTCCCAGACAACCAGTCACCTTTATGGGCCTGGAGAGAGAAGCTCGAAGTGGGGCCAGGCCTGGGAGCCCAGAGAACGGGGCTTGGGGTCTGGGATCTACCACCAGCTTTTGCTGGTACCTTGAGCAAGTCACTCAACCAACCCCTCTGGCCTTTCTTTCTGGCCCAGAAAGAAAGGCCAGAGAAAGAAGCTCTGCCCAGCTGCGAGCATCCCATGGAGAAAGGGTTGGGATAGGGTGAATTTTGTATCCTTTAAGGACAACCAGGTTGGGGTTAACTGCCCAGACTCCTGTCATGCATCCCAGCCAAGGGCACTTTGTCCATGATGACCCCCAAGCAGGGAGAGAAACATGGGTGCCTGCTAGTGTCTCCGTGGCAGACAGGGTAATTTTGGCATGACCCCTCTCTGGCTCATTCCATTGCTGACAACACAGGGGCAGCTGGGTACCTCTGCCCAGGAAGGAGCCCTTCTTTTTCCCTCCTCCGCAGCTGGAGGTGGGGTGTGGGAGATCCCTTTGGTGCCATTAGGCATGTGAGCCAGGTTAGCAGGTCTGTGGCTGGGGCTGGAGAGAGCAGTGCTAAGGAACATCTCATGCCACCCTCCTCCTCCCTCCAGTAGGTGCTCTGAGGCCTTGGATTTTCCTTTGGTTGGGGTGTTGAGTGTAAGGTGCAGGGAGGAACAGGGTAGTAATACTTAATACTCCAAATGCTAGGACAGCACCCCATGGAGGGGCTGCTCTCATACTTTCCTTACAGGAGTCCATGGTCATCACAGCAGCTCTGGGAGGTCACTGCTCAGGGTGGTTACACTGGGCTTTGCACTGGGCAGCTGGCCCCAGAATCAGTGCCCTTGGCCCCCACAACTGTGCAGCATGTCTGATCCATGACACCTCGCCCTGGGCAGCCCCCAGCCCAGCACAGCTTAGTGTCAGCTGGGGCTAAAGCCCAGGGTTAGCTGTTTACTCTAGGGAACCTAAAAGAGAGTCAGGACACCAAGGTTAGTAGACCCAAGTCGCCATGACTTTGGATGGTTAACATAGACTTGGCGCCACCCTAAACACGTGGGCCAGCTGAAAGCTTGTCAGAGACGGAGACCATAGGTCCCAGCAACCCAAGTTCCTCCCTGTGGGTGGTGACAGCTCAGCCTCAGTCTGCATCTGCCTTTCAGAGCCAGTATCATAAGGATCTGTGAGGAGTCCTGGAGATGGGGGAACAGGCTCTGGACCCCTGTGGCCCTGGTGGATGTTAATTTCTTTCCCAGGGTGTCAGGCCATACGGGCCAGGGCATTCCAGGCATTGGGTACAGAGGTTGAGACACAGACATGTAGGGCAAGGTTATAGGGCCTTGAATATAAGGCTGAAGAGTTAGAGCTGAACCTTGTCGACAAGTGGGAGCCATGGAAGGTTCTTGGATGGAGAGGAACTGGCGGTGGGAGAGCCTGGCATGCTCATCCAGGCGTGGGGAATCACCTGGCTACGGAAGTTGGCCCAGGTGGGCGTCAGTGCCACTGGGCTCGGCAGGCCTTGGTTTTCCTCCTGTAGACCCATGGTCCACAGGGTAGGGGCTAGTGCAGGCTGGGAGAATGCGGTACTGCAGGGAGGGGCAGGGGTCAGCACCAGTGCCACTTCCTCTGCGTGTCCCAGAGTTGTCTTCCCCGCCCCCCCCCCCCTCCCAGCTCAGGATAGTCTGGGTTTCCCACCCAGCCCTGGGTGGGGCCCCACTGCTTCTTCCTCCCTCTGTGGCTTTCTGGTCCGAAATGGGAGGTGACTGGTGGCTGCAGTGGGCTGTGGGGTAGAAACCAGGGTGGGGACATTGGCGGTGGGTGGAGTCACAGGATGGGTGGCCGTGAGTCAGGAATGGCTGGGCCTATGTGTCATCTGGCTGCGTACTGTTCTAGCTTCCCTGCGCCTGTCTGCCTCAGCTCTCCTGCCCACATCTGCACCGTGGGCGGCTGGCTGCAGGGATAGTGCACTGTGCTATGAGCTTAAAGCCCACGATGGAGAAGTCAGGGGACTGAACTTCAGATCGCAGGCTCCCCCTCCCCATTGTGCAGGGAAACCTTGGGCATGTCCCCTCCCTCTCCGAACCAGTGTCCCCATTGCAGAGTAAGGGTGGGACTGGACAGGGGTTCTCAGCCCCTGCCCACATGGGAGCCAGAGCAGCTTAGAAAGACAGCCCACCTAGACCAATTAAATCAGACCCTGGGGGCGGGGCCTGCAGCCCTGTGGGAAACCTCTGTCTGCAGCCTCTACCGGTCTGCTGTCCAGGACACACTGTGGACAGCGTGTAGATCCTGGAGTCCAGGGCCGGCATTCACTCAGCTCTGCCACTTTCTAACACTGGGCAGGAGACTTCCATCTGTGAGGCTCTGTGAAATGGCAATGACATTACTTTATAGAACTGCTATGGAGACTAAATGGGTTTGCTATATAGATAGTGTCTGTAGAGCTGGATCCCGTACGGCGTGGTAAGCACCATGCAAGTGTTAACCTTTGTATTCTCTGATCTGCATCTGTTTCACACCACACTTCCCATCACTGCTCATTCGTGCATCCAGCAAACATTCTGGGGGCTCATACCTGCAAGCCCTGTGCTGGGTTCTGCGGGCAACAGGCAGAAGTCCATCATGGGGCTGGCCTTGGCCTCTCCTCTTAGCCCATCAGGGGCTCAGCCCTAGCTAACATGCTGTCGATCCCCAGGAGTGATGGACAGATGTGTGGAGAGATCCCCCGAGAATCTCGCTGAGTTGCTGAGCTGAGGGAGCCCCGCATTCTGAAAGAAGGCAGAGAAAATCTAGACTCAAGGGAGAAGAAAGGGGCACCCTCTACTGGTCCTCCAGGCTTGGCTGGGAAGTACCCTCGTGCCTCCTGGTGGGAGCCCTGGGACGGGCTCTGAGTGTGTGATGCTTTGCTTGGGCTGGGCCCTGGGGCTGCCTGGGAAGGTAAGAGTAGCCCAGGCTGGCAGTGTGTGGAGCAGAACAGGGAACCTTCTCAAAGCCAGTCGCCAGGGTGGGCCACATCCTCCATCTCCTAGAGTCCTTTCAGCAACCCGGGGAGTAAGCAGGCATTATTCCTCCCACTCTGCAGACAGAGTGAGGGAGGCTTCACGGGGGAGGAAGCTCTCAGTCAGTTCAGGGAGGGTAAGGGCACAGGCCGGACTAGAACCTTCCTGTTTGTGTGCAGGATCCAGTGGTGCTAGTTGAGCTTCCCTGGGTGACTACATTGGTAGAGCACCTTGGACAGGTGGCAAAGTGCAGAATGAGGATTAACACACCCTACAATCCCTGGCCTTCCCACCGTCTCCCCTGTAGCAAACACTGGCTGCCCCTGGGCGGAGAGCTGGTTTTTCTACAAACAGGAAGAGCTCTCGTGGCCTGACTACTCCAGGGCCAGGGGTTGGCCCCACACTTACCTCAGTTACACCTTCTCCCTCCCGGCTGCACCATTGAGTAAACTGAGGTAGGGGAGGCTCGGGGACTTGGCTAAGGCCACATGACTTGCAAGCAGCAAAACCAGGATTTTGTTCAGGCTTGGGTGGCATTAGTGCTGTGCTCAGACCCACCACTTGCCACTAGCAAGACCAGGACCTTCCTTTGTCCAGCATTTGTAAACCTGGCCCTTGGCCATCACTGCAGACTGGCCTGGCCCACTTGTGGCCAGAATCCCAGAGGGATGCCTGTTTGGAGAGGGTGACTGCCAGGGGGCTGGCCCTGGCCCGGGAATGGGGTCATTGGGACACTTGATGATAGGCGGTTTGCATGGGCCATTGGGAGCACATGTGCCCTTCAGCCTCTCAATGGTCCCACCTGCCTTCTTGAGTGGAGGGAGCACAGGACCTGGGTCCAGGCTGCCCCGTGGATGATGACAGGGCTGATGACAAGGGTACTGCCCAGCCCTGTACCAGTCATGGGTGTGATGTCAGCTCAGGTAATCCTCCAACCAGTGTAGTCCAGATGAGGAAACAGACCTGGAGGGACAGTCCAGCCTCCAACACCAGGCTGACATGGGCCTATCCCTGTCCTTCCGCAAACTCATGTCTCCTCTGTAAGGTGGCACCTTGGACTCGGGACCTCCAAGGACTCTGTGGACAGCCTCTGCCAGGCGCAGTTAAAGCTGCAGGGGATTGGGAATTGGGGCGACCCAGAGGTGCTTCTCCAGGGCTGCCTTCATATGGCAGTGCAGGGCCAAGTGATAGGTGCCAGGCCACCACAAGAAGAATGGACAGAGGTAAGGGACAGAGCTCCTAACAGGGCTGCTGACAGAAAATTCAGTTTTGACCATTGTCATTGGGAGTTGCAAATACCCAGTGATTGCCAGAAGGCAGTGGTTTGGCCAACTCCAGCTAGGTGCCCCTCTAGGCAAGACCCTGACCCTGGACAAGGGGGAGGCCCTGCCCACCCATGGAGCCCGATGAGATGGAGGCTGTGGAAGTGAGCACCTGGCACAGAGCTTGCACCTGGAGGGTGCTCAGTGTCCTGGCCTTTCTGTGGGAGCAGGTGACCCTCGTGAAGCCCATCTCCAGGAAGCAGATCCCCTGGGACTGCTCCCAAGCTGGCTCCAGAGTCCTGGGCCTTTCTCCATATCTGTGATAAGGGGTCCAGTGTCTCCACACGGGTCAACCCTAAGTCTGCACTTGGCAGCAAACCTAAGCCGGGGATAATGATAGTCCTTATTTATTGAGCATTTTCTGTGCAAGTTGCAGTATGGGAATAATGTTAAGTCCTTACAATTCTGTGAGTGTAGTGATTCTTGTTATCCTATTTTACAGATGAGGAAACTGAGGCCCAGAAAGGCTAAGTTTATTGCCCAACATTACACACCTAAATCACAGAGCTAAAACCCAATTCTGGTGTATAAGAACCTAAAGCCACACTAAATGCATCATCAATCTCTGTGGAGTCCTCTCCCTTGATTAGAGAAGAAATTGTTCATTTGATGACTTAGGATAGAAGAGACCCTTTCCTCTTCCTCTGATGTGAGTGGCCCACAAGCCAGAGCCCAGGGCTTCTGGTTAGTAGGAGGTGTGGATTAGAGCAGTCAGGAGGCTTCTGGGTGAGAATGTAATGCAGACTTGCAGCAAAGGAGAGCCAGTCCCTGACGGGCCTGATTGGTCTATGAGCGTGGGTAGAATCCTTCCTCTCTCTGGTGTCATTTGCCCTTTGGTACAGGCCCAATACCAAGGGGCTGAGTGGGGCAAGGCATGGGAGAGTGCTTCATGAGCTGGAGCACCGGAGAGGCAGGCTGGTGGACATCACTCCTTGGGCCTGGCCAATGCCCACTGAGTAAATGAGGACTTGCAGGCCCAACAGGGTCTCTGGAGCAGGTGCCACTCCAACATGGCCTTGAAGACACTTAGATCAGGGTTGGACAGGGGTGAAGCCCTGGAGGGACCCCGGGGATGTGTCTGCCTGTGCCCAGGGAAGCTGGTGCCCCTACCCCATGAATGCAGTGTTCTCCTGCTCACTGGTGCCACCTATAATTCTTCAGCCCAGAGCCTTTCTCCTGCCAGGCCTCTGGGCCTTTGCCTAGTAGGGCTGCCCTCCTTCGTGAGAGACTGCCCAAGGGGATCATGCCACTGACCCCCCCCCCCCCCCCCCCCCGTTTTGCTGTCAGGCTGAGTCAGGCACACCTTCCAGCACTTTGTCTTAGAATTGCCCTTCTTTTGGGTCTCACCCACATTGCCTTAGACAATGCACCAACACCCTTGCCTTCATTCTTCACACCCAGCCATTCCCAATTTCTTCTCCTCCTTTCCCTCTTCTGGCAGCTAGTAGGCACTGTCATTAGTTGTTGAAAGAAGGACATGGATGGATGGATGGATGGATGGATGGATGGATGGATGGATGATGGATGAAATGAACAAATAAAGAAATAACCCCCTAGAAGTTGGTTTATAGCCGTTTTCAAAATAAGGAAACCAAGTCTCAGAGATGTTAGGTGGGTGAACGGACAGTTCTAAGAGCCCCTCCTCTTCCCCAGCACTCCCTCTCTGGGTCCCCCCCTGGTGCCAGGGTGTGGCCCTTGTTTGCACTGGCCTCTGTCCACTGAAGCCTTTTCTATCTGGAGGCGTCCCTGAGGGCCTAGCACAGACTGGTGTTCCATGCATCCGCAACAGGTTGACAGAACCCTGCTGGCCTGCCTCCTAAGATCACAGAGGAGAGAGGCAGGTGGGAAGCCCAGGGGTGGTTAGCAGGGGCCCGGGCACACTGGATGTCTTTGGGCCTGGGAGTGGACAGGCTGTCAGGGCAGCTGGAAATCTTCTTAGAGGAAGTGAAGACAGACAGGAAGATTAACCAAGGGCACCTCCTGGTTCTCGGGCAGCCCTGCCCAGGAGGCCCCCCAAACAGCCAACTCACTGGGGCTTTCTTACCTGTTCCCGAGGCTGCCTGCAGCCACTAGGTTCTTTTGTGGAAAGACTTGGGGTTTCAGCCTTCCCCGAGTACTCAGGGCCACCTGAGCCCTGAACCCCACTTTGCTATACCTGCAGGGGGTATGACAGGCTCTCCCAGCAGGAGAAGTGACCAGGCCCCCAATTTTTATTATGCAAGGAGAGCAAATGGAACCCATCAAATATTCTGGGAGTTCAGAAAAGGGAAAAGGCACTTGGGATGGGGCCTATCGAGAAGGGAGCCTGGAGGAAGTGGTGCTTTGGGCATGGAAGGATGGGTAGGGTTATGAGGGTGCCACCCCGCTGTGGAAAGTTTGGGGTGAGGCAGCGCATGTCCTCCCACTTGCAGCTCCCTGACCTCTGGTCTTTGCTGGCCAGTTTCTTCATCTGTGAATTGGATTCTATAGCTCCCCAATGACAGGACTGTGCTGAGGTGGAGTGAGGCCGTGAGAGCTGCTGGGGGCTAAGGAGGAAGAGCCCTGGCAGGCGTGAGAGTTGCTGTGTGTGTGGCAGGCTGTGTGGCTCCCTCCGTGGGCATGGGCATGTGTGTGCGCGCATGTGTGTTTGTGCGTGTGTGTGTGTGTGTGTGTGTGTGTGTGTGTGTGTGAAAGAGAGAGAGAGAGAGAGAGAGAGAGTAGCAGCAGGTGTGAGGAGATGCCCAAAGGAAGCCCAGAGGTGGCATCCATGTAGCCCCTTCCCCACCTTACCACACTGGCTCCCAGCAGGCCCAGGGCACTCCTCGGCCTGGCACTGACCCACGGCTGTCTGGATGTCTCCCCCAGCCCCCTAGCATGGTGAGGTCAGGGAACATGTATTCCAGGAATGCAGGAGGCGGGGCGGCCGGCACGTCTGGATAACCACCGGGGTAAATATTTGCCTAGCTCCTGGAGCCAGCACTGGCCGCCAGGGAAGGACAGGGCCTGCTCCAGGGTCATGCAAGGGGAGGCCTCCCCGGTGGGTTTCAGGTGCAGAAGCCCGTGTCACCCTAGAGAGCCCGGGAGCTGGGTCAGAGGCCACCCTTCCTGTGCGGTGCCAGAGGCAGAGCCCTGGCTGTTTGACCCCTGACCAGCAGCTGCTTGACCACCTGTAAAATGGGCATAGAGACAGCTGTGGCCCAGCGAGGTGAAGCAGGTCAGAGTAACCAGAGCTGGTTCGGGTCAGGTCAGCCACTGGGAGCAGCAGGGTAGGGCTGGTTTGGGTGCACACCTGACTAGGTTTCTGGCCTTACAGATGGCCACTTAAGACCTTGAGCAGTTACCCCCCACCTAACTTTAATAGTCATCATTTGCTGACCTGTCTCTTACTCTGTGGCACCTTTATCTACCCACCCAATGTCTTTAAGCTCTCAGCCACCAGGGCATGAGGGGCACATATGTGTTACTTAGCAGCAGGTGGCAGGAGCCCTGAACTCTGACTGACAGATGCCATCAGTGTACAGACCACACTGGGGCAGTCCCATTCCCTTCCCCAGTTACCTACAGGGCAGCCTGGAGCCTCCCTTGGTTGTTGAGTAGCTGGAGGAGCAATTAATCCTTGTTTAGAGCAAAGATGGAGGCTCAGAAATGCCCAAAACTTGCTCAAGGTCACCGAGAAATAAAAGGCAACCAGGAAATCAAACCCGGCTCTACCCCCCACCTTTTCCTTTGACCTCCCCACTGAAGACAGGGCCAGGGCTCCAGCCCAGAATGTGGGCTCCTACCCCATGGCAGCTGTAGAGAAAAACTGGACACTTAGCCACAGGCTAGAGCAACAAGCATGAGCCTTCATGGTGCCCCACGTCCTGGACACCCTGAGGCACAGGCACCTCTGTCCTGCAGGGATCCAGGACCCAGCCTGCATCGCTCTGGGCCAGCCCCAGCCCCAACCACAGCCACAGCCACAGGCAGCCTGGCTTGGTGCCTCCCATAAGCCCACACCCTGCTCTTCCCAGGGGATCCCAGGAGCCGGAAGGGATGGAAAAGTAGGTGTGGTTGCGAGAACGCATCTGGGTCCTGGGACAGTCTCCAATCCAAGTGACCTCTGCCATGTTCCAGTCCCCATGTTACTCTGCAGGGTGGACACTGTTACTGCCTTGCCCTGCCCTGGGAGCTGCTGGCATGCAGTGAGTGAGAGCATGGTTCAGTCTGCGGTATGCACACTGCCCCTTCCTGCCCTCACTAGGGCCTCACCCCTCCACCGACCCCCAGAGTGAGAGTCCTGCACTGAGGAGCCCACAAGAGTCCTCTGGGTGGGCGAGTTGGGGGAGCACCATCCCAAAGGGAGCCTGGTTGGGCCCCACCCCCGCTAAGCCCTGAGGCTCAGGCTGCACCCACTTCTCGGCTCCAGTGCTTTTTGAGCAGAGAACATACCCCTGCAGGGGACCCACATGCTAAGGCTATGATTGGTCAGGCTGTGAGCAGGACACTGGTTTGTCCCACTGTCTCCTCTTGGTCTTACCAGATGGCCAAGCCCACACCAGGTGTGAGCCACACCTGAGGTCACCAAGCATGAGGATGGATGATATTGCCACTGTTCATAGCCTGAGCCCCCACCTGACTGGCATCCAGGGGGAGGGAGTGCCCGCACGGTGGCAGGGAAGCCTGCATGCCCACCCCTGGTTCTGAGCAGGACCATTGTGGGCTCCCTGCTGGTCTCCTGGTAGTGACAGAGTATGAATGGGGACAGACCAGCTGCTCATGTCATAGCTCTGTTCTTTCTAGCTCCTTGTTACCTATGTGTGACCTTAGGAAGTTAAGGAACCTCTCTGGGCTGGAGTGTCACTGGGGGATGCTAGCTCAGTTTCTGCCTCACAGCTTTTCACCGATGGTCAGAGAAGCATCCCAGGCAGAGCCCACTATACAATGCAGCCAAGGCGAGCATCCCACTCCTATGTTTCCCCAGGTTGGGGGGCCAATGCAGGCCTGTGAGGAAGGGGATCAGTCCCCTACCAGTGCCCGAGCTCTTATCCTGGTGCCCCTGTGTGGTGCCCTCACTGTGTGACCTTGGCCAGGTCTGTTTGTCCCTTTGCCCGAGCGCACACCAAAGAACTGGCACTGGGGACAGCGAGGTGCATGTGCACCGTGAGCAGGTCACCTCGGAGGCAGGATGGCGGGCATCATTCCCTGAGGCCTGGATGATGCCCACAGAGTGAGTGAGCACTTTCCAGCTCGGGCTTCTGTCTCAGCTGCCAAAATAATGATTTCCTCTTTGTCAGCAAGTCCACAGGCCAGGTCACCTTTAGGAAAGGCCAGAGCCAGGGGCTGATTCCACTTCTGCCCCAGCCACGGACTTGCTACATGACAGTGGGATGGGGGCAGTCTCTGGCCCTTTCCAGGCCTTAGTTTTCTCCTCTGTGAAATGGGGACCAGGCGTCAGTGAACCCAAGGGCCATTTGTGTTTCCATGGTGCAGAGTATGGGGCTGCCAGAGCCCAAGGGTCAGGATACGAAGACATCCTTCTGTGCTGGGGTGTGGATGGCAGCTCTGAGAGCTTGGGGTTCAGACCCAGCGCACCATGGAGCCGGAGCCAGCCGCTGCCAGGTACCGTAACTCATGCTTCAGCTGATGTGCCTGGACAGCTGCCTACGTGTCTACAGCGTGAGCCTAATACAGTCTGTACAGCTCCGAGGGAGGTCTCCTATCATCCCCACACCCTTTGCACAGAAGAGGAAGCTGAGACACAGAGAGGTTTAAGGAACTTGCCCAAAGCCACCCACTTCCTAAGAGGATGAACTCAGAACTTGAACCAGATCATTCTTATTACTGAGCCCACACGTCCAACGCCAGGCTGTGTAGTGCCTCTTATAGGGGGGCATCCACTTCTCTCCCTGGGAACCCTGCCTGCTGCACAGTGAGGTGTGGCCTAGGTCTGAGGCCTCTCAGTCCCCTGGCACAGGTGGGAGCCCACGTTTAGCATGGTGTGTGCACTTCCTTTCCCACCGTTGGCCACGGGCCTCATCCTGGCTGCACTGAGCCCTGCATGGAGGTGTAGGGAACATGGTGCCTGCAGGAGCCACCCGCAGGGCGCCTTCACAGCTGGGACTCAAACAGACTCTGCAGCTCCCACCACACCAGGCCTGGGGGGTCCTCCTGGAGTGCTGAGGGGCAGTGAGGGGCAGGGAGTACTGGTGGCACATTGAGAAGAGGGGCCAACTGGACCCTCATAAACAGAGAATCATGTCCTTTCAGCCCACTGCTTTCTTGAAGCCTTTTCCCTCCCTCTCTCACACCCCGTACCCAGCACTGGCAGATTCACTTCTGTCTTTTGCTCCCTCTGCTCTGAGTACCTGTCTCTGGCCTGGACCCCTGGAGCAGCTGCCCCACTGGTTTCCCTGCCTCTTACTGTCTCTCCCAAGGCATTCCTCCCCAGCAGCATGGAGAGCCTCTCACACCAGAACTCAGGGCATATCCCTCGGCTGTCAGACCTCCTGTGCTCCTGTCCCCCTTCTATATATATATATATTATTGATTTTTTACAGAGAGGAAGAGAGAGGGATAGAAAGTCAGAAACATCGATGAGAGAGAAACATCGATCAGCTGCCTCTTGCACACCCCCTACTGGAGATGTGCCCGCAGCCAAGGTACATGCCCTTGACCGGAATCGAACCCGGGACCTTTCAGTCCAAAGGCCGACGCTCTACCACTGAGCCAAACCGGTTTCGGCCCTGTCCACCTTCTTGACAGCTCCCCACACTCCCTGACTGCGCTCACTACACCAGCCACTCTCAAGTCGTCCGCTGGGCCAGGCTTTCCCGTCTTGGAGTCTCCACATATGCTGTTCGCTCTGCGAGAAATGCTGCTCCATGCATCTTGGCCTGCCTCTCTCAGTCTCATCCTTCCACTTCACTTCCCCAGAGTGGGCCCCTGATCCCTGAGTCTATGCTACACAGCCCCTGGACTCATTCTTTCCAGCATACACAACTTTTAATTACATATTTGCTCATTCTCAGAATTTTACGAGGGCAGGTCCCACTATCCTGTTCACAGCTCTGGTGTGTTCAATGTTTCTTGAGTGAATGAATGAAATGAATGCCAAGTGCTGTGTAGCCATATATCCTAGATCCTCTCAGCTCCCCGGATCATGCTATCTGAGGTATTGTGATCCCATTTGACGGGTGAGGAAACTGAAATGCAGGGAGATCAGGAGCCTGTTCACAATTCAGAGCTGGTAGCTGACAGATGGATGCCAGTGGCTTGTTGAGTCATGATGCCCCTTTTCCTCTCGGTCCTTCAGAAGCCCCCTCTGTGGTGTGGGATGATTCGGTTTTGCCGGCAGTAAACGTTTCAGTGGGTGGGCGGGTGGGCTGTGGCAGCGTGCTCAGTTCCCGCTGAGCCAGGCGTGGACCCCCTGACCAGCCTTCTCGTTGCAGCAGGATGAAGATGGAGTGAGGCAGAGACGCCGTGAACTGCTGAACGACCAGAACGTGAGACGTTGGTGATTCTTGGGTCGCTGAGGTAAGTGTGCAACTGGGCTTGGCCTGATGCTTGGGGAAGGGACAGTGGTGTCCCAGCACACTGAGCCTTTCACTGGGGCCACAGGTGAAATTGGGTACAGCCACCCTGCTGAGACCTTGTCAGACCCTGAAAGGGCCGCCAGGGGCCTCTTAGGCCTAATCTCTCTAGAGAAGCTGTGAAAGAAGGGGTGTGGGATGTGCCCCAGGGAATCGGCAGCTTTGGTGTCCCCAGCCTTAGCACAGTGGCCATCTGTACCACTCTGCACCCCGTGTCATGTGGGCCTCACGCAGGAAGAGGCCTGGGTGGGTGGAGGCCTGTTACTGGCCTGAGTGTTATGGCTGCCCACCCTCCTCTCCCCCAAATACACAGAGGTGGGTGGGTACTTGAGCGCTCGCACGTCTCTGGGTGCTGGGGACGGAATGCCTGCTTCAAATCCCAGCTCTGCTACTTGTCCACCATGAGGTTGTGCAGTTTCTCTGTGCCTCATTTTACCTGTCTATGAAAGAAGGATGTGGATCACAGCACCTGCCTCCCCTGGGGGCTGGGGGAACAGGCACACCTACCACTAGTAAATGCTCAGGGTTTGCCACCATTTTTTCAAGGATGCTGGGGCCTTGCTTCTTCCCACATGCCTCAGTTTCTCCCTGAGGACCAACAAATGCCAGGATGGACACAAACGAGTCCTCCAGGCTAGGAGGGTCTGGGCCCTCAGAGTGCTTGCAGGCCTCGAGCCTGAACACCAGCGTGCTTTATCACCAAGTGGCATTTCTGAGTTGATCGCACTTGGCCTTGTGTTAGAGGGAGGCCTATGTGATGGTCCCTCTCTGTAGCTCCTGACCCAGGGATGAGAAGCCTCACAAAGATGCTCACGTGGACCAAGGCCCTTTGTCCCGAGGTTCTGGTGTCCAGCGTGGGGAGCCGGAGTCTTTGCCCTGGCATGAGGCCGTGCCAGTTCGTCTCCCTGCTCCCCTCAGCTTCTCTTCTCGGGCCTCACTGCTCTCAGGTGCTGAGAGCCTGGGCCACGCGAGCCCCGGGGATTCTCCTTGCTTCACTCCAGCTCGGGCACCAGGGAGCAGTACTCAGCCTTCCTTCCTGCTGTCAGCTGTGTGACCTTGGGTTAGTCCTTTTCCTTCTTGGACAGTCAGTTCTGAAAATGAAGATAAATTATACCAACGCTTTTGAGAGGGCTGGTGTGAGGAGGCTTAAGAGCCTGGTATATTTTTAAATGTTACAGCTGGTGAGATTGTATGTGTACCGGGCACTCTGTGCCTTAAATGTACGTCTCTTCCCCCAGTTCCCATGAGGCGGTGTGTTTAGTGCCTCCCTCGCCAGAGGCGCAGAGAGGTTAGGAAACCCATAGAGCTAGTGGTGGAGTGGGGATTTGAACCGTGGTCCCTTGGAATTAAGCATCACATGATGCTTTAGAGGTGGGGGCAAAGCCATAAGGCAGACTGACGGTAGGTGCTCAGAAAACCACCTCTGTTACTGCCTGCAGCCTTTGCCCAGGCCTCCAAGCTTGGCTGACCTCAGAGCCAGAGGGTGACCCCTAAGGCTGGCAGCCTGCCCTCCCCGAGGGCCTGCTGGCAACTCAAAAAGGCCTCGGGAACCCACTGCTAATTGTGAGGTAACCTTTGAAATTCTCCTTCACGGTGGGTTCTCTTTTTGGATGTTTTTCAAGGTAATTCATTCCCTTTCCAGAAATTGCCAGTGGTGGAGCATTAGGCAGCTGGTAATTAATCATAGGAACGGCTTGGAGTGTATTCTTTAAAAAAAAAAAAAAAAAAGGAGTGGGGGGAGAAACAGAAAGCCTTGGTGGAAAAAGAAAAGGGCGAGGCGGTAATCAATATCGCTGTGTCCTAGAAATGCTGGGAACAGGAATGGCAGGTGGGCGGCTTCTCCCTTTCTTCCCGGGGCTGGCACGTGGTCTGCCTGCAGCAGCACGCGAGAGGCTCTGCCCAGGACCACTGGCTCCCTGTGTGGCTTGAGCAAGTTGCTGCCTTTCCTGGACTCAGTATTGCCACCTGTAAAATGGGTGAAAGGCCGTTGTCAGACTAGAGCAGAATATTAAATGGCAGAAGCTGCTGCCTGTGCTCACTACCACAGCCTAGTGCCTGGCATAATTTATACTTTATTAACTGAATAAAAGGTTATCTTGGTTCCTAGTTAGCTATCCTAAGATGGCTGAAGGACATCTTTTCTCTAGATCTATTATAATTAGGAGTGACAGCCAAGGTGATGGGCCAACCCTGTCACTTTCCAAACTAATGATGGAAGGACAGTCTGGCCAACAGCTCAAGCCCCTTGGTGGCAGCCATGCGGTCCCCCTCACATCCTCTAGTTTAACTTCCCAAGGGTCTGAGCTGCCTGGACTTTTTTGAAAGCTGCTTTCTGGGTCGTTATTGAGTTCCTCATCACTAAAATGTATGCAAACAGGCTGGGGCTGCACAGGGCACTGGGGCAGCAGATTTGCAGGGCTCAGAGCATTCCTGAGTCTGGGCGACCCATGTGGTTCTCTGGGATAGACACCGGGAGGCTGGACTGGCTGAGGGGAACCCCTTCCCTAAGGCTAGAGGAGGCAGCTGAGAAGTGGGGTTGCCTGTGTAGGACTCAGATGCTTTGTGTCCATTTCCCTGGAGAGGAGGGTGTGCAAGGGTGTGTGTGTGCTGGTGTGCGTCATGAATGAGTGGGAGGATGTGTGTGAATATGTTAGAGAGTGCCCACCCCTATGTGAGAGCCACCCCGATCCCCTGTGCAGCTCCTGTCGAGACTCTGGCGCCTTAGACCTCACATTCAGATTGGCCAGTGGGGTCCTGTCACCCCACTGACCACCAAAGTGGACTGTGGTGGGCCAAGGGACCTGAGGGACCCCGAGGGGAAGCATGCCCAGGTCAAGCACACTGACCTCCCACCCCCCTGCTGGCACTCCTGGGAGCTCCCCATAGTCATGGGAGGAGACAGCTCTTGGAGGTCCATGCCTCCTGCTCCGAACTCCCCAGCCTTGAGTGCCTGGTCTGAAGTGTTGGGGTGGGCCCAGTGCCCCTGGCAGTGTAGGCTGACTATTTGGGGAGCCCTTTGAGCAGTCTGGCACACTTGATGCTAGTTGTTTCTCTACTTCTTCTCTCCTTGGCCTCCAACCCCTGCACAGGGGTGAAGTGTATGTGTGTGTGTGTGTGTGTGTGTGTGTGTGTGTGTGTGTGTGTGTGTGTCTGTTTGCGTGTCAATGGACTCTGTCTCTTTTCTGTTTGGTTCATTCTATGCCGACACCTCTCTCTTTCCTGCCTCTCTCCTCACAGCCAGTCCCACTGCTACCTCTTAGCTGAGCCACTCTCTCCCTGTCCTTTCATGCCTGAGACCCCTCATAACCCGTCTAGGTTATCTTCCGGAGTCTGGACCTCCTCACCCCGGCTCCTTTCCCTTGGAGTCACTCCCTGCCTGGCGTGCAGGCAGCACCTCTGCTCTGTCATCACCCCCGTCTCAGCAGAACTGAGACCCTGTGTGCCCAGCCTGCCACCTTTTCCTTGTTTACCCAGCTCTGGCCAACACACAGCTCTGTCCCTCCAGCTCTTTGGAGGTGTTTGAGGCAGTGCCCTACACTTTCAGCTGCTCAGAGGCTGTGGACTGTGTGTGGCCAACTGCTGAGGGGGCACTACCCCATCCCAAGGACCCGCCACGCTGATCGCTCAGGATGAAGCCCTGTCTTGGGGTGCAGAGAATCTGCTCGGTAGCCACACTGTGCTGTCCTGGGCCAGGGCCACCACCATGGGCTAGAGCTGGGGAGCCTGCAGGGCTGCTTCAAACCTGGTTTCCCTCCAGCACCAATGGAATCCCCACTATAATTAGAAGTGAGATGTCTAGAAGCTGCTGCCTGTGAGGGCGGGCATATGTTCACGAATAAACCAACTATCCTCCCCAAGGGACAAGGAGCTGTGGGTGGGCTTCTGGAGGCCACAGGCCTGAGGTCCGATCTTCAAGCTGGGCCATGGGCCCTGGCGCCAAACACCCTCCCCTCCCCTGCATACTGTTGGGGAGCTCCCTGGGGTACCCACTGACAACCTGGCATTTGAAGCCCCACCATCTGGCCCTGTCTCCTTTCACGACCATATCACACACTAGCGTCTGTCGTGCCGCTGGCCCCCACTTTTGCTCCTAAACTTCCTCTGCCTCAAAGATCCTCCACTCTTGTCACCCACCACCTAGCCTACCGCCCAACCCACCACCCACACCCATCTACGGCTTGAGCCTCCCTCAAGCCACACCTCTTCTCAAGGTCAGACATGACCCTGTCTGCTTGGGGCCCCTCAGACTCCACTTGTCAGAGACCCTGGTTGATTCCTCCGAGTCTCCTAAACCCGAAACCCTGCCCTTCATGCCCTTCACAGTGCTCATCTGACTGCTGCGTCGTCTTGTACGACGTATTATGTATTGGAATGATAATATTGGCTATTTTACATTCTTTCCTCCTACTAAGTCATTGGAACTGGTGTGTATTTAACATATTCACCACAGTGCAGACTCTGGTTTCAGTCCCGTGTGGCTCCTGGCTGCTGTTCTGGACCACACAGCCTGGGAGGGCCCAGTCTTCTCTGAAGGCAGGGAAATTGAGGCTGGGGAGGCAGTCTTACAGATGAGAGTTTGCAGAGCAAGTATGCTCTCTATAGGCCAGGCTGCTTCTGTTCCACAGTCCAAAATAAGGAATGGCCCTGCAGGCGTGGCTCAGTGGTTGAGCGTCGACCTATGAACCAGGAGGGCATGGTTCGATTTCGAGTTGTGGGCTTGATCCCCAGTGAGGGGCATGCAGAAGGCAGCCGGTCAGTGATTCTCTCACATCATTGATGTTTCCATCTTTGTCTCCTCCCTTCCTCTCTGAAGTTAATAAAAATGTATTTTAAAAAATAAGGAATGGAGGCACACTGGTCAAAAAGGTAAATCGAGGCAAGCAGGACTGTAGCTAGAGCCCAAGCAACCAAAGCTCAATAGGAACAGAGGAAAAATGATCTCAAGGTTCCTTCCTTCTCCCCACAGTGGGTTCCAGGCTCCAGGCTTCTCCATTGAATAACCACGCAGCCCTGAACAAGGTGGGCTCATTCCCACCGCTGGGCACTTCCAGCTGCATAACAGCAAGCACACAGCCTAGGATGCAGGGGCTCTGGGGGGAGGGGCGGGGAGTGCCAGCTCCTCCTATGAAGAGAGAGCTTTCCTGGCTACAGACCTCCTCATGTATTTCAGAGGTTCCCCGAAGGGTGGTGGCTGCCTGGGGCAGGCAGGATTGTCTGCCCATGCCTGGCCCTGCCCCTGCCGGCCTGAAGGGCTCTCCCGAGGCGAGCTGTTTCCCAGGAGCCAGGCCAGCAGTGGAGCAGGCAACCCACCCCAGAGCTGATTGTCTCCTTTGCTCCTCTGCTGCACTTGGCTGCCTCTCTGTTGACAGTCAGACCCATTTGCCGCTCTGCTCAGGCAGGGTGGCAGGAAGTCACAGAGGCGCTGGTGCTGGGCTTGTTTCACTCCATGGGTGCTCTGTCACAGGCAGGGTTGGGACTCTGACCCCTCCAAAGGGCTGCCTCCTACCAGCCTCTGGGGGCTGCAGAGCTTGTGTGTGTTGAGCTGGCCCAGTGGACATAGCCATCCCCTCCTGCAGCCTTTTCTTGTCACTGTCCTCCAGGCTGGCTGCCTGCTGTCTCCCTGATAGGCTGTAAGCATTTTGAAGGCTCAGGCAAGCTCCAAAACATGTCCTCAGCACAGTCCCTGTCATGCTGCTGCTGAATGGCAGCAGGAAGCCAGCAGGCACCCAGCCACGTGCCCTCAGCCTCCTCTAAGGATGGAAGGCTTTCTTCAGTATGACAATTCTTAGTGTGCTGGGTGGACCGTGTTAAGAAGGATTCTGAGGCCGTGCACAGGCTCTGTGAGAAAGTGTCATGCACTGCGTGGCATACTTTGCCTTCTCCTCCCTCACTCCCCAGGCATCAGGTCTACTTGTTAGGGTTTCATTCCTGGCTTATGGGCAGTGCAGGCATAGGGAGGGGGCAGTGACCTCAGTGTGGCCTCCCAGGGGTCAATTCATCCTGACTATTGGGCAAACTGTACCCCAGAGAACCCTCTAGAGCTCTGGGTTATGAGGACTGCAGGTGCAACCCCCACCCCCACTGTCAGCCCCAGTTGTTCTGGGGATCTGTGGCAGCTTTCCCCTCACATCTGTCTTTCCTGGTAAGTGCTTTGTGCCCTTCTTCAGTTCCGGTTTGGGAAGCAGCACATCTTGCCTCCCAGCTGTTTGGGACCCTCCACTGCTTCGCTGAGGCATCTTTGGGGACCTCTTTTGGAGCCTGTGGGAGCATCTCTGCTTCATAGCCTTCGTAGAACGCTCTCATGGTGCCCTCTCCATCTGGCCCATACTCCAGTGGGACTAACTAACATGTGACAGCTCTCACTGGGTGGCCTGGTGACTCTCAGCCCTACTCCCATACAGACTCCCCAACACAGCTCCTTTCCCCACCCACCTCTCAGGCCCTGTAGCTCCCCAGGGAGCCAGCCCCTTAAATCCCTGCCCTCCCAGCCAAGGCACCCCGCCATCTCCTGGCCCACAGCTACAGGGTGGCCATGGATGGAATCAGGAGGTCTGTGATGAACTGGAACCTGTAAACAATCTGGAACATTTTTCTCTCTGTGTGGAGGATACACAAAGAACACCCTTGCATCCTTTAGCCAGCCCAGCCCCGTCCTCAGTCACAGTGCCAGGAGGGCTGGTCAAGGACACCTCGGGCCTGCTACTTGCACACCTCTCCTGCTGAGAGCTCACCACAGGCTCACTCGTGTGGATTTCAGTGTAGCAAAGGATGCAGGTGACATGTGGATGAATCAAGGGTTTTGGGGGGCAGACAGTTTGGGGTTCAAATCCCTGCTCTGCCATCTATCAACTGGGCCAGTCTGGACACATGACTTCATCTCTGATGTCCTCAGTTCCCTCATCTGTAAAGTGGGAAAAAGCCCACCTACCTGCAGGGGGTGCTTTGGGGATGGAATGCAACACTAACTATGCCAGTCTTCTCTCTTAACAGTAGACTGATGCTCTCAGGGAGCCGTCTGCTATCTCAGCACTGGGACATCTGCTTGAGGTTGGCATCCTTAGCTCTGGTACCCACATACTTTCCTCCCCAGGGATACTGGCCTCCCAGATCCTCTCTGCAGCTCGAGTGGGACTTTTAGGACGACACTTTAAGATAGAGACACAGCAGGCCACCTGGGCACTTGTCTACATGCACATTCCCAGGCCCCTCCCCTGGAGTCTGATTCTGTGGGTCTGGAGTTAGGCCCAGGGCTCTGAATGTTCAAACATGATCCATATAATCACTGTGACTGAGCCATCCTGGCATACTAATGCCTGCAGCGGGGAGCTGGCCTAGAGCTAGGACCCTGGACCAGGTCCCGGCCTCACTGGGTGAATTTGGCAAAGCCTGTCCCTCTCTGTGGTTCATTTTCCTCACCAACAAACCAGGAGTTTAGATGATCTGCTCCTAAAACACCATGATATTTATCTTCGTTCCCATGGAGTTCAGTTAATGTTATAATAATAATAGAAAATAACAGTAATAAAATCATTTTTACAGTAAATATCAGAAGGATATTCCCTGGCTTCACCTCTGCTAGGCTCCCGGAGGCAGCTCTGGGGGTTTCAGCCCCATCCCTCTGGCCACAGAGTGTTCGGATCAACAGCCTCCTGCCAGGCGGAGAGCCCCAGGGACAGAAAAGCTGTTCCTGGGGGGTGACGACTTTTAGAGGAGGGTCCCCTGGGCCTTCCAAGAAGCAAGATCCACAGCCGTCTGCCAGGTCCACTCAGAACTGGAGAGTGACCTTGAGGAGCCTCTTCCTTTATAGATTGGGAATCTGAGGCCCAGGGTAGAACATACCTCGCCAGGTCATTCATCGGGACAGTGGGGAACAGGCCCTGGGCATACACTGGGCTGTGCTACTCCTTTCTGTGGGCAGTGCATCTGGGATGGGCAGCCCATCAGACCTGAGCCTTACACCAGTCTCTGCAGCCCCTGGGAAGAGACGGGGCCATCTCAGGACAGGGACCAAGGGGCCACCTGCACCCGAACACTGGGGCCTTTTGACCCAAACTGTCAGCCTAAATCAACAGACAGCGCTCGGTTCCCAGGTCCTCCTGCCCCAGCCAGGTCAGCTCCATGGAAGTTTTCCAGGAATATCCACGCAGAGGGCGACGTGCTCCCAAAATGAAAAAGCTCTCTCTCGCTGGCTCCCTCCCATTTTCCACTCACTGGTGCTCAAGAAGGGAGTTAATACGCAGAGGTGAAGAGGTGGCCCTGTCCTAATAAGACCTCGCTTGAGGCGACTAGGCCCTGGCAGGTGTCAGTGAGGAACTGTTCACCGTCGGGGCCTTCCCTCCTGGCCTGGGATGATTCTCAGGGCTGGGGCTCAGGATCTGGGCTGTACAACCACGAGGGACCAGCGCTCCTCTGGCCTCAGGCATCCTTCTTGCACAGCAAGCCTGTCTTCTTCCTGGGCTGGGAGCCCAGCTGAGTCCTCTGCTCATCCCTGGCACCTGGTACAGGGCCCAGGCCTTTGCATAAGCCTGTCCCTCCTCCCCACACTGTCTGCAGTCAGTAAGGCAGTGGTATGTAGTAAGCATCTAATGTGTATGGGGATTTGTGCTCAGCTCTTGAGGGAACAAGGAAGCAGCAGATTTTATGCCAACCTTCAGGTAACGCACAGTCTAGGCCAAGACTCCCATGCAGGGAACAGAATTAGGGGGCCCCAGAGCCCCTGGGTCCAGGGAGGTATTGAGATCTTTGGGGAATGAGGTTATGGAAAGCTCATTATGGAGGAGGCTGGCTGGAGCAGATGGACATTTAGAGGATTTCAAGATTTGGGTGGGGCCAGAGTGAGATAGGAAAAGCCACAACCTTAAGGCAGGATATGACCCAAACAAGGACCCTGGATGTGTGCCTGTGTTAATGCATCATCTAATTTCATTTCATAGAGCCTGGTTTGCAAGTAAGTGAACTGTGGAACAGAGAAGTTAAGTAGCAGGTCCACAGCCACACAGCTGCTGGGAGATGGGGCCAACATTTGCACCCAGCTTCATCTGACTTTCAGGCCTTAACCCTCAGCCAGACTCCGGCACAGAGCACCCACTTCTGTTGCAGGGGGAAAGCCTCCTGCCAACCAGGGAGAGCAGAGGAGGCTTCCTGGAGGTACGTGAGTTTCGCCTTCCACAGGCCTGAACTGTAATCTCCAGGTGCTGAGCTGGGTGAGTCCAGGTCACCTGCCTTCTCTGGGGCTCTTCCTCTTTATCCTAGAATGAAGAGAATAGGGCTTCTCACTGGGGCCTGAGAGGATTAGACACGCAGTAGGCGCCTGCTTGGAGTCAGCTGGTGCTGCTGGAGTGGCCCTCGCAGCCAGGGGTCAGGCCTGCCCACATCAGGATGTGCCCAGAGCTGTTCCCAGCATGGACGATTCTCGTGGACAGATGGGCTTGAGTGCAGGGCCTCCTGGGACACAGAGCTCCCACTGGGAGAGGCAGGGAAAGATCGAGACAAAGTGAATAGACAGGGCACTGTCATTCCCCAACCACCCGGCTGTTGGCTCCAGAGAGCGAGTTGGAGGAGGGTCTGGATGAAGCCTTGCACCTCTAGCTGAGGGAACCACTGAAGGTTTCCATCTATAGAAAGACTCAGCCACTTCATCCCTCACGGGCTTTCACTGAACCCAGCATGTCTGAGAAGAGACTAAATGTGGGCAGGGAGGGGGTCTCTCCCCTGGGTGCTGGCTGAGATAAACTTTTATAAGTATGGGCTTTCAAATGCAAGTCCAGTGAACTTGGGGTTTGGAAGAGTTCAAAGAGTTCATTCAGAAACGGGTGGAGGGGAGGTGGAGTGGGGTATAGGAGGATAAATGTGATGAACGGAGAGTTGGCTTGGGGTAATGATCGCACAGGACAGAGTATGGGTGGTGTGTTATGGAATTGTGTGCCTGAAACCTGAATAGTTTTGTTAACTGGTGTCACCCCAATACATTCAATAAAAAGGAAAAAAGGAAATGGGGGCGAGACAGGGAGGACCCAGAACACATGGGGCACACAGACACCAGCTAAAATGTGAGATTCTGGAGACACAGGGAGTGAGGGGCCAGGAGCAAAGAACAACAGCTTCCTCCGCTGGATGGAGTAAACTGAGGCCCAGAGATGAAGGGCTGGTCCAAAGGGGCCTGCTCTGCCTGCCTCCCCTCCCAGGCCTGTCCCTGAGCTCCACCAGAGGCCAGGGAAGGGGAGCTCAGGGAAGGTGCTGTGGGGGAGGGCAGGGCCCCTGCACTCTGTCTGGGGTACCTGGCTAGGCCTTGGAGGGTGAAGGGCAAGGGGGGCCTCGTGGGACACAGTGGGGCCTCAGCAGCCCATCTTTCTCGGTTCCTCTGGACCTTCCAGCACCCACCAAGGGAAAGAGGCTGGGAGCAGGAAGCCTTCCCAGAAAAGTCCACCAGGGTCTAGAGCTGCCACATCCACAGTGCTCTGTCAGCCCCACTGCCACCTTGCTCTGCCTGCCTCTATCTTTCACATCCACCTGCCCTTGCGGCCCTCCCTCTCACGCTCATCCTTCCCACTCTGGGTCTTTTTCACACATCTGTTTTGTCTGTCCCCTCTGCAACTCTCTGCGTTTGTCCTGCCCAGGGCAGCTGTGCTGCACACTCCAGGGGGCGCCCTTTCCACAGATGCTGTCTCTCTGGGCCTTTTTCTGACTCCATCTCAGTTTTGTCTCTTGTGCCTCCGTAGTTTGTGCCCTCTTCCTTATTACTGGATGATTTCTCCCTCTTTTTTCAATCTCTTTTTTCCCCTCTCTGGGGTGCGTGCATGCATGTTTGTGTGCCTGTGTGTGTCCTTCCTCCCATCTCCTGCATGTACGCACACACAATACACACACACACACACATACACACACACACACACACACACACACACACACACACAGTCCCTGCCCCTCTGTGGTCTAGGCAGGGCACAGGTTTCTCCCAATTCTAAGGGCAGCCTGGAGCTATAGCCCCAGTGCCTGCCGCCTCCATGGCAGCTTGGTATTCCCCATACTGAGAAGGCTCTGTGTCCGCGTCTCCTGGGCCTCCCTGTCCACTTCCCAGGACACCAGGAAGCGATTGTGAGCCTGGCCATCACACCTAGAAAGTGGTTCCGTTTGGGAATAGCAATGCCCTGGATAGGAAGAAGCAGGGAAGGGACAGTTCATGGGAAAACAAACAAACAAGCAAGGGATTATGATCCCCAAAATATGCCCTTTGTTTAGTGCTGGAACTCAGTGAGTCCAGAAAGTGAGCAACAGGGTATGGGGAGGGCTTTGTGCAGATAGGACCTGGGCTGCAAGTGAGACCGGCCTCCTTTTCCCCTAGAAACATTGTAAATTCGTAGCTAATGGGAAGAGCCTCCAGGTCTCTTCAAACCCATAGTATGAAGAGAGCCCCTCCTCCCTCACCCAATCACGACTCCTCAGTCATTCCACAGATGTTTATTAAGCACCTACTATCTACCTGCACATCTTTGTGTTTGGAATACCTCAGTGAGCAAGAGACCAGGTCCCTGCCCTTGGAGCTGACATTCCAGCAGTGGGAAAGGCACATGGGTCATTAGACCTGCAAGGCCTTGCGTGTGCGGCAGGGAGGTGGGGTGGCAGCCCGAGGCTCTCCTGTGTGCACAGCCTCCTGCCCATCAGCGCAGCCCTAGGCCCTCAGCGCACACTGGCTGAATGGACCTGCTGCTTGGCTTCACTCAGCTCATTGGGAATTCCCAGAAGCACCTAAAGGTGGGAGTTGCTTGCAGGGCCTGCATGGCAGTGAGAGTTTCTGCCAGCCTGGACAAGGAACACCAGGAAACCAGGAAGGAGTGGAGAGGAACAGTTCTGCGGTGCAGTCAGGGACTCCCAGCTGCATGAGCCTAGAGTTTCTTAAACCTCTGGGCCTCCGTTTCCAATCATTCTGTGAGACGAAGGTCAGACAGTTTGGGCTTTTTCTGTGACTTAAAGGCAAGGATGGTACCTGGCCATGGTGTGTGGTGGAGGCCGGCTGTTATTATGGGGACAATCCACTTGGCTAGGGGGCCCAGTTGGGGATCTGCCAATGTGGGTTGAGATTGTTCTTTCTTCACTAGTAATCTGGTGGCATTGGAAGCCTCTTTTCTCTGTGGACCTCAGTTTCCCTTTTGTCCCACAAAGGAGTAAGTAGTGCTTGCTGATGTGGGAGCCAGGAGGCTAGGGCCAGGGATTGGAGTTTGTAGTGAGGAGTCACCAGGCGCATCAGCTGCTGCAAAGGCCTATCAACTGCGCCAGGCATCACTGGCCGGAGCTGCCCCAGAGCTAGGCTCCCCCAGGCCCGCCATACGTCCCCAGCCGCCACAGGGCCCGGACTTGCTCTCCCTGCACAGGCTGGTGGAGCGCGGGCAGCTCACTGCACCTGGCAAGGACCCGTAAATTGAAAACATGGTGTTTCCTGTTGGAGGCGAGCGCGGGACTGGACTCGGTGTGGCCTTGGAAAGCTGGCCTGGCTTTCAGGAAGCCCTGCTCCCCACAGCACTGCCACAAAAACAGTGGAAAAGTGAAACTTTTTCAAGTCTGTGTTTCCACTGTAAACAGGGGATGAAAGCTGGCCCCTCGCCTCCTGGCTGCTCAGCCACTCCCCCGCCTGGCCCCAGCTTGCCTGGACTTTGGAGGCACCTCAGCTGCCCCCTCTGTCCATAAGGTGCCCCTCCAATCAGAGAAGGCTATGCCCTAATTCATCTAGTCGTCCCAAGTTTAGTTGAAGTTTGTCCGGGCCTGTGAGTCCTCGGCACCCAGCCTGGGAGGGGATCACACCTATGCACAGTGAGGTGTGGACTCACCCACGGTCACAGGTCACAGGCCGTCAGGGCAGCCCTGGCCCCTCCTTTCCTGCCTGCAGTGACCCCAGAGTCTGCAGGCTACGAGGCTCTTGTGGAGACATTGGTGCCCGAGCAAAGCTGCCGGCTGACCAGCAGGAGTCTCTGTCCTGCGACTGGAGAATCTCACACAAGTGGCATTTAGTGGGAGTGACTTACTTATTTTAAACATGATTGCACTCTTTTTCCTCATTGTACAAGTTATGCATGCTGACTGTAGGAAGTCTGCAAGTCTCAGGCAAGTGGAAAAAGAAAAATGAAATCTGCCCAGAATTCTCCAACCTAGAGGTCATGCTGGTCAACATTCTAGAGTATTTCTTTCTGGTCACTTTATACTTTCTTTCCTTCCTTTGGAACTTGGAGTTATGAGCAGGTTTCTGAGGCATTCAATGTTCCTAGGAAATGTGATTGTTAACGGCCTGCTGAGGGGCCCGGGGGAGGGCCAGGTCCCATTCACAGTCGGTGTGGCTCCGCCTGGGCTGTTGTGATGTGGCACTGCCAGGGACGTGGTGGGAAGAGTGCCCAACCTTGCAGTTCACAGGGAAGGTGGTCTGGCCTGGACCCCTGGCTGGAGAACCCTAGCGGGGTTCATGTGACTTGCCCATGACTTTGGGCCTATCTGGCCTGTCTTTCTTTGTGGAAAATGGTCAAGTGGGTGAACGGGCTCTCTGAGTCCTTGTGTCTGGTCAGCCTGCTGCAAAGGTCCTGCTCACTGGTGCCTGCAGATGCAGCGATGCATTCCTTCTTCTGTCTATCTGACATTGAGCACCTACTGTGTGCAGGTGGTAGTGAACCTCTGGACGAGAGGCCCCTGTTCACAGCCCTGTTCTCCCCCTTGTTGCATCTCCCACAGCCCTTTCCCTTTTAACCCACAAGCCCTCCCAGCCCCTCCTCTCCTACCCCGCAGCAGGCAGGAACTGGAGCCCAGCAGGGTTGGTGAGGGTCCCAAGGAGGAGCTATCTCCGGCCTCTTCCGCCTGCCCATGTCCTTGGTGGCCCTTAGATAGCTTTATGGAGGACGAACTGAGGCTGTCTCCCTCCTGGCAGGTTTATTTCTTCATGTTTCAAGCCCTGCTCTGATTTTTCCATGTCGGCCTTCCTGGTCTCCCACCCCTCCCCCTGACATGTCTCCTCTTCCTCCCTCCGCTCATCTGTCAGCCCAGCCAGGAGAGAGGGCCACTGGCCTCCAAGGTGATTGAATTATTGGGGGGAGACAGGCCAGGGTTTTCTGCGTGAGTGCTTTTGGCTTCATGCCCTTCGAGGAGGTTGGGGGAGGGAGTATGATGGCGGCGACTGTGGGCTGCTCTCCCTTGTCTGGGCCTAGAATGAGTCCTGCTACGGGGAGGCTGGCTGAGGGCCACTGCTCTATCACCCACTCTCTGCCCAGCCCAGCCCTGTTCGGTTTCACCTTCAGCCAAATGGGCAGGTCTCTAACCAGAGGAGGAAGGACAGACTTTAGGGCAGTTGTGACTTCTGGCTTACACACAAAATTTCTGAAATATCTGTTCTCTCTGTGCTGCAAGACAGATAGCCAGGATGAAGGAAAAAGGGGAGGCTAGCACTGATAAAGCACCTACTGTGTGCACCAGGCACATTCACATACATGCCATCATATGAACCTCTCAATGGTAACTCAAAGATAAGCAGCAACAGGTAAGAGTTACTGGCCTCATTTTTATAGCTGAGACATGTATCCAGTGTAAGCTGCTGCTTCTGATAACCTGTGGGCTTGTGGAAACAGGGGCTCTGTCTGGGTCTCCTCTGGATCTCTGGGAGGGCAGAAGGCCAGAGACTTAGAAGGGACTCAGTAAATGATTGGTGAACTTGGTTGTGCTGATATAAGACCAGAGAGGAGAAGCCACTAACCCAAGGTCACACAGCTAAAAATGAAGTCCCGCTTTGTCTGGCTGCAAGTCACTTCTGGTCTGGGTGTTGGCCTTTCCAGCCAGCATTGTCCACTGACATGGCTGCTGTGGTAGGCCGAGAGCTTGGTGGATCCAGTTCTCACCCCTTTTCTGCTAGTGTGTGTGGCTCCGCCGGTCAGACCCCATACTTTCTCTTTCCAGCCTGCCTCTTCCCCCAGAGGAGGGGCTGAAAAGGGAAAGCCCCTCTCCCACTCCGCTCGCACTCTAGCTCATGGAAATGAAAAACACATCGGCTTCATTATCTCGGACTGAATGAGCAGGGTTGCCATGGCGACAGCCATCTCTGGCCCGTGAGGGGGCAGGGAAGGGGCTGGTGAAACTATGGCAAGTGGGGACCGGGCAGCGGGTGAGCAGGCATGTTGAGCAGGCAAGCCACTGGAACAATTGCCACTCATGCCACCTGCCCTGGCACTGCGCCCCCAGCTTCAGATCCCCATCCTTGGGCAGACAGAAGCAGGCAAGTCCTACTTCCACTATAGCTCCTTGCCCACCTGTCCACTGCCAGTCTATCTGTCTCCTTCCCGGAGGGGCACCGGGGGTGCAGGTGGACCCGTGCCTCATACCATCCTGGAGGTCAAGAGGGAAGGTGAAGAGGGAGGTGGGGCAGTGGCCTGCTCCCAGCAGAGACCAGCCCTGGGCCTTCGCTGGTGCAGACCAAGGAAATGCCAAGGGGTGACAGGCTGTGCATACTCCAGCACTCACCCCAGCACACCTGCGTGACCAGGGTCATCCTGGTGACCCTGTCCTCAAGCTGAACCCTCTTAAAAGAGGTTGAGTCCCCGAATTTCAAACAGGACAACAGACGTGACAGTGGCCGTGGTGATGTCAGCATGAGTCCTGGCCCAGGCAGTGCCCTTGGCTGCAGACCAGGGCGAGAGCTTGGTGGATCCAGTTCTCACCCCTTTGGTCCCCTGTCCTATCGCCTGTCACGTTACCCAGGTCTTGAGTCTCAGAGCAGCCTGTGCTCAGGCTGGTCTGAGGGGGCCTGGCTGCACCTTCGCCTCCAGACTCCCTAGTGGTGTGGGAGCCCACGTTGGCCCTCTGAGTGGCCCCAAGCAGACACTGCTGCCTCCCTCTGAGTGGTCCCTCCTGCAGTCCAGAGACACTGAGGCAGCTGCCCAGACTTTCCTTTCAGACAGTGCCAGTCAGATAAACCCAATGCTGTCCCCAACTATACTTTCAATCTTAACCCTAACCCTAACTCCAGACCCAGCCTCCTGACACAGCCCACCTGGGTGTGTATCCACTGCTCTCACGCAGCTTTACTGAAGCCCTTCCTCCACCCTGAACGCTCCTCCCTCCCGGCTGCCCAGCACCACATGCGACTCCTCTCGTTTCCTGTTGCAGATGAAGATCCTGGGTCAAGAGAGTGCAAGTGACTTGTCCAAGGCCAAGGAGAGCCAGGGCAGCAGGGCTGGGGTGGGATGCCCCTTTGCCAGGAGGCCAAGCCTTCGGTTCCCACCACATGGGCCAAGGGTCCGTGTGGCCCTGGATGGAGTCCAAGTTTGGGACTGGGTTTTAGTTGACTGTTGGCTATTGGTGGTATTAGGGGGCGGGGTGTAACAGGAGTGTTCCCTGTGAACCTGGCTGGCTGGGCCTTAGTAAACAGGGACAGTCCTGCAGCCCCACCCACCAATGGGCATGTGCCTCTCAGGGGACAAGTGTTGAGCAGTCAAGCTTAGCAGATGTGGTCAGAGGGCCCATGGCACTGCCCATAGCCTGACCCTTCTGCCACATGGAGGCGGGTGCCAAGGGGATGGCGGCACAAGCAGAAGAAACTCCAGCACCTTCCTGGAGCAGACAAGTCCATGATTCCCAAGCAGCTCATTCTAAAATGCAGAGCCCCAAGCCCCGCCCTGGTCTCCCTGCAATCAGTGTTTGCAGCTTCCCAAACCGCAGGCACTGCTGGCCTTGCTTCTTCCAAGAGCCAAGCCAGCCCACCTCAGTGTCTCAGGCCGTGCTTCTGATTCCAGGGTCATGGCCCCTTGTTGACCCTCTCTGGGCCTTGTCCTACAGAGGGTGAGCCTCAGACCAGCCCTGAGCCTAATGCCTCCCCCTCCCCCTTTCCCATCTCATTCATCATCTGCCCACCCCAAAGCCCACAGTCCCCATGGCATCTATCCCGGCCATTGACCTCCCCTGACTCCCACTCCCCAGGCCTGTCTTCCAGCCACCACCATGGCCACCACCCACCTCTCCGCCCACCAGCTGAGGGTGGCTGCTGGGCTAGGCTGTCATTTCCCTGCCAGTGATTATAGGTCTGGGGCTGAGGGAATCTGAGCTGGAGGAGGAGGAGGAGCCAGGCCTCTCACCCTGATGCCAGGCCCCAGAGACACCCCCACGAAGGGCAGCCTGGTGCCGGGTGTTCTTGAGGCCGCAACGGGGATTCCTGTAACCCAATACCACCAGCTGTGTGTGCATATGTGCATGTGAATGTGAACATGTGTGCATGCTTGTGTACATGTTTCCAAAGGGTGGAGGGATCCCTTGTGCTCATTTAAATTAATCCTCTCATAAGCCTGCAGGTAAGGCCAGTCTATTTTCCAGGGAAAAAAGACAAAACTCAGGAAGGGCAGTGGACTGACCTGAGTCACACAGCAGGTTAGGGTAGAGCCAAGACAGGGGCCTGTCCCTGCCCCTGTCGCCACCCAGCCTGTCAGCCTCCTTCTTGCCCTGCCCTCATCCATCCTGAAGGATGGGGCAGCAGGAAATGGGCTGGACTGTCACAGCCCTCCGAGGGGCTGAGTGCTGGGTGCCACCTTCAGTGTGAACGGACTCAGAGTGCAGCAGCTCTGGTTCCAGGTCTGCGGAAGCCGGAAACACCTCCCACATTCCCAACTGTGGAAATTGGGACGGAGTAGAACACAGATGAGGCGGCGCCAACCAGACCCAAACCTGGGCCCTCCCGTTGTCCCCTCTCAGGGAAAGGGAGGTAGTGTGGGTGTCAGGGACAGGGCCGAAGGGCCCTCTCAAGTCCTGGGTTTGAGGACTTGAGAGTAGAGTGGTTCTCAGCCCAGGCTCTAGAATCAGGGCGCCCCTGTTCAGATCCAGGGCCCAAACCATGTCATCTCTCTGAGCCTTGATGTGCTGATCACACGAGACAAGGGGAAACGAGTGTAGCCGAGGTGCACCGTACGTGTCCCAGTTCTGTGCGTGCCAATGGCCCTGTTCTGAGTAGTGAAGAAAGCGTGAGGGTCGGTGGTGTGTGGGACCAGCCAGGAGGGACGGTCACCTGTGCCACATGGGGCTTCCCCAGGGCCAGGCCACTCAGGAGCCAGCATTTCTGAGGAACAGCACTGGGCCTTCTAGGTCGGGGGCCACTCCCAAGGCCCAGCTGACCAGACTGCCGGCCAGGAGAGGATCCTGGTCCCCAGGGCTCAGTCCCAGAGCTGGGAGCACGAAGGAGCCCAGGCTGGTGGAGGGCTGCCTGTGCCTGGCAATTCACAGCATGTCTGCCTGTCACAGTACCTCGATAGGGAAGATTTGTGGGTGAGATTTGCAATTCTGTTTTCTGTATGGGTTATAAATCAGCTGCACGCACACTCGGGATGCAGCGCAGGCCTGAGGCGCGCGCGCGCGCACACACACTCACACACACACACACACACACACACACACACACACACACACACACACCAGAGATGCGGCCTGGCCCTGCCTGATGTGTCCAGGGAGGGGAAGGAGCTCTCCAGGGCTCTTCCTGGCTCAAGGAAGAAAGAAACCTGGGCAACCAATGGCTGCCTGACCTCTGGGATCCCAGAGCTACCCAGAATCAAGGACTCAAGGCTGGGAGGCAGGGTGCCCCTGTGATTAAAGAAACAAACATCACACCAGTTATAAGTATGAGCTCAGCTGCCTGCCTGGCTAGGTCCAAATCCTGGCCTACAATTTACTAGCAGTGAGCCCTTAGCCATGTTTCTACAGGGCTCCGTGCTTCCGTGTCCCCATCCGTGAAATGAAGCTAAGTATAGTGTGTACTGCATAGCATGGTGGAGAGACTAAACTAAATTAATACACATGGAGTACTTGAAATGGTACGAGCACCTGAGAGAGCTCAGGAAGGTTGGCTATCATCATCATCACCATCGCACCATCATTATTTAAGACTCCGCCTATATTTCAATGTATGGTCAGGGCCTGAACCCAGCTCTGCGTTTTGCTAGCTGTGTGAACTTGGACACACTACTGAGCTTCCACCGTTCGTGTATAAAATGGACTATCTACCTACTTTGCGGGGCTGTCCTGGGCTTTCACGGAGATAAAGCTCATAAAGGATGCAGCATCAGGACACGTCAGCCTCAACGTGGGCCTCTGGGGAAGGCCTGTCTTCCTGGGGAATGCTTAGATAGGGGAGGGCTCTGTGTGTTGGGGTTGAGGGAATTCTGGGAACTTCTGCCACCAGGGAAGTAAACCGCTTTCCATTCAGCCCTTCTCTTCCTGCTGCCACTTCTTCTACCCCTCTCCTGAGAAGAGGGCTCTGAGACTGGCAGGTGTGACCCACAGCTCTGCCACTCGCTTACTGGATGGCCTTGGGCAGGTCATGCCCCGCCTCAGTTTCCTCCAGCAAGGGCTAATTGCACCTGCTGCAGCCAGCCGCTAGAGAGCCAGTTAAATGAGATATGGAACACTCAGCACAGTGCCCAGCAGCCAGATGAATGCTCCGCAAATGCCGTCACTGGCCCCCTCTTTGTCCCCTCTTTGCCTCCTCTGCTCTCCTTCTCCCATCCCCTCCCATATCCAATGCCCAAAAAGCATCTTTCCAGGCCGGACATTTAAATATTTCTTTCCAAAAAAATGGGTTCTAAGATCCACAAGGTGCCTCTGGAGTGAGTCTGGATGGAGGAAGATCATTCAGAAATTCAGACCTGCTCTCATCTGATAGTTCCCTGCGCAGCCACCTAAGGCCGGAGCCTGCTGGACAGGAGGCCTGGCCTCACTAGGCCATTGGCCATCCACCTCAGAGCCTGTCCCACTCCCTCCGGGTCCTGGGTGCTGGCAAACACAGGCTTGCTTCCTAGCTGTTTCCTGGCAAAAACAGCTCAGCCCTGAAGCCCTGGAAAGCTGCAATCTGGGGATGAGTAGCGGCTTACACAAGTGGGGGATGGAGGGCGGGACGCAAGTGCCCGCAGTTTTGCAGAGCTGACATTTTTGCACCTCTCTCGCTCAGCTCACTGCCCCTGCAAGCAGCATGGTGCAGCCTTGGCAATGGGTAATTGCTGGGAGCATCCCAGGCCAGGTCTTGGTCTTTGAGCAGAACTTTGGAGGTTAGACTTCTCTGTTGCCAGGGAAACCAAAGGGTTCCCAGGAAAGGAAACCACAGCAGCACTTTGGCTGTTAAGAAGTACCCCCTCCCTCCTTCCAAAATGAGTTCCCTCCAAAAGTGATTCCCCCAAAACTGTCGAGTAGGCAGCATCCTGCCTCCTCCCTGAGCCTGCTGAAATGATAGAAAGTGAAATCTGCCCCTGGCCTTGTGCTTTTCACCTCTTTAAACATTCCACTGCAACACAAGGACATGTTTTGTTTTTTCTTATTTGTCTTCCTTCCATGCCAGCTGGGGCTCTGAGACCTCTCTCCTCTTGTTGACTAGAGCCAGAAGGGAAAGGACTTCCACTTTTCTTTTCTTTTTCATTCAGCTGTCAGTAGAAATAAAACAAGCAGGTTTATATTTGGAAAGCAGAGGAGAGTCTCAGCCACCACATCGCTGTGTCCGGGGTAGGTCACAGCCTTTGTAACCCCTCATGCAACAAGGGCTTGAAATTTGATCCGAAGATTTGCAGAGTGCAGGATGACTGCAGCAAGCTTGCTTTATGCACATTGACTTTTAAATGCCATTGGAGGAGCATGGGGACTCTTCAGTGGCTGGCAACACAGAACCTAGGAAGAGATGGCTCTAGAAAAGAATCCCCTGAGCAGTTGAGGTGCGGGCAGGGTCCGGAGTGCCCACATTTCCTTCCCATCCATCATCCGATGCTGTGCAAGGAGGCAGGGAGCTTTCACCCCGATTCACAGGCTGGGCAGCTGGGCCCCAGTGGGGTTTTGAGATTCTCTCAGGAGTAAGTGAGGACACCCCGCGGTTATTTTGTTAGGAGACAAAACACAACAGGAAAGAAAAGAGAGAGAAACATGGCCAGTGTTCACTTTCAGATCCCTGGATGCTTTGGGGGACTCAGTAGAGAAGGAAAAGAGACTTTGATCCAAATCCCAGACAAACCCCCCTCCCCTACCCCCGTCCCCCACCCGCCCTGGGCCTGGGTCTCCCTGTCTGAACAACTGCTTCAGATCTGCGTCCTGGAGGCCCCTCTGGGTCTGCCCCACAGCCAGTGTTCCCACGGCCAATGTAGTGATGGGAGCTGTTATTTTTCACCTGGAACTGACTCTGTGTTCCGTAAGTAATTTTAAACAAATTCTGTTCCTGTCCCTGCACTTCCGTGGGGAAAAAAATAAGACCCAGCTGGGTTTTCCACTGTCCTCAGCAGACCAGGGTTTGCAGGCTGAGTGCCCAATAGAGCCCTGGTCCACACGGGTCCAGCTCCGACAGCACAAAGGCTAGGCCTCAGGTCCCGAGGAGGTGTATTGATGGGGTCTCGGGTCCTTCTCAGCCTCATTCGGGATTGTCAATGGAAATTTTTGGTAATTCCTGAAACCCTCTGTCAGATCTTGTTATTAGCACGAGGCTCTCAGAGTGTAGAGTAAACTAATGAATTACAGCATGATTACACAGCACATAATTAACTTTGTAATTAATATGCAACTGCCACTTAAGCTAAAACACTGCTTATAGAGACGTACGGCAGTAGTAAATCACAGGTCAGAAACAGCACTTTGGAATTTTCAAAAGAATGAGCGTGAGCAGGGAATCACTTAAGGCAGTAGGGTGAGTTAATTAAAAAACAGATGAATTGTGAGCATTCTGCTTCATTTCAATGCCTTCTCCCTTAAGAAAGTCCCTCATGCCATCCTGCAGGGCTGACTAACCAGGCCTGGTCAAAAGGGCACTGGGCATGTGGTTTTATTTCCGAAATAAGACTGGCCTTCCCTGCCGAATCCCAGCCCATTCCCAAGTCTTGGCCCTCTGCCCAGCCACACTGTCCCTGGGGACCAAACCTTCTGGCCCTCTGGGCCTCATTCCATTTTGCCTCCTGCAGAAAGACTGGGGATGCCCCCTGCCTGGCCCTGGTCTAGCCCCCGTGGGGGGGACTGCCAGCAGGTGGGGGGTGGGGGAACAGCTTGCCACCTAGATTTTAGGCTTCTGGAAGGCAGGTTTGTCGTCTTACTTTTTTTTGTGTACTTCTTTCTTCCCCAGTCTCCTGCCAGAGTATGAAAGCTAGAAAATGCCTTAGGAGTCATCTCACCCCATTTCACGAGGCCAGAGAGTTAGGGGGCTGAGTGGTTGGCCTGCCCAGTGACCTGGCCTGGCAGGAACCCCTCTCTCACACCATGTGCTAATCCTGCATCAGGCTGGGTAGGCCTTTGAAGTGACTCTAGTCTAGGTTCCAATCCTGGCAACCTCACTGCCTGACCGTGTGACCGTAGGCAAATTACATAACCTTTCTTACCGTAAAGTCTGAGAACTGATGCCTACCTCCCTGGGTGAGTGTGAGAATTAGGTGAGATGCCAGGTGTGAAAGGACAGCATTAGAGGGCACAGGGAGAAGTGTGTCCCATCTCAAAGAGCCCTATCCTGAGAGGACAAGCCCAGTGAGGTCTACTGTGTGTCCACGGCAGTGCACGTGTGTTGGCATGCTTGGGGACACCCCCCTGTGGGATCTGGAGCCCCCTGAGGATGACGCCTCTTGTCTGTGTCCCACTCAGCTGGGCACAGCCAGTGTTCAGAGCTGGCACAGAATGTGCCAAGTGAATGGCTGAACTGAAGGGCCTCCTTCAGGGCAGCCTGGAGCCCAGCCATCTCTGGCACCATTTTCATTGGAAGCTAGTGTGATTTAGCAGGTGGATGCTGGGTCTGACAGACGTGGATTCATGCTTTGCCATTTTCTGATCTTGGGCAAGTTCCTTAACCACTTCGATCTTAGCTTTCCCATTTTGGGACAGTGCTAATCACTCTACTTTTAGGTACAGTATCTATATTAATAAAAGAGAAACATGCTAATTGACTGTACCTTTGTGACATCCACTAGCCAATCAGGAGTGTGTATGCAAATTAACCCAACAAAGATGGCAGTTTAATTTGCATACGCAGGTGCTGAGTGGCTGGGGCGGGCGGGCGGGACACTTGCGTTGTTCTGCACTACCTTAGCCGGGGGCCTCTGGGCAGCATGGGAAGGCAGAAAGGCAGCTCTGGCCAAAGCGAAGGTGGTGCCGGAAGCCAGGGCAAGGAAGGCCCATTCTTGCACAAATCTTCGTGCATTGGGCCTCTGGTATTGTTATAAAGATAATGCACATAAAATACCAAAGGTGCTTCCGGACACTCAGTAGATACTAAGATATCTGTATTGTTCTCATTGTTATTTAAATTAGGAATGGAGATTTCTGAGGCTGCCCACCCTGCAGCCTCAGGGAGAGAACTCTGGCTGTCTGGGCCACCTTGGTCTGGGACCATGTTAGCCTGTAACTTATGGTTCCTGTGACTGGGGTGTCCTCTCTTTAAAGTTCATGGCTTGGGTGGTGCAGAGAAGGGGCCAGTCTCCCCAGCCAACCTAGCTTGTGCTGCAAGCAGCTCATTGGACCTTCCAGTTCTGGTCTTTGTGTCACAACAAGTGGCCTGAGGCACAGAGCCTAGGGGCCCCTCAGGCAGGCAAGTTCCTGGCTGGTTAGGTCTGTGGAGATGGTGGTGGTTTCATGAAGTTGGCCATGATATTGGAGTCAGAATTTGAGGCCCCAGTCCTGATGGGAAGGGTTTCAGACCATTAGCGAGGATGCCCTGTGGCTTCTTTTCCACCAGACACTTCTGTTTCTGGCCCCTGCCCCCACATCCTGCCCACTCCCCGCCTGCCCCTGCCTTCTCTCTCCTGCTGCCCAGCCTCTCCACCCTGCAGCCACTCTCCTTACGTATGAATTTCTCAGTGAGTTCCCAGAAAACTAGTTGTATGGGATTTTAAAATGTGTTTAGTGGAAAAAGTGTTTTCCATCCAATAGCTTTGGGAAAGCCAGATTCTAAGGCCCTTCACAGGTGAGGAGTTCAGTAACCTTCTGGGGAGTAGAATCTGAGCTGGCCCCCAGCAGCCTCGAGCAGAGAATCCTTTGTTCAGGGAGGATCGGGCCTCAGGTGTTCGGCCCCTCCCTGGTCTCCCTGCCTTCGTTCATGACACTGCCCACCCGGACAGACATCACTGGGCGTCCAGGCCACTGCACTGGAGGAGCAGTGCTCTGCTCACGTATCCTGAAGGTCCAACCCTATCCCTTTTTTCTTCTGGAACTTTCCACGGCTGGCCTTTGCCACCAGGACACCCCCTTCAGCTCCTCAACCTGGCCTCTGGTCAGTGGGTACAGAGCCCCTGCCTCAGCCACCCACAACCTCTGAGGCCTGACACTGAGCCTGTAAGGTGGTTCCCAGAGATCCCATATGAGGGTGAGTGAAGTGGGCAGCCTCACTCCCACCCCTTTGTCCAGAGCATGGCCCCTTCCATTGCTGCATAAATGGATCTTCTGCCTAAGATGTTGTTGCAATCTTTTAAAAAGATAAGTTTTTAGAATAGGATTTTTCTTTTAAAGGTTAAAGATCTTAGTGTCTGGTGGTTGCTTTCAACTCCCTTGCTCTCCCCTCAGCAGGCATGCTCCGCTCAGCCCAGGTCCTCCTGCCTCTGATGGAGATGAGACCTGGGTTCTGTGAGAGCCAGTGAGTGCTTTCCATGCTCTGCCTTGCTACTGAGCACAGCAGCCTTAGCAGCAGGCACCATGGCTACTGCTCCTGGTTTTCAGACTCTGAGCCTGAGGCATGCAGAGGGCAGCAGGATTTTGTCCTAAGTCACAGGAGCTAGCAAGTCAAGTGGTAGAGTCAAGATTTGAACCCAGGCACCCTGGTGCCCTTAACCACGAAGCCACACTTCCCATGTAAAATGGAGTGCTAAAGGGTCGAAGGAGGTTCTGACCCAAGTGCCTTGTAAACTGCCGAATACCCTGCACAGTTGGAGCAGCGAGTCAGCGTGTGGCCGTGGGGCAGCGGGTGTGAATTTTTGTCTTGTAGACTTCAGGAAGCATGTTCAGCTGGCCTGTGGGTGCCTAGCTTGTCCCTGGAGGTTTCCATGAATGAGAACCTCCACTCCAGCTTGGGATGGGGAGGCCCAGTCCCCAAGTAGCCTCATCCCAGACACTTCTCAATACAGACCACATGACAGGCTAAGTGATGGGGACCAGACCCAGCTGAACCCTAACCCCACCCCACCCAGAGGGCCTCTGGAGAGATAGGGGCTTGTGGAGTCTGTGCCAGCCTCAGCCCAGCTGAGATAGTGAAAATCCACCGGGTCCTCTTCTGCCAGGGAAACAGAGGAGTTTCCCAGTAGGAGCAGAGCTGCTCCTGCCCGGCACATGGTCTGCCGTCACCCTGTCCTACTCCTTACCCCTCCAGGCTGCTGGGAGTGTGGCCAGGCAGGCCCTCTGTATCTGAGCTGTCTGTGACCACAGGCCTGGCCTGGACAGGCATCTGCAAGGGGTGCCTCGACCAAATTAGGGCCAGAGAGAGCCGAGAAGTTCAGGGAACTAGAGTGGGAGCCCTGACCTCCCACTTCTGACCCATGATGGGGCCTGAAGTCTCTACTCTCCCTCCATCCGACCCTTGCCCTGAGCCTGTGTTTCCTCATATGTAGATAGGCCTGAGCAGGTCCCCAGATCCCCTCCAGACCTAAGCCATGAGGACTTTTTTCATTTTCCACTTTTAGCTTAAGTAAATGTCTACTTTCTGATTTGTTTCTCTAATATTTTATTTTATGAGAATTAAGAAAAATCTGACAGTTCATAACAGTTAACTAAAGGAGAAGGCATGTCCAATTAGTGATAGTGAAAGCCCAGACTCGGGAGGAGCAGCCATGCTTCCTGTGTGACTGGAAGAAAGCACCCGTCTACTGAGCCTCAGTTTTCTCATCTGCAAAAGGGGGTAATACTTGTCTGCAAGCTGTTGTGAGGCTGTGACCTAGGTCGCTGCAGCATGGCTGGCTCACCTGAGTGGGCCATATATGGGCTCTCAACTCCAGAGGAACCTGGCTCTGAGTCACAGTTCAGGGGAAAGGGCACAAAGTCAGAAATCAGGAAGTCTGCATGTGGCTGATCTCAGGCCTGATGGGCTGCTGACCTCAGGCGAAGCCCTCCCCTTCCAAAGATGGCCTGACTCAGGTGATTCAGGATGGCTGGGCAGAGGGTGTGTAGAGGATGGGCAAGACATGACTGGACTCAACCGGAAGAGTGGTGATTGATTCGCCATGTCTGCCGTGGGTGTGAGGTAGAGGTGGTGTGTCGTACCCCATCGTCCTGCCATCCCTGTGCCAGATGATCCTTAAGGGTTCATCTAACACTGGCTCTCCTGATATGCTATTGGCCCCGTGCTTCTCTGTGCCTCCTGAGAATGCCAGGTGGGTAGATTTGGAGCCTTGAGGAGCTGGGCTTAGGGAAGGGCAATAGGGAACACCTCTTTGTCCCTAGAGCTGTAAGAATCTGCAGGGTATTTACAACCTGCTAGAGGGTACAGCTGGTGGTTAGGGGGCCTGGCTCCATCTCCACCCCATGCCCTCCAAGGCCCTCAGGGATCTCCCACCCTCTTCTCCACTTCATGGCATCCAAGCTCTGGAATCACAGACAAGAGCCTCTCAAAGGCAGGTCGGGGCCACTGCTTGGGTACTGCCATCCTGAAGGGTCATGACCGGCCCAGGACCATAGCAACAGCAGGACTGTGACAGTCACTGTCCTCGTGTGCTGACAGTGAGGGCCAGCGAAGGCCTCCCACATACCCATGGAGAGTATGATTCAGGAAAATGTCGTGGGCTTTGGAGTCAGACAGGAGTTCAAGTCCAAGGTCACTAGTGTGACCTTGAACAAGTCAATGGACCTCTTTGAGCCTGTTTGGTAATAGTAGTTAGGACATCACAAGAGACGTCTGAGGCTCACAGTGCGATGAGCTGAGTAACCTTGTGGCTGACATGTAGGGTAGTTGTTCCATGTCCCCTCCCACTCATAGCCATGGGGATGGCTGTACATCCTGCATTTGCTGACCTTGCCCAGTGCTGTCATGGGTGCAGGACCTTGTCCAGGCCTGTATCTGGCCCTTCTTTACCTTTTGGGAAGAGGAACAGCCAAATGAAGTTCACCCTGAGGTCAGAGACTCTGAGAACCACAGAGAATGGCAGGAAGGTTTGGCTTCAAGGGCATGGCCTGCGCCAGCTGAGGCCTCACAAGCTTGGGCTAAGGCTCCCCCAAAGAGCACAGCTGGGACTCCCAGCCCCATGTGGGTCTGACCAGTGGGCCAGCCTCTCTGTCAGGGCAGCATCAGCATATGTTCCCCAAGTAAGTTTCCTCCCTCTGGGTTAACGTTGGTGTCCCAGAGCAGGTTGGCAGAGGTGGCAATGTGGGGCCAGCCTTCAGGAAGCCTCCACTCTGAAACACAAGGTCCACTGTGTTATCCCACAGACCACCTTGACAGCTGGTGTTCCCATAGATGAGGGTGCTGGAAGATTGAGTCATGGGGAGAAGTGGGTCCACCCTCCCAGGAACCCCAAGTGCAAGCCAGAGTCTGAATTCTGGCCAGGAAGTAGGGAACCCTGTTAGGCCTCATCATAGGCATTCCCCGAGTTGAGGGAGCAACTGGATTTGGAAGAGCTGGTGTCCAAGTCAGAGTTTTCCTTTTCAGACCACTGTCCCCAAAGTGACTGCACGTTGTCAGCTCCTCAGGCCAGTGGGGCAGTGAGGGGCACTTCCTGTCGGACAATGGAGGACGCAGACTCAGGGTGATAAAGCAGCTGCTCACCACCCCAGAGAACAGGAAGGTTTGACTCAGGGTCACCCCTCCTCAGGAGCTTCGCCCTGATCCAGGCCTCAAGCTGGCCCATTACCTGCTCCAGCCGCCTGGCCAAGAGTGGGAGCAGCTGGTCCTGGGCAGCTGCCCAGAGCTGCCTCTCACCTCCCTCTGTCCTCAGCTCCTGTCCCTCTGCCCTTCACTGACTTCCCTGGGTCAGGGGACAAAGCCACTTTCTTCTGCCTGTCTCTGCTTCACCTCCACCCTCTTCCGGCACCAGGCAATGTGCAGTCTCCTAAGGATCGGGAGTGGGAGAGTCGAGTCACAAATGTGTGACCATGGGCGGCTCCTGTAGCTCTCTGAACTGCTGCTCCTTCACCATGAAGATGTGGAGGGCATTGGGCTGTATCAGTCTTTCCCTAACCTCAGTCTCTTTCATTTCCTTTATGCTATTTAAAGTGGTTCCTTAACCCACTGCCATCACTCCCTAATTTAACCTTGTTCTATATAATAATCCTATATAATAAAAGGCTAATATACGAATTGTCCCCTCAACCAGGAGTTTGACCAGGAGTTCGACCAGGAGACAGGGCCAACCTGCCAACTGCCTGTGGCCCCTCCCCTCAACTGGCCCTGCCCCCAATCATCGCCCTCCCCCTGATCGGGGACAGGGCCAGCCCTTCAACCTCCAACGTCCCCTTTCCTTGCCCAGCCTGGCCTTATCAGCCCCTATTAGGATGGGCTGGCCAGAGCCCACCTGTGCACAAATTTGTGCACCAGGCCTCTAGTTCTCAATAATATCCACAAACTCAGCAGTGATCATTGTTCTGGTCCAACTGTATCACTAGGAATATCGACGAGGTTTCTGTGGACCACCTAAAAGCATTCTTCTCCACCGCTGGTACATGCATCACTCTTTGGGAACCCAGGACTCGGTTACTGGAGTCTCTCCCAGTCCCAAGGCCCTCTGATTAGGCTGGGCCATTGGATATTCAGCTCTCACCACTCTGGATCACAATGGCTATCCATCCACTCATTTGTCCATCCATCTAATGAGCATTGCTGAGCACCTGCTGGGTACCAAAGGGCTAGGCTCTGGGAATTCATAACTGATGACATCTCGGCTGATGTGGGGGATGGATGCAAAGATACACCACTGTCTAGTACCCCCGAGATGGGGTGCAGGGCAGAGATACTGAGGATATAGAAGTGAGTGGCTCTGCTGAGGGAAACGAACAAGAGAGTGACAGTTGAAGCAGGCCGAGATGGATGAAGGGACCAGGTGCTCGGGGCTGAGGAGCAGAGGCAAAACCGGGAGGTGTGATGGTCAGAGCACAGTCCAGGAGATGGAGCAGCCCCCTGTGGAAGACACGGGGTGTGACTGGAAGTGGTGGAAGGTGAAGATCAAGTGAAAAGGCCTTGGACTGTCACATGCAGGGATGGCAGGTCACTGCCGAACCCAGGGCCCATGCTATCTGCCCCTCTCGGAGTCTGAGAGCTGGTAAAGGGGCTGGCAGGGATAGGTCCCCGGGACCCCTACCATCTCCCACCAGGCTGAGCTGTAGGCAGGTCCCAAGCTCGCTGGCCTTAGAGCTGTCTTGGAATGTAGCCTCTGCTCTGCAAGCTGTGGGCACAGGCCCTCCACCTCCACCGCCAGCTCCGCTCGCCCAGGGACCTGTGCTGCAGATGCAGGATGATTGAGTCATTTCTGCCCACCACTGCTCACACGGCTCCCCGGGGACCCGCCGCTTGCCTGTGCAAGCTGTCATGAGATGTGTGTGCTCAAGTGCATCTGTGCATCACTCAGTGTGTGCACGTACTTAGTCTCAAGTATGCAAAGGAATATATATGTGTGTACGTATGCATGCAGGTATACATACTGTATGTATGTTAAGAGGACTGGTTAACTTGTTTGGCATCAAAAGTGAAAAATAAAACACTGGTGTTAGCACAGCTCATGTTGGCCCAGCATCCTAGGAAGCTGCCTCCAGGGCTTCATCCACATTTCTATGGGACAACTAAGAGCACCCCATTTCCCATGTGCTGGGAGGAGCCCACCGAGGCCATGTGCCTTCCCCAACCTTTCCTACCAGGAGACATGCTTTTAGAGAACCCAAAAACAACCTGGGCCCAACTTTGAACAGCCAGATGGGCTTCAGTCCCACTTGGCCATTGTCTCCTTCTGTGACCTTCCCTCTTCTAGCCCCTACCCCCAACCCTGCCTCATGCAGGTACAGGACCAGGTGGTCCCCAGGCGTCCTTTCAGCTCCCAGCATTTTCTCTCTGAGCAGCCCTGTCTGCATAATAGCAGCTAACTTTTCTGGAGCACGTCCCGATGCTGGGCACTGCTAAGGCAAACTTGGCCAGCACTGTGCTAGGTGCTGAGAAGTGTAAAACAGAAGGTTCGCCCTCTGAGAGCTCAGATAGGCACTGGGAAGACTAGCCCACCCAGATGTCACCATCAGTCAGAAAACATACCTTTGAGCAGTGAAGCCAAGCTGAGCACAGGTGCCAGGACAGTGTGAGGCTGAGAAAGGCGGTGGCAGGTCCTGGGGCTGCCTTGGGACAGGCTTGTTTCGCTCTTTGGAGCCAACCTTCCTCATTTGTCAAGATGGACCATTCAAACAGCTGCAGCTCCTGACAGAAATCCTAAGATGTTGGAGTCTGAAGGGCTGCCAAAGGCTGGCTAGTCTTCCTGTTACAGAAGGGGAAACTGAGGCCTGGATGCCGTGGCAGAGCAGGGTCTTCTCCAGGCCCCCGGGCTGACTCGCTTTGCCTCTCCCAGTCTCCTCAGACCAGGAGAGAAGCCAGGGGCCAGGCGATGGGGGCGGGCCTGCTTGAGCCCCTCTTCTTTCAGAGGTGGACAGCGGTGGAAGGGCTGAGCCATGGGTGCACCCGGAGCCAGGCCCTCAGAGTCTCCACTTGGGAGGGAATGCCACGGTGGGCATTGGAGCTGCAGCCTTGGAGGATTTTTAGCGACTTGTAAAGGCTTATAGGAATCCAGGCTCTGAGGAGGGAGGAGGCCTTGGCCAGCAACACTCCCACGGCGGAGGGCGACCTCTGCTGGCCACTGAACACTGGTCACTTGGCAAGACAGCATGCAGGGAGCCCAGTGGCCTTGGAAGCCAGTGGGTGGATTTGGATGGTTTGGGTGGAACTAAGAGGACACCCCAGTCACAGCCCAGGGCGAGGCGTGGAGGGACTTCCAGGAGGCTTCGTTCTTGGTGGAGTGGAAGAAACAACATAGAAATAGTTAGAAACGCAGAGCATTTGAATCTCAGCAAGCTGTGCCACCTCTCTGAGCCTTTTAGGACTATATAAATTAGCAACACACAAGAGCAGGACTGTGCCTGCACAGAGCAGGTGCAGCACTAACGGGAGAGTCCAGACCACCCCTCAGGAAGCGCCGTCTCACATGCCTACTTTAGCCCACCCCTTCTCTCTCCAGCCTTGGGACACTTAGCCTTCCAGGTCCTGACCCCTCTTCTGCAGGGGCTGGCGCTGCCAATGCATCTGTTCCTACTGTTGATAACCCTGATTTTCCATTGATCTCAGCAGTTTAAAAATGTCCCCTCACCTGTGAGTGCCTCCGTAATCAACCAGGCTGATTCTTTTACTATAGACGATACACAGTTGTGACCTGTGCTGTCCCTCCTGCTAGCTGCCACCCCGTCTCTGGGTCTCACAGATGTCCCTGGCCCACCTGTCCATTTCTTGACTCCTCCAGTCAGGAGCCCTAGCCTGGAAGAAGAGTGCCTGGGACCTGCACCCAGCCCCCTGTGCTGTGTGGCTTTGGACAAACTCCTGCAGGCCTCGGTCTCCCACAAATAATTTTAGGGTAGTGGGAGACTTTAAAGGAAGCCAACTCCGACCAGCCAATGACTTCCAGACAGGATGGCCACGAGCTGCCTGGAGCCCGGCCTGAGCTAGGACAGTTCCCTTCCCTCCCGCCTTTTCTTCTTGCTTCCTAACATGAGAACTGTGGCCCCACTACCTTTGGGCCCAAAGGTGACTGCCTGGGGGCTCTGGACTCCCCATGCCTGCTGGGGGCTTCCCTGGGTGGCCCAAGTGCCCCAGGATGGGACAGAAATGATCTGTCAGTCATTTGAAGGTATCTTATCAAAGCCCTACTAGGTCTCTCTCCCTAGACCAGCTCTCCTACTTAGAGATGTAGCTTCACGAGGCCATCTGATCCCTCACCCTCATCATTCTGCTCTACAAAGGGGGAAACAAATGAAGGCCCAGATGCCAGAGAAGCCTGCTCGAAGCCCCTCTGGGCATGTAGGCTCATCAACAGTGTCCCCTGCTGGCCACTTGGGTCGCCATAGGCCCTTTGTCTTGGTTGGCTGCGGCCTGAGGACAGGATTGAGGCCTGCAGAGACCTGATCTTTCTTGCTCACCCCATGGAGCTGGGCTGGGGCAAAATGTTGCCCTTTGGCTGGCTGTGGAACCACTCCTTGATGGGGACCCTGGCAGCCGATGTGCCCGTGCCCACATGCTTTGTCTCTGGCCCCAGGAGCACTTGCCACGTGAGGCTGGCAGAAGGTCTGTGAGTGTAAATTCAGCCCCTGCTTCAGTGACACCCTCACCTCTTCCTTCTCCCCCAGCACACATATTTACATCAGAGAACCCTCCTGCAGGGGCCTCTCTGTTCCTGTACAATTTAGGCTGTGATGGGAAAGCTGGGATTCTGAAGCTAGTTTCTGCTATAACCTCTATAAAATGGGAGGGGGTGTAGTAACAGAGTCTATCTGTGCCCAGGGCCTGAAACACCTGACTTATAGGAGGAGTCCAACAAATAGTCACCTAGAAGGTGACCTGGAGTGAATACAGTGTGTCTGAAATGCCCAAGTTGTGGGACAGGCATGTAGCTGGATAAACGATGGATGGAGAAGTCAGACATCTGGGGGTATAAATGTGTGCTAAGTGGGGGAAGTGGAGGGATGGTTGCTGGGATGAAGGAAGAAGAAATAAATACGGGACGCTTCCTCGTTGTGATCTGTCTGCGGAAGAGCTTCAAGATGGAGTGAACCCAGAAAGCACGTATCAAAAGGACAAGGCCCATGTGAGGCAGCAGCACTGCTTCTAAGAGTGTGTTTTCCAGGTGAATCGACCCGGGGCATGGAAGCAGGCAGTCATGTGGACCCCAGTTCAGACACCTAGTAGCCGTGGGACTTGGCAGGTCTCAGGACCTCAGTTTCCTCATCTGTAAAATGGAAATAATTCTAGTCTTAGAGAGTGAGCATGAGCAGTAAACTGAGCACATGGAAAGTGCCCAGTAAGTGGGGCCAGAGATGAGGAACCTTTGGGGGGCAATGTCGCAGAATAGCAGAGAGGTCTGGGCCATAAACCTCTGTTCAGTGTCCCGGGTCTGACCGTATGTCTGCAATGCCCACTGAGTTGTGGGAGGGCAAACCCACCCAGCACTGGGCAGACTTCTGCTTTGGCCCAAGGACCTGGACCTCTGAGGGTGGGGATGCCAGAGCTGAGCACTCTACCTCTCTATCTCCCTCTTCCCTTTATCCGCGTGGCCGCCCTGCAGAGGCCTTGAGTCTCCAGGGTCCTTGGAGCTGAGAGGGCCTCTCCCACTTGGCTTCACCACCTGGGAGGAGTGGCACCCACATTAGTGCTCCACTGGCCATTCAGGAAGAGTGAGCCTGGGGCCAGGATATTCATGTACCCAAGACCACTCAGCCATGGGCTAGCACTGTGCCACCCTGAGTAGCTCCCTTCCTCTCTGTGAGCCTCCCTTTCCTTATCCAGAAAGTGGAGATGGTAGTAATTACCTCCTTCTTTCCCAGGGGAGGAAAGGGGGAAAATGGAGTTGGAATGGCTTGTAAAGTGTGAAGAAATCTAAAGTGTAGGGGTTTGAGGAGGCATGCGACACTCATGCACTTACACCACAAGTACAGTGGAGGTCATCACATGGGAAGATCCCACCACACACACATGTGCTCATACACATACATGCTCTCACATATACATACATGCTCACACACACATAGCCACTTCGAGTGGGCTAAGCCCTGATCTGTAATCTGGAAATGTAGTTGCCATCCCACCACCACCACCTAACACACATGTGTGCATAGAAATGTGTGTGTCTGAGTGTGCGTTGCACGTCTCATGGTGGACACAGCTGCCCAGTGCTCACATCAGTCACCACAGAGAACACCCGGAAGCACCTCCCATCCCCAGTCCAGATGGGGCTCCCAGGGCCACACTTGAGGTAGGACAGGCTGAGCACCTGGGGCCAAGGTTCCTTTCCTCCCTCCAGCGCAAAGGGCCCAGGAACCTCCAGGGCCAGCACGTCAGTGTGGGGGTTGGAGGGTGGCTGTAAGGCTGGCGGGCCTGGCGCAACCCCAGTGACGCCCACGCTCCTCTCTCTCCACAGGCTGGACAACGTTCATGGCTCTCGGGTAGAACCCAGCGAAACGGCCAGAATGAATTCTATGGACAGGCACATCCAGCAGACCAATGACCGCCTGCAGTGCATCAAGCAGGTGGGTGTGTGCTGAGCTCACTCTTCTGCAGGAACAGGCAGTAGGGGTGCTGGCTGCCATGTAGCTGAGCATCTGGGGCCCAGGTTGGAGATGATCATGGATATGGGTCAACTGCCTTGGGCTCCTGACCACCCATCTTAGGAGAGCATTGCTGGCGTGGACCATCCTGACTGGAGTCACACACACCTAAGTTCAAATGCCGGCTCTGCCTCGTCCCTGCCCATCTCCCAGCTGTGTCGGGCCCTCTCTGGGCTCTGCTACGCACTGCCAGGATGCAGTGAGTGCTTAATCTCCTTCCCAGACCTCAGCTCTGGGAAGAGCTGCTCTGGGAAGAGCTGCTCTGGGAAGAGCTGCTCTGGGAGGGTTGTGCCCACCCTCTGAGCTTGGCCTCCCTGCAGCTCCGAGTGGCAGCATCTGTGCAGACTCCAGAATATTACTTTACTCCAGGGAAGAGCAGATTCCAGGAAGGGGTGTGGCTTTGATAGTAAACAGACCTGGGCCCAGTCCTCACAGCTCCATGTACCCTCAGTGTGCTGTCCTTTTTGGGGTCTCCATTTCTACATCTGTCAACTGGGGCCGATTAGGCCCACCTGGTAGGATGCTGTGAAGACATTGTGGGTGAAGCACAGGCCCAGCCCTGGTGCGTGGCAGGTGACGGCGAATGGTGGCAAGGCTGTTGTCCTCTGTGGCTCAGCAACAGGGAAGGCAGTGCTGGGGCACGTCTTCTGGCTTCAGCGGGGTTGGCAGGGAGCTCAGTCAGGTAACCAGCATGGGCGTAACACCGCAGCTCGCAGCACCACCCACCCCCACCCCCAGCAGGTCCTTCCTGGGTTCTGGGGCTGGTAGAGCTGAGGCTGGTCCCAGGAATGAGGGATGTGTTCTCCCATTAGCATCAAGCAGGGTAATCTCGGAAGCCTGTGCACAGGCTGAGGAGAGGAAATTGAAGAGGACTTGTTACAGATTGAACTCAGCCCGAGCAGCTCGCCCAAATGCCAATTACGCCTCTGTTCACGGTCACAGAATAGAAACCAGACGTGTGCTCCCTCCTCCCCTGCTTCCCTCCTCCTCCTCTGCAGGGTTCTGCCTTTGACCCAGTTTCTCCAGCCCATGAGGGTTTGCTGTGAGTGGCCTCCACCCCCAACAATACAGTCATGCCCCTGTGCATGAGACTGTGCCAGGCATGCAGCTGCTCCTGAGGCCTGCTCAGCAATTGCCCTTCCTACTCCACCTGGCTCTGCGTCACCAGGAATCAGGGTGCCCTTTACTCTCAGGGTCCAGCCCTCTCGAAGTAGGGTGCCCAGAGCTCAGACTTACTAGTGAACCTGAGTCCAGCCCTCACTAGCTGCATGACCTTAGTTAAGTTGCCACTTTTATCTTGCTTTGCCTGCCAAGTGGGCATGGTAACGCATGCCCAGCCATAGAGTGCGGAGGGCTGGAAGGCACGGATCACCCCAGCTGCTCTTCCCAGTCTGCCCACACACCATGTGCACACAACCCCCCCCCCTCCCCTCCGGAGCTCTGCGTTTTGGCCGGACAGTGGCATGTTTGTGAGGGTGAGCAAGCTGTCCAGATGCCCTCCTCACCATTCAGAGCTCTCTGCATCCTCCACACCCCCTCCCACACCTCGGGTCAGACACTCCTCAGCTGCCCCAGAAGGTGGCCGCAGCTGGCTGAGGACTGTTGATTCTCAGATGTCCTGTATCCTAATCAGAAGAGAAAGTCGGGCAGGTCTGCATGCCGAGGATGATGGATGTGGCGGCTATGCCTACCTCTCTCTGGGAGGGCTCCAGTCAGGGGCCTCCAGCCTGCAGCCTCCGACTCTCCATTCTCCACTCTGCCCCTCTTCTACAGTAGGGTCTTCCCTCCCCCACCACCTGCCCTGTTCTAGCCATCGCTGCACTCACCATTCCCCGCACCCCCCTGCCCATCTTCCCTCTAGGCCTCTGGCTCAGCTGCCTTTTTCCCTTCTCAACCTCAGGTACCAGAAGAATCAGTGCCCTCTACACTGTGCCCCACTCACACATCAGGCACATCTGGGCTTTACCTGCAAAGCCATGTAAACCAGCTCCTTTCTGCACAGCAGCCTCCCCAAAACCCTGTGCCCATCTCTGAATTCCAGTGCTTCCTGGGCACCCGCTGTCTTACCCCTCCTGTTCTTTCTCCTTTGAGCTGTAGGCCCTGCAGGGCATATATCAGACCCCTTACCAGGCTAAGTTCCTTGGGAGCAGAGGAAGTGCCATATCCATCTCTAAGTATAGCTTAGCGCCCAGGCCAGGGTGAGGCCCAAGTATGCTGGGGAAAGGGGGCAGGGGTGGACTGATAAGTGAGTAGTGACAGGAATGAATAAAAGGGTGGGTGGATGGACATGTGGATGGGCAGTGAGGTGGTTGGATGGTGGGGATATTTAGATGATGGATGGATAAATGGATGAATGAATGGATGAGCTGGTGGTTGGATAAATTCTGGATGGATAGGTAAATAGGTAGATGACTGGATGGATGAGTGATGGATCAAGTAGTGAATGGCTGAATGGGCGGGTGGGTAAGTGGATGGATAGTTATGAACTGATTCATATTTGGGTGGATGGATAGATCATTTGATTTACAGGTGGATTGACAGAAAAAGGCATTCATCACTTGGTCTGGGTAACCAATTCCTGGTCTGGGCAATGTCCGCTACTCCTGCCCCAGCAGACTCAGTGGCAGTGGATAGAGCCCAGATCTCCTGAGGAATTGTGGAGATGGGCAGGCTTCCTGATGGAGACAGGGGATTAGTGTCCATCTAAGGCTGGCCAGCCTCACCCACCAGCCTCTCTATGTGCCCCTGGGACCTATTCTAAAGTGGACAGCTTTGCTGGCCCCTCCAGATGGACCCTCCTTTGGACAGTTAGCTGCTCACTGACCACCTGTGTGGGCCTGGCCTTGTGCCATCTCCAGGTCCAGAGGTGGACAGAGCATTGTTTCTATGCTCAAGACGCTCGTAGAAGAAACGAAAGACAGTGCAAAGGTGTCAGCATACAGAGCAGTAGCCACCGTCCCCTGGCTCTCCTCTGTGGGAGGTGTGGGGGTGATGTCATCAGGAGTATCATTTATACCCCTTGCAGCAGCCCCCTCCCCCGCCCCCTTACAGATGAGGGATCTGCAGCTCTGAACACAGCCGGGGCTGTGTGGCTCAGTGCCTGAGATGGGGTTTGGTCCAGGTCTGTCCCACTCACTTCACTACATCACTCAGTCTCTCTGTGCTCACCAGTCACCTCAGAGTGGAAACGGGCAACCAGCACACAGAGAAGCGAGGGGCTTGGCCAGAGCCGCAGAGCCGCTGAGCAACAGCCACTGAATGGGTACCTGAAATTCTTTCTACCAATGAGTGGTGCCCACAGCTGATCACTCAGAGCCCAATCTGATGGCCCCTGAGCCTGCCCTCATAGGCCACTTGTGAGCCCAGAGCCCCAAAAGAGGGTGCCAAGGGTGCGGGTGCTGTGGACAGGCAGCTCAGAGAGCAGCGTATGGTTGCTGCTGACACTACTAATTGGGTGTGACATCATGTAAATAAACGTAATCACTCGGTGAAAGGAGGCTGAGGGGCAGGGAACTGGCCAATTTGCCTGGTTTTCTGGTGTAGCCCAGGTGCTGCCTGTGGCCTCGCAGGGGATCAGTCACCTCTATGCACAAGGACAGAGGTAAGGACCACTGTCCCCTTCCAAAGGGGAAGTTCCTCCTGGGCGCTGCAAATGAAGCGCCGAGCTCTGCCTTTGCAGAGTGCTGGGTGGAGCCAGGGCTATGAGCTGCGAGCTCAGCTGTGCTTCCCGGATAGCCTTGGGGAGCGGACACGGCCACGGGCAGCCCCACTCGGGCACGCCCCACACGCTGGCTGCTTTGCCAGGGCTGGTGAGCCTCCTGTTTAGTCCCCACCCGGCCCTGTGACAGGACTGTGCAGCTGCACGGCTGCCCTCTTCCTTTCCTTCATCTCCCCTTCTCCTTGTTCTTTCATGGAAGGAGAGTATTCTCATTCATTCCACTTGCTTCCACTCATTTTTAAACCTGGCCTTGCACAAGCCATGTGTATAGAAAAACAGTCGTAAAACCCTAAGTGAAAGAGACAAACATTTCCACCACCATCCTGTAAGCTTCCATGGCCCAGCTCAGCAGCTAGTGTGGGCCCTGCCCCAGAGGCTCACACAGCACATTCCACTCCCTTCCCACTTCTGGCACCTGCATTCCTAAGACCCCTCCCCGCCTTGGCACTGAGGCTGACTCGTGCTGCAGGTAGGGTGGCTGCAGTCCCCAGGGACAGCTGCTGTTCCCTGTATCTCCCAGCACCAAGGCCACAGGAAGCTCAGAAGGGACCACCTCCCCCTTTGCAGCTGCTTACACTCCGACCTTTGTGGACATCCAGAAGATGTAGGACCCACACTTAGTCACCCCTAACACGGGACTCCCAGCTTCTCCCCACCTGCTCTATGGTGCTGGGCTCAGTGCCTCGCCCAGCGGGGCCTGGGAAGACACGGATACATGTTAAGTCAAGGAGGGAAGGCCTGAGTCCCGAGGCTGGGTCTAGAGGCCTTGGCACCAGAATCAGCTTCTGTTGATTAGACTCTGACTGGGAGGGGCCTGGGCTCGGCTGGGACCCCTCCCAACAATGCCGACAGCCCCCAGCCAAGCCAGATGGGCCCCAGAGACCAGGAGTTGAAAAGCCATGTCCACCAGGCCCTGATGTGACAATCTGGTTTTAGTCCACCTTCCCAGCCCCCTGTTCCTGTGTGACTTGGCTGTGGTAGCATTTGGTCTGAAGCCATAGGTGGAGGGGATGGGAGGGGAGTTGTCAAGAAGGAATCTCCAGGACCAGCCTGTCTTGGCTCAGGAAAAGCTAACCCCCAATTTTGAGAGCCAGATGGCACCCTCCTGAACCAGGGAGGGTACATCTCCTGCACTGCCAGGACCCAGACATCACTTTAATGCCTACTGTTGTTGTCTTTCTTAGACCTTGATTTTCCTGCCTTTACAATGCAGCTGCTAATCCCCATCCTGCCCAGGACTGGGCTAGGAAGGAGATGCAAAGGGAAAGTGTATAAGAAGAAGTTGAAGAAAACTCGTTAATCGGGCCTTTGAATCTTCTCTCCCTAAGGCCTGGGGTCTTCCCTGCTACCACGCTGTCTGCATTCCTGGGACCTCATATTGTCTCTTTTCCCTCCCGCAGCACTTACAGAACCCTGCCAACTTCCACAATGCTGCCACAGAGCTGCTGGACTGGTGTGGAGACCCACGCGCCTTCCAGCGGCCCTTCGAGCAGAGCCTGATGGGCTGTTTGACGGTGAGTCCACACCCTCCCCACCTGCACATGCCCAGAGAGGATGGTTGGGACCAGCATGCCTGACCAGGGACAGGGGAGGCCACAGGTGATGGGGGGTGAAAGATAGGAAGACATCCCTGATGGAGGGGATGGCCCTCTGTGCTCACCCGACATACAGGCACCACAGGAAACTGGTCTGATGGGGAGACACAGTCCCCATGATGATGTGGGTTCCCCACACTTGGTGAGAAAGACCAGGCCTACTTTGGTGAGTTATAAGTCTGATGGGGGAAATGTTCCATCATAAGCAAAGCAGAAAGACTCTTGAAGGGGTTGCCCATCTACCTAGTCATTTGTTCCTTGACTTAGGTAAACATCTATTGAGCTATTTTTATGGTCATCCATCCACTTAGCTATTCACATAAGCATTTACTGAGCTCTTATTACATACATCCACCTATCTAAATGAAGACTGACTGATCCCTCGTTTATCATGTACAATCCCCTGTGAACCCAATGATGAATAAGGCTCTGCCGAGCCCAATTTCCTCTTTAGTAGAGGAGACAGACATGGATGTGGAAAGTGATGGCTAAGAAAATTGTGCACAAGGTGGAGGAGACACAGAGAAAGGGAGCTTTACCTGGGAGATGGGTGGGCGGGTCACAGAATGCTGAGAAAAGGAGCCACTTTGCCATCTACAGGTAGGGAGGCTGGTCCACCTGCACAAGCAGCTGAGGGTAGTAGTCAGAGTGTCCCAGGTACCTGGGCCACATGCAAAGGCCCAGATGCACACGAGACCCCGAGAACTGAAATTAACTCAGCTGGATAAGGACTGAGGATGTGAGCTCATTGAAGGCCAGGCCCAGAGCTGGTGGTGTGGTTGGCCAAGCTTTAGAGATTGTTAGCTGACAACCACAGGGAAGGAGCCTGATGCTCATGAATGTCCCCAGCCCTGTGACCTGTACCGGTCAGTGTGAGGGCACCTCGGTGGCCAGTGAGGGCAGCTGCTCATAGGGCCTGAGTCAGCTTTAAAGAGAATGTGGGTAACAGATTGCTGGGGAGCCCCACTACCCCAAGGCATGGGCAAGAGGGACTAAAATGGAGGCCTGGCCAGAGGGAACAATGGGCAAGCCTGAGGGCATCACACTTCCTGTGAAGCTACAGCCAGGAGGAAGGCAGAAGGCCCAGAATGCCCCGCCTGGAGTGAGCGGAATAGCGACCACAAGGACCGTAATGTGGGCATCATTACCAAGCACCTTTTTTCTGCCTGATGCCGAGCGAGGCCCACCGGACACGCCTTCTCACAGAATCCTTACAGCCACTCTGTGCAGCTGGTCCTGTCATCTTCCCCATTTTATAGAGCAGGAAACAGAGACTTGTGACTGACCTCCCAAAGTTCCACAGCTCCTGAGCAGCAGACCTGGGATTCAAGCTGAGACCCATCTGCCTCCACAGCAAAGCTCCTGGCCATTAGGCGTGCCGGGCAGGGACGCTGCCAGGCCCCTCCCATGCTCCTCTATTTGTCTAAAGCCAACACCATCTGGCCCCCATTGGGAACACCAGGCCAACTCAGTTTGCCACCTGCATTGCCCAGCAGCCCTCCTCAACCTTCAGCCCCCTGTGCTCTCCCTCCCTCCCCAGCTCCCTTAATCCTCTTTGTGGGGATCCTGGTTCAGGCTAAGCCCTATGGGCAGGGACAGATGTTACAGAGGCCCTCACTCCCGCCCCAGCTGCAGGCAGTCAGAGTGAAGGAGGAGGTGGGCATCACCCATAACACATGGCCAGACAGGTTGCCGCGGTCCCCAGCACCCTGCCCCAAGCCTTGCCCTGCCTAGGATGTGGGGCTTGAAGCTGAATCAGACAATGGTCCTGACTGGGCTGGACTGGCAGGTGGGCATGAGATGGCCAGTAACTGCTCTGCCCTTGTAGCCTTGTCATTCATCCATTCATTAATACTCATTAATACTCAATAAATACTCACCAAGTCCCTGCAGTGGGCCAGGCCCTGTGCTGGGCACAGAGGGAGTGTGGTGAGTGCAGCGACAGACCTCTGTCAAGCAGCTAACTTTCCAGTGGGAGGCTGACACTAAGGACACACACCGTGAGAAGGACAGGCTGTGGTCAGGAAAAGCCTCCTGAGGAGGTGACCTCCAGCTGAGACCTGATGGCAAGGAGTCCGCTTCAATGAGAGGGAAGGGTCCTCAGGCAGAGGGAACTGCTAGTGCAAAGGCCCTGGGGCTTGATTTGTTCAAGGTATAGAGCACAAAAAGGGGGAGGGGTTCAAGATGAGGTTGAAGAGGAAGCAGAAAGCAGCTGACACAGGGCCAGCAGGTTAAGCGAGAAGAGTTTGCATATTTGAAGGGTGGTGGCCAGCCCTTGAAAGGTCTTCAGCAAATGAGTGATGGGATATGATTTGTGTGGGGATAGGAGCTCTGAAGAGGAGCATCCTTAAAGGGTAGGATGGAGGGATTGTGGAGGCCTTCCTGGAGGAGGAAGTCCAAGAAGGACCCTTAGGATTTGACTGGACAGGGAAGGGACTGTGCTTCCCAGGCAGGGAAAACTGGGCAAAGGCACAGCGCCACTCTGCTGGGCCTCTCCTCATTGCACCCCTGCTTAAGGCATAAGCTTGGTTGAACAGCCATCTTTGCCCCCACACCCGCCGCCTGCTACTTAGTCAGAAAGGGGTCCTTGGCCCACCAGCCACAGCTGCAGAGACCCAAGTCTGACTGTCCTTGGAGCTCAGTAGAACCAGTGGGAGAGAAAGGTGACGTGGAGGGTCACAGAAGACACCCTCAGTGCCCAAGGCACTTTCCTGGGCACTGCCCGCTTGCATCCTTATGCAGACCCTTCAAGGTAAGAAGAGAAGGTATCATCACCCTGTTTTACAAACAAGGCAACTGAGAGCGGAGGAGCAGCTGGCTATAGTCTCAGCTGGTAACGCTGACCACCCCCAAATGCCCCAGGGCCATTCTGCCAGTCTCCTCCCCCAGGCACTCTTAGTCCAAGCCCTGCCCACAGAGAGGCTTGGGTTGGGGAGATCAGAGACCCCAAGGGCCCTAGCCGGCAAGGCTGTCCAGCCCCCACCAAACACATGTACCCCATCCAATACAGGTGGCAGCCTGCGCTTCCCAGGTTGCCACAGTCCCCTGGGTGACTTCTGGGAGCAAATTCCTCTGGATCTGGCTTACTTAGAGGATATAAATTAAAAACCTCTTAGCCCGGCAGAAAGCTGACACATGTGTGCCATACTGCTTGCTTTACTGCTTCCAAGCAGCTCAGACACAATTCAAGTGACTGGCTCTGGACCCCACTGGGCCCCTTGCAGGCCTCTGTCCACCCTTCCCTTCATGCCCTCTGACCCCAGGACTCAAAAGTGCAGGAGCATGGGGCACCTCCCCCGCTCAGGACCAGGTTTTTCCTCATGGTGCTGACTGCTCACTCCCCAGCCCCCCATCTTAGTGACAGAGCCAGGATTTTTCTCTGGGTGTCCCCCTCACAGTCAGGCCTCCCTGGACTTGCTGCCTCTTCCTCCTGTTAGAAGGCTCAGGGGAGGGGAGGGGGAGCAGGAAAAGGGTGGAAGAAGGAACAGAGTCCAGTTAGCACATCAACAGGAGCTTAATCTCTCCTGTGAGGAAGTCCCCGCAGCCTCAAAGCCTCACTGCAAAAGCCCTGGGCAGACGTTCACATACAGCATTCACTGAACTCTGTGCTGGCTGTCACCCTTGCAAGGAGGGCATTATGTATTCATTTCACATATGAGGACCCTGAGGCCCAGAGAGATTAAGTCACTTGAGTGAGGGAGAACAGCTAGTAAGTGGCAGAACCAGAATCTAGGCTCATGCCTAACTCCAAACCAGTAGCACAAAGACCTGCCCAGTCCTGTGTTGAGTCTGGTAGCGAAGTGCCCTGAGGGGTTAGGGGTACAGCCACGAGACTGAACATGGCAGGGCCCCTTACATACAACTGTGGAAATGGAGGTCATCCTCAAACCTTCATAGAAGAGGAACCTGAGATTCAGAGAGGTTGTGTGATTGAGCCATAGGTTGCACAGGATAGAGGGGAGCAGGATTAGCGCACAGGCCCAGCATGCCTCCAGTTCCCTGAGGGTCGGAGTCAGAGGGGCTGGCTGTGTGTCCGGCCCCCAGGGGAGCAGAAACCCTTCTCTGACCTCTCCCAGATAGCCTGTCCTGCATCTGGACCAGAAGGCTCACCCCTTTTCAAAGCAACACACTCCCTTCGTGGAATTTACATATTTGCCATGTGACCTTAAGCACACCCCCTCTCTTTAGTCTGGGCCATGTGATCTTGAGCACACCCCTTCTCTTGAGGTGGAAGAAGGAAACAGAGACCAGTTAGCACATCGACAGAAGCCTCATCTGGGCTTCCATTTCTCTCTGTGGCATGAGTGGCTGGATTTTCCAACCTGTAGGTCCCGAGCATGGGGTCCAGGTCTCAGCCAGCCAGCCTGACAAGGGCTGAGCTGGATGGGCCCTACAGCCAGCAGAGGGCAGCAGCACAAGGCTGCTTGCCACAGCCTTTGTGGAAGAGGGGTCTTTCTCCCATGGGACCCTACAGAGGGTACTGCCCATTTCAGGGAAAGCAGGCCTCTGAAACACAACAGACTGCTCAGCTGGGCCCACTTCGTGGGACTTTCCCAGGGTCCTCAGGCTGGGCCCAGAAGCCAAGGGAGCACATGCGCACTTTGGGGTCACAGGGTCCAGCTTAGCGTGCTCGGCCACACCTGTATGGTGTGACCTTCAGTGAGATTCTGCCTTCTCCGGGCTTCAGCCTCCTTGTCAGTGAGTCTTCTAAAGGCCGGCGCTCGGGGGACTTGGTGACATGCTTCCGCTCCTCTGAAGGGTCCAGCCCAGCCTGCAGGACGGCCCTTGTACCAGCACCAGGCCCCTCTTGCTCAATTTAGCTAGTTTTTCTTTTTTTTTTTTAAACCAGAGCAACAGGATTAGCCAGTATTGGCCAAATAGTGGCACTTTTACCTTCCTGCCCTCAAACTAGGGCCTGAGGATTCTCCAGGCCAGGCGGTTGGAAACTGTGGCCTTACCCCTCTGTGAGCTGAAAAAGAGGCCCTCTCTTGGGAAGAGCTGACCATGCACGGGGCCTAGCTGCCTGGGGTCACATTCTGGCCCTCTCGTGGACCTTGGGCTGTTATTTTACCCTCGGTTTCCTCATCTTTAAAACAGATAATAACAGCCTCTCACGAGCCATTGTAAGAATTTGGAGCTTCTCTGCTTGCAAAACATTTACTCAGCCCTCAGTGCCCCGAGCCAACTCTCTTACTATACTGTTCACCCGTGTTGACATTTCCCATAAACAGCAGCCTCATTGATGCTCCAGTCCAAACAGACTCCCTGTGCAAACTGCTCACACCCCAGGGCTCTCCTCCCTGGGAAGGGCTCTGCAGTGTCTGTCTGCAGACCTGCCATAAAGAGTTAGGGACCTTATTTTCCTGCTTGAACATTGAGGCTCACAGTGAGGATACCCCTGCCCTGGGGTGGCCCAGAGATTCTGGAACATGGTGTGTGTGGTGGGGGGGGGGGGGGGGGGGGGGAGAATCACAGTACAAGAGAGAATAGAGCCCATGGGAAAGAGGTCTGAGGGGGACGGGGGACGAAGACCTCTGCCTCAGGGGCTTCTATTGAAGATGAGCAAACATTCTAACCTGAGAAAGTCATGTTTCCTCATTACTGGGGGTTCCCAGGAGATGGAGTGGGGAGGCCAGGCGCCATTCCAAGAGGCTCCCATGGTCTTGGGAGGGGGGTCCCCCACTCTTCCCTGATTCACCACGGACACTCACCAAGGTCTGCATTTTTTAAATGAAAGGGTCGGCCTAGATTAGTGGTATTCCCACCCTTTTTAGCCCTAGAGTCCTTGTAAGGACCCCCTAAATAGAAAGCACATTATGGGGAACCGTTCTAATGGCCACAGAGGCCAAGCCCAACCCTATGACACCCTGGGGCCTCCTGAGGGCTCCGAGCGCCTCGGGAGCAGGTGGTCTCTAGGGCCTGACGGTGAGTCTCCCTCTCTCAAGGGAGAGCCCCACCTCTGGACTCCTTTCCCAGTCAGCCTGAGCCGCCCAGCTGCTTCCTGAAGCGACTCCATTTTCCAAGGTCCTTTCTTAATAAGGAACCTAATTTGCCTGCTGTTAATGAGGAAGGCGGGCAGGAGGGAGCAGAGCTGGCAGGCGCAGGACACCTGGGAGCGGGAGGGGAGGGAGTGCTGCCTGATGGCCATGAGCCTGTGGGCCACTTGCAGGGCCCCAGGAGCACCCTGGCCCACACTGCTTCCTGGGGACGGCCAGTCCTCCCGGGCTCTCCCCTTTCCTTCCTGGGCCATACTTCTAGGTTCACAGGAGATGGGTGGGACCTCCAGGCTCCAGATATGCAGCTATTGGTGATGTTTTTACAGAAGCCGCCTGTGTGCGAGCCAATGCTTGGTCCTGGAGACTGACCCAGGCCATGCATGACAGCTGTACAGTTTCCTGGGCTGAGGTCTGAGGGGCTGCAAGGGACTTGGCCTAGTGCTGAGCAACGGGGAGTGCAGGAGTGTCTATCTGGGGAAGCCTTGGCAGTTGGGTGACTCCAAGCTGAAGCTCCATGGGAGCCCAGTGTCCTAAGTCAGTGTTTCTCCTTATGGGCAGATTTAGACGGGCGGGGGAGGGTGAGGATGAGGGGTATCAGTGCACTGGGAGGGGACCTTCCTTGGAGTATGAGGGCAGCAAGGCCCCAAGACAGTGGATACAGGAGATCTATAATGATGGCAGGGAGGAGGTGGGCATGGGCCTTCTGGGGTCCGGGAGGCCTGGCATGGAAGATGTGCTTGTCCGTGTTTGGTGAGTGACTGATGAGGCCTCAGCCTGCCCACCTCACCCATAAAATGGGCACATCTGCTCCTTGGGTTCAGAGGCCTGGGGTAGGCAGTGACTCACCCCTGCCCTCCCTTCCCCTCTTGCTGGCAGGTGGTCAGTCGGGTGGCAGCTCAGCAAGGGTTTGACCTGGACCTCGGCTACAGACTGCTGGCTGTGTGTGCTGCGAACCGAGACAAGTTCACTCCGAAGTCTGCCGGTAGGTGACCACAGACATCATCGGGATGTGGGAGGGCAACTAGACTCTAACCCAGGGCTGTTCGCCGCCCTCGTTGGTTGGTGCCTAGGTTTATCCAGATGTGGTGTGAGCCTCCAGGTGTAGCTGGGCTCAGAGCCTGTGGGCGGAACTTGTTCCTTGTCTCAGGAAGTATTCTTACCTTCAGGGGCACTTCAGGGCCAGCAGGTGGTCCAAGGCACACTGCACCCCAATAGCAGGCTAAAGGGAGCCATACGTTGTCTCATTTCATCACCACAGTGACCTCTGAGCATGAGCACTGCGATCATTCCCACTTTATAGATGAAGAAACTGAGGCTTAGAGAAGCTGAAGATTTCCCCAGGTCACTCAGCTGAAGAGTGGCAGTGCTGGGATTTAAGCCCAGGTCTGTACTTCTGAGTCAGCATTCTTAACTCTGACACTCCACTGTAGGCATTCAAAAAATTGTTCAATAAAAATAAATCAGCACATCCATGCTTCTAACAGGGACCTCATGGCCCGTCTTAAATAGAGGCCCTGAGAGGCAGGCAGCATTCTGTCTGTGAGGGCTCCACGCCCTCCAGGCAGGTACAGCTGCACACTCCCATCATCCTCATCACTGAAGCAGAGCTGCAGTGTAAGCTTTAGTCCTCAAGGGCCTGTCACAACCCAACCTGGCCACCTGCTGGGCATGTGGTCTCTGAGCCTCAGTTCCTCTCCCCAGGAAGGTAGGAATGACCATGTGACCGACTGTGCAATGATCACTATAAGTTCTAGAAAGATGTACAGGCAAACAGTGTCTCCCTGTTGTTAACATTCTTATCAAGTCAAAACAACTCATTGAAAAAAAGTCAACAATTTCTCTATAAAAGGATAAAACAGATGTTTTCTCTGAGTTCCTCAACCAGGTCTTTGGAGTAGATGTAGAAAGGGCCTTAATGAAAACATTAAAAGGGCATCTCGTGATGTGTTTTCCTAAGTCCTAATTGCTTGAACAAGGGGTTGGGCTCCCTCTCATGTCTGCGGGCAGTCGTGCACCGGGTCATGGACCCCTCTGGATGGTGGGGCAGGGTCGCACTGGCCAGGAGCTGCTGTGGGATCCCGGCTGTGCTGGCCGGGGCTGAGAAGTCGCTGTTGTATTGAACCTGCTTGCCAGAAATGCTCTTGGAATCTCATAAGTGATGTCTGTTCCTGGTGGAATCTGCAGTTTTCATAATAACTTAAGTGAATACAATTTTGACAAGGTAAAAATCACTACTTATCCAAGAAACATATGCATCCATGTCTCTGATAAGCACCTGCTCTGTGCAGGCACCTGGCCAGGGCTGGCCTCATGAGAAATAAGACAGATACGTCCCACCTTGGCAGACTTGCAGTCTGGAGCAGGGATTGATGAGCTTTTTCTGTAAAGGGCCAGGTAGTCATTAGTTTAGCGCTCACAGTCCATACGAAAGCAACCAAAGGCAATATGAATGAGTGTGGCTAGTTCCAATAAAACCTTTTTCATGAAAGCAGGTATAGTTCATGGTTTCCTGGCCCCTGGTCTAGAGAGAGAGAAAAGCACAGCTCAGATAATCCCAGGCGTATGTACATGTGCATTTGTGTATGTGTGTGTATGTATGTGTGTAAATTTAAGCTGAGATAAGTGCCATGAAGGAAATTAAGGGATGCCATGAAACCATGTGGGAGTGGTAGAAGGCTGAGTAAGAGTGGAATAGATAAAGAAAATGAGGAAGAGCTTCTTCCCAAGTAAAGGGAACAACCGACTGTGCAAAGGCCCTGAGGTAGAAGGAAGCATGGCTTTTGCCTGAACTAACAGGGCAGAGGCTCCAGAGCCCGGAAGCAGAAGTCACCAGCAGTGAGAACCCACGGGGCCTGTCTTGAGGATTATGTCTTTGTTCTAAAAGTAATGAGAACATGGCTAAATTCTCATTTTGCAAAGATTGTTCCAGCTAGAAAAGAACAGGTTGCAGCAGTGGGGTGGGGGGCAGGAGGGGAACTGGTTGACGGATTGCTGGGGACATTAGGACGAGGATGCTGGTGGCTGGACCAGGAAAGCTTCACTTCTTGTGGAGTTGGGAGAAGACAAAGGGATGAATCTAGAACAGGGGTGGGGAATATCTGGCACACAGCCATATAAGGCCCTCGAAATTTGGTCTGGCCCTGCCAAGGCAGTAGGCCTGAGTTAATTAAGTGTTTGACCAAATATAGCAGGCTAATTTTTAAGTTGATAATTTTGCCTGGAGGAGAACTAAGATGGCGGCAAAGGCAAAACACCTATCTTGCCGTCATAATCAGCAATTTTAATACTACAACTTAACGAAAGAACAAACACCTTCCAGAATCACCAGAAAGCTCGCCGAGTGAAAATTCCACAAATAACAGTGAAGATAAGACACTGTGACTCGGAGGAGTGGCGGCGGACGGCGTTGAAAGATTCGCCCGGAGAGAGGTTTGGAGCGCACGCTGCGGAGAGGGCGGGCGGCTGAAAACCGGCCAGTTTTCTCGAACGGGGAGACAAAGGCGTCCTACTGGGCTGATTCTCCAGCTCTGGGCGAAGTCCAGAGAACCCACTATCACACAGGGTGAAAACTGGACAGTGGGAGGGCACGCCGAAGCTCGGGGGCTGCCGGGTCTCCCAGCTTGTGGAAAGGCAGCTCGCGCGAACAGCTCGGCTGCGTGACTGCGCGGAGAGCGCACCGCGACTTGTCTCTCATTCGGGAAACTGTCAGACTGCTTTGTTTTACGATCCTGGGTGAGACATTGCGCATGCAGACTCATTTTGGGAAAGTCTGAATTCCCCGGCAGCCGGCAGCCAGTGGAGCTCCTCAGCGGCTCTCTCTCAGAGGTGCTGGCGGCCATTGCCCCCGGCACAGAGTCCCTGGGGCCGCATAGGGCGGAGCTAACGCTGTCTGCTTGGCCCGGAGACTCCGCCCACCCAACCTGAGCACAGCTGAGCTTCACAGACAATTGGCCTGGAGGTCAACCCTCCAAGTGCTAACAACGATTAACCTGAGCTTAACTTGAGCAAGACTGTGCAGCCCATATCCACCTCAGGTAACTGGGGAGGCTGAGCCACTGTCCCTTGTAGCACGTCTACCACACAAAGCTAATTGACCAACTCAGGGAAGCAGCCACCATGCAGCAACATGGAAAGAAATCAGATGTGAAAGAAATGGAGGAAAAAAAACGACTGGACATGGAATTCAGAACCACGGTTATAGGGTTTTTTAAGAGGTTCCAGCAAAAGATCGAGGCCTATAAGGAAATAAGCAAGACCACAAAGGAAATGAGTGAGTCCTACAAGAAAATGAACAACACCCTCCAGGTTATAAACGAGAGCTGCAAAGAAATTATTAAGACCAACGTGGAAATGAATGAGTCCTACAAGGAAATGAAAGAAACCCTCAAGGATATAAAGCAGACTCTCAAGGATATGAAAAAGGACCAACCAGAAATTAAGCATACACTGACTGAAACAAAAAATATTATACAAAGACCTGAAAGTGCCCTGGAGCACCCCAAGAACCAAGTTAAAGATTTGAAATACAAAGAGGGAAAATCCACTCAGCTGAAAAAGCAAGAAACCAAAAGAATCCAAAAAATTGAAGATAGTGTAAGGGGCCTCTGGGACAACCTCAAGCATACCAACATCCGAATTATAGGGGTGCCAGAAAAAGCGAGAGGCCAAGACAATGAAAACCTATTTGAAGAAATAGTGACTGAAAACTTCCCACACCTGGTGAAAGAAATTGACTTAGGAGTCCAAGAAGTGCACCGAACCCCAATATATAGGAACCCTAAGAGGACCACACCAAGGCACATCATAATTAAAATGCCAAGAGCAAAAGACAAAGAGAGAATATTAAAAGCAGCAAGAGAGAAACAGTTGGTTACCTATAAGGGAGCACCCATACGACTGTCAGCGGATTTCTCAACAGAAACGATGCAGGCCAGACGGGAGTGGCAAGAAATATTCAAAGTGATGAACAGCAAGAATCTACAACCAAGATTACTCTATCCAGCAAAGCTATCATTCAGAATTGAAGGTCAGATGAAGTGCTTCACAGATAAGAAAAAGCTAAAGGAGTTCATCACCACCAAACCAACATTTTATGAAATGCTGAAAGATATTCTTTAAGAAGAGGAAGAAGAAAAAGATAAAAGTGCAAACTAGCAACAACAAATACACATCTATCAACAAATGAACATAAAAATCAAGTGAATTGATAGGCTGTTGAATAGGATAGACTGGTGAATATAACAGAGACATGGACATAGAGAGGGAATGGACTGACAATTCTTGGGGAGAAAAGGGTTGTGGAAGTGCAGCAAGAGACTGGACAAAAATCTAGCAACAATGGGAGAGGACAGTGGGGAGGGGGAGGTGAGGGTGGAGGGTGGGATAGGTACAGGGTGGAGGGAAGCTATAGGGGGATAAAAAGGGGAAACAATGTAATTAATAAACTGAACAATAAAGATTTAAAAAAAAAAAAAAGAAAAAATCAAAAAAAAAAAAAAAAAAAAAAAAAAAAAAAAAATAATTTTGCCTGGCCCTCGAAAGATGTTATAAATATCCAAATGGCCCTTGGCAGAAAAATGGTTCCCACTCCTTATCTAAAGGATAGGTCAAAGGCAAATCCAAGGCAGGAAACGAGTCAAAGGGTTTGGGGTAAGCAGGAAAATGGGCTCCCCTAAAAGCCCCAGCTTTTCCCTGATAGGGGGAGAGGTCAGGCCCCGGGCAGCCCTCCCTCACGGGTCTCTTATGGCCATGCTGATGCGTGCTGGGGGCTCCCCGATCTTGCTGCAGCCCCAGCTTTGTGAGACAGGGTATTACCTACACCAATGAAGGAGGGAGCTGAAGCTCAGAGAGGACTTGTGATTTGCCTGTTGTTGGACAGCTCTCCTCTGCTCTCTTTCCCCGAGGCTCTGTGGGTGCATGACCTATGTAACCCACCTCTGGTACAGCTGTGGGGGTCCCCGTGGCCACCCTGCCCACAGCTGGGCCTGCCCAGGCCCCTCCCAGTCTAGCCTCTGCAGTTCTAGAACATTCTCTGTCCTCAGACTTCTTGCAGCCAGTGTTTGCTGCCTCTCTGCCCTCCAGTTTTTCAGTCTCCATCTGGGCTCCCACCATGTCTGATTGGCTTGCGTAGTTTTCACCTTCCCGGTCTCTCCCCTCCTTTTTCTTTGGGGGTATCCGATGTTGTCTGTCTGTCTCTGTCTGTCTTTCCCTTCCCTCCGCCTCTCAGACTTTTTCCTTGGTGTTTGTGTGTACATTCATGTCTGCGTGTGTGAGATGGTGAGTGTAGCCCAGGGGGGATGCATTAGGAGGCTGTGTGCATGTGAGTGAGTGAGTGAGTGTGTGTGTGTGTGTGTGTGTGTGTGTGTGTATGTGTGGGGAACTGTGTGCATTGTCTTTGTGTGTCTATGTGTGTCTCTCCCCTTCTCTCCCTGCCTGCCTCTCCCACCCCTTCTCCTGCTCCATCTCCCTGTCTGTCTCTCTTGTCAGGAGGCCAAGCTGGGGCCAGATGAGGGCTGGTGGGATGAGATCATGCAGTAAGGAGCCGTGCTTTGTCAGGAGGGATGGCGCTGGGCTGGGCTGGCTGTGCTCAACGGCATTGGTGGGCTCTGGAGCTGGAGCAGGCCTGGGGGCAGTGCTCTTCGTGAGTGAGTGTGTGTGTGTGTGTGTGTGTGTGAGAGAGAGAGAGAGAGAGAGAGAGAGAGAGAGAGAGAGAGAGAGAGAGAGAAAGCAGACACTGCAGCAAACCGCCAAGTCAGGCGTCTCCACGTGGGCCCCTCAGATACCCAGCCCCCAGCTCTTTGTTCTGGTGCAGCCTTTAGCCTGACGCTCGCACACAGGAGCAGGCGCACACGCGGCGGGCAGGAACCTCCTCCCGGGGAAGGTCCTTGGGGGCCAAGCTGCTCCCTCCTCTGCCTTAGTACAGAAGGTCACCTGGCCTGTCCCCCAGGACTGCAGCATGCCCACCCGCCCCTACTGCCACTGCATGCCAGCCCACAGCAACTTGGCAGGCAGCACAGAAATGCCAGCCTCCTCAGCACTTGAGCGGGCCCATGCCTGCTGGCTCTGTGGGCGCCAAGCACCAAGCAGTCACCATATCCACGGTCCCCGTGAGCCCTCTGCGTGCCTCAGCTACTGTCCACGCTTGAGTGCCTCCGTGTCACCTCAGCTGACCTCTGTAAGCAGCCAAGCAGGATGTTAAAATAATAGGAATGCCAGAACCTGAAGGATGGGGAGCCCAGGTCCGAGAAAGGGGACTGCCCCTGGTCACAGCAAGGCAGCCAGAGCCTGGGTGAGAGGCTGGGGTGCAGGGGCATGTCCTCATGCCCTGCCTGTCTCCCGGCACATGTCAGTGATGATGGCTGTCATTTGGGAGATGTGAGGCATGGGCTGTTGGCAGAGTGGCATGTGTGGAGAGAGCAGCAGGTAGGGGGGTGCCAGGGTATCTGGGCAGCATCCTGGGAGAGGCAACCTGTACATGGCTGGAGAAGGGAGGACAAGGGAGCAGAGAACTCAGGAGAGATGGGGCACTGAAAGAGACAGCCCCTGAAACTCAGGGAGAGGAGCTCAACCTTCCTTAGTGAGTGGTGGAGAGGGTGGCTGTCAATCACTCGCCGTGAGCTGGAGGTGGCCCACAGGCATCTGAGGTCCTACTGCAAGGTTAGCTGCCCACGTTGCGCTCTGGAAGACTTCACTGTCCAGTCACGTGGCCGCTTTTCAGTGGGGACCTTGAACCCACAACTCACTGATTGGTAGTGGCTGACCCGCCGCAGGAGTGCCATGCTCCCCCATTGTCACACACTGAGCATTTCCCATAGTTGGACACACCCAGGCCCTGTGGGCATGTGCGTTTCCCACCTCTATTCCAAGCACACCCTCACTTCCCAACACAGCCTGAGTCCTGGACCAGGAGGGGGAAGCCCGACAAAGTGGATCGCTTGGTTGTGCTGACCAGCATCTGCTTGCTCCAGTTTCTCTGATGTGTTGACAGGGCCCAGGGGAGTGACAGCAGACCGTGGGAAGGTGACCAAGACATGCCCTGGGCCCTAGCCAGCCAGGGAGGTGAAAAATCAGGATGTTATGGGCCCTGCCTTGCTCCTCCTGGTCTGGGAACCATGCAGGAGGAGCCCACACAGGTCTCTGTCTGACCTGGAGCCCTCAGCCCCCAGGCTTCCACAGCAGTCCCTGGGCCCGTGGTGAGAGTCCCACCTCCTTCAGATGGTTGGGATGGACCAGGGCACAGGCATTAGAGGCCAGCCAGGTCAGTTCACCACCTCTCCCCAGGCTCCTTAAGCAGAAGAAGGTGGGTCACGAACCCTCTGTCTTTGAAAACAGTGCTTGCTCCCACCTGGCTGAACAAGGCAGTCAGACCTCCACGGTGATGGGACATCCCTGCCTATCTCCACCTTCACACATCCCCCATGGCCTCCCTATCTCCTCTTGCCCACCCCAGAGCACACAGCCAGCCGCCTTCCCGTCACCATCACTGGGGAGGACAAATGGCCTCATTCAGGGACGCCCTGCCAGATCTGTCTCTCTAAAACAAAGCTGTGCGCAGCTCTGCGTGAAAAACGGCTTTCGGCTGCCCGGCGAACAGGCGGGATTGGTGGGTGCAAATTGCAGGGGATTTGTTAATGCCTGCGACTCTCCCAGAGACAGTGGGCAGGCAGGCCCTCCCTTGCCCTTGAAATGCCAGGCCGCCTGGTTGGGTGCCTTGTCAAGGCCAGGGACAGACTTCTTCCTGCACATCAGCCCCCACCCCTCCTCATGTGAGCTCCACAGAGCTGGGATGTGGGGGAGGGACCTGCCTTCCTTTCTCCTGCCCTGGCCCCTGCACTGCAGGCAGGTCCTGCTCAGGAAAGGACTCTGGACTTTATCGCCAGGCCCCTGGGAACTGACTTGCAATCAGCCCTGTTTAATGGACCAAACCTTTCACGCGCTTACCCCCTGCCAGTTCAGTTGGAGAGGCCACTGGGGCTCTGACAACATGCCCATTGTATAGAGGAGGAAACTGAGGCGCCAACAGGGAAGAGACAGACCCAGGTCACTTGGCTTCCGAGGGCTGGAAGCAGGACTTGGACCTCTGAGTGACCCTGAGCAAGCAGGTGGGGTAGGTTGTCCTGGGCCAGTAGCCCCTGGCTCTCTTCCCCTCCCCCAGCTCCCTGAGGGTTGAGGCCTGGGATCCAGTGGCCTTTTGGAGAAAAAGAACAGTGGGAGGAGCCCATGGGACAGAGGGCTTGTGGACACATGGTTCCCAGGCTAAGGAATTGGGGGGAGGGGTGGCTGTGATGGTCCCTGGGGTGTCCAGCATGAACAGCCAGGAAGGCGCAGTGCCATGGAAGGATGAAAGAAGGCATATTTAGAAATAGCTCAAGTCCCCAGAAAAGGGAGCTGAGTATTTCGGTGGCCACTCCACAGCCATTGAAAAAGAACTCTCCCAAGAATCAATGCCATGTGGAAGTGCTCACGACATTCGTTTTTTCAGAAGGGAACAAAATGGGATGTTCTGTATGACTTCAACCAGGTACAAATACATATAAGACACACATTTATGTAGGCACAGGAAACAGAAAATGGAGGGAACATACAAAATGACTACTTACAAATATTGAATCTCTCAGGTCGGGTGGGGTGACTTGATTTCGCACATTTTTCTCAGGGAGCATGGATTCTGTTTCTAAGCAGAAGCAGCAAAGGTCGTTGTGGGTTCTTCCTGAGTTTGGCTGGAGTTGGCAAGGGCGGGGGAGACAAGAGCGCCCTTGTCTCCAGGCCGGCTCAGCAGTTTTCCCAGTGCCGGCCTCACTGTTCCCCAGAGCCCGGGGCAGGCCTCAGCTCGCGGGGAGGCTGCTCTTCCTGTCTCCTGTCTGCTGCAGGATTAGCTCATCGCTGGCTCCCCCACGGAGCCGGGCTGTGCAGGGGCAGTGCTGCCGAGGCCCAGCTGCTGCATCTCTGTTTTCCAGACCTGTCCAAAGTGAGAATGGTTGGCCGGAATAGACATCCGCCCCTGGCAAGAGTGCCTGGGGGCCAGAACCCTGACAGGCGGTGCAGAAGCCTCTCAACATGGGGCTGCCTCTCTAACCTGCACTCTGGGACTCCTCGCCCTGGCCACATGATCGGGATTGGGGGCTTCAAGGGACGGGGCGGGGTCGATGAGGCACATGGTAGGGAAAGAAAGGGCTGCTGGAGGAGCCCCAGTGAAATGATGTGTCTGAGTTTAGGTCCCACCAGATGCAGACCCTGTGATAAGACTTACTCAGGGGAGTCCCAGAAAACACTGGTAGAGAAGCAGGGAAAAAGGGATTGAGGGTGGGAGGTGGGAGGAAGGGAGAGGCTGGTGAAACGTGTGGTTAAACAAGGTACCTGCTGTGGGACCTGCAAGAGCTCTGGGAGACTGAGCAGGATGAGTCTCCTCAGTCTGAGAGGCAAGGGCAAGGAGGCATTGATCCAGCGTCGGGCGTCCACTGTTGGTTGATGGTTGCATGGGGCTGAGGTGTGGTAGCACCTTGGCTGAGCCAAGTGCACCGTGAGCAGAGGGCATGAGGAGGCACCTGGGCTCCAGCAGCAGAGCTCCCTCCCAGCACGAGTCATTGCATCCCAGCCTCATCATCCCGCTGCTTCCCAGTCCCACTCGTATTAGGGTCATATTTTCAAATTGTTTCTCGCTCGTTTTGACTTCCGGATGGGCATTTTTAAAGGAAACTCTCTATCTTACATCACTACCATAACTGGCAGACCAGTTTCCCTTTCCCCAGAAACTGTCAAGTTAACGACAGTAGAGACTGCCCTATGTTGAGTTTAGCTACAGGTTCTGGTTCCACAGCTAGAGCCTGAGCCAGCTTTCTGCCCATTAAAAGCATGACAGGGCTTTAGGAATGAGACTCCCCTCCTTGAAATAGCAGCATCCCAGGCACAGGAAGAGAGCTGGTGGTGGTTTCCTCACTGGACTACTCACGTCGTCTCGGGAGCCACATCCCCTAGGCCAGTGGTCAGCAAACTGTGGCTCGCAAGCCACATTCGGCTCACGAGCCGTGGTTTGCCGCTCTGTTGACTAATAAGTTTGCCAACTACTGCCCTAGGCCACACCTGAAGGTGCCTCACTCAGAGGACAGAGCTGATGAAGCAATGAGGGCCTGGGGGACACTCTCTACCTCTGTCTCCCTTGGGCGGCGGTGCCCTGCCCAACATTAGTTTCTTCTAGTCTAATGCTTTTACACCACTTCTCCACCTTCACCGCGACAGGACGTGTGATGAGGTCACGGACATGAGAATGCCTCTTAAAATGAGAAGATATTAAAAGGGAGTTGCCTCTATATCCTCACCAACACTTGTTTGTTGATTTATTGGTGGTAGCCATTCTGACAGGTGTGGCTTTGGTTTGCCTCTCTGATGGTGAGTCACAATGCACATCCTTTCATATGTCTATCAGCCATCTGTAGGTCCTCTTTGGAGAAGTGTCTATCCAGGTGCTTTGCCCATTTCTTAATTGGATTATTTGGGGTGGGGGGGTGATGTTAAGTTTTATAAGTTCTTTATAAATTTTAAGGGCTTAATATCCCTCATCAGATGTATCAGCCAATATGTTCTCCCACTTGGGGTTGTAAACACACACTACAATATATAGATGATGTAGAATTGTATACTTGAAACCTGTATGATTTTATTAACCAATGTCACACCAATAAATTCAATTAAAATATTTTTAAACGAATTTTTAGGACAAGGAACTATTAGTGTCTTGTGCCAGGCCCCTCTGCACTGAGCACAGGGGCTACAAATGCTTATAAAGGCACCACACATAGTCTCCACTCTCAAGGCTTGACATCAATGAATGCCTCATTCTGTAGGGGAGAAATGACAGTCATCCTACACCCAGCACAGCCTTTTACGTGGCCGTCCTCATCCAGTCTCATGAGCCCCAAGACAGGCTGATTCACACTGAAAGATAAGGAGACAGAGGCTCTAAGGGATAGGGAGGTGGCCCCAGCAGGGGCAGAAGTGGGACCAGAACTGTAGCTCTCCTGCTTCTCTGCAGGTGTCCCCCAAGGCTGACAGCCCCTGGGGAGATCCAGGGCCACAGGGTTACCACCCTGCAGGCACCCAGGTTGCCACGTGCAGCCATAGTGCTGCCTTCAGCTGCCCAGGCCAAAGGGGCATCGGGACAGAGGTCCTGCCAATGCAGGCCCCCTGGCCCAGGCTTCCCTGCAGGTGCCATGGCTGCCCCTGGGAAGTGAATAAAGCCATTGGCAGCAATTAATTCCACAGAGCAAAGAGCCAGGTAAGAGGATTAAGGGAGCCAGAGCTTTGGTTTTAAGATGGAGCTTAGCATTCTCACCCCAGAGAGGGGATTTCAGGAGATTCGAGGGTGTGAGAGTGAAATGGAGCAGGGACTTGGCAGAAAGTGGGTGTGGTGATTCTGGAACTTTTTAAGCAATTGCAAGCCACAGCCTTGTAAACACTTCCTGAGTGAGACAGACCGGCAAGAATGAATGATGTGCCGGTGTCATCAGTCTTGCCTATGTAGACTTCCAGTGCAGGGCATTTGGATTAGGAAAGAAATCTAATCTATAGTATTTGATGATAGTAAATGTTTGATCAGCATTTTTCCAGAACCAGGCACCATGTGGAGCATCCTTGAACTCACTTATTCTACGTGGTCCCAGACACATGTCTCCTCTTTTCACAGAGGAGGAAATGGGTTTTAGGAAGGCTGGGTAATTTAACCAAGGCCACTTGGTACAAAGAGCAGGAATTGTGATTCAAGCAAGAATATCTGACCCTGAGGCCATAAGCTACCCCTTAATGAGCAAGTTGACATGAAATCCTGGAAAAGGATGGTAATGGCTGAAACCGGTTTGGCTCAGTGGATAGAGTATCAGCCTGAGGACTGAAAGATCCTGGGTTCGATTCCAGTCAAGGGCATGTACCTTGGTTGCGGGCACATCCCCAGTAGGGGGTGTGCAGGAGGCAGCTGACCGATGTTTCTCTCTCATTGATGTTTCTAACTCTCTATCCCTCTCCCTTCCTCTCTGTAAAAAATCAATAACATTAAAAAAAAAAGAAAGAAAAGGATGGTAATGGCTCAAGTGAGCTTGTCATGATTACCTGAAATGCTTGCAGGTGGAAATTTTTTTTTTTTTAAATATATTTCAGAGAGGAAGAGAGAGAGAGGAAAGAGAGAAACATCAATGGTGAGAGAGAATCATTGACTGGCTGCCTCCTGCAAGCCCCTCCTGGGGTTGATCCTGCAACCCTGGCATGTGCCCTGATGAGGAATGGACCTCCTGGTTCATAGGTTTACACTCTCAACCTTTGGGCAACACTGGCCAGGCAAAAACAATTCTTTTTTGAGAGAGAGATAGGAAGGGGAAGAAAGGGAGAGGGAGGGAGGGAGGGAGGAGGGAGGGAGGGAGAGAGAGAGAGAGAGAGGGAGAGATATTAAGTTATTCCATTTATTCACGAATTCATTGGTTGATTCTTGGATGTGTTGTGACAGGGGATTGAACCTGCAAACTTGGTGTATCAGGACGACACTAACCAACTGAGTTACCCAGCTAGGGCCAGAGTTGGAAACATTAAGTACAGTATTTGATGATGATTTGTCCTTGGTGGTGGATTAAGTACCCACCCATCTTTGAGCTCATTCAGTATTCACGGCCCCAAGGTGGTGAGTGGCAGAGCCTGGCACAAAGTGAACATTCAGTACATGTCAGCTCTTACTGCTGCATTTCCTGGTCAGCCCCAGTTTCAAGTATATTTTCCAGAAACCCTTCATCTGTTTTATAGAGAGAAGCCATAACTAAAAGCCCGGACTCTGGAGCAGCTTGCCTGGGTGTGCCCTCCACCTCGGAAAAGTCACTTAACTTCTCTCCCACAGTCACTTCATTTGATAAAAGGTGATAATAATCATGCCTACACCATAGTTAACGTATATACAGGCTTAGAATAAGGCCTGTTGTCTAATTAGTGCTGTATACATGTTAGCCATCTTATTCCCACATATTGGCACCCAGACTTCCTCAGGATGCCCACCCTACCTGGAGGTAGCTGAAAACCCTGTGCCTAATGCTGTGGCATGATATGAGCTTTGGAAAAGATGGAACCTGTGTGGGTAGGTAGGGCCAACATAAATACCAACCACATTCACCTCCAAGTGAGTAGATGAGGGGGATCCTATTAACTCGGGCAGGGTCCAGCCCCTTCCTGAGGCTCCAGGCCAGAGCCCAAGGCTGTCTCCAGGATAGCACAGGCTCACATAGGGATAAGACACCTCCTTTCTCCCAAGCAGGAGAGAAGAGGAGAGGAGAGCAGAGCAGAGGAGAGCAGAGCAGAGGGGAGAGAGCTGAGGGAGGTTGCACAGGGCAAGCAGCACCTGTCTGTGCCTCAGGCTGGGGAGGTTTGAGGGCCTGTGTCTCACCAAGTCTCCCAGTAACCCTTCCCAAGATTCTTTCAAGAGAGAAAGTTTAAAGTGCTGTCTCTTGAGCTCCTTCTTCATGCCAAGCACTGTGCTGCGTATGTTATGAACATCAGCACTGATACAATGGCCCAACCCATTTTATAGATTGGAAACTGGCACACCAAGAGATTTATTAACTTTCTAAAGTAACTCAAATCCTTTGTGTAAGAAGGCAAGGAATGGATGAGTAAATGGCTCTGAATGGATGGCTTTATGCATGGCTGAGACTGAAGAGGAGGAAGCAAGAGAATGAGGAAGGAAGGGTGTGGACCAGGATGGAAGGGCCTGCCCCAACTTCAAATACTTGCTTCGTCTTCTGGAAACTGTGGGTCTCAGCCTGCGGATCCCCAGCTTGGCTGGCCTCCACACTTCTAACGGCCCGCGTGCAGTCTACTAGGATGGACCTGGTCTCAGGACATGCACAACCTGAGGGCAGCATGGGACAGGGGTCCAAGCTCAGGTTTCAGGATCAGGCTGACAGGTCTCGGCTTAGCTCCATACTTCCATGCCACGTGTGACTGCGGCCAAGCCTCATAGCCTCTCACGAAATAATGGGTACAAAGTACTTAGCACAAGCTGGGATCACAAAAGGACTTCATACATAATTGTTCTGATTCTTAAATCCTGCCTTGCCATACAGGCTCTTAGACCTACTTGTGTGGCTTTATGCAAATCACTTTACTTCTCTAAGCTTGGGGTCCAGCCCATCTACAATTTGAGTCTCCTGGCTGGAGAGGCAGTGATTCTGTTTCCGTGGCAACCCATCTGCCTCTCAAGGGACCATCTGGATCACATCATCCTGGCAAGGTGCTGCCCAGGCAACCAGGTGTTTGTGTTTTGCAGTGGAAGCCCTGCACGGTGGTAATTCTCACTGGGGACAGGGTGGTGGCCAGGTAGGTGGCTGGAAGGAAGCATGGCTCCCTGGCCAAGTCTGCCCTTGCTATTCCTGGGCTCAGAGAGAAGCAGACCTCAGAGTTCAGAGCTCTGGCCAGTGACTTTCCTTGAAGACCTATTTGTTACCAGTGGCTTCCTTATATTCCTAGGCGCATTTCCTGGCTTGTTGAGGCTGGCCAGGTAGGAACCGGTGCCTGGGGCTGGGCTCCTGTAGATAATTCCAAAGGACCCAGTTTCACCTGTTTGGGATGAAGAGCACTATTGTCTACAGCAGGAAACAGGAATTACTGGGGCGGGGGGGAGGGAGGGTTAGGAGTCTGCCTTTGAAACAGGCACGTAATTATAACACCAGCAGAAACTCGGTGCAAAGGATAAACTACTGCACCCTTCCACAGCGGGGCACGGGCACGCATTTATAGGCTGGCGTGGTGATTGGCACTCAGGGAAGCCCCCAGGAGCTCACAGACCTGGGTGTGCTTAGGGAAAGCATCAAGTCAACAGACCCACATGAGCAAAGGGGGAGCTGAAGAAGAGGGCCACCTCCTGGGCCAGCCACTCCCAGCAGTGTGCGCCCAGCCCCAAAGGGCTGGAACTGAGGGTCAGTGCAGGGATAGCCCCGGTCCACCGGTCCACCATCACCTCACGTAGGAGAGCCCCTGACTGTCACACAGGGAGAGCTCTGTCTCTTTTACAGACAGGGAAATGGACGCTCAGAAAAGTGACGGCCATGCCCAGGGTCTCAGCTAGGCCAGAGCAGGAATGGGACTCTCCACCTTCAGGGTGCTGCTCTCCTGGTGGGATGGCTGCCAGGGACTTCCTTGGCCTGGGAGCCCCAGGCCTCTAAGCTGAGCAAAATAGTCCTCTGCCTCTGTCCTGCCCTCTCTTCTCCTCTCCCGCTCCTTGTTTCCCTCTTCCCTCCCCTTTCACTCTCTCCCCCTCCTGTCCCTTCTCTCCCTCTATCCCTCCCTCTTTCCTTCATTGCCTTTGTCTCCCCTTTCCTCTTGGGACTGCAGCTCAGCTCTGCCTGGAGTCCCCTGCATCCTCTGCCCTGGGCCTCAGGCTGACTGCTCACAGATGCCCTGATCTGCCCCAGCCCAGGCCTGGACTGTGCCCCAGAAATGCCTTCTGCTGTTCTGTGCTGCCCCCTCCTGAGCACCCTCAGCTGAGGAAGTGACATAATTGCATGCATTGCCATTTCCTCCAGGCTCCATGTGGTCTTGAGCCCCCTCTCAGATGTGCACCCCAGATGTTTAGAATCGCTTCCTCCCAATTAAGCGTCTGCCTGGAGGCCAGGAGGCAGGGGATCCTGTGTGTGAAGGGCTCACGTCTGTGAGATGAAGCTTGGGAGAAAGAAGATGGGAACGTGCCCTCCTCATGCAGACAGCAGGCAGGAAATGAGTGTGCTGTTGTGCTCCGTGGGGAAGCCGAGTGCAGGCAAGTGTGGCCTGATAGCCGGCTGCTTGGCTATGAGCTGCTGTGGAAGTGAGGCTCTTGGGTGGTCTCCGAGGGAAGACTGGTGTGCCACCCCCAGGGGACAGGGCTTTTGCATCTGGTTCTTCTCCTTCCACCCCAAATGGAGAGAGGACTGTGTGAGAGAGAGAATAATAAGAGAGGAGGAGAACGGCACTGCTCCTCTAGAGAGAGAGGACAGGGGGTGTGGAGCTGGCCTTGCAGGTTACGGTCTGTTTCCTCCAAAGCACTGTTGTCCTGGTCCATCAAGACTGGGCTCTGGAGTCTGGAGTCTCTCCTTGTGCAGAAAAGGTTGCCTCAGCTCAATGTCACAGGACATCCCCCCCCCCCCCCCCACGTGATCATAGCCTGGAGCTGACATGAGGTGGCATTCAGGAGAAAGGCCCTGGCTGGCTCTGGGGGATCCAGTGCCCCCGGGAGAGAGCCTCTGTTTAGGGGACCACCTAAGACCACATGAGACACATGCCCAGAACTAGCAGAGCTCTCAGTTAGGCAAGAAAACTCAGGAGATTTTTTAGGTCATTGGCCACCTCTCATTTGAAACCCAGCGCCGGCCAGTCCAGCTGTGTCTGCCGCTGGCTCTCAGGTGGCCATGGAAGCCTTGAGGACCAAGGCAGAGGCAGGTGGACCATGCCTGGTGGGCAGAGGAAGGGTCCATGTGTAAAATACATGGGACTGTGTCCTCTTCCTGAATACACAAAGAGACTTCATGCCCTCTCAGCAAGGGAGGACTGGGACTGAGGAGCACCTAAGTGTGTCTTGGGGTGAGGAGGGGCAGCAGCTGTTAAGGTGTAGAAAGCATCTGCATGGCAAGTGTCCAACCATGGAGGTAGGCCACAGTGGGCTTGCATCCTGCTCCCTTGCTTTCGAGCTGTGTGGCTGTAGGTAACTGACACCACCTCTCTGAGCTTTATCTGTGGCAGGAAATGGGACTAACCATACCTCCCTCCTAGGGTTGTTGGTGTTGAGGATTAGATGGGATGGTGTGGGGGAAGCTGTGCCCTGCATGTTGTGAAAACTCATATCCATTTGCCACATCCAGATACTGAGGTGAAACTATTAGGTAGAAAATATATCCCGCCAAAGAAATCAGCTGTGAGAGGAAGGCTGGATTGGGGAGGAGGATGCTATGTGCTGGAGAGGAGGACAGTGCCTTTAGGAGAACATGAGGCCTATGATAACTAGAAATAGTAAGTATCTATGGTGCCATTGTTTTTTCAGTGCAGCTGTTACTCTGGCGTGGAGGCCAGAATGCAGAGGGCCTTTCAGGATCACCTGGCCCAAGCCCCTTCTTTTATCTGAGAGGAGATTGGCACAGAGAGAGGGAGCAGTCATCCCAGTGTTCCTCATTGTATCAGGATGGGGCTGGCATGATAAAACACCACAAATTCTCTTCCCAATACTACTAGTACTGGTACTTCCAGGATAAGCTACTATTACTCTAATACTGCCATGCTAAACTTCTAATACTCCCATTTTTCTACTACTACAGCTAATCAATTAAGGAGTTAACTTGTATTGAGTCCTTACCCTGGACCAGATGCTGGGCAAAATACTGCAAATACATTCTTTCATCTTTACAAAGATATTAAGAAAAAACTAATAACTTGCTTACAGCCACACAGCCAGCAAGTGGCAGGGCTAGAGTTAGACCCAGGCAGTCCTGCTCCAGACCCGCATACTTGGGTACCAGATCAGACCACCTCCCAAAATGATGCAAGAGGCCTGAGGCTTGACAAGCCTGAGACCTGGATGAATGAAGGCCTAATGCATTCAGGGAGCAGAGTTGCCTTGTGAATTAGCCCAATGGGCAGCTGCCACTGTCCTGCCTTGTCTCATGAGCCCCGAAATTCTACCATTCACATGGTTTTCTGTGGATTAAAGTACTTGTCCTTCTGTAAGTTAGCCTTGTTCATTCACTCACAGCTCAGTGAGGCCAGGTCCCAGATTTGGGCAGGCCTGGCTTCCAGCTCTGGCTCTTTGCAAACTGACAGACCCTAGACCTATCCCTTCACCCCCAAGCAGTGCGATCTTATATCTGCTGCCCAAGCTCAGGGCCTTAGAGTGGACCTCCTGTCCATCCACTCTGGAGGCCAGTATGTCAGGAGGGTGTGTCTGCCCTGCAGCATCACTCTAGCTCCCCTCTGACACTGAGGGACTCCTGGCAGAGCCCCAGGTGCAATACTCCTTGTAGGTAAGACCCTCACCTCCAAGACTCAGGACAGAGGTGGCAGAAAACCAATTGACTGTGTCTGAAAAAGGCCTAGAATGTACAGGTTATTCAGCCACTGGTTTAGCAAATAGGTGTGAGCACCACGGTGCCCTGGGCCTGTGCTGGTTGCTGGGCAGTATAAGCGAGGCGGCTGTAGCCCTTATCTTCCAGGAGTGCCCTTTGCCCATAATGGAATCCTTGATGGGTTCTACAAAGGCAGGTGGAGGGACCAGGAACCTGCAAGCTCACTCAGCACTGTCAGGAAAGGAGGAAGGGGAGTGCACAGAGTGACGATGGATTCCTGATGATATAATCATTGGTGGCTTCTACAAAGACAGGTGGAGGGGACCATGAGCCTGAGAGCTTAGAGAAGTCTTTCTTGAGGAAAGGACCTTAGCAGGAAGGCTGCAAGGAGAAAATATACTGAGAGAGGAGTCTGGAGAGAGGCATTCCAGGCAGAGGGAACAGCATGTGCAAGGGCCCCAGGGGCAGAAGGAATGTGGATTCAAATTTCCTCTCTACGTCTCTGACTTGGTGTCCCTTGTGCAGCATGCTTCTCTCTGAAACTCAGTTTCCTCACCTTTAGAATGGGAACGGTGACACCAGGGTTCCAAGCCACTTGGAGGTTAGGGATATGAAGGTGCTAGTTCTTGGCACTGCTTCCCTGAATGCCTACCTAGGTAATCTGGGGACTGTCTCTTGGCTCCTGGCTTCCCACCACCCGAGGTCTCTGTCAGTACTGGTTGTTCCTCAGTGCAATTAGGTAATTAGGCCAAATTCAATTACACACCACACTCCCGGGTCTGTCTGTGGCCTGAGGGGTGATGGGCTCCCCTTGCTGAGGGGGACCAGTGTTCCCAGGGCTGCAGCTTTCTACCATGCATCCCAGAATATTGCCTGCATCCCAGATGGGGAAACTGAGGCAGTGAAGAGGCTGTACTGCTTGGCCCTAACCATACCATCCTAAGGGCTGAGATCCCAGGGCTGATTTTTTTTTTTTTTTTCCTTCTTAAGAGCCCCGACCCACGATGCTAGCCATGGCTTGCCCTGCCTTTCAATTCGTCAAAGGTGTCTGGCTCTGCATCCCCTTGGAAAGGTTCCCAGGTTGAAGGGGGGCAGGCAGTTTCCCTGCCACTTTTGGGTTTGTGGCAGTTTCCCTTCCCAGCTGCATGCTGGCACTGTTCAACTATGATTGGCAGTAGCTTTTGAGGGGGAGCCTGCCTCCAGTGAAGGTGAGCAAACCAGGGATTATAAATGCCTTTAAGGAATCTGTTGGAGGCACCCAGGCAGGAGCAACCCAGGTTGAGGGTTGCAAAAGGGCCCTTCCAGAAACTATGCATGAGACTTCCAGGGCCTTGAATGCCTAAGGAACTCAAACTTGAATTGGAAACTTGATTCTGAGAGTACTGGGGAGCCATAGATGGTTTTAGACAAGGGAGTGACATGGTCAGATTTATCTCTTAGAAAGTCTCAGCAGACAGAGGAGGAACTTAGGGGTCAGAGGCCAGGAAAACAGTTTGGAGGCTATGTCAGGAGTACAGACAAGAGACTGCTGGGTTGGCATTGTGCCACATGGAGAGGGAGAGGATGCCTCTTACCCATGTCATGCTCAGGCCATCCACAGGCTGGGCCTTGAAGAGCACGTGGTTATACGGAGTTGTTCTATGCTTGACTCTCAAGTTATTGCTTCTGAAGATGGTGTACAGCACCTTTTTTGGCGGGGGGGGGGGGGGGGGGGGGGACAGTGTCTTAACTTTGGATTCACTTAACTCGAAAATGAAAATGGTTTTATGGAGTGTTTATTTCTAATCACAAAAATAATACATACTCCTTGTAAACAATGAAGAAAATTATTTTAAAAGTAAAGAATAGATGAAATCCCACTACCATGGGATAACTTGGTGAATAACCATTATTCAACAAATATTTGTTGAATACCTACTATGTGCTGGGTACAGAGCCACCGAGGATATAGCAGTGATCAAAATAGACAAAAATCCCTGCCCTTATGGAATTCATAGTGCACCAAAAATGGTATGCCTACAGATGCACTGCCAATAAATTGACAAGACTGGGAGCATAATGGGCCCTCTGCTTGGTCTTAAGAGGACTACATGTGTCGTAGGCATCTTGTCTGGGCTGCTCCAGCCTCTATAGAAAATCAGTGGGGGTCAGCTCAGGAGTGACACTGCCTGGGGCTTTCTCAGCCAGACATGGGGGACTAGTGCCCTTGGCAGCCATTGAGATCCAGCACCTGCACTACATGTTGTCACTGGGGTGGTGGCTTTAGCCCAGAGAGAGGTAGTGACCTGCTCTTGGTCACACAGCAAGTCCCCCAGTCTCTCTCCTGGGCAGAGTCTATCTCAGTTGGGTACTTGGCGTCAGGCAGAGGAATGTGCTGTTCCCACCTGCCAAGTGCAGCTCTGCAGATCCTGATTTCAACATCAGGCCTCCCACTCCTTGCCCTGCCCTGGCGGCCACTTTGGATTTTCCCCAGACAGACATTCCTTCTTGGCCTGTCTGCTCAAGTCCAAGGCCCCAAGGAGTGGGGGACCTCTGGGCCCACACTGGGGATAAAGGAAGCCACTGGATCCCTGGGCTGCCATGGCCTGGGAGCAAGAGGCTGGGAGTGAGCAGGCATCTCACTATCCAGAGAGGAGGGTGGGAGTGCACCTGGTGATGCCGGGTTCTGGTGAGCTATAATGAGCTTGGACATTTGTACACCTTCTATAATACCGAGGTGCTTCAATGCGCTTCTCCGCCACTCTTCCTCTGCTCATACTAACCATAGCACCCCAAAGCAAGTAGAGGCTCAGTAGGGAAAAGTGCTGGACACAGTAGGCCCTGCAAGATTGGGGCACAGTGGAGTCAGATGCTGGGCTCCAGCAACCATGCGACTCCAGTGTGGCCCCAAGTCTGCACTCAGCTCTGGGTGAGACTGTGTGTGTGGCCATAAGTCCTCCCCAGCTCCACTCTCCCCTGCCCTCCCTGCTGAGCCCCTTTTCTCCCTCTGCAAAGTGGACTGCATCCTCCTGGGCCTGCACGAGCCTTTGTCTGGGGAGTATCAGGAGTGGAATTCGACTGCTCCAGCCCAGACTGGAGGTGTGCTGCACAGCCAGGTAGTGTGAGACGGACAGACAGGCAGCTTCAACAGTAAAGGAAATTGCCTTTCCAACTGCAGGGAGCTTATGTCAGTCCAACCCGGGGGCCATCCGGAAGCCCCTGTCAAAGCTGAGTCCTGGGAGAAGCAATAAAACCCCAGGACTGCTGAGGCATGGACATTCGAGCTGCCTTGCTGTCCCTGGCCTTCAAAGGCAACTCCAGAAATCAATGGGGAAAGATTCATTAGAGGCCTGGGTGTTGAGCTCCCACCACCTCCGGCAGCCCCTTTGTTAGCCTGCCGGAGCTTCCTGTCTGAGCAGGCTGCCTCCACTGAGAAACAACCATGTTCTTCCAGACAGCAGGCTGGGGACCTGGTCTCTGGGTGTGCAGGCAGGGGAGGCAGGGCTCACAGACCCTGCTGCTCACTCATTCGTTCCTGACTCCCTCACTCATGCAGGCAGCAAATAGCACACATCTGCCTGCATATTTCAGGACTGTTGAAATAGCCTGTGCAGAAGGGACAAAAGTCATCGTCGACAGGAGCTTGCCTTCTGAAGGGAAGGCAGAAGGAACAAGAGAAGTCATTCACCTACACCAGCCGTAGTGTGCGGGCAGAGCCCAGTCAGGGACCAGTGGCAGAAGTGTGACCAGTGTGGCTGAGAGGGCTTCCCCCCGAGAAGGAGTCACCCAGGGAAAGCCGGCAGGAGGCAGGAGGCAGGAGGAGCCTGGGACCAGAGAAGAGCTGCCCGGCAAACCCCTGAGGGTGCATCTGGGGCATGGGCAGCCACAGGGGAGCAAGGTGGGAGCAGAGTAACCCGGGGAGGAAATGAGGTCAGGGAGGTGAGGGCCAGGCCACTGGGGTCTTGTGGGCCATAATAAGTACTTGGGTTTTGGACTGAGCAAGCCAGAGCCTCTGGAGGAAGGGATAGGAGCCAAGGAGGGATGTGCTGCAACTTCCGTCTTCATGGCGTCACCATGGGTATGAATTGCTGTGGCTGCCATGACAAAGACTCACAGACCTTAAACCACAGAAACATATGCTCACAGTTCTGGGGGCCAGACATCCAAGATCATGGTGTGGTATTGGCCTGGCCATGCCCTCTCTGACAGCTATAGGAAGGGTCTGTTCCAGGCCCCCTTTTCTAGCTTCTGGTGCCCCTGACATGTGGCTCCTCACATGACATTCTCTCTCTCTCTCTCTCTCTCTCTCTCTCTCTCTCTCTCTCTCTCTCTCCTCTTCTCTCTCTCTCTGTCCAAATTTCTGCTTTTTATAAGTCCACCAGTCATATGGGACAAAGGCCACCCCAACAGCCTCATCCTATTTCCAAATAATGTCCCAGTTACAGGACTTCAACATCTTTGGGGGACTCAGTTCCACCCACAACAGCAGGCTCCCAACCTCTGGAGAATCATCACTGTATCTCCTTTTGTCCTCCTTAGTCCTCCCTAGGACAAACCTGGTGTTAGGTGTCCTCAGTCCCATGTTACAGACAAGGAGCGGAGCCCTGGGAAGCCTGAGTGGCTTGTCCAGGGCACCAGCTAGTCAGCACTTGTTTTCTGAGTCTTGGCCTCCAAACCCAAGCCTGTCCCTTCCCTCCACAGCTCGCTAATAGGGGACATGACAGTTTTCCTGATACACTCTCGCCCCTGTTGGCTGGCTTTTCTGCCCACGTGACACCCTGGTGGCTGAGTGGCTGTGGACATCCCAGTGACACGGGCAGACAGCCTTTGGGATGGCCATCTTCCCAGCTGAGTACATAGAGATGCGGCAGCTCTTGGAGACTGAAGCCACCTCAGTGGCTATTATGTACCTGGTTCTGGGGTTGTCTCCCTTCTCTCCTTCAGCCTGGCAGGAGGCTTTCCTGGGCCCCACAATCACCTCACAATTGTAGGGCTTCTCAGGGTGTGTGGAAAGGAGGTTTAGGGCAGGGGTGAGTTCTGTTTTTTAATGGAATGAGGATAAGATTTGGGCAGAAACCAAATGCATACTTCCAGGAATGCATTCTGAGCTTAGGACAAGGGCCCTGGTACCCGGTAAAGCGGGAGATGGGAGGGGTGCAGTGAGGAGGAGGACCCCAGAGGGTTTCCTCTTCCTTGTCCCCCACCCGACCTCATGTGGAGTCCCAGCCAGCCCCAATGTCAGGTGCTTAATAAACACACACACACACACACACACACACACACACACACACACACACACACAAAGAAGCACAAGGAAAGGAATTATTTCAGGCTGTGCAATGTGTGCTGAAAAGAATATAAAAGGAGTCGGGGCTCCTCTGTCATCACAGCCCTGTGTGTCTGTTGGCCTCTCTGCTCTGTGCCTCAGAGCCCATCTTGGAAATGGGGGACTTTGGTTACCATGCACTTGCTGTCCGATTGCTGGGTAGTTTAAATCGTGCGGTGGGTGGTGTACACCTCTCTGTGCCTTGATGTTGTTGTCTCTAGAGTAGAAACAATAATCACACCTTATCAGAGAGGGTTGTTGGTGAGGACTGCGTGTTGATACTTAGAAAGTGCCTGGACCTGAGCCTGGCAACCAGCAAGTACTATGTTATTCTGGACAGAGAAGAGGCCTGGATCCGGCTTCGGCCCAGCTCTGTGTCCCAAGTGGGAGTGTGCCCTCTGCTGTCCCTGTGTGTGGGCAGGGTTCTGAGGCCTGGGGGGACACCTGCCTTGGCCAGGAGCTGAACTTCAACTGTGCCTTTCTTATTGAAGACCGGACAGGTAGAATTGAGGTTGGCCAGGGCCATGGAAGGAAAAGGGCAGAGGGAACATTACCGAAAGACAGGAGTTTGTGCCTGGTCCCCTCAGAGGTGAGAGGACAGAAGCTCCAGAGAAAGGTCCCTGGAAGCTGCGCCCCTGAGTCAGCACCCAGGACCACTGCCTGAGCTGTCGGGGAGACGTGCTCCAGTGAGACGTGCTCCTGGGCATGTGTGTACTTTTATCAACTTCTGCCCTGTGCTCCTTTCCATGCATTTTGAAAAGGACCGATTGTCTAAAGGTGGATGGCTAACAGACCTGCCCAGGGCCTTCCTGTCTACCTCCCTCTCCCTGTGAGTGTTTGAGCCTGCATATGTGACATCTCTGAGTCCATGGGATCCGTGTTGAAACCTACTGAATTAGCAAGGCCTCAATCAGGGAGACCAAATGCCCGAAGAGCCACCTCTGGGTCTGCAGTCTCAGGGGAGGGAGCTTGGCTTTCGTGTGCCCCAAGGCCTCCCACTACACTAAAGCTCTGCACTGGGGCGACCCAGCCCTGAGCCACTTCCCACCCCAGGGTGATCTACATCCTAGGTGGCTTTACTCTTTTTCCTCTTGCTGGCCTGGACTGCTGGTTCAGGGTCTGGGAGCCCCATCCCTCTGTAGGTGAGCTGGGATCCTGGAGTGGGCTTCTCCCACACCTCAAACCCCACCCTAGCAGTCCCCTCCCTCCAGGTCTGGCCGGTCCTGTAGAGGTGGGCTCCACGTGACAGGCTTCCCAAGCTGGGGCAGCATTCTCCCTCCACCTCCTCCCTTCCAGGCTGCAGTGCTGTGATTTATTGGTCGCCCCTCCTTGACAGGGCTCACAGCAGGAGGAGTTCAAACAAGCGCAAGAAAAGCCACCCGCTATTGATTGATCCCCAAGTCAGGCTTCGCAAGCGCTCTGGGGCACTCATCAAGGAGCCAGGGCCCCGGGGCGCAGCTCTCCCTTTTTTCTTCTTTTCTTTTGCCTCCCAAGTCATTCCCCGGCCGGCCGGGCCCCCTCGCTGAGGTCACTCGGAGAGCTTACAGAGTGACTGAGCGCTGAGGTTGAGCTCCTTTGTCTGTGCCTCTTTCCAGTAGATCCTTATCAAGGCAGGCACCCAGGGGGTGGGACAGCCCACTGTGGGCCCCAGGCTTTTGAGCAAATCTTTGGAAGTTAGAAAAGTGGAGTTGGAATGTGAAGTTACTAGGGAAAAGCCTTTCTGAAGCAGGAACTGGTAGGAGTACCCGGATTTCCTTAGGCTGGGAAGTGTGATTTTGACAAGAGCTTGCTACCAATTGGGCAGGAGAGATCCCTCCCTGTGTGGGACCCTGAGCAGACCTTGAAATTAGCATGTGAAAATCCTCACTTTGGCTGGTGAATGCAAGCTTGAAAATAATTTGTTTTCCTAATTATGTCAATCTGCTAGTGGAGAGTATTTACTTGGGGAAGAGGGGTTCTTACCTGGAGAAAGTAAAAAACTGGGCCCCAGGCCTGAGAAGCTTAAATGTTAGCATATCAATGCTCTCCTACCCCACCCTAGGGCTTTTCCCTGACAGGGTCCCTGGAAGGTGGGGGAGGGGAGGCTGGTGATGCTATCTGTTTCCCAGGCAGTGCCTCCTGGTGTGTCTCTCTGGCATAAACCTCTACTCAATTCCTGGAACCAATTCTAGCTCAACCTATAGAAGAGGTTTTCTGAATCAGGTGCCTGGGGCTGGCCACATAGTACCAACTCCTACAGGGCATTTCAAGAATGACCCTGGGAGCTCTAAACCTTGAGTGGCTCCGAACTATGGTTGCACAGAACTTCTAGGAAGGGAGGTTCCAGGCGGAAAGTGACCTACTTGCTTGAGGTCTTGGCTGTTTGGAGTCTATGTCAAACCTTGACATTAGGCTGAAACCAAAAGTTAACTGGGACTGAGGGACACCCATCTCAGTGTTTCTTCTGAAAGATGGGCCAAATTGCCATGGTCATCTGTTTCTGGGTGTCTCGGCCAAGCACTGACTGGGCTTTGGAGTATATTGTTCTGGGGATCTGCATGGGGACTGGGCCAAGCAAAGAAAGATGAGTGTTCTCGCTGGCTTCTCCCTCTGGGATCCCAAACCCGGTAGGGCTGCTTGGGATGGGCAGAACCCTAATGAATGTCCAGCAAGTAAATGATTGTCCTCAAGGAAGCCATTGTAACCCAAGATGTGGGAAGTCCTTAGAGGAGGTGAGATGAGCAAAGCGTGGGATCTGTGCAGGGCAGAGAGGTAAGTCTTTTTCCTCTGGTGGCCCTGAGCTTGGCCTCTGGAAGGGGATGCCAATCATTCTCTCTTGTAGGGAGCTAGTTCTTGTCCAAAAGGCAGCGGGTTATAAAGTCTGAATTAGTCCATTTAACCATCTCCTCGGAGGGGAAATCCTCATGACAACTGCATTGCCAAATGCCAACCCCAAAAGAGGTATTTCAAGTATCAGTGGGTGGGATTAGAAGGCTCTAACAGTGTATGTCAAAGAAGGAGCAACAAATAATTTCTAGATAAGTGATTTGTCTCCTCCACTTACTGGGTGGGCAGTGGGACAGTCAGGAAGGTTTGGGGGACAGCCAAAGGCTCAGACTGAAAAACGTGGGTGTGGGGTAATCCCGGAATGAAGTCGTAGAAGCAATGGCAAATGCTAGTGGACTTGGTCAATTTCCTGAGCTGGCAAGGGTACCAGTGCAAGGCACTCCAACATAGAGATTTTAAGGACGGTTCTGGCTACCTTAGGACGAATGATGGCGTCCCACTTACCTTCCTAATTGTTTGGAGCAGTTAGGTCACCATTCAGGAAACTTTCACTGGCGGGTGCGCAGGGCTGGGAGGAGAGGACTATAAAATAGCTTCTCTCCTAGGGGATGATAGTGATGGGACGTGCCCACAGAAGAGGGAGGGGCGAAGAGCCCTTTGGGGTAAGGCAGTGGGTGGGCGTCCAGGGGTGTCTGTGGTGCGGAGGGGTACACTTGGGCTAACTTCAGCTCAGTGCCAGGAGCTTCTGCGACCGACAGGCTGGAAGGAAGAGGCCACGGCCACCACAGGATGCAAAGTCAGGAAGGCAGTAGCTCCCGAGGAAGGGCGGGGCCCCAGGCAGCTGCGGCCCCCCGCTTCCCTATCGCCGCTGGCTCCAGGGCACAGGAACTCCCCAGGTCGAGGAACTCGAGTGTACGTGCGCTCGCTCATCTAGCCCCGGGCTCGACACTCGGGGAATCCCAGGGTGGCAGGGCCCCTGTGCCTGGGAAGATACCATGCTGCCTGCCTTTTCCGCCCCCAACCCGATCCGAAAATCCTACCGACGTTGCAATCCGGATCGCCCAGTCGTGCCCGCCTTCCTCCCCCCCCCCCCCCCCCCGGCTTCCGGGCCGCGGCTGCCTCCAGGCCAACTCCCTCCCCCGCCTTCACCACGCGGAATACCCTCATTAGAATGACCACTTGGGATGATTCGCTGCCTGGGGATGGGGAGGGGGGGAGACACCCGAAGTCATCCCCCACCAGCGCCCTCCCGGTGGCCCCCTCGGGCCGACAGCGCTCTGGGAGACCCACTTGCACTAGTGTTGCTTCCAATTAATTGCCTGAGCTGAGGGGAGTGGGGTGGGGTGGGGAGGGCACCTGGCTGCCGCCCCCTCCCGGAGGCAGGAGCGCGGCTGGTCGGGCGGTGCGTTCGCTCCTCGGCGGCGTGCACCAGCACCACCCCTGCGAGCAAGTTTGAAATGTGAGCTGCCTCCGATTCATACTCGCTCGTGCTCCCTCGCAGCAAAGTGGCTGGGCTGGCCGTCTGCGCGCGTTTGAGTGCGGGCTGAGGGCGGGGGTGTGGGCGGCGAGGCTCTCGGGGCGGGTAAGGCGCGCGCAAGCCGAGGTTCCCTGGAGACACCGAGACAGGTCTGCTAGCCTTTCATCTTCCTCCCTCGCTCCTCCTCCCTCCCCTCCCCAACCCCCCCCCCCCCCCCGCTGCGGCGCGCCCGACCTCCCCCACTAGTCCTCTAGCCCCACGCGGGCGCACGCAGGGTGGGTGGTCGCGCCGGCGGGGTCCGGGTGCAGGCCGTGGGAAGTTTCGCTGGCGCGCCCCATTCGCCCCCGCCTCCCGCGCGCCCCCGGCCCATCCCCGTCCCCGGAGGGCTGTCGCTTGCGCCTGGGCGCGCGGCTGGCTGCCTCCTCGTCGGCGGCGGCCCCATTAGCGGAGCCTCCGCCTGTGATTGGCTTCGCCCGGGAAGCTGGAGACGGGCGATGAATAATTGATGTGTGCGGTGCGGTAGCCGGACGGCGGCGGCGGTGGCGGGCAGCAGCGAGCGGGAGCACGGGAGCCGGAGCGCCCTCGGAGCGGGCTGCGCCAAGCCAGCGGGTGCCGCAGCTGCCGGGGCCCCCGCGTCTCCGCGCCGCCGCCGGGGCGCGGAGCGGGGATGCAGGCGGCGCCCGCTGCCTGCGTGCAGCCTTTGTTCGGCGCCGGCTGAAACCTGCCCAGAGTCTGCTCGCTGCGGCCGGGGGTGGCCGGGCCCCAGCCCACCGCGGGCGCCAGGGCGGTATCGCGTCCGGTACAACTTCAAGGTAAGTGTGTGGCTGGAGGGGTCGGCGACGGGTCGCCCGCGGGCCGGGCCCGGGCTCCCTCCGGGAGCGGGGGTGAGTGTGCGTGCCTGTGTGTGACAGAGAGGGCCGGTGCATTGTGGGTAGCGCCGTGTGCTGCATGGTGTCAGCCCGAGGCTTGGCCGCCCGAGTGGCACCGGAGTGTATCGGGCCGTTTTGTGCGCCCACAAAAGGGGTCCTTATTTCTCCTTATAGGCCTGGGGCCAGGGGCTTCCCCGAAGGTGAAGTATTGGCTCTCCAGCAGACATTTTACAAGGCTTAGTCCTCAATAGGCTCCTATAACAAAAAGAAGAATGGCCAGGAAGCCTTCCATAGAGGCAGTGGCCAAGGGTCCTTAACTTCAAGCTGCCTAGCTTAGCTGCTCCTTTGTCAGGGTGCAGCACTAATGCTAAACGTGTCCAGAGGACGCCCCCCTCCTCCCCCCCACCGTGGCTGGTGATGCCACCTTTGCCGCAGGGCTCTCTTTGGGGTGGTGATAGGTGCAAACCAGACTTCTGACAAGTGTTTGCTAGGGAGGCCGGCTGAGGAGGAGAGAGACAGGTTTGCACTGGAGAGCAGGAAGGGGCCTTTCTGGGGTGTCTGCCACCAGCTTGTAAAGATCTTTAAGACCTTAGAGTAGTTTTCTCAGATCACTGCCCTGGGGCTAAAAGGAGGTTTAAGCCAGTGGTTTTGGTGTTGGGATCTTATAAGCTTTGTTATCCATGACACTAGTTAGGTCCCAGTTCCAGGATCCAACTGGAAACCAGGTTGGGTGAGCCTAGAAGAGGACAAGGATCTGACTTTCCCTGCCCTAACCCTTTGCACCAGTGGAAGGAGGTGGTACTCCTTAGATGGGCTTCAGGAGACCTTCATTCTCAGGGTGGGGGCTCGGGTCCCCTGCCCTTAACTATTAGGCCGAACTGCCAGATGGGCACTGGGCATTTCTGGTGCCTTCTTCAGCAGGAAGGTTTATGGGGCAGCTGGTAAGCAGTTGGTGCCAGAGTGCTTCTTAAAGGCCCATCCTTGAGGGTGAGCTACCGTGAGCCAGAAATCTGGCTGGAAAGTGTTGGAGAGGGCAAGGTGGTACTACCCAGAAATCAGGGTGACCTCAGATGGTGTATAGTGACGTAGGCCCCTCCAGTTCTGGGGCTCTGCACATGAAACCCCTCTCCCATTCAATACAGAGCCAAAGGCCCTGTCCCACTATGCGTTGGGGGTTTAGGGGGACAGTGAGTCTTGAGATCTATGTGGCGATTAATATACCTCTTCCCTTTTCTTATTTAGTAGCCAGGGAGTGACTACCCCAGAACTGCTTGGATTCAAGTCCTCTCCTGAGCTATTTTTACCCTGAACTTCCTTAGTGAGAAACCACCAAACAGCAATGCTTTGGTGAGAATCTGGGTCTCTACCGGAAGCAGCTGCCGACAGTTTGCCACTTGCTTCCTAATGCTATCCCTGCTCAGCCTTTCACCCACCAGAGCCCCTTCACCTGTCTCTTCTTGCCTCTTAGTTCTCACCACAGTCTTTGCACTCAGGACTTGCCTCCCCCGCCCCCACCCCACTTTTCAAATGGGAAACTGATGGGTCTGAGGTCATCCACCCAGTAGGACTGGAGCAAGGCCTTGACTGTGAGCTCCATGAAGGCAGGGGCCATGTATTACTCATCACTGTCTACCCCAGTGCCAGTCACAGCGCCCTGCAAATGGTAGATGCTCGATGACTGCTGAGTGATGGAATGAGGGGACAGCTGCTGGTCCAGAGCTGTTTTCCCTATTAGAGTGGGAGGTGCTGGAGGGATTGAAAGAGCACTTCTGGATTTAAGCTGGTATTGGCTGAGACCTGGTGTCGGTCAGTCAGACTGACAGATGTTCAGTCCCACCTGGGAACTTCCTGAAGGCTCTTTCTGGGTCACGCCTCAGAGTAAGGATGAGGGAGCTGCACCTGGAACTCTGCAGCCAGTATGGTAGTCACTCACCACATCTCCAATGTCCAGCAGCCACACGTGGCTGGTGGCTGTCAAGCTAGGGCTCAGATTAGAGCATTTTCACTGTGGCAGAAAGTTCCTCTGGACCACTTTGGCCTAGAAGGATGGAGATTTAGGACAGAAGTGAGCTGAGGACACTAGTCCAAGAGCCCACAGGTGTGGCCGTGCAGTGTGAGTCCATTTGATAAAGGCACCTTCCATTTTCTTAGCACTTTATTTTGACAGCCTCCCAGTGAAGGGAGGATAGATAAGCCAGCTGCTCCCATTTAGCCCAGGAGAAAGCTAAAGCTCCATTTGCCCAAGGTCACCCAGGAAGTGGCATGAGCTCCAGCTCTCCCACTCCTCTGCCAGGGCTCCACCACCCAGCTGAGGTCAGCCAGAGGGCAGAGGTAGGCAGCCATCCCAGGAGAAGCCTCAGACCTCCCTCAGGACTGTTGGTGCCTGGTAGGCGTCAGGCTTTGTGAACTCACCCATCGATCAGGCGGGAGAGCCATCTCAGCTCCAGGTCCGGGAACAGAGAGTTCTGAGCTGGCAGAGCTAGGAGGAGAGAGGGAGCGAGGCTCCAGGCGAGGGAGGTGTTTACCTGATCAACACGGTCCTGAGGGAGAGACTGGCTCTTCCCCACAGGGAAGGACTGTCAGTGGGCCTGTGGCCAGGTTCGTTAGCACCACCTCAGAGAAGTGCATAAGCCCCAGTCCTCGGGTAGAAGAATTTAGGGACATTTGCCCTGCCAGGGTCTGTTGCCCCTCATGCCCTGGGCCATGGCTGTGCCATGCTCCCCAGAAGCTGCAGCTGTGGAAGGAAAGTCTTCAGGGCCGGCAGAGAAGCAGCAGCCCACGAGGGAACCTGCTCAGGGAAAAACAAGGCCCCTTCCCCGACACACTTCCAGCTCCCCAGGGAGCGCCTGGCCACTCACCACAGCCAGGGAAGGACAGGCAGCCACTGCCTGGGTGGGTGAAGGAAGCTAAGGCCCTCTCACAGTGCTCTGTAAATCCCACTTTCCAGTCTGCCATTTTGAGCTAGATAAGGTTTAATTGTACTTTGCTTCAGTTTCCTGCTCCGACCCTGAGGTGAGGTCACTTTGCTCTGGCCTTGTCCTTGTGTCCTGAGGTGCCCACCTCTGCCCAGCATCAGGCTCACTGCAGCCTCTAGCTCCCCATTGCCCCTGAGCTGACTGGCGGGGAGGTCTGACTGGGGGTGGCCCCTGGCCAGAAGTCCCAGCACACCTGAAATTTGGTCTTCAAGTCCCATCCAGTGGAGTTTGAGGGATGAGAGTACCTTGGGGACACTCCCAGGTTCCCAGGCTGGAGTGTGGTAGGGGGGTGTTCAAGGTCCCTGCTCACTGTGCCTTTCCTTGGAGTCAGGGTTACCCCCTCCAGTCCCCCACCAGGGATGCCCACAGCACTCTTGTTCCCCAGAGTCTGATTTGTCCTGTGTGCCCTTCAACAGTGACTGACCCCCGCCACCCAGAGCATTGGGCTGGGCCTGCCGGGTAGTCTGCTATCCTCCTGCCTGAGCAGGTTCAGGAAGTGGGCCCTTACCTCCCTCTCAATAGCCCCAGCCGTGGCACCGATTCCAGCTTGGAGCTAGCTGCAGGAGCCTCTCCAAACCCCCACAACTCTGCTGGGTTCTCCCACTGCCCCTGCCTACTGTGGGACCAGGCCAGGCCTTCTGAGTGCCCAGCCTGGGGCAGTAGTGGGTACTCATGCATGTGTGTTGAATTAGGGGCTTTAGCCAGGACACCCAAATTCCAGGAGGCCAAGGTTCCCAGTCACCTTGGCAGATTGGTAGTTCTGGGGCAAGGCGGCCTCTATGTTGGGGCTTTGGTTTCACAAAGTTTGCCCAGATAATTCTGACACTCTGTGGAAACATGGCTGTCAGGGCCGAGCTAGCACTCAAGTGATCATGTCTGTGATCTGGTGTCAAATTAGTGTGTGACCTTTGCAAGTCACTTCCCCTTTGGGGGCCTCTGTTCTCATCTCTGTACTGAGAATGTTACTGTGTTCTCATCTGTAAAAGGAAAGACTGCACTCCAGAGTCCAGCTACTCATCTTATGCTGGGCGGGGAGGAGAGGCAAAGGCAGGAACCGCATCTGAGGACACACTGGGAATATTGGTGCAGCAGAGCAAGGAGAACTGAATGAGCAGAGGCCCACGTGCCACACCCTAAGAGCTGTAGAAAGAAGAGGGTGCAATGGCGACCTTGGGGCTGGAGTGGCCTACTCTTCCCAGGCCTCAGAGGGAGCTGCACCTGGAACTCTGCAGTCAGTATTGGAGTCACTCGCCGCATCTCAAATGTTCAGCAGCCACATGTGGCTGGTGGCTGTCAGACTGGGCACTTCAGATTAAAGCATATTTGCACTATGGCAGAAAGTTCCTCTGGACAATTTTGGCCTAGCGGGTTGGAGATTGAGGACAGAAGTGAACTGAGGACACCAAGTCCAAGAGCCCATAGGTGGAAGTTGGTTTTGGAAATGGCTAGGATTTGGGTGGGAGGACCTGTAGGTGCAAGGGCTGGAGGATCAAGAGAGGTGTGGCACTCCAGGAGAAGGGAGGATGTCCCTCCAGATGACTTGGTGGAGGTGAGTGGGAGAAGTGAAGCCAGTGCTAAAAGCCCACTGGGGAGTACAGATCTTATCCCAGGCCAGTGGGAGCCACAGAGAGCGTCCAGGAGTAGCTGCTGCCAAGCTGTAGGCCAGAGTCCATGCAGGGAAGTGGGAAGGCATGCAAGGTTAGGGCTCTGCTGCGGGAATGCCCCTGCCTCTGCTGACGCAATGGAAAGCCTGCCCTGTCACTGGGTTCCTGTTTTGTGGTCGCCCATGGTGGAAGGCAAGGGCGGCCAGCTCTTCTGAAGAGCTCTGGGAACTTGGTGGAACTTGTCCAGACCTCCCCTTGGCGCCCTCTGCCCTCTCCTGGAAAAGGGGGCCGTGTTTGTGGAGCCTCCCCAGTCTCCGGGTGACCGCTAGGCCCGGGAGGTTTTATTTTTTTTTTTTTAACACTTTTATTGATTTTTACAGAGAGGAAGGGAGAGGGATAGAAAGTCAGAAACATCAATAAGAGAGAAACATCGATCAGCTACCTCCTGCACGCCCCCCACTGGGGATGCGCCCGCAACCAAGGTACATGCCCTTGACTGGAATCGAACCTGGGACCCTTCTGTCTGCAGTCCAACGCTCTATCCACTGAGCCAAACTGGTTTCAGCTAGGCCCGGGAGGTTTTAAATCAATGTGGGCCATTCAGCTCTCCGTGGCTGGGACTGCAGGGACAGGTGACAGGGGGCAGCCTCTGGGCTTGTAGAGTCAGGCCTCGGGCCCTTTCAGTGCTTCATCAGTCAGATCCTGGGGCAGAGGAGACTTGTGGGTATCCTCTCCCCCTCCTAAGGGTGTAACCTGGTTGGTGATTCACAGATTTAACAGTTCTGTTTCAGCCCCTACATATAATGGGAGGGCTGTGAAAATGGGGGGTGGGGGGTTCAGAGGGAAGGGAAAAAGGACCCAAGGCACCCTTCTTTTTGTCTCCTCCATCCCACCTGCTCCCAGGCCCTGCTCAAATGTCACCACCCAGAGCCTTCCCTGGTCCCCTGCCCCAGGTACCCACACAGGCACGGATCCTGCTTCCTGCATTCCGCAGCCCAGGACCCGCACTTACATCAGTCTGTTTATGGGGTCACTTGCACACTGAGTGTTGGCCCCACTACATTGTGAGTGGCAGGATGGGACACCCATGACATGTCTTAGTGCTGGGTGCTCAACAACTGCCTCTTAAATGACCACGCTGGGTATCGGTGGGTCACAACAAGGCACTCACCCAGAGAAAGGAGGAGATTCGAGTTCTTGGCCAGCTGTGGTTTTCAAAGTTGACCATGTGACGTGGGGGAACCTTCGTTGAACCCACAACTGGATTACTGTGCTGTCCTATGCAGCCACTAGCCACATGTGACCATTTAAATGTCTATTAAATTAAATTAAAACCTCAGCTCGTTATCACACTGGCCACATTTCAATTTTCAGTGGCCCAATCAGCACAGGAAGTTGTGTGGGACGGTGCTGCGCCTGTGTGTATGTGTCAAGGCCCTTGGAGCTGTCATCACCGTCCCCCAAGGAGCAGGGCCCAGGGCCTGAAAGACCGGGACTGCCTGCTTCCTGTCAGCAGCTCCAGTCGCTGCTCCTACCCCGACCTTCCTGCACAGGGCTCGGGCCTCCCTCCTGCCCTTTCTGAAGCACAGAGCCCTGAAGGACCTCCCTGCCCCACCCCTGAGGCTCTTAAAATGGGGCTACCCAGTGTCTTTCCCAAGACAGTGTCGGGAATAATTATGAAACCCACATCTGTCATTTGCTGGGTGACTTTGGGTAAGTCACTTAACTTCTCTAATCCTCTTTCTTCTAGTCAGTAAGATAGAGCTGCCTGTGCCTGCCTGCCTGGCACCCTTGCAGTGGAGCATCACGAGGTGGGCTGAGAGGGCTCAGGTCAGAGTCTGGCACCTGCTCACTACGTCGCAGCTCTCAGTAGTAACCAGGTTGATGTGATTCGGCACAGCAGACATTGAGCTCTCCAACCAGCTGGACTTTTGGTCTCTCTTGAGTTCCTGAGCCTGAGCGACTAGTTGCTTCTTTGTCCCAGCTCCATCTTCACCCCCAGTTTCCTTTTCGGTAAGATGTTCGTGGAGGTGTTGTGAGCAGACAGGTCTTGCTGTGTAGTGTGGAGGGTGGGCTGCCCGGGAATTGCTCCCTATCGGCATGGAATGAAGATGGCTGCTGCAGACAGAGAGCCTGAAGAAACCAATGGGGGAGATGGAGTTCCAGTGTCCCTCATTCTGTCCTGATGAGAGGCTGCAGGTCTTTCTCCAGTGGCGGCCGCCTTGGAGGCCCCAGGGTGTGTCCGAGGCCTGAAGGAAGCACGCATGGATGGCACCTGCCCACTTTCATTTCCCTCCTGAGGAAGTCTGCACCTGGGGCCTCTGGACCCTTCTGGTACACAGGAACTTCTCTTCTCCCCTCTGAAGGCCATGGAGAGTTTGTTGGTGTCTAGGAGCCCCCAAATTGTTCAGGGTGCATTTTCTGGGGAGAGGGTCCATGTGCTGTGCCATGTTGAGGTGGTTCTGGGGTCAGGCCCAGGACCAAGTCTGGCTTCCAGCTGTCCAGAGGACTCCAGAAAAGGAACACAGCAACAGGAAATTCTAGGGATTACGGAAAGGTCTCAGGAGCCAGTGCGCTGCTTCCTCTCTCACCCCAGGCCTTGACAGAGCTGCCATGTCCCTGGCGGTGGGCTCCAGAGGCTGAGCAGCACTCAGCCCGGGTCTGGGGGACCAGACTGCACACAGGGAGATGCTGGGGCAGCTGGGTGGAGATCTGGGGGTTTCCAGGTGGGAGGACATGACCCTCCTATGCCTCCCCATCAGGGCTGGAGGCCCTCACCTCTTAGATGTTTTTCCTCCTCGGCCTTGCTCATCATCATCTCCCCCTCCCTCTACTATCCACACACTGGGACCTCTATTTAACCCTCTGCAGGCCTCAGTTTTCTCATCTGTAAAATGGAATAGTACCTAGCTCACAGGGTTGTGGGAGCATTAGAGTATATTCCAGCTATAGCTTTGAATACAGTCAGCCCTGAGGAAACACTAGCTGTCCTTGCATTTGTACAAGGCCTGTTACACTGGGGACATGTCCTCCTACTTCCCTACCTTTTAATCTTCCATCACAGCCAATACTTGTGGGGATGCCCTACACCCCCACCCACCCACCAGCCTGTGTGGGGGCCTTTACTCCAGTGCAACACATGGAATGCTCGGCTCTCTCCCCCACACCTCTGCTTGGCCTCTGGTGCCCCAGGCCTCTTGGCCAAGGCTCAGGACTGCCTCAGTGTTTGCTAAGAGAAACTTGTGGTTGCTCTGCAGGCATGAGACAACTTGTATAACCCTCAATTGGGCCTGCTTCTCATTTGCTCACAAAGGCCAGGGCCCAGCACAGCCCTGGAGGAAGGGCACACCTGCTGTCCTGGGAACTCAGGGCGGTAGCACCCAAAGCAGCGAACACCCCACACACACCTTTCCAGACTTAAGGCAGCCTCACCCACTGGGTCTCGGTAACTTCTGGGGGTCCCTGTCCCACCTGAGGGGACTGCTCTTCTTCCTCTTTGGGGGAGAAAGGTGCAGGGATAGCAAACACCCTGGCTCCCTTTGTGAGCACGAGCTCTGGCTTCTGTCCAGGCCACTCTGACCTGAAACAGGAGTGGGTCCTCCATTCCCTCTGTGCCCCTGCCTGAAGGCACAGTAAGCAGCAGGTACCCTGCCACTGACGAGGGGGCATCACTGTCCAGCCACCCCCTAGCCCAGTACCCTCACACCATCATGGAATTAAGCCTCCCCAGAAGGGGTCCGGCAGGCGGATAGACCTTGGGGGCTCTCAGTTCCTGAGAAATACAGTCCATGACAGGATGAGATTTTGTTCTCTGCGATGGAGCTTTTTTCCCAAGCAGGGCTTCCTGGTGCCTGTGCCCTCTCACAGCGTGCAGGGTTCCTGTGCTCACCTCTGGACAGGCCTGGCCCAGGTTGGCTTTTTTTGACACCTCCCTGGTCTTAGACACTTGGTAGCCCCAGCCTCACTGGCACCCCACCCAGCGATCTACAGTTTGATACTTGAGTTGCCTCTTCTATAAATGGGGGTGCCCATTGTAACAATGGGCGGAACTGAGTGTCCTGCTGGGCACTGCATCACACAGCCTCCATGCTGTATGCTCACTAATGTCCATGCCTGCGCCCCTCATGGTTCACAGGGCAGTAATTACAGCTCTCTGTTCAGCCCTGGACTATGCAGGAACATTGTATTCAAGTTCATGGCTACAGCTCATTCAAGTTTGGATGTGCTGAATTCAGATGGGCTATAGTACACACTAATATGTTTTGAGTGAGTGAATGAGCAAATGGAGAGCTGGCTCTGGGTGGGTTCCAGTGGGAATGTGAAAAACACAGGATCCCTGACTTCAGGGAGCTTAAGGTCCCCAGATGAAGATGTTAGGGGTGGAGAAAAGGCAGAGGGTGTGCAGGATTGTGCATGTGCCTCGGAGTAAAGTGGGATGAGCCCATTGCAGGAGTAGGGGGGACTAGAGAATCCTATATAATAAAAGAGTAATATGCAAATTAACCATAACTCTGCTACACCCACAAGCCAATCAGGAGAGAAGATGCAAATAAACCCAACCAAGATGGCTACAACCACAGAGAGCAGGAGGGAGGCTTGGGTTTCCCTGGCAGTGGAAGAAGCCAAACTTTCCACCTGTCCTTGCCGGCCCAGGCCTCCAGTCAATGCTACAAAGTTTCAGTGATAGAAGTTAAATCCCCCAAAAATGGCAGCAGCCACGGAGCTGGAGAGAGCAGAGGCTAAGGTTGCCCCCGGTGATGGAGGAAGCCAAGCTTCCCTGCCACCCTTGCCAGCCTAGGCCTCCAGTCAGTGCTACAAAGTTTCAGTGATGGCAGATAAACCCAACAGAAATGGCTGCTGCCACTGAGCGAGCAGAAGGGTTGGCTCTGCTCCAGGATACAAAGTTTCAATTGTAGAAGAAGTATAAATCCCAGATACCAGGACCTCCACTTGAGTCACCGGGGAGCATGGTTGGCCTCCAATTCACCACAGGCCCCTTGCCCAGGCCACCCCACGCCCCAAGGGAACACCCACCCTGAACCAGGACACCCTTCAGAGCAAACCAGCTGGCGCCCACCCATGCACCAAGCCTCTATTCTATCTAATAAAAAAATAATATGCAGATTGACCATCACTCCAACACAAAAGATGACTGCCCCTATGTGGACACAAGATGGCCAGCAGCGGAAGGGCAGTTGGGAGGGATCAGGTCTGCAAAGGAGGGCAGTTGTGGGTGATCAGGCCTGCAAGGGAGGGAAGTTGGGGGTGACCGGGCCTGCAGGGAAGGACATTTGGTGGTGGGGGAGGGGAACCCAGGCCTGCAGAGGAGAGCAGTTGGGGGTACCAGGCCTACAGAGGAGGGCAGTTAGGGGCAAACAGGCTTGCAGAGGAGCAGTTAGGCATCAATCAGGCTGGCAGAGCAGTGGTTAGGGGGTGATCAGACAGACTGACAGAAACAGTTAGGGGCAATCAGGAAGGCAGTGAGCAGTTGGGAGCCAGCAGTCCTGGATTGTGAAAGGGATGTTCGACTGCCCGAGCAGTCGGACATCCCTCAAGGTGTCCCAGATTAGAGAGGGTGCAGGCCAGGCTAAGGGATACCCCCCCCCCAACCCCTATGCATGAATTTCGTGCACCGGGCCTGTAGTAGAAGTATAAGATGGAACGTTTTAGAAATGTACAGTTTGCATCTGCACATGTATATCATGTATCCATGCAACTAAACATGCATGTGTCCTGTTGGACCCATGCAGGACATTTGCATATTGGATGATTGTTGATCGAGTGTGTATGGAGGTGTTCTCATGGGTTTATGCAGATTTGCTAACACGCAGTGTTGGTGGGTGTCTGTGGCATGGGAGCTGGGTGGTGTGTGAAGTGAGCATGTCCAGATTCCTCTGGGGTATGCCGGTGCCACGTCATCTTTCCCACCATGTAAGGGCGAGGCAGGGCTCTCTGTGACCTCAGGCAGGTCTTCGATGACTTTGCCTCCACATTCAGAAACTGGGATGGTAATAGCAGTGGCCGCTGTGAGGACTGCCAAGTCTACATGCCTGCACAAAGGATGCATTTCATGTTAGCTGCCGTCGTCATGCTGAGGTAGAAGGGGTATCCCGTGACTGGCCTGGCCTCTGCCCTCCCCCAGTGCAGGCAGGCCCTTAGCCCACTCCAACCAGAGGGAAAACCCAGGGCTCTGCAAAGGACTCACTGAGGCCTAGACATTTCTGGGCGCATTCCCCTCTGCCCCCAGATGGCAAAAAGCATCTGGCACAGCGGCATTGCTCACGGCACTACTCCCGGGACCAGGGGAGGCCTGGGAAGGCCTGTCCCGTCCTTGGGGAGATGACTGGACCTAAACCTCCAGGGAAGGGCGTTCCGTGGCTTTCCCGGAAAAGCGGCCCTAGTTGGCCACAGCTTCCTTTCTGCCTGTCTCGGGGATGGCAGGAGAATTCTGTGAATATTCTCAGAGAGCCCTGCAGACACAGACTCTTGGGACTGTTGCTGTACAGAGCCCTGCAGAGTCAGATGGCTGCCTGCGTTCCACTCCTCACCTCTCAGGGCCCCTACTTGCCCCATCTGAAAAGTGGGGTTGTTGATTCCTATCCTACTTAGCACCAGGATTAAAGGACCTGGAGTAGGCTGGGCCTCTGAGCCTTCACAGCCTTGTTTCCTAGGCACAGCCACTTGGGCAGGAACAGGCCCCTCCATGTCCTGCTGCCAGCCCTGCAAACTCACCTGGGCTGCTCTTCCCCTTTGGGGGAGAAGGTTGCAGGGAGGGCAAACACCCTGACCAGGGGCCTTCCCCTAAACTGCTCACCCCAGCACCAGACTTCAGGGTGTTAAGTCAGCAGGAGTCAGGGTTACAAGTTGGAGCAGGAAGTTAAAATAGCAATGTTTCAAGAGCTCTTCAGCCTCCTGAGAGGGGAGCTACTATCTTTATCACTACTGAGCAGAGGGGAACCACGGGCGGGGGTGGGAATGTCAGGGTGAAGTTCACGCTCTAACTCTGGCCTTCACCTTCAGAGTGTGTCTTTAGTGCCCACCAGGAGACCTCCGCCTGCCTCCCTGACAGCCCTGAGTCAGCGTGATGTTCAGACCGCAGGACCTGAGGTGTGGTTAGGGATCCCTGAGCAGAGCAAGGTTGAGAATGTGACCCCAAAAAAGATCCCACATCCCTGTGTGGTCACCCAGGCCACGTACAACCAACACACGCATACATGTGCTCTGCATCCCAGCATGTCCTCTGTTGAGGCAACTCCAGTGTAATGTAAACCTCAGGATGGCCAGCCTTGTGACTGGAAGACCACCTCTTGTTTGTGCACACACTCCAGAAGCCGATTCCCCAGGGAAAGTCATGTTTTCTTAGGTTGAATCCTGGAAATAGAATTAGAAGTGATTGTTCCCCGTCTAAGGTTTTTCACGGCTGCCTGGAATGCCCTGCGGAACCCCAGGTAGACAGCTGCAACACCTAAATTCAGGGGCCAGCCTGGCTGGGGTGGCCTGGCCTGGCCAGGGCAAGTTCATGGCCTCAGCCCAGGAGGGCCTACAGGAGAGGGGACGGTCCTCTCCTTTATTCAAGGGCTAAGCTCACTGCCCACCATCCTGGGCCCTGGCTGTGCAGGCACAGCAGCAGAGTCAAGGTGTCTGGGTTGGAGGGAGGCCACATCATCAAGTGGGGGGACTTCTGTGCCAAGGCTAACACTGCAGGGAAGGCTCTGATGCTGCTCTCATAGCCATTGGGAGGTCACCGTGCTAAAGGATAGCCTGCCAGTCCCTGTTACTGTTGAAGCAAGCTGCGAAGTCACTGAGCCAGGCCTGTGAGCCACCAAAGTCCTGCATCGCAAGTCAGCCTGACATTTGGTATCCTGGGGCCCGGGAGAGAAAGGTCCAGTTGGGTGAGGAAAGGCTTCCATGGAGAGGCGGCAGAACCATGGAATCTGGAGGGCAGTTTAGACAGAGAGGGGCAGCAACACAAGGAGAGCTAGCAGAGGTGCAGGCTTTGGAAACCAGACACCTTGGTATTGTTCGCCATAGTCATGATTTTCAGTGCTTTGCTGGGGAAGAAAGGTGTGTAGTTGAAAAAGCATATGCCTTGTAGCCAAGCTCAGCCTGCAACTGAGAGGTTTGTCTGAGCTGCACATAGCAGCTGGTGCCTACTCACTCCCTGTGGGGCCTTGGCCTCCAGCCTGGACTGGCTTTGTCCTGTGGTGCCATGAAGTGCCCGTGACTGCCCTGGGGGCTGTTGCCCCTCACCCAGCCCAAGCTTTCCCTGCAGCCTCTGGGAGGTTCAGGTTTCTGCCCACCAGGTGGGCAGCTCTCCATTCCCCACAGCAGCAGCGCAGCTCACAGCACTGCCCTACTCCTGCCACCTGAGCCCCCAGGTACCATCTGCCACCCTATTTTCAGGTGGTCTTGGGGTAAGGGCAGGGAGAGGCAAGCAGATCTCAGATGGGGCAGGTAGGGCATTCCAGCCTTGACGGGCAGGTAGTATATGGCCTGCCACCTGGCACATGGTTGTCCCCACCTCTCCAGGAGTGGTGAGGGCAGGTGTGGTCAAGTGTGGGTGTGTGTAAAAGGGATCTCCTGGTATCTCTTGGCGTCTCTGCATTGTGAGCAGTGGGGTCTGAGCGTCCTATGTAGATCTGACAATCTCTGTCCCAAGCCTGGCCATTCCTTGGGCATTCCTGCCTGCCTCCCTGTGTCTCTACCCACGAGTATCTCTGCCTCTCCACCTGGACCTTCCATGTCGCTCTCACTGTCTGTGTCCCTGCCTCTGTGTCAGTTCTGAGCCAATGAGAGTGCCTTTACCATCAGAGCCTCCGCCACCAACACTCCCCCCTCACACACACACATTGGATTGCTCTACTTAATTTCATTTTCTCAGGGCTTCAACTCACAAAAATAAACCCTCCCCCCCTCCACCCCTGCACTTTTTTTATTTAACAAGCCTGCTGGAAAACAATAGTGATTTCCGCATCGATCATAAACAGAAATGATTACCATACAATTACAGCCTGAACCATCAGCCTGGATGCAATCACTGAGCTGCATTGTAAATCGGAAGACAATTGCCTGCAGAATTACCCCCAAATTGGTTTAAATGGCAACAAAAGTGTTGGCATTTTGGGGAGAGGTGAGGAAATGCTGGTGATTCCAGCAGCAGGTTCTCCATTGGGGAGATCTCGGAGTCTTGCCTTTGAGGAAGTGGCTGGCTAGAGAGATTGCCTGCCATGTTCCCCACCCCATTCTTTCCCCTTCAATTACTTGCACGTCTTGGCACAGTTTGTTATGAATTCATTTATACTAATGTGTGAGTGGCTAAGTATACCTTCAACTGAGATGGTGGAGAAGGGTGATCTCGGGGGAGGAGTTCCAAGGCCTCCTCAGCTCGCCCGGTATACTCTCCCCAAATCCCATCTCACCTCTGGTTCAGCCAGGCACCTTGTCCTGGAAGCCTCTTCTGTCTGGCTCTCCCTGCTGCCTTCCCTCCCCCGTCTCCCAGCCTGGTGGTGATTTCCTGCCAGGAGCTTCCTACATTCTATCCAGGGCAGCCTACTCCTCCTGCAGCTGCACCAGCTGCAGGCCACAGTGCCCAGCCCCGTGGGCCAGGTCAGCCCACTCCTGGGAGCTTGCCAGTCACAACTACAGCAAGTTCCTAGGGGGCTCACCTGGCATGCTGCTGGTGACCGGCCTGCCTCTTCCTGGTCTCTGGTCCTATGGGAAGTCCGCTGCCAGTGGGGCATTTCTCAAGTGTCGGAAAACCGGATTCCTAATAGCCTGCTGTTTCTGCGGGGCGCTTGTCTTCGCTTGGGGAGCCTATTTCTCTGCAGGTCAGGCCACTCTGAAGTTACTGGGAAGCCTGCCCACTGGCATGCTTAGATTCTAGCAGATTTGTTCACATCTAGGTTCTAAGAGCTTTTGTATGTCTTATCTGATCCTCACTGAAGGGTTCACACATGCTTATGATTTTATGCTTGTTTTTCATAAAGGAGACCCCCAGGGTGACGCAGCTCATGGCAGGTCACACAGTCAATCCTTGAGGAATGAAGTCTCAGGCCCCTGCTGGAGTGCCACCCTCACCAGCCTTCCCAGGCCCGCAGGACACAGGCTGGGCTGGGGCCAGGGCCAGTGGGGGTCGTCTTCCCTGACCTTGGACCTGCCCTGAGACCTCAGACCTGCCCTGAGACCTCCAGCAATACCAATCTTTTGAACAGGCGCTGTGGGGTGCTGCATCTGTTCACATATTCATTTGCACCTCTTGTCCCCATTGCAGCCCTGGGAGGGGACCTGGCTTGCCCAGAACCCTCAGATTCATTCCTGGCCCAGAAGCTGATTTGGACCCCTGTCTGCCAGCCTTCTAGCCGCACCTGTGCTCGCTGGCATCCTGTGAAGCTGGAGGAAGCCTGGTGGTCCTGAGCTCTCACTGGTCCAAGTGCCCCTGAGGCTCCCAGTCTGGTTGCCCTGGTCACTGCTAAAGTCTCAGGCCCAGCCCATTTAGAGTTTGTATATTTAGAACCAAAAATTCTGTGGGTTACTCTGGCTCTGCCCTGTGCTGGGAGTGGCCTCAGTGCTGCCCTGGGCTTTGCCTGGTGGGCTGGGGCATGCCGGGCAGAGCCTAAAGGTGACTCTGGGATATCCCTGTGCCTGGCACCCCCCCTCCTTGGCATTGGCATTGAGAGGAGGATACCAGTCTAGAGAAGCTGACCGATGCAGTGCCAGAGAGAGGCTGCCACCCTCCTCCTGCCCAGGAGACCTGCCTCACTTGCCCCACCCTGAAACTTGCTCCTGCTGTGTATCTCCTAGGTTGCCAGGTGTCGAGTGGGAAGGCAGAGCCACGGACTTGAGTCCTGTCTCTACCTCTGTATGGTTTGTGCCATCCTTACCCAGGCGCCTCAGTGCTTTTCCTTAAAACGGAGCCTGCTGACCTGCTGGACTATGAGACGGCAAAGGTGACCACGTTGTCAGTTCAGAGTTTTTGGAGAGTGGCTGCTATTCTCCTCAGCCTCAGAGTGCAGCCCTCCCTTCCAGGAGAGCGGAGCCCAGCCTTTGGAGAGTATTTGTCACGTGCAGAGTTTGCACGGGGCAGTGGAAGGCTGCCTTGTTGACCCTTCACTACAAACCCAGGAGGCAGCAACCACTGTATCCTCTGTGTCTGATGGCGGGTCCAGAGCCCCACATGGCCATTTACACTTAAATATAATGAAGTCAAGTTAAATTAAATGTAAAACTCAAGCCCCTCAGCCACACTAGCCACACATACCATCCACTGCTCTTTTCAATGCTCACCAGTCACCCGGGCTGGTGGCTCCCGGTCTGAACAGCACAGACAGGAGATTTCCATCCTTCAAAGCTCTGTTAGATGCGTTGCTCTGTTGTACCGTTTCACGGGTGTGCGGTTGAGGATAAGGGGCCTCACTTGTGGAACAGATGAAGGGAGGAATGGCTGAGTGAGCCGCGCCTGCTGAAACTGAGGGGACTCCACTCCCCTCCTGCAGGAGGAGGCACAGGGCCAGCTGTGAGGAGTGATGGATGGCCGGTGCCTGAGATAAATGTGGCAGTCAAGGTAATCGGATTGGGTGAGATGGTCTAATTTGTAGGCGAGGGTAGGAAGCGCCTAGCCATGCCTCGCCCCCGCAACCCATATTAGTTTAATCAAATGTCCAGCATCTAAATGGCTGGGCCCAGTGATGGATGGTGTGAGCTTTGTTAACTGCTCTTGCCCTGTCAAGCCAAACTTCCCAAGGCCACCAGGCTCCTGGGCTCCTGGATTTGCTTTTTCTTGCTTGGTTGTCTGCATGGGGCAGGAAGGGGCTGAAATTTCTGTCTGTCTTGAGCCTCTGATTTCTCAAGGAGGAGGTGGAAGAGGCAAGGGCTTGGGACAAGTGAGACGGAGTCAACCTCCACCTCTTCTGAGCAGCCTTCCTGGGTGGCTACAGGCCATCTTGAGAGCCTGACTCCCTTAGCCCTGGACCTGGGCCTCACCGTGGCTTCTGTCTCTTTGGGCTAGCCTTTTCATTCTCTTCATGGAGCATTTCGATATGCCAGAAGTTGTTGGCTTGTTGGAAAATTTGTCATCTTTTCCTGATTAGTGCTTGTGGCTCCTTTGAGAATCTTCCCCAATCCCAAGGTCCTGGAGATAATTTCCTATGTCATCTTCTAGACAATGTATTGTATTGCCTTTTATTTGTTTGTTCATTTACAGTGACTGGCCAGATTATTATGATCTCTGAATGCATAATTGGCCACTTAGTGTGTGTGTGTGTGTGTGTGTGTGTGTATTAGAAGCTCGGTGCATGAATTTGTGCGTGGGTGGGGTCCGGCCAGCCTGGCCAGGGGGAGGGGACTTGGTCTGCCTACTGGTCGAACTCCTGGTAGTGGGGACAATTGCATATTAGCCTTTCATTAAATAGGATGTGCACTGAGTGACCAGATTATTATGTGTTCAGAGATCATAATAATCTGGCCACTCAGTATATTATGGTGTGTGGTGTGAGGTAGGGGTCAGGTCCTTAGCCAGTCATCCTGAGCATGTGCTGTGTGCCTCACACCAGGCTTGGAAAGGCAAGGAGAAATAGGTGTTCTCAAACAGGAGGCTGAGAACAGCATGTATGGCATGCCACCTTTGTGTCAGGATGGGATCTGCCCATCCATGCCAGGCCCATGCTCAGCCCTCCATTGGTGTTGACTTGCCCCTGTTTCAAGCACTTTTCCAGGCCCCGAGGAGGTGGCAGTGACCACAGCATGTGAAAGCCTGCATTGGAGCAAAAGCTCTCCCAGTGCAGGGAGCGGGCTGTCGTGTAGTAAATACGAGAGGAAGTAGAAGGTACCCAGTGCTCTGGAGGAGGATTAGCAGGGGAGGGAGTTGGTTCAGGGGGAGATGTTGCAGTGTATAAGCTGGAAAGGTCAGGGAAGCCCTCGCCAGTAAAGAGTAAGGATGCTCGAGGGGTGAACCACATGGGTATCCAGGGCTGGGACCTTACAGGCAGGCTTTGTGAAGGCTGTGATGCATGTAAATGACAGAATAGCTCTGGATGGAAACACGGAGCTGCTGGCGTGGTGAGAGGAACCGCAGAGAGACTGAGATGGGGAGACTGTTTTCAGTGCACACCCTTTTTATACTTCTGTGTATTTTTAGTCACACACATAACATCTTCAAAATAACATTCAAAGTTAAGGGATGGGGGCACAAGTTATAGTGAGGTGGAACCATCAGATGTAATGGGAAAAGTGGGCCTAATCCCTCTTCTGGAATCTATCTGAAGAGAATGGATTTATGTGTTACGTGTGTAAATAAAAAGTACTTTTATTAAGTAAAATAATAGTGCCCACTTGCCTGTTGTTGTGGCTGCGGTCTCTCTCTGAGCAGCAGCTCCCTCCTGTGAGGTGGGGGTGGTGATCCCCACTCCAAGAGGGTGTCAGGAAAAGAAACTCAGAAAAGGAGGCATGAGTGCAGGCTGCCCTTCAGGGGGCATGTCCCACACATGGCCTGTCTCTCTTCGGGGCAGAGGCAGAGAATGGATTCCTGGCTACAGATTCTCTAAGGGCCCGGAAAGGCCCAGGCTCTGTGTTCCTGCTCCCTCAGAGGCACTCAGATTTGCTCTGGGGCCCTGCCAGGTGGTCAGTTGTGTCAGGACCCAGGTTGCCCAGCTGATGCTTGTTGGGCTGGGCCAGCTGGTCTCTCCCTCCCCTCCTGGTGTTGCCTTCTCTCCGGGTGCTGTGTTCATTTTTCACTGCCTCCATCAGAGGCAGAAGGCAGAGTGTTTTCTGCAGGGACAGAGCAGGCACTGGAGTGAGGAGAGGGTGGGAGAGCTGGGAAGTGATTAAATACTGCAGAGACCTAAACAAATGATGCTCTCTCCCCCAGCCGCTCTGCAGGAGAAATGGGGAGCTAGCCTGAACTGCAGATGGCCCAGGCTGCTGTCTGTCCCCCGCCTGTGATGACAGCTGCCCCGGGCTGCTTCCTGAGAGCCTCAGCGTGCTGAGTGAGCTTGCTGAGTGAGTCTGTGGGGTCTAACTGCAGCCCTTCAGCACCAGGAGGCAGGCCCAGAGGGAGGGTACAGGGCCTCACAGCTGACACTAGCAAGAGGTGGAGCTGAGAACTTCCATGGGGAGACAAGACTAGTGACCTCATAGGAGAGAGTCTTGAATGAGCTGATGCATGTGAAGTGCTCAGAATAGAGCGTGGCCTAAAGCAAGTTCTCCATTGGTAACAGCCACTGTCAAGATTGCCCCTCTACACCTTTCGAGCAACTTGGTGAGAGAGCTTTCCATGCAGGTGAAGACACATAGGTGCACACACCTGCCAGGCTCTTGCCCAAGACCACACAGTTCACAGCGAGTAGATTACAGCCAGGCGCACCCTCTTCTGACTCCCCACCCCATGATCTTTCTTTTGTACCAAACCAGGAAGAGAGTCCAGGTCAGAACCCCAGGGAGGTCAGCAGCAATGTCGGAGACCATCTGCCAAGCACTTAGCAATCCTGGTCCGAGAGCTTGTGTGCATTCTGAACTCAGAAGGGGCAAGGGAAAAATGATTCCTTCCTCTCTCCACCCCACCCCTTGTTCATGCAGCAAACAACCACTGAGCTCACCCACCATTCTAGACCAGTGCTTCTCAAAGCGGGGTCCCCGGACCAGCAGCACAAGCATCACCTGGGAACTGGATAGAAATGTAATCCAGACCCACTGAATCACACACCCACTGGGTGTGAGGCACAGCAGTCTATTTTAGCAAGCTTCCAGATCATTCTGACGCGCAGGTAAAATTGGAAACCCCTGGGCAAGGCCTCTGTGGTTCACTCCTGCCCTGGGACCTCACCTTCCAGGACATCCATTCACCCAGACATCATCCAGCTGTGCTACCTCCTGAGTAAGGTGCAGCCAGGAAGCACTAGATGTAAATGGAACCCTTATAAATGATCCTTATTTCATTGCAACAAGGCAGCTAGATATTTAAAGAAACCTCACAGAGAATCATCTCATCGTGTAAAGGAGCTTCTGCTGAGGGAACACTCTGCTCTCGTTCCTGCCCCATTCCTGTCTCCCCCGACCCCGCATCCACACCCCACCCCATGTTCTATAAATTCAGTCTCTCTGTCAGATTTTCTTGGCATGGTGTCCACCTTTGCATAGCTAAAACAAGAAGATAGCATACTATGGAATGACAAGTAAAATAAGGAAACACATTAAATAAAATAAAGAATGACTAGTAGTCTGGAAAACGCACAGGTGCCTCTGCCGGTGAGGAGAGCCCTGTGGGATGAGTGAAGGCCAGTCTGGTGTTTCAGATGCCTGGGACATCCACTGCCAACCCGTGCTGGGCATGGGTGGATTCCAGGGCTCCTTCAAACATTTGCACTCGGGGTTTCTTGGAAAAAGAGTGGCATGACCAACTAGGAAGGCAGTATTTGGAAATGTGAAATGTGCAAGCAGGCCATCCACTGCTCTTGCTGGATATATGGACAAGAGGGGAAACCCTGCCGTATGGTTTTGGGTAGAGAACCTACAGTGCAGGTCAAGAAGGAGCATCTGAACCTGCCACTGAATACTCATGGGGCTGGGTCACGTGACCCTGAGCTGAAACACCTGCCTGGTGTGCAGAGTGTCCCTCTGCCTCTGAAGCAGCTGGCTGGCTCGGGCCTCAGCTCACAGGCCTCCAGTGGGGAGGAGAGTACTCACAGTGTCTCTTGCACCAGGAACCTGAGACTCTTGAGATAACCAGGTGTCTCCACCAGAAGAAGGAGGAGTAGTGTAGGTGCAAATGGTGGGAGGCAGGAGAGCTAGGGGTCCTGATAGCAGGTTTTCCTGAATCAGCTTCTCAAACAGCAGTGGCCTGAACCCAATTCTCGGTAGTGAAGGGTCACCTGACAAAGTGATGCCCGCCTCACCTGCTCTCCCGCCCTGTCACTGCAGCACACACCCTCAGTCACTGTTCAGGGCTGAGAGGTTTTTCAGGCGGCTCCTCTGTAGAAACAAAGGTGCCTGGGTAGTCTCGGGTCCGGGACCCAGGATGACCTCTGTGCTGCTTCAGTCGCAGGCCAGGGGGGAAGGCAGCTGCCATTTGACAGTCATGGGGTTGGACATGGGGCCAGAGAGGATGGAGGGAGTGCATAGCAAGACCTCCAGCACACATGAAGGCCGTGGTGTTTAGACTTTGGGTCTGGGTGACCTTGGGAAGGAACTGGCCTCACTCCCATCTCCTTATGTTGGGAGCAGGAGGACACTGCCAAACTACAAGCACCCAGCTGGGAAGCTATAGAAGAGTCAATTACCCGGGGAAGAAGCGGATTCCCACAACCTCTCCTTAGCCCCCTGGCTCCCTGGGAGCAAGTATGGGCAGTGGTGTTTAGCCCCCGGGAGAAACTATGCGTACAGAATAGGAAGTAGGTTCTTCAGGTGGCGCCTGCTGGAATGAGGGGCATGGCTCCAGGCTGCAGAGGCCGGGCAGGTGTGGCTTGGTTCTTGTCTTGCAAACACACTGGGAGCATGTCTTGGTATAGGGAGAGTGTCGTTGCTGTGCTGGGCCTCTGGCCTTTTCCATTCTGCTCAGGTGCTGCCCCAGAATGACTCTCAGCACCATCATCCCTGCCCCCTATGGGTAGTCTGGTCAGTCCTGGGATAGCCAAAGGGACTTGTCCTATTGGAACCCATGTCCTCTCAGAATATGGGGAGTAGGCACACAGAGATCTCCTAGTCTGTCTCGTGGGGGTGGATCAGAGCCCCAGCCCCTCTCCACACTTGCTTTGCTATGAATGCTATATAGTTCTCTGTGGAAGTGGTTAGATCCCACCCTTGCCCTGCTGCCTGTAAATGTCTCAGGCTCAGAGGAGGCAAACCTGCCCTGCTCCTGGCCTGCTGAGGCAGATTACCCTCTTCTCTGTGTCACCCCTCATGTCTAAACTGGGGCCTGTGATACCCCCACCCTCTGGTGGCTTATGAGAGTCCAGGGGTCCAGTGTGTGTGACTCAGCCCCCTCAAGGGGACACAGTACTCAGTGGCAGCTTCCTGCCAACTGGTCTCCTGGGACTGCAACACTGACCAATGTCCCTGACGGAGCCCCTCCCTCAGGCTCGAGGACAGAGGTGCACCTAAAGGAGGGGGTAGCATTCTCTTTCTGACAAAACTGCTCACCTTGAGCTTCTTTGTGGTGTTTTTCGTTAGACCTGCATTATACAGGAAGGTTCAGGTGGTGGTGGGAGGTAGGCTGGGATTTTCCTAAAGCCTCGCCCGGACAGGCTCAGCCTGGCTGACTTCTCTGAGTCTGACTCGCCTGCTGAGCTGGCCCAGCCTCCCCTGGGTGAGGGATGGACAGCCAAACCGGTTTGGGAATCAGCCCTGCCAGCTCTGAGGTCCCCGGAGTTCAGTTCCCAGGGTGAGTTCACACGCATTGAGACTCCCAGCTCCTGCCAACCCGGGCATCCCTTGGGGAGAGGGGGTGGGAACAGACAAGTGTTCCTGGAGGGAGGAAATGGCCGAGTCCCTCGGGCTGGGCTGGACCTCAGGACCTGAGCTGGAAGGACTTGCCAACTCCTGGGAAGCAGGTATAGCCCAGTGGGGTGGGCGAGGGGTAGGGGAGGCCATGAGCCTCCAGAGGCATCCTGGGCCGGCCACACCATCTCCTGGTTGTCTCTCTGCCTGCGGGGCATCCGGGCGACCAGGCAGGAGAGGGGCAGCGTTGTTCTGACCATCTTGCCCACACAGTGATGGGAGATGGCAGAGCAGGCAGCAGAATGTGGGAATGATCTAGAAAAACCAGAAGTAGCTAAAACTCAGGACAGCATGCTACTGGGTGATGTGATAAGGCCGTTTTGCAGGAAAGCAGGATTTCCCTAAGGAAAACCTCTCTGGTTTTCTGTCCCAAGGGTCAGCTGTCCGGGTCCCCAAAGTGCAACCTACAACCTTCCAGAAAAGACATCTCCTCTAACCAGGGGGAATCCTCCTTCCTCAGCATCCTCCCCTCCCAGCTCCTGTCACCCCTGCGTCCTGCACACACCAGCTGTCAGGCTTCAGCAGATACTCCCTACTCTGGGCCCTCGGCCTCAGTAAACCAGGCACCTGGGCATAGTGAACTCTCTGGAGCTTCTCCTATCTACAGCCCACACCTGGTTGGGGGGGAGTGTCCATTCCAGGTGTGAGGATGGGCAGTTCATCCCACAGCACCTGCAGGATTAAGAAGGGGTCGAGGCTGACGTAAGCTCCAAGAGTTGTGGCCCTACTCAGCCAGGGCTGAGTCCTGGGTCATCTGACTTCAGAGAGCCCAGCATCTAGTCTTCCACATATGGCCCAGAGAGAGAAAGTTGCCCGGGGCCCCACAGGAAGATGGTAGCAAACTGGGACAAGAAGCTGGGACGATGCCTAATCGTGGGAAGGTGGGCGGGAGTACAGAACTGCTGTCTTGGGTTGTGCCTGCTCCCAGATATGTGACCTCAAAGATTTATGGGGTGAGAGGGAACCCGCCCGGAGCTGACAGCAGAACCTCTGTCCTGCAGTGTGATTATGGGTGAGCCACTCCCTCCTGGGCTGCCATTTCTGGTTCGTAAAACAGACAGGAAGAGTCCTCGGCCTGCCCCTCACTGCGTGTTGTGGGCTTCCATGAAGCAGAGGGCGCCAGTCTGTAGGGAAAACTAAAGAGCTGTCTGCGCGCCCCCTGACTCCATTAGGTCTTCACTGTCCATAGTGAGGAGTGCCACTCCATTTCACAGACATGCCCACATGGTCCTGGCTGCCCCGCTGGGTTAGTGGTCATGATGGGACAGACACCTGACTTCCTGAGGCCCAGTTGCCACTGCCTCAGTGCCCGCCCTCTGGTCATGTGCATCCTGTGCTGTTTCCTCCTGGGAGGAGATGACCCAAGAGAAATGGCAGGGAGGGGCTCTTTTTCCATTTCTGGGGGCGCCCAGCGGAGGTGGACCTACAGAGGACAGCTGTGGTCAGGGGTGAGAGAGGCTCAGGTCACCCATTCCTGCTGGAAGCATGGGGGTGGGAGCAGAATCTGCCCTTGGCTACGGTCCCAGTCCCACTTTCTGCTGGACACATGGAGGATGTGGGCTGAGGAGCGGCCAGGCCTCGCCGTGACCTGCCCCTGTTGCTGCCACTCTGTTGGCTCAGTGTGGGAAGGACTGCTGCTAGATCCAGCCCAGCACCACACCCGGGGCTCCCAGGAGGACTGGCCCGGACTGCACAGCCGGAGAGCCGCTCCCAGAGCCCAGCTCCAGGCCCCGGCTCCACTCGGTGCAGAGTGTCTGGCAGGGAGAACCCTGGGCACGGTGGGTGCTGGCAGCAGCACTGCCCGCCCAGTATGCAGGAACTGATGCAGGCTGAGCCCAAGGCATATGAGCACTGCGCAATCCTCTTGGAGAAGGGTGAAGGGAATTGTGTTTTATTTGGGCAATAGCATAGTAGATGGGAGACAGAAGCATCTTAATCCTAAAGGGGTATGTGCTCAATATCAACAACAAAATGGCAACATCCTATATAATAAAGATATAATATGCAAATTGACCGTCACTCCAACACACAAGATGGCTGCCCCCATGTGGACATAAGATGGCCATCACAAGATGCCCAGCAGGGGAGGGCAGTTGTGGATGATCAGGTCAGCATGGGAGGGCAGTTGGGAGGAACCAAGCCTGCAAGGGAGGGCAGTTGGAGGCAATCAGGCCTGCAGGAGAGGGCAATTAGGGGTGACTGCGCTGACAGGAGGGCAGCTGGGGGAGACTCAGGCCTGCAGTGGAAGCCAGTTGTGGGGAACCAGGCTTGCAGGGGAAAGCAGTTAGGGTTGACCAGGCCTGCACAGGAGGGCAGTTGGGGGCAATCAGGCCAGCAGGGTAACAGTTAGGCATCGATCATGCTGGCAGGGGAGTGGTTAGGGGGTGATCAGGCTGGCAGGTAGAAGCAGTTAGGGGCAATCAGGCAGGCAGACAGATGAGCAGTTGGGAGCCAACAATCTTGGATTGTGAGAGGGAACCCAGATTGGAGAGGGTGTAGGCTGGGCTTAGGGACACACACCCCCATGCACGAATTTCGTGCTCTGGGCCTCTAGTATTCTTATATACTCCTTCCTCTGTGTCAGGCATCGTACTAGCATATTATGTGTAGTAACTTGTTTAAACCTCATGACAATTTAGGAGCTGGTAATGTTTATTATTCCCATTTTACAAAAGGGAAAATCAAAGTACAGGAAGGTTAAGCGATTTATCCAAGGTCACACAGCTGCTAAGTGGTTGAGCTGGGATTTGAGCAGCCTGGGTTCAAAATACCCTGATAGTCCGGGTCTCAGGCAGTGTGCACAGTGCTTGGCCACTCTGCCTTCTGGAGGCAGCGGGAGGCAGCATTTTATAGCTCCCAGGTTTCCGGTTGAGATTCTTCTTCGGCATGAAACCAGCCACTTCTCACATGTGGTTCATTTGGGGGCTCCTCGCACCAGGCCTGAAGCAGAGGGTCCTCCTGTTGCCTCCTCACTTTTCAGCTGAGACAGACTCTCCCAGGCCTTTGTCATCTCCCACCCCATGTCCTCCCCCTTCACCCTCCCTCCAGGGCCTCATCTCTCTGCGTGAGTCTGGAATCTGGAACCCTGGTCCCCAGGTGCAGGCAGGAGTTCCCACCATCCTGACCACCACACTTCCCTGGGCAGTGGTCCCAGGACTTCGTTTGGGAGATGAAAGAGGAAGATCAGAGGGTAGGAGGGTGTGGCCTGGGGTGGGGAGGCAGGAAGAGAACAGCAGCGTCCCCCAGGAGCCCTCGTGGGATACTGTGGGAAGGCCGCGTGGGCAGACACCATTAACGTGAAGACTGAGGCCAGCCCCTGAGCAGAGGGAACCCAGGGCTGCAGCCAGCCTCCCAGTTTAAATGAACTTGTTTCTCTCAGCTGCTTGCCTTCGAGTCCCCATTTTGGCGAGGCTCACCCATGGCTCTGTAGGTCACAAAACCAGGGTCACAGGACGTGGTTGTAGGTTTTGTTTGATGAAGCACCAGTCTCTGTACACCTTCGTGATGGAATTTCTCTCAGGCTAATGCCCCAGGGGCTAGGTCCCTGCCCTGGAGAGATGGGGAGCTGCTGGCAGGTTTAAAGGTCACAGCAGGTCTCAGGTATTACCCTGCTAGTTCTGGCCTCAGGCACAGCATGCCCAGTGCCTGTCCCACTCTCCCGTCGTTTGCATATTGGGTTATCCAGCTGTGATTCGTTTCAATCCCGTAGTCATGTGTTTGCATAGCCTGTGGCAGGCATTGCTCTGGGAACTGGAGTGGCGAAGTGAACCCTTCGGATCCCAGAGTGGCCCTCGGGGCTCCTGCTCTTGCTGTAGAACACCACAGCGAGAGCAGGAGCCCCAAGGAGCCCCAGGTAGCCACTGAGCCCCACTGTCCACCTGCACTGCCTCTGGGGATGCAATCGGAGAGGTCCTCTTGTTTTGCCCAGTGTGGGTTGCTGGGAGGCGGGTCTGGAGACCGAGAGAAAGGATAGGACACACTTGTCATAATTCAGGGGAGAACAGACACAGCAGCAGAAGGTGACTGGGACAGAAAAGAAGCTGGAGGGATAGACTGCACAGACGCAGCCCATGATGCTCTGAGGGTGGGGCAGGAAAGGGCATGATCCTGGAGTGGCTGAGGTGCTCCTGGAATCCAGTGGCCACGGCACAGACACCTGAGGCAGGGGGAAGGGGCGGAGCCCAGCATGGATGCCTGGTTCTTCCATCCTGACTCCCAGTGAGGCCCTTCAGCTGCCAGGCCAGACTCCCACCCTAGGAATGGGACCCTCATGCTCTGCTGCCATTTGTATGGATTTAGTTAGTGGATGGTATGGAAGCATTTGAAAAGATGCCATTCGTGTTTTTCATTGGCAGTGAACCCTGGTTGCGTGCTCCCAGGACCTATTTCCACCCGCCCCACTCTCCTCCCCCCTCCACCAGGGCACAGCTTGAGAGGGCCATGCCTGGCAGGTCGCCTCTTGGGTACCCAAGTCCTGTCCATCCTGGCTCTTGGAAGCCGCTCCCTCTCTCACTCACACACACTGTTCCTCTGTCCTGCAGCAGCCTGTTAGCAGCTGGGATGCTCGTTGATGCAACATGCTTTTGTTTCATTTGCCTGAGGCGTCCCCATGCGGCAGCACCTTTGATAAGCCTCCTGTTTGCCCCCCATGTCCAGGTCTCTGCCCTCCTCCTGGATGGCCCACTGCCACTCCACCCCTTCCTGATGCCCAGGCCTCACTGGAAAAGAGCATCCCAGGCCAGCTAACCTCCCCCTGCTCGCCTCACAGGCAGAGCTGCCTTTTTTCCTGTGGCCGTGATGGCTGCCTCTGGTTTCTGGCCCCTTTCCAAGCCTGAGTGCAGCCTGGGAGGGACAGTCTCCCGCACGTACCAGCCAGTTTGTCCCTTCGATGCTCTGGCTTTCAGACCCCAGCCTCTGTCTCCCCTCAACCCCCACCTGCTCCCTGTCTGCTGGCTAAGAGCTGCTCTAGAAAACACAGCTCCACCTCCCTACCTGGAGCCCCAACAATTCCCACATCGGGAATGCAGGCTCCTCCATCCAGACTCCTCCATCCACTGCCTCTCAGAAATGTTGCCCTGGCCCTGGTCCATCTGGTCAGCCCAGCCTGGGCGGCTGCTCTGCCGGAAGCTGCAAATACAGAGGCAAATGCAAAGCTGGTCGCTGTCCCCAAGGAGGGCACACCAGGACCTGCCAGGGCTAAGACTCCCCAGGGCTCCACTGCAGACCTGCCCTCACTCTTTCATCTCTTTGTTGTTGTTTCTTGTCCTTAAAGGACACTAGTGTCTGCAGGCTACAAGGCAGGTTGGGAGGGGGCTGGGGGGGAGGAGCAGGAAGATCTTGAGGTTCTCCCATGGTGCCTTCCCTCAGACCTGTGGCCTGCACCCCTCGACTCTCAGTCCCAGAAATCACTTCCATTTCACTTCCAGAGGAACTTATGGTGCCTTAGCCGTGGTGTCCTCTGGTATAGAGTCCCTAGACACCCAGGAATGGAAGCTGCGCCACCCCTGGTCCACACCCCACCGTTTCCCATCCCTCTGGTGCATTCCACACATGGCACAGCATCTGCTATGAGGCACGTGCTGCTGGCAAGTGCCCGTCACTGTTTACCTCAGTGGCAGATCTGGAGTGGACCCCAGTGTCCCTTGGGGTTTCCTCAACAGGCTAGAGGGATGTGTTGGCAGTGGGAACATCACAGGTCAACCATCGTGTCTTCTCCCTCCCTGGAGTCCTCTCTCCCTTCCACTGACCCCTCGGGACTCCTGCTTCCCCAATGGACGTGGCCTTCTGGAATTTGGCTGCTAAAGGCCAGGGCTCAGGATGGTGCCAAGTGAAAACCCGGGCCTGGGTGTGGCTGTTCTGGACCCTGAAGAGCCTGACCCTGCCCACCCCACTCACAGTGCTGCAGGGGGTCCTAGTCATCTGCCTGGGGCCTCGCACACACTGAGGCCCCCATCACCTGGGACTTGCAGAGCTCACGTCTACCCAGTTCACGTGTCTCTGTGCTCTGCCATGTGGTCACAGTGCACAGAGATGCCAAGGCCCCATCTGTCCTGGTGGTCACTCATCTACCAGCCAAGGTTGGTAACACAAATGGCCATTGTCACAAGCCCACGTGTAGCACTGACCGTGTTGCTTGGCGCTGCTCCTGCGCTTCTCTCCGGTAACTTGGCTTCTCCTTACAACTGCGTGGGAGTGGAGTTACCACCACCCCGTTTTAGAGGTGGAGAAACTGAGGCATAGGATGGTTAGATGAGTTGCTGAAGGTGCCACGTGGGTGGCAGAGACAGAGCTGGGATCAGGTCTTGCAGATCCATTCTAGAGGCGGTACCTCCCCAGCTTTCCTGGTGTTAGGTGATGCTGTGGTGGCTGTTGGGTTGAGGGGCTGTTATCTGGGGCTTTTGTGGTCTCTGCCCATCCTCCCTCCCTTTCTCGGGTACCCTTGCAGTTGGTTGACAACAGTCATTATGGCTCAGGTCCACTTGCTGAGGTATGCAGCTTCTATTGAGCCTATTTCACAGATGGAGAAATTGGAACTCCACATGGTGAAGCAGCTTGAGTGGCAGGACACAACTTCTAAGTCCCTCCTGAGGGACTCCAGAGCCTGGGCTCCTAGCCCTGCTCCCCACAGCCTGTCCTCTGTGTTCCCCGCCCCTCTCCTGGTGTTGTGGCACTGGTGTTCCTCAAGGCTTCTTTGACACCTTCTGGAGCGGCCTGGGATGGCTTCCTCTCATTCACAAGGCACCTTATTGCCTGCGGGAAACTGCATATGCACGTGTGCCTTCTGCTCTCTGGAGAGCGCACACAGCGTTTTCAAGGACTGTGTGCTCCCTATGTACCAGACACTGTTTTAACCACCTGATGCATGTTAGTGTTATACCCATTCAACAGATCAAAAAACTGAAGCCCAGAGAGGTTCTGTAAGTTGCCCGAGATCACGTAGTTCTCAGTGGTGGAGCTCACAGGATGAGGGAAGGATGGCTCCCCAGGCAGTAGGAGGGACACTCCTGGCCCTGTCTGCATGACTAATGTCCCCCTGAAATTCTTATGACCATTGTGCTCTGCACACCACACCAGGCCTTCCCACCTCCCTCTCTATCCCGGGACTTTTCATGCCCGGTATTCCTCCCCTGTCCAGCGAGTGCCTGGAGCAGAGACACACAGGACAGCCAGATCTGGGGCACATGCAGACACCCTCCCAGAGCCCTGGACACCCACCCCACTGGGCTGTCTGTGTGTGTGTAATCTCTACCTGCCTCTGTCTGCCAGTCCTGCTGCTTCTGACAGCACCCAGACTCCCTGTCTGGCTTCAGATTCCCACACGTTGTCATTCACTAGCATTTGCCTCAGAACAGCCTGTGTTGGCTTAAGCCGTGATGACAGCATGCACTGGGTCCGTCTGCCATGCATCTCCTCACCCTGATGCATCTCCGCGCCATGTGTCTGCCGGAGGGAGGGGGGGTAAGGGGGAGCTCTGTGCTCTGTGCTCAGGCCAAGGAGTGAGGGTGGTGCTTCCATGCTCCCATCCTGTACCTCTTAGTTGTAGGAACGTGGCTGCCCTGGCATTTTGTGTTGTGCACTGGCTGCCTGATGCACACATCCCATCTGTCACAGCATCCTGAGCCATACCACGCCACCAGCCTCCCTTCATTTTGTCCCCTTTAAGGAAAAACGCTCCATTAGTGATAGGAAGATGAGGGCGGTCCTTGACCAAGCAGAAGGGTGGCCTGTGTCGTTGGAGGAAAGCTCTGAATGCCTCCTGCATGGCTCGGTGGCCCCCAGGAGGAGCGAGGGCTGGGAGGGGCAGGAGGGGCGGGAGGGCAGGGCGGGCAGCGGCGCACCATCTGTGCCGTCCTTTGTGCTGGCAGCTGAGCAGTCCCTGCATCGCTGTGATCCAGCGCCTCGTGCTTGGCGTGCAAATGAGTTTCCAGATGCCCAGTGCCCCCCACACAAAGAAGCAGTAACTAGGGTCCTGGGAGAAGAATGGAACAATCTAGAAATTCATTTCTGTTTGTGAATAGCTGCTCCTCCCTCCCCCCAGCTGCGGCAGACCTGTGCTGGGCACCCGCTCTAGAGGCATTTGCCTCGGTTTCTGAGCAGACACAGGCCAGGGTAGGGGGCTTCTCTCCAGCGCTCTCCTCCCTGTTCATTGGTGGCAAGATGAACCCCCAGAAAGGGGGACACAGCTTTTAAGACACAGCTAGCCCATTGGCACCCCAGCCTGGAGAGGGACACAGTACTCTACTGGGAGGGGGCGCACGCTGGGTTGTGGCCCCCACGGGCATCTTTGTGCACAACACAGCTGAGAAGACATGCCCAGCAGCCCTGGTGGGACCCCTCATCTTCCTGCCCCAGCCCGCCCATGGGAGCAGGGGCACCTCTCGCCCTGGCAGCTCACAGCAGGACTGGATGGGCCGATTGCTTCTGCTGATACTAAAACCGCCTTCTGGACCCTGCCCACTCAGTGAAAGGCAGGAAAGAACCTGCTGCTCCCCAAATGCCGGGCCCCACTTGCTCCCCACTCCTGATGGAGCTTGCCTGGGCCACAGGGAGGGCCAGAGCATGGCAGAGTCTCAGGTAGTTCCCAGCCCTGCTGATGGGGGACCCTACTCAGGTTCTAAGCAGTTTGAAGTGGCAGCTGCCAGGTCACTCCGGGCGTCTTTCCCCAGTGCCGGCTGAACATGGGAAATGGTGGACTCAGCCGAGGTCTTCGATTCCGTCCAAGGGGCTGGAGGCCATGCTGCTTGGTGTTTGCCTTCTGAAGGGTTTCATCTCCTCCCCACGTTCTGGTCTCATGTTAGACTCTATCACTGGGCAGGGGCACCAACTGTGTGTGTGGCCCTTGCTGGTTTCTGTGAGTGAGTGACTTCGCCTGCCTGAGCCTCAGTTGTCTCATCTGTAGAATGGGGATAATGGCTGACATCCTGGATCACATGAGGCAGATTTAAGGAAAGGCCACAGAAGCATGTTGCACAGCGTTCGGATGGGAGACCCTAGAAATGAGGGAGTGGACTCTGTGTCCAGCCAAGTGGTTGAAGCAGTCCTGGGTTCAAAAGGTCGCTGTCCACCTGGTCTGGTTGACTATTTCCAGAGCTATCAGATCAGTCTAGGGAAGTGCTTGTGGCAGGAATGGGGCATGGCTGGGGTATGGTACCCCCCCAACCCCCAATGCTGTTGGCTTCTGCACAGTCTCAGCAGTTCCCCCGTCTGCTCCTCACCACAGCCCTGGGAGGAAATCAGGGCAAGAGTCATGTCATCACTCTTCCCTCTGCAAGCAAGCTGAGGCCCAGATAGGGTCTGTGAGCTCCCTCAGGTCACACAGCAAGTTGGTGACAGCTGAGCCCTCCTGACTCCGCCCTCCCTCCCCAGATCTCGCCTCCCTCTTGCACTTGGGAAGGACTGATCAGAATGCTGATCCTGAGGGAGCTTTCTGCCCCTGGTGGCCACACGGGGACAGTGAAGGATGAAAGAAAATGGGCACTTTTCCACTGTTAATTCGAGCTGCTTTTCTCCTGATTTTCAGGGCCTCTCTAAGGCTGGATGTGGAGGGTTCCCATGTGTTCCTACCTTTGGTGCCCTTGGGAGACTCTGGTTTAGTTCCCTTGGGCAGTCCTCTGGCCTGGGAGTCTCTCTCTTCTCCAGCCTTGTGCCAGCAGCGTAGGGTGTCTCAGGTGTGACCAGAGCTGTGCACACACCTGCTCAGGGGAGCCCGTGGTCGGGAGTGGTGCAGGCACTCCTGGGCTTGTCCACAGGCTCCAGGAAGGCTTTGTTTCAACCTTGTGGTTTGGGCTCCACCCATGGGGAGAAGCCATGTCCAACTGCTTATCCAGAGTCTGGGGTTGGGCTTCACTGAGACATTTGGGGGCAGCTGGCAGTGCTGTTTGGCTCCCCCTGGCCTCCCCTTGGCATCATCTCTGCTGTCTCCTCCACCGTCTTGACTCTCTTCTTTGCCATTTAAGTCGGCCCTCTGAGCTGCTCCTATAGTCACAGGCGCTTTTCAGGGGGGTGTTAGTCCCACTTTACAGGTGAGAACACGGAGGCCTCCTGAGCAGGCCTAGTGACTCTTCTGGTGTCACACAAAAGTGGGGAGCATTGCTAACACTGGGAGGGTGAGGTGGGGCAGGCATGTCACGGTGGTGGCCGAGGTGACACTAATTGTCCTCTCTGTCCTTGCAGCCCTGCTCTCCTCCTGGTGCGAGGAGCTCGGCCGCCTGCTGCTGCTGCGACACCAGAAGAGCCGCCAGAACGACCCCCCTGGGAAACTCCCCATGCAGCCCCCCCTCAACTCCATGAGCTCCATGAAACCCACTCTGTCGCACAGGTGAGCGGGCAGTGTCCCCAGGGCGGAGCCAGGGGCTGCTTGGGTGGTAGGCAGGCTTGGCCTCGAGGTTCAGGAGGAGGAAGGTGGCCAGGCCGACTGTCAAGAGGCTGCTCAGAGGACAGCCTGCATAAGGCGGCTGGGACTGCACGGGTCGGTGGAAAAACTCCTGTCGGTGGACCTGCGCAGTCCAAACCCTCGCTGTCCAGGGTGAACTATACTTTCATGGGGAAGGTCCACGCCGGCTGTGACCCTCCTCCTCCACACCTGTACCGAGTGACACGGGGGAAGCAAGCTCCTTTTGTCTTTTCGTAAAGAGACAGTGGGCCAGGTTCGCGTGAGGGCTTGGGATGTTCGGGATTTGGTTCTAGGAGGTGCCTGGCTATTTGAAGATTCAGGTCCTGTTTGAGGGTTCTAAGGACAAGCAGACAGGAGAGGGTGAGGAATTCCCGAAGCTTAGACGCCCAGGCTGTTTTGGGAGACTGTGACTTGGGTTTCTGTAGCTCAGGTAATGCAGTCACGCCCATTACAGGCCACAGAGGGCAGAGGTGGGTGCCATGCACCAGGCTATGGTTGGGGCCAGTGTCTCCAGGCGAAGCCATGGTGCTGCCAGCACCCTGAGGAGGTGTCAGCAAAGGTCAGTCGCTGCAGCCCCGAGGCATCCCTGAGGTGAAGGCGGCCAGGAAGAACCTTGAGTACCCACAGGCTTGTGTAGAGCTTTAGGGTTTGGGAAGCAGCATTTGGACTCGCTCTCTGTTGGTTTTGACTATGGAGCTGTAGGAGGTCAGAGCCCTGCCCAGGAGAAGGAACCTGGAGAGGCCAGCCCAGGGCAGGAAGGGGCTCCGGCCTGCGACCAGGCAGCAGGACCCCTCCCAGCCCCTGCACTGTGAGCCGGACTTGACGCCAGCAAGCATTTCTGTCTTTTGCTCCCAGATTTTTAATGAGTGGTTAAAAAAGCCAATTGTGATCAACACATTGTCCATATGCAAATCAGTGCTCCAAAGGTAATTAAAATCCAAATAAATCTCATTTACACTCTTAATTTGATTACTTGAAACTGGGCAGGGCGTTCTTGCTCCCTTCGAACCTGGGCAGTATGCTAGTGATCCTCTTGAACCTGGGCAGGGTGATGGTGCTCTCTTTGAGTCTGTACAGGGCACTGGTGCTGCCCTTGAACCTGACAGGACACTGATGCTCCCCTCGACCTGGGCAGGGTGCTTGTGCTCCCTTCTGCAGCAGGTTGGGCCATAGGCCCAGGAGCCAGGCTGCCAGGTGTCGAGTTTCAGCTCTGCCATCTTCTAGCTGGGTGACTTTGGAGGAGTTCCATAACCTCTCTGTGCTTTAGTTTCCTCATCTGTAAAAGTGGAAAAGCAGCAGCATAAGACCTACATGCTCATCACCAGGCCTGTACACAGGGAGCCCATTGGACTAGGTGTTATTCTCCCAACCCCAACCTGGTGACATCTGACTCTAATGTGGTCATTCATGGTCAGCTAGCAAAGACAGGATCTTATTCCTTTGGTCATATCACACCACCTTCACCATTTTAACTTTTTGCACACCTACCTAAAAGCTTAGTTTGTAATTAACCCTTCTTCTTGCCCCCAGAAATTTATTTTTTAAAAGAAACATTAAGTGAAAGGGAGATTTGATGGATTTATAAATCCTGCTCCATTGGTTCCAGGTTGTCAAAATGCAAGGATCTTTTCCTTTCCTCCTTCCTATTGAAAAGAATTTAAGACCCTCCAATATGCAGTTAGCTGCGCTAGTTCCTCTCAGCTTCACCGCAGGGAGGAAAGAAGCCCTAGTAATTGTGATGATGGAGAGCGCTGTTAATGGTTCCCCTAAATTAAAGCAGGTGGGAGCTTTGGCTCCTCACTGCCTTGTGTTTTGTTAGTGATAACACTACAGCCTCGCAGAGATGGGGCCAGTGGAGGTGGATCGGGGAAATTCATTAGGGTCTGATAATGCTCTTAATGGAAATTCGTTATTTCTCCCAAATAAAGTGGCTGTTAAAAGTGCAGAGGAAGAAATAACTCAGCCCTCCTCCTCTTCCCTCCTTGAAGGTCTGCAGACACTGCCACGGGAGGTACCCAGGAACCAGAAATCATCCCTCCCTCTTCCTGGGCTTGACTCATTTCCCACATTTAGCAAACACTAGTCACTGCCCATGGAGCTGGCAAACACACCTATGAGCCATCTACTCTAACTGCAGTGTGAAGAGCTCTTTATAACATAAATGAAAAATGTGCTAAGGGAACGAGGAAAATTCTTTTGGTTCTGTTTAAGAGAGTCACAAAAGGAAGTATCCAGGCCAGGCTTTGAAGTATAGGTAGGAGGTAACTAGACAGAAAATGGAAGACAGAGGAACACTAAGAGGTTTGGAAGATATGTCCAACAGTCAGGAATGATAACACCTCTTCCCATGGATAGCATATTTCCAAAACTTCCAAGCTCCTTTATTGTATCATCTTTAAGTGAATATAGGTGCTTACAGGGCAGTCAGGCTGGCGAATGGGAGAGAATGTAAGTACAGTTGAACAGGGGCTGTCTGCCAGGCACTGTGCTAAACTTTACCTTATTTGGATGTTTCATCCTTGCAGAGTGTTAGTCCCACTTTACAGATGAGAAAGTTGAGACTGACTTAAGTAACATGTCCCAGATCATAGAAATCACCAGTACCAAAGCCAAGGCTCCCGAAAAAGTTAAGTTCAGACCCCAGATAGGTAAGCACTGTCCTGCAAGGTCTCCCTGTGCCGTTTGAATTTTAACTTCAAAAATGTTAAGTCAAGAGTCCTTGAATATTTGCCAGAATACTGAGTACAGGCCAAAGCTAGTGATTTAATGTAAAAAGTGTTGTTTTCCTGGGACACTATTTGGGTTTTCTCTGCAGCCTGTCTTTGAGGCCAAACTTTATAGATCCTCTATCCCTTTATGCCAGGTGGCTTCCCAAAAAATGACGTCTCGGGAAGCCCCCCGAAGCTGTCCCTTTCTTGGTCATCCTCGCAGCGCGTGCCTCCTTGCATTGTAACCAACTCTGTAGGAGCAGCTTTGCTTACTGGGTCCTAAGTTCCCTTAGATGGAGGGATGGGTGGGTCCACTGCGTCCTGGCCCTTGAGCTCTGGGACCCAGTGACCCTCAGCTCCTAAGAGCTGCTTCCATTGAGCTCACTTTAAGGAATTAAACAAGTTCTAAGTGAAAGTCACTTCACATTGTCTCTGTGTATGGAAGCCACTGGATACATCATAACAAGAGCAACAATAACCGCAGCCAACAGTTTTAGGGTGCTGAGATGTGCTGGAGTCAGTCATTTTTGCCTTATACATGTGGGTTCACTTAATCCTCATTGACAACCTCTGGAGGGAGGGACAGTTACCATCCCCATTTTACAGGTGACACTAAGGCACAGAGAGAGTAGTGGCTTTGTTCACCTGCCTCTGTCCCTCTTTATGGAGGGCAGGACTGCCCACTTCCTGAGTGCAGGTGCCTCTGGCCACAAGCACATGTAGGTGGTCGGCAATCAGACGTAATGCACAGACGCTTTCATTCGTTCCTGGCACCCATGGAAGATGAACATGGTTGGTGCTGTTTCTCCCTGGCACTTTGATTAGCAAGGGCTCCTCAATCCTGTGCGGGTGGGAAGGCATCTTGCCAGGAACAGGGAGCCCGAAAACTCCGAGCTCCTAGGCAGGGGGGCTCATGCAGACCCCAAAAGCAGGAGGAGTAAGTGGACATGGCCAGGCCTTCCTAAAGAAAGGGGCCTTTGGAGGAGGAGCATCAAGAGGATGAGTGGCATTTTTCAGGGTGAGAACGAAGCATCCAACTGAAAAGAGGTACAGAGGTGTGGGAAAGCAGCTAGCTGCCCTGTGTGTTAGAAGGCGCTTGGCAGGAGAACACCGCTGAGATTGCACGCAGCTCCTGGCACAGGTGCCTCTGCAGGAGTAACAGGATTTGAGGCCATTTTGGCTGCAGGACTGTGGCTGGGGACAGCTCAGACCAGAGGCCGGGTCATGCTGGATCAAGGATGTGCAGAGCGGGGCAGGATTACTAAGCATGGGGTTCTCGGAATCTGGAGGCTCTGGCCTGGGCTGAGCGTATCTGCTGGTGAAATAGGACTTGGCCAGGAGGAGGATAGGAGCCTTGGGACACCACTCCACACACACACACACACACACACACACACACACACACACGCCTTATCTTTGTCACCCTCGGCCCCTTCTCATCCTGTAGGGCCCAGGAGCTTGGCTTGTCCTTAATCCTTGAGCACAGGGCCTGGGCAAGCCCCAGTGATGATGTCTGGTCTGGGCAACGGCATCGGCAGGGCTGAGTGCCGCGCCTGTGGGGGCGAGAGTCTTCACTGTGACAGCAGGAGCTGTCTCCCCAGGAGATGAGTCACAGCCGTGTTGGTGCGGCTGCCACTTCTGCTTCGGCAGCAGGTGCAAGTGGAGGCGAGCAAGTCCCCGAGACCACCCCTGTGTGTACCCGTCTCCTCCCCAGGGTGTGCACAGCAGCCTGCCAGCAGGGCTCGTGCATATGCACACATACGTGTCCCTCATACACATGCTTGTCCACTGGTGTGCGCCTGGGCTCTGGGGGAGCCTACCAGCCAGATGGCGGAATGCCCAGTTTGGGAACATTGGCTAAGTTTGCTTCTCACTGAGTTTGGGGTAGAGGGGGCGAAACAGGAAGGAGCCGGTTTCCGCCCACAAGGCCCACCCACGGAGCGGCAGGCAGGCAGCCTGAGCTGTTTGTGGGCCTGTGAAGGATCCTAGTGAGCTGGGGCCTCCCCACTGAGGTGGTGAGGCAGCAGCTGCTGGCCTCTGGGGCTCGCAGGGGCTTTACTTCCTCAACCTGCCAGGTGCCATAGCAGACCTCAGCCTGTTGGTGGGTGGAGCTTGTGGGGCAGGAGATCTTGGGGAGAGAGGACAGACCTGGCTTGTGCTCTGGGCAGTTGCTGGGGGTCCTGAGTTCCATCCAACCACACCTAGGACGGGGGCCCTACATGAGAGAGAGGGTCCAGCGGTTTCCTCTTTGGTGTTGGGCAGGGTTACTAAGAGTGGGGTTCTCAGATCCCAGGCGCTCGGGCCTCCCTCTGAATGGCAACCATATATGGACAGAGGAGGGCAGTACTTCCCAGTGGGCAGCCAGAAAGGCTAGGGACCTCGGCCTGGACAGCAGAGGTTCTTCCGGCCTGCCGCACTGCGGAGCAGGCTCTTTGCTCACTTTTCTGTGCTTCTTCCCCCGCCCGGGTTCTCTGGGTCCCCAGTCAGCACCCCCAGGTGTACTGTGAGCTGTCTGTCCCCTTTGGCCTGTGCCTCTGGGCCACAGCCCTCTCCGATGACCCCTACGGTGTGTGTCTGGCCAGCAGGGAGCCGGCAGGAGGACTGGTCCCTGAAAGCAGCTCCTCTCCCCCAGTTCTCGACCCGCTGTATTCCCTTGGAGTCATGAGTATGCCAGAGTCTGGGTCACTTTCCAGCTCAGAAAGCCTCTGTCTGCATTCTCCTCTGACTCACCTCAGGCGCACTGCCAAGGCCCGTGTTGTTCGAGCCTACCTGACCCACAGTGAATGTGCACATCACTCCGTGGCCCAGGGCGCATCTACACTGTCAGTGAAATCAAGACATAAGGTCAAGGACAGCATTCAGCCTTACCGAGTGATCTCGCTTGATTGCTTTGTTTTGGTCCCTCTTTTTTTCCCAGCACCCGTTTTATGTCATGACCCGCTCGTGTTTCTGACCAGCATCTGGAAAACACTGAGGGGGTGGGGGTGCGGGTGGGGGAGGGTGCCATTCTTAGGCCCACTTTTACAGATGAGGATGCTGAATGCATCACGCTCGGAAACGTGCACCAGGTCCCTGAGCCAGGAAGGGTCAGGACCAGGACTTGTACCCAGGCTACCAAAAGAGGCAGGGCAAGAGGAGAGGGGATGGAGTGGGGTTGCTCTCTCACCAAGAGGTTGGGACAGGCCTGCCAGGGAATGACTGGTGAGCAGAGATAAGAGAAGCCCAGGCCAGGCAAGGGAAGAGCAAGCATGGGCACACAGTGACACAGTCCTGCCCTTCAGCCTGAACACCTCTGCAGGTGCCCACCCGACTCCACCCACACTGCCAAGGGCTCCACCTGGCAAGGAGCAGGTGCAAGACCCCCCATGCCTGTGGCACAGGACAGCACTCCCTCCTAGAAGACCTGGCCTCCAGGTGTGAGGGAAGGTCTTTGTCTTCTGCTGACTTCCTGCAGTGAAGGCACAAGCCAGACAGAGGCATGAGAGGCCCTCTGCCATGCCCCCCTCCTCCAGCACTGGTCCCCTCCAAGTACCCAGCAGTGCCATCTTGCAGGCCTCATTCCCTCTAGAATGCTGTGGGCCAAGGTGGGACCCCAGTTGTGGGCGATCTGCCTTATGTCCTTCCTGGGGCCATATGTCTTGTGTGCAAGGTGCCAGAGAGTCAGTGCAGGAGTGGCTGAAGGACAAAGCAGCCTAGCCTGGCACCCCAGGTCTGGGATCCTGCCAGCCCTCTCTCTGGGACTGTGCCCGGATCCTCTCTCCCCTGAGTCTGCTGGGCCTCACTCTCTGCCTGCACCATGGCCACTAGTAATAAGAAGCCACTGTTGAGCACTTACTGTGTATAGGGCAGGGCCTGACATTAGGTCCTGGCTTCTGGTGTTTGGGGGTTCCTTGAAAAATGTCACCAAACAAGGTGTGTCCTGCTGGGCCTAGTGAGGTGACTGGGAAGACATGGGAACAGCAGGGGCGGGGGGTGTTCCAGGACAGGGGGAGGAAAAGGAGAAGCCCTGTGGGATGTGGTCCAGATAAGTCATTTTGCAGTGTCTGTCTGGACTTTGCCTGGTAACATGGGGGCAATGGAAACCTCTGATTGTGCCCAGTCTTAGGGCTGGAGCTCTTAGCCTGGCGGGTGATGACAGAGGCGGGCGGGAGAGGTGGCCTAGAGCTGTGCTCTGGAGTGGGAAGAACGTGACAGAGGAAGTTCCTTCCAACAGCCATGTGGGCCGGGTGGGCAGGCAGCCCCCCACAAGGGCTGGAGAGGAAGGGGGAGAGTCAGCACTCAGACAGGGACCTCTGCCCTTTTCTGAGAAGGGCCCAGGAAGTTCGGAGGAAAGCTGGTGCGGGGAAGCCAGGGATCGTCCTAGACAGCCACTTAGAGTCCGAGCATGGCTTCAGGGCGCTTAGAGTCAGCCTGCGATCTCTCTCTGCCTCCTCCCTAGTGTGGCCTGTGGACTTCAGGCTCCGGTGACACAGACAGCCTGGGGGCCCCTCTTCAGTGATGGGGGTGGCGGGAGAGGTGGTCACCCTTGCAGTCTGTCACCATTTGAGTTACACCTGTCCTGCACCGCTTCCTTGCCAGGCCTTAGGGATGCAGAACTGCCTAGGCTTGGCTAGGAGCCACAGAGCACGGTGGGATGGTAGGCACGCCCTGGCCTGGTCAGTGTCCACAGCCCCTGAGAACCCCTCTGTCTCCCTTTGCAGTGATGGGTCATTCCCCTATGACCCTGTCCCCTGGCAGCAGAACACCAACCAGCCTCCCGGCTCCCTCTCTGTGGTCACCACTGTGTGGGGAGTAACCAACACATCCCAGAGCCAGGTAAGAGCCTGTTCTGTCCCCACCCATAGCCCCTCCAGGTGGGGCCAGCCCTCGAGCCCTGGGGCCCTCGGGTCACAGGCCAACCCTCCTTGCTATCCCAGGCTCTGCCCAGCTAGAAGACCAGCGTTCAGGGCACACCCAGCTGTGGGCATACCTCCACCCAGGATGGGCTCACACCTGCCTCTGGAGGGCAGCATCTGGCCCCTGGGCACTGCCCCATCCTAAAGCCTTTCTGGGGGAATAGCTTTCATCTCTCAGACAGACAGCAGAGCTTCTTCCCTAGCCCGTGGTTCCTTGGTTGGACAAACAGAAGGACTTCCTGAGTGTTAATGACATCAGGGCTCCAGTGTCTGGGGTCTTGGACCCAGATGACCTGGGTTAGATTTCAGCAAAATGTGAAGCCTAAACTCTGACAAATCCCTAGTGAACCCTGCCTCCCACTCTCGTGCCTTTCTCTTTTGTCCACTCCTTCCTCTCTACCCGCCCCGCCTCACCTCCGTACCTTCTACCATGGCCAGGAGGCCAGCTCAGGGCTAGGGCTGCCCTGGAGGGAATCACCTGGGCTTTGGGCCACAGGGCCCCTCAGCCAGGATTCTGCTGCCCTTCATCCCTGCCAAGTTGGGCTTCTCTTTGCCGTCACATATGCAGCTGCTAGGGCCTCTGTGTGGCCACCCTCTGGGCATCCAGGCCCCTTTGCTTCCCCACCTGCTGCCTGGTGCAGGCCCAGCTCCTCCCTTTCCCACTGGTTGAGGTTTTCTCTGCTGCCTGCTTCCAGCTGGGTTACTCCTCTGGACACAATAGATGCGCCCCCGCTCCCCCCTTTATTCTCCTTTTCCTCTCTTGCCCTCCCTCTGCTTCATTTTCTCCACCGGCCTTTCTCCGTTTCTTCTTTGTTCTCTCCATGCCACCTGGGGTTACTCGCTCAAGTGACAGCCACCCTTTCTGCCCACAGGTCCTCGGGAACCCTATGGCCAATGCCAACAACCCCATGAATCCAGGCGGCAACCCCATGGCGTCGGGCATGACCACCAGCAACCCCGGCCTCAACTCCCCCCAGTTTGCTGGGCAGCAGCAGCAGTTCTCAGCCAAGGCGGGTCCCGCACAGCCCTACATCCAGCAGGGCATGTACGGCCGGCCCAACTACCCTGGCAGCGGGGGCTTCGGGGCCAGGTGAGCCTCAGAGTGCCAGGCACCCTGCTCGTCCCCTCATCCAGGCAGAAGAGTCCGATTTAAGTCCCAGTGCCATGCTTCTTGGCCTGTAGGACGGGCGAGCCCAGGCACCTTTGCCCCTAGCCATTCCATCAGATGCCCACGGCAGCGGGGTGGCATAGTAACAGCTATCAGGCCCATTGGGATAAGGGGACTCCATTCCTCAAAATGTGCCTCCTCCTCACACCTGTGCATGTGGGAAGACACTGAAAGCTAGATCAGGGGAGTTCAAGGGCAGCTTCAGACGGGGCTGGAGCGCTCAGCCTGCTGCTTACAGAGGCCAAGCTGTGCAGAGACTTATAGTCCTCGTTTCACGGGAAGGGGAAAGGGCAAGGAGGTGCTCCGGGGACATGGGTAGGGTGGAGGTGCCCCATTTCTCCTCTTGCTGCCCTGCTCTGTCCAAGACCACCTTCCTGACCTCACCTCTCCCCAGCTCCGAGGGCTGACCGCAGCCCTGCCGGGTACCAGCGCAGCAGGTGGTTAAACGCAGGTGCCATACACACCTGAAGCTGAATCGCCAGCTCATCCATGACTGGAGGGCTCTGGGCGTGTTGCTCAAGTTCTCTGAGATTCCACATCCTCCTCCAGGGCTGAGCAAGTGGACAAGGTGCAATGATTTAATGCACATGCCAGTGAGCATCAGCCACGTTGAGCCAGGGCTCCAGGAACACAGCAGCTCAGTGGTCGCCAGGCAGCATGAATGGCTGCTGACCCACAAGAGGCTCCTGTCCCCTCTGGCCTCTAAGTCTAGACACTTTCCCCACTGTGAGCAGAGGGCAGGAGGGCCTGGAATGGTCCCCATTGTCTCCCTCCCAGCCCAGGACATATCTAACTCTTCCCTTCTCTCCTCACAGTTACCCCGGGGGTCCTAATGCCCCCGCAAGCATGGGCATCCCTCCGCACACCAGGCCGCCTGCTGACTTCAGTCAGCCGGCCGCCGCTGCCGCCGCAGCTGCAGTGGCAGCAGCAGCAGCCACGGCCACAGCAACAGCCACTGCCACTGTGGCAGCCTTGCAGGAGACACAGAATAAGGATATAAACCAATATGGACCGGTAAGGGCCCCTCTAGTCCTGGTCCAGTCTCACCCAGCCAGCTCGGCAGAGAGCCCCCGAGACCACCCCTGAGTTGGGGTGTAGGTACCTGTGGGGCTGTGTATGCTGAGGGAGCTGATCGTGTCAGGGTACATTGGGTTTTCGTGGGAGCACATGGAGATTGTGTTAGAGTGTGGATGTGTCTGGTTGGGTGTAGTGTGTGTGTCTGCATATGGGCACAGGTTCCATATTGTTCTCTGGGCCCCTACTCCACAAAGAGGGGCTCCGTGTCTAGCACAGATTTGTCACCAGCTTGTCCCCTCGGTGCCTCTGAGGGCCATTGCTCTCCTAGTCAGCAACTATGAATTCTGCCCAGGCCCTAGCTCTGCCCTCCTGACCTTTAAAAGGGACCAAGTAGGGTTTGAGGAGGGGGCAGCCCCCACAGGAATGCAGGACAGGTATTGGGGTGAGGACAGCAGGGCTAGTGGGCGGAGGTAGGAACTGGGCCACATCCAGATGGAGGGGTGTATCTCCATTGGGCAAGGACCAAGGGTGGGGCCAGGGCTTCCAGGAAAGGGGCTCCTGCCTCCATCCTCATTCGCCTCCATTCACCCATGTCCTGCCCGCCCCTGCACCCTCTTACCATTTCCTGCCTGCCTCTCCTGGAAATGCTGCCTGTGCATTGGAGTGACCATGCCCCACCCTTAACCCCTTGGGCTGCATCTTTCCTGTGTGGTTTGCAGAGGGCAACAGTGAGCCCAGTAGGCTAGCTGCTCCTTGGGGCCTGGTTACCAGTGGCAACCATACAGGAAAGTGCCCCCCACCCCAAGCCCCCCACCTCCCTACCTTTCCCTCCCTGCACTTTCAATGCATGTGGCATTTTATTCTTTTTTTTTTTCTTCTTCTTCTTCTCCTCCCGTTGAAGGTCTGTTCCTCTTTCCAGATGGGTCCCACCCAGGCGTATAACAGCCAATTCATGAACCAGCCCGGGCCACGAGGGCCTGCCTCCATGGGGGGCAGCATGAACCCTGCAAGCATGGCAGCTGGCATGACACCCTCCGGGATGAGTGGCCCTCCCATGGGCATGAACCAGCCCCGGCCGCCCGGCATCAGCCCCTTTGGCACACATGGGCAGCGGATGCCCCAGCAGACCTATCCGGGCCCCCGGCCCCAGTCCCTTCCCATTCAGAGCATAAAGAGGCCGTACCCAGGAGAGGTGAGTGTGACAACGGGCAGGGGGTTGGCAGGGCTGAAGGAGGGTGGATCCTGGAGCATGAAGACGCAGGGTTGTGGGAAGTACCTGGGAAAGGGATTGACCCCCTTGGAAAACCTGGGCCTAAAGGTAGAGCCCAAGGAGTCAGGGGCTCCTGGATTTAAGCCCAGCTCTGCCATTTACTCCCTGGGACCCCTTGAGCAAGTCTTCCCTGAGGCTCAGCCTCATCACCTGGAGAGGTGGTGGTGCTCCAGCCTCCCTGCGAGGGTTGCTTGTGGGACTTGAGTGAGGAGACATGAGGAGTTTCGCCCTGGGCTGGCATGGGAGGGCCCTTGACAAGCCGTGGCCTCTGTTAGCATTCACATTTGTCTCATGCAGACAGTAGCTGGAACACTTTGGTAAGGAACTATACTTCCATAGGCCTACAGCTCCTGCCCACCCCAGGGATTCCTTCCCCACTTCCTTTCAAGAGTGAGAGGTGAGACAAAAGCTGGGAAATATTAAAGACTGGCCACATCAGAGAAGAGTTTGAAAGGCAGACAGCGTGTTTCCATCAGTAGTCAGCTGCTCCACGGGCTGTCCAGCCAGCTGGGCCCGGGCACATGAAGATTTAGGAAGGTCAGATCCACACCTCCTGCCCCTAGGATCTGAGGCTTCAGCAGGAAAGATAGGGCTGAGCAGGGACCCACATGGGGCTCCAAGTGAGATCAGGAAGGAAGGCCTTCTGGGGGTGTCCCCAGCCCTACAGGCAGCACTCGGACCACAAGCTGGTAGCAAGTGGCCCATCTGGTCAGCTGCAAAAGACACAGGGTCCCCAGAACCCTGGGATGGCGCACATCCCCCAGAAAGCCTACCTTGATTCCTCCTCTGGACAGAGCCCTTCCAAGCATCTCCCAGCGCTCGTCTTGTGTGCCCATTCTCAGGCCAGCTTCACCCCTTTGTCTTGGAACTGTGGCCTTCAGCTGGGGTTCACAGTGCGTTTAAAGCCCTAAGACCGTAAGTCCCTGGAAGGTCTGTGGGGTTCCTCGGCGTTCACCTTAGCTGGGCTAGCAGGTGGCTTGGCCATTGGTGAGGTGTCCTGAGTCCTCAGGGAGAGGTCAGAGGTCTCCAAAAACACCCAGGAGCCTGGGCCAGGCCCCGACATGCCTTCAGGTTGGTGCCAGTTCAGGAGGGGGCCAGGAGGCAATTGGCCCCCAAGATCCTGGCTGTTCTTGGGGGACCCCACACTGTGCTGTTGGCCTCACTCCTGTGCTCAGCCCTCTCAGCCTTCTCTGGGTGCAAACTCCTGTCTTCCCCACTGCCTGGGCCACAGGGGCCTCTGTACCTGGCCAACAGGTCTGCTGCCACCCAAGGTGCTGTCCATGAAAAAGGCAGGGGCTCCCCAGTCGTCAGCCAGACATCGGCCTAGCGCCTGCCCCAGGGCCCCGCTCCCTGCTGTCTTGATTCTTTTTGTTAGATCATCCTCTCCCTAGAACGCTGGGGTGACTCGGTGCAAAGTGCCTGACCCTGGGCTGTGACACTGAGTGACAGACGGCACGGCCTGGCCCTGTCGGGGAAGCTGGCATCAACTTGCACTGGCACACCCCCAGAGTCTGTGAACTGCTGGGTTTCTGGGGTGGGGCTGAGTCGAGCCCCTGTCCCATATAGGATCCCTTCTCTAGCCTGGGGAGCAGGCCACAGCCTCCAGGGGTGTAGTGGGGACCTCGCTGTCACAGAGCCACGTTTGCAGCACAGAGTTAGTTACTCAGCACTGACAGATGCCTCCCACCTCTGCGCTTTATTCGGTCCCTCCTTCATTCCTTGAGTGAGTGTTTATTGAGGGCCTGTTTTGTGCCAGGCACTGGGACAGAGCGTCTCCTAGACCTCTGAGGCCAGAGGGCAAGAGAGATGATTAATAGACAAGGGGTTTCAATAAACAGGGGAGGAGAAAGCACTGACTCTGGAGGACATAATGGCTGCATGTCTGGGTGGCCTGGAGGGTCTTGATCTTACTGAGGGGAAGGTGGCTGGAAGGTGGAGACCAGCATGAGCAGAAGTGGCATGTGCCACCTCATAGTTCTCTGAGGACAGTGCCCCTGCCTGCCCCTCCCCCTCTCTGGAACTGTCCCTTCTCCTCTCCCCAATCCCTTCTCCCCTCCCAAGTGCCTCCCCTGAGTGGGTTTTCTTAGCCCTTCGCCACCCTGGTCTCCTGACTTCTGCACGGATGGCCCAGAACTAAACAGTGTGTTCCACAGTGTGGGATGTGGGGACATTACCCTCCAGACAGCCTCAGATGCAGGATGGGGTCACCTTTCCAGAGGTGCAGCCTGTGTGGTATGTGTGCCCATCACATACCAAGCACCAGGAGAGAGAGACACAAGCCCCCACACAATGATTAACAAGAAGCTTTAGAGGTACCCCCAGAGTTCAGAGGACCACGGTGCTTCGAAAAGACAGCTCAGAACCAGATGGACAGAATGTAATGTCCCCTACGTGTCCAGGCAAGAAGTGCCCCAATTTCAGGCTCCACCTCTCTTTCCAGGTGGGGTGGGATTCTGCGGGTGGGAAACAGCAGGGATGGATGCGAAGTGAGCGGCCCTGGCAGTCCAGCCATCGGCTCAACTACCAGACACTGACGACCTCCCGCTCTCTCTCTGCTGCCACAGCCCAACTATGGAAACCAGCAATACGGACCAAACAGCCAGTTCCCCACACAGCCAGGCCAGTACCCCACCCCCAACCCCCCACGGCCGCTCACCTCACCCAACTACCCCGGGCAAAGGATGCCCAGCCAGCCGAGCACCGGGCAGTACCCGCCCCCCACGGTCAACATGGGGCAGTATTACAAGGTGAGTCCCCCCCACACCCCCAACCCACCGTGTCTTCTAGGTATAGGTGTCCCCTGCCATCTCCAGGGGACTGGAGCGCTGCATGTAGTGACCAGAGGCCAGGCTGGCTTCTCTTGGTTCCTCTTCTCACAGGCTCAGATGATGGTTTTCCTTCTCCTTTGACTATTCACAGCACACTCAAGATAATAACAATAAAGGAAATATGTCTTTTAAAGGGAAAGCACCCTGAATACATTAACATTTCATCAAAACCTTATTTCTCCACATGCATGTCCAGCATGTTGTAGAGTTGTTGTGGTGATTTTTTTTTTTAATCCTCCCCTGAGGATATTTTTTCCATTGATTTTTAGAGAGAGTGGAAGGGAGAGGAAGAGACAGAAACACTGACGTAAGAGAGACACATTCATTGGTTGCCTCCTATATCCCCCCGACCAGGCCCAAGTGTCTGCAACCAAGGTACATGCCCTTGACTGGAACTGAACCCGGGACCCTTCATCCTCAGGCTGACGCTCTACCCACTGAGCAAAATTGGCCAGGGTGTGGGTGTAATTTTTCATCTCTGTCACTTGATGTGAGATCGTGAGCATGCCACTTGATGCCTCAGTGTCTCAGGGTCCCACTTGCGCTGGCTGCCTAGCATTCCCTTGAGGTAACCGCCGTATTTATCCCTCCTTTCTGGTGGGTTTTTCTGACATGGCGCTTTTGAAATGATACTGTGATGAATGTCTTCAGGCACATAGTGTCTCCCCTCCTTGGGGTTATGATAAAGTGCATTCTCAGGAGAGGAGAAGACTCTGAAATAGCTTACATGTATTTGCTGAGAAATTATGTCAGCTGACATTGCCACCTGCCGTGTGGCATTACTGTTTTTGCTCCAACTTCGGCACAGTAGTGTTTAAGTTTTTGTAAGCTCTTTTGCTAAGTTAATATCTATGGACAGAGAGAAGGGGAACGCTGCCCCCAGGGGGTTACTTGCTTTACCCCCTCTGCTCCCCACCCAGCACTGGGGCCTCTTCAGCACCCCCTCAACTCCTGGCAGGTTTCATTGCAGGAGGGAGAGCAGCTTTCTCTCTACTCACGGTACTCTTGATCTTGCTTTCACAGCCAGAACAGTTTAATGGACAGAATAACACCTTCTCTGGAAGCAGCTACAGTAACTACAGCCAAGGGAACGTCAATAGGGTGCGTAGTTTTTTATCTTAGAAACTATAATCCGAGTGCCGCTCCCATCCCAACCTCTGGATGTGAAGGGGGGCCTGGGGATGGGGTGTGCTCTTGGGTCGTCTGCTCTGGGGCATACATGCCTGGCTAGAGAATCCACAGTTTCGGGGAGTGGGGGGCAGGAGGGATGGATCTGGCCGATCCTGGAAGAAAGCAAGGTGGGGACTAAAAGAGAAAGGGAAAGGGGCTCCTGGGGGGCCACTGCCCATGATGTTGCAGGCCTGGCTCTGTCTGGAGACCCAGTGGGCTGGCCCAGAGTCATGATGTAGGAGCGAGAACCCTGGGCTTAACCCAGGCTGTGGCTCATCAGCTCCTCCCAGGGTTATATCAGACAAGTCTCCGTCACCCAGGCCTGGGTCCCCATTGGTAAATGGGCTGAGGGACCCTGCACCTCCTACCTGTTTTCTGATGGGGTCAGAAGCCTAGATGCAGCCAGGAAGGAGGGAGTGGTTTTTCTGGGTGCTCTCCTCCCTCAGGGAGCAGGGCCCCATAGCCTAGGACCTAGATGGGGAGGTATATGTCCACAGCGATGGATCCTTCTATCTCTGTGACCCCATAACCGATGTGTGGTTTCTGTTTCCTTCCAGCCTCCCAGGCCAGTTCCTGTGGCAAATTACCCCCACTCACCTGTTCCAGGGAATCCTACACCCCCCATAACCCCTGGGAGTAGCATCCCCCCGTACCTGTCCCCCAGCCAAGATGTTAAGCCACCCTTCCCGCCTGACATCAAGCCAAATATGAGTGCTCTGCCACCACCCCCAGGTGAGCACCCCACTCTCCCTGCCTGTGTGCGGCCAGGAGCCAAAGGCTTGGAAGTTGGCCTGCCTTTGGGGGCTGGGCATGTAGAAAGGGCAGGAGGGTTTGAAAGCTACACCCAGAAGGGAAATCTGAGGTGGGATTCACCTGCCAGCACCCTCACCACCTGGCAGCAGCCCTCATCACCTGCCTAACACCTGAGGATGGGGGAGAGGCAGCTGGGAAGGGGCTGGGAGAGGAAGCCGGGGCTTCCAGAGCAGGGAGCCTGTGGGCTGGAGGAGGAGACAGGATGGGCGGGATGGGGCCTGGAGACTATGGAGCAGTGATGGCTTGCTGGTGTGTGGCCGTGTTTGCACCCACACCTGTGTGTGCCTCCGAGCATGCAGCCAAGGGTGCATGTCATGAGGATGACTAAGCCCAACCCACAGCCCCAGAGCCTATGCTTCTGTGCGCCCATGACAGCCAGAGGCTGTGGCTCATCAGCTCCTCCCCCACCTAGCCACCCACAATGACGAGCTGCGACTCACGTTCCCCGTGCGGGATGGCGTGGTGCTGGAGCCCTTCCGCCTTGAGCACAACCTGGCCGTCAGCAACCATGTCTTTCACCTGCGGCCCACAGTCCACCAGACGCTGATGTGGAGGTGAGTGTCGGGGCAGGGCACGGGCCCAGGCTGGAGAAGGCCCTGGTGGCAACATCAGCCGGCCACCTTCCCCTGATCAGCAACATTGACCGGCCCTCTGTGTGCAAGGCCCTGGGGATGTCATGGGGAACCTGACCGTGCAGCAGAGACAGACAAGCTACCATCCCTAGGGGCCTGAGGGAAGAGAGAGCTGTCACCCAGTCCCAAGAGAGTGGTCAGGGATGACTTACCAGACCTAAAGGCTGAGCGCAGGTGTTACGTGGCAGAGGCCCCGAGCTGGCAAGAGGAATTTGAGAGTGGCTCCTTGTGGCCAGAGCAGGAATGTGGAGGGAGAAGCTAGAGTGGGAATAGGGCTGGGTGGGGCAGAACAGACAAGCCTTGCAGACTGCGAGGGCTGCCACCTGGCGGGGCTGCTGCTCAGACACCAGGACGGGCAACTGAGTAGCTAGAGGTCCTTGCTGGGCCTGGCCCTGTGTTCCCGGCCTTCCATGCCTGATCTTTGACCTTTTGAGTAGGCAGTGCTTACCTGGTTAACAATGAGGAAACTAGCCCAGAGAAGCTGATTAGCTTGGGATGGGGAAGGGGGGTTCTCACAGCTGGCAAGAAGTGGAGCTGGGACATGGGTTGGGTCTCTTGGGTGCCAGAACCTGATGGTGTCTGCACTCTCAGCCCTTCCTCCTCAGGCAGGACTCAGTTCTATGCCATGCCTGTGACCAGGGCCGCTCAGCTTCCCAGTGAGCACTTCTGAGGCGGGAGATGGGTCGGAGATGGGGCATGCACACACCTGCCCACACCTGTCACCTCTAGCAGGCTACAGTGAGGGCCAGGGACGGACGGCTGGGTGGCCATGAGAGCATGCGGCTCAGGTGCTCAGCAGGAAGGTGGAGACCCCCTGGTGCAGGGGTCCTGCTCCCCAACCCCTCCTTACCCATGATGCCCTGTCTATGATGTTTCCTGTAGTCCTGTTGGGTTTCATTCGTATGTGGTCACTGATGGTTTCGTGGGGACTCCCTTTAATGATGTGTCTTCAAGGCCTACTCAGGGGGACTAAGCCAGACCCCACCCTGGCCTGGGTGCTTCTCCCATGCAACAGGAGCCTTGCAATGGGCATAATCAGCCTCTCAGGAGGTCTTGTCAAATTAGTGTCTTTATGTTTCTCTGTCCCTGTCCGGGGTGGGGGCATGGAGAGGACAGACATCACCCTTATAGAGTCGGGGCTGGAAATCATGGCTGGGGAGAGATGGGGGGAGGTGGCTGGAGTGAATGGTATGTGGAGTTATGGGGGGAACTGGGTTGTTGGGATGGGTTTTGATTGGAGGTGGGAGCAATGGGAATATCCAGGGTGAGAGAGGAAGCTTGAGGAGGCTGGGAGAGGCAGTCGAGGCCAAGGATAGGGTCTGCATGACACATGCGGCTGTATTGGGTTTGGGATGTGTGGCCATGGAGCCCACAGGCAGCCCCCTGGCAGAGCCGACCTGAGCTCCGCGTCACCCCGCATCACCCCCAGGTCTGACCTGGAGCTGCAGTTCAAGTGCTACCACCACGAGGACCGGCAGATGAACACCAACTGGCCGGCCTCGGTGCAGGTCAGCGTGAACGCCACACCCCTCACCATCGAGCGCGGTGACAATAAGACCTCCCACAAGCCCCTGCACCTCAAGCACGTGTGCCAGCCGGGCCGCAACACCATCCAGATCACCGTCACGGCCTGCTGCTGTGTGAGTGTGGGCAGTGCTGGGCACCGCGCAGGGAGCCAAGGTCCTCGACCCCTTTCTCAGTCTTGTCCTTCCCCACAGCCACTGCAGTGATCTTTCAGGAACACACCCCAGAAATATACAGAGGCCCTGGGCTCTGGAATGAAAGCCTCCAAGGCCTGTAGCCTCTCCCCTACACCGCAGCCTCCGTGCAATCTGCACTCTCGCTCCACTTCCTCCTATAGGCCCCTCTTCCCGGCCCCTCCTTCCATCTTCCATCTCCCCCCTAGACTCTGTGTCCCTCAAAGCTGGACTTCATCCACAAGAAATTGTTATATTCTCGTCACCTTTTCCCCCCCGAGCCAGCTCCACCAAGTCTGGAGTTATCAACTCCTTCCCTTCCTCAGTCCATCCTCTCTCAGAATCACGTGTGTGTGTCCCTGACCTGTGACTCATTGCTCTATGGCCACATCTGAGCCACACCTCTGTCCCCAGAGACCAGGGCTTGGACAAGGGCTTGCATGGAAGTGCATCGTCTGCCTTGTTCTGGAACCTCTCGGGACACAGGAGAGGGAAAAGCTTTGGTCTTGATTTTACAAGCATTGGGGCTGTGAGGCCTCCTGGAGATAGTCACAGGACGGGATGCTCTCAGAGTGAAGAACCTGTGGGGACTTGTTGAAGGAGTATGCAGTCCTAGAAGGCTTCCTGGAGGCATAAAGATAGGGACAGTCTCAGGCAAAGGGTGGAGGATGCATGGGGGGAGGGGGACAGTGGTGGGCAGGGCTGGGAAGTGAGGCAGGCTCCAGTCCTGCTCGCCCAGTGTCCCCTGACCCATCCTAGGGTGCTTCAGTGTCTGTCATAGCCTTGTTGGCTTAGAGCAGAGGCAGCTGCTCCCAGGTAGTGACCCCAGCCTGGGTCTCTTGACTCCCACGTTCAAGGACACATCCTGGTCCTTGAGGGCTTTCTCCCCCAGGTCTTGGGGCACCTACTCCTGAAGTGTGTCACTGGACATGGCCTCCTGGGGGCCTCGGGTACAGGGGCAGCCGAAGAGGCTATAGGTGGGTGGGCCATGGGGGCCGTGGGACAGGACCAAGCATCACTCTTCCTCGCAGTCCCACCTCTTCGTGCTGCAGCTGGTCCACCGTCCGTCCGTGCGCTCCGTGCTGCAAGGCCTCCTCAAGAAGCGCCTCCTGCCCGCTGAGCACTGCATCACCAAAAGTGAGTGAGAACCAGACCCCACCCTCTCAGGCATGGTCCGTCGGGGACCTTTGGTTCCGTGTGCGATACCCCAGGGACCTGAGTGGTCCTTGACACCACACCACACCCCTGGCTACTGGCCTTTTCTGGGTCGATGGCGATGATCCGATGAGCAGGGAACTGTAGGAGCCGGTGGGAATCCTGACCCACCTGGTGTACATCACAGGATGTGAGGCTGATTAACACAAGACTGTCCTGTTCTGTAGACAGGCCAGGCTAGAGGAGGGGAGCACCTGGAAGGATGAGAAGACCTGGAGAGGGAGGAATCTTCACTGGGAGGGAGGCTCCAGCAGCTCCTGCCTAACTGTAGTCAAAACGACTTGTCTCAGAGTCCATTCCTTTGGAGGAGCCCCCAGATGATCATCTGGGGGCGCCAGGCGGGGAGGTGCCCTGCTGCTCCTCCCTGTGATTTTGCTGCACGTTGCCTCCTGCTCCCGAGAATCCTGCCGGGCAGTCCGTTGTCCATTCTCATCTCCACACTCTCAGAATTAAATGCAGAAGCGCCTCAGGAGGCTCTGCTGACCCAGAAAATCAGTGGAGAAGTGCCAGACGGGGTTTCTGCAAGTTTTGCAGAAAGTCCCCTGCTTGGGAAGGCAGGGCTTGTTCTGTGGAGCCTGGGGCACTGACACAGTCCCCTCTAGGTGCATGTGCACCCCACACGTGTCGTACATGGGGCCACCGTTGCAGAGTGTGGGGCGACCTGGGGTACCCGGCAGGCGGAGCTCCCTGGGCCAGTTATTCCCAGAACCTCCCAGTTTCGGGGTGAGGATAGAGAACCAAAGTATATCAGCTGCTTAAGGAAGTGGGAAGGGGCATGTGGAGCAGGGCCTGCCCTCCTCACCCACCTGTGCCTCCCACCCCACAGTCAAGCGGAATTTCAGCAGCGTGGCAGCCTCGTCAGGCAACACAACCCTCAATGGGGAAGATGGCGTGGAGCAGACGGCCATCAAAGTGTCTCTGAAGTGCCCCATCACATTCCGGCGCATCCAGCTGCCTGCTCGAGGTCATGACTGCAAGCACGTCCAGGTGAGCCGTCCGCAGCGCCGCTGGCATCTGGCCGGGGTGGTGATGGGGTGGTGGTGAGGGGTCAGCATGGGGCCGCAGGGCCTGCCTCTGACCTCTGAAGGACACAGTAGCCACCAGCCGTGATTCCACCACATCAGCCATCATTTACGCTTTGAGCATCTGTGTACTCAGGGCTGGAGTCAGGGGGCTGCAAAACTTGATTTAGGCTGTTCCTGCCCCGGCAGATGGCAGATGGCAGATGGCAGCTGAAAATCCGCCTATACAGCCACGGCTGGTTCAGGACCTGAGACAGGGACGCTTCCACCCGGTCACTGCTGTGTTCCTGGGTCTCGCCTGAGCCGGTGCTTAGGAAATGAGTGGCCGTCGCAGTCTGGGTGGCTACAGCCGACGCTGTGCAGATGCGGGCAGCCCGGCTGGCAGGGTTCGCTGCGCTGGGGCTGCTCAGGAGAGGAATCCAGAAGAGGGGTGTGAGAAGCCATCCGGGAGGAGCTGGGTGTGGCCTGTTGGGTGGGCAGGAGGAGAATAGGCTTTGGGCCGAGCCAGCTTTCTTCTCAGCCCCACCCTCCCACTCACCCTCCCAGAGCTTCCTGTGGGAGAATGATGTGGGCAAGATGGACATCTGGTCGCGTATTTGACATGCTGATGAACTGGGCCACATGTGTCCTCAGTACCTGGGCTGGGCAGATGGGAGACTGGAGTCCATGCTGCTTCCAGCCCCAGCAAGACAGGCAGTCAAGGGCACGACCCTGGAGGGGTGGCTGCAGGGGAACCAGGAAGGATATAGGCACAGGGTGGTGTGAGGGGGGCTAGGCAGAGGCACGTGGGGACAGAAAAGTAATCCCACCCAACAGCCAGCCCTGTGTCTCTCCACCATGTCTCCTTTCCTGGTGAGAGGCCTTCATAGGGTCTCAAGAGCAGTAACATTGCATCAAAGCAGTGTTTGAGAGTCCTGATCGCTTCTGTCTGTGCATCTGTCTGTCTGTCTATCTGTTGGCTTCCACAGTGCTTTGACCTGGAGTCATACCTGCAGCTGAATTGTGAGAGAGGGACCTGGCGGTGTCCTGTGTGCAAGTGAGTGACGTCCACCCCAGCGGAGCTCCTCAGGCCTCCCTCCGGCCCTGCTCTTTGGGGTCTAGCACCTCCGCCAGCCCTAAAAGCTAGCGAGAACCCGCATACAGCAAAGGCTGGGATGACAGGAGCTGTACGTAGTCACACTCTCCTGTGTCAAGCAGTCACAGAGCCGCCTCCTGGTAGTGCCTGCAGAACAAACAGCAGCGGAGACGGAGTGTGGGTGACACAGGGGGCGGGATGGGCTGTGCCCCAGCCCTTAGGGTCCAGGAGCATGGCCAAGCCTTTTCTCTCATTTTCCAGTAAAACTGCTCTGCTGGAAGGCCTGGAGGTGGATCAGTACATGTGGGGCATCCTGAATGCCATCCAACAGTAAGTGGCTCCCAGCAAGGGGCGCCGGGGGGGGGGGGGGGGGGCAGCCTGGATTGGATGAGTGAGCATGTCAATATCTCTGACACCCTGGGCTAGAAAACCATTTACCCATCTCGCACCTTCCTCTGACTTTACCTCTGGGGGCAAATGCACTTTCCAGAAAGGACCAAACTCAGCCAGGGTAGGAAGCTGACAGTGCCCCCAACACCACTTCCTGGGTGGAGCCAGCTGCCCTGTGTCCGGCCACTTGCTTTTCCTAGCCTCAGTCTCCCTATCTCTCACATGATGTAAAACCCCCATCCCTCTGTCATAGGCCTGGGGCAGGGGACCTGGGCAGGGACACTTCCTATTCACAGCTCTGCCCCCTGTGGCCTCAGCTCTGCCCTCTCCTCCCCCAGCTCCGAGTTTGAAGAGGTCACCATCGACCCCACGTGCAGCTGGCGGCCAGTGCCCATCAAGTCAGACCTGCACATTAAGGATGACCCTGACGGCATCCCCTCCAAACGGTTCAAGACCATGAGTCCCAGCCAGATGATCATGCCCAATGTTATGGAGATGATCGCAGCCCTGGGCCCTGGCCCATCCCCCTACCCACTCCCACCTCCGCCTGGGGCCAACAACTCCAACGACTATAGCAACCAAGGTGGGTGACGCCAAACAAGGAGGGTAGCAACGGGGTCCCGGAGGGTAGCAACGGGGTCCCAGCGGGGGCAAAGGACTTCTTTGCTATTGGTGGCAGGTGGAGGGGGCGTGGAGTGAAGAGGCAGAGGTGGCATACGCCCCCCAGGGCAATCCCACATCACTGGACTTGGGGTACAGCACCTCCCATCTTAGTCCGACTGCCTGTTCCATCCAGCCCTGTGGTTGGCACCCAGCTGGGAAGCCTGAGTGAAGAGCTGCCCCTCCCCACCCGGCCTGGCTTCCTCCTGAGGATAGGCAGGCAGGTGCCAAGCCCAGGGGCTCCCGAGCCTGCTTTGCTAAGGGCACACTGCCACTCTTTCCCCAGCCTCAGTGCTTACTGGGACCAGCAGAATTCTCTCATGTGGAGCTCTCTGCCCTCCCCTCGTCTCTGACATCTGTATTGTCCATTTCAGCAACGCTCCCACTCTGCCAGAGTCCCAGGGTTTGGAGCTTCAGCCTTGGGCTACCAAGGTCCCATCACTGACCTCTTACTCTCTGCTGCCAAACCAAGCTTTACCATATGGCCATTTCTAGAAAGTGCCCACCCCCTCAAACACAGGGCAGCAGCTCCCTTGTAGGATCCTGCTCTTAGGTCCACAGAGCTGTAATACAGGCTCTGAGGGGCTAGCCCACCCAGCCAGTGGCCCACAGCATGTTTTTGCAGCATGCCAAGGACCCAGCTTCCCCGAGTGCTGATCTGACCTCTCGCCAAGGCCATGTGCTGGGGAACAGCAGCCAGGAGGCCAGACAGCTGGCTTCTAATGGTGTCATCTTGATTCCGATGCCGTTTTCTTTGTGAATTTGGCAGATCCTGACCTGTTCTGGGATAGTCATCCCAGCCATGAGGTGCAGCCCTGTGGCGGCTTTGGGGGAAGCACATCCAGAGGCTAGCTCAGCATAGCCTGTGGAGGCCTGAGACATGGGCTTTACTCCATGTGCCCTGCTCACAGGGACCAGGCCCCCTTTCTCCCACTCTGCCCCTCATAGCTGTAGAGCGGCACAGCCCGGATGCTGAGGCTGCAGGAGCCAGCTCGGGCCTCAGAAGGACAGGACGTGGCTCTTAATTTATACACCACCTGCAACCCAGGGGCGCTGTCTTCCTGACCCACATTTGTTCCCCCCAGGCAACAACTACCAGGGCCACGGCAACTTTGACTTCCCCCATGGGAACCCTAGTGGGACGTCCATGAACGACTTCATGCACGGGCCCCCCCAGCTCTCCCACCCGCCAGACATGCCCAACAACATGGCTGCCCTGGAGAAGCCCCTCAGCCACCCCATGCAGGAAACTGTGAGTACCGCTTCCTCATCCCACCTCCCCATCCCCCACCTCTGCATGGGGCTGATGGGCAGACGGCTCCCCCAGAACCTTCTATTTGCCTCATTCCTCCCAGGCCAAGGAGAGGACTGAGACTTGGGTATGGGGGCTCAGGAAGGAGTGAGAGACTACCTGGGGCTGCGTCATAGCCCATTGGCACCCTTGAACCTGTTTCACCCAGGACACAAGCTCAGGAGATGGAAGCTTCAGGCTCCTCCCTGCATACACATATGTACACCTCCATGTACAACTTAACACAAATGAACACCCTATGTACAGCCTCACACACATGCACATCTCATGTACAGCCTCACACACTTGTACAACCCATGTACAACCTTAACCCACATGCACACACCCATCTTCAACCTCACGCACATGCACACCCCCATGTACAACCTCACACACATGTACATCCCCATGTATAGCCTCACACCCATGTATGCCCCATGTACCGCCTCACACCCATGTATGCCCCATGTACCGCCTCACACAAACACCGTACACATCCCCACATGCCATTCCCTCCCTCTCTTTCCAACTTAGACACACTCTTACATTATCTTACTATGGCCCCAGCCATGTAGAATTTTGACCCAAACCCAGGAACTTATTCCCCAGGGATCTGAATCCTTGGGGTATCACCACCACCTGCAAAAAGAAATGCCAGGAAATCTGCTTATCCTGGGCATATTCACTCTTGTCCCATTTTACCTGTTACACATCCCTGCTGAGAAAACCCTTGCGGGCAAGGTGTCCATTGCCACCCAGAGGCCTCCCCACCGCATGGCCCTGGCAGCAGAGGCGGGAAGCCAGGGAGCACTGGGCAATTCCACTCAATTTAACAAGTGTTTCCTTAGCCTGTGCCTGGGCTGGGCCTTGTACCTGATAGAAGCAGGACAGGCACGGGCCTTGCACTAATGGAGCAAAGTTCTGGCAGGGCCTGAAGGGAGCAAGAACAGTCAGGGTTTGGGGAAAAGCCTGAGAGCCGAAGGCTCAGGTTTCACTGATGCTGTCTGCTCCTGAGGAGAGGAGGAGTGGGAGGATGGTGCTGAGGCCCAGCAGTGGGTCCTGAGCCACAGGCAGGAGGGAAGGTCAGGGCTCCCTCAGAGGGGTCCTGTTTGGCAGCAGGTTGGGTCATTCTACACCGAAAGGCTCCATTCAGGTCTTACATCACGTGGCCTGGAAGGAAGGGGCCTCTGTCTGGGCCGCGTTCCACACACCTGACATGGAGGTGGCCCTGCCACTGAGAGCGGGCCGTCCTGGGCCAGAGCCACCTGATTGTTAGCGCAGTGGCGGAACCAGGAGTCTGGGTGAGGGGCATTCCCGCAGGACCCCGAATGCCGGCTCAGAAATAGCTGCTTTCTCGGGGCTTCGGCTAGGTACTTTCTGCTCTGTGGGGCTCTCTACTTCTGGGGGCCTTTCCCAGCCCTGCTCCCCAGGACCTTAGCATTCCATGGCCAGCACCCCCCCCCCCAAATCTCACATGCTACACATTAGAGCCTTCACAGTTCCCAGCATCCCACATCCCCCGACTCTCACATGCTACACATCAGAGCCCTCACAGTCCCCAGCACCCCACACTCCCCCAACTCTCACATGTTGCACATCGGAGCCCTCACAGTTCCCAGCACTCCACATCCCCCCGACTCTCATGTGCTACACATTAGAGCCCCCACAGTCCCCAGCACCCCACACCCCCGACTCTCACATGCTACACATCGAAGCCCTCACAGTCCCCAGCACCCCCCTTACTCTCACAAGCTGCACATCGGAGCCCTTACAGTCCCCAGCGCAGTCAAATGGCAGTGGATGTCATTTACTCTCTGTGTCCAGCGGGACTTTCTCTTGTCTTGTCAGCCCTATGTCTGGTTCCTCGGGGATCTAAGCATGTGAATTGACTTCATGGTCCCCCAAGAGGCTCCCCAAATACGCACTGTCCTTCCCCGTTTCCGGGCTCTCCACAGATGGCAACTGGACCCAGAAGTAAAGCGGTGCAAGGTGGGGTGGGGTGGGGTGGGGTGGCGTGGTGTGCTCACAGATGAACTCCCCTCACACCTGCCCCACCAGGGCAGCTGGCCCCAGCTTAGCACTCGGCTGGGCAGGATCCCCTGTGCGCAGGGACTGGCGCGAGGGCTTCAGCCAGGTGCTGGTTCACTCAAGGCCCGTGCCACTTGGCAGGTCAACAGGTATTATCAGCAGGTCCAGAGAGCACGTGCCCCTCTGGGTACTGAGACACTCCAGCAAAATGGCAGGGCCAAAGGGAACAGCTGTGTCAGCACATCTGGAGACTCTCCCTGGATGCCCTAGGAGTATGGAGCCCCTTCCTGCCCCCCAGAACCTGTACTATGGGGCATCCATAGGCATGGGTGTGAGTCAGAAGCTGGCCTGTCTCTCCAGCTCCTCCTGGCCCGTCTCAGCTCATGTGTACCCCACACTCGGTGCCCTGGGCCCCAATCTCAGGGCCTCAGCTGGAGGGGAACTGCTGGAGGAGCCACCTGGGCCAAGGGCAGAGGCCAGCCCACAGCCAGAGGGAACAGGAAGAGGAACTAGTCTAGAGATCAGGGAAGGTGTGGCCGCCATTTTCAAACCCACAAAGGGAAAAAAGAATGCTTCATGTGACCCAGGACGTGGAGTGGGAGGGGGGAGGACGTACCAAAGACGAAGGAGACATTTGCTCACCAGGCTGCCCTGCTGAGTCCGTGCGCTCCCCTCACTGGCAGTGTGCGTGGGCAGAGGGCCTGGCAGATGTGCTGGGGGCGGGTGAGGGCTTGGCTCAGCCTTTCTCTTCAAGACCTAAGCTCTGAAGGAAGGGGGACAGCAAACAGATTAGCAGGGGAAGTTTTAAGTCCCACCCACCACCTCCCCTGCCCACCCACAGCCCATGTCCAGTGCGCATGCCCACAGGAGAAAGTGGGTCCTCTAGTTCACCTGTCAGAGAGGTACCACCCACTTCCACCTTAGCAAGGCGGCCCCTGGGTGAGCCCTGGTGCCCTATTGGTGAGGAGGTGCTGCCTTCCGTAGCACCCCAGGGTACAGCCAGTTGCTGGGTGGCAGGAGGAAGAGTCTGGGAGGCCCCACTCGGCTCCTTTAACTGAGGCTCAGTTCTGCCTGCCCCAGGGCATCAGGCAGGGCCAGTACTGAGGCTCCTGGAGGAAACCTCTGTGCCCACTTGGGGGACACAGACCCATGAGTTGCACGCCTGCCCCATGCTGTCTGTCCATGTCTGCTCTCCTCCCCGGCCCTTGGGTGCCCGCACCATGCTGCCAGCAGCACTCGCCCACCCCCCGCCCTGGAAACATGCCCAATGTGCTTGTCCATCCTGCCCTCGCTGTTGTTCATTGTGGTGGCGTCCAGGCTGGGAGGCGGCGGGCTCCCGGGGCCTGGCCCTCACTGTCTGTTCATCTCCCAGCCCCTGGCCACCTCCCTCCTGGACCCACAGCCCAGAGGCCCCTTCCCCACCCTGCCCTCCACAACCTTCCCAACTGGCAGTTTTGGGGGAGAATTTTGTTTGTTTCTCTGAAAAAAGACAAAAAAAAAAAAAAAGCAGCATTCAGCTTTGTAGGGGTTGGCTCTGTTTTGGGGGTTTGTTGTTTTCCTGGTTTTGTTTGGTTCTCATTTCTCCAGGCATCCCGTCGCTGTACCTCGTCACCTCACCTTTCTTTTCTCCTGCTCTCTCCTCCTCCACAGATGCCACACGCTGGCAGTTCTGACCAGCCCCATCCCTCCATACAACAAGGTTTGCACGTCCCACACCCCAGCAGCCAGTCAGGGCCTCCATTACATCACAGTGGGGCTCCTCCTCCTCCTTCCCAGCCTCCCCGGCAACCGCCACAGGCCGCTCCCAGCAACCATCCACACAGCGACCTGACCTTTAACCCCTCCTCAGCCTTAGAGGGTCAGGCCGGAGCGCAGGGAGCATCCGACATGCCGGAGCCTTCGCTGGATGTAAGTTGGGGTCCCCACTTGCCTTGGCCTGGGGCTTGGCCTGGTGCCCAAGACCTGCCCAAAGAGCAGGGCTGGGTGTTGAGGCTCAAGGCCCGGGTGGAGGAGGTGTAGCTGTGAGGGGCTGGGTGGGTGGTATGTGGGCCCAGGCAGCTTGTCTCCCCAGGCTTCAAAACCAGGAAACCCCACCATGGGAAAGCCTCACTGAGGGTCTGAGGGTCCCCTCCCCTGCCCTACCAGCCCCTGCCCCTCGCCCCTTGGCCATGGTCCTGCAGCCCAGCCTCACCCCACCTTCCCCAGGCTCTCACAGAGTCCCTCTGGGCCCGGTCTGGAGGCAGCATAGGAGGCTCCTGCCCTTCTTCCCCTTCCTTCCTCCCCCCCCCCCCCCTCCGCCCACATTGAGTTTGCCATCTCCATGTCTGCCACACTCTCTGGCCTGGGGCAGGGGAGGGGCTGGAATGACAGCCCCTTTGTCTCACTGGTGTGTGTCTGTCTCCAGTTTCTTGTCCGTGTGTTATCCATGCCCTTGCTTCTGCTTGCTCCATCGCTCACTCTGAGACAGGACCCTGGATGGGGTGAGGGGCCAGCCTCCGGTCACGTCACGGGGCTACTGAGGCGGATGTGGGAGGCTGACACTCAGTCTCCCACCTGAGACCTAGATGGTCTGAAAGATGGGAAAAGATGCTGGGAATGCTGGGAGTGGGGCCAGGGCTAGATGGGGAAACCTGCAGAACTTGCCCTGCCTCCCAGACCCCAGCTCTAGATTCCCAGGAAGGAGGCCTGCAGCCCCAGCCCCGGCACCCTTGGCCCTGTAGTGTCAGTCTGGGGTGAATGGGTGCCCTCGCTGTGCAGTCACTGTGGGCTCTGCCTAGCTCTCCACCAACCAGGCCAGCGGGTGCCTTAGATTCACGAGGACCCCCGTGTGACAGGAAGACGCCAAGGACCTCAGGGTAGAGGGTAGGGACTGTGCAGCCTCTGCCCAGGGTCGGTGCTGCCAGCCCGCCATGGGCCTGCCACAGAGCGGAGAGCTCCTGAGAGCGCGAGATAACGGGGGGGGGGGGGGGGGGGGGGGGGGGACACTGCAGAGGCCGCCTCCATGCACACCGGGTTCCGCTGGGATGCCCACTGGACCTGCAGGTCCTTGGGACAGGTGCTGGGGCCAGAGGAACTGCTGTGAGGAAGCCTCTGCCCCGCCAGGGGCCTTCCCAGCTGGTGAGCCTGAAACAAGCATGGGTGCCCCAGACTACATGTGGCCACATGCACTTGGGGACAGCTAGCACAGTTAGCTTCCCCTGTTGGGCCAGGGCCCTGGGAGGCAGGCAGGCAGGGGAACAGGCACAGGATGCCCCATGTCCCTCACCAGCTCCTCAGCCAGCACCTCATCTGGCTTCTGTATTTCTTTTCCAGCTCCTGCCAGAACTCACAAATCCCGACGAGCTTCTCTCGTACCTGGACCCCCCGGACCTGCCGAGCAATAGTAACGATGACCTCCTGTCTCTCTTTGAGAACAACTGAAGCCCGCCGTCCCCGGGCCATCCCTCCCCACTCCGCTCCTTCCCATCGTCCCACACACTTTCCTGCTGGGAGCCGAGTCCTCAGACCCTCCCCCCTGCCGTGGCCTCAGTGGGAGGGGCGGAGAGTGCCCTCTGAAGGCTGTGGTCTGGAGCCGGAGCAGGCCCAGAAGATGGCCCTCACGACGGAAACGCGGTGAGAGGATACCCAACAGCTTCCTGGTCCCTCCGTGTTCTAAGCCCCCTGTACTTCCAGTGGCCGCCAGGTTCTTCCAGTTTCCAAACTGTAACCCTGCCCTCCTGCTTCCTGGCCCAGAGCCTCCTTCTGTGACTGAGCCGGAAAGAAGCCCCAGCCCCAGGCGGCTGAGCCCGGGGAGCAGTGACAGTTGGCTGCAGGGAGAACAGCCCGCCCACCACCATCACCCACCACAGAAAAGCACAAGCCTCTGGGACAGCGCACTCACGGAGGGCCACGGCTGCCACTTGACCCCCGACGTCTAGCCAAGATACCCTGTAAACACTCGCTCAGCAAGCAGAGAAGGACGCGACGCTGTGTCTGAGAGAGGGTGTGCCATTCCTGCTTGGTGACTGGTGGGGAGAGGGTCAGAGCCTCCTCAGGGCCAGGACAGCACAGTAAGTGGCTCCACAACCTTGAACTCTGGTCTCAGAGGGCAAAGCAAGCAACCAGCAGAAATTATTGTGCCCTTAGTTGGGGGCGGGGGAATGCCGCCAGGTGGTAAGTAGGAGCGGCAACTTAAAACTGCTCCAGGCCACTCCTGTTTTTGAACAACAGTCTAAATCTACAAAGTCTGGAGAAAAGAACATTGGACTTGTACAGCAAGCATACCGTTTCTCCCCATGTGTTCTGTGTCCTCCCTCCTGCTCCTCTGCCAGCTCTCCCAGACTGCTATGTGGAACACCCACTTCCCTCTCTACTGATTCCCCTTTGTCCCCCGCAGAAGGCAGGGTGGGATGGTGGAAAGGCATGGGAGATGCCGGCTCGGGTGTGGGCAGGCTTAGCAGCAGGAACCAGCATTGGTATCTCCAGCCCCTTCTGTCTGGCTGCCGGTGTCCAAGGCTGCCCGTGTGTGCTGGGGTGCATCCACAAGCATCAAGGGTGTCTTCATGGCGGCCTCAGACATCGCGCTTGGCTGCCAGCCACTCCCCTCTGTGTCCCTCTGCCATCGGAAGCTCACCCCACTCTCCTGCTGGTTCAGACAGAAGCAGCTCTGGTTTCCCTCCACCACGTGGCTCCACTCAGCCGACTGCTCTTAGTCTCCAGGTAGCTGTGTCCTGGGACGCTGTTAGGTCAGTGGGTCTCTTGTGTCAAGTCTGTAAATTCGCTGTGCCCCTCCCTGCTGCTGCCTGTGTTCCCAGTCTCCGGGTCCCTCGGGGCGGGGTGTGGCGGGTGGTCCCAGCACTCCTCTGCCTCTGATGGAACGGGCCCAGCTGTCGATTTCCAGTCACTACCAGCGGCTAGCACAACGTTTCCTGAAGGAAAGCTGCCGTTGTCTGCTCCCACTTTGTTTCCTTTGTCCTGTTGTTGAGGTTTTTTCAAAACGTGTGGTGTTCAGTATGCAAATCAATTATTTTAAGAATTGCTTTTGTAAATATCTTTGTGAATATTTTAGTATTGTCTTTGATAATCTTCAGCATTTTCATGACCTGGTTATAGCCTTTGCTGGTGTTTTTAAAATGCCTTGACTCAACGACAAAGACCGAGTCCTTTTTTAAAAAAAAACACACACAAAAACAAAAAAGCAACCAGGGCTATTTGTACCGACGAAGGGACGAAGCGCAGAGGTGACTGTGCCGTGAGTTAGAGACTAGGCTGCCCACTGGGAGAGCCATGCCCAGGCTGGTGGGACAAGACGCAGCAGGGAGCACGTGGCCATCCTTGCCTAGTGCTGACAGCCCCAGCTGCTGGTAGTGTGTCGGGTGTGGGAATGTTCCGCCCCAGATAGACTTACAGACATCTTCCCTAGAAGTTCCTGCTTCCTGTCGTGTACTTTTCCCCAGAGAGGCCTGGAGTTCATTCTGGTTCTTGTCGGGGTGTCCCTGGTCTGCTCAGCTGACCTGCCCACAGCTTCCCAGTGCAGGAGGTCACTGCTCCCACAGTCGGGTCCAGGCACCTCCGCCCTCTCTGGGGAAGCCTGGACCCATACCCGAGGTAGGTTGCCCGGATCCCCTTTCTCAAGAGCCCCCACCAGCAAGTTCAGCAAAGAGCCTTCCTGAACCAAGGTGTCGAAGCCCGCCTCTGGGGACGCACTCTTCCTGAGTGATTCGGGGGCCAAGGAGGCATGAGCTCCCGGGCTAGGAAAGCCCCAGCTGATGGCAGATTCCAGGGGCAGCCTCCCCCAGCAGGGCAATTCTGAGCTCAGGAGATGCTTCTCTGATCCTGTTTGGATGACCACTTGGAGCCATAAGTAACCTCAGCAAAAATGAGGCCTCAGCAAGCCCCCTCTCCGTGCCAGGTGTGCACCAGGCCACAGGCTGCCACTCCACAGGGCACAGACGGACAGGGCATCGGCGGCCAGGAGGGAGGCCCCAGTGCAGGCAATCACCCCATTTCCTTGGTTTGAAGCTTTACCCATGTATCATGTTCCCTGTAACCATTTTATTTTTTAAGAAACGTCTAATACTTTGTCCCTAATGGAAGCCCTACATCCCCAGAGAGCTACAGGTCTGCTCCCTCCGCCTGACCCATCTGGGCAGGGTGATGTCAGCAGCAGCGACTCAAGGGACGTGTGTACATATGTAAATGAGAAATAGAGACATGTTAACAGATGCATTCATTTCCCTTGGAATGTGTATTGTTTTTATTTTACAAAACAAAAGGCTTGGAACTCCATCTTAACGTGAGAAACTAGATCCTGTTAGCATTTGTGAGGTCTCTCTGCATCTGTCTCACTATGTAATATACTCTGACCCCGTGTGGAAAGGAATTTTTGTTCTGTTTGTTTTTATTTTACCTACATGTACTATTTAGCTTCAGTGTACTAGTCCTGCCACCTGTGTATTTTTAGGGTGCTATGGAAATAATGAAAAGAAATGGGGATTTCGGAAGAAAATTGTAACCAAATTCATACTTTGTATAATTTTTGATATCATAATCACAGGTGATTCACACATACACACATAAACACACCCACCATGCAGCCCGAAGTAACTCCCACGGAAATCTCCATCGTCTTTGTACATTGTGTACAATGCAGTCATTTCATACTTTAAACTGCTCAGAAAAGTAATTGTGGTTTCTAGTCTTGCAAAGCTGTATGTAGTTAGATGATGTGACAACTTCTAATATTTATCTAATAAATATGTATTCAGATGAAACCTGTATATTAGGTGTTCATGTGGTTATTTTGTATTTAAAGATCAAATTTGACTATTGCTAGACATTTCTATACTCTGTTGTAACACTGAGGTATCTCATTTGCCCATGTTAATTTTTTTCTAAATAAATTGACAAAAATGAAGGTTTGGCGAATTAGCTATTTTGTGAACATTCAGGAGTGGTTTGGGCATTTTTGTTTTTGCTTTTAAACCGCCACCCTGCCCAGTTATCCTGCGAAGGAAAAAAGAAGCAGGTGGCCTGGTGTTGAGTAGGAGGAGCCCCGCCATAGGTGCTCCTGGAAGAGGTCCTGAAACCCAAGGCCCAGTGAGAGCCTTTAGAGCCTGTGCCCTCACCTTCTGAGCCCCTCTCTCAGCAGGCCCTGCCCCGGCGGCGGGACAGGCAGGTGGGGAGCGGGGTCTGAACAAGGCCAGGGGTGCTGGCCAGGCTCTGGTAGCCAACAACACTGGGTTTTCTAGGTTTAAGGAACAGGAGCCTGTTCCCCATGTTCAGCCCCAGAGGGCGCTGTCCCGAGCATTTGGGAATGAAAATGCTCAAGCTCTGGGTGTTGACTTAGCCATTCTACTGGCTGTCTCTCCACTATCTACGTCTTCCCTGGCCACCCAGTTCTCAGCACCCTCCCTCTAAGGACCCTCGGATTTTCTTTCCTGTGACTGCACTTCGCTTGGGCTTCTCTTGCTCCAGTCCCGCCCCAGGCCAAGGTTCTAACTCTCCTTACATCCTTACAGCCTCAGCACCCCACACAACTGACTGCCCTCCCTGTGCCCACCAAATTCAGGGAAGGGTGTCTGATTCCGGAGCCCAGCAGCCAGTCGCCATGCCTGCGCTTAGGCTCTGCTTCCAGCGGTAGGCACAAAATGGCTGCTGCGGCCTTCCCTCTGCAGGGCCTGGTGAGAGCGGATCCAAAGATGGCACCCCACAATGTGTCCCCTGGCGTGTGTGGGGGACTATGTGTCCAGGAGAGTGAGGTCTAATTGTGAGGAGGCATGTGTGCAGCAGGGAGCCGGTGCAGGCTGCGGGGTGGCATCAGTTACTAAACTGCCTGTGGAATCCCCCACCTCGGGTCTCTCCAAGGGGCCAGTTTCCCTTTTTGGTGGGAAATGGAAGGTGACAGACAGAAGGAGGATTTACAGTAAAATGGAATCCTGGCCCTGGCCAGTGTGGCTCAGTTGGTTGAATGTCGTCCTCTCACCAAAGGTCGCAGGTTAAATTTCCCGTCAGGGCTCATACCCAGAATGCAGGTTCAGTCCCCAGTTGGGGTGCTGATTAATGTTTCTCTTTCACATCGATGTTTCTCTCTCTCCTCCTCCCCTCACTCTAAAATCAAGGACATTTTTTTGTATGTAACCCTGGTCACTGATGAGCCTCAGGCACTAACCCCTGCTGGCATCACAGGGCAGGAGTTTTCTCTGAGAACGGACACTCCTCGGGGAGGAGCAGGGAGGGTTTAAGGGAGAGCTTCTGGAGGGCCCACCCCTGTCGGCATGAGAAATCTCCAAACCTGTAGAGAATTTTTATGAGTTTATTTGAACCAAACTGTCAGCAATTGCAGGGAAGCGAAATCTCAACGGACTGAGAAAATGCTCTGGAAAATGGCAGTTTTGCTACTTATTTTGTTCATTTGAATCAAAGGGGAAGACAGGTGGGGTTACAAGACAGTCACTGGTGGTAGATTAGGGAGGCAGGAGAAAGCCGAGCAGAGAGAGCTCTGAGCCTGGATAAAAAGTAAGCCACGCACTGCCGGTTTGGCTCAGTGGATAGAGTGTTGGCCTGCAGATTGAAGGTTCCTGGGTTCGATTCTGGTCAAGGGCACATACCTCAGTTGCAGGCTTGAGGCAACCAATCCATGTGTTTCTTTTGTATCAATGTTTCTCTCTGTCTCTCCTTCTTCCTTCCACTCTCTCTAAAAATCAAAGGGAAAAATATCCTCAGGTGAGGATTAACAACAACAAAAATGGACAGACACATACTCCTTTTTCATTGTTGGGTGCAGGACGGTAACAGTTACAACCCGCAGAGATGGTATTTGAGTCATAGGATAACAAAGAAGGCTGCGCTCCATGGTGGCTGGGCCCTGAGGGGTCTGGAAAAGATTACTCTGACATTCTAGAAGGATACTATCTAAGATGCCATGACTTAGGAAGTTTCCATTTTACACCATCCTACCTAGTTACTTTCGGTCTCTGAATTTGTAAGGCCACCACACAAGTCTCCCCTGAGCTTGTCAGGTTGAATAAGTGGGCCCCTGTTTGTCCACACCCTTCCCCCCATTGCTTAGGAGCAGTGCTTCTCCACCCGTCACTGAGTGACCCAACAAATCAGTGTGATGGGTTGTGAGCAGCACTTGTTAATGAAATAATCAAGAATAGAACATCAAGAGCACCCTAGAAAGTAAGGGTGAGGATTGCATCATGAAACTCAGTGCAGGTGTGTGTGTGTGTGTGTGTGTGTGTGTGTGTGTGTGTGTGTGCTGAATCATGATGTAAAGTTAATTATTACTTGTGGGTTGTAGTTAAAAACAAAAAGTTTGAATGTCATTGCTGTATAAGCAGGAAGGAAGGGTGGGAAAAACAGAAACACAAGATGACGCATGGACTGGAGGATGTGATGTGTGGCCCCAGGCTTGGGAGGGAGGGCAGCAGGGGTGGAGGAGGGTGAGGGAGCTGAACTCCAAGCACCCCAAAGCCAGAGCCAGGCTCTCTGCTGGCTTTTCCCATGGACTTTTCTCCTTCCAGACCCCTGGGAAGAAGTATCAGGTCTCAGTGGGCCATTGGGTGAGCACCCATAAGTCTGCATTTGCATTGCTGGCTTCAGGTTCTGAGCTAGAATGCAAGGGAGGTTTGTTTATCTGGAAGTTAAGGGAACACACTGTCACCCTGCAAAGCTTCCTCCCTGAGCCTCACAAGTGTCCCTCCACATAACACCTTAGCGTGCTGTTGGGAAGAGGCACTGGTGAATTCCAGGATAAATCAGGTCTCCAGCCTCACTGACCTCAAGGCATGGTCTGTGTGCCCACACACCCATTCCCCCTTCCTCTGCTCCAGCCTCCTGCTCAGCCATGCCCACCTCACTCTAAGCAGGTTACCCCCATCACACAAACCCCACTAACTAACCCCTGCCCACAAACCTGCCTTTATCCTCCCTCAGCCTTGTCTTCTTCTGCCCAGGCCCACAGGATGTAGCATCCCTCCCAGCCCCTGACACCACCACTTCCTCCTCTATAGGGACTTCACTCCATCAGCCAGCCCCTCTCCTACACTCCTACACCCTCCCCCATCCCCTCCAGGTCCGGAGCTGAGCTGTGGGCCCTGGCATCCTGCAGTCTAACAGCCTGCATCCCACCCTCTGCTGCCCAGCCTCTCTGCTCCTTCTTACAAAGACTTTTCAGTTGGAAAACTGCCCAGCTTACTGTCTTCCCTTGACCACCGTCCGCCATGCCCAGCAGCCTGCGCTCTGAGGTTCCCTAAGGCTTCTCTTGCAAGCTCATCTACAACTTGGTTACCAACGTTGATGCTGCTTTTGGAGACTGGGCCTCACAGCTGCATTTGACTGCTGCCATCTCTTCCTTGACAACCCCCTCTTTTGGGTCTTGGTTCTGCTAAGTCCCTCTGAGCATACCGTTTTTGCCATCATCACAGGTTCCTGTGGTAACTGGGTACTGGGGAGGTCCCTCAAGCTCTCCTTTACTGGTTGACACCCATCCCTCTATGGCTAAGGGTGTCGGCTTCCAGTGGACAGGGAGGCACATGTACACATATGCCCCTGCCAGGAGGCCCACAGCCTAATGGCTGTGTCAAAGGTCAGCTCTTTCCTACAATGCACTTAGTTCCAGAGTCTTCCCTGAGGATCAGGTCTGGCTGGACTTCACCTGAACCACATGATTGCTCAACTCTTTCTCCTTCCTCATCTATCTCCTCCCTCCTTAATCTCAAGTATCTCCTAAGAGCTCTGCCTAATAAGTCGTGTGAATCTGAAGGCCTGTCTCAGACTCTGCTCCTAGGAACTGGACAAAGACCAGACTGTGAGTGCAGGGCCTGGGGCTGGAAGGCCTCGGGGATAGGATGTTGGAGGCGCATCATTGACCAGGTGGGAGTGAGGACCCGTCACTGGAGGTAGTCACAGGCACGGCGTGGCTGTGCACCTGCTATAACTTTTAACCTGCAGTGAACTGGATGGCACACAGGTGAGAGGGCTGTGCCAGTGGGTACAGTGTCTCTGGCATTTGGGAGATAAAAGGAAAGCATAACCATTAAGACTACAGAATTGAGTGGCTATTGCTAAGTGTCACTGATTCATTAAAGAAAGGAAATTGCAGATCTCAATCGGTGATTTAAAACAAAGCATGAGAGTTTGAGAAAACCTCTTGGCAGGAAGCACTGAAACATGTGAATCTTGTACAGCTCCAGGGCAGACTGAAGATCAGGGGAGAACCTCACAAAGGAGTGGCAGAACCTCCACAAGGCCTAACTGCTCTATAAAGTCAGGCTTCCTAGGCCATAATGGCCCCTGATAGGGAAGGTGAGGACCTCAAGATCTGGGACAGGGACAGTTACACCAACTCATCCCCCTTGGCAAGTATCTGTTGTCCAGTGTAGGGTTCATTGTAAGCAGGTGACAGAAGGAAGTTCCTCTATTCATAGCTGAGGCAGCTGTGGAGGTAGGACAAGCCACAGGTGGCCTAAGCCTACACTGGAGCTGTACTCCAGGTAGCCCTGAAACACTGTGGTCAGAGGGAATCCTTCCAACAGTAGAGATGTGGGCAGTGCCCCTGGTCACCTACTTGGCATGGAGAGAGAAGGGACCTGGGAAAAGCGTACACACGTATTCATGGGCAGTGGCAAATGGCTTAGCTGGTTGGTCAGAGGCCTAAAAAGAGCAAGATTAGACTGTCAGGGACAGGAGGACTTGGAAGGAGGCGTGTGGGTATATTAGCCCTGGAATGCCACACTGGACTTCTGGGAGTTGGTGCCTACCCTCCCCTCTTTCCCTGAAGACTGCCACCTGCCTCTGCTGAAGGGTGGTCATCTTTGGCCACTTGGCCAAACTCCCCTTGCCCTCAGCCAGCTAGCCTAGGAGGGACACATGCCCAAAGGATTAGCTGACCAGTGAATAGTCATATTATATTTCTCACTCAAGAATCTGGCCTGAACCCTAGCCAGTTTGACTCAATGGGTAAGAGCATCCGCCTGTGGCCTGAAGGTTACCAGGTTCTATTCCAGCCCAGGCTGTGGGCTCAATCCCCAGTAGGGGGTGTTCAGGAAGCAGCCAATCAATGATTCTCTCTCATCATTGATGTTTCTCTCTCTCTCTTCCCTCTTCCTTCCTCTCTGAAATCAATAGTAAAACATATATATAGAATTTGGCCAGAGGTGCAAAGACTGGACCGGAAGCCTAGCTGCCTTTCTGAACTCTTCCTGCTCCTGACGGCTGTTGTTAGCCTCACATTTGCTTGGGACTCAGCTCCTCCCCTCCAGACTACATGTCCATTTGTTCTTTCTTATAAGTTTTCTGATATCAAAAGTCAAGTCTTCTCTTATCAGACCCTGCCAGCAGGTGAGGGGACCCCAAGGCAGGTGCTGGGCATGGAGGCCACGGGCATAGACTACAAAGGAGACAGAACTGAACCTCACATCACCCTGTTTGGCCGGGAGGATGGCTGGTTAGCCAGAGACGGGTAAGATTCCTCAGGGAAGGAACAACCTAAGACAGGCACAGTCAAAGAGGGGCCAACAGGAGAGAACTAAAAGATCAACAGACGTGGGGCACAGACCCTCACCCACAAACCTTGCAGGGGCCTGAATTCTCACCCCTTTTGAGGGAGGTCTCCTTCCCCCACGGCTGCTACACCTCCCACGCACAACTCAGATCGGGACCCAGGTTACAGACAG